>OU342694.1:5005000-10005000 GCA_910589285.2 Mythimna ferrago
GACAACGATAGTTAGAATATGCGCCCAATAGTTTCGTAGATAAATCTATCAGTTCTGTGATGAAATGTGGGATGTAGCGAAAATTGCAAGGGTAGAATTGAGTTAAATTTAAGCGTTAAGTTTCCTACAATAGAAAATTTACAATTGCAGTTCTTAATAAGTGATATCAAAAAGATGAAAACTTTAGGAACGTCACAACTAGAATGGCCAGCCATGACGGCTACGTCGGGTAGTCAGCCGGTACCCTTGAAACAGCCCTAACAGACTTTCTATTATAGAAAAATGGTTTTCGTCAGTATAGGATTAAGTCCAGATAAAAAAAAATGTTTAGTCACGTTAAAAAACCCGTTGTTGACAAGGCAACGAAGCACGCTAAGACAACGACCGTTAAGTTACAAAATATGGCCTAAACACTAAACATGGAGAATAATTATAACTCGTTGTCTGAACAGTTTGAAGCGACTGAATTATGTTATTTTATTTGTATTTGAATTTCATTTTATTAATATCTGAGATTAACATGATGACAAGTGATGGTTTTAGTGTTGATTATTGTAATATTTTATTCGTTTTTTTTTAATGTATTGTACCTACGGACTATGTCTAAATTAAGTGAATTAATAATAATATGTATAATAATTTAAATATTTACGTATGAAAATATTTAGTGATAAATGTTTATAAGCCGAGAAAAGTAAAATTTGGTGTGAATGTTTTTTTTATTACATTCTGTTAAACCAGTTTGTTTCAAAAAATCTTTATTAAAAAAGCCTATTGATGTTATTGGCTCAATGTTTTTTTCCTAAGATTTCGCACTACAAAATGATTAAGAAATGTCTAAAACGTAGTTTAATAAGTAGGTACTCAATCATGTAATAAGTAAACATAATTTTACAAACTTTATTAATAAATAATAAAGATAAATAAATTGCATTTCATTTATTCTACCAAGCCTACAAAATAATAATATTAAAAGTAAGATTATAATACACTGCACACAACAGCACATACGCACACAACAGTAGCTGTGCATAATACGTGTACTGCTGCTGCTGTGTGCATTCAAAGGTATAGTTTCAACCTCAAACGCCAGGTAGCGCTAGTTTCTGTGTCCCTTTTTACGGTACAAGGTTGGTCTCTATTTCAGTATGTTAGAAACTACTCTGTGGGGGCACAAAATAGATAGGAACAGAAGACAATTTACAAAAGTATTTACAAAGCGCGCTCGAGCAACGCTCACATAGACACCGCTCATGGAAACGATATCTCGGCTTAATCGCCCAGTCGGACCTACTCGTACAGTTTGGTGCAACGCGCTGAGCTTAGCGCGATCGCCGAGCGTAAGTTTAAAAAGTGAAGTACATACATGAATTGACTTCTGTACCTATCTATTTTGTGGTGCGGGTCTCGAGAGAACTTGTCAATGTGTGCGTGATGTCTCACAGCCAGCGCACTGCAGTAAATAACTATTTTTCGCGCGCTTTGTTACCTCGACAAACTCTTAAATTAACTAAAAAGCAAAACTTTTTCATAAACTTTAAGGCGGTTATCACATTGCCACGCGCCCCGCAGCGTAGTGCGTGAATGCGTGTCTTAACGTTGTTTGTAAGTATCTCCCTTTGTATAGAAAACACGCACAGTCCAAGACACTGAAACTGCATCCACGCGCGTTCATGCAGATCACGCACCTACATGCGGAAAAACACGCACTCACGCGCCTGGGTGCGGGGCGACACGCATGGTATGCCACACTAAGACTCGTAGTACCATGCGTGATTTTGTATGAAATGAGTGCGTGCCTGCGTGAATTTACAAGACGCACCTACGCGCGTGAGTGCGTAAAAAACCCGCACGATGATGCAGATCTGCACTCCCGCAAGTACGTGCGTAGGAGCGTTTTCACGCGCTGCACAGCGTGGTGAGTGGCAGTGTGATAACCGCCTTACTATCAAGTTATAACATCTACACGATTTATACAAGCTTGTCGGGACATTCACCTGTGTAGATAAAGAAGTAAATTAAACGATTTGATAGGTGATTGTTCCGCTGGCCTGTTCATACATTCGATGCATTAGAAATACTCCGTACATAGACACTTTTTGATCAAAACGAATTATTTTATCACTTTTTTATAATTACATATTGCTGCGTTTGACTTTTTGGTAAATAATTTGCATTATATATTTTGAAAAACAGTCTTGAAAACCGGGCAAAATTTGACAATTTGTTTACTAGTGTGAGTGCGATTTGACAACCAAACCATACCGCCATGATTGCGATAGGTTATAATATTTAACGCTAGATGGCGTGCAACCGATATTGTAAATTTGAAAAATCATTACTTAATTTATAATAATGGTTTTCATGGGTGGTCTTTTTTTAAAAAGCATTAGAATAACGTAAAACTATCATATATCCATTTATCTATCATAAACTAAAACATAATTGTTACTGGCAACAATACATCACTCGTAATAGGCAAAATGCGGCGTTGCCGTTCTTCCTACTTGACCCTTTGACCTTAGATGTAATGTTGAAATTTCTAAGAAAAACCCATTGCCAAACCTCGCCCGATTCGATTTCGGTCAACTTGAAATAAAATATTTTTGAAGCTCGAGGCTAGCTTGTGCAGTGATAGATTTTACGCGCGGAATTGCTTGTATATTTTGAATTGTATGCATTTTCATTGATTTGAACTAATATTATTTTCTTATATGTATTTCATTACAATTTAATATAATTATTGCAAGGTATTGTAGTACAGATTGCTTATACGCAATTTTATTTTAAAATAAAAGTACCAATCTTTCGGTGGTATTAGCAAGTCGGCCCATGAGTTTAGCTGGTTATTAGGTACAAACTAAAATCATCTCATAATTGAAATCACCGATCGATATTGTTAATGATTCGTTAAGTTATAATAATATCAAGTAAAAAAAATGTTATTTACTTGACAATATATTATGTAAATATTATTATCTATCATTTGTAAACAAAAGTTTTAAGTCTAATATATATATATATATTTTTTCTGTCATATTGTTTTTTCTGATAAGTACCTATACAAATAGTTATTGACGAACAATTATTATTAGACGGACAAACAAACATTAGTTTTAAAAAGTACATTAGATCGCGATCCGATCGCGTCGTGGATGCGGTGCATTCCGTTACAGGTACCTACATCAAAATGTATAATTATGTTATATGATTTATTATTTATGGTTGTTCTGCAGGGATTTATCTCCACTAGCTATTGTTTTCTTAATTTTCAATCAATATTTTATCAAAATCATTTGGGTAAGTAACATTTTACTGCTACATTTTTCTCAAAATGCGAACAAAAAAAATGCAAAATGTAATCTCGAACGTAATTTGGAACGTCAGTTTCTAATATTCTTGTATTATCTATGGTATTATTATTTGATTATTATTGCAGGCATTGAGAATTTGAGAAGACTACATTTCCATTGCAATTTGATTTGGTTATGTTTTATGATTTCACCATTCTTAAACAAACATAATATTTTAAAAATGAAGTCGCGTCGCAAGTTGCATTTGGTTTGTCTTCTTTTCGGCGTCATCAAGACTAAATGTCCATCATACCTGTATTCCAAGCTTGCATGGGTAAATAGTCACCGGCAGCACGAGGCCAGGCGTTGTGCTCAGCAGCTGGTTACTCCACATCACCGTACTGCAGCTTCTCAAGGTAGTTTTCGGTACTCAGCCACTAAATGTTGGAATGATATTCCTCCTCCCATTAGGGACCTAAAAAATATAAGTAGTTTCAAGGCTAGACTTAAGCAGTTTATTTTAAGTTCACAAATACAATTTAATGAAATTAATGTTGATAAATCTTTTATCTAATTAAGTCAATAGTAATGCTAATTTAATATTTTTTAAGAATATAATAATGTACCATCTAATAAATTACCAATCTAATGACGCATTCTTTGAATTTTAATAATTTATTTTAACCAACTAATTTTATCGTATAATTTAAAAACTCACCTTCACGTTATGTACCTATTACTTGTCTATAAGGAAGTAGGGTTGATGCGATGAGTCCTTTGCTAACCTCATGGTTTCACTTCACTGTTGTTTATTTCAGCCCGACTCCGTTCCATTTGCAATTTAAATAAAAAATCACATAATAGTAACTTTATAATGGCACTTATAAACATTTTCTAGGCGGAAATGTTTTTCTTTTTGCTTTTACTGGCTTCGTACATTAATTTATAGTTATGGTATTAGCCCTAGGTGACGGCTAATTGCCGGGCCGGTGCAGCGGTGGCTCGTTTATGCGTCATAGCGTTGAACATCGCGCCGCGCGTCGGCTGATGTTTTTTTATCGGAGTATTGTGGGTACTAAGTTATTTTATGGTTTTATCGTTGTATGCAATGAGGCACAAATTTTATTTTATAATATTGCTTTGTTATTTATCACATAGTTATTTATGTATTTTATTTAAATAAAAGGGTCTAGCAGAATAAGGTAGGGCCAGCGGCCCCCGAGAGGTATTTCCAAAATAAATTGTGGTATTACATTAGTGACAAGTATTATTACTGTTGACGTGATTTTAGCCTTCCATCTCACTTCGTTCAGGAGTTATTTGACTAAATAGACAAAAACGTAGGTATTTTTCAAAATTATTTTTTTCAAAAACTATTATAGCGACACTAATAAAACTAAAACGGTTTGTTAGAAAATAAATTGTTCTACATTATATATTTTTATAGATTTTATTTACCTTATTTACTATTTAAAAAAAAAAGAAAATATGTTTTTTAAATTTTTTATTCATAGTTTACGAAGAGGTGCAATCACAGAAAAAATATATAATATATATTACTGTGTCTAGTATTATCACTAAAAATTGCATTAATATCACTAACACTTCCAAAAAAAATTAAAACTGATCATGACCATTCTGGCTAGTAAGGACTTTACATCTGTCTTTTGAATAAACGTGCTTGTAAATATATATGTCATCGTAAAATTGTAAATACCGTTAGATTATGATCTATCTCGCGAGATTGTTAACTGTTGAAAAATGTAAACCGTAATATACTGCTTTATTTTTTGGTACTTAGATCTATCGAAGTGAAACTGTTAAATCCCAACCTGTCGCGCGTTAAATTTTTAACTGTCCGAAGGCTGTCTCTGATTGGTCAGTCTTACAGTAGTCTGTTCTGTGTCCATAGAGTAGGTAATAAGACACATGTGTCAGTCAAATAAAATAAATGCATTTAAGGAATTGTGACATCAAGTACTTATTTATTATTTTATAGGTAATAAATAACTCTTACACTATACAAGGTGTAAGGGACAGCCCTCCACAAACTTTAAGGGCTTGCTCAGTAGACGAAACTGCACAACCTTCCACAAATTTTTTTTCAGGATACGAAAAAAAATCGGCCTCGCCATACAAATTATCCAATCAAGTTTATCATTTTGTATGGTGAGGCTGATTTTTTTTGAAAGTTTGTGGAGGGCTGTCCCTTACACCTTTTATAACCAAAAAAACAGATTTTGAAAAAAAAGTCTCCACATTATGTATTTTTTGTAGATTTTATTTACCTTATTTATACTATTTAATTTATTTGACTGACACATGTACTTACATAAATTAAAAAAAAAAATATCTATTTTTTGTTCATAGTTCACGAAGAGATACAATCACAGTATGAATATCAAATATAGCTCACTACGTCTAGTATTACCATAAAATTGTGTTAATATCAAATGGTTGCAACAACCCAAAAAAAAAATTCTCAGGACCATCCTGGTTAGTAAGGAATTTACATTTTATTAGTTGTGAAATCATTCAATGACATCTCCCGGTCGTACGCGGAGCGGGAGGGGTGTCAAACTTTTACTGAATAAAATCTACTCCTATGTCTTTGGCTTGCATTCCAGGGCGCCGGGTTTACTTTTAGAAGCAAACCCATGACCCCAGTAGGCTTCTACCCTGCTGGGCCCCTACGGTTTTGCTAACATCTCTTTGAAGCTCGCATAAAACACTACGTACCGTCGACGGCTCGGATCGAACGGTTACCGGACCGAGCACGATGACCACCTGCCATTCCTACTCGTTTCGGACCATGGCTTGTACAAGGGCCTGGCGTGAGAGCGTTGCCGCGTTGCTGATCGTTGCTGCCGACCGCCCTCATGAGGACACGGCAGTGCTCCACCCAAGCGGGGTGGAGCACTCTACCGTAAGCTCCACCGTGCCCTATCCTATGATCCACACAATGGTGACGGGTGTTTCTTTCGTACAAATCAGTTGCAAGAAACTCCCGAACTTACCATGTCCGACCTGCATCATGCAGAAAGATGATGCAGGTGACATCAAGTATTGATTTTATTATTATTTAATATGTAATCAATAATTCTGACATCATATACAAAAAAAGTGTAACAAAAAAAATTATACAACAAAAACGTTTATTCAAAAGACAGATGTAAAGTCTTTACTAGCCAGAATGGTCATGATCAGTTTTAATTTTTTTTGGTAGTGTTACACCCATCTGATATTGATGCAATTTTTAGTGATAATACTAGACATAGTGATCTATATTATATATTTTTTCTGTGATTGTACACCTCTTCGTAAACAATGAATAAAAAATTAAAAAAAAAAAAAATTTTTTTTTAAATAGTAATTAAGGTAAATAAAATCTACAAAAAATATAGGGTAGTAATAAAAGCTCCGACAAAAAAAGAAGAATTGTCCTTACTCAAAATATTAAATCTACTGCCTAAAATACTAACTTTCCGACTACTTTTGTCCGAATAAAAATGACGAAACGACCGAATGAGATACTGAAATCTTCGAAAAATAAACATGACTGTCTATTGCTATAATACTTTTCTACCAGTATAAATTACGTTCTACTGAAAACTTTGCTTTGTAATTTTTATCTTCACTTGCCTACTATTAATTCATAAATTACCTATCATATTTCATAGATTGTGGTGCTATTTTAACTGTCACATTAGACTGAAAATATTATTCTGAGTGGCTATACAGAAACTTATAAAAAATATAAAAATGTACTTGTAACAATAACTTTTAATTGCATCATATATCATGAATTACTTACCACGGGTATGCTTCGATATCGGTACCTATTTCAGGCGTTAAAAAGTTAAAACAGTCGTATTCATGGGTACGTTTAAAAATCCCGAATTTTAAATTACCGATGGACGAAATCCCGAAAATTGAAACGCCAAATGGTCGTATGGTCGAAAGTTTAAAATCCCGAAAGTTCATTTGTTCGAATGTTTAAAATCCCGAAGTTTAAAATCCCGAAGTTCAAAATCCCGACTCGTCCGTGTCGGGGTGCCCTAAGGTCCCGATTTGTTTCATTTTGAGAAGTAGCACGCTTTTGGTCACAATTCTAACCTAACCTAACCTATTTCAGCCACAATCTCTCGTAAAAATGTGTTTACCATTGTCTAATAGGCTAGTCACAAGTAGATTGTATTTTGATTGCACTTTGAACTGGCTGAAATAGGTTAGGTAACGTTAGAACTGTGACCAACCGCTACGTTCAAGTTGTTTCGTCTATTCGGGATTTCGTCCTTTCGGGCATTTGAACATCGGTATTTTGTGTTTCGATATAACGACTATCGGCATTTAAACCTTTCGGTATTTTGAATTTCGGTGTTTTGCACGTCGGTATTTCAGCCAAAGGTATAATGAACTTTCGGGATTTTGATACGTACCCCTATTCATGCCTTAATCGAAAACCAAGTAGACTTTGGTTTCCTAGAATAATATACTGTATTATTATTCGACAAATTTCCTAACTTTTATAATGTCAGCGAGAACAAAGATAAAAATAAAACAAAACTCAGTTTATTATGAAAATGTAGTTACGTAGTAGATCCGAACCCCATCACGCGGGCCGAACAGTTGAGGTATTTTCATCATTATTGAGAGCTAAAAAATAAATTTGATAATCAACAATAGAAATTAAAACAGTTCATGCAAGTTGTAAAAATATGATTATTTTGACCAAACCTCTGTTGTCGGTAACTTAGTAATTTTGTCGGAGGTTCAGTATTCTATTCGGAAGTTTAGTTTTGTTATTCGAAGATCCATTTTTTTTTAGGAGAAAATGTAATTTGAACATGCTCTTATTTGTTGTTAAATTGGATATTTTTTTTCGTTTATGTTTTGGGTTTTTTGTCGGTAATTCATTATAACGCTAGTTAATTAGAATAATAGTCGGCCACAGATCGCTGGAGATTAAATTGTTTTTCGGAACCATTATTATTTCCCAAAAATATATGATGTAGAACAATTTATTCTCTAACAAACCGTTTTAGTTTTATTAGTGTAGCTATAATAGTTTTTGAAAAAACTAATTTTGTAAAATTAACATTTTAGTCAATTATCTCCGTAACGAAGTGAGATAGAAGGCTAAAATCACGTCAACAGTAATAATACATGTCACTGATATAATACCATAATTTATTTTGCCAAAACCTCGTGGGGGCCGCTGGCCCTACCTTATCCTGCTACACCCTTTTACACCCGTGGGTACACTACATCAATATTTTTTTCAATTACACATACGAGTATATATATATATGCTTTACCCTAATCCGTGCGTCACTGCGGGGTGCCAACTGAAAACCAGCGCTGGGTGTCTAACGTCCAGCAAATGCTGAGGTGGTCACCCTTTCACTTTTATTCTTATTTACTTTGTGTTTAAAACCGTTGTGCTGTGTCTGTACCGAATAAAAGTTTTTCTATTTTATTCTATTCTGTTTGTCCGTCCGTCTGTTCGTCTGCCTGTCACCAGGCTGTATCATAAGAACCGCGGTAGCTAGAAAGTTCAAATTTTCACAAATTATGTATTTCTATTACTAAAAACCATATAAAATAAATATTTAAGGGGGGCTTCCATACAACAAACGCGATTTTTTTTGCCGAATTTTCCTAAGGTCAGTACAGAACCCTTCGTGCGCGAGTCCAACTCGCACTTGGCCAGTTTTTAAAACTATCAAGTTAAATCTCAGGATGCCTAAGGCATTAAGTCCACCTTTGTACTTTTGGGTTGCATGAAGTTTTAATAAATAAATATATCTCGTGACTAGCTCTGATAACATATAAATTACTAGCTTTTACCCGCGGCTTCACCCGCGTACATAAAATATAGCATGTCACTCAAGAATAAAGCAGCTTTCTATTGGTGAAAAAATTTTAGCAATCGGACCAGTAATTTCAGAGATTACCTCCTACAAACAAAATAATATAAAAACAAACTTAACCTCTTCACAAAAATTAGTGTAGATAAAGATTGTAAATAAAATACTGCTATGATTGAGAATCTTGTTCGATAATTTTTAAATAGATGGCGTCACCAGGCTCGCCACTTCACTGAACATCACTTATTATTTGACAAGTGACGGTGGCGGGAAATTAGTGATACCGCGGCTAGATGTTGGAAAAAAAAGAACAAAGAGACTCAAACGGTCGTGTTATGCTGAACCAGATTATTATTTGAATTTTGCTAATCGAACCAGTTTATTGGAATATACCTAACATAATACGTGCTGTATGAGTGGTGTACTGAGATGTACCATTGAGTGTGAGTTGTAAAGGAAACGTGGTAAGTGTCTGCGCCTATTTTTTCAAATGGTTCTTTTATGATCAGGCACGGTTCAACAATACTGACACATTCATTTTGTTACATTTTTTTCGGTGGGTAAATATCATCCAACGACATCTCCCGCCCTTGGGCGGAGCGGGAGATAGTTTAAGACTTTTACCAACTAAAAAAACCCACCCCGTTCCTTCTCAGCCCTTTATACCGGGGTCGGACCTTCCTTTTAGAAACCGGTTTAAGGCCCTAGTAGGCTTTGGCCTTGCTGGGCCCCTACGGTTTGCTGACAAGTCCTTGAGGTGTGCGGGAAGAGTACGCGCCGTCGACGACTTGGGCTCGGTCTGGACGGTAATGGGACGGTCGGACAGCTACCTATCTAGCCATTACTCGCCGTCATCACAAAATAGATAGGCACAGAAGACAATCTCATGTATCTATGTACTTCCTGCCTTGGCGGAGCATCGCCGTGCCTCGTGGGGGCGATCGGCGGCGGAGACCTCTCGCGCCGAGCCTTGGTTGAGGCCATGGTCCGGAGCGAGGAGGAGTGGCAGGCGGTCGCCGACTTCTGCGAAGTAATGCTCGCAAAGGAGGAGGCCCACCGCATCAGGCAACGGCGTTCTCACCGCCGCCGCCGGGATTCTGATCCCGATTTCCGGCCACCGTAGGCGCGGGCTTGCGGACAGTGAGCAATGGGTAGCTCGCTGTCCGACCGTCCGGTAACTGTCCGGACCAAGCCCAGGTCGTCGACGGCGCGCACTGTTCCCGCGCGCCTCAAGGAGTTGTCAGCAACAGCAGGGACCCAGCCGGGTCGAAGCCTACTGGGGCCAGGGTTAGTTTCGAAAGACAGCTCGAGCCCCGGTATGAAGGCTAGAAGAAACGGGGTGGGTCTTTTAGTCAGTAAGAGTCTGACACTATCTCCCGCTCCGCCTAAGAGCGAAAGAAAAAAAAATGTATGTAGGTACTTCACTTTTTATACATACGCTCGGTAGACGCACACTAATGAGCGCTTGAGCCGGAACTGTTCGACGAGTGGTCCGAGACGCGACCGAGATATCTTGTCCGTGAGCGGAGTCTATGTGTGCGTTGCTCGAGCGCGATTTGTATGTAGATTGACTTCTGTACCTACCTATTTTGTGCCGTCATTGTTCTCAACTTGTGGAAACCCCCCTGTTACCCGGACATTGAGGGTTTCAACCTTACTCAAATTGCAACAGACTCGTTGATTTGCTTATTCGCTTCGGGTTCGATCCTAACGTGTAACTTTTTGTATTCTTTCTGTTCGAGGATTTTGGTTCTTTGTTCTATTTGATGTGGGTTTATTCTTTCATGTAATTAGTTTACAAATCCGTGTATAAATATTATTGTACCTAGATAGGCCTTGTTTGTCTTTCATTTGGCTTGTCTGGAACCCTGAGCATTATAAGACATTTAACCTTTCGAATATCGTAATTAGAGACACAATAAAAAGATAATGAGAAAGCGAACGCCGACGTTCACTTGGGGTTTAATGAATTAAAGGATTTAATTTTAATCTTTTTGGCGCATTAATTAAAAGCTTAATTGTTTTTAAAGTTTGGCACTTTCTATTTTTTCTTATTAGAACTTAAAAATAACAGACATTCTATCTATCTCAATATGACAAACACAGTTAAAGTACTTTGTTGTTTGTTGTGACAGAAAAGTTGACAGCAAAGCAATCCTATAAGGCTCTCGGTTTTTCCTTTTAAGGTACGGAACGCTAAAAATATCAGAAGTACCTACATTGTACTAGCACTTCAGACATCTAAACTAATATTATACTATAATTGAAAAAAAAATGTGCTTTTGTTTGTAATGAATAAACTCAAAAAACTCCTTGACTGATTTAAAAAATCATTCAACTAGTAAAATGCTATTTAATTACTGAGTGACATAGGTTATAGGTATAGGTTAAGTGACAATAGGCAGCACATTGCTTGCAGAACAGATGGCCGTTAATTTGTTCACAGAAATACTAAACTTTTATTTCCATCTTCCACAGATATGGAGTCCCACATCCTTATTCCTCCCGTCAGCCATATCCAGCAGCAGCGTCAGAAAAAAAAGTCTTCAAGAGTATAAATTAAGAAGAGGAGTTTCTTTAAATAATAGTTCAGCGACGGTGAGACCAGAATCGATACATCCGGACTTGTCTAGCCGTCCATCTGGCAAAGTAGCTAAATGGTCCGTGACACCGACCTCTCCCGATTGTTTCCAACATAAGTTCTACGACCCAATAAAAGAGGCTGGATGTAGAACTCTGATGAAACTCAGAAAACAAAAGGCTGAGGCAAATAGAAGAAGAGAGGAAGCAATGATTAAGAAAAGACTACGTAATGTAGAAAATTTTGAACTTTTAGGAATTAGTCAAGACGAAACTTTGCCCGAACCCGTGGAAAAACCACAACGGCTAACCTCTAGGTAAGCATTGCTCTAATGACTCTTATGACCTTGCTGGGATGTGGTTTAAGATCACGGGTCAAGTTGCCTTATCGCTTATAATATAGAAAAAAATGTTATAAATCTGTAAATTTTTCTAAAATTATCTACTCAACTTTTGGCGAAGTTTTCCCTCATTTTATCAGTATAATTATATAATTGTTTAGAAAATTTATTATCTAAAGTATAGAGAAAAATATTTTTCTACACCACTGTAAAATTAGTAGTAGATCTAATTGAAGTTTTCAGAAACCTTCACTTTCCATTGATCACCATCTAACCCTCACCGAACTGTTGCAGATCCTCATCGTCTCTCTCAGCTTTCTCTTCTGGATATTCGACAAGCTCCACCAGCTTTAGGAAGTCGCAAGGATCCTGCAGGTAAATTTTGTTTACAGTTTCCAAACATCATTATTTAGCCAGCCATATCCCAAGTTTGTAGGGGTCGGCTTACAGACTCCTATTTTATTATTGATCGCTCGCGTTTGACCACTATCTCACCTAATATTAAACAATGATATAGTCGAAGTTGACGCACCTTTGCCTTAAGCAACCTAAAAGTAAGCTATTCACTCTCTTCTACTGTACGCATAATAAATGTGTTCCCAAATCATCAGTCAATACGTCTAACTGGATGCAGCTGATTATGAGGGTTAAATGAAGCGCCTGTCTGATGTACACAGCCTAGTTGTTGGGTAACACGATTACTTCTGGTTAAACTGGATGTCAGACTTTTGTGGTTCTGAATACCTGAGTTTGGCTGTCAAAAATCTACAACCGACAGCCGGGACCCAACGGTTATTATGCTTTTCGAGTACAATTTCCGAGCTATTATTATTTAAAATCTGAGATAATAATTCACAACAGATTCTAATAAGGTGGCTTTCATTTAGTGTAAACATCTTCCATCTTCGATTTCTTTTTCACCCGACTGGGGCGAGTTGCACCATTTAACTATAACGTTAACCAAACTGTAACCAGCCGTGAAACGGCCTCCCATTGGTCAATTCGACGATTTGACAACTGTTAACGGCTTTGTTATAATTATAGTTAAATGGTCAACTCACCCTAAGAGGGGGAACGTCGAATTGTGCTTTTGTTTGTAATGAATTAACTCTAAAACTCCTTGACTGATTTTAAAAATATTTTCAACAGTAGTATGCTAGGTACTTTAATTCATTAAACCCCAAGCAAACCCCGGCGTTCGCGCATCCATTGTGTCGCAAATTGACAGTATCTGAAAGGTTAATACTGGGTGATATAGGTTAATATATTCTCTGCTTTTACGCGGGCGAAACCGCTGGTAGAAGCTAGTGATTTAGTTAGGAAGTATGTTTTTTTTGCCGAAACACTAAACACTTATCTCCATCTTCCACAGACATGGAGTGGCACTTCACGATGATGTATCACCAAGCACGTCTCCCTCTCTTCGGCCATGAGGTGCGCCATTTGAAAAGGAACAAAAACAACCCTGTGCACCCTAAAATTGGGAAAGAGGCCGTTTGACGATGAACTGAAAAGGGGTACGCTAGAAACTACAAAACACATTCAATTCATTTTATTCTCTCTTCGCAATACCTAGATTTTTTGATTAACAATGTGACTTAAAGATTATAATCCACTATTGTAAGAGTCTGGTGCCTGAAATATGTTTTGGAAAAAAACTGTGGTACAGGTCACTGGGGCCCCAGTGACAGTGACTTAGAATAATGAATGTGAACTGTTGTGTAGAACTCATAAATCTTATAACTAGTTATAGTTTATATTTATTTTATAGTTGTTTATGTCTTATACTTGTACTCTTAGTTGTAGTTTTAGTCAAGTAGTGCTAGTTTTAAGTATGATGAGAATTAATACATGATGATAGTCCGATACTGATTGTCTCGTATATTATCACGGTTATGTACCTGTTACTTGTTAATTATGTAGTCATCTCGGGTCCTGGACGCATGAGCTGCCCGCCATTCTGAATGTTTTAGATGTGTTTACTTACATTCCATAACTGACTTTTATTTTTATAGATATATTAACAATATACAACTTTTTTAGTATATGCGATACCTAGATATAGTTTGTTCAGAATTAATAACTGAATGGATTCCAATATAGTTTTTATATTATGTTATATTTTTCTCAAAAATATTTAAAAAGTTTACAAGTTGGACACCACCGACACTAAATACAACACAGGTCGCGGCAGGAGCCAGCGAACAGCTGGGTGCAAGTGCAAAACAACCCCTCAATCTGCCGGGTGGTCCGTGTTTTTATGTCGCCAACCAAATACCATAACAAGTATATAACTTTGTGATTTTTTATAATACCTATAGTTTTGAATTTTTTTACATAGATTATTTATATAAAAATATTAGACACCACCGGCATGTCGTAGAACCAAAAATTCGAAGACATGTAACATCCACCAACCCGCACTGGGCCCGCGTGGTGGATTACGGCCCATTCCCTCTCCTAGAAAGGAGGCCTGAGTCCCAGCAGTGGGAACATTATAAAGGCTGATGATGATGATGATGACGACTAGACACATGTTTCAGGTTAGCATATACTAAAAATCGGGTTGTGTAAGCTGTTTCTATACACCGTTAAATTTTAAATCGTTTTAATCCCGTGGAGAGTCGCTCCGGTACATGAAACACTATCGATTTGTAAAGATAAAATAAAGCAAGTTCAATGACCTGTAGATAGTCTGTACGCAACGCCAACTACTAACTACAGGTCATTGAACCCGCTCAGCTGACGTTTTCTTAAAGAAATTAATTTCACACGTGCGTAAATTAATACGAGTTTTGAAAAAGAGGTACTTTATTTTTTGATTTTATCTTTACAAATCGATGGTGTTTCATGTACCGGATCGAACCTCCACGGGATTAAAACGATTAAAATTTAGCGGTGTATAAAACAAGATGTTCAGGCACCTCAGGCGTTGCAAGAAAGACCGACAAAGAGGTCATTTGATAATTTTTCCCAGACCAGAGACGATAATTCCAGACTTATCTAGTCGTCCATCTGGTAAAGTAACCAGATGTCCCGTGACACAGACCTCTCCCAATAGTTTTCGTAACTCATTTGACCAAGTCGGAAACCAACAAAAATTTTAGGACCCAATCAAAGAGGCTGGTTATAAAACTGTGATGAAACTCAAAAAAACAAAAGACTGAGGCTAAAAGGAGAAGAGAAGAAGCCGTAATTAAGAGTAGGATTTTGAAATTAAAAAAAAAAATTGAATTCAAGCCTTTGATGCCTGTTGAAATGAATGAAAAACTTTTAGGAATGACACAAGGAGAAACTATTGCCGAACCCGTGGAAAAACCTCAACTGCTAACCTCTAGGTAAACATTGCTCTAATGACTCTTATGATATAATTATGATGAAAATTATCTCTTCAACTTTTGGCGAAGTTTCCTTCATTCTATCAGTTTAGTCACGTAGTACTAGTTTTAAGTTGTAGTTTTAGTCACGTAGTACTAATTTAAATTATAGTTTTAGTCAAGTTTTACTAGTTTTAAGTTGTTGTTTTAGTCAAGTTGTACTGAGTTTTCCCCATTTTTCAGCCTTTTTTACTCGTTTGTACATATTATTATTTTTAGTTTGTATATATATACCTAGTGATTATTTAAATAATTAAACTCAAATTTTTAGCAGTTGTACTAGTTTTAAGTTGTAGTTTTAGTTAAGTTTTACTAGTTTTAAGTATGACAAATATTATTACACGATGACATTCCGATACTGTTTGTCCTGTATATTATCACGGTTGTATGTTATCTCGGGTTTTAGAAGTATGAGCAGCCCGCCGTTCTGAATGCTTTAGATGTGTTTACTTACATTCGAGAACCGACTTTTATTTATATAGATTAACAATATACAGCATTATTTTTAGTATATGCGATAGATACCTGAATATATGTAGCTAGTTTGTTCAGAATCAATAATCTAATGAATTCCAATATAGTTTTTACATTGGTATAATATTTTTCCCAAAAATATTTAAAAAGGTCACAAGTTGGACACTACCGACAGTAAATTCAACACAGGCCACGGCAGGTCATAGCGGGTATTAGGAGCCAGCAAACAGCTGGGTGCAAGTGCAAAATAGCCCCTCAATCGGCCGGGTCGCCCGGTGACCATGTATTTATGTCGCCAACCACGTACCATAACTGGCTTATATCTTTGTGATTTTTCATATTACAGTTTTGGATTCTTTTCATAAAAATACTAGATGTGTTTCAGGTTTCACATAACTAAAAAAGAGGTTATATTTAATAAGCTGTTTCTATATAAGCTTGTGTAAATTGACATTGCAAACATAAAATTATACTCTGTCTAACAAGTCAAACGACTTGGGTAATTATTAGGGTAAAATGAAATCTGATGTAGTCAACACTGGTTTAATAATCAAGGTTGATTGATTTATGAAAAAGTCCTTTATAAGAGTTAAAATTAAAATGGAACCATCTGAAAAAGATAATAATCTTCCGAACAAAAAAATAATCGTCAAAATCAATATATATTTGGTGTCGATTTTGCTAAACAAGATACAACAAAAAATAACAGTAATTCAAATAAAGAACCAGAGATCATGGTCATTGTTTACTAATTAAAGAACCTTGTAAAAAATATCGTATGTAAGTATTTTTAAATGATTTGTTATTATTGGGACTTTTTAACCTTGGTATTGTTCGTCAAGTCGTTGAGCTCCTCAGTAGTCCTGAGTTGAGCTTTACGACAAATGCTTGCACTGACTGGACGGGTCCACTCAAATCTTTATGGTTCTTTCTTCAAAAGACCATCTCAGACTAATCTGCATGGTTCTCATGTGATTTGACCATTACATTTGGACTTTAAAAGAGACAAAAGTAAGTAGTAAGTTTAAGAGAGAAAAGTATTTTGGACAGAATTTTAAGGCCCGTATTACAGAACATCGCTCAATACTCAAGCATGACTTAAGACTAGATTCAAGCCATTTGATTGGTTGAAACTAGTTTTAAGTAACGCTTGAGTTTTGAGTGACGTTCTGTAATACGGGACTAAGCATTTTTATTTATTGTTCCATCGATTTTTTACGCATTATTCAATCATTATGATAGCCTGGTGAGCGTTGCGGAAGGCCGATGGATGCGAGACGCACAGGATCGTTTACTGTGGCGACACTTGGGGGAGGTCATGTCCAACAGTGGTCGAATATCGGCTGAAATGATGATGATGAATGCTAGCCGTCGACTCACCGTAGGCTGATCTAGACTCATCATCAACAGTCGAAAGAAGCCACTGTTACATAGGCCTCCCCAAAGTATCGCCACAACCAACGGTCCATGCGTCTCGCATCCATCGCATTCCCGCGACACTCACCAGGTCATCGGTCTACCTTCTGGGAGGTATTCCGACCCTGCATCTTTCAGTGCGTGGTCGTCACTCCAGAAACTTTCGCCCCTGGCCTAGACTACTAGATTCGTTTTTTTTTTCTTTCAATAAGGCCCTTTTTGTTGTGTTGGTAATCCTCATGAATGTTCTCCATTTTGATAAATGGCGATTAATGATATTTATTTAGCAAATCAATTTAAACTAGATGAAGTCGGTGTGGAGTAGGGGGAGAGACCTTTTAGACTCGTAATTACTAAAATCACCCCGGAGTTATGCTGACCCACCATTCGTGGGCGTGACCCCGAAGTGGAGGGTGAAGTGTTTAATTCTCTATACGTCTGAGAGTATGAGTGAAACAATTCGTGCCGCCATCTTAGGCCCTGATTAACGGGGCGGCGAAAAAGCGGGACGGGCTCAGTCAACCCTGAAGCTTTTTAAGGGGGCTGGAATACGCCCCTTGTTGTGTCTAGTGAGCGATGGGAGAGAAATTGTAATCTCTTGTTAAATTTTAAGGGAAGAATGGTCGAAGGTACCCCCGAAAAATATTTTTTCGGGTTTTTGCACTTTTCTGGTCAGTTTCAGGTTCTATGTTGATTAAAATATGATTTGCAACCGTAACTTGTATTTATTTACGGAGTTATAAATCAATAAAATGATTAATACAACCCTTTCAATTCGCCTAACCCTACTAAATGTCTATTTTATCATCATCATCATCATATCAGCCGAAAGACGTCCACTGTTGGATATTGGCCTCCCCCAAGCGTCGCCACAACGACCGGTCCTGTGCGTCACGCATCTATCGGATTCCCGCGGTACTGAAGTGGCGACCACGTACCGGAACACGCAACGTTGAAAGGTTTCTAACAAGGTGGATCGATGACTTGGTCTATTTTATGAAAAAAATATTCAATAGGATTCAATTTGGTATCGTCGCAAATTATATTTCAATCAACATTGAGCTGTAAGCTGGTCTGCAAAATGCAAGAAAGTTTAAGAATTTAAATTTCACAGGCTGCCCTGGCTTTGTCAGAGTTATCGAAAGCAATAAGGGGACGAGACAAGCGGGCGGCGACACAAAGGCTGGTTCTGCGTATTCCTCGCCGGTAATTAGTATCGGCAACGATAACAAAGAAAGGATTTCCAGTGAACTGGAAAAATAAGTTATTTATTTATTTATTTATTAAAACTTCATGCAACACAAAGGTACAAAGGTGGACTTAATGCCTTAGGCATTCTCAACCAGTCAACCTAGGGTGTTGAAGACAAAACATGTCAGGCAAACATGGCAGAGTAATATTTTAACTTTCTTTTTATACTGCCCTCATTACCTTATCAGTAGCTAACATTAGTTCCAGTTAATTTCTAGAATTATCACACATGTAGGGTATGTATCTACATACCGCAATAATATAGTTTATTTATGTATATTATAAAATATTTTAAATTATCTAATCACATTTATTAATATTTTTTATGATACACAAAACAACGATCATATTTCGGAACGCATTGGTGATGTCGATGCGTTGCATGTGTGCGCGCACGCAGTAACCTACGTTGACCTTCAGTCCGCTACCAACTGCCGTGAGCGTTTTTGATTTCTTCTCCGTATACCTCGTTTTGCTAGTCTTGCTTTAGTATAATGTGTGTTCTGAACTTTCTGACTGTTGTGTATAGTGACTGTATCGTCCACTCCTTCTATTTTCGTGTTCGTCCCTATTGTGTGTTTGTGAACGTTATTTCTTTGGAGTATACCGTGAGTACCAGTGCCAATGAGGCTTTTATTGAGTTACTCGCACTCACCCAAATATCACTCCGGACGAACTAAACACACAAGGATGTGGCTAGGGGCTGAGGTAAGAAATTCCCAGAAATTCAATAGTGACTGTTGTCCTGCTAGCGTCTTAACAACGTGTTACTATGCGCCGTACGCTTTCCTATGTAAGAGTTCCTTTAGAAAATTACCTTTTTGCGTGATCTCGAGCGGAGCACTTGGTGTAACACCGCGTGAACTTAGAACTAGACACAAATTCATTTTATTTCACATAATCCTCCCGGCCGAATTCCGATCACGGTGGCCAATCTCAACAGAGATAGAGAGAGACAAACACAGGTCTCGGATAGTCCGATGAGACAATAATCCAACACGACCGGGGAGAGATGAAGCACAGGAGCTTGCATACACATTGTGTACATCAGCTGTCTTACTGTTTTTATATTAGGTCCTAAGGGTGCAAACATAAAGAAACAGGTTACTGGTGCAGGCAAGTCCGTACGGATCGGTACCGATCGGTGCAGGTATAATTCTCCCGTGTGTTCTTATGCGCTCATTTACAAAGACAGGCACACTGGTCGGTACCGACTGCCTGGACCGAGTCATACGGGTTTAAGCATTGGCCAGTTTAGTGTTTTACTCATACAGATTTACCTGTTTCTTTATGTGGTTTTACCGGTACCTATCTGTACCGACCCGTACCGACATATCGGGACCGTAAAACCTGTATCTTTATGTTAGCACCCTTATATATGAAAGTGGCGTTTTGTACGGGAGGAATATAAAGTCATTTTTTTTTTGTAAAATTTATTTAATTAACTAGCTGTACCCGCGCGGCTTCGCTCCCGCTCTTCCCTACTTCAGCCTACTATACCCTACTCTACCCTACTATACCCTACTCTACCCTACTCTACCCTACCCTACTTTACTCTACTCTACCCTACTCTACCCTACTCTACCCTACACTACCCTACTCTACCCTACACTACTCTACTCTACCCTACTCTACCCTACTCTACCCTACTCTACCCTACTCTACCCTACTCTACCCTCCTCTACCTTACTCTACCCTACTCTACCCTAATCTACCCTACTCTACCCTACTCTACTCTACTCTACCCTACCCTACTCTACTCTACCCTACTCTACCCTCCTCTACCTTACTCTACCCTACACTACCCTACACTACCCTACTCTACCCTACTCTACCCTACACTACCCTAATTTTCATTTTTTTTTCCATAAGAACCTTCTCCTCATAATAACGAACACAACAAAAAAAAAATTAGCGAAATCGGTCCAGGTGTTGTTGAGTTATGCGCTTACCAACACATTTTGCGATTCATTTTTATATTATAGATCCATGTATGCACCGTTGTTATCTATGCACTTTTGCCATCTCATAGGTAGTTCATTGATCCCTTTACTAAAAAAAACCATGGGGGCGAGTATCAATAAACTCTTTGAAGGCGGTTTAGACTGCTGCATCGGAGTTGAATTTTTTTCCTTATACACATGAAGGCACAAGAGACCTGACCGACGTGACAGGAGAAAGTAATATAAGACATCCAAAAAGTTAGACGAATTTGAACCTTCTGCAATTAGCACAAAATAAATGGTATTCAATTCGGAGCATAATCATTTAAACGAATATAACGAGAGGTAGGTAGGTAGTCAAATATTATAAAATACTGTTATGTAAATTTGATCTTTAAGACGTAACGTAAGGCCCAAGCGCCCGAAAAGTGCCATAAAACAGTGACTTTCTGAAAAGTACTCCTCGGTAACGGCTAGGATAATAGGTTTGAAAAAAATATATGTTTATTATAGATTCATGAACAACATTATCAACATTTGATTTTTTCATGCTATTAATACTTTTGTCTAAAAAAATATTTAGCAATTTCGCAACTTTTTTCATACTCCTTCGAAACGGCTTGGATCTTTAGAAACATTTTTACACATAAAAATTGGTGGTTAAATATTCTTCAAAGTGAGCATATATGTAAATCAATCAATATTTTGCAAAGGAAATGGATTTAAAGGTCAGTCGCGCGCTTTCCGAGCGCTGTTGGCCGCAAATAAATGCAAAGATATGCGTACTGCCACCTAGGCGGGTGCGAGAGTTCGATATGCGCGTGGAGATGCAACGCCGGGGTGAAAGTCCGCTGCCGCGACAGGTCACGGCATGGCGGACAGAGCTCCGGTGGGATCTCATGGTGAAATGGCGTCAACGACTATCGCAACCCAGTGCTGGGCACGCCACAATCACGGCGGTAAGTCCCCTCTTTGAGGCGTGGCTGGAAAGACCTCACGGCGTCCTTACCTTCCGCATGACGCAGGTACTCACCGGACATGGTTCGTTCGGGGGTTTCCTGCACTCGATTCATGCGGAAGTGACGCCCGGGTGTCGCCACTGTGCGGAACGCCCGGAGGACACGGTGGAGCACACAGTCGAGGTGTGCCCTGCTTGGGCGGAGCATCGCCGTGCCCTCGTGGGGGCGATCGGCGGCGGAGTCCTCTCGCGCCGGGCCCTGGTTCAGGCCATGGTCCGGAGCGAGGAGGAGTGGCAGGCGGTCGCCGACTTCTGCGAAGCAGTAATGCTCGCAAAGGAGAAGGCCGAACGCATCAGGCAACGGCGTTATCGCCGCCGCCGCCGCCGGGATTCTGATCCCGATTTCCGGCCAACGTAGGCGCGGGCTTGCGGCAATGGGTAGCTCACTGTCCGGCCGTCCGGTAACTGTCCGGACCAAGTCCAAGTCGTCGACAGCGCGCACTGTTCCCGCGCGCCTCAAGTAGTTGTCAGCAACAGCAGCGACCCAGCCGGGTCGAAGCCTATTGGGGCCAGGGTTATCCGAAAGGGCGCTCGAGCCCCGGTATGAAGGCTAGAAGGAACGGGGTGGGTCTTTTAGTCAGTAAGAGTCTGACACTATCTCCCGCTCCGCCCAAGGGCGGGGGATGTCAATGCATGATTTTTCCCACCATAAAAAAAAGGCGGGAGCGAGAGTTGCGTCCATTTAATTTCGGCCAGATGGTTCAAGGGACTATAAACCTTAAGGTAGGTAAACTTATGAATACGGTTTTGTCTCGTAATGCACTTGTTAATTTCAACATTATACCGTAAGTCTAATTAGTCTAATGGTCATAACAGTAGACTTATATTGACATGGTCGTAAGTTCAAATCCGCATGCTTTTTTTAGTAGTTTTGTGTTAATAATATTGAATTATGATTTTTAAAATCAAATTATAATTTATATTAATTTAAATTAATAAAGTTAAATTAGCTATTCAAACATAAAAGCAACATTATTAAAAAACAAAAATGGTTAGGATAGATAACAATTTATTCAATATACAATTTACATACAAAAATATTTACTCGTCTAATAGACATAACTTAAATAACTATCATCATCATCATCATTTCATACACGTCCACTGTTGGACATAGGCCTCCCCCAAGCGTCGCCACAACGAACGTTCTTGTGCGCCCCGCATCAATCGGTTTCCCGCAACCTTCACCAGGACATCGGTCCACCTTGTAGGAGGCCTTCCAACGTTGCATCTTCCGTTACGCGGTCGCCACTCCAGAACCTTTCTGCGAGAAATGTGCCCTGCCCATTGCCACTTAAGTTTGGCAATTCATCGTGCTATGTCGGCAACCTTAGTTCTCCTGTGGATATCTTCATTAAATAACCATATATAAAGGTAAAACATATAAAAGAAGTTACAATATTAAACTGCTTTTGATATGGTAGAATTATTTGTAATACAGTTTTGAGCATGAAAAAAACAGTTTATTTATTTCAATAGTGCCAATGAAATACTAATTTTATTTTTAAAGAAGAGTTTAATGCTGTGAATCAACATGTTACATGAATTAGAAATAAATAATATTTCTATTTTATAACAATAGCATCACTACATTAACTGTCATACCTGCTCAAAAAATTTAAGTGTAAATAGCACTAAATAATTTGACATTTTAACTACTTTACAGGTTTTATGTAGAATTTTGAGTTTTAAATTTGATTAAGAAAGAAACAAGGATCAGTTTGTTTATTATATAAACACTTCCTAACAAATTAAGATTACTACGATTTATTTAACTAATACACTACACATAAGCGCTGACAAGAAGGTATTGTGGCTGCTTAAATCCATTGTTGCTTACACGTACTGCGGCCGTATTATGACATCTTAAAACCATCATGTTTTCTGTGTGAGAAAAGGATAGTGCTATTCGTCCTGTATAGCTCCGTCTCTTTTTCACACCGAAAACATGATGGTTTTAAGATGTCATAATACGGCCCCTGATGACATAACGTCACGTTATATTTATTACTGAATCGGCCACCAATTTCTACAAGTTAACCGGGTTCCACAGAAGACATTGAACACAAGTAACCCAGTATTCCCGCTGCCTTATATCCGCCAGGTCTAGTATAATAACATGTTTTTTTCTCAGATAGAAACCCAGATATTCTTGGGCAAAATGGACTTGACGAATGACCAGCAGTTATTTCAATTTTACGTCCTGATTTGTATTGTTTGTTATAGTTTTAAACCACAACCTGACTGTCTTTCTCTGAAACAAAGTAACGAAACAGAAATTACTTTATGTGTAAGTATAATTAAAAAGATGTTTGATTACGTCACAGCATAAAAATGTGTAAGTTAAAAAAAAAAGTATAAAATGGAAAAAAAATACACATACCTACTGCTATATTAAGACGTCTCCTATCAATCTCTCCGAAAATCAACATTCTCCTCATGTGAATAGATTATTTTATAATACAGAAGTAGGTTTATAAAAATATTCTAAATAAAGACGTTGTTTTACACAATTTAGTAAGGCAACGTAAAAATTGTTTGCACGACGTCACTGCTATCACAAAATAGATAGGTACAGAAGACAATCTCATGTATGTACTTCACTTTTTATACCTACGCTCGGTGGACGCACACTAATGAGCGTTTGAGCTGGAAGTGTTCAACGAGTGGCCCGAGACGCGACCGAGATATCGTGTCCGTGAGCGGTGTCTATGTGCGCGTTGCTCGAGCGCGTTTTATAGGTAGATTGACTTCTGTACCTATATATTTTGTGCTGCTATTAAGCGTCGACTGGTTTTTACTTTAATAAAACGGTTCATTTTTTTCTCTACCCTTAATCTAAAAAACATTTGAATACTAGTTTTATGATGAATACGCATATTTATCTTGACTACCCGCTTATTACAAGTATGTTTGAAGAATATTTAGTTCGTTGATTGTTACATAGAATAATAAAAAAGTTCTAAATGGAAAGCAAAACAATATCCAGGGTATGAGAATTGAACTCGTGCCTTACTGCGTCAAAGTCTTTACACAGATCACTACGCCATATTACTTTGTTTAAAGATTCCAAAATAAGCTATCAGTAGTCACTTCATTACAAAATACAAATAATAAACTTGAAGTCTTAGACCATAAGAATCAAAATTGCTTAATAAGCAGTTATTTACGTGAAGATGTGTCATTATTTTGGGAGCTTTAAAGCTGTTAATCAATACGGTCGACGGAATATGTCTGGGAGTATTGGCGACTTGATTTCAAAGATATTGCCTAAAATATACGTAAATATCAGTTTGGAGAATTTACGTGAAGTAAGTAATGTTTTTATGTAAAATTGGCCGTCTAAGCAAGCTAGCAGATAGGCATGCGTTCTTAGTACAACAGTACTCAATCGTCTATATTTCCTTCGTCAGAAAATACGTGACTTCTGGCGGCCCTGGGATCTTGGGCTATTGATAAGACTCACGGAATTAGCTAAGTCAACTTTTGTCACTGATGTGCCATATTCTTTTATCAATCTACCCTCACACTAGGGTTGCAAGATTTATCGAAATGCTGGCATAAAGAATTTTCATCTTTAATGGTAACAAAATAATTAATAAAATAGCTTATCAAAGGGGGTGGGTCATCCCTGTTAGGGAACACATAGTACGAAGTTCTCCAAATTCCAAAAAAAGTTGTCAAAATGGTAATCTGTTGGAGCAACGGCAATCCGGGGAGTACGGTTGATGTCGCAGAAATAATTATAAAATTGTAGCTCATCAGTAACTTAGTGGTTGTTTGTTGTGCAGTGTGTGACGTGAAGTAGCAGTGGCCTAGAGCGATTGTCCAATCTTGTTTGTTTAGCAGCTAGTTCTTCCTTCATAGTTTGCAGTTGCTGACAATAGATATCTGCCGTAATCATTTGGCCAGATTTTAAAAAGCTGTAGTGAACGACACCGGCGCTAGTCTAACAAACACTCGCGAGTAACTTTTTCCAACTTAATTTTCATTTAGGGCAGGATTTGGCTGGGTCTCCAGGGTTCAGCCATTGTGATGAGCGCTTCCGATTATAGTACAGTATCCACATTTCATTACAAGTAATGATTTGATTTAAAATCCTTTCATTATTGTGTCGATTGAGCAAAGTAACACAGCAGTCGACGCGTGTTTGCAAATTCGATTCACTCAATTCATGAGGTAACCATAGTTCAAGGTTTTTTACTTTTCCAATTTGCTGCAAGTGGATTAACCTTTAAATCGTGAGAATTACAGACACAATAGAAAGACAATAGGTGCGCGAACGCCGGCGTTCGCTTGGGGTTTAATGAATTAATACAGTTTTATAACTTACCCCGAAGCCTGCAGCTATCTCTGAAGTGCTTTGTGATGGGTCCGCTTCCAAAATAGCCTTTAATTCTTCATTACCCACTTTGGTCCCCGGCCGTCCACGAGGTTGGTTCTGATGGTCGAAATTTCCAGAACGAAAACATTGAAACCAAAAACGTACCGTGCTTTCTTTTTCGATACCAGCGCCATTCACATCATTAATCCTTCGAGCTGTTTCTGCAGCACTGGTGCCACGGTAGAACTCGTACTCGTAAATATACCGATATTTCATGTTTTCCATTGTGCAGTAATAAGCGATGCCACAGAAAAAAATAATGAGAAAAAAACAAATGAATGACTGTTTTCAAAACTCAAATGTACCAGCTAAATGAATTTATAAATTTGAATTTGGAATTCTTAACCAAAGAGGAGATATTTCAGTTCAAAGTGGTCAGTATGACAAAACGCTAATTTCATATGTTAGGACCTAATATATTGTAAAAGTTATGTACAATAAAGAATGTAAGCATCAAAGTGGACCAATTCTTTTCGAGACACGGGGGTGTCACACCACCATTTTGCAATGTCCAGGCAGCTAAAGAGAAATTCCAAATGGAAAAACCCATTAGCACTTTTTGCTCGACCTGGATTTTGACCCCAGGATCCCACGCTTAGCAGCCGTGCTTGCGGCCTCGAGCCCAACGAGGTAGTAAAAATTATTTCATTCAGGCCCTTGTGAAACAAATTAATTTTGAGTTTGGGTTTGGTTCATCTTCGACGAGAATTAATTAAATTAAATGATTCATCATTCGAATAATATCAACATGGACCAGGAAAAATGTAAAGAATACAAATATGTGGAAACAGCACGATGCGCTGACACTATTCACTTTATAGAAAAAAATGTGACGAATTACCAACGATACCGACTCTTGTAAACCCTACTTCAAAGAGTTAAAAATATTACTTCCGCGCTGTCTTTCAAATTAAAATTACTGTTAGCCATAAAAATAGGCTAAACGTACACACGTCACGATTGAAAATGGACTCTTCTCATTTGTTATGTCCATTAAAATCTATATTATCTACACTAGTATTATAGGGAATGTTTGTTTTTTTTTTTTTGTTGGAGGTGATCTCTGAAATTACTGGTCCGATTTAAAAAAAAATTTCACTGTTAGAAAGTTGCTTTATGCCTAAGTGATATAGACTATATTTTATGTACGCGGGGGAAAGCTAGTCAGAAATAACAATAATTATATTTTTTTATTGTTTAAATAGCATCGAAAAAATATAATTTTGTAACAGATATATAAATAAGCAAATTAGGTACCTCAAAAGTATCTGGTTAAAACAATGTTTATTATTATTTACTGTTGCACTTTGCTTCAGACGGCTACGAAAGTCTACGCGGTGCTACGTCTGCTACGTAATCGTAGCATTCGTAGATCGTTCGTAGCAATTCAAATATTTCATATAAAAGATAGTTATTTATTACGCCTTAAGAAATTCACATTAAGTTTAAAGAATTTTATTCTCATTAGAACAATAACAGTTCACTTAAAATAAGATATAAAATAGCATATAAGTATTGTAATATTCACGTCTGGTGTGTTGGTGACGTTGTTTTAAGTTCGCTTTAAACGTATTAATATTTTCACATTTCTTTAATTCTAAAAGTTTTGTTTTTTTTTGCCGTAATTAGTTCGTTTGCGTGCTGTCATTAGTTGAAACTTGTTTTTACTTCGAGTATTTTTTTCTTCTACATATTAATCAAATAAAATTTGTACTTTGTTATTATTATAATGACTCATAAAAATTTCACCCGCTGCACTACAACAGGTGTCTCGATTAGAGTAAAGGAAGGCACGTACACGCCATAGCTATTAACATCCTGAAAAACAATAGGAGACCGCATGCATGTCGATTATCTCTACTTTAAATCTTTTCATATTAACTAAAAAATCTTTTTGTTTAAAATAAGAATCATATTTCTAGAACCACTTCTTTTGTTTTCGTTATTTCTACAATCGTCTCACAGTACAAGGTCACAAGTTCCGTGAACTGTTGTTGCTGTGGGAAAGTACTTGCGAGTAGTTAATCTCTTTACCTGTTAATTCTATTGCTGCGTCATTTGGTTTGGGAAGGCTTTGTTTCCTAATAAGGAAGCGGCGCCGCTTTAGGTGCTTCAAAATATTCTGGTTAGTAGATTACTTAGTTGAAGTAGTAGGAATTGTCTGGATAAATATTTAATTTCTGCTCTTGTTCTTTCAATGATAAAATTTTCGTTCTAAAAATTGCACACAAAATTATATTTAATTATTTATTTTAAATTGACACACCAACGATTCATTCACTGGTTAACATAGTAGAAAAAAGAACATTTGCAAATGAAGAAAAAATATTATACTTAGTGAATTCGTCACTTACAGGCATGCACAGCACTTATAAAGTAAATTATAAAAAAGTTGTGACCACATAATAATAAATTAAATTACATTAAAACTAATTTTAAAAAAATGCTTTGGATTAAATTAAATTGACAATAACTTCGAAATGTCAGTGAGATAAATTTGTAAAAAAAATAAACAATAAATTGATATTAATTACATTTTAAATAGAAATTACAAGAATATTATAAAATTTCAAACCCAATCGGGTCAGAGTACATTAATTACTATTGGAACAAATGGGATTAAGTTTGATTGTAAAATATTAAATACACTAAATGGAGTGATATTATAAAAGCAAGAGGGATAAATTTTTGTCGTCAAATCAAAAAGTACCGTGTTTGAAATGCAGACTGTTCGAAAAGTTGTAGTATAAATTAACACACACACACACACACACTACACACAAAATTAGTAATAATGAATTAATCAGTGCACACTGAATTACAATCTTAGGTTAATAAGCATGGATTAAGCATTGATTCTATCATAGAACTTGAGATTGTGAACAGTTTTGGTCTAAACATCTTTACTGTATCATTATCGTGGCTAACTGAAATATATACCTATTCCAAAAATATCAAATAAAATGTTTTAAATCAGAAAAGATGACAAACTTTGTCAATAATTTTCTATCGGTAGTAAAACGCACTTCGAGAAATACATCGAATTTCTGTCAGTGTAAGTTTTTTTTTTTTGTGGTCATTATATTAAACCCTTTGTTGTAAACTTGTAGTTTATCACTAACGAGATGTTCACAATAGATCCTGAACCCTATTGTGTCTAGGTTTAAAATTCGCAGTATTGTTTTATACTTCATTAAACCCTAAGTAAACGCCGGCGTTCGTGCACCTATTGTCTTTCTATTGTGTCTCTAATTACCACGATTAAAGGTTTTACCTACTGATATACGGGTACTCACAGAGAAACCCTGAACGTTTTTGTTGGTCTAATATTTTCTTGGTATTATTTCAATAGAATATTACTTTTGTTTTGTTTGAAGTCACAATGGACCCTTTTTAGAACTCTCACTTATTGTTACTTGCCGCACTAATTATCCCTGCCGCTTACCTAGTTTAAGAAATTAAGTCACTGTTCAGTTCGTTTCCTGATTCCAAGGTGAACGCACAAATCCTCTGCCTTTCTCTGAAAGTTCGGTGCTCAGTTAAATATTGGTTATTGTAGCAGTTATTGTGTAACTGGAAGTCAGTCAGTATCTAAACGGTGAGTACTTTTTGAAACATATAAAAATCTCAAGCGTTTGTTGTCGAAATACTCCGATACGGCTTGACTGATTATATTATTAGACATTTTTAGTGTATATTTGCTAGACCGTAGACTATTTTTACCCTCCTATTTTCACTGTGTTCCCTGTTTTCATTTTTTTCTTTAAAACTTATGTCGGAACAACGTTTGCGGGATCAGCTACTATTATTAATTTAAAAATAACACAATGTAGTTAACAATGTTGCAAATCGCTTTAAAAAGTGCCAGAGACGCGAAGGATAACAATAATTTTATTTTATTTTTTTTATTTTTCTTTGTTCAGATTTTGATTTGTAACATAATGCAAGTACAATTTATATTTTTTATTCATCTACAAAAGTAAACTATTTCTGAGACACAATATTAATGCTTTGGCGGAGCTGCAAAATTATTATTTTTTTATCAGATTTGAGTATTACGTCTTTTTTTTTGATGTACCTATATACAATTTACAAGAATTACCTAGGTCACGAAATTTGCTAAATAGAAAAGGACCTAATATTGATTCTTGAGGTACCCCACAGTTAATTAAATTATAACAACTAAAACTTTTCCTTTTTGAATAATTTACAATTAGTTTTTTAAATAAGACACTAGGATATGAAAAACTGTATGTTATTATATAAAAGTATTTTTTGTACATAGTACAATAACCTTTTTAAGTTATATTGCGGTTCGAAAAGACAGATACTCTAAGTAATTTTAGTTTTGGCAACGATTGACACATAAATAGGTGGATATTTAATAACGACTAAAAATATTAAAATTAAATGAAATAATCGAGTAAATGTACTATCGGCAAATGTCAACACTGATTAGTACTAATGCATAAAATTGACAGTATTAGGATAGTAAAGACCAATATAATAATACAGTCTGGTGACGCCTAACTAAATCTTAGAAATTTGAAAATTTTGAAATTGTTCTTCAAGAAAATTCTTTTACAGATAATAGTGAAAGAATGTTTGTATCAGTACTTCCAATACGAAAAGCTTTCAATCTTTTACATATGTATACTGCAATAAAAATAAGTGCTACGTGACGATCACTATGATCTCTTTAACGAAACAATAAAGCTCTAATCCAAATTAATGTAAATAATTTTGATGCCTCCTGTTTTAATAGAATAAATTTATCAAACATAAAAATATTCATAAATTATTTTTTCATTTACTACGTAAAAATATGAAGATGATCAATCAATTGTGTGACACTATATAACATTGTAAGCAAATGAAACCAAAATTAGCTGGATAAAATAATGTTTATTACTATTTACGGTAGCGCTTTACTTTAGGCTGCCACAAAAGTTCAGGCAGCTACGCAATCGTAGCATTCGTAAATCGTTCGTAGCAATTCTACTATTTCTAGTAATAGATATTTTTTATTGCTTAAGAAATTCATATTATCGTTAATGCAAATAATTTTTATTATCATAATATAAACATAAAGGCACATAAAATTTTTCATAACAAATAAAGTATTTAATTAGTGACGTTTACCTGCTGCCCTACAATGGGTGTCTCGATATGAGCAAGAAAAGAGAAGGCTATTAAAATTCATAAAAATAATGGAAGACCAATGCAGTGCGATTATCTCTACTGCTAACCGTTTCAAGTTAACTAAAAATCTTTTTCTTTATAATAGAAATAAAATTATTTCTAGAACCGCTCCTATTGTTTTCGTTATTTTTACAATCGTCTTACAGTACAAGGTCACAAGTTCCGTGAACTGTTGTTGCTGTGGGAAGGTACTGACAAGTAGTTAATCACTTTACCTGTTAATTCTATTGCTGTTTCATTTGGTATGGGAAGCACTTTGTTTTGTACCCAGTAAGGAAGCAGTGCTGCCTCAGAGGATAAATATATTTTGATTAGATATTAATTATTTGAAGCAAAGAGAAATGTTTAGATAGATAATTCGTTAAAGTTCTTAATTAAATTACTTTTAAGTAATTTTCTCTAATTCAATGACAAGTTTAGAGTAGTAAAAAAAATCACATAAATTAAGCGTTTTCTACGCTTCAAATGAGTTAACACGTACACTCTAAATTACTATTAATTAGGAAGCATTTAGAATTTATTCCGTGATATAACTAACGATTCTGGAGAGCTTACAACTAACAATCAATATTATGTCATTATCGTTTCTAATTGAAATGTACATATTTTCATAAGTACTTTAATAATTCGGTAACGGGTATTAGAAATATATATATATGGATATAAATATACGCATATATTTACATCCATATATATATTTGGGCAAAAAAAGTTCTTTGAAAAACACAAAATTTTTGCCAATTAAAATCCTTTTTAGTGGTTCTCATTATATTTTAATCTCATGTTTTACTTCAAGTTTATTGGTGGCGAGGTGTTCACAATAGATCCTGAACCCAATTGTGTATAGGTTTAAAATTCTCAGTACCTATTATTTCATAGCAGTTTTACCTACTAATATCCAGGTACTAAAAGAGAATCATGAACCTTGTGGTTGATTTCATGTTTTCGTGCTATTGTATCAATAGAACATGACTTTCTCTTTTATTTGTTATCACAATAGACGCTTGATTATTTTATGTATTGTAACTTGCCGAACTATACTAATACTACTAATCTTACTAATGAGTTTAGAAAAGTGCAGCGAAACAAAATCACTAACCGTGTGTGTACGTTTATAGTGTTAGTTTGTATCCGGATCTCGAGCCGTACAGACGTCCCTTCTGTGCTCTGTTTGAATATTCTGTTCTCAGTGGAGTATTTATTATAGTGGTTTTGTTAACTAGTATCGGTCGTGAATTTTTGGCAGTATTTAATTGGTAAGTTCTCAATATACAAGCTTTTATTTAACTTGTAGTATGTATATGTGTATAACTAAGTTTGTTTGGGTGGAATCTTACCTTTCAATTATAAATCAGATATCTTCAACCGATTGCGCTGAAATTTTGTATACACATTTAGTTGGAATGACAATGCATGGGGTTACTATGTGGAGTCATTCTAAATCCAACATGATGGACACCAAAGTAAACTTTGTTGTGAAATAAAAGTTTTACTGTTAATTTATAATGTCGTTACACAATCTATGTAATATAAAAGCTTGTCGCAAAATATACCTGAGTAGATAAAAAAATTAGTTAAATATTTTGATCTAATTGCTTTTTTTTTTTCAAGCTAAGTAAATACGATTACTCAAATTTCATGACGAGCTTTTATATCATAGCTATTATGTAACGACGTTATAAGTTAATAGTTAAACTATTAATTTTAAGTTTATTTATGTCTTTTTAGCGCATTTAATTAAAATCTTGTATTTAAAAAGAATTTTTGATTACTTTTAAATTTTTATATAAGAATTTAAAAATAACATAGATGCTGTGTGCGCTCAGCCATAAGATTTGCAGCTACTAGAGTCAAGAGATAAGGCTAGAAACTTAACGAGCCATATTTATAATATAATATAATATATAATATATAATATTCCACAACTATCACACAACGCCATCTAGTCCCAAGCTAAGCAGAGCTTGTGTTATGGGTACTAGACAACTGATAAATATACTTATATTTCTAAATACATACATATTATAGATAAATTACACCCAGACACAGAACAAATGATCATGCTCATCACATAAACATTTGTCCTGAGTGGGAATCGAACCCACGACCTGCGGCATAGCAGTCAGGGCCACTAACCACTAGACCAACAGGCCAGTCAGCCAGTTTATATTTTATGAAATCTTTATTTTGGTTAGTTTCATTATATTCGTCTACTATTATCGTAATTTCCAATATTTCTGTTTTGTCGCTTACACCACACGCTTCCCTGTGTAGAGTTTCCTGTAGCAAGTAAGCTGTTTACGTGAAATCGAGTGGGTCGCTTGGTTTGACGCCGCGTGAATGTCTTAATCTGAAATTGCTTGAGGTTTTACTTTTAAATAGTATTTTAGGCAGTAGGAATAAGTGGTCAAGTATTAGTGATTTATAACATTCTTTATAATTGACGCTGATGGTTTAGTTGATAGCTCACTTCTGGTAGAGGCCTGTTGGCTTTTCATATGTCCTACTGGGCACTGCACTTCCTATTTTAAAAATATCTATACATAACTTCCCACAATTTGCTGTGTTCTTTAACCTTCCATTATTGTCTCTCCGGTTTCTTGCTTCTTCCATTCACCACTTGTCCAATATGCAGCATACATATCCAGCCCAGTCTCATTTTTAGTTAAAATGTTAAACCTTCCTAAGGAATGGCTCAATATTCATCCCACTAGGTTTTTTTACCAACAACACAAATATATTTAGAAGATATAACCTTGCGTTATAAAAACCGTAACTTGCTTATAATAAAAAGATGACAAATTGATTAGACACATATAAAAATAGAGAAACTAGCCAAGTCAAATGTTTAAAGTCATAAGCGCTAACAAAACAAAAACGTCTAGACTGATAATAAAAATTATTTTACCAGTTGAATACTACTTTATCACTGAGTGTTCTAGGCTAAATATTTTTGACTTTTACGATAGCAAAGCTGCAAGCAGAAGCAGTAATTATTTAATTTAAGTAGGAAGTAAGATTTCTTACAGAAATACTAAACTCTCATCTCCATCTTCCACAGATATGGAGTCCCGCATTGACCCAATCAAAGAGGCTGGCAAGAGATATATGATGAGACTTAAAAAAAAAAAGGCTGAGGCCAACAAAAAGAAAGAAGACGCAATTATAAGGAGCAGGATGCAAGATGATAAAGAAAATGTTAAATTCCTGCCAGCTGATTTAATGAAACTCTTTGGAGTTATTAAAACAGATATATCACCGCATCTATCATCTAGGTAAGCATTACTCGGGTGAGGCTTATGTCGTTATTGGGACGTAGTTTAAGTTGGGTGTAAGATGCCTTATCTCTTGTTACTGTAGAAAGTCTCATAAAGCTGTCAATATTCCTTAAAGTTATTATAAACGGTTTTCTGTATTCTTTCTCAAATTATCTCTTTTAAATTTTGGTTTTCAACTTTTTGCGAAGTTTTCTTCGTTCTATCATCATCAATTTCCTGTCTTTGTCTCATGTTATTTGGGGTCAGCACAACATATTTTTTTCTTTCATTTTGTCCTGTTACCTTACTTTTCTTCGTTCTTTCAAACTAAATACTCGTAAAGAAAAATCTTAATGGAGAACAATACTTTTCTGTACTTCTGTAAAATCAGTCCTTAGAAGTAGACCAAATTGAGGACTTTTTTCAGAAACTGTCACTTTCCGTTGATCATATCTAACCTCCACCTAACAGAAGTTGGAACAGCTTGCCTATAAATAAAATATTCACTATCCTCTACTGTACGCACAATGAATGTTTCCAAATCATCTGTCAATCCGTATAACTGGATGCAACTGATCACGAGGATTTGGAGTGCTTGTCTGACGTACATAGCCTAGTTGCTGGGTAACACGATGAGTTTCGGTAAAACTGGATGTCAGACTTCCGTGGTTCTGAGTACCTGTAATAACTGATAGCCGAGACCGAATTGTTAACATGAAAAGCGTTTTGCAAGTACTATTTCTGAGCCGAGCCAAGCTATTGTGATTTAAAATCTCAGAAAATTATTAACAACTGGTTGTAATAAGGCGACCTTCATTGTTTAGTCCTTTTAAAATGCCACTTTACGATTATTACCCTAAACCGGTAATTTCTGATCGTTTAGTTTTTGCGTCAGCGTCCAGATGATGTACAGTATTTAGTGTTTTTGATTTTAACAAATTTTCTTCGTTACAGAGAAAACAACACGCCTGTAGATGAGCGCAAGATAGTGTTCATGGGTCGTCTGGATGAAAACGTTACCAAGCAAAAACTTGGGAACGAGTTCTCGAAGTTCGGACGTGTGGTGAAGGTGCGACTTCACAGCAAGGAGAATGGGTAAAATAAAATAATTTAAATTGTGTCATATTTAAATTTTTATTATCATATTTCACACATGACAAATCCACCCTGTATTATTACGCCAGCATATACTAACTTCATTTTCATATCTTCTACGGGACTCGTTACGGCTTCGTGACATACGAGCGCGCGCGCGACGCCTGGTCAGCAGTGAGAGCAGCCGGCACGTTCGCACAGTACGACGTCAGATTTGGAGCGCACTGCGCTTTTTCCAGGTAGAGTGACGCCGACCTCAGTAAGTTAATAAAATTATCAGGGTTAAGAGACCATCTTGTCTCCAGAAATCTGAAACCGTTCTTTGAGCACTCAACGACGGAACAACATAAAAGTTACACACACAATGGTCCATCATGAGGACCGGCGGAAATCAAAAACTTGATATGTAGATAATAGAAACAATAGAATCATCATGAGATATTGGAACACTCCTGCCCTCGTTAAAAGGACAATTACCTTACAATTTTCGTCACAACAAGATCTTCATTTGTGAATTTTTCGGAATACATTTAGTTACAATACAATCTTTGGATCTACTTGCTCCAATAGTGATTTATCATTTAGCTGATGAATAATGCCCAGAAACATTTCGATATCCCCTCTAATCTTGTTCATTCTTATTTTAGATGGTGTCGAAGCCAAATACAAGAAAAGAGCCATCCATGAGCAAGATGTGCTGCCGGCAATCTAAAAATGAAGGTGTCTGAAAAAATTTCGTTACTTGTTCCAATTTTATAAACTGTACTAATTGTTAGCTCTTAAGATTTTACATCATGTGTAAGTCTATAGTGAGAATGTTTTGTACATAAAGCTAATGATAAATAAAAGTATTTTTGACATTATGTTACGTTTTTTTATTTATTCATCAATATTTGTATGGTCTACAGATAGTTGTTTCGGGCCTTCGCGTCTGGTTGTCTGGTGTATGTCAAATGTTTGCAAACGCAACCATAATACACGAATAATTCTTAGAGTAGGCGAAGTTTAAAAAAAAATGTCTAAGAAAGACGTTTGTGGAACTGTAGGCGCCGCCATCTCTGGTCCTGATTGACGGGGTAACGGAGGGCACCGCATCCATTAAATTAATAAAATAAATGGTTATTAATATTATTTTTCATTATTATAAACCCGGAATCCTTAGGTGGACGCTTTTCTCTATCGTTTGTTGTGCCTGATGCGGGACTGAAAAAAAAATCCTAAAAAAATGACATAGTTTAAATGAATTAATATTGTGGCGACACTTGGGGGAGACTTATGACCAACAGTGGACGTATATCGGCTGAAATGATGATGATGATGATGACGATGATGATAAGGTGAAACGAGACGCATAGGACCGGTCATTATGACGACACTTGGGGGATGTCTATGTCTAACAGTGGACGTCTTTCAGCTAAAATGATGATGATCACATAGCCATGTGTCCTATAAATTTCAGTTTCATGTACACATTTTTAAATCATTTGTATCACACTAAATCGCTCCCCTACTACGACTGGAAATTCAACCAAAGTACGGTCTACCTAAATATTAAAATACTAAAGCTTAGAGTAATGCTGCCTGTTCCACGTCAACTTATGTAATACCAACGCCGGGGCTCGAATTCCTCTTTGACGCCTTGTGGAAATTTATAACTACATTTTCACTTATTGTACACATGCCTTTGCCATGAAATAAACGTAGTAATAAAAGGTCAACATATCCTGAGGTGCTTTTAGAGAGGAGAAGTATACCACGGAGAGGTATATCAGGACAATGTTGGAAATACGGCCAAGATCCCTACTAGCCATATCCATGTACGGACGTATGGATGTATGGATGTATAGATATATGGATGTATGGATCTATGGATGTATAGATGTATGGATACTTTTATTCTGGGAGTATGTTCCCTTGAGATAAATTTCTACTACCATGCAGGCGAAGCTGCTAGCAACAGCTAGTATTATTATATTTGTTTTGTAAGACTACCTAACTGACTGGTAATTTTTTTTTAGCTCCAGATTTAAATTTCAAATAATAAATTCGAAGACAGTATGGTTGTCAGTCATGAAAATTTTCCTCGACAGTGAGTCTAGTGGTAAACAATGAAATATTTATAACATGACAGTGTATGGGTATCTTAGCTCTTCCGGCCTCTTCCGGTCTCTGCAGCTATTTACAAGCCATTTGAGACCTAGTATTTCTCCTACTTTCAACCCTTTCGGCCTCTGACAGTCCCTTGGAGGACCTTACTGAACACCCTCCCGGTCTATGACGGGCCGTTTAATGGGTCTTACTGATCACATTCCTGAACAGTGGCAGCCGTTTGGATGGTATCTTTCCGCTCCCTTTGGTGACTGCTGAGAGGGCCTCACTGAGCATCTTTCTACTGAGTTTTCTATGTGCTTTGTTCACCTTTTTAACAACATTTATATTTTATTTGTAATATACCCAAGAAGAAACCTCTATTATTTTCTATCTTCACCTTCTCCCCTTTAAAGGTAGATGCAAACCCTGGGTTTGTTCCAATAGCTACGTGTGTTCCATGATATTTTCGAGCTGAACAAAAGTTACTGCGACAAAGTAAGTTTATTTGCCTTGATTTAACAATACAATTAAGAACCATTTGATCTCCAGTGCATTCCACCTCTTTCCTGCTCTTATAAAAAACCAATTGATCTAGCTATTTAATCACAAAACATTATAATATCGTTATTTTATTTGTAAAAATGAAGGATTTTTGTTGACGATGAAACATTGATGTTACATTATTTTAGTACCGACTTGCTCGATAGATGGCGTTAAGGTCGATATGGTAACGTTAGCGGTGTTAGTATAAGGTAACTCGAATAAAGGTTCTATAGTTTCTACTTAGATCAGGACACAATAGTGGTTTTATTTTCAACGTTAATAGTGTTCACAATAAGTTCAAATTAGTTCAACATTACCTACCAGCTCGGTAATAAACAATTTTAATAATTCTGTATGAAATAAGATTATATAGTAACTTTGATTCAGCTTAAAAATACCTATCAAACGGATCCCATTTGGGTACGAAACCCTAAAAACTAATATCTAGTCCAGCCTATGGTGAGTCTATGGCTAGCATTATAATTCGCTAACAAGTAAAGAATAGACGAAACAAAAAATAAAAACAAGTAAAATTCTGTGAAAAAATGTTTTATTTATCAATAGCTTTATATACAAAACTTTCTTACATGTACTATCAATAGGAACTGTGCAGTACTTTTACATACTTTTAAATCATATGAGCTAACAATTAAGTTTTGTAAAACTGAAATCTATAAAATTATAATACAGAACTGGTGTCCACTATCAATTACAAAACGAAGTCAAGATAGACCCTACCATACTATAGGTTACAAAACAAAAATTTCAAATTTTCTATAAACGTAATCTTATAATAATAATCGCATAATCAGCCTTATAATGTTCCCACTGCAAGGACTCAGGCCTCCTCTCTAGGAGATGAACCCTAATCCACCACGCGGGTCCAGTGCGAGTCGGTGGATATCACATGTCTTCGATTTTTTTATTCTAGGACATGCCGGTTTCCTCGCAATGTTTTCCTTCACCGTTTTGTGAGCAGTACGCCTGCTTGGGTTCGAACCCGCGACCTACAACTCATAAATCGGAGCCGTTACCACTGGGCCACCACTGCTCATCAAAGTAATCTTAAAAATTCTTAAATGCTACAAAGCCATGATCTTATTTTTATTAAAATGTAATAATTCTATATTGGAATGACTGATTAAATTTAAAAATACGTTCAAAATCAGTCTTCTCCTTAAAGCTTAAGTTTTTATTTAAAAATAAAATATTTGTTATCTGTACAGGCTATATGGCAGCTGTCAAAATTTGACGGGACTGACATATGTCAAGACAGTGAGTCATATATTATCTGTAGGTATACAAGATCCTTTGGTCACACACTCGTCAATTTACCTTCAGATGTTGTGCAAACCAAACAATGGATAACCCAAGTTGTTAGACATATTTTAAATATTGCAAAATGTATATATTAATTACAATATGTTAATATACATATATGGGAATATAACAAACGGAGCATCAAAAATTGACAGTAAATGTAGTGCCTATAATATGCTTAATTTTAAGAGAATAAAGTGACAGAATATCAGCCTTATGACATTTAACTATAAAAATGATTGCACAATGTCGGTAGAATAAAATTTGAAAATAAATTTCAATACCAATGGAACTTAAAACGCATTTAATTTAAAAAAAAAACTTTGCTTAATGCAAAGCTTTATAAAGACCAATTTAATAACACAGAAAAACTGACTAATATTTATTTATTTTTTAAGTTTATGTCGCCATTTTCAAAATATTATCTTTGGTTGACACAAACTATGCAATTAAATCTATAAACTTAAAATCATTAAAATATACTTAACAGTACGTTAACAAAAATATTATCAAATAACTTGTGACTAGATTTGAAAATCATTCTTATTGCTGTTTTTCTACACTTGCAACACTTAGTAAGCTTATAAAAAGTTATTATCTACACATTCATTTAAAACAAGATTATTTTAAAGTACATTAAGTATTTATTGCAATTCCTTTGGCAGTATACATTTTTAAGTCGTAATCTTAAGTCTCAGCTCCATTCTATTTTAAATTGGCACCATAATACAACACAAAGCACCATTTTCGATTCTTAGATTTTACTTCAATAGAATAAGTCTAGATAAATATACAACAAAACGTTAGAACTAAAATTGGTTAAATTACAAATGACACACACTCTCAGAATTTGCATCAAAGAGTCTATGAAATCAAACCAAAATACAATATACTGGATTATGAAGTAGCGAAAGATGTCAATATCATTTTTGCTCACCAGCCAATAAGTCTGATGGAAAAGAACTACCCCAGAGCCAATAAGTACATTCTAGAAAGATGGTTGGTCAAGGAAAATGACCCTGTTGGACTATACGTAAAAATGCTATGAAAAGAAAATAGAAAATTTTAACCTAAACACCTAATGAAGCAACGTTGTAAAAGACAATACCAAGGTATCTTGCTCAAAGTATCAATGGGAAAATGTGGACGTATATGCCACGCTGTTTCAGCCAGGGGTGGTTTTGTGAAAGATACCTTATTCGCATTTGAGCCTAAAAATAAAAAAGCATGTCACGAAATAAATGCACAGAGTGGTTAACTAACTTTTTAACAAACCTCGGAACCTTAATCATTATGGACAATTCATCTTACCATTCAGTTCAAATAGATAAAGCACCTGCTCAAGTAAACAAAACGAGTGATTTAGTGGCATAGCTACAAAGACAAGATGTTGAAACTGACATGAAATTGTAGCCACCACAACATATCACTTTTATCACGTTTCGATTCCGTCAAGAAACAACAAAGCTAACAGTTCTGAAAATAACTTTTTTAACGTTTTCGACACCCTGCACGCAGCCATTGTACTACAAAGTCACTACGTGCGAGCGCATCGTTTTTACCGTAATACAGCTGCTCGAGCAAAATCATTAGCTCGCCAAGGACAGCGCGCCCTAATTACATTGCGCGTCCCACTAGGGATAGTGGGACGCGCATAAAACAGTTACTACTTTGCGATTAGCTCACGCGAGCGTCGCCTCGCTAGTGGGCGTATACAAGACCAGTGACCGGCGTTATAATTGGACAATAGTTTAGGTGCTAGAAAAGGAAACAGCATAATATGTAGTAATTGGACAAAAGTTTTAGCGTAACGCATACGAACGAAGTGAGAAGTATCTAATTTTAATGGTTAATTAGTTTTAGTGGAACATTCTGTACAATATTATTGGTTAAGAGTTTAATAGATGTTAAGTTAGTGCTTCCTATTGGTTAAGTTCTTAGTTCGTGACATTGTAAATTTATATAAAAAGAGGTGCATGGTAAAAATAAACACATTCAGTTTTGGAGTCAAGATCATTAATTTCCACCTTCTACTACCATCCCCAAAAAAATGTTGAAAGTTGAATGGTTGGAACTGGTAAAAGAAAATATACCTGTGAAACTAAAGTATAAAATTGATGAATTAGCACTTCAGTATGGACACAAAGTGATAAGAACCCCGCCGTACCATTGTGACATCAATGCTATTGAGTTGATCTGGGCTCAAGTCAAAGGATCGCAGCTAGTCACAATACAAAGTCGCCATTTTCCTCAAAGAAAATGATGACATTGCTGAAAGAAACTTGTGCCAAAATTACTAAAGAAGACTGGGTAGAAGAGACTGGGAAAAGCTCGAAAAATATTAAAGGAACATTTTGACGGAGACGTCACTATTGATAATAGAATTGAAAATGAAATAATTAAATTTACAGGTGACGATAGCTCAACTGATGATTTTAAAATTCTACCAAGGTAGCTACCTATATTGACTGGCCTGTTGGACTTGTCAGTGGCCCTGACTGCTATGCCGGAGGTCGTGAGTTCGATGCCTACCCAGGACAAATATTTGTGTGATGAGCATGATCATTTGTTCTATGTTTGGGTGTAATTTAAATAAAAATGTATGTATTTAAAAATATATAAGTATGTTTATCAGTTGTCTAGTACTCATAACACAAGCTCTGCTTAGCTTGAGACTAGACGGCGTTGTGTGATAGTTGTGAAATATTATTATAGTTAGAATACTAAAGCACAGACAAAAGTATAGTACTTACCATTAAATCGTTTTTTTTTTTTTATCAGAAACCAGCCTTTGGTTTGTACATACTACAAAAGTTCACAGTCTTAAGAATCTTCAGCATTATTACTTGTGAGGCCGATTCTGAATAATGCCTTTGAGACTAGATAAAGATTTCTGTCACTTTGTCAGTAAATATGTGATAATTGCAAGGATCTTGTACGATTATACCCTACCAAGTATTAGTGTTAGCCAAGTTAGCCAAGTGTTAGTGACTGTCAAGATTTGGGTCTTTCGTATTTTCTTTGGCCGAGTTTCTTCTTCAGATCAAGAAGCATTTGATGAAAGGACATGTCATCGTCTCTTTGGGTTAGCGGTGGCACCGCTTCCCCGTAGTAGGCTTTTTCTGTATGTTTGATGTCAAGACCATCTGAAATAAAAAAAAACTTTTATAAAGGATGTTCAACTGGTTGCGACCAATACTAGTGATCTACAAAAAGAAAACACTGTTTGATCAAGGAGATCTACAGATTAAAATAAATGTACCTATTCCAAAAATCTTTAATACATATAATCACAAGGAAACGGCCGAATTTAAAGATCCAATGATACTACTATTGCTTTCAATGTCTATCTATCTGGATGATGGCTTCCCCACTCAGTAATCATGGTGGACCATTTTGCGTCTAACTTTCATTTTGAAATTCCGTCGTTGAGCATCCAAAGAACTATTTAGATTTTTGGGGACAAGGTAAGTTTAAACTTTTAACCTTTTATTACCCTAATAATTTTATCAACTCACCGAGATCAGCGTAACTCTGCCTGCAGTAGGCGCGACGCCGTCCGAACCCGACGTTGTACTGCGGGAACATGCTAGACGCTTCTACTGCCGACCAGGCGTCGCGCACTCGCTGGTACGTCACGAAGCCGTAACGGTAACTATAGGAAATATGAAAACAAAGTCAGTGTGTGCTGGTGTACCCAAGTATGAGGTGGCCTCAAAACTGGCAGAGTAACTGAAAAAAATTGTGGAAACCTAAAGCTCCTAGAACTACACTTTTTTTACTAGAAATATGTGATATCTATCAATATGTAACGGGTTTGGCCTAATCCCGAAGCAAGTGTTTAAGCAGAATATTTATTCATATTATTAACCAATAATTATTAACGAAAAGTGCAAATGCGTTAAAGTTTTGTCTAAACTGCAACTTCTATTCTTTATTTCTGTATATAAAACAGTGTAAATATAACTTCATCACGCTGATCATTAAATATGATCAGTTTTGACTTTACCCAGTACGTAGTGATACAATTAAAATGATTATCTTACCCATCCTGCTTGCTATGAATTCGCACCTCTGTCACACGTCCAAACTTCGAGAACTGGTTCCTGAGCGTTTGTTTAGTTACGTCCTTTGCCATACGACCCACGAACACTATCTTACGCTCTTCTACGGGCGCGTTGCTTTCTCTAAAACCAAGGAATAAAGGTTTTCAGAAAAAATCACACGACTAATTGGCACCACTTAGCCGACAGGTCTTTTACTTTTGAAAAATGTATACCATGACATTGATGTCAATTTAACTAATGTCTTTAACATAAGGGTTTTGACAGGTGCCTGGACTTGACGACTCAGTGCTACCACCTGGTAAACGTCATTTTATAAAACCTTCATAGTGTTAAATCTGATCGGTCTTAGAAAGTTTCAATTTGAATGAAACTCGATACTGAATATTTTTATGATTTTTTTTTACATTCTGGTCATATTGTATTGTACTGATATCATCTGCACATGAATAAAAAAAAAAAATTAATGATTCTAAGCTCTGCAATTTCAGTTGTGCGTCGATATGTCGTTCAGTCAGTTTCTCCTTTTACATTAGTTAAACAGCGATAAAAAAACGAACCATTATAATAATTGAATGTCAATTTAAATTTGCAAAATAGAAATTGTTGATTGAATTATATAAAATTAAGTAAAATTAATATGTTATAATATAATATCTTCGTTATATTTAAAAAAAATATATATTAAATTAAATTAGGCCATGTGTTCATTAGAACTTTTGTTATTATTTTAAGCGTTATACACCCACCTCCTATAACTCATCTGTTTACAAATTTCATCTCTCTTGTAAGAGGTGCAGGATCCTCGCGAGGATGAAGAGCTGGATGTGGATGAGGATGAACAAGAAGATGATGATGTGCTGCAACAATTAGGTGAAGATTAGTAGGCGATCAATGGAAAATCGCTGTTTCTAAAAGAAAACTCAATTTAGTCTACTATTCATTAAACCCCAAGCGAACCGCGTTCGCGAATCTATTGTCTTACTATTGTGTCTCAAATTACCGGTATCTTAAAGGTTAAAGACTAATTAACTAAAACTTTTTATTTACTAAAGAAATATGGTAGTTCGATAAATTTTCTACAGTGGCTCTGAAACGCAAAAAAGCAACTGAGTTAAACGAATAAGTTTTAGTCAGTAAAAATCTGGCACTCATTCTCGCGCCAAACAGAGCAGGAGAATTTTGTTAACAACTTCTGCTGCTTTGGGAGGATCGAAAGCGACTGTCAGACTTTTACTTACTATAAAACCTAACTGTGTTTCTTACGTTGCCTTTGAGTTCTGAAGCCGCGGTAACTCTTTCAGACGATTCAAATTCCGGAGGTAATTTAATTCAAATAACTGAAAATAATTCGTAATTCTGTTAAAGATTATTAGCAGTGCCGTAACTAGGGCGGTGCTAGCGGTGCCCAGGCACAGGGCACAGTTCCTGGAGGGCCGCAAAAATAAAAATATCTAATAGTTATTTTTGTTCGTATTGCACTTTTTTCTAGGGGCGCAGTTAGAGACGCTCGAACCAGGCGTATAAAAGGCTAGTTACGCTATATTAGCAGCCTCGAAAGAATGTGTTTCTTACAAGAAACAAAGCAACTGACTACCCCATTTTTAAATATCTCCCAGCATGGACTTAAATCTAGTGAGAGCAATGCTTACCTAGACGATGGATCTGAGCTTTCAGAAACCAACGGTGGAGTTATTTTCTTAGCAATCTCCCGAGACCTCTTCTTATTTTGCTCTGATCTCAATTCCTTTTGCTTTGATACTCGTTCTTCTGGTTTTGATTTTTTAAGCTGATGTTCATTGCTTTTGTGAGACCTTTTTTCGTCTCTTGATAGTGACGAGTCACTGTATTTTCGCTTTTTGTTCACTGCGTCAACTTGACCTTTACGTATTGGTGCCAAAATTGGTAGTTCAGCAAATACTGGACTGGTTTGTATCGCCTTGTTTGAGAAGCTTGGTTTACATCTACACTTGTCTAAATGTAAGACGACTTTATCTTCTCCATAATCAGCTTTAGGGTCGTATTCTCTAACTATTTTGGTCTTTGCGAATCTAAAATCACGTTTTTCTTGTGAGAATTTATGTTTTTCATCGTGTTTTTTGGTCTGTTTTGGCGCATTCTTCAAGACTACGTCTTGGATACTTGAGAATAAAGAATTTCTCAATATTTTAGTGTCGACCTGTTTTCTCACACTTTCTAATGTAGTCATTAAATTCTTGTATTTTTCTTTGTCCCGTTTTATGTTGGAATGAGTATTCTCGTCAACAAGTCTCCTTTTGTCTGTGTTCAGAACATGATCAGACTTGTTTTTTAAATTAGTAAATTTAGATGCAGCTGATGGAGATGTGGTCTTTATTAAATTGTCAACAACAGGTTCTTCGACATAACTGAACATTTTTTCGTCAGTATTTGTTCCCATATTGATAAGAATCCTTTTTTCATAATCAAAGGATGATTGAATGTCTTTTATGGGCACTGGCGTAATTTCTGGTTTAGTCATTCCTACAATTTCCATCATTTCAGCATTACTAAATAAATGCTGTAACTGCAAATTCTTTGTTTTAAGTAGCCTACTATTCACTATATCTTCTTCTTTTTTCCTCATAGCTTCAGCTTTTCGTTTCTTAGCCAATAGAACTACCCTAGCAGCTTCTTTGATGGGATCGAAGAAGTTTTGTTCGTTGTTGCCTTTGTCAAGTGAGTTAAGTAAGCCATTTTTATTTTCCGGACAAGACTTTTCCTTAATAGGATTAGTTTTTACGTTAATTACAATTTCACCATTGCTCGTTTCTAATTCTTTAATATTTTTTTCTTGTGTTTCTCCATTATTCGTTATTTCTCTAACACTATTTTCATTTTTGTCCATATTTCTATCCTTTTGGGATTCTATGTGCTGCCAGTGTAGTACAACTTGAGACTTATTTTTAATTGTTAATTTCATGCTATTCGTAGATTTTTCACTACAACGATCACTTACTTTACACGCACTTTGGTTCATCACAGAACTGTTAGGTTTTACTCTATAACGATCAAGCTCACGGTGGGGTGGGGAAAGCTTTTTATGGCATTTCGACGACTTGAGTGGCGGTTTTACACTCGGCCTTACACTCTTTTTAGTTATTTGTTTATCGTTTTCGTTATTGTCAGTTTCACTGTCGCTACTGGGATGGTACACTACTTTTTTACTTTTGCACGACCTTGGAATCGGTGATCTGCTATTACTAAGTAACACTTCTGGTTCGAAAAGGATCTGTCCACCCTTAAGGTTAGGCAGACTGTGCAGTTTTTTTGGCCTTTTGATTTCCTCATCTTTATGATCCAAATCGTTTTTTCCGGAAACAAGCTTAGATTCAATTTTGTTATTAATAGTAGTTTGATAACTGTTTACTTTATCAGTTAATATTTGTGGCATGACATCACTTTTACTCGCATTCTCTGTACTGTTCATATCATTATCTGAAGCAAGATCAGAAGGGTCTCCATTCACTCTCATGCATGTTTTCACGAGATCGATATCTATACCAATATTCTGCATGGGCGACTGTGGACTCAAATACGACGTTTGTATGTGGCTGAATTTAGTTTTTGTCATATCTGGTAAAAAATAATCTTTGAGTTCTTCGAAATTTGGTAGAACTTCTAGGTCAGCTTCATTTATTGATATTTCTTCATTACTAACAGTATTCTGGTCAATAACCTTGCAGTTATCAGTTTCATTATCAATTTCAGTTTTTTCTTCTACTAAATCTTTTTTAACATCACTTATAAGGCATTCTTCTACATTAGGAGTGGAAACTGGTATATGAAACTGTGTACTCTCTTTTTCAGATATCCTGTGTTTTATGAAAACATTATTCATATTTAACAAATCTTCTTTATCACTGTCGTTTATAAAATATTTGTTCACGTCTTTTACAACGGGATCGTCTGTGTTAAGTAAATTTTTGTTATTATTATCAATTAAATATTCATCAATATTAAGAAGTAATGGAGAGTCTAAATCGATACCTAAACCATCCTGGCTTATTGTATTTCGATCTTCATGATTTACTTCTCGATAGCTTCTATCATCGCCATTTATGTATTCTGCCTCTAAGTCATGTTGATCGTCATCCGAAGAAATATCGACTAAATCAGGATTGACAATGATAACTTCATAATCACAGCATTCACAGGCTTCTAGTAGAGATTTGTCGAATTGGACAATTTTATCGTCGTAGAAATCGACATTCATTTCTTGTCTGCATATAGCTTTTTCGAGTTCCTCACCGTCTTCCATATATTCTTTTAAACCGAAGCTTTTGTAGTCGCAACTAGTGTCATGACTTGTTTGTGTCATGTTTATCTGAAATGATTATTAAATGTTTATGTTTGAAAGTAACTTGAAAATTACATTAATATACTGCAAGCATGAACTCTTAAATATAAAAGAGAAGCGTACTCACAGTCTGAATCTGATCCCAATCAATGGTGTTGCTGTCCACAGTGAGCCTTGACTGAGACACACTGTTCTGAGCGTACTCTGGACTGCTTTGGTTGGAGCTGCTTTCGGAAGACAGTGAGTTATTCTCCATATGGACCATCTCGTGGACGATAGGACAAAAATGTGTCTGGTGATACATACTCAGGCAGTCCGACTCCATCTGTGAAAGATGGAGATAAGAGTGTTCAATATTCCTATAAGAATTCCTAATTCCTACTTAAATTAAATGGATATCACTAGTGCTAAAAAAGTGTGGTAGTTTTTTTTTTAATTTAAGGCAGTCAGACATGCAGATATTGATGGCAACACATTTAGAAGAACATATGACGTATTTGTATAGACAACGCCTTCTATAAAATATTAAGCTAAAGATGCACTGGAATTAGTAACACAACAAAATGGATGTTGAGATCTATAAAGCTAGAATACTCTTACACATTCGATTAAGAGTTTTAAAAAGAAAAGTCGATATGGGTATGTTAGATACTAAAATCATTCACAAGCGACTTAATGGACTTAACTCGTTTAATATTTTATTCTTTATCGTACACACAACTTTTATAAAACATACAAAATAGGATAGCTGATGTACACAGGCGAACTTAGCCCTCAATCGGATTTTTTCACAGCATACCATACATAAACGAGAGCAAAACATTGCATTTGAGGGTAATTATAATTACACAACAAAACTTAGACATCGCTAGGACCGCGGGGATTTTCTGAAAAAGAAACCCGTAGTTGCAAAGAATGCAAAGAGCAACTGAACAACTTCCAACTCTTAGGTACCAATTTGTGACGATCTGGCTCCATTTTTCCTGCATATCCCGCAACATTTGGCCTGTCAGACACTAAATTATTTATCAACCAAATCTTAAAACCGTCTTCTATTGTGCGATTAAAAATTATATTGTAGGTTAATGATATCATAATATCGAACGGTACCAGTTGAATCTGTGTTCAAAGACGACACAATTCCATACAAATAGATTTGACATTTAAATACGTTGTGTTACATGATATTTGCCGTTTAAAAGACATTATATGGTAGAAAGCTTATTGATTTTTTCATTATTAGTACAACTAAAAGACGTGTTATGGACACAACAAGTGTGGGCCAAAATTTTTATTCGATCCAAAGTCACAATCATCATTCTGAAATAGGTCAGCTGCGGTTGAGACATTCGATCTCTCTTGACTCAGATCATCAGATTTGTCTTGCTTTTACACATATAAGCCACCAATAAAACACATAACATAGATTGTACACCATAAATAAAATTTCAGGAACTTTAAATTAATAGGGTGTCGCAATGGGCGGTCTTACCGCTAAAACCGACAACCTTTGATGCCAGTTTTACATAAAATACCATTTTTCATAATAAATTTATTTATTTCAAAATATAATAATAAAAGTTCAACTGTGTACCGGAAGTCGTGGCATTGGTGCGGCCTTACACAAAGTAGACCGATAACCTGGTAAGGGTCGCGAGAATCCGATGGATGCGAGACGCACAGGACCGGTCGTTGTGGTGACACTTGGGGGAGGTCTATGTCCAACAGAGGACGTCTTTGGAATGAAATACTGTTGATATAATTACAATCAAGTAGCAATAAAATATTGACATAAACTAAATACTTACAATGATTAATTCTAGATTAAGACTACGATTCGCGGCTCCCGCGCACGTACCCCCACAGCAGCACAGTCAAACTAAATCTCGAGAATTCGCGTGAACCGCATCGGATCGCTTCGCACACGCAATCACGTTGTTTTGCCCACGTGGGATGCCTCATGGCATGCAGAATAGAAGCAGGCATGCAACATGCAGCAAGCAGTGTTTCTGTCACGGCTCCGGTACTGCGGGGTTTATATGGTCCCACGCGAGCTTATCGTCAATGTTACACTTAACCGAAATAACATTTGTTCGAAGTATTAGTTTTTCGAACATTCATTATACCACTGTTTTAAGTAGCATATTTTCATTACCCTTTCTCTTTAATAATTCAATTCAATTCTTTATTGCTTATATGCATGCTTATATCACATGTGTTACATAAGATCTTAAAAATAGTTAAACTGCACTAAACGGCACTGTTTTAATTACCATATTTTCATTATCTTTTTTTAAGGATGCTTACTTTAAGCATGCAGCGTGCAAGCAGGCATGTAGTATGCAAGCAGACATGCAGCATGTAAAAAAGTAGGCGTGAAAGTTGGCATGTAACATACAGTAGGCATGCAAGCAGGCATGCAAAATTGAAACCAGCACGCAAATGCAGCAGGCCTGTGGCATGCAAGCAGGTATGCAGTAGTCATGTGGTATGTAAGCAGGTATGCAGTAGTTGTGTGGCATGCAAGCAGGCATGCAGCAGTCATGTAGCATGCAAGCAGGCATGCAGCAGTCATATGACATGCAAACAGGTATGCAGCAGTCATGTGGCATGCAAACAGGCATGGAACATGCAACAAGCATACGACATGCAAGCAGGCATGCAACATGCAGTAGCCATACAAGCAGCCATGCAGCGTGCAAGCAGGCATGTAGTATGCAAGCAGACTTAAAAAGACATGCAAGCAGGTACTCGGTATGAAAGTAGGCATAAAACGTACAATAGGCATGCAGCAGGCGTGAGGCATGCAAGCAGGCATGCAAAATTGAAACAGGCATGCAAATGCAACAGGCATGTAGCATGCAAGCAGATAAGCAACATGCAACAAGCATACGACATGCAAGCAGGCATGCAACATGCAGCAGCCATACAAGCAGCCATGCAGCGTGCAAGCAGGCATGTAGTATGCAAACAGAGATGCAACATGTAAAAAGCCATGCAAGCAGATATTCGGCATGAAAGCAGGCATAAAACATACAGTAGGCATGTAGCAGGAATGAGGCATCCAAGTAGGCATGCAAATGCAGTAGTCATGTGGCATGCAAGCAAGTATGCAGTAGTCATGTAGCATGCAAGCAGGTATGCAGTAGTCATGTAGCATGCAAGCAGGTATACAGTAGTCATGTGGCATGCAAACAGGTATGCAGTAGTTATGTGGCATGCAAGCAGTCATGTGGCATGCAAGCAGGCATGCAGCAGTCATGTGGCATGCAAGCAGGCATACAGCAGTCATATGGCATGCAAACACGCATGCAACATGCAGTAGCTATACAAGCAGCCATGCAGCGTGCAAGCAAGCAAGTAGTATGCAAGCCGACTTGCAGCATGTAAAAAGACATGCAAGCAGGTACTCCGTATGAAAGTAGGCATAAAACGTACAATAGGTATGCAGCAGGCATGAGGCATGCAAGCAGGCATGCAAAATTGAAACAGGAACGCAAATGCAATAGGCATGCAGCATGCAAGCAGGTACGCAACATGCAACAAGCATACGACATGCAAGCAGGCATGCAAAATGAAGCAGCCATACAGCAGCCATGCAGCGTGCAAGCAGGCATGTAGAATGCAAACAGAGATGCAGCATGTAAAAAGCCATGCAAGCAGATATTCGGCATGAAAGCAGGCATGAAACATACAGTAGGCATGCAGCAGGAATGAGGCATCCAAGCAGGCATGCAAATGCAGCAGGTATGTGTCATGCAAGCAGGTATGCAGTAGTCATGTGGCATGCAAGCAGGCATGCAGCAGTCATGCGGTATGCAAACAGGCATGCAGCAGTCATGTGGTATGCAAAAAGGGATGCAGCATTCATGTGGCATGCAAACAGGCATGAAACATGCAACAAGCATACGACATGCAAGCAGGCATGCAACAAGCAGTAGCCATACAAGCAGCTATGCAGCGTGCAAGCAGGCATGTAGTATGCAAACAGACATGCAGCATGTAAAACGACATGCAAGCAGATATTCGGCATGAAAGTAGGCATGAAATATACAATAGGCATGCAGAAGGCATGAGGCATGCAAGCAGGCATGCAAAATTGAAACAGGAACGCAAATGCAATAGGCATGCAGCATGCAAGCAGGTACGCAACATGCAACAAGCATACGACATGCAAGCAGGCATGCAAAATGAAGCAGCCATACAAGCAGCCATGAAGCGTGCAAGCAGGCATGTAGTATGCAAACAGACATGCAGCATGTAAAAAGACATGCAAGCAGATATTCGGCATGAAAGTAGGCATGAAACATACAGTAGGCATGCAGCAGAAATGAGGCATCCAAGCAGGCATGCAAATGCAGCAGGCATGTGGCATGCAAGCAGGTATGCAGTAGTCGTGTGGCATGCAAGCAGTTGTGCAATAATCATGTAGCATGCAAGCAGGTATGCAGTAGTCATGTAGCATGCAAGCAGGTATACAGTAGTCATGTGGCATGCAAGCAGGTATGCAGTAGTTATTTGGCATGCAAGCAGGCATGCAGCAGTCAAGTGGCATGCAAGCAGGCATGCAGCAGTCATGTGGTATGCAAACAGGCATGCAGCGGTCATGTGGTATGCAAACACGCATGCAACATGCAACAAGCATACGACATGCAAGTGGGTATGCAACATGCAGCAGCCATACAAGCAGTCATGCAGCGTGCAAGCAGGCATGTAGTATGCAAACAGACATGCAGCATGTAAAAAGACATGCAAGCAGATATTCGGCATGAAAGTAGGCATGAAACATTCAGTAGGCATGCAGCAGGAATGAGGCATCCAAGCAAGCATGCAAATGCAGCAGGCATGTGTCATGCAAGCAGGTATGCAGTAGTCATGTGGCATGCAAGCAGGTATGCAGTAGTCATGTAGCATGCAAGCAGGTATACAGTGGTCATGTGGCATGCAAGTAGGTATGCAGTAGTTATGTGGCACGCAAGCAGGTATGCAGTAGTTATGTGGCATGCAAGCAGGCATACAGCAGTCATGTGGCATGCAAGCAGGCATGCAGCAGTCATGTGGTATGCAAACAGGCATGCAACATGCAACAAGCATACGACATGCAAGTAGGCATGCAACATGCAGCAGCCATACAAGCAGCCAGGCAGCGTGCAAGTGGGCATGTAGTATGCAAACAGACATGCAGCATGTAAAAAAGTAGGCGTGAAAGTAGGCATGAAACATACAGTAGACAAGCAGGTATGCAGTAGTCATGTAGCATGCAAGCAGGTATGCAGTAGTCATGTAGCATGCAAGCAGGCATGCAGCAGTCATGTGGAAGCAAGCAAGCATGCAGCCGTCATGTGGAAGCAAGCAGGCATGCAACATGCAGCAGCCATAAAAGCAGCCATGCAGTATGCAAGCAGGCATGCAACATGCAGCAGCCATAAAAGCAGCCATGCAGTATGCAAGCAGGCAGGCAGCATTGAAACAGGCATGCAACGTGCAAAAGTTATACAGCATGCAAACAGGCATGTGGCATGCCTGCCATTATGTTTTTTCAGACATCATTCTTCAATCATTATTATTATATTGACATGCACTGTTTTACTGCTGTACATTCTTTACATTGAGAAAAAAAGTAAAACAAAGTATATATGGGAATAAAAAGTCTTTTTCAAAATATTTTTTTATTTACCAATAAATAAAATACGAATCTAATTAAAATTATTGAAATAAGAGTTTTTATTGCTAAAAATGAAATAATTTTAACAAATAAAAAATACAATCATTCATATTATTCGTTGATAGTTTTTTATTGCTAAAAAATATTTCGCGTAAAGGTAAAATAAAAAATTGATTACAAAAATCACAAAAATATATTTTCTACGCTTACTAACAGCTATTGTATAAGGTACTTAACGAACTTTCACTACATTTTTAAAACTATGAAAATACACGAGGTCAACTGATAATCAACTGTCATATTTAACATCATGTCAACTGCTCACAGTCCACAGAGTTTCACGAGACAGCACAACTATTCACCAAAATCAGAACACGAACTGATTAGTAAACGGTTTTATTCCGCTTTGCAAGCGCACATATTCTACAGTACAAAATTAAATAAAGAAAACAAAGCCGAAGAGTATTTATATATATAAATATATTTATATACATAAGATTTATAAAAAAAAATACTAATTATAAGATTTATGATTAATAAATCTGTAAACTAACATTTATGTAATAAATTAATATTTTGTCTATAAAAAGTAATAAAGATAAACATCAAAAAGTAATACTTATTATACCTACCCATGTTTTCTATTTTTTTTCCTACTTCTGATCTTTTATTTGGTGTGTGGTATAAATAAATAAATTAGAAAATTAGTTAAGATTTTTATAAGCAATAGTATAGTAAAAATAAATAAAACTGTACAGTAGTTTTATATTAAATACATACTTCAGTAAATAATCAGTCAAATTATTCATTAATAGTTTTGTATTGCTAAAAAATATTTCATGTAACGGTAAAATGAAAATTGAATACTTACCATTTAGGTGCAGAATTAACGAATTTATACTTCCTATGCTTAACTAACAGCTATAGTATAGGGCACTTCACGAACTTTCACTACACTTTTAAAACTATGAAAAAACACGAGGTCAACCGAGAATCAAGTGTCATAATATCAACATGTCAATTGCTCACAGTCCAAAATTTCTCACGAGAAAGCGCAACTATTCACACTAAAGTCAGAACACGGACTGACTAGTAAACGTCTTTTCTCAACTTTGCTTTTCTTAACGAATCGGGAGAGATAAGTAGTCAGTTATATAACAATAAATAAAAAAGTTTAGTATACATTATGGCTTTAAACAAAAGAAAACGCAATACCTTATAGAACGAATAACAGGAAAATGTTAAGTAAACAATAGGGTTCAGGCTTATCTGTTAGCACTTGGCAAATAATAAAGCTCATTTAAAACAATACTGCGAATTTCAAATCTATTACACACAATATGATCTATAGTGAAAACCTGGGCGGTAAAATATTTCCAAGAAAAAGGAATAAAATATAATGACCACCTAAAAATTGTTTGAATTCCTGAGCTACGTATAAAGTTAAAAGACATTTGTACTTCCTTATAATATTTATTCAAATAAAAATATCAGCATCGATAAGTCTTATACAAAAACCGGGAAAAAAGCAAAACGATATTAAAAAGCCACACTGACGCACGGCACGTAGTAATTTGAAGTTTTACACTATGAACACTGAAACAAAGCTTCTATAGGAGATGACATCTCATCAATTAAAAACGATATTTCATAATCTCACCACAGAACAACTTAGAATATTATATCTCTTAACAAACATTAATGTAATAAACGAATAGTATTATATATATAAATGTTAAATATTTTTCCTTTTCATCTTTTCTTTTTTGTATGACCATAAGTAACTGACAATATAAATAAAAAAATAAATAATTAATAAAATAAAATATTTACTTCCCCTAGACATCATAAAAGCCGAAAGTAAATTTTCCTTCAAACGTTTAAACCTTAGTTTCTTCTTCGTCAGAATTGTTACTAAGTTCTCTTTAAGATTTGATATTTTTCACAGTATTTATTAGTTTATTATTTTAACACATATATGTATTTTATTATATACTATTTATAAATAACTTATCTATTTTTTTCCGTTTTCATTATTTGTTATTTGTTTATTGTGCAAACCTACCACAGAGATCTCTTTTTAAACCCAAAGGTTGACTGGAAGAGAATGCCTTGTTGCATTAAGTCCGCCTATAGTATGTACCACTACTGTACATGAAGTTTGAATAAATAAAAATAGCTTAGATTTATTAAAAGTATTAGTACTGTAGAAATAAATAAAACTGTACAGTAGTTTTTGTACTGGCTCGGTAGGTGGTAACACAAATAAAATAATACTTTACCAAAAATTTATTCAAATATTCATTGGTAGTTTTGTATTGCTAAAAAATATTTCATGTAACAGTAAAATGAAAATTGAGTACTTACAATTTAGGTACAGAATTCTCGAATTTATACTTCCTATGCTTAACTAACACCGGGTATGCACAAAGAGTACTTCACAAAGTTTCACCACACTTTTAAAACTATGAAAATACACGAGGTCAACCGAGAACCAACTGTCATAATATCAACATGTCAATTGCTCACAGTCCAAAAGACTCACGAGAAAGCACGACCACTCACACCAAAGTCAGAACACGGACTGACTAGTTAACGAATTTAATCCACTTTGCTTTTCTTAACTATCGGAAGACATGAGTCAAGTAAATTACAATAAATAAAAGAGTTTAGGTAGCGTCCATTGTGGTATCAAACAAAAGAAAGAGCAATACTTTATTGAACCAATACCACGAAAATGTTAAGTAAATAATAGGGTTCAGGCTTATCTGTTAGCACTTGGTATATAGCTAAGTTAATTATTATGAAACAATACTGCGAATTTCAAATTTAATATAATGTTAATAATCTTTTGTGAACACCTTGGCGGTAAAATATTTCCAAGAAAAAGGAAATATGAGCACTTAAAATCGTTTTAAATAATAAAATTATAATATTATAATGAGCACTTAAAATCGTTTTAAATTCCTGAGCTACGTATATAGTCATTTTATGAAAAGACATTTGTACTTTTTATGTATAATATTAATTCAAATAAAAATAAGCATCGATAAGTATCACAAAGAACGGAAAAAAGCAAAACAATTATAATAGTAAAAAGCCATACGCACTCACGGCGCATAGAAATTTTAAATTTTACGCTATGAACACTTAAATCAAAGTTTCTATAGGCGATGACATCTATTGATTAAAAACGCTATTTCAAAATCTCACCACAGTATGACTTAATAAACATTTATGTAATAAAGGAATAGTATTTTATAAATAAAGTTATAAAAATCATATAATCATAATTATGATGCCTACTTATGTTATCTCTTTTTCTTTTCAACTTTTATTTTATGTATGACTATAAATATATACATAACTGACTTAATAATTATTTAATTAAAAAAAAATTAAAACAAATAGCATTATAAAAATAAATAAAACCGTAAAGTAGTTTTTGTAGATGCTCAGTAGGTAATAACACAAATAAAATACATATTTTAGCAAATAATCATTCAAACTATTCATGAATACTTTATAATTGCAAAAAAATATTTTATGTAACGGTAAAATGAAAATTGAGTACTTACCATTCAGGTACAGAATTCACGAATTTATACTTCCTATGCTTAACTAACACCGGGTATACACAAAGAGTATTTCACAAACTTTCACTACACTTTTAAAACTATGAAAATACACGAGGTCAACCGAGAACCAACTGTCATAATATCAACATGTCAATTGCTCACAGTCCAAAAGACTCACGAGAAAGCACGACCACTCACACCAAAGTCAGAACACGGACTGACTAGTTAACGAATTTATTCCGCTTTGCTTTTCTTAACTATCGGCAGACTGAGAAATAATAAACTGACACAGAGAACTCTCGAAGTGATCTTTGAGATGAGTTGTGTTCGGCTCGAAATCAGAAAACGAACTAAAGAGTAAACTAATTTTTAAAACTAGGTAAGCAGCAAAGATTAGTAGTTCGGTAAGTAATAATAAGTAAAAGAGCTCAGTGTCCATTGTGACCTTATACAAAAGAGAAAGAAAGTGTTCTATTGAAACAATACCAGGAAAATATTAGAACAACAACAGGGTTCGGGATTATGTGTGTGTGGGATATTAGTAGGTAAAACTGCCATAAAACGATACTGGGAATTTTAAACCTATAGACAATAGGGTTCAGGATCTATTGTGAACACCTGGCTAGTGATAAAGTTGAAGTAAAACTGGTTAACTATGAATTCTAGAAAATGTCTCGAAGGGCGTTTTACTACCGCTAGCGAATTATTATAGGAGTTTAATTATCTTCTTTACTGATTTGATTCATATTATTTGACAACTAATTTCAATTCGAAGCTGTAAAATAATTACTAATTTAATGATTGTTGGTTGTAAACTGTTCATAATCTCAAGATAAGTCAGAGAATCAATGCTAAATGTGTGTTTATTAACATACATTAAATATAGTCTATGTCACTCAGGAATAAAGCAGCTTTCTATCGGTGAAAAAATTTTAGCAATCGGACCGGTACTTCCAGAGAATACAAACAAAAAAACATAAAAACCAACTTTACCTTTTATTATATAGTGTAGATGGTAGATAAACAAACTTAACAAAATAATTTCAAAAGGCGTTAATTTACTGTATTTTTACCGATGTGTCGGTCAAATGTTAACCGATATTGTTTCTTTTCTTTGTTTACTATATTAGACTTCTAGATTGGACCTGTTGAAATATTGTCGTGATCTAATAGTGAACTTGGGTTATATAGAACGAAACTATACATGTAATCATGGCAGGACTGTTATTAATACTAATATTATAAAGAAGTAAAAGTTTTTTTTGTCGGTTTTATGTTTGTAATGGCTGAAAGTACTGGTTCGATTGCTAACAGTTTTTCAGCAACAGAAAGCTGCTTTACTCCTGAGTGACATCTTAGGCTATATTTTATGTACTCGCGGCAAAATTTAGTAAGAAGTAAAGTAGATCGATGGCTGATTGAAGGAAGAGGGGGGAGGATATCAAACTGATCTGATGATATTTTTTTTTTTTTTGTTGATAGGTTCGCGCTTGACCGCTATCTCACCTGATGGAAAGCGACGATGCGGTCGACGATAGAACGCGCTTACCTAAAAGAAACCTATTCACTCTCGACTTAAAGATTCCCGGGTTGTAGCTATCAGGAAACACAGACTCCGGCAAGGAATTCCACTCCCTAGCCGCGCGCACAATGAATGTGTTCCCAAAACGTTTTGTGCGTGTTGGTGGGATATCCACCATATACCGGTGGCGCATAGCCGTACGTCTGGTAGTCCGATGATGAAACAGGCTAGGCGGAATTAGGTTATGCAATTCCGACGCACACTCCCCGAAATGCAACCGGTAGAAAACCGACAGGCTAGCAACTCTGCGTCGATGCTCAAGACTTTGAAGCCTCGACTCGACGAGTGTATCATCGCCAATTATCCTTCTGGATAGCCACTCAATTGCCTCAAGTGCATCAAGCTGGTATCGGGCAGATCCGTCCCAAAGATGAGAGCAATACTCCATACACGATCGAACTTGCGCTTGATAAAGTTTGAGCAGCTGTTCCGGCGTGAAGTACTGTCTGACCTTTGCGAGAACTCCCAGCTTTTTTGCAGCCAGTTGAGCCTTTGCTTCGATGTATGGCCCAAAGTTGAGTGTTGATGTCAGCGTAACACCAAGAAGGTCAAGATGGTCGGTTATCGGCACGGTTACACCCCGGAAAGTTGGAGCATTAAAATCCCCCAGTAACACCAATTGTGCAGAAGGGTACCTCTGCTGAGCCGCATCCGCCGCCTCACTAAGGTACTGTATGAGCCCGGTCGCCTCCTGATCGCCACTGTGCGAACGGTAGACACAAGCATAGATAATTTTATCCATGCCTGTGTCCACCAGAGCCCAAAGCGTTGAGAACCTGGAATCTTCAAGGTTGCGGAGACGCCGATAGCAGATGTCGTCCCGGGCGTACAAACACACTCCAGCGTGCGGTTTAAAATTGTGCTCCAGGGTAAACCCTGGGTAAGACAGGTACGACACATCTGACGGTTTTCGTATCTGCGTCTCCGAAAGAAAAAAGAGAGATGGTTTTTCAGTCTCCAGGTGATGATGGACTGATGCGAGATTATCTATATATGATAAATCGAAAGGTAGCCATTCTGTAATAATCATTGTATACTAGCCGTGTCTTTACGTTTTGACGTGATGGTCTGTGGAATGAAAAGTGTTTAATAAAAATCTACCTACAAAAATAATATAACTGACTTAAAAAAGAAACATTGACATGTGCAAAATGGCTGTTTAGACAAACCAAATGAAACAACAATAGAAGTAGCAGGTAAAGAGACTACCTAAATACCTTCCCAGAGTCAAAAGACTTGAGAATAAAGGTTGTCTGTATGAAATTGCCCTGTGCGATAAGACCACCCATTGTATACTTCTTTAAATAAAGTTTTTCCTGTATTTTTTTTTTTGCAATTTATAACAAAGAATATAATAAATAAAAGACAAAGAACTCACCTAAGAACCTTCCCGCATCAACGACAGTTTAAAAGGACATGTGGCATTGTACTGTGAGACGATCGTAAAAATAATGAAAGCAATACTTCTATAGTTGTCGTTATCAGTTCCAGAAACAGGATTCATATTGTGGCGAAAAATAATTTTATTTAAGTTAAAAGAAAAGATTTACTACCTACTTTGTTATTCGATTCTTTTCAAAGGCGTTAGTAACTATAACATGTATTTTACTTGTGTAAATCGAGACATCTGTTGTAGTGCGGTACGTAAACGATACTAATCAAATTTTATTGTGAGACATCTTACTAACACCTAGGTCTCTTGACTAGCCTATTGGTCTAGTTGTTAATGGCCCTGACTGATATGCTGTCATCTAAGTATAAGTAGGTAGCTGAGCCTATGATACCTACCTATAGGCCTCATTTCTCTTATACCAAGGTAACATATACTTTCAATATAAAAAATCCAATCTCAGGACATGTTCTATCTGTGTGCCAAGTTCTATTACAATCTAAATCTATTCAGACATTTCAGTATAATGGAGTAAAAAACATAAACTATAAGTTCAAGTTTTTAATATTTCCACTGCTGGGACTCAGGCCTCCTCTCTAGGAGAGGGAAAGGGCCGTAATCCACCACGCAGGCCCAGTGCGGGTTGGTGAATGTCACATGTCTTCGAATTTTTGGTTCTAGGACATGCCGGTTTCCTCACGATGTTTTCCTTCACCGTTTTGAGAGCAGTGGTGATGAAATAAATTACACAAAGTAATGCGCCTGGCTGGGTTTGAACCCGCGACCTACAACTCGTAAGTCAGGGCCGTTACCACTCGGCCACCAATGCTATCTCTAGGTACTGGTACTTCCAATATAATTAATCCTATTTCAGAACATGCTCTGTCTGTGTGCCAAGTTCTATTAAAATCTAAATCTATTCAGACGTTTCAGTATAATGGAGTAAAACACATAAACCATAAGTTCAACTGTCGATAAGTTTAGCTTAGATTTTTTTTAACAATAAGTGAATTACTACGATTGATCTATGAGCGCGTCGACTGCACAGTTGGCGTAGCACCTCGTAGACTTTCGTAGCAGCTCGTAGCAATGAGCTACGAGAAATCAAAAGTTACATTTTACGCGGCCATTTCTAGTGTAACTTTCTTACAAGGCATAATCTGTTATATACATACATCCACAACTTTTAGGTGCTAAACCAATAATTTTCTTGACAATATAAACCAATGCAATTTTTATGTGAATTTTGTTGTTAGAGATGGTGGTAATGAATTTAATTCATTTTTTTTTTTTTTATTATTTACGAATTTTATTATTTTATTATAAGACTTAATTAACAAATAATCACTAGGTATATATATATACAAACTTAAAATAAAAATATGTACAAACGAGTAAAAAAGGCTGAAAAAACGGGGAAAACTCAGAGGGCATCAAAAAATTCGTCCACATCGATGTCAGTGGGAAAAGTGCCCAGAATGCTGGCAGCATTGCCACGCTGGATGGCAATGCTGATTCGTTGACTGAAGAACAGTCCAGCCCTCTGGTCACGCGAAGAGTCGACCAACTGTTTGCTGATATCTCGGACAACTCGATGAGCGCTCGGACCCCATGGCCCTAGAGTTTCAACCCCAAACGGCTCAAACACATAACTTCCAATGAGGTTATTATATTTACGCCGTTTGAGGTTTTCTGCACCTGCAGCAGCCGCCCCAGCACAGCCCGCCGTACTCAGAAGATGGGATGGCGCAAGGGTGTCGACACATGTTGCATCCCACACCAAAAGCCTACCCAATTTCCAAGGCATTATAGTCATCCCATCTGGCCTCTTCCCATCGTCACGTGCCAAGCCATTGGGTTCTAAAACAGCTGGCACCCCGGCGGTGACAAGAGCTCGACGGATGATGTCATTAATACTGGCATGCCGTGCTATCCGACCAGCGCTTCTGCTGCAAGATAGGCCATGGTGTCCGAGGCGGTCGACTGCTTCGCCACACTGACATCGATGTGGAGCTCCACTAGGAGCACCTAGACGCAGGCATGTAGCGATCCGGAAGGTGATGTCACTTAGCAAAGTACCTATGTTAGGTGACGGTAAAGCCTGTAGCCAAAGGCCCGACTCCCATTCACCCACAGCCAGTAGGCGAGCGCGCTCAGCAGTATTGGTGGACGTATTAATGAGATCAACTGTTGAGTGCTGTGGACCGAAGACAGGAACGCCGGTAGGCTTACACTAGAAATTTTGCGGATGCCGAGCCCACCAAAACGAATGGGTAGCGTGGCTTGTAGCCACGCTCGGTCATCCAGGGCCACATTTAAAATGGAAGTCAGAGTATACCGAATTGTCTGATCAATTTTGTCCAAGAGATGTGGCTGCTTCCATAAAGGGGAAGAGCGGAGAAAATACATGAAATTTGGTGCAAAACAACAATACCGTATGAGGGTGAAGGCCGAATGTAGGTTAATTTTAGAAAGTCTTTCCGAAATGTTTTTAAAACGTTCAATTTTGTCGTTATTATTCAATTCATTTAACATTTGTTTGATATTTTAGATAAATTAATCCGTTTTGTTTTAAACACATTTTGATATCATCTATCTATCTCAATCAATGTGATTTGGTAAACTAAATATTTTTTCATATCAATAAAACAAATAGCAACTTACTAAAATGATTTTTTTAATCATCTCGCCGACTCTCTTCTATTCGAAAAGAACAATCTGACTGAAACGAATCAGATTGTAAAAAGAATTTAATAATTAACGATATTACAATGATTTAAAAGAAGATTTTTTTTTAATGTTAAAAACTAGTGCTTGACTGCTATCCCACCTGGTGGTAAGCAGTGATTCAATCGCTGATGGTGAGGTGTACTAGTTTATTATATGATATATATAATAAACTATATAATTATGATATATAAACTATACATGATGAACTATATATGATTTATGATATATATAATAAACTAGTACGCCTCACCATCTGCGACTAAATCACTAGGTATCTTCAAAGGCTCTGGACTGGTTTAGAGACTACTTAACTGATAGGACTCAACGCATTAGGGTGGCCGGATACGAAAGTTCTGACTCAGCATGTAAATATGGAGTTCCACAAGGTAGCACGCTAGGCCCCACATTATTCCTTATTTATATTAATAATCTATGCGAGATAGCTGCTACCCTACCCCACTTGGATCTTCTAATGTTTGCGGATGATACGGTGCTGATCTTTCATGCCCAAACTTGGGATGTGGTATTTAAACTGGCTGAGGCAGGCTTAGCAAAGGTAACCTCCTGGCTAGAAAACAGTCTTCTATCCTTAAATGCCAGTAAGACGAAATATCTATGTTTCAGTAAAACATCTGCAGGTAAACCGACTATATCACACGGTATCAGAATACATACCTACCCGTGCAACAGAAGTGAGACACGTTCCAGCTGTAACTGCTCTTCACTATCTAGAGTCGCCTCCATGAAGTATTTGGGAGTCACACTAGATGAACAACTAACCTGGACTTTGCACCTCACGTTAACAGTAGCTAGAGTCAGAAAACTGGTGTATGTCTTTAAACATTTACGCACAATTGCAAATAGCATTTTACTAGTACAAACCTACCGAGCCTTATGTGAATGTATTATCAGATACTGCATTTGCGCTTGGGGAGGTGCAGCGAAAACCCATATGATAGCAATTGAGCGAGCACAGCGAATGGTGCTTAAAGTGCTTTTATATCTACCGTACCGACATCCTACATCCTCAGTGTATGAAATGACCGGAGTATTATCGGTAAGAAAGATGTTTGCCTATGAAATACTGAGAAGATACCACAAAGAAGTTGTCCCTAACCTGCCCAAATTACAAAAACGTGTAGAAACATGCCCTGTCCCACGCACTAGAACAGCATTTGCCAAAAGATACTACACTTTTCTAGCCCCAAAGATATATAATAAATTGATCAAAATTCAGAAAAATAGCACGGTAAGCAAATTAAATAACAATAAATTTAAGATTATTTTAATTAACTGGCTAAAGTCAATGGACTACACTGATGTAGAAAATTTAATAAAAATAACATAATCCATTTTAAACCGCACTGATATACACACAGCTCCACTCACAAAAGTCATCATGTGCATACATACACATTTATATATTACACGCCCACGCATGCATAAACACACTAATATACACAAACTCACTCACAGACACACTCATAGCAGCATGTTTATCCACTTTTAATTTAATTGTTTTTTATATATATATTTTTTTTTGTTTTGTTTCTTTTTCTTTTTCAATTAACTAACACACTCTGTTTGACGTAAAATTAATGTCACTTTATTGTAGGGAAGACACTAACACCTGCAACACAGTTTCTACTAGCGCAGGCGTTAGGGAATCCTATAAAACAAATTGTAAATTATGTCAATAAAGAATTATTATTATTATTATTTCCTTTATTTTTCTATTTAACATATAATTTACATTTTTAAATATTTTTTATAAAGCATATAAAAAAAAAGAAAAACATTTAAAAATATAAAACATAGTGTCCCACCGGTATCGGGAATAGGGTCCAAGCTACCGGCGGTCAGGGCTCCAGAGAAAGGAACCTCCTGACTATACGAGCCGTGTCCAGAAGTACCGCTTTCTGAATCAAGCCCTTGATCCAGTCGCCTAACGAGAGCCTCCTAAGGTGTTGGTCGAGGCTCTTGGCTATTAAGCCATTGGCTGAAACGACTATCGGTACAATAATCGCTGAATCCACTTCCCACATGTCGACAACCTCGCGAGCCAAGTCAATATACTTGATTTGTTTATCTTTCTCAGCTTTCGCGAGGTTCTCGTCATGCGGAACGGATATGTCAACAATCATTGCACGCCTCTCGCTTCGGTCCACCACCACTATATCAGGCTTATTGGCTACAATAGTCCTGTCAGTGATGATGGACCGATCCCAGTACAACGTGATATCGCCATTATCGAGAACTGGGTCGGGCACATATCTGTAGTATGGCACCTCCGATCCCACAAGAGAGTATTTCAGAGCAAGTTGCTGATGGATAATCCTGGCTACAAGGTTGTGTCTATGCAAGTATTCACCGTTAGCTAGACGAGAACAACCAGAGATAATGTGGCGGATTGATTCACCCGGTCGGTGACACGCCCGACATATGTCAACCGTGCCGTCCTTCACAATAAATCTCCGGTAGTTATTCGTCATGATAACTTCGTCCATAATTGCACATACAAAACCTTCGGTTTCCCCAAAGAGGTCACCGACGCGCAACCAGGCTACGGACGCTAGTTGGTCTACATCGGGCCCATGAAGGGCCCGGAAAAAGCGTCCGTGAAGTTCCTTACTCTGCCATACTTCCTTGCGTACGTTAGTGTCAAGCACTACAGGTTTGCGCCAGTTCTCGTTAGCCAAGGAGAGCGGAGTGAGTCCCTTGTCCACTGCTACTACATCACGATGCATACCCCCGTCGGCGGCTAGGAAGTATTCCCTGAGACTGCATACCTCGCGATTGTGCAGGGACTTAGCATTTAAAAAGCCTCGACCCCCGCACTTCCGCGGGATATACAGTCTCATTACCGACGACCGAGGGTGATGCATTCGATATGCAGTCAGCAGTGTACGAACCCTCCTATCCAGGGCGTCAAGTTCCGTTTGAGTCCATTTGAGTACACCGAAAGCATACATCAATACCGGCATGACCCAACCGTTGAAGGCACGCACCTTGTTTCCACCTGACAGAAGGCTGTTAAGTACCTTCTTCAGGCGGCCAAAGAAGCGCTCCCTCAACGATTGCTTCATATCAGTGGCATTGATGCCTAACGCTTCCGACATACCCAAATACTTGTAGGTTTCGGTTGGAGAGAGGGATCTCAGGTGTATGGAATCCGAGAGTTGGATACCCACGGATTCCACAATCTCCCCTCGCTTTATATGCATGACCGCACATTTGTCCACACCAAACTCCATCCTGATGGCACTACTGAAGGTTCCCGTTACCTTCAGTAGCTCCATCAGTTGCAGATTGTTGGGGGCAAAGAGCTTCAAGTCATCCATATAAAGGAGGTGAGATATAACCTGACCACCTCTCTTCAACCGATAGCCTAGGCCTGAATTCTCCAGCAATGTGCTCAGAGGATTCAAAGCTAGGCAGAACCAAAGCGGACTCAAACTGTCACCCTGGAATATACCTCGCTCGATCCTTACCGGTTCGCTGTTCCTCTGGATATTTCGACATCCTGGATAGCGAAGGACCGTCCTCCATTGCCTCATACATGACATCAGGAAGGTGCGAAGAGTTGCATCAACTTTATACAACTCCAGCACCCTCATGAGCCATGTATGAGGAACTGAGTCATAGGCCTTCTTGTAGTCTATCCAACATGTCGACAGATCCTTTCGGGAACGCCGAACCTGTTGGCTAATGGCCATATCGATGAGGAGTAGCTCCTTCGTACCGCGGGACCCATTCCTACATCCATTTTGAGAGGCTGACATGATAGCGTTATTATCAACATGGTGGTTAATCTTTGCTCTCAAAATGGATGTAAGAACTTTATAAACTGTCGGCAGACACGTAATCGGCCGATAGTTTTTGGGTTCCGCGGTGCTACCGGATTTGTGGAGCAGGTGGGTAACTCCTGTTGTAAGAAACTCGGGTAGCGAGCCAGACTCTAAGGCGGTCTGATATTGAGATGCCAAACGAGCGTGTGACCTTTGCAACCACTTTATCCAAAAGTTGTGCAGTCCGTCCGGCCCTGGAGATTTCCAATTAGGCAATGGACGGACTGCACGGGCCACATCTTGGGGGCTGATTGTAATTGCCCCCATTTCTGTTATCGATTCGCACGCTCGTTCGACCTCTCGAGACCAACCACCCTCAGTATGACTGACAGGCACCGACCAGATGTTGCGCCAGAACGAACACATGGCGTCATCATCCGGAAGGCGCGTGTCAGTCACACCTTGGTCCGGTCGCTCCCAAGCCCTGTATACCCACCTTTCATTGCTCCGGAATGTGCCATTCTGGATGTACCGTTCAACCCGCCGCTTATACCTTCGTATACGGTTTGCCCATGCATACACCTTCTGCTTCAGGAAGTCGATGCGCTCTGTGACACGGGACATATAGTCTCGGGGGCTGATGTCAGTCCCCGAAAACGCCCGCCTCACAAAGCGCATCACTCGTGGGCGAGTGTTACCCTCCCTGAAGCAGATTAGTTTGCCGATGAGTGCTCTGGCCCCACCAATACGACGCTCGATCCTACACTGCCAGGCCGGCACAGCTGGTTTTGGTCGTGTAGCTACGTCACTGTTTGGAAATTTGACGTGAGCTACACGACATGCCGCTACGGCCGCGCAGTACATGATCGAGTGTGTATCGGTGAGATCTTCGCAGTCATCAAAATAATTTGACAACTGCGAATCCAGAGCAGCCACCAGCGCCTTATTCTTATTATGCATGGGCAAACGAGGTAAACGCGGCCTAAGCTCAAGCGGCATGTTGCGATACTCCCGAATAGCACACTCCAAAGCACTCCTCAGTTCATTATTGCACTGGGTACTTACGTTAGTGACCGTGTCAGTACTCACCTCGTCAGTGTGAAGGGATATGTGGCTGGACTGTGGTACCACAACTGGTACCACAGGTTGCGACGGAGGGGTAATGACACGGTTACTCATTTCCGTTCGGAGGCGATCAAGTACAGTATCGTCCAACATATGATTACGTTGGATGACCCGCACCTGATCCGATAGTCGTTGTGCCGAAACGTTGACGGCTGGCTCAAGCACCTGAAACAAAGAGAGCATCCGAACACGGTACGCGGTCAGGTTGTTTCCTCCCTCTGTAGCCCCGTAGTATGCGCGCATGACGTTTTCATTGGTCGATTGCGTCCATCTCATGCGCGGCACACTTCCGCCGGCAGCTGGGACCCTATCAGAGACCGGTGGGCCTCGAGGTCCTAAGCACGCCGGCGGCCGGCGTCCTCCCCGACGACGCGCAGGTGGTGGTGTCGTCGGCGGCGAGTAGTACTCGTCGCTCGAGCTCGACGCAGCTGCCGCGGCCGGTGTCACAGCACTCACAGTGAGGCTAGGTTCCGGCGGCAGCGAGGCGGAGCTGAGCGACGAGGCCGGAGGTGGTGGGCGTGCACGTCGTGCGGCAGCTCTTGTCAGCATTATGGTTTCAGCATTGTTGTCGTATTTCAAGAATCATTTTACAAAATTTATGAGTGACATAAAATGTCATCTGTCTGGTTTTATATTTTCTTTTCTTTTCATTTTTCGGACTTTATTGGTGGTAGAGAAGTTTTTAATTAGTTTCTTGCTTATTTTAGAGGCTTCTAGGATAAAATTTTGTAGATTTGCGGTACCGAAAACTATTAATTTATATTAAAATTTGCATGAGCGACACAACACTTTTGACATCCAGAGTTGCCAGTTATTATTATTATTATTAAAGGTTGAGTAAATAGGCCCTTATTTACTCAAACCTAATTAACCTAATTTATAATCGGACAGGAAGACCGCAGCAGGCAAATTGTTGATATGTCTATCAAACTGACTTACATATCAAAGCACAGCCGAATCTATTGAGACGCAACATGAAACCCGTTTTTCTTTTATGAAAGCCAAGGCGAGCACTAAGAAGGGGTTTTTGTAAATTCAACCTTTACTCAAAAGGGTAATTTCGTTTATATGTGAAATCTCATTCCTTGTACTAAATAAATAATAAAGATTGTCATTATTCAATTTTAAATTAAAATTACTCCCAACAAAACAATTAGGGGGTTTTAAAGATTGTTTGTATTTTTATTTATTACGGACACCCAAAACTCCCCTGCAAACTCTCTGACCATTCTGGAAGTAGACGAAGCAGAAGTGGAGTCCCTAATCCTACAACTACGCCATGACAGTGCAGTGGGCTGGGACGGCATCCCACCGCTAATTTTGAAAAACTGTCGACATGTACTGGTTCCACCAATTACATTTCTGTATAATCGTTGCATACAGGAGGGTGTTTTTCCTGAGGCTTTTAAAAAAGCCGTGGTCCATCCAATTCACAAGGGAGGGAGCAGAGACTGTGTGAATAACTACAGACCGATATCAGTTCTACCTGCACTCTCTAAAGTTCTCGAAAAAATTCTCAATAACTCCTTACGAAAATTTCTCGATAAACACCATCTCATTGCTAATAACCAATACGGATTTCGGACAGGTTTATCTACAGAAGATGCAGTTCTAGATTTCACGCAGCAAGTTGCCTTAAATCTAGATAAAAAATCGAAATGCCTGGGGATATTCCTTGACCTTTCGAAGGCGTTCGACACGGTCTCTGTTCCCAAACTCATCAAGAAGTTGGAAAATATTGGTGTGCATGGAATGCCTCTACACATCTTTGAGGATTACCTAAAAAATCGTAGGCAGTGTATTAAAATTGATAATTACTCAAGTGATGAGTTTGTCGTGGCATATGGTGTTCCCCAAGGAGGAATCCTTTCCCCGACACTATTTCAGATCTACGTCAATGACCTCTGCAAACTGAATCTTCCAAATGCCAAAATTTATGCTTATGCAGACGACACCGCACTCCTTGTTGATGGAACCACTTGGGACAGTGTAAAAGCAAATGCAGAGATGGCTATGGCTAAAGTTATGCACTGGTTAAACTCGAATCTTCTAACACTGAACCTACATAAAACGACTTATATTCCTTTTGCTCTAAGACGTAACGCTAAACCATCTCCTTCTTTTAGTATAACTGCCCATTCTTGCACAAACCCGCCCACCAACTGCAACTGTCCCCCACTTGCAAGATCCGAAACCGTCAAATACTTGGGAGTACAAATAGACGACGGACTGAGATGGGACCAACAAATTAACGCCATCACCTCCAGAACATTACGTCTAATACATGTTTTTAAGTCTCTTAGACAATCCGCAGACCCGAAAACACTTAAGATGGTGTACCATGCTCTATGCCAATCAGTGATTGGCTATTGCATAGTGGCATGGGGCGGTGCTACAAAGACTAGCTTCCTAAGGGTGGAAAGAGCACAGAGAGCTATCCTTAAAGTCATGACAAAAAAACCTCATAGGTTTCCAACGATGGAACTGTACTCTGACTGTAAGGTACTTACGGTTCGTCAGCTTTATGTGCTTAAATCCACCCTTAGAAAGCACGCAGATCTTCCACCTCCGACTCCCAATAAACGCACGTACCTACCGCCAAGTATCCAACACAAGACTTCATTCGCTAAACGTCAATATTCTATACTAAGTACGCATATTTATAAAATAATTAACAAACACCTCAATATTATAAATCTTAATTCATACGAACTAAAATTCAAACTAACAGAATGGCTGCTGCTTAAGGACTACTCTTATACGGAGTCTTTACTTACCTATCTGGTGTAATACACCCACACCCACCACACAGACTCACACTCATACACACATACACACACTCACACGCACACACCATTACTTGTACAGACACCCATACGAGGACTATAGTCATAAGTCACAATCCGAGGACCTCCTAGAAAACTAGGTTAGAGACGACTTACGACCTTATTAACAAGACAGAAAGAAAGAGAAAACAATATTTGGGGTGACGAGACTATTCGTATAGCGCTATCTCTACATTTTTTAGTATGACTTTCTGTAAACGATGCGGGGACCTAAATACACTCGCAAACCCGCCTGGGTAGTACCATCCGAGGACCTGTGTGTGAGCCAAACGAGGACCTTAACCATGTGACCAGAGACGCCTATACGAGGACTTAATTTTTCACACTTTTTCTTATTACTTGCATGATGCGAGGACCTAGTACTAGAATATTCACGAACAATACGAGGACGTTTTTCCAGGTAGGGCTTGTACTAAACGAGGACCTTTTCTGAATTTCCAATAGCCGTTTCTTACACACTTATAATTTTGCCATAATAATATTTGAGCTATATTATTAGATATTTAACCAGTTACACACACCAATTTCTCGATTTAAGTACTATCAGAGGACTTAGCATGATTTAACTGATAATGTTTAAAATGAAAGGGAAGGTTTTATTCTAAGCACTACGTCTCGACTAATCAAATTGATTTAGACTTATAGTAGTATTAGAAACACGTGGACAATTACAATTTGACAGCAATTGAAAGATTTTATAGTCGCAACTTTGGATCCACAATAATAATCTAAAGTAACAGGTTAGATAACTAGTTGACATTCATATTCAACTATTATTCATTAATCTATCCGCTACGCGCTGTATGTAGATTGCTGACATTATATATCAATACACAGTTGTGTTAATGTCACAAAGCTGCAACTGAAATCATCTACATGTGACACAACTCTTTAACGGTCAAGTGTATTGTCTTCAAACTAAGCATGCTGTTTGTTAACATTGCCATTACAGTTGAGTAAGTTAAATGAAGTTGCAGCTTGAATCGTCTCCATGTAAGACTGCTCTTCAACAGTTACTACAAGTAACTGTTGAAGAGCAGTCTCTCTCTCTCATCTTTTTTTTTGGTGGATATAAATCATCCAAATGGCATAGCCCGCTCTTGGGTGGAGCTGGAGATAGTGTCAGACTCTTATTGATTAAAATATCCACCCCGTTCTTTCTTGCCTTTCATACAGGGGCCGAGCCTTCCTTTCAGAAGCAGACCCTTGGCCCTCTGGTCCCTTGCTGTTGCTGACCACTCCTTGAGGCGCGCGGGAACTCGGCCTTCTCCTTTGCTAGCATTACTGCTTTGCAGAAGGAGGCGACCAACTACCACTCCTCCTCGCTCCGGACCATGGCCTGTACCAAGGCCTAGCGCGAGGGATCGCTGCTACCGATCGTCTCCACCAAAATACGACTCGCTAGTTCTAGCGCAGGGAGAGTTGTACCAGGCGGCGGACGATCTAGCAGCATGCGGGGTTGCGATAGTCGTTGATAGGATCCAGCAGTTGGGACTCGAGGTGGTACTGCACAAGTCCGAGGCTATGTGTTTCCACGGCCTTTGGAACGCGCCACCATCGGGTTCCCAATTAACGGTAGGAGGAGTTCACATCGGGGTCAGGTCAACGATAAAGCACCTGAGACTCGTCCTCGACAGCAAGTGGAATTTTGTGCAGCACTTCTGAGATCTGGCACTTAAACTGAACCGGACTGGCTCAAGCGGCTCTTGCCCAACCGGGGCCTGGGGAGTTCAGATGCCTACTGCCGGAGGCTTCACGCAGGAATCGTTCGGTCCATGGCCCTTCATGGGTCGCCAGTGTGGGTGCCGTCGCTGCGTCAGCAACCGAGAGCCCAGCTGAACGCATGCCTGAGGGTCATGGCAATACAGATGGTACGGAGATACCGCATGGTTTTCGGCAAAGTGGCGAGCCTTCTTGCTGACCTGCCACCATGGGATCTGGAGGCAACAGTCCTTGCACGCATGAAAAATTTGCGCGTGGAGATGCAACGCCGGCGCCGGGGCGAAAGTCCGCTGCCCCGACAGGTCGAGGCATGGTGAACAGAGTTCCGGCGGGATCTCATGATGGAATGGCGTCAGCGACTATTGCAACCCAGTATTCGGCACGCCACAATTATGGCGGTAAGTCTCCTCTTTGAGGCGTGGCTGGAAAGACCTCACGGCGTCCTCACCTTCTGCATGACGCAGGTTCTCACCGGACATGGTAAGTTCGGGAGGTACACACCTGCACCGGATTTGTGCGGAGCACACGGTAGAAGTGTGCCCCGCTTGGTCGAAGCATCGCCGTGTCCATGTGGCGATCGGCGGTGGTGATCTCTCGCGCCGGGCTTTGGTACAGGCCATGGTCCAGATCGAGAATGAGTGGCAGGCGGTCGCCTCCTTCTGCGAAGCAGTAATGCTAGTAAAGGAGGAGGTCGACCGCATGCGGCGCTCACGCCCTAGCCGCTGCCGGGATTTCGATCCCGATTCCGGCCACCGAAGGCGTGGGCTTGCGCACGGCGTGCTATGGGTAGCTCGCTGTCCGACTGTCCGGTAACCGTCCGGACCAAACCCAAGTCGTCAACGGCGCGCACTGTTGAAGGAACGGGGTGGGTTTTTTAGTTAGTAAGAGTCTGACACAATCTCCCGCTCCGCCCAAGAGCAGGGGATGTGCCATCTAAATGATTTTTACCCGGCAAAAAAACGCTATTTATTTATAGTTTAAAAGTTTTTAAATTGTAATTTTCGAGTATTTCATGTCTTTAATGTAATAAGTTTAAATTAACAAGCTTATTATTTTCAAAATTATGCTCGCCATGTGTTTGTTATCTAAGAAAAAGTAATGTTTATTCTGCACAAGGCACTCTTATTTACCTCAAGCAATTGAGAGAGTTTTGGCCTTCTTAGTATCGTTTAGACTTGTATTCAATCAGCTGATCGGAGTGGTCCCTCTTAACTGAAAGAGTTATGTTAATCATTGATATGTTTACTATTTTTATGTAATAAAATTGAGTATGGCAATTAATAAAAGGGCTTAAAATGCGAATCAAATTATGCTTTCTACTTAAGATCGGCCAAATATCAAGGACGTCCGGGCCTTGGTTGAGGCCATGGTCTGAAGCGAGGAGGAGTGGCAGGCGGTCGCCGACTTCTGCGAAGCAGTAATGCTCGCAAAAGAGGAGGCCGAACGCATCAGGCAACGGCGTTATCGCCGCCGCCGGGATTCTGATCCCGATTGCCGGCCACCGTAGGCGCGGGCTTGCGGACAGTGAGCAATGAGTAGCTCACTGTCCGGCCGTCCGGTAACTGTCCGGACCAAGCCCAAGTCGTCGACGGCGCCCACTGTTCCCGCGCGCCTCAAGGAGTTGTCAGCAACAGCAGGAACCCAGCCGGGTCGAAGCCTACTGGAGCCAGGGTTATCCGAAAGGGCGCTCGAGCCCCAGTATGAAAGCTAGAAGGAACGGGGAGGGTCTTTTAGTCAGTAAGAGTCTGACACTATCTCCCGCTCCGCCCAAGAGCGGGGGATGTCAATGCATGATTTTTTCGCACCATAAAAAAAAATATCAAAGAAGTAATCAATTCTTCATGCCAAAGGCTAGGTTAATTTTAAAACCGATTGAATTAAATAGACTTTTTTTAATAGATAATTAATTGCACTCAGAATAATGTTTCAGGATATCTAGCAATGTATAAGAACTCTTTGGTTAAATAAACTTAAATTCTAGAACTTAGTGTATTGTTTTTCAGTGCATGACATCTTTTATTTATAAATGCTATTCTCAAAAACATATATATTGTGCATTCTCAAGTCTCGTACAGTACATTATGACATACTTTTACGTAAAAAACCATCCGCTCTCTCAGAACAGAAGTTTCGATACTTTTGAAATTTCAATAATCAATACACACGGAAAACCTATCCAAATGGGGACCTAAATACACTTGTCTGGAAAAGCTACCCATGTGGGGACTTACATACACACTGTCTGGAAAAGCTACCAATCCGAGGACATTTGTGTGAAGATTTACACATGTCTCCACAAGGTACTAAAAACATGACAGAAGTGTTAAAAGGGGTGTGTTAAAATTTTAAGTGGCGCCGCCTAGCGGTTACACACGATCGTGTGTGAAGATGAAATTTCGCAACCAAACCGAGGTCCACCAAGGTTGATATCAACTTTTCCTTATTAAGTATATAGAAAGGTTCAAAATTGAACGTAGAATACGATGAACTGGGTCGGGCCATCCGAGGACGTACGAAAAGGTCCTCGCATTGAAAAGGTCCTCAGATGTGCCTTGTGTATTCAAGCGCATGTCCTCGCATGGTACTTAAAACAAACACACCATACTAATCAACACATCAACGCACTAACACACACACAATTTTTTACTCTTTGTGTACCATACAGTAGAATGACACAGTCCACTTGTGATAAGTTTTTGTCTAATTACTGTAACCTTAGACCGCAAACTACCTCTTAAAATACAGGTATACCCTAGCTTAAGAGGTAGAGTATTACTCTTGTACAGAACTCACAACATTAAATGTATGTACTTATCAAACTGTAAGTCAAACTCTGTATGTTTTTGGGTAAATAAAGATTTATTATTATTATTATTATTATTATTTCTTGGGCTTAATGGACTTGTGGCGACACTTGGGGGAGGCCTATGTTCAACAGTGGACATAGGCCTCCTTGGTCAGCTGAAATGATGATGATGATGATGAATGGACTTGAACCTTGCCACAAATTTTAATCAAAACCTACACTAATATAATAAAGAAGTAAAGTTTGTTTTTATTTATTTTTTTGTTTGTAAGAGGAAAGAATCTCAGAAAGTACTGGTCCGGTTACCAAAATTTCTTCACCGATAGAAAGCTGCTTTATTCCTGAGTGACATAGGCTATATTTTAAGTACGCGGGCGAAGCCGTGGGCAAAAGCTAGAAATAATAAAGATTGTCATTATTTGATTTCAAAATTACTCCCAAAGAAGCAATTAGGGGGTTTTAAAGATTGTATGGATTTTTATTTCTTGGGTTTAATGGACTTGAACTTTGAAACAAATTATAATCAAAATCAATATCAAAAACTGTCATTAACAGATTTTAAAACTATCCTCAAAATATGGTTTAAGCGGTGCTAGTTTTCATGAAAGTATCCTCGCGAATATGTCGCTTGCAAAGTGCTAGTTGAATTATAAATACATATTGTGAAACTCGGAGATGTGGTCGGTATCAATAACTTTATGTATTGGACAGTAAAAAATGTGCTAATAGTGGATTCTTGAAACCGATTGTTGGTAATTGTTGCGGGTAAATATTGGAATGTCGAATATTAAAATACGTACAGGTAAAAATATCGACGTTCAAAACACCGAAAATTTTAATATTGATTGTATCATAATATCGAAAATTGTTATATCGAAGCTTAAAATGTCTAGTATTAAAATGCCGAGTCACAAAAATATCTAATGATTAAAAACATCGATACTCGTTATACCTAAGTTCAAAATGTCAACATTTAATACACTTTAGTTCAAAACACCTACCTACTCTTAAAAATATAGAAAAAAAAATCTGTTTTATTTTGAGAATTAGCTTTGCCGTGTTTGTGTAGCCGTACAATGGGTGTTAAATAAAATATTTGCTACTAGTAATAGATAGATGGATAAATATACACTTTACTAAAAAATTACAAGTGAATTTTCAAACTAATAGGGTGTCATAACGGGTGGTCTAATCGTTAAAAGCAATTCTACAGACAACCTTTAAAAGTAATTAGGACAAGAAATATTTTTCTACTTAAAATATTAGTACTCTATTGTTTTGCTAAAGAAATAATAGGATTAGACAGATCATTAGGAGATATATTTGTCTCGTGCAGCCTTTTCCGTGGAAGTCTAAGTTGTAAAAGATTGAAAGCTTTACGTATTGTAAGTACTGATCCGATTACAAAAATTCTCTCACTGATAAAGTTATTAACTTCTTAATATTTTCTCAGGCGTCACCCGCACACGTTGTGGTTATATTGGCATGTATTGCCCTATTGCTGTACATTCCTTACATTGTTCCCGGTCAGTGTGGTCATTAATTGATTAATTAGAATTCTTGGAAAACGCACATTTCTAGTATATTAGTTTTCTGGGAATTTGTATAGTATGTAAGGTCCTATATAATATGATTTTGTCTTCTTAATTATGACACCTAGGCAAGCTGAGTACGCGCGCTTGCCACGAGGTTGCCTCCCATGTGGCAACCCAACGCAGGTCCCGTATTTACGGGCCCCTACCCTGCAAACGCGGACAAAGGCAGTGCCTATACCCTGCCTGCCGCGCTCCCTTGCGGGGACGCAGTGACTTACACCGAGTTATGATATCGGTTACTTTTGTTTTGGTAAGTGTGGTCTCTTAGTAACGCGATTTTTTTGTTTTTCTTACCTAAGAAACCATCAAATAGCATCTCCCACTCTGAGTGGAGCGAAACGGAGTGTCCGACTCTTACTGACTAAACCTCACAGTGTTCTTTCAGTTGCTTTTATTGCGAGGGCTGCGGTAACTCCTCTAGCAATCCAGCATCGGCTTGTATAGTTTTCCTAATACATCTTTGAGGTTTGCGTGAAATACTACAACATGCCATCGACCCGGGCTTGGACTTTACCAGACAGCGAGCTACACAATGCTCGCCGTCTGCAAACCCGCGCCTATAGTTACCGTAGTCATCTTGCGACTCTCGACGCCGGGTCGTTTCCGGCGAAAACGCCTCCGAGAAAAACTAGGGGTTTTCACGGTCTAACTTTAATACCATAGACAGTTCAGAAGCTAGTGATAAATGTCATGATAAACGTCATTTTTTAATGACATTTTCTTTAGCCATGGTCTTAAACCTAGTAATAATAGAATCAAAATTCAAATTTTTTTATTTCACACAAGCTAGTGCACGGTTCCAAAGTGGTTTCCTATGGAAAAAAACAGGCAAGACACTCCATGGTTACTCTTTTAAAAAAAATGATTGTTGTTACTATATTTCCGTATTATAGTAATAATAGATATGTAAGAATAGTGTAGACCAATCAATATTTTACCCAATACAAAATATACAAAGAAAAGAAATCGTAATAAGAAAAAAAAAGTAATAAGAAGTTATAATTTTTACTTATGCCTCAAATACTACATACATTTTGTCGAAAGTTCAGTTTTTATTATCCAGGTAGCGGTGGCGCGGCGGTCTCTATTGTTTCAAATTTCTTTTGTAACACAAATATTTAGCGATATAACTTACTATCTCTATCACATATGTAAAAATTGCTATCTACTGTCTCTTTCACACAAGCAAGAGTGTGTAAAAGAGACAGTTATCATCGTATTCGATTGCAAAATGTAAATTCCTGAGTATTATTCTTTTAAGTGTGAATGTGTGAGAATAAAAGCGAGCACTAAGAGAAGATTTTAAAAATGGAACATTTAAAGAAAAGAAATGGAGTCCAAAGTTTCTTTGAAGAAACCAACTTTCACGCGAGTGTAGCCGCTGGCAGAAGCTAGTTACAATTATTATTATTATACCTAGCCCACACTGTCCCACTGCTGGGCAAAAACCTCCCTCCACTCCTTCCAACGTTCCCGGTTTTGAGCCACTTCTTTCCAATTCCCAAGGAAAACATCCAAGTCGTTACAATATAGTCAGATAGATACCTGGAGAGCAGTGGTGGCCGAGTGGTAATGGCCCTGACTTACGAGTTGTAGGTTTTGGGTTCGAACACAGCCAGACGCATTACTTTGTGTTATTTATTTCATCACCACTGCTCTCAAAACGGTGAAGGAAAACACCGTGAGGAAACCGGCATATCATAGAACCAAAAGTTCGAAGACATGTGACATTCACCAACCCGCACTGGGCCCGCGTGGATTACGGCCCATTCCCTCTCCTAGAGATGAGGCCTGAGTCCCAATGGTAACATTAAAAAGGCTGAGGATGATAAATACCTGGAGAACCCTTAAGAATTAGTTTCAGACGTAAAATAAAGCTCTATAAATGAACACTTTCAGTTCGGCCATTTAATGACATTATAAAACTCTTTAGTGTATCAATTGCGTTCCCATATATTTTAAGCACAAGAAGTAATTTACAATTTTTTGAATCCCGGAATTTAAACATTGTGTTTATGATTTTTAGAGGAAGTATTATCAACTCTATGTTACTTACTTCCTCGAACGTTAAGTATATGATACTAATTTAGTAAGTAGGTACTAATTAAATGAGAATCTCATTAGTATATCAATTAAATAAAGCAATTTAAGTTAACGAGTTAGGGTACATTAATTAAAAGTTATTTTTAACAAAGGAGGAGTTTCTATGTTCGTGTATTAATTATTTTAGTTTTCCGTAACGTTTACCGATTTCTTGGTCACATATGAACCGGGTTTGGTTTTAGATTTATATTCTCTTAAAAATTAGCTACAATTTACAAAAATAATACTTTAAAATAACCTAAAACTATCTTAACTTTGGTAATTAAACCGACCATATCCCATTAATTTCCTCTCCCATGTCTTAATTATTCCTATTGAAGTATTAATTCTGTGTCTTTGTCTTACTATGGCTTTGTTTTTAATTATGTTATACGATATTAGAGGATACTCTGAGGATCTATATAGTTTACCCTTATCACCTCGAAAAATTCTAACACACGTATTTAGCATTTATTCTGTGACATAACTTAAGATTATGAACACCTTCGTTAACTTTGTATCATTTTGTAGGTTCCCGTACCCAGAAGGTAACACAGCATCTTATCACTAAATCTATCCGTTTTTCTGTCACCAGACTGTATCTCAGGAACCGTGACAGCTAGGCTGTTGAATTTTCATAGGTGATGTATTTCTATTGCCCCAATAACAACTAATACTAAAAACAGAATTAAATGAACGTCTTAGACAAAAATTTTGCCGGTTTTTTTTTCTACGGATAATCAGAACCCTTTGAGCGCTTGTCCGATTCACACTTGGCTGGTTTTTAATAGAAATGTGTACCCATCTCAAAGTTGTAACACCATACAAATCATATCAAAAAGGCTACAATAATAATTTGGTAGCGACAGTAAAACGTCATTCGAAAAATACACTAAATTCACACTGAAAATCTTTTATAGTAGTTCTCATTATATTTTTTTTTTCATGTTTTACATACTTCAAGTTTATCACCGGCCAGGTGCTCACAATAGTTCCTGAACCCTGTTGTGTATAGGATTAAAATTCTCAGTATTGTTTTATGGCAGTTTTACCTACTTACATCCAGGTACTCAGAGAGAATCTGAACCTTGTGGATGATTTTGTATAATTTCAATAGAATATGTATTTTTCTTTTGTTTGCTGTCACAATAGACACTTGATTCTTCTATGTATTGTCACTTGCCGAACTACTACTACTACTAATTTTACTAATGAGTGTAGAAAAGAGCAGCGGAACAAAATCGTTTAGTAATCAGTTTGTGTTCGGATCTCGAGCCGTGCAGACGTCCCTTCTGTGCTCAGTTTGAAAATTCTGTACTCAGTGGAGTATTTACAAGTATTATTGTGAGTTTGATAGTATCGGTCGTGAATTTTCAGCAGTATTTTATTTGGTAAGTACTCAAATATACAAGCTTTTATTCAACTCATAGTGTGTATGTTTGTAGCTATGGTTGTTCGGGTGGAATGATGCGATTTAATTTTGAAGCTAGTATCTTCAACCGATTGGACTGAAATTTGATGTAGGAGTTTGGTTTAGATGACAATGCATGGTTAGCTATGTGACTTTATTCTAAATCCAATATGGTGGAACCCAAAGCAAAGTTTTTAGCTAATCATACATTTTACTATCAATTTGTAATGTTATTACACAAATTATTTATATGATTTGAATGCTTGTCGCGAGATTTACCTTCTGTAGATAAACGAGTAAATTAACTTTCAAGATAAGTAAATACAATTACATAAATATCACGGCAAACTTCTAAATCAAACATTATGTGTAATGTCGATATAAGTTGATAGTAAATTTTTTTAAGGGAAGTTTATTAAATTAGTTATAGCACATTATTATTATCACACTAAACCGATTTAAAAAAATCTTTCTCCAGTACAATATCTGGGTAATATTAGTTATATATTTTCTATTTTCACGCGGGTGGAGATGCTGGTGAAAGCTGGTATTTATATAATTTAAGTAGGAAGTAAGGTTTCTTACAGAAATACTAAACACTTATTTCCATCTTCCACAGACATGGGGTATGTGCCATATTTCAAGAATATGTGCCACCAAGCACGTCTCCCACTCTTCGGCCAGCAAGTACGTCGATTGAAGAGGAGGCGACCGCCTGCCAAAAACAGGAACACCCAGAACAGCCCAGTGTTCCCTCAGACTAGCGTGCCTCAGCCGTCGCAGTCTATGAACAGCAACAACTCTGTGGATAACAGCTCTGTGATGATCGACACAGCTTCTACAGCTAGTAATAACTGTAGTCAAAATCCTAAAGAAAAAATTAAATTTAATATTAAAAGTAATTCTGCAGTAAGACCACATTTGGCATTTGAGAAGCATGAAAATATAGACAAGCGTAATAATAGTGTTGGTGAAAAGACTGAAAATGAAGATAAACAGCAAGAATTAATGAAAACAGAAATCACAGGCGAAAGTGAAGTTTTAACTAACGTAAATACTGTTAATATAAAAGAAGAACCCCTTCCGAAAAGTGAAAACACAGCATTGTTTAGTAATGAGCAAGCTATTCAAATACTTCAGCCATTTCAACTAAAATCAGAAAAGAGGCCGTTTAACATAGAACTAAATAAGGCTGCGCTAGACGCTAAAACAGAGATCGAACCACCCTTGAAGAAAAATAAACTTCATATAAAGAGGCCGTTTGACCTTGAAGTAAATAAAGGTACGCCAGATGCCAAAACAGAGATCGAACAACCCCTGAAGAAAAATGAACTTCAAATAAAGAGGCCGTTTAACCTTGAAGTAAATAAGGCTACGACAGACGCTAAACCAGAGATCGAACAACCTCTGAAGAAAAATGAACTTCATTTAAACCATTAAAACAGAGTAAAGTCGTCGGTTTGAATTTGAGTAGCAGTCCTGCGACGATGAGTCGAGTCCCATTTGTCAATTTAAACGAAAGGAGTCCTTTTGACAAGAACAAGATATTAGACCAGGAGATAACAGCTTTATTGAAAAGAATAAGGACAGAAGTTGAGGCTGAATTATTGAAAAAATAGAAAGTATGAATCAGCCTCAGTCTCAGTGATTTAAGCGACAGTGATGTAGATTCTTAAGAATGTGAACTTTGGTGTAAAAGCTTAAATTTATAAGTTTGTGTTGTAAATTAACAAATGCACTATGTATTTTGAACATATGATTAACACTGATTAAAATATAGTTGTGTTTCTGTAGTATTTAAGAATTGTTAAGATTACATTAATAGAAACTATGAAATGTTTGTCTTGTGTTTCATGATAAGGTAATAGATTAGATGATGAACCAGATTTTGATTCCGGTGACTAATATTTACATATTCAACAATGTTTTGTATGAGAATTTAATGCATTTTTTACATAAACCTTTGTAGTTAGCTCTTAAGATTTAAAAGTAAGACCAATTGTATTGATAGTACCTAAATAATGTTTTATACACAAAGCTACTGTTAAATATAAGAATTTTGAACATGATGTTACGTAGTTTTATTTATTATTCCATCAATTATTCATTCGTTAGTGAATTAAAGTGCTAACTAGCACTAGAGCTAGATAGACTAGGCATGGCGATACTTTAAAAAAAAAAGGTTTCTAGACTGATTCGAGTGGATGTTTAAAGAAAGATTCAGTAAGTAATAATTAATAGAGTTCTAAATAATCGCTCTTTTACTAATCGATCCGTTGGTTTGTTAAGGGGCCGGCGGAGGATGAATTTCCATACAAACGTAATACCACGCTCATTTGCAGTTGGAGCATATTTCCAACATATTATGATGATATTTGGTTATAGACAATATTTATCTAGGTTCCTACGTCTTTCTTTTTTAAAAAAACAAAAAGAAATTTAAGCAAATTGTATTTCGCACTTTTTTATAGCGTAAATGGCAAAACATGCCATTTGGCTTTTCTTGTATTAAAAATAACAATATTTCTAATATTCTCGACGTAGGAACCTAGATAAATATTGTCTTTAACCGAATATCATCATAATATGTTGGATATATGCTCCAACTGCAAATGAGCGTGGTATTACGTTTGTATGGAAATTCATCCTCCGCCGGCCCCTTAAGTAAAATAGGTGCTTTGAACGTTTTCAAATAACAACTAGCTGTGCCCGCGACTTCGTTCGCGTGGACCAGAGGATTTTGAATTATTTTTTTCTAAAATAAAAGTAGCCTATGTTACTCCTTATTACATCAACTACCTGCCAAAAAATGTCCCGTCAAAATCGGTCCAGCCATTTTAGAGTTTAGCCCGGACAAACAGACAGACAAAAATTGTAAAAAATGTTATTTTGGTGTATGTTCCGTATATATGTTCATAAGCATGTAGTAAAAAGCGGTTATTTCAATATTACAAACAGACACTCCAATTATATTTATATTTATAGATATGGCTACATCTCGTAGTAAGTCCAACCCCCAACCTATGTCCAACAGTGGACGTCTTTTGGCTGAACTGATGGTGATGATTTCGTAGGAAAAAATCTAATCTCAATGTTTAGAATCAGAGATAAATTCTTACGACATTGTTTACGATCGATTAAAAACAATCGATTTTGTTGATCTATGAAATCGATTCTTCAATTAATCGTCATCTGCTTCATCTGTCCATTTGCCCTTGTCCTGAATTTATAAGAGAGTAGAGGGACCTTGCTTCTTCAACGCATTAGAAGCGTTGTAGTTTGAAGGACAGCTAATCTTGGAAGTGGAACGAGCTGACTAGAGGGGAGGGGGAAGATACTACTGTCTTCTTGGCTTTGCTGCCTTAGGAGGCTTTACTTTTCTTCATCTTTCCTTCTAAGACGATTTGAAAAACGTCCTCGTAAGAGGAGGAATCTGTAGACTGCTCTGAGTCGGGGGGGAGTTGTAGATGGGCACTAAAGTGTTCACTTAGATGTACCGCCACGCTCGGTAGTGCAGATTTTTTTAATGAATAAGGGGGCAAGACAAGCGGGTGGCGACACAATGGCTGGTTCTGCGTATTCCTCGCCGGTAATTAGCATTGGCAACGATAACAAAGGAGGAATTTTCAATGAACTGAAAAAATAAATAATATTATAACCTAAACGGCCCTCATCACCTTATCAGTAGTAGACAATAGTTCAAAGCATTTCTTAGGATTGGGGCACATGAGCTGTGGCTGGGAGCTGAGGTAAAAAATTCCCGGAAATTTGATAGCGATATTTGACCTGCTAGCATGTTAACAACGTATTACAGTGCGCCGTACACTTTCCTATGTAGGAGTTCCTTTAGAAATCATGTGTACTTATAATGCCACTAAATACAACACCAACTGGACAGTCATAGAACACTAATCTTTTAAATAAAAAGATATTGTTTGCTCTATTTTACTGTTATTGGAAAATTTATAGTTTTGGTACCTGTTACATGCCGTTATAAGAATAGATTTATCAAAAATAAAAATGAATTAGTATTATGAGAACCGCATCTAATAAGTTTACAACGAAAAAGTATGGAAAAGATTGTAACCGATATAACATAGTAAGCAAATTACACCAAAAGTAGCTGGGTAAAGTAAAATAATGTTTCGCAAAGCGCTACATTAATTTAGTAAATAATATTTTTTCGTAGCGCTTTGCTTTAGGCCGTCACAAAAGTCTACGAGGTGCTACGCCAACTATGCATTCGTAGCATTCGTAACTCGTTCATAGCAATTCAACTATTTCTGGGGAAAGATATATTACTCGTTAAGAAATTTATATTATTCCATAATGCAAATAATTTGTATTTTTCTTACTATAATGACTCATAAGAATTTCTCAAATAAACAATTTAATTAGTGATGTTTACCTGCTATGTTACAACGGGTATCAAGATTTAAGTAAATAAAGGAAAGTACCCGTCATAGCTACTAGCATCCTGAAAAAGCAATGGAAAACCAATGTAGGGCGATTATCTCCACTTCAAACCGTTTTAAGTTAACTTAAAATGTATTTCTTTACAATAATACATATAAGAATCCTATTTCTAAAACTACTTCTATTGTTTTCTTTATAACTATGACCATCTCACAGTACTAGGTCAGAAGTTCCGTGAACTGTTGTTGCTGTGGGAAGGTACTACAATTACTTAATCACTTTACTTGTTAATTCTATTGTGTAAACCAAATGAAAAAGCAATAGAATTAACAAGTAAAGTGATTAACTACACATAAGTACCTTCCGCCTACCAACAACAGTTCACGGAACTTGTGACCATGTACTATGAGACGGTCGTAATAATAATGAAAACAATAGAAGCGGTTTTAGAAATAGGATTCTTATTGTAAACTAATATATTTTAAGTTAACTTAAAACGGTTTGAAGTGGAGATAATTGCCCTGCATTAATTTTTCCAATGCTTTTTAGGATGTTAATAGCTATGACGTGTACTTTCCTTTACTTACTTAAATCGAGACACCCGTTGTAGCGCAGCAGGTAAACATCTCTAATTAAATTGTTTATTTGTCATGAGAAATTTTTTTGAGTCATTATGGTAATAAAAATAGAAAATATTAGCATTAAGGAATAATATGAAGTTCTTAACGAGTAATAAATATGTTTTCACAGAAATAGTTAATATATAATATAATAATAATAACATTCCACAACTATCACACAACGCCGTCTAGCCTCAAGCTAAGCAGAGCTTGTGTTATGAGTACTAGACAACTGATAAACATAGGTACTCATATATTTCTAAATGCATACATAATATAGATAAATTACACCCAGAAACAGAACAAATGATCGTGCTCATCACACAAACATTTGTCCTGGGTGGGAATCGAACCCACGACCTCTGGCATAGCAGTCAGGGCCATTAACCATTAGACCAACAGGCCAGTTGAATTGCTAGGAACTATTTATGAATGCTACAACTGCGTAGCTGACGTAGCACCTAGTAGACTTTTGTGGCGTCCTAAAGCAAAGCGCTACAGTAAAATTTTATTTAGTGTGGCGCTTTGCTAACCATTATTTTATCCAGCTACTTTTGGTGTAGTTTGTTTACTATATGTGTTATAATCTTTTCTATATTTTTTCGTTGTAAACTTTTAGATATGATGCTCATAATACTAATCCATTTTTATTTTTGATAAGTCTTTTCTAACAATGGCATATAACAGGGTATCAAAACTAAATATTTTCCAATAACAGTAAAATTGAGCAAATCAATTATTTTAATTTAAAACATCAATGTTTTATGACTGGCTTGTTGGTCTAGTATTCAGTGGGACTGATTGCTATGCCGAGGATTGTGCGTTCGATTCCCACCTAGGACAAATCGACTGTCTCTAGGCAAACTATCGGATAAAAAAAACTTACTTTACAGGAGAGCGATAAAAATATTAACCCTGCGCTGTCATTCGAACTAAAATGACACTTAAACACAAAAATAGGCTAAACATACCCGCTTCACGATTGAAAATGGACTCTTCGTGTACATTTGTTATTACGTATTTTAATGGACAATTCATTATAAGTACGCATAGTTTCTAAAGGAACTCCTACATAGGAAAGTGTACGGCGCACTGTAATACGTTGTTAAGATGCTAGCATTACAAATACCGCTATCGAATTTCCGGGAATTTTTTACCTCAGCCCCTAGCAACATTCTTATGTGTTCCAATTCTAAGAATTGACTTGAACTATTGTCTACTACTGATAAGGTGATGAGGGCCGTTTAAAAAGAAAGGTTTATAATATTACTTATTTTTCAAGTTCACTAGAAGTTCCTTCTTTGTTATCGTTGCCAATGCTAATTACCGGCGAGGAATACGCAGAATTAGCCTTTGTGTCACCGCCCGCTTGTCCCCGCCCCCTTAATCAGGGAAAACTGCTGCACCACCGAGTGTGGCGGTACATCTAAGTGAAGCGATGAACACTTCAGTGTCCATCAACAACTCCCCCCCGACTCAGAGCAGTCTACAGATTCCTCCTCTTACGAGTACGATTTTCAAAACATCTTAGAAGGAAAGAGGAAGAAAGGTAAAGCCTCCCAAGGCAGCAAAGCTAAGAAGACAGTAGTATCTTCCCTCTCCCCCGTTCTCCTGCCCGCTAGTCAGCTCGCTCCAGCTACCTCCACTTCCAAGATTAGCTGTCCTTTTAACTACAACGCTTCTAATGCGCTGAAGAAGCAAGGTCTCTCTACCCTCTTGTAAATTCAGGACAAGGGCAAATGAACAGATGAGGCAGATGACGATTAATTGAAAAATCGATTTTATAAGTCTAGAAATTGTTTACCATCGATTATTTTAATTGATGGTAAATAATGAATCGATTCTATGAATTTATCTCTGATTCTAAACATCGAGATTCAATTTTTTCCTACAAAGTCATCAACATCAGTTCAGCCAAAAGACGTCCACTGCTGGACATAGCCCAATCTATTTGGTGTTTGGTAGGTAGGTGGTGTAGGTGGTTGGAATTTCCTACGGAATGTAGCCATATTGTTATATAAAAACGTTCAACGCACCTATTTTCCTTAAGCTAATTATTATGTGAATGTTGCACACGTGATTACTCATCAGTCATGACACACATGTGCACTGTATGATCATCTGTACTGTGATATATAGGATTCAGTACCCAACAACAAACCAACGGATCGATTTGTAGAAGATCGATCATTTAGAACTCTATTTATAATTTACTAAATCTATTCTATAGACATCCACTCGAATTGGTCCAAAAATCGATCTTTTTTAGAAAGTATCATCTTACCAAGTCTATCTAGCTCTAGTGCTAGGTAGCATTTTAATTCACTAACGTATAAAGAATTGATGGAATAGCAAATAAAACTAGGTAAAATTATATTCAAAATTCTATATTTAACAGTAGCTTTGTGTATAAAACATTATTTAGGTACTATCAATACAATTGGACTTACTTTTAAATCTTAAGAGCTAACTATAAAGGTTTATGTAAAAATACATTATATTCTCATAAAAAACATTGTTCATTATGTAAATATTAGTCATCAAAATCAAAATCTGGTTTATCATCTAATCTATTACCTTATCATGAAACACAAGACAAACATTGCATATTTTCTATTAATGTAATCTTAACAATTCTTAAATACTACAGAATCTTAACTATATTTTATATACTATATTATACACTTGTTAATTTATACAAGCTTATGATATGTAAGTTTATACACAAAAGTTTGCATTCGTATGAATCTACATCACTGTCATTTAAACCACTGAGACTGAAGCTGATTAATATTTTCTACTTTTTCAATAATTCAGCCTCAACTTCTGTCCTTATTCTTTTCAATAACGCTGTTATCTCCTGGTCTAATATCTTGTTCTTGTCAAAAGGACTCCTTTTGTTTAAATTGACAAATGGGACTCGACTCTTTGTCGCAGAACTGCTACTCAAATTCAAAACGACGACTTTGCTCTGTTTTAATTCTTTTATCTGAAGTTTATTTTTCTTCAAGGGTTGTTCGACCTCTATTTTAGTGTCTGTCGTAGCCTTATTTACTTCAAGGTCAAACGGCCTGTTTATTTGAAGTTTATTTTCCTTCAGGGGTTCTTCGCCGTCTGTTTTAGCGTCTGTCGTAGCCTTATTTACTTCAAGGTCAAACGGCCTCTTTATTTGAAGTTTATTTTCCTTCAGGGGTTGTTCGACCTCTGTTTTAGCGTCTGTCGTAGCCTTATTTACTTCAAGGTCAAACGGCCTCTTTATTTGAAGTTTATTTTCCTTCAGGGGTTGTTCGGTCTCTGTTTTAGCGTCTGGCGTACCCTCATTTAGTTCAAACGGCCTTTTTTCTGATTTTAGCTGCAGTAGCTGAGGTATCTGAAAGTCATCTTGCTTGTTACAAAACAATGCTGCGTTTTCAGTTTTCGGAAGGGGTTCTTCCTTCACATTAACTGTCTTCACACTTACAACTTTACTTTCACTTGCGATTTCTGTTTTTATTAATTCTTGCTGTTTATCTTCGCTTTCAGTTTTTTCACCAACACTATTATTACGTTTGTCTATATTTTCATGCTTCTCAAATGACAAATGTGGTCTTACTGCAGAATTACTTTTAATATTAAACTTGATTTTTTCATTATGATTTTCACTACAATTGTTACTTGCTGTAGAAGCTCTGTCGATCATCACAGAGTTGTTATCCACAGAGTTGTTGCTGTTCATAGACTGCGACGGCTGAGGCACGCTGTTCTGAGGGACCACTGGGCTGTTCTGGTTGTTCCTGCTTTTGAAAAGCGGACGCCTCCTCTTCAACCGACGCACGTGCTGGCCGAAGAGTGGTAGACGTGCTTGGTGGCACATATTCTTGAAGTATTGTACATACTCCATGTCTGTGGAAGATGGAAATAAGTGTTTAGAATTTCTGTAAGAAATCTCACTTCCTACTTGAACTATATAAGTACCAGCTTGCAACAGCAGCTCCACCCGCGTGAAAGTAGAAAATATATAAGCATCAGTAGAAAATATATATCATCCAGATATTGTACTGGTGAAAGATTTTTTAAATCGGTCTAGTGTGATAATAATAATGTGCTAAAACTAATATAATAAACTTCCCTTAAAAAAACTTACTATCAACTTATATCGACATTACACATAATGCTTGATTTAAAAGTTTGTCGTGATATTTATGTAATTGTATTTACTTGGCTTGAAAGTTATTATACGCGTTTATCTACAGAAGGTAAATCTCGCGACAAACTTTCAAATCAAATAAATAAATTGTGTAATAACATTACAAATTGATAGTAAAATGTACGTTTATCTAAAAACTTTGGTTTGGGTTCCACCATATTGGATTTAGAATAAAGTCACATAGCTAACTATGCATTGTCATCTAAACCAAACTCGTATACCAAATTTTAGTCCATTCGATTGAAGATACTAGCTTCAAAATTGAATCGCCAAATTCCTCCCGAACAAACATAGCTACAAACATATACACTACAAGTTAAATAAAAGCTTGTATATTGAGTACTTACCAATAAAATACTGCTGAAAATTCACGACCGATACTATCAAAACCACAATAATAAATACTCCACTGAGAACAGAATTTTCAAACTGAGCACAGAATGGACGTCTGCACGGCTCGAGATCCGGACACAAACTGATTACTGATTTTGTTCCGCTGCGCTTTTCTACACTCATTAGTAAAATTAGTGGTATTATTAGTTCGGCAAGTTACAATACATAGAAGAGTCAAGTGTCTATTGTGACAACAAACAAAGAAAAATACATATTCTATTGAAATTATATAAAATTAAGCACAAGGTTCAGATTCTCTCTGAGTACCTGGATGTAAGTAGGTAAAGCTGCTATAAAACAATACTGAGAATTTTAAGCCTATACACAACAGGGTTCAGGAACTATTGTGAGCACCTGGCCGGTAATTAATTTGAAGTATGTAAAACATGAAATTAAATATAATGAGAACTACTATAAAAGATTTTGAGTGTGAATTTAGTGCATTTTTCGAATGACGTTTTACTGTCGCTACCAAATTATTATTGTAGCTTTTTTTATATGATTTGTATGGTGTTACAACTTTGAGATAGGTACACATTTCTATTAAAAACCAACCAAGTGTGAGTCGGACAAACGCTGTTCGGGAACAATGTGATGACCGGGAACTAGACAGCAATAGTATAGTATAAGCCAAAATAATAATACACTGATTGTAGATGTTGTCGGTGAAAATCTTACAAAGTTAATAATTTTATCAGTGAAAGAACTTTCGGAATCGAATCAGTAGGTACTTCTAATACGAAGCTTTCACTCTTTTATAACTGGGGTACTACAACGCAAATAACTGCTACGTGACAAACATTAATCTTCTGTTAGCCAATTCCTATAATCTCATTAGCAAAACAATGTAGTACTAATCTTTTAAATTTAAAGATATTTCTTGCCCTAATTACTGTAATTAGCAAATATTTAGTTTGACACCTATTGTACACACACACACACACAGATATAAATTTAGATTACACTAAAAATAAAGTGTATAATAATGTAACTATTAATTTAACGTAGCGCTTTGCTACGAGCCGCTATGAGAGTCTACGAGGTGCTACGAGGTGCTACGAGAGTCTGCGAGGAGCTACGCCAACTGCACAATCGTAGTGTTCGCAGATCGTCCATATTAATTTAAGTATTTCTTGTTATGGTACAAGTGTGTAATGTTAGTAATTATCGCTGAGGCAGTATTAAGGGAGGTCTTAAGAGAGCCGAGGATGGTAATCATCAATACTTACTTGTTATTCCTTCATGCTAAATTGTCGGAGCAGATTCGAATAAAATTTGATAGATAGGTAGACCTACAATGGAATTTTTTATCCCGGAAGTACTACTATGTTCCCTTGGGATAAAAGAAATGTAGGCCATAATTATCGTAGGTCCCATCTCAAGCTACACCCGAACAATCTTGATACATATCTGTACTTGAAGTCTCATCCCTAGAGGACCTAAGATGTAAGGCAAAAAAGGAATAAACGAATGAGTTTTAGTCAGTAAAAGTTTGACATGCCCTTTCGCTTCGCCTAAGAGTGAAAGAAGTCGTTGAATGTTTTCCCATTTAAAAAAAAAATAGATACCTACAAATGTCTCATAATAAAGGAAACAATTTAATTAGTAAAGTTTACCTACCGCGCTACAACGGGTGTCTAGTTTTGAGGAAGGAAAGGGAAGTACATGTCATAGCTATTAACATCCGGAAAACCAACAGAAGACCTATTTAGGTAGATAATCTGTTCTAAAAACCATTTCGATGTAACTAGAAAACTTTTTCGTTACAATAAGAATGCTACTCACACACTCAAACATGCGCTGACGCACCTCTCGCACACCACACCTTTTCATATATGCACACTATTGCACATATACTCACCTTTCTCTACGCGTGTGTTAGATTCTATATTATTATGACGTAATTAAATCACGAATTTCAGTCATAGGAACTTGCGACAGTGAGCAATGGGTAGCTCGCTGTCCGGCCGTCCGGTAACTGTCCGTTCCAAGCCCAAGTCGTCGACGGCGCGCGCTGTTTCCGCGCGCCTCAAGGAGTTGTCAGCAACAGTAGGGGCCCAACCGGGTCGAAGCCTACTGGGGCCAGGGTTATCCGGAAGGGCGCTCGAGCCCCGGTATGAAGGCTTGAAGGAACGGGATAAGTTTTTTAGTCAGTAAGAGTCTGACACTATCTTCCGCTCCGCCCAAGAGCGGGGGTTGTCATAAGATGATTTTTCCCATCGAAAATTATATAAATTTAATAATTGGATTTAATGTACATAATGTGATTTTAATTATTTATTCGTATGTTAATTTTAATTGTGACTTCTGTGTTGTATTAATTTTTTATGAGTCATTGATACTTGAAATAAAATTATATTATTATTCCATTTATCATATTATTTTTAAATATTTCTTCAAAATATTATTATTATTATATATCAATATAGTTTTCCCCTGTTTATTTCTAACACGTGCACACCATTACACACTTCACAATTAAAACAGAACACATGAATTATTGCAGTGATAGCACGATATTTTCCTTCAATGGTTGCAATTGCAACAATACTAATGTACAAGAATTTTGACTTTTGTTCACTGTATCTTTCAAACTAGGGTTCTAGAAATTTTAGTAGAGACTAGCTTTTGCCCGCGGCTTCGCTCGCGTTAAATTCGGGGTAACACGGTTCCCCTTTCTGTGGGGGGTTAGTGAACTCCTCTTAGTGAACTCCACTGCGGGTGACATAACCTACGACAATTTAGCTCCACTTTTCTTGGACTGACCGACATTTGACTATTCAAAAGTGCTTGTAAATGGTCTATTTGAAATAAATGCTTTGATTTTGATTTGATTTTGACAATCTTATTATTTGCGGTTGGTATAGTATCGGGTCTAGGGATCGAACCGCAAAATTAAGTTTGTTTTTTAATTTTATATACTTTAATAATAATAATAATAAGCCCCCTAAACAACCACACGTCCTGATTGACCATCTAATCACGTGGGGGGCGGACACACTAATAAGAAATTACTGGCGTGGCTAACGTGGCTCTGGAAACCCATTTAACATGGAGACTAGATCAATGAGATTACGTATAGGACCGCTACCCGAGGGCAATCGTCGGGGCGCACCTGGGGCCGATGCTGGGTGTCACAGCATACGACCCATCGGCGGTGGGGGACTGAGCAGGCGGGTTCTCCCCGACAAAAATACTACAGCCGAACTGACAGACAGACTAGACAATAGGGAGGAAAGTAGAGCAGTTACACCCGCCATGGATGTTTCGCAGGCGGCATCAGCTACTCAGCCAGCGACCACCAAAGCGGGAAAACCCAGAGTGCGCATGAAATGGACTGAAGATATGAACATATTCATCATGCGTACTTATTTTCATGTTACAAAACTTGAAGAGGACAAAACTATGTACTGTACACAAATATTTGAAAAATTTAAATTACAATACCCAGAAATAAATGTAACTGAACAAAGAGTAGCAGACCAAAGAAGGGTCATTATCAGAAACAAATTGTTATTGGACGACACTTTAGGTAGAATTAGATTTGAAATAGCAGAACAATTGAAGAAAGAAGAAGAGGAAAGAATAAACCTTACACAACACTTTAACAATTATAATAACACCTCCCTGGAACTCGACACGAGTCTCGGGACTCAATATTTTGTTACAGATTCAAGTGTCTCTACAACACAAAACAACACTCAAGCTGTTTTAGATAATTCCACAATAGTTGAGACACAAAATAATACTGATTTTGATTCATCATTAGTAGATACATTAAGTAACGAATTAGAAACAAATATGCTAAAATATAATGGAATTGATCCTACTCGTAGACCGTTACTACCAAAAATGAGACCATCCCGCAAGTTATCTGATATAATTAATATTTTTAATCAAAAAATTATACCTTCGAGGCTTATATCTCTAGAAAATCTAAGTGACACACACTCATTAATTTATTGCGTAGCTATCTCAATTGCAAATTACTTTAAATTAAAAATAAATACGGACAGAAGTTTTAAAAGTAACAGATTAACAAATGACCCGCCTTGGCAAAAAAGATTAGAATCAGATATAGAGCAATTGAGAAAAGATATAAATAGGCTAACACAGTACAAAAACGGCAATACATCAAGTAAACTTGAAAAAAAAAGTCAAACAGATTATCAATAATACTAAACAATACAGTACACATGAAAACTTTAACAAACGAATAGAAGATCATTTAGACACATTAAAACAAAAACTTCTTGTTAAGAGCCATAGGCTAGCACGATATAAAAAAGCAAAATTAAGAAAAGATAATAATATATTATTTAAAGTAAGTGAAAAACAATTTTATAGAAAACTTAAAGGCAATGATACTAGAATCCTAAACCCTCCATCTCAAGAAGCTCTAAAAGAATTCTGGCAAGGGATCTGGTCAGACAGTACGGAACACAATAAAGAAGCTAAATGGATACAAGAGGAAGTACGTAGATCAGAAACTATAAACGAAATGCCTTTTGAAGATATAGATGCGCTTGAAATAAATACAATTATAAATAAAACGCATAACTGGAAAGCAGCAGGAGTAGATGGTATCCACAATTTTTGGATAAAAAGACTTCACTCACTTCATAAAACGATAGCGGAACAAATAAGTGATATTCTAAAAGGCAATCAAAATATTCCGGAATTTTTGACTAAAGGAATCACATATATGCTCCCAAAATCTAATAGAACCCAGGATCCTTCACAGTACAGACCTATTACTTGCTTACCAACTTTATATAAAATCATTACATCTTGTATTACACATAGAATTATTAAACACGCTGAAAAATATAACATCTTAACAGAAGAACAGAAAGGCTGTAGGCGCGGGCATATGGGTTGTAAAGAGCAATTAATCATAGACTCCACTATTCTAAAATATGTTCAGAGATCTAGAAAAAACTTATACGTAGCATACATAGATTATAAAAAAGCATTCGATAGTGTCCCGCATTCTTGGTTGTTAGAATTTATAAAATTAATCCTTTAATAATAAATTTTCTCAAGAGTACTATGGGATCCTGGAGAACTACGCTTAAATTACAAACTGAAACAGAAAACATAACCGTGGATGAAGTAACGATTAAAAAATGTATTTTTCAAGGGGACTCATTAAGCCCTCTATGGTTTTGTTTAGCCCTAAATCCACTCTCCCGATCACTAATAGATTCTAAGTTAGGCTTTGATATTAAAAATGGTAGGTCAGTATTACACCAAATTACACATTTATTATATATGGATGATTTAAAAATTTATGCTGATAAAAATTCAAATTTACACGATCTCTTAAATATTACAACTACATTTTCGAAAGACATAAGAATGGATTTTGGACTAGACAAATGCCGAAAACTAAATATAGAGAAAGGTAAGATTGTAGGAGGAAACTATTCGACAGATACCAATGAAACAATAGAAGCAATTAAAGACGAAGAACTGTATAAATATTTAGGGTATAATCAAGCTCGACTTTTAGAACATAAAGCCATTAAAGATAAATTAAAAAAAGAATACAATAGTAGAATACATTCGTTATGTAAAATGCACCTATCTAGTAAAAATTTATTCAAATCAATTAATACTTACGCGGTACCAATACTTACTTATTCTTTCGGGGTAATGAAATGGTCTAACACAGAATTACATAGTCTCGAAGTAAAAACAAGAACTATGCTGACTCAACACAGATACCACCACCCGAAATCTGCGATAGAAAGAGTTATATTGCCCAGAAAAGAAGGCGGAAGAGGATTAATCGAAATTTCACATCTTCACAGAAGACAAATTATAAATCTAAAACAATTTTTGAGGAGAAAGAAAAGTACTAGTAATTTGCATAAAACAATAATAGATATAGATAAACATTATACACCATTAAACCTTAGCAATGACGATAATATTGAGACAGTAAATAAAGTGCAACATATAGAAGAGATAAATAGAAAATGGAGGCAAAAAGAGCTACATGGGAGACATCCCAATGATTTACAACAATCGCATATAGACAAAGAAGCTTCCAATAAATGGCTAGAACTAAGTGGGTTGTTCCCTGAAACAGAAGGGTTTATGTTGGCTATTCAGGACCAAGTCATTAATACCAAAAATTACAGAAAATTCATAATAAAAGATAGTACAGTAAGGAATGATTTATGCAGAAAATGTCACAGTAAACCTGAAACAATACAACACATCACGGGTGCTTGTATGACATTGACACAGAACGATTATACTCACCGACATAATCAACTGGTTAACATCATACACCAAAAACTCGCTACAAAACTTAAACTCATGCAAGACCCATACACACCATATTATAAATATTCACCAAGAGCGGTATTAGAAAATCAATCTTACAAAATATATTACGACCGCACTATAATTACAGATCACACTATATATAACAACAAACCCGACATAACACTTGTTGATAAAGAAAACAAACATGCATACATAATTGATATAGCAGTCCCAAACACTAATAACATACAAAAAACTATCACGGAAAAAATTAGGAAGTACACAGAATTACAAGAGGAAATCACCAGAGTCTGGAAAATGAATAGAGTCACAATAGTCCCAATAATAATATCAACAACAGGTGTTATTCCAAAACAAATATTTAATAGTTTTAATGTTCTCAACCTATCAAAATACACATATCTAACACTACAAAAAGCGGCTATTTTGAATACTTGTCGTATAGTTAGAAAATTTTTACAACTGGACTTAGATAATAATATAAATCCAGTACAAAGTCTTTTACCATCTTAAATTCAATTATTAGGATCTCACCTTGGTTCACACCCGTGAGGTTCCGATAGAACACCAGGTATTAGCCTGAGAAAAATTGCCCAAAAAACCATAATAATAATAATAATAAATATCTTGACTTGGCTCGCGAGGTTGTCGACATGTGGGAAGTGGATAGAGCAATCATTGTGCCGATAGTCGTGACGGCCAATGGCTTAATAGCCAAGAGCCTCGATCAACATCTGCGGAGGCTCTCGTTAGGCAGTTGGATCAAGGGCTTGATCCAGAAGGCAGTACTCCTTGACACGGCGCGTATTGTCCGGAGGTTCCTCTCTCAGGAGCCCTGACCACCGGTAGCTTGGACCCTGTTCCCGATGCCGGTGGGCTACTATTTTTTGTATTTTTAAATGTTTTTTTTAATATCCTTTTTATAAGAAATATTTAAAAATATAATTAATATGTATAAATATAAATAAATGAAATAATAATAATAATAATGGAACCAACAGATTTATATAAATATTTAGGATACAGACAACTCAAAGGTCTAGATCATTCCTCGATTAAACACACATTGACTACTGAATACAAGAGGAGAGTGATCGCAGTATGTAAAACTCAACTCTTAGGAAAGCATTTAATAAAGGCATTGAACACCTATGCCATACCAATACTAACATACTCATTTGGAGTGATCAAGTGGTCAAAAACAGATATCCAACAAATAGAGAGAACGACACGCACTACGCTTACTAAACACAATAATCTGCACCCTAAATCTGCAATAGAAAAACTGACTGTCAAACGGCAACATGGAGGGAGAGGCCTAATAGATATCCATCGCCTTTGGCAGAAACAAATTGCTAGATTAAAAACATTCTTTCACACAAAATCTCAAACAAGTACTATGCATAAAGCCATAGTCACAAACGATACTAAATACACCCCACTTTACCTAAACGATATAAACACCACATACGATATTAATAATGACTCACAAAAACAAAAATTAGAAGAGTGGAAAAAGAAAGTGTTACATGGGCGACACCCCCATGATCTAGGACAACCCCACGTAGATGCAATAGCTTCAAATAAATGGCTTAAGGTAGGTAGTTTATTTCCGGAAACCGAAGGGTTTATTATAGCGATTCAAGATCAAGTCATCAATACTAAAAACTACAGGAAATTCATAATCAAAGACCCCACAATAACGAATGATAAATGCCGTAAGTGCCACAGTCAACCAGAGACCATACAACATATTACAGGTGCATGTACAATGCTCACACAGACTGACTATACTCATAGGCACAATCAGATGGCAAATATCATTCACCAGAAACTAGCAACTAAACATAAGCTCATACAAGATCAAGATATAATCACTCCTTATTACAATTACGTCCCACAAACTATTTTAGAAAATACTACACACAAACTTTATTACGATCGCGCCATCCTAACCGACAGAACCATTCACTACAATAGACCGGATATCATTCTCCAAGATAAAGTTAATAGAGTTACATACCTCATAGATATTGCAGTCCCTAATACGCATAATTTGCAAAAGACGATAGGAGAGAAATTAAGTAAATATGCAGAACTTAAAGAAGAAGTAACAAAAATCTGGAGGCAAGAAAAAGTTTATGTCGTACCTATAGTTGTCTCTACTACTGGGGTTATACCCAACCATCTTCACCATAGCCTCAAATTAATAGATTTAAAAGATTCCATCTACATTTCGGTCCAAAAAGCAGCAATTTTGAACACCTGCAGAATAGTGAGAAAGTTCATGCAGATAGAGGAAAATGAAATTTCTCCTCATAATACCCACTCTACACCAATCACACACACGCTACATTAACTTGGCTTGGTCCGTTAATGTAGCTTAAAACTAGCCAAAGAGCTAAGCAACAGCCAACGTTTTTTCAAAATAATAATAATAATAATTTATTTTATTTGCAAACATGGGTATAGTACACAGGTGTTTTTTAAAACTTTCCCGGGATAAAAAGTACCCAGTGTGGTGCCCAGGATATTAAAGTATAATTATACCAAGTTTCATCGTAATCGAACTGGTAGTTTTTGCGTGATGCCTGAACAAACAGACAGATAGACAAAAAAATTTTTAATCACATTTTTGGGTTCGGTGTCGGTCTAGTAACCATTTATTTTTTTGATATTTTCAATATACAGAATTTTCACTTCTACAGATTTATTATAAGTATAGATTACAACATACCTACCTACGTAAAGAACTGTACAACTTCTCAACCTACTATTTGTTTCAAACATATTATTATTATTATTTCTAGAAACGCTTCTATTCTTTTCGTTATTATTACGACCGTCTCACAGTACAAGGTCACAAGTTCCGTGAACTGTTGTTGCTGTGGGAAGGTACTTACGAGTAGTTAATCTCTTTACCTGTTAATTCTATTGCTGTTTCATTTGGTTTGGAAAGCGCTTTGTTTCGTGCCTAGTGAGGAAGCGGCGCTATCTAAGATGCTCTAAAACTTGAATAGTGTGCAAGTTCTTACTATATTAAAGAACTTGTACACTATTCAAGTTTTAGAGCATCTTAGATCTCCTAAACAATATAACCATTACAATTAGTAATAGCCAAAGTTCAGCTCTTCTTTTAGTCAGCCATCAATGAATTTAACTTCTTGCGATAATACTGCAATGATTCTATGACTAGCAAAGATCAATATCAAATTTAAAAAAAATATTTTCATGTTAAGAATTTATAAGTCTACTTATATTATACTATAAATAATTATCAAAATCAATCCACATGTTTCGAGAAATCAGTAAACGTACAGTAATTTATAGAACTTTCTTCTTTTAGAAGTCGGTTAAAAATAGTCTTTAACTAATGTGTTTCTACTCGTTAACATAATCTGCCATATATGTACGGTATGTTTACTTCTCACTTCAATAGAACACACTAAATTACTATCATTAGTTATTTAGCTCGCATTTAGCATTGATTCTGTGACATAGCTTGAGATTATGAACATCTCACATATAACAATAGTTAGAATCGTTTCTAACTAAAAGTCCCAAAGCCTAACTCAAAGTTGTCAAATATTTATGTATCAAATAAGAAAAAATAATATACTCCTTTAATAATTTCGTAGCGGTGGTAAAACTTCCCGCAAAAAGTGCTGTAAATTTCTGACACTCAATATCTTTTGTAATAGTTCTCATCATACTTAATCCCATATTTTACTTCAAGTTTATCACCAACGAGGTGTTCACAATAGATCCTGAACCCTATTGTGTGTAGACTTGAAATTGGCAGTATTGTTTTATGGCAGTTTAACCTACTCATATTCAGGTACTTACGGAGAATCCTTATCAGTTTTACTTATTCCAAGTTTTCGTGCTATTGTTTCAATAGAAGACATCTTTTTCTTTTATTTAATGTCACAATAGACACTTGACTCTTTTGTGTATTGTAAATTGCCGAACCACTAATACTACTAATTTTACTAATGAGTGTAGAAAAGTGCAGCGAAACCAAATCGTTCACTACCTAATCAGTTTGTGTCCGGATCTCGAGCCGTACAGACGTCCCTCCTGTGCTCTATTTGAAAGTTCTGCAGTCAGTATTGTATTTGCTATTGCGGTTCTCATAGTATCAATAGTGATTTTTCGGCAGTATTTGAATGGTAAGTACTCAGTTGACAAGCTTTTATTTAATTTGTAATATATACGAGTTGTACTATGTTTATTCGAGTGAGATCTTGAAACTCAATTTTTTAGCAGATGTCTTTAACCAAGTGAGCTTAAATTTTGTGTACGCATATGGTTTGGATGACAAAACATGCTTATTTGTGTGTATTTGTAGTCATTCTAAATTCAACATGACGGAACACCACAGTAATGTTAATAGTAATTTCTGTCAATTTAAAACGTCGTCAACCAATTTACCTTTTTAAAACTTGTCACGAAATCTATCTGTGTATATAAAGAAGTAAATAATTTAATTTGTTCTGATTGAGTTTAATTTTTAAATTTTTCAAGCTAAGTTAATACGATTGCGTAAATCTGATGACAAGCTTTTAAATCAAATAACATGTATATAGTATGAGTTATAGGATATTGGTTATAATTATATTTTCCACTTTCAAGCGGGTGAAGCTGCTGGTGGAAGCTAGTAATTATTTCATTAAAGTAGAAAGAAAGATTTCTTACAGAAAATACTAAACTCTTTTCTCTATCTTCTACAGACATGGAGTCACACATCAAGAATATGAGTCACCAAGCACGTTCCCATCTGATCGGCCAGAAGTTACTTCGTTTGGAGAGTAACTCCCTGCCTTCCAACAGCAGGAACAACCAGAACAGCCAAGTGTTCTCTCAGACTAGCGTGCCCCAGCCGTCGCAGTCCATGAACAGCAACAACTCTGTGGATAACAGCTCTGTGATGATCAACAGTGCTTCTACAACGAGTAATAATTGTACTCAAAATTCTAAAGAAAAAATTAAATTTAATATTAAAAGTAAATCTATAGTAAGACCACATTTGGTATTTCAGCCATATAAGAATATATACAAACGTAAAAATAGTGTTGATGAAAAAAATAACGTTGTGGATAAACAGCAAGGATTGGTCAAAAAATTATATAGGAGCGACAGTAAAGCTGTTGATAACGTAAAGACTGTTGTAAAGGAAGAACCACTTCAGAAAAATGAAAACACAGCATTGTTTATTAATAAGAAAGATATTCAGATACCTCAGCCGTCGCAGCTAAAATCACGTTCCAAATGGAAGAATCAGCGACACATATTGGTCCTTTGACATGTTGCTTCTTCGTACGATGAAGAATCTCAACCAACGCAAGAACGCGATGAAAAGCCCTGATTTGGGATCATCAGGACTTGACAGTTACTAAAACTTGGCCGGGTTTTGCATTGACATTTGCTGTCAAAGTGACGGTTGGTTCAGTCTAGTGGCAAATACATGAATCCAATACAGCCTTAGGGTGAGTTGCACCATTTAACTATAACGATAACAAAGCCGTTAACAGTTGTCAAATCGTCGAATTAACCAATAGGCGGCCGTTTCACGGCTGGTTATGGTTTAGTTGTCGTTATAGTTAAATGGTGCAACTCACCCTATAGTAATTAAAGTGACAGTGATATGGATTCACAAAAATGTGAACTTTTGTGTCTGTGAATTATGATTAGTCTTAGTCGTAGTTTTAGTGAAGTAGTAGATTTAAGTATGATAATTGAAATCAAAATTATTTTGCAATGATATTGTAATATTAATTGGCAGTTATATTATCACGGCTGTGTTTTGTGTGTTTGTGTAGTCATCTCGGGTCCGCCGTTCTGAATTTAGAGTAAAGCGCTTATTCGATAATTGATTTCTATTTACATAGAATTGCATTATTTAAAATTGATAAGTGTACGTGTGAACATAGAATTATCACTGATTAAAATATAATTATGATTCTGTATTATTTAAGAATTGTAAAGATTACATCAATAGAAAATATGAAATGTTTGTCTTGTGTTTCATGATAAGGTAATAGATTAGATGATGAACCAACATCATCATCATATGTCGGCAGATTTGGATTTCGGTGACTAATATTTACATAATGAACAATGTTTTGTATACGAATTTAATACTTTTTTGTACATAAACCTTTATTGTTAGCTCTTAAGATTTAAAAGTAAGTCTAATTGTATTGATAGTACCTACATAACGTTTTATACATAAAGTTATAGTTAAATATAAGAATTGTGAACATGATCTTGCGTAGTTTTATTTATTATTTCATCAATTATTTATTCTTTAGTGAATTATAATGCTAGCTAGCACTAGAGCTAGATAGACTAGGCAAGGTGATACTTTCTAAAAAATATCGATTTCTGGACCGATTCGAGTGGAAGTCTAAAGAATAGATTAGTTATAAATAGAGTTCTAAGTGATCAATCTTCTACAAATCGATTCGTTGGTTTTTTGTTGGGTACTGAGTCCTATATATGTATCATGGTACAGATGATCTTACAGTGCACATGTGTTTTCATGACTGAGGTGTAATCGCGTGTGCAACATGCACGTAGTAATTAGCTTAAGGAAAATAGGTGCATTGAACGTTTTTATATAACAATATGGCTACATTCCGTAAGAAATTTCAACCCCAACCTATGTCCAGCAGTGGACGTCTTTTTGGCTGAACTGATGATGATGATTTCGTAGGAAAAAATAGAATCTCAATGTTTAGAATCAGAGTTTAATTCGATTCATTGTTTACCATCGATTAAAACAATCGATTTTCTGCACATATAAAATCGGTTCTTCAATTAATCGTCATCTGCTTCATCTGTCCATTTGCTCTTGTCCTGAATTTAGAAGAGAGTAGAGGGACCTTGCTTCTTCAGCGCATTAGAAGCATTGTAGTTTGGAGGACAGCTAACCTTGGAGTTGGAGGTAGCTGAAGCGAGCTGACTAGAGGGCAGGGGAACGGGGGGGGGAAGATACATCTGTCTTCTTAGCTTTGCTGCCTTGGGAGGCTTTACCTTTCTTTCTCTTTCCTTCTATGACGATTTAAAAATTGACCTCGTAAGACTCCTCTTCCTCCAAATCTGTAGACTGCTCTGAGTCGGGGGGGAGTTGTTGATGGGCACTGAAGTGTCCATCGCTTCACTCAAGTGTACCGCCACACTCGGTGGTGCGGCCATTTTTTCCGAAATAAGGTGGCGGTACAAGCGGGCGGTGACACAAAGGCTGGTTCTGCGTATTCCTCGCAACGATAACAAAGGAGGACTTTCCAGTGAACTTGAAAAATACGAGTAAGTAATATCTTAACCGATTTCTCATTACCTTATCACTAGTAGACAATAGTTCAAGACAATACTTAAGATTGGGACACATGAGGATGTGGCTAGGGGCTTAGGTAAAAAATTCCCGGAAATTCGATAGCGGTATTTGTCCTGCTAGCTTCCCTATGTAGGAGTTCCTTTAGAAACTATGTGTACTTATAATGAATTGTTCATTAAAATATGTAATAACAAATGTATACGAAAAGTCCATTTTCAATCGTGAAGCGGTTATGTTTAGCCTATTTTTATGTTAAAGTGTCATTTTAGTTTGAATCAGGGGCCCAAGTCTGCTATTTTTATAAATTCGTCATTCCAACACGATCCCATTGTCATTTTGCTAAAAGTTCGTAATCTACTGATTCATGATGATCGATCATTGATCAGTCAATGGTCTCATAATAGAATTGTGGTAAATGACAATATCGAGATTTTTAAAAGCACTGACTGCACAATGACGTTCTAGTGGTAGGACACTAATTAAAGGAACTGACAAAATTTTAGCAGACTACCTCAAATATGTCAGACATTAATTTATCATTGTGTACAAGATTACCATTCTATGCCATTTCTTTCAATGGAGTGTCAGTGGTTGACCATTGGAAAGTCATAATGATGCTATTATATTAGTAGATTACCAAAACTTGTCAAAATCAACAATTATGAAATCAATGATAGAACATTCTGACACTATTGTAATAGCAGACTTGAGGCCCAGGGCCTCTGAATACTTGACCAACAGGCCAGTCATAGAATACTGTTCTATGACTGGCCTGTTGGTCAAGTAAAAAAAAAATCTTTATATAAAAAGATTTTTTTTGCCCTATTTTACTGTTATTAGAAAATATTTAGTTTTGATACCTGTTGTTAGAATAGATTTATCAAAAATAAAAACGAATTGGTATTATGAGAACCGCATCTAATACGTTTACAACGGAAAAATATGGAAAAGATTGTAACACATATAACATAAAATAAATTATACCAAAAGTAGCGGGGTAAAGCAATGTTTAGCAACTAAAAATAATAGTTTACTGTAGCGCTTTGCTTTAGGCCGTCACAAAAGTCTACGATGTGCTACGCCAGCTACGCAATCGTAATTCGTCATTCGTAACTCGTTCATAGCAATGCAACTATTAATTACTCGTTAAGAAATTCATATCATTACTTAATGTTAAAAACCAAGCGCCGCGGCATAGAGTGGGGACTATCCAACGTCTTGGTAGATTTGGATTACGCCGATAATCTATGTCTGCTGAGCGACACACGCGCTGACGTGCAAGCCAAGCTGGACGACCTACGACGAGAGGCAAAAAAGACAGGACTAAAAGTCAACACCCGGAAGACCCAGGAAATGAGATGCGGAGCGACGAGCTCTTTGCCGTTGCTTATCGGCACAGAGGCTGTGGAAAGGGTCCACAATTTTACTTACCTCGGTAGTGTTGTATCAGAGACTGGAGGGACCGAAGAGGATCGCCAAGGCAAGAGCCACCTTCGAACAGCTCCGTCCCGTGTGGCAATCGCGGAAACTGACCAGAAGAGTTAAGCTCAAAATATTCCGGTTCAACGTAAAAACCGTATTGTTGTGTGGGTGTGAGACGTGGAAGGTCACAAAAGACATCTCGCATAAACTCCAGGTCGTTGTCAACCGCTGCCTTCGCCGTATTCTCGGTATCTACTGGCCCGAGAAAATCTGAAATGTAGATCTGTGGGAGCGCTGCGGTGAAACCTCGATCGACCAGCAGATCAAACGCCGCAAATGGAACTGAATCAGCCACACGCTCCGAAAGGATCCTGAATATATACCAAGGCAAGCCCTAGATTGGAACCCTCAAAGAAAGCGTAAACGTGGTCGCCCTAAGCAGACCTGGCGACGAACAGTCATCACAGAGGCGAAGAACATTGGGAAGACCTGGAGCGAAATGAAACGCGAAGCTCAAGACCGAACTTGATGGCGGCGTACTGTGGATGCCCTCTGCCCCATCTAAGGGACACAGGAACTTAACTAACTCATTCTACTCTATAAAAGAAATTATACCAAAAGTAACTGGGTAAATTAATGTTGAGCAACTAAAAATAATGGTTTACTGTAGCGCTTTGCTTTATGCCGTCACAAAAGTCTACGATGTGTTACGCCAGCTACGCAGTCGTAGCATTCGTAAATCGTTCATAGCAATGCAATTATTAATTACTCGTTAAGAAATTCATATTATTACTTAATGCAAATAATTTGAATTATTATTACCATAATGACTCACAAAAATTTCTCATGACTAATAAACAATTTATCTGCTATGTTACAACGGGTATCTCGATTTAAGTAAGTAAAGGGAAGTACACGTCCATTATATTACCATCCTAAAAGCAATGGAAAACCAATGCAGAGCGATTATCTCCACTTCAAACTGTTTAAAATTAACAAAAAATGTATTTCTATAGAATAAGAAATATAAGAATCCTATTTCTAAAACTGCTTCTATTGTTTTCTTTATAACTACGACCATCTCACAGTTCTAGGTCACAAGTTCCGTGAACTGTTGTTGCTGTGGGAAGGTACTACAATTACTTAATCACTTTACCTGCCAATTCTATTGTTGTCTTATTTGATTTGGGAAGCACTATGTCATAAAATAGATAGGTACAGAAGACAATCTCATGTGTGTATTTCACTTTTTATACCTACGCTCGGTGGACGCACACTAATGAGCGTTTGAGCCGAAACTGTTCGACGACTGAGCCGAGACACGACCGAGATATCGTGGCCGTGAGCGGTGTCTATGTGTGCGTTACTCGAGCGCGCTTTGTATGTAGATTGACTTCTGTAGCTATCTATTTCGTGGCCATGTTTTGTACCTAGTGAGGAAGCGGCGCTCCCTTAATTGCCCCAGCACCCTAAAACCTAAATAGTGTGCAAGTTCTATAGCAAGGTACCTAAATAATGTAACAATAAATTGACAAAATGACGGTCAGTCAAAAAAAATCAAGCTAAATTGCACTTTCCAAAACGTATATCTTTGTAGAGTTGAACATGCAAGAAACGAGTTACATAAATCTTGGTTACATATTTTTGTCGCTTCTAATATGTGAGCACAATGTAGATAAGTAATAATAATAGTAAAAAACTACTGAGGTGTCAAGGGACACCCGGATGGAACGAAGTTCCGTTCTGGCTTGCTTTCTATAAGAGAGAGAGAGACAGAGAAACATGCGCACGCCGCACGGCTTACTATAGCAAAAAGTATCGTTACAACTTTTCGTGAGAATTTTTTCCGTCTAGCCAATACAATATAACTAAAATATACTATCCTATTTTATGTACATTTTGACAGCACTATTTCAACATCTTCGAAACCATGAAAACGACACTCATGACGAAAACGTTGATAATTTCTGACAGCCACCATCTTAGATTTACATTTTGACAGCACTATCGGCTTCAACAACCTCGGAAACCATGAAAAAGATACTCATATCGAAAAAGTTGATAAATTATTACAGCCGCCATCTTGGATTTACATTTTGACAGTACAATCGGCTTCAACACCCTCGAAAACCACGAAAACGACACCCATGACGAAAAAGTTGTTAATTTCTTGCAACCGCCGTCTTAGATTTACATTTTGACAATACTATCGGTTTCAACACCCTTGAAAACCATGGAAACGGCAACCATGACGAAAAATTTAATAATTTTTTACAGCCGCCATCTTGGATTTATATTTTGACAGTACTATCGGTTTCAACACACTCGAAAACCATGAAAACGACACCCATGACGTAAAAGTTAATTTCTTGCAGCCGCCATCATGGATTTACATTTTGACAGTACTATCGGTTTCAACATCCTCGAAAACCATGAAAATGACACCCATGACGAAAAATTTGATAATTTCTTGCAGCTACCATCTTGGATTTATATTTTGACAGTACAATCGGTTTCAACACCCTCGAAAACCATGAAAACGACACCCATGACGAAAAATTTAATATTTTTTTGCAGCTGCCATCTTGGATTTATACAAGGTGTCGTTTTGAAGCTGCAAAATATTTCAGGAGGTAATTATGTTAGTGATTCTCGACCCGAATCAATAATAAAATAAGTAGGTAATTTTTTTTTTTTTATAACCGCGCTTTTTTTCACACACACAAACACGGAACAATAAAGGGCGTTTTCACACACACTAACTCGCAACGATAGTTTCATAAATAATGTATCATCCAATCATCATCCCGCACGCCACACCCTAGCCACGCCCCCGCGGCCATCGATCAATCGATTTAGTTTAGTGTAATTAAAAAATTAAATAACAAGTATTACTGATTATTGACCAGGTATCGTTTTTTTACATGATTATTTATGAGTTTTATTACAACCTCCTGAAATATTGTGCAGTTTTAAAACTGCACCTTGTATTTTGACAGTACTATCGGTTTCAACACCCTCGAAAACCACGAAAACGACACCCATGACGTAAAAGTTAATTTCTTGCAGCCGCCATCATGGATTTACATTTTGACAGTACAATCGGTTTCAACACCCTCGAAAACCATGAAAACGACACCCATGACGAAAAATTTAATATTTTTTTGCAGCCGCCATCTTGGATTTATATTTTGACAGTACTATCGGTTTCAACACCCTCGAAAACCATGAAAACGACACCCATGACGGAAAAGTTAATAATTTCTTGCAGCCGCCATCTTGCATTTACATTTTGACAGTACAATCGGTTTCAACACCCTCGAAAACCATGAAAACGACACCCATGACGAAAAATTTAATATTTTTTTGCAGCCGCCATCTTGGATTTATATTTTGACAGTACTATCGGTTTCAACACCCTCGAAAACCATGAAAACGACACCCATGACGTAAAAGTTAATTTCTTGCAGCCGCCATCATGGATTTACATTTTGATAGTACTATCGGTTTCAACATCCTCGAAAACCATGAAAATGACACCCATGACGAAAAATTTGATAATTTCTTGCAGCTGCCATCTTGGATTTATATTTTGACAGTTCTATCGGTTTCAACACCCTCGAAAACCATGAAAACGACACCCATGACGAAAAATTTAATATTTTTTTGCAGCCGCCATCTTGGATTTATATTTTGACAGTACTATCGGTTTCAACACCCTCGAAAACCATGAAAACGACACCCATGACGGAAAAGTTAATAATTTCTTGCAGCCGCCATCTTGGATTTACATTTTGACAGTACTATCGGTTTCAACACCCTCGAAAACCATGAAAACGACACCCATGACGAAAAATTTGATAATTTCTTGCAGCCGCCATCTTGGATTTATATTTTGACAGTACCATCGGTTTCAACACCCTCGAAAACCATGAAAACGACACCCATGACGGAAAATTTGATAATTTCTTGCAGCCGCCATCTTGCATTTATATTTTGACAGTACCATCGGTTTCAACACCCTCGAAAACCATGAAAACGACACCCATGACGAAAAAGTTGATAATTTCTTGCAGCCGCCATCTTGGATTTACATTTTGACAGTAAAAGTGTCGGTACAATTTTTCGTGAGAATTTTTTCCGTCTAGCCCCCTTTCACAACGCGCGATAAGGAACTTCGTCCCAAAAAAAAAGATAGAAACTGAAAAATTAGCCCGTCTCAGCTGACGGCACCCGCTCACAAACATGACGCGTGCGTTTGAAATGTTGAGGGAACTATATGGATGTATATTTATATCTACCTATATGTCATACTAAAATGTCAAGATGGATAGAGTCTGTCTAAAAAGCGAAACGAATTGGGTAATTATTAGAGTAAAATTAAATCTGATGTAGTTAACGCTGGTTCAATAATCAAGATCGATCAAAAGATCTTGATCATTGTTTACTTATAGAAGAACCATAAAAAATGTATCGAATATAAGTATTTTTTAAATGATTAAATATTATAAAAATATTCGAAATCGGTTGACTTTTTAGATAGACTGTAACGGTTATTTACTGTGTATCAAATTTTCTATGATTGTAGTGTGTCAGGAAAGGGTTTTATGAAGAAAAGCACAGGAAAACAAGACTAAGTATTTATTTCAAATAGGATTGTCAATTATTCGAATAACTAGTTGCTTGTTCCAAAACTAGGTCGATCATGAGGAAGAACAAAGCAAGAAACCTCATGATAGCTTCAATTATAACATTTTATAGACACTTTTAACAATAGATATAATTAATCATAGTTGGTCACAATAACATAATTAGAAACAAGTCACAGTATAACAAATACACAGAATCAATACAGCCATTAACATTAATAATAAGATATAATATTAAAACAACTAACGTGAACTTTATTAGTCAATAAAGGTTGAACAGCAAGTGAGAGGATTTTAATAGAAACCATCGTATTTATAGGAAAAGCGTGACGTTTAAGTGTCAAACCTGTTGACACTACAATATACTATAGAAATATCAGGTTGTCATAAAATTACTAATTTATCCATAAAACATATTACTTTAAACTAGAATTATGAATACATTTCAAAGAACATATTATCAGCAATACGGCTTTTTAGCTTAGCGTTTTATATTTTGTACAAAGAATAATGCTAAAGTCTGTCTAAAAAATCAAACGACTTGGGTAATTATTAGGATAAAATTAAATCTGATGGAGTCAACGCTGGTTCAATAATCAAGGTCTTGATCATTCTTTACTAATAGAAGAACCTTACAAAAACCATAGAATTTAAGTTTTTTTTTTTAAATGATTAAATAGATATTATACAAAAATCCCAAGTTGTTTGACTTTTTAGACAGACTATGTTACTAGTTACTAATGTATAAAATACTACTAACAATACAATATATAAAAATGAAAATTGATTCAATTACGTCATAAATAATGATGAATCTAACACATGCATGAGCCCCACTCAGCTCAACCATTTTGAAGGGAACTGAGAATGATCTAATAACACGTGCCACCATCAGCGAGATATTTGAGTGAGCATGAGAAACTCTCAACTGCCGTGCTCGTAATGTCAAGCAAGTTGTAACCTAATAAAAATGGTCATTGGTACTGTACATTCACAAAACTTGAAAAAAAAAAGCGCTTTTACATTATACACTGTTATTGTTTGCAAATACAAAAGGTAATTAATTATCATAAGCTCTATTGAAATAAACAAATAAATTAAAAAAGCCATTTCAAAAACAATAATACAAAAAGGGAAATTGTATCACTTCCAATATTTAAATATATACAAAAAAAGCTAATTTGTAGGTAAATGTGGCCATGGCCGTGGAGTAGGACCGGCATTTAGCCAAGATTTAATTTAATTTGTAACGTATGTATGTGTCGCAGTAAGATAGATGAAGCCGTAATATAGTTATATCCCTAGGGATATAATTATATACCGTAACATAGTTATACGAAAGCGATTCATTACTATCTCACTAGGAATATAGTTATAAAACGGTCCAAGTTTAGTGATATACTTATATTACTAGATTAAGTTTAGTGAAATAGATTTCGGAGTGTGCGGCGCAGGCGGCGCGCTTCGTGTTCTACTAAAAGATGTGCGTGTAAGAAGCATTCAGTGCTATGTAATTCTAGATGTCATGATTCCTCTTCTTGTCTGAACAAAAATTAAAAAATACTTTTAAAGAAACCAAGATCTCAACACAACACAAGAAATAAAGATATCTCAAAACTGTTTGACTTTAAAAGATTTTTAATGTTTGATTAGTTTTAATTGTATTGTTAATGTTTAAATTCCAAAAAATATGATCGTTTTAATTATAATTACTTTAATACGTGTTAATGTCACAAAGTATTGTAACTAACTACAGGATACATAAAGTTGATTTATTAATAAATATAAAACCAATAAAATTTTTGTTTTATTTAATTATAAATGGTAGATTTCTATTTCATTAAGCTTAATCAAGTAATGGGTCTGTCTCCAAAAAAAAATGGCACGCTTTTGAAATTTTATTCAATTTTTCAAAAATGTTTGAGAATAATTAAGCATAAAGTATACTACAATATGATGACAATATGATACAATATGACTTTTTTGAGACAAATATATTCATAACACTGAACTTAATCTAGTAATATAAGTATATCACGAAACTTCGACGGTTTTATAACTATATTCCTAGTGAGATAGTAAAGAATCGCTTTCGTATAACTATGTTACGGTATATAATTATATCCCTAGGGATATAACTATATTACGGCTTTATCTATCTTACTGCGACATATGTATATTACTATGTTTGACGACCGAGTGAGCTAAAATTTTGTATTTACAGGTTTAGTTTGATAATATTATTTATTTATTTATTATTTATTATACGCTTTATTGTACACCATTACACATACAAAAAGGAAACTAAAACTAAAACACATACATACAATGGGCGGCCTTATCGCATTCCGCGATCTCTTCCAGGCAACCTGGTATGGACAGTAATTGCCTGGACAAGAAATGGGGCTGTCGTTGGTGTGAGAAACTAGAGTGACACATATATATTATAATATATACACAGATATATACATATGCTGTATAATACATACATAGATATATACATATGCCGTATAATAGATACATAAATACATACATAATTATTGAAGACTATAAACAAAATTATATGTACATAAATGACGACTATCGATATTCACAGCGACAGGTAATGTTCCTTAACGAGTCCTTTAAAAACAGGCAACGATTGAGCGCGTTTAACTGTGTCTGGCAATCCATTCCACAGACGAGCAGCCTGGACAGTAAATGATTTGTCAAAGAACGCCGTAGTATGGATTGGCAATTTAAGTCGCAAGTTTTCTGATGATTTTAGCAACTTTGTATGCGAGTTGCAGAGAAACTCAAAACGTTTTTTAAGGTAAAGAGGCGTGAAAGGGGAAAAGAGGATATTATACAGAAGAGAAAGAATATGAACATTCCGGCGAAGGCGAATTGGCAACCACTTGAGCTTTACACGAAATTCGGAAACGTGATCATATTTGCGCAAACCAAATATGAATCTTATACAAAAATTTTGAAGCCGCTCAAGTTTATCCAGTTGCTCTTGAGTGAGGTCAAGATAGCTGGCATCAGCATAATCAAGGATGGGAAGAAGAAGTGACTGTGCAAGCGCAATCTTGGTGGCAGTCGGTAAGAAATTGCGAAGCCTTCTCAAAGATGCAGCAGAAGCGAAAAATTTACGGCTGACTTCTTGCAGCTGGGCAGTCCAGGAAAAGTTCTTGTCAATGAATATCCCCAAGTTCTTAACTTTATCACTAAAGGGAATTACGGAGTTGTCAAAAGAGACTTGGGGAAGAGTCGTCCAGTCGATCCTAGAAACCATCCTTGGACTGCCCACCACAATAACCTGCGTCTTTATAGGGTTTACTGTAAGACCATACTTTTTACTCCAATCGCATATGCGGGCCAGATCACGGTTGACGGTGATAATAGCCTCAGACAGATTTGCAAGAGGTGCTCGCGAGTAAATTTGTAGATCGTCTGCATACAGGTGGTAGGAAGAAGTTAGTTCATTGGAAATAGAGTTTATAAAAACTGCGAAAAGTAAAGGGGATAACACGCCACCCTGCGGCACCCCGGCAGAAGTACTACACCAAGAAGACAAGGTCTCTCCGATGCAAATACGTTATATTATACGTAAATATTATATTTATTTATTAGTAATAAGCATACCAACAGCACAATCACTTACAGTACAAATAAAACTTACATCTAAAAAAATGACATTTCAGTAACTATGCAAAGAAAAAATGAGAAATTAGAGACAAAGAAAAACAAAAACTGTGTCCAGTACAACTAGATCCAGATCACTACAAAGACAAATCACACCAAAATATAAAAACGTACACTATGCACACTGTTTATACAGGCTATTTGTTTATATGTTTAGTATTTTTTTATATGAGATGTTTTTTTAAATTTTATATTATGAAACATTCAAAATGGCTGACTTGTTATTTTTAACGCATTCCTACAATATGGATATCAAATGAAGGGGCTTGTTGAGAATAACTTGAAAAATTAAGTAAAGTCACTCTGAAAGTATTTCTAAAGATAGCGGACTATGTTATACTTTCCTACAATATACGAACAAAAAAATAATTTAAAAGTAAATTTTTTTCGCAAATTATCTAAAAATAGCAAAACTTTCTCTTAAACTTTTACTATAAACTTGTAACGTCATTAGGTACACGATTTATTAAAGCTTGACGCGACATTCACCTGTGTAAATAAACCAGTATATTAAACAAATGTATGTCATTAAGTTTAATTTTTTAAATTATCAAGCTAAGTAAATACGAGTACTTTAATCTCAGAATGCCTAAGGCATTAGTCCACCTTTGTACCTTTGGGATGCATGAAGTTGTAACAAACAAATAAATCTCACAACTAGCTTTGATAACATAAAAATTATGTAAAGACGTTAAAGGTTGTAAATAAAATACATTTAAAGGAAAACTTGATTATATTATTTCAAGCGTATTAATTAATCTACTATATAAAAATAAGTCGGGTTTTCCTTCCTGACGCTATAACTCCAGAACGCACGAACCGATTTCCACGGTTTTGCATTCTTTGGAAAGGTCTCGGGCTCCGTGAGGTTTATTAGAGTAGAGTAGGGTAGAGTAGGGTAGAGTAGGGTAGAGTAGGGTAGAGTAGAGTAGAGTAGGGTAGGGTAGAGTAGGGTAGAGTAGGGTAGAGTAGGGTAGAGTAGAGTAGGGTAGGGTAGAGTAGGGTAGAGTAGGGTAGAGTAGGGTAGAGTAGGGTAGAGTAGGGTATAGTAGAGTAGCGTAGGGTACAGTAGGCTGAAGTAGGGAAGAGCGGGAGCGAAGCCGCGCGGGCAAAAGCTAGTTATTAAATAAAAACAAAAAGTATTATAAACAAAAAAAATATCTTACTCAATATGACAAATACAGTTAAGAGTACTTAACGTGTTATTAATTCCAGTACATCCTCACCTTAATATTTTATTATATTAGGATATACGTCTATAAAAAACCCGTCAAGCGTTCCTGTAAACGTGCTGCCTTTAATATCAGCTAAAACAGACAGACTGACGGACAACAAAGTGATCCTATAAGGGTTTCATTTTTTCCTTTTAAGGTACGGAATACTAAAAATATCAGAAGTACATCGTACTAGCAATTCACACATCTAAACTAATATTATAAAATGGAAAAAAAATGCTTTTATTTGTAATGGATGAATTCAAAAACTCCTAGACGGATTTGAAAAATTCTTTCAACAGTAGATTGCTACTTTAACACTAGAAGATAATATGTTGTCTACTTTTAAGCGGGTGAAGCCAATGGTAGAAGCTAGTGATTGAATAATTTAAGTAGGAAGTATATTTTTTTAATCAAAATACTAAACGAATAAAGGGAAACGAAAAAGGGGTGAAAGAACACTATCTTTCTATTTCGCCATAGTTGCTTATTAGTATGTATTTATAATTATATAATATTTATATAAATGGTCAGTATGTATTTTTTGCGATATTTATTCTACTTTATGTATGTTTATATTTATGATAGTACATTACATATTTATATTGTAGGTATATTCTTATTATAATTGTTTTGTTTGTTTCTTTTTCCTTTCACTTTTACACACGGTGTATAATTCTCTTTTTTTCCAATTCTCCTTTCACGGGTATGCTGGAAGGGATTTCTTTAAAAATAAGCATCACCTATGTACCTATTTTTCTGTTTCCGTCTTCTTTTCTTATATAAGTTAAGTGTGTACATGAATTTTCAAATAAAATAAATTGTTAAGTAAATAAACACTTATCTCCATGTTCCACAGATATGGAGTCCTGCATCCGTATTCGTCCCGTCAGCTGCATCCAGCTTAAGTAAGATGTTCAGGCACCTCAGGCGTTGCAACCAAGACCGGAAAAGATGTCATTTGAGGTTGACCTTAATACCTTGTATGCCGGAGAATCAACCATTGAAAAAGAAACTCAGTCTTCAAGAGTATATATATATTTTTTTAGGTGGGAAAATCATCCAATGACATCCCCGCTCTTGGGCGGAGCGGGAGATAGTGTCAGACTTTACTGACTAAAAACCCACTCCCGTTCCTTCTTTGTCATTATTCCAGGGCCCCGAGGATCTCTTTCGCATCACCCATGGCCCCAGTAGGCTACGACCCTGCTGGGCCCTTACGGTTGCTGACAACTCCTTGAGGCACGCGTGGAGCCTCACGCGCCGCCCACGACTTGGGCTCGGTCCAGACGATTATCGGACAGTTGGACGGCGGGCTACCAATTGCTCGCCCTCCGCAAGCCCGCGCCTATGGTGGCCGGAAATCGGGTTCGGAATCCCGTCGGCTCGGGCGCGAGGGCCATTGCCTCGCGCGTGCGGCCGCCTCCTTCGCTAGCATTACTGCTTCGCAGAAGGAGGCGACTGCCTGCCACTCCTCCTCGTTCCGGACCATGGCCTGTACCAAGGCCCAGCGGGGGAGATCACTGACGCCGAGCGCCCCCTCGAGGATACGGTGGTGCTCTGCCCAGGCGAGGCACACATCTACCGGATGTTCCACCGTGTCGTCCGGGCGGTCCATACAATGGTGACACCCAGGCGTTTCTTCCGCACGAATTTGGTACAGGAATCTCCCGAACTGACCGTGTCCGGTGGACCTGCGTCATGTGGAAGGTGAGGACGCCGTGAGGTCTTTCCAGCCATGCCTCAAAGAAAGGACTTGCCGCCATAATTACGACGTGCCCATCGTATAAATTGAGAGGAGGAGTTTCTTTAAATAACAGTTCAGCGACGGTGAAACCAGAGACGATACTTCCAGACTTGTCTAGTCGTCCATCTGGCAAAGTAGCTAAATGGTCCGTGACACAGACCTCTCCCAATTGTTTCCAACATATGTTCTACGACCCAATAAAAGAGGCTGGATGTAGAACTCTGATGAAACTCAGAAAACAAAAGGCTGAGGTAAATAGAAGAAGAGAGGAAGCAATGATTATGAAAAGGCTACGTAATGTAGAAAATTTTGAACTTTTAGGAATTAGTCAAGACGAAACTGTGACCGAACCCGTGGAAAAACCACAACGGCTAAACTCTAGGTAAGCATTGCTCTAATGACTCTTATGACCTTGCTGGGATGTACTTCAAGATCACGGGTCAAGTTGCCTTATTGCTTATAATATAGGAAAAAATATCATAAATCTGTAATTTTTCTAAAATTATCTACTCAACTTTTGGCGAAGTTTTCCTCATTTTATCAGTATAATTACTCGTACCTATATAATTAGTTAGAAAATTTATCTAAAAGATGCCTTTGATGCCAGCTGAAATGAATGAAAAACTTTTAGGAATGACTCAAGAAGAAACTTTGCCCGACCCCGTGGGAAAACCTCAACTGCTAACCTCTAGGTAAGCATTGCTCTAATGACTCATGACCTTGCTGGCATGTACTCGTAGTTTAAGATCGGGGTGATGATTGATGAAAAATGACATAAATCTGTAAATTATTCTAAAAAAGAAAAATAATCTTCAGGAATATAAATTTGGCCGGTGTTACTGAACAAAAAGCGTATTAGAAAAACTGTAAAAAGACAAAAACCTAAATCCCAACAAGACCAAAGCAATCATAGATTTCCTAAGATAACGACTGTCAAAGAAAACAAGCCAAAAGCTGAACACGGAGGAAACAAAGTCAGCCTATATTTAGACAAGCACAGATGCTAACCAGGTGTCTCGGACACAGCCTTACAAACTGATCTATTAGAAAAATTTCCTGAATTACCAATCTTAACACCAATGGTTAAAGAATAATTTAGCTCAGTGAACAGAAAACGAAACACCGGTAACATGTTTCTATCAAGTGATGAGAAACCACCGCACAAAAGCGATGAACATAAAATAAGACAATCAAAACCAGAAGAACAAATGACAAAGCCAAAAGAAATAGGAACAGAGCGAACTGAAACAGAGGAGATTAGAAGAGATCTAGGAATCCTTACTGGGAGGTATTTTAAGATAAAAATGTAAGTTTTTTTATCTTTCTAGACAAGCCTAGTCATTTGTCTGGGAAAATGGACGAAGATCAAAAATTCTTTGACTTAATCAAAGAGGCTGGTAATAGAACTGTGATGAGGCTTAACCCGTTGTAAGCCGGAACGCAGATCTACGCGAGACACAATGGCTTTTTAATTGTGTCTCTAATTACGGCATACGAGAGGTTAAGAAACAAAAAACTGAGGCTAACAGGAGAAGACAAGAAGCCTCAAGAGTAGGATGCGTCATGAAGAAAATTTTCAATTTTAGCCTTTCATGCCAGCTGAAATGATGAAATTCTTCGGTACGACACAATCAGAAATATTACCGGAACCAATAGAAAAACCTCAAGTATCGGTCAATTACGAAGTCAAAAAGTCTGATCATGTACTGAAGGAAAGCTTATTTTATAACGATAAAAGATACCTGGTCATAGATATGTGATGAAGCTTAAAAAACAAAAGGCTGAGGCTAACAAGAGGAATTTAAGTAGGAAGTAAGATTTCTTACAGAAATACTAAACTCTCATCTCCATCTTCCACAGATATGGAGTCCCGCATCCGTGTTGGAAAAATGAACGATAATCAAAGGATCTTTGACCCAATCAAAGAGGCTGGCAACAGATATGTAATGAAACTTAAAAAACAAAAGGCTGAGGCCAACAAAGAGAAAGAAGAAGCCATTATCAAGAGCAGGATGCGTAATGAAGAAAATGTTCAATTCCAGCCAGCTGAAATGATGAAAATTTGGAATTACTGAAACAGAAATCTTACCGGAACCAATGGAGAAACCTCAAAACTTATTTGATAACCTAAAAAGAGACCTGCAAAGGAAACCCACGGTTTCAGAAAGCTCGGATCCATCATCTAGGGAAGCTTTGCACTAGTGAGGCTTATGTCTTTACTGGGACCTAGATTAAGAAAATGGGTGAAAAAGTCTTCAATTTGATTTACTACTAAGGACTGATTTGACAGAAGTACAGAAAAATATTGTCCTCTTTTAAGATTTTTTTTACAAATATTTATTTTGAAAGAACAATGAAAAGTGGGGTGACAGGAGAAAATGAAAGAAAAAAATATGTAGCGCCGACCCCAAATAACATGAGACAAAGGCAGGGAATTGATGATGAAAGAACGAAGAAAACTTCGCAAAAAGTTGAAGATCAAATTTTCAAAGAGATAATTTGAGCAAAAATACAGAAAACAGTTTTCATGACTTTAAAGAATATTGACAGCTTTATAAGACTTTCTTTCAAGCACTACTCAAGCGAGCCTTATATCCTTACCGGGGGGTATTTTAAGATGAAGATGTAAGTAGCTTTATCGCTTGTTACTGTAAAAAATTATTTAACGTCATTATGAAATATTATTAATAACCTGTTTTAAATAATCACCCTGAATATTTATCTTGTATTTTTGGCGTAGTATTCTTTGTTCTTTTGAATGTTGAAGTGAAGAAAAAAAAAGGTAAGAAAATAGTGTTTCACCATTAGAAAAAAGCAAAACACCAGTTAATTTGATCTAATTCCAAAACTCATTTACTGAAACTTGGCTGAGTAATACTCATGGCATTGACATTTGCTGTCAAAGCGACGGTTGTTTAATTAATTAAATCCCAAGTAAACGCTGGCGCCCACTCTCTCATTATCTTTCTATTGTGTCTCTAATAACGATATTCGAAAGGTTAATCTAGTGATTCAAGTGACAGTAATGAAATCATAAGAATATGGACTTTTGTGTACCTATAAGTCTCAGCTGTAGTTTTAGTCAATAATTAGTTTTAAGTATGACGAAAATTATTTTGAAAATTAATACACGATGATATTCCGATACTAATTGTCATGTATATTATCACGGTTGTATGTTAACTCGGGTCTTGGAAGTATGAGCTGCCCGCCGTTCTGAATGCTTTAGATGTGTTTATTTACATTCGATAACTGATTTTTGTTTATATATATTTGCAATATATAAGCTGTTTCTGTATAAGCTTGTGTAAATTTACATTGCAAACATAGAATTAACATGCATCAAATATGAGATCGTGTCTTTGTAGTATTGCATTGTAAGTGTTTTTAAGATTACATTTAATTTACATTACATTATTTTTTTTACTTACATGTGCATATAACTAAACATTAAACACTAATTTTCAACTTCCACAGAAATGGAGTCGCAGTTCTCAATGCATCATCACGTAGCACGAGTCCCTCTTTTCAGCCATGTGATACGACTTCGTTTGAAAAGCCACCCGAAAAATCTAGTGCACCCTACCATAAAATCAGTAAAGAGACTCCAGAAAAAGGAGTTTAAACAAAAAATTTGGCCAGTGGCAACAGAAAAATTACTAAAACCAAGCGTGATAGAAAAATTATACAAAAGATAGAAACTATTATTCTATACCATCATTTAAAAAAAGTGACTGATTTTAAAGCTTCATTCACCAGTAGAATGCTACTTGATTACTGGGTGACATAGGTTATACATTTTCTACTTGTATGTGGAAAAAACCTCTGGCCGATGCTAGTGATTGAATAATTTAAGTAGGAAGTATGTTTTTTACCGAAATACTAAACACTTATCTTTATCTTCCACAGACATGGAGTCGCCGTTCGTGCCTCGTCAAACACTCTTCAGCCACACCATACGACGTTGGTTGAAGAGTAGGAGAAAATCTTTAAAGAGGCCTCAAAAAAAGCAGTTTATACAAAAAATTTGGCCCCATAGAAAAGTTACTAAACAAAAAGCGTGTTAGAAAAACTGTACAAAAGACAGAAACTTAAATCCCAACAAGAGCAGAGCAATCATAGATTCGCTAAAACAACGATAGTCAGAAAAAACAAGCTAAAGGCTGAACACGGAGAAAACAAAGTCAGCCTATATTTAGACAAGCACAGATGCAAGCCAGACGTCTCGGACATAGCCTTACAAACTGATCCAGTAAAAAAATTTCCTAAATTACTCGTACGAATCTTAACACCAATGGTTAAATAATAATTTAACTTAGTGAACAGAAAACGAAACACTAGTGACATGTTTTTATCAAGTGATGAAAAACCACCGCGACAAAGCAATAAACGTCAAATAAGACCATCAAAACCAGAAGAACAAATTACAAAGCCAAAAGAAATGGAAATTATCACTGAGTGTCATAAGCTGAATATTTTTATTTTCACGCTTGTAAAGCCACTAGCAGAAGCTAGTAATTGTGTAATTTAAGTAGGAAGTAAGATCTCTTACAGTCATACTAAACTCTTATCTCCATCTTCCACAGATATGGAGTCCCACATCCGTATTCGTCCCGTCAGCCGCATCCAGCTTAAGCAAGATGTTCAGATATCTCAGGCATTGCAAGAAAGACCAGAAAAGAGGTCATTTGACAATGACCTGGACAAGTGTATTCTTGTGATTGCTAAGATTAAACCTTTAAAAAAAAAAACTTATTCTACTGCAATATACATTGAAAAGAGTAACTTTTTCGAATACGTGTTCTGCGACGGTGATACCAGAAGCAATATTTCTGCATTTATCTGGGAAAATACACAAAGATCAAAAATTCTTTGACCCAATCAAAGAGGCTGGTAATAGAACTGTGATGAGGCTTAAGAAACAAAAAGTAAGTATGATGAAAATTATTTTAAAATTAATTACTTCAGTGGTTACTATAGTGGTTTTGTTAACTAGTACCTATCGGTCGTGAATTTTTGGCAGTATTTTATTGGTAAGTTCTCAATATACAAGCTTTTATTTAACTTGTAGTATTTATATGTGTATAACTAAGTTTGTTTGGGTGGAATCTTACCTTTCAATTATAAATCAGATATCTTCAACCGATTGCGCTGAAATTTTGTATACACATTTAGTTGGAATGACAATGCATGGGGTTACTATGTGGAGTCATTCTAAATCCAACATGATGGACACCAAAGCAAATTTTGTAGTGAAATAAAAGTTTTACTGTTAATTTATAATGTCATTACACAATCTATGTAATATAAAAGCTTGTCGCAAAATATGCCTGAGTGGATAAAAAAATTAGTTAAATATTTTGATCTAATTGCTTATTTTTTTTTTTCAAGTTAAGTAAAAACAAAACAAAAAACAATGGATGCGGGACGCACAGGAACGTTCGATGTGGCGACGCTTGGGGGAGGCCTATGTCCAACAGTGGACGTGTATCGGCTGAAATGATGATGATGATGATGATGATGAAGTAAAAACAATTACTTAAATTTCATGACGAGCTTTTATATCATAGCTATTGTGTAACGACGTCATAAGTTAATAGTTAAACTATTAATTTTAAGTTTATTTATATCTTTTTAGCGCATTAAATTAAAATCTTGTATTTAAAAAGAATTTTTTATTACTTTTACATTTTTATATAAGAACTTAAAAATAACATAGATACTGTGTGCGCTCAGCCATAGGGTTTGCAGCAACTAGAGTCAAGAGATAGGGCTAGAAACTTAACGAGCCATATTTATATTTTATGTAATCTTTATTTTGGTTAGTTTCATTATATTCGTCTACTATTATCGTAATTTCCAATATTTCTGTTTTGTCGCTTACACCACACGCTTCCCTGTGTAGAGTTTCCTGTAGCAAGTAAGCTGTTTACGTGAAATCGAGTGGGTCGCTTGGTTTGACGCCGCGTGAATATCGTAATCTGAAATTGCTTGAGGTTTTACTTTTAAATAGTATTTTAGGCAGTAGGAATAAGTGGTCAAGTATTAGTGATTTATAACATTCTTTATAATTAACGCTGATGGTTTAGTTGATAGCTCACTTCTGGTAGAGGCCTGTTGGCTTTTCATATCTCCTACTGGGCACTGCACTTCCTGTTTTAAAAATATCTATACATACCTTCCCACAATCTGCTGTGTTCTTTAACCTTCCATTATTGTTTCTCCGGTTACTTACTTCTTCCGTTCACCACTTGTCCAATATGCAGCATACATATCCAGCCCAGTCTCATTTTTAGTTGAAATGTTAAACCTTCCTAAAGAATGGCTCAATATTCATCCCACTAGGTTTTTTTACCAACAAAACAAATATATTTAGAAGATATAACCTTGCGTTATAAAAACCGTAACTTGCTTATAATAAAAAGATGACAAATTGATTAGACACATATAAAAATAGAGAAACTAGCCAAGTCAAATGTTTAAAGTCATAAGCACTAACAAAACAAAAACGTCTAGACTGATAATAAAAAATATTTTACCAGTTGAATACTACTTTATCACTGAGTGTTCTAGGCTAAATATTTTTGACTTTTACGATAGCAAAGCTGCAAGCAGAAGCAGTAATTATTTAATTTAAGTAGGAAGTAAGATTTCTTACAGAAATACTAAACTCTCATCTCCATCTTCCACAGATATGGAGTCCCGCAGCCGTATTGGAAAAATGAACGATGATCACAGGATCGTTGACCCAATCAAAGAGGCTGGCAACAGATATGTGATGAAACTAAAAAAACAAAAGGCTGAGGCCAACAAAAAGAAAGAGGAAGCCATTATAAGGAGCAGGATACGAAATAAAGAAAACGTTCAATTCCTGCCGGCTGATATAATGAAACTCTTTGGAGTTACTAAAACAGATATATCACCGGATCCATCATCTAGGTAAGCATTACTCGGGTGAGGCTTATGTCGTTATTGGGACGTAGTTTAAGTTGGGTGTAAGATGCCTTATCTCTTGTTACTGTAGACAGTTTCATAAAGCTGTCAATATTCCTTAAAGTTATTATTAACGGTTTTCTGTATTCTTTCTCAAATTATCTCTTTTAAATTTTGGTTTTCAACTTTTTGCGAAGTTTTCTTCGTTCTATCATCATCAATTTCCTGTCTTTGTCTCATGTTATTTGGGGTCAGCACAACATATTTTTTTTCTTTCATTTTGTCCTGTTACCTTACTTTTCTTCGTTCTTTCAAACTAAATACTCGTAAAGAAAAATCTTAATGGAGAACAATACTTTTCTGTACTTCTGTAAAATCAGTCCTTAGTAGTAGATCAAATTGAAGACTTTTTCAGAAAATGTCACTTTCCGTTGATCACATCTAACCTGCACCTAACTGTTACAGGTCCTCATCAACGTCTTGTGGTTCCTCATCTGGATACCTTTCAGCGTCGACCTCCAGCTCCAAGAAGTCGCAAGGATCCAGCAGCCTTCACGACCAAGACGAGATTAGAAATCAGAAGGGATATAGGAGTTATAGTTCGAATAGGTAACTTTTGTTTAACGTTTTAAAACACATTATATTTATACCCAGCCATATCCCATGTTTAACAGGGTCGGCTTCCAGTCTTCTTTTTTATTATCGATTGGCTCAAGTTTGTCCACTAACAGTAATCTCACCTAACAGAAAAGTATGATGAAAATTATTTTAAAATTAATACACGATGATATTTCGATAATGATTGTCAAGTATATTAACTCGGGTCCTGGAAGCTTGAGCTGCCCGCTGTTCTGAATGCTTTAGATGTGTTTATTTACATTCGATAACTGATTTTTGTTTATATAGATTTTCAATATATAAGCTGTCTCTATATAAGTTTGTGTAAATTTACATTGCAAACATAGAATTAACGTGCATTAAATATAAGATCGTGTCTTTGTAGTATTGCATTGTAAGTGTTTTTAAGGTTACATTTAATTTATATTACATTAATTTTTTTACTTACATGTGCACATAACTAAACATTAATCACTAATTTTTATCTTCCACAGAAATGGAGTCGCAGTTCTCAATGCTTCATCACGTAGCACGACTTCCTCTCTTCAGCCACGTGATACGACTTCGTTTGAAAAGCCACCCGAAAAATATAGTGCGCCCTACCATAAAATCAGTAAAGAGACTCCAGAAAAAGGAGTTTGAACAAAAAATTTGGCCAGTGGCAATAGAAAAATTACTAAAACCAAGCGTGATAGAAAAACTATACAAAAGATAGAAACTATTATTCTATACCATCATTTAAAAAAAACTGACTGATTTTAAAGCTTCATTCACCAGTAGAATGCTACTTGATTACTGGGTGACATAAGTTATACATTTTCTACTTGTATGTGGAAAAAACCTCTGGCAGATGCTAGTGATTGAATAATTTAAGTAGGAAGTATGTTTTTTACCGAAATACTAAACACTTATCTTTATCTTCCACAGACATGGAGTCGCCGTTCGTGCCTCGTCAAACATTCTTCAGCCACGCCATACGACGTTGGTTGAAGAGCAGGAGAAAATCTTTAAAGAGGCCTCAAAAAAAGCAGTTTATACAAAAAATTTGGCCGGTGCCTATTGAAAAACTGCTCAAGCCGAGCGTGCTTGAGAAACTGTACAAAAGATAGAAAGTATTATTCTAATTCATAGAATAATAGTTTCCATCTTTTGTAAAGTTTGTAAATGTAAACATTCAAAAACCATCAGATGGATGCGTGACGCACAGGACCGGTCGTTGTGGCGACGCTTGGGGGAGGCTTATTTTTTAGTTGAAATGTTAAACCTTCCTAAAGAATGGCTCAATATTCATCCCACTAGGTTTTTTTACCAACAAAACAAATATATTTAGAAGATATAACCTTGCGTTATAAAAACCGTAACTTGCTTATAATAAAAAGATGACAAATTGATTAGACACATATAAAAATAGAGAAACTAGCCAAGTCAAATGTTTAAAGTCATAAGCGCTAACAAAACAAAAACGTCTTGACTGATAATAAAAATTATTTTACCAGTTGAATACTACTTTATCACTGAGTGTTCTAGGCTAAATATTTTTGACTTTTACGATAGCAAAGCTGCAAGCAGAAGCAGTAATTATTTAATTTAAGTAGGAAGTAACATTTCTTACAGAAATACTAAACTCTCATCTCCATCTTCCACAGATATGGAGTCCCGCATCCGTATTGGAAAAATGAACGATGATCACAGGATCTTTGACCCAATCAAAGAGGCTGGCAACAGATATGTGATGAAACTTAAAAAAAAAGGCTGAGGCCAACAAAAAGAAAGAAGACGCCATTATAAGGAGCAGGATGCAGGATGATAAAGAAAATGTTCAATTCCTGCCAGCTGATATAATGAAACTATCTCCATCTTCCACAGATATGGAGTCCCGCATTTTTGACCCAATCAAAGAGGCTGGCAACAGATATGTGATGAAACTAAAAAAAAAAAGGCTGAGGCCAACAAAAAGAAAGAAGACGCCATTATAAGGAGCAGGATGCAGGATGATAAAGAAAATGTTCAATTCCTGCCAGCTGATATAATGAAACTATCTCCATCTTCCACAGATATGGAGTCCCGCATCTTTGACCCAATCAAAGAGGCTGGCAACAGATATGTGATGAAACTAAAAAAACAAAAGGCTGAGGCCAACAAAAAGAAAGAGGAAGCCATTATAAGGAGCAGGATGCGAAATAAAGATAACGTTCAATTCCTGCCAGCCGATATAATGAAACTCTTTGGAGTTACTAAAACAGAAATATCACCGGATCCATCATCTAGGTAAGCATTACTCGGGTGAGGCTTATGTCGTTATTGGGACGTAGTTTAAGTTGGGGGTGTAAGATGCCTTATCTCTTGTTACTGTAAAAAGTCTCATAAAGCTGTCAATATTCCTTAAAGTTATTATAAACTGTTTTCTGTATTCTTTCTCAAATTATCTCTTTTAAATTTTGGTTTTCAATTTTTTGCGAAGTTTTCTTCGTTCTATCATCATCAATTTCCTGTCTTTGTCTCATGTTATTTGGGGTCAGCACAACATATTTTTTTGTTTCATTTTGTCCTGTTACCTTACTTTTCTTCGTTCTTTCAAACTAAATACTCGTAAAGAAAAATCTAATGGAGAACAATACTTTTCTGTACTTCTGTAAAATCAGTCCTTAGCAGTAGATCAAATTGAAGACTTTTTCAGAAAATGTCACTTTCCGTTGATCACATCTAACCTCCACCTAACTGTTACAGGTCCTCATCAACGTCTTGTGGTTCCTCATCTGGATACCTTTCAGCGTCGACCTCCAGCTCCAAGAAGTCGCAAGGATCCAGCAGCCTTCACGACCAAGACGAGATTAGAAATCAGAAGGGATATAGGAGTTATAGTTCGAATAGGTAAGTTTTGTTTAACGTTTTAAAACACATTATATTTATACCCAGCCATATCCTATGTTTAACAGGGTCGGCTTCCAGTCTTCTTTTTTATTATTGATTGGCTCAAGTTTGTCCACTAACAGTAATCTCACCTAACAGAAAAGTATGATGAAAATTATTTTAAAATGAATACACGATGATATTTCGATACTGATTGTCAAGTATATTAACTCGGGTCCTGGAAGCTTGAGCTGCCCGCCGTTCTGAATGCTTTAGATGTGTCTATTTACATTCGATAACTGATTTTTGTTTATATAGATTTTCAATATATAAGCTGTCTCTATATAAGTTTGTGTAAATTTACATTGCAAACATAGAATTAACGTGCATTAAATATAAGATCGTGTCTTTGTAGTATTGCATTGTAAGTGTTTTTAAGGTTACATTTAATTTATATTACATTAAATTTTCTACTTACAAGTGCACATGACTAAACATTAAACACTAATCTTTATCTTCCACAGAAATGGAGTCGCAGTTCTCAATGCCTCATCACGTAGCACGACTTCCTCTCTTCAGCCACGTGATACGACTTCGTTTGAAAAGCCACCCGAACAATCCAGAGCGGCCTACCATAAAAGATTTTTTATATATCCTACAGAAGAGACTCCAGAAAAAGGAAAGGAAACAAAAAATTTGGCCAGTAGCAATAGAAAAATTACTAAAACCAAGCGTGATAGAAAAACTATACAAAAGATAGAAACTATTATTCTATACCATCATTTAAAAAAAAAACTGACTGATTTTAAAACTTCATTCACCAGTAGAATGCTACTTGATTACTGGGTGACATTTTCATGCGGACAAAACCTCTGGCAGAAGCTAGTGATTGAATAATTTAAGTAGGAAGTATATTTTTACCGAAATGCTAAACACTTATCTTTATCTTCACACATGGAGTCGCAGTTCGTGTCTCATCAAACACGATTTACTCTTCGGCCACGCAATACGACGTCGGTTGAAGAGCAGCAGAAAAATTTTAAAGAGGCCCCAAAAAATACAAAAAAAAGCAGCAATTCATACAAAAAATTTGGCCGGTGCCTATTGAAAAACTACTTGCTTGATGAACTGTACAAAAGATAGAAACTATTATTCTAATTCATAGAATAATAGTTTCTATCTTTTGTACAGTTTGTAAATGATTACATTTAAAAACCATCAGATGGATGCGTGGCGACGCTTGGGAGAGGTTTATGTCCAACAGTGGACGTATATAGGTTGGTATGATGATGAAGACATTAAAAAAAATCAGTCTGTGGGAGGCCTGTTTATCTGTGTGACAGGATTTCCTAGTGCAGATAGATGCTAGTCTCCCAAAAAGGAATACTTGTATCTACTTATGTAATGTTAGTGTGTAAGGTACCTTTGTGAAAGAGAAATTAATAAATATGTTTGTTATGTTATGTTATAACATCTTGTTTTTTTGTAAGTATTATACCATTTTATTAGAAACCACAAGACAAGGAGTCGCACTTCGTGATAACGCATCATCAAACACGTCTCCCTCTTCGGCCAGGAGGTACGCCGTTTGAAGATCAACAAGAACAACCCGGTGTACCCCACCCTAAATTCGGAAAACAGGCCACTGATGAACCGATTAAGGGTAAGCTAGAAACTAAAAACGATATTGAACAATCCCTATAAAAAGAGAAACTTGATCTAAAGGAATTTAAAACAATTTGACTGGTACCCATAAAAAAATCTGTACAAAAGATAGAAACCTAAATCCCAACAAGAACAAAGCAATTTAGATTCGCTAACACAACGATAGTCAAAGCAAATAAGCCAAAGGCTGAACTAATGCTTATACATTTTATGATAATGCCGTTTTAATGGTACTCAATGAATTTAATACAGCTTTTAATTTTAATTATTTTGAAATTGTAGAATATAAAAAGAAAATTAAATATACACGATGAGCGTGTTATATTTAGTTACTTAATAATAATAATAAATAGAAGAAAAACACATGGAAAAAAATTATATGCTGCAATTAGTAACATACAATATTAAATGTAGTAAGCAAATTTATATAATTAGTAGCTTATGTAGCATGGTTGAATGTTACATTAATATTTACACGACGAGCACATAACAATTATTTTTTCTGATTTTTCACACTGGTAAAGCCAATGGTAATTGTATAATATAAGTAGAAAGTAGGATTTGTTTACAGTTGTACTAAACTCTTATCTCCATCTTCCACAGATATGGAGTCCCACATCTGTATTCGTCCCGTCAGCCGCATCCAGCTTAAGCAAGATGTTCAGATACCTCAGGCATTGCAAGCAAGACCAGAAAAGAGTTCATTTGACAATGACCTGGACAAGTGTATTCTTGTGATTGCTAAGATTCAACCTTTAAAAAAAATAAACTTATTCTACTGCAATATAAATTGAAAAGAGGAACTTTTTCGAATACATGTTCTGCGACGGTGATACCAGAGGCAATATTTCTGCATTTATCTGGGAAAATGCACAAAGATCAAAAATTCTTTGACCCAATCAAAGAGGCTGGTAATAGAACTGTGATGAGGCTTAAGAAACAAAAACCTGAGGCTACCAGGAGAAGAGAAGAAGCCATAATCAAGAGTAGGATGCGTCATGAAGAAAATTTTCAATTTTAACCTTTGATGCCAGCTGAAATAATGAAACTTTTCGGTATGACCCAATCAGAAATATTACTGGAACCAATAGAAAAACCTCAATCGGTCAATTATGAAGTCAAAAAGTCTGATCATGTACTGAAGGAAAACTTATTTTATAACGACAAAAGAGACTTGGTCATAGATATGTGATGAAGCTTAAAAAACAAAAGGCTCAGGCTAACAAGAGGAAAGAAGAAGCCATTATCAAGAGCAGGATGCGTAATAAAGAAAATTTTCAATTCCAGCCAGCTGAAATGATGAAACTCTTTGGAATAACTGAAACAGAAATATTAACGGAACTAATGGAAAAACCTCAAAACTTATTTGATAACCTAACAAGAGATCTGCAAAGGAAACCCACGGTTTCAGAAAGCTCGGATCCATCATCTAGGTAAGCATTGCGCTGGTGAGGCTTATGTCTTTACTGGGACGTAGTTTAAGAAAAGGGGTGAAAAAGTTTTCAATTTGATTTAATACTATGGAATGATTTTACAGAAGTACAGAAAAATATTATCCTCTTTTAAGATTTTTCTTTACAAATATTTATTTTGAAAGGACGAATAAAAGTGGGGTGACAGGACAAAATAAAAGAAAAACATAGGAAGCTTGAGCTGCCCGCCGTTCTGAATGCTTTAGATGTGTTTACTTACATTCGATAACTGATTTTTGTTAATATATATTTGCAATATATAAGCTGTCTCTATATAAGTTTGTGTAAATTTACATTGCAAACTTAGAACTAACACGCATTAAATATAAGATCGTGGCTTTGTAGTATTGTATTGTAAGTGTTTTTAAGATTACATTTAATGTACATTACATTAAATTTTTAACTTACATGTGCACAAAACTTAACTTGCCTCATCACGTAGCACGACTCCCTCTTTTCGGCCACGTGGTACGATTTCATTTAAAGAGCAACCCGAACAATCCAGTGCAGCCTACCATGAAATCAATAAAGAGACTCCAGAAAAAGAAGTTTAAAAAAAAAAATTTGGCCAATAGCAACAGAAAAATTACTAAAACCAAGCGTGATAGAAAAACTATACAAAAGATAGAAACTATTATTCTAAACCAACCTTAAAAAAAAACTAACTGATTTTAAAACTTCATTCACCAGTAGAATGCTACTTGATTACTGGGTGACATTTTCTACTTATATGCAGACAAAACCTCTAGCAGAAGCTAGTGATTGAATAATTTAAGTAGGAAGTATGTTTTTTACCGAAATACTAAACACTTATTTTGATCTTCCACAGAAATGGAGTCGCCGTTCTTGATGCTACATCACGTGGCACGACTCCCTCTGTTCGGCCCTACGATTGACGATGCACAGAATATGGGTACGTTAATTCTTTTTTTCCTCTGCATTATATATCTGCCTTCAGTTTCTGACACTATAAGCAAATTTGGTGAGAGCGCTATGTTAGCTTGAGTGCGCCCCCCATTGAAAACTTCTCCTCATCGTTTATCTAAATGATGTCCTATCGCTTGAGACGCTTTACCTACGTAGCTAAGCATCGTGAGCTGTGTCGCTAACGTATTTGGCAGCTTCTTTAGCTTCTCCCGGTATTTCGAAGTTACGAAGAATTTCAGGGAACCTCAGCTTTGAAAGTATTATATAATACTTTTGTGCGCAGTCTGGTGGAATATACGTCTCCCGTCTGGAGCCCGACTTATAATGTTTACATAGACCGCATTGAGCGCGTACAAAAAAGTTTACTAGGTGCTTGCGATTTAGAGATCCTAAATGCCCTTACAGAGCCAATTAAAGAAGAACGACTAAATTACTTCAAACTAGACTCATTGAAGCAACGAAGGGTCCTCAACGATCTGTTGACACTTCACAAAGCTGTTAACGGAACATCATCAACACCAGACTTCCTTAATAAAATCAGCATAGACGTACCTCGTCATTCCCTCCTTCGGTCCAACTGTATCAATAGAGCGTTTGCCACTAAACCATGCCGCACAAACCTGCACTGTCGGCACGCTCCCCTGAATAGAATGTTGACTTTCTACAATAAAGCCTGCTCTGACGACAGTAGTATTGATATCTACTTCGATAGTCTGCCAAGGTTCAGAACCAAAATCATTCAACTTGACTTGTGATCAGCCGCCTTACAACGAATTTTACCTGTATTTATTTGTGCCTTTCGTTTCCATAAAATGAAAATTCCAAAAATTTTAATTATTTTAATTATGTAATTTAATCGTGACTGAATGTTTTTTTTTTTCTCTTATGTAATTTAATTTAATAATAATGTGATTGACATATGTATTAATACTGTAATTTAATTTAAGATTTAATTGTAATTTGATAACAATGTGATTTTAATTTTAATTTTAATTTAATTTATTTTAACTTGGTTTTTAATCTCTTTTATTTCGTAACTGTCTTAAATGTTTATTGTTATTATTTATCGTTTTTAATCTATTTAATTACTTAGACCTATTGTAAATGTTGTGCATACCTGTAAGTGACTTATTTACACAGGATCACCTCATGAATTTATAATGAATTATTTAAATTATATTGTAAATAAGTCGTTGGTGTGCCTATTCAAATAAATAAATAAATAAATAAAATAAAAACACTTATCTTTATCTTCCACAGACATGGAGTCGCCGTTCATGATGGCCCATCAAACACGACTCTCTCTCTTCAGCCACGCCATACGACGTCAGTTGAAGAGCAGGAGAAAATCTTTAAAGAGGCCTCAAAAAAGCAGTTTATACAAAAAATTTGGCCGGTGCCCATTGAAAAGCTGCTCAAGCCGAGCGTTCTTGAAAAACTGTACAAAATATAGAAACTATTATTCTAATTCATAGAATAATAGTTTCTATCTTTTGTAAAGTTTGTAAATGTAAACATTCAAAAACCATCAGCTGGATGCGTGGCAACGCTTGGGGGAGGCTTATGTCCAACAGTGGACGTCTTTAGTTTGGTATGATGATGAAAACATTTTAAAAAATCATTTTGTGGGGGGCCTGGTAATCAGTGTGACAGGATTTGCTAGTGCAGATAGATGCTAGTCTCTTCTCTCGTGGTACTTAATTGTAATGTTAGTGTGTAAGGTACCTTTTTGGAAGAGAAATTAATAAATATGTTTGTTATGTTATGTTATAAGATCTTGTTTTTTTTGTAAGTATTAGGTATACCATTTTATTAGAAAACTTACCTATTTTAAAATTAATTCACGATGATATTCCGATACTGCTTGTCATGTATATTATTACAGTAAAATGTTATCTCGGATCTTGGAAGCTTGAGCTGCCCGCCGTTCTGAATGCTTTATATGTGTTTACTTACATTCGATAACCGATTTTTGTTTATATAGATTTGCAATATATAAGCTGTTTCCATATAATCTGTTTCTATACAAGCTTGTGTAAATTGACATAGCAAACATAGAATTAACACGCATTAAATATAGGATCGTACCTTTGTAGTATTGTTAAGGTTACATTTCATTTAGATAACATTAAATTTTCTTTTTACATCTGGACGAAACTAAACACTAAACACTTATCTTTATCTTCCACAGACAAGGAGTCGCACTTCGTGATGACGCATCATCAAACACGTCTCCCTCTTCGGCCAGGAGGTACGCCGTTTGAAGATCAACAAGAACAACCCAGTGTACCCCACCCTAAATTCGGAGAAGACGCCAGTGATGAACCAATTAAGGGTCAGCTAGATACTAAAAACGATATTGAACAATCCCTACAAAAAGAGAAACTTGATCTAAAGGAATTTAAAACAATTTGGCTGCGACCCATAAAAAAACTGTACAAAAGATAGAAACCTAAATCCCAACAAGAGCAAAGCAATTTAGATTCGCTAACACAACGATAGTCAGAGCAAATAAGCCAAAGGCTGAACTAATGCTTACAAATTTTATGATAATTTCGTTTTAGTGGTACTCAATGAATTTAATACAGCTTTTAATTTTAATTATTTTTAATTTTAATTATTATTATTAGTAGGATATAAAAAGTAAATTAAAAATACACGATGAGCGTGTTATATTTAGTTACTTAATAATAAAAATAAATAGAAGAAAAACACATGGAAAAAATTATATGCTGCAGGTAGGCCATTTTTGTGTTATAAACACAAGCTAAGTGAGAAGTTGCAAAAAAAATTGTTTCTTTGTAATTGTGTTTTCAACCTGTCATTATTGAAACTATTATTAACCTGTTGGGCCTCGGTTTCGAAGTCAGCATGCGACGCGGACGACGGTGGCGTCCTCGCCAACTTCACAATTCTGGGTGAAACGAGTTTGGTACTATTTATTTTTTGAAGGAAAATAAGTAATAGTAAAATATTAAATACAACAACACATTATTGTGGCAAATTCTCACATACCTTGCGCTTAAAAGACAAAATAAATCTAAAAAATAAAATTACCCAACTTCTAGCACTTGTAACTCAGTTCGGACTTAGTTAGTATACATGCCTTAGTAAGTTTGGTTTATTACATTATTCTGTAATTAAAAAACAAGGTTTAATCAATGGCCGCCCGAAAAAAAAGACGCCACTTCCCATACTAAATCCAGCATTGTCTTTTATATAATAAGTAGATTATGTAGCATGGATGAATATTACATTAATATTTACACAGCATAGCAATTATTTTTTCTGATTTTTCACACTGTTAAAGCCAATGGTAATTGTATAATATAAGTAGGAAGTAGGATTTGTTCACAGATGTAGGGACTAAACTCTTATCTCCATTTTCCACAGATATGGATTCCCACATCCGTATTCGTCCCGCCGCATCCAGCTTAAGCAAGATGTTCAGGCACTTCAGGCGTTGCAAGTAAGACCAGAAAAGAGGTCATTTGATAAGTGGATGCCGGAAATTGTAAAGGAGAATCAACCATTGAAAAAGAAACAGTCTTCAAGAGCATAAATTGAGAAGAGGAGCTTCCTTAAATAATAGTTCAACGACGGTGAGACCAGAGTCGATACATCCAGACTTGTCTAGTCGTCCATCAGGCAAAGTAGCCAAGTGTTCAGACACACACCTCTTTCAATGGTTTTTGTAAGTCGTTCAACCAAGTCGAAGACCGACAAAAATTTTAGGACCTAATCAAAGAGGCTGGTTATAGAACTCTTATGAAACTCAAGAAACAAAAGGCTGAGGCTAACAGGAGAAGAGAAGAAGCTATAATTAAGAGTCGATGACGTAATGCATTGCAAGCAAGACCGGAAAAAAGGTCAATTGACGATGACGTGAATAAGTGTATGTCGGAAAAAGTAAATTAATCTTCGGGAATATAAATTTGGCCGGTACCCATAGAAAAGTTACTAAACAAAAAGGGTGTTAGAAAAACTGTACAAAAGACAGAAAAACTTAAATCTCAACAAGAGCAGAGCAATCATAGTATCACTAAAACAACGATAGTCAGAAAAAACAAGCTAAAGGCTGAACATGGAGAAAACAAAGTCAGCCTATATTTAGACAAGCACAGATGCAAGCCAGGCGTCTCGGACATAGCCTTACAAACTGATCCAGTAAAAGAATTTCCTGAATTACTCGTACGAATCTTCACACCAATAGTTAAATAATAATTTAACTTAGTGAACAGAAAACGAAACACCAGTGACATGTTTTTATCAAGACCGTGATGAAAAACCACCGCGCAAAAGCAATGAACGTCAAATAAGACCATCAAAACCAGAAGAACACAAAGATTACAAAACCAAAAGAAATGGAAATTATCACTGAGTGTCATAAGCTGAATATTTTTATTTTCACGCTTGTAAAGCCACTAGCAGAAGCTAGTAATTATATAATTTAAGTAGGAAGTAAGATCTCTTACAATCATACTAAACTCTTATCTCCATCTTCCTCAGATATGGAGCCCCACATCCGTATTGGAAAAATGAACGATGATCACAGGATCTTTGACCCAATCAAATAGGCTGGCAACAGATATGTGATGAAACTTAAAAAAAAAGGCTGAGGCCAACAAAAAGAAAGAAGACGCCATTATAAGGAGCAGGATGCGAAATAATGAAAATGTTCAATTCCTGCCAGCTGATATAATGAAACTATTTGGAGTTACTAAAACAGAAATATCACCGGATCCATCATCTAGGTAAGCATTACTCGAGTGAGGCTTATGTCGTTATTGGGACGTAGTTTAAGTTGGGGGTGTAAGATGCCTTATCTCTTGTTACTGTAAAAAGTCTCATAAAGCTGTCAATATTCCTTAAAGTTATTATAAACTGTTTTCTGTATTCTTTCTCAAATTATCTCTTTTAAATTTTGGTTTTCAACTTTTTGCGAAGTTTTCTTCGTTCTATCATCATCAATTTCCTGTCTTTGTCTCATGTTATTTGGGGTCAGCACAACATATTTTTTTCTTTCATTTTGTCCTGTTACCTTACTTTTCTTCGTTCTTTCAAACTAAATACTCGTAAAGAAAAATCTTAATGGAGAACAATACTTTTCTGTACTTCTGTAAAATCAGTCCTTAGTAGTAGATCAAATTGAAGACGTTTTCAGAACTGGTCCTCATCAACGTCTTGTGGTTCCTCATCTGGATACCTTTCAGCGTCGACCTCCAGCTCCAAGAAGTCGCAAGGATCCAGCAGCCTTCACGACCAAGACGAGATTAGAAATCAGAAGGGATATAGGAGATATAGTTCGAATAGGTAACTTTTGTTTAACGTTTTAAAACACATTATATTTATACCCAGCCATATCCCATGTTTAACAGGGTCGGCTTCCAGTCTTCTTTTGTTTATTGATTGGCTCAAGTTTGTCCACTAACAGTAATCTCACCTAACAGAAAAGTATGATGAAAATTATTTTAAAATTAATACACGATGATATTTCGATAATGATTGTCAAGTATATTGACTCGGGTCCTGGAAGCTTGAGCTGCCCGCTGTTCTGAATGCTTTAGATGTGTTTATTTACATTCGATAACTGATTTTTGTTTATATAGATTTTCAATATATAAGCTGTCTCTATATAAGTTTGTGTAAATTTACATTGCAAACATAGAATTAACGTGCATTAAATATAAGATCGTGTCTTTGTAGTATTGCATTGTAAGTGTTTTTAAGGTTACATTTAATTTATATTACATTAAATTTTCTACTTACAATTGCACATGACTAAACATTAAACACTAATCTTTATCTTCCACAGAAATGGAGTCGCAGTTCTCAATGCCTCATCACGTAGCACGACTTCCTCTCTTCAGCCACGTGATACGACTTCGTTTGAAAAGCCACCCGAACAATCCAGAGCGGCCTACCATAAAATTAGTAAAGAGCAAAGATTTTTTATATATCCTACAGAAGAGACTCCAGAAAAAGGAAAGGAAACAACAAATTTGGCCAGTAGCAATAGAAAAATTACTAAAACCAAGCGTGATAGAAAAATTATACAAAAGATAGAAACTATTATTCTATACCATCATTTAAAAAAACTGACTGATTTTAAAGCTTCATTTACCAATAGAATGCTACTTGATTACTGGATGACATAGGTTATACATTTTCTACTTGTATGTGGAAAAAACCTCTGGCAGAAGCTAGTGATTGAATAATTTAAGTAGGAAGTATGTTTTTTACCGAAATACTAAACACTTATCTTTATCTTCCACAGACATGGAGTCGCCGTTCGTGCCTCGTCAAACACTCTTCAGCCACGCCATACGACGTTGGTTGAAGAGCAGGAGAAAATCTTTAAAGAGGCCTCAAAAAAAGCAGTTTATACAAAAAATTTGGCCGGTGCCTATTGAAAAACTGCTCAAGCCGAGCGTGCTTGAAAAACTGTACAAAAGATAGAAACTATTATTCTAATTCATAGAATAATAGTTTCCATCTTTTGTAAAGTTTGTAAATGTAAACATTCAAAAACCATCAGATGGATGCGTGACGCACAGGACCGGTCGTTGTGGCGACGCTTGGGGGAGGCTTATTTTTTAGTTGAAATGTTAAACCTTCCTAAAGAATGGCTCAATATTCATCCCACTAGGTTTTTTTACCAACAAAACAAATATATTTAGAAGATATAACCTTGCGTTATAAAAAACGTAACTTGCTTATAATAAAAAGATGACAAATTGATTAGACACATATAAAAATAGAGAAACTAGCCAAGTCAAATGTTTAAAGTCATAAGCGCTAACAAAACAAAAACGTCTTGACTGATAATAAAAATTATTTTACCAGTTGAATACTACTTTATCACTGAGTGTTCTAGGCTAAATATTTTTGACTTTTACGATAGCAAAGCTGCAAGCAGAAGCAGTAATTATTTAATTTAAGTAGGAAGTAACATTTCTTACAGAAATACTAAACTCTCATCTCCATCTTCCACAGATATGAAGTCCCGCATCCGTATTGGAAAAATGAACGATGATCACAGGATCTTTGACCCAATCAAAGAGGCTGGCAACAGATATGTGATGAAACTTAAAAAAAAAAGGCTGAGGCCAACAAAAAGAAAGAAGACGCCATTATAAGGAGCAGGATGCAGGATGATAAAGAAAATGTTCAATTCCTGCCAGCTGATATAATGAAACTATCTCCATCTTCCACAGATATGGAGTCCCGCATCTTTGACCCAATCAAAGAGGCTGGCAACAGATATGTGATGAAACTAAAAAAACAAAAGGCTGAGGCCAACAAAAAGAAAGAGGAAGCCATTATAAGGAGCAGGATGCGAAATAAAGATAACGTTCAATTCCTGCCAGCCGATATAATGAAACTCTTTGGAGTTACTAAAACAGAAATATCACCGGATCCATCATCTAGGTAAGCATTACTCGGGTGAGGCTTATGTCGTTATTGGGACGTAGTTTAAGTTGGGGGTGTAAGATGCCTTATCTCTTGTTACTGTAAAAAGTCTCATAAAGCTGTCAATATTCCTTAAAGTTATTATAAACTGTTTTCTGTATTCTTTCTCAAATTATCTCTTTTAAATTTTGGTTTTCAACTTTTTGCGAAGTTTTCTTCGTTCTATCATCATCAATTTCCTGTCTTTGTCTTATGTTATTTGGGGTCAGCACAACATATTTTTTTCTTTCATTTTGTCCTGTTACCTTACTTTTCTTCGTTCTTTCAAACTAAATACTCGTAAAGAAAAATCTTAATGGAGAACAATACTTTTCTGTACTTCTGTAAAATCAGTCCTTAGTAGTAGATCAAATTGACTATAGACTTTTTCAGAAAATGTCACTTTCCGTTGATCACATCTAACCTCCACCTAACTGTTACAGGTCCTCATCAACGTCTTGTGGTTCCTCATCTGGATACCTTTCAGCGTCGACCTCCAGCTCCAAGAAGCCGCAAGGACACGCAGCCTTCACGACCAAGACGAGATTAGAAATCAGAAGGGATATAGGAGTTATAGTTCGAGTAGGTAAGTTTTGTTTAACGTTTTAAAACACATTATATTTATACCCAGCCATATCCCACGTTTAACAGGGTCGGCTTCCAGTCTTCTTTTGTTTATTGATTGGCTCAAGTTTGTCCACTAACAGTAATCTCACCTAACAGAAAAGTATGATGAAAATTATTTTAAAATTAATACACGATGATATTTCGATACTGATTGTCAAGTATATTAACTCGGGTCCTGGAAGCTTGAGCTGCCCGCCGTTCTGAATGCTTTAGATGTGTTTATTTACATTCGATAACTGATTTTTGTTTATATAGATTTTCAATATATAAGCTGTCTCTATATAAGTTTGTGTAAATTTACATTGCAAACATAGAATTAACGTGCATTAAATATAAGATCGTGTCTTTGTAGTATTGCATTGTAAGTGTTTTTAAGGTTACATTTAATTTATATTACATTAAATTTTCTACTTACAAGTGCACATGACTAAACATTAAACACTAATCTTTATCTTCCACAGAAATGGAGTCGCAGTTCTCAATGCCTCATCACGTAGCACGACTTCCTCTCTTCAGCCACGTGATACGACTTCGTTTGAAAAGCCACCCGAACAATCCAGAGCGGCCTACCATAAAATTAGTAAAGAGCAAAGATTTTTTATATATCCTACAGAAGAGACTCCAGAAAAAGGAAAGGAAACAAAAAATTTGGCCAGTAGCAATAGAAAAATTACTAAAACCAAGCTTGATAGAAAAACTATACAAAAGATAGAAACTATTATTCTATACCATCATTTAAAAAAAAAAACTGACTGATTTTAAAACTTCATTCACCAGTAGAATGCTACTTGATTACTGGGTGACATTTTCATGCGGACAAAACCTCTGGCAGAAGCTAGTGATTGAATAATTTAAGTAGGAAGTAATTATTTTTACCGAAATGCTAAACACTTATCTTTATCTTCACACATGGAGTCGCAGTTCGTGTCTCATCAAACACGATTTACTCTTCGGCCACGCAATACGACGTCGGTTGAAGAGCAGCAGAAAAATTTTAAAGAGGCCCCAAAAAATACAAAAAAAAGCAGCAATTCATACAAAAAATTTGGCCGGTGCCTATTGAAAAACTACTTGCTTGATGAACTGTACAAAAGATAGAAACTATTATTCTAATTCATAGAATAATAGTTTCTATCTTTTGTACAGTTTGTAAATGATTACATTTAAAAACCATCAGATGGATGCGTGGCGACGCTTGGGAGAGGTTTATGTCCAACAGTGGACGTCTATAGGTTGGTATGATGATGAACACATTAAAAAAAATCAGTCTGTGGGAGGCCTGTTTATCTGTGTGACAGGATTTCCTAGTGCAGATAGATGCTAGTCTCCCAAAAAGGAATACTTGTATCTACTTATGTAATGTTAGTGTGTAAGGTACCTTTGTGAAAGAGAAATTAATAAATATGTTTGTTATGTTATGTTATAACATCTTGTTTTTTTGTAAGTATTATACCATTTTATTAGAAACCACAAGACAAGGAGTCGCACTTCGTGATGACGCATCATCAAACACGTCTCCCTCTTCGGCCAGGAGGTACGCCGTTTGAAGATCAACAAGAACAACCCGGTGTACCCCACTCTAAATTCGGAAAACAGGCCACTGATGAACCGATTAAGGGTAAGCTAGAAACTAAAAACGATATTGAACAATCCCTATAAAAAGAGAAACTTGATCTAAAGGAATTTAAAACAATTTGGCTGGTGCCCATAAAAAAATCTGTACAAAAGATGGAAACCTAAATCCCAACAAGAGCAAAGCAATTTAGATTCGCTAACACAACGATAGTCAGAGCAAATAAGCCAAAGGCTGAACTAATGCTTATACATTTATGATAATTTCGTTTTAGTGGTACTCAATGAATTTAATACAGCTTTTAATTTTAATTATTTTGAAATTGTAGGATATAAAAAGTAAATTAAAAATACACGATGAGCGTGTTATATTTAGTTACTTTGTAATAATAATAAATAGAAGAAAAACACATGGGAAAACTTATATGCTGCAATAATTAACATACAATATGAAATATAGTAAGCAAAAGCCAACGTCTGAAAATGGCGTCTTTTTTTTTTCGGGCGGCCATCGACCAAACCTATTTTTTTTTAATACACAACAGTATAATAAACCAAACTTACTATGGCAGGTATACCTCTAAACTCAGTCCGAACTGAGTTACGGGAGAGCTTGAAGTTGGCTGGTAGGTAGGCCATTTTTGTTTTATAAACACAAGCTAAGTGTGAAGTTGCAAAAACAATTGTTTCTTTGTAATTGTGTTTTCAACCTGTCATTATTGAAACTATTATTAACCTGTTAGGCCTCGGTTTCGAAGTGATGAAAAACCACCGCGCAAAAGCAATGAACGTCAAATAAGACCATCAAAACCAGAAGAACAAATTACAAAGCCAAAAGAAATGGAAATTATCACTGAGTGTCATAAGCTAAATATCTTTATTTTCACGCTTGTAAGGCCACTAGCAGAAGCTAGTAATTATATAATTTAAGTAGGAAGTAAGATCTCTTACAGTCATACTAAACTCTTATCTCCATCTTCTACAGATATGGAGTCCCACATCCGTATTCGTCCCGTCAGCCGCATCCAGCTTAAGCAAGATGTTCAGATATCTCAGGCATTGCAAGCAAGACCAGAAAAGCGGTCATTTGACAATGATTAGGACAAGTGTATTCTTGTGATTGCTAATATATAAATAAAAAAATATAAATTGAAAAGAGGAACTTTTTCGAATACATGTTCTGCGACGGTGATACCAGAGGCAATATTTCTGCATTTATCTGGGAAAATGCACAAAGATCAAAAATTCTTTGACCCAATCAAAGAGGCTGGTAATAGAACTGTGATGAGGCTTAAGAAACAAAAACCTGAGGCTAATATAAATAATCAAGAGTAGGATGCGTCATGAAGAAAATTTTCAATTTTAACCTTTGATGCCAGCTGAAATAATGAAACTTTTCGGTATGACCCAATCAGAAATATTACTGGAACCAATGGAAAAACCTCAATCGGTCAATTATGAAGTCAAAAAGTCTGATCATGTACTGAAGGAAAACTTATTTTATAACAACAAAAGAGACTTGGTCATAGATATGTGATGAAGCTTAAAAACAAAAGGCTCAGGCTAACAAGAGGAAAGAAGAAGCCATTATCAAGAGCAGGATGCGTAATAAAAAAAAATTTCAATTCCAGCCAGCTGAAATGATGAAACTCTTTGGAATTACTGAAACAGAAATATTAACGGAACCAATGGAAAAACCTCAAAACTTATTTGATAACCTAACAAGAGATCTGCAAAGGAAACCCACGGTTTCAGAAAGCTCGGATCCATCATATAGGTTAGCATTGCGCTGGTGAGGCTTATATATACTTACTTATTTACTGGGACGTAGTTTAAGAAAAGGGGTGAAAAAGTCTTCAATTTAAAATTTATTTTTAATTTATTTTTAATATAATAAAGCATTCAGAATACTGTTTGGGCTGCCGCGCCACTGCAGCGCTTCAGCAATGTTTGCGGAAAAAAGAGTGGATGGTTTTCAAGCCATCATGCGAAAGCGTTGTGCATCTGTGATGGAGCGCATGCGGGTCAGCTCGAACAGCCTTCTGAGTGTATTCGTGGGTCGCTGGGACTCGCCGATGTGGCAGCACTGGATGCGACTACACACTGAGGGTGGTCGCGTCCAGGGCCTGGCATAGACTGGTGCTACTGTGCGGTGCCGCTTTGAGTGTGTTTTGTGTGTCTTTGTATGTACTAACAATAGCTTTATAAGGTTTCTTGTGTTACTAACAATATATCGCGGGTCTCAAACCATAGGGGCGTATATGCAAAAATGTGATTTTTCGTTTTTAATGCCATTGGATTCTACTATAAGCAATACATTAACTGAATTTTTCTTATAATTTAGTGTTAATTTCTTTTTGCATAAATTAAAAAATATTATTTGCCGTATGCTGGAGAGTCTAGAATTATTTTTAGACCAAATAGCCGTATAATTGACGTAAGAGCAATATTATTGCGTATTGGGGCAGTTTCGACGTGCCATAGAGACGTACGCACGTACGAGTTTTAATTTTATCGTGATCCAAGGAAATCGCATCGGACCATAAAGGCGTATGAACATACGACTGTTTATTTTACTTTAACCTGAAATCATTTTGTCAAGATATATAGACGTAAGTAATGTAACAATTCGCACATTTTTTGATATTCGCATTCGCATTCGCGAATATTTGCACATTTTTTGATATTTGCATTCGCATTCGCAAAAAACATGCGAATATTTGGCGAATGTTTCTGACAAACAAAAAGGAAATAATATTTTAATATTTTTCCATCACACAACTTTATTTCACATTTTATCACAAATTGTGAAACAACATGTTAACCTCAAATCATAACAAATTTTTTCAAATGAATTTAACTGTTTCTCCAGATGGGTGCGTGACGAGTATTTCGGATATTCGTATCCATCAGAAGGACGTTCGTAGAGTTCTGCGTAACTTTGATGTGAATAGAGCCAGTGGCCTCGACGGGATATCAGCAGCTGTTCTTAAAACTTGTGCACTCTAATTGTCTCTAATCTTGACCCGCCTATTTCGCCTCTCTGAGACTGAATAAGTGCCGTTCAGCCTGTGCCCAAGAAGGGCAGTCGAGCTGACCTGGCAAACTACCTATCCATCTCCATTACGTCTTTCCTCTGTAAGAGTATGGAACGGGTGTTTAACAGATAACTCCTGGCATACCTAGAAACGAACGACATCCTCATTGACCGGCAATACGGTTTTCGCCTAAATCGGTCTATTGGGGATTTTCTAGCGTATGTCATTCACATCTAAAGCAAGGCCATCGAGAAGCATGGGGAAGCGCTTGCAGTCTCTCTTGATATCTCGAAGACTTTCGATAGGGTCTAAGCTGAAACTATGTAAAGTCTTATTGCTAAGCTTCCTTCCTCTGGTCTAACCACTGATCTGTGTGATTGGATCGTAAACTTCTTGAGGGATCGATCCATTCGAGTAGTTATTGATGGCTGCTCGTCGGGTCAAATGGATATTAATGCCAGGGTCCTTCAGCGGTCGGTACTCTCGGCAACACTGTTCTTGTTGCACATAAATGACCTACTTAAAGCCAGTACCTTTGGGTATAGGTACAGACGATAGCACTGTTGTTGAGAGTTACATGTCTGGCGAGCGAGCTTATGGATCTCAGATCCAGTCTCTCCGAGATCTCTCTCAGATCTCAGAGATTCTTGGGGTGCCGCTGTCGACTACCCTCAATTTCGGCTTCTACATCGAAGCATAAGCCAAACTGTCTGCCAAAAAATTCGGGATCTTAGCGAGGACGAGACGGTACAACCTCTATCAAGCACAAGTTTGATCGTGTATGGTCTTTTGAGCATCGACGCCAAGTTGTTAGCCTGTCGGTTTTTTATTGTTTACATTTCGGAGAGTGTGCATTGGAATTGCAGAATTTAATCCCGCCAAGTCCGTTCCATCATTGGACCACAAGATGTACGGCGTTGCGACACCGGTACATGGTAAACATTCCACCCATACGTACAAAGCGTTTGGGAACACACTCATTATGCGTATAGCTAAGAAGTGAAATTCCCTGCCGGAGTCTGTGTTTCCTGAAAAACTTTTTGTGTTAAACTTCATTCAATTAGTCTGTTAAGGCTCTGTTATGTTCGGTTTAAATTTGGCTGATACGAAATGTGAAAACTGTCTGATATTTTGCGCGCACTTTGTTTGAAAGTCAATATTCGCATTCGCATTCGCGAATATTGAATTTGAATATTCGCATTCGCATTCTCGAATGTGAGAAATCAGACATTCACACAAACATCACTAATGCCTTCCTCACCGTGTTTCCTCACGATCATTTCCTTCAGCGTTTTTGAGAGCTATGTTTTATTTCAGCTCAATTTCAAATGTTTGTGATTTTAAAGATATTTCTAATAATTATGTTCAGATTTATCAATAAATTTTATTTTTACAATGCTTGTTTTTCTTTTCAAACATGAGAATATTGTGTAATTACCTATTAATCATTTCCTTTTTTAAATTGTGGAACAAAACTGATTTATACTTCCTCTTTGAGTTAAAACACCTCTCAATATTTATGACAAGCCAGACAGGCGTATGATTTCTTGAAATTACGTAAATAACGTTAATTTCAATGGGTTCTCATTCCTAAATAGCAATATTTTAAGTCACCAATTAAGTAATAATAAATATTGGTATAAATATTAACAATCTGAGAAAAAAGATTTTACGTCCATAAATTTCATACATTTCAGGGAGTATTTTGACGGAATTTTACAGTATAGTCGTCATGCTATATAGGCGTATCAACCAAAAACTAGTGTTATAGAGGAAATGCCCTAAAATTAAGAATCCTACATTAATTGTAGTAGAAATGTATAGCTACATGCAAAAAAACAACGAGCTGGCTCAATTACAGGAAAAGTTATTAAGTTTTTTGTCTCTCCTGAAAAGTAGGAGTTTTGTGGATACGCCCCTATGGTTTGAGACCCGCGATATGGACTTTTGTCTGAAATAAATGTCATATTATTATTATTATTTGATTTAATACTATGGAATGATTTTACAGAAGTACAGAAAAATATTATCCTCTTTTAAGATTTTTCTTTACAAATATTTATTTTGAAAGGACGAATAAAAGTGGGGTGACAGGACAAAATAAAAGAAAAACATAGGAAGCTTGAGCTGCCCGCCGTTTTGAATGCTTTAGATGTGTTTACTTACATTCGATAACTGATTTTTGTTTATATATATTTGCAATATATAAGCTGTCTCTATATAAGTTTGTGTAAATTTACATTGCAAACATAGAACTAACACGCATTAAATATAAGATCGTGGCTTTGTAGTATTGTATTGTAAGTATTTTTAAGATTACATTTAATGTACATTACATTAAATTTTTAACTTACATGTGCATAAAACTTAACATTAAACACTAATCATTATCTTCCACAGAAATGGAGTCGCAGTTCTCAATGCCTCATCACGTAGCACGACTCCCTCTTTTCGGCCACGTGGTACGATATCATTTAAAGAGCAACCCGAACAATCCAATGCAGCCTACCATGAAATCAATAAAGAGACTCCAGAAAAAGAAGTTTAAAAAAAAAATTTAGCCAATAGCAACAGAAAAATTACTAAAACCAAGCGTGATAGAAAAACTATACAAAAGATAGAAACTACATATTATTCTAAACCAACCTTAAAAAAAAAACTAACTGATTTTAAAACTTCATTCACCAGTAGAATGCTACTTGATTACTGGGTGACATTTTCTACTTATATGCAGACAAAACCTCTAGCAGAAGCTAGTGATTGAATAATTTAAGTAGGAAGTATGTTTTTTACCGAAATACTAAACACTTATTTTTATCTTCCACAGAAATGGAGTCGCCGTTCTTGATGCTACATCACGTGGCACGACTCCTTCTGTTCGGCCCTACGATTGACGATGCACAGAATATGGGTACGTTAATTCTTTTTTTCCTCTGCATTATATATCTGCCTGCAGTTTCTGACACTATAAGCAAATTTGGTGAGAGCGCTATGTTAGCTTGAGTGCGCCCCCCATTGAAAACTTCTCCTCATCGTTTATCTAAATGATGTCCTATCGCTTGAGACGCTTTACCTACGTAGCTAAGCATCGTGAGCTGTGTCGCTAACGTATTTGGCAGCTTCTTTAGCTTCTCCCGGTATTTCAAAGTTACGAAGAATTTCAGGGAACCTCAGCTTTGAAAGTATTATATAATACTTTTGTGCGCAGTCTGGTGGAATATACGTCTCCCGTCTGGAGCCCGACTTATAATGGTTTACATAGACCGCATTGAGCGCGTACAAAAAAAGTTTACTAGGTGCTTGCGATTTAGAGATCCTAAATGCCCTTACAGAGCCAATTAAAGAAGAACGACTAAATTACTTCAAACTAGACTCATTGAAGCAACGAAGGGTCCTCAACGATCTGTTGACACTTCACAAAGCTGTTAACGGAACATCATCAACACCAGACTTCCTTAATAAAATCAGCATAGACGTACCTCGTCATTCCCTCCTTCGGTCCAACCGTATCAATAGAGCGTTTGCCACTAAACCATGCCGCACAAACCTGGGTCGGCACGCTCCCCTGAATAGAATGTTGACTTTCTAGAATAAAGCCTGCTCTGTCGACAGTAGTATTGATATCTACTTCGATAGTCTGCCAAGGTTCAGAGCCAAAATCATTCAACTTGACTTGTGATCAGCCGCCTTACAACGAATTTTACCTGTATTTATTTGTGCCTTTCGTTTCCATAAAATGAAAATTCCAAAAATTTTAATTATTTTAATTATGTAATTTAATCGTGACTGAATGTTTTTTTTTTTCTCTTATGTAATTTAATTTAATAATAATGTGATTGACATATGTATTAATACTGTAATTTAATTTAAGATTTAATTGTAATTTGATAACAATGTGATTTTAATTTTAATTTTAATTTAATTTATTTTAACTTGGTTTTTAATCTCTTTTATTTCGTAACTGTCTTAAATGTTTATTGTTATTATTTATCGTTTTTAATCTATTTAATTACTTAGACCTATTGTAAATGTTGTGCATACATGTAAGTGACTTATTTACACAGGATCACCTCATGAATTTATAATGAATTATTTAAATTATATTGTAAATAAGTCGTTGGTGTGCCTATTCAAATAAATAAATAAATAAATAAAATAAAAACACTTATCTTTATCTTCCACAGACATGGAGTCGCCGTTCATGATGGCCCATCAAACACGACTCTCTCTCTTCAGCCACGCCATACGACGTCAGTTGAAGAGCAGGAGAAAATCTTTAAAGAGGCCTCAAAAAAGCAGTTTATACAAAAAATTTGGCCGGTGCCCATTGAAAAGCTGCTCAAGCCGAGCGTTCTTGAAAGAAAAAGGATATAAAAAGTAAATTAAAAATCATTTTGTGGGGGGCCTGGTAATCAGTGTGACAGGATGTGCTAGTGCAGATAGATGCTAGTCTCTTCTTTCGTAGTACTTAATTGTAATGTTAGTATGTAAGGTACCTTTTTGGAAGAGAAATTAATAAATATGTTTGTTATTTTATGTTATAAGATCTTGTTTTTTTTGTAAGTATTAGGAATACCATTTTATTAGAAAACTTACCTATTTTAAAATTAATTCACGATGATATTCCGATACTGCTTGTCATGTATATTATTACGGTAAAATGTTATCTCGGGTCTTGGAAGCTTGAGCTGCCCGCCGTTCTGAATGCTTTAGATGTGTTTACTTACATTCGATAACCGATTTTTGTTTATATAGATTTGCAATATAATAAGCTGTTTCCATATAATCTGTTTCTATACAAGCTTGTGTAAATTGACATAGCAAACATAGAATTAACACGCATTAAATATAGGATCGTACCTTTGTAGTATTGTTAAGGTTACATTTCATTTAGATAACATTAAATTTTCTTTTTACATCTGGACGAAACTAAACACTAAACACTTATCTTTATCTTCCACAGACGTGGAGTCGCACTTCGTGATGACGCATCATCAAACACGTCTCCCTCTTCGGCCAGGAGGTACGCCGTTTGAAGATCAACAAGAACAACCCGGTGTACCCCACCCTAAACTCGAAAAAGAGGCCATTTGTCGATGAACTGATTAAGGGTAAGCTTGAAACTAAAAAAGATATTGAACAATCCCTATAAAAAGAGAAACTTGATCTAAAGGAATTTACAACAATTTGGCTGCTACCCATAAAACAAACTGTACAAAAGATAGAAACCTAAATCCCAACAAGAGCAAAGCAATTTAGATTCGCTAACACAACGATAGTCAGAGCAAATAAGCCAAATGCTGAACTAATGCTTATACATTTTATGATAATTTCGTTTTAGTGGTACTCAATGAATTTAATACAGCTTTTAATTTTAATTATTTTGAAATTGTAGGATATAAAAAGTAAATTAAAAATACACGATGAGCGTGTTATATTTAGTTACTTTGTAATAATAATAAATAGAAGAAAAACACATGGAAAAAATTATATGCTGCAATAAGTAACATACAATATTAAATGTAGTAAGCAAATTTATATAATAAGTAGCTTATGTAGCATGGTTGAATGTTACATTACTATTTACACGACGAGTACATAACAATTATTTTTTCTGATTTTTCACACTGGTAAAGCCAATGGTAATTGTATAATATAAGTAGAAAGTAGGATTTGTTTACAGTTGTACTAAACTCTTATCTCCATCTTCCACAGATATGGAGTCCCACATCTGTATTCGTCCCGTCAGCCGCATCCAGCTTAAGCAAGATGTTCAGATACCTCAGGCATTGCAAGCAAGACCAGAAAAGAGTTCATTTGACAATGACCTGGACAAGTGTATTCTTGTGATTGCTAAGATTCAACCTTTAAAAAAAATAAACTTATTCTACTGCAATATAAATTGAAAAGAGGAACTTTTTCGAATACATGTTCTGCGACGGTGATACCAGAAGCAATATTTCTGCATTTATCTGGGAAAATGCACAAAGATCAAAAATTCTTTGACCCAATCAAAGAGGCTGGTAATAGAACTGTGATGAGGCTTAAGAAACAAAAACCTGAGGCTACCAGGAAAAGAGAAGAAGCCATAATCAAGAGTAGGATGCGTCATGAAGAAAATTTTCAATTTTAACCTTTGATGCCAGCTGAAATAATGAAACTTTTCGGTATGACCCAATCAGAAATATTACTGGAACCAATGGAAAAACCTCAATCGGTCAATAATTATGAAGTCAAAAAGTCTGATCATGTACTGAAGGAAAACTTATTTTATAACGAAAAAAGAGACTTGGTCATAGATATGTGATGAAGCTTAAAAAACAAAAGGCTCAGGCTAACAAGAGGAAAGAAGAAGCCATTATCAAGAGCAGGATGCGTAATAAAGAAAATTTTCAATGCCAGCCAGCTGAAATGATGAAACTCTTTGGAATTACTGAAACAGAAATATTAACGGAACCAATGGAAAAACCTCAAAACTTATTTGATATTCTAACAAGAGATCTGCAAAGGAAACCCACGGTTTCAGAAAGCTCGGATCCATCATATAGGTTAGCATTTCGCTGGTGAGGCTTATATATACTTACTTATTTACTGGGACGTAGTTTAAGAAAAGGGGTGAAAAAGTTTTCAATTTAAAATTTATTTTTAATATAATAACGCATTCAGAATACTGTTTGGGCTGCCGCGCCACTGCAGCGCTTCAGCAATGTTTCGGAAAAAAGAGTGGATGGTTTTCAAGCCATCATGCGAAAGCGTTGTGCATCTGTGATGGAGCGCATGCGGGTCAGCTCGAACAGCCTTCTGAGTGTATTCGTGGGTCGCTGGGACTCGCCGATGTGGCAGCACTGGATGCGACTACACACTGAGGGTGGTCGCGTCCAGGGCCTGGCATAGACTGGTGCTACTGTGCGGTGCCGCTTTGAGTGTGTTTTGTGTGTCTTTGTATGTACTAACAATAGCTTTATAAGGTTTCTTGTGTTACTAACAATATATGGACTTTTGTCTGAAATAAATGTCATATTATTATTATTATTTGATTTAATACTATGGAATGATTTTACAGAAGTACAGAAAAATATTATCCTCTTTTAAGATTTTTCTTTACAAATATTTATTTTGAAAGGACGAATAAAAGTGGGGTGACAGGACAAAATAAAAGAAAAACATAGGAAGCTTGAGCTGCCCGCCGTTCTGAATGCTTTAGATGTGTTTACTTACATTCGATAACTGATTTTTATTTATATATATTTGCAATATATAAGCTGTCTCTATATAAGTTTGTGTAAATTTACATTGCAAACATAGAACTAACACGCATTAAATATAAGATCGTAGCTTTGTAGTATTGTATTGTAAGTGTTTTTAAGATTACATTTAATGTACATTACATTATTTTTTTTACTTTCAAGAGCATAAAACTAAACATTAAACAATTATCTTTATCTTCCACAGAAATGGAGTCGCAGTTCTCAATGCATCATTACGTAGCACGACTCCCTCTCTTCGGCCACATGGTACGATGTCGTTTGAAGAGCAACCCGAACAACAGTGCAGCCTACCATAAAATCAGTAAAAAGACTCCAGAAAAAGGAGTTAAAACAAAAAATTAGGCCGGTAGCAATAGAAAAATTACTAAAACCAAGCGTGATTGAGAAACTACACAAAAGATAGAAACTATTATTCTACCAACCAACCTTTAAAAAAAAACTGACTGATTTTAAAACTTCATTCACCAGTAGAATGCTACTTGATTACTGGGTGACATTTTCTACTTATATGCGGACAAAACCTCTGGCACAAGCTAGTGATTGAATAATTTAAGTAGGAAGTATGTTTTTTTACCAAAACACTAAACACTTATCTTTATCTTCTACAGACATGAAGTCGCCATTCATGATGGCGCATCAAACACGACTCCCTCTCTTCGGCCACGCAATACGACTTCGGTTGAAGAGCAGGAGAAAATCCTTAAAGAGGCCTCAACAAAAGCAGTTCATACAAAAAATTTGGCCGATGCCCATTGAAAAACTGCTCAAGCCGAGCGTGCTTGAGAAACTGTACAAAAAATAGAAACTTATTCTAATTCATAGAATAATAGTTACTATCTTTTGTAAAGTTTGTAAATGTAAACATTCAAAAACCATCAGATGGATGCGTGACGCGCAGGACCGGTCGTTGTGGTGACGCTTGGGGGAGGCTTATGTCCAACAGTAGACGTCTTTAGGTTGGTATGATGATGAAGACATTTAAAAAAAATCAGTCTGTGGGGGGCCTGATAATCTGTGTGACAGGATTTGCTAGTGCAGATAGATGCTAGTCTCCCAAAAAGGAGTACTTGTATCTACTTATGTAATGATAGTGTGTAAGGTACTCGTACCTTTGTGGAAGAGAAATTAATAAATTATGTTTGTTATGTTATGTTATAACAACTTGTTTTTTTGTAATTATTATAGCTTTTTATTAGAAAACTTACTTATTTTAAAATTAATTCACAATGATATTCCAATACTGATTGTCATGTATATTATTACAGTAAAATGTTATCTCGGGTCTTGAAAGCTTGAGCTGCCCGCCGTTCTGAATGCTTTAGATGTGTTTACTTACATTCGATAACCGATTTTTTAAAATATAAATTTGCAATATATAAGCTAGTTCCATATAAGCTTGTGTAAATTGACATAGCAAACATGGAATTAACACGTATTAAATATAAGATCGTATCTTTGTAGTATTGTTAAGATTATATTTCATTTACATAACATTAAATTTTCTTTTTACATCTGGACAAAACTAAACACTTATCTTTATCTTCCACAGACATGGAGCAGCACTTTGTGATGACGCATCATCAAATACGTCTCTCTCTCTCTTCAGCCACGAGGTAGGCCGTTTGAAGATCAACAAGAACAACCCGGTGTACCCCACCCTAAATTCGGAAAAGAGACCATTTGGTAATGAACTGATTAAGTCATTAAGGGTAAGCTATAAACTAAAAAAGATATTGAACAATCCCTATAAAAAGAGAAACTTGATCTAAAGGAATTTCAACCAGTTCATTAAAAATAACAATTCAGCGACGATGAGACTAGAGACGATACTTCCAGACTTGTCTACTCGTTCATCTGGCAAAGTAGCCAAGTATCCAAGTGTCGACTCTTCAGTACTTTCAAATGTTGATAAATATTTTAAGAATTTTAACAACGTATATTTAATTTCTGCTGAATTCAAAGATGTTGTAAAAGATAAAATTTATACTCAAAATAAACCTAGTAATGATGAGATTATAAACCAGAATACCATATATTATGCAGACTCGTTATTTAAGAAATGTTATCTAGAAATTTTACCAAACATCGAAGAACTTAACTGTTACCTTGGAGAAGACAATATTTACATAAACGTCGATGATGTAAAAACATGCATGAGCTTAGAGGACTTGGATATATCTGACCTCGTATTTGGCAATGATAGGGACAAATTAGCGAGTGTTAAAAAAAATGAAGCAATGCCACAATTGCTAACCGATGAAGAGATAACTAATAAAAAAAACAGAACCAGCACAGTACCAACCTGAACATCAAGTAGACGTTTTAAGTTATCAAGATATGGAAATCGAAAGTTTATTAGAAGCTACCATATGCAATGAAATGCAGCAAACTCTGATAAGTATCTTAATGATTTGTTTATTTCAGGTTAAGTTAAAGGACATATTCATTATTCAATAGCATTACGTTGTTACAGATGCCGACGCCTTTCGAGTCTACGTTCGGTAGTCCTGTCCACTCGGACCAAGACTACCATAGATCAAAAAAGAAAACTAATAGAACCTTTTTAACAAAGGGTTAGCTAAAACTAGCAGCATAACAACAATCAAAACACAAGTCGTGCAAAAATAAAACTGCATCACTATATCAGTAGTGAAGAAGAAACTGACAACAGTGCCAAAAATATACAAGCCACTAAAAAGAAGACTAGTGAAAAGCCAAGTGTGAAATCGTTCACCCAGTCAAATTACCGTAAAAAACTATCGCCGATCTACAGAGCGCCCAGTAGTTTCGAAGATAAATCTATCAGTTCTGTGATGATCACAAATTCTTTGAAAGCGAGTGGTTTTTTGTTTACGGTGGGAAAATCATCCAATGACATTCCCCGCTCTTGGGCAGAGCAGGAGATACCCACTCCTGTTCCATCGTTGCCTTTCGTACCGGGACTGAGCTACCTTTCGGAGCTAACTCTGGCCCCAGTAGACTTCGACTCAGCTGGGTCCCTGATGAAAGCGAGTGGTGATTGTAGCGACAACTTCTCAGGGTAGAATCAAAGTAGGTAATTATTAAAAATTAATCGGAAATAATTTTACACTGTAAACACGTAGACTCTCCAAAGAATAAAAATAAAGACAAAATGTAAAAAAAGTGCTAAGGAAAAGATGAACAACGTAGGAAAACCGGTAAAAAATATTAACGAATTGAATAAGAGCAAAGCTAAAGTTGAAAGTTATGAAAAGACAGTTACTAATATGGAAAACCCTCGTTCAAATAAAAAACTTTATACAAAAAAAAATTAAATTGACTTAAAAACACCGAAAGTACAAAATAACTTTAATTTCGGAATTCGGTGTTTCTATACTAACTATATAGTTTTGTCTCTTCGTTAGTTAACACCGACTTCCATGACATAACGATTCTAATAATTCCAAACACGGTTAAATTACATTAATTTACCTACCGGCTTCATCACCAGATGTTCGATACATCCAGTCATCGACTACACGTATAAACAAAGCAATTTTACTTGTTACGACAATTCTGCTGTGATCCTATGAGTTCTGTTCCATATCTTCGAAGTTCGTGATCAGATCATCACAATATTTCAATGGGACCAATTTGGAAGCATAACCTTTCAATCAAAAAAATAATTTTGACCGAGATATCGATGAACATACATAAAAAAAAAAACATACATTCAGCCGAATATAGAACCTCCTCCTTTTCGAAGTCGGTTAAAAATAAAAACTTTTATGGAGTATTTCAACTAAATTCGCTTAGATAATAATCCGTTTGATAATAATGTAATCAAAACGTTAAGTGTATGCGTTCAAGATGTTGGTTTACCAAAAGTTTACCCTTGCAAAAAAAGAAACCAAATGTAGGTTAGATTACAAACTGAGAAGAGAAGTCTGTTCGAGTAACAATTCTGCTATAGTAAGTCTAAAGATCCAGACATGTCTAGACCTTTACTTGACAAAGTAAAGAACAAACATATAGTTTTAACCCCAATCAAAGAGGCTGCTTGGAAAGTGATAAAACTAAGCAAAAGAAAATACAATAGAAAATTTACAATTGCGCCTTAATAAGTGATGATTGGTTCCTATCATCAAGTGATGAAAACCCATCATCAGAAGATCGAGTATTGAAGCCAAAAGAAGTGTAAACAGATTGGACTGAAATGAAATCAAAAAGGAGATGACTAGGAAGTTTGCTAACTTAATGACTCCACCGTTGAGGAAACCCTCGGGTTTTGAACGCTGCATCCTATAAGTAAGCAGTGCTCATGCTCAAGCTGATATCCTTGCGGGAAGGTAGTTTATGATGGGGTCATGAGTTACCTTATCGCTATTAACAGTAGAAAAATGTTTTTGGAAGCTGTCAATAATCTTTAATTATCTAAATTTTTGATTAGCTAACTATTTTTTATTTAACAATTTATATACACACAATAATAAAAAAAACCCGCCTACGACAAATAAAAAGGTAACTGGAAAAACAAGAACAGAACAAAAAGAAAAGCCGCAGTCACACGGTACCAACTGAAACACTTTAAAAACGTGTGACTACGGCTTTTCTCTTTGTTCTGTTCTTATTTTTCTAGTTAACTTGTTTATTTCAGTATCCTGAAAATCTTGTTTCATCCTTTTTTTGCATCTTTTTTTTTTGTCGTAGTCGGGTTTTAACTTTTTTATTTTATTTAAACTATTTTGCTTCTATAAAACACGGTGTATTTATCTTAACATTTTTTTTATATAATACATGACTGTTTTATTCGCTAGGGGGCGTCTTTAAATTTAAGCAATATTTTGGAGATGTACAAGTGAAGCCCTTTTAAACGATACCAAACACGATGCATAATATCTCCATTTTTATTTTTTAATACATTACTTTTTGTCCGCTAGAGGGCGCCATATCGAGTTTTGTAGAACATTAAGTAGCCTATATTCAGCGAACGATTAAGACGGTTCTAACGATACCTCATATGTCGAGTTTCGATAAGTAAATTAGGAGCTATGAGAGAATAGATGAACCTAATCACAAATGTATTATGTACTTACATACAGATACATAGCCTGTCAAAATTATAACCCTTCTTTGGCTTTGCCGTAGTCGGGTAATAGTCGGGTAAAAAAGAAAAGAAGAAGGAAACAGAAGAATAGTACCTACAATGGAAAAAAGGAGATGCTTATTTCTAAAAAAATCTTTTCCGGCATACATTCGAAATGAGAGATGGAGAAAATAGAGATGTAGAGTAGACACTGTGTAAAATCACAAGGAAAGTTAGTAGGTACACACAAAATACATGTATGACAATTAATAATAATAATATAGCAGCAATAAGGAAGCTGCTAGAAGAGGAAGAACAAGAGAAGTACTCATTATTAAAATTACTATCGCGCATAGTATGCAAAAATATTTTATAATAAAAATTAAAAAAATAAAGATGTATAAACAAAAATTATCAACGGAAATTTACAAAAAAAAAATAAGATAATTATTAAATACGTTCAACTAATAAAACCACCTGTACACTGTTGATGAAAGAGATTTTAACAACAACATAACGTCGTATCCTACGAATAGGGGCGTAACTGCTTAATAGCAACTTTTCAGGAGACACTTTTTGTGTTTAATTAAATTAAATATTATCAAATAGGTATGTGTAATTAGGGCTTTATGTCGCGATATTCCATAGAACACGGCCACAATCACCATTAAGGTATTTTATATGTACCCAATATTGAAAATTGAATGTACTTACTTCTTGGACTGACCGACATTTGACTATTCAAAAGTGCCTGTACATATATGGTCTATTTGAAATAAATGTTTTGATTTGATTTGATTTGATTTGACTTAATCAGAATGACTTAATTAGGTACCAACTCGTTGATGTTATGTTATTTGAACTTAGTCAGTATTAGAGATGTGCCGTTGCTGGCAATATGGGAATATTGCTGGCAATATTGCCACCAATATTCATACTTTGGGCAATATTCCCACTAATACTCTCACTTCACAGCAATATTGCCGTAGTGAGAAAAACATCTACAACCCAGCGTTCCGAATTGCGATAAAAGCGAACGTCCGACGAATATTCACCCTTACGTTGTTGAAACCTCTACGGTCCGGACTAAGCGTCTATTACTTATAATTTGGGTGTCTTCAAGGCTAGAGTGAATAGGCTCTTAATAAACTAGTCACCATCAAAATTGCATCGCTGCTTATCATCAGGTGGGATCGCAGTCAAGCACTAGTTTATATCAAATAAAAAAAAAGCGATTGTAGCGAGAATACAATAAAATTTAAGTCTGTAAACTCGAACGACTTGGGTAATTATTAGAATTTAATGAAATCTGATGTAGTCAACACTGGTTCAATAATCAAGGTTGATTAAGAAATGTTGATCATTGTTTACTAACAGAAACCAAAAAGTACCTATCGAATATTAGGATTTTTTAAATGATTAAATATTATACAAAATTCCCAAGCCGGTTAACTTTTTAGACAGACTACCTACACAAAATAAATATGAGGGTACTGAGTAACAATTGTGGCGCTGCACGTTGCACGACCAACGTGCAACGCCGTTTTGTCACAATTCGGAACGCAGAGCAAAACGTAAAAATTATCATGATCTGACAGATGTCAAATGTCATGTCACTCATGTCAAACAAAAAAAGAAAAAAGAAATCAAAACAAATCTACCGACAGACGTTCGTATATAAAAAATAAAATAAAAAATCTGTGGAAACCTTGGGTAGATACATAATTGAAAATAAAGTGTACCGACAGTATTAACTACAATAAAACAATCAATATGAAATCATGGCCGACCGTGGTTCGTTTAGGGCAGAAAACTTAGCTGCGGTCTTTCCTTAGAACTTTACATTTATGGGTGGCTGCAATAGGCAATGTAGTCCCACCTGCTGACGAGGATGAAGCAGCAGGCTCGTGGTCGATGGAAGTAGCAGCGCCGGCGGCGGTGGGGAATAGCGCGATTATAGAATGAAGCTCACCCTTTGTCGTTATCTTCCGGCGAGACTGGTCAGGCGTCAAAAGAACTATCTTTCCTTCAGCAGACCAGCAGCTATTGATGTTGAAGTGCTTGCGGGCGGCCATAAGTACTTTATGGCGTGTCAAGAACTCCAATATGGTGATCTTGCTACCCTTGAGTGTCGTTTTAGCATCCCAGACCAACCGACGATTCTCCATCTTGTCAAAACGCACTAACACAGGTCTGGTTTTACCTTGGAAAGCACTAAGTCTGTGGCACACAGCTAGGTACTCCGGTTTAATGTCTTCTATATGTAGGTATCTGAAACACACAGATAAAAGATTTGAATTCAGAGAAATCCTTTGAAAGAGAAGCAAGGTCAGAGTGAGTGGTACCTGTTCCAGCTGTAGTTCACTGCTGCTTACCTCCATACTCCTCGTGCGGGAGACAAACTACTGTTCTAGTTCCTCTGTGCTGTGCACAAACTTGCCGTCCATGTTGAAGTAGAAATTGACAAGTTGCGGTTGTGATACAGAGAAAGTTGAAGGATAATATAAAGCAAAGGTGGGTTTATGCGTTATTTAGCACATTTATATTGTTAAAAATATCAAATAACTATTTTAATTAAATATTTAAATACAGAGCTCACAAAGTATGTTTGCTAGTCAAGCCTACCCACATAGGAAATAAAGAATTGAAGTTTGACAGTTATGGTGTATAAAAATTTAAATACCAAAGTACATTCTTTTGTATGGCTAAGTTGCCATAAAAAAAAATTAACAAAACTTGTTTATAGTATTATTTGTAAAACAAACTAACACACTCTTGTAGGACTGAATTACTAACATAGAGTTGAAATGTGTTAGATCAAACAACAACTTTTGTTCTGCGTTTTTTTTTTCTCATTTACCAAAAACTAAACTTGAACATTTTGTTGATTAATCTAACACATTTCAACTCTGTTTTTACCTATGACTGTATGACGCGACGCAAGCTCATCAAGCACACCCGGCGCCCTATTCTCGCTCCCCTCCAGTATTGTAATATCGCATGCAGCACATGCACTTTGTAATATTTGTAATGTTCAATTTAAATATTTTTATTTTTGTATGAAAATCAAATGAACAAAAAAAATATGATAACATTTTAAAAGTCATAGAACAAAAGTTGTTGTTTATGATGTTAGTATGAGGTAGCGTGTGTTTTACAAATTACTCGGTATAAAAGTCCGAAAACAGTAAAATCAGTCCTCAGTAGGACATCAATTAAAGTTCTTTTCAGAAACCAAACTTTCCATTGATCACAATCTAACCTCCACCTGCCTGTTACAGCGCTACATCTTCTTCGTGCTAGTCATCCAGATCCATTACTTCATCCACCAGCTCCAGGAAGTCGCAAGAATCCATCCAAATACAAGATGGGATATATAATCAGAAGGTCATAGAAGTTATATAGTTTGAATAGGTATGTTTTGTTTATCGTTTTGAAATAGTATTATTAGACCAGACAAATCCAAAATTGAGTTTGGGTTAGGACATGCTTGTCTAGAAGTTACCTATACTTAGGTATAACTGTCTTTCCTCAGTAGTATGCACAATGAACGTGTTTCCAAAGCTGATTAAAACACAAATAATTACAAAAATAAAAATAAAAATTAGTTTCACTGTCGGTTCATGTGTTCATGTGTGGACCGGGCATAACTGACTTGAACCATAGACAACTCGGTTGTCTAGGTTGTCTATTATAACAACTAGTATAATCTATGCGAAGCCGGCCGATGCGAAACATATTATAAGTAAACAAAAATAAAAGAAAAACATCTATAACAAATACATTATACTTACTTAAATAAATTCAAATTGTGTGTTTCATCTTGGCAAGAATAGGTTGTTGCTCAGCTTATACCTACTGTGATACTGTGTAAATCCAGCAATCTACACTGCTGGTTTTCAGCAACCACCATAAGTGAACATTCATCCAAGGTAGATTATGCTTATGCTTACTTACACATTTTTAGCATCCAGTAAATACATACATATATACTAATATTATCAAGAGGTAAAGTTTTTTTTTTTTTATTTTTTGTTTATATGGTAATCTCTGAAAGTACTGGCCAGATTGCAAACATTTGTTCACCAATAGCTACTTTATTCCCGAGTGACATAGGCTAGGCTATATTTTTATGTACGCAAGCAAAGCTTCAGGCAAAAGCTAGTATGAAATAATCGTAACGGATTCATCCACAATTATGTTTTCTTGCAGGTATAATTTTGTATTGATGGCAGATACAACAACCCTTAGATTGCACCCCACTGTGGGGCGGCCTAGGTGGCTTGGCGAGTGCTAACCGCTCCAGTATGCAAGAAATATCCTCTGTCTATGTGGGGTTTGGGGATGAAATTAAAGTGGGAAGTGGATATCTTTACTGCTGGTAGGTATAGTGCCGGTAAACTAATATTCCAAAATACAACTGTCCCGGACAAACAATAATTTATACACATTGTCTACATATCTTATCTAACTGTCCTATCGCAGGTCTGCTGGAAGAAATTTCGTTAGAAATAAGCAGGTCCTTTGTACTCTTTTATCCTTATTTGTTCTTTTCGATTTAAACTTTTCAATCGTGGAAATTACAGACACAATAGAAAGACAATAGGTGCGCGAACGCCGGCGTTCGCTTGGGGTATGAATTAAGTGTTTGTGTGTAGGTACATAAATAAATAAATTAATAATTATTAATTAAGGGAAATCGAGAGGTGTCGCCCGTGGAAGCGACAGTGGCTGCTACTTGTTTAACCCCTGTGTGCAGTAGTATAATGGACTCTGTCGAACAAAGTGAATGCGCGAATGGCGTGTGACAGCGTTTTGTATCGGCGGCTAGTGCGGGCCACAAGAAGCGAGCAGCGGCGTTTTGTAGCATGTTGCGGCGAGTCCATATAAAATGTATGAAACCTACAGAAAATATGCGGGGGGCGGCGTTTTGTGGTTGTAGCCGGTGGCCCGTGTGGGGCGACCCTAAAAATAACATGGATATTTGGGGGCACGGCAGTGCGGGCCACTTTTCGCATGTATATCACAAGTAGTACCTACGTATTATATTAAATTAGATTATTTTGTCCGATTGTCAAGTCAATCTATGTCATCAAGATCCCTTAAGTACGAACTGAATAAATTAATCGACTTGGTATTACAGGGATCTCACATCTTTTTATGGTAGAAGAACTGAGTTGGGAGCCTTGGTTTTTTTTCACATTATGTTTTTGATGGCATATTTACATTTCCATTGCAATCAATTTTATTTGAAGCACAATACTGGCAGTTTGGGGTACTACGACAGAAAACCTCCACGAGTACCCGCAGGCTGTAGTTCCCTTGCGGATACGTCCAGGGCCTCAAGTCTGCTATTACAATAATGTCAGAATGGTCTATCATTGATGTCATAATTGTCGATTTTGACAAGTTTGGTAATCTACTAATATAATGGTGTCATTATGACTTTCCAATGGTCAACCACTGACACTCCATTGAAAAAAGTGACATAGATTGGTAATCTCGTACATATTGACAAATGAATATTTGAAGTTTGCGGTAATCTGCTAAAACTTTGACAGTTTATTTGATCAGTGTTTTACTATTAGAACGTGCAGTTATTGGTTTTAATATGCTCGAAATTACATTCTACCATAATTCTATTACAAGACCATTGCCCGATCAATGATCGATCATTATGAATTATCAGATTACAAACATTTAGCAAAATGACAATTGGATCGTGTTGGAATGACGAATTTATAAAAATAGCAGACTTGGGGCCCATAGTGAAGGCTGGTTGGCGGGACAGTGCACCCTAGGAGGCGGCCAATGGCTCCCCTTGGGTACTCTTGCCTAAGGGGTCTTTAGGCATGTTATCTTTAGTCTTTAGGCACAATTAAATGTATTACCTATGCTTTTTATTTTTTTATATTGTCTAAATTATTGTCTTGTAAGTTGTCATAACTGTTTTGACTGTGGTTTTAATAGCATTAAATATGTTGTAAAATGGAATATATAATATAATGTATTTTTATGTATTGTACTTAGGGGCTATGTCTGAATTAAGCGAATTAATAGTAATTTAAATGTTTATGTATGAAAATATTTAGTGAAAAGTAGAATTTGTTTATGTTTTTTTTAGTACATTCTGTTAAACCAGTTTGTTTCAGAAAATCTTTTTTTTTTTTTGGAAAAATGTAAAATTATTCTCAAAGTGTCATTGTATTTTTACTAAGATTTACAAAACCATTATAAAATGTCTAAAACTATGTCCAATTAGTAGGTACTCAATCATGTAAGCATCTAATAAACATAATTTTACGAACTTTATAAATAAACAATAAAGATAACTAAATTGCATTTCATTTATTCTACCAAGCCTACAGAAGTCAGAAACGTTTATTTCAAATAGACCAATTATAGGCACTTTTGGATTGTCAAAATGTCGGTTAGTCAAAAAAGTGAAAGTGAAGTGAAGTGTGAAGTGGGCGTTCAAAGCGTATAGATCTCTATGGAGAAGAACGTGCAAGAAACTCAATGGACACTTTTAACCCCTTGAGCGCCGATTGTACATTATACGTCTGCACAACTTGAATGGCCTGTAAAAACGATTTGATCTCGAAATTTTAATTTTTAAAACTATCAAGCTAAGTACATAAATACGAGTAGGTACTTTAATCTCAGAATGCCTAAGGCAGTAAGTCCACCTTTGTACCTTTGGGTTGCATGAAGTTTCAACAAACAAATAAACCTTGTGACTAGTTTTGATGACATAAATTATGTAATTACCGTATACTTAGATTGTAAAAATACTGCAATGATCGAGAATCTTATTCGATAATTTAAAATAGATGGCGTCACCAGGCTCGCCACTTCACTGAACGTCGCTTATTATTTGACAAATGACGGTGGCGGGAAATTAGTGATACCGCGGTTAGATGATGGAAAAAAAGAACAAAGAGACTCAAACGGTCGTGTTTAGCTGAATCAGATTATTATTTTAATTTTGCTTATTAAATTATACTTAACGTAATACGTGCTGTAGACCTCTTTTGGGTATCGTTCAGTTTAAACGCGTACAACTCTAAATCGATAGTACAAAAAAAAATTCAGAGGGCGGTCTATTACCTACATCTATCGTCTCATGAGTGGTGTACTGAGTGTGCCTTTGAGTGCGAGTTGTGGAGGAAATGGGGTAAGTGTTTGCGCCTATTTTACAAATGGTTCTTTTATGATCGGGCACGGTTCCACAATGTTGACACTTTCACCTTTCAATCGTGGAAATTACAGACACAATAGAAAGACAATAGGTGCGCGAACGCCGGCGTTCGCTTGGGGTTTCATGAATTAATATTGTTCTTAACTGTTTTTTGTTTTCCTGGGTAAAAATCATTTAATGACATCTCCCGCTCCGCCCAAGGGCGGGTAGTGTCAGACTTTTACTGACTAAAAAACCCACCCCGTTTCTTCTAAGCCCTTCATACCGGGTTCGGACCTTCCTTTCAGAAACCGGTCCATGGCCCCAGAGCCTCTAGCCAAGTTGCTAATCTGCAATAGTTAACGCTCGTAGAAAGCTTCAAATTTACGGGAATGACGTCGTCTTATCGCTCAGTCACGTGGTCAGAACGAAAGAATTGGCGGCAAGGTCAACTCGAAGCGTTCGGCGCAAGCGAAACGGTTGCAACTTGGCTAGGAGGGCAAGTAGGCTTCAGCCCTGATGGGCTGCTACGGTTTGCTGACAAGTCCTTGAGGCGCGCAGGAACAGTACGCGACGTCGACGACTTGGGCCCGGTCCGGACGGTTACCGGACGGTCGGACAGCGAGCTACCCATTGCTCGCCGTCATTGCTCTCAACTTGTGGAAACCAAGGGGGTTTCCATAAGTTGAGAACAATGACGCTAGGTAAGGTACCCGGACATTGAGGTTTTCAACCTTCAAATTGCAACGGACTCGTTGATTTGCTGATTCGCTTCGGGTTCGGTCTCAACGTGTAACTTTTTGTATATTCTTTCTGTTAGAGTTGTGTTTCTTTGTTCTATTTTATGTGGATTTGTTTTTTCATGTTATTAGTTTAGAAATCCGTGTATAAATTATTGTACCCGCCTTGTTCGTCTTTCGTTTGGTTTGTCTGGAACCCTGAGCATAATAGGTACCTACATTTAAAGAAGTTAATTTTATTCTTTTTGGCGCATTAATTAGTTCATTAAACCCCAAGCCCCAAGCGAACGCCGCCGTTCGCACTGTCATTGTCTTTTAATGTTAACCGACTTCGAAAAGAGGAGGTTCTATGTTCGGCTGAATGTATGCTTTTTTTTATGTATGTTCACCGATATCTCGGTCAATTGTGGACCGATTTTGTTTTTTTTTTTGTTTTAAAGGTTATGCTTCCAAGTTGGTCCCATAGAATATTATTATGATCTGATCATAAACTTCGAATTATAATACGTGTAGTCGATGACAGGCTGAAAGAAAAGGGGAGGGGATGTATCGAACTGATCTGGTGATGAAGCCGGAAAGTAAATTAATGTAACCTAACCGTGTGGGATTATTTGAAACGTTATGAGATGCAGTCTGATTAGAAGGTATTTAAGTTTGACTTTTTAGTGGTGGGTACCATAACTAAAAAGTGAAAAATAAAAAACTTTTTACAAAAAAAATTAAACCGACTTCAATGTAAAAAACATTGAAAAGTACAAAATAACTTTAATTTTGGAAGTCGGTGTTAAATAACGAAGAGACAAAACTATCTATTATTTATAGAAACACAGACTTCCGAAATTAAATTTATTTTGAATTTTTTGTCTCTAATTGACGGTATTCGAAAGGAAGCTTGTTATTTAAAAAAAAATCACTTTCTAATTTTTTACCCGACTTCGGCAAAGCCAAAGGAGGGTTATGATTTTGACAGGCTTTTTTTTTTTTTTTTTTTTTTTCGATGGGAAAAATCATCTTATGACAACCCCCGCTCTTGGGCGGAGCGGGGGATAGTGTCAGACTCTTACTGACTAAAAAACCCATCCCGTTCCTACAAGCCTTCATACCGGGGCTCGAGCGCCCTTTCGGATAACCCTGGCCCCAGTAGGCTTCGACCCGGCCGGGCCCCTGCTGTTGCTGACAACTCCTTGAGGCGCGCGGGAACAGCGCGCGCCGTCGACGACTTGGGCTTGGTCCGGACGGTTACCGGACGGCCGGACAGCGAGCTACCCATTGCTCACTGTCCGCAAGCCCGCGCCTACGGTGGCTGGAAATCGGGATCGGAATCCCGACGGCGGCGGCGAGAGCGCCGTTGCCTGATGCGGTCGGCCTCCTCCTTAGCGAGCATTACTGCTTCGCAGAAGTCGGCGACCGCCTGCCACTCCTCCTCGCTCCGGACCATGGCCTCGACCAAGGCCCGGCGCGAGAGGTCTCCGCCGCCGATCACCCCCACGAGGGCACGACGATGCTCCGCCCAAGCAGGGCACACCGCGATTGTGTGCTCCACCGTGTCCTCCGGGCGTTCCGCACAGTGGCGACACCCGGGCGTCACTTCCGCTTTAATTCGGAACAGGAACCTCCCGAACTTGCCATTTCCGGTGAGGACCTGTGTCATGCGGAAGGTAAGGACGCCGTGAGGTCTTTCCAGCCACGCCTCAAAGAGGGGACTTATCGCCATAATTGTGGCGTGCCCATGACGGGGTTGCGATAGTCGCTGACGCCATTCCACCATGAGATCCCGCCGGAGCTCTGTCCGCCATGCCGTGACCTGTCGCGGCAGAGGACTTTCACCCCGGCGTTGCATCTCCACGCGCATGTCGTGCATGTGTGCAAGGACTGTTGCCTCCAGATCCCACGGTGGTAGGCCAGCCAGAAGGCTCGCCGCTTCGCAGGAAATCGTGCGGTATCCCCGCACCATCCGAATTGCCATGACCCTCTGGCAGGCGTTCAGAATGCCCGCCGGTCGCTTTCGCAGCGACGGCGCCCACACCGGCGCCCCGTAGAGGGCCATGGACCGAACGATCCCCGCGTAGAGCCTCCGGCAGGAGGCGTCTGGACCCCCAAGATTGGGCAGGAGCCGCTTGAGAGCGGCCCCAGTCCGGTTGAGTTTGGGAGCCAGACGTCGGAAATGCTCCTCGAAATTCCATCGGCTGTCGAGGATGAGTCCCAGGTACCTCATCGATGTCCCGACGCCGATGCGAACTCCTCCTACCGTTAGTTGGGAACCCGACGGTGGCGCGTTCCGACGGCCGCGACCGTGAAAACACATGGCCTCGGATTTGCGCAGCGCCACCTCGAGTCCCAACTCCTGGATCCTACCAACGACTATCGCAACCCCGCGTGTCGCTAAAGCGGCCGCCGCCCGGTACGACTCTCCCTGCGCTAGAACCAGCGTGTCGTCTGCGTAGCAGACCACGCTGACCCCGTCAGGGAGGTCGCCCCGCAGCACGTAATCGTACCCGATGTTCCACAAGGGTGGCCCTAGTACCGACCCCTGCGGAACACCGCACGACATCCCCCGACGTTTCCAGTCTCCCTGGTGACCGGGGTAGACAATATACCTGTCCGACAGGTAGGCCTCGACTACTCGACAGAGGTATTCGGGCACCCGGTGGTACCGGAGTGCCCTCCGGATCGTACTCCAGGGCAGGGAATTGAAAGCGTTGGCAATGTCCAAGGACACTGCCACGACACACCTACCCTGGGACACCGCATCCCCCGTCGTGAGGGCTCGCACGCGCATGATGGCGTCCACCGTAGAGCGCATCCTGCGAAAGCCGAACTGTCCGTCCGAAAGGTCCGGCCCCACCCGTGAAAGGCGCGCGACGAGGCGGCTCGCAATCACTCTTTCAAAGAGCTTGCCCACCTCGTCGAGCAGCACAATGGGCCGGTACGCGGACGGAGAGTCCGCAGGGCGCCCTGGCTTCGCGATGAGGACCAGTTTCCCCGTCTTCCAGCGAAGTGGGAACTGGCCCCTCTCCAAGCATGCGCTGAAGAGCCCTCTCAGTCGAGGCCCGAGAGCCTCCATGGCCAGGACCCAGGCTTTCCCAGGCAAGCCATCGGGTCCTGGGGCGGCGTTCTTGGCACTCAGCCTTTGCACCGCCACTCTCATCTCTGCCTCGGTCACCTCTGGAGCATTATCGTCGTCGTCGCTATTGCGGTCCGCGTCAGACACCGCTGGCGGAGGCGGAGCCATGGGCGGGGGGGAGTGTTCCCCTCGCGCAGGGAACAGAGCGCTTACCACACCCTCCACGAGTTGGGGCCGGAGACTCTGAGTCAGCGGGGGAGCCCAGGGGCGCAGTTTCTCCCGTACCAATTTGTACGGGCGCCCCCACGGGTCCGCGTTCAGAGACCCCAGCCACACGTCGCGGGCCTCGAGTTTGGCCCGCTTAATCTCCGCTCGGAGGGTGTGTTTTGCCTCTCTGTAACCTTCGTACAGCTCCGCCTCTCTGGCCTCCGCATCCGGCGCGCGGATGCGGCGCCTGCAGTATCTGGCGTACCGGCGTCGCGCGTGGTTGCACGTGTTGCGCAGTGCAGCGATTTCCGGCGACCACCAGTACACCTGGCGCTTAGCACGTCCTGGACGGACTCGGGGCATTGCCGCATCGCAAATTTGCGACATGGCCTCCCGGAACCACTCCGCCTCGACGTTGATGTCGACAGGCCTGTCCGGTGCTTGCACCCAGGCCTGTACCGTCGCGGCTTCCAGGAGGAGCTCCCGGTCCATCTGCTTAAGCGCCCACCGCGGACCGCAAGGGCTCTGTCGGACCGGCGCGGCCGAGGTTTCGGCGGAGACGTCCAACCGGATATACCGGTGGTCGGAGTACGTCTCCACCTCCTCCATAACGCGCCAGTCGACGACACGCGGCGACAGAGCGGGGCTGGCGAACGAAAGGTCCACCACTGATTTACCCCGCCTCCGCACCAACGTGGGGACAGAACCCCGGTTCAGGACGACCAGGCCCAGCTCCAAGGCCCAGTCCTCCACCAACCGACCCCGTGTGTTCGTGCGCCGGGAACCCCAAGCCGTATTCCAGGCGTTGAAGTCCCCACAAACGACCACGGGGAGGGTACCAAACCCAGCGACGACGACACTTAGCTCCATAAGGGAGACATGGAGTTCGTCGGGAGTTCTGGACGGGGACAGGTAGACGCCTACCACTGCAATGTCCCCGACCCGTGCTGTCACGCAACCTCGTCCCCTCGCAACAGCCTCGAGGGGCGGGGTACCGGCGGCGGCCGACGAAATTAGCGTCACCGAGCCGTCCAGGTCCTGAACCCAGCGGGGATGGACGTAGTACGGCTCGGAGACGACGGCGACATTGATCGACCACTGCGCCATGCTCTGGAGCAACAGATCCTGAGCGGGGGCGCAGTGGTTGATGTTCGCCTGGAGGAGACGTAATGGTGTCCTTATTGACATTCCATTACAGTCTCCTCCCGAGCCCCCTGTGAGGGCACCGCCGCGGCGGGAGCGGCGGCAGCCAAGACGGTGGCTGCTGCGGTGAGGGTGTCAGGGTGGATGGGCCTGACTTTGCCCTTGGCCTTGGCGGGGGGGTCGCAGGACCTGCCCCCAGCCCGGTGGTCGGCCGGCTTGCCTGCAGCCGCACATGCGTAGCAGTGCGGCTTTGCACGGCATTCAACGGCCTTGTGCCCGGGCTGTCCGCACTGGTGGCAGCGGTCACTGCGGTCCTCTGCGGCGCAATAGGCCCCCACGTGGTGCCCCACGTGACAGCGGTAGCACCGCAGAGGTTTGGGTTCCAGCATCTTGACTTGGGCTGAAACCCAACCCACCAATAGTCTTCGGCCCTCGGTCGTGATGGCCTTGGCCGCCGACACGGGGCAGCTCACCGTAACGGCTCGCATACCCGTGCTGTCAGCGCGGATGGTGCCCGCCCGGACCTGATCGGTCGTGCACCCTCCCGCCCTGACGATGGCGGCCACCACTTCCTCCACCCTAACGGAGTCGTCCAGACCCATAATGCGCATGTCGATGCACTTGGTGGGTCTGGACACTCGGGCCTCCTCGGCGTCCAGGGACGCCCTGATCTTTACGGCCAGAGCGTCTGCGAGTTCCCCGCTATTTGCCCCAGGGACCTCCAGCATTCGGGCACCGGTAGCGGTGCGCCTCATCCGGAAGCCCTCTGAGGCTCCGAACTCGCCGAGGTGGCCAATCACCGCCTGCTTGGCTTTTGCCATGACTGCGTCGTAATTGACGCCCTTCTTTTCCGCAGCTGGCTGTAGTGTGATCACTACAGCTGCGGAAGTCGGGGCGCGAAGTCGAGCAGCCATGGCCCGCTTTTTGCGGTCTTGTCGCCGCCTTCTTTTCTTGGCCGCCCTTGCCGCCTTGCTCGCCTTCTTTTTGGCACCGACGACCGTCCACTCGGCGCCAGCCGAGGGGTCTTCGGGCGTAGGAGGCGGCAGGCGCGACCTAGTCGCCGCCGCGGCGGGAGGCCCCGCCGGTTTGGTGGCAGCCGCCACCCTACCCTTCGGGGGAGGGGCAGGCTTCCCCTGCCGCTGCTGCTGCTTGGCCGCCGGGACCGGCCTCGCAGGCCCCGACGCCGCGGCCACGCGCCCGGCTTGCCCCGAGGTGCCAGCCCTGGGTGCTGCAGCCGTCGTGGCCGCGGCGACGGTGGCATACGACGCCGTCCTCTTCTGGCCGGAGGCCGCAAGAGGGGGGCGCAGGACGATGCCCTCCAGGACGGAGAGCTGGCGCTGGATGTGCCCCTGGAACTGCTGCTGCTGCTGCTGTTGCTGCTCCCTAAAGGCAGCCAGCTCCTGCCGCAGCAGAGACACCACTTCCTCACTATCCGCCTGGGGCGAGGGCCGGGATCGGCCCTGCTCCTCCCTGCTCCTCCCTTCGGGACGAGAGTCCTGGAGAGTGGCCACGGCTGCCTCGAGCCGGCCAAACCTCCCGCTAAGGGTGCGCTCGTAGGGCTCGAAAACGAGCCCCAGCGCCTCCTCAATAGAGGTGTTGGCCAGCTCAATGGAGCGTTTTTTGGCCACCCTCTCCCTCTTATTCGCCACACTCGTGATGGCGGCTGCCACGACCGCTCTAAACTTGGCCATCGCCTCCTCCATTCCCTCTGGCAGGTCCTCAGGAATCCTCGGCACCAAGGCGCTGGCCTGGCGTCCCTCACTGGCGGTCTCAGTGGGGAGCCCTCTCCCTCTGCCCGACTTTCGGGCCGCACCCCGCCCCGACGACGAGATTTTGCGGGCAGGTCCCGTCTCGTCGTCGGACACGGAGCGCATGGCGCGCATGAACGCCCTCCTTCCGTTGGATGCGGACTCCTCCACCTCCATCGAAAGGAGGAGCTCCCGCACCTCCAACTCCGACTCCTTCCCGTCTGAGTTGAGTAAAGACGCGGCATCTGAGTCCGACGCCGCGTCTTCACTCACCTCCCTGAGGCCAAACCTACGGCCGGCCTCCATTGGCATCGCGGACGTGCTGGGAACTGGTCCCAGGGACTCCGCGCTGCCGAAGTGTGAGCCACCCTGGCTCTGTGCGTCCACGGAGGACGGAACAGGGTCCGAAGACCCGAGGCGATGATTGCCCCCCCCAGAATACGAGGGGCAGCCCGAGCTCTGCTCGGGGAGGGATTCTCCTGCACGCAGGTACCCTCCTGGGGTAGTTAATTTTTCATCATTCGCACTCATGATTTGCTGAACTCAGCTTTGCCTTTTTTGAATGGGGTGGGGTCCCCATTACACGTTCGCCATCCTGGTCATGTCTGCTGAACAGACACGTACCGGAGGCGAACCCTATCTCCACGACATCACTATCCAGAAGGCGCCAACAGCTGTTGTGCCAGCGCTTCTGGACAGCGCACCCTCCGGGCGGTCCGACTGGACTCCGCCTTATGTTCCTCTTGGTCTGGTCTCTCGCTTGAGGCCTTCCGGCATGAGTAGCTCTACCGGCATAGCCCTCAAGGTCATTGAGACACGCAAGCCCCACCACGACGACAACGTGGGAACACAGTTGTATGCATGTATGTATGTATGTGAGTATGTTCATCTGTTCCCTCATAGCTCCTAATCTACTGATTGGAACTCGACATATGAGGTATCGTTAGAACCGTCTTAATCGTCCGATGAACATAGGCTATAGCGTGACGTGTCACAAAACGCGATATGGCGCCCTCTAGCGGACAAAAAGTAATGTGATAAAAATAAAAAACGCCGTGTTTGGTGTCATTTGAAAGGGCTTAACTTGTACATTTCCAAAATATTGCTCAAATTTAAAGTGACGTCCTCTAGCGGAAAATGTTAAGATAAATACACCATGTTTGATATCTGAAAGGGCTTCACTGGTACTTAACAAAAAATAACATCAAAATTCAATGTAGCGCCCTCTAGTGGACAAAACTGTTTTGTGTTAAAAAACAGATAAATACGTCGTGTTTGGTATCATTTGAAAGGGCTTCACGTAAATAGTATTAAAACAGTGATTTAACACCAAAATTGCTTAAATAAAAATAAAGTAAAAAACTAAAACCCGACTACGACAAAGAAACGACGCTGAAAAAGAATGAAACAAGATTTTCAGGATAGTGAAAAACAAGAACAGAACAAAAAGAAAAGCCGCAGTCACACGATATAGGTACTAACATAAACACTGAAATAACGAAGTTGTTTATTAGTAATGTCTTAAAAGAATGTTAAGATAAATACACCGTTTTTGATATCATTTGAAAGGGCTTCATTGGCACTTATCAAAAAATATAATTAATTTGGGTTTTTATAATTCAATGATTAATATTCAATGTGGCGCCTCTAGTGGACAAAAAGTTTTGTGTTAAAAAAAAACAAGATAAATACTTGAAAGGTTGAAAATTGTTTAAATAAAAAAAAAGTAAAAATTAAAACCCGACTACGACAAAAAATGTTTCGTTTGGTACCTATAACGTGTACCTAACTGCGGCTTTTCTTTTTGATCTGTTCTTGTTTTTCCAGTTACCTTGTTTATTTCAGTATCCTGAAAATCTTGTTTCATACTTTTTAACCGACTTCAAAAAAGAAAGGAGGTGGTTCTCGATTCGGTTGTATTTTTTTTTTATGTTTGTTATCTCAGAACTCCGTCGTTTATGGACCGATTTGCAAATTTTTTTCCCCTCACATGATATACTTCAAGATTGGTCTCATTTGTTTCAAAATCCATTTCTGATGATGGGATCCTTGAGGAATCGAGAGAACTCCTCAAATATTATAGGCAACCATATAGTTATTTTAGTATTATCATTGAGGGCTTATGCGTTTACAGTCAAAAAGTGACATTTGATGAAGTGGAACTGGTAAAGAAGACCAGAAATGGCCAATGGAACTTCATACTCAAACAGATATCACAATAAACATGTTAAGCGCCCATGACAATACAAATAAATGAATAGTTCTGAATAGATATGATAAAAATGTTATCATCGAAGTGATCTGATGATGATGATGATGATGGAGCCGGAAGATAGGCACCAGAACTCCGTAATTAATCATTGTATCCTAGCCGTGTTTGAGCTTATTAGAATTGTCATGAGATGCACTTTGGCTATACGGTACTATTGAACTGATCTGATGATGATGATGATGGAGCTGGAAGATCGGCACTGGAACTCCGTAATTATTCAATGTATCTTAGCCATGTTTAGGCTTATTAAATTTGTCATAAGATGCACTTTGGTTATAAGGTACTATCGAACTGATCTGATGATGGAGCCGGAAGGTGGAAGGTGATCACGGGAACTTCATAATAAAATATTGTATCCTACCAGGGCTTGGGTTGATTGGAATTTTCATAAGAAAAAGGTACTCTGGCTACAAGTGTATCGCAACTTGACTGGCCTGTTGGTCTAGTGGTTAGTGGCCCTGACTGCTATACCGCAGGTCGTGGGTTCGATTCCCACCCAGGACAAATGTTATGTGATGAGCATGATCATTTGTTCTGTGTCTGGGTGTAATTTATCTATAATATGTATGTATTTAGAAATATATAAGTATGTTTATCAGTTGTTTAGTACCCATAAAACACAAGCCCTGCTTAGCTTGGGACTAGACGGCGTTGTGTGATAGTTGTATAAAAAAAAAAACAAAAAAGTACGAAATAAAACCTTTTTACAAAAAAAAAAAATAACCGACTTCACTAAAAAAATACACTAAAATGATCAAAATAACTTTAATTTCGGACGTCGGTGTTTCTCGCTATTGTTTGTTTCTTATGTATGCTGAAAAAAAGTCTTGTGGAAGGTTGTTCACTTTCGTTTACTGAGCAAGCCCTAAAAGTTTTTGGAGGACTGTCCCTTACACTCTGTATATAGATAATAATATAATATAATATTCCACAACTATCATACAACGCCGTCTAGTCCCAAGCTAAGCAGAGCTTGTGTTATGGGTACCTACTAGACAACTGATAAACATACTTATATATTTCTAAATACATACATATTATAGATAAATTACACCCAGACACAGAACAAATGATTAGGCTCATCACACAAACATTTGTCCTGGGTGGGAATCGAACCCACGACCTCCGGCATAGCAGTCAGGGTCACTAACCACTAGACCAACAGGCCTGTCAATAGTATTATACAGGGTTTTTTGTAAAACACCAGCAACCTCTTAGGACCATGTTAAGAACATCATGAACAACAACTTTTGTTCTATGACTTTTAAAAAATGATCATATTTTAGTTCATCATATTTTCATACAAAAATAACAATATTTGAGTAAATTGAACGTTCTAAATATTACGAAGTCTATGCGCAGCAAGCCATAGTACAATAGCGGAGGGTAGTTGAACATGAACTTGACCTATTTACGGGCGACCCCCACTAGTCGGTTTGGTCACATTGATGCGCTTGCGTCGCGTCGTGTTCTTGTTGAGTAATTCGGCAGTGCGGACGTTATTATCTTTACATGATGTATCAATATTCTAATGTCGAGTATACGAAAATAGTGCGAATGCTTGCTAGGTGTAATTACAATGTTTCGGGAAGCCTGCTTACTATTATTACGAGAACAGTGAGCGGGAGCCGTAAATCCGCCCCTAAGACGACCCACTGACCCCGTAAGTAGATACAGCAAAATACAGAGTTGAAATTTGTTAGATAGAACAACGAAATCTTGAAGGTTTGTTTTTTGTTAAATGTGTTATGTTTTGTAAAAAGTCATAGGACAAAAGTTGTTGTTTATGATGTTAGTAATACAGTCCTGCGAGGTTGTTAGTGTTTTAAAAATAACCCTGTATATATCAAGGGCATTGAAGGATATATTAGCTATAGGAACGAATAATGAGAATGTTTTGCTTACTTAATAATTTTTAAGTAAGCAAAACACACAGTTCAGTTGGGTAGATCTAATTTCGAGAAAGAGGTCAACCGTCGAATCCGACTCGGCTGGGCAGCGTTCGGGAAGCTACGCGGTATCTTCTCATCCAACATACCACAGTGTCTCAAGACGAAAGTCTATGACCAGTGTGTGTTGCCAGTGATGACATATGGATCCGAAACGTGGTCGCTCACAATGGACCTCATCAAAAGGCTTAAAGTCGCAGGAGAACCAAGGTTGCCGACATAACACAAAGAATCGCCAAACTTAAGTGGCAATGGGCAGGGCACATTGCTCGCAGAACAGATGGCCGTTGGGGCCGAAAAGTTCTGGAGTGGCGACCGCGTACCGGAAAACGCAGCGTTGGAAGGCCTCCTACAAGGTGGACTGACGACCTGGTGAAGGTAGCGGGAATCCGATGGATGCGGGACGCACATGATCGTTCGTTGTGGCGACGCTTGGGGGAGGCCTATGTCCAGCAGTGCACGTCTGTCGGCTGAAATGATGATGATGATGATGATGATGAAGCAAAACATTCTCATTATTCAACATTTTAATATAAAAGGGGGAGGGGGGGAGATATACAACTGACACTTTTCCAAGTTACCAGCGTTGCTTTTTTAGGGAGATTTAGTTCTGAATTCCTTGACAGGTTAATTGAACGCCACCTTTTGCACGGCGTTGTTGCTCGTTTTGCACCACCCGAGGGGCACTTGTAGGGTAGGATTTGGAGAAGGTTATAAATCCTACAGCCGCGAGCAATTTCAATTTTCTTCACTGATTTTAAAAATCCATTCACCAGTAGAATGCTACTTGATTACTGGGTGACATAGGTTATACATTTTCTACTTACATGCGGATAAAGCCGCTAACAGAAGCTAGTGATTGAATAATTAAAGTAGGAAGTATGTTTTTAACGAAATACTAAACACATATCTTTATCTTCCACAGACATGGAGTCGCAGTTCTCAATGCCTCATCACTTAGCACGAAACCCTCTCTTCGGCCCTACGATTGACGATGCAGTGAATATGGCTACGTTAGAAACTTTTATTTTGGTGAGTGCGCTATGTTAGTTTGAGTGCGTCTCCCCAAAGAGTGAATAGGCTCTTAATAAACTAGTGCGCCTCACCATCAACGATTACATCACTGCTTACCATCAGGTGGGATCGCAGTCAAGCACTAGTTTATACAAATTAAAAAAAAAAAAAAAAAAACTTCTCATCATTTAGCTAAATGATGTCCTATCGCTTGAGACGTTTTACGTAGTTAAGAATCATTAGCTGTGTTGTTAACGTATTCGGGAGCTTCTTTAGCTTTTCCCGGTATTTTGAAGTTACGTTTTGGATTTCTTCCTTTATCGTGGGTATTATCAGATATTCGTGAATTTCTTGGTTGATCACATACCATGGGACATTGCTGATTGTTCGGAGTAAAATGTTTTGCATTCTCTGCTAGTATGAGATGGTTCAGTTGCAGGTACTACCCCAGAGTTGAATGCCATACATCCATACCGGCTTTAATACAGCTTTATAAATGAAAAGCTTGCTGTCCATGGACAATTTGCTGTTCTGATCCAGGAGCCAAAGAAGGCGCTTGAAACATATTTTCAGTTTTCTTTCTTTCTTTTATGTGTTTTTTCCATGCCAGGCGCCGATCAAGGTGCATTCCAAGGTAATGGACACTGTTTGGGTGTGGTAAGCTGGTATCTTCCAGTTGATCATGGGGGCAATTACCCTTTCGCAATGTAAAGGTAACTTGTACAAATTTTAAAGCATTGACTTTAATTCGCCCGTCGTGTAACGATTTGCTTGATTTATTCAATGCTGTCTGCGGAACTTTGTAGCAGTACTCTGGTCCTTATCGCTGGCTAAGATGGCAATATCATCAGCAAACGTTGCAATTGTGGTATTATCTGCTTCCCGTAAGTCAGCTGAGAATATGGTACCTATATAGCAAAGGTCCCAGAAAAGAGCCTTGAGGTACGCCAGCATATATCTCAAATAGTATCGAAATTGCATCTCCTTCCTTGACCTGAAACAGCCGTTCAGTCAAATATGAAACAAAGACCCTATGATAGCTGTGTAGGAGGTTATTTTTAATTTTCAGGAGTAGGTCCTCACACTCTATCGATAGCCTTCAGGTGGTTCAGGTGGAGCAGTATTCTTTTTCTTTGAGAGTTTTTCTTACTCTTTGGTAGACTCTGTAAACCTGCTCCACTGTAGAGTGCTGTTGCCTGAAACCAAACTGGTGAGCTGGTATGACGTATTTTTCTTCTAGAATTTGAGAAGTAGCGACTACTCAAAGATTTTCGACAGTATTGGCAGTAAGCTTATTGGCCTATAAGAGCTGACTTTATTATTACCATTGTTATTTGTGACACTATCCACAACTTTAGAAAATACTGTACTCTCAGGATATCATTATATAGCATTGTCAAGAAGACAAATCCTTAGGTAGATGTTTTATAATTTAGGAATTAAGTCAAATCTGACTTAATTCCTTTAGACTTTTAAGGGGTCAACTGGATTCATAGATAAGAGTCCAGTTGACCCCTTTCAAACTTTTCGTGCTCCCGGTTTCGGTGGTAAAGCCATTTGATAATCTTGTTTGAGGATTAGTTCTTTTTGTTTTTCAAATTCCTTATCAACCGTATCATTCCGAACAAAGTTCTTAGAGAGATCTTCCGCAAACTCGTTTGCTTTCTCTTGTGGGGTTCGTGCCCAGCCGGAGTTACATTTCAGGTAGTGTTGCCCAAATGCAAGAACAAGACGAGACTTAGCCAGTCTTGGTCTTGGTCTTGCGCCAATACACCTGGTCTTGGTCTTGGTCTTGGTCTTGCGCTCCCAGTCTTGGTCTTGGTCTTGGTCTTGCAGCAAGAGTCTTGCAAGTCTTGCAATTACCTATTAGTCTATTACTATTTATTAAAGTTTACTTTAAATCTTAGAAAAACGTATTAGAATTGGAACATTGTGAGCTTGAATTAACATAGCCATAGTAAAGATCAAGCAGATTAATAAATAACTGAAGATTTGATAAGAAATTCGAAAAATCAACTGACCTATATGTCGTTTTCCATGGAAGTAACTGTTTCTTAATAAACATTTATGATTTATAAGCTTACATTTGCTAAAACATGTAAAAAAACAAATTAATTACAATAACTTGACTGTATTTTAAAGAACAATACTTATCTGTCTAGAAAGAGATTGAACCCTCAACTTATAAGAAATTTAATAAAAGAGTTTTACGATTTATCATTTATTTGAATAAAAAATAAAATACAACACAAATCAACAGCTTTATCATTAGGTTATGATACTTTATATCAATTTTTTTGACCAAGAATTAATACAAAATAACCATCTGGCTGACTCATCACTTAACCTATTTCTATGTTTTCTAATTACTAATGATGCTTTAGAAAATAACCTCTCAGCAGGTACTGAGACTGAGTTGCAGGTATTGAGAGAAAATCACGGGCCATTTTCGATAAAATCGGATACTCTGTCTCATGCGTCCTCCACCAATCTAAAATGTCTTCCGAGCTGGCAGTTCTTGGTTTTCTCAGGTACTCCTCCAACTCGTCTATCACTAAGCCTTGAAGACAAGATCCAGATGACGTCGAGGGACATTCATAGAGTTTATCAAAGTCTATTACGTCTTCATCTTCATCACATACTTTATTTTCTTTTTCTGGTAATTCCAGAGATTTGTTCAGTGAGTGTAGACTTTTATATTCTTCATAAAGTTCATTGAACTTGCGCAGACTTTCTGTTTTAAGTTGCTTCCCCCACATTGTCAGGTCAAAAGTCTGAGCCTTATGCCTTGGGTCTAAAATTAAAGAAGTACAATAAATCCAGTTGCTCTTCTTGTAATGTTTAAGCATTTTGTCTCGAGCTGCTTGGAAATCTAGAATGAGCCTTTCATCCACTTCAGATCGATTAGGTTTCTCATCTAACTGTTTTACCATGGATTCAATTTTATCTAGCAAGAGATTGAATGATACAATGACTAGCGGTAATGTAACATATTTGTCTCCACCAAGTTTTGTACTTAAAAGTTTAAAGTTTATTAGAAATTTATGTAATTTTTCGAGTACCTGCCATTCATTAGCTGTGATTTGAAAATCATTTAATTCGGTGACAGAACTGCACAATATGTCAATGCCCGCTCTCACTTTTAAACCAAATCCAATCATATCATGTGTGGAATTCCATCTCGTTGGACAGTCAAGAATGGCATTTAGATTTGATGGCACGCCAGCTGCTTCACAAGCAGACTGAAACTTCTTCTTCACTATCTCACTTCTTTTTATTTTACTGGAAATACTGCGTAACTTTGTTACAGATGTACGCGAGTCAGCAATATTTGGTGCAAATTCTTCATCTTCCTCATCCTCAGTTTCGTCTGCATAGTCTTCGTACTGCTGATCTTGCGCGTTAGTGTCAGACTCACAGTGTAATGCTAAGGTCTTTAATAAATCTTGTACACCAAGGTTTAAAATGTGAGCAAAGCACCGGAAATGTTGATTGTCTAAAGTGTGGCGGCAGCTGTTTGCCCAGTTCATACATAAATTTGGTATTTGCAGTTGCGTTGTCGACCGTGATACCTTGTATTTTATCAATTATGCCATATTCCAATAAACATTCATGGAAAATCGTTGCAATATCTTCCCCAGTATGTCGACCGCGTGATGGTATAAAATCAAGAACTACAGATTGATACTTCCATTCGTTGTCTATATAATGAATAGTAACCCCGTAGTAACTCCTACCAGCAATTGACGTCCACCCATCAATGGTAAAAGACATTTTAGATGATAATTGTTGAAGTCGTTCCTTGAGATTCAATTGGAGCTCTTCAAATCGCTCTTTGACTTTCCTTCTAAGTGTAGACCTTTTAGGAAACACCATATAAGGGCAAATACGTCGAAAATATACTTGTGTAGCTTCGTCATCGAAAAATGAGAAGGGAAGATATTTTTTCACCACCCAATCAACTGTAGCTGTCGTGATGTTGTCACTGCTGTTTTCCGACTGGAACAAAACAATAAATCTTGTGTTATTATTTAAAACATACTAGGTTTGAGCGTATAAGAGGAGGAGGTTTGTTGTTGTTAAATCGAGAAAATCGTTAAATTGATATTTGTTATATTAAGGTTGCACTGTACTGTAATTTACCAAAATAAAGTACTTAGTTGTTACTGGCCGATTAAATGAAAATATGGGTGTTTATAAAAAATATTTAAGACGATAATTACATACTTAATATGTCGCACCCCTAGATGAAAACACCACTAACTCAAAAATACTTACGTAAGTTAATGGCGTTTTTGAAAGTATCGCATGAATAGCTACGCGGAGTTAAAATTCTTTTAACTGTTAAAACAATATTTTTACCTGTCCACTTCTTCCAGCGGTTACTAAAAAGCTTGTGATATCTCCACTTAATTTTGGTTTAACAGGAAGAAATATTTCTGATTCCTTTTTGTGGAAAGATATTAGATGTTTCCTTAAGCCTGAAGTGTTTCTGTTTTTCATTTTTATTTCAATCTTTTTATGTTGGCACAATTTACAGAAGGCAGTTTGGGATGCATGAATTATTTCGAAAAACTCCTCAAATTTGCTTTTGGGTCTTTTAGATCTGTGACTCAAACTCTCGTTACTCGGACTAGAATAATTTGAATCTTCGTCACTCATATTAAATTGTACACGTGATACGTTTTTAGAAAACAACGAGAATTAGTAAAAACAATTAGTAAGTTAGACTCGAAGCACAGCTCAATTGGAAATGACTGGAATTAAAATAATTCCTTTATTTATAGTACGTTTCCTTGCTTTCTACCGCGCCGCCTCGCCACGTGCCGGCTCTATGAAAAGGATGCCGCCGCAAATCAAACAATGCCGCGTGCGGCGTACAAACACACACTAAATATTACCTACTTGTACAGACGCGACGCGTGAATAAAATAGAATTAGTGCCAATCACTATTCTTTACATATAAGTGAATGTTTTGGCGTACATCTATACTAATATTATAAAGCTGAAGAGTTCGTTTGTATGTTTGATGACAGAAGTTTTAAAATAAATAAATAAGTCCTGAACGTCACTATACCTCCAAAGTTACTATTCCTCGTGGACGAAGTCGCGGGCACAGCTAGTAAATACTTACTCTCATCATCTCTCTCAGAGATATTCGGGCTGGTAAGTAATACAAAACTCTTATCGCAGGCTTTTTATTTTATTAGTAGGTAAGTACCTACGCTTTTTATATTATTTTATTAGTTTTGTAGAATTTTTTTACACGTTTCAAGTATATTTAAAAGTGGCTACAATATTTATTAAACGGGTGATATTTGAACACTTTTTTGCTATTTTTTCTTGTAAAAACTTAAGAAATATAATGACTAAATGTACAATAATAGTACCTAAGTAATTAGTTTAAAACCATATAAGTAATCAATATTATACTATATACTTACTAGAATGAATTAATATGACATCTACTACCTATCCTTACCATTTTATCCTAATCATAATACTACTTGCGTGATCAGTATAATGTATTCATTTTCATTCTAAGCACTCTGAAACTTATTTATTCTTTGGAACACCTCTAGGTACTCTTAAAAAAATTCGAAATTATTTTGCATGAGTATACCTACGCCCTATGGCGGCAATCAAATAGTGTCACAAATGTTATGATTTCGGCGTGGCGGCAACGATTGTTTTAGATTTCAAAAGAAGCCGCCGGCGCGTGTATCATAACCATGTACTTCCGAAAAGCGGCAAATTTCTTTGAGAAGTAAGTACAAAACCTTTGATGCCGCATTATCAAAGTGCCGATGGTTAAAACATAACTATGCATGCACTCAGTTTGATTTTAATAGATATTTTTTTATTCGCTATGTTTATGGTATTAGTCGTAATGCGCATAGGTCCAGTTTTTCATATTCTTTGATACAGTTTTTTGCGTCTCATAGAATTCCTAAGCGTACCTACCTATACACCGAACTGTTACACCTAACTACTCAGTGAAATAGCGCTAAGTCCTAGCTGCAAGACGCAAGAGTCTTGCAGGCTATGTCTTGTTCTTGCTCAAGTCTTGCACGGTCAGTCTTGGTCTTGGTCTTGCTAAAAATACGCGGTCTTGTTCTTGGTCTTGGTCTTGCAAAAACGCAAGAACAAGACCAAGACTGCAAGACCAAGACTGAATTTGGGCAACACTAATTTCAGGGGAGGCTTAGAAGACTGAGGTCTACTGTAATGTTTAGTGAACTTTCACATGGAGTAGTTAGTTGCCTCTGTAGCAGATAATGATTCCAGCTGTGTCTGCATCGCGTTATCACGCTATTCTTTCAGTTTGCATTTCAGGTCTTCAGCTGCTCAACTGAAGTTTGTTTTGTCTCCTGTTAGTCTGGTTGGATGCCAAACTTTGCGCAGTCGTTGCTTTTCCAGTATCGCTGATTTTATGTCTGGCGGAAAGTTTTTAGCTAAATTCTCTGTGTTATCTGGAATTTTAAGAGCTACTTTTAGCTGTATATTTTTATCTATGTACTCTCTGTAGTAGCTCCAGTTGGTATGCTAATAATGTAAGGTTTCTGGAGTGGTTATTTCTGTGGCATTCGTGCTCATAGTTAGTAGAACTGGAGTGTGATCATACGAGCCATCATAACAGGATTCTGGTTTTAGGTACATATAGAAAACACCCCTGATTATGAAAAAGTCCAAGAGGTCTGGTATTTTATTAGTGTCACTTGGTCAGTATGTTGGCTCCCAAGAAGAAATGGCTTAAGCGTTGTTACTATCAAGTAGTGTTCGACCGAAACAGGTTTTTATGACTGAAATCGAAACCGAAACTTTATTAAAAGGATTGTAAGATTGAGGTAGCCCCTAGTTCTCCTTTAATAATGTTCAGGGGTGTAGGTTTTTAATAACTATTCTGACTAGTCTTTTATCTTTCCTATTAAAAGTACGCCCAATGAGTTCATTATTCTAGACAAGATTAATTCATTTTTTGTAGACCTCTGTGTCTGCACTGTTTATTCCAGGCTAATTTTTGTTGACAATTTTGTAGGTAAATTGGTCCTTCTTGCTACAGTCTCTAGGAGTTCAGTTAACTTATTAAGGTCTTCGACTCCATAAAGAATAATGGTTTACTGTGTTTCATAAGTTTCTCGTCCGTTATATCTTCAGTTAGATCCATGGGTAGTACGCTATATCTCTTGGTTGTTTGCAACCTTTCTGGTCATGGACTATGACACATCGTCTTCCGCTTTTTTATTCTGGCTAGTGGGTACTCTTTGCCAGTCTGGGGGACTAGACTGGTGCTCTACCGTTTCTTTTTGTGATGCTTTTGAAGTGGTACAAGAAGTCAAGGGTGGGCTTCTTTTTTGATGTATTCCCAATGGACGAACTTTTCGGTTTTCTTGAGAAAAGTCATAGTCATAGTTGTTTATTGATAAGGGATTCTTACAAGTCAAATACAGAATGATACATTATACCTAGTCAACAAATGATACGCCGCTAAATTTTGATCGTTTTAATCCCGTGGAGGGTCGATCTGGTACATGTAACACTATCGATTTGTAAAGATAAAATTAAAAAGTAAAGTACCTTTTTCCAAAACTCGTATTAATTCACGCATGTACGAAATTAATTTACATATTTACATTACATACGTACATTATTGCGTACAAACTACTTACAGGTCATTGGACTCAGCTGAAGTTTTCTTAAAGAAATTAATTTAGTAGTGCAGTACAAAGTGAGTCTTTTTCAGATTCAGAGTTCTTGCCATTTCTTTAAAACCATAACGCCAATTGATTCGCGGCATCGTTTAGCTTCTGCTCTAAATGAACCACTGATTCAGCTGTTACGAACGCTGCAACATCATCATCGTACATGAGTACTTCTGCGTCAGTCACAGCATCAGGCAAGTCATTCAGCAGCAGCGAAAACAGTATGTTTGGACACGGATGACCCCTGAGCGCTCGCCTCCGACATAAATTTAATAAGTCGGGAGCTCAAACCGTTTTCAAAAACTTTTTTCAATAGGCTGAGGTGGAAACTCAGCTGATCAAATTTACGATTTTAAGTAGTGTTTACAGCCGTAGGAGCCTGGTTGCCTACTTTTACGGAGTCTTCGGTAGCCAATTTCACACCGTTTGGCTTCGATACCGGAGGGCCCCCGGTGGGTTAGCCGGATCGCACGACTCTCAATAATCGAAATTTTCATATATTATTATTATATTTCATATATTCACTGCACTAGAGAAACTAAATCTCCCTAAAAGAGCGACGCTGGTACGTTGGCAAAGTGTCAGTTGTATATCTCCCAACCCCCCTTTTTTTTATTTTGGGAAAAATCATCCAATGACAACCCCCGCTCTTGGGCGGAGCGGGAGATAGTGTCAAACTATTACTGACTACACGACCCTCCCTGTTCCTTCTAGCCTTCATACCGGGGCTAGAGTTCCCTTTCGGATAACCCTGGCCCCAGTAGGCTTCGACCCGGCTGGGTCCCTACTGTTGCTGACAACTCCTTGAGGCGCGTGGGAACAGTGCGCGCCGTCGACGACTTGGGCTTGGTCCAGACAGTTACCGGACGGCCGGACAGCGAGCTACCCATTGCTTACTGTCCGCAAGCCCGCGCCTATGGTGGCCGGAAATCGGGATCAGAATCCCGGCGGCGGCGGCGAGAACGCCGTTGCCTAATGCGGACGGCCTCCTCCTTTGCGAGCATAACTGATCGCAAAAGTCGGCGACCGCCTGCCACTCCTCCTCGCTCCGAACCATGGCTTCAACCAAGGCCCGGGGCGAGAGGTCTCCCCCGCCGATCGCCCCCACGAGGGCACGGCGATGCTCCGCCCAAGCAGGGCACACCTCAACTGTGTGCTCCACCGTGTCCTCCGGGCGTTCCGCACAGTGGCGACACCCGGGCGCCTCTTCCGCTTCAATCCGGAACAGGTACCTCCCGAACGTGCCATGTCCGGTGAGGACCTGCGTCATGCGGAAGGTAAGGACGCCATGAGGTCTTTCCAGACTTTTACTGCCATAATTGTGGCGTGCCCATCCCAACCTCCCCTGGTTGTAAGAAATACTAAACACTTATCTTTATCTTCCACAGACATGGAGTCGCAGTTCGTGCCTCATGAAACACGACTCCCTCTCTTCAGCCACGCAATACGACGTCGGTTGAAGAACAGCCGAAAATATTTAAAGAGGCCCCTAAAACTACAAAAAAAGCAGCAGTTCATACAAACAATTTGGCCGGTGCCTATTGAAAAACTGCTCAAGCCGAGCATACTTGAGGAACTGTACAAAAGATAGAAACTATTATTCTAATTCATAGAATAATAGTTTCTATCTTTTGTACAGTTTGTAAATGTATACATTTAAAAACCATCAGATGGATGCGTGACGCACAGGACCGGTAGTTGTGGCGATGCTTGGGGGGGAGGCTTATATCCAACAGTGGAAGTATTTCGGCTGATGTGGCCCCCACAGGCTGATTTTAAAAAATCAGTCTGTGGGGGGCTGGTAATCTGTGTGACAGGATTTCCTAGTGCAGATGCTCCGGTGGAAGTCGCTGCGCCCCCGCACGGGGGCGCGGCGGCGGGGTACAGGCTAGGCCTTTTTCCCGCAGACGCAGGGTAGGGACCCGTGAATACGGATCCTACGTTAGGGTGCCTCATGGGCGGCGACCTTGTGACAAGCGCGCGTACGCAACTTGCCTGGGTGTAGCTGCATTGTGCTCAGTGGGAGCGCCGGGGCACTGCTGCAGTGCCGATTTTTCACGACATCTCGGTGGTCTGTCCCCCGCCAGGTGGAACCCCCGGTTACCTGGAGGAAGCCCAGCGAAGGACGACCAGCGACGAGAATGCCGGCTTTGATGGCGTTCCCACTGAGGATGATTGACCCCCGTCCGTCACGCTTCCAGGTCGAGCCGGTCACGCTTCAGACTCAGGGGCCGTAGTGAGAGTGTGAGCGGTATTGAAATGTGTAACACCACTCATGTAAGCAAGCAAGGACGTGTAACCGCGCTACACGCCTGCTGCCTGGATATAGTGTTTGTGGAGTCGTGAGTGTGTGTGGGCTGGTGCACGTTATGCCTATATTAACTTAGCACACAACGTGCACCGGGTGCAAGTGCTGTTGTGGAGTCTATTTCGTATGAGTGAGTCGCGTGTAGGTGAATGCGGCTCACTCAGGAGTCAAGTCCGGTGGGGTTGGCCGAGTGCAGATGCTAGTCTCCCACAAAGGAATACTTGTATCTACTTATGTAATGTTAGTGTATAAGGTACCTTTGTGGAAGAGAAATTAATAAATATGTTTGTAATAAACATCTTGTTTTTTTGTAAGTATTATACAATTTTATTAGAAACCTTACCTGTTTTAAAATTAATTCACGATGATATTCCGATACGTCATGTATATTATCACGGTAAAATCTTATCTCGGGTCTTGGAAGCTTGAGCTGCCCGCCGTTCTGAATGCTTTAGATGTGTTTACTTACATTCCATAACCGATTTTTGTTTATGTAGATTTGCAATATATATGCTGTTTCTATATAAGCTTTTGTAAATTTACATTGCAAATATAGAATTGACACGTATTAAATATAAGATCGTGTCTTTGTAGTATATAAGTATTGTTAAGATTACATTAATAATAAATATGAATTTTTTATTGGGTATTAATTGATATAGTTATGTCTATTTTGATTTCATAATCCTAAATTGTTAGCACTTAATATTTAAAAGACCTTTTTCCCTCTCCTAGAGAGGAGGCCTGAGTCCCAGCAGTCTGTGGGCTTCGACTTATAACCACTTTGGTTGGCATATCCTCGGATAGGGAGTATGTCTGAAGGGACACGTTCCTTTCACGGAGGGTTCCCGATAATTCTTAGACGTCGGGACCGTTGTTGGCAGACACGAGCGTTTGTATTGTTGATCGTAAGATCACTACACATCTTGGGCATGAAAGCACAAGGATCACGAGGTACCTTGCTTCCTCAGAGCTTTGGAAGCGGGGTTAGGAGGGCAGCTGACCTGCAAAGCTGAAGTAGCGGAAGCGGACTGATTAGCGGGCAGCGAGGAGGAGGTGGAGACAAGACACTACGGTCTCTTTGGCTTTACTGCACTGGGCGGCTTCACCTTTTTTTATTCCTTCTTTCTAAGACGATTTTAAACCGTCCGTCCTTAGAAGAGAAAAATTGGTAGACTGCTTTGAGTTGATGGGGGAGTTGTTGATGGGCACTGAAGTGTCCATCGCTTCACTTAGATGTACCGCCACACTTGGTGGTGTGGCAATTTTTCCCGGAATAAGGGTGCGGGACAAGCGGGTGGCGACACAAAGGCTGGTTCTGTGTATTCCTCGCTGGTAATTAGCATCAGCAACGATAACAAAGCAGAGATTTCCAGTGAACTGGAAATATAAGTATTCTTTAAGTCTGTCTTATTATACTGCCCTCATTACCTTATCAGGTATAACTGATATTAGTTCGAGACAATTCTTAGAATTGGGACACCTGAAGATGTGGCTAGGGGCTAAATGATAATGATAAATGATCTTTATTTTGCAAGTAGGTTTTATAAAAACAGTTTTACACGTCAATTTTTTTTTTTTGTCAATTAATGCTAGATGAGGCCGGTGTTTCCTAACTGACTACCCTGAGAAGAAACACCGAAACAAACTCAGGGGTCAAAGTCTCTTTTAAAGTCCATACAGCAAAACATGTAATGGTCAAATCTTATGAGAACCGTGCAGATTGAGCCTGAGATGGTCTTTTGAAGAAAGAACCACACAGTTCTAAGTGGACCTGTCCAGTCAGTGCAAGCATTTGTCAGTATGCGTGTAGCTCAACTCAGGACTACTAAGGAGCTCAACGACTTGACGAACAATGCCAAAGAAAGGACATTTGGGTAGGCCACATCAAATACTCAGAGGCTGAGGTAACAAATAGAATTCAATAGTGACTGTCCTCCTGCTAGCATCTTAATAACGTATTACAGTGCGCCGCACGCTTTCCTATGTAGGAGTTCCTTTAGAAAATTACCTTTTTGCGTGATCTCGAGCGGAGCACGTGGTGTAACACCGCCTGTTAACTTTTTAACTTGTTATCCGTAGCTTCGCCTGCGTACATAAAATATAACCTATGTCACTCAAAAATAAAGCAGCTTTCTATGGGTGAAAAAAATTTAACAATCGGACCAGAACTTCCAGAGATTACCTCCTACAAACAAAAAAAAAAACAAACTTAACATGTTTATTACAATAGTGTAGATAATCCTCCCGACCGAATTCCGATCACGGTGGCCAATCTCAACAGAGATTAGTCAAGTACGTAGGAGATATTACAGAGCACATGTGTGTGCACAAACACAGGTCTCGAATAGTCCGATGAGACAATAATCCAACACGACCGGGGAGAGATCAGGCACAGAACCAATGGTTTTACGTTCTTTCGGAGACACGAGGGTGTCACACCACCAACTTGCAAGGTCCAGGCAGCTACAGAGTAATTCTAAATGGAAAAGCCTATTAGCACTTTTTGCCCGACCCGGGTATTGACCCAGGATCCCACGTTTAGCAGTCGTGCTTGTGGCCTCGAGACCAATGAAGTAGTAAAAAGTATTTTATTCAGGCCTATGTGAAACAAAATGAGGTTGAGTTTGAGTTACGGGAAATCTTTGACGAGAATTAATAAAATAAAATAATTAATCATTAGAATAATATCAACACGGACCAGGAAAAATGTGAAGAATATAATAAATCAAATATAGAATTATCTAATGGGGACGATGCGCCGATACTATTCACTTTACAGAAAAAATGTGACGAATTACCATCGATACCGACTCTGGTAAACATTACTTCAAACGACCGTTGTAATACTAAATTAAACTTAAATTACTCTTAGACATGAAAATAGGCTAAACATACACACTTCACGATTGAAAATCGACTCTTCTTATTTCTTACGTTCATTAAAATCTACATTATCTATACTAATATTATAAAGGGGTAATGTTTGTCTCTTTTTGTTTGTAGGAGGTCACCTCTGAAATTACTAGTCTGATTGCTAAAATTTTTTCACCAATAGAAGACTGCTTTATTCCTGAGTGACATAGGCTATATTTTATGTACGCGGGGGAAAACCGTGGGCAGTCAAAAATAACAATAATTATAATAATAATAATATTCCACAACTATCACACAGCGCCGTCTAGTCCCAAGCTAAGCAGAGCTTGTGTTATGGGTACTAGACAACTGATAAACATACTTATATATTTCTAAATACATACGTATTATAGATACATTACACCCAGATGCAGAACAAATGATCGTGCTCATCACACAAACATTTGTCCTGGGTGGGAATCGAACCCACGACCTCCGGCATAGCAGTCAGGGTCACTAACCACTAGACCAACAGGCCTGTCGATTATAATTTTGTATTGTATAAATAGCATCGAAAAAATATAGAAAATATGATAATCAATCAACTTTGTAATAGATACATAATATATGTAAACAAATTACATCAAAAGGATCTGGGTGAAATAACGTTTATTATTATTTACTGTTGCACTTTGCTTCAGACAGCTACGAAAGTCTACGCGGTGCTACGCCTGCTACGTAATCGTAGCAATCGTAGCTCGTTCGTAGCAATTCTGTAGGTATACTGAAATTTTATCGATAAAGTGGTACTTTTAATTTTATAAACACAGCTTAAATCATTACATGGATAAACACGCTCGTAATCTAACACAAATTCAAATGACGTAGAAAGTTCTTATTAGGAATCCCATTAGATAATTTAGTGCACTTTAAGTAGAGAATTCCGTTCAAATATATTAAACTACTCTGTCTATCTTCCACAGACATGGCGTCGCACATTCTATATTCGCATGATCAGTCCAATTTACACATCATCGGCCACGATATTCCTCATTTAGTGAATGACTCCGAGAGTCAGTCTTCTGAAAGCAGTTGCACCCAAAACAGCCAACAGTATTTCCCAGATTAGCGTGCCCCAGTCTCTAAACTCTGAAAAATATAACAATAGCAACTGGAACCATCTTCAGGCTGTAAGTATACTTCCCTTCACTTCTATATTTAAAATTTAATTCTAATATAAATGTTATAACATTTTCAAACAATGTCTAAACATAAACTTTGGCATCTTTGTTTCAGGAAGTAAACATCGATGATAAAGATTGTATTCAAAATATACAAATGAACAGATCTAACTGCATAGTAGATAAATGTTTCATCGAAGGTCGTGATTTTGACATAATGGTTATTTACACTGATCCTGAAATATTCGATTTGCCCTTGTATAACGGCAAAAACATTGATGTCGACTCTTCAGTACTTCCACACGTTGATAAATATTTTAAGAATTTTAATAACGAAGATTTCATTTCTGCTGAATTTAGAGAAGATGTAGTAAGCAATGAAATGCAGCAAACACTGGTAAGTATCTTAATGATTTGTTTGTTTCAGGTTAATTAAAGGACACATTCAATAGCATTACGTTGTTACAGATGACGCCTGTCGAGTCTACGTTTGGTAGTCCTATGCACTCAGACCAAAATTACCATAAGAAAAAGCGGCACAGTTTGGCCAAGTTAGAAAACAAAAACAAACTTGTTACAAAAGGGTTGGCAAAACACAGGTCTTGCAAAAATAAAAACGAGGTGTACTACATAAGTAGTGACGAAGAAAGCGCTGTTGTTAGCGTCAAAAAGAAAAAAGCTACGAAAAAAAAGAGCATCAGTACTAAGACGATCAAAAATGTTTCTCAAGCGAAAGAAAATGTTAGAAAGGGAAGAATAAAGTTAGTTATTAAAAATCAATCAGAGGTAATTACGTATCTAAGTCACGAGTCTACGTGATCACTAATCATAATTACTGATAAAGATGGCACAGATAGAGATGAGCGGTGGGTAAAAACCCATCACGTATATAAAATAAATACCCAATTTGGGTATAAACAGGGTTTTTACTGGGTTTAGAGGTTAGTCTCTAATTTAGGGTTGATAGTTCAGAGTTCATGCGTTTATTGTATGCCGCGTGTGTCACTGTAGTGTATTCAGGCTGTTGTGTGAATTTAGAGCTTTTTAAAGTTCAGTTACTTCAGTGTTTCCTTTAGGAAACTTTGTTTCAGGAAGTAAACATCGATGATAAAGATGGCAGTATTAAAGTCCGAGACGGAATGCATTCAAATTTACACCAAAATATACAGATGACCAGATCTAACGGCATAGTAGACAAATGTCTCATTGAAGGCCGTGATTTTGACATAATGGTTGTATACACTGACCCTGAAATATTCGATTTTCCTTGGATAACGGTAAAAACATTGATGTTGACTCTTCAGTACTTTCAAATGTTGATAAATATTTTAAAAATTTTAACAACGAAGATTTAATTTCTGCTGAATCCAAAGAAGATGTAGTAAAAGATAAAATTTATACTCAAAATAAACCTAGTAATGATGAGATGATAAATCAGAACACCATTTTTTATGCAGACTCGTTATTTAAGAAATGTGATCTAGAAGTTCTACCAAACATCAAAAAACTTAACTGTTACCTTGGAGAAGACAATATTTGCATAAACGTCGATGATGTGAATACATGCACGAGCATAGAGGACTTGGATATATCTGACCTCGTATTTGGCAATGATGACAAATTATCAAGTGTTAAAAAAAATGAAGAAATGCCACAATTGCTAACCGATGAAGAGATAACTAATAAAAAAACAGAACTAGCACAGTACCAACCTGAACATCAAGTAGACGTTTTAAGTTATCAAGATATGGAAATTGAAAGTTTATTAGAAGCTACCATATGCAATGAAATGCAGCAAACACTGGTAAGTATCTTAGGGTGAGTTGCACCATTTAACTATAATGATAACAAAGCTGTTAACAGTTGTCAAATCGTCGAATTATGGTTGGTTATGGTTTACGCTGATTATGGTTTGGTTATCGTTATAGTTAAATGGTGCAACTCACCCTTAATGATTTGTTTCTTTCTAAAGTTAAGTTAAAGTTAAGGTTAAGTTATACTCGTAGTAAGAAAGGCTTTTCTTTTTCTTAATTGTTCTTAATTTTATTTTCTTGTTCTTAATATTTTTTTATTTTATTTATTTGTTCCTAATTAAATACAAAATTTTCACTTGTTACTCGTATCTACATAGTAAGCAAATTAGTTTGACAGTTTTTTAGGGTTCCGTAGCCAAATGGCAAAAAACGGAACCCTTATAGATTCGTCATGTCTGTCTGTCTGTCTGTCTGTCTGTCTGTCTGTCCGTCCGTATGTCACAGCCACTTTTTTCCGAAACTATAAGAGCTATGTTGTTGAAACTTAGTAGGTAGATGTATTCTGTGAACCGCATTAAGATTTTCACACAAAAATAGAAAAAAAGCAATAAATTTTGGGGGTCCCCATACTTAGAACTGAAACTCAAAAATTTTTTTTTCTTCAAACCAATACGTGTGGGGTATCTATAGATAGGTCTTCAAAAATGATATTGAGGTTTCTAATATCATTTTTTTCTAAACTGAATAGTATGCGCGAGAGACACTTCCAAAGTGGTAAAATGTGTGTCCCCCCCCCTCTAACTTCTAAAATAAGAGAATGATAAAACTAAAAAAAATATATGATGTACATTACTATAAAAACTGCCAACGAAAATTGGTTTGAACGAAATCTAGTAAGTAGTTTTTTTTTAATGCGTCATAAATCGAAAAAAATACAGTATTATTAAAACATCGATCAAAGTTACAACACATTACAAGAACTTTTATATTATGTTACTTGCTGCTACGGAACCCTTCATGGGCGAGTCCGACTCGCACTTGGCCGGTTTTTGTGTATAAAAAACTAAACACAGAGCATTCAGTTGTATAGATGTATAAAAATCAGACCACTGTAAAATTTGTCCTTAATAGGACATCAATCAAAGTCTTTTTCTGAAACCGACTTTCCATTGATCACTTCGACCTGCCTGTAACAGTTCTACATCGTCTTTATCGCGCTTGTCATCCAGAGGTCCAGAAAGGCGCAAGAGTACAGCAACCTTGACAAGGGAGACGAGAACTATAAATAGATGGTCCATAGCAGTTATAGTTTTTTTTTTTTTTCGATGGGAAAAATCATCCAATGACAACCCCCGCTCTTGGGCGAAGCGGGAGATAGTGTCAGACTCTTACTGACTAAAAAACTCATCCCGTCCCTTCAAGCCTTCATACCGGGGCTTGAGCGCCCTTTCGGATAACCCTGGCCCCAGTAGGCTTTGACCCGGCTGGGCCCCTGCTGTTGCTGACAGCGCGCGACTTGGGCTTGGTCCGGACAGTTACCGAACGGCCGGACAGCGAGCTACCCATTGCACACTGTCCGCAAGCCCGCGCCTACGGTGGCTGGAAATCGGGATCGGAATCCCGGCGGCGGCGAGAGCGCCGTTGCCTGATGCGGTCGGCCTCCTCCTTAGCGAGCATTACTGCTTCGCAGAAGTTGGCGACCGCCGGCCACTCCTCCTCGCTCCGGACCATGGCCTCAACCAAGGCCCGGCGCGAGAGGTCTCCGCCGCCGATCACCCCCAAGCAGGGCACACCGCGACTGTGTGCTCCACCGTGTCCTCCGGGCGTTCCGCACAGTGGCGACAACCGGGCGTCACTTCCGCTTTAATTCGGAACAGGAACCTCCCGAACTTAGCAGTTATAGTTCGAATAGGTAAGTTTTGTTTATCGTTTTGACATACAGTCTTCAACCAGACCAGCCAAATCCAAAATTGGTCGGGGTTGGAGCACGCTTATCTAGAAGCAACCCATTCCCTCTCTTCATTAGTACACACAATGAATGTGTTTCCAAACCTCATTACGAAGGTTTTAAATGGAGCGCCTATCCGACCTCCATAGCTTAGCTGCGGGGTAACACTGAAGGTCAGACATTTAGGCTTCTGAATATCCGTAACAGCTGTCTAAAATCTACAGCTAACATCCGGGACTAAACAGTTAGAGTCGCCACACGTCAGCCACATGCCACAGCCATAAAAGCTGCCACGAGAAGCTAGAAGCGGCCACAAGCCACTTGAGGCCAGTGGCTGCTACATTTTTTAACCCATGTGCGCAGTAGTATAATGGACTCTGTCGAAGAAGGTTTAAATATGCGAATGGGTTGTGACAGCGTTTTGTATCGGCGTTTAGTGGCCAGTACGGGCCACAAAAAGCAAGCAGCGACGTTCTGTAGCATATAGCGGCTTCCGGCGTCATCTGTGTGTGGCGAGACCATATAAAACCGACCGGCATATTTCCTGTAAATTTCATAAATTTTATACGGTCCTTGTATGGACCTTGTGTGCCTTTCTTTAGATGTAGAAGATACTCATCTGGCACTGAGTTACAAATACGCGACCGGGCAATCATCACGGTGTTGATATTATTTGTCAAAGTGAGAGTTGGATTAATCTAGTGGCGTAGACATGAATGAAATTAAGCCTCAGTGATTCTGGTGACTGTGACATAGATTTATAAGACTGTGAACCTCCGTATCATTTCTAGTCATAATTGGTAAGCAATTTAATTTGACAAAGATAATTGAAATTAAAACACGATGATATTTTTACTGTATATGATATTTTTACTGTATGATTCCTGTGTTCTGTGATATTTTTTGGTACAATTGCCGTCACGGATCTTGAGCGCTGGCTTCAAGTTGCGCAGAAGTCAAATATTCGGTCTCTTTAGTGGTGCGAAGTGAGAATATCAGTGATTGGCTCGCCGCGCCTTCGCGTCATAGATGTCACTCCTGATTCGTTGTCTGCGTTGCCGCATGTATCTAACAACGAAGACGATTGGCTCGCCAATGCATGGAATGTGCACAGCAATCCCCACTCTAACGCCGAGCGCTCAAGATCCGTTTCGGCAATTGTACTGATTGACATTATATCATATAAGTAGGTAATTAAATAATAAGTAGTAATAATAGTAACAAATTGTGTCAGGATATTTATTTTATTTTTTCAAAGAATTCAGGTAGGTATATTGTCAAAGAAATTGCATCAACCAAATAATCAGAATTATATACCAGCTGCTCACCCAGGCTTCACACGCCTGTAATTTTTGTTCTAATCCTTTTAATATCATCTTTCATACAAATCTTTATCTTAGAAATATATATATATATAGACTAGCTGTCCCGGCAAACGTTGTTTTGCCATATAATTTTTTTTTTTTTTTTTATCACTAAGGGGTATAAAAATAGATGTTGGCTGATTCTCAGACCTACTCAATATGCTCACAAAGTTTCATGAGAATCGGTCAAGCCGTTTCGGAGGAGTACGGGAACGAACATTGTGACACGAGAATTTTATATATAAGATTATACACAAGAAAAAATAATTATGCAAATAATTGCGATTGTTCTGAAGTAGTGTGCTTTCCTACTTTCGACAATTGATTTTTATTTAAATAGATTTGCTATACATGGCAACATTTCATAAGCTTGGTAAGAGTTACCAGGGCAGAAAAAAATAATAAGATTGAATTTTAAAACTAGTAAAAGTGATAATTTAGTGAGACGTAAGATTAAGCGTATTTTAATGATTATATAAGTTTAAAGATTATAAGTACATAGCTTCTATTGGAAAAATAAATAACGCTGTAAAGCTTTAGTCATTATTTTTATAACTTTATAGAGAACGCTCCTTCCTCCTTTTTCCTTCCTTCCCTCTTTCCTTCCTTTAGTAGAGGAGGAATTCAAACCACTCAAGACAAAGATAGCTTTATCCCCGTGATGGACACATTTGCTAAAAGTTGCCAATGTAGAAAAAAACGATAAGACTGAATTTTAAAACTTGTCAAAGTGATAAATTCATTAGATATAAAGATATGCGCATGATTTTAAGTTTAAAAGATTATATTATATAGTTTCCCAATGACAGAGATTTTTAAAATTAGCGTCTTCTTAACCTTTAAAAAATATTGTATTGTTTTTCAGTTTGTTACTAAAGTCTGCAATTAATATAGTTAAAATTGAAATTGAAATATATGTTAGTTAAAATTGAAAAAAGCAACTTTATTAGTAATGTAATTTATTTCCAAATTTTGTTTTTCTAATAGTATAAAACTCGCCAAGTGCGAGTCAGACTCACGCACGAAGGGTTCCGTACCATTAACTATGAAAACGACAAAACATCACGTTAATAGAGTAGTGTCCAGGATCAAAATAATTACATTTTATTTAGTCCGTATTCTAGATTATAAAAAATATTGGATACGTATTTTTTCTTTTTTTCGATTAAACAAAAAGTAACAAAGATATAGCCCATTAAAATTACGTGTGTCGTCACCCCGTGCCAAAAAATGTAGCACGGCGTGACGTTACACGTAACTTTAATGGATAGCCCATCTTTGTTAAATGAATAAAAAGACTGTATAATACATTATTTTATATATATTTTAAGTAAAACAGTCATTACGAATGTACTCATTAAAAATAAGATATGGCTTTGTAGTGGTTAGGTTTTGTTAAGACTAAATAAAACAAAAATATATTTTTTTTTTGTTTTGTGTTACATGATATTATGCTAGCGTATATTTTGATTTGCATTTTCAGACTCATATATGTAGTTAGTGTATTCGAGCTTTTTTAGAAGAATGTTATAAAATCTAAATTGTTATTTTTAAGAATATTTTGTACATAACATTATAGATAAATAAAACTATTTTGGTCATAATTTTACGAATTTTAATTATTGATCCCACAATTCTTCAACCGTTGGAAAATAGGGTATTGTCCAGGGTCAAAATAATTGCATTTTATTTAGTCCGTATTTTAGATTATAAAAAAATATTGGACACGTATATTTTCTTTTTTTGATTAAACAAAAATTAACAAAGATATAGCCCATTAAAGTTACGTGTGACGTCACCCCGTGCCAAAAAATTCAGCACGGCGTGACGTCACACGTAACTATTTTTGTCATTTTTGGTTTAATTTACAAATAAAAAAATACGTGTCCCTTATTTTTGAATAATCTAAAAGACGGACTAATTATACTTTTTACGGCCACTAGCCTATTGTAATGCTAGCCTATGAGCTCACCATTGGCTGACCAAAACATTAGTGTTTGTTTCCTTTGGGATGTCAACTATGTAATTTTTTTAAATTAATTTATTATTTTATTACGGTTCTCAACGAGTAGTTCGCAAAAATATTTACTTACAAAACAAATAATCTTATCAATTAACAATTTATTATCACACCGAATTCTTCCCTTAAAGGTGTACACAGCAGTCACAGAATTCAGTAAACTAATACCTATTATTTATATTTAAGTCAATTGATCATGAACATTCATTCATCGTACGAAACGATAAGAAAGAAAATAGAATCAATAAAATAAGGAATTATTTATATATATTTATTTCTACTAGCGTTAACGATTGTCGATTATCACCTTGGCTAGGCCCTCAGGTCAGTTATCCACAGCGAGGCTGCGGACATGGTCATCTATGCTTGGGTCTACAGGTAGTGCTTGGGTCTCATTATTTGAGAAGCAGCATTGATTGATACCCGATCAAACTGAGTACCAGCTGCTGGAAATGGGAACCAAAGTCTCATCGGTTGTCAAGCAATAATTTTAGGTACTTTGTGGTTGACTCGACAATGGTTCTAGTCTTCGGTGGCAGCGCCCGTCGGGGGTCATGCAAAATAATGGCCTCCAACTTGTTGAAGATTATCTCTATGCCCTGATCTGGGTAAGGAACTCACGCAGGGTTAAAAAAAAAAACATGAATCAACAATGTATTGTAATTACGTTTGTCTTTATGTGTTTGTAACACATAAACAAGGAGAAAAAATACTGATATCAGAGTAAGTATTAGACTAGTTATAAAAAAGTATCAAACTTGATTTATAAATAATAGAAAATCTGAGTCTAAACGTGCAAATTAGTTACAGGCCATTTTTTGAGAGGTACAAAATAATCTATTTTTTAAACTCTCCAAAAGTTGTCCGTAAAAATCGCTTTTAGCGACTAGACCGCCCATTGTGACACCCTAATTTTAAGCTCCTGTTATTCTAGTTTTAGTGTACAATAAGGAGTATAATATAACTATCTAATTCGGTTTATTTTGATCGATAAGTAATAATAAATAATTATTACGTTCCTCGTTTGTAAAAACGGTTGGTCAGCCTTTAACTGTAACTCAATAGATGGCGTTGATTTAAATTAAACGAAGCTCAAACAAATGAATCAAGTTCGTGCTACCCCTCAAAAGATGGCACTTATTTAAGTTTGAATGAAACTGCACGTTAGTTTACTAATTTCTTAGATAGATGGCGCTGCGTGAAAGCTGCGTTAAATAATTGAAGATGTCGCTAGTTGTGGTCTCCTAAATAAACTCTCTAGGCTTTGTCATTAGAATATTTTCTAGGAATCTGTTGGAAATGGTCGATGTTCGGCGAGTACCCGTAAGGATGCGCTTACCTTATATGATTATTATTGGAGACCTTAGCCAAGCATATATTTATTTTGTTGCAAATATGTTACACTATCCTGCCGGGAATACGTAGAATTATTATCTACTAATTTTTCCTTTATGAGTAATAATTCTTCGCATTCCCGTCAGGATAGGTAGGTACCTATCTTGGTTAACCAAATAAATGTCGATATAGGTAGGTATCTACTTACCATAATTTCATTTCCTTCTAACCTATTGAGAAATCTGCTATAAGATATAAAACATTATTTTGTATTAACTCAGTTTTAAGCAAAGCTTGCCATGTACCTACTCGTAGAATATGATCTCTGTTATCCACATATATTTATTGTTTTGTGTTTTTGTATAAGCTGTATTACTTTTTGGTGTACAATAAAGTTTACTCCATTCTATTCTATTCTATTCTATTCTATTGTAACTTTTTATGGTGTACGTACATACATCGTACAATAAAGAATTAAAGAATGATAAATAGATCACTGCTTACCATCAGGTGGAATCGCAGTCAAGCATTGGTTTCTATCATATAACAAAAAAAAAAAAAAAAAACTAAAATATTGTAATCTTTATTACGCGTATGTTCCAGCAATCTTTAAACAATAGGTAATATTACCTACTTACAAATATTTAAACTACAATAAAAAAAAAATTGCATTGTTTTGACTATTCCACAAGTCTGTTTTACAAAAAATAAAAAATAACTCCTTAATTTCCCCCCTTAAATCGTCATGTATTCTTTAACAAAACCCATCCGAGCTAACCCCACCCCGAATGTCCCTACAAGGGCAATTATAAACACAAATTAGTCATTAAGGCGGCATCACACTGACGGGGACGCTCCGGAATTGCCCGCGGGCATCACACTAATTTAGCCAGTGTGCCTGCTGCCTTAGACCACGGACACGAAGGCAGCGGAGCGGTGGTGGCAGCGGAGCGGGCGCAAAGCGTTCAAATACTCGTAGAATGAAAAAAACTCGCCTTTCTGTTTCCTTGTCCTGTAGTAGGAATTATGATCTTTTCACCACAATTATATAATATATTTGTATAGTCAGTTTGTATTTTTTGCGATATTTATTCTACTATATGTATGTTTAAATTTATGATAGTATATATTTATATTGTAGGTATATTCTTGTAATAATTGTTTTGTTTGTTTCTTTTTCCTTTCACTTTTACACACGGTGTCTACGTCTCTTTTTTTCCAATTCTCCTTTCGCGGGTATACTGGAAGAGATTTATTTAGAAATAAGCATCACCTATGTACCTATTTTTCTGTTTTCTTTTCTTATATAAGTTAAGTGTGTACATGAATTGTTAAATAAATAAAAAAGGAAAGTTTGAGCCGAGGGGTGTCGTGTATCGACGCTTTCGTAGAAGGTTAGTATACCGACCTTGCAGCGACGTACATATTGTCTATGAGCCTTAGTTGCCTGATAATAAAGAGTTATTATTATTATCTACACTACTATTTATATTATAGAGGTAAAATTTGCTTTTTTTTGTTTGTAGGATCTATTAAAGTACGGGTCCGTTTGCTAAAACTTTTCACCGAGCTGCTTTATTCTTGAGTGACTTAGGCTACATTTTATGTAAAAAAAGCAGTAGGCCAAAGCTTGCTATTAATAAATGTAACACTACGAAAGTAATTCGTATCACAAAGATGTCGCCGCTCTTCAAACATTTTGTTCGCGAACAAGGACCTAAATCTCTTGGGACACAACACTACAGCACTCGAACTCCACGCAAACTGTCCGATGGTTGTGATCGGGCCAGCTTTGCAACTCCGCTTTCGCTCCGCTACTCGCAGACTTTGCGTCCATGGCCTTAAAGCCGCGGCTATTTAGTGTAGCTGATGCCTTAGGCTCAGGCTATTTATAAGGATGGAGTTCACTTTTAGTGAAGTACTTAGGGTGAAATCGGCGGTACAAAAAAATACGGGGCTTGGTGTATTGCAACGGGTTGTTTTGATGGGCAGTGTATACAATACTACTAGTAATTTTTTGTGTTCGTGTAATTAAGAAATTTAATATTGTAGTTTGGTTCAAAGTGAAGTCTTGATAGATTTTTTAAAGGAGATTGCGTTTCTTTTTTAAAACTTTGCCCTAGACTAGGAATTACTTCTGCATCGTGAATGCTTGTGAACAAACATGTAAACTCACACACACAAGACACTCAGTCTTGGAACAGTTATCTGTAGGTCATGTAAATATTTGATACGTGTAAGGATTGAATCCGCAACACGCAACGCAGCAGCCAATTGCTAGTGCTCAACCACTGCATCTACCGTTTGGCAGTGGGTGATCATCACCATCAGAAATATTTGTTTTACTGAATTATAAAAAGCAAAAAATAAGCATTTGGTATAATTGTTCATTTGATTAATCATTTGCAAATGGAGTATTTGATTGAAGCGCCAATATTAAATACAGTGACATTTATGGCGCGGAGAACTACAGAATTAGTTCTTATGTGGACATAAGAACTAATCTTGAAGTTCTCCGCGCAATTTGAACATTATAGAACAGCCCGAAATCATCTATCGGGCAGTTGCTCACTAGACATAAAGGTTCCTCCCTTTTCAACGAGGTTTGCGGGACGTTACACTTCGTGCCGCTCTTTTTTTTTTTAAATATTGGAACTAATTCTAGGGTTCCCAGTCCCTATTACCCCATAAGAAAAAAGTGGCTTATTTTATGTGCATAATAAACGGACACTTTGTATGTTTACGCTTTATATGGTGGTGGTCATGAGACGGTAAATAGCCTCTCTATGTGTGTAGGTAGGTAGGTACATCTTTTTGCATAATAATAATCATGTATAAAAATGGACGATTTTTATTTAAGTAGTAAGCAGTAAAGAACCTAATGATTAAACGATAAAATACACTTAAATAATTATAAATATTATAGGTATACACTAAATGCCTAGCTAAATATGACGTCATAAAACTCCTCCGCATCGCTGTCGACTGGAAGTGTGCTCAAAAGGCTGGCGGCATTGCCACGTTGTATGGCAATGCTTAATCTCTGACTGAGGTAGAAGCCAGCCCGTGGGTCACACGCGAAGAGTCAACTAAGCGTTTTGATAAATCTTTAAAAAGCATATGAGCACTCGAACCCCACGGCCCAAGAGTTTCAACCCCAAACGGCTCAAAAATATAACTGCCGACGGCTGTTACATTTCCGCCACTTGAGGTTCTCTGCAGCCGCCGCGGCAGCATCTGCACAGCACGATGAGCTAGGAAGATGGGATGGCGCAAGAGTATCGACACAGGTAGCGTCCCACACTTAAGGCCTACCCATCTTCCAAGGAAATAAAGACATACCGTCTAGTCTCTTACCATCGTCGCGTGCCAGGCCATGAGGTAACAGCCGGAACGCCGACGGTGACAAGGGCTCGTCGGATGATGTCGTTAATGTTCGCGTGCCGCGCTATGCGTCCCGCACTTCGACTGCATGACAGGCCGTGGTGACCGAGGCTGTTGACAACTTCGCCACTGTGGCAGCGATGAGGAGAACAACAAGGAGCACCTAGACGTAGGGCAACAGCTAAGCGGAAAGTAGTATCGTATTATCATGTATTAAAATATATACGTTGTAGACTAACAAATACAACATGGAACTAGAATAATGCACACTCTTATACACCCCAAATAGAAAATTAAGTTAGGTACAACTATGATGTAAGGGTTGAAATTTTACTGAAATTGACTTAGGTAGTTTTTTTTAAGCGCGAAATTAATACAAAATTTTGTTAGTAAGATCTTTGAGCTTAGTTTTATCATCATTTAGTGACTTTTTTATTCTTGGTAAGCTATGATAGAACACGCTTGCCTAGATGTAACCCAAAATCTCTCTTAATTAAACTGTTCTTGACTGCTTGACTGATCTGAGTCGCTGCTAATTTGTGTTAAGAACAGAATAGGTTGTAGGGGAGCCTAGGATTCTCTTCTAGGACCTCCTAGGGGTAGCTTTTGCAGTGGAGGCACACGTGAGGCAATGGTCCTCACGCCCCAGCCGCCGCCGGGATTTCGATCCCGATTTCCGGCCACCGGAGGCGCGGGCTTGCTGACGGTGAGCAACGAGCAGCTCGTCCGACCGTCCGGTAACCGTCAGAACCGAGCCCAAGACGTCAACGGCGCGTATTATTCCACAGGCACCTCAAGGAGTTGCCAGAAAACCTTAGGGGATCAACAGGGTCGTAGCCTACTAGGGACTAGGTAGATAGACATAAAGGAAGATTCGGCCCCAGTATGAAAGGCAACGAAGGAACAGGAGTGGGTTTTTAGTCAGATAAACACATACCTTCCGCTCCGCCCAAGAGCATGGAGTGTCACTGAATGATTTTCCCACCTACAAAAAAAAGGGGTAGCTTTTGAAAATATTTACTATTATATTTTGTAAATATTTACGTACAAAAGAAGTCCTCGTGAAGGCGATCGGCGGTGGCAAACTCTCGCGCTAGGTCCTGTGTCTGGAGCGAGAAAAAATGGGATGCAGTTGGCACTTTCTGTGAAGCAGTAATGCTAACAAAAGAGATGACCGCACGCGTGAGGAAACAGATATCCTCACGTACCAGCAGCCTTGATAGCAGATGCCCCGAGTGTCGAGAGTCTCAGCCGCGGCAACCGCAGGCGTGCGCTAGCGCATGACAAGCAACGGGTAGCTTGCCGTCCAGACCAAGCCCGAGTGATCGACGGTGCATAATGTTTCACGCGCACATTAAAGAAATGTCAGCAAAACCCTGGTGGGCTTCTACCCACCAGGGTCGATGCCCGCTAGGGCCACGGGAATTTTTGAAATGTAAACCTGTGGTCGTGGAACGCAAACGGCAACTGAAAGACACAGGTGTGGTTTTAGTCAGTAAAAGCCTAACAACCCATCCCAATCCATCACAGAAAAAATAAAAGTACCCTAGGTGGGGTACACATAATCGTCCCCATAAAATGTCATCAGTAAAAAATCAGTATTAAATCTGCTTCTTTAAAATTGCCCTGTGCGATGGGACCGCCTATTATACACATATTTTTGTATGATAAGGTGTGCAATTAAGAAAAAAAGAAACAGGAACATTACATGTCACTATGATTATGGTTTCGTTTTCCCACTTATTCTCTTGCCTATTTATAATCAAATATATCTTATCCTATCTTATCTTATCTTATGAATCTTATTTTATTTTCTTATGTTATCTTATCATGAGTATAAGTCAAATATCTTAGTATGAGATGTTATAATTATCTTAGTATAAGTCAAATCGACACGAAGAAGAAGAAGAAGAAGATTTTATCTTATATAATTATATATATTTTTTTATAAATTTTATGTTTTCATATAAGTGTCTTATTTTAGTTTTAATTAGCTATTTTATTTCTTTGTCTTTATATTTTCACCAAGTGCAACACCATTTTGTGTTTAGCCAATCTTTGTCCATTCCAGGTTGCTTGGAAGAAATCACCGAGTGCGATAAAGCCGCCAATTGTATGATTTTTTTTGTTATAAAGTTTTATGTTTAATAATAAACCAAATTAAACGCGCTCAATCATTAACTGTTTTTAAAAAAAAACTCGTAAGGGGACATTAGCTGTCGCTGTGAATATCGATAGTCGTCATGTACATACTTATATTTCTGTCTATAGTTTTCAATAATTATATATGTATTATATGCATCTATTAAAGAGCATATGTATAGTAGGGTAGCAGTATATCTGTGTATCTATTATAATATTTATGTTTAAAACTGGTTTTGTCACACCAATGACAGCCCCATTTCTTGTCCAGGCAATTACTGTCCATTCCAGGTTGCCTGGAAGAGATCGCGGAATGCGATAAGGCCGCCCATTGTATGTATGTGTTTTAGTTTTCTTTTGTTGTATGTGTAATGGTGTACAATAAAGTATATAATAAATAAATAACAAAATATTTATAAATAAATTAAATTTAAAAATACTTTTTTTTAAACCAATACACTAATAAATAAAAACAAAAAAAATAAACACCTACCTCTCTGTATACGGGAAGTTTATGGGCTAACTACAAGGTGTCGTTTTGAAGCTGCAAAATATTTCAGGAGGTAATTATGTTAGTGATTCTCGACCCGAATCAATAATAAAATAAGTAGGTAATTTTTTTTTTTTTTTATAACCGCGCTTTTTTTCACACACACAAACACGGAACAATAAAGGGCGTTTTCACACACACTAACTCGCAACGATAGTTTCATAAATAATGTATCATCCAATCATCATCCCGCACGCCACACCCTAGCCACGCCCCCGCGGCCATCGATCAATCGATTTAGTTTAGTGTAATTAAAAAATTAAATAACAAGTATTACTGATTATTGACCAGGTTTCGTATTTTTACATGATTATTTATGAGTTTTATTACAACCTCCTGAAATATTGTGCAGTTTTAAAACTGCACCTTGTATAGGTACCCAGAGAGCATATAATGCTCTGCGGGCTCAATTCAACAACGCGTTCAGGGCGCTGTTGCGGCTTCCACGTTTCTGTAGCGCATCAGCAATGTTTGCTGAAGCGCGCACAAGTGGCTTCACAGCTATCTGGCGCAAAAAGACCGCTTTTTCCATCAGTTTGCTGCGCGGAAGTCGCCACAGCATCCTGAGTGCTATAGCTAATAGACACGATTGTCCACTAATGTGGAAATTAGTACAGCGTACAAAGTCACTCCTTAATTTATTTTTTTATTTATTTATTAAAACTTCATGCAACATTAAAGCACAAAGGCGGACTTAATGCCTTAGGCATTCTCTACCAGTCTACCTACAAGAAAGGGGTTTTGAGCCGACTACACTATTTGTTTAAAAAATAATTCCGCAACATCCGCTTAAATGCATACAGACTGGTGGCCTTCCTGATGTCGAGAGGAAGCGCATTCCACAGAAGTATAGAGTGTACAAGAAAGGAAGAATGGACAAAATCAGTAGTATGAGAAGGAGAAAGCAGTAGAAGATTGTTGGAAGAACGCAGATTTTTAGCATGGGAAGAACATAGATATTGAAAGCGAGATATGAGATAAGAAGGAGGGGTGGGAGAGTTGAGCAGAGAGTAAAGTGTAGTCAGAGCGCGCAAATTCCTTCTCTGGCGAATGGGCATCCATTTGAGCTCAGATCTGTAGCTTCAAATATGGTCATATTTGTTTTTACATATTAGTTTTACTTGTTTATAAAATGGATTTCAGTTATCTGATTATTAAATTATTATTATTATTAAAAATAATCTCTAACACAATTAATATAACATCGTACATTTAATTTCAAGGCGTAAACTTCTAAATACATTATTCTTCTCAAGATACCTTTCTTACTTTTGGCGTAGGTACTAACCTTGTCATCTCTTACGACACCCACGAGGAAAAGCTCTATTCTTGGATGAAACTAAAGGAATTACGTAAAAGTTGTTACTTACGTAATCAAAGTTGCGAAAAAAGCTAGACAGATAAAATGTCCCTTCAATAACGGAGCCTCCTCATATACGAGTACCATGGTTTTACAACACTAAGTTATGCAGGCGGCTGGTTGTGATCGCGCACAGACTGCGATCTGGGCACATGCCACTCAATAAGTTTGGATTTTTAATGAAAAAAACCGACTCACCAAATTGTGATGTATGTGGAACTCCGGAAGATGTAGTATACTTACTGTTGGAATGTGCCAGATTTCAGTCTGACCGAGTAGAATTATTTAAGGATTTACACTTAAATATGTATGATGTAGGTGTATTTCATCATCTTTTATCTACACCTAATTCGAAGCTGCCTCCAAAGTATTTATGTTCACTAGGTTACGTTTTAGTTAGATAATGTATAGTAGGTATAAGGTATTTTTTTTTTATGATGGGAAAAAATCATGCATTAACATCCCCCGCCCTTGGGCGGAGCGGGAGATAGTGTCAGACTCTTACTGACTAAAAGACCCACCCCGTTCCTTCTAGCCTTCATACCGGGGCTCGAGCGCCCTTTCGGATAACCCTGGCCCCAGATAGTATAAGGTATGATGGGACTGGCATACACGTCCGTATAAAAGTCCCTAATAATAAATAAAGAGAGAAAAAAATAAAATATAGATATCAAACATACGAGTAGCATAGCATAATCAGCCTTTTTAATGTTCTCACTGCTGGGACTCAAGCCTCCTCTCTTAGAGAAGGAATGAGCCGTAATCCACCACGCGGGCCCAGTGCAGGTTGGTGAATGTCACATGTCTTCGAATTTTTGGTTCTAGGACATGCCGGTTTCCTCACGATGTTTTTCTTCACCGTTTTGAGAGCAGTGGTGATTAAATTACATAAAGTAACGCGCCTGGCTGGGTTTGAGCCCGCGACCTATAACTTGTAAGTCGGCACCGTTACCACCCGGCCACCACTGCTCTGATATCAAAGATACATGTATTATTATTATATCTAGCCTATAATATCCCACTGTTGGGCAAACCGCTTCCTCTATTCCTTCCATTGTTCCCGGCTTTGAGCCACTTCTTGCCAATTCCCAAGGAAGGCATCTAAGTCGTCCCACCATCTCCTTCTTGGGCTGCCGCGACCCTATCGTTCAATTTCAGGGCACTAACCTTTCATTTTACTGGCCCACTGCTCGATCGGCATGCGGCAGATATCAAACAGTTACTACTATTATTAAAAAATAAATAAAAAAAAAAACTGGCCAAATACGAGTTGGACTCGCACATGAAGATTTCCTTAAGTACTAAAATATTATAATCAAGCGAAAAAACGCGAACAAAATAATGTTTCTTATATGTGAATCCACTCAATTTTTAATCTTATTTCAAGATAATTATTTGCTGTTGTAGTGTGTAGTACCAATAGATAAATATTGTGAGAAAACAACTCTCTACCTTATAGGGTTTATTATATACAGATACAGCCCACTGATAGGCACACAAGCAGACGGGTGGTAAACGTTTAGTAATAGGGTCCCGTTAGCCCCCTTGCGTGTACGGTATCTTAAAAAAAATGCTTCGTATAGTAAGTATCAGTATCCATTAAAAATAAATATACAAGATCACATAATAATGTCAAGAGATAGCTCTATTAATTACATTAACTAAGAACACCCCCTAATTACCCTATAGATCAACACTCGTCACTCCATACCTGAAACAAAATCTAAAACAAGCCAGAAAATCACATTCACATACCATTTAAACTTAAATAGTTCTATTTATATTAGCAAAAGCAGTCTAACACAAGCAGCATACCGCAGCATTTACCATTATAAACCAAAGTCCGCCAAATTTAACAAAAACATGGGAACAGTTTCAACGATTTAAAAGCTAAGTGAGGCCCTTTAATTGTGTTAGAGTCGGCGGGCGCGAGTACTTTTACGATCGATGACTTCACCTTAAATATAACAAACTTATTTAACAACCATACTCCTCCCTTAACACATCAGCATAAGATTGAAAATGTAACAAATTCTGTAAGTAAATAACTTGGTATTTTAGTAGGACAAGGATGGGTATAAGGATCACAGTTGGCTGATATAAGGGGTGGAACTTGTGAAGAGTGACGCCCCAAAATCTAAGGGTAGATTTGCCAGTTCCCGTGGTACAGTCAACCGCGAAGGCGCGTGAGCCCGCTACGTACGAACGGATATGTTTTCATAAAAACAATTTTGTTACAAACTCGATTTTAAGGAGACAGTGTTAAAGGACTTTTGTGTGTTGTGTTTTAGATAAAGTTATGGTTCATAGATTAGTGCGAGAGTGTTGAATAGAGGAGGAAATTGCTGATTTTTTGACAGGTTAGAATTTGTTATTTTTTGTGATGATTCGGTGGTTTAGGTCTTTAAATTAAGACTAAAACGGTGTATTTATAAGCATTTGTTGATCTTCAGAACTATTCTAAAGACTATTTGTAGTTTTGTTTGGGTTAATCTCAGAAACTGTAAAAAAGATTTTGGATAGGATTTCTACAACATTTATTAAAAGATTTTTTAAGAAAATAACGCGTTTAAATCTTTTGACAGGGATATTAGTTAGGCTTACAAAAAAAATAAATTAGTCTTATTGTATTTTTGATAATATTCTTCTTGTTTTAGTAAAAAATGGAATAAAATAAGGTTAAATAGCAGGAAGGTAAAAATACAAAGAGATATTTAAAAATATTGTTTTTTTTTTCAATAAATTTTTTTTATTATTTTTTTATTAAAAAAAAAAACAATATTTTCTAAAACAATTTGTACACTTATATAGATTTTATAAACATTACCTATACATGAATGTTGTGAGCATGATACTACATAAATATATGTAAAGGTAGCGTCACTAGGTATATATGCGTAAATATATGCAGAAAGCGACGGAAATGGTCTAGAGCAAGAATCTCATTTTATGATAGACAATGAATAAATCTAGAATCTCTAATAATATGAGTCAAGGGGAGGAAGAAAAAGAGAGGTACTGAATAAATATAAAGTGTATATTCTTGATGCTGAAACTTTTGTTTTGGCGACGCTTGGGGGAGGCCTATGTCCAACAGTGGACGTATATCGGTTGAAAATGATGATATATTCCTGATAGCTACTTACCTAGGGATATTTAAGCGAAGATCAATTAGGCTAGTTTAAGGCAAACGCGTGACCACGTCATTGCTTTCCTTCAGGTGCGATAGTCATCAAAAATGTGAGTTTATCAATATTCAAAAAAAAAAACGAAATTTAATAATTTCATTCATTGATATTCATAATAGTATAAGGATAATGTAATAATATAATTTTATATAGTAATGCATGCAATTGTAATTGTAAATACATATGTTCCGGTGTCCTAGCACGGTAAACCTATATAATTTTTCGTTACTTTTTTATTTTGCACCAAGTGCAACCCCATTTTGTGTCCAGGCATCTCTATCCTTGCCAGGTTGTCTGGAAGAAATCGCCAAGTGCGATAAGGCCGCCAATTGTATGTTTTTTTTTATTTTTTATTATAAGGTTTTCAAATAATATTGTAATATTGGTGTACAATAAAGTGTATACACCCCTACTTTTTAATTAGTACACAAAAAAATGGGGCTGCATCTGTACCCGTTACTGATCATATTTTTGTATTTAAAAGAAGAAAAAACCGAAATCCTAAAATTGACCACGAAAAGGTAAATTCATCATAGATTCAATTATACATAACAATTGCTAGTAGAAAATACTGCGGGAAGTGTTTTTCCATTTTAATCTACATTTATTCATTCATAATCAATAGGCTGCACAATATTTCCATAAATTGAGAGACATTTTGGGATAAACACAAACGCTAATAACTTTGCTGTTTATGAATATTATTTATTGAGACTTTACTTAAATAATAACAAGGGCTTTTCTAATAAGCCCTTTAAGTATTTGTACTAATTAAAAATTAGTGGTGAAATAAATAAATAAACTTATGGTATGTACGTATAACAAGACCCATAACTGATGTTGAATGCAATAAAAAAAATCGTAGGCCTTTTGTAGCGTCGCGTAAGACTTGGTAGTATGTCTAAGATGCTGCAATCAAAAGATCTTTTGATAGGTATTTTTTTTTCAGTCAAGTTTGATAAGATTCTAATAATATTGTGAGCGAAATGATATGAGAGTTAGGTACCTAATCTGACTATCGTATTAGGACATTAATAAAACCTATAAAAGTGTTTTTTTTTTTAAACCTATTTTCAAAATAATTATAATTTATCATTCAAAAGGTTTTTGTTTACATAATGTTTTTAAATCTAAACCATTTTTTTACATTTTAATCAATCAATCAAATCATTTATTTGCTAGAATATGGTACTTAAGGTGTTACAGTAAATTTGTTTCAGCATATCCTGCCATAACATGGCGTTCAAATATATTCATAGTCAGTGTCGTCAATTAATCTAACTTGCACATTACAGGTTCTATTGACTTGTCTTCTAGATATTCTTTAACAGTTTTTTTTTTTTTTTTAACCTTTCGAATAATAAATAATTAGAGACAAAATAGAAAGACAATGGGACAGCGAACGGTTTCGCTTATGGTTTAGTGAATTAAATAAGGTGTGTGTTGGTGCATTGGTGAATCAAAAATTTATTTCGTTTCATTCTTCATTTTAGTAAATATTTTAGCACATTTTTTTTTTATAAATTACTCGGCGTTTGACTACTGGCTCACGTGATAGTAAGCGATGGTATGGTTGACGATGGAAAACGCGTACCTAGATGTAACCTGTTTACTCTTGACTTAAATACTCCCAGGTGTGACATCCGACGGTTACACATTAATATTATAAAGGTGAAAGTTTGTAAGTGTGTGTATGTGTGTTGGTTACTTCTTCAGGCTCAAACGGCTCAACAATCCTGAGAAGAAACACCGAAACAAACTCAGAGGTCAAAGTCTCCACCGTAGGCGCGGGCTTGCGGACAGTGAGCAATGGGTAGCTCGCTGTGCGGCCGTCCGGCAATTGTCCGGACCAAGCCTAAGTCGTCGACGGCGCGCGCTGTTCTCGCGCGCCTCAAGTTGTCGGCAACAGCAGGGGCCCAGCCGGGTCGAAGCCTACTGGGGCCAGAGTTATCCGAAAGGACGCTCGAGCCCCGGTATGAAGGCTTGAAGGAACGGGATGGGTTTTTTAGTCAGTAAGAGTCTGACACTATCTCCCGCTCCGCCCAAGAGCGGGGGTTGTCATTGGATGATTTTTCCCATCGAAAAAAAAGAGGTCAAAGTCTATTTTAAAACTCCATAAAGTAATCATGACACATAATTGTCAAACATATGAGAATCATGTAAATTGGTGTCTGAGATGATCTTAAAATTAAAAAAGTCTGAGATGATCTTAAAATTAAAAAAGTCTAGATGCTTTATAATTTATGTACACACATAATATAACAGAAGACAGACAGATCATGATATAAATTTGTACTTACATACTGCTCATTTCAAAAGAACTTTCTTCCTGTAAGGAGAGATTATAAGAAATCTAGACAATAGTGTGTAGAAACAAGAGATTGATTGATTAATGAAATATTAATAAATACTTATACGACTACATATACAAACTAAAAATAAGTACATGAGATATTTATAATGTTAAAACAATTTTAAGGAATGACCTCATAATTTGATAAAATTTAGGTGGTTTTAACTTACTATCAGAAGCAATTAGGTACACCCTAATTTTCGCTCCAAAAAAGTCTAATTAAAAAACCGATTTGTCAGGCAATAAAAAGCGAAGTACATAGAATATTAATTATGAAAGTGTTAATTAGAAAGTGGTATATTAAGTGACTGACAAGTGTCATGGACGTTGGCAAATGACAGTAATATTGTGACACCGGGGACTTGCGTTTAGTTTCAAATAAATTATCTGTGTGACTTCTAATTTATGGGTTTTTATTGTTAGAAGCAAGGACGTTCGTGTTTTTTCTCCATAGTGGGGAAAAGTGAAAAATAAGTTGAGTAATTTTAACATTAATATCAAGTTATGAGTGATCGGTCTTGCGGACAGTGAGCAATGGGTAGCTCGCTGTCCGTCCGTCCGGTAACTGTCCGGACCAAGCCCAAGTCGTCGACGGTGCGCGCTGTTCCCGCGCGCCTCAAGGAGTTATCAGCAACAGCAGGGGCCCAGCCGGGTCGAAGCCTACTGGGGCCAGGGTTATCCGAAAGGGAGCTCGAGCCCCGGTATGAAAGCTTGAAGGAACGAGATGGGTTTTTTAGTCAGTAAGAGTCTGACACTATCTCCCGCTCTGCCCAAGAGCGGGGGTTGTCATTGGATGATTTTTCCCATCGAAAAAAAAAAGTTATGAGTAATTCATAGGTTTGTTTTAGGACTAGATGCTACCAGCAGCTTCGCTTATGTGAAATTAGAAAACTTGTTTTAATGAAACATACCGCCAGGATCAAAAAGTATCCTTGTTTCATCCAAATCTGTTCAGCCGTTTAAGTGCGAAAGAGGAACATACATACACACATGCATACAAATATTCGCTTTAATAATATTACTAGTTTCTTGCCCGCGGTTTCGCACTAGTGAATGTAGAAAATTATCCCTAGGGAACATATTTTTGGGATCATAAGTATATTATGCTCTATTTTTGTGGAATAAATTAGTTCAGCCGCTTGAGCGTAAAAGATAGCAAACATACATGTATACAAACAAAATTTCGCTTTTATAATGTTAGTATGAAAGTCTTTTCTTTTTTTTAATTAATTGATGGTCGGAATTGATGTCATATGCATATTTATTTTTTTTGTTATTGATAGGCTCGTGTTTGACCACTGTCTCACCTGGTGGTAAGCGATAATGTGGTCAAAGATGGAGCACGCTTTAAAAGTAACCATTTCACTCCTGACTTAAAGACCCCAGGTTGTAGCTAGCAGGAAACACACACTCCGGCAGGGAGTTCCACTCCTTAGGCCTACTGACACGGACGCGTAGCTTTATAGACGCGTATTCGTCATAAAACGCTTGGTGTACACCTGCGTAAAGCTTTACCAACCATATTTTTAGTATATGCAAAACCTGAAACATCTTTCTAGTATTTTTATGTAAATTTTATGCAAAATTTCAAAACTGTATTCTGAAAAATCACGAAGTTACAAGCCAGTTATGGTACCTGGTTGGCGATATAAGTACTTGGTCGCCGGGCCTACCGGGCGACTAAGGGGTTGTTTTGCTCCCGCGCCTAGCTGTGCACTAACGCCTAATGCCCGCTATGACCTGCCGTGATCTGTGTTGTACTTAGTGTCGGTGGTGTCCAAATTGTATCCTTCCCTAAAATATTTTTGGGAAAAAATATAACATGGTGTAAAAATTGGGATCGATAAAGTTACTGATTCTGAACAATCATTATTCAGGTTTCGCATTATATACTAAAAATAATATTATATACAAAGCTGTGAAACTCTGTCGAAGAAGCGGCGGCGTCGCGCTACGCTAAGCTACACGTCCGTTGACAATAGACCTTCCCCCGTAGCCAAGTTACAACTGTTTCGCTTGCGTCGAACGCTTCGAATTGGCCGCGTCGCTGAATCTTTTGTTCTGACCACGTGACTGAGCGTTGGGATGACGTCATTCCCTTACATTTGAAGCTTTCTACTAGCGTTAACTATTGCAGATTAGCAACTTGGCTAGGGGTACTTAGCTGTACGTACATACATTCATACATTCATTTTATTCAATTTTTTTTTCATTCATTCATTTTTTTTTTTTTCATTTTCTTCATCATACATTTTATAATCGGACCGTACGGCGATGTGCCACCGGTACATGGTAGACAACCCACCTATACGCGCAAAACGTTTTGGGAACACATTCATGGTGCATACAGCTAAGGAGTGGAAATTCTTGCCGGAGTGTGTGTATCCTGATAGTAACAACCCGGAAATCTTTAAGTCAAGAGTGAATAGGTTACTTTTAGGTGAACGCGCTCTATCGTCGACCGTATCGTCGCTTTCCATCAGATGAGATAGCGGTCAAGAGCGAACTTATACACTAATAGTACAAAAGAGGTAAAGTTTTTTTTTTTGTTTGTAGGAGGTAATCTCTGAAAGTACTGGTCCGATTGCTGAAATTTTTTCACCGATAGAAAGCTGCTTTATACCTAAGTGACATAAGCTATATTTTGTCTACACGGGTGAAGCCACGGGCAAAAGCTAGTCAACAATAAAAAAACCGATCCTTTCGGAGCGCTGTGCAAGCGGAAGTCACATTAATTAAAATAAATAAAGTTGTACCGGCAACTAATTGTAAGTGTTACCTAATAAACTTACCTCTACTAACACTGTATTTTTAATTTATAAATGACTTTTTAACAACAGACCGCCGAAGCCATAAAACACATTACAAAGTATAATTTTAATAACCCTTTGACTAAGATGCGTTGAGGACATCACCCGGCCTCTGTTACACCAAAGCGTAACGGGTTTTTTAAACTGTAAATGATAAATGATCTTTATTCATTCATTTTCAAGTAGGTTTTATAAAAACACTTTTACACGTCAATTTTTTTTTTTCGTCTTTTAAAGCTAGATGAGGCCGCTGTTCCCTAGCTGACTACCCTGAGAAGAAACACCGAAACAAACTCAGGGGTCAAAGTCTCTTTTAAAGTCCATACAGCAAAACATGTAATGGTCAAATCATATGAGAACCATGCAGATTGAGCCTGAGATGGTCTTTTGAAGAAAACCACACAGTTCTAAGTGGACCTGTCCAGTCAGTGCAAGCATTTGTCAATATGCGTGTAGCTCAACTCAGGACTACTAAGGAGCTCAACGACTTGACGAACAATGCCAAAGAAAGGACATTTGGGTCTGTTGAAAGTATAATTAGATATAGACCCACTATTCGCCGAGTTAAGTGGCAGTGGGCAAGAGACATTGCTCGCAGAACAGATGGTCGATGGGGACGAAAGGTTCCGGAGCATTGAAAGGTCTCCCACAACCGACCGCTGACCTGGTGTGGATCGCGAGAATCCGATGGATGCTAGATGCACAGGAGCGGTCGTTATGGCGACACTTGGGGTCTATGGCCAATAGTGGACGACTTTCCGCTGAAATGATGATGGTGATGATTCGCCGACTATCACTCACTGAGTCGCTACTGAGTTGCTAGCCTATCGGTTTTCTACCGACTGCATTTCGGGGTGTATGCGTCGGAATTGTATAGCCTAATTCGGAATTGTACACAAAATGTTTTGAGAACACTTTCATTGTGTGTACAGCTAAGGCGTGGAATTCCCTACCGGAGTCTATGCAACATAGGAATATTTAAGTCAAGAGTAAATAGGTTACTTCTAGGCAGGCGTGCTCCATCGTTTCGGTGACATAATGAGAGAAAGAGTCTGTCTGATGATCTGGTATATGAGTTTATATGTTTTTGAACAATCCTACGATTCAAGAGTTATTCTTAGTATGGGGTAAGGTTTTTTTTATTTTAATAAAAAAATATGTCTTTTTGTATGGACCTTATGGTCCTGATAAAAATACCTGTACCTGGAGGAAGTGTAACGAGGATTCTTAAACTTGCTCTGTTAACTTTACCAAGAAGGAATAATGAAGAGAAGAAAGCCTTTATTCAGTGAATAGTGCTGCGCAAGCTTTCTAGAATAAAGTTTGAGTGATTGGAAATGTCGCATTGCTTGTGTATCGATGCGTTTTAATAGCTTGGTTTGTGGAGTTGATGCTTTTTTAAGGCTATCAAATATCTTCTCCAGCCTTTAGGTGGAGAGGGAGTCTCACACTATTACTGACTAAAACCCACTCATGTTCCTTCAGTATTAGGACCGCGGTAATTCTTTTGAACAATCCTGTAACCCGGGTAGCCTGAACTTGACCCTGCTTAATAAAGTAGTACACAAGCAATTTTTTATATTCAAGTAGGAGTCTTTAAGTCAAGAGATTAGGTTACTTCTAGACAAGCGTGCTCTATCGTCGGCCACCTCATTGCTTACCATCAGCTAATGTTCAAACGCGATCTGTGTATAAGTATAAGGACATGTGCAAACTACGTTATTTAACTTGCGTATTAAAGGTCTATAGGCTACGTCTAACTCGCGTGCGTATCGCGTCTGTATCGAAATAAACGCGCGTCAACGGCGCGTTTAAAAAAAATGGTTTGCACAGGACCTAATAAGCAAAGTCCTGACTCACTTAATAACTCATCAAGGCGCAGCCCAAACCCTTGAAGCTAGACAGCTGAAACTTTGCACAAAGGAAACATCCTATGATGTATTATACATAACCTAAGGAAGGATTTAAAAAAAATCACCCTCTGAGGTTATGAAACTGTGGTCAAAAAATTGTGTGGAGAACTGCATAAATTACGAGTACATAAATAAAATAGAACATCGTTCCAAAAACTGTTACTAAAAATATAGCTTATTAGAATACTATTTAGTCATTTAGCCTGTTTGTTAAACTAACAAATATGTACCACTTAAGATATTGGCGACCCGTCGGCTACAAATTATCCAGATTTTTAATGCGATTTTTTGTGGTGAAGTTCAGTGGCGGTTTTAATGTTTTGCAAATTGATTCATATTTATTTATTTATTTATTTTAAAATTTATGTACACACAGTATAAAGAAGAAAATACAACATTATTATAAATTATGTACAAAGGTACTGCTTATTTCATGAAGAAATTTCTTCCAGCAGACCTGCGAAAGGAAAGATCAGAAGAGATGTAGACAATAGTGTGCAGGAATAAATAAAGAAGAGTTAGTGAAATCTTAAACTAATAAATACTTATATAACTATATATATACCTTATACTAAAAATAAATACATAATATATGTATAAATATATATACACAAATAAGATTATCAAACAAGAGAGGAAAGATAGTGCTCTTTTACTTGAGTCTTAAAGAGAGAAAGTGTGAAAGAGAGAGAGTCTTAGTGTATATTGTAATGTTGAATTGGAATAGTGTTGTATCTCAAGTGTCTGCACAACAGTACAAAATATGGAATAATAGAAACAGGTACGATTTCGGTAAACTGGAGCTGATAATTTTATTGTGACATTGACTACCTCAGCAAAGCATGAGAAGGTTGATTCTAACATTTACAGTCAAATACAGCAAAAGCAGTTTTTTTTTTAATAATTAGAATGCGTTACGTCCGTATTTTAATGTCAAATAAAGTAGGTACTATGTATCAAAAACAAAATACTGTCTAAACTTGACACCCCGATATGAAGGCTTGAAGGAACGGGATGGGTTTTTTAGTCAGTAAGAGTCTGACACTATCTCCCACCCCGCCCAAGAGCGGGGGTTGTCATTGGACGATTAAAAAAAAAAAACATTGACTGGCTAAATGCTTTTACAAAGCCATAAAAAAAAATCAGTATTCTAAATTCAAAACGTCACAATAACATTAGAAAATTAGAAAACAAAATTCTAATCTAACCGTCTGATCGCTGCGGTGTGTAAGCCGGCCGAATTAACACTGTCCTGCGATTAGCATGCAAAGGGTTAGCTTTAGTGGCCACTAAACTAAAAGATGTTTATCTTTAAATGAACATCTGCTCGCAATCTTGTTACTTACATTTTGGTAAATATTGCTGGAAATACATGCGAAAAAAAAAAGCAAAAGCGAAGGTATATTTATAAAAACTTTATGCACTAGTAAGAAACACTGTGACTGATCTGTTGGTCTAGTGGTTAGTGGCCCTGACTAGTATGCCGGAGGTCGTGGGTTCGATTCCCATCCAGGGAAAATGTTTGTGTGATGAGTATGATAATTTGTTCTGTATGTATTTAGAAATATATAAGTGCGTTTATTAGTTGTCTAGTACTCATAACACAAGCTCTGCTTAGCTTAGGACTAGACGGCATTGTGTGATAGATGTGGTATATCATAGTAATATTATATTACTGTGCTAAGGTGAACTTAATGCTTTAGGCATTTTGTACCAGTTGACCTTAGGTTTAGTTTTAATTATTTATTAAATAAATATATAGGCCTAAAACTAAATTAAATATATTAAAATAAAGTGTACAATGGGTTGTATTTATCGCACAGGGCCGTATCTTAAATGTAGCCTTTGGTTGAAATAAAAGAAAGGAGATAAATTTATCCACGGGCATTGTTGAGTTACCGTGACTCTAGACCGCAAATGGCAGTTGAAGAACATAGGTGGGTGTTAGTCAGTAAAAGTCTGACACGTCTACTCGCTCCACCCTAGAGCGGGAGTCAATTGATGATTTGACACCTCTAAAAAGGAGATAGATTTAGGATTTTTAGTGTACTAACCCTATAAACGATACTAAGACAACATAATAATATAAAATGCATACATACAATACCAAATAAGATTCTAATAAATATTAAATGTACAATTGAGAACGGAGAAGAAAATGTAGAATTAAAGGTCCTTCACCATTTTTTATTTTAGAATAGTGTCTATTGTATTTCAAGAATAATTCTGATTTTATTATTTAATTTTAAATTTATTGTTTAATTTTGATTTTATTGAGTATTTAATTTTGATTTTATCATTTAATTTTGACTTAATTGTTTAATTTTGACTTTATTATTTAATTTTGATTTTATGGTTTAATTTTGACTTTGTTGTTTAATTTAGTTTTATTATTTAATTTTGATTAGATTTTATTATTTATTTTTTTATTGAATTTTAATAATTACAAATTATTTTATTATTTAATAATGTACTTTATTGGATTTAGATTAACTGATTTTAATTTTTAAACTGTGATTTAAATTGTGATTGATTAATATTTTTTTATATTTGTATATGAGTCAATGTTACTTGCAATAAATAAATAATTATTATTGTTTTTATTTCTTTAATGAAATTATCTATATTTTACCGTCATTTGAACATTTGATGATTATCTACGTAAAAAAAGGATACTTAAATTTCTTTCTATTTTATAAATGATTTACTCATGTTAGATCTTTATCTCACCAGATGGTAAGCAATGATGTAATCGACGATGGAGCACGCTTGACATACCTCCAGGTTGTAGCTATTACCAAGCTCAGACTCTGGCAAAGAAGTTCACGACTTAGCTGTACGCAAAATTGCGCAATGAAAGTGAAAATGAAAGTGATTTTTTTATATTATAAACTAGTGCTTCACTGCGATCTCATCTGAAGCTAACCAGTGATGCAATCGTTGATAGTGAAGCGCACTAGTTTATTAAGTTTATTATTTTATATTTCTAAACGTCTTTTTATATGTTTTTTTATATTTAAAAATGTAAATTATTTGTAAAATAGACAAATAAAGGAAATAATAATTGTTTTAAGACATATTTTAAAATGTAAATAGTATGTGAACAAAACCAATAAAGGAAATAATAATAACATTCCACAATAATTATTTGTAAAATATACTCGTATAATTCATCATTAATTCTGTGGCCCTAGTGAAAAGGGGTATAAGTCCGATTTTGTCGAAAATGAGTTAAGTATACCAAAATGATCAGAAAAAAATGCTCTATCGTTTGGTGAAAAGAGATCTAAGCTAGCCCTAAAAATAAGGAAGTTACTTTGTGCAAAAGGATTCAACTGACACCAAAAAAACCACGCCAGTTGGTTTCAAGTCCATTTATATTGTTTTAAACGGAAAAATAAAAACTTTCTTTTGTGTTTTTTAATCTAAATTAACATAAATCAACCACATTTCAATTTGGTTGGTGTTTATCGATACAACAACACTTAGTCCATAAAAATGGTTTAAGTTAGAAAAGATATTATTAGACTTATATCCGTTTTCACCGAAATAAAGAGAAAAAATATTTCCTTCCATTAGGTAATTAGTTATTAAAAATAATTTCAAATGCGTATCCCTTTTCACGTGCATGAATTAATATTTAACTTATGGGAGAACGGGTCTAATTTATTTTATACCCTTATGGAATTCGTTTTGTGATTGGTATAAGTCACTATCTTAAAAACTATTAACTTTACATAAAAAATAACCCAATAATAGTAAAGAGCATAAATTGTTTACCTATAAAAAACATCACATGTATTTCATTTGGTAGCGGTTTGAATGACACACGAAGTCAAACACGAATTTGAAGCACGCAGAGTGTTTTTTACGTCTCCTGTAAAGTTGCATTTTTGGACTTAGATCCTTTTTCACTAGGGCCACAGAATTAGCGTTAAGAAAACAATTGTTTTACTTCCGTCGACCGCATTGTGTTGCTAGTAACTAAATACCAAAGATAAAATCACAAACACCGGGTGTTCTCGATTCAGTGACGTGGAATAGATGCGTAAACGATACTTTTTATCGATTAGCTTTTTACAACGCCTTTGCCTTACCTTTTCATTAAAAATTTACGTAAATTATGTTTTTGTTTGCTGTCATAATAGTGTTTTGTGGCTTGAGAATACTTTTTGAGTAAAAAATAGTACGGTTTTTTTGTAAGATTTTTAAAGGTGTTCTATTTTTAAATTGTACATTGATGTATCTGTTATTGTGTGTTATTGACTAGTGTTTTGCCAATGACTTCCCTTGCGTGAGTTTAAAAAAAAAAAACTCTTGGGATAAAAAATATCTTAGATCATTTTCCAGGTGATATGGTGGTCAAACGCAAGCAATTCAATAATAATAATATTTCAAGTCTAATAATAACCAAAAACGTTTTTGTTGTAAAATGTTACCGTGGTCCTGGCAATGCCGCAATGTGCAACTGAAGGAATATTGTAAGTTTTAGTCACTAAAAGTCAGACACTCCCTCTCACTCCACCCAGATCGGGAGAGATTAATTGACGGAAATAAAAAAAAAAAAAACAAGGTCAAGCGTTTGAGTAGCATCGCATGATGAAACAAGCTTTTCTCTTTCTTTCATCAGCATCATCATTTCAGCCGAAAGACGTCCACTGTTGCACATAGGCCTCCCCCAAGCGTCGCCACAACGACAGGTCCTCCAACATCCATGTAGCACCCACTCCTATTAAGATCGGAGACTCTACATTCGAAGTTGTGGACGATTACGTTTACCTGGGATAGACGGTCCAGTTGGGTAGGTCTAACTTCGAGAAAGAGGTCAACTGTCGAATCAGACTCTTTCTTTAATTATTTGTGCTAGCTCCTGCCAGCGGCTTTGCCCACGCGGATTTCAATCTACACTAATATTATAAAGAGGTAAAGTTTGTTTTTTTGCTTATAGGAGGTAATCTCAGGAAGTACTGGTCCGATTACAAAAAAATCTTCACCTATAAAAAGCTGCTTTATTTTTAAGTGACATAATCTATATTTTAAGTACGTGAGCGAAGCCATGGGCAAAACCTAGTCTACAGAATAAAAATAAAGTAGCATTCTATTGTTGAAGTCACCATCAACGATTGCATCACTGCTTACCATCAGGCGGGATCGCAGTCAAGTACTAGTTTATAACAGATAAAAAAAAAAGTTATTTTTAAAACTAGTTCAGTATTTTTTGAGTTCATTTATTTTAAACAAAAATACAACGTACAAAAATACAAATCTTTCCTATTTTTAATACATATATTATACTTTAAGTCTCGTGTCATAGTATTTGTATCGAACTCCTCCAAAACGGCTTGACTGATTTTTATGGTTGATAATTTATATGGCAGAATAATTTCTGCTGAGTCAGCTAGCATTAGTACTAAGAATTTAACCTTATAAAGAAAAAAAGTCTCTAAAAATGCCAAATGGAAAGGATCAATCAGTATTTTACGATTAAACTGAACTTTGAAAACGCACCTTAAATTTCAATAACCAAAGTACAATTTTGCACATACTGGCCTAAAAACCTTTAGCCATCACTTAGGCTAATATATTAGTTAGAGACATGTAATCTGATTGATAGGCAGAGTGCGTGTCGTTTTAATTAGCTCATTATATGGCCATTTTGTTGTCATAATAATACGTAGCTGACGCGATGAACTTCGTACCGCTCCGCGCCGACCGCCTAACAGTCAATGAATGTAGTAAGTACTTATATCTTTCGATATAGTCAACCGATTACGTTGAAACCAAGCCTGAGTGATATATATATAATATAATATAACATAATATAATATAATATAATATAATATAATATAATATAATATAATATAATATAATATAATATAATATAATATAATATAATATAATATAATATAATATAATATAATATAATATAATATAATATAATATAATATAATATAATATAATATAATATAATATAATATAATATAATATAATATAATATAATATAATATAATATAATATAATATAATATAATATAATATAATATAATATAATATAATATAATATAATATAATATAATATAATATAATATAATATAATATAATATAATATAATATAATATAATATAATATAATATAATATAATATAATATAATATAATATAATATAATATAATATAATATAATATAATATAATATAATATAATATAATATAATATAATATAATATAATATAATATGATATAATATAATATAATATAATATTCCAATTATCACACAACATTGTCTAGTCCCAAGCTAAGCAGAGCTTGTGTTATGAGTACTAGACAACTGATAAACATACTTATATATTTCTAAATACATACGTATATAGATAAATTACACCCAGATACAGAACAAATGATCATGCTTATCATACAAACATTTGTCCTGGGTGGGAATCGAACCCACGACTTCCGGTATAGCAGTCAGGGTCACTAACCACTAGACCAACAGGCCCAGTCAATATATCAAGTTACACACAATTTTAATGTATAAAATTTATTTACGTCGGTTTTGTACATTTTACGTGATGCGCGCACAACTAAAATTTTCTACAGATTTGTTTTGTGTATAGATAAGCATAATTAGCCTTATAATGTTCCCACTGCTGGGACTCAGGCCTCCTCTTTAGAAGAGGGAATGAACCGTTATCCAACTCGCGGACCCAGTGCAGATTGGCACGCAGTTCTTGTTTATTACGCAGTTTGAACTAGTTTTTTTTTTTTACTCTTGTAGCGACATCTATAACGCAGTTTAGGAACTAAAATTCGAAATTTTGCATCGCTTTTTTATTTTTCCGCACGAATTAAACATAAATATACAACAGCCTGAAATCTACTATCGGGAAGTTACCCTCGCTTTTCAATGGAGACTATGTGGGACTTACAGGATTCCACTCCATATCTGTATGCACAATAATAGCTATCAGGATCGCACTCTTTAGCTGTATACGCAATAATAGCTATCAGGATCCCACTCCTTACCTGTATGCATAATAATAGCTATCAGGATCCTACAGCTTACCTGTATGCACAATAATAGCTATCAGGATCCCACTCCTTAGCTTTATGCACAATAATAGCTATCAGGATCCCACTCCTTACCTGTATGCACAATAATAGCTATCAGGATCCCACTATTTAGCTGTACGCACAATAATATAAGTATCCCATTCCTTAGCCGTATGCACAATAAAAGTTAACTAGTGTTAACAGTCTGTGTAGAACGAATGGAGGTTTCCAACTTTTACTGAATAAAAACCTACCTTAGTTTCTTCAGTTACTCATTTCGTTCCAGGGCCACAGTAACTCTTTTGACCAATTCCACAGCCCTTAAAAACCTTTTGTAGCGAACATACAATGTACCTAATAACATTAAAAACATATAAAAGTTAACATATATGAATAAATAAACAATTCTTTGCTAATATCGTCGGGCAAGTCATAAAGAGACTTATTTATGGCCTCTACCCGCGACCGTGGCGTTGCGAACGTCTGAAAATTACCGTTATACACGATAACCAGGTACTTATTATTATAATTATGTTATCACTATGAAGTATACATAGTAATGTTACAAATGGTTTTCTGTTTAGTATTGCTTTATGGATATACAAGCTCTGCCAGCGGCTTCGCCCGCGTGAAAATAAGTGTCTTCGTAACTTTGAACCTCTGTTTCATCCCCTTTAGGGGAATTTTGGAAGATCCTAAAATAATAATAATAATATTCCACAACTATCACACAACGCCGTCTAGTCCAAAGCTAAGCAGAGCTTGTGTTATGGGCACTAGACAACTGATAAACATACTTATATATTTCTAAATACATACATATTATAGATAAATTACACCCAGACACAGAACAAATGATCGTGCTCATCACACAAACATTTGTCCTGGGTGGGAATCGAACCCACGACTTCCGGCATAGCAGTCAGGGTCACTAACCACTAGACCTACAAGCCTGTCTGTAAAAAGAAACCTTGTGTAAAGTTTCACATTCCTAGTCCCAATAGTTTCGGCTGTACGTTGATATGTCAGTCAGTCAATTTCTCTTTTTTTAATACAACACTAGATTTGCCCACGACTTCACCCGCGTACTTAAAATATAGCCTATGTCACTCAGGAATAAAACAGCTTTCGATCGGTGAAAAAAATTTAGCAATCGGACTGGTACTTCCGGAGATTACCTCACAAACAAAAAAACAAATTTTACCTCTTTATTATTGAAGTAGATTGAACACTGAATCGATTCTAATAATTTTTACACCATGTTGTATTTTTTCCCCAAAATATTAGAAATGGTCACAAGTTGGACACCACCAATACTAAGTACAACACAGATGACGGCAGATAATAGAGGGTATTAGAACCCAGCAAAAAGCTGGGTTCAAGCACAGAACAGAAGCTGTATGATTCCTGTGTTCTGTAGGTGCAAATGCAAAACGATCCCTCAGTCGCCTGAATGGCCCGGTGACTATGTATTTTTGCTTTGTGATTTTTCATAATACATTTATGAAATTTTGTACATAGATTCTTTGCATAAAAATAGGTTTTGCATAAATATACTAAAACTAATATTAGACAGATAACTCTATTTATAAATGCTAATTGACCGAAGCAATAATTACGTTAGTACTTACCTAATTGTGAAGTCTTGGCTTTCATAATTACCCAATAGGGTTGGTTTGTAATATGATAAACTTACTTAGGCAATTGTTAATTAGTTAATCAGCATTATATTGTTCCCACAGGCCTCAGACTTCCACTCTAGGAGAGGGAATGGGCTGTAATCCACCACATAAGTCCAGTTTTTTTTTTTAAATTTATTGATAGTGTAGCGATATCTATGGCGTCACATAAGAACTAATCCTGCATCGCGCAATCAAAGTTCTCCGCGCGATTTGACTATATATATATATGTCGCAACCATCTGGTTAAATTAGCCATCCAATTAGACGCCTAGGGCGTTCGTTAAATGCCGGCATCCAATTGGATTCCTAGGCCAATAGTTGTTTCAACTAAAATCACTCAACGTTTAACAGCTTGGCGTATTGAAAGTTAGCCCTTTCGAAATGACTGATCAAGACTCAGCCAAGTGATTCAAATTTAGTTCCGCTATTTATTGATTTAATAATATTTCACTATTACTTGGTGGACACTATTACTAAAAAGTAGTTTTATGTAATTTATAAACTCATGTTAACCCTAGTAAACTAAATTACTACACAACGTTCAGCCATCTGGTTAAACGTTGCGGTCAACGATATGGCTAGTTGTCCTTCAGCCATTTCATTGGATGCCGGCGTTTAACGAACGCCCTAGGCGTTTAATTGGATGGCTAATTTAACCAGATGGCTACGACATATATATACGACAGCCCGAAATCAACTATCGGGTAGTTGCCCATCAGACATAACATCTCGTCTGGTTGGAGGATCCTTCCTATTCTATAAATGTCAATTGTTATTTTGAACAGAGTATAAGTCCTGACGCCAAAGTTAAGCAGCAATAGTCGGGGCACATTTCTCGCAGAACAGGTGGCCGTTGGGGCCGAAAGGTTTTGGAGTGGCGACCGCATACTGGAAGATGTAGCGTTGGAAAACCTCCTACAAGATGGACTGATGACTTGGTGAATGTTGCGGGAATCTGATGAATGCGGGACGCGCAGGATCGTTCATTGTGGCGACATTTGGGGGAGGCCTATGTCCAAGAGTCGACGTCGGCTGATATGATGATGGTGATGATGATAGGTCCTGTAGTCCTCTGAAGAAATACAGGTGTTCTTTAGTGACTCTCCCTCTCTCTCCACCCAGAGCGGGAAAAGTTATTTGATGATTTCCCAACAGTAAAAAATTTAGCCATTTTCACTTCACAACTGTCATCTGACCTCTTTCAACCGAATAACGAGGGGCAGCCGCCCACAACTACGTAAACCCCTGATATGTTTATCAGAGATCAGACGCGTGCCGCCAATTATAAGTACCCTCGGTACATGTTTAATTAGTTGAAAAATGACGCTACTTTGTTTCAGTTGCATTCTTTTTTACGGTTCCGTACCTAAAGGGAAAAACGGAACCCTATTGCTATCACTCCACTGGCCGGCGTTTTTACCACCATCTTACCTGATGGTAAGCGATGATGTGGTCAACGATGAAGCACGCTAGCCTAGAAGTAACCTATTCAACCTTGACTTTATTCACTTTTGACTTAAAGACCCCTAGGCTTGACAGTCACCGTTTTGTCATCGGTTGCGGTAATCCGCAACCTTGATCGTGAGATGCACAAGATTGGTGGTTATGGCGACACTTGGGGGAGACCTAAGTCCAACAGTGGATGTCTTTCGGCTGAAATAATGATGAATGATGAAAAAAATATCGATATGAGGAAAGATTCTTAAACTCAAGGACTGAGAAACAAATTAGATTCCATTAATCATGGAAAATAAATCGATCAATTGCATATTAATAATAATAATAATATTTTATTGAAATCACTTGAATACAAACATCAATGTCGCCCTGGCTCTTGTACTAGGATATCCTGTATCACAAGATAGACAAACATAAAAAAATAAAAATTATAGATGGCATGCAAAATAATCATAAATAATCAAATATTACCTACGTAATACTTTTTTAAAAGTCTCAAAAATAAAAATACTCAACAAAATGCAAGTACTCAAATCCAACTCATTGCACTTGAGCAAAAACTCAACGATGAATACAGAAATGATTGGTACTGAAAACATGGCATTTCAGTGGAAGCATTTATCATGAAATTGCCGTATTGTACACGTGTGGCCAGCCTGTATCTGATACTGTCCTTTTATATTTAATCTCATTTGAATTTTCGATGGCAATTCGCTTTTGCAATTGGTTAAAAGGCCCCAAACGGTGTTTAAATGTTAAACATTTTGTGAATTTTTGGGTAGTAATTATTGTGTCGTATTGCAAATAATGCTAGGTGTCCAGTGCTTTCGACGTGGATCGATGACCTGTACCCCTAGCCAAGTTGATTATCTGTAATCGTTAACGCTAGTCGAAAACGAATCAAATGTATACAAATGACATCATCTCAACGTTAAATCTCGTGATCAGAACAAACGAATAGAAAATTCGCAGCCAAGTTCACATCGTTCAAAATGATAGAATGAAATGTTAACGGTTCTACAATGTTCAACGCTACGTCCTTTGTTATACAAATGCTACATTGTAGAACGAGCGGCCGACTCAAGCGCGTCAACATGGTTACCAACTTATCATTTTCTACAATTGCTGACACCGAGGCGTTACCGATTGGAGAACGGAATTCTACACGAAACGGTTGTAACTTGGCTAGGGGGGCTGGTTTTGTTTTTTTAGGTGTGAGGCTTCTCCCGCACTAGAGAGCTCTAGGGTGCTATTGACAGCAGTGGTGGCTGAGTGGTAACGGCCCTGACTTACGAGTTGTAGGTCGTGGGTTCAAACCCAGCCAGGCGCAGGTGGTTGAAGGAAAACATCGTGAGGAAACCGTCATGTCCTAGAACCAAAAATTCGAAGACATGTGACATTCACCAACCCGCACAGGCCCCAAGGTGGATTACGGCCCATTCCTTCTCCTAGAAAAGAAGCCTGAGTCTCAGCAGTGGGAATATTCAAAGGCTGGTTATGTATGTTACGTATGCTCTTGGGCACTACGGGAGGGCCATTTCTAACTTTTACTGATAAAACCCTCTCCAATGTTCTTTCTTTGCCTTGTTTTTCATGAGTTTCCCTTTCAGACGCTAACCCATGGTCTCAGTAGGCTTCGTCCCTGCTGGGCCCCTACAGATTTGCTAACATCTCTTTAAGGCACACGATGAACACTACGCACCCTCGACGAATCGGGGTCGATCTAGACGGTTACTGGATAGCCAGACGGCGGTCGTGGATAGGTTATTTTTAGGCTACGGGACTTTATCTTCAATCACATGTTCTCTTACCATTTCGTGAGACAATCTTGCATCTGTGAAAATTTCAACTGTATAGCTATCACAGTTCATGAGATACGGCCTAGTGACAGAGAGACAGACACTACTGTCTACAGTCTTAGCAAAAGGATTCCGTTTTTACCTTTTGGGTACGGAACTCAAAATCTCAGTTTTTCTTGAGTACAAACAAAACAATGAAACACCTTCCATAGATCCAGAGAGACTATAAGTGTTCCCGCACACGAGCCAGAAAAATAGCCGCCACAAAAAAAAGCCGCCACAAAAAAAGCCACCACGAAAAAAGGTAGAAGCGGCCACAAAAAAAAGCCGGCACAAAAAAATGCCACGAAAAAGGTAGAAGCGGCTACAAAAAAACCAAGAAGTGGCCGTAAAAAAAAGCTGAAGCACGCGACAGCTTAAGGCCGGAGAAGCAGGAAGCGGTTTCTAGCTTTTTTTTGTGGCGGCACTGCCGCACACGAGCCACAAAAAGAATCTAGAGCGGCTTTTTTTGTGGCCCGTGTGCGGGGACACTAAAAGGATAATTTCAAACTAATATCATCTCAAAAACCGTCTTAGACTCGGATCCCATAACGCGATTACGTCAAAATTCTTTTTCATCCAAAAATCCTTATAATTCATTATTTATTCAAACAATGGGGGTGAATCTACCCTCGTTATATTAGTCTATACTCGAGGGACGAGACTAAATAAAGCTTAGAATAATAATGCACTTAAATGTTATGAATTATTGATCATGTTAAACGTCTTAAGTAAGCTAAGTTTTAGTTTAGAGGATACAAAGTTTCATTGGTTCGTGTTAAGTTACTGCCTCATTGTTTACGTGGTCGCAAGTGCGACTTGTGAGCATGGTTTCCTGGGTTCGATTCCAGGGTCGGGCAAAATGCTATTGGGATTTTTCTTATGGACCCTGGAGCAGCCTGGAGTTCGAAAGTTAGTGGTGAAACACCCCCGTGCTTTGGAAAGCATGTAAAGCCTTTGCTGAAATTGGGTTGCACGTAACCTGATTCTTGATTTTGTTTTCTCAATTTTCATTATTGTTTACATAGTCAGAATACTTGCTGGTTTACTGGCATTAGCAAAGCATACTTAAGTGGTCTATTAGATGAATGTCTCAAAATAATCTTCCAATGAATCGATGAATAGGTATTAAGAATAACAATAGGTACTTTCTTTAGATCTGCATGTAGTCTTGCAACGATACCATAACCTGCCATGGTTTCTGAGGTTAAACCAATCTCGTATACTATGCAATAACGCTTACTAATTGTCTTAGAAACTAAAATACCTCTCAATTTACCAGGTCACCATAAAATGAAGCAGTAACCAACAAAATGGACTCGCCCGTATCCTCACAAGACGACCGGGACATCGAAGTGAATGTGGTCTCCGGAGCAAGCAGCCCAGACATCACGTCTTCTCCTTCTAGAAAAGACCAGAAGAGTCCCTTCTATGAGTTGAAGAAGGACAAAGAAGAAAAGGCGACGGGCAGTGCACCGTACACTAGTTTTTCTATCAGTTCGATTTTGAATCGTGCTGAGCCAAGAAGAGAGTCCAATGTCCTGGAAGCAGCACTGGCTGCGAATCATTTTGGGAGCGCAAATGATGCTATGTTGTCCAGGTGAGTCGATTTTAAATTTCTTGTAACCTCTTTGACAATTATGTGCGCCTAGTACCTTTTGTAGATCTGTTTTAAATCACATATTTTCTAAGGGAGATTTTTAAATTATTTTTTATTTGTTGTATAATTATTATTAGATTATTTAGAGATTTAGATTATTATAAACCCTAAATGTTAAACATAGTAAAAAACCTAATTTTCTCACGGAAGTCAATAGAATCTACAAATCGCTCGCTTGCTGCGAAACCAATTTTTTTAATCGTTTCTGTTTTGTTTATAATCACGCACAAAATCTAGGACTCACCATCTTGTAAAATTGTGCCACTACAAGTTCAATGCAATGGTGAACATTGGCGGCCTAGTGGTGTCAGCTCCAGTACCTTGGCACGAGCTCTACGTTTTGTACTTTACTTCATCATCACTACTCTCAAAACGGCGAAGGAAAACACGGTGAGGAAATCGACATTTCCAAGAACCAAAAATTCGAAAACATGTGTCATCTACCAACGCACACTGGGCCCGCGTAGTGGCTTACGGCCCATTTCCTCTTTTAGAAATGGCCAGAGTCCCATCAATGGGTTTTTTTTAAGTGTAAAAATCATTTAATTATTTTTCCCACTCCAGGTGGAGCGAGAAGGCGTGTCAGACTTTCACTGACTACACCTGTGTCCTTCCTTCATTGCTCTTTGCGTTTTAGCGGTCCCAATTCTCAATCTCTTTATACCCTCAAACAACTCATCCTTAGAACGTATCTTCGTAACTTAAAAAAAATACTCTAAGTCTTAGAACACACAATTGAGGTCACATGATCCGCATCCTCACTCACTTGTATATCCTACAGTCTACACTGCCTTAACACAACCACTAACAATAGAGGAGTGTTTAAACTCGGTAATCTATTCAAGGCTAGTAACTGGCCACTTGTCTAGCCGGTATAATGCTGGGATCGATCGGTGGTCGACCGATGCGGTTGTGGCAGACTTAATCTCAGATAGTATGCGGGTTTGTAAGGGAGAGTTACTTGACTGGAATGTCTGCTGGCTTGGGGCAGTGGAGTTAAAAGTTGCGTTGAATTGTTTGCTTCTTTAGTTTTTGATACAAAATGTGTTTTATTTTTAGGGACGAGTTTTTAGGTTTTAGGATTGGTCGAATTTAGCGACAAATTGTTTTGAATAGGTTGACAAAGAGATGAGAGGAATGTATTATTGTCGGGTGTTTACCCTTAAGGTATTGGGAACTATTTATTTATTTTTCTTGTACTGTACACTGAGATAATATTACAAAAATAAAAAAGTATTTTATTTATATTATTAAAATGTTCTCATGTAGGTGGCCAAAATTAGTAACTTAATGGAAATAAAGATATTTACACCAAAGCTGAAGGTCATTAAATTATAAAAAAAGGAATGAGTTAAAATAAATATCTTGCAGTTTAGCAATTGATGTTATAATCCTAGGCAAGATGCTAAAACATTTTTACGTTTTCAAGCAACAAATTAATTAATAAATAAGTACTAATTATTTTCTAGCAACAGTAAGAATTTTAATAACTTACTTTTACAGAAGTTTAGTTTCTAATACGAATGAAATAACTGCTACAATGTTATTTATTAAGGCTGGTCAGTTTAGTAGGCAATGTTATTTCAATATAATGTGTTTTTCTAATTACGTTTACTTTATTGAGTCATAAAGGCTATAGTTTTTATAACCATATGATACACACCTGCTAACGTATAAAGGTTGTTCCGTTTAAACTGTTGGCATACCACAAAAATATAGTTGTATTCTAAATATAGTTATATTATTTGACACCATCAACTCAAGTATTGACAAGCGTCATGTACTTTAACCTTTCAATCGTGGAATTTACAGACACAATAGAAAGACAATAGGTTCGCGAACGGCCGGCGTTCGCTTGGGGTTTAATGAATTAAGTTGATTTTAAAGGACTATTTATAATAAAAAGGCAAACTCAAATTCCACTGCAAATATTGTAACGATTTTGTAAATTATTTTATAAAATAAACCTTTATTTACTATCTACCAAAATGGCAGGTAGGTAAAGGGATTAAAAAAAATAAAATGTAAAACACACAGTATAATAGAAAAACTTTTTCTAATCACTATCTACTAATAATAATCAAACTTTTTTGTTTGTTTTTTTTTAGCTATTCTAGAAATACCGACTCAAAATCTAAAATTCACTTATAAAGAAAGCTACAAAAACAAGTTTTAAAACACTTTCCAAATTAACGGTTTATGTAATTAACTCACACAGAGCACTCACCAAACAAAATTCGCGCCAGTAACTACCCAATCTAAACACAGCACAGCCCGCATAAGATCAGTTTAAACCTAGTTGGTATAAGTACGCCAAGTTTACCGTAATATCCCTCTCTATTAGCTCTTGGGCAGGGCTAACGAGTTTCAAATCGCTTGTTAAGTTTCCAGCCAAGCTTTTATAAGAGGAATTTTAAATGAATTGAAGTTTTAGATCATTGGATCAAATATTATCGTTTGATGAACGGATCTGTTGAAGTAAATCAAACTTTTTAATTAGTTTTTTCATTTTATTATTATTATATATCTACACTAATATAATAAAGAGGTAAAGTTTGTTTTTTTGTTTTTATGTTTTTTGTTTGTAGGAGATAATCTCTGGAAGTACTGGTCCGATTGCTAAATTTTCACTCATAGACAGCTGCTTTATTTCTGAGTGACTTAAGCTATATTTTATGTAAGAGGGCAAAGCCGCAGGCAAAAGCTAGTATATAGTATATAGTAGCAGTGTATAGTAATAGTATGTGTAGTATTATTATTGTTCTGAGTGTGGATGTAATAATATCTATATATGTATGTATTTAGAAATATTTCAGTATGTTTATCAGTTGTCTAGTACTCATAACACAAGCTCTGCTTATCTTGTTAATAGAACTGCTATCGTCGTGTTATAGTTGTGGAATATTATATTATTACAAATATTTTTCTACAAAATCAAAATCTCTCCATGACAGGGATTAAACACTATTCTCTTTGTGAGTATTTAGATATTTATTTTCAAATCAAAACAAAAAGCTATCGCTTACGCTTTGATTGAATATCAAAGTAAGGGTCGCAGCACACTGGCCACCGGTCACAACCACAAAACGCCGCCACCGGTATATTTCCTATAGCTCTCATATGGACTTGCCACAGACGGTTGACACCGGTGGCCGCCACACGCTACAAACAGGGTAGTTTCCAGGGTCAAAATAATTACATTTTATTTAGTCTTTGGAGGTATGCGGAACAGAGAGTAAAGTCCCACATGCCTCCATTGAAAAGGGAGGATCCTCCGACCAGACAGGTGTTATAGTCTGGTGGGCTACTGCCCGATAGATGATTTCGGGCTGTCGTATATGTTCAAATCGCGCGGAGAACTGTGAATGCGCGATGCAGGATTTCGTACTTTCTTCGTAGTTCTTATGTGGCGCCATAGATGTCGCTACATCACTCCCCTCCGGAGATCGGAGATCGATGGTTCTTTGATGCTTCATGATGCGTGCCAGGCCAGTGATAGGTTGGTTCCAGTGGGTCGGAACCGATGCCGCATAGTTCTCGGTGAGTCGGAACGGTCTGCGGTGATGCCCCAGTGAGTCGGGGAGTTTGCTATCCCAGTGAGTCGGGATAATGCCCCAGTGAGTCGGAGTGATGATGTCCCAGTGAGTCGGGATGATGCCCCAGTGAGTCGGGGTGGTGCTGTCCCAGTGAGTCGGGATGATGCCCCAGTGAGTCGGGGTGGTGCTGTCCCAGTGAGTCGGGATGATGCTGCAGGCTCCAGTGAGTCGGAGTAGTGCTGCTGGCTCCAGTGAGTCGGAGCGGTGCTTGTGCGACGTGGGGCTTGACTGCTGGCGTCGACCAGGAGAGGTTCTTGATAGCTCTTCATGTGACTGGCCGAAGGTGCTGTGTGCCAAGCCAAGGTCGCTGATGAGGCTGAAGGTGATGACCAGGTATGACCAGGTAGGCATGCCGGTGGTCAGGATACCCTCTATAGCCGTGGGTGCTGGCTGTATGGCTCGCTGCTCGAAAGCTTGAGGAAGTGATGATGACGTCACGAAGTAGTAGCTGCACGAAGGCTGCGCTGACGTTCTTTGTCGAGGGTCACCAGTTTGGAGGTAAGCGGAACAGAGAGTAAAGTCCCGCAAACCTCCTTTGAAAAGGGAGGATCCTCCGACCAGACGGGTGTAATGGTCTGGTGGGCTACTGCCCGATAGATGATTTCGGGCTGTCGTATATGTTCAAATCGCGCGGAGAACTGTGAATGCGCGATGCAGGATTTCGTACTTTCTTCGTAGTTCTTATGTGGCGCCATAGATGTCGCTACAGTCCGTATCTTAGATTATAAAAAAATATTAGACACGTATTTTTTCTTTTTTCGATTAAACAAAGAATAACAAAGATATAGCCCATTAAAGTTACATGTGACGTCACCCCGTGCGAAAAAATGCAGCACGGCGGCGTGACGTTACATGTTACTTTAATGGGCGATGTCATTGTAATTTTTGGTTTCATTTACAAATAAAAAAAAAATACGTGTCCCTTATTTTTGAATAATCTAAAAGACGGACTAATTACATTTTTTACGGCAACTAGCCTATTGCCGCTGCTTGCTTCTTGTGCCCCGTACTGGCCACAAAACGCCGATATAAAACGCCGTCACACGCCAGTCATGCATTTAAACCTTCTTCGTCAGATTCTATTATTATACTGTAAGCATGGGTTTAAAAAAGCAGCAGCCACCGGCGACAAGTGGCTCTTCAGCTTCTTTGTGGCCGCTTCTAGCTTCTCATGGCGGCGTCTGTGGCTGTCGTGTGTGGTCTGTGTGCGGTGTCCCTTAGGGCTGATTCATACCCAAACAGCAGCGGCTGGCATCGACGCAGTGAGCATTTTTAGAGTGAAATAATTTTAAAGTTCAATATTCGACTGCCTTGTTGGTCTAGTAGTTAGTGGCCCTAACTGCTATGGTGGACGTCGTGGGTTTAATTTCCACCCAAGACAAATTTTTGTGGGTTGAGCACGATCATTTTTTATTTATTATTTACTAGCTGTGCCCGCGACTTCGTTCGCGTGGACTACAGGATTTTGAATTTATTTTTTCTAAAATAATAGTAGCCTATGTTACTCCTTACATCAGCTACCTGCCAAAAAAAGTCCCGTCAAAATTGGTCCAGCCATTTCAGAGATTAGCTCGGACAAACAGACAGACAGACAAAAATTGTAAAAAAAAAATATTTTGGTGTATGTACCGTATACATATTCATATGCATGTAGTAAAAAGCAGTTATTTCAATATTACAAACAGACACTACAATTTTATTTATAGGTATAGATTTATTTAAACTTCATGTACAGTAGCGGATTTAATGCAACAAGGCATTCTCTCCCAGTCAGTTTTACGTGTCTGGGTGTAATTTATCTATAATAAATAGCTTTTCACCCGCGTACATAAAATATAGTCTATGCCACTCACAGAAATAATACAGCTTTTTATCGGTGAAATAATTTCAGCAATCAGGACCAGTACTTTCAGAGATTACCTCTTACAAACGAGAAAAAAAAAACTTTACCTCTTTATCAAAATGTATCCTACTCCTGTGCCCTAACGTGTCCGTCTCCTGCTTCTAAGCTATCTCCTCACCAATTTTCAGCCAAATAAATATATTTAATAAGTATACCAGCTTGTGCCCTGACTACCACGCATGGCACAAGCTCCATTTTCTTACATGGGAGTGGTATTTCCTACCGGAGTCTGTGTTTCCTAATTGCTACAACCTAGGGGTCTTTAAGTCATGTATGAATAGATTACGTTAGGGAAGCATTCTCCATCGTTAACAATATCTTCACTTTCCACCAGGTGAGAAAGAAGACATGTAACTTTCACCAACCCGCAGTTGTCCCGCGTAGTGAATTACGGCTCATTCCCTCTCCTAGAGAGGAGGCCTGAGTCCCAGCAGGAACATTAAAAAAGGCTGATTATGCTATGAAGAAGTGGTCGTGTAAAGTACCTAAAAGAACACCCACTGTCCTCACCGATTTTAATTTTAATAAAATTAACACAAAAACTCATACCAGGACAAACTTTAAAAAATCACTATCACTTAATAAAAAACTAGGACGTATGAATATTCAACGGCGTCCTTCACGTTAAAAACACCAATTAACATCAAAACCATTTACTTAATTAGCAACAAAATGCTTTTAAAACAAAAATTATTCACCCTAATTCGTCGTAATCTGTAAAATAATTCACAACGTATTTTTACTTAATTAGAACGCTGTCAAAACAGGGATGAACACAGATTAGGCATAAAAAAAAAGTTTTTCAAGATGGCGGCTACAATGACAGATCGTTTACACAGATACAAAATGTCCCGCCACTGTAAATTAAGACGGGGAAGGAAAAGGCGCGAATAAATGTTTAGTCTTACAGATGTTGGGTTTTTATGGTGTTTCCTTGTAAATGGCGAGATTACTTTTTTATTTTGGGGTGCAGACACCATGAAACATGCCGCCTTTGTTTGTGATACTCTGTTTATGTCATCAATCTTTTTATTCTGAGCGCATTATGACAAGGTTTATGACTTTGTATCTATGATTCTGTTCACTCAGTCAAATTTTTTTTTAGGCCAGTTTATGTTTTTTATTTTAAATTGATATAAATCTTCAGGTGCTTTTTTTCTTCTGGGTATTTTTGTTTGATTGATATACACTTTCAGCTTGTCATCAAAAAGCCTAAGTCTAGCCTAAGCCTAGTGCTTGACTGTGATTCCATCTGATGGTAAGCAGTGATGCAATCGTTGATGATGAGGCGCACTAGTTTATTAAAAGCCTATTCACTTTAGCCTTGAAGATACCAAAATTATAATTGGACAAGAAAACTGCAGCAGGCAAATCTAATCTATTGTGGTATCAAGTTTGTAATCTCTTATAACAGATATTTAGTACAGTTTTCAATCCAAACACAAAAACACTGAAAAAAAACTACCCATTCCTTCTTTGTACCCAAAAAATACAAAGACAGCATAATTAAATCACACAATTAATTAACAGCCCCGACCAAAACTAATTAAATCAAATCATCAAACTAATTAAATCGAATCATCAAAATAGCGCGCCAAAACTTGGGCGCCATCTTGTTAACTGTCAGTGAGGTCCATCCAATTCGTAATTTGTTAGGCTCTTACATTCTTCGCCCCCATTCGAAGGGTTTAAGGGGTGTAAGATAAAAAGGAATGTCAGACAGCTGATTACATGGGGATGTCGGGCCGCATTACTGTGGATGTAAGGATTCAGGTTTACGTCAGTTTCGATGTTTAGAAGCCTGGTAATGACTTGCGTGAGGTGGGGATGTTTTTCGTAGTTTTGGGGTTGATGTTTTTTTTTTTGTTTAGATGTGATTGTGTTATTTTGTTCAGATTAAAGGCGAGGTTAGTGTAGTAATCGAGATGATATTTATTTAGCAAATAGGTTTTTAAAGTACACTTTTACGCGTCAATGTTTCCCTCAATTTATACTAGACTAGCTTTTATCCGCAGCTTCACCCGCGTACATAAGATGTAGCCTATGTCACTCAAAAATAAAGCAGCTTTCTATCAGTGAAAAAAAATTCGCAATCGGACCAGTACTCTCAGAGATTTACTTCCTACAAAAAAAAAAAAAAAACAAACTTTACCACTTTATAATACTAATAATAATAGTGTAGATGAGGCCGGTGTTTTCTAGCTGACTAGTCTGAGAGAAAACACCGAAACAAACTCAGGGGTCAAAGTCTCGCGGGCTTGTGGACAGTAAGCAATGGGTAGCTCGCTGTCTGGCCGTCCGGTAACTGTCCGGACCAAGCCCAAGTCGTAGACGGCGCGCACTATTCCCGCGCGCCTCAAGGAGTTGTCAGCAACAGCAGGGACCCAGCTGGGTCGAAGCCTACTGGGGCCAAGGTTAGTTTCGAAAGACAGCTCGAGCCCCGGGGGGGTGGGTTTTTTAGTCAGTAAGAGTCTGACACTATCTCCCGCTCCGCTCAAGAGCGGGGGTTGTCATTAGATGATTTTTTCCCACCATAAAAAAAAAATTGTCAAATCATAATTATAAGATCCATATAGATTGGCACGTTGCTTTATTATTTTTTAAATATCTCTCAGAAAATGCCTCTATAAAAATACTATCACTGACAATAAGGTTCACTTTTAAAAAGCTGTTCAAAATATCTTAACTTTTTAATAAAAAAAAAACTCATTTCCTACAACAGTGTCGAGCCACATCCAGTTACACTTATGTCCGTTTATCTGTGCTTATACGGAACCAGCCCCCTTAGCCAAGTTACAACCGTTTCGCTTGCGCCGAACGCTTCGAGTTGACCTTGCCGCTAATTCTTTTTTTCTGATCACGTGACTGAGCGTTAAGACGACGTCATTCCCGTACATTTGAAGCTTTCTACAAGCGTTAACTATTGCAGATTAGCAACTTGGCTAGGGGTACTGGTTCGCTTACTTTGACAATAGAACTTACATTTGTCTGTATTTTTAATCTAATTTTATACACATACTATATTATAATCAATGTATATTTTTTTTATCAATACGTTCATTTTTTTTAGATTTATTCATCATCTTCAACGCATCAAGTTTATTTCTTCTATTCGTCTTCTCGCCCATCATCGTACAACCTACTTATCTCTAACTCCCTTTTCTTTCATATCACTCCTCATACAACGCATCCATCTTCTCTTAGACCTCGCTCGCCTTCTCCCTTTCCATCCACATTATACCTATAATACATGTACAAGATGGCGCAGAAGTAATGTCACAATGTAAATGTGTCTTAATTTTTGCAAATGGCCAATAAGTCAAGGAGTGATACACACATCAAGAACATGGAATTATTGTTACTGGTAATTTGACTTTTCAATCTGTTGTTTTAAGATTCGAACTGGCCGTCCAGATCGCCAAATCTAAGGGTGAGTTGCACCATTTAACTATAACGATAACCAAACCATAACCAGCCGTGAAACGGCCGCCTATTGGTCAATTCGGCGATTTGACAGCTGTTAACGGCTTTGTTATCGTTATAGTTAAATGGTGCAACTCACCCTAATAGTGACAGACTTCTTCTTTTGGGGCTTAAGTATTTTTTTTAGATTTATTAATTTTAATTCGCCATTTGAGCGAGAAGGACTAACAAATATAGGGTACCCTACTATTTCCAATTTTAAATTTTCTGTTATTATGAACCCACCCACTAGATAAGCCATTAAAATTATTTTCTTGCTGTCATTAAAATAGATAATACTAAGGATGAGTAGACACATGTAAAATATATTTACTTTGAAGTGTAGATGGTATTAAATCTTATGTGCACGCATTTCGGTAAATTAAACTAGCCTAGGGCGAAGGAAAATTCAAAAATAAACTTTCGTTTTAAAACATAATTATGATATGTAATATAGTTTGATGTCTACTAGGTTCTTAAATAAATACTTCAGTGGTTACTTTCCCCTCACATGGGGCCAGAGATCGTCAAGTTTTCGGATATCCGAACAAAATTCAGACTTTGGGACGGAATTCGTCCCCTCGTAAACCGGGACAGCGTAGATCCCGTATTATGTGTCGTTGGAGTTATTTACGAGGTTCCCGGAATCCCGCGGGATTCCAGGATAAACCTATATCTATTGATTTTTATGTTTATATTCACACCGCTCGCTCTGGGTTAAGCTGAGTGTGTTATCGATGATGAAATTCAGTAACATTGGCCAATTTGTGGATTTAAGAATTGATTTGGCAGATGTCAGGCTGTTTTAAGGATTAACTTAACCACAAAAGCGAGCACGGTGATTTTGTAGCGTGTGGCGACCACCGACGTCAACCGTTTGCGGCGAATCTGTATAAAATGTATGAAACGTATAGGAAATATACCGGTTGTGGCGTTTTGTCGTTGTGGCAGGTGGCCCGTGTTTAGCGACCCTTAAAACATATTTTAGAAAGTTCTTTAGTAATTTAATGAAGTAGCATCATCATCCTACCCTTGTTCCGTGTTATTTGGGATCGGCATAAGACGTTTTTTTATTTCATTCTAATCTGTCACCCATATCGCTATCACGAATTTACCCTTATTTTTCATATCACTCCTCACGCATTCCATGTATCTCTTCTTTGGCCTCCCTCAGCCTCTCCATCCAACCGCATGTATACTCATGACTCTTTTGGTAACACGCGTTTCATCTCTTCCATTCACATGACCATACCAACACAAACGATTCCCTTGCAACTTTCAGTCTCTGGCGCTACTTTCAAACTTCCTCTAATACACTCATTTCTCACTTTAGCCACTCTCATCTCCACTATACGCAATCTTTTTTCAACCATCTTTTCACGATGTTAAATCTTTTCATTTTAATACATTCAACATTATATGTGAGGCTTCTGCTCTTACATTCGGAGTGTTACCAAAAAAATCACTGATCAACTCATAGGTACAAGTATTCGCTCTATAAGAAGCGTAAACTCGCTAATCATCTCCCTAAAAAACTCACCCAATCTCCTACGACCACGGTAAACGCAGCACCCCTCAAAGTTAATAGCGTAAGGAGCAGACATCTTGAGCGAGTCCCCGCATCCCGCGCTATCCGGCCACTTCGGTGAGAGCGTTAAATGTAAATAATTTAATGCGATAGCGTATGGCCCAAGTGATGTACTGTAGCGGACTAGGAACCGGATTTGGATTGATTAGAAAAAGGAGTCAGCGATTCAGTAACAACGTGATGGTTGATAGGTGAATAAAGCTCAGATTGTGTAGATCGAACGCGTGTTACGTTCAACGTTTTCAATATCGCAAAGGAGAACAGAGAATGAAGGAAAAAGTACACTAACAGTTGATTTTGACATAAGTATTATTAAATATTGACATTACTTAAATGAGTGCTACATCCAAATAAGCTTTACTTTAAACTAAATATTATTTCTAACAATAAGACAAAAGGTCTATGAGATACAGCCTGGTGACAGACAGACAAACAAAAGAACGGACAGCGGTGTCTTGTAATAGTAGTAATAGGGTCACGTTTTACCCTTTAGGTACGGAACCCTGAAAACGTGTGACGTCAACCTTAACTAATATGGATTAAGAGAAGGGCAATGGTGATGATAATTAATAATGATATAAATAATGACTGGAAACCGCAAGACTGTGTTTCCTGATAGCTATAACTAAGGGTATTTAAGTCAAGAGTGAATAGGTTGCTTCTAAGCAAGCGTGCTCCATCGTCGGCCCAATTATCGCTTACCATGAGGTGAGATGGTGTTCTTTGTGTAATTTTACAGTCTGCTCTCAAAACGATGAAGGAAACCATTGTGAGGAAAAGTGTTAATAAAAGTCAAAAATTTCGATAGCATATCAATGTCATGAAAAGATTAATGGATTGTATGAAGAGTAATATGAAATAAAAGGGAGTTAGTGATAGAGTGAAAGAAGTTAGTAATAGTGTGGGTGACAGGACAGAATGGAAGAAAAACCCCGTGTTGCGCCGACCCCAAGTAGTATGGAATAAGGACAGCAAGAAGGAGAGTCTTTAAGTCAATCCCCATACTTTCTGGCATTTTCGATTTACATTATTCATTTTATTTACAGTCATCTCGCTTCATCCTGTAACTTGTACCATACAATCATCTCAGGCTATATACAATCTTAAGTCAAGGGGAGCCGTACTTACCTACTTATTGGTTTAGACGATTTCATATAAGGGGTGTTTTGATTTTTACAAAGGAATGCGGCTTATGTACAGGGGTGAAGAGAACGGTTTTATAGTTCAACGATTTCTTTCGGAATTATAAAGAGTTTGAATTTTTGTTTGATGTAAATGTTTTGAAGAGGAAGTTTGATTTTGTTTCTTTGGGTTGGTAGTTTTGGAATAAATCTTGCTGTTCTGCTAATAAGCACTGGGCCCGCGTGGTGGATTACGGTCCATTCCCTCTCCTAAAGGGGAGGCCTGAGTCTCAGCAGTGGGAACATTATAAGGTTGATTATGTTATGATATGTTATTTATTTATTTTATTATTCATACAGAAAACCCGAAAACCTTAAATATTATTGTATACACAGAACGATGTTCTCCTTCATTGTTTTAAAAGCAATGGTGATGAAATAAATTACACAAAGTAATGAGTCTGGCTGGGTTTGAACCCGCGTCCTACAACTTGCCAGTCGGGGCCGTTACTACTCGACCACCACAGCTTCTAAGACTAAGATTTAATACAATATTAATGTTTGAATATATCCATAATAACACGTTAATAATTATCGCTAAGCATGATTAAAGCGGTATTTAGTGCTGGTAAACTTAATGGTAGTAATAATAATTATGCTGTTCCTGTTACTAATGACTCGGAGCAAATACATCGGGAAATGTACTTAATTAGTTATTTGGAACTTAATTATGGCTTGTAGCTGTAGGGCATCGGCCTCTTCTCGTTTAGGGAAGTAAGAAGTACTCTTCTGGTTATAATAATAATAACGTAATAATATTTATTCATTCATAAGCCATTTAACCTTTCAGATACCGTCAATTTGAGACACAAAAGTAAGACAATAGATGTGCGAACGCCGGCGCGTTCGCTTGGGGTTTAATGAATTAAATATTATCATAGCCAGCCCGTATTACATATGGTGAAGGAAAATATTGTCTGGAACTGGCATCTTCTAAAACCAATAAATTTGAAGGCATGTGACATTCACCAACCCGCACTGGGCCCGCGTAGTGGATTACGGCCCAATCCCTCTCCTTGAGTGGAGGCCTGAGTCCCAGTAATGGGAACATGAAAAGGCTGATTATGCAAACCGTATTGTCCCACTGCTGGGCAAAGGCCAGCCTCCATTCTTTCCTACGATCTCAGTTTCTCGCTTTCTCATTCTATTTCTTAAGAAAGACATCCAGGTCGTCCCGTCATCTCCTTCGTGGTCCGCCGTGGCCCCGCGTCGCTTTGTCCGAACACCAAACCAATATTTTACGGGATCACCCAGTCCAGTCCCTGGGCAGCCTTTTGAGCCACATCAACGATTTGCATTTTGGAGCGCAGTGTAGTTTTTCGAACGTCGTCAAATGATAAAATTGTACAATTTGATATTTGAGTAATGATATATTTGCGTACAAAGAATTGCCAAACTTGAGTGGCAGTAGACAGGGCATATTGCTTACAGAACATCTGTTCTCATCTGTTCTATTGACCATCTGGTCAATGGCGCTGAAAGATTCTGGAGCGGTAACCATGTACCGGAATATTTTCTATTCTCACGCAATTAAAGCCACTGGCAATAGCTAGTTGTGTTATAATTTGATTCCAATTTGATATATTATTAAAGACATTTTATAAAATGGTTCCTTGTTCAATATCATTTTTCCTAAACATACAAGAAAGCCCCCACTAACCTAGTTCTATCACCGTATTGTAATAGAAGAGTACCATATCATATCGATACACTGCCTCAGACATAATGTATGTCACAAACTACTTATAAGCCAGCCCCATCTGCGTCCACAACATTACTCTTGCAACACAAAGCCTATTGTACCGAAGCAGCATGAGAGTGGCCTCGCTTACACCGAACACTAACATCTTAAACCTGAAATTGAAAAGAACACAATGCTTTTAAAAGCATACCCTACCAACAAAAGCATCTCGTCTCATGAACGGACAGCATTCACAACTAAACACTTTAAAAGATAGCACAAACGCTATTATTAGTAACAAGTGAAAAGTGTCGGTCGGCGTGCGACACCAAAAGAATAAGTGTACGCGGAGCATCGATTTTTATACCCCCAGAGGGAGGCGGGGTTAGTGAGTGGGCCAATCACGGCGCGGTGTGCCGACCAATCAGACGGCGGCGTCGTGCTTCGTTTCAGCGCGCCGTTTTATCGTGTAATGGAATTTGCGCGGAGTACGCCGCTTGGATTACTGTGGGGCCGACTTGGTAATGCGGGGCGACGGGTTCTTTTTTTTTTCAGATTTTCTTTTCTCTTTTATTATTCTGTTTCTTATTGATTTTTGTTAGTTTATTTTCAGGTTATTGGTTTTGTTAGTTGATATTGAGTTTGGGTGGACTTTGTTTCAGGATTAGTGGCTTCACGTTTCGGTATGCTTTACTGAAATAAGTTCGAGGCCTAATTTTGGTCTCGGTTACGATTTTATGTTCGCAGTTTTTTTTTCGTAGTTCTGCAACTTAATGGTACTTGTTTGTTTATTTTCATACGATGTAGCACTAGCTTTCTGCCAGCGGCTTCGCCCGCGTGAATGTAGATTTTTCCACACAAACTTTAGACCCCCGTTTCATCCCCTTAGGGGTTGAATTTTGGGAAATCCTTTCTTAGAGCTTGCATTACATGAAACATTGAGCAAAAAAAAATTCACGCTCTTTGGCCCAGTAGTTTCAGCTGAAAGTAGCGTACATATAGCTTGGTAAGTCAGTCAGTCATTTTTTTTTTCTTTTATATATGATTATACTATTATAACACACTTATACATAACTACCCTTTGCCCGCGGCTTTACCCGAGTACATAAAATATAGTCACTCAGAAATAAAGCAGCTTTCTATCGGTGAAATAACTTCAGCAATCGGACCAGTACTTTCAGAGATTACCTCCTACAAACAAAAAAACAAAAAAATAAAACAAATTTTACCTCTTTATAATATTAGTGTAGAAATCACTTTTAAAATAGATTACAACACAAATCCATTCCACCATTTATTTTCTCGGTAAATCCGAACTAGGTGCGACACCCAAGTGCGTCCATTATCCCCCATTGTGTGGACCCATTAGTCCACTCTCCACCATTCAAGCCACAAGTGACAACACTGAAATCTTTCAACAAAGGACACTTTTAAAATAAGCGCTGTGTGAGCCAAATGAGCATTTTTTAAACGAGCATTTTTCAAACGAGCGTTTTTCAAATGAGCATTTTTTCATTTCCCCATTATACCAGACTCGGCGCTTTCCAACAATAAAATATAAACGATAAAAGATTCGCAATCGTTATTGTTATTCGAAATATCGATAAAAAATAAACTTGCAAGTAAATGGGGAGATATGGGATCGATTTTAGTGTTGGGAAATACCAGTAGGGATTGGAAATACTTGAGTTATCGAAGTAAATAAAACTATCGGTGGCAAGCAAATGTTCGTTTACAATCTAAGTCAGTAAATATATTTTCTACTGTACTCTTTGATAAAATTTGGCACTTTTTTAGTGACAATATTATTATAAAGAGTCTTTGTATGTAAGCCTTTACAAGTATAGACAACAGTTAGTTTTTTTTTTTTAATTGATGTTAACTTGCGTTTGACTGCGATCCTGTGTGGTGGTAAGCGGTGACATTTATAATATCAGTATTGTGAAGAGTTTGATATGGATATTTTCACCATTTGCAGAGTATAGTAGTCCTTATGCAGACATTATATTATTCACTTAAAATAATGTGGGAATCAACTGTCTGTCTGTCTATTAAGCTTTCACGGTAAAACAATTGAACCGATTTTAATGAAATTTGGTTTGGTATGGAGGTAGCGTGAACTCCAAGGATACACAGGTTACTTTTTATCTTACTTCGACTTTGCGTCAGCAATAACCAACATTCAGTTTAAGCCTCTGGTATAAGCTCGTAGCAAATAAATAAACAATCTAAGTTAAAGGAATAGATCGCTTGTTTTGTAAATAAGTTTTCTATTGATAGAAACACATCGAATTCTTGCTGACGATGATGTTCGTTGGTAAATTCGTAGGTGGTTGCTACGTGCTACGCGCGCCTACACCTCGTAGCACGTAGCGAATCTCGTAGCAGCGTAGCGCTTGATTGTATTTTCCTGATTTGCTCACGAGGCGTAGGCGCGCGTAGCACGTAGCGAATCTCGAAGCAACGTAGCGCTTGATTGTATTTTGCTACGTTTGATAGTGATGTGCGTTTGTTTACATTTTATACGTTGATCAATGAATATGAACTGAAGGTAGAGTCTGTCTAATAAGTTAAACGACTTGGGTAATTATTAGGATTTAATGAACTCTGATGTAATCAATACGGGTTCAATAATCAAGGTTGATTAAGAGATAAAGATCATTGTCTACTAACAGAAGAACCTTCTGAAAAGTATCGAATATAAGTATTTTTTAAATGATTAAATATTATACAAAATTTCCAAGTCGGTTGACTTATTAGACAGACTATGTTGTATAATTTTGACACTGTTTTTTTTTTTTTTATTGAGAAATTAATTCTGACTATATAAGAGATGTTGAATTTTTAACGTATAACTATTTTGATACTTTTTTTTTTTTTTTTTTTTTTTTTTTTAATTAAGATAAACTAGTGCTTGACTGCGATCCCACCTGATGGTAAGTAGCGATGCAATCTTTGATGGTGAGGCGCACTAGTTTATTAAGAGCCTATTCACTCTAGCCTTGAAGACACCCAAATTATAAATTAAATAAATTATACTTTCAAAGATCGAAATTCATAGGGTACTTCCCGTTGACCCAGAATTCTGAAATTTGGCACAAAGCAAGGTTTTAAAGCACAGGTATAGGAAAAAATCTGAAAACAGTAAATTTGTTGTTATCTAAGTCACAAAAAAAATATATTTTGCAATTCGGAAAAATCTTCGAGACTCCATTCGGAAATTGTATTTTGCACGGAACCCTTCAGTGGGTGAGTCCAACTCGCACTTGCTCAGTTTTTTAGTAAATTAGTGCGCTTCACCATCAATGATTGCATCACCATCAGGTGAGATCGCAGTCAAGCACTAGTTTATATCATTTAAAAACAACCTGAATAATAATTATATTCCACACGTTTTACACAACGTCATCTAGTCCCAAGCAAAGCTGAGTTTGTGCCATGAGTACTAGACAACTGGTAAACCTACTTATATATTTCTAAATACATACATATTACAAACAAATTACACTCAAACCCAGAACAAATGACCGTGCTCATCACGCAAATATTTGTCCAGGCTGGGAATTCAACCCACGTCTTTACCAAAGCAGTCAGGGCCACTAACTAGATCAAGGGGCCTGCCAAAATAGATTTATATACAAACCTCTACACGGAGTAGTCCTAACCTGCAGTCGTTATCAGTATCACAGGCGATTAACTAAAAGGCCTGTCAAAAAAAACTGAATGATAGGTTTATAAAACACTTTTACACGTCAAATTTTTTTTCGTCAGTTTTAGCTAGACGAATCCCAAAATCTATCGACACCGGCACCTCACTACAAAACTATCGTCCCCAGAGCGTAGTGCTGCAATCCTCTTTGGCAACAATCGATATTTATCCGCGGCTCCCAATCGCTCGGTAAGCGAGAAAGCTTGTTCTTAACAAAAGGGAGTACTCTAAAATCTAACATTTTGCCAACGATCTTTTTCTACCTCTGATTTATAGCCTCGCGTACTTTATATTGGTTAGGTTTCTTTAGTTTTGTTTTGTTTTTGTTGTTTCTGTACTTTTGAATTGCGAAGATGGGCTTGGCTCAGTGGCTGAGCGATTGGCTGCTGGGCTGCGTGTAATATAATATAATATATAATATAATAATAATATAATATATAATATTCCACAACTATCACACAACGCCGTCTAGTCCCAAGCTAAGCAGAGCTTGTGTTATGGGTACTAGACAACTGATAAACATACTAATATATTTCTAAATACATACATATTATAGATAAATTACACCCAGACACAGAACAAATGATTATGCTCATCACACAAACATTTGTCCTGGGTGGGAATCAAACCCACGACCTCCGGCATAGCAGTCAGGGTCACTAACCACTAGACCAACAGGCCAGTCTAATAAGTTCGATTTCCGCACAAACAAATATATTTATGACCTACAGATATTTTATTAATTTGGTTTTTTGTAGCTGCTGTACTCTCTGTGAAGACAGGCACCGGTTGTCGCAGATGCTAAGCGATTGGTTATTTTGCTAATTGTAGCGGGTTCGATTACCGCATGAACAAATATTTTTATGGCTTATAGCTGTAGGCCATAAAATTAATAATAGAACCCGCTAGCAACAGCTAGTCAAAACATATAAACAAAAAAAAAAAGTGTGTTACTTAAAAACTTTGCCCTCGAAACATGATACCCTTCACATAATCTGGTCACACCATGGCTGTTAAAATCCCATAAAACTGTCATAAGCTTTACTTGAAACACCCTAAAAATGTTACGTCAGGTATATTTTTTAGTAGGTACGCAATGACCCGTATATAATCTTAAGTGACTCAAAAATTGTAATGTTACATAGTGACTAAATATTAGATACCTACCCCCGTAGCCAAGTTACAATCGTTTCGCTTGCGCCGAACGCTTCCTGTTGACCTTGACGCCAATTCTTTTGTTCTGATCACGTGACTGACCGATAAGACGACGTCATTCCTGTACATTTGAAGCTTTCTACAAGCGTTAACTATTGCAGATTAGCAACTTGGCTAGGGGTACTGTTTCCACAGTTTCAAATATAATTTAAGCGTCTTCAAGGCTACAGTGAATACGCTCTTAATAAACTAGTGCGCTTCATCAACAACGATTGCAACATTGCTTACCATCAGGTGGGATCTTAGTCAAGCACTAGCTTATATCAATTAAGAAAACAGGGCAAGTTCGAGTGGGACTCATGCACTGAGGGTTCTGCACAATCTTAACAGTTCAATTCCCGTATTGACTTACGAAGATAATCTATATATATAAAAGAAAGTCGTGTTAGTTACACCACTTATAACTCAAGAACGGCTGAACCGATTAGGCTGAAAATTGGTGGGGAGGTAGCTTAAAACCAGGAGACGGACATAAGACCTAATTTTTTTTTTTTTTAGGGTAGAGTAGAGTAGAGTAGGGTAGGGTAGAGTAGGGTATAGTAGGGTAGAGTAGGGTAGAGTAGAGTAGAGTAGGGTAGGGTAGAGTAGGGTAGATTAGAGTAGGGTAGAGTAGGGTAGAGTAGAGTAGAGTAGGGTAGGGTAGAGTAGGGTAGAGTAGGGTAGAGTAGGGTAGAGTAGGGTAGAGTAGGGTAGAGTAGAGTAGAGTAGGGTAGGGTAGAGTAGGGTAGAGTAGGGTAGAGTAGAGTAGGGTATAGTAGGGTAGAGTAGGGTATAGTAGGCTGAAGTAGGGAAGAGCGGGAGCGAAGCCGCGCGGGCAATAGCTAGTATAATAATAATAATATGTTTATTCTGGGTAAAATTTGGTAAAATGGTTACATAAAATCTTAAGGGTAATTACAAAGGTAAATGCTATGTTATGTGCCTGTACTAGGATAAACCTATATCACAGGCGGTAGAAGCTCTTATATTGTAGTTTTTTCGGACAATACTATTGATAACAATATTTAAAAAGTCTATAAGTAGTGAAAAATATAATTAAATTATTCATACTGTTATATACCTAGTTTACTTAAACAATAAAGGTCACAATATGTTATTTTGTATTCTAAAACTGTTTCTTGCACATTATACTCTAGTTACACACATATGATTTTGCGTCAGCAGAATTATTAATTGGGTTAATGCCGAGGTTGGGTTAATTCTAAAGAGTTATGTTTACATTGGACAAATATAAATATTTCATAATTGTAAAAAAAGTTTCTTTTTTTGACGTAACTACAAAGAAGTTTTCAGATTTATTCCTAGTAACTTCAAGATTCTAGGTCAACGGGAATCCCTTATGGATTTTGATTCCTTTAAGAGTATTGAAGGCCTATGTCCAACAGTGGACATATTTCGGCTGAAATGATGATGATGATAAGAGTATTGAAATGTATGTTTTCTGCAACATAAACGGCCGTATTTTTTTTTTGTTAACTTATAGACTACATATTTGAGTATATGGTTTTAATTTCAATTCGATACCTGCACGCGTTTCTTTTCCTTGCGTGATCGAATAAAAAATGAAGATATCCGCAGGAAAACTAAGGTTGCCGACATAGCACAAAGAATTGCCAAACTTAAGTGGCAATGGGCAGGGCACATTGCTCGCAGAACAGATGGCCGTTGGGGCCGAAAGGTTTTGGAGTGGCGACCGCGTACCGGAAGACGCAGTGTTGGAAGGCCTCCTACAAGGTGGACCGATGACCTGGTGAGGGTAGCAGGAAACCGTTGGATGCGGGACGCACAGGAACGTTCGAGGTGGCGACGCTTGGGGGAGGCCTATGTCCAACAGTGGACGTGTATCGGCTGAAATGATGATGAATGACGCGTTTCTAAGATGGCAGACAGACGGACAACAAAGTAACCTATAAGGATTCAGTTTTTTTCCGTTTGATGTACGGAACCCTAACAAGAATATACTGCTGTAATCAAAAGTATCCTATGTGCAGTCCAGGGCATGGTCTACCCGTCTGCTAAATAACCAAATCCTTCCAACCGTTTACGAATGTCAAGAGAACAAACATACGACAAACATACGCCTATAAAGTATTAGTGAGATGTGATTAGGAAGACATCATGCTATTGCAGTGCATAGTTGGACTGGAAATGGCTTAGGATTGGAGAGGCCTAAGTCTCTCCAATCCTAAGCCATTTAATTCCATCCTCGGCTGTAGAATCAAATTAATGCCCAAGCGCCCGAGCAGTGCCATTAAACAATGACTTTCCGAAGCCTGCTCCTCGGTAACGGCCTTGAAATTGGTTTGAAAAAAATATATGTTTATTATAGATTTCAACTATTGATTTCTTCGTGCAATTGATACTTTTGCTTAAAAAAAAAAAATTTAACAATATCGCAACTTTTTCCGACTTCTTCGAAACGGCTTGAATCTTTAGAAACATTTTTTACATATAAAAATAGGTAAGTAGTTAAATATTCTTCAGAGTCAACATATGTGAATCAAGCAATATTTCGCAAAGAAAATAGATTTAAAGCTCAGAAGGGCTCTATCCGGGCGCAGCTGGCCGCATCAAATGCACAGATACTCGTACTGCGTACCGGAAGCCGCAGCGTTGGAAGGCCTCCTACAAGGTGGACCGATGACCCGGTGAAGGTTTCGGGAAACCGATGGATGCAGGACGCACAGGAACGTTCGTTGTGGCGACGCTTGGGGGAGGCCTATATCCAACAGTGGACGTGTATCGGCTGAAATGATGATGATGATACTCGTACTGCTGCCTAGGCGGATACGAGTGTTGTGTCCATTTAATTCCGGCCAGATGTTTATGGGACTATAAGCCTTAACTGTTCAGGCATCTAGCCTTCAACACCTACTAGTTAATCTTATTGTGCCTATGCTAATTGTTACAGATTGGGCCTGATATCTCAATGGAGCGCGCTGGCCGGAAGGTACGGTGGTTTGGTGCCCGCGCCCTGGTATTGGCAACGACCGCAGGATAGAACCACACCGCCTAGAGGTTCGTATATATGTCTATTTTGACTGGCCTGTTGGTCTTTTGTTTGTGGCCCTGACTGCTTGTGGATTCGATTCCTACCCAAGACAAATGTTTAATGTTAATCACGTTACCAGTCGACAGCGATGTGGAAGAGTTTTTTGACGCCATATTTTAGTTTGATTTTAGTTGTAATTTGCGTAGGATTTTTTTTGTACTGTAATTATAGTTAGTTAAGTATTTTTTTAGTCATTAGATTATTTCCCATATAAAGCAAAATTTAATAAATTTTCTGTATATTTGAACGGGTCCCTGGATGGTTTGTATCAACAAATGATGCTGTGATCGGGTTCTCATTTTTTTTTTTACTGAAGAAAAGCAAGGTGACGAATTGTCCTGTCCAAACAGGACAATTCGACAACGAACGTATTCATTACGTCTGTTGGAACCGCTATTATCTATACACCGCTAAATTTTAATGTACGAAATTAATTTTCTTTATGAAAACGTCAGCTGAGCGAGCCCAATGACCTGTAGGTAGTTTGTACGCAACGCCGACATCTACTTACGGGTCATTGGACTCGCTCAGCTGACGTTTTCTTAAAGAAAATTAATTTCGTACATGCGTAAATTAATACGAGCTTTGAAAAAAAGGTACTTTATTTTTTAATTTTATCTTTAAAAATCGATAGTGTTTCATGTACCGGATCGACCCTCCACGGGATTAAAACAATTAAAATTTAACGGTGTATATTGTATTCTATACGTATTGTACGAGTATATACATAATATGTAAATATCACACCACGACCTGCATATCTGTCATTCTCGTTCTCAGTCAAATCCATCCAAAACTTATCTGTAAAAATTGCTATTAGCGATAAGACCGTCCATAGTAACACCCTATTAATTTTAAACTCCTACTGTATTTCTTTCTAGTCTACAATAGGCTAGTTGCCGTAAAAAATGTAATTAGTCCGTCTTTTAGATTATTCAAAAATAAAGGACACGTATTTTTTTATTTGTATATTAAACCAAAAAAACAAAGATATAGCCCATTAAAATTACGTGTAACGTCACGCCGTGCTATGTTTTTTCGCACGGGGTGACGTCACACTTTAATGGGTTATATCTTTGTTATTTTTTGTTTAATAGAAAAAAGAAAAAATACGTGTCCAATATTTTTTTATAATCTAAAATAAGACTAAATATTTTTTTTTTTTTTACTCTGAAAACTACCCTATTATAAATAGCATAAATATCTATCTATCTACCAAATCTTCAATTCACTACCATCAATTGCTCTTTTTATCAAATTGCATTACAAAACGTATCCAATACAGATTAGTACCTGCAAATGGTCTTACAGGAACAAACCTCCTACATTTGACCATACCTAAACAGCTTCAATTGACATAGATCTCTCTCCTTTGACAGTATGTCTTCTGAAGCGAGTAGGCATTACATTTGCCTTTGAGGGGAATATGTGTTAATTGTAGTACTCATCAAGGTACAGTAAGGCCGCAAAAGTCCATAGGAACGCTAAAGATTACATTGCTACGAACCGAGCGAGCACGATACTTCCGTGCGTATGTGTGCGCATGTATGAGTATCCACATTCCACAGATAACACACACTAAGGAACTGTCGTCACAGTGAGCTGTTCATAGCATTGATAAAATTCGTGCCAAAACGTCATGTGCTGGTAGCCGTGTGAACTAAGTGTTGGATTCGCAAATCACGTAACCCGAGTTCAAATCATGGTCGGTCCGTTGCAGTTATTTCTTACTTTGAAAATTCCTAATCTATATTGATATAGTTGTTTTTTTATATTTCTATGAAAAATACTATTGCATTTTTTGCACTAAATAGTTGCAAATTACGAATGTGATCTATTAACCACAAGAAGAATCACATTCGTAATTTGCAATTATTTAGTTGTTACATCTTTTCGATGTTATAAGGTGGAAATAAAAAGACGTGTTTAATAAAAATGTTTATTCTTTATATTTACAAATTAAACATTTATGAGAATTGTGACGTCGAATTGTTACCTAGACAAAAAGTTATCTTGTAACCGTTATCTATGTTACGCCTAAGATTGTTTGTTGGAAGTATACCCACTTAGACCATTCATAATATGAATAACGTAACAATGAACGGATATTCAAATTTTAATAAAATAAAATATAGGTAATTGTTTATATCCAGTTATTTATTGAAAAGTGATATATGATTTGGAATTTGTAAACATTTTATTTTTGTGTAACGTCACAATGAATGTATTGAGGTCATAGCTTAATTGTTCATTTTCTTGACGAAAAGAAGATTGAAACCAAACCTCAATTTCTGTTAAAAGAACTTTAGTTCTCACAAGATAATCGTCAATTAGATGAGAAAAATAAATTGAACTATAGTATTATGTTAAAACAGTGCGGGTAGAAGAATAAAAAACGAAATAGACTCATGATTATTGTCAACAAAATTGATAGCGAGTTCACTGCATTCTTAAGATGAGGCGATGGCACAAGTTAAAAGATATAGCTGTTTTAAACGAAAGTAAACACAATATAATACAGTGTTTGTTAACGAATAATCACAGATATGTTAAAATAAAATGGTAGGCCATTTAGTTTAGTTAACATTAAATATTTAGTGCGAAACGTAATCGTTCTTGTTTGTGCCTCTCTGTCAAGTACGGCTTTTTAGCAGGTTTTCTGTGATGCACGCCTTCAGCGTGAAGTGCACGGCGAACAGTATCCATCGAGGTGTCATATAATTCCGCAAAATGTCTCGTTGGTGCGAAACCATTCGTTTCGTATACGTCCACCATATGTCGTCGCTGCGCCTCGCTAATAAGCTTCGGTCTCCCACTTCTCTTTCGACTAGCAAGGCTACCTTCTTCCTCATATCTTTTTAGCCAAAGATTTACAGTATTTTTCTAAAATAAAAAAAAATATATATTAGGCAGCTATACCTACTTCACTTCATTTTCATTATATAAAATGTTAATAATCATAATTATTGAATATAATTTTAAAATAAAACTGCATTTATTAATCCAATAACCAATCCAATAAACCCAACGATTTACGTATTTCTCTTTTAAACCTCATAAAGATACGATGAATGGATTCATAAATGGCATACGTTTTAATTAGAAGATTAATTTGTAATAAAGTTACAATTCATTAATAGCTATTATACTCACATTCAGTCCGGTTTCTTCAGATATTTGTGTTTTATTAAGACCACTTTTATGCAGCCCAATGATAGTCGCCCTCACTTCAATACTAATATTAGCCTGCATTTTGCGAATATTACAATACTGTCAACCTCACGTCACTAACCAACAACTACAACCAAACGACAGTTCATTTCGGTTAAGTTAAAACTCATGTCTACCTCGCAGAAATCTAATTCTTTATTTAGTTTTTTTGTGATCTACCTTTCTAACTCTAAGAAATGTGTGAACAAGTTAAAGAATAATTTAAAATATGTAATGCAAATACATAACTTCCAATCGGGTAAGAACTTACAAAAAGTCAATAATTGCGTGGGATTTGAACTTGCGGCACACTGATTTGCGCTTCAATCTGTGTGCCTATACCACTGGGCCATCTTGACTTATGATAAGTTGATGAAATTGTGGATTTCAATCATTTGTTGGCGAAACTTGAAAATAAAAGGTCGTAAGTCAAACTAAACGTCAAACGAATAAGTTTTAAGAATTCTTATGGACTTTTGCAAGTGATAGTACCTAACTTGTAAACTTAGTAGGATATAACTGAGCTGAGTTTGGTCTCGAACTGAGCTATTTAGTTAACAGATTCCAAAGGTCCTACTGATCAAGGCTTTGGTACCTAATATGCCCATTGAACCTCCCTATTTTTGAAGTCACCTAAAAAAAAAAACGAAATTCGCTAACATTTTCTTCTGCTTCAAATTTTTATTTGCGAAGTGTTAAATAAATCCAAAATAAAATACTCAGGGATGCTGTAAAAGTACCTTGGTACATCAGAAACGACGAACTCCACCGTGACCTTAAAATGGAACTCGTCACTACCATCATTCCAATATTTGCTGAAGCCCACGAACACAGACTATTGACATGAGAATGTTGAGGCAATACAGCTGTTAGACAATACGGACCTAGTGCGTAGACTAAAGAGAATTAAACCTTTTGAGTTAGTGTAGTGTTTAAAGTTAGTGTAGTGTTTAAAGTTAGTGTTTAGTAGTGATCAATACTGTGCTATGCGTAAAACACATGAACAAAGTGTTTTTATCAATATCAGACTCCAAGAAAGTGCTATAGACTTATATAAAAGTGCTAAAGGACGCTATTCTTAGTTTTAACAAAACCTGTAACGTATCGATTAGAGTTAAATTGCTTGTTAGTCTTTTAGGCTAGATTGTAATTAGTTATTAAGAAATCTGTTCTTGATTCTAATAAGGAAAAAAAATCACTGTCTTTCGATTTCACAGAAGAAAATACTTCCCTTTTAATAAAAATAAACATTGTATCCAACAAAAATAAATATTGTAACCTAACCCCAGAAATCCTTTCCGATTTCCCGCGTAATTTCTAAACAACACGCCCATGGTGACAGACAATTACTCGGCCACAGATAATAAATGATGTCAGCAAGCTACCGTGACAGATTAGCGCACTAGTGGGGCGTCCGTAGCTAATCGATTCTATGCGATGTATCGAATTACCGAACTGACGTGATTTCGGTGTCGGGTTGAAAGGATTAGAGATGCGTTTTGACAAACTGTTAGTACAGCCGTGATTCGATATTTGAAAATAAAGTTCGAATTTTGCATAGAGTTTACGGTGGGATTTTTTTGAAAGAATTTCTTTGGCTCTTTTAATTATTCGTAAATTGACACACATTGTGTGTGTTGCCAGTGATGACATATGGATCCGAAACGTGGTCGCTCACAATGGGCCTCATCAGAAGACTTAAAGTCACCCAAAGAGCAATGGAAAGGGCTATGCTCGGAGTTTCCTTGCGTGATCGAGTCAGAAAAGAAGATATCCGCAGGAGAACCAAGGTTGCCGACATAGCACGAAGAATCGCCAAACATAAGTGGCAATGGGCAGGGCACATTGCTCGTAGAACAGATGGCCGTTGGGGCCGAAAAGTTCTGGAGTGGCGACCGCGCACCGGAAAACGCAGCGATGGAAGGCCTCCTGCAAGGTGATCCGATGACCTGGTGAAGGTTGCGGGAATCCGATGGATGCGGGACGCACAGGATCGTGCATTGTGGCGACGCGTGGGGGAGGCCTATGTCCAACAGTGGATGTCTGTCGGCTGAGATGTTGATGATGAAATAGACACACTGATTGTATCAAGGTGAAAGTTTCTGAGTGTGTGTATGTTCGTTACGTCAAGAGGCTCGAACGCCTGGAGAGATGAACGGATTTAGATGTTTGGCACATGGGTATATCATATCCTGGGTTAGCACAAAAGGTACTTTTTATTCCGAGACTATGTTCACTTGGCACAAAGTTTTACTTTAACGCGGACAACATCGCTGAGTGCTGCAGTAATTTTCCACGTGTAGATATAAAACGACGTTTTTCAACTTGTAACTCACGCTTGACTGGCGAGTCATGGGGGTCGCTTAGCGTCAAACCAACCTGATTCGATAAATGTTATAGATTGTGGCGGAAGCAAGCTCGTGTATTTTTCAACACTAGTGCAGAAAGCAATAAATGCATTCCTAAGCACGGTAGGGAAAAGAGCGGTATTTAAGTAGTGTATTGAAAAAAAAAACAGAATTTGTTACATCTGTGTTCTAATGGAACTCGGAATAACTGTAAAAAAAACTAGATACTCTCTAAACTTGACACTGGCTAAATGCAAAAAGCGAACGAAACCAAAATGAACGAAACGTTTCGAATGTCGCATTTTATTTGTGTTCAGAACGGAATTCGTCTATTTATATTTGAGTGGATTGTCATGTACGAGTATACTCCTATCCGTCAGGATCTCGACCCCGGTTTCCAGGCTAGGCGTGAGCTTGCGGACGGCGAGCAATGGGTAGCTCGCCGTCCGGCCGTCCGTTAACCGTCCGGACCGAACCCCAAGTCATCAACGGCGCATAGTGATCTACGCACGCCTCAAAGAAATATCATCAAAACCGAAAGGGCCTAGCAGAGCTGAAGCCTAGGAGATGGGTTGAGTTTTGAAAGTGAAATCTTTGGCCCTTACGGTTTGGTCCCCGGTTTTAATCAACAAAAGTCTGATAGGCTCTCGCACCGCACTAGAGCGGGGCAAGTCATTAGATGATTTCCCAACTAATAAAAAAATAAATAAAAAATGTATCTTGGGTTGGGCGCTCTTAACAAAACAAAATCTCACAAAACAAAATCGCGATCAAAAATCCCAATCGCATTTTTTTTTTCTTTATACAATTTACAGTTATACTAAGCTATTATCCTACTGTCACATTTGTCAACACAACTAACATCAAAAACCCAACATAACCGCGGAACCATCGCGCGTTACCTCTAAACAAGCAATCACCGTAACATGCCTGCCCCCACTCGCAGCTTTAATTTCGCCAAACCCATCTCACTGGCGAAACAAAAGCTGCACCATTTCACGCGGTCCAAACCGACCGAACAATGCTTTTCTGCCATCACAGCGCAATTACTGACGAAACAACAAACGTATATCTATCTCACTCGCACTCGTGGTATTCCCTGTACGAATCAGTTCGCGCCAAATGCGGTGTCGTCGCCATGTTAGAGTGATGTCGCGCGCGCTCGTTTTAATTTTCGAATGCGGTTATACGGAACGCTGTTTTGTTTGATTGCTCGGTTTTTGAGTCGTGTTTTTTTTTTAATTTTTGTGATTATTATTGACGATGGCACAGGTGTAGGGTGCCAAACTTCAAACGTTGTTGTTAAATGAACATCGCGGGGAAAGCTGCAAAAATGTGAATGTTTAATTTGAGGGACCGTTTTTTTATGTTTGCATATTTTTTTTGCGACAAAGTATTTGCTTGAGTTAATTAAGACATGTCAAGTACTTAATCAAAAAAGACACGCTTATTTTCGAAAACCTTGTTAGTACAAAGTAAGATAACCCGTTAAGACGCCATTTAATACAAATGAATGACTTCATTTTACGCAAACTACTTGGGTTCATCGTGACATTTCCGTTACTAAGTATTGAATAATATCTCGGTCTGCAAACTCGTAAACTGCTTAACTCGTAAGCGGTTGTGTAAACAGCAAGCGAGCACTAACACAGGATTACTCGCATGGCTTCTAAAATCAATGCAAATCACACATCATCACTAACCAATAACAAAGACCCCTTTGTTCTAAGCAAAACTGCGAAATAACAGATCAATTAACACTGGCCGTGGCATTGTTATGTGGCCAATTAACAAGAGCTTGCGAATCAAAGCTCGTGTATACAGGCTAGAGAATTCATTATGCTGGTTTTGTCATTGTTTAAAGTTAGAACTGGTGCTAGCATTTAAAATTGAACTCTATTTTGGAAACATTAAGGTAAAAATAGGATAGTATTAAATTTCTAATTCGAATGTGAAAAGTGATTTCATACAAGTGTAATAGTGACATTCCATTTTCGAATTGCTTTCTGTGATTTCTGCAAGCACCCGTCCTATGGTCCTATAATATGTTATAAATATTTTTATTATTAATATTTAGATTTTTTTTTCCTATTAAACCATTTTTTTTAATGTGTTTGGCTTGGATAATAAGTCCTTTAAGCCATGTCAACGAATAAATTGTTAATATCTTTACCATTACAATATGAATGTACACATTCTAATGTTTTTTTTAGTATTTGGGAGCAAATATATCGAGTCAACCTTCTCGGCTCTCGCTGCGGTAGTCAATACTTCAATTAAAAAAACCACTGCACTTCACTCAAAGAAATGCCGCCAAAAACTCATATTGAACCTTCAAAATATCTATAGATATTTAAATTAGTTTTCTTTCAAAAAATGAAAAAAAAAAAAGACGTGTGGCACTCGGGGACTGCCGCGGTAAAGCTATTGCATAGCATTTTTATCAACTTATGCAATTATAATTATTTATTTATTTTATTTATGCAGTATATTTTTTCCTTTTTTTTTTCTTTGATATTAATTGAAGGTACACTTTCACACATTGAATTGAATTTTGATTGATTGTTCACTCATTTGTTTTCTTATCGGTCAGCACGCTCAAAAAACAAATGAGTTGTTAGGTTATTTTCGTTACGGAATTTCTGGATTCGGTCTCTACGCTCAAGGCCCGCGATAGAAGCTATGCAATAGCTTAAAAATCAAATGATGATGATGATGATGTATTCCTGTCTAATGAAAAGCCTAAAGTAACGTTTAAATTAGCTAGTTGCCAAGTGTTACTTATGAACTAGTAAACTAGAACAAACCGTTTATCACGTACTTAGTCGTCGCTTCATTCAGTCTGATCGTGTTAAGAACTGATTCGAGTCGTTAAACTATCTTGGCTATGGTTTTATTTTGATTGTAAACCTCTTTTGATATTTTTATTTATATGCTCGCACTTTACCACTATCTTATCTGATGATCACTGTAGGCATTGGCTTGGGGACGACGAGCAATGGTTAGCTCGCTGTCCGGACCGAGCTCGAGTCGTCGATGGCGCTTAATGTTCCACGCACGCCTTGAAAGAGATGTCAGCAAACTGTAGAATCCCAGCAGAACCGAAGCCTACTAGGGCCATGGGTTGTCTTCCAAAAGAAAAACCCGTGTTCTGGAACGCAAGGCAAAGAAGAAACCGGGCCTTGGTTCAGGCCGGACCATGGGGTCCAGAGCGAGGAGGATTGGCAGGCGGTCGCCTCCTTTTGCGAAGCAGTAATGCTAGCAAAGGAGGAGGCCGACCGCATCAGGCAACGGCGCTCTCGCCGCCGCCCGCCGGGATTCCGATCCCGATTTCCGGCCACCTTTATAGGTGCGCGCGGATAGCGAGCAATGGGTAGCTCGGTGTCCGACCGTTCAGTAACTGTCCAGACCAAGCCCAAGTCGTCGACGGCGTTCACTGTTCCTGCACGCCTCAAGGAGTTGTCAGCAACAGCAGGGGCCCAGCTGGGTCGAAGCCTTCTGGGGCCAAGGTTAGTTTCGAAAGAGTAGCTCAGCCCCGGTATAAAGGCACGAAGGAACGGGGTGGGTTTTTAGTCAGTAAAAGCCGGACACTATCTCCCGCTCCGCCCAAGAGCGGGGGTTGTCATTAGATGATTTTCCAACCATAAAAAAAGGCAAAGAAGAAAAATAGGTGTGGTTTTAGTCAGTAAAACTGGTATAGGTACCCTCTCCCGTTCTGCCCTAGAGTGGGAAAAGTCAATGTGTGATTTCCCAAAGAAATATCTCTTTTGATATTTTTATTCATATGCACACGTTTGACTACTTTTCTTAACTGGGTAATTTAGCCTAATGGTACCTAAGTTACCCAGTGAATAAAAAGCTAAGTAGGTAAATTGAATCATACGTCTTATTCACATTGTCCATACCATGTAAGCCTTAAATACTTTTTCTTTTAACCTAATTAAATAACCAACATCTAACACAAAACGGATACATTTATTGCTTAGCCAACACCCTGTAAAGTCAATAGAGCTTAAAACAAATCAGTACGGATTAACGAGTAAGGATTCTTTGTGGCAAGAATCGAGTACTCGACTGCGTAGAGTGGGGACATATCCAATTACTGTTAGTCGATTTAATCCTAATACGAATGGAACAACGCCTTTGATTGGGCAATTTGACAGGTTTGGTGGAATACGAACGCGTTTTGTAGTTTTTGAAAAAGGAATTAGTGTTTTTTTTTTTTGTTTTGTTTCAGTATTGGTGATTTTAGTGGAAGTTGTTTAAGTTTCGTTTTTTGAATTTGATGCCTGCCAGGTGTTTCTTTTTAGATTTTTTTAGGCAGTGGCGTAACGTAGACTAATTCAGATGCGGGCGAAGGCGCAGCGCCACCGAAGTCCGCCTTTGTACTTTTGTTGCATGAAGATTACATAAATAAATAGCGATTGTCGCAACTGTGTTCGATCACATCGTCCATCAGGTTAAATAGAGGTCAAACGCGAGCCTATCAATTAAAAATACAACCTCGTACTCAAAGAGCCCTCGCTAGTGGCACTTTGGGTGCGAGCCCGTGGCGAGGGCCAACTTCACCCACGCCTAACTACGCCACTGTTTATGTTACGGGATGACAAAAGCTAACCGTCTAACAATAATCTTGTATAAATATAACATAAAATAAAATGTTATTAAAACTGTTTAGATGGAAAACGGGGTCTATGTCTAATTTTACCAGAGACTAGACTCAAAGAGTGGTTATTCCCTCTATTTACCTTATAGTTAGTCTATGCAAAATTGTGTCTGCATCTTACTAACAGTCATTCCCTTGTTACAGAAGACTCAACCACCAACGAAGAAGGTTCAGCAGGAGGTTCCCCTCGCATCAGAAGCCCAACACGAGCACCCACCCCTCCCTCCCCCTCACGGTCTTCCCCTCGCAGTCCGCGCCTGCATCCTGCACTATACCCTCAACAACCAGACGTCCAAGACTCAGACCCAGACGTCGACGAAAGCGACGACTTCGATAAAGACGAAAAAAGGGACCCCAACGCAAACCTCGGCAAAAGAAAGAAGAAGACCAGAACAGTCTTCTCCAGGTCACAGGTCTTCCAACTAGAACAGACCTTTGATATGAAACGGTATTTAAGCAGTTCGGAACGAGCTGGTCTAGCTGCTTCATTACATCTAACGGAGACTCAAGTCAAGATCTGGTTCCAGAACAGACGAAACAAATGGAAGAGGCAACTGGCTGCGGAATTAGAAGCTGCTAATATGGCGCATGCTGCTCAACGACTGGTCCGAGTTCCAATACTGTACCATGAGTCACGACCAACGTCGATACCTCATACGCCAATGCCACTGCATCCTCAGTTTAGTGATGGTGTCGGAGGAGTGTACTTCCCTTCTCAAGCTCCTCAGCAGTTGCAGCCGCTGCCGTCTTCCCCTGTGACCTCTAGGGCTCCGCTGTCCAGCCTCGTGTAGTGTTCGCTTGAGCCCGCACGCTCGGAGGACGCACATTTCTGAACGGTCCTGAGGATGTTTAGAAGTGAAGTCAGTGCGGGGACTTGTAATTGTGAGTGTAATTGCCAAATCGTTCAAATGTAACTTATGTATAGGTGGGTTAAATGCTGGGCTGTGTTTGGATGGGTAAAAAGGACTGGTTCTGAGGATTTTGGTGCAGTGATTTGCGGCAAAACTATAGTGTCACCAGCTCTGACAGTATTTAATTTTCTAGGACGAAAACAAGCTATAACGTCTTCCAAGATATAGGCCAGGATTAAAATTGCCACATTAAAGGGTTTTAGAAAAAAGAACACATTCATTTGACAGCTATCTGACGTTTAGCGTTGACAGTTCGATTTAATGTGGCACAAGTAACTACTGTTCTGCCTCCATACATCGACATTCGATTTAAAGCCTGAGATAGCCTGTCGGGCAAGTAGTCAGGTAACTTGTTGAATTAAAGCTAGTGACCACGCTAAAAGGTTTTATTACCGGACCGCCATTGCCATGAGTTCTAATCTTATCTGAACACGCCCTGACCATTTTATTTACGTGCTAGATAAATTGCAACGGCATAGTACTGCGTTCTACAAACAAAGGAGTTTTTTACTGACTTGTAAGATGGTCATTTTGTGCTCTATTCACTGTTTCTTATGGCCATTAGCTTGGGAGAGAGCAAATTGTGTGTGCTGTTGGTAGTACCAAGGTTTTACCATAGACTTTGGGTTCAGTCCCGTGTATTTTCTGCGTTTTTATGGTGAGTCTTGGTACGGTAGGTCACACGTTAGTGGTAACCAAACCAGTAAAATATGACCTTGTATTCTATTGAATCCTAGGCCAACACAGAGTCAAACTGTTACCATTGACGTGCGGTCTAGCGTACCAAGTTGTAGAATAGTTGGTGGACTGGCGAAAAAGTTCATGGTAAACTTATGTCGTTGATAAATATAAAAATAGTAAAATGATTCGACTTAATGTTACGTACAAAGATCAGTGTCATTCCGTGTTGTATAATAATGTAAATAAGAATGTTTTAAATCCTTCATGTATTTATTTATTGAGCGATAAGTTTGTATATAAATAGCTATTGAAAGAACTGAGTATTCGTTTTTTAAATGTAACCGATCGATTTGTAGATTTTTTTTTATTTCTGTAATTTTATAGTCTTTGTCTAGTCGCCGTCTAAAAGTGAAACTTCGTTCTTAATTTGAACGTGTTTTTTTTTTCGTTAGAGATTTTTTCTGAAATCCTTTTGTAACATAACTTAGTTTTTAAAAGCTAACTTGTTTGAACTACTATTTTGTCGTTAGAGCTGTAACTTTGTATAATGCTTCAACTTCGCTAGCTAATTCTTTGAAAATTCTTACTTCTTGTAAATTCGCATGTCATAAATAACGCAAAATGATTGCGACCTTTGACAAAATAAAAAAAAAAAAACAAAATTTAAAAGTAAACGAAGAAAATGCTCAGAATATTGTAAATATTTTTAAGGTAAAACATGCACTATGTTACTGTTTTAAGTATTTTTAAACCTCAGTAATTTTAAAATATTTATCAGAGAGAAATCGATTGATTTCGAATCGATTATTATGTTTTTTAATTATAAACTGTGTTGCCATGTTGCTTCGATGTAATTCTGTAATATTGCTAGCCTAAATAAATAACTTATTAAAACAATGCTTAATTCTAAAATATTAATGTTATTTACTGATAGTAGTTGAATGAACTTTGTCATTGTAATAATATGCTGAGGTAAGGCGAGAAAATAAAACGAGTATGCAATATCAGTGTCGATTTTTTTTTCTGCCTCATTGTCTGCCTTACTGTCTGCCTCATTGTCTGCCTTACTGTCTGCCTCTTTTTTCGTGTATGGCTCATTATGTTGAACACAGACACTCTATTGGTTGTACCATAGTACTGGAATGTCGGAAGGAAGCTCGAAGGAGACTCCGATGAGAGCTCTTTCTATAATTGGTCCAGTTGGATCTGCTGGTTGGAGAGGAGACACTGTGCTTTCTGAGCCTTGTGTGTCTCGTACTGCCTTCCCCTTTTAGCCTCGAGGCCAGTAAACTGTGAGTCTGAAGTCTATCTTGATAGATCCTGCTGTAGTGTGAAATTTCCTGCTTAATTGTATTTAAGCCCCGGTCTGTGTACATGCATTTGTTACTTATATAATAATAATATAATATTCCACAACTATCACAAAACGCCGTCTAATCCCAAGCTAAGCAGAGCTTGTGTTATGGGTACTAGACAACTGATAAACATACTTATATATTTCTAAATACATACATATTATAGATAAATTACACCCAGACACAGAACAAATGATTATGCTCATCACGCAAACATTTATCCTGGGTGGGAATCGAACCCACGACCTCCGGCATAGCAGTCAGAGTCACTAACCGCTAGACCGACAGGCCAGTCATATACATATAGTATAGGGTAGATGGTCGTAGGGGCCGAAAAGTTTTGGAGTAGCGTCCGCATACCGGATGACGCAGCGGTGAAAGGCCTCTTACAAATTGTCTGATGCCCTGGTAAGGATCGTGGGAATCCGCATGCGAGACACACAGAACCGTTCGTTGTGGCGACAATTTGGGGAGGCTTATGTACAACAGTATTCGTCTTTCGGCAGAAATGATCACACATTCCCTACCGAAATCTCATGTTTCCTGATGACTTATAGCTATCAGGAACTCAGGCCTGGAGGTCTTGAAATCAAGAATGTATAGGTTACTTCTAGGCAAGCGTGCTCCGTCGTCGACCACATCATCGCTTACCACCAGGTGAGATAGTAGTCAAACGCGAGCCTATCTATATTATACTATACTATACTATACTATACTATACTATACTATATTATACTATACTATACTATATTATACTATACTACAGATACTATACTATACTATTATATATTTATTTATCCTAACTAATATTATAAATGTGAAAGTGTGGATATTTGGATGTTTGTTACTTAATCACGCAAAAACGGCTGAACGGATTTGGATGAAATTTGGCATGCATATAGCCTTTGACATGGAAAAGAACATAGGCTACCTTTTATCCCGATTCCTTAAGTACCTAATGCCACGCGGGCGAAGCCGCGGGCAAAAGCTAGTTATTAATATTTTAAAGAGGAAGTTTTATTTTTGTACGAGGTAGTTCTCTGAAAGTACTGATTCGATTGCCAAAATTTTTTCATCGATAGAAAGCTGCTTTATTTCTGATTGACATAGGTTATATTTTATGTATGCGGGCAAAGATGCGGGCAAAAGCTAGTCCATAATAAAAAAAAACCTTTAAGGTTATGCTAATAAAAAAAAAAACTGCCTATGTTAAGAGTTACCGACTGAACATTACTAACAAGTAACCGGCGATAAATTTCCTAAAAAACATCAAACAAACCCCCTAATTCCAAAAAAATATATAATTAAATTACACTCAGACTCATCGCGCGTGCCACGTTATCTGGCAATCGGAGAGAATGCCAGTAAGGAGGGTGGCTAAACGCTGGCACGCGTTGCCACTAACACGGCGGTTTTGCCGTATCCAGACCGCGTCCGGTGTGGGAGGCGCGCTTCCGGACCGGACGTAAGGATGCGTTTACATGGCTAATATTTTTTTTTTACTGCTGGCAACATCCGGGTGGGGAAAGTGTGAAGGATGGTAATTTTTGGGGTGTTGATGTTGTTATTATTTTTTGAAATTTTCAGGAAGGTTACAGAAATAAATTGTGTCAGCTGTTGAAACTATTTTGAAAATAGAAAACGCATTGTTATAGCTACGAAGAAGAAGAATATCCCAACAGACGCTGTCCTGCCTGAAAGCTTTCTTTTTGTCAAACAGAAATCTGAAAAGGTTAGACCGCCACCTACCGGGTCCAAATGTATTTTTAAACCATCCAGGGATCCACTCAAACACACGTACATTTTATCGGTATACGTATAGAAAAATCAGCTAGATAAAAATTATGAAGAAAAAATTTAATACCTACGAAGAAATATTAAATATTTTTTTTTTTTAAGTGATGCCAACAGCCAAAGGAGCAGACTCTCTTATTATAGGCGTTTTCATGCTCGAAGACAGACTGCAATCTTGAACTAATTTAAACTAGGTAGTACAGAAATAAACATAGGTACTTAGTATAACCAGAACCCAAGTATTAAAACAATCAAAATCTTAAGGGGCCGGCGACGGATGAATTTCCATGCAAACGTAATACCACGCTCATTTGCAGTTAGAGCATATTTCCAACATATTAAGATGATATTCGGTTATAGACAATATTTATCTAGGTTCCTACGTCTTTCTTTAAAAAAAAAAAAAAACAAAAAGAAATTTAAGCGAATTGTATATTGCACTTTTTTACAGCGTAAATGGCAAAACATGCCATTTGGCTTTTCCTATATTAAAAATAACAATATTTCTAATATTCTCAACGTAGGAACCTAGATAAATATTGTATAGAACCGAATATCATCATAATATGTTGGAAATATGCTCCAACTGCAAATGAGCGTGGTATTACGTTTGTATGGAAATTCATCCGTCGCCGGCCCCTTAACAGGTAAGTTAACGAGACTATACGTAATCGTATCAGTTACTGATATTTAGGCCGAGTAGTGGAATTGAAAATTTTGAGTTGAAAACGGTAGAGGTGGATGGAGAGGGAGGTCAAAGAGAAAGTGCACGGATTGTATGAGGAGTGATATGAGAGAAAAGGGAGTAGGATATTATGACGGATGACTAGAAGAAAAAAAACGTGTTGCTCTGACCCAAAATAAAAGGGGACAAGGGCAGGGAGATGATAATGATGTTGTAAAAAATTACCTATTATAATTTAATAAATTCTTGAAAATCTTATTTACCGTTAACATAGCGTGTGTGTGTCTCTGTCCATGCGTAGTTACTAATACCGATGCGTTTCCAATGTAATGCGTCGGTGGTTGATGCCTATACTATTTGGTTACTAGGAGGAAACGAATAAAATTTTATAGGTTTTTTAATTTTTTAAAAGAACCTCATGGTCGAGAGCAAGAGCGAATAAATGCGGACGCCCCCTTCTGCGAAGCAGTAATACCAGCGAAGGAGATGGCCGTAGCCATGAATGAATGGACATCCTCACATCCCAGCTACCGTGATAGCCTCAAGAAGGCGCCTCAGAAGTCGAGAATCGCAGGCGATCCTCAACCACCATAAGCACAGGCTTGCGGTCGATGAGCAATGGATAGCTCGCCGTCAGGTCATCCAGTAAAGACCGAGCATGAGTAGTCGACGGCACGTCGTCTTCTAAACGCGCCTCAACGAGAGGTGAACCAAATTGTAAGGGCCCAGCAGGGCCAAGGCTAAGATATTTTCGAAAAAGGAAACCTGTGGTCCTAGAACGCAAAGGGCAACTGAAGGACACCGGTGGAGCAAAAATAAGTCTTACTCGCGCTCTCGCTCCACCCTAGAGCAAAAGAAGTCATTGGATCATCATCCACCTGAATAAAAACCGTAATATTATAAAAGTGAAATTTTGTAAGTATGTTTGTTATTTCTTCACGCTTAAACGACTGAACGGATTTGGATGAAATTTATCATATGGGTAGACCATGTCGTGAAATGGCACATTAGGTACTTTTCATCCCGGGATTCTAATTTTCTACTTTCAAGCAGGTGAAGCTACTGGCAGTAGCTAGTTTTTTTTTATTACGGATAGGCTTAGTGTTGCCAGGTCCGATTGGAGTAAAATCGGGACTGATGGTAAAACAAATTGGGATTTAGGGTTTTAAATCGGGACAAATAAAAAAATCTGTTCTTTTTTGCGGTTAAAAATCGTTCAATGACTTCTTTCGCTCTAGGGTGGAACTATGTTCTTCAGTTGCCCTTTGCGTTCTAGGGCTATAATCAATCTAGATGTGCCATCTTCGTGTGTCATTTTAACTTAACGCATTTAACACAGTGTGCCTTGCTTTGTTACTTTGTAATGTAATTATAATGGCTTTTAAGTAATTTATCCATAAATCGGGACATTTAGCGTCCCGATCAGGCGCAAATCGGGACGCGTCCCCAGACCCCTCAAAATCGGGACATCCCGCGCAAATCGGGACACCTGGTAACACTAGATAGGCTTGACCACTATCTCACCTGAAGGTAAGCGATGATGTGGCTCACGATGGAACACGCTTGCCTAGAAGCAATCTATTCACTCTTGACATAATTACATAAAATAATTTATGTTAGCTTTATTAAATGTTGCTGCAAAAATCCTTCATTATCAAATTCTGATTAAACTTTTAGTCTACTTATTAAACTTATTGACTCGTTCACGAAAGCATTAATAAAACATTATTACAAATTATCCCACTTCAGATAATAATTTTCGCTTCAATAATGTCGTTATACTTATCAATCATCGATATTAATTAATATCCGTAATCGTCATTAACTGACCATTCACGGATATATCAATTTAATTAAGCGATTCGCGATATTAATTCGATTATTACCAGTCGTAAAAAAGTTACAAAACAGTCTGTTTCACCTCGTAAACGACGCCATGACACGAACGCCCTCCATTATCATAAAGCAATTTGGATTTTATCGTTAAGTAATAGAGATTACATTGGTTTATCATGACAATCCTCTAATTACCGTTATGCATCCCCGGAAACGGCACGCTATTTTGTCATTTTATGTTAAAATGGACCTTATTTTTGTCGTAGTATGATATCATTTCGGAAAATTGGTGGTAAAAATATAATAGTGTCATGTGGGTTTTTGGGGCAAAGGAATTTGTACTTTGTATACATAATTTGACAGTTGGTTTTCGGTTGGTGTCGTTAAGTTCAGCGCCATCTATGGCTTTATTAGATCAAGTTAGTGCGTCGAGGAATCTCAATTTAATTAAAAATTGTGGCTTTTTATCGCGCGATCGGGCATGCTTATAAGTGTTGGCGCGCTCCGATTGTTGCGCGGCGCGCGGGGATACTCCATGTTGTTTTTATCAACTGTCACTTAATTATCGAAATTGAATTTGGAACGTGCGTCCGCCATGTTTGAGTTTTTATTAAGTGCAGCTGTTTCTTTGATTTTCATTTGCTAATGAGAATTCTTTTGACGAGAGATGCATGTTAAATTAATGAATGGATCATATTTTTGTTTTAGCTGTTAAATGTGTTAACTTTTGAAGTTTTTACGATATCTACATTAAAATAAGTAATCTATGAAGAATAATCTTTTACATAACCTAACTTTTTTCTACTTAGTTACAAAAATATAATTATCATGCATTATAGGTAGGTACATTAAAGTATTGCCCAGTACAATGACGTTTTAGTTACAAATAGGTAAACAATATAATACTTTATTACCCCTCTGTGCATCATATTGTTTACATTAACCTTTTAATTGCTTTAAAAGCGTCCAAAAAAAACTCCATAGTATCAATTAATAACATGTTAAGAGGTAATTTAGGTGAACTGTCAGTTATTGTAACAGATAACACACGACACGAAGACCTTAATGGCCGGGTCGATAACACTCCCATTTTAAAATTATGACGGAAAAACATGGAACTAAAAATAAGATATGAGCTTCACGAAGACACTAGCGCTGTTATTAATCGCTTCGTAACTTGGTCGAGTTATACGTGTTTGTATTTAAAATTTGTAATTATTCAAATTTAGAACGGCAGATGCGTTTGAAAACGATAATCGATTTTGAGGGACACAACTAAGTTGATTAAGCATTTTAGAATAAAGTCTTCAATTAATTTTGTACTTTATCTTTTAGAAAATAAAGTCTTAGTTTGTGGAAAATCTAAGAGAATTCAGTGATGCCAAATAACTCAAAAATGTTCCAATTAAAAAAAAAAATATTTAAAAAAAAATTAACTTTGTTTTATTGACTACGGATATTTTATTAGGGGGTTAACTTTGAACCACAACTGAGCAGTTAATGATCTGTTTAGTTAAAAAAAAAACAGTTTGTGTTTTTAACAATTATTTGGGTTAATGACACGTGAGAAGCAACAACGATACTTTAAAAGATTAATGACAAAGTTAATGACTCATTAATATTTGGAGTGTGTCAAATGTATTCATAGATCATTTTAATATTAATTGATAGTGTATACATATTAATACAATAATACTTTTTAGAATACGATATTTAGGTACTGGAGTTGTCAGCAACAGTAGGGACCCAGCCGGGTCGAAGCCTACTGGGGCCAGGGTTATCCGAAAGGGAACTCGAGCGCCGGTATGAAGGCTAGAAGGAACAGGGTGGGTCGTTTTGTCAGTAAGAGTCTGACACTATCTCCCGCTCCGCCCAAGAGCGGGGGTTGTCATTGGATGATTTTTCCCACCATAAAAAAGGTACCTACTTTATAGTTGTACTATAAAGTACCTAAATATCGTATTATATAACAATAACAATTTTACAGAAACTCGCGGTCTTCCTCTCCGATTATAATTTAGGTTTCAAGGCTACAATGAATAGGCTCTAAATAAACTAATGCGCATCACCATCAACGATTGCATCACTGCTTACCATCAGGTGGGATTTCAGTCAAGCATTAGTTTAAAAAAATAATCTATGAAAACAATGGCGGTCTTATTGCTGAGAGAGATATCTATAGACTACGTTAGGATGGACAATAAGATCTTAAACTAAAATGTGGTAATAAGTCTCACATTTTTCCAATAAAAATATACGATTCATAGATAAAGTAAATATGTATACAAAATAATTAATCAAAACTGTACACGGCACATTGCTCGCAGAACAGATGGGCGATGAAGCTGAAAAGTTCTGGAGTTCCGACCATGTGCCGGAAGACGTTGTTTGGAAGGACTTCCATAACGTAGGCCGACAACCTAGTGATGGTCGCGGGAATCCAATGGCTGCGAGACGCTTATGCCTTGATCACACGTAACGAGTAAACGGGCGAGACAGTGCTCTCGGCCGAGTACTCGGTACGTGTAAACAGTGCCAAGTGCTCGGCCGAGCGCTTATCTCTACAATTCGCTTACATCACTGTCTCGGCCGAGCAACATTTTACTGCCTCGCCCTTTTACCCGGTACGTGTGATCAAGGCATTAGTCGTCGACGGCGCGCACTGTTCCCGCGCGCCTCAAGGAGTTGTCAGCAACAGCAGGGACCCAGCCGGGTCGAAGCCTACTGGGGCCAGGGTTATCCGAAAGGGCGCTCGAGACCCGGTATGAAGGTTAGAAGGAACAGGATGGGTCTTTTAGTCAGTAAGAGCCTGACACTATCTCCCGCTCCGCCCAAGAGCGGGGGATTTCATTGGATGATTTTTTCCCACCATAAAAAAAAAGGACCAGTAACTGTGGCGTCACTCGTCGAGCTACTGCGCAGCGCGGGTGACGGCAGGCGCACGGGTAAAAGCGGGGTCGCGAGCCCATGACACTATACTTGCGAGAATAACCGACGACAACCGCGCCTTGTAATTTCTATTTCTGTTCGATTCCTCTGGATATACCAGTTGTCAGTTTTACCGTCCACTGTCTTTTATTCAAGTCCAAGTCAAGCCCCTTCATCATCATCATTAGCCTTTTTAATGTTCCCACTGCTGGGACCATTCATTAGGCAAGGCCCTTACAGAGGCCGAGGTCCGATATGTAACTACCCATATCGGACTTTAAAAATGTCAATAAAAAAAACTTTTTACCAAAAAAAAAAAAATAACCGACTTCGCTAAAAAAACACTAAAACCATCAAAATAGTTTTAATTTCGGAAGTCGGTGTTTCTCGATATTGTTTGTTCCTTATTTAACACCGACCTCCGAAATTAAAACTATTTTGATGGTTTTAGTGTTTTTTTAGTGAAGTCGGTTATTTTTTTTTTTGTGTTAAGTTTTTTATTTCACACTTTTTTGTTGCAATACACTTACAGCCAGAGTACCTTTTTCTCATGACAATTCCAACTAACTCAAACCCTGCTAGGATACATTGTTTTATTATGAAGTTCCCGTGTCTACCTTCCGGCTCCATCATCATCATCAGATCAGTTCGATAGTACCTTATAGCCAAAGTGCATCTCATGACAATTCTAATAAGCCTAAACACGGTTAGGATACATTGATTAATTACGGAGTTCCAGTGTCTATCTTCTAGCTTCATCATCATCATCATCAGATCAGTTCGATAGTACCTTATAGCCAAAGTGCATCTCATGAAAATTCTAGTAAACCCAAACACGGCTAGGATACATTGATTAATTACGGAGTTCTGGTGCCTATCTTCCGTCTCCATCATCAGGTCACTTCGATGATGCCATTTTCAACATACCAATTCAGAACCATTCATTTATTTGTATTATCGTAGTCGCATAACTGTGTTCATTGTGATATCTATGTGAGTATGAACTTCCGTTGGCCATTTCTGGTCTTCTTCACCAGTTCCACTTGATCAAATGTCATTTTTTGACTGTAAATGCTTAAGTCTTTGATGAAAATACCAAAAGAACTATATGGTTGCCTAAAATATTTGAGGAGTTCCCTCGATTTCGCCAAGATTCCATCATCAGATCCCAACTTGACTATGGGACCATTTGGGACGTATACCCTTTCCAACAAAAAAAGAATTTTTCAAATCGGTTGGCAAGCGACGAAGTTATGCACGAACATACATAAAATAAAATATATAAACATCCGAACTGAGACCCCATTTTTAGAAGTCGGTTAATCAAAATAATCTCAAAAACAACTTAATTCATTTCTAATCGCTGGGTGTACTTCAGCTTCATATGACGATAGATACAAATTACTTAGTATATACCAATATTATTATATATAGTAAATAGAAGTTTGTAGTATAACGAGCAAATGTCGTGCAACCACTGTGTTTATAATCGCTACACTTTTCGCCTATATTAAGGGTCAGCTCTGTACTTTTTAACTGACTTCACAAAGGATTTGTTAAGTTTTTTTTTATGTACATATGTACACCGATTTCTCGGTCAATTGCGGACCGATTCTGATATTTTATTTTTTGAGTCGGTTTTAAGTTAATTAAGAGACAAAACTATTGTAGAAACACCGACTTCCAAAAAGGGATTGCCCATTTGAGGCCATGAGCGGGCAATTGACTAGAGAAAAAATACATTGTTCATTAATTTTGCCATAAAAAAATATGCATAACCTTAGTTCCAAATGAGCGCCACTATAATAAACAATAAGTGGTAAATAAAAAGTAACTTTATGGAAAAATCGATAGTAGTATCATTGATAGTAATATTTGATGTCCGTCTTTGGCCTGGAACACCATAGAGGCTGGGCAATCCTCTAAGTTATTTTGTATTTTTAAGTACTTTTTTTTACATTGAAGTCTGTTGTATTTTTTTTTGTAAAAAGTGTTTTGTATGTGTAACCGAGATATTTGTAATACCTTAAAGAATTTCCATAGAATTTCATGCACATTTTTCTCCAGAGATCTACGTTTTGGAGTGTGTGGCATCATTTTTCTGACCTCTTGAAAATTCCAAAGTATTTGTAAACAGAACCTTATTTTACCAGCACGGGGCCTGTAGCAAATTCTGCCAAGGGGCCCACTAAACTTTTGTCAAATTGAAACGAATTAAAATTCTTCCAACTTATTTTTCTTATAGATCGTAGGACCCTTAGGTAGCGATAGCCCCATTGCAATTGCTAACATTGTCTTTAAATATATTGCAGATTTGTTTAGATTTCATATGATCTAGGAGGTATCCTGACTTGTTTTTGTATGTCCGACCAGGGCCCTGGTCGGACATGTGCCGGAGTCGTAGCATTTGCTACTCTTGCTGCGTGGCTAATCCGGCACTGTCTGTAAATGATTTATTTAAAAGTACATGCTTCGTTGATTATTGATTCTTTTCTCGAAGTTCAAAAAAAGAAGTCTGTTCTCAATACGTCATTGCACTCTCCCATTATTGGAGTTTTGTTCAAGTAATAGGAAGCGACCTCACTTTAACTAAACAAGAATCTAGACTCCAAATAACAAAAACAATGTTAAAAAATCAAATTATTAAAGCAAGCTAAAATAAAATTATAAACAGGTAAGGATCCCCCTTAAGGTGAGCGTAATTTTCACCCACTTCTAATAACACAGAGTGGTTCTATGCGGCTCTCCGACGATCGAGCCATTACTGGCTATTTAGTGAGCCTGTACACTGCAGCGAACGATGCAAGACTATACGCGAGCAAGCAAGACAAGACTGTTTAAAAGTAAAAAAAGTAAAGCTGGAATGCGGTTTTTGTTTCTTCGACGATAAAATATGATTGACATTATACACTCTTGCAAACAAAACTAGATAAAATTGTTGTAGTAAAGAGACATACATAAATCTGTTCATTTTTCTCTGTTGATAGGTACACAAACATGATGAACTTACATCATACAAAATAATAAATAAATTACACCCAGATACAGAACAATGATCGTGCTCATCACACAAAAATTTTACTTGGGATCCCTCCCAAGTAAAATTGGACTCACGATCTCCAGCATAGCAGGCCAATGAGCTAGTCGATTATAACATAATCATCATCATTTCAGCGGATAGACGTCAGCTGTTGGACATAGACCTCTCCCAAGTGTCGCCACAATGAGCGGTCCTGTGCGTCCCGCATCCATTGGATTCCCGCAACCTTCACGATGTCATCAGTCCACCTGGTAGTAGGCCTTCCTACGCTGCGTCTCTTACTCCACAACCTTTCGGCTCCAACGGCCATCGGTTTTGCGAGCAATGTGCCCTGCCCATTGCCAATTAATTTTGGCGATTCTTCGTGCTATATTGGCAATCTTGGTTTTCCTGCGGATATCATCAATATATTATTATGTTATTAGACAATTTATTTTATTTCTTGTTTTGCGTTGGGCAGGTGTGTAGGGTTCCTAACGCGTGGCTATTACTGGTTGACATAACATTTGTTTATTGACTCTATCGGAGTTTAATACGCCCTTTTAATCTATGCCCGGCCCTCATTGATTGCTAAATACTTTATTATAGTTTGGGAATATGACGATAATATTAACCGGGTCTTTTAGTCAAGAGTGAATATGGTACTTCTAGGTAAGCGTGCTCCATCGTCGGTCACATCGTCGCTTACTATGAGGTGAGATTGTGGTCCAACGCGAGCCTATCAATAATTAAAAAATATACACCCCTACTTTTTAATTAGTACACAAAAAAATGGGGCTCTATCTGTACCCATTACTGATCATATTTTGTAGTCAAAAGTAGAAAAAACCGAAATCCTAAAATTGACCACGAAAAGGTAAATTCATCATAGAATCAATCATAAATAATAATTGCTAGTAGAAAATACTGCGGGCAGTGTTTTTCCTTAATAATTGTCAGTTATTCATTAATTAATCAATAGCCTGCACAATATTTCCATAAAATGAGCGACATTTTGGGACATAAACCAACCCTAATAACTTTGCTGTTTATGAATATTATTTATTTAGATTTTACTTATAAAATAACAAGGGCTTTTCTAATAAGCCCTTTAAGTATGTATACTAATTAAAAATTTGTGGTGTATATGGTGTAACGGTGTAGGAATGTCTCGTGTATCTCCGTAATTTCTGGGAGTTACTACGACACCAATAAAACAATTGTTAAAGACCACAAAAACTATTTATTTATTTTTATATCAAGCCTTTCTTTTAACGGACGAGTCATTTTGACTTTTATTTTTCCATGGCTAGATAGCATAAATCGAATTTCAAATAATTCGCATTCTTTTGCCAGAACCGCGCAAATACAAACCGTGTAAAAACATTGAAAGAAAGAAAGAACTACAGAGAAAAGGAAAGAGAAATATTTTTATTTAGCACAAATAGATACATACTAGATAAAAAAATAAAATAAAAAAAAAAACTATCATTGTGTATCTCACGGCTGAGCCATATAGGTCCAGTTCATCAAAAAACGCCAGACGACTACATAGTACTTGCTTGACGCTGGTTTTCAACTGAACCATTGTTTTAATTGTTACCATCAACCTAGTGAAAATAATTACATATTGACTCAACCAACCCATTAACCAGCTGTACCTATCCGTATCGCCACTTATCACAAATTATCAACTCCCGCGCAATTGAACCCGCTGCCTGCAAACAAACACAGAAGACCGTTATTAAATCGCTATCGCGCGGTTAGATCTAATTCAGCGATGCGCGATAATGAATTTTTTGGGGGTGAAGCGTGCGTATGCGCAGGCTAGCTGTTTAGGGTTAGAGAAATGTGTGTGTTGGTCATTATTTCGGTTTGTTACGTTTTAATTAATCGAAGGTACAATTGGGCAGTGGCGGCACGGTGGGAATACTCCGATTTACGAGTTGTAAGATCGCGAGTTCAAACTCAACTAGGCGCATTACTTTGTGTAATTTATTTAATCACCAATGCTCTCGTCGACATGTCCTAGAACCAAAAAAAATAAAGTTGTGTGACATCCACCAATCCGCACTGGGCCCGCGTGGTGGATTACAGCCTATTCCATTTCTTATAGAGGAGGTCTGAGTCCCAGCAGTGGGAACATTATAAGGCTGATTAGGCTAGAATTGAATGGGAGAAAAAATCTGCCTTCAAAACACAGTAACTTCGAAGTAACAACTCATCATCACATATTTCATTGTCCTCGATCCTTCAAATTCGGATTATTCGAAAGGGTTACCATGGTTTTATTTATTTATTTATTACATCTTTAGGCTGCAAAAGGCAAGTAGAGGAACAGGAGTGAGTTTTAGTCTTTAAAAATCTGACACTCTACTAACAAGTTCAAGTCATTAGATGACTTTCCACTGAAATATTAGTATTTGCATAAATTACTAAAATTAGATTGATATCACATAAGACTACATAAAAAGAAAGAAAGAAAAGAAATAAATATATATATATATATATTTGGCACAACACAAGCCCCTATAAAGGTATTAAAAAGTCATATGTCATTAAAAACGACAAACGATGGAGTATTTGTATCAACTGATTTGATAATTTCAAATCATTAGTACCCCTCTGTGTCATCGCTTTTCAACTGCACATTATACGATAAAAAAATTAAGAAAACAACAACAAATATTCATCATTCCGCGATTCTATCGCTAGTACCGCAAGCCCGTCGCGTTTGAAAATAGCGATAGAATCGCGAAATGATGAATTCGCGATTCTATCGCTACTACCTCAAACCCATCGCGTTTGCCTCAAGGGTGAGTCTTACGCATTCAAAATAAGATGGGTTCCCCGAAAAACATATGGCCAGTAACCCTATCCAACGATATTTTGGACGAATTTAATTAAATATAAGGTACAAATTTAAATTAAAAAACATAATTTTAAATAATTTATGGCAGATCATCACGACATGTTTTCCGAAAAACGTATTATTTTTGTTTATAATTAATTAAAGTTTGCATTTTAAGTGAATGTTTATACTGATATTAAGTTTAACATGTTGCCTCCTGACGTTAATTTGATGCAATAAAATAATTAATTAATGAGTTACGGTACTTTGTAAATGACGCCGCTTTGTTTGCTAATTACTGTAATATTATATTCATTTATTTGCTATTTCCAAGAATATTATAATGAACGGAACGCTGGATTGCAATTTTAATTAACCTTTTTTAGATCTTGGTTTATATTAATGCATTGTGTAGCGGCTACACGGATCTAATCCAATACAAGCGCCAATACGTTCGCAAATCAGTCATTGCAGTCAAAACTGCGGTTAGAAAAACGCGCCCGCCATCCAAAAACGTTGGAGATCATATCAAAATTTCATCGCCGTGCCCTCGTGGTGGCGGTAGGCAGCGGAGACCTCTCGCGCCGGGCTTTGGTTGAGGCCATGGTCCGGAGTGAGGAGGAGTGGCAGGCGGTCACTGACTTCTGCGAAGCAGTAATGCTCGCAAAGGAGGAGGCCGAACGCATCAGGCAACGGCGTTATCGCCGCCGCCGCCGCCGCCGCCGCCGCCGGGATTCTGATCCCGATTTCCGGCCACCGTAGGCGCGGGCTTGCGGACAGTGAGCAATGGGTAGCTCACTATCCGGCCGTCCGGTAACTGTCCGGACCAAGCCCAAGTCGTCGACGGCGCGCACTGTTCCCGCGCGCCTCAAGGAGTTGTCAGCAACAGCAGGGACCCAGCCGGGTCGAAGCCTACTGGGGCCAGGGTTATCCGAAAGGGCGCTCGAGCCCCGGTATGAAGGCTAGAAGGAAAAAAAAAATCAAAATTTGGATTACATCTGCTGTCTACATGGGTTGAAACTAGCTAGGTCACTTCTGTTGAGACGCATGATTTCATCCGTGTGGCCCATATATAAACTAGGGATTTTAGCAAAGGTGAGACAGTACTTCACGCCGGAACAGCTGCTCAGTCTTTATCAAGCCCAACGAGCGTGTATGGAATACTGTTCTCATCTTTGATCCCAAAGATGAGAACAGTACTTGCAGGCTCTGCCAAATACCAGCTAGATGCACTGAGTCGATTGAGAGATGAGCCAAGAGAATCATCGACAATAATGCACTTGTCGAAGCTCCAAAGCCTTGAACATCGCCGCCGAGTTAGCCTGTCGGTTTTCTGTCGTTTAGATTTTGGGGAGTGTGCACTGGAATTGCACAATCTAATTCCGCCGAGTCCGTTCCATCATCGGACCTCTAGACGTATGGCGCCGCGGCGCGCGGTGTTGCGTCTCCGGTACACGGTAGACCTCCCACCCATACGCACAAAGCGTTTTGGAAACACATTAATTGTGCGTACAGCCAAGGAGTGGAATTCCCTGCCAAAGTCTGTGTTTCCTGATAGCTGCCTAGGGTCCTTAAGTCAAGAGTGGTCAAAAGTGAATAGGTTACTTCTAGGCAAGCGTGCTCCATCGTCGACCACATCATCGCTTACCATCAGGTGAGATGGTGGCCAAACGCGAGCCTACCATTAATAACAATATACTTTACCCTAATTTCTGATCTGCATGTTACGAACTGGATCTTAAGTTGTCATGTAGCTGTATGGATAGACGTTATTGAAATCATTGTTATTGAAGAATACCAATTTTTTCTTTTTCCGTCTTCTTTTCTTTTATTATAGTTTTTCCGAGATAAAAAGTAGTCTATGTTCTTTTCCATGTCTAAGGCTATATGCATGCCAAATTTCATCCAAATCCGTTCAGCCGTTTTTGTGTGATTAAGTAACAAACATCCAAACATCCAAACGTCTACACTTTCACATTTATAATATTAGTTAGGATATGTGTGTACATGGATTATTAAATAAACAACTAAGGATCAGCTGCTCCAAAAATTTGACCAGAATCCAAAAGATTCGACTAGTTTTTTCTAGCGTGAAGTTTGCCAAGTAAAAAGCGAGACACACGTGGATCACGTCTGATTTGTACGTAGCGTCGCGTTGCGTTGCGTCGTGTGGCGTGTGGCGTGGATCTAATGTAGTTCTGTTAGTCTAGGAGTCATAAAAAGGTATGGAGACCGACGCGCGACGCTCGCAGATCGACGTACGTGGCCCATGTGTGCGCAATGTAGCTCTACCTTAAGCGTTGCATTGTTTTATTTTATTTTTATATTTTAGTTTAATAAAATTAAAGTCAGGTACTTGTACAAAATAATACTCAAATTTTTAAACACGCAAATCTAGTAATCCAATTAGACTAATCTTTGCATCTGAAGTGAAGCCTACCCTCTTTAGTAATAAAACAATTAATATTCGTGACACGATGTTCCCCGATGTTAGCCGATGTTACCCGATGTTTTTGCTCCGTCCGCATATATTTGCATGTTGTTAAGTTTCGGACAGTCGGACGGATGGATGTATGTGTAATTAGGCTATAAATTAAATGGAACTGTGCAGTAGGATATTTAAATGTATCGTTTGGATTGATCAGGGATTTATTTGTGCCAATTTTGTGGGAAAAAAAAACACTCTTTCATAGAATCAGACTTATAAGTGGAAATGGGTAGGGTACATTGCTCGCAAAACAGATGGCCGTTGGGGCAGAAAGGTTCTGGAATGGCGACCGCATACCGGAAGACGCAGCATTGGAAGGCCTCCTACAAAGTGGACCGATGACCTGGTGATGGTTGCGGGAATCCGATGGATGCGGGACGTACAGGATCGTACATTGTGGCGACACTTGGGGGAGGCCTATATGGAATAACAAAGAAGCGTGACGGCAGCGCTGCAGCCGCTCCGCCGTCGCTCGTCACTTTGCGGCTAATTTGAAGGCGCCCTTACATAAGACACACGTTTGCGCCCTGCCCAAGGGTTGCCACACACGGGCCGCTGGACCACCACAACCACAAAACGCCGCCACAGGCATATTTCCTGTAGGTTTCATATCTATATATATATATATACATATAAATCAATGCCACTTTTCGTTGTAATTTTATAACTCGAGAACGGGCTTACCTATCCAAACCAAATGCTTTGTTCAGATTATTTAGTAGATGGTTTATGTGAAGTTTGGTACGGTAGAGTAGGGTATAGTAGGATCGAGTAAGGTAGAGTAGGATAGGGTAGGGTGGAGTAGGGAAGAGCGGGAGCGAAAAAAGCTAGTATTTTATATGGATTCGCCGCACACGGTTGACGCTGATGGCCGCTAAACGCTACAAATCGCCGCTGCTCGCTTCTTGTGGCGCGCAGTGGCCACTAAACCACAAAATAGATAGGTACATAAGACAATCTCATGTATGTACTTCACTTTTTATACCTACGCTCAGTGGACGCACACTAATGAGCGTTTGAGCCGGAACTGTTCGACGAGCGGGCCGAGGCGCTCCGAGATATCGTGTGCGCAGGGACTTAAAAACACCTTCATAAAGGTTACAGAATTATAAGTGTTACATGTTGAATGTGTAACAGAATCAAATATGTAACACTTATTAATGTGTTTTCAATGTGTTAACCCAAAACACTTACAAAAGTGTAACCCTAACATATCTGTAACAGATATAAAAGTGTTAACAGTGTTAATAAGTGTAACAGGTAAACGCAGCGTTGCCAAAGTTACAATTTTCAAAGCTATACTTAAACAGATTATTTCAGTTACACAATCATATTAACACTTATTAACACATATAAACAGGTTACAGTTTGATTCGGTAGCACTCCATAACACATATAAAAAGTTACAGTTTCATTCGGTAACACTATTGTATCTGTTACATTTAAAAGTGTTTTTCTGTTAAAACTGTTTTAAAAAACAGTGTTAAAACACATTATTACGGTTACAGTTTGAGTCCCTGCGTGTGCGTGAGTGGTGTCTATGTGTGCGTTGCTCGAGCGCGCTTTGTATGTAGATTGAATTCTGTACCTACATATTTTGTGACAAAACGCCGATACAAAACGCCACCGCACTCCATTCGTGCATTAAAACCTTCTTTGACAGAGTCCATTATGATTATATGCACATGGATTTAAAAAAAGCAGCAGCCACGCGCTTCAACTTCCTTTGTGGCCCCTTCTAGCTTCTTGTGGCGGCGTTTGTGGTAGCCCATGTGTGGTGACGCTCACACTCAATATACACAAATTTTAAAAAAATCTACTAACACATACCAACACTACAGAAATACAAAACAAAAAAATAAATAAATTTCCAAACAATTAAGGGCGTGTTTCCACTAATGCGTAATTTATGTAAAAACGCGTCGCGGCGCAAATCCAATTACGCACTCGTCACGGATCGTGATGTACTCGTATGATAAGGCTGGTATGCTGTTTATCCACACTGGTTGACTAGCAGCTTTTATGTGATGAGTAATGATATGATTAACAGTATGTGAAAATTTATCTTGCGGTACGGGTTTGGTAAATTGTATTTTAAAGATTAATTTCAAGTCAATTGAAGGACTTTTACTCAACTGTGAATCTCATGTTTAATTACACCTTTTATTTTTTTACAAATATTACAGTTGTTATTGAAGTCAATAGTACGGAAGCCAACTTGACTAAGTAGTGATGACATTAGACCACTTTGACAGGCTAGGCTGAGTTCGTGCGAGTCGAGCAGATTTAAGTTGCAACCGAATGAACATGGATTTTTCTCTGTCGGCAGCTGCGTGGTCAGCACTGGTCTTGAAACTGTTTCACGGCTCGTTGTGAATTGAATGCCTAATGCCTACATCATAATCAAATTCAGTTACGCCCTCGTCATGGATCGCGATATGCTCGTATGATAACACACTGGTTGTCTAGTAGCTTTTATGTGATGAGTAATGACATTCTTAACAATAATATGTGAAAGCATATCTTGCGGTTCTGGCTTATTTAGCATACTCTAAAGCGTCGTACTTCAAGTCAATTTAAAGAACTTCTACTCAATTCTAAATCAATGTACTTCATGTTTACACCATTTTTATTTCAAATATTTTATTTGTCGTTGAAGTCAATAGTACGGAAGCCAGCTTGACAACGAGTGGTGATGACGTAATACCACTACGATAATTATTTTTTTGTACCACACTGAGCTATTGAAAACTCTCACACATTTAAATAAATCATCCATAAAAGCTGGTTTCTTATCTTAAAGTTTTCAAAGCTCGTGAATAAGGAAGCATAAAAACTTATCGCGCACAATCGATGCGTTCTAAACTTTGGTGTCAAACTGGTGACAATAAGCGGCCATCTTAAGCCTGCAATACACGTTGGCCGAGCGTTGCCGAGTGAAGGCCAATACCAATATGTAGACAGTATATTTGCCTTGTCTTGCCATCGCTCGGTGTCGCTCGCCTAGTTGGTTGAGTAGACTTGCGCCAATCAAAGCAAATGTGCGCCAATGTGTATAGACCTCATTTGGAGTAGCTTGTCACGACTCGCGGCCGCTCGCGATCACTTGCCTCACTTCGGAGCGGTGTCGGTTTTTCTGCACAAATCAAAGGCGCTCGCAAATGTGCGCCAACGTGTATAGACCTCATAAAGAAACAATTGTTTCTTTCAATGAAAAAAACAAATTGTTGTTTTTTCATTGCATGTTGCATTGAAATTTTGCGGAAAAAATCGTTTGGGAACAAAATAGAAATCTTTCGAATGTTTTATTCATTGTTTCGGTTAATTTCATGAAAAATTGAAAAAGAAACAATTTTTATTGTAATTGAAATATTATAGTGGGCGAAAATGTACGAGTGGTACATTTTCGCCCACTATACACATAATAATAATAATATTCCTCAGCCAAAATCTCGATTTCACTGTCGTCAGCTTGATCAGAATCGAACTCCCTCAAGCCTCCCCCAAGTGTCACCATAATGATCGGTGCCCACTGTTGGACACAAGCCTCTCCCAAGTATCGCCATTTAGGGCTTTAACGACTGCTGTCCACTGTTGGACATAGGCCTCCCCCTAGCTATAATGACCCCTGCCCACTGTTGGACATAAGCCTCCCCCAAGTGTCACCACCTAGGCGTTATAAAAATTGATGCCCACTGTTGGACATAGGCCTCCTCCCGCGATAATGACCTATGCCGACTGTTGGGCATAATCCTCCACCAAGTGTCACCACCTAGGCGTTATAATAATTGATGCCCACTGTTGGACATATGCCTCCTCTCGCGATAATGGCCTATGCCCACTGTTGGGCATAAGTCTCCCCTAGTGTCACCATCTAGGCGTTATAATAATTGATGCCCACTGTTGGACATATGCCTCCTCGCGATAATGACCTATTCCCACTGTTGGGCATAAGACTCCCCGCAATTTAGGCGCTATAATGATCGATGCCCACTGTTGGACATAACCCTCCATCAAATATCACCGTTTAGGCGTTATAATGACTGATGCCCACTGTTGGACATAAGCCTCCCCCAAGTATCGCCATTTAGGCGTTATAATGACTGATGTCCACTGTTGGACATAAGTCTCCCCTCGCTATAATTACTTGTGTCCACTGTTGGACATAAGCCTCCCCCAAGTATCACCATTTAGGCGCTATAAGAATTGCTGTCCACTGTTGGACATAGGCCTCATAAACTAGTGCGCCTCACCATCAGATTGCGTCATCTAGTTTATATTAATTTAAAAAAAAAGTACGCATTTGAAAAAAACAAACGAAGTTATCGGTTCTTTTCATACTTTTCCGTTTAATAATAATAATTTATTAAATAAATAGCAGCAGCGGCGATGACTTCTACGTCGTCCATATTGTTTAAATGCACAATAACAACTGACATGTGGGCGTCTCCTCAAAACTCGTCTTATTGACCATTTGCATTGGTTCAAGCTTGCCGAACGTGTAGAGAGGCGCTTGCCGAACGTGTAGAGGCGCTTGCCGTGTGTCAATTTGCCTATATTTGCTTAGGCTCGCCAAGGCTCGCGTTGGTCTCAGCTCGGCCAACGTGTATTGCAGGCTTTAAAAACATACGAATCCTATTTCACAACACAATGTGCGATGTATGGATGTGAGAAAGTACTGACGGACATTTTACCGACTTTCAATAATGAAAAAGGTTCGTGTAAGTTTACTTATTTTGGTTTCGTTAACAAATAAATTATGTAAAAATTAAAGTCATTATCAGTATATCAAGATTTTTTGGTAGGATTTTTTCGAGTTTAGTTCTGTGGCTGTTTAAATTATATTCATTTTCAATTTGTGGCATTTTGCGGCTGTTTTAAATCGATTTCGATTTCATGTGGATATTGTTATGTAAAATTGTTGTAGTTTTGTTTCTTAAGTGTATCATATAGAGTTGGACAATATGTGGAATTATTAAAACGGGCAAAATTGATTTCGGTAAAAAGACTTGAGAATGTATCATAGTATCTCCTTCAGCTTACCGAGAAGGCGACCTAATACTTTTGCTGCCAAGTACTGCAAAAACATCTAGAATTTTTTATATTTACATTTTAATGGAACGAAATAATAATTTCTAAACTTGGTACTGACTAAATGCACAAACCTTGTGAACCTATAAGAAAAAAAAACATTATGTGTCACGAAGGTATAACAAAAATAGGCTAATGAGCATAACAAATAAGATAAATGAGTTATTGTAACATAGATTTTGATTGATAAGCAGTATTTACTCTCCAAATGAAGATCGACAGGTGATTAGTACCTTGATCCCTCGAGTAATTGTAAAATGCCTTTGAAACTGACGCAATCAAATCATTAAACGGCACCAAATGTTAATAACATCTAACTAATTAAATACCCTTAATTAGTTCAATCAAAAACAAATTGATCTCATTGAATCTCACCAAACATTTCATTCGAAATTCAAAATTAACCATAGTAAATTAAATGTTGCCACAACAATAAATTAATGACAAATTGCGGAAAAGCTCTTGTATTGTAACAAAGTAGCGGTTATTGTTCCGAACCATAATTGGCACTTTATATAAATTTTGATCATTTTCATTTAATTTTCGTATGAAAGATAGATGCTTGATTAATAGCTTAATTACAGTAGTAATACGATAACTATTTGGGTCATTATTAAACATTTTCAGTTTAATGTTCATTTTATAGGTGATCGTTTAAAAATTGATAATGGAGTAGCCTGTTTATATTAAGCTTATATTTAAATTATAATTAATTTCGGTATAATATGTGTGGCTTTTTAATTATTTATTGTACATCATGAAAAGTTACAATCTAAGTGGATAACACTGTTCATGTACGTAAGCGAGCTTAACTAAGTTGTACAAAGTTTTATAATATGTTTTCTCCTTTTGCATTTTTGTGTGTACATAAATTATAAAATAAATAAATAAGTGAGTTTTCTTTCAACAAACTATTGAGTGATAGAGAGATAATAGTACAAATAAAAATATCATAATATTCGTATTTATTCCGAGATTAATTTATGGTTTCCGTTTCATTATTTAGGAAACATCGACCTCAACTTATCAAACTTATCAATGTTAATTGTCAGTTTTTGACTAAAACTGACAATAAACATTGATAAGTTTACATATAGTTATATGATAGTTATATTTATCTAAAAATAATAATATAATGATAATTTATTTAACATACACAATTTACTTTAACAAGTTTGCAATGAGTACCAAACTAGACACACAAGTTCGGTCTAACAACAATTTTTTTTTTATTTACATAATAATATGTTGCTAAGTATATAAAATATTTCTAAAGCTCACTTATTTTTTCAAATAAATATAAAATAATTGGCTCTTGAAATTAATCTCAAAACGAAATAAAATTCAAATAGTAATTTCTTGATGCCATACCCAAGAGGGAGTGTCCAATGACACCTCGCTGTTTTGAAATAAGAATGCCGCGTTCGCAATTCGAAACTACGAATTACATGTTTAAAAAATGTAGGGAGCCGTATTTTTCTTTTTTGCTCATATTTAATACCACAATACTAATACATTTGTACACAGAGATTTCATTGGAGTATAGACTTTAATTTAAAGACATAAGGTCTTGTCAGTTCTTTTGAAGATGATCAAAATAGGTGGTCGAATTAAACAAAGTCGTTTATTTTTCCTTTTGTCGAGTATTAAAGCGTCGATTTGGGCGTTAAGTTCCTTTTTTGAAAAATGAATAGGTAAATAGTGTTGGGTCGTGTTACAAAGCTTCTAAATCATAGATATTTAGTCGATTATAGTCTCAGTAATACTATTCCAATAGCTATTACGATAAGGTTCATTTTCGAGGACGTTTTAGATGTTTGGAAATAAATTGTTACTCAAAAGGTCTTTTATGGAGTCATTGATTGAAATCAGAAACGAATCACTTTATATTTTAAAACGTATTAAAGTTTGTTTTTTTGTCCGATGTTTTATGTTTTTTTTTTGTCCTTTTGTATATCATGAGGAGAATTGTATGACAATTTCTGGTAGCTAATCACACTTGGGTTTTATTGAAGTTCTATTTTATCTTTATAAATCTATTTTATAACGCTCTTAGACGATTTTAACGATATAATTATAATAAGATCCTTGATTCTGACTTTAAATATTTAACTATGTATCGGTATCGGTAGTCGCAGGGGTAGCCTCAGCTACAAGCAGGCACAGGCATGCGGACTACGAGCAATGGGTAGCTCGTCGTCCGGCTGTCCGTAGAGCCGATGCTCACTACGGAAATCTTCGAAAGAGATATCGTGGTCTTGGCAAAGGCCAACTAAAGGATAGAGGTGAGTTCTAGTCAGAAAAACACGCCCTTTCACTCTATCCCAGAGCGCTGATGAGATGCAAGACGTACATATCCAGCAGAGGACATCATCACCAGCCTTTTTAATGTTCCCACTGTTGGGACTTTTTTTTTTTTTTTTTTTTTTTTATGGTGGGAAAAAATCATGCATTGACATCCCCCGCCCTTGGGCGGAGCGGGAGATAGTGTCAGACTCTTACTGACTAAAAGACCCACCCCGTTCCTTCTAGCCTTCATACCGGGGCTCGAGCGCCCTTTCGGATAACCCTGGCCCCAGTAGGCTTCGACCCGGCTGGGTCCCTGTTGTTGCTGACAACTCCTTGAGGCGCGCGGGAACAGTGCGCGCCGTCGACGACTTGGGCTTGGTCCGGACAGTTACCGGACGGCCGGACAGCGAGCTACCCATTGCTCACTGTCCGCAAGCCCGCGTCTACGTTGGCCGGAAATCGGGATCAGAATCCCGGCGACGGCGGCGGCGATAACGCCGTTGCCTTATGCGTTCGGCCTCCTCCTTTGCGAGCATTACTGCTTCGCAGAAGTCGGCGACCGCCTGCCACTCCTCCTCGCTCCGGACCATGGCCTCAACCAAGGCCCGGCGCGAGAGGTCTCCGCCGCCGATCGCCCCCACGAGGGCACGGCGATGCTCCGCCCAAGCAGGGCACACCTCGACTGTGTGTTCCACCGTGTCCTCCGGGCGTTCCGCACAGTGGCGACACCCGGGCGTCACTTCCGCATGAATCGAGTGCAGGAATCTCCCGAACGAACCATGTCCGGTGAGTACCTGTGTCATGCGGAAGGTAAGGACGCCGTGAGGTCTTTCCAGCCACGCCTCAAAGAGGGGACTTACCGCCATGATTGTGGCGTGCCCAGCACTGGGTTGCGATAGCCGTTGACGCCATTTCACCATGAGATCCCGCCGGAGCTCTGTCCGCCATGCCGTGACCTGTCGCGGCAGCGGACCTTCACCCCGGCGTTGCATCTCCACGCGCATATCGTGCATCACTGTTGGGACTCAAGCCTCCTCTCTAGGAGAGGGAATGGGCCGTAATCCACCACGCGGGCCCAGTGCGCGTTGGTGAATGTCACATGTCTTCGAATTTTTGGTTCTAGGACATGCAGGAGAGGACATATTCACTCTGAAAAAATCGTCGTTTTCCATCAGATAAATGGTCAAGCGCGAGCCTATCAGCAATATAAAAAAAGATGATAAAGGCATGTTTTAAGCTATTGCATAGCTTCTATCGCGGGCCTTGAGCGTGGAGACCGAATCCAGAAATTCCGTAACGAAAATAACCTAACACCCCCCACTCATTTGTTTTGAGCGTGGTGACCGATAAGAAAACAAATGAGTGATGCTATGCAATAGCTTTACCGCGGCAGTCGCCGAGTGCCACACGTCTTTTTTGTTTAATACGAACGAATTGTAAGAATTTAATACATCTGAAAGACACAGGCAGTATTCAAATGTCGATTGATAGATAAAGTAATTCAACTCGCCTTTTAAATTACCATCACAATAGTGATGTACAGTATTTCCGTTACGACCTATAGTCGATTAATAGAGACGTATAATTAGTTGCTTGCATTAGTGACATTAGAAGTGACATGTCAACTGTCAGGGGTGAATGTCACCTTTAGTTTAATTGTTATGTTAGTGACATCTGGTGGCTTTTTATTTCATTTTATTGAAGTTGTAGATAAGAATGAGTTTTATTGTTTTATTTTGGTGAATATTAATATTGTTAGTTTTAGAAAATTATTCTAAAACTTATTAGAATAAAATATTGGCGCGAGAATCCGTCAACTTTTTTTTACCAGAGTCATGACAATTGTAACAATAACAACAATTGTAACAATTGTTCGATTAGGTTACATTGATTTATTTCAGAGTTCCGGTAATCTACCTTCCAGCTGAATCATCAAATCAGTTTGAAATATCCCCTCCCTTCTTTCAGTCAGTCAACGACTACAAGTAAAACCAAAGCCATTTTTACTTGTTACAACAGTTCTGCTATGATCCAATAAAGAGTTATATTGCATAATCTTCGAAGTTCCTCATCAGATCATAACCATATTTCTGTGGGATCAACTCGGAAGCATAACCTTTCAATCAAAAAAATATTTTTCAAAATCAGTCCCCAATCTATCGAGAAATTGGTGAACATACATTAAAAAACACATTCAGCCGAACATAGAACCTCCTTCTTTTGAAGTCGGTTAAAAATAGTGAACTCCTGACACCTGATGCTGTACTAGGAATCGGTACGTATTAATACATCACTTCTGAGATGCTTCTGAGTAATTGAATCGAGAATCGATCACCATCATCCACTTCACCATCACCTAACATCAAAAGAGATAATAATCAAACATGATCCTAAAAAATTACCTCGCCAATGACAGTAACTAAAAAAATGTTAATGTAAGTAACATTTCACTAACATATAACGCGTTTTATCGTCAAATGAATGGATGGTCGATTTTTAACAATTAATGTTCGAGGACCGTGGACTTCGGGCATTAATTGCGTCGCCCCTCTTAGTGGGACGGCTATGAGAGGTGTGTGAGACTACAAGGAGTACGGACTTAGGACATTAATGGGTTTGAACCAAAATTCAGCTAATTATGTTATTCCCTGAAGCAAATAGTCGAATAAAATCAAAAATAAAATAAAACAGTTTATTTCTCACCATTATAAATTACATTTCAGAAAACACTTTTTTTTTTTTACAATTACTTTAAATTACAATATACAGTAATATTATAAAGAGGTAAAGTAATTTTTTATGTTTTTTTTGTTTGTAGGAGGTAATATCTGAAAATACTTGTCCGATTGTGAAAAATTTTTCACCAATAGAAAGGTGCTTTATTCCTTAGTGACATAGGATTATTTTATGTATGCAGGCGAAGCAAAAGCTAGTTGAAAATATACGTAATACATTATTTTCTTTAAAACTGTAATTCTCCCGCCCCTATTTTGATCGCAGAGGCAAATCTTAAGAAAGATTAGCCAAGTACGCAAGAGACATCATAGTGTAGAAACGTGTGGCATTTTCGCAGAACTGGACCTTTTTTGGCGCAAACGTAAGACATACTCGTACAATGTTACTTTTTTTTTGTTTTTCTTTGTCTTAAGTTTTTGTTGTGTACAATGTTTTGTGCGCCAAAATAAATACTTTTCTTTCTTTCTTTTTCGTTTTCTTTCTTTTCTTTCTATTTCTTTCTTTTTCTTTCTTACGTTTTCTTTCGAATTCTTTCTTTATTTTTCTTTCGTTTTCTTTTTTTCCTTTCTTTTTCTTTCTTTCTTTACGCAAAAACGGACTCTCTCTCCTTTACTCTCATAGTCCAATGGGATGGCAATGTGACACGACCGGGAAGAAATCAGGCGCAGTCAGGCTTTAACATGACTTCGATACAGCCTGCGATGTTTATCTCTTGGGATAATTTTCTACTTTCACTTGGGTGAAACTGCGGAAAGAAGTTAGCTTTTTAATCTATCTCTATAAAATTAATGAATTCCCTAGCCTTACGGATGCGACTGAACACCCGTGTTTTAAATGAAGAGACTGCCTATCATACCTCCGCAACCCAGTTACTGGGTAACACGATACTTCTTGGATAGACTAACGGTCAGATTTTCTGCCGTCTGAGTACCTATAGCGGCTGTCAAAAATGTATGAAGGACAACCGAAAGTTAGTTTCGGTTGGCCTTGACGTGCTTTCCAACTATGAGTAGATTGGACACGCCATAATTCTGGCGGTAAGTCCCCTCTTTGAGGCGTGACTGAAAAGACTTCACGTCGTCCTCACCTTCCGCATGACGCTGGTTCTCACCGAACCAACCCCTGAGTGTCACCACTATGTGGACCGCCCGGACCGTACTGCTCCACCCACGTGACGTCAGCAAATCGTAGGGGCCCAGCAGGGTTGAATCTTTCTTCGAAGCAGTGTGAGAGTGAAACCCGGGGACCTGGGACGAAGGCCAAGAAGGAACAGGAGTGGGTTTTTAGTCAGTTAAATTCTTAGATGCCCTCCCGCTGCGCCCAAGAGCAGAGGATGTCTGGATGATTTTCATACCTAAAAAGAAAAAAATCTATGAGAAGATAATATTTAGGCTTTCTTTGAAAAAAAATAAGCTGAAGTCCAAACTCTACAAAGCAGAACCATATAAATTATCATTTAAAACTAAATGAATAAAGCAGTTGCCAGTGGTCAAAACACTCCGTATTTAATTGTAATTTTATTTAAATGGCGACACCGGCCGCGGGGGCGCGTGCTCCACATTAGGGGATGATATTTCAAACGGTGGAGATACGCATCTTTACTTACCCCTCGATGTGTGCGCGTGGTGATATTTTAATATTTAAGTTAGTTTTTGGTAAGCCGTTTTTGAGATGTGGTTCTTGATTAATGTTCAATTTGGTAATGCGATTTGAACATCGATTTGTCAAGTAATTGAATCGAATTGTCTAATCGACTAAAAGTATGGACAATGGCACTTTGTTAAGGTGGAAAATTATCTAATGACTCTAGAGTGGCGCGGGAGGGTTTATCAGAATTGACTGACTAAAACTATATTATGGCTATACCATGGCCTCAGTGGGATTTGGTCCGGCTAGGCCCCTACGGTTTTGCTAACATCTCCTTGAGACGCGCGTGGAACATTACCTGCCATCGACGACTCAGACTCGGTTCGGACGGATACCAGACAGCCGGACGGGGAGCTATTCATTGTTCGTCATCTACAAGCCCACGCCTACGTGGCTGGTACTCGGAGTCGGAGCCCCGCGGGTGGGGTGTGAGGATTTCCATTCCCTCACTCGTGCTGCTGCTTCGTTCTGTTGACCTGTCTCTGTTCTTTTTTAAGGTTTGGTACCTGATTTGGCTATACGGAACCCCGTCTGTCTGTCTGTCAAGGCCCATTTTATTAGGAGCGTGTGGGATCATCATCATCATCATTATCATCATTTCAGCCGATATACGTCCACTCTTGGACATAATCCTCCCCCAAGTGTCACCACAATGTACGATCCTGTGCGTCTCGCATCCATCAGATTACTGCAACCCTTACCAGTTCATCGGTCCACCTTGTAGGAGGCCTACCAACGCTACGTCTTTCGGTACGCGTTTGCCACTCCAAAACCTTTCGGCCCTAACGGCCATCTGTTCGCGAGCAATGTGCCATTAAGTTGGCAATTCTTCGTGCTACGTCAGCAACTTTAGCTCTTCTGCGAGGATATTAAACTAAAATCAATCAGTATGATGTTTCCCGAAAAATTATTGTATATTTAACGACCGAAAATATTTGAAGATGTACCGGCGCGGAGCAGTGACGAGCTAAGCGAACCAGACGCGATTAGTTTTTTTGATTTTGTTGCGCAAAATTTTACTATGCTGTGACTTGTTTTATATAAATTGCGGCTGAAGCGGCTATTCCGCACGCGCGTAGACGAGGACACCGCATCGCGTTGAATTCGCGTGAACCGCATTGAATCCTTATAAGAATACTGAATATTCAGCGTATAAATATATTGTTTGCTTTGTTGTTTTTTTTTTCAAATGTTATAAGCCAGTGCTTGACTGCGATCCCACCTGATGGTAAGCAGTAATGGAATCGCTGATGGTGAGGCGCGCTAGTTTATTAGAGCCTATTCACTCTAGCTTTGAAGACACCTAAATTATAATTGGACGGGAAGACCGCAGCAGGCAAATTGTTCCAGTCTTTTGATTGGTAAACAACGAAGCGAATCGTTTAGCCCGAACCGTAGAAGTTTCAACAATGTAAGGATACTCGCCGTTCGACAGGTTGTCCGATGGAAGAAAGGAGTTGGTGTTCATAAATAAATAATACTCTGAAAAATTATCTCTGAAAAAATATTTCTTGAACAAAAAAATATACCTTCAAGCTGATCGGAGAAGCCTCAATTCGGAGGTAGCTGCTAGCATTAATCCGTGCTCAAAGCCGGCAGTAATAACGTTACTTTGACTGCGCCATACTCCATTTTTTGTAGCCATTCTGCCATTCGTCGGGTAGTACTGGGGCATTTTTTAATTCTTTTGACGCTGGTTCGGGAGGCACGTATGTATTGAGAGGGCTTTACACTGTGTGTAGAAATGAGAGGATTTTTGGAATCGGGGATGATTTCATCAGCCTTTTTCTTAAGAGCATAATTATGGAATGGACAAAATGTCATTCAGCCTTTTTAATCTTCCCACTGCTGGGACTCAGGCCTCCCCTCTAGGATAGGGAATGAGCTGTAATTCACCACGCGGTCCCAGTGCGTGTTGGTGAATGTCACAAGTCTTCGAATTTTTGGTTCTAGGACATGCCGGTTTCCTTACGATGTTTTAGTTCACCGTTTTGAGAGCAGTGGTGATGAAATAAATTACACAAAGTAATGCGCGGGTTCGAGACCGCTACCTACGACTCGGAAGTCGGGGCCATTACTACTCGGCTACCACTGCTCTCAGGTTAGATAGATATATTCTTTATTGTACGCCAATAATAAAAATTAGAATAGGAACTTAAAATTAATAGGGTGCCACAATGGGTGGTCTTATCGCTAAAAGCGATTTTTTACAGACAACCTTTGGATGGATTTGACAGAGAGTCGAGAGTGATGCAAATCTGGTTGGACCAACGTATTGGACTGCGCCCGCGAATCCCTTTCCCATCCACTTTACCGGTCATAATGAACCTTTCGAGGTTGCCACCGTCTTTCCCTGCAATGTGGCCCTTCGGTCACATTGCAAGGAAAGACGTTGGTTGCAGAACCTTGCGAAGATACTCGGACGACAGCCATGAGGGGATATTAGCGGCTATATTTAACTGGGAGAAAGTGGAGACAACTCAGCATGCAGCTCTGGAATATTAGTTTTCCTTTGAAGGATTTTACACATGGTTAATTATTATATTAATAAAATTAAATATTTTACTATACCAATCCGTTTGCTTTGCTTGAATATTTCAAAGCATTAATCATAACACTTGTCATAAACTACGAATTTTTTATACGCTACTAAAGTCCAAGCGAGACCAGTGAGAAAGCATCTTCATTTACTAAATATGAACCAGTGATGTGAAAAGTCTATCGATAAATTCTTCGATCACTTATTTTGTGGGTCAAAAACAATATCTACTTTAATTATTAATTATTAGATATACGAGCAATCTGAACAATTTGACAATACTTAATTTAAGGATGGTTGACAAAAGTAATATTTTTAAGATTCTTAAGAACAATTTTCATGCATATAAGTCAAATCGTGATTGATTTTGTGTAGTTTAAAAACCTTTGATAACTTCATGTACATAGGTCTTCATAGATAAAACTTGTATCATCCAAAAAAATTAGAGTACAGTCTTTAAAAACTCTATCGCAGAAAACAACCAAAAATTTGAAACAAATTACATTATTAAGCATTCTGATGCAGTGTGTGCAATTTATTTCAATTCAATCGCAGATACAAGAAGCTGGCTTTTAATTTTTTCATCGATAGAAAGCTGCTTTATTCCTGAGTGACATTGGCTATATTTTATGTAGGTACGTGGATGAAGCCGCAAAACACTCACATGCACTCAAAAGTCATAGTCGGGTAGTAAAAAATATGAAAACTATCGACAACTACCCCCAAACCGTCCCCTCTCTATAAGCCGAGGTATTTTCGCATCAAGCCAGCACGAGGCATCGTATATCATTTTTATCATTTTTATTCAATCCTTTGCCGAAACCGTACTTTTAAACGAACTCTTTTAATTCATTTTACAATGATAACTGCGGACGGGCAGTCTTTTTTTTTGTTCATCATATATTACTTTGGACTGAGTCTATGGCTTCGGTGAGGGGTTAGTCTTGTTACAGTCAGTGTGTTTGCTATTGATGTAGTGGTATAAGCTGGGTCTGTGTTTCCTGGTGGCTACAACCTGGGCATCGTTTAGTCAGCAGTGAATAGGTTACTTCTAGGCACGCGTGCTCCATCGTCGACCACTTCATCGTTTTCCATCAGGTGGGTGAGATAGTAGTCAAGTGCGAGCCTCATCTTCATCATTTCAGCCGAAAGATGTCAACTTTTGGGCATAGGGCTCCCCCATGTGTCGCCATAATGACTGGTCCTGTGCGTCTCGCGTCCATTGGATTTCCGTGCTCCTCACCAAGTCATCGGTCCACCTTGTTGGAGGCCTTCCAACGCTGCGTCTTCCGGTACATAGTCGCGATTCCAAAATTTTTCGTCCCCATCGCCCATCTTTTCTGCAAGCAATGTACCCACTGCCACTTAAGTTTGGTGATTCTTTGGGCTATGTCTGTAACCTTGGTTTTCTTGCGGATATGCTGTCCAACAGGGTATCAGGGTATCTTCTGCGAAGCAGTAATGCTCGCAAAGGAGGAGGCCGAACGCATCAGGCAACGGCGTTATCGCCGCCGCCGCCGCCGCCGGGATTCTGATCCCGATTTCCGGCTACCGTAGGCGCGGGCTTGTGGATAGTGAGCAATGGGTAGCTCGCTGTCCGGCTGTCCGGTAACTGTCCGGACCAAGCCCAAGTCGTCGACGGCGCGCACTGTTCCCGCGCGCCTCAAGGAGTTGTCAGCAACAGCAGGGACCCAGCCGGGTCGAAGCCTACTGGGGCCAGGGTTATCCGAAAGGGCACTCGAGCCCCGGTATGAATGCTAGAAAGAACGGGGTGGGTCTTTTAGTCAGTAAGAGTCTGACACTATCTCCCGCTCCGCCCAAGGGCGGGGGATGTCATTGCATGATTTTTTCCCACCATAAAAAAAAAAAAAGGGTATCAGGGTATGCTGATGCTGATGCATACCCTGTCGTGAGGGCTCGCACGTGCATGATGATGTCTATCGATATATAAATATATATATCGTGGAGCGTTGCAGAAGCTGAACTGGCTCAGGCCACACCCACACTAGCTGCACGACGAGATGGTCTGCAATAACACATAAAAAGAGCTTTTCCATCTTGGCGAGCAGCTGGATGGGCTGGTATGCGGATGATGATGCGGTGGTATGAGGTAAGACCTTGGCCTCCCCAAGAAGAGCAAAGGGAAAAAAAATTAAATTGTCCTTTGATTTGCGTCTAAAACACACACAAAACAAACACGCGTGCTCACCATTTGCCTCACCACTAGCGCCAATGTGTAAACGCGGCTTGAAATTCTGCCTCCTAAAAACAGTACCAAACGCGGCAACCTTTACAGCAGCACCCGTCAGACGTAAATATCAGTTATACAGTCATTAGCCGTTCTCCCGTATTTATGGTCCACACTGACGCCTATCCACCCTGCGTCCATACTCCATACACGTTGGGTTTTAGCGGGAGAAATGTTTTTTGATTAGTCGATTTTCTGCCGTTGTCGTTGAGATCATAAAGGTATGTTTTGGATGGCATGATTGTGATTTAGTAAGCTTTATTATGACCAAGGTACACTCAGAGCATAACAGGCCTGTTGGTTTAGAGGTCTGCCCTGACTGCTATGCCGGAGGTCGTGGGTTTGATGCCCACCCAGGATAAAGATTTGTGTGATAAGCATGATCATTTGTTCTGTGTCTGGGCACGAAATAGATAGGTACAGAAGACAATCTCATGTATGTACTTCACTTTTTATACCTACGCTCGGTGGACGCACACTAATAAGCGTTTGAGTCGGAACTGTTCGACGAGTGATCCGAGACAAGACCCTCCGTGAGTAGTGTCTGTGTGCGTTGCACGCTTTGTATTTAGATTGAGTTCTGTACCTATCTATGACAGACCCAGACCACAAAGGTCTGGGTGTAATTTATCTACAATGTATTTAAAGGCTCATTATGACCGGTAAAGTGGATGGAAAAAGGCATTTTTTTTTATGGTGGGAAAAAATCATGCATTGACATCCCCCGCTCTTGGGAGGAGCGGGAGATAGTGTCAGACTTTTACTGACTAAAAGACCCACCCCGTTCATTCTAGCCTTCATACCGGGGCTCGAGCGCCCTTTCGGATAACCCTGGCCCCAGTAGGCTTCGACCCGTGTGGGTCGCTGCTGTTGCTGACAACTCCTTGAGGCGCGCGGGCACAGTGCGCGCCGTCGACGACTTGGGCTTGGCCCGGACAGTTACCGGACGGCCGGACAGTAAGCTACCCATTGCTCACTGTCCGCAAGCCCGCGCCTACGGTGGCCGGAAATCGGGATCAGAATCCCGGTTGCGGCGGCGGCGGCGATAACACCGTTGCCTGATGCGTTCAGCCTAATCCTTTGCGAGCATTACTGCTTCGCAGAAGTCAGCGACCGCCTGCCACTCCTCCTCGCTCCGGACCATGGCCTCAACCAAGGCCCGGCGCGAGTGGTCTCCGCCGCCGATCGCCCCCACGAGGGCACGGCGATGCTCCGCCCAAGCAGGGCACACCTCGACTATGTGCTCCACCGTGTCCTCCGGGCGTTCCGCACAGTGGCGACACCCGGGCGTCACTTCCGCATGAATCTGGTGCTGGAAAATCCCGAACGAACCATATCCGGTGAGGACCTGCGTCATGCGGAAGGTAAGGACGCCGTTAGGTCTTTCCAGCCACGCCTCAAAGAGGGGACTTACCGCCATGATTGTGGCGTGCCCAATGGGAAAAGGCCTCGCGGGCGCAGCCCAATACGTTGGTCCGATCAGATCCGCGCCGGTCTTGATTTTATGATATTCAATGCCCTTCACACCGCCAGAGACAGAAATATCATAAAAGTTAAAGTGATGTAACAGGGAAGTCACGACCCTCAGCATTGAGGAATACGACGCAAGGAAGGAAGGCATTTAGTAATTAAATACTGTTAAATTTTAATCGTTTTAATCTCGTGGAGGGTCGATCCGGTACATGAAAAACTATCGATTTGTAAAGATAAAATTAAAAAATAAAGTACCTTTTTTTCAAAACTCGTATTAATTTACGCATGTACGAAATTAATTTCTCTATGAAAACGTCAGCTGAGCGACTCCAATGACCCGTAGGTAGTAGTCGGCGTTACGTACAAACTACCTACAGGTCATTGGACTCGCTCAGCTGACGTGACGACCACTGCCTCAGTTTAGGAATCATAGAAGGCTAACATTTACTCATCATGAGCTGTGGTGGCCCAGTGGTGATGACTCCGACTTACGAGTTCATAGATCGTGGGTTCAGCCGCCCTAGCCAAGTTACAACCAGTTTGTGTCGAATTCCGTTCTCTAATCGGTAACGCCTCGGTGACAGCAATTGTAGAAAACGATAAGTTGGTAGCCATGTTGACGCGCCTGAGTCGGCCTCTCGTTCTACAATGTAGCGTTTGTATAACAAAGGATGTAGCGTTAAACATTGTAGAAACGATTTTAAACGATGTGAAGTTGGCTACGAATTGTCTATTCGTTTGTTCTGACCACGCGACTTTACGTTGAGATGACGTCATTCCCATACGTTTAATCACTTTTCGACATCGTTAACGATTGCAGAATAAAAACTTGGCGTGCAGGCCCAGCCAGACGCATTATTTTGTGCAATATAATTATTTCATCAAAAAACGTTGAAGAAAACGTTGAAGAAAAAAATCGTGAGGAAACCGGCATGTCAGTTTCTGCTATACGCTATCAGCCAGTTCCTCCTTCTACATACCTACTAGTATGTAAATGATTTTGAGTTTCTCCACACTAGGATTTACTCCAATAACCTGTAAACTCGAAACGCACTCAGACTTGAAGCAGGTATCAGTAAGTCAAACAAATCGAACCAAAGAAAGTACCGAAGTGATGTTTGGTAGGGATTTCAAAAGTCTGATTGATCTTCAAAAGTCTTCGTCTTTGGCTGTCTGTTATTGCTGATAACGTAAAAATTTTCTCATGCTTACTGCATTTTAGTATTTAAAAGCTTTATACTTACCTGACAGGTGTGTTGTGTGCAATGCCAACTGTTTTTTTTTATATATATTTTTAGGGTATTAATAATAATGAAAGGAATTGAAGGAGGCCTTCGCCCAGCAGTGGGACGTAGGATAGATATAATAATACTAATTAATAGTAACAAAAAAATATGAAAACACAACCCCAAACGTAACCTCAATTTAAAATTTTTTTGAATTATTTAAAAAAAACCTATGTATTTCCTAAAACTTTATTTATGCTGGGCAGGAGTCCTCACCATTCCTCCACCCATTCTCCACCTCAAAAGTACATATATTCACATCCCTTATTCTATAGTCTTTCCTAGATTAAATTATTAGGCAAATATACGTTAAGCGCAATCCTAAAAAAACATCCATCCATCTCATTGCCCAAAATACGCACAAATCCGTATAGTTCATACAAAAAAAGCTACAGCCAGACCCCACACTATCGAAACGAGATAAACAGACAAACAAAATAATACTAATACCACTAGAAAACAATGAAACCGATCATAAGTAGCTACTAGCTACAGACGCCATGTAAAAAAATTGTCTGTATACTACAATAGCTCCCGACTTCGCCCGACAAAGGATCCGATCAGAATAAAGATAACATCATATTTTTCGTACCAACGAGGTTTTATGGTTCAAATTAGAAGATGTAGCGGTTTCTATTTTTATACTAGTTTTTGTCCTCAGCTTTACCCGCGTACTTACATAAAATATATCACTCAGGAATAAAGCAGCTTTCTATAGGTGAAAAAATTTCAGCAATCGAACCAGTACTTCCTGAGATAACTTCCTACAAACACCAAAACAAACTTTACCTCTTTATTATATTAGTGTAGATTGTTCTCATTTTTATTTGCATTCCATAAATATCGTGGGCACATAGCTCGCAGAACAGATGGTCGATGGGGACGAAAGATTCTGGAAAGGCAACCACGTAGTGGAAGATATAACGTTGGAAGGCCTCCCACAAGGTGGACCGATGAAGTGAGGGTCGCGGGAATACGATGGATGCGAGACGCACAAGATCAATCGTTATGGCTACACTTGGGGGAGGCCTATGTCCAACAGTAGACGTCTTTCGGCTGAAATGATGATGATGATGATGTTGATAAAGATCCCGGCTCTGGTTTAGTAATGGGAAGCTGGTGTGTCCTTCTGCGAATCAGTAATATGACTGAAGGAAGGAGGAATAAACTTCCTCACGCCCCAGCCGCCGCTGTAAGAGACACTCTGAGAATCATCAGTGACAGGACGATTTTTGGCTAACATAGGTGCGGGTTAGTGGACGACGAGTAATAGTGAGCTCGCCGTCCGGCCATCTAGTAAGAAATAAGCCCGAGACGACGGCAATGGTAGATAAACTGTATACAATAAGTTAAAAAAAATTGTAAGGACTAATTCAGATTTTTTTTTCATAAATGTTGTTATTTTTTCGTGGGGTGACTACCGAACCATCTAATAATTATTTATTTTATTTATTAACGTTTTATGCACATAACACTGTACAGAGGCGGACTTAATGCCATAAGCATTTTCTACCTTCTACCATTTTCTTACCGTAAATAAGTTATGTTGGCACCGGCGTCCACTTTTCTACACTGGTGTGAAATACACTTCATTATGAGCCTAAAAGCGGTGTAGATAGGTACCAGTTTGCGTCGAAGTGTATTGAGAAATACTTCAAACAAAACGAAAATCTTTTAAATTGCCTCACCGCTCCGCTCCCCGCGACCGCTCATCAATTCCTCCACAAAACGAGGGAGCGTTAAGGGTGCTTCACACGAGTTATTAGCCCTATTGTGGAATGCTCTTATATTTCACGCACCGCTGCCGACCGGCCGTGTGGCGATGCCTTTGTGTTGCATGTCCATCGGATAAATGAACGGTATTGATTGCTAATGAGAGCGGGTTTGAGTTCTGACTGTTGATTTTTGTCTTGATACGTAGAGATAGTATTCTGATATAATGTGGATAAATATTCATGTGATGTAATTCGGTTTCCCTTGCATTTACGAGAAAATGCTTAGGCGATAAGATAACGGTAACATGAATGGATTTTAAAGAATAATTTCTTTAAAATGTAACTCGCTTTAACTGGAAAAGTATTAGCTACCTAAATATAATTTATCAGTAGGTAATCTAATCGCATACAGAACTGTCTAGCAGAGCTTGAACAATCAACTTTTCCACATGACCACTCAAAAAGCACCGAAAATCAAATAAAAACTCCAAAATAAAACAACCGTATAATATTTTAAAATAAAGAAAACAGTTATTGGTGAAAAAAGGTCTATTGTGAAATAAAAACGGATTAAACCCGGCTAATTTAACAAAACTGGAATCAATGGCGCGTAAAATTGCAAATGTTTGTCTATAGCCGCAAGATGGCCGCTTGACAGTTGGTAGAAGCGCGCCAAAACCCTTTGGGATCTGTCAAACTTAAGCAGATGGCGGTAATTTGCAATAATAACGATTGGTTGACGAATTCATTGTTATTTATTGTAGTGTAATAATTGTTTGGACAAGATAACTACGTGTGGATGACAATTATTAGATTTACAATACTTTGTTGGGTGTTTAATTGCTGAGTTTGCTCCCGAGAGGAGGTTGTGAGGGTATTGGTGACAGCTGTTGGGAATCGATATATAGACTTTACAAATTGTAGCGTTCAGCTGAAGATATCAATATCAAATTAAGTAAGTAAACGATAAATTTCAAGTCATACATACATAACAAATATTTTAATGTTCCCACTGCTGGGACTCAGGCCTCCTCTCTAGGAGAGGGAATCCACCACGCGGGCCCAGTGCGGTTTGGTGAATGTCACATGTCTTCGAATTTTTGGTTCTAGGATATGCCGGATTCCTCACTATGTTTTCCTTCACCGTTTTGAGAGCAGTGGTAATGAAATAAATTACACAAAGTAATACGCCTAACTGGGTTCGAAACCGCGCAACTCGTAAGTCGGGGCCATTACCACTCGGCCACAGGACTCAGAACGATACTCAGAACATCGTTATTATCATTCAAAGCCCGAGTTTGTCTACTTCTGAGCATAGATCTCTATCCCTGTGCCAATCTCCTGGTTCTACCCACAAAAGTAACATAGACGACATTCTACCCATCTCGCGATGGCCTCGATGAACAGTTCTGTACTGGTCCTAGCACACTATTTGGTCACCTAATCATATCATTTTTTACGGGTGAAGCAAGTGAGAGTGTCAGAGTTAACTGACTTAAGCGCCGTACGCACCATCCATCTTGACGTACGTCCCGCCGAGGCCATACAGATAAAATAACGATAAATCAGGGCAAAATTTTAGTTCATTTTAATAAAAACTAGAAAAATAGAAAATAATTTTAGTAATTTTTAATAAAAACTTTGTACTTCTTCGTTGTGCGATCTTTTCGTTTCAAAATTTCGATTTTTAGTAGTCGTATTGTCGTACGATCACCCCTTTTTTGCATCCGGTAGCCCTGATTTATCGTTGACTTATCTCTTATTTATCTGCATGGCCTTGGCGCAACCTTAGCGGGACGTACGTCAGGGTCGATGGTGCGTACGTAGGCTTAAAGCTCCCAGTGTCCTTCAGTTGGCCTTTGTGAGGGAACTCTTTCAAACACTCCTGTAGCCCTACTACACATCGGCTCTAGTGGGCCCCGTCAATTTTGCTGACATCTTTCTGAGGCACGCGTGTCGACTTGGGAGTGGTCGTTACCTGACGGCGAGGTACTCATTGCTTGCCGTTGCAAGTTAAACCTACTAGACAATAAATTGATATTTTATTTTATTTGGGAAGCAAACAATCGTACATTATAATTATATTATTTCTAGATAAAATAGACACAGTTTGGAAAAATTACATAAAATGAACTTTAAAACAGCAAAAACACAATTCATTTTTAAATCTAATATTTAAAACCTATTTAAATAATGCACAATATTTTAAAAAATCAGCAAGGCGCTTAACGATTTGTCTTTTTTTTTAACATTCATACAAAATTAATTTTAAAACTCCAATTAAAACCGCAAAACAATAACACCATTGACCTACATTAAAACAAAATAAAACGTAAAATAAAAGCTCCTAATAGCACAAAAATGCCAAATTAATTAAAAAGCAAACCTATCAATTACATTATTAAAAACCATACGCGTGCACAATCTAGTTAAGAATAACGATAACGTTGAAAATAACGTTAAATAACGTAACAGTAACGATGTGAGTCCGCTTTGAAGTCGTTAATTATGCTCGCCTAAGGCTCAGGTTACGTATTACGCTTGATTTTCAAACTATGTGGGTGGGTTAAGGTGAATTTACACTAGATGTGTAGCTCGATTTGAGTTTGGTTTATTTTGAAGAGGAATAAGTTGACAGAGTAAAGTTAGAACTACAATGCGCACACGTGTGACCCACACGCTGATCTGGGCGCGTCCGTCTCCATATATTTTATATGGAAACTAGACTTGTAGAGCTACACTTGATACACGTCACGCGACGTCGTTCTGCGCTCAAATAAGGCGTGTTACACGTGTAATGTAGTTTTAGGTTTAGTTTTTTTTTATACACCCCTACTTTTTAATTAGTACAAAAAGAAATGGGGCTCTATCTGTACCAGTCACTGATCATTTTTGTAGTCAAAAGTAGAAAAAACCGAAATCCTAAAATTGACCACGAAAAGGTAAATTCATCATAGAATCAATCAAACATAACAATTGCTAGTAGAAAATACTGCGGGCAGTGTTTTTCCTTAATAATTGTCACTTATTCATTCAATAGCCTGCACAATATTTCCATAAATTGAGTGACATTTTGGGACATAAACCAACGCTAATAACTTTGCTGTTTACGAATATTATTTTTTGAGATTTTACTTATAAAATAACAAGGGCTTTTCTAATAAGCCCTTTAAGTATTTGTACTAATTAAAAAATAGTGGTGTATATATAAACCTGTGCTTGACTGCGATCCCACCTGATGATACGCAGTGATGCAATCGTTGATGGTGAGGCACACTAGTTTATTAAGAACCCATTCACTTTAGCTTTTAAGACACCTAAATTAAAATTGGACAGGAACACCGCAGCAGGCAAATTACTAACATAATAAAACATAGTATAACAGTAGAGTACTTAATTACTACTAGATTAATTTCTCCCTCTCGCTTCACCTAGAGCGGTAGAAGTTATTCAATGATTTCCCGCCTTGAATCGACATCACTTACAATAAGACGACTTCAATGTGAGGTTATCTTTACATTCTTAATATGTTCGAACATATTACAATATGTGTTTATATTGTATGTTTCATTAATTATATCAGAAACACTTGAACTGCGAGTCTTTAGTTTATTACTAAGATTTGTTTAAATACACAGATAGATGACCCTTTTAGAAACTTATTAAACTAATTATAAAGGTCAGAGTTTGAGGAGCCGAAAGGTTCTGGAGTGGCGCGGTAATTCTTTTTTTATTTATGATAGGTTGGCGCTGTACTTACCGCTATCTCACCTGATGGAAAGCAATCGGTCGAAGATAGAGTGCGCCGACCTAGAAGTAACCTATTAATTCTTCACTTAAAGATTTCCGGGTTATTGTAGCTATCAGGAAACATTCTGATAGCTACAACCCAAAAAAAAAATAGAAACAAAACCTTTTCTAATCAGCCCTATAAGTATTTATTTATTTTAACTACACACAATCTTCTTCTTCTTCTTCCTGCCCTTATCCCATATTACTTGGGGTCGGCGCAACACGTTTTCTTCTTCCATTCTGTCCTGTCACCCGTCAAACTATCACTAACTCCCTTTTCTTTCATATCACTTCTCACACAATCCATCCATCTTTTTTTCGGCCTTCCTCTCCCGCTCCATCCATTTACATGTATACTCAGAACTCTTTTAGTAATATGCGCTTCATCCCTCCGCTTCACATGACCATTTAACTACACACAATCATTGCTTATAAAATTAGAGCTAACTTTGTAAAGGACTGGTGCCTGATGTAGGTAGGTATGTATAACAACCTGTATGACAGGTCACCAGTAGCCCGATTCACGTAATCAAAACCGTAACGATATCGTAGCGATTTAGTCGTTTAGTCCATTTCCGTTTTCACATCCATCAATCGAGTTTGAACGACACCGATTTTAAAGTCGTTTGGTCGAAGAGTCGATTTAAAAAAAAGTCTGTGTTACATTATCCTTAATTAATGTAACTGGAAATAAGTCGTCGATAGATCGTTAAGTTTCGAGCTGTCGTTCTATCCAATCTCGATTAAGGAACTCGTGAAAACCGCATTTGGATAGGACTTCGATCGAACGACTATAAAACTTCAATGATATTTGGCTTGTTTGATTTTACGTGAATCAGGCTACAGGACCCTCCAGCGGCTAGTATGCTAGGAAAGATTACTTCATATTTTTACTCACTTTTTTAAAATGATTATTTTTATTGTGCTTTTGAGTACAATATAGACCGGTCTACACTGTTCTTACTTATTATCTATCTATTAATACTGTAATATGGAAATATTGTAAGAACAACCATTTTTTAAAAAAAGTAACCATGGAGTTTCTTGCCGGTTCTTCTCCATAGCAAGCGACCAATTTGGAACCGTACACTAACTTCTGACGTTTTATAAATGCCCATGTAGGCCTATGTGAAATAAAAAACTTTAGAATTTTGAAACAGAGTTTAGCATGTCGCAGTGAGCAATGTTTAAGCTAAGTTAAACAAAAAATTACAAAATTTAATACTTAATTAAATCTTCAAAAGTAATCTTAAATAGTAGGTATAATATAAAAAATAACAATAATCTTAAATTAGCGGTGTATATTAGAAGATGTAGCAGACTTTTTACCAAAACTCACAATAACATGTGCCCATTAAGTTAAAATTAAAAATCGCCACCGGTTAGGGGCAGTAATAGCCAAATCATGTAACTGTACCCCATGCCCCTTGTTACCCCTACCCTTTGTACTCCTATTGCCCCATTTAGGGGGTGTTATGGTTATATCATATTGTGGGGTGCCAATTTGTTTGTTGGTTTATTTAGTGATTATTGAGTTATCTAAATGTTTGATTTAAATCTTTGCTTTTGTTGGTAGATTTGGCGAATTAGATGCTGATAGATGATTGGGTAAGACGGTTCTTTTAAAAATGATAGGGTAGTAGAATTAGTTCTAAGGTTTTACTTAGTAGCTTAACATGCCTTTAATAAAACTATATAAAGCTGTATTTTTTATAAATCAGCGCAGTGGTTTTTAGTTTAAAGATTGGAAGATGCTCATTTGATATTAAAAAGTAAATTAGGAGCAATTAAAATGGGACATATCAGTTTTGTCTCTGAAATAGCAACGCACCTTCAACGTTTCCGCGTCGGGAGTTGCAGGGTAATCTCCAGCCACCGTAAGTAGGTGCGGTCTTGCAGACCACGAGTAATGTGCAACTCGCTGACCGGCCGTTCGGTTATCATTTAAATTATGATTATATACCTGATGGTCTATTGGTTAGTGGCCCTGACTGCTATGCCGGAGGTCGTGGGTTCGATTCCCACCCAGGACAAATGTTTGTGTGATGAACATGATCATTTGTTCGGTGTCTGGGTGTAATTTATCTATAATATGTATGTATTTAGAGTTGTCTAGTACCCATAACACAAGCTCTGCTTAGCTTGAGACTAGACGGCGTTGTGTGATAGTTGTGGAATATTATGTTTTTATTATTATATATTATTATTATTTTCAAACTAAGTTGTCGATAGCGCGTAGTGTTTCACGCGTGCCAGAAAGAAATGTCAGCAAAAACCGTAGGGGCCTAGTAGGGCTGATGTCCGCTAGGACTGATGCCCGCTAGGACTGATGCCCGCTAGGGCTAATGCCCACTAGGGCTGCGGGTAATTTCTGGAAAGAAAGCCGGTTGTTTTAGTACGCAAAGAGCAACTGAAATACACACCTGTGGATTTTTCAGTGAAAGCCTAACAAGCCTCAGCCTAGAGTGGGAGAAGTCAGGATGAGATTGTGATTGAGATGGTGGTAAACTAAAAAAAAAAATACCTACAACGCATCTAGTACTGTGACATTTTAAAGTAATATTGACCAATCATATACGTAACTGAACATCACAATTTATTTTGTCTGCCAAAATCACGAACATAACAGTAACACAGCCCAACTAAAAAAAGCACAACAGCTAAGCTTATAAACCACTTTGATCTACTATTATAAAAACAACGTTTTTCCAAAACCACATGAGACCAAAAGCATTAATAAAAAAATTGTCTAAACAACTGTTGAAGTAACATGACCAATTTTACGGAAGACCCATCTTCTGGTACATTTGTTACCCCAATGAGAGAATTCGCTAGGGATGGGAATTCCCGTAGGTGGGGTAAGATGGGGCACAGTGGGGTATTGTGGGGTACTTTAATGATCATAAACAGTGGCTAAATGATTGAATGGTTGGCCCTTTGTTGTTAAATGCGTTTTGTGCCTTATGTGGACTGGTAAGTGCTTTCATGTTTGGTTAACTTATTTCGATGATGACACTTAAATACGTCTTAGTCGCTTATATTACCTCAAATGGCTTTGCAACTAGAAATTCATAGAAGAAATTTGTACCAGATGCCTGTCTTATCATCATTATCATTTCAACCGAAGGGCGTCCACTATTGGACATAGGCCTCCCTCAAATGGTCAATGGTCAATGATGAACGATTCTGTGCGCCCTACATCCATCGAATTCCCGCAACCAACACCAGGTCATCGGTCCACCTTGTAGGAGGCCTTCCAATGCTGCGTCTTCCGGTACGCAGTCGTCACTCCAGAACCTTTCGCGTGCTATCTGTTCTGCGAGCAATGTGCCTTGCCCATGACCTCTGCTGCATGCCATGCTGATGCCTGTCTATGACCTTTATAACTTCATATCATTGTATCATCAGTAATAGATGATAGTCTATAACCAGTGCTTGTTGCTAGTGATGACGTATATTGGCTCTATAACATGGTCACTTACAATGGGCCTCATCAGAAGGCTTAAATTCACCTAAAGGGCAATGGAAAGGACTAACTCGGAGTTTCCTTGCGTGATCACATAAAAAATGAAGATATCCGCAGAAGAACCAAACTTAAGGCTTATAGTCCTTTGAACCATCTGGCCAAAATTAAATGGTCACTACTTTCGTACCCGTCTAGGCGACAGTACGACTATCTGTGCATTTGTTTGCGGCCAGCTGCGCCCGGACAGAGCCCCGCTGACTTTTAAATCCATTTTCTTTGCGAAATATTGATTGATTTACATATGCAATGTTCACTTTGAAGAATATTTAACTACCAATTTTTATGTGTAAAAACGTTTCTAAAGATCCAAGCCGTTTCGAAGGAGTAGGGAAAAGGTGCGAATGTGATGTTGTTGTATGTAATATTTTTTTTAGACAAAAGTATTATTCGTACGAAAAAATCAAATGTTGATAGTGTTTTTCATGAATCTATAATAAACATTTTTTTTTTCAAACCTATTAACCTGGGGCCCAAGTCTGCTATTTTATATCTAAATTCGTCATTCCAACACGATCCCATTGTCATTTTGCTAAAAGTTTGTAATCTGCTAATTCATAATGATCGATCAATTGTCTTGTAATAGAATTGTGGTGTAATAGAATTGGGGAATGACAATACCGAGCTTATTAAAAGCACAATGACGTCGTAGTGGTAGGTCACTGATCAAAGGAACTGTCAAAATTTTTGTAGATTACCGCATACGTCAAATATTCATTTGTCATTATGTACGAGATTACCATTCTATGCCATTTCTTTCAATGGAGTGTCAGTAGTTGGCCATCGGAAAGTCATAATGACGCCATTATATTAGTAGATTACCAAAACTTGTCAAAATCAACAATTATGAAATCAATGATGGACCATTCTGACACTATTGTAATAGCAGACTTGAGGCCTTGGCCGTTACCGAGGAGTAAGCTCCAGAAAGTCACTGTTGTAAAGCCTGTTTGGGTGCTTGGACCTTAAGTGGCAGTGGGCAAGGCACACTACTCACAGAACAGTCGATGGGAACGAAAGGTTCTGGTGAAGCGACTGCGTACCGAAAGACGCAGCGTTAAAAAGCCCCCTACAAGGTGGACCGATGACCTGGTGAGAATCGCAAAAATCCAATGGATACGAGACGCACAGGACCTTTCGTTGTGGCGACACTTGGGGGAAGCCCACAGAACAGACGAAAGATGTTAGAATGGCCTAGTGGGCGGGGCAGGCGTGCCACAAAGTAGAGCAATGCTCATAGTTCAACCACCAATAGCAAACTTGCGATCTAAGTGTGCGTGGTTTGTTAATTGCGTAATGCGCGTTCGTATTGGTTTATTGCCTGTAGTGGAGTTAAAGGGTGGGAGACAAGCGGCGACACTCGTTGTAGTACAAACCGGGAAGTATTTACTTTATATATATATTATTATATATTTACGTTATTATATATATATATACAATTTTTTCAAGTAAATTTTAGGACAGGTTCTGACTATTCGCAAATAGTTTCTAGTTTCGAAAACATAATTAAAACAAGTTACCATTATCCATATACGTCACACCACCCTCACACACACCCCCCACATATAATTGCCCATAGCTTTTAGCCAACACAATGTATTTAATAATCCCCACAAGGGTAATTACGTTTCGTACAAGCGATGACCACTTTACCTTGAGCCCACTCACTTACAATAGCTTTTAACACAACACCAATTAACGAAGACCTCTATCATCCTCTGCCATGTTTGAAAGTACAGGCCTTTTTATGGTGGGCAAAAACCATCCAATGACAACCCCCGCTCTTGGGCGGAGCGGGAGATAATGTCAGACTCTTACTGACTAAAAACCCACCCCGTTCCTTCAAGCCTTCATACTGAGGCTCGAGCTGTCTTTCGAAACTAATCCTGGCCCCAGTAAGCTTCGAACCAGCTGGGCCCCTGCTGTTGCTGACAACTCCTTAAGGCGCGCGGGAACAGTGCGCGCCGGCGACGACTTGGGCTCGGTCCGGACAGTTACCAGACGGTCGGACAGCGAGCTACCCATAGCTCGCCGTCCGCAAGCCCGCGTCTACGATGGCCGGAAATCGGGATTGGAATCCCGGTCTCCGAAAATACAGGCCTGATGGAACTGGTTTGTTAAATGTCCAGTGAAATAAGGAACCTGAATCTGAAGGAGTTGTTGGAAATTGAAAGTCTTCTCAAAATGGTTTCCAGTAACGATGCTTAAATTTTTATGATAGTGAAGTTACTTATTACTGAGTGAGTAGCTAATATGCTCATGGCATATCATACTAATATAATAGATAAAGTCAAAAGTTTGTGGTGGTAATGTCTCCGACTTACGAGTTGTAGGTCGCGGGTTCAAACTCAACCAGGAGCATTATTTTGTGTAATTTATTTCATCACCATTGCTCTCAAAATGGTGAAGGAAAACATTGGTTTTGTGTGTATTGTTTAGTATAAAATATAGTACAAAAATATACACAATAAAGCATCTAATTGCTTATATACCTAACCAAAAAAAATCCGTGCTAACTTGACCTCTAAAAATAAAATACTATACTCTAAAAAAGAGGTCAACAATAATTGGCTTGTCTACACAAACTGACCAGCACACTTCGACATCTAACACATCATAATCAGCCTTTTTAATGTTCCCACTGCTGGGACTCAGGCCTCCTCTCTAGGAGAGGGAATGGGCCGTAATCCACCACGCGGGCCCAGTGCCGGTTGGTGAATGTCACATGTCTTCAAATTTTTGGTTCTAGGACATGTCATGCCGGTTTCCTCACGATGTTTTCCTTCACCGTTTTGACAGCAGAGGTAATCAAATAAATTACACAAAGTAATGCGCCTTCCAGGGTTTGAACCCGCGACCAAATGGTTCCGACTTACAACTCGTAAGTCGGAACCATTCCCACTTGGCCACCTCTGATCTCTTACACAACTGTTTATGAAGACAAATGAATAGCAATTAAAGCTGGACAGTAACGGGACAGGGTAGGCCAAGAAAACCTGGCCATCATTACTAAAAGTGCGTTCAGAGTCAAAGCACAAAATAGATAGATTCAGAAGTCAATCTACAAACAAAGCGTGCTCGAGCAACGCAATCACAGACACCGCTCACGGACACGATATCTCGGAGCGTCTCGGACTACTCGTCGAACAGTTCCGGCTCAAACGCTCATTAGTGTGCGTCCACCGAGCGTAGGTATAAAAAGTGAAGTACATACATGAGATTGTCTTCTGTACCTATCTATTTTGTGGTCAAAGTAAGTGGAAAAGTAAACCGTTTGGTAGCCGCCGGCGAGAATTTGTAAGAGGGCTAGCGGGTTGCTAGCGAAAATCGACGGAGGCGAAAGAATGATGAGGTTTAAAGAAATATTTTCTCGGAAATAAAAAGATACAGTAATTTAATTCCAATTCTTTATTGTGTTTACCATTTTATTTTCTATTTCAAAGAATGATGCAGCGGTTTTTTTTTTTTAATTTATTTTTTTAAAGTCTTCTTCTTATTTCTTATTCTTCTTATTTTGAAATATTCTTCCCAACCGCCGTTAATCTTTTTAATAAATAAAAGAAAAACTGAGTGAAATATTAATTCACATTTGAAACTACTGCGAATCGACTATGAACATGAAATGCACAAGGCTTCCTTTTATTACGTAAGCAATCACTAAGAAGGAGTTTATGGAAATTCAAATCCTTAAGGGGGTGAAAAGAGTTTTTTTTTTAAATTGATATAAACAAATGCTTGACTGCGATCCCACCTGATGATAAGCAGTGATGCAATCGTTGATGGTGAGACGCACTAGTTTATTAAGATCCGTTTGTATGTAAAATATCATTCCGTGAGTTAATATGCTTGAAAGTTAGCATAAATATAATATTATTATAATTTAATATTAATAAAAAACTATTTACTTAGTTTATATAATTTAAAAATAAAACCTGTGTTATTCTATTCATCTCGTTTAAGATAAGATTGTAACTGATGTTTTATGTGTGTAGCCAAAATATCTGTCGGAGTCGTTTCTTGATAGCTACAACCTGGTAGCCTTTAAGACAAGAGTGAATAAGTTACTTCTAAGCAAGCTTGATCCTCCGTTGAGCTTACCTTTAGGTGAAATAGTAATCGAGCGTACGTATAAAAATAAGGTTTTCTATTACGAGTACATACAATGATTTAATTTTTTATGTATTTTTTTTTTTTTGCATTTTTATTTTTGACAGTAATGATATTAGGGTTGCGGTTGTGTATGCCGAGTAACAGTAGTATTAGGTATTCCCTATGAATAGTTTTGTATGTACTATGGTTGCTGTATCAATAATAAATAAATAAATCAACATGCGAGATCATCTGTTAGTATGAACAAAAAACATCAAAATAATTTTCGCTACCTCTAGTCATAATTATCTACCTTCATTCGCCAAAGTCGAAAGCACTCGTTAAGCCCGTGTCCTAAGGCGGCATTACTGTACAATTACGTCTCATTGTGGCTAACAGGAACCTTTCTTGTTGTCTATAGCCTGATAATGGAACTCCCACACACTTTATAAGATATAAAGGGAGAGAACTGGCTTGGATGCTCCGGGTTTGCTTGCTTTTTAGTTTTAATTGAGCACATTGCTGGACATCAGAAAACAGGTCAAATGCGAGTCGGACTCGCACATTCCGACAAAAATATATCGTATGTGAAAATTTCTACTATTGTACTATCACGGTTCATGAAATACAGCTTGGTGACAGACGAATAGACAGCAGAATCTTAACAAGACATGTGCAACCTGCTATGCTGCCCATCCTGCATAACGACCTGCAGTTTTCAGGATCTATACGAGGCCAACAAAAGAGCTGTACAGGTTGCCAAATATTGGTCAAAAGAAGTATAGTTTGAAAGCATCGACACGAAAAGAAGAAGAAGCAGAATCTTAGTAATAGCATCCTGTTTTACCCTTCGGGCAGAAGGCGAAGATGATACAGTATCGATCCATTTGTTTAGGTGGAAAATCGTCTACGGTCTTCTCCCGCTCTTAGAGTGGAGCTAGGGCATGTCAGACTTTTACAGACTAAAATCACACCTACGTTCCTTCTTTGCCTTTGTTCCAGGGCCTCGCGTTTCTCTTTTGCAAAACCCATGGCTGTGGGCACGCCACAATTATGGCGGTAAGTCCCTCTTTGAGGCGTGGCTGGAAAGACCTCACGACGTCCTCACCTTTCGCATGACACAGGTTCTCACCGGACATGGTTCCCACAAGTTCGGGAAGTACCTGCACCGGATTTGTGCGGAAATGACCCCCGGGTGTCGCCACTGTGCGGACTGCCCAAGGACACGGTGAAACACACAGTAGAGGTGTGCCCTGCTCGGGCGGAGATCGGCGGCGGCCATCCCTCGCGCCAGGCCTTGGTACAGGCCATGATCCGGGGCAAGGAGAAGTGGCAGACGGTCGCCATCTTCTGCGAAGCAGTAATGTTAGCAAAGGAGGAGGCCGACCGCATCAGGTAACGGCGCTCACGTCCCAGCCGCCGCCGGGATTCCGATCCCAATTCCCGGCTACTATAGGTACGTCCTTGCGAACGGCGAGCAATAGGTAGCTCGCTGTCTGACCGTCTGGTAACCGTCCGAGCCAAGCCTAAAAAAAATAATGTGAGTTCACTTTTCAGAGACAAAAAGAGGTACCAAAATGAAAATAAGGAAGCATACTATTCTTCTCTAAAGCAAAGCTGTTTAATCCCCTATTTCAACGATCCATCATCTTTATTCCCCTTTAAACTAGTCACAGCAGAGTTAATGTTTTGATGTCTAAATAAGGAGATATCGGCAGTAACAGCAGGGGTGCCAACATTGCAAATTGCGGGAATGTGTGGCCGCCATTAGGGGACATTACTCGAACCAATGCTCATAGAGTTTAGAGGGGAGGGTAGTCAATTATTTTATGGTTGTTCTTAGTTTTTCAGTGAAGTTATGTCTTGAGACAGATTTTAGTTTAATTTGAAGAATACAGGAGTAATTTTTAGTGTGAGACAAAGTTTTATTAATTTATACTCCGCTAAATTTTAATCGTTTTAATCCCGTGGAGGGTCGATCCGGTACATGAAACACTATCGATTTGTAAAGTTAAAATTAAAAAATAAAGTACCTTTTTTTCAAAACTCGTATTAATTTACGCCTGTACGAAATTATTTTTTTTTTTAAGAAAACGTCAGCTGAGTGAATTCATTGACCTTTAGGTAATAGTCGGCGTTGCGTACAAACTACCTACAGGTCATTGAACTCACTCAGTTGACGTTTTCCTAAAGAAATTAATTTCGTACATGCGTAAATTAATACGAGTTTTGAAAAAAGGTACTTTATTTTTTAATTTTATCTTTACAAATCGATAGTGTTTCATGTACCGGATCGACCCTCCACGGGATTAAAACGATTAAAATTTAGCAATGTATATTTAAATAGTTATTTATTACTTTTTTTATTGGTTTTTGCCAGCACCTTCACCAGCGTAAATAAAATATAGCCTATGTCACTCAGCAATAAAGCAACTTTCTATCGGTGAAAAAAAATTACCAATCTGACCAGTACTTTCAGAAATTACCTCTTACAAACAAAGAAACAAACTTTACTTCTTTGTTATATTAGTATAGATATACTGAGACTGTCATATCGACCATGGCTTCTGTTTATGTGCATAAATTAAGCATTTTTTCTGTCAATATCTAGTCTGGTAATGGTTTTTTTCCATTTTTTTTTTTTTGTTGGAAATAATTTTATTGTATAATAATATCTCACAATGTGACAGGTAAGTTTTTTTTTTTCAACAAATAGATTTGAGTGAATTTGGCATTAGATTTTTTTCTGTCTTTTTAACAGTCCGTCCAATGTTTTTTTTTTTATCAATAAAAACTTAGTACGATACTATTGCCAACCCACTTAGGTAGAGTCTGTCTAATAAGTCAACCGACTTGGGTAATTATTACGGTTAAATAAAATCTGATGTAGCCAACGCTGGTTCAATAATCAAGGTTGATTAAGAGATATTGATCATTGTTTACTAATAGAAGAACCTTAGAAAAAGTATCGAATATAAGTATTTTTTAAATAATTAAATATTATACAAAATTTCCAAGTTGGTTGACTTTTTAGACAGACAATACACTCTTGTTTCAATATTCTAAAAAAAATCTAATCTAAAGCTAGTATGAGGAAAAGGTTTTCATCATCAAACAGTGACATATTTAACAGAAATGTGATGATTCGCTATAATACATGTTATTTTTATTGTAAGTACCTTAAAAATGTGGTATTTAGTGTTACTACTTCGTCAATACTGGACCTGCCGGTCTAATACCGACTTCTTAATTTAATTGTGTTTTACGAAACAAGGAAAACGGATTATAAATACATTCTAAAGTCTAAATTTCATCTACACAGCATCACAAACTCATCCTACACATTAAAAAAAGGCGAGCATAGACAACACCTCATTATTCTCGGCCTCATTACAGAGCAGAGCACATTAATGTTATTGTTTAGTCTATGGCGGGTCGAGTTTCGCGCCATTTGGCCGACCGGTCGTAATAGCGTCGTAGGAACGGCGCACACTGGCCGATTGTTGTTAAATGTATTATTGTTTTGTTTTGTGACATGAAAGGGGAGGTATGATTGACGATGATGGATACATATAAATTGGCTGCAAAGTACTTTTTTTTTATCATGGATAGGCTTTCGTTTGACCACAATCTCATCTGAGGGTAAGCGATGATTTGGCGGACGATGGAGTACGCTTACCGGTTAGATTGTGGCTATCAGAAAACATAGTCTCCGGCAGGGAGTTCCACTCTTTAGCTGAAGGCATAATAAATGTGTACCCAAAACGCTTTGTACGTAGGTACGGGCGGGATGTCGACCAAATGCACTATTTTGAAACCGTTGCAATTTTTGCTAGGTTCTCTTCATCCCAGAATGGGCACGTCACCGCATTGTTATTGAGATTGTCAGCACGTTTGCTATAATATATTTACTTTGTGTTAAAACTTCCTTCATAGACCGAAGCCCTGATAAAGGCCAGGGACCTCGCTGGATGACCAGCGTTTAGGCAGTAAGACTCTATATAGAGATTTTCGGCTGAAATGATAATGATGTTGATAGGATATCATCATTACTTCACCTGAAAAGAGAATTATGTACTCTGTCATAATTATATTACTCTTGGCTCTTGGCACTTACGGTACTTCAGACATCACTTAATGAACTTCTAAGCTATTCCTTTTGATTTAAGAAAACGTCATAAGATTCATATTTCCATAAAAATATTTGTTATACGAAACAAATTAACCAGAGCTTATGTTTTAATAGCCTATCCAGTGTGCGCTGCGCTCACTTAATTCCCTCCAGCCAGTATTGTCTATTTGAATTTAGCATAAGCCCGTTCGAAATTCGAATTGAGATGTTTGTTTATGAATCAATGGTTAGATTTGATTTGAAGAGAAGTGGCGTGGGGTGACCCTATAGAGTTCATGAATGAGACGAATTATCTAAGTGGTCTGTTACTGTTTCTAGATGTATCCGATCGTTATTGCTGTTAGGGGCTACTTTTGATACGAAAGCTTTTCATAGTCTTCTAGAGAATCTTTGTTTTAGGTAAGAAAATCATCCAAGGACACCCCCCACTCATGTTCCTTTTTTGCTTTCGTCCCAGGGCCAAGTTTTTTTTTTCGAAACAAACCCTTGTTCCACACGCACCTCAAGCAGTTGCCCGCAAACCGTAGGAGCCCAGCAGGGTCGAAACCTACTGGGGCCAAGGATCTGTTTCTGAAAGGAATATTCAGCTCCCTTACGAAAGGCAACGAAGGAACAGGAATAGCTCCATTTTGCCTGGAGTCTGACGGACACTGGTGGGTTTTAGCCAGGAAAAGTCAGGCACGCCCTCACGCTCCACCATAGAGCAAGAGAAGTCATCTGATAATTTCTAATCACAAAGGAAAAGATAAAAAAAATACATTTACAAAAAAAAAAAACCTATTACAAAAGCGTCTATTAACTTATTAAAATCACCATAACCTAAAAGCAAATAAATAAAATCACCGCCGTAATAGCTGGCAACACCGTATCAGCGTTTAATTAGTGTTGCCACCCTCACAGTTATACTTATTAGTTTGTGATGTAGTGATGCGCTCTGTGATGTATTTTGGGGCGCAGGATGGAGGGTTCCGTCTGGTGTATTTAGTGTTGATTTGATTACTTCGTTAAAGATCTATTTATAAGAGATTTCTTGGGTGGAAGTCAATTAAGGTGGATTTTAGAAGAAGTTATTAGATTTTTTTTTAAATGGATAGGCTCGCGTTTGACCACTGCCAAATCAAATCAAAATCAAATCAAATCATCTTTATTGTGGATCATAGGTAATTGTACATAATACAGATGGTGATAATTATATATTTAGCGAACAGCTATGTCCTACCCTTAGGGCGTACAATAAAATGTAGGTACATAATAGTGAGTTTACATGTATCAACATTAATTAGAATACATTGCAATATTATTACATTTCTAAATATTAGTTGCAGTTACAAATATCGTCAGTAAAATAATTTCATCATGTGTCTAAGTATACAAAACGCATCATGACCCAGGCAGATTGTATTTTAAAAGTGATTTATCGTCGAAGAAGTCTTTCATAGAATAATAGCATTTATTTACTAACAGTTCATGGAGTTTCTTTTTAAATGATTTTATTTCAGTAATTACAACACACCCTAGAAGCAATCTATTCACTCTTGACTTAAAGTCCCCTAGGTTGTAGCTATCAGGAAACACAGACTCCGGCAGGGAATTCCACTCCTTAGCTGTAGTAAGTGTGTAGTTATAAATTATTTTTCGCCTTTTTTTAATCAGGATATGGCTTTTTTAGGTGTGAAATCATCCAATGACTTTGCCTTCGTTCCAAAGCCCCGGAGTATACTTTTGCACAACCCATGGCCTCAGTAGGCTTCGATCCTGTTGGGAGGACATGGATATTTTTTTTTTATGGTTGGAAAAATCATCCAATGACAACCCCGGCTCTTGGGCGGAGCGGGAGATAGTGTCAGACTCTTACTGACTAAAAGCACACCCCGTTCCTTCTAGCCTTCATACCGGTACTCGAGTTCCCTTTCGGATAACCCTGGCCTCAGTAGGCTTCAATCCGGGTGGGCCACTGCTGTTGCTGACAACTCCTTGAGGCGCGCGGGAACAGTGCGCACCGTCGACGACTTGGGCTTGGTCCGGACAGTTAACAGACGGCCGGACAGCGAGCTACCCATTGCTCACTGTCCGCAAGCCCACCCCTACGGTGGCCGGAAATCGGGATCGGAATCCCGGCGGCGGCGGCGAGAGCGCCGTTGCCTGATGCGGTCGGCCTCCTCCTTTGCAAGCATTACTGTTTCGCAGAAGTCGGCGACTGCCTGCCACTCCTCCTCGTTCCGGACCATGGCCTCAACCAAAGCCCGGCGCGAGAGGTCTCCGCCGCCGATCGCCCCCACGAGGACACGGCGATGCTCCGCCCAAGCAGGGCACACCTCGACTGTGTGCTCCATCGTGTCCTCCGGGAGGACACGGACATGGACATTGTTTCCTAAGTAACATATTTTAATAATCATGTTTTTTTTTTTATTATTGATAGAGTCGCGTTTTTGATAGAGTCGCGTTTGACCACCATCTCACCTGATGGTAAGCGATGACGTGTTCAACGGTGGAGCACATTTCATTATGATTATCATTTGATAGACTCGCGTTTGATCACTGTATTTATATTTATTGTCCGTGCGAAGCCGGGACGAGCCGCTAGTGTTAAATAAAACTTTTCAGCATGCTCACATTGACGTTACAAGATGGTTAAAATTATAATATTCACATACCTACTCCCCTTAGTGATCACCATTTATTCCCCGAGTGCTGTGATTACAGTTATAAGGTCGCTTTACCATTTGCAAACGTAACCCTAAATTGGGTCCAATAAAGATGTCCCAATTCCCAGTTGTGAATGACAAAACATCATAAAATTGCTCCATGGATGGCTTTTGGCTCGAGTTACCCTTAAGAATGATTAGGTTTATGGGTTGTTCCTGTTTTGGACGTGACATATTGGGGAAATTTCACTCCTTTAAAGTATAGCTAAGTGGTTTCTTTTCCTTTTTTTAGACAAAATTTGAAAATATATTTTCTGGTAAAGTATTTTGATGCAGAAAGTAATGGATAAATGACATTTATTTTGCAAATAGGTTTTAATAACACTTTTACACGTACATTATGTATCAATTTTTCGAAGCTAATGTAGCCATAAATTTTAATGCATCACAGCTTTACATAATTACTGATTTTAATTAATATCTAAGGACTTAAGAAAACTCTTGCATAATAAGAGAATCAGTAATTTAGACAGGGCTTGTTTCAGATGTTGGTCAAAACTCATTAGCTTTCATAATTATTAACACAATGACTGTTGTAAGCTTATCAACAATCACGCAAGTCCAGTCAACATACTTACTGTGCTTAACAGATGTATTATAATTATGTTATTTGGATATAATCATTGCATTTTCACCTGAAAAGCAAGATTTAAAAATTAAATAGTAGACCACTTTTGAATATATTCAAAAATGCTCTCCAATAAAATTCTCGCAAGCGGGAACAAACCGCCAGTCCTCTTCCCTCACGGACCATCTGTCGCCACAATGGGCACTTACAAAACGCATTCACTATTTTATCAAATCTATCAGACCTACCCTCCATACCAAAAGCAACTTTATCCCAAACATGTAGAGTTTAATTTCCAATACTGTTGCGTATTTAGGGTCCCCCATTCCATATGGATTAACTATAATGAATCGTAAATTCGATCTTTGACACCTTTTTCATTTTGGTTGCGAATGATTTTTGTTGGAACCCCTCTTTTTATTTAGGAATGGGTAAATAGAGATGGCTTCCGTCGACATGCGATTTCATTATGAATAAGTTATTAAGTATTTAGTTAGAGATTAGAGCATAAAGGGGGTTTTTTTGAAGTCGAAAATCGTCTATAACTTGTGACGTTTTAGGGTTTTTTTTTGGTGGGAATTAAGTCATCCAATGACTTTTTTTCGGTCTTGGACGACGCGAGAAGGCGTGTTAGACTTTTACTGACTTAAACCTTCTCCTATTCCTTCTTTACCTTCGTTCGCCACCGGAGTTCTCTTTCGCACAACCCATGGTCCGAGCGACACTTCGACCCTGCTGGGCCCTACGGTTCAGCTGACATCTCCTAAAGACACGCGTGGAAGACTTTGCGCCGTCAACGACTAGAGCTCGGTCCGGACGGTTATTGGACGGCCGGACAGCAAGCTACCCATTGCTCGCCGTCCGCAGGTCCCGACGTTGTAAGCTGGAGCGAAAGGGCGTATCAGACTTCTACTGACTAAACCATACCTGTCCTTCAGTTGCCATATGCATTTTTGGACCACGGGCTTCCTTTTCAAGGCACGAAGGAATGTCAGTATGTTAGACTGGTCACCTATTCCAATCTCGATCTCAACACACATTGCTTAACGCGGGAGATAGACCAAAGAAATCGATTTGAACCCGTTAACCGTTTGCATTGGATTGAACCAACGAGTCTTTTCGGGTATAAATACACCAGGGTCGTACGTTAGCGACTGGTGACTCTATCTCGTTTAATCCCCACAGCACGCTTAGCCAAGTTGTTATTCTGCAATCGTTAACGCTGTCGAAAAGTGATGAAACTTATGGGAATGACGTCATCTCAACGTAAAGTCGCGTGGTCAGAACAAACGAATAGACAATTCGAAGCCAAGTTCATATCGTTCAAAATCGTTTCTACAATGTTTAACGCTACATCCTTTGTTATACAAACGCTACATTGTAGAACGAGCGGTCGACTCAGGCGCGTCAACATGGCTATCAACTTATCGTTTTCTACAATTGCTGTCACCGAGGCGTTACCGATTAGAGAACGGAATTCGACACAAACTGGTTGTAACTTGGCTAGGCTGGTGACAGAAGACCTGCGAGTATTTAGTCTAAATTTAGAGTATTTGTCGAATATATCCGATGTAGGTAGTTAAAGTGAGTGAGTTAGCGAGTGGAAATGGCCCTGATTTACGAGTTGTAGGTCGCGGGTTCAAACCCAGCCAGACGCATTACTTTGTGTAATTTATTTCATCACCACTGCTCTCAAAATGGTGAAGGAAAACCTCGTGAGGAAACCGGCATGTCCTAAAACCAAAAATTCGAAAACATGTGACATTCACCAACTCGCACTGGGCCCGCGTGGTGGATTACGGCCCATTCCCTCTCCTGTAGAGGAGGCCTGAGCCCCAATAGTGGGAACATTATAAGGCCGACTATGCTATAGGTAGTAAAAAGGTTAAGTTTCCCACTATATTATCTATTATCTTGATGTACAATAAATACTTTCTACACTACCAGCCCTATTTCAAATGAAGATGATAATAATAATAGTTGTGTGTTCTATCATCCCTAATACAAGGTTGAAAGTCCTTTGTAGAATTTGACATAAGATGTGTAAATTAAAATGTTATTCAATGACTTTTTTGGGGGAAGCTAAAGTAATGACAGGCCTGTTGGTCTAGTGGTTAGTGACCCTGACTGCTATGCTGGAGGTCGGGGGTTCGATTCCCACCCAGGACAAATGTTTGTGTGATGAGCACGATCATTTGTTCTGTGTCTGGGTGTAATTTATCTATAATATGAATGTATTTAGAAATATATAAGTATGTTTATCAGTTGTCTAGTACCCATAACACAAGCTCTGCTTAGCTTGGGAATAGACGGCGCTGTGTGATAGTTGTGGAATATTATTATATTATTATTAATGATTTTTAGGGTTCTACTTACTGTCGTTTATAGGCATAAAACAACCAATAAGATAAACCCGATATTATTATACAGGATTATTTGTTAAACACTAACAATATATCAGGGCCTCAAGTCTGCTATTACAATAGTGTCAGAATCGTCTATCATTGTTGTCATAATTGTCGATTTTGACAAGTTTGGTAATCTACTAATATAATGGCGTCATTATGACTTTCCAATGGTCAACCACTGACACTCCATTGAAAGAAGTGGCATAAAATAGTAATCTCGTACATATTGACAAATGAATATTTGACGTGTGCGGTAATCTGCAAAAACTTTGACAGTTTATTTGATCAGTGTTCTACCATTAGAACATTATTGTGCAGTTTTGGTTTTAATATGCTCGATATTATCATTCTACCACAACTCTAATAAGATACCATTGACCGATCAATGATCGGTCATTATGAATTAGCAGATTACGAACTTTTAGCAAAATGACAATGTGATCGTGTTGGAATAACGAATTTAAAAAAATAGCAGACTTGGGCCCCAGGACTATATTATACCTAACATCATAAACAACAACTTTTGTTCTGCCTTTTTTCAAAACATAATTCATTTACCGAAAACAAACCTTCAAGATTTCGTTGTTCTATCTAACACATTTCAACTGTAAATTTTGCTATACATACCTGTCTGTGCAAGCAGCAAGCGCATCAAGCATCCCCGTCGCCCGATTTCCGCAACCCTCCGCTATTGTACTATCGCTTGCTTCACATAGACTTCGTAATATTTAGAACGTTCAATTTAAATATTTTTATTTTTGTTTGAAAATGTGATGAACTAAAATATGATAAATTTTTAAAAGTCATAGAACAAAAGTTATTTACGAAGTTAGTAACATAGTTTTGAGAGGTTACTAGTGTTTTAAAACACTTTAAAAAAGTTTTACAAATAATCCTGTATAGAAAAAGTAACATTGTACATATTAATATATATTATAGAAGTCAAATCCACGAATTTATTGGAATTGTAAGTAAGTTTTACACAAAGAAATAATAAAAAAATTAAACAATAACTTAAATAATTAAAAATAATATATACACTAAATGCCTAGCTAAATATGACGTCATAAAACTCCTCCGCATCGCTGTCGACTGTAAGTGTGCCCAAAAGGCTGGCGGCATTGCCACGTTGTATGGCAATGCTTATTCTCTGACCGAGGTAGAAGCCAGCCCTTGGGTCACGCGAAGCGTCAATTAAGCGTTTTGACAATTCTTTAAAGAGCATATGAGCACTCGGACCCCACGGCCCGAGAGTTTCAACCCCAAACGGCTCAAAAATATAACTGCCGACGAGGCTGTTGTATTTCCGCCGCTTGAGGTTCTCTGCAGCCGTCGCCATATATATTATTACGCTTTTATTCAGTAAAAGAGTTTTTGAAGAAAAGTTCATGTTGTTACAATTTTTTTAAGGATGCATAGCATTATTTCATGTTTAATTTTTATCTATTTTGACATTGTTATGTAATCAATTTTGTAAACTTCAATTATATGTTAATCAATTTTATTAATTCATGTATCTAAAAATTCTATTTTTTAAATATTTGTATCCCTGTAACTTAGGTGAAATATGTCTCAGTCTATAACTGTCACTGTAACAACTCCTGTACCATATATAGGTATAGCAAATAAATGATTGATTGATTGATTGATTAAATCTTAATGCATGAGCAATATATAACAATAATATAGTCATCTACATTTCTACACTAATATTATAAAGAGATAAAGTTTGTTTCTTTTTGTTTTTTTTTTGTTTGTAGGAACTAATCTCTGAAAGTATTGGTCAGTTGGACCAATACTTTCAGAGATTAGTTAGCTAAATGTTTTTTCACCGATAGAAAGCTTCTTTATTCCTGAGTGACATAGGCTATATTTTATGTACGCAGGCGATGCCGCGGACAAAAGCTAGCGAGACTATACAACGCCTGTTAAGGTACATCGTGACTATAAAAACTTAACCCCTATTTACTGTTGTGACAATTCAGTAACACATCGTAATCCATTGACAACAGAGGGTTATGCGATGTAGTGTCAAATCGAAACGCAATTACGTAGCCAATTTGTTTTTATTGATATTTGTTCAAACAGCTACTAAACTATACTAGAAAAAGTCCCGTTTCATTATCTACACATAATAAAATAATATTATAAACTGATAAAGTTGTTTTTTTTTTGTTTGTAGGAGGTAATCGTTGAAAGTACTGGACCGATTGCTAAATTTTTTTCACCGATAGTAAGCTGTTTTATTCTTGAGTGACACATAAGCTATTTTGAGTACGCGAGCGAAGCCTCGGGCAAAAGCTAGTATTTAATAGATTTTATGGTTAGTTGTTTAAGACCAGGGTTATAAGTACTATCTGTGTGTACCACACAAGTGTTATGAGTACTAGACAACTGATAAACACACTTATATATTTCTAAATAACCACATCCATATCTATAATATAAAAATGAATCGCAAAATGTGTTGGTAAGCGCATAACTCAACAACGCCTGGACTTATTTCGCTAATTTTTTTTTTGTTGTGTTCGTTATTATGAGGAGAAGGTTCTTATGGAAAAAAATATGAAAATTAGGGTAGTCTAGGGTAGAGTAGGGTAGTGTAGGGTAGTGTAGGGTAGTGTAGGGTAGAGTAAGGTAGAGGAGGGTAGAGTAGGGTAAAGTAGAGTAGGGTAGAGTTGGGTAGAGTAGGGTAGAGTAGAGTAGAGTAGGGTAGAGTAGAGTAGGGTAGGGTAGAGTAGGGTAGAGTAGGGTAGAGTAGGGTATAGTAGGCTGAAGTAGGGAAGAGCGGGAGCGAAGCCGCGCGGGCAAAAGCTAGTTATAGATAAATTACACCCAGACACAAAATAGATGATCGTTTTCATCACACAAACATTTATCTTGGGTGGAAATCGAACTCATTACTTCCGGCACAGCAATCAGGACCACTAACCACTAGATGAAAAGCCAAGTCCAGAAACTCAAAAACTGTTTTATATCTACGTGCTAAAAAATCTCACTCAACAGTGAACATTTTAAACACCGAATTAAAAGCGTGAACATTATATCGCAGGTGTCGAATATCGCCGCAGGACAGTTTGTCACAGTGTGACAAAATTCAGCGCGACATGACGCGATGTCGCTCGCATCGGACAAGCCCGCGGCGACACGGTCTACTGACGACTGAGCGGTTTTATATAGAACATTTAAAATTTAAAATATAACGTTTGTTTTAATTTTTTAATTTTAATTTGACTAAATTTTAGATACGAGATATCTCGTAGACGATTTCTTCTTATCATCGGACCACCAGTCGTACGACGATTCGCCACCGGTACATGGTGGACATCCCACCTACACGCAAAAAACGTTTTGGGAACACATTCGTTGTGCGTGCAGGTAAGGCGTGGAATTCCTTGCCGGAGTCTGTATTTCCTGATGGCTACAACCCGGGAATGTTTAAGTCGAGAGTGAAGTAAGCGCGTTCCATCGTCGATCGCATCGTCACTTTCCATCAGGTGAGATAGCGGTTAAGCGCGAACCTGTGAACAATTCCTCAAAGGAGAGTTTTGGCCGAAGGGTGTCGTGTATCGACGATTTCGTGGAAGGATACCGACCTCGCAGCGGAACACGACGCCGTCACTTCGTGTGCAATAGTTTAATAATGATTAGTTATATTATCTCTTTATGTATTAGTTTATTATTTTGTAAGATTATTTTTGTATTTTATTTATGGGCCTTAGATGCCTGATAATAAAGAATTATTATTATTATTAAATTTTTAAATGTTTTTTTATATATTTATTTGTTATGAAAAATATTTAAAAATATCAAAAATATGTACTATAAGAAAAATAAAGGAGATAATAATAATAATAATAGCCCTGGATAGGCGGGTCCGTACACTGCTGACTGCATACCGAATGCATCACCCACGATCGTCGGTGATGAGGCTGTATATCCCGCGGAAGTGTGGGGGTCGTGGCTTCTTAAATGCTAAGACCCTACACAACCGCGAGGTATGCAGTCTCAGGGAATATTTCCTAGCTGCCGACGTGGGTATGCATCGAGATGTAGTGGCAGTGGACAAGGGACTTACCCCGCTCTCCCTGGCTAACGAGAACTGGCGCAAACCGATAGTGCTTGACACTAACGATCGCAGGGAAGTATGGCAGAGCAAGGAGCTTCACGGACGCTTTTTTCGGGCCCTTCATGGGCCCGATGTAGACCAATTGGCGTCCGAAGCCTGGCTGCGTTTCGGTGACCTCTTTGGGGAAACCGAAGGTTTTGTCTGTGCAATTATGGACGAAGTTATCATGACGAATAACTACCGGAGATTTATTGTGAAGGACGGCACGGTTGACATCTGTCGGGCATGTCACCGTCCGGGAGAATCAATCCGTCACATTATCTCTGGTTGTTCCCGTCTAGCTAACGGAGAGTACTTGCATAGGCACAACCTTGTAGCCAGGATTATCCATCAGCAACTTGCTTTGAAATACTCTCTTGTGGAATCGGAAGTGCCATACTATAGGTATGAGCCCGACCCAGTTCTTGATAACGGTCATATCACTTTGTACTGGGATCGGCCCATCATCACTGACAGGACTATTGTGGCCAATAAGCCTGATATAGTGGTGGTGGACCGAAGCGAGAGGCGTGCAATGATTGTTGACATATCCGTTCCGCATGACGAGAACCTCGTGAAAGCCGAGAAAGATAAACAAATTAAGTATATCGACTTGGCTCGCGAGGTTGTCGACATGTGGGAAGTGGATTCAGCGGTCATTGTACCGATAGTTGTTTCGGCCAATGGCTTAATAGCCAAGAGCCTCGACCAACATCTTAGGAGGCTCTCGTTAGGCGACTGGATCAAGGGCTTGATTCAGAAAGCAGTATTGCTGGACACGGCTCGTATAGTCAGGAGGTTCCTTTCTCTGGAGCCCTGACCGCCGGTAGCTTGGACCCTGTTCCCGATACCGGTGGGCTACTATTTTTTATATTTTTAAATGTTTTTTATTTTTATTGAATATTTAAAAATATAATTTATATGTTAATGTTTAAATAAACGAAATAATAATTATATATTTTTTTTATATTTTTAAATGTTTTTTTAATTATTTTTTTTTAAGGAATATTTAAAAATATAATATAATATGTATGAAAGTTAAATAAAGGAAATAATAATAATATTCCGCAATTATCACACAACGCCGTCTAGTCCCAAGCTAAGCAGAGCTTGTGTTATGGGTACTAGACAACTGATAAACTTACTTATATATTTCTAAATACATACATATTATAGATAAATTACACCCAGACACAGAACAAATGATTATGCTCATCACACAAACATTTGTCCAGGGTGGGAATCGAACCCACGACCTCCGGCATAGCAGTCAGGGTCACTAACTACTAGACCAACAGGCCAGTCAAAAACCACAACAGTCATTTAAACCTTCGTCAGAGTTTATTATGATACTGCGCGTCTGGGTTTATAAATATAGCAGCCACCGGCCACAAGTGGCTGTCACACGTTTCAGCTTCCTTTGTGGCCGCTTCTAGCTTCTCGTGCTCGTGGCGTTTGTGGTTGTGGCCGATGGCCCGTGTGCATCGACACTAAAGTAACATCTTTTATGTATTCCTTGATATTATTTTTAACTCGTTACCTAGCTGGATGACCAAATTACCTAACAAACAATTTTGTGTGGTTTTAAAAAATAATATTCTATAGGCGATTTTTTTTTTAATAAAAAAAAATTGTCAATCCTTTTTGCGCGTTTTCAAGTATTTACTTAAATCTCTGGTTAATATTATTTAATAGTTTAAATAATTTGGATAAAGATCTGCTTACATTTCTGTTTTATTAGCCATAGAACTATAGATAGAACGTTTGAGTTACTTTATGGTACTAAAACACTATTAACTAAATATTTGCATGCCGTTATTAAATGGCGGAATGTGTCTTTGCACTTAGTCTCTTTTATGTAACATCTTTTGTACCTACCAATTTTCACGCAATTAAATGTTTTGTTTCTGCACCACCCTAAGGTCGACTGGCAGATAATGCCTAAGGCATTAAGTCCGCCTTTGTACAGTTTTTTTTGTGCATAAAGCTTTAAATAAATAAATAAATAAATAATTATAATTTTGAAAATCACAATATCGTAGACTGTTCGTAGCGGACGTCTACGTCCGTAGCATGCTGCTACGCCTGTGCTACGCCATCGTCTACGCATACCTGAGAATTCTTGTTTGTTCAGGTGTGTTAAAATGAAGGAATAACAAATCAACTATCCATCATATGTTCATCATTTGTTCGTCATGATGATGAATAAATCGACTATCTCTAGGTAAACTATCGGAATGAAAAAGATTACTTTACAGGAGAACGATGTGAAGTTTATTTTATGTGTACCTATCTTTGTCATTAATGACTGTTTCTGTATGTAAATTTGGTTTCATAAAATCAAAATCAAAATCAAATTCAAAAATATTTTATTTCACATAGAGGCCTATGTGTAAGTGCCCATGTAGGCACATGGGCACTTATAAAACGTCAGAAGCTAGTGCACGGTTCCAAATTGGTCGTTTCCTATGGAGAAGAACCGGCAAGAAACTCCATGGTTACTCTTTTAAAAAAAGTGGTTATTTTTACAATATTGATAGATATTATGTAAGAACAGTGTAGACCAGTCGAATATTGTACACAAAAGCACAATAAAAAATTTCTCCGTAAAAAACAAAGTAAGTCGTAATAGGAAGTAGTCTAAGAGTTCGTGGAGTATACAGTGTTCTCACATTCACGTTACAAAAAGAGGCTATATATAAAAAAAAAGGAATCAGGAATAATATAATAATTACAATTATCAATAAAATAAATTTGAGCTAATATTTAAGTTGAGCTTTAAAATCATTACACATAATTTTTTTTTAATAATAATTATGAATAGTTTTCGAGAAAATAAGTTACTATAATATCCTACTACTAGGTTGGGTTTTCGAATAAGTGTATTAAAAAAATAATCTGCGTCACTGCAATCAAAATCATTCGATCGACGCTTGACAGTAAAGAGTCCATCGAATGATTCTAATTTCAATTTAAAAAAACGTGTCGCAATTTAAAATAAGAACGCCATACTATGGCTACTCTGTGGCACAAGTTTCAACCGTCGAATAAATATGCTGTGTGGCGTGGCACTGATTTCCCAGCGGTTCCCGACGCCTGCTCCAATCACGACACTGCTAACAGACCGGCAAGGTTGTGAGGGATTTAGAAAGACGGAAATTAAAAAAAAAACTAATAAGGTCTAATGCGAGACCATACTAAACTATCTCCAACGACTAAATTGTTTGCTTTTTTTAATTTATTGCAGTCTGACTGACCATCAATTAAGCCCCAAGCGAACGCCGGCATTGTCTTTCTATTATTATTTCTTTATTCATTTTTTACACATATTGTATTACATTTTTAAATCATCTAAAAAAAAAACTATTATTATTTCCTTTATTCATCAATATTACATTTTTAAATATTTCAATATATAATAAATAAAACATTTAAAAAAAAATAGTAGCCCACCGGTATCAGGAACAGGGTCCAAGCTACCGGCGGTCAGGGCTCCAAAGAAAGGAACCTCCTAACAATACGAGCCGTGTCCAGAAGAACTGCTTTCTGAATCAAGCCCTTAATCCAGTCGCCTAACGAGAGCCTATTATTATTATTTTTATATATTTCTTTGTCTCAGGACCCTGAGGTCTAGGACCTTTGGAAGGCATACGAGGAGCCAAAACCAACTCGTAGAGGCCCTTTTATATGCTTTTAATGGGACGTGGTACCAACCGGTGATTATCCCTGTATGCGCTATGCTAGTGCATTCAAGGATAACAAACATTATTAAAAAATAAGTGTTCAATGGGCGGTCTTATAGCACAGGGCAATTTCTTACGAACAACCTATAACCACAAAATAGATAGATACAGAAGACAATCTCATGTATGTACTTCACTTTTTATACCTACGATCGGTGGACGCACACTATTGAGCGTTTGAGCCAAAATTATTCGACGAGTTATCTGAGACGCGACCGAGACATCGTGTATACGTGTGCGTCGCTCGAGCGAGCTTTGTTTGTAGATTGACTTCTGTACCTATATATTTTGTGCTATAACCTATCTATTGTGTCTCTAATTACGATATTCGAAGGGTTGAGGACTTGACTTGGTTGGACATGATTTCTGTTTTGAAAACAAAAAAACTGTCGTGTGTCGTGTGTGTATGTTGTTTTGTCTTATAACAATTAAGTACTGTTTTTTCGACTTCTATGATGTAATAAAAAAGAAAATATTTGCTAGCAGTACACAAAGTCAAAGTCAAGTCAAGTCAAAGCATTTATTTCAAATAGACCATTTGCAGGCACTTTTGAAATAGTCAAATGTCGGTCAGTCCAAGAAAAGTGAAGCAAAATTGCACGTTCCAAAGCGTAGGTCTCTATGGAGAAGAACGTGCAAGAAACTCCATGGACACTCTTTTATATCATATTTTGTGTTACATATATACATATTTTCGGTCAACAGGACCTTTATCAAATACATACATGTGATTTGAATACCACGATTATTATACACTGCAGACAAACCTCTATTTTAGTTTAAGTTCTTATATTCCATCCTAAGTTTGTTGTTAGTTAAGATAAGTCCGCCATTTTAGCCATAGATTTAAGTTTCTGAAAAATTGTTACTATTTTGGCGTGCAATAAAGTTTATTCCTTTATTTTCGTCCCGTCTATTTTATATTCTAACTGACAGAAATGACTAAGTATTTTTTTAACAATATGTATTGCCTAACTATCTAGTTATAGTTCTTCTGGGTGTCTTGAGCATGTGAGTATGAGTACATAGATGTTTGTGAACGCACCCACAATACTGGAGTAATTAATAGAGTAAGACGTTTTTTAAAAAACAATTAGGGCTTAAAAAAAAACAAACCCACATCCCAGCATAATTTACGCTATACTGCCAACCCTAAGCACACCTAATAGTTCCCGCGTCCTAATCAGAGCAGCGCACCTCAAAGGCACGTCTTTCAACCTCGAATTTAAAAACTTCCAACGTTCGCATTCCAATATTGAATTTTGAAATGCACATTTTCCTTGTTCCAAATTCGTTTGTTTTGTAGGAATCTCTCTGAATGTAAATACATTCCTATGTTTTTTTTTTTTTGGGGTTTTCTTTTAGGTCAATGTAATTCGATTTAGTTTTTTTTAATCCTGAGTGATGATTTCCGTATTTTTCAAAAATGGAATCCAACACCGTTCTCAACCTTAATATTTCTGTACGATATTTCTGATAAGATTCAGAAATTGATTGTTGCTGACACGAGATAGTGTCTATATTTCAACGTTTATCATTAAATCAACAAAATAGCATTAAATCCAATAAAGACAGACAGCTAACACATTCTTGTTTCATCATCATCATCATCATCATTTCATCCGATATACGTCACAACATAACATGATAAACATACTTATAGTATATTTCTAAATACATACATATTATAGATAAATTACACCCAGGCACAGAACAAATGATCGTGCTCATCACACAAACATTTGTCGTGGGTGAGAATCGAACCCACGACCTCCGGCATAGCACTCAGTGTCACTAACCACTACACCAACAGGCCTGTCTCGATTGCGGTTTGATTCCCTACTCCGGACCATAGTCTGTACCAAGGCCCGGCGCGAGAGATTGCCGCCGAACATATTCAAAGGTAGGATCCAGTGCAAAATATAAAACCTACATAACCAAATTCCTCTACATATATGTTGAAGGTATATGTAACACAATGCCTTACTGGTATTGAACTACAGCCATAACCACAGATATTTTTATTATAATAGTGATAATATTTAGCGTCAGAGTGTATTAAAACCACATAACATTGAACGTCGAGTGTCGTTGTTTCGCATTTCACGCTATTTTGTGAACGCTCAGTACTCTGTTGATTACTTGTACACTCTGCTAGAATGCGGTATGTGGCAAATATAAGAAAATATTTGTATCTAGAATTCACAAAAAAAAAGAGAAATAATTTATAAGCTGAAAACATTAGACAATTTAAAAAAAAAAACATTCATGTTCAATTAAATTTAATAAAAATCAGAATTATAAAAAAATGTCAACACAATAAGAAATAATATCACAAAATTACATAAACCGTTTCGTATATTAGTAATTCCTCAAAAACTAATAATAGTAAAATAGAAAATTCATTGGTTTTCAAAAATCATTTAAATGTATGAAATTAAATCACTCAGATTTACTTAAAATTATAAAATGTTAGAAATTATTACACTGCGTCTAGTGGTCGATTCTTATGGAGATATAATCGGCAAAAGAAGTAATCTCCGCAGTTACATTAAAAAAAAATATGTTTTTGGTCTCGCACAAATTTTTTTATGTGTGCGAGTCTGCGTGTCTGTGCGAATAAAAATTCGACGTCTAGTTGACACTTTATGTGACCCAAGGGCTGGCTGATACCTCGAACAGAGATCTAGTATTACCATACAACATGGCACATTTCCAGTCGGAAGCAATGTAAAAGAACCCGACGCCATAATTTAAAATATTTATTTTAGTAGTTTTGTTTTAAGTGTTTATGAATGTAGTCAGTCAAGTGTTTTCTTAACTTTAGTTGTCAGTAGCAGCAGTTCAATATTATACAAATAAAAAAACGGCGATACCCAATGTTACTCCACAACATAGCGGTATATTCCACGGGGCGAACCGATGACATTTTCGCTCGATGATTTTTCCGTTCCACCACATTCGCGAATGACTGCGTTCTCATTTAAGCAATGGCATTTGACGGCTGTGCCTTTGTCAATAGCCGTTGAAAAAAAAAGTATAGACGTTCCATTTTAGATTGGAGTTAGCGCGCACTGTTCATGTTTTTTATTTTATTTTTTTAATAAATATTCTTTTTTTGAATGTTTTTGTATTTGCGCGCGCTTTTTGTGTTTTATCTGGTTTTGAAGAGATTTTTTGTAGTTTAGTTCAAGTTTTTTTGGTTTTAGCGTACATATAACTAACTACTCATAGGTAGTTAAATATGTAATGAGTCCTCAAGTACCTACTGAGAGAAAAGTAAGTAGATACCTAAGTCTCACCATTTTTACAAGCTTTTATTTAATTTCACCTGTCCCGATGTTTGCCATTAGGTAAGTCTGTTATCAAAACTTGCAAATTAAAGGTCCACTTCCCGGCTGCCGATTGAACCGCATGCATGTGTAAATCAGATGACAATACAAAATTATTATGACATCGAGCTGATTTGATGATGGAACCGGAAAGTGGATTCATCATCATCTTCTTCTTCTTCTTCTACCTGCCCTTGTACCGTTTTATTTGGGGTCGGCGCAACACGTTTTTTTCTTGTTCTGTCCTGTCACTCATCACACTATCACTAACTCCTTTTTCTTTCACATCACTTCTCACACAATCCATCCATCTTTTCTTTGGCCTCCCTCTCCCTCTCCATCCATCCACATGTAAATTCATAACTCTTTTAGCAACGTGCTTTTCATCTCTCCTCTTTACATGACCACACCAAGACAAACGATTTCCTTGATCTTGACGAGTATTAATTATATAGGTATCATACCATTTATACCGTGTTTATAAAAGCTTGCTATGAAAAAATATTTTCATTAAAAATTTGTTGAAAAGTTTCCTTTGATGACGTAGGCGAACACTGAATTAAATTAAAAAAAAAACATTGATGTAAATTAAATAGAATTAAGAATAATTAAATTAAATTTTAAATGTTATGATTATATAAATTAATTATTTTGCTTTACATGAAGCTTTTGCAAAAGGCACTGTATTCTGTAAACTCTTAACTCTTACCACAATCCTTCACTTCTGTTACCTATTCAAATGTTAAGATGTGGACATTGGAGTGGGTTACGTGTTTGTGCATCTATCTTTTTTTCTATATTCTCTTCTTTCTATATTCTTTAGCATTTAGGTAACTGTTTTTTGTCCCCAATAAAATAAAAAACACTAAGAATGGGATTTTTTTCCAAAATTCACCCCCTTAAAGGGATGAAACAAGGGTCCAAAGTTCGTATGAAAGAACATACTTCTACGCGAGCGAAGTCGCTGACGAAGCGAGTCAATAATATTGAACGTCTTTGGAGTACTTCAGTCAAATATTTTCAAAGAACCAATTAATTATTTATTGAGTTAGACAATGTAAAGCATCATCCTTTATTTCGTTACTCAAACCCAACAAATTATAAGTATCTTGTTACCAACTAAAAATATTCTAACAAACTTTTACACAATAACTTTTCCATGATTGTTAATTTTCATGGCAATCTTTCCACGAGTAGGCGTGGGCTTGCGGATGGCGAGCAATGCGTAGCTCGCCGTCCAACCGTCCCGTAACCGGACCAAGCCCGAGTCGTCGATGGCATAGTGTTTCATGCCCATCTCAAAACCACAGCAAAACCAGAATGAGATGTGAGATGCAGCAAGACCACAGGGGCCCAACAGTGTTGAATCCTACTGGGGCCATGGGTTATGCGAAAGTGACCCTGGGGCCCTGGAAAGAAGGTCAAGACCACATCGTCGCTTTCCATCAGGTGAGACAGCGGTCAAGCGCAAATCTATCTATACATATAAATAAAATTGGAGTGTCTGTTTGTAATATTGAAATAACTGCTTTTTACTACATGCATATGAATATGTTTATATACGGTACATACACCAAAATAACATTTTTTGCAATTTTTGTCTGTCTGTCTGTCTGTTTGTCAGGGCTAATCTCTGAAATGGTTGGACCGATTTGTAATGTAATAAGGAGTAACATAGGATACTTTTATTTAAAAAAAAAATAAATTCAAAATCCTGTAGTCCACGCGAACGAAGTCGCGGGCACAGCTAGTCAACAATAAAAAAAGAAGAAACAAAGGTGTAGGTTTTAGTCAGTAAAAGTCTGACACATCCAACTCCGTCCAAGAGCGGGATAATCATCAGATAAGTTATCCCTCTCTTGGTCGGACTATAAAAAAAAGGCAATCTTTGAAAATTCTCTTTTAATCCCCGATAATGTCACCATTAATCTTATTAACACACTCCGACGTTGTTATAACAACAAAACTTTGTTAATCTAAATAAATAACAGAAAAAATATCAAATAACATTACAAGTTCATTCATATTTATTGAAATAAACCACTCCGCGGAATGTTAACAATTTTTCGTGAGGTGTCAACTTGGCTGAAAGATGTGGACTTGGACAAACTTATCTATACCTTCACAAAACTGAAAACACAGACTGTAACTTTATAACAATAAAGCATATAATCGCTTGTGTTTTCTTCTCTGTAACCGCAAACCTGATTTGCGTAAGCATTCTTATTTCAAAATTCTATTTGCTGTCAATTTACTCACTGAAATTGAATTTTCAACTTTATTTAGTAGTAACTTAGGTTGATTTTGACTTGAAGAATGATTATGAATAGCAAAACGTACTGGTTTCATATGATAATCCCATTTTTCATATTAAAAGTTATTTCTTTTACAATATACTCCCTGGTGTATCGGTATTGGAGATTATTCACCGACTTCATAAAAGGGGAGTGTTGTGTTTAACGGTGTTTAAAAAATTGTTTAGACTTATGGCAATGCATTTGTATGAGGGTCGGAAATGTATATTGGATCTTTTGAAATCGATTTTATTTGAAAGAGAGTCAGAAATCAGAATATGTAAATGTTGTAATGGAGATTTAGATTCCATTCAGGTACGTGTGTTAGGAAACACAAGTAGTTCAAGTCCCGAACTTCGTGTCACATCCAAAAAAAATATTTTATTTTTATTTTTTATAAAATTATGATGAAACTTTTATATTTATGAATTATTAAAGAATTTTTTTAATCCAAAGACGAAAGATTGTGGGTATGCATGTGTGCGTGTTGTTACTTCTTCACGCGTAAACGGCTAAACGGATTTCGATAAAACAGGTACTCAAGTCTGCTATTACAATAGTGTCAGAATGGTCTATCATTGATTTCAACCACTGACACTCCATTGAAAGAAATGGCATAGAATGGTAATCTGGTGCATAATGACAAATGAATATCTGACTTATGCGGTAATCTGCAAACATTTTGACAGTTCCTTTCACTGATCAAAGGAACTGTCAACTTACCATTACGACGTCATTGCGCAGTTAGTGCTTTTAATAAGCAATTTTACTACAAACAATTTTTTTATTTTATTAAGTAAATATTTCAAAACGTTTTGAGAGTACATTTATTGCGCGTACAGCTGAAGTGGAATTTATTTATTTATTGTTATTCTACCACAATTCTATTACAAAACCATTGATCGATCAATTATCGATCATTATGTATTAGCAGATTACAAACTTTTAACAAAATGACGAATTTATAAAAATAGCAGACTTGGGCCCCTGGTCACACGCTCAGACCTACTCCTGGAATAGCATTTAGAATAGAAAAGTTTGTTCCCTTGGGATAACTTTCTATTATCACGCGGGCGAAGTTATTATCACCTAGTTGCTTCGTATACCATTCAAAAATAGTAAATTTCATACTAGTGGAGAAAGCACTCGGCTCCATAGCACCCTTATCTGAGGCTCGGATGAATTCCACCTCGGACGCAATAGCATATTTTCTCCACTTGTATCAAAATTTTTTTCGGTGACATAAATAGATATAGAACAATGTATGTTGTTGAATTACAAAAATTAAATTGATTCCATGAATTACGCTACTACAAACGTAGAATTGCCAAAGTTGCAAAATTGTTATTTTTTTTATTTTTTTTATTATGCGCTTGCCACTATCTCTCCTGATGATAAGCGATAATGTGGCCGACGATGGAACACACTTGCCTAATTATGTCCAATTTAATATTAAAACACTGGAAATAAAACAGCCTGGAACATAGTGTGTCAAAGAATTTAATCAAGAAAATAAGTCAAAAGATTAGGGAACACATTTATTGCGCGTACAGCTGGAGTGGAATTTCCTGCAAGCGTCTGTGTTTCCTGATATATACAAGTCTTTAAGTCACGTATAAGCAACTACTACTACAGCGTTACTTCTAAGCAAGCATGCTCCACCGTCGACATCATCGCTTACCATCAGGGGAGCTAGTGCTCAAGCGAGAGCCTACCCAGAATAAAAAAATAAAAACATTATCATTGACCAAATAAATCACCGTTCAGATTAAACCTCACATCATACGCAACCAAAGCGAAGCGATAACAAAATTAATCATCACACACAAAATCGTCCGAATCAAGAAACCATTAAATAACCAATCCGCTTCTAACTCGAAAACCATAGACATTTTACCATCGCCTAAATCCTCTTTCAACCTTAACTCCCTCGAAAACGGTCCAAAATACTTTTTTAATCTGGCAATACCGGCGTGTACAGTATTTAATCATCTACAAAGGACGTATTCGTACATGCGAGCTGTATTCAAAACTGACAAAAGAAAAAAAGCAATCTGCCAAGATTGGCAGTCGGGGGCTCACAAAAAGGGGATCTTTCGGGTATATTGTTAGTACAGATTGAAAAGCGTTTTGTCGTCAACATGTTATTCGGTAATTTAGTGTTGCCCGATTGAAATAACGAGGGGGGTAATTGGAAAGGAGGTTTTAGGGTCCATATGTGGCTGATTGATTGCTTTTTGCAGCCGGAAAGTTGGATTAGAGATTTAGTTTTGTTGTTTGATGTAGTGTTGATGGTTTTTAAGTGATTGAGTTGTTGCTTTGTTGATGCGAAAGTGTTTTACTTAATGTTATCCTATTGATGGATGTTATAACAATGGTGTAAGTCTGTTTGCTGTGCTGCGCAATTGTATTTTTTTATTGTTGGTAGCCTCGCGCTTGACCGCTATCTCATCTGATGGAAAGCGACGATGCGGTCGACGATGGAATGCGCTTACCTAGAAGAAACCTATTCAATCTCAACTTAACTTAGTTTTGTAAAGTTTCCGTAGTCCTGTAACGAACGAACAAGGGCCTCAAGTCTGCATCTAAAATCAGAATCAGAATAGTCTAATCTATTAATATAACGGCGCCATTATGACTCCAATATATAATCAACTACTGACACTCCACTGATATGTGACAAATTAATGTCTGACGTATGCGATAATCTGCTAAAATTTACACAGTTCCTTTGATCAGTGACCTACAATTAGAACGTCATTATGCAGTCATAGCTCTTAAATAAGCTTGATATTGTCATTCTACCGCAACTCCATTACGAGACCATTGACCGATCAATGATAAATCATTTTGAATTAGCTGATTACGAACTTTTAGCAATAAGACAACGGGATCGTGTTGGAATGACGAATTTATTAAAATAGTAGACTTGGGCCCAAGGGCTTTCGCTTTTTTCAGTGTGGGAAACATTATTTGATGATTTATCTCCTCAAAATAAAAAATGTGTCGGCCTTTATAAAAATATTTTGGTGATGGTGTTTAATCTCCCTGCTAGAACTGCTGAAATATTCGAAACGTAAAAGGCAACTAAAGAAAAAGAAAAACAGGTAGATCCATTCCATCTGTTTTTCTTTTTCTCAGTCAGTTTTTGTCAGTAAAAGTCTGAAATTTCCTCCCGCTCCACGTAAAATAGGAGAAGTCATTTGATGATTTTCCACGTGATGTAAAAAAAGCTTAATTTGAAAGCCATTGAAGTAAACACTTAGCAAATGAAAACATCAAAATAACTTCAAATATTACCGATCCATACAAACGCTTCTATAGGTTCATTGAAAACTTTCAAAAGCTAAAAATTACCAGCCGAAAAAAAAAGAAAATAAAAAATTTAAAAAATTCATAAATCGAACGTGAAAATGAAGTATCGGCTCAAACGAAGCCGTGAGGCCGGCTGGAGCACACGTCACAAACGCAACGTTCTTTGGGCGTCCAATTTGTCTGATTGACGTCCGGCGTTGGTTTACAAAGCTCAAAGACTGCTACGACGCCATTGCTTCAAATAGAGCGTGAAAATTCAAATTGTACCTGTTTCTGTGACTGTTAAGGAGGTTCTACATACATGGGAGTGTTGTCTATGAATTTTTTTTGTACATTTTCAGTCTCTCTTTGATCAGAATTCTCCTGTTCTTATTCTGATTTAAATGGAGTTGGCGCAATGTCTTCTTCACTCTTTAATCCATCCATTTAAAAAAAAGCGAAATACTCTCTGATTAATCACGAAATCTCAGAAACTATAACACCTACAAACTTAAAATTTGGCCGGTAGGTCCCTTTTAAGGTGTAGACATCCGCCAAGAACGGATTTTACGAAACTCCACCCCTGAAGGGATGAAACGAGGGTCCAAACTTTGTATGGAAAAAACCTACTTACACGCGGGTGAAGCCGCTGGCAGAAGATAGTATTATATAAAGACGGAAGTTTGTATATTCGTATACTCCATTTGCAATAAGATTGGACATTAAAAACAAACCTTTTTTTTACTGTTCGTTCAAATTATTTTGACTTTTATTGCATTAGAGATAAAGCCTCCAACGCAAATGGCGGCTGCAGTAATTAATTGGCATTGTAAGCACTTTTTTGCTTTTAATGCCATACTTATGTTTATGGAATAGGAGTCAAAATCGGTTGAACGGACAGTAAAAAGGGTTGTTCAAATGTCTAATCTTATCGCAACTGGATTACAAATATGTGTGTGTATGTTTGTTACTCCTTCACGCTCAAACGTCAAAATGGATTCAGGTGAAATTTGGTATTAAGATAGCTCATCTCCTGGACAACAAGAGTTGTTGGTGGGAGTTGAGTGTTGATTGAGTGGAGAGAGGGGCCAGGTTGTTTTCGAAAAATAGCTCGAGCCCCGGTATAAAAGACTTGAAGGAACGGGGTGGGTTTTTAGTCAGTAAAAGTCTGACACTATCTCCCGCTCCGTTCAAGAGCGGGGGTTGTCATTAGATGATTTTCCAAACATTAAAAAAAAGTGTTGATTCGGTTTTTTATAGGTAGGAAATTATGCAATGACATCTCCTGTTCTTGGGCGGAGCGGGAGGGCCTGTCAAACGTTTACTAACTAAATTCCACTCCTATGTTCCTTCGTTACCATTTATTTCAGCTTCCCCTAGCCAAGTTACAACCGTTTCTCTTGCATCGAACGCCTTGAGATGTCCCCGTTTCTTTTGTTCTGACCACGTGACCACAAAATAGATAGGTACTGAAGACAATCTCATGTATGTACTTCACTTTTTATAACAACGCTCGGTGGACGCACACTAATCAGCGTTTGAGCCGGAACTGTTCGACGAGTGAGCCGAGACGCGACCGAGATATCGTGTCCGTGAGCGGTGTCTATGTGTGCGTTGCTCGAACGCGCTTTGTATGTAGATTGATTTCTGTACCTATCTATTTTGTGACGTCACTGAGCGTTGAGTTGACGTCATTCCCGTACATTTGAAGTTCAGATTGCAGATTATCAACTTGGCTAGAAGTACAGGGCCGGGTTTTCCTTTCAGAAGTGAACCCATGGCCCCAGTAGGCTTCGACCCTGCTGGGCTCCTACGGTTTTGGGTTTGAGTTAGTAAATCATCAAATAACTTTCCCCGCTCTAGGTGGACTGAGAGTTAGTGTTAGACTCTTAAAGGCTAAAACACCTGTGTTCTTTCAGTTGCCCTTTGCATTCCAGGGACACGGTAACTCTTTGAAATAGTCCAGCTACTTAATTAAAGGGAGAATATACACCTTTCTATAACCAAAATCTTTTTAAAACAAAAATATCATCTGTCTGACGAAAGTTCTAAAACACAAATATTTTTTGGCCATTTTGATATTATCTTATTCACAGTACTTTAATTCAATTCGTCAAATGCTTTTTTCATAACCACTACGTTAGAGATTTTCTCAGTATGTGTGAAGAGGGCTTACAAAGGCAACGTGCCACTAAAAGCGATGCCAAGTTAATACTTACTTAGATTACGATATATACAGGGTGTAAGGGACAGCACCGCTGGCCAAGTTGATAATCTACAAACTTTAACACTAGTAGAAAACTTAAAATATACGTGGACAGAACAAAAGAATCGAGGGTCAACTCGAGGAGTTCGATGCTAGAGAATCGGCTGTAACTTGGCTATGGGGGCAGGTCTCTGCGAATTTGAAGGATATGAGTAGACAAAACTAATCAACCTTCCACAAGATTTTTTTCTGGAAACTTTGTTATCGCCTTCAGTGTGCACGTCACCTAACGTTAGCACGTAACTGATGGCGTTTCCGTAAATCTCTTTGTGATTCCACTCCCGTTCGATCCATCTAAATCAACGACAGTTACCTTTGTACCTTTGGTTGCAGAGACTAAATAAACAAATGACGAGCAACCTACTTAGCCGTAAATTATTGTATGCAAAAGTGAAAAGGCATGTGGTTAAGTTGCCTTTTTGTTAATGAAGCCCGAAACATTGGACTTACTTACTTAGATAATCGAAGTGTCTATGGCAGGAGATAGTCTGGCCAAGAATAGCCACTGAAGCCATTTAACATGGCAAATTCAATGTCGTTTTAAAGGGGAATAATGATTTAAGCTTGAACGACTTTGGTTTTAAGCTGGCTCTCATGATTAGTCGGTAAAAACGTCACTTTGTTGTCCGTCTGTCCGTCCGTCTGTCCGTTTGTCCGTGTGTCTATCCAAAAACATCGCATCCTATTTCTATCGCCTCGCTAACAGTGTGAACGCGACCTAACCCCAGCTCATTCTTCATAACCCTGTCTACCTGTACCGTATCGCTCTGTTATCGCCTTCAGTGTGCACGTCACCTAACGTTAGCACGTAACTGATGGCGTTCCCATGTATCTCTTTGTGATTCCACTCCCGTTCGATCCATCTAAGTCGACGACAGTTAAGTAATATATCTGTTTTGATCCACGTATTTTGTGTGGAAACTGAAATACTGTAAATAACTGATGTGTGTGGAGGTACGTCTGTTTGTGTTGCTTTAGCTTTGACTGTAAAGGTTTGGATCGGAATTTATATGTATATTGCGTTTGCAGCCTATGAATAAGACTGAAGAAGATGACGTCTACTGTAGATGCATGTGTTTTATGTCTTATACATAAAGATTGGAGCAGTGAAACAGATTGCAAACTTCATTTCTGTTTGAGTTTAGTAATTCACCAAGTAACATTTCCGCACTTTTTTTAAATTGGGAAAATAATCGACTGACGTCCCCCCTCTAGGGTGAAGCAGGAGATAGTGTCAAACTTTTACTGATTAAAAACCCACTTCTGTTCCTTGTTTACCATTGTTTCAGGGCATGTGGATCTCTTTCGCATCACCCATGGCCCTAGTAGGCTTTGACCCTGTTGGACCCTTACGGTTGCTGACAACTCCTTGAGGCGCGCTTGTATAAGACCTTTAAGTTTTTGTTGTACGATAAAGTGTATTCTATTCTATTCTAAGCTCGGTCTGGACGGCTGCTGGACGGTCGGGCGCCAAGCTACCCATTGCTCACCGTCCGCAAGCCCACGCGGCGGGCGGTCCGCACTATGGTGACACCCGGGCGTCACTTCGCACGAATCCGATGCAAGAACCTCCCGAACTGACCGTGTCCGGTGAGGACCTGCGTCATGCGGAAGGTGAGGACGCCGCGAGGTTTTTCCAGCCACGCCTCAAAGAGGGGATTTGCTGCCATAATTATGGCGTGCTCAAACTTTTCCGCCCTGGGAGAAACGAGACGTATTAGACTTGTACTGACAAAAACCCTCTCGTATTTAGTTACTCTTTGCCTTCCAGAGCGACGGTGATTCTTTGGAACAATCTTGCCAGAATATGCAGCTTTGGAAAGCCTCCTACAAAGGGGACCGATGACCTGGGGTCCAAGTCTGCTATTTTTATAAATTCGTCATTCCAACACGATCCCATTGTCATTTTGCTAAAAGTTCGTAATCTGTTAATTGATAATGATCGATCATTGATCAGTCAATGGTCTCGTAATAGAGTTGTGGTTAAATGACAATATCGAGCTATCTCGTAACAAATTAAAAGCGACTGCACAATGACGTTCTAATGGCAGGACATTGATCAAAAGGAACTGTCAAAATTTTAGCAGATTACCACATATCTCAGACATTAATTTGTCAGATTCTTGGTACGAGATTACCTTTTTATAGCATTTCTTTCAATAGAGTGTCAGTGGTTGACCATTGGAAAGTCATAATCATGCCATTAAATTAGTAGATTACCAAACTTGTCAAAATCAACACTTATGAAATCAATGGTAGACCATTCTGAACCTATTTTAATAGCAGACTTGACGCCCTGGTCAGGGTTGCGGGAAAATTGGTTTCCCGCAACCCTGTATTTGAGACGCCCTGTGCGTCTTCGGTCGTTGTGGCGACGCTTTCCCCCAAGCGTCGGCAACATCCAGCCCTGATCCTGCATTTCTCATGCATGATTTAAGGCTGAAAATGCAGTCTGGCAATCAATCTACAACTAAACTATTTTTAAAAAATCTGTTTTTTTTTCTGTTATATTATATATTATTATACATTTTGGGTCGCCACAAATGGGCCACCGGGCACAGTCACATTTTTATTTTATATTAGTGCTAATTTAAATGTTTTCTTCCTTTTTTTACTTTCTTCTTTTGTTTCTTGTTTCTGTACAGCGCATTAGTTTAGACTGTAATGTTGTACAAATAAATTGTAAATAAATAACCACAAATGGTTGATGGTATACCAGCGATTGTTCTCAAGGCTTGTGCGCCCGAGTTGTCTCCTGTATTGACACGCTTGTATCGCCTCTCGTTTAGGACTGGAATAGTGCCCAAGTCCTGGAAGCTTGCCAACGTGCAACCCGTGCCCAAAAAGGGCAGTCGTGCCGATCCTACCAACTATCGGCCGATTTCGATAACCTCCATACTCTGCAAGATTATGGAGCGTGTGTTGAACTCGCGTCTCATGGCATACCTAGAAGGTAACGATCTCCTCAGTGACCGACAGTACGGGTTTCGCCGCAATCGATCTACTGGGGACCTACTAGTGTATGCCACCCACTTGTGGGGCGAGGCCCTCGAGAAGAATGGGGAAGCAATTGCTGTCTCCTTAGACGTCTCGAAGGCCTTCGACAGGGTATGGCATGCTAGCCTCTTGAGCAAGCTTCCAGCATACGGCATTTCTCCTGGTCTGATTAACTGGGTAAAAGACTTCCTGAAAGAACGGTCTCTTCGAGTTGTTGTCGATGGATGCTCATCAGAGCCCATGACGACTAATGCCGGAGTTCCTCAGGGGTCAGTGCTCTCTGCAACTCTTTTCCTGCTGCATATTAATGATCTGCTGATGCCCGGTATCTATGGGTATGCAGATGATAGCACAGTTGTAGAGAGATACCTGCCAGGTGCTCGGGCTAGTAAAGAGCAAATCCGGTCCGAACGAGAGGCTATGGTAGAGCGTACGAATATCTCGCTTCAGGCAGTCTCCAAGTGGGGCGAAACCAATCTGGTGGGATTCAACGCAGCCAAAACACAGGCGTGTCTGTTCACCGCCAAAAGGAGCCCGTTCACCTCGGCTCCTACTTTTCAGAATGTATCATTGGATTGTACCGACCGCCTTCAGCTCTTGGGTGTCGAAATTTCCTCCGACCTCAATTTTGGGCGGTTCATTGAGTCCAAAGCCAAAGTAGCTGCTAGGAAACTAGGCGTTCTCGCAAAAGTCCGACGGTACTTCACACCGAGACAGCTTTTAATGTTATACAAAGCACAGGTCCGATCGTGTGTGGAGTACTGCAGCCACATATGGGCTGGTGCTGCGAAGTGCCACCTGGCAGCTTTGGACTCAGTGGAAAGGCGTGCGAAGAGGCTGATTGGTGATCCAGATTTGGTTAAGACCAATCTTCAAAGCCTTGAGCACAGGCGTAGGGTAGCCAGCCTTTCGGTGTTTTACAGATTGCATTTTGGAGAGTGTGCGCAGGAATTGCATGACTTGATTCCGCCATCTCATTTCTACCATCGGACAAACCGACGCACGGCGAGTATCCACCCTTACGTTGTTGAAACATCTACGGTCCGGACTAAGCGTTTCGCCTCGTCATTTATACCGCGTACTTCGAAGGACTGGAACAGTTTGCCTGCTGCGGTCTTTCCGTCTGATTATAATTTGGATGTCTTCAAGGCTAGAGTGAATAGGCTCTTAATAAACTAGTGCGCCTCACCATCAACGATTGCATCACTGCTTACCATCAGGCGGGATCGCAGTCAAGTACTAGTTTATAACAGATAAAAAAAAAAAAAAAAAAACAAAACGCCACCACCGGTATATTTCCTGTAGGTTTCATACATTTTATACGGATTCGCCGCACACGGTTGATGCCGGTGGCCGCCACACCTTTTAAAACGCCGCTGCTCGCTTCTTGTGGTCAGAACCGGCCACTAAACGTCGATACAGAACGCCGTCTCACGCCACACGCCGCTCGCGCATTTAAACCTTTGTCAAAGTCCGTTATGATATTGCGCGTATGGGTTAAAAAAATGGCAGCCACCGGTCGCAAGTGGCTTGTGGCCGCTTCTAGCTTCTCATGGCGACGTTTGTGGCTGTGGTGTGTGGCTCATGTGTGGGAACACTTAGACCCTTCTTCATGAATCGCTCTGTCTATTGGAGAAAGATGCATGAAAACAGGTTCAATAGTTTCTGAATCTATCACGTTCATCCAGGCAGAAACGATGGGGTTAGTGTAATTTTCCTAGCAAAAATTTCTTCTACTGAATTTTGGATTAAATAAAAGCTCTTTAAAATTAACATCAGCTTAATCAATCATAACTCCAAACCCACGATAATCAAAACATCATCTTAACACGCCCCTTAATTAAGTAAAACCAGATAAAATGTCAAAATAGACGTCCTCTCTCTTCCAAAACTCAGTACCTACTGTGCTGAGGGCTTATCCCGTTCAAATCCTTTTGATTACACCTAAACAAGAGAACACCAATCCAATTTCTTAATTCAAATTTAGAATGATTCCATCGAGGGGACGGAATTTAAACTTGGAATCAACGAAGTCGAACGAATAGATTAGGTGGTGGCGCAGATTGGTCGTTACTTTTAGTGCCCAATTTTGGAATTAACAGCTATTTTGCTAGTCCTTATGGAGGAAACTTTTTATTACTCCGCCCGATTAAGTTGCCACAAAAACCTTCGATTACTGACAATTTGGTGATTGGAAATAGCTCGGAGTTGGAGGTCATGACTACATATTAAATAAAGAAACAGTGGACTGTAATGAAGACACATGCCTTTTGAATTTTCTCATGTATGTAAATACGTCTTTTTAACTTGCGTTTAGTTTTCATTTATTTAAGCTTCATTTCAATAAGGTACTTATATAGGCACACTAAGTGCAATAAGACATTCGCTGGTAGAGTACACTACATTATCACACCAATATTATAAACACTCCTTCACGCTAAACATGTCTAGACTGATTTATATGAAGTGACACTCACATAAAGATTATGTTCTGAAATATATACGTATTATACCTACTGCTTATATTAGAAAAAGGTTCTTCTTTCATTCGGGTGAAGCCGCGGGCAGAAACTATTCTTATTGCCATCTTAAAATTTATCCTTACTTCCTACCTACATAAAAATAAAGCTAAAGAAAAAGTAAAACACTACTTTTTTCCAGCCCCAAACCATTAAAAATAGGCATAAATACCCAACCTATCCAGTCTGCGCAATTTAAAATTCAAATTCGAATTCTTCAGAACACCAATAGAACACGGACGATATTCATCTCGTGGGGTTCGTCGGTTTATTCGGGTGTTTCCGTGAGCGTTCGACTGTTTCCGCCGGCTCTCGGACATTGGGGGCGTATTAATCGTAATTAACCAACTCCGCTGATTAGCGAGGTTCCTTATTACTTAAAATTTCCTTGAGTTTACTTTCTTGCGACGCTCTTAGGGATCGAGATGGGGTAAGATTAGTGTGGATGAGATTGTAGGATTATTTTATATTTATGAAGATTTTAATGAAGTAGTTTTATTCTGCTTTTGATGTTCTTCAATTCTTCATTTCAGCCGTGAGACGTCGACTGTTGGACATCATCATCAGCCTTTTTAATATTCCCACTGTTGGGACTCAGGCCTCCTCTCTAGGAGAGGGGAATGGGCCGTAATCCACCACGCGGGCCCAGTGCGGATTGATGGAGTACACATGTCTTTGAATTTTTGGACATGCTGTTTGCCTCACGATGTTTTCCTTCGCCGTTTTGAGAGCAGTGGTGATGAAATAAATTACACAAAGTAATGCGCCTGGCTGGGTTCGAACCCGCGACCTACGACTCGTAAGTCAGGGCCATTACCCCCGGCCACCACTGCTCTATTGGACATAGGACACACAAATGTCGCCATAACGACCAGTCCTATGCGTTTTACATCCATTAGATTCTCGTAACCTTCACCAGATCATCGATCCTACTTGTGGGAGGTATTCTAACGCTGTATCTTCTGGTACGTGGTCCCCTTTTGTCCCCATCGACCTTCTGTTCTGCGAGCAATGTGCCTTGCCCACTGTCACTTAAGTTTGGCGATTCTTTGGGCTATGTCGGTAACCTTGGATATCTTCATTTCTCATGTGATCACGCAAGGAATCTCCGAGAATAGCCCTTTCCATTGCCCTTTGGATGACTTTAAGCCTTCTGATGAGGCCCGTTGTGAGCAATTACGTTTTGATGTTCAGTGAAAGTCAAATGAATTAAGATTGCTTATTTTGACCTTTAGCTCTTTGATGTTAATTTGATCAAATTAACAGTGGTGACCGGACGGCCGGACAGTGAGCTACTCATTGCTTGTCGTTCACAAGCCCACGCCAACAGTGGTTGGAAATAGAGAACCCGCGCGGTGGTTGCAATGACTTGTGTTTGTAAAGTAATGCCACCATTATTTACCTGCTGTAATAAAGATTTCTATTTCAATGAAAATCCTACCACCTACCTACCATATCTAGTTACCTACCTATTTTCTTTCTGTTTCTTTCTTCTTTTTTTATTAACAATTTTATATAATGGTATATAATTATTATATATTGTTAAGTAAATACAATGAAATAAATCCACCTAAAGTACTTTCTTCTCATAAAACCAATATTATTATAGTTCACCTCATATACCTCGTAGCTATTATAGGTATAATACGATTTTCCCGTAAATGTTCATGCGTCAACACACAACATAACCTAAGCACACCTAAATCCACTAATCCTCAGAAAAAAGTACAATCACGCACAAAATACACTAGCATTATAATAATCCGGGCGTTATCCACCCTATCCCCGTCGTGGTGGGTGGTGGGGGGGTGATACCGAGTATGATTCAACATTTAAATGTTAAACAGCGCCCGAATCTTCTGCGGTGCGACGTCGTCTTATAAAGAGTATATAGGAGCACAGAAATGGTGATGGCTTGGAGAAAATTATATTTTATATTATTATTTTGTGTGAGTGGTTGATGCTTTAGTGTTTCAGGTATTTTTTGGGTAATGGAACGCGTTTGGTAGTGGTTATTTGTTGATATTCTGACAATTGTAATGTGTTTTTTTTTATTCTATACTCATATTATATTAATAATATTACCTATATATTTATTTCTCAAAGTGAAGTACAGTCTGTTAAAGTTAAAAGAGATATTGCCGATTTATAAGGTAATTGAAAGAGTGTCCTGGTGTCCTAGCAAAGTTGTAACCTACACACTGTTGTGTGCGTTGTAAGTGTGCTAAGGTTCGCAAGCCCGCTACAATACCGAGAGTCTGCCTACAACAGTGATAATTATGATTAAACACTTTGCCATCTTATACTTGTGTGTTTTTATGAGTGTGATTATAAATAGGAATTATTTTTATTATTGTTTGTCATCAATAAACTTAAACCCTCGAGCGCCGATCGTACATACGTCTGTACAACTTGGATATCCTTTAAAAACGCTTAATTTTCGTTTTGTACACACATTTGTACGAAAGTTGTTTGGCCGAAAATTTTGGTTTCTATACATATTATTCCATATAGGTATATTATTTGTTTTTCCTAGAAAAATCCAAAAAAATTTTTTTTTGGATTAATTTAATTGACGTAAACAGTGCAATTTTTCGGGTCAATAAAAACCCCTGGCGCTCGTTAACACTAGTGGAGCGATTTTAAAAGTTCTAACATCAATAGTATGCTAATTTATTATTAAGTGCATAGGCAATATATTTTCTTCTTTTACGCTAGTAGTAGAATATGCTATAGTATAATTAAGGTAATTATATATGGTAGAAAGTTACTATTTTTGTATTTATAGTATAGTTTAATCAAAACTATTCTGCATGATTCCAAAATTATCTCAGTAGAGAGGTAATAAAGATTAATATTATTAAAACTATTCAATTTATCAGTCTTTTCCATCATTTTCAGGTTTACACCATTTTTAATCGAAAACATACGAGTTTGTATTCTGATGAGATGAGTATGACCTGAATATCTACAAAATATTTGCAATTAATAAATTTACTTTTCATTATCATTTCTGTACTCGATTGTACCGTATATTGTAAGTTAGCTACACCTTTGAGATATTCTTGTAAAGAGCATGAATAAACTCTTATAGTCGCATTTGTGTTAGTTGATACTTGCGACTTAATTGATATGCATGATACTCACCGTGAATCACTCTGAGAATAGACTTTTTAAATTTCATAATTCTTGAGACTGAAAAGAAAAGATTCTAATCGATATAATATTTACTTAATGTTTTTTTTAAGATCATCCACTGACATCCTCCGTTCTTAGGCGGAGCGGGTCAGACTATCAGACTTTTACTGACAAAAACCTGCTCCTATTCCTTCTTTGCCATTGTTCCAGGTCCCTAGGGGTATCCAGGTTTCCCTGACCCAGCAGACCCTGCTGGGTCCTATGGTTGCTGACACGTACGTGGCCTTGAGACATCCGTTGTACACTACACGCTATCGACAACTTGGGCTCGGTCTGAACGATTACCAGACGGTCGGACAGTGAGCTACCCATTGCTCGCTTTCCACAAACCCGCGCCTACGGTGGCCGGAAATCGGTATCGGAATTTCGGTGGCTGGGGCGCGAAGGCCATTGCCTCGCGCGTGCTGCCGCCTCCTTAGCTAGCATTACTGCGTCGCAGAAGGAGGCGGCGGCTCCTCTTAGCTCACACATTTAAATGTCTTTGGTATGTCTTTAGTATTTCGCTGCAAATGTATCCAGTATAGAAAGAGTGGTAGTCAACACTACTATAAAATTCTCAGCTCCATTTTTGCATATTGTCCAATTGCGCAGACACTTGAGATACAAAACCACACCAATTTAACATCGCAATCTTCTTCTTCTTCTTCTTCCTGCCCATATCCCATATTACTTGGGGTCGGCGCAACATGTTTTTTTCATCCATTCTGTCTTGTCATCCGTCAAACTATCACCAACTCCCTTTTCTTTCATATCACTCCTCACACAATCCACCCATCTTTTCTTCGGCCTTCCTCTCCCTCTCCATCCATCTACATGTATACTCAGAACTCTTTGAGTAATATGCGCTTCATCTCTCCTCTTCACATGACCATACCAAGACAACCGATTACCTTTCAACTTTTCAGTCACTGGCGCTACTTTCAAACTTCTTCTAATATACTCATTTCTTACTTTATCCACTCTCGTCACACCACACATCCATCTCAACATCGCAATATCCACCAGGAATCATTTAACAAATAATTAAAACAGCCACTGATCTTTACTCGAAGAAATCCTGTCAAAAGCGCCATTCAAGATAAGAACCTTAAATGGAGCACAGAAAAGTAAAACGCTGATGTCTGAAATACGAATTTTTTCATCAGTGCACCCACAGATATTCCTCATTAATTTCCTAAAGTACTATCTCAATGAGTCTACGATAAGTTTGTTTTCTGTTTTTAAAAGCAATAAAATGTTTATTTTTATTATTTAAAGTTTAGAGTAGGATAGCAATTCATACCTTTAGTTTCAGTGGTGACTTTGATACTCATGATACAGTTTTGAAATTTTGTATTTTGTTCATCACTTTACTTTTTATGGTGTTTTTCCATTTATTCCTGTCTCTGGCGGTGTGAAGGGCCTTGTATACTGTGGAGTCAAGAGCGGTGCGGATCTGGCCAGACCAACGTATTGGGCTGCGCCCGCGAGGCCTTTTTCCATCTACTTTACCAGTCACGATAAGCCTTTCGAGGTTTCCATCGTCTTTCCTTAGAATGTGACCGAAGTATTGCAGAATTTTGCGAAGACACTCGGGTGACAACCGCGAGGAGATTTTTAGATCACACAGAATGGATACGTTGGTCCGAAATGCTGTCCAAGGGATACAAAACATTTTTCTCCAGCACCACATCTCAAAGGCGTCAATGCGTTTGTGATCTGCTGCCTTCAGCGTCCAAGTCTCAGCGCCATAAGAGAAGGTCAAGCATATACTAAAAAGTAATATTGTAAAACACGCTACAGCAGAGCAGTTATCAAGAACGTGCGTGGGAGAACTAATTAAAGAAAATAATATTAAACAAGTATCAAAACCTCTCTCGCCACTAACTCCGCGTATATAAGACGGAGGCAACCCGCCAAAATAAATAAAGTTGGAGAGAGACACCGTAATTACTTACACGCAACGTATACACTTGTGTGCTCCATTATACACTAGTGTGTTTCATTATACACTTTTGTGCTTAATTATACCCACCGTTTGAGAGCATCATTTATTAATGCTCGTGACTGTACAAAGAAAGATACATTAAATTGATTTTGATTGGGATAATTCAAGCAACAGATTGTTTTTTTTTTATTTAAGTAATCTTTACATGCTTTCTCCCGCTACAATGAAGAGCGAGAAAGCGTCTCAGACTTTTACTAAATAAAACAAATTATGTGTTTTTTTATTTGTCCTTTGCGTTCCAAGGTCACAGTAATTCTTTCCAACATTCCTGCAGTCATTCCAAATCAACAAAAAATTCACTGATAGAAAGCTGCTTTATTCCTGAGTGACAAACATAAAATATAGCCTACTAGCGGTGCCCGCGACTTCATTCGCGTGGACAACAGGATTTTGAATTTATTTTTTCTAAAATAAAAGTAGCCTAAGTTACTCCTTATTACATCAGCTACCTGCCAAAAAAAGTCCCGTCAAAATCGGTCCAGCCATTTCAGAGATTAGCCCGGACCAACAGACAGACAGACAGACAAAAATTGTAAAAAAAAATATTTTGGTGCATGTACCGTATATATGTTCATATGCATGTAGTAAAAAGCAGTTATTTCAATATTACACACAGACACTCCAATTTTATATAAATGTATAGATGTATAGATATTTTATGTACGCGGACTAAGTCGCGGGCAAAAGCTAGTCTTGTATAAGTGTTACAAAATCGGAATATAAGTGTAAAAAAGGATCTAAAGTGACCTACCCAGGTTCCACTGAATTGTCTGACTACGGTTACTATCGCAAGGGTTGAGCAATTTGAATTTGAAATGTTTTTATGATGTACAAATAGGTGTTATGGGTCTGGGTGCCTAGTGTATTTGAGGGTTGATTCTTTGAAGCCGAGAGATTGTCTCATTCATCTGGCCTAGTTTTTTTTTTTCTTTACAATTTGATATTTTTATTTGCATATTAGTTTTACCCGATCACTAAATGTACTCGTATCAAAGACAGTCACTTGCGCCCAGTGGCTTTTGAAACAAAATATGTAGACAGATACGAAAACTAGACCAGATGAATGAGACAGTTTCTCGGTTTCAAAGATTCACCCTAAATTTTTGTGAACTTACCCATGACACTGGAGTTATTCCTATTGTGGGACAACGCTTTTTTTTATCTATAACTATAAAAGGAGAAACTGACTAACTGACATATCAATGTACAGCCGAAACTACTGGGACTAGGAGCGTGAAATTTTGCACAAGGCTTCCGTTTTACGACAAAGACGAGCACTAAGAGAGGGTTTTCTAAAATTCGCTTATTAAAAGGATGAAACGGTGCATGGTCCAAAGTTTAAAGCGGGCGAAACCGCCGGCAAAAGCTAGTTTAATTATAAAATAATTTATTCTTACTTGGGTCCTATGAAGCCTTTCCTTATAATATAATAATAATAAAGGCATTTATTCTATAACCCTTATTTACATTTCAAATGTTGTTAGTATTTTTTCTTATTTAAGAACTTAAGATATAGTGTTGTTAATGAATCTTCTTAATCTAGGTTATTGACCCCGATTTGAGTATAGGCCTCCCCCAACCTTTTCCACCTTTCCCTGTACTTGGCTTGGTCTATCCAGTCTCTCCCCACCGCCTCCTCGATGTCGTCTGCCCATCGCTGTTTTGGTCTGCCGGCTTTTCTTTTACCTGATGGTCCTTTTGGTGGATTCTATTCTCCATCTTCTGTCTGTGCAGCGTGCGATGTGACCAGCCCATTGCCACTTTAATTTCAGTGCGTGACTCAGTGCATCCGCAATCTTTGTCTTCTGTCTTATGTATTCGCTCCTTACTTTATGTATTTTCCTAATCCGTAGTATGCTTCTTTCCATTGCTTTTTGATGCATTGAAAAAGCAATGGAAGCCTTTCCTTATCTACAACTAATATTCTCAGTACTACAAAATATGATGTATAATCGACATTGCGCTGCAAAACTTCTACCAGCATCCTGACACATGAGAACGAACCAATTCTCTGTAGAACTTTAAAACAAAGCGGCATAATGAAGCCTCGTGTCTTGAGATGAGGCCTGATCACGACGCAATCCGAATGCTGCGGAGTTTACACTCGTCTTAAGACTTATTGTGGCCTGGATTGAGGAGCGGATAAATCAGAAAAGGCGTACACTCTGCAACGGTTAGTAGAAAGGTGGCACCGAGAATATAGCGCTTAATTATATCCCAATCTTTCCATGTCAGTCAATGAAAGTTTTTGTTTGTACATTTTTATAGTGCTTATCCAGTTGTTAGTGATATCAGCAAATAGCTAGTCGACTCTTCGCGTGACCAGAGGGCTGGGCTTTTCTTCGGTCAACGAATCAGCAATGCTATCCATCATGAAACACACAACTCTGGCAGGGAATTCCACTCCTTATTTATACGCACAATGAATGTGTTCCCAAAACGTGTATTAATTATCTGTATAGAATATTTCAAACAATTTCGCTCCCAAAATGTTATATCTATCCTTATAAACTCCCACGTTCCACATTCAAAAATTTTCAAATTCGTATTCGCAGTTCGGAACGGAGTTCGAAACCGTTGATCGTACAGGAAGCGGAAAGGGCGGGAAATAATTAGCCGTCGCCGGCGTTCGCCTCGGGCGAAGGAAGCGCTCCATACAGCCAGGCTGTAACTCTACGAACGAACGAGTTGTGAATTTTAGGCTTCACACTTTTTTCCTTTGCCTTTTTTATTTTTTTCCTACGGTAAATTTTTTAACGAGACCTATTTGCTGAAGTTGGCAGTTTATATCTCCGAGGAAAGTTCTTTTTTGCAAGTTATATTGATTCTGATATCCATACTTTGCTTCTTTCGAGGAATTATGTTCAAATATGACAATGTGTTGATATTTCTGTTTCTTTTTTAGTTGTGTAAGATGAAATTTAGCAGAGATTTTAAAGCAATAAGTATAGCCTTTCGCGTTGCCATTATTTTATGACAATAAGAATTATAAACAAATAATCCTTAATAATAGAAAATTACAAACATAATTTTACGACTTAAAAAAATAAATAAACACCTAATGAATGAATGGTTCTATGTTCTTCTCTTATGATTATAAGAGAAGCCTTTTGATGTGCTGGGACTCAGGCTTCTTCAGGAGAGAAAAGTTGTTCCTCTAAGGCCCCTCGCCCACAGTGACTTTTTGTAGCGATACTATAGCGCGTTCGCATCGAAACAGTCGCGATGCTGTAGCGTGTTGGCATTTTTTCTGTAGAGCTTGCAAATGCGATGAACGCGCGTTAGTAGCGATGCTGTAGCGCGCTTACGAAATACGCGACACCATCGCTACAAAAAGTCGTCATGGGGGAGGGGCCTAAGTGAAAACAAAAGATCACTTCTAACTCTACTAATTAAACCACAAAGAATCAATTATATCAAAATGAATTGCTAAATATGTTAATTAAGCGCAAATCTCGAGAACAACCGATTTCGCTAATAATTTTATTGTTTTGTTTGTTATAGTGAGGAGAAAGTTCTTGTGGAAAAAAGAAATTAAAATTAGGGTAGAGTAAAGTATAGTAGGGTGGAGTAGGGTAGAGCGGGAGCGAAGCCGCGGGCAAAAGCTAGTTAAAAAAAAAAAATACAATCACTATTTATTACAAAACAACCATTCTTCAATAAACGTCTATTATTCTTCGGAAAACAAGCGAAAGCAAAAATAATAATTTTAAAAGCTTTAAAACAATTGTTGGCAACAATTACCCTTCGGTCCAAGGTTCGCTTGCATCCTCTTTGTTTCTCCGCTATTGAACGAAGCAAAATGGCCGGATAGAAACTTTGCTATCAACTTTGAAACATTTTATAAGTTAACCCCCGCGAAATTGTATAATGTAAGTTCTGAAGTACTGAAACTAAAATGTGGTATCTCAAAAACTGCAAAAATGTGTTTTTTTATTGCATTGGGTAAGTTAAAATGTTTTGTAACCAATCAAAAAATCCGACACGTTATTGGAACATTGAAGACAACACTCCATACTTAATATTATTGTTAAATTGTTAATGTGAATCTAACTTCGTCTGTTTATTTCTTACGTTTACACGTCTATGCCCCAAAATTAGTCTTATTGAAAAACTAGATACACCCCATAAAACCAGAAAAAGAACTTATCATAATTTTTAATAATATTGTTGGGGCGGAAAGGCGTTCTGTGTTTTAAATTATTTGAATTTATTCTTCGAAGCGCTTTAACCTTTCAATCGTGAGAATTGCAGACACAATAGAAAGACAATAGGTGCGCGAACGCCGGCGTTCGCGCGGGGTTTAATGAATTAATTCATTAAACCCCAAGCGAACGCCGGCGTTCGCGCACCTATTGTCTTTCTATTGTGTCTGCAATTCTCACGATTGAAAGGTTAATTGTTAAAAAAAAAAATCTAGTGAATTGACAGCTGTCTTAACTTATCTGACTTTAGAAAGAAGAATCTATTTTTCTTCCTGTATGTTTAAAATTAAAACACCTATTTGTTCACAGTAAACCTTAAAAAGTAACATTATCTTGGCATTTTGCAAGAGCAATATCATCTCCTTCGATATCACAATATTATATACGACACGGGCGAAGCCTCGGGTAGATGCTAGTTTTTAGTTAGTTATAGTTAGTAGTAATTTGTCTGCTACGATCTTCCCGTCCGATAGTATAATTTAAGAGTCTTTAAGGCTAGATTGAATAGGCTCTTTAATAAATCAGTGCGCTTCACCATCAACGATTGCGTCGTTGCTTACCATTAGGTGGGATCGCAGTCAGGCACTATTTTATATAAAAGACCTAAGTTATAAACGAAATTATGTTGTAAAATTATTTTTATACGAATTCCCTTTTTTTTCTTGAAACTTACTGTAATTGAGTTACCAGTCTTTGACTTCCGAGGGCAGAGTAGCCATCTTGGTTTTTCTTTTATATTTTTAAAATAGGAACTCGTTCATTGAGTATTGTTGTGGACCGAGCGGTCTTTTTTTTTTAATGAATGGTTTGAGACTCTGGAGACGATTTTGAATAGAATTTGAACTGTTTATGGTTTATCTGATTGGAAAATGGACGCCGTTTTCTTTTAAACTTGGGGGACTGATAAGTAGCTATTTTATTTTATTTTAGCATAGGTATTTGCTTGATTACACGCACTTAGGTATTTGCTTGATTAAATATGGAATACAGTGATAAATGAGTAAATTTGAGGAAGTTTGAAAGTGGTGCTAGACAAAAGAAAAAAGCATTATATAAGTGAAAGGCAGTTGACCAGTGGTGGACGAGTGGTAAAGGCCCCGACTTACGAGTTGTAGATCACGGGTTCAAACCCAGCAAGGCATGCATTACTATGTGTAATTTATTTCATTACCACTGCTCTCAAAACGGTGAAAGAAAATATCGTGAGGAAACCGGCATGTCTTAGAACCAAAAATTTGAAGACATGTGACATTCACCAACCCGGACTGGGCCCGCGTGGTGGATTACGACCCAATCCCTCTTCTAGAGAGGAGGCCCGAGTCCCAGCTGTGGGAACATTAAAAAGGCTGATTATGTATGTATGTATGTAAGTGAAAGCGGGACGATTGACAGGACAGAATGAAAGAAGAAAATATGTTGCACCGACCCTAAGTAGCATGAGACAGGGACAGGAAGATAATGATCAAATTGTGGGATATAGAATCATAATTTTGCTACTTATTTCAATAAACCGTAGGTTTAGTTTACAAGGACGAGAAAATACAGCAAATCTGAATTTGATGTTAAAATTCGATTTATTCTAAACAATTAACTTAATTATTTAAGACATCACAATTTATTTAAAAGCTGCTACATAATTATTATTCACATACCTATAAATACTTAACTATAATTACAATAAATACTCATCATCATCATCATCATTTCAGCCGACAGACGTCCACTGCTGAACATAGGCCGGACCAAGCATCGCCACAACGAACGATCATGTGCGTCCCGCATCCATCGGATTCCCGCTACCTTCACCAGGTCGTCAGTCCACCTTGTAGGAGGCCTTCCAACGCTGCGTTTTCCGGTACGCGGTCGCCACTCCAGAACCTTTCGGCCCCAACGGCCATCTGTTCTGCGAGCAATGTGCCCTGCCCATTGCCACTTAAGTTTGGCGATTCTTTGTGCTATGTCGGCAACCTTGGTTCTCCTGCGGGTATCTTGCGGTATCATCTCTATGCTGATGATTTGCAGTTGTACTGTCGGTCAAGTGTGGACAACATATCGGATGCGATCGAGGAGCTAAACCGGGATTTACAGGTGATTCAAAACTGGTCTGACAGATTCGGAGTGGCGGTTAATCCTACGAAGTGTCAGGCTATTATAGTTGGGAGCCCCCATAGTCTAAGAAAGCTAGATGGACTAACCGTACCACCCGTAATCTTCAACAATAAGGTGATCCCGTTTGGCTCTGTGGTGAAGGATCTTGGTCTGTATGTTGATGCTTGTCTGGATTGGCGGAAGCAGATCGCAAATGTCAGTCAAAAAGTCACTGGAACGTTACGGTCTCTCTATCGTCTGAAGAATCTTCTCCCAGCTCACATAAAGGCTATGCTTGTACAATCCCTAATCTTTCCCATAATCGACTATGCTGATGTGTGCTACTATGACCTGAATGCAGATCTTCTCAATAAAGTGACCGTCTTCTGAATAACTGCATTCGATTTGTCTTCAACCTCCGTAAGTACGATCATGTATCCGAGCATCGTTTGCTTTTAAAATGGTTACCCATTCGTCAGCGCAGAGCGCTAAGGGCCTTGACTACTCTGTTCTCTTTTCTTGATAATCCTTCTTCCCCTTCTTATCTGATTTCAGAACTTCAATTTCTTTGCTCTGGGCACAATAAAAATCTTCGGTCTACTAATAATCGTCTTCTACGATGTCCCTCACACCGCTCTGGGCTTATCCACTCTTCCTTTTTCGTCCAGGCGATATCTCTTTGGAATGCGCTCCCTCTGAATATCAGGATGGCAACAAGCCGATTTTCTTTTAAGGTGAAGGCACGTATGTATGTATCTAAGTATGTATTTACTATTGTATATATTTGTTTCTCTTCTGTTTTGTCTATTTATTAAGTTGCACCTGCCATGTTTTGTTTCTGCACCACCCTAAGGTCGACTGGCAGATAATGCCTAAGGCATTAAGTCCGCCTTTGTACAGTTTTTTTGTGCATAAAGCTTTAAATAAATAAATAAAATCTTCATTTCTGATTCGATCACGCAAGGAAACTCCGAGCATAGGCCTTTCCATTGCTCTTTGGGTGACTTTAAGCCTTTTGATGAGGCCCATAAATACTACCTACACACTAAACCAAAAAATGAGACGGCGCACTGAAAACTTCTCCACATCGCTTTCGACTGATAAGGGTTCAAAAGACTGGCTACATTACCGAAATCGCGCTTTTTTCAATGATTCCCCATATTGTTCAGTTGCGCAGTTCCATGAGATACACCAATGAACTACACCAATTTCAATCATCATCATCATCATATCAGCCGATAGACGTCCACTATTGGACATAGGCCTCCCCCAAGTGTCGCCACAATTAACGATCCTGCGCGTCCCGCAACCTTCACCGGGTCATCGGTTCGCCTTATAGGAGGCCTTCCAACGCTGCGGCCATTCCGGATCCTCTTGGTCCCAACGGCCATCTGTGCTGAGAGCAATGTGGCCTGCCCATCACTATATCCACCAGGAATCAAATTGCCAATAATTTAAACAGCCACTGAACTTCATTCAAAGAAATCCATCATCCAACCCATCATTATCATCATCATCAGCCTTTTTAATGTTCCCACTGATAGGACTCAGGCCTCCTCTCTAGGAGAGGGAATGGGCCGTAATCCAACACGCGGGCCCAGTGCGTGTTGGTGAATGTCACATGTCTTCGAATTTTTGGTTCTAGGACATGCCGGTTTCCTCACGATGTTTTCCTTCACCGTTTTGAGAGCAATGGTGATGAAATAAGTTACAAAAAGTAATGCACCTGGCTGGATACGAACCCGCGACCTATAACTTGTAAGTCGGCGCCATTACCACTCGGCCACCACTGCTCTTAAAAATCAGTTTGCCAAAAACCCCGCTCTTATAGTATTACTGTGTATTACCTACAGATAATATCAAAAAATCCTAAAAAAAAAACAATCTAACTTTCATCATATTTACAGAGAAAGCCCCTCCCCTTAATTATAACCCCAGTGTTACAAACGTAGAAAATCGAATAGAATCCAGTAATCGACGTCGTGTCACCGCGCGCACATTCACGTCACTTCCCATTTCGCGAGTGGCAACACTGAGATATAGCGGGGTTTGATGCGAGACGTTCGGGATGTGATTGCGGGTTCTGTAGAAATTGAAAATTAAAAACTTCTTAATTATTTTTTACTTTTTTTAAAGACATCATCTATTGTTGTTAAGCAGTGGTGGCCTAGCGGTGATGGTCCTGACTTACGAGTTGTCGGTCGCGGAATCAGACCCAGCCAGGCGTATTACTTTGTGTAATTTATTTCATCACCACTGCTCTTAAAACGGTGAAGCAAAAAATCGAGAGGAAGCTGACATGTCAAAGAGCCTTCAAAAATGTGACAGCACCAACCCGCATTGGGCCCGCGTGGTGGATTACAGCCCATTTCTTCTTCTTGAGTCCCAGAAGTGGGAACATTATAAAGCTGATTATGTTAATACCTCTTCACCACAAGTCCACTAACAAAACTGTATCTTATTCTATTTCATCCAAAATGTATATACAATTATGTCCCTATAACTTGCATGTCAGATATAAACTGTATAAATACAAGTCGATAGTAAATAAATAAATAAAACCGTTTCACATCACGCCAACTGACTCCTAAACGAAAAAGGGGACCTGTCGGAAAATGGCGCGTTATTATCTCAGCTAATAAAAATTCAGCGCGCGAAAATCCCCGCGCCGCGATTGGTCGACCGTCCCTCGGGCGCGCCCGCCATTGGTCGGCTATGCTGATTCCATTTTCAAATTAACTTTCTCTGGCTGCGTCGTTTTCCAGTTAGGTTAGGTGTGAATTTATTTATTTCATTTTCGTTTTTATTATCTGTTGTTTTTGTAGAGATGTGCCTTCTATTTTTTTAAATTGGGTAATGGAGATTGGGCTTTTTATTTTTGATATTTTATTTTATGTAAAGTTACATTGAATAAGTGATTTTGTTTGGCATTTATAATGATTAAAATAACATTCTATTCATTTTCTAGTATTATGTATGTCTGTGTATAATGAAAGGCAAAGTCGTGACTCACAAACTCATCAAGGACTAGCCCAAATCCTTAGATCTAGACAGCAGGGTCGAAGCCTACTGGGGCCAAGGATTCGTTTCTAAAAGGAAGGTTCGGAACTGGAGTAGGTTTTTAGTCACTAAAAGTCTGATAGTATATCCCGCTTCGCCCAAGAGCGGGGGTTGTCATTGGGTGATTTTCTTTTTTTTTTTTGGGTGGGAAAAATTATCCAATGACAACACCCGCTCTTGGGCGGAGCGGGAGATAGTGTATGGTATGGAGTCTAGCCTTCATACCGGGGCTCAAGCTGTCTTTCAGAATGCTAAAATTTAGCAGGTATATATTTGGCTAAGGTATATATTATGATGCAAAAATAAGAAAGGATTTTCTAAAATTCATTCTCTCACGCGGGCAAAGCCACTGGGACATTATAGTTGAATATAAAAACAGATAGATTAGACAGTCATTTAATATATTCGTTTACAAACAGATAGATTAGACAGTCATTTAATATATTCGTTTACAAACAGATAGATTAGACAGTCATTTAATATATTCGTTTACAAACAGATAGATTAGACAGTCATTTAATATATTCGTTTACAAACAGATAGATTAGACAGTCATTTAATATATTCGTTTACAAACAGATAGATTAAACAGTCATTTAATATATTCGTTTAAAAACAGATAGATTAGAAAGTCATTTAATATATTCGTTTAAAAACAGATAGATTAGACAGTCATTTAATATATTCGTTTAAAAACAGATAGATTAGACAGTCATTTAATATATTCGTTTAAAAACAGATAGATTAGACAGTCATTTAATATATTCGTTTACAAACAGATAGATTAGACAGTCATTTAATATATTCGTTTAAAAACAGATAGATTAGAAAGTCATTTAATATATTCGTTTAAAAACAGATAGATTAGACAGTCATTTAATATATTCGTTTAAAAACAGATAGATTAGACAGTCATTTAATATATTCGTTTAAAAACAGATAGATTAGACAGTCATTTAATATGTTCGTTTAAAAACAAAACCTTGAAAAAAATAAAAAATAAGTACAGTCAGCTCCACATTATGCCTTCGCCAGTGACAAATCCAGGCGTACACTCAGCCAAAATACATCGTTATAATAAAACTAGTTTACGACGACGATTCCAAGCTGCGCTTAACTTTTGCACGTTCATATTTGGTACACCTTTGAAAATGGTAATTGCCATTTTCAAAAACAAACATATTTATTTAGATACTTAATTTTAGTACAGCTAAGTAGCCATTAATACTAAAATGCGTTAAACCTTTCACTCTGTCTTCTCATACACAGTTTAAGGTAGGTCGATTGAGCAACAGTGCGACAAAATGTGATATTAAATAATTTATGCTTTTTAGAGCGATTGTAATTACGTATTTAGAACAAATACACACAACATGCTGCTCTGCAAGTCAGACGCATCAGTGTCTAGCAAAAGGCTGCACGCGTGAGGCAACGGCCCTCACGCCCCAGCCGCCGCCCAGATTCCGATCCCGATTACCAGCCACCGGAGGCGCAGGCTTGCGGACGGCGAGCTATCCATTGCTCCAGCTCGCCTACCGACCGTCCGGTACCCGTCCGGACCGAGCCCAAGGTGTCGACGACGCGTATTGTTCCAAGCGCGCTTCAAAGAGTTGTCAGCAAACCGTAGGGGCCCAGCAGGGTCGAAGCCTACTGGGGCCAAGGATCTGCTTCTGAAAGGAAGATTCGGCCCCAGTACGAAACGAAACGAAAGAACAGGAGTGGATTTTTAGTCAGTAAAAGTCTGACACTATCTCCCGCTCCGCCTAAGGGCGCGGAGATGTCATTTAATGATTTTCTCACCTAAAAAAAATATCACTGTAACCTAGGCTGTTGTAATTTGGTCAGCAACCCTATCTATATGTACCGTAGAGTTTATTATTATCGATTTTCTATAGTTAACACGCTTTTGTAGCAAGTTTCAAGACCATGGGAACTATTCGAACGAGTTATCGCCGCCCTGGAACGCAAATCATCATTCAAATTTTTTTTTATTTTTTGTTTATTTACTGCCAATTTACACTAACAGTTTACACCACACATATAAATTACAGGCACATATTAATGAATATCGATAAACACACAGAACATTTGAAAAATATTAACATAATAATAATCAAAATTAAATCACATCAAAGATAATAAAATTAAAAAAAAATTAAATAATAACTATGTTCATGTCAAAAATAATAATCATAAAAATAATGTCAAAATGAAAGATTGAAAAAAATATAATAATGATCTATAGTCTGTCTAAAAAGTCAAACGACTTGTGTAATTATTAGGGTAAATTGAAATCTGATGTAGTCAACACTGACTAAATAATCAATGTTGATTAAGAGATTAAGATCATTGTTTACTAATAGTACTTTATAACATGTATCGAATATAAGTATTTATTAAATGATTTAATATTTATTAGAGGACTTTGTAACTATAAAAAAAAACCACAATATTTTCGTTTATAATATATCTATTTCAGTCTCTTTAATGAAATTCTTATTACAAAAGTAGCATACATTTGCAAAGATATAATAGTGTCACAAAAAAATATAAAGTAATAACATAAATCTGGAATCGTAAGAGAAATCTGGAACTATTCCGCATATTTTTTCATCATCACTAGCAACATTACGACCTTCTGTTGTAGAACTATGATCATCTCAAGAAACAAGTGAATGACAACTAAAATTCGTGATGTCGATAACAGATTTTTATTTCGACAATAATTCCAAAGTCGTTTGACTTTTTAGACAGACTTTACTTCTATGATATTATTAACTACCCCTATAAAATAAAAATACAGCTAGTACCCAAATATCCCAAAAAAAAACATAATTACTTTGAAAAAGGTATCCAACAGTGAACGTACACTGGCACAAAATAACAGTGTGTTACTTGAAAGCCGTCCACATTACCGACTAAATTGGAATACCACGTAATACTAGCCCTATTTGTAGGGTCACCATGAAGCTTGACAATAGAGGATATGTCCAGTTTTTAGTAAAAAAAAATATTTTATTTCACATAGACCTACATGGGCACTTATACAACATTAGAAGCTAGCACGGTTCCAAATTATATGAATAAAAATTAACCTGTTATGGGTGCATAGTTCCGTATTCGCGATTTTCAGTAGCCGTGAACTTGGCAGACCAGTTCCTAGCGAAGTATAAAAAGTGAAAGGTCAACTCGCAAGCAGCATAGTTTTGGAGTTCTTGATGTTTTTTTTTTTTTAAATATAAAGCAATAATATGATCTGGTTTCTTTTCTAATTAGCAGGCTAATTTATCCAGTTGGTTGCGACATATAAATTACATTAAAACACAAGCTAATGGGTCCTAAACCCAGTCTCTCTTACTTTGAAGGCAGTCTCTGAATGGGACGATGCTAACTTAGCCAAGATCAGTGCTGCTAAAACCTCGGTTTGTATTTTTCCCACTAAAAAGATCGCTATAACTCTGATTTAAGATCGGTTTAACCGTGAGGTGTAGATAACTTTGTCAAAAACTGATCATCTTGATTTTTTTAACTCCCTCTCGCAATTTTGGGACCAAAACAGCTCACTGGCTGCTAAAAAGAAGAAAGAATACTTCACGCCAGAACCGCTGTTCAAACTTTTCAAATCAGCCTAGCACTACAGAATATTATTAATTCATAAAACCCCAATTGTGTCTCTAATTGACGGTATTTGAAAGGTTGGAAAAACCAAAACCGAAACCGAAACGATAGCACTTTTTGTCCGAACATTCCTTGATCAAAACCACCACTGTGCACATATGCTTAAGTTTCTGTGAAATTGTTACTATTTTGGTGTACAATAAAGTTTATTCTATTCCATCAAATCCAAGACGTCACGCTTGGCAGTCACGTTTTAACCACGAGCACAACGAGGCACACAGTCAATAGACTATCGCTGGGAACTTTTTAAGAAATTCCTTGTAACTCCAGGATTCATATTCACCCTAGTAACAAGGGCCCGGTAAGATAGCGCGGATGGGAGGTAATTCTCAGCTAAAGAGGGGGAGGGAGGCGACCAAGTTAAACCTCTTTACTGTACAGAATCGAGTCGCTGATGATTATTTATTGATATTGGCGCCAGAAATGATATGAGAAAGGGTTTAGTTTGAATTCAAGATTTCACTGAATCAATGGGAATTTCTAATGACGTCGGCAGTCATTCCAATTTTTTTTTATGTTTGATTTGATAGTTACGGTTTGTTTTTGTACCATTAGACCGAAGTTGGATTTTATTCCAACTTACATTCGCATAACAACACTTCTTAGTCAATAATAAAAACAATAAATCAAGTAACAATTTTTTTACTTACAATGGTATATGAACTCCATGTGTAAAATCATTCAATGGCTCCTCCCGCACTTTGGTGGAGCGCGAGGACGAGTCAGACTTTTGTTAACAACCACACCTGTGTCTTTCAGTTACCCTTTGCGATCTAGGACCAGGTTTCTTTTTAAGAAATTCCTCATGTCTTAGTGGGCGTCGCGTCGGCCCTTCTAAGCCCCCCATAGTCTTACTGATTGAGACTCTAGCTCGGTTCTTTTGGGACTAGCAGACGGCGAGCTACCCAATACTCGTCGTCCGTAAAACCGCGATTTCAGTGACCGGTGGTCACACCGCGACTCCCGACGCCTGAGCGTGTCATGTCGCGGCGGTTGAAGTGTGAGGATGTTCGTTACCTCACGGATGCAACCATCTCCTTCACTAGTATTACTGCTTCACAGAAGAAGGCGACGGCATTCCATTCCCTCTCACTCCAGACCACGGCCTGAACCAAAGCCCGGCGCAAGAGATCGTCTATTTCCACGTGGACTTAAAGATTAAAGATACAGAATTGTTTTCTTAATCAAAACGAAAATACATTAAAAATCATCATTTCAGCTGAAAGACGTCCACTGTTAGACGTAGGCCTCCCCCAAGTGTCGCCACAAAGACATACCCTGTGCATCTCGCATCCAGTCGACTCTCACCAAGTCGTCAGTCCACCTTGTGGGAAGCCTTCCAACAGAAGCGTTTTCCGGTGCTCAGTCGCCACTCTAGAACAAAAAAATTAAAGAAAATAAAATTGATTTTGTTTTTATTGTATTAAAGAAAACATATTAAAAATAATACGTAGTAGTATCATCACACAAATTAACGTGCTTACAAGTAAAAAAAAAACGTTTTGTACTCTAAAAAAAATCGCATAAACCTTTTAGAATAACCGAAGTGTACAATAACACGACGGCTCTTGAGTCGTCGAGTGAATGGGGCGCTTTATATAATAGTCGAGTGGTGTATGGGACGCCACGCGGCACACTCAGATGTATTGAAAGTGTATGAATGTATGGGATCGGAGAAAAAAAGGGAAACTGACTGGTTTGATAAAATTGTGTGAATTAATAAGTGGGGTTTTTTAAATTATGTTTTTATTGTTATTGAACGAGTATGTTAGCGACCCGCGTCAGCTTCGCACGGGTAGGTACTACAAATCTTTGAAATTATTTATGAATTTATGTAAACTTCATGTACAATAGTGGTACATAGGCGGAGTTAATGCAACAAGGCAATCTCTCTCAGTCAACCTTTGGGTTAAAAAGACATCATTGTGAAACACAATAACAGATAGATACTTCAAACAAAAAAAAAAAAATAAGTTATTTATAATAAAAAATACATCACACCCTTAAAACAAAAGTGGAACTATACCAAAAAGTGGTACTATACCAAAAAAGTGGCACTATACCAAAAGTGGCACTATACCAAAAAGTGGCACTATACCAAAAAGGTGATTTTTTAGCAGTCATATAGTTTTCAGTGTACCTACTTATTTACTTGATAAGAATTACCGAGGAACATTAACATTGCAACAAAGAGTTTGACAATCAGAGTACAGGTTGTAATAATCAGATTGAAAAGTTAAAAGTTTACTAAAAATGGCAATTAAAACACAAGTTTAGTATAGTGTCCAATAGTACCTAGAGAATAGTGTATAGATTAGTTATGTTTTTTAATATGTATCAGTATATTAATTTGTAAGATTATTATTTGTGTATTTTGTCTATGGGATTTAGTTGCCTGATAATAAAGAATTATTATTATTATTATAGTGCCACTTATGTCTTGGTGGAAACTACATGAAAACCTGTACAGTAGTTTTGAAGTCTATTGCGTTCATACAGACAGACACGACGTGGTGAGGAATTTTGTTTTTATACTTGTAAAATATTAGGAAGGAAAGATTGTAGCCCCATTTTTTTTCCAGAGTTACAATAAATGGCAAACGATACAATACGATGCTGTACCTGATAGTTTGTATGTTTATATATATTACAGAAAATACAAAACACAAAGAAATCTGTATTAAATACCTTATTTCGAAAAAAGAATAACGTACTTTTAACCTCTCATGTGCCGTAATTAGAGACACAATTAAGCCATTGTGTCTCGCGTGGATCCACGTTTAGACACACAACGGGTTAATTTAATATAATGTTTGTTTGAACTTATAATTATTCCAAATCAATCCAAAGATAAAACACTTTGAAGTAACCCGTTTCAAAAAGCTGCAATTTCATAGTTAAATATTTATTTTCTTCTTGCCCTTATCCCATATTACTTCGGGTCGGCACAACACGTTTTTTTTTCTCTTCTGTTTCGTCACCTGTCACATTATCACTCACTCCCTTTTCTTTCATATCACTCCTCACACAATCCATCCGACTTTTTTTTCCTCCCTCTCCCTCTCCATCCATCTACATGTATACTCAGAACCTTTATAATAACATACGTTTCATTTCATCTCTCCTCTTTACATGATCATACTAAGAAAAAAGATTGCCTTCCAACTTTTCAGTCACTGGCGCCACTTTCAAACTTCCTCTAATATACTCATTTCTCACTTTATCCATTCTCGTCACACCGCACATCCATCTCAACATTCTCATCTCATATGTAAAGATTTATTATACCTAAAATTTCCAAAATCAAAAATCACCTAAAATCCGTTCCGCTCCCCACCCCCTAAAGCCGTTTCACACGGCACGAAGCATATTCGTGCGTTTTATTTAATTAAGCCCGTAATGGCGGGCGCGTGCAGGCCCTTAGGTGGAGTACCTACTACAAACTGCATAGGGCCGGTAATAATGTTTTTTACTCTTCTAATTGTGATAGTAATTGTGATACCCTTGTTAAAAGCTTTATAGTAATTGTTGAAAGAGTATTGATTACGGTTTGGGGGGAAATGGGTTATTTTTCAAATAATTATGTTTTTTTGCCTGCGTGGTTCCCAGCAAGTTCCCTGAGGCGACTTATAGCGATCCATTTGGCGGCCTAAACAGAACTTTAAAGAGATAACAATAATAATATTCTACAACTATCACACAACGAAGGCTAGTCCCAAGCTAAGCAGAGCTTGTGTTATGAGTACTAGACAACTGATAAACATACTTATTTATTTCTAAATACATACATTTTGTAGATAAATTACACCCAGACACAGAGCTAATGATCATGCTCATCACACAAATATTTGTTCTGGGTGGGAATCATGGCAATCAGGGCCACTAACCACCAGATCAACAGGCCAAAAGAGCTAAGGGTTATAGCTTCATCCCTCTTTTTTGCTCGCACACTTGACATTTTAAAACGTCATAATAAGGCCCCTGTACTCTTGTTCGTGTTTTGCATATATGTAACGATTGCTGAGTATAGGGTGATAAAGTCCGAATACCCAGTAAACGGTGGTTACCTGTATAAACAAATTAACAATTCAGTAAGTACGTAATTCAATGGATGCATTTTTATTTTTTTTGCATCGGCTTTTATATCATTACTTTAGGGACGCAGTTAACATTATAAATTACTAACTGTCCGCCCGCGACTTCGTCCGCGTGTACTTCGTTTATCGCACTCTAAACGTGTTTTCCCGTAGGAACAAGATGTTTTTCCGGGATAAAAAGTAGCCTATTTTCTTTTCCATGTCAAAGGCTATATGCATGCCAAATTTCATCCAAATCCGTTCAGCCGTTTTTGCGTGATTAAGTAACAAACATCCAAACATCCACACTTTCACATTTATAATATTAGTTAGGATTAACATCAGTTTAAAAAGATTGTTTATTTCGTTTAGTTTATAATCATTTCAGTCGATATACGTCCACTGTTGGCCATAAACCTCCCCCAAGTTCCTCCCCTAATTTATAGTATTAGTACATACTAAAAATTATATTGTCAATTACCAAAAACTACAGGTACTTATAAAAAGAGAAAAGGTTTGCATGCTTGGACTTTTATTTGTAATGAATAAACTTAACAACAATTAAACGGAATTTTTTAATTCTTTTACCAGTAGAATAGGCTAGTGGCCGTAAAAAATGTAATTAGTCCGTCTTTTAGATTATTCAAAAATAAGGGACACGTATTTTTTCTTTTTTCGATTTAACAAAAAATAAAAATAAAGTTACGTGTGACGTCACACCGTGCTGCATTTTTTCGCACGGGGTGACGTCACACGTAACTTTAATGGGCTATATCTTTGTTATTTTTTATTAAATCGAAAAAAGAAAAAATACGTGTCCAATATTTTTCTATAATCTAAAATACGGACTAAATAAAATGTAATTATTTTGTCCCTGGACACTACCCTATTCTATTTTAGTATTATAGGTACTTAGTTATACATGAGTATTAAACATGGGCTACATATTTTCTAATTTCACGCAGGCAAAGCAAATGAATGAATTTTATTCGAAGACATGTGACATTCACCAACCCGCATTGGGCCCGCGTGGTGGATTACGGCCCATTCCCTGTCCTAGAGAGGAGGCCTGAGTCCCAGCAGTGGGAACATTAAAAAGGCTGATGATGATGAAAGCAAATGGCAGAGTAACATAATCTTAGTTCCTACTTTCCTTATTCCTTCTGTTTAAGCAGCACCAAATATTTACTAGTTTTTTTTTTCTATAAGTACATATTTTTTTCATCTCTTCGACGTACTCCACCAAGCGCATTAATATACTCAATACATTATCGACCCAACAAATCTTTATCCTACTGTATCGCCAGCTAATCTGTTAAGTATCTTCACTTAGCAGAAACTTGTGATAAACATGGTAACACGGTGTTGCGTTACTAAATAATGGCGGCCAGTGATTGTTGCGACGCCGATGTGGAGATAATAAGGGAAAAAATTTGAGAAAGGTAAGGAGGGTGGTTGTCGTCCGTGAGTAGAGAATTTCAAATATTTAAAAATTGCAAACACAGTGCCAATGTGGAGACCCTTCACAGGATATGTATCACCTCCTATCCTGCCCAGCATACAGAACTACATGCACTCTCCATGACTTATATGAAGCCAACGACAGAGCTGTCCAGGTGGCTAAATATTGTTAGGACAAAATTTGAGTCAAATCGACACGAAGAAGAAGAAGAAGATTATTTTATTTGAAAGATTTAAGTCACTCAAAGAGCAACGGACAGGGCTATGCTCGGAGTTTCCTTACGTGATCACATCTGAAGATATCCGCAGGAGAACCAAGGTTACAGACAGCCTAAGGAATCGCCAAACTTAAGTGGCAGTCGGCAGGGCACATTGCTCGCAGAAAAGATAGTCAATGGGGATAAAAGGTTTTGGAATGACGACCGGACGACGCAGCGTTGGAAGATCTTTCAAAAAGTGGACCGGGCGAGGGTCGCGGGAATCCGATGGATGCGAGACGCACAAGACCGGTCATTATGGAGACACTTGGGGGAGGCCTATGTTCAACAGTGGATGTCTTTTGACTGAAATGATAATGATGATGAGCAGTGGACGCCTAGTAGTAACGGCCCCGACTTACAAGTTGTAAGACGCTAGTTCAAACCCAACCTTTTTTTCATTGGTATTTCTCAAAACGGTGAAAGAAAACATCGTGAGGAAACCGGCAATTCCTAGAACTAAAAAATGTTAGTAGTATATAGTAAATGTTAATAGTAAAACATTTTACATCTACCAAAATGCACTGGGTCTGCGTGGTGAAGTACCATCTATTCCTTCTCTTAGAGAGGAGACCTAGGTCCCACCAGTGGGAACATTACGAGGCTGATTATGCTTTTATTGTTATTTAAAGAATCATTATACTACTAAGTGTATTTAAGAGTGCCCTTCCCGATCCGTCTATCGTCAACTTAAGCATGATGTCTCATCCAACGTATTGGCTGATAAAAAGGCAACATGAAAAAGAGAGATAGCGCCTGAACGCTCTGTTGGCAGCCGGTATTTTTTTTTTATTGTTGATAGGTTCGCGCTTGACCGCCATCTCACCTGATGGAAAGAGACGATACGGTCGACGATGGAACGCGCTTACCTAGAAGAAACCTATTCACTCTCACCACTCACTTAAACATTTTACAAAGCTGATTCCAGGAAATACGTGTTTTTAAAAAAACAAGTTTTTGGGAAAAAATGTTATTCAGAATTTCGATTACCTACAATTCTAATACCTACGAAACTATGCAAAGTTTCTATAAATGTTATATATTTCCTTTACTTTTGAATTTATAACTACATTATAAAGGGTTAAAGTTCACGCAAAATAGCAGATTTTTACATGTATTTACTGAACTAGTTTTACATAACTTGTTGGTGGTTTTGCACGAACTTATCAATAATAAAAAAGAATAAAAGAAAAAAAAACAACGGACAACTAGAAGAAGAAATTAGAGTTAAAAGAGAGTCATAATCTTGAAGTAGAACATCCCACCTATACTTACAAAGCGTTTTGGGAGTACATTCATTATGCGTACAGCTAAGGAATGGAATTCCCTGTCGGAGTCTGTGTTTCCTGATAGCTATAGCCTAGGGGTCTTTAAGTCAAGAGTGAATAGATTGCTTCTAGGCAAGCGTGATCGGTCGTCGGCCACATCATCGCTTACCATCAGGTGAGATTGTTGTCAAACGGGAGCCTATCCATTATAAAAAAAAAATATGTCACTAACTCAACAACGGTCACTGTCACCCTACTCTCGCCTGAACAGTTTATCATTGAAGCAGAGCACAGTAACGACACTTGGTGTTCAATCCAGCGTACGCAATGTTTACAAAGATTACCCGGTGGAAAATAGCTTTTAGAGCAAATTAGATGGTACAGCCACTGTGTTGAGTTGCATTATTATTATGTCCCTACTATTTATTAGGATGTAGGCAGACCGCATCTATACATATGCAGACAGGTAGCTGATGTATGAGTTACTTAGGCTACTTTTATTTTAGAAAAAATAAATTAAAAATCCTGTGGTCCACGTGAACGAAGTCGCGGGCACAGCTAATCGTTACTATTTCTATAGCGGCCTGCCACAGCTTCGCACTAGTGGTAGAAATCTTTGTAATTCTCGTTTTTTTTTCTAATATAATATGTATTTATTTATTTATTTAACAATTCATGTACACACTTAACTTATATAAGAAAAGAAGACAGAAACAGAAAAATATATATATGTATATATTATACACCCGAATCTTTCTCATGAATCGCTCCATCTATATTTTTTTTTTATTGATATAAACGAGTGCTTGACTGCGATCCCACCTGATAGTAGGTAGCGATGCAATCTTTGATGGTGAAGCGCACTAGTTTATTATATTGGTAGAAACCCCATAAAAAACCGACTAGACAGGGTTATTTGTAAACCGCTAACTACCTTAAAGGACTGTATTGCTAACATCATAAAAAACAACTTTTATTCTATGACTTTTACAAAACATAATTCGTTTACCAAAAACAAAACGTCAAGATTTCGTTTTTCTATCTAACACATTTCAACTCTGTATTATTAGAGCATTGAGCACCCCCGCCGCCCGATCCCGCTCCCCCAGCTATTTTACTATAGCTTGCTTCGCGTAGACTTCGTAATATTTAGAACGTCCAATTTAAATATTTTGTATGTCAATCTGATGAACTAAATAAAATATAACAATTTTTTTAAAGTCGTAGAACAGAAGTTATTGTTTATGATGTTAGTGATATATAATTTACAAATAACCCTGTATAATTGCGGATTGCGAGAAAAATTGTGGAAGCAAGGCATTTTTTAATGAATTTGTCATTAAAAATGCCCTGCCTCGATTATTTTTTTATTTACAGTCTTGTAACCTCATCATCATCATCATTTCAGCCGAAAGACGTCCACTGTTGGACATAGGCCTCCCCCAAGTGTCGCCACAATGAACGTTCCCGCGCGCCTCAAGGAGCTGTCAGCAACAGCAGGGGGCCCCTGGGACCCCTGCTCTTGCTGACACACAGCTAGAGCGAAGCCTACTGGGGCCAGGGTTAATTCGAAAGATAGCTCAAGCCCCGGTACGAAAGGCACGAAGGAACGGGGTGGGCTTTCATTCAGTAAGAGTCTGACACTATCTCCCGCTCCGCCCAAGAGCGGGGGTTGTCATTGGATGATTTTTCCCACCATAAAAAAAAAACATTTAAATTCCAAACACCAGTAGTCAAGCACCTACTTACGATTATCAAGTAACACAATACACTTTTTTCTTGATATACCAGTGACAATCCATGGTGTTTAAGGGATTATCTCATGGCTTTCTATGAACAGATACTTGAAGAGATTAGCGGAATTGCATCAGAGGTATGCAGGAATGTATTAAGTGGGTGTTTTGAATTTTTTAGCTATTCGTTTTTGTCTCTTTATATGAGATTAAACGAATAAAAAAGATGCCGACCGCGGCTCCGCCCTTGTGTTATGCTTACTTACCAGCTTACATATAATTTTTAATTTTTTAATTTTTTTTCTCTTTAACCGCAATAAAAACAAAGAAAACAAAATAAAAATTATTTGAATCGACCAGGCCGTTTTTGAGCGTCAGTGAAAAGCAACTGATTTTAATAGGTGTATAAGATTTTTATTAGTTTTGAATCCCTTGTAAATCTTTGCTGATACAAATTTAAAAAAAAACACTTGACTTACTATTAAATAACTATCTACACTTTTATAAACTCATCTAATATTATAAAGAGGTAAAGTTTGTTTTTTGTTTTTCTATAATCTCTGACAAAAAAAAAAGCTACTTTTTTATATTTTTGCTTTTGTTAATAAGCTTTTGTTTTTGTTTTATTTTGTAATTAATTAAAAATAATTAAGTACTTACGGTATCTCAATTTACGAAGAAAAGCAAAAAATAATATAAACTAAAATCAAAAAATAATATAAACTTGTTGATGTTAACCTAAAACACTTTTTAAATCCCCTTTAAATCTAAGCCCGTGAACACATGACGCAATTTTCGTCACTCATCCTATCTCTCTTCAGAAATCTCAAAAACACTTTTACTTTTAACGTAAGTAATCCTACTCAACTGTTTATCTTTCGTACGATCTGTAGCGATTGTCACCAACCTAACACCGGTAAAGTAAACATTAGTGTTGGGTTACACAAATATACAACAATGGTGGTGTCTTTTTTACACTTTTGGGTAGTGTGTCACCGGCCTATGGGGGAATTGAGCAGGTAGATATGTAGGTGATTGTTTTCTTAATTAAAGTTAGTCACTTAGGTGTATCTTGAAGGGCTGCATAAATATTCGAAAGAGAGCGACACTTTTTATTTTTTTAGTTAGGAAATCATCAAATGACTTCTCCCGCTCTGCCCTAGAGCACGAGATGTCTTTGAATGAACGTGTCAATATTGACTAAAACCCAATACTGTGTTCCTTTTTTGCCTTGCGTCCAGGAACCCGGGTTTTCCTTTCAGAAGCGAATACATGTAGTGTCAGCAGGCTTCAATGCTGCTGGGTCCCCACGATTTTGCTGACAGCTCCTTGAGGTGCACACTACACGCTGTCGACGACTCGAACTCGGTTCGGACGGTTACCGGACGGCCGGATGGCGAGGTACCCATTGATCTTGATCTCGGTGACTGTGGCGTGAGGAAGTCCGTTCTATCACGCGTGGAACCGCCTCCTTTGCTAGCATTACTGCTTCGCAGAAGGAGGCGACCGCCTACCACTCAACGATACCTTGGTACAGGTTACCAAGGCCCAGCATGAGAGGTCGTTCGTCAGCCGCCGATCGCCCCCTCAAAGAGAGGATTTACCGCCATAATATTGGCGTGCCCAAACGATTGCGGCCATGGAGCTCAATGGGCAACTGAACGAATTCCAGTGCTCCAAGTGCACCTCAAAGACATGTCAGCGAAACCGTAGATGGGCTACTAGGGTTTTGATAACATCTCTTTGAGGCAGGGCCGAACTCGGGTTTCCTTGTTTGAAAGATAGATAGATATATTCTTTATTGTATACCAAAAATAAAAATTACATCAGGAACTTAAAGTTAATAGGGTGTCACAATGGGCAAGTAAACCCATGACGGGTTTACTTTCAAACAAGGAAACCCGTACCCCTAGCCAAGTTGCTAATCTGCAATAGTTAACGCTAGTAGAAAGCTTTAAATGTACGGGAATGACGTCGTCTCAACGCTCAGTCACGTGGTCAGAACAAAAGATTCGGCGACGTTCGACGAAAGCGAAACAGTTATAACTTGGCTAGGGGGGCCGGGGTCTTGATAAGCAAGACAAAGAAATAACATAGATAGATAGATAGATAAATTCTTTATTGTACACCAAAAATAAAGCAGCATAGGTGTGGTTTTTGTCAGCTAGTTTGACAAGCCCTCCCGCTCTGCCCTAGAGCCGGAGAAGTTGTAAGGCCCTAATTTTGATTTTAATTGATTGTTTTTGATATTCATGTATTTTATTTTGTTTGTTCTATTTAATTTTGTTATTGGCGTCGTGATTTTTTTATATGAAAATGACAAAGGGTATAAAGACCTGAATAAAAGTTATTATTAGTATATTAAATTATTATTCCGTTCATTACTTTTCTGTACATTTATTTTACATAAAATTTACACAATTTTAAATATTTATTAAATTACACATTTTTTTTACTAAACTAAAGATTACTAATAATATTAAAAAAATACTCCGGTCCAGTAAACTATTATGATATAGACTACATTCTGTAAATCGCTATTATCCACACTTACTCATTGTCGGCTTCTTTAAAGCTAATCTCAAGCACTCCACACAATACTAAGCAGCAGTATCGCATTAAGTTCACACTTGACCGGGCAATCCGGGCATTCACGTAAATAATCAACAATGGACAATGTACACAATGGTTAAGTTGCGTAATTCGGCGAAATGTTTTGGTTAAGGCGTTTCATATGGTTGTCAGTCGGTCGATTTGGTTGGAGATTTGTATACGGTTTTATTTTGAAAAAGATGTCGTTTTTTAAATGGAGTACTACCCCTTGTCAGCGGTTTTGCCCGCGTAAAATTAAAAATTATATACTCGTAGCACAAATCACTCAGTGATAAAATAGCATTCTACTGAAGAATTGTTTTTTAAATCTGACTTGGAGTTTCAGAGTTTATTAAATACAAACATTTTTTTTTTCTCTTTTATAATATTAAATATATTATAGAAGATTAACTAACTTTCTTTCGGATCTTTATTTATATTTTACTGTTTATCTTTTTGAGGAGTTACAACGATGTTGATAAGAAAATAAGCTTTGCAATTGTGTAAGTAGTTTTTTTTTTTTTTAACTTTAATAATCTACCTCTTTAAGTAACATAGTTAAATGATTACATATATTATTTATTTTTCATTATGTTTTCCGATTTAAACAAATTTAGTAAGTACATCAATTACTTTATACTTCAATTTACCTTAACCTCGCAGCGAATAGCACCGTTTATCTGAAAGGGCATTACAAAAAAAAAACTTAATCACAAAGAAGTTCTCCCTCTCAGGATCATCTGGACAGACGGACACCATTCAGTTACACTTTATAATATGTATTGTGTATCATTACGACCACGCACAAAGGGGGGTGACCACAGTTGGACGGAATTAACGTCTTTTGTTATGTACTTGAGAATTTATTGAGATATCTATGTAGATATACTTTGAGTGGGCCGACGGTTTTATTACAGGATATTTTTTGCTCGCTTTTGACCGCTATCTCACCTGATGGTAAGCGATGATGTGGGCAACGATGGAACACGCTTGCCTAGAAGTAACCTATTCACTGTTGACTTAAAGACCCCTAGGTTGTAGCTATCAGGAAGCCCAGATTCCGGCAGGGAATTTCACTTCTTAGCTGTACGCATATTGAATGTGTTCCCAAAACACTTTGGTAGTATGTACATGGAATGTAGCGTTTTGGACGTCTGAACTAATATATTTATAAAATAAGTGTTACTAACTTACAGTGTGGACCAAAAGCCGTTTTAAATAAATTATTATTATCATGTTACCGAGGACCTGGTACGCAAAGGGCTACTGGAGGAACAAAGATGAGTTTTAGTCAGCAAAAGTCTAACATTCCCTCTCAATCCACCCTAGAATTAGAGAAAAAAATAAACATAATTACGAGTATGATAAATCATCATAATTGAATGATTTTTTTTTTTTTGGTATAGAATGTCATCCAATGACAACTTGGGCGGAGCAGGAGATAATGTCAGACTCTTACTGACTAAAAAAACCCACCCCGTTCCTTCAAGCCTTCATACCGGGGCTCGAGTTCCCTTTTCGGATAACTCTGACCCCAGTAGGCTTCGACCCGGTTGGGCCCCTGCTGTTGCTGACAACTCCTTGAGGCGCGCGGGAACAGTGCGCGCCGTCAACGTCTTAGGCTTGGTCCGGACAGTTACCGGACGGTCGGACAGCGAGCTACCCATTGCTGTGGCTGGAAATCGGGATAGTAATCCCGGCGGCGGCGAGAGCGCCGTTGCCTGATGCGGTCGGCCTCCTCCTTTGCGAGCATAACTGCTTCACAGAAGTCGGCGACCGCCTGCCACTCCTCCTCGCTCCGGACCATGTCCTCAACCAAGGCCCGGCGCGAGAGCTCTCCGCCGCCGATCACCCCTACGAGGGCACGGCGATGCTCCGCCCAAGCAGAGCACACCTCGACTGTGCGCTCCACCGTGTCCTGCGGGCATTCCGCACAGTGGCGACACCCGGGCGTCACTTCCGCTTTAATCTGGAACAGGAACCTCCCGAACTTCCCATGTCCGGTGAGGACCTGCGTCATGCGGTAGGTAAGGACGCCGTGAGGTCTTTCCAGCCACGCCTCAAAGAGGGGACTTACATCATAATTGAATGATCAAAATGAGCATTTCAAAGACTAATTAGCTTTTCGTATTTTATTTTTATTAAACACGTTATTTCATACTAGGATTTATTCTTACACGTAAACACACATGCGCAAGACACTAAAACTCGGAAAAACTATCTGTAGATCATATAAATATTTTGTTCCCCATGGGAACCGAACCTGTTATACGCAGCGTAGCAGTTTATCACCAAAGTACTGCGCCAACCGTGCGTTATTGATTAGCTTTCATCATTATCATTTTAGTCTAAAGACGTGCACTGTTCGACCAATGTCGCCATAGCGACCGGTCTGGTCCGTCTCTCTATCACCAGGTCATCAGTCCACGCGGGCTTGCGGACAGTGGACAGCAATGGGTAGCTCGCTGTCCGGCCGTCCGGTAACTGTCCGGACCAAGCCCAAGTCGTCGACGGCGCGCCTCAAGGAGTTGTCAGCAACAGTAGGGACCTAGCCGGGTCGCAGCTTACGTGGCCAGGGTTATCCGAAAGGGAACTCAAGCCCCGGTATGAAGGCTAGAAGGAACATAGTGGGTCGTTTAGTCAGTAAGAGTCTGACACTATCTCCCGCTCCGCCCAAGAGCCCCGCTCTTGGGCGGAGCGGGAGATAGTGAAAAACTATCTGTAGATCATATAAATATTTTGTTCCCCATGGGAACCGAACCTGTTATACGCAGCGTAGCAGTTTATCACCAAAGTACTGCGCCAACCGTGCGTTATTGATTAGCTTTCATCATTATCATTTTAGTCTAAAGACGTGCACTGTTCGACCAATGTCGCCATAGCGACCGGTCTGGTCCGTCTCTCTATCACCAGGTCATCAGTCCACGCGGGCTTGCGGACAGTGAGCAATGGGTAGCTCGCTGTCCGGCCGTCCGGTAACTGTCCGGACCAAGCCCAAGTCGTCGACGGCGCGCCTCAAGGAGTTGTCACCAACAGTAGGGACCTAGCCGGGTCGCAGCTTACGGGGCCAGGGTTATCCGAAAGGGAACTCAAGCCCCGGTATGAAGGCTAGAAGGAACAGGGTGGGTCGTTTAGTCAGTAAGAGTCTGACACTATCTCCCGCTCCGCCCAAGAGCGGGGGTTGTCATTGGATGATTTTTCCCACCATAAAAAAAGGTCATCAGTCCACCTTGTGGGAGGCCTTCCAACGCTGCGTTTTCCAATGCGCGGTCATTACTAGAACCTTTCGGCCCCATCGACAATCTGTTCTGCGAGCAACGTGCCCTACCCACTTGCACTTAAGTTATATCTAGTTAAAAGCTTTGCTTTGAAGTTTTTCAATAAACTGCACTCCATTTCTTCCCCCGAATCAATTCCTTGAAAAGGAAATAAGAAAATTAAAGAATGAAAGAAAGAAATATGATCAAAGCGTACATTTTCATGCGGTATCAAGCAATAACGTGTTATTACAAAATTGGATTTGTCTGTTGTATTAAGACTAGTGGTAGCGCCTGGAATTGGGTGGGATTAGATCTATATTTTTAACTGACCTGTTGGTCTAGTGGATAGTGGCCTAGACTGATATGCCGGAGGTCGTGGATTCGATTCCCACCAAGGACAAATGTTTGTGTGTCTGGGTGTAATTTATCTATCATTATTTATTTATTTATTAATAATAAGCATATCAACAGCACAATCACTTGGAATAAAAATAAAACTTAGGTACATCTAAAAAATGACATTTCAGTAACCACGCAAATAACAGGTATGCATGACATTGAAAAAATTAGAAATTAGAGACATAACAAAAAATGTGTCCAGTACACCTAGATCCAGAACACTACAAAGACAAAACACACCGAAATATAAAAAAAAACATACATTCAGCCGAACATAGAACCTCCTCCTTTTCGAAGTCGGTTGAAAACGTACACTATTCACACTGTTTATACAGGTGGCGTCTGTATGAAGCAAAACTCATCGAGAAGACATCGATAGGGTGATCCATGAAGTTGGACCTATTTATGTATGTATTTAAAAATATATAAGTATGTTTATCAGTTGTCTAGTACTCATACCATTACTAAGCTGCCTGACTAGCTTAATCAGGCAGTGAAGCAATAATATAATAATAATATAATATTCCAAAACTATCGCACAACGCCGTCCAGTCTCAAGCTAAGCAGAGCTTGTGTTAAGAGTACTAGACAACTGATAAACATACTTATATATTTCTAAATACATACATATTATAGATAAATTACACCCAGACACAGAACAAATGATCATGCTCATCAGACAAACATTTGTCCTGGGTGGGAATTGACCCCACGACTTCTGGCATAGCAGTCACGGCCACTAACCACTAGACCAACAGGCCAGTCAAATAGGATGTGTCAGACTTTTACCGACTTAAACCTGTTTCTTCAGTTGCCTTTTGCATTCCAGATCCACATTGAACTCCGTTCAATCCAACAGCTCTAGCTTCACTCTCCCCCACACGGCTAATTCCGTCAAAAATGCGTGCACAAACAAAAAGACGGTGGTATAATACCGTAATGTAATAAGGAGAGCTACATAGCTAGCGACGGATTTCTTACGGTTGAAGTTTAGAGGGATCGGGGCGAGGCCGGAGTATATCATTGTAGCGTTCGCGATGGATGGACGCGAATGAGGGATGGAGACCGATTTTGTATAGGTACTAAAACACTTTTTCAATACACTTGCTCAGAAAGTGACTATAATTGCACTACACTTAGGTATATAATGTAGCTTGTAACCAAACTGTGACTTTTTGATTACCATTATGCACAAGTGTGATAATGTAGTGGTAACCTTTTTTGTTAAACCTCTGTTCTCAAATCAAACATTGAATTCGAAAAAAAATACATAAGGTATTGCGTTCAATAGTACAAATTAGTGTCTTGCTTGTTTATTTTATGCTAATTTGTGTTTAAATAAACTATTTTAACTTTTACATAAATAAAACCTTTCATAAAATAAAAATATTTTTTCTGTTAGATAAGCAACCTCATTCTTATTTTTATTCAAACAGCCTAGCTAGAGTATAACTAGTCTAAGGCCGCCATTTTGGATGCGCGCGCATATGAAGAAAGAACAATATTTTGCCGCCATACTACAAAAAAAAAAACAGCTTTGCTGATAAAGCAAATATTAATTAATTTGTAAAATTTTCCAAATTTTTACAAAAACTGGCCAAGAGCGTGTCGGGCCACGCTCAGTGTAGGGTTCCGTAGTTTCCCGTCCGTCACAATAAGTGTACCCACTTATGAGTTTAAAAAAATACTTGCTTAAACGATTATACTACAAACTTAGTCCAGAAATTATTTTGTAGAACCTTTTTGTCTTTTTTGTACAAAAACTGTTCTTTCTATCAAGTTCAAAATGATTTTCCTAGAAATTCCTTATAAAGTTCTACTTTTTAGATTTTTTTTCATATTTTCTAAACTTATGGTTCAAAAGTTAGAGGGGGGGACACATTGTTTTTTACTTTTGGAGCGATTATTTCCGAAATTATTGACATTATCAAAAAATGATTTTAGTAAACCCCTATTCATTTTTAAATACCTATCCAACAATATATCACACGTTAGGGTTGAAATTAAAAAAAAAAATCACTTCCCACTTTACATATAGAGCTATCCTAATAAAACATTTTTTTCCAATTTTTATTTTACTACTTTGTCGGTGTGATTGATATACATATTGGTACCAAATTTCAGCTTTCTAGTGCTAACGGTCACAGAGATTAAGCGAGGACAGACAGACAGACAGACAGACAGACATAGCGAGACTAAAGGGTTCCTAGTTGACTACGGAACCCTAAAAAGAAATATGGGCGTGCATATGAAAACAGATTTTTACCGCCACAAAAGTTTACTAGTTTTACAGTTATTTTCTTCACAAGTGTATTGAAAAACGTCGTGTAATACACGTGAGTAATAAGTGATCACACATTTATATCATAATGTACCATTACGAAATTTCTTGCCGGCCAATCGAGCATCTGTTCTACGAGCAATATGCCCTGCTCACTGCAACTTAAGTTTGGCGATTCTTTTGACTTTTTTTTTGTAGGTGGGAAGGTTTCCCCTCGAAAACAAAAAAAAAGGTGGGAAAATCATCCAATGACATCTCCGCGCCCTTAGGCGGAGCGGGATATAGTATCAGACTTTTACTGACTACAAACCTACTCCTGTACCTTCGTTGCCTTTCGTACCGGGGACCAATCTTCCTACTGGGGCCAAGTGTCTGCCTTTGGCTCTAGTAGGCTTCGACCCTGTTGGGCCCCTACGATTTGCTGACAACCCTTTGAGGCGCGCGTGGAACAATACCCACCGTCGACATCTTGGCGATTTCTTTGGGCTATGTCGGTGTCCTCGGTTCTCCTGCAGATATCCCCGTTGTTTAGTTACAAAATAAGAATTTTGATCACGTGCTTGACTTACGGTAAATCAGGCATGCATGTCCCAGTCGATAATGTGCCCCACTTGCAAAACAAAGTAAATTGCATGGTTCTCACATGACTTAACCATTACTTACGTGTTTACTGTATGGACTTCAAAAGAGACGTTGACCCCCTGACTTCGTTTAGGTGTTTCTTCGGATAGTCAGCTAGGAAACACCGGCCTCATCTAGTTTAAATTAAAGAAAATATTGACGTGTAAAAATTTATAACCCATTTGTAAAATAAATGTTTCAATAATGTTTATTATGTATTTATTTTATTTATCATTTACCACTTTAATCATTTAAATACAAAAAAAATCCGTCTCCACCCTTACCTCTCTCCATTATCATATAAATATGTATGTTACGCACGGCGTCGCATCATGCCATACATTTTTGACGCAATCTTACAAATATAATAAAAGGTTCCCCCTGTACGATATTATATATCTGTGCCTATGGGAGGTTAGGTAGGTAAGTAGAGAGATACCCTTTATTCATGAGGTATGGGAGAAGTGTGATGGAAGATGCGTAGGCTTGCTAAGAAAATAATCTTCACTCGATGTTTGTAAAGGTGAATACAGACTTTGCGAGGCATGCGCCGCGAACAGCACACAGCGAAAGCATATGCTTGAAGTGTGCGTGTTTATAACAATATATGCACCAACATATACTCGGGTCGAGCCATGGCGTGCGAAGTCAATGCTTTATTTGTCAGTCTTCATGTTTGTGGCGAGGCTTGTGCTTGCGAAGCATTGGCGGTGCGCCGTGCGCGGCGCATGCCTCGCAGTCTGTATCCGCCTTAAGATAGCTTCTGATTTTTATTCCTTGCAAGGTTCGGCAGAGGCAAAATATATTTTACTAGTTTTTGCCCGCGACTTAGTCCGCGTATGTAAATTAGAAGTAGCCTATGTCTCTCAGCAATAAAGCAGCTTTCTATTGGTGAAAAAATTTTAGCTATCGGACTAGTACTTCCAGATATTACCTCCTACAAACAAAAAAACAAACTTTGGCGGTTATCACACTGCCACGCTCCTACACACGTACTTGCGGGAGTGCAAGGGCCCAATTCTCGATTTTAGAGATGGTGTCGAATTCGACAAAAAATTCTAATGACGTCATTTTTTCGACAAATTTTAAAAGTTGCTATTCTGGGGATGTCGAATTCGACATTTGTCGAAGGATAACGTTAGAGTTCATGTCGATTGTAGAGATAATGTCCTGCATCATCGAGCGGGTTTTTACGCACTCACGCGCGTAGGTGCGTCTTGTAAATTCACGCAGGCGCTCATTTCATACAAAATCACGCACGGTACTACGAGACTTAGTGTGGCATATCATGCGTGTTGCCCCGCACCCACGCGCGTGAGTGCGTGTTTCTCCGCATGTAGATGCGTGATCTGCATGATCGAGCGTGCATGCAGTTTCAGTGTGTTGGGCTGTGCGTGTTTTCTATACAAACGGAGATACTTACAAGCCACGTTGAGACATGTATTCACGCACTACGCTGCGGGGTGCGTGGCAGTGTGATAACCGCCTTACCTTTTTCTATCATTAGTGTAGATTTCGCATAGGCCTACATGCAGTGGCGTAATTTAAAGGGTGGCAAGGCTGGCAAAATGCCACAGGCCCCTGGCCCGGTGGGGCCCCCCATCTGAGAGACCATGAAAGAAGTAACCTAACATTTTATTAGGGTATTTAAATTCAATTAAAATTACACACAAATAGGTACATATTAAACACAATCACAAGAAAAAGATCAATTTCCCGTGGCATTTTACCAGCTAGTCACTCTATAGTACCTACCGCCATTGGAACGTCCACCTTCAGAGACGAAACAGAAAAGTCTTCGTGTATTAAAGAACTTTCAATTTATTTTATAATTATAAAGATTCGTTTTATGCCTGTACTTCATGATGTGATTTATTCAAATCAAATTACATCATGACAAGTTTTATGGGGCCCCTTTGAATGATTTTGCCATGGGCCTAAGATGGTATAGTTACGCCATTGCCTACATGGGCACTTATAAAACGGTCCTAATTTCAGAAATTCTCCGGGGTCTAACGGAACGGAAGGCCTAGCGTGGCAGATGCCCGCTAGGCCTCTAGGCTTTGCTGACATCTCTTTGAGGCGCGCGTAGAAGACTACTCGACCATGACGTGCCGTCAACGACTCGGCCACGGTCTTTCCAGGACGGGTGGACGGCGAGCTAGCCATTACTCATCGTTGGTGGCTGGGGATCGCCTTGCGACTCCCGAACTTGAAAACTTATACTGTACTGATTTTTTTTTTTAAACAAAAAAAACTTTAAAAGCGGCATTACTTTCATTTTCCTCAATCTCTCAACAGTTTAATCGTATTTCATAAAAATAAAATATAACAAAACAAGAAAAAAAAAACATAAATATTTGAACAATGCAAACAAAAGATTATTACAGGACAGGCCCTCGATCCAATTTGAACACATATTACATACGGTATTTAGTTTTACTTACAATAAAAATAAAAAAATCGCAACAATAGGTTAAAAAAATACTATTCCCAAACATTCGCTGCGGGTGGCAAACATTATATTCCCAAACAATTACAAACAAAAACCAACCTTAAAATTTTAAAAGATAGAGTTCAAAATCAGTTGAGAATTGTAAAGTTAACCCTCAAATGCTTGCTGATTCGTGGCGGCTACCTATTTATACGGTAAGTAAGTACTGTATTGTACTTTAGTGTTTCAAAATCTGGTCGTTTTGATTCGTTATGGTTTGTAAGAGGATGGGAGGCATGTTTTGGGTTGAAGATCAAAAATGGCGATAAAATAGCATAGCACAATCGGCCTTATAATGTTCCCACTGTTGGGACTCAAGCCTCCTCTCTAGGAGAGGAAATGGGCCGTAATCCACCACGCGGTTCCAGTGCGGGTTAGTGTAATAGCACATGTCTGAGAATTTTTGGTTCTAGGACATGCCGGTTGCCTCTCGATGTTTTCCTTCACCGTTTTGAGAGCTGTGGTGATGAAATAAATTACACAAAGTAATGCGCCTGGCTGGGTTTGGACCCGCGACTTATAACTCGTGAGTCGGGGCCATTACTACTAAGACTTGGCCCCCAGTGCAATAAAATAACTTAGTTTGATATTAATTTGTTTGGTCTTAGAACTATTGTGAACTACCATGAAAGCAGATTTCTTCAAATAAAGTTATGATTTCGAAACGTCATCGCTTACAATGGGCCTCATAAGAAGACTTAAAGTTACCCAAAGGGCAACGGAAAGGGCTATGCTCGGAGTTTCCTTTCATTCTTTATTATACACCATGATAAATAACAAAATATGTGGATATCAGAAAAAAAAAATAACAAAACAACAAACAAAGTATGTGGATATATGGTGATGGAGAGAGTGAGAGAGTGTGATGAGAGTGTGTGGTTCCTTGCGTGATTACCAGAGGTCGGAATTAAGTAGAGTTAGACATGTACTTACATCGATTTCTGTATAGATATGCCTCAAATCCCGGGATAAATTTTAAAGAGCAAATTTTTTTTTAAGCTATTGCATAGCTTCTATCGCGGGCCTTGAGCGTGGAGACCGCATCCAGAAATTCCGTAACGAAAATAACCTAACACCCCCACTCACTTGTTTTTTGAGCGTGGTGACCGATAAGAAAACAAATGAGTGAACAATCAATCAAAATTCAATTCAATGTGTGAAAGTGTAAGTTCAATTAATATCAAAGAAAAAAAAACAAAGGAAAAAAAATACTGCATAAATAAAATAAATAAATAATTATAATTGCATAAGTTGATAAAAATGCTATGCAATAGCTTTACCGCGGCAGTCCCCGAGTGCCACACGTCTTTTTATCTCTCTATCAGAAATGTAGCCTGCATTAATGACGAGAAGGAGGAAGTGTATAACTTTGTTAAACTTACCTCAGTTGACGTGGAGAGATGAAAAATACTAACAAAAATCTTTGTTTTATTGTCTTATCTATTTCTAAGGTCTTTATTACTATTTATTTGTAATATTGTTGGCCATAGGGGATTTTTCATTGGATATCCCAGAAAAATCCATATTACTATCAACATTACGATACAATCACATGAATAACTCTACTTAATTCCGACCCCTAGTGATCACATCAGAAATGAAGATATCCGTAGCAGAACCAAGGTAACCGACATAGCTAGTAGAATCGCCAAACTTAGTGGCAATGCGCACTCCGGAAGACGCAGCGTTGAAATGCCTCCCACAAAGTGGCCCTATGACCTGGTGAGGGTTGCGGGAATCCAATGGATGCGAGACCCACGGGACCGTTAATTGTGGCAACACTTGGGGGTGGGCTATGTCCAACAGAAAGTTATGGTTGTGCTAATTATGATTAGAATAAATATAAGCTACCACCACCCATACCTCCTCACAAAATAGTTTTTGGGAACACATTCATTTATTTATTTTATTTATTTCATTTTTTAATATGTAGGTTAATTACTAATTTTTTTACAAATATGTATAACTAATTTAAGTTGCCGTTGAGTATTCTTTGCTAGAAACAATAACATTACTAAAAATACAACCGAATTGAGAACCTCCTCTTTTTATTGAAGTCAGTTAAAAAAAGGAGAGTTCGTGAAATGATACAAGTAGTGTCATCTAGGATATTTTTCATAAACGATTGTAAGCAGTGCCATCTATTGAAGTTAATAAGTATTACGGACACTACTGTTAAACAATGAATCTTTCAACAAAGTAGTACACAAAAGTTCCGCTAGATGTCGTCAAACTAAATTATTACGTAAAATTATTTTTGGCATAAAAAAAACTAGCACTTTTTATAAGTAGTATTTATTTAAGTACATTATATAAAACCCATAACAATACATAAAACAAACATTAATACGTTATTATCTAGTCACAATCTCACAAATAGGTACAATGTATAGGTATAGTAAGTACATTTTATATAACCCACAAAAATAATAATACCTACGTTTTTATCTAGAGACAATCTCACAAGTAGGTAAGTACAATGTATGGTTTAAGTAATAACACTGGAAATTCTTAAATTAAATAAACGAAACAGAACCTGTTTAACAGGTAGGGATATACACTGCTTGAATTGAGTTTATCGTTTCATTTTCCGGGTTTATTTATCTTATTATTTCTAAGAATTACTTACGCCTTATTCTTAAAATAAAAATACCCGATTTTCATAATCATTTAACCTAAAGTCTCTTGGTACATTAGTAGGAACTTAAACACTTCTCAAATTCACAACTCAGCCTTCAAATTGTTCTTCTTCTGATTCTTAGTAATTTCTATTTTCAAGCTGCTAGGCCCCCAGTTGTCTTCCACCTCTCTGCTCTCGATGATATGCTTGTAGACCAGCGCGGAGAGGCGAGCTGTTCTTGTCTTGGATTCTGACTCGAAATCCACTTCGTAGAGGCCGAAGCGTTCGCTGAAAATAAAGTAGGTAATGAGATAAGGACTGAAACTGTGGCTCTGTCTTACATGAGCTCCAGCATTTTGCTGAGCGCTGGCCGTTTAGCGCGGATGTCATGCATATCCTGCTTATTATACGTGCTACTTTAAGTAGATACTGTATTGGTTTATTTTAAGATATGCGCCATGTTTGACGTAAATAAACTCTTTTCTTTCTTTCTTTTCCGACATCATTTAAAACTGTCGGTAATTGTAGCGAAATGGCAAACCTACATACATCAGATCACTCAGAATCACGCCTTTTGTCTAAAGGTAGATGCAGGAACCTCCCGAACTTGCCATGTCCGGTGAGGACCTGCGTCATGCGGAAGGTGAGGACGCCGTGAGGTCTTTCCAGCCACGCCTCAAAGAGGGGACTTATCGCCATAATTGTGGCGTGCCTATGACGGGGTTGCGATAGTCGCTGACGCCATTCCACCATGAGATCCCGCCGGAGCTCTGTCCGCCATGCCGTGACCTGTCGCGGCAGAGGACTTTCACCCCGGCGTTGCATGCTTTAGCCTCTCCTCAAAGAGAGGACTTACCACCATGATTATGGCATTCCCAACTGCTTCACCCATTAATGTAGGTATTCTGTAACATTACTATGATCCAATCGACTTCTTCTTCATCTTCCCGCCCTTGTCCCGTTTTATTTGGGGTCGGCGCAAAACGTTTTTTTCTTCCATTCTGTCCTGTCACTCATCACGCTATCACTTACTCCCGACTAAACACAATAAACCTCTTCTATCTTCTACCAACCTAGTACCCGCGTTCCACTCAACATTGTCCATGAGACTCCACGCGGTGTACCCCTTGACGTCGGTTCCATCTTCCATGGCCAGCAGCAAGGCTCCCAGGTAGGCTCTAATATTGTCCACCCTGGACTGATCGCCCAGCCCAGGACCTGAAGACCAGCCGTGCTCCGTGATGATGATGGGAGGGTATTCGTAGTTGAAGTTTAGGTAGATGCATGCTTTGTAGAGACCGTAGGGAGCGCTCTGGAAAAGATGAAAGTTCAAAGTGAGAACTAAGTTTTTGGTTTTTCTATGAAGTGTTATAGAAAACAAATTAAATCTATATATATAAAAATGAATCCCTATTTCCTTGGTCACGCCATCACACGTGAACGGCTGGACCGATTTCGCTAATTCTTTTTTTGTTGTGTAGAAGGTTCTTAAAGAAAAAAAATGAAAATTAGGGTAGGGTAGGGTAGGGTAGAGTAGGGTAGAGTAGGGTAGAATAGGGTGGAGTAAGGAAGAGCGGGAGTGAAGCCGCGCGGGCAAAAGCTAGTTTCTCAATAGATACCAAAAACAAAGCAATAAAGATTAGATGAAAAAGATGAGATGGATATTTGGTGTGACGAGAATGGATAAAGTTACGAGAAATGTGTTAAATAAAAGAATTGCAATTGCACATTGAATTGCACAATTTAATTCCGCAAAGTCCGTTCCATCATAAGACCACATGACGTACGGCGTTGCGCCACCGGTACATGATGGACATCCTACCGGTACGTACATTTTGGGATCATATTCATTATACGTACAGCCAAGGAGCTGCCGGAGTCTGTGTTTTCCGACAGATACAACTTAGGGGTTTTTATATCAAGAGTAAATAGGTTACTTATTGGCAAGCGTGCTCTATCGTTAACCACATCATCACTTACCATCAGGTGAGATGGTGGTCAAACGCGTGCCTATCAATAATAAAAAAGGTCCATGTTCCACAGTGGACGTCTTTTGACTGAAATCATGATGACTAAAAAGCCTCTGTGCAAAATTTAATTGTTCCAAGTCCAAGGGCGTTGATGAATCAGTGAGTGAACGTCTTTTGACTGAAATCATGATGACTAAAAGGTCTCTGTACAAAAAAATTGTTCTAAGTCCAAGGGCGTTGATGAATCAGTGAGTGAATCAGGAATGTGTCTTTTATATCCAACTGAAGCTCTACTCTACTCCTTCAATTCCCTCACTACTTATGTACTGTTAGTCTTCGAGGATTAATTGTGTAGCGGCAACTGACTATTTCCATGCCCCTACTTTTTTTTTTTTAATAAGCGATCAGACAGATTATAACTTATACACCCTTAAATTTTAATCGTTTTAATCCCGTGGAGGGTCGATCCGGTTCATGAAACACTATCGATTTGTAAAGATAAAATTAAAAAATAAAAGTGCTGTTTTTTCAAAACTCATATTAATTTAGCCATGAAGGAAATTAATTTCCTTAAGATAACGTCAGCTGAGCGAGTCCAATGACCTGTAGATAGTAGTCGAGATTGCGTATAAACTACCTACTGGTCATTGGACTCGCTCAGCTGACGTTTTCTTAAAGAAATTAATTTCGTACGTGCGTAAATTAATATGAGTTTTGAAAAAAAGGTACTTTATTTTTTAATTTTATCTTTACCAATCGATAGTGTTTCATGTACCGGATCGACCCTCCACGGGATTAAAACGATCAAAATTTAAGGGTGTATATTGTACGTGATGAAAATCTCTGAATTATATTCAATATCAGGACGTCAACATGACATGGTCTCAAGGGAAAAAGTGAGGGCTTGGAAATAGTAAGTTAGTTGCCGCCACTACCGCATGATTTAACTTACCTTTAACCACGAAGACTTAGCAGGCTTCCACTCCGGTCCTTGCGAATACTCCGTGTTACGATCATCTTCAAGTGAAGGGGAGTTGTACTTCGTCTTACCAGGCTCTACTAAGAATGTGGTGTAGTGGTTCATTCCTAGGAAGTCTGCTGATCCTGTAAAATTATGAAAGGATTTTTAGGTTTTACTAAACTAGAGAACAAAACTTTAAGAAACAAAACCAAAATTAACCTTTCAATCTTGCAAATTACAGACACAATAGAAAGACAATAGGTGCGCGAACCCGTTCGCTTGGGGTTTAATGAATTAATAGACGTCCTTAAAAGAATTAGGTCACTTAAATGGAACTGGGCAGGTCACTTATGCAGATTGGAGAACGGTCGATGGACCAAAAAAGTAACGGTGTGGATAACCAGAGAAGAAAGTAGAAGTAGGGGCCGACCAACTGGGGCCAGGGTTATCCGTAAGGGAACTCATGCCTCGGAATGTAGGCTAGATGGAACGGGGTGGGCTTTTAGCCACTATCTTTCGCTCCGCCCAAGAGCGGGGGTTGTCATTGGATGATTTTTCCCACCATAAAAAAGGGGGCCGACCAAGAAAATGATGGGAAGACTTTTTTTTTCTGGACCTGTGTGGATGACAATGGCTAGGGACAAGAACCATTGGAAAGCATTGGGAGAGGCCAACGCCGAAGAGGCGACTACTACTGAGGGATGATTTTTTATATTATATAGCATAATTTAATATTATAAAATATTTAACTAAATGTAAAGTGTAGAATTAAGTAACTCAGTTAATGTAAGTAGTAGAATATAGGTTTTTTTATTTTATTTTATTTATTAGTTTTACCAAGAGACCTAATGAAGATCCCGTTCCGTTCCGTTTCGGCCAGTTTCGGCCTCAAAAACTAGTTTCGGTTTCGAAGAAAAAGCGAGCGAATATTCAATACTTTATTGCAATCCATATGTATACACAGATGGTGTCGAAAATTGTCATAGATCAATATGGACCCTGTCGGGCTCAGCAAAATTAGGCGAAAGAAAGAAGGCTAAGTAGCAAATTCACGGCATTCAATAGTGTTGTAGATCTAATGCATTTAATTGGGTGAGTCACTATTATTATTTTTTTTATTGACACTCAGACACTTAAAAAAAACACAAATACAGATAAAAGAGCACAAAGGTACTGCTTATTTCAGATGAAATTTCTTTCAACCGACCTGTGACAGGAGAGTTGGAAAAGAGATGTAGACACAGTGTATACAAATAAATTTATTATTATTATTATTTAAGTACATCATTTTAATAATTGTCCGTGTATAAGTATGAGTAAATTATAATTATGTCAGGTATTTTTGTTCATCTTATGTCGTCATTATTATTAAATTCAGAAACTATACCGAAACTAGCGTTTATAAACTGAGACGTCTCGTACATCTATTTGCGTTATTTATTCATTTATTAATCCTATGAAAATTATGACTTTAAAATTAAATATAATATATGGGGTCCGAGCGCTCATCAAGTTGTTCGGGATATCAGCAAACAGTTGGTCGACTCTTCGCGTGACCAGAAAGCTGGACTCTTCTTCAGTCAACGAATCAGCATTGCCATCCAGCGTGGCAATGCTGTCAGCGTTCTGGGCACTTTTCCCATTGACATTGATGTGGACGAATTTTTTGAGGCCCTCTGAGTTTTCCCCGTTTTTGAGCCTGTTTTTAAGTTTGTATATATATGTATACCTAGTGATTATTTATTAGATTAATAACAATCTTATAATTTAAATATTAGCTACTAATAGGATTATCTTCAAAATAAAAACAAAATATAATATCAAAACACACTTGAGAATAACAATATCGTTTATAAATTTTTTTTTTTTTTTTTTTTTTTTTTTTATCTGTTATAAACTAGTACTTGACTGCGATCCCGCCTGATGGTAAGCAGTGATGCAATCGTTGATGGTGAGGCGCACTAGTTTATTAAGAGCCTATTCACTCTAGCCTTGAAGACATCCAAATTATAATCAGACGGAAAGACCGCAGCAGGCAAACTGTTCCAGTCCTTCGAAGTACGCGGTATAAATGACGAGGCGAAACGCTTAGTCCGGACCGTAGATGTTTCAACAACGTAAGGGTGGATACTCGCCGTGCGTCGGTTTGTCCGATGGTAGAAATGAGATGGCGGAATCAAGTCATGCAATTCCTGCGCACACTCTCCAAAATGCAATCTGTAAAACACCGAAAGGCTGGCTACCCTACGCCTGTGCTCAAGGCTTTGAAGATTGGTCTTAACCAAATCTGGATCACCAATCAGCCTCTTCGCACGCCTTTCCACTGAGTCCAAAGCTGCCAGGTGGCACTTCGCAGCACCAGCCCATATGTGGCTGCAGTACTCCACACACGATCGGACCTGTGCTTTGTATAACATTAAAAGCTGTCTCGGTGTGAAGTACCGTCGGGTGTTTTGACAGCTTTTCTGTTATAAAGTCAGTTTCGGTATTGGTTGCTGCCGAAACTGGAAAAAAGAGCCGAATATTTGTTGACGGTTTCGGCTAAGATACGTGATTCGGAAAAGCGATTATATCGGTATTAATAGAAGAACGTCCTAACACCACTACCTACCTTTAAGCAGTTTGACTTCTTCTGCAGATAGTTTCGGTAGCCTGGAAGTCTTGAACCCTTGCTCCTTGCTCTTCTGGTCCACTATACGCTTGACGAGGGCTGGGAAGTCTCCCTCTTTCCCCCATATTGGGTTCAGGTAGATACCGAACTGGAAAGAAGATTTGATTAGTCTTTAGGGGTTCATAACTTAAAGGGAAAAAGACTGAAACCTTATAGCTACTACTAAAATAACCAAAATACACTTCTGGACACATCTATTGGCCCACCTTAGAGTTTAGGTTTCGATGGCCCCTACCGAAATATGATTGCTAGATTGAACAAAAACTGTTGATGCAGTTTTAAACCTGATACATTTTACCATCTTTTTCGATCGTATTATTTTAAATTTGAATTCAGAATACCATACGACATGGAGCTACGCCTAACAAGTCGGATATGCGCCTTGTTAAAGGCAATTGATTTTTGAATAAAAAACATGTTTTATCAAATAAAGGTTTAATTTAATAACGCGTGTTGGCTCCATGGGCATTTACCACAGCTCTCATACGATTAGGCATAGAGTTTATCAACCGCTCTATGAAATTTTGAGGGATCATCTCCCATTCCTCTTCTATGGCAGTTTTCAACTCCTGCATCGTCTGGGCAACTGACTGACGAGCCCTAACACGTCTTTTTAGCTCGTCCCACATGTGCTCAATGGGGTTCATGTCTGGGCTTCTGGCTGGCCAGTCCATAACTGTGATGTTCACATCCCGAAGATATTCCCTGACGATGCCGGCCGCATGGGCTCTTGCATTATCATGCATAAAAAGGAAATTTGGGCCCACATAGTCCGCGTATGGTATCACGTGAGGTTCTAAGCACTCACGAATGTACCTTTCAGCATTTAATGTTGGCAGCCGTGGTCCTGTAACAACCTCAAGTTGAGTTTTGCCGCTCGCGGATATACCGCCCCAGACAGTCCATGAGCCACCGCCATAAGCAACCCTCTCTTCAAAGCAGCATTGTGCGAAACGCTCTCCCTTACGTCGGTAGACCTTCTTCCTTCCATCATTGCCATGTAACACAATTTTAGACTCATCAGAAATTTTAGGCTCCAATCTTGCTGTGTCCAATTTAAATGACTGCGTGCGAAATGAAGGCGCACTGTTCGGTGGGCTCGCGTTAGTTTGGGCCCATTAGCTGGCTTGTGTGGTACCATATCGCGTTCTTTTAACCTTCTCCGAACAGTTCGAGCGCTCACAGATACTCCGTGGAAGTCGCGAAGTTGGTTTTGTATCTCAATGGAGGTAAGGTGACGATTTCTCAAGCTGGTCGTCACGATGAATCGATCCTGCCTTTCAGTTGTGACCCGAGATCGTGGCCTTCCTTGGCGACGAACAAAGCCGCCAGTCTCTAGGTATCTCCGATAAACATTTCGGACCGCAGATCGACTTAAATTAAGTTGAGCACTCACGTTTCTTTGGCTGTGTCCGGCCTGAATAAGTGCCACAGCTTGGGCGGCGACTTCAGGTGAAGTATCCATAGATTATTGATAGAACCTCACCTTAATGTTAAGAATAAGTAATGTTTGTTGCAAAACCAAAGATATCAATCACTTTTTCAAGAATTAAATCATAGTAAACCAATAAAACCAAGTTTTCTTAGTATTCAGTTGTTTGATATCAACAAACAGGCTCCAAATTGTCTTTTGTTTCTTTAAATTCTGTGTTCGAAATTCAAAAAAAAAACTATTGAATGAAATTGTGAATGTGCCAGGTTCAAAACTGCATAAAAACTTTTTGCTCGACCTAATATAAAATTTTAGCTAGGACCAAACGAAACTGAAAATACAAGGTGGGCCAATAGATGTGTCCAGAAGTGTAGCTACTACTACTCCGGACTAGAGATGTGACGTTGCCGGCAATATGGCCGTGAAATGGTAACACTGGTGGCAATATTGCCCGTAGTATGAAAATTGGTGGCAATATTGCCCGAAGTATGAAAGTTGGTGGCAATATTGCCCGAAGTGTGAAAGTTGGTGGCAATATTGCCCGAAGTATGAAAGTTGGTGGCAATATTGCCAGAAGTATGAAAGTTGGTGGCAATATTGCCCGAAGTATGAAAGTTGGTGGCAATATTGCCCGAAGTATGAAAGTTGGTGGCAATATTGCCCGAAGTATGAAAGTTGGTGGCAATATGCCCGAAGTAAGAAAGTTGGTGGCAATATTGTCCGAAGTATGAAAGTTGGTGGCAATATTGCCCGAAGTATGAATGTTGGTGGCAATATTGCCCGAAGTATGAAAGTTGGTGGCAATATTGCCCGAAGTATGAAAGTTGGTGGCAATATTCTCACTTCGGTCAATATTGTCGACAACGGCACATCTCTACTCCGGACCCCATTATTTTATTGGTTCTTTCAGTTTCGTCCTAAGTTACATTCTAGGGTTTTTTTCTGAAATGTCAATACGGGCCTCATATTTTTAACGAGTTTATGAGGTGGGCTTCCTTCTGGAGTCATCATCATCATTTCAGCCGAAAGACGTCCACTGCTGGACATAAGCCTCCCCCAAGTGTCGCAAATGGGCGGTCCTGTGCGTCCCGCATCCATCGGATTCCCGCAACCCTTACCAGGTCATCGGTCCACCTTTTAGGAGGCCTTCCAACGCTACGTCTTCCGGTACGTGGTCGCCATTCCAGAACGTTTCGGCCCTAGCGGCCATCTGTTCTGCGAGCAATATCATGCCACTTAAGTTTGGCGATTCTTCGTGCTATGTCGGTAACCTTGGTTCTTCTGCAGATATTCTCACTCTTGATTCGATCACGCAAGGAAACTCCGAGCATAGTCCTTCTGGAGTAGTCAGGTAAAATGTCATAACTGTTCTCTACCTTGAAACAATGAAGAGCTTTATAATCATCTGCTGATGTGCCTTACCTCAAACTCTCTGGCTCGTTCAGTAGCATCCACATTTTCAGTGGTGTTGACAAGCGCGTCGTACCAGTTCACTGCTATGCTTATACCGACGTTTCCTGCAACAGTAAGTTTGAACAGTTATTATATTTATTTATATTTTATGTCGTGGCCAGATTTTACAATTGGTCACTTCATGATATGCCCAACTATAACTGGCCAGATTGTTTAAACGTTAACATTTGATGATATGCCAATCCTCGTTACTAGGACGTACTAGTCTAGGGGTATCATCATCATCATCATCAGCCTTTTTAATGTTCCCACTGCTGGGACTCAGGCCTCCTCTCTAGGAGAGGGAATGGGCCGTAATCCACCACGCGGGCCCAGTGCGGGTTGGTGGATGTCACTTGTCTTCGAATTTTTGGTTCTAGGACATGCCGGTTTCCTCACGATGTTTTCCTTCACCGTTTTTAAGAGCAATGGTTATGAAATAAATTACACAAAGTAATGCGTCTGACAGGGTTTGAACCCGCGACCTACAACTCGTAAGTCGTAGGCATTACCACTCGGCCACCACTGCTCTTGCCTAGGGGTATGGGAAGTCCAAAACATAGGTGTCATCGTCATCATCATCATCATTTCAGCCGATATACGTCCACTGTTGGACATAGGCCTACCCCAAGCGTCGCCACAACGAACGTTCCTGTGCGTCTCGTATCCATCGGTTTCCCTCAACCTTCACCAGGTCATCGGTCCACCTTGTAGGAGGCCTTCCAACGCTGCGTCTTCCGGTACGCGGTCGCCACTCCAGAAACTTTCGGGCCCAACGGCCATCTGTTCTGCGAGCAATGTGCTCTGCCCATTGCCACTTAAGTTTGGCAATTCTTCGTGCTATGTCGGCAACCTTAGTTCTCCTGCGGATGTCTTCAAAACATAGGTAAGATTTAAGTTATTAAAAGTCTCCGCCCTAGAGCAAGAGAAACCATTAGATGATTACCCATCTTAAAAATAAAAATTCCTCAAAATTACAAACTCCCCTTCACCAACCCCCTTACCTTGATGCTTCTTCTCAAACTCCTTCTCATACAATCGATAAGTCTTTGCATGAGCTAACAGAACATTCTTGACACACTCATAAGCTGACCCATCGTCTAGACTAAGCGCTGGAGCCATATAACCACCACCATAGCCTTCCATACAAATCGTATTCGGCTGGTTCATAGTTATCCAGAATTTCACTTTTTCTGCGTATCTTTTGAAGACCACTCTCGCGTAGTCTTCAAACCAGGTGATGGAAAGAGGGTTTGCCCATCCTCCAAGGTCTTGTAAGTCCTGAGGCAGGTCGAAGTGGTATAGCGTCACCATCGGCTGGATGTCGTATTTGAGGAGCTCGTCTATTAGGTTGTCGTAGTACTTGAAACCGGCTTCGTTGATTTCGTTTGATAGACCTGTAAAGAGAAACGTATACCACTATACCTTTATTTTGAGTTGTGGAAGAGGAGATTCTATGTACGTTGTAGTCGAAGGGTGTGGAGTTACCGTGGCCCTCGAATGTGAAGGGTGAAAAAATCTGTGACCCTTCCGGTCACAGTTTTTTTTTTTTTGTTGTGTAAAATCCATCCAAATGATATCCCCCGCCCTTGGCCGGAGCGGGAGATAGTGTCAGACTCTTACTGACTAAAAAACCCACCCCGTTCCTTCTTGCTTTTCATACCGGGGCTGAGCTATCTTTCAAACTAACCCTGGCCCCAGTAGGCTTCGACCCAGCTGGGCCCCTGCTATTTCTGACAACTCCTTGAGACGCGCGGGAACAGTGCGTGTTGTTTACGACTTGGGCTCGGTCCGGACAGTTACCGGACGTTCGGACAGCGGGTTTTAATTAGTAGAAGTCCGGCACTCTCTCTCGCTTCACCCAGAGTGGAAGAACACGTTTGGTATCTTTCTACCTAAAATAAAGGTGTGGTCTGCATATTGTGAGAACTGATTCTATCAAAGGCAATGTCTTGCTTTTCTTAAATAATCAATTTAAAATATCTCCTATTTTAACTTATTGATGAGCTGACGTTAACTTCATGAGGAAATCATCTTCATTAGGAAAATTCATTTATTTAGAATTTTTAAAGTAACTAGTGTCTTTAATATTATGATTTTGATCACACATTTTCTTTACACTCAGTAAAATAGATGTCCACGTTCATCGACTTCACCATTCACGCCTTAAGCTGAGCATATTTAGATAATGTGAACTAATGTCTATGTGCGAAAACCGTAAATAAAATTCCGTTTAGTAGGTTTTGAGTTTATCGCGAATTGACAGACAGACGCGGTGGAGACTTTATTTTGTACTATATTATAATATAATAATATGTAAGGATGTGAAAAAGTAATTTATAAACGGCATCAAACTGACTGCAGATCCTTATATTAAAATCCTGCTGTTTTGAATCTATACATATAAATAAAATTGGAGTGTCTATTTGTAATATTGAAATAACTGCTTTTTACTACATGCATATGAATATAAATACGGTACATAGACAAAAATAACATTTTTTGCAATTTTTGTCTATCTGTCTGTCTCTCTGTTTGTCCGGGCTAATCTCTGAAATGGCTGGACTGATTTTGACGGGACTTTTTTGGCAGGTAGCTGATGTAATAAGGAGTAACATAGGCTACTTTTATTTTAGAAAAAATAAATTCAAAATCCTGTAGGTAGTCCACGCGAACGAAGTCGCGGGCACAGCTAATATTACATAAAATATAGCCTATGCCACTCAGGAATAAAGCAGCTTTTATTGGTGGAAATATTTTAGCAATCGGACCAATACTTTTAGAATAAAAAAAAAAAACGCCGCTATTCGCTTGACGAGCGCTGGGAAGTCTGATCTTTACCCCACATGGGGTTCAAGTAGATACCGAACTGGAAAAAAGTTGTTGTGATGTCAGTTTCTTTTCTATGAAAATATCTTTTATTCACAACAATAGGTAATTATAAACAATTAAACATTATTAAAAAATACAATTGCACAAAGTAATGCGTCCGGCTGGGTTTGAACCCGCGTCCTACAAATTGTAAGTCCGAGCCGTTACCACTGGGCCTCCACTTGCCTCAAATAAAATAATGATTCTTAAATATTTAAAACTAGCTCTGACCCGCCGCTTCGCCCGCGTACATGAGTTATAGCCTATGTTACTCAGGAATAAAGCAGCTTTCTATGGGTGACAAAATTTTAGCAATCGGACCAGTACTTCCAGAGATTACCTCCTACAAAGAAAAAACAAAACTTTACCTATTTATTACATTAGTGTTGATTATTTTTCAAGTTAACAACAGTAATATTCCCAGTTTTATTATAATCATGATAAAGTAATTAAATAAATTATGTTTGCGGACATTTATCTACGAGTATATTGTTATGTATGATAAAGATTTCTAGCAAAATCGTAACGTGTGGGTTATCAACTGATTGTCTGATAGCGCGGGTGGGCCAAGGACGAAATGGTATTGATTTAGGTTCTTGTTTGTATATTTTTTTGGCCTCCCATAAGGTGGACCAAAGACCTGGTGAGGGTCGCGGGAATCCGGGTGTCCCCACTGTGCGGAACGCCCGGAGGACACGGTGGAGCACACAGTCGAGGTGTGCCCTGCTTGGAGCATCGCCGTGCCCCCGTGGGGGCGATCGGCGCGGAGACCTCTCGCGCTAGGCCTTGGTTGAGGCCATGGTCCGGAGCGAGGAGGAGTGGCAGGCGGTCGCCGACTTCTGCGAAGCAGTAATGCTCGCAAAGGAGGAGGCCGACGGCATCAGGCAACGGCGCTCTCGCCGCCGCCGGGATTCCGATCCCGATTTCCAGCCACCGTAAGCGCGGGCTTGCGGACAGTAAGCAATGGGTAGCTCGCTGTCCGACCGTCTGGTAACTGTCCGGTCCTGTCCCAATTGAACCAGTACTTCCAGAGATTACCTCCTACAAACAAAAAACAACAAACTTTACCTCTTTATAATTATTATTAATATTACAAAGAGGTATGTAAATTTTGTTTTTATGTTTACTAAAAAAGCTATTTTATTCCTAAGTGACATAAGCTATATTTTATGTACGCGGAGGAAGTCGCGGGCAAAAGTTAGTGTTAGTATAAACAACATTACCAGTTGGCAGTACCCTAGGCCAGGATATCGAGAACCTGTAGAAGTCCACACCAAGCTCCCTCAGCATCTGCACGTCCCTCTGCCAGTTATGGTAGGAGTCGCTGGCCACGTCACCGTTCCTGCCATCAGCCACTGCTTCTGGCTTCTCATGGACGTACCTGTCCCAGATGCTCTCGCCTTTACCTGTGAGCAGAACAATAAATTGGTTACACTTTACTACTCCCGGCCACCGTAGGTGGGCTTGTAGACGCTGATTAGTGGATAGCTCGCCGTCCTGCCGTTCGGTAAGTACCAAGCGCGGTCGACGCGCGTTGGCGCGTTGTGATCAAAGCAATGTCAGCAATTTTAACAGAGCCAGTTAAGGTTGAAGCTTGCCAGGACTTGGGATTGGGGAGTATTCAGATGACACGCGCCGATCACGCACAGCACCCGCGCACGCGTTGTGCCCGCCTTAAACCCGCACAAGCACCGCATCCGACTCGCACATGCCTCGTGCCCACTTATACTACTAGTGACTGGACTACTTCGTTCACTAGGCATTTAGCCATAGCGCGGGCGTAAGGCGTATGCGGGGAGGGTGCAAAACGCGGGCAGAGCGAGGGCAGGGTTAGCGCGAGGCGGGCGCGGGGCGTGCGCTTGGCGTGCGCGTGTAAACCTCGTTAAATGCAATTTGAGATCTATTAATGGATAATAAGATTCAAATTTTTATTTAACAAATTTCAATGAGAGTTGGACGCGGGTGGCGTGCGCTGAGCGTGCGCGTGTCGTGTGAACGCGCCCTTATTGTAGCTCTAGAACGCAAAAAGTAACTGAAGGATACCGGTGGGTTTTAGTCAGTGAAAGTTCCTCTCATTACACCCATAGCGGGTGAAGTAATTTGATGCCCGACTGAAAAAGAAGCCGATTATCGGTCGTCACCTGGCCGTCTTCCTTCAGAATTAGAAAGAAGAAGTAAAAAAGCACATGATTGATGGAAAAGATTGGACCTCTCTCCAATTTCCTCCTTTACACAGCAGTTAGACTGTACGAGCTAGTGATAATATTTTTTCTAATTCGATACATAAACTAAAAATCATTACGTTTAAAGCCCCGATCAAATAGCATTTCAATCAGTTAGGTAAATTTTCAAAGATAAAAGATAATAGTATCATAGTAGACGCTGATCGTAGGAACACCTACTATGTCATTAGATATCTCTTGAGTTTGTCATAGTCATCGTTAACGATCACTTTTTATCATGGATTATTCTGTATGGCAAGCAGCCATTTCTGGTCTTCTTCACCAGTTCTACTTCATCAAATGTCACTTTTTGATTGTAAATGCTTAAGTCCTCGATGGAAATACCAAAATAACTATATAGTTGCCTATAATATTTCAGTAGTTCCCTCGATTCCTCATGGATCCCATCATCAGAACTGGATTTTGAACAAAATGGGACCAGTTTAAAAGCATATCATTTAAGGGAAAAAAAAATTGCAAATCGGTCCATAAACGACGGAGTTCTTAGGTAACAAACATAAAAAAAATACAACCGAATTGAGAACCTCCTTCTTTTTTTGGAAGTCGGTTAAAAATTAAAACCATTAGCAATTCTTTCGATACTTTTTTTTTACGGTCAGAAAAATCATCCAATGACAACCCCCGCTCTTGGGCGGAGCGGGAGATAGTGTCAGACTCTAACTGACTAAACGACCCACCCTGTTCCTTCTAGCCTTCATACCGGGGCTCGAGTTCCCTTTCGGATAACCCTGGCCCCAGTAGGCTTCGACCCGGCTGGGTCCTACTGTTGCTGACAACTCCTTGAGGCGCGCGGGAACAGTGCGCGCCGTCGACGACTTGGGCTTGGTCCGGCCAGTTACCGGACGGCCGGACAGCGAGCTACCCATTGCTCACTGTTCGCAAGCCCGCGTCTACGGTGGCCGGAAATCGGGGTATACATCCTTTCCCACATAGGCAGAAAATGTTTTAGAATCATTGTAGGTACAGGTAAAGAATGGAATTCCCTGCGAGACGAGTTTCCTGATAGCTAAAACTTTGTGGTCTTTGGGTCAAGAGTAAATTGGTTACTTTGCTTAGAGCAAGCTTGCTCCAGCGTCGATCACATCATCGATCACCATCAGGCGAGATAATGGTCAAACTAGAGCCTATCAAAAAAAAAAAAGTGGTTAGCAACCGTATTATCATTGCAATGTCTATAGATTAACATAGTAACTCATTATGTTCATTTATAGATTAAATAAATTTTTTTTCTCCTATCTTCTAGCTTGTGAAAATTATCGTAGACAGATAGGTATAACGTGCAAAACCAAAAAAAAAACCATTATTTTTTTATCTGTTATAAACTAGTACTTGACTGCGATCCCGCCTGATGGTAAGCAGTGATGCAATCGTTGATGGTGAGGCGCACTGGTTTATTAAGAGCCTATTCACTCTAGCCTTGAAGACACCTAAATTATAATCACACGGGAAGACCGCAGCAGGCAACGGTTCCAATCCTTCGATGTACGCGGTATAAATGACGAGGCGAAACGCTTAGTCCAGACCGTAGATGTTTCAACAACGTAAGGGTGGATACTCGCAGTGCGTCGATTTGTCCGATGGTAGAAATGTCAGTAAGGGATGTTATTGGCATTAATATATATTTACGCCCCAACCAAACAAAAGCCAAATAGTTTTTTTAATGATTCGATTCCACCAGATATTAAGCAACTGTTCGCAATAGTTTTCATGCCTTGAAGACACCTAAGTAATAATCGGACGAGAAGATACAAAATGATAAACTTGATTGGACCATTTGTATGGTGAGGCCGATTTTTTTTTCGTTTCCTGAAAAAAAATCTTGTGGAAGGTTGTTCAGTTTCGTCTACTGAGCAAGCCCTTAAAGTTTGTGGAGGGCTATCCCTTACACCTTGTATACGACAAGGGAAATTATTAGTAGGTATTAGTTAATTCGTATCACTTTATGATTTTCCATCCTCAAAAAAAAAACGATTCTAAATAAAGTTAGTAAGCAAAGTGAAGATTTAAGACCACGGTACTGTTCCGTGTTTAAGACAGACCCAACTAATCTTAGTTGCGACTTTCTCTATAACAGCCTTTCCCAAAGTGGGCGATAACACAGGGGGTGTGGGTGCTGCAGGCCTAAAGGGGGAAAGTAAGAGACCCAGAAAAAAAATGGGAGCGTTGTGTAGAGGCGATTTTTAATTTCATCAACTTATTAAACAGCATCAGATTCATCCTTCACATTAGTTTTTATATAAGAATCGATTATGTTTGTTTTATTTTGAAGAAAAGATACTCTGTCTGAATACTATAAAGTTGCGTTTCAATAATCATTCTCATTGGCAGGTGGAGTCCGTAAGGGTTAACTTGAGACCTGAGCGCCGTTGTGTACTACCTACTATGCTCAGGTCTCAAGTTAACTCTTGCGGATTATAGTAAAAGTCTCTTTTAGAATGAATGTTTAATCTCCGCTAATATAGCTCACAACAATTAATTTAATTTGAAGTTATAGTGGTTTTTAAGTAAAATGGGGGCGCTAAAAAATAATTTATTATCAAAGTGGGCAGTAGACAAAATAAGTTTGGGAACCCCTGCTCGATAATGATGACAGTCATAATATTTATACATTGTGACAGAAATCCATCGCATGTTATAACATCGTCTGAAGGCTGAATTAGCTGAATACCTACATACGCGATGACGACGCTTAACGTGTACAGAAAAGTGTCTTTAAGAATAATCTGTTTCAGTCGAGACGCACTAAATTATCTTTAACATAATTAGCCTTATCCAAAGAGTATTGTGTTGATCAGTAACTGGGTTGTCGAGGTCTGATACTCCAGTCGGAGGTCGCTCTATGTAAAACACGGGGTATTCAGCCGCAACCGGTTAGACCAGAAGCCGATCCCAAGCTATTTGAGAAATGGCTAGGGAGATTATGATGAATCAGCCTTTTAATGTTCCTACTGCTAGGACTCAGGCCCTCAAGGAGGTGAAATGGGTCGTAATCAATCGGGCTGAATGTATACCGTGGCGTTTCTTTTTCCAAATTTTTGGTACTAGGACATGTCGGTTTCCTCACGAACTCACGATGTTTTCGTTCATCATTTACAGAGAAAGTAAAGCCTCTGAGTATGTTTGAACCCATATCTTACAACTCCTATGTCAACACAACTTAAATTTTGGATATCATTTAGAAAACAGGTTATTGTAGTGTGGTAACAATAAAACTGTTAAGTCACTTAGTTTAAAAATAACTAACAATTTCGGGGCCGTCTGATAATAATTACATAGATACATAGAACATATTATTATTATGAGGTATAATTATTTAAACATAATAGTCATATGTTTACGTTAAAACAATGATTTAGCTGATGACTATTTTAAATGATAAAATGATTTAGCTTAAACATGAATAAAATAGAATAGAATTAACTTTATTGTACACCAAAATAATAATGTAACTTTGAGACTAACTTAAATCTACATATAGATACAATAGCGGTCTTATCGCTGACAGCGATAACCTATACCTTTGAATGGATTGAAAGAAGTTAGCATAAAAAATTGGAGGTGGCCTGCAGTGTACTGCCAACAGCGTTGTCAAAGACAGTCAATTAAATTTAAAATTTAAATATAATTAACGGTTACGATTGATTAATCGTAATTTGTGATTATGATTATTAATCGTAAGATAATAATGAATAGTAAACTCGCACTATTGGAAAAGTTTAAAAAATGAGTCAAAATAGATTTTAAGATTTTGTGGAATTGCAATGTGATATTTTTATCCCGGGAGAATGTTCCCTTGGGTCAATTTTCTGCTTTAACGTGAACGAAGCCGCTGGCAGCAGCTAATCTATACATCTATACATCCTTACATATAAATAAAATTGGAGTGTCTGTTTGTAATATTGAAATAACTGCTTTTTACTACATGCATATGAATATATATACGGTACCACGGATATCATGATACACCAAAATAACATTTTTTACAAGTAGTCCACGCGAACGAAGTCGCGGACACAGCTAGTAATAAATAATATAATTATGACGAAGACCAACAAAGTAATGTTGAGAGAACTTTATGTAATATTCTTTCATTGACCAAATATTTTATTTATTGTTTTATAGAGTCGTGCTTGACCACTATCTCACCTGATGGTAAGCGATGATGCGGTCGACGATGGAGCACGCTTGCCTAGAAGTAACCTATTCACACTTTACTTAAAGACCCCTAGGTTCAAACACAACTCACACACAACGCACAATCCCAAGTCATCGACGGCGTGCATTGTTTCCGCGCGCCTCAAGGAGTTGTCAGCAACAGCAGGGGCCCAGTTGGGTCGAAGCCTACTGGGGCCAAGGTTATCCGAAAGGGAACTCGAGCCCCGGTATGAAGGCTAGAAGGAACGGGGTGGGCTTTTAGTCAGTAAGAGTCTGATACTATCTCCCTCTCCGCCTAAGAGCGGGGGTTGTCATGGGATGATTTTTCCCACCATAAAAAAAAGACTCAACGCACAATGAATATGTTCCTGGATCTTTTGGTGCGTATGGATGTCCACCATGTACCGGTAAATTAAATTTCACTTACCATCAGCATCCCAGCCCCCCTCAACCTGGTATGCAGAAGTCGCCGCGCCGAAGAGGAAGTTCTTCGGAAACTTCCGGGTCTTGGTGTCATACCTGCCAGCGGAGCCGATGACGATGAGGAAACTGAAACATATTTTTTCTCTGGTACAGATACCGGCACAGATCTTGAGCGCTGGCTTCAAGTTGCGCAGAAGTCAAATATCGGGGCTTAGTGGTATGAAGTGAGACGCGAGGGAAGGGGGGAGTGTCAGTGATTGGCTCGCTGCGCCATCGTGTCATAGACGTCACTCGTAATGCGTTCCCTGCGCTTACCGCATGTATCTAACAATGACGACGATTGGCTCACCAATGTATGGAATGCGCAAAGCGATCCCCATTCTGACGCCGAGCGCTCAATATTCGTGCCGATAACTATACGTATTTGGAATTCGTCGTTGCGGCCAGCGCTGCGTTCAAGGCCGTTTTCTTAGGGAATGGCACGCCTAAAATAACTGTCTGTAGGTGAAACAAGCCTGAACGCAAAAGGCAAGGAGAAGGACGTAGCGGGGATTAGCACCATAGAGCGGACACAGAGAAAAGGCATTGGATTATTTCCCACCAAAAAGTACGACTATTTGTTCCGTGCAGGAACTGAACCCACGGCACACAGCGCAGCAGCCAATTGCTGAACGAAAACCACCCATGCCGAGCAGTTGTATCAAGTAATCAACTCAAACTAATCAAACTTTCTAGCAGTTCCGTAAACACACCATCGATTTAACTACTTACTGTGTTAAGTTCGTATTCAAGTTTCATCAGATTCGGTTGAGTACCAGTATTTTATTTGTGAACTGCCTATCTGAAGTAAGACTGGAGTCAGGTTATACAGGGTTTTTTGTAAAACACTAACAACCTCGCTACATCATAAACAACAACATTAGTTCTATGACATTTTACGAACCATAATTCAAACCTTCAAGATTTCGTTGTTCTATCTAACACATTTCAACTCTATATTTTGCCGTATCCACTTACGCCTCCAACGCACTGTTCTCGTAGTAATAGTAAGCAGGCTTTCGAAATTGGCATCACACCTAGCAAGTATACGCACCATTTGCGTGTACTCGACATTAAAATATTGATACACCATCATGTAAAGATAATTAGGTACGTCCGCACGCGCACTGCCGAATTTCGCTGCAAGAACACGTATGATATGCGACGCGATCACGCGACCGACTAGTGAGGGCTGCCAGTAAATAGGTCAAATTCATGTTCAGCTACCCTCCGTTATTGTACTATTCCTTGCTTCGCATAGACTTCATAATATTTAGAAAAATCAATTTAAATAGTTTAATTTTTGTATGAAAATTTTATGAACTAAAATATATGCTAAATTTTAAAAGTCGTTGAACAAAAGTTGCTGTTTATGACACAGTCAGGAGTTTGTTAGTTTACAAATAACCCTGTATAGTCGTAATGACTGTCAATATCTCATAATCTGTCTCATAGTGTTAACCTTGAAGCTATATATAGTAGCATCGAGCTACTGCCCTCGTCCAATCAAATCAGACGATTTGATTTCATAACGATCCATGGACTTGGCCGTTAACTAATTCGACCTCTAAATAGGTAGGTACCATTGTTACCATCGTATAGTCATTTATGTAAATGATGATATTATGATGAATGTAAATTTATTAATATGTATGAAAAGCAGGCTATTTTCATCGCGTTTAACCTTTGAATCGTGGAAATTACAGACACAATAGAAAGACAATAGGTGCGCGAACGCCGGCGTTCGCTTGGGGTTTAATGAATATACGAACAAATACTCGTCGTTCGAGTTTTTTTTTTATCAAACTTGTACCTACTTTTAACACAGTAACATTATTATAGTGGATCCCAATTAATTCCTGACAATGCGAGATAGGTTAAAATAGTTACTACGGTCTTGAAACGAAAGGGCAACTGAACGTGCAATTTAGCTTCACTTTTTTTTTGGATTGACTGACAGTTGACTATTCAAAAGTGCCTGTAAATGGTCTATTTGAAATAAATGTGTTTGATTGTGATTTTTTATTTTATTTTGAAGAAAGTAAAACAAGTGGGTTTTATATAGTAGTGAAGCGTTCGTTGGCATGCCACCGAAATTTACCTACATACAAACATATTTATAAAAATATATTTTTTAGTAAATGCATACCTATAAAATTATTTTCGATACTTACAACTGAAATGCTATTTTTTTCTGTCGGTCGGTCTGTCTGTCTCGACTAATTTCCGTAAAAGCTGGACCGATTTTGATGCGACTTTCACTGGTAGATGATGTTATATTGAGTAACAAAAACTTATTTTATTTCAGAAATTTTGTTATGACATCGCAGAAAAAAAAACTTTTAAAAATATTGTGGCTAAATGGTATTGTGCTGTTTTACAAGTCTAATGCGGATGAAGTCATGGGCTCCAGCTAGTAAATAAATGAAGATTAAGATTTCATAAAGAATACATCGGAGGATTCCTATGTGCCGATTCCGTTTCAGCAGACAACCAACCTCATAGCTTGACTAAAGCTAAAAGTTCGCAATCTGCTAATTCATAATGATCGATCATTAATCGACCAATGGTCTCGTAATAGAGTTGTAGTAGAATGACAATATCGAGCTTATTAAAAGCAATAACTGCACAATGACGTTCTAATGGTAGGTCACTGATCAAAGGAACTGTCAAAATTTTGGCAGATTGCCGCATACGTCAAACATTCATTTGTCAATGTGTACGAGATTACCATTATAAGTCACTTCCTTCAATGGAGTGTCAGTGGTTGATCATAGGAAAGTTATAATGACGCCATTAAATTAGTAGATTACCAAACTTGTCAAAATCTGCAATTTTGTAATCACACACTATTGTATTAACAGGCTTGAGGCCCTGGGATCCCGTCCCAACACTATCTTGTCACTATCACCATCATACCTTTTTTCGTTTTTTTTTGATTCAAAGGATCGCATTTATTTGAATGCGATCCTTTTTTCTACCCATAAGTATTACATACAAAACCATTCTATACGTCACTAAAAAGGATGATACAAAAACCACATTAAAAACACAAAATGAAGAACAAGGCAGTCCTTTTTCAGTGTTAAATACTAATCACTTTTCACCACCAAAAATTACGACGGGATTTTTTTACCCATTTTAAAAACACCAAATAATAAACACAACAATTGAAATAAAACAATTCATTCCTGGATAAACAAAGCATAATTTTCGACTTAAAGGATGACGACCAAAACTGTTTACACCACTTTAAAAAACACAAAACAAAAAAAAAACACGTTTTAATAAAATTCTTACTTCAACAAACACAGCACCGTGAGTCGCATTGTGTAAAATAAAACTGACTCATGTGTTACATAAGTCTTTGCTACGTTATCTTAGGATAAGATATCATTAGCAGTTATAAATTTATTATGTTCGTTAATTACGTTTTTTTTATTTATTTTTTTTAGATGTCCTTGACATCGTTGCTTTTAAATCGTGTGCAAAAATTTTTTTTTTATTATTTTGTGATTGGAAAAAAGATGAATTTGGGATGGAAAAAGTAAAACTTTTTAAAATTATTGGTAGGTTTCAATAAAAAGAATAATTTCAGATGACTATTAACCTAATGTTACTTTTAAAAAGTCAATGACTGACAATTAACAATAAAAAATATTCTAATCCTTATAGCGCCATCTACATTACTACCGGTAAAACTTCGTGTATTAGCGCCATCTATTTGAATTTTAGAAAATCACAGTTTTTGAGGAAAATAATGTAAGTAGGTCATCGATATATATGTACTACGTACTAGATAAGGCGTGCTGAACATTCACTTCAAACGAATCCGTTGCACTGAATTCTAGGCAAATTGACATTGATGACTTTAGTGCAATTTTGACGTTCATACAGTGTGAGAGCGGCGCTTATAAATTCAAAAGAAAGTGAATTTGGGACGTAAATAATAATTCAGTAGTCATGAAAATAAAATAATTGATTATTCAAGCAATTTAATAGCTTCAAATTTCGTAATAGTATGTTAGAAATTATATTATTTTATTTAAAAGCTTTTCCATTTTACAATCATAGACTAAAACAGCAGGGACCCAGCCGGGTCGAAGCCTACTGGGGCCAGGGTTATCCGAAAGGGCGCTCGAGCCCCGGTATGAAGGCTAGAAGGAACGGGGTGGGTCTTTTAGTCAGTAAGAGTCTGACACTATCTCCCGCTCCGCCCAAGGGCGGGGGATGTCAATGCATGATTTTTTCCCACCATAAAAAAAAAAAAAAAAAAAAAAAATCATAGACTAAAACATGCAGATGTTCCCTCCCACAAAAACCGGGTTTTTACCTACATCTGCTTTAGTGAACACGAATTTTGCATGATGTTTTATTGCATAGCTTCTATCGCGGGCCTTGAGCGTGGAGACCGAATCCAGAAATTCCGTAACGAAAATAACCTAACACCCCCCACTCATTTGTTTTTTGAGCGTGGTGACCGATAAGAAAACAAATGTGTGAACAGTCAATCAAAATTCAATTCAATGTGTGAAAGTGTAACTTCAATTAATATCAAAGAAAAAAAAACAAAGGAAAAAAAAATACTGCATAAATAAAATAAATAAATAATTATAATTGCATAAGTTGATAAAAATGCTATGCAATAGCTTTACCGCGGCAGTCCCCGAATGCCACACGTCTTTTTTTTAATATTTTTTCTTTTTTGTATAAATAATAGGTACCAATGAATTCCTTCAAATTCAATAATTATGAATAGGAATACGTCTGTTTTTCGATACAGTAAAAACTCAGCAAGAAATGCCAGCAAATCATTGAGTATCAGTTTTCATCGCTAAGTTTTGTGGTTAAGCATTCTGTCATTCGTAAGCACTGAGGTATTACGTACCAACCTAGATATTATGTATACATAGATTAGTGTTCAAATATAAATTAGGTTTAGTTTAGTCATATGTATAATATAAGTGATACATCACTAAGTGATCATTACTGTTATTGAGATTTAGTCCTTTATAAACTATAATTAAATTTCAAGTTTGTTCACTCTGGTCAGCCGAAAAGAGAAAAATTGATAAAATATCTTCAAGAGGATAGACGTGAAAACACGTGGCTTCCTACAAAATATCTGTTTATCTGCTCTGCACACTTTCAAACTGATGATATATACTAAAGCTGGAAAACGTTTTCTAATGAGTCGGCTATTCCTTGCAGTAATGCTATTCCTTCAGAATGTGCCTTCAAACATTTACAGCTTTCCCCGACATCATTAAACCAAGTGCAAATTTCTGACTCCGAATCAATTTTTGATTCGCCCCGAAAAATTAAGTTGAAAATAGATTTAAAAAAAGTTTTAGTTTTTAATGTAATTTATTTCATCACCACTGCTCTCAAAACGGTGAAGGAAAACATCGTGAGGAAACCGGCATATTTCGAAGACATGCGACATTCACTAACCCGCACTGGGCCAGCGTGATGGTTTACGGCCCATTCCCTCTCCTAGAGAGAAGGCTTGAGTCCCAGCAGTAGGAAACATTAAAAAGCTGATTATAAGTTATAGTTATAGTTGTTGATTATTTTGTTACTAAATATTAGCAGCGCAGTCCTGACCATCATTCACTAAAGAAAGCTGTCCTTTAGAATGATGATTACAATAAATGGTTTCATTATTTTACACGATTTTGAATTCACTTATTTATTAAAAGTAGTAGACGTAGTTTTCTGAATTTACACTAACGTGGAATATTGGTAAAATCTTGAAATAGAGTTTTATTGTAATGAAGTTTTGTAGGCAAAAAACTGTGTCACTTCTGCGGTATAAAAATCTATATGGATAACATGTCATTACACTATGTTGAACTAAACGCGTAAGTACTACGAAATTCATGGCGCTTAAGACGTTTTGATCGCGAAAAAGTATCCTCTAAAAGCTATTTGCGCTTTAAATTTTAATAGTTCTGTTAGACGACATAATGCTAATGTAGTGCTGCAGCAGATTTTCGTTATAACTTTTCAATATTTTGACAAATATTTTCTATGAAAGGGCCTGTCTATCACTAGAATATAAGTCAATGAAGTAGGTAATCATTATTTATTCTGTACATAACAAGGTCGTTTTCCGTGGCTATGTTTATCACCGCTTCATATATTCTTTTACTAAGTGAACATAATTCGACCCATCCGAAGAACAATGTTACATGTGAAATTTACTAGGTTTTCAGGAGAGCCATTCAAAGTTCACCCCTTAAGTATGGGGTGAACTTTGAATGGCTCTCCTGAAAACCTAGTAAATTTCAAATGTAACATTGTTCTTCGGATGGGTCGATATTTGATTTTAATGCGCTTTTCTCGTTTTTACCATCGTTACTATTGAGATGTTTAAGTATTGTTTTTTCCTTTAGTTGTAATACATTCATTTTCAGCTTTTTTTCTTTTTTTTTGGTGGGTAAAAATCAATCAAATGACATCTCACGCCCTTGGGCGGAGTGGGAGATAGTGTCAGACTCTTACTGACTAAAAAACCCACCCCGTTCCTTCGTGCCTTTCATACCGGGGTTGAGCTACCTTTTGGAGCTAACCCTGGCTCCAGTAGAACTGACATACCTCGACATACTTATATCACATCAATATTATAAAGGCATGCAAACTAAGGTTGCCGACATAGCACGATGAATTGCCAAACTTAAGTGGCAATGGGCAGGGCACATTGATCCCAGAACAGATGGCCGTTGGGGCCGAAAGGTTCTGGAGTGGCGACCGTGTACTGGAAGACGCAGCGTCGGAAGGCCTCCTACAAGGTGGACCGATGACCTGGTAAAGGTAGCGGGAAACAGATGGTTGCGGGACGCACAGGAACGTTCGATGTGGCGACGCTTGGGGAGGCCTATGTCTAACAGTGGACGTGTATCGGCTGAAATGATGATGATGATGATGATGATGATGATTATAAAGGCGAAAGTTGGTGTGTACGTTTGTTGCTTCTTCACATTGCAACGGCTGACTGGATTTCGGTGAAACTTGGTACGCAGGTAGACCATATCCTAAAATAGCAATTAGGACTTTTTATCCCAAAAGTGCCTATGTTCCCTTGGGATAATTTTCTGCAGCATCACGCAGGCGAAACTGCTATAAAATATTAATAGTATTAATTAAATCAGAATATTAGAAAGTCACCGCGTTTCCAGAACGTAAAGGATAACTGAAGGAACACAGGTGTGTTTTAGTTAGTAAAAGCACAAAATAGATAGGTACAGAAGACAATCTCATCTATGTACTTCACTTTTTATACGTACGCTCGGTAGACACACACTAATGAGCGTTTGAGCCGGAATTGTTCGACGAGTGATCCGAGACGCGACCGAGACATCGTGTCCGTGAGCGGTGTCTATGTGTGCGTTGCTCGAGCGCGGTTTGTATGTAGATTGACTTCTGTACCTATATATTTTGTGGTAAAACTCTGGCACGCTCCACCTAGAGCCGTAGAAGTTAATTAATGATTTTCGACCCTCGCAAAAATATACAAATAAAAAACTAACCATTACACACAGACATTATATTTATTTTAATAATATTACAGTTAGAGCCACAATCTTCAGTTTCCTTCATCGATGGTCATGGTCAGGGTCTCAGGTTCATATTCGTAGTCGACGTAGCGATGCTTGATGATGTGCTTATACACGAACGCTGACTTTCTAGGAGTGCGCGTGCGAGCAGGGTCCTCGAAATCAACGTGGTATAGGCCGAAACGTTCTCTGTAGAGATAAGCAATGAATTAGACGGTTCTTCAGTTTCTATCAAACATAGTATCACACTAGAAATTTTGTTAAAAATAAATTAAAAAACCCTACAGATATGAGTGCTAATTATATAATGCACTGCTATATAAACGTCCAAATGATATATTTTTGCTCCTGTACCGACATCTATGACGCCACATAGACACTAAAATTCAAATTCCTTGATCACGATATTAGAATTCCCTGCGCGATCAGAATATAATATACAACAGTAGGTATGCCAAATAAAATATTTTTCTTTCTTTCTTTCTGACTTTCTTTCTTTCTTTCAGTCCGAAATCAACTGTCAGGTAGTTGCTCAGACCAAACAAAATATCCGTCTGTTCAAAGGATCCTCTTTTTAAATGAATATATGCGGGGCTTTGCACCGTGTTCTCTTCATTTCAGCCGACAGACGTCCACTGCTGGACATAGGCCTCCCCCAAGCGTCGCCACAACGAACGATCATGTGCGTCCCGCATCCATCGGATTCCCGCTACCTTCAACAGGTCGTCAGTCCACTCAAAAGTTCAAAGTTCACCCCTTAAGTATGGGGTGAACTTTGAATGGCTCTCCTGAAAACCTAGTAAATTTCAAATGTAACATTGTTCTTCGGATGGGTCGATATTTGATTTTAATGCGCTTTTCTCGTTTTTTCCATCGTTACTATTGAGATGTTTAAGTATTGTTTTTTCCTTTAGTTGTAATACATTCATTTTCAGCTTTTTTTCTTTTTTTTTGGTGGGTAAAAATCAATGAAATGACATCTCACGCCCTTGGGCGGAGTGGGAGATAGTGTCAGACTCTTACTGACTAAAAAACCCACCCCGTTCCTTCGTGCCTTTCATACCGGGGTTGAGCTACCTTTTGGAGCTAACCCTGGCTCCAGTAGAACTGACATACCTCGACATACTTATATCACATCAATATTATAAAGGCATGCAAACTAAGGTTGCCGACATAGCACGATGAATTGCCAAACTTAAGTGGCAATGGGCAGGGCACATTGATCCCAGAACAGATGGCCGTTGGGGCCGAAAGGTTCTGGAGTGGCGACCGTGTACTGGAAGACGCAGCGTCGGAAGGCCTCCTACAAGGTGGACCGATGACCTGGTAAAGGTAGCGGGAAACAGATGGTTGCGGGACGCACAGGAACGTTCGATGTGGCGACGCTTGGGGAGGCCTATGTCTAACAGTGGACGTGTATCGGCTGAAATGATGATGATGATGATGATGATGATGATTATAAAGGCGAAAGTTTGTGTGTACGTTTGTTGCTTCTTCACATTGCAACGGCTGACTGGATTTCGGTGAAACTTGGTACGCAGGTAGACCATATCCTAAAATAGCAATTAGGACTTTTTATCCCAAAAGTGCCTATGTTCCCTTGGGATAATTTTCTGCAGCATCACGCAGGCGAAACTGCTATAAAATATTAATAGTATTAATTAAATCAGAATATTAGAAAGTCACCGCGTTTCCAGAACGTAAAGGATAACTGAAGGAACACAGGTGTGTTTTAGTTAGTAAAAGCACAAAATAGATAGGTACAGAAGACAATCTCATCTATGTACTTCACTTTTTATACGTACGCTCGGTAGACACACACTAATGAGCGTTTGAGCCGGAATTGTTCGACGAGTGATCCGAGACGCGACCGAGACATCGTGTCCGTGAGCGGTGTCTATGTGTGCGTTGCTCGAGCGCGGTTTGTATGTAGATTGACTTCTGTACCTATATATTTTGTGGTAAAAGTCTGGCACGCTCCACCTAGAGCCGTAGAAGTTAATTAATGATTTTCGACTCTCGCCAAAATATACAAATAAAAAACTATCCATTACATACAGACATTATAATAATATTTATTTTAATAATATTACGGTTAGAGCCACAATCTTCAGTTTCCTTCATCGATGGTCATGGTCAGGGTCTCAGGTTCATATTCGTAGTCGACGTAGCGGTGCTTGATGATGTGCTTGTACACGAACGCTGACTTTCTAGGAGTGCGCGTGCGAGCGGGGTCCTCGAAATCAACGTGGTATAGGCCGAAACGTTCTCTGTGGAGATAAGCAATGAATTAAATTTGTTTCTTCAGTTTCAATCAAACATGTATGCAATAAAATCTTCATAAATTTTATTCTCTATATGTTTAATACATATGTACATAAAAAACTTAAATACTAAATAAACTATTTATACTAAAACCTAACTATGTACATATATATAATACAAAATGACAAAGTACGCTCAGGCGTCAAAGTACTCCTCCACATCGCTGTCATCCGGAAATGTGCCCAGAAGACTGGCAGCATTGCCACGTTGAATGGCAATGCTAATTCTTTGGGCGAAGAACGAGCTAGCCCTCTGGTAAATAGTATATATATATCTGCAATAAAATAGTATCGAATTCGAACATTGGTAAAAACAAAAATACACTACAGATAAGAGTGCACTACACTGCTATTTACACGTTCATATTTCTGTTCCTATACCGACATCTATGACGCCACATAGAAACTAAAATTCAAATTCCTTGATCACGGTATTAGAATTCCCTGCGCGATCAGAATATAATAAAATATACAACAGTAGATATGCCAAATAAATTATTTTCCGTCTCTTCTTCTTCTGTCTTTCTTTCTTTCTTTTTTCTTTCTTTCTTTCTTTCGTTCAGTCCGAAATCAACTGTCAGGCAGTTGCTCAGACCAAACAAAAGATCCGTTCAAAGGATCCTCCTTTTTCAATGAAGATATGCGGGGCTTTGCACCCTACCTCTAAATACCCATGCTATGATATTTTTAGGGTTGTAATGGCACTGTTATAATTTTGGTAGTTTCATCTCTCGTTTTGCAATATTTATACAATAATATACAGTGCTTCAGAGGGCTTAGCCAAGTTGATAATCTACAATCGTTAATGCTAGTAGAAAACTTCAGATCAAAGTAATCGAAGGCGTTGCCGACTCGAAGCGATTGACGAAAGAAATTCGAAACGAAACGATCGTACCTTAATTAGGCTTGCTGGTAATTAAGATGGGTGGTAGGGACAGTTCACACTAGAGAAGGATTGTCAACTTCTTTGCTAAACACAAAAAAAAATATCAGCCATACTTACTGGTATCCCTGTATCCATTCGAAGTTATCCATCAGACTCCAAGCCATATACCCCTTGAGATTCATTCCTTCTTCCAAACAGTCGAGCATATCTTCCATCGAAGCTCTGTAGTACGTGATCCTGTCATCATCTATCAGGCTACTGTCAGGGTAGGAAGACCAGCCATTCTCAGTGACGTAGAAGACCGGGTTGTTGTATTTCTCTTTCAGATGAGTTAATGTGTTGTAGAGGCTTTTGGGTGCCAACTGGAATTGAAAAGAGAAGAGTTGTAAGACGAGTAGGCTTTTTTATTTATGTGGGAAATCATCAAATAGTTTCTCCCACTCTGAGATTGTCTAATATCTTGGGCGTAGCGGGAGATAATGTCACATTTTTTTTTACTAACTAAAAACCTATTTCTATTCCTTTGTTGCCTTTCGTACCGGGGCCGAATCTTCCTTTCAGAAACAAATCCTTGGCCCCAGTAGGATTCGACCCAGCTGGGCCCCTACGGTTTGCCGACAACTCCTTGAGGCGAGCGTGGAACCTTACGCGCCAGAGCCACGGTAATTCTTTCAAACATTTCCGCAGTCAAGATATAACCAAGATAAGGAAAAAGACCACAACGGTCAATTTCAATAATGCTTCTGTAAAAAGTTCATCTTTCAGAAGACAATTTGGGTTTCTGCGTAATAGAAACAAAAAAATTTAAGGGTATGCGGAACAGGGTGTAAAATTCCGACAACCTCCGTTATGAACAGACGAGTTTTATGTTTTAGACTGTTGTATTATATTCTAATCGTGTGGAGAACGCACGTGATGCAAGATTTCATTTTTTTTAGTTTCAATGTTGCGTCATAGATAGCGCAAAATATTATAACAGTTTTTTTTTATAATAGAAAGGTTGGCCAGAACACGCAAAAATTGTTTGAAAAATTAGAAAGAAGATCTTGCTCCATAAAGTTACTAAAGTCATTGTGCGTATGAAACTTTTGATTATCACTTACCATAAGCCAAGCGGTAGCGCCCTTGGGCCACTCATCAAGCGCAAATTGACCAACATCCATATCATCCATGAATGAAGGCACAGGAGCCACTTCCTTATATTCAGTTGCTGAAATCATTTTAGCAGTGTAGTGGTTCACACCGAAGAAATCAGAAGCGCCTCTGACGAACGCATTCTCTTCTTCAGTAAACTCTGGTATACGCGAGCGGGCGTAGCCTTGTTGAGCACTCTTCGCAGCTACTTTTTCAGAAAACTCTTTTGGGAAACCTCCTTCGGATGAGAATATAGGATGTGCGTAGATGCCCCACTGGAAAAAACGAAATATTAATAACTTTTATTCTACAATACTATTCACATATTTGGCCCACATAATAGTTAAAGTGTCCTGAAATAATACGACGGGGTCTCAGCAGACCATGAAGAAGATGACACGACGAACTAGACAGATGACAGATTCCGCCAGGACTGGCAAGAAGAAGCTCGGTCCAGCGAAAGATTGAGGGAGTAGAGGGAGGTCTATGCCCAGGTGTGAGAAAGAACAGGCAACAAAAAATATATTTGACAAACATTTAAGTAATATCAATCTAAGAAATGCCCGAACGACTGGCGGCATTGCTACGTTGCATGGCAATGCTTTTCTTCTGTCCAAAATAAAAGCCAGTGCTTGAGTCACAGGTATTGAAAAATTTAATAACATAACAGATGAAGAAAAATAATCAGCCTATAAAATCTCCACTATTGAGAGACAACCCTCATTTTAAGAGAGAAAGTGGGATTTACTTCAACCTGTGGACCCAGTCAATATGATACTAATAAATTAAGCCCGATTATAAAAGAATGAAGTTTACTGTACTGGTGGAGCTGCAAAGATAAACTTTTATATTTTCCCATCTTCAATTCAATGAAGGATGCAGCAGCAGATGCAGCGTCAACAGGATGCATCTGAATACCAGTATTTTGGATGGACTAATGCCGGTGAGGGCTACAGAAATCAGATAAAGACAAGACGCACAGGACCAATCATTGTGGTGACACTTAGGAAGGAACTATACCCGACAGTGGACTTCGATGATGACTTGGACCAACTGCTTTTCAGACCTCAACATTGGGGGTTAAGGTTCTGAAGAATATTAAACTAAGAACCATAGATAAGAACCATAGAAATATAAAAAAAAAAACAGATAAGAACTATCGTAATACCTCGCCTTGTCTCTTCAGTTCAGCAGCGACCCGATCCTCCTCAGAGTCAGTAGCTGCATCGTACCAGTTGACATTGATTGTAATACCACACACTCCCTTCTGCGTCGGCTTAAATTCTTTGTCATATAAGTGGTAAGCCTTAGCGTGTGCCACCACCAAGTGTTTTGCACACAAGTAAGTTCCAATAGCTGTAGAGTTCAGGATGGGAGCCGTGACACTGCCTCCATAACCTTGGTAACAGATCTGATAGGGCTCGTTGAAAGTCATGAACATCTTGACCCTGTCTCCGAAATTCTCGTACACCACCCTTGCGTAGTCTTCAAACCAATCGGTGAAAAGAGGGTTTACAAATCCTCCTAGCTCCTGCAGTTTCTGAGGCAGATCCCAGTGGTACAGAGTAATCATAGGCTCAATGTTGTACTTCAGCATTTCGTTGATTAAGTTGTTGTAAAAGGCGATTCCAGCTGGGTTTATCTCGTTAGCCATGCCGGTTGGCAGGATCCGAGGCCAGGAGAGAGAGAACCGGTAAGTATCGAGGCCTAGCTCCCTCATCATCTCGACATCACGCTTGTAGTTGTGATAGGAGTCGGCAGCGATGTCACCGTTGCTTGCGTCCCTGATGACTGTTGGGTTATTATGGGTCATGTAGTCCCAAATGTTTTCTCCCTTGCCTGAAAGATATTAAATATCAACGTATTTATATTTATTGCTAGCAGATGATTTGCGGTAGTGAGAGGTCGCGAAAATAGTTGTTTTAGAGGATAGGTGCTTAAAAACTGATTACGTCAAAACGTGTACTTTTTACTAGCTTCTATTTAACCAGTAATTTTTGTATGTATGTCGGTTTACGTCAAATCTTGCGAATAAATTTTAAAATAGTTGCTCCTAACCGTTTGTGCGTTTGTAAAATTTTGTAGACATATTCAGCTTGGACACAAAACAGAAAGTTACAGAAGGTAGATTGACTTAAACACGTGTCTCTCTTTTGTGGTTTGGATGACAACACATGAGAAGCTAATATAGAGAATAGAAAGAAGTAATATCATTCTACATCCAATACGGCGGACTCCTGAATGAAGCTGATTAACATTTTTTTTTATGCATCCCCATGATATTGGCATCAATCAACAGAATTGTTGAGATAAATATGAATAAATGCGATATGCACACCGATGGATGCGAGAGGCACAGGATCGTTCATTGTGGCGACACTTGGGGGAGGCCTAAGTCCGACAGTGGACGTATATCGGCTGAAATGATAATTGCTTGCTTATTTCTCTGTTTGATTTTAAAATCTGCATCTACATTTTTGTTCTTACCATCTTCATCCCACGCTCCCTCTACCTGGTAAGAAGCGGTAGCTGTTCCGAAGACGAAGTCATCTGGGAATCTTCGCTGCTGCTTCACGGTGGAACCAAGACAGGCTGCCACCACCAAACTGTGTCAAACAAAAAACGCATTTGACTTAACGATTTTCTTCTTATAACTTGGAGGGAGAAATCTTCCTGCCCTTGTCTCAATGCTCTTTGTGACCAGCGCAACTCGTTTTTTTCTTTCATTCTATCCTGTCACTCGTCATGCTATCACTAACTCGCTTATCTTTCATATCAGTTTCCACACAATCCATTCATCTTTTCTTTGGCCTCCTTCACCCACCATCATTTCATCCCTCCTCTTTACATGACCAGACCCACCTAGACCATGACGTTCAAAGTAAGATTGTTTTAATCTTGTTTCAGTGTGGGTAAGAGACAGAGCTTTACCTACAGGTTGTCTAGCGCCATCGCACCACACCAAAACAAGATTAAAACAATCTTACTTTGAACGTATTCATGGTAACCCCGCAAGTCTTTTGATGTGAGCGAAAAAATCACTCTTTCTTAATTATTAACTCATCATTATTCAATTTAATGTTTTTGTTACATTATTAATTTGATCCATGATTATATTTGCTGTTAAGTACAGTTAATTTCTCTAAAAGTTGATAATAGTTACGGAGGTCAAAAAGTTCATAATCATTGAATTATTACTATCAGCGTAACTAATAAATATTATTGTCTAACATTATTTTACTACGCAACAACGAAGAATCATCTACACTTTAATTCTAGATAATAAGATACAGTTTTTACATTGTTGTTTTCTTAAAATTATTGTGGTTGTTTTCTTAAAATTATTGTATACTAGCTTTTGCCCGCGCGGCTTCGCTCCCGCTCTTCCCTACTTCAGCCTACTATACCCTACTCTACTCTACTCTACCCTCCTCTACCCTACTCTACCCTACTCTACCCTGCTCTACCCTACTCTACCCTACTCTACCCTTCTCTACCCTACTCTACCCTACTCTACCCTACCCTACTCTACTCTACCCTCCTCTACCTTACTCTACCCTACTCTACCCTAAACTACCCTAATTTTCATTTTTTTTTCCATAAGAACCTTCTCCTCATAATAACGAACACAACAAAAAAAAATTTAGCGAAATCGGTCCAGGCGTTGTTGAGTTATGCGCTTACCAACACATTTTGTGATTCATTTTTATATTATAGATTCTGCCCTTTCGGATTTTATTTTCAAGTTTATTTTCTTAGTCCTTATCTTAACTGCATAAGAAAATTTTCTGTCTATCCAACTAATTACCAAAAAGAAGAGGGAAGGTAAGGTAAGGTAGGTAAGGCCTACTCAAGTGGTCTGATTTTTTGTTTTGCACCAAAAGTTTAAATTAAAACATGCCACCCGTGATTGTTCATATTTATTACCAAAGCCTTGAAACATAAAAGGTAACTGAAGAAACACAGGTTGGTTTTACTCGGTCAATGTCGGACACTCTCTCTCGCTCCACCTACAGCGGGGGTAAAGAGGAATTATTTAACGAGATCCCACACCAAAAAAAAAAATTGAACGAATCTGGGATTTTAAATCATATATATTTTTAAATTCATTAAACCCCAAACGAACGCCGATATTCGCTCTCTCATTGTCTTTCTATTGTGTCTCCAATTACGGTATTCGAAAGGTTAAATACCTCTAACCATAATTACAGAAAAACCAAAAAAAAAACTTACACTAACTAAAACTGACTAAAAACAAACTAAAATATGGTACAAGAGACTCCTCCATATCGCTGTCGACTTGTAATGTACCTAAAACACTGACGGCATCGCCACGCTGTATGGCAATGCTTATCCTCTGTCCAAGGTAAAAAAAGCCAGCCACGCGAAGTGTCAACAATTAATAATAATATTCCACAACTATCACTCAACGCCGTCTAGTCCTAAGCTAAACAGAGCTTGTGTTATGAGTACTAGACAACTGATAAACACTTATAAATAGAAAATACTTACATAGATAAATTACACCCAGACACAAATCAAATAAACAAGTGGAAGTGGGAATCGAACCCACGACCTCCGGCATATCTGTCAGGGTCACTGACCACTAGACCAACAGGCCAATCAAATTACAAAGTCATTATACTGGGTCTAAAGGACCCAGTTGTTCAATTTATTTGTAATAACTATTAAGATTTGACGTTTACGATGTTGCCGTTCTTAATACCTTTCGACGACAGTGTAGTACGGCGAGTGGCAGTCGTACTCGTCAGTTAGCACGCTGCGTGTGAGTGCTACAGGCGTATTTAGGGGTGACCGGGTCCGCCGGACCCGGTAGCGACTAAACACGTTTGTGTTTTTTTCATCCTATTATTACTATTTATTAACGTGTTTTTTGTTTATTTTATAGAAAATGGCTACCAATAGGCCCTTGAGACCTAACAAAATAGAAGAATGTATTATTGATCGGTCTTTCTAACTCAAAAAAGTTCGAAAACTAATTTTTGTTTGGTATAATGCGATATAGCCAAACAGCTGTATTGCATTTTACGCTTGTGGGAAATACATAAAATAGGTTTGTTCAAATTTTTATAACTAAATTAGATGTAGAAAGAGACTAAAAAATGTTTAAATACTATTTTATCCCAAAAAAAAAGATATTTAATTTTAATTGATTTTCAAAGATCATTTTTTTGTATACTATAATTATTGATCCTTAATTGTTAATTGTTCTAAGTAGGTACATCATAGTAGTCTAAGAAAATATAGAAGTTGTTGGTTAAAATAATTAATTACAGAAGTTTTCACAATTAACCTTAATCTTGTCATAAAAGTATGCCAAAAAACTTTTAATTTTTGTAATTACTTATTGTATAAGAAAATGCAATAAATATTAGTATTTGATACACTAATGTCTTACGTTTATTATCATATTATTCCTCTAATAAAGTAGTTTTCATTTTTATTCAGTATTTTTGAAACAAAACATTGGATACCTTACTGGGTCCAGAGCACCCGGTTGCGAGTATAGATGTTACAAATTAAGGCGCGAGTCCTTAAGTGTTAATGAAGTATTTATTTTAATCTTACCTCAAGACCACAAGCAGCTTCATATCGCCACTTTGAAACACTAAGCAGATTAAATAAATGTATTTACGATTTATATAAACTGACACATTTATCTGAAGGAACAGCTCGAACTGTCTAGTCTTTGTTTTCTTGTTGTTTTTATCTGCAATTCTTTAAGTTCAATGTACATCAAAGTCTCACCGATCTGTCAATTTTTATCAGGCTTGGAAGGCACGCGGCTATGCTTGCCTTTTTTGTACCAAGTGGTTGGACATTGGGCCTACCACGCACAAGCTAAAATTACAAAACATGTAATTGAAACAAAGACATTAAATATATACTACCAAATTGAAAAATCTGAATAATTTTTTGGAGGACTAATAATGGGCCTACACTCCCAAGCTGGGTACACCACAGTTTTGCCTGCACAGGCGGCTTTGTAGATTAGAAGGAACGGGGTGGGTCTTTTAGTCAGTAAGAGTCTGACACTATCTCCCGCTCCGCCCAAGAGGGGGGTTGTCATTGGATGACTTTTTCCCACCATAAAAAAAGGCAGCTTTGTAGATACCTAAATGAAACAACGAGCATGTGGTTGGTAAAAGTCACACAGTTTTACACGGTGTTCCATGTACAGTAAGGCCGCAAAAGTCCATAGGAGCGCTAAAGATTACATTGCTACGAACCGAGCGAGCGCGATACTGCCGTGCGTATGTGTGCGCATGTATGAGTATCCACATTCCACAGATAACACACACTAAGGAACTGTCGTCGCACTGAGCTTAAAAACATTATTACTTTTCTGTTCTTACCATAGCAAAATTCGCTCAAATACGTCATGTGCTGGTAGCCGTGTGAACTAAGTGTTGGATTCGCAAATCACGTAACCCGAGTTCAAATCATGGTCGGTCCGTTGCAGTTATTTCTTACTTTGAAATTCCCAATCTATGTTGATATAGTTGTTTTTTTATATTTCTATGAAAAATACTATTGCATTTTTTGCACTAAATAGTTGCAAATTACGAATGTGATCTATTAACCACAAGAAGAATCACATTCGTAATTTGCAATTATTTAGTTGTTACATCTTTTCGATGTTATAAGGTGGAAATAAAAAGACGTGTTTAATAAAAATGTTTATTCTTTATATTTACAAATTAAACATTTATGAGAATTGTGACGTCGAATTGTTACCTAGACAAAAAGTTATCTTGTAACCGTTATCTATGTTACGCCTAAGATTGTTTGTTGGAAGTATACCCACTTAGACCATTCATAATATGAATAACGTAACAATGAACGGATATTCAAATTTTAATAAAATAAAATATAGGTAATTGTTTATATCCAGTTATTTATTGAAAAGTGATATATGATTTGGACTTTGTAAACATTTTATTTTTGTGTAACGTCACAATGAATGTATTGAGGTCATAGCTTAATTGTTCATTTTCTTGACGAAAAGAAGATTGAAACCAAACCTCAATTTCTGTTAAAAGAACTTTAGTTCTCACAAGATAATCGTCAATTAGATGAGAAAAATAAATTGAACTATAGTATTATGTTAAAACAGTGCGGGTAGAAGAATAAAAAACGAAATAGACTCATGATTATTGTCAACAAAATTGATAGCGAGTTCACTGCATTCTTAAGATGAGGCGATGGCACAAGTTAAAAGATATAGCTGTTTTAAACGAAAGTAAACACAATATAATACAGTGTTTGTTAACGAATAATCACAGATATGTTAAAATAAAATGGTAGGCCATTTAGTTTAGTTAACATTAAATATTTAGTGCGAAACGTAATCGTTCTTGTTTGTGCCTCTCTGTCAAGTACGGCTTTTTAGCAGGTTTTCTGTGATGCACGCCTTCAGCGTGAAGTGCACGGCGAACAGTATCCATCGAGGTGTCATATAATTCCGCAAAATGTCTCGTTGGTGCGAAACCATTCGTTTCGTATACGTCCACCATATGTCGTCGCTGCGCCTCGCTAATAAGCTTCGGTCTCCCACTTCTCTTTCGACTAGCAAGGCTACCTTCTTCCTCATATCTTTTTAGCCAAAGATTTACAGTATTTTTCTAAAATAAAAAAAAATATATATTAGGCAGCTATACCTACTTCACTTCATTTTCATTATATAAAATGTTAATAATCATAATTATTGAATATAATTTTAAAATAAAACTGCATTTATTAATCCAATAACCAATCCAATAAACCCAACGATTTACGTATTTCTCTTTTAAACCTCATAAAGATACGATGAATGGATTCATAAATGGCATACGTTTTAATTAGAAGATTAATTTGTAATAAAGTTACAATTCATTAATAGCTATTATACTCACATTCAGTCCGGTTTCTTCAGATATTTGTGTTTTATTAAGACCTCAATGATAGTCGCCCTCACTTCAATACTAATATTAGCCTGCATTTTGCGAATATTACAATACTGTCAACCTCACGTCACTAACCAACAACTACAACCAAACGACAGTTCATTTCGGTTAAGTTAAAACTCATGTCTACCTCGCAGAAATCTAATTCTTTATTTAGTTTTTTTGTGATCTACCTTTCTAACTCTAAGAAATGTGTGAACAAGTTAAAGAATAATTTAATATATGTAATGCAAATACATAACTTCCAATCGGGTAAGAACTTACAAAAAGTCAATAATTGCGTGGGATTTGAACTTGCGGCACACTGATTTGCGCTTCAATCTGTGTGCCTATACCACTGGGCCATCTTGACTTATGATAAGTTGATGAAATTGTGAATTTCAATCATTTGTTGGCGAAACTTGAAAATAAAAGGTCGTAAGTCAAACTAAACGTCAAACGAATAAGTTTTAAGAATTCTTATGGACTTTTGCAAGTGATAGTACCTACCACCAAAACTGTGGTGTAGTTTGTGAGTGTATGCCCATTAGTATACAAAAAAAATAATCAATTTTTCCTTTACAAACAAGTTTACGTGCATCGAACAAGTTGACTCAAAATTTAAACTGGCCACTTACAAAAAAAAAGAAAATAGAACAAAACGTGCTCATGACGGGAGCGGGAGCGGGATATCTATATATAGAAAATAGAATCTTGGAGTAGTGAATTTTGTTTGTTTGATGAACTTGTAAATTTAATACTTATATTTCTCTAATTTATGATTTGGTCGACCAAATTGTCTTTTAAATATCTCACAGATGGTGTAAAAAATAGAGTATGCAACACGGGGATAAAGCTGTGGGTTCAGGTCCGAAGACCACCGCGCCAGAACCCTGCCTTGCCAGCTCGTCAGCTGCGTCATTGCCCAGTGAGCCGCTATGTCCCTTTATCCACTGTAAAGTCACAGTGTTATTATTTAACACTGTGATGCGTTCTAAAGCAGAGTGGCATTCTTGTATAAGTTTCGAGGTTGTAGCAGGTTTTCCTAGGGATTGTAGAACTGAGGCACTGTCGGAGATTATGCGAATATGATTATCCATGACTTTCCTGGCCTCTATGGCGTTGGCCGCTAGGGTGATGCCAACACATTCTGCCTGGTAGACAGAGTTGAGTGCTCCCAGCGTCTTGGATATCTTTATGTTAAGGTCGTTAGAGAAGACTCCGACTCCTGTTCCAGTATTCGGTTTTGATCCGTCGGTGTAAATTCTCAGTTCCTTGGGGCCTGAGTAGTCGTACGGTTCTTCCGTTAGTTGGATGGTGTAGTGTTTTTGGAAAAGGAGTGCCTTGGGGGCTTTGTCGTTGGGGGCCGCCATCATGGGCTGTCGCTTAACGGCATTTTCCATAATGCATGTATGTTTAATTCGGGAATCTGTTTTCAGTGTGCCCGATAATTGAAGTCTGAAGCCTGCTAAAGCTGCCTCTTCCCGCACTATGAGATGCAGTGGAGGCAGTCCCAGCATTGCTTGTAGGGCGGCAGTGGGTGCCGTTCTCATGCTACTGGTGATTGCTATGCAGGCAAGTCGCTGCAGTTTTTCGAGTTTTTTTTGGGCTGTGATCAAGTCTGTCCTGGGCCACCAGACTAAAGAGCCGTATGTTATGATTGGTCGGATGACTGTGGTATATAGCCAGAGGGTGACTTTTGGGCTTATGCCCCAGTTACGTCCCAACTTGCGTCTGCATTGCCACATCGATATACTGGCTTTTTTTATTGTGTAGTCTGTGTGTTTTGCCCAATTCAACTGCTTGTCTAAGTAAACACCCAAGTATTTTACTTCAGTCGAAAGGCTTAGGGTAGTGCCAAAGAAGCGTGGTAGATTCAACGCAGGTAGCTTCCTTTTCTTTGTGAATAGAACCAATTCGGTTTTGGTGGGGTTTACGGTTAGTTGATGCTCTTTACACCAGTCCTCTACTAGCTTCAAGGCTTGGCTCATAAGATTGCATAAAGTGTTTTCATGAGTGCCGTTTACTATTATGGTTATATCGTCAGCATACCCCACGGTAAAGTAACCTTTATCGTTGAGTTTCTTGACGAGGCTATCTGCGACTAGATTCCATAGCAGAGGTGATAAGACACCCCCTTGGGGGCAGCCCTTTGCTACAGTGGCCCTTGTTGTGCTATTTATGGTGACTTGTACTGCTCTTTGTCCAAGCATATTTGTGATCCAGCCACTTAAGGTCGGGTCGACACCGTATCTCTTAAGTGCTGTGCTGATACTTCGAAACATTGTTTTGTCAAAAGCTCCTTCAATGTCGATGAAGGCAACTAATGAGGAGCATTTGTGGTGTATAGCGCATTCTATTTTTGACACCACATTATGTAGTGCGGATTCTGTTGATTTGCCCGTGGAGTAGGCGTGTTGTTGCTTGTGGAGTGGTCTGTCTGATAGAGGACCATCCCGGATGTGTCTATCACATAGCCTCTCCAGAGTCTTTAGCAGGAAAGATGTCAAGCTTATGGGTCTGTATGCTTTAGGTTGTGTGTAGTCAGTTTTGCCGGGTTTGGGAATAAAAATAACCTTCACCTCACGCCACGCAAGTGGTACACATCGAAGTGCTATGCAGGCCCGGTATATTACTAGCAGCCATGGTATCAGTGAGTTTTCTCCCCATTGGAGAAGGGCTGGGAAGATACCGTCAAGTCCGGCGGACTTATACGGTTGGAAGGTTGTAATTGCCCAGAGTATTCGGTCTTCTGTGACTATAGTCTGTGCTCTGGACCAGTCCAGATCGGTGGGTGTATGCACTGGTTCACACTCTCACGTTCTGTCCTCTAGGAGTTTGCAGTCCGTGCGTGCGTCTCCAGTAGGAGGTTGCTGGTCTCAAGATCTGTTCGTGTATAACTGTTGTCTGGATTTTTTAGCGCGCCGAGAGTGCGGTCTTGTTCCTTTGATAGGATTTTCCTCACTCGTGCAGCTTCATTATTGGATTCTATGGTCCCACAGAAATTCTGCCAGGCAGTTTTCTTTGCTGTTCTAATTTCTTTCTTGTAAGTGTATTGGGTTTCTTTGTACAGCTCCCAGTCCTCTGGAAGTCTAGAGTTTTTGGCTCTGTTAAATCGTTTGCGTAGGATTACTAGGCCTACTAGGGCCAGGGTTATCCGAAAGGGAACTCGAGCCCCGGTATGAAAGCTAGAAGGAACGGGGTGGGCTTTTAGTCAGTAAGAGTCTGATACTATCTCCCGCTCCGCCTAAGAGCGAGGGTTGTCATTGGATGATTTTTCCTACCATAAAAAAAAGACTCAACGCACAATGAATATGTTCCTGGACCGTTTGGTGCGTATGAATGTCCACCATGTACCGGTAAATTACATGTCACTTACCATCAGCATCCCAGCCCCCCTCAACCTGGTATGCAGAAGTCGCCGCGCCGAAGAGGAAGTTCTTCGGAAACTTCCGGGTCTTGGTGTCATACCTGCCAGCGGAGCCGATGACGATGAGGAGACTGAAACATATTTTTTCTTTAAAAAAAATGTTGGTCCACATCTACGATTTACTCTGGTACAGATACCGGCACGGATCTTGAGCGCTGGCTTCAAGTTGTGCCGAAGTCAAATATCGGGCCTTAGTGGTATGAAGTGAGACGCGAGGGCGGGGGGTGAGTGTCAGTGATTGGCTTGCCGCGCCATCGTGTCATAGACGTCACTCGTGATTCGTTCCCTGCCCTTGCTGCATGTATCTAACAACGACGAGGATTGGCTCGCCAATGTATAGAATGCGCAAAGCGATCCCCACTCTGACGCCGAGCGCTCAATATTCGTGCCGATAACTATACGTATTTGGAATTCGTCGCTGCGGCCAGCGCTGCGCTCAAGGCTGTTTTCTTAGAGAATAGCACGCCTGGAATAATTGTATGTAGGTTAAACAAGCCTGGAACGCAAAGGGCAGCTGAAGGACGTAGCGGGGGTAACCACCATAGAGAGGACATAGAGAAAAGGCATTGTATGATTTCCCACCTCAAAAAAAGACTGTACAACTATTTGTTCCGTCCAGGAACTGAACCCACGGCACACAGCGCAGCAGCCAATTGCTGAACTAAAACCACCCTTGCCGAACAATAGGGTAGTGTCCAAGGCCAAAATAATTACATTTTATTTAGTCCGTATTTTAGATTATAAAAAAATATTGGACACATATTTTTTCTTTTTTTCGATTAAATAAAAAATAACAAAGATATAGCCCATTAAAATTACGTGTGACGTCACCCCGTGCGAAAAAATGTAGCACGGCGTGACGTTACACGTAACTTTAATGGGTCATAATATTTGTAATTTTTTACGAAAAAATGTAGCACGGCGTGACGTTATACGTAACTTTAATGGGCTATTTCTTTGTATTTTTTTATTTAATCGAAAAAAGAAAAAATATGTGTCCAATATTTTTTTATAATCTAAAATACGAACTAATTACATTTTTTACAGCAACTAGGCTATTATATCAAGTAATGAACTCAAACTAATCAGTCCTTCTAGCAGTTCCGTAAACACACCATCGGTTTAACTACTTACTGTGTTAAGTTCGTATTCAAGTTTCATCAGATTCGGTTGAGTACCAGTATTTTATTTGTGAACTGCCTATCTGAAGCAAGACTGGAGTCAGGTTATACAGGGTTTTTTGTAAAACACTAACAACCTCGCTACATCATAAACAACAGCATTGGTTCTATGACATTTTACGAACCATAATTCATTTATCAAAAACAAACCTTCAAGATTTCGTTGTTCTATCTAACACATTTCAACTCTATATTTTGCTATATCTACCCACAAGTCTGTATGACGCGACGCAAATGCATCAAGCACTCCGTCCACTCGATCCTCGCTCTTCTCCACTATTGTACTATTGCTTGCTTTGCATAGACTTCGAAATATTTAGAAGATTCAAATTAAACATTTTTATTTTTGTATGAAAATTTAATGAACTAAAATATACTAAATTTCAAAAGTCGCTGAACAAAAGTTGCTGTTTATGATGTTAGTAACACAGTCTTGACAGTTTGCTAGTAGTTTACAAATAACCCTGTTTAGTCGTAATGACTGTCAATATCTCATAATCTGTCTCATAGTGTTAACCTTGAAGCTATATATAGTAACATCGAGCTACTGCCCTCGTTCAATCAAATCAGGGCCCTAAGTCTGCTATTTTTATAAATTCGTCATTTCAACACGATCCCATTGTCATTTTGCTAAAAGTTTGTAATCTGCTAATTCATAATGATCGATCATTGATCGGTCACTGGTCTTGTAATAGAATTGTGGTAGAATTATAATTTCGAGCATATTAAAACCAATAACTGCACAATAACGTTCTAATGGTAAAACACTGATCAAATAAACTGTCAAAGTTTTAGCAGATTACCGCAAACGTCAAATATTCATTTGTCAATATGTACGAGATTACCATTCTATGTCACTTTTTTCAATGGAGTGTCAGTGGTTGACCATTGGAAAGTCATAATGACGCCATTATATTAGTAGATTACCAAACTTGTCAAAATCGACCATTATGACATCAATGATAGACCATTCTGACACTATTGTAATAGTAGACTTGAGGCCCTGGTATCCCGTCCCAATACTATCTTGTCACTATCACCATCATACCTTTTTGGAGGTACACACACAATGAAACACGTCGTGGATTTCGGAATGTCTTCTATTGGCAGTAAACAGTAATAACTTACACGAGGGCCAAAATTACAACAAGAGCTCACATCGTCTCGAGTAGCGGTAACAATCTATATCTTTCAATATGGCGGCAGACTCTAGTCTGGCGCCGGAAACGTTTGGTGTTGTCACACAAAAATATAGTAGGCGGTGTTGCGACGTAATACGCCACAACCACCCCCCTACGGAGAAAATAACAAAAAGTTATTTACAAATAAAAATATACATACACTTGATGACACAAGATAGGCAACAAAAAGTTAAAGAAAAAATAAAACTTAAGCTAAAGATCTAACCTATCCTTAAATCTAACCGTGCGACCTGACCGGGTGGTAACTGGTTGTTGTGCAACAGGGGGCACAGTCGGCTGTGCAGACGCGGAAGGCGCAGGTGGCGCGGGCGCAGGCGCGGAAGGCGCTTGCACGTCAGGCGCGGGCGCTACGATCTGTTGCGGAGCGGTTGCCCGGGAAAGGTCGCTCTCCAAGTCAGGTGCGATGTATGCAGGCTTCACGCGGTCGATACTGACCGTCACGCGTTTACCTGCAATGTCAATGTCGAGTAACTTGTCAGTCCGTGACATTACCTTGTAGGGTCCTGTGTAGGGCGGCTGCAGCGCACGGCGAACAGTATCGTCTCTCAAGAGAACATGAGAGGCATTCTGAAGGTTCTTGAAAATAAACGACGTCGGCCGCATGTGTCGTGAGGCCTGAATTGGACGCAAATTAGCCATTTTCGTGCGCAGAACCGTCACAAAATCGTTGACGTTGTCAATGTTATGGGACGTGCTGGCTATCAGGAATTCTCCCGGTAGGCGAAGCGGCTCTCCGTAAACAAGTTCGGCAGCCGAACACTCGAGATCCTCTTTCAAGGCAGATCGAATGCCGAGAAGCACGATCGGTAAGGCTCGGTGCCAGGTGTCGCTGTGGCACATGAGAGCAGCTTTCAATTGTCGATGAAAGCGCTCGATCATGCCGTTAGCTTGAGGGTGGTAGCTGGTGGTTCGCCTTCGCTCAGTCGCGCCAACATTCATGAGCCGTGTCGGTAGTAAATTGGGAGATAAAGGTGAGCTGATTAAGTTGGCTGGGTGGCAGCTTTTCTCTACGTTGCTTGAAAGCATACAAAAGAGGTTTATGATCCGTATATATTGTGGCGTGTTGCGCCTCTAATATATACCTGAAATGCTGCACTGCCGAATATACTGCCAACAGTTCCCTATAATACGCTGGCCACACTGACTGAGTTGCCGTAAGCTTCTTGCTAAAGAAAGCAAGTGGTTGCCAGCCCTGTTCAGTCTGCTGTTGTAAGCACGCGCCCACCTGTGTGCCAGAAGCATCTGTGTACAATGCCAATGGGGCGTTAGGTACAGGATGTGCTAACCTGGTGACCTGAGAGAGGCTGTCCTTGCATGCAGTGAAGGCGTGCTCCAGTTCAGGAGTCCAGGGCATGGGTTTGGCTCCCTTAAGCTTCGTAGCTGTAAGGAAGTCAATGAGCGGGGCTTGAGTCTCGGCAGCATTGGGCAGAAACTGTCGATAATAATTTATCATGCCCAAGAACCTGCGGAGACCTTGGGCTGTTTTGGGAAGGGGGAAATCTTTCAAGGCTTGGACTTTTTCTTCCGGGGGACTTATGCCTTTACTAGAGACTTTATAACCGAGGAAAATAACCTCAGATGTGCCTAACACACACTTAGTTGGATTAACTACTACACCGTAGTTAGCCAATCGTTCAAAGAGCGTGCGCAAGTGGTTACAATGCTCCGTGGCGTCCCTGCTAAATATTAAAATGTCATCGACATATGGGAAACAAAAATCCAACCCTCGGACAATTTCATCAATGAAACGCTGAAATGTTTGTCCAGCATTTCTGAGCCCGAACGTCATATAAGGGAATTCATACAAACCAAATGGTGTTGTAATGGCAGTTTTGCAGACGTCAGCTGGCTCTACTGGAATTTGTTGATAAGCCTTAACTAAATCAATAGTACTAAAGATGGTAGAACCAGCGAGAGCATGACCAAAATCCCCTATATGGCGCACGGGATACCTATCCGGTACAGTACGAGCATTCAGCGCTCTATAGTCACCGCAAGGGCGCCATGAAGAGTCTTTCTTCGGGGCTAGGTGCAGTGGCGATGACCACGGGCTCTTGGAAGGGCGTGCGGTGCCTGCTTGCACCATATCTGCAAACTCCTTCTGCGCTGCCCGCAGTTTGTCCGGCGCGAGGCGTCGCGGCTTAGACACCACGGGTGGGCCGTCGGTCGTCTTGATGTAGTGCACCGTGTTGTGCTTCACCTCACGATGGATGCCAGGGGGTCTCGTAATAGCTGGAAATTCAGATAAAATTTTATGAAAATCTGAATCTTCGATTTTAACGGTTTTTACACTGACCTGGTTAAATTTAGCTATGGAGGCTGGAGCAGTAAGACCAGTAACTCCGCAGCGTATTATTTTGTTTCTGCAGTCAGGAAGCAAGTTGTAGAAGGCCATGAAGTCAGCACCAATGATGGCGGTATCAACATCGGCAACTACAAAGTTCCACTTAAAAGAGCGGCGGAGACCAAAATTAAGTGTGAAAGTGTGACAGCCATAAGTTTTTATGGTACTGCCATTTGCTGCGCATAAATTGTAGTTTACATCTGCTATTTTGTTCCCTAACAATTTTTTAGGAAAACAACAAATGTCGGATCCAGTGTCTAGCAAAAATCTGAATTTGGTGTCTTTGTCCACAACAAATAAGCGGCTGCTATTGAAGCAATCAGTCGCCGCTGCTACTGACTGTTCTGTTGGTTTCCCGACCACGAGCATGGTTTGGTACATTTAGTTGCTTTTGCACCGAATTTATGGTGGTACCAACACAGAGGCTGTCGTGCCGCCTGGGACGCAGATCTAGATCTAGGTTGATGGGACCTAGGTCCAGAGCGTCGCCTAGAGCTAGACTCCCTTGTAGTTAAAGCGGCCACCTGACGTGTAAGTTCTTGAACTTGTACCATTATGGCAGCAAGGTCAGGAGCGCTAGCTGTACTGGGAGAAATGGCATTGACGGAGACGGGGTTGACCTCTAATATTTTGTCAGCCAGTTCGGCAACTTTGTCCAGGGTGAGATCACCTTGGGCAGTCAAAATTGCCTGAACATGTTTTGGTAGACGTTGTAGCCACAGTTCTCTAATTATAGTGTTATCTTTGAACGACTTACCAGCCAGAGACTTCAGATGACGGAGAAACTGAGTAGGTTTCCGGTCACCGAGCTCCTCACCTGATAGTAGTTGTCTGACTTTTTGTGACTCTGAAGTGGAGAAACGCTTGATAACTTCCTCCTTTATCCACTCATACCGGCCACCTTTAGGAGGAGGGTTAGTGACCAGGTCTTCAACGTCATGAGATATCCTAGAATCAAATTGTGAAATGACATAATTGTATTTTGTTTCATCCACCGATATATTACATAAAACAAACTGTGATTCCAAGTGAGCAAACCATCCAGCGGGATGCTCATGCCAAAAAGGAGGCAGTTTAGGACGGACCGCATATGCTGCTGGATTCTGCACACTTTGGGCATTTAGTTGTGCCCGCAGGTCTTCATTTTGTTGCATCAGTCGTTCATTATTTGCCAAAATTTGGTTGAGTCTCTCCTCAATTTGTTGGCTCTCCATATTGAATGTGTATATAAATATATTATAAAACGAGGTATACGTTTGTTGCAGTTACCACTCAGTCAGGTTGCTTAAAACTATAACAAGCAACTTAACACTGAACACAAGGTATGTACAGAATAAGCAAGATAATTATGCATGTGCTGCAGACAACAAGAATATAAAAATAATCCACAAAACAAATGGGTGCAAATAGCTTAATTTAAAAATACAATACCTTGTACCATTAGCGACTTAAATGAGCTTCAGACAGAGCTAACTTTTAAGGACGTATTCACCTATTTTGACAAATATCACGGTTTTTCGGGAACCATTATGATGCTCTAGGAATCATAATTATGAGTATATCTTGGTATCAAATAAAAGACAATATATTTATCTCCAGGATGGCATAAAAAAAATATTACGGTCTCATATAAAATTTTCATGTAAATACGATTTTACCAACGCACTAATACAAGAAAATTACGAAACACAGAGTCTGAGTAGGAACCCGTAACTTAAATCCAGTAAACATTTTTACTTTAAAAAACATAAAATAATACAGCTTATATAGTCTTCAACACCTATAGCTAATTATTTTGAACATACATAAATAACTTTATGATTTATGACCAAAATAAAATCACTCTCAATATTTCTTCATACATTTTTCATTGAACGCGCGATGTCTAGCGTCAGTCCGCGCTCAGAAGCGCTTGTGAACGGGTGTCCGTATCGCTCTCTTACAAAAAATAAATACGTCTAAAATGTGTGCCGACTTGTATACTGCGACTGCAAAGACGTGCTACTTTTTCGGACCGAAATAAAAGTACAAAATAAATATCATACTCATTTTTTTTTTTAAATTGTTATTATGGATTAATACTGATACAGAATGAGTTTTATTCTAAAACAAAAACCAAAAATGGCCAACGGAACTTCATACTTACATAGATATCACAACGTAGATAGATAGGCGACTATGACAATAAAATAAATAAATGTTTTTTTTTTTTTGGAACGAAGTTCCTTATCGCGCGTTGTGAAAGGGGGCTAGACGGAAAAAATTCTCACGAAAAGTTGTACCGACACTTTTTGCTTTTTTTTTTCTTTTTTTTTCCTTCTTTAATATTCCTTCACAATTTTTTTTTATGTTTTTGGCTTGGAAGCTAAATCTTTATCTATTAATGGAAATTCAAGATGGCTGCTGCAATAGATTATCAACTTTTTCGATATGGGTGTCTTTTTCATGTTTTTCGAGGGTTTTGAAGCCGACAGTAATGTCAAAATTTGAATCCAAGATGGCGGCTGCAATAAATTATCAAATTTTTCGTCATGGGTGTCGTTTTCATGGTTTTCGAGGGTGCTGAAATCGATAGTAGTGTCAAAATATAAATCAAAGATGGCGGCTGCAAGAAATTATCAAATTTTCCGTCATGGGTGTCGTTTTCATGGTTTTCGAGGGTGTTGAAACCAATAGTACTGTCAAAATATAAATCCAAGATGGCGGCTGCAAGAAATTATCAAATTTTCCGTCATGGTTGTCGTTTTCATGGTTTTCGAGGGTGTTGAAACCGATGGTACTGTCAAAATATAAATCCAAGATGGCGGATGCAAGAAATTATTAACTTTTTCGTCATGGGTGTCGTTTTCGTGGTTTTCGAGGGTGTTGAAACCGATTGTACTGTCAAAATGTAAATCCAAGATGGCGGCTGCAATAAATTATCAACTTTTTCGATATGGGTGTCTTTTTCATGGTTTTCGAGGTTGTTGACGCCGATAGTGCTGTCAAAATGTAAATTTAAGATGGCGGCTGTCAGAAATTATCAACTTTTTCGTTATGAGTGTCGTTTTCATGGTTTCGAAGATGTTGAAATAGTGCTGTCAAAATGAACATAAAATAGGATAGTATTTTTTAGTTATATTGTATTGGCTAGACGGAAAAAATTCTCACGAAAAGTTGTAACGACACTTTTTGCTATAGTAAGCTATTGTAAGCCGTGCGGCGTGCGAATGTTTCTCTGTCTGTCTCTCTCTCTCTCTCTCTTATAGAAAGCAAGCCAGAACGGAACTTCGTTCCATCCGGGTGTCCCTTGACACCTCAGTAGTTTTTTTATTATTATCATTATTGATAGGCTCGCGTTTGAACACTATCTCATCTGATGGTAAGTGATGATGTGGCCGACGATGGAGTACGCTTGCCTAGAAGTAACCTATTCACTCTCGGTTCTGAATAGTTATGTTAAAAATGGTACCGTCGAAGTGACCTGATGATGATGATGATGGAGCCGGAAGATAGGCACCGGAACTCCGTAATTAATCAATGTGTCCTAGCCATGTTTGGGCTTATTAGAATTGTCATGAGATGCACTTTGGCTGTAAGGTACTATCAAACTGATTTGATGATGATGATGGAACCGGAAGTTAGGCACCGGAACTCCGTAATTAATCAATGTATCCTAGCCTTGTTTGGGCTTATTAGAATTGTCATGAAATACACTTTGGCTACAAGGTACTATTGAAGTGACCTGATGATGATGGAGCCGGAAGATAGGCACCGGAACTCCTTAGTTAATCAATGTATCCTAGCCGTGTTTGGGCTTATTAGAATTGTCATAAGATGCACTTTGGCTATAAGGTACTATCAAACTGATCTGATGATGATGGATAACCCTATAGTAATCCAATCGGGCGTTGAATTTTGTCATGAATCTTGAAACTTGATAAAAATAATTTGTTCGAGCTTAGAATATAGGTTATAACGACACGTATGACATCGTAGTGCAATTCGAGTATAGTACAAAATAAAACAATATCTTCCAGTACCAAGATAAATTAGGACACTTTTCACTACATATTATAAAACAAAGTCCCCCGCCGCGTCTGTCTGTCTGTCTGTTCGCGATAAACTCAAAATTTACTGCACCGATTTTCAAGCAGTTTTCACCACTCGTTAGCGTGATTCTTGAGGAAGCTTTAAGTATATAATTTGTTAAGTTTTTGTATGTATTTTTGTGTACATTAACGATATTTGTTGAAGAGGTCGGGAAAAAATAAGCCGTCTGGGAGCTTATAACGAAAACGCTGCCTAAACCCTTTGAGATATAACAAAATAATGTTTCCTGGAATTGTGTGTCTTATATAGGTCTACAGGAAAGTCCGCGGTGGCATGTGTCTATCTCTTAAGGTTAACATAATATATCCATTTTACTACTTTTAAAAATTGGCATTCATGAAGTGTTTATTGGAAAGCTATTTACATAGTTACGGTATTAATTCTTATCAAAATAAGTTACTTCGCGTTCAAGACTATATTAGTATCTGTAAATTACTTTTTGAATCATTTAAATCGGAGGTACCATTAGAAAGCTTTCATAAATTTAATAATTCTCAAAATTAAATTCACGAGTTCACGAGTTCCGCTCTTCAGTAGCTACGCATGACGCGGTCGCTGATCGTCCCCCCGCACCTTTTTGCCTACTGTTTCTTTAGCTAATAAGCCGAACGACAATAACGCACGACTGATGACTGTGTGTTGTGTTTTCTTTGGATGTTGTTGAAAAGTTATAATTGCATTTTTGTTTTGTGTTTGTTTTCTTAACTAACACAAAACCAACAATGGTAGTATATGTGAATTAAGGTAGTAAGAACTACGCTGCTCACGCTTATAAAATGGAGGTCCAAAATATGGGAAATAACATTAGGTTACGCCACGTGGGCGAAGCCGCGGGCAAAAGCTAGTGTATTTATAAATCAATTTTTCCTGTTGCCATTTTGATATACAAGGAATTAAAGTTGCCACAATATCATGATATTAAATTAACGATGATTTATTCATCTCCCAGTAACATGCTTTAAAATTTTTCAGTCCCATACAATCTTTTCACACAAATACAATACAGAAATTGGCTATGCTACAAATAGGGTCTGGATAGTACATATAACGGCTAAATCCGTTGTATATTTTTCCTTATAATTATAAAAAAAAACTTTTTCCAAAAAATATAACCGACTTCACAAAAAAAAAAACACTAAAACCATCAAAATAATTTTAATTTCGGAAGTCGGTGTTTCTCGATATTGTTTGTTCCTTATTTAACACTTACTTACAGCCAGAGTACCTTTTTCTCATGACAATTCCAATTAACTCAAACCCTGCTAGGATAAATTCATTGTTTTATTATGAAGCTTCCGTGTCTACCTTGCGGCTCCATCATTATCATCAGATCAGTTTGATAGTACCTTATAGCCAGAGTGCGGCGCATCTCATGATAATTCTAAATAGCCCAAACACGGGTAGGATACATTGATTAATTACGGAGTCCCGATGTCTATCTTCTAGCTTCATCATCATTAGATCAGTTTGATAGTACCTTATTGCCAAAGTGCATCTCATGACAATTCTAATAAACCCAAACACGGCTAGGATACATTGATTAATTACGGCGTTCCGGTGCCTAACTTCCGGCTCCATCATCATCAGGTCACTTCGATGATACCATTTTCAACATACCTATCCAGAAACATTCATTTATTTGTATTATCGTAGTCGCATAACTATGTTCATTGTGATATCTGTGTGAGTATGAACTTTCACTGGCCATTTCTGGTCTTCTTCACCAGTTCCACTTCATCAAATGTAATTTTTTGAGTGTAAATGCTTAAGTCTTTGATGAAAATACCAAAAGAACTATACGGTTGCTTATAATATTTGAGGAGTTCCCTCGATTTCGCCAAGATTCCGTCATCAGATCTCGACTTGGTGACTATGGGACCATTTGGGAAGTATACCCTTTCCAACAAAAAAAGAATTTTTCAAATCGGTCGTTAAGCAACGAAGTTATGCGCGTACATACATAAAAAAAAATTCCAACGTCCGAATTGAGAACCTCCTCCTTTTTTAGAAGTCGGTTAAAAATACATAAGTTTTCATAGTTTTAACTGTATTTTACGATTAGATCGAATTTTAAATTGGAAATACCTACTTGCTTCAGACATCGTACGAGTATTTATTGAGTTTGAAGATTTAATTCATGTCGGAGAGGGGTTGTGCGTTGTACCTAATTGTCTGATAAAATTAATCTCAAATACCCATTTAATTTTGTTAAATATAATATTTTTAAAGAAATAAGCCTGGGAAATAATCGTAGGTTTACAAAGAAATTGGTCGTTATTACCCGTAACGATATGGCAACTACTTATTTTAGCTATACGAGTAGTACTCGAAACTGGATAAGCAGGCAATTACATATTGCCATATAGTAATACTGATACTAAAAATCAAACAAGCTTGACTCAATTAATACTTACTAAGAAAAATAAAATAATACCTCAAATATCAAGACATGTTCGGTTAAAGTATAAAATTGAGCGAACAATGGGCTCTATGTGTGCGTGCGCGTAAGGTCGATGTATTGCGACCAAGATACCTAAATTCGAGCGAGTGAATTTTGCTCACGCGTCCTTAAGCAAACACGCACACGGTAAACCAAACACCAAAAATATGTAAACCGAAAAAACAAAAATGTGTAAAAATAAAGATATAGAGATAGATTTGATAAAGTTTTGTTATCAACGTTTGAAACCACCGAGCACACCACAAGTTAGTTCTTTAGTAAATGTTTAGTAGGATCAGTACGTTAAGATGCACATGCAGGCATGCAGTCGTATTTCAATTTTCAATTTCCAGTCTTCAGAATCCCGCGTTGCGATGACAGATGACAGTGACGTATCGGGTTGACGGCAGTTCAATCATTCATTCGATTCGATCACTAACCGAAAGTTCCGCTACTCCCCGATAGGTAGCGTATGGCGTCACTAGTCGCAGGTCTTCACGAAATTCCGTTTCCGGGTCGATGGCCTCGGAGCATTCCAAACTCGAGAAAACGCGAAAATGATGCGTAGGATGACGAAAACTGCTTGAAAAATGATGCACTAGTTAACACAAACTTTCTGCGAACCGTTGGTACGCCTTCCGATCCTCGGAGAGGCGCGTAGCGTGCTGGTGTGAGCCGGTAGGTAGGTAGGTATCTACTCGGCAACTTCTCGTTCGGCGATTTCCCGGCGGTTAGTGATAAAACCAGCCTGGGAACGTTGCGGGGCGTTGTCAAATTAAGCAGGCTGAAGATCTCAGCGAGGTTTACTGCTGAAGTCCGGTTCCACGTTCCTGCTGTAGGTACCTTGCTGTGTAGTTGCGTCTCGTATCACGTCGGGGTCACCAATTTGGAGGTACACACACAATGAAACACGTCGTGGATTTCGGAATGTCTTCTATTGGCAGTAAACAGTAATAACTTACACGAGGGCCAAAATTACAACAAGAGCTCACATCGTCTCGAGTAGCGGTAACAATCTATATCTTTCAATATGGCGGCAGACTCTAGTCTGGCGCCGGAAACGTTTGGTGTTGTCACACAAAAATATAGTAGGCGGTGTTGCGACGTAATACGCCACACCTTTTTTTTAAAATTGAAAGCGATCCTTTCTCTACACATAAGTATTACATACAAAACCATTTTATACGTCACTAAAAAGGATGATGCAAAAAAAAAAATACTTCGTAACCACATTAAAAACACAAATTAAATTCACAAAATAAAGAACGAGGTCCTTTTTCAGTGTAAAATAATAATAATTTTTCATCACCAAAAAGTACGACGGGATTTTTTTACCCATTTTAAAAACACCAAATAATAAACACAACAATTGAAATGAGACAATTCATTCCAAGATAAACAAAGCATAATTTTCGACTTAAAGGATAACGACCACAACTGTTTACACCACTTTAAAAAACACAAAACAAAAAAAAAACACGTTTTAATAAAATTCTTACTTCAACAAACACAGCACCGTGAGTTGCATTGTGTAAAATAAAACTGACTCATGTGTTAGATACATATTACATAAGTCTTTGCTACGTTATCTTAGGATAAGATATCATTAGCAGTTATCAATTTATTATGTTCATTATTTACGTTTTTTTTTTTATTTAAATTTTTTTTAGATGTCCTTGACATCGTTGCTTTTAAATCGGGTACAATTTTTTATTTATTTTTATTTTTGGGATGAATAAAGTAAAACTTGTTAAAATTATCGGTAGGTTTTATAAAAAAAGAATAATTTCAGATGTCTAATAACCTAATGTTACTTTTAAAAAGTCAATGACTGAAAATTAACAATAAAAAATATTCTAATCCTTATACCGCCATCTACATTACTACCGGTAAAACTTCGTGTATTAGCGCCATCTATTTGAATTTTAGAAAATCACAGTTTTTGAGGAAAATAGTGTAAGTAGGTAATCATTATTTATTCTGTACATAACAAGGTTGTTTTCCGTGGCTATGTTTATCACCGCTTCATTCTTTTACTAAGTTAACATATTTGATTTTAATGCGCTTTTCTCGTTTTTACCTTCGTTAATTGTTGGATGTTTAACGGCGGGTTTCTGAATTGAGTATTTTGATTTAAGAACGTCTCAAACCATACTTAAGCCAAATGACAGGTTTTAAGGCTAAAGTAGAGTTTGAGAAATACTCAACTTCAAATGCTTAAATCAGAAATCGGGGGTTAGTATTGTTTTTTCCTTTAGTTGTAATACATTCATTTTCAGCTTTTTTTTTCTTTTTTTTTGGTGGGTAATAATCATCCAAATGACATCTCACGCCCTTGGGCGGAGCGGGCGATAGTGTCAGACTCTTACTGACTAAAAAACCCGCCCCGTTCCTTCGTGCCTTTCATACCGGGGTTGAGCTACCTTTTGGAGTTAACCCTGGCCCCAATAGAACTGACATACCTCGACATACATCAATATTATAAAGGCATGCAAACTAAGGTTGCCGACATAGCACGATGAATTGCCAAACTTATGTGGCAATGGGCAGGGCACATTGATCTCAGAACAGATGGCCGTTGGGGCCGAAAGGTTCTGGAGTGGCGACCGTGTACTGGAAGACGCAGCGTCGGAAGGCCTCCTACAAGGTGGACCGATGACCTGGTGAAGGTAGCGGGAAACAGATGGATGCGGGACGCACAGGAACGTTCGATGTGGCGACGCTTGGGGGAGGCCTATGTCCAACAGTGGAAATGTATCGGCTGAAATGATGATGATGATGATGATGATTATAAAGGCGAAAGTTGGTGTGTACGTTTGTTGCTTCTTCACATTGCAACGGCTGACTGGATTTCGGTGAAACTTGGCACGCAGGTAAACAATGTCCTGAAATGGCACTATAGGACTTTTTATCCCGGAAGTGCTTATGTTCCTTTGGGATAATTTTCTGCAGCATCACGCAGGCGAAACTGCTATTAAATATTAATAGTATTAATTAAATCAGAATATTAGAAAGTCACCGCGTTTCTGGAACGTAAAGGGGAACTGAAGGAACACAGGTGTGTTTTAGTTAGTAAAAGCACAAAATAGATAGGTACGGAAGACAATCTCATGTATGTACTTCACTTTTTATACCTACGCTCGGTGGACGCACAGTAATGAGCGTTTGAGCCAGAATTGTTCGACGAGTAATCCGAGACGCGATTGAGAGCCAGGCCACGCAATGCGTTGCGACGCCGCAACGCAAATATTTCGACGAATCAGCGGGCACACGAGTGACGCCACTCCGCTCGTACGGCCCGCGATTCGTCGAAATATTTGCGGTGCGGTGTCGCAACGCATCGTGTGGCCCGGCCCTGAGACATCGTGTCCGTGAGCGGTGTCTATGTGTGCGTTGCTCGAGCGCGCATTGTATGTAGATTGACTTCTGTACCTATATATTTTGTGGTAAAAGTCTGGCACGCTCCACCTAGAGCCGTAGAAGTTAATTAATGATTTTCGACTCTCGCCAAAATATACAAATAAAAAACTATCCATTACATACAGACATTATAATAATATTTATTTTAATAATATTACGGTTAGAGCCACAATCTTCAATTTCCTTCATCGATGGTCATGGTCAGGGACTCCGGTTCATATTCGTAGTCGACGTAGCGGTGCTTGATGATGTGCTTGTACACGAACGCTGACTTTCTAGGAGTGCGCGTGCGAGCGGGGTCCTCGAAATCAACGTGGTATAGGCCAAAACGTTCTCTGTGGAGATAAGCAATGAATTAAATTTGTTTCTTCAGTTTCAATCAAACATGTATGCAATAAAATCTTCATAAATTTTATTCTCTATATGTTTAATACATATGTACATAAAAAACTTAAATACTAAATAATCTATTTATACTAAAACCTAACTTTGTACATATATATAATACAAAATGACAAAGTACGCTCAGGCGTCAAAGTACTCCTCCACATCGCTGTCATCCGGAAATGTGCCCAGAAGACTGGCAGCATTGCCACGTTGAATGGCAATGCTAATTCTTTGGGCGAAGAACGAGCCAGCCCTCTGGTAAATAGTATATATATATCTGCAATAAAATATACAACAGTAGTAGTAGTAGTAAATATACAATAGTATCGAATTCGAACATTGGTAAAAACAAAAATACACTACAGATAAGAGTGCACTACACTGCTATTTACACGTTCATATTTCTGTTCCTATACCGACATCTATGACGCCACATAGAAACTAAAATTCAAATTCCTTGATCACGGTATTAGAATTCCCTGCGCGATCAGAATATAATAAAATATACAACAGTAGATATGCCAAATAAATTATTTTCCGTCTCTTCTTCTTCTGTCTTTCTTTCTTTCTGTCTTTCTTTCTTTCTTTTTTCTTTCTTTCTTTCTTTCGTTCAGTCCGAAATCAACTGTCAGGCAGTTTCTCAGACCAAACAAAAGATCCGTTCAAAGGATCCTCCTTTTTCAATGAAGATATGCGGGGCTTTGCACCGTACCTCTAAATACCCATGCTATGATATTTTAAGGGTTGTAATGGCACTGTTATAATTTTGGTAGTTTCATCTCTCGTTTTGCAATATTTATACAATAATACACAGTGCTTCAGAGGGCTTAGCCAAGTTGATAATCTACAATCGTTAATGCTAGTAGAAAACTTCAGAACAAAGTGATCGAAGGCGTTGCCGACTCGAAGCGATTGACGAAAGAAATTCGAAACGAAACGTTCGTACCTTGGCTAGGCCTGCTGGTAATTAAGATGGGTGGTAGGGACAGTTCACACTAGAGAAGGATTGTCAACTTCTTTGCTAAACACAAAAAAAAAATATCAGCCATACTTACTGGTATCCCTGTATCCATTCGAAGTTATCCATCAGACTCCAAGCCATATACCCCTTGAGATTCATTCCTTCTTCCAAACAGTCGAGCATATCTTCCATCGAAGCTCTGTAGTACGTGATCCTGTCATCATCTATCAGGCTACTGTCAGGGTAGGAAGACCAGCCATTCTCGGTGACGTAGAAGACTGGGTTGTTGTATTTCTCTTTCAAATGAGTTAATGTGTTGTAGAGGCTTTTGGGTGCCAACTGGAAGTGAAAAGAGAAGAGTCGTAAGATGAGTAGGCTTTTTTATTTATGTGGGAAATCATCAAATAGTTTCTCCTACTCTGAGATTATCCAATATCTTGGGCGTAGCGGGAGATAATGTCAGATTTTTTTTTACTAACTAAAAACCTATTTCTATTCCTTTGTTGCCTTTCGTACCGGGGCCGAATCTTCCTTTCAGAAACAAATCCTTGGCCCCAGTAGGATTCGACCCTGCTGGGCCCCAACGGTTTGCCGACAACTCCTTGAGGCGAGCGTGGAACCTTACGTGCCAGAGCCACGGTAATTCTTTCAAACATTTCCGCAGTCAAGATATAACCAAGATAAGGAAAAAGACCACAACGGTCAATTTCAATAATGCTTCTGTAAAAAGTTCATCTTTCAGAAGACAATTTGGGTTTCTGCGTAATAGAAACAAAAAATTTTAAGGGTATGCGGAACAGGGTGTAAAATTCCGACAACCTCCGTTATGAACAGACGAGTGTTATGTTTTAGACTGTTGTATTATATTCTAATCGTGTGGAGAACGCTCCGTGATGCAAGATTTCATTTTTTTTTAGTTTCAATGTTGTGTCATAGATAGCGCAAAATATTATAACAGTTTAAATTTTATAATAGAAAGGTTGGCCAAAACACGCAAAAATTGTTTGAAAAATTAGAAAGAAGATCTTGCTCCATAAAGTTACTAAAGTCATTGTGCGTATGAAACTTTTGATTATCACTTACCATAAGCCAAGCGGTAGCGCCCTTGGGCCACTCATCAAGCGCAAATTGACCAACATCCATATCATCCATGAATGAAGGCACAGGAGCCACTTCCTTATATTCAGTTGCTGAAATCATTTTAGCAGTGTAGTGGTTCACACCGAAGAAATCAGAAGCGCCTCTGACGAACGCATTCTCTTCTTCAGTAAACTCTGGTATACGGGAGCAGGCGTAGCCTTGTTGAGCACTCTTCGCAGCTACTTTTTCAGAAAACTCTTTTGGGAAACCTCCTTCGGATGAGAATATAGGATGTGCGTAGATGCCCCACTGGAAAAAACGAAATATAAATAACTTTTATTCTACAATACTATTCACATATTTGGCCCACATAATAGTTAAAGTGTCCTGAAATAATACGACGGGGTCTCAGCAGACCATGAAGAAGATGACACGACGAACTAGACAGATGACAGATTCCGCCAGGACTGGCAAGAAGAAGCTCGGTCCAGCGAAAGATTGAGGGAGTAGAGGGAGGTCTATGCCCAGGTGTGAGAAAGAACAGGCAACAAAAAATATATTTGACAAACATTTAAGTAATATCAATCTAAGAAATGCCCGAACGACTGGCGGCATTGCTACGTTGCATGGCAATGCTTTTCTTCTGTCCAAAATAAAAGCCAGTGCTTGAGTCACAGGTATTGAAAAATTTAATAACATAACAGATGAAGAAAAATAATCAGCCTATAAAATCTCCACTGTTGAGACACAACCCTCATTTTAAGAGAGAAAGTGGGATTTACTTCAACCTGTGGACCCAGTCAATATGATACTAATAAATTAAGCCCGATTATAAAAGAATGAAGTTTACTGTACTGGTGGAGCTGCAAAGATAAACTTTTATGTTTTCCCATCTTCAATTCAATGAATGATGCAGCAGCAGATGCAGCGTCAACAGGATGCATCTGAATACCAGTATTTTGGATGGACTAATGCCGGTGAGGGCTACAGAAATCAGATGAAGACAAGACGCACAGGACCAATCATTGTGGTGACACTTAGGAAGGAACTATACCCGACAGTGGACTTCGATGATGACTTGGACCAACTGCTTTTCAGACCTCAACATTGGGGGTTAAGGTTCTGAAGAATATTAAACTAAGAACCATAGATAAGAACCATAGAAATATAAAAAAAAACAGCTAAGAACTATCGTAATACCTCGCCTTGTCTCTTCAGTTCAGCAGCGACCCGATCCTCCTCAGAGTCAGTAGCTGCATCGTACCAGTTGACATTGATTGTAATACCACACACTCCCTTCTGCGTCGGCTTAAATTCTTTGTCATATAAGTGGTAAGCCTTAGCGTGTGCCACCACCAAGTGTTTTGCACACAAGTAAGTTCCAATAGCTGTAGAGTTCAGAATGGGAGCCGTGACACTGCCTCCATAACCTTGGTAACAGATCTGATAGGGCTCGTTGAAAGTCATGAACATCTTGACCCTGTCTCCGAAATTCTCGTACACCACCCTTGCGTAGTCTTCAAACCAATCGGTGAAAAGAGGGTTTACAAATCCTCCTAGCTCCTGCAGTTTCTGAGGCAGATCCCAGTGGTACAGAGTAATCATAGGCTCAATGTTGTACTTCAGCATTTCGTTGATTAAGTTGTTGTAATAGGCGATTCCAGCTGGGTTTATCTCGTTAGCCATGCCGGTTGGCAGGATCCGAGGCCAGGAGAGAGAGAACCGGTAAGCATCGAGGCCCAGCTCCCTCATCATCTCGACATCACGCTTGTAGTTGTGATAGGAGTCGGCAGCGATGTCACCGTTGCTTGCGTCCCTGATGACTGTTGGGTTATTATGGGTCATGTAGTCCCAAATGTTTTCTCCCTTGCCTGAAAGATATTAATTAAATATCAACGTATTTATATTTATTGCTAGCAGATGATTTGCAGTAGTGAGAGGTCGCGAAAATAGTTGTTTTAGAGGATAGGTGCTTAAAAACTGATTACGTCAAAACGTGTACTTTTTACTAGCTTCTATTTAACCAGTAATTTTTGTATGTATGTCGGTTTACGTCAAATCTTGCGAATAAATTTTAAAATAGTTGCTCCTAACCGTTTGTGCGTTTGTAAAATTTTGTAGACATATTCAGCTTGGACACAAAACAGAAAGTTACAGCAGTCAAGATTGACTTAAACACGTGTCTCTCTTTTGTGGTTTGGATGACAACACATGAGAAGCTAATATAGAGAATAGAAAAAAGTAATGTCATTCTACATCCAATACGGCGGACTCCTGAATGAAGCTGATTAATATTTTTTTTATGCATCCCCATGATATTGGCATCAATCAACAGCATTGTTGAGATAAATATGAATAAATGCGATATGCACACCGATGGATGCGAGAGGCACAGGATCGTCCATTGTGGCGACACTTGGGGGAGGCCTAAGTCCGACAGTGGACGTATATCGGCCGAAAAGATAATTGCTTGCTTATTTCTCTATTTGATTTTAAAATCTGCATCTACATTTTTGTTCTTACCATCTTCATCCCACGCTCCCTCTACCTGGTAAGAAGCGGTAGCTGTTCCGAAGACGAAGTCATCTGAGAATCTTCGCTGCTGCTTCACGGTGGAACCAAGACAGGCTGCCACCACCAAACTGTGTCAAACAAAAAACGCATTTGACTTAACGATTTTCTTCTTATAACTTGGAGGGAGAAATCTTCCTGCCCTTGTCTCAATGCTCTTTGTGACCAGCGCAACTCGTTTTTTTCTTTCATTCTATCCTGTCACTCGTCATGCTATCACTAACTCGCTTATCTTTCATATCAGTTTCCACACAATCCATTCATCTTTTCTTTGGCCTCCTTCACCCATCATCATTTCATCCCTCCTCTTTACATGACCAGACCCACCTAGACCATGACGTTCAAAGTAAGATTGTTTTAATCTTGTTTCAGTGTGGGTAAGAGACAGAGCTTTACCTACAGGTTGTCTAGCGCCATCGCACCACACCAAAACAAGATTAAAACAATCTTACTTTGAACGTATTCATGGTAACCCCGCAAGTCTTTTGATGTGAGCGATAAAATCACTCTTTCTTAATTATTAACTCATCATTATTCAATTTAATGTTTTTGTTACATTATTAATTTGATCCATGATTATATTTGCTGTTAAGTACAGTTAATTTCTCTAAAAGTTGATAATAGTTACGGAGGTCAAAAAGTTCATAATCATTGAATTATTACTATCAGCGTAACTAATAAATATTATTGTCTAACATTATTTTACTACGCAACAACGAAGAATCATCTACACTTTAATTCTTGATAATAAGATAGAGTTTTAACATTATTGTTTTCTTAAAATTATTGTGGTTGTTTTCTTAAAATTATTGTATATTCTGCCCTTTCGGATTTTATTTTCAAGTTTATTTTCTTAGTCCTTATCTTAACTGCATAAGAAAATTTTCTGTCTATCCAACTAATTACCAAAAAGAAGAGGGAAGGTAAGGTAAGGTAGGTAAGGCCTACTCAAGTGGTCTGATTTTTTGTTTTGCACCAAAAGTTTAAATTAAAACATGCCACCCGTGATTGTTCATATTTATTACCAAAGCCTTGAAACATAAAAGGTAACTGAAGAAACACAGGTTGGTTTTACTCGGTCAATGTCGGACACTCTCTCTCGCTCCACCTACAGCGGGGGTAAAGAGGAATTATTTAACGAGATCCCACACCAAAAAAAAAAATTGAACGAATCTGGGATTTTAAATCATATATATTTTTAAATTCATTAAACCCCAAACGAACGCCGATATTCGCTCTCTCATTGTCTTTCTATTGTGTCTCCAATTACGGTATTCGAAAGGTTAAATACCTCTAACCATAATTACAGAAAAACCAAAAAAAAAACTTACACTAACTAAAACTGACTAAAAACAAACTAAAATATGGTACAAGAGACTCCTCCATATCGCTGTCGACTTGTAATGTACCTAAAACACTGGCGGCATCGCCACGCTTTATGGCAATGCTTATCCTCTGTCCAAGGCAAAAAAAGCCAGCCACGCGAAGTGTCAACAATTAATAATAATATTCCACAACTATCACTCAACGCCGTCTAGTCCTAAGCTAAACAGAGCTTGTGTTATGAGTACTAGACAACTGATAAACACTTATAAATAGAAAATACTTACATAGATAAATTACACCCAGACACAAATCAAATAAACAAGTGGAAGTGGGAATCGAACCCACGACCTCCGGCATATCTGTCAGGGTCACTGACCACTAGACCAACAGGCCAATCAAATTACAAAGTCATTAACACTTAAGGACTCGCTACTGGGTCTAAAGGACCCAGTTGTTCAATTTATTTGTAATAACTATTAAGATTTGACGTTTACGATGTTGCCGTTCTTAATACCTTTCGACGACAGTGTAGTACGACGAGTGGCAGTCGTACTCGTCAGTTAGCACGCTGCGTGTGAGTGCTACAGGCGTATTTAGGGGTGACCGGGTCCGCCGGACCCGGTAGCGACTAAACACGTTTGTGTTTTTTTCATCCTATTATTACTATTTATTAACGTGTTTTTGGTTTATTTTATAGAAAATGGCTACCAATAGGCTCTTGAGACCTAACAAAATAGAAGAATGTATTATTGATCGGTCTTTCTAACTCAAAAAAGTTCGAAAACTAATTTTTGTTTGGTATAATGCGATATAGCCAAACAGCTGTATTGCATTTTACGCTTGTGGGAAATACATAAAATAGGTTTGTTCAAATTTTTATAACTAAATTAGATGTAGAAAGAGACTAAAAAATGTTTAAATACTATTTTATCCCAAAAAAAAGATATTTAATTTTAATTGATTTTCAAAGATCATTTTTTTGTATACTATAATTATTGATCCTTAATTGTTAATTGTTCTAAGTAGGTACATCATAGTAGTCTAAGAAAATATAGAAGTTGTTGGTTAAAATAATTAATTACAGAAGTTTTCACAATTAACCTTAATCTTGTCATAAAAGTATGCCAAAAAACTTTTAATTTTTGTAATTACTTATTGTATAAGAAAATGCAATAAATATTAGTATTTAATACACTAATGTCTTACGTTTATTATCATATTATTCCTCTAATAAAGTAGTTTTCATTTTTATTCAGTATTTTTGAAACAAAACATAGGATACCTTACTGGGTCCAGAGCACCCGGTTGCGAGTATAGATGTTACAAATTAAGGCGCGAGTCCTTAAGTGTTAATGAAGTATTTATTTTAATCTTACCTCAAGACCACAAGCAGCTTCATATCGCCACTTTGAAACACTAAGCAGATTAAATAAATGTATTTACGATTTATATAAACTGACACATTTATCTGAAGGGACAGCTCAAACTGTCTAGTCTTTGTTTTCTTGTTGTTTTTATCTGCAATTCTTTAAGTTCAATGTACATCAAAGTCTCACCGATCTGACAATTTTTATCAGGCTTGGAAGGCACGCGGCTATGCTTGCCTTTTTTGTACCAAGTGGTTGGACATTGGGCCTACCACGCACAAGCTAAAATTACAAAACATGTAATTGAAACAAAGACATTAAATATATACTACCAAATTGAAAAATCTGAATAATTTTTTGGAGGACTAATAATGGGCCTACACTCACAAGCTGGGTACACCACAGTTTTGCCTGCACAGGCAGCTTTGTAGATTAGAAGGAACGGGGTGGGTCTTTTAGTCAGTAAAAGTCTGACACTATCTCCCGCTCCGCCCAAGAGGGGGGTTGTCATTGGATGACTTTTTCCCACCATAAAAAAAGGCAGCTTTGTAGATACCTAAATGAAACAACGAGCATGTGGTTGGTAAAAGTCACACAGTTTTACACGGTGTTCCATGTACCTACCACCAAAACTGTGGTGTAGTTTGTGAGTGTATGCCCATTAGTATACAAAAAAAATAATCAATTTTTCCTTTACAAACAAGTTTACGTGCATCGAACAAGTTGACTCAAAATTTAAACTGGCCACTAACAAAAAAAAAGAAAATAGAACAAAACGTGCTCATGACGGGAGCGGGAGCGGGATATCTATATATAGAAAATAGAATCTTGGAGTAGTGAATTTTGTTTGTTTGATGAACTTGTAAATTTAATACTTATATTTCTCTAATTTATGATTTGGTCGACCAAATTGTCTTTTAATTATCTCACAGATGGTGTAAAAAATAGAGTATGCAACACGGGGATAAAGCTGTGGGTTCAGGTCCGAAGACCACCGCGCCAGAACCCCGCCTTGCCAGCTCGTCAGCTGCGTCATTGCCCAGTGAGCCGCTATGTCCCTTTATCCACTGTAAAGTCACAGTGTTATTATTTAACACTGTGATGCGTTCTAAAGCAGAGTGGCATTCTTGTATAAGTTTCGAGGTTGTAGCAGGTTTTCCTAGGGATTGTAGAACTGAGGCACTGTCGGAGATTATGCGAATATGTTTATCCATGACTTTCCTGGCCTCTACGGCGTTGGCCGCTAGGGTGATGCCAACACATTCTGCCTGGTAGACAGAGTTGAGTGCTCCCAGCGTCTTGGATATCTTTATGTTAAGGTCGTTAGAGAAGACTCCGACTCCTGTTCCAGTATTCGGTTTTGATCCGTCGGTGTAAATTCTCAGTTCCTTGGGGCCTGAGTAGTCGTACGGTTCTTCCGTTAGTTGGATGGTGTAGTGTTTTTGGAAAAGGAGTGCCTTTGGGGCTTTGTCGTTGGGGGCCGTCATCATGGGCTGTCGCTTAACGGCATTTTCCATAATGCTTGTATGTTTAATTCGGGAATCTGTTTTCAGTGTGCCCGATAATTGAAGTCTGAAGCCTGCTAAAGCTGCCTCTTCCCGCACTATGAGATGCAGTGGAGGCAGTCCCAGCATTGCTTGTAGGGCGGCAGTGGGTGCCGTTCTCATACTACTGGTGATTGCTACGCAGGCAAGTCGCTGCAGTTTTTCGAGTTCTTTTTGGGCTGTGCTCAAGTCTGTCCTGGTCCACCAGACTAAAGAGCCGTATGTTATGATTGGTCGGATGACTGTGGTATATAGCCAGAGGGTGACTTTTGGGCTTATGCCCCAGTTACGTCCCAACTTGCGTCTGCATTGCCACATCGATATACTGGCTTTTTTTATTGTGTAGTCTGTGTGTTTTGCCCAATTCAACTGCTTGTCTAAGTAAACACCCAAGTATTTTGCTTCAGTCGAAAGGCTTAGGGTAGTGCCAAAGAAGCGTGGTAGTTTCAACGCAGGTAGCTTCCTTTTCTTTGTGAATAGAACCAATTCGGTTTTGGTGGGGTTTACGGTTAGTTGATGCTCTTTACACCAGTCCTCTACTAGCTTCAAGGCTTGGCTCATAAGATTGCATAAAGTGTTTTCATGAGTGCCGTTTACTATTATGGTTATATCGTCAGCATACCCCACGGTAAAGTAACCTTTATCGTTGAGTTTCTTGACGAGGCTATCTGCGACTAGGTTCCATAGCAGAGGTGATAAGACACCCCCTTTGGGGCAGCCCTTTGCTACAGTGGCCCTTGTTGTGCTATTTATGGTGACTTGTACTGCTCTTTGTCCAAGCATATTTGTGATCCAGCCACTTAAGGTCGGGTCGACACCGTGTCTCTTAAGTGCTGTGCTGATACTTCGAAACATTGTTTTATCAAAAGCTCCTTCAATGTCGATGAAGGCAACTAATGAGGAGCATTTGTGGTGTATAGCGCATTCTATTTTTGACACCACATTATGTAGTGCGGATTCTGTTGATTTGCCCGTGGAGTAGGTGTGTTGTTGCTTGTGGAGTGGTCTGTCTGATAGAGGACCATCCCGGATGTGCCTATCACATAGCCTCTCCAGGGTCTTTAGCAGGAAAGATGTCAAGCTTATGGGTCTGTATGCTTTAGGTTGTGTGTAGTCAGTTTTGCCGGGTTTGGGAATAAAAATAACCTTCACCTCACGCCACGCAAGTGGTACACATCGGAGTGCTATGCAGGCCCGGTATATTACTAGCAGCCATGGTATCAGTGAGTTTTCTCCCCATTGGAGAAGGGCTGGGAAGATACCGTCAAGTCCGGCGGACTTATACGGTTGGAAGGTTGTAATTGCCCAGAGTATTCGGTCTTCTGTGACTATAGTCTGTGCTCTGGACCAGTCCAGATCGGTGGGTGTATGCACTGGTTCACACTCCCACGTTCTGTCCTCTAGGAGTTTGCAGTCCGGAAAATGCGTCTCCAGTAGGAGGTTGCTGGTCTCAAGATCTGTTCGTGTATAACTGTTGTCTGGATTTTTTAGCGCGCCGAGAGTGCGGTCTTGTTCCTTTGATAGGATTTTCCTCACTCGTGCAACTTCATTATTGGATTCTATGGTCCCACAGAAATTCTGCCAGGCAGTTTTCTTTGCTGTTCTAATTTCTTTCTTGTAAGTGTATTGGGTTTCTTTGTACAGCTCCCAGTCCTCTGGAAGTCTAGAGTTTTTGGCTCTGTTAAATCGTTTGCGTAGGGTTACTAGGCCTACTAGGGCCAGGGTTATCCGAAAGGGAACTCGAGCCCCGGTATGAAGGCTAGAAGGAACGGGGTGGGCTTTTAGTCAGTAAGAGTCTGATACTATCTCCCGCTCCGCCTAAGAGCGAGGGTTGTCATTGGATGATTTTTCCTACCATAAAAAAAAGACTCAACGCACAATGAATATGTTCCTGGACCGTTTGGTGCGTATGAATGTCCACCATGTACCGGTAAATTAAATGTCACTTACCATCAGCATCCCAGCCCACCTCAACCTGGTATGCAGAAGTCGCCGCGCCGAAGAGGAAGTTCTTCGGAAACTTCCGGGTCTTGGTGTCATACCTGCCAGCGGAGCCGATGACGATGAGGAGACTGAAACATATTTTTTCTTTAAAAAAAATGTTGGTCCACATCTACGATTTACTCTGGTACAGATACCGGCACGGATCTTGAGCGCTGGCTTCAAGTTGTGCCGAAGTCAAATATCGGGCCTTAGTGGTATGAAGTGAGACGCGAGGGCGGGGGGTGAGTGTCAGTGATTGGCTCGCCGCGCCATCGTGTCATAGACGTCACTCGTGATTCGTTCCCTGCCCTAGCTGCATGTATCTAACAACGACGAGGATTGGCTCGCCAATGTATGGAATGCGCAAAGCGATCCCCACTCTGACGCCGAGCGCTCAATATTCGTGCCGATAACTATACGTATTTGGAATTCGTCGCTGCGGCCAGCGCTGCGCTCAAGGCTGTTTTCTTAGAGAATAGCACGCCTGGAATAATTCTCTGTAGGTTAAACAAGCCTGGAACGCAAAGGGCAACTGAAGGACGTAGCGGGGGTAACCACCATAGAGAGGACATAGAGAAAAGGCATTGTATGATTTCCCACCTCAAAAAAAGACTGTACAACTATTTGTTCCGTGCAGGAACTGAACCCACGGCACACAGCGCAGCAGCCAATTGCTGAACTAAAACCACCCTTGCCGAACAATAGGGTAGTGTCCAAGGCCAAAATAATTACATTTTATTTAGTCCGTATTTTAGATTATAAAAAAATATTGGACACATATTTTTTCTTTTTTTCGATTAAATAAAAAATAACAAAGATATAGCCCATTAAAATTACGTGTGACGTCACCCCGTGCGAAAAAATGTAGCACGGCGTGACGTTACACGTAACTTTAATGGGCCATATCTTTGTAATTTCTTACGAAAAAATGTAGCACGGCGTGACGTTATACGTAACTTTAATGGGCTATATCTTTGTATTTTTTTATTTAATCGAAAAAAGAAAAAATATGTGTCCAATATTTTTTTATAATCTAAAATACGAACTAATAACATTTTTTACGGCAACTAGGCTATTATATCAAGTAATGAACTCAAACTAATCAGTCCTTCTAGCAGTTCCGTAAACACACCATCGGTTTAACTACTTACTGTGTTAAGTTCGTATTCAAGTTTCATCAGATTCGGTTGAGTACCAGTATTTTATTTGTGAACTGCCTATCTGAAGTAAGATTGGAGTCAGGTTATACAGGGTTTTTTGTAAAACACTAACAACCTCGCTACATCATAAACAACAACATTGGTTCTATGACATTTTACGAACCATAATTCATTTATCAAAAACAAACCTTCAAGATTTCGTTGTTCTATCTAACACATTTCAACTCTATATTTTGCTATATCTACCCACAAGTCTGTATGACGCGACGCAAATGCATCAAGCACTCCGTCACAGTAGATAAATATACAGTAAAACATCTTCATACAAACGTGCCGCTCTCGGTTTGAATGTGTGCGTGCGCGCCGCGCGCCATGTCGGCACGCGATTTCACGCACACGCTAGCATAATATATGGGGGAATAAGGTGGCGGCAGTGCGGGCTGTGCAGCGCGACTGTGAGCACGCGCGTACGCTACATGACCGCTTGCGTTCGTCAACTCTCGCCGGCGCGGGCGGCGGACACTTGTCGTAAATTACGAGTATCATGACTTCAAAAAGGGGAAAAAATATTGTAGTGTTTTCGGGTGCCTCAATAATGATTTCGCAAACCCGGACTTATCATTCTTCATACTTCCTACTCAACCAGAAATGTAAGTACCTACTTATACTTAAATATTATTAGAAAATATGGTATTGTGTCGGCGACGGAGGTCCCTTGCAAGCACCAGGGCGCAAGTAGTGGTCGGGACCACCTAGCACGCAAGTAGTTTTTATGTACATTTTAAACTTAGAATAGGATGTTTTTACTTCATAAATGTTTGTTTTGATTTTATTAGGCTTAGGAACTTATGTCTTATTAGATTAGTGTAAGTTATAGACTGAGTTTTACTATAGAATAGCGTCATGTAACATATTTCTAAGTTTTGTTTTGTTTATGTTGTGTTTACGAAAGTATAGGTAAGATTATGTTAGTTTAAGTCTCTGTTTTGCCATTAATTAACGATTTCTTAGTTTAGTAAGGTTCAAAATAGAATAACTAATAAGATTCCAATAAGAATGAATAAGAAAGTGCGAATTTATTAGTGAAAATGTAAATTTGTTAACTATTTTGAAAGAGATTTTATCTATGTTGTCGGTACATGATAGATGTTCTATGTAGTTAATTAGTGTTTTTGAGTCTAATATAGTATATTGGGAACGATAAATTCAAGATAGCATAGTTTTAGAAATGATCGAAGTTTGTAATGTTCGCGATCCCGATTACGTAATTGTAAACTGATGTTTACCTTTTTTGTTTTGTGTCCAATTCTCACCATTACTGTATTCCTAGTTAAAACTTAACTAAAAAATGATAATATAGCCATTAGATTGACAATTGGTATAATATTGGGTGAGAAATCGAAAGATTTGTGTTTCATAATATGACCGAAATTGTATCTTTTGCAGTTTTTGTTCTAGAAACTTTTTTATGTATTGAGTTATGCAAAAGGTTATTATTTTATGTGAAAGTAGACATTGTAACGAGTATTTTGATGTGCATATTGTATATGTTATGTAAAAGAATAAATAAATATGGCATCCGAAAGGGCTCGGCTAAAGCGAAACTAAAAGTTTATAAACTAAAAATTTATAAATTGGTAAAATATTCAATCATAATATGCTTTTTATTTTATAAATTTAGATCAAGTGCTGCTTGTTCGAAAATATTAACTAAAAGTAAAAGTGACAACCCTGGGTATCAACGCAAGAGTAGGCTAATAACTCGGCGGGCGGCCTTAGATAACCTACTGTATATTTATCTACTGTGACTCCGTCCACTCGATCCCCGCTTCTCTCCACTATTGTACTATTGCTTGCTTTGCATAGACTTCGAAATATTTAGAAGATTCAATTTAAACATTTTTATTTTTGTATGAAAATTTAATGAACTAAAATATGCTAAATTTTAAAAGTCGCTGAACAAAAGTTGCTGTTTATGATGTTAGTAACACAGTCTTGATAGTTTGCTAGTAGTTTACAAATAACCCTGTATAGTCGTAATGACTGTCAATATCTCATAATCTGTCTCATAGTGTTAACCTTGAAGCTATATAAAGTAGCATCGAGCTACTGCTCTCGTCCAATCAAATCAGACGATTTGATTTCATAACGATCCATGGACTTGGCCGTTAACTAATTCGATCTCTAAATAGGTAAGTACCATTGTTACTCGTATAATCATATATGTAAATGATGATATGATGAATGTAAATTTATTATATGTATGAAAAGCAGGCTATTTTCATCGCGTTCAACGTTTTCAACCTTTCAATCGTGGAAATTACAGACACAATAGAAAGACAATAGGTGCGCGAACGCCGGCGTTCGCGCGACGTTGTATGCAGATTGACTTCTGTACCTATATATTTTGTGGTGAAAGTCTGGCACGCTCCACCTAGTGCCGTAGAAATTATTTAATGATTTTCGACCCTCGCAAAAATATACAAATAAAAAACTAAGCATTACAGACATTATTTTTATTTTAATAATATTACAGTTAGAGCCACAATCTTCAGTTTCCTTCATCGATGGTCATGGTCAGGGTCTCAGGTTCATATTCGTAGTCGACGTAGCGGTGCTTGATGATGTGCTTATACACGAACGCTGACTTTCTAGGAGTGCGCGTGCGAGCGGGGTCCTCGAAATCAACGTGGTATAGGCCAAAACGTTCTCTGTAGAGATAAGCAATGAATTAGACGGTTCTTCAGTTTCTATCAAACATAGTATCACACTAGAAATTTTGTTAAAAATAAATTAAAAAAACCCTACCGATATGAGTGCTAATTATATAATGCACTGCTATATAAACGTCCAAATGATATATTTTTGCTCCTGTACCGACATCTATGACGCCAAATAGACACTAAAATTCAAATTTCTTGATCACGGTATTAGAATTCCCTGCGCGATCAGAATATAAAATACAACTACTGTTGTACCTACTGGTATGCCGAATAAAATATTTTTCTTTCTTTCTTTCTGACTTTCTTTCTTTCTTTCAGTCCGAAATCAACTGTCAGGTAGTTGCTCAGACCAAACAAAATATCCGTCTGTTCAAAGGATCCTCCTTTTTCAATGAAGATATGCGGGGCTTTGCACCGTGTTCTAGTACCTCTAAATACCCATGCTATGATATTTTAAGGGTTGTATTGTAACGGCAGTGCTTCAGAGGGCTTAGCCAAGTTGATAATCTACAATCGTTAATGCTAGTAGAAAACTTCAGAACAAAGTAATCGAAGGCGTTGCCGACTCGAAGCGATTGACGAAAGAAATTCGAAACGAAACGGTCGTACCTTGGCTAGGCCTGCTGGTAATTAACCTTTTGAATGTCTTAAGTTACACAGTTCGACATAAGCCATTGTCTTTCTATTGTGTCTCTAATTACGGCATTCGAAGAGTAGATGGGTAGTAGGGACAGTTCACACTAGAGAAGGATTGTCTACTTTTTTGCTAAACACAATTAAAAAATATCAGCCATACTTACTGATATCCCTGCATCCATTCGAAGTTATCCATCAGACTCCAAGCCATATACCCCTTGAGATTCATTCCTTCTTCCAAACAGTCGAGCATATCTTCCATCGAAGCTCTGTAGTACGTGATCCTGTCATCATCTATCAGGCTACTGTCAGGGTAGGAAGACCAGCCATTCTCGGTGACGTAGAAGACTGGGTTGTTGTATTTCTCTTTCAGATGAGTTAATGTGTTGTAGAGGCTTTTGGGTGCCAACTGGAATTGAAAAGAAACGAGTCGTAAAATGAGTAGACTTTTTTTTATGTAGGAAATCATCGAATAACTTCTCCTACTCTGAGAGTGAGAGTATCAGACTTTTGCTGACTATTTCAAAACCCATATGAATTTCTTCAGATGCTCGTTGCGTTCCAGGAGCACGGTAGCAGGTAAAGTCTGAGAAAAGTGAACCTAGAGTATAAATTTAAATAAAATTTGAGTTCGCAAAAATTGCAATATAGCTTGGGTGTTTATTGCGTAGTTCGGATCACTAAGAAACATGGTTTTGGCCTATAATAGAAACAAATATTTTATGGGTATGTGGAATAAGCTGTACAGTCCCACAAACATCCGTTAAAAAAGAAGGATCCTACAACGTTAGGTCTGGTGTTATGTCTGGTTTTGTATTTTATGTTCTAATTTTTCGCAGAACGCTAATACTGCTATGCAGGATTTCGTTTTTTTTAGTTCCTAAGTTGTGACATAAATGGCGCTATATATTATAACAGTTCTTTACAAGAAAAGCTTGACCAGAGCACGCATAAACAGTTTAAAACATTAGAAAAGAGATCCATAAGATAATTCTCTTTAGACTTATAAGGAGCATTATGTTTATGAGACCTTTAAATATCACTTACCATAAGCCAAACGGAAGCGCCCTTAGGCCACTCATCAAGTGCAAATTGACCAACATTCATATCATCCATGAATGAGGGCACTGGAGCCACTTCTTTGTACTCGGTTGCTGAAATCATTTTGGCAGTGTAGTGGTTCACACCGAAGAAATCAGAAGCGCCTCTGACGAAAGCGTTCTCTTCTTCAGTGAACTCTGGTATACGGGAGCGGGCGTAGCCTTGTTGAGCACTCTTCGCAGCTACTTTTTCAGAAAACTCTTTTGGGAAACCTCCTTCGGATGAGAATATAGGATGAGCGTAGATGCCCCACTGGAAAAAAATAAGTGGTATAGATAACTTTTATTCTACAATACTATTTACATATTTGGCCCACATGGTAGCCAAAGTAGCACAAAGTTGTGCCCTGAAATAATATGATGGGGTCTCAGCAGACCATGAAGAAGATGACACGACGAACTAGGCAGATTCCGCCAGAACTGGCAAGAAGAAGCTCGGGCCAGCGAAAGATGGAGGGAGTAGAGGGAGGTCTATGCCCAGGTGTGAGAAAGAACAGGCAACAAAAAACATATTTAACAAACACTTAACTAATATCAATCTAAGAAATGCCCAAACGACTGGCGGCATTGCTACGCTGCATGCTAATGCTTATCTTCTGTCCAAAATAAAAGCCAGTGCTTGAGTTACAGGTATTGAAAAAAATTAAATAACATAACGGATGAAGAAGAATAATCAGACTATAAAGTCTCCACTGTTGAGACACAACCCCCCTTTTAAGAGAGGAAGTTGGATTTACTTCAACCTGTGGACTCAGTCAATATGATACTAATAAATTAAGCCCCAAAATAAAAGAATGAAGTTTACTGTACTGGTGGAGCTGCAAAGATAAACTTTTATGTTTTCCCATCTTCAATTCAACGAAGGATGCAGCAGCAGATGCAGCGTCAACAGGATGCATCTGAATACCAGTATTTTGGATGGACTGATGCCGGTGAGGGCTACAGAAATCAGATGAAGACAAGACGCACAGGACCAATCATTGTGGTGACAATCAGGAAAGAGCCATACCCGACAGTGGACTTCGATGATGACTTGGAGCAACTGCTTTTCAGACCTCAATATTGGTTAAACAAAGAATATTAAACAAAGAACTATTGTAATACCTCGCCCTGTCTCTTCAGTTCAGCAGCGACCCGATCCTCCTCAGAGTCAGTAGCTGCATCGTACCAGTTAACATTTATTGTAATACCACACACCCCCTTTTGCGTCGGCTTAAATTCTTTGTCATATAAGTGGTAAGCCTTAGCGTGTGCCACCACCAAGTGTTTTGCACACAAGTAAGTTCCAATAGCCGTAGAGTTCAGGATGGGAGCCTTGACAGTGGCTCCATAACCCTGGTAACAGATCTGATAAGGCTCGTTGAAAGTGATGAACATCTTGACCCTGTCTCCGAAATTCTCGTACACCACCCTTGCGTAGTCTTCAAACCAATCGGTGAAAAGAGGGCTTACAAATCCTCCTAGCTCCTGCAGTTTCTGAGGAAGATCCCAATGGTACAGAGTAATCATTGGTTCAATGTTGTACTTCAGCATTTCGTTGATTAAGTTGTTGTAATAGGAGATTCCAGCTGGGTTTATCTCATTAGCCATGCCGGTTGGCAGGATCCGAGGCCAGGAGAGAGAGAACCGGTAAGCATCAAGGCCTAGCTCCCTCATCATCTCGACATCACGCTTGTAGTTGTGATAGGAGTCGGCAGCGATGTCGCCGTTGCTTGCGTCCCTGATGACTGTTGGGTTATTATGGGTCATGTAGTCCCAAATGTTTTCTCCCTTGCCTGAAAGATATTAAATATCAACGTATTTATATTTATTGCTAGCAGATGATTTGCAGTAGTGAGAGGTCGCGAAAATCAACTATTTACATTTTTGTTTTTGTTCTTACCATCTTCATCCCACGCTCCCTCTACCTGGTAAGAAGCGGTAGCTGTTCCAAAGACGAAGTCATCTGGGAATCTTCGCTGCTGCTTCACGGTGAAACCAAGACAGGCTGCCACCACCAAACTGTGTCAAACAAAAAACGCATTTGACTTAACGATTTTTTTCTTATAACTTGGAGGGAGAAATCTTCCTGCCCTTGTCTCAATACTCTTTGTGACCAGCGCAACTCGTTTTTTTCTTTCATTCTATCCTGTCACTCGTCATGCTATCACTAACTCGCTTATCTTTCATATCAGTCTCCACACAATCCATTCATCTTGTCTGAGCAGGAAGCGAAATCATAGCGCGATCACCTAAAATAATGTAGTTTGCAGAAATTAGTTCCGCTTGTCTCCCTAGATGGCGTTGGGATCGAGTTAGATCGCGCTATGGTTTCGTTACGGCTGTTTACCTAGGTCTAGAGGTTTTTTTTGTGAAAACGAGCAGCAACTATCGGGAAATATTGTATCTAAGTTTGAATATACGGAAGTGTGAGGCAAATCCGGTAGTGTGTTATTGATATCCCTCCAAGTCGACCCTCGGTCGTGTACACATCTTTTCTTTGGCCTCCTTCACCCATCCACATTCTTCTCCATCCATCCACATTTGTATAGTCATACGATTTTTGGTAACATGCGTTTCATCCCTCCTCTTTACATGACCAGACCCACCTAGACCATGATGTTCAAAGTAAGATTGTTTTAATCTTGTTTCAGTGTGGGTAAGAGACAGAGCTTTACCTACAGGTTGTCTAGCGCCATCGCACAACACCAAAACAAGATTAAAACAATCTTACTTTGAACGTATTCATGGTAACCCCGCAAGTCTTTTGATGTGAGCGAAAAAATCACTCTTTCTTAATTATTAACTCATCATTATTCAATTTAATGTTTTTGTTACATTATTAATTTGATCCATGATTACTTCTAACGTTTTGCTATTAAGTACAGTTAATCTCTCTAAAAGTTGATAATAGTTACGGAGGTCATAAAGTTCATAATCATTGAATTATTACTATCAGTGTAACTAATAAATATTATTGTCTATCATTATTTTACTACGCAACGAAGAATCATCTACACTTTAATTCTTGATAATAAGATATAGTTTTAACATTGTTGTTTTCCTAAAATTTTTGTGGTTGTTAAATATTCTGCCCTTTCGGATTCCATTTTCAAGTTTATTTTCTTAGTCCTTATCTTAACTGCATAAGAAAATTTTCTGTCTAACCAACTAATTACCAAAAAGAAGAGGGAAGGTACCTACTCAAGTGGTCTGATTTTTTTTTTTGCACCAAAAGTTTAAATTAAAGCATGCCACCCGTAATTGTTCAAATTTATTACCAAAGCTTTGAAACGTAAAAGGTAACTGAAGAAACACAGGTTGGTTTTACTCGGTAAATCTCGGACACTCTCTCTCGCTCCACCTACAGTGGGTAAAAAAATGGTGTCGTAAAGAGAAATTATTTAACGAGATCCCACCCCACTATCTCCCGCTCCGCCCAAGAGCGGGGGTTGTCATAAGATGATTTTTCCCATCGAAAAAAAAAAAAAAAAAAAAAAAAAACCCCAAAAAAAAAATTTTGAATGAATATGGGATTTTAAATCATATACATTTTTAAATTCATTAAACCCCAAACGAACGCCGGATTTCGCTCTCTCATTGTCTTTCTATTGTGTCTCTAATTACGGTATTCGAAAAGTTAAATACCTCTAACCATAATTACAGAAAAACCAAAAAAAACTTACACTAACTAAAACTGACTAAAAACAAACTAAAATATGGTACAAGAGACTCCTCCATATCGCTGTCGACTTGTAATGTACCTAAAACACTGGCGGCATCGCCACGCTGTATGGCAATGCTTATCCTCTGTCCAAGGTAAAAAAAGCCAGCCACGCGAAGTGTCAACAATTAATAATAATATTCCACAACTATCACTCAACGCCGTCTAGTCCTAAGCTAAACAGAGCTTGTGTTATGAGTACTAGACAACTGATAAACACTTATACATAGAAAATACTTACATAGATAAATTACACCCAGACACAGATCAAATGAACAAGTGGAAGTGGGAATCGAACCCACGACCTCCGGCATATCTGTCAGGGTCACTGACCACTACACCAACAGGCCAGTCAAATTACAAAGTCATTAATGAAGTATTTATTTTAATCTTACCTCAAGACCACAAGCAGCTTCATATCGCCACTTTGAAACACTAAGCAGATTAAATAAATGTATTTACGATTTATATAAACTGACACATTTATCTGAAGGGACAGCTCAAACTGTCTACAGTCTTTGTTTTCTTGTTGTTTTTATCTGCAATTCTTTAAGTTCAATGTACATCAAAGTCTCACCGACCTGTCAATTTTTATCAGGCTTGGAAGGCACGCGGCTATGCTTGCCTTTTTTGTACCAAGTGGTTGGATATTGGGCCTACCACAAGCACAAGCTAAAATTACAAAACATGTAATTGAAACAAAGACATTAAATATATACTACCAAATTGAAAAATCTGAATAATTTTTTGGAGGACTAATAATGGGCCTACACTCACAAGCTGGGTACACCACAGTTTTGCCTGCACAGGCAGCTTTGTAGATTAGAAGGAACGGGGTTGGGAAAAATTTGAATAATTTTTTGCAGGACTAATAATGGGCCTACACTCACAAGCTGGGTACACCACAATTTTGCCTGCACAGGCAGCTTTGTAGATTAAAAGGAACGGGGTTGGTCTTTTAGTCAGTAAGAGTCTGAGACTATCTCCCGCTCCGCCCAAGAGGGGGGGTTGTCATAGGATGACTTTTTCCCACTATAAAAAAAGGCAGCTTTGTAGATACCTAAATGAAACAACGAGCATGTGGTTGGTAAAAGTCACACAGTTTTACACGGTGTTCCATGTGCCTACCACCAAAACTGTGGTGTAGCTTGTGAGTGTACGCCCATTAGTTTACAAAAAAAAATACAAATTTTTTCTTTACAAACAAGTTTTGTGTCACAAAATATCAATCTTTTAAAATACAGCAAAACTCATTTTTCTACAATTTGAGTTATCCCTTTTTTTGTAATACATATATATTATTAGTTAGGCATGATAATTATTCTAGTAGATATTTACTTAAAAAAAAAAAGACGGGTTGCACTCCGGGAGTGCCGGCAGAAGTGAAAACTTGATTATTAACGTTGAGCATGTTTGATATTTTGGAATGGTTAGGGAATAATTTTGCACCAATTGCTTTATCAGTATAAAAGTACTATCATTTATGTGGTAGAATACAATATTCATTTATTGCGCTATCGTACACAAACATGACAATTTATATTACATTAAAAATTTAACACTTTAAAACTATTACAATTATTTTACATTAAAAAGTTTATCTCTCCGAAAAACTACTGAGGTGTCAAGGGACACCCGGATGGAACGAAGTTCCGTTCTGGCTTGCTTTCTATAAGAGAGAGAAAGAGAGAAAGACAGAGAAACATGCGCACGCCGCACGGCTTACAATAGCTTACTATAGAAAAAGTGTCGTTACAACTTTTCGTGAGAATTTTTTCCGTCTAGCCAATACAATATAACTAAAAAATACTATCCTATTTTATGTACATTTTGACAGCACTATTTCAACATCTTCGAAACCATGAAAACGACACTCATGACGAAAAAGTTGATAATTTCTGACATCCGCCATCTTAGATTTACATTTTGACAATACTATCGGTTTCAACAGCCTTGAAAACCATGAAAACGACACCCATGACGAAAAATTTAATAATTTTTTGCAGCCGCCATCTTGGATTTATATTTTGACAGTACTATCGGTTTCAACACCCTCGAAAACCATGAAAACGACACCCATGACGGAAAAGTTAACAATTTCTTGCAGCCGCCATCTTGGATTTACATTTTGACAGTACTATCGGTTTCAACACCCTCGAAAACCACGAAAACGACACCCATGACGAAAAAGTTGATAATTTCTTGCAGCCGCCATCTTGGATTTACATTTTGACAGTACCATCGGTTTCCACGCCCTCGAAAACCATGAAAACGACACCCATGACGGAAAATTTGATAATTTCTTGCAGCCACCATCTTGGATTTATATTTTGACAGTACCATCGGTTTCAACACCCTCGAAAACCACGAAAACGACACCCATGGCGAAAAAGTTGATAATTTCTTGCAGCCGCCATCTTGGATTTACATTTTGACAGTACCATCGGTTTCCACGCCCTCGAAAACGATGAAAACGACACCCATGACGGAAAATTTGATAATTTCTTGCAGCCACCATCTTGGATTTATATTTTGACAGTACTATCGGTTTCAACACCCTCGAAAACCATGAAAACGACACCCATGACGGAAAAGTTAACAATTTCTTGCAGCCGCCACCTTGGATTTACATTTTGACAGTACTATCGGTTTCAACACCCTCGAAAACCACGAAAACGACACCCATGACGAAAAAGTTGATAATTTCTTGCAGCCGCCATCTTGGATTTACATTTTGACAGTACCATCGATTTCCACGCCCTCGAAAACCATGAAAACGACACCCATGACGAAAAATTTGATAATTTCTTGCAGCCGCCATCTTGGATTTACATTTTGACAGTACCATCGGTTTCCACGCCCTCGAAAACCATGAAAACGACACCCATGACGGAAAATTTGATAATTTCTTGCAGCCACCATCTTGGATTTATATTTTGATAGTACCATCGGTTTCAACACCCTCGAAAACCACGAAAACGACACCCATGGCGAAAAAGTTGATAATTTCTTGCAGCCGCCATCTTGGATTTACATTTTGACAGTACTATCGGTTTCAACACCCTCGAAAACCACGAAAACGACACCCATGACGAAAAAGTTGATAATTTCTTGCAGCCGCCATCTTGGATTTACATTTTGACAGTACTATCGGTTTCCACGCCCTCGAAAACCATGAAAACGACACCCATGACGAAAAATTTGATAACTTCTTGCAGCCGCCATCTTGGATTTATATTTTGACAGTACCATCGGTTTCAACGCCCTCGAAAACCATGAAAACGACACCCATGACGAAAAAGTTGATAATTTCTAGCAGCCGCCATCTTGGATTTATATTTTGACAGTACCATCGGTTTCAACACCCTCAAAAACCATGAAAACGACACCCATGACGAAAAAGTTGATAATTTCTTGCAGCCGCCATCTTGGATTTACATTTTGACAGTACCATCGGTTTCAACACCCTCGAAAACCATGAAAAAGACACCCATGACGAAAAAGTTGATAATTTCTTGCAGCCGCCATCTTGGATTTATATTTTGACAGTACCATCGGTTTCAACACCCTCGAAAACCATGAAAACGACACCCATGATGAAAAAGTTGATAATTTCTTGCAGCCGCCATCTTGGATTTACATTTTGACAGTACCATCGGTTTCCACGCCCTCGAAAACCACGAAAACGACACCCATGACGGAAAATTTGATAATTTCTTGCAGCCGCCATCTTGGATTTACATTTTGACAGTACTATCGGTTTCAACACCCTCGAAAACCATGAAAACGGCACCCATGACGAAAAATTTGATAATTTCTTGCAGCCGCCATCTTGGATTTATATTTTGACAGTACCATCGGTTTCAACACCCTCGAAAACCATGAAAACGACACCCATGACGAAAAAGTTGATAATTTCTTGCAGCCGCCATCTTGGATTTATATTTTGACAGTAAAAGTGTCGGTACAATTTTTCGTGAGATTTTTTTCCGTCTAGCCCCCTTTCACAACGCGCGATAAGGGATAGCTGTCTACTCTCCATCCGTCTTACGCTTTTTCGATCAGGTCACGTGTCCTGACGCGAGTTTAAGATTTTATACCCATTACAGAAAAAGTGCTCAACGCCGCTAAAGAAGTTTTCACTTCAAAAAAAATTATTATTATTGTCTGTGCGATAAAAGAACCGTCGTAGCGTAAAGTGAAAACAACATTAAAGATTTTAAGTAGCAACCCAACCCAGCCATCCGTCAAGTGCCAAACGTCATAAAATGTTGACACCGGTTTATTTATTATGTTATTTTGTTGTGATTTTTAATTGAAATCTTCAGAAATGTGATAAAAAATTTCACCGAGCTGCAAGGGAAATAATATTTAATATATTACAGTTTTGCCAAAGATAACAAATGGCAAATCACACCATAATTGATCAAAACAAAGTCACGAACTTGGGAAACATTGGTATGCTGTTTTTTTGGTACGTAACACTTTTATTTTAATCTTTTTAGACTTCCTAGGTAAACTCCTGTCCTTGTTATCTCCAAATACATATAAATTAAACGGAAATTCATTTAAACATGACGATAATTGTTTATTTTGTTTTAGTCAATATTTTCGATGGCTAGTATAAAGAGTATTGATACTTTAAATTTATAATGCGTTTCGACTAACTAAGAATATTTCTTTTCAGGCTTGAGTAAGGATACAGTAACTAAAATAAAAAGGGCAAGTGCGAGTCGGACTCGCGCACTGAGGATTCTATACAAATTTACCTATGAAATCAATTCCCGAATTGAGTTACGAAGATTTTTCCGAATTGCAAACAATTTTTTTTTATGGTTGATCTACAAATTTACAATTTTTAAGATTTTTCCTGTACTTGTTTTAAGAGACTTTGATTTATGCCAAATTTCAGGATTCTAGGTCAACGGGATTCACCCTATGAACTTTGATTCCCTTGAGTATCGAAATATACGTTTTTTTGTGACATAAACGGCCGTATCTTTTTTTTTTCGTTAACTCAGAAGTCTGATTTTTTCACAACTTCAAAAGACCGCAGACTTGAGTATGGTTTTAATTTTAACTCGATACCTACAAGCGTTCTCGAGTTAAAGGGTCTTAACAGATAAACAGACGGACAACCAAGTGATCCCAAGGATCTTATATACGAGATGGTCCCTTACAGGCTAAATCGATTTTTTACGAAGCAACATTACAAATTATGAAGTGTACTTTATTTTCATAGTCATTAAGTTCATAGTTTTCATTGATTAGCAAAAGGGAAAAATGTACTGAGGAAGACAACGAGAAAGTGGTAGTGCGTCCCATTTTTACCTTTATATTTAACTAGGGTAAACATAAACTTGCTGTTAGCTACAATATTCCAGTCAGTGATAATAGACCGATCCCAGTCAAAGTGATAGAACCATTTCTGTTGGAACTGGGTAAGTGGTCGTTGGTGGAACCTACCTAGATAGGCAGTACAGTAGTTTCTTCACGCTATTTTCCTTTACCGATTGGTGTTTGCGTTTAAATGTTCATCATCATTACAATCGGAAGACGTCCAATGTTCACGTCCGTTTGCCTGGCACGGCCCCACAGAATCTGCGTTTTAGGTGTGCACCAAAGCAATGTACTCGTCTCCAGAAACATATGTACCGCTTTCTTTTTCAATGTACCTCTGTAGTTTTGAAGAAAAATGCAAAAAAAGGGGGCCTTGCCAGCCAAACGCTTTCAGCACGGCCCTCGTGTAACTTGAAAACTATACAGCATATTAAAAAGCTGCTTGAACTCAAGGAATGTACCTTTTCAACACGTCATATGTACCGCAAAAGATATTATGAATTCGCAATAACAAATAATATATAGATGTGCAAAGGGGGCCGTGCAAGTTAAATAAATAGGTTACTAATATAAATATAATTTAATAATAGATGGAGGTACTCGTATGTATGGATGTGTCGCGCAAAAACTACTAGACAGATGAACTTAATCATAAACATTGCAATAATATAGCACATAAGCTATAACTTTGCAGTTTCATTAGGTGAGCAAATTCAGCCAATAGGATAATTTTTATTATAGGGTGAAGCTGCTGGAAGAAGCTAGTCTAACATAGTTTCAAAATATCAAGATTTAACAGTCGCACTATAATGACGTCACAATGTTGCTTACATAACAAAAACGATATTTATCTACAGCAGCGCCCTCAAATCCCACGATGGTTTACTTTCCGCACAGACTCTATAGGTGATTACTTTTTCAAATTATTTTTTATACGCAAAAAATAATATTAAAATATAGTTTTCTCCCAGCAAACCTTTGAGTTATAGAGACATTCGAGGGTAGGATCCAGTGTACAATATAAACCTACATACATACGTCTTATATATATATTATGTATACATGATGATATATTATTCTAATATTATGTGAATATACGTATTAGATAATATAAGTGAGTACTTTGATATTTATCATTCATCAAATTTGAGTAGTCAGTCCATATTATGTAACTTATTATTACTTAGCTTTTGTAGGGTTCCGCACTGAGCATTTACTTACTGTAATGATTTTTATGAATACAATAAAAAATAGTTGAACTTCAGCGATAGATGGCGCTAGCAGTTACAAAAATACACAACCGTTTTTGGCCGTAATAATGTTAAGTTATAATTCATATTTAAGTTATTTATTTGTTCCATATAATAAGTAAATCTGAAACACATGTTACAACAAAAACAAAAGATGGATAGATTGTGAGAGGAGTGACAGAAATGGGAGTCAGTGAGCTGACAGGGTAGAATGGAAGAAAAAACGCGATTCTTATTAGCATCGTCTTCTTTTTGTTCTTGTCCCATATTAAAGTAGGACCCTCCTACATATGGTTACATTCTTAATTTCAAAAAACGGAAATAAAGACATAAAGCCGTCTTGAATCTACATGTATCTTGATCCTATACATGATCAGTACCCCTAGCCAAGTTGCTAATGTGCAATAGTTAACGCTTGTAGAAAGCTTTAAATGTACGGGAATGACGTCGTCTTAACGCTCAGCCACGTTGTCAACACAAAAGAATTGGCGGCGAGGTCAACTCGAAGCGTTCGGCGCAAGCGAAACGTTTGTAACTTGGCTAGGGGGGCAGTAATGAAAAGGAATTCATTGTTTGTTTTTCGCAGAGATATTAGGAAAAGATCAATGTACTTTATTCCACATTTATATTATATTTAGCAATCGCCTAACAAGGGTGCACCCCTTCCCATGCCACACGACACCCTTCATTGGAAACGCCTGAACTTTTTTTAAAGCATTGATGAAATTTGCTCTGAAGATTTGTATAGGCGCTAATAAACAATAAAAAAATTGGAAATCTCCGTTAATAGAGTACCGGAAATTTCCAAATTCAGATCCAATTCAGATTCAGTCATCTCTTAGTTGTCAGTGGCCTAATTCAATTCCTATCTTTTAATTGTTTTTTATTTTTATTTTATTTTTTATTATCTACACTGTGTTCACTTAATAGAAGCAACAAGAAATATGTAACCAAGATTATATGTAACTCATAACATGATTTAAAAGAGTATCCATGGAGTTTCTTGCACGTTCTTCTCCTTAGAAATCTACGTTTTGGAACGTGCAATTTAGCTTCACTTTTTTGGACTGACCGACATTTGACTATTCAAATGATCTATTGTAATACTACAAATGGTCTATTTAAAATAAATGCTACAAATGGTCTATTTAAATTGTAATATAAAAATTTTAGTTTTTTTTTTAAATACGTACGTACAGAACCAGAACGAAACTTTCAATTTCTGATAAATATCTCGAGCCTTGCAGGGAGGATATCGTCATTGATAAGACATGGATCGTCGGATAATATTTTGACATGTTTGTTTATTTTGTGTCATCTGGGATTTCGTCACATCGCCATTTTTATTAGAATTAATTTTTGCCGTAATAAGATTCGCCAAACTTAACTGGCAGTCGGCTGGGCACATCGCTTGTAGATCAAATGGTCGATGGGGCTGAAAGATTCTGAATTGGTGACTGCGCACCGAAAGGCGCAGCGTTAGAAGGCCACCCAAAAGGTGTATGGTACCGGAGACCTGATGAGAGTTGCGGGAATGCGATGGATACGAGACACACCGGATCGTTTGGTGTAGCAACACTTGGGGGAGGCCTATGTTCAGCAGTGGATGTCTTTCGGCTGAAATGATGATGACGATGATGATGATGAAAATTTATGTGCAAACTGAATTTATTATCTAGTTTAATATTAATTTATCTAGATGTTTCGATAATTGTTCCGATATTTTAACTGAAATGGCAATTTGTATACCTAGAAGTCAGTTTGGTTTTACGAAAGGTAAATGCAACGAGTGAAACTCTTTAATTATATTTTGGAGCCCCGGGAGTCCAAACCGCAATTTTCACTGTTTGAAATATTTTAAAAGCATTCGACTGCATTGACCATAATATTCTGATCTGAAAATATACACCATTATACTCGTAAATTTGGAATCGTCAACTAGTTGCTGATCTTTCTTTTTTCTATATTTACCAGACATCAAACAGTAACTATTCGGTGGAATACGTCTTTATAGTCTCTAGTTAAAATAGGCATGCCTCAAGGTTCAATTCTTGCACCTTTCCTTTTTTAGTTTATATTAATGACTTTCCTTACATGATGGCCGATTTATATGATATCAAATTTATTACAATTGACTGATGGCACTTCTCTCATTTTTAAAATAAATTGGATATCTTACATGTCAATAAAAATCCGGCTTTTACTGAATGCGAACAAAACTAAATGTCTCAAGTTATTACTAGCGAATGTCACTCATGTCCTCTAAATTCTTGACGACATAGAAGTATCTAGTGTTAGTGCAAAAACTGTATTTAAATTCACAATATTATGATAAAAACTGTTTCTGCACATGTAGCTTTCCTGTAAACTCATTAACTACATCGTCTATTAATAACAGCTTATATGTTTAATTATATTATTTTAAACAATGATACGGTGGATTACGGCCCGTTCCCTCTCCCACCGAGGAGGCTTGAGTCCCAGCAATGGGAACATGAAAAGGCTGATACTAAATGATAGCAGTGTATGCTTCATTGTTCATTGTTTCTTAGCCAACTTGTGTTTTTCTGTCTTTATTTATCTTTATTTTTTGTTTAACGTATAATTATGGTTTTTGTTCGGTTTATTGTTATTTTATGTTTTTACTTTGTTTATTTTTGAATTGATTGTAAGTATAATGAATCCTTGCTGACCGATCGGCGTCTCATCGTCGACGATGGCTGGTGCTGAAAATCAGCGCTGTGGCTCTGTTTTACATGAGCCCCAGCATTTTGCTGAGCGCTGGCCGTTTTGCGCGGATGTGACGCATATCTTACTTACGTGCTACTTTTAGCCGATATTTTTATTTATTTTGTTTTAAGGTATGCGCCATGTTTGACGTAAATAAACCCTTTTTCTTTCTTCATAATTAAAAGTTACTGCTGAAATAAATTCAATTCAAGGCAATAGTAATTTTTGTAGACATTTATATCCATTCAGATTTATAAGGGTTACTTTATTATTATTAGAGGTTTATTTTAAATATTTAAACTATTACCTAATTTATTTTTTTATGATGTTAATTTAAAACTCACTGATTCTTTCTATTTCGATCCGATTACAACCGTGTTCTAGATTCTGTTTCTTTTTAGGTGTTAATGTGCATCTGCTAAATAAAATATTTTTAATTGAATTTATGTACTAGAATTGTGTGAATTAGTTACAAAAGCTGTACTTATACTGTGTTCACTCAATATCCTAAGAATTCTTCTAATATTTGTACTGTATGTTTGTTAATATACGACGGCTAAGTAAGTTCTAAATGTTTTTTTTTTCTATTGACTCACGCTTGACCACTATGATACTCACCTGATAGACAGCACGCTTGCCAAGAAGTAACGGGTCACTCTTGACCTAAGACCCTTAGGTTGTACCTATAAGTAAACAGACTCCAGCAGAGAATTCTACTCCTTAGCTGTACGCACAATGTTCCTAAAACATATTGTGCGTACTTGTAGGATGTCCACCATGTATCGATGGAGCATAGGTCTGGTGGTACAATAATGAACGGGTTTGGCGGAATTAGGATAGGCAATTCCAAATTTGGAATAGGTACTACAATGTGTCTTGGAATAGAACGTACGTAGGATACTTTTTTCCTGGGAGCACGATATGTTGGGATTATTCCCGATTAAGGGCCAAGCGCCCGAAAAGTGCCATAAAACAGTGATTTTCTGAGGCCTACTCCTCCGTAACGGCTAGGTCAATTGGTTTCAAAAAAATATACGTTTATTATAGATTCATGAACAATTATATCAACATTTGATTTTTTCGTGCAATTAATACTCTTTTCAAAAAAAAATATTTAGCAATTTCGCAACTTTTCCCTACTCCTTCGAAACGGCTTGGACCTTTAGAAACATTTTTACACATTAAAATTGGTGGTTAAATATTCTTCAAAGTGAACATTGCATATGTAAATCAATCAATATCTCGCAGAGAAAATGGATTTAAAGCGCTTTCCGGGCGCTGCTGGCTGCAAATAAATGCACAGATTTACGTACTGCCGCCTAGGCGAGTGCGAGAGTTGCGTTCACATAATTTCGGTCAGATGGTTCAAGGGACTATACGCCTTAACCTGTAGACTACGCCATTGGCAGCACTTAGACTTCAATAAAACAAAGTTGCTCAGTAATCAATTTATGTATTTTTAATTTTAGGTTATATTCAACCTAATGAGCTGCTCAGTGTCCTTTGTCGATGGTCATGGTCATGATCTTAGGTTCATACTTGTAGTCGACGAAGCGGTGCTTGATGATGTGCTTGTACACGAACGCTGACTTTCTAGGAGTACGCGTGCGAGCGGGGTCCTCGAAATCAACGTGGTATAAACCGAAACGTTCTCTGGGGAAAGAAAAGTAAGAAACATGAGTATCATTATATTATGTCACTGACAAAGAACCATCATCATCATCATCATCATTTCAGCCGATAGACGTCCACTGTTGGACATAGGCCTCCCCCAAGTGTCGCCACAATGATCGATTCTGTGCGTCCCGCATCCACCAGGACACGCAGACGAAGACGAAGACGCAGCGTCGGAAGGCCTCCTACAAGATGGACCGATGACCTGGTGAAGGTTGCGGGAATCCGATGGAAGAACCATACGCCAAAGTTATTAAAATTACCAAAATAAGTTATAATTATAGTTTAAAGAACTATGTTCAGTTTGAACTTTATATGGGGCAAGAACTATTCAATTTGAGGAAGCCTAGTTTTGAAACAAGTTGCCGAAAATAGTAAGAGATTCTTTATCAATACTGATTTTAAAAAAGAAGTCATCTATGTCTTTCAAGAAACCGAAGGCATAAACTTTTCAAAAACGTCGATCTCTTTTGTCACTATCGTCAGATAATACAAGTATTATCAAATACAAATACAAATACAAATACAAAAAGTTTATTTGTGCACACAGGTATTAAGTTGTTACAAAATATTTCTACGTGTCTCTGTGTTCTGCCACAGTAAGCGGCATACAAATATTAATGAAATAGTTAGTTAGGTTTAATGATTATTAGATATAGATTGTTCAGATAACATGTGAATTCTGACACCATTTGTGACGTAAGTTTATCCATCCTAACCGAATTCTTAGTCAAACTATATTGACATGGGAGATATTTATAATACAGAGCACAGGCGTGCGAACAAGCATGGGTCCGAAAGCGGGCTTGCGGACAGTGAGCAATGGGTCCGGCCGTCCGGTAACTGTCCGGACCAAGCCCAAGTCGTCGACAGCGCGCACTGTTCCCGCGCGCCTCAAGGAGTTGTCAGCAACAGCAGGGGCCCAGCCGGGCCGAAGCCTACTGGGGCCAGGGTTATTCGAAAGGGAACTCGAGCCCCGGTATGAAGGCTAGAAGGAAAGTGGTGGGCTTTTAGTCAGTAAGAGTCTGACACTATCTCCCGCTCCGCCCAAGAGCGGGGGTTGTCATTGGATGATTTTTTCCACAATAAAATAAAAATGGGTCCGAAAGGGAATTTCTGGCTCCTGGAACACTAGGGAAAGAAGAAACATAGGTGTGATTTTACTCAGTAAAAGTCACACGCGTGGAAGTAAAAAACGAGTGCATGCCTTTATTTGGACACACGTTTGTGCACTGCTATCATTCTATTTGCTAAGTACATCATGACCAGAAAAGAATAAAAAAAAATATTGTTAGGCTTATGAAAAGATGGTCACATTTTATGTACGCGGGTGAAGTCGCGGGCAAAAGCTAGTAAGTGATAATTATGGCAGCACGCTTGCCTAGAAATAACCTGTAAACTGAACTTAGAGACTCCCATGTTTATTTATTATTATTTATTTAAAGCTTTAATGCACACCTTTGCTTATTACAGGATACATTTACAAAAGAATAAGTGTACAATTGGCGGTCTTATTGCACAAGGCAATTTCTACCACGTTTTCTTAAAGAATCTAATTTCGTACATGCGTAAATTAATAGGAGTTTTGAAAAAAAGGTACTTCATTTTTAATTTTATCTTTACAAATCGATAGTGTTTCATGTACCGGATCGACCCTCCACGGGATTAAAACGATTAAAATTTAGCCGTGTATATTTATAGTACAATAGAAAAAAAAAATAGGTACATGAATAAATTACCAGTAATAAACTAATAAATATTAAAAAATACAATAGAGAAAGGGGAAGAACAATTAAAGTGACAAGTAGTGCTTGTTCACCATTTTTTTGAAGTTCGGTAGCGTTTGGGCACACCTCACTTCTATGGGTAATGCATGTTGTGCCTAGGAAATACATGCTTTGGCAAGGAATTCCATACCCTGACTGTACACACAATAAAAAAAATCATATTGTGCGTATGTTTAGGATGTCCAGCTTGTACTGATGGCGCATCGCCATAAGTCTAATGGTCCATTTTTTGGGGTTCCGTAGCCAAAATGGCAAAAAACGGAACCCTTATAGATTCGTCATGTCTGTCTGTCTGTCTGTCCGTCCGTATGTCACAGCCACTTTTTTCCGAAACTATAAGAGCTATACTGTTGAAACTTAGTAAGTAGATGTATTCTGTAAACCGCATTAAGATTTTCACACAAAAATAGAAAAAAAAGTAATAAATTTTGGGGGTCCCCATACTTAGAACTGAAACCCAAATTTTTTTTTTTCATCGAACCCATACGTGTGGGGTATCTATGGATAGGTCTTCAAAAATGATATTGAGGTTTCTAAAATCATTTTTTTTCTAAACTGAACAGTTTGCGCGAGAGACACTTCCAAAGTGGTAAAACGTGTCCCCCCCCCCCCTCTAACTTCTAAAATAAGAGAATGATAAAAATAAAAACAATATATGATGTACAATACCATGTAAACTACCAACGAAAATGAGTTTGAACGAGATCTATTAAGTAGTTTTTTTTTATACGTCATAAATCTAAAAAATACACTATTATTAAAACATGGATCAAAGTTACAACGAACTACAAGAACTTTTATATTATGTTACTTGCTGCTACGGAACCCTTCATGGGCGAGTCCGACTCGCACTTGGCCGGTTTTTTTAGTTTAAATTCAGATGGCATTAGCATTTCATACGTACGTGTATCCCTGCATCCATTCGAAGTTATCCATCAGACTCCATGCCATATACCCCTTGAGATTCACTCCATCATCCAAACAATCTAGAACACTCTCCATCGAAGCTCTGTAGTACGTGATCCTGTCATCATCTATCAGGCTACCGTTAGGGTCTGAAGACCAGCCATTCTCAGTGATGTAGAAGACGGGATTGTTATATTTTTCTTTTAGATGGGTCAAAGCGTTGTAGATGCTGTTTGGAGCCAACTGAAAAAGAAGAGTGAATTAATTTCAGGATTATTATTAGCTCAACAAAAAAAAGCTCAACAAGAAGTGAAAAAAAAATCAGCCTCACCATACAAAATGATAAACTTGATTGGACAATTTGTATGGCGAGGCCGATTTTTTGTTCGTTTCCTGAAAAAAATTTTTGTGGAAGGTTGTTCTGAAGCCCTTAAAGTTTGTGGAGGGCTGTCCCTTACACCTTGTATATAAAATTAATTTAAACCAAATATAGAGGACCATGATAAAGCTGACTGTAAAATATTTAAACATCCGCTTACGCGGATGTGAAAAAATTGGCATCCGCAACATCCCTAAACGGACAACCAGGTAACATAGCAAGCTTATAACTTTGTGATTTTTCATGATATAGTTATGAAATTGTACATATTCTTTATATTAAAATGTGTTTCGGGTTTCGCAATATACTAAAACTTATGTTGTATAGAAGATAATAACATGTGATTTACCGTTAGCCAAACCGAAGCAGATGTAGCCCAGTCATCAGGCGCATATAAACCAACGTCAATATCATCAGGATGTGAGGGCACAGGGAACACATCTTTATACTCCGTAGCTGACACCAACCGCGCAGTGTAATGGTTTACGCCGAAGAAGTCTGAAGCTCCTCTGGCTAAAGCTTTTTCTTCCTCAGTAAACGCCGGCAGACGGGAGAAGGAGTAACCTTGTTGGGCACTCTTTTCAGCTACTCTTTCGGAAAATTCTTTTGGGAAACCTCCTTCGGATGAGAAGATGGGATGTGCGTAGAGGCCCCACTGTAAAAGATTAACTGGTTACAGAAATTCGTTAAAATGATGTACCTAGTATAAATCAGCTTGGAAAGTTTCTGCTTATGACTTTCTTTAAACCGAACTTAAGTTAAGGCATCGTAACCGAATTCTTAGTCAAACTATATAGTGACACGGGAGCTATTTATAGTACAGTACACAGGTTGAGAAGATGGAATGTGGAGGCTCCACTGGAAAAGATTTACTGGTTACAAAAATTCGTTAACATGATGTAGTATGATCAGCATAGAAAGTTTCTGTTTTAATGTGAAGTTTTAATTCACCACGTGGCCTCAGTCAAACACATACCTCTCCTTGTCTCTTCAGCTCAGCAGCTAGCTGATCTTCGGCTGAGTCAGTTGCTGCTCCAAACCAGTTCACACTAATCGTGATACCGCACTGCCCCTTCTGCGTTGGCTTAAACTCTTTATTATACAAGTGATAAGCCTTAACATGAGCCAACACCAAATTCTTGGCACATAAATAAGTTCCAATAGCCGTAGAATTTAGGATAGGAGCTTTGGTATCGGACCCATAACCCTGGTAACAGATCTCTCTGGGCTCATTGAACGTGATGAACAGCTTGACTCTATCTCCGAAATTCTCGAACACCACCCTTGCGTAAGCTTCAAACCATTCGGTGAAAAATGGATTTGCTAATCCTCCTAGCTCCTGCAGCTTTTGAGGCAAATCCCAGTGATATAGAGTAATCATTGGCTGGATGTTGTATTTCAGCATTTCATTGATGTAGTTATTGTAGAAATCGATGCCAGCTGGGTTGATTTCATTGTCCAAGCCGTTTGGCAGGATCCGAGGCCAGGAGAGCGAGAACCGGTAAGCGTCGAGGCCTAGCTCCCTCATCATCTCGACATCACGCTTGTAGTTGTGATAGGAGTCGGCAGCGATGTCGCCATTGCTCACGTCCTTGATGACTGTTGGGTTGGTGTGAGTCATGTAGTCCCAAATGTTTTCTCCCTTGCCTGAAAACGAAAGTTAGAATCAGTATTGGAACAAAGCAACATGACATGTGTAATCCTAGCGAAACATGAGATAATACACAGATTTAAACTAATGAATTAACGACCTTTTTGGAAAATAATTCGATTTAACTGCTCAAAACTATACGATCATTGATGGTAAATCTAATCTAATCAAATAGTTTTATTAACAGCATACAATTATTTTACATAGCCAAATTTGAAACCCTGACTTTTGAGCTAGGTAGAAACCTGAGTTACAGAAGTCGGTGTCTTCTCCAATTAGTGTCACTTAACTATAAAAAATATAAAAACATGCTTGAAAATTAAATAATTTAATTGAAGGGAGTTAGTGATAGCGTGACGAGTGACATGACAGAATGGAAGAAAAAAACGTGTTGCGCTGACCTCAAATAAAACGGGACTAGGGCAGGAAGATGATGATGATGATGCTTGAAAATTAAATCTTCTTCTGTTTGGTTCTCTATTACTCTAGTTGTTGAATCTAAATTATCTTCTAGGGCCGTGTCTCACTGAGGCGCTATGGCGGCATAAGCTCCAAAAAATGTATGGATTTGCTGCATGGCCAACAGTAGCCAGGTGAGGTACACACCATAGAGCTGCATGCACTTTCTTGGATGCGCGAACTGACAGCGCTGCCATGGCCTGCCAGTGAGGCACGAGCTTTATGACACACTTACCATCTTCATCCCAGGCTCCCTCGATCTGGTAGGAGGCAGTGGCTGTCCCGAAGAGGAAGTCAGGTGGGAACTTTCGCTGCTTATTTACTAATGAACCGTGACCGGCTGCCACCAACAAACTGTAATATTGAAATAGTACATTGTTACACTAGGGGTGGAAGTAACTCATTTCGTCCCGAGAAGGAGTTGGCGGCCGAACGTAGCGAGGTCATTATTCGAGGGACTAAATTAGTTACTTTCACTCCGAGGTAAGCACTGTGCTTTTCATTAAGAATACGAGGAAAGTAAAAACAAAATAAAAAGTTTGTAAAACCTGAGTCGTTGTACCTATGATTTTAGGTAGGTATCTTTCTTCTGATTTAGGCGGTAAAAGGTTTTCCACTACTTTCATTATTTTAATCTGATAAACATAACGTGTTAATACAAATCCATGTTGTACGGAAATGTAAATAAAACTCGAAAAAACCAACGACTGATTAAACTAACTGCTGTGTAAAATTTCTCACAACCGGAGGAATTATGTACTCACCTCTATATATATTTTATTTTTTTATTATATTCTTTATTGTGCACTACATAAACAAAAACTATTTACAGGACAAACATTATTAAAAATAAGTGTACATGTATGGGCGGTCTTATCGCACAGGGCAATTTCACACAACCTTAGGATGGATTGAAAGAAAGGTGATAATTCTAAAGCAAGTAAAAAGGATTGAGGTTAAAAAATGTATCAACCTAACCGGTTGGTACATTTTTTATTTCAACGAAATATCGCACTTTGTTTTTGTTTTTTAGACAACTTCTACTTCAAACATTAACAATTTTTACTAAAAGAGACATTTTCTATAAACCGTTTTTAGCTCACCTTCTTTATTTAAGGAAGTCTAAAGCGAAATTTAATAAGTTTAGGCACTATGCAATATGAAAAATAATATAAGTCACAGTTTTCCGACATGTCATTTGAAAGATCATAAAATATTTATACGAAAAAACTTACAAAATGAGAAGATTGTGAGATTTCACCAGCAGTCTGTCGATTTTATTGATTTTTTTGTGACTGCAGTGATTGAGCTTAGATTCCAGTACGGAACAAATTTTTGCATCAGCTATAGTAATTTTCAAAAAAAAAAACATAATTAAATCGTACCTACCTTAGGACCACAAGCAGCTTCATGTTGGCACTCTAAAGGACTAAGCAGATTTTGTAAATGTATTTACAATTTATAGAAACAGACAGAATTATCTTTATGCATAGCTCAAACTGTCCGCTATCTTTTTTTTTTATCTCAATTTTGTCATAGCATATAACTGTCAATTTTGGTTAGATCACGCGGTGATACAATATTATTTTTATAATTTCTAAATGTCTGTTTATCATTGGTTTAAACACAAAAAAATATACAAGGTGTAAGGGACAGCCCTCCACAAACTTTAAGGGCTTGCTCAGTAGACGAAATTGAACAACCTGCCACAAAAAATTTTTTCAGGAAACGAAAAAAAAATTCAGCCTCTCCATTCAAACTGTCCAATCAAGTTTATAATTTTCTATGGTGAGGCGGATTTTTTTTTTCATTTCCTGAAAAAAAAATTTGTGGAAGGTTGTTCAGTTTCGTCTACTGAGCAAGCCCTTAAAGTTTGTGGAGGGCTGTCCCTTACACCTTGTATATATATATATGAAACTTAAATATTAACAAATTATTTATGTTAAACTACACACAATAAATACACTGAAGGCCACTCCTAACTAAAATATGGCGCCATAAAACTCCTCCACATAGCTGTCGTCTAGAAGTGTGCCCAAAAGACTGGCGGCATTGCCACGTTGTATGGCAATACTTAATCTCTGACCGAGGTAAAAGCCTGCCCTTGGATCACGCGAAGTGTCAACTAAGCGTTTGGATAGTTCTTTAAAAAGCGTATGAGCACTCGGACGCCACGGCTCAAGAGTTTCAACCCAAAAAATGTATCTGCCGGCGAGGTTGTTATATTTCCGCCGCTTGAGGTTCTCCGCAGCCGCAGCGGCAGCACCAGCACAGCATCATGAGCTAAGACGATGGGATGGCGCAAGAGTGTCGACACAGTTAGCGTCCCACACTAAAGGTCTATCCATCTTTCACGAAAATAATTTGTCTTTTCAATCATATAATTATGTGTGATGGTATCTTTTTCAGCATCATATCTACCAATCCTTCTGACTTTCTTTCGTTCTCCTTTTTTTTTTCTAAAAGATTCTTCGAAAGAATCTCCATTTGAACATAGAACACAAAGGGCAACTGAAAACCATGAGAGGGATTTAGTCAGTAAAATTCTAACAATCCCTCTCGTTCCGCCTAGAGCGGGAGAAGTTATTTGATCATTCTACACCTAAAACAGGTGTACCTACATAAAGATAAAGTAAATAAATAAGTTATCATTGTTTTATAAAACATTTGAAGGGGCTTTTTATTTACGTATGTAGATAAATACTTATCGGTTTTTAAAAGCCAAGTTACCATTTTACATTACGTAAGAAATTGCTTTAGGGTTCAATAGTATGTGATTTAATTGATTCTTTTTACTCCGATTTATCAATTAGTTCAGTTGAAAACTAGCGTTGTAGTTGTCTGACATTTTTACTGAACTGGATTTATGTAACGTTATTATTATTATATCTAGCCCATACTGTCCCACTGCTGGGAAAAGGCCTCCCTCCACTCGTTCCAATGTTCCCGGTTTTGAGCCACCTCTTTCCAATTCCCAAGGAAGAGATCCAAGTCGTATGTAACGTAGCCGTGAAATATTCTTAAGTGTCAGACACTTTCCATAGACAAAAACTTCTGACCGACGCTTCAAAGTTCCACAAAAAAATAATAAACTTTACTAACTTAGGTAACTACACTTACGTGCAAAAAAAAATCGGCCCACCCCTAACGTTTTGATTCAAAACACAATACTTAGATGAAAAACTAAAATGTATTAGAAAGTTATATTTCATTAGTCAGACTAATAGTGACCAAACATCCAGTCAGTGCATGAAATCGTTTTACTCGCTCCCAAACGCAGGCGGGCTCTCGCGCAAATACTCTAGGCTGAATAATTTTTGTGTTCAGGGGATGTTTGGTCACTACAATTTGTCGGACTACTAAAATATAACATTGTAATAGTTACCTCAATAACATATTAAAAAAATAGACCCCTTGGTTCCGTACTCAAAAAAATAAAAGCCGATCCCGTGTAACATGAAGAGACGAGGGTAAAGACGAGATAAAGGAGAAGGGGCACTAAGTAGTAGTTTAATCAAATAATTACCAATTTTAATTCAATATTATAATTTAAAATACATAATTATGCGTATGGACTGGTTTCCGAAATAAATTAATTTATTATTGATCAAAAATGGCTTCCTTATGAACTGGAATGAGAAAGCGAGGAACCGTGATCGTTGGAAGGAGTGGAGGGAGGCCTTTGCTCAGCAGTGGGACAGTGTGGGCTAAAAAAAAAAACGGGAATGTCAATTTTTTTTATTCCTAATACCGAGAATGCTTTTGATGATTATTTAGTAAAGTGAAGTCAGTAACAATGAACAGAACCCATCTGAAAGTTTGAATTCATGAGTAATGCCACGTGCCTTGCGGGGAGGATAACATATTCAGTGATAAAAGATAACTCATCTACAGATAATCTTTTGATATGTTTATACTAAACAATAAGATATTGTCATGGCATTTGGCAATGATCTTCTACTCATATGATGTACACTAGCGAACTTATTTCACCACTGTGGGTTCAATTGGATTTTGGGTTAGGTTGGGTTTTTGGGTCTTCTAATTTTTTTTCCACTTGTATTCCTAAAAAACTCACTCTGATTCGAGAACTCATCGATTTAAATTTTTTCGTCATTTGTTATTATGCCTTTTGGCTTATAGCTGTAATAGTGGTTAAGAAAAGTGTAGCTTGTTTGTCACAATTTGCACCACCGACTGTTCTCAACTACCCCAACGTTTTTTTTATGAAGGCGGGAAATCATTCATTGACTCCTTCCGCTCTAGGAAGAGAGAAAAGGACGGTCAGACTTGTATTAGCTTGACCAATCTGTGTTCTTTCAGTTAACCTCTTCATATGAGGACTGTTCATAATCCCCATTAACCCCAATTAGCAGATATGCTCGTCCCCACAACCTGGTTCTATGTAAGAAAAATAAGAAGTAGGTAGATTTAATTAAGTAAGCATAAGCATAATCAGCCTTATAAAATTGCTGCTGCGACTTCAGGCCTTTTCTCTAGGAAAGGACATGTGCCACTATCCAAGCGGGCTTAGTGCGGATAATTGGATATCACATGTCTTTGATTTTTTGTTCTAGCGCATGCCGATTTCCTCATAACGTTTTCTTTCACAGTTTTGAGAGCAGGGGTGACAAAAAAAAAATACACAAATTAAAACGCATGACTGGGTTTGAACATACTATTCATATATTCTGATCTAATGACAAGCTTAGTCAGAAAATAAAACCAATTTTTCAGTTTACTGCAAAATGCATTTCATTTTTCAGTTACAACATAAAGTAATTAATATAAAAAACGTTGGAATTTTAATGTCCTTCATCGATGGTCATGGTCAGGTTGTCAGGTTCATATTCGTAGTCGACATAGCGGTTCTTGATGATGTGCTTGTACACAAATGCTGACTTTTTAGGAGTGCGCGTACGAGCAGGGTCGGAGAAATCAACGTGATATAGGCCGAATCGCTCTCTGTGAAATAGAAAAGTTAAATAAGGATAGATAGATAGATAAGATAGATAAATCATTTATTGGCTACAGCACAAAACATGCACCAAAACACATAATGCACACAAATTACAAAAACTAAGCACATATACAACAAAAAAGGAAAAAAAAATAAAAAATAATAACAAATGTAGGTACTAAGACAAAAATAAAGAGAAATACCAAAATAGACCCATAGTGCGGTGTGCATGTCGCGCTGCACCAATGGGAGTCCAGCTCAGCATGTGTCAGGCAAAGAAGAAAAAGGAAAAACACATTCTAAGTTTTATAATCATGTTAGGTAAAGTTGCTTCCATTATTAGAATTAATATCGATGGAGATGGATTGGCAGACAAAATAAATCAAAAGATCTATCTATTATTTTAATCTTCTATCAAAATAAATAAAAGGAGAACCTGACTGACTAACATATCAAGACATCGCCGTAACTACTGGGAATAGGATCGTGAGAATTTGTACAAGGTTTCCTTTTCTGGCGTAGGCGAGTACCAAGAAAAGATTTTCCAAAATTTACCTTGGTGTCTTTTGCAGTTCTAACTTGCTCCGGCCTATATTTTAACATTGATATCATCTACGATGTTCAATTTTGCTAATACATAAAAGATCAGCAAAACTGAGCTCTATTCCAACATAAGTAAATAGTCAGTAGAAATCAACTTGATGGCGTTATGCGTTATCACCTCAACATAACAACTGTGAGCCAAACTTACGTGTACCCCTGCTGCCACTCGAAGTTATCCATCAGACTCCACGCCATGTATCCCTTCAGCTTAATGCCATCATCCAGGCAGTTCAGCAAGCTCTCCATTGAAGCCCGGTAATACTTGACCCTGTCGTCATCAAATAGGTCTCGACCCGCGTCGGTTGACCAGCCGTTCTCCGTGATATAGAAGATAGGATCGTTGTATAGGGTCCTCAAGAGTGATAGAGATCTGAAGATACTATTTGGAGCCAGCTAAAAAAAAATACAGGATTGATCAGTTAACCAAATACCAATTGATATATCAAACTTGATAACAAGCAGTATTATTCAAACATGTAACACGAAGGTACAGAGGAGGACGCAATGCTTTAGGCATTCTCTACCAGTTAACCAAAGTGTCTTTTCTTTTTCTTTTCTTTTTACATGAAAGAGAGAATTAATAAAATCAGAAGCATAAAAAAGAAAAAGCAACAGCAAACTGTGAGGAGAAGGCAATTTAAGTTTAATATAAGAAAATAACAATATTGTTAACATATTCATTTTAGACATCAAGTAATGGACAAAGGTATTCCCAAAGGAGTACAACTTGTTCCAGTTCTTTGCATCTTGTATCTAGCGGATTCCTGTGACGTTTACCAAGTTCTTGATCCACTGACTATCTTGAAGAATTGCAAATTTTTTATAAAATTAGACTTGGCAAATTTTTTGCAGAAAGTCATAAAATTCTATAGTGTCTAACAATAACTTTAATCAATTAAATTTTCTTTTTCTTAATAATACTAGTTTTGGGCTTCAAAAAACAGATGCAGTAGAATACTATACACTGATACATTGAGCTTTAAAAATAATTTTATGACATAAAATTAAAATTCACTTACGGTTAGCCAACTAGACGCAGCTTTAGGCCAATCCTCATCAGAGAAAATGAAATTATCCAGGACATTCATTACATTAGGAAAAGACATATCAGTTTCCTTTTTAGCAGCAGATACCAGGTAAGCAGTGTAATGGTTCACGCCAAAGAAATCTGCAGTTCCCCTGACGAAAGCTTTCTCTTCTTCAGTGAAGTCTGGCAGACAACAGGTGTAACCTTGCTGGGCACGGTTCTCAGTTAATTTCTCTCTTAATTCTATTGGAAAACCACCTTCAGCTGAGAAGATTGGGTGGGCAAAGTATCCCCACTGTAATAAATAAATATGGGTTGATAGTTAAAGTAATGAAGATGGTTTAAAAAAAATACAGCTTTTCTTCACAGCTTGATTCACGTGGTCTGTCCCACAAAGATTGCTTTGGTCAAAAAGGAAGTAAAGCCAAGCAGCCAGTATTACATACATCTATATATCTTTCAGAGAAATATTTTACGTATTCAAATTCATACTTTGGGACTCACCTAAAAAAAAAACCCTATACAAAATGCTATTAAATCCGTTAATTATTGTAAAATAAATCAATCATTATTATTATATCACACCTCGCCTTGCCTTCTAAGCTCTGCTGCTACTTTATCTTCAGGAGATTCAGTAGCCGCTTCAAACCAGCTCACACTGATGGTAATACCACACTGTCCACCTTGTTTCTCCCTAAACTCCTTGTCGTACAATCTGAAAGCTTTAGCATGAGCCACCACCGTGTGTTTGGCACACAAATAAGTTGCTACAGCCGTAGAGTTTAGAATAGGGTGTTTACTTTCGGCTCCAATACCTATCAAGGCTAACATACAGTTTTCTTTAGGTTCGTTGAAAGTGATGAACTTCTTAACCCTGTCTCCGAAATTCTCAAAAACAACCCTTGCGTAATCTTCAAACCAGTCGCTGAATAGAGGACTCATGATGCCCCCTAGATCTTGCAGTGTTTTGGGTGGATCAAAGTGGAACATTGTCACTAATGGAGTGATGTTGTATTTCAACATTTCGTCGATTAAGTTGTTGTAGTAAGTTATTCCAGCTGGGTTGACCTCGTTGGCGAAGCCTGTAGGTAGGATCCGAGCCCAAGAAATCGAAAACCGGTAAGCGTCGAGACCTAATTCCCTCATCATCTCGACATCACGCTTGTAGTTGTGATAAGAATCAGCAGCCACATCGCCGTTTGACACATCCTTGATGTATGTTGGATTAGTGTGGGTCTCGTAGTCCCAAATATTTTCTCCTTTGCCTGTAAATACACAAATTCAAGGTCAGTATTGGATTTCAAGCAGGTCGTAACTTTATAGAGCATCATACTACATTAATACATCACTTTATGATTAATTTGAGTCACAAATTGCTTCTTTTGCTAATAAAGCCGCAGCCTTATTATGTTGCTATAATTTTTATAAAATACTTACCTACTATCTTAATTTCACGCTCCCTCTGGCAAGCAGCAGTGACTGTCCCAAAGAGTGGCATTCCAATCCAAAATGGCAAACATTTTTTTAAAAGCTTGTAATTATTATTTTTTTAACAATGTCTTCTTATTTCTTTGTTTGATTTTATATTTTGCATCTATATTTTTGGACTTACCATCTTCATTCCACGCCCCCTCTATCTGGTAAGAAGCGGTGGCTGCACCAAAAACGAAGTCATCTGGGAATCTTCGCTGCTGCTTCACGGTGGAACCGAGACAGGCTGCCACCACCAAACTGCATCAAACAAAAACAGGAAATAATTATACTGGCTTTGTCTAGTTATTCAAGATGTACTTACATACAGTACACTGTTATATATGATATCCTTTCTTCTATATTTGTTTTTGTTGGAAAATCATCAAATAACTTCTCAATGTGCTTTTCCAAATACAACTCCATTCAGCCGTTTGAGTGTGAAAAAGTAACAAATAAACAGACAAACTCACGAAATTGTCCCCTTTTTAACTTTACAATAACATTTCATAACTACATTCTGAGAAAGTTCTTCAAAGCTTTTATCTTTTACCAAGAACTAATCCTAATATTTTTTTTGTTTGAAGTATTAGTGTGATTTTTATGGTTTGTTTACCCACCTTAGAACCACAACCTGCTTCATGGCGGCACTTTGAAGCACTACGTAGCGTGTCAAGGGGTTTTTTCGGTGCATATAAGTGGACACATTTATCTGGAGTAATACTTAAGTATGCTATCTAAGATATTTTCTTGATGTTTTTATCTTCCATTCTTTGAGTCCCACGCAGGAACTAACAAAACTGTAATTTTTTTTGTAATTTTATTTGTAATTTTTTGGCTTGCTTGCTTGGGGGGCATGGTTGACATATCCATATTTTGTAATAAAATATATGAAACGAGGACGATGCGAAGCTTTTTTGTTTATTGTATTCTTTTTTATATAAGATGAAATAAAAAAAAAATACCATTATCTCATACGCACAAAATACATAATTATCTTGATATTCATGTTAAGAAAGATATATCAATACTTACCCGGTTATCTGTAATTTACAAAAACAAAATATTATGCAAGATGTTACTTTAGGGTTCAGTAAAAAACAATACAAAATTTTATTGATTGTAAAAATCATCCAGATGACATCACCGCCCTTGGGTCCACCCAAGGGCGGTGATGTCATCTGGATATCTCTCACTCCAGTGAGAGATAGTGTCAGACTTTTACTGACTAAAAAAACCCAACCCGTTCCTTCGTTGCCTTTCATACGGGAGGCCGAGCCTTCCTTTCAGAAGCAGACCCTTGGCCTCAGTAGGCTTCGACCCTGTTGGACCCCTACGATTACTAACAACTCTTTGAAGCGCACGGGAACAGTACGCGCCGTCAACGACTTTAGCTCGGTCCGGACGGTCACCGGACGGTCGGACAGCGAGCTACCCATTGCTCGCCGTCCGCAAGCCCGCGCCTACGGTAGCTGGAAATCAGGATCGGAATCTCAGCGGCGGAAGAGGCATTAACCCCGTTGCCTCATGAGGACGGCCTCCTCCTATACTAGCATTATTGCTTTGCAGAAGGAGACCACCGCGTGCCACTCCCCCTCGCTCTCTAAGAGGTAGGAATTATACAAATGGATATAGAATGGGATCCTTAAAATATTCCCATACTTTAGTGCCCATCCTCCTTTAATCGAAAGTAAAACAGATCCTTACTGCCAATTTTTTCCGCTAGGGAGCGCTTCCATCAAGGATATATTAAATGATTTCAATCGTATCCAAGGTAAAAAACTGGGCAAGTGTGAGTCAGACTCGCGCATTGAGGTTTCCGTACAAACTTACTTATGTTAATAGTTCAATTTCCGAATGGAGTCTCAAAGATCTTTCTCAATCCCAAAATTTTTTTTTGTGACGTAACTTATTTACTGTTTCAGATTTATTCCTATACTTGTGTTATAAGACTAGATTCTGAATTAACGGGAAGTACCTTATGAAATCAAATTTCCTAAGATACTTCCGTTAATTTTCGTTCCCTTGATAGTGTCGAAATACCTATAAGTTTTTTGCGACTTATTTCGTTTTTTTTTTCGTTTTTTTTTTTCACAGCAGACTTGAGTATTTTAACTCGATACCTTTACGCATTCTAGAGATAAAGGTCCTTGACAGAGAGACGAGCAACAAACTGATCCTATAAAAGTTCCGATTTTTCTTTCTGAGGTACGAAACCCTCAAAATAATATGGTTCCAATCCCACGGTAGAATGTCCGGGTCTTCATATTTTATTTATTTTCTTATAAGTAACGGTTGCCCTTCTCTATATGTAAAAATGAATTACTGTTCTCCAAACTCCAGAACGGCTGGACTAATTTTAATAATCCTTTTTTGTTTTTTTTTTCACCAACATACAGGGAAGGTTTTAAATCAGAAAAAAATGGGTAGGACGGTAAGGTATGTGGGTAGGATAGGTAGTGTAGGTAATCAGTCGATGGGAGTGAAGCCGCGGGAAGAAGCTAGTTATATATAAAAATCAATTACTGTTCGTTAGTCTCACTAAAACTTAAAAAGCTTGGCCGATTTAGATTTTTTTTTAATATATGGGATAGCTTAACCTTTCAATCGTGGAAATTACAGACACAATAGAAAGCCAATAGGTGCGCGAACTGGCGTTCGCTTGGGGCTTAATGAATTAAAGGAAAAAAAAATGCTTAAAAAAATAAAATTGATTGATAGTTTGGAAGTCATTTCACAGCAGCATGCTGCCAGTTTACAACAGTTCAATCAACTAAACATCACTATTAATACTTTGACACGACCAGGCAACACAAGCGCGCCAATGTAGGAGACAGCTCGGTCGCACAAGCTGACAGCCAACGGCAGCCGGCCTACCAACGCTTTTACTGAATTTTTAACCGACTTCTAAAGGAGGAGGTTCTCAATTCGGATGTTTGTATTTTTTTATTTTTTTTTTATGTATGTTCGGGCATAACTTCGTCGCTTGCCAACCGATTTGAAAAATTCTTCTTTTGTTGGAAAGGGTATACTTCCCAAATGGTCCCATAGTCACCAAGTCGGGATCTGATGATGGAATCTTGGCTAAATCGAGGGAACTCCTCAAATATTATAGGCAACTAAATAGTCATTTTGATATTTTCGTCAAGGAATTAAGCATTTACAGTCAAAAAGTGACATTTGATGAGGTGGAACTGGTTAAGAAGACTAGAAATTGCCAACGGAACTTCATACTCAAACAAATATCACAATGAACATAGTTAAGCTACTATGACAATACAAATAAATGAATAGTTCTGAATAGTTATGTTGAAAATGGTATCACCGAAGTAACCTGATGATAGTGATGGAGCTGGAAGATAGGCACCGGAACTCCGTAATTAATCAATGTATCCTACCCGTGTTTGGGCTTATTAGAAATGTCATGAGATGCACTTTGGCTATAAGGTACTATCGAAGTGATCTGATGATGGAGCCGGAAGGTGGAAGGTAGACACGGGAACTTCATATGAAAATGATGTATGATGATGTATTCTAGCAGGGTTTGAATTAATTGGAATTGACATGAGAAAAAAGTACTTTGGCTGTAAGTGTGTTGCAACTAAAAAGTATGAAATAAAAACCTTTTTATAAAAAAAAATAAAACCGACTTCACTAAAAAAACACTAAAATGATCAAAATAATTTTAATTTCGGAAGTCGCTGTTAAATAAGGAACAAACAATAACGAAAAACACCGATTTCCGAAATTAAAATTATTTTGATCATTTTAGTGTTTTTTTAGTGAAGTCGGTTTTATTTTTTTTTTATAAAAAGTTTTTTTGGTTCAAGGGCTTGCCGGTTTCTTGGCAAAGTTTTCTTTTACCTTTTTGATAGCAATGATAATGATAAATGATATTTATTTTGCAAATAGGTTTTTAGAAACACTTTTACACGATATTTTTTTCATCAATTTAAACTAAATGAAGCCAGTGTTTCCTAGCTGACTAATCTGAGAATAACATATAAATGGGCTATGGGTCAACTCTCTGAATCCTATCACTCAAATAAGAAATAAAAAGATTCAGGGAGGAGTTCCGGATTCCGTAATAGTACAGTTTCCTGATTAATGCTACATAGAGAAAGCAATCGAAGGCCTTGGACAAATCGCAAAAAAGGCCCAGAACATCGCATTTGTCTTCCATTATAAGTATATCCTAAAAGTTCAACACAGGCAGCAGGTTGTTGAACGACACCTTGGCAATGACAATGGTAATGAAATAAGTATAAAGTAACATATCTGCTTAGATTTTGAACCTGCTATCTGTATATTCGGATCGCTGACAAACCCAGTTAGGAAATAAAACAGTTTTTCAGTTTACTGCAAATTGCATTTAATTTTACGGTCATACACAAGGAAGCGGTAGAATTCTAATGTCCTTCATCGATGGTCATGATCAGGGTCTCAGGTTCATATTCGTAGTCGACGTAGCGGTTCTTGATGATGTGCTTGTACACAAACGCTGACTTCTTAGGAGTGCGCGTGCGAGCGGGGTCGGAGAAGTCAACTTCGTATAGGCCAAAACGCTCTCTGTGGAATTAAAGTTTTATAATCATCATTATGTGAAGTTGCTTCCAGTTGAATAAATAAGAATGGAGATGGATGGGCAAACAACATAAATAAATAGAGGTATCAATTATTTTAATCTTCTATCGACATCATCATCAACACAACGCCGAAACCACTACGTCTACTTACCTAGTCCCAGCTAGGAACGTGCAATTTCCTTTATTTGCTCAAGATTTCCTTTTTTATTGTAGGCAAGCACTAAGAGAAGATTTTACAAAATTTACCCCCTAGGGGTGAGTTGCACCATTTAACTATAACGATAACAAAGCCGTTAACAGCTGTCAAATCGTCGAATTGACCAACAGGCGGCCGTTTCACGGCTGGTTATAGTTTGGTTTTCGTTATAGTTAAAAGGTGCAACTCACCCTAAAATAATGAATCAGATGTTCACGGGTGTCTTTTGTAGTTTTAATTTGCTGCGGCCTACATTTTTACATTGACAATTTGTCATATCATCTACAATGTTCAATTTTGTGCTAGAAATTTTTCGGCCAATTTAAAATAGGCTGATAATATATAAACACACTCATCAAACACAAATAGACACTCACTAGAAATTAGCTTAATGGCGTTATCACAGTATAACAACTGTAAGCCAAACTTACGTGTACCCCTGCATCCACTCGAAGTTATCCATCAGACTCCACGCCATGTATCCCTTCAGCTTGATTCCATCATCCAGGCAGTTCAGCATGCTCTCCATCGAAGCCCGGTAATACTTGACCCTATCGTCATCAAATAGGTCTCGACCCTCGTAGGTAGACCAGCCGTTCTCGGTGATATAGAAGATTGGGTCGTTGTATCGGGTCCTCAAGAGGGAAAGGGCTTTGAAGATACTATTTGGAGCCAGCTGAACAGAATACAGGATTGAACAATAGACCAAATAAAAATTGATATTTCAAACTTGAAAACACGTAGATTTATTTAAATTACATTATTTAACACAAAAGGTACAAATGTGGACGTAATGCCTTACACATTCTCTACAAGTCCATCAAACGTGGTTACTAATTTTTAGGAATAATGGTTAAGGCTTATTGCTCGCAGAACAAATCATCCTAAACACTGTAAAGGTAAGTGCTGTTTAAAATTCCATTGTGTCCAACAATCATCATTATCATCATCATTTCAACCGATATACGTCCACTGTTGGACATAGGCCTCCCCCAAGCGTCGCCACAACGAACGTTCCTGTGCGTCTCGCATCCATCGGTTTCCCGCAACCTTCACCAGTCTAACAATATCTTCAATCAATTAGCTTTTTACCAATAATGCTAGGTGTGTATTTCAAACTTAACCAGATGTAGTGAAATATTTTAGCATTCTACAGCATCTGGTTAAATTTGGGAATAACCTAATTTTACATCGAGTTTTAAAAATAACCTTAGAACATAAAATACCAATTCACTTACAGTTAACCAATAAGACGCAGATTTAGGCCAATCATCATCAGCAATGCTTAAATTTTCCAGTTCATCCTTTACATTATACACCGGGGAATCAGTTTGCTTCTTAGTAGCAGATATCAAGTAAGCAGTGTAATGGTTCACGCCGAAGAAATCTGCAGTTCCCCTGACAAAAGCTTTCTCTTCCTCAGTTAAATCTGGCAGACAACAGGTGTAACCTTGCTCAGCACGGTTCTCGGTTAATTTCTCTCTTAATTCTATTGGGAAACCACCTTCAGCTGAGAAAATTGGGTGGGCAAAGAATCCCCACTGTAATAAATAAATATTGGTTGATGGTTAAAGTAACGAAGATTGTTTCAAAGAAATGACATGAATCAAGCTGTGAAGTCTCTGAATACTCTGTCCGATAAAGGTGGCTTGGTCAAAAAGAGGTAAGCCCATGGCACTCATCTATTGCATAGTCTAGTTTTCTATTTGAGAAAGATTTTCCGTATTCGAATCTGTACATCGGGACTTCCATCTACAAACATGAAACGCCTCTACAAAATGCTTTTAATCCCGTTGATTATAAAATAGTGATAAAATAAATGATTGATTACTGTTTTTAAAACATACCTCGCTTTGTCTTCCTAGTTCCGCTGCAACTTCGTCTTCAGGAGTTTCAGTGGCCGCTTCAAACCAGTTCACACTGATTGTAATACCACACTGCCCGCCCTGCGTCTCCCTGAACTCCTTGTCGTACAATCTGTAAGCTTTAGCATGAGCCACCAACAAGTGTTTGGCACACAAATAAGTTGCTACAGCCGAAGAATTTAGGATAGGATCTTTAATATCGTTTCCAATACCCATCAGAGATAATATACAGTATTCTTTGGGTTCGTTGAAAGTGATGAACTTCTTAACCCTGTCTCCAAAATTCTCAAAAACAACCCTTGCGTAGTCTTGATACCAGTCACTGAATAGAGGACTCATGACGCCTCCTAGATTTTGCAATGTTTTGGGCAGATCCCAGTGGAATATTGTCACTAATGGAGCGATGTTGTATTTCAACATTTCGTCAATTAAGTTATTGTAGTAGGCTATTCCAGCTGGGTTGACCTCGTTGGCGAAGCCTGTAGGTAGGATCCGAGCCCAAGAAATCGAAAACCGGTAAGCGTCGAGACCTAATTCCCTCATCATCTCGACATCACGCTTGTAGTTGTGATAAGAATCAGCAGCCACATCGCCATTTGACCCATCCTTGATGTTTGTTGGATTATAATGGGTCTCGTGGTCCCAAACATTTTCTCCTTTGCCTGTAAATATACAAATTCAAAGTCAGTACAGCATTTCAAGTAGGTCGACTTTATAGGGCGTCTTACTACATTGTCACATGGAAGAAAGCACCTAAGAAGTAATTATTATAAATTTTGAAACTACAATAATAATAATTTATTTATTAATTAAAGCTTCATGCACACAAAACTGTGTAAAGGCGGACTTATTGCCTTAGGCAATAATATCTTAAATTTCTTGGTCTTCTATTTATTTTAGTAAATGTATTTAGAAGAAATAAATAAATAAATTTATGATAGACCCTTTCAATCAGTACAGTAAAATTATAGGTATTTTGGTCTCATATTTAGCAGGTTCGATTTTCAATTGAAACAGCGCTTATTCAATCATTCTTCATAAATTAGTTCCTTTTGTTTTTAAAATAAAAATGACTCATTTCTATCTTCAGGTTTTAAAGTACTTTCCCTGTATGAAAAAATGTGGCAAAGTTGCGAGACGCCTTGGGTAGTTTCGACCTGCTTGCTAAGAAACCCACAGACTTGACAAGGCATTATCAAATCTGTGCTTGTCTTATTATGTTGTCATAATTTTTATGAAACACTTATAGTCCTTATTCTACGGTCCCTTGAACTGGTAGGCAGCAGTGACTGTCCTAAATAGTGACATTTCATGCACATTTGGCATTTTCTTATAAGTTTGTATTTTTAACATTACCTACTTGTTTCTTTAATTAATTTTAAAATTTCTTCAGCATCTATATTTATGGTCTTACCATCTTCATTCCACGCCCCTTCTATCTGGTAAGAAGCGGTGGCTGCTCCAAAGACGAAGTCATCTGGAAATCTTCGCTGCTGCTTCATGGTGGAACCGAGACAGGCTGCCAAAACCAAACTGCTTCAAACAAAAACGGGAACAATTACACTGACTTTGTCTAATTATTTAAAGTTTACTTAGAGTGTACTGTTATAAATGATATTCCCTCTTTCATATTTTTTCGTAGAAAATTGTGGATGGAAATCTTGGAACCCTGGAGTTCCTGGTCCTTTGAAAGGCGTACGAGACGACGACCCTTAGACGCTTTTAATGGAACGTGGTACCAACCGGCGATTATTCCTATACGCGCTATGCTAGTACGCCCAAAGACAACCGCCGGGTGGTGGGAAACTATTGCGAGATATGAAAAACTAAGAGCTAAGGTTTTTGGTGTCTTAAGTGGATTTATTATTATATTATTATTACTAACAGATTCGTATGGCTTGTTTACCTACCTTAGAGCTACAACCAGCTTCATGTTGGCGCTTTGAAGCACTAAGTAACGTATTAAGATCGATTTTTAGTGCATAAATAGACACATTTATCTAAAGATACTGCACAAAACTGTTTGCTATCAATATTTTCAAGATTATTTTATCTTCCATTTTTTGAGTTCGGTGTATGCTTCAACAAAACTGTAAATTTTTGCTTAACTTGAAATACCTACAACAATGCTTGGGGCATAATAATTTGCTTACGTGCGCAATATTTTCATGACATCTCGAGCGCAGATTGTACATACGTCTGTAAAACTTGGATGTCCTTTTTTTTTTTTTTTTTTTTTTTTTTTTTTTTTATGGTGGGAAAAAATCATGCATTGACATCCCCCGCCCTTGGGCGGAGCGGGAGATAGTGTCAGACTCTTACTGACTAAAAGACCCACCCCGTTCCTTCTAGCCTTCATACCGGGGCTCGAGCGCCCTTTCGGATAACCCTGGCCCCAGTAGGCTTCGACCCGGCTGGGTCCCTGCTGTTGCTGACAACTCCTTGAGGCGCGCGGGAACAGTGCGCGCCGTCGACGACTTGGGCTTGGTCCGGACAGTTACCGGACGGCCGGACAGTGAGCTACCCATTGCTCACCGTCCGCAAACCCGCGTCTACGTTGGCCGGAAATCGGGATCAGAATCCCGGCGACGGCGGCGGCGATAACGCCGTTGCCTGATGCGTTCGGCCTCCTCCTTTGCGAGCATTACTGCTTCGCAGAAGTCGGCGGCCGCCTGCCACTCCTCCTCGCTCCGGACCATGGCCTCAACCAAGGCCCGGCGCGAGAGGTCTCCGCCGCCGATCGCCCCCACGAGGGCACGGCGATGCTCCGCCCAAGCAGGGCACACCTCGACTGTGTGCTCCACCGTGTCCTCCGGGCGTTCCGCACAGTGGCGACACCCGGGCGTCACTTCCGCATGAATCGAGTGCAGGAAACTCCCGAACGAACCATGTCCGGTAAGTACCTGCGTCATGCGGAAGGTAAGGACGCCGTGAGGTCTTTCCAGCCAAGCCTCAAAGAGGGGACTTACCGCCATGATTGTGGCGTGCCCAGCACTGGGTTGCGATAGTCGTTGACGCCATTTCACCATGAGATCCCGCCGGAGCTCTGTCCGCCATGCCGTGACCTGTCGCGGCAGCGGACTTTCACCCCGGCGTTGCATCTCCACGCGCATATCGTGCATGTGTGCAAGGACTGTTGCCTCCAGATCCCACGGTGGTAGGCCAGCCAGAAGGCTCGCCGCTTCGCGGGAGACCGTGCAGTATCCCCGCACCATCCTTATCGCCATGACCCTCTGGCAGGCGTTCAGTATGGCCGCCGGTTGCTTTTTCAGCGACGGCGCCCACACCGGCGCCCCGTAGAGGGCCATGGACCGAACGATCCCCGCGTAGAGCCTCCGGCAGGAGGCATCTGGACCCCCAAGGTTGGGCAGGAGCCGCTTGAGCGCAGCCCCAGCCCGGTTGAGTTTGGGAGCCAGACGTCGGAAATGCTCCACGAAATTCCACCGGCTGTCGAGGACGAGTCCCAGGTACTTCATCGTCGACCCGACACCGATGTCAACTCCTCCTACCGTTAGTTGGGAACTCATTGGCGGCGCGTTCCGAGAGCGGCGACCGTGAAAGCACATCGCCTCGGACTTGTGAAGCGCCACCTCGAGTCCCAACTCCTGGATCCTATCAACGACCATCGCAACCCCGCGTGTCGCTAGAGCGACCGCCGCCTGGTACGACTCTCCCTGCGCTAGAACCAGCGTGTCGTCTGCGTAGCAAACCACGCTGACCCCGTCAGGGAAGTCGCCGCGCAGCACGTAGTCGTACCCGATGTTCCACAAGGGTGGCCCTAGTACCGACCCCTGCGGAACACCGCACGACATCTCTCGACGTTTCCAGTCTCCCTGGTGACCGGGGTAGACTATGAACCTATCCGACAGATAGGCCTCGACCACTCGACAGAGGTATTCGGGCACCCGGTGGTACCGGAGTGCCCTCCGGATCGTACTCCAGGGCAGGGAGTTGAAGGCGTTGGCAATGTCCAAGGACACTGCCACGACACACCTGCCCCGGGACACCGCAGCCCCCGTCGTGAGGGCTCGCACGCGCATGATGGCGTCCACCGTAGAGCGCATCCTGCGAAAGCCGAACTGTCCGTCCGAAAGGTCCGGCCCCACCCGTGTTAGGCGCCCGACAAACTTGGATGTCCTTGAAAAACGCTTAAGAGTGTTCAAAAAGTAGTTAGAATGACGTAGTAATAATAAAATACATTAAACGAGGACAATGCGATGTCCTTTTGTTAATTGTAAAAACGTTTTGTTTTTAATATGAAATAAAGAAAATAATAATTATCTCATATCTCATCGAACGTAGAAAATTCATATGTTGATATTCATGTTTACACAGATAAATATCTATACTTATCGGTTATCAGTACTCCATAACAACATCTTATGCTACATGTTACTTTAGGGTTCAGTAAAAAACAATACAGTATTAACTATTTTTTTTTCTAAGAGGTAGGATTCACATACATGAATAAGGAATGGGGAACCTTAAAATCTTCCCATACTTTAGTGCCCATTCTCCTTTATTCGAAATTAGTAACACAGATCCTTACTGCTTTTTTTTTTATACAACCTTATTTTTCTACATGAGAGGTGATACAAGAATGTCAATACCGCAGACCACTCGTGCGAACAAGTCTTGAGAATAATTGCAGGTTTACTATTTGGTCCACAAGCTTTATTCATGTAGAGACGAAACAGTGCTTTCTAAATCTCTTTGTTCCTTATACAAATCAGTAGAGCAGCACTGATAAATGATATTTATTTTGCAAATAGGTTTTTAAAAACACTTTTAAACGTCAATTGTTTCGCCAGATGAGGCCGGTACTAGTATCAAGACGTGAATTATGTGTGAAGAGAGATGCAAAGACGCCTGCTTTTTTTCTTGCCGTAAGAGCCAGTGTACCATCAGGTTTAACCAACGGAGGCAGTGTGGGCTCACAGAAATTCGCTTCGACCGATTTGGCCTGGGACCAGAATGCCTTAGTACGGCTCGGCAGAGATTTTTGTGCCAAAATGGAATGCAGTAGAAGCGACGGCTCGCTTCGATTGCATTACCTGGCTCATACAGAGAGAGAAAATAGCAAACTAGTCTCTGTGTATATCTCTTCGCTAATAATTCACACCTTAATAGCAGTGTTGCTACCAACTTTGTGACTCCACTGTAGGCACTGTTCTTTTAACCTGAGGATGGAAGATAGTGAGCAGGTAATGCATTGTTAAACCCAATAATACGACCAGAATTACTGCGTCTATGGAGGGTGGAACTGAAGACTGCGGGGACGCCCGAACCTCCACAGCGATTGCCTTCGTGTACTCTCGCCCGGCCACCAACCGGCATGATTGGACCACCCTGAGATTTTTGGCAGTTGGTGAGGCAGCATTTCATATGTGGCTGGTACACCACTTGGGCTATTAACTGCCTACAGTCGGCAAGCGGTGAACCGTGCTTTGGATCCCGCTACCCTCCACAATCAAACGTCCAACACAACAACAGCTGGCACATCATACCTGGTGTACATCGCAACACAACTACTCAGACCCATGCTCCATCATATGGCTTCACCAGACATCATGCCGGAGCACGTCGTATTGCTTGATGGCATGACTTTGTCTGGTGGGTGGTAACTTTGGTTCAAGGACATGCCGATGCAGTGAAGTGGGGAGAAGGACGATTCAGACTTCACCAGGCAGTGATGGCAGAACATTGTCGTGTTCTTGTGGGGGCGATCGGTGGCGGCGATCTCTCACGCCGGCTCTTGATATAAGCCATGGTCTGGAGCGAGGAGGAGTGGCAGGCGGGCCCCTCTTTCTTCGAAGCTGTAATGCTAGCAAAGGAGGAGGCTGACCGCATCAGGCAACGGCGCTCACGCCCCAGCCGCCGCCCGGATTCCGATCCCGATTTTCGGCCACTTTAGGCATGGACTTGCGGATGGCGAGCAATGGGTAGCTCGCTGTCCGACTGTCCGGTAATTGTCCGGCGTCGTCGGCGCGCACTGTTTCCGCGCGCGCGTGGTTTTTTAGTCGGTAAGAGTCTGACACTATCTCCCGCTCCCCCAAAGGCGGGGATGTCATCTGGATGATTATTATTAACCAAAAAAAACTTCTTAGAAAGTAAAAATAGTCAATAAAATTAAAAAGTAACATTCTCATTCTTTATTGTACACACACGCAGTGATTGATTGCCTAGCTTTGTACCCACTGTCTATATATATATTTTGAGCTACTGACAAACCTAGTCAGGAAATGAAGCAGCTTTTCAGTTTACAGCAAAATGCATTTAATTTTACAGTTATAGCATGAAATAAATATTAGAAAACAATAGGATTCTAATGTCCTTCATCGATGGTCATGGTCATGGTCTCCGGTTCATATTCGTAGTCGACGTAGCGGTGCTTGATGATGTGCTTGTACACAAACGCTGACTTCTTAGGAGTGCGCGTGCGAGCGGGGTCGGAGAAATCAACATGGTATAGGCCGAACCGCTCTCTGTGAAAAAGAATAGTAATGGAAATTAAAACTCATTATAAGTTTCACAATTATCATTAGTTTAAGTTGCTTTCATTTTAGTAAAGATGGACAGGGATCGATTGGCTGACTAAATAAATAAATATTATATCTATTAACTAGCTTTGAACTTAACTAGCTTTTGCCCATGGCTTTACCCGCGTACATAAAGTATACCTATGTCACTCAGGAATAAAGCAGCTTTCTATCGGTGAAAAAATTTTTGCTATCGGACCAGTACTTCCAAAGATTACCTCCTACAAACAAAAAAACAAACTTTACCTCTTTATAATATTAGTGTAGATACTCGTATATAAGGAGCAACTGATTGACTGGAATATCAACGTACAGTAGTTGCAACCAGGGCAAAAGTTTTTATCAAAACTTTCTCACAAACAAAGTCGCTGGCACAGTGCCATAAATGATCAGCAAAACTAACCCCTCCCTCAACGTAAGTAGTCAGTACAAATCACCCAGATGGCATCACAATGTAACAACGGAAAGCCAAACTTACGTATAACCCGCGCTCCACTCGAAGTTATCCATCAGACTCCATGCCATATACCCTTTCAGCTTGATACCATCATCCAGACAGTTCAGCAAGCTCTCCATCGAAGCCCGGTAATACTTGACCCTGTCATCATCAAATATGTCTCGACCATTGTCGGTAGACCAGCCGTTCTCGGTGATATAGAAGATTGGGTCGTTGTAGAGGGTCCTCAAGTGGGATAAGGCTTTGAAGATACTATTTGGAGCCAACTGAACAAAATATAAGATTGAACAATAAACCAAACACTTAATTACAAGTAGTATTTTAAATTCATGTAACACAAAGATAATAGATCTACTGACAGAGCTCGCAGAAAGCTTTACAATGACAATGGTTAGGTTATACTCCATGCAGAACGGATCAATCTAAACAATGTAATACTAAGTGCCATTTAAAATAAATGAGCTTTAAAAATGAAAATTGCTTCTAAACTTTCAAAATTTCCAGTGTCTAACATTAACTTCAATCTATTATCTTTTTCTCATAATATGCCAGGTTAGAGCTTCAAATTTAACCGGATGTATAAGTATAAGCATAATCATCCTATAACATTCCCACTACTATTTGGCCTCTTCTCTAGGAGAGGATGCAGCTGAATATGATGCCCGTATTTTACATGGAACTTCCAGAATAGCTTTTTTTTAGCTTATACTTTCCCACTGCTTGATAAAGGTCTCTCCCAACTCCATTCCACGTATTCTCTTCTCTTGAGCCACCTCGAACCAGCTGTTGCGATAGGTGTATAGGACGACCAACCACCTCCCCACAGGTTGACCTCGGCAGCGCGACATTCTTGCCCAACGGTCAGTGTGCATGCGACTGATGCAAAAATAGCTTAAGAACATAAAATTCAAGTCTACTTACAGTTAGCCAAGGGGACGCAGCCTTAGGCCAATCATCTTCAGGAAACATGACATTATCCAGTTCATCCATTAGGGACGGCATAGGAGAATTAGTTTCTTTCTTAGCAGCAGTCACCAGGTAAGCACTGTAATGGTTGACGCCGAAGAAATCGGCAGCACCCCTGACGAAAGCCTTCTCTTCTTCAGTGAAATCTGGCAGACGGGAATAGGTGTAGCCTAGCTTGGCACGGTCCTCTGTTAATTTCTCCGTTATTTCCATCGGGAAACCACCTTCAGCTGAGAAGATTGGGTGGGCAAAGATTCCCCACTGTAATAAATAAATATTGATGCTTGAAGAAATGAAGATATTTCAAAGAAATGACAATATTTCAAAACCAACTCTCCTTTTTAGCTTCATTCACGTGGTCTGTCCAACAGGGACACCTTTGGTTAAAAACCTATGACACATATCTATTGTATTCGTATTTGTACTTTGGGATTTTCGCCTACAAATTTGTTGCTTGTAAAAAGCTGTTGACTACAAATTAAATAAATTATTAAATATTATTATTATATCATACCTCGCCTTGCCTTCTAAGCTCTGCCGCAACTTTGTCCTCAGGAGTTTCAGTGGCCGCTTCAAACCAGTTTACACTAATAGTAATACCACACTCTCCACCCTGTTTCTTCCTGAACTCCTTATCGTACAATCTATAAGCTTTAGCATGAGCCATTACCAAGTTTTTGCCACACAAATAAGTTGCTACAGCCGTATGGCTTAAGATAGGATCTTTAAAATCAGAACCAGTACCCATTAAGGTTATGATACAGATTTCTCTAGGTTCGTTGAAAGTGATGAACTTCTTAACCCTGTCTCCGAAATTCTCGAATACAACCCTTGCGTAGTCTTCAAACCAGTCGCTGAATAGAGGATTCAAAATGCCCCCTAGATCTTGCAGTGTTTTAGGTAGATCCCAGTGGTATATTGTCACTAATGGAGTGATGTTATATTTCAACATTTCGTCGATTAAGTTGTTGTAGTAAGCTATTCCAGCTGGGTTCACCTCGTTAGCTATGCCTTTAGGTAGGATCCGAGCCCAGGAAATCGAAAAACGGTAGGCGTTGAGACCTAATTCCCTCATCATCTCGACATCACGCTTGTAGTTGTGATAAGAATCAGCAGCAACATCGCCGTTTGACTCATCAACGATGACTGCTGGGTAGTAGTGGTTTTCGTAGTCAAAAATATTTTCTCCTTTGCCTGTAAATTTACAAATTCAAGGTCAGTACTGGATTCAAGCTGGTCGTAACTTTTTAGAACGTCTTACATTTAAGGTACTTTCTCTTCAGTCTTGACTGGTACTTTAAATGTTAACACAATTTTAAATTATAAATATGTTAAATTACTTGGTCTTTATTTATTTTAATATTTAGAAGAAATAAATGAACCTTGACCCTTTCGATCAGTATAGTAAAATTATTTTCTTTTAAATAAAATTTCTGTTGTTTTTAAATTAAGTCTTCATTTAGTAAAGTCTATCATCTATAGTACTGAAGGTACTCTCCCAACGGGTGACAGATTTGTGGAACGCCTTCTATAGTTACGACCTTTGACCAGCCATGTCCCTAAGTTTGGCATTGCAATTCAATATGGCAGACAATATTGTAGAAGCTTGTAATTTTTTTTACGGTGTCATCTTATTCCTTTAATTGATTTTAAAATCTGCATCTAAATTTTTGGTCTTACCATCTTCATTCCACGCTCCCTCTATTTGGTAAGAGGAGGTGGCTGCCCCAAAGATGAAGTCATCTGGGAATCTTCGTTGCTGCTTCACAGTTGCACCGTGACAGACTGCCACTACCAAACTATAATAATTAAAAACAGAAACAATTATACTGGCTTTGTCCAATTGTTCAAGATGAACTTGTGTACATAATATTATACTGTTAAAGTTGTCAAAAAATAAAAAGCTCGTTATGACATTTGTGTTTTGACCACCTAGTGACTTGTCCTAATATAGCTAAAATAGCTACTACTACACCGGACCCCTATTTATTATTTTATTGTATCTTTCAGTATCGTTCCAAGTTACATTCTGGGGTTTTTCTCAAATAATAATAATAATATTCCACAACTACCACACAACGCCGTCTAGTCCCAAGCTAAGCAGAGCTTGTGTTATGGGTGCTAGACAACTGATAAACATACTTTATATATTTATAAAACATACATATTATAGATAAATTACACCCAGACACAGAACAAATGATCGTGCTCATCACACAAACATTTGTCCTGGGTGGGAATCGAACCCACGACCTCCGGCATAGCAGTCAGGGTCACTAACCACTAGACCAACAGGCCTGTCAAAAGGGCCTATTATTTTTTAACGAGTTTATCTATTTTTATATTTTGCTATTTATGAAGACAAATAGTAAAACAAAAATTAAATAAATACTATTCTTAAAACTTATTATCTATACATCTATCTATCTATACATATAAATAAAATTGGAGTGTCTGTTTGTAATATTGAAATAACTGCTTTTTACTACATGCATATAAATATAGTACCTACACCAAAATAACATGTTGTACAATTTTTGTCTGTCTGTCTGTTTGTCCGGGCTAATCTCTGAAATGGCTGGACCGATTTTGACGGGACTTTTTTTGGCAGGTAGCTGATATAACAAGGAGTAACATAGGATACTTTTATTTTAGAAAAAATAAATTCAAAATCCTGTAGTCCACGCGAACGAAGTCGCGAGCACAGCCAGTTTTGAATAAATGAGTTCACTTTTAATTTAAAACTGTACAGAACATTTTTATTTTTTCTTAAAGAAACCGTGTGAAGAAGTAACAAACATACACACACACTTACATACCTTATCTTATTAATAAAATAGTAGGCGTTTTATGGTTTGTTTACGTACCTTAGAACCACAACCAGCTTCATGTCGGCACTTTGAAGCACTATGTATCGTATTAAGATATATTTTCAGTGCATATAAATGTACACATTTATCTAAAGATACAGCTTAAACTGTTGCTATCTATATTTTCTTGATGTTTTTATCTTCTTTTTTTTTAATTCCATGAATGCGCACTAACAGAACTGGCTTTTTTTTGCTAGACTTGAAAATAACAGCAGCTTTGCTTGGGTAGCAATACGTGATAACGTGACGCTAGGGACGATGTGATGCTTTAAGAAGAAGAAGAAGTAGTCGCACTGACAGAACTGGTTTTTTTTGCTAGACTTGAAAATACCAGCAGCTTTGCTTGGGTAGCAATACGTGATAACGTGATTCTAGGGACGATGTGATGCTTTAAGAAGAAGAAGAAGTAGGCGCACTAACAGAACTGGCTTTTTTTTTGCTAGACTTCAAAATACCAGCAGCTTTGCTTGGGTAGCAATGCGTGATAACGTGATGCTAGGGACGATGTGATGCTTTTTTGTTAATAGGAAGTAAAAAAGTTTTTTTTTTTAAACAAAGATAAATATAATGATCATAGAACGACAAATTTTAAGAAATAGATACATTTTCTAGAAAATACGTATAATTATGTTGATATTTATGTTTTGACAGATATATCTATAGATACTTATCGATTATCAGTACTCAAGTAGCGAGTTCATATTATGTAACATGTTGCCTAAAGGTTCAGTACAAACAAAACCAAAATTTTATTGTCTATTTTTGCTATTTAAGAGGTAGGGATCACATATGTAGATAAAGGATGGGGATCCTTAAAATACTCCCATACTTTTGGCCCATTCTCCTTTATTTTAAATTCTTAAAATGGATCCTTTCTGCCAATTTTTGCCGCTAGGTGGCACACTTTATTGACGATATTAAAAATAATGGAATGGCTTCCAATCTATCCATGTTAAAGTGGCTGGTTTTATAGTTTTTTTTTTTTTGTTTCTTTTTTCTCTTAGGTTACGGTTGCCTCATACTAGGAATAACTCCTCTATTGTTGGTGCGGTCACAAAAATGTAACACACTGTAGGCCATACAAATATTTGTTCCATGGAGGAATCGAACCCATGACACGCAGCACAGCAGCCACTTGCTCAACCACAGCCGCACAGAACAGCCAAGTTACAACCGTTTCGCTTGCGTCGAACGTCTCGAGTTGGCTACGCCCCCCATCCTTTTGTTCTGACTACGTGACTAAGCGTTAAGATGACGTCATTCCCGTAAGTACGTTTGAAGTTTTCTACTAGCGTTAACGATTGCAGATTATCAACTTGGCTAGGGGTACAGATACCATGGACCGTCAAAACAATATCCTGAGTTTCTACAATGTAATCTACCATATATATGATATTGCTTAATCTTCCTTTTAAAATACTAAGGGCCTGTCCGCACAGCGATATTTCACCGCGCGGAAAATATTCGCGCGGATTTATTTCCGCACCGCGTCAAATCTGCAAGAAATCACAGATTTTTTAATCGCGCGTTTTTTTTATCGCCTGTGCGGAAATTTCCATAAGATTCAATGTGTTACAGAATAACGAAAAAAACCGCGCGGTGAAATACCGCTGTACGGACAGGCCCTTACATTTCTATATTTTTGACATCGGATTCCCGCGACCCTGACCCAGGTGGTCGATTCACCTTGTTAGGGTAGGTGGTCACAACTCCCTGTTTGCTATATAATACGAGGCTGACACTGATAGTTTATCGTAATAAATAACAATAGTGGAAGAGAATGCCTAAGGCATTAAGTTCGCCTCTGTACTCATGTGTGCATAAAGTGTTAAATATGTAACTAAATAACAATAACAACACACACCATCAACAACAACCAACAACTCATTTTACTACACCAGATATTTTATGTTCCGCCTAGCCCGTTCCATCATCGGACCACCAGACGTACACCGATACGCCACCGGTGTAGGTGAGATGTCACCTACACGCACAAAACGTTTTGGGAACACATTGTGCGTGCAGCTAAGGAGTGGAATTCCTTGCCGGAGTTTGTTTCCTGATGGCCACAACCCGGGAATCTTTAAGTCAAGAGTGTATAAGTTAGTTCTAGGTAAGCGCATCGCCGCTTTCCATCAGGTGAGATAGCGGTCGAGTGCGAATCTATCAGCAATCTTATATATAAAAATGAATCGCAAAATGTGTTGGTAAGCGCATAACTCAACAACGCCTGGACCGATTTCGCTAATTTTTTTTTTGTTGTGTTCATTATTATGAGGAGAAGGTTCTTATGGAAAAAAAAAATGAAAATTAGGGTAGTGTAGGGTAGAGTAGGGTAGTGTAGGATAGTGTAGGGTAGAGTAAGGTAGAGGAGGGTAGAGTAGGGTAGAGTAAAGTAGGGTAGGGTAGAGTAGGGTAGAGTAGGGTAGACTAGGGTAGAGTAGGGTAGAGTAGGGTAGGGTAGAGTAAGGTAGAGGAGGGTAGAGTAGGGTAGAGTAGGGTAGGGTAGAGTAGGGTAGAGTAGGGTAGAGGAGGGTAGAGTAGGGTAGAGTAGAGTAGGGTAGGGTAGAGTAGGGTAGAGTAGGGTAGGGTAGAGTAGGGTAGAGTAGGGTAGAGTAGGGTAGGGTAGAGTAGGGTAGAGTAGGGTATAGTAGGGTAGAGTAGGGTATAGTAAGCTAGAGTAGGGTATAGTAGGGTGGAGTAAGCAAGAGCGGGAGCGAAGCCGCGCGGGCAAAGCTAGTATATATATATATTTATGGGTAGTTACAGACGGAACCCATACGACAAATTCAACACGTAAATTAACGCCTTAAGCTCTGCGGGGAGGACGACATGATTGATAACATATACATGTAAGTATTTGATAAAAGATGGATAGGCTAAAAATGTTGTCATATTCACCACGATAGTCATATTATAAGAGATACAATAAAATCGTCTACACTAATATAATAAAGAGGTAAAGTTTGTTTTTTTTTTTTTGTTTGTAGGAGGTAATCTCTGGAAGTACTGGTCCGATTGCTAAAACTTTTTCACCGTTAGAAAGCTGCTTTATTCTTGAGTGACATAGGCTAAATATTATATGTACTCGGGCGAAGCTGCACGCTAAAGCTAGTTCTTTATAACCTAGATCGGTAGTTTATTTACTTTATTTTTGTTTTTAGTACCTATGTTATTTTTTTAGCTCATCATGCTTCTGCTGCGGCATGTAAGGCAGCGGAATCGTTTCTTCAGAACCTGGTGCATTCTTTCCCTGCTGATTTTAGCTTTCAGAAGCTACAGTGGCTATGAATACTGTAACGGGTTAGTCTCAACTAGTGTTGCCAGGTCGGACAGGATAAAAATCGGGACAGTTGGTAAAACAAAACGGGATTTAGGGTTTTAGATCGGGACATTTTTTTAATAATTTTTTTTTTTTCAGTTTGGATATCATCCAATGACTTCTCGACTTTTACTAACTAAAACCCAGGCTTCTTCTGTCCTACTGTGCGTTCTAGGGCCACGGTCACTATTTCATTAGTTCCCGCAAGCATCGGCCCTACTAGGCCCCTTCAGTGAAGCGCCGTGTGTCATTTTGAACGCACTTGATATGTGTGCAGTGATGCGAATGCGATACAGGTTAATTTATTGTTATAATGATGGCTATATATCTTTTGAATTATCGGGACATTTAGCGTCCCGATCAGGTGCAAATCGGGACGCGTCCCCTGACCCCTAAAAATCGGGATATCCCGCGCAAATCGGGACGCCCGGCAACACTAGTCTCAACGCGCACTGCAAGAGTTCAGAGTGTGTGATCCTAGGCAAAGCACCGCCTTGTCCTCGTAGAGGTGATTGGCAGCGGCCCTGGTTCAGGCCATGGTACGGAGTGACCGAACAAATAGTCACCGCTCCTTCCATCGATATATGTGTCGTGGAGAACGATACTGAACTACAGTCTCTATTTTGTTATTATTATGGTAGCGAAGGGTTTAACGCCGTGACGCCATTTTCAATGTCGTTTCGTGGACAGCGTCTTAATAAAGGGGCTGAGACCCGAGATGCGAGGGCAGTTTGCCTTGCACGGCTTCAAGGGCGGCACCTTTAATATGAAACTATCGGTTAACCCGTGTATCCGCAATTATTTAGTATAGGTACTTACAACACTATTGTGAACTATAAAAGTGAAATTATAATTAATTGTGAATTGTGAAACTGACAATATAACTAACTGAAAAACTCAGGTGCTAAGTTACTAAAAATTCCATCGAAATGAACCAAGTAGGTACCACTGAATCGAAATGATGACGGTCATATCGCTCAGCCACTCCTGGCGCTGTCATATGTATAACGCACTAGATTAAGAGTGCCGAACATTCTCTTTAGTCGACTCAGGTGTAATCTAGTCCGTACACCTTAAACATTACACAATGTTGAACGAAACGCATAAGTGCCACGACATTCATGGCGCTTAAGACATTTTGGTCGCGAAAAAAGAATCATCTAAATGCCATCTTAGCGCTGTATGTTTTAATAGTTCTGTTAGACGACATTATGCCATTGTAGCGCTGCAGCGAAGTTTGTTTTAACTTTTCAGTATTTTGACAAATATTTTCCACTTTCATGAAAACTATTGGTCAAAATACTGAAAAGTTGGGCGTGTCTATCACTAGAACATAAGTCGATACCTCCTTCTATGAAGCAGTAATGCTAGCTAAGGATGTGGCGGAAACCGGGACTTTACAGTCTGTTTCGCAAACCTCAAAATTGATAATCCTCGACTATGGACGCCAACTCGTAACAAAGTCAAAGTCAAAGTCAAAGTCAAATCATTTATTTCAAATAGACCATTTACAGGCACTTTTGAATAGTCAAATGTCGGTCAGTCCAAGAAAAGTGAAGCTAAATTGCACGTTCCAAAGAGTAGGTCTCTATGGAGAAGAACGTGCAAGAAACTCCATGGACACTCTTTTAAATCATGTTATGTGTTACATATAATGCTTGGTTACATATTACTTGTTGCTTCTATCATGTGAGCACAATGTCGATAATGAAATAAAAATGTAAAATAATTAAAAGATAGAAACTGAATTAAGCCACTGGCAGCTAAGAGATGACCAGTCCCATCTGACGGCACCCGTTCACGAGCATGACGCGTGCATCAGCCCCACTCAGCTCAACCATTTTGAAGGGAACTGAACGACCCAATAACACGTGCCACCAACAGCGAGACATTTGAGTGAGCATGACAAACTCTCAACTGCCATGCTCGTAATGTCAAAAAAAAAAAAAAAAAGTTGTAACCTAATAAAAATGCTCCATGGTGCTTCACATTCACAAACGTCAGCATTGCTTCCTCAAGCTTACGATCAGCGAGCCCCAAAGCAAAACCACGATTTTAAAGCATATCCTGACCACCAGCATGCCTACCTGGGCCTCAAGTCTGCTATTACAATAGTGTCAGAATGGTTCATCATTGATTTCATAATTGTTGATTTTAACAAGTTTTGGTAATCTACTAATATAATGGCATCATTAAGACTTTCCAATGGTCAACCACTGACACTCCATTGGAAGTAGTGGCTTATAATGGTTATCTCGTACATATTGACAAATGAATGCCTGACGTAAGCGGTAATTTGCAAAAATTTTGACAGTTCCTTTGATCAGTGAGCTACTATTAGAACGTCATTGTGCAGTCATTGCTTTTAATAAGCTGGATATTGTCATTCTACCACAACTCTATCACGAGACCATTGACCGATCAGTGGTCGACCATTATGAATTAGCAGATTACGAACTTTTAGCAAAATGACAATGGAATCTTGTTGGAATGACGACTTTATAAAAATAGCAGACTTGGGCCCCTGGTTATAGCTAGTCATCAACCTAAAGCTCTTCAGTGACCTTAGCTAAGCACACTGCACCTTCGGCTAGTCATATAAAGAGTCATGAAGAACCTCTCCCCGTCGACTCCAGCAGTCAAGCTACTACAGCGGCGCACAGCACTGCTCCAACTCACTGGCACCAGCAACACTACTCTGCCTCACCGGAGCCTACAGTACCGTCCGGACTCACTATACACCGTTAAATTTTAATCGTTTTAATCCCGTGGAGGGTCGATCCGGTACATGAAACACTATCGATTTGTAAAGATAAAATTAAAAAATAAAGTACCTTTTTTTCAAAACTCGTCTTAATTTACGCATGTACGAAATTAATTTCTTTAAGAAAACTTAAAATTTAGTAGTAATTTAAAACGATTAAAATTTAGCGGTGTAGAAGGCGCCAGATAACCGTGGAATAAAGTAAATTGACCTTTTCCTAATATTATTATCTCTGAGTACCCGAAAAACAAACAATGAACTGCTCTTCATTACTAGATCATGTGAAGAATTACGATACATATCGATTCAAGACAGCTTTATGTCTTTATTTCCTTTTTTGAAATTAAGAATGTCAACTAATGTAGGAGGGCCAATGACCGGTAATCCACGGTTATCTGGCACCTACCTTAGGACATCATCACCACGACTCACTGGGGAATCATCCCGACTCACTGGGACAGCACCGCCCTGACTCACTGTGGCTTCACCGCAGACAGTTCTGACTCACCGAGAAGTATGCGGCAACTCACTGAAACCAACCTTTGCTGGCCTAGCATACATCAAGAACCATCATACTCCAATATCCGGAGAAGAGTGATGTAGTGATAACTAGAAACTACAAAATACTGCATCTCTGTCAAGGCAACATTCATTATGCGTACAGCTAAGGAGTGGAATTCCTGTGTTTCCTGATAGCTATAACCTAGGGGTCTTTAAGTCAAGAGTGAATAGATTGCTTCTAAGCAAGCGTGCTCCATAGTGGCCACATCATCGCTTACCATCAGCTGAGATAGTGGTCAAAAGCGAGCATTATAAAAAAAAACAACTAAAATAGCAAAATTGAGAAATAAAACAAAGTATCACTATTTACAGCAAAATACTTTTAATCCAAAAGTCACAACACAAAATAAATAATTAAAAATGATGAAATTTCAGTGTCCTTCATCGATGGTCATGGTCAGGGTCTCAGGTTCATACTCGTAGTCGACGTAGCGGTTCTTGATGATGTGCTTGTACACGAACGCTGACTTTCTGGGAGTGCGCGTGCGAGCGGGGTCCTCGAAGTCTACTTCGTATAAACCGAATCGCTCTCTGTAATAAATATTAGATGTAAATTTCATAGTCATCGTCGTTAAGAAGGCCACAAAAGGAGATGATGAGCAGCCTTTACAATGAGACACAATCGGTTTAGGTTGTTTGCATTTAGATGGGCTGACCAGAAAAGTCTCTCTGGCACTCTATCTGGCATGTTTACGGCAATATCGCATGATGATGAAACACGCCACAAACCTTCATGACATAATTTAAACATTATCAGCTTGAGTCTTCGAAACAAAATACCATCTATCTTTATCTGCCTCTCTAAAGAGATAATTTATCTTATACGCTCAGATACTTATCGTAGGTACATCGGACCATCATTTTATACAACGTCAACTTAAACTTACATGTATCCCTCCATCCACTCAAAGTTGTCAAGCAGACTCCACGCCATGTATCCCTTCAGTTTGATGCCATCGTCCAGGCAGTTCAGCATGCTCTCCATCGAAGCCCGGTAATACTCGATCCTGTCGTCATCAATGATGTCTCGGCCCTCTAGGGTAGACCAGCCATTCTCGGTGAGGTAGAAGATTGGGTCGTTGTATAGGGTCCTCAAGTGGGACAGAGCGTTGTAGATGCTGTTTGGCGCCAACTGGAAAATAGACAGGTTTAGAATATCATGTTTAAGAGACTACTCTAGATGAAGACCTATATAACAACTTTTAAGGCTGAAACAATATCGTCATCATCGCCATTTTAGCTAAGGCACATCTAGTTCTAGAATAAAGCCTTTTTATGCATTGCCTGGTTTTGTGTTCTGTTTGTTGGAAATGAGGAGTCCAAGTTTCTATCAGAATAATTCATCAGTCTCTAAAAATAACTTTTGAACATAAAATTCGTAAACTTACGGTCAGCCATACAGACGCAGATTTAAGCCAATCATCATCAGCGTAGGAAATATTATCTGTATCATCCAGCAAAGAAGGCACAGGGTAGTTGGTGTTTCCATCAGAAGCAGTCACAATGAAAGCAGTATAATGGTTCACGCCGAAGAAATCTGAAGTTCCTCTGACGAAGTCTTTCTCTTCTTCAGTGAATTCTGGCAGACGGGAACGGGCGTAGCCTTGCTGGGCGCTTTTCTCTGCAACTCTGTCTGATAACTCCTTCGGGAAACCACCTTCAGCTGAGAAGATCGGGTGGGCGTAGAGTCCCCACTGTATAAAAGAAAATATGGTTAGGGTCTTGTTTAACAAAAATACTGAGAATCTTCCCTAATGCTCCTGAGGCTTATCCAATAATTTCTATGTATTTTCCGATATCGATGGTTTATATTGAATACCATGTACCTGAGAAACACATAACTTTGAGGCGCTGTCATAGTCATGAGGTTATTACACCAAACTGACTTGAACAAGGTATGCGATTTTTTCTTTCCAGAGATATATAAGATAAAATTATCTAAAAAGTATAGCCGAGGTTTTTACACAAAGCCATCGATCTAGGGCAGCTTTCTATCAACGACAGAATTTTTGTAATTTAGTCGGGGCTAGAAAAAATTACATTCTATTAACAAGCAACTTAATTAACCACCTACAATATTATTTAAAAAAATTCTAGAAATCATACCTCTGCTTGTCTCTTTAATTCAGCAGCAACTTCGTCTTCGGGAGTGTTAGTAGCTGGGTAGAACCAGTTCACACTGATGGTAATACCACACTGTCCACCCTGCTTCTCCCTGAACTCTCTATCGTACAATTTGTAAGCTTTAGCATGAGCCACCACCAAGTTCTTGGCACATAAGTAAGTGCCTACAGCTGTGGAGTTTAGCCTAGGCGCCTTTGTAGTGGAACCATAACCCTCGAAGCAGATTTCTCTGGGCTCGTTGAAGGTGATGAACATCTTGACCCTGTCTCCGAAATTCTCGAACACAACCCTTGCGTAGTCTTCGAACCAGTCGCTGAATAGGGGGTTAGTGAAGCCTCCTAGTTCTTGCAGTTTTTGGGGGAGATCCCAATGGTATAGAGTAACCAAAGGTTGGATGTTGTATTTCAGCATTTCGTTGATGTAGTTGTTATAGAACTCAATGCCAGCTGGGTTGACCTCGTTCGCCATGCCTGTAGGCAGGATTCTGGACCAGGCCATTGAGAAGCGGTAGGCATCCAAGCCTAGCTCCCTCATCATCTCGACATCACGCTTGTAGTTGTTATAGGTGTCACCAGCGACGTCGCCGTTTGTTTGGCCTCTGATGACTTCGGGAGTATTGTGGACCATGTAGTCCCAGATACTTTCTCCCTTGCCTAGAAAAGACTTTTTGGGTAAGTTTGGAAGCTTGCCTACATTTACATAAGTTCTAAATAACGCGTTAATAGTGCCCCACCCAAAGATTTATAAGTTAAAAAACTGAAGGGGTAAGTGGACAAAGATTAACTACTATTACGATTCTCTGGTAATATTTCTGCTGTTAGCACATTCGCAAATCTGTAATATATACTTGATTGATAGTTAAAACCTTTTTCTATGTAACGAATTAGAATTAGGGTGTTTAAAATCCATGCATTGATTTAAAATCAGTTAAAACCTATGTTCATGCAAAAAAGTCGGATTTTTTTTTTTCAGATAACACCTTTGTCCTCTTAACTCTTCAATTTTGATACCAGAATTAACCATAAAATAATAATACGTAATTATGTAAAGTTGAGTTGTACAGGTAAACCGGAGCGTGTATTTGCACACCGGTGCAGGTTTTCACACAAGCTTATATAACAGGTAGGTATATCTGTGCGGAAATACCCTAGCGTGTATGATGTACCTTTAGGCTTTTTAAGTGTCTCAAGTAAATAAAACAGAACGGTGTGACACCCTGGCGGATGAGTGGGTTCCAGTGTGGTCTGTTTGTGTGTGTTCTTTGTATTCTAGAACTTACCATCTGCATCCCATCCTCCCTCGATCTGGTAGGCAGCGGTGGCTGTCCCGAAGAGGAAGTCATCCGGGAACCTGCGCTGTTGCCTCACGACCGAGCCGTAGCAGGCTGCTACCACCAAACTGTTTCAAACACAACAAGGATAATTATTTTATCTAGGTACTAGCTGTGCCCGCGCGGCTTCGCTCCCGCTCTTCCCTACTTCAGCTTACTATACTTACTCTACTCTACCCTACTATACCCTACTCTACCCTACTCTACTCTACTCTACCCTACTCTACTCTACCCTACTCTACCCTACTCTACCCTACTCTACTCTACCCTACTCTACCCTACTCTACCCTCCTCTACCTTACTCTACCCTACTCTACCCTACTCTACCCTACTCTACTCTACTCTACCCTACTCTACCCTCCTCTACCTTACTCTACCCTACACTACCCTACACTACCCTACACTACCCTAATTTTCATTTTTTTTTTCATAAGAACCTTCTCCTCATAATAACGAACACAACAAAAAAAAAATTAGCGAAATCGGTCCAGGCGTTGTTGAGTTATGCGCTTACCAACACATTTTGCGATTCATTTTTATATTATAGACTAGCTGTACCCGCGCGGCTTCGCTCCCGCTCTTCCCTACTTCAGCCTACTATACCCTACTCTACCCTACTATACCCTACTCTACCCTACTCTACCCTACTCTACCCTACCCTACTCTACTCTACCCTACTCTACCCTACTCTACCCTACCCTACTCTACTCTACCCTACTCTACCCTCCTCTACCTTACTCTACCCTACACTACCCTACACTACCCTACTCTACCCTACACTACCCTAATTTTCATTTTTTTTTCCATAAGAACCTTCTCCTCATAATAACGAACACAACAAAAAAAAAATTTGCGAAATCGGTCCAGGCGTTGTTGAGTTATGCGCTTACCAACACATTTTGCGATTCATTTTTATATTATAGATATATGTAAGAACTAGGAGAAACTGACTACCTAAAATATCAACACACAGCCGAAATTACTCGGTCTAACGGCGCGTGCTGTTCCCGCGCGCCTCAAGGACTGGTCAGTAACCGTAGGGCATTAATGGGGTAGGGTCTGTTTCCGAAAGGGAGGCTCAGCCCCAGTACGAAAGGCAAGAAGGAACAGGATGGATTTTTTTAGTCTGTAAGAGTCTGACACTATCTCCTGCTCCGCCCAAGGGCGGAGGATGTCATTTGGGTGATTTTTACCCACCGAAAAAAAAAACTATTGGATCTAGGAGCGTGAAATTTTTCTCGAAGTTCCTCTTTATGACGTATGAAAACTAAGAGAGGATTTTTCAAAATTTACACACTAAGGGGATGGAAATGGAAAATTTTACTTACAGCGCTTAGGCAGTATTTTTTAAAGAAATCAGTAACCTATCTCAATTTCAGGCAAATATTATGAAAATCGACGGACTATGTTGATAGCACATCGTATTGATATCTACGCAAACACACACAAACATACTAGTGACGTAAACTAGATAATTATGTCGCGAATATATCAAAATAGATTTTTTTTTTTTTTCGATGGGAAAAATCATCTTATGACAACCCCCGTTCTTGGGCGGAGCGGGAGATAGTGTCAGACTCTTACTGACTAAAAAACCCATCCCATTCCTTCAAGCCTTCATACCGGGGCTCGAGCGCCCTTTCGGATAACCCTGGCCCTAGTAGGCTTCGACTCGGCTGGGCCCCTGCTGTTGCTGACAACTCCTTGAGGCGCGCGGGAACAGCGCGCGCCGTCGACGACTTGGGCTTGGTCCGGACAGTTACCGGACGGCCGGACAGCGAGCTACCCATTGCTCACTGTCCGCAAGCCCGCGCCTACGGTGGCTGGAAATCGGGATCGGAATCCCGGCGGCGGCGAGAGCGCCGTTGCCTGATGCGGTCGGCCTCCTCCTTAGCGAGCATTACTTACTGCTTCGCAGAAGTCGGCGACCGCCTGCCACTCGTCCTCGCTCCGGACCATGGCCTCGACCAAGGCCCGGCGCGAGATCAAAATAGATGATGTTTTTATCCTAAACTAATTTGTTTATTATTTTGGTATAAAAAAAATACCATTATTAAAAGTAGTTTATGACACTAGCGGACCCGACAAGCATTGCCCTGTCCAAACGCTGCGTTTCCGTCAAAAAAAAAGTTAAAAACCCGATAGCAGCGCCACCTACTGGGTTCAATTTGTATTGTCACAACATCCAGGGACCCACTTAAATAAACACACAAAATTTCTTCCAAATTGTTCAAGGCTTAAGGAGTTAGGTGACAAACACGTAGATACCTACATAAGAATTATAAATATATGTCGTGGCCAAATCTTGAATAAATTACTCTATGATATGGCCAAATGAAACTGGCCAGATCGTTTAAACGTAAACATTTAATGATAACATGTCAATCCTTGTTTGGCCATATCATTGTTGTAGGATTTCTATGGTAATAATATGTCTAAAGAAAGTAGCCCAAACGAGGATTGACCTAACATCAAACTCGATCTGGCCAGTACCCCTAGCCAAGTTGCTAATCTGCAATAATTAACGCTTGTAGAACGCTTCAAATGTACGGGAATGACGTCGCCTCAATGCTCAGTCACGTGGTCAGAACAAAAGAATTGGCGGCAAGGTCAACTCGAAGCGTTCGGCGCAAGCGAAACGTTTGTAACTTGGCTAGGGGGGCAGTTTTACTTTTGCCATATCATGACCACGACATAAAAACATATAATTTTATGGATTGAAATTAAAGATTTTAAAGCACGTCAAATCTAAGAAGCACCGTTTGGCGTTTCATATCTACTTTTCAATTAAAATAACTTTATATAATGCGTAACTCACACTACTTCTATCATCACTTCCCCAAAACCATTGAAATAAGAAGCTATTTTTATTTTAACACAAAATATACAGCTTTTTATTCAACAAATTAAAATGTACTAAGTCTAAGAACTGTCAAACGGTACTTCTTGGTATGCTCTAACCTTTCGAATACCTTAATTAGAGACACAATAGAAAGACAATGACAGCGCGAACGCCGACGTTCGCTTGGGGTTTAATGAATTGATACATGAAAAGTGGTATATTAACAAATTATAGTAAAAATATCCGTACCTGAGGACCACTAGTAGCTTCATATCAGCGATATTTTCGAAGCACTAAGCCTGTCACGTCATGTCTCAACATTATATACCGACCGCGCATCGCAGGAATCTTGAATTTTATCTTAAATCTTTGGAATTGGACCACTTCAAGTATCTGTCTGTTATCTAGTTCGATTCTTGAAGTTCATGGTTATAACAAGACAATATTTTAACAAGATCTGCCCCCGGTAGTTCTCGCGGAAAGTTAATTTTTTCGTCCAAGCCTGCGGGATGTTCTACAATTTTTTTCCCTTGAACCATCTGGCCGAAATTAAATGGACACGACTTTCGTACCCGCCTAGGCGACAGTACGCGTACGCAGTCTGTGCATTTAATTGCGGCTAGCGCGCCCACGGAACAGTAAAAACAGTGGAAGAAGTAAGTAGGCGTGGCACTGTCGCCGCTAGTAAGAATCGCGTTGCGCAGTTGCTGTTCAAGCGCCCTCATTCTCTAACTAGACTGCGCAACATAATAATTAACGAAAAATAATATTTAAATGCCTTATTGTCCCATACTGTACTTTAAAAACCATAGTTTGACTAAAAATCTAACTCATGGAGGTGTATCATACCACCGAAAAGTATTATTTTCGGATTTATTTTAATAAAATGAAAAAATAAAATTACGTGAAACATTGCGCAGGATATACAAACAAAACTAGTCCTTAGTTACATCAAAACAAAGTTGATTTTCTTTTCTCGGTTATTAGCTTTTCTGGAATATTCGTTAGTCTACCTATACTTTTGACGCTATCCAAATAGTGCGTGACTTTATCGATAAAATCAATCGATATGTATAATATGTATTACATTGCCTTTTTAAAATATATATTATAGTTTAATAGTTTTTGTAAGTAATATAATACAGATAATTATTAAATTAATAAATATAATAAAATAAAAATTGTGGTATGATATTTGTGATGTATTTTAAATAAATTTAGTTAAAGAGTTAGGAACAACATAGGGCGTTTGAATTATACTTAATATTCTTATGTTTAGCAGTGGGCGATGACGATCATTTCAGCTGAGATGATGATAATTGATGTACTATGCAAATAAATACCCTTTTTATTACGTTTGAAAATTGCCTTTAATCATATTAATTTCATAATTTTAATACTATCACACTATCACATACAATTTTTTTTTGCATGATATGTTTTAAATACGTTTTCATACAATCGATACATATTTCGATCGAATAAGCTTACTTCCCTATCTGAGTAGCAGCGAGCGCATTCGCGTCAGTGATACGCCATTCAAAAACCAATCTTATTTTTACGTACTTACAGTTCATACTGAATATTATATACTGAACATTGCCATCTAGCGACGAGTGGCAGTACTTGGTAGTCCAAGATGTATTTCTTTCTTGTTTTTGTCAATTTGATTTATAGACTATTGAAATTAAAGTTGCATTTCGTATAAATTTCTTTTTGCATTTCGTCTACGCCCTGTTTTTGTTTTCAGCCAATCATATTTTTGGGTTCGCAGTAAGAGTAAATTGTAAATGTATGAGTTTGGCGACACCGGTTCTGGAACAAACATTTTCTCAAGCTACTTCCACTGTTTTTACTGTTCCGTGAGCGCGCCCGTATAGTGCGCATTTACATATGCTATGTTCACTTTGAAGAATATTTAACCACCAATTTTAATGTATAAAAATGTTTCTAAAGATCCAAGCCGTTTCGAAGGAGTAGGGAAAAGTTGCGAAATATTATATTATATTTTTGACTAAATTATTAATCGCACGAAAGAATCAAATGTTGATAATGTTGTTCATGAATCTATAATCCTAACTAATATTATAAATGTGAAAGTGTGGATGGTTGCATGTTTGTTACTTAATCACGCAAAAACGGCTGAACGGATTTGGATGAAATTTGGCATGCATATAGCCTTTGACATGGAAAAGAACATAGGCTACCTTTTATCCCGATTCCTTAAGTACCTAATGCTACGCGGGCGAAGCCGCGGGCAAAAGCTAGTAAACATATATATTTTAAAACATATACATATGTTACCGAGGAGTAGGCTTCAGAAAGTCACTGTTTTATGGCACTTTTCGGGCGCTTGGGCCGTAAGAATACATCGATATCGTTGTACACTCAGATTAACGCGAAAGGGAGTACAACTTTTAGTGACTAACTCAGCCGTTATTGGGCCACCGTAGGGGCTCAGCAGGGTCGAAGCCTACTGGGGCCAAGGATCTGCTTCTGAAACGAATTCGGCCCGGGTATGAAAGGCAACGAAGGAACAGGAGTGGTTTTTTAGTCAGTAAAAGTCTGACACTATCTCGCGCTCTGCCCAAGGGCGGGAGTGTAATCTGGATGATTTTTACCCAGCGAAAAAAATAGTCAATATTTTGTACGTGTTGCGTGTGATTTTTTTTTTCGGGTACCAAAAGAAAAATACCTCTACGAGAGTACCCAGTACCGGTTGATAAAGATAATATAGTTGTGAAAAAAACAAAAAAATGCAAGTCACTCAACAGCATTGGAAACAAATAGGAAGTTATCTTGAAGTGAATTACTATAGATATACCTACGTACCTACTTCAGATAAAAAATCTCTCTGTTTCCATACAAAACACATCCCAATGATCCATTTATCTAAAAATTTTTCCTCACAATTCTAGGTGTGTCGAAAAACGTATAATAATATGTGTGCGGAGTGCGAATTGTTTTTACGTTAACGCGATCGAAATGGCGCGAGAGGTCGCTACAGCCAATTGCCTCCACGAGGACACGGCAGTGCTCCTCCGACCAAGCGGGGCACACCTCCGCCGTATACTCCACTGGTACTCCGGACTGTTATTTTTTTTCGGTGTGTTTTCCGGATGACATATTAAAAAACCCACCTCTTCCTTCGTTACCTTTCATACTGGGGCCGAGCCTTCCTTTCAGAAGCAGACCCTTGGCCCCAGTAAGCTTCAACCTTGCTGGACCCCTACGGTTGCTGACAACTCCTTGAGGCGCGCGGGAACAGTACGCGCCGTCGACGACTTGGGCTCGGTCCGTACGGTTACCGGACGGTCGGACATTGAGGACAATTGGCCATTGCACGCCGCGCGCCGTCCGCAAGCCGGCGCGCCTACGGTGGCCAGAATTCGGGATCGGAATCCCGGCGGCGGCTGGTCCTCCGGGCAGGTAAGCTGGCTCCTGCAATACAGTTTCTAACTAGCTCAGGAGCCTGGAAAATTCATTGATTTGTGTAAGAACCTAATGTCGATGAAGTCATTGGGTGTTTTCCTTTACACCATTAAAAAAAAAAGCCAGCTTACCTATTGTCAAGATATTTTCTAAGATAGAAAACGATGAAAAAAAAATACCTTGCCTAGACAATTCAAAATTCCTCAAAAAGAGTGCAATTGCCGAAAAAATACTTGAAGTAGTTCGCGACATCTATCGTCACTTAATAGAATTACAACTTGTAGAGTTAACTTATTTTACGATAGATGTCGCTGTCTAACTAAAACTGCTATTATCGATGTATTAGTACGAAATTTTTAAGTACCTACCTATATTTAAGTGTAACTGTATTTAGGTCCCTAAAACTACTAACATTCCCATCACTATATGTTTTCGAGATTGCTGTTTTTGTAAAATCAAATATTGCATCTATTTAATAAAATGTCCGAAAATAGTAATAGGCCAATTAGGAGGCAATATAAAAATAGGTTGCTTGCTAATGGTTTCGGCACTGCCTTACTAAAGAAAAGTGTGTTAAGTATGGGTCCGACCATATTTAACAAAATACCCGATGGGATAAAAAATGAGGCTCTTCCTCTTTTTAAAAAGAAATTGACTGAATTATTAATTAATTAATGTTATTACTCAATTAGCGAATTTTTGATGGATAATAATTTAAATTAATCTGACATTTTATTACTTATTATTATTTTTATTTTATTTTTCATTCTTGTATTGTTGACTTATAATTAATTAATTTCATTTTGACATTTTATTTGATAATAATTGAATTGATTTGATATTATATAAGCTTGACTGTGTCTTATTTAGCCTTAAGCATATTGTATTAACAGTGTTTTGCATGCCTTAGTTAAGGTAGTTAGTATGGATCATAAATTTGAAAAATACCTATAACCTGTACCTACTTTCTGTGCAAAATAAAATCTATTCTATTCTATTCTACTGGTTGAAAGAAAAAGTACCTAATAAAATAAAAAAGCTCCTTTCATCAAAAACATACACAGAAAGCAAAAAAGCAATCTAGAGTTCTTCGTAGTTTAATGTTATGTTCAAAAGATGGCGCTAAACCATAAAAGTCATTGAATCTGTTATGATGGGCGTGCTATTGATTGTAGCATTAGAGCAGTTTATATCATCATCATCATTTGTGCTGAAAGACGTCCACTGTTGGACATAGGCCTTCCCCAAGCGTCGCCACTCTAGAGCCTTTCATCCCCATCGACTATGTGTTTTGTCAGCAATGTGCCCTGCCCATTGCCACTTAAGTTTGGCGATGCTTCGAGCTATATCACATTCGACAATATTTTAATAAAATATAGATCAACTCATATCACTAGTAAATCAATGAAAACGTTTTTGAAATCTATCAATAAATTACTTCTGATTACTTTTCTCGCTCTAGGGCGGAGCGGGAGGGAGTGTCAGACTTTTACTGACTAAAACTCACTCCTATTTTCTTTTCTTTGCCTTACATTCCAGGACCCTGGGTTTTCCTTTCAGAAGCGAATCCATGGCCCCAGTATCTAGGTACCTACCCAGATTTCGGCGTACTTCGGCCCTGCGGGGCCCCTACGGTTTTGCTGACTTCTGTTTGAGGCGCACGTGGAACACAACGCGGTCGACGACTCGGGTTTGGCTTGGATGGTTACCGGACGATCCGACGATGATCTACCCATTGCTCGCCGTCCACAAGCCCGCGCCTACGGTGGATATATGATATTACGTATGCAATCCTGTTATTCTAATTATTTCAGAATGCAACTATCTTTATTGAAAGTTCAAGTAAACCCGATAGCCCTAGATTTTAGATAAACCGTATTGTTTACTATTTGAACGTTTTGTTCAGAGTAACTCAATGTATCTATTTATAAACATTAAACAGTCCAGATACACATAGTCTACGAAAGGTTCTGTGATGAAAGTGGTGCAGTTAGTTGTGTACGTACATACTCACAAAGTTACATAGTTTGGTGTTTAATAAAGTATACTAGTGATCGCGCAGTGGTCGTTACGCATCTTAAGGCTTATAGTCCCTTGGACCATCTGGCCGAAATTAAATGGTCACAACTTTCGTACCCGTCTAGGCGACAGTACGACTATCTGTGCATTTGTTTGCGGCCAGCTGCGCCCAGACAGAGCCCCGCTGACTTTTAAATCGAGTTTCTTTGCGAAATATTGATTGATTTACGCAAAGTTCACTTTGAAGAATATTTAACTACCAATTTTTATGTGTAAAAACGTTTCTAAAGATCCAAGCCGTTTCGAAGGAGTAGGGAAAAGCTGCGAATGTGATGTTGTTGTATGTAATATTTTTTTTTGGACAAAAGTATTAATCGCACGAAAAAATCAAATGTTGATAATGTTGTTCATGAATCTATAATAAACAAATATTTTTTTCAAACCTATTAACCTGGCCGTTACCGAGGAGTAGGCTCCAGAAAGTCACTGTTTTATGGCACTTTTCGGGCGCTTTGGCCTTAATAATATACGCAAATAGTAATATTTATTTTTTTTATCTGTTATAACCTAGTACTTGACTGCGATCCCGCCTGATGGTAAGCAGTGATGCAATCGTTGATGGTGAGGCGCACTAGTTTATTAAGAGCCTATTCACTCTAGCCTTGAAGACACCCAAATTATAATCAGACGGATATTCTATTTGAAGTATATTTATATCAAATTCGCACTCCTCCGTGCGCGCAAAATCGATCACTTCAGCCAGCAATGTACCCCGCTCCCTGCCACTTAAGTTAAGAGACTTAGAGGACCGGTCGTTATGGTAACACTTGGGGGAGGTCTATGTCCAGCAGTGGATGTCTTTCGGCTGAAATGATGACATGATTTGACTGGTCCGTTGGTTTAGTGGTTAATGGTCCTGACTGCAATGCCGGAGGTCGTGGTTTCGATTCCCACTCAGGACAAATATTAAAATTTGTGTAATGAGCGCGATCGTTTGTTCTGTGTCGGGGTGTAATTTGTCTTTATTGTATTATGCATTTAGACATTTAAAAGTATGTTTATCAGTGTTGTCTAGGACCTACTCATAGCACAAGCTTTTAGCTTGGGACTAGACGGCGTGTTGTGTGATGTTATTATTTACTAGCTATTAGTATTGTCACTCAAGAATAAAGCAGCTTTCTATCGATGAAAAAATTTTAGCGATCGGACCAGTAGATACTTCCAGAGATTATCTCCTACAAACAAAAAAAAACAAACTTTACCTCTTTATTATACACCACCGCTAAATTTTGATCGTTTTAATCCTGTGGTGGGTCGATCCGTTACATGAAACACTATCGATTTGCAAAGATAAAATTAAAAAATAAAGTACCTTTTTTCAAAACTCGTATTAATTTACACATGTACGAAATTAATTTCTTTAGGAAAACGTCAGCTGAGTGAGTCCAATGACCTGTAGGTAGTTTGTACGCAACGCCGACTACTACTACTACTACTCCACGGGATTAAAACGATTAAAATTTAACGGTATATTAGTGTAGTTTATTATAAGTGATGACTGATAATGTAACAAATGTGTTTGTCTTTTAATTAGTGCAGGCTGCTGATGGTAACTCGCCATGCTTCAGCAGAATCGCAACGGCGCATGTTTCCGAGTAATTTCCTCTTTGGAGCTGCCAATGCTGCCTACCAAATCGAGGGAGCATGGAATGAAGATGGTTAGTCAAAATAAAATCAATAATATACCTATTATGTTAATGAGACTGTCTGTCTGACGTGTAGAGAGTCACCACAATCCTACATCCCAAGTCGTCTACAATTACCGTCACGGATCTTGAGCGCTGGCTTCAAGTTGCGCAGAAGTCAAATATTCGGTCTCTTTAGTGGTGCGAAGTGAGACGCGGGGGCGGGGAGTGTCAGTGATTGGCTCGCCGTGCCATCTTGTCATAGACGTCACTCGTGATTCGTTGCCTGCGTTGCTGCATGTATCTAAGACGATGGGCTCGCCAATGTATGGAATGCGCAAAGCGATCCCCACTCTGACGCCGAGCGCTCAAGATCCGCTTCGGCAATTCTACTCTACCCTACTCTACCCTCCTCTACCTTACTCTACCCTACACTACCCTACACTACCCTACTCTACACTACACAATTTTTTTTTTTTTTTTCCATAAGAACACTCCTCATAATAACGAACACAACAAAAAAAAATTAGCGAAATCGGTCCAGCCGTTCACGCGTGATGGCGTGACCAAGGAAATCGGGATTCATTTTTATATATATACATAGATTATCAAAATAAATATCATACCTGTCATTTGTAACTATTTTGTTGGAGTCGTAGAGTAACCAACTGTTTCTTCGATTTCAGGCAAAGGAGAAAACATCTGGGACCACATGGTCCACACAAACCCTACCGTAATCCGAGACAGGACCAACGGCGACATCGCTGCCGACTCCTATCACAAATATAAGCGAGATGTCGAGATGATGAGGGAGTTATGTCTGGACGCTTACCGGTTCTCAATAGCCTGGTCTCGACTCCTTCCTACAGGCATAGCCAATGAAGTCAACCCAGCTGGAGTTAAATACTACAACAACTACATCAATGAAATGTTGAAATACAACATCACTCCAATAGTTACGTTATACCATTGGGATATCCCCCAAAAGCTCCAAGAGTTCGGAGGTTTCATCAATCCTCTCATTACTGAATGGTTTGAGGACTACGCAAGGGTTGTCTTTGAGAATTTTGGAGACAGAGTCAAGAAGTTCATTACTTTCAACGAGCCCAGAGAAGTCTGTTATGAAGGCTATGGGTCTACTACTAAAGCTCCTATGCTAAATTCCACAGCCATGGCCACTTATCTCTGTGCCAAGAACTTGGTAATGGCCCATGCAAAGGCTTTCCATTTATATGATAAAGAGTTCAGGCCGACGCAGAAGGGTGAGTGTGGAATCACTATTAGTGTAAATTGGATGGGTCCAGCCACTGATAGTCCTGAGGATGAGCTCGCTGCTGAAATCACGAGACAAGGCGAGGTAAGACCGGTTTTTGTTACATAGCATTATTATAACTAAGCATATTTTCACTTAAATGGCAGAAGGCAGAGCAAATTACTTGCAGAATAGACGGGGGTCGAAGGTTTCTGGAGAGGAGATGATGAGGAGCGTTGGTAACTTGGTAGAGAATCTGACGGATGTAAAACGTATAGGACCAGTCGTTGTGGCGACACTTGGGAGAGGCCTATGTCCAATGGTGGTCGACTTTCGCCTGAAATTATGATATTTTCACTCAAATAAATTGGTTAAAATTGTTCCTATAGCTAGGTTGTGGAGTGTAGATGGACAGTTGGTCCATGTAAAACACAGACCTGGTTTTCGTCTGGTTGGGCTGTGTAAATGTTCAAAAGAATTACGTTCACCCTGGAACACAAAGAGCAACTAAAGGAATACGAGTGGATGAGATCAGTAAAAGTTTTGCTCCATCCAGAGCGGGTAAAAGTATTTGATGACTTCCCACCTCTAAACTTGATGATTGCCAGCGATGCTGCTATTAACTTAGCCACATTTAGCCACATTACCATGGAATCGAAAAGGAAAAGAAGAAAACCTCAAAATACGACCTGGTGATTGCCTACTTTGTTTAGAAAAATCTTTGCCATTGAGTACCAAATTGATATTATAAGGATTACTATTGTTTTTTATCAGTGGGGTCTATACGCCCATCCCATCTTCTCATCCGAAGGCGGGTTCCCAAAAGAACTAGCACAGAAGATAGCAGAGAAAAGCGCCCAACAAGGATACCGACAGTCCCGCTTGCCAAAATTCACAGAAGAGGAGAAGGCCTTCGTCAAAGGAACGTCAGACTTCTTTGGGGTGAACCATTATACTTCATACCTTATGTCGCCGAGCAAATACAAGAACATTTTCCCTGTGCCCTCGATTTTAGATGATATGAGTGTTTGGTGGTATACACCTGCTGAGTGGCCTCAATCTGCTTCATTTTGGCTTAAGGTAAGGGTTCTTTAATTATGTTAGCATCATTTTGGCTTAAGGTAAGGGTTCTTTGATTATGTTAGCATCATTTTGGCTTAAGGTAAGGGTTCTTTGATTATGTTAGTATCATTTTGGCTTAAGGTAAGGGTTCTTTGATTATGTTAGCATCATTTTCTTGTAGAAGAAACCACTTCTCGTTTTCTTCGTCTTAGCATGGCGATGGCAAAACTATAAGTGTTTTTTTAAGTGAAATTGTTTGCATCATTAGGTCCCTACGTGAACAGGTAACAGGATTCGTGGCGTAGGATGAAAGGTGGGACATAGTCTGCAGGGAGACGCCACACAAACTCTGTTAACCTTAAAAAAATTCTTTTATTTCTTTCTGATAGGCGCTTGACCACTATCTTACCTGCTGGTAAGCGATGATGTGGTTCACGATGGAGCACGCTTAACAAGAAATAACCTATTCACTCTTGACTTAAAGATCCCTAGGATAGTAGCTATCAGAAAACAATCACTCCTGCCGGAGTGTGCATAGAATTCTACTCCTTAGTTATACGCACTAAGAACGTGTTCCCAAAATGTTTTGTGCGTATGGGTGAGATGTCCACCCAGGTGGTGTTGGTTTAATGCTCTCTAAGCAGGTGGTACGTCTGGAGGTCCAATGATAGAATGAGCTGTATATTTTTTTATATACCTACTTCTATAATATAAACTACTGCTTGACTGCGATCCCGTCTGATGATAAACAGTGATGCTATCATTGATGGTGAGGCGCACTAGTTTATTAAGTCACTCTAGCCTTGAAGACTTCTTAATTATAATTGGCTGAGAAGACCGCAGCAGGCAAATTGTTCCAGCCCTTCGATGTACGTGGTATAAGAGACGAAGCGAAACACTTAGTCCTGGCTTTAGGTGTTAACAATGTACTTAATTAATGTATTTCTTTTTTCAGTTGGCCCCAAACAGCCTTTACAATGTCTTAACACACCTGAAAGCAAAGTACAACAATCCAGTCTTCTACATCACTGAGAACGGCTGGTCTACCACACCTGACAATGGTCTTATAGATGATACCAGGATCACATACTACAGGGCTGCGCTGGAGAATGTACTGGACGTCTTGGATGCCGGGGTGAACCTCAAGGGGTACATAGCTTGGAGTCTGATGGATAACTTCGAATGGATGCGGGGATATTCGTAAGTCTCTTTTAGCATATGAATTTAGTTTTTACTGTCTCCAGGGTGTAGTGGTCGCAAGCCTTTTGCTATTGCCAACCACGTGGAAACATCACATCATGAATATACACGGTGGTACTCCGCCCAAGCAGCAAGCAGGACAGATATCCACCGTGTCTTTCGGGCGATCCGCACTATGATGACACACGGGAGTTTCTTCTCGCCAAATCAGAAACTGGAACCTCCTAAAACAACTGCGACTTGCATCAGGTGGGAAGTGTGAACGCCGTTTCGGCCTTTTAGGCACTTCTAAGGTGATTGTCACACTGCCACGCACCACGCAGCATAGCGTGTGAACGCGTGTTTTAACTTTGCTTGTAAGTATCTCCGTTTGTATAGAAAACAAGCACAGTCTAACACACCGAAAATGCATTCACACGCGGAGTTAAATGCGCCCACGCACGTGGGTGCGGGGCGAGACGTTACACTGGAGGGGCGAGACGTAACACTGGAGGGCGAGACGTAACACTGGAGGGGCGAGACGTAGCACTGGAGGGCGAGACGTAACACTGGAGGGGCGAGACGTAACACTGGAGGGGCGAGACGTAACACTGAGTCTCGTAGTCCCGTGCGTGATTTTGGTTGAAATGAGTCAGAGCCTATGTGAATCTATAAAACGCAACCACACGTGTCAGTGCGTAAAAAACTCGCACGATGATGCAGATCTGCACTTCCACAAGTACGAGCGTAGGTGCGTTGACACGCAACATGTAGCCTGATGCGTGGCAGTGTGATAATCGCCTTAAAGAGGAGACGCCGCCACGTCCGCAAACCCACACCTATGGTACCGGGGAATCACTTTGCGACTCCCAACGCCCAGGGCGTGTCCTGTGAAAGTCTGAGGTAGCCATAATTACATAATGAATAGATGAGACAAATGAAAGAAAAAAACGTGTTGCGCCGACCCCTAATAAAACGGGACTAGGGCAGGAAAATGATATGATATGAATAGCTGAGACAAAGCTTGCTCGCTGTGCATACGAGTCACACTGCTGGCGAGCCCAGTCTCCTATCCCTCGCACTCTTTTTGCTCTCAACACTCTTTTGGACACGCACCTGACTGTGATGTGTTCGCGGACCATGACGTTTAAATAATAATAATAAATAATAATAATAATAAATTTATTGAGCCATTGTTACAAATTGTACCTTAAATTAAATAATCTTAACGTATTATAGGTCTGTAACTATTTGCGGGCTTCAGTTATATAATATACGGTGGTCCCCAAACTAGGCGGCGCCTGTATCTTAGGGACCGGAGTTAAAACTGTAAAACTGCTGTTTACCACAGGAGATGATGTAACAAAAGGTACATAAAAAGAATATAAACATTCGTAAAAAAATCTAAGATTAAAACAAGTTAAAAGGAGATCAGAGTAACTTAAGAACTAAGGCCTGAATATTTTGAAAAATAATAATTAGAATTAAAAATTGTGCTTAACCTTGCACAGAACTTATAGTAAAAATTAAGATTAAGAGTAAGGTGTTGATGTGTGAATGTAGTGTGAAGTTGTGAGTGTGGCATGTAGGTGTGAGTGTGATGTGAAAGTGTTAGTGTCTGGGATAGGATTCCGAGTGTGAGCTAAATGTCATGAGAAGGTTCTCTGAATCGTCGTAATTAAGTCCTAAAAGCCATTTTTTGACTGTTTTTTTACACATTGAGAGGGTGAGTGTTTTTGTATCACAGGGTAGACTACTAGTGACCTTGTTATAAACGAAGGTGTGTAGGTAAGCGGGGCATCGTCTGGCTAGGAGAGAGGTTGTTCGTTGCAGCGGTATATGATAGACACGTTTGGAAGTTAATGAGCGATAGTCTGGTCGGAGCTTTATAGTTTTATGAGTACGGAGAAAAGCATTCAGAATGTATAATTGACGAACACGCAAAACTAGAAATTCACTGTACAAGGAGTCTGTAGGAAAGAAAAATGATTTTTTTAGTAGAACCTTTATAACAGCTCTCTGGGCCCTTTCAAGCTCAATTATTGTAGTCTTCCCAGCTCCACCCCAGATAGATATACCATATTGAATTATGGACTGGCATACAGAAAAATAAACTGTTCGCATTACGTCTATTGGGGTGCGGTCTCTCAATTTCTTAATTATGTGTATAAGTTTCCTTACTCGACCAGACAGGTGTTTGATGTGGGCTTTAAACGATAGGTTCTCGTCAATTAGTAGTCCCAAGTAACGAATTGACTGAGTTCGGTCAATACAGTCGCATGTGCAGTCTGCGTGTGAGGGGTTTGGATTGTTCAGACATGTATGAAATTTTAAGGTTAAGTTGGGAGGAGGACTGGATGAAAGTGTTTTGTAAAATGGGATGTGTTTGGTTTTCTTTGTGTTTAGTGTTAATAAATTGTGGTTGAGAGTTTGTGCGATTGTTGCTAGACCTTCTTCCGCAGTGCTGTAGACCTGTTCCCAATTTCTACCATGGAATGTGATAACAGTATCGTCTGCGTAAGAGATTAGTTCTGCATTTTTTAGTTTGAGGTTTAATATGTCGTTCATATAGATAATAAATAGTGTTGGGCCCAACAAGCTACCCTGTGGAACTCCAAAACTTATAGGGAGTTCATCACTTAAGTGGTCGTCCGACTTGACGTATTGTCGGCGATTTGACAGATAGCTGTGAAACCACTCAAGCGGTTTTCCTTTTATTCCAACTGAGTCTAGTTTTTTGAGAAGAAGATCAATTGAGATGGTGTCGAATGCTTTAGCTAGGTCTAGAAAGACCGCCATGCAACGGTCACCCTTTTCTATAATTGATGATATGGTATTAGTTAGTAGTAAAGCCGCGTCTTCCGTAGATTTGCCTTTTCTAAAACCAAATTGTCTCTGTGATATTATGCTGTGCTTTTCAAGAAAATTTACTAATCGGGTGTTTACAACCTTTTCCAGAATTTTGGATAGAATGCTAAGAAGGGCTATTGGTCTGTAATTTTCAGGTTTATCCTTAGGGCCACTTTTGTGTATTGGGCTTACTGCTGCCACCTTCCATTGTTCAGGGAATTCTCCTGTTTCCAGGCTGAGGTTAATCAGGTGTGTTAGAGGTGTTATAATCAGAGGTAGGATTTTCTTTATAAGTTTGACGCTGATTTTGTCAGGACCTGGGGAGCTATCGTTTTTCAACTGATTGACGTAGTTAATGACTTCGGTTTCATCAGTAGGGTGTAGGAAAAAGGAGAACGGTGACGTTGTTGGTGATGAGTACTTGCTAGTGATGGACGACTGAGTTTCTGATAATTTTGTTAAAATGGTGTCAGCCAGGTTTTTGCCTACGGAAGTGAAGTAGAAGTTACACTTGTTGAGAGACTCGACAGGGTCCAGTGAACTTGACAGTAAGTTGGACGTATTGCACTTTCTGACACTGGGGTCGTATATTGATTTTAGAACTTTCCATAGCTTTTGAGAGTTTTGCTTATTTTCCTGAATTTGTCGACTGTCGTATTCAATTTTAAGGTTGCGTAAGAGTTTGTTACAGAAGTTTTTATAACGTTTGTAAATTATTTTTTTTTGTTTTGTTTGTGGGGTCACTGCGTACTGATAGATGTAGCCGGTCCCGGTGTTTCATACATCTCATCAGTCCGGGTGTGATCCACGGTTGAATATTGCGTTTACTGCGAGGAATTTTGGTTTCATATGTGTGTGATTCTATTAATTTTGCTAGGGTTCCAATAAAAGAGTCAGCCACCGAAGCCACATGGTGTTGGTAAAGGGTATCAGTCCAATCAATTTTGGCTAACTCTGTGGCTAAGTCGTCCTCGTTTAATTTAAGCATCCGGCGTTTTTTATTGCGACTAGTATAAGTGTTTTTAAGAGGAATGTTTGCTATTACTATGTCATGATCTGTGATGGAGCTTTTACAGACTATGCCTCTGGGTTTGGTATTGCACTTAACAAATATGTGATCAAGACAAGATTTTTGTCTGGTCGGTTTGGTGATCACAGGAAGTAAGCCATATGAAGCCAGAAGGCACATATAGTCGTGATGTTTATTATTTGTTGTGCTACATATGTCAATGTTAATGTCTCCGGTGATAATAAGTGTTGAATGTTTACTTGCTGTTTTAAGAAAAATGTCTAGAGAAGCGATAAAATTTGAGAGGTTAGTGAAAGACGGTGATCGATACAGCCCTAGAATAGCAACTTTATTATTGAGGATAAGAAGAAGGCTATCTGTATCCAATATTTTTGGTTCAATAGCAATTACATCGTAGTTTGCTTTGGTATAGATGACTATCCCTCCATTTTTATTGTTTTGAGTAGTCGTTCGAGTTACATTGTAACCTGGTAAATTATCTAGTATAGAACCTTCGCTTAACCAACATTCCGTTAGTACAATGGCGTCAATGTCAATCTCGAGTCGATTAAATGCTATAGAGAAGTCGTCGAAATTACGTTGATAACTTCTGATGTTAAAAGAGAGTATTTTGAAGCTAGGCTCGGAATCGTTTGTGTACAACCTGCATTCTTCCAAGTTTTCGAGGTCGTGACAATCTATTGCAGTAATTTCCTCTATGTTTTGGATAATATCAAATGAAGCCATGGGCATAGTTGCTGAAAAAAGCTGAGGAAGTACTGTGTATAGGAGGTTTAGTCACGACGACGTGGTGCGGTGCGAATGTTTGCAGGCAGACATATTTAGGTAAAATTGTAGTGCTGTTAGTGTGGTGTGTTTTCGTGTATTTTCGTGTGTAAGCGCTTGTGCGTAGTGATTGGTGTTGTAGTGTTGAAACATGAAGTAAATTTGTAAACATTAAAAGAAATATTAAAATATAAGAAAATGTTATATAAAAACTATTAGAATTAGAAATAAAAAAAAGGTACTGTTTTTCGGTCGGGTGACTTTCAGCCACGTAGTTCAACTGAAGGAGAAGACTGGTGAGGCGCCATAGTCGAAGGGCCCAGATGAAACTCCAGGTCTTCGATGTTCCGTATATGAATAGGGGGGTTGCCTTCCTGTTTCCGTACGAAAATAGCGCCATTCTTATGCCAACAGAAACGATATTCGTGTTGCTTTGAGGCCTGCTTAGTGGCACGAAATAACTGCCGGTTTTCGTGAGTTAGTCGATCGTTGAAGTATACACTTCTCGAAGGCCCATCTATTTCCATATCAGAAGATGTCATGGTTTTTCTAGTTTTTGCAGCCTTAAGAAACTCATCACGCTTGTAGCGGCGTACAAATCTGACTACGAGGGGACGTGTGTGGGTTTCGGCTGTTATTTTGTTTTCCTGGCGACGTGGGCCTACTCTTGTAGCAAAGTCGATGTCCTGAACGTCCATGGCTACTCCAAATTTATGTGCCATTACTTGGATAATGTGAATCGGGTTCTCATTTTTAAATTCATTCACTCCAGAGATTTCCAGCTCATTCCGGATGGATGATTGGGCTTGCGAGTTTAGCTGCTCACGAAGATTGACAATTGTGCTGTTTAGAGAGACAATTTCCTCCTCACGCTTTTCTAGAGTTTTAATTCTTGCGTCATACTCGTCCAGGCGGCCGTAGCAAAGGGTCAGGTGCTCGCTCAATTGCTTTATGTGAGATTTCAGGTCTCCCATATCACCTCGGAGTAATTTAATTTCAGATGTCAGTATGCTTAAGGTGTCGGTGCTGCCGGCGGGCGCAGCAACTGGCGACTCGGTAATTATTTTTGAGGAGTTATTTGTGCCAGGCGGCATTCTTGACATGTTTGGGGAGTTAGATCTTTCTGAGTTTGGAGTAATATTTACAATAGTCTGATCACCGGTTCCTAAGACCCGAGAGCTTGAAGTACCTTTGTCCGGTTGATTAGTGTGGCAAAACTGACACACCCAGCAACTTTTATTTTCCTCGGTTATTTTAGATAAGTTTCCACCTTTTATACAACTGACATGAAAAAGCTTGTAACATTTCGAACATTTAGCGTTCGTCGATCTTAGCGGCTTAGTGCATAACGCGCAGGTGTTCGCCATATTATTATTATTTTTGTTTACAATTCGATATGATCGTCGTAGTCGTACAGTGTCAGCGCTTTAAGCGAGGTATGCAGCGGTCGGCGTTTAGTGACGTACAATGACAGTACAGCGATTAAAGAAAGATTGTTTCATTATATTACAGTATAGGTAAGAGATGGCGCTAGACAACATGTATAGCTCTGTCTATTACCCATACTGGAATAAGAAAAAAACAATCTTACTTTGAACGGCATGGTAACCCAGCATGTCAGTATTTCTGGAGTTCTGTGAGATTAGTGTGTGAGTTTTGTGTAGGTATATTAATGTAGGTATTCTTTAACTAATTTGGCAGATAGCCTATTTTGTTAATGTAAAATAAATGATTATATTATTGCTTTTCTTCAGAGAGCGTTTTGGCCTATACGAAGTTGATTTCTCCGACCCTGCTCGCACGCGCACTCCCAGAAAGTCAGCGTTTGTGTACAAGCACATCATCAAGCACCGCTACGTCGACTACGAATATGAACCTGAGACCCTGACTATGACCATTGATGAAGGATATTAGATAACGGCTTTAGATCTTCAATTTGTATAAAGTTTGATGTTGTATTAAAAGTTTTTTGCCAACTCAAAATGGTTTCGTTTGCTCACCCTACTCAATTTCTTGGATTTGACAGCTATGAACTCACAACATAGCGCAAAATTGATCCTATTCTGGTTTGGCCTTGGTACAGGCCATGGTCCGGAGTGAGGAGGAGTGGCAGGCAGTCGCCTCCATCTGCGAAGCAGTAATGCTAGCAAAGGATGAGGCCAACAGCATCAGGCAACAGCGCTCACAGCGCCCCAGTCACCGCCGGGATTCCAATCCCGATTTCCGGCCACCGTAGGCGCGGGCGACGGCGTGCAATGGGACCGACCGTCCGGTAACTGTCCGGACCAAGCCCAAGTCTTCGAGACGCGCACTGTTCCTGTTCGCCTCAAGGAGTTTTCAGCAACAGCAGGGACCCAGTTGCGTCGAAGCCGGGAATCCGGGAAGTCGGAGCCAGGGTTAGCTCCAAAAGGTATCTCAGCCCCAGTATGAAAGGCAAGAAGTAAAACCTATTCTGGTTTAATACGCATTATAAAGCCCAGGTAACCTAAGGCTTCTCTCCCACATCGACTTATTGTAGTCTTACGAAACGCGCGACCGCATCGCTTATAACGCGCGTTAGTCGCGATTGCAATCGCTATAGAAAAAATGCCAACGCGCTACAGCATCGCGAGTTCGTGACTGTATCGAAGCGGACGCGCTACAGCATCGCGAGTTCGCGACTGTATCGATGCGAACGCGCTACAGCATCGCGAGTACGCGACTGTATCGATGCGAACGCGCTACAGCATCGCGAGTTCGCGACTGTATCGATGCGAACGCGCTACAGCATCGCGAGTTCGCGACTGTATCGATGCGAACGCGCTACAGCATCGCGAGTTCGCGACTGTATCGATGCGAACGCGCTACAGCATCGCGAGTTCGCGACTGTATCGATGCGAACGCACTACAGCATCGCGAGTTCGCGACTGTATCGATGCGAACGCGCTACAGCATCGCGAGTTGCGACTGTATCGATGCAAACGCGCTACAGCATCGCGAGTTGCGACTGTATCGATGCGAACGCGCTACAGCATCGCGAGTTCGCGACTGTATCGATGCGAACGCGCTACAGCATCGCGAGTTGCGACTGTATCGATGCGAACGCGCTACAAAAAGTCGCCTAACAGAAATTTGGTTGCATTTACAAAATGGCAACGATACTGCGAATAAAGATAACATTACACAACATATTGATATCTTCGCAAAATCCAACGAGATAAAGATCTAGATAATTGAAGTGGTCCAGCTCTGATAGAGGGAAGATGTTGTTTATGTGATGAGTCGGTGCATAAGCTGAGTGGTGCTACAGTGCGTCGATATGAATTTATTGGTGTTAAGGTATGTAAAACTATAACTAATAAGTAACAGACAGGATATTACTTTTAGATTTATAAAACACAAACACACTCACACTGCCACTTCAATTGAGATTGTCATGCTCACTCAAATGTCTCACTGATGATGGCGCGTGTGTCAAAATCGATTAACTGAGTAAAACAAAGACCCTAAGGCCCGTATTAATAAACGATACTCAACTCCGTCCTCAAGTGCGATATCATTTGATCCCCGATTATACGATGACAGAAGCTCAAGATCATTGCTAATTAATAAATACATGAGTACAGAATCTTATTTACCAAGATCAGCTCCTCAATGCGCTGTACTCCAGCTGAGCTTACGTTCACGATTACATCACATTGACCGAAGTTTAAAATAAAATTCCTTTTAATGAGAATATAAAATACCGAAACTTGAACAAATCTGAATCTTTTTTTTTAATATTTACTTGACAATCCAAAAGGATTTGAAGCATTTCTTACATACATTTTCGATAAACGATATCGCAATGGCCATAAAATAGCATTTTGACTTAAAATATTTACAAACCCTACGTTTCGCGCTACGATAATCATGACCTCAAGTACCGGTCGGTCTACACTCATGATCTGGCAGCTCAGGTACAGAGACTGTTGTAAACTTAAGTTTCGACTTTCGTTTATTAATCAGACAACACTCGGCTGATGTCGTTAACATAAGCTGTGCTTGAGCTCAAACTTGAGCTTGAGCTTAAGCTTGTGAATCTCGTTTATTAATACGATCAAGACCTCAAGCTTTGCATTAAGTACGAGATCTTGGGATGAGGAACGTTTATTAATACAGGCCTAAGACTCCGCTGTCCGTCCGGCCGTCACCAGGCTGTCTCATGAAGCGTGATAGACTGTTAAAACTTATACAGTTGTTGTATTTGTGTTGCCGCTATAACAACAAATGCTAAAAAAAAGGATAAAATAAATATTTAAGTTGGCTCCTATAAATCTGAATTTTTTGCCGCTTTCATAATACTGCTACAGAGCCCTTCATGCGCGAGTACACACAATAGGCTAGTTGCCGTAAAAAATGTAATTAGTCCGTCTTTTAGATTATTCAAAAATACGTATAACACGAATTTTTTTATTTGTAAATAAAACCAAGAATGACAAATATAATTATAGCGCATTAAAGTTATACCGAGTTATACGTACGTGTAACGTCACGCCGCGCCGTTCTACATTTTTTCTCACGGGGTGACGTCACACGTAATTTTAATGGGCTATATCTTTGAAAGAAAAAATACGTGTCCAATACTTTTTTATAATCTAAAATACGGACTAAATAAAATGTAATTATTTTGACCCTGGATACTACCCTATTGCCGTAACGGATCTTGAGCATGTTGCATTCCATACATTGTCGAGCCAATCATCGTCGTTGTTAGATACATGCTACAAGCGCAGGAACGAATCACGACTGACGTTTATGACACGATGGCGCGGCGAGCCAATCACTGACACTCCCCGCCCCCGCGTCTCACTTCGCACCACTAAAGAGACCGAATATTTGACTTCTGCGCAACTTAAAGCTAGCGCTTAAGATCCGTGACGGTAATGTACGTGTGAACAACACAACTAATAGGCATTAAATTGGTAGCTAATAAACCATACAAAATTCATCATGTCGTGATTATTTTCACGTAACAAGTATTTGCTAAATGTCTTTGAAGCAACAATCTTTGCCAATAATTTCTTTATATTTCATTTAGGTACTCCACTTTGGTAATAACTGTGACTAATATGCATTAAAATAGGTACATAATCAAATAGCTACATTTTTTTTTTAATTTTGGCATCGCACTGTCTGTGCATTTAGCCAGAGTCAAATTTAGAAAGTAGTCACTTTTAGTTACTTTAAAGTCCATTAGAAAGCAGATGTAAGGCTCTTCGCCCCCGGCAACTTCTTGTAGCGATACTGTCGCGCGTTCGCTTCGATATTTATTTATAGCTTCACCTTTATGTTTGTAACCAACGCCTTTGAGCTCGATTTTGGCCTGCTTTGAGCGATCAGATTTTCTTTAAACTTAGCACACCCATCAAAGACTGATGACAATACAATAATCCGTTTTTTTTTTTTGGGAAAAATAAAAATATAGTTTAAAAAAACTAAAAAACACGCTTTCATAGCATATCAAACTAAAAAGTGTAAAATTCTACAGATAGGTAGAAAATAATAATAATGAACGAAAAACATTATTAGCATTGTGAAAAAAGCGTGGGACGCTTTGTGCCATATTTTTCGTAAATCGAGCACGTCAGGCTTTTTTCACAATGATATTAATATTTTTCGTTCATTATTATTATTTTCTACCTATATTGAATTTTACACTTTTTAGATTGATATGCTATGAAAGCGTGTTTTTTAGTTTTTTTAAACTATATTTTTTTTTTTCATTTTAAAGAAGGCTTACAGACTAACAAAATAATGGATATAAAAAGTGTGATATTTTCAAATCGCTAAGTACAAGCCCCCAAGTGTATAGATGCAGTCGCAATACTGTAGCATCTTTTCTATAGCGCTTGCAAATGCGTATCTCTTTTTTTTCGTTAACTCAGAAGTTTGGTTTATTCACAGCTTCAAGAGGCGGCAGACTTGAGTACAATTACCGGCACGGATCTTGAGAGCTCGGCGTCAGGGTGGGGATCGCTTTGCGCATTCCATACATTGGCGAGCCAATCGTCGTCGTTGTTAGATACATGCAGCAAATGCAGGGAACGAATCACGAGTGACGTCTATGACACGATGGCGCGGCGAACCAATCACTGACACTCCATGACCCCGCGTCTCACTTCGCACCACTAAAGAGACCGAATATTTGACTTCTGCGCAACTTAAAGCCAGCGCTCAAGATCCGTGCCGGTAATTGTATGTGGTTTTAAATTCAACTTAAAATCTCTTCGTGATCCCGAGATAAAAGGTCTTGACAGACAAACAGACGGACAATAAAGTGATCCTATAAGGGTTACGTTTTTTCCTTTCGAGTTACGGAACCCTAAAAATAATAGATTGTTACAGTTTGTTTGTGGTAGCCTGTCACGGCTCTACCGTGAAGCAGCGGTTTCCGAATGACTTCCTCTTCGGAGCAGCCACCGCTGCCTACCAGATTGAGGGAGGGTGGAATGAAGATGGTAAGCAAAAGCTTTCGAAAATGATTTTTGCTATTGATAACTGTAACGACTGCAGATTATTGACTTGACTAGGGCTGTACCCCTAGTCAAGTCAATAATCTGCAATCGTTAACGCTAGTTGACAACTTCAAATGTACGGGAATGGCGTCATCTCAACGTGGTCTGAACAAAAGAATTGAGGGCGTGGCCAACTCTAAGCGTTCGACGCAAGCGAAGCGGTTGTTATTTGGCTAGGGAGGCTGGACATACAATATAATGTAGGGAAATATAACTCAGATTTACGAATCTTACCATGACGTGTTAAAATGTCAAGCGTGCGAGTAAGAAAGGGACGAAGCTATACAACATGACCACGGGGCCATCCAGCCAACTAAAGGCTGGTTTTGCTTCCGCACCTAGAGCCTGAGCGCTGGCGCCTAATGCCCGCTATGACCTGCCGTAACCTGTGTTGTACTTAGTGTCGGTGGTGTCCAACATGTGACTTTTTTTTTAATATTTTTGGAGAAAAATATAACATGGTATGAAATTATTGGAATCGATTCAGTTAAGGACCTATTACACTGCGCTGAATATCGCGTGCGATCTTACTATTTTTCATTCATAGAAAGATAGTCTAGTCTATAGTTCGACGTATCGCGTAGTGTAATAAGGGTTAGACTGTCTTTCTATGAATGAAAAATAGTACGAGTCGGAATATCGCACGCGATATTCAGCGCAGTGTAATAGGTCCTCTAAGTACTGATTCTGAACTAACTAAAATCAGATTTCGTATATACTTACCTACTAAAACTGATGTCGATAGCTCCAATTCAGTTTAGATCGCCGAACGGATTAGGGCCTCAGAATTAATTTAGTCCGCGAAAATTACAACTTGAAAAATGACTGAACCTTCTATAATTGAAACCAGGGATGTAACGGAGGTACTTATATCGGAACCGAAGGCGGAGTCGGCGTTTTTAAATTTGATTTATCGGAGTCGGAAGTAGTGTTGCCAGGTCTGTTTGGATAAAAATCGGGACAGATGATAAAACCAATCGGGATTTATTGTTTTAGATCGGGACAAATATTTTTTTTTAATAAAGATTTTTTGGATGGGAAATCGTCCAATGACTTCTTCCCCTCTGGGGTGGAACGAGAAGGCGTGTGAAATTTTTACTGAGTAAAACCCAGACTTCTTCAGTCGCTCTTTGAGTTTCAGGGTTTTTGATTTATCGGGACATTTAGCGTCCCGATCAGGTGCAAATCGGGACGCGTCCCCAGACCCCTAAAAATTGGGACGTCCCGCGCAAGTCGGGACGCCTGGCAACACTAGTCGGAACTGGCACCGGAGTCGGAACCGGAGGCGGAAGAGTGTCAGAAGTGGTGGCAGGAGAGAGATTTTTTATTTAAGGACAAATAAAACATTATTATAAAAAAGACGTGTGGCACTCGGGGACTGCCGCGGTAAAGCTATTGCATAGCATCACTCATTTGTTTTCTTATCGGTTACCACGCTCAAAACAAATGAGTGGGGGGTGTTAGGTTATTTTCGTTACGGTATTTCTGGATTCGGTCTCCACGCTCAAGGCCCGCGATAGAAGATATGCAATAGCTTAAAACTAATATATTATAAAACTATAACCTATGAAGATGAACGTGTTGAATCATTGTGTGTATCAACAAACTAACAACAAGTGAAAAAAATAATTGACAATAGAGTGCACGTAGCGGGAGTCAGGGAGATTCCCCGCGCGACATGTATAAACCTGTGTACTATGCGTTCCAAATGAGAATAGGAAAGTCAATAAACTCAATCTGTCAAATTTTGATTGAAAAGTACGGTTTGCAAAAAAAGCTTATTTGCGTTTTAATGATTTTGTTTTTGTTTAACCGGCCCTTAGTTAAGTCATATTAAGAAATAGATAAAAAAGTTATTCATAATAATTAAATTATATGTACTACATACTTTCTTTTTATTTTCATTATTGGCTACATTTTAAATTCAAAATTCAATTTCAAAAATTCAAATTCAAAATTCAAATTGCCAGCTGCCATTTTATCGTCGTTGTTGGTGTTTCTTCGTGCGACTGAGTATCCAGACTGAATTTTGTTATAAATACAGGTAATAATGCATAATTTGATGTAATACAATACTTAGTGATATAAATATTAAAAACCTCTATTATCCATGTTTTATTTTATAAGGGAAAGCAGCAGTGATGATGACGGTGATGACGCCACTACTCAGACACTTCACACAGTTACGTAAAGACCAGCAAAATTGAAGAACTGGATTTTAATCAGAGATTTTTCGTTCATGATTCGTAAATACTTAAATTAAACTAATTTCTTTTTTTGCTCACCCTACTCAATTTCTTCGATTTGACAGTAAGACGTAACGTCACAACATGGCCGGCGCTCCTATTCTCATTTGGAACGCGTAGTATAACAGTCACGGAACAGTAAAAATAGTGGAAGAAGTAAGTAGGCGTGGCACTGTCGCCGCTAGTAAGAATCGCGTTGCGCACTTGCTGTTTAAGCGCCCTCATTCTCAAAAATAATATTAAAATGCCTTATTGTCCCATACTGTACTTTAAAAACCATAGTCTGACTAAAAATCTAACTCATGGAGGTGTATCATACCACCGAAAAGTATTATTTTCGGATTTATTTTAATAAAATGAAAAAATAAAATTACGTGAAACATTGCGCAGGATATACAAACAAAACTAGTCCTTAACACCATATTAACAAAGTTGATTTTCTTTTCTCGGTTATTAGCTTTTCTGGAATATTCGTTAGTCTACCTATACTTTTGACGCTATCCAAATAGTGCGTGACTTTATCGATAAAATCAATCGATATGTATAATATGTATTACATTGCCTTTTTAATATATATATTATAGTTTAATAGTTTTTCTTAGTAATACAATACAGATAATTATTAAATTAATAAATATAATAAAATAAAAATTGTGGTATGATATTTGTGATGTATTTTAAATAAATTTAGTTAAAGAGTTAGGAACAACATAGGGCGTTTGAATTATACTTAATATTCTTATGTTTAGCAGTGGGCGATGACGATGATTTCAGCTGAGATGATGATAATTGATGTACTATGCAAATAAATACCCTTTTTACTACGTTTAAAAATTGCCTTTAATCATATAAATTTCATAATTTTAATACTATCACACTATCGCATACAATTTTTTTTTTGCATGATATGTTTTAAATACGTTTTCATACAATCGATATTATTTCGATCGAATAAGGTAACTTCCCTATCTGAGTAGCAGCGAGCGCATTCGCGTCAGTGATACGCCATTCAAATACCAATCTTATTTTTACGTAGTTACAGTTCATACTGAATATTATGTACTGAACAATGCCATCTAGCGACGATTGGCAGTACTTGGTAGTCAAAGATGTATTTCTTTCTTGTTTTTGTCAATTTGATTTATAGACTTTTGAAATTAAAGTTGCATTTCGTATAATTTTTTTTTTGCATTTCGTCTACGCTCTGTTTTTGTTTCCAGCCAATCATATTTTTAGGTTTGCAGTAAGAGTAAATTGTAAATGTATGAGTTTGGCGACACCGGTTCTGGAACAAACATTTTCTCAAGCTACTTCCACTGTTTTTACTGTTCTGTGATAACAGTCGACGCAGACCGCCCGCCGCCGCAATGTTATGCGTCGACCTCCGATTAAGGGTCAACTCACACCGAAAGAGCGGCGAAGCGCAGCGAAGCGGGGCGCAGTTTCAGTGTCATAAGAATTTTAACTTTATTTTCATTTCTATAATACTTATCGCATGAGAAACCCGACCCGTTTACCGTTTATAGAATTCGCTGGAATTCCCGCGGCGCCGCGGGCATCCGCGCGACTCGTACGAGTTTCTCATGCGATAAATAAGTATTATAGAAATGAAGATAAAGTTAAAATTCTTATGACACTGAAACTGCGCTCCGCTTCCCTGCCCTTCGCCCCTCTTTCGGTGTGAGTTGACCCTTAAGGACCTATTAAACTGCGCTGAATATCGCGTGCGATATTCCGTCTCGTACTATTTTTCATTCATAGGAAGACAGTCTAACCCCTATTACACTGCGCGATACGTCGAACCATAGACTAGATACGTCGAACCATAGACAAAACGAGTCTGAATAACGCGTAGTGTAATAGATCCTTAAAACCTCCGATTTAAAAAGTATCGGAGCCGAAGTCGGAACCGAAGGTGTAATAATATCGAAAGTTCTGACTTAACGGAGTCGGAGTCGAAGCTCCGTAACATCCCTGATTGAAACATATATAAAAACTGAGAAAGCTCTATAAAAAAATCTTTATCGTTTTAGGAAAAGGCGAAAACATCTGGGACCACCTCGTCCATACCAACCCCACCGTCGTCCAAGACTTGACTACCGGTGACGTCGCTGCCGACTCATATCACAACTACAAGCGTGATGTCGACATGATGAGGGAGCTAGGCCTCGATGCTTACCGGTTCTCCATTTCCTGGGCTCGGATCCTACCAACCGGCATGGCTAACGAGATAAACCCAGCTGGAATCGCCTATTACAACAACTTAATCAACGAAATGCTGAAGTACAACATCGCTCCAATGGTTACTCTATACCACTGGGATCTGCCCCAAAAGCTGCAGGAACTAGGAGGATTCATGAACCCCCTATTCAGTGATTGGTTCGAAGACTACGCAAGGGTTGTGTTCGAGAATTTCGGAGACAGGGTCAAGATGTTCATCACCTTCAACGAGCCTAGAGAAATCTGTTTTGAGGGTCTAGAAGATTTGAACAAGGCTCCTTACTTGAATACTTCTGGTGTTGGTGTGTATTTGTGTGCCAAGCACTTGGTGGTGGCTCATGCTAAAGCTTACCATTTGTATGACAAAGAGTTCCGACCATTGCAGCAAGGGCAGTGCGGTATTACGATTAGCGTGAACTGGTTTGGACCAGCCACTGATTCTGCGGAGGATCAGCTAGCTGCTGAAGTCATGAGGCAATGTCAGGTGAGATTTTGTAGTATTTTTTTGAGATTATATGATAAGGCTAGCCGTTGTATCCCGCGGTTTCGCGGTCTTTGGTTACTGTTCCGCTACTCCGCACTTATTGGCCTATTCCTCGATAAATAGGACATCCAACAGTAAAATGTTTTTTTAACTCGAATCAAATCTTTCAACCAAACAAACTCTTCAACTTTACATTGACACTAGCTATCTGTCCCTTATCACCAGCTGCGAGCGGATGTTACAAATCATTGAATTTCTCGACTTTTCTATAAAACTTGAAACTGTACCTCAAGTCTTCACAAACGCGTTGCTAGTACTACATCATAATTGTTTCTCCAATCTGATAAAATCCCAGGAATCAGGACAGACAGTACCTATCTACCTGTCTATTTAGGTAGGCTAGACATCAGCACAAAAATATGGGAATAATGTCAATAGGTTATAAATTATTGGTCTTTAAATATTCTTTTGTCTTTCCAGTGGGGCATATACGCCGAACCCATCTTCTCAGCCGAAGGTGGCTGGCCAAAGGAACTGTCAGAGAAAATCGCAGCGAAAAGCGCCGCCCAAGGTTTCTCCCGTTCCCGTCTTCCAGAGTTCACTGATGAAGAGAAGGCTTTCGTGAGAGGAGCTTACGATTTCTTCGGCGTGAACCACTACACGACCTTGATGGTGTCGGCTACAGAGCATAAACAAGTATTTGCTGCTCCATCTATGATGGATGATGTCGATGTAGGCTACTACTGGCCAGAAGAAAATGCTCCATCTGCGTCTCCATGGTTAAAAGTATGTGGCCTGTAATACTAATAATAATAGTTACCCACCAACCGGGGGCTCTCGTTAGATGCACTAGCATAGCGCGTACATGGATGATCGCCGGTTGGTACCACGTTGTATAAGAGAGTCTAAGTGGCCTCTAAGAGTTGATTTCGACTCCTCGTACGCCTCCCAAAGGTCCAGGAACCCAGAGTTCTGAAATATAACTTCCACACAACGCTATCTAGTCCCAAACTGAGCAGTGCTTGTGCTTGAGTATTAGACGACTGTAAACATACTTATATATTTCTAAATACATACACAATATAGATGAATTGCACCCAGATACAGAACAAATGATCGTGCTCATCACACCAACATTTGTTGACCTTAGACTTAGCTTATTCATTCTACGTACTTCTAAGTAGTGGAATTTCCTGCCGGAGTCTGTGTTTCCTGATATCTACAACCTAGGGGTACATCAGTCAAGAGTGAACAGGTTACTTTTAGGCAAGCGTGCTCTATCGTCGACCAAATCAGCACTTACCATCTGATTCACGTAAAATCAAACAAGCCAAATATCGTTGAAGTGTTATAGTCGTTCGATCGAAGTCCTATCCAAAAGCGGTATTCACGATCTATCGACTTATTTCCAGTTACATTAATAAGTTTTCTACCAGGATAATGTAATACAGATTTTTTTTTAAATCGACGAATTTCAAACGACTTTAAAATCGGTGTCGTTCAAACTCGACTAATGGATGTGAGTACGGAAATGGTCTAAACGACTAAATCGCTACCATATCGTTACGGTTTTCATTACGTGAATCGGGCTACTGGTGAGATACTTAGTGATCAAACGCGAGCCTATCGAAACTTTTGTTTTAAACTGGAGTTTATTCTATTAGCAACCAGGATCCAGAAGCCTTTTTTACTTGTATAATCTTATCATGGATCTTATAGATCTCACCAACGTGAAATAGTCACGTACATACCTACTACTTAAACCACCATGGAACTCTTATCGCCAAATACTTATGAAAAAATATTACCGATGAGATAATGTTGATTCTTGATTATGAAACCAAAATGTTATCGGACAACTCAAGTGGAGGTGATAATATATCTACTGTTAATAATGCTTCCTAAAGAGATCCAAGACACATCCTTTTTGTAAACTCAAGTTTCATAAGAGCGTGTCACTACGCCCACTTTGTGGTCGATGATGAAGCACGCAAGTCTAGAAGTAGGCTATAGATACACTCTTGTATTAAAGACGTCGAGGTTGTAGTCTAGAACTCCTTAGCTGTACACACATGAAAGGTCCACCGAATATACCGTAGACGAAACGGGCTTGGCGGAATTAAATTGTGTAATTCCAATGCTCACTCCTCGAAATGCAAACTCCAGAAAACGAGAAGTTTTGACTCGCCGAGTGCATCATTGCCGATGATCTTGCTTCTCAATTGACTCGAGCTAATTAATTAAACATGGTATTAATTTGTTAGATCCATCCCAAAGATAAGAGCAGTACTTTAAGTACAAGTTAGATCAAATATGGTATTCCATTGAATAATAATTGTATTTTATTGATATTCATGGTATTATGGTATGGTATGGTACCGTCTCACCTTTGATCCCTAAGATCCCCATTTTTCTGGCAGCCGTTTGGGATTTTGCCTCGACGTAAGTATAAACCAAAATTGAGAGTAAACGAAAACATTACTAGCTTCCTGAGAAGCACAAAATGGTCGGTTATGGACATGGTTACACCTCGGAAAAATGGAGCCGGATGCAATTGGCTCCGTTTAGCGGAAAAAAGCCACATTTGGGTTTTAGCAGCATTGAACTTCAAAAACCTGTAAATGATTCCAAATTCTCTTCCAGTTGGCTCCAAACAGCATCTACTACGCATTAACTCACTTGAAGGAGAAATACAATAACCCAGTGATATACATCACTGAGAACGGCTGGGCCACATACCCAGACAGTGGCCTGATAGATGATGACAGGATCACGTACTACAGAGCTTCGATGGAGAGCATGCTAAACGCGTTGGATGATGGAGTCAATCTCAAGGGGTATATGGTGTGGAGTCTACTGGATAACATGGAATGGTTGGAGGGCTACATGTGAGTGGGTTTGAGTTTCATTTGTTACATTATTCCACTATCGTATAGATCAGGAATTACCATTTAGTTAGGGGGTCAGTTAAAAAATAACTACAAAATCCATCAGTCAAAAGACGTTCACAGTTGGACATGCTTACCCCAAGTATCGCCACAACGACCGGTCCCTTGCGCCTCGCATCCATCAGATTACCATGACCCTAACCAAGTCATCAGTTCACCTTGTGGTAGACCATCCAGCGCCGCGTATCGTATTCCATCGACCATCTGTTCGTTCTGCGAGCAATGAGCTCTGCCCACTGCCAATTGTTTGCCAATTCTTTGGGCTTAGGCGCCAACTTTGGTTCTCCTGCTGATATCTTCATTCATGATTCGATCACGCTAACAGACTGAAGACTAGACGGCTAGCAACCAAGATTAATACAACTAATTAGGAACATTTAATTATGACGTTGAGCTAGACTCAGCTCATTGGCGTCCTGCCTCTTCGATTTCGTTCAGTACAAAAAAAAAATATGGCCCCTCCACAACACAGTACTTATTTTAAATAGGTGGCATTTGCATTGGGAATGCGGGTTGCTTACTACAGCCATGATCTGTGCATTATATAGGAGAACTGCATAAACTATTGACCCTTTTTTCACAGCGCATGTTTCGGCTTGTATCAAGTAGATTACCAAGACCCCGCTCGCACGCGTACTCCAAGAAAGTCAGCGTTTGTGTACAAGCACATCATCAAGCACCGCTCCGTCGACTACGAATATGAACCTGAGACCCTGACCATGACCATCGATGAAGGACATTAACAACAGACTGATGTTTACTGTTTCTTGGAAAAATGTATTTAGTTATTGTAAAATAATAAATAAATAATTAAAAAAAAAATGTCGTGTACCCCTACACACTGTAAGCTTAGTTTTTATTTTATTGACCAACCAGTGTTCGATTATTTGGCATTGTATATTACCTACACCCCACTGAAATATAATGAGTTTTTATTCGTCTGTTTAGAATGTCGTTCTTCTATATGCACCGTACATAATCAGCAGGAAGTTCGCATTGTAATTATATACTGTTGTTATAGGTATGCACTGCAAAGTTTTTGTCACACTAACAGGGTCAATGAATCGCTACCTTGCTAAATGCACCCGCATCGTACAAGTACCTAGAAAGTGGCTTAGGTGGAAAACCATAGCGGCTCACGCTACAATGTGACTAAGTAGGTGGTTTTAGTACCTAAGACTGTCGATGAAAATCATTAATGAATTTTAATAATCTTGCCTCATAAATCTGTTAGGATTCCATGTAGCTGTAGTCTGCATAAAGTTTGTACTTATTATGTAATACCTACTGCATACTTCGCTTGACCAGCACAAGGAAAAATTACCATAAATATGCAGTCGACTGTAGCTGCAATAATTATTAAAAAGATAAGAATACAAAGGAAAAGTAGGAGGAAAACCTAACAATGTTTCTATAAACGAACCATAGAGAATGAACTTGAATGTCGTTTCTTTCTTTGTCTGTGCAAAATGTCAATGTCCGACATTCATCTCTTTCCTCTATGGTCAGATGTGACAGTAGAACAATCGGAGGTGGACGTTGATTACTCATTCGCCAATAATGTTGAGTTTTCTAAAAGATAATTAATATTAACAACAAAAATAAACAGTGAATCGTGTATTGTTTTTAAATGTGTTAGTTTTATGGAATAATTAAATCAAAATGCATCGCCGCCGAGGACCGAACTTCACATATGTGAGCGGATGTGTGAAATACATGATTTTTGTATTGAATTTTATATTCTGGGTAAGATATTTCTTGTCTTATTAGTAATAAAATTTATTTTTGTTATTTAGGATAGATTTTTTCATGGTTATTTGGCTTATTTTCAATGTTAGAGAGTCAGCATTGAGAGATTTCATTCATTATTGTTTGTGTGTGAATCATTGTTTTCGATGATACATTATGTAGGCATGGGAAATCTGCCATACAGTCTCATTTTTTTTCTCGACCGCATCCGTCCTCTATTGTTCCGGCCTTTGTCGCGATAGTGTGATATCGTGATAAATGCAGCCTATTGTTGGTTTTTTTAACAGCTTAGTAACAATATTTGTAGCACTGTGATGGCTATCAGTTGGGGACAAAAGATTCATATACAAAGGTGTCATAATAATCATGAATACGATTGATGTTTGATAACAAAAAGGCAAGGAAATGTCAAACTGACCGGTAACAATAACAAGAATGAAGAAAATATTTTTTTTAGCATTGTCTTTTAGTATGCATCACCTTATGATTCTCAGAAAAGATGCTGTCATGTCATATTCATGCGATATGTTGTGTTTTGTTTGTGGTCTAGTACATCATAAATCATTATTAATTTGTTGCTTTAACCTTACCTTATTGTATTACTAGCGATGCCCGTGACTTCATTTGTGTGGACTACCGGATTTTGTATAATTTTTTTCTAAAATAAAAGTAGCCTATGTTACTCCTTATTACATCAGCTATCTGCGAAAAAAAGTCCCGTCAAAATCGGTCCAGCCATTTCAGAGATTAGCCTGGACAAACAGACAGATGGACAAAAATTGTAAAAAATGTTATTTTGGTGTATGTACCATATATATATTCATATTCATGTAGTAAAAAGCAGTTATTTCAATATTACAAACAGACACTCCAATTTTATTTATATGTATAGATTTAGGACTAGCTTCTGCCAGTGGGTTTGCCGCAGTTTCTCCATACAAACTTTGGACCCCCATTTTATCCCCTTAAGGGGTGAATTCGTTAAATCGGTTCGTAGCGAATGTCTACACCCTATAAGGAACCTACCTGCCAAATTTTAAGTTTGTAGGTGTTATTGACTGGGCCAACATGCCTTCGCCTACATTTCTCTCCTCACCTCGGTAAACATCCCTCTGGTAGCCATATCATCTGCCACACAGTGTATACGTTGTTTCTTTGCTTTTTGTTGGTTATCTTTATGATGGCTATATTGTTTATTTATTTGTTTAACCTTTCAAATATCGTAATTAGAGACACAATAGAAAGAATGAGAGAGCCAAGCCTGAGACAATGAGAGAGTGAAGCCTGAGACAATGAGTGAGCAAACAGCGGCATTCGCTTGGGGTTTAATGAATATTCATCTAACTAAACATTACAAAGTTGAACTTTACGCCTTAGGTATTCTCTACCATTCAACCTAGGGTGGTAGACAGACTTATGGGGTGGTATTTTGTGGTTGTTTTTATGACTCCTAATGCTGGTAATCCAATAGTCTCTACTGCTGCCGTGATTTGTTAGTACCTTCAAATAGGGTGGATAGGAAGTGATAATACTTTAGAATTTATATAGATTTCCTTGAAAAGTTATAAGTTCATTCCACTATTTCTTTCTATGATTATTTTATATGTATTTGTCATTGTCATTAAGAATTTCCTAACTTAAAAACAATTTTCTTGCACGAATCGAATTTATTTATTAACTAGCTGTACCCGCGCGGCTTCGCTCCCGCTCTTCCCTACTTCAGCCTATTATACCCTACTCTACTCTACCCTACCCTACTCTACTCTACCCTACTCTACCCTCCTCTACCTTACTCTACCCTACTCTACCCTACCCTACTCTACTCTACCCTACTCTACCCTCCTCTACCTTACTCTACCCTACACTACCCTACTCTACCCTACACTACCCTACTCTACCCTACAATACCCTAATTTTCATTTTTTTTCCATAAGAACCTTCTCCCCATAATAACGAACACAACAAAAAAAAATTAGCGAAATCGGTCCAGGCGTTGTGAGTTATGCGCTTACCAACACATTTTGTGATTCATTTTTATATTTTAGATCATAGGAGAAGCAACAGCTATAACAAATGGATTACAACAGTGTAAGAAACATTGAGCCAATTACAGGGTCTCACGGGTAGAAACAGTTAAAGTAATAGAAAACTTACAATCACTAAAAGCACATTAAAAAAAAAAGAATGTAATTAAACATCCCCTAAGTGCAATCAGCACTTTTAAAAACGTTCGCATTAAGCTGAGTGTATGCAGAAGTGGTTTATGAATGTGTCTCTAATACATAGCATTTATGAAAAATCATAATAGCTAAAAGATTTTTATATGTTATTAAAAAAGTAAATTGTTTTAAAAGCATATGTTTCCTGTCAATTAATCACATACCTAATTCCATATTTTTATCGTAGTGTGTTTTTATTTTTTCCTGTTGTAAACACAAGTGGTTTTCTGTGAATTCGTATGAATTCCAGAGACATACTTACTCACATTCTAAAATGTAGATCAGTCATCATCATTATCTCCCTGCCCTTGTCCCGTTTTTGGGGTTGGCGCAACACGTTTGTTTTTTCTTCCATTCTGTCCTGTCACTCGTCACTTCTCACACAATCCATCCATCTTTTCTCCACATGTAAACTCATAACTTTTTTAGCAACATGCATTTCATCCCTCCGCTTTACATGACCATACTAAGACAAACAATTTCCCTTTCAACTTTTCAGTCACTTGCGCTACTTTCAAACTTCCCCTAATATACTTATTTCTGACTATCCATTTAATGTAGATCAGTATAGAGAAAAACATATTAAAAACTGCTCAGGTACACTTTTAATTCATTAAACCCCAAGCGAACACCGGCGGTCGCGCACCCATTGTCTTTCTTTTGTGTCTGTAATCCTCACGATTGAAAGGTAAATGATGTTATTACATAATCCTGGTTGAATATTGCAGTCAGATGCATCATAATGTAAACTACAAATTGTGTGATGGTGTCATTTGTGTAATTATAAATTTTATTTCTTAATATTTGCATATGGACTGTAATTTAGGTGAAATATATCTCGGTATATAACTGTCACTGTAACAACTTTTGTACCATATTTATAACAAACTAGCTTTGGCCCGCAGCTTCGCCCGCATACATAAAATATAGCCTGTGTCACTCAGGAATAAAGTAGCTTTTTAGCGGTAAAAAAAATTTTAGTAATTGGACCAGTACTTTTAGAGATTACCTCCTACAAACAAAAAAAACTTTACCTCTTTATAATATTAGTTTAGATAAATGATTGATTAATTGATTGGTGCTAGTTATTAGTGGCTGCGGAAGCAAATTTAATTAATCTCTATTAATGTTATTTCCTTCCTTGAAACTGTATCACACTAATATGTATTAATAATAGCAGCCCGCACTGGCTTCGCACGGGCAATAAATATAGTCTATGTTACTCAGGGTCAAATTCCAATGGTGAAAGAATTTTTAAAATCAGCACAGTAGTTTTTCTGTTTATTCATTACAAATATACACACAAAAATACAATTTTTCCCTCTTTATAATATCAGTGTAGATAAATATTAAAGTTTGTGACTGTGTGTGTGTTTGTCACGTCTTCACGCTTAAACTGCTAAACAGATTTCGATGGTATTTGCTACATGGGTAGGCCATGTCCTGAAATAGAGCATAGGATACTTTTTCTCCATGAGTATGTTCCCTTAGGATAATTTTCAGCCTTCAAGTGAATGAAGCCACTGGTACCAGTTTTGTAATCCATAAACTGTTTAGGCAATCTCATCGAGTTATAAAAACAACTCATACAAATGTAATAATAGTAGGAAGGATAAAAGGACTGGAAAAATGACATTTTCCCTAAGGTATAATAGGAAATTAAAAATATTAATTTATTAATTCTGAACTAACATGTTCCATTAAATATATTTTATTATATAATAATATGTAAGTTTTAAGTTGCTCGCCCACGTCCGATAATCAGTGACCGATTTTTTGTAGGAAAAAAATAGAACACACTGATAGCAATAGTGCAAAGCACACGTCCTACAAAAAGTCGGTCAGAAAACAGAACGATGTTACAAATATACAAAATCGGCCCGATTATCTGTCTTACAAAAATTGTGACGTGGGCGGGCAGCGTAAAGCTACATTAGACAGACGCACACGTGAACCACGCCTGATTCGTACGTAGAACGACGTCGCGTGGCGTGGATTAAGTGTAGCTCTAAAAGTTTAGTTTCCATATAAAATGTATGGAGAGCGATGCGCCCAGATCGGCGTACGTGGCACACAGTGTGCGCAATACAGTTCTAAACTTGTTCTTGGTTCAGAGCGCAGTGGTGGCCGAGTGACGGCACCGACCTACCAGTTATAGGTCGCGGGTTCAAATCAAACCCAGCCAGGCGCATTTATCATCATCATCATCATTATCTCAGCCGACAGACGTCTACTGTTGGACATAGGCCTCCCCCAAGCGTCGCCACAATGCACGATCCTGTGCGTCCCGCATCCATCGGATGGATGGAATGGAAACAACACCTATCGGGACCCAAGCCAACCTCACCTGTACGTGGTGCACCCTGCTGACTAACAAACGAGGCTCTGGCGACCCGCCAACACGCACTGGACCAGCGTGGCGGGTTATGGTCTTAATCCCCCCAAATGAACATAAGCACAGGAAACAGGAGCATTACTTTGTATAATTTATTTCATCACCACTGGCCTTAAAACGGTGAAAGAAAACATCGTGAGGAAACCGGCATGTCCTAGAACCAAAAATTCGAAGACGTGACATTCACCTATCCGCACTGGACCCGCGTGTTGAATTACGGCCCATTTCCTCTCCTGGAAAGGAGGCCTGAGACCCAGCAGTGGGAACATTGAAAGGCTGATAATACTATTATATGCAATTGTTCTTGGTTTGAGCATTTCTACGCCTTATGTGTGTTCAAATATGTAAGTTTTAACTGATTTTGTTATCATTTCAGTTATTTGGAGGTTTGCTGATCGCAGTAGGACTTTATGCATTCATTGACAAATGGCAAGCTACAGGACTCATAAAAGTAAGTTCAGACAATTTTATGATATGTTCAATGCCTTATCCAGATTTAAAGCTTTAGATACACTAGGGGACAAGATGTCCCCCAACTTGACGCACAATACTGTCAAATTATTATTGACCCAAAACATATCGCACGTTAAGAGAATGCATCGTAAAATATTGGGTGGCAATTTATGGGACACTGGGCAACGATGTAACGTCACATAGATTGAGCGTTGCGCATGCGCATCATAATGGGGGACATTTTGTATCCTAATTTATCTGCTTTGTCTTTCGCCTCGCCATTCGCCTCGTCGTTTGACGCATACGCTATTATAAGAAGCTGCTAAAAGTGAACTGGCTAAGAGGGGATCCGGTGTACAGTGTGATAGTAGCTGTTTAAATTTTCATGCATTGGTGTAGTTTCTGTATCTCAAATGTCTAGAAACCCTACACACCCTAGCCTAGTTACAACCGTTTCTATTCGATACTCTTGTGTCGAACGCCTCGAGTTGGCCACGCCTCCGATTATTTTGTTCTGACGTCATCTCAAAACTCAGTCACTTGGTTCCTGTCAAAAACTTATCATCCTTTTTAGGTAGGTACTACTGCTCTCATAATATCGCTTACTTAAATGTAAACAGAAATGAATGTCAAATTATTATTATTTGATTCGTTTCAGGGTTTTCTGAGGACGGGGATAATGTTATCTCAGTCATTTATGCAAGTTTCGGTTTTATATTTAAATATTATCCAGTAGCTGACCCGGCGAACTTCATACCGCCTAACAGTTAATGAATGTTAGAGCGGGTTCACATTAGGTCGGACCGACAGTTTTATCGGGCCGACAAAAGTGTCGGATCCATATTGGCATATGTATTTCAATACCGCCGTTCACTTATGGGCGACCCGACAAAACTAACAGAGCCGACACTTTTACCGGCCGTTCAGCCACGATTTCTGCCGGATCGGCATAATATTGGCGTACTGGCAAGTATAGCGCCGTTCACATTGGTCGGCGCGAATCGGCGGAGCCACCCGCCCACCATCCTGTTCAGCCACGATTTCTGCCGGATCGGCATAATATTGGCGTACTGGCAAGTATAGCGAGCGCCGTTCACATTGGTCGGCGCGAATCGGCGGAGCCACCCGCCCACCATCCTTTCACCCGCTCATTCCCCGCTCTCGGCACTCGATCTGTAGCCTGATTCACGTAAAATCAAACAAGCCAAATATCGTTGAAGTTTTATAGTCGTTCGATCGAAATCCTATATATATATAAGCGGTATTCACGATCTATCGACTTATTTCCAGTTACATTAATAAGTATTCTACCAGGATAATGTAATAAAGATGTTTTTTTTTAAGTCGACGAATTTCAAACTACTATAAAATCGGTGTCGTTCAAACTCGATTGATGGATGTGAATACGGAAATGGTCTAAACGACTAAATGGCTACGATATCGTTACGGTTCTCATTACGTGAATCGGGTTACTGGGCAGTAAAACGACCGTGCCGACGGTGGTGTTCACATTAGGTCGGGTCGGCAGCGTCCAGTGTGAACAGCAACAACCGACAGTCGTTCAACGGTAAACTGTCGGTGCGACCTAATGTGAACCGGCTCTTAGTATATCATTCGATATGGTCAACCGATTGTGATGAAACAAAGCTTAAGTATTAAATTAAATTACGCATAATTTTAATGTATAAGAGCTATCTACGTCGATTTCGTACATTTTACGTGATCCGCGCATAATTAAAATCTACTGATTTATTACATGTATAGGTAACCAGCTTTTGCCCGCGGTTTCATCCGCGTACATAAAATATAGCCTATGTCACTCAGGATTAAAGCAGCTTTCTATCGGTGAAATAATTTCAGCAATCGGACCAGTACCCCTAGCCAAGTTTCTAATCTGCAATCGTTAACGCTAGTCGAAAGCTTCAAATGTACAGGAGCCCAAGTCTGCTATTTTTATAAATTCGTCATTCCAACACGATCCCATTGTCATTTTGCTAAAAGTTCCTAATCTGCTAATTCATAATGATCGATCATTGATCGGTCAGTGGTCTCGTAATAAAGTTGTGGTAAAATGACAATTTCGAACTTATTAAAAGCAATGACTGTACAATGACGTTCTTGGTAGTCTGATCAAAGGAACTGTCAAAATTTTTGCAGATTACCGCCTATGTAAGACATTCATTTGCAAATATGTACGAGATTACCATTCTATCCCACTTCTTTCAATGGAGTGCCAGTGGTTGATCATTGGAAAGTCATTATGACGCCATTATATTAGTAGACTACCAAACTTACTCAAAATCAACAATTATGAAATCAATGCTAGACCATTCTGACACTATTGTAATAGCAGACTTGGGGCCCAGGAATGACGTCATCTCAACGCTTAGTCACGTGGTCAGAACAAAAGAATCGGGTGCGCGTGGCCAACTCGAAGCGTTCGACGCAAGCGAAACGGTTGTAACTCGGCTAGGGGATGCAGTACTTTCAGAGATTACCTCCTACAAACAAAACGTAAAAAAAACTTTACTTCTTTACCAATTCTACGTCCGTCTCCTGGTTCTAAGCTACCTCCCCACCAATTTTCAGCCAAATCGGTTCAGCCGTTCTTAAGTTATAAATAGTGTAACTAACACGATTTTCTTTTATAAAATATATAAAAGTATAACATCTGCTATCATAATAAGGAAACAGTGACAGAAACGAAGATGACTTCAAACTTATATAATATTTATGTCGTATGTTAAGTAAGCACTAACACGTTTATTGCATAACATCCTTTTAACACCGATCGTGACTGGTTTTGCTTGAAGTTAGAGGCCCTAAAATTTGACGTCCTCACTCTACAATACAGTTTTTAAAATTATAAATTAATGTGAGAATGGCACTTTTAAAGTGAAAGCACCAGGGTGTTGAGAGCAGTGGTGGCTGAGTGTTAACGGCCCCGACTTACGAGTTGTAGGTCGCGGGTTCAAACCCAGCTAGGCGCATTACTTTGTGTAATTTATTTCATCACCACTGCTCTCAAAACGGTGAAGGAAAACATCGTGAGGAAACCGGCATGTCCTAGAACCAAAATTTCGAAGACATGTGACATCCACCAACCCGCACTGGGCCCGCGTGGTGGCACATTCCCTCTTCTAGAGAGGAGGCCTGAGTCTATGCTACCAGGGTAACCCGCGAAAATTTGAATTTTCTCCTTTCAAATACCATAATTAGACGTCTCTAACGCTGGTGTTCGCTCTCTCCATGTCTTTTTATTGTGTTCAATAGAAAGACAGTGAGAGAGCTTTTGGTCAATGAAAGATCTTCTCAAAGGAGATCTCCCGCTATACCTGAAACGGAAAATTATGGACATGTGCAATGTGCATTCTCCCTATACTTACGCACGGAACACAAACCTGGTCTTTGACGCTTCAGCAGAGGTCCAGGCTCGAGGTTTGTCGGCGAGCCATGGAGCGCAGTATCCTGGGTGTTCGAATTTCCGACCACGTAAGGAACACAGAGCTACGGGCCAAAATTAAGATTAAAGATGTTACCCGAAAAGCTGCCACTCTAAAGTGGAATTGGGCCGGACATGTCTGCCGCATGTCGGATGAGTTGTGGGCTAAAAGAGCCACTTATTGGGTCCCATCAAACGCAAGGCGACATCGCGGCAGACCAAGGCGAAGGTGGAGAGATGAGCTTGATAAGTACCGGAGGGACTGGCCCGCAATAGCCGAAGACAGACGTGTTTGGAAAAGGGAGAGGGAGGCCGTCGCCCAACAGTGGGACATAAATGGGCTAACTAATTAACTAATAGAAAGACAATGAGCAAACACAGGCGTTCGCTTGGGGTTTAATGAAATAAGGCCAGGTTCTACTCATTTTGAACTTTTTTAAACCTCTGGGTTCTCGGGTTTTTGAGTCAATAAAATTCTGACACCATCTCCCGCTCCGCCGATTTTTACCCAGCGAAAAAAAAATGCACGAGGGTTTTTTCATATATACCAAAGCTGTTGTTTTTATGGATGCTTTTATCGCGAAACAACGCGACACGAATATCCATATGCGATAATGTAGCTGCAGCATTAGTAAACACACTGACAAAGAATGAAGATGACTAGAAATTACATTACATAGTAATTTTATCGTGTCCCCCTTACATACATACATACATATTATTAAGCAAAATTCCCCACAGCGTTTATCTGTCAGTCTGGTTGCGATAAACTCAAAAACTACGGAACGGATTTTCAAGCGGTTATAACCAATAAATAATAGTAATATTATAAAGAGGTAAAATTTTTAAGTTTGTATGTAGGGGGTAATCTCTGGAAGTACCGGTCCGATTGGTAAAATTTTTTCGCCGATAGAAAGCTGCTTTATCCCGGAGTGACAGGCTATATTTTATGTGCCTACGCGGGCGACGCCGCGGGCAAAAGCTATTAACCAATAAACAGAGTGATTCATGAGGAAGGTTTAGATCTTTAGATGAAGAACACTGCACCGAGAACCAAGGCTCGGTAACCTTGGTTGGGCTATGTCGATCCATAGCCCGAAGAATTGGCAAACTGAAGTGGCAGTGAGCAGGGCTCATTCCTCGCAGAACAGATGGTGGATGGGGATGAAAGTTTCTGGAATGACGACCACGTATCAGAAGGCGATGAGCTCGTAAAGGTCGCAGGAATCCGATGGATTCGAGACGCATAGAGACATCGCGAGGCGTGCGTTGCGAATGGTACGTCTCGCATGCCTTGGGATGTGTGGGGACGTGTGTGCTCACAGTGAGCATTCGTGTCATACGATAGTTGCACACGCTGCCTCAGTGCGAGCCGTGCGCTCCGTGTGGATATAGGTGATATTGTCGTATAATGTGTTGCCACAGTGTAATCGTTTTGTTCACCAGCGTCTTTTCTTCTTTTTTTAATATTGAAAGAATCACTATGAAGACGCAGCTTCAATCTGCACGTCTCGCCTAGTGTTAGAGCCATTTTTCTAGTGACAAATACCATGCGTGGGCAAATAGGTGATATTGTCGTATAATGTGTTCCCAAAGCGTAATCATTTTGTCCACCAGCAACATTTTTTCTTTTTTTAAATATTGAATGAATCACTATGAAGACGTCAGCTGCATTCTGCACGTGTGTTCACGTTTGAGCCATTTTTCTACTGATGAACCATGCGTGGTTGTTTGCGTGCTCAGCTTAAGCACGTGTTGTTCGGGACGAATGCATAAATGTACCGTCGTATGCCTCAGGTTGAGGCATGCGTGGCGAACCATTCGCGACGCACGCCTCGCGATATCTGTACGCGGCTCAAGATGACCGGTCTTGTTCGTCTTTATGGCGACATTTGAGGCAGGCCTTTCAACGGAGGTGGGGGCACTCTGTTCCTCTAAAAAGTATATTCGATAGGTACTTATTTTATCTTTAGACTTTACTGATTCTTTCGTTTCTTTTCCAGCTGGATACCGTTTACGATGTAATGCTGAACATAAGTCTACTGATCGCTCTCCTCGGCGGCGTGGTATTCGTGGTGAGCTTCGCTGGTTGTGTTGGTGCTCTCAGAGAGAACACGTGTCTGCTCAAGTTTGTAAGTATCTTACTAAAGCGATCACACTGCCACGCATCACGCTACAAGTTGCGTGTCAACGCACCTTCGTGCGTACTTGTACGAGTGCAGATCTGCATCATCGTGCGAGTTTTTTACGCACTCACGCGCGTAGTTGCGTTTTGTAGATTCACGCAGGCTCAGCATTAGGTTAGGGTTTTTTTTTTTGGATTTTATACAAAATCACGCACGGCACTACGAGATTCAGTGTGCCATACATTGCGTCTGGCCTCGCACCCACGCGCGTGAGCGTATGTTTCTCCGCTTGCAGGCGCGTGATCTACATGAACGCGCGTCGATGCATTTTCGGTGTGTTGAACTGTGCGTGATTTTTTTTTTTTTTTTAATTGAGAGAAACTAGTGCTTGACTGCGATCCCACCTGATGGTAAGTAGCGATGCAATCTTTGATGGTGAGGCGCACTAGTTTATTAAGAGCCTATTCACTCTAGCCTTGAAGACACCCAAATTATAATCGGACGGGAAGACTGCAGCAGGCAGACTGTTCCAGTCCTTCGACGTACGCGGTATAAACGACGAGGCGAAACGCTTAGTCCGGACCGTAGAGGTTTCAACAACGTAAGGGTGAATATTCGCCGTACGTCGGGTTGTCCGATGGTAGAATGGCGATGGCGGAATCAAGTCATGCAATTCCTGCGCACACTCTCCAAAATGCATCCTGTAAAACACCGAAAGGCTGGCTACCCTACGCCTATGCTCAAGGCTTTGAAGGTTGGACTTAACCAAATCTGGATCACCAATTAGCCTCTTTGCACGCCTTTCCACCGAGTCCAAAGCTGCCAGGTGGCATTTTGCAGCACCAGCCCATATGTGACTGCAGTACTCCACACACGAACGGACCTGTGCTTTGTATAACATTAAAAGCTGTCCCGGTGTGAAGTACCGCCGGACCTTTGCAAGAACGCCCAGCTTCCTAGCAGTTACCTTGGCTTTGGACTCAATGAACCGCCCAAAGTTAAGGTCTGAGGGAATTTCAACCCCCAAGAGCTGAAGGCGGTCGGTGTACTCCTGGGATAAATTCCGAAAAGTAGGAACCAAGGTGCACGGGCTCCTTTTGGCAGTGAAAAGACACGCTTGTGTTTTGGCGGCGTTGAATCCCACTAGATTGGCTTCACCCCACTTGGAGACTGCCTGAAGTGAGATATTCGTTCGCTCTACCATAGCCTCTCTTTCGGACCGGATTAGCTCCTTACTAGCCCGAGCACTGGGCAGGTATCTCTCTACAACTGTGCTATCATCTGCATACCCATAGATACCGGGCACCAGCAGATCGTTGATATGCAACAGGAAGAGAGTTGCAGAGAGAACAGACCCCTGAGGAACTCCGGCATTAATCGTCATGGGCTCTGATGAGCATCCGTCGACAACAACTCGGAGAGACCGTTCACTCAGGAAGTCTTTTACCCAGTTAATCAGACCAGGGGAAATGCCGTACGCTGGAAGCTTACTCAATAGGCTAGCGTGCCAAACCCTGTCGAAGGCCTTCGAGACGTCTAAGGAAACGGTAATCGCTTCCCCATTCTTCTCGAGGGCCTCGCCCCACAAGTGGGTGGCATAAACCAGTAGGTCCCCAGTAGACCGCTTGCGGCGAAACCCGTACTGTCGGTCACTGAGGAGATCGTTACCTTCCAGGTATGCCATGAGGCGCGAGTTCAATACACGCTCCATAATCTTGCAGAGTATGGAGGTTACCGAAATCGGCCGATAGTTGGCAGGATCGGCACGACTGCCCTTTTTGGGCACGGGTTGCACGTTGGCAAGCTTCCAGGACTTGGGCACTATTCCAGTCCTAAATGAGAGGCGATACAAGCGCGTCAATACAGGAGACAACTCGGGCGCACAAGCCTTTAGAACAATCGCTGGTATGCCATCTGGTCCACTGGCTTTATTTATGATTTCTATGCAAACGGAGATACTTACAAGCAACGTTAAAGCATGCATATAGGCGCTACGCTGCTTGGTGCGTGGCAGTGTGATAATTGCCTAACACTTTGTTTAAGGCGAGTACGAGATAATTTGTAAAGGAGTCAATAAGCGGCTGTGGTGATAGCGCACTCATATTTATATGGGTGGGCTGTGTCCGCAGCCGTCTCCTTGCAATTCGGCCCATATAACATGATGTCGGTGGGGCCATGGGTAGTTGGAGGGTGTCCCTAACACTTTGATCGGACTATTGATCTTTCTGCTAGCTGGCGTGGTGATAAGAAGAGTGTAGTACGACACAAGAGCATCCAACTCGGTACGTTTTTGAAGGTGTGCCCAGGGCAAAGCACCACCGAATCCGCATAGAGGCGATCGGTGTCAGCGACCTCCACCGCCGGGGCCATGGTAGAAGAAAAGAGAGAAGGAAGGAATGGCAGGTGCCCGCCTCCTTCTATGAAGAACTGCTAGCGACGGAGGCGGCCGCACGCATTAGGAACGCACTTACGTTAATTAAACCAACAATCTTTTAAGCCATACTCAGTTTGCCGATAGGCAGGTCGGAAAGGACCCTCTTAATGCATTATTAAGTCAAGGAAATGATGTCCACGGTAATTGGAGGTACCACTTTATAAAGCTCAGTCAAATTATTACCTCGTTGACTGTTTATATCTCTAACTATAGTGCTTAAATAGGTATAGCGCTATATTTAAACACTATATTTTACGCGATAAACGAAGCGAGAACATTACCACGCTTTCACTTTTCAGAATCCATCAGTAAAATTCATCAAGCTTTCATGTTTTAAGTAGTGCAAATTGAATTTACCTACCTTACGTATACCTCAACGTGGTTCCACGTCTAAAACTAACCAACATTTAAAATGTGATTTTGTACATTATTCTTGAGATCTTTAGGCCTATTTTGCTTTGCATCGAAAGTGTAGTGAATGAATCCGTCTCGGGCGGCCATTAGTGAATTGATTTTGTCATGGAAATGACAAAAAATATAGATTCATTCTGGTGATGCGATCTTTTTTAAACCGACTGGAAGGAGGTTCTATGTTCGGCTGAATGTTTTGAGATGGGAAATCATAAATAACTTCACTCGCTATGGGGCCTTACCATCATCGTCTTCCTGCCCTAGTCCCGTTTTATTTGAGGTCGGCGCAACACGTTTTTTTTTCTTCCATTCTGTCCTGTCACTCGTCACGCTATCACTAACTCCCTTTTCTTTCATATCGCTTCTCACACAATCCATCCATCTTTTCTTTGGCCTCCCTCTTCCCCTCCATCCATCCACATGTAAACTCATAACTTTTTTAGCAACATGCGTTTCATCCCTCCTTTTCACATGACCATACCAAGACAAACGATTCCCTTTCAACTTTTCAGTCATTGGCGCCATTTTCAAACTTCCCCTAATATACTCATTTCTCACTTTATCCATTCTCGTCACACCACACATCCATCTTAGCATTCTCATCTCCGCTATATGCAATCTTTTTTCATCCATCTTTTTCACATCCCAACATTCTGATCCATACAGTATGACAGGCCTCATCACGGACTTGTAGATTTTACCCTTCAACTTGAGGGGCATCCGTGGGTCACAAGTGGTTCCCGTGACCTGTCGCCATTTCATCCATCCTGCGTTGATCCGACGTGTTATGGAATATGTTATGTTATGCCATGGGGCCTTACCATGACATGTTAAAATGTCAAGCGTGCGAGCGAGAAAGAGGCATAGAGTAGAGCTATACATCCTACATACAGTTAACTGGTCGTCATGTGGATCGCTTTAAGAACTCCTGATAAGGCCTCTGGGCGGAGTGAGAGAGAATAATCAACACATGATTATATTTATTTACAACAGTTTATAAAATGTATTAATGACTAGCTTGTGCAACTTTGCCCGTCGGTTTGAAAGTCGGTTTCTCCATACAAACTGTGGACCACCATTTCATCCCTTTAGGGGGGTGAATATCGGAAAAATCCGTTCTTAGCGGATGTCTACATCCTATAAGGTACCTGCCTGCCAAATTTTAAGTTTGTAGGTGTTACAGTTTCTGAGATTTCGTGATTAATCAGTGAGTGTTATTTCGCTTTTATATTGATGCCAGTCTTGTGAAACTCCGAACAAATTACTTTTTCTATGGAATTGGTTGCATTCTTTAGCCAACATTGAGAAAAACATCAATTTGACCAACATTACCCCTATCTATGACAGTTCTTTACTTCTAGTTTTCATGTTGGTAGCCTTGTGGCCAAAGAATGTTAACAATTTCTCTCGAACTGAATGTTCTAAGTTCCGTCTCTTGTTTGCATGCTCTGTGATTGATGCGTCCGACTTACATGCGAAGCTGTGTCAATCATTTGTTCCGAATAATTACAATAATCGCTTATCCATTATTTCAGCCGAAAGATGTCCACTGTCAGGCACAACCCTTCTCCAAGTGTCACCACAACGAACGGTCATGTGCGTCTCATCTATCGCAGTTTCGTGACTCACCTGCACGCTTAGCCAAGTTGTTATTCTGCAATCGTTAACGCTGTCGAAAAGTGATGAAACGTATGGGAATGACGTCATCTCAACGTAAAGTCACGTGGTCAGAACAAACGAATAGACAATTTGTAGCCAAGTTCACATCGTTCAAAATCGTTTCTACAATATTTAACGCTACATCCTTTGTTATACAAACGCTACATTGTAGAACGAGCGGCCGACTCAGGCGCGTCAACATGGCTACCAACTTATCGTTTTCTACAATTGCTGTCACCGAGGCGTTACCGATTAGAGAACGGAATTCGATTGTAACTTGGCTAGGGGGGCAGGACCTAGACCATGACGTTTAAAGTAAGATTGTTTTAATCTTGTTTTAGTGCGGGTAAGAGACGGAGCTATATAGGTTGTCTAGCGCCATCTCTTACCCACACTGAAACAAGATTAAAACAATCATACTTTAAACGTCATGGTAACCCCGCTGGTCATCGGTCCACCTTGTGGGGGACATTCCAACGTTGCTTCTTTGAAAAAACTAGCCTATTTATAATTCTGTTCCCTTCTTCCTCCACAGTACTCCCTCTGCCTGCTCATCCTGTTCCTGGTGGAGATGGGCGGCGCTGTCTGCGGGTTCGTGTTCCCTCGCTCGCTGCACGGCCTCTTGGAGCTGAGCTTCACAGAGCGTGTGGTCCACGCATACAGAGATGACCCTGATCTGCAGAACTTCATCGATTTTGCTCAGAGTGATGTGAGTTTGTTGAACTATTTGTTAACTCCCGATGCAAAATACTGTACAGATACCAGCACGAATCTTGAGCGCTGACTTCCGCTTGCGCAGAAGTAAAATATCGGGCATAAAATAGATAAATACAGAAGTTAGTCTCATGTATGTACTTCAATGATCATTGCTATGCTCGACGGTCGTGCTAGGGTTGGCGCCTCTCGGGTGCGGTGATAAATAAATTGTAAAAATATTACATTTGCCACAAAGTCATGTTCGCTTTCTTTCTTGGTGAAGGGCTGGTGGCCACTGAGGTACCTACCTAGCTAACAGTTCTGCGTTACGATAAAACAAATCATCAAAATACAAGCAAATACTAATAATAAACAACTGGTAGCTTGAAAAACGATAATTTGCATGACTACGGTCGATTCAGATCGTCTGACTCAAAAAAAATTTTTTTTTTTAATTTTTCCAGTTCCATTGCTGCGGCCTAACTTCAGATGGCTACATGGACTGGTCGAAGAACGAGTATTTCAATTGCTCGTCTCCGTCAGTGGAACGCTGCGGGGTTCCGTTCTCGTGCTGCATCAACGCCACCGACATCTCCTCGGGGCTCGTCAACATTATGTGCGGGTATGGCGTGCAGAACTACCCGGTGAGTCGTTTAGTCTGTGATGAGAAGGTGGAACCAATTGTCTTTTGGTAAGAAGAGGCTGTTCGGGGATATTTTAAGTGAGGTAATGAAGAAATTAAAATGTAATCTTCTATCTTTCTTCTTATACATATACATAAAAGAAAGTCGTGTTAGTTACACTATTTATAACTCAAGAATGGCTGAACCGATTCGGCTGAAAATTGGTTTGGAGGTAGCTTAGAACCAGAAGACGGACATAGTATACTTTTTGATAAAAAGGTAAAGTTTTTTTTTGTTTTAAGTATGTTTTTTTGTTTGTAGGAGGTAATCTCTGAAAGTACTGGTCCGATTGCTGAAATTATTTCACCGATAGAAAGCTGCTTTATTCCTGAGTGGCATAGGCTATATTTTATGTAGGTACGCGGGTGAAGCCACGGGCAAAAGCTTTAGTGTATTCACGGAGACGAGTTAGTAGAGCGCTATCTCACTCACACAATTTTTTAACTGCGATTGGTCAGTGATAAACGCTAAGGCGGTGTACACAGTACGAGTACTTTTTAGTCTACTCACAGAGTACATTTTTTATATAGGGTATAGAGTTGTCACTCACGTCATTTTGCGGAATGTATAGCGTATGGCGCCATCTGGTGCTTTGTGCAAGGTACTTCCGCACCAGGCTTTCATAGGTAATAGTTCATTTTATATTTTACTTTTGTTTTATAAATATTGTAATTGGAAATTAAAATAAAACGAAGTAGATAATACAAAAATCTGTTATATATAAATATAAACTTGTTTATGTAGATATTATAATATAATAAAGAAAATTTAATCATTAACTCTCGATTTTATTTCTTTCCTTCATATCCATCCAGATATATAAAAAAGTAGGTGCCCATAAAAAAATTCTATCAAATAAATGTCTCTCAATTTATACGACAGACGAAGCCGCAGGAATAAACTAAGCGAACTTTTAAGAAGCGCAATGTGAACGCACATTTACATTTCTAAGGTATTGTTAACGCCCACTGACCCTAAAAAAGTTTTTTTTGTCTTTGTCATTTGTATGATAATGTGCGATAGAGAAGGCGCTATACTAACTCGTCTCCGTGAATACACTATAGCTTTTGCCCGTGGCTTCACCCGCGTACCTACATAAAATATAGCCTATGCCACTCAGGAATAAAGCAGCTTTCACTATAGCAGTAAAAATGTGTATCACCCCTCCCCTTTCTAAATTGCAGGTCGCCGAAGCGAGCAAACGCGTGTGGACGAGCGGCTGTATCGAGATCGTGCGCTCGTGGGCCGAGCGCAACCTCTACACCATCGCGTCCGTCGCGCTCGGCGTGGCGCTGTCGCAGCTGTTCGTCATCTACCTCGCCAAGACCCTGGAGGGACAGATTGAGTTGCAGAAAGCCAGGTAGGACTCACAAGCGCGTGTGGACGAGCGGCTGCTCGAGTTAGGCCTTTGCAGGGTAGCCTGCACAGACCTAAGACAAGTTAGGGTAATGTCTAGAAGGAAAAGAAATGAACTTTACAGTACTCCACTCTTTAATTCGTCTCACTGCTCGATCGTCAGTGAATGTGTTCACTGCTCGATCGTCAACAGTAAACTGAGCTTAGTTTACTGCGAAACTGAGCCTCAGTTTTGGGCTAGCATCACGTTCGTTATTCTATCGGCCTTTTTATCTACAAATATAAATCTATATAATATATAAAAGCGAAATACTACTCACTGATTAATCACGAAATTACAGAAACTATAACACTGACAGATGCTAGAATTTGTATAAACTTGACCAATAGGCTAGTTGCCGTAAAAAAATTAATTAGTCCGTCTTTTAGATTATTCAAAAATAAGGGACACGTATTTTTTTATTTGTAAATTAAACCAAAAATGATCAAGTTATAGCCCAAAAGTTACGTGTAACGTCACGCCGTACTGCATTTTTTCGCACGGGATAACGTCACACGTAACTTTAATGGGCTATATCTTTGTTATTTTTTGTTTAATCGAAAAAAGAAAAAATACGTGTCCAAAATTTTTTTATAATCTAACTAAAAAAAATGTAATTATTTTGACCCTGGAAACTACCCTATTACAGATGGCAAACCTGAAACAGGGGCACATTGGGCGCTTACCGCGACGAGTGTCGCCGCGCTCTCCTGTAGCACGCGCCCGCCCCGCCGGCAGCGCCTGCACAGCTGCTCGCGCCCGCACAGCTGGCAGCGCCCGCACAGCTGCTCGCGCCCGCACAGCTGGCAGCGCCCGCACAGCTGCTCGCGCCCGCACAGCTGGCAGCGCCCGCACAGCTACTGGCGCGCAGCCAGCTAGGAGCGCCCGCACAGGGAGCGCCCGCACTGCACATGTGATCACCTTGACGTTACTACTAAACGGCCGCGTTTATAAATATCTGTGAACTATGTGTAGCGATTGATTTAGCAGATTTTTTTATAGAAACAGTAATGTTTTGTTAATCCGACACTCGGTAATTGGATAAATACTAATTACAATGTGTATTTCATTCAAAATAAGATTAGATATTCAAACAAACCTTTTTACTGTCTGTTCACCCGATTTTGACTTTTATTGCGTTGGTAACATTACAAATGGCAAATAGTTTGTATTGTAACCACTTTTTTTTGTGCTTTTAATGCCATCCTTATGCCTTTGGAATAGAAGTCAAAATCCATTGAACGAACAGTAAAAACTAGTTTGTTTAATTGTCTAATCTTATTTACCGTATACCACTTTCTTGTATGATTTATTAGCTTTTAAGTCTGTCCTGTTATCGTGACCGTGGCGTGCTTGACACATTTTTGCAAGAAAGTGGGTTACTGTAATTTGGTTCAGTTGCTGAATCAGTAATGCTGCTTTAAAGCCATAGGGTCAGACTTTCAGGCCGACAGCGTTTTAACAATGCTGAAATTCAAATTCTTAATTCAGAAATCGAGGGTTACAATTTATAGTCTGCTAATCAGTTGCTAAATTGTTCAGAGATATTTATAAATAAAAGTGAACATGTGAAAGTGTGTTGACTTTAACAAAAACAGGATTTATGCGTCTTATGTGCCATTGACTCTCAAGATTTTTAGTGAACTCTGTGATTTGTGACGTAAAAATGTACTAAGAACCGCGATTTTTGAACTTACGTGCCATCGTTTTCTGCATTTGTGAATCGAAATGCGATGATGTGCCATCGATTTTTCTACTATGGGGATTTGATTTCGTTTTGTTGAGGATTTTTCTTATTTTTTTAAGGCGTGTAAATGTTGAGACGAAAGTGGTGATGAAGTTGTATGAAATGTAGGTATCCCGACTTTGATAATGTTTTTTTTTTGTGAAAATGTTGCCAGTTTTATCTCTCTTAATTACAATTTTGACTCACCAAACTGAATGTCTGAACTTCTGCCTACTTTGTTGCAGTTTTTTTTTGCCTGTATTAATACTGTAAAGTGGTAAGCTCGAGTTGCAAAAAAAAAATGCCTTTTTCATCCCTTCCAGTGTATTGCCATGTTTAAAAAAATAAGGAAAATACTCTCAACAGAAGAAAAAAAAAATATGAAAGAATCTCAATACAGTTCGGACTATTTCGTATCATCGCGCCGGCCCCTATAGGGAGCGGGCAGATCTCTGCGAGCTTTCTTATTGTGCATATTATTGTTAGGTGTAATTTATATGCGATTGCCAATTCGTGGTGTTAATATCTCTAGTTATAAAAATGTATCTATGATTATTATATTTTTGGTATTTTTGTTTCACTATAAGTAGAACTTGACTGACAAATTTGTGGGAGAAAATTGTTTTTTTTTTTTTTTATTATTGTAGTATAATTAAAAAAACAGGTAATGTCGCATTAGCATAGCATATGTTGTTGAATAATAATTAAAAAAATATGTATATATTTCTCAATAAATAGTTTCAAACAAGTTTGCCATCCAATTAAAATTCTTTTGACAAATGTATATATCTTGAAATCGAAAAACAACGCTAGGTAACCCTGGTTAGTTTAAGTTCTACTTATTCTAAAAATAACAGTTAACAAAAACTATGTATTTCATATTATCTTAGTTAACCTTGCATTTATATCGACTGTATATAAGGCGTCTATATATAATAATCGTAGGGTATATTTTCCTATGAATTTAATTCTCAATATTTTTAATGTCAGTATCGACATGATACCGATAACGATACTGCTTAAAAGAATCATGTCCGTTTGTTATCAAGAAGTATGTAAAAAAGTAAACGATCACAAATAATAATGATTAAAAATTATGATATTAATTTGAAATCGTTTATAGTAGATTGGTTATGTAAAGCAGTTTCAGTGTCACATAATTTTAAACTTTATCGTCACTACTATAATACATAGTATCGCTTGAGAAACTTGAACTCCACGGGCGCTCCGCTGACTCCAATTATATGACACTGAAATTGCTCGCCGCTATCTCGGTGTGAATTGAGCTTTAGAGCACAATATACAATTACCGGAACGGATTTTGAGCGCTGGCTTCAAGTTGCGCAGAAATCAAATATTCGGTCTCTTTAGTGGTACGATGTGAGACGCGGGGGCGGGGAGTGTCAGCGATTGGCGCGCCGCGCCATCGTGTCATAGACGTCACTCGTGATTCGTTCCCTACCTTGCTGCATGTATCTAACAACGATGACGATTAGCTCGCCAATGTATGGAATGCGTAAAGCGATCCCCACTCTGAAGCCGAGCGCTCAATATTCGTTCCGGTAGTTGTACAAGAAGTTACGTTTCTAAAATACAATATCGTTATCGGTATCGGAGCAATAATAAACATTACGTTTAAGTAATTAATTAAAATAGTAAAATAATGTTATAATTATTATGTCTCACGAACATCTTCCTTTCTTAATGTTTAAGTAGGAAAATATCTGAATTGTGATAATTATTATTCCACTTTACGATTTTGCCCAAAAAGGCCATATGCTTATTCTTTTCCAAAATTAAAAAAAAAAAACAAGACTAAACATTAAAATGTGTTGCTTTTTTTTTCAATTAAAAATGTAGACTGATTTAATTTTTATTAGTAAAAATATGATGTTCCATTTTAAGTATTTTGATAGATAATAATATCTTTGGGTTTTATTTTCTAATTAGTGCAAATAAATAACGACAATAAAGATCTAATGACAGCGTCAGTTGACGGCATTGCTGTGGCCGAATGATATTTAAAAAGTAAATAGTGACCGACCGAATTTTCGTTTTCGTTATTGGCCAAAAAAATGATATTCGGCTATATTTTTGTTTTCGGCTATAAACCAGCCGAAGCTTCGGCTAAGCCGAGTAAAAAAAGTACATCCTATGTAACTTTTCTACAAACAAGAAATACCCTGTATCACACTTTATGCATATAGCCAAAGAAAACGAAATCGTCCATCAAAATCCATTTTCGGTCGGGCACTAAAAATAAACTGTTTTTGCCATAGACACGCTAAAAAGACTGGGTAACATCTGGTACGGTTTCGTTATGTCAGTTAAAATAAAAACGTACCAGGTATTTTTTGATACCGGGAATATTCATAGACCGGTCTAAAAAAATTGTTACTAAATCAAAACTGTAAATACAGTGTTAGAAAATTGTTATTGGTTTCATATCATTGGTAAAAAAAGTTAATTATTAATATAAAATTCAATTAAAATTGTTTTATTGCACACGTGTGCTCAATATTTTCGTTGGAAGCTCAATTTTCTTGTAGTTCTAAATCTTGTTAATTTGAGAGTTAGAAAATGTAAAAATTCGACTGTGTCAAACTTAGCAATTGTTTGGTTTAAAATTAACCTTTTTACAGCATACGTCGGATATATCGAACGAACACTTGCATTTATCCCTTCAGGGTCGCACATCCACGACAAAATACTTCATCTCGTCTGTCACATATGGCTATGGAAGGACTAAACGAGATGGAGTACTTAGTCACAAATGCACGACTCTGGCGATTAAGACACGAAAAAACTCGTCGTACCAATTGGACGCAAGCAGTTAAAGGGTTAATGTAGATGTTTAATAAGCTGCGTTCAATCTGACATTTATTTTGTAACAGCTGACATTAAATTGCGAATTGACAGGACGTTGTGAAAAAAGAATGTACGAAATGTGTTCATAACTAAGTATTTTAAGCTCAGAAAAATTAACATTCATATTGTATCATTCCAATAAGTTCTCAGCTAAAACAAATAAAACCCAGCATGAAAATGTAAAAACACGCATTATGAATACAAAATATATGAATTAATTTTTAATCCCTAATTAATAATTAAGCAATATTATAGAAACACTTCAAAACTGCCATTAGTGGTTGATTAGTAAAATCACAGTTTAACCCTAGTGCTCACGCGGTGAGCTATTTGCCGCGGCATACGACATGGATCTAGAAATCCTCTCCTATATGTAACTTGTGCCGGTTCTCCAGGGTGCTGCTTGAGACTGAACATCGATTGTTTATTATGTATGTATGTTACATGCACTAAAGGATATCTGATCAGTTTGTGGGTGGCATCTCTGAGTGTCTATTTTGCGACTACTTTTGTTACCTTGGGTATACCGCTGTTAAAACAATTGTATGTGCTTATAATAAATAAATAAATATATACTCAAACCTACCTGTTTGGGAGGTTAGGCTCTGAAGTTTCTTACGCTACATTAGACTGTAAATCTTGCATAATTTTCAAAATATACCTAACGTTAGTTTTATGAGGGCGGCAAAATGCTCATAGCGGGAGCATTTCTAAGGTTAAAAGTCACTGGTCAAATAAATAGTTACTATGTAATTGTTACAATTAATCATTTATATTATACTATATCACAGAGCATAGAATCGCCGCGCCGGTAGTGACTAGGGATGTTATAACACTAATATAAAGGGTGAAAGTTTTATGTTTATGCACAAGTGTCTCAAAGTTCATTGCTTTGGTGTATTTGACATTTACTCACAATTTATACAATTGACCTTGAGGTCAAGGTTACACACAGTGTCCCCCGATGTTTCGCCACCCATCTACTCCCGTATCCTACCGGATCCTGAAGGCGTGATTAAAGGTGTCAAAAAATAATAGGCCCATTTTGACATCTGTCAAAACAAAAAGAATAATCGCAATATATTTCATCATATTATTTTTGAAGCGCCAAAAAATGAACCAATTTATGTTTTTAAGCTATTGCATAGCTTCTATCGCGGGCCGTGAGCATGGAGATCGAATCCAGAAATTCCGTAACGAAAATAACCTAACACCCCCCACTCATTTGTTTTGAGCGTGGTGACCGATAAGAAAACAAATGAGTGAACAATCAATTAAAATTCAATTCAATGTGTGAAAGTGTAACTTCAATTAATATCAAAGAAAAAAAAATACTGCATAAATAAAATAAATAAATAATTATAATTGCATAAGTTGATAAAAATGCTATGCAATAGCTTTACCGCGGCAGTCCCCGAGTGCCACACGTCTTTTTTTTGAACTATAAAGTAATTTTTAATTTTAACGACTTAGGCGTTGTTTTTGAGTCAACTTTTTCTGTCTTTTTCGGAGCAAAATTTTTTATGTTTTCCTCAGTACCCCTGTTAAATATAGTCTAAACCTATTCCGTCACCATCAGCCGGCGATGCGCTTCGTTGCTCTGTGTACAAACACTGCAATACACTTTAATATTACATAGAAAACAGTTCAACTTCCACATAATAATTATAGTGCAATATTTTTACTAGAAATTTTAATATAAGTTGATTTTAGTGCCAGTTTAGTAAATATTCCAAATGTTTTCTCAATGTGAATGAATAATTCAAGATAATTTCAATCCAGCGTAACCAGCTCTAATATCTTGTGTTGGGTTAAAAAGGTCCCTAATAACTGTGTTGCAATGGATTTTGAACTCTGTTGAGTACGACTTAGGGTTGGTATTAATATTTGATTATCTCGAATTCTATACAATGTGTTCCTTTTGGTATTTTTAGGGTATTTATGAGACCATACCTAAGAATCAATCGGTTTTTTTTTTGTTAATGTTTTTAGCTCGGGTACCAAGTCCTTTAAGCCATGTCTTTGTACGAATAGTTAATTTGTTTAGTATTAAAATATGGATGTACAAATTCTACTGTTTTTGTAGTATTTGGCAACAAAATGTTTTTGTAGTAAATGACAGCAAATGTATCAAGTCAACCTTCTCGCCAAATTAAATTAATATCATAAATTAAATTAAAAATTAGAACAAAAAATCATCTAGTTGATCTTTGGCGTGGTCTCATAAATACTCTACTAGTTATGGAATATCATACGTTGTATTAGTTTTGACATAGTTATACAGGGTCAAGATAAATAAAGGAACTCTGCAGACAAAATGGATATCGGTATTTATCAAAATTAAATATCAAAAACCTGATGAATGATGGCACGGTTGGCGCAGTAGTTGACCAATTGGCTGCTGCGTTACCTGTTGCAGGTTCGATTTCCGGACGGAACAATTATTTGTATGGCCTACAGATAATTGTTCCTTGTCTGGATGTCTTGTGTACGTGAGTTGTAAGTGTTTGGGATATAGAAATAGTTCCTAGTGTGGGGACAAAGTTGATTTAAAAAAAAAAAAAACGATATAAAAATGTCGATGTGGAGTTTCGTAAAAATATACCTTTTTGATCCTGTATGTAACTGTGCTTCTATAAAAAGATACAAAAAGTAATTTTCTTGTTCTTCATTGAGAGAAAATAATTGTTTATAAAAAGTGCTCATAATTGTACACCTTGTAATTGTATATTATTATCGAATAATTTTTTATTGTACTCAATTTTATACTATAGGCTTAAACACTAATCAAGAATTCCATAAGAATGTGATGTTTTTGTGTTAAATTATATTTTTAAGTAGTAATTTTTTTAAAGTCAAAATAACCGCGTCGAATTTGAATTATATTAGGTAAATATTATTGAAATTGCCAACTTTGTCACTAACTTTCTAAAAAAAAAAAAAAAGAAATGTTTAAGTAACTATGCGATTCTAATAAGAATAGGAATGTCAATGACCTCTATCTGTCAAATCTGAAAAGTTCAATTAGCAAAGAATATATATTTTTTAATTGATATAAACTACTGCGATCCCACCTGATGGTAAGCAGTGATGCAATCGTTGATGGTGAAGCGCAATAGTTTATTAAGAGCCAATTCACTCTTGCCTTAAAGACTCCTAGATTATAATCGGACGGGAAGACCGCAGCACGTTAAACGTTGTACTTAGCGTATAATGTTTTTTTTTTACTTCGTTTAACCGAATCTTGGTTAAATCTAAGTAAACAAAAACGTTATTATTCAGTCTAAGTTAACAAAATAAATATTATTTAATTCATAATTAAAAAACCCTACCAGATTCAATTTGACAGGTATGACGTCAAAAAAGTCAATCCTATTCATATTTGATTCGCATAGTATCTTATTATTGACTGCAGTATAATACCGAGTTTCAGAAACGAATATTATCGCAAAATTTATTTGACAAATTGTTAAATGTTTGGTGTTGTCATTGGTTGAATGAAAGCTCGCTACTTTTTTTTTTCGGTGGGAAATCTTCAAATAACTCTGAGTAGAGCGAGTGTCAAGGTAGAACTACACTGCTCACACGTGTGCTACACTCGCCGATCTGTAGCCCGATTCACGTAATCAAACCCGTAACGATATCTTAGCGATTTAGTCGTTTAGACCATTTCCGTATTCAAATCCATCAATCGAGTTGGAACGACACCGATTTTAAAGTCGTTTGGTCGAAGAGCCGATTTAAAAAAATATCTGTATTACATTATCTTATAGGTAGAATACTTAATAATGTAACTAGAAATAAGTCGTCGATAGATCGTTTAGTTTCGAGCCAGTTAAGTTGTCGTTCTATCCAATCCCGATTATGGAACACGTGAATATCGATTTTGGATAGGACTTCGATCGAACGACTATAAAACTTCAACGATGGCTTGTTTGATTTTACGTGAATCAGGCTACTGGGCGCGTCGGTCTCCATACATTTTACATGGAAACTAGACTTGTAGAGCTACACTTGATCCACGCTACGCGACATCGTCCTACGTACAAATCAGGCGTGTTAGGTACGTGTGCGGCGGTCGAATATAGTTCTAACTTTACACTTTCAACTGACTAAAAGCCACCTGTTTCTTTCTACATGTCGACTTTTGTAAGGGAAACCCGTGGTCCTTTAACGCTCGCGAATTGAAAGAACATACATACAATTACCGGCACGGATCTTGAGCGTTGGCTTCAAGTTGCGCACAAGTCAAATATTCGGTCTCTTTAGTGGTGCGAAGTGAGACGCCGGGGCGGGGAGTGTCAGTGATTGGCTCGCTGCGCCATCGTGTCATAAACGTCACTCGTGATTCGTTCCTGCGCTTGCAGCATGTATCTAACAACGACAACGATTGGCTCGACAATGTATGAAATGCGCAAAGTGATTCCCACTCTGACGCTGAGCGCTCAAGATCCGTGCCGATAATTGTAGGTGTGGCTTTAGTCAGTCAAGGTCTGATACGCCCTCAACTCCGCTTTAGAGCGGCAAAAGTCATCAAATGATTTCCTACCTACAAAAAAAAAATGGTCTATCAGTTACCTTTTGCGATGTTTTAGATTCTCGATAGTCTTTCTTGAAACCCGGAGTAAATGTAAGTATCTTATGATAGTAATGCAAGATGAAAATTACTCGTTTTTAACCAAATATAATCTGCATGTCGTATCTTAGTTCGTAAGCAAGTTATCGATGTACATATATATTAGAAATTCTAGTGTATGTATTGATGACATTTTTATTGAAGTTTTTGCTAGAGGAAATGCTTGAGCGTGGGAAAAAAAGGACATATTAGATAGATCAACGAAATCTTGAAGGTTTGTTTTTGGTAAATGAATTATAGTAAGCCATAGAACAAAAGTTGTTTATGATGTTAGTACAAACTAACCCTGTTAACTAGAGTCTTTGTTCAGAAAATAAGAACAATATTTTTGCAAAATTTTAAATTGCATTTCATATTTTTTTTTCACTTCAATTGTTATACACTCTGGAATTATGTACCTATAGTAGATGAAGAGCCCATCATCAAATCAGAAGAGATGTCCACTGTTGGACATATGCCTCAACCAAGTGTCGCCACAACGACCGGTCCTGTGCGACTCGCATCTATCGGATTCCCGCGACCCTCACCAGGTCATCGGTCCAACTTGTCGGAGGCCTTCCCACGCTGCGTCTTCCGGTGCGCAGTCGCCACTCTAGAACCTATCTGTTCTGCCATCAATGTGCCCTGCCCATTGCCACTTCAATTCAATTCAATTTTTTAATTGTATGGCTCCATCAATATTGCCACTTAAGTTTGGCGATTCTTTGCGCTCTTTCGGTCACTTTAAAGGTTTAAAAGTTGGTAAAGGTTTTAATTATTGAATGCTTCTTCTGTTATTTACCCTTACCACACTTTTGAATCTTACCCTTCAAGGGTAAGTCGCAATAATCATAGCTGAAGCATTTCATCTAGCTGATATCATTTAGTATAAAGCACAATTCATATAAAAATGAAGATATTTTGCGTATAAAATAGTCGGAACTGAAAAGACATTATTCTTGTACATTGAATACCAGTTGTCGGTGATGTAAAATATAGGAAATTAAATGAACTGTAACCTGTATAAACTATTGTCTTATTCTTTCACACAGTATCACACTCTTTACCCTATTCGCGTTAAGGCGTATAGTCCCTTGAACCATCTGACCGAAATTATGTGAACGCAACTCTCGCACTCGCCTAGGCGGCAGTACGCAAATCTGTGCATTTATTTGCGGCCAGCAGCGCCCGGAAAGCACTTTAAATCCATTTTCTCTGCGAGATATTGATTGATTTACATATGCAATGTTCACTTTGAAGAATATTTAACCACCAATTTTTATGTGTAAAAATGTTTCTAAAGGTCCAAGCCGTTTCGAAGGAGTAGGGAAAAGTTGTGAAAAGTTGCGAAATTGCTAAATATTTTTTTTTGACAAAAGTATTAATTGCACGAAAAAATCAAATGTTGATATCGCGGGTCTCAAACCATAGGGGCGTATCCACAAAACCCCTACTTTTCAGGAGAGACAAAAAACTTATATAACTTTTCCTATGATTGAGCCAGCTCGTTGTTTTTTTGCATGTAGCTATATATTTCTACTGCAATTAATGTAGGATTCTTAATTTTAGGGTATTTCCTCTATAACACTAGTTTTTGGTTGATACGCCTATATAGCATGACGACTATACTGTAAAATTCCGTTAAAATACTCTCTGAAATGTATGAAATTTATGGACGCAAAATCGTTTTTCTCAGATTGTTAATATTTATATCAATATTTATTATTACTTAATTGGTGACTTAAAATATTGCTATTTAGGAATGAGAACCCATTGAAATTAACGTTATTTACCTAATTTCAAGAAATCATACGCCTGTCTGGCTTGTCATAAATATTGAGAGGTGTTTTAACTCAAAGAGGAAGTATAAACCAGTTTTGTTCCACAATTTTAAAAAAAGGAAATGATTAGTAGGTAATTACACAATATTCTCGTGTTTGAAAGAAAAATAAGCATTATAAAAATAAAATTTATTCATAAATCTGAACATAATTATTAGAAATATCTTTAAAATCACAAACATTTGAAATTGAGCTGAAACAAAACATAGCTCTCAAAAGCGCTGAAGGAAATCATCGTGAGGAAACACGGTGAGGAAGGCATTAGTGATGTTTGTGTGAATGTCTGATTTCTCACATTCGAGAATGCGAATGCGAATATTCAAATTCAATATTCGCGAATGCGAATGCGAATATTGACTTTCAAACAAAGTGCGCGCAAAATATCAGACAGTTTTCACATTTCGTATCAGCCAAACTTAAACCGAACATAACAGAGCCTTAACAGACTAATTGAATGAAGTTTAACACAAAAAGTTTTTCAGGAAACACAGACTCCGGCAGGGAATTTCACTCCTTAGCTATACGCATAATGAGTGTGTTCCCAAACGCTTTGTACGTATGGGTGGAATGTTCACCATGTACCGGTGTCACAACGCCGTATATCTTGTGGTCCAATGATGGAACGGACTTGGCGGGATTAAATTCTGCAATTCCAATGCACACTCTCCGAAATGTAAACAATAAAAAACCGACAGGCTAACAACTCGGCGTCGATGCTCAAAAGACCATACACGATCAAACTTGTGCTTGTACCGTCTCGTCCTCGCTAAGATCCCGAATTTTTTGGCAGACAGTTTGGCTTTTGCTTCGATGTAGAAGCCGAAATTGAGGGTAGTCGACAGCGGCACTCCAAGAATCTCTGAGATCGGAGAGAGATCTCGGAGAGACTGGATCTGAGATCCATAAGCTCGCTCGTCGGACATGTAACTCTCAACAACAGTGCTATCGTCTGTATACCCAAAGGTACTGGCTTTAAGTAGGTCATTTATGTGCAGCAAGAACAGTGTTGCCGAGAATATCGACCGCTGAAGGACCTTGGCATTAATATCCATTTGACCCGACGAGCAGCCATCAATAACAACTACTCGGATGGATCGATCCCTCAAGAAGTTTACGATCCAATCACACAGACCAGTGGTTAGACCAGAGGAAGGAAGCTTAGCAATGAGACTTTACATAGTTTCAGCTTAGACCCTATCGAAAGTCTTCGAGATATCAAGGGAGACTGCAAGCGCTTCCACATGCTTCTCGATGGCCTTGCTTTAGATGTGAATGGCATACGCTAGAAAATCCCCAATAGACCGATTTAGGCGAAAACCGTATTGCCGGTCCATGAGGATGTCGTTTGTTTCTAGGTATGCCAGGAGTAATCTGTTAAACACCCGTTCCATACTCTTACAGAGGATAGACATAACGGAGATGGATAGGTGGTTTGCCAGGTCAGCTCGACTGCCCTTCTTGGGCACAGGCTGAACGGCACTTATTCAGTCTCAGAGAGGCGAAATAGGCGGGTCAAGATTAGAGACAATTCAAGTGCACAAGTTTTAAGAACAGCTGCTGGTATCCCGTCGAGGCCACTGGCTCTATTCACATCAAAGTTACGCAGAACTCTACGAACGTCCTTCTGATGGATACGATATCCGAAATACTCGTCACGCACCCATCTGGAGAAACGGTGAAATTCATTTGAAAAAATTTGTTATGATTTGAGATTAACATGTTGTTTCACAATTTGAGATAAAATGTGAAATAAAGTTGTGTTGTGATGGAAAAATATTAAAATATTATTTCCTTTTTGTTTGTCAGAAACTTTCGCCAAATATTCGCATGTTTTTTACGAATGCGAATGCAAATATCAAAAAATGTGCAAATATTCGCGAATGCGAATGCGAATATCAAAAAATGTGCGAATATTCGCGAATGCGAATATCTGTTACATTACTTACGGCTATATAGCTTGACAAAATGATTTCAGGTTAAAGTAAAATAAACAGTCGTATGTTCATACGCCTTTATGGTCCGATGCGATTTCCTTGGATCACGATAAAATTGAAAGTCGTACGTGCGTACGTCTCTATGGCACGTCGAAACTGCCCTGATATGCAATAATATTGCTCTTACGTCAATTATACGGCTATTTGGTCTAAAAATAATTCTAGACTCTCCAGCATACGGCAAATAATATTTTTTAATTTATGCAAAAAGTAATTAACGCTAAATTATAAGAAAAATTCAGTTAATGTATCGCTTATAGTAGAATCCAATGGCATTAAAAACGAAAATTCACAGTTTTGCATATACGCCCCTATGGTTTGAGACCCGCGATATTATTGTTCATGAATCTATAATAAACATATATTTTTTTTCAAACCTATTGACCTAGCCGTCACGGAGGAGTAGGCCTCAGAAAATCACTGTTTTATGGCACTTTTCGGGCGCTTGGCCCTTAAGAATAGAAATTTAAAGAAACCTTTTTTACTGTCTGTTTAACCGATTTTAACTTCTATTTCGTAGGCATAAGGGTGGCATTAAAAGCAAAAAAGTGGTTACAATACGAACTATTTACTGCAGCCGCCATTTGTCATGCTACCAACGTAATAAAAGTCAGAATCGGTTGAACGGACAGTATTAAAAGGTTTTCATAAATTTCTAATGTTATTTTGAACAGAGTATAGGTCTAATAACTCTTTCTAGTAGTAAGGATAAGAAAAAGTACAGTTTTCTTTTACTTTAGGAATCCATCACAACTGCTGAATTGGTACCTACCTACTAAGGGTCTTAGCACACATATCAACTCGGAAAGGGATCGTCACCGTATCAACTCCGTTTAGTATTATTTGTATGAAACTCCCTACTGCAACGCACACTAATCGGAATCGTAACGTAATCGCCTCGCCTCGGACAAGCTCACGAACCGCGGCGTGGTGCGCGGTCGACTTGCAGTTCCCGAGCTTACGGCTCTCCGTACGCTAGCTTACGTCTCTTCGTCCACTCCCCTCCCGCGGTCTGCGTTGCCGAACATGCTTTCATCGGCTGTCATTCACAAGGCAGTTTCCAGTCGTGTTGCGCGCGTGTTTGATGAAATTCTTAGGTTCGATTTTAACAATAAAATAACGATGAATAGGGAGAAACTCATAGAAGAAGTCGGATTCAAAATGACTGAACTAATGCCGCCTAGCCGTGAGCGCGGCGTCGCCTAGCTGTAGCCGAGTCGACGTGCCGGAGCTTCTGATCCGCTTACGTTACGTAGTTACGTAACGTGGACGACTGTTTGACGCCAAGGGGAAAGGCGAGGCGGTGACGATCAGCTCCTGAGTTGATACGTGTGCTGTGACCCTTATGCGTAACTAGATTTTGCCAGAGGCTTCGCCTAAGTGAAAGTAGCTTTCTTCACACCCTGTTTCATCCCCAGAGGTTGAGTTTTGGAAAATTTTATACTTTGTATACATACACAATAAATAAACTGTAAAATCTTAGCGTTTTAAGTCCAAGGGTTTGGGCTGGCCATTAACGAATCAATGACTTTGCCTTTACATAATCATCATCATTAAATCAGCCGAAAGACGTCCACTGTTGGACATAGGCCTCCCCCAAGCGTCGCCACAACGGTCATGTGCGTCACGCAATCCATCGGATTCCTGCAACCCTGACCAGGTCATCGGTCCACCTTGTTGGAGGCCTTCCAGCGCTGCGTCTTCCGGTACGTGGTTCGTCCTTTACATAATGTCACAGGAAAATTGCAATTTTTACCTCCACACTGCTTATTCAACTATCTGTTGCATTTTTTTTCTATTTAGGATAAATTAATCATCAAATAACTTCTCCCGCTCTGGGTGGAGTGGGAGGGTCAAATTTTTATTGACTAAGTAGTGGTAACTATAGTTACCGGCACGGATCTTGAGCGCTTGGCGAGCCAATCGTCGTCGTTGTAGATACATGCAGCAAGCGCATGAACGAATCACGAGTGACGTCTAAGACGCGATGGCGCGGCGAGCCAATCACTGACATTCCCCGCCCCCGCGTCTCACGTCGCACCACTAAAAAGACCGACTATTTGACTTCTGCGCAACTTGAAGCCAGCGCTCAAGATCCGTGCCGATAACTATAGTTGCTGTTCGAATAGCCGACTATCGATATGGTCAGAAAATAATCTTTTCCAACCCTTAGTATCTCAAGTCGTCGACGGCGCGCGCTGTTCCCGCGCGCCTCAAGGAGTTGTCAGCAGCAGCAGGGGCCCAGCCGGGTCGAAGCCTACTGGGGCCAGGGTTATCCGAAAGGGCGCTCGAGCCCCGGTATGAAGGCTTGAAGGAACGGGATGGGTTTTTTAGTCAGTAAGAGTCTGACACTATCTCCCGCTCCGCCCAAGAGCGGGGGTTGTCATAAGATGAATTTTCCCATCGAAAAAAAAAAAAAAACCCTTAGTATCTCCACTTCTCCTTGCGGATTGTTTTAAAGTCGCCGCGGCACTGGAGGGTACCTACCTAAATTGCAACTGAAGGAATACTGTGGATTTTAGTCAGTAAAAGTTTAACACACCCTGGAGAAGTTATTCGATGATTTCTCCCTCAGATAACTTCCCACGAAAAAAAATGCCTTGCATTTTGAATGAGTTGAAATAAAAACAATATATACGTAAACACGTCTTTATTGCTATATTTAAAAATAGCTTTTACCCATGTATCATGTCTTGTCACTCATGAATGAAGCAGCTTCCTATCAGTGAAATGCTTCTAAAGCAAAGAAAACTTTACCTGTATAATATTAGTGTAGCGCCCCTAGCCAAGTTACAACCGTTTCTCTTGCGTCGAACGCCTCAAGTTGGCCACGCGCCCCCAATTCTTTTGTTCTGACCACGTGACCGAGCGTTGAGATGACGTCATTCCCGTACATTTTAAGTTTTCTACTAGCGTTAACGATTGCAGATTATCAACTTGGCTAAGGGTATAGAAATCAATGAGTTAGGTACTTTATTCAAAATCGGAAATAGAAAGAATCTAAATCGTAAAGGTCCGACTGCTAAAATTTTTTTCACTACTAGAAAGCTGCTTTATTCCTGAGTGACAGGCTATATTTTAAGTACCCAATTCTCTCTTCTATTCATTCATTCTCCACGTCACAACCGTCCCTTGTTATTTCTTCTTTTTTCCCTTCCCCTTCAAGGACTCTGGAGGAGGTTCAACGACTGGTGGTGGGGTTGGTGGGGGCCAGTATTTGTCGAAGAACTCCACATCAGCTGCGAAGTTCAGCGGCAAGATGTGGCTTTTACGGTTCCATTTTTCCATCTCGATTTCTTGTTGTTCTTCTAGTATTCGCTCAGCTGCCGCTTTTTTCTGTTGGTTGAATGAGGTGAGGATATTATTATTATTATGCCACAAAAATCCGGCTAGTTCGGGCACTTATATTCCCCACATTCTTATAGGCTCCAGAAACGTGGACCATGCCGGAACTGGAGAAGAAGATAGACGCTCTAGAGATGTGATGATCACATCTCGTGATGCTGGAGGAGACTGCTCGGAGTGTCGTAGACTGAATTCCGTACCAACGAGTCTATACACCGAGAACTCGGCATCAAGCAGCGTTTATCACCTTTGGTACAGTCTCGTATCCTCACCCTTTTTGGTCACCTTATGCCGCCGAGGGAAAGTGGCTATGAGGTGGACTGACCAGATAAAAGCTAAAAGTCCTTACTTTCTGTAGTGTCCCGGATTCAGTGAAAAGAAACGGCCGGTAGTTACCATTGTGAGGATCGTTGAAGATACTCACCATTCTCGTTTCAGCTGAAAGACTTCTGGACATAGACCTCCCCCAAGGAGCCCCATTATAAGGTGTGGTTAAAGAGGAGCCAAGGCGTCCTCACTTTCCGACTGACGTAGGTTCCCCAACAAACTCAGTTGTGTCGAAAGACTCTTGTTCCGGACTTGGCGAGAAGAAACGGCCAGTAGTTACATTGTGAGGATAGTCGAAGATACTCATCATCATCATCGTTTCAGCTGAAAGACTGCTGGACATATACCTTCCCCAAGTTTCAACACAAAGACCGGTCCTGGACCTTCCATACTGCGTCTGCCAATAATTTGTCCATCATCATCATTATTTCGGCCGAAAGACGGCCACTGTTGAACATAGGCCTCCCCAAGTGTCGCCTACTGACCGGTCCTGTGCGTCTCACATTCAACGGATTCCGACGACCTTCACCAGGGCATCGGTCCACCTCGTGGAAGGCCTAACGCTGCGTTTTTCTGTACGTGGTCGCCACTCCATTCAGATTAATTCCAGCCATTTGCTCACCTCTAAGAAAGCCAAATATTCTTCATTATCAGCCTCCTTCTTCTTCCCTCTTTTTGATCCTTCTTTTGCATTCCTTGGAGACTTCTCCTTCCTGGGTTTGAACTTCAAAGGAGCGTACAATTTCTTGGGATTCTGTAACTGGTACGGTGCTTCTATCAGAGCGTACTCTGGCGTAAAAGTGAACACTGAACGAACAAGATTGTACTGGTAGTCGGTGCTGAACCTGAGGACAAAAAAATTGGTTAAGAAGGTATCTCGAGAGCAGTGGTGGCCGAATGGTAATGGCCCCGACTTACGAGTTGTAGGTCGCGGGTTCTAACCCAGCCAGGCGCATTACTTTGTGTAATTTATTTCATCACCATTGCTCTCAAAACGGTGAAGGAAAACATCGTAAGGAAACCGGCATGTCCTAGAACCAATAATTCGAAGACATGTGACAGTAACCAACCCGCACTGGGCGCGCGTGGTGGATTACGGCCCAATTCCTCTCCTAGAGAGGAGGCCTGGGTCCCAGCAGAAGGAACATTAAAAAGGCTGATGATGAAGAAGGTATCTATAGAATTTTTCACATGTCTGCAGGCCTAGCTAAGTTACAACTGTTTCGTTTCGATTCTCTTTCGTCGATCGCCTCCAGTCAGCCACGCCTCCGATTTCTTTGTTGTGACCACGTGACTGAGCGTTGAGATGACGTCAGAGCAAATAATCGGAGGCGCGGCCGACTCGAGGTGATCGACGAATGAGAATCGAAACGAAACTGTTGTATCTTGGCTAGGGGGGCTGTTTTGGATTTGACAGGCCTGTTGGTCTAGCGGTCAATGTCCCTGACTGCTATGCTGAAGGTCGTGGGCAGAATTTCCACCCAGGAAAAATGTTTGCATGAGGAGCACGATCATTTATTCTGTGTCTGAGTGTAATTTATCTGTAATATTTAGGCAAATAACTTGTCACGTCATTGCTCCGAAGGTAATCTCATTGCCATACATTTTGGTGCGTACGGATAGCGCGTTCCTTTGTTACGCGTAGTTGGAAAACATTGTCCACTCAGCGTTGGAATGTTTTCCAACTGCAAACATTTGAGCTGTACGTGTATCCGATGTTGACCGCGTACCTACAGCTTCTGTACGAACCGCCGCGAACCTGTACGCGAGGTCAATCGATCCAGCCCCCCTAGCCAAGTAACAACCAGTTTATGTCGAATTCCGTTCTCTAATCGGTAACGCCTCGGTGACAGCAATTGTAGAAAACGATAAGTTGGTAGCCATGTTGACGCAATAACGTCTACGTACGTATGAATCGGCCGCTCGTTCTACAATGTAGCGTTTGTCTAACAAAGGATGTAGCGTTAAACATTGTAGAAACGATTTTGAACGATGTGAACTTGGCTACGAATTGTCTATTCGTTTGTTCTGACCACGCGACTTTACGTTGAGATGACGTCATTCCCATACGTTTCATCACTTTTCGACAGCGTTAACGATTGTAGAATAACAACTTGGCTAAGCGTGCAGGGCGTTCCGCGAGCCCCAATCATTCGCCATGACTCCGACAAACTTAGCGGAACTAATTGGAATTTTCAGTTCATTTGAAATTGTCTTCCATGCATCTTGGCGTAAATCGTTATTTGGATAACCAGTTAGTGTGCTCCCACAAGACCCGGTGACATTCATAAAGTTGAATCAATCTGATAATATTTTCATTAGGTATTGAAACTCGAAGAACACGTGTGTCTATTCATTTTGCCGTCCAAATATAGCGTACCCGGTCGTGTGCGTCCTCTTTGACGCACGACCAAAAACGTTAGTACATCTATGAACCGACTGATAGAGTGATGGCGGCTCACGCTGCGAGCTAGCTCGCGCGGTACGCGTTCTCCAAGAGTGTACGCCTAGCTGCAAGTATGGACATGACGTTCCGGACACACGTAAACTGACTACGCGTACCAGAGTACGCGCTATCCTATGAAAGGGCAAGAAATAATAACTTACAGGTCAAAAATATAGTGAATTATTTTGGCGAGATCTCTGATGCAGCACTCGAAGGAACCTCCGAAATGTACTTTAGACTCGGAGTCTGTGCGTTGAGGCTGCACTCTTGGGGTAGAAGTCAAATCAACCCCACGGGGGCGAACCTCGTGGGGTTCCAGAGGCTTGTACGTGACCCCCGCTTGCTCAGGAGTGGGTAGTTCTTCCTTCTCGACTATGTATCTGGTGGCTGCTAGCATGTTATCCTGTGAAAAGGTCATGAAGATTTCTTTTTAACACGCTTATATTAGCTTCACCTGTATGTTTGTAACCAACGCCTTTGAGCTCGATTTTGACCAACTTTGGGCGATCAGATTTTCTTCAAACTTTGCACACCCATCAAAGACTGATGACAATACAATAATCTGTTTTTTTTTTTAGTGCAAAATAAAAAAATTGTTTAAAAAAACTAAAAAAAAACACGCTTTCATAGCATATCAAACTAAAAAGTGTAAAATAATTTTCAATATAGGTAGAAAATAATAATAATGAACGAAAAATATTAATATCATTGTGAAAAAAACGTGGGGTGCTCGATTTACAAAAAATATGGCACAAAGCGCCCCACGCTTTTTTCACAATGATATTAATATTTATCGTTCATTATTATTATTTTCTACCTATATTGAAAATTATTTTACACTTTTTAGTTTGATATGCTATGAAAGCGTGTTTTTTTAGTTTTTTTAAACTATTTTTTTTTATTCGACAAGATCCGTTGGTAATACGTTCTATGAAAATTATAATTTAGGTGTCTTCAAGGCTAGAGTGAAAATGCTCTTAATAAACTAGAGCGCGCGGGTCGCGGGAATCCGATGGATGCGTGATGCACAGGACCGGTCGTTGTGGCGACGCTTGGGGGAGGCCTATGTCCAACAGTGGACGTCTTTCGGCTGATATGATGATGATGATGAAACTAGTGCGCGTCACCATCAACGATTTCATCACTGCTTACCATCAGTATTTCACGCCGGAACAGCTGCTCCACCTCTATCAAGCGCAAGTTCGATCGTGTATGGAGTACTGCTCTCATCTTTGGGATGGGTCAGCCAAATACCAGCTAGATGCACTAGAGTCTATTGAAAAGCGTGCCAAGAAGATCATAGGCAATGATGCTCTTGTGAAGTCAAAACTCCAAAGTCTTGAGCATCGACGCCGAGTTGCTAACCTGTCTGTTTTCTATCGTTTACACTTCGGGGAGTGTGCTCTAGAGTTACACAATTTAATTCCGCCAAGTCCGTTCCATCATCGGACCACAAGACGTACGGCGTTGCGCCACCGGTACATGGTGGACATCCCACCTATACGTACAAAGCGTTTTGGGAGTACATTCATTATGCGTACAGCTAAGGAATGGAATTCCCTGCCGGAGTCTGTGTTTCCTGATAGCTTTAACCTAGGGGTCTTCAACTCAAGAGTGAATAGATTGCTTACCATCAGGTGAGATTGTGGTCAAACGCGAGCCTATCCATTATAAAAAAAAAAGGTGGGATCGCAGTCAAGTGCTAGTTTATATCAATTAGAAAAAAAAAGTATCTTAAGAGCTTCTGCGTATTGGCTTCGACCCCTTCTGCTCCTTTTAAACGTCCAGAACCCCTGGATACTGTACTGATAACATTTTTTGTAGCTTAACTAAGGTTTATCATAAACTAAATATAGTTTGTTCAGAATCAGTAAATGAATGGATACCAATAGTTTTCACACCATGTTATATTTTTCCTCAAAAATATTTAAAAAGGTCATAAGTTGGACACCACACCATCGACCTTAAGTACAACACAGGTCACGGCAGGTCATAGCTGGTATAAGGCGCTAGCAAACAGCTGGATGCAAGTTCAAAACTCCTCAGTCGCCTGGATGGTCCGGTGACTATGATTTTTTGCTGATATAACGAGCTTATAACTTTGTGATTTTTCATGATACAGTTATGAAATTTTGTACATAGATTTTTTTTACATAAAAATACTAGACATATGGTTCAGGTTTCGCATGTACCAAAACTAATGTTGTATATAGTTAAAGAGATAATCTAGACAGCAGTTGCCATAATTTCGCGAAATAAACAGATACAAGTTTAATGGATTCAAATGTAGGTACAATTACCGAAGGATCTTGAGCGTTTGGCGTCTGAGTGGGGATCGCTTTGCGCTTTCGATACATTGGCGAGCCAATCGTCTTCGTTGTTAGATACATGCAGCAACGCAGGGAACGAATCAGTAGAGACGTCTATGACGCGATGGACGAGCTAATCACTGACACTCCCCGCCCCCGCGTCTCACTTCACACCACTAAAGAGACCAAAGACTTCAGCGCAACTTGAAGCCAGCGCTCAAGATCCGTGACGGCAATTGTAGGTACTCGAATATTTGGAATATGAAACACACCTGGAACCTCCTCATCATACGTTGTCTGTCTGCAGCATCGAAATGCTGCATTTCTTTCATCCATTCGCAGAACCATAGAATCAAAACTGCTTGCGTGGCTGTAATGAAATCATATTATTATCTTCAAGTTTTAAGGTAACATTAGACAGACGCACACGCGTACCACGCCTGATTTGTACGTAGAACGACGTCGTGTGGCGTGGATCTAGTGTAGCTCTACAAGTCTAGTTTCCCTATAAAATGTATGGAGACAGACGCGCCTAGATCGGCGTGTGTGGCACACGTGTGACCTTAAGAGCGTCCTTTTCGAGGTTCATTTCCATACTACCGCTCTTACGTGATTATGATGATAATACACATCTTTCTCTACATATTTTGAATACACAGATATCTTGTAGATAAAAACTAGGCCTCTATAGAAATAAAAAAATAAATTTGTGTAAAACTAATCTAACCTCTGAAAATCTGCAACTTATATATTTAAAAAAAAAATCTGAACTTACGTCTATCAAGATCGTCCTCCTGTGCCCTCCTAAGAAGGTTAGCTAGGGTATCCAAAAACCAGAACTCAGCCAGGCTACTCTTATACCTGGTACAGCCGACGAGGTCTGCCAGAATGTCTATGTATTTCTGCTGCGGTGTGCTGAGGATCTTAGGGATGGCTTGAGGATCGATTTCGGTCTTAAAATCTTCTGGGAGAACGTGGATCCTGTAGGTAATTGTATGGACAACAATCAATCAACAAACAATCGTCGAATTTAAGCGGCACATTGCTTGCAGAAAGGTTGAGCAGAGTGGTGACCGCATACTGGAAGACGCAGTGTTGAAAGGCTCTTACAAGGTAGACCCATGACCTAGTGATACCGAAATGTGACGTCACCGCCATTAAGTTATATTACATGCCTATAAAAGAGATATTTAGTGAGATATTATGTTCCCACCTTGCCCTAAATCTTCCTGATATCAATATTTTAAATGCCAATTGCTGCTGCATTTATTAACCAGATTCCATATTAGTGTTTAAAATAGCAGTGTTAGCCCAGTGGTTACGGCCTCGACTCACAAGTTGTAGGTCATGGATTCAAAGTTCGCTCAGCCAGGCGCATTACTTTGTGTAATTTGTTCCGTCACTACTGCTCAACAGTTATGGTGCCTGCACACTGTAGCCACCGGCCCGCCGGCACGTACCTGGCGGACCAATCCGCGCGCTCCATTGGCGTAGTGGAGCGCGCGGATTGGTCCGCTACCTCGCGCTGGGTTCGTGCCGGCGCGCGGTGCGACTTCGGTTTGTAGTCACCATTAAGGAAAACATCGTGAAAAACTATATCCGTGGTGAAAAATGTCCTAGAGCTAAAAATTCAAAGATATGTGACATTCACCAATCCGCATTGGGCCCGTGTGCAGGAGGCCCAAATCACAGTTGTGGGAACATTATCATATACTCGTATAACATTATATGCGAAGCCTGAATATACATAGTTTGTTCAAAATCAATAACTGAATCGATTCCAATAATTTTTACACCATGTTATATTTTCTCCAAAAAATATTTAAAAATGGTCACAATTTTAAGTTGGACACCACCGACATTAAAATACAAAACAGGTCACGGCAGGTCATAGCGGGCATTATGTGCAAGCGCACAGCTGGGTGCGGAAGCTAAACAACCCCTCAGTACCCCGGGTGGCCCGGTGACCATGTATTTATGTTACCAACCAGGTACCATAACTGGTTTATAACTTTGTGATTTTTCATAATACTGTTATGAAACTTTGTACATAGATTCTTTACATAAAAACATACATTCAGCCGAACATAGAACCTCCTCCTTTTCGAAGTCGGTTAAAAATACTAGACAGGTGTTCCAGGTTATGCATATATTAAGAATAAGGTTGTATAGGTAATTTAGAGAAGAGAAAAGAAGATCACGATTACCTGTTCTGCTTCTCAATAACTCTTACTTGTTCTGACAGCAAGAGTCGAAGTGAAGGAGACGGAAACATTTCTGGTAAAGACTCCTGGCTCTGTTCTTCGGGAACTGATGGTACTAGCTCTTCTTCCAGCATTTCTGGGACTGGTGCAGCTTCTTCTTCAGCCGGACCTAGTCCAGGGTATATGAGGTTTAAAGAATTAGTGCAATCTTCATCAAGAGTGAATAGGTTACTTCTAGGGGTCTTCATTTTGGAAACATTTCCATCTTGTGTAAGTATAGATAGAATTAGAGATGTGCCGTTGAAGGCAATATTGCCGTGAAGTGGGAATATTGCCGGAAATATCGCCAGCAATATTCCCATATAAAATACAGTTGGATAGATCTCGTGTAGGTATTATCTATCCAACTGTATTTTGATATTTATCTGGTTTCTTCATCATCGGTTACAAACCATTTTCCCAAAGGTGTACCTTTAGTAAAGCTAGTTCTATTTATTTATTTAGTACATACAAACACTTAAAATCGAAAAGATTCTATTATTACTAAATTAATATTATACTATTATATTAATGCTAGCTTTTGCCCGCGCGGCTTCGCTCCCGCTCTTCCCTACTCCACCCTACTATACCTTACTCTACCCTACTTACCCTACTCTACCCTACTCTACCCTACTCTACCCTACCCTATCCTACTCTACCCTACTCTACTCTACTCTACACTACTCTACACTACTCTACCCTACTATACCCTACTCTACCCTACCAAACTTCACATAAACCATCTACTAAATAGTCCGAACAAAGCCTAAACATTTGGTTTGGATAGGTGAGCCCGTTCTTGAGTTATAAAATTACAACGAAAAGTGGCATTGATTTTTATTTATATAGATTCCACAACTAACACACAACGCCGTCTAGTCTCAAACTAAGCAGAGCTTGTGCTATGAGTATTAGACATCTGATAAACATACTTATATATTTTTAAATACAACACATATTATAGATAAATATTACACCCAGACACAGAACAAATGATCGTGCTCTACACACAAACATTAGCCCGGGTGTTCCCACCCAAAACCACCTCCGGCAAAGCAGTCAGAGTCACTAACGACTTCACCAACAGGCTAGACAAAATTACATTATTCTACCACCAACCAACCTTGTTCGTCTGCAATCACAGAACTGCTGGAAGTCTCCGTAGATTCTTGAGGTGAACGGAAGCATTCCAACCCCGAATCCGATAGCAGTTTCCTCAACAACTCTATATGAACGTTTTCTACCCGATGAGAAGTCATTTTGGAAGGTTTTCAATTCCTTTTGGTCGTTTTTCTTAAACTCGACTCCTCTGAAATAAATATAACGGAAAATATTCGTCCACCGTTTTGAATTGTTAAAAGAAATGTCAATTTGGTTTGGTCATAGATTTAAATAGTTTTGTAAAAAGTGAGGACGGAGAGTCAAAACCTCTTTAGATTCTTTAAATAAATGAGGTTTCTTTTCGTGAGTAGACCACAAAGCCCCATTAGTCCTTTGACATTAACTTAATACTTAGGGTGAGTTGCACCATTTAACTATAACGATAACCAAACCATAAGCAGCCGTGAAACGGCCGCCTATTGGTCAATTCGACGATTTGACAACTGTTAACGGCTTTGTTATCGTTACAGTTAAATGGTGCAACTCACCCTTAGAGTCTGTCTAATAAGTTAAACGACTTGGGTAATTATTAGGATTTAATGAAATCTGATGTAGTCAACACGGGTTCAATAATCAAGGTTGATTTAGAGATAGAGAACATTGTTTACTAACAGAAGAACCTTATAAAAAGTATCTAATATAAGTATTTTTTAATTGATTAAATATAATACAAAATTCCCAAGTCGTTTGACTTATTAGACAGGCTTTACCTCAAAGAGATTTAAAGAGATACAATAGAGCGGCTATCAGGAGAAATGTCTTAGGAAAACTGTCATCCTATCTCTCAGTGACGCCATCTAGCTTTGAATAGCAATCACGCGAATTAAATTTGTCAAAAATTTTATAAATTTAACTATTGCTCGGTAGGTGGCCAGGGGTTTTACTATGATAGGTTAAAATGTCTGTAGTACGAACGAAAAAGGATCTAACAGTTCGGTTTAGGTCGTAAAATAGATCACGTTAAGAGCTCGTGGTAGAGGCTTCAGTGTGTGCCAGTGGCGTAGCTTGGGAAGGGGAGGGCGGGCCATGGCCCCAGGCGGCATACGAAAGCAGGCGGCAGAAAGCGCCAATTTATTTATTTGGAAAAAAAAACTTAGATATTCGAAATTGCAAGCGCAATGTTACGTACGTGCCAAGCAAATTTTGATGTCTATGTTAAGTCTACCCTCATGCTGCAGCAGGTATATTGCTTTTTATTAATCCAAGTTCATTCTCTGACGTAACAATGTCGGACCAAGCTCAACCATGACTTGGCACCGAGTTTTGTTCACGCTGACGCGATTAAACATGCGCATACCGACCTTGGCCCAATGCTCGTATGCGCAAGGCAAGTGACGTGACTCTTAAGGTGTTGTGGAGGTCTCAGTTTGACCACATTGGCCGAATAGGGAACAAACCCCGTTGATAGTAGGTAAAGCGTTTTGGTCCCGAGCAAACTCGAGTGAATCGAACTTCTGCCGTCCCTTACCTCCACCACTGCTGAAACCCGACGTGTCCCTGGCTCACACCGCTGAGGAGAAAGCAAACTTAATTGCCTCTCTTATTGCGAAATCTTCGCGTCTGAATTCCGGTGACGCACCGCCCCCTGTTTTTCCTGATGGGTACGTGACGAGTATGTCGGATATTCGTATCCATCAGAAAGACGTACGTAAGAATAAAGCTAGTGGCCCCGACGGGATACCTGCAGTCGTTCTTAATACTGGTGTTCTTAAACCTTATAAACATCAAAGTGCGGCGTATTTCTGGTCGACCCCAAGCGGAGAAAACCCACGCTACGCCACTGGTGTGTGCTAGGTAAGGTTAAACTTTTCAGCAATAGATGGCGCTATCATAAAATCAGCAAATGTTCTAGAACTATTCATGGAAATTGTTGAATTTTAATTAATTACTGCGTAAATACCAAGAATATTTACGAAAATAAACCGAAGTAAGGTCCAACAATTTTACCATAACAAGATTTGCAATAGCGTAATGCGCAACTCGGCATATTTTCTCAGAAAATGATTTTCTTTTAGTGCCTAAAGCGGATACAAACATGACTTGACGTGTAGGGGTGTCATACTAGACTGAGCGACTTGTTACTCACAAGTAACAAGTTTCGGATTTCGACTTTGGTCGCTATGTCCTGTCTATTGGTAATATATATTTAATGTCTGCTTTACCTATAATTTTTTTATCACTATTGATCGGTTATATCTAGCCCCGTACCTATACGAAGAAGGTGGCTTAAATTGTGAGGGTGAGAACATCGCAGGGCGATTCCCGGCTAGTCTAGCTTTAGGACGGCGAGTAAAGGTCTTTCCCCACATATCAGTGTCGTGGCAGGGACGGTGCAGGAATGTCTTCGTGGCGAGACCTTCCGTGTCCCGTCAGGGGTCGTCTGTTCACACTTGGGTTGTACACTTACAATTCATATATTATTTCGGATTAGACAAGTCGTATAAAATAATGCGTATAAAAAATTCAAATTTTTTTTTTGTTTCGGCTCGTTCGACGCTTTCAGATAATTTTGTGTTCACCTTTAGCGTTTTCCGCGCGATTTGAACATAATTACACAACAGCCCGATTTTTTTTTTCTTACTCTTTTATTGCAACTACCACTACTTTTTTTCCGCATCACCCAAAGGTTGACTGGAAGAGAGTACCTAAGGCATTAAGTCCGCCTCTGTACCCATGTGCATAAAGTGTTAAATAAAATAAATAAATAAATCGTCTATCGGGCAGTTGCACGGATCAGACAAAACATTAATCTGGTCGAAGAATCCTCCCTTTTCAACGGAGGTTTCTGGGACTTTACATTCTGTTCCGCATACCTTTAAAAGTACTCGTGTCCGACCTCATTTTTTCTAACCGAATCCCTTCCAAATCTATTGATTTTTCGTTTCAATGCTTTTTCGGCGATCGCTTCGATGATTCAAATTAATGAATTCGTGTGCTATACGGCAGTCGTTAAAAGTAGAATAATATAAAGGTTCGTAATAGTAAAAAAACAAAATCGAACTATTACATTTACATATTTAGGTAAGTTAGTACAAAACATTCAGTGCGCGTGTTCGAATTACACTGACTAGACTGTTTTTTTTTTTATGTATGTATACAACATTATTTTAGTATATACGAAAGAGTATATAGTCTATACGAGTTTGTTCAGAATCAATAACTGAATCGATTAAAATAATTTTTACACAATGTTATATTTTTCCACAAAAATATTTAAAAACAGGACACAAGTTGGACACCACTGACACTAAGTACACAACACAGATCACGGCAGGTCTTAGTGGATATGGGTGGGAGCAAAACAATCCCTCAGTCGCTCGGATGGCACGGTGACCATTTATTTTTGCGGACAACCAGGTAACATAACAAACCGTAGGCGCGGGCTTGCGGACAGTGAGCAATGGGTAGCTCGCTGTCCGGCCGTCCGGTAACTGTCCGGACCAAGCCCAAGTCCTCGACGGCGCGCACTGTTTCCGCGCGCCTCAAGGAGTTGTCAGCAACAGTAGGGACCCAGCCGGGTCGAAGCCTACTGAGGCCAGGGTTATCCGAAAGGGAACTCGAGCCCCGATAGGAAGGCTAGAAGGAACAGGGTGGGTCTTTTAGTCAGTAAGAGTCTGACACTATCTTCCACTCCGCCCAAGAGTGGGGGTTGTGATTCGATGATTTTTCTGACCATAAAAAAAAAGGTAACATAACAAGCTTATAACTTTGTGATTTTTCATGATACAGTTTTGAAATTTTGTACTTAGGTTCTTTAAGCAAAAATAGTAGTTACGTATTTCGGGTTCCGCATAAATTAAAACTAATATTGTATAATTCAGGAACGTGAAGTTGATAGTTAAAGTAACTGTAATAACACTAGTCTTCCTTTTAATTCCAAAGGGTGACAATCAAGAGTAATTATTACACAAAGCATGTGCCTGACCCTTTGTTTCTTCAGTCCCCTACAGCATAATTTAGTATTAAAAGCGGCAAACTAGTCGAAAACTAGAGAACTACATCAAAAGGAGATGTTGTGCTGAATTCATTAAAATTATTCACACGTCAACAGACCGCGGATAATTGGACGAGCTACCGAAATAAGGGGCACAGCCGAATATTAGGAATAAGACAGACGAGGTAGCGATTTTTAAGTTTCAAGTTTTTTTTAAGTTTTTAATATTATTTAAGTTTTAATTATTTATTTAATACTGGTTTTGTTCATTGTGTGCCAAATAAACATTTCTTTCTTTCTTTCTATTTTGCGATTTTTTTTTTGGTACATGAGGGGCAAGATACTACATGCCCGGCGGCGGCAGGTGACACTCTGGGCTTCTAGAGTAGCATTGCGATTCCCAGTTTTCGTATCCGGGAACTTGCAGACGGCGAGTAACAGGTAGGTCCCCATCCGTAAAGACTCATGTCGACGGTGTTCATGACACGAAAAAGTTGACAATTGGGACAACTAGTTTAGTATTAAGTTGATATCAACTTAATTGTCGGGGTCCACTATGCAGAACCGTTGATCCCAAAACTTTCTTCGGCGATTTTTATTCGAAAGAACCATCGTACCTGAAGGAGTAGAGAAGTAGGTTTTAGTTAGTACCGAAGCGAGAGGGACTAACACTACCTCTCGCTGACGCTCCAACCAGAACCAAGGAGGTTATTTGACGACACCTACCCAAAAAATGTACATGCGTCCACATGTGTTGTGTTACATGTGAAAATAATTTTACTTTCGCGTAGACCGGTGAAATTTATTGAAATTAAATTGATATTACAAAACATAACATTTCTTTTTTTAGGGGTAGAAAACATCTAGTAACTTCTCTTGCTCTGAAATATGAGAATTCTAGTACAAAAAGATATGTGGAATTAGCACATTTTTTTTTTACTGACTGACTTCTTCACAATTCAAAAGTGCCTGTAAATGAATTATCTACACTTAAAATATAAAGAGGTTTGTTTTTTGATTTTTTGTTTATAGGAGGTAACCTCTGGAAGAACTGGTCCAATTGCCAAAATGTTTTCATCGATAGAAAGCTGTTTTATTCCTGAGTGACATAGGCTATATTTTATGTACACGGGCGAAGCCGCTGGCAAAAGCTAGTTTGAAATAAATGCTTTAATTCTTGATTCATGCAGTATCAATTTTATTTAAATAAACTCCACCGCTCTCCGCTTATACCTCGCACCATCGCGAACAAGAGTTGTAAGGCACAAGGCTCGACTCAACAAGTTCTAATTACTGGGAACAGCGACATTCATACCGATATTTATATTTTGATTCAGACGCGGAGCTGGCAATTAATGTACATACTATATTTTGGGTAGAAGTACATATAGAGAAGTTATGATATTCTTTATTCGTGAAAACATTGTATATTTCGTTCTTAGAATTTGATCACTTCATGGCCAAGTACCGATGGATGCAGGACGCACAGGAACGTTCGATGTGGCGACGCTTGGGGGAGGCCTATGTCCAACAGTGGACGTGTATCGGCTGAAATGATGATGATGATGATGATAGCCAAGTAAAACTGATCAGGTCGTTTAAACGTTAACATGTGATGATTTATGTCAATCCTCGAACCAAATAGTTGACTAGCTTTTCCCCGCGGCTTTGCCTGCGTACATAAAATATAGCCTATGTCACTCAGGAATAAAGCAACTTTCTATCGGTGAAACAATTTTAGCGATATTATGGTCGACTATTTACTCCTGAAAGACCCATAGGTCTTACTTTATAGCTATCAGGAAACTCACGAATTCTGGCAGGGACTTCCACTTCTTAGTTGTACGTATAATGAATGTGTTCAAATAAATATACATATATCCAATAAAAACCAATAGGTATACTAATAAAAATCAATTATAAAATCAAGAATGCTCTGCTTTAAAAATCAAGAATGGACAGCGGTAGCATTTATAAGATAAATAGATATGCGCCATGTTTGACGTGAATAAACACTTTTTCTTTCTTCTTTCTTAGATATATTCTTTATTGTACACCAAAAATAAAAAAATATCTACATAAGGAACTTAAAATAGGGTATCACAATGGGCGGTCTAATCGCTGAAAGCGATTTTTACAGACAACCTTTGGATCGGCGCGCACAGTTCCCGCGCGCCTCAAGGAGTTGTCAGCAACAGCAGGGACCCAGCCGGGTCGAAGCCTACTGGGGTCGGGGTTATCCGAAAGGGAACTCGAGCCCCGGTATGAAGGCTAGAAGGAACAGGGTGGGTCGTTAGTCAGTAAGAGTCTGACACTATCTCCCGCTCCGCCCAAGAGCGGGGGTTGTCATTGAATGATTTTTTCCACCGTAAAAAAAAAGATAACCTTTGGATGAATTTGACAGAGAAGGGGAAAAAGGTACGCAGGGAGGTCGTGGTGTACTATTTACATATATACAATACATAAACTAATAAATTAATAAGATATGGTCAACAGCGAATAAGCCTATCAATGATAATAAAAAAAAAACTTAATTTCTCTGATAACCGGCGAGATGAGAGAAATGTCATAAAATTAGAATGTTAAAACAATATAATGGCGGAAGCGCCACAACACCGGACGGACAGACGGACGGACGAACGGGCACCGGACATCACGCGTAAACTGATACGCGTTAGGTGCGGGACTCATTGTGTTAACCGATTGCAGGAGAGAGAGGTGCGTGTTTTATGGGGAATGAAGTAACAAAGACCTTTTGGAGGTGTGCGGAACAGAAAAGAGTTTTATTTTATTTTTGGTGGGTAAAAATCATCCAAATGACATCTCCCGCCCTTGGGTGGAGCTGGAGATGGTGTCAGACTCTTACTGACTAAAAAACCCACCCCGTTCCTTCTTGCCTTTCATACCGGGGCCGAGATTCCTTTCAGAGCTAACCCTAGCCCCATTAGGCTTCGACCCAGCTGGGCCCCTGCTGGTTGGACAGGAAAGAGTGGAATAACGGAAGGGAGGCCTTTGTCCTGCAGGGACAACATGGTTTCATAATAATAATAATTATGATTAAAAAAAAAACCGACCAATAATGAAATTTTGATGATGGAGTCAATGACTCACGTGGCCTCATGATTTAATCCAATTAAAGATTACTGAGCAGTGGTAGCCGAGTGGTAATGGCTCCCTATGAGTTTGTAGGTCGCGGGTTCAAACCCTGCCAGGCGCATTACTTTGTGTAATTTATTTCATCACCACTGCTCTCAAAATGGTGAAGGAAAACATCATGAGAAAACCGGCATGTCCTAGGACCAAAGATTCGAAGACATGCGACATTTACCAACCCGCACTGGACCCGCGTGGTGAATTACGGCCCATTCCCTCTCCTAGAGAGGAGGCCTGAGTCCCAACAGTGGGAACGTTAAAAAAAGGCTGATAATGACGAAAGATTAGCGCCCTCTTTTGTTCTATAAGAGGTCACTGGTTCGAATCGTGCGTCATTTGTATGGCAGAAAAAAGTCCCGCTACCAATGTTTTGTATTGCAATGTAATTTCCTTGCTCAAAACAATGACATGAAAACCTAATAATAGTAATATTAGGTTTAACTTTTAGATACCACAATATAATTATGTATACTTATTGGTTTGGGTTGGTTGGTAGTATAAGAAGCACGGAATTCGATTCCCAGGTCTTTTTAACAGCAAAATATTTCAACAGAATCTGCGTTTCTTTTTTTTTTCAAACTTTTTTTTTTTTATAATGGATAGGCTCGCGTTTGACCACAATTTCACCTGATGGTAAGCGATGATGTGGCCGATGATGGTAAGTAGTCCCAAACTAAGCAGAGTTTGTGCTATGAGTACAGACAACTGATAAACATACTTAAATATTTCTAAATACATATAAATTATAGATATTCTACAACCAGACACAGAACAAATGATCGTGCTCATCACACAACCATTTGTCTTGGGTGGGAATCGATCCCACGACCTCCGGCATAGCTGTCAGGGCAACTGACCACTAGACCAACAGGCCAGTCAAATCTGATAGCCCCTTTCACAAAAGTCTGACGTAATATCTACGGTCCGGACTAAGCGTTTCGCCTCGTCGTTTATACCGCGTACGTCGAAGGACTGGAACAGTTTGCCTGCTGCGGTCTTCCCGTCTGATTATAATTTGGGTGTCTTCAAGGCTAGAGTGAATAGGCTCTTAATAAACTAGTGCGCCTCACCATCAAAGATTGCATCGCTACTTACCATCAGGTGGGATCGCAGTCAAGCACTAGTTTATATCAATAAAAAAAAAATAAAAAAATAAAAAAAAAAATTCTTCACCGACAGAAAGCTGCTTTATTCCTGAGTGACATAATATTATGCTATATTTTATGTACGCGGGCGAAACCGCGGGCAAAAGTTAGTATTTAATATTGTTATTGATTTAAAAGCCGGTTTTAGTCACTAAGTATTTTGTATGAACTCCGCCCGTGTCTATGTCGATTTCGCGGTTTTATTTTTATATAAAAATAAACAATAACTATTCAAGATTTATGTTTTTACGAGGCCCTTTTAAAAAACAAGTTTTATAATTTTTTGTAACTTTCAAATATTTCCTAGACGTAATCTCGTTGACAGACGCGTTTGAAATCGTAAGTTATGGTAAGATACGCGATTTTTTTTTTCGACCTACTAATTTTTATCATGTTTTGATTTTTGACCGGCGGTTAGGCTTGTAGTCAATTTTAATCAATAATTTTTCATGGTTTTCTCTTTTATATTTGTGGATTTAAAAAGGAGAACCTGGCCGTACTCAAGTACCAAAATCCATAACAAGTCAGCCATAAAATCTCCACAAAGAGTCTTCAACAAAAATTCTCTTTCAACATTTAAAATTTAAATAATCTTTAAAAAGTTCCTTCGGCCAGTGTGCACTGAGTGTAAGAAAAAAAAATAAAGCGTCCATCATACGCAGCGTGTGCGTAATGTGTGTGTGTGCATGACTCACGCACACAGGCACGTTTAGTGCGTGTATGGCAAAAATGCAACTCCGCGACTTGGTTAAATATCGGACGGAAAGAGAGGGGGTGGAGACGATTTGATTCGTAAATTATTTTTAAAATTAAGTTATAATTTTTTTTTTTTTAACTTTTTTTGTGTAAGTAATTTATTTCATTATTAATACTCTCAAAACAGTGAAGGAAAACATCGTGAGGGAACTGAGGTATGCTAGACAAAAATTCGAAGATATGTGACAATCACTAATAATACCTTACTGTGCCCGCGTGGTGGATTAGGTCCTATTACCTGTCATAAAAAGGAGAGTCCCAACAGTAGGAACATTAAAAGGCTGTCTGTGCTATACTTTAATTTTTTCTTATTTATATCAATAGAGGTTTGTTTACTTTATCAACTGTTTTGGTGATATAATTAGACAGGGTACTCGATTAAGTTTAGTGTGCAAAATATGAGAATCGCTTTTTTAAATTATTTAAGCTCAGAAGTGTCAAAAAGTCAAGACTTGAAAATATGACATGCAAAACGTTTAAGAAAAATAAAAATGTTCATTTAGCTACTCCACTCTTTCCCCTACTCCCAACTTCCCCAACTGGCAAGGTGAATGAACTCACGAAATGAACGCACACACGCACACAAACGCACACAACGCAGGACACGTTGCCGTAGGTTAGTTATGTTATGCCAAGTTCATTGAACGATTTTTAATTACACCAATCACTTACGACCAAAGTTTAAGGTTGGTAACGAATTTCTTTTTTCGAATTTTTGAATTTTGAAATTGGTGATTTTTATTATGTTGGTAAACGAGAGATTGAGATGCTTATTGGGGTTTTGCTATCATAGTTTGTCTATGAATACATTCATATTTGGTGGTTCTACAAGTGGTTTTTTTTTTAAATTACATTTCTCATTTCTTTTTTTACTAAGTGTCAAAATTATATCTCTTTTCTACTTTCCAATTATTTATTTAATCTTATAAAAAGAATGATCTCAATGAATGTGTGATTCTACTAACATATTTTATTTTGTAAAAAACCTCGAAAGTCACTATCATGACATCAGGAGATTCCTACTGTGATTTGAAATTTTCTGTAATAATATTTAAAATAAATGATAAATTTTATTAATGATATTTGTAATTTTGAAAATTTACCAGACATGACAACAAAGTTGGGATATTTGTAACCATTCGTAAAGCATTAAAGAAGAACGTTCTTTGCCAAGAAATTAATAAGGCTTTTAGGGGTTGTACTTCCTGAAAGATCTGTGTATCAAATTTTGGGACCAGTCATTTGCATAACTTTCTTTTAAACCACTTTTTGTGAGATACTGTATTACTTTTGCACCTTTTTTTTGTATTTTTTATATGGAATTTAAAGTTTGATTTACTTTAGTTTTCAATTATATCTTGGTCAAGACGCTAGGTGGCGCTAGCCAGGCAGTTTATACTGGTCGGTGTACAAAATCATACATTCAAAGAAATGTTGGTTTCTTGACTATGACTTTAATAATCTTAAGGATATATGAAAAGACCTTATAGCCATGCTCAGACTTAAAGCAAAAATAAAAAAGTCCATCATTGAAGAAATGACCTATTTTCAAATTGGAGCACGACCAACTTAATATTTAAAACTGGAGTCTTGACAAAGTGGCATAACTCTTATTTTCGGGATTTCCTAAGAGTCCTAATAAGGCTTTTCTACGGTTCGTTGCAAAAACAATCGAAGCTCTAATATCCAACTGTCAATCAAGCTCTTTTGTTCAGAATATAGATTATTCCGATATTTTTTCTCGTATTCTCCAGTCAAGCTCACCGAGGGATATCCTTAGTGATACGTTTCATAAGTTGAATGACCGTTAGTGAAGGCGTGCGGCGCAATTCATCAAACTGCAATAATGTGTGTAAACGGCCGGGATGGGACCTAGATGCCGGCTAGGGGCAGTTCCTACCCTTACAGCGGACAGCGCTTTATAGACCAGACTCTATATTTAATAGGTTTATTTTACTATCTATATTTATTTTCCAAACTTATTTTTTTGTCGTTCTTGTCTTTAATTTTTTATGACGACGACAGTGAGTTTTGGCGTGCATCTTTAGTTTGTGTAAATAAAGCGAAAAGCGCTGTAACAATTTGTCTATGAAGCGCTTTCTGCTTTTTTTATAAAATTCATCCCCTATCTATTGCTGACAGGGGCGCCGGCTATTGGTGGAGCCCTAACGTCGGTTTTCTAACTAAAATCATGAAAATACCACCCTTTATGCTAACACTGGTTTTGAACAAAACAATACGCCATTTTAGTTTTTTTCCTGCTAATCTGCGAGGGTCCTAGTTTCAAGGGGTAATGACCGAGAAGTTGAATAGCTATTTTTGCAATTTACGCTCAGCTTCGTTTGAGCATAAATTTATATAGCTGTGTTGGTTTGCATAAAATTAATTACCCATTTAAATTAATTATTGAAACGGGTGACGGCTGGAGGAGTTTTTTTTCCTAAATATGGATATTGGTACGTTTTTATGTTAATTTTAACATGTTTAATTGGACTAGTGCAGTATTCTAAGTAAATAATGGTCTATGAAAAAGGGGGTGAGAAATTGTCGTGAAGTACGAATGACAACGATAATCGATCCAGTTAAAATATGCATGCTATTATGAGTACCATTTAGCGAAGTGTGTACCAGTTACTTTAATGTTTATTAATGATATTTAACTTAATGGAGTTCTGAATATTTAATTACGAACTGGGTACTAAGAGGTCATTACTTTTATTTTCGTAATTTCGTAGAGAACTGTTAGAAAAACTTATATAAAAATAAGGAATTGCTTACTAGGGACTTTTTTAAAGAAGACATTTAAATATGTTACTTATTTAAATGCTATTTTTGTAGTATAATTAGATGAGGTTTAAAATTAACCATGTAAGTAAGTGCCAACAATTTCAAAATAAGTTTTTTTTCTCCAAAAAAAAATAAATCTAACTCTTCATAAATCAAGCACAACAATCTAAAAATCGTGCGACCATACCTAAAAACCGTGTTTCTATCATTAAATCACTCGGGCCGGTCCGGACTGGACTAGACCGAACCGGTCCGGGTCGTTCTGTGTTTTTGTAGCGGCAGGTGACGGGATGCCGACTCCTCTTATTGTGGTGTCGGTCAAGCACCTTGTGTGAACAACTTGCGTTATACATTGAGATTTTATGGCGAACCGATCGCCCGTAACTGTTTTTTTTTCTTTTTTTTTAATTACAGTCGTTGTTTGAATTTAATTAGAAGCGTTGCATTGGAAGATACTTGTCAGCAATAAAAATGCAGATAATTAAAAAAAATGGATATGCAATAAAACACATTTATTTTTGAGTTATGCCGTTCTGACACTGCGACGTTCATAGATTTTCATTTTATGAGTAACAATATATTTTTTTATATTAGAAATAAATTGGTAGCAAAAGTTATAGAATACACACACAATTGACTGTACATTGCTTCATTAGGTAGCATAGTTATCTACACATAAATATACGAGTATTAAATACACGTCATACGTAATTACATTTCCATCCTTTCATGTCAGCCATTTTCTAAGCCATAAAAAAGAATTAGAACCTCAATCAAAAAAGATAAGGCGGGAAGGTGCAACCGCGTTTGAAAAAAAAAAGTTTGACCAATGGGAAACCAGTGTGGCGCGTTCCTACACGAAATCCGGTTCGATATTAGAATGCCGAAATTCGAATCACGCGCCGACGCACACATACTCAACATCCGTGACCTACCGCAATGTTATCGAAAAATACAAACATACATAATGACATCGTATGCATCCACACGCCTGTTGAATACAAAATATAATAAAAATTCATAATAAAAAGATATTTTTGGCGCGAACCGCCATTCGAATGCATCGCAGAGCGCAGGACAGATAATTTTTGTGACGCACACACTTAAGCATAAAAACGCACATCGACGCAAAATTTCAAAAAGCGAACGCCGTGAATGAGATAATCGGTATTCATTGTGCACACGAAAATGTGTATGTTTCGTAATGGGTGCGAGCAGGACAGGTATATTTCCGTTGTTTCGTCCGGCCAAAATGCGGCCAATATAAGAATGACGCGTCTAAGGCCATTGACCCTCAGGGTGGAGTCAGTTTCGTTGAAAACTTTTTTGCAACTATTTTTATTTATTTTAAGAACACAACTTGTTATAGAGTCTATAAACTTATCATTTATTTATAAATATTACCATAATAGAGTAGAGACTTATTTTACATAATAAAATTAAACTATTTGATGTCTTATTTGTGTAAAATAGTCGGGGTTGCCAGTTATAAATTGTAGAAAAATATGTCATAGATTCTATTCATTACTTTTTTTTTATAGTACAACATTCAATTAAAATAAATTAATGCATAAAAAATGTCAAATAAAAACTTAGAGGTTGCAGGTGTGTTTTTTAAAAGCATGATGGTGACGCGTCCAGCTGTTTCATAGAAAAGTAACAGAACAAACGGACTAACATTGCATATTTTTACCTTTATTAGCTATTGTATTTGAATTTATTATAGCTAATTCTGCTAAACGATTTCTCCTTACCTACTTGACCTAATATAATTAAAAGTGCTAAATATTTTGAATTTTTATCGTAAAGTTATGTTTTGTGTGCGTAAAAATGTTATTTCTCTGTGTTTGTTTAAATTTTACATTTTTACTATATACCTATATGTTGGTGGGAAAATCATCCAATGACATCTCCGCGCCTTTGGGCGGAGCGGGAGATAGGTCAGAGTGTTACTGACTAAAAACCCAAACCTTTTCCTTCGTTGCGTTTCATGCCGGGGACGAATCTTCCTTTCAGAAGCAGACCCTTGGTCCCAGTAGGCTTCGGCCCTGCTGGGTCTCTACGGTTTGCTGGCAACTCCTTGAGGCACGCGTGGAATACTATGCGCCGTCAACGTCTACTTATAGGTACTATATATTTCACTGTTTATCTGATAATGAGAGCAAGACAAACATTTACATTAAAAACAAGTGCAGAGCATTTTTTTTCTCATCATCAGCCGAAAGACGTCCACTACTGAACAGAGGCCTCCCTCAAGTGTCGCCGTACTGACCGGTCTTGTGCGTCACGCATCAATCGGTTTCCCGCGACCCTCACCAGGTCATCGGTCCACGTTGTGGGAGACCTTCCAATACTGCGTCTTCCGGTCCTAAATTCAAAAACAATTAATAATATGAATTATTGTTTACTAGCTGCTAGAAAAGATAGAAAATTGGCCCATGGGAACATACACCCGATACAAAAATTATCCTACATGCTATTCTAGGACATGGTCTACCCGTGTGCCAAATTTTATCTAAATCCGTTCAGCCGTTCGGTCGTGACAAAGTAACAAACACACACCTATTCTATGTAAAAAGCAATAATGTATTAATTACTATACTTGTATAATTTAAAATGCTACATAACATTTTTAAAAAGTCAACAACATTATCGTTATCTATAGAATAAAATAGACACGCCTCACCATCACCGATTGCATCACTGCTTACCATCAGGAAGAATCGCAGTCAAGCACTAGTTTATATCAATTAAAAAATAAACGGTGGCCATTTCAGATACGCACATAACGTTTAAGGAATTTATCGTGTGTACAGCTAAGGCGTAAAATTCTCTGCCGGAGTCTGTTTCCAATCTGGGTATCTTTAAGTCAAGAGTGAATAGGGTAGTAGTAGACCGCATCGTTGCATTCCATCAGGTGAGATAGCGATCAAACGAGATCCTGTAAAGAATTTTTTTTTAAAACTTAGGTAGGTAAATCTATGGCCACACTGGTGGTCTCATCGGTAACAATGATATCTAAAGGACAACCTTCGGAATTTCGGATGGAGTGTGTTAAACGATCCCGAAAAGTGAAACCAGGAATAACACGTCCCGTAAGTTTACAAATCTGAAACACGTAACAACGGATGCACGCGACAACGAAAAACTTAACGCCTTAGCCGTGGTGCACATTTTTAGGGTTCCGTAGCCAAATGGCAAAAAACGGAACCCTTATAGATTCGTCATGTCTGTCTGTCTGTCTGTCTGTCCGTCCGTATGTCACAGTCACTTTTTTCCGAAACTATAAGAGCTATACTGTTGAAACTTAGTAAGTAGATGTATTCTGTGAACCGCTTTAAGATTTTCACACAAAAATAGAAAAAAAAGCAATAAATTTTGGGGGTCCCCATACTTAGAACTGAAACTCAAAATTTTTTTTTTCATCAAACCCATACGTGTGGGGTATCTATGGATAGGTCTTCAAAAATGATATTGAGGTTTCTAATATCATTTTTTTCTAAATTGAATAGTTTACGCGAGAGACACTTCCAAAGTGGTAAAATGTGTGTCCCCCCCCCTGTAACTTCTAAAATAAGAGAATGATAAAACTAAAAAAAATATATGATGTACATTACTATGTAAACTACCAACGAAAATTGGTTTGAACGAGATCTAGTAAGTAGTTTTTTTTAATACGTCATAAATCTAAAAAAATACACTATTATTAAAACATCGATCAAAGTTACAACGAACTACAAGAACTTTTATATTATGTTACTTTCTGCTACGGAACCCTCCATGGGCGAGTCCGACTCGCACTTGGCCGGTTTTTTTTAAATTATTTATTGTATTAAGGTCATATAAAATAATCGTAATAATCAATTTGTTACCTTTTGTTTGTGACTCTAAGTGAAGATCGAGCGCATGTCAGACATTTACTAAATAATACAGCTCTGTATCCTTCAGTTGCCTAAAACTGACATAAACAATTTTACATGTAAAGGTTTTTTATGTCAATAAGGGCATTTTTCGTAGTTAAAGTTTTAAAAGTTAGTACTTACAAAACTTCGTCATATTGTCGATGGTCTTATTTTCGCGGTTGCGTCGTCGAGTCGCCGACCGACGTCAAGGCCGAGTCGAATTCACGACGCGAGCGCAGCGAGGGCCGTTCATGAGAAGGGGGTAAGTCGGGAATTAAAAAAAATTGGGATTGTTACTTTTTTTGTGGGTAAAATTTCCAAAGTCAATTTTTTATGGGTGTGGATTTATCATTTTCTCAAAACAGTATAGAAACTTTTATAAAAATATTTGTCTCTTTAAACGTTGCTTGCTGAATGGCTTAACTGATTCTGTAGTTAATTTCTTACAGAAAGCATCTAGACCTTATGGCAAGCGCGATTATTGAGCGGTGGTGTCCTGGGTTCAATTCCCTGGTTGGTTACCCCTGTGCTTTGGAAAAGACGTTGGTCCTTGCGCCAGATTTCTCTCCGGTCATGTCAGATTGCTGTTCCACCGGACTATGAGAGCAAGGTAACAGAGCACCTGTGTATACGCACACAGCTGCGCATTATAAAACCGCTACGTACTTAGCTTATCTCTGTTTAGATTGGTAACTATGATCGAAATTCGTTCGGAAGACTATTACTCAATTTACAAGATACCTAACTTATGAAAATATCTGGATGCGTCCGTCATTACTGTCACTGCAGTTGATTCTAATTTTCAAAAACCAGTACTAAGTAACCGGTAAGTATTTAAGTGTTGTTTCTATCGTTTAACAGAATAAGAACTTTGATATGCAAACATAGCAAAACTTAAACCCAACTTAGCCCATCACACACACAGACGAACGCAGATAAAAATCGCAAAATCTGAGATATGCCAGTTGCGTGTCGTGTGCATTCGCTCTTAAAAGCGGTGCACGAAACATTGACTCTTGCGCATTGTAATAACTTGACATTTAAAGTTCGGAGCCTTCGTAAAATTTTAAACAATCGTCCGCCTTGATCCTGCTCTCAAAATGGAGGTTTGAAATTGTATTATTGTGCTGGTTTTTGCCTGAGGTGTTTGGCAGAGGTATATTGGCCTGTTGGTCTAGTGGTTAGTTACCCTGACTGCTATACCAGAGGTCGTGGGTTCGATTCCCACCCAGGACAAATGTTTGTGTGATGAGCATGGTCATTTGTACTGTGTCTGGGTGTAATTTATCTATAATATGTATGTATTTAGAAATATATAAGTATGTTTATAAGTTGTCTAGTACTCATAACACAAGCTCTGCTTAGCTTGAGACTAGACGGCGTTGTCTGATAGTTGTGGAATATTATATTATTATATTATATTATATTATATTATATTATATTATATTATATTATATTATATTATATTATATTATATTATATTATATTATATTATATTATATTATATTATATTATATTATATTATATTATATTATATTATATTATATTATATTATATTATATTATATTATATTATATTATATATAGCTGCACCGGGAGCATTCAGTTGTAATGTAACATTATAGATTCGACTTTGAGCATTAGCTTTTAGTTGATTCCATAATGTCAGACGAAGCGGTCATTGTGCTGAGTGCGGCAATATTAATCCGACATTGTTATTTACGTAAAAAACACAGAAGAAACGATATTGGTCTTCTTCTTCTTCTTCTTCTTATCGTATCGATGGCAAAACTAGTTAAATTCCTTGCCTGGCCCAGAATTCGGCCACGGCAATGCCGTCCGCTGATGCTGTCATTAGGTCCCTACGGGAGCAGCAAAGACAATCTCCACAGGTGGGGGTTCTCGGATGGTTCCGATCTTCAGTGTTTGTGCGGCGTCTCTCCGCAGACCATGTCCCACCTTCCGTCCTGCATCACGTGCCCTGTTGCCTGCTCACGTATGGACGATATTGGTGGTAGAATTTCAATATTTTAGAAAGAATCAACCGACCCATAAGATAAATGTTACAAGTTGTATCAGATTGCATCATTACAAGGTGTGCATTGTAAAATTGTAATGCTCTGTTCTTCTCCTTCATAGATGTAATGCTCAAATCTGTAACGTTACATTAAACGCGAATGCTCCCGGCAAGGGAGCACCTTAAGCCTCTGCCTATCCATGTTTTGTTCATGTACCATCAAAGATACTTCCGCCTGACCACCGCTAAGTTCATTCTTGCTTGCACTCGAAACGAAAACTTCAAAGGGTTTGGCTTGGCGCCGCGCCGCAGGATTCAAGCAAAAATTTTTTTTAAGTGGTCAGGCAAATATTACCGCGATGGTACCTACTAGCTGATACCAGCAGCTTCAGTAACGTGATAGTAGAAAATTATCCAAAGGCAACCTCTTCTTCTTCTTCCTGCCCTTATCTCATATTACTTGGGGTCGGCGCAATACGTTTTTTTCTTCCATTCTGTCCTATCATCCGTCACTCGTCACGCTTTCACTAACTCCCTTTTCTTTCATATCACTCCTCACACAATCCATGTATCTTTTCTTTGGCGTCTCTCCTTCTTCATCTATCTTAGAACTTTTTTAGTAACATGCGTTTTTCCCTCCTCTTCACATGACAATACCAAGACAAACGATTGCCTTTCAACTTTTCAGTCACTGATGCTACTTTCAAACTTTCAAACATACTGCATACTGCAGTAATGCTAGCAAAGGAAGCGGCCGCACAAGCAATATAATAAATATGTAAATGACATTTATTTAGCAAATAGGTTTTATAAAACACTTTTACACGTAATTTTTTTCCTCAATTTAATGAGAAGGTACACCAAAACAAACTCAGGTGTTAAAGTCTCTTAGTAACTCATAACATGATTTAAAACAGTGCCCATGGAGTTTCTTGCACGTTCTTCTCCATAGAGATCTATGCTTTGGAACGTGCAATTTAGCTTTACTTTTTTTACTGACCGACATTTTGACAATTCAAAAGTGCCTGCTACAAAGTGCCCGGTCTATTTAAACTGATTTCTTTTAAAGTCCATAAAGCAAATATGGTAATATCACCACGCAGAGAACCACGCAGATTAGTGTCTGAGTCTGAGATGATATTTTGATAATCGTACAGATTTGAGTGGACTCGTCTAGTCAGTGCAAGCATTTTTCAGTATTTGCAAAGCTCAATTCAGGACTACTAACGAGCTCAACGACTTGACGAACTATACCAAGGAACGGACATTTAGGTAGGTCGCAGAAAATACTCAAATTGCCATACTTAAGTTAAAATTCACCCAAAGGGAAAGGGCTGTGCTCGGAGTTTCCTTACGTGATCGAATCAGGAATGAAGATATCCGCAGAAGAACCAAGGTTACCGACATAGCACGAAGAATCGTCAAACTTAACTGGCAATGGACAGAGCACGTTGCTCGCAGAACAGGTGGTAGTTGGGGCCGAAAGGTTCTGGAATGGCGACCACGTACCGGAAGACGTAGGGTTGAGAGGCCTCCTACAAGGTGGACTGATGACGTGGTAAGGGTTGCGGGAATCCGATGGATGCGGGACGCACAGGACCGTTCATTGTGGCGACACTTGGCTTATGTCTAACAATGGACGTAAAATTACTGAAAGAAAAAAAAACAATCTACATAGTCCTCTCATATTAAAAATATAAAAACGTTATAAGGTCGTCATAGTCTAGTATAGCAGCTGAAAAACTTCTCAAAAGCGTAAACAAATGGCACATTCCAAAAACAGCTAAAACGCACCATTTTACAAAATAAAACACATTACTTCACCATCTCCATTAATAACTTGCTACAATTGTATCCACAAACACTAGGTTCTAATGCCTACGACCTAGGCGCTAGGCAGCTAGGTGCACTAGCCATAAAGTGAGCACCTGTCTCAGTGGCCAGTGGCAGATGTGGCTTAGAACTAAACTGGTTTAGACTTCAGGCCCACAGACCATGGCAGCTACTAGAGCCGCTGCAGCACCCAAGCTCGAGTCACACTGATAAACTCTTTGCTCACACAGCACATAGATCTGGATATCTTTTATGAAAATTTGTAAATATATAGTATATTTATTTTTAAGTTTTTTGTAGTGTTACATAAGTATTTAATAAGTTTGTTTTCAGTCTTTAAGATTTTAGAATATAAGTGTTTTGGTCCTGTAATGTGAAGTTATAGTTTTTAATAAATAAATAAAAAATAGAGCTGCCATAGCTACATATTTCACCACTAACATCATGTTACAACATTTTGCAGTTTAGTTCCTACTAAACACAACAATCCACACACACACAATCCTGCATTAGTGCGAAGAACTCTTACGCGTGCATCATTCGCGACACCTGGTCTGTGTTCCCGCGTGCTTGGGAGACCTGTGAGAAACGAAGGACACGTTAATTTATAATTTATAGTTTAAAAATAATTATTTGGCTGTATTTACTTTTTTTTTTATTTTTTTTTTTATGTTGACTTACCCTATGTGTCTGGCCTACTTGCATCCAGTACTTGCATTCTGTGTCGCCGTCGCCACTCACTCTGGGGACACGGCAGTCATTGTGAGTCGCAACTGAAAGGGAAAAAAGAAAAAATTAAATTCATACTTTTACATTTTACACTTTGATTTATTCAAATAGCCATCAATAAAAATAAACGACACTCACCTTTCTGACTATATACGAATCTTTTTTCACTTCTTTCTTCTACGAGTAAAACACTGACTATAACTGATAGATATTAAGCACTTTATTTCATTGCGATATTTCTTTTTTATTTCCAAAGTACCCGAAATTATAACAAGTTTTTTTATTTTTACATTTCGCGCTGTTGACAGTTCGTCCATTGCGCCTAGCTGCCCTAGGCATAATGAATTGGCGTCCCGATACACTGCGCAAGCTTACGGGCGTGGTATTGTTTTGAGATTGAGTCGCTTCGAAGCCGGTTGTTTGTTGCGCATGTAATTATGCACGATTAGATAGACCTATTACTATTTTTTTTTTTTTTTTTTTTGTCGTTTTTTTTTGATTTGATATATTTTGTATGCTGAACACCTATTTATTTATTATTTGTCGCACATAAACATATATAATATGTAATTTATTTACCCTACACCTAATCACTAATAACTGAGTACTAAAATATAAACCAATTTTCAACCGTACACTCGAAATAAGGTTCAGTTGAAAACCAGCGTCTGGCAACTACCATGTAGTTGTCTGGCATTATTGCTGAACTGGACCTATTTGGCGCCGCCGTGAGACACACATTGTTAGTTGTCTCTTTTTTATATATAACAATTTATTAGTGTCTACATGTTGTTACTACATTGTGTGTATCTACGAGTGTGTATGCCAAATAAAATAGTTTTCTTTCTTTCTTTCTTTCTTTCTTACAGTTCTTCGCGTGATTAGAACCTATAAACAGTCAGAAATCATCTATTGAGACCGGACCAGACAGAACCCTCGTCAGGTTGTCGGATCCTCCCTTTTAGTGGAGGTGCGCAAGAATTTATATCTTGTTCCATAGACCTCTAAAGACGTGCTTTGACGACTACCCCGTGTATTATTTTAAGTTCTTATCCATCCTAAGGTTGTCTGGAAGAGATCGCTCTCAGCGATAAGACCGCCATTGTACCCATTAATTTAAGTTTTTGTATAAGCTGTATTACTTTTTGGTGTACAATAAAGTTTATTCTATTCTATTCTATTCTTTGCAAGACACGGAGTGGTCTCAGTCTCAGTACGTTATAACGGTTTGTGTATTTTTATGTATTTATTTTTGTTTAATATTGACATAAAAATGATTTCTCGTTTCTGAAAACAGCATAAAAATGGTTATTAAATGAAACAACAACTAGCAATTCTGACATAACAAGAAGAAAGAGTGGGGACGTGGTGGGATCATCTGGCTATCTCTTTTATATACCCGCGTTACATCCTAATGATACGATGGTGATGGTGAATTCAGTTTGTGCATCCTGATTCTAGTATCTAACAATTTCCCCTTGCACCAGATTTGATAGGTTTATAACTTATTTAATTTTGATTAAATTAACCCTTCCAGCTAAAAACCTCGTCTATAAAACGCCCTCAATATTATCGTACTTTGTCGAAGATTTTAGCGCTGAATTGACACAGTATAAAATAATCTTAAAAAGAAAAATATCGGCCAATGACGTCCGAATAATAATTATGTAACTATGAGTTTACAGGGACAGTTGATCGCGTTAGTTTTATGGGTGGCTCGTAACTGCCTGCGAAAGGTTAAACATTATATATTTTTGCTTTAGGAAAAAGTTACTTTATCTTAAAAAAAATACTGGCATGTTTTTCAATGACACGCTTGTTTAGTGTGCAGTTTTGACTGTGCCGCCTCTAATAGCGAATTGAGTCTGTATTTAGACCTAATATGGACGTAAGCGTACCTTTCGATAGCACTTTTCATTATCATTCGAAGATTAAATTGGAATTGTTAAGGTGCATTGTTTTTAGCTGTAAAATGGTTTTATTAGAGGGGAATGTGTCTTAATACTACTTTGGTCACAGAGTATCTTTGAGAAAAATGTGTTGTTAAATTTTTATATTGCTGGAATTTTGGTTTCCTCCGCATCTTGGGTCACTGCCCCGCTTATGTTGGCCACTAGCTTTTGGCCCGCAGCTTCACCCGCATACATAAAATATAGCCTATGTCACTCAGGAATAAAGCAGCTTTCTATCGATGAAAAAGTTTTAGCAATCGGACCAGTACTTTCAGAGATTACCTCCCACAAACATAAAAACAAATTTTACCTCTTTATAATATTAATACAGATAGCGTATTAAACAGTAATGAGGCTATAGGGTATGTATTACCCTATACCCTCCCTTGATGAATGGGCTAGCCAACGCAACGATTTTTTGACTAAAACCAATATTTCATAAGATTAGAGCGTACAATCAATCTTGGCTTTATAATATTATTACGGTAAGCTCACACGGAGCCACGTTTTTCTGAATCTTATTTTCATCGGATCTGGAAAAACCGAATGATGTATTCACATAACACATCTTGTATTGACGTATCCAACGACCTCGACGGCAAATAACCGAATCTACCCCTGCGTGATACTAATCGTATGAACGCATGTATTGAATGCGCTATACCACTGCACCTGATCTTACATTTTGCAGTACGGCCGGTTCTAGTCGCAAAATCGGATGTCAACTTCAGCAAGATTCTGTTTTTTTGCCGTCATTCATTGAAATATTACTTTTTTTGTCTATTGTACTATATTATTATACTATAATATTTATGTTGTACACTGACAGCCCCAAATCTTTTTCCTTTCGTTCAGTCCATCCAAAGGTTGTCTGGTAGAAATTGCCTTGCGCAATAAGACCGCCTATTGTACACATAATCTTTTGTAAATGTTTATCCTGTATTAAGCTAAGGTGTGCAATAAAGTTATAAATAAATAATACTATTGCTACTAAACCGAATCCTGCAAAAAACCTATTCGGTAGAGAAACACTCGACGCCGTATGAACGTACCGTTATGTTTCATGCTGAAAGTGTTTTTTGTTGTTCTTTTTACAGGTTTTGTAAATAAAACTCAGTTTGAGGACAATTTTTTTTTTAGTTCGTTGGAGATAGGAGGAAAAGTTCACCCTTGAAAGTTTTCTCAAGGAGTTGTTAGCAACGATAGAGGCCCAGCAGGGTCGAAGCCTACAGGGGCCAAGGGTCTAGTTTCGAAAGGGAGGCTCGGCCCCGGTATGAAAGAAACCAAGGAACGGGGTGGGTTTTTTAGTCAGTAAGAGTCTGTCATTATCTCCCGCTACGCCCAAGGGCGGGGGATATTATGTGGATAATTTTTATCCAACGAAAAAAAAAATCCTTGAAAGTCATAATTTGAAACTGCCATTTCATGTAAAACACGGGCATTCAGCCGCATCTGGTTAGACTGGAAGGCGACCACAATAGCTAGTTGGGAAAAATGCTAAAATGATGAATTATCTAAATATTAATAACTAGCTTCAGCCAGCGGCTTCACCCACGTAAAAGAAGGTTTCTGTATACAAACTTTAGACACTTTAGTGATTTTGAAAAATATATATAAATATACAGGTGGCAAGGGACAACCCTCCACAAACTTTAAGAGCTTGCTCAGTACACGAAACTGGAAACTTTTTTTCAGGAAACGAAAAAAAAAAATCAGACTCATCATGCAAAATTAAAAACTTGATTGTATGTAGACCGTTTTTTTTTCGTGTCCTGAAAAAACATCTTGTGGTAGGTTGTTAGAAAGAAGAAAGAAAGAAAAAGTGTTTATTCACGTCAAACATGGCGCATACCTTAAAACAAAATAAATAACAATATCGACTAAAAGTAGAACGTAAGTTTTGTCTACTGAGCAAGCCCTTAAAGTTTGTGGAGGACTGTCCCTTACACCCTGTATAAATTAAGGGCTAAAAGCTAGATCAGAGTGATCAGATACTAAGCACAAAACTCGAGATGACTAATACATTTTTTAAACTATTTTGAGCCTTTTTAGGCAGAACAAAAGATCGAATTGTCACATAGAATTGTGACAACTTGAGATTTTTCAGCAATGATTTTTTTTTCTCCTTACTGCAGGCACCTTAGAAGATATCAATGGTTTTTTGTCATACATAGATAGCTGTCTTATTTATTATCCGAGTAGTAACCCTCCTTAATTCATCACAATCAACCCACACATTCCTGAACTAACAAACCAGGTTTCTTAGCCACGAAACTCGCTCAAAACCGCCCAAAGGTCGTTGATCCCGCTCAATAAAACAGAGATGATCAACATACAGGATGGCGTATTTTTTCCGCGGACGTTAACCCATAGCTCTGCTGGTTACATCGAGTCGCGGTGTGAAGGCTCACGCTTATGTGAGTTTAGGATGCGTAGCGTCGGCAAAAACAGTTGATGAGTGACAGATTTGATTTTAGAAAAAAAAAAATGTATATATTTGGCATATATTTGGCTGTGTGAATTGTGATTGATGTTTTATTAAAAAGAAAAAGAAAAAAGATGTTTTTTAAGAAATCAATTAACCGTTTCGAAAATCAAAGTATTGCCTACAACTTTACGCCTATTTAACGTAAATCATGCGTTCAAAATACATCATTAGTGTATGACGTTAAATGATGTACGAAAGAACGTATGGAATAATGAAAGAAAAAAACGATTGAATAGCGAATGAAACAACCAATGGAAGAATGAACGTTAAAATGATTGATTGAGTGAATGGAAGAAAGTACAAAACGAGTGATTATTTTCTAGAATATAGGTCTTTGGTAGTAGAAGTTCGTGTAATCTCACACTATATGTATATTTGACATATGGGTACGTATTTATTAAGCATATTTATTTAAAATTGACAAACACAAATAAACAAGAAGAAACTGAAAAATCATTTAGATTAATTCAGGCAAGTCCATGTGTTAGGACTTAAATTCACAATCAAATAAGAGTCTAATAATAAAACTAAGAATTAAAACTTTATTGTTTCAGATTCTGCGGACGGTGCATCGTGTGCTGTGCTGTCACAGTGCACCGCACGAGCGTGGCGATTGGGCAATATCTGCCGGGCAGTGATCACAGCCCACTATAGCCCACTGGGTAGTGGGTTACTGGCCAAACTGAGCGTGTGCAGCCATTAATTTATTGTGGGCCTTATCATTTTTGTGGTTCAATACACATCGCTCAAAGTTGCTCGAGTTGTGAACCAATGAAATGGGAAATGGTTTTTGAATGTATGTTCAGTTGTAACACTTGTAAATATTTAGTTACGCCACGTTTTAGTTGATTGATTGATATACTGGTAGTGGTACTAATCTACTATATAAAAATAAGTCGGGTTTTCCTTCCTGACGCTATAACTCCAGAACGCACGAACCGATTTCCACGGTTTTGCATTCGTTGGAAAGGTCTCGGGCTCCGTGAGGTTTATTAGAGTAGAGTAGGGTAGAGTAGGGTAGAGTAGGGTAGAGTAGGGTAGAGTAGGGTAGAGTAGGGTAGAGTAGGGTAGAGTAGGGTAGAGTAGGGTAGAGTAGGATAGAGCAGGGTAGGGTAGAGTAGGGTAGAGTAGGGTAGGGTAGAGTAGGGTATAGTAGAGTAGGGTAGGGTAGAGTAGGGTAGAGTAGGGTAGAGTAGGGTAGAGTAGGGTAGAGTAGGGTAGAGTAGGGTAGAGTAGAGTAGAGTAGAGTAGGGTAGGGTAGAGTAGGGTAGAGTAGGGTAGAATAGGGTAGAGTAGAGTAGAGTAGGGTAGGGTAGAGTAGGGTAGAGTAGGGTAGGGTAGGGTAGGGTAGAGTAGGGTAGAGTAGAGTAGAGTAGAGTAGGGTAGAGTAGAGTAGGGTAGAGTAGGGTAGGGTAGAGTAGGGTATAGTAGGGTAGAGTAGGGTATAGTAGGCTGAAGTAGGGAAGAGCGGGAGCGAAGCCGCGCGGGCAAAAGCTAGTTATTTGATAAATAAAATTACAGTAGGTCGGTAGATAATGGTATAAAGAGAAGTGGTGGCCGAGAGGTAACGGCCCTGACTTACGAGTTGTGGGTCATGGGTTGAACCCAGCCAGGCGCATTACTTTGTGTAATTTATTTCATCACCACTGTTCTCAAAACGGTGAAGGAAAACCTCGTGAAGAAACCATTATTAATTATGTATATAGAGGAGGCATGTCCTAGAATCAAAAAATTCAAAGACCATACGGCCGTAATCCAAGCTCGCGGGCCTAGTGCCGGTTAGTGGATGTCACAAGGCTTCGAATTTATAATATTCCAGGAGACCAGGACATGACGACTTCCACATAATGTTTTTTTTCACCATATTGGGAGCAGATACGATTAAATGAATTACAAAAAGTAATGCGTCTGAATAGGTTTGAACCTGCCATCTACAAACCCATAAGTCGGGCTCGTTATAATTATGGATGGGTCAAGTGGAGGAAATTAATTAAAATAAAGTTTTATAAATATATCGGAAGTGGATATATCGAAACCGAATTCGGAAGTTGAGTTTTCAAATTTGATTTATCGGAACCGGAATCGGAATCAGAATTGGAACCGTAATCGGAGATCAAATGAAACACAAAAAATAATCAAAAAACGCGAATGAAGAGCAATCTCACAACATGCCAAATCCGTACATAATAATAAGTGAAAGAGTAATCGACTGAAGGGAAGGTACGGGAGTACTCCCCGTGCGGCATAGATATAAACTTGTTTACTACCTCTATTAAAACTATTGATAAAAAATTACGGGAAACGAAATTGGAATCGAAGGCGCAAAATCAATAAATATTTGTACGGCTGAAATGGCAAATATTGTAAAACCCCACAAATCGTAAGACCTATATTCTTGCAAATAAATATATTCTTCATTCGTTCATTAATTAATTCAATCGTAAGTTCCGACTTTTCGGAACTTTCGATTGAATGAAAGACGAAACCGATTTTTTTCAATTCCGTGTTCCGACGAAACCGAACTACTGTAACATCTCTGGTCTATAGCATCAAGGAAAGGCTTATCAAAGTCTATGTCCAATTAAATAAGGAACAAATAATTCGGTACAATAAAACAAAATCCTAGATTAAAATAAATCTTCATTAATTAAATTACTGTGAAAGGGGCCGCCATTTAAGAGGCTTAGTGTAAAGGCTAATCTAGACAGACACTAAAAACTGTCTGATTATCGTGAAATGTCTCGTCTGGGGCAGCTTTTATTGTCAGCTTCTAAGAGAGCTTTTAATTTGAGCGATTACAATAATAGACTTGGATAATTGTTGTATCATGGATTTGAAGTTGTTTGTCTGATACATTTTTTACAACTTTTTTTTTTTTGACATTACGAGCATGGCAGTTGAGAGTTTGTCATGCTCACTCAAATGTCTCGCTGTTGGTGGCACGTGTTATTGGGTCGTTCAGTTCCCTTCAAAACGGTTAAGCTGAGTGGGGCTGATGCACGCGTCATGCTCGTGAACGGGTGCCGTCAGATGGGACTGGTCATCTCTTAGCTGCCAGTGGCTTAATTCAGTTTCTATCTTTTAATTATTTTACATTTTTATTTCACTATCGACATTGTGCTCACATGATAGAAGCAACAAGTAATATGTAACCAAGCATTATATGTAACACATAATATGATTTAAAAGAGTGTCCATGGAGTTTCTTGCACGTTCCTCTCCATAGAGACCTACTCTTTGGAACGTGCAATTTAGCTTCACTTTTCTTGGACTGACCGACATTTGACTATTCAAAAGTGCCTGTAAATGGTCTATTTGAAATAAATGCTTTGATTTTGATTTATTTCATTTCATTTGATCATCTCTCTAGCTTTTTCCCAGCTATGTATGGAACAGCTGCTCAAACTTTATCTAGCGCCAATTCGATCGTGTATAGACTACTGCCCTCATCTTTGGGATGGCCAAATACCAGCTTGATGCACTAGAGTCGGGAAAGCAGTGAGCCAAGAAGTTGCACTTGTCGAATCAAAACTTCAATGTCCTGAGCATCGACGCCAAGTTGCTAGCCTGTCGGTTTTCTACTAGTTGAATATCGAGGAGTGTGCATTGGAATTGCACAATTTAGTGCCGCCAAGACCGTTCCATCATCGGACCACAAGACGTACGGCGTTGCACCACCGGTACATGGTGGACATGGACAACCCACCCATACGTACAAATCGTTTTGGGAACATATTTACGTGTACATACAGCTGAGGAATGGAATTATCTGCCGGAGTCTGTGTTTCGTGATAGCTATAATCTAGAGGTCTTTAAGTCAAGATTGAATAGGTTACTTCTAGACAAGCGTGCGCTATTGTCTGCACCATCATCGCTTACCATCTGGTGAGATGGTGGTCAAACGCGAGTCTACGCAGTTACTATGCAACACGGTACTTCTTGGATAGACTGATGATCAGACTTTCTGGCGTCTACCTACCTGTAATGACAGTCAAAGATCTTCGAATGACAACCAGGACTCACGGCTTTACGTGCTTTCCGAGGCACAGGGTGTCAGTAACGTCCTGGATAAACTTAGACATATGGGTTGAAGTACTTGCACAGTTTCGAATAGGGCTAATATAACGTATAGCGCTAAAATATAACACGCTATTTGTTTATAGCGTATAGCTTTTGTTATATTGGCTCTGCCTTCGCGCTATAATATAACGACTCGCTCAACAAAACGCCACCAGCGGGGCCAAAGCGGGATAGCAATATAGCGTTTATTGTGTCCGTCTAACGCGTTGCCGAATAAAATGATAATGTCTCCGCGTTCAGCTGATTGCCGAGTTTTCTTAGAACGTGTTATAATGATAGCGTATAAAATAGCGCGCTATAAAAATATAGTCAATAGTCTATAGCGCTTGTAGAGTATAAAGCGGAATTGAACATCACTAGTTTCGAACCCGCAACACCATGAATGAGGTTGCGGGAAACCCGGACATTACTTTGTGTAGTTCATTTCTAAACGGTGAAGGAAAACATCGTGAAGAAACCGGCATATCATAGAGCAAAGTAATTCGAAGATACATGCACAGAGCCTGCGTGAAGGATTCAAGGATTTAAGGCACGTCTTAATACATTTTATATGGAAACTAGACTTGTAGAGCTACACTTGATCCACGCCACGCGACTTCTTTCTACGTACAAATCATGTGTTACACTTATGCGTCGGGCTAATGTAGTTCTAGCTAAGTCACATTCCCTCTCCTAGAGAGAAGGCCTTTTTTTATGGTGGGAAAAATCATCCAATGACAACCCCCGCTCTTGGGCGGAGCGGAAGATAGTGTCAGACTCTTACTGACTAAACGATCCACCCTGTTCCTTCTAGCCTTCATACCGGGGCTCGAGTTCCCTTCGGATAACCCTGGGCCCAGTAGGCTTCGACCCGGCTGAGTCCCTACTGTTGCTGACAACTCCTTGAGGCGCGCGGGAACAGGTCGCACAGCTACCCATTGCTCACTGTCCGCAAGCCCGCGCCTACGGTGGCCGGAAATCGGGATCAGACTAATGGCGGCGGCGGCGAGGACGCCGTTGCCTGATGCGGTCGGCCTCCTCCTTTGCGAGCATTACTGCTTCGCAGAAGTCGGCGGCCACTTGCCACTCCTCCTCGCTCCGGACCATGGCCTCAACCAAGGCCCGGTAGAGAGAAGGCCTGAGTCCCAGTTGTGGGAATATTATAAGGTTGGTTGTGGTTTTAAAACAAAGTAGAACCTGTATCTTTGGTACCCGAATCTTTACCAACCCTCATGCGGAACCACCGTGATAATACTACTTTTAAATCAAGTCCTCTGTTAGCACCTTCTCATGAAAGATAAATTAAGTAATACGCACATGACACGTTTATGAAATCCTGGTGCCTCCGTGTGTAATAAGGGGGTTATGGTGTATTATGCACCTTATACTAGTGTAATAAGGGTGTTATGGTGTATGGTGGACCTTAGGTGCGACTGAGCGCTGTCGGTTTATGGGGGCCGTAAATTGAGAGTGGTCGTAACTGCCTGCTGCATTAGCTGTAGAAGTATGGTGGTACTATGGGAAGTCGGGAGTTTGTCACTTGTTTTGTTGTTGGTATATCTTGGGTGGGTGATGGTGAGTTAAAGATTTTGGGGTAGACTGAATGTTAATTTGGTCTCTTTAACTCAGCAATTTCGAAAACTGTGGTAATATCCACATAATATACACTAGGAATCAATGAACTTAACTGAAAAATTTCGCCCGAAAATCGATTATGAAGTCCTCCTTAATAACAATAGAGATATTATTAATAATAATGTGTTTATTTGTTTCAGACCCTGGGGTATTGGACCTGTGGATGGTGTACGAGGGGCTGAAATCAAATCGCAAAGGCCCCTTAGACACTTTTCATGGAACGTGGTACCTACTAAAGGTAGAACTACACTGCACACCTCTGTCACGTACGCCGATCTGGGAGCGTTGGTCTCCATTCCTTTTTTATGGAAACTAGACTTATAGAGCCACACTTGATACACGCCACGCGAAGCCACTCTGTAAAAATGATAAATGAATAATGATCTTTATTTTGCAAGTAGGTTTTATAAAAACACTTTTACACGTCATTTTTTTTTTTCGTCAATTAAAGCTAGATGAGGCCGGTGTTTCCTAGCTGACTACCCCGAGAAGAAACACCGAAACAAACTCAGGTGTCAAAGTCAAAATACTTTCTTATTGTGTAAGAAGTCCCCCGACTGTGATGGAAATTTCAGTTTTGATCAAGTAGTTTTCGAGATTCCGTGTTTAGTCAATGAGTGACAATTTTTTTTTATAACTTCACAAATATTTTGTTTTTTTTTTTTTTGCTTTTTAGTTTATATTTTGACGTGGCAGTCGTGTTTTTTCTTTTAAGTTAGCAACTGCCGAAAAACTATTTTCAGACTTTAATTAAGAAAAAAAACATCTGTTCCATATTTGAATTCTTATTCGATTCTTCTGCTTCTAGAAGGAATCGAGAACCCGTATTAGTGGTGTGTGCCGGTATACAGGTGTATGAGGCGTGTTAAAATTTTAAAACCCTCTTTTAGAGGTTTTCCGAAACGAATCAATATACCTTACTGCCGGTGGGAACAAGGAAATATGCTTCTCATTCGTCTAGGTTTGGAAATATACTGAGACATTTTTTTCTTTCATTCTTTTTTTCCCACAACTATCACACAACGCCGTCTAGTCCCAAACTGAGTAGAACTTGTGTTATGATTACTAGACAACTGATAAACACACTTATAATATACTAGCTTTTGCCTGCAACTTCGCCCGTGTATATAAAATATAGCCTATGTCACTCAGGAATAAAGCAGCCTAACGGTGAAAAAATTTTAGTAATCGGACAGGTACTTTCAGAGATTACCACCTACAAACAAAAAAAAAAACATTAAAACAAACTTTACCTCTTTATAATTTAAGTTTAATTATGAAAGGATTTTACAAAATTCACCCTCTAAGGGGAAGAATTGGGGTTCTTTAGTTTGTATGAAGAAACCTACTTACAAGCGGGTTAGTCTGTCCATAAACCTCACTTTCACACAACAATGCAATAAGAACACCACTCAAGCAACAGTTTCGCAACATTCTCCTCCCTACCCATTTCTAATCTCAGTCGTCCATTTTCCGATATCAAAAATAATAATCGTTTATTAGCTGGACCCCCCCACTCAACCCCCCTCCAACGTACGGAAACACACGAAGTTACGCGACGACATCCGACAGTAACCGATAGTGTCCAGTGAAAATATCCACGGCGAAACTATGGTTTGCGTTTAATAGAACTGCTTAGATTTGTGGGGGTTGGATAGGAATTTTTTATTCTAGCTCTAAAATGCCTACCTATAATAAAAAAAAAAAACTGGGCAAGTGCAAGTCGGACTCGCGCACTGAGGGTTCCGTGCACACTACAATTCCCAAATGGAGCCTCGAAGATTTTTTCGAAATGCAATTTTTTTTTGTGACGTATTTAACAATAAATTCACTGTTTTCAGATTTATTTCTATACCTGTGCTATAAGACTTTACTTTGTGTCAAATTTCAGGATTCTGGGTCAACGGGAAGTACCCTATGAATTTCGATCTTTGAGAGTATCAAAATATATGTACGTTTTATTGCAACATAAACGGCCGTATCTTTTTATTCGTTAATTTAGAAGTTTGATTTTTTTACAGCATAAAGAGACCGCAGACTTGAGTAAGTATATGGTTTAAATTTCAACTCGATACCTCTACGCGTTCTTGAGATAAAGGGTCTTGACAAACAGACAGATGGACCGACGGACGGACAACAAAATGATCATATAAGGGTTACGTTTTTTCCTTTTGAGGTACGGAATCCTAAAAACGATTCCAGTACCGACAGAATCTGAAATATTATAGACTTATTTACGATAGTTTGGACGTCCTAACCCAGTAAGGAACACGTGGCTTTTTTTAAAATTAATTCTATTTTAACACGCTTATACAAGGTGCAGTTTTAAAACTGCACAATATTTCAGGAGGTTGTAATAAAACTCATAAATAATCATATAAAAAAACGATACCTGGTCAATAATCAGTAATACTTGTTATTTAATTTTTTAATTACACTAAACTAAATCGATTGATCGATGGCCGCGGGGGCGTGGCTAGGGTGTGGCGTGCGGGATGATGATTGGATGATACATTATTTATGAAACTATCGTTGCGAGTTAGTGTGTGTGAAAACGCCCTTTATTGTTCCGTGTTTGTGTGTGTGAAAAAAAGCGCGGTTATAAAAAAAAAAAAAATTACCTACTTATTTTATTATTGATTCGGGTCGAGAATCACTAACATAATTACCTCCTGAAATATTTTGCAGCTTCAAAACGACACCTTGTATTAGCTTCACCTGTATGTTTGTAACCAACGCCTTTGAGCTCGATTTTGACCTACTTTGGGCGATCAGATTTTCTTCAAACTTTGCACACCCATCAAAGACTGATGACAATACAATTTATTGACATCCATAGACATTTATGTAAGTATTATAGATTTTTATAATTCAGTTTATCACGATACAATAGTTACGCAAGCGTGAGGGAGAGGACACAACCACGCCCCAGCTGCCACAGCATTTTCCTGACATTCCCCTGCTACCGTAGGTGTGGGCTTGCCGACGGCGATAAGTTGGTAGCTCGCCGTTGGACGCGCACCTCAAAAAGATATCAGTAAAATGAACAATCTATTAGAAGTGATGCCTGTAAGTTAGGGCTACAGAATTAATTGAAAGAGTTTTCGTGATCCTGGAACAGAAAGAGGAACTGAAAGAACACAGGTGGGTTATAGTCATCATCATCATCATTTCAGCCGATAGACATCCACTGTTGGACATAGTCCTCCTCAAGTGTCGCCACAATGAACAATCCTGTACGTCCCGCATCCATCGAATTTCTGCAACCTTCACCAGATCATCGGCCCACCTTGTAGGAGGCCTTCCAACGCTACGTTTTCCGGTACGCGGTCGCCACTCCAGAACCTTTTGGCTCCAATGGCCATCTGTTCTGCAAGCAATGTGCCCTGCTCATAAAAGGTGCTCTACTGAGCTTGAGAAGTTGTTATATGATACGCATTTCTTATCCACGTTTCACCATTCCCAACATTTCCCATTCACCGGTCGATATGTGTTACATTTAAATGGCTATCGAGTGTGGTCTCTTTGCGTCATTCGTATTTAAACTTATGCCTTATATACTTTCTAACGCCATGCTGTGCGGTGTTTATTAATTTTTATTTTTAATGGCTGCCGGAACATATGGTACTGTGAATTTGTATTTATTTGTCTCAATTATTTGTTTTCTACAGTATATTAACAATATTATAAGGAGGTAAAGTTTGTTTTTTTGTTTGTTGGAGGTAAGCTCTGAAAGTACTGGTCCGATTGCTAAAATTTTTTTCTCCGATAGAAAGCTGCTTTATTCCTGAGTGACATAGGCTATATTTTATGTATGGGGGCGAAGACGCGGTCAAAAGCTAGTAATAGATAAACTTTTGCAGTATAAGGTTTTGAAGTATTTTTGCTTTAATGTGGGAAATCAACTGATGACTTCTTCCGCTCTAGGGCGGAACGAGAGGACGTGTCAGACTTTTACTGACTAAAGCCATACCTGTGTTCCTTCTTTGCCCTTTGCTTTTCGGAAGTAAACCTAAGGTCCAAGTTGGCTTCGGCCCTTCTGGGCTCCTACGGTGTTGCTGACATCTTTGAGGCGCGCGTGGTATACTACGCGCTGTCGACGACTCGGGCTAGGTATGGACGGCCGGACGGCGAGCTACACATTGCACGTCGTCCGCAAGCCCCGTATGAGGTAAATTTGAGCTGAATGGTGTTGTTATACGCGATACGTCCGTGAACTGACGCTAGAATTCGTATTTTTTTTTTTACTTTATTTACATTCAAAACATTAATTCATTTCATTTTCTGTTTTTTTTCTTTTGTACTGAATTGTTAGTAGGTACATCGCGTAATTTTATGTTTTGGAAGAGCGAAGTGCCCTAACACAGGCAATTTTTGCCCAAAAGGTCACTTCAAACACTAACTAGATGAAGTACTAATTTTGTAAATGGAAAATAAATTATTTGTTTTTGTACTTTGTATTTGTAGGTACATTGTACGACAAGAAACATGTACTTAACCGAGTTATTTGACTCGTTTGCTGCTCTAGAGGTTAGTAGCTCTGACTGCTATGCCAGAGATCGTGGGTTCGATTCCCATCCAGGACAAAAATTTGGGTGACCATCATGACCATGATCATTTATTCTATCTCTCTGTCACGTGGCTGTACCGACATATCAGGACCGAAAAACGTTGTATCTTTATGTTTACACCCTAATGCATGAAGCCTAACGGTGAGTGATGATCAAATGCCTTCCTGCCCCTGCTAGCATTCCTCAACAGGGTGCGGATTAAGTGAATCACGCTAAGGTTCCGCGCAGCTGTTACGTCACCAGCTAATAAGATTTGTCGCACAAAATACTGCTAAACAGTGCGCTGTAAGTGCGGAGAGTGCAGTGGCGGTGGGTGAGGGTTCGATTACTGGGTAGAATCAGTTTGAGGAAATTAAATTAACCTCTGGAAATAGTAAGTCAATAATGTGAGCAGTGGTGGCCGAGTGGTAACGCCCCGACTACGAGTTGTAGGTCGCGGGTTCAAACCTAACTAGGCGCATTACTTTGTGTAATATATTTCATACTACAATATTTCTCTAATTCAATGACACGAGATCGGTCTTTTGCTATTCTTCAAATGAAAATGTCGTAGCCTATTTTGGTACTAGATTATATAATATTTTTAAGGCATTTATTAAGTACCTAGGTTTATCATCGTTGCCGTATTTATGATAGTTCATTTTTATAAATCTTTTTAAATAATTTTTACACCTACCTAGCGTTTACCGCTTAATAAATTCTACATTTGCGTGAATACCTTTGCAAAATGGGCTAGGGCCTCACAAAGATTTGCCGCCCAGGGGCCTCATAACGGTTAAGGCTGCCTCTGGTTTGGACTTTTGTTATTCAGTTTTTTCTTTTAAGGTGGGAAAATCATCCAATGACATCCCCCGCTCTTGGGCGGAGCGGGAGATAGTATAAGACTTTAACTGACTAAAAACCCACTTCCGTTCCTTCGTTGTCTTTCGTATCGGGACCGAATCTTCCTTTCAGAAGCAGTCCCTAGAACCTAGACCATGACGTTTAAAGTAACATTGTTTTATTCTTGTTTGAGTGTGGGTAAGAGATTTATTTATTTATTGGCCCATCTACAATTGTTACACATTGCATTCAAAATTTACTTGCCCTTATACAAACCAAGTGTACAATATATCACGATAGACACAGCATGCAGAAAACAATAATAAAAAGATTTTACAAATTAAAATGCAGATACAACACTTAGAGTTTACAAAGATAGGTAAGTGGTTAATCATTATATGTGGACTTGGCGCTTGAATTTCTGGATAGATGAGCAAAAAATATCCAAACTTGCGTCGCAGTTATTAAGAAGCTTACAAAGTCTTGGGATTGGGGAGTTAGACCCTGAAATAGTTTTTCGGAATGGGGGACGTAGTAATTTGATTGGATGGCGCGGATAATTGTGAGGTAGGTTAAAATTTAATTTATATAGCAACTGAGGACAATCTATTTTACTGTGTAGAACTTTAAACAATAAAATTAGATCGATTTTGTCTCTGCGTTCTTCGAGAGAAATCATTTTGAATTTCTGTAACCGTTTTGCATAGCTTGGAAACTTTTTGGCTATTTTCGTCGAGTAGGCCAGATGGTTCAAAAATCTTTTCTGAATGCGCTCCAACCTAAGACTATGTGTTGCATAGTGGGGGCGCACACAACTGAGCAATACTCTAGTACGGTACGAACGAGGCAATTATAGAGGTAAATTTTGGTTTGAGGCTTGCGAAAACATTTTGCGTTCCGTAGTACAAAGCCAAGAGTTTTTGAAGCTTTTTTGATAAAATTATCCATGTGGGGAATAAATGTAAACTTACGATCAAGAAGGACCCCTAAGTCTCTGATCACATCAACTTTATTGAGACATGTACCGTTCATATGGTAATCAAAGTTAGTGAAAAGCGGCTTCCGTGTAAACGTTAAGGGAGATGGCGCTAGACAACCTGTATAGCTCTGTCTCTTACACACACTGATAATAAGAACAAAACAATATTACTTTGAACGTCATGGTAACCCCGTTGGTCCCAGTAGGCTACGACTATGTTGGGCCCCTACGGTTTGCTGACAACTCCTTGAGGCGCGCGTGAAGCAATACGCATCATCAACGTCTTGGGCTCGGTTGTTCAGTATTTGACAAACTTTATGGTTAGGATGGGCAATGTTTATGTATTATTTTATTCATATTATTTGTAATTTTAAAATTGTGCACTGGATCTTACCCTCTACTGTGATCTCTCTATCACTCAATGGTTTGCTGGAAGAAAACTCAACATTGAGTTAAGCTCGCCTTTGTACATGAACTCTGATATCCATTTATTTGTATCATGGTGTACAATAAAGAATGAAAAATAATAAAAATATTGTGTGAAGAAATAATATAGTTCCTAATTAGCTAGTAAGCGAAGCAGTGAAGCTACAAGAAGGTTCGGTTAGTCGCGAAATAAATTGACTTAGCTGAAGCCTCGGCAGTGCAATGCTACCGTACTGTTTACCTTAAACATTACCTAATGTGCAGCGGATTGTGTGACTGTGAGCAAAACTACTCTAGTTTACTTTTAAATAATTCTATTTTTATTGATAGGCTCCCTTTTGACCACTATCTCACCTGATGGTAGAATAGAATAGAAATACTTTTATTCGGTACACACACAGCACAACGGTTACATACACAAAGTAAACAAGAATAAAAGTACAAAGTACGCCGAGCGTGCCCGCACCGAAAGGGTGGCCACCTCAGGTTTTGCTGGGCGTTTTGCTCAGTGACGCGATGGTAAGCGATGATGCGGTCGAAGAAGGAGTACTCTTGCCTAGAAGTAACCTACTTACGACTTAAAGACCTATTAAGTGCCAAACTTAAGTGGCAATGGGCAGGGCACATTGCACGCAGAACAGATGGTCGAAGGGGACGAAAAGTTACCACGTACCGGAAGACGCGAGTTGGATGGCCTCCATCAAGGTGGACCGATGACCTGGTCAGGGTCGCCGGAATCCGATGGATGCGTGACGCACAGGATCGGTCGTTGTTGCGACGCTTGGGGGAGGTCTATGTCCAACAGTGGACGTCTTTCGGCTGATATGATGATGATGATGATGATGATGATGATAAAGACTCCTAGGTTTAGCTATCCAGAAACACATAATCAATGGTAGTGTCATAGTGTAACATGTAATAAACAATGTTTGGCTGCTGCGGTCTTCCTGTCCGTTTATAATTTAGGTGTCTTCAAGGCTAGAGTGAATAGGCTTTTAATAATTTACCATTAACGATTGCTTCACTGCGCTGCGTACCTTCAGGAAGCAGTGGTGGCCGAATGGTAACGGTCCCGACTTATGAGTTTAGGTCGCTGGTTCAAACCCAGCCAGGCGCATTACTTTGTGTAATTTATTTCATCACCATTATTCTCAAAACGGTGAAGGAAAACATCGTGAGGAAACCGGCATGTCCTAGAACCAAAAATTCGAAAACATGTGATGTGACATCCACCAACCCGCACCGGGCCCGCGTGGTGGATTACGGCCCATTCCTTCTTCTAGAGAGGAGGCCTGAGTCCCAACAGTGGGGACATTATAAGGCCGACTATGCTATGCTATGTACCATCAGGTGGGATCGCAGTCAAGCTCTAGTTGACATCAATAAAAAAAATCATTTTAGTAAATCTTCAGCGTACAAATCGCAGCACTTGACTTGCCCCAATCTTCGTGTCTGGTGTCACCAGCCGACTTTATTAGTAGTGATGGGCACACGCCTTATTGGCTAATAGAATCTGTCTGGTATATCCGAACTAGGTTTGTGTCGTCCCATCTCTGCTTTCAACTAAATGCCGATGAATTCATCGTTGCCTCCTACACATATACGTAGGTAGTCGTAACATCATATCGTATAGTTAATGAATTGTATTAAAAAAAAATCCTATTACTTTAATTTTTGTTCTAGTTTCAATTTATAACACGTTGACGATTAGTAACGACCACAGGCGTCTTGGTAGCTAAAAGTGATACGACAGTACGCCTGTCGACGTATGAGTTTTTACTTGCATAAAATCAGTACGCCACACGACGATCGATTTTTCATACTATCATAAAGAACTACTGTCACCGCAAATATAATTATTAATTATATTTGAGATTAGATAGCTTTTTGTTATCATATCACTGAAATCTAATTTTATTACTAACCAAAATACTTATAATAAGAAACTTAAATATTAACAAATTATTGTTTATGCTAAACCTAATTAAACACAATTTAAACACTAAACTACAAATCTAACATAACCTAACTAAAATATGGCGTCATAAATCACGTGGGCATCGAAAAAAAAAATTGCTGTCGACTGGAAGTATGGCCAAAATGCTGGCGGCATTATTATTATTAGTTAGTATCTGGTACTGTGATTTTTAACTGGTTGATTACAAATTCAAAAACATTGGTTAAAACTGTTTCACAAAATCAATAAATCAAGAACAATTACAAAAATGGCTCTCCTGAAAAAAATTGCACTATTTGATTATTTGACATTATTCGTAAATTGCGGAATATATCAAGAGTGAATCTTTTTTGTCTACTTTCCTGAGCCACAATCACCAGGTTATCGGTCCACCTTGTGGTAAGCCTTCTAACGCTGCGTCTTCCGGTACGCGGTCGCCACTCCAGAATCTTTCGGCCCCAACGGCTATCTGTTAACTGCCACTTTAAGTTTGGCGATTCTTCGGGCTACAACCTTGGTTCTCCTGCGAATATCTGCATTCCTGAGGGAGAGTGAGGTTCATGGAAATGGGCGGAGCATCGCCGTGCCCTTGTGGGGGTGATCGGCGGCGGAGACCTCTCGCGCCGGGCCTTGGTTGAGGCCATGGTCCGGAGCGAGGAGGAGTGGCAGGCGGTCGCCGACTTCTGCGAAGCAGTAATGCTCGCTAAGGAGCAGGCCGACCGCATCAGGCAACGGCGCTCTCACCGCCGCCGGGATTCCGATCCCGATTTCCAGCCACCGTAGACGACGCGGGCTTGCGGACAGTGAGCAATGGGTAGCTCGCTGTCTGGCCGTCCGGTAACTGTCCGGACCAAGCCCAAGTCGTCGATGCGCACTGTTCTCGCACGCCTCAAGGAGTTGTCAGCAACAGCAGGGGCCCAACCGGGTCGAAGCCTACTGGGGCCAGGGTTATCCGAAAGGGCGCTCGAGCCCCGGTATGAAGGCTTGAAGGAACGGGATGGGTTTTTTAGTCAGTAAGAGTCTGACACTATCTCCCGCTCCGCCCAAGAGCGGGGGCTGTCATTGGATGATTTTTCCCATCCAAAAAAAAAAGGTTCATGGAAATCTAATGAATGCTTTGAGATCTTCGGGACTTGGTAGGCCTCTTGATTCGATGGGAATTCGGAAGTGTTCGAATTATTTTGGCAATCTGAATAAATAAATATCTGAATCTGAATCTGAATCTGAATCTGTACAGGATCATGATCATTCTAACATTAGGAGTCAGTGATATCTCAGACAGTCCTCTTTCCCATCCCTACTTATTAGGCCAATGTGGGCGCCAGACGATTGCGACATTCCAGCCAAATTGGCGAGTCGTCACATCACTATTTTTAGTCAGGCCATATAAATTAATTAGCATTAGCTCTCAAGGAACTTCCTACCTTGAAGACATAGGTTTCTTTTAAATTGCTTATTTCATATTAATTGGAGTTAATTTTATTGCTCATGTGTTGCGTATTACTACCCAACTAATATTGGTATTGTTCGTCAAATCGTTGAGCTCCTTATTAGTCCTCAGTTGAGCTATACGAGTACCGACAAATGCTTGCACTGACTGGTCAGGTCCACTCAAATCTGTGTGGTTCTTTCCTCAAAAGACCATCTCCAACACTAATCTACATGGTTCTCATATGATTTGACCATTACAAGTTTGCTGTATGGATTTAAAAGAGACTGACTGGCTAGGAAACACCAGCCTCATCTAGATTAAACTGATGAATACGTGTAGAAGTGTAGTAAAACCTATTGCAAAATAAATATCATTCATCATTTATCATAAATTTATAATCATTTTTATTCAAGGCGAAAATCTGTGACCCGTGTGTTTTGCCAGTGATGACATATGGATCCGAAACGTGGTCGCTCACAATGGGCCTCATCAGAAGGCTTAAAGTCACCCAAAGAGCGATGGAAAGGGCATATGCTCGGAGTTTCCTTGCGTGATCGAGTCAGAAATGAAGATATCCGCAGGAGAACCAAGGTTGCCGACATAGCACGAAGAATCGCCAAACTTATGTAGCAATGGGCAGGGCGCATTGCTCGTAGAGCAGATGACCGTTGGAGCCGATAGGTTCTGGAGTGGCGACCGCACACCGGAAAACGCAGCGTTGGAAAGCCTCCTACAAGGTGGACCGATGACCTGGTGATGGTAGCGGGAATCCGATGGATGCGAGACGCACAGGATCGTGCATTGTGGCGACACTTGGGGGAAGCCTATGTCCAACAGTGGACGTCTATCATCAAAAATAAGTTGACACTTCTTTTGTTCTTTCCGAGCCTCGGAAGGCATGTAAAGCCGTTGACCGCTCTCTGGTCATGACAGATTGCCGTACCATCGAACTATGAGAGTGAAACAACAGAGAGTGCTCCTGTGTTTTGTGCACACAATTGTGCACTATAATATCTCCTGCTGATATCTGGTGAGATTGGGCACTGTTGGGAATCGAACCCGTCATTGTATCTTAATACCAAAAATGTACCATGGAGCATTTTTATTGGGTTACAACTTGTTTGACATTACGAGAACGGGCGCCATCAGTTGAGACTGGTCATCTCTTAGCTGCCAGTGACTTAATTGAATTTCTATTTTTGTTATTATTGTTAATTTTTTAATTTTTATTACTTATCTTTATTGTGCTCACATAATAGAAGCAACAAGAAATATGTAACGAAGATTCAGGTAACTCAATTTGATTTAAAAAGAGTGTCCATGGAGTTTCTTGCACGTTCTTCTCCATAGAGCGCTATGGAACTCTCAATATGGATCTACGCTTTGGAACGTGCAATTTAGCTTCACTTGTTTGACTGACCGACATTTTGACAATTCAAAAGTGCCTTTTTTTCCGATGGGAAAAATCATCCCATGACAACCCCCGCTCTTGGGCGGAGAGGGAGATAGTGTCAGACTCTTACTGACTAAAAAACCCATCCCGTGCCTTCATACCGGAGCTCGAGCGCCCTTTCGGATAACCCTGGCCCCAGTAAGCTTCGACCCGGCTGGGCCTCTGCTGTTGCTGACAACTCCTTGAGGCGCGCGGGAACAGCGCGCACCGTCGACGACTTGGGCTTGGTTCGGACAGTTACCGGACGGCCGGACAGCGAGCTACCCATTGCTTACTGTCCGCAAGCCCGCGTCTACGGTGGCCGGAAATCGGGATCAGTATCCCGGCGCCGGCGGCGGCGGCGATAACGCCGTTGCCTGATGCGTTCGGCCTCCTCCTTTGCGAGCATTACTGCTTCGCAGAAGTCGGTGACCGCCTGCCACTCCTCCTCGCTCCGGACCATGGAATTCGTAATTGGTCTATCCTAACTAATATCATAAATGTGAAAGCGTGGATGTTTGGATGATGAAACGGCTGAACGGATTTGGATGAAATTTGGCATGCCTTTGACATGGAAAAGAACATAGGCTACCTTTTATTCCGATTCCTTAAGTATCTAATGCCACGCGGGCGAAGCCGCGGGCAAAAGCTAGTTTAAAATAAACGTTTCTGATTTCTGAGTTCTAACATTGGTCATTGGAATCGAAAACGTCATTGGTCTGTTGGATTCGACTCCCAACAGGCACCGTGATAAGAGGATTACGTATTTATCAAGCTAGAACTACATTAGACCAAAGCACACGTCACGCTTGATTTGTACGTAGAACGACGTCGCGTGGCATGGATCAAGTGTAGCTCTACAAGTCTTGTTTCCATATAGAGATATTTTTTTATTTAACCCTGATTCTTATTAACAAAGCTCAGAAATTATGCATTCAGTAAAATCCTCCCTCGTGTTACACTATCTGCTTACTTATACCTACTAACCTCTGAGAATATGAACTCGTGTTGAGGATTAACTAGTAACCCAGTCAGCAAGTACACGTTCAGGGTGCGTCAGACTAAAGCTTTTCTCTCAGTTTTTGGACCCAGTAGGTTGCACCATTTATAGCGGCGTCAGAAGTCCAAAGTGCAGGTGTAAGGACGCTTGAGGCACTCTAATAAGTGGGCCATCGTCTGGTCAGGAGCACCACACTCAATCCTCCACTTTGCCAGGTTGTGTTTGCAACGTCGGCCTACATGTGTCTCAAATGCCCCTAGGTTTCGCCATTATTTCATAAACTTAAAACCTCTTTCGGTACAACTTTAAATGGTGAATGGTGTTACATAAAAATAGTTGGAGTCACAGCTTTCTCTCTGACAGACAACCCACACAGAATTAAGATATAGCCACGGATTAGAGAGAAATGGAGCACTAATGTGCGGACCACCGGCTTATGGTCGATGCCACATTGGCTTTGATGTAACAGTTACGATGTTTCCAACAAACGTCTTTGATGTTATTTGTGTAATCTGTGGGGCAAAGGTCTCCCTTTATCCTTCCTAATGTCTCTACTTTAATCGATTATCCGTAATCTGTCCACAATTTCATTAAAGTCTATAACACTTATGCTCACTACGTCAAAGATTGAAGTTTATTATAATAGATACTTTAGCGCTTAACGCATTATTCTACCGTAGTATAAAACTAAACTTAACTGACAAGAAACTTCAAAGGTAGTCTGAAAGGAAATCTCGAAAGGGGTCCTGGAACGCAAGGCAAAGAAGGAACATACAGGGTTATTTGTAAAACACTGGCAACCTCTTACGTGCTAGTTAAGAACATCATATAGATAGAACAACAAAATCTTGAAGGTTTGTTTTTGGTAAATGTGTTATGTTTTGTAAAAAGTTGTAGAACAAAAGTTGTTGTTTATGATGTTCTTAACTAGCACCTAAGAGGTTGCTAGTGTTTTACAAATAACCCTGTATATGAGAGGGTTTTAGTCAGTAAAAGTTTGACACAACCTTCCGCGTGTTAAGCCATTGGATGATTCCCCAACTAAAAAAATAAAATTGAGGAGACTGACACAACATCTGAGTCTGTATTTATTATTCTAAAAGTGCGCTTGCATATTACTGGGGAGTTATCTTTACCAAGCTATGCGTTACTTATGCGCACTCCATTTCTTCCTCCTCTGTGGCTCCATCAGATTTCGCCGCTTACAAAAGCGACAGTCATACAGCCCACTATCCACTCGCTATCCCAATTGGAGCCGGCGCAAATACGAAAGTGCACTTATTTGTTATTGTACAAGTTGGTCACGACTAAATAAAACCAATTTGTTATGTGGCCAAGTTCGCCTACCTATCTCCCTAAAACATATAAACAACGTTTGTTATTAGAATAATCTTGACTATACAGAGGGTTGAATTATGGGATTTTTAGGGTTCCGTACATAGATACTATGGTTCCGTACCTAATAAGGAAAAAACGGAACCTTTATAGAATCACTTTGTTGTCCGTCTTTCTGTCTGTCAGTCAGTCCAGATTCTTTACCTCGAGAACGCGTGGAGGTATTGAGTTGAAATTAAAAAAACCATATACTCAGGTTACGTAGACCTGAACCTCTTGAAGCTGTAAAAAAATCAAACTTGTAGGTTAACGTGAAAAAAAAATACTTCGGTTTATGTGGTAGAAACGTACATTTTGAGACTCTCCAGGAAATCGAATTTCATAGGGTACAAATCAAATCAAATCAAAAGCATTTATTTCAAATAGACCATTTACAGGCACTTTTGAATTGTCAAATGTCGTTCAGTCCAAAAAAAAGTGAAGCTAAATTGCACGTTCCAAAACGTAGATCTATAGGGAGAAGAACGTGCATGAAACGCCATGGACACTCTTATAGATCAGTACTTCCCGTTGACCTAAAATCCTGTCTGGCATGAAGCATGGTCTCATAGCACAAGTATAGGAAAAAATCAAGAAACTGTTTTGTAGTTACGTCACAAAAAAAAAAAACTTTTTTTTGCGATTCGGAATAATCTTCGTAATTCAATTCGGGAATTGAATTGTTTTCATAGGTTTTGTATGGCCCCGTTTTTTTATTCTTAAGTATCTACTCCTGTAGTCCACAAACACCCCTCCTGACGTAACTAAAAGTTAATGTCTGGAATTCCAGACACTATCAATATAATAAATCGCAAGCATGACGTGTGCAAGCTAAATGCGCGGGAAGCGTCGGTCGCGCGACTAATTGGGCACTGGTGCCGCGACTTTCTCCTGTCCGGCGACCATGTTGACGGAGGCTGCAGGATAGTCCAATACCGTAAAACATGGCAACTTTGCCCTCGACATTTGACTTTGCCCAGTTGTGTATTTTTTTTAAAACTTAATACATACCAAATTTGTCTATAGTTAGTAAGAACATTTTGTCTATGGTAAAAAATTCATCATTTTTCTGGCAACATTGTGTGACGCGCTGTCACAGATGTTACTTCAGTTGTCTGTCAGACGTCGTTGAAGTTAGAGTGTTTTTTTGCGGGCAAAATCTTTTAAAAAAACTTTTTCGAGAAGTGCTACTTGGAGTTATCGCAGGTAAGTAATTTTTATACATCCGTTATTACATTGGAAATGAATAATATAGACCAGTTTTCTTCGCTAAATGCGTCGTATAATCATAAAATATAACGGTGGGCAAAGTCACAAGCATATTTTTTGAATATCGTTGACAACATTGCCCAACGTTTCTTTTTCACTAGGGTTGTCACCCGAGGTACATTTTTTAACCTAATAAAAAAGGAGGGTTCGGATTTGATGAACAGTTAATAATGTTGGTAAACATATAAAGTTTAAAAACACAGTCGGGATTTAGAAGATACGAGGGCTCGTATCTTCCAAATTCTGACTGTGTTTTTAAAGTTTTTTGTTGATTGGTTTTAGGTTCTTAAAAACTATATGTATTTACATCGAAATCAAACTACCTAGGTTTTCTTGTTTTACCGCTACCGCGATAAAATTCATAAAATAATTTCTAATATAATTGTTAAAGTATTTATCTTCTCTCATGTCGTAAAGTTCGAATTATACAATTATGCAACTGACAATGTTTGATCTCAATATTCTAATGATGTAAAAAATACTATAAACGAATGACTTAGACTGATTATTTTGCATAACAATAAATAATGATAAGTAGGTACTTAGATGGGACGTTGAATGTGTACATGGTCTATTGTTTTATCAGTTTTTTTTCTATGCGGATAGTTATGAATACACTGACGGACTAATAAATCGCATCAAGTTCAAGACGCAATAACTTTTAATATAAGTACTATGAAAGTTATTCAAATTTTAATTTTCCCGGCTATAATTTTATCTTTTACTGCAGTTCTGTTTATAAATTTACATTTTTTTTAATAATGGGTAGTCTCGACATTTTCATTTAGTTTAATCTAAAAACTTTGCATACTAGTACCTAATCCTGAACTTTGTTGCAGTTTATTTGTCCGTCAGTGTAGATATGTATCCAAATTAATTTACGCTAAATGTTGATTATATTATATAACAATAACATAAAAGATAAGTAAGTACCTAATATTTATAGGTACTTAAAATTACTAAAAATTATATTGCATAGTTAATATTGCGATGAGTCATCGCCATTTTAACTATGCAATATAATTTTTCTGTAAAACTCATTACAAATTTTAGTGTTATTTGTTATTTTCATATAAAAACAAAGACAGAGATAGGTACATACTTTTTAGTTTTTTTTTAATTATTTTTTAGTTTTTGAACACTTTAGAAATAAAGCATATTATGTAAAAAATGATGTTATATTATTTTTAATTTATCATTATAATATATTATAATATTCCACACTAAAAATTATTAAATAGTTAAGTATTGTCAATGGTGACAACCCTTGAACAATCGCCATTTTGTACGAAAAATGTTCTAGAAGGCTTTTTGACTTTGCCCACTCATTTTTAAGGGTCAAGGAATGTGAATATTTGGCGTATAATTTAATACATTATTGCATTGCTCAGTATTTTCATTCAGTCCTTTTCGAATAGTGATATAGTCCATAGTAACGGAGATCTGTAATGTGGGCAAAGTTACCAAATGTATATGATTTTTTGCCCAACACCTAAAATTGTTATTTTCACTAATAAATATGCTTTTTTTTTTACTATTTTTAGTTTTGTGTATCGAGACATGAGCATATAGTATTATGTGGCACCGAAACAATAATCAATTTATTAGAATTTTCCAAAATATCATTAATTAAGCATTTATTTTTTAAATTTATGGGCAAAGTTGCCATGTTTTACGGTAACACATTCATTATGCGTACAGCTAAGGAGTGGAATTCCCTGCCGGAGTCTGTGTTTCCTGTTAGCTACAACCTAGGGGTCTTTAAATCAAGAGTGAATAAGTTACTTCTAGGCAAGCGTGCTCCATCGTCGGCCACATCATCGCTAACCATTAGGTGAGATAGTGGGCAAACGCGAGCCTGTCAATAATAAAAAATAAATAATAATAATAATCATGGAGCCCTAACCACAGATAGCTCAGACCATGCTCTCGACATCGGTAGACTACTAGTTTCATATTTAGCCTATACTGTCCCACTGCTGGGTCCTCATTGATCATTTGTTCTGTGTCTGGGTGTGATTTATCTAGGTATAATATGTAAGTATTCAGAAATATATTGGTATGTTTATCAGTTGTCTAGTACTCATAACACCAGCTCTGCTTAGCTTGGGACTAGACGGCGTTGTGTGACAGTTTGTGGAATACTAAGTATATTATTATTATATATTCCTTCCATTGTTCCCGGCTTTGAGCCACTTCTTACCAATTCCTAAGGAAGACATCTAAGTCGTCCCGCCATCTCCTTCTTTCTCTATTATGTTTTAAGAAATATTTAAAAATTTATAAAATACGTGCAGAAAATACATAAAAGAAATTATAATCCTTTATTATCAGGTAATTATGGCACATAGACAAAATACGCATAATAATATACAAACCAAACACAAAATACATATAAAATAAATTATAACATATTATTAACTGCACACGAAGTGACGGCGGCGGCGTCGTGCTTCCCATCTTAAACAGAAGTAGGTATTTCACAGTGGTTTTTTATTTATATTCCGAATAATTCCCCTCGAGAAATTGGTTTTATTGAGGGAAACTTTTTATCATAAACATACAACCTATTGTTTTACCACATTTGTTTTAAAAATAAGGAAAATTAAATTATTGAAAATCGTGTGGTGGTTTGGTCAAAACATATGAATAATTGTTTAATATCTATACTTAGGCACTAAGTTATATTATGCCTAGTTTCAAATATGACTTGCATATTTAAAAATGTTTAACTTTGTATAAACTACTAATTTTAATTAATACAAATACTTAAAGGGCTTATTAGAAAAGGTCTCAATAAATAATAAACATATACCGCAACTTTATTATGTATTTGTTTAAATCCGAAAATGTCACAATCTATGGAAATATTGTACAGGCTATTTATAATGAATGAATAAATGACGATCAAAATGGAAAAACCCTGCTCGTAGTATTTTCTAGTAGCAATTTTTGTATAATGAATTTACCAATGATGACAAAATTTTGATGACAATTTTGGAATTTCGGTTTTTTTTACTTTTTAAGGGGCCGGCGGAGGATGAATTTCCATACAAACGTAATACCACGCTCATTTGCAGTTGGAGCATATTTCCAACATATTATGATGATATTTGGTTATAGACAATATTTATCTAGGTTCCATATATTTAAAGCGGGTACATGTTTTATAAGAATTTTTGATAGCTAACATAAATTAAGATAAGATAAGATTGAGATTGAGATTTAGATAAGGCCGCCCATTGTACGTGTTTTAGATATAAGTTTTTCTTTGTTATGTTTTCTATGTACAATAAAGTATATAATAAATAAATAATAAATAAATTCGTTAGATTTTTACGTTCGAGCGAGTTGACGACATACAAAGTACGGACTCGCGAGTTTGGCAGTAGCGAGTTGACGAACAAGTCCATTTATTTCGATATTTGCTAATCAAACAAGCCTCAACAGCTAAGTGGATCTGGATAAAAATTGGCACACCAAAGGACTGTGACCTATATAAACAAAGAATATCTATATTACAGTAATTCCCTTAGAATAATTTCCGAGTTGCATGCGGGTAAAGCGACTAGCAAAAGCAAGCAATGACGTCTAAGTCATAAAAGATTATTATAGATATGTAGTTAATATTTAATGTATTCTAATAAGAAATAATTTATTTTTAACCCTTTAACGGCTTGCGTCGGATTATTCCGACGACGACTGTTTTTTTATTTATTTATTAATGCTTTATGCACATTACACTGTACAAAGGCGGACTTAATGCCATAGGCATTATCTATCAGTCCAGAGTCTTTTTTCGGTTTCAATTCGCCAGTATCGTGTGTTGTGCGACTGAAGTACTCTCCCAACTGGCAAAATTTGATCTTACAAGTATCCTAAGACTATTAGAGGTAGAGAGATATTCGGCTAGTTGGGCTATATCGTTTAGTTCTTCAAATGCCATAGGTGACAGAATAGCTGACGATATGGAGTCGGAGAGATCGTGGATGTGCGATCCTGGCGAAATCGACGCGAGAGTGTTTGTCGGATTAATCCGACGTGGGATATTTAACTGTAAAAGTACTGTAGCCGAGAGCGGAGCGCCTTAAACTTGAGGAAAATATTTAGACAATAGCATTATTGTGCCAAATCAAACAAACGATGTAGTTAGTTATGTGTCATAGTCGGCCTTATAATGTTTCTACTGTCGGGACTAAGGCCTCTCTAGGAGAGGGAATGGGCCGTAATCCACCACGCGGGCCCAGAGCGGGTAGGTGGATGTCACATGTCTTCGATTTTTTGGTTCTAGGACATATTGGCAGGTTTCCTCACGATGTTTTCCTTCATCGTTTTGAGAGCAGTGGTGATGAAATAAATTACACAAGGTAATGCGCCTGGCTGGGCTTGAACCTGCGTCGTGGGGTCGTTATCACTCCGGTCACCAGTGCTCTCACTCGGTACTCTAGTACTGTGTGTAATAGTATTGAATATTCAAATGTTGCTATTATCATAGATACTTTCCATAATGACTAAGATATTTAATAACAATAATTAGTATTGGTTAAAATGATCGGCTGAGTTTTAAAATTAATTCGTTATTTTTAAAGGCATGAGACGTCTTAGCGCCTGCTAGAAAGATTTTAGCAAATGATTCCGAAAACGTTTGATGTATTTTTTTATGTAGTCAGCCAATGCTAATAAGAGTTACTTTGTTTGACGCGCTAATCTCAGGAACTACTGAATCGAATTAAAAAAAATGGTTTGTGTTAGATAACCCATTTATCGAGGAAGGGTTATGGCCATTAACGACGGTTCACTATATCTTCACTAGTTAATCCTTTCACTCAACGAAAGACATCCACCTCCCCCAAATGGCGGTACAACAAACGATCCTGCGCGATTTGTATCCATTAGATTCCCGCAACCCTCACCAAGTCCACCTTTCAGAGGCCTTCCAATGTTGCGTCTTTTTACTCAGTCGTTTCTGTAGGATATTTTCGCCCTATCGACCATTCTGTTCTGCAAGCAATGTAGGTTAAAATGTAGAGCGCACTGCCAATTAAGTTTGGTGATTATGGTTTTCTTCAGCCTATGTCGGTAACCTGGGTTCTTCTGCGGATATCTTCATTCCACACAAGGAAACTCCGAGCATAGCTCCTTACGAAAATAAAAAAAATACCTGTGAAAAGTTTTGGGACAGTCTCCAATAATTGTAAAGTCATGGTGTCCCTACTCCCCGGTGACACAATAATCGTGACCCCTGGACATTCCGCACACAGCGGTGTGTTGACACACTATTAACAATAACGGCAAATAATGTGTTATAAGTGTGCCCACGCCTTTTTTGTGGGAATGGGGTGTTAATTTTGCACTGTGAATAGGTGCATCAGAAATGAAGATATACGCAGGAGAACCAAGGTTACCAACACAGCCCGAAGAATCGCCTTAAGTGGCAGTGGGCAAGACACATTGCTCACAGAACAGACGGGCGATGGGGACGAAAGGTTCTGGAGTGACGACCACGTACCGGAAGACGCAGGTTTGGAATCCCTCCTACAAGGTGGACCGATGACCTGGTGAGGGTAGCGAGAATGTGATGGATGCGAGACGCATACGGGTGATCATTATGGTGACACTTGGGGGAGGCCTATGTCCAACAGTGGACGTCTTCCGGCTGAAATGATGATGATGATGATGATGATGATGAAAGGAGCAAATCAGGAATTTGTCAATGTGTATGGGTACTAAGCAGAACTTTTGTAGCTAGCTCGTACTTAGATCCTTACTGAAATTCATTTTTATTCATTGATCGAGTTGGCTGTAGAAGATAGTTCTCCCTATGAGCAATAGATGGCGCTGTAGACAATTTCCATTGACCTGTTTTTTTTTAGTTTTCTATTTCTGTCTTTTTAGTTAGTGTACCTATTAGACTGGCTTTTGCCAGTGGCTTGACCTGCGATACAGTGTTTTATTATCCTCAGGAAACAACGGATTTGAAGACCTATCATGGCATATACCCAGTCCAGGTCATAGTGTTTTACTCGTGTACCAAGTTTAACATAAAAAACAATAGATAAAAATCACATCGTTATATGGTATCGTTTTTTTTGTCTCAAAAAAAAAAAAAACTATCACTAGAAGCCACGTACTTTTTTGTGTGTTTCCCTAGCAGCTATATTCCTAATAGCCATAGCGAGCATCGGCCCTGCTGGGGCCAGTCCCAGCAAAGGGATATAATTATAAGGCAGAACCAGCCTTGCTACCAGCTATGCTATAAAAAACTAGAGTCAGCAGCAAAAAAAATAATATAAATTTTCTCTTCTTTGTAGTAATGCTATTGCTTCTTTAATTTAAACTGTAACAAAACTTTTTGTCAAAAACACTCGAAAAATACTCTCAAAACAAAACTAAGTTGGGAACTAGTGCTGCATGTACAGTCAGCAGGAAAAATGCGTGGTGTCACCGCGCGACACTGACGTATGGCGATAATTAGTCTTAAAAATTGCACGCCCACTGTACCTACTTGTACACGGGCGGGCAAGGCGAAGGAGACAGCGACGATTTTGTTTCGAAGAAATAAAGATTGAATAAAGCAAGTAGGTACTTTATTTCAGACTAGTTTTTCCCCGCGGCTTCACCCGCGTACATAAAGTGTAGTCTACGTCACTCAGGAATAAAACAGCTTTCTATCGCTGAAAAATTTTTAGCAATCGGACCAGTACTTCCAAAGATTACCTCCTAAAAACAAAAAAAAAAATCCTACCTCTTTATTTTATGAAGTGTAGATGTCTACATTTACACAGTTGGACACCACTACTGAACCTAAGTACAAAACAGGTCACGGCAGGTCATAAGGGGCTTTAGGTGTCAGCGCACAGCTGGGTGTGGAAGCAAAACAACCCCTTAGTAGCCCGGATGGCCCGGTGATCATGTATTTACGAGTATGTCGCCAACCATGTACTAAAATTGGCTTATAACTTTGTGATTTTTCATACAGATTTGAAATTTTGTACCTACATCCTCCTTGCGTCATATTCCTCAATGCTGAGGGTCGTGACCTCCAGCTTCATCACTTTACTTTTTATGGTGTTTTTCCATTTATTCCTGTCTCTGGCGGTGTGAAGGGCCTTGTATACTGTGGAGTCAAGAGCGGTGCGGATCTGGTCAGACCAACGTATTGGGCTGCGCCCGCGAGGCCTTTTCCCATCTACTTTACCAGTCACGATACTTTACCTACATATGTAGATTCTTTATATAAAAATATTCGAAAGGTGTTTCAGGTTTCGCATAATACTACAAGTAAGGTTGTATTATATATTCGTACTTCATCAGGGCCCCCAGTCTACTATTTTTATAAATTCGTCATTCCAACACAATCCTATTGTCATTTTGCTAAAAGTTTGTAATCTGCTAATTCATAATGATCGATCATTGATCGGTCACCGGTCTTGTAATAGAATTGTGGTAGAATGATAATTTCGAGCATATTAAAACCAATAACTGCACAATAACGTTGTAATGGTAAAACACTGATCAAATAAACTGTCAAAGTTTTAGCAGATTACCGCAAACGTCAAATATTCATTTGTCAATATGTACGAGATTACCATTCTATGTCACTTCCTTCAATGGAGTGTCAGTGGTTGACCATTGGAAAGTCATAATGACGCCATTATATTAGTAGATTACCAAACTTGTCAAAATCGACAATTATGACATCAATGATAGACCATTCTGACACTATTGTAATAGCAGACTTGAGGCCCTGTTTAGGTGAACAATCTTGATTTGCCTTTTTGTTTAAAATATAAATAAAAAGACATACAACGATTATTTAAATTTAGTTAACTACCTAAACAGAATCTGTTTTTTTTTTGTTTTCGTGTAACTATATTCCATCTGATGGAGTATAGTTACACTAAAACCAAAAAAATAAAATAATAAAGCAGTAACTAATTGATAAAAATCTTAATCTAACAGCAATTAGAATTACATCTTTACTAGAAAAAAAAATAAGGTGTCCCTGTAACTATGTCCTCCAGTGTACACTTCAGTGCACTAAATTGTAGCCCCGTTGTGTAGGGTCTGCAATGTGTCCGTTCTTAAAGCTATCCCGCTCCGGGGTGAGGCCATTTCACTAATTGTTTATTAGATAGGTATCGTTATAATAAAGATATTGTTTATGTGACTAACCTGTAACTTTTCTATGTAGGTATACCAGGTAGTACCTACCTAAGGTTTATTTAATAATTGCATAAAGCGAAAAAATGCAAGTGTGTATACTGTATAGGTTGCATGTTTTTAACTCCTTTACGCTTAAATGGCAGGATTGAATAAAATTTAAATTAAGAAAAGAACATTTTCAAGAGTTTCGAGAGTGCATCCCTTGTGTTAACACCTATGTAATTTTTTACTTGCACGTGGACGAAACCGCTAGCAAAAGCTAGTTTAGATAAATTTTAAGGAAAGAACCTGGAAAAAATTAAACATTGAGATACGAAAATGAAAAAAGTAAAATTACCTAGGTACCTAATCTAGACACATAAAGAGAAGAAATTTTTGTTTATACTTAGGTGTACTATTGATAATTTTTCAATAGCCATAACATAATATAAATCTTGACACGTACTAACCTGCAAAATACTTAAGAAACATTTGAAATTCGCGGGCTACTTCTATCTCATGCCATCATTAATACAGACTGAGAAAGAGATAGCGCTATACGGCCTGTATAGCTCTATCTCCCTCACGAACCGGAATTTCCTTTGTGGGAACCAAAGTTCAACAAAATTAGCATTTAAAATATATGAAATAGTCTTTTGTGTGTATAATAATACTATTTAACGATGATATAACATATTTGGTCTGAAATTAACTTGAAAGAAAAACGAATAATTTACATTTAAAAAATATTAAACTAACTATAATTAAAGTAAAATAAAATAATAATAAAACCCTACGCTAATTACAACTAACTAAAATATGGCATCAAAAAACTCTTCCACATCGCTGTCGACTGTCTAATAATTTATATTATTAGGTTCCTATAGTGATCTTAAGATTTCATAATAGGACTTGTTACTTACTGACACTATCGCTGGCTATTTTTTTATTCTGAATAAAATCTACGGTTCTATTTTTATCGTTGGCTCTTCCATTTCCTCACAGTCGTATCCTTGACCGTGATTACTAAACAACGTCTTATTGACGTCAAAACGTGAATAAAAATCAATAAATTAAAACAACCTTGTACCTTAATAACGTAGATACCTACTTTAACATAATCATTGCACACAAAGAAAACATGCATATTTTAAAACAAACGCATACATATTTAATCACCGAAAACCAAACAAAATAAGTTATTCATCACCATTCACACTTGATACTTATTCACTAAATGCTAATATCACACACACATAAATACTACACACACACTTTGACCCAGTTTACACGCACGACAGTGTAATGTTAACCTTCGGATACGGTCGTATAAATTTGTATTAGTGTGCGTCTAAGCCGTTTAAAAATTTCGTCCACTCAAGCGCATCTTCGAAATTTGGGCGTTTCTCATTGGCTGGTGTTGTGTTAGAAAAAATTAGAAGGTTAGAGTGTCGAGCTGTGAGTGGACGATTTTTTTGGCTGCCACTGATAAAGTGATAAATTGATTTCGTCGGCTGGGTCTATTTTTAGACAGTGATGTGTACCTAGTTCCTATTGGTAGTTTTATTTTATTTACTGTGTGTATCTATGTGTATGTAATTTATTATCGTTTTGGTACGATTAGGTATATACTTTGCGTAGAATAGTTATTTTAAGCATTAATAAATGTTTTTGTTATTTTTACATTTTGTTTTTAGATAAACGGAATATGATCTTTTTTTTAATAGCCTATTTTGTGTCCCACGGCAGAGCCTTTCCTTTCTTCTTTTTTAGTAAAAATATTATTTTTGGGTGTTATTTTTTTATACTTACCTAAATAAGTATCTATTTACAAAAACATCATTAATCAATATACCTATCTATCAGATTTCTTCTAAGCAACTACATAAACAAGATAAATTTTAACAAAAACAGGTTTTTTTTTTCATTCCCGCGAAATTCAATTTTTTCAAAGTTTTTTTTTGCGTTTTGCAGGTCAGTGTCAAGTGTATGTTAATTAAAATACGATCGGCGGGCGTAATACATATATTTTGTAATTGAAATTATAATAATTAAAATCATCAATCCCTTTTACCTAGTTCGTCTTACCCTATTGAAAAACTATTTATAACTGACTTCAAACAGAAAGTTCTGTTTGGCTATATTTTTTTTTTATGTATGTTCACCAATTTCTCTTCAATTTTATGGACAAAATTTAAAAATTATTTTGTAAACAATTTTAGAGAAAATTAATTTTAGCGAGTTACCTTAGAAAAAATTTCGTCCCCTTTATAAAAACCGTCAACACCATCTAATCCAATCAATACATCCAAAAAAACGAATCACAAACGCACTTCACTATCAACAAAAATGGACGCCTCCACCCAATCGCAGACCTCCATCTAATCCGGACCCTAATTTAAAAAACACATAAATCTCGCACACGTACTCTATTGTGCGTCTAACACGCTCCCCACTCCTGCGCAACCGAAATTTGAACCGCATTAGACGATTGGTGCGCGGACGCCATCTTGGAATTTAAAAACCTGCTAGACGGACCGGACTTGGTACATTCTTCATTTTTATTTTATGCTTTTTATTATAACATGACTGCCATAAAATATAACTTAGCTCGCTGTTGCTTCATATTTTTATGGGAATGAATTATTTAGAAATTTCTTAAATTAAACTTCAAGTTCTGGGCAAGTTTGTGGAGGGTTCTTTATTATTTAAAACTAGCTTTTGCCAGCGGCTTCGCCCGCGTACATAAAATATAGCCTATGTCACTCAGGAATAAAGCAGCTTTCTATCGGTGAAAATAATTTAGAAATCGGACCAGTACTTTCAGAGATTAAGACCTACAAACAAAAAAAAACAAAAAACCAAACTTTACCTCTTTATTATATTATAATATAATATAGAATATAATATATTAATTATTTAGGTAACTATATTATTTAAAAACAGAATTTTCAAGAAATAAATTTTACATTTTATTCGTTTTTTTTTTATTTGTTATGCAACATGCACTAGAAATTAAAAACTGTGGCTTTTTAACTAAAATCCTGTCGTTACGGGTAGTAAGAAACCCTGGGCATCGGGAGTTGCAAAGCGATCTCCGACCACTATAAGCACGGGCTTGCGGACGACGAGCAATAGTTAGCGCGTTAAGTAAGCCCGAGTCGTCGACGGCGCGTAGTGTTCAAAGATGTCAGCAAACCCTTAGGGGCCCAGCTGGGCTGAGCCCCGCTAGGACCAAGAAGAATATTTGAAAGTTATAAGGAAATCGTGGTCACAGAAATAAAAAAAAAGCTGAAGGACACAGGTGGGTTTTACTGAGTAAAAATTTGGCATGCCCTCTCGTTCTAACCTGGTGCGTGACCCATTTACCCACTAACACTTTACTGCTTTAAGAGCAGTGGTAATGAAATGAAATGAAATGCCTCCGTCTCTCCTGGTGTCATGCGGTAGCTGGACAAAGTGGATTTATCTACCTACCTAGGTACTCCATTTCATGTCTCATTCTACTTTTATTAGGTAGGTAGGTATTTGAACAAATTAAATCACAATGAAACAATAACAAGATGCCTAAACGGGGGTCTTTGACGTCAAAAACAATGAAAATTAAAACCACATTATTTTTATCGTTACTTATAAGGCCACGTGAATTTTTAACCACAATAATATAAAGTGATAGGTAATTAGTGCCGTAATTACTCTTTTATGCGCCCGGTGCTGGTTTCCGAAAAAATCCGATACCTATTAATCCGCCTGACGCAGGTTTTCAAGCAGACTTAACATTCATGTGTGCTTGAGAACCTACATCAGGCGGTACCTATCTGCTTCGGATCTGACGGGAAGAAACGCAGATCGTGCAGAGCTTAGGCCTCTCGCCCATGATGTCTTTTTGTAGCAATGCTGTAGCACGTTCGCATGGATACAGTCGCGATGCTGTAGCGCATTGGCATCTTTTCTATAGCGCTTGCAAATCCGACTAAAGCGCGTTAGTAGCGATGCTGCATCGCTACAAAAAGTCGCCGTGCCTTACAATGAAGCATAAGGTGGAAGTTTGTTCCGCTTCGGTGGAGCTCCCCTGTGTCCTTTTCCGGCCTTGTTTCAGGCCATTATTCGGAGTGAGATGCAAAGGGAAGTCGTAACATCCTTTTGATGAATACAAAACTTGACCGTGGTTTGATCATTTCTGTGCCCCATCAGGATCTTCGCCCCGGGCCTGGGCACCACCAGCACCGGTATAATTACGCCACTGTAGGTACTGGTAGGTACTTACTTTTAAACTCATAATTTCACATTTATCCTCAAAGTCATAAGAACATCAAGGTTGGTATTACACAACAATTACGCCCGTTTTCTCAAATGACAAATCATCAAATTACTCTATCGCTTCTTCATTCCATCATCAGACCACTAGACATACGGCCATGCGCCACCGGTACATGGTGGATATCCCACCCACAGGTACAAAATGTTTTGGGAACACATTCATTGTGCGTACAGCTAAGGAGTGGAATTATCTGCTGAAGTCTTAGTTTCCTGCTAGCCACAATCTAAGCGTTTTTTTTATTATTATGAATAGGCTCGCGTTTGACTATCTCACCAGATGGTACCTCTAAGTGATGATGAGGCGGACGAGGGAGCGCGTTTGCCTAGACCTATTCACTGTTGACTTAATGACCCCTAGGTTGTAGCTATCAGGAAACAGACTTTTGCCGGGAATTCCACTCCTTAGCTGTACGCATAATGAATGTGTTAAATGTGTTAACCTGGAGTCTTTAAGTTAAGAGTGAAAACGTTACTTCTAAGCGTGTTCCATCGTCGGCCCGTAAACTGAAATAAACTCAGAGATCGCCGACACGCAGTCTCTTTTAAAGGTAATTTTTTTAAAGTTAATTTACATCCTTCATACATAGTCACATCACATGAAGAAGATCATGCAGATCAGGGTCTCAGATGGTATCTTGAGGAAAAAACTTAAAAGATTTGCCCAGTCAGTGCACGCATTTGTCAGTCTTATTGTGAAATTCAACTCGGAACCACTTACGACGTCATTACTGAACGTTTGTCCCAATTTCGATACTTTGAGTCATAGACTTTAGGCATCTTCCGCTGCAGGATTTGTAAACATTTAAACACAAGATACCCAGACTCGAAACGACTACCTGTAGCTTTAAACATTTATTTCGCGCGGGGATCGAACCCGCAACACGCACAGCGTAGTTGTCAATCTGTTATCCACTGAGCCGCCCATGCTGTCTATGTAATGGCACAGAGGTCCATATCGATTGACAATATTTTATATTTTCATTGTCATTCCCGTAAATATTGTCAATTACAACTGACCATTTCGGGGACCCTAATAACATATCTGTCTATCCACCCCATTTATAAAATACAGGCGTAATCATACAGCATAAGTACAGTAAAGCAAACAATAAACAAAACATCAAAATTAGTACGGAAGAATAAAATTGACAGCACAAAAAATGACCCCAAAAATGTCGTCATGACATAAAGTAATAAAGTATTTACTCAAGTGTGTCCATTTAGCCGAATTGCACGCAGACACGCGTATCCAGACGACTGTACACACACAGATACACTGTGTCTGTACACGGAGTAATGGGGAGGCTACGCATTGGGGTTCGCCGAACAGAAAGCGATTTTTGACCTGAGATGCTGTAACAGTTTTTTTTTTTTTTTAAGAATGTTTGAATTTGGGACACAACTTACAAAAAATTGACAACATTTTCCAAACAAAAAAAAATTACTCGCATAATACTTCCGAACCAACACCCGAACATAACTGAACTCATCCGAACAATTCAGCGAACCCCGACGTGTGTACCAACCACACGCACACAACGATCGCCCAATTCGCATGCGATCCGCGCACAGCACAGTTTCCGCGCCAGTTCAACGACCCCGCGTTTTGGAGGGCGCCTCTGACGTCACAACACTGACCTGCAACAACGACCTTGAAGCGAATTCGGCTGTCCCCGTTCTGAATTTGTGAAGGATCACGGTTGTGGCGAATTCGTAAATTATGTCGGAATTTAGCGGCGAGAGTAATTTGAATTTGGAAGCGTTCGAAGCTTCGTGGGGTGATTTGATTCTTTTTAAATGTTTTAATTTGACTTTGATATCGAGGCTTTTTACGATTATCTACAATAGGGTGGTACCTACTTACTTTGGATTTTGCCTTAATAACAACTTTTCCGTAACGTTACTCAATCTAGGTAGGTTGTTACATTGATCTACTTATTCATAGATATTATTTGACTTTTGGGGTTTCTGGTCTAGGAAAAAAATACGCGTTGACAGTTGTATTAATTTCATAATTCATATTGTTTAATAAGTATAGGTTTGAGTTGACCGCTCCCTCATCAGTCACATGATGGTAAGTGATGATGTGAACGAGCATGCTTGCCTGGAAGTGACATGAAATTTATTACAACTTTGTCAGTGTTTAGGTTTTTCAGGGTTTAGGGCTTTTGAATAATACTTAATTATTCAAAAGCCCCAATACTATAAAAGTATTTAAAAAAAAAAATGAGTAAACGTAAAATGTTACTAGTAGGTAATTAGGTACTCGTAGATACTTGGAACGATATGATGGCAGAAAGCTAGGTAGGTATATGATTTTCAGTCAATCTGTAGTGTATGTATTGTAGTTAAGTAGGTATACTACTTTACTTTTTCTAAATTCAAATTCAATTTTTTATGGGCATAATATGGCGTAAGACGTCAGAAGACGGAATGACTTAAGACGTCAAAAGCTAGTGCACGATTACAATTTAGTCGTTTTGTCCTTCCATTAAGATAGGTGCCAGATAACCGTGGAATAACGGTCATTATTCCTCCTTTGTTGATATTCTTAATTTAAAAAACGGAAATAAAGACATACAAAGCTGTCTTGAATCGACATGTATCGTGATCCTTTACATGATCTAATAATGAAAAGCAATAGGGTAGTGTCCAGGGTCAAAATAATTACATTTTTTAGATTATAAAAAAATATTGAACACGTATTTTTTCTTTTTTCGATTAAACAAAAAATAATAAAGATATAGCCCATTAAAGTTACGAGTGACGTCACCCTGTGCGAAAAATGCAGCACGGCGTGACGTCACACGTAACTTTAATGGGCTATATCTTTGTCATTTTTGGTTTAATTTACAATTTATGATTAATCTAAAAGACGGACTAATTACATTTTTTACGGCCACTAGCCTATTCATTGTTTGTGATTCTTGTGCCTACGCAGAGATATTAGAAAACGGTCAATGTACTTAATTCCACGGTTATCTAGCGCCTTCTTTTACATTGTAGATCTACCACAAAGTGCAAAGTACGACGGTTCACCTCACGGTGCTACCGTCACCACATGACACTGGCAGACTAGTCGACACCGGCTCAGTTGCCAAAGAAACAAAAAAATTTGACGTTTCTTATGGACAATCCGCGACCAACAACTCGTAAGTCGGAGCCAACACCACTCGATCACCACTGCTACACCATGCTAGGAGCATTACTTTATGTAATTTATTTCATCACCACTGCTCTCAAAATGGTGAAGGAAAACATCGTGAGGAAACCGGCATGTCCTAAAACCAAAAATTCGAAGACATGTTACATTCACCAACCCGCACTGAGCCCGCGTGGTGGATTACGGCCATTTCCCTCTCCTAGAGAGGAGGCCTGAGTCCCAGCAGTGGGAACATTAAAAAAAGGCTGATGATGATGGTGATATGGAGAAGAATGGGCAAGAAAATCTCTGCTACAGTTAAAAAAAAAATTGATACTCGCAGAGCTTGATGATAGAGAAAATAGGTTACATGCGGTTATATTATTATTAAGTTATTTACTTCAGTTCAATAACTGCTACTAATCAGACCGAGCCAACGCCTTGAAAACAACCGTTATTTACAGGAATACCTGAAACCCTTATCACGAAGGGTCACTGACTCGCGATAAGGTATTATTTGTGCAACAAATAACTAAATATTTTAACTCAATTGTAGTTCTACGTAAAATATAATAACGATGCAATTTTCCTTAGTTTTGAATTTAGAATTTTGAAATAAATAAACGTCTAATTTGGAACGCTATTTTCGAATTTCGGTTGGTACTTATCTTCGGAATACCGCAGTAGGTCATAGACATGGATTTTGTGAAAGTTTTCCAAATTCAAATTAACTGTCAAATTCGATCCTTTGAGAGTGTTTGTGATTTTATCTGAAGAACAATAACAATGTAGTTTTTCTTCCAAAAAGTTTTTAAGTTAAATGAATGCGCCAATATGGTAGGTACGCCATTTTCGAGTTTGGGTATAGTGCGTTTCACGCATGTTTGAAACGCAAAGTACTTTTATCTGGTACCTATAGACACATAGAGTTGGACAATTGGACATTTTGAAAGTTTTCCAAATTCAAATAAATTGTCAAATTCGGTCATGTCAATACGTTTGTAGGGTTCACCCCTACCATATAGTTTATTTATGTTTATAATAAACTCACACAACACACCACAAATAAAACACATCATTAACACAGTCACAGTAATATTATCGTGTACGTTTATCAATAACACTACACTACATTCACGGCATTCATAATGTTTAGCATTATGCTGTCGGATGGTGTCGGTCGCCCCAGCGCGCGGGCCAGCGCGCGAAACGGTTGAGCATCCCTGCTCAACCTTAACATTTGGAAATATGTGGGTCAGTCGGACGTAGACCTCGCCGCCTACCGCCTGCGCCCTCGCATCGTATTAACCGAGACTGGAATATTAATTGTGACGCGAACTTATATTGTTGTTGTGGACTGTTGTTTTGTGCTGTATATTGTGTTTCTCTTCTGTCTGTTCTCCTTCTGTGTTTCTTGTGTACCTGTTGTGTATGAACAGTGCGAGTAAACCGTGAGTACTTTCTGAGTGACTTTTATTTCCACGCACCCGCACTCACCGCTACACACATAAACCTATTACCAAACTGGTGACCCCGAGTCGAACACAAAATAAAAAATGAGTGACAGTGAAACGGAGCACACCACGTCATCACAGCCTGACGATCATGTCGCGCACCGCACGCGCAAGGCCAAGCACCGCTCGGGTCCAAAGGTCGAGCCGGCTGAGGTGTACCGAGTCGCTTTGCGCCTACCCCCATTCTGGCCCGAGGAGCCCGAAATTTGGTTCGCGCAGATTGAGGCGCAATTTGAGAACGCTGGGGTGACGAACGACGTCACTAAATACAATTACGTGGTTGGACACCTTGACCACCAGCAGTCCAAAGAGGTCAAGGACATAATCATGTCCCCTCCCGCCAGCAACCGGTACGAAAGACTGAAGACGGAGTTAGTGCGGAGGCTCTCGGCCTCCCAGGAGCGCAAGGTCAAGCAGTTGCTGATGCACGAGGAGCTGGGAGACAGGAAGCCGTCGCAGTTCCTCCGCCACCTGCAGGGTCTAGCAGGACCTACAGTGCCAGAGGACTTTGTGCGCACCATCTGGTGCAGCCGACTCCCCACCAGCATCCAGCCCCTCCTGGCATCGCAGCCCCACAGCACCCTGGGCGCGCTAGCCGAGCTGGCAGACCGCGTCCAGGACATCGTCGCGCCAGCAAGCCACGTTGCAGCAGCCAGCCACGTCGCAGCAGCCTCGGCAGCGGGACCCTCAAGCAGCGAGATGGCTGCCGAGATCGCCGAACTGAAGCGGGCAGTAAAAAACCTGACGCTGCAGCTGCGTGACAGCCTCTCGCGCAACCGCTCCCACAGTCGTGGTCGAGACGCGCGACGGCGCTCACGTCATCGTTCCTCCACCCGCTCAGATTCCAGCTATCGGCAGCACCCCGTGTGTTGGTACCACTCCATGCACGGGGAGAAGGCGAACCGGTGCGTCAAACCCTGCGATTTCCGGCAGGGAAACGCCGCGGGCAGTCGATAGTGGCGACAAGCGATTGCCCTCCCTCGACTGGTCGCCTGTTCGTCACGGATCGGTGCACGAAGATACAGTTCCTGGTCGACACAGGTAGCGACCTCTGTGTCTACCCCCGCCGTCTACTTAGTGACCGTCGTGAGTGTACCAACTATGATTTAGTGGCCGCTAATGGCACACCCATCAAGACATTTGGGTATGTTGAACTTAACTTAAATTTAGGACTCCGTAGGGACTTTAAGTGGCGATTTGTGGTTGCAGATGTTACCAAGCCTATAATCGGTGTGGACTTTTTATCATTTTACTCGCTAGTCGTTGACTGTCGTAATCAACGACTAGTCGATAGTAGCACTAATGTTTTTACCATTGCCTCGAATCACACAGACTTGTCTTTATTTTCTGTAAAAATAACTTCTGGTGATTCGAGGTACCATAGGATTTTAGACGGGTTTCCTGACATCACCCGACCCGCCGGTACACTACGCACCACACCTCACAACACCGTACACCACATCCGCACCACCCCAGGTCCACCAGTATCCTCACCATTCCGGCGACTAGCACCCGACAAGCTGAAGATTGCTCAGCAGGAGTTCCAGCTTATGCTTGCCAATGGAACTGCCAGACCGTCGGAGAGTCCATGGGCATCACCACTCCACCTCGCTCCCAAAAAGGACAACGGATGGCGACCTTGTGGTGATTACAGAATGCTCAACGCCCGGACCATCCCTGACAGGTATCCGATTAGGCACATCCACGACTTCGCTCATAGCATCTCTGGTTGCAAAGTCTTCAGCACCATTGATTTAGTGAAAGCCTATAATCAGATCCCTGTCAGTCCGGAGGACATTCCGAAGACTGCAATCACCACACCGTTCGGCCTGTACGAGTTCCCGTACATGACGTTCGGTCTGCGTAACGCAGGGCAGACGTTCCAACGTTTTGTGGACGAGATGACCAGAGGTTTGGACTTCTGCTACAGTTATTTGGATGACTTTCTTATATTTTCTAGGACGCAGGTGGAGCATGAGGAGCACCTTCGCACTATCTTCAGCAGGATGAAGGATTACGGCATGCTGATCAACACGTCGAAGTGCGTTTTTGGTGTCCCGGAGGTAAATTTTCTAGGTTACCGCATCTCCGAGAAGGGCACCCAACCACTAGACTCAAAGGTGGAGGCGATTAGGAACTTCCCGCCACCCAAAGATGTTCGTCAGTTGCGCCGCTTCTTGGGTATGATTAATTATTACCGTCGCTTCATACCCCACGCAGCACAGATCCAGGCGCCACTACACAACCTATTGATCGGCAACGTAAAGGGCTCGCAGCCCATATGTCTTGCGGAGAATACTTTGCAAGCATTTGAGGACTGCAAGGTGAGCTTAGCTAACGCTGCTCTATTAGCTCACCCCGATTGCAATGCCAATCTCGCGTTAGTCACTGACGCGTCGGATACCGCAATCGGCGCGGTGTTACAGCAGCTTAGCGATGATGGCTGGCAACCACTTGCTTTCTTCTCCAGGAAGCTCAGCCCTTCGCAGGCAAAGTATTCTCCCTATGACAGGGAACTGCTGGCCATTTACGAGGCCATCAAATACTTTCGCCACATGCTCGAGGCTCGACACTTCGTCGTCTACACGGACCACAAACCGATCAGTTTCGCATTCCACGAGAGGAAGAAAAACTGCTCGCCCAGGCAATTCCGGTACCTAGATTACATTGCCCAGTTTACCACCGACATAAGGCACATTTCCGGCAAGGACAACGTCGTGGCCGACCCCTTATCTCGCGTGGAAGCGCTAAATGTACCGGTCAGCTTCGACACTCTCGCGGAATCGCAAACTTCGGATCCGGAGTTGTGTAAACTACTCCAGGAAGGTTCTTCGTTGGTGTTGGAGAAGGTGCAGGTCCCAGGGGAGCGTACATTTGTGTACTGTGACGTCAGGACAACGCCTCCCAGACCCTTTGTGCCCGTGATGCTACGAAAGCAAGTCTTCGACAGCTTGCACTCCCTCAGCCACCCTGGTGTCTCAGCGTCTGCCAAATTGATCGCAGAGCGCTTCGTTTGGCCAGGCATAAGGAGAGACTGTAGGGAGTGGGCTCGAGCTTGTCTTGAGTGCCAGCGGGCCAAGGTGAACCGACACGTTTCTGCGCCATTAGGGTCGTATCACCTCCCACGTGCAAGGTTCACCACAGTTCATATCGACCTGGTGGGCCCCTTACCGATTTCGCAAGGCTTTAGGTACTGTCTGACGGCAGTCGACCGTTTTACCAGGTGGCCAGAGGTCGTACCTATCGTCGACATAACTGCCGAGACAGTAGCTAAAGCGCTGCTATCCGGGTGGATTGCCCGGTTTGGCTGTCCCATAGATATTGTGACGGACAGAGGGCGACAGTTCGAGTCGGCCCTGTTCGAGCAATTATCTAAATTGGCTGGATTTCAGCACAAGCGGACAACGGCATACCACCCGGCTTGCAATGGCATGGTGGAGCGTTTCCACCGCCAGCTCAAGGCGTCCGTCATGTGTCATGTAAATGACAAATGGACAGAGTCCTTGCCGTGGGTTTTGCTTGGTATACGGAGCGCATACAAGAAGGATGCCCAAGCGTCTTCAGCCGAACTTGTTTACGGCGAACCACTAAGGCTCCCAGGTGAATTTTTCGCACCTAGTGACGTAGGAACGACCGACGTCACAGATTTTACTGCGCGCATACGCAAGTTTGCACAAAACCTGCAACCAACTCCAGCATCACGACACAACAAGGCCAGCATTTTTGTGTATAAGGATCTGCAGACCACTGATCACGTGTTCCTTCGTGAAGACGCATTACGTGGCTCGCTACAACCAGCGTACACAGGTCCTCACAAAGTTCTGCAAAGGGGAGACAAGGTCTTCCGAATATTATTCAAGGGCAGAGAGGTCACGGTCTCAATCGACCGCCTGAAGCCAGCTTACATTTTGGCGGACAAAGCTGACCCAGAGGAAGTCACTCCACCTAGCGGTAGCAAGGAGTACACCACACGCTCTGGTCGTCATGTCAGGTTCCCGGACTTTTATCGCCCTTGACGGTCTCTGGAGGGGGGTGATGTAGGGTTCACCCCTACCATATAGTTTATTTATGTTTATAATAAACTCACACAACACACCACAAATAAAACACATCATTAACACAGTCACAGTAATATTATCGTGTACGTTTATCAATAACACTACACTACATTCACGGCATTCATAATGTTTAGCATTATGCTGTCGGATGGTGTCGGTCGCCCCAGCGCGCGGGCCAGCGCGCGAAACGGTTGAGCATCCCTGCTCAACCTTAACATTTGGAAATATGTGGGTCAGTCGGATATAGACCTCGCCGCCTACCGCCTGCGCATTGACCTAACGCGACTCGCTAATTTTAATTGTTACGCGATCTTCTATGTTTTTAAGTGGACTATTGTATTGTGCTGTGACTGTATATTGTGTGTCTCTTCTGTCCATTTACTCCTTCTGTGTTTTGTGTATTGTGCCGGACTTAGTGCGAGTAAAACGTGAGTAGAACATTTGGGACTTTTATTTCCACGCACCCGCACTCACCGCTATACACGTAAACCTATTACCAAACGTTTGTGATTGGATGAACAAAACAATAAGCACGTATTCGTGCTTGTACCGGAGAATTCAATTATTATGTAGGTAGGTACCTACCTAGTCTAGATCCTCACATTTGTAACTTACTTTGCACTGATTATAGGGCCATTACACTACGCTGAATAACGCGTGCGATATTCAAACTCGTCTTATTTTTCTCCCCGAGTAAGACAGTCTGACCCTTATTAAACTACGCGATACGTCGAACTATAGATTAGACACGTCGAACCATAGACTAAAACGGTAGAGTAGGGTAGAGTAGGGTAGAGTAGGGTAGAGTAGGGTAGAGTAGGGTAGAGTAGGGTAGAGTAGGGTAGAGTAGGGTAGAGTAGGGTAGAGTAGTGTATAGTAGGGTGGAGTAGGGAAGAGCGGGAGCGAAGCCGCGTGGGCAAAAGCTAGTACTTTATACAAGGTTCTTCTATTAGTAAACTATGATCAAGATCTCTTAATCAACCTTGATTATACCAGTGTTAACTACATCAGATTTTGTTTTGCCCTAATAATTACCCAAATCGTTTGACTTTTTAGACTATTTTTGTGCAAATAAACAATTTCAAGTAGGTAAGCTTATTTACAAGCTGCGTTGACAAACCACTCAGTTAATCTCAAACAAACATGGCCATCTGTAAGACTAAAAAACAAACAAAAATTAAATTAAAATGCAAACGGCTTTATCACAAAATCTCTCCGTAGACTAATTTGTCATACGCGAGACAGCGATAGCACTATGTATGATAAGATAGGTGTGAAAGGGACGGATGCATACAAAAAGAGTCGTGAATCAGCCGAGTGCATTGAACTCGGATTTGATGATGCATCGCGTCTCTTACATACAGACATCGACATACATTTTTATTTATAGATGTAAGGTTTGCAATTCAATAAGCTTTTTTGGTGTTTATTTTTTGGCCATTTTATGGTGAAAACAATTTACTGTAAGTACCGGTCAACTGTGGCAACTTGACATATAATGAGCAACTTGCCCATAAGTGATCTTTACGAAAAAGACATTTTTACGTATAGGATTTTAAGATAGTGTTAATTTTTAACCAGGTCTAAATGCTAAAGTGGTGTCAATTTTGATCTGTGTTATATTTGTCAAAATGCCAAAGTGGTGTCAATTTGATCTGTTATATTTGTCAATATGCCAAAGTGGTGTCAATTTGATCTGTTATATTTGTCAATATGCCAAAGTGGTGTCAATTTGATCTGTTATATTTGTCAAGATGCCAAAGTGGTGTCAATTTGATCTCTGTTATATTTGTCAATATGCCAAAGTGGTGTCAATTTGATCTCTGTTATTAATTTTTGTATAAAACGTCAATTTCAAGGTATATTAAAGCAGTCGATAGTTACTATGAATTACCTATCAGTTCATTATAATTGTCACAAACAATTCATAATTATGATTTAAAAAAATATATCAGTATCATAATAATTTGATAAATTCGAAAAAAATGTGGACATTTGACGTTACCTATTGTTTGGTAAATGCTCCAGAGCAGCCTGCCAGAATGTCATGGCCGTCTGGATGGAGCGGGGACACAATCTCCCGCAAAATGGCGAGCCTCCTTGCTGGCTGTAACTATGGGATCTGTAAGCATCAGTTCTTGCACGATTTCCGCAAGGAGATACAACGCCGTAGCGAAATATTGCTGCGGAGTACAGAGTTCGGGCGGGATTTCATCGCGATATGGCGACAGCGATTGTCCAAAATCATGGCAGTAATTCCCCTCTATGAGGACTGGCTAGAGAAATAGACATGTGTTGAGGCGGTGCCCCGCTCAAGCGGGGCCGTATACTCCATCATGTCCTCTGGGCATCCGGAACAGGAACCTCCAGATCTTACCATGTCCGGTAAGGACCTGTGTCATGTGGAAGATGAGGACGCCGAGTTGCTTCTTCTCTGTGGAGACTTACTCAGAGAGAAACGGTTTAAATATTTGTTTAACTGCCAGACATTTTTATTCTACCACTACAATATTAAGCCACTATCAAATGGTCGCGTTACTGACCTGCACAATGTCGCCACAGCGTTGCGACACGTGGTTCTGTTTCAAGGTTTTTGTATGTACTCCTAAATACCTATGTACGTAGACGAAATGTTATCAACACGTATTTTGGCGAAGGTATGCTCAAGATAAGATATGACATGTCTCGTGACGATATTTTTTCGTTGATTTAGTTTTTACAGTCTATTGACTTATCGCGAATACAAATATCGCGAATCCGACCAACGTGCAATGTCACAATTATTACTCGATAGCCCTTATAATATATTTTGTAACCCTATAAATTTGGTCGGAGTCTTTTGACGCAATTCGGAATGCGAGGTTTGAGTTCCATTAGAATGAAGAATTTATTTATTTATTTAGCTATTTATGTACACACATGGAAATAAAAGAAAAGAAGAAGGAAACAGAAAAATAGTACAAAGGTTTTAAGGTTTTCGCAGTAAGTAGGTGCCTATTTTTTGGCAAAATATATCGAGTCAACCGCCTCGACAAGCTTCACTGAGGCAGTCCATACTACAATAAAATTCTCAACTCATTTTATTGAGATCACGTCTGTTTCAATTATTCCACATATTGTCCAATTGATATATAAAATTACCAATTTAACATCAAAATATCTACGAGGAATTCTTAAGCGCATAATTAATACAACTTCAACTCTTCATTAATGGCTTTTGTGGAAGAGACACCACAATTTTGCTAATAACACATGCGAACTGTTAATAGACCATAAAACGCTGGAGAGTATTTATGTCACTAAACTTCATTTGGAAACATCCCGCCAAAATCCTCCGCCTAAAAATTTATTATTTTGACATTTGAAATTTATTGACAGATGGATTTTTTTTTTTTGACCGGGGATAAACTTTCGAAAGGTGCCATGGGCTTTTAGGGAAAAACTAGAGAGTGTGGGATATTTACCTCACTAAAATTTCTCCGGTGAACACCATCGGCACATGGAAGGGGTACCTTTGACCTTCGAGGTCGTACTACTTTCATAATTTCAAAACCATCATCTGATAACTACTGCGAGCAACTTGTCCTTAGTTGCGCCACTATCAGGCAACTAACCAGCGCAACTTGTCTTTGGTTGCGCCACTATCAGGTAACTAACCTGCACTACTTGTCCTCGGTTACGCTACTATACGGCAACTAACCAGCGCAACTTAACCTAGGTTGCGCCACTATCAGGCAACTAACCAGCGCAATTTGTCCTTGGTTGCGCCACTACCAGGTAACTAACCTACGCTACTTGTCCTCGGTTACGCCACTATCAGGCAACTAACCAACGCAACTTAACCTAGGTTGCGCCACTATCAGGCAACTAACCAGCGCAATTTGTCCTTGGTTGCGACACTATCAGGCAACTAACCAGCGCAATTTGTCCTTGGTTGCGACACTATTAGGCAACTAACCAGCGCAACTTGTACTTGGTTGCGCCACTATCAGGCAACTAACCAACGCAACTTAACCTAGATTGCGCCACTATCAGGCAACTAACCAGCGCAATTTGTCCTTGGTTGCGCTACTATCAGACAACTAACAGACAGAGATATACCATTTCGTTTTAACGCATTTGTTGTGTCTAGCACGTTTTTTTATCAAACATAAGCCTATTTGCCAGCGCAACTTGTCCTTGGTTGCGCCACTATCAGGCAACTAACCCGCGCAACTTGTCCTCGGTTGCGCCACTATCAGGCAACTAACCAGCGCAACACCGGACCTGTTGAGAGTTGTGACATACATTTTGTTTTGACGCATTTGTTGTGTCTGGCACGTATTTTATCAAAACAGGCTTATTTTTATTATTTGGTTATTTACTGATTAGCTCAGTTAAGCTAATTAGTACCTACTTGATAACGAAATAAATGAGTTTCTTGATCTTTATTGTACTAGTAAATGGTTTTTTTTTCCTTCTCCTATTTCCTGCGGTCGTTCTATTCCTCACATTTAGCTGGATGTTATGAATTTGATAATGTGGCTTCATCATCATCATCATTAGTTTTTTTTTAATGTTCCCACTGCTAGGACTCAGGACTCCGCTCTAGGAGAGGGAATGGGCCGTAATCCACCACGCAGGCCCAGTGCGGGTTGGTGAATGTCTTCGAATTTTTGGTTCTAGGACATGCCGGTTTCCTCACGATGTTTTCCTTCACCGTTGCTTGTGTTTTTTTTAATTTTTTTTTCAATGTGGTTTGCGTGGTATGTATCCAGTGATACATTAAACTTTTTACTATCTACAGGAGATCTTTGGGTGCTTTTCTATTTAAAATCTTTGGAAGATGAGGCCGGCTTCCATAAGTCCTTGTGTCAATATGTTGGTATGTTGTTTCTTTTTGTATTTTTAAGTGATTCTTTTATCTGTTGTTTTACAGTCTGTGTATGGCTTCATTAGTGACGTACCAGGGTGCATTTACAATCATCCGCAGTGTTTTGGACTGAAATCTTTGCAATATTTATAGATTTAAGTTTGCGGCAGTACCCCATAGTTGCAATCCATTCGACCAAATTAGTCTATGGATACTCTTGTGTGAGAGAGTAGTGGTGGCCGAGTGGTAATGACTCCGACTTACGAGTTGTAGATCGCGGGTTCAAACCCTGTCAGGCGCATTACTTTGTGTAATTTATTTCATCACCACATTGACATTTTAAGATTTTAATTATTATTGACTGTTTATTTATTATTGATTGTAATTAATTTAATTTATTTAGTCTAAGTACTTCATTTTTTTTTTCTCTCTCATTTAAGTGCCTTAATTGTAAAAGACGATGAGTAGGACACTCATTAGTTACATAAATATGTATAGCAAATTTTAGCCGAAAACTGTCTCTCAAAATACAGGTAGCCCTAGTTTGAGAGGCAGGGTTCATAAACTGTATGGTTACAATTGCTGAATTTCAAATAGTTGCTATATATACCACCATTATGTACAAACTAATGTAATCCTTTTGTGCTAATAAAACATTTATTATTATTATTACATTCACCAACCCGCACTGGGCCCGCGTGGTGGATTACGGTTTCCCTCTCCTAGAGAGGAGGGCTGAGTCCCAGCAGTGGGAACATTAAAAAAGCTGATGATGATGATGATGCTAGAAGTAGGAGGTGGTTTGTCTGTATAATCTATAAATATAAAAATAAATGCCACTTTTCGTTGTAATTTTATAACTCAAGAAAGGGGCTCACCTATCTAAATCAAATGTTTAGGCATTGTTCGGACTATTTAGCAGATGGTTTAGGTGAAGTTTGGTAGGGTAGAGTAGGGTAGAGTAGTGTTGAGTAAAGTAGTGTAGAGTAGGGTAGATTAGGGTAGAGTAGGGTCGAGTAGGGTAGAGTAGGGTAGAGTAGGGTAGAGTAGGGTAGAGTAGGGTAGAGTAGGGTAGAGTAGGGTAGAGTAGGGTAGAGTGGGGTAGAGTAGGGAAGAGCGTGAGCGAAGTCGCGCGGGCAAAAGCTAGTAGGTATTATATGTATTACTTGCTGTTTAAACGGACTGAAATGTTACTAAATCCCTTCTATTTTATAATATGAAACAATTTAGACAAACGTACCGTTAAGGAAACTGTTGAAATTTTTGGACGAGTTAGTACCTACCTACATACTGACGCAATTGACGCATGTGACCATAGAGTGATATTAAAGTTTCCATCCCATTTGTACGTCCCTTTTCCGTAAGTTTAGTTAATAGGTTAAACCACGAGGCAGAAGTTACGTCATAGACAAATCTTTCCGGGGTAGACCAAATGGTCTACAAGCATAGAGTACACACATCAGTGTAATAGGACAGTGACTGGCCTGTTGGTCTAGTGGTTAGTGGCCCTGACTGCTATGGCGGAGGTTGTGGGTTCGATTCCCAACCAGGACAAATGTTTCTGTGATGAAGTGATGAGCATGATCGTTTGTTCTGTGTCTGGGTTCAATTTATCTATAATATGTATGTATTTAGAAGTATATAAGTATGTTTATCAGTTGTCTAGTACTCCTAACACGTCTAGTCCCAAGCTCTGCTTAGCTTGGGACTAGACGGCGTTGTGTGATCATTGTGGAATGTGTTATTATTATAGTATTTTTTCCAGGTGTCGGAGCGATGAGGACTTTTTAGATTTCATTTGTGATGGTGTTTTGAACAGTCCTACCAATTTTTTTTTTAATTGGTATAAACAAGTGCTTGACTGCGATCTCACCTGATGGTAAGCAGTGATGCAATCGTTGATGGTGAGGCGAGTGTTATTTTTTTCAGCTGGGTGCGATTTGTTGTAACCTTACCCCAATTTTTTGGTCTAATTTGGCTGCACTAAATACATTTTTGACTGTCCTGTTGGTCTTGTGGCCCTGACTACTATGCCGGAGATCGAGGGTTCGGTTCTCACCTAAGACAAATGTTAATATGATGAGCACCATCATTTTGTTCTATGTAATTATTTTTTCTAAAATATGTATAATTTATCAGTTGTCTAGTACTTATAGCAGGTCTGTTTAGTTTGGGACTAGATGGCGTTGTGTGAAAGTAGTGGAATAATATAATTTTTATAATTTATTTATCAATTTAATTCTTTACGCACACAAAAGTACAGAGGCGGACTAAAGCTGGAAGTTCTTTAGACCGACGTACACGTGTTTCAGTCCTGATTTGTACGTAATATCATGTACTTACAATTGCCGTCACGGATCTTGGTTTCAAGTTGCGCAGAAGTCAAATATTCGGTCTCTTTAGTAGTGCGAAGTAAGACACGGGGGCTGGGAGTGTTAGTGATGGGCTCGCCGCGCCATTGCGTCATAGACGTCACTCCAGTAGCCTGATTCACGTAAAATCAAACAAGCCAAATTTCGTTGAAGTTTTATAGTCGTTCGATCGAAGTCCTATCGAAAAGCGGTATTCACGATCTATCAACTTATTTCCAGTTACATTAATAAGTATTCTACCAGATTTTTTTTTAAATGGACCATTTTCTAACGACTTTAAAATCGGTGTCGTTCAAACTCGATTGATGGATGTGAATACGAAAATGGTCTAAACGACTAAACCGCTACGATATCGTTACGGTTTTCATTACGTGAATCGGGCTACTGATCCATTCTCTGCGTTGCTGCATGTATCTAACAACGAAGACGATTGGCTCGCCAATGTATGGAATGCGCAAAGAGATCCCCACTCTGACGCCGAGCGCTTAAGATCCATTTCGGCAATTGTAGAGTCATGTACGTGGCGTGGCGTGGCGTGGTTCTAATGTAGCGTGTGTGTTACACGCAGTACTCGGGCACACGTGAGCGCCGTACGCCGATCTGTGCGCATCGGTCTCCATACATTCTTTATGGAAACTAGACTTGTAGAGCTACACTTGATCCACGCCACGCGACGTCGTTCTTCGTACAAATCAGGCGTGTTACACATGCGTCGGTTTAATGTAGTTCTAGCTTCGAAGTCTTCAGGCAGTTTCTAGCAGTCAAGTATTAAAATAAATTACATTTCTTTCCTCTCAGAATAAAAGGCTCTGTTATCAAAACAAAGGCTCGCCGGGATCAACGACCCCTTATCACTTTACTCCAATTCATATTTTTATCGTAACTGATATCAGATTATCAGTGTTACTGGTTTGTCCTCAATGTCAAAAAACACGTTTTTGTATGCAATTCATATTTACACACGTTTTTATTTGTTAATGATAATGTTTTTGTAGCATTTGGTAAACAGATGTGTATTTTTTTTAATTCATATAAACTGGTGCTTTTCCCTTATTTTTCTTAATATTTTTTTTTATGCTCCTGCCATATTTTCACTTCACTACCCTTGGAGGGCTGGTAGAGAGTGCCTAAGGCATTAAGTCCGCCTTTGTACCTTTGTGGTGCATGAAGTTTTAATAAATAAATAAGAGTCTATGGGTGCAAACATAAAGGTACGTACAGTACCTACAATTCACGAATGATGGCGGCCGTGAAGTTAGCCTTTGCGAACGTTCGCGCATACTACACTTTTCTCGCACACGCACGTCGCCATTTGATTTCTAAAACACGTTACTGCGCAGCCTTCTGCGCAAAGTTCACGGCCGCCATCATTCGTGAATTGTACTGTACAGGTTTTTCGGTCTCCCGATATGTCGGTACGGGTCGGTACAGATAGGTACCGGTAAAACCACATAAAGAAACAGGTGAATCTGTATGAGTAAAACACTACACTGGCTAATGCTTAAACCCGTATGACTCGCAGTCGGTACCGACAAGTATAAACCTGTTTCTTTATATGGACATAACATATATACGCATAAGAACATACCTACGGGAAAATAGGCAAGTTGCCGTAAAAAAATGTAATTAGTCCGTCTTTTAGATTATTTAAAAATATGGGACACGTATCTATTTTTTTATTTGTAAATTAAACCAAAAATGACAAAGATATAGCCCATTAAAGTTACGTGTAACGTCACGCCGTGCTGCATTTTTTCGCACGGGGCGACTTCACACGTCACTTTAATGGGCTATATCTTTGTTATTTTTTGTATTTTAATCGAAAAAAGAAAAAATACGTGTCCAATATTTTTTTATAATCTAAAATACGGACTAAATAAAATGTAATTATTTTGGCCCTGGAAACTACCCTATTATACCTGCACGGATCGGTACCGACCCGTATAGACTTGCCTGCACCGGTAACCTGTTTCTTTAAGTTTGCACCATAAGACCAGTGCGTGTTGCCAGTGATGACACATGGCTTTGAAACGTGGTCGCTCACAATGGGCCTTATCAGAAGGCTCAAAGTCGCTTAAAGGGCAATAGAAAGGACTGCGTTCGGAGTATCCTTGCGTGATCTGTTAAGCGTTCGCCACTCCAGATCTCCAGATGTATAGATCAGTTGGGAAATAATTATCAAATAAATCCTCCCGTTCTTGGTGTTAGCAGTGATGATATAATATATGGATCTGAAACATGGTCGCTTACAATGGGTCTCATCATCGCTGAACGGCACCCAAAAATCAATGGAAAGGGGTAGGCTTGGAATTTCCTTACGTTATTGCATTAGGAATGAAGATATCCGCAGGAGAACCAATGCCGACATAGCTCGAAGAATTGCCAAACTAAAGTGGCAGTGAGGGCATATTGCTCGTAGATCAGATGGCCGTTGGGAACGGAAGGTTCTGAAGTGACCACGTACCGGAAAAAACTGCCTCCCACAAGGTGGATCGACGACTTGGTGAGAGTCGCGGGAAAACGGTGGATGCGAGACGCACAGGATCGGTCATTGTGGCGACGCTTGGGGGAGGCGTATGGCTAACAGTGGACGTCTTTCTGCTGAAATGATGAATGTTAATGTGGCTCTTATATGGCTATACATAGGTACTATTTTTTCTAACTTATTTAATGCACTGTGTTTACATCTCTCATCCAGTTCTCCTGTCGCAGATCTGCTGGAAGAAATATCATTTGAAATAAGCAGCACCTTTAGGATCTTCTGTCTGTATTTGTTCTTTTAATTTTTCAATTGAATCTACACTGTCTTATACACTAATTAGGTATTACAAAGAGGTAAAGTTTTTTTTTTTTTTTTGTTTGTAGGAGGTAATCTCTGGAAGTACTGGTCCGATTGCTAAAATTTCTTCACCGATAGAAAACTGCATTATTTCTGAGTGACATATAGTGATAAACATTTCATAACTTTTGACAGACCTGTTGGTCTAGTGGTTAGTGACCCTGACTGCTATGCCGGAAGTCGTGGGTTCGATTCCCACCCAGGACAAATGTTTGTGTGATGAGCATGATCATTTGTTCCGTGTCTGGGTGTAATTTATCTATAATATGTATGTATTTAGAAATATATGAGTATGTTTATCAGTTGTCTAGTACTCATAACACAAGCTCTGCTTAGCTTGAGACTAGACGGCGTTGTGTGATAGTTGTGGAATATTATTATTATATTATTATAAACGCCGGCGAAGCTGCGGGAAAAAGCTAATAAATAATAAATAAATAATTTTCACCTTTATGTATAATATTAGCTGGATTAAGGGCCAAGCGCCCGAAAAGTGCCATAAAACAGTGATTTTCTGAGGCCTAATCCTCCGTAACGGCTAAGTCAATTGGTTTGAAAAAAATATGTGTTTATTATAGATTCATGAACAATAATATCAACATTTGATTCAAAAAAAAATATTTAGCAATTTCGCAACTTTTCGCAACTTTTCCCTACTCCTTCGAAACGGCTTGGACCTTTAGAAACATTTTTACACATAAAAATTGGTGGTTAAATATTCTTCAAAGTGAACATTGCATATGTAAATCAATCAATATCTCGCAGAGAAAATGGATTTAAAGCGCTTTCCGGGCGCTGCTGGCCGCAAATAAATGCACAGATTTGCGTACTGCCGCCTAGGCGAGTGCGAGAGTTGCGTTCACATAATTTCGGCCAGGTGGTTCAAGGGACTATACGCCTTAAGTGGATTATAACAAAACGAATTTACCTGTACCATAACAGGTACAATGACATGATTAAGCGTGGCGGAAAATATTAAATTAGTATTATAACAATATTTGACAAGTGTCGAGGTGCGAATTCGTTAAAATTTATTTCTGTTTTTATACTTTATAAATTAATAAATTAGCTGTTAATTAATTAAACCCTAAGCGAACACGCGTTCGCTCGCTCATTGTCTTTCTATTGTGTCTCTAATTACGATACCCGAAAGTTTAAGTGGTGAGTGAACTTTATTTACGATACCCGAAAGTTTAAGTGGTGAGTGAACTTTATTTACGATACCCGAAAGTTTAAGTGGTGAGTGAACTTTATTTTTACGATACCCGAAAGTTTAAGTGGTGAGTGAACTTTATTTACGATACCCGAAAGTTTAAGTGGTGAGTGAACTTTATTTACGATACCCGAAAGTTTAAGTGGTGAGTGAACTTTATTTTCGGATGAACTTGTGATACGTTGACCATAAGACAAAGGTTCTGTAAATGGAAGAAAAAGGTTACAAATAACAGTAATAGCGTCTTCACATTTTTCAGGTAGGTACATACCTGACTACTTTTATTTATTAGCTTTTAATACAGAGTTCAAATCAAACATTATTTACTAGCTGACATGGCGAACTTCGTACCGACTAACAAACAGTCAATGAATGTAGATCTTTCGATATAGTCACCCGATTGCGATGAAACAAAGCCGTAATACGAGTATATCAAGTTAAAAACTATTTTAATGTATAAAAGTTATTTACATCGATTTCGTACATTTTACGTGAAGCGCGCACACCTAAAAACTTCTACAGATTTTTTATAATATGTATATGTCGCAGGGAAATGACGATATCAGGGATTTCACGAAATCCCTGGGGATATCACGAAATCCCGGCAGATGTCGATGTTTTTAGTAAGAAGACGTAATAAACAAGAATATTCGACATCTGCCGGGATTTCGTGAAATCCCTGATTTTGTCATTTTCCTGCGACACACCTATAGATTTACAAACGAAAAAATTATAATATTATGTATAAAAATTATAACCATGGAGTTTCTTGCCGGTTCTTCTCCATAGGAAACGACCAATTTGGAACCGTGCACTAGCTTCTGGCATTTTATAAGTGCCCATGTAGGCCTATGTGAAATAAAAAACTTTTGACTTGACTTGATTTGATAATGTCAAGCCACACCTTTCTTTATGGGCCTCGTGAATAAACTTCTCATTTTATAAATAAACAACAGGCAAATGAAATAACCTCTAATACTTCAACTAATTTGTGTTAAGAGCGAGCGAAGCGAGCGAAGCGAATTATAATCGTTAAGGAACAGGTTTTTAGGTTTTTAGTCAGTAAAAGTCTGACACACCATTACGCTCCGTACAAAAGCGGGAAATGTCATTGGATGATGATTAAAGATAATTTTATTTTATTTAAAAGACTAAAACAAAAAAAAAAGAATCAATTAACCTATTAAATTTAATTGAAAAAAATATAATATATGGCGTCGAAAAACTCCTCCGCAACGGTAATGTGCTCAAAAGACTGGCGGCATTGCCATCCTGTATGGCAATGATAGACATTTCCATTGCCATGTAAGCAGTACCGTGTACATGCTCTGTCTAAGGTAAAACCAGCCCTTAGTTTATTTTAGGATAAAAAAAAATCTGTTTTGATAAAGTTTTCCTGAGAGTTTGGCAAAGCTGTGGGTAAGCTTCTTCATTGAGCATCTGTTCTACGAGCAATGTGCTTTACCTATTCCCATTTAAGTTTGGTGATTCTTCGGGATATGCCTGTAACCTTGGTTTTACTGCAAATAATTATCTGTATTTTTGATCTAGTCACGCAAGGTGGGGTATATACAGAGTCCCAGTCACCACCTATCGGGACCCAAGCCAACCTCACCTGCACGTGGTGCACCCTGCTGACGAACAAACGAGGCTCTGGCGACCCGCCAACACGCATTGGACCAGCGTGGCGGGTTACGGTCCTAACTCCCCCAAATGCACAGAAGCATATGGACCGCTGACCTGGTGAAGGTTGCGGGAATCCGATGGATGCGGGACGCACAGGATCGATCATTGTGGCGACACTTGGGGGAGGACTATGGCCAACAGTGGACGTCTGTCGGCTGAAATGATGATGATGATGATGACGCAAGGAAACTCCGAGTACAGCCCTTTCCATTGTCCTTTTGGCTAGAACTACATTAGACCGAGGCACACGTGTTGTTACGCCTGTAGCCCGATTCACGTAATCAAAACCGTAACGATATCGTAGCGATTTAGTCGTTTAGACCATTACCGTATTCACAATCATCAATCGAGTTTGATCGACACCGATTTTAAAGTCGTTTGGCCGAAGACTCGATTTAAAAAAAAATATCTGTATTTCATTATCCTGGTAGAATACTTATTAATGTAAATGGAAATAAGTGTTTGATATATCGTTTAGTTTCAGTTGAGTTGTCGTTCTATACAATCCCGATTAAGGAACAATTGAATACCGATTTTGGATAAGACTTTGATCGAACGACTATAAAACTTCAACGATAGGTATTTGGCTTGTTTGATTTTTCGTAAATCAGGCTACTGATTTGTACGTAGAACGACGTCGCGTGGCGTGGATCTAGTGTAGCTCTACAAGTCTGGTTTCCATATAAAATGTATGGAGACCGACGCGCCCATATCGGCGTGTAAGGCACACATGTGCGCAGTGTAGTTCTACCTTTCTCACTTCCTTAAGTTACCCGTTGCGTTCATCGATCAGGTCGATTTTTAGGGACAATACCGGAGCTTTGGTACAGGAAACAGGAAATGTGTGTAAATATTTGTTTACCAGACGAAAACGTCTGTAATTACAATACGTGGAATCCTTTATCGAATAGGCATATTCAAACAAAACACACGGAAAACGGGACTAAAACTAATTATAGTCTTCCTTGAAATTCGCCCCAATTACGATTTTAGTAACTTCGGTATATACTGCCATCGATCTGGTTACATTCCATCAGGGAAGTTTAAATTCCTCATGGGTATCACAACTTTACCCAATTGTGTAAAATGCGGAATAATCGAGGACGTACTCCACCAGAATATGTTTCTGGTGGAGTGTGAGCCGGGCGAACGCAGAAGAAATTTGTTTAGCGCTTTAACTTTGTAAGAAATCGGTATTTGCAACATCTTAGCTAAGTCTACGTTAGACGAGGCAAGAGTTCTATACTAAAATTACAATCATTTAAAATAAATCAAAATTCAAAATTTGGCTATGATGGAGCGACATGGTCAATATTGTGACAAAGCTTTAAAAAAACTTCGGTACCGTAAAACGGGGTGTATAGAGACAAAACTTTGGTTTGGTTTTTCACTTTGATACTATAATATCGGCCTCTAACAAAGCATCGATTTTTTAGAATAACAATACATTAAAAAAATGATATAGGCTAAAAACAAAACTAAATACAAAAAACGCTATAAAAAACTATACGCTATATGCACGCGGCTATATGCTGCAAAAAATATTCAAACATCGAGAAAATACACTGTAAAGTTTTGTCTCTATTCACCCCTAAGTCTCTATTTACCCCATTTTACTGTATGCAGTTAATTGACTACCTAATTTTATTCTACAGGTAAAAATAATTTTATTAATGAATTGTCCTCAATGCTTCGGTAGTGGTTTAGGACATTCGGTGGTTTTGGTCAGAGGTTTGACATTTTAACACGCCTCACCATCACCGATTACATCACTGCTTACCATCAGGTGGGATCGCAGTCAAGCACTACTTTATATCAGATAAAAAAAAAAACACATCATGATAAGGTTGGAGCAGTGCTGGCCGAGTGGTAACGGCCCCGACTTACGAGTTGTAGGTCGCGGGTTCAAACTCAGCCACACGCATTACTTTGTGTAATTTATTAAATCACCACTGTTCTTAAAACGGTAAAAGAAAAAAAAAAAAATAAAAAAACATCAAAACTAACCAAAACTTCTAATACGTGACATTCACCAATCCGTACTGAGCCTGCGTGGTGGATTGCAGCCCATTCCCTCTCTTAAAGAGGAGGCCTGAGTTCCAGCAGTGGGAACATTAAAAAGGGCTGATTATGCTATTATAACTCTTGGCGCATGGGTTCCGAGTGCTCATGCGCTTTCTAAAGAATTATCCAAACGCCTTGTTGACATTTCGCGTGATTCTTCGGTTTGCCATACAACGTGGCAATGCCGCCAGTCTTTTGGGCACACTTCCAGTCGACAGTGACGCGGAGGAATTTTTTGACGCCATATTTTAGGTAAGAGTGATTGTGTAAATATAAATAATAAAAATGTGCAGGGCAGTATTACAAACATTATAAACAACAACTTTTGTTCTATGACTCTTTATAAAACATAATTTATTTATAAAAACCAAACCTTTAAGATTTCTTTGTTCTATCTAACACATTTCAACTTTGTGTTTGCTATACCTACAAACGCATCAAGCACCCCCGCTCCCCTCCGCGCTTACTTCACTTATACTTCGTTATACACCAAAATTTTTTAATTAGTACACATACTTAAAGGGCTTACTAGAAAAGCCCTTGTTATTTTATAAGTAAAATCTCAATAAATAATATTCATAAACAGCAAAGTTATTAGCGTTGGTTTATGTCCCAAAATGTCACTCAATTTATGGAAATATTGTGCAGGCTATTGATTAATGAATGAATAAGTGACAATTATTAAGGAAAAACACTGCCCGCAGTATTTTCTACTAGCAATTGTTATGTATGATTGATTCTGTGATGAATTTACCTTTTCGTGGTCAATTTTAGGATTTCGGTTTTTTCTACTTTTGACTACAAAAATATTATCAGTGACGGGTACAGATAGAGCCCCATTTTTTTGTGTACTAATTAAAAAGTAGAGGTGTATTTTGAACATTCATTTTTAAGTATTTTTATTTTTGAAAGGAAATCTGATGAACTAAATATGATAAATTTTTAAAAGTCATAGAACACAAGTTGTTGTTTATGATGTTAGTAACATAGTTCTGAAAGGTGTCCAGTGTTTTATAAAAAACCCTGTATTTAATTATTATTATTATTGATTTCAACCTGAAATATTTTGAGGAGGAGTGGCAGACGGTCGCCGACTTCTGCGAAGCAGTGATGCTCGCTAAGGAGGAGGCCGACCGCATCAGGCAACGGCGCTCTCGCCGCCGCCGCCGGGATTCCGATCCCGATTTCCAGCCACCGTAGGCGCGGGCTTGCGGACAGTGAGCAATGGGTAGCTCGCTGTCCGGCCGTCCGGTAACCGTCCGGACCAAGCCCAAGTCGTCGACGGCGCGCGCTGTTCCCGCGCGCCTCAAGGAGTTGTCAGCAACAGCAGGGGCCCAGCCGGGTCGAAGCCTACCGGGGCCAGGGTAATCCGAAAGGGCGCTCGAGCCCCGGTATTGAAGGCTTGAAGGAACGGGATGGGTTTTTTTGTCAGTAAGAGTCTGACACTATCTCCCGCTCCGCCCAAGAGCGGGGGTTGTCATAAGATGATTTTTCCCATCGAAAAAAAAAAAAAAAAAAACCTGAAATATTTTCGTGGTAAATCCACGAAAAATCCCGCAGCCCAATAACATAGTAGAGTAAAGACTGTCCAGATGGTGATGGATTTAAGTTATCCTCATTCCAGGTATGTAGACGAGAACGTTTCCTCAAATATGAGGATATTTTAATCGTCAAATTCTTTGACCTTTTTGAACGTAGCTTTACCGTGGTTAAGTAAACCAATTAAACCTTAAAATCATGTTAGTAATGTTTAATTTTCCTTAACCTACACGTGTATGAAAACAGTCAAGGACATTTATGTATTTGTTATATTTTTTCGTTAATATCTCTAATATAAAAATGAAAAAAAAAAATCCAAGTTCTTCAGTGATGACGGCTAATGTATGAGTAATGTGTGTGTAAGTTATATGTATTGTGTTCTATATTGGTATATACATACCTAGTATTAAATTTGATTAATTTGCTAGCAGTACACCGTAGACTGAAAAAGAGTGGCTCAAGAAAGACATGAGTGGAAATGATTGAGAAAACCTTTGCCGACCGGCAAACAGATCTACAGAAAATAAGAAAAAATTCAAATAAAAAATTCAAATTAAGTTTCTTAAGTATTATTAGTTTTTCACACAGATATAAAATGAATCTGAATAAAAGGCTATATTATTATTATTACGCCGTAGTCTGCCCCTTTATTATTTTAAGTTCGTACAATCCATCCAAGGATTGTCTGGTATGGACATAGGGCCGCGCCACTAACGGGTATTTGAGGCAAAAAACCGGTCAAAAATATTTGGGGGCTTAAATTGTCTCAAAATATAATAAAAAACAATATTCAATCAAAATTTTGAATTTAATTATAAAAAACCATACAAATAAAAAAAAAGTGGAAAAAAGTAAAGATATTCTATGAAATTATATTTTATTCAGAATCAGTGCAATCTAATTAGCTGATATCAAGAGAATCTTCTTGATCATCGTCATCTTCGACAATTTTATCGTCCGACGTGTATATGTTCGGCGTTGCTGCAATTAAAGTTGTCTTTGCTTCGTCGGAACACGGCAAGATTTTCTTCTTAATCTTTGAGCGAGTACAACTGATGAGGGGATCGGATGTCAGAAGTAATCTATTTAAAACGTCTCTGTTACAATTAGTTCTTGAAAATTTTCGTGCAAAGTCTACCCGATATTTGCGAAAATGCTTAGGTACATTTAATTTTTGTGCATTCATCATCATTATACCTAAACAATGAAAAAAAAAAAAATAGGGTGACAATTTTATTTCTGTTTCGGTTAGATAAAGGTTCAAACTTTATTACCATAATTAAAATATAGCACGACAAAGTCCGACACATAAACAAAAACATTAATGTTACAAAAGTTTAGTATAAAAAACACGTTTTTTAAAACAGAATTAGCTACGTAAGTTTAAGTGCTAAAATTTAAGGAGAAATTAACTGTATATTATTAGAATACAAAGCACATACCTTCAACTTCCATATTCAATAAGAAATTTTCTGTCAATTCACCACACGAAGACGACACAAAGTAAAGTCTGTAAAATAATTGAGCTCCGATACCAAATATACACGTTACACACAATGACTAAGTTCCGACTAATTATGTGAGTAGATCGCAAATAATAAGCGAATTGGAAGGAAATCCCTGGATGGACCGATTATTGTACTATAAGAATCATGCATTATTTGTGCTATTTAGTGAGTTCCAGAAAAACGACTTTTGACCGGTTTTTTACCTCAAAAACCCCTTAGTGGGCCGTAGGGAATTTGGGCCTGGGCCCATAAAAAATGAATAAAATGCAGAGCTACTTCAAAAGTTTGACAGTTACGTGTTTTGACTGTTTTAAATAACAAATGAACGTAATACCATCACACGAATTTTGTTGGTTATATTCGATAGTTATCACATGAGGTCCGCATTCCACGCACATTATATCGTGTATTTCTAAATTATAAATATGTAAGGAGCAGTGGTGGCTAAGTAGCAACGGCCCCGATTTACGACTTAGGCCGCAGGTTAAAACCCAGCCGGGTGTATTAGGTACTTTGTGTAATTTGTTTCATCACCAGTGCTCAAAACAGTGAAGGAAAACATCGTAAGGAAACCTGTTCTAGAACCAAAAATTCGTAGACATGTGACAATAACCAACCCGCACTGGCCCCGCGTGGTGGGTTGCGACCTTCCTCTCCTAGAGAGGAGGCCTGAGTACCAGCAGTGGGAAAATTAAAAGGCAGATTATGATAAATTTGTAAGGGGGCCAAGATATCTGCAGGGGCGACATTACCACCTTCTCTATATTTTTTGACAGCGATATTATTTGGTGTGCAATAAAGTTTATTCTATTCTATTCTATGTATTTGAAGGCTTTAATGTCCTGTCTGTATTGACGCGTGTGCCTTATCTATAAAAGTGGTAACATTAATATTGGTTGTTATTATTGAATGAAATCAATAAACAGTCGCTATTGACCCAGATGTTCGGCGTGCTAATAAACCATTGACTTTAAATATTTGGATGTCATTCAGTTTTTAGATACGCTACTATATTTATTATGATAATTATATTTATGAGAAATTTATATGTCAAGCCACATACCATACATAAGGATGATCAGCCTTTTAATTCATTAAACCCCAAGCGAACGCTGCTGCTGGCGTTCGCTCTGTCATTGTCTTTCTATTGTGTCTTTGACGGTATTCGAAAAGTTAATGTTCCCACTTCTGAAACTCAGGCCTCTTTTCTTGGAGAGGGAATGGGCCGTAAGGGACTACTCACACTTATTCAGCTCTATTCAGCTTATGTCCATAGAAAACAACGATTTTGTACGGAGACGCGTACGCATCCATTCAGCTTTCCGAGTTTATGGTATTATTAAAGTAATAGTTATAATAATATAATTATATAATAATATAGTATTATTAATAGTAATAGTAATAATTATCTAAAGCATTACGCCACTGTACGCGGCTGATAGAAGTAGAACTGTATAAGTGTGACCAAAATCGCTCAGCGAAACGCGAATAGAGAGTGTGCGTAGTCCCTAATCCACCATGCGGGTTGGTGAATGTAACATGTCTTCGAATTTTTGGTTCTAGGACATGCCGGTTTCCTCACGATGTTTCTCTTCACCGTTTGAGAGCAGTGGTGATGAAATAAATTACACAAAGTAATGCGCCTGGCTGGGTTTGAATCCGCGTCCTACAGCTTGTAATTCAGGACCAATGACTCGTATTATGAGAAATTATAAGTTAAGCCAGACATTTTTTTATTGGCCACATGATCAAACTTCTTGTTTTATAACTAAGCAACTGGAATAATACCTAATGAGCCTCTAACAAACTAATTTGTCATTTTTACAACTCCAATTAAAAGTTTTAAGTCCAAGAGCGAGCGAAGCGACCTCAGAATTGTAGGGCACACTAACACGGACAGGTTAGGTTAGAAGGCTTAAGCGGGAGAGGAGCGGAGCGGAGCTGATCTCCCACCTTAGTCTTCTAAGTTATTTTTTTATAACCACAAAGAAAATAGCTTGGTTAGAAGATAACTGTGGCTAAGATAGTAACTACTTATCATCCAGACTTAATTGTAACTTTGACTCAGTAATTTAGAAGGCAATGTAGGTAAGAGAGATATTAAAAACACCCTTTTTTTTTGGTGAGGAAAATCATCCAATGACAACCCCCGCTCTTGGGCGGAGCGGGATATAGTGTCAGACTCTTACTGACTAAAAAACCCACCCCGTTCCTTCAAGCCTTCATACCGGGGCTCGAGTTCCCTTTCGGATAACCCTGGCCCCAGTAGGCTTCAACCCGGCTGGGTCCCTGCTGTTGCTGACAACATGAGGCGCGCGGGAACAGTGCGCGCCGTCGACGACTTGGGCTTGGTCCGTATAGTTACCGGATGGCCGGACAGCGAGCTACCTATTGCTCACTGTCCGCAAGCCAGCGACATAGAGTTGAATTTTGGAAAATCCGCTCTTAGTAGGTACTCGCCTACATCATAAAAAGAAACCTCGAGCAAAATTTCCCGCTCCTAGTCCCAGTAGTTTCGGATGTACATTGATATGTCAGTCAGTCAGTGTCTCCTTTTATAAATATAAGTTTATAGCATAAAATCTAAAGTATTGAATATACTAGTTCTGAATCAATAATAATAATATAACAATATTACACAACTATCACACAACGCCATCTAGTCCCAAGCTAAGCAGAGCTTGTGTTATGGGTACAAGACAACTGATAAACATACTTATATATTTCTAAATACATACATATTATAGATAAATTACACCCAGACACAGAACAAATGGTTATGCTCATTACACAAACATTTGTCCTGGGTGGGAATCAAACCCACGACCTCCGGCATAGCAGTCAGGGTCACTAACCACTAGACCAACAGGCCAGTCACTGAACTTCTACTACAAAGAAATTTTAGACTCTAGCATTGGAAGAGTGCCACTGCACTTTTGACCCCTCACTGTACCTTAGTTATTGGCATGTTGATAATTTGAATCAATGACTATGCAATGTGTAGCTATTCTATTAATAGCTAAGTGGTCGATCAATTGGTGCTCGATGATTTGGCGTTCGCTATGGTATAGTCGTCCCGAACCAGGGTGGGATTGTTCGCAATAGGCGATCTGAAATCGATTTTAGCGGTCAATGAATCGATTCTGTGAATTGATCTCAAAGACTTGAAAATCGAGACTCGGTTTTTAGGGTTCCGTAGCCAAATGGCAAAAAACGGAACCCTTATAGATTCGTCATGTCTGTCTGTCTGTCTGTCTGTCTGTCTGTCTGTCCGTCCGTATGTCACAGCCACTTTTTTCCGAAACTATAAGAGCTATACTGTTGAAACTTTGTTAGTAGATGTATTCTGTGAACCGCATTAAGATTTTCACACAAAAATAGAAAAAAAGCAATAAATTTTGGGGGTCCCCATACTTAGAACTGAAACTCAAAATTTTTTTTTTCGTCAAACCCATATGTGTGGGGTATCTATGGATAGGTCTTCAAAAATGATATTGAGGTTTCTAATATCATTTTTTTCTAAACTGAATAGTTTGCGCGAGAGACACTTCCAAAGTGGTAAAATGTGTGTCCCCCCCCCCTCTAACTTCTAAAATAAGAGAATGATAAAACTAAAAAAGATATATGATGTACATTACTATAAAAACTGCCAACGAAAATTGGTTTGAACGAAATCTAGTAAGTAGTTTTTTTTTAATGCGTCATAAATCGAAAAAAATACACTATTATTAAAACATCGATCAAAGTTACAACACATTACAAGAACTTTTATATTATGTTACTTGCTGCTACGGAACCCTTCATGGGCGAGTCCGACTCGCACTTGGCCGGTTTTTTTTTCTACGAAATGCAACAAATAAACCTAATTTTTGACAAAAAATATATTTACAAGTAACAATATCTTTTAATTAATTTTAAGTAGTGATTTGTGTAAATTGCTACAATAAAATTCATAAAATAAATAAAATAACAAGAGTATTTGTCTGAAAATTCACCATGCCATAGTCATTAATTAAAACATAAAATAATAATAAATTAAAAACGGTCATGGCATCTATTTTGCTCAAGGTAATTTTTATAAGAATTACATTTATATTACACCCGATTACTCACTATACTCCATCTGTATAGATAGTTCACTAAATGTAAACAAAATCTTGATATGTCTTTTTAATTAAAATAAATCGTATAAAAGATGTACAAGGTGTAAGGGACAGCCCTCCACAAACTTTAAGGGCTTGCTCAGTAGACGAATCTGAACAACATTCCACAAAAAATTTTTCGGGAAACGAAAATAAAAAATCCGCCTCACCATAGAAAATTATAAACTTGATTGGACAGTTTGTGTGGCGAGGCCGATATTTTTTTCGTTTCCTGAAAAAATTTTTTGTGGAAGGTTGTTCAGTTTCGTCTACTGAGCAAGCCCTTAAAGTTTGTGGAGGGCTGGTTCTCACACCTTGTGAGCATAGGTCCAATGGTTAGTACCACTTAAAAAACACAAAAAGCTTTAATTTACTGCCGCACCAGCAATCGCAACCAGTGATTAATCACTGGCGCATCATGCTTGTCGGTTAAGGTTCTAAGAATACTATTGGAGCTGGCCCTAGATCTGCTTAGCAACGAGGCAGCCTTCTTTCGCATTATAGCGGGGAAATCATCCACACGCGCTATCGAAAACATAATATGTTATCACTGGCAACACCAAGAACGGGAGGATTTATTTGATAATTATTAATTTCCAAACTGATCTATACATCTGGAGATCTGGAGTGGCGACACGTACCGGAAGACGCAGCGTTAAAAGGCCTCCTACAAGGTGGACCGATGACCTGGTCAGGGTCGCGGGAATCCGATGATTGCATGACGCACAGGACCGGTCGTTGTGGCGACGCTTGGAGGAGGCCTATGTTCAACAGTGGACGTCTTTCAGTTGATATGATGATGATGATCAAAGGTGATGAAAAAGTCCTGTTTTTAAAATTAATTCATCATCGCAATTCCGTCACCACTTACACACAAAAATATATCGACATCCAGACACAATTAGATTACATTTTCGCTTTGATAACGAGGGTTCTGCGACCGATAGGCAATCGGCAGAGATATGGGGCAAGCAGACTGTGCGTCATGCGAGGTGGACTGACGAAATGTGTTCAAGGGTGGACAATGTCACAATGTGTTGTTGTAGGTGACGTTGCGAGGGCTGCTGGAAGGGAATCTTTGAAAGTGTCTTGAGTATAGTCCCTTAAACATCAGCAATGATGCACTTGTCGAGTCGAAGCTGCAAAGGCATTTGTTTTTGCTGGGTAAAAATCATTCAGATGACATCCCTCGCCCTTGGGCAGAACGGGAGATAGTGTCAGACTCTTACTGACTAAAAAACCGACCCTGTTTCTTCGTTGCCTTTTATACCGAGGCCAAGCCTCCCCTTTGGAAACAGACCCTAGGCCCCAGTAGGCTTCGACCCTGCTGGGATCCTACGGTTGCTGACAACCCTTAAAGGGTGCGGGAACGGTATGCGCCGTCGACGACTTGGGCTCGGTCCGGACGGTTACCGGACGGTCGGACAGCGAGCAACCCATTGCTCGCCGTCCGTAAGCCCGCGCCTACGGTGGCCGGAAATCGGGGTCGGAATCCCGGCGGCGGCTGGGGCGTGAGCGCCGTTGCCTCATGCGGTCGGCCTCGTCCTTTGCTAGCATTACTACTTCGCAGAAGGAGGCTCGCGCCTGCCACTCCTCCTCGCTCCGGACTATGGCCTGTAACAAGGCCCGGCAAAGTAGGTGTTATAGTTTTCGAGATTTAGTGATTAATCAGTGAGTGGTAGTTCGCTTTTATATACCCCGTTAAATTTTGATCGTTTTAATCTCATGGAGGGTCGATCCGGTACATGAAACACAGCTGAGCGAGTTTAATGACCTGTAGGTAATTAGTACGCAACGCCGACTACTACCTACAGGTCATTGAACTCGCTCAGCTGACGTTTTCTTAAAGAAATTAATTTCGTACATGCGTAAATTATTACGAGTTTTAAAAAAAGGCACTTTATTTTTTAATATTATCTTTACAAATCGATAGTGTTTCATGTACCGGATCAACGCTCCACGGGATTAAAACGATCACAATTTATCGGTGTAAAGAGATATTTTGCGAATTTCTACACTTGAGAGCAAAAAAATCGCACATGGCTTGTAATTTCGTTTAATACTGCTTTTTTCTTAAGTCTAAAGATATTTAGTACAAATTATTAAGCAAAATTGAAGCATACAAAGTTAGCTTTATAAAAACACAAAATTAAGATCATTGACCTTCACGTAACTCACAAAAACCAGCGGTATACCCAATTCCCCAAATTCACCCATTTGCATTTCACTACTTGCACCTTTACCTGGAGCTACAAATAGGGTGCTGTTTTGAAGTTTTAAGCAGTTTCCGTTAACGTGATAACGTCTCTATTAGAAATAGACGGATTTACTGGAAAAATATGGATACCACGCCCGCAGAAGCCGTTCAAGTTATTGCCTTGCCCAAAGCAGGCTATAATCAAAATGAAGTCGCTCGATAGCTAAATTTTAGCTGCTTTCCTGTTCGTCTGGTATACCAGAGGTTTTAAGAGACCCGTGGGTGTAAGGCGACCAGGATATGGCCGGTGGTGCATAGGATCAGGGTGTGATTATCGCTTTTCTGTAACAAGTACTTTGAGAAATCGGCTACTGAACACGATTGAACTGACACAAAAGCTTCAAGAAGTTTGCAATGTCAGTATAAGTCAGTGGACGATTAGGAAAAGACTGGGTAAAGCAGGCCTGACTACACATCACTCCTCAAATGGAACCAAATTGACCACAGCTCACCGACAAGCCCGGCAATAATTTGCCACGAAACACTTAAATTGGATGTATGCCTAATGAGAAGCTGTTGTGTTTTCTGATAAGTGCAGAATGACTTAGATGACCATGATCGATGCTGTAGGGTCTTCAGAAGGTCATCAGGGCAATTTTAACAATGCTGCTTAAGCGAAGAAGTGGGTTTTGGAGGCGAATTGGGGTGGCATAATGTTGGACACTAAAACTGACATTGTATTCATCACTGGACTTTTACTGGCCTGATATCGAGAGAGTTGACGGCTTTATGATACATCAAAAAAGTGCTCGAAGAATATGTGAAGCCACTTGTGTGGCTTATGGTACATTTTTTTTCCTTAATGCAGAACAACACTAGATCGCATGTCGCTAGAACAGTTTGCGACTACATGTAAGACGTTGGAATCATTGCGATAGAGAGGCCAGCTTGTAGTTCTGATCTTAATCCAATTGAGCATATCTGGAATGACCTTGAAAGAAGACTTAGTGCAAAAAGGCTGGCTCTCCACGCCTTCAAGAACTTCAATTTGTCATTGACGAGAAGTGGGACGTCATGCCCTAAGATTTCATGGTAAAATTAATACGGCTGATGAAAAATCGAGTAACAGCTGTAAATAAAGCTAAGAGAGGAAATACACTTTATTAACAAACAGGATGACCAAGAATTTTAAGTTTAACTCTCATTCTTTCTTAAGTGAAATTTGGTATTTTTTCCCATTTGTTGGATTTTGTGCTCTAAACCCTTTCAAGGATATTTTTTACACTGTATTTCATATCATTAGAAAGGTAATTAAATAAGCTTTCAATTAATGTGCGACATGTTTTCAATAACTATTCACATTCATGACAAAAACTGCCTTAACAAAAAGAGTTATGATGTGCGATTTTTTTGCTCTCGAGTGTAGTTGCTTCGTCCAGGCTTTTTCAAGAATTCTAGAATATTATTTATCAACACATAAATATTACTGCTACTATTTACATTAGTCATTTATTTAGAGTAACACTTGTAAATATTAAAATGATGATTGAAAATTGGTATTATATGCAATTATAAATTGGTTTTTCTTGTTGAATAATTTACATTGTACTAAGCCTACACGACTAAGATAGGTATTATGCTGAGGTTTCTTATATTTGTACAACAATGGTTAATTAGTATATAAATATATGTATATTTAATCAAGCATACGGTAAAGTCCCTATTAACCCAAAACAAACAATAGTTTCATAAGAAATTAATTTACTAATACTATAATAATAATAATGCCAACAAGCCTGATATACCTACTGGTGATAAATCAACTAGAGCGTCGCACAATTATTGTTCACTAGCTTCTGTCCGCGGCTTCGCTCGCGTACATAATATATAGCCTATGTCACTCAGGAATAAAGCAACTTTCTATCGGTAAAAGAATTTTAGAAATTGGACCTGTACTTCCAGAGATTACCTCCTATAAACAAAAAAAAAAATTTTACGTCTATATATAATAGAATAGAATAGAATAAACTTTATTGTACACCAAAAAGTAATACAGCGTAAACAAAAACTTAAATTAACGGGCACAACGGCAGTCTTATCGCTGAGAGCGATCTCTTCCAGACAACCTTAGGATAAATAATACAAAAAATAATAATATAAATAAATAATAAAAAAAAATATAAATGTACCATAATATTATAAATGTAGATACAGCGGTCCCCTATGATCAGAATCTCGTGAAAGCTGAGAAAGATAAGCAAACTAGGTATCTTGATTTGGCTCGCGAGGTTGTCGACACAATGACTTAATAGCCAAGAGCCTCGACCAACCACCTAGGGAGGTTCTCGTTGGGCAGTACTTCTGGATACGGCGCGTATTGTTCTGAGATTCCTTTCTCAAGAGTCCTGACCACTAGTAGCTGTTCACTGAATAAAATAGTAGTATTTTTTTGACTCCGGCAAGGAATAGGCCGTAAAAAATGTAATAAGTCCGTCTTTTAGATTATTTAAAAATAAGGGACACTTTTTTTTTATTTGTAAATTAAACCAAAAATGACAAAAAAATAGCCCATTAAAGTTACGTGTAACGACACGCCGTGCTACATTTTTTCGCACGGGGTGACGTCACACGTAATTTTAATGGGCTATAATTATCTTTGTTATTTTTTGTTTAATCGAAAAAAGAAAAACGTATCCAATATTTTTTTATAATCTAAAATACGGACTAAATAAAATGTAATTATTTTGACTCTGGAAACTACCCCATTTCATTCCTTATCTGTCCGCGCAATGAATGTGTTTCCAAATTGTTTTGTGTGTATGGATGGGATGGATTTGGTAACTGACACAGTAAACATTTTTACACATTAATGTTTCACAATAATACTGAATAACGTATTTATTTAATTTCGCAAAGTATTATTGCGACTTACTGACAAAGTTTAGGTAGAAGAAAAACCGCAATTAGTATGTATTAATTTGTGCGTTCTACGGAATCCCCTTATCATTTATTCTATTTTGGTACCTTTAACGATCGGCATGCCTGGTTGGAAAATGTTACACGAAGTACGTAGTGGGTCTTTTAGACCCTACATAACTATTTCTCGTTCTAGTCGTGGTAATTGATGTATCTGAACGTACTTGGTTGGTATAATAATCGATTAATTATTGTCTGATGTTATACTAAAGAGTAAAAATGGAACAAAATACCTATAAATAAAAAGACCTACATATATGTAGGACACATCAAACAAAGGAAATTTGTATCAAACTTCAGGAAGGAACATAAAAATCACTGCAAATTATAGTAGGTAGAGGTCAGAGGCGTATGGTACACATATCTATCCGCGTCAACCGCACACTTAATGTATTTTCCACCATTTGAGCACTCTGGACTGAGGAAGTCTGTGAGAGGTTTCGAGTGGTGCACAAGGTCTCCGGTCTTGAGTATTCATCATTAATTCCGTAGCCTTTTCCCAACTAACTCGGAGTCGGCTTTCGGTCTAAGCGGCTGCGGCTGAATACCCGCGTTTTACATGGAGCGACTGCCTTTCAGACCTCTACCACCCAGTTACTGGGCAACACGATACTCCTTGGATAGACTGATGATCAGACTTTCTGGCGTCTAACTACCTGTAACGACTGTCAAAGATCTATGAATGGCAACCGAAGCCAACGGCTTTATGCAGCCACTGATAATTCAAACGGTCTGGCAGACTCATGTTCATGTAACTGAGTAGGTCTGACAGACCCTACCAGGCGAGGAAGAAAAAGAGTGAAAACTTAAGAGTGCTTGTAATGCAACTGTACTTATGTATTTATGAGGTAGATATTCGTGGTTTAAAATAAACATATTGTTTTCTGGGCCCCGAAATTGAATTTAGACTTATCATTACGGTCATGCGTCAGAATTTGGTAATAAACTTGGTTCAAAACAAGGAAAATTTACAAAATCCTAATTAACGGACTGAAGGGCAGCCGTTTTTATCATTTTCAAGCAATTAAGAATTAATAATAATGAACACTGAGGAAAGGACGTTTGTTATGTCGTTGTTAATTGTTGTTTATTTAAAGTTTTATAACCTTTTAGGAACATAATTCATCCTGTGCGTCTCGCCACAAAATAGATAGGTACAGAAGACATCATGTATGTAGGTACTTCACTTTTTATACCTACGCTCGGTGGACGCACACTTATGAGCATTTGAGCCGGAACTGTCCAACGAGTGGTCCGAGACGCGACCGAGACATCGTGTCTGTAAGCGGTGTCTATGTGTGCGTTGCTCGAGCGCGCTTTGTATGTAGATTGACTTCTGTACCTATCTATTCTGTGGTCTCGCAGTCACCGCATTCCCGCGACTCTCACCAGGTCGTCATTCCGCCTTGTGGGAGGCCCTCCAAGGAATCGAATTAGTCGTTGTGGCGACGCTTGGGGGAGACCTATGTCCAACAGTGGACGTCTTCCGGTTGAAATGATGATGCTGATGAACACATTTATTGTGCGTACAGCTAAGGATTGGAATTCCCTGCCGGATTCTGTGTTTCCTAATAGATCTACCTGAGGATCTTTTTATTACGGATTATTTTCTCTCGCAGAACCATTCGGAGAGCTTTTAAAGTTTTTTCTTATAATCAATAAATTAAGTATCTATTTGATAAATTGCTTATACATATATCACACCTAAAAAAAAGCACAGTGTTAATCTAGCATAGGGATCTTTGGGAATGTTCGAAATAGTTACCGGGGCCATAGAGCGCAAAGGGCAGCTGAAGGAACACAGGTGGGTATTACTCAGTAAAAGTCTGAATCCTTCTCTTTTCATACTGAGCGGTAGTAGCTATTTGATGACTTCTAAAAAAGCGTAGGTAGGCGTAGAAGATAGACGCTGCGTAGACGCTGCGTAGATATTTCATGTGCTGCGTAGACGTTGCGCCGATATTTCATGTGCTGCGTAGACACTGCACAGACCTCGTAGACGCTGCGTTCACGCTGCGTAATCCCTGTAGTCGCTGCGTTGACCAATATAGAGTTTCTACCATTGAATCTTTATGTGATTTCCGAAAAAGTTAACGATATTCATGTCATGAAAACAGGAATCTGCTAGGATTACCTTGAAGTAAATGAAAATAAGAGAGCAGTGGTGGCCGAGTGGAAACGACCCCGACTTACGAGTTGTAGATCGTGGGTTCAAACCCAACCAGGCACTACTTTGTGAAATTTATTTCATCACTATACTGCTCTCAAAAGGGTGAAAGAAAACATTGTGAGGAAACCGAAATGCCCTAGAACCAAAAATTCGAAGACATGTGACATTCACCAACCCGCTCTGGGCCCGCGTGGTGGATTACGGCCCATTCCTTCTCCTAGAGAGGAGGCCCGAGTCCCAGCAGTGAGAACATTAAAAGGTTGATTATATATGTATGTAAATGAATTCGAATGAATGGGCCACCATAGAGCATTCACCTTAAAAGCCGGTTCCACAAACTCAGCGACATTTTAATAAAAAAAAAAAATACGACCAAAAATTATCGCCGAATTGTCATGTACAAAAATATAACTTGTAGGAAGCGAATGGACGTTACCTTGACCTTTGGAAACAAAACAAACTGATTTTGTATGCATTTTATTTTTTAAATAACATATTTTTTTTATTAAAGTGAACTTTTTGTTCGTTCAGTTGCGTTTTACGTGTGAATAATACTTACAGTAAGTGATATCGTGAAGTAATTAGTATAAATATTGCGCACATGTGTGCCACACACGCCGATCTGGGCGCGTCGGTCTCCATACATTTTATATGGAAACAAGACTTGTAGAGCTACATTAGATCTACGCCGCGCGACAATGTTTTAAGTACAAATCAGGTGTGGTCTACGTGTGCATCGGTCTAATATAGCTTTAATGTTTGAACTTTAGTGGTATTTTTGTAAATGCATTACATTACTTTTTGCAATTTATTTCATTACCATTGCTTCCAAAATTGTGCAGAAAAACATCGTGTGGAAACCGTCATGTCTTAGAACCAAAACTTCGAAGACATGTGACATCTACCAACCCATACCAGGCCCACATGGTGCGGTAAGTCCCCTCTTTGAGGCGTGGCTGGAAAGACCTCACGGCGTCCTTACCTTCCGCATGACGCAGGTCCTCACCGGACATGGTTCGTTCGGGAGTTTCCTGCACCGGATTCGTGCGGAAGTGACGCCCGGGTGTCGCCACTGTGCGGAATGCCCGGAGGACACGGTGGAGCACACAGTCGAGGTGTGCCCTGCTTGGGCGGAACATCGCCGTGCCCTCGTGGGGGCGATCGGCGGCGGAGACCTCTCGCGCCGGGCCTTGGTTGAGGCCATGGTCCGGAGCGAGGAGGAGTGGCAGGCGGTCGCCGACTTCTGCGAAGCAGTAATGCTCGCAAAGGAGGAGGCCGAACGCATCAGGCAACGGCGTTATCATCGCCGCCGCCGCCGCCGCCGGGATTCTGATCCTGATTTCCGGCCACCGTAGGCGCGGGCTTGCGGACGGTGAGCAATGGGCAGCTCGCTGTCTGGCCGTCCGGTAACTGTCCGGACCAAGCCCAAGTCGTCGACGGCGCGCACTGTTCCCGCGCGCCTCAAGGAGTTGTCAGCAACAGCAGGGACCCAGCCGGGTCGAAGCCTACTGGGGCCAGGGTTATCCGAAAGGGCGCTCGAGCCCCGGTATGAAGGCTAGAAGGAACGGGGTGGGTCTTTTAGTCAGTAAGAGTCTGACACTATCTCCCGCTCCGCCCAAGAGCAGGGGATGTCAATGCATGATTTTTTCCCACCATAAAAAAAAAAAAGGCCCACATGGTGGGTTACGGGACAATCCCTCTTCCAGAGAGAAGGCCTGAGTCCCAGCAGTGGGAACATTAAAAGGCTGATTATGCTTTAAATGGTAATAGTAAAACTAAGGGATTGATGAATTTTTAAATGGATAAGAGACTTGAGACAATGTGACCTTTGATAACGATTGTAGAAATGCCAAAATAAAAGGAACTGACAGAAAAATTGTGAGTCCTCTCAGTCCACTCTGAACTGAGAATTTATTTGATAATTTATATGATAATTTCCCATCTCAAAAACAAAAGCGCTTGACATTTCAAAAATACATGTCAACGCTGCGCAGACCTCGTAGTTGCTGCGTAGGCGCTACGTAGACGATGCGCAGGTCTCGTAGACAAACGTGTAAACACTGCATAGATGCTGCGTTGACCATGCAGATGCTACGTAGTCGCTGCACTGACATCGCAGATGGTGCGTAGACAATGCGTAGACCTCGTTGACGCTGCGTAGGGATCGTAAACATCTTAGTCTACGCAAATGCACAGAGGCGGACTTAATACCGTATTGCATAGGGTATCTAGTTTCTACCAAATCGATTACTATGTAGGTAATTTCTGAACACCTTGACGATTTTATACGTTTATTTTTGAGATAGGAAATTATTATACACCGTTAAATTTTAATCGTTTCAAACCGTGGAGGTTCAATCCGGTACATGAAACACTATTGTTTTGTAAAGATAAAATTAAAAAATAAAGTACCTTTTTTTCAAAACTCGTATTAATTTACGCATGTACGAAATGAATTTCTTTAAGAAAACGTCAGCTAAGCGAGTTCAATAACCTATACCGGTAATTAATACGCAACGCCGACTACTACCTACAAGTCATTGAACTCGCTTAGCTGTCGTTTTCTTAAAGAAATTAATTTCGGAAATGCGTAAATTAATACGAGTTTTGAAAAAAAGGTACTTTATTTTTCAATTTTATCTCTACAAATCGATAGTGTTTCATGTACCGGATCGACCCTCCACGGGATTAAAACGATTAAAATTTAGCGGTGTACCTATTTATAGCAAATCCTGTTTGCATAGTGACTAATGACTAAACAGCACTGCCAACCTTGTTATATTAACCTAACCTAACCTCTATACATTACTAACTACAGCCCATACCAACATGCAAAAACGACATTATGAAAAATATCCTTAAAATTTTAAATTACGTTCGAAAACAACTGAGCAAACACATTACGTGCATTATTGTACGTGTGACAGAGACAGATATATACGTATTTTAATAAAAGAGTAAAAGAGATGGCATGAAATCCCTGACCCCAGACAACACTGCTGGAATTGGCATGGTCAGTACGATAAGATAAAACTTATCAACAGTTCGTTGTTGTACATATTTTTGGCAGTTTTTTTTTTAAATGTCTTTGACTTTTGTGACCGATTAAAGTTTGTATGTAAGTACATAATTTGATAGCAATGTGGTGAATGGATACACTCATTGGTAAAATATTTAGCGAAGTTTGTAGTTTTTTAACGCAATTATAAACTGATTGTTATGAACTAGATTTTTTGAAGTGGTAGACATGGATGCGACAGATTTTTTGTGTGATGATAGATGGGAAGTAGCACTGGTAGCCGAGTGGTAACAACCCCGACTTACGAGTTGTAGGTCGCGGGTTCAAACCCAGCCAGACGCATTACTTTGTGTAATTTATTTCATGACCACTGCTCTCAAAAGGGTGAAGGAAGACATTGTGAGGAAACCGGCATGTTCTAGAACCAAAAATTTGAAAACATGTGACGTCCTCCAACTGGACCCGCTTGGTGGATTACGGCCCATTCCCTCTCTTAAAGAGGAGACCTGAGTCCCAACAGTGGGAACATTATAAAGCCGACTACGATAGATGGGATACTGCAGAGAAAATATTTCAATTTTTCGGTTGTGCTGTTAGACATACATAGGTGGGTACTATCTCTTTAGATAATCACTCTAATATTATAAAGCTGAAAGTTTATTAATTTTTTACGGTCGAATGGCTGGCCAGATGTCAATGAAACTTGGTACACGAGTAGACCATACCTTGGAGCAGCGAATAGAATTTTTCGGGAGTATGATCCTTTGGGCCAATTTTTTTACCTTCACGTGGGTGTAAACGGCAGCAGCTAGTGATTGATATTTTTATTTATTAGCCTATACTGTCCCACAGCTGGGCAAACACCCCCCCCCCAAATTCTTTCAGGTACTTTTTTCTTTAGCCACCTTAAATGTCTACCACAAGGGCTGGGTCGAGGATACTCAAGTGAATAATGTCATTGTTTTTATTAGCCTGTCCTTTCCCACTCCTAGGCAAAGACCCTCCACTCCAGTCCTTCTACCTGTCACGTGCCCGGGCTTCTTCTTACCTAAAAGAAGTCCGATTTTTTTTTAATTTATAAAAAAATATGTGGAGGACATAAACGTCATTAAGAACAAAAAAAAGACAAGACACAAAAATAAAATAAAACAACTCTCCCCCAATTTACTCTCCATCACAAACAAAAACGAAACCGAAACCGACCAAAATATTAAATTCGCAAATTTAAATGCACAATATACTGAAAGTAAAAGCAGTTACACACACAAACAAAAGCTTATCAACGTGTGTGTGAGCCTGACCTTTCCCAACTGGCCGTCGCCGAATACAGGGGTCGATGACACCACGAGGCTGAATGTGCGATGCATTCGGCAGGACTCAGATTAAAAAAAAAGTTAAATGTCACTTTCACTGCGTACGGAAATGTTATTCGATTTTCGTTTTCGGTTGATCTGGATTTGATTTTGGAATCATGGAGATTGATGTCGCGGTTTTTTTTTTGCTTTTGCATTTTTATTGCAGGATTTTTTTAGATGGCTACACTGGAATTATAAGTTATGATGATGATTTAGAAGATTCATAAAATACTTGAATAAGTTTACTGGGTAAGATTAAAAAAAAAGTTAAATGTCACTTTTACTGCGTACGGAAATGTTTTATTCGAGTTTTCGTTTTCCGTATCTGAATTTGATTTTGGAATAATGGAGATTGAATTCGCGGTTTTTTTTTGCATTTATTTTGTATTGCAGGATTTTTTGGATATACTGGAATTAAAGTCAGGTTAATAATCTGTTTATTTTATTTTTTTACTTAAATTTTTATGATAAATTCACGTACAGTTATGAAACTTAATTATAAACTGAACTAAATATTTATACTAAATCTAACGATGTACTTTTGATTTATATAATCAAAGCTATGTACACAATACAAAATTACAAAATACACTCAGTCATTTTAATGAATTAGAAAATTAATAAAATATTGAAATGAGTTTACTGCGTAGGATTTAGATTTAGGATTTTTATTTGATTATTTATAACAGACATTTTATCACGATTCCTAAAACATTGCATCTCGTTGTCAGCAACAGCAGGGACCCAGCCGGGTCGAAGCCTACTAGGGCCAGGGTTATCCGAAAGGGAGCTCGAGCCCCGGTATGATGGCTAGAAGGAACGGGGTGGGTCTTTTAGTCAGTAAGATTTTGACACTATCTCCCGCTCCGCCCAAGAGCGGGTGTTGTCATTGGATGATTTTTTCCCACCATAAAAAAAGCAAAAAAATAAACAATATTACCTTGTTGACAATCTCCGTGTGGATCTCCAAATCACTTTCTTGTTTATGAATTGAATGTCATAATTACGAGTAACTACTACTATACTACAAAAATAGCTAGAACTAATTAAGATAGACCATACAAATCAAATCCTTTTTTTTTTCTTTCCATTACCTTTTTAAAAGGTAGGAAATCATCTAATGACTTCTTCCGCTCTTAGGCAGAGCAGGAAGACATACAGACTTTTACTGACTAAAATCAGGATGGATTTTCGAGACTGTGCGAGGGAACAGGACAAATAGAGCACTGGTGGCTGAGTGGTAACGGCCTCGACTTATGAGTTGCAGGTCGCGGGTTCGAACCCAGCCAGACGATTAATTTCACTAATTTATTTCAACACCACTGCTCTCATAAAGGTGAAGGAAAACATAACAGTCATATTCTTTCAGTTACCTTGGAGAACATTAAAATACACGAATTAAAACTAATTTAGGCAGCTTAAAAGACTCTTATCCTGATCTCAAACAAAGTTGATGACTCAAAACAGTAATTTCGACCTTAGTCAGTTTTTAGTATATTTCTTATGCATACACTTATACTGAGCTAGTTTTTCTTCTTTTTTAAACGATATAAACTAGTGCTTGACTGCAACACTTGATGGTAAGCAGTGATGCAATCGTTGATGGTTAATCCCACTATTTTATTTAGAGTCTATTCCTTCTAGCCTTGAAGACCCCTGTATTATAATGGTAATAATTTATGTTTTATAATTTTTTACCTACCACTGAAGATAAAAATATGCTAAATGACTGTGTGGAATGTCTTGATGCTGACCTAGTAGTGATACAGTAGGGAATAAACAAAAATGAAAGCATACCAGTCATTATGTCAGATCTCAAAGGCCCAGCTTGATGAATAGGACCTATATTTGGGTGTTTCCAATAGATCTCATACGTACAAAACGTTTTGGGAACATATTTATTGTGCTTACAGTTAAGGAGTAGAATTTAAGACACGAGTGAATAGGTTACTTCTAGGCAAGCGTGCTCCATCGTCGGCCATATCATCGCTTACGATGGTAAATGATGATGTGGCCCGGTGATGGTGAATATCAATCTATAATATAAAAATGAATCGCTAAATGTATTGCTAAGCGCAAATCTCGAGAACAGCTGAACCTATTTCGCTAATTCTTTTTAGAGTAAGGTAGAGCAGGGTAGAGTAGGGTATAGTAGGGTAGAGTAGGGTAGAATAGGGTATAGTAGGGTAGAGTAGGGTAGAGTAGAGTAGAGTAGGGTAGAGTAGGGTAGAATAGGGTAGAGTAGGGTATAGTAGGGTAGAGTAGGGTAGAATAGAGTATAGTAGGGTAGAGTAGGGTAAAATAGGGTATAGTAGGGTAGAGTAGGGTAGAATACGGTAGAGTAAGGTATAGTAGGGTGGTGTAGGGTAGACCGAGACCGAAACCGCGGGCAAAAGCTACTAACAAATAAAAATATAGGTATGGTTGAAATCCCAAAGTATAGGTACTAATAAGAACTTCTGCCAATCATCAGAATGAAACACTAATTATTTTGAAGATGTGTGGTCAAGTCCTTTCGTTTGGTCGACCGTGAGCATATATAATTATTATAATAATCCGCAGGCCTACAAGAAGAATTCCAACAGCTGTGCCAAGAGAAAAAACATGTGGGAGTATATTATGTCAAACGTAAAGACAAAAGCAACTGACGTAAACTTGCACGTTTACGTTTCTATTTCAAAAGAAAGATGATTAACATATTTTTTTTTTGCGTACCAAGACAAACGGTTCCCTTTCAGCTTTTTAGTCACTGGCGCACGTTTCAAACTTCTTCTTGTACACTAATTTCTAATTTTTACCCATTTTCGTCACAGCACACGTCCATCTCAACATCTTTAGACTTAACTACTGTGGTTAAAATACATTCAGTAAAGGACGACATTGATTTAACATGATGAAGAGTATCAGGTATGACAAGAGTATTGATCTTCATTGCTGCTGCATCCTCATTATATGTTATCACCTATTGGAATGGCCAGTCTGTGAGTCTAGTATACGGAGAAGACCTTGTATCGTAGTTCACTTAAATTATTTTAGGACTAGCCATTGCCAGTGGCTTCGCCTGCTTGAAAGTATGTTGCTCCATACAAACTTTGGACCTCAGTTTCTTCCCCTCAGGGTTTTAATTTTGCAAATTCCTCTCTTAGTCTTTGATGAATTATGGCTATTATTATATGCTTATAATTACATTTTTTTTTTGCATGTGGAGCAAACCCGCATGCGTGATGAAATCCGCACGATATTAAAAACATCACTAGATAGTGTAGATAGGTAATATATTGATTTTGAGGTTTAGAGTAATTTCGGAACGCTCATATTTTTTAAATAGTAGTTATATTTTAAGAAAACTAAACGATAGACCCTGTCGGCTGACGTAAGTCAGGTAATTAATGTTTTGCAATAAAATTGTGTTATTTTAATAAAAATTCGTTCTTTGTCTAAAGTTGACGTTATTGAGAAGAACGAAAACTATCTTAGATTAATGTGTCTTTATTATACAGTTCATGATTGTATAGTGGATATTAATCTTGATTTATTAAGAATTGGTAATAACGTTGAGAATTTAATAGAATGTTAAAAATTTTCTTTTTTAATTAATATAAAGTAGTCGTTGACTGCGATTCTGCCGGATGTTATGCAGTGATGTAATCGTTGATCCCACCATTAACGATATGAGTTTAAGAGCCAATTCACTCTAGCCTTGAAGACACATAAATTATAATCGGACGGGAAGACCACAGCAGGTAAATTTCTTCCAGTCCTTCGATGTATAAAGTTGAAAGGCATTGATTGTGTGAAAAATTATAAGGCTTGAAATGATCTCATAAAGATGATAATTATAGAAAGATGCAAAATGAAGATATATGGTAAGAAGCCGAAATATATTTTTTTTTTCTGATGGAAAATGTCATAACATGACATAACATATAATAGCCTTATAGTATTTCTGGTCAGTGGGTCGCCTTAGGGGCAGATTTTTTCTACTATTAGGAATCAGGTAAATTGTGCGGTAATTGCGAGGGAATGGGCTCCACTAAGCGGAGTCAGTGCGATTCGGTGAGCGCTGTAACTTTATTCCCAAATACATATTTCGTACAATTATGCGCATACCTACACGTTAATATTTGACCGTTGAGTATTATTAACATAACAGCCTTATCTAAAGAGAAAGTATATCGAATAAATGTTCATTTATTACTTTATCAATAAACAATAATTATTGTCGAAGAACAAATGAGCGCATAGTCACAACGATTCTCAAGTGGGTCAGCGGTTTGTTGCAAAAACTGCATTATTTCGGAAAGCAACGGATCATTCTAAAATTCTGCTAGAACCACATTTCTATGGCCTACTTTATGTTGCTGATGTCATTCACACAGATGTAGAAATAGCTGAGAAATTATTTGGAGATGTCAACGAAGCTAGGTATAGATATGTTAGTGGATAGCTATAACCTATAGGTACGACCTGACATTGAAGCAATGATAATGAAGATAATTATGAGAATAAATGAACAATGAGAGTTTCCTCGACAATTTGAAGCGACGAAACCCTATGACGTAACCGCCGAGGTCCAGCCTACAACCAGTAACAGATATAAAGTTACATCGTTCGCACATTACAGACGCACCATCGCATCGAAGTTTATTGACGCCGTATCCGTCTGAACTTGCCAGTTTAAGCCTCTGCGAATGTCATCTAGGCAGGCTCATTGGCTCAGTACAAGTGCGCTAACTCACATGTGTGCACCTACACGCCGCGAAAAAGAAAATTTAAACCGCTCATAAACACATATCAAAAGATGACAGTTCAAATTCAAATTCAGAATGTTCGAATTTAGAAATGTCCGCTCAACACGCGCGGGAAAGAGACGAACATAACTTCGAACGTCTGCTATTTAGGTGACGTCGGGCCGGTGCATAGCGAAATATAATGAAAAGTGGCAGTAATTTCGTTGTGTTTACGCGCTGTGCTAGTTTATTTGGTTAATAGTGGTTTGTTTTTCTAATCGGCTCCGTTTCGACCGGTGGCGCCCTCTTTGTCCCACTCTCCCTCCATAGATACACATGGTTGTATTTCATGGAGCTGTCAAAACAATAGCAACCTCGTGGACTGGGATTTTTTTATGGGACACCCCTTTGGGGTTGGCGTGATGTGTGATAGTGCAACTAGTTTTTGGCGCGGAGAAACTGTGGCGGGCGTAACGCGGAAAATTGAGCTAGCGGTGTTTTTTTCCTAACTTAACCTACGACAATCTTCAGTTGCGCGCGAGCTGTCCCCGCACGCGCCTCGCGTGTCTTCCGACACGAAAATCTACGAAAATCCACCGAATGGGCACCGAACGTGACGAGCCCGCCGAATTCACTTTCCGAACTCCATGTGAGTGTTCCAAACGTTCCATTTTCGAATGCAGCGGAATAGTCGCACCGCGCGTTCGATGACCTCATAAAGTGAAACTATTTTTTTCTTTCACTTTGCTCAATTTTGTGATGTAGTCATAGTGCCTTGTTGTACAAAACTTATGGAATATTGTGATGTCAAAGTGCAAACTTATATAAAACTAGGATAAGAGTGTTAGTGAACTATTATCTATTTAATGGAGAAACAAACGAGAAGGAACATTTTGTGTGCATATGGACAGAAACTGCATGGAATTTAGGTGAGTACATTTTTAAAATTAATCAAGACAGAATCATGTCGTTGGGAGTAGTTTGTAATTTATTAATTCAGTTCTATGAACGCCAATCTTAATCTATGAACTTGATGATTGGAGCGGAGTGAAGTTGTCTACGTTTGAGTTGCATTGCTAGATTGCGCCTGCAAACTCACTCATGTGACTATCGCAAACTTCGTTCCCACTGGACAGTGCGAGCGAAAAGGGTGCTTATTGACACAATTTTTGAGATAACATAGGTTCTGTTTTGTTTGCGAGTGTTATTTTTGGGTTGACGAACTTGGTGAAAGATATTTTTGTTTGGAAAGGCACATGAGTAGTTTTGTAGTGCGTCGCCTTGCGTGCTCACGATTGGCCTTCGTGCTATCAGCGTAGGTAGGTACGCTAACCTATTAGTTTGCCTAGGTTTGTAGCGATAATAAGTTCGACTCGATGGAGTTTCAATGACGAATCTAATAACTATTTGAAAATAAAACAAAAAAGTCTTCCAAATCCCCTTTCAATTTCTTGTCAGCCGGCCTTGTCTTCTTTTTTAAATTTTCGTATATGGAACCTCACCAAAATGCAGTTAATAAACGGTTCTTAAATTGAAATAAGAACAAAGAAAAATATCGAGTTGTCTCAACAACTTTTTACCGCCAGCCAGTACCTAGGTAGGTACTTAGGTAGTTAGTGAATGGCGGGAAACCGGCTTACTTTATATGACCATAGATCAGGTTGATCATGAACTAGTGTAGTGATACTATTATTGCTATTAGCTACTGTACAACTAACATTATTACGATATCTTCAAGAAAAATGGCGTAGAAGGGTCTAGGACATAAGCGATATTTTAGGCTTGGAAGTCTTGTAGAATCTTGTGTCTATTTCAGAAGATGTTTTCGGTAACAGCCAGTTATACTATTGAAGCAAATTTTTTGACAGTAAGTAGTAATTTCTTTCACTTGAAGATATTTTGATAGTAAGCAGTTACTTCATTCAAAAATTACTCGTACTTTTGAAATACGTCTTACGTTTTTCGCCATCATTACAAAGGAGTCAGAAAGAATTAATTCTATAAAAAAGCATATATATGTCTGTCTAAAGAATATTCGGAAAAAAATCATATGATCTACATAACTAATTAATAAAACAAAAACTCCAATACCATCTAAAAAAACCTGAAGACAGGAATCAATTTCCTAAAAACCTCAGTCAAGAAAAACATGTCCTTACAAAAATAAATAATCACCATAATGAATCACTAGACTCACCTCTAAACTAAATTCAATAGCCACTGGTTCAAGGAAGTCCGATTGTCTTTAAAACAAAAGATAGTGTAAATACACGTGACTTTTATAATATAAACAACGCTAGCTAAGCTATTGATGACGATTTAATATCCGGTGGAGAATATACTTATAGGTCTTTACTTTAAATAAAGAAGTCTAACTCTTACAGTACAGCACGAAGTATCGCTAAACTTTGCTAATGAGCAGAGCACATTCCTCGCAGAACTGATGGTCTATGAAGCTGAAAGGTACTGTAGTTGAGACCGCGTACCGGAGACGCAGCGTTAGAAGCTTTCCTACAAGGTAGGCCGATGACCTGGTAAGGGTTGCTGGAATCCGATGGAGGCAAGATGCACAGGACTGTTAATTGGTCTAACAGTGGACGTCTTTCGGCTTAAATGATGAAATCATACAATCGTATAAAACGCTAGACGATTTACAACCCAATGATTGGGTAACAATCCAAATGAAAAAGGTTAATTGTAAATTATTGATACTCAGCTGTATCTGGATAAAAGCCAGATGGAAACTAATACCAACATTCTTAGAGAGCCAAGGCAAATTAATCGGAGAAGTCTGAGCTATTATCATCATCATTTCAGACGAAAAACGTGTCTTCCTCAAGCATTGACATATCAACCGATTGCGTGATTTTTGTATCCACCGGAATTGCATGCAAAGTCAACAAGGTAAAGTCATAAGCTGGACTACAGTCTTCTTGATGATTCTTTGAAATTATAGATGGAGAGCACAGGTAGACAAAATAAAAGATTGCTGAACCGCGAAAAAAAAGACATGAATGAAAATGTGACTGCTGAAACTATTTGAGAAAAATACCATACCATGGGACAAGAGCAGGTCAATAATTCCATAATATCAGAAGCCACGCCTCCATAATAATCGACGTGTCTTGTCCACTATGCCGACTAACTCAGGAGGCTGTGTACATTCTGAGAGTTGCATAGAGAACCATAGGCCATAATATATTATGACTGGCATAAGGCTCCTAGACAGAGTTCCAAACTTCGGGACCCGAAAACACACTAAAGTCTTCGGGGTATCGGAAAACGAGTTATGAAACGAATGCAGGACACATAGCTAGGCGCGATGAGGTCAAATGGAGTAAGACAGTGACTGAATAGCGTCCCAGGACTGGGAGAAGGAATTTCGGCTATGCAGCGGTGAGATATGTGAATATTATTGGCATTACAGATAGAACCTGTATTAAAGTGGATGTAGAACAAGAAAAGAGAGGGCTCGCAGTGGTCGAAGTGGGGCTGTGGAATATGATGATACAATTTGAACACAAAAAGTTCCGTAGACAACGTTACTCTGGGTAAACCCTGCCGTAATACCTTTTCCCTTCTCTTTCGTGCTTCTGTTCTGCAACTGCAGAGACGCATTTCTAGTACTCACTGCTACACTCCCTTCACGACAGCCCTTCTCTGGATGTCTTCAAGAGGAAACTTAAAGAGTACTTCCTTTTATTATTGACATAATATTAGCATAAATTAGTATGTACAATTTGGGTTTGAGTCATATCGTCCACAGGATATGTGTCACCTCCTTTCCTGCTCGCTCCTTGCACAACTACCTGCACCCTCCTTGACTTAAACGAAGCCAACGATAGAGCTGTCCAGGTGGCTAAATATTGGTCGGACTAAATTTGAGCCAAATCAGACACGAGAAGAAGAAGAAGTATGTACAATATAATTATATATTAGATTTAAATAAGCAGGTTTATATTACACTGGATGCTACCCTCGAATATGTTCTCTCTCTAAAACTGAAAGGGTTGCTGGGAAGAAACTCATTGCTGAGTTAAGCTCACTTTTTTACATAAACTGTCTGTGTCACTGTGTTCTATGTTATGTTATTGTTTACAATAAAGAATTAAGAAGGTTGACTAATCATCTCTTCTCATTAAAAATGGTTATTAATTTTATGACCCGCGACCTAGTGTTTTTGAACGGGAATATCCTAATTGCATTATTCATTCTTTGTCATTTCATTGAAGACGAAAAGTATTCGTGATATTTCCTTATAGAGAATTAGGGAAATCTTCCCGTTACATATTTTGTTTCTTATTATTGATAGGCTTGCGTTTGACCACCATCTCACCTGTTTAGGCGTTTCAACGGATTCATTGTATCTTTATTATTTTTATCAGCTTTATCTTCTTAACCAGGATCCAGAAAGATTTGGCAGTTTTTTGAAGATGCGATTTTTGTTAGGTACTGTTATCTACTACCCAACACTTATTTCAATTGCTTGTTATCACTAAAAAATATGTGACAAAAATTCAAGGTCTCATAAAAAAAAATAAAAAATACTAGTGCAGCATCATCCACCAAAGAGATTATCAATATCTACGTCATCCTTATTTATTTCCGTGTTTATATTTATATACACGATAACTACAAGCACAGCGTTTTTTATTTTATTTTTAGTGTTAAAATCATCTTTTGTTTGATGAACTATGTCCAGTGAAAGAACTTAATAATTATTGACTTCAAGATAATGCTATTTTTTTTAGATCCCCTGGGTGCGTTCACAAACATGTAAAATTCACATACAGTCAATGAAAGTTTGATACTCCTTTTCGCTCCCATGTGAAAAAGAAAGCATATAAAACCATGCTTTTATGGTTGTATTATATTATTCTAAAGTAATAATAGTATCGTTACATAGTGGGATTATCTGTCAGTTTACCTCGAAATATTTACCTTGAAACTCCTAAAATATCGTGGTTAGATTAAAATATCGTGAATTAGGGAATACCCATTTACGGGTAAACATGTTTTAGAATAACTAATGGATCACCAGCAATATTCCCACAAAATTGAATGACAAATAAGGAAACCAGAACTTTAATTGTTTTGTTTGCCTACCTGAAATTTTATAGTTTTGTGAACTGTGCGGTTAATTTATTTCTTTAAGTTTTAAACCACATTTGTTTGACTATTTAACAATAAGACCAATATTTGAGTCTTTTACGGATTTGAAACCAGTAAAGGTAAATTTGTCGTTATCGTAATCATTATCATCGTAATCATTTCAGTCGAAAGACATCCACTGTTGGACATAAGCCTCCCCCAAGTGTCGCCACAATGAACGGTCCTGTGCGTCTCGCATCTATCGGATTCCTGCAATCCTAACCAGTTCATCGGTCCACTTTTAGGGTTCTGATTTTTTTTCAAAAATTTGGTATATTTTGTGTTTTCGACTTTCACCAAAAAAATTATGCACAATATCTTAGATAGTTTTACCACAATAAACAATTTGTCTTGAGACCACTGGCTTGCAGAAATATGTCAATATTTCATAATCATAATTAAATTTATTATGGTTCTGGAGTGACGACCACGTAGTGGAAGACGCATCTTTGGAAGGTGGACCGATGATCTGGTGAGGGTCACGGGAATCTAATGGATGGGAGATGCATAGGGCCCTCCTTTAATGGTGACACTTGGGGGAGACCTATGACCAACAGGGACCTTCTTTCGGCTGCAATGATGATGATGATGATGATGATGATGATATAATTTATTATAAAACAATTTCATTTATAATGAACCTCGGCTGTAGAACTAATGAGACTAATGACGAATAATCTCCAAAAATATCCATGCTGATATTAAATACCCAAATAATATCAGTAGGGGTAAACCACCAAAAAACATGAATTTTAACATATTTTATCAGCAGCTAATAATATATATATAATCGTGTTTATTTTGCGTAAATTGAACAGTTTCTCATTCTTTTTTGTTCTTATCAATTTTTTTATCAAATTTGTTTTTAATTCAAAGTTAATCAAACATTTAATTTAAAAAAAATGTGTTTAGACCGGACCTAAGTAAGTTCGTTGAGGAACTCCGAACATCACTTAAAGAAGGTTGGTTTTCATTGGGGTTTTCGTTATTCAAAAGTTGCAGTTAATTATACAATTACAAATGATATTTATTTTGTAAACAGGTTTAAAAAAAAACACTTTTACACGTCAGTGTAAAACAGATGAGGCCGGTGTTTATTAGCTGGCTACCCTGAGAAGAAACATAAAATCAAATTCAGGGGTCAATGTCTCTTTTAAAGTCGGTAAAGTAACATCATATGAGAACCATGCAGATTATTGTTTCAGATGGTCTTTTGACGAAAGAACTACACAGATTTAAGTGGACCAGTCAGTGCGAGTATTTGTCAGTATTCGTGTAGCTCAACTTACGAAAATAATATAATCTACGAAAGAAAGCACATTGTAATTGCTAAGCAATTACGAATGTATCAATTTTACTTGTTGTAAAAAAGTATAATTTTACTCGATGTAAATATGTTTTAAAAAGAGTGTCCATGGAGTTTCTTGCACGTTTTTCTCCATAGAGATCTACGCTTTGGAACGTGCAATTTAGCTTCACTTTTCTTGGACCGACCGACATTTATTTGACTATTCAAAAGTGTCTGCATATGGTCTATTTGAAATAAATGTTTTTGACTTTGTTGCGCCAATCACACGTAACATGGTACAATGGCAGGAAGATGATTAATAATTTAATAAACTGGTCAAAAATCTGTTTTCTTTTTTATACATATATGTTTATATTATTGAATGTGTTACATCGAGGAAAGCGTGCTCCGCAATTGACCACCTCATCGGTAACCATTTTAAAATATATTCAAACGCGTTACCATACGAAATTTAAATACCTAAAACTTTTATTGCTACATAAGAAATGACAAGGATAAACAAATAATTATATTTTAACTTTAGTACGTGTAACAAAATGCATGTCTTGTTTGGACAAAATAATTATAACGTCAATGATGCCACTAGGTACATTTATTTCGAAGTGGTGCACTTCAAATTTTAATTAATGCCTATTTTTAGTGATTCTGTAATCGATATGCTAAATTTATATATCATTATTATTTATACCACAGTTAATATGATTTAAATGGTATGTATAATTTTTGCAGGATCAAGGCTACTTTAGTAAAAGAAAAAATTGCAATTTTTGATACATCTCTAAACGATTTAGCCAAGCCATTATTTATTACTCATGTTCAAGACAGTGCCTAAGGGAACGTTTTCCTTTTTCCTATTACTTCTCAAACCAATGTAATGGTTTTAGAATGTATAAAAAAAAGTTGGCAATACAAAGATTTTTTGATACATTCCTAATGAATTTAGTGAAACTGTCATATACTCAACTTCTAGACTATCCCTAACAGGATTTCTTATCTTTTCCTATAAATTGTAATCAAAAACAATAAAAAAAATTCTATGATTTTTATCATTTCGCCTTTCATCCTCACCACCATCCATAGCCTAAGTATACCCACTGTTCAGCAAAGGCTTCTCCTGTGCTATTCATCTAGGTTTTGCAACAATGCCTTTTGCCCTTTTTGCTGAATTCGATTTGGGATCGCCACCGTAACAATTATTCTTCTTGACCATTATCCAGATTCGTTATCATCTTAGTAATACTCCTCATTATTAATATTTTTAATCTCATCAGATATTCCATTTCCATATTTCCATTCTTCCATTTAAAACTCCCTAACCGGCTAATACAATAGCTCTTTAAAAAAAAACATGTCAAGCTTAAATCTGTTAGCTGCACGAAAGGAAATATCGATCGGCCAGAAATATGTCCAAAGGTGCATTTAATATTCGTGTCGGTCATTTCGGTGAGGACAATCAATACCGGTAAATTGTCATAGTCTACCTAAGTTCATCGTACGGAAGAACTATTTAGGGCAATTTTGCAGATTACTGGAAAATTGATTTACCGATTCTTTTCCTTGAATTTGGGGTTATATGCATGCTGTCGTTGTTTAGTGTCTTGGTGGCTTCTTTTTTATTGTATACTTGTGAATGGTGGGGTTTTTTTCCGTCAGCTGGGTAGTTTTTTGCTTTTTTAGGATTCCGATACCTTTTTTTGTGGGTATACATACACTTAGGAGTGGGTTTTAGTCACAATATACATATGACTCCTATATTCCTTCTTTGCCTTACATGTAGGTGGATGGAGAGGGAGAGGAAGGCCGAAGAAAAGTTGGATGGATTGTGTGAGGAGTGATATGAAAGAAAAGGGAGTAAGCGATAGTTTGACGGGTGACAGGACAGAATGGAAGAAAAAAACATGTTGCGCCAAACCCAAGTAATATGGGATAAGGGCAGGAAGAATAAGAAGAAGATTCCTTCTTTGCCTTACGTCCCGCGGGGTTCCCTTGGAATTCATACCTAAGTACGCAAAACGGCAACCTTATAGGATGACTTTGTTGCCCGTTTGCCCGTCTGTCAAGACTATCTCATGAACGCGTGGGAGTCTGAACCTAAAATTAATATCAAATACTCAGATCAAAAGCAGAAGTGAAAAAATTTAAACAAAACCTGTAGGATACTTGTCGTTGACCTAGAATCCTGAAAAGCATGAAGCAAGGTTTCACAACACATTTTTATGAAAAGATAAAATCTAAAAACTAAACTTTTAGTTGCTTTCCAGGGCCATTGTAACTCTGTCGAACAATACCGGTAATTTTCGTTATGGGCTATTTTAATGGCAATATCTTAACAGCCATTTATCTGGTAGTTTTTAAAGCATTATTACATTAATAGAATAGTAATAATCAAAAACCAGAGTTACCGACATCGCCAAACTTAAGTGGCAGTTCACTTAAGTTTGGCCATTTTTCGGGTATTTCTCGCAGAACAGATGGTAAATTGGGCAGAAATGTTCTGGTGTGGCAAAGTAACTACGTACCGAAAGACGAAGCATCGGAAGCCGTCCCACAAGGTGGACCGATGACTTGGTGAGGGGCGCGGAAAACTGCATGAAATGGATGCAAGACGTACAATACTGGTCGCTGTGGGGATACTTAGGGGAGGCTTATGACCAACAGTAGACGGCTTTTGATGATGATAATGCATTTAGTAAAACAAAAAATATATTGAGATATAAAAAACAGACATTTCAACTTTATTTAAATATTATATATGTTGTGGCCAAATTAGATTTGATCACTTAGGATTGACATAATCATCAAACTTTAACGTTTAAACGATTTGGCCAATTTTAGTCGGCCAATTTGTCCCGCGCGCCTTAAGAAGTTGTCAGCAACCGTAGGGAACTAGGAACCCAGCAGGATCGAAGCCTACTGGGGCCAAGGGTCTGCTTCTGAAAAGAAGGCTCGGCCCCGGTATGAAGGCAACGAAGTAACGGGGTGGGGTTTTTAGTCAGTAAGTCTGACACTATGTCCCGCTGCGCTAAATGATTTTTACCCACCAAAACAAGAGATTAATTTGTAAGATTTGGCCATGACATATAGATTACCAATTGAAGTAGTTTCGATAGAAATGGCAATGATGAAGGGAACTAAATGGGATGGAATACTGACATACCTACAGCATCTAATGTTTTAATTACAGTTCGTTGACGATACCTCTCAACTATTTTAAATTATTCTTTCCTTGTATATATCGACTGCAGTGCAGTTGCATTGGTGCGTAGTTACAGGACAAGTTTTATAGATAGGTATGTAAGTGCATACTATGAATATTAAGTCACGATACTATGTTGTCGCTTTGTTTACTGCCTATATGCGGATACCACTAGAGATTTTTGGCCACATAGCCAGGAAAAATGGCTACGTTGAACAACTCATCGTAACTGGCATGACCAAGAGATCGCAGCCCAAAAAGATGGGCAGATATTTTTGGACTGCGGCTTTTCTTTGTGAAAAACCAGTGTGAGTGTGCTGTGAAGTTCCTGCTGGATTAGCTTCTTATTGATGGTATCTCGCCATCTGTGACGGTTCTTAGCGTCATGAAGTGTGGCGCGGACCTGTAGCCCGATTCACGTCATCATCACTTACCATCAGGTGAGATAGTGGTCAAACGCGAGCCTATCAATAATAAAAAAAAAAAAAAAAAAACCGTAACAATATCGTAGCGATTTAGTCGTTTAGACTATTTCCGTATTCACATCTATCAATCGAGTTTGAACGACACCGATTTTAAAGTCGTTTGGTCGAAGAGTCGATTTAAAAAAAAAAATCCGTAGGTATTTCATTATCCTGGTAGAATACTTATTAGTGTAACTGGAAATAATTCGTCGATAGATCGTTTAGTTTCGAGCCAGTTGAGTTGTCGTTCTATCCAATCCCGATTAACCTTTCGTATGCCGTAATTAGAGACACAATTAAAAAGTTATTGTGTCTCGCGTGGATCCACGTTCCGGACACACAAAGGGTTAAGGAACACGTGAACACCACTTTTGGATAGGACTTCGATCGGACGACTATAAAACTTCAACGATATTTGGCTTGTTTGATTTACGTAAATCAGGCTACAGGTCCCACCACACTGGACACCCAATTGCACGTCGCACTTCATGATGCCAAGAACCGTCACAGATGGCGAGACACCATCAATAAGAAGCTAATCCAGCAGGAACTTCACAGTCCTGAAGGAAAGACCCTGCGGAATGCGACTCGTGGAGGAGGATGTTCTTAGTGCATTCTTATTATAAACTAGTTTCCGACTGGTTTCTCACAAAGAAACTGTCATTACCACTTTTTGCAAGTGCCTTAAAATCGAATAAGGCCGACTTTGGTGTGATTTTCGAATGAAGTGGTGGATATCTTACCTATACGCACAAAACGTTTGAACACATTAATTGTGCGCTATTAAAAATATTATGTTGTTTTTATTTATTGTATCTACGTACAGTTAAGAAGTGGAATTCTCTGGCGGAGTCTGTTTCCTAATAGCTACAACCCGTCTCCAGGTCTTTACAAGAACGAATAGTTTAACCATTTGAAGGGGAAACTGATAACAGTATCATGATGCACACACTGAAATGTGACGTCACGCCAATAAGTTACGTGTGCTCAAAAGACAGCGAGGTATTTCCACCACGCCCTCACTCTTCTTCAAACCAATATTTGGCATGGCTGATTGTTGCTTTATTTAGTTACCCATTTTGATGCTGTTATCAGATTATTTTTTTTAATATTGTTGGTTAGGTTATTTAGTATAACATATTGTCGAAAAATAAGCACAGGTATACCCGATTCTCTACTTTCACGCGGGCGAAGTATTACCGTGAAAATAAAGGTTTAATTCTCCCGAACAGTACTTTATAACAGTAACTTTCTGAAGCCTATTCCTCGGTAACGGTAAGTTCAATAGATTTGAAAAAAAAATGTTTATTATAAATTCATGTCCAACATTTATCAACGTATATTTTTTCGTAAGAACAATACTTTTGTCAAAAAAAAATTTCAACAAAATGATATTTTTTCGCTGCAGCAGTACAAGTCTGTGTCCATTTAATTCCGGCCAGATGTTCAAGAAACTATAAGCTTTAAAAAGTAATTCTATAGAATTTTGTCTATGGGCGTCGTTGGACAGAATTATGCTAATATCTATGGTGGCTTAGTTTTCATGGTACCGCTGCTTGCAGGCCACTGACCACTTAGTAACGGTACCACGTTTTTTGCGCGATAGCATTTGATGCAGCTAGGCAAAGACTGACAGGCAAACAGCCGGTTTCTGAGTTAAGATTTCGAAGTCAGATAGGTCATGGCTGTCGGAAAACCTATTTATATTTTGATTAGCTTCTGTCAGTGACTTCGCCTGCGTGAAAGTAGAAAATAATACTGAAACAATAAAATCTTAAGACATGTGATATCGATCAACTCACACTGGGTCGTGTAATGGATTGCGGTGCTTTCCCTTAACTGTAGAGGAAGCCTGAGTCCCAGCAGTGGGAACAATATAAGGCTGACTTTGCTTGGTTGCTGTTGGGTAATGGGTAACCGATATACATGTACATATTTAAAGAAAGAAAAAATATTAGGGGTTGGTTAATTAAATCGACAGCATTTTACCGGGGACGGACAAAGGGTTGAAGATAATTATCTTCAACCCTTTGTACGTCCCCAGTAAAATGATGTTTGCAGATAATTGAACCCTAATTAATCTCTAATTGAACCATAATTGAACCCTAAAATAACCCTAATTAAACCCTAAACGAACCCTAATTGAACTTAATTTTACGCTCTCCTCTGGTAAGACGAGCACCTGAAAAACAATATCAATAAAACGATGCATGATGAAAAGGCCTTGGTTTGTAATTTTAATGACACCATGAACATTAGCAGTAACTTGAATATAGAGTTCATTTCATTACATGTACCTATCCTTAAATTATATTTTTAAATATTACAATTTAAAAAAAACTTATAACTTTATTGTTAATAATTGTGCAGTCAAACTCTTTATTGATTTCGTTAATGACACTCCTTCTCCCAAGCATGAATACTAAATGACACCTTACTTAGCCAGGACCTAAGCACAGTTCGCGGTGTTGAGTCGTGACAGTAACTTAGAATTAGGCCGGCAGGTGGCGCCACTTCAGGTTCTATGTAGGGTTGTACCGTGGCCTTGTAAGTGCGAAACTTTCGAGAGAAAATTTACGGATTCATCGGCGAAAATTTTTAGCTGTGAGATTCTGTTGTTACTGCTTACCCTTGAGGCAAAAAGTTGTGATTTTATGTTCTTAGCTATATGGAACAGTCCAGTATAAGAAACAGGTAAAATAAAGATATGTAAATTAAGATATGAACATGAATATGAAATAAGAGGTGGACCAGAGGTAACGGCTTTTACGAGTTGTGAGTTGTGTTGTTGTTGTTGATCATGTGTTCAAACTCATCAAAGATGTCCATTGCTAGATAGGCCTCCCCCAAGCGTCGCTACAAAGACCGGTTCTGTGTCTCGCATCTATCGGATTTCCATAACCCTCACCAGGTCATCAGTCCACCTTGTGGAAGGCCTTCAAACGCTGCGTCTTTTTGAGTTCCATTGTGAAATAAGCTCTCATTTACGAATACATCAACTGAAAGGTGAAAATTCTTTATTTAAATTCTTCCTTAAATTTTTTCACTTGTTTTTACCCAACATCCTTACATCCTTAGTTCTAAGTAACGATCAGAGGAGGTTGCGATGCGTGCGCGCAGCCTGTAAGTAGCATTTATGAACATGATGTTTTCACTTATACAGATGCAGAAATAAAATGTCGCTTTTTAATTATTATTTTTTTGAGCAATTGTAGTATTTTTTAGGTTTCAGACAGAAAAATGAAAGAAACCAAAGTTTTATTTTGATTTTGTGTCGAAAATTATCCAAATGCAACAATTTTAGTCACGACATTGTTTTTACACCACTTATATCACTCAGTTTATTTACAAACACTTGTCAAAAATACCTGACTAATTATAAAAAAAACTACAGCTAATAAGGATATTTTCTTTTTATTGATGTAAACCAGTGCTTGACTGCGATCCCACCTGATGGTAAGCAGTGCTGCAATCGTTGATGATGAGGCGCACTAGTTTATGAAGAGCCTAATCTAATCTCTCTAGCCTTTAATTTAACAAATAAACAAATACACGTATATTCCCTACTAGCTTTTGCCCATGGCTTTACCCGCGTCCATAAATTATAGGCTATGTCACCCAGGAATAAAGCAGCATTAAATCGGTGAAAAAATTTTAGCAATCGGATCAGTACTTTTTGAGATTACCTCCAACAAACAAAAAAAATATAAAAACAAAAAACAAATTGTAAGTATCTCTTTGTAATATAGTGTAGTTGTGAATTAGTACATTAGAAATGACAAGTTTGTTAAACCCTAAATATTGTATCTACGTAAGTATATACCGACACACGAATAGCACACACATATACACACACGTTGTACATACAAGTGGGGTACAAGTGTTTAGTAATCGACCAATGGACGATGAATTGTATATCGAAGCTATAAAAACGTGCGCAGGATTCTAAATGGCCATCTTCCTTTTTTGCAGTCGTAAAGAAACAAAATTTAAATAAAATAGGTAGTTTATTAGTAAACTAAATAAAATAAATATATAATGTAGTTTATCGTGGTTAAAATTTAAGTATGTTTCAGTAACTATAGTTAAAATATCAAATAATTTGAAATTACAATGTATTTAGCTTTAATACATAGGTACCAATTGGTTTTTTATTTATTTATTATTTAGTAACTGACCCAAAAATATTTTTGTGGTAAAAAATAACATAGCAGTTACAATTAAACATAGAATCATTCAGGAATAATGTAGCTTGAAGTTGGTGAAAGAATTTTCAAAATTACAAATTTTACCTCTTTATAAAATTAGCGTAGATTTAGTTAGGGTAGATTTTTGCATGAGAAAGTTTAAAAAAAAAAAAACAATACATCATTTGACAAAAAATTACCTACCTATTTCTTCGCTTTATTTTAGAATTCTACTTTCTTGACATAGATAAAAAACGTCATCAATTTCAAACCCATTATTTTAAAAAATAGAAGATATAAAAAACAAACGCCGATCGAAAAAAAAAAATACATTCATTCGAAAATTAAATTAGCTTTCCTGTCCGACCATCAAACAAGAAGCCTCATCAGTCCACAATTCAAGATGGCCGCCATTTTTTGTCTATTCACTAACGGCCAGGCGTGTGTTAGAACCAGTTTCTTGCGTTTCATACACTTAACCTTGTCATTAGGCGCGCCAAGTCATTTTTGAACATAGAACCCAAACGCTATTTGCAATTTTTCTCACAGTCCACTCCAAATGTTATGTCCTAAGAGATAAAGTTGCGTTTTGTTTGTCACGGCAGGTGAGTTGTGACGAATTGGAATGAGCGATGTTAGATTTTCGTCACACGGTACGGTCTCCCCTCCATGCGCAGTGGCAACGCACGGTAAATTGCTCTACATGATGGATATATTTTTTATTTTTTTTGACTAGTTGCCCATTAGAAATTTTATTATACTGTAGATATGTGAGCATAAAAGTTGTACTAAAATATGATGCTAGTTTTATGAGTAGCGGCAGCGTAATGCAGATGTTTCTAAACTGAATGAAAATTAACTATTACGTACTTAGATTAACGTTTAAATCTATGCCTTATAAGGCACAATTTTCCAATTATCATGTCATATTTATTTTGCCATAAATCTAAACACCTGTGTAATATGTTAATCACTAATAATAAGTGGTTACTAATTAATATAATTAACCGGCTAACTAGCCTTGCTGAAACTAATAAAACACCATTAAAAGATGATGTCATTGCATATAAAATATTGAATAACAGAATGGTATTTAAAAAATCTAATAATAGTAGCGTCCATCAAGGATACAACTATCTTGAGCGCTATCAAATAGTTCAAGATACAAGGTGTCTTTATCTAATTCAATAGCACCCTTCCCACACAATAACCAGCTCAACTTGTCCTCCCGCCAACCATTAACAATCTGCTAATACATCAGAACGATTCAAACAGCCGTCCGCGCAACAGGTCAATTTAAATTAGCCGAACAAGCGCTCTCGACATTACCCGAGTAACTCCGAACGGAGCCGAATGCATCTAACATGGCGGCCTGCGTCACGGTTTTGAGGTTAAGGTTTGACATTTCCAACCATTCTAAACAAAAACTAGTTTGGTAAACATGTAATTTGCACTCTATTACTTCGTTTTAGAGTTAATTTTCGTTCATTTGCGATTTGATTATGAATGGATAAGGTTGGAAATGGTTCGTAACTGCTGTCATTTTCTTACGCTGGTCGTAATAAAGGTCTTGATCTTTACATTGAATTCGCTGCTACCGCGTTATTCAGCTTTGGTTTCGCGCGTGCGTAGTTCTCACGGATACATTAGTTCATTATAGTCAATTATTAAGGGCTATAGTTTTACTCGGTCGGCTATTAGACCCTGGTTTTTATGTCTGAGGTCTTCGTGTGCCTTTTGTTCGGCAGAATTTTAATTAGGGACCATGGATCCATGAATTAGTACTTTCTACGAAGGGGAAAGGGTACTTAACTTTGTTTGAGTGTGTTGAGACCTTTTTTTTAATGATAGGGTAGTAAGCAACAATTGAATTCTCATGGGAGGCGCGTCTTTGTATGAGTGTAGGATTCATTTTGTGGTATCGGAAATTGGTTTAGGTTTTGTTACCGTACAGACACAAAATAGATAGGTACAGAAGACAAAACGCGCTCGGGCAACACACACATAGACACCGGTCACGGACACGATATCTTTGTTCAATCCCCCGGTCGCACTCGTACAGTTAGCCGCAACGTGCCTACCCTAGCGGGATCGCCTAGCGTAAGTATAAAAAGTGAAGTACATACATGAGATTGACTTCTGTACCCATCTATTTTGTGGTAAAGAGCTGTTAGGAATCAAAATCAATGGCATCCCATTAGAGACGCTAATCTTCAGCAGTGAACTGCTTTAAACTGAAAAAAAATGTAGATTATAATTGCTAGCACCTTAGATTAAATCGAAACAGATGAGGATAGGTAACTCTTCTGTAGAGCATGGACCGCTGAAATCAAGCCCCCGTGGCTTAATTTCATTCAGTCACATAAACGGGCGTGTTACGCAAAAATTTGACTGAGGGCCCTAAATCTTTCTCCTTTCTTTCAGTCCATCCAAAGGTTGTCTGTAAGAGATTGCCCTGTGCGATGAGATCGCCCATTGTACACTTATTTTTAATGTTTGTCCTATATTTTTTGTTAATGTGGTGCACAATAAAGAATATAATAATAATAATTTGTGGGCTTTTATGCACTGTACCCACAAATAATACAAAAACAAAAAAACAAATCACATTTTCACTCGTGCATATAGTTGTGCACAGAGTCCAGGTTTTCTGATTACAATGTTAGTGCGTAACGTATCTTTCATAAAATATATCAATGGCCAGCACGTATTGGTTTACGGGATTACGGACGACAAGTAATACGTAGCTCGACGTCCAACTACTACTACTAGTTGTCAACTAAGCGCCATGTCAGCTAAAATATAGGGAGTAAATGGGCCGATGCTTACCATGGGGAATGTCTAAAAGGAAATCTGTGCTCTAAGAATGCAAAAGCCAACTGAAGAAATACAGATGGGTTTTAGCCAGTAAATATCTGACACGCCCTCTCGCTCTACCCTAGAGCGGAAGAAGTCATTACACTATTTCCCACCTCAAAAAAAAAACAACTAAATTATTTTAAATAAGAAAATCGATTCCCGAAAAACCCAACTGTCTAAACATACACTAGTACTTCATTATGTAGCGAACGAAATCGATCGTAAACATTCGATTGTACGAAAATCGATCGGTCACGTAGTAAATCGATACGTATTATAAAACAATGCACTCTTATCACTGGCCGGTTATGTTGGCAACACGACGCTGGGGCTCTAAGATGTTGCATTTGGTTAATGGAAACTAGGCTAGATATAGTTTTAAGATAATATATCTACAGGGTTATTTATTTCTTGACTGGCCTGTTAGTCTAGTGGTTAGTGACCCTGACTGCTATGCCAGAGGTCGTGGGTTCGATTCCCACCCAGGACAAATGTTTGTGTGATGAGCATAATCATTTGTTCTGTGTCTGGGTGTATTTTATCTATAATATGTACGTATTTAGAAATATATAAGTATGTTTATCAGTTGTCTAGTACCCATAGCACAAGCTCTGCTTAGCTTGGGGCTAGACGGCGTTTGTGTGATAGTTGTGGAACATTAAGTCGAGAGTGAATAGGTTACTTCTAGGCAAGCGTGTTCCATCGTCGGCCACATCATCACTTACCATCAGGTGAGATAGTGGTCAAACGCGAGCCTATCAATAATAAAAAAAATAATAATAATAATATTATATTATATTTGTAAAACACCGGCAACCTCTCAGGACTATATTAAAAACATTATAAACGACAACTTTTGTTCTATGACTTTTAAAAATGTATCATAGATTGGTTCATCAGATTTTGATATAAAAATAAAAAATATTTAAATTGAACGTTCTAAATGTTCGAAGTCTATGCGAAGGAAGCGATAGCACAATAGAGGAAGGGAGCGCGGATCGTGCGCGAGGGGCGTAAGCGGGTAGAGTCTGTCTAATAAGTTAAACGACTTGGGTAATTATTAGGATTTAATTAAATCTGATGAACACGGGTCCAATGATCAAGGTTGATTAAGAGATAGAGATCATTGTTTACTAACAGAAGAACGTTATGATAAGTATCGAATATAAGTATTTTTTAAATAATTAGTAAATATTATACAAAATTCCCAAGTCGGTTGACTTATTAGACAGACTATACAGCAAAATACAGAGTTGAAATGTGTTAGACAAAACAACGAAATCTTAAATATATTATGTTTTGTTAAAGATCATAGAACAAAAGTTGTTGTTTATGATGTTAATAATACAGTCTTGTAAGGTTTTTAGTGTTTTACAAATAACCCTGTACTTAAGAAGTTCCGATTATTACTATTTCAATTACATAGTTCTCTATTTCAATTTCATAGTTATTACTATTTCAATTACTAGTTCAATTACATATTTTAAATTGATGATCGAATTCAAACAAACAGTGAAATCTTTTGAGAATGCACAAAATTTTTATCATCTCCCATCGCTTGACAAGAAGATCCCTTATAAATGTCTAGTTGATTTCCTCGAAAATCATTATCAGTTGTAAAATAATTTGTTTGAAATGAATGGTAATGACGAAAATTCTCATGAGGTCATGATTTTTTTAATGTACTTTTCTGTAATATTTCTAGGCGTCGAAATCATCATCTTCCTGCCCTTGTCCCGTGTTTTTTGGGGTCGGCGCAACACATTTTTTTCTTCTATTCTCTCCTGTTAACCGCAATGCTATCATCAACTCCGTTTTTTTCATATCACTCCTCATAGAATCCATCCATCTCTTCATTGGCATTCCTCTCCGTCTCCTTCCATTCACACTGACATACTCCTCTTAAAAACTGAGCAAACGTCACAATTCTCACAGTTAAAGACGACCACCACAAAACATTCCAATCAAGATCGAACGATATAACTTAGCCCACAACTCTAGGAGCCGTCATCAAAATACTATCAATACTTGAATCGATTGATGAAGTGACCGATTCATGAGACATACTGCTATAATTACCTCCATGACAGGTACAAGTGAATCCTGAAAAGCGTTCATTAGCTTAGCGTAGAAGATGAAACTTCTTATCAGAGTAAAATAGCCCTAACACCTTTTTTTAAGTGGTGATAAAATACACATCTTATGGCAAAATGAAAAATAGTTAAAGAAGTTGGTAAGTATATTGCCAAGTGAATTGATTCTTTTTGTTATATCTGTCTTGCCTTTCACACCGCTAGAGACAGTAATGGATGGAGGAACATCATAAAGATGAGCAGCATTGAAGAATACGACGTAAGGAGGTGGAGGTCTTGAAATAAAGGGGAAACCCCTAAATGTAAAGTTTTGCTAACTATTGAAATCGGTCGAAACTGCTATGTCATCTAAATTCCTAACTCACTTAGGTACTGACTCAACAACGCCTAAACCTTTGGACTTAGAATGCTAAAATTTTGCACAGAGGTTTGTTTTATAATTTATGCAAAGAACAAGAAAGAATTATTCAAACTTCGTCCCTTAATGGTATGATACGGGGCTTCAAAGTTTGTATGGAGAAACCTATTTTTACGTGAGCAACTATTAGCAGGCGCTAGTATTAGCATTTATACTATCTACAAGTACTTCATAATACGTAACGTGTACCTACTTACAGTAACTGAGATTAAGTTTTTACTGTCTTTGGACCCAAAATCATTTCCCTTTTCCATTTATTCTTATACTAGCTGTGCCCGCGACTTCGTTCGCGTGGACTTCAGGATTTTGAATTTATTTTTTCTAAAATAAAAGTAGCCTATGTTACTCCTTATTATATCAGCTACCTGCCAAAAAAAGCCTTGTCAAAATCGGTCCATTTGAGAGATTAGCCCGGACAAACAGACAGACAGACAGACAAAAATTGTAAAAAATGTTATTTTGGTGTAAGTACCGTATATATATTCATATGCACGTAGTAAAAAGCAGTTATTTCAATATTACAAACAGACACTGCAATTTTATTTATATGTATGTTAAGATTTAATTTAATTTATTTATTTAGCTTATCGACCCTTTACATCCTTTGAAGAGTAAGTATCCAAAATAGAGTAAAAAATAATCGAACAACCGTTATTGAAAGCTACCCGTGCGACAGTCTGTTCAAAAGTTAAAAGCAAAACTAGTTTCGAGGAATTTCTGCCCTCTGAAATTAAATCATCTGCCCTCGAAACGTGTCCTAGAATCTAGATCCTTGACCTGTTATTTTGATTGGTTATTAGTAATTCTACAACAAAAACGATGATGAAATCAAAAAAATTCAGAGCCTCGTAAGTCGTTAACGAGAAAATGTATTACAATAGGGCTGTGGCAGTAATATAATAATGCTCGTAGTAATAATGAAAAACCTTTGCCATATTTTGAAATGTACAGAACTGTATATATTTAGGGGAAACTCATCTTGCCTTTTTGGAACCCAGTTCCTCATAAGTCGCTAACATGAAGACTAAGGCGCAAAATACACAGAAGCGATGAGAATCGGATACAATGCGGATGTGGATCGGATTTGTTGTCGCTTCAAATTTTATTCGTACAAAATGTATGAAAGAGATGCGTCGTAAATTACACAGAAAGGATGCGATTCTCAAGTGATAAATCCACATCCGCATCCTATCCGAATCTCATCGCTTCTGTGTATTTTGCGCCTAAAGACCCTCGCCTTTAGCGACTTTTGTGTAGCGATGTTGTAGCGCGTTCGCATTCGCACCGATACAGTCGCAATGCTCTAACGCGTTAGCATCTTTTCTTTAACGTTTGCGAATGCGAGCGTTAGTAGCGATGCTGTCGCGCGCTTACGAAACGCGCGACAGTATCGCTACAAAAAGTCGCCGTAGGCGAGAGGCATTATTGAGTAACCTTAAGGTAGCCTATGCTCGCTAAGGTATACCTTACAAGTTTGCCTGTACCTACAGTTGAGTTTTACAGCTAAACCGGAGCGTATATGTTTCACAACTGTGCTGGTCCACACAAACTTACCTGACAGATACAACTGTGCAGGCAGACCTGTCAGGTACACCCTAATGTGTATGACAACCTTTATACTTCATAGAGCTTCATGAAAAGACTTCTGTTGTGCTGTGATAGTGTTACATAATATCAGTATTTTAAATTTTATAAAATTACCGTTCTTAAAGGCGCATACAAAACCCATCTTTGGTATGTTTTCATACTAACAAGCTCGCGTGTTACGCAGTTTCGAATCATTGTTAGTATTTGAAGCAAACCATAAACACAGTGACATTTTATCGTTCTCACATTTGTGTTCTCAATTTAAAATCCGTTCGGGGAACACGAAAAGATAACAAAAATTTCCGCGCCAATTCCGCGGAAGGACACGCGACACGATGTTTGAATTCAGAACTGTTTCGGCGAACCGCAACGTTTGCTTTTGCTGTTTGTGAAATCTTATTTACTCTACTTTGATGCTTACTGTTTTGAAAATAAGGTTCGATCAGTTGGCTATTGAGTGTATAATATAAGTTTGTGATCAGTTGATTGCCGATTATTGTAATGATCTACAGATTGAATTCAGTTTTATTGTTTCCGCTGCAGGATATTTGGGAGTGAACTAATTGGTTGAATGATTGAATGAATGGTCAAGGTGGGAGCAAATTGCGAATTCAGCTGTCATTCGTTTGCCGATTATTTATTTGGCTATTACTTTAGCACTCAAATGCTTGCCAATATTGATTACACTATTACCATTGAAATATCTTTCGAATACGATGAGTGTATTTCGGTGACTGTAGCCATTTTACTGATTCTAAATATAGCCATCTTTATGATTGTTTCAAAGAAACTCATATTTCGGACACCACATAAACGGCCGATCAGATTTTGCTGAAACTTAGCACACCGATAGGCCATATCCTAGATTGAAACATTTTATATTCGGCTGGTACCTGCGACTTCGTCCACACCAGTAGACTTACTTTTGAGTTCAATTCCGATCGGTCGACATTGAGATTGTGACGTTTCGTACCCTTGAATTCAATGCTAGCGCCAAATTGGTTAAAAATTGCGTGACCATTTTGAGAACTAAGTGAAAACGTATATGTTGACAATATTGTTTTCAAGAGTACCAAATCACGTAACGTCAAAATTGACATTGCAATCGGATTGACTTTAGATTGAAATTGAAATTAATTTGGAGAGTAAGCCCGCAGGCTCCTGTAACAGCACAACGCCTTTTGATTCAATTCCAAGAAACTTTTTTTTTACGCGGAACCGTCATTTGTTTTTTAAAAATTAAAGTAGCCAAGTTACTTTTAATAACGTCACCAATGGAAATCGGGAATCCAATGGATGCGAGATCACTATGGTGACTTGGGAATGGCCTATGTCTAACAGTGGACGTCTTTTGGCTGATGTGAATGATAATGATAATAATGAATTTGGTAAAAAAAAAATATTTTTATATTACATTTACCATTTCGAATACCGTAATTAGAGACACAATAGAAAGACAATGAGAGCGTGAACGCCGGCGTTCGCTTGGGGTTTAAACGATCAGCCCCCTAGCCAAGTTACAACCGTTTCGCTTGCGTCGAACGCTTCGAGTTGGCCACGTCGCGGAATCTTTTGTTCTGACCACGTGACTGAGCGTTGAGATGACGTCATTCCCGTAAAGAAGCTTTCTACTAACGTTTTAACTATTGCAGAATAGTAACTTGAACTTGGCTAGGGGTACTGCACGCTTAGCCAAGTTGTTATTCTGCAATCGTTAACGCTGTCGAAAAGTGATGAAACGTATGGGAATGACGTCATCTCAACGTAAAGTCGCGTGGTCAGAAGAAACGAATAGACAATTCATAGCCAAGTTCACATCGTTTAAAGTCGTTTCTACAATGTTTAACGCTACATCCTTTGTTATACAAACGCTATATTGTAGAACGAACGGCCAACTCAGGCGCGTCAACATGGCTACCAATTTATCGTTTTCTACAATTGCTGTCACCGGGGCGTTACCGATTAGAGAACGGAATTCGACACAAACTGGTTGTAACTTGGCTAGGGGGGCTGGTCAGTTTTAGTTAGTCATATCATGAAGTGATCAATTTCTAAGTTTTACCGCGACATATAGATTACCAACTGAAGTAGTTTCGATAGTATTCTAAATAAATGGTTTATAGGTTTACAAGTTAGGTGCTTTTCTGGTTTTGCCGCCATAACTTCGTGATGGAGAGCACGATTGACTCCAATGCGGTCACGTTCGTTATGGTACATGACTGTGATGTGTGGGTGACCTTGGGGTGACCTACTATGGCTATGGCAGCGATCTGTGAAACTGATTTAGCTAAGTTTAATTTTAAAGCTAAACAAAAAAAAATATTTTTTGCACTGTTTGTTTTCTTCTCCGATATCTTTCATCATTATTTCAGCCAAGATGTTTTTTTTTTTAAATGCAGTGGAGGCCCCAATTTACCAGATTACGTCATAGCTTTACTCTGGTTGGCATTTTACTTTGGTTAATGAGATAAGAATTCGAAGACGTTTTTTTTTTTTTTTTTTTCGATGGGAAAAATCATGTTATGACAACCCCCGCTCTTGGGCGGAGCGGGAGATAGTGTCAGACTCTTACTGACTAAAAAACCCATCCCGTTCCTTCAAGCCTTCATACCGGGGCTCGAGCGCCTTTCGGATAACCCTGGCCCCAGTAGGCTTCGACTCGGCTAGGTCCCTGCTGTTGCTGACAACTCCTTGAGGCGCGCGGGAACAGCGCGCGCCGTCGACGACTTGGGCTTGGTCCGGACAGTTACCGGACGTATACATAATTCGAAGACGTGTGACAGCTTTTTTGGCGCAAACGTATGACACACAATGTTACTTTTTATTTATTTATTTTTTGTTTGGTGTTTGTATTAAGTTTTTAAGTTGTCTACAATGTTTTTTTTTTTTTTTGCGCCAAAATAAATACTTTTTCTTTCTTTCTTTCTTTTTTCTTTCTATCAGTCTACACTGGGCTCACGCGGTGGATTATAGACCATTTCTTTGCCTAGAGTGGAGGCCGGATTCCCAGCAGTGGAAACATTACAAGGCTAGCATTCGATGTACCTAAATTGTTTATTCTATGTCCGCTGCTGTAATCACGCATAAACTTCCCTTATGAATATTGTCAAAACGACCAAGAATATTTTATTACCAAGTATAATACAATTTGATACAAGTGGGCAAAGTTTGTTATTGCAGCCAAGGCAGAATTGTGTTATGGAGCCAAGTTTTAAAAATGTTGCCAGAAACAAAATTTCCACGTGTTTGATACACGTGGAAATATTTTTTCAAGATAATTCATCAAAAATCTCCTCCAGCTCTGGAAGGAGCGAGAGAGAGTGTCAGTTTACTGACTAAAACCCAGGGCAGCGATAACTCTTTTCAATATTATAATATTCACCATCCCCTTCATCTAACGTACAGAGTACAGTCACAAACAAAAGCGTCTCTCATTTAAATTAAACAATACTTACATATTTACGTTCGCCGAGTTCGTATCGAACAAGTCGGAACTTTAATTTCCTAACGCGCTAAAGCCGCTACGCCGCGGCTAGGCTGGACTCAAAGCGGCATTTATTTAATAATTCTCTTAACAATTGTGGATTTGTCTGTACTAGGGATGTGACAGCTCATTTATTTTATAAATATGAACGCGGTTTCTGTAACAGGTTGCTGTTTAAATTCATAAATCATTTATTTCGCCAGAGATACAAGATGTAAAGGACAGGTTTCCGCAAATTTTAAGGGCTTGCTCAGTAGACGAAACTGAACTGCCTTCTTCTTCTTCCTGCCCTTGTCCCATTTTATTTGGGGTCGGTGCAACACGTTTTTTTCTTCCATTCTACCCTGTCACTCGTCATGCTATCACTAACTTCCTTTTCTTTCATATCGCTCTTCACGCGATCCATCCATCTTTTCTTTGGGCTCCCTCTCCCTCTCTGAACTGAACGAAACTGAACTGCCATTGACAAAAACTTTTTTTCAGGAAACGAAAATAAAATTAGCCTCTCCATACAAACTGTCCAAACCAGCTTATGATTTTGTATGGAGAAGGCGATTTTGTTTCAGTTTTCTGACAAAAAAAAACTTGTGGAAGGTTGTTCAGTTTTGTCTACTGAGCAAGCCCTTAAAGTTTGTGGAGACCTGTCCCTTACACCCTGTATAGTACAATGGACTTTAAAAGCACAAAATATATAGGTACAGAAGGCAATCTACATACAAAGCGCGCTCGAGCAACGCACACATAGACACCGCTCACAGACACGATGTCTCGGTCGCGTCTCGGCTTACTCGTCGAACAGTTCTGGCTCAAACGCCCATTAGTGTGCGTCCACCGAGCGTAGGTATAAAAAGTGAAGTACATACATGAGATTGTCTTCTGTACCTATCTGTTTTGTGTTAAAAGTCAGTAGTTCCTAAAGTGGGAACTACATTAGAGCGATGCATACGTGGGTCAAGCCTGATTTGTACGGAGAGTCGAATCGCGTGGCGTGGATCTAATGATGTAAAGCTGTACAAGTCTAGTTGCCCTATAAAATGTATGGAGACGACGACACACATGTGCACAGTGTAGTTCTACATTTACACGTGTCACCTATGCAAAACGCATGTGAAAGTTTACTGTTTAGAATAGTTACATTTTTAAGTCGTTTTTCGACTTACTGTCAAAAAAAATTACAAAAAAGTTTTTAAATATTAACTGCTTAGCTTGGGACTAGACGGCGTTGTGTGATAGTTGTGGAACAAAAAAAAAAAAAAAAAAATATTAACTCCTAACAAGGCTAGAGTGAACAGGCTCTTAATAGAGTAGTGTGATTCACCATCAACGATTGCATCACTGCTTACCATCATTCTGGAACAATTTGCCTGCTGCGATCTTTCCGTCCTATTATAATTCTTAATAAACTAGTGCGCCTCACCATCAATGATTGCATCACTGCTTACCATCAGGTGAGATCGCAGTCAAGCATTAGTTTATACAAATTAAAAAAACAAAATTAGCTATGCTTAAATTGTGAAAAATACCCCCCCCCCCCGACCCCCCTCTATACCTTTACTTTGCCTTTTCCCTAGTCAAGGTTGACCTGGCAACAGAACACCGCAGGCAAAGAATCTGGTTGGGTTTTGTCTATGTACGGTTAGCGCCATGTGGCAAATCGAATCCCATGTGTAACAAGTATTTCTATGGCCTAGATATAATTTTACAATTTACATGTTAGAGAATACACACATTAAATAGGCGGCTGAACGGATTTAGATAAAATTTGGCACACGTGTAGACCATATCCTAAAATAAGTAATTTTCTACTATCTTGCGAGCGAAGCTGCTAGCAGAAGCTATAACTAATTCTTTATTCACAATTTTCTCTGATTTTCCAATTCCAAGGTATTGTTTTATCTAAAAACCAAGTCAAAGTTAACATATATTATATTCTCCAATCCAACTTCAAAACAAACCTCACCTTATCCAACCGCAGACAATGGAAAACATCTCTATTTATCCGATTTAAATAGAGCAACACGCCATTCTCCTACATTCGGTTCTCGGCTTTCGGCATTCGGCGTGTAAAACCGTGTAGAACTCAAATCTGTGTGAAACTGTGTACCAAGTACACTCGCAGTCGGTGCCGAATCGCAGACACAACAGCGATACCGGAACTTAGGACTGTTGCCGACAGAAGTGTTTGTGATTTTTTATTATTTAGAAATCGTTTACGTTTTAGCATTTTTTAAGGTTTTTTTTTTCAATGAAATTGATTGTTTATATTTTATTTCTGCAAAATGCTGTTTCCATTAAAAGTTATATATTACATTAATAATAATAATATGATTTATTTGCCAGAGAGAAAAAAAAAACACGTGCTTTACATTTTCTTTATATACTATTTTCTTTTGTATCATGATTTATAAATACATAATTACCTATATTAAAAGTACACAAAAGATACAAAAAAATAATGTTGAACTCCATACTCGAGCCTGTCTCGTGGAGTCCAATATATTATATTTTATTGATAAATAAACTAATCTATATTGTTAACACTTAGTACTTATGACTTCAAAAATGTCATTATTCCATAAAATAATGAGTTCAATGACGTGAACTCATTATTTTATGGGATGTGTAATTTGTAGAATTTTGGATCTTACTTAAAGGTAAAAAGACAATCTATATGGCCATATACATAGCAAACTGAAATGGTGCTGGTTGATAAACTTTATACCTGATTAACCGTAACTTTTATATTGTGAAAATCATTATCCTAATATTGTGTGTATTGAGCAAATGCTTTGCTTTTCGTAAAAAAAAAAACATTTCTTAAGAATTTTTTTCGAGAAATATATAAATATTATAAACGGAGAAACTGACTGACTGACATATCAACGCACAGACAAAACTACTGGGAATAGGAGCATACATTTTATGTTTTATGTGAGTACCAAGAGATAATTTTTCGAAATTCAACCACTAAGTGGATGAAATGGGGTCAAAGTTTGAATGGAGAAACCTACTTTCATGCGGGCAAGGCCGCTGTCAAAAGCTAGTATACATACATTTTTAGAAAGAAGTGTGTCGTCTTTTCCATCTGCGACTTCTACAATTACCAAAACTTAAGATTAAAAAAACAAGCCTTTCAAAAACATTTACAATATTTTAATAAATTTTTCACAAAGTCTTTTCTCGCCGCCTGTCCACACGGCCGCTAGCCGCGTCGTCAGCGAAATCTGTCGAGATTAGAGCCGAACTGCGCCGAACTGTACCGATCTGCCGCACCTGTTGACTGCCGCTAGCAACGTACGACGTGACTGTACCTACACCGAGCTAGTTTGAATGTACTTGTGCTAGATTTTGACAACGTATTTTACAGGCTTTTATTATTTGAGAGCGTAGAATGGAACGTGTTTTTGGGTTGTGGTGTTGTTCAAATGAGATACTGAGGCAACTGAAGGAACTCAGGTGGTTTTTAGTCATATCGCAGTCAAGTACTAGTTTATAACAGATAAAAAAAAAAAAAAATATTCCCTCTCACTTCAAACAGAGAGGGAGGACATTTAATATTCCATCCATTGTACGTACAGTTAAGGAGTGAAATTCCCAGTCAGTCTGTGATTCTTGATAGTTAAAAAGTAAGAGCAAAATCATTTATTTGAGGCTCACACTAATCTCTACTGAATAACTTAAAATGAAAAATACAACAATAACTGGACAAAAAAAAAAACTTGTGCAAGGCTAAAAAGGCTCTTATGCCTATCTCAGCATAAGGTGTGATATTTAAAAAAATAACATTACCTACAAGTTAAAAGTGAATAGATTACTTCTAGGCAAGCGTACTTCATCGTCGGTCACATCATCGCTTACCATCAGGTGAGATAGAGGTCAAACGCGAGCCAGTCAAAAATAAAAAAAAAAATTTTGAAAAAAAAAAAAAACAAGGGGTTACGTAAATATGTTCGTGTATAAATTGATTGATTAATTAAATTTTTGGTTGTGGAAGGTCCTGTTTTTATCATCATCATCATCATTTCAGAATTTCTAAAGACGTCCACTGTTGGACATAGGCCTCCCCCAAGTGTCACCACAATGACCGCAATCCTTACCAGGTCATCGGTCCACCTTGTAGGACGCCAAACGCTGCGCCTTCGTTGTCGACACTCCAGAACCTTTCTATAAGTTATATAAAGTGTACAGATTTGCTGCACCTGTTGAGTACCTCAGGCACACCTCAGGCCTCCTAGCAACGTTTTACGCGACTGTACTGTGACTATCGTTTTGTTCTTGTTAGTTCACCAAATTAGTTTTGGATGTTTTTTTCTATTAGCTTAACTTGGACAGTTACTACATAAAAAAATCAAATTCTTTTATTTGTGTGTTGTATAATTATGATGGATACATGGGCACTTATAATATAAAATGCCAGAAGCCAGTGCACGGTTCCAGATTGGTCGTTTCCTATGGAGAAGAACAGGCAAGAAACTCCATGGTTACTCTTTTAAAAAAACGGTTGTTCATTACAATATTTCAATATTACAGTACTACTAGATATTATGTAAAGACAGTTTAGACCAGTCAATATTGTACTCAAAAACACAATAAAAATAATTGTAACAATACATACTAAAATCGAGGTCGGAGGTCGTGGGCTCGATTCCCACCCAGGACAAATCTTTGTGTGATGAGCATGATCATTTGTTCTGTGTCTGGGTGTAATTTATCTATAGTATGTATGTATTTAGAAATATATAAGTATGTTTATCAGTTGTCTAGTACTCATAACACAAGCTCTGCTTAGCTTGGGACTAGATGGCGTTGTGTGATAGTTGTGGAATATTATTATTATTCCATTTATTATCTATATATGTACACATTATTTACATTTTTAAATATTTCTTAAAAAACACATTAAAAAAAACATTTAAAAATATAAAAAATAGTAGCCCACCGGCATCGGGAACAGGGTCCAAGCTGCCGGTGGTCAGGGCTCCTGAGAGAGGAATCTCCTAACTATGCGCGCCGTGTCCAGGAGTACTGCTTTCTGGATCTGGCCCTTGATCCAGCTGCCTAACGAGAGCCTCCTTAGATGTTGTTCGAGGCTCTTAGCTATTAAGCCATTGGTCGTTACGACTATCGGCACAATGATTGCTCTATCCACTTCCCACATGTCGACAACCTCGCGAGCTAAGTCAAGATATTTGATCTATTTTTCTATTTTCAATCTATTTTCAAGATATTATTATTATTATTAAATCTGGAAAGTCAACAGCTTGTTGAAACTTTATGCATAAAACACAGTTCAAAGACGATTGAGTCCGTCTTTGAACAGTGTTTAATGCATAAAGTTGCTTTAGGCATTTTCTATCAGTCAACCTTAGGGTAGTGTTACTAATGTGGTGCTGTAATTTACTCGTCTACGGTTGTGAACAGTTTCGGAAAAATATAATATATAATATAATATTCCACAACTATCACACAACACCGTCTAGTCCCATGCTAAGCAGAGCTTGTGTTATGGGTACTAGACAACTGATAAACATACTTATATATTTCTAAATACATACATATTATAGATAAATTACAGCCAGACACAGAACAAATGATTATGCTCATCACATAAACATTGGTCCTGGGTGGGAATCAAACCCACGACCTCCGGCATAGCAGTCAGGGTCACTAACCACTAGACCAACAGGCCTGCCAAGTAATATGAGATGACTAAACCAATAAGTAACATGAGATGACTAAATAAGTTCAAAATAATTCCAGTACAAAAGATTGTGACACTTCAAAACCCACCTAACGGTGCATTGTACGAAACTCGTAACACCTTATAACATAATAGTTACAACAAAAAACAGTTACACGATATAAAATAATAGTTAGAACAAAAAACATGCAACTACCCTCACAGCAGAATGTTTCAAGCGAGTTTCAGCTGAAAATTTCAGGATAATTACGGATAGTGCAATTTTACAGGCGGTTTGCCGACTTAAATGCTCTATTTTGCCAAAATGGAACGAAAAAAATTTGAAAATGAGGGTAGGATGAAGAATAGGGATAAATGTTTGGTGGGGTAGCTGGATCTGGTGTAATTTGAGGGTAGGAAACTGTTGTTAATGGTCCTAGGCTGGGAGATCTTTTTAAGTTGTCCAAAAATTGAGGCCCGTTGTGACATTTGCCAAAACGAATACTTAAATACGCAAAACGAATATTCACAATATATTCCATCATAATATATAACGTGCCAAAAAAAATGTTTCTATTTATTAATACTAATGTCTACTTAATGTAATTAATTTACTGAGGAGCAGTGGCCGAGTGGTAAAGGCCCCGACTTACGAGTTGTAGGTTGGGGGGTCAAACCCAGTCAGGCGCATTACTTTGTGTAATTTATTTCATCACCACTGCTCTCAAAACGGTGAAGGAAAACATCGTGAGGAAACCGACATGTCCTAGAACCAAAAAGACATGTGACATCCACCAACCCGCACTGGGCCCGCGTGGTGGATTACGGCCCATTCCCTCTCCTAGAGAGGAGGCCTGAGTCCCAACAGTGGGAACATTATAAGGCCGGCTATGCTATGCTAATGTGGCTGAAGGGCAAAGGGTAACTGAAGAACAAGAGAAAGTAATATTCAGTAAAAACCCGACACTCCCTCTCACCTTCACCGTTCCACCCAGAGCAGGAGAAGTAACTTGATGATATCCCATCTCAAAAAAAAACTACATTTAAAATACTCTAGTTCGCTAAATCACTTACAAAAAGCGCTGTCCATTTCATGCAGCCTAATTTCCTTTGTCGTTTAGGGAAAACAAAAAAAAACGCAATTTCCCCGAATGTCGCGTCGCGACGCGAGTAGTTCCGAATAGTCCCGAGTGGACACGAATAGCCACGAAACTGTCGCGAAATTTAAACACTTGACTATATCTAGTCGCCGTAGTAACTAGTTAGCCGAAATGGATCGCGACTACAAAAATTATGGAGTCGACTTGGCAGAAAAAAAATGCTAAAAATATTTTTAGATACTACAATTATTGATTAGGGTTGTATTTATAACATTAGCTTTAGTATATTCCAAACCCGAAACAGGTGTCTATTATTTAAATTTCATAACTGTATCATGAAAAATCAGCTTGTTATGTCAGCAAAAATACATAGTCACCGGGCCATCCAGGCGACTAAAGGGTTGTTTTGCAGTTGCACCCGGCTGGCGCCTAATACCCGCTGTGACCTTCTATAATATTTGTTTTGTACTTAGTGTCGATGGTACCCAACTTGTGACCTTTTTAAATATTTTTGTGAAAAAATATAACATGGTGTAAAAACTATTGGAATCGAATGGATAGTTACTGAAAATAGTATTGTATATAACCTGTATGGTATTCTGTTTGATAAGCTATATTACTGTAATATTTCAAAGCGTTGAGCTATTTGAGTATGAAGGAGTAACAGACATACACACAACGCCTTAATCTACACTAATATAATAAAGAGGTAAAGTTTTTTTTTTTTTGTTTGTAGGAGGTAATCTCAGAAATTATTAGTCCGATTGCTAAAATTCTTTCACCGATAGAAAGCTGCTTTATTCCTGGGTGACATAGGCTATATTTTATGTACGCGGGCGAAGTCGTGGGCAAAAGGTAGTAATACATATTAATAATGTGATAAAGCGTGATTATTTTATGGATTAAGTCAACAGCTGATTTAAACGTCAAAGTCAAGTGGGGAAGTAACGTGCTTATGTTAGAAAGCAAACCTTGAAAATAGCTTTATCAGTATTATTTATTAGCAGCTTGTTTCACTTCCTACATTGTAGTACCAACATTAAAATATTGACCATAAGTGGCAATATTAAAATAACTCTTTAGGCATTCATTCTGTCTAGCCGACTTATATACTGACTAGCTGTTTTGTAACCACGAGATTTTCAACGAAAGTTTCACTTTAATATTAAATTAACTGTCTCCAAAATCAATCAATGCTATTGAAACCTGGACTTTTTGCTCCATTTTCGGGGTTAGGGATCCGTTTTGATGGGTTTTGGCTTGTTATTTATTTGGAGTCAGCCTTCCTGATACTTTTACGTCATTCTAGGCGATTTTATGTAATTCCTGACGTTAGACCCATTGTCAGCAGGTCATTCTAGATGGTTCACCTCCAGGTAATCGGTGGCCAAGCTCTTCCTCTTTTTCCCTTTTCTATGGCTAAAACGCGTTGAGTCGTTTGTGCTGCCGTGGTATAACTAAAATGCCGTTATCCAACATTTGATCGATTTTCAACTTTTGATGCTATATTAATAAGAAAAAAAAAATCTATCGATCTGTGTTTGCGGATTTTTAATATCTTGAATAGTTTTGGAAATAATAATTTTAAAAATGTCGTTAAGTACAAATTTCTTACGTGTGAAATAAGCAAAAATCACGTTAAATAACTTTGTGAGTCTATAAAGCCGCTTAGGTTCATTAACTCATATTTTTATCATGTAAAATCCATATGGTTACCAGTCTAGATTGCCGTTAGCAGCCTTTTGTACACTAAAAAGCGGTTGGGCCACTTTAGCTGCTTTTTTGTGATTCTTTTTTTTTATAAAGGAATTCGTTTTTCATAAACTATAACGTCGTTAGTTGAAAATGTTAGACTTAAACTTGATTACCGATGTTTAACGGCATTATTGCTTCATATTTGACATACTTATATTTTGACTTAACGTATGTTACAAGCCCGTAGCGGCATTTCCAAAACTAAACAAAAATGTATTGTCCGTCATTATTAGACTAGAACGACGTTATCTCACACTAATACACTAGAAAGCCGTTAACGGATCTCACTCGGGGCGGCGGGACACCGGCAACGAACCATCTTGTACCGAAATCAAAGGGGTCGGGGGTGAAATTAGGCATCACCAGGAGCTTGTAGGTGAGAACGTGTGTCACTCCGGGTTTTTCCCGCCAAATTCGCAACGATCGCGATATGGCGAACCATCAATTTAGGTAAGTTAGTTTTTATTTAACCGAACGACTATGCCTCCGCAAGCGCTGTAAATCCGTTGATGGCAATTATTGCTCCACTTTGTCAGATATAATACAACTACCACGCAAAAGAAGGAAATATAACACCCCGTTACAACAGCGGAGATTGGATGCCAAAAATAAAAAAAAAAGCGAGCATAGTGTCAAGCCTGGGTGCAATGAAAATTGTCTAAAGAAATGTGTGACCCTACTGAACCAAGAGGATAGAGATGCTATTAACAAATCATACTGGGATATGTCGTGGCAGGAGCAACATGCATTTGTTAACACACACACCTACGTAGCAGTACCAAAAAGAAAAATTACGAGCGAACCCAAAAGGAATCCAAAAAGAAGTTTTGTAATGAAAAAACGAGATGGCACTAGAGTAGATGTATGCAAAATATTTTTCCTTACCACTCTAGGATATTCGAAAAATAATGACAGGATACTACATACAACTTTTACTAATTCTTTAATAGATAAACGAGGTAAACACCAGAAAACACCAGCATTTGATCGCAATTTACTAAATCAACACGTTGAATCGTTTAACCCATTAGAACCACACTATAGGCGTAAACATGCACCTTTGCGACGATATCTACCAAGTGACATAAATATAACTCAAATGCATAAACATTTTTGTGAGAAATACCCCGATAGACAAGTTTCGTACAGTTTGTACAGGTCACATTTAAAAAATTTGAACACATCCTTTACCACCGTCGGTAACGAGGAGTGTGAATTGTGCGAGGCTTATAATTTCCACAAAAAGGAAACATCACATGACGCCACAGTCCAGATACTTGAAGAGTGTACAGTTTGTATGGATTGGAATAGTCATCATCAAAGATATACAAAGGCGCGAGATCTGTATAAAAAACATAAGGAGGAAAAACAAAATAATTCACAAATATTCTGTAGCTCTGATCTAGAGAAAGTAATTATGCTTCCTAGATTGGAGATGTTTAAAGCCGCAATTTTCTGTCTGCGGCTTTCTACCTACAATCAAACCTTTGCACCACTTGGTAAGATTACCGCAGAATTTAAACCCCTGACAGTTATCTGGCATGATGGTATTGCAGGGAGAAGGCAAGAAGATATAATGTCAGCATTTTATAATTTTCTATTGCGTAACAGAAATGTAGAAAACGTACATATCTGGCTCGATAATTGCAGCTCTCAGAATAAAAATTGGCTGTTGTATGCGATGCTCACTCATATGATTAATAGTGAAGATATTGCCACACAAAGAATAACTCTATATTACTTTGAACCCGGTCACTTTTATGAGCTGCGATCAAGTGCATCACCAGGTAGAGTTGGCTATGAAGAAAAAAGGTAAACTTTATGATTTTACAGATTTTGAAGAGTGTGTATCTTCCATAAATAAATCAAAAGTCGTCGTTCAGTCTATGTTGCCAGAAAACTTTTTAAATATACCTAACTACGTGTCCCAAAGAAGGATTCAAACATCCAATCCAAGAGCTTATTTAAAAAATATAGTTGAAGTATGTTTCGTACGTAAAAGTTATGATCTTATGTATAAAAATAATTTCGATGATGCATCATATACAACTCTTCGTTTCATGAATGATAGATATTTAAAAAATCCACGTACAATGGTATTTAAATTTAGAACTGAACCGAAAGGTATCGAACCTATGAGAAAAGCAGATTTACTTAAAAACCTTTCGAACATAATTCCCCCTCACAAATTGTTATTTTGGAAAAACTTACCAACAAGACAAAATGAACATTCCGGTACAAGTTCTGATTAGAATAGTGACACTATTCTGTTTACCGAGACTGATTTTAAGTAATAATAATAATTTCATATAATAATTAATCATTTTGTAATGTGACTGTTATGCGATTTTGAATACTGTATTTTTAAGAATATATAATTTTTATCAAAGAGGCTTTAATAAATGTAGGTGAAAAGTTAGAACTAAAATTAAAAGATAAAGAAAATTGTTTTTTATTTTTCAGTTGGTGTTTTTTAAATGATACTAGAAATATAAAGTTTTGAGTTCGAGGAGAAAATTAGACTTACTTTTGATTGTTTGTTATCTCAAGTTCAATGAAACACTGAAGTTTGTATGTAAATTTTGTTTTATGTTATTTTAAAGTACAAGTGATAAATGACTGATGTGATTTTAGTGTTATTCTATAGAACTAAAAGTTCCTAAAAAGCTAGTAATAAGTAAAGTTTTGTGAAAGTTATAAGTTTAAGCATAATTACATGTTATTTGAAAAGCAATAAAGAAATATTGACATTTAAAAACTAGTTGATTGATAAAATAATTTGACTGATGTGATTTTAGTGTTATTCTATAGAACTGAAAGTTCCTAAAAAATCTAGTAATAAGTAAAGTTTTGTGAAAGTTAAAAGTTTGAGCAAAATTACATGTTATTTGAAAAGCAATAAAGCATTGAAGACTGGTTGATTGATAAAATTATGACTTTTATTTAAAAAATATCTTTAATTTCAACAAATTTAATTCATTTTGTGCAAGAAAATAGTTCACTATTTTTTTATATTATTACGCTATAATGTCGCTAAACTGCAAGGTTTTTAGTTTAACCACGTTTTAGCTTAACAATTATTCAATTTTATCCTTTTAATTAATACGCATCTAAAGGTTATCAGACTTAAAGGCAGTAAAGTACCGTTAAACGCACTAAAGTTTAACATGAATCAGTTTTATAAATACAAAATCATAAGCTTAATTGTCGTTATGTACAATAACGTCATTTTAGTTAATCATTGAAGAGATGAAATTTTTGCATTTTAAAAAACAATAATTTTCTATGGAATAGATACACTAAAACGCCGTTACGCTTTACGTAGCGGCGTTTTAGTCTAAGATACATTTTGATTTCGGTTACATCTCTGATGAACTAAAACACTTAAAACGCTTTTTCGTGAAATTAAATAATATTTACGATATGATAGGGTTAGTAGTTCGAAAGTATGCGATTTTATCTATGTTTTGGTACCTTCAAATCTCTAACAGGTGTTGTCATCGAAAAATTACATTGGTTTAAAATTTTGCCGCGGTTTTTTTGTGTTATTCAAAAAAATGAGTTTAGCAGATAACGGCATTATAGTTATACCACGGCAGTTGGTCTTCATACCATCGCAAACGACTCTACTGCATCTTAAGCTGTATTTCAGCTACCGTAAAGCTCCCTCGGATCAGCTTATTGGGGACGTTATCCAGTCTCGTGACATCACCAGCCCATTGCAGCGTCTTGTTCTCCGTGACATGCATGCATAACTGTCTCTAAAAAAATAAATAAAAATAAATCTATGTCAACAACTCCACCCCTTTCGGAACACGAAACTTTTTCGTAAATCGCTACCTACCCACTTTTAGTGAGGGAAATTCGTGGAAAAAACCGGAGGCCGCGCCGGTTGGGCGCCCGGTAGCCACCGCCGGGTTAAAACGAACAAGTCAACGACGAAAAACAAACGGGCTAGTGACGAAAAACGAAAAGCTGTGTTGCGTCGTGGCCTCGCTAAGTGGGAATGCTATTGAAACCTGGACTTTTTGCTCCATTTTCGGGGTTAGGGATCCGTTTTGATGGGTTTCCTATTTAGGTCGATTGAACGTTTGCATTTCAGACCTGTTGTTTTTAATCGACTGCGCAACAGAAAAGACAGGATTATGATATGGCCTTTGTTTAAACGCCGAAACTTTAACAAATAAGTGGTTCATCTATCTATCTATCAAACGCCTACCAGAAATGCACTTATTTTACTACCCAAAGTCAAAATACCTGTGGGAATTATTAAATGCTCATTAGATTATGTTCCATTAAGTATTGTAGAAGTTAAGCTATTAATTACAGAAAAATAGGCATTAATAATTTAATGTCTATTTTTCTGTAATTCAAATGGTATGTAATAATTTTGTACTTATTTTTTTTTTTTTTGTGTTTTTATTTTTTTGTTATAATTTTTTTATTTTATTTTAATTTAATTCTGCTCGATGGCTCAAATTGTATTGTTTTTTTTTATTATTTAAGGGATAGGCGCTGATAGCCGAAATACAGGCTCTTGCCTAGTTCGGCTACAGATGTCTAATTCTTTTGTCTTACAACAATATAGCCTAGAAATCTGTAGCAAAAATGTAAACTTTATTGAATAAACTCATTATTACTTCTATTTAACCTATTGAATACCGTCAATTAGAGACACAATAGAAAGACAATGACATCGCGAATGCCGGCGTTCGCTTGGGGCTTTATAACAAACGGTTTGAGAAGGGTCAACGGAGCCCCCCCTTTATTTCTGTTTGTGAGGTTTAAAGTAACCTACCACGAAGGGAACAGCGTTCGTTCGTTCGCCTTGCTCGCTCACTCTAAGGGGAATAACTGAGGTTACTCCCTTTTTTTTGAGTTTTTACGAGCATACCCCATACCCCTAACTCCTAAGTATTATCTTAGTTAATACTATCTTTATATCACCTAATGGTAAACAATGATGTGGTCGAAGATGGAGCATGCTTGCCCAGTAATAACTTCACTCTTGATTAAAAACCTCATGTCGCAGAGCTAACAGGGCTTTTTCCTTCTTCTCCCATTCTAGACTGGAGCGTGAGGGCATTTTAGACTTTTACTGTCCGAAACCCACTCCTATGCTCCTTCTTTGCCTCTGTTCCAGGACCCTGGGGTTCTCTTTCGCATAACCCATGGCGCCAGTAGGCTTCGGCCCTACGATTTTTCTGACATCTCTTTGATGCTCGCTTGACCCGGGCTCGGTCCGGACGGCAAGCTACGCATTGCTCGCCGTCCCACGCCTATCGGGGTCTGGATCCTCGCTAGTATTACAGCTTCGCAGAACTATCAGAACTATGTGGGTTTTAGTCTACAATTGTTAGTACTTGAAACAATTTTCATAGTCGCGGAACCCAAAGTTTTTTTCGGTACCATTTTTGTTGGTAATAGCGATGTGGCGTGTTTTACGAAAGTAAGCATTTACCTACTTTACATTATTTTTGTGTGCTTTCGTGATTTTGGCTGCAACAAAATATTATTTGTGCACATAATCATAATTTTGACGTTATTTCAAAACTGACATAGCCTTGGTATGTTTAAGTGAAACTCGATATTGTCATGTCTTGACATTTTCTATTTTATTTTTAATGGATTTGAATGCCAAAATTTAAATATTTACTCTTTTTTTATATTTTTTATATTTGATAGGTTCGCGCTTGACCGCTATCTCACCTGATGGAGATCGACGATGCGGTCGACGATGGAACGCGCTTACCTAGAAGAAACCTATTCACTCTCGATTTAAAGATTCCCGGGATGTAGCTATCAGGAAACACAGACTCCGGCAAGGAATTCCACTCCCTAGCCGCACGCACAATGAATGTGTTCCCAAAACGTATTGTGCGTGTAGGTGGGATATCCACCATGTACCGGTGGCGCATAGCCGTACGTCTGGTAGTCCGATGATGGAACGGCTTAGGCGGAATTATGTTACGCAATTCCGACGCACACTCTCCGAAATGCAACCGGTAGAAAACCGACAGGCTAGCGACTCTGTATCGATGCTCTTTTTTTTTACTTTGAAACAAACATTAAAAATATTCGTATGGAATTCGTCATTTATACCGCGTACATCGAAGGACTGGAACAATTTGCCTGCTGCGGTCTTTCCATCCGATTATAATAGGTGTCTTCAAGGCTACAGTGAATAGGCTCTTAATAAACTAGTGCGCCTCACCATCAACTATTGCATCACTGCTTACCATCAGGTGGGATCGCAGTCAAGTACTAGTTTAATCAGAAAACAAAAAAAAAAAATAGACTACCTGGAGTGTGAAACCTCTAAAAATAGTTTTTAACAGCTCTTCTTCTTCTTCTTGTTCCTGCTCTTATCCCATTTTATTTGGGGTCAGCGCAACATGTCTTCTCTGTTACTTTATATTGTATTAATTTCTATCTGTTATTTCCTTTGTGCAAAATTGTACTGTCGCATAAAATCTGATAATCACCTGGGCCACCAAGATACAGGCTACGCCTAGTTTGGGGCCCACGGCCACTTCTATTGTGTACTGTCTGTCTTACTCTAATTGTTGATTTCTTTATTTTCTTACTAACTTGTGTGTGTGTTAATAAATTAATAATTATTATTAATTAATTATTATGTTTTTTTCTTCCATTCTGTCCTGTCACTCTCGTCACGTACTGCAAACTAACTGATAAATTCAATTACTTTTTATTTACATGCTTTATTATTGATTAGCTGCCTAACATAGCGTGTTATCTCCGATGCCCTCTGTCCCGATAGTGGGAATAATTATTTAAATCTGTTGCTACTCGAACCTCTTCTCTAGGAGAGAGAATGGGCCGTAATCCACTACGGGCCCATTGCGGATTGGATGTCAGTTCTCTTTGAATTTTTAGTTCTAGGACTTTTTTCAATTAGATAGGTATAAACAGTAGCCCGATTCACGTAATGAAGACCGTAACGATATCGTAGCGATTTAGTCGTTTGGACCATTTCCGTATTCACATCCATCAATCGAGTTTGAACGACACCGATTTTAAACTCGTTTGTAATTCGTCGATTAAAAAAAAATCTGTATTAAATTATCCCGGTAGAATACTTATTAATGTAACTCGAAATAAGTCGATAGATAGGACTTCGATCGAACGACTATAAAACTTCAACGATATTTGGCTTGTTTGATTTTACGTCAATCAGGCTACTGGTGCTTGACTGCAATCCCACCTGATGGTAAGCAGTGATGCAATCGTTGATGATGAGGCGCACTACTTTATTAAGAGCCTATTCACTCTAGCCTTGAGACATGGTTTACTCACGATATTTTAATTTTTTTGAAGATTTTAACTAATCAATTATGGTGATATTGTTGCTTTTAATTTATGGTGAGGGAAAATTGTCAATTAGCTTAGTCTATTCAATTCCTTTGTCTACGCTTCCAAGAATCCTCTTTAAGGCAAATAAAATGAAGTTATTACATTCAAAGTCTTTAATTATGGATTAGTACCAGCTGCTTGCTTTCCCTTCGTAAATTATATGATTGTGACTATTGATTGCTGACTCAAGTCCTGCCAGGAGACCAGTTAACTACTCTGTTATTATAGTAAACAGAAAATTATTATTTGTTAGTTTGTTTTCTTTTTTAACCCTTTAAGCAAGATGGATGGATTGTGTGAGAAGCGATATGAAAGGAAAGGGAGTTAGTGATAGCGTGACGAGTGACAGGACAGAATGGAAGAACAAACCGGCCAAGTGCGAGTCGGACTCGCCCATGAAGGGTTCCGTAGCAGCAAGTAACATAATATAAAAGTTCTTGTAGTTCGTTGTAACTTTGATCGATGTTTTAATAATAGTGTATTTTTTAGATTTATGACGTATACGTCATAAAACTAATATAATATTAAATAGTTTTTTTTTTTATAAAAAAAAACTACTTAATAGATCTCGTTCAAACCAATTTTCGTTGGTAATTACATGGTAATGTACGTCATATATTTTTTTTAGTTTTATCATTCTCTTATTTTAGAAGTTTTACCACTTTGGAAGTGTCTCTCGCGCAAACTATTCAGTTTAGAAAAAAATGATTTTAGAAATCTCAATATCATTTTTGAAGACCTATCCATAGATACCCCACACGTATGGGTTTAATGAATAAAAAAATTTTGGGTTTCAGTTCTAAGTATGGGGACCCCCAAAATTTATTACTTTTTTTCTATTTTTGTGTGAAAATCTTAATGTGGTTTACAGAATACTTACTAAGTTTCAACAGTATAGCTCTTATAGTTTCGGAAAAAAGTAGCTGTGACATACGGACGGACAGACAGACAGACAGACAGACAGACAGACATGACGAATCTATAAGGGTTCCGTTTTTTGCCATTTGGCTACGGAACCCTAAAAAACGTGTTGCGCCGACCCCAAATAAAACGGGACTAGGGCAGGAGGATGATGATGATGAAACTCCCGCGTTGAATGATCGAGCAGTGGTGGCCGAGTGGTAATGGCCCCGACTTATTATTTACTTAAGTACGAGTTGTAGGTCGCTGGTTCGAACCCAGCCAAGCACATTACTTTGTGTACCTAATTTATTTCATCACCACCGCTCTCAAAACGGTGAAGGAAAACATCATGAAGAAACCGGCATGACTTAGAACCAAAAATTCGAAGGCATGTGACGTCCATCAAGCCGCATTGGGCCCGCGTGGTGGATTACGGCTCATTCCCTCTCCTAGAGAGGAGGCCTGAATCCTAGCAGTGGGAACATTAAAAAGGCTGATGGATGGATGGGAGGATGTTGGATTGATCCGATGAAGGTTTTCGTGTACTATCCGCCAGGGTCACATATATGTGCGACATGGTACTCCATCTTTATTTATTTATTTAATCTCATCATGCAACACAAAGTACATAGGCGGACTTAATGCCTTAGGCATTCTCTACCAGTCAACCTAGAGTGGTGAAGAGACAATATGGTAGGCGCACAAAAAGAAAATTTTGGTATTAAAACAAGAGTAAAAAGTATACATATAGTTAAAATACACATACATATATATTTAATATAATATATATACTACATATATATATATTTATATAAAGTAAGGACAGAACTTTTGAGACGATTCTGCTATTGGTGTAGAAAATGATTACACAACTTCCGCTTAAATGCATACCGACTTTCGGCCGTCCTGATATCGAGAGGAAGCGCATTCCACAGAAGGATGGACTGTATATAGAAGAAAGAATGAACAAAATTAGAAGTATGAGAAGGACAGAGCAGTAGGAGATTGTTTGAAGAACAAAGATTCCTTGCGTGTGAAGAACAAAGAAGTTGAAAGTGAGTTATGACATAGGATGGAGGCGTGGGAGAGTTGAGCAGAGAGAAAAGTGTAGTTAGTGCGCGCACATTTCTTCTCTGGCGAATTGGCATCCATTTAAGCTCAGATCTATAAGTTGAAATATGGTCATATTTTCTAAGGTCCATCTCGTTTAGCTCTTCAATTCCCGTAGGTGACAGAAGAGCTGACGAGATGGAGTGTTTGATCGTGGATGTGTGACCCTGGCCTGGCCTGAATCTATGTTGTTTTGTATGTTTTGGGTTCCGTACGTGAAAGGTGCCAACGGGACCCTATTAGGCTATTACTAAGCGCCTGGAAAAATCGCCAAGTGCGATAAGGCCGCCAATTGTATGTTTTTTTTTTATTATAACGTTTCCTTCTACGTTTTTTTTTGTGCTCGATTTTTATATTTAGTACGGACCTCTTAATGTGCGAGTCTAACTCGCACTTAGACAATTTTTTCCCTATATTTTTGTCACAAATTAACGTTTAGCAAGTACAATTAAGCTTTATAAAATACTGTAAATTACGAAAAAAAATAAACCTTCCCGTTCTAGGACGGAGCGGGAGGCGTGTCAGACTTTTAATGACTAAAACAAACCGGACCTGTATCTTTCAGTTGTCCTTTGCATTTTAGGACTATGCGTTTTTTTTTTCAGTAAACCCTCGTGGCTCTATAGGGAATTGGCCGAGCCCCTATGGTTTGCTGACATTTTTTTGAGGCACGCGTGTAACATTACGCGCTGTCGAAGACTGGGGCTCGGTCCGGACTAGACATATATTGTATATGGTATATTGCTGGCAATATTGGTGGCAATATTGCCTGTAAAATACCCACTTCGGGCAATATTGCCAGCAATATACCCACTTCGGGCAATATTGCCAGCAATATATCTACTTCGGGCAACATTACCGGCACCGGCACATCTCAAGTCTGGACGATTACCAGACAGCCGGACGGCGAGCTACCCTTTGCTCTTCTTCCGAAAGCCCGCAGATACTTTGTTAGGGTACAAAATCTAATGAATGATTTAATTTAATTCTCTGAATCTAAACACAAATGATATTAGCCTATCGGCTAGTCTAGAATGGTCACAAGGTCTAGTATCTAGGTCAACCAGTTTTGGTGCTGAGCTCAGTGAGTCTAACGAGCGGTCAGCGTGTTTTTGGTTAGGTTTTTGTTATGTTTTATTAATCATTTTAAATCTATACTTATATAATAAAGCGGATTTTTTTTTAAGCTATTGCATAGCTTCTATCGCGGGCCTTGAGTGTGGAGACCGAATCCAGAAATTCCGTAACGAAAATAACCTAACACCCCCCACTCATTTGTTTTTTGAGCGTGGTGACCGATAAGAAAACAAATGAGTGAACAATCAATCAAAATTCAATTCAATGTGTGAAAGTGTAACTTCAATTAATATCAAAGAAAAAAAAAACAAAGGAAAAAAATACTGCATAAATAAAATAAATAAATAATTATAATTGCATAAGTTGATAAAAATGCTATGCAATAGCTTTACCGCGGCAGTCCCCGAGTGCCACACGTCTTTTTTTTTTGTTTATATAAACGCATTTATATCTGGGACTGAGGGCAGTGGTGGCCGAGTGGTAATGGCTCCGACTTACGAGTTGTAGGTCACGGGTTCAAACCCTGCCAGGCACATCAATTTGTTTAACTTATTTCATCATCACTGCTCTCAAAACGGTGAACGAAAATAGGTATCGTGAGGAAACCGGCATGTCCTAGAACCAAAAATTCAAAGACGTGTGACATGCACCAACCCGCACTGGGCCTGCATGGTGGATTACGGCCCATTTCCTCTCCTAGAGAAGAGACCTGAGCCCCAATAGTGGGAACATTATAAGGCCGGCTATGCTATGCTATATCTGGGACTACCTTTTCGATGGGAGGAAATCTTGCTGTTTGGGATAGCCAGATTTTTGACAGCACGGTTTACGCAGTGGTTGAGTGATTGGCTGCGTTGCTACGTGTCGCAGGTTCGATCCCTGCACAAAATTTACATTGCCTTCTAAATTACTAAGTCAACCACAATTAACGAATGTCTGAATGATACTATCTACTAACTTAACCTCTAGTTTTGTTTTGTGTTGGTTATAAAACAAGTAATCACAAAGGCTAAGGTAGGAGCTCCGCTCTACTCTCAACAAAATACACACTGTCAAACACAGAACCTCTTTTTTTTTTAAACTGTTAAAAATGAACGCGTGTGTATTATAGTCGGTAGAAGTCTGATACTCTCGCTCCATCCAGAGAGAGAGAGAAGTTATTTGATGACTTACTATCTCAATAATAAAAAAATAAAGACCTTTCTATACAGCAACTCGTCCTGTCTGTCACATTGTCTTTAAGTCGTTAGTATCCAAAACTAGTTGACCTAGATCCCAGACCTTGTATCCATTCTTAGGCCGAGTTACAGGCTATTATATTTCGTTCCTAGATCGAAAGGGCACGTGACTAAGGCACAGCTATCTGATAAATGGTTTTTTTTTCGGTGGGCAATCATCATCCAGATGTCATCCCACGCCCTTGGACGGAGCGGGTATCTCCCGCTGTCAGACTCTTACTGACTGAACCCACCACGTTCCTTCATTGCCTTTCATACCGGGGCCGAGCCTTAGGGGCCTAGCAGGAGCTGGGCCCCTAAGGTTGCTGACAACTCCTTGAGGCGCGCGGGAACAGTACGCGCCGTCGACGACTTGGGTACGGTCTAGACGGTTACCGAACGGTCGGACAGTGAGCTACTCATTGCTCGCCGTATCTGATAAATGGGTGAGCTTCATGTTTGGCGTTGTTTTGGTTAGGCCTGACCGTTTGGGTCATGGGTTAATTTCGATTCGATAGTAAACTCGATAGACTGTTTTGGGTCCTGTAGATCCGGCTATGTTTACGGCAGCATCGGTGGCACTCATTGAGTCCTCAAAATGGAGGTGTATGGGCACTTGGAGCATTCCAACGAGTGGCTCGTGTTCTGAACAGGGGCATTGCACTCACATTGAGTATCTGTCGGGTTTATAAAACCCCATTTCATTAAGTTGTGTTTTCAGTGGCCTACATGGGTGCGCAACTGATTTACCAAGGACTTTCTATATCATCATCATCATCATTAGATATTAGCCTTTTTTAATGTTCCCACTGCTGGGACTTAGGCCTCCTCTCTAAGAGAGATAATGGGCCGTAATCCACCAAGCGGGCCCAGTGCGGGTTGGTGGATGTCACAAGTCTTCGAATTTTTGGTTCTAGGACATGCCGGTTTCCTCACGATGTTTTCCTTCACCGTTTTGAGAACAGTGGTGATGAAATACACAAAGTAATACGACTGGCTGGGTTCGAACTCTCGACCTACAAGTCGTAAGTCGGAGCCATTACTGACTGGCCTGTTGGTCTAGTGGTTAGTGGCCCTAACTGCTATGCCAGAGGTCGTGGGTTCGATTCCTACCCAGGACAAATGTTTGTGTGATGAGCATGATCATTTGTTCTGTGTCTGTGTGTAATTTATCAATATTAGTATGTATTTAGAAATTTATAGTAAGTATGTTTATCAGTTGGCGTTGTGTGACAGTAGCTGGAAAAAAAATTACTTCTCGGCCACCAATGCTTTCTCTCTCTCCTCTGCTTTCCAATATGTCCAAAATTTAATTATGACGACTCACAACAAAAATGTATCTTACCTAATATCAACTTCCTTTTCAACTCTTTAACATAACATAGAAAAAATATAAACAAAAATCTCGTCTCGTCCTAAATATCAAATATCGCCACTAGACACTTACTAGCGTGTGAAAACAATACTAAAATAATTCGCATGCAATTAGATATTATGTCTAAAACTGCAGTATTGTATTGTTCGTGTGATGAATTTCTAATGTCTATAGAAATTTTTATTTATAACATTATTTTGTATGTAAAACCTGAATATACTTTGTTCAGAATCAGTAAGTGAATCGATTCCAATGATTTTTTGGCCCAAGTTATATTTTTTACCCAAAAATATTTTAAAAAGGACACAAGTTGGATACCACCCACACTAAGTGCAACATAGGTCACGCACGGCAGTTATTAAAAATAATTTTATCTACACTAATAATAAAGAGGTAAAGTTTGTTTTTTTGTTCGTAGGACGTAATAACTGAAAATAATGGTCCGATTGTGAATTTTTTTTTCACCGATAGTAAGTTGCTTTATTCCTGAGTGACATAAGCTATATTTGATGTACGCGGGCGAAGTTGCGGGCAAAAGCTAGTATATTATAAAATTTACTGACTGACTGACATATCAACGCATAGCAAAAATTACTGGGACTAGAAGCGTGAAATTTTGCCCAAGGCTTCCTTTTATGATGCCGGTGAGTACTAAGAGAGGATTTTCAAAATTCATCGCCAAGTGATCTAAAATTTGTATGAAGAAACCAACTTTCAAGCAGGCAAAGTCACTGTTTGAAACAAGTTACGTATATAAAAACTATTAATCATGCTGTTTGTGGCTTTGTAAGTATTACACGGATATAAACAATATTATCTATAACTCCTCCTCTTTGCGTCGTATTCCTCAATGCGGAGGGTCGTGACCCCCTGTTTCATCACTCTATCCCTTATGATATTCCTCCATCTGTTCCTGTCTCTGGGGGTGTGAAGGGCATTGTACATCGTGGAGTCAAGGGCGGTGCGGATCTGGTCGGACCAACGGGATGCGCCCGCGAGGCCTTTTCCTGTCCACTTTACCGGTCACAATTAGCCTTTCGAGGTTGCCACCCTCTTTCCTTGCAATGTGGCCGAAGTATGAGTGCAGAACCTTGCGAAGACACTCGGACGACAGCCGTGAGGAGATTTTGAGTTCTTGCAAAATGGATACGTTGGTCCGAAATGCTGTCCAAGGAATACGGAGCATCCTTCTCCAACACCACATCTCAAAGGCGTCAATGCGTTTGCGGTCTGCAGCCTTTAGCAACCAAGTCTCAGCGCCATACGAAAAGATCGAAAAGACTATTGTCCGTACTAGTTTGGTTTTGGTCTTTACGGAGATGTTGCGATCCCTCCAGACTTTATTAAGCTGAGACATGGCGCTCTTAGCCATGCCAACTCTCCTGGGAACTTCTCCCTCGCACGACCCATCGTTACTGATCTATACAATGAAAGACAAACCCAATTGAAATCGCTAGTATTAAAACGTTACGTTAGGTATAATTGTCAGTGGTGTCTAGAACGCGTAGGTATAAGAATTAGATGACAATGCGCAATTCTACACTTACTTTTTATTGAACAGATCGTATTCGGTTGCTCAAATTTTGTTACATCTTTGTGTGTGAATAATAAATAGGTAGGAATTCCTTTTCTTTGTGTTTTTTTTTTAGCCAACTCATCACAGTAACAGTATAAAGGCGTAAGTTTATGAGTGTATGTATGTTTGTTACTTCTTCACGCGCGAACGGCTGAACGGATTTCGATGAAACTTGGTACATATGTAGACTATATCCTAGAATAGCAAACAGGGTACTTTTTATTTTTAGAGCATTTTCCTTTGGGCTAACTTTCTAGTGTTACACGGGCGAAGCCGCTGGCAGTTGCTAGTTATGCTTTACGGGCGAGACAGTGCTCTCGGCCGAGTACTCGGTACGTGTAAACACAGCGCCGAGTACTCGGCCGAGCGCTTATCTCTACAATTCGCTTACATCACTGTCTCGGCCGAGCAACATTTTAATGGGTCGCCCTTTTACTCGGTACGTGTGATCAAGGCATTAGTTTCAAAAAACCTTTATGTACTTATTTATTCCTCAGCATCATCATGACATCCACTCTTGGACATAGGCCTCCCCCAAGTGTCGCCACAACGACCAGTCCTATGTGACACGTATCCGAAGACACACACGAGGCGTTATTAGACCTTATTCCGCACTGAAGATATTAAGAGCCTACATAGCCACTGTTAGACATAGGCCTCCCCGAAGTGTCGCCACAACGATCAGTCCTGCTGTGCGTCACGCATCCGTAGGTTTCCCGCGGTCCTCACCAGGTCATAGTCCACGTTGTGGGAGGCGTTCTAACGCTGCATCTTCCAATACGTGGTTGCCATTCCAGAACCTTTCATCCCCATCGACCATCCGTTCTGCGAGCAATGTCAGTAAAGTTAGAATACATATAATCGAAATCAACTATCAAAAGCTGATCACGCAACTATAGGCTGACATTTCGCAATAATACTTATTCATTACCGACCGAATATTTTAATAATACACAGTGACATACTAATGTTTTGTGGTCATAGTCAAATTGTTGGACTTTGTCATTGTAGGCACACTGATTTAATTTAATTGTTAAAGCGAAGTAATGACACAGTTGCTGACTAAAATAACCACAAATGTAAAGATAAAATGAATTTTCACCGGTTGGTTCCACTGTATTATTCAAGGTTTATTATATTTTGTGTTTAGTACGTATCAGAAGAGGAAAAAAAAATGAAATACGAGTATTGTATTACTTATTCTGTGGTATTGTCCACAACAAAGTAATTCGTCAAGGTCAATACGCCCAAAAATCATATTTTCGTCAACATAAAACTTTACAAGTCAGTACTTGCAAAATGTAAAAAACTTAAGGCATATAGTTCCATGAACATCTGGCCGGAGTATAATGCACATTATGATCCCTTTTATTTTATTACTAGCTTTTTTTTTCTTTTTTTTTTATTACTAGCTTTTGCGCACAGCTTCGCCCGCGTACATAAAATATAGCCTATGTCACTCAGGAATAAAGCAGCTTTCTATCGGCAAAAAAAATTTTAGCAATCGGACCAGTACTTCCTCTTACAAAAATAAAAACAAAAAAAAAATCTTTACCTCTTTATTATATTAGTGTAGACTAAATGTGTCTTATTATGCAGTATATTCGAAAAATGCATTTTTGTCTATCGGTCTGTTTGTTTCGCTTAAAATCCAAAACGGCTGGAACGATTTTAACATGAGTTTCACTGGTAGATATCTGGCTTGCGGACAGTGAGCAATGGGTAGCTCACTGTCCGGCCGTCCGGTAACTGTCCGGACCAAGCCCAAGTCGTCGACGGCGCGCGCTGTTCCCGCGCGCTTCAAGGAGTTGTCAGCAACAGCAGGGACCCAGCCGGGTCGAAGCCTACTGGGGCCAGGGTTATCCGAAAGGGCGCTCGAGCCTCGGTATGAAGGCTTGAAGGAACGGGATGGGTTTTTTAGTCAGTAAGAGTCTGACACTATCTCCCGCTCCGCCCAAGAGCGGGGGTTGTCATAGGATGATTTTTCCCATCGAAAAAAAAAAAACTGGTAGATATCTGATGTTATAGGAAGTAGATAACATAAGCTTCTTTTAAAATCGTAAAAGAATTGGGGGTCCGCACAAAAAAGAAAGTAAGAAGAAAAAAAAAAGAAAGAAAGGTAGAAGTTAGAGTTAAATTGCTTATTATTATTTTAGTTTGATTGATTATAATCAATTATATTAATTATTTAAGAACAGATGGCTTAAATCTATTCTTAATAATAAGAAAAAAAAAACAAAAAAAAATGCTTCTTGAAATTATATTGTACATTTTTGCGAATCACATGCGAAGGAAGTCGCTGGTACCAGTTAGTAAAAAAATATATCATATCAAAACTTCAGGTTTTATTTGAAATCCAGTGGCATTGCAATGACCTAGACAAGGCCTTGTCAAAATGCAATTTGGTCCAGTCTAGACGAATTGCAAATACGATGCATTATACTAATCTGGAATTACCTGCACTATTTGTTTTGACATGACTCATACGACTTTGAAACTGTTTCCGTAGCAGTGGGAGACAATCGTATACTTGTTTCACTTTTAATGGTTCCTTACCCAAAGGGTAAAACGGAACCCTATTACTAAGACTACGCTGTCCGTCCGTCTGTCTGTTTATCCGTCTGTCACCAGGCTGTATCTCAAGAACTGTGATAGACTGTTAAAGTTTTCACAGATACATATAGCCTGCTGGCCTTTGGGTACGGATCCCTAAGAACAACGAACGACGAACGTTTTTTTTGTTCCGTACCTCAAAAGGAAAAAACGGCACCTTTATAGGTCATTTTGTTGTCCATCCGTGCGTCTGTCTGTCAATCTGTCTATATAATAATAATAATATAATATTCCAGAACTATCACACAACGCCATCTAGTCTCAAGCTAAGCAGAGCTTGTGTTGTGAGTACTAGACAACTGATAAACATACTTATATATTTCTAAATACATAGTATGTCTATAAATAAATTACACCCAGACACAGAACAAATGATCATGCTCATCACACAAAGATTTGTCCTGGGTGGGAATCGAACCCACGACCTCCGGCATAGCAGTCAGGGTCACTAACCATGTCTATAAATAAATTACACCCAGACACAGAACAAATGATCATGCTCATCACACAAAGATTTGTCCTGGGTGGGAATCGAACCCACGACCTCCGGCATAGCAGTCAGGGTCACTAACCACTAGACCAATAGGCCTGTCAAGACCTTTTATCTCAGGAACGCGTGGACGTATCGAGTTGAAAATAAAACCATATGCACAAGATACAACCGTTTATGTCGCAGAAAACGTACATTCAAAATTCATAGGGATCCCGTTGACCCAGAATCCTGAAATTTGGCATAAAGCAAGATCTTATAGTACAAATATAGGAATATATCTGAAAACAGAAAATTTGTTGTTACATGAAAAAAAAAAAAACTTGCGATTAGGATAAATCTTCATAACTCAATTAAATAAATAAATGACTCAATTCGAGAATTGAACTGTTTTAATAAGTTTGCACGGGACCCTCAGTGCACGAGTCCGACTCGCACTTGCCCAGTTTTTCTCTTCCTTTCTTTTCTTTTATCTACGTTATTTTGGCGCATGACGTAACTCCAACGATTCGGTTGCCATGATAATATTAGGGGGAAAATGCCAGTATTCCAAAATAGATGCCATTTTTCCTTTGCGATCAAAATATTATTAAATGTGTTTTAGGCACAACACACCTGTTTTGTGTTTGCGTGGCATTTAATTTTAGGATATAATTATATTTCATTGTTTTTTATCCTTATGTCGTTTTGTATATTTGCTTTCGCTACTATTATAATATAATTGAGAGCAGTGGTGCCCGGGATTCTGATCCCGATTTCCGGCCACCGTAGGCGCGGGCTTGCGGACAGTGAGCAATGGGTAGCTCGCTGTCCGGCCGTCCGGTAACTGTCCGGACCAAGCCCAAGTCGCCGACTGCGCGCACTGTTCCCGCGCGCCTCAAGGAGTTGTCAGCAACAGCAGGGACCCAGCCGGGTCGAAGCCTACTGGGGCCAGGGTTATCCGAAAGGGCGCTCGAGCCCCGGTATGAAGGCTAGAAGGAACGGGGTGGGTCTTTTAGTCAGTAAGAGTCTGACACTATCTCCCGCTCCGTCCAAGAGCGGGGGATGTCATTGCATGATTTTTTCCCACCATAAAAAAAAATAAAAAAATAAAAAAAGTGGTGGCCGAGTGGTAATGGCTCCGACTTACGAATTGTAGGTCGCGGGTTCAAACCCTGTCAGGCGCATTACTTTGTGTAATTTATTTCATTACCACTGCTCTCAAAACGGTGAAGGAAAACTTCGTGAGGAAACCGGCATGTCCTAGAACCAAAAATTCGAAGACATGTGACATCCACCAACCCGCACTGGGCCCGCGTGGTGGATTACGACCTATTCCCTCTCCTAGAGAGGAGGCCTGAGTCCCAGCAGTGGGAACATTAAAAAAGGCTGATGATGATGATGATGATGATAATATAATTATTATATATTAGGACGATATGACCGAAAATGCACCATTTTTATTGTTTTTGTTTTATTGTTGTTTTTTAATAATGTTTGCCCTGTTTGTGGTGTACAATAAAGAATATAATAAATCAATAAATAATAATAGGTTCGCGCTTGACCGCTACCTCACCTGATGGAAAGCGATGATGCGGTCGACGATGGAGCGCGCTTGCATAGAAGTAATCTATTCACTCTCGACTTAAAGATGCCCGGGTTATAGTCATCAGGAAACAGACTGGCAGAGAGTTCCCCTCCTTAGTTGTACGCACAATGAATGTGTTCCCAAAACGTTTTGTGTGTATAGGTGGGATGTTCACCATGTGCCGGTGATGCAACGCCGTACGCCTTTTTTTTACGGTGGGATAAATCATCTATGATAACCCCAGCTCTTGGGCGGAGCGTGAGATAGTGTCAGACTCTTACTGACTAAAAGACCCACCCCGTTCCTTCTAGCCTTCATACCGGGGCTCGAGCTCCCTTTTGGATAACCCTGGTGGTCTATAACTCCATCTGTTTAGGTAGTTTAAATGTAAACAATCATAACATGTCTTTTATCTAAAACAAAATCTAAAAATTTTTATCTAAAAATGTTTACAATTAGGTACCTATTTACCTAAACCGATGTAAGGTAAAGTAATTTAACTATATTTAAATAATCGTTGTATGTTTTTGCCCGCGTACATAATATAATAGCCTATGTCACTCAGGAATAAAGCAGCTTCTTAACGGTGAAAAAAATTTAGTAATCGGACCAGTACTTCCAGAGATTACCTCCTACAAACAAAAAAAAAACAAACTTTACCTCTTTATTATATTAGTATATATAAAAATTCACATAAACAAATGGAGTACCTATATACAGAATTTGGCTATGCAATTTCGAAGCATACTCCCCGAAAGCCAGGTTTCCTAACGGTTAAACCTACATTACCAGTTCACACAAATAACAAGTTTTCAATAAAAATTCTCACTAGTGACTATCCATTTCTAGCCAAGTTTGATTTAGCTATGAAAACACTACCTATTCACTAAGGCCGAAGGTTAATAGGACAAAAGCGTTTGTTTTTAAAATCTAGGCGGCTTGAGAAGTCTATAGGGGTATTGGCAGCAAAATGGTTTGTTATAATACGTGTTATTAATATTCACATCCTGTGAAATATTTTTCAGCTGATGTCATGTTAATTGTTCGTTTGAAAATTATTTGATATGGGATTTTGAGGAAGTGAATGGAAATAAGTAATTAAAATTCACAGCTGTAAAGCATTAGCAGATAGGTTACTTCTAGGCAAGCGTGCTCCACCGTCTGACCGATCATCGCTTACCATCAGGTGAGATGGTGGTCAATCTCGAGCCTATCAATACTAAAAAAAATGTGATTTTTTTTGTCTATCTTGATTCATCAGATCATAACTGTCGCATCAGCCGCTGCGCTCCACTCGTTCACATCGTGAACAGCAAGCTACTCTCTCATTCAAATAATTATAAAAGTATACCTTCCCAATTGGCTATTATTCGCAAGTATTTATTTTTTACAAAACAACATGAAAAAATCTTTTTTATAAACAGCATCAAAATCTTATTAAACAAATCAGCAGCGATTAGCATTTTAAATATTGGTATGAGAAAGAGTGGTGGAGTAGCGTGGACCTACGTAATCAAATGCCATTGACGTCACATTTCATTATGTGCATCCTTATTCTGTTACTTGTCGTTTTCCCTTCCAGTAGATTTGAAAGGTTTATAAATTATTTAATATTTAACTGTTTTGAAAAATTCTTTCTATTTGCGGTTTTGTAAAAAAAGCACAGTAAAAATGGAGTCAAGTACCCAATTTCCTTTCGAAACTAAAATCAGCATATCATGAACGATATTATCTATGAAACTGACTTCCTGTGGGACATCCTCCTAACCTTGTAGGCGTATCCTATCCATATCTACTAACTAAACACTAACCCACGTACCACGTACGTGCTACGTAGGAGTACATCTATGAATTCCCATGTTTGATAACCACACCCAATGAGCACACGATGGCACAGCTAAGTCAATATAAAAAATGTACATAGATATTTATAACCGACATAGCTTGAAGAATCGCCAAACTTGAGTGATAGTGAGCAAGGCACATTGCTCGCAGAACAGATTGTTGATGGGGCAGAAAGGTTCTGGGGTGGTGACCAGGACCACGTACCGGCAGACGCAGTGTTAAAAGGTCTCCCACAAGGTGGACCAACGACCTGGTGAGGGTTGCGGGAATCCGATCGATGCGAGACACAAAGTTACACTTGGCAGAAATCTATGTTCAGTAGTGGACGTCTATTAGCTGAAATGCTGATGATGACAACAAATAATCTGAAACCGCCTTTAGATAAGTTCTGTTGGGTCCTCAAACCAAAGTTTGGTTATTCTTCAGGCTATGACGGCACTGCAGTGCACAACGAAGCTTAGGAAAGACCCCTCAGTCTCCTCAGGGATGTGCCCTAACAGGCGTTGTATAGAGATGGTTTCGGGTGGTGTTTTAACAGGTCACAGTACCTTCTTCCGTGTAATGATGAAGCTTCACCACCCCGGTGTCGGGTGGTGAAGGTTATATCGGTAATCTCGGTTCTCCTGCGAATATCTTCATTTCTGATTCGATCACGCAAGCAAACTGAGGCATAGCCCGATATCATTATGCTATGCTAATTACGTAAAGTATAAAATTACTAACCATTCTAATCAACACTTCAGCTACAAACCTTTGCCTTTAATCCTAAACCTGAAACTAATTAGTATTCATAATTTGATTAGCAGTCAAAGGGTATAGGACGTGAAGCCATTTTGTATAAACACAATCCAATATTGTGAGAGAGTGTGAGTTTGTTTGCGCATGTGTGCGAGTAGCGCCAGCCAAGGGTGATGGGCTGTATCTATAGTGCGGTATATCGGAAGATTTGGGTTGAAGATGTTTCGAGAAACATGTGTTGCAGTCGGAAAGTCGGAAGAAGAAACTAGTAAAGTTATTAATAATTTTGACAATTTAACCCGGCGTCATGGGGGTTGGGTCTGTGAGACCCGCCACGTTTTATATCGCTTCTAGTTCGGTTAATATGCATGCGACGTTGCTGTTCTTCTCAATAGCTGGAGCTGTTGAGTTGTTCTATACATCGCAGGCAACACTTTTGACGTGCGACAGCCGCAGTAGGAGTTACACGATCTCAAAATTGAATAAGGTCTGTGAGACCCAACCCCGCAGTCCGTGTAACAATTTCGCGCCAATTCGTATAGATGTTATTTTATTTTATATCCGTGTATTTATTCATTTATATTTGTTTTTTTGTTGTTGTTTACAATTAAAGTTGCTGATATATAGTTTAATTTGTGTATTTTGTAGGTTCTTAGTAAAAAATGGATCGCGAAGATATGGAACGGCAGCGTTTTCTTTAGAATTAACAAGTCGGACTCTGATTCTGGTTTGTCTGACCAGGAGATGTCTGATGACGAAGATCGCTTGAATGAGCGTAGTAATCTTAGTGACACAAAGCAAGATATCTCAAAGTCCGAGTTTGATGATTACATTCCACTGTCTACGCTATCGGATAGAAATCGTTTGTTGGTAAAGTATTCTAGCAAGCTAGGTTAGTTCTTCAAACGCAAACCGTGAATGTTCTGCGGGTTTTTATCGTGGCAAAGACGGTACAATGTGATATAAGACGCCTTTTCGACAAAATGTCAGGACCAGAGCCGAAAACATAATCCATCAATTGCCGGGTGTAGTACCAGTCGTTATTTTTAAAAGGTCTAATAAATATGATCAAAACATATTATAATACGATATTTCTGTTTAATTTATTTACATTAATACCTCAAAAACTAAACACAAAGAAAATATTAACTATATTATTTATAATGTATTGGATAATTTGTTATCTTATGAACGGGTCTGTGAGACCCACCCCAACGTCCGTGTAACACTTTTCCACCCCCATCACCCCGGGTTAAATGGTAATCGTAAGACAAAGCAAATACGTTATTTTGTACGTACAGGTCAAACCGATTTAGACAACTTTCTTCATTTCTTTTCATTATTACCTGTTTTAATTGAATGTAACGCCTCTTAAAAACTCAAATACAAGAAATATCAAATACAAGCTTCAGGAATTATTATGATCATTACCAAGTTGTTTAAGTTTGTCTACATATGGAAGAAAATCAAAACCGTGTGAGGGTGTAGCTACTTGCATTTGTTTTGTATATGCATGAAACAATGCGTACACACAGTTATAGAGCAATTACAAAAATTAATCATCATCGTCATCATAGCCGAAAGACATCCACTGTTGGACATAGGCCTTCCCTAAGCGTCGCGAACGGTCTTGTGCGTCTCGCATCCATCGGATTCCCACGACCCTCACCACAACACAATAATTCATACTTCTTAAGAAAAACAACTAGCTGTACCAGTTCATGCAATCAACGTTCTTGCCCTCGGAGACGGAACTCGGAAACTCAATCAATACACGAACCCGGTCGGACTATAGCTACGGCCCGGCAGTAGATTCATACTTGTTGATTCAGACGGGCTTCGCAAACGCGCTGCACATGTAACATATTGCCGTTTGCTTACACATAACACTATTATTTTCTACCACGTGGAAACTAATTCGAGATAACATTTGGATCAGTGTTTTTGAGATTTTTGTTTTCTAAGATATGTCTACCTGGATACCTATGGGTCTACTTTGAATGTAACGCAGCGCTGTTAAGAACGCAAAGGGCAACCGAAGGAACGTCAGTAAAAGTCTGACAAGACCTCTCGCTCCATTTAGAACGAGAGAAGTTAATTACCCACCTCATAGAAAAGCTAGGTCTGGGTACTTTGTATGTTACAATCTCATGTATATACTTCACTTTTTATACCTACGCTCGGTGGACGCACACTAATGAGCGTTTGAGCCGGAACTGTTCGACGAGTGGTCTGAGACGCGACCTAGACATCGTGTCCGTGAGCGGTGTCTATGTGTGCGTTGCTCGAACGCGCTTTGTATGTAGATTGACTTCTGTACCTCTCTATTTTGTGATGCCAGTGTCTAGTGCTTTTGTAAGACAGCTAATTACCAAGATGGTTTTACGGCAGATAGACCACTAAGCGTGTGGCTCTAGTTTCGACCCTGGCTTTATTTTGGTGTGGTAAAACATCAAACAACTCCCGCTCGGGTGGTGCGAGAGGGAGTGTCATTTTAGCGACAAAAACCCGTCAGTGTTCTGACTTAACTTGAGAAGTCGATACGTTGGTCAGGCCAAATCCGTGCTACACTGGAGATTACAATCTGCGACGCCATCCACATCGCCAAAGATACGACAACATGGCGAAATAGTCCACAAGAAAATTATTCGTCGAGGTCACGACCCTCAGTATCGAGGATAAACGACGCAAGGACGAGGCGATTCTGACTTGCGAATTTCGAACAATCCCGATTGTGCAGCGTTTTTGAGTTCTTCCATTAGGAAATTCTCAGAAGGTACTCGGTGTCAGATAGAGTTAGATTAGTCCCCGTTTCTGGAAAGTTACTGACTTCTAAGAAGGTATTACGTACATTAGGACTCGTATACCATACCTATGTAATTGTTGAAATGTGACTACACCTAAATTATATGTCATCATCATCATCATCATAAGCCTGTTTAATGTTCCCACTGCTGGGAGTCAGGCCTCCTCTCTAGGAGAGGGAATGGGTTGTAATCTACCACGCGGGCCCAGTGCGGGTTGGTGAATGTCACATGTCTTCAAATTTTTGGTTCTAGGACATGCCGGTTTCCTCACGATGTTTTCCTTCACCGTTTTGAAAGCAGTGGTGATGAAATAAATTACACAAAATGCGCCTGGCTGGGTTTGAATCCACGACCTACAACTCGTAAGTTGGGGCCGTTACCACTCGGTCACCACTGCTCTCAAATTATATGTACTTTTGTCTAATCATATTAGAGACTGTACTCTGAAACATTAATGAATCTATGTACGAGCGTACGTCACCGGAAAATTGCAAACACCATAAGATTGTAAAACATCGCCAGAAATTAGAAACTTCTTCTCTTCTTCTGGCTAGACCTTATCCCATTTTAATGGGGTCGGCCCACCTTGTCTTCGTTTTCCATTGTGCACGATTTTGTGCCATTTCAGTGTCGAGATGAGCTTCTCCAAGGTCACTTTGGACCGTCTTCAACCAAATGGAGGGCGATCTTCCACGCTTGCGCTTCGTCGTAGGCAGTTCAAGGGCAAGCTTTACCATTTGATCATCTAGGTGTCTTTGTACGTGACCATACCACTGTAACGCACAGGATCGTGCTTTGTGGCGACGCTTGGGGCAACCTATGTCCAAAAGTGGACGTCTATCGGCGGAAATGATGGTGATGATGATGACCACCGTAAGCGCGAGAGAGAAATTATAAACGATTTTTTCTAAATAAAAAAAATTTGGATGTGATTTATCGTCTCCTACAACCTGGGTCGATAACCTGGTGAGAGTCACAGGAATAAGATGGATGAGAGACCAGTACTTCCAGAGATTACCTCCTACAAACAAAAAAAACAAACTTTACCTCTTTATTATATTAGTGTAGATTATGGCGAATATTGAATCCTAGTCTAAAGCTTCTTAAGTCATTATATGTTGACATAACACCCACACATGTGTTCACGAAGTTGAACAGAATTACTAGTAAGGACGAAACTTGGAACTTATCTCGGCTTAAATATTAAGAAGTTAGATTGTACTTTACTTCCTAGCTTTTGTCAATGGTTTTGCCTACGTTATTATAAAAAATATAGCCTAAGTCACTTAGTGATAAAGTAGCATTCAAATGAAGAAAGAATTAATAAATCCGTCCAATAGTTATTGAGTTTTTTCAATATATAAAAATACAAATCTTTCTTCTCTATAATATTAGTAGGTAAGTATAGTTTTTTTTTTATTTTTTAACAAAGACATTATTCTTTTTGTTACAGGTATGTACGAGATGCTGTAATCGGTTCAAAAAGAAGTAAAAGTTCCTGCAAAGGCTCAGTAGGAACTGGGCCTCCTCAATTTACGCGTCGTCAACTAGGGCTTAGTCCTTACTGGACGTGAAGACGGTGAGCCAAATATTGCTCGTGGTCTGAAAAGCCCGCTTCTACGGCGGCCACTCTTTGAAGCTCGCGTAGAGCCCTAAGGGCCGTCAACTTGGGCTTAATCCTTACTGGACCGTGAGCTACCTATTGCTCGTCGTCCGCGAGTTGGCTTGTAAGTCGGGGCGTCTCCTGAATACCAAGAAACTCTATACCATCACTTATCCCATTTTTCTTCAAAGCCTTTTCAAAACAACAAATAGCAACACCTACCACAACCCATCTTAAAAACAAAACACGAACTAACAAAGAAAACCCGCCGTCCTACGTCCGGATGTCCGATTTTGAACCGTCCGTCCGACATTTGTCCGTCCGATCTGTTTCACTCACTTAGCAGGGTGGTCCCACACCCCCTATTGATTTTATTCGTCCCACTTTCCACGACACACCACCCACCCTTTTTAACCGTTGCCTGCAAGACAAAAAGAAACGAAATTTTTAAATTATCTCAATCTTTTCATCATGTTTTTTATGTTGTTTTGTAATTAGAAATATTGATTAATGTCTTATGAATATTGTTTTAATACTATCTATGTAATTCCTAAAAGTTTCGTAAGTTGTGGCTATTTTAGATTTGTGTTAATTGTAAAAAAAGGTACTTACTGTAAAAAGTCAAGAGTGAATAGATTGCTTCTAGGCAAGCGTGTTCCATCGTCGGCCACATCATTGCTTACCATCAGGTGACATAGTTGCCAAACGCGAGCCTAAAAATGAAAAAAAAAAAATGACAAGACGATGTTTTTTTTTTTGTTGGGAAAATCATCTAATGACTTCCCCGCTCTTGGCCGAATCGGGAAGATAGTGTCAGACTTTTACTGACTAAACACCCACTCCTGTTCCTTCGTTGCCTTCGTACCGGGGCTTGAGCTATCTTTCGAATTAACCCTGGCCCCAGTAGGCTTCGACCCAGCTGGACCCCTGCTGTTGCTGACAGCTTCTTGAGGAGCACGGGAACAGTGCGCGCCGTCGACGACTTAAAGATGATGATGTCACTCAAAATAGGCCTTATCAGAAGGCTCAAAGTCACCTAAACGGCAATGGAGAAGGCTATGCTCGGAGTTTCCTTGCGAGATCGAATCAGGAATAAAGATATCCGCAGGAGAACCAAGGTTACTGACTTAGCCCAAAGAATCGCTAAACTTAGTGGCAGTAGGCAGGACACATTGCCCTCAAAACATTTAGTCGATGAGGACGAATAGTTCTGGAGTGCCGATCACGTACCGGAAGACGCAGCGTTGAAAGGCTTGCCACAAGGTGGACTGATGACCGAGTGAGGGTGACGGGAATCCGATAGATGCGAGACGCACATGACCTGCCGTTATGGCGACACTTGGGGGAGGTGTATGTATGAACAACAGAGGACGTCTTTCGACTGAAATAATGATGATGAATTTTTTCTCTAATCTTCCTTTAACTAAAGACAAAGAGAAGTGTTATTCAGTCTAAAATGTAGGAAAAAAGAGAATAACCACGTCACTTAGATGAGATTGTTCGAAAGAGTAATCGTGGTCCTTAAACGCAAAGGTACATTGTGTTCCTTTAATCACAAAGGAACATGGGTTTTAGTCAGTAAAAGTCTGATCCGTCTAGACTGTCTGCTCACCCCAAAAGAAAAGGATGGTTAGCGCAAAGAGAGTCAAGCTAAAAAGAATAGCACAAAGAGGGTCAAGCTTAGTTATTAATATAATAATAGTCCTTGTTTGTTTGAGAAGAGGCCCCTAACTTCCATCGGCTTCATATTATTTATTTATTTAAAACTTTATGCACAAAAAAACTGTACAAAGGCGGACTTAATGCCTTAGGCATTATCTGCCAGTCGACCTTAGGGTGGTGCAGAAACATAACATGGCAGATGCAACTTAATAAATAGACAAAACAAAAGAGAAACAAATATATACAATAGTAAATAAATACCATCATCATATCTATATATCATCGTCATATTAGTGCCTAAGCTACCAACCTAGACACCATACAGACACCAGAGTCGCCACACGTCCGAGCTGGTCGCGCCACCAAATTGGTTGCGCAACCAAACGGACACCAGGTGTGTGACTCTCCATAGAGCTGCATACATTTTGTTGGTAGCGGAGACTGGTCGCGCCGCCATGGTGTCCTGCTAAAATATAGCCCTTAGAGCTCATTGTTTTTCCACCCATGAGAAAGAAATTAGGCCAAGAAAAATAAGCATCTAATACTGATTTAATTAGCCCATGTACCAAAATATTTGACCTATTAAGTACTAAAAATAGCCCATACCGAAGTTTAATACGTCCATCGATTAGAACACATAGTAGTTCGTTCCCAGAAATAGCCCACCGACATGCGTAGGAGTCTGAATGGATGACGTCACATATTGTGCATTCCATATCGTTCAAATCCCGAGTCGTTGACGGCGCTTAGTGTTTCACACGCGTTCTAAAAGAGATGACAGCAAAACCGTTGAGGCCCAGCAGGGCAGAAGCCTACTGGAGCCAAAGGTTGACTTCTGAAAAGGAAACCCTGGGTTTCTTGTCCGTCCCGTCCTGGAATGCAAGTCAAAGAACAGAACTAAACTCATTAATGAAAATAATAAGTAGGTAGCAAGTGCATTTACATCTCTGTCACATAACAACATAACATTTTGGCTTAGTTGAAGCAGTCTATAAACAGCAGCCAATTTAGGATCTACCTTTTAATTCAGAAGTTATATGTCAGAAACTTCACTCTCAAACTTTAACCTCATCTATCTATATTTACACAATTGGCTTGAAATACTGTTAGAGTGTGTAGCTTACTATAACATCAGGACATCCAAAATAATCGTCACAAAACTGAACACAACATTGAAAATAATAAGTAAGTAGCAAGTGCATTTACTTCCACAGTCTAAAGTCTAAAAACACAACACAGTTTATAGACAGCAGCCAATTTATTACCTTCCTTTTATTTCAGAAACTATTTCAGAAAAATTCTTCACTCTCAAATTTTACCTCATGTATCTAGACTGGCTTGAAATTTTGATATTGCACACACACTATAAGCTAAACAGCTTGCCACAACTTACTATAACGTCATGACATCCAAAATAATCGTCACAAAACTGAACACAGAAAACATTGAAAATAATAAGTAGCTAGCAAGTGCATTTACCTCTCAGTCTAGAAACACAACATCTTGGCTTAGTCAATATAGTATAAAGACAGCAAATATTTGACATTCTATTTTTTCGGAAATGATATCAGAAAGATACTTCACTCGCAAGGATAGACATATACACCCCTACTTTTTAATTAGTACACAAAAAAATGGGGCTATATCTGTACCCGTCACTGATCATATTTTTGTAGTCAAAAGTAGAAAAAACCGTAATCCTAAAATTGACCACGAAAAGGTAAATTCATCATAGAGTCAATCAAACATAACAATTGCTAGTGGAAAATACTGCGGGCAGTGTTTTTCCTTAATAATTGTCACTGATTCATTCATTAATCAATAGCCTGCACAATATTTCCAGAAATTGAGTGACATTTTGGGACATAAACCAACGCTAGTAACTTTGCTGTTTATGAATATTATTTATTGAGATTTTACAGCCCTTGTTATTTTATAAAATAACAAGGGCTTTTCTAATAAGCCCTATAAGTATGTGTACTAATTAAAAAATAGTGGTGTATTTACACAATAGGCTTTTTTTTTTGGTGGGTAAAAATCATCCAAATGACATCCCTCGCCCTTGGGCGGAGCGGGAGATAATGTCAGACTCTTACTAACTAAAAAACCCACCCCGTTCCTTCTTGCTTTTCATACCGGGGCCGAGCCTCCCTTTCGGAAACAGACCATATCCTAGGCTTCGACCCAGTTGGGCCCTTACGTACACAAATAGGCTTCAAAAATCTACTAATAGCATGTCTCGCTATACTTATAAAATCTCCCAAAATAACCGTCACAAAACTGAACTCAACATTGACAATAATAAGTAGGTAGCAAGTGCATTTACCTCTCAGTCTAGGAAGAGAACATCTTAGCCTAGTCGAAGCAGTCTTTAGGCGAGCCCGCACTCTCCGGATCGAACAAAATCAATACAATACGACTGTTTTTAACGTGTACGGCCATCTCTACAGCTAGATGTAGCTACGGAAGCGAGGAGCAACAGTTAGTGTACACCTTCAGGGTGTTCTGGATGTTGGGAAGGGATTTTTGTTTGGTCTTTTATTTTCGGTGGGAAAATCTCTTGGGCGGAGTGGGAGATAGTGTCAGTCTCTTACTGACTAAAAACCCACCCCGTTCCTTCGTGCCTTCAAACCGGGGCTGAACTATCTTTCGAAACTAACCCTGGCCCCAAGGCTTCGACCCAGCTGGGGCCCAGCTGTTGCTGACAACTCCTTGAGGCGCGCAGGAACAGTGCGCGCTGTCGACGACTTGGGCTCGGTCCGGACAGTTACCGGATGGTCGGACAGCGAGCTACCCATTGCTCGCCGTTCGCAAGTCTGTGGTCTTGAAGATGGATGTTTGGTTGGCAGGTGGGGACTGACAGCATAGCATCTATAGGAATGTCTTTTAAGCTTGCACAAGATTGTGTGTGTGTTCAATGAATAAAATCCAAAAGTTATAACTTTTACACTATCACCGTAATATCTATCAAAATACATATCTGTGTGGTGTGTCAACTGTGTTGTGTATGGTGCAATACAGTTAAGCCCTATACACACATGGCCTGGCGGGGTTTTTTTTTTCTTTGTATATTTTTGTAACGAACTGTGCGTCTATTCAGGCAGAATAAACATGTTTTCTTTCTTTCTTTATCTAATCGTTATTTTATACTACTTAAATCCCTATTTTTAGTACACGATATAAATCGAGATTTCATTCAACGACAAGACGAGCTCATCACCATTCTTAACTTCTAATTCTCGAAAATGTATTAAATAGGACGCTATTATACATTTATTAACAGTCCTTCGTGGTTTTACCCGCGTTTTTGGTTACTGCTCCACTTTTATTGACTGTAGCGTGATATTACGTAGCCTTATTTGCTAGAAAGCCCATTTATCTCTATAAATGGGCTATCTAGCACTACAAAAATATTTCAATTTGAACCAGGTGTTCCTGAGATAAGTGCATTCAAATCAACTCTTCAGATTTACAATATTATAGTAGAGATTTAAAATTTAGGTAAATATCTATAACATGAATTTAGATACTTATAAAATAAGTAAGTAACGAAATCTTTTAGATAATCCTAGCTATAAAGCATAATAAGTTTCAGTGAGCCAATTTCAAAATATCCATATTCAAAAATCTATATCTTGAATTCTTCATATTATAGCTGATATAAAGCAGAAAACTGAAACCGTTGCTGCTAAAAACGATACTACTCAATCAAAAACTCATTTATTGCCCTCTACAAAAACCATTCGAAGAAAAACTGAACGCCTAAATATTATTTAACTGTTCAATTTCGAACTCTTGACTCAGCACTGAAAGTTGAAAATTCAACAATTCCGATTCGTGAAAACTGGCTCAAAAGTTTTACTTATGCACAAAACTAAACGTGTTTCACGCTCAAAACGTTTGTCTCACGCCTCGTCATTGAAATTTAATTAGGTAGACCTAGTTCTACTCCATTACCATTTCTCCAATGTTTGCCTCAAGGCTGTCCTGTTTGTTTCACATACAATTACAATCTATTTCAATACTTATGTTTAGCTTATCTTTACAGTTTTCCTTAAGAGGATTAAAATTTTAAGTTTCATCTGAGAAGTTACCTCTTCTTATCTACATGTCTTACAGTCTTCTCTTCTCGTCTCGTCAGTCGTCTAAATCTTCTTCTATCATATATCATCTTCAGAAGTCCATACCATAGCAGCATAATTTTCATTGGATACAGCAGTATACCCTTCTATCTTTTAAACGTCAATAGTCATTGGATATGTGTCTGTATTCATTACCACCTTTTTAATGTTAGTAATTTTAGTTTTCTTGAACACATTTATTCCATCTTAGACTTCATCTGTTACTTTCCATATCGCAAGATCCAGGTGAAGATCTGGATCTATCAGTCTGCCTAACCTATTTCAAACTACATGTGGGTTGACTTCCAGTCAAACTAGATACAGTTGGATGCCAGTATTTTACATGGAGCAACTAGTTATTTCACCTCCACAACACAGTAATTGGGTAACAAGTATCTCTTGGCAAGACTAGTGTCAGAGTTCCCAAGTTCTGACTATCCGACTGTCAAAAATCTACAAATGATAGCTGAGATCAACAGTTTAATGCAAACCGAGGTTCAGAATAATCTCGATAAGTTAAGATGGTACCCATATCCATAGAACCAAGTATTCTTGAACCTTGGAGATTGAACAGTGCAGCTATAACTTAGCTACGAGCTTCTCGTGGTGAAGAGTTGGAACATCATGAAGAATAATAATATACCTTTAACTTTTTTCAATCCTACATGAAATCCTGAAGGAAAACAAAAGATATGATACAGTTATCTAAGTAGCTCAATTAAGTAACGTCAGGACAAAAGAATAGCCAGTAGAGATGAAAATAAGAACAATTATATAATCACAACTAAACTATGACTACCCTTATTTAAACGGGATCATAATGATCATGACGATGATAATGATCAAAATGTATCAAACAACATTCTTCAACAACTTAGAGCAGACATATTGATTGTTATATTTGCCAGCAAACCAATTGCAAGTACAAGAAGTAATAATATAATTCGTTTTGAAACTGACTTTGCTTTTTACTACTGAATATTCAAGAAACTTCCCTATTTTATATGATCATTTTAAACAAAAAGCTCTTACCTAAACATTAAAAAAAAAATCTAATCAAAAATTTTCCACTGCAACAGAAATGCTTCTAGAACTTCCCACAAAAGCATTAATTTCCATGAAAATTTACATTAACTATGCAAGTTTCTTTAACAAAAAAAAAAAACTAGAAACATTAAAGGCATGCAAAAATTGCTTGATGAATTCAACACTTGCCCCGATTCCCATGATTGGCGACTTATAAAAAGTGAATGTTCGATCGATTATCGAATTATAGATAATTTTTATACCGTACGACTTGTATGCCAGTGGTTTTATTGTTAAACGTTTTTGTATTATCTATTGTAGTTTTTACCTGACTTGCAAGGAGTGTTTTAAACGGAGCATAATTTATTAAAGATACAACGTGATGGCATGCTGTATTTCCGCGGATCTGGAATGCAAAAGGCAACTTAAGGAACTCATGTGGCTTTGCTCTCTTATATTCCACCCTGAGCAACAGGAGTTATAGGAGAAAAAAACGTAATGATTTACTAATATGCTCTGATTTTTCCACTAAAATTGAATAAAATCATGAATATTTTAAAATGATTCACACAAAAAAGTCTCTAAACGTTTGTTAATTAGGATTGAAATAGAAAAATATGGTCAGGTAAGTTTTCAGTATTAATTTGAAGACACAATGTATGGGCTGTGAATGATGATATGTCTAGAAAGGAGAGAATTCTGAGAGATAAATAAAAAGTATAGAAAAATAAGACAATAATATAATATTCCACAACTATCACACAACGTCGTTTAGTCTTTAGCTTGTGTTATAAATACTAGACACACATGACCCCTGATAAATTAGTATAAGAGAAAATTATCAGTGAGAAGATTAATAAGAGAATTGTCACTAAAAGGTTAGATGAGAGATTGATCAGTGAGAAGACTGATAAGTAATGATCAGTGGAAAAATTTATTAGAAAAGGCTGAGTGAGAAGATTGGTAAAAAAAAAACAATTAAAGGAATAGAAAAATCAAGAGCATGAATTACGAAGAAAAAACCTGAGCTCTCTCTCTGCTTAACTCTTTCCTAACTATTTCGAGGTCGGCTGCCAGTCTAACCAGATGCAGTTAGATACCTACCAGTATTTTACATGGTATGTCTGCCCATCTGACATACACAACATACAGTAATAAGTTTCTCCTTGGTAAGACTAGTGTCTCATCTTTTGAATACTGAAATATCTGTAACGATTGCTGAAGATATTGAAATGACATTCGGAACAAAGCACGAAAAAATTCGGTATGATCTATGCAATAAAAACCCAAGGAAATTCTTCATTAGTGATAAAAAATAACACAATTTAAAAGACTCTGAAATAGTAACATTTAAAAACCCTTTTATAAATTTTGCAGTAACATAAATTATAAAACAATATTAATAATTCGCACTAAAAATTCTGCAAGCAGCAAATTACTGAAAAGCAAGGTTCAAATCTAGATCAATAAAATTCTAAATATCTGATACATAGGATATCGTATTCTAGGTCACAAATATGTAGGTCTGATGCAAATGTCATGCAGTAATATACATATATGTTATTGTAATATTTATAAAGAACAAAACAGTATTCTGTAACCGGTGTGCAGCGTATGACGTATTTCTGAAGATATATTTTTGTGTCACTACATTTATTCTTGTATACTTAATAGTTTAGTTTATATTGCGAATATCTTTAAATTCATCATTGACATTATAGCTGTCAATTGTTAGGACATTAGTCTTTTTTATCGACTGTGGGAGATTACCAAATGACTTCTCCTGCTTTTTATGCAGCGAAAGGGAGTCAGAAGTTTACTTACTAACACACTACTGTGTTTTTCAGTTGCTCTTTACGTTTCAGGGCTGCAGTGAACCTTAGAGCTATCTTCCAGCCCTAGGTTTTCCTTGATCTTTATTCTCCATAATAGTCTTATATGCTATCTGCACTAATGACTACAACTTTAAAAAATATAAATATTTGAATTGACCTCGTGTGGAACCAGCCCTTGTCCATCTTTATACACTGTAAATGTCACTTTTACTCAAGGCTCTAGCTCACTCTCAAGTTTGACTTTTACTAGACGGATGATTAATGATATTTATTTTGCAAATAGGTTTAAAAAACACTTTTACAAGTCAAATTTTTTTTTCATCAGTTTAAGCTAGATGAGGCCAGTGTTTCCTAGCTGACTACCCTGAGAAGAAACACCGAAACAAACTCAGGGGTCAAAGTCTCTTTTAAGGTCCATACAGTAAATATGTAATGGTCAAATCACATGAGAACCATGCAGATTAGTCTGAGATGGTCTTTTGAAGAAAGAACTATACAGATTTGAGTGGACCCGTCCAGTCAGTGCAAGCATTTGTCAGTATTCACAAAGCTCAACTCAGGACTACTAAGGAGCTCAACGACTTGACGAACCAAGGAAAGGACATTTGGGTAGGCCGCAGAAAGTACTCAAATTGCCAGACATATGGTTACGAGAAAAAAAGTAATCAACATATACATGTTGATTACTTTTTTTCACACATTCACAATATTTTTTTTTAATTTTTTTTAAATTTAGACTGGCCTGTTGGTCTAGTGGTTAGTTGCCCTGACTGCTATGCCGCAGGTCGTGGGTTCGATTCCCACCCAGGACAAATGTTTATGTGATGAGCATGATCATTTGTTCTGTGTCTGGTTGTAATTATCTACAATATGTATGTATTTAGAAATATATAAGTATGTTTATCAGTTGTCTAGTACCCATAACACAAGCTCTGCTTAGCTTGGGACTAGACGGCGTTGTGTGATAGTTGTGGAATATTATATTATATTATAATTAAATGAAAAGACATTGACATTGCTGAACTCATTTCAATTTAAATAAATCTTATATTTCGATAGTCCTGAGGTGTGTTTTAAAGAAACACATTTTTTTATTCAAATGTATAAAAATGTATTATGTTTTATAAATATACTTAGATGAGTAACTTACAATGCTCAAATATAAAAAAGCTGACGTATAACCAAAAGCATAGACAAAGAAAACCAAAATAGCAACGACAACATTATTTCTATGAATACCAGAGAACAAAGAACTTCACGTAGACCTTTTCAAGCCTGAACTTTTCATGGGAACTGTCATATGTCATGCAGTAAACGCCTGTACTTTCCAACTTTAGTTTAAATTATCAAAACTGTGTCCTTTAAGATTCGCCGGAACTTATTGTTTTAATGGCAAGATTAATTTATTAGGCTAGGCAAACCGTTTGTTGGAAAATAGGTTGCTAGATTATTGAAGAGTTTCGTCGATCGAAGAGTCAGAATATTGAAGTGGTTTGTGCTTTTGTTTTTGAGCTATTTTTAGTGTAGTCTGTTGAACTGTATCATGAATAGTTTGGTTAAATGACTGTTATACAACATATGACCTATTAAACACTTGTACTGAAAGTAGTATGTTCAGAATCGGCTACTGGATCACTTTCAGCTTTTTTTTTTTCCGCCAAACGGAGCCAATTCCACCCGGCTCCAACTTTCCGGGGTGTAACCGTGCCGATAAGCGACCACCTTGAGCTTCTTGGAGTTACGTTATCATCTACTCTCAATTTCGGCTCATACATCGATGCAAAGGCTCAACTGGCTGCCAAAAAATTGGGGATCTTAGCAAAGGTGAGACGGTACTTCACGCCGGAACAGCTGCTCAATCTTTATCAAGCCCAAGTTCGATCGTGTATGGAGTACTGTTCTCATCTTTGGGATGGATCTGCCAAATACCAGCTTGATGCGCTGGAGTCGATTGAGAGGCGAGCCAAGAGAATCACCGGCAATGATGCACTTGTAGAGTCGAAGCTCCAAAGCCTTGAGCATCGCCACCGAGTTGCTAGTCTGTCGGTTTTCTATCGTTTACATTTCGGGGAGTGTGCACTGGAATTGCACAATCTAATTCCGCCAAGTCCGTTCCATCATCGGACCACACGACGTACAGCGTTGCGCCACCGGTACATGGTAGACATCCCACCCATACGCACAAAACGTTTTGCGAACACATTTATTGTGCGTACAGCCAAGGAGTGGAATTCCCTGCCGGAATCTGTGTTTCCTGATAGCTACAACTTAGGAGTCTTTAAGTCGAGAGTGAATAGGTTTCTTCTAGGCAAGCGTGCTTCATCGTCGACCACATCATCGCTTACCATCAGGTGAGATAGTGGTCAAACGCAAGCCTATCATTAATAATAAAAAAAGAAAAAGCTATTTTAAAATAAGTTTTTTTTTTTTAAATCTTAAAATTATTCTTTACGACTGCACGTTCTTCTCCATAGAGATCTACGCTTTGAAACGTGCAATTTAGCTTCACTTTTTTGACTAACCGACATTTTGACGATTCAAAAGTGCCTATAAAAATGGTCTATTGGAAATAAACAATTCTGATTTTTTGACTTCAAATTTAATAAAAAAAATCAGTTACGATATCTAATTTTAGCTTAAAAAAACATTACGTAAATTCATTTAACTAAAATTTTAGTGCTTACTAATTGTAACTTCATTTACTAATTGGGTGTGCATCATAACAGTTAAACTTTTTATTATGTCATGCGGAAAATCCATTCAGTAGATTTTTTCCAATAATTGGGTTAATGACATTACTGATGTCTACATGAGAACCAAAGTTACCGACATAGCACTAAGAATCGCCAAACTTAAGGGGCAGTGGCCAGGACACATTGCTCGTCGGATGGTCGTTCGGGTCGAAAGTTTTTGGCGACCGCGTACTATAAGACGCAGCGTTGGTAGGCCTTCTACAAGGTGGACCGATGATCTGGTGAGAATCACGAGAATCGGATGGATGTGAGACGCACAGGATCGGTCGTTGTGGCGACACTTGGGGGAGCTTGAGACATATCTTGTAAACACAGTTTTTAAAGCAGTACCTAATCCTACAAACTAGTCCGAATTGTCGTGATGTCCTCCTATCATGCATGAGCGGATTCGAAACCAGGCAAAAACATTTTGATTTTTTCTATTCATATGTACTTTTTAAGTTTATCCAGGTGATTGACACCCGTGCCTCAGAAAGCACGTGAAGTCGTTGGTCCCGGTTGCCATTTGTAGATCTTTGGAAGTCGTTACAGATAGTCAGACGCGAGGAAGTCTGACCATCAGTCTATCCAAGGAGTATCATGTTACCCAGTAACTGGGTTGTGGAGGTCTGATAGACAGTCGCTTCATGTAAAACACAGCCTACAGATTCAGCCGCATCTTGCTAGACTGAAAGTTGACTCCAAGCTAGTTGAGAGCCGTGCCTTGGTACAGGCCATGGTCCGGAGCGAGGAAGAGTGGCAGGCGGTCGCCTCCTTCTGCGAAGCTGTAATGCTAGCAAAAGAGAAGGCCGACCGCATCAGGCAACGGCGCTCACGCCCCAGCCGCCGCCGGGATTCTGATTCCGATTATCGGCCACCGCGTGCGGGTTTGCGGACGGTGAGCAATGGGTAGCTCGCTAGCTGGCGTCCGTTAACCGTCCGGACCGAGCCCAAGACGTCGAAGGCGTGTATTGTTCCACTGGCGCCCCAAGGAGGAAAGAGAAAAAGCTAACGAAATGATGAATCCTACAAACTAGTTCAAGATTAAAATATTCTTGAACCAAGAGCTCCAGTGCCTGTACCCGAGGTACACCACCTGTGGCTTCGTAAATTTAGTGTATTTCCATCCTCTTCACACTCACTAAACACCCCTCTAGCCATCTCTTTCACTCCTGTTTTCACAAATAAGTTGCATCCGAAAACAAAATAGAAAACCTTTAGATAGTACAAAGGAGACTGGTCTCTATTCTTGAGAAAAGAAGGGGTGGAATGGCGTGAATGTGGGTAGACTGAAAATTCTTTGTCAGGCGTACTGAAACTTTCAGAGCTGTAGGAAATGCACCGAGCTGTATACTCTGATTGTAATATAACGCAATTTAAAATAAATAGGGATGGGGTTAGTCGATAATGTAAGCGTTTAAATTTTGAGGTCAATTTAGCCCAAAAATATTCCATGTCTGACCTTCAACTCTTCACGGAGAATGAGTAGGAATAAAGGTGAATAACTTTACTTTATTTAAATCATAGAGTATCATTTAATTTTTTTAGGAAGGTACTTAGATATCTGGGTCAAAAATATCGATACAAATGTCACACTCAATCACCTTGGATTTATTATAAAAACTTTAAAAAACGAATCTGCTGGACATCAAGTTCGACTGCGGGATGGTTTAAAAGAGTTACTATAACCTGAAACGCAAAGAAAACTGAAAGAGCACAGGTATGTTTTCATCAGTAAAAGTCTACTCCTAGCAAGCAGGCATGCAGCATGCAAGCACGCATGCAACCTGCAGCAGGCATGCAGTATGCAAGCAGGCATGCAGCATGCAAGCACGCATGCAACATGCAGCAGGCATGCAGTATGCAAGCAGGCATGCAGCATGGAAGCAGCCATGCAACATGCATCAAGCATTGTTTCTGCCTCGGCTCCGGCGCTGCGGGGTTTGGGCAGCCCCACGCGATCTTATCATCATAGATGGTTTTATCGCTCACCACCGCTACTTTGGCTTGAAACTACTTCTCCCTCCAACCAGAGCATAAGGAGCTACATGATAACATTCCAATTTAAAAAAAAAATGCTCTTTTATGTACAGAGCACAGACCTAACTCATGCACTGACTCATCAACCCCCAGCCAAAACCCTTGGAAGTTGAAATTTTATACACAGAATATAATGGATACAAAGAATGTGAAAATATTTTTCAAAATTCACCTTCTGAGGGGATGGAACGGGTGCCAAAAGTTTGTACCTATGGCAAGGGCGGAGCATCGCCGTGCCCTCGTGGGGGTGATCGGCGGCGGAGACCTCTCGCGCCAGGCCTTGGTCGAGGCTATGGTCCGGAGCGAGGAGGAGTGGCAGGCGGTCGCCGACTTGTGAGCAGTAATGCTCGCTAAGGAGGAGGCCGACCGCATCAGGCAACGGCGCTCTCGCCGCCGCCGGGATTCCGATCCCGATTTCCAGCCACCGTAGGCGCGGGCTTGCGGACAGTGAGCAATGGGTAGCTCGCTGTCCGGCCGTCCGGTAACTGTCCGGACCAAGCCCAAGTCGTCGACGGCGCGCAGTGTTCTCGCGCGCCTCAAGGAGTTGTCAGCATCAGCAGGGGCCCAGCCGGGTCGAAGCCTACTGGGGCCAGGTTTATCCGAAAGGGCGCTCGAGCCCCGGTATGAAGGCTTGAAGGAACGGGATGGGTTTTTTAGTCAGTACGAGTCTGACACTATCTCCCGCTCCGCCCAAGAGCGGGGGTAGTCATAGGATGATTTTTCCCATCGAAAAAAAAAATGTAGTCAAATTATGAATGGGTACAAAATCTATAATTCTCTTCTGAAGATATCTGTTTTAAAATACTCAACAGATAATAAATAACTTCGTAATCCCTAAACTTATTAAAAATTCTAATTTAATATCACCATTCTCTAAACCTAACATTGCCACCTCGTTTCTAAAACTAACAGCCTCAAAGAGAAAGTATTTTTACTTTGACCTTTAGCCCATCATAACTCGGTAATACCGGCTATATCATTAAAATTTAGAAAATAACCGCTTCTTCTTGTAACCGCTATTTTTAACGTTATTCGTGTTATTTAGATGAGTTTTATGGTCTTGGCTACTGCTTTGGTTACTGGTGTTTTTATTTTTCTTTTCTTTTTTTAATTAGTATAAACTAGTGCTTGACTGCGATCCCACCTGATGGTAAGCAGTGATGCAATCGTTGATGGTGAGGCGCACTAGTTTATTAAGAGCCTATTCACTCTTGCCCTATAGACACCTAAATAATCAGACGTGAAGACCGCAGCAAGCAATTGTTGCAGGCGAAACGCTTGGTCCGGACCGTAGAGGTTTCAACAACATTAGGGTGGATACTCGCCGTTTGTCGGCTTGTCCGATGGTAGAAGTGAGATGGTGGAATCAAGTCATGTAATTCCTGCGCACACTCTCCAAAGTGCATCCTGTAAAACACCGAAAGGCTGGCTACCCTTCGCCGGTGTGCCTGTGTTTTCATCATTTCAGCTGAAAAACGTCCACTGTTGGACATAGGCCTCCCCCAAGCGTCGCCACAACGACCGATCCTCCGCATCTCGCATCCACCGCATTCCGGCGACTCTCACCAGGTCGTCGGCCCATCCTGTGGGAGGTCATCCAACGCTGCGTTTTCCGGTGCGCGGTCGCCAATTTCAGTGTTGTAAATAAATAGAAATATAAATAAATATAAATTTGATTTGTATTTTTTTCCTTCATTCTTTATTGTGCACCATAACAACATTATAATTTATGTTGAAAATAGAGGGTTATTTTATTAATAACCCTCTATTTTCCACAACCATCACATAACGCTGCCTAGTCCCAAGCTAAGCAGAGCTTGTGTTACGAGTTCTAGACAACTGATAAACATACCTAGATATTTCTAAAAACATACATAATTATGTACATATAGATAAATTACACCCAGACACAGAACAAATAATCATACTCATCACACAAACATTTGTCCTGGGTGGGAATCGAATCCATAACCTCCGGCATAGCAGTCAGGACTACTAACCACTAGATGGCTAGACCAACAGGCGAGTCAAGTCAGTTATTGTGTGCAATAAGGAAGAGAATATTATTTTACCTCCAATACCCAATTTTAACGCCAAAAATTTGTTAAACCTGGATAAACCTCACTCACTTAGGGTGAGTTGCACCATTTAACTATAACAAAGCCGTTAACAGTTGTCAAATCGTCGAATTGACCAATAGGGCGGCCGTTTCACAGCTGGTTATGGTTTGGTTATTGTTATAGTTAAATGGTGCAACTCACCCTTAATACGTTAAAAATACCCGTACGTTTATGACATTCATTAAACCCCAAGCGAACGCCGGCGTTCGCGCATCTATTGTCTTACTATTTTGTCTCAAATTGACGGTATCAGAAAGGTTAATTACCCGCATAGTATCGACACTGTCGCCTCACTGGCTCGGTAACCGGGTAGCATTTTATGGGTAAACTGGTGTTGTCCCAGCTTAATCTTTAAACGAGTTTTGTTCCAATTCGTATTCAGAGATGATGCTGACCAAAACGGTAGGAAATGCTTGTCTGGGTTTTAATTAATAGAGTTCATTTTTTACGCTGATTTAATGGCAAATTTTGTCTTGGTAATGGCGTTTTTATTCTGTTATTCACAATTTGATGGGCTAGACTAGACCACAAGCTCTTAATGCGATCCATTTGTCGACCTAAACTGAATTGTTATTGGAGCTATATAGGGTGTATAACTCCTCTCTTTCGCTCGCACGACTGACATTTTAACATGTCATTGTAAGGCCCTAGTGTCATCAGTGTTAGATTTTTGCTGAATATAACCCACCTTTGTTCCTTTAAGTGCTATTTGCGTCCTAGGACCTAGGTTACCCGTTCGGAGGTCGACCCATGGCCCTAGTAGGCTTCGGCCCTACTGGGCCCCTACTGTATTTTGCTGACATCTCTTTGAAGAGCGCGTGGAATACTACGCGTCGTCGACGACTCGGGTTCAGTCCGGACGGTAACTAGACGGCGGGCTGCATATTGCTCATTGTCCGCAAGCCCACGCCTACTATGGCTGGTAGTCGGGGATTTTTTGTTATGGTGGGAAAATCATCAATGACAACACCAGCTCTTGGGTGGAGTGGGATATTGTCAGATTCTTACTGACTAAAAACCCACCCCGTTCCTTCAAGCCTTCATACCGGGACTCGAGCTATCTTTCGAAACTAACCCTGGCCCAGTTAGGCTTCGACCCAGCTGGGCCCCTAGTATCTGGTAGTCGGGGTAAGGATCTCGGTGGCTAGGGCATGAGGATGTCCGTTTCCTCAGCGTCTCCTTCGCTAGCATTACTGCTTCGCAGAAGAACGCGACCGCCACCCTTTCGCTCCAGATTATGGCCTGTACCTACCAGGGCCAGGCGCGAGAGATTATTGTTCTTTGGGTGACTTTAAGCCTTATGATGAGACCCATTTTAAGCGACCACATTTCAGAACCATATCGACGCTTGAAGGGCAAAAGTTACCAAGTGACATTGAGTAAACATTACAGAAGTTAAAATTTTTAGAAAAATAATTGTTCAAAATGACGAAATAGTTTGATTTAAATATTATTATTTAACATCACGGTAAGTATCTAAATTGGACTTTTTTTAATTTTTTTTTTTTTCTAAAAAAATAACTTTAAATCACTCTCCTGTAAAGTTTACTCAATTTCGCTTAGTAATTTTAGCCTTTCAAGCTTCGATATGTCAATCACTGACAACACGCACTGGTTATAGAATCTCGTCTTGAGACACAGGTCTGTTACTGAGGTTTGTTGCTATATTCACCTTTTTTTATGGTGGGAAAAATCATCCAATGACAACCCTCTCTCTTGGGCGGATCGGGAGATAGTGTCAGACTCTTACTGACTAAAAGCCCACCCCGTTCCTTCTAGCCTTCATACCGGGGCTCGAGTTCCCTTTCGGATAACCCTGGCCCCAGTAGGCTTCGACCCATCAATCCTATCAATTTCAATACCGCGGCAGTAAAAAGGTCGCATATACGATTTACAAATTACAGATTCACTGGGCGACGCGTATAGTTTCTAAGGGCAGGGGTTACGCTTTCACTAACGGAATGCCCGTTTGTTTTGTACCTGTTATGGTTATACAATATTCTGTTAGGTAGGTAAGTAACCTTCGAAGAAACTTATGGCTAGGTTCAATCTCCGAAGTTAAGCAACATTTGCCAAGGCTATTTTGTGGATGGGTGACCTTTTCAATCTAGACTCCCCCGTGCCTCAGATAGCAGGTTAAGCAGTAGTAGCATGGCATAAACAGCCTTATAATGTTCCCACTGCTGGGACTTAAGCCTCCTATCAAGGAGGCGGAATAAGCCGTATACGGGTAGATTTATAATTATAATCCACAAAGCGGGCTCAATGCGGGTAGGTGAATGTCACAAGTCTTCGAATTTTAGGTGCTGCGACATACCTACTGGTTTCTTTACGATGCCTTCCTCCACCGTTTTGAGAGCAGTGGTAAAGAAATAAATTATTTACACAAAGTAATGCTGGCTGGGTCTGAACTCGCGATCTACAAGTCGTAAGTCGGGACCGTTACCTCTGAGCCACCAGTGGACCTCTTTCGGCTGAATTCCCAGTTTTATATAGTCTAAGTGTTATCGTTGCAATTTTGCACTTATAAATGACTTCGATCCCACCTGATGGTAAGCAGTGATGCAATCGTTGATGGTGAGGCTAGTTTATTAAGAGCCTATTCACTCTAGCCTTGCAGACACCCAAATTATAATCAGACGGGAAGACCACAGCAGGTAAATTTTACATTCCTTCCCCTACAAATTCATAGTAAATATTGACGAATGTTACATCAGTGTTTCCATTAGATTTGTAAGACAATGCAAGGTTATTGCAGATATTCACAGAACTGATAAGAAATCAATTTAGTAGAACAAAGTCTGTGAATTAAATTGGGAGATGGAAACTGAAATATTACTTACAGTTTAAATGAGATATTGTGTGATAAATAGATAGATATACTCTTTACTGTAGAGCTACTGATGAGTTGGACAGTGTCCCAATAGAACAGTATCCAAATCGACACATTTTACATTCAATACTAGCTTTTGCCCGTGGCTTTTTCCGCGTACAAAATATAGCCTGTCACTCAGGAATAAAGCAGCTACCTATCGGTAAATAATTTCAGCAATCGGACCAGTACTTTCAGAGATTAGCTCCTACAAACAAAAAAAACAAACTTTACCGCTTTATAATATTAGTGTAGATTTTGTCACTGGCGATTCGGACACCACCAATTCATTTGTGTACCTAGTACAGTCAGATGAAAATAGTTTTTAAATATAGTTTAAAAAAATATTTTCCGAAGTCGCCATAAATACACCCTGAAATAGTTTTGGTAATGCTTTTTTTTTCCAAAATTTATGAAACTGTTTTAAGCAGTGTATGTCCGAATCGTCAATCAAAAAAAATATTTTAATAAAAATGTGTCAATTCGGACACTGTGTCCAAACATCGTATTCGAATCATTAGCAACACTTAATGTGGATATACCATAACAAAAAAGACGTGTGGCACTCGGGGACTGCCGCGGTAAAGCTAAAAAAAATACAGCTATATTTTACCGAGGTCGAGCCTGTGTCATTGATTCCAAATATTGTTCAGTTGTACAGACACTTGAGATTCTATAAAAAACTACACCAAAAGATCAAGAAGGAACCAATTAAAACGATATGATTTTCACCAATAAATGAAGTGATAAAAAAGGAAAATTGGAATATTAATGTAAAAGTAAATTGCATTTGAGCGAACACAGGGCGAATAGCTTCATTACGTAGAAAATAAAACAAGGTTATACAGTCCATAAAATAACAAACTCAAACATTTATCTAACAATATTCTATCGCACTGTTTAATATTTAGTGCAGCTTTTTATCATTTTAATTTACCTCGCCCACACTGCGTAGATAAAACGAGATATCAAAAACAAAATGGCCGAACTCCTATCTATCATAGTAACAATCATGGCCTAGACGATTTACTAGGAAGCAACGCGCTAGTTTTGACATTGCGCCTGACCTTGCCCCATGCGCCGCGATTGGACGAAAATCCAAGATGGCGTCCGGCGCCTGCGCAACCAGTGTCATTGTTTCTGTTAATTAAACGACCGGTTTTGTGCGTTTTTCAAACGATGCAAATTCGTTGTTGGCTATTCTGATTTGCATTTGAATAATGTTGACTTTATACCTACCTAATATTATCTTCTTTATATATAAAATTGAATACCTAGCTGTTCGTTAGTCTCCCTAAAACTCGGAAACGGCTGCAAAGATTGGATTCATTTTGGTTAGGAAATATTCGTGATAGTCCAGTGAAAGATTGAACGGTGAAAAAACATGGAAAAATTGATGAAAAAATACCGAATACGACGCCATTAATTACAATGTAATTTTAAATTTAATAATGCTGGTTCTGGTAATACCAGTAGATGGCGTTACATATTGACAATTCAGCTAAAAGGTATCACAATATTCAGTGACTATTAGGCGGTATGAAGTCAGCTAGTAGTATTATTAACTTTTTTGAGTATTTTTTTTTTTCAATATATCAAAATAATGGATAGATTAAGTGAGGAATCAACCCATCTACCTAGCCATTTTACACGTTGGGGTCGGCCTAACCGAATGCTCCTGAATCTACATTAATATTATAAAGAGGTAGAGTTTGTTTTTTTTGTTTGTAGGACGCTATCTCTGAAACTACTGGTTCAATTGCAATACTTTTTTGACCGATAGAGAGCTGCTTTATTCCTGAGTGACATGGGCTATATTTTATGTACGAGGGTTAGCTAGTATAATATAATTAAGATTTTATTTTTCTTTTACTCCTTACAGAATCTTTTAGTTCCAGTAAAATCCCACAGTTTTGTCAGCAAACTTAAGAAAAATAGACAAGCAAAACCATAAAAACAGTTTCTTTAATTGCAAAGTTGACTAAGTCGGCACTCAAACTAGCTACAAACTAGTAATTATCTTGTAGAATACTATAAAAATAAACTTCTTCTATAGGGCTGCCTACCTGTTAGTATAAATGAATAATTAATAAGGTACTATTTGTGTATAATTATACACATGTGACTATAATTAATATCGTTTGTCTTACTTTAAAGATATGTTTACAAGCGGATAGGAATGATTTGTTTTGTTTGATGTTTTTTTTTTTAATTTGAATATATTGGTGCCATATTACAAGACCAAAAAAAATATAATTATTTTCATTTTAAATGAAATAATAAATAAAGCATAGTCGGCCTTGTAATGTTCCCACTGTTGGAATTCAGATCTCCTCTCTAGGAGAGGAAATGGGTCGTAATCCACCACGCGAGCCCAGTGCGGATTGGTGGATGTCCATGTCTTCGAATTTTTAGTTCTGGGACGTGTCGGTTTCCTCACGATGTTTTCCTGCACCGTTTTGAGAGCAGTAGTGATGAAATAAATTACACAAAGAAATAAATGCGCTTGGCAGGGTTTGAACTCGCGACCTACAACTCGTAAGTCGGGGCCGTTACCACTCGGCCACCACTGCTTCATAAAATTTAAGAAATATAGTGTCAGAAAACCAGCCCACAAAAAAAACGATTAAAAACTTCGAAACACGTCCCTTTAAGCAGTCTTATGTCGTTCATGGTGTCAAATCAAGAATTGAACTAAACATATGCCATCGAATTTTCATTTGTCCGTCTTCTTCTTCTTCTCGAATCGATGATTTTATTTTTCCTCAAAGTTTTTGGGTCCAGCGGGTTGCCATTTTTATAGCAGCGTCAGTGGTCTTTTAGGTCCTCCAAAGTACAGGTGTAGGGACACTTTGGGAACTAATAAGTGAGCCATCGTCAGATCAGGAGCACCGCACTCGCACTAGTAGCTGAAAGGGTCTTTTATTATTGATAGGCTCGCGTTTGACCACTGTCTCCCCTGATGGTAAGCGATAATATGGCCGACGATGGAGCAAGCTTGCCTAGAAGTAACCTATTCACTCTTGGTTTAAAGATCCCTAGGTTGTAGCTGTCAGGAAACAGACCCTGGCAGGGAATTCCATTTCTTAGTTGTACGCATAATGAATGTGTTCCCAAAACATTTGTACGTATGGATGGGATATCCACCATGTACTAATGGCGCAACGTCGTACGTCTAGAAGGTCTGATGATGGAACGGACTTGGTGGAATCAAATTGTGCAATTCCAGTGCACACTCCCAGAAATGTAAACGATAGGAAACGGACGGGCTAGCAACTCGGCGTCGATGCTCAAGTTTTGAAGTTATGATTCGACAAGTTCATCATCACCAATGATTCCAAAAGGGTCTATAATTCCCCACTTTGCCAGTTTGTGTACTTGTTCGTAATTTTCGCAAATGGTCTGTCATCTTAGCATATCTTAGAAGAAGTACATGTAAAAGGCAAGTGCAAAAAACAAGAATTTGTCAACAAAATAAAACAGAGCGTTTCATGGGGCTGAAGATTGAGGTCATGTGTTTACTTACGGTTACTCCCCCACACACAATTACCTATTGAATTCAATAGACTACCGCCTGAAAAGAAACATAAACACAACATTTTTATTAAAAAAAAACTACAAATATCAGTCGATTTTTCTTTAAGGCGTGTAGGCCCCTAAACATCTTGCCTCTTGAGTTAAATGCACACTTATTCGTACTACCGCTTGCGTCCGCGTAGAGTCCCGCTGACCTTCAAAACTATTTTCTTTTCGAAATATTGATCTTCTTCTTCTTCTTCTCGTGTCGATTTGAGTCAAATTTTGACCGACGAATATTTAGCCACCTGGACAGCTCTATCGTTGTCTTCATTTAATTTTAAGTCAAAGAGAGTGCAGGTAGTTGTGCATGCCGGGCAGGAAGGAGGTGACACATATCCTGTGAAGGGGCTCCACACTGGCACTTTATTTGCAATGGATCAAAGAAAACCCCATTTGGCCAGATTATCTTTGCAGCGGCCAACCTGAGTTCACAGTCGGTTCAGAGAAATATTGATGTTTTTACACAATATATATGCTATGTACATTCTGAAGGTAACACTTAGGTAACCTGCAATTTTTCTATGTAAACATATTTTTTAAGACCTTTTAAAAGGAATAGGAAAAGAAACGAAAAAATATCATGTCAGCGAAAATGGCGAAAATCGCCAAAACACACCACAAATTTCATCCAAATCTTTTAAGCCGTTGGAGCGTGAATACGAAACAAACATACAAACACACTCACAAACTTTTGCTTTTATGATATTAATATGATTTTTATATAGTACTGTGAGTACACGTATATAGCCTGTCAAAATCATAACACTCCTTTGGCTTTGCCGTAGTCCAGTAAAAACACAGCATCACCATAAAATCTCGTAATCATTTCCACTAATTCTCGAGCTCAAAGAGATACGTTTGACTGAAATTATCTTAAGTCACCCTTTGAGGGCAAAGTGGCGGCTCATAATTTCGCCCAGGCCATTTAAAACTTGCCCCGGCGAATAATATTTTAATATTAACTATTTTTTGCTGCTCCAAGACAGATATGGTCGTTTTATTTTGATGTCTTTTGCGAGTTAATTCGTTGCGGTTTTGAAGATGTTGAGGATCTATATCTGAAAATGTAAGATTAGGAAGAGATTATTTTAAGAGGTTTTGGCAGTACGGTGTACTTAGCATTTAAATTAAATGCCATTTTATAAAGATTCGAAGACATGTGACAATCCGATCCAATCCGCACTAGGCTCGCGTTGTGCCGCCAGGATACCGATCCTGATTTCCAGCCATCGTAGGCGCGGTCTTGCGAACGGTGAGCAATGGATAGCTCGCCGTTCAACCGTCCGGTAACCGTCAGGACCGAGCTCAAGTCGTCGACGGCCCGTATTGTTCCACGCGCGCCTCAAGGGGATGTCAGCACAACGCAGGGGCCAGCAGGCGAAGCGTACTGGGGCAGTGTGTAAGTGAAACCCGCCAGGGGCAATGGCAAAAAAGGAACAGGATTGGGTTTTTTGTCAGTGAAAAGTCTGACACACCCTCTCGCTCCATCCAAGAGCTAGTAGAGTAGTCATTGGATGATTTTCTCACCCAAAAAAAATGACTCTCGTGGTGGAACGACCCATTCTCTCTCCTGTAGAAGAGGCCTGAGCCCTAGCAGTGGAAACAATATAAAGCTGATTGTGTTTACGCTTATGTTAATATCTCTCATATTAACATAAGCGTAAGCACTCATATATCATCATTATTTCAATCGAATGACATCCTCTGTAGACAAAAGCCTCCTCCCCCGTGGTGTCACCACAACGACCACTCCTGTGCGTTTCGCTTCCATCAGACTCTCGCTACCCTCACTAGGTCATCGGTCCACCTAATGAGAGTCCTTCTCAAGCTATGACTTTCACCGTAGGCGCGGGCTTGCGGACAGTGAGCAATGGGTAGCTCGCTGTCCGGCCGTCTGCCGGACCAAGCCCAAGTCGTCGACGGCGCGCACTTTTCCCACGCGCCTCAAGGAGTTGTCTGCAACAGCAGGGGCCCAGCCGGGTCGAAGCCTACTGGGGCCAAGGTTATCCGAAAGGGAACTCGAGCCCCGATATGAAGGTTAGAAGGAACGGGGTGGGTCTTTTAGTCAGTAAGAGCCTGATACTATCTCCCGCTCCGCCCAAGAGCGGGGGTTGTCATTGGATGATTTTTCCCACCATAAAAAAAAAAAAACGCTATGACTTTCAGCCTTTACAGCCTCTCAATATTCCTTATAGAACTATAAACAGACAAGAAAGAATCTCAAAGCTCGTAAAAACACAAGAACCATACATACTAATCTTTCCTTTGTCTCAAATAACTCATATACGATTTTAAACCTTACACTCTAAACAAAACAGCACAATATCAAAATATATCCAATAATTAAAGTAAAGGTGGAGTATAATAAGGCAAAAAACTGCACGAAAAATTGATAAGGGGTGGTAGTGATAACGGGTGCATTCTCCCCCCCCCCCATATCGATCGGGGGCGAGCCACCCTAAGAGTATAAGTATAAAAAGCGTAACAAATTTTCGTCTTAAGAAAAGGAAAAGAAAAAATGTATACAGCCACCCCGTTTTGGGGTGAGTTCCCCCCTTTGGGGTGGAGGATGCATTTTTCTCGTGGTCCTCTCTCTCTTTCTAACTGTAAGATGTTACAAAAGGTTTCTTTGTTAGGCAGGGTTAATTAGATTTTTGGTTGGCGTTGTTATTATGATTTTTTGGTTATTTTTCTTCGTCACTTCTCTTGACTGAAATGTTTTTGTCATCTGTAGACACACCGTCAAATTGCAGACTCCGTATGATTATAAAAAGTCTCTTTAATTTCTCGTTATATTATGAAAAAAAAAATCGTTTTGTTTACGATAAATCACATCCAAATTCATTAGTTTCCAACGTAACTGTGTCTTATTTAGATTTTTATTTATTATTTTTTGAAGTTTTTAAATAGTTAGAAATAGTGTGACGGGTGATAAGACAGAATGGAAGAATAAAACGTGTTGCGTCGACCCCAAGTAATATGGGATAAGGCCAGAAAGAAGAAGTTTTTTAATTGTCGCGATATTATGTTACAATCTTACAACGTTCACAATTTTCTGGTGACAGATACAGTTTTCATCCCAATTTACACTTTATATACAGGAATCTATGCATGCATGTATACGACAATGTGTATCGATTCTGTTGTCAAGATTTTCTTTTATGTACGAATCAGTGGGAAGGCCATGTCTTCGATGGAAGATCAATATGTGTTGCAAAATTTTCTTTGTTCTTGGACGTTCGTTAGTAGGTTATTCTACTCAAGTAATTGATAGAGAATGTTAATGTTTTTTGCTTCTGTGCATTTAGGGGAGGTTCATTGTAGCGACACTTAGGGGAGGCCTATGTCCAACAGTGGACATCTATCGGCTGATATGATGGTGATGACGGTGTGAATGTTTTAACAGTTACCTTTTGTGGTATTCTCATATTAGTTACTAGCTGTCCGCCCGCGACTTCGTCCGCGTGTACTTCGGTTATCGTACTCTAAACGTGTTTTCCCGTAGGAATAAGATGTTTTTCCGGAATAAAAAAGTAGCCTATGTTCTTTTCCATGTCAAAGGCTATATGCATGCCAAATTTCATCCAAATCCGTTCAGCCGTTTTTGCGTGATTAAGTAACAAACATCCAAACATCCACACTTTTACATTTATAATATTAGTTAGGATTCGAGTCATCATCATCATCATGATTATTTGAGCCGAAAGACGTCCACTGTTGGATATAGGATAGATCCTATGCGTCTCTCATCTACCACGTTCCTGCGTCCCTCACCAGATCATCGGTCACCTTGAAAGCCTTCCAACGCTGCATTTTCCGGTGCGCGGTCACTCCAGAACCTTTCGGCCCCATCGACCATCCGTTCTATGAGCAATGTGCCCTGATCACTGCCACTTTAGTTTGGCGATTCTTCGATTACTTTAGGAAATCGACTACTTTAAGAAAAATATGTCTTTTCTTTGCAATAATTGAGATGTCTAAAAAAAACAGTTTTTTTTTTTTTATTATTGATAGGCTCGCGTTTGACCACTATCTAACCTGATGGTAAGTGATGATGTGGCCGACGATGGAGCACGCATGCCTAGAAGTAAGCTATTCACTCTCGACTTAAAGACCCCTAGGTTGTAGCTATCAGGAAACACAGACTCCGGCAGGGAATTCCACTCTTATTTAAGGGAAGGAAGTTATTGCCTTTTAGTTTAAAGTTCTTATAGTCCATCCTAAGGTTGTCTGGTAGGTATCGTTGTCAGCGATAAGACCGCGATTGTACCCATAGATTTAAGTTTCTGTGATTTTGTTACTATTTTGGTATACAATCAAGTTTATTCTATTCTATATTATAGAACTTCAATTATTAATCCAATTGCATGACTTGATTCCGCCATCTCATTTCTACCATCGGACAAACCGACGCACGGCGAGTATCCACCCTTACGTTGTTGATACATCTACGGTCCGGACTAAGCGTTTCGTTTCGTCATTTAAACCGCGTACATCGAAGGACTGGAACAGTTTGCCTGCTGCGGTCTTACCGTCTGATAATAATTTAGGTGTCTTCAAGGCTAGAGTGATTAGGCTCTTAATAAACTAGTGCGCCTCACCATCAACGATTGCATCACTGCTTACCATCAGGCGGGATTGCAGTCAAGTACTAGTTTATAACAGAAAAAAAAATTGCTCCAATTCTACCTACATAAAATGTCTTAAATTCTTAATACATATGTAGGTAGAATCTACATATATCTCTGTTCATAAAAAACCTTATTAATAAAACACTATTCCTGCATCAAAACCTTCAACAATACATTTCACACCTGCTAGATGTAACCAGACGTCGCAACGTGCAACGAGTAATGTAACCAATGTGAATGTTACAGTAACCTACATCGGCGGTCACACGGCCCTGTTGCTGACGCGCCGTGAAACGCCATGTCGTCGCATTCAACTGAATTGGGTAGGCAGGGATCGGTATTGTCGCGAAATGTGAAACGTTGGAAATGTCTATGAGTTTGTAATACACTAGCTTTTGCACGCAGCTTCGCCCGTGTACATAATAAGCACCTTTATAGCAATACTGACTCGTGTTTTTAAATGCTATTTTTTGGTAAACGTTTAACTTTTCAATCTGATTATCACAACCCGTTCTCTGATTGTCAAAGTCTTTGTTCCAATTGTGAATGTTCATCGGGAATTGATTCGCAACTTCTTATCGAGTATATAAGTAGATACACTGAAAACTTCATGACTTCAGAAAAATCGACTTTTTGGTACACCTCATGCCACTTTTGTTTTAAGGGTGCGATATAATATAGCCTATGAGCCTTTTGTTATGGTGGGAAAAATCATCCAATGACAACCCCGCTCTTGGGCGGAGCGAGAGATAATGTCAGACTCTTACTGACTAAACGACCCACCCTGTTCCTTCTAGCATTCATACCGGGGCTTCAGTTCCCTTTCGGATAACCCTGGCCCCAGTAGGCTTCGACCCGGCTGGGTCCCTGCTGTTAGCCTATGAGCCTCAGGAATAAAGCGGTTTTCTATCGGCGAAATATTACTACTAAGTAATTTCAGATCTACAAACAAAAAAAAACAAACTTTACAGTATACAAGTAGATGTGAAGTGAAAAATAATTGGGGCAAATTATGAGGGCACAGTAGGTATAAAAAAAATCTTAAAATTAGCCATGGGTTGACTTCTGAAAAGGAAACCCGTGGTCCTTGAACACTAAAGGCAGCTGAAGGAATATAGGTGTGATTTTAGTCAGTAAAAGTCTGACACGCCCTCCCGCTCCGCTCTAGAGTGGAAGAAGTCATAAAATGATATCCCATTAAAAAAAAAACTATAAGGGTGAGTTGCACCATTTAACTATAACGATAACAAAGCCGTCAACAGTTTTCAAATCGTCGAATTGACCAATAGGCGGCCGTTTCACGGCTGGTTATGGTTTGGTTATCGTTATAGTTAAATGGTGCAACTCACCCTAAGTGTTAAGTACGATTTCAGTTTCTTTAATCTAATAAAACATAATACTGTTACTACATTCTCAAAAGCATGAATAGCAACGTACAATGAATGCGCCAGGTACCTGTTGAGATAAGTCTCAGATTTGATTCCTGTTTCAGGCAACTTGCCAACCGGGTCAAGAGTATCAACTCGTATATATATTTCATAGTAGGTGTGGAAGTATTGTATCAAAACAACGCGTGTCTGGAGAAACATGGCGTTTTTACATAAACGGTTTTTTTCAGTGTCGTCGTTTCACAAAAGGGATTTGAATGAAATTTGGTACATGGGTGAACCATTTGAGATGTAATTAATTTTTATTTATTTCTTTATTCATTATATACTTTATTGTACACCATAGAAAACTAAGTATACAACGGACGGTCTACGTGGGTAATGGCCTAATGGGTTTTTGTTATTGACACTTGTCTTTTTATTCCATTTGATTTGTAATAACAATTTGTTTGATATTTTTCTTTTTACTTTTTCCGTTTATTTGTAACTTTATTTATTTAAAACTAGCTTTTGCCCGCGGCTTCGCCCGCGTGGCATTGGGTACTTAAGGAATCGGGATAAAAGGTAGCCTATGTTCTTTTCCATGTCAAAGGCTATATGCATGCCAAATTTCATCCAAATCCGTGCAGCCGTTTTTGCGTGATTAAGTAACAAACATCCAAACATCCACACTTTCACATTTTAAATATTAGTTAGGATTGCGGTGGCCGAAAGGCTCGAACTTATAAACATTTCGAAGACCTTAATTTTTAGCTTTTTTTTTTGACTTTTTTTTTCATGTGTTTTTACACACATGTGGTTTGCAAACAATTTAATATTTTTAAAGTAATCAAATATTTTCTCCCGCTCTGGGTGTAGCGAGCGCGAACGTCAGACTTTTACTGACTAAAACCCAATCTTACGTTACTTCTTTGCCTAACATTCCAGCCCCCCTAGCCAAGTTACAACCGTTTCGCTTGCGTCGAACACCTCGAGATGGCCGCGTCGCCGAATCTTTTGTTCTGACCACGTGACTGAGCGTTGAGGTGACGTCATTCCCGTACATTTGAAGCTTTCTACTAGCGTTAAATATTGCAGATTAGCAACTTGGCTAGGGGTACAGGATCCTGAGTTTCCACGCGACGCCACGCGTCATCGTTCTACGTACAAATCGGGCGTCTTACACGTGTCGATCTAATGTAGTTCTAACTTTACTCTTGAATTAAAGACCAGGTTGTAGCTATCAGCGTTGAACATTTCATCATCATAATCAGCTTTTTTATTGTTCCCACTGCTGGGACTCAGGCCTCCTCTCTAGGACAGGGAATGGGCCGTAATAGAATTACTTTGACTTTATTGTACACCAAAAAGTAACAAAGCTTATACTAAAACCCACCACGCAGGCCCAGTGCGGGTTGGTGAATGTCACATGTCTTCGAATTTTTGATTCTAGGACATGCCAGTTCCCTCACGATGTTTTCCTTCACCATTTTGAGAACAGTGGTGTTGAAATAAATTACCTACACAAAGTAGGGTGCCTGGCTGGGTTCGAACCTGCGACCTACAATTCGTAAGTCGTGGCCATTACCACTCGGCTACCACTGCTCTCGTTGAACATTTACACAGTGTGTAAACTAAAGATTTCAAGAAACCTAAACCCAACTTAAAAAAATACATACAAATAGGTGTACAGACCGCTTAATATCCTGCTACACGTTGAAATATTCACAAGTAACCACAAAATTCAATTTGTAGTCAGAAAACCCGCTTCTCCTCTAGACTGAGCAGAATGAAAACACTTCGGGAGAGTAAAAAAAAGGGGAGGTAGGGGTGTTTTGTACGAGGAATTAAATACGGGTGGAGAGGGGGCAAGAAAAGTGGGAAGACGCCGGATGATTAATTATTAGTTTGTGTGTGTTCCGTCCGAAGATAGGGGAGACGGGCGCCTGTGTGTCCGAGGGGAGGCTGCCCAAGCGGGCGATATGTTTTTATTAATTACATTGATTCATTATGTGTGTTATAGTTAGTTGTTGTGATCTAATTATTTGTGTTTCTAATGAATATGATTAACTAGCTTTTGCTCATGGCTTCGCCCGTACGCGGGTGAACCCGCGAGGCCACCCATAATCCACCACACGGGCCCGGTGCTGGTTTTTGGATATCACAACATGTCTTCGAAATTTTGGTTCTAGGACATGCCGGTTTTCTCACGATGTTTTCCTTCACCGTTTTGAGAGCAGTGGTTATGAAATAAAATACACACAGTAATGCGCCTGGTTGGGTTTGAACCCATATACCCCACTAGACCAACAGTCCTTTCAAAACAAATTCATATTACAGTAAAGAAAAGCCGAGTATTTCAAAGATCTGTCAAACACGTGTAAGGGTGCTTTTCCACCAGGGATGTGCTATGCTATGTTGTTATGGATGCGTACTATCAATACAGTGCATAGCTCGAGGTGCGTATCTTCCTCGCGTAGCTACTTTGCGGCAGCGCATCTTCGTAGCACATCTTACTCGCACAGCTACATAGCTTAGTATCAGTGGAAACAGTCACATAGTTCCACAGCTTAGCTGTTACATACTCGCAGCATACCTGTATAGCACATCTTTGGTGGAAAAGCAGCCTAAGCTTGCTATTTTTCGCAGCTCGAGCTATGCGATGTATCGATAGTAGGGAAGCGTCACATAGCTAAGCCACTCGCGACCATCCATAGCACGCACCCATAGCACAAATTTATAGCAAGCGTACCTACATAGCACGCATCCATAGCACACATCCATAGTACGCATCCATACCACGCGTTCATAGCACGCATCCATACCACCAGTGCTAAGCTATGTGCACCAATGAATATGATTGGTGGATATCAAACGCATCCATATCAAAGTAGCATAGCACATCTCTGGTGGAAAAGTACCTAGGCTGCGTTTCCACCAAAGATGTGCGAAGATGCGTAGCGAGGGATGTATTTGTAAAGAACCAATAGGATCGCTAGATTTACCTCGCCTCGGTCAGCACAGCTCTGGTGGGAACGGCTCGGCGGAGCTAGATTTTTGTAAGTACAAAACAAGTGAAGGATGTGTGCAAGGAATTTGTTGCGAGGGAGAAGAAGGTGTTTCGAGGTTTATGACATACTGTACCAGCCAGTCCATAGACGGAGAATACATTAACACATTTTCACAGCTCCGCTACACATCCTCGCACAGCTTTGGTGGAAAAGCAACCTTAATGGGGTGGGTCGCTAGACTAAAAATAGGACGGTACTTACGTCGAAAGATCTTGAAAGATAAAAATAGTCGTTCTTAAGATAACATCAAAAGCGAGTTCCTTTCAATTTCATGGCTCTATTGATTCAGGTACTTGACTCAAATATCGACGATTTTGTGAACAATTTCACTTTTTGAAAATGCTATTTTTCACAACGTGATGTACAGGCTTAAAGTCACTCCAAGGGCAATGGAAACTGTTCGGACCAAGCCCAAGTCGTCGACGGCGCGCACTGTTTCCGCGCGCCTCAAGGAGTTGTCAGCAACAGCAGGGACCCAGCCGGGTCGAAGCCTACTGGGGCCAGGGTTATCCGAAAGGGCGCTCGAGCCCCGGTATGAAGGCTAGAAGGAACGGGGTGGGTCTTTTAGTCAGTAAGAGTCTGACACTATCTCCCGCTCCGCCCAAGAGCGGGGGATGTCAATGCATGATTTTTTCCCACCATAAAAAAAAAAGGGCAATGGAAAGACTATGTTCGGAGTTTCCTTGCGTGATCACGTCAGAAATGAAGATATCCGCAGAAGAACCAACGTTACCGACATAGCTCGAAGAATCGCCAAACTTTATTGGCAGTGGGCAGGGCACATTGCACGCAGAACAGATGGTCGATGGGGACGAAAAGTTCTGGAATTGCGACCACGTACAGGAAGACGCAGCGTTGGAAGACCTCCCACAAGGTGGACCGATGACCTGGTGAAGGTCGCGGGAATCAGTTGAATGCGAGACCCACAGGACCGGTCATTATGGCGACACTTGGGGGAGGCTTATCTCCAGCACTAGACGTCTTTCAGCTGTAATGATGATGATGATGACGATGATGATGAAGTGTGCCTAGTGTGTATGTTTATTATATTTATAATATTACACAACTTTCACACAACGCCATTTAGTCCCAAACTAAGCAAAGCTCGTGGTATGAGTACTAGACAACTGATAAACATACCTACTTATATATTTCTTATTACATGTCATAGATAAATTACACCCAGAAACAGAACAAACGATCGTGCTCATCACACAAAAATTTATCTTGGGTGGAAATCAAACCCACGACCGTCGTCATAGCAATCAGGGCAACTAATCACTAGACCAGTCAAAAATAAAGGACTTCTTCTTCTTCTTCCTGCCCTTGTCCCATTTTATTTGGGGTCGGCGCAATATGTTTTTTTCTTCCATTCTACCCTGTCACTCGTCATGCTATCACTAACTTCCTTTTCTTTCATATCGCTCTTCACGCAATCCCTCCATCTTTTCTTTGGCCTCCCTCTCCCTCTCCACCCATCCACATGTATACTCATAACTCTTGTAGTAACATACATTTCATCCCTCCTCAATTACAAGGACAATTCCCATTTTATAAAACACTAGCTTTTGCCCGCGACTTCACCCGCATACATAAAATTTATGTCCTATGTCACTCAGGAACAAGTCAGCTTTCTATTCGTGAAAAAATTTTAACAATCGGACCAGTACTTTCAGAGATTACTTTTTACAAACAAAAAAACAAATTGTAGATGTAAATATAAAATTAAATTGTATCCCGAAATGTTGAGACCACTTAAATAAAAGTGCTTTCATTTAATTTAAAGCTCTCTTTTAAGTGGTTTTAATTAAATGTAGCCAAGTAATAACTTTGACAACCAACACATGGAAAGTGCATAGCTTTCTGTGTAAGATTATGTTTAATTTTAATGGATTAAAATGACAAAGGGATTCTGAAACTGCACTGTGTGTTTGGACATGGGTGACGCAGTGGTTTAGCGATCGGCTGCTGTGCTGAGCGTTGTAGGTTCGTGTCCAGCATATAACAATTGTTTGAACAAACAATGTGTTTGGGGTCTGGGAGTCTTGTGTACATGTTTGTGAACGCACCCACGACTCATATGTATAAGGCAACGCATAAAAAAAAAATTTTTTGTTCCATTGGGCTAATTTAAAGATTTTTCCAAAATAAATCTCAAAAAAAAAAACAGCTTTAATAAATATTCCAAAGACATATTTCCGGGTTAAAATATGTCTCTTTTAATATCCTATGTGCAAACGTGTGACATACAATGTTAGTTATAATTTTTTTTAAATTTTTGTTTTGTGTTTGTCTTAAGTTTTTGTTGTCTACAATGTTTTGTGCGCCAAAATAAATATTTTCTTTCTTTCTATTTCTTTCTTTCTATATCAGGACATGATCTACCAATGTACCAAAGTTAATCAAATCCGTTCAAGCATTCCAACATGATAGAGTAACAAACACACCCACATACAAACAAACTTTCCCATATAAATTATTACGATCAAAGAAAATCACACAACAAAAATACCGACCCAAAAAGCATGGCCGAAAGTAAGTAGGTACTAGTAGAACATAAATTCTGTCACAACCTTGCTCTAAGGACGAAACGTCACTGTCCGTACCTAGGAACCTACTTACCTAGTTCGACGAGGTCGATTCAGCCTAGATTATAATATTATGTTCACTGGAAAATTCTGTTAGACTACTTTTTTATATCAACGTGGGGTTTCGGAACGAAGATGTTCGTGACGTACGGTAAATTCTAGTTTGATTTGTGAGTGAAACTTGATGATATAGACTGGGGTAGACAGAAGTATGAAATGGTAAATCGGAATCTAAATATCTTCTGAAAACGCAAAATTTTTTGTTCAATTAGGATATCATTAAATGATTTCACTCACTCACCATCAACGATTGCGTAACTGCTTACCATCAGGTGAGATCCCCGTCAAGGACTAGTTTACCAATTAAAAAAAACTCTAGGGTCGAGGGAGAGACTTTGAGTGTAAGACTTAATAATTGATGATTCTTTGAGACCGAGACCACAAAATAGATAGGTACAGAAGACAATCTCATGTATGTACTTCACTTTTTATACGTACGCTCGGAGGACGCACACTAATGAGCGTTTGAGCCGGAACTGTTCGACGAGTGGTCCGAGACGCGACCAAGATATCGTGTCCGTGAGCGGTGTCTATGTGTGCGTTGCTCGAGCGCGCTTTGCATGTAGATTGATTTCTGTACCTATCTATTTTGTGCCGAGAGACTATCTCATTCATCTGACCTAATTTTTTCTTTACAATTTGATAATTTTATTTCCATATTAGTTTTCCCGGATCACTAAATGTAACAAAGGCACTCATATGCGCCCAGTGCCTTACGACACAAAATAGATATGAATGAGACATTCTCTCGATTTCAAAGAATCACCCTTTTACTGACTAATAAACTAACTAAGACTGACTAAGACTAAGAACAAAGGAGGGTTCCCCTTTGTTCCTTCATTTGTCCTTGGCATTCTAGGCAAACAGCCCGCAAAATATATGCATTAAGAACATGTCAAAAACTTGCTAATGCATTTACAGTTTCGTATGCTCAACTTTGAATTCCTAATATGAAAATCGGGGATTAATCTTATTATTTTAACAACACCTAAAAATTAAACTCATAGTTGAAAAAGAAGCTAAATAAGTTACCTTCTGGCTATTTATGATATATCACAAAATATACGGCCAATCTCCTAAAATAAACACAATTTTAAAATATTTCGAAACTCAAATTCACTAAACACAAGCAGACAGCAACACAGTATCAGACAGAAAAAGATTAATAAGACGAATCCCAGCGCCCAATATTTCGAATATAGAATCATTCACAACAAGACCAAAGAGAATCCTATTCGAACTTCTTTTATTTCTTTATTCGAATTTCTTTTATTCCAAATTCCGAATAGCTGACATTATAATTTCAAACGTTCGAGAATGAAAGAATGAAAAGTGTAACGTTTTTTCGACAGTCGTTTTAAATGTATAAAAGATTATGTATATTACTCCACATATACATTTATACTAAATTCGCTGAATAATTTCCATTTTCTCCATAGACGTAGTTCATTTCTTATAAAGGTTAGACTACACTCAGTAATTCTGGTTCAAAGATAAAGAATGTATTCTCTTTTTAACTTTAAGGATTGAATATTTTTTATGTTGAAAATACAAAAATAAGCTTTACTTGTAACAAATTCTGCATGAAAAAATTTATTACTCGTAACTAAACCCACAGTAATCCTTCAAATGCCCTTTGCAAGGGCTACAGTAACTTTTTCGAACAATCCCGCAGCTATGGCAGAGTCTACTTACAAGTCCATTGAGAAAAAATTTTCAGTGTGCCTTGATCACATGAATGCCTTTTTTGGTCTCACAGTTTTGATCAATTGTTTTTTATTTGTTATTTATACAAGTTGCAATTTTTTTTTCTTTTATTTTTATATCAAAGTTAGTTACATCCACGAATCATAAACAAATATAATACATTCACTCTACAAAGAACAAAGACACAAATCCTCATCCTTATTCAAACATTGAAATATAAACTCGAAATAAGTAGCCAAGTGTACCCCAAACCTTAAGTCTCCCGTTCCCAACATTTTTGTCTTTTTCACGGCTTCAATTTAAAATTTTATTTCCCCGCTTGACCCAAAGGGGAAGACGGGGAAGGGGGAGAAGGGGCCAGAAGACACTCATTATGACCAATTTCACCCGACTGTTTTTCCTACCATTGTTGGTGTACTGATGGCTCATTTCTACCCTTTATTTCAGGGTTTTTTGTTAAGATTTTTCAGTCTGCGGAAAGAAAACTTGGGCTATTTTTGTTCACTTTTCCCCGTTTCTCCCTCCGTGACAATTAAGCACTAAGAAAATGGGTCGGTGTTTTATTACGTTTTTTGTATACTTTGTTATTTTGATTGTAACTTAAATTAGCAGTCGCCATTGTCATATTGTTGAATATGTACTTTTTATTTGAAATACTTATTTAATTAATAATTTGACAGCGCGGTTGGTGCTGTGGTTGAGCGATTGGTTGCTGCGCTACATGTTGCAGGTTCAATTCTTGAACGGAAAAAAATATTTGTATGGTCTTTAGATTTTCATAGATACAGATGATGATGATGTGTTTTGATTAGATGGTTTATAGATGGCCATATCATTGATATAAGATTTCTATGATAATAAGAGGTCTAAAGAAAGTAGTCCAAACGATAATTGACATAATATCATCAAACTTTAATGTTTAAAATGACCTGGCCAATTTTAATTATTTTATTTATTAGGGGAAAACAAACAATAACACATAGGGAATTACATAAAAAAGGCTTAACAATTATTTTACACATGTGATATCAACAACGTTCTCCACATATAAACATGAGACATTTGGTTTGACAAGTGCTGTTATTTTTTTAATTTTTTTTTAAACTTAGCCTAAACTAACTAACTTAGCCACATCATGAAGTGATTAATTTCGAAGATCTGGCCACGACATATAGTTTCTGTTTCTATAATATCTTCTTCTTTAATGCATCAAATTAAGCCAGAAATAGTTCTAAACTTAGCTTGCATGAAAAGTACTAGGCGTTCATGGAAGTGAAGCGGTCGAAGGTCTGCGTACAATGTCGATAGAGCGTTCGCTCCGTTCAAAATTACAAGGCATGAGTAAGATTTATCTAATAAACTAGCGATTGCATCCTTGTTTATCATCAGGATCGCAGTCAAGCACTAGATTATATCATTAAAAAAAAGATATCATTCAGATATAACTAGTATTTTATGTTTTTTTTAGAGATTCTAAATATTAAATGATAACAAAAAAAAGGTTTTAATTACGGAAAAAGAAAAATATTTTCTTCTTGTCGATGTAAAATTACGATATTTTAAGTACCTTACCTAGACTGGCCAAATACTGGATGTAAGTATTTGTCCAGTCTCTATTACGTAAAAAGGTTTTCTTTATAATTAAAAAAATCCTTAGTTTTAGACTGTACAAGATCCAAAAAAAATCTAGCTATTAATAAACGTATGAAAACAAAAATCAATAAAAAGTTAAAACATTACAAGTCAGTAAGATTTAAAAAAGTCGATATAATAAAAAAACACAGGTAAATTTTATTAAATTCGACTTAATAAATGACATTCGACTTAGTAATTAAAATCACACCTTTCTTTAAATAATACTTATTTTCTTCGACTCAAGTTGTGAGCCGCAAGTTCATCACAAAAGCAACAGGCTTTCGCTGAAGCCGCCTTCCGTTTCCTGCGACATCTAACTCAAACTCAATAGCTTTTATACACTGTTGTCTTGTGGAAACATCTTTATTTTTTACATACTTGAAGATTTATACACAATATCTTTAGCCTCGAGCGCCAGGGGGTTAATGACCCGGAAAATTGCCGTGTACCAAAATAATAATAAAAAAACTTTTTTGTTTTTTTTTTCTAGGAAAAATAAATAATATAATAACAAACAATTTTTACTATGGGAATAAACCTGAAATCGCGAAAGAAAAATCAGCTGTTCAGTACATTTATTTTTTTCGCGATTTCGGCTTTGCTCCCATAATAAAAATTGTTTGTTATACCTACAACCTTATTTTTTAGTAGGTATATGCGTAACCTGAATATAGTTTGTTTAGAATCAACTGAACCGATTCCAATTAATAAGTACACCGAACTATATTGCTTTCTCAAAAAAAAAAGGTCACAAGTTGAACAACACCGACACTAAGTACCTATAATACAGGTCACGGCAGGTCATAGTCGGCATGAGGCGCCAGTTTTTACTTATTTCTTTTCAACGCTTTCCGGTAAATTGTAATGAAAAAAGGATCTGCAATAAAATACGATAGTTATTGACAGATTATTTTTTTATTCAAACGAAAATACGGCTGCGATTTTATTCGAAAAAATATCTTTGCTTCCAAATCCAATTTTCCATTCCATCCAGACACAATTAAAATATTATCCTCTTAATCCTAAACTACATAATCATAATCCACCCTCTAACAAAAAACTAAGTATCTAGAATTACCGAAAAAAATTGACGAGGGTAGCTCCCTCTCCCTGGCCAATTTAATGTGCAAGGCTGTATTGATTCTCCGGCATTCTTTCACACAGGCGCGGAGGAACCACCCCCTCCCACCGACCCCCCCACTTCCGTCACCCTATACGAACTTGGGATAAACTCGGATAAGACTTTTTCGGGAAATGGTCATCTCTATTTTTTCCCGTGTTTCGAAATTGAACACTGGTTGAAAAAAAATTAAGTTGAGTGTGTGTTCGTAATTTGTAAAAAACATTTCTTGCAAAAAAAAAATGGTTTTTGATAACCTAAAAAAGATATTTTGATTTGAATATAATCTTTTTTAGTTATCAAAGACAATAGATTTTTTTTTGTTTATGTTTTAGCTTGGATACTAAGTCCTTTAAGCCATGTCTTTGTGTTAAAGACAATATTTTCTCAATACGCATAGATAAATAAAATCTACATTGTTTTACCAGCACAAAAAAAAACCAAAGCTGATATTTCATTTATATACAAAATAACCCTAATTTAAAACTACCATATACAACTCCATTTTAAATAACCCTAAAATATCTTATTCTAACCCAAAACATACGTCATCCTAACTGAAATTACACTCAGTAAACAAGATGAACAGAATCTAGAACTGTCACCAAATAAATCTATGTGTGAACAGCAGCAAAGCAACAGGTCTGGGAGCAGCCATGCAAATTTAACACAGCCTACAGCAAACTTCGTCTGGCTTTAAATTCACGTCTTGTAGACTTTTTCGTGCATTTAATACTCGTCTATATGTATGGTGATAATTTAGTGAGCTTTAAGAGTAGAAAATAGCACTTGCAATCTGATAAAAAAAATTCTAACTTATGCTATCTTTACAGGAAATAATACCACAGTACAGCGAATAGATTGCTTAATGAAGATTAAATAAATAAATAAATAGAACATAACACTTATAACTGCTAGTAAAAGTGAACTAGAGAATTCCAATTTCAAACAGATACCTACAGTCAACGTAACTGCATATGTTTGAAATAGGAATATTAGCGGCCATTGTATTCTAAATCCGAAAAGCTACCGTTAAAAACACCACCCAACAGAATACTGGCACAAAAAACCATTCTGCTAAACCTGTTCATAAAACAAATTTTCCAAGTGCGAAAACCGACGTTCGAAATTTGAAAAAAACGGATAAAAAAAATATGAACAACATAAGCCTTTACTCGGTTCATGATAAACTCGTATCAAACGGCGGCCAGCGCCAAAACTAGCGATCAACAAAAACAAAAGCACAACGCAACAGGTAAACCAACTTGCCACAGCCTAACAAAATTCGCTACAAAATACTACGCGAAACATCAGTATAAAATTTTCAACCACCAACAAAAATTGCTCTGTGACAAATTCCATAGTTGACGCAGAGCAACACAGCTACATATAAAACTAGCCACAAAATAACAGTTGTTAAATGTTAAAACGTGGCTTAAAGTTATTCTGTGACAACGAATGCATTCCATACGTTCGAAATTTAAATTCAGACAGGTGTATTTGGTTGCGAGATTTGAATTTAAAATCTGAATACGAATTTGTCAAATGTGATTTTTAAGTCTTTTTTTACCAGAAACATAATATGTAAAAAGGCTTATAAGAAAGCAAAAAAAAATCGTGTCAATGATTTGCGTTAAGCGCAATTTCGTCATGCTCTCATACTTTTTATTCGACACTTTTAAATGTCCGTTCCCTGCACAATGGGTGTCGGTTGGCACAAGCGCGACCGAACTTCCCGCCTATTGAATTTTCGCCCACAAAGGAAAGTTTTCAGGAAACGTACCGGGTTACTCCACTCGCCCTGTATTATATTTTACTTTAACTTTGACGAAATAGTTTAACGGATAGCGTGTTTCAATTAAACTTTCCATTCAACGTTCCATTATGTAAATTTTGACACTTCGAAATATTGAAATTCTTATTTCATAATTGCGAACATCGAACATCGAACGCTGTTGTAAATATAAATTAATTTAATAATAAATAATAATAAAATCGAGCAGTGCTGGCCACTAACGAAAACCGTTGGAAACTAATTAAAAACATCAATTCCCCGCGCCACGCTACGGGGGAATATTTCAAACGCACGCACACATACGCACGGCTGCCCCCCTTCCATGCACACACACGTCCACCACGCACACAACAGTTAAAAATAAGTCCCGGGCCATATCCGCGTGAGAGAATGGTCCCGAGACTGTTGTGCGACAGAACGCGGTATCTAGCAGAAATAGGGTCAGCATTATTTACTAGGGGCTTGATAATGATATTCTGCCGAATAGATAGGGGGCTAACGATCGATTTGGATGTGTGGGTGGGGTCCCGTCTTCGAAATAGTAAGTGGGCTGATTTTACTTCTAAAAGCAAGTGAGGACGAATTTGAATAATTATAGAAAAATGGTTTAAGTTTAAAACAAACACCACTGAAAAAGATTTTCATTTTCAGTTTTATACAAAGCAATTTTAGTACTGAAACAAAAAAGAAAAACAATACTACCAAATCTGTCCAAAACAGTTGCCGGTTTTTCAATTAACCCCAAACCGAGAGACAGCATCGTCGAAAACAATGGCAACATTTTATTCTAAACTAAAAATTTAAATAAAAAAATCCACGTATTGAGTGTTGCCGCTCAACAGTTGTAGAACTTATCCCTGAGACGGGGATAGGGCTCCGTCTTAAGGCCGAGCGGGACGGAGCTCCAACCGAGTTATCGTAAATTGATCTGCGAAGGGTGGCGGGCGCCGCGGCCCCAAATTTGACAGCCATGGAAATTGGCGGGAAGCGTTATTGGTCGCCGATACGAAATTTAAAATTATTTTTTCTTTATTTGTTTGAATTTAGAATTGGAATTCGAGTTTGAATAATGCGAAATGATAGATGAGCTTATTCTGGTTTCGTATTTTCGATTCGATTCGAATGTGGATGTGTTTGTAATGTATGTGGGATGTTAGATGTACGCAAGACATGTTCCTTGTATAAGTAATCTTCAAAATCAATACGCTACACGTGTCTCCAGGTGATGCCCCAATACAGACGATCTTATTATCGAGCTATCTGCACATACCCTAAGTTAAAGCAGCGAAATACAGAAATCAAAATTCACGATACTAAAATTTGAATTTCCAATCATCTACTCGCAGTTCGTTATGCGAAATTAGGAATTACAATTTATGTTGAATTCAGAATCGGCTACATAACTCGCAACTGGGTCATGTAGGTCAGGGATGACGAATGGAGATTTGCTATTTTCAAGCTTTATTATTATTTTTATCGCGGGACCAAACGACCTCGATGCGGTCCATAACAATGTATTGGTTTAGCGAAATACCCCTTTGTGTCTTAGATGATCCTGGCTCACGTACAAGCGGCCTCATAAAAGCTTGCACACACCAACATCTTAATAACAGAATCGGAACGCTTCGAGCGATTTTTAAAATAAGAATATCATAACTGGCCACCGAGGGGGCCACGAAGGGAGGGGGCGGATTTCGGAAGAACGTTCGCACCCCCCTCAAGTTTTTAAAATAAGAAAATTTCGGTGGAGCGTGATATTTTTTAAAATAAGAACCTCTTTCGTGGCATATTCCGTGGAGAGAGATTTTAAAATAAGAATAGTTTTGCGATACCCCCCGGCCCCCTTCGTCTGGAGTTTGAAATAAGAATTCGGGGCCAGATTCGGGTGGTTCGGGCATATTCGGGGGGTGTCGGGTGTTCTTGATGAGGATCGGAGGTTTTTCGTAGAATTTCGTTAGCTCCTTCGGGTCATTGCCCGGCGGCGGGTTCGATACTTCGATGAATGTTATAGTAATTGAATGGAGTTCTCTTATTTTGCTGAGGTGCCGACTTCGATGTTCGAAGATAGCTCGGCTCGTTCAGGAAACAGGAGTTAATGAAATTTTAGTTAGTGGGCCGACTCGATCGCTGGCTCAATTGAATTAAGTTTGACCTCGGCTTTCAAAATGTTTGACATTTTCAGGTAATATGTTTTGGGAGCAACAAAGTTTGTATACAATCTATCAATTAAAAATCACATAAGTAATATATCAACATTTAAAAAAATCCTCTGTTTAGTTCACTATTGTTCAAATTATTCTACAAAATATAGAGAACGATTGTTTATTTTACATATTATATCGTGTAGTTTAATAGACACAAAACGCTAAAAAATAATAATTAGGTATTAATAAAAATTCTGACAGAATTTTGTAGTACGAAAAATACTGACAGTATTTTGAGTATAAAAAAATACTGATAGTATTTTGTATCATCTCCCTAGCTTTTTTCCAACTAGCTGGGGGTCGGCTTTCAGTCTAACTGAATGCGGCTTAATATCTGTGTTTTACATGAAGCGACTGCCTCTCAGATCTTCAAAACTCTATTACTGGGCAACATGATACTCCTTGGACTGGTGGTTAAACTTTTTTTTTAGATCAAACTTTTCAACAGCTTCACGTATTTTCCGAGGCATGGGATGTCAGTAAAGTATTAAATAAACTTAGAAAGTGTACATAAATTCATATTGGTATTTACCCGGTTTCAAATCCGCCATCTCATGCATGAAAGGCGAGTGCTTTTACCACTAATAACATTAATATACTGTCAGTATTTCGTAGTATTAAAAAAAAAAACTAGTAAAAAATACCAGTTCATGTGAACTGATAAAAATACCTGTTATATAATTCGAACCGACCAAAATATTGCGGTTTATTTTTCACAGAAACACATTTCAGTGTAACGGATCAAGGGTTTTGTAGAGCGAGTTTATTTTCATTGTGCAAATGAAAATGAACGTGACTGCCCAATATTATTGTTGTGTAACTTGTGAATCTGTACAGTTACTGGGTTATGGAGGTCAGAGAGGCAGTCGTTCTATGAAAAATACTGATATTGGCTTCATCCAGTTAGACTAAAGTCATCCCCTCAGATGTTGGTATAATTATTAAGATTAACCACGTTCAGTGACAGCACTTGTTAATGCCTTACGTTTAAAACTATCTAGGGGTCGGTCACATAATCGTTTACCATCAGTTCATCCATAATCAAAAAACTGGGCAAGTGCGAGTGGGATTCGAGCGCTGAGGGTTCCAAACAAACTTACCTAAGTAAATACTTAGTTTAATTCCTGAATGGATTTTCAAAGATTTTTCCGAATCGCAATTTTTTTTTTGTGATTTATCAACAAAATACAATACTATTATTAAAATACTTGTGCTTTATGCCAAATTTCAGAATTATTGGTCAACATTAAGTATCCTATGAATTTTGATTTCCTCAAGAGTTTCGAAATGTACTATGTATGTTTTTTGACACATAAACCGATGTAACTTTTTTCTCGTTAAATTACAAGATTGATTTTTTTACAGCTTCGAGAATCCACAGATCTACATGGTATTAATTTCAACTCGATACCTCTACGTGTTTCCAAATAAAGAGTATTGATCGACCGACGGACAGACAGACAGACGGACGGACGGACAACAAAGTGATCTTATAAGGGTTCCGTTTTTCCTTTTGAGTTACGGAACCCTAATAAAGACTTTTCGGCAATCGGCGTTGTCACTATCTCATCTAATGAGACAACGTCAGCGCCATAATTATTCCATTAAGTACTTGCAAAATAATTGTAGACATTATAAACTATTGGGAATGGACTAATTATAACATTCAATTTCTGGAAACCAATGATCTCAAGTAAATCATAGACTAGATAGAACAGTATTTCGATGTTCTCAGAAATTCAGGAACATGACACAAATAATATAAGATGTCATAATCGATTCTAAGTCATTCATTCGCTTCGTCTTTAAACGAGACGTTTCATTCACCCATTCATTCATTAGCGGTATCGTTTGGTTGCTTTGAATGTAATGTATTGGATATTATTGTTTGTGATGAATATATTGAATATATAGTACTGAAGTGTTGAGAGATAGTCTTTAGATTCAAATATGGTCGTGTTTCTCTCGTGTGAGATATGGCATTCCTGAAAGGGGTAGGAAGATGAGAAAAATTAGATTTTAAAAGAAAATATACATTTTTTTAACTAGTTTTTTTTTAGGTGGGAAAGTCATCATTAATATTTTCTACGCAATGTTTGGAAACATATTATGACTAAATAGACCCCTCTTTTTCCTCTCTAGGCTTGTCGCACTCGTGCGGCCATGGCGGAGTGCTCGTTCGCGCGCTGCCAACAGGAACGTCGCGCCATTCGCAAGGAGCTGCAGCGCTGGACTAAGAACATGGTCTACATACTGGGTGAGTCACAACAACCACACAACAACCACACAACAACAACAATACAACAACACAACAACAATACAACAACATTATCATTTCAGCTGAAAGTCGTCAACTGTTTGTTATACGCCTCCCCCAAGTGTTCAAAGATTTAAAGCATTTTATCTCAAATAAACCATTAACGGACACTTTTGAAATGTCAAGAAATGAGTTAGAAAAATTATGCTAATTGTACGTTCCAAAGCGTAGATCTCTATGGAGAAGAATGTGCAAGAAACTCCATGGCCCCTCTTCAATCATATTATGTCACAACGAACGTCACGTCGTGTTCGGTCCACCATATAGGAGACTTTCCAACGCTGCGTCTTCCGGTGTACCTACTTTAATTATGTACACACAAACACTTTGAAAATAAAAAACCAAATAAGTATAGACAGGTGCTGCTTTTTTCAAAAGTCTTATATCAATGCAGCCGGTATCGAACATTTAGAACGATCTTTCACTTTTCTACTCGACGATTTAGAGAAGATGACATACTTACATTAAAAAAAAAAATTTAAAGTTTTTATTTCACATAGGGCTAATGTTTTGGTGACATGACGACAATGAACCATGCTTGTCTAGTTCGAAGTAATATTTTATTTCATTAGCGATGAGACAGAGTTTCTAAATTTAAATATAGCGATTGAAATTCGATATTTAAAAATTTCATGGCACGAATTTCTAGTAATCAAATCGAGTTTGAAATAATAAATTGGAATTCACATTTCCAGAATTCGTAGAATGTATTTAGGTATTTAATTTTATACAATTCAAATTAGAAGTTTAGTAAATCGAAATAAGATTAAATGACTAAATTTTATTTTGAATTGGATAGTTCATTATTTTATTTATTGGTTTAACAAACTACGTAGCAAAGAAGTAGTAAATACATATAATAGGTACAAAAACACAAAATACACTCAGGCATCGAAGTACTCCTCCACATCGCTTTCATCTGGAAATGTGCCCAGAAGACTGGCAGCATTGCCACGTTGAATGGCAATGCTAATTCTTTGGGCGGAAAATGAGCCAGCCCACTGGTCACGCAAAGTGACGACCATTCGGCGTGTTTCCATTTAATGTCTCATTTAATAATAATAAAAAAATTGCTGTCATATTAATTGAAGATTTAATTTTATTATAAACATGAACTCACCTTTCGAATACCATAATTAGAGACACAATGGAAAGATAATGAGAGAGCGAACGCCGGCTTGCTTAATTCGCTTAAGGTTTAATGAATTAAATTACTTCTATACGTCCATTATTTAAAGCTTCAAAAATGAGATACAGCATTTTAAATAACTAACGAAAAATGCCGTCCATTCTGTCAGAAGCTTATAAAAGAGCAACACTACACGAAACCTGTGCTTATCTTGCCACACTAAAAATATCCAGTGGAACCAGTTACATACTCGTTCACTGAAGCAACAGTGTGGGCCACGGAGTAGACACGCGACAGAGGCGGAACTTTGTCCAGTTGTTACGGAGTGAATCTGCGATACTGCAACGTGTTAATAAAAAAAAAACTGCGGGGATTGTTAGAAAGAGTTAATGTGGTCTTAGAATGCAAAAAATAACTGAAAGAACACGGGTAGGTTAGTCAGTATAAGTCTGATACTTCTTCTGGTTCCATCTGGATCAGGAGTTATTATATAATTCCTCACAAAAAAAAGAAAGGAGTTTTTACATCCGGACTTCCGGATTTCCAGACTCAAGTAAGCCGAATTGTTTTGGCTTAGTTAAGTCAGTAAAAACACACAATTTCACAAATAGATATTCATATAACGTTAGTGGTAAAAATTAAAGATTTGGTACACCAATGAAAGCCTGTGACTAAAACCCAACTGTATTTAAATGACTGAAGGAAAAGAAAAAACCCACTGTGTCCAAGTCTTGGTGATTTTTTCTAACAGTTCCACAGTTTTGAGCCAATAAATGCCTTAAATCCTTGGCTAGTGTCGTCATTTTGAAAAATAGATTTCAATAATATAAATTCATTATTCGACACAGACACAGTATAGCTATATATACAAGAAAAATACAAAACGATACAACAAAATTACGCCGAGCGCGCCTGTACCTAAAGGGTTACCAACTCTGCTTTTGCTGGGCTTCAGACACTCAGCACTGGTTTTCAGCTGGCACCCAGCAGTGACACATGGCTCCAGTGCTACTTACCAGGCTCGTTCACAATTGAGGTCGGCTTCCTGTCTAACTGGATGCAGTCGAAAACTCATATTTATATCGACTTACCTGTTTTTTAATGAATGTAAAGTAGTGCTTGACTGCGATCCCACCTGATGTGTACTAGTTTATTAAGAGCCATTTTGTTTTTGAAGACAGTTAAATTATAATCAGAGGGGAAGAACGCAGCAGGCAAAATTTTCAAGTCCTTCAATGTACGCGGTATAAACGACCTTCTTTATAGTTAGCTCTCTATAACATATCTACTCCTTGACCGTTAGTTCGTGAAAATTTTGTACAGCAACTTGTATGAATTTTGTTTGTGTGTTTATTTGTTTTACGGCCTTATTGCGATTCTCGTTTTAGGGTTATATAGAAGTAGCTTTTGAATGCAGTTTGGAGGGTTATTGCGCAGTTCTATGTGCCTTGAGGCCGGTACTGTTGTGAGTCGGTTGCTCATCTATTTTCTTGCTGTTTTTATTGGAGGTAAAATAATCTACACTAATATTATAAAGATTTTTACTTTTGTAGGAGGTAATCTCTGAAAGCTCTGGTCCGATTGCAAATTTTTTTTCACCGATAGGAAGCTACTTTATTCCTGATTGATATAGGCTATATTTTATGTAGGCGGGCGAAGCTGGCAAAAGCTAGTGGTGTTATAAATATACTTTCAATAGGATTAATAATTGTATGAAAGAGTCACCGCGGTTCAAAAACGCAAAGGGCAGCTGAAGGAACACGATTAAAACCCACCTATGTTCCTCTATCAATTTCTCTTTCTAGCCAGTGTTCTAATACTTACTTTTATTCCTAGAGAGTAGAAGTTATTTGAAGATCTCACTGAAAGAACTCGGATGGATTTTATTCAGTATAATTATGTAGGTCTAGTATTGCCACGCACGAGCCAGAGCACGAGGACTTATTTTACGATATCCTAAACTCAACAAGCGATAAATGGAAACCTATTGAAAAGTTGTTGAAACCTCTACGGTCCGGATCAGTCGTTTCGCCTCGTCCTTTATACCGCGTACATCGAGGTACTAGAACAATTTGCCTGCTGCGGTTTTCCCGTCCGATTATAATTTTGGTGTCTTCAAGTCTAGAACGAATAGGCTCTTAATAAATTAGTGCCTCATCATCAACGATTGCATCACTGCTTACCATCAGGTGGGATCGCAGTCAAGCACTAGTTTAAATCAATAAAAAAAAAATGGTAAAATCTTCAACTCTAACTATTAGAGTTGAAGATGGTGGAGTGTATATTCCAACTCAATCAGGTTTTTAAAACATTCTAATGCCTCTCAAAATCTTCCAGTTATTTTACTATCAAACAACATCATTCCCAAGCTATCTATGGCAAGCACCTTTTTTTGTAACACTAAAAATAAAGTTCGACCTCGAGAGCGAGTGAGGGTTATAATTTTCAGTAACTGGGTCAGGGGTCTGTTGTACAATTTTAGGTACCATTATGTGTTTTATCTGTATAGTGTTGCATACTAGCATAGATACAACTTTTGTTTTTATTATCTAGTTAGCCTGTAGAATCGCCACGTGGCCATACTCAAGTGGATAGGACACATTGCTCGTAGAAGAGATGGTAAATAACGCAGCGTTTGAAGGCCTCCTACAAGGGGGACCGATGACTTGGTGAGGGTCGTAGGAATCAGGGGGATGTGAGATGCACAGGCCCAGCCGTTGTGACGGGACTTGGGAGAGGTCTATGTCCAACACTGGATGTTTTTCGGCTGTAATGACAAAGTTAGATGATGATCATACGAGGGAAACCGACAAAATTATTATTAAATCGTGACATAAAATTGTAGTCATATCTTTTTACAGACTTTACACATAAAGTATCATAATTATAGTCTTCATACGATACATCTTAAGAAAATAAAATCAACTATAGTGAGGTGTTCATTACGCGGGCTTGCGGACGGCGAGCATTGAGTTGCTCGCTGTCCGACCGTCCGGTAACTGTCTGGACCGAGCCCAAGTCGTCAACGGTGCACACTGTTCCCGCGCGCCTCAAGAAGTTGGCCCAGCTGGGTCGAAGCCTACCGGGGCCAGGGTTAGTTTCGAAAGATAGCTCGAGCCCCGGTATGAAGGCTTGAAGGAACGGGGTGGGTTTTTAGTCAGTAAGAGTCTGATACTATCTCCCGCTCCGCCCAAGAGCGGGGGCTGTCATTGATGATTTTCCTACCTTAAAAAAAAAGGTGTTCATCACCGACATGACTCGGGGTGATAAGAAATTTGTCTGGTGTTTATAATTACGCGCTTAGAGATTCTTCTCTAAGGTATAATATTTATTTATTTATTTATGGTTTTACTTTAACAAAAACGGCTATTCGCCAATTACATTAGTTAAAGACAATATACAAAAAAATTCACACACTCATCTCACAAAACTCCAGACACACTGACATGATCGTCTTCCATTCGTCTGCGAACACATTACAGTCAGGGTGCGTGTCCAAAAGAGTGTTGAGCGCAGAAAGAGTGCGAGGGACAGGAGACTGGGCTCGCGCAACAGTGTGACTCGCAGGCACAGCGAACAAGCTGTGTCTCCTGATGCGGCTGTACTTGACTGGGGCACATAGTTGAGACAGTTCGGCATGCAGCTCTGGAGTATCAGTTTTCCCATGAAGGATTTTACACATGGTAATTATTTGCTCATGTTTTCTTCTGACCTCTAGTGAATTATATCTATATAATAATATCACCCAATGTTATCACCAATACGAGTGATCGTGATAAGAAATTGAAATGATGATTAAAATTCGGTGTGAAGACGTAAGGCTGTAGCGTACACGTACCATTTTCTTTTTTGAGGAAGGAGTCACCAAATGCCTTCTCCCGCACTAGGTGGAGCGAGAGGGAGTGTCACGCTTTTACTGACTGAAAGCCACTTGTATTCCCTTAGTTACTTTTACGTTCCGAAGCCTTCTGGGGCCAAGAGTTCGCTTCTGAAAGGAAAACCCGGCTATGGAATGAAAGGCAGGAACTAGGAACGGTTTTTAGTCAGTATAAGTTTGACATGCTCACTCGCTCCACCCAGAGCTGGAGAAGGAATTTAACGATTTCTTCCTCAATTGAAGGGCCATGATAACTCTTTGGAAGAATATCTTAGCCCTTAAAACCTTAATATCACCTCTTTATTAAGATTTTCATCACCACCACGAGTCGTGGTGATAAGAAACTCTGGTGATGATTAGAATTCGGCGTAGATAAGGCGCTAGTCTGCTATCGCTGTACCTAATTCTACACGTGGGTATAGAGGCCAAGAGCGTTGCAAGGGACGGTCCACAGTGGGCGCAGATTTGACGTCATGTCAAGGAATTTTTTACTTGAGTTTTTAATAATAATATGATTCTTCTTAATATTTTTTTAAAGAAATATTAAAAAATGTAAAAACTAGGCGAAGAATACAAATAAAGGAAACAATAATATATAATTTTTTATTTGTTTGACATTCATATGACCACAAGTCTAATTTATTATCAAGAATATATATAAGTATTATAAATAGAACGTTTGTTGTTAAGAATTTAACTAAAATTTTGAATATTTACATAATAGACATATCCCAGCCATATGCACAAAGCGATGGAAATATTAAGCTCCACTTTACGCAGAGCAATTCTGTTTTCTTTAATACCTATACCCCACTCAATTTTTATTTATTAGAAATAGCACGAAAAACTACACAGAAATACGGCAAAACTGTAATGTCGTTATTAAATTGGTGTTCTGGGCTTCCTTCTGGCAATTTATTTTCAAAACTTTAGTAGAATACTTACTGAAGTTTTGATCTTTAACTATGGTATAACCTAGATTGTAGTCGAATATTAAAGTTGCAGTAAAACAGAGAAGAAAAACATAGTATTCTGATTCAGAACTGGGCATAGTTGAATTCAGATAAGCAAGCAAGATTTTCAGGTACAAGTTTCACACAAAATTGGCATGGCAAAATAAATTTTAATTATAGTTTAATTTTAATTATAGGAGAGCTTAGCTCAAAGTTGACTTGTCTTCCAGTAAACCTTGGAGACTACTCTAAGGTCTTTTCTATAGTTCGTAGTAGAACTGTCACTACACAAACTTCAAGGAGAGACAAATGGAATCAAATACATAAAGTCGTAATGGTTCTCAGGCCAACGCCTAGCCCATCTGGTGTTTCCAGTTTCCTCAGGCTTGCAGCTCGGGCCAACTCAAACACCTGGAAAAAAATGGGAATTCGGAACCATATCTCGCAAATTGGGAAAACTGCACCCGGGTTTATTTTGATTTGATACCTGGACCAATTACTTCCAGCTCCTTTAATTGCGGTGGAGGCACTCTTTATTTAACCGAGCAACGGTGTTTCTTATCCAAATTGTCATTCGTTGAATAAAAATGATTACGTTTCATTAATTGTTTATTGTTATATTAGCAAATATTTATAAGCTCAGAATGTTTGGTGTCATTTTTTTCGTATTTTTTTTAATGTTCATATTATCGTAGGTGCGTTTGCAAACACGTAAACTCACATAATCAAGATATCCAGAACTAACACTTATCTGTAGGCTCTACCTTCGTAACGTTACGTAGCAGTCAAGCGCTCAACCACTGCGCTGACCATGCCGTCTAATTCGTGTCATTGGAAATAGCATAAGTGCAAAGAACCAATGTGCATTACACGCACTTTCAAGACCTGCAGGCCTAGCCAAGTTACATCAGTTTCGTTTCGAATATCTTTCTACAGTCGCTAACGCTTCCGATTCCTTTGTTCTGACCACGTGACTTACATTTTAAGTTTTCTACTAGTGCTAAAGATTGTTGATTATCAGCTTGGCTAAGTCCTCAGCCCATCTTTGCGAGATCTTAGAACAACAGACTGTGCTTAGTTAATTAATGAAAATTGTTGGAGATATTTTCCAGCGATTATAAATATAAGTTTTAGATTAGAGTTATATATTATTCCTACGTTACTAAGAATAATAATCTCTTTTGACCTTTGAGAAGAATCTTTTTGCCCCCAATGCGCAAACAGAGTTATTTCCCGAGTGTTGTATTATTTGTATTGTGAATGGATCTCGAAGTTTCAAGCTTTCGTAAAACAGAAGTTTTTCAGTCAATATTATAAAATAATCACAGATACAGCAAGCTGCCTTTACAACAGAGCCATCCTTATAATTTTATAAACTAAAAGACACTAATACTATCTACTAATATCCCAAAACTATTCCATAAATATAACACCCACACGAAAAGGAAATTCATGTGCGCCCATTGTAGAGCGCTGCATCGGTCGCGGCAGCGCGCATGCGCCCTTCTGCTCTCTGCCAAACAACCTGTTGCAACCGGGACGGCGTGCACAAATGCAACTTCTCTCCCCGCAATCAGGAGCTAAATTATTCAATACCTAGTCTCCTACTACGACTAACGTTTCAAAAAAACTAAATTCAAAATTCTTACTAAACAACACAAGTGCATATAATTTTTGCAACCAGTTTTTTACAACCGCCGGACCCGAAATTCAAATTTTAGTTCGAACGTCTTATAAACGCGTCGCGAAGTCGCGTCTTCGTCTTAAGACGCGAGTGAAGTGCTCAGTGAAATAAATAGGTGCTTTAAATACTAATGTTTTAAATTCAATTATTCGTTGCGATTTTTTAAATAATATTCTTAATTCGAAAAAAAAAGTTTGCCAAGTTTATGCGAAAGTTAAATAAAGTCAATTTTAAAAATTCGAATTTCGAATTCGGAATTCTAATTCGGTTGTGCGAGTAATTGCTGGCGGCTGGCGAAGTTTAGCGTCTGGAAACGTGAAGTTGGCATTCGCAAGCAACAAGTGTTCGTCTGATGCCTTCCCCGGTAAATGTGCCACTGTTACAGTTTGCATGCCCGCTGTGCCGGGATTACGCCGAGTAGGTACTACGGGCCCATGAATTCGGGATTTTCGTTGTTCCTATTTGTTGATTTACTGCCAGTGTTGATTTAACCCGTTCGTGCTTTTTCGCAGTTTCCGCAACAGTTTAAATCCTTGTTGCTTTATTTATTTTTCGCATGCATGGTCTATGTGTTATTTTTTTTTTTGCGTAAATGGGTGGGGCTTTCTTTTGTTTTAGACGGGTGCAGACGTCACTCGCCATCTTAGGTCGACAAAAAAGTGTCATGGCGTCTTGAGCGGAAGCAGTTTTTTGTTCTAGTTTCCGAGATCCGGTTGCCTATTTTTGTTTAGGTTTTATTTAAACGAATTTTCTTAGGTTTCGTCTTAAGTAATTTTATTTTAAGAAATCGTCGTGTTCATTTCCGGTGTCAAGTTAACTTGGAATTTTGAATTTAAAATTAATGATTGATTTTATTTTTGATTTTTAATTTATAGATGCTACTTTATTACTCAGTCCTATTAAGTTGGATCTGTAAGCTATACTACGTATTCAATTACGATTGAATTTGTTTAAAAAAAACACCCGTCGGCATTTATGTTAAAACTGTTTTATCTGATATGAACTAGTGCTTGACTGCGATCCCACCTGATGGTAAGCAGTGATGCAGTCGTTGATGATATGAGGCGCACTAGTTTATTAAGAGCCTATACACTCTAGCCTTGAAGACACTTAAATTATAATCAGACGAGAAGACCGCAGCAGGCAAATTGTTCCAGTCCTTCGATGTACGCGGTATAAATGAAGGGGCGAAACGTTTAGTCCGGACCGTAGAGGTTTCAACAACGTCAGGGTGGATTCTCGCGATTACTCGCCGTAAATCGGGTTGTCCGATGACTCTTACAAATAATAAAACTATCCAAGTCTTTAAATACCACAAAAAAATATAACCCAACAAAATAATTGACGAAATACCTCAGATTTCACTAAACAATTTAACCGTTTCTAGAATTACGCAGCCAAATCTAATTCCGCCATGTTTACTGGTCAGGAAATTTTTCACTGAAATATTTCGTCGACAGATTTCGTTTTGTTACTGACAACCGTTCGGTCCAGCGGTTAATGTACGTGGGATTCGGTTCTGTGTGCGACAGACGTAGGTTCGAGTTGCGGAAAAATAAAATTTTATTATTATAAGGACGCTTGTTGAAGATTGGCATGTTGTCATATCTTTTTTTGGTTTTGTTGTCAAGCGGCAATGTTGTTGAGTATTTTTTTCTTTGTTTGCGTAATATCCGAGTCAGATTTCCTATTTTAATAATAGAAAATGTTAATATTTTTTCATAATTCTTAAGAGACTTTATTACCTACCTGCCTTGACAGGTTTTTTTTTTATTAGCCCGTTGTGTCTCACTGCAGGGCACAGGCCTCTCTTCCGTTATTCCACTCTTTTCTGTCCTTAGCCACTTCTGGCCAATCCTTAAGGTAGGAGTCCAAATCGGCACGCCATCTTTACAGGTTGAATTTCAAAATATCCTAACTTATTCTTTACAGCATACCTCTGTGGAAAATTCTTTACATCATACCTCTGTGGAAAATTTCAGCATTCTAGTTCCAGGGATTCGGGCTGGGTATTGAAAAATCAGTCAGTAAGTCAGAAATTTTACTTTTGTATACTTATACAGATTTTCTATACGTACATAAATACATCTACAATGAAAAAAAAATGGTACTTGATAAATAAAATCTAATTGAAAATTTTGTTATTAAATAGTTTTAATAATTCGCATTAAACATTACATACCTACATCTCGTCTGTACATTGAAATATTTCCAATTAAAACAGCCAAGGAATTTAAGGATAATTTAAAATAAAACCAGTTTATATTTAGTTACGAGTATTACCAGAAACAACAAAATTATTCACAATCAACTCAAACTTTTAGCTCCGAAAACAGCTCATAATTTCGGAAAAGTTTAATGAAAACCACTATTTCAGTAGATTTTCATGTGAATAGTAATCCCACACCCTGAAATACCATCTAAAACTACATGATTTCGCAATAAATCACCATGGAGAATTCACCAGAAGAAAGTAAAAAATAAACAAAAGTATTTTACGGATTCTTTTGAACCCTCGAAATTATAAAACCTATGTTTTATGTAGGTTCAAAATAGCGAAGCAATAAAAATGTTCTTAACAAAAAAAAAAAAAACAATGATTTGACTTTGAAACTTTCTGAGGACTGAAAACAAATTTACTTAATTTTAGCCACGGGCAATGACCCCGTTGCCTAACATGTTAGAGAAAGCTACTGGTTTTTTTTTAAGAGTCTGTTGTGTCTCAGTTAGAAGGCTTTTTAGCCTCGAACAGATTAATATTTTCTTTTTTCAACATGTGTTTGGTTTATACGATTGTGTGATGTACGAATAAATTGGAATTGAAAATATTTATTCCAGACACAGTAATGACGTTCATGTTATGTTAGTACAAACTTTTAAGTATGTTAGTAAAATTTAAAATTATTATTTTTTGGACATGCATGAGCGACCACTGCCTCAGGATTTGACTGTCCACTCTGTTTGACACCTTGCCCAGAAGCGTGTTGGTGCTCCTCTTTACTCGCGGCCACAGGGAAGTCGCTCTTTTGCGAAGCACCGCCTGGAAGCCATCTGTGCTGATAAAGCTACGGTTCCCTAGAACATTTCATCACCACTGCTCTCAAAACGGTGTAGGAAAACATCGTGAGGAAACCGGCATGTCCTAGAACCAAAAATTCGTAGACATGTGACATTCAACAACCCGCACTGAGCCCGCGTGGTGGATTACTGCCCATTCATTCTTCTAGAGAAGAGGCCCAAGTCCCAGCAGTGGAAACATTAAAAAGGGTGATGATGATGTCTCTAGAACAAAATGTTATGGAATAATAAGCTGAAATGTAAAAAAAACTATATGAGACGTTATTTTTTTAATTTACAATTTAACTTATTGAAATAACCAGTCGGAAACTACCTTATTATTTACACAGAACTTCAGAACCTCATACCATAAATAGTATAATGAAAAATTATTGATTAACAGCGTCTTAGCGAAGCCTACGTCAGACGAGGCAAGACTAGAGAGTTCTATACAGAAATTCATCATCATCATCATCAGCTCTAATGTTCCCACTGCTGGGACTCAGGCCTCCTCTCTAGGAGAGAGAATGGGCCGTAATCCACCACGAGGGCCTAGTGCAGGTTGGTGAATGTCACATGTCTTCGAATTTTTGTTTCTAGGACATGCCGGTTTTCTCACGATGTTTTCTCTCGCCGTTTTGAGAACAAAAATTACAATCATTTAAAATAAATAAAAAATACAAAAATTTGAGACGCACAGGATCGTGCATTGTGGCGACACTTGGGGAGGCCTATGTCCAACAGTGGACGTCTATCGGCTGAAATGATGATGATGTTGATGAAATTGAACGTTCTGAATATTACGAAGTTTATGCGAAGCAAGCGATAGTACAATAGCGGAGGCCCCAAAACTTAACTAAAACCGAAATGAGGCGTTATTCACGCCTCTCCTTAGTTTTAAAATGAAGTAGTAATTACTTCAGGACATTAGACTATTTTAATACCTATTTAGACTAGTTTAGCACATTGCAGTGTGCTCACAGGAAAACTAAACAATTATTACGTAATCACTGGTCATAGGGTTTCATAGTTTTTCTCACATTTTTGTGCAGAGAAATAAGTTGGCTAGATGTGACACGCAATGTGTAGAATAGAATAAACTTTATTGTAAACCAAAACAGTAACAATTTTACAGAAATCTTTGACTCTCTATCTAAACTATATCCTAGATTTAAGGGGTTCTTAATAAATAGTAAGATAATTCATTTTCAAAACAGTCTCGCAGTACCTTTTTTTTGAGGTTTCAATGCCTTCTCCCGTTCTGGGTAGAGTGAGAGACTAGAAACTTTTACTAGCTAAAACCTATCTATGTTTCTCTAGTTGCCCCTTTTGCGATGGTAACCATTTCCAACATTTATAGAGCCCAGTCTCTCATACCCAATCGATTGCTGACGGATTTTTTTTTCAGTCCTTCCATATCCCACCCCAATTCGGTACATAAAGAATCAGTTTCTGAATCTAACAAAGGGTCGCTATTATAACAACATACCTTTGCTTGCAGCATCGATCGCAAATAATCGTTATCAAAAAATAAGTCTTTTTTAAGAATTTATTTCAACAGATTTTTTAAATTGTTCATGGCTACAACTACGCTCATAATCTGTCCTCTACCACGCTCACCAACCCATCACTTCCATTTCCCCGACCTCTTCGTCGCCACGTACCACGACAAACACGTGGAAAGGAGCTCGTCAGCGTCAGAGGCTGCTGGTATTAAAACATTACGACAGTAATTAGTCAATTATGTGCCTCATTAGCACTTTAAAGGTCTTAGATGTGCCTGATGGCTGTTATACGGATGACAAAGACTGGTTTATGTTTGTCGCTATGCCTTTGTAGTCTATAGATGTTTAGTTTTTTTGATGAGAAGTCATCCATTGGTAGAAACTCTATGTTAGAGGTCTATGCAGCGTGAACGCAGCGTTTAGCGAGGCTTATGCAGCGTGAACGCAGTGTCTACGAGGCTTATGCAGCGTTAACGAAGCATCTACGAAGCTGGTGTAGTGTCTACGCACCATAAGTATGTGAGAACTGCATAGCGTTTACGCGGCTTCTATCCTACGCTTTTCTTTTTGAGGCATGAAGTCACCAAATAACTTCTCACGCTCTAGGATGGAGCAAGAGCAAGTATCAGACTTTTATCAAGGAAAACCCACCCGTGATTCTTCAGGTTGTAGTGAACAATCTTGCAGCCCTGACAGCTGATCCTGTCGCATGAAAGTGGTTTTCCTGAAAATGAAACGCTCGACTCTCACCAAGTCATCGGTCCTCCTTGCGGGAGCCCATCCTACGCTGCGTCTGCGACGCATATCTTCATTCCTGATGAGATCACGTAAGGAAACTCCAACCAAAACCCTTTTCATTGCTCTTTGGATGGCTTTAAGTCTTCTGCAAAGCCCAAAGTGTCGCTTACACCTAAAAAGAATTCATATACCTACAAGGTGTAAGGGACAGGTATCCGCTAACTTTAAGAACTTGCTCAGTAGATGAAATTGAACCACCTTCCAAGAGATCTTTTTTCCGGGAACGAAAAAAAAGAATCAACCTCTTCTTAAAAAATTATGAACTTGATTGGACAGTTTGTCTGAGGAGGCCAATTTTTTTTTTCGTTTCCGGAAAAAATTTCGTGTGAAAATTTCGTCTACTGAGCAAACCCTCAATGTTTGCGTAGATCAATTTTTTTTTAAGTGGGATTATCATCAAGTGACATCCCCCACTCTTGGGCAGAGCGGCAGATAGTGTCAGACTTTTACTGACTAAAAACCCATTCCTGTTCCTTCGTTGCCTTTCGTACCGGAGCCAAAACTTCCTTCATTCTTCGATTCATTGCGACCCTGCTGGGCCCCTACAGAAGTTTGCGTACAAAAGTTTGACATACAAGATGTAACCTCTCCTTTACTCTTATACCTTATATGTCACTCGGCCAAGGTGGAATGGAAGACATTTTTTATTCTATTTTTTGTTCTGGATATAGAACACAAATCCTGTTTGCAGCTCACTGAAGTATTAGTTACAGGAAAATGGCCGGAAAACTCTTGTTCTTACACGATTTCCTTTGTCAACTGGTTTATTTTTAGTAGATATCTCTTGTAACTGTTATTGTAAGGAAGAAGCCATACTGAAAAGAATTCTTAGTTTTTTTAAGATATTTTTGATAGGACTTTTACTCAAGGATAGCTGATGTTACGAAGAGTAACTTAGGCTACATATTGTTTGTGGACTTGCAGACGGCGACCAATGGGTAGATCGCTGTCCGACCGTCTGGTAATCGAAGCAAGCCCAAATCGTCGACGGAAGGAGATGTCAGCGGAAACCAACTGGGGCCATATGTTCGCTTCTGAAATGAAAACCCGGCTTTGAAATGCAAGGCAACGAGGGAATTATAGGACAGGGTTTTATTCAGTAAAAGTCTGACGCACTTTCTCGCTCCACCCAAGAGCGGGGAATGTCATTACATGATTTCCAAACTAAAAAAAAAAATAGCAACTACTTACATAAAGTCAAAGTTCAGTCTCTTTGCCTGCAATCGGTAACTCAATCGCGAGTTACGACGCGACCTTCGGTAGTGTCAGTGTGTGTGTCCGATGCTATCTCAGAAACATTATTGTTTCAATTAGACTGATGAACGCGCTTACGGGTTTCGTTAATGTATATATTGTTACGTTTGTGTAGGAAGAGGGTTCGGCTCATACAATATTAATTTTAGTTGCGAAACACGTGTATTTATGTACAGAATCTATGTGTAAAATTTTACAAGTGTATCATGAAAAATCACAAAGTTATAAGCTTGTTATGCTACCTGGTTGTCCGCACAAATACATAGTCACCGGGCCATGTGGGAAACTGAGGGGTGTTTTGCTCTCGCACCTAGTTATGCGCTGGCACCTAATGCCCGCTATGACCTACCGTGATCTGTGTTGTACTTAGTGGCGGTGGTGTTCAACTTGTGACCTTTTTTTTGAATATTTTTAGGAAAAATTATAACATGGTGTAAAAATTATTGGAATCGATTCAGTTACTGATTCTTAACTAACTATATTGAGGTTTCGCATAAACTAAACATTATTGTATAGTGTTGAAGATAGCGTGAAGATTAGTACGAGTGGTAATGGCTCCGACTTACGAGTTGTAGGTCGCGGGTTCTTTACACTTACTCTCAAAACGGTGAAGGAAAACATCGTGAGGAAACCGGCATGTCCTAAAACCAAAAATTCGAAGACATGTGACATTCACCAACCCGCACTGGGCCCGCGTGGTGGATTACGGCCCATTCCCTCTCCTAGAGAGGAGGAGAGTCCCAGCAGTGGGAACATTAAAAAGGCTGATGATGGTGATGATGGAACCCCAATAGTTTCGGCTGTGCGTTTATATGTCAGTCTTTTTTTTAAATTAATATAAACTAGTGCTTGATTGCGATCCGACCTGATGCTAAGCAGTGATGCAGTCTCTGATGGCGAGGCACACTAGTTTATTAAAAGCCTATTCACTCTAGCCTTGAAGACAGCCAAATTATAATCGGACGGGAAGACCGCAGCAGGCAAACTGTTCCTGTCCTTCGATGTACGCGGTATAAAAAACGAGGCGAAACGCTTAGTCCGGACCGTAGAGGTTTCAACAACTTAAGAGGCTGCTTTTCCACTCGCCTATCGTAAACATCGAGCATGGTTTAAAAGCTTGTTACTTCATCTAACGCAATCCAACGTGATGTTTGATGAAAAGGCAACGCGAAAAAAGAGTGATAATACCTGAAAACTCTGTTGGCATTCAGTAATTCCGTGATTTACTCGAATATTTTACAAAACTTGTTCCAGGAAATACGTATTTTATTTAAACGTTTAAAAGTTTTTGAAAAACATTGTCATTATTTAGAATCTTGATTTTGCTAGGCTTGTATGTTGTACTTTTTTGACTTCTTTCATTTTTGAGTAAATTATGAAGTGTCAAAGTTCATGCAAAATAGCGGATTTTCAGAGGTTTAACTGGATTAGTTTTACACAAATTTATAAATTTATTTTCATAGAAGCCTAGATAATATCCACAAGATACTGAGTTTCCAAAATATCTAATGAAAAATTTGTAATAACGTCATAATCGCGTAAGAGCGGTTGTATGAAAAACAGTGAAAATGTATGTCGAGATGCATCCCCTTAAGGGTGGATATTCGCCGTACGTCGGGTTGTCAGTTTCTTCTTTTACATAATAGAGATGTATGTATTTAGAAATTATATGTATGTTTATCACTTGTCTAATACTCACAGCACAAGCTCTGCTTAGTTTGGGACTAGATGGCATTGTGTGATAGTTGTGGAATATTGTAATATGCAAATATGGCTGTAACAGCTCCTAAGCTTTCAGGGAATCGTAAGCTAATATTACGTTCCAATGATTTGGTAATAATTCTCTGAATTGGAACAAGAGGAGACATCTTGGGAACATAGAAGATTCCTGGTTTCTAGGAATTGCTGCTAACTATCTTTGTATCGATCGAATTAAAGCGCTAAAGCCTACATCCGTCTTTGCTCATTATACTCGAAGAAGGTTTGTCTCTGTGTTATGTGATATACACCGTTAAATTTTGATCATTTTAATCCCGTGGAGGGTCGATCCGGTACATGAAATACTATCGATTTGTAAAGATAAAATTTAAAAAATAAAGTACCTTTTTTTAAAACTCTAATTAATTTAAGAAATTAATTTCTTTAAGAAAATGTCAGCTGAGTGAGTCCAATGACTTGTAGGTAGTAGTCGGCGTTGCGTACTACCGGATCAACCCTCCAAGGGATCGAAACGATCAAAATTTAGCGCTGTGTTGATAAGATAGAATAGCATAGTCAGCCTTATATTGTTTTAACTGCTGGGACTCAGACCTCCTCTCTAGGAGAGACCCTCACCAGGTACTCAGTTCAGCTTTTGGAAAGCCTTCCAACGCTACGCCTTCCGGTACGTGGTCACCACTCCAGAACCTTTTGCCCCATCGACCATCTGTTCGTCGATACGGGCTTAGTCCTTATCGGACAGCGAGCTAACCTTTGCTCACCGTCCCCGTCACCCACACAAACAGACAAATAATATTGAAAATTATTAGTTCAGATCACTAATCAATTCTTCTATCCACAATTAAAATAAAAGTCTATTGTTATAAACTAAAACAGGAACCATATTAACATCTGTTTGTCTATAATATCACTCAATAATACTATTAAAACTGTACATAAATATGGCCTATTATCATATATTATGGCCCCGTAAAAACATCAACAGTACATTCCATAATAAACTCCATATTGAAAAAGGAAAAATGGTCTATTAGATCATTATAGTATTCTGACATCATCAATAGTTATAACTCAGTGGTAACAACCCTAACTTATGAGCTGTATGTCGCGGGTTCAAACCTAACCTTCTTTGTCTAATTAATTTCATAACTATCATCATCATCATTATTTCAGCCGAAGAACGTCCAGTGTTGGACATAGGCCTCCCCCAAGCGTCGCCACAACGACCGATCCTGTGCGTCTCGCATCCACCGCATTCGTCGGTCCACCTTGTGGGAAGCCTTCCAACGCTGCATTTTCCGGTGCGCGTTTCCCATCGACCATCCGTTCTGCGAGCAATGTGCCCTGCCCTCTTTCATCACCACTGCTCATAATTCATTAAACCTCAAGCGAACGCCATCGCGCCGGCGTTCGTTGTCTCATTGTATTTCAATTGTGTCACTAATTACGGTATTTGAAACCTTAAAAAGATAAAAAAAAAAAAAAAAAACGTAAGGAAACCGACATGTCTTAGAGCCAAAAATTCGATGGCAAGTGACATTACCAACCCGCACTGGACTCGCGTTCTAGAAAGGCCCATTTACTCTCCAAGACATGAGGCCTGAGTCCCAGTAACAAGAACAATATCGGACAACGAACAATTTGTTGCGCGCCGTCCGCTCGTCCTATAAGGATCAAGCCTTAGTTGTCGAGTTACATTACGGCCTATTCACTCTATTAAATAGTAGACCTGAGTCACAGCAGTAAGAACAGTATTAGAGACGAGCAATGGGTAGCTCGCCGTCCGGTCGTCCTATAAAAACCAAGCCCGAGTTGTCGACCGTGCTTAGTCCCTTATGCACCTCAAAGAGACGTTAATAAAACCGTAAGGGTCCAGTTGGGCCAATGTTTGCTAGGACCATGAGAAAACTTCTCAAAAGGAAATCCGTGATCTTAGAACGCAAAGGGCTATTGAAGTAACATACAGGTTTCAGTCAGTAAAGGTCTAACATGCCCTTTCGCTCCACCTTAGAGCGGGAGAATTCATTAGATGATTTCAGAGCAACAAACTTATCTAAAAAAATCTTAATGCAGAAACCAATCCTACCAAAAAAAGTCTCTAGCCCCCAAAAAATAATGTAGTACCAACCTAATAACCGTCTCTAGTCCCCCAAAAATAATATCTTAGCACCAATCTAACAACTCCTAAAAAAATATCATAGTTTCAACCTAACAAAAGTCTTTATCTCCCCAAACTAATATTCAACTCTAGCCCCCAAAAAATAACGTAGTACCAACCTAACAAAAGTTTCTAATTCCCAAAAATAACGTAGTACTTATAACAACAGTATCTAGCTCCCAAAAAGGAAACGTAGTACCAACCTTATAACCATTTCTAGCTCCCAAAAAAAATAACGCAGTACCAAACTAACACCAGTCTCTAGCCCCCAAACAAATTACCTAATGTCAACCTAATAACCGTATCTAATCTCCAAAAAACTAACGTAGTACCAACCTAACAACAGTCTCTAGCCCCCAAATAAATTAGGTACCTAGTATCACCCTAATAACCATTTCTTACTCCCATACAAATAACGTAGTACCAACCTAATAACGGTCTCTAGCCCCCAAACAAATAACCTAATATGAACCTTAAAACCATTTCTTACCCCCATAAAAATAACTTAGTACCAACCTAACAACGGCTTCTAGCCCCCAAAACCTAATGTCTCTAACTCCCAAAAAAATAATGTAGTACCAACCTAATAACCGTCTCTAGCCCCCAAACCAATTACCTAGTATCAACGTTATAACCATTTCTAACCCCCATAAAAATAACGTAGTACCAACCTAACAACGGTCTCTAGCCCCCAAAAACCTAATGTCTCTAACCCCCAAAAAAATAATGTAGTACCAACCTATTAACTACTTCCAGCCCCCAAAAACAACAACGTAGTACTAACCTAATAACCGTATCTAGTCCCCCAAAAAAATAAACAGTAGTATATTCTGAATCATCATCATCATCATCATCATCTTCCTACCCTTGTCCCATGTTACTTGGGGTCGGCGCAACACTATTTTTTTTTTCCATTCTGTTCTGTCACACTATCACTAACTCCCTTTTCTGTCATATCATTACTCATACAATCCATCTTTACAGGAGTTTTGTAGCTCTTCAAACTCTAGTATACCCACATAGTTATCATCGCAAATACCTTCATCTCAAAGTATCGCTGATTTAAACAGTTTTTCATTCATTTTAAGCCCTGGAAGTCGGCTTACGACTTTAAAATTCGTAGCCCGACGGCTTACACTTTTTGCATATTTAATGACACTGTTTTTGCAGAAAAACACCCCTAAGATTACCTCCCGACCAGACGATTTTCTTTTCTATAACAAAGGAAAAAATTAGCTATAAAAACTTGTCTGAACGATATTAAAATATGACTAAAACACTAATTTAAACCTTATCATAGGGCTTAATGTAGATAAGAAACAAAACTAGACGATCTTCAAGTGTTTTATCATATCAAAATTGTTCTAATCACTATTTACGATTACCTCACGCCCAGCGGAAAAGTCACAAACGAGTTTTCTAAGCATTAAATGTTATATACGCAAATTTGGACCCTATAACAAAAGAGTTACACGGCAAAATTGCATGCGGGAACTGAAACTAATTTTTTGATGCTACGTTCATCATAGCAACAGCGCCATCTCTACGAATTCCTACAAAATTTTTCACTGAACCATTTTCTTATAAGAACTCACACACTAGTGCATTCTGTGTGCATTCGGCACACACCCTCATCTTTCTATACAATCGAACGCACCCACACTGCAAAGAAAAAAACGATAAAAAACTGCACACAAACACAAGTTTCGTGCACACACTAGACAAGGATAGACGAATGTTTTGAAAAAAATCGAACTTTGTATCCAAAAATTTTTTGGTGGTTTTTTATACATTGTTATGTAAGTTAGATGTCATTTGGATTATTACAAAGTGTAAGATAAGTGAGTAGAACTGAAATGCAAAGGGTTCATACAAGCGCGGGACACCAACACAGACGCGCGTGTGCCGACGACACTGCATTCTGTCCGTGTAGTAGTGCTATACTCCGTCCGCACGGTCTTGAACCCAGTTGTGTGTTTCTGAACGAGGAAAGACTTGTACGGAAACTTTTGTGGTTTTACCAGTGAATAATAGTGAATTGTGTATGTAAATAAAACAGATTTATTTAATATATTTTGGTATAAGAGGAATAATTATTAACTTTGTGTCGTTCGTTTAAAATCATCGCTAAAATGAGTTCGTAAGTGTAAAACTGTGAAACTAAATGGAATTAAGCATCAAAAATGCAGGTAAAAATGTTTTATAACTCGTACTAGTGCTAATCATTGCAGTAAGCTGCAATTTAAGTATAAAAACTAAATTTTTTTGGGAATTTTGTTCACATTTACGACTGTCAGCGGCAAGGATCAAGACTGGTCGAGCGGCGGCGCTCGTCGCAGTAAATACAAGGTAATGGCTAAGTACGCACGCCGTCTAGTACGGAGTGCGCGCTCGGTGCAGTCCCGCCTATGCACAATCGGTGGAGCGTCGCATTTCCGTTCCCGGCACACAACTGGACCACAACACGCGACATAACCGCTAAAAACCTCCGAAAAATAAACAAAAATATCCAAAAAATATCTGACCACAGACTATATTTTATAAAAAAAAATATTCATATCATCGCGTAGTGGCTTCAACAAACACAAAACAAAATCTAAGAAAAACATATTTTGGGATTTAGTGAGTTTTTCCGAATTTTTCCTCGTATTTAAGTGCGGCTCACTTCGCTGAGATGCAAACAACATATCACATGGAAACTTAGGACCCGAACTATATTTTTTATTTAGTATTAAATAAATAATAAAAGGAATATTTTTGTGAAAAGTGACTGTCGTGATGTGTTACAATATATTAAGCTGTGACAGTGTAATCGCTGTGAAATACGGCTGAATGGATTTGTGATTACATGACGAGGTGACGCCGATTTGTCATTGCAACTTTTTTCTTTTTTTTACAAAAATTACTACCGAAGTGTCAAACTGGACGGAAGAGGAACCGGCCACCTCTGACGCATGTGAGTACTATTTGGCGCGTTAAACAAAGAACTTTTTTGAATTTTCAAAGTCAATAATGTGTGCCCTTAATCTTGCGTTCTCCTTGACTTAAAGTAGTGTTAGTGTGCGTGCAATGCATATGTAAACGCACGCGTAACGGTCGCTGTGTGCGTAGAGTTCACGCACATTTTTTTGTGTTTTCTTACGAGCCCCCCTCCACTCTCCCCACCTATACTCGTTATCGTTTATCTGTCCCACTCTTTTTCTATGACTACGTCGTTTTACATTGCAACGTTGTGCCTGTGTGCGTGAAGCCCACGTGTGTGCGTTAATAAATTGCAACCTATATTTTGATCGAAGGCCAATGACGGCATAGAGAAAACGATTCTATTTTCAAATTTCTTTCTGATTTCTATTATAGAGCTGCTCTAACCGAAAAAGAAGTTGATAGTTTTGGGAATTCGAAATTAGAACTTTTTTGGGAACGAATTTTTGGGGTTGACGAAAAAAAGTTTGTTAAAAACGTTGAATAACTTTTGATTATTAATTTTCTTTAGGTTTTAATAATTAATAAAATAAATAGATAGTTAATTTTCAGTTTATTAGTGCAATAAATGAGTTATTATCGGTGCTACGAAGCTCTACGCGCTATCGTAGGCTAAAATAAAGCCGTCGGAACTTATGACAAGCGCTTCGAAATATTTTTTTGCCTAAATTTTAATTAATTGTTTAATTTTAGATGACATTTGTCGTCTATTAATTAATTTTGAATAGGTTTATCTGGATAGTGGAGTGTATAATATAAGATGCAATTCTAATACTTTTATAACCTACAAATAGTCAAAAAATAAGTCTAAAGTCTAAAAACCTAGTATATATGATATGATTTTATTATGAAAAGTATTTAATTTTATTTTCGCAAATAAATTAAATTGATCTTTTTGAACAATGGTTATAAATTAAAGATAGTCATTCTTTTGATTTTCATCATAAATCTTACAGTTTACAAACTCATGTAAAACTATTTAATTTCCTAATGATTCGTAAATAAAATACAATGCACAACAATGAGTATTTTGGTTAACAAATCGGACAACATTTATCGCTGTTTGACCAAAACATTTTATTTATAAATTATGAGAATAAGCTTATGGCCAGGAAGTATTGTAGGTACTTATGTATGCACTCACTTACTCATGTGACCTATATTTTATCAGTAATACATTAAAGATCCTTGTCGTTGTGAAAATTAAATGAGAATTGTTTCAATTTATTTGAATATTTTGCCAATAAAAATGGTAGGTATTGTGTCATTCGCATAACTATAAAATAGTAAGCGCATGACTATAGGCATACGATTTTAACTATACGCTAACTATGTAAACCTATACGCTCATGATTTATATGTTGTTTAACTATCTTATTATTAATAAGAAATGTATATTGTTATATCTTCTACTTGCTCTACCTATAAATATAATTTATAAATTAAACAAAAAGAGAAAAAAATCCACTCATTTCGACTCTCAATTCACTCTCCGACGTCAAATACAGCATACCTGTCAAATTTCATAAAAAGAACAATAAGAAATTCAAGTTCGCGCCCTTCAATTCCAGCCAGTCCTTGCGCGCGCGGCCAAGGCAAGCGCAGGCGCAGCGACTGTCAATGTTACTACATAACCTACAACTGGCTTGCCCCGCCATCTTGCATTCAGACCCGTTTGAAGGCTACGCATGGCCGATGTCTTAGTTTAAACTATGTTTCTGTTAAGTTTATGTCCATGGTTATGAACATGTCAATTTGAAATTAAATACTGAGGTTTTTATTCTTTGATTTGTGCATAAGACTTTGAAAAACAAATTCATTTTGACAGCTGATGTACTCAGGCGAGATTAACCTACAATTGAGCTTTAAATTACAATTTAGTTTTCCCACAGTAAACCTTATATTATATCTACGGAAATTTTATACTTGAAGAAGTTTACAAAATAAGTGTTCAAAAAAACTTATACTTACATTATTTTTTGTTGTTTCAAGTATTGGTTGAAACATTTATAACCTATGGCTTTTCAACAACAATTGAAAACTTCCAAATGTATTTTTTTTATCTTTTCAAAACTTTACCGTAGGTAATTTGTTTCATCTATCGCCATTCAAAATCTATTTGACGGACAACACAGGATACTAAAAACCAAAAAGAAATGAAATAGTTATGATTTTTATCAGCTAGAATAATTTATATTATGCAAGTTACCAGCGGACGTGGCACGGCGGGTATTTAGGTGCGCCCGCGCAACGGCCAAGGCGAAAGTCAGTTTGTACAATCTACTCAACGTCTGTTTAATTTGACGATAGATGGCGCTAGATACTAATAGTAGTAAATAATATTTTAATGTGGACTAGATTTTAGTTATGTCTGAAATGGCCTAGGACCGCTTTCTTTTTCTAGTTCAGAAAATATAGCTAGTAGATTGATATTTCTAACTTGTTGGCGCCTCTGCTCAAATGTATCACAACTCCAAAAAAAATTGTTTGCTGATAATTTCAGTATTGCTCATACATACTTCTTCTTCTTCTTCCTGCCCTTATCCCATATTACTTGGGGTCGGCACAATACGTTTTCTTCTTCCATTCTGTCCTGTCAACCGTCAAACTATCACTAACTCCCTTTTCTTTCATATCACCTCTCACACAATCCATCCATCTTTTTTCGGCCTTCCTCTCCCTCTCCATCCATCTACATGCTCATACATACACATATTCTTAAATATTCTCATACCTGTAATTCAATTATTGGCCCACAGATGACCCATTTTTATTTATTTATTTGAAGCGTCAAATCCCTGAATTATTAGAATTTCAAATCCTTTTTAGGGTTCCGTAGCCAAATGGCAAAAAACGGAACCCTTATAGATTCGTCATGTCTGTCTGTCTGTCTGTCTGTCTGTCTGTCTGTCTGTCTGTCTGTCTGTCTGTCTGTCCGTCTGTCCGTCCGTATGTCACAGCCACTTTTTTCCGAAACTATAAGAGCTATACTGTTGAAACTTTGTAAGTAGATGTATTCTGTGAACCGCATTAAGATTTTTGCACAAAAATAGAAAAAGAGCAATAAATTTTGGGGGTCCCCATACTTAGAACTGAAACTCGAAAATTTTTTTTTCATCAAACCTATACGTGTGGGGTATCTATGGATAGGTCTTCAAAAATGATACTGAGGTTTCTAATATCATTTTTTTCTAAACTGAATAGTTTGCGCGAGAGACACTTCCAAAGTGGTAAAATGTGTGTCCCCCCCCCTCTAACTTCTAAAATAAGAGAATGATAAAACTAAAAAAAATATATGATGTACATTACTATAAAAACTGCCAACGAAAATTGGTTTGAACGAAATCTAGTAAGTAGTTTTTTTTTAATGCGTCATAAATCGAAAAAAATACACTATTGTTAAAACATCGATTAAAGTTACAACACATTACAAGAACTTTTATATTATGTTACTTGCTGCTACGGAACCCTTCATGGGCGAGTCCGACTCGCACTTGGCCGGTTTTTTTCTTAATAATTAGATTTTTCAGTTGTGTCACTATTTGAGTGAAGGTGCGAATTATAAAAAAAAAAAAACGAAAAATACCAATTTAGATCTGTTTAAAAATAGTTAAGTTAGGTATTAAATGGAAATAACGATAAACTAGAATTCTTATCGCATTACACAATTTGCGTCATTTTCATTTTAAGTGGCACTATAAAAAACCAAATTACTATTTTGATTTTTAAAGTAACGAATTACTATCTATTTCGTTAATTTATGATTTTTTTTTAACATCAAAGAACAATTTAATTTCGTTTTATTTTTAAACATATAAAAATGTATGATATTTTTTACAATTATTTCTAATACCTATATCTCTCGTTTGATAAAACTTTTCATAAATTGATCCGTTGTGGAATATGTATGTCGTGGCCAGATCTTAAAAATTGATCACTTCATGAAGTAAAACTGGCCAGATTGTTTTAAACAATAAAGTTTGATGATATTTCAATCCTCGTTTGGCCTACTTTATATCATTGAAATCCTACATCAATGATATGGCCAAACGAGTATTGACATATCATCAAATGTTAACGTTTAAACGATCTGGCCAGCTTTCGATGGCCATTTCATGAAGTGATCAATTTGTAAGAACTGGCCAAGACACAGATATATATATTATACCTACCTATATACGAGTATATGTATGTCTATTTCCTGTAAATAGCAGACAAAAGTGTTTTAAAGTTCCAGTGTAGATTTTTTTATTTTAAGTCCACCTGTGTACCACTTCTGTACTTATATCAATAAATACGTTATTTTAACGTTATAATCTAGTTATAACTATTAAGTATCTAAACTATTACGACACTTAAGCAGTATGTACACAACGTTCAATGTCACAACCGACTGAATGTCGGCGGCCATATTGAATTTATTCCCGCCTAACTCTATGACATTTATAATAGACGCCTGCGCAGTCTAGCGGTCTAGATAACGTGACGCAAAATAACTGTTCTCGTGGGCGCATTTTGATAACTATTGTAATTTCAGATTATTAATATTATTTTTTGCCATTATTTACTTTGTATCTATATTCGTTACATTTTAAGAGGATTTCTTTAAAAAAAAACATATGAGAACATTTGTTTAACATATTTAAGGTAAAACTGACTTTTTTTAATTGATGATATATTTCTGTGGTCGCTATAACAACAGAATAAAATAAATATTTAAGTGGGCCTTCATACAACAAACGTGATTTTTTGCCGTTTTTTGCTACAAACGGTACGGAATCCTTCGTGCGCGAGTCCAACTCGCACTTGGCCGGTTTTTTAACTTTCTCTAACTTTTCCAATATTGTACTTATATCCATTTTACGATAGACATAACACGTTTTATGATACAAATGTACATAATAACTTAAAAATAAATTGATTTACGTCAATAAGCTACTAAATAGCCTAAGTGCCTTTCAATTTATTTATTGATCATTAACTTTGTCGTTATTTTCTTTTATGTGCTTAGAGTTCATTTTGAAGGACATGGATATAGTTTAACTGTAGGTTTATGAAATTTTATCTGTAAACTTTATTCCCTAATAATAATTTGTAACTAAATGTCCTCTGATGGATATTTATTTGCTTATTTTATTTGGTTCTTTAACAACGAGTACACTATTAGGTACTACATATTATATAGTTGAAAATCGATCTTTATTCAAAGTGTCCCATCACTTAAAGAAAAGTATTAAATAAACTTTTTTATTCGCAGGAAACGATAAATAGAAAAACAAAACTAAACATAATAAAAACGACAGAAAGTTAAAGAAATTTGGACAAACAGAATTTAACATTAAACATTTTTTTACCCTCAGCTTTGCCTGCGTAGGTACCTACATAAAATATAGCCTATGTCACTTAGTAATAAAGCAGCTATCTATCGATGAAAAAATTTTAGCAATCGGACCAGTACTTTCAGAGATTACCTCCTACAAACAAAAAAAACAAACTTTACCTCTTTATAATATTAGTATAGATATGTAACTTTACAGTATCGTCTTAATCTCATAATTGTCATATCTGTTGATATTTTTCACTGTAAATGAAAGTTCAACAGAATAAGTCATAGTAGAAATATCTAATTAGTCTGAATTTATTCAGTGATTAGTCTACCAGTCACTATAATATTCTAGATCACGACATTTCACGTCCAAAACGAGGTATAACAGTAAATATTAAGCGATTAAAATAAATCTACAGAGCATTCTACGATCGTGCAGCGAATCTAGGTTGTGGACACTAGGCCGCGGCAGGTGCAACTACCCTACTGCAACCAAACCAGTCGAAATACTGGCCTCTAACGGATCTCACTATTTGAATTTCGAACAGCGATATTTTGGTTTGAAAATGGAATGTTTTGTGCCTATGATTGGTTTGATTTTGGCATTCTTGATTTGAAGTTATATTGTTTAGATGCTTGAAATTTAAATTGCCTGACTTAAATGATTGAAAATCAAATGAAAAAAAAAATCCGTCATATTTCTTCTGTTCTTTCAGTCTTTCAAAACCGTGATCATTAATAAGGAGAATCTGTCTGACATATTAACGAATAGCCGAAACTATTGGAACTAGGAGGATGAAATTTTGCAAATGGCAATCCATGATGTAGGCGAGCATTAAGAGACGGTTTTATAAATTCACCCTCTGAAGGGATTAAGCGGGGGTCCAAAGTTTGTATGAAGAAACCTTCTTTCAAGCTTTTCAGAAGTTAGTTTCACATAAAAACAAGATGTTAAAAAACCAGATTTTTCCAACTTAATCCTTAACTCCAGAAATCCCATAAAACCTCAACGCTTGACACAAATAACTAAACACTCATTTCAGTCAGACAATAATAACTGCTCCAAAAAATAAAAGAAAAAATCGTAAAAAAAAAACAGTAAAACCCCAAAAATGAGGTCATTCAGGCGGCGGGCGAAAGCGACGTGCGTTTTTTTCTTCGCTTATTGCATTATTGTCTGGAATCACCCGTACTACGAAGTGCCAATGTCATCACAATTTTGTCGTGAGAAGAGGATAGTGCTATACGTCTTATAGAGCACCATCTCTCTCACACACCGGAATTATAATGATTTTAAGATGTCATAGTAGGGGCAGGACGTATTGTTTTCCGCACGTCTTGCGAGCAGATGGTTGTCCTTTAATTATGTTGGGTCAGTTTTAAGGTTTCCCTTTCAATATTTTTGGCGTTTTCGGTATTGTAAAGGTGGCCTCGAGTTTACTTTTGAAGGTGAAAATGTTTTATGGGATTCTGCGCCTTGTATTTTTGTCTCACGCAGTAATTACATTTTTGTCTGGACCAAATTTGCGTCCAATAAACCAGAAATTCGAAGTTTTGTGATGTACACAACGTGACTATGCGCCTTAGAAATAAAAACTTTCTTCTTCTTCTTCTTCCTGCCCTTATCCCGTTTTATTTGGGGTCAGCGCAACACCTTTTTTTCTTCCATTCTGTCCTGTCACTTTAAAATCTTTTTTTGGGGTCCTAGCAATAGGAATATTAAAGACTTTTTTAGGGGCCTAGCAATTAGAAATCAGAAACATTAATTCTTAAATACCCTAATTACATGCACTTTTAAATTGTCAAAATGTCGATCAGTCTAAAAATAAACATTGAAAATCTAAATTGCAATGTTGAATAATAGTAATAGGAATTTTATAGACTTCTTTTAGGGGCTCTAGCAATAGGAATATTAAAGTCTTTTTTGAAGAGTGACTGGAGGTACTTAGAGGGTTTCTTTTACTGACTAAAACTAGAGATGTGCCGTTTGCCGTTAACGGCAATATTGCCGTGAAGTGGGAATATTGGTAGGAATATTGCCCGAAGTTTGAATATTGGTAGGAATATTGCCCGAAGTATGAATATTGGTGGCGGCAATATTGCCAGCAATCCTAACTAATATTATAAATGTGAAAGTGTGGATGTCTGGATGTTTGTTACTTAATCACGCACAAATGGCTGAACGGATTTGGATAAAATTAGGCATGCATATAGCCTTTGACATGGAAAAGAACATAGGCTACCTTTTATCCTGATTTCTTAAGTACCTAATGCCACACGGGCGAAGCCGCGGGCAAAAGCTAGTATTCCCATATTGCAGGCAACGGCACATCTCTAAGTAAAACCCACGCGTGTTCTTTTAGTTGTACTTTGCGTTGTAGTGCCACGGCGACTCTTTTGAACAATACAAAAAAAAATCTACACTATTATTAAACAGTATTAAAGTTTTTTTTTTTTTTGTAGAACGTAATCTCTGAAAATACTGGTCCGATTACTCAATACTTTCACCGATAAAAAGCTGTTTTATTCCTGAATGACATAGGCTATATTTTATGTAAGCGGGCGAAGCCGCAGGCAAAAGGTAGTTTTTTTTTTTTATGGTGGGAAAAAATCATGCATTGACATCCCCCGCCCTTGGGCGGAGCGGGAGATAGTGTCAGACTCTTACTGACTAAAAGACCCACCCCGTTCCTTCTAGCCTTCATACCGGGGCTCGAGCGCCCTTTCGGATAACCCTGGCCCCAGTAGGCTTCGACCCAGCTGGGTCCCTGCTGTTGCTGACAACTCCTTGAGGCACGCGGGAACAGTGCGCGCCGTCGACGACTTGGGCTTGGTCCGGACAGTTACCGGACGGCCGGACAGTGAGCTACCCATTGCTCACCGTCCGCAAGCCTGCGTCTACGTTGGCCGGAAATCGGGAGGCAAAAGGTAGTTGCTGATAAAATGTCTTTTTACCCAGAATCTCAAGTCATGAATTCAAAGGATAAAGGTAGCCCATAATATGCAGTATTTTGTTCACAATGTAGATTAAATATTCTCACTGACACTGATGTTTCCAAAGCTAATGGAACCTTTCATACTCCTAACAATATCAGTTTGTTAGATTAAGTTTCCTTTACATTTTTCCTAGCAACTAACATCCGGCGCACTTATCGTAATAAGTCTTCCTATTTAAGATAGCGTACCTTAGTCAGTAAGAACGTGACCTTTGTAGGATCACTTTGTTTACCGTCTGTCTGTCAAGACCCTTTTTCTCAAGAACGCTTGGTACTTAATAAATTTCATTTAATACTTAAGCTGAAATTTCTAACAAATAGTCAAATTTGATTCTTCTTGAAGCAGTAAAAAAAATCTTTTTTTTTTATAATGAATAGGCTCGTGTTTGACCACAATCTCACCTGATGGTAAGCGATGATGTGGCCGACGATGGAACACGCTTGTCTAGAAGCAATCTATTCACTCTTGACTTAAAGACCCCTAGGTTATAGCTATCAGGAAACACAGACTCCGGCAGGGAATTCCATTCCTTAGCTGTACGCATAATAAATGTACTCCCAAAACGCTTTGTATGTTTATGTGGGATGTCCACCATATACAGGTGGCGCAACGCCGTACGTCTTGTGGTCCGATGATGGAACGGACTTGGCGGAATTAAATTGTGTAACTCTAGTGCACACTCCCCGAAGATCTAACTTCTAAGTCAACGAAATCTAAAGATATGGCCGTTTATAATCTCTTTAAGCGCATATTTTGACATTCGCAAGGAAATAAAAATCTATAGAGTACTTCCCATTGACACAGAAACTTGAAATTAGGCAAGAAATAAGGTCACAAAGCAAAAGGAAAAACCGCCTCAAGATGTTAGCAAAACTACAGAGGAAAACCCTGGGTCCTGGAAAGCAAGGCAAGGAAGGAACTTAGGAGTGATTTTTAGTCAGTAAAACTCGCTCTACCCTAGAGTGGAAAAAGTCATTAGAGATGATTTACAAATAAAAAAAAAATGAAACAATGCCGCGTTTGAAAATCATAAATTCCTTTTTCAAATTTTTGTTATGAAATTACAATATTATTTTCACATTCGTTACATAGTTCATTACAAAATTTTGAAAAAGGAATTTATAATATTCATTATGCTATTAATGAATTCCTCTGGCAGTCCAAAAGCGCCATTTTCATTCGTCAAATTAACTTCCCATTTCCTCACCAACAAATAGTAAACAATGTAACATATTATGTTTGTATGTTTGTAAATAATCAGCTAAACTGTTCTACTCTACAATATAGTCACTGGTGTTGACGAATTTTTAAACAAACTATTGTGAATAACGAAATATTTTTGTGATTATCTGTGTCTTCGTCTGTTTTTGTTTCAAATGTTTTTCCTTTGATGATTAATATCGTCGTTGAAATAAATAATTTAAATATATAATAAAAACTAGCTTTTGCCCGCGGTTAACTATGTCACTCAGGAATAAAGCAGCTTTCTCTAGGTGAAAAAATTTTAGCAATTGAACCAGTACCAGAGATTACCTCCAACAAACAAAAAAATCTTTACCTCTTTATAATATCAGTGTAAATAACAGAGCCAAGTTGCATAAAAGGTGCTTTAAACAATATTAAATTAACTGGACTTCTGTCTACACCAAAAAACAGAGTATGTTAATCAGAAATCCAAGAATAAACTTCAAGTGAGCACAGGGAAGTAATAAAACGACCAAAAACAAGATCTCCAAAACGAATGTTGAGTCAGACATGAAGCCCGAGGCAAAGTAACTTATTAAAGATAATGAAATATGTCTTCAAAAATTAATGAGTGAAATATTGAATCATCAACATCATCATTACTGCTGGATGCCTTACTATGGATTACTGATGGGCCTTCTCCAAGTATTACCACAATGACCGATCCTGTGTGTCTCGCATCCATCGGATTCTCGCGACCTTCATCAGGTCGTCTGTATACCTTGTGGACAGCATTCCAACGCTATATCTTCCGAAATATTGAAAGAGACTAATAGAAAACAAAATATTAGAATGCAGTCAAGTATGGCTCAAAGATCTCATAACAGTCCCCAAAAAATTAATCTACCTTTGATCTTTACAATAAAAACAAAACTATTAATAAACTAACTTTTCTAAAATCCAATAATAACTTCATTAACAACCACAATCGCCGACCACATCAACTTTCAACGCATTAAAAAAAAACTGCTTAAAACAAGGAAAACAAAATATAAAAACATTACCCTTCGTAACCGCGCAATTTCAAGTAGCAAAACTAAAATCAAAATGGCTGCGGGCGCGGATCAGTAATATCTATCGCACAAAATAAATTCTCAGTAAAAACTGATGTACCTCATCCGTCTACAGTTTAAAACGAGAAACAAGTTTAATACAAAAAGGTCTTGCCCGGTTCTAAGGCATACTCGTTTGTTGACTTTATTCTTCTTATTTTGTCTATGGCGTTTGAAAATTATAAATTCCTTTTTCAAATTTTTGTTGCGTCATTACAATATTATTTTTACATTTGTTAATTACAAAATTTTGAAAAAGGAATTTATAATTTTCGCTAATAGACAACGAATGCGAAAATAATATTGTAATGTCATTACAAAATTTTGAAAAAGGAATTTATAATTTTCATTAAGGAATTTATGAATAAAATGCAATAATTAAAGTGATTTATGAATTTAAAATTGGAACGTTTTAAACAAAACCGGAAAAATGTAGTCTCACCTTTTATTTTGCGCATAAAAGGCTTTCACTGAAATTTGATATCCTGTTTTGGCGACGACGTGGTAACCGGTCGCCATGACCTACCCCACTCGCGTATTCCTTACAGTAAGGCACAAGGCGGCCGAAAAATACGAACAGAGAAAGGTTACTTACACTTTCCTTGAGTATTCGATGGAATACTAAGAAAGTTTGTGATTTTTGGGGAATTTACGGATCATTTAAATTAGATTTTAAAGTTCTTACTTCTCAGATGAAACTTGTGCCTGATTTGTAAAACCATTTTCTTAATCCAATTCATTTGTATTAGCTTTTACCCGAGTTCATAAAATACAGCCTATGTCACTCAGGAATAAAGCAGCTTTCTATATTATGGAAACATTTTAGCAATCGTACTTTCAGAGATTACCTTCTACAAACAAAAAAAAAAAAACTTTATCTCTTTATATTGTTAGTGTAGATTTACTTAGATACAAATAAAAATTACAGCAGCAAAATTCTCGCTATGAGCTGTTACTCTGAAAAAAAATTAGTTATGAATATTAAACACATCCTTTTACTTTATTATCATCATCTTGTAATTACAATTTATCGCTTTTTTTATGGTGGGAAAAATCATCAAATGACAACACCCGCTCTTGGGCGGAGTGGGACATAGTGTCAGACTCTTACTGACTAAAAGCCCACCCCGTTCCTTCTAGCCTTCATACCGGGGCTCGAGTTCCCTTTCGGATAACCCTGGCCCCAGTAGGCTTCGACCCGGCTGGATCCCTGCTGTTGCTGACTAGTCAACCATTTTGATATATAGAACTACTGACTGCGTTCTAAATTCAAACCCTATTCTTCCATCAACCTCTAAACCATAGAGCTGTACGATAGTTTCTTTCATTTTAACTTCATGCCCTTTTGCACGTACCGTACATAAAACTAGTTTTATCAGAAATTCTAGGTAAAACTAAGATATTTATGAGATTGACATTGACATCTTTCAGATGCCACACCTGTTGGCAAAGCGAATATGTCTCTGGATTACTGAAGATCCAGGAAAATTTTATCTCGTTGTATTTTCATCTTGTTTTGATGTTTACTGTATGGTGGGAAGGTTATTATGTTAGTCTTTTTAATATCTTTTGAATTACCTTTGCCAGAATAACTTGCAAAAATATTATGACACTATAAATTCGAAACCCTTTTTCGAATTTATATTGTCATAATATTTTTTATCATAATATCCTTCATCAGTATCTTCTTTTGCAAGTAAAACTGCTTGTATGGTAGGTTTCTGTCGGTTTTGAAGGATTTCTTGCTGTACCTATGTTTTATGTAAAGTTAGCTTTTTGAAAAAAAATCTGATACTGTCAGAAAAAGGGCAACACAAAGTCTTTCAAAATTAAGCAATTGTAGTAGCGTTTTAATCAATAAAGCGAAAAATGCTGTGATATTAGAAATAAGTTAACCATGTAATATTAATACCACAATTATTTTAACCTAATCGAACTCTATGTAATCATAATTTAGTTTCGAAAATTTCACTTGTATCTCGCATTTGTTTACCTTTACAGTAATCTTAAGTTCAACTTAAAAATAACACCATAAATAAACTCGTATACCAAATCACTGGCCACTATTAATCGCACACTCATTTCGAAATATTCGCATTCTCATTTCAAATTCGCATTCGCGTTCTTTATGACGTCCATCCCTACTAGATAATCGTTCCGCCCAAAGCTACTGCAAGCTTCATCTTACGTCTTCAACAGTAGAACCAGTTCCTACAGTCTTAGCTCCATCAGTTATGTTTTTATATTTATATCGTTCGTTATTATAGGGAGAGGCGCACTGCTGATGTCTGGGCGAATGTGGGATGGAATAAAAATAGTTTTGACCTTTTCGCAAATTGTTACGTGATGTTTTGTGAAACCATAGATGTGTGAAACTGTTTCGGTAACAAAATTTTTAAAATTGTTTTTTTTTTATTAATAAATTAAACTCGAGTCCTTTTTTTCAATAGAGCAATCTTTATCTACTTTATTTTTAATACAAAAAAGGGGATAATTATTTTTTTAGTTTAGTTTTATAAACTAAAACACAGAGTACTCTTTTTCACAATGTACAATATTTAATACTTTTTGGTTCTAGCTATTTTTTTATTAATTATTTTTATTTAATTAAACTTCATGTACAGTAGTGGAACATAGGCGGACTTAATGCAACAAGGCATTCTCTCCCAGCCAAGTCAAGTCAGTCAGTCTTTTTTTATTAGAATGGATTACCTTGCATTTGATTACTATCTCACCTGACGGTAAGTAATGATGTAGTCAACGATGGAGCACGCTTACCCAAAAGTACAATACGTTCCAAATGAGAATAGAATCGCCCGCCATGTTGTGACGTCACGATTTACTGTCAAATCAAGGAAATAAATTTTTAAACATTAATTAATTTACGAAAAATTTAAGTTATTTATGAACTGTGAACGAAAAACGCTTAATCAGAATCCAGTTCTTAAATTTTACTCATCTCTAAGTTCTTAATTTTGCCAAAATTTCTTCAATTTGACAGTACGACGAGACGTCAAAACAGGAATCGTTCCTATTCTCATTTGGAACGCGTAGTAACCTAATCACTCTTGACTTCTCAATCGACTCTAATGCATCAAGCTGGTATCTGGCATGACCCATCCTGATAAGGTTGAACAGTATCCTATTCTCTCTTGACTTAAAGACCTTCAGGCAGTAGCTATTAGGAAACACAGACCCTGGCTTGGAATTCCACTCTTAAGCTTTCGAAAACTGTCAATTAGTGACAATAGAAAGACAACGACAGAATGAACGTCGACGTTCGCTTGGGGTTTATTGAATTAAGCTGCCATAACTGCTTATTTTATGAGAAAAATACAAAAGTACAGGTAAAAATAAAACATCTTAGTTTGTCCTTGGCCTGTTCCTTGAAGAAGTATTATATTTTACGTGGGATTGAAGCTCGTCGCGTGCTTGTCTTCTGTGAATCAATACTCAACATGAGAGTGAGGATATCTGTCTAACTGTTCAGCTTTTACAGAAGGAAAGAAAGGATAAATATTTACTGATAGATACACACAGTTCAGAAAAACATCTTCTTTTTTTTTTGTTCTTGTCTGTGTCTCTGTCTGTCAATACTCTCAAACTATACTTCTTTTGACCAATATTTGGCAACCTGTACGGCTCTATTGTTGGCCTCGTATAGATCCTGAAAACTGCAGGTGGTTATGCAGGATAGGCAGCATAGCAGGTGGCGCATGTCCTGTGGAGAGGCTTCACACTGGCACTGTGCTAGAAAATGTTGAAACTTAAGAATAACAGACAACACAATGTGTATCTTACGCACGAAATAAGAACAGGTCACTACGTGTTTACAGCTAAAGAAACATAAATCTTCAAGCCTGTAATATTTGAATGAGTAGACAGAAGAAGAGGTGAGTAGTAAACCTATGGGTTTACTCCTTAACCCCAAGGACTGTCGGTTGTTCGAAAGAATTACTGCTGCCATTTATCATCACCATCAACATTTGAACCGAAGGACATCCACTGCTGGACAAAGACCTCCCCCAAGTGTCGCTACAATGACCGGTCCTTTGCGTCTCGTATCCAATTGATTCCCGCAATCCTCACTAGGTCTTTCACTGTCCACTTTATGGGAGGCCCACCAATGCTGCGTCTTCCTTTACGCAATCGCTACTCCAGAATCTTTCGGCCTCATCGACCATCTGTTTTGCGAGCAATGTGCTCAATCCACTGCCATTTTCGTGGCGATTCTTCAAGCTATATCGATAACTTTGGGGGCTCTATTGTTACTCATGAAAGATGAGAAGCTAGTGCTCTGATCCAATTAGAAAGAAACTCCACAGTTACTTTATTAAGACTTCGGAATTTCCTAAAAAGCCTTGATTAAGTAACTGGCAGGTTTGAAACATTAACAAGATTGAAATAAAAATAAAATAAATTTATTTATTATAGTCCTTGGTTATCGATACGAAAGACCTTGATATTTAATTTGCAGCCAACATTGAACTTTCGGGCATAAATATTTTAAATGTCAATATTTGATCTCGGAAGAATGTTTCTTACTTAAATTACAGATAAAAAGCAATTATATTTTCGGTACTTCCTTATTGCAAGATACCATGTGAAAGACAGGAAATATTTTTATTTTTTACCATCACACTTACCCTTTTTTTGATGGAGAATAATCAAATAACTTCTTGTGCTCTGGATGGAGCGAGAAGGACTTATTAGACTTTAACTTTTTTTTTATTATTGATAGGCTCGCGTTTCACCACCATCTCACCTGATGGTAAGCGATGATATGGTCGACGATAGAGCATGCTTACCTAGAAGTAACCTATTCACTCTTGACTTAAAGACAACTAAGCTGTAGCTATCAGGAAACACAGACTCCGGCAGGGAATTAACTGACTAAAAACTACCTTGGGTTCCTTCAGTTGTAGTTCCTTCAAGGCTACGATGACTCTTTGAAATTACCTTTCATTCCCGGCAGGCATCGCCCCTAATGGACCTCTATCCGATTGCGAAAATTTTTTCACTGTCAGAAAGCTGCTTTATTCCTGAGTGTCATAGGCTATATTTTATATACGCGGGTGAAGTTGCGAGCAAAAGCTAGTATTTTATATACAAACTAGTAACAGGCATCGTCACCCGAACACAGAAGCGTATGTTCAGTGTGTATGCGGGACAAAAAATAAAATGAGAGCCGGTGAATGGCCGCCTGCGCCGGAGTGCCAGGGCTGACCAATGGGAGGACGTGATGTTATATCATTTTAAAGTTATAGTATAGGATGATATGATACGTATTTTAATTTACTTATATTTTTTTGGGCAAAAATACATCTACTGATATTGTAAAGCAGAAAGTTTAAACGTTTGTTACTCATTCACGCTTAAAAGTCAAAACCGATGTTTATGAAATTTGACACTGTTAAAACTAAGTATGATCGCTGTCAAGCACTGGTTTAAATTCAATAAAAGAAAGGCCACGTCAAATTTTTTCAGAAAAAAAATTTCAACTAACTGAACTAAAAAAAACTGAAAAAAAAACTAAGTGACATTTTGGTAGCATATATTGTTTGCATACATTATTGAAGTTTTTTTGGAGAATTCATTAAATTATAACTTTTGTACCGATGAAAACCCATCTGTATTCCTTCAGTTGCCAATTGCGTTTCAGGACCACGGAAAGAGTAACTTTCGAACAATCTCGCAAATACAAAATCTCCATACTTATATAGAAATTGAGAAAAAGATGTCACTAACTACGTATTGAAAACTGTATAAAAAAGCACATATTTATCCAAGCTCCTGTCAAATCAATCAAAAAACGCTTCAACTTCGAAATTCAAACTATTCCAAACTTCTTTTTGCAAACTGACCATTTGATGCATTGATATTCCTGTCATACCTCTTTTAGTGATTTCAAAAAAAGAACACACAAAATGGCGTTTGGACGTCGGTTGAGGTAGGGCAGGTTTTAATAGGGCTGGCAGTTGGGAAAACTGAAATTGTGGTCACCTACTGTATGATAGAATAACCGTGATATAGATTAACTGATAATGGGTTATTGAGGGTTCAATGTTCTAAATGATAAGTGAAAAAAGTAGACTATTTGATTGAAATGAAAAAGCCAAAATTACATAATTACTTATATTTATGTGCTGATTTAGATTTTCTGACCATTTTTGATGCGTAGTTCCTTAAAAGATATGGTTCTTCTAGCATTTCCGTCAAATCCCTTTTAAGATTTTATTTTGAAACTTTCAAATTTTCACTATTATTATAATTGATAGGTTCGTCTATCACCACTACCTGACTTGATGGTAAGCAGTAATGATGTGGTCGACGACAGAGCACGTTTTTCTAAAAATAACTCATTCACTCTTGACTTCAAGACCCCTAAGTTGTTGCTATTACCTATTAAGACCTTTCTGTATAATCCTACACATTAATAACCCACCTACATTTACAGGCGCACTAGAAACCTTAAGCAAACTCTATACAAAATGCTGTAAAAATATTCCATGTTGCTTAATGCCTGCAAAGCCTTCAACAACCCTACCATCATGCGTCAGCGCGGGCAGTTTGACAGCTTTTGAGTCGCGTTCGCTTTTTGAATTGTGGGCGAAGAGTATCTTTTTTGATTCGATTGGCTTAGGTTGCCAGTCATACTGCCTAGTTTTTTTTTTACTTATTTTATCTTTACGCGTTTTGTTCATTAGTCAGTATGGGCCTTTATGTGGTTACAATAGAAGGATGTTGAGTAATGTTTTCTCCTTTAAATAATTTCAATAGAATAATAATATAATATTGTTTGATAAAATTATATTAATTTTAGCGCAATGAGCTGTTTTGTTGATGATTAATTTAATATTACGTTAGTTATTTAAAAGGGAAATCCCAACGTTTTCATTGTTTGTTTTAGCATAAACGTTATCAGCCTTTTTATGTTCCCACTGTTGGGACTCAGGCCTCCTCTCTAGGAGAGGGAATGGGCCATAATCCACCACGCGGGCCCAATGCGTATTAGTGGACATCACATGTCTTCGAATATGTATAATGTATAGTTTAGTCAGAAGATATTAAGTATCTTGACAAATTGCCAATATTTAGTCACTAAAGTAGACGCCAAATAAACGTAGAATAACGGTCATTGACCCCTCTACATTTATTGACATTATTAATTTCAAAAACGGAATTAAAGACATAAATCTGTCTTGAATCGACATATATCGTGATCCTTTACCTTTTCTGAAAAACAGTTCATTGATGGTTTTTCAGGTATCTTCGTGGAGATAATTTTTAGTTGCAGCGTAATATTATATATTCTATAACCTTTCTCGATAAATAAGTTATCCACCACTAAAAGACTGTTTTCAGTTCGAGCCAGTAGTTTCTGAGATAAGCGCATTCAACCAAACAAACGCTCTTCAGCTTTATTATATTGTATGTTTACAACAGTTTTAAAACCATTACCTGGGATTGTAGGTCAGTAGGAAAAAAACCTGTTTACATTTTTCTTTTTAACCGACTTCAAAAAAGGAGGAGGTTCTCAATTCGACCGTTTATATGTTTTTTTTTTTTTGTTAAGAAAAAAATCTAACTAAACAGTACCTAATTCATACTATATGTATTACTGAAGTAATAATGTATGTAGGTACTTCTAAAAACCATTTCTTCCTTTATAGGCCAGTAGGAAAAAAACCTGTTTACATTTTTGTTCTTACTAAGAAAAAAATCTAACTAAATATTTAGTAATTCAGATATTTTATAGATGATTTTTAGATCACTTGAATACGTCCAAGTAATATGTCATACGATATTATTGTCTAAATAATTAAAACTGGACAATTCGAACCACAAAATTCTATTTGTTATTGAAACAAAACATGTCAATTTGAAATAATGATATCATATAACCACCTACAAAATTCAATAACAAACAATAACCAATTAAGTATATAGAACCCGGTAAATATGTTCAATAAACAAAATATAAAGCGGTCTATATATAGAAACAAAACAATGTTGTTTTTGGTCACAAATATCTGAGAGGCAACTGAACTATGCGACCTGATTTATTATAATGTATTCATTGTTTTAACCTGTCGAATACTGTTATTAAAGATACAATAGAAAGATAATATTATTAATTATTATTATTATTAATAAGAGAGCGAACGCGTTTGCTTTCGGTTTAAGAACAATTGAAGGATTAAGTAGCCAAAGGCACTGGTGCCAGGGTTATTCGAAAGGGAACTCGAGCCCCGGTATGAAGGCTAGAAGGAACAGGGTGGGTCGTTTAGTCAGTAAGAGTCTGACACTATCTCCCGCTCCGCCCAAGAGCGGGGGTTGTCATTGGATGATTTTCCCCACCTTAAAAAAAAAAATAAAAAAAGCGGACTAAGGTGTTATCTGACAAAATAAAAAAATCCGACTTTTTGCATGAACATAGGTTTTAACTTTTGATTTAAAACAGTTACATAGTTACAGATGCTATCAAAGGTTTTAACTGTCAATCAAGTATATATTTCAGATTTGCAAATGTGCTAACAGCAGAAATATTACCAGAGAATCGTAATTGTAGTTAACAACCTTGTCCACTTACCCCTTTAATTAAGAGGAGAGTGATTAAAAACACCTAAAAATACACTTATTGTTTTCAAAATCTATAGAAATACACCGCATAGAATTGTGTACACACACAAAAAAAAATGAAGAATTCAAATAGATGTGCCAACAGTTCCACCGCGAGATATTCGCAAACCTATCCTTAATTTCGAGAGAAAAATAAAGTAATATAAATATAATAGTAATATCTAAATTATTGTCATTTGATGATTTCTCACCAAATGACAATTAAAATGAATTCTCTGTCGGTATCTGTGTTTCCTGATAGCTACTACCTAGGGGTCTTTAAGTCAAGAGTGAATAGGTTACTTCTAGGCAAGCGTGCTCCAACTTCGGCCACGTCATCGCTTACTACCAGGTGAGATAGTGGTCAAACGCGAACCAATCAATAATAAAAATGTTTTTTTTTTTGCAGAATTAATGCTAATAATTGGTCCTGAAATCCAAACAAAACCAAGGATTATTCCTAGTATTTAACAGCTATACATTTCCACCGATAATATAAATATAAGGACACAGTTATCAGTTCAATAAAATGCTTTTTATTACTCACAATTATGTTAATAACACAAACTATTGAATCGTTCGACGCTTATTGAGGTTGCTGCACTTTTACCTTCGGATATTATTAATAAATAATAAGGGCATTATTTTAATAAGAATTGTAATATTAAATTTGATGTGCGGTGTTGGTGAACCGTCCAGAACGGGTGACGCCAAAAATGACGCAATAAAGATAAAGAATAAAGAACAAAATAAACAATATATCTATCTATGACGCAAAATTGTCTAGATTGACGTAAAAGTATTAGGAGGAAACAAACCAGGGGATTGATTGATGTATGGTGTTGAGCCACCGGTACATGGTGGACATACCAGTCATACGTACAAAACGTTTTGGGAACACTGTTATTGAACGAACTTATTAAAGCTTTAGTATGAATTAGATTGGCTTCAAAAGCAGACTAAAGAAATCCCACTTAGATGAGATAATTATGTCATTTTGTCAGTCAAAGAAGTCGAAAAATTTTGGGAACACATAGTATGCTGTGGGTACAGCGAAGGAGTGGAATTCCCTGCCAATCTGTGTTTCCTGATAGCTACAGCCTAAGAGTCTTTAAGTCAGGAGTGAATAGGTTACTTTCAGACAAGCGTGCCGTATCGTAGACCACATCATCGCTTACCAAAAATTGAGATAGTGGTCAAACGGGAGCCTAAAAATAATAATAAAAAATATCTTTTTGCTACCCGCATTGGACCCGCCTGGTGTATATGATCATGCCCTATTCTAGAGAGAAGGCCTGAGTCCCAGCAGTGGGAACATTATAATGCTGATTATTTATGTTTATACTCATCCAACCATCATGATTTAAGATGTAATAAATTCAGAGATCATTTACCATTAAACTTTCTCAACTTTCTGAATCTTTTACTCGACATACAGTAGGGGATAACTTTATTTTACATGCTAGTTTCTGCCACCGGCTTTTTTTTTTGGTGGGGAAAATCATCCAATGATAACCCCCGCTCTTGGGAGGAGCGGGAGATAGTGTCAGACTCTTACTGACTAAAAAACCCACCCCATTCCTTCAAGCCTTATTCGTACCGGGGCTCGAGTTCCCTTTCGGATAACCCTGGCCCCAGTAGGCTTCGACCCGGCTGGGCCTCTGCTGTTGCTGAAAACTCCTTGAGGCGCGCGGGAACAGTGCGCGCCGTCGACGACTTGGGCTTGGTCCGTACAGTTACCGGACGGTCGGACAGCGAGCTACCCATTGCTCACTGTCCGCAAGCCCACGCCTACGGTGCTGGAAATCGGGATCGGAATCCCGGCGGCGGCGAGAGCGCCGTTGCCTGATGCAGTCGGCCTCCTCCTTTGCGAGCATTACTGCTTCGCAGAAGTCGGCGACCGCCTGCCACTCCTCCTCGCTCCGGACCATGGCCTGTACCAAGGCCCGGTCTGCCACCGGAAATTACAGGTTTTCCTTTCCGACCGCTAACCGTTAATCTATGGGTTGACTGACATTACTTTGACGAGCGCGAAGAACACTACGCTCTATTGGGTGAAAAGTTGGCCTCGGTTTGGACGATTACCGGATGACCGGACGGCGAACTACCCGTTGTTCGTCGTCCGCAAACCTGCCGTGGCTGGTAGGCTAGTCAGGGTCCTGGTCGCAGCGGCTAAGGTGTGAGGATGTCTCTTCCCTCACACTTACGTCCATCTCCTTCTCTAGGCACGCCTGCTTTGAAGTAAACTTCAAGATGAAGTAACAGGTCTTGGAGGAATGTCACATTGTCTAGGGGATTACATCACACGAGACTTTAAGACGACAAGACTATAGTAAGCTACAGGCTGAATCGAATTAGACACGACAGAAATCTACAATTCCTAAAGCCAGCTGTCCACGGACGCGTAGCTTCATAGACGCGTATTCGTCATCACACGCTTGGTGTACACCTGCGTGAAGGTGACCTAGTGACGAATACGCGTCTGTACAGCTACGCGTCCGTAGACAGTAGGCCATGGTTTTGTATGTAAGCTTCACGCAAGCGTATTATAGTGACGTATATGCGTCTGTATAGCTACGCGTCCATGAGCAGTAGGATGTAGTGGATGTAGTTTTGTATGTAAGCTGTGAGCAGGCGTACACTAGGAAATCGTTTTGTGTGTAAGCTTCACGCAAGCGTACACCAAGCGTATTATAGTGACGTATATGCGTCTATAAAGCTACGCGTGGACAGTAGGACATGGTTTTGTATGTAAGCTTCACGAAGCGTACACCAAGCGTATTATAGTGACGCAAATGCGTCTATGAAGCTACGCGTCCGTGGACAGTAGGACGTAGTTTTGTCTGTAAGCTTCACGAAGCGTACACCAAGCGTATTATAGTGACGCATATGCGTCTATGAAGCTACGCGTCCGTGGACAGTAGGACGTAGTTTTGTGTGTAAGCTTCACGAAGCGTAGACTAAGCGTGTAATGACGAATATGCGACTATGAAGCTACGCGTCCGTGGACAGTAGGACGTAATTTTGTATATAAGCTTCACGCAAGCGTAGACTAAGCGTATTATAGTGACGTATATGCGACTATCAAGCTACGCGTCTGTGGACTGTAGGACGTAGTTTTGTATGTAAGCTTCACGCAAGCGTAGACTAAGCGTATTATAATGACATATATGCGTCTATGGAGCTACGCGTCCGTGGACAGTGGGCTTTAGTCACATCACACAAGTATAAAGACGAGAGATCTATTCTTATCTTTAATTAACATATTAATCATGTAATTAATAATTTAACAAGTAGTGAGTAGCAAGGAAGTGACAATGACGAGTGGTCAACAATAAAATTAGTAATTCCAATGACTAAACATACGGAATTCCGGTGTCTGTCCGTGTGTTTGTCAACAACTCAGAAACTCATTGGCTTATTAATTTATTTTAATTAAACATTCGTTTATTTGTTATTTCGTCTGTTGTGTGATGTGGTTTAATTTCTGTAACATTTATTGTTTGGTTATTTTGAGTCATTTTTAAATATAAATGTGTGTTGGTTTTCTACCAACCCTGTAAATGGTCTATTTGATTTGAAATAAACGTTTCTAATTTCTGAAATCTTTGGAGCGGGAGAAGTCATTGGATAATTTCCCGCCTAAAAAAAGTCAGATCAAGTCTTTTTTGAGGTAAGTAAGTCTGTCACTCTTGTACCCCTAGCCAAGTTGCTAATCTGCAATAGTTAACGCTTGTAGAAAGCTTCGAATGTACGGGAATGACGTCGTTTTAACGCTCAGTCACGTGGTCAAAACAAAAGAATTGGCGGCAAGGTCAACTCGAAGCGTTCGGCGCAAGCGAAACGGTTGTAACTTGGCTAGGAGGGCTGTTTGTTCCACGTCTATTAAGATGATTTCCTTCAAAATAGGCACACTATAGGCATATAGAGCAAAGTCACAACATTGCACAATGCCCAGCAATCAAAGAACAAAGCCACGCTGTCATTAAACCATTGATATAGCTGTCATTTTGAGTTGCTGATGATTTGGACACGTACATTCGGATATATTGTCCGAATCAACACATTTTATTTTCAATATTTTTTCACTGACGTTTCGGACGCCACTAACTTTATTAAAGCAGTTTAGTACAGTCAGATAAAAAAATGTTTTAAAATATAATATAAATAACTAATATATTATCCGAAGTTGCCGCCTTAAATCCATCATCACCTCCACGTGGGATCGCAGTCAAGTACTAGTTTACAACAGATAAAAAAAAACCTAAAATAGTTTTGGTAATAAGTTTTAATCCCCATATTTTAAATCTTTTTTGACTATAATAAACAGTGTGTCTCTGAATCGTCAGCAATTCGTCTCTTTAGGCCATCTAATTAAAATAGTGAAAATTAAAAATATAGTTTAAAAACACACGCTTTCATAGCATAACAAACTAAAAAGTGTAAAATAATTTTCAATATAGGTAGAAAATAATAATAATGAACGAAAAATATTAATATCATTGTGAAAAAAGCGTGGGGCGCTTTGTGCCATATTTTTCGTAAATCGCCCCACGCTTTTTTCACAATGATATTAATATTTTTTTTTTCTTCCTATATTGAAAATTATTTTACACTTTTTAGTTTGAAATGCTATGAAAGCGTATTTTTTTAGTTTTTTTAAACTATATTTTTATTTTTCACTAAAAAAAAAACGGATTATTGTATTGTCATCAATCTTTGATGAGTGTGCAAAGTTTGAAGAAAATCTGATCGTCCAAAGTAGGTCAAAATCGAGCTCAAAGGCGTTGGTAACAAACATACAGGTGAAGCTTAAGTTCTTATTATTATACAAGGTGCAGTTTTAAAACTGCACAATATTTCAGGAGGTTGTAATAAAACTCATAAATAATCATGTAAAAATACGAAACCTGGTCAATAATCAGTAATACTTGTTATTTAATTTTTTAATTACACTAAACTAAATCGATTGATCGATGGCCGCGGGGGCGTGGCTAGGGTGTGGCGTGCGGGATGATGATTGGATGATACATTATTTATGAAACTATCGTTGCGAGTTAGTGTGTGTGAAAACGCCCTTTATTGTTCCGTGTTTGTGTGTGTGAAAAAAAGCGCGGTTATAAAAAAAAAAAAATTACCTACTTATTTTATTATTGATTCGGGTCGAGAATCACTAACATAATTACCTCCTGAAATATTTTGCAGCTTCAAAACGACACCTTGTATATATTATTATTATTACATTTTAGTTTAAGTTCTTACAGTCCATCCCAAGGTTGTTTGGTAGATATTGCTGTCAGCATCTGATTTAAGTTTCTGTAAAATTCTTACTATTTTGGTGTACAATAAATTTATTCTATTTTATTCTATTCTTAGTAACCTAAGTGTACTATAATACATTTACTTTATCAAAATATTATGTAGCAAAGCATTTGACCCGGTTGAGTCACCAGGCAACCATGAACGAGTAAGATACCGCCAATACTGGTGACTGTTACGTGCTCATCAAGTTGGTAGTTTAATGTGGAATAATTTCAAGTGAGTTAACTTGGTACTTGATTGTTGGGGACAGGAAGATATAGAAACCGTTTCTAAGGAAAGTTTGTTTGTTTGAAAGATTTTATTTCAGGAACTACTAATTCGAATTGAATAATTTAATTAGTTTTTGATAACCCATTTATCGAGAAAGACTTACAAAACACTCCATAACTTTCACACAACTCCATCTATACAAGTAGCCAGATAAACTTAAAATAAAATACATTGACCTTTTCTTAATATCTTCAATATATCGAAGGTACCCGAAAAACCATCAATGATCTGTTTTTCAGAATAGGTAAAGGATCATGACATACGTCAATTCAAGACAGCTTCCGTTTTTGAAATTAAGAAAGTCAATAAATGTCGGAGGGTAATTATAAATGTCGGACCGTAATTCCACGTTTATTTGACTCCTTCCTTAGTCCCAAACTAAGCAAAGCTTGTACTGTGAGTACTAGACAACTAATACATACATATAAATACATACATATTATGGATAAATTTCACCCAGACACAAAACAAATAATCGTGCTCATCACACAAACATTTGTATTGAGTGGGAATCGAACCCTCTGGCATAGCGGTCAGGGTCACTAACCACTAGATCAACAGTCCAGTTTAGTATATAAAGTCTAACCTCTATAATCTGTATATTGTACAGATTAACGTTTTTAAACAACCAATACTTATTGGTAACCAAATACGCTCCAATATTGGACCAAAACTCGAGCAAAAAGTCTGTTACTAAAACGCTAGGAGCTGTCTGTCTGGGTATGACGTACCCATCAGGTCGACAACCTAAAGTTAGACGGAAAACAATGCTGCTGACATTTTATTAGTGATCTTTGGTTCAATACCTAGTTATTTTTATCTTTTGTTTTTGTCTCATTATCTTGAGTCTGGGTGTAGTAAACACTGCGTGTATTTGCCTTCTTGTAGAAATGTTGACCCAAGTTATGATCAGGAAATTTTTTTTTTTTTGCTAATGGTTTTGGCTTGGATACTAAGTCCTTTAAGCAATGTCTTCGTATGAATAGTTCTAGTTCACCATTAAAATACGGGTGCAACACATTCTAATATTTTTGTAGTATGTGGCAGCTAAGTCTTCTCGGCAAACTTCTCTGAGGTAGTCAAAACTACACAATAACCTAGAGCGCTTCACCATCATCAATTGCATCATTGCTTACCATCAGGTGGGATAGCAACGCACTAGTTTATATCAATTAAAAAGAAATATCTCCATTTCTCTCTCGTTCACCTGACATTTTAACATACCATACTAAGGCCCCAATTCCTCGCAAAATCGTACAATAACCTTAGCTGAAAACACCGAAAAATATGACATGAAATATTAGCAACACGAACGTAGGAAGGAGATCGATACCGGTCGAGTGGACGATTCGACAGCGACCTATAAAACTCGTAAGATGCTGGGGTGAGATCGCCTGGGGTGGCGGGGTAGAGATCAGCTAAGTACTGGATGAGCTGTGGGGTAATTTTGTTTTTTTTTTGGGGTGGATTTGTGGGGTGTATAAGTGTGGGAGATTTGGGATTATTAATAAATATAACATGTTACAATAAACGCACATCCTAAAAGTAGTAAATTTTTTATGTAAATTTTCAGTACTTCGATTGTAATTTAATTTTGTACTTTTATCAAAGTTCCGCTATCTCAAGATTATTAATGATTCATTTACTGAAAGAAAGCCACCAATTATTCAAAAAGACGTGACAGTAGTGAAAAAATGAGGAAAGCGGAACAGAGAGTAAAGTCCCACAAACTTCCGTTGAGAAGGGAGGATCCTCCGACCAGACTAATGTTATTTCTGGTGGGTAACTGCCTGATAGATGATTTCGGGCAGAAAGTTTTTCGCGCGATTTCAGCATAGATGACAATTTATGCTCAAATCGTGCGGACAACTTTAATTGCGCGTGGCGCCATGAATGTCGCTACAATTGCATAAACTCAAGATCGTTGATTACTAAAAGAAAGCCACTTACAGAAAAACTGATCAATACTAGTGGAAAAATAATGTTAGCATAAATTCATTGTATTAATCAGTCATTTTTCCACATGCCGCATCCACCCAGATTCTCTAATCTCTGTGTATCTTGAGGGTCAAAGATCCCGAGCATGTCTGTACTTTTTAGACGGTAGACAATGCAGACAGGCTATTTGTTTGGAAGTTCAGACTGGACGGTACGGTGGGGTAGGGCAGGGAAGGAAGATGAATTTTGGGGGAAGATGGCGCGTGTGAAAGATTATTTTGGGGGAAGAAGGCGCCTGCGAAATATTATTCTATGCTTGGTAATATTTTTGGGCAATGTTTTTATATTTGGCCGCGTTTTTTTTTAATTGATTTCTTGTCCGATTATAATTTAAAGTTGTAAAAATATAAAAGGCCATTTTGACATTTGTGTTTTGACTACCAAGCGGCCTGTCCGGTGTAGTGTAGTAGTGTATCGCCATTCATTCATTCATAATCAATAGCCTGTACAATATAACCATAAATCCAGTGACATTATGGGATATAAACAAACGCCAATAACTTTGTGGTTTATGAATATTATTTATTGATACTTTACTTTTATAATAACAAGACCTTTTCTAATAAGTTCTTTAAGTTTTTGTATTAATTAAAAATTCGTGGTGTATATAAATATTTTTAAATAAATTATTAAGAACTAGCTATTGCCAGCGGCTTTGCTTGCCTACACAATATATAGCCTATGTCACTCAGGAATAAAGCAGCTTTCTATAGGTGATTTTTTTTTTTGCATTCGGTCCAGTATTTTTAGAGATTACCTCTTACAAAATTCTCTTTATTATATTAGTGTAGATTTATTTCATTAGTTTTTTCTAGTCCTATAAGTATTTGTACTAATAAAAAATTAGTGGTATAAAGGTGCACATCTTACATCATCAGCTCCTCTAACTAACATAGTGACAAACAAACTGACATATAGACGCTAATAGTCGCCAAATTGAGGCTGGCAACTCGCCAGATGCTGTCAGTAAGAGTGAAATGTTGCCGCATGAGATAAACTTTACTCTCGAGATGCTGGAGAATACTTTCTCTATGTTTCTAGGTTGTAAATGAGGTTAAACCCTTCAGCCTTAATCTTTATCATGTGATCAGTAGAAAGATTTATCACATCCTAAAAGTTGGGCTAGTGAATCAATTTCAGCTGTTTTAAAAAAAAAAATCATTTATTTCAGGCTTTGATATTTTGTTAGTGGCTGAAACTTAAAACAAAGTTTGTCAAAAAAAAAAAAAATATAAACAGATCTAGTAGGTATACACTGTAGATAAAGAAAAGTAAAAGATAGAAACACGCTATATTTTCAAATCTGATTATTTATTTATTTATAACTGCACTCCAACGAATAGTTTAAAGAAACATTGCAACATACAAAATTTAATTAACTGATATAAATTGTATTTTGAATAACTGTTTTAACATTATACATACAATAAATAATAGCATAGTACAAAACAAAAACAAGAAAAAAAACAATAAAATACAGAATAAGGAATTATTACTAATTAATTGAAAAAAATAATTAATTAATCAAATAAACAAATTAAATTAAATAGCTGGGTGGGTGCAAATTAAATTAATAAACTATCTTTGATCTACGAGTTGATTCAAAAGGTGCTTTTAAAACTGAGCCAAGGTATTGCAGATGTCAATGCTATTGTTATCTGTACCAGAGACAGAAACAAATGGAGGAATATCGTTCGAATGAAAGTGATGAAGCATGGGAGGTCACGACCCTCAGCATTGAGAAGTACGACGCAAGGAGGAGATGGGTATCTGTTCGGCATCTAAGACTGTCAAATCAACGAACTAGAAGTACCTCATAACCATAACCTCTTCGGTACATAACTCATTCTGTCTTCACTCAAATCCTTTAATACTTGTAATACTGCTCACCTCCTAACTAAATAACTTAGTGGCATACAAACAGTTGCTAATAGGTACAAGTTAGTCGCTGGCACACCGCCACGGATGCTGCGAGAGTGAAATCTTAAACTAGTCGTGTTTATAGTTTATGGTTGACAGTCAAGGCTGCTCTATGGACGGCAGTGGAGAATGTTGGTTAGGAAAATTCGTTGTCTATGGAAGAATTGTTGTTGGAGCGTGTTTCTTTCCTATCGATCAGAAGATAAAAGTGTAAGTGCAAGCGTATTTTGTCCAATCTGTAACGCAAATTAAAATTAAAAGAAAATATTAATAGCCAAATCGAGAGTCTTTAAATAATACGTTTATAAGACTGGCAACATTGGCACGTTGAATGGCAATGTTAAATGTTTGGGTTAAGAGCGAGCAAGCCCTCTGATCACGCAAAGTGTCGATAAGTCATCGAAAAATATCCCGATGAGCACTTGGACCCAAGCTTTCTTTAACTGACATGAAAATAAATCAACAGTTTGCTTCTCATAGCTATCGTGTAATACCATTGACATGACAAGATGGCCCCACATTTTTGTTTTTTACTGTCTAAATCCCGCGTATGGACCTTCTATTGATCCCTTGCTTTGCTTGGCCGCGATAACTGTTTTGGGCTTCAACTTTTAGATATCAACTTCAATGTGTTAAATTCACAATTTTGATATTTGGAAGCAACGATGACAGTTGCCATTAAAAAAAAAGACGAAAAAAGATTGCAATTTTTTTTAATGAAAATGATAATGAGAATAAAATTAAATGCCAAATTAATAATATCGTTCTCCATCCCTGACTTACATAGAACACTATTATAGACTAATTTAAGGTAATCCCGTCACTTGTGCCTTATGCACGTGCTAAGCATATGAGGTAGCACGTGTTTACCACGGGGCTCTGACGTCATAGACATGTGTCTACAAGACATGCATATCGCACGAGTAGGCGTAAAAAGAAATGGATTGCAGTTTTTTGTGGCCAGTGTTATGTTGTGGGGTTTTGACAGATTAGGCTGAATGTGTTGATGTCTTGGAGTGTTACGTTTCTTAACTAGTAAGGTGTATTTTTGTTTGTGGTTTTTTGTGGCATGCGGGTCTTAATTTACTTTGATATTGTTTTACTCCTGAATGAGTTTCACTCCGTAAATTCAGTCGTTGTGTTTGTAACTACCTGCAAATTATTTTCTTTAAGTTTAAAAAATTAAGTTTTAGTTTTGCTAGTAGCAATTATTAATAGCCCAAGACAGAAAACACATGCACTGGCTCAATAATAAAAGTTCAGTACTATTATAGTTCCGTATTGCATCTGTTTAAAACATCTTGATAGACATATCGGAATTCAATACATTCTAACTTATTCCATGTTTTGTAGTTTTCAAATCATTGTCACGGTTTCAAAATGTAGTCAATACTTAACTCTTTATTGTACACAAAAACATAACACGGTAATACAGACAGCAAAAAAGAAAATATCAGCGAAAAAAAAATTATATGCTTCTATTACTACACAAAACAAAAAAATTACAAAATTCTCATTCACGAATAAAATTCAACACATTCAAAATTCGAACAACCGAAACTCAAAGCTCACAACATACTAGCACCACCAAACTAGCATTGAACAAAAAAAAACAAAATAAAAGCTACTATTTTCCACGTACAGATAAAACGCCACGAAAGCTCTATTAAAAAGCAAAGTTAATCCACAATACTATCTGTAAACAAATAGTGGGTCCGCCATTTTGGCGTGCGGAAAAAAACATTTTAGAAGGCGGAACTAGGCTGGGTTTTTGTTAAAATTCCGAAGTGCGTTGGTTGGGAGGCCCAATGGCGCGAGCGGGCGGGGCCTCTCGATTCCGGTGACTTTCGACAATGACCTGTTTTTTGTTCGATGATTCTTGCTAGATGTGATTCTCTTGTTTCGTGTTTGTTTTTCTTTTTGGCGTCGGGTTTTGTTAGTGTGGTTCTTACTGGCAACTTTATAAGGTACTGTTCGAAGTTTGAATTTTTGTTGTCGTATTGATTTTTTTAGTTGAGTTGTTTTATTGGTTGTGTTTGTTAGTATTAGTGTTGAAAGATATTATTGGCTAGGGTGATTAAGACTGACTTATTAATAGATTTCAGTTTTGAATGAGGAAATAATACAAGTTGCTAACTTCGATTAATTTAGCTACTTTACTAAAATAAACTTGATAACATAGAGAAATACGATGGCATTTAAAACATTCTAAGATCGGTGATGACTGTCTGAGTGAGGTAATTACACACCGTTGGAAGAATTGCTCACAAGAACTGGCAGTGGGAAGTTATTACGCGTTTACTTTTGAGTTTCACCGACTAATGTTAGAACTGAATCAATAACAGTCAGTTAATATTTTTGTGCCATTTATTTTCATGATAATATAATAATAATAGTTTATTTCGGAAAAATAGACAATATAGAAGATTCAATTGATAAAACAGTTAAACAGTTTTGCCATTAATAAGTGGTAAATATAGAAAAGAAAATTTGTTGATACCAGACAAATGAAAAACATAATATCACAAAAAAAAGTACCAGCATCAAAAATATATTTTTATGCAATTCTTTTAATATCTGCTTGACGAATAGTAAGTACTATAATTATTAGATATCTAACGCAATCTAATTTAATTTTAATAATTTAAATTTTGAGTAAGTTAATTTATTTTTTGATGTTATTTAATTGTCTGTACTTACCTACTTATATTAATGATGCAAATACTATTTTTTTTTTATTATTTGAAATAAAGGAAAATAATCAGAATTTTGATTTTTTATTTTTTTTTTGGTTTTATGCTGCTTCTTCTATCTGTTAATTGGGGTCTTAAGTTGCCTAATACTGCATTATTAGCCTTGCAATGTTCCCACTACTGGGAACAGACCTCCTCTCTAGAAGAGGGAATGGACCGTAATCCACCACGCGGGCCCAGTGCGGGTTGGTGAATGTCACATGTCTTCGAGATTTTAGTTCTAGGACATGCCGGTTTCCTCACGATGGTTTCCTTCACCGTTTTAAGAGCAGTGGTAATGAAATAAATGACACACAGTAATGAGCTTGGCCGGGTTTGAACCCGCGACCTACAACTCGTAAGTCGGACCACTCGGCCACCACTGCTCCTAAAATACTGCTAATAAAAAATTGTAACCCACTATCTTTGCTGACCCTCAACTCGTTACACTGCGTACCTATCTGTCAGCAGTAAACCGTGACGCACACTGAGCTCTTACTTTAATTAGATCCGTGGAGGCGCGCCCCTGACGGGGAAGTGATACGAGTTTTGGTGCATTGTATGTTTTTACCATTTTTACAGCGGTTTTTAGCTGTTTTTTTTTTTGTTAATGTTTTTGGCTTGGATCCTATTTCCTTTTAGCCACGTCTTCGTATGAATAGTTAATTTGTTTACCATTACAATTTGGACTAAATTAATATATTTTTTTAGTATTTTGCAGCAAAATCAAGTCGGACATCTCGACCAATTTCGCTGAGGTTGTCAACACTACAATTTTTTTTTTCATTACAATATCCACTTGATTCCCAATCAAGTGGGTGGTGGGTGTGGACGCACTCTCCTGATGATAAGCAATCGTTGATGGTAAAGCACACTAGTTTTTAATAAACTAGTGCGCTTCAGAGAGCCTAATCACTCTAGCCTTGAAGACATCTAGTCAAGCACCTGTATACCTTCTTCTTCTTCTTCCTGCCTTTGTTCCATATTACTTGGGGTCGACGCAACGCGTTTTTTTCTTCCATTCTGTCCTGTCTTCCGTCACACTATCACTAACTCCCTTTTCTTTCATAAAACTCCTCACACAATCCATCCATCTTTTCTTTGGCCTCTCTCTCCCTCTCCATCCATCTACATGTATACTCAGAACTTTTTAGTGACATGCGTTTCAACCCTCTTCTTTACATGGCCATACCAAGACAAACGATTGTCTTTCAACTTTTCAGTCACTGGCGCCACTTTCAAACTTCCTCTAATATACTTACTCATTTCTCACTTTATCCATTCTCGTCACACCACACATCCATCTCAACATTCTCATCTCTGCTACATGTAATCTTTTTGCAAGCACCATATACAAAAAAAAAAAAAACTATAAGCAGAACATAGTATACTTATTTTTACACATTTTAAAAGTTAGTCATGTATCATTAATTTATATTTGAAACCAGTCTGTTTCGTCTGTATTTAAACCTTATTTTTACAATTATCCTGTGTTTGGTTTAGCCAAATGCTATATTTACCTGAATTCAGTTTTACAATTTACCTGATATCTACCTATTGTATTTATTTTAAATTGCAAACGTGTAATACTGCATGGATTTTAGAACATTGAGTAATGTAAAGAGTTGGATAAAAGGGTGATTCTTTGAAACCGAGAAGATATAAACCAGCACCCCTAGCCAAGTTGATAATCTGCAATCGTTAACGCTAGTCGAAAAGTAATCAAATGTATGGGAATGGCATCAACTCAACATTAAGTCACGTAGTCGGAACAAACGAATAGAAAATTCGTAGCCAAATTCACATCGTTCAAAATGATAGAATGAATTTCTACAACGTTTAACCCTACGTCCTTTGATAAACAAACGCTACATTGTAGGACGAGCGGCCGACTTAGGCGCGTCAATATGGCTACCCACTTATCGTTTTCTACAACTGCTTACACCAAAGCGTTACCGATTGGAGAACGGAGTTCGACACGATACGGTTGTAACTTGGCTAGGGGGGCAGTGCTCTAACTCATGACCTGTAGAATACTGATCCTCAAGAGCCAAAATATAGACTATATTTTGGCTAAAGTTTCAAAAAAATCCAAGCTTTCAAAGTGAATAAGGTGTTACAAGTAAAAAAAAAAATTAAATCCTTAGCTTCAATTATGTAATAAAAGAAGAAAAAATCTTATAAATTAATAATAACTATAAAAGATAAACTAAGAATTCATCATAATTTTCAAGAATAGACGAGTTCCAAGATTTGAATTTATTATACACTAGCTTTTGTCCGCGACTTCGCCCGCGTACTTAAAATATATGGTCTTTGTCACTCAGGAATGAAGCAGCTTTCTATCGGTGGAAAAATTGTAGCAATCGGACCAGCAGGCTTACTCTTGAGTTCAATTCCGATCGGTCGACATTGAGATTGTGACGTTTCGTACCCTTGAATTTATTAGCGCCAAATTGGTTCAAAATTGCGTGACCATTTTGAGAACTAAGTGAAATCGTATATATTGACAATAGTGTTTTCAAGAGTACCAAATCATGTAACGTCAAAATTGACATTGCAATCAGATTGACTTTAGATTGAAATTGAAATTAATTTGGAGAGTAAGCCTGCAATACCTTTCAGAGATTACCTCCTACAAACAAAAAAACAAACTTTACCTCTTTATTATATTAGTGTCGATGTAGATTATATTTTTATTTTATCATTACAAGCACCTTAATTTAGAATACTTCATTCTATTCAAATATCGATATGAAGATATCCGCAGGAGAACCAAGGTTGCCGACATAGCACAAAGAATCGCCAAACTTAAGTGGCAATGGGCAGGGCACATTGCTCGCAGAACAGATGGCCGTTGGGGCCGAAAGGTTCTGGAGTGGCGACCGCGTACCGGAAAACGCAGCGTTGGAAGGCCTCCTACAAGGTGGACTGACGACCTGGTGAAGGTAGCGGGAATCCGATGGATGCGGGACGCACATGATCGTTCGTTGTGGCGACGCTTGGGGGAGGCCTATGTCCAGCAATGGATGTCTGTCGGCTGAAATGATGATGATGATGATGATTCAAATATCTATTGTTTATTATTTCCCACACCTACCACAGTGTTCTCTTTCTTAACCCAAAGATAGATAATGCCTTATTGATGCACCACTACTGTACATGAAGTTTAAATAAATAAATAAATTATTTTACCATGTTTCACAGAAAGTAATGATCTTATTAATTTGTGGTAAAGCCTTATAAATACACAATAAAATTATAAGTAGGCCATATTAAGTTCTGTATCGTCAAATAAACAGTCTAAAGTACTTTTGGTATCACACTGCAACTATGTTTAATTGAGTATTTATTAAAACAAGGTTTTCCTGTTTTCGCATTGTGCATTGTAATTTTCTAATTAATATTAATATTTTGTATAACCTATTTCGATAGTGTTTTACTTACATTTGGTTTATATAATTTATTTGGTTTTTGGTGTCTCATTAGTGTGAGTGTAATAATTTAATTTAAAGTTCGCGACACAAAAGGGTAAACTTTTATAACGCCACAATAAAATAGTACCTAACTATTAAAAAAAATCAAGTTTTAAAATTAAATTAAATTAATACATAAATATTTAATATAACATACCTACGAGTATATAATAGTACATTATGATATAAGTGTGTAGTGTTAGTCATTACAGTCGAGGCGGTATTTAGACCCGAGCCGTAGCGAGGGTCATAAGAGAGCCGAGAACGGTAATCATTCTCATTCATACTCACGTGTATCATACGACATTTTTCAACACTCTTGTGAAGGAAATAACAGTAAAACTAGTAATTTTTTTTGTGACATGGCGGTAAAAATCTGTTTTCATATGCGCGCGTATAGGTAATTTTTTTATTTATCCCTAGAGGAAGGCTAAGGTATTTTGATCATATCACATGGGTCCAGTGCGGGTTCGTGGATGTCACATTAGGACATGCCAGTTTCCTTACGATGTTTTCCTTCACCGTTTTGAGAGCAGTGGTAATTAAATAAATTACACAAAGTAGAGTTATTATAAAACTCCACTCACTCACTACCAACTCCATCTGCACTTCTATCAACTCACGTAACCCAGTCGAACCCACACAAGACAGTAATTTTCGTGTCTGAATCAGATATGATGACGAGGACAGCATTCAAACGATCCACTTTAGCTTCGTGTATTTTTCTTGTTACGAAGATCACCGATGTGATACGTCGTGATTGAATCGTACGCGTCCCGTGACCTATAAACGGGGTTATTATCACTCCTACATAGTGTACTCCCACTTTAGTGATATCTATAGTCCGTCTAATTGGTGTGGTGAGGTGTTGGAGTTTTCTACGTGCGTAGTAGACGATCACACTAATGTTTGAAAGGCGAAAGTTTGTGTGTATGTTAGTAAGAAGTAACATTCTTTACGCCTGAACTGCTGAATGAACTTAGATGATATTTGTCACAAGGGTAGACCATATTTATTTAAATAATAAAGGACTTACAGCTAAAACAAATCTGGTAAGAAACAGTAAGTTAGACTGACAGCCAAATAACAAGTCCTCACTTATAAAGTACAGGATAATACAAAATTAAAAAAGAAGAAATAGTTGCTTAATAGCTATTAATGTACAATTTCGTTACAATCTTGCTCTTATTGCATAACAACCTTAATATTAACTTTACCTTTACTATAAAAGGCGGCAAATAAACTTAAAGTAAGTACATTGACCTTTTTCTTATATCTCCAATATATCGAAGGTACCCGAAAAACCATCAATGATCTGCTTTTCAGAAAAGGTATAGGATCGCGATAGACGTCAATTCAAGACAGCTTTACGTCTTTAATTCCGTTTTTGAAATTGAGAATGTCAATAAATGTAGAAGGGTCAATGAAAGTTATTCCAGGTTTATATGGCGCCTACCTTAATGAAAAAGTTACGGCTTAAGCACTTTTTGACTGAGGACACACTAGTTATGATCTATATCATGCTGTATATCCTAGATTTATTCCCGGAATATGTTCTCTGTTCAATTTTCTAGTTTCAAGCATAATTTAAGTTTTTATGCGTGTTTATTTTCTTGCTAGCCTTTTTGTGATCGGGCTAAGTAGTAACCGTCGCTTTAATCTATCTACTTGGTTTATCAAAGCTTTTATTTATTTATATTGTATAATATGTATTGACACCAACGACTAATTTGGGTGTTATTGTAAACTCGTCACAGCGTGACTTGACACAAATGGGTAAATTCCATAAATTCATTGTAAATTCGTCACGACCATAAAAAATAGCTATTTATTCTTATAGGTAGATACTAGTTCACTGGTTTAACATTTTAAAATGAGGTTATTTTTTAAATTGATATAAACTAGTGCTTGACTGCTATCCCAGATGGTGGTAGTGATGCAATCGTTGATGGTGAGGCGCACTAGTTTATTGAGAGCCTATTCACTCTAGCCTTGAAGACACCTAAATTATAATCGGACGGGAAGACCGCAGCAGGCAAATTGTTCCAGTCAATCCATCAATGTACGATATACACGACACATCTTTATGTATTTCTAAATACATACATATTACAGATAAACTACACCTAGACAAAGAACATGCTCATCACACAAACCTTTCTTCTGGATGGAAATAGAACCCGCAACCTCCAGCATAGTAGTCCAACGGGCCTGTCGGCGAAGCAAAACGCTTAGTCCGGACCGTAGAAGTTTCACACAAAATGCCATTATCACATTCACCTTTCAGTGTTGTCGTGATTGAATCGCACACGTCCCGCCAGCGACCCATAAACGTTATTTGTACAGCATGCACCGCGCCCACTACTATATGAACCAGCCCTTATTTGCGGGCGATGTTTGCGCTCGGTGTGCGCACGACTTTATCCTAATTGACGTTTAGCTAGATTGTTGTGGTTTTTAGCTACTGGCTGGTTTGTTTCCTTTTTTTTTGTTAACGTTTTTTGACTTGGATACTAAGTCCTTTAAGCAGTGGTGGCAAAGTGGTAACGGTCCTGACTTACGTGTTCAAACCCAGCCAGACGCATTACTTTGTGTATGTGTGTAATTTATTTCGTCACCGCTGCTCTCAAAATTGTGAAGGACAACATCGTGAGGAAACCGACTTATCCTAGAACCAAAATCAGACAAGTGACATGCACCAACCCGCACTGGACCCACGTGGTGGATTACGGCCCACTCCCTCTCCTAGAGAGGAGGCCTGAGTCACTGAGTCCGAACAGTGGAAACATTATAAGGCTGATTGTACTTTGCTATGCTATGGAAAAAGAAAACATGGTGGGTGTGCCAATCTACACTAATGTTTTATAGAGGTAAAGTTTGTTCTCTTGTTTTTATGTTTTTTTGTTTGTCGGAGGTAATTTCTGGAAGTACCTACTAGTACGATTGCTAAAAATTTTTCACCGATAGAAAGCTGCTTTATTCCTGAGTGACATAGGCTATATTATACGTGCGCGGGTGACCTCAAATAGGTAAATAAAAGCTAGATAATATTCGTCATCATCATCATCAGCCTTTTTAGGGTTCCGTAGCCAAATGGCAAAAAACGGAACCCTTATAGATACGTCATGTCTGTCTCTCTGTCTGTCTGTCCGTCCGTCCGTATGTCACAGCCACTTTTTTCCGAAACTATAAGAGCTTTACTGTTGAAACTTAGTAAGTACCTACCTAGATGTATTCTGTGAACCGCATTAAGATTTTCACACAAAAATAGAAAAAAAGCAATAAATTTTGGGGGTCCCCATACTTAGAACTGAAACTCAAAAATTTTTTTTTCATCAGTCCCATACGTGTGGGGTATCTATGGATAGGTCTTCAAAAATGATATTGAGGTTTCTAATATCATTTTTTTCTAAACTGAATAGTTTACGCGAGAGACACTTCCAAAGTGGTAAAATGTGTGTCCCCCCCCTGTAACTTCTAAAATAAGAGAATGATAAAATTAAAAAAAATAAATGATGTACATTACCATGCAAACTACCAACGAAAGTTGGTTTGATCGTGATCTAGTAAGTAGTTTTTTTTTAATACGTCATAAATCTAAAAAAATACACTATTATTAAAACATCGATCAATGTTACAACGAACTACAAAAACTTTTATATTATGTTACTTGCTGCTACGGAACCCTCCTTGGGCGAGTCCGACTCGCATTTAGCCGGTTTTTTAATGTTCCCACTGCTAGGACTCAGGCCTCCTCTCTAGGGGAGGGAAGACGATTTAATTTTAAAAACTCGTAAAAACTAAATAAGATATGAATAAAGACTGCAAGCATCTCACGGAAAGCAAATTTCACCAGTTCTCATATCGAAACATACGTTACCTACTATATTTATTGGTAGCGAATGCAAACAGTTTATTACAGGAATGAAATAAGAGCCAACTAAATTAAGTATCACGCAATCATAATAAAAGTTCAAAATAATAACAATACAATATTTACTTTATCAGTATATTATTAAACCCATAAAAAACTAAATTCAATTTTAAACAAATAATAAATTGAAAGCACATTTATTTAATAAGAAAATAATTTTGAAATATCTTTTCTCTAAACAAGCAAAAAGGAAAAAATAAACGATAAACTTGTTTAAAAAAAGAACATTATTTTCTCAAACTATTTTAAAAAATGGAAGCGATTTGCTAAAGGAAAAAGCGCGGGCAATCAGTGCTGCAATTTGGTCGACATTGTAGACTTGTAATGACAAAATTAAGAGGCAACCTCGCCCGTCGCACGCAACGCAACCGTAAGGCAAAACACACATCGTTGTGGGTTGTGGGCGCATCGCGTCTTAGGGATAATGTTTTTTGTGCAAAAGATGGCCTATTTTTTTATGTTTAAAATTGTTTGCTCTTAGCTTAATTTTGAACATCTTGTTTTTTTTTTAACCACATATTATATTGATGTGAAATTACCGCCTACTCTTTTCCCCCCTATTTTGATTTAGCTTCTAATATGATCAGTGTAGCTGAATATGTGATATCTGATATCTGGCTATCACAACCCAGATACTGGATGATATATCGATAACTGCTATCACAATAAGCTCACTGTTTGATATCATCCATATTTAAATGATTTACTAAAACCTACATTAAAGAAAATTTTGTCAGGTTCCTCAATTTTCAAGTCAACCGTGATTTGAAATGACATTTATTATTTTAAAATCTCATTTATGATGTAAGATGGCGTCTTAAATGAAACCTAGAAATCCAGCAACTTAACTTATAACTGTTCTATTTTCATATTTAAATGTAGCCTCCAATAATAATTTGCTAAAATTAAACTCTTTTTATATTTATTCTCTATCAGTATCCTCCTAACGCAAGTCGCAACCTACCTCAACACACACGGCCATGCGTCAGTGTGCTACAGTCCTAACGCACGATTTTTTGCGTGCGTCCTACGTGTTAACGCACTCAAAAGCATCCGTGTTACGCACACACGCAAAAACGCGTGCGGACCTGAAAAATGCGAGCGTTGCGCAGTGTGCGTGCATGCGGTGACACGCACACCGCCATGAACGAAGGACACGGCGCAAGGGCGATGACCCCGCTTTTTTGCCACAGCGCGTATTCCACTACCAACCAAGAGCATTGGCCGCTGCACATTTTTTTTTTATCCTTTTTCGAAAAACCCGAAGATCGTTCACTCCGACAGTTGATACTATGCTATTTTTATTTTATTTTTGTTATGATGTCAGTGTTATTTATTTTTCTTTTTTTTTTGTATTACTTACCGGTTTATGTATCCCGTTTGTTTTGATAGCCAGTTTAATTAATGTTTAAGATCGTACGCTTGTTTCTGTTCAATGTTTTTACAAAATTGTTTTTTGAAATTGTACGTTTATAGACACGTTTTTTTACGATAATACAATAATGGGTCAGGAGATTTCGATTCTGATGTCATTTGTTTCGAATTTGTATGAAAATAGGGTTATTTATATTCAGAGGTTTAAAATAACCGCTTCTCAAGTCTTATTGGATTTCTTTAAAGATTTTACGATTATAAAAAGGAGTAAAAAGTAGTTTCTGTGAATATCTTCGCAGTCAATACGTCAGTCAGTCGTTGGTCGCTGTCAGTCCAATGTATGTTACATGACAAGCCATTCGGAGACGCGAGTGGTTTGTCAAACCTGTAACACTGCAGGTACTTTGCGCTGATACTCTGCTGTATACGAGATTTTATTCAAATTGAATCTTGAAGACAGTTGATGGATAAAATTAATCTGAATTGTCAGTTAGTGCTGACAAAGTCAAAAATTTGTTGAATGTGGACAGTTTTATCAGTAAATTGGGTAGTAAAGCGTTTTATTTCTTTTTTTTTTTGGGTGGGAAATCATTCAATGACTTCTCCCGCTCAAAGGTGGGGTGGGAGGACGTGTCAGACTTCTACTGACTAAAATCCACTGCTTTGTCCCTTCTTTGCCTCACAGTCCAGGACCCTAAGTTTCCCTTTAGGATTCGCTGTCAGTCCGGATGGTTACTGAACGACCGGACGGCGAGCTACCTATTGCTCGTCGTCCACAAGTTCACGCCTACAGTGCATAATTGCAGCAAAATAGGGGACAGTGGGAGTTCAATATCCATCTGATTTGGTAAATATAAGAGTTAATTAAACAGTGAACCTTAAACACTATTATTTAACACCAGACAGCATTATATAACGAGATAACACCAAATTTGAATACTTGTTACAAAGTTTCAAATCAAGCATGATTAAATTAACACCGTCTCAGTGTTTCGAAGGCCACTAAATCCTAACTTATCACCATGAAGGAAATCTAAATCAGCACCTTGAGACACAGTCGGACCTACGCATCTAATACATTTACAAACGCTTCAATATTTTAGTTTTAAATGCGTTTTATCACGAGGTAATGTCAACTACTGTTTAATGGTCGAATCTTGTCCCGTTTAAACCGGATTGAAGCAGTTACAGGCAGTTTTTAGCGCCGTTATGTGTCTCGACGACATTTGAGTATGGAATAAGAAATGGCTAGGAATTATCAGCAAACCTTAGCAAATAACATCTCGGGAATGCTTGCAATTAGTTTCTGCCAGCGATTTCATTCGCGTGAAAGTAGGTTTTTCCCGTTTCCTCCCCTTAGGGCGTAAATTTTGGAGAATCTTCTCTTAGTCCTCGCCTAAGTCCTAAAAGGAAGCCTTGTGTAAAATTTAACATTCCATGTCCCAGTTGTTTCAGCTGTGTGTTCATATGTCAGTCAGTCAGATCTCCTATTCATTAAACCCCAAGTGAACACCGGCGCTCGCGCACCCATTGTCTTTCTATTGTGTCTCTTATTGCCACGATTGAAAGGTATTATAGAAGTTTTGGAAACAAATCTTTTGAATAATTACCTAGGGAAAGTAATTTTTAGGTATATAAATTTGCATGTTTGAAAATTCAACCCCAGTTGAGTTTAGCGGAACATGTCCTTTCCCAGAAACACTCACACGTTATTAGAAACGCTTGTAATATCATCCATCAATTATTAATCGAAGTTTCCGAAGTGTGCTACTGGGAATAGCATCAAAAGCTGTATTGATTTCCATAGCACATATTCATAGAAACAGCTATTTAAAAAGTAATGAAGTGGCTATTTGCGAATTAGTTTACCTACGCCTATTAATTCATTAAACCCCAAGCGAACGCCGGCGTTCGCGCACCTATTGTCTTTCTATTGTGTCTGTAATTTCCACGATTGAAAATAATTTAAGTCATTAAAAACTTTTACCTACGCATAATTGTGTAATTTGTTGCTACTTAAAGAAAAAAATAAATCTCGTAATTACGCCAACATCTTACATACCAACAATATCACAAACAACTCTGTTGAACATTCGGCGGGGCCCACCCCAATTCCGTCCCTAACCTACCCCAAGCGGACGCACGACGCGTCTGTGTGCCCCAAACGCACACCACCAACTGAACACCTTGCGAATGACGACACGGCGAATACCGAATGACGACTTCTTTTTTTAAATTTTTATGTTTGTTCTTGTTTACAATTTTTGACAGCTGTTTTTTTTTTCTGCACAATGTTGAGGAAGGTTATTTACATTGAGCTCGTTATGTAATTAAGCATGACATTGCGACCGCGAGGTTGAACTTCTTACGTATAATGTGTTATCATAATGTACGATTAAACCACTACATTTCTAGATGTTAGTGGTGTGTAAATACTGTTACTTAACTTGAAGAAACTAACTTCTAAAGTTACATAACGCCAAAAAACATGTCCTAAATTCTCGGTAGCTTACAAACGGTAAAGTCGTGGCTAAGTATGCGCTACCAAAATGCTTACATCAGTAGATTTGTATGCAGACGAAATAGGTCGTTTGCCTTGACGAATGTCAGTCGGAATGTCTACGGGACAATGTTTTCCGCTGACGGCTGCCGTATCTTTAAAAGATTAGCTTGAGGCTAACTGATCACTTGTGTATTATGTCATACCGCCTACGAACTTTGTCTGTAAATGTTTTGGCCAACTTTAAGTTCAACTAATTTACCAGTCAAATTATTTCATTCTCAATATTAATAGCCCTACAATCCAACGATTGAACAAAAGTAATTCATTATAAATACCGTCTTATATGACTCGTCAAAAACATTCATTGTGTTTGTGTGCCGACCCATATAATCCGCGGGTGTGTGCGTGCCCTACATAAATACAAATACAAATTAAGCCCTCCCAATTTGTGTGCGTGCGGTGCGGGCTGCGGCCGTGTGCGTAGCTTCTTCGCTCGGAATTCCAAGTTTGAAATTGGAATGAATGACGGTTAGGTTACTGACCTACGCCAATGGCAGGCGTTCCTTTTTATAAATTAAGTTTTTTTATTTAATTGAAAATTGATTTTTTTTTTTTTTTTGTAGATTTTGGTTGAGTGAACTTTGTAATTGAAAACGCACATTATGACCATAAATAAAATTTACAAAAAAAAAATGGTTGAAGGAAAGTTGCATAATTCGATGTAAAGGGAAAATTATGCTTGACGTTTCACCTGTCCTACTTAATTATGTAAGTAATTGTCATGTTTTAAGTTTGTCATAACTTGAAGCCATTTTCTACAAAATTGGCGCGTCAATCGAAAGGCGGGAAGGAAACTAACAATATAAATTCTTAAGTACTTCCACGCTGTCATCGAGGATTTGTTGGCAGTACTTTTTGTTTTGTTAGACCTATGAGGAAAGGGACATACGTAACTACGTAAGGTGCGTCAAGTCAGTTTGATAAGACAACTTGAGGAAAAACATTAATTATCCTGTATATTTAGGCCATATAATTCTCATAGACTCTCAGATAATCCCCTATACATTTCAGCAAATAAACAGTATGTGGTGTTGTACTTATTATTTCCTTGTGACATCAAGTAAAAAATGACACACCTCTGTGAAATTTGAAAGAAAAGAAACGTCATCATCACTTTTTGATTTTCTTTTGAACCTTTTCAGTATATAGAGGTTTTGGTGGTATTTTTTCGATTAAAATACAATGTCTGTTTTGATTATTCGTAAATTTATTATTAGTGGATATTGTGTGTATGTAGGTATAAGCATTTTGGGAACACGTTTATTGTGCGTACAGCCAAGGAGTGGGATTCCCTGCCGGAATCTGCGTTTCCTGATAGCTACAACTTAGGAGTCTTTAAGTTAAGAGTGAATAGGTTACTTCTAGGCAATCGTGCTCCATCGTCGAGCATATTATCGCTTACCATCAGTTGAGATGGCGGTCAAACGGAGCCAATCAATGGCAATAGCCTTGGCTATGCACATATATGCATGTTTTCCAAAACGCTGTGTGCGTATGGGTGGGATGTCTACCATGTACCGGTGGCGCAACGCCGAACGTCTAGTGGTCCGATGATGGAGCGGACTTGGCGGAATTAGATTATGCAATTCCAGTGCACAATCCCCGAAATGTAAACGACACTTTGGTCCATCTTATGGTATATAGTATTTTTTTTTTGATACAGGTCACTCTAAATTCTTTATTACCCATTCTGGAATAAAATTTAGAATTTTTTTTTTGTTAGTCAATAAAAATTACACATTTAAATCGCATCTGCTCTCAAAATGGTGCAGGAAAACATCGTGTTCATCAAACTTCGGCATGTCCTAGAACCAAAAATTCGAAGACATGTGACATTCATCAACCGGCACTGGACTCGCGTGGTGGATTACGGCCCATTCCCTCTCCTAGAGAGGAGACCTGAGTCCCAGCAGCACATTAAAAAGACTGATGATGATGAAATCACACCTGTAATGCATTATTTTTTACTATGGCGTCAAACTCGAAAACTATTTGAGTAAGATTTAAATTGACAATGACGGAAATTTGACATTATTTGATTGGCAAAATGTTGTTGTTTTTGTATGAATTGTTTTACTTTTTTGATTTATTCCGTTCTAATACCAAAGACTAATACCACTTGTATTTTTTTAAATTATATTTATTTTCCATTCCTATCAATACCATCAATTTGGCTTGTTACAGTTAGCTCAGTCAAACCTAATCAAAATAAATTTTAAACCTGAGGCCAAACAAATACCAGTGGTATTAGACGCTGGTATTAAATTGGAATAAATCACTTTTTTGGTGCTCAATAAAGTTTATTCTGTTTTAAATACTTTTGCGAACCAATAACAAAAACAAAAAAAACTTTTTCAGTAAGAAAGTGTTCCAGTTTCTCGCTTGCCAGTTTTAAATATTTATTTGTTTGTTATTCTAGTGTTTAATATTCGATCTCTTTACATATGATTAAGTTATCTCGGGCCAGGATTCTAGAGTTTAGGATTGTAGCGGGCTTATTAACATCTTGTGGGCTGGACTGGAATGTTAAACAGACATAAACGTTGAGTTGAGCGGAAGAAACGGCCTTATCTACAATAGCGTGTTCTATACAGAGTGTAAGGGACAGTCCTCCACAAACTTTAAGGGCTTGCTCAGTAGACGAAACTGAACAACCTTCCACAAGACTTTTATTCAGGTAACGAAAAAGAAAATCAGCCTCACCAAGTCACCATACAAAGTTAAAAATTTGATTGGACAGTTTGTATGGAGAGGCAGTTTTTTTTTTTTTAAAGTCTTGTGGTAGGTTGTTCAGTTTGGTCTACTGAGCAAGCTCTTAAAGTTTGTGGAGGGCTGTCCCTTACACCCTGTATACTGCCAGGGTTGTAGGATCCGTCAGGCAAGGGTTTGTGGACGGCGAGCTACTCTTTGCTCGCCGTTCGTAAATACCAAGTCCGGGAAGAGATGTCAGCAAGATTAAACGGGTCAGTTAGGACCAGTTAGGGTTCTATTCCACCACACTGACCCAGATTCCCACGTACCAGAAGACCTAGCGTTGGAAGGCCTCCTTCAAGGTGGATCGATGACCTGGTAAGGGTTGCGGGAATCCGATGAATGCGAGACGCACAGGACCGTTCATTGTGGCGACACTTGGGGGAGGCATATGTCCAACAGTGGATGTCTTTCGGCTGAAATAATGATGATGATGATGACGCTGACCCAGTGCGAATTGCTGCCATTGGTGGACATTACACGTCTTCGAATTTTTTATTCTAGGACATGCCCACGATGTTTTCCTTCAACGTTTTGAGAGCAGTGGTGATAAATAATAATGCGTACGAGATACAAAATTCACACTTATTTTTAATATACAATCCCTTTAATATATTTCGCACAGACATTACCGAAATATGAACTTCCGGTTTTAAAAAAAACCTCTTCCTTGCCATGGTTCCGTAGGTCGCGTTTCCCTATGCGTGTGCGAGTGAGACAGAAGTTACGAAATCCTCTGGGTAAGAAAGAGACAGCGTGAGGGCGACGACCTTTAAAACAAATCGTTGTAGAAAGGGTTCGGTTTCAGTAGCGTCTGCAAATTAGGCGGTAATTATATTTTTAATTACTTTTTTTTGGAGATTCGAAATCTTTTTATTATAATTGTTGTGTATTTTTTTTTTTGACACAAATTAGTACTTACGAGTAACACATTTGGAAATAAAAACAATCGTTTTTCATTTTCATAATATTATAATGTTACATGACTTGGTAAAAGTTGTTCTGCCATATATATTACTAGCTTCTCCCGCAGCTTCTACGTACATAAAATATAGCCTATGTTACTCAGCGATAAAGCAGCTTTTTACTGGTGAAAAATTTTAACAATCTGACTAGTACTTCCAGAGATTATACATAGACTCTTTATTAATACATTAGTGTAGATGTAGATTAAAGAAAAAAATGGGTAGTGGGGTGGAACAAAAATAGTTAACGTCTTATTCTCAAACCGACTGAATATAGACACAAAATTTCATAAGAATCGGTCAAGCCATTTTGGAGTTTTGTTACAAACATGTGAACTAGTGACACTAGAATTTTATAAGTAATAAGTATATTAGATATGTCGGTGCATTGAGTTGATTAACTATGCAGATTCATTTATAATTACGAAGTGCGAATAATTATTTCAGGTATTCCATTTTTCATGCGTTTATCTTACTATTAAGTACTTACTCAGTATGTAAATACTGAGTAAATGTAAGTATGTAAATATGATCTGCAATGATTTCACTCACGTAAATCATTGCATTAATTATGCAAATAGACCGCAATAATTAGTCACAAAAAAATTGTAATTTCATTCAAATGGCTCACGAAAAAAATCAATTTCAATTTTTCGAACATAATAAAATACTTAAATTATACCTAATATCCTACTTATTTATTTGGTGTGCTAGAGAAAACTCATGATTAAAGTTAAACTCGCCTTTGTACCTGTATTGTCAAATCAACTATGTACAATATTAAGTTTTTATGTATACAATAAAGTGTCAAAGACTTAAGGCCTGTTCCAGAATAACCGAATAGCCACTACTTCCCAAATAAATTCAAAAATGGAACAGAATTTCTATGAAATTATCTGCCAAGTCAGTTAACAGAAACTCAATCATAGGTGGTAAAACAGGTTCTTACAGTCAAACTTGGTTTTATGGTTGTTACTAGACTTTTTTTAGCTTTGACACTTCCGTTCAATTCTAAATTCAAATTAAAAAAAAAATTATTTATTTCGATTTCTGTGCTCATTTCTATGCCAACGGTACATTTATCTAGGCGCACCCTATTCCCTAGCCTCGATTCGGGCTAGACAGGGACCTAGGCGAAAAATTACTAGGGTGCACACACACAGGCGTAACCGGCCCTGCTGTTGTTACCTGTGTGTGTGAGAGTTTGAGAGTGTGAGTGCGGACCGTTTATTTTTTTGTGTATTTTATTATTAGCTATGGTAACTAGAATTGGTAGCTATTTTTTAATCTATGACTAACATGATGAAGAAGTAAAATATTTAGATTGTTTGTTTGTTTATCCCTGATAATCATCATCATCATCAGCCTTTTTTAATGTTCCCACTGCTGGGACTCAGGTCTCCTCTCTAGGAGAGGGAGTGGGCTGTAATTTACCACGCCGGCCCAGTGCGGGTTGGTGACTGTCGAATTTATGCTTCTAGGACATGCCGGTTTCCTCACGATGTTTTCCTTCACCGTTTTGAGAGCAGTGGTGATGAAATAAATTACACTGTAATGCTCCTGGCGAAATTTGAACCCTCGACCTACAACTCGTAAGTCGGGGCCGTTACCACTCGGTCACCACTGCTCTAAAAAATATATTTATTAAAGATTCTCATAGCATAGCATAGTCGGCCTTATAATATTCCCACTGCTGGGACTCAGGCCTCCTCTCTAGGAGAGAGAGATTCACATATAACATCAACATTTGTTTTTTTCGAATAACTTATACTTTAGCCAAAAAAAAAAAATTAACAACATGATTTTTTTCGCTTGTTTTCTCTACTACAACTTTGATCTTTAAAAATGTTTTCACAAAGGTTAAATGTTCTTTAGAATGTACATAGCATATGTACCTAAATCAATCAGAAAGAAAATGGTTTTACAGGTCTGCGAGGCTCTATAAGGGCGCAGGCGGTAGTACAAGTATGTATGCATTTAACTCCAGCTAGATGTCCAAGCCTTAAAGTGTCCAGTTCTACAGGTACTAATTAATGTAGACACGAATTTGAAAAACATTTAAAATTCCAATAACCCAATTCACACACGTGTGTATATTTTTCGGCGCCAAATAAAAATATTAAGCCTTCAAAAATATTGTTACAAAAATGTCGTATTCCACTATAATCCACGTGCGCGGCAGTCGAACACGTACTGATACCGATTACGTCACGGCACAAATAATAAATAGTCAGCTGTATGAGTGTTCCTGTGCTTTGTGTGGGAATATCTTGCTTGTGGTTTTCAAGGTTGGGATGTTTTTTTTTCGATCTTGAGATTGAGGGCGGTGCGCGCTGTTCCCGCGCGCCTCAAGGAGTTGTCAGCAACAGCAGGGACCCAGCCGGGTCGAAGCCTACTGGGGCCAGGGTTATCCGAAAGGGCGCTCGAGCCCCGGTATGAAGGCTTGAAGGAATGGGATGGGTTTTTTAGTCAGTAAGAGTCTGACACTATCCCCCGCTCCGCCCTAGAGCGGGGGTTGTTATTGGATGATTTTTCCCATCGAAAAAAAAAGGTTTACAGGAAAATTTACACCCAGTTGACTTTACTTAGCCGAGAGGTCTTCTATATTTGAAAACGCATACTTGATGTTGACATTTATGTCTAACTGATGTCATTAACACAGAAATGACATTCATTTAAGTATTTGCTAGAATATAGGTACACATAATAAAATGTTGAAATATTTTTTAGACTCACTCTATTCGACTTATCAGTCGTGCAAATATTTTTTGAATATGCATAATAATAATTGGTCATAAGCGTTTTGACAGATACCAGGCATCTATCAAAATGCTTAATCTATATTTCATTTAAGTTTGGCGATCCTTCGAGATTTGTCGGCAACCTTGATTCTCCTGCGGATATCTTAATTTCTGATGTCCTTTTCGTCACAAAAAGTCTTAACATAACGCCGGTTCTTCCTTATCTGTACTAATTATTACAAAGAGGAAAGATTTGTATTTTTGTATGTAACGAATAAACTCAAAAACTACTGTGCCGATTTCAAAAATTCTTTCACCATTGGAAAGCTACATTCACCCTGAGTAACATAGGCTATATTTATTGCCCGTGCGAAGCCGGGACGGGCCGCTAGTCCACAATATCCTAACCCGTTTCCTCTCATCTCAACGATGTAATTCGACATTGCTCTACAAACGTAGGTATACGTAGATGCGTCTCTACGTCTCAGCCATACCTCTGCCCATCCAGATAATTATATTACGGCAGCTTACAATCAATATCAGTGTAGGGATACGAGAGGACTGTGCGGGACTAATGTTTCGTGATGTTTAGTGAATTTAGGAGATTGGTTTTAGCAATTTCGTAGTATTAATTAAACATAGACGGAACAAGAAAAATAATACACACATAATCACATGTAGATGGATAGAGAGGGAGAAGAAGGCCAAAGAAAAGATGGATGGATTGTATGAAGAGTGATATGAGAGAAAAGGGAGTTAGTGATAGTGTGACGAGTGACAGGAGAGAATGGAAGAAAAAAACGTTTTGTCCCCCAAGTAATATGTGGTAAGGGCAAGATTCTTCTTTCTACCCTTATCAAGAAGAGAACAAGAAAAATAAAAACACTTCACTGATTAAAACTACATGTTTACGCGAGCCTATCCATTATAAAAAAAGAAAAAAAAAAAATGTGTACAATAAATCCTACCGAAAATATGGCGTTAAAAAAAATCCTCCGACTCGACTGGAAGTGTGAAAAGACGGCATTACCACGCTGTATGGTAATGCTTAATCTCTGACCGAGGTAAAAGTCAGCCCGTAAAGGCAATATGACGTGAAAAACCGGCCAAGTGTGAGTCGGACTCGCGCACTGAGGATTCCGTACAAACAAACCTATGAAAACAGTTCAATTCCCAAAGTGAGTTAGGGAGGTTTTTCCGAATCGCATTAATTTTTAGTGACGTAACTAGAAATTTACAGATTTCAGATTTTCCCTAGCGCCTCTTAGCGCGTGTGGAACACTACGCGCCTTCGATAACTCGGGTTCAGTCCGAACGGCGAGCTAAACATTGCTCGTCGTCCGCAAAGCCCATGTCTACGTTACTTGTAGACATTATAAGTCAAAGTATAAAGTATAATAATTATATCTCAAGCCCAACGAATAAAGAAACAATATATTTAACCTTATGTCTATATTTCCAATTACCGCGACTTCTCCGGTCGGCCATAATGGTCGCGGAACAGCGCAAAGAGTGGAGTTGTCGCTAATTTCATTTTTGAGTTACATAATGTAATTTAATTCGGAGTAGGCAAAAAAAATACCACAAATCATATTTGGTTAGGTAACATTTTGTCTTACAGAGCCGTTTATTTTAATTTTTTGACTATTACAGCTTTCTGCAATCAACAATCTACCTTGCTATACTGTTTATTGTCATTTTTGTGGTCAAAAAATTACTTTTAACTTTATTTCAGACCTTTTTGATCTAAAAGATACAGATCCATATTTATGTTAGTAAGTACTTAAGAACTATGTTAATAAACTATGTTAGTAGACTTTTTAGTAATATTTTTATCACTCTTCTTGTAATTGTAGTATTAACTAAGCAATAGTTTTCAAATCATACCAGGTTTCTTTTTGGAGAAGCTACAGACTCCAGTTCATACCGAGGTCCTTACTAAAAATATTTACCACAAATTCGTCGCCACTCATTCCCTAGTCTCAATTCAGTTCACTAAATTGGCATTTGTTAATTAGATCAGAACGGTTAATAAATGAACGAGAGCGAAATAAGAACTGAGTGTGGGAGGGAGACAAAGGATATTTAGGCTCGTATACTTATCATATGCGAAAAAGGGATGGGTAGAGAAGATAAAAATATCGGGGTTTAATGTGATATAGAAAAACTAGCAGTCAAAAAGGATTTTCTAGTTAATGTAATTGGAAAATAATAGGTAGGTTTTAAGCAATCGATAGAGCTAAAGAGATAGGATACTAAGTGCTTGTCCTGACAATGATAATTTAACTTCACTTTTCTTGGACTGACAGACATTTGACTATTCAAAAGTGCCTGCAAATGGTCTATTTGAAATAAATGATTTTGATTTTGATTTTGAAATGCTTGCAATAGCTTTTTCCCAACTATGAGTTTTTTCTTCCCGGCCGATTATAATTTGAGTGTCTTCAAGGCAAGAGTGAATAAGCTCATAAACTAGTGCGCCTCACTATCAGAGTTTGCATCACTGCTTACCATCAGGTTACGCAGTCAAGCACTAGTTTATATCAATTTTGAAAAAATGATTTTTTTTATGTGGAAATCATCGCAAGACTTCTTCCGCTCTTAGGCGGAACGTGAGGCCGTGTCAGACTTACTAAAACCCACTCCCGTTCCTTCTTTGCCTCCGTTCCAGAGCCCCTCACTTACAGATAACTCATGGAACTCTATGTAGGAGTTGCAGTTGGTTTCCTGTCTAAACGGATGTAGCTCGAAACTAATAATTTACATAGAACAATCTATCTGACCTCCAAAACCCAGTATCATTGCATTGGATTGTGTTGGATTGCGTTGGATTGCGTTGGATGAAACAGCAACCTTTTAAACTATGTTCACGTTGACGACCGATGGATTGAGAAGACCCTCCTAATATTTTGATACATTTTATCTCTTAATACACTATTCAGGATTCAGCCTTAATTTTTAACACCTTTTCTTGACGTCTTAAAGCTTATAATCCCTTGAATATCTGGGCGGAATTAAATGCACAGATACATACGGGTATCTGCTGTACCCGGATAGAGCCCCCTGACCTTTAAATCCATTTTCTTTGCGAAATATTGATTGATTTACAAGTGCTATGTTCTTTTGAAGAATATTTAACGACCAATTTTTATGTGTCAAAATGTGTCTAAAGATCTATGCCGTTTCGAAGGAGTAAGGAAAAGTTGCGAAATATTATTTTTTTAGACAAAAGCATTAATCGCACAAAAAAGTCAATAGTTGATAATGTTGTTTATGAATCTACACTAATATAATAAAGAGGTAAACTTTTAGTTTTTATGTTTTTTTTTGTTTGTAGGAGGTACCTAATCTTTGAAAGTACAGAACCGATTGCAAAAAAAATAACACTGATAGGAAGCTGCTTTATTCCTGAGTGAAATAGGCCATATTTTATGTACACGGGCGAAGCCGCAGGCAAGAGCTAGTTTACAATAAACATGTATTTTTTTCAAACCTATTAATTAACGAAGCCGTTACCGAGGGGTAGGCTTCAGAAAGGCACTGTTCGGGCGCTTGGGCCTTAACTCCCTAAGACGCAGTAGGTATACCAATCTAGTTACTATAGTTCCAATCAGTCATTGCCTTACATCACTATATCTGTAGTTCAATACAAGCCCTAGGCCTAATAACAGTGTAATCAGACTCGAACAGATGCTCCTGTTTGAATCTGGCTATTGTAGCCTCTAAAGATGATTGGGACATGTCCTTATGAGATTGTTAACCTTTCAAAAACCGTCAATTAGAGACACAATATAAAGGCAATGACAACGCAAACGCAGGCGTTCGCTTGGGGTTTAATGAATGGCGTTTGTGTGTAACAAGATATATTTAAGGTTACGTACGTCAAAAGGAAAAAACGGAAAACTTATAGGATCACTTTGTTATCCGTCTGTCCGTCTGTCTTTCAAGGCCCTTTATCTCGAGAACGCGTGGAGGTATCAAGTTGAGATTAAAATCATGTAGTCAGATCTGCTGTCTCTTAAAGCTGTGAAAAAAATCAAACTTCTAGGTTAACGAAAAAAAAGATACGGCCGTTTATGTTGCAAAATCCGTATATTTCGACACTCAAGGGAATCAAAATTCATAATGGTACTTCCCGTTGACCTAGAATCCTGAAATTTGGCACAAAGCTAGGTAGGTATAGGAATACATCTGAAAACAGTTTTGTTGTTACCTGAAAAAAAAAACATTATTTTTTTTATTCGGAAAAACCTTCGAAAATTGACCTATTTAAATAGGAACGGAACCCACAGTACGCGAGTCCGACTCGCACTTGCCCAGTTTTTTTGTTCTATAAGAATTATTTTAACTCGCATCTTCTTCTTCTTCCTGCCCTTGTCCCATTTTATTTGGGGTCGGCGCAACACGTTTTTTTCTTCCATTCTGTCCTGTCACCCGTCACGCTATCACTAACTCCCTTTTCTTTCATATCACTTCTCACACAATCCATCCATCTTTTCTTTGGCCTCCCTCTCCATCCATCCATTTATTTTAACTCGCATAATCTCGAAAATTCAACTTAAACCCAGACGCTCATTAACACAGGTAGGAGAATAGAAAAATATTCACTCCTCTTATTATCTACTTTTATATAAAAAAAAGAAACACTTCACTATCAGAAAAAAAAACAAAACACAATCAAGTTTCGATCTTAAAATTCGTTTCTTACCCTCTCGCTCGCAAACTAAAATGAAGTCGGAATTAGAATACTTGGGTTGCATCCGAATCGACTCATTAAATTACAATACATATTGTTTCGCGTACAATACATAGATACAAACATATATACTTGTACACAGCACATAGGTATAGGTGAGATTAGCATAAAATTTGTATGAAGCTATTGTGAAAATTTTAAATTGAACAAGCTGTTTTTTTTAGAACAGCAATAGACAATTTGACGTTGAAACTGTGCCTTTTTCTGTGAAAATTTCAAATTGATCAAGTCTTTTATTTTTGAACAGCAATAGACAATAAGGGCGTACAATTTTTTTTTATTATTCGAATTCACCGAACCGGTATGTTTTTTTTTTTGGAAAAGTAGTAGATAATTAGATGTTCAAACAGGGTTTTTTTTGTGATTATTTCAAATTGATACAAGCTGATTTTTTTTTGTGTTCTTAATTGGAACAGCGATAGAAAATTAAACGCTTTGTAACTTGAAAGTTCAGTGACTATTTAGGGCAAAATGACTAGGGAGAGGTAAGATATGAAAAAAAGGCAGTCAGTGATAGCACGACCACAAAGAAAAATGGGACTAGGTTAGGAAATAAATTATTATTCAGACACAACTCAAATTTCTTAATTCAGCTGTTGATTGAAGCCTCAAATTGGGAATTTTATATAGGATTCCATTTCTTACAAAAAAATCCACCCTTTTCCCTTTAGCCGCCTTTGCATTCCAGATCCCAGCAAACTCCATGAAAGAAACTAAAACAACGACTCACCTATTCCATCACAATTTAATTTGAGATGAAGAACCTCAAGCCATCAAAGAATATGCTAATACCTTCACAATCCTACTCATTCCCAAACCATTCACTCATTCAAACTTCACGTTAACTTCGACCAAATATTCCACCACTTTGGAATAGTTTTAAACCTTCATTTCGTTCAATCGATTGCGCTCCGACATAAGAAAGAAGTCACTTTGCAAAACAAAAGGTTTGAAGTCCAAAGAAAAAGTCCCAATTACGCTCCTAGAACCACCCCCTCCTCATCCCCCCTTTGGTTCTCCACGACCGCTCTTCCCATCCTCTAGCGACCCTTGTTCCCCCGTTAGGGGTGGGTCCCACTGACAGCGATTAATCGCTTATTGATATTAATGTTACGGTTTATCTTGGTTGGGTTGGATTATGGGAGTTGAAATTGCTCTTGTGTATAAAAAAAATGAGCTGTTTAGAGCAAGGTGCAGTTTGTGTGCGTCGAAAGTGCATAACCTAATTTCACCCCGCCCGTTCCATCATTGGACCACCAGACTTACAGTAATGCTAAACCAGTAAGTACACCATGTACATTGGTGGACATTTTACCCGTACGCACAAAACATTTTGGGAACACATTCATTGTGCGTACAGCTAAGGAGTGGAGACTGTTTTCCTTACTTTTTTACCTGGCGATCTCAAAGTCAAGAGTGAACAGGTTACTCCTACACAAGTGTGCTCCATCATCGACAACATCGTCGTCGTCCTTCTATCAGGTAAAATAACGGTCAAACGCAAGCCTATAAAAAAAAATATTCAGAAATTTGTCAGTAGTTCAGTACAGAAATAGAATAAATGAAAAAAAGTCCTGTTTAAAAATATTAGCCCGATAGTTATCTTCTATATTACGTATACCAAAACTGAGGCCGTTTAATTTTTTTCTGTATTCTTTTTTTGGATTTTCTGAATACATAGGCGACCATGTTTGGCTTTTTACATGATTTTCATTTTAAATTAGATCTTTGCTCCTACTTTTAAAAACTTTATTCATAAATACGCTACCTATAATTTGTTTATCGTCACAAACTTAGTTTTAGCTTCTAGTGCCTCATAAATAATCATAAAATATACGGCCAGGATTATAAAATCACTTAAAAAGTACCTTAAGTAGTGTGTAATTATATTATTTAAGTACTGGCTCGTAATCGTTATTGATGTTTACGAGTATTGCAACATAAAATTAATTAAACGTTATCCGTTGAGAGTTTTCTCTTACATAAAATACTCCAAAAATAATCTTGTGTAAAGCGATTTACCATATTGGGTACCGATTTGGTATCCCTAGATTTTTTACTTTTAGATGAAAATTTCTTCTGACCTTAATATGGTTACTGGTAATAATTATTTTATAATTACAATTGTATTAAATATTATACTCGTAGCGACATCTATAACGCCACATAAGAACTAAAATTCAAAATACGGCATCGCGGTTTTAACACATAACTGTCAACAAATTGAAAAGTGACATGGAACATAAATGTTTTCTTCCAAAATTTATAAAAAAATGAGTAAATTAATATACTATGATACTGGGTTAGGCAGCTATTTGGCCACGCTTTGATTATTATGAGCCCGTTGTGTCCCACTGCAGGGCAAAGGCCTCCCTTCCGTTATTCCACTCTTTTCTGTCCTTAGCCAATTATGTACAGAATCCAATCAGTAGTTGCTTTCACTCAATTTTGTTGCGACATGCGGTTTTAAATATTTCTAGTTTTTATACGATTGCGTGAGGTTCAAATAAACATTTTTTCTTTACTGCCCATTATTTTACCAACTACAGTCCTCTACTTTCAAATCAATAGCACCAGCACCACTAATCTAAAACTCCAATAAACCCAGCCACACCTCACTCTTGCGAATTTAAATTTCACATTCTCCGCCGTCACTGGGACCCGACCTTTTCCCCAAAGAGTTTTATTGCAGTGTCCAAGGAAGTAATTTCGTAGGTCAGGACTTTTTACTTTTTAAGAAAGTTCATTTTCTTTAGCTAGACATTTTTCTAGCAATACACACCGAACTAACCTGGGTGTTGCTTCGAGAACTTGCGAATTGCTTTATTTCCAAAGTAGTTTTGGAGTTTTAAGGCAATTTGTAAGTTAAAGTGGGTTTTCAAGGATAAATGATGAATTTTCATTGTGGGCGTTGTTAGAATTATTTTGGTTAAGATAAATATCTTCTATATCTATACTTCTATACTTATCTGTTTGTTTTTTTGTTTGTAGAAGGTAATCTCTGGAAGTAGGTACTGGTCCGGTTGGTAAATTTTTTTCCCCGATAGAAAGGGGTGACATATGCTAAATTTTATGTACGCGGGCCCAAGCGAACGCCGGCGTTCGTGTACCCATTGTCTTTCTATTGTGTCTGTAATTCTCACGATTGAAAGGTTAAAGGTGAAACTGACTGACTGATATTAACGTACAGCCGGAACTCCTAGGATTAAGAGCGTGAACTTTTGCAAAAGGTTTCCTTTTATGACGTAGGTGAACACTAAGTAAGAATTTCCTAAAATTCACCCCCCTAAGGGGATAAAATTTTGACAAGGATCAAAAGCGAAACCACTGGCAGAAGCTATCGAATTTCTTAGTTTTTATTCTCTTCTAGTTGTAGTGTCAATAGTGTAGAATATACGCTATTAACACGTCGGGGTCACCAGTTTGGAGGTATGCGGAACAGAGAGTAAAGTGCCGCAAACCTCCGTTGAAAAGTGAGGATCCTCTGACCAGACAGGTGTTATGTCTGGTGGGCAACTGCCCGATAGATGATTTCGGGCTATGCTATATATTCAAATCGCGCGGAGAACTTTGACTGCGCGATGCAGGATTAGTTCTTAAGTAACACGGGGCCAATTGTAGCGACATCTGTGGGGATGTCGCTACAGTTATAATATATTAGGGGTGAATTTTAGTAAATCTTTATTATAGATCACAAAAGGAACCTCTTTCACAATTCTTGGTTCAAGCGTTGATGAGTCAGTAAGTGAGTCAGAATTTTGACTTGTATAAACAGAAATGACTAAAATAAAACACTAAAGCACATTCCCATTAACAATATCCATCAGTCTGAAGGCCTATCACCAAATTATAAACCAACCAACTTAATTTTACACACGGTAAAATACGAAACTAACCTCAAATGTACTGAATTTGACATATAATTGACATTTGGGCGTAGACAGTGGCGCCACTATCAAGTACTTTGTTATGTTGGTTGTGAACATTATGTCTGCTCTGACCCAGTTCAATTGGCGTGAAGGTTCATGGACGGAGCTTTTGTTTTTATTAAGGTTTGTAAAGCAGTGAAAGCTATATCGAGCGGTAGATATGCTATTTTTTTTAAGGGAAAAAAATGCTATAGATTGCTCTGGTTTATGATGGTTAATCATGGTTCACTTTGAAAGAACCCATAAAAACGTTGGTCTTAAAACGAGAATCAGCTCATATAGTTGTTTTGTTCTAATTGAACCTTTCAATACATTGCTTCAACATTTTACCGTCCTGTTTATTTATAGAAATTACCTACTTATAAGGCTTTTTTTAAGGTGAGAAATCGTCAAATACTTTTCCAGTTTTCGGGGGTGAGGGCGTGTCAGACTTTAACCAAAATCTCTCTGAGTTCCTTTAGTTGCCCTTTCCGTTCCAGGGCCACGGTAACTTTTTCAAATAAGGATTATTTGAAAGAGTTACTTATTTAGGATGACATTGAGTTTTACTACCTTATTGTTAATGCTAACTGAATTGCATAACCAGTGTGAAAGTAGACAATTATACTGAGTAAATATACTCTGAGAATAAGAATCTTAGGTCCTATGCTAGGACATGTCCACTTATGTGCTAAATCCTCAACTGTTACTATGAAAGAATATCAAACATACATACATACTAAAAACTTTCGCCTTTATACTGTGATTCGTAGTCAAATTTAGCCTCAGTCTATAATAAAGCTTATTGTGGGAACCGTGCTCTGCTAGATAGGCCTTTTTTTTTCGGTGGGAAAAATCATCCAATAACTACCCCCGCTCTTGGGCGGAGCGGGAGATAGTGTCAGACTCTTACTGCCTAAAAAACCCATCCCGTTCCTTCAAGCGTTCATACCGGGGCTCGAGCGCCCTTTCGGATAACCCTGGCCCCAGTAGGCTTCGACCCGGCTGGGCCCCTGCTGTTGCTGACAACTCCTTGAGGCGCGCGGGAACAGCGCGCGCCGTCGACAACTTGGGCTTGGTCCGGACAGTTACCGGGCGGCCGGACAGCAAGCTACCCATTGCTCACTGTCCGCAAGCCCGCGCCTAGGGTGGCTGGAAATCGGGATCGGAATCCCGGCGGCGGCGAGAGCGCCATTGCCTGATGCGGTAGGCCTCCTCCTTAGCGAGTATTTGGTTCCCGGGATGCGCATTTGAAGAAATCATACTACACGTCGTAGTAATTATCAAAAATCCCTTTACTTCTAAAACAAGAAATAATTATTTTTTCTATCAATTTCAAAACCTAAATGTGCAAAATTCTTAAAAGTACATTTACCTAGCCAGTCCGCTAGCTATAAGAAAAATAATTCTTTCGATATCACAATATCAATCATATTCATTTTCAAAATTCTATCTTCAGAATCTCTTTCGCGTCGCTTCAACTGTAGCTATAGCTTTACGAATACAGTCTACCTATATCTACATAATTATATATTTGTGTACGGATGTGTGTGTCACTCTTTGTCCTTTTTTCGTCCGTCCGTTTATTTGTTTGTTTTGTTAATTATTGAAATTATTTCGAGAACACCGACATACTTTTTATTCAGGAATGAGAATATTGTGTGATTTATTTTTAAATGAAACTGAATATTGAGTTCTGATTGCGATATTTTTAACAGTTATTATCGAATATTGGTTAATAATATTATTTATGGATGCGATAATGTTTGAATATGAATTTAACGTTTTTTTATTTAATAACTGAGCTTGTCGTATTAAATCTTTAATATTCAATGCTGAATATATATATATCACTAGTCCCTTGGAGAGAAATCACAAAGGCTTTACAGGAACAACTCTTTTGCATTTATTTGGAGGGTCTGTGTAGATTCACTTTAGACTTATAGAACCCAAGGTTGTAGCCTTGTGAGTCAAAAGCACAAAATATATAGGCACAGAAGACAATCTCATGTATGTACTTCACTTTTTATACCTACGCTCGGTGGACGCACACTAATGAGCGTTTGAGCCGGAACTGTTCGACGAGTGGTCCGAGACGCGACCGAGATATGGTGTCTGTGAGCGGTGTCTATGTGTGCGTTGCTCGAGCGCGCTTTGTATGTAGTTTGACTTCTGTACCTTATCTATTTTGTGTCAAAAGTGAGTAGGTTACTGCTAGGCATGCGTGCTTCATTATTCTCTAATGTTATAAAAGCGATAATTTATGTATGTGTATTACTTTTATTCCTTCAAGCTCAAACAGCTAAACGGATTTAGATGAAATTTGGTACACGAGTAGACCATGTGCTGAAAAAGGTAATTGGATACTTTTTTTAACCTTGGAATAAATTCTCTTGGGATAATTTTCTAGTTTCACGCGGGCGAATAAGCTGGCAGTAGCTAGTAATTTATATGTATATATGAAACTAGTTTGAGCGAGTGTCGTCGCTTACTAGAAGGTCAGAAACAGTACCAAGGGAACGTATTTCCAGGATAAAAGTATCCTAAGTTCTTCCAACTCCTCTCCTAATGTCCAGTCCATTTTTATAAATCACTAGCTTTACCCGCGGCTTCGCTCCCGCTCTACCTTACTCTACCCTACTATACCCTATTCTACCCTACTCTACCCTACTCTACCCTACTCTACCCTACTCTACCCTACTCTGCCCTACTCTACCCTACTCTACCCTACTCTACCCTACTCTACCCTACTCTACCCCACTCTACCCTACTCTAACCTACTCTACCCTACTCTACCCTACACTACCCTAATTTCATTTTTTTCCATAAGAACCTTCTCCTCATAACGACAAACACAACAAAAAAAAGAATTAGCGAAATCGGCTCAGCTGTTCTCGAGATTTGCGCTTAGCAACACATTTAGCGATTCATTTTTATATTATTGATGATCAGCAGTTGTTTTCATGATATAAACCAGTGTTTGACTGCAATCCCACCTGATGGTAAGCAGTGATGCAATCGTTGATGGTGAGGCGCACTAGTTTATTAAGAGCCCATTCACTCTAGCTTAAAACATCTAAATTCAGGAAGGCAACAAACCTATTAACATTCGAAACTATTGTTCGACAGCTGATTCGTAAGAAGTTGCCAGTAGTATCATAACAGCGTTAATGTTTTCCAATTGTCGATTTGGACTAGTTGTTTGATTATATTAGTGTAGATATGTAGTTTATTATGTGTAATTATATTATATTGTTAATTAGTTTTGACTGGCTTGTTGGTCTAGTGGTTAGTGGCCCTGACTGCTATGCCGGAGGTCGTAGGTTCGATTCCCACCCAGGACAAATGTTTATGTGATGAGCATGATCATTTGTTCTGTGTCTGGGTTTAATTTATCTATAATATGTATATATTTAGAAATATATAAGTATGTTTATCAGTTGTCTAGCACCCATAACACAAGCTCTGCTTAGCTTGGGATTAGACGGGCGTTGTGTGGTAGTTGTGGATTATTATTATTATATTAGTATATCTATTCTTGTAATCACCTTCTCTCTCTCTCTTTTATTGTACCTACCACTATTCTGGGTAAGCGCGTTCCATCGTCAACCGCAGCATCGCTTTCCATCAGGCGAGATAGTGGTCAAGCACAAACCTATCAACAATAAAAAAAAAAAATCTCTGTATCACCCAAAGGTTGGCTATTAGAAAAACCCTAAGGCATTTAGGATAAGCACACGAGACACCGGCCACTACCACAAAAAGCCACCGTCGGCATATTTTTTTGCAGTTCTCATACTTTTGATATGGATTTGCCGCACTCGGTTGACGCCGGTGGCCGCCACACGTTGGTGCTCGCTTCTTGCCAACCGGCCACTAAACGCCAATACACGCCTCTCGTGCATTTGAACCTTTTTTGTTATAAAAAGTAGCAGCCACTGGCCACAACTGGCTGTCTCTCGCTTCAGCTTCCGTTGTGGCCACTTCTAGCTTTTCGTGGTAGCGTTTGTGGTTGTAGCGCGTGGTCCATGTGAGGCGTCCTCTGTAGGTACTTTTGCATAAAAGATTTAATAAATAATCTATACATCTATACATATAAATAAAATTGGAGTGTCTGTTTGTAATAATGAAATAAATGCTTTTTACTAAATGCGTATGAATACGGTACATACACCAAAATAATTATTTTTACAATTTTTGTCTGTCTGTCTGTCTGTTTGTCCGGGCTAATCTCTGATATGGCTGGACCGATTTTGACGGGACTTTTGGCAGGTAGCTGATGTAATAAGGAGTAACATAGGCTACTTTTATTTTAGGAAAAATAAATTCGAAATCCTGTGTAGTCCACGCAAACGAAGTCGCGGGCACAGCTAGTAATAAATAAATTATAATCGGTTTAGACATTAAAACAGAACAAACACTCAAAGAGACAGAGTTATTTTCACATTAGTATGAATTGTGTGATGTTTTGATCAATTTATAAGATTGGAATTCTTGAGAGCTGTTGAAAAGATTTGGTCCTCAATAACTGATTTCATATGCTTGAAACCGGCGCCAATATAACTTCAAATATTACTGTTAGTAAGTGCACTAATTATATTATTATTGGAAGAGTTTGTAAGACGGAATAGTCGGTGAAAAATAGCGATAGCGATATTAGTGAGAGGTGATGTATATCTACATAAATAGGTATACACTTAATTTATCAGCATAATACCTAACGTATCGACGTAGCTACATAAGTAATACATAAGCTGATAAAACGCTAATACGAGCCGTTATCACGCGTGATAACAGTGATAAGGTATCACAGTCAAGTGCAATTCTGTTACAATCCGAAAATTAGTTTGAATATTGACGTCCGTGCCGCCATTTTGATTTTTTGAAATGCAATATGTTCTATACTAGCGAAAGATAGTGGGTTTGCTTTTTGTTTATTGAAATTGTGTTCTTTTATAGATTTAAATTTAAAACGTTATAGAGGATAGATTATATAGATAGGTATTAAGGCGTATAGTCCCTTGAACCATCTGACCGAAATTATGTAAACACAACTCTCGCACTCGCCTAGGCGGCAGTACGCAAATCTGTGCATTTATTTGCGGCCAGCAGCGCCCGGAAAGCGCTCTAAATCCATTTTCTCTGCGAGATATTTATTGATTTACATATGCAATGTTCACTTTGAAGAATATTTAACCACCAATTTTTATGTGTAAAAATATTTCTAAAGGTCCAAACCGTTTCGAAGGAGTAGGGAAAAGTTGCGAAATTGCTAAATATTTTTTTTTACAAAAGTATTAATTGCACGAAAAAATCAAATGTTGATATTATTGTTCATGAATCTATAATAAACATATATTTTTTTCAAACCAATTGACCTAGCCGTTACGGAGGAGTAGGCCTCAGAAAATCACTGTTTTATGGCACTTTTCGGGCGCTTGGCCCTTAAGTCCTTTAATTTTTTTTAGGCTTCTTTAAGGTTGGGAAAATCTATTTTGTATCTTTATTGTTTACTAACTCTTGCCCACAGCTTCGCCCGCGTACATAAAATATAGCCTATACCACTCAGGAATAGAGCAGCTTTTCTTCTTCCTTTCTTCTTCACGGTGACCAATACTTTCAGAGATTACCTCCTACAAACAAAAAAAAATAAAAAGACAAACTATACCTCTTTATAATATTGTAAGTAATAAGTATTTAGGTAAGTAACTTTAGATATAGATTGTTTTTCACCCTTCTATTTTTCCTCCTCCATTTTTTTCTTTATTAATTTGTAATTTCCATTCTTTGTTTTAAAAACCGAACCTTTTTGCTCTCCAAATTAATATTCTTGAGACCATTCATAAATTACACTTTCGAGGGCCCGATAACAGGCAAGCACTTATGCTGTCTAATTCTTTAGAAATTCCTGTTAATTTGTATGCAGTGATAAGATATCACAACGTCTTATATTGCGTCAATCGCTTTTAATGGAGGCACTAGTCTTGACACGCACACAAGTAGGTAAATATACAACATCAGTTTTAGTATGTGCAAAACCCGAATCACGTCTCTAGTATTTTTATGTAAAGAATCTATGTACATAATTTCATAACTGTATCATGAGAAATGACAAAGTTATAAGCTTGTTATGTCAGCAAAAATACATAGTCACCGGGCCATCCAGGCAACTGAGGGGATGTTTTGCACTTGAATCCACCTGCTGTGACCTGTGTTGTACTTAGTGCCGGTAGTGTCCAACTTGTGACCTTTTTAAATATTTTTGGAGAAACAATAAAACATGGTGTAAAAAGTATTGGTATCCATTCAGCTTCTGATTCTGAACAAACCATGTTCAGGTTTCACTTTTAAACTAAAAATTATGTTACGACCTTTAATTCCAAGACCAATCTAGAACATCTATCGTGACTTATAATTATGTAGTTTTGAAACAAGGTCCCAAATGATTCGATAGTCGATAGACCGACTCATATCCGTTTGGTATCCATACATAGATGAAGCCTAGATCATTTTATGTGTTGACTGGATAATATGGCGATGTATAGATTGGACTGATTGCCTCGTTAATCTAGAGATCTCAAGGCAAAATGGTGTGGCATCCTATGTTATAGCTTGAGGCAGAAAACAACTTGTTATTTGAGTTTTGGGAATTTTAAGTGCTCTTCACTTTGGATCTTACTAAACTTTTGCTACATCAAAAAAGCAAAAGCATGCTTTTAAGATTTATAACCGTTTAAGTTTGTCATGTAGTCGTGACTGTGGTGGGTTAGACTCATTAAAATCCAACATGATTTGGCTTGATTATTTTAATACTTACAGGTTTAGTTACAATGCTTCATGAACTTGTAAATCTAAACAGCATTTGCCCTTTGCGCTCTAAGACCACGATCACTCTTTCGGGGTTACCATGACGTTCAAAGTAAGATCAAGTTTTAATCTTGTTTTAGTGTTGGTAAGAGATGGTGCTAGACAACCTGTATAGCTCTATCTCTTACCCACACTGGAATAAGATTAAAACAATCTTACTTTAAACGTCATGGTCTAATTCCAAATGTTTCCGCAGCCATATTATGGGCCCTACTAAACAATTTAATTCAACGATCAAAATATTCATAACCAAGATACCGTTTTCTGTTTAGATCCCAGATCTGTCTACTTATGTCTGACCTTGGACGCAGCTTGTTAGTAAGTTATGTAGCAGTAATGGTACCTCTGTTAGTGGCAGATTTATTTACATTAAGTATGAGATTATGCTATTAAATAATGTTGATTTGTGTGGTTGGATAATCAATTATAATGAGTTTAGGTGTTGATTTTAGATTAAGGCCCTAACTTCTGAGTAGTGACATAAAACAGTGACTTTCTGAAGCCTACTTCTTGATAACGGCTGAGTCAATAGGTTACAAAAAAATACATCTTTATTATAGATTCATACTACAATATTATCAAAATATGATTTTTTCGTATAACTAATACTTTTGCCAAAAATAAAAATTAACTACGTGATATTTTATAGCTTGTTTTCTATACTCCTTTCAAACGGTTTTGATGAGTATGAGTTGATGTGGTTGGTTATTCAATTATAATGAGTTTTGTTTTATTAAGATTGATTCGTTTGTATATCAGCAGATAATCATTGTTTAGTACTAATAGTCGTTTTGTCAATCTAGTAGTACTAAAGAGAGTGGATTGTAGTGTAGTAGTTTGTAGATATTTTAATCTTTTGGTGTACATTAAAGTTTATTCTATTCTATTCTAGAAGTTATTGGGTGTAGAAACTTTGGCGTGTTCGCTTATAGGAGCTAGTACCGTCGAATGCCATTTACTCTGAAAAATTGCTTTCACATAATTGCTGTTATTTTTTAATGATGCTCTATCTATCTTAGTCTGGTGACTGTTTCTTGTCTCCACTTTTCAGTGATTGTAGATACATGTTAAAGACACCTTGATTGAAAACAAAAGACTGACAATAATAATATATAATACTAGCTACAGCTAGCGGCTTAGCCTGCGTGAAAGTAGAAAATCATCCTATGGGAATATGACTCCCGAGGTATGATCTACTTGTTTGCCAAATTTGATTTGAATCCATTGCGCCGTTTAACCATAAAGTAGTAAGAATTGCAGACAGTTATTTTCTTAGTAGCAGTACAGTTAATTTGCCAGTCCTCCATCATAAAAAACCCTTACAATACAAAAAGGTACCGTCAGTAATTTGGCCACCACTGTCAGATTCCCACAGAGTAGCTCATGAGAAAACAATCACGCGGCGGCATGTCTTTGTAAATACTGAAAAACATGTTTTTGACTATGTAAGTACCGGCTGTTATTTGCGAAACCGCGATGATTAAAAAAATGGCGAAATATATGAGCTTGTCTACTTTTTTAACGTTACTTTTTTTGTGTATTAAAAGCCTCTGTTTCGGTAAAGTGAAATTTTAAAAAGCAGAACTGTCACACTGGGCTGATTAAAAAAAAAAAAATTTGACAGTAAAGGAGGGCAAAGGTTTGTAGGCTATATGGAAAATAAATTGTCAATCAGTAATATAGAGAGATGGTATACAAAACTGAAACTTAGAACGCAATATTTTTATTGTCTTTTACACATAATGTTTTGGTATACTTTGCCATTTTACGCAAAATAAATCTAAAGCCATTGCTTCTAGCGTTAAATGTTCCATTTGTCTATGTTTTGCTTCATTTTAAAGTGGTCTATGGCAATATTGTAACTTAGTTTATAGCCAATCAGATGAGACTGGCCAGTTTTTCTGTCACACCATAAAGAGTCGGAGCGCAGAGTGCAGATAATGTCCAATACGGAGTGGCCTAACGCTAAACGATAGTTTATTAAATTAGTCTAGAATTAGGTTTAATTTAGGTTTTTCCTTATAGAAGAAAATATGAAATACATGGGAGTTTAAATCTGTATCAGATCAGTTATTTCAATTAATAAACTTTCTTGACAATTTAAATGAAGTTAAGAAAAGCGTCTCAAAGTTTTTGAGTTTATTCAAATGTTTTGATGAGGAAATCTTCTTGTTTAGATATTGTAATTTATTTAAGACTAGCTTTTGCCCGCGGCTTCGCCCGCGTGGTATTAGATACTTAAGGAATCGGGATAAAAGGTAGCCTGTGTTCTTTTCCATGTCAAAGGCTATATGCATGCCAAATTTCATCCAAATCCGTTCAGCCGTTTTTGCGTGATTAAGTAACAAATATCCAAACATCCAAACATCCACACTTTCACATTTATAATATTAGTTAGGATTTATGTGTATTTCTTATTTAAAAATTATGGCAATATTTTTTTATTTAATATAACAGAAATTAAGAACTGAAATGAAAAAGCGGGAAACCGTGATCGTTGGAAAGAGTGAAAAGAGGCCTTTGCCCAGCAGTGAGACAATAGGGGCTAACTATAATAATAAAAACAGAAAATCCTCAACAATTTTTTTTTTTAATAGTTCATTTTGATTTTATTTTTCGAAAATCAATTTGGATCAATATTACTAAACTGTACCTACTTAAACATTGCCTGCTTATTGATAAAAACTTTAACCTAATTCCACCATAAATACAAAACGATATAATTATAATCTCAAACATGAGCATAACTGACGTAATTGCATGTAGGTATTATTAACTTGATAACCACATAGCTAAATTAATAACATAGGAACACATGCTAAATCATCTTATCTCTAACAGGAAGTCCTAATTACTAATTAAATTTAGTTCAATACACAAACATCAACATCCATTTACTATTCTTCGACAAAAACAAAAAAAAAAACGGACAAACACACAAACAAAACAATTCACTATAGACGCAATTAATATAATAAAACCTTCATTTAGGCCAAACAAACTAGCGAGTCAGCGTTGAGGACGCACGCACAAAAATATATCTGTCCCGTTCTTTTATACGGAAAACTGTGTTCTCTATCTCTTTCCCTCGTTCGAAATACCGTAAGCAGTAGTGTGGTGGGCGGGCTTGGGTTTTTTTTCACGGTTAGATAGCGGCCCAAACGGTTCCGTATCTAAGCGGTTTCCCGTAACGATGTTGACTTTTGGCGACGATAAAGAACCTTCTCTTCAAAATGGCGGTAATATGATTGGGTGCGTGTTGTGTGTTGATGTGAATCGGTCAATATTTGTGACATCCTTCATAGAAATATGAAATGTTTGCTTTCAGTATTTTAGTGAACATTTTTCGAATGTAAACATCACTGTAGTTTTATAATATAGAACGTTGTTTTTTTCTGTGCTCAGAGCAAAGGCCAGTATTGTTTTTTTTAAATGAAAATATGTTCGGACCATAGATTATACCTATTATCCAAGAATAAGTGGATATAATGGGTGTATTCAGGGTCTTTACATACCCTAATCTATTATTTCCATAGACAATACTTAGCACTCAATGGATCATCACAACATGACGTCAAAAGACATCTGTTGAAAAACCAAGAATATTGAAAAAACGAGTACAATTGCCTTCCTTGATGGCCGCCATTTTTCCGATTAATAAGAATTAATCATCGCAGCTACTCTGTGGTTGGCTGTTAGAATCAACACATTACCTAATTGGCCAGTTTTTAGTTAGTTTACCTAGTAATAATAGGCAAAAGTTTCCGCCTCGGTTTGCCCTATTTGGAATGTCCAGTTATTTGCGCGAACAATTAATTTAATTTGAATTGTGGACGAGGATGAATGTTCGCTGACATTTGCTTGAAAAGAAAAAAAAAAACGACTGGTATAAAATGTCACATTTTGGCGCGTAGTTATTTCAAAATGGCGGAATGGAATGCTGTTTCCTAAATTGAATTTTCGAAATGATTAGAGAATCAAAGAGCGTTGTCTGTTTTAAATTCTGTTCAAGTTGTTATGGGCAATTGTAGGAATTAGATTTTGTAATGCACATTGGGTGTTCTAACTGAAGCGCTAGTAGGTAACGTTTGGAAAACACTACATTTTAGTATCTAAACTAATATTATAAAGAGGAAAGACTTTTTTTTTTTATTTGCTTGTATATTAAGATTTAACTCAAAAGCTATCACGCGGGTGTAGCCGCTGGCAGCAGCTAGTTACTAATAATATACTAACTCTCAAAATAGTAAGGGAATTTATTTATTTAGGTATTTTAATTTATTACAACACTTAAAAAACCAGGTTCAGTAACTAAACAAAGAGTAAAAGTATAAACAACACGTACATCAATCCCTCTCACAGTAAGTACTTCTGACATGCCAATAAAATCATCTTCCATTCATCCGTAAACAAATTGTTTGTTGGATAAGAATCCAAGAGACCATTTAGTGCAGCCAAAGTGTGAGGTATTGGAGACTGAGCACGGGCAACAGTGCGACACTGAGGCAAAGCAAACATTCTGTGCTTCTTGCCGCGGCAGTAATTGTCCAGGACAAAGACACGTGCCAGCACAGTAAGTAAATCAAAGTGACATCGTGAGGAAGCCGGCATATCCTAGAACCATAAATTCGAAGACATGTGACATCCACTAATCCGCACTGGGCCCGCGTGGTAGATTACGGCCCATAGCCTCTCCTAGAGAGGAGCCCTCAGTCCCAGCAGTGGGAACATTCTAAGGCTGATTATGCTATGCTTAAGCTATGTAATCTAAATTCTATAGCAAAAATAGGTTTCTCTTTCAAAACTTGCAAATGTTTTCTTCTCGATACATCCACAGTTTACTTTCAATGAGTATGTTACCAACCAATTAGTAAACATAGTATGTTATGCCTTAACAAACATATACAAACTCTTTACTTATACTCAGATTTTCTGGTTATTTAAGTATGATAAAAACGCTCGTTTTAATGTCCTAAAACTTAAGCATCTTTTTTTTAATGGGTGCGCGTTTAACCACTATCTCAATTATTATGTAGTCGATGTTCGATCACGCTTAGAAATAACCTATTCACTCTTAACTTAAAGACCCCCAGATTGCAGCTATCGGGAACACAGACTCCGGCTGGGAATTCCACTCCTTAGCTATACGCACAATGAATGTGTTCTCAAAATATTTTGTGCGTAAAGGGTGTTTTTGACTAAAAGTCATGAAAAGATCAGCCTAGTGGTTAGTGACCCTGACTGCTATGCCGGAGGTCGTGGGTTCGATTCCCACCCAGGACAAATGTTTGTGTGATGAACATAATCATTTGTTCTGTGTCTGGGTGTAATTTATCTATAATATGTATGTATTTAGAAATATATAAGTATGTTTATCAGTTGTCTAGTACCCATAACGCAAGCTCTGCTTAGCTTGGGACTAGACGGCGTTGTGTGATAATTGTGGAATATATTATTATAACTAAAAACAAAACAAAGTACGACTCCAAACATTTAAGTAACTAGCACTAAGTTTCAAGTGTATTGGATCACGGAATAATTTATTGTAAAATTAATAAGAATATATTAATTTTGATTACAAATGAAAAGCCCCCCACGTTCACCCAAAAGTTCACCCCCTAAAGGTGGGTCGAAGCCTACTGGGGCCAAGGTTATCTCCGAAACGTAGCTCGGCCTCGGTATGAAAGGCAAGAAGGAACGGGGTGGGTTTTTAGTCAGTAAGAGTCTGACACTATCTCCCGCTCCGCCCAAGGGCGGGGGATGCTTTGGATGATTTTTACCCACAAAAAAAACCTTTAAAGGTTGAATTTCCTAAAACCCCTTCTCGTCGCCAACGTCACAATAGGAAGCCATGTGCAAAATTTAATGTTCCTTGTTCCATTAGTCTTGGCTGATTGATATGTCAGTCAGTCAGTTTCTATTTTTATTACATATATTGATGACATTGAAACTACACCATAAACCAGTTCTTTAAACCACAAGATACCACAAACAAACATAAAATTTTTTCGAATCAAAAACCTAAATATATTTAGAATGATCAAACTGCGTAGGTACGTTATTTGTCACTCAAGAGAAGTGTAAAATGATCTAGGTAGCAAGGGCGGGACCTTGGACCTCGACTCCGATAGCCTATATGGAATTACATATTTATTCAGTTCTATGCGATCGTGAGCTAAATTTAAATAGGTAAAATTGTGATGGAGGCTTTTGATGTTTGGTTTTGAGGTGGAAAATGTGAAACAATGGCCTTGATGACGAGTAAGTGGGATAAAGACGGATTTGATTGATACACTACTACACTCAACATACTCACGCTCACTCACACACTATCTCTTTACTACACTCTACTCACCACCACCACCACCACTATCTCACCTGATGAAAAGAAATGATGTGGCCAGCGATGGAGCGGAGCACACTTGCCTAGAAGCAACCTATTCACTTTTGACTTAAAGACCCCTAGGTTATAGTTATATAGGTTATATTATATAGCCCCATCCCTTTAACGGTTCAGTTTAGGTCGTCAAATGGATCATGTTAAGAGCTCATGGTACAGCCTCAGATTAACAGCGGCAGCACTTCTTCTCTGGATGTTTTCTAGATGAACATTAAAGAGTACTTTTTGTCATAAATTGATAAAGCTGTCCCCCGCGGTTTAACTCGCGTCTTTGCTTACTGCTCTGGTCCTGGTAATCGTAAGATGATATTATATAACCTATTGCCTTCCTTGATAAATGGACTATCCAACACTAAAAGAATTTTTCTATTTGAACACGTAGTTCTTGAGATTTAAGCCTTCAAAAAACAAACTGTTCTGCTTTATAATATTGGTATTTAATCGTATTTATTTATTACCTGATTCTGCCACATTCCTTGGCAAATGCCTCCCTCCACTCCTTCCATCTTTCGCAAACTCTCTTGCCAGTACTGGCAACATCTGCCTAATTTGTCCCACCATCTCCTTCGTGGCCTGTAGCGACCCCTTTCCACTTCACTTTCAGTATACCAACTTTGTACTATTTTGGCCCACAATTTGCCCAGACATCTCCTGCTTAGTCCCATTTCAGTTAGGAGGACTTGTTAGCCACATCAACCATTTTTTATTTAATTTAATTCTAATAATTGTAAACATCATATAAATAACAACACGAAAAACATTATATAACTGTAAATACATAACACTTTACTTGAATAAAGCTAAATCATTGGTTTTAACAGCGTAAACATAGAGATTGATATACCGTTATAACCTACGCCATTCATCAACGGCAAAACCTAATAGTTATAAATTGATGGGCAGTCAGTGGTCAATGAAAGGTAGGTGTGTGTAATTAATTATATATAATCATAGTAGCTGGTGATATGGATTAAATAGGTATAGCAAATCATATTTTATTTAAGGGGAGGGATACTCAGGCCATGAGTTCGCTTCGATGTTTCTTCTCAGGGTAGTCAGCTGGGAAACACCGGCCTCATCAAGTTTAAACTGCCGAAGAAAAAATTAACGTGTTATCAATTGATTTGAATTGTTTCTATATTATTGTGTACTAGCTGTGCCCGCGACTTCGTTTGCGTGGACTACAGGATTTTGAATTTATTTTTTCTAAAATAAAAGTAGCCTATGTTACTGCTTATTACATCAGCTACCTGCCAAAAAAAGTCCCGTCAAAATCGGTCCAGCCATTTCAGAGATTAGCCCAGACAAACAGACAGACAGCCAAAAATTAAAAAAAAAATGTTATTTTGGTTTAAAGAAAACTAGCTGCTACCCGTGGCTTCGTCTGTGCAGAATTAGTACTTCGAGTAGCTTACATTATCTTTATAAATTATAGCATTTAGCATATGTGTTATTCTGATATATTGTTGTAATGTTTCATTGGAAACCATTCAGTACGTATGTACCGTATATATATTCATATGCATGTAGTAAAAAGCAGTTATTTCAATATTACAAACAGACACTCCAATTTTATTTATATGTTTAGATGTATAGATGTATACGTATTCTGTATATAACACTTTCAACCAATCACTCAATTAGAGGTGATGTGTATAGTCTAGTACTTAGAGGTATAAAAACCAAGTATATGCCTTCCAGTAAGTATGTTTATTTTGGGTATTGAAATTAGCAGGTCGGAATCCCGATCCTGAATTCCAGCCACGTCGGCGTCAGCTTGTGGACAGCGAGCAATGGGTAGCATGCCGTCCAGTCGTCCGGTAACCGTTCAAACCAAGCCCAAGTCGTCAACGGCGCGTAGTGTTCCATACGCGCCTCAAGGAGAGGTCAGCAAGTCGTAGGGGCCCAGCAGAGTGGAAGCCTACTGGGGCTAGAACAAAGGCAAAGGACCAGAAGTAGGTTTTAATCAGTAAAAGCATGACAAGCCCTCTCGACGTGAATTCTCACCATAAAAAGCCCTGCCAGGAACAATGACAACGCAGTCTGGTTCTCACTTCATAACTGTACATAATCCCTAGCTACATAAAACAGATACTATCTGCTAGGTTGAGTCAAAAACATCACATTTCACTATCTAGGACCCTGTTATCAGAATTGATAAGGGGATTAAACCGTCTCCAACCAACTGATAACATATTTCATTTGGATTACGCCAACTAAATGCCGCTTTTAACTTCAAATAGTCATAAAAGTTATTTGTTTTATGTTTAAAATGCAATGCAATTTTTTATTTAAATATATTATTAAATTTCTTTGTCACCTTAAAACCAATAAAAAGTCTAAGTAAACGAACTCATAGACCTAAACTACAGTTACTTATTAAACAGTTTTGAAAAGTAGTTTCTGCGGACTCGGTAAAATTAATATGACATTTATACCGACACACTATCTTATTTATTGGACCACTTTACTGGTCCGACCTTCAACAAATCATGATCTAAGGTTAGAATTTAAAACTTTGCTATTTTAAGGCTACTAGCGAGATGCGGGCTTGCGGACAGTGAGCAATGGGTAGCTGTCCGGACCAAGCCCAAGTCGTCGACGGCGCGCACTGGTCCCGCGCGCCTCAAGGAGTTGTCAGCAACAGTAGGGACCCAGCCGGGTCGAAGCGTACTGGGGCCAGGGTTAGTTTCCAAAGACAGCTCGAGCCCCAGTATGAAGGCTAAAAGGAACGGGGTGGGTCTTTTAGTCAGTAAGAGTCTGACACTATCTCCCGCTCCGCCCAAGAGCGAGGGTTGTCATTGGATGATTTTTTCCCACCATAAAAAAAAGGCTACGAGCGAGATGGGAATTGACTATTATTTCTTTTTCTATCTATAGACCAATTGTGTATTTGACACAATTTATGTATCAAAAAGCAACATTTTTTTTTATTGATATAAACTAGTTCTTGACTGCGATCCCACCTGATGGTAAGCAGTGATGCAATCTCTGATGGCCTAATCACTCTTGCCTTGAAGACACTCAAGTTATAATCGGACGGGAAAACCTGCAGCAGGCAGATTGACAGAACATTATAAGAAATTACTACACAACATTTATAACACAACATACTCAGCCTTATAATGTTCCCACTGCTGGGACTCAGGCCTCCTCTCTAGGAGAAGGAATGGGCTGTAATGTGGCTGTGTGTGGATGTCACATGTCTTCGAATTTTTTGATCTTGGACATGCAGATTTCCTTACAATGTTATTCTCCATAGTTTTGACCACTGGGTCATTACTGGCACTTCTTCTTCTTCTTAGTCGTACACTCCTGGCGGCGTGGTCGTGGTCATGGGTCGTCTGGTAGTTTGGTTGCGGCTTTTGCAAGATTTCTCCGTCTCTCTCTATTCGTGGCACTGCGTGTGCATTCAATGAGGGAACACTTAGAAGATGATTTGGTGAGGTCCGTCCATCTGGTAGGTGATCGACCGCGAGAACGTTGACCCTCTAATCTACCCTGTACCACTAAACGTTCTAAAGAGCTCTCATTACGGATGATATGTCCAAACATTTTAAAGATTCGCAGTTGCACAATCGATGAAAGTCTTTGTTTGATGCGAAGCTCATTCAGAATGGAAACGTTATTGCACATTTAAATCAAATACAATTTTAACGCGCAGGACCGGTCGTTATGATGACACTTGTGTGGCCTATTTTCAACAGTGAACACAGTTTTTCAAGTCGTTCAGCTCCTTAGTAGTCCTAAGTTTGAGCTACACGAATACTGACAAATGCTTGCACTGACTGGACAGGTCCACTCAAATCTATCAGTATAATGATACAAAAGATTTCTGAGCTTATTTTGATTTTTATACCTTTTAGTCCGAGGTTAGTAAGAATCATCTACAAATCAAAACTAAGTATGCCCTTCGTGGCATCTAAAATATCCTTCCAATTCCAATCAATCTCACATCCTTAACTACGACGTTACAAACTCAAGGAAATAAACCGAGATGTAGGTAATCTCTCAACAATGGACACTAAAAATCTTTCCTCTACATTACGGCTAGGGTTGCCATCTCAATCTGACAATCAGGACAAAAATCCCGGAAATTTGAGCTCAGAATCCGGACATATTATTTTAGTCATTTTTGTTTTAAAGTAGAATAAAAATAGTACAAATTGCCATAATTTTTTGTTTAATTGTTTTTTGTTCCTCCATCTCTGAGTACAGCAAGAGAGAATGTTATACTTATAACTGGACTACAAATTAGACCCCTCCCCGGACGCTCCCCGGACACTCTTTAAACTAGGATAAATCCGGGGAAACCAGAACGGATGGCAACCCTAATTACGCCTATTGTCAATCTAATAATTCAAGTAAAATACGGAAATGTTCAGGATTGCCTTGCATTCGCCTTGAACAAGCCTAGAATATGAGATTTCAAGATTTTACTTATATTTTCCTGAACGCAAGGATCTGCAGTTGAAATGTTTGTGTCATACTTGGAAGTAGATTTGAAACAATACCAAGTTGAAAAGTGATTAAAAGTAATTATTTTCTTGTATAAATTAAATAAATTATGTGTAGTTAGATATTGCGATTTCATCCTGTATAATAGATGAGAAAATGGCTCTGATTCGCTTATCTTCGAGTCTAAACTACCAAACTGATAAAAAAAATCTGGCTGATTGAAAGAAGCTTTGCTGCCGAAACCATTCCAAAAGTTCGGCTCCTCTTCCAGTCTCGGCCGCAAAATCCTATCCTATCGCAATAATCCTAGTATGCTTCAGCCCTGCTGGGTTCTTCGAGACGCGCGTGGAACATTAAACTCGGGCTTAGATTAGTTATACCCGTTTTCTAACTTATGGAAATCTAAAACTTGTTTAATCTCACCGATTAAACTCTTCCTGAACTATCACAAATATTTCAAAACTAAAATTAACCAAATCGGTCCAGCCTTTCTCGAGTTTTAGCGAGACTAACGAACGCAGGATCGCAGTTGAAATGCAGTCCATTTGTTTAGACCCTAACTCTCCGCTACGCTCTTTGTCTACGAAAGAATAAGGTGCTACGACGTAGCACATCTAAAAAATTTGGAATACGTTGCTACGCCAATGTCGTAGCCGCTTCGCTCAGAATTTGGGAGTTTGGTTTCACTCATTTCACTAGATAAGTTGGTTTTGATAACCAACTCACATAATATGTAACTCGCATTTCTAGTGAAATGGTTTTTCGCACTTAGAATATAATATGGATAATATTATAGAGTAAAACTACACTAATATTATAAAGGTGAAAGTTTGTGAGTGATGGTGTGTCTGTGTGTGTTTTTGTTATTTCTTTTCGCTCGAACGGTTGAATGGATTTCATTGAAGCTTAGTACCTACACGTGTAGACCATGTTCTAAAATAACATATAGGCTACTGCCACGCGAGTAAAGTCGCTGGCAGCAGTTGTCATCATCATAATCATTTCAGCTGAAAGACATCCACTGTTGGACGTAGGCCTCCCCCAAGTGTCGCCACAATGAACGGACTTCTGCGTCTTGTAACCATCGGATCCCCTGCAACCCTTACCAGGTCATCGGTCCATCTTGTAGGAGACCTTTCGACGCTACGTCTTCCGGTACGTAGTCGATATTCCAGAACCTTTCGGCCCCTATGGCCATCTGTTCTGCTATCAATGTGCCCTGCCCATTGCCACATAAGTTTGGCGATTCTTCGTGCTGTGTCGGAAACCTTGGTTCTTCTCCGGATATCCTCATTCAGCAGCAGCTAGTATATTGATAAAGCATTTTAATAATAATAATATTCTACAACTATCACACTACGCCGTCTAGTCCCAAGCTAAGCAGAGCTTGTGTTATGGGTACTAGACAACTGATAAACATATTTATATATTTCTAAATACACACATATTATAGGTAAATTACACCCAGACCAAATACTTAATCGTGCTCATCACACAAAAAATTATCCTGGGTGGGAATAATCGAACCTACGACCTCCGGCATAGCAGTCAGGGCCACTAACCACTAGACCAACAGGCCTGTCAAATTTAATGATTAAGTATAACTTTTTCATAGCCCTGCTCAGTCACAAAGCCGACGGGAATCGGTTCCCGTCGGCAACCGTTAAGTTATTTTTTTCCTTTAAGGTTTTTCAATGATTCCCTCAATTTTAAAGTACTAAATAAACCATTTTAGAGTAATATTTGCTACAGTTTCTATTAGTAACAATTTAGTCTTTGAAGAATCTTTGAAAAATTCATGCGTCAGCGAAAGTTTAAAAGTCCACTTTAATTTTGCACAACAGCAAAATTGTGTGGTCTTTTAAACTTAAAACGCCAATAGAAATACGTCATTTTTGAAAATTTCAACTGTTCTCTAGTTCTAGTTATCACAGTTCATAAAATACTGCCTGGGCCCCAAGTCTGCTATTTTTATAAATTCGTCATTCCAACACGATCCCATTGTCATTTTGCTAAAAGTTTGTAATCTGCTAATTCATAATGATCGATTATTGATCGGTCAGTGGTCTTTTAATAGAATTGTGGTAGAATGATAATTTCGAGAAAATTAAAACCAATAACTGCACAATAACGTTCTAATGGTCAAACACTGATCAAATAAACTGTCAAAGTTTTAGCAGATTACCGCAAACGTCAAATATTCATTTATCAATATGTACAAGATTACCATTTTAAGCCACTTCTTTCAATGGAGTGTCAGTGGTTGACCATTGGAAAGTCATAATGACGCCATTATATTAGTAAATTACCAAACTTGTCAAAATCGACAATTATGACATCAATGATAGACCATTCGGATACTATAGTAATAGCAGACTTGAGGCCCTGGTGAGAGACAGACGAACAGTGGAGCCTTAGTAGGGTCCCGTTCTTACTCTTTGGGTACGGAATCCTAAAAAATAAATTAGAAACTTAAAATATCTTCTTAAAATGTCATTTTGTTTATAGTTTTCTAGCCATAGACAATAGACACTCAAAACTTCAGATAAATCTATGCAATGCATCATCAGATTTTTGTCCTTAAATAGTCCTAAGCCACAAGTATTTTATGCAAATATACAGATTGCAGGGCGCGGGTTCGAACCCAGCCAGGCGTTGTTAACACTTCAGTGATGTCACTAAGTGTGTCAAGGTAACTACAGTTTATATCGTAAATATATATTATAACTAGTGGTCCCCCGCGGTTTCACCCGCTCCTATAAGTCTTAGTTATAGCGTGATGCATAGCTTTATAACCTTCCTTGATAAGTGGGCTATTCAACAGTAAAATATTTTTCTTTTCAACCAATCTCTTCAGCCTTTTAATGTTACCACTGTTGGAATTCAATCTCCTCTCTATGAGGGTCGTAATCCACCACGGTGGGTTCCTCTGCGGAATGATCTGTAACATGTCTTCGAATTTTTAATTCGAAGGACAGGATTATAATTTAGGTGTCTTTAAGGCTAGAGTGAATATGCTCTTAATAAACTAGTGAGCCTCACCGTCAACGATTGCATCACTGCTTACCATCAGGTAGGATCGCAGTTAATCACTAGTCTGTATTATTAAAAAAATAAAAACAATGACTGGACCAGTCCAGTCAATGCAAGCATTTTGTCAGTATTCGTAAGATCAAATCAGAACTACTAAGGAGCTCAAAACGAAACGAAAGAGAACTCAGAAGCAATTAGCAAATAACTTTCGATGAACCTCACGGCTCGTCTCTTAACCTAATAAACATTTTACTAATCATCATAAAACTAACAAAATCCGCAATCTTATGCTGTTTTTTTTTAGTAAGAATGAAAACCATATAAATTACTTTCTATATAATAATATTAATCGTTTTAATAGGACATTAAGAGAAAACGAGATATTATTGAAATCGTTAAATCTAATAATGCATTGATCGTAATAATGTAACTAATTAATCTATTTACCGGAACAGCTAAATCATTTATTGAAGCTTGAAAGTCTAGATTTGATGAAATAAAGTCAAAAGCAATTAAGTTCAGTTTCTCTTTGAGCTAATCTCTCATCTACTGATATAAAAAAGCTTTTTGTAAGTCGAATAACAACAAAATTAATATAACTGACATCTATTGTTCATATATTATTTTTTGTTAACACTAACCAACCGAAAATAAATAAATAACAAGATAAGTTGTGCCGTTGTCGGCAATATTACTGTGAAGTGGGAATATTGGTGGCAATATTGCCCAAAGTATGAATATTGGTGGCAATATTGCCAGCAATATTCTCACTTCGGGCAATATTGCCGACAATGGCACATCTCTAGGTATATATATTTTCGCGCACTGTTCCCGCGTGCCTCAAGGAGTTGTCAGCAACAGCAGGGCCTAGCCGGGTCGAAGCCTACTAGGGCCAGGGTTATCCGAAAGGGCGCTCGAGCCCCGCTATGAAGGCTAGAAGGAACGGGGTGGGTCTTTTAGTCAGTAATAGTCTGACACTATCTCCCGCTCGGCCCAAGAGCGGGGGATGTCATTGGATGATTTTTTGCCATAAAAAAAAAGGTAGGTATATATATATATTTTAATCTGTAGACTTTCATAAATCGTTAAATTGAGCGAATGAAAACAAATATAAGGATTTTAATTTTTTTATAATTTTGAAGTACCCAGTGTTACTTTTACAACTAAGACGAATCTAAAGATGCCTTTCAAGATAAAATGGAACAAGTCATTTAGGCTCAAGAGCGAGCTAAAGAAATATAATTATATACTTACATATCATCATCAGCCTTTTTAATGTTCCCACTGCTGGGACTCAGGCATCCTCTATAGGAGAGGGAATGGGTAATCCACCACGCGGTTCCAGTGCGGGTTGGTGAATGTCACATGTCTTTGAAGTACATATATATGTTTATATGGAAAAACTTAACTTTTCTTCTCATGCATTTGGGTAAAACATAAACAATAAATAATTTTAGACTTCAAACTTTTCAGCCTAACTAGTAAGTTTCGTCTTTAAAAATTTCAACAAACTACCATTAAAACCATACACATTTAATCGCCAATCATTCATAAAAACGAACCCAACCAATCCTCCTAATTCATAGCTAGTTTTTTCCAAAGTGACGTTGAAGTATGACTCCGAAATGACCTGAATAGCATCATGTTAGACTAACGAGCTCTATCTGTCGTTTTGATTAACGACTGTTAATTGTTGTGGTCAGCAGTGTTGGTGCTAATGCGGGCAGATTTTTATCGAGGGTTATATTTGGGTGACCTTATTTCACACATAAACTTGCTGGGTTTTGTTGTTAATTTTTCGGGACGTAAGAAGGTTCCTCGTTCTTCTTCTTCCTCACCTTGTCCCACATTTCTTGGGTACGGGGAGACGATTTTTTTCTTCCATTCTCTGAGTGTCATCATCATCATTTCAGCCGAAAAATGTCCACTGTTGGACATATAGGCCTCCCACAAGTGTCGCCACTAAAGTCGTCGTTGTCGTTCTCTGGGTGTAATTTGTCTATAAAATATATCTGTATTTGAAACCTATAAGTATGTTTATCAGTTATCTAGTACTACTCATATTACAAGCTCTGCTTAGTTTAGGACTAAGCAGACTAGACACAGAACAAGTGATCGTGCTCATCACACAAACATTAAATTTGTCTTGAATGAGAATCGAATCCACGATCTCCAGCATAGCAGTCGAGGCCACTAACAACTAAACCAACAGACCCGTCGAATCAGATGATGTTGAATCGTACTTTTGTCAGACTGAGACTAAGGTTGAGGTGTGATGAAGGAAATAGATTAATTTGATTGAGATTTTTCCTAGCTAATTATGGTAATAAAGCTAAATCATCTTTGGAACTCTATAATTATAATCAGCGTCCACTTTTCAGGGTTTCTGCGAACAATGATCAATTTAAGGGAAGGCTGCAATAATTCACGTTGATAGACATCGCTCTGTGAATAAATACATTTTGATTAGGTAGTAAAATACATGAGTCTTCCTAAGTATTGACCTGAAGCGCTAGACTAAGAGAAGTCAGCGAAAAATATTGTAGAAAAGGCACAAAGAAGTTGAGTTTATTTTCTTCTTAATTCTTCTGAATTCTTTATTGTATACTTACCTTAAAGGTGCTGATAAACCTGAGCATTCACTTGTAACAGAACATTGAGCATTCACCGTTTTTAAATTTGCCGAACTGAACAACGAGCCGAACCAAGCATAGAGCCAAACATTGCTACGAACATTTTCATGAGCGCTCTAGCGAACGAAAAATTCGAAGTAAAACTGCCTTCGCTAGAATGCTCGCCAGAACGCTTGATAGAAGGCTCGCTAAAACGCTCTCGTTATTTTTCTGTAATGTAACATTCGCAAGAATGCTCATTACAAGTGAAAGTTCAAGCTTATCAGAACCTTAATACAATTATTTATTTGATAATTCATGTACAAAGGTGAGCTTAACTCAACAATGACTTTTCTGCCAGCAAACCTTTGAACAAACCTTTTTTTTTCGAGTTTTCAGTGGCTATTACAATTATTTGTAAATTAGTGGTGATGTATAATTGGTATAATTTTGTATCTCCAGTGTCTAGATAAACTCTAGGCGCAGGCTTGCGGACGATGAGCAATGTGTAGCTCGCCGTCCGGCCGTCAGCGACACACAACTCATCACATGACTTCTACGAGTGGAGAAAAAGGGCGTGTCTTTAAAGGCATGTAGAACATAACGCGCTGTCGAAGATTTAGGCTTATACCGGCCATACACGGTCAAACCGATCGTCCAATCGGTATGATTGGATGGATTGGTATGACAACATGTTGGTCATACCAATCCACTCCCACACACGGTCAAATCTGTTTGATCCAATCGGTAGCGTCATACCGATTGGACGATCGGTTTGATCGTGTATGGCCGACGTTAGTACTCGTACTTATCAGACGGCGAACCAACTAACTATTATATTATTGTTCATTGTCTCCAAACTCACTCTTAAACCTCAAATACGCCTAAAACTAAGATTCTTAAAGACATTCTCCAAAACCCTCGTTAAATTTTCTACAATTTCATTGAGGCACAAACACTAATTACTAACACAATCAATTGGTCACAGTTGACTAGTTGACTAAAGTAATGACGTGTTAACTGCCTATAACTTTGAAGAACCTACTAATTTTGACGAATTGTTTGTCCACATACTAAAGGGCCTTTTACACTACGCGTTATTCAGCACACGATATTCAGACTCGTCTTATTTTACATTCATAGTACAGGTGAGGTGGTAGGTGTCAGTAGTGAGATAGTGAGAGCAGTGGTGGCCGAGTGGTAATAGCTCTGATTTACGAGTTGTAGGTCGCGAGTTCAAACCCTGCCAGGCGCACTACTTTGTGTAATTTATTTCATTAGCACTATGAGAAAATATCGTGAAAAACGGGCATGTCCTAGAACCAAAAATTCGAAGACATGTGATATTCACCAACCCGCACTGGGCCCGGCGTGGTGGATTACAACCCATTTCCTCTCCTAGAGAGGAGGCCTGAGTCCCAGCAGTGGGAACATTAAACAGTTTGACCCTTATTACACTACGCAAAATCGTCTAAGACTGTCTGAATATCGAGTGGTGTAATAGACCCTTAAGTTATACAGCCTTATTTACATAAGACTGCCCATAAATGCTAGAATATGTTTGAATATAACTTCGAGATATTCTTCTGTTGAGTTCTAAAGGTACTGGAATGAGTGTTTTGTTAAAGCTATTGAAAATTAACTCTTCAAAGTCGGGAGGAGATAAAGACTATCATAAAATTAATTGGCTACTTACTGCTATATTTAGCATAGATGGACGATGTGGTCAAAAGGCTCTGCGTTAGGAAGCCTCCCATAAGGAGGACCGATGACCTGGTAAGAGTTGTAAGAAGCAGATCTATGCGAGAGTCATTTGACCGGTCATTTTAGCGACAAATTGGGGAATGCTTATGACCTGTAGTGATGATGCCTTTCCGCTGAAATAATAATGGTGATATTTTCATCTTAGCTAAATATTTTCATGCTGGCTGAATGTTGATCTGCGGTAATGTTCAAAAGAGTAAACGTGTTCCTATAACGCAAAGAGCGAATATTGAAACACGGGTAGGTTTTAGTCTGAGATGCCCTCTCACTCTGTCTTAGAGCAGGAGACGTCATTTCATGATTTCACACCTCAAATCACACACATTTAAAACATTTTTTCATGGTGGTGTCCGAATTGTGTCTGAATCGTTAGCAACTCAAAATAAAATGTGATCACAATTTGTGTTATCCCTTATATCAAATATAAAAGAATGATTTTTCTGAATATCACCCATAGATCTACTTCTCATTAAGCCATACGCGTTAGGGTATACCTGACAGATTTGCCTGCACAGTTATTACCTGTCAGGTAAGCTTGTGTGGTAACCTCCAGCCAAACCAGTTGTGCAACATACACGCTCCGGTTTACCTGTACAACTTAACTGTCATGTCAGGCAAACCCATCAGGTACACCCTAGCGTTTGTAGCCCTTTAGCGTTTATACCTTTATACACATACTTTCCATTGCTAACATCTTAAAGCTGCAATACTGAAAGTAACCAGCCACTGACTTGTAGCCCGATTCACGTAATGAAAACCGAAACGATATCGTAGCGATTTAGTCGTTTAGACCATTTCCGTATTCACATCCATCGATCGAGTTTGAACGACACCGATTTTAAAGTCGTTTGAATTTCGTCAATTAAAAAAAAAAACTGTATAACATTATCCTGGTAGAATACTTATTAATGTAACTGGAAATGAGTCGATAGATCGTGAATACCGCTTTTGGATAGGACTTTGATCGAACGACAATAAAACTTCAGCGATATTTGGCTTGTTTGATTTTACGTGAATCAGGCTACTGGTCGTAGACCTACGACCATCGACCCTGTTCATGGAGAGATAGACCATCGACTAACACAGTCACATAAAGACTCCATCAATCATCGCTAATTAAACTGCTGAACTTGTTAATAAAAGTGATTGTATGTTTGCAAACTGCACAGCTGAACAGCCTATAAAACAACAGGGTTGGCAAACCTGTGGCTGAGGATAAAGAAAGAAAAAATATTTATTTGAGTATCGTACAGAACAAACAAAAAAAAATTAGCTAACGGCCTTGCCCCTGGTCTATCTTCATTATCATGATTTTAGCCAAAAGTTTATTTTTTTCACTGTTGGACGTAGGCTTCCCCCAAGTGTCGCCACAATGACCGTTACACCGCTTCGTCACGTCTCTCATCTTTCAGATTCATCCTGCGGCCCTCACCGGGTCGGGAGTCTTCCAACGCTGGGTCTTTCAGTACGCGGCCACTCCATTCTTTTCTTTTAATATAAATCAATGTAATAATTCCTCTGTCGATGGACTGTGTTTACATAATGTGATGATGATCAATGAGTAATCAATTCAGTCTGACTTTTTGCCGTCTCTTACTTGGCCATTTTTTTATTCTCATATGTATGCAAATGTTTTACCATCCCTACACTATTATACAAAATATAAGAACTGCATTGTGATGCTAACTTAACAGATCAAGTATTATTTCAAAGATAGCCTACTACATATCTGACTTTTCTCGTATATAAATATACCAGAACCATTTTTTTTCAAATTTACCCTTATTTCAAGGCTCTCGAAAGAAGATACCTTCCATATTAAATACTTCCACCATCACAAAAGTACACAGACGCGAAAAGGTTCTCAATCCCTACTAAACCAGCTACACAACAAGATCTGTCTGCGTCTGCGCACACCGCCGATGCGCGGCGCGGGCGCAACGAATAAATAAAGCTCTCCTAGCGCGGTCTAGGCCGCCGTCGCTCGCACAAGGTCGCTAGTAACACCATATTGTGGATGCGAGTGGGACTGGACCAGGACTGATCGGGGTTTGGTCTGATTTGGTCCGTTTAGAGTAGTAATGTGTCGTTGCCGGCAATTTTTCCGTGAAGTGGGAATATTGCCCGAAGTATGAATATTGGTGGCAATAATACCAGCAATAATCCCATATTGCCAACAACGGCACATCTCTAGTTTAGAGCAATGGTGGCCGAGTGGTAACGGCCCTGACTTCCAAGTTGTCGGGTTCAAACCCAGGCAGGCGCATCACTTTGTGTAATTTATTTCATCACCACTGTCTTTAAAACGGTGAAGTAAAACATCGTGAGGAAAGGACATGTGACATTCACCAACCCGCACTGGGCCCGCGTGGTGAATTACGGCCCATTCCCGCTCCAAGATAGGAGTCCTGAGTCCCAGCAGTGGGAATATTAAAAGGCTGATTATACTGTTATGCTATTGTCCGTTTTGGACTAAAAATGGTGGTAATGATTTGGATCATTATATCCGAAATGAAAATTACCGTCATTTTATAAAGGGATTTTTAAAGAGAGTTATACCTCTTATGACGTGTTTCGTGCTCTTATGGTTAGTAAGATAGTGATTCTAGAGTCTGGATCAAGAATAAACGTGGTTGGTCTTAGTTTGGTCCAATTTAGGAAAAAAAAAAACAATTTACCAACAAGCGGTTTCTCTAACGTTTGTTAGTTTTTAAAATATGTAGTGTTGTAAGATTGTCGCACGCGTACAAGGTCGCTAGAGGGAGATACCATGTTGCAGAGGTTGATGGGACTGGACCAGGATTAGACGCGATTGGTCCTCATTTCGTCATTTGGTCCTATTATTAGGTCCTCTCATTAGGCCCTTCAACCTTTGTTAAATGACCTAATGAGAACCAATTTGATGAAGTTTGAATATGATGGACGTCTTTTTAAATCACGAATTCATGTTTTGACTGTGCTATTTTTTAATTTCTATATTTATTAGCTATAAATAGTATTGAAAGGTTGTATTGAACGAGGTTTGGATAGAACTTTATGTTGGAAAAATACTAAGTTGCTAGCTAACTGTTATCCATAGCTATTTGTGTTTTAAAATGGCACAATTTCTTCTCAATATAAGAATAATATGATAAAATCTTTAAGTAGAACAAGTAAAAATCTTCAATCAAGGTTAAGTTTACGAGGATTTGAACACCCAAAACTTTTGGCCTAATTTTTTTAAGTATCCTGTTTAATTTTCCTTTTAATCAATAATTCTTTTATTGCATTGCATTTGCAGATGCATGTTTGACCTTGAATAGATTGAACATGAAATTATATTTCATGTCAAAACCTTTACAAACATGACAAAATATTATTGTTTTCTAAAAATGAAAATGACCTAATTTACATCCTTAGAAAAGAATTTTCATTTGATTTTTACTCATCATTTTTAAACGTTTTTTCCCATTTTTACACATTATTTCAAGTATAATGAAGTGGATTTTTAATGGTCCCCGTTTAAAACCATACAAACGTACCATCTATAACAATCAAACTCCACAAAAACGCCAGAACCAAAGAAGGAAAACATGAAAACAGTCCTAACAAACTCATGGCCACCGTACGCTCGCGCGCATGATCTAACCTACAAACGGGTTGGATTTCGTGACATTCGCCGTTTGCGCATGTGTGTGTCCCCATTCAGGCAATCGTGCGCATACGCCTGTGTGCGCGCCATTAGAATCAACACACCGACATGGATATCTAAACAACTTTAGAACGAATTGCACAAGGGAATTTGAACTTTATGTAGTTGTGATATGGTAGTGTGTTGTGGAGGTGTGACAGCAAATAATTTGTGGAGTCAGTTGACATGGCATTGGTCGGTTTTGGTATGATAAATGGGCGTTACTATATTAGTTTGTACATTTATAGAGTAGTTACAGTTTAGTCGTTTGAATTGGTATTTGTTGGAATTTTTTTTTGTGGTGCATGTGCATGGTGGCTAAAAGTGAGTATTTTTTTTACAATTATATAACAACATAATTAAATAACAACAATGATTTTTAATATTTAAATTTAAAAAAAACTGAAATCATTTTTATGCAACTAACTGCATTGTACAGTTATATGAGACTAAATATTAAAAACTAGACATTTAATTTTTAAGTTAAGGCAGAAGAAAATAATTTATAACGGCGCAAAGTTGTAATTTTATTTTTGTTCTGAACAAAGGCTTATAAAAATATTCACAATGACGCAATTTATTTGATAGTCCCCGATAGTGCACAACCTAGGTATATAACCTACATGCTTATCGGTTGTCACCAAGTTAAAAATAAAACAGTTAACCAGAAGGAAAAAGTTAGCAAAACATACAAAATTACAGTATGCTGCACTAAATGTAATTTACTTGATAACAAACACACATACTTATAACGGAAAACTTCGTAAATAATAACTCTAGAATTGCAGACCATAAACAAATTTCAAAATGGCGACTGACATTTAAACGGTCAGTGCTGAAATTCCACCTCTTTCATACTATAGAATGTTCTAGAACTTTTGATGACTATATTTCCGAACTTTCTTTGCATCAAGGTAAACCTAGATACGAATACTGAAAATTTTTGCACTGCCTGGACAGGTCCACTCAAGGTCTTCCCTCAAGAGACCATCTCGGTCACTAATCTACATGGTTCTTATAAGATTTAACCGTTACATATTTACTGTATAGACTTTAAAAGAGATTTTAAGTTCGTTTCGGTGTTTCTTCTCAGGGTAGAAAATAATTTAAACCGACGAAAGAATTGACGTGTCAGTGTTTTCTTAAAACCTATTTGCGAAATAAATATAATTTATCACTGACATAAGTTAGTCAAATGTCAATTTATGATACTGACATCATCAGTTAATTTTTTTATTATGCTTAGGCTCGCGTTTGACCACTATCCCACCAGAAGTAGAGGAAACAGAATCCGGTAGGGAAATCCACTCCTTAGCTGTACGCATAATGAATGTGCTCCCAAAACGCTTGGTACGTTTGATGGGATGTCCACCATATACTGATTCGATGATGGAATGGACTTGGCGGAATTAAATTGTGCAATCTCAATCCCCGCAATGTAAACGATAGTAAACCGACTTAATGTCCAGCAGTGGACGTAGAACAGAATATTTGGAGACGTAGTGGCCGTAAGACAGAGTTTTTGGAGACGTAATTTGCGTAAGACAGAGTATTTGGAGACGCAGTAGACGTGAGACAGAGTATTTGGAGACGATACAGTATATCTTCTTCTACATTTGGCTATGTTTCCATATCCAATAACGGCCTGATCTTACGAGTTGTAGGGTTCAAACCCAACCAGGCGCATTACTTTGTGTAATTTATTTCATCACCACTGCTCTCAAAACGGTGAAGGAAAACATCGTGGGGAAACCGGCATGTCCTAGAACCAAAAATTCGAAGACATGTGACGTTCATCAACCCGCACTGGGCCCGCGATTCCCTCTCCTAGAGAGAAGGCCTGAGTCCCAGAACATTAAAAGGCTGATTATGCTATGCTATATCCATCTATTGATCTCCCTTGAACTCGATCCTGTCCTAACTAAATAAAACAAACGGAGCCAGCCACATCAGCTGTATAGCTAGCACATGTTCAGCGGCCATGACACACTATAGCCACATAGTTACATGCGCGTAGCACGACTGCGTCTATCTATGTTTTATCTACGCGTTTTGTTGACACCCTTGTGGGTTTACGAAGGTCGCCAGTTTATATAATGTCGCTTGGGAGTTTTGGAATAGCAGTTATTTTGTTTTTGATCATTGGATACTTTTTGCCATGACATTGGAAAAGGAGAGATGAATGGATTATGTGGAAATCAACGATTAGAGTCTCTCTAAAAAGTCAAACGACTTGGGTAATTCTTCTTCTACTTCCTGCCCTTGTCCCATTTTATTTGGGGTCGGCGCAACACGTTTTTTTCTTCCACTCTGTCCTGTCACTCGTCACGCTTTCACTAACTCCCTTTTCTTTCATATCACTTCTCACACAATCCATCCATCTTTTCTGTATAGGATAAAATTAAATCTGATGTAGTCAACGCTGGTTCAATGTCGAGTTGCATCCCCTTAAGTGGCAATGGGCAGGGCACATTGCTCGCAGAACAGATGGCCGTTGGGGCCGAAAGGTTCAGGAGTGGTGACCGCGTACCGGAAGACGCAGCATTGAAAGGCTTCTTACAAGGTGAACCGATGACCTGGTGAAGGTTGCGGGAATACGATGGATGCGGGACGCATGATCGTTCATTGTGGCGACACTTGGGGAGGCTTATATTCAACAGTGGACGTTTATCAACTGAAATAATGATGTTTACCGATATAAATGCACTGACAGTCAACTATTTTACATGTATAGTTTACAGCTGCATCATTGCCTCATGTTACTGCAATTTATTATTATTTATTTATTTATTATAATCTTTATTGTACACCAAATAAACAAAAATACAGGACAAACATTTAAAATAATAAGTGCACAATGGGCGGTCTTATCGCACAGGGCGATCTCTTACAGACAACCTTTGGATGGACTGAGAGAAAGGAGATAGATTAAGGGTTGTCAGTGTACAAACAATATAATACTAACAAGATACATTAACACAAATACATAGGTACATACAATAAAAAAATAAAAAAAATAAAAATATACTAATAAATATCAAATATATAGTAATAATTTAAATTATTAGCATAGAACCTTGAATTAACAAATAACTTTGAACCGGAAAACGGAGACCAAAATGACTCCATTTAACTACTAGAACATTTAATATTGTCCATCTAGAAACATATTTACTAAATAAATAGGTAAATAACGTTTTGCTATTGGCTAGGATTCGAATCTACCACATATATATACAGATTATATTAATTACTAATATAAACTTGCTGGTTTTTCCAATTTAAATGCACACATATTTATGATAGGTACCTAGTTGAAACTAAATGCCATAATCGGAGTAGGTATATGAATTATGTTTTCCGTTATTAGGTCAACATATAATATGTATGTTGAATGCATAATAAATATAATTGATTACAAGTTCAGTGCCTAGGAAATGTATGAGTTGCTAAAGAAGATCCATCCTGAAATACATTTTCATGCAACCGTTCTTACGTGATTATGATGTTATTACACATCACATCTAGGTTTGTACTAAAATCGAAACATACATTTGTGTAAAACTACTAATCCAGTAAAAACTTCTGAAAAACTGCTATAAATATAACTATACTACCTTGGATATTTAATCAAGATTATGAACGACGATACATCTTTCCAAAAACTTTTAACATTAAAAAAAAATGTATTCTCTGGAACAAGTTTTGTGAAATGTTTGATGATGCTGCACACGACGTCTCCACTCATGGCGATCTATGATTATGATATCTTATGTCTATTCTTTTTTTTTATTATGAATAGGCTCTTGTTTGAGATACTGATCTCACCTGATGACGATGGAGCACGCTTGCCTAGAAGCAGCCTATTCACTCTTGACTTTAAGACTCCAGACTCCGGCAGGGAATTCCACTCCTTAGCTGTACGCATAAGGAATGTGTTCCTAAAACGCTTTGTATGTATGGGTGGGATATCCACCATGTACCGGTGTTGCAACGCGGTATACCTACGTCTTGTGGAAGACTGGAGTTTTGACTTTACAAATGCATCATTGCCGATGATCTTGGCTCGCTTCTCGGTCGACTTTACTGCATTGAGCTGGTATTTAGCAGACCCATTCCAAAGATGAGAGCAGAAGATCTTTGTCTAACCTTCTTTCGAACCCCCCTTTTACTCGAAACTTTCTTCGCGACCTCTTTGCCCTCGACCTCTCCCTCCTTAAACAATAAACTCTTGTTTTAAATAATGTGTGTCCAGACATTCAGAATTAACAAATACACGAAACTAATTAGATTTTCTCCAGTCGTAAACTATGGAACACATAAACTTTCAGTGTGCTAGTATTATAGTACCTATAAAACGAAACACGAGTAATTCCCATGTTGTATTAATTAGAACACACTATTTTTATTAGTTTCATTAATTTTAATCAGTATTTGATGTTTTATTTTGATTTTACTTCGAATCTCTAAAAAAGAGGTTGTAAGAAAGGTTTGTAAATTTTATCAAAATTATTTTTGATTTTCCACAGAGAAATTCGTTGACGCCATATTATAATATTTGAATTGGAGTTTTTGTTTGTGAAGTGTATGTATAGAAAAGTCACCTTTTTTAAAAAACTATTTGTTAAAAATAAATTACAGATTTATGTTTTTTGGATTGCATAATATGCCTCTAGTCAACTCGATAATCTTTAAAAGACCGTAATTTGACTTACGATGATGTTGACTTTAATTGATACCACTTCGGACATAGAAATAGAATTTACGTTTATCATATTTTTAAGATATTACATCTTGTTATTTGGTATATACCTTAACTGGCAAACTTGAACCAATTATATTAATGAAACCATTTACATCCATTTTGAATTGTCAAAGTGTTTGCACGCGCAGAAATCTGAAGAGATGAAAGTACAAGAAACTCCTAGGACGAATTTCCTTGAAGTTTTTAATCAATAAATTGTTACAAAAATATAATGTGACTACGATGCAGAAATGTACATCAAAAGCTACCAGAGTAGCATCATCCATATGCTTTCAACCAATATTCACTCATCGAAATCAACTGCCTAGGGTTATGTTCTACCTTCTTTGGACCGTCCATTAGAAAGTCAATATCTACCAAAAAACAATGTTTAACAAACCATTACTCTCCTCTTTTGGCGTCTACGTTTTTCTCAAGCCAACATGCCTTAAGGGACAAAGATCAACAGCTCGTAATGATATATCACAAAACATCATTTTCTAATGTCTCCTAAGTTCACAATACTTGGTTTCTCTATTTAGGCTATGGAAAGTCCCCTGACCCTTGATCTTTAATCTGTGGGTATCTGAAGACGCATTCGCTGAGTTAAGATGAATTGCTTCTTATGTTTAGATAGATTATAACTTTGATTGACTTTGCAATTTGTGGTTGGTGTTGTGTGTACCGTTTCGCGGGTTATTTTTCTTACGGGTGGCAATATGACTTCCGATTTTTGCTGTCAAACTTCAACTTGATGAATTGTTAAAAAGATGATTTTTAATCTCTCTCATATCCTAGGGGATATGAGAGAGATTAAAAATCATCTTTTTTATTAGTTAATGAATTACACTCTCTCATATCCCCTAGGATATGAGAGAGTGTAATTCTATAGGGAGTTAAGAAATGTAAATAAGAAGTTGAAAAGACATGAAAATTCAAGTAATTATGTTTCATGGTTATTATCACTTTTTACAACTAAGTCGATATCCAGAGAAACCTTACAATCTGACTTATTCTTAAGTAATAACTTTTTATAAATCAGTCTTCTGTTGTTTTAATGTGAACGTCAAAATCAAACATTGTTGGATCGATTCACTAATCAGTTACTTCCGGACTTTTCTTTCATCCCGTGTTTAACTTCGAGTAAAAGAAACCGAATTAAAGACGCGGATGAACGAAAAATAAATTGTCTAATTTCGTCTAACTTATCATTCCGTACAAAACTGTTGAATGTGATTCCCAAAGAACGATTTTCCTCTGCCAGCTGACGGAAAATTCTGAAACAAAAAACATTTATTTAATCACGGGTTTTATATATTGCGTTGTGTTTACGCAATATTTGTCTATGAACGATTTTTATTGCCTTTTCTCTATGCCTAGGATACCTAGAACAATGATTCACGATGCCTGCATTTGATGATTTCACGATTTATTTGTCTTAACAAGTAATTTTCCTGTATATTACGCGGAAATAAAGTTTTCCCCACAACAAGTTCAAGTTTCAAGTTAACAAAAGAAGTTAATTCGATGTGATTTGAAACGCACCATCATTTCTTTATTGCAGCCGCCATTTTGGAATTTGCGCGCGCTTCCAACTGTCATTAGGCAGTGATGCCAACATTGTGAAATTACGAGTTATGGTTGCGTTCAACTATTAAATTATGGGTTCTTAGGCAGTCGTTGTGTGTGAGGCGTGCTTAATTTTGTGCCGGTTATAAAGTAATTTAAGACACATTATAGAATGGTTTTGGATTGGCACTAAAATATTATAAAAGAAAAGAAATTGGTGTTTATTATGCCATTACAATAAATGTACGTGATGTTGCTGCGTTAAGCTGCAAATGTGTAAATATTGCAGTGTGACAACAAAATTATCAAATTAAAGTTTTCGCTGAAAGCTGTGTGCATGTTCAATATCACATAAATTCTAAAAATATGCTTTTACGCAAATCAACTTTTAGTTACTAAACTAACAGGAAGCTACAAACTTCAAAACGGCTAAAAGTTCCTAAGTTTCCAACTTCTCTTTCATTAAATATCTGGTCCATACACGTTTCAGTACATATTTTAATATGAAGTCTCCGATGTCCAGTTTTCGCATCAAACACAAAGTTTCGTGCAACCAGTAGAATATTCTGACCGCGAATAAAATCAATATCAGTTTAAATACCAAAACAATTTCAATGAAAATAGTTCAGCTAAAGTTTTGTTGTCAATGGCTAGCAGTGTCGTCAAGTTGGCACAATGGCTGCTTATATTAAAATAGTTCACTGGTTTAATTATTGCATAACTAACACCTGCGGCCTAGTCATCTATTCAATTGATTTTTTACATGATTAACAGTAAGTTACACATAATATTATGAAAGCATTTCGCAGTCTTAGTTTCCCAATGCCTTTGTTAAAAATTGGTCTCTTTAAAAAGGTGGTAACTATTATAATTGTGATGTTTTGAAAATATTTGATGTGAAATAGACTTCGTTATTTTTAAATACCTGTGCTTCATAACTTTTATGAATGGATCGTATAAACACGTGGAAATCTCCACTGATTGAAGTTTCATGTTTTTATAAAGAAAATTAATACAAACAAAAACATACCTGTCAAAAACAGAACGCAATTTTTTGTTTACCAGGTTGGCACTAAAAAGAATGCCAACCTAACGAAAAGCACACAAAACAATCACTTACACAGCTTGTCTCCGTCATTCTTTCTTCAAAATAAGCCCTATTTACCGACGCAACCAGCACTCACAAACTTAAAGCTGCAATCTAAAAAGAAAGGCGCTCTAATTGTACACAATTAGTTTTGAAGTAGTAATGATATAAGGTAGCGGTTGCGTTACGCATCGACGAGCGGGCGCGGACACCGTGAGAAAGTATCGCGGATCAGAATACAGAATACTTTTATGTCATGTTTGGAGCTCAAGTTATTAGGGATTATACGATTTATATATTTTTTTTTTATAATTAAAAAGTAGTGAACACGCTATCGTCTTGTGGGGTACGAACTTGTAAAGAGGTTTCACTTGATTTTTTTTTCATTTGTTTCTAATAAAACTTAGAATTTATGAAAGATTTGGCATTTATTTTTTGTTTGTTTGAAGAGAATTTCCTGTTAACTTTCACCCATAAATTAGTTTTTAAATAATGTAATTACATGAAACTTATTTTCTAACTAGACAACGATATTTGAGTGCACTTACAAAGAAAAGCCTAACTAAAACTTAAATTTCTTTATTTTTTTTTTAATAAGAAACTCGTAAAACGTGTAATAACTAGAAGGCACTCTTTTCCTTATCGATTATTAATTTAATCTAATAGCATTTTTTGTTAACAAATGCAAAAATCAATACATTTCTTGCTTGCGAGTCTCTTGTCTAGTGACGCGTAGCATTGTTATGTTGGCACCCCTGAATCTACTTAGTTAAATGTCATTGATAATATTATTTATTTTTCACCTGGAACTGATGGGAAATTGACAGCACCTGCTTAGAATTAAGTACTTTAAATGCGGAAACTTGTTTTGTAAGGTGTTTGGTAAAGAATCTTAGGTACAATTTTAATATGGCATTAAATGAGTCTTTAATTATTATTATTTTGCAAGTTTCTGCCACATCCTGTAAGGAAACAAACTGTGGGTATTTGTAACATTTTCAAAATTTATATTTAAATGTATTAAGAATAAAATCCATCGATAACTAAGAATCCGATAATTTCTGAAAATTTTCACTTTACCAATGACTTACGGTTCGTTTTAAATATTTAATTTGTTGACAAAAATGTTACTTTATTAAGGGGAGTACACTTGCATCTGTAATAAAAACTAATATTATAAAGATGAAGAGATTTTTATTTATTTAAACGCGTTAATCTCAGGAATTATTGTTTCAAATTAAAAAAAAATTTTTAGTCTTTGATAGTCCATTTATTGAGGAAGGCATTGTAAATCATGATATGACCCATGGCACCTGCGCAGTAACCAAAGACGCAGGGGAAACAGCAGCGTACGCTAGTATATTTTATAACTAGCTTAGGAGCCAGGGAATTTCATATAGACTAATAACAAACTTACGTCAATAAATTTTATTACTACAATATTCCAAAAAATCGAAGTTATCTCTCGTCTTCCACCTATACACACTGGACCCGCGCGTGATGGATTATGACCCATTCCCTCCCTTAGAGGAGAGGCCTGAGGTCCCAGCAGTGGGGACATTAGTTGGCTGAATGTTACTATAGGTAATGTAGGAATTAGGCGTCAGCGACATGTTGATCAAGTATGCATTAAATAAGAAAAAAGAAATGTATGAATCAGTCATTAACAGCATACATTTTACGATTGTATCAATATTTCATAGTCAGGCTATATACTTATTACTTACGTGTAAAAAATATTGTAGAGTTACAAAAAAAAGGCAATATTAATAATGGTCGGGGCTGTTAAATATGGCAGCTGTAACAAGTATAATAGTAAGTAATAACATAGGTTAATTTAACTTTAATCTATGGCTATTAATACTTTAAACATTGCCCGTTGATAGACCATAGGAGTACCTAATATAATTACTAACTAACGCTTTGTTCAGACGGACGGTTGTTAAACCTTTTTTTTTAAATAAAAAATGGGTAATGTAAGTACTTGACTAATTTTTTATGTTTATTATTTATATCAAAAAAATATTAGTTATTTGTTGCTTAGTTTAGTTTTTTGTACAAAAATAAGCACAGGCAAAATCCCAATTACTAACTCTTCTCCTGCTCTAAGTGGAGCGAAGGGAAGTGTCAGCGTTTTACTGACTAAGCCCACAATGTTCCTTCAGTTACCCTTTGCAAGAGTCAAAATGACTTATGAAATGTCCACAGTTTTAGGCACGGTTGTTAAAAAATAAGGAGCATTTCAACTTGAGCGAGATACTATAGCTCATGTATTCGGTGTGTGTAGTTAATTTACCATTTTATTAGCGCTAATTGCTGAATGAGCTGAAATTGTTCTGTTTACTGATAACCTTTTTTCCGCTATCTGTAAATAATAAATACAATTAATTGTAAAAATCATGTCAAAATTGTATCAAAATTGCAACATAAAAAATAAACAGAAACAATAATAAAAATCCACCAAAACTTGACTTGAAAGTTTTCTGATCAGTAAATCGCGCCTCACAATATTATTCATTAAATAATCGCGTCCGATGATTTAAATAAAATGGCGGAGCAGCCTCGAATTTTATTGTAGCACTCGTAAAACGGACTGGAAGTCGTAAAAAAGTCTGGAGGAAGTAAATGAGAGCGCGTGGGTTCTGACACCTCGTTACTAAGGTACATTATTGTCATTTTAAATGGCGAAATGATTTGCGGAATTGCTTTGGTCCCGTTGAGAGAGCTGTAAATGGTCAATACTTCCAGGTTTTAGCATTAAAACCGTACCTATTTTAGATAGGTACGAGATACAGGCATAATTTTATAAAAAAGTAAGACTCAAAACATTTCAAGTCAAAAATTAGTTAACGTTCCAATTTTAAAAGTAAAAAAAAATATTTAAAAAAAGAAACAAAAAAGTACCTAATATTTATCTTATTAATTTTAGTTTATAGTTTTATTTAATTTTTTTGTTGCCTTTATTTGTTTTATATGTATAAAATGATAAATTCTTTAAAAATAAAATATTTACGAAACCTGTTATAAAATTCATAACTCCGTGTGTACACGTTCTTACAAAGCATGCGCGCTCAACCTTTTACAAAAACTCTAGTGAAACAGTTTCATCGATTCTATCGATGAACAGTTTTATCGATAATTTATTCGTTCCACGTTCAGGGCGGCTCTAGTTGGAAACTTGTGAAGCTAATTGGAGTAATCGGTACATTTGTAATTTTTCTATCTTTCCTTTCGATCGCTTGTAGGTATTTGTCTAGGTTATTAACTATCTTTTTATGGTTTGTTTGTAAAAGTCGATGATAGTTCTAGCTGTCATTTAGATAACGGTAACAATTATGGTCTATGGAAATGAATTTGTATTGGCCGATCATCACTTCTTCAGAATTTATCACACTCATATTATTATTATTATTGTTATATTATGACTTAGCCCACACTGTCCCACTGCTGGGCAAAGGCCTCCCTCCACTCCTTCCAACGATCACGGTTCCCCGCTTTCTCATTCATATTATAAAGATAAAAGTTTGTAGGTATGTTTGCTACTTCTTCACGCACGAATAGCTGAACGGATTCCAAAAAAACTTGGCACATGGGTAGACCATATCCTAGAATAGCACCTAGAATGATTTTTATCCCCGTACTTACCTAATTTGCTAGTATCACGCGGGTGAAGCCGCTGGTGGCTGCTAGTTTTCTGATAAGTTTCTTACAACAGATTTGTTATTTCATCACCTTTCGAAATTCACTTCTTCAGTTCATTCTTCTTCTCACACAATCAGCTTCTATCAGCGGCTTTATCATCATCTTCCTGCCCTAGTCCCGTTTTATTTGGGGTCGGCGCATCACGTTTTTTTCTTCCATTCTGTCCTGTCACTCGTCACGCTATCACTAACTCCCTTTTCTTTCATATCGCTTCTCACACAATCCATCCATCTTTTTTTTGGCCTCCCTCTTCCCCTCCATCCATCCACATGTAAACTCATATTTTTTTTAGCAACATGCGTTTCATCCCTCCTTTTCACCACCGGCTTTATGGTGAACGTAAAATTTGTAGTCCTTTTAGAATTTTCAGAATCGGTGCAGTAGTTTCAGAGATTACGCCTCACATACATACTTATAAATTTTATCTCTTTATATTTTTTTGTAAATATAGATTTTGAATGAGTATATTTAGTACTGTATCTTTCTTGATTACTCTATCACCATATCTCATTCGAGAATGTATCTCTGTGTTACATTTTTTAATGCAGATTTAAAACATTTTTTTTTTTTTAATATCAGGAAAAAATTGTAACAATTTTATTAGAATAGAAACAATAAGGTATGCTGACTTATTATTTATTTGTAACAAATAGGTATGTCAATTAAACATTTTAATAACAAATATTAGCTAACATAATAGCTGGGGCTCGTTTAATTGAATCTATTTCCTTGTTTCAATACTTTTTAAATATTTTACCAACTAATGAGTTCTAGGGAACATGTCATTAGTATAAATGCGTCATTTTGTTTTGAAAACTTATATATTATTTTATTAGGAAAACGGAAAACTAGATACTTTACTAACACTCTTGCAGCGCGGCAGCATTCTCAAACTGTTACAAAATTGTCCTCACTAACAAAAAACCTTGGAGAAATTTCGAGAGTTATTTATTCTAGCTTATGCCAGTGGCTTTGCCTGCATTTCTATGTCACTCAGTGATAAAGTGACATTCTATTGGTGTAATAATTTTTAAAATCGGGCAAGTAGCTTTCAAGTTATCTACACTGATATAACAAGTATAAAGAAATAAAGTTTGTTTTTTTTTGTTTGTAGGAGGTACTCTTTGAAAGTACTGTTCCGATTACAAAAATCTTTTCACCGATAAAAAGCTCCTTTATTCTTGAGTAACATAAGCTATATTTTATGTACGTGGCGAAGATACGAGCAAAACCTAGTACAAATAAAAGTACAAAACTTTCCTCTTTATAATATCTAGCCCTATAGAAAACGAGAAAGATGTATTCATTATTGCGTCAAATTAACACCATACATGTAGTGACCATAAATTGAGCTCGTTTAACTGTCTATCGTCGTCGTACTTAATAACATAATACCTCTAAACAAGATTCTTACCCGTAAATTAGATTCCTTATGGCCACACATTTAAACTAAAATGATGGACGCAAAAACATCCCTCCAACCATTATTATGCCCATCTGCCGACCAATAGGTAACCAGAAAAAAATAATTATAATTTAAAAAACATTGTGGGCCTTTTTCCTACAAACACTGACCTTAAAAGGAACCCATTCGATGGGAGATGTATTAAAAATTGAAATAACAACTTGCGTGCAACGACCGCGCGATAGATAACTGCGAAAAAGCAACAAAAGAGGCAACTAGGGAATTGCAAATGAGATCTTAATACTATATATTTAAAGAACTATTTCGAATAAACATTAGCGTAGCAGATGTTGTTCGAAATGAAGATTAGGGGAACTAAAGCATAAAAAGCGGTCAGCCAATCGCGTCCCACCTATATCAGCCGTCTCCCTCGCACGCTGGTCGCACCGCTCTTTCTAATGCTCATATTTTTTGCCATCTTATTCTAATTCCTCATTCAAATGGCTTACGTTCGATTCCAGGGGTCTGTAACCTTTTATGTCACTGAAGGTTTTTTTTTATTCTTATTTGGTTCTTTGTCATGTATTTCGGTTGAATTCATTATAAGTCAGTATTTTTTTAACAATTATAATTGTTATCATAGGTTATGATCGATGGGTTTTATTTTTTCCATGAGCATGGCTACGCGTGGTTGCGTGTGCCGCGGGCGTGATGGAATATAGATAAACAATGTTTCATGGTAATAAAGTTTTTATGATATTTTTTTCGTCAATTCTCGTTGTGTTTCATTAATTCACGCGAATATTAACTGACGCCGTAGTAATTACATATTTGAGGTATGTATGAAGAAGTTTGTTACCTCAACTAATACATAATGTACTTGTACACACAGTTTTTCTATAGTAATTGATATAGTCAGTAGAAGTCACGTGAGAGTACAAAAACTTGTAAGTAAGTCAACTCAGTTACATTTTCTTGCGTGCCATGCAGTAATATAGAAAACATGAAAAATATGTGTCTAAAAAATGAAACACTTAGTAGGTTTTAGTTCAAATCTCAGAAAGTAAAACAATAAATGTCTTTGCTGTCAGGTACTTCACATTTTGTTGATTGTTTTATATATTAAAAAAAAGAACTATTTCTAATATGCTCCAAAGCCAAAAACCTAAATCAGAATAATCTATTACAAAAAATCCTACATAAAAGTCAAAGACAATACTTTTATTACTAATTCCAATATAATTTAACTTGAATGCTCGAAGCTTAATATAATGATCTAGATAAGGGTACGATACAAGATCATGTGTTCCACGAGGCTGAGATGCACTACATCCGGCCGGCAATTGTCTTTACCGAGATTCAGAACCTGTTTCATTTGGCATATGTCTTGCAAGCCTTTTGTTTTTGTACTCATTATATTTTACATCGAGAATTTTCTATTGAAGTCTGAGGGCTTCACATGTATATTTTTTAAATTTTATTTTGCTGTGATTACGAAGATTGCTTTAAAGTTAAATATATTCCTCTCAAGGTTACAATATAATAGCATTTATCACATTTATTTTTGCTAAATATAACCATCTCTTACAGTATGCTAAATTCAATATCCTACACAAGTAAACATATCGTAATAAAATCGTAAATATTAACATATCTCCATACATATTTACAACGATTTTCAAGGGCACACAATCCACGTAAATGCCTCGAATAAGTTTTTGTAATTCGCAAGAATATGTCAAGAGTGGCTGCTACCGTTTCTTATGGCACTACTAACCCCATATAAGGTGATAACATGTAGCCATAATGATGTTAGAAAAAAAACTTGAAACTAATGCAGCATATCCTGAGAAGGACATTGTTTAATAATGATAATTAAAAGCGAATAATATGTGCAATTCTGCGCGCATATTCGCGATGGGCCAAACAAGGACAACGGCTGTTTCCGCGTTGAATCACTTGTTGCGTGGTTCAAGTCATAAACGAGAAGATTTCAACTGATTCAAATAATTTCCTGACTCATGAGATAGCCAGACAGAATATCTAGAACCTAGAAGTAAATAACCCGCTGTGACTTATACAATGATTGGTGTAAAAAGGAAGAGAATTATCTAGTAGCGGATGATGTATCATAATAACTTTGATTTAGTACTGTCAAAGCCTTTGTATTCTTTCCAATGAATGGTGCCATTCTTAATTTCCTAATGACTCATTGTTCACACCTTAGGTTCGGTTTGAGTGTGAGTCAGAGTCGCAATGCGATGGTGAATTAGTTCCAAAGGTTTTTAGGAATGTTTGTTTTGATAACCTTAACCTATATTTGGTGATGACTTATCCAAAATTTTTTTATGATTCATATGCTATAATTTAGGTAAGTCTCCGTTTTACCGATGACTTTATAGAAACTCTACAGTCTACCACTCTTTTTTTTGAATATTTTTTTCTGTTTTATCTTGACTGTCATTACTTATACCCACTCCAGCATCCGCCACCTCTCTCATCTCGCACCCAACATCAGGCACGCATACACAAATGCAAACTGACTCACGGCGACCTTGAAATAGACCAGTCTAATCGTAGTTTTAGCCAATCAGTAGTCAGAACACGCTCACACACCATCCTTTGTTTATCACGCCTCCATCACGCCATTTTGTGTATCCCTTTTGTTAAATACGACAATTTTAAAATTTATAACTGACGTTTTGTTATCTACAATTTGTTGTTTGTGGCTTTTATTTAATTTTGTACAGTGAAATGATGATTTGAGAAAATAGTTGTCATCGTACGTTGTTTTTTGTTGAAATGTTCTTTGATTGTTACACAACAATTTTGCTATTGTTAAAGTAATATATTATCACTTTCTATCATAAAATCAAATCTATACACTAAAGCACCATAATAACAATAGTCCAGTCAGATAGCTAATGTAATCACCAGAGACTTCGTTCGCTTCAAAAGTTTACGTTCCCACGGGAACTTCAAAAACTAAAAACACGTTTCTAGGTTCGATGATTAAGACTGTTTATAGTTACATTTTCTTTGGTTACTTAAAACATTGTGTGATCACCCTTTAACTCATTTTTTTTTTTGATGTTTAGTCACCAAACAACTTCTCCCGTTCTGGTTGTGGCAAGAGGAACTGTTAGGCTTTTAGTGTCTAAAATCCACCCGAGTTTGTTTTAGTTGCTCTTAGTGTTTCAAGACCACGGTTACTCTTTACAGTAACAATCCCACAGATTTTATCATCTTACTTTTGTTTTAATACATTGAGAGAGCGCATCATGCCTTTTAGAAGTCACCTTATTTGAAGTTCAGTTTCAAGTATATCATCTTTCAGAGAATCCATCTGTAGTTTTATTAGTCTTTCTCTAACCTTATTCTAGGCCATCTTCTGATTCGAAACATCTCTAATAAATATCACCTCTGAAGTCACCCCCTTTCTCGCAACATCATCATTCAAATAGTTTCTTTGGTCTAGGAGATTGAAAACTTCGCATATAAAGAATAAATCTATGCAACAATTAGGCGTTTGCTTACTACAGCCAGAGATCGTACGGTCCGGAGATTATTCTCGCTTTCAAAACACATTAGCCACTCCGATTTACTTGGAAGCGAGTCTAATATGTAATTATTTTTTTATTATTCCACGCTATGGGAGTTCACTGGCGTCCATTAATTACAATATTAACATGTGAAGGTTCTGCTTCAGTTAACCACCTTGGTTCTGTTCAGTTAAGTTAAAATACTTTGGTAAAGGAAATTACAGAGAACGGTTGGTACAGTTTTTATTTAACTTGAGTTCTTTTTTTTTGTTTTTCATTTAACAAGAACAGTAATGAGGCGGAAAAATTGTTATCTAATAACTGTTGTAGTTTGTTAAAAGGATTTTGTTTTATTGTGCTGTTTGTATAATTTAATCGGAATTTTATAAGTTAACTACTGAATACGAATGAGTGTCTTTTGAGTCGCTACCGAAGTAAGTTGCAATGTTTTAATGAGAAATGAGAATACAATTTATATTAAATGGCAATAAATTCGCTATAAAAATGTAATAAAATTTGAGCTCAGGTATTTATGAAGCAAGTTATATAACAAAGATTTCTAGTGATTTTAATCATCTTTTTATTTCCTATTTAAAACACTTTCCAATTTCACTTCTCATAAATAAATAACGTTACTAAACGTTACAAAGTTCCTCGAATAATTAAAAAAAAAAGATAGAAACCATAGCAACGCAAAAACTCTTCCTAATTCAAAAACAATAACAGTACCCAAAGGTTGACGGCCCCGAACGGATGCAATAGACAATGAGCGCTTCTTATAGTCTATGCTAATACGCGCCAGTTTATGATTGCAATTCAAATGATGACGCGCGCTTTTTTACGATAAAGTTTTACGCGGCTGCGTAACGCGTCTGCGGGAAAGTTACGGTTTATGCTAAATATACGTTACTATGGTTTTGTGTAGTCGGTTTTCAATGTATACAAAATAATTTTAATATATGCGAAGCCTGAATAAAGTTTGTTCTGAATCAGCAACTACAAGGTGTAAGGGACAGCCCTCCACAAACTTTAAGGGCTTGCTCAATAGACGAAACTGAACAACCTTCCATAAAAAATTTTTTTGAGGAAACGAAAAGAAAATTCGGCGTCTCCATACAAATTGTCCAATCAAGTTTATAATTTTCTATGGTGAAACGGATTTTTTTTTTCAATTCCTGAAAAAAATTTTTATGGAAGGTTGTTCAGTTTCGTCTACTGAGCAAGCCCTTAAAGTTTGTGGAGGGCTGTCCCTTACACCTTGTATATGGAATCCAATAGTTTTTACACCATGTTATATTTTTTCGCAAAAATATTTAAAAAGGTCACAAGTTGGACACCACCGACAATAAGTACAACACAGGTCACGGAAAGTGCTAGCAAACAGCTGAGTGCAAGTGCAAAACAACCCCTCAGTCGCCTCGATGGCCCGCTGACTATGTATTTTTGCTGACATAACAAGCTTATAACTTTGTGATTTTTCATGATACAATTAAGAAAGGTACATAGATTTTTTACGTAATAATACTCAGGTGTTTCAGGTTCCGCACATACAAAAATAAAAGGTATAGACCACAAAATCAAGGTTACGTACTAATGTATCCACCATATTACCTGTCAGGTTTTAACAGTGAAATACTGGTTTTTAAATTGACTTCGAAGTATTAAAGAAATAAAACTATGTGAGTAGGTACATATTTCGCAAAATAACATACCTATATAGTGTCTGCTATAGACCCATAAGTTCAATTAGATATATCTTTTTTTTTTAATTTAATTTTAGGCGTCAATTGTGTCACTTATTATCTTGATGCAAAACAAAGTTTGTATAAATAAATATTCTCTACAACATATTGTTCTAACTAAGCAAGTGAAATCCTGATAGTCAATCTCACTCGACTAATTCCATCTGAGCCCAGCTTTAGCCCTCCAAACCAGTTTGTTCGACTAATCTCAAGTACTAGTGTTGTTTTTGCAACTTGACATTGGCTATGACTGCAAATTGCAGTAATGTTCGTTTGGTGGCAAGTGCAGGGGTACTGGACATTTTGCAATTAACCTACTACACTTAGTTTATTTATTTTTTGGGAGGTAGTAAATCATCTAACGAATTTTCTTGCTCTAGAGCAGCAGGAGGGCGTATCGGACTTTTATTGACTAATAATAAATTAAAAACCTTTATTTCAGACCATATAGATACACACACACACATGCTTAGCACAAATAAAAAAATACAAAGACAAGTTCTGGATTAATTAGGCTAAAATAAAAATCAAAAGTCAAGTTCAAAATTGAATTACACAAGCTTTAAAAAAATCTTAAAAAGAAGTCAATAAAAGTTTCATTAATTTAATTGAAATAATAAACTAAGTAAAAAAAAAACCACACCTCTATTTTTATGGTGCTCTTTGCATTCTAGAACTGCGGGGTTCCTTTTAAAATAAAATATACATATTCAGCCTTTTAATGTTCCCACTGCTGGGACTCAGGCCTCCTCTCTAGGAGAAGGATCGGACCGTAAACCACCACGCGGGCCCAGTGCATGTTGGTGGATGTTACATACAAACTATAGCAGCAAAAGAAAATTCTATAAACAGAGATACTCTCACCCATTTCCTTGATCTATTCCTTTAAAAGCCTCTACTTCCATGCCTTTTCTAAGCCTTTACAGAACGAGAAACAAAACCAAAAACATAGACAGTAATAATACAATCACTTAGTCAGCCCTTGCCATTTTTATTGATGTATGTTAATAACATTGTTAAGGCAGGGACTCAGTCTTTACATAGTTCTTGGTACCCATGAGTACACAGTAGTCTCCAAAAACCTTTAATGGTGGATTTCTGAATAAGAACTAATAACGAAAGAAAATATTTTGAATTAAGAACGAAGAACGAAAGAAGATATTTTGAATTAAGAACGTTTCAAACCCTACTTGGGTTTTCGACGTTGAGACGTTCTTAGTTCAAAATTTCGACTAATGTCAATTTTTACAGGTTTTGACAAAAGTAGATTTTGATATTTAACTTCAAATGTTTATCAGAAATTGGGGTCCAATCTTAGTTTCTCGCAATAGTTACCCACCAACCGAGGGTTTTCTTGATGTGAACTTGCATAACGTGTATAAATCCTTATACGCGTTAATCGTCGGTTGCTACCACGTTATATGAAAAGTCTATAATGAATAGGTTACTTCTAGACAAGCGCGCGCTATTGTCGACCACATCATGGGTGATGCGAAGAAGATCCCCGGACCCTGGAACTGGAACGACAAAGAAGGAACAGGAGTGGGTTTTTAGTCAGTAAAATCTGACACGCCCACCCGTTCCGCCCAAGAGTGGCGGATGTCATTACATAATTTTCCCTTATAAAAAAAAATCGTTCATTCATCACTTTCCATATTCAGGTGAGGAGATGGTCAAGCGCGAGCCTATAAAAAAAAGTGTTTCAGGAGCCATTGCGAGTTGGTTTCGGCCCCTCATACGCCTTCCAAAGGTTCAGGACCTCAGGTTCCTGAGGCAGACATAAAAACAAAAGAAAGTACCAATAAACTATTTAAAGTATAGATAGTAGAGCAATGACCGTTCAAATGAGGTAATTACTCATCGACAGTCGATAATGTATGAAAAATACATTTAAACAGTAATTCGGCCCTTGGCTGGGGTTTTGACGTGATATCGACAGTTGTTATTTTATATTGTTGTGTGAGGTAAGGCAAGGTCTGACTAGTAGCGGAAGAGAGAGCGTTGGTGTGAACAAAATCGCTTGAAGAGTTAATAGTTTAAAAAAAAAGCGATGGTGGATTTAAAGGCTATTGTAGAAGCATTTTCAATCACCTAACTACAAAACACTCCCCCTTATAAATAGCCAATTATATAATAACTCCATTTAAAAAATAAAATGTGTTAGTCAGATGCAGAGCTAGTTAACTCGTCAGATCTTATCTGATTGTGACAGCTTGATGGTCTTGAGTTAACGTTATATAATTGTGTGATTACTAAGGTTTATAACACTGGAACATTAGGGTTTTGATCTGAACATCTCTGTGAGTACAAGTATCTATTATAAAATTAATATATACCACAGTATTGTCTTTTGTAACCCAAAGGTTGACTGGTAGAGGATGCCTTGTGGCATTAAATCCGCCTATATACCAGTACTGCACATGAAGTTTAAATAAATAAAATAATTGTACAAAAAAAACTTGTCAGTAACTGGCACCACTCATCTTTTTTTTTTATTTATATAAACCAGTGCTTGACTGCGACCCCATCTGATGGTAAACAGTGACGCAATCATTGATGGTGAGGCGCACTAGTTTATTAAAATCCAATTCACTCAAGCCTTGAAGACACCAAAATTATAGTTGGACGGGAAGACCGTAGTAGCCAAATTGTTGCAGTCCGTCGATGAACGCGGTATAATAATATATAATATTCCACAGCTATCACACAACGCCGTCTAGTCCCAAGCTAAGCAGAGCTGGTGTTATGAGTACTAGGCAACTGAAAAACATACTTATATATTTCTAAATACATGCATATTATAGATAAATTACACCCAGACACTGAACAAATGATCATGCTCATCACATAAACATTTGTCCTGGCTGGGAATCGAACCCACGACCTCGGGCATAGCAGTCAGGGCCACTAACCACTATACCAACAGGCCAGTCAGTATAAACGTACCCTGCCGGGATCTCTTCTACATCACCCGCTCCCCGCTATCACTATAGCCTCTTCCCATCCCATTTATTCAGTATTGCCACAAGACCGCTTATCGACTGCAATAAATAAGCACATTAATTAATATTCGATAATTATTTACTAGAGACGAAAACACCGCTATAAATTGCAAGCACAGTTCGACGACTTTTCGGTCGCGCGAAAGTTTTATTACATAGAAAAGTCGCAAGACTGGTTGATTTTCAACACCGTTGTACACTTTCGATATAATCAAGTATGTTAACGATTTGCGATATTTAGAAATTGATAACTGTATAATATTTTAGATACTTTGATTTTTTGCTGGATTGACGATCCCTGATTATTTGTTTTGTTCTTATCGCGTGTTGCATAAGAGAGAGTATACGATTGTCATATGATATATCCTGCATTGCGTTTTCGCAAAGAAGCACAGGTCAATGAGGCAAGCTCGCCGTCCAGCCGTCCGGTAAACGTCCGGACTGAGTCCGAGTCGTTGACAGCGCGTAGTGTGCGCGGGCCTCAAAGAGATGTCAGCAAAACCATAGGGGCTCAGCAGGGCCAAAGCCTACTAGGACCATGGGTTTACTTCCGAAAGGGATACCCTGGAAGGCAAGGCCCAGGCTTGATTGGAGATCTATGACCAGCAATCTTTCGACTTAAATAATGAAGATGATCTGTTAACTCTTTAATCGCTTGCGTCGGACGAGTATTTTCGTGTTTTATTCGTCAGGGTCAAGTCTTTGCGAATGGGCACTCCATCTCGTTTAACACTTCAATCCCCATAGGTGACAGAAGTGCTGACGAGATGGGCATTTAGTCGTGGATGTGCGACCCTGGCGGCATAAACACAAGAGACGTGAGCGGATAAAAGGTCAATTAATAGTACTTTAAAAACAAATGTTTTAATATAACCCTATCTTTTTTTCCAGGTCTAGAACGGGTGGCGGAGGAGTTGATGGGTCGAAGAAAATGGAAACTATATCAGGACGCATTAATTCCAAAACGGGGGGAGGCAGATATATCCAGCGACGAGGAATCGGTCCAGACCGACCCGCCACCAGCTCTGAAGATCAAGACTATAGAGCAAATCAACGAGGCCGAAGCAAAGGAGGAGAGGGTCGAAGAGAAGGTTCCTCGAAGACCGGAGACGATTCTAGAGTCGCTGATCAAAAGGCCTGCTACCCAACCCAAGCTGGAAGTTGCAGAGGAACCAGCAGATTGGAAACCGCAAGACAAATGTTACTTCTGTACGGATGGTGAACCTGGAGGGGGCGAGAACCGGCCGGCTGGTGCAATGGTGAGTTTTGGCTTCTAAAATTTTTGTTTTTAGATGAATGGGTGAAAGAGAATTTAAGCATGTAGGACACTTAGGCTTACGGCTTGATCACCAATTCGGTCTTAGCGGGTAATGACGCTATCCTGCGTCATTAGTGTGCTTGAGTGTGCGTGCGTTGATACCGATGCACTACCAATGTATTGTATCGATTCTCATATTATTTGTCTACAATTAGGATTACTAATTTCTTAAAAAAATGCTACGGAACCGAACCCGTGACCCACAGAATAGCATTCAATCGCTCAACCACTGCGCCAACAGTATTGTCAAAATTACTGTTGTAACTTAAGGGCCAAGCGCCCGAAAAGTGCCATAAAACAGTGATTTTCTGAGGCCTACTCCTCCGTAACGGCTAGGTCAATTGGTTTGAAAAAAATATATGTTTATTATAGATTCATGAACAACAATATCAACATTTGATTTTTTCGTGCAATTTATACTTTTGTCAAAAAAAAATATTTAGCAATTTCGCAACTTTTTGCAACTTTTCCCTACTCCTTCTAAACGGCGTGGACCTTTAGAAACATTTTTACACATAAAAATTGGTGGTTAAATATTCTTCAAAGTGACATTGCATATGTAAATCAATCAATATCTCGCAGAGAAAATGGATTTAAAGCGCTTTCCGGGCGCTGCTGGCCGCAAATAAATGCACAGATTTGCGTACTGCCGCCTAGGCGAGTGCGAGAGTTGCGTTCACATAATTTCGGTCAGATGGTTCAAGGGACTATACGCCTTAATTTGATAAAAATTAGTAAATTATTGGGCTGTGCATTATTCCAGTTACACTGCAGTTACTAAGACATAGAATAACTTTTCTAATTCACTCAGCCACAATCCCAGGTGCTTCCATAACCTGAGCTAAGGTATTAGAGACAGCCATAGCGTGTATGGCACTTACATAAACTCGTGAACTAGATTGAACACGGCTGGAGCCAGATGTTTGGGGTAATAGCTATGCGTGTATGTGTGTGTGCACTGCGGTTGGCATGTGGCGATGATACAGCTGAAAGATTGGAGATGGATTTGTGTAGTGTTTTCTGACTTATTTGGTGTCATTCTATCTAATACTAGCTAAAATATAGCCTATGTCACTCACTCAATTCGCAATCGGCCCTGTACTTTCAGAGATTACTTCCTACAAACAAAAAAAGAACATAAAATCAAACTTTATATACCTTTAGTATATTAGTGTAAAAGTGATAAAAATCTCGTAAAATTTTACACTTGTACACATCAATTTTTTCGTCAATTTAAACTACATGCGGCCTGGGTTTCCTAACCTTGAAAAGAAACACCAGAACAAACTCAAAGGTCAAAGTATCTTATAAAGTCCATACAGTAAACATGTAATTTGGTCAAATCATTTGAGAACCACATAAAAAAGGTGTAAGGGACAGCCCTCCACAAACTTTAAGTGCTTGCTCAGTAGACGAAACTAAACAACCTTCCACAAAATTTTTTTTCAGGAAACGAAAAAAAAAATCAGCCCCACCATACAAAATGATAAACTAGATTAGACAATTTGTATGGCGAGGCCGATTTTTTTTTTTCGTTTCCTGAAAAATTATTTTGTGGAAGGTTGTTCAGTTTCGTCTACTGAGCAAGCACTTAAAGTTTGTGGAGGGCTGTCCCTTACACCTTGTATTTGAGTGATAATTCCAGTTAGTGCAAGCATTTTTCAAAATTCGTGTAGCTCACTCAACACTACTAAGGAAGTCAGCGTCTTAATATTTTGGTAGGCCTCATAAAATACGCCCTGAAACGCAAAAGGGCAATTTGAGGAACAAGATGGATTTTAGTTAGTAAAAGTATGACGCACTCTCTCGCTCCCCAGAGCGGGAGATGTCACTTGATGACTTCCCACCTCAAAAAAAAATACAAAACCTAATATTAAAATTGCAGCTATTCAATAATATAATTGGATCACCGTAAATCAATTCACAAAATCATCTCCCTTGCACACACAGCCCATGATATCATCGACCTCTTGCATAAGAATGCAGTGCGGTTCACTGCATGACTCAAAATGATCAGACCTTGGCCTTTATACCATCGTGGTATTAGTCATGACGGAATATTTTGAGGTATTGATGATTACTGACATCCTGTTACACGTGGTTTCTTGGGAATTTAGCGTTAGAGATTTTGAGATAGATTTTTTTTTTTTAATGTTTTGGTGTACACTAAAGTTTATTCTATTCTATTCTATTCTATTCTATTCTATTCTATTCTATTCTATTCTATTCTATTCTATTCTATTCTATTCTATTCTATTCTATTCTATTCTATTCTATTAAAGTAGGAAGTCATTTAAAGATTTTTCTCATTCTTGTGCGCGACCAAAGGTTTCCTTTTCAGAAGTTAACCCTCTAGCTCCAGTAAGCTTTAGACCTGTTTCAGATAACTCGGGTCAGGATTGATCCTGTGCGTAATCCATCGGATTTCTGCGACTCTCATCAGGTCATCAGCCAATCTATGCTTATAAGGCTCCCCCAAAATAATTTAAAATTAGTATTTGCAATAATACTAAGTAATTAGTTATTCGTAAAATAGGTATTTAATATTTATAAATACCTGATTTTGAACAAACTATTTTCTAAAAATAGTGTTGTCTATTAGTTTCTTCCTTTTTTATCCTAAATGAACAAATTCAAGTGATTATTTCAGTCTAATGAATTTTCACATAATTGTAAAGTCATCACTATGACATCAAAATGCAACGCTGCATAATTTAATAACAAAAGATGACCTAATGAATGATGATGACGTTATTTATGAAGTTAAACTTTTGAACTTTGGTACTAGTCTTGGTTGCTATGAATTATGATTGCAGTAACCTCGAATTAAGAATAAATAGACCCGCTTTTACTTGTTTTAATAATAATTGACATTTATTTTAGGCAAAATACCTATGGATTGATTCTACCTAATGATTGACATCATATTAAATAAATAAATCATAAAAAAAAAAATCGTCCGGTTTTAATTAAATTGAAAATCGAACCAGACTAAATTAAAACAAATTAATTTAGATTAAATTATTAAATTAAATATAATAACTTTAATTTTTGCCGGAGGTCGTGGGTTCGATTCCCACCCAGGACAAATGTTGGTGTGATGAGCATAATCATTTGTTCTGTGTCTGGGTGTAATTTATCTATAATATGTATGTATTTAGAAATATATAAGTATGTTTATCAGTTGTCTAGTACTCATAACACAAGCTCTGCTTAGCTTGAGACTAGACGGCGTTGTGTGACAGTTGTGGAATATTATATTATGGTCTACCCATGTGCTAAAATTCATTCAAATTCGTTCAGTCTTTTGAGTGTGAAGGAGCAATAACTATACACACACGTAGGTACCGTCGAAGACACTTCCGCCTGACCACCTCAAAGTTCATTTTTCTTGCACTCGAAACGAAAACTCCAAAGGGTTTGGTTTGGCGCCACGCCGCAGGATTCAAGCGAAATTTTATTTTAAGTGATTAGGCAGAAATGACCACGATGGTACGTCACATAACTGTTGGTCTTTATAGTCACCATCATGATCATCATTTCAGCCGAAGGACGTCCACCGTTGGATATAGGCCTCCCCCAAGTGTCGCCACAACGAACGGTTCTATGCATCTCGCATTCACCGCATTCTCGCGGCTCTACTAATATTTTAGTATATGGAAACATCGTGAGGAAACCGGTATGTCCTGGAACCAAAAATTCGAAGACATGTGATATCCACCAAACCCGCACTGGGCCCGCGTGGTGGATTATGGCCCATTCCCTCTCCTAGAGAGGAGGCCTGAGTCCCAGCAGTGGGAACATTAAAAAAAGGCTGATGATGATGATGATACATATGGAAAGCACCATTTTACAATTAGTACTAAAACCTATAATAATAAAAAGAACCGCACAGAAACCATAGGGTTTGCTATAGAATTATCATAACACAGTAACGGGGTAGTATTGTAAACCCATGGGAAAGTCACAGGCAATCACAAACAAAATTATGGCTTTGGCGGCAAAAACTTTACCATAGACAACTGCGGAATGTTTTTTTTTGTGTTTATGGTTCTTGTTTCTGACATCAATCTCAAAGGGAGTTATAGAGTTATGATTGTTTCGTTTTTTTTTTGTGAATAGATGTGTTTTTGATTTGTGATTAATGCGTAAATTGCCATCTTTATAGTTTACGCGTCATTGACTTTAAAAATGATTGTAATGAAGTTCATAATGTGTTTTGTAATGTTTTAGCCTTTCATGCGTAGAGGGGCTTAAAAAATCTGCGATAAAAATAAACTTTTTCTGGTTCGTAGTTTAATATTAATTGCTTACTGGTCTTGGAAAACTTTTTGGTTGAAAAATATATTTGATTTTTTTTTTTAAACTGACCCCTCAGTTTAACATAAATGTAAATGATAAAATAATATTTATTATAAAAAAAAACACGTCACATTTTTGCCAATAAAAACTAGATGAGGCCGGTGTGTAGAAGCAAGAAACTGGACAAGTAATTCAATATTTTGCATACCTAACGATATCTGTGTTGTAACTAATTTAATTATTCTCAATATCCAAAGTTTATCGGTACTGTTTCATCTGCAAACAGATCGCAGTAAAACTTTAACGCCTTTGAAGCTGAGTCCAATTTAATTAAGATCTAAATGCTATCATCTTAATAACAACAACATCTAAACAATATTCTAATCATTGTGCGTCCGTAATTACAGTTTATTGTAAAACCTTTAGCTAGCAATAGCAATTATGTATTCTGTCTAAACCAAGCAACGACACAACCTTTCTAACAAGACCTCCCACCCTCATAGAAGTGCGACCATCCCGAACAAAATCCGACGACACACGAACGCAAAGAGGCCATCTTACAACGGCAGTGCAAACCATAGTTTCAATTTAGAATACAATGGCTTATCCATTTTCTACGATTCCACGTCAAAGTAGAGTCGGTATTTTGATTAATACGCGCGAAAGAGATGGGGTGCGTGGTTTGCAAAATACAAAGTATTCTCAACCTTTCCCGTATAAAAATAAAGTCGACTTTTCATTTCGCCGTTGTGTTGTTACTGAAATAGTGAATGTGTAGGCGTAGAGCATGAAAAGTAGGCAGTGTAAGAACAGAGCCGAGAGTGGAGTGGACATTGTCTCTTTATGCTTTTTGAGTGTACTTTTTTAATGTGTTGTTCCTACTTGTGGTAATTAATTTTGTTCGCGTTTTTTAAATTGCATGGAGCTGTGTTTTTAATTGAATTGTAAATTGATGTTGGAGCCGCAATTAGATTCGTGGAACAAACAATGACTTGTAATCTACGAAATTGTGTGGTTTTGATTGAATTCAAGTAGTGAAAGTAGTGAATTTTTAATCAAGTGTTTCTGAAACGTGGATAATGTGTATCAAGGTGAGACTTTATCGGCTTGTAGCCTAAGTTAATTAGTGAGTAGAAATATTAACATTTCATGAGTTACTGAAGTCATGATGCGTAAAAATTATAAGAACTTGTGCTTCAAAAGTACTTTTTAGTTAAGTAATTTTGTTCCAGTTTAAACTTGAAACTAATTAATCAAAACAGCTTTCATAATAAAACTCTAGCCACCTGTTCACATGAGCTGTCACAACTAAGCACCCAACGAAAGAAGAAGAAATAAAAAATCTAAATTAATTCTACCATTTACGTGTTGTATAAAAATTATCGTAACCAGCAATTGTTTGGCTGTTAAAAACTATGAAGGTATTGAGTATAATTGCACAGGAAAAGTGGGCGATGCATGAAATTAATTCACATCGTACTATCGCTTTAGATTTTTCAAAATACACCCGTTGATAATTGTAACGTTACGATGATCTACTTTTAATGATTCGTGTTTCATTAGAATTGTTAATTTTTTGATGCAATTGATTCGTTTTTAACTAGAGTTTTTGTTAGTTGTCTGTTTGTATTTACAAAAGGTTACAACATATTTTCGATAATAATGTTAGTTTATTAAAAAAATAGTTTGGGAAAAAAGTACTCAAGCCCAATGTGAAAAAAAAATGTTGTATGTTGTCGACTCCGCAGCTCTCGCAAGCCGATCGGTTAAACAGCATAGGCCGGACAGAAAAGCCTATAGGGGCGGTCCGCGGAGGGTGGAAACCTGGGAAATTTTACGTGCAAGACCCACCCCTCGGCGAAACACGTGCGGCCAAATAGCCTCGCAGAACGAACGCCTTTACTAATCATTGCCGCTCGCGAAAATAAAAAAAAAGATTTTGACGTTTTACGTCAATTTTTGACAAACAACTGCGATTTGTTTTTTTTTTACTTTTTTTCTGACGGGCTTGTTCTATTTAAGCAGTCGATGTTAAGTGTGCGTTTTGTTAGAGTGTTTTTTTATAGAGTGTGAAATGTTTAACGCAACATGAGCCGATTTCATGGTTAGTTGGAGTTATTAGTTTCAAACATGAAATATACTATGTTTAGATTGAATGCGTCAGTTGTTTTTTTTTCTGCACCGTGTTAAGATAAATTGAGAGAGGTTGATTGGTTGCTATTAGTAAAGTTATTAGTGCATGCTGACAAGTGATTAGATGATAGTGATACAAGCTTCTTTTGTTTACTACCTATCTTATGTTTTTTTTTTGCACTCGCTGTATATTTTAGCATAGACAATTGCTGTAACTACTCACATTTTTTTCTATTTAGCTTTTTGTAGACAAGTAGTGTCAAAGTGGCAAAAACACTGTCAATATTGTTTTGTCGCAGTTTTTTATTTATTATTAGAACACTAAAAGCTAAAATTTTCTGTGTAGATAGATATCTAATATTATTGTTTTAGAACGAACAGATGCAAAAAAATAAAAAAAAAATAAAATATTTTTTTATATTAGACAAATCACGTTCAAGCAAGATTCAATTTTCCCTTTTTTAAAATATCTGTCACGAATATTTTATGAAATTAAGACAAGATATGGAAATCATTATTTTCATCTTTAGTTATTATAACTGCATTTCTACAATGCTTTTCTTAACTTGATTGAAATCTTTTGGCTCGTTCCTTAAATATCTTTCTAAATATGAGTTCATCTCTACAATTTACTACTGCTTCGAATCTAAAGGTTACTTTAAAATTAATATATAACTTAGGAAAAATTTATTTATTTAAATTTCGAATCAGAGTCAGAATCAGAATGTATTTATTGCGCATAGATTATATGCAGATGTTAAAACTTAGTAATATATTATAGTTCCATTACCTATATCCTGCCAATCAGGCATACAATAATAAATTACACATCAACATACAACTAAAAATAATGTTGGATACTTACCAACATTTTACTGCCTATTTTAAATTAAATATCACTTTTCTAATGTTCCCACAAACCCTTCATCACAGCTCTCAAGCTCGGTACCCTCCAGCCTCTTGATTTGTACCAAGCCAACGCTTTGGACATCGACATTTTATCAAAAAAGTATTAATAAGAGTTCTTTAGAAATAATTTGAAATTAAAATGCCTGTCTTAATATGTAATAATTTTATTTCTAAACTAGTTTCTGAAAATATCTAGGTCACTCAATAATAAAGTAACATTACATGACTAGTGATATATTTTTTTATTAATCTGTCCAATACTTTTTGAGTTTATTCCTACGATATAAATACAGACAATAGATATACATATTATTATTAAGAACTTTTTATTATATAGATAATCAATAAAAGTTGAAAAATATCAAAAATATTTAATCAAGAATATTATTTATCTGTTCATAAAATACTTAACTAAGATCAAACTACACTAATAAAAAAACAATAACTAATATATTTCTTCTGCATCGTTATCGCCTGGTAATATGTCCAAAAGACTGGCGGTATTGCAATACTTGCCATCAGTTCCACAGTACAAAGTACTGAATTAAGACACCACTAAATCTAAAAATCAAATAAACCAGACTGTAAAACTAATTTCAATACCAAGGCGAAAGTGAAGAGGCTCTTAATAAACTAGTGCGCCTCACCAACGATTACATCACTGCTTACCATCAGGTGGGATCGCGGTCAAGCACTGGTTTAAAACACATTATTAAGCAGAACTTTCTTTATTTTTTCTTACATCATCATCATCATCATCAGCCTTTTTAATGTTCCCACTGCTGGGACTCAGGCCTCCTCTCTATGAAAGGGAATGGGCCGTAATCCACCACGCGGGCCCAGTGCGGGTTGGTTTTTCTTACATCTGCTGTAAAAACTTAGTCTCAACTCTTTTTACAAAGGTTGTAAATACCACTTTATAAAAATGGACTTTTTGATGCTTTCTTACTCAGTTTTTCACGCTCTTTAAATCTGTATACTTAAAATTGCAGTAAGTGGAAAAGAAGACTTCACTCGTGTAAAAAGAGTTTTTCAGTTTTCTCCATACAAATTTTGGACCCCGGTCCCTTTTTTTTTATGGTGGGAAAAAATCATGCATTGACATCCCCCGCTCTTGGGCGGAGCGGGAGATAGTGTCAGACTCTTACTGACTAAAAGACCCACCCCGTTCCTTCTAGCCTTCATACCGGGGCTCGAGCGCCTTTTCGGATAACCCTGGCCCCAGTAGGCTTCGACCCGGCTGGGTCCCTGCTGTTGCTGACAACTCCTTGAGGCGCGCGGGAACAGTGCGCGCCGTCGACGACTTGGGCTTGGTCCGGACAGTTACCGGTCGGCCGGACAGTGAGCTACCCATTGCTCACTGTCCGCAAGCCCGGACCCCGGTCCCTTGGGGCCTACGTCATAAAAGGAAAGCTTGTGCAAAATTGCATACTCCTAATCCCAGTGGTTTTGGATGTGTATTGATATGTCAGTCAGCTTCTCTTCTAACCTAATATTATAATAAAGAGGAAAGATTGAAAAACGGGGAAAACTCAGAGGGCATTAAAAAATTCGTCAACATCAATGTCAGTGGGAAAAGAGCCCAGAACGCTGGCAGCATTGCCACGCTGGATGGCAATGCTGATTCGTTGACTGAAGAACAGTCCAGCACTGTGGTCACCTATGTTGTTAAACATGTTACGATTTAACTCAAAAACTATTGGACAGATTTAAACAATTCTTAGAAACCTACATCTGAGTAACATATGCATATACTCGTATTTTCCATTTCTACGCGGGCGAAGTCACTAGCATAAGTTTGTTTTATATCAATGATAAAGAAAAATTAACACCAGCATTCCTTTCTTTTTTAACCACCAAAAAATTCCTAGCAAATACGAGTAAACTCACGACCTAACTCAACAAAATTCTTTTCTGCACCTTGATCCATTTTTCCACTAGTATCGCCAAATGCTTCACGTAATTAACAAATAACTTTGTAAGTGTGTTTAGTATTTACGTCAGGAATACCTAATTCTACTTTATTGCGACCTTGGCTCAGATATCACGGGTTATCAATAGCTTAAACTATGCTATGACAGCTGATAAGGTGTCTAGTTTAGCGTGGCCTTGCATTTCTAGTGTTAGTTTAGCTAATCTGGGATTAGCAGGGGCATCAATGTGTTTTGTTTTATTATTTACTAATATTTCATCATCCACGTTAATTGTTGTGTCTATACCTTTATAGTTAATATTATTAGAGGAAATTTTGTATTTTTTTTTTTTAATTTCGTTTGTAATTAATAAATTCAAAAACTACTGAACCGATTTTAAAAATTCATTCTACTGGAATGCTATTTTATCATTGAGTGGTTTTTTATTTCCACGAGGGCGAAGACATATTTGCCGTATACCGAATTACCGATCGTGCGATAGACTAGTAAAGCTCGAGCTAATGCCCTGAAATCGCGTCAGACCACGAAGGATATAGCGGGACGACTTAGATGTATTCCTTAAGAATTTACATGAAGTAAGAGTCGGGAACAATAAGCCAATAATGGCTTAATCCTCAATGATTGGGGACCCAAGGAGACGAAGTAAACTTTTAACAATAACTTTTATTGAAAGAAAGAAAGAAGAAGAAAACATGTTTATTTAGTACACCATGATTCCTGTCCAGGGGCATTGAATTTCGGAAGAGTCAAATGTCTACAAAAGTTATCTCATCTTACTGTAGTAGGTAGTAGAGACTAGACTTGTTTCTTAAGTGTAAAACAATAGCCAGGGCTCTGAAATTCTTTGAAGGAGTTACCAAGGCCATGGAACAAACAAGGCAACTAAAGGAAAGGAAGGAAGGGTGGGTTTTTGTCAGTAAAAGTCTGACACTTGCTCTTGTACTGATCAGAATGAGAGAGTTATTTGATGATTTCCTACCTAAAAAAAACAAAATAGTGAGGTACTTATTTACAGCTTGTACTTAACCCAACCCCTAAACAACATAAAATAAATAAATACTGAATATTTAGAATACATTTTTTTTTAATGATATAAATTAGATCTTGACGATCCCACCTGATGGTAAGTAGTAATGCAATAGTTGATGGGGAAGCGCACTAGTTTATTGAGACCCTATTCACTTTAGCCTTGAAGACACCTAAATTATAATTCATGGAATACAGCAGCCCAAGTGTAGTAGGTTGATTGCAAAATGTACACTACACTTGCCACCAAACGACTATTACTGCATTTTGCAGTCACAGCCAATGTCAAGTTGCAAAAACATCACTATACCCCATATTTTTAGGTAGTTAATTAAACGTAAACAATCTTGATATGTCTTTTTATCTAAAATAAATCGTTTAAAAGACATACAAATATTATTTAAATTTGGTTATTTACATAAATTACATAACATCGTTTTAGGAAAATACCTAATTGTAAACATTTTTAGATAAAATTTTTAGATCTTGTTTTAGATAAAAGACATATTAAGATTGTTTGTTACATTTAGTTAACTACCTTAACAGATGGAGTATAATACTTGAGAAAAAAAAACAAATTCTGATTTAAAATCAATTCATTCCCGTTAATAGTCAGTTTCATTAATTAATACAACTTACAATGTATCAAAATGATCGAGATTTGATCTCAGCAATGTTTATTAACATTTAGTTATGCCCCAAATTGCACCAGTCACTACTTAAGGCTCGGTGCAATTAAAACAATTTATATTTTGTTAAGTATTAAACTGGATAATAACAAGTCGTACAAAAAATAAAGTCTAACCGTTTATGAAGTGCACTTTGTGATGTACGCACATCTGCCTAAGCTGTTAAACAGCTCTAGAATGAAGATATCTATAGATACTGAATAATAATTACCTATTATTAAAAATCATTAGCATATGTTAAACATTCTAAGTCATTTAGCATATGTATTTATGAGTTCATACGCCCAAGACCCCTAATTCTAATGAATACCGAATTAGAACGACAAGAAAAAAAAACCAATTGTTCTCGAACGCATTAATAAAAATACTATTCTAAATTCAAACGGCCCATTAACCGGTTCCCACGGCAGCCATGTTGGCTCGTCCTCGCCCGCTATTGGTGGAGGCCGCGAGTTTAGAATTAGAATGTAGACCCCACCATTTGGCGAGCGGCAAATTATGTTGCCAGTTTTTTACGTTCCAAGTTCAAATAAGCAGCTGTTCGTAATTCGAACGTTTTTTTTTTAATGTTAATCCTAGAAACGGTTGAGCCGTTAGAAAAAATAGATTGGGATTTGAACCCGTCAATTACTTTGAATTGGTTGTTAAGTTCGGACTATTATCTTGGGCTATTAAACGAATGAATAGAAATTACACGGTTAACGTTATAATTTCATTGTCCAGCCTTAGGATTGTCTTTAGTAATTTTCTTTTTTTTCATTTAACCTTTGCTCGCGTTTATTCCAAAACGGATGAAGTAAGTAAGTAGTTAGGTAACGTAACAAATGGCAATGACATAGTTGCCCTGCCCTTTGAGTTCTAAATACTTGTAGATCACCAATCAACGAAATAGCTGTTCACTCGGTAATGTCCTAATAGGGGGTTTCTGAAGCTAGTATCAATAACATGCTAGAATTATATACATGTGCTTCAGATTTTTAGTAAGAATATGACGTGAAAGTTGTCAAATTCAATTTTAGGATTCGCACGTGATTTTTCTTACGCTGATTTATTTATTTACTTTATGTAGACAAGATTACAGAGGTGGACTTAATGCCTTAGGCATTTTCTACCTTTAGGTGATGCAGAGAAAAAATTATGATCACCATTCATCATCATCATTTAAGCCGAAAGATGTCTATACGGACATAGGCCTCCTCAAATATCACCACCAAAAACGGTCCTGTGTGTCTCTCATCCATGAAAATATCTATAGTCGCAATTTTTTTTTTTGTCAGCCTGTTCTGTCCCACTCCTAAGCAAAGGCCTCCCTCCACGCCTTCCATCTTTCGCACACCCGGGCTTCATCTTGCCTGTTCTAGTGGAATCTGCCTAGTTCATCGCCATCTCCTTCGTGGTCTACTGCGACCCCGTCGCACTGTTTCCTATAAAATAGAAAAATACAAATGATGAAAATAATATCTATCATATAACTATCTATTTAGTCTAGCCTAAGTATCTATATTCTTTACTACAGATAAATTTGGTAAAATATTAATATTCACCACCTATTAATATCTTTAATATATAAACTCCAAAAACTTACTCAAAAACTACTGTGTCGATTTCGAAAATTCTTTCATCATTGGAAAGCTACATTCACCCTGAGTAACAAAGACTATATTAATTGCCCGTGCAAAGCCGGGACGTACCGCTAGTCTCAGATAAATCTCATCCCACCCATACGTACAAAGGATTTTGGGAACACATTCATTATGCAAACAGCTAAGGAGTGGAATTCCCTGCCGGAGTCTGTGTTTCCCGATAGCCTTATGGCTAAACATATGACTTAAAGACCCCTAGGTTGTCCTACGGGTCTTTAAGTCATGAGTGAATAGGTTACTTCTAGGCAAGCGTGCACCATCGTGGGCCACATCATCGCTTACCCTCAGGTGATCTATCTCATAGTAAGTTTTTGGTCGATAAAAATCATCTAAATGACATCCCCTCTTTCCTTGGGCGGAGCGGGAGATAGTGTCAGACTCTTACTGACTAAAAAACCCACCCCATACCGGAGACCAAGCCTCCCTTTCGGAAACAGACTTTAGCCCCAGTAGGCTTCGACCCAGCTGATCCCCTACGGTTGCTGACAACTCCTTGAGGCGCTTGGAAAAACCTGATGGTAAGTGACAGTGGACAAACGCGAGCGTACCAATAATATAAATAAAATCTTTCATACCGTTGCAAGTATACACAAGTTATTTATGTATCGTCGTGTATATATGAATGTAGGTAGTGACGCGACTCTAAACGAGCCGTTAGTTAATATTCAAGGTGTTCGTGATTAGCAAAACGTCAAGGTGAGCCCAACTGGTCGCGCCGCCTTGCGGGGATAATACCTGTTTGGTGACTAGATATCTTTTAGGATGTAAGAAAAATATATACGTATATAAAGATAATTAAGAAAGAAAAGAAAGAAAAATATTTTATTTGGCATACACACTCGTAGATAGATACACACAATGTAGTACCAACATGTAGACACTAATAAATTATTATATATAAAAAAAAGAGACAACTAACAATGTGTGTCTCACGGTGGCGCCAAAATAAATATCTAATACCAGTATAAAAATCTCGTATCATAGTATGTTTATTATTGAACTCCTCCGAAATAGCTTGACCAATTTTTATGAATTTAACGGAAAAAGAAGATTATGGCCGTTTAAAAGTCGCAAAAAACGTATATTTCGACACTGAAAGGAACCAAAGTTCTAGAGTACTTCCCATTGACCCAGAATCCTGAAATTTTGCATGAAGCAAGGTCTTATAACACTAGCTCGCTGTCCGACCTTAGCTCGCTGTCCAGACCGAGCCCAAGTCGTCGACGGCGTGCACTGTTCCCGCGCGCCTCAAGGAATTGTCAGCAACAGCAGGGGCCCAGCCGGGTCGAAGCCTACTGGGGCCAGGGTTATCCGAAAGGGAGCTCGAGCCCCAGTATGAAGGCTAGAAGGAACGGGGTGGTTTTTAGTCAGTAAGAGTGATATTATCTCCCGCTCCGCCCAAGAGCGGGGGTTGGAGGTTGTCATTGGATGATTTTCCCCACCATAAAAAAGGTCTTATAACACAAGTATAGGAATAAATCAGATACCAGAAAAGTAGTTTCATTAACGTCACATTTTTTCTTTTTTTTCGCGATTTGGAAAAACTTCGAGACTCCAATCAGGAATTGAACTCTTTACAACATAGATAAGTTATTACGGGACCTTCAGGCGCGAGTCCGACTCGCATTTACCCGGTTTTTTTATGCCGTTTGCATCATTGCTTACCATCAGATGAGATATAGTGGTCAAGAGCGAGAGAGAAAGGTATATGTTGATTTCCCACCACCACATTATACCATCATCATCATATCAGCCGAAAGACGTCCACTGTTGGACATAGGCCTCCCCCAAGCGTCGCCACAACGACCGGCCCTGTGCGTCACGCATCCATCGGATTCCCGCGACCCTGACCAGGGCACCACCCACCACCACACAAAAAGAGATTTTTTTTCAATATTTCTGAAGGAGGTAACAAATCTGAAGAATTAACATAGGTCTACATATCCCCAAGTATGATATTAATTTCTTCAAAGTTTTGTATAAAACCAGTAACATCAAAACCGCAGCAAAATTCAGCGTTCCTACACATCATTTTAAGTATTTAATCAAATGAACAAAGTCCAGTGGTCAAAGTCTAGTCAACACACGAACTCGACTCGTGACGGCATTAATTATTATTCTGATTTTGATTGTTTTAATTGATATTACATTCTTGAAGTTCATGGAGGAACTTGTGGGTAATTAATAACAGCTGCCGATATCCCAGGAGAATCCTTGTTCCTCATCTCTGGCTTGCCTTTATTGGCCACTAGTAGTGAACACTGACGAGGAACAGAGCTCCCACCTCTCTCTTGCCTTTGTTGGCTGGCTTGAGTGGAGATTCGCAAGAGTAAACGTACTTGGAAGAAGGATGTATAATCCAGTAAGGTACTGGTAGGGATCTTGACTGTGCTTCCGGGATTGTCCTGATAGCCGTGGTATACGTCTTCACTCCTCAAGTGCCTTAAGATATGTTACCCTTTTGTTGCTACGTCACTTCGTGCTAGCTACAGTTCTTGAGAGCCCATTTATTTAGTGGGTAAATCAGACAGGAGTTATCTTAGATAGTCTCAACATAGTTCTTGGTAACCAGTCCACTTAAGACTTTCGAAACCATAGTCCTATATTTTTGTTTTCCACATGACGCAATATTTTCCCACCAACCGGGGGTCGTCCTTGGGTGCACTTACAAAGCACGTATATTACAGGAATAATCGTTGGTTTGCCAGAATTCCTGACCATCAGGCTATCCAAGGAGTGTCGTGTCGCCCAGTAATTGAGTTGTGGAGGTCTGATAGGCAGTCGTTCCATGTAAAACACGGGTATTCAGCCGCATCTGGTTGAACTGGAAGACGACCCAATGTTAGATGGAAAAAGGCAAAGGAGATGATGACATACTTAAGCTTGACTGTCATTAGAACGACGCACACGTGTAACAGGCCTGATTTGTTCATAGAACGACGTCGCGTGGCGTGGATCAAGTGTAGCTCTACAAGTCTAGTTGCCATATAAAATGTATGGAGACCGACGCGCCCAGACTAACGTGTGTTGCACACGTGTGCGCTAATGTAGTTCTACCTAACTTTACACGCCTGAATTGTACGTAGAACGCTGTCGCGTGGCGTAGATCAAGTGTAGCTCTGCAAGTCTAGTTTCTATTTAAAATGTATGGAAACCGACGCGCTCAGATTGGCGTGTGTGGCACACGTGTGCGCAGTGTAGATCTAACTTTTTAAAGTTAGTTAGGTATTTCAAATATTAAATGAGTGGGACAGGTTTGATAAATAACGAAAGATCGTGCAAGGAATTTATAGTGTAACATAAACAATGCACGTACGGTCCGGTAATGGTGATCCTTTGCCAAATGTGTCATTTGGTCTTGAGGTACGGATTTAGTTCTCATTATTTTATTAGACGTATTTTGTTATGTTTTATGTATTTTTTTGCGATTAAAATACATGATAACTAGTCTTTGCCTGTGGTTTTGTCTGTAAAAAGTCGGAAACTATCCCAAGAAATTAAAACAGAGATTAAATTTCCCCCATGGATTAAATATTTGTTTCGCCTACAGACAGTTTTTCCGGGTTTGAGCGTCTTATGTATTTAAGTTTTCATATAAGTAGTAATAATTCCTAGTCTGGGCCAAAGTTAAAATAAATAATAATCGTGTAATTGAAGTTCCAGAAATATTAATCTGGTAGTAAGCCGAATGTAGGTACATACAAACATACTCGGCCTTATTATAATGTTCCGGGAATCAGACCTCCTCCCCAGGAGAGGGAATGGGCCGTATTACACCACGCGGGCCCAGTGCGGGTTGGTGGATCACACATCTTCGAATTTTCGGTTCTAGGTTTTGTTACGAGGTTTTCCTTCACCGTTTTGAGAGCAGTGGTGATGAAATAAATTACACAAAGTACCTAATTAAAAAGTAAAGCCGAATGTATTCTTAAAAAAATATGAAAACTATTGTATTTCTGGGGTAACTAATTATTTATCAAAGACACAGTTTCGTAATTCAATTATTATTTCCAGAGATGTTCATAAACAAACAAACCTATTGATAATATTAGTAATGACGTCATTGTAATGTCACTTGCAAGTATTTAAATAAAACACATTATATTAAAATATGTTTTTGCAAGATTAAACCACAATGTAGGTATACGTCAGAGGAACACATAATATACTATCTTCAATGTACGTAATTGGACCAACATCCTGTACCTAGTAAATTACAAAATATCCTTTGTGTAGGAAAAAAACCGAAACCTATCTTGGGAAAACCTAAAAATACTATGAAAGTGACACATTGTAAACTGTGTCATTCATCATCACTTGCGTGTCTATTGATTTTAAAACTTTAAAGTTGGGACTCAGGTCTCCTCTCTAGGAGAGAGAATGGGCCGTAATTCACCACGTGGGCCCAGTGCGGGTTAATGGATGTCACATGTCTTCGAATTTTTGGTTCTAGAACATGCCGGTTTCCTCACGATGTTTTCCTTCACCGTTTTGAGAGCAGTGGTGATGAAACAAATTACACAAAGTAATGCACCTGGTTGGGTTTGAACCCGAAACCTACAACTCGTTATATCTAGCCTATACTATCCCACCGCTGGGCAACGACGTCCTATTTCTTCCATTGTTTCCGTCTCTGAGGCACTTTATGCCAATTCCTGACGAAGACATCTAAGTCATCCCGCCATCTTCTTCCTAGTCTGTCACAACCCCATCTTGCGATTTCAAGACACCTATGATTATAGGTAGATATATAAAATATTATGAATGACACCACTTTTGCTTATTTTTTACAAGCACACTTTTTTCCACACAATACTGTTTTAAAATGCGCACCTTTTTTCCACACAATGTCTTTTTTTCTGTTTTTAAAGTACAAAACTATTACGTAGAACATACACATTTTACCCAGAACATATATTTAAAAAGTAGTCTTGAAAATGGCCGTTTCGTTGCCTATTAAACGCAGATTATATCAATAAACGACACGCAATATTAATGTAATAAATACTTTGGCGATAAATAGTTGCGATAGGCGGACGATTACCGACTGTTGTCTGTTGAATCGCCACGAGTTGCCCTTCGAATGACGAAACAATTCGACACTAGCTATATTGTACTTGTCACTCTTTTAAGTACTTAAAATAAATATTGGTCCTTTTACTTTGAATATGGATATGGCCCTTATGGATACACCTGCTTTTTAGGGGGGAAATAATAATGGTTCCGAAAAACAATTTAATCTCCAGCGATCTGTGGCCGACTATTATTCTAATTAACTAGCGTTATAATGAATTACCGACAAAAAATCCAAAACATAAACGAAAAAAAATATCCAATTTAACAACAAATAAGAGCATGTTCAAATTACATTTTCTCCTAAAAAAAAAATGGAACTTCGAATAACAAAACTAAACTTCCGAACAGAATACTGAACCTCCGACAAAATTACTAAGTTACCGACAACAGAGGTTTGGTCAAAATAATCATATTTTTACAACTTGCATGAACTGTTTTAATTTCTATTGTTGGTTATCAAATTTATTTTTTAGCTCTCAATAATGATGAAAATACCTCAACTGTTCGGCCCGCGCGATGGGGTTCGGATCTACTATGTAACTACATTTTCATAATAAACTGAGTTTTGTTTTATTTTTATCTTTGTTCTCGCTGACATTATAAAAGTTAGGAAATTTGTCGAATAATAATACAGTAAAATATTCTAGGAAACCAAAGTCTACTTGGTTTTCGATTAAGGCATGAATAGGGGTACGTATCAAAATCCCGAAAGTTCATTATACCTATGGCTGAAATACCGACGTGCAAAACACCGAAATTCAAAATACCGAAAGGTTTAAATGCCGATAGTCGTTATATCGAAACACAAAATACCGATGTTCAAATGCCCGAAAGGACGAAATCCCGAATAGACGAAACAACTTGAACGTAGCGGTTGGTCACAGTTCTAACGTTACCTAACCTATTTCACCCAGTTCAAAGAGCAATCAAAATACAATCTACCTGTGAATAGACTATTAGACAATGGTAAACACATTTTTACGAGAGATTGTGGCTGAAATAGGTTAGGCTAGAATCGTGACCAAAAGCGACTTCTCAAAATAAAACAAATCGGGACCTTAGGGCACCCCGACACGGACGAGTCGGGATTTTGAACTTCGGGATTTTAAACATTCGAACAAATGAAATTTCGGGATTTTAAACTTTCGTCCATTTGGCGTTTCAATTTTTGGGATTTCGTCCATCGGTAATTTAAAATTCGGGATTTTTATACGTACCCATGAATACGACTGTTTTAACTTTTTGACGCCTGAAATAGGTACCGATATCGAAGCATACCCGTGGTAAGTAAAATTCATCTTAAATGATGAAATTAAATGTTATTGTTACAAGTACATTTTTATATTTTTTATAAGTTTCTGTATAGCCACTCAGAATAATATTTTCAGTATAATGTGACAGTTAAAATACCACCACAATCTATGAAATATGAAAGGTAATTTATGAATTAATAGTAGGCAAGTAAAGATAAAAATTACAAAGCAAAGTTTTCAGTAGAACGTAATTTATGCTGGTAGAAAAGTATTATAGCAATAGACAGTCATGTTTATTTTTCGAAGATTTCAGTATCTTATTCGGTCGTTTCGTCATTTTTATTCGGACAAAAGTAGTCGGAAAGTTAGTATTTTAGGCAGTAGATTTAGTATTTTGAGTAAGGACAATTCTTCTTTTTTTGTCGGAGTTTTTATTACTACCCTTTTTAGGGGTCCGTAGTACTTAAGTCGGCAAAAACGAAACCGTCTGTCAAGATCCTTTTTCTTTGGAACAGGTGGAGGTACGAAACTGAAATTGATATCAAATACTCAAGGTGATTAGCCCAAGCTGCAGTGAAAAAATCAAACTTCTAAACCAATGCAACCATATTTATGATTCATTTAGACGCATATTTAGACCTAAACGAAACCTATAAGGTACTTCCCGTTGACCTAGAATCTTGAAAAACATGAAGCATGGTGTCATCTAGGACAAGTATAGTAAGAAGTCTGAAATTCGGAGTTACATCACAAAAAACAAATCTTTTTTGCGGCTTGGGAAAAAAATTTCGAGACTCAATTTGAGAATCAAACTATTTACATAGGTAAGTTTGTGCGGAATTCTAAGTTCACGAGCTTGATTCGCACTCGCCTGATTTTTATTTACTACGATACGGTTTATTGCATTTTTGGTGAATATAGATGGTATTTTGCAAATTGTATATTTTATTTGTGTAAATTGAAGGATATGCCTGCTTTTAACATTCTCATTCTCAGTCTATATTAAATGATATACAAACAAATGTAATTAACTCCAAGTGCATACTTATCATCTAACTATCTAGTCAAATTATATTTACTTAGTGCAGTTATAATTATTACTATATTTATCTACTGATTAAATTAAAAGTTAAGCATTAAAGTTAAACATGACAGTGACTCAACTGATTTTTATGTAACATCTTGCATTTATGTGTATACTCATGTTTTAGCAAAATAAATAATCTTGAATCTTGAATCTTGAATCTTGAATCTTAAGCCTCAAATACACTTGGGGACAAAGCGTCCTCCAGCTTGACGCGCAACGCTGTCAAATTGTCCAACAACATGTCCCGCGTCACGTGAATGTTGTGTAAAATGTTTGGCAAGTTATGGGACACTGGGCAACGTTGCAGCGTCGCGTAGAAAGAGCGTTGCGCGGTTGTAAGAGTCGTGGGGCTCTTTGAACCGGGACCGCGGTCCCAACTTCCACCTATAAGAACAATTTTGTTCTTTAGCAGTATTTTGGGACCACAAATAAATTAAATACAGTTTTTTTGGTAACGGTCCTTACTACCTTTTTCGTTGTGGCCCCAAAATATTTATAGGTGGAAGTTTGGACCGCGGTCCCGGTCCATAAAGCCGCACGACCCGTAAAATGTTGGGGGACAAGTTGCAGGACACCGGGCAATGTTACAGCGTCATGTCAGCGTTGTGTGTCAAGTTGGGGGACATTTTGTCCCTTAACGTATCTGAGGCTTACTAAACTGAAACCTTGTTAATTTTCCAGTTATCATTGAATGGAAAAATTTAAGTCTGATTTAATGAAAATTCCCACGATATCAAAGCCTGAATCATAAGGAAAAATTTCACAAAACACGTTTGATTAACCAAGAAAATGCTTCAACAAAAACCAGTTTCTAAACTAACATATACATCGAATCTTTGTAGGAAAAATCCTGTGATTGATGCACACTTCCTTGTCCAATAAGGTCAGTGATGAAATACCGGAAAACAGAGCTATGTTGTGAAGTTAAAGAGGATCGTTTATGATCAAAATCAGCCTTGTTCGATTGCAAGTGACTTGATAATTGTCGCAATCTGCTTATGGACGATAATCCGATGATTACAATGTCTTGAGACGGAGAGGTTTCCGGCGTTTGATGAGGTTGCTATATGCAGATGATTCTGAAATTACTTGGTTTTAGTTAGCAGGTTTTAAGAGTGTCCAACATGACATCATCATCATCATTTCAGCCGATACACGTCCACTGTTGGACATAGGTCTCCCCCAAACGCCTCCCCCTCCAACACGACATAGATACATTTTTATAAAACTGGTGGAATTCCCTGCCGGAATCTGTGTTTCCTGATAGCTACAACTTAGGAGTCTTTAAGTCGAGAGTGAATAGGTTTCTTCTAGGCAAGCGTGCTTCATCGTCGACCACATCATCGCTTACCATCAGGTGAGATAGTAGTCAAACGCAAGCCTATCATTAATAAAAAAAAAAAAAAAACTTCTCTTTTCGGTGACGTAATTACACATCTTTCTTTAGATATTTTGAAAATGCAGATATTTTGTGGATGTTATCTAGGTTTCTATTTAAATTAAATTATAGATTTGTGTAAAACGAATCCTGTAAACACCTCTGAAAATTAAATTAGCTGTTTTGACGAGAACTTTGGCCCTTCATAAGTCAAAAATATATTTATAGAAACCTAAGCCTCTAATCAAGATTATAAATGAAAAATATTTTTTTACAAACCTTTAATAGTTAATAAAATACATATGAAACCGTAAACAAGCTTAGTGAAATATTCGAGTGAATGACGGGATTACCGAATGCCAACAGAGAGTTTAGTTCTATTTTTTTTCGCGTTACCTCTCTATCAAACATAGTTTCGGATTGTGTTGGATGAACCTACTCTTTACCTCATACTCAGGTTGATGGTACACAGAATCATCCTCATCATGATCTGCTTTAATTTCAAACTTGCTTCTGCCAGGCGCTTCACCCGTTCGAAAGTAGATTTCTGTATATCCCACAGCGCCATGATGAAGGCCACGGTGGAGTAGGAGCAATCTCCACTCGACTGCGACGACGTAGTCACAAACTTTCGATCTCCATTTCAGATTCTTACGGAGAAAATTTTGGAAAATTCTCTCTTAGTGCTAGCCTACATCATAAAAGAAAACGTTGAGCAAAATTTCACGTTCCTAGTCCCAATAGTTTCTGCTGTGTATTGATATGACCATCTCAGACTTCAATCTGCATGGTTCTCATATGATTTGACCATCACATGTTTGCTGTATGGACTTGAAAAGAGACTTTGACCCCTGAGTTTGTTTCGGTGTTTCTTCTCAGGGTAGTCAGCTAGGATACACCGGCCTCATCTAGTTTATAAGAGACTTTGACCCCTGAGTTTGTTTCGGTGTTTCTTCTCAGGGTAGTCAGCTAGGATACACCGGCCTCATGTAGTTTATAAGAGACTTTGACCCCTGAGTTTGTTTTGGTGTTTCTTCTCAGGGTAGTCAGCTAGGATACACTGGCCTCATCTAGTTTATAAGAGACTTTGACCCCTGAGTTTGTTTCGGTGTTTCTTCTCAGGGTAGTCAGCTAGGAAACACTGGCCTCATCTAGTGTATAAGAGACTTTGACCCCTGAGTTTGTTTCGGTGTTTCTTCTCAGGGTAGTCAGCTAGGAAACACTGGCCTCATCTAGTGTATAAGAGACTTTGACCCCTGAGTTTGTTTCGGTGTTTCTTCTCAGGGTAGTCAGCTAGGAAACACTGGCCTCATCTAGTTTATAAGAGACTTTGACCCCTGAGTTTGTTTCGGTGTTTCTTCTCAGGGTAGTCAGCTAGGAAACACTGGCCTCATCTAGTGTATAAGAGACTTTGACCCCTGAGTTTGTTTAGGTGTTTCTTCTCAGGGTAGTCAGCTAGGAAACACTGGCCTCATCTAGTTTATAAGAGACTTTGACCCCTGAGTTTGTTTCGGTGTTTCTTCTCAGGGTAGTCAGCTAGGAAACACTGGCCTCATCTAGTGTATAAGAGACTTTGACCCCTGAGTTTGTTTCGGTGTTTCTTCTCAGGGTAGTCAGCTAGGAAACACTGGCCTCATCTAGTTTATAAGAGACTTTGACCCCTGAGTTTGTTTCGGTGTTTCTTCTCAGGGTAGTCAGCTAGGAAACACTGGCCTCATCTAGTGTATAAGAGACTTTGACCCCTGAGTTTGTTTCGGTGTTTCTTCTCAGGGTAGTCAGCTAGGAAACACCGGCCCAGTCTAGTTTAAATTGACGAAAAAATTGACGAAAAAATTGACGTGGAAATGTGTTTTAAAAAAATCTATTTGCAAATAAATATCATTTATATCAGCGAGTGTAGATTAAAAATCATCGTAACTAAATCCAAATATCGGTAAATATAAGTTGCCACTAGAGCAATGAAATGAATTCGATTTTCTAAATGAAATCGAACTAAAAAGTTCCGGTACTAATAATGTTTGAAATCTAATTTTATAATGTTTGTCTTGAACCATTTGCGGATGTGGAGAAATTAGGTTTATATTATAATTGTGTGGAAGTTGCTAATGGCGTAGGTAGTCAAAGTCTATATTACGAGTAAGTGTGATTTAAATCTCCAGGTCTTGTGAATAGCACAGCATAATCAGCCTTAGAAGGTTTTTACTGCTGGGACCTAGGCTTTCTCTATCCCCTCGAGCGCCAGGGGTTCATTGACCTGGAAAATTGCACTGTTTACGTAAATCACCAAAAAAATAAACAAAAAATGAAAAAAAAAAATTTTTCGGATTTTTCTAGGAAAAACAAATAATATAATATATATATAACTAAATATAACCAAAATTTTCGACCAAATAACTTTCATACAAACTTGGGGAAAACACGAAAATTAAGCATTTTTCAAGGACATCCAAGTTGTACAGACGTATGTCTAATCGGCGCTCGAGCGGCTATAGAAGAGGGAATCGGCCGTAAACCACTACAAGGCCCCAGTGTGGGTTGGTAAATGTCAAGTCTTCAATTTTATGGTTCAAGGACATATGACGATTTCCTTACAATATTTTCCTTCTCCGTTGTGAGAGCAGTGGTGGTGAAATAAATTACATAAAGTCCCTGCCTGGGTTTCAACCCATTACAAACGATTAGTCGAGGCCGTTACCACAGAGCTACTGCTTTCTTCACCCTTTTGTGATTCCTAAGTATAGCAACTGTTACTATATGGGTAGTAATAAAAGCTCCGACAAAAAAAGAAGAATTGTCCTTACTCAAAATATTAAATCTACTGCCTAAAATACTAACTTTCCGACTACTTTTGTCCGAATAAAAATGACGAAACGACCGAATGAAATACTGAAATCTTCGAAAAATAAACATGACTGTCTATTGCTATAATACTTTTCTACCAGCATAAATTACGTTCTACTGAAAACTTTGCTTTGTAATTTTTATCTTTAATTGCCTACTATTAATTCATAAATTACCTTTCATATTTCATAGATTGTGGTGCTATTTTAACTGTCACATTATACTGAAAATATTATTCTGAGTGGTTATACAGAAACATATAAAAATATAAAAATTTACTTGTAACAATAACTTTTAATTGCATCATATATCATGAATTTTACTTACCACGGGTATGCTTCGATATCGGTACCTATTTTAGGCGTCAAAAAGTTAAAACAGTCGTATTCATGGGTACGTATAAAAATCCCGAATTTTAAATTACCGATGGACGAAATCCCGAAAATTGAAACGCCAAATGGTCGAAAGTTTAAAATCCCGAAAGTTCATTTGTTCGAATGTATAAAATCCCGAAGTTTAAAATCCCGAAGTTCAAAATCCCGACTCGTCCGTGTCGGGGTGCCCTAAGGTCCCGATTTGTTTTATTTTGAGAAGTAGCACTCGCCGGCCGCTGCCGCGGCACCGCTCGCTTCGCTCGCTCGGCTCGCGCGCTTTTGGTCACAATTCTAACCTAACCTAACCTATTTCAGCCACAATCTCTCGTAAAAATGTGTTTACCATTGTCTAATAGTCTAGTCACAGGTAGATTGTATTTTGATTGCTCTTTGAACTGGGTGAAATAGGTTAAGTAACGTTAGAACTGTGACCAACCGCTACGTTCAAGTTGTTTCGTCTATTCGGGATTTCGTCCTTTCGGGCATTTGAACATCGGTATTTTGTGTTTCGATATAACGACTATCGGCATTTAAACCTTTCAGTATTTTGAATTTCGGTGTTTTGCACGTCGGTATTTCAGCCATAGGTATAATGAACTTTCGGGATTTTGATACGTACCCCTATTCATGCCTTAATCGAAAACCAAGTAGACTTTGGTTTCCTAGAATATTATACTGTATTATATTCGACAAATTTCCTAACTTTTATAATGTCAGCGAGAACAAAGATAAAAATAAAACAAAACTCAGTTTATTATGAAAATGTAGTTACGTAGTAAGATCCGAACATCATCGTGCGGGCCGAACAGTTGAGGTATTTTCATCATTATTGAGAGCTAAAAAATAAATTTGATAACCAACAATAGAAATTAAAACAGTTCATGCAAGTTGTAAAAATATGATTATTTTGACCAAACCTCTGTTGTCGGTAACTTAGTAATTTTGTCGGAGGTTCAGTATTCTATTCGGAAGTTTAGTTTTGTTATTCGAAGATCCATTTTTTTTTTAGGAGAAAATGTAATTTGAACATGCTCTTATTTGTTGTTAAATTGGATATTTTTTTTCGTTTATCTTTTGGGTTTTTTGTCGGTAATTCATTATAACGCTAGTTAATTAAAATAATAGTCGGCCACAGATCGCTGGAGATTAAATTGTTTTTCGGAACCTTTATTATTTCCCTTACTATATCTCTATATATAAAAATGAATCCCTATTTCCTTGGTCACGCCATCACGCGTGAACGGCTGGACCGATTTCGCTAATTCTTTTTTTGTTATGTTTGTTATTGCGAGGAGAAGGTTCTTATGAAAAAAAAAATGAAAATTAGGGTAGTGTGGGGTGGAGTAGGGTAGGTTAGTGTAGGGTAGAGGTGAGTAGGGTATAGTAGGGTGGAGTAGGGAAGAGCGGGTTCGATGCCGTGCGGGCAAAAGCTAGTGTCACATAAAACTAATATATAAACAATAAATATTTAACGTCTCATAGTTTATTTTATAGTTAGAATGCTTATTATTGTCTATAAACAAACTTTTAATCTCAAAGAGATCTTAATTTACAGAATTCAGTTATTTCAATCATTCTTCTGCGTTTTTAATATTTATTTTCTTTTTAATCTAATGGAATCATTAATGTGAAACGTACGGATACTAACAAAAAATATGACTACTTACCGATATAATTTATTTTTTGTGTGGAGAACACTTCAATAAAACGTATTTTTATCACGGTTCGAAAATTTAAATAAATCTCTAGTTGCATATTTTCTTCCAACAGACTCCTATTTAAAAAAAAAATACACAGTTTGTAAGGGGGCTTTTAATCTGTGACAGGATTTCCTAGTGCAGATAAGTCTCTCACAAAGTAATAATTTTAAATTACTTATCTAATGTTACTTTGTAATGCATTTTTGTGGAAGACAAAATATATGTTTATATTAAACTCAATATTGAATCTCACTGAAACTGCTATAAATTGGCCATCAACTAAGTCAAGCACTGAAATTTTACATAATTTAGACTACCTACTTTTTTATGAAATGATGTACCTTATTATAGGCAAATAATATGGGTAGCGCATCGGTACTAGGTACTATTGGTAATGCATCGGTATTGGTACACACACATACAAACAAGGTAGTGATACATACACATACAAATATGCTAGTGACGCAATCACGGTTTACTAAGAAATTATCAAAATAGGTAATATTTTTATGATGTATATTGAACCGTACGATTGTAAAGCTAGAACAACATTAGACCGAAGCACATGTGTGACACACCTGATTTGTACGTCGAACGACGTCGCGTGGCGTGGATCTAATATAGCTCTACTAATCTCTGCGACGCGCCTATCGCGTGATCGGTGTGTGTGACACACGTGTGCGCAGTCTAGTTCTAACTTTACAGGCCTGATTTGTACGTAGAACTACGTCACATGGCGTGGATCAAGTGTAGCTCTACAAGTCTAGTTTCCATATAAAATGTATGGAGACCGACGCGCCCAGATCGGCGTGTGTCGCACCCATGTGCGCAGTGTACCTTAACTATTGAGCCACTATTAGTTTTCTTCTCATACTTCTCTTCTCTTCTTTGACAGAGTCCCGCATCGGAGTCGGACAGCAGTTCGGTGTCGGGGGCGAAGAGTCCAGCGTCGGCTCCGCCTCTGCTGCAGCACCTGCTCCAGCTCCAGGCGCAGAACCCGCAGACTATAGCACAGGTATGTTACTGAGCAGTTCATTAGACGGAGATGAAGACCAGGGTTACCAACATGATGTACCTGTAAAAAAAAACATTCAGACCAGACAGTCCATAAAAAAGGCACGTGACCGACAATAATAGGCACTTTTTGACATTTTAGAAGACTCTAGAATGTAACTTGGAATGAAAGTGAAAGAAACAATAAAATAGATAATTAAAAATAGATAATTGCATACAGTGTTTTAATGTAATTGCATAATGGTTACGTAATGTAATGTACAGTTGCCATCACGGATCTTGAACGCTCGGCGTCAGAGTGGGGATCGCTTTGCGCATTCCATACATTGGCGAGCCAATTGTCTTCGTTGTTAGATACATGCAGCAACGCAGTGAACGAATGAGGAGTGACGTCTATGATGCGATGGCGCGGCCAGCCAATCACTGACACTCCCCGCCCCCGCGTCGCACTTCTTGTTTTTTTTTATTAATTATAGGCTTGCGTTTGACCACTATCTCACCTGATGGTAAGCGATGATGTGGTCGACGATGAAGCACGCTTGCCTAGAAGAAACCTATTCACTCTCGACTTAAATACTCCTAAGTTGTAGCTATCAGGAAACACAGATTCCGGCAGGGAATTCCACTCCTTGGCTGTACGCACAATAAATGTGTTCGCAAAACGTTTTGTGCGTATGGGTGGGATGTCTACCATGTACCGGTAAAGAGACCGAATATTTGACTTCTGCACAAGTGTTCAAGATCCGTGATGGCAACTGTAGACGGTTACATAACGTAATAATACAAACATCAAATGTTAAAACGAGCCATTTTTGTCAATTTTAGTAACATCCATTTAACTGGCTATCTCATACACAAACAGAATGTTCTACTTCTTTTGAATAAGAGTTTATTTGTTTCTTCAATTATAACAATTATCGACAAGCAGTTACTAGCAATAATATTGTAGCAATTATTGCAAATAATTGATTCTAATTCATCAATAAATTTATTTTGCTTTGTGGGAAAATTGCTAAATATCATGCAACCACAAGATATTATGTGGGACCTTTTCACAAATGAATAACGGAAAAAGAGAGTATAAAATAAATCATACAGATAAATTTGGACCTGTTCATACGGAAATCATCACTTAATATCAATAAATAAGCCATGAACTTTTCCCTCAACTTTATTACTTTAATTTACCACAACTCAAGGGTGATCTTGAAGACATTCCCTTTTTAATATTTATCGGCAGATGGTTTTAAAAAATGGCATTCAAATATTAAACTTGTCGGATTGATCCGACGAGTTTTTTCGCGTGTGTTTGTGACTGGGTATTCTAAGTCCTAAGTATTCATATCCTATGTAAATCATTTTTTGTACAGTTATTAGAAAATTTATAAAAAAGAAATCTTTTCCTAAAAACGTTATTAGGCTTGCAGAAGTCATTTGTCTGAAAGACGAGAAAACATATTTGTATACGATGCCTGTTATACTTTTTCAACACGACAGACTGATATAAATGTGACAAATCAATTTCGTGCCCACACCGCCACAGTCTGACATAAACAACTGACAAATAAGGTTAAAACAAATTTAATTTTTTATTTTAACGATGTCAGTCTTGGCTTTTCGGATCCACTTTTGAGTCGTGGCGTTAAAATTGTGAACCTGGGCCCCAAGTCTGCTATTTTTATAAATTCGTCATTCCAACACGATCCCATTGTCATTTTGCTAAAAGTTTGTAATCTGCTGATTCATAATGATCGATCATTGACCGGTCACTGGTCTTGTAATAGGATTAAGGTAGAATGATAATTTCGAGCATATTAAAACCAATAACTGCACAATAACGTTCTAATGGTAAAACACTGATCAAATAAACTGTCAAAGTTTTAGCAGATTACCGCAAACGTCAAATATTAATTTGTCAATATGTACGAGATTACCATTCTATGCCACTTCTTTAAATGGAGTGTCAGTGGTTGACCATTGGAAAGTCATAGTGACGCCATTCTATTAGTAGATTACCAAACTTGTCAAAATCGACAATTATGACATCAATGATAGACCATTCTGACACTATTGTAATAGCAGACTTGAGGCCCTGTAGTATTGCAAGATTTACGTACCCTTTCATTCCTGTAACTGTCAAAAAAATAGCATCGCCTTCCCATGTATCATTTCTATTCCTACCTAATTCTTCTTCAGTCCCTTTTTATGTGTGTTAATGATAAGCGATGTCACAAGCAGGGGTACACAGACGTGTGTGTGCAGTTTCAGCAGATGCTGACGGCGCTGGCTGCGCTCGGCAGCGGACTGGTGCCGCCGCCGCCGCTCTCGCAGCCCTGGATGATGCAGCGGCTGGTGCATAGGCAGACCGATAGGTGAGTCTTACAATGTAATCATATTTTAGTTTTAAGAAGCTTCCGCGCACCGGAAAACGTAGCGTTGGAAGGCGTCCCATAAGGTAGACCGATGACCTGGTGGTGGATGCAAGACGCACAGGACTGTTTGTTGTGGCGACACTTGGGAGAGGCCTATGTCAAACAGTGGACATCCTTCGGTTGAAATGATGATGATGATTGGTTTCGACTGGAGATACCAATCAAGTTATTATAAGCTTTTTTGGCAAAAACTGGCTGAAACCGATACCGAACCTTCGCTTGGTCTCTATAAATAGTTGCTAATTTATTTCATTGTGGCTGTTATTAAATACATAGCGTTTATACGCTTTTTATTACAATGAACGATTACTTACAGCAAAAGGAACTTCATTCTACATTTCCATTTCTCTTAAAATGATCGCTAAAATCAGATAAACCATATCTATTTTAATATTTAAACTTGTCTTAAAATTAAGCAGGGTTATTTAAAAGAAGCAGAGTTTGTTAATACTACTTAAATGTAGACAAAAAGATTTGAAAAACTCATGTTCGACTTTAAAAAAATTGTAAAATTGTGTTTGTTTTGTTATAAATTGGTCAGGTGATATACGGCATAAAGTAACCGACGAAATATTCAACCCTTCGAACCTTTTTTCGCGTGACCCAAGGGCTGGCTTTTACCTCGAACAGAGGATAAGCATTGCCATACAGCGTGGCAATGCCGCCAGCCTTTTGGGCACATTACCAGTCGACAGCGATGTGGAAGAGATTTTTGACGCCATATTTTAGTTTTAGTTAGTTGTAATCAGCGTAGGGTTTTATTGTTATAATTTTTTGTAATATACTTTAATTATAGTTTTAAGTTGTGTATGTAATAAGTTCAATTGATTTAAATAAAAAAAACCTTTTGAATACCGTAACTAGAGTCACAATATAAAGACAATGAGAGAGCAAACGCCGGCGTCCGCTAGGTAGGTACGGGTTTCATGAAATGAACAACTTTAGAAGTAGTAAAGTTAAGACTTACTAAAATTAACACTATATGGAGGCAAAATGCATCGGAAAACCGCACTAATCTATACATATAAATAAAAATGGAGTGTCTGTTTGTAATATTGCAAATAACTGCTTTTTACTACATGCATATGAATATATATACGGTACATACACCAAAATAACATTTATTACAATTTTTGTCTGTTTGTCCGGGCTAATCTCTGAAATGGCTGGACCGATTTTGACGAGACTTTTTTTGGCAGGTAGCTGATGTAATAAGGAGTAACATAAGCTACTTTTATTTTAGAAAAAATAAATTCAAAATCCTGTAGTCCACGCGAACGAAGTCGCGGGCACAGCTAGTATATGATCAATTGAAAACTAATTTATACATACGTAGAAGGAAATAAACGAAGGATTCTTACTTCGATACCTTTGAGATCAATGTCTGTTCTGTGCCAAATCGGAAGTGAATTTCAATTTTATTCGACCATCCTTAAACAATTCAATACTTTTGTTTTTAGACCGCGACCTCTGAGTTTGTTTCGTTGTTTCTTCTCAGGGTAGTCAGGTAGGAAACAACTTCCTGATCTAGTTTAAAATAACGAAAAAAATTACGTGTAGAAGTGTTTTCTTTTAAATTTACTTCGAAAATCATAGATAGATAGATAGATAGATTGATTCTTTATTGTACACCAAAAATAAAAATTACATGAGAAACTTAAAATTAATAGGGTGTCACAAAGGGCGGTCTTATCGCTAAAAGCGATCTTTTACAGACAACCTTTGGATGGATTTGACAGAGAAGGAGAAAAAATAACCAAATAATCATCAAATAACTTTACTAGGTCCGGCTCCCGGAGTGGCAGGGAGTGACTTTAACTGACTAAAACCCAGAGTATCCCTTCAGTAACCTTTTATTGCGAGGGCCGAGGGCTGAGATAACACCTTCGAACACATCGCAGCCCTAGCAAGAAAAAAATCAATGCTTGGATATGTAAAATTAGTGTCCTGGAAGGCAGCGACATATGACACTAATTTTACATATCCAGCATTGAAAAGTTTCTTGCCAGAGTTGCGGATTGTTCGAAGGAGTTATCACAGCCTCCCGAGACGAGTTTAGTTCCAAACATTAATATTAAACAAGTTTCAAACAGACTTTTAGCTATAATATATCCTCCATTCAAGCAGTCAAGGATCATAACCATAATTCACGATGTCTCTAACGTACAATTTTACAAATACCATGATTTTATTATTGAGAGAAAAATCAACAATGAACTGAGTACACCTTGACCTCAATATATGCAATTTGTTCTAAGTGTGCCTACAAATATTAAGGCTGGCGTTAGTTGGATGCTTCGTACAAAATTGTTTAAATTATAAGTCTTAACCAGTGCTTGACTGCGATCCCACCTGATGGTAAGCAGGGATGCAATCGTTGATGGTGATCCGCTCTAGTTTGTTAAGACTTATAGCCGGAATTAGATGGACACAACACTCGTACCCGCCTAGGCAGCAGTACGAGTATCAGTACATTTAATTCCAGCCAGCTGCGCCCGGATGAGCCCTGCTGACGTTTAAATTCATTTTCGGTGCGAAATATTGATTGATTTACATATGCTATGTTCACTTTAAAGAATACTTAACCATCATTTTTTATGTGTTAAAATGTTTCTAAAGATTCAAGTCAAGGAGTTCAAAAAGTTAGGTTTATGGCACTGCTCGGGCGCTTGGGCCTTGAGAGCCTATTACCACTAACCATTACAAGAAAAAAAAAACAAACTATGTGATATTGGCACCGATTTTGTTATGTACACCAACTTATTGAGGAGTAAAATTATTGCTATCTCTTTCTAGTTGTAACGATTAGTAAAAGAGAGGAAACAAGTTCAGTTACTGTCCAAGAGAATTAACACCATTATCTTGTATGGAGCAGCTAAGAACCACTTTACCCTAAGGCTAACCCATAGGATTTACGATGATCACAAAATTATATATCGTATGAATGGTGCCGTTCTAACGGCATTGAATTTATAAAGTTTAAGGAGAAATATTATTACGTTTTAGCCTAAGATTATGTTTAACAATAAGCGATTAAAATTCAACTCTTGATTAACAATAGTAACCTGTGAACTTTGGTCTAAATTCCCTTGTATTGGGCTTGATGCTTTTGGAGTAGCTTAAGACCCTTTTTTTTTTTATTATGGTGGGAAAAAATCATGCATTGACATCCCCCGCCCTTGGGCGGAGCGGGAGATAGTGTCAGACTCTTACTGACTAAAAGACCCACCCCGTTCCTTCTAGCCTTCATACCGGGGCTCGAGCGCCCTTTCGGATAACCCTGGCCCCAGTAGGCTTCGACCCGGCTGGGTCCCTGCTGTTGCTGACAACTCCTTGAGGCGCGCGGGAACAGTGCGCGCCGTCGACGACTTGGGCTTGGTCCGGACAGATACCGGACGGTCGGACAGCGAGCTACCCATTGCTCACTGTCCGCAAGCCCGCGCCTACGGTGGCCGGAAATCGGGATCAGAATCCCGGCGGCGGCGGCGGCGGCGATAACGCCGTTGCCTGATGCGTTCGGCCTCCTCCTTTGCGAGCATTACTGCTTCGCAGAAGTCGGCGACCGCCTGCCACTCCTCCTCGCTCCGGACCATGGCCTCAACCAGGGCCCGGCGCGAGAGGTCTCCGCCGCCGATCGCCCCCACGAGGGCACGGCGATGCTCCGCCCAAGCAGGGCACACCTCGACTGTGTGCTCCACCGTGTCCTCCGGGCGTTCCGCACAGTGGCGACACCCGGGCGTCACTTCCGCATGAATCCGGTGCAGGAAACTCCCGAACGAACCATGTCCGGTGAGTACCTGCGTCATGCGGAAGGTAAGGACGCCGTGAGGTCTTTCCAGCCACGCCTCAAAGAGGGGACTTACCGCCAAGATTGTGGCGTGCCCAGAGTAGCTTAAGACCTAAGTGATATCATCATCACTGCTCTTAGTAGCAGTGACGGAAAATATCATGAGGAAAATTTTATGTCCCAGAACCAAAAATTCGAAGACATATGACTTCCATCAACCCGCACTGGGCTCACGTGGTGGATTACGGCCGGTTCTCTCCCCTGTGAGGAGGCCTGACTCCAATATAGGTATCGGAGTCAGGCCTCCTCTCCTCCTCATCGGAGCATTGACATGGCTCTAGCAGACTAGAGCCATGGGGAAAAGTATGAAAAAGATAATTGTGGTCCTAGAACGCAAAAGGCAACTTTAGAGGTGTGGAACAAAGAGTAAAGTCCCACATACCTCCTTTAAAAAGCGAGGATCTTCCGACCAGACGCGTGTTATACCAGGTGGGCAACGGGAATGCTTGGAGGTATCGAGTCGAAATTAAAACCATATACTCAAGTCTTTGGTTCCTTGAAGCTGTAAAAAAATAAAACTCCTAAGTTGCTTGTTAAAAAACAAATTTCGACACTCTTAAAGGTATCAAAATTCATAGGGTACTTCCCGTTGACCCCAAATCCTGAAATTTGGAATAAAGTAAGGATTTATCCAGATTTATCTCTCTATATGTATAGGCTGTCAAAACGGTGAAGGAAAACATCGTGAGGAAACCGGCATGATATGTGACATCCACCAACCCGCACTAGGCCCGCATGGCAGATTACTGCCCATTCCCTCTCCTAGAGTGGAGGCCTGAGTCCTTGCAGTGGGAACATTAAAAAGGCTGATGATGATGAAGGATTTATAGCACTGATATAGAAATAAATCTGAAAACAGCTCTGTTGTTACCTACGTCACAAAAATGATGCTTTTTTTCTTCGAGAATCTTCGAGACTCCATTCGGGAGTTGAACTATTTACATAGGTAAGTTTGTACGTTGCCTTATGCGAGTCCAACTCGCACTTGCCCAGTTTTTTTCCTCTTATCGGTGGTAAGCTATCTCGTATAGATCATGCCAAAACCAGAGTAGAATAATCTAAAAAGGGCTGACATAACTTTTTTTCTTCGACATTGAATAATCCGACAGCCATATCTGCGATGCAATTTTCATTAAAGATTCATGAATGAATAAAAGATTTGAAATAGCTAACAGATCGGCTCGATTCATTTACGAGCCATATCCTGTTAGGCAGGTTTCTTTGATTATATTTTAATCAAAGACTTCAAGGGCTTAATACTTGGTAGGATTCGTGAAGAAGTGGAAGTTTCCAGTTACCTAGACATTGACCCCATTTAGCTCTTTTATAGAAATAAGCAGCCTCATGAGTATTTTTCTTTATTGATGTAGGATTTCATCCAATGAGTTCTCCGCTCTATGGTGGAGCGGGAGGGCATGTCGGACGTTTACTGACTAAAACCACACCTGTGTCGTTAAGTTGCCCTTTGCGTTCTATGGGTTACCTTCTCAGAAATTCCCCGCGGTCTTAGCAAGCTTTTGCCTTGCTAGATCTGATGTTGTTGATGTGCACGTGGAACACTATGCGCCGTCGACGACTTGGGCTCGGACCGGACGGCGAGCTACTAACTGCTCGTCATCCGCAAGCCTATCGTGGCTGATAGTCGGAGTCAGAGTCCAAGACCCATGGGTGGAAACTTAGTCCTTTCAAAGATACCCTAGGTTGACTGGTAGAGAATGCCTAAGGCATTAAGTCCGCCTTTGTATCTTTTGTTGCATGAAGATTAAATAAATAAATAAAGAGCTATCATTGAATTGTATTCAGTATCATTTTTATACTGAAGTTTTCTGAAGCCCACATCGTCTCTTTCCATCAGATGAGTTAATGGCCAAGCGCGTGCCTATCTTCTATAAATAATGAATCTGTAGAAGTTTTTAATTGTGCGCGCATCACGTCAAATGTACAAAATCGGTGAAGATAACTTTTATACAATAAAATTGTGTGTAACTTCATATATTATTTAGGCTTTGTTTCATCGCAACCAGTTGACCTTGACTATACCGAAAGATATACTACATTCGATGACTGTTAGCTAATCAATAATAAAAAATAAGTTGTTCAAGGCAAAAAAAATCATCTCAATTTAGAAAACTTAGAGTTACACGGCCTTAAACGAAATAAAACTAAACTGAGAGGCTTCTCCTTTTTTGAACGTTGTTTCAAAAGGCATATGAGGTCAATAAAACGTCCTCGCTCTACATAAAACTATTGTTTATTTAAGCTATCAATCAATGAATCAACTCCATCTGTTTCAATGTCATGCCTTACATAGGCATCTCACAAATAGAAATCTTCATCTTTTGTTAGGTTTTTGTATTACTCTCGATTTCTGACTTAAGCATTTGAAGTCGAGTATTTCTGACTTAAGCCTCTGAAGTTAAGTATTTCTGACTTAAGCATTTGAAGTTGAGTATTTCTGACTTAAGCATTTCAAGTTGAGTATTTCTGACTTAAGCAAGCATTTAAAGTTGAGTATTTCTGACTTAAGCATTTGAAGTTGAATATTTCTGAGACTCAACTTTAGCTTGAAAACCTGTTAAAATGTAGCTTTAAAGTAGGATTTCAGACGTTCTTAACTTAAAAAATACTCAATTCAGAAACCGGTCTTTAGTCTCTTACCTTTAGACCTCAATTATCCAGTTAAATTATGTGTTTAATTATATTTATTTTTGACATTGGGATTCGTCATTTTTGAAGGTGAGAAATCATATAATAAATACTAATGGTCTGAGTAGAGCGAGAGGTTGTGTCAGACTTTTACTGACTAAAACCCACGGGTGTTTCTTCAGTTGTCTTTGGTATTCTAGAGCTGTGTGTGAGTGTAAATATTTCGGAAAATGTGGCAGGAGAAATAATTTGTTGAGCCCGATAGTCGTAAAGCGATCTCTGGAGGCCGCACTATGGGACCAACCGGTACTTTCCATCTCAAAAATCGATAACTCTTTTGTTTTGTGATTTTTCTCCTTGATTTTTTTTTTCATGTATTTATGAATACCTAGGCAATAAAAGAAATCAAACATCATACTTTAAAAAATTATACATTTTTCGTAATAAAATGACAAAGATAAAGTTTCATAAAATTTCATACAAAAAATTATATTGTTATATTAAAGTAGCAATAAAAGTTACACTTTTAGTTAAAATAAGTTTAAATCTTAATTATTATTATTAAACAAATATTTACGAGATAAAAAAAATTTGCGCTTATCCTATTCATCACTTTCTATTTCCAACAATTCTTTAGCTTCGTCAAACAATTCTTTACATATTAGAAAACTTGGTTTATTTAAGCTATATATATAAGGATCAGATGTATATAACAAAATATGCAGAACGTCTTCGTTTGTTGCTGATCTGGAACACTTCCTAGCGTGATGTAACCTATATTTCTTATAATCTTTTATTTCGGGCTTCCTGGGCATCTTCGGATAATTGTCCTATTGGCAAAACTGCATAATGCTCTATTATTTTAGCACCATGTATAAGTACTTTATGGACCGAAGATGGCATGTAGTACCATACTGCCAGTCTTCTGGGCACATTTCCGGATGACAGCGATGTGGAGGAGTACTTTGACGCCTGAGTGTTCTTTGTCATTTTGTATTATATTTATGTACATAGTTAGGTTTTAGTATAAATAGTTTATTTAGTATTTAAGTTTTTTATGTACATATGTAATAAGTACCAGTTATATTTGCTTACATATAATTGCGCGGTTACCAATGTATTCTGGCCGATTTTTTCTGCGTTTACTATGGCATCGGGATTCCCTAATCCCGATGACATAGTTTGAAGAATTATATATAATCTCTTGATCAATTCTTCATCAATTCCAGTAATCTCTGCAGAACATTGATAATTTTGGAAAAATCTCCTTGCCGTATTTCCGTCATTACTATTACCGGAACCTTGACGTGGTTTATCAATGTGCAAACTAAGCACTTCTCGGAAACGTTTTTGGACATATTTTTTCTTGTCTTCTTTAAGTTGCTTGATTTCTGGAGTGGTTGCAGACCACTTCTCAAAACCTAAATTGTAAGAAATATGGAGGATCGTTTCCATAAATCTTATCCATGCGTGTAGTGTCGACAATCCATATTTAAATGCATTTTCATTTTCAACTCTCGCTGTAACTTTTAAAAGATCATTCATTTGTCTGGGAGTTGCTCCACAAACAGCGCAGGTAGCACTGGATGATGTGTTCGTTAACACTTGAGCAACTTTCCCATCAATCATCGTCATAAACAATTCATGTTTAACTTCGATGACTTTGTAGTCTATTAGCATACGAGTTGGAATCAACTGATTAATTTTGGCCTCAATTTCACTGACAACCGCTGTAGTTTTTTCGGGTGTTTCTTTTGCGAATTCTAATAAAATTGGTCTGCAATATCTAACAGACGACAATACAGACATCAAAATGTAATGATTAAATATAATATTTCGTAATTAAAAAGAAGAACGGTAATTTTCGGGTATTTTTTTATTTTCCCCCGATTGACATATTGCCTCGAAATCACCTTTGGCGCAAAAAACGCGCAAGTTTTTTTTTATTCCTCATATTACTGAATAGGTAAGGTATCTAATAGAGTGAATAACTTGACACCGGCAGCTTTCGGCAACAATGAAAACTCCAATTGAAATAAATAAAAACGAAAGTTTCTTTACATTACTAAAAACATAAATAAAAAATAAAATAAAAATATTTTTTCACAAAACCGAACGTATTTGCAAAGTGTACACTCTAAGCTATCTAATGATATATAACACTAACATACTTCCTTGGAAAACTTCCGAATAATTTTGTGTTGAACTTCCTTAACGGTAATTTAATTGGCATGAAAATATTTATGCTCAATGTTTGAGGTTCATTTTATAAACTTAAACCTAAGTTATTTAATTATTTTTGTAAATCATTTGTAAGTTCCATCTTTTGACAGTATAAAACCATAAATAAATCTATAGATTTAGGACTTTCATCAAAACCATTTTTGAGATGGAAAATACTGTTTGGTCCCATAGTGGGCCGCTTGGGCTTGCGGACGACAAGCAATGGGTAACTCGCCGTCCAGCCATCCGGTAAGGACCGAGCCCAAGTCGTCAACGACACGTAGTATTTCAGTCACGCCTCAAAGAGCTGTCAGCAGAAACCGTATGGGTCCAGAAGGGCCGATGTCCCAAATAAGGGCCTGTAAATATTTATCGAATCGTTAAAACTAACACTATAAATATGAACTTAATGCCCCTAATGTCGATCGTAGAGTTAAAGTGTAACCTTCACTCGACTTGTATTAAAATTCATGCCGTTTCTGGTTATGTGACCAGCATACAACCAGCACGGGAGGTCTGGACATCAGCCAATTATTTTGATTTACAATACCTTCTGAAGCTAGGACTCAACGACTGCACAATACGATATTATACCTACCTATTTTTGAAATGTGTCTCAATTCAATCTTAAAGACACTAATAAAACCATAAAAAAACTGGTCAAGTGTGAGTCGGACTCGCGCACGAAGGGTTTTGTAAAAAAAAAGCTCAAAAAGCTTTCTAAAAAAAGGCAATAAAAATCTTTTGTATGGGAGCCCCGATTAAATATTTATTTTATTCTGTATTTCTTATGTATTATTAGAGCGGCAACAAAAATACTTACATAATCTGTGAAAATTTCAACTGCTGTCACGGGTCATGAGATAAAGCCTGGTGACAGACGGACAGACAGATAAACGGATGGACAGCGGAGTTTTAATAAGGTCCCGTTTTACCCTTTAAGTACCTACAGAATCCTAAAAATTAAAAGAACTGCAGGCTTACTCTTGAGTTCAATTCCGATCGGTCGACATTGAGATTGTGACGTTTCGTACCCTTGAATTCAATGCTAGCGCCAAATTGGTTCAAAATTGCGTGACCATTTTGAGAACTAAGTGAAATCGTATATGTTGACAATATTGTTTTCAAGAGTACCAAATCACGTAACGTCAAAATTGACATTGCAATCGGATTGACTTTAGATTGAAATTGAAATTAATTTGGAGAGTAAGCCTGCTGATAGATGTCCCTGCATCAGTTGACATTTTTAGTTTGATGACCCTATGACGTAGTAATCATGGCGGCTACAATTTTACTTATTAAAAAAAATAAGATTAAAAAAAATTAAAACTTTAAAATGACTTGTTATTTTATAAAACAAAATGAACAATTATCGACTACTTGTAACCTAAGCTATCTCAATTGTATAACTTTTAGATTTTTTCTCATACTCAATAAAATACACTATTATGAGAAAAAAATACATCTATTCGTGTCCTATTTTAATTCACATAAACTTATTGAGATAATAGATGGTGTGATTAAAGTTGTTTTAGCTATAACATCCGCCTGGAGTTCGATGTGAAAAATCTATGTTATCGCTAGAGTGGGTGTGAAGATATAGAATCTTAGCTGTGTAAAATCATTAGTCTTATCTTTTAGCACCTAATCATATTTACTTACTCTATTACACACCACATTTTTTTATTTAGTACACATACTTAAAGGGCTTATTAGAAAAGCTCTTGTTATTTTATAAGTAAAATCTCAATAAATAATATTCATAAACAGCAAAGTTATTAGCGTTGGTTTATGTCCCAAAATGTCACTCAATTTATGGAAATATTGTGCAGGCTATTGATTAATGAATGAATAAGTGACAATTATTAAGGAAAAACACTGCCCGCAGTATTTTCTACTAGCAATTGTTATGATTGATTCTGTGATGAATTTTCGTGGTAAATTTTAGGATTTCGGTTTTTTCTACTTTTGACTACAAAAATATGATTAGTGACGGGTACAGATAGAACCCCATTTTTTTGTGTACTAATGAAAAAGTAGGGTTGTATATACTAATACTACTTACTAATATTTACTAATAATATTATTAAGAGATAAAGTTTTTTTTTTTGTTTTTATGTTTTTTGTTTGTAGGAGGTAATCTCTGGAAGTACTGGTCCGGTTGGTAAAATTTTTCACCGATAGAAAGCTGCTTTATTCCTGAATGGCATAGGCTATGTTTTATGTACGCGGGCGATGCCGCGGGCAAAAGCTAGTTATGTTATAATACTCTTTTTTTGAGGTGGAAAAATCATCAAATAACTCATCCTTCTCTTGGTGGAGCGAGAGTATTTAAATGTCATCGACTTAAAACCCACTGCTTTCCTTCAGTTGCTTTGGGTTCCAGCCTTTCGAACAATTTGGGGTCGGCGCAACACATTTTTTCTTCCATTCTGTCTTGTCACCCATCAAGCTATCACTTACTCTATTTTCTTCCATACTTCACACAATCTATCCATCTTTTCTTTGGTCTTCCTCTCCTTCTCCATCTATCTACATCTATAGGTACTCATAACTGTTTTAGTAACATCTGTCATTCTGTGTGTGTCACAACAACATGTCTTCAACATTTCAATCATGGGCGGCACTATCAAACTCTTTCTCTGATGTATTCATTTCTTACTATAACTATCGTTTAGCCTCTACTCGTCGAGTCGACGCTTCAAAGTCTTGAGCATCGACGCAGAGTTGCTAGCCTGTCGGTTTTCTACCGGTTGCATTTCGGGGAGTGTGCGTCGGAATTGCATAACCTAATTCCGCCTAGCCCGTTTCATCATCGGACTACCAGACGTACGGCTATGCGCCACCGGTATATGGTAGATATCCCACCAACACGCACAAAACGTTTTGGGAACACATTCATTGTGCGTGCGGCTAGGGAGTTGAATTCCTTGCCGGAGTCTGTGTTTCCTGATAGCTACAACCCGGGAATCTTTAAGTCGAGAGTGAATAGGTTTCTTTTAGGTAAGCGCGTTCCATCGTCGACCGCATCGTCGCTTTCCATCAGGTGAGATAGCGGTCAAGCGCGAACCTATCAACAATAAAAAAAAAAAAAAAAAAACTATCGTCGTCACACCACACATCCATTTCAACATTCTCATCTCCGATACATGTAATCTTTTTTCACATGACTTTTTCACTGCAAAGCATTCTGATGCATACAGTGTATATAAAATAAATTGAAAGATAAAAATATATTTAATAATAATATTTATTCAAGACAGGTCTTATTGCAGTTTTTTTTTTCCAAATATCAATAAAATCTAACCAAAAAAAAAAAAGACAAGCGCAACTAAAATCCATCTCTGGAATAGGCATATAATTGGTTGAAAACATCTGGGCAAGTCTTGACCTTCTTGCCATTCTTGCAACAAACTTTTAAGTCTCTACTCGCGTTTGCATCATTTATAAACTGCTACAATTCTATTCACATCATAGGAACCTCGTTTATCAAACGAACAGTACCTATTACAATTCTGTAAGCAGTAGCGTAGCTGCGTAAGGGTCAAGCGGCTCCTCGCCCATGGCCTCGCATTCAAAGAGGCCTCGCCCCAGCGATGGCTCCTCCACTCAAACCCTAAGCAAACGCCGGCGTCCGCATAGATTATGAAATATTGAGCGTTTTATCTGTAGGGTATGTATCCAAGAATGTAAATAAGAAGGTCTTCATAGTCTTGTAAATATCGAAAATAAGCAAATCTTTCCATTATTCCCTATATGCGACTACCATCTTATATGCGAGGGCTGTCGAGTTAAGAACTAGAGTTTTTCTTTTTTATAATTGACTAGCTTTTGCCCGCGGCTTCACCCACGTACCTATACAAAATAGCTTATGTCACTCAAAAATAAAGCAGCTTTCTATCGGTGGAAAAATTTTAATAATCAGACCAGTACTTTCACAGATTACCTACTACAAACAAAAAAAAAAAACATTAGGTACCTCTTTATTACAAACTAGCTTTTGCCCGCGGCGTCGCCCACGTAGGTACATAAAATATAGCCTATGTCACTTCGGGATAAAGCAGCTTTCTATCGGTGAAAAAATTTTACCAATCGGACCGGTACTTCCAGAGATTACCCCCTACATACAAACTTACAAATTTTACCTCTTTATAATATTAGTATAGATAACGGGTATATTGGCTTGCATTTGACTACTATTTCACCTAGTGGAAAGCGACGATGTGGTCGAACACTAGCTTGCGACAGTCGCTATCTCGTTTTTTTTTAATTGGTGAAAGAAAAAGGCCTCACTGATGTGCTTTCGCCCACGTCTCAATTAGTCCACGCTACGCCCCTGCCTGTTAGTACTTACATACGTATTCAGTATCAGGTGCAGCCTCAAGGTTCACAATTTGTAATTTAAATACGTTTAGTTGAATTCGCGCCACCACGAACGGTCGCCATTGTGGATGCATCTCCGCCATGACAGCTGACGTCATAATATTCAAACGTTCTTTTGTTTAAATTTAAATGTTTGTTAAGGTAAATTGGCTTTAATATTCGTTTAGTTATAAGTATGGTTTTAAAGTTTTAGTCATTAACTACATAGTTTTCAATATGTGTTATGAAGGCGGCTGCATTCATTTCTTTGGTTTCTTTGCTTAGAAAATTTCAATCACTTAGGGTAGTCAAATGTCTTCTTCAATCACTTCTATTTTAGTTATTCTTTTGAAATGAAATATCACGTTAAGGACATAGGAGGGATTAAATTAGTAAAAGTCTACGTGTCCTCACCCCACTACGTGTTCCCTAGAACGGAAGAAGTCATTGGACGATATTCCACTTAAAAAAGAACACCATATATAATATAATAATAATAATATTCCACAACTATCATACAACGCCGTCTAGTCTCAAGCTAAGTAGAGCTTGTGTTATGAGTACTAGACAACTGATAAACATACTTAATATATTTCTAAATACATACATATTATAGATAAATTACACCCAGACACAGAACAAATAATCGTGCTCATCACACAAACATTTGTCCTGGGTGGGAATCGAACCCACGACCTCCGGCATAGCAGTCAGGGTCACTAACCACTAGACCAACAGGCCTGTCAATACCATAGGTACCATAACCAGTATCCAACGTAGGCGCGGGCTTGCGGACGACGAGCAATTGGTAGCTCGCCGTCCGACTGTCCGGTAACCGACCGGACAGAGCCCAAGATGTCGACGACGCGTATCGTCTCACGCGTGCCTCAAGGAGTTGTCAGGCGGGGTCGAAGCCCACTGGGGGCCAAGGATATGTTTCTAAAAGTAAGAATCGGCCCCGGTACGAAGGGCAGCGAAGAAATAAGAGATAGAGTCAGACTTTTACTGACCAAAAATCCACTCCGATTTTTGGTCAGTAAAAGTCTGACTCTATCTCCCGCCCCGCCCAAGAGCGGAGGATCTCATTCGATGATTTTCCCACCTAAAAAATAAAATAAAATTACCGAACAGTTCAGACAGCTGTATTCCTACTTCTGCACCATCTAATTCCCTTGTCACCTCAACCCCTGTTTATTCTGTAAAAACCCGCGGATCAAGACCTGTTATCGCCGTATAAGAAGCCACAGGCTCCGTTGCTACTTACGGCGGATATGCCACCGACAATCTGAGTTCCGTTGCGCCTCCACCGAGAGATTCATTCCTTTGAGTGTGTAAACCGATTTTACATAAGTCTTGTTTTCGTGTTTCGCTTTATTGAGGACTTAGTTTTTGCCCGTGGCTTCACCCGCGTACATAAAATATAGCCTGTGTCACTCAGGAATAAAGCAGCTTTCTAGCGGTGAAATAATTTCAGGAATTGAACCAGTACTTTTAGAGATTACCTTCTACAAACAAAAATACATAAAAACAAAAAACAAACTTATTATATTAGTGTTAGCCTCTCACGTCAGCCGCATGAGCAGTGACCGCTGGGCAAGTATCGCCACCCAGTGGGTTCCTGCAAACGGTAAGCGCCATCGAGGTCGCCCTAGAAAGAGGTGGCGAGATGATCTAGACGCGTGTCACGAGAACTGGTTCGAGACGGCGCGAGAGAAGAATGTCTGGAAGGACTTGGGGGAGGTCTTTGCCCAGCAGTGGGACAGTAATGGCTATTTTATATTAGTGTAGATTATTTTGTGGATATATCGCATCTTCGGTGTAACAAAGTCACAAATAGCCAAAACTGCAAAATCGAGCTAGGTATGCCAAATTGTCTCTGAACCATACCTATACTTGGGGCAACAAAAACATCCGCAAATGTATCTCAAAATTCTACATAATGGCGCAGGCCAGGAGTAAGTAATATTCCAAAAAAGATTCCAAATCCACTATAAACGGTAATCCAGAAAGGCTTATGTTTAACTTACCACCAGATATAGTAACATATAAAAGACAAAAATAGTAAATGATCACCAAAATTAAACCTATATTTTAATATAAAATTATAACCAAAGTTTTAACATCTCGCTATCCTATTTAAGCAAAATGAATCCAAATAAAGCATCGGCAGAACCCCATGGTTACGGAGATATCAGTAGTTAAAATTTTGAGGTTAGGTTAACTACCTGCCAAGACAGCTCGACGGACCGTTTTATGGTGGTCATTATATTTAATCCCATCCAGAAATGAGGAAATAAATGCGAAAAAAAATTAAGAGTCTTCTCCTGTAAAATTCAAAAATAAGCTGTTGTGACTTTGTTGCACTGAAAGTGCGATATGTGTAGTAAACTAGCTTGAGTAGTGGTGGTCTCCAGCCAGGAGTATTTTCATCATCATCATCATCATCATCATCATCATTGCAGCCAAAAGACGTCCACTGTTAGTCATAGGTCTCCCAAATGTCACCATAATAACCAGTCCTGCATGTCTCGCATCCATCGGATTCCTGCGACTTTCACTAGGTCCTAAGTCATAATTACTTTGTGAAATTTATTTCATCTCCACTGCTCTCAAAACGGTTAAGGAAACCGCCATATCCTAGAACCAAAATTTCGAAGACATTTGACATCCACAACAAACTGCATTAGACTCGCGTGATGGTTTATGGCCCATTCTCTCCCTTGGAGACGAGGCCGCCTGAGTCCCAGCAGTGGGAACAGTATAAGGCTGATTATGCTACGCTAAACTAGCTTTTGCTAGCGACTTCGACAACGTTTGTTATTGCAGATACGACTTCGAAGTCGAAGCCACATAAAAAGTAGCCTATGTGTATGGGGTTTAAACTTACTCCGTACTTTTATTAAAATCGATTCGTGGATGCGTAACAGACAGAATTATATATTTGAGAGATCGAGTCAGTGATAGCGTGACGATTGATTGGACAGAATGGATGTAAAATATCTGTTGTACTGTTGGTCTTTAGCGAGCTTTTGCTGAAAATCGTTCTGGAGCCACTTTCTCTTTTCAATATTCCAGAATTTTGTCATGTTTCCTTCCCAAAAAGCTTATACCTAAGTTTACAAATAAATCAAAAACTTAGCGGCAACATATAACCTTTTAAGCCCAGTAATACTTAAAAACCTATTGCCCCACAAAACGGACATTTCTATTCAACAACTCTCTCAAAATATGACAAAGCTTAACAAATCAATGTGCACAAAGTATCACAAATTCAGTGCAGACACGTGTCTCCAAGAAGTTTGCACAATAACATCAGAACTGCTTTGTGAGAGCCTAGACGACGCTATGTGGGGAACGAGAGATTTGCGATATTTTGCGGTATTGAAATTGAGTGAAGTAGGTTAGGAAAGGTCATTGAAGATCTTGGATCTTTTGCTGTTTTAAATTGCATTGATAGCCAAACAGACCATTTATGAAGAAAGGCTCAATTACATCAGCGAGATATTATTTATTAAAAAGTTATATTTGCTAAAACGGTCCCCTTTTTTTATTGATGATGCGCTTGACCATTGTCTCACCAAGCAGTAATGTGGTCGACAAGCTTGCCTAGAAGTCATCTACTCTTCTACACTATAAAAAAAACACTACACACAAAACAAATGAAAGTGTTAAAGTTTGTTTTTTATTTTTTTGTTTGTAGGAGGTAATCTCTGAAAGTACTGGTCCGATAGCAAAAATTCTTCATCGATTGAAAGCCGCTTTATTCATGAATGACATTGGCTATATTTTATTTGCACGGGCGAAACCGCGGGTAAAAGCTAGTCTTTTTAAGTTAGCAGTAAGTAGGATAGGATAGGACGCACTAGTGACGTAATCAAGATACATTCCTGTAATCAAAATAAGTAATTTGTTTTCAGCTGGTTTAATTTAAAAAATAGCAAAAAACGATTTTGTTGCATAAAAAAAATATGTTTCTCGAACCTGTAAATAAGAAATTCTTCATAAAGTAGTCTGTAAATTTCGAAAATAAGCAACCTTTTCTATTTATCCGTATTTATACCTATTTAAATGCTTGGGGTCTCAGAGGTTAATAACTTACCTATTTGTGCTAAAAACCAGCTCCCATTCATCACTTAGAAGTAAGAAGAATTAGGAGATTAGAAGTAGAAGCTATAATACATTATATATGCATTATATAGTTACATAATATGCCGATCTGTACTACTCACTTCAGTATATAGGCCATCCCCAAGTTGCGCCAACAATGCCCGACGGCTTTCCTAACGCTAAAATCACTGAATGTCATACAAATTCAGTATTGAGCCCACGTCTCTAAGACTACACACAATAACATCACGCCAGGGTCTTTGTGGGACGGACACGTCTATCAGTGGTTGTGATATGTCAAGGAACGAGAAATAAACGATGCGAAAACGATTTTTAAGTTTGACGCGGGTAAAGGTTTTTCTTTTTGATAATTTGATGCAAAATGCTGTAGGACTTCTGTATCTATGTATCTGGATTACAGCAATCTAGTTTTTGAAGCCAGATTAAAAAAGCTGACTTATCCCGGCAGTTTTTTCTATAGGAGACTTGTTTGGTTAGCAACTTTTATAACTCCTCTTAACTGTTAACCTTGTAACAGTTATAAATACTTTTTTCATTGAATTTTACTACAGGGAACTTGACTTGACCTGTTCTCCTTATCTTTTTATTACTTTATGTTGACACTTCAACTTTTGAATTTTGCTAGCAGTACACCACAGACTATTTTATTTTTTAGATTTATGTTTTTATAGTCTATTCAAGTTCCTTTGCTTTCATGAGACAGGAGTCTCATGAAAGCAAAGGGAGTAAGATAGCGTGACGAGTGGCAGGACAGAGTGTGTGAAAAAAAAAAGTTGTTGTGCCGACCTTAACACGAGACAAAGGCAAGAAGATGATAATGATAGTCTATCGTCTAGTAGATATCATTGTCAGCGATACAACTATCACTGTACCCACAAGTTTAAGTCTACGTAAAATTTATGTTACTATTTTGGCGCACAATAAAGTTTATTCTATTCGATAACGTTTTCACATCGTAAATATCTCGCTCGTCAACCTCCCACCCATCACCTGTTCGGTTCGACAATGTCTCCGTTCATTACATCGAGACGTTAAAATGCCGCAACTTGCTACCGATGGAAATTCAGAGAGAAGACATTGTGCTCCTCGACACACAATAGAAACTGAATCGAATGAGAATTGATTCAGTTTCTGCGACAGAATAGGAGTAGCTTTCTGTGGAGGTATGGATATCGAAATGAAGATACCTCTACACAAGACAGTGTTTATATAAAAAATTAAGACAGGTACAAAAGCCAAATAAAATTGACTGGCATGTTGGTCTAATATCATGTGGTAAATGATTGCAACTCCCACACGTGTTTTGGAGTATTGCTTCTATGCTGATAGATAAAATACAGGCCAACATTGTGCCTTACGGCGAGCAATGAGACAGGCCTATTGGTCTAGTGGTTAGTGACCCTGACTGCTATGCCGGAAGTCGTGCGTTCGATTCCCACCCAGAACATATGTTTGTGTGATGACCATGATCATTTTTTCTGTGTCTGGGGGTAATTTATCCATAATATGTATATATTTTGAAATATTTAAGTATGTTTATCAGTTGTCTAGTACTCGTATCACAAGCTCTGTTTAGTTTAGGACTAGATGGCGCTGTGAGAAAAGTTAAAAAATATATAATTCCTAGACACTGCTTACTATCAGGTGTCATGGCAGTCCAGCACTAGTTTATATCAATTAAAAGTTTTCTTTATCCTTTAAGTTTTTGGGCCCAGTATGGTGGCCATGTTTATATTGGCGTCAGTGACATTTTGGGTCCTCCAGAGTGCAAATGTAGGGACATTTTGGGCACTCTAAGTGGCTATCGTCTGGTTAGGATCACCGCACTTGCACTGGGTGTCGGAGATATCCATAATCCCTCATTTTGCGAGGTTGTGTTTGCAACTATTATAGAAAACAAGACACAAATAGTCAACAAACACAGTCTTTTAAGACGATCTTGTTACTCCACAGCAACCCAAAATATTTGTAAATAATAATAATATTCCACAACCTTCACACATCGCCAACTAGACCCAAACTAAGCAGAGCTTGTGGTATAAGTACTAGACGCTAACACTAGCTTCTGACGTTTTATAAGTTATGGGTACTTATAAACATCGTAAGCTTATATGAAATAAAAACATTTCAATTTTGATTTTTTAAACAACTGATAAACATACTTAACTTATGTATTTCTAAATACATACTTAGTATAAATAAATTACACCCAGACACAGAACAAATGATCATGCACATCACACAAACATTTGTCAGCCAGGCCTGTGACTATTAGACCAACAGGCTTGTCATATCTGTAAACAAACGCTCATAATTCCAAAAGTAAAACGACCTATTTTGGGTTAAATTCATACTATTTACATAAATCGTTCTCGAGCGACCTTTTCAAAAGTGGTTCAGCAGGGTTCAAGGTATTCTTGTCATTGTCAAGTCTTCATAGTTATAAAATTAATGGGTAGCATGACGCATAGTGCTTCGTACTAAAGGTTTATTACGCAAGTTATGTAGCTGTTATTAGGGTTTGAACAGATGACGCTGTTTTCTGAAGAAAACCGTGCGTTTGAAGACCTGGAGACTTGCCATGACGTGTTAAAATATCAGTCGTTCAAGAGAGATGGAAGGATGTAGCTATATTATTTTTTTAGTTTCAAGAAAATTATATCAAGGGAATTTATTCCTGGTATAAAAGATATACTATTGGAATAAGAATATATATATATACATTTTAGTTTACCTAAACACGTTTTAGTTTAAAACGCGCGTCAGTTTGTAAAAAAGCGCGTCTGTTTATAAAAACACGTCGTATGAATGCACGCTAAGTAACTGCCGAGAGATATAATCATTTGAAATTAGGCGGCCATGAGCATGACAGATACAATTACTTTGTTAAGGGGCCGGCGGAGGATGAATTTCCATAGAAACGTAATACCACGCTCATTTGCAGTTGGAGCATATATCCAACATATTATGATGATATTCGGTTAAAGACAATATTTATCTAGGTTCCTACGTCGAGAATATTAGAAATATTGTTATTTTTAATACAAGAAAAGCCAAATGGCATGTTTTGCCATTTACGCTATAAAAAGTGCGAAATACAATTTGCTTAAATTTCTTTTTGTTTTTTAAAAAAAGAAAGACGTAGGAACCTAGAACCCCTTAAGGGGCCGGCGGAGGGTTAAGGTACTCGGTTGGTATGACGACCATAAAAATAAGATTAATGTGATAATGTCAGGTTTTATGGTGATGCCCTAGGACGAATATGGAACATGTTACATGATCTTTATTTTGTGTATGGTGTTTTAATGCCTACATAAAGGCTGGTAAAAAACTTTCGAGTTTTTCGTTTTATTGTAAATTATCAGAATTACCATTTCATAATTTTAAGCAAAAGATGTCCACCGCTAGACATAGGCCTCCCCCAAGGGTTGCCACAACTATCAGCCTTGGGTGACTCGCACTTATTGAATTCCCGCGACCCTCAACAGGTCATCGGACCACTTCGTGACAGGCCTTCCGACGCTGTATCATCCGGTACGCAGTCGCCACTTTGGAACATTTTTGTCCCATCGACCATATGTTCTGCGAACAATGTGCCTTGCCCAATGGTGGGAAAAAATCATGCATTGACATCCCCCGCTCTTGGGCGGAGCGGGAGATAGTGTCAGACTCTTACTGACTAAAAGACCCACCCCGTTCCTTCTAGCCTTCATACCGGGGCTCGAGCGCCCTTTAGGATAACCCTGGCCCCAGTAGGCTTCGACCCGGCTGGGTCCCTGCTGTTGCTGACAACTCCTTGAGGCGCGCGGGAACAGTGCGCGCCGTCGACGACTTGGACTTGGTCCGGACAGTTACCGGTCGGCCGGACAGCGAGCTACACATTGCTCACTGTCCGCAAGCCCGCGCCTACGGTGGCCGGAAATCGGGATCAGAGTCCCGGCGGCGGCGGCGGCGGCGATAACGCCGTTGCCTGATCGCGTTCGGCCTCCTCCTTTGCGAGCATTACTGCTTCGCAGAAGTCGGCGACCGCCTGCCACTCCTCCTCGCTCCGGACCATGGCCTCAACCAAGGCTCGGCGCAAGAGGTCTCCGCCGCCGATCGCCCCCACGAGGGCACGGCGATGCTCCGCCCAAGCAGGGCACACCTCGACTGTGTGCTCCACCGTGCCCATTGACCATTAAATTTGGAGATTCTCTCGACTATATCAATAACATTGATTCTTCTGCGTTCACTAATTACTGAGAGTTTATAATCTGGCGAGATTTATTATAAACACACGGTGTTTACGACAGTCATTTTGCTGGAGATATCTAATGTACCAAAAAAGCCTTCTAAAGAATTTTTTTCTGTCAAAACAAAGTTAAAATATTACTTTTTTTCATCATCATCATTTGTGCATCTCGCATCAATTGTATTCCCACAACCTTTACCAGGTCATCAGTCCATTTTGCAGAAGATAGCTAATGTACCAAAAAAACCTACTACAGAATTTTTGTTCTGTCATACATAACAAATGTCAAATATTACTTTAACCTTTCGTATGCCGTAATTAGAGACACAATTAAAAAGTTATTGTGTCCCGCGTGGATCCGCGTTCCGGACAAACAACGGGTTAATAACTACGTGCTGCTAAAAAGCTGACAAACAACGGGTTAATAACTACGTGCTGCTAAAAAACTAGACATTTACAGTCGCGTCCTTGTTATCACCTAAAAAATATACAAAAAAATAATAATATTTCGATAAACAGTGCTAACAATAATAGCAGCTATATGAAAAAAAACAATGAAAGGCTGATTCATGGCAATACTTTGTAAAAACAGACACAAATATTTAACTAATAGGACGCTAAAGGTCGACAAACGACTGTAGGTCGAAAGGATAAGCAAATATTACTGAAAAACTATACAAATATCATGTGGTAAATGATTGCAACTCCCACACATGTTTTGGAGTATTGCTTCTATGCTGATAGATAAAATACAGGCCAACATTGTGCCTTACGGCGAGCAATGAGACAGGCCTATTGATCTAGTGGTTAGTGACCCTGACTGCTATGCCAGAGGTCGTGGGTTCGATTCCCACCCAGGACAAATGTTTGTGATCATTTGTTCTGTGTCTGGGTGTAATTTATCTATAATATGTGTGTATTTAGAAATATTTAAGTATGTTTATCAGTTGTCTAGTACCCATAACACAAGCTCTGCTTAGCTTGGGACTAGACGGCGCTGTGTGATAGTTGTGGAATATTATTATTATTATAATGGGTGGCTTAACCGAGCCGAAGCCTACTGGGGCCATGGGTTTGCTTCTGAAAAGAAAACCCGGGCTCCAGGTTTTTATGAAGAGAAAATTAGGAAAATTGCATGAAAAGCAGTAAAAGTATTTTTTCTATATTAATTCAAACTTTTTAGACACCTGTATTAAACATTATCATGTGTGTTGTTGTACATCTGTGTTAAGTATAGGCAGGTTATACCTTAATCTCAAGAGTTTTTTTTTTAATAGAAATGCTTTGCCATCCTCAGCATTTCTATTCGCAGGGGCGTAGCTCATGTGACGACTATGAAGGTCACATATTAGTTGGGGTTAAAACTGCAAAGTAATGGATCGTTTAAGGTTTATGGTAATGAAAAAGAATAGAACAGATTCGAATTTAGATTGATAGATGTCAACTAAGAAAAATATGAATATAATTTTATATAGAAAAATATGTTTTAAGGCTTTTAACAATACAGTTAGTTAAATTTAAACATAAAGCCTTTTATTTGCGTCTCCGCACGCCACAATACTAACTATGACTATAAATATTATAGTTAACTACTTTAATGGAGTTGCCGAGTTCAATAACTATTGACAGAATGACGTCTATCGGGTCATGTAGTAAAAAAAATAATATATTATAAAATAGCTTTTGCCCGCAACTTCGCCCGCTATAAATATAGCCTATGTCAATCGGGAATAAAGCAGCTTTCTATCGGTGAAAAAAATTTTAGCAAACGGACCAGTACTTTCAGAGATTACCTCCTACAAACAAAAAAAACAAACTTCACCTCTTTATAATATCAAGTATATATATGTATAGATATGCTTGCATTTGACCACTATCTCACCTGATAGTAAGTGATGGTGTGGTCGACGAAAAACCAAGCTTGCATAATAATATAAAAAACCTTACCGGTCCCTAAGAGCGGGCTCACATTAGGTCGGACCGACAGTTTTATCGGGCCGACAAAAGTGTCGGATCCATATTGGCATATGTATTTCAATAGCGCCGTTCACATATAGGCGACCCGGCAAAACTAACAGAGCCGACACTTTTACCAGCCGTTCAGCCACGATTTCTGTCTTCGAATCCGAATATTGGCGTACTGGCAAGTATAGCGCCGTTCACATTGGTCGGCGCGAAGCGGCGGAGCCACCCGCTCATTCTGTCGGCACTCGATGCGGGCAGTAAAACGACCGTGCCGACTGTGGTGCTCACATTAGGTCGGGTCGGCAGCGTCTAGTGTGAACAGCAACAACCGACAGTCGTTCAACGGCAAACTGTCGGTCCGACTTAATGTGAACCGGCTCTAAGGCTACCAGAACACAGGCCAAATAAGACAGCCACTGTGGTCAGCAATAGCCTCCGGTCACTAATTATATGTATTGATAGTTGTATTTGTTGGACACATGTTGTGGTCTCAAGAACACCATGTGCGTAGGATCCCCTCAAACTGTGAATTCTGAAACTATAGAAATAATCTTTTCAAGTAGGTAAAGTGGGTGCCCCATGGTAGCCCGCCCGGGGCCATATAATATAATAATAATTTATAATATAATAATATAATGTGTCGACTTCTGAAAGGAAAACCCGTGGTCTTACAACGTAAAGGGTAACTGAAGGAACATAAGGTTTTTTTTTTTCTGTGGGTAAAAATTATACAGATGACATCCCTGACCCGTGGGTGGAGCTAGATATAGTGTCAGACTCTTATTGACTAAAAACCCACGCCGTTCTTACGTTGCCTTTCATAGCGGGGCCGAGCCTCCTTTTCGGAAACAGACCTTTAGCCTCAGTAAGCTTTGACCCTGCTGGGCTCTTACAGAAGGAACATAGGTGTGAAACATACCCACCATAAAAAAACCGGCCAAGAGCGTGTCGGGCCACGCTCAGTACACTGAGCGGAACCCTACAGGGTTCCGTAGTTTCCCGTCCGTCACAATAAGTGTACCCACTTGTGAGTTTAAAAAAATGCTTGCATATACGATTATACTACAAACTTAGAGAAATTATTTTGTAGAACCCTTTTGTCTTTTTTGTGCAAAAACTGTTCTTTCCATCAAGTTCAAAATAATTTTCCTAGAAAGTTCTTATAAAGTTCTACTTTTCAGATTTTTTTCATATTTTCTAAACTTATGGTTCAAAAGTTAGAGGTGGGGGGGGACACATTGTTTTTTTACTTTTGGAGCGATTATTTCCGAAATTATTGACATTTAAAAAAAATGATTTTAGTAAACCCCTATTCATTTTTAAATACCTATCCAACAATATATCACACGTTAGGGTTTAAATTAAAAAAAAAATCACTTCCCACTTTACATATAGGGGGGCTACCCTAATAAAACATTTTTTTCCAATTTTTATTTTACCACTTTGTCGGCGTGATTAATATACATTTTGGTACCAAATTTCAGCTTTCTAGTGCTAACGGTCACAGAGATTAAGCGAGGACGGACAGACAGACAGACGGACAGACAGACATGGCGAAACTATAAGGGTTCCTAGTTGACTACGGAACCCTAAAAAGGGTAGCCACATATATTGTTTTTAAGTTATTTTACATTTTTAACAACAGGAATCTTTTTATAATTGACTAGCCTTTGCCCTCAGCTTCGCCCACATACATAAAATATAGCCTATGCCGCTCAGGAATAAAGCAGCTTTCTATCAGTGAAAAATTGTTAGCAATCGGACCAGTATTTTTAGAGATTACCTCCTACAAACAAAAAAAAAACAGAAAACAAAGTTTACCTCTTTATAATATTAATATAGATAGGCTCCCGTTTGACTACTATTTCATCTGATGCCAAGCGACGAATTGGTTGAACAGTGGGTTGCGAGAGTCGCTGTCTCGTTTTCGTATTTATGAAAGAAAAAGGCCTCGCTGATGTGCCTTCGCCCACGTCAGAATTAGTCTACGCTACGCCTCTGTCTGCACTAGTGTGAATCAGAAATCAGAAACGTTTATTTGAAATAGACCAATTACAGGCACTTTGGAATTGTCAAAATGTCGGTTACTCAAAAACAAAAAAGTGAAGCTAAATTGCACGTTCCAAAGAGTAGATCTCTATGGAGAAGAACGCGCAAGAAACTTCGTTTACACTCTTCTAAATTATATTATGAGTTACATAAATCTTGGTTACATATTCTTGTTGCTCCTATTATGTGAGCACAATGAAGATAAGTAATAACAATAAAAAAATAGAAATTGAATTAAGTCACTGGCAGCTAAGAGATGACCAGTCTCAACAGACGGCGCCCGTTCAAAAGCATGACGCGTGCATCAGCCTCACTCAGCTCAATTAATCCAAAGTGACGGTTAGCTGAATCTTCAACAAAACTGACAAATAATCAGAACCATTTAGATGCACTGGGTTCGATCAAGGCCACTTTTAAAGATCCTAGATTTGATTAACCATCACGATTCTGAACTCCTAATGTTATTGTAGATCACGAGTATTAATCATTAATCGAGTTGTTAGATATGAGGTTGTTTCATTATGAACTTAAAACATGAGACGATGCAACCGAACCGGTTCCAAGTAAGAATATGACAAGGGTTTTTTTTTATTGTTGATAGGTTAGCGCTTGACCGCTATCTCACCTAATGGAAAGCGACGATGCGGTCGACGATGGAACGCGCTTACCTAGAAGAAACTTATTGAATCTCGACTTAAAGACTCCCGGGTTGTAGCTATCAGGAAACACAGACTCCGGCAAAGAATTCCACTCCCTAGCTGCACGCACAATGAATGTGTTCCCAAAACGTTTTGTGCGTGTAGGTGGGATATCCACCATGTACCGGTGGCGCATAGCCGTACGTCTGGTAGTCCGATGATGGAACGGGTGTTAAAGATTGAGCTGAAAGATTGTTCGAAAGCAACTTCTTTTATTATTGATAGGCTCGTGCTTGATGCCACTATCTCATCTGATGGAAAGCGGCAATATGATCGACGATGTAACTTAGATCCCTAGGTTGTAGCTATCAGGAAACACAGAATTCTACTCCTTGGTTGTACGCACAATGTATGTGTTCCCAAAACGTTGACGCGCTGAAGGCCCGCAGTTGGGTTTTAGAATCCTAAATTCAGCACTTAACGTTTATAGGCTGATTATGATTTAGCATTATTAATTAACATTGACATGACTTTGACAGCTTTATCTATATGTTATAATATAATAAGTAATCGTAATTATTTGTTAATATCAAAAGTAACAGTCTAGTTGTGTTGACATGACCTCAAATATTACAGTTTGTTTTATTTATAGAGGGCAGGGTTTTACCTTAGTTTTTTTTTTAATATTTGCGAAACCCGAAATACTTACTACTAGTGTACACTGTCTAGTATTTTTATATAAAGATCTATAGATAAAATTTCAACACTGTATCATGAAAAATCACAAAGTTATAAGCTTGTGATGTTACCTGGGGCCCAAGTCTGCTATTTTTATAAATTCGTCATTCCAACACGATCACATTGTCATTTTGCTAAAAGTTCGTAATCTGCTAATTCATAATGATCGATCATTGATCGTTCAGTGGTATCGTAATAGAGTTGTGGTAGAATGATAATATCGAGCATATTAAAACCAATAACTGCACAATAACTTTCTAATGCTAGAACACTGTTCAAATAAACTCTCAAAGTTTCAGCAGATCACCGCATACGTCAAATATTCATTTGTCAATATGTACGAGATTACTATTCTATGCCAATTCTTTCAATGGAGTGTCAGTGGTTGACCATTGGAAAGTCATAATGACGCTATTATATTAGTAGATTACCAAACTTGTCAAAATCGACAATTGTGACATCAATGATAGACCATTCTGACACTATTGTAATAGCAGACTTAAGGCCCTGGTTGTCTGCACAAATACACGGTCAACGGATCATCCGAGAGACTGAGGGGTTGTTTTGCTCCCGCACCCAGATCTGCACTAGTGCCATACTAAATGATGATGACCATATAAAATGATGTAAAAATTATAGGAATCGTTTCAGTTACTGATTCTAAACATACCTACTATATTCAGGTTTTACATAAACTGAAAATAATTCTGTATGTAATATACATTATATACATCATGTGACATAGTATGCTCGCATTCTAAAATTAATACGAGTATATTCAGTTTTTTTTTTTATATCGTATATTTTTTTAATGATATAAACCCAGTGCTGATTGCGATCCTACCTAATGGTAAGCAGCGATGCAATCGTTGATGGTGAAGCGCACAAGTTTATTAAGAGCCTATTCACTCTAGCTTTAACTTAGCAAGTTATTAACAAAAAAAAAACAGTACCTAAGTAAGATATTCAATCAAAAGGGTTGAATAGAAACAAAAAAAAACTTAAAAAGGTTGTTTCACAATATTTGAACATTTTTTGCACCATTTAACTACATCAATTGAAAGTGGTCACTTACAATGGGCCTCATAAGAAGACTCAAAGTCACCCAAAGGGTAATGGAACGGGCTATGCTTGGAGTTTCCTTGCGTGATCACATCAGAAATGAAGATATCCGCAGGAGAACCAAGGTTACCGACATAGCTCGAAGAATCGCCAAACTTAAGTGGCAATGGGCAGGGCACATTGCACGCAGAACAGATGGTCGATGGGGACGAAAGGTTCTGGAGTGGCGACCACGTACCCAAAGACGCAGCGTTGGACGGCCTCCAACAAGGTGGACCGATGACCTGGTCAGGGTCGCGGAATCCGATGGATGCGTGATGCACAGGACCGGTCGTTGTGGCGACGCTTGGGGGAGGCCTATGTCCAACAGTGGACGTCTTTCGGCTGATATGATGATGATGAACTACATCAATTTATTAATTAATTGTTATTCTAAAAAGTCGATGCTTTATTAGAAGCTGATGGTATCAAAGTGAAAAACCAAACCAAAGTTTGGTTTATAATCACCCCTGCGTTTCTATTCACCCCGTTTAACAGTAATTAATTTACAAACTTCAAAAGGCATAATTTAAATAATGTAGAGGTAGGTAAGTGTCTGTTATTCTACGTTTACGGTCAATAACCTAAAATGCAAACATATTAAAATATATGCATTGTGAAATATATTAAAGTATATGCATTGTGACGCACATTTTCATTAAAATTATGTAAATTATTAAACAAAAGCTCGCGTTTTGCATATATTGGTACACAGCTGTATAAATGACAGAGTGTTGAAATTAATTTCACTAGCATACACTTAATGTTTGTTAAAAAAAATAAAGGCTGAGAAAATAGTGCACTTTATTACGGGCAGGGATATTCCGAAATATTAAATTTATTAAGACGTCTAAAAATGTTTAATACTATTCATTTCATCATCATCATCACCAGCCTTTTTAATGTTCCCACTGTTGGGACTTAGGCCTCCTCTCTAGGAGAGGGAATGGGCCGCAAACTACCACACGGGCCCAGTGCGTGTTGGTGAATGTCACGATGTGCCTCACGATGTTTTCCTTCACCGTTTTGAGAGCAGTGGTGATGATATAAATTACACAAAGTAATGCGCCTGGCTGGGTTCGAACCCGCGACCTACAACTCGTAAGTCGGGGCTGTTACCACTCGGCCACCACTGCTCTCACTATACATTATACATATGCTCTAACTATTCATTTATTATTTATTAAATAAAAATATCATACTTTTTAACAGGAATTATTTTATCGTGAGTGCATTAACAAATATGTAAACTCACGTACACAAGACACTCAGAGTCTGAACAACTATAATGTAGCCCAAACAAATACTAAATTTTATTCAGTTTGTTTTCCGCACTGAACAAATTTTAGCAAAATTTAGCGCAGCAGGCAACCATGTTGTCTAAAAAATTAAAAATGTAACAAAACGATTTAAGCCCATGCTGCCCCCGTTAGTAAAAAAGACGCATCTAACATTTTTTCCAGATTTGATTTGACGTTCATATTATTATTAAACCAAGTTAAGGCTCATTATGTTCGGCTTTATTTTCAACTTTTAATATGTAACTATTTAAATTTACTCTAAAGACAGCAAACGATTTCCCGTTTCATTCATTAAAACATGTTTTTCTTCGTTTTTACTTTTTGTTAGATACGTCTTTTTAACTATCAGGGGCAGCATGTGTCATGTGTCCTAAAAAAATAAAAAATATTTTTCACTAAACTAAGGTATATTGTGTCGTCCATGGAAAGGCTACCCAAAAACAAAACAATAAAAAACCCAAGTCAATGGTTTCGTCAAACAATTAGCTAATGTGAAATCAGAAATACATCACACAAATGGATAATATTGACTCGCATAAAAAATATTTTCATATTTTACTAAGCTTATCAGTGTATAAACAGGATCAAAAACTGATAAAATTTACAAATACATCCAATAGATATCGGTTGAAAAAACTCAAGCGATGAGTAGCAAGCCAATCACCCTTTTTTTTATCTCGTAGATAAGCCAAGTTTCAGAATAAACCTCCATGTTTTTCATTAAAAGATCGCGTTTACGTTTAAAAATATTATAATGAGAACCGAATTTTATGGAGCGCATCGTGTGTTATTGTGTCAAGTTTGGAATATTGTCTCGATAGTGTTTTGTTTTTATTTTCCAATGTTTCCCGAAAATGTTGTGGAGGCCCTACGAAATGTGTTTTAGTTATTATGATCTCGTCTATGCGTTGAGGTGACTTAAATTTAAATAATTATACAATATTATTTTTACCTGAAATTATTTTGTTCAGAATCAGTAACTGAATCGATTCCAATAATTTTTACACCATTATAGATATTTTTTTCCAAAAATATTTAAAAAAGGTCACAAGTTGGACCACCGACACTAAGCACAACAGAGGTTATAGCTGACATTAGACACTTACCTGCGGCTTCGCCCACGTATATTAAACATATCTTATGTCACTCAGAAATAAATCAGCTTTCTACCGGTGAAAAAATTTTAGCAATCGCACCAATACTTCCAGAGGTATGTCCTATAAACATAAAACAAACTTTACCTCTTTCTACACAAATATTATAAAGAGGGAATTTTTTTATTTTTGTGTGTATGTTGCTACTGTGCCAATTTCAAAAATTCTTTCACCATTGGAAAGCTATATTCACCCTAAGTACACTGTTCCCGCGCGCCTCAAGGAGTTGTCAGCAAGAGCAGGGACCCAGCCGGGTCGAAGCCTACTGGGGCCAGGGTTATCCGAAAGGGAACTCGAGCCCCGGTATGAAGGCTAGAAGGAACGGGGTGGGTCTTTTAGTCAGTAAGAGTCTGACACAATATCCCGCTTCATCCAAGAGCGGGTGTTGTCATTGGATGTTTTTTTTCCACCATAAAAAAACCCTAAGTAACATAGACTATATATTGCCCGTGCGAAGCCGGGACGGGCCACTAGTATAGTGTAGATTAATCTAACAAAAATATGCCTCCAACAACTTTTTACTTCTTCTGTGTATACTAACGATGGTTCCTCTCCCCAGGCTACCGGAGGTGGGTGAGAAGGCCCCGGCGTCTTCGTCCCCGAACCTCGCGGAACAGCCGCTGGACCTGAGCGCCAAGTCCACCTCCAGCACCAGTGGCACACCACCTCCTGACTCCAAGCACTTGGATAACAGGTACGATAAGACCGTTTTGTTTTTTAGTTTCTAGTTTTTTTTTTTTTTTTGTCACTTTTAAGGTGGGTTTAGAACAGGACATACGTCGATATATGTACTATAAGTCGATGGGGACATAAATAAAATCAAAGGCAATGACGTGTTAAAATGTCAAGAGTGCGAGCGAGAAAAAGGGTTATAAGCTATATAGCTTTAATCCTTTAACAATTCAGTTTAGGTCGTCAAATAGATTGTTTTAATCCCATGGTAGGGCCTTTGATCCCGTAATCGTGCGTCTCCTTAAAAAGTCTGCGGAAAAGATCAAGAGTTATCAAAATCATATCTCAAGAAATAACCTTACATACCTTTTTTTTGGTGGATAAAAATCATCCAAATGATATCCCCGCCCCTGGGCGGAGCGGGAGATAGTGTCTGTCTCTGACTAAAAAACCCACCCCGTTCCTTTTTCCATGCATACCGGTGCCTAGCCTCCCTTTCGGAACTAGACCCTGGCCCCAATAGGCTTCGACCCAGCTGGGCCTCTGCTGGTACTCCTTGAGGCGCGCGGAAACAGTGCGCGCCGTCGACGGCTCGGTCCGGACGGTTACCGGACGGTCGGACAGTGAGCTACCCATTGCTCGCCGTCCGCAAGCCCGTGCCTACGGTGGTCGAAAATCGGGATCAGAATCCCGGTGGCGTCTGGGGCGTGAACACCGTTGCCTGTTACTGTCGACCTCCTCCTTTGCTAGCATTATTGCTTCGCAGACGGAGGCGACCGCCTGCCACTCCTCGCTCCGGACCGTGGACTATACCAAGGCCCGGTGCGGGAGATCGTCGCCGCCGATCGCCCCATTCCTTTAACAGTTCAGTTTAGGTCGTCAAATGGAATTAACACGATGTTAATCCCGTGGTAAGGCCTTTGATCCCGAAAACGTGCGTCTCCTTAAAAAGTCTGCGGAATAGATCAAGAGTTATCAAAATCATTTCTCAAGAAATAACCTTACACATACGAGTAACCTAGCGCACATGCCCATTAATGGTCAAATTCATACTCAACCACAAACAATCCATCTCTATAATGGTCAAATAAAATAAGGCTGTGTACGTACTGTGTCCACCACTTATGCGTCTAAACGCATATTAGCATTAAATTAAGGCCAACGGCTAATGTGTAATCCAATTTAGCGCGTTTACCTAGATTAAAGTGATAAAAGCCTTAGCTAATCGGTCACTTTGATGGGTACAATTAGTTTTTATGTGTAGAGTTGCTTTTAGCGTGTTTTTCAGCAAGAAACTATCAGAAATTCACAGACTAAAATCCAGCATCATCAGAAATCAGAAACGTTTATTTCAAATAGACCAGTTACAGGCACTTTTGAATTGTCAAAATGTCGGTCAGTCAAAAAAAAGTGAAGGTAAATTGCACGTTACAAAGCTTAGTTCTCTATGGAGAAGAACGTGTAAGAAATTTCATGGACATTCTTTTATCTGGGTGCACGGTAGTGCCCCCGCCAAGGCGAGGAAAAAAAGCGGCGCGGCCGTACCATTCTTTTCTCGAAACAGTTCAGGCCATTTTCGATCCCGATATGACTTCCTTGTGTTAAAAACTAAGCCGGAATTTTCAGTAACCAAGCAAGCATTATATAAACACGGTATATGTATTTCAAATGTTGATTCTGACAGTGTCCAAATGTATCGTGTCTGAATCCAACTCCCTTTTCCGCTCATTTCTCTTAAAACTCAAAACAAATAGCAAAATAAAACATTCGGAAAACTAAAAATGAAAAAAAGCAATTTTCTTTTACTATAAGGTATCGGAAAATACGAACGAACCGAGCTTAAATAGATTAGTGTCTGGATACGACGTTCTCTTTGCTTATTTTGTGGCGAATAAGGATCTGATTAGTAATCCTCTTTTTGTTTTAATCGATACTCGAACCCCTTGGGGTTCGGGGTCTATGTTTCTTTATATGAGCGCGTTTCTTGTTGGAGATATTAAGGCCCGAGCGCCCGAAAAGTGCCATAAAACAATGACTTTCTAAGCTGACTTTTAAGCCAGCTCCTTGGTAACGGCCAGGTTAATAGGTTTGAAAAAACATATGTTTATGATAGATTCATGAACAACATTATCAACATTTGATTCTCAAAATTCAAAATCATTTATTTCAAATAGACCATTTGCAGGCACTTTTGAATAGTCAAATGTCGGTCAGTCCAAGAAAAGTGAAGCTAAATTGCACGTTCCAAAGAGTAGACCTCTTTGGAGAAGAACGTGCAAGAAACTCCATGGATACTATTTTAAATCGTATTTTGTGTTACATATAATGCTTGGTTTCTTCTTTTGTGCGATTAATACTTTTGTCTAAAATAAATATTTGGCAAAGAAAATGGATTTAAAGGTCCGCCGCGCGCTATCCGGGCGTAGCTAGCCGCAATTAAATGCACAGATACGTGTACTGCCACCTAGGCGGGTACGAGAGTTGTGTCCATTTAATTTCGGCCACATGGTTCAAGGTACTATAAGCCACAACCTTTCAAATACCGTCAATGAGAGACGCAATAGGAAGACAATGACAGCGCAAACGTCGGCGTTCCCTTGGGGTTTTATGAATATACTTATTGAGATACAAGCTGACCCAACAAACTTTGTACCACCTAACAGTCATTGCGTGTGGTGTGTTATTTTACTTTTTGATCTAAGAAGATATTTTTGAATGCGGTGGTATGTATAGAAAGATGGAGTGATTCGCATTCATGACGTATTAGACAGTTGCTCTTAGGCTGACATCAGACGGACTGCATCGGACCGACCGTGCGCGGTCGGTATATTTAACTGCATGCAGTTGTACGTTCAATTTCGTGCAGTTATGATATCAACTGCACATGGTCGGCTGCCGTCGAGTGAAGTCAATATCAACTGCATGCAGTCGCGCCTTCAACTTTACGCAGTCGGCTACAGTCGTGTAGTGTCGAAACACGCAGTCCATCGCTAACCGCATACAGTCAGTGTGCAGTTAATTACAAAGAGCAAACGCACATTGACATTGTCACCTTTATTTTGAGGCTCTTAAAGATCAAACATACACTAAGCTCTTGGGCTAGATGTGTGGCGCCAACTGCGCAAAGTCAGATCAAACTGCATGCAGTTGAATATATGGACTGCGTGCGGTTGCTGCGATGCAGTCCATCTGATGGCAGCCTTACTATGTGGCGCAGTAAGATCTATAACTACCTATACATACATATCAGAAAAAAGAAAGATAACATGTTTATTTGGCACTCCATGATTCATGAACTAACAAGTAGGTACTTGCAAACTTGAATCAAACATTTAAAATAAAAAAGATGGCCACCCTTTGTGGACCGACAACCTGGTGAGAGTAGCAGGAATGCGATGGATGCGAGATGTGGCGACACTTGGGGGAGGCCTAGGTCCAGCAGTGGACGTCTTTTGACTGAAATGATGATGAAGATGATAACTCATAAACTAGTCAGTACTATTACCGGCACGGATCTTGAGCGCTGGCTTCAAGTTGCACAGAAGTCAAATATTCGGCCTCTTTAGTGGTACGAAGTAAGGCGCGGGGGCAGAGAGTGTCAGTGATTGGCTCGCCGCGCCATCGTGTCATAGACATCACTCGTGATTCGTTACTGCGCTTGCTGCATGTATCTAACAACGACGACGATTGGCTCGCCAATGTATGGAATGCGCAAAGCGATCCCCACTCTGACGCCGAGCGCTCAAGATCCGTGCCGGTAATTGTATCTTTCGATGACAGTTTGTTGATGTAATAAACACAACGGGTGGTCCGATCCTGTCACATAATAGACCAATCCAATTCCCCAGCGTCGACCACAAACTAAAAATCACTCTAAAAAATCGACCAGCACTTTACAGCGTCGTGTAGCATTAACAATTCTTCACGCTACCGCCGCCACACCATTGGTCATAACACGATCGAAACATTCGCAACGGACTCGTAATAATCCAACTTCCTATTGAAACCTACTTGGATAACACAAACAATAGCAAAGTGAACGCACCCATTAAAACACGAAACTTTGAACGCGACGCGGGTCAATGAACTTTTGACAGCTAACGCCATCATGCCACAGATGTTCATATGACGCCATCTTATCAAAGTATTCATTAAAAATAATATGTCATTGTTAATTTGTTTTGTTGTTATTGTTGTGTGTGTATCGGGTTCTATTATTTTGATGGCTGTTATCTGAGGAGTTGTTGAGATATTATAGTTCGTGGGAGTTCTTATGAATGGAATGAAAAGTTACGCCCGCCATACACGCTTTGGTATACCTGACAGTTTTGCCTGTACAGGTGAGTTGTACTGGTAAACCGGAGCGTGTAGGTTGTACAACTGTGCAGGTTTTCACACAAACTTGCCTGACAGGTATAATTGTGCAGGTAAACCTGTCAGGTATAGGTACCCTAGTGAACCTTTAGAGCTTTTCTTGTATGTTGCTGTTCCTACAGCCAGGATTATAGCTCTCTTAAAGACTATAATTAGTCCTCAAGAAAGCTATAATCCTGGCGTCCATTGAATTCTATAGAAGTTAGACCTCATACTAAGATTTCTAGAAACATCACTACGTTTTCGTAAGGTTAAGATCAGTTCTTTAACATCGTCAGCTATCAGAAATTTGCTAAACCTCTCGATGTTGCCACTTAAGGGGCCGGCGGAGGATGAATTTCCATACAAACGTAATACCACGCTCATTTGCAGTTGGAGCATATATCCAACATATTATGATGATATTCGGTTAAAGACAATATTTATCTAGGTTCCTACGTCGAGAATATTAGAAATATTGTTATTTTTAATACAAGAAAAGCCAAATGGCATGTTTTGCCATTTACGCTATAAAAAAGTGCGAAATACAATTTGCTTAAATTTCTTTTTGTTTTTTTAAAAAAGAAAGACGTAGGAACCTAGATAAATATTGTCTATAACCAAATATCATCATAATATGTTGGAAATATGCTCCAACTGCAAATGAGCGTGGTATTACGTTTGTATGGAAATTCATCCTCCGCCGGCCCCTTAAGTCATATCATTTTGTCTAAAAATAAAAAATAAATGCTCTTAAAAGCAATTAAAGCTTCAGCTAAGAAATGCAAATATTTCTCACTAACTTCTACCGCAGTTTCAAACGCGTCTTTGATTTATTATTCCTTTTTGGACGTAGCGTACCTATATAGGTAGCCTATAGCCTTTCTCAATAAATGGGCCATCAAACACTAAAATAAATTTTCAATTCGAACCATTAGTTCTTGGGATTAGCGCGTTCAAACAAACACACTCTTCAGTTTTTTTTTACGTATATTAGTAGCTATAGTAAAAAACAGACAGATTTTTTTTAGTATTTGTCAAATCAAATCAAATCATTTATTTCAAATAGACCATTTGCAGGCACTTTTGAATAGTCAAATGTCGGTCAATCCAAGAAAAGTATGAAGCTAAATTGCACGTTCCAAAGCGTAGATCTCTATGAAGAAGAACGTGCAAGAAACTCCATGGACACTCTTTTAAATCATATTATGGGTTACATTTCTTGGTTACATATTTCTTGTTGCTTCAAAATGTCATGGTCAATTCCAAAAATAAATTATTGCAGATGAAAAGTTATCAATATTTTATAGGCGAAAGTGTGTGAGTGTGTTGCGTTGTATGAATTTTGGTACACAGATAAACCATATCCTAAAGTAACACTTAGCAGGATACTTGCTATCCCGGAAGTATCCTTGAGATAATTTTCTACCTTTACGCGGACGAGCAGCAAGTACTGATCTAGTGCCGAAATCTATTAAACCCTTTGGGGGTTACGCATGCAGGATTACACGCGTAACCCCTGCAAATGTCCATTTCATTTAAGTAGATATAATTTGTAATGCGTGGAATACGAATTTTGAAATTTTCTGCATGCGGGGCAAAACAGCCTATTTACGGCTCATGCTTAAATAAATGAGAAATCAGAGGTTAGCAGGTAATAGATTTCATTTGAGTTGAATAATATTTGATAATTGCATATTTCAGTAGGGTTATAATTGCATATCCAAGCAGAACTGATGACCGAAACCGCGGGGAAGTTCTAAAGATAAAGATATAAGGTATATTATTGAGGATTTTCGAAATAAACCACAAATTGTTTCTCTGAAAACAAAGTTTTGTTTATTCAACATGCTTTTACAGTATTATGTAATAAATTATCGTTTAACTAAAGTTACACTTTTATCTCACCTGAAAACAAAGAAACGACATTAAAGTTCACTAATATCGCCTCCTCAATTATATCCCTTTAATTATCTCTCTACAAGTTTTTATAACAATAAAATGCACATATAATCTAAACATCATCTGTCATTGAATGATACGTCACCCCGTATCCACAGCTTAAAAATTAAAAAATGAAATGTCATTTTTTAATTTAAATGTAAAGATCATTTTATTTGTCAAAACATGGGTATACATGCAGTTTTAGCACGCAGGATGTTACAAAATTAATGTTTTGTCCGCACATGTTTCGCCTTTAAAGCGTTCTTTGTAAAGTTAACAATAATTAAAAAACAAAAAACAAGGTAAATTAAAAAAGGCACTTAAAGGTTGATAAATTGGTAATTGAAAATTTAAAAAAGGCATTAATAAATGGGTAGTATTTAAACGAGTGACTGTAAATTAAAATTTAAGTGATAAAAATAATTAAAATCGCTAAAAAAAAACTCTTTATCAAAAACCGGCGCATTTCGCGTCTCAGTTAAAAATAAACGAAGAGATTGGCAGCCGTCAGTTTGCAGCATAGTTTCAAAGTCAAGGAACCCATATCTACGTTCATGTCAACGCTCCAGTTTCGCAGGAACAACATTGCTAAAGGCACGCCGTTTATCGCTCGCCCTTCGTTCAAAGACTTCTCATTATTTGCTGATTCATGCGTGATGAAATTGGAATTCTTTACTTTTTATGATAAGTTCTTGAGTGTATGTTCCTTGTTTTTTTATGCGTCGTAGAAACATATTGTTTGTTTTTTCTGCCTTTGTCTTTTTTGTATCCTTGAAGGTATTACATTTTTTTTAGTGTATTGTAGCGACATCTATGACGTTACGCCACGTAGAAACTAAACTACGAAATTTTGCAACGCGAAATTTGAGTTCGCGAGTTCTTCGCGCGATTTGAACATATACAGTAGCCCGAAATCATCTCTCGGAACAGTTGCCCAAACCAGACGTAACACCCGTCTGGACACCCTGTTCTCTATACCTCCAAAGTCTTAAAATTAATAAGATTAGAAAAGAAAGAAAACAGAAAACACGTTAATTTGGCACACAATAAAGGGTTAGTTGAGCGTTTCATGCGGACCTCAAAGAGATGTCAGTAAAAATGTAGGGTAACAGGATCGAAGCCTACTGAGACAATGGGTTGACTTCCGGAAGGGAAACGCAGTGTCCTGGAACGCGGCAAAGAAAGAACATAGATGTGGTTTTAGTCAGTAAAAGTCTGACACTGCCGCTCCGCCCTAGTGCAGGAGAAGCCATTGGTTGATTTACCATCTTGAATTTTTGAAAAGGAAACCCGTGGTCCTAGAACACATAGGGCAACTGACGGACATAAGTTTATGGTCAGTAAAAGTCTGACACGCCCTCTCGCTCCGCCCTGGAGCGAGAGAAGTTAGATGATCCTACCTCAAAAAGAAACCAAGCCATATCTACATCTACACTAATATTATAACAAGGTAAAGGTTAATCTGAAAGTCCTGGTCCAACTGCAAATTTTTTTTCACCCATAGGGAGCTGCCATATTCCTGAGTGACATAGGCTTTTTATGTATGCGAGCAAAAATTACTCCTTTATAAATCAGAATAAAACTGTAACTCTCACATTCTGCTTAAAACTACTGCCATCTAGCGGCAACAACCGGTAAGACAGGTTCCGTTCAAGATTGTATCAGAGCCAAGTGTATGCACCTGTTAAAATCACTTACTTTTGTTCTAAAAGTTATTTAAAGGGGAGGTAAAAGGGGGGGAGAGGTCTTAAAGACCTTTAAAGGTACTTACAGAACAGTAACAGAACATTTCCAATAATGAATATGGCATTGAAGAGCTTTACTCGAGTTCAATTGTTTTTACGTGATACGAATGTATTTTGTTTGTTCAGGAAAAATAAAGGAAGTGTTTTAGCAGTTTTTTGAGTGTTTTATCCTTGTTTTCTTGAACCTTTCGAATATCGTAAGTAATTAGAGACACAATAGAACGGCAATGAGACAGTGGCGTGCCCGCCATATAAGCCAAAAAGCCCGGCTTGCCCTACCAAAACCTCACCTAATTCATAGAACACGACCAATCAATTAATTATCACAAAAATCTAAACTTTAAACTTCGCGCGCTTACGCGGTTACGCTAAGTTGCCACTGTGTTGTACGAAATTCAAAAATCATTCATAAGACGATACCAGGGCGAAGCGAGGATGCCATTCTGAGCGAAATCTCTCCGATCTCACTCTAACACTTAACAAAAGAAAGAGATGAACACTAATGTGTTGTTGTCTTTTTCTGCCTCAAAGGCTTTTATGAGGCTTTATCTTCTATCTGTACTTTTGATATAAAAACGTCAAATTTTGAGTGTGTGTGGGTGTAATTTGTTATTGTGTGCAAATGCTCGTCGAACATTTTGTTCTAAAAAAAAGCTGGGCTTTGGTAAATTTATGAATGGTTTTTTTTGACAAATTTTTACGCATATTATAATACGAGGCGCCCTCTATGACGCGTAAAGTTGTACGAACTAAAAAGTACTCACTTCAGTTCTTTGCTTTGATCGGTTATCGTGTTGTACGTAATTATTGTTTTGATAGTTTTTTTTTGTTTTCCGTCATTTAACAGTTTATGAATTCGGAAACTATACTTGTGGTTGTGTGTGGATATTATTATGTGTGGAATCGATATTGGCCAGGTAGGGTTTGAGTTTTAAAGATAAATATAATCTTAAAACTTTATTAATTTGAATATTTCTCAGAAAAGTTAATAACAATGCTTGGAATACATCAGGTATGACTCAAATAACTTCGCGAGTGCCATGAAAATGCTCAAAAGTACTTGAACGCTGTTATTTCATTCTTTATTTTTGGTAAACCGCCAATAGAAAGTTGGTTATCTTTCTCGAGAGTTAAGTGATAAGTGTGTTTTAAAAAAGCGAACAACGAAAAGCTACCGCTGTTTCTATTGTGAGTATTTGCCAATAATATTACATATTATAAAGAACAAGTGTTTGAAACACCAAGATTTCAAAAAATTTATGTATTAGTTACACATTCATAACTAGATGGCGTTGGCGTCAAATTAGAATTCGGTGTTAAGATTCTCCGCAGTTTACTTTCCCTCCTTTCAATAGAGTTCAATTTAGGATAACATTAGATCAGTATCTAGTACTCGGTTGTTTTATTTCACACTCAACTCTACCTTACATTACATATTGATTAAGTTCAAATTAATCGTTTTAAAGTATTGGCTGTCCATCCCGGCCGGCCGGCCGGCACTCGACAACAAGAGCGGCTTTCCGAATTATCTTTGATTGCAATTGAAAATCAGCTGTTGGTAGAATTAAAACGTTCACAAACTTTTTACGCTGGTGTAAGTAATAAAATCATTTTTAAATAAAGATAGACAATTTGAATTAGAATACAATTTTTTTTTTCTATTCATGTATTCAAACTTCACGATTATTGGTATGATGATAAAGTTGTTGTGGTGAAGCTTTTGTTATCATTATTTATTACTTACTATTAACATTATATTTGTATAGTAGTGTAGCAATTCAGAAAAATCAGCATTACTGCACTGATGACATGTGGTAGCACGAGATTTTTTTTAATAGGTAAGTAGTAGTTAGGTCAAGATTCCTTGGCTTGCCCCCTGTAAAGGCATCAGGCACGCCACTGCAATGAGAGAGCGAACCGGCGTTTGCTTGGGGTTTAATAGATAGATAGATAGATTGATTCTTTATTGTACACCAAAAATTAAAAATTACATGAGAAACTTAAAAATAGGGTGTCACAAAGGGCGGTCTTATCGCTAAAAGCGATCTTTTACAGACAACCTTTGGATGGATTTGACAGAGAAGGAGAAAAAGATACTCAGGATGGTGTACTATCTACATATATACACAATACATAAACTAATAAATTACATAAATTACAAAACAATAATGAATAAAATGATTTAAAAAAATTGATTAATGAATTAAACGTAAATGGGGAAGATGTAGGATGAGCTGAATTGTATGTAGAAGATTTAAATATTTTGAATATCGGAAAATTTGGGGATTTTTGACGCTTTCAAGATGCTTGTCTAAAATATATCCTGCGTGGTTGCTTCAACAATAAGGTTTAGACACATAAACAAAGTGTTTTACCTATACTAGACGCTAAAAAGCGCTATGGACTTGTATATAAGTGCTAAAGGACGCTATTCTTAGTTTTAACAAAACATCAGAGTTAAATTGTTTATTAGTCTTTTAGGCTAAAGTTTGTTCTTAGGAAAAAGAAACAGTATGGTTTGATTTTGGTAATGGATGAATCATCATGGTTTCGACTACAATTTAGGGAACTGTTGCCAATTTTTATTGTTTTGATAGATGCTAATGAACCACCAATGAACCATTGACTTGTACACACAAAGGATCAACACACTACTTCACAATAATACGAACGTCTCCGAGCCAACGACCCCGCTAATTTCCCGTCTTCAACAAAGTTATTAAACTCATAATTGCCTCTCAATACATTCATATAAAAACCCAGTTCCAACCGATATTATACACAATACCAAATCGATAACTGAATAAATTCATTCTCTGGGACTACGATCTGGGTCGCATGACTCGCCGAAACAAATAAAAATGCACCGATAGTCCGTTGGAGCATCGACCTTGCATCCTCGAACACACACAGCCAAGCAAAAACACACCCTACCACCCAACAACACAACTGAAACTCCTCTGAAACCCTTCTCGAAAAATAAGAAAGCACAATTCAAGATGAAACCGAAGACGACAGCTGCACCCAATAAATTTTATACTCTATTAAAAGGTAGTAAAGCTGAATTTCGTTTAGTGTGTTGCCGTAGGGAATATGATAAAGATGCATTCATAGTGGTCCGTTATCGGCGAGACCGAGAGTAAATATTTCGCATTTCGCGTTATCTTGGATTAAAACGGAGACGTACGGTTTTGAAATATTGGATTTAGACGATTGTAGGCCGTTGACCACTCGTGAGTCAGAAAATCGTCACAATATCGTCAACGACTCACGTTCTAAGGACGCAAGTTTGACGAATGAATTCACTTTCGAGGGAACGAACAAAAAGACGAGCGTTTTTCTTTTGTGTCTCGGGGTTTCGTTCAGTATGCAAAGTTTATTGATATATCCCGTTGCATATTCAGGACAGCGTCTACATTCTTCAGAATTCTTTCGGGAAGAAAATATATTTATGAAAATATTATTTTAACTGACTGGGGTAGTTTAATTTAAAGTTATTTAACCTTTCAGTCGTGGAAATTACAGACACAATAGAAAGACAATAGGTGCGCGAACGCTTGGGTTTAATGAATTAAGTAAGCGTGGGGTTGATGTCTGTGTGACTGCAAACGAAGAGTTGTGTCTATTACTACGTTCCTTTTGGAAGATGCCTTAGTATGCTTAGCTTGATTATTCCGTTGAATAATTTGCGTTGAAGCATTTTCTTATCATTTCCAGTCTATCCCAGTGAGACTGAAATTTTGCTCCGCTTTGACTGTTAATATAATCGTAGTTATGTTATTTTACTATTGTTACAGATTGAAGCGTGCCGTTCAGGAGAGCGCCAGCAACAGTTCTGGTCGTCGTGCGTATACTGAGGAGGAACTGCTGTCGGCCGTGCGTGACATCCAGTCGGGCAGGTTGGGCACGCGCCGCGCCGCGCTCATCTACGGCATCCCGCGCTCCACGCTGCGCAACAAGCTCAACAAGTTCGGCACCGTCGTCGACCACGCCGACTCCGACAACGACAGCGATGCCGACCGCGCCGACTCGCCCCCCTCCGTCATTCTCAAAATACCCACATTCCCCCCACCGGACGACAAAAGCCCGTCCCCCGCGGGACAGCTCCAAGCACCCATCGCACCCATCACACCGATGCTCCCCACGGGACAACCCTCTCTCAAGGCGCCCTCACAGCTACTGCTCCCGCCCTCCGTGTTCGCCGACCCTCCCTCAACGCAACACCTCTTCACGTCCCTCAGTGACGTCATCGCTAAAAGCATTAGCCAGAAGTTCCAGCAACCCTTAGATAGGCCGCACCACCAGCCCAATGAACTGATGTACGCGCGGGGCCCTGACCGACACGTGTCTGTAATTAAGACTCCGCCTGATAACCAGCGCTACCCCGCACCCGGGAACTCCAAGCAGATGCCCAACAACAACGGGCAGCCAGCCGCCGGCGGCAAGGGCACGCGGCCCAAGCGCGGCAAGTACCGGAACTACGACCGCGACAGCCTCGTGGAGGCCGTGAAGGCGGTGCAGCGCGGCGAGATGTCGGTGCACCGCGCCGGCTCCTACTACGGCGTGCCGCACTCCACGCTCGAGTACAAGGTCAAGGAGCGCCACCTCATGCGGCCGCGGAAGCGCGAGCCCAAGCCGCCGCAAGACGTCAACAAGCCGCAGCCTCCCAAGCCGCCGCCGCCCAAACCGCCGACGAAGCCCTTCTCCAACGGAATGAACGGGCCGGAAGCCCCGGGGTATCCGCCTGGGTATCCGTTCTGGCCCGGTAGTGGATTCCCACCGCCGCCTGCTCCAGATTTGTACGCGTCGCACATGATGCGACGACTGCGCGAGGAAGCGCCGCCGCCAGCCAACGGGTCGTTCCTGGAGGGTATCATCCGCTCGAGCCTGGAGCGGCCGGCGCTGCTGCAGCGGCTGGCGGCGCCGGGCGAGGCGCGGCGCGACGAGGAGCCGCCGGCGCGGCGCGCGCGCCTGGACAGCGGCGACCAGGCGCTGGCGGCGGAGATGCGCGAGGCGGTGCAGCGCCTGCGCGCCGACAAGCTGCGGCCGCGCTCGGGCACGCCGACGCCGCCGCCCGCGCCGCCCGCCGAGCCGCCGCCGCCGCCCGCCGCGCCGCCCGACCGCGCCTAGTCGCGACGATCTCCTCAGTCTTTGTGATAATATTATGTAAAGTACATTCCGCCGCAGTGCGCCGCCTCCGCAGTGCAGCCCCGCTGAGGCAGTCGTCCGAGACGCGTCATCCGTGTATACTGTTGTAGTGACAATAACGTAGTCGCAGGCTTCTCCTCCGCTCGTCTCGGCATGTAGTGTCTCTTTCGTTCCGCTTCCTCGGTCACTCCGGACAGTTCTCTCACACACGTATCCACATCGACACATTATCACCAAATATCACAATAGTTACCTAAAAGTCACAACCAGTTCAATATATCACAGCTTTACTAATGCAATATCACAATATTATAGTAGTGTTTAGTGTCCCATGACAGAGATTCGGATGCCGTCGGTTGTGGCTTGCAGTCGCGTTTGTACCTAACGTAACCCTCGATCGCTAATGTTAAAATTGCTACGAGTAGGTAGGTATGATGGACCTTCTTTAGTTTCCTGTAACTCCTCGCTTCCGTGACGATCAGTCGCAGTCCGGTTAGTTTATCTTGTTCATTGAAGTTAGAAGAAGCCTTGGTAGGTTAGAACGACACTGCACGTTGCAAGCGGCGCCAGGGTTGTCCAAAATTCACGCAAATCCAGAGAGCCTCAAATTTTGACCTTGTTTTTAAGTAAAAGACAACCAAAAGTTAACGTTATAAAATTAACTATTTAAAATAATTTTTAAGTAATTAAAAAAAAAAACAATGTAACAAATTAATTATAAAGCTAGCTATGAGTGTAAATGTTATCGATTTTTAAGTGAACTATTGCAGATTTTGTGCGGTGTTTTTATAAATAGATAGGTAATATATTGAATGAAATTATTAGCGCTATTGGCGGGTAGTGCGGTTGTGGTATTGTTGGTCGCGTCGCGCGCGTGTCGCGTTGTCGCGTTGTCGCACGACAGAGGCAGGCACTAGTTGCAGACGGGAAGCCGTCGCGACCGTCGGCTGAGCTTCGCCTACGGAGCTACGTTCGGACTTATGTGCAATTATTATTTTGTATAAAATAGTAATTTTAACTGTGTCTAAGCTAACACGTGGATTTCCATATTACTGAATGTGATATTTAGGTATTACGAGTGCGGTTTGATCACGATCGACGACCTACGGGACCGCCGGCCCCATCATTATACACGTACGTACATTAAATACATCTAGTGAACTTATATATTTTATGTACTATTATTGTATCTTAAGAAGATAATATTCTTATTTTTCATGGTCCAAGTTTTAAATGTTTTATCGACTATACAAAATGTGGATAATCATTATTATATTCTTGTCGACTTTAAAAATTATAATTAGCCCAAAAATCCTCAAAAAAAAATAATTGATATCTTCAAATTTGTGAAATTTTTTGGTGTTCAATCAAAAATATATTATGGAAATACGAGATGAAAATGTATACGCTCTCCCAAAATTAAATTTAGGTAAAAACTATTTGGATATAAAATTATCATACGATACTTATAGTAAGTTATGTGTACATGTGCGCCTCATGGAAATTAAGAAGTCTTTGTATTATGTATGTAATTAAAATATACATTATTATATACAAGTTAAAATTTAATGTCGTACATTTTTCTTCGGAGACCACAAGTGATGTGCAAAATAGAAGTACATGAGATTGTACTCGACATTTCGACATAATAGTATATTAACTATATTATCCTTCTCGGACCGAAACAAAACAATTTATTATATACAAGTGATATTTGAAGTCATTATCCAAAAACAAATACATATCCCCCAATGGCGAGATGTCGAGCTCTCTCACTAAAAGGAAAAAAAAAAAACAAAAATTTTTATATTCAAAATTTTAAACTAGTCGATAGCATGTCTTTCACTTTTGTTTCTCTGTGCATAATTTTCGACGTCTTTTTAGCATTTAATCTTAAAAAAAGTTAATCTATAAACGTTATGTGCATTTATCTGAGTGATGAATACTTTTTGTATATTGAAAACGAATATAAGATTATTTACCGTCGTGTTGACAGCCCTACCAACCAGACCGCGCATTTCCAAATTTGAAATGTTGAAAATCGAACAACTTTTTTTTTCTCAAAAATACGTACACGAATCTGTGTGTTATGCCTGACATTTGTTATAGCTTAAAACAAGATGGTTATTTTGTGTAAGTTTGTACAGATATAGGATGGGACAATTTGCAAAGAGAATTTAGATAATAATCAACATTCCGTTTAGAATGTTATTAGATTTTTTTAATTAATAATATAACTATTTTTTTGCATCGGGAACAAATAATTATGTTGTTTAATCTTATTTTGTAACGTTAGTTAATTTTTAAGTGGCTTTATTTTATAAAAAATAACCTTTATATATGATTAATTGTCATATTATATTGAGATGTTATACATTCATTGTTTTTGTGCAGAGTGTTTGGGGTTCAATTCCCGGTTAAAGAGAGTTGCGACTGATATGTAGTAGAAAATAGCCGAGTGCTGTGGGCACTGGCTCGGTCGGTACAAATGGTATACACCGCCTTAACACTTAAAAATGTTATGAACAGTGATCTCTACTACCTTAAATAATCATCAGGCGAGGCGGACGAGGGAGTCTTAAAGTGCATGCTACAAAGCCAGCCATGCTAGTGAAATGTTTAAATAATTTCCGTAACGTTGATTATTTTTTGAGAAAGACAGGATCAAAACTGTTGTTGCCAAATTGCATTTACACCAAAGGAGATAAAAAATATTTACAAAAAAAATAACTGCCTCCATTTAAATACCTCATTTCAAAATAACGCTGCTCAGTTATATCATTCTCGGATCAGATTTCATTGGTACAACATGTAGTTTGAAAACAACAGTTTTTTTTTACAACGGAGGTCACTGGTTTATTAGTGAATCATTTTTATTGTATATTGTTCAATCATTTTTCCACATAGTTTAAGAATTTTAGTTAATATTGTAGTGTACTTTTCAATTAAATAGGTAGTCCGTAGCAATTCTTTAATATTTTCTTGTTAATTTTTTTTTTTCGTAAATGTAATAAATTCTCCGTAAGGGTTAGGTTAGTCTTGAACGGTCCTCAACTGGTCCAGGAACAAAAGACAATGAAGGGAAAGTTGCATTTTTAATTAAATCATTAATTATTACTTATGTGACCGCGGCATTGCTCTTCGCATCGGGCGTCCGCTCTCGCGCACGTCTCCGATCGAACTGCAAACAATGACACAATTTTTAAATTCGACTTTCGAATTTTAGAATTCGAACTTTGAATTTGAACGTTAGATTCGCGAGTTACTCGTAAAAGACATTGCCAGGATGTTGTTTTACGAAGCATTTTTATGGACACAAGTTGTTTGTTTGTGTGACTGTACCTAACTTCGTGTGCCGCTTTCCAACTGTATACTGTGTCGCGTGTTCGTTCGATCATACGGGAGATGTTATACTTAGTTAGTATTCTAGATACTTGGATACTGTGTTCATCTGTGTACAGTTGGAAATCGTCGTTTCTATAATGTAAGGATCACCTATTGTCGTCACTAATTGTTTTCCCTTTAAATCTTGTATGTATTTCTAGATGGTTAATTTTAAAACATTAATGATTATTGTACTATTATTACAATAATTCACTTATTATTATTGACATTTAGCATTATCGTGGAAAGGTATAGAATATTGAATGGAAGTTTTTTAATGTCTAGCTAGACGCAGTTCGCGGGTGTTCCGCATTCGTGTTTTTTATTAAAAAAAATTATGTACAACAAGAAGCATTTAATTTTAGAAATATTAAATACCTATAATGTTATAAATTTATTGAACCGATAGCAAATTAAATATTTGCTATCTTGATGTATTTATTTTCAATAAACGCTTAAAAATACTACATCACACTGCTGGGGACATTTTCTTAGAATGTTTACTTTGCAAAATTTATTATTGGGATTCTTTTTGTGATTTGAAAATGAAATCAGTTAGGTAATGGACCAATGTATAAGCTAGATAAAACTGTTATTTCCTAAAGAATCGATAAAGCTCACGTTTTTTTTATAATATATAAACTGCGAAATGAGCTAACAAGATCAAATTATAATATTGTTATTTAATTATTGAGTACAAGTTTTAATGAAATATTTTTTTTTCAATATACCTTACTCGCCTCTTTATTTTTTGTTATTTTGTTCCTTTAGTTTTTATTATTATTGTTTAAATCATAAACAGATGATTAGATTTCGAGTTTAATTTAAGCGACTCATAATTATTTTTATTATAAATTATAAAAAATATTATATATCTTTCAATTCCTCAGTAAGAAAAGTGATGTATATAGGTTATTTCAGAACCCATATCATGAACGAACGAAATCGTAAACAAATTGGCGAATAAAATGTGATTGGCACAACACTATTGTATTAAATCTAGTCAAATTTTTAGGATGGTGAAAAAAATTGAGAAGCAAAGCTTACGACGATTCGACTGAATTTTTGATAAAAAAAAAATTAAACAAACGTCCAAAACCGTCGCTAGGCGACTTAAAAAAAAAAGTTGATTTGAAATTGTGGAATTGTAGCCGATGTTTGTAAAAATACTGTTTTCTTACTTATACTGTAACTTGAATAGGATGATTTGAAGTGAAAAAGTAATGTTTTTTCATATGTAATGTCCTTTGTCTATAGGATCTTTATACCTTACGTTAAATATCATAATGAAATGGCTGGTTAGGCAGGTGTAATAATGTGCGAGGATATTTAAAACCTGTATACAATAAATTTCTTTCATTTGTTGAAATTTTTTATTGTTTTATTTCACGCACAGAGACATTTACGCCCTATTTGCTGCCTACGAATTAGCATATCAACCTGATCTAGCTGTTTAAGTACTTATCTAGGTGTGTCACGACCCACCTTTCGATTCATTTGAGAGACAGCTGACAACATGCCGTTAGTGATAATATAATCGTAAGTTATTTTTCTTATTTACTTTATATACCTACATCTTCTATACATACATAAGTATAAAAAAATTGGAGTGTCTGTTTGTAATATTGAAATAACTGCGTTTTACTACATGCTTAAGACATGGTACATACACCAAAATAATATTTTTTACAATTTTTGTCTGTCTGTCTGTCTGTTTGTCCGGGCTAATCTCGGAAATGGCTGGACCGATTTTGACGGGACTTTTTTTGGCAGGTAGCTGATGTAATAAGGAGTAACATAGGCTTTTAAATTTTAATTTAGAAAAAATAAATTCAAAATCTTGTAGTCCACGCGAACGAAGTCGCGGGCACAGCTAGTACTCATTATATTTTTAAATATTTCTTAAAAAAAAAAACCTTCTTAGCGTATCGATGGCAAAATTAATTAAATACCTTGCCTGGCCCAGAATTCGGCCTCGGCAATGCCATCCGCTGATGCTGGCATTAGGTTCCTACGTGACCAGGTCAATCTACATACAAAGCGTGCTCGAGCAACGCACACAAAGACACCGCTCACAGACACGATGTCTCGGTCGCGTCTCGGATCGCTCGTCGAACAATTTCGGCTCAAACGCTCATTAGTGTGCGTCCACCGAGCGTAGGTATAAAAAGTGAAGTACATACATGAAATTGTCTTCTGTACCATCTGTTTTGTGTCACAGGGCACGTGATGCAGGACGAAAAAACAAAAAAAAAAACAATATTAAAAAAAAAACATTTCAATAATATTAGTTAAATAGTAGTTTTTTTTTATTATTATAATGGAAAGTTTTTTTTTATTTCTTAACAGCTGCTGCCAGCGAATTCGCCTGAGTAGTAGTACAAAATTATCCCAAGGGAACACATTTCCAGAATAAAAAGTATCCTATATGCTATTCCATGGTCTCATCATCATCATCATCATCATTTCAACCGATACACGTCCACTGTTGGACATAGGCCTTCCATGGTCTACCCATTTTTTTTATGTGGGAAATTCATCCAATGACATCTCCCGCTCTTGTAAGAGCCCAGCAGGGTCGAAGCCTACTGAGACCAAGGGTCTATTTCTGAAAGGGAGGCTCAGCCTCAGTATGAAAGGCAATGAAGGAACGTGGTAGGTTTTTTAGTCAGTAAAAGTCTAACACTATCTCCCGCTCCGCCCAGAGGCAGGTGGTGTCATCTGAATGATTTTTACCCATCGGAAAAAAAATCTCTTGCTCTTGACCGGACTAAAAACCCATTCCTGTTCCTTCGTTGCGTTCTAGAGGCGTGCGAACACTACGCGCCGTCGACGACTTGGGCTTGCCTACGATGGTCGGGACGGAATACGGCCTACATAAGTATACCAAGCGTAGCGTAGCGTAGTCGGCCTTATAATGATCGCACTGTTGGGACTCAGGCCTCCTCTCTAGGAGAGAGAAGTATACCAAGCTTCGACGAAATCCGATCAGCCGTTCCAGCGTGAAAATGCAACAGATACACAGAAACGCCGACAAACGTTTACCTTTAAATATTTATGTGATACAAATTTAACAGTGGAATACGACGGCGAAAAGAGAAGTATACATAAAAGAAAAATATATACTGCACCGACTGTAGATAAATTGAAATAGGAGTGTTATAGTCTGTCTAATAAGTCAACCGACTCAGGAATTTTGTACAATATTTAATCATTTAAAAAATACTTATATTCGATACTTTTTATGAGGTTCTTCTGTTAGTAAACAATGATCTCTACCTCTTAATCAACCTTGATTATTGAACCCGTGTTGACTACATCAGATTTCATTAAATCCTAATAATTACCAAGTCGTTTAACTTATTAGACAGACTCTATATAGATACAGCCGAGTTCCATGGATTTAGTAAATTGTTTGATCCCCCAGTGGTGGAATTTTAAATAATTCTTTAGGTTTTTTAAATTAAAAAAAAACGTAAAAATTTAAAATAAAGATTTTACACAGTTTAAATTTAAAGAAGTACAGATTTAAAAAAAAAAAGTAGGTTTGAATTGAACGTTCTAAATATTACGAAGTCTATGCGAAGCAAACGATAGTACAATAGCGGAGGGGAGTGGGGATCGGGCGGCGTGAGTGCTTGATGCGCTTGCGTTGCGTCATACAGATGTAGGCAGGTATAGCAAAACACAGAGTTGAAATGTGCTAGATAGAACAACAGTTTGTTTTTGGTAAATGAATTACCTATGTATTGGAAAAAGTCGTAGAACAAAAGTTGTTGTTGATGATGTTAGTAACATAGTCATGATAGGTTGCCAGTGTTTTGCAAATAACCCTGTATATTGTGTAGTTCGGTTGTAATGCCCATTGATATTTAGTGTAATGCCCATTGATATTGAGTGTAACCATAGGTTTGCCATAATATTGAGTCTTGGTCCAATCGTCAGCTACTGCGAGAATGGTCCCTAGCTACAGTTAGCAAAATAAATTACAAATTTTTTTTTTTTTTTTTTCAAATAGTGTCCATGGAATGTCTATGTCGTTTTATAAGTGGCAATATAGGATTTCATAAACAAATACATGTAAATAAAATTTAAGTATTTGTTTGTATTTAAAAAAATAAATAAATAACTAAATACAAATTAAAAACGTCGATGTGCCATTGATTAAGGAGCCCGTCTCTCATGCATGAAGTTCCGGGTTCGGAACTGGGCAAGGACCTACTAATATGATTTTTTAAATTCATATAAACTTGCAAAAGAAACTTAACTTAGAAAAGTTTTGTTCCGGACATCACTGATACTCCGTCCCTCGGAAAGCACGTAAAGCCGTCTCTCGGTTGTCAGTCGTAGATGTTTGACAGTCTTTTCAGACTTTCTTTCTTTGCCAGGCTTTCTGGCGACGATTAGGCAATCATCGCCAGAAAGTCTGACCATTAAGTCTATCGTGTTGCTCAATAGATACGATTTTAATACAGTTTTTAATAATAGAAAGAGTACTATACGAAGGTGGTTTGTGTGTTGTTATTATTTCACTAATAAATATATAAGATATTTTATTGAGGATTTTCGAAATAAACCACAAATTGTTTCTCTGAAAACAAAGATTTGTTTTATTCAACATGCTTTTACAGTATAACAATTATCGTTTAACTAAAATTACACTTTTATCTCACCTGAAAACAAAGAAACGACATTTAAAGTTCACTAATATCGCCTCCTCAATTATATCCCTTTAATTATCTCTCTACAAGTTTTTATAACAATAAAATGCACAAAATAATCTAAACATCATCTGTCATTGAATGATACGTCACCCCGTATTCACAGCTTAAAAATTAAATTAATGAAATGTCATTTCCAAGGAGGTCATTTCATTACAAATATAATAGGTACCTACTTGAAAGCATACCTCATACCTGATGTAATGAAACGCAACTAAGTGTACATTTTTAAACAACACTAAACTTGAATACTTACTTGGCATCTAAACAGTCTACAGAAGGTTGTGCTTTTTCAGATTTTTTTCTTAATTCTGAAATGTTTTCAAGTAAGAGTTAACTATTTGTATTAAAAGTAATCTAAAGTAAGTATAAGTTTTAGTAATATTGCTATAATATCAAAATAACCATTTGGAGTTGCAGGTAATTATTTTTATCGTTTTTTGTGTATACAACTATATACACCGTTAAATTTTGATCGTTTTAATCCCGGTCATTACAGGTCAGGCCCTACAGGTCATTGGACTCGCTCAGTTGACGTTTTCTTAAAGAAATTAATTTCGTACATGCGTAAATTAATACGAGTTTTGAAAAAACGGTACTTTATTTTTTAATTTTATTTTTACAAATCGATAGTGTTTCATGTACCGGATCGACCCTCCACGGGATTAAAACAATCAAAATTTAGCGGTGTATATATAGACTCACAAAAGTTATTGTGTACACCGTACTACAAGTAGCTAAACCATATTTCATAATTATTATAATAAGCCCAATAAGACTGGCTGGCCCACATCACCATTGAATCCTTAACAAATTACATAACATTAAAAATAATCGACCTATAATTGTATAAATAAACGGATGTAATCTAGATAACTACCAATAAATATGAGAACAAAAAAAAACCCGGCGGCCATTTTAGTTTCCCGCCAAAAGGATAAAGACGCGCGCTAATTTGACAGCTCTCGTTCACCAAATGTCATGTCATCTTAATTTGGGTATTTGTATTCGATAATAATGTTGGTATTTACAGATATTTATTTATTTATTTAATCTTCATGCAACGAAAAGTACATATATATATGCGGACTTAATGCCTTTAGGCATTCTCTGCCAGTCAACCTAAGGTTGTGCAGAGACTACATGGTAGGCGCATAAAAAGAAAATTTATTATACGAGTAAAAAAACTATACATATATTTAAAATACACATACATATATATGATTGATGATTTGATGGTTATTGGCATTTTATTGGGTGGAATTCCGTACAGGAGGCGCTTTTTCTTTATTTTTGCCGAAAATCACTGGACCTGGTCGAAAAATAATGTAAATATCGTATTTACGCTTAAATAAAAATTTCAAGCATGAAGAGGTACCTACGATGTTTACATTATTTTTTTCATTTTCGCAATTTTCTTTAATTTTAAGTTTGTTAGTTAAATACAGTGTGGTCTAAATTCGCTTCTGTTACACTATTTTGTACCGATTGATTGATGCACAAATTACTTTTATAGCGTTCTTCTTTTATACCGACAAGTATAAAATAAGACTACTACAAATGTAAAGCCTATCTTGATTTAAATGGTTTTTAAACCTATTTAAGGTAGCTACGTATTTTATCCTAAAATTTGTATCGAAAAAGTTAAATAGTTAGTGATATTATGTATAATGGGTATTACCATTATTTATTTATTTTAGCTTTTGATATTGACTTCGGCCGCGTGAAAGTAGAAATGTAAGGTACCTAGCCTATGAAATTCAGTGATAAAGTAGGTTTCTAATAATAAAACCAGTCCAGCGATTTTTGAGTTTGTTCATCACAAATGAAAATCTAAAGATACAAAATATAAAAAAAAAATATTCTTTCCTAATATTTTATAATATATAGAATTAAAATAGACCTTTTAATATTTAACACATTTCTATCCAGACTTTTAGATCCACGCCATATCCGTTTTTTTGCAAATGTAATTAATATACCAGTCATTAGTATGTTTACCAAAACTCCACCGCCAATTTACGGATCCCAAAAGCTACTCAAAAAACAGTAGCAATTTAATACCGACCGCAAATAACGGGCTTCCTACCTAAACCATTATTTTGATCCACAAACATTTTTCACGTCGCCAGCGGGCGGACCACTTGCAAGCAAGGCCGGGGTTTCGGTATTGTAAAAAAGTAAAAATTTCAAAATGGCTGCGGGTCGGTACCAACTTAACAAAAAAATAAAATGGAACCCGTTCGAAGCGGCACCAATTTCGTGGTTATTTTCGCTGGGGGCAATGTAACATCTATTTTTGTAAAGAAAATAATATGCTAGACTTAAATGGTATCTGCGGTATATTTAAAATTATAGCTGGTTATGGTAGGTAGCATAAAGTAGCATTGTATGTATGTTTTTGAGTTATCCAATTAGAATGATGAATGTGAGCCTGCTGTTTTTATTCAATTATTCTACTTCTGTTTGAGGTTTCAACAAAAAATATTATTGGAAATAACCATTCAGAACCAAAACTTATTATTCACGAGGAAAAATATTGCTAAGTTATTATTATTCTTATTTTTATACTTATCTACCGTGTTTACGTAGATACTCTCCAATAAATCACGATTCCAACCTTACCTGACTTCAGTACCATACTACAAAAAACAAAAAACATCCAAACGCCCAAAACGAACCATAAATCCATCTAACGCCCATAAAAAAAAAAAACATACCTACATCAACATACATTTAGGTACAACATTACATAAACCTACCTCAATATCAAAAACTTGAAACACAAAAGAGTTCCGTCTACCAAAAAAAGAATGAAAGAAATCACGAGCCAACCCTGACCCTGCGCAAGCGTCGAACACCGAGCGGAGCCGAATTCAGCCGAAAAGAGCCGAATCGTGCCGAATCGTCGCCAAAAGAGTAGCCCTGACCTTACTCTTGAAGACTTGACTTGGTTTGTATGTGTGCGTTTGTATGTAATTCGGGTACTTTGACTGGTTGGCAGTTTTTTATTTGTGTGGGGTCCAAAGAGTAGATGGGCGGGTCGAGTAAGAATCATGTGTTATTTATTGAGGAAGGCCCTATACCTCTGAGAGGGTTTAACACATTTTTGTGTTTAGATAAAAAATTAAGAACTTTGGTTTGGATGTGTGAGTTAAAAATGCTGAATTTTAAATCAAAGACGATTATAAAGTTTCAAACAGCAAAAAGGTTTAAAGCAAACGACGACGTGCATAAAAACAGAGATGTTTGAATGATGCACTAAAATGATTTAAAACACATTAATATACAGTACAGTAGGTACCAACAGTTTACTGTGTAATTTTCATTGTAGAACGCGATTTTCCGATCATCAGGGATAGGAGAAGAAACGTCTATAAAAAATGCAAAAATTAAAATATTAATTGATATCTTTGCATTCAACTTCGGTAAAAATCTATGAAAAAGAATCTTAAAAATCAAAGCTTTTATTTCAAATAAACCATTTACTGACCCTTTTAAATTGTCAAGAAGTCAGTTAGTCAGAAAAAATGATGCTGATTGCGTATTCCAAAGCATATATCTCTATGGAGAAGAGTACAAGAAACTCCATGGAAAACTTCCTTCAAACTTGATTCAAGTTTCTTTCCAACTGTCGCATCTGACCACAGCCTCCTCTATGCTGTGCAATTCGGATACTTTTTGTCGGGAGTTCGTGCGATCACACTCACTCGCGCAACTCTGTGCACATGCACTGTGCACGCCTGTGTGCGCATTTTCGCGGCGTGCAGTTGTTTGGGCAATGCACTCTTGCGCACAATGCCACTGACCTTGGTAATGCAGCTGCGTAGGGACGATTCGGCCCGCCAATTCGGCGTCGGTTGAAACCTTTTTGTTTTTTGGAGTCTAGGATTTGTGTGTTCGCTAAGCTTGGAATGAACTGACGTAGAGCGGGATAGGGTTGATTGGAATGAGATTTGAAATATATGATGGTGAGGTAGCAATAATAATCTACACTTAATATAATAAAGAGGTAAAGTTTGTTTTTTTTTGTTTGTAGGAGGTAATCTCTGGAAATACTGTTCCGATTGCTAAAATTTTTTCACTGATAGAAAGTTGCTTTATTCCTGACACATACGACCTGAGTGATATACATATATATTTTATGTACGTGGGTGAAGTCGCCGGCAATAGCTAGTAAATGATATTTATTTTGAAATTAGATTTTAAAAACACTTTTAAACGTCCAGTTTTTCGTCAGTTTAAACTAGATTTAGATGAGACCGGTGATTCCTAGCTTACTACACTGAGAAGAAACATCGAAACAAACTCAGGGGTCGAAGTCTCTTTCAAAGTTCATACAGTAAACATGTAATGGTCAAATCATATGAGAACAATGGGGTCAATTAGTCTCTGAGATGATCTGGGCGTGGATAATGGCTGTTGGAAATATATATACAGTGGGACCTGATGAGGATCGCGGGATTTCGATGGATGCAAGTCGCACAGGAGCAGCCGTTGTAGCGACACTTGGAGGTGGCCTATGTCCAACAGCAGACGTCATTCTACTGAAATTATGATGGTGATGATGGCAGGTTTTAGATACGGGAATTTAAAAACGTCATTAAGTGAGCAGTTTCTGTGTTACCGAAGTCTTTATGTAGGGGTGCGTTATAATTGATAATTATTTTCCAAAAAGGTTTTAAAAAACAATGTCCCACGTCACTTATACAAGGTGTAAGGGACAGCCCTCCACAAACTTTAAGGGTTTGCTCAGTAGATGAAACTGAACAACCTACCATAAAATTTTTTTTCAGGAAACGAAAAAAAAAATTCAGCCTCTCCATACAAAATACAAACTGTCCAATCAAGTTAATAATTTTGTATGGTGAGGCTGAATTTTTTTTTCGTTTCCTGAGAAAAAAATTTATGGTGGGTTGTTCAGTTTCGTCTACTGAGCAAGCCCTTAAAGTTTGTGGAGCGCTGTCCCTTACACCATTTATAGATGAGGTCGATGTTTTTTTTTTTTATTGATATAAACTAGTGCTTGACTGCGATCCCATCTGATGGTAAGCAGTGATGCAATCTCTGATAGTGAGGCGCACTAGTTTATGAGCCTATTCACTCTGCCTCTCTCACTCGAAATAGTTTGCGAGGTCACTATTCTAAAAAGAAAGACTGAAATAAACTCTTTTAGTCCATACAGTAAATATGTAACGGTCATTTATTAGAGCATAGTAAAAGGATGATGATGTATTATTTATTTAATAAGTACGATGAATCAAGTCATTCATTCATTCATTGGATGGATTGTGTGAGAAGTGATATGAAAGAAAAGTGAGTGACGAGTGACAGGACAGAATGGAAGAAAAATCGTGTTGCAGCGACCACAAATAATACGGGACAAGGGCAGAAAGATGATGATGATGATGATTCAAGTCAGTGATTGTGAGTAGGCTTAACTTAAGCATATGCGGAAGATAGGGTGTGATGGTGCAGTTTAGGAGAACCCTGTCTCCAGTAGAGTACGGCATTAATATGAGTTATAGTCTGTACCTATAGAAAGTCAAACAACTTGGGAATTTTGTATAATATTTAATCATTTATAAAATACTTATATTCGATACTTTTTATAAGGTTCTTCTATTAGTAAACAATGATCAAGATCTCTTAATCAACCTTGATTATTGAACCAGCGTTGAATACATCAGATTTCATTTTACCCATTAATTAACCAAGTTTTTTGACTTTGTAGACAGACTTTAACTAGCTTCTGCCAGTGGCTTTGCCCGAGTGAAAGTAGGTTTCTCCATACAAACTTTGGACCCCGTTTTCATCCCCTTAGGGGGTGAATGTAGAAAAATTCTATCTTAGTGCTCGCCTGCGTCATAAAAGGAAGCCTTGTGCAAAATTTCACTATCCTAGTTCCAGTAATACCTAATAAAAGCAACAAGAAAAATGTAACCAAGATTATAGGCAACTTAGAATATGATGTAAAAGAGTGTCCATGGAGTTTCTTGCACGTTCTTCTACGAGTACATAGAGGTCTACGCTTTGGAACGTGCAATTTAGCTTTACTTTTTTTGGACTGACCGACATTTGACTATTCAAAAGTGCCTGTAAATGATATATTTAAAATAAATGCTTTTGATTTGGTTTGATTGATTTGATTTGATGTAGTTTCGGCTGTTCGTTGATATGTCAGTTAGTCAATTTCTCCATTATATTAAATAGATGATAAGTATCTTTTTTGGGTTGGAAAAACATCAATAACTTTTCCCGCCCGCCCTGGATGATGCGAGAGACAGTGTCAGACTTTTACTGACTAAAAATCACCTGTAGTCTTTCAGTTGCCCTTTTTTACATGATATAAACCAGTGCTGAATAAACAGACTGCGATCCCACCTGATGGTAAGCAGTGATGCAATCGTTGATGGTGAGGCGCACCTTTTCATTCAGAATTGCCATTCAACGGTAATATAGTTAGGTCACAAAATAGATAGGTACAGAAGACAATCTCATGTATGTACTTCACTTTTTATACCTACGCTCGGTGGACGCACACTAATGAGAGTATGAGCCGGAACTGTTCGACGAGTAAGCCGAGACGCGACCGAAATATCGTGCCCGTGAGCGGTGTCTATGTGTGCGTTGCTCGAGCGCGCTTTGTATGTAGATTGACGTCTGTACCTATCAATTTTTTGTGATTAGGTTTAGTATAAATACTAAGTTTAGTTAATATTTATGTTTCTTATGTGTCACGTACAAAGTTACAAAAAATGAAATACAGTCTGTCACAGACAGATGTCGAAAGTTTTATGACTTGACACTGTTTTTTAATGATTAAGTCTGCGATTTTCGTTGGAGACAGTCATGGTCGGTCAAGCCTATAAGGTAGACAATTGACAACATATTTCGTTTATTAAAAAGCCTGCTACCTGGTCACGGCAACTCGGTAAATGTTGAGTAAACTGATATAATGAGATCTTGTACCTATAAGTACCTATATATTATTCTAGCTTTAGCTGAAACTAGAAAAATCCCCCGGGGAACATAATCCCAATATAAGAAAAAGAATCCCTCAGACCCTTTTTTTTGGTGGGGAAAATCACAACAACCACCGCTCTTGAGCGGAGCAGGAGATAGTGTCAGACTCTTACTGACTAAAAAACCCACCGCGTTCTTTCAAGCCTTCATACCGGGGCTCGAGTTCCCTTTTGGATAACCCTGGCCCCAGTAGGCTTCGACCCGGCTGGGCCCCTACTGACCCGGCTGGGCCCCTACTTAATCCCTCAGACCTCAGATCTCACAGATTTTGAAAAGAGAGAATGAACAATCTATAAATATAGTCTTACAAATCTTACTTAAGAGCGGGTGGGCAGAGTGGTAATGGCTCCAACTTACGAGTTTAGCGGGTTTAAACCCTGCCAGGCACATTACTTTGTGTAATTTATTTCATCACCACTGCTCTCAAAACTGTGAAGGAAAACATTATAAGGAAACCGGCATATCCTAGAACCAAAAATTCGAAGACATTCACCAACCCGCACTGGGCTCGTGTGGTGGATTACGGTCCATTCCCTCTCCTAAAAAGGAGGCCTGAGTACCAGCAGTGGGAGCATTAAAAAAGGCTGATGATGATGATGATTAAATCTGCGCGCGCCTCAAAGAGATGTCAGTAAATAGGGTCCAGTAGGGTCGAAGCCTACTGTGGCAATGAGTTGTGCGAAAGAGAGCTCCTGAAACGAAGGTAAAGAAGGAACATAGAAGGTTTTAGTCAGTAAAAGTCTATGAGAGAGAGGCCTATGTCCAACAGTGGACATTTTTAGGCTAAAATGATGTTCGGGCTTGCGGACAGTGAGCAATGGTAGCTCGCTGTCCGGCTGTCCGGTAACTGTCCGGACCAAGTTCCCGCGCGCCTCAAGGAGTTGTCAGCAGCAGCAGGGACCCAGCTGGGTCGAAGCCTACTGGGGCAGGGTTAGTATCGTAAGACAGCTCGAGGCCCGGTATGAAGGCTGGAAGGAACGGGGTGGGTCTTTTAGTCAGTAAGAGTCTGACACTATCTCCCGCTCCGCCCAAGAGCGGGGGTTGTCATTGGATGATTTTTTCCCACCATAAAAAAGGCTAAAATGATAATGGTGTTAAATCCATATTTATGACAAAAATCTGAACTAGTACAAGTCGGACTCGCCCCCTTAGCTTAACTTACCTATGTAAATATAAGTTTACGAATGGAGCCTCGAAGTTTTTCCTAGTGACTAGTATTTTTTTTTTTGTGAACACTTTATTCCGATTTATTCCTATAACTATGCTAAAAGACCTTACTTCATGCCAAATTTCAGGATTCTTAATCAACAGGAAGTACCCTATAAGTTATGATTCCCTTGAGATTGTCGAAATATACGTTTTTTTGCGACATAAACGGCCGTATCTTTTTCGTTCATTAACTTAGATGTTTGATTTTTTCATAGTTTCAAGGGACCACAGATTTGAGTATATCGTTTTAATTTCAACTTGATACCTTCACGCGTTCCCAAAATAAAGGGTCTTGGCAAGCAGACGAACAGCAAAATGATCCTATAAGGGTTCCGCTTTTTCCTTTTGAGATACGGAACCCTAAAAAACTCAGTAGCCGGTGCTATCAGGAAAATATTGTATTATGTAGGCATACATAGGTACAGTTACACATTACGAATCTCATTGGAATTAAATCGCTACAACTCATTAACCGAGTTAATTATCCCTTGCAAATTGATATAAAGTCTACTGACGGGAAAGGCCACGAGCTATTTTTTACAACTGACTAATGAGGCCAGTTTGTCACTTGTCAACCTGTCATTTTATGCCGAAATGCCATTTAGTGCCATTTATTGTCATGTGCCGTTGCTATCGACTTGTAATTGATCATGTTTTAAAAGGTTTTTAATGTTAAACAACGGCTTAATCTTTTGAAAAGAGAATGTTTTGTTTATTTTTATATGAATTTTATGTTTATTGTTATACCTAATTTACTTATTTATTTTAATTTAGGTGTCTTCAAGGCTAGAGTGAATAAACTAGTGCGCCTCACTATCGACGATTGCATCACTGCTTAGCATCAGGTGGGATTGCAGTCAAATACTAATTTACGAGTATATATGTTATGGACCAAATTATAAATTGGGCATTATACATAATGCCCGGTCATTATGAAAAATGCCCAATATGAGAGTGATATTTTATAATAATTATTCAAATAATCAAATTGACCGGGCATTATACATACGGCCCATCACCTTTTGGGCAGAGTAATACAAACATTATTTAATTACCATTTTTTTATTGGTATTGTCATTTAACTTAAAATAAACTAAATATTAAAATAATCAGACTCTCTTATTTGGATTAATTATATCAAGGAGTCTATTATCTACCTTAAAACTCTGCCAGTTCGAAATAACGAATAATACCTACAATCTCTCGTAAAAATGTGAATGTATTTTGATTGCACTTTGAACTGGGTAAAATAGGTTAGGTTAGGTTAGAACTGTGACCAACCGCGCGTGAGCCGAGCGAGCGAAGCGAGCGGTGCCGCGGCAGCGGCCGGCGAACGCTACGTCCAAGTTGTTTCGTCCATTCGAGATTTTTACCTTTTTCAGTTAATCCATTTGATAATTAATAAATTATCCAGTAATCCATTTTGACCTTTGAACGATTTGGTCAATAGTGTAATAAATAATTTAAACATTGATATTCTAGACTTTGGTCAGCTGAACTTTTGATCAAATGACCATCGTTATTTTAAACTTTGTTGATTTGTACGTTGTTCTTTTGAAATTTTCTCAGGAAAGTTTTGATTTTCTAATATGCAACCGTCACACCCTGCGTGCTTCCCTCCATGCCCTCGCACCGCGTCTTTAGCTTTATTATCAAATTGCCCAATTGTCATGTAGCAATATAATAATGACCGCGCAATGTGATAAATATTGAAGTTAAGATGGTAATTAATCACTTGGTCCAATAGAGCTAGACATTATTCATAATGCTCGAACATAATTTATAATGCCCGCATTAATTACCCGGGCCATAACATATACGTAATTAAAAAAAAAAAGAAAAAGATATCCTCTTGAACTATTGATCTGATTTCGGAAATTATTTCATCCATGAGAACAATTTTTGTTGCCTTTTTTTTATTTTTAGGGTTCTGTACATCAAAAGGAAACGAAACCCTTATAAGAACACTTTGTTATCTGTCTGTCTTTCTGTCAAATTTCTTAATTATAGTCAGTCTAAAAAGTCAACCGACTTGGGAATTTTGTAAAATAGTTAATAATTTAAAAAATTCTTATATTCGATACTTTTTTAAGGTTCTTCTATTAGTATATAATGATCAGTATCTCTTAATTAACCTTGATTATTGAACCAGCGTTGACTACATCAGATTTTATTTTACCTTATTAATTAACCAAGTCGGTTCACTTATTAGACAGACTCTAAATGCATAATTTTAACAACGGCTTAATCTTTTGAAAAGAAAATTATTGGTTTGTTTGGAACCTCTGAAATACTGTCGAGTCAGAAAAAGAAGAAGACTCACTTAGGTACTTAGAGAGCTACTAAAGGGCTATTAAAGATACATAAAGGGATGGAAGTTAAGCTATTCAAAATGGCCTTAATCTTGATATTATACAGGAAAGTACTCGCCAAAAAAAAAATTGTGGCAACGATTTTTCAAACGATTCCAGATTTCCTGTTCAAAATCGTAGCGTTCTGAAACCGGGGTGAATGTCCCAAATAACCTTAATAATTATGTCAAAATAAGTCAATGACCCAATAACCTGGATTAGTCACAATTTAGGTGCACTAGACCACTCACAATGCGAGGGTCAAAGCGTTTAGTAACCCATGAGTGAGCACTAAAAATGCGTCAAATTACCACCAATCCGCTATTATTGGGGTATTATTGTGTCGTGGGGTCAAAAAACTTCTTTAACTAAACCAATGTCACAAAGAAGTGCAATCATTTTTTTTTTTCCTTTACACATGTATTGTGTTGTTTCTAGAACAATGTATCGTGTCAATTTGGCATAATTATCACAATTTATGAAAAGTCGCACATGTCTAGGAGATCAATTGGACAAACCTTCCATTCTGACAGAGCATTCACACAATGCCACCTCATCCCAAACTAAGTAGAGACAACTGATAAACTTAATATAGTAGGTATTTCTAAATACATACATAATTATAGATAAATTACACCCAGACAGAAGAAATGATTATGTGAATAATAAAAAATGTGAATATTTGTGTGTGCGTTTATTGGGAGAGAGAGAGAGAGAGGGAGACCAGTGGTATCGGAGTATTTTACTTTCATCGCCACTTCTCTCTACACGGTGAAGGAAAACTTCGTGTGGACACTGGCATGTCCTAGAACCCAAAACTCGAAGACATTATGTGACAGCCACCAACCCGCACTGGGCCCACGTGGTGCACGGCCCATTCCCTCTCCTAGAGAGGAGGCCTGAGTCCCAACAGTGGGAACATTAAGTATAAAACTGATTATGCTATGCTATGTGTTTAACACAACATTTAAAACGCTTTTTAAAAAATACAGAACGAGAGAAGATTTTTGATTATCTTCCTCCCCAAACAAGCCTAAAATAATTGCTTCTAAACACACTGTCATATTCCCCTGTCATCACGAATCTAACCCGTTCGCAGCGTCGCCAACGGTGCATATTCAGTATAAAAAACTACAATTATTGGTAAACTCGTCAAAATGCCGAGCGGGGCACGCGAGCATGCCTAACTAATACAAAAATTGCTGGCAGGTGACCGCATTTGACTCTAGTTTTAATAAAAAAATACTTGTTATTCTAGGGTTAAGGTTTCAAAAAGTGCTTTTGTGTTTTTAGGGTTCCGAAATTCATTTGCCAAAATGGAACCCTTTAAGGATCAGTTTCTTGTCCATCTGTTTGTCTGCCAAGATCCTCTTTTTCAAGAACGAGTGGAGGTTATAAACTGATATCAAGTACAAATCAGCAGGCTTACTCTCCAAATTAATTTCAATTTCAATCTAAAGTCAATCCGATTGCAATGTCAATTTTGACGTTACGTGATTTGGTACTCTTGAAAACAATATTGTCAACATATACGATTTTACTTAGTTCTCAAAATGGTCACGCAATTTTGAACCAATTTGGCGCTAGCATTGAATTCAAGGGTACGAAACGTCACAATCTCAATGTCGACCGATCGGAATTGGACTCAAGAGTAAGCCTGCAGGTCTGCTACCTCTTGGAGCAGCAAAAAAATCAAACTTCTAAGTCAACACAATCTTAAGATCTTTTATAAATCAAACTTCAAAGTCAAAGAATCATGTTTGGCAAGAAGAGTACGAATAGACGTACCTAAATAAAAATCCGAAAACGATAGTTTCTCACAAAATAATTATTACGGAATCCTCGGTGCGCGAGTCCGACTCGTACTTGACCGGTTGTATTGCAACCACAAAGGTTAGGCGACTGACAGTGGGGACCTTCGTTCTCGGAAAAAAATCCTAAACAGAAAATCAAATCATCATCAGCTATAAATATACATCTTTGTATGTACCTATATGATTGTTTTTCTTCACTCTAAAATGGCTAAGTGAATTTTAGACGAAATTTAGCAACGGTTGAGTGAATTTCAGATGAACTTACTTACTACTTACTACTACTTTTTATCCGGGAGTTTCCTTCATCATTTTCTTATTCACGCGAACAAAGACACTAGCAGAAGCTAGTATATTTATATAATAATGATAAAAATAAATAAAAACCTTAATTTCAGACCACTTAGATCCATTACACGGCATTTCAAATTAAAATATCCAAAAAGCACCAAAAATAACAAGAACAAACCTTGGTACACCTATACGTGTAGCGACATCTATGACGCTTCATAGAAACCAAACTACAAAATCCTGAATCACGCAATTAGAGTTCTTTTCGCAATTTCCTCAAATCTGAACATACTCATCTCCGTTATATGCAGAGGCGTAGTGTGGACCAAATTAAACGTGGGCGAAGACCCATCTTTGAGGCCTTTTTCTTTTAGCTGTATGAACTTTAAAAGAGACTTTGACGCCTGAGTTTGTTTCGGTGATTCTTCTCAGAGTATTCAGCTAGGCAACACCGGCCTCATCTAGTTTAAACTGACGAAAAAATTGAAGTGTAAAAGTGTTTTTATTTTAAAAACCTATTTTGCAAAATAAATAACATTATCGCCTCAAACCCCAAGCGAAGCGTTCGCGCGAACGCCGGCGGTTGAACGGTTGAACACTTATATTATTAAAAGTCCGCGTAGATTATTAAAATTTTGAGCGTTTTATTTATTGGTTATGTATGAATGTAAATAAGAAATTCTTCATAGTCAGTAAAGGTTGTCTGTAAGAGATCGCCCTGTGCGATAAGACCGCCCATTGTGCACTTATTATTTTAAATGTTTGTCCTGTATTTTTGTTTATTTGGTGTACAATAAAGATTATAATAAATAATAATAAATTTCGAAAATAATCAACCTTTCCATTTTTCCCGTATTTATACATATTTAATCAATCAATCAATCAATCAATCAATCTTTATTTGTGAACATAGGTATTACAATAAAGGTCTTATAAAACATTTTAGTCGTGCTCTATGTCCTACCAATAAAATCGGTGTACAAATATATTAGTCTTTTAGTAAGTAATATGTTTTTAATCCATACAATGCAATGTCAAATTATATTTAGTAAGTAATGTCAAATAAATGTAAGTAATACGTCTAAATCCATTCAATGCAATGTCAAATTATATTTAGTAAATAATGTCAAATAAATGTAAGTAATACGTCTAAATCTATACAATGCAATGTCAAATTATATTTAGTAAATCATGTCAAATAAATGTAAGTAATACGTCTAAATCCATAAAATGCAATGTCAAATTATATTTAGTAAATAATTTCAAATACATGTCAATGGTAATAGTAAAAGGCTGGTAATGTCATAGTCTATCATTTAAAAATTCTTCAACAGAGTAATAAGTCTTGTCTATTAGAAACAAAAACAATTTACTTTTGAATTTGCGGACATTATCTTCATTTCTTATACATTTTGGTAATTTATTATAGACCCTTGGAGCCATTACAAAAATACTGTTTCTGTATAATGCAGTACAAGATCCGACAGTTTGTAACCGATCACAACGGCGCTGACTAGTCACTCGAGCAAACTTATGTAAATTTCTTTTAACGAACATAGTTGTTTCATAGATGTACATTGATGGCATTGTTAATATCTTCGAATTTTTAAAAAATGGTTTGCAGCTGTCTGTTGTCTGCAAATTATATATGGCTCTTATGCACCTTTTTTGGCATTTTTTATATTATATTAAAATGCTATTATCTATTTTTTATATTATATATATGCATATTTCATTTAAATGCTTGGGGTCTCAGGGGATCAATTCGAGAACGAGACAGCGACTTCCGCAATTCAGTGTTCGACCACATCGTCGCTTACCATTAGGTGAAATAGTGGTCGAAAGCGAGCCTATAAATTATAAAATAAAACCCTTGTCGTTAAAGAGGCTATGCGTGGCCCCTTTGGGTGCGAGATTGTGGGCGATGGGCCCACTTCGCCGGCGCCCAGGCCTAGCTACGCTACTAGATACATGCAATTTATTTCATCCGTCTTTTTCACAGCCCAACATTCTAGCTTGAATTTGTCAGTTTGTACCAACTTGCAATATTCAATGAATGACGTTTTTCGACGTTATTCTTTTGAATTCTGCATTTATTTATTTACTAGCTACTTCGTCCGCGTGAATGAAGAAAATAGGGTAGTGTCCAGGGTCAAAATAATTACATTTTATTTAGTCCGTATTTTAGATCATAAAAAAAATATTGGACACGTATTTTTTCTTTTTTCGATTAAACAAAAAATATCAAAATTTACAAATAAAAAAATACGTGTCCCTTATTTTTGAATAATCTAAAAGACGGATTAATTACATATTTTACGGCAACTAGCTTATTGTCCCTAGGGAATGTTCCCTTACTAAGTGATCTTGGGATAAAAAAGTATATCTAAGTAATGTGTAAGCATGCTATGTTTAATATGTTTGCCTGCTACGGTCTTCCCGTCCGATTATAATTTGGAAGTCTTCAAGGATAGAATGAAATGCTTTTAATGAACTAGTACGCCTCACTATCAACAATTGCATCACTGCTTACCATCAGGTGGGATCGCAGTCAAGCACTAATTTATATCAACTAAAAAAAACATGGTCTATCCGTGTGCCAAATATCATCCAAATCCATTCAGCCGCTTGAGCATGAATAAGTGACAAACATACACACCCACTCACAAATTTTTACCTTTATAATTTTAGTGTAGGTAATTCGAAAAACCCGAGTCATTTATTTACTTTAGCCTTTCAACAAGGAAATTCCCATGAATTTTCCTTTTTTTCAAATCAAGGAATAATTTACCGCCATAAAACCATAGAATAATTAACAGAAGTTTAAAAAACCACTCAAATGGTTTCAATTATACGTTTTTAAGCTTAAAAATTAACGTTCCGGGGTACATTGCATGCACCCTGGGCATTAGCTGAAATGTAACTGTTTTCGTTGAAAATACTAATACCTTCGCGTTTTAATGTTATCGAGTGTTTTTTTTTTCAATATAAGCTAAGGGTAAGTATATAATGACAGAAATGTAAAATAGGTAAAGGTTAAACAGAATCCATACTAATATTAGGTATAAATGTGAAAATTACTCTGTCTGTCTGTCTGACACTCTTTCACCGTTAAAATACGACTTTGCATCCGTAATAACCAACATTCATGCGGACGAAGTTGCTGGGAGAACCTAGTCTATTTACACTAATTTATTGAAGAGGTAAAGTTTGTTTTTTTTTTGTTTGTAGGAGGTAATCTGTGGAAGTACTGGGCCGATCGCTGAAGTTTTTTCACCGATAGAAAGCTGCTTTATTCCTGAGTGACATAGGCTATTTTATGTACGCGGGCGAAGCTGCAGGCAAAAGCTAGTGACGAATACAGTACAATTCACGAATGATGGCGGCCGTGAAGTTAGCCTTTACGAACGTTCGCGCATACTACACTCTTCTCGCACACGCACGTCACCATTTGGTTCCTAAAATACGTTACTGCGCAGCCTTCTGCGCAAACTTCACGGCCGCCATCATTCGTGAATTGTATTGTACGCGTCTGTGAAACTACGCGTTCGTGGAGAGTAAGCCTAAGCTATGCATTTTAATGGTTCGTCATACTTTTTACGCATTGTCATCAGAACTGCATCAGAATGTAAAAATTCAGATCTGTAGGTTATGGGGAAGTGGTGCTAATTCATTTTGCAAGATTCGACCCCAACAAACACACTGAAAACACAAAATAGATAGGTACAGAAGTCAATCTCATGTATGTATGTATTTCACTTTTTATACCTATGCTAGGCGATCACGCTAGAGTAAGCGCGTTGCGCCGAACTGTACGAGTGCGACCGGGCGATTGAGCCGAGATATCGTGTCCGTGAGCGGTGTCGATGTGTGCATTGCTCGAGCGCCCTTTGTATGAAGATTTTCTTCTGTACCATCTATTTTGTGCTCAAACATTACAAGTGAAAAAATGCTTGTAAAACTAATTTATCTACAAACCTAAGTACCTATAATTAGGTGGCTACTAAACAAAAGGTCAGTGCATACTAATTAAGTTCATTAACTAAAATATAAAGCGACCTTTGTAGATTAGCTTAGAGAACTCAAACTGCAACGGAATCCTTTCATTGTGGGTGCTATTCTAACGGGACAAATGTCGAGCGCTCGATAAAAATGAGATGAGTCTACGCTTAAAGTGCACGAGCGGAGAGCGAGCCGAGCTTAAATTCATATAGTGTTGACCGACTCTAGAATATATATATATTATTTCAAAGATATGTATTAGCAGTAGGTACACCACAGACTACCCCTGTATTGTTTTATTCGTTTCAATCATCCTAAGGTTGTCTGGTAGAAATCGCTTTAAGCGATAAGGCCGCCTGATTGTACCTATAGATTTAAGTTTATGTTTATGTAATTTTACTTTTGGTGTACAATAAAGTTTATTCTATTCTATTCTAGAGGAGCTGAACATGAGCACACACATGAATACACCAATTCTCTAGCGTAGACCCACCACCAGGGTTCAAGTTTAGGCCGCGAGACTGTTTGAAAGAAATACCGCAGCCCTGAAAAAAAAAACAAGTGGGTTTTAGTCAGTAAAAATCAGAAACTTCCTCTCACTGCACCCAGAGCGAAAGGACTTATTTGATAAATGATCTTTATTTTGCAAGTAGGTTTTATAAAAACACTTTTACACGTCAATTTTTTTTTTTTTTCGTCAATTAAAACTAGACGATGCCGGTGTTTCCTAGCTGACTACCCTGATAAGAAACACCGAAACAAACTCAGGCGTCAAAATCTTTTTAAAGTCAAATGTAATGGTCAAATCATATGAGAACCATGCAGATTGAGCCTGAGATGGTCTTTTGAAGACGATAATTGATAACTTCCCGTCTCAAAAAAGGTGAGTTCAAGTCGTAACTATGTTTGTCTCATGTTGATCACACGACAGGAAGACGGATATAGACGATATTATTCTCATCTCAGGTAGAACTTAGATGAGCGTGATAAAGAAATGTGGGTACATGAATATTATGGTCGCCCCAAGCAGACCTAGCGATGAACGGTCATCACAGAGGCGATGAACATAGTGGAGCCAAATAAAATGCGAAGCTGCGATGGCGGCGCATTGTGTACGGCCTCTGACCCATCTAGCGGACACACGAACTTGAGTCAAGTAAAGCCTACTGTCCACAGACGCGTAGCTTCACAGACGCGACACGATAGCACGATTTTGCCACTTCGTCGTCAGTAGTTTTGTATGAGCTTTACGCAGGCCTATAATGACGTATACGCGTCTATAAAGCTACGCGTCCGTGGACAGTAAGCCTAAGTCGATTATACTCGTATTTTTTAAAACAATTATCACAGTTTCAAGAATAGACCTCGTCGCATAGCCCGGTGCTGGCGTCACGCGAGGCGCGCGTTAGCGGCACATATCCATGTCACTCGTATCTGATGGGTCTACCTACTTTTTAACGGGTTTTTGGCGGGTTTATCGTCGAAGTCACACGGCGGTAATTTCTGAGCTATTTTTAGAGTTTTATATTTGACGGTTGTTTAATGTAAGTTGCCATTTGACGCTTATACTCGACTATTTAGAGTCTGTATGTTTTGTTGATTTAGTTATTATGGTCCAGTTTATTTTTTGTTAGTTGATAAATCGTATAATGACATCTCCTGCCCTTTTCGTGTCAGAATTTTAGTGACTAAAACCCGCTCCTGTTCGTTCCCTGCCTTCGTTTCAGGGCCCCGTGGTTCACACACGTGGCCAGAGTAGCCTTCGACCCTGCTGGGCCCCTACGGTTGCTGGCATCTCCTTGAGACGAGCGTGGAACACTACTCGCCGTCGACGACTTGAGCTCAGTCCGGACGATTACCGGACGGTCGGACGGCGAGCTTAGTAAGGTCCACATAACATGGTAAGATTAGGAGTTCAGGACAAGCCCGGAAGTATGGTTAAGATCACTGCTAGCTCCACACTGTATTTATACATTCTTCTCCCGAGCACGTTTGCTTTTGCAAATCTCAACTCAAGCCAGCCAATAAAGGCAAGAGAGAGGTGGGAGCTCTGTTCCTCATCAGTGTTCACTACGGTCGGCCAAGAAAGGCAAGTCAGAGATGAGAAACAAGAATTCTCCCGAGAGATCGGGTCCGTGCGTGGGGGCCGCTAATCTACAAAACTGCCCTGCGGATCTTGTATCTCTATAAGTATTGTTCTCTCTAAGTGTTGTTGTTGTTTCGTGTTGTTCACTGTTGAGAGAACATGCAAGGTGAACCCGATGACGCGGGAAACCAACCCTAGGCTCTGCTGTTGTTGGGGCAGCCTTAGATACCCAAGCCTGTATGATAATTCTTGAATTCCAAAAATAATATTAAATATCTATGGGTGTTTATTAACTAAAATTTAATCCGCACGCTATTAAAAACACCCTATGAGTTTTAATTTTTTAAGAGACCTCTTCACTGCCCCCCCCCCCCCCCTAATTATCAACTTACTACTTATCAAAAACGCATAATTTTCTTATTAACAAGAACTCACTACCGTCACAGCTACCGTTCCGGTCTACAAAGAATTGTCTAAGTGCCACCTACCTACTTGTACTTATATTTTTATTTCGCGCCCACATTAACACACAAACTATAGAAACTATTCATTTTAATTTAAGTGCTCTTACATTCAACTAATTAGGTGCCGCACTTAACGAAAACAAACAAGGAAAAATCGCAGTTGAAAAATAAAAATCTCGACAAAAGAATATTGTGTCATTCATCTTTTCTTTGCAAGCTAAGTAAAAATAATGAACGGCTGTTTTTATTTCCTTCACTGAGAAACTCACCGAAGATAAAAAGTGACACAATTATTAATTAAAAAAGTACTAAGACTGGAGATTGTAAATAGTGCATCTTTTTTTTTTTTTTTTTTTTTTTTTTTATGGTGGGAAAAAATCATGCATTGACATCCCCCGCCCTTGGGCGGAGCGGGAGATAGTGTCAGACTCTTACTGACTAAAAGACCCACCCCGTTCCTTCTAGCCTTCATACCGGGGCTCGAGCGCCCTTTCGGATAACCCTGGCCCCAGTAGGCTTCGACCCGGCTGGGTCCCTGCTGTTGCTGACAACTCCTTGAGGCGCGCGGGAACAGCGCGCGCCGTCGACGACTTGGGCTTGGTCCGGACAGTTACCGGACGGCCGGACAGCGAGCTACCCATTGCTCACTGTCCGCAAGCCCGCGTCTACGTTGGCCGGAAATCGGGATCAGAATCCCGGCGACGGCGGCGGCGATAACGCCGTTGCCTGATGCGTTCGGCCTCCTCCTTTGCGAGCATTACTGCTTCGCAGAAGTCGGCGACCGCCTGCCACTCCTCCTCGCTCCGGACCATGGCCTCAACCAGGGCCCGGCGCGAGAGGTCTCCGCCGCCGATCGCCCCCACGAGGGCACGGCGATGCTCCGCCCAAGCAGGGCACACCTCGACTGTGTGCTCCACCGTGTCCTCCGGGCGTTCCGCACAGTGGCGACACCCGGGCGTCACTTCCGCATGAATCGAGTGCAGGAATCTCCCGAACGAACCATGTCCGGTGAGTACCTGCGTCATGCGGAAGGTAAGGACGCCGTGAGGTCTTTCCAGCCACGCCTCAAAGAGGGGACTTACCGCCATGATTGTGGCGTGCCCAGCACTGGGTTGCGATAGTCGCTGACGCCATTTCACCATGAGATCCCGCCGGAGCTCTGTCCGCCATGCCGTGACCTGTCGCGGCAGCGGACTTTCACCCCGGCGTTGCATCTCCACGCGCATATCGTGCATGTGTGCAAGGACTGTTGCCTCCAGATCCCACGGTGGTAGGCCAGCCAGAAGGCTCGCCGCTTCGCGGGAGACCGTGCAGTATCCCCGCACCATCCTTATCGCCATGACCCTCTGGCAGGCGTTCAGTATGGCCGCCGGTTGCTTTTTCAGCGACGGCGCCCACACCGGCGCCCCGCAGAGGGCCATGGACCGAACGATCCCCGCGTAGAGCCTCCGGCAGGAGGCGTCTGGACCCCCAAGGTTGGGCAGGAGCCGCTTGAGCGCAGCCCCAGCCCGGTTGAGTTTGGGAGCCAGACGTCGGAAATGCTCCACGAAATTCCACCGGCTGTCGAGGACGAGTCCCAGGTACTTCATCGTCGACCCGACACCGATGTGAACTCCTCCTACCGTTAGTTGGGAACTCAATGGCGGCGCGTTCCGAGACTGGCGACCGTGGAAACACATCGCCTCGGATTTGTGAAGCGCCACCTCGAGTCCCAACTCCTGGATCCGATCAACGACCATCGCAACCCCGCGTGTCGCTAGAGCGACCGCCGCCTGGTACGACTCTCCCTGCGCTAGGACCAGCGTGTCGTCTGCGTAGCAAACCACGCTGACCCCGTCAGGGAAGTCGCCGCGCAGCACGTAGTCGTACCCGATGTTCCACAAGGGTGGCCCTAGTACCGACCCCTGCGGAACACGGCACGACATCTCTCGACGTTTCCAGTCTCCCTGGTGACCGGGATAGACTATAAGTCTCTCCGACAGATAGGCCTCGACCACTCGACAGAGGTATTCGGGCACCCGGTGGTACCGGAGTGCCCTCCGGATCGTACTCCAGGGCAGGGAGTTGAAGGCGTTGGCAATGTCCAAGGACACTGCCACGACACACCTGCCCCGGGACACCGCAGCCCCCGTCGTGAGGGCTCGCACGCGCATGATGGCGTCCACCGTAGAGCGCATCCTGCGAAAGCCGAACTGTCCGTCCGAAAGGTCCGGCCCCACCCGTGCTAGGCGCCCGACGAGGCGGTTTGCAATGACTCTCTCAAAGAGCTTGCCCACCTCGTCGAGCAGCACAATGGGCCGGTACGCGGACGGAGAGTCCGCAGGGCGCCCTGGCTTCGCTATGAGGACCAGTTTCCCCGTCTTCCAGCAAAGTGGGAACTGGCCCCTCTCCAAACATGCGCTGAAGAGCCCTCTCAGTCGAGGCCCGAGAGCCTCCATGGCCAGGACCCAAGCCTTTCCAGGCAAGCCGTCGGGTCCTGGGGCGGTGTTTTTGGCACTCAGCCTTCGCACCGCCACTCTCATTTCTACTTCGGTCACCTCTGGAGCATCGTCGTCGTCGCTGTTGCGGTCCGCGTCAGACACCGCTGGCGGTGGAGGCGGAGCCATGGGCGGGGGGGAGTGTTCCCCCCGCGCAGGGAACAGAGCGTTCACCGCACCCTCTACGATCTGGGGCCGGAGACTCTGAGTCAGTGGGGGAGCCCAGGGGCGGAGCTTTTCCCGTACCATATTGTACGGGCGCCCCCATGGGTCCGCGTTCAGAGACCCCAGCCACACGTTGCGGGCCTCCAGTTTGGCCCGCTTGATCTCCGTTCGGAGGGTGCGTTTTGCCGCTCTGTATCCCTCATACAGCTCCGCCTCTCTGGCCTCCGCATCCGGCGGGCGGATGCGGCGCCTGCAGTGTCTGGCGTACCGGCGCCGCGCGTGACTGCATGCGTTGCGCAGTGCAGCAATCTCCGGCGACCACCAGCACACCTGGCGCTTAGCTCGCCCTGGACGGACTCGGGGCATTGCCGCGTCACAGATTTGCGACATGGCCTCCCGGAACCACTCCGCCTCGACGTCTATGTCGACAGGCCTGTCCGGTGCTTGCACCCAGGCCTGTACCGTCGCGGCTTCCAGGAGGAGCTCCCGGTCCATCTGCTTAAGCGCCCACCGCGGACCGCAAGGGCTCTGTCGGACCGGCGCGGCCGAGGTTTCGGCGGAGACGTCCAACCGGATGTACCGGTGGTCGGAGTACGTCTCCACCTCCTCCATAACGCGCCAGTCGACGACACGCGGCAACAGAGCGGGGCTGGCGAACGAAATGTCCACCACTGATTCACCCCGCATCCGCGCCAACGTGGGGACAGAACCCCGGTTCAGGACGACCAGGCCCAGCTCCAAAGCCCAGTCCTCCACCATCTGACCCCGTGGGTTCGTGTACCGGGAACCCCAAGCCGTATTCCAGGCGTTGAAGTCCCCGCAAACGACCACGGGGAGGGAACCAAACCCAGCGACGACGACATTTAGCTCCATAAGGGAGACCTGGAGTTCGTCGAGAGATCTGCTCGGGGACAGGTAGAAATAGTGCATCTTGTAATGAATTTTTTGTCGAGGGTGATCGTACCACCTAGCGACATCTGTGGGAATTTTCTAGAACTTCAGTTTGGTTTTGATGTTTTTGTACTAGATGGCGTTAGAGAAGAGTATTTTTCAAGAGCGTTTAATACTTCAGAAATAAGATTAATAAAATGGCAGCAATTAGGTAAATTAGGTTAATAAGCATTACATATTAGTTGGTAATAAATTAAATTATTTCGTTTTTCAATCTTTAATTCTGTGGTAACACAGTGATATGATAATGATTCTGCCCCAAACTCGGGCTATCTGATTAATTAGGTACTTTAAAGTAAATTGTTAAAAGTAACGAAATATCAGTCAATCTCCCTAATATTAAGTAATTTCATTGCTTAAAATATAGCAAGAATTTTTCCATACTGCCAACATTACGGCGAACTTCTTATGTGAAATGCACTGTAGAAGCCGATCGCTCCTCGATAACTGCGGGGAATATAATATGACGGTTGCTACTTTGAAAGCCGAACAACGAGTCTGTTGCAATTTGAGTTGAAGTCGAAAACCTTGATCAATGTCCAGGTACGCCCCTGTTTACTAACGGCAGGAGTTCACATCGGTGTCGGGTCGACGATGAAGTAGGTACCTGGGACTCGTCCTCGACAGCCGGTGGAATTTCGTGGAACATTTCCGACGTCTGGCTCCCAAACTCAACTGGGCTGGGGCTGCGCTCAAGCGGCTCCTGCCCAACCTTGGGGGTCCAGATGCCTCCTGCCGGAGGCTCTACGCGGGGATCGTTCGGTCCATGGCCTTCTACGGGGCGCCGGTGTGGGCGCCGTCGCTGAAAACGCAACCGGCGGCCATGCTGAACGCCTGCGAGAGGGTCATGGCAATAAGGATGGTGCGGGGATACCGCACGGTCTCCCGCGAAGCGGCGAGCCTTCTGGCTGGCCTACCACCGTGGGATCTGGAGGCAACAGTCCTTGCACACATGCACGATATGCGCGTGGAGATGCAACGCCAGGGTGAAAGTCCGCTGCCGTGACAGGTCACGGCATGGCGGACAGAGCTCCGGCGGGATCTCATGGTGAAATGGCGTCAACGTCTATCGCAACCCAGTACTGGGCACGCCACAATCATGGCGGTAAGTCCCCCCTTTGAGGCGTGGCTGGAAAGACCTCACGGCGTCCTTACATTCCGCATGACGCAGGTCCTCACCGGACATGGTTCGTTCGGGAATTTCCTGCACCGGATTCGTGCGGAAGTGACGCCCGGGTGTCGCCACTGTGCGGAATGCCCGGAGGACACGGTGGAGCACACAGTCGAGGTGTGCCCTGCTTGGGCGGAGCATCGCCGTGCCCTCGTGGAGGTGATCGGCGGCGGAGACCTCTCGTGCCGGGCCTTGGTTGAGGCCACGGTCCGGAGCGAGGAGAAGTGGCAGGCGGTCGCCGACTTCTGCGAAGCAGTAATGCTCGCAAAGGAGGAGGCCGAACGCATCAGGCAACGGCGTTATCGCCGCCGCCGCCGCCGCCGGGATTCTGATCCCGATTTCCGGCCACCGTAGGCGCGGGCTTGCGGACAGTGAGCAATGGGTAGCTCGCTGTCCGGCCGTCCGGTAACTGTCCGGACCAAGCCCAAGTCGTCGACGGCGCGCACTGTTCCCGCGCGCCTCAAGGAGTTGTCACCAACAGCAGGGACCCAGCCGGGTCGAAGCCTATTGGGGCCAGGGTTATCCGAAAGGGCGCTCGAGCCCCGGTATGAAGGCTAGAAGGAACGGAGTGGGTCTTTTAGTCAGTAAGAGTCTGACACTATCTCCCGCTCCAACCAAGAGCGGGGGATGTCATGTCAATGCATGATTTTTTCCCACCACCGTGCCCGATCACAAAATAACCATTTGTAAAATAGGTGCATACTGCATACACTTATCCCGTTTCCTCCACAACTCGCACTCAAAGATTCAACTAGGTAGGTACTCAATACACCACTGATACAGAACGTGTTACGTAAGGTATATTCCAATAAAATTGTTCAATTAGCCAAAGCAAAATAATAATGTGGAACAGCTTTACATGATCGTTCGAGTCTCTTTGTTCTTTTTTCCATCATCTTAAGCGCGGTTTCACTAATTTCCCGCCACCGTCACTTTTCAAATAAAGTGATGTTCAAAACGCTCAATAATTTCCCGCCACCGTTTGTCAAATAATGTTCATAACGCCATCTATTTTGAAACTTTGGAACCAGATCCTCGATCATTACAGCGTTCCAGTACCTACGGCAACTTTTTAAACGTTCCCTCGGCCCTAGAGAGCATGCCGCTGGCCCTACTGTTTTGCTGACATCTTGAGACGCGAGTGTTCTTACTGGACGGCCGAACGGTGAGTAATCCATTGCTCGTCGTCAGATTAGACCTCTATTAGACGTCTAGTGGCTGTAAAGTCGTTGCCTTTTCACTACCCGCCCCCTCTACCCCCTAGGTTATAGCATCAGGAAACAGACTCCAGCAGAGAATCCACTCCTTAGCTGTACGCACAATAAATGTGTTGCCAAAATGTTTTTGTTTTACAACCACTTTTATTTATTTATTAAAACTTCATGTAACACACAGATACAAAGGCGGACTTAATGCCTTAGGCATTCTCTTCTTCTACTTCTTTTATTACTTTTTCTACTTTTGATGTAGTTTCCAGAAAAAATATTATTATATCGTATTAGTGTTATTATTGTATAGTACAAAAAATAAACACAGGTAAGTACCCAATTTGTGATCGATGGTAGGAATATATCACTCTCTCTCTCAATTCTGTATGCTATAGCATAATCAGCCTTTTAATATTTGTTCTCACTGCTGGGACTCAGGCTTATCTCTAAGAGAGGGAATGGGCTGTAATCCACATCGCGGGTCCAGTGCGGGTTGGTAAGTCACATGTCTTCGAAGTTAATCAAAACTTAGGACATGCCGGTTTCCTGACGTTGTTTTCCTTCATCGCTGTGAAGTAGATGAAATTCGATGACCCAGTGGCAACAGCCTCGACTTACGAGTCGTATTTCGCGGGATCAAACCCACGCTGGCGTATTACTTTAGTGTCAATTCAGTATACTTGTACATATTTCAGTATAGTGGAGGTTTTAGGATTGCGGAATTTCAAAAACATTTTATTCAATAAAACCCAGAAGTAAATAAAGCTGTTTTAATAATTTAAATCTTTTTATTAACTGAAATAAATCTTAAAAAATAATTGTTTAACACTGTATCACTTAAAAGGTACAATACTAGGTACATATTTATAAATTAAAATAGGTACTAACTTAAAGCAAAAAAAAAATATATAATATTATACTTTTACAAAATAAAACTAAAATTTTAACAACAATTATTCTTTTCATCAATGAAAGATTTAAATTTTTAAAACAGATTAAATTAAATTGTCATATCTAAATTATTCAATAAGTGAGATTTTTATTATTACATTTAAATAAATGCATGATCATATAACATGTTAAAATCATAAGATTTCTATAGAAAATGAAGACACAATGGTTCTGCAACAATATTTTGCTGTTTATAAATTGCTCAAATTTTGTGAAATAGCTGGTTATATTTAATGAGATTAAAATTGACAACAGTGGTGCGTCTATTTAAGTAATAATTATTGCTCAAAATGGCTTAACCTTTTAAATGTCTACGTCGGATATATAGACGATAGCAATCTATACTCTGTTCAAAATAACATTAGACATTTATGAAAACCTTTTATTACTGTCCGTTCAACCGATTTTGAATTTTATTACGTTGGTAGCATGACAAATGGCGGCTGCAGTAAATAGTTGGTATGTAACCACATTTTTGTTTTTAATGCCAACCTTTCTTCTTCTTTCTGCCCTTATCCCATATTACTCGGGGTCGGCGCAACACGTTTTCTTCTTCCATTCTGTCCTGTCACCCGTCAAACTATCACTAACTCCCTTTTCTTTCATATCACTTCTCACACAATCCATCCATCTTTTTTTCGGCTTTCCTCTCCCTCTCCATCCATCTACATGTATACTCAGAACTGTTTTAGTAATATGCGCTTCATCCCTCCTCTTCACATGACCATACCAAGACAACCGATTACCTTTCAACTTTTGTGCCACTTTCAAACTTCATCTAATATACTCATTTCTCACTTTATCCATTCTCGTCACACCACACATCCATCTCAACATTCTCATCTCCGCTACATGCAATCTTTTTTCATCCTTCTTTTTCATGCCACCCTTATGCCTACGAAATAGAAGTTAAAATCGGTTGAATAGACAGTAAAAAAGGTTTTTGTAAATGTCTAATCATAACGCAAATAGGGTATACAATACTACTACGCCATCTCGTTAGCTCTTCTGTCATCTACAGGGATTGAAGAACTCCACAAGATGGAGTATACAGTTGCAAACACACAACCATGGCGAATAGGACGCCAAAACACGCCGACACAATCCGACACGGACAGTTAAAGGGTTAAATGCCTTTAAATTTTCACTGACATTAACAATACCATACCCCTGGATTCTAAATTGATATTTAGAAGTTCAGAACTCGATCAATTCTATTATTAATTTTATTTCAACAGGTTTTTCAACGTAGCACTATTTAAACCAGGGGCTTTCTTTTTATCTGTACTTGAGTGATTTATTTGCATAGGCGAAACATTTGAAGATAGTAAACTTATTAACCAAATGGACATTATTAATGGCATGCGGTAGAGAGCGTTTGTATGTCCATTAAGGTGAATAAGTTCGCATAGTTCCTCAAATATAAAGGCCCAAAACTGTGTGATGTGATGTGATGGCGCATCGTAAAAATCTGCGAGCTCGCTTGACGCATCGCAAGAACTTGCGAATTGATTCGCATCGCGCGTTGAATGGTCACCTGAGGCACTATCATGAGCTCTTAATGCTTGACGAACTGAAAAGTATGGAGCCATATAGGGTGTATAAGATCCATCCCTCTTTCTCGCTTGCACGCTTGGTCTTTTGACACGTCATGATAAGGCCCCTGGATCGATGTTTTGTCGCACGAAATCGCATCGCATCGCAGTTTTGTGTGAGAGCCTTTAAATGAGACTTTTCAATTCTTTAGCAATTTTTCAAGAGGTGAGAGTACCGTAGAATAACGAACAACTTTCACTATAGCACCAAATCCGATTTCTCTCCTGCAAACTTTACTCAATTTCGCTTAGTAATATTTGCCTTTCAAGCGTCGATATAAATATTTGTTCACGTAAGCGCAGCAGAAAATCGCTCAACTATTGCGCCAAAAATGCCGCCAACTGTTCCATATAATTTAGACAAATTGCAAGAAACAGTTAACTACTGTTTTAATAAGGCAGTGTTAGTGCCGTAATAAAAATTGTTCATATTCATAAGAACTAGGTACTTTCAGCCCAACGAACTATTTGCCAATGAATTAAATACACTCTGTATTTTAATCGAGGTTTCTGAAGTATCTTTATAAAATATTACGCCTATACAATATTGCTGATACTGAGTTTATGATATTTTTTTTTTACATATTTTATAGTATTGCTGCATTATTATTCAAAGTATTACATAATTATAGAAAATGTAAATTCTCTACTAACATTGAGATCACATTGACTGTGTTAAAGATTCAATTTATTTTGAAAAATAAAAAAATGGCATTTTGCAAAATGACCATCGCATATTAAAAAATATTTTAGCGGATGCAATAAAAAAAAAGTAAAAAAAAAGAATAATATACTTACTTTTACCTAATATTCGGAATATCGATACTTTTTACAAATTCGCGATGATATTTTAATTATAATTAATACTAAATAAGGCATAAAAATATTTATGTTGGACTAAAAACGATTTATTAAGTTGCGTACAAAGTTAGCTCGTATTATTAATAATTATTATTTAGATAAAATACGTCTTTTACATCTAAGGCTATAATACAAAAACGTGTGTGAATGTTGTGTGTGGATCTCTACTATTATTATGTCTTAAATTATTGCGTAAAAATAAAATATATTTTTATAAAGATTTATATCTATTTTCTAACTGGGAACGATAAATATTGCATATAAACATTACTTCTTAAAGTTAACATTTCAACATCACCCAAAAAAGTTAATTTGCAAATTGACATTGTTGAAAAACACGGTGTAAAAAAAAAGAACTTTTTACAACAAGTTACACAACATGTTTTCGCAGCAAGTTGCCAAACATTTTTTCTAACACCCAATACCCTGGGTGTTACAAAAATCTCATTTTACAACAAGTAGCAAAACATGTTGCCAAACATATTTCTAAAACCCAACACTTGATATAAAACATGTTTCCACAACACGTTGCCAAACATGTTTCTAAAACCCAACACAACATTCACCAACTAAATGCGTTCACACAAACAACCAAAAAAACATTATATTTTACATCATTTACATTTCAGTCGTAATAAAAATATGAATATCGTAGTCTTATATAAAGCGGCACTATTTACATCTAATTATTATAATGTAGTAGTGACTTTACGTATAGATAACATTACTTATTACTTTAACTATCGGTTTACTGGTTAAACTTGGTAAGAAAATTGTTTAAATGACACTGATAACATGTTACTGGAAAATGTTTAACGCTGTACTGTTAACTTGTTACTGGAAAATGTTTAAGGGTGTTTTTATTATCGTGCGGGTTTCATCACGCATGCGGGATTGTTCGCACGCGTCGCCCCCGCAAATGTCTTTTTCATACAAGTATTTATTGTAATGCGTGAAATACGCACGCGGGATGCAGGGCATGATTTCAGGCAACAGCCCCGCATGCGTAATGAAATCCGCACGACATGAAAACATCCTAAACACAAGTATAAAACCGTAGTTAGCTGCATTTTTATTTGAGGTTGGTAATCATCAAATAACCCATCTTGCTCTGGGTGGAGCGAGAGGGTGTGTCAGACTTTTACAGACTAAAACCCACCTGTGTTCGTTTAGTAGCCCTTTGCGTGCCAGGGCTACGGTAACTTTTACTAATAATCCTGCATCTTAGCTGCCTGGTTTTTTACTTTCTAACGAGTGTTTTCGTGTACTATTCGCTAGGGTGGTAAGGTTGCGACTGGGTACTCCATTTCGTTAAGCTCGTAGGCAGTTATAAGGTTAAGTCTACTGTATAAATACTGTAAACAGAACATGTTAAATGTTTGTGTAAAATTGCTAATTTTACAAAAACGTGACTGAGCGTCGAGATGACGTCAGAACAAAAGAAGCGGAGGCGTGGCCAACTGGAGGCGTTCGACACAAGAGAATAGGATAGAAATTTAACGGTTGTAACTTGGCTAGAGGGGCTGATCAGAGATTTCACTCTGTCCCTGTACCTCCAAAGGTCAAATCTTCCCTATAAAAAGGAGGGTAGTGGGTCTTTTCCCACAAACCTCCGTTGAAAAGATAGGATCCTACGAACAGACGGGTGTTATGTCTGGTATAGGCAAAATATGTTCAAATCACGCGGAAAATTCTAATTGCGCGATGCAGGATTTCGAAGTTTAGTTCATATGTGGCGCCATAGATGTCACTACAGATCAGATACATTTCATGAAACGATATTTTTTTTTCTAAAATTCCTTTTTTTCACGTAATATAGAAATATAATAGATAACCCAACTAGGTTTTTTTTTTACTCACACAAAAAAACAAAACTTCTTACCAAGTCTAACCTTCAAATCGCTAGTACATTGTGATGATACGCATATATTACATCGTTGTAATCTTAACACAGACCAACGCAATACATATAAAAAACTATTATAAAAAAAAATCTACGCGAAACTCATGTACGTGAAACATTGTCTTTTTTTATTAAAGGCAGTTTTAATTAGTGTTATCGATTCTTAAAATAAAGTACAAAGGAAATAAAGACAAATCATTTTACTAATCCAAATAGCTAGAGGCGTAACGTGAACTAATGTAGGCGTAGGTGAAAGCACATCAGTGAGGCCTTTTTCTTTCATAAATTCGAAAACGAGACAGCGACAGTCGCAACACAGTGTTCGACCACATCGTCGTTTCATCATCATCATCAGCCTTTTTAATGTTCCCACTGCTGGGACTCAGGCCTCCTCTCTAGAAGAGGGAATGGGCCGTAATCCACCACGCAAACCCAGTGCGGGTTGGTGGATGTTACATGTCTTCGAATTTTTGGTTCTAGGACATGCCGGTTTCCTCACGATGTTTTCCTTAACTGTTTTGAGAGCAGTGGTAATGAAATAAATTACACAAAGTAATGCGCCTAGCAGAGTTTGAACCCGCGACCTACAACTCGGTAAGTAGGAGCCATTATCACTCGGCCACCACTGCTCTCTCGTCACTTAGTATCAGGTAAAATAGAGTTCAAACGCGAGCCTATCAATTATAAAAGAACCCTTGTTCGCCCCTTTGGGTGCGAGGTCTTGGGCTATGGCCCTCTTCGCCCACGCCTAACTACGCGACTGCAAATAGCAAAGATACATCCCACATCCTCTAAAAAACTATCATATAACGAATACGGTAGCTTAAGAACGTTGCATCAGTATTTGACAACTATACTCCATTCAGCGTTGGAAGGCCTCCTACAAGCTGGACCGATGTCCTGGTGAAGGTTGCGGCAATCCGATGGATGTGGGACAGGATCGTTCATTGTGGCAACACTTGGAGGAGGCCTATGTCCAACACTGGAAGTTTATCGGAAAAAATGATGATGGTACTCCATTCACAACATTTTAACAAACCCTTTTCTATTGTCCGTTCTATCGATTTTGAAACAGTTGGTAGAGTGACCACTTTTTTGCTTTTAATGCCACCCTTATACCTTCGGAATAGAAGTCAAAATCGGTTGAATGGACAGTAAATAAAGGTTTGTTTAAATGTTTAATCATTTTGTGAATATCGTATAGTCACACTATAGTAAGTAAATAGCGCTTTTATTGATCAATAGAGATTCAAATTGTATTTTTATTTCATTACCCGAATTTTGTGTCATGACAGTTTTTTAAGAGGGAATGCGACAGTCTCACCCAACGACCTTGCAGCTACTAGACGCCTCATGTTCGAACTAGCTCACCAAAAAAATTCTGTCAACTAGCCGAGGTCTGGGGGAGCGGGGTACTGCGTTCTGATTGGTCGCTCGGCGGCCTACATCAGATCTGTAAGTCATATGTGTTGACAGACATGCGTCGCCTTTTATTACACGTCTAAAGAAGGCCCCAGATAATCGTGCAATAAAGTACATTGACCTTTTCCTAATATCTCTGCGTAGGTACACGAAAAACAAACAATGTACTGCTTTTCATTACTTACAGCCGGTTTTTTCATCTAAAGTAACAGCCAAAGTAACGTCATAAAGTAAAAGTAACGGTCAAATTCGTTTCTTCACAATTTTAACTGTTGGTTTAACTGTTACTTTTGCCTTTAACTTTTACTACTCATTAGGGGGCTGTTAAAGCTAAAGTCACTGTCATTTTGACAAAGTTGTAGGTTATTTAGGTTTCACTAATATGTTATCACGAACTTCGTCCAGTGAAAGTTCAAGTTCATCAGACGATGGGCACGCCACAATCATGGCGGTAAGTCCCCTCTTTGAGGCGTGGCTGGAAAGACCTCACGGCGTCCTTACCTTCCGAATGACGCAGGTACTCACCGGACATGGTTCGTTCGGGAGTTTCCTGCACTCGATTCATGCGGAAGTGACGCCCGGGTGTCGCCACTGTGCGGAACGCCCGGAGGACACGGTGGAGCACACAGTCGAGGTGTGCCCTGCTTGGGCGGAGCATCGCCGTGCCCTCGTGGGGGCGATCGGCGGCGGAGACCTCTCGCGCCGGGCCTTGGTTGAGGCCATGGTCCGGAGCGAGGAGGAGTGGCAAGCGGTCGCCGACTTCTGCGAAGCAGTAATGCTCGCAAAGGAGGAGGCCGAACGCATCAGGCAACGGCGTTATCGCCGCCGCCGTCGCCGGGATTCTGATCCCGATTTCCGGCCAACGTAGACGCGGGCTTGCGGACAGTGAGCAATGGGTAGCTCACTGTCCGGCCGTCCGGTAACTGTCCGGACCAAGCCCAAGTCGTCGACGGCGCGCACTGTTCCCGCGCGCCTCAAGGAGTTGTCAGCAACAGCAGTGACCCAGCCGGGTCGAAGCCTACTGGGGCCAGGGTTATCCGAAAGGGCGCTCGAGCCCCGGTATGAAGGCTAGAAGGAACGGGGTGGGTCTTTTAGTCAGTAAGAGTCTGACACTATCTCCCGCTCCGCCCAAGGGCGGGGGATGTCAATGCATGATTTTTTCCCACCATAAAAAAAAGTTCATCAGACGAGGAACTTATCGTTAGTTATTTAACGCGTAGACGTAAAAAGTTTAATGTTCGCAAAGGTCATTTCGTATGGGACGACGCTGATTTTCTGTTCCGATACAGAATTTCAAAGGAAACAGTTACATACCTCAGCCTGTTGTTACAAGATAAACTGACGCCAACCACTAAGTTTATTTTCAGTTTGTATTTAATACGACTACGATGTACAGTGCGGCCGTTCTATCTTGGTGAGTGTGAAGTTAGGCTCTGCGAACTTTAGCGCTTGTGTACCTATACCTATACCTACTCGTATAAAAATAACGGTTTCAAAAAAATAAATGCCAATAACAGTTGTTAATATCAATAACAACAACTAATAGCATTTATTTTATTACTTATGTTATTATTTATCAATTCAATTCTAAAAACATTCGTTCGTTGGCGTTCGTATAGACAGAATCAAATGACATTCGACTTTTTGACACTACTTGACAGTGGATATTGCGATGTTGTCATGCGTAAAAAAAGCTCCCCACGTTTTTTTAGGGTAATTAAGCCGTTTGTGTTATGGTAACTCTATTGACTTTTAGTTTAGCTGTTACTTGGATGAAGAAACACATTTGCTATAATATCAGTAATAGTCAAGTAAAAGTTAATACTTTTACTGATAGTTTTAGTTGTTGATGAAGAAACTGGCTATATGTCATGCAAAGGATCACGATATATGTCGATTCAAGACAGCTTTTATTTCCATTTTTGAAATTAAGAATTTCAACAAATGTAGAGGGGTCAATGACCGTTATTGCACGTTTATCTGGAATATAATTTAGTGGCTGTAAGGTCGTTGGTCTCACAAAAGTGTAATACACATTGATTTAAATAAAATAAAAATGTATAGGACAAGATTTTCAATTAATTATCATGTTTTATGTGAATATCCCAAAAAAGCGACATTTTGGTAATAGAATTCGTAATTGTTTGTCTCTACTTCCTTCACAAATAATTCAAGAATTGATATCGCTTTAAAAACACCGTGTATTAATATAACCTTGCAAGCATTCCATTTGCTAGCTAAAATATACTTATTTCATTGAGAAAAATAAATATTATATTCATTACAAAGATCGATATTTTGTCGATTGGCTCGAAATCGATACGAGACAACACTAGGACTAAACTCGATTTAACTGGTGTCGTTTGCCGATTTGTTCTTTTTTTAAATTCATTTTCGCTTCGATTCATACTAGATTTCATACTTAATATTATAGGCAGCAAAATTATTAATGGCAATTGCTATTTAATTGCCTTTAAGCACCATTACAAACCATATCATTTAACAACGCCATTTAACCTAAGTTCTAATTCATTTTCGACCTTCAAATCGCAGGCTTTAAATAAATGATATTTCTGCATCGAGACCGACGAACAAACGAAGGTTGCCGAACACCGTATTTAGGGTCTTTCGGAATAAAAAATAATAATAATTACTATAAGTAAATATTTTTTAGTGGTTTCTCAATCCATGACCACAAATTTGCCTATTTTTACTAATTTGGTGTGTTATTTTAACCATAAAGTATTTATTTAATTTTTAAATTCACATCACTAAATTTTAGAGCCGGCAACACTTTCCGTTTCTTTTTTACTTCGAACTTTGAGCTATGCCATGGCGTACCTTGTGATCCTTCTTTAGTGTTTTCTTTTTCCTATAAAACAATTTTCTTTGCAGTTTTTACTTCTAAGTAATGAGTGAGCCGCCATATTTATTGTGCCATCCTACAAATCGGCAAACCGCATCCGTTTTTTAAAACCCTTAAAAATAAACTTTTACAGAATATAAATTATAAAAATGCAATGAACTCTAACACTACGAACGCAGTCCAATTTTTAAAGCAAAGAGGTTTAGAGCATGTGGGAAGGAGATGACATGAACCATATTAAGATAAAAGTTTTCCAGATTTTTTAGAAGAGAGTAAGATTGATTCGGACCCATTTGACAGTACGAATATCTCAATTTGGTCGGCGATGCGCCACCGGTACGTGGAGGACTTCCCACTTATTCGCACAAAACGTTTTCGGAACACATTCATTGTGCGTACAGCTAATAAGTTACTTCTAGGTAAGTGCGCTCCATCGTCGACCACATGGTCGCTTTCCATCAGATGAGATAGCGGTCAAGCGCGAACGTATCAACAATATAAAAAAAAAATTGATAATAAACCACAGATAACAGACCACAGTTACTCGAATTATCCTGTGATTCATATATGTTTATTGTTAAGTCTTTATCGAATATTATTTTATAAGGAATTGAGAAGAAAGAGATAAGATCTAAAAAAGAAATGGGATTTTTAAGTGTTCACAAAACTTGTTAGTTCTTGGCAAGCATAAATATAAATCAATGAAAATGTAAACAAAACTTGACATAAAAGATCTAAAGAAGAATAATTTAGAACTAATAAAAGATAAAAAATCTTAAATTTATAGGAACAGAGTGTAAAGTCCCCCAAATCTCCATTGAAAAAGAAAGAAACTCTGATGAAACGGGTGTTGTGTCTGGGCCGGGCAACTACATCAATAACTGAGTTTAGACTCTTGTGTATGTATACCTATTTATAAGAAGCGAACTCTGATACCGCGATGCAGGGTTTTGTAACTTTAGTTACTATGTTGCGATATAGATGTCGCTAAAAAAGAATAAACTCAAAAATTAATAGTCCGAGTTTAAAAATTCTTTCATCAATAGAATGCTACTTCATCACTGAGTGACAGAGTCATACACATACTTTTGATTTTTTAGCTGTTGAAGCCGCTGGCAGAAGTTAGTATGAATATAAAAATAACCCTGCGTTCCGAATTGCGATAATAGTAATAATATCGCGAATCCGACCAAAGCGCAACGTTACAACTATAACTCAATAGCCCTTATATTTTGTGACTATTAAATTTGGTCGGTCGGATATAATCACTTTTATCGCAATTCACTGGGCAGGTCTGCCTTCTCCTTCCCTCATGTCACAACCTCAATCAATTTTACAATACAATGCAACTAGCTTCCTAAACGTGCGAAACTTTATAAAGTGATACAGATAAGAGTATTTTGGCAACGTTCATATATGGAAGTGTAACGGTTAGGTACTTACATCTACTGTTTTTTCATTAGTAATATATTTTATACAAAAAGAATTATATCAACATTGTTGATGTATTTTATTTTGTAACGTAGTTTTGATTTGTATTGTAGCGATACAATTTTTCTTTTATCATAGATCAATAAATAGACTAAGTTATAGTGTAGTTTAAAATAGTTCTTCTCTCTCTAACTTTACGTTTTTATTTTTTTTAATGTACTCGACACTAGAAATTACTTCTGAATCAAAGGTGCGTTCACAAACATGTAAACTCATTTAAGAAAGACACCCATACCCGAAATAATTATCTGTAAGACATGGAAATATTTGTTCCATGTTCTATTTGTACCATTGTTTGAAAATAGACAGAATAATGTTTAGCATTAAACGTTTTTAGTGCCTTGTGTTGCTGTCAAAGCAGTGGTAAATAAAGCAGAGATTTAATCAATTATATTTTTAGTTGATTGGATAACAATTTTTGTTGAAAATCTTTAATTATTTTAGCATTCACAATTATTATTGTAACAATTATTACTATTAATGCCAGCTATCGGTTTTATACTTTTTTTTGTTATAGTTTTGTGCAAGGCGACATTTGAAAAAGTTGGCAATCGACCACTTTTCACTCTAAGGGTGAGTTGCACCATTTAACTATAACGATAACCAAACCTTAACCAGCCGTGAAACGGCCGCCTATCGGTCAATTCGACGATTTGACAACTGTTAACGGCTTTGTTATCGTTATAGTTAAATGGTGCAACTCACCCTTAGTAATAAGTTTGAAAACGGGTCTAAAGGGAAGATTGTCAACTATACCTGTACCAAACCAAACATATAAAAACTTGAGTCACAGTGTTTGTTACACACGAACACCTCCTGAACGGCTTGGCCGATTTTTATGTTTTTTCTTTTGTGTATAAGTCTGAAAATAAGTGTTTTACCCTCCTACCCGCACCCATCATTTTTTTTAATGATAATTTACATGGTAAAACAACGTTTGCCGAGTCAGATAAAAAGTCTATAATATATATTATAATAGAGAAAAATTGTACCGCCACAAAAAAAATCTAGACCATGACTGTGTTTTCAACCATCTGGGCATACATAAGTCATACAAACGATACAATACAATAACTGAGTATTATTATTATTTATAAAATGTTACACTTTGAGCAATGCACTACTTGTGTCCTATGTACAAAGTTCAATACATACATTGTCTATATACATCGGTGTCCGTATCTGAAACAATGAAATTATTATATTAGCGGAAATTATTTGTAAAGGTTACAATTAATCAACACAAGTTCAGATAAGGGCGCTTTCAATTTATGCGTACTGCTGCCGCACGTTTTCCGTGCCGCAGTCAGCCGGCTGCAGTACGTTAGCAGTCCGAGAACAAGCGTCTAAACTGAAAACGTGTCTGGATGCCGTTCGTTTGGATGCCAGTTATGCGCTATTCAACACCGAATTGAACATGTGGTGCTTGTGACGTTGTCGTACTGTTGTCGACCGTTCGCCGAACCTCGCACTTTTTATGAAAAATACGATTACGACTAGCGCATCGCATCCGCCCCGCAAAGCGGCTTAGGGAAGTGAACTGGTTAATGGGTGTTGAAAGCTTTTAGTGTTCAGTGTGTTCGCTTCGCTTGCTCGCTCTATTTGCTCGCTTCGCTTGTTCGTTAATATATTATGCTTGCTTGTTTTTATTTTAATGTTTAATGTTATTTGTGGGGCAGTGCTTCTCGTTATTTGTGGTATATATGCCATACATGACATAAGATAGGGAGGTGTAGAGAGAGAGAGAGAGTTGTACAGTTACCTGTGGTGTCAGTGGTGGCGAGGCCGCTTGGCGCTGGTCATGGGCGGGTGCTGCGCGTGGTGGCCGAGCGTCACCAGCGCCGAGGCCACGGCCAGCCCGCCCAGCGGCGGCGCGCGCCCGGTGCCGCCCGTGGGCAGGCGCACCAGCAGGGACAGCACGGCGGCGCGCCCGCCGCGGCACGGCTCCAGGGCCACAGGCGCGGGGACGCCTGCTCCTGAAGAAAGACGACGGTGTGACGTGAGAGAAACAGTTAGGTCTACTGTCTAAGGACGCGTAGCTTCATAGACACGTATTTGTCATTACAGGTATTTCACGTGAAGCGGACATCTAAAAAATTTCGATGTTTCTGATTTTGGCAATATTTGAGTATGTTACAAATGTATAAATGATAAATGATAAATGATATTTATTTTGCAAATAGGTTTAAAAAACACTTTTACACGTCAATTTTTTTTTCGTCAATTTATGCTAGATGAGGCCGGTGTTTCCTATCTGACTACCCTGAGAAGAAACACCGAAACAAACTCAGGGGTCAAAGTCTCTTTTAAAGTCCATACAGTAAATATGTAATGGTCAAATCACATGAGAACCATGCAGATTTGTCTGAGATGGTCTTTTGAAGAAAGAACCATACAGATTTGAGTGGACCTGTCCAATCAGTGTAAGCATTTGTCAGTATTCGAAAAGCTCAACTTAGGACTACTAAGGAGCTCCACGACCTGACGAACAATACCAAAGAAAGGACATTTGGGTAGGCCGCAGAAAATACTCAAATTGCCAGACATACGTTAAAATTACTGAATAGAAAAGAAAAAGCAATCAACATAGTCCTCACATTTACAATAATCTAAGGAAATTAATAGTTTACAAAATATTTAGCAAAGTAAATATTTGTGTCAAAGAAAAAAAAAAAATACTTTAAGTACTTAAAATGTATACACGTCAATTTGTAAAATAAAATAAAAATAATCTCCAATGTCAAATTGTAAAAAATTAAATAAAATAAAAAGAAAAGGCACATTTGAAAATAAAAATAATAATAAAAAAAAAAAATACAAAAAGAAGATAAAAATAAAAATATCAACAGTTGTAGTAAGTACTGGAGCAGGTCAATCCCAAGCCTTCTCGTCCTGAATATAGTCCTTTACAGTGTAAAAAGCCTTTTGACAAAGTTTACGTTTTACAAATGATTTGAACTTATTAAGGCTTAGTTGTTGAATATGACTAGGAAGTTTATTATAGAAGTGTATACATTGGCATCTAAATGAGCCCCCTATTTTTTTGAGCCTGGTTGCAGGAACTACAAATTTATGTTTGTTTCTTGTATTAAAATTATGAATATCACTGTATTTTTTAAACATGTCTATATTTTTATGGGCATACAAAATATTCTCGTAAATATACTGTGAAGGCACAGTCATTACATTAATTTCTTTAAATTTATCTCTGAGGGAGTATCTGGGACTTAATTTATAAATTGAACGAATAGCCCTTTTCTGTAAAACGAAAATTGTCTGTATATCGGCGGCATTTCCCCATAATAGAATACCGTACGACATGACGCTATGAAAATAGCTAAAGTAAACTAAACGGGCTGTCTCTAAATCAGTTAAATTTCGAATTTGTCTTACAGCATATGCTGCTGAACTAAGTTTTTTCGACAATTTGTCTATATGTGGGCCCCACTGAAGCTTAGCGTCTAGAGTAATGCCCAAGAACACAGTAGTATCTTCAGGACTCAACTCTTTACCTTTTATTAGCACACTGGTTTCTACTTGCCTCACATGAGGCATGGTAAACTTAATGCATTTGGTTTTTTTTTCATTAAGAAGCAGGTTATTTACATTAAACCAGTGTACTATTTTTGAAAGAGCTATATTAATATCGTCAGTAACCTGCTGCTGACGTTTAAGTTTAAACAAAAGTGAAGTGTCGTCTGCAAACAACACTATATTATGATTGTCTTCTATGAGGTAAGGTAAGTCGTTTATGTAAATTAGAAACAAAAATGGGCCAAGAATTGAGCCCTGGGGCACACCCATTTTTACAATAGATCCGGGAGATCTTTGTCCGTTTACGTCAACTCTCTGAATCCTTTCACTCAGATATGATGTAAGAAGATCCAGGGAGGAGTTCCGGATCCCGTAATGGTGTAGTTTCCTGATTAATGTTTCATGGGGAACGCAATCGAAGGCCTTGGACAAATCGCAAAAAATGCCCAAGGCATCGCATTTATCTTCCCATGCATTATAAATATGTCCTAAAAGTTCAACACCAGCATCGGTTGTCGAACGACCCCTAGTAAACCCGAACTGTTTGGTATGCAACAATTTATGTCTATTAAAAAATCTCTGTAATTGCTGTAGAATGAGCTTTTCAAATATTTTACTAAAGGTAGGTAGTACTGAAATAGGTCTGTAATTTGTGGGGTCCGATGTACTACCGGTTTTGAATAATGGTATTATTTTACTATTTTTCATTAGGTCAGGAAACTCACCGCGATCGATACAATTATTAAAAATAAAAGCTAAAGAAGGAGCTACAATGTTGATTATAGACTTAACAACGTCCACAGAATTACCCCATAAATCTGCAGTCTTTTTTACATTTAAAGAGTGAAACGTCTTAATAATATCAGCAGAAGTCACATGTTCGAAATTAAAATCAGAATCGCAAGCTTTTACATTCTCTTTAAGCAGAGACTCTGCAGCAGTGGGTGATGAGATCAGAGATTTTGTTGTTGATATGGGGATCTCTGAGAAAAAGTCCTCAAAAGCCGCGGCAACCTGTGAGTCTGAAGTGATCACATTGTCATTAATTACAAGTCTATAGTCACTAGATGGTCTTTTAGATCTTCCAGTTTCACTATTTATAACATTCCAAGTGGTTTTAATAATATTATTACTGTTTTTAATTTTGGAACTCAAATAACGCGATTTCGCTACAGAACAAAGCTTTTTAAATAATTTTGAATAATTTCGCACATATAAACTAAATTCAGAAGTATTGACAACAATCCTTTCATCATACAATTCGTAAAGCAGAGTTCTACTTATATGAATACCAGTGGTAGCCCATTCACTGAACGACACATTATTATTAACCGAAATAGTCTTAGGTATAAAAGTAGAATTAAATTGATTACAGTACATGTTAAAGAAACCTTCATATTGATGATTGAGATCATCATATGTAGACAAGTCTGGTAAATTATTAATGAGTTTAGTTTTAAAAGTTTCTAAACGACTTGTAGTTTTAGGGTTAACAATGATATTCTTTTTAGCCGCTATGTGATTTTTATTCTGAAAAGTAATTAATTGTCCACAATGATCAGAATCTAATAAATTTATTATTTCTTTGTGACTTGGTACAATATCCGTATAAATATTATCTATGCATGTGGCACTAGTAGGAGTTATTCTTGTGGGCTCCAAAAATAGGTTAACAAGATTGTAGGACCGAAACAAACTTATAATTTTACTACATAAACCTGAATTCTCTAATAAATTAACATTAAAATCACCACAAGTGATTATGTACTTGTTTGAATTGCAAATCTTGTGGAATACTTCATCCATTACCTTTTCAAAGGAGTCATACAATCCAGAAGGGGGTTTGTACACACTTAATATAATAAACTGCTCCAATTCAATACAGGCTATTTCAACTGACCGCTCAACAGATAGGCTCACAATATCCTTTCGTTCTTTGAATTTAAGGTTGTTGCTTACTAAAATATGTGAGCCACCCCGTATGGCATCACATCTACAGAAAGAACTACCAACCTGGTGATTACTAAAATTAAACATCAATTGATGGCTTTTAAGCCAATGTTCAGTTAAGCAAAGAATGTCAATATTATTGCAATTAAGGAATAAGTCTACTTCTAAATCCTTGTTCATAAATCCTTGAATATTTTGATGCACCAAGTTGATACTACTTAACGATTTTAAAACTGTATTGGAAATATTTTTGTTTGTAAGTACATTCATGCTAGAGATTGACTCTGTTGTCTTAAATTCTAATTTAAATTAATATTTGATGCCAAGTTATTGGCAAAATCAATTATCATACTATTGCGTTGCTCAATAGGAGCAATTTGTTTAGCCAAGTTCTTGGCTGTAATAGAAAAATAATATGATAGCGACAAAGCTATCTGTCTCCTACAAAACTTTGAAAGATAGTAATTATCTACAAAATTTCTATCTCTAGTCAAATAATAGTCAGTACCAACATAATTATTGGAGTCAATTAAATGAAATAAGTTATTATTTAATGTCACATTGTACAAAGTTGTATTGATCTTATATCTAATTAGATTTTCTTCCTGTGGCAAACTTTTACTATATGGGAATGTGAACATAACTATTTTTTTTAAACTCAGGTTACTCAAGGTGTTATAATATTGCAGTAATTCTCCTTTGTTTACATAACCCCTATTACCAACAAAAATTAAAAGTATAGTGTCCTGGTGAAATTTACATTTTATAAATTTTTTCATAATATCAAATAATGAACAGCCAGGCATACAGTTATTAATTATTGAGTGTCCCGGATATTCATGTGCCAAAAGATGGCCTAAACCTTTTCCAATTTCATCACAAAATATAACTATTTCTTTATTTAAAATCTGTTGTGACAAACAATTAGTAATTTCTACCGGCAAACTGACACTAGACCGGGGTAAGGTGGTATTACATATTGTCAATGAATGATCCAGCGCAGAAGCAATAGATGGTAATTGACAATGCTCACAATTCGTTTTTTGTGAGCTCACCAGCTCATTCATTGCCAATACATATTCCCTCATTTGATTTTCAGAAGCTGTATATTTTATAGTCATTGAACTCAGTCTGTGTTGTAGACGGTTTAATTCACTTTGCAAGTCTTTAGTGTCAGTTTGGTATTGTCTGGTACTTTTTTCTAAGTTTGAAGAATAAATATCTAATTGTTTCAGTAGATGTAACCTTTCCCTATTTAGTTTGACATTTTTAATGAAGAACTTTTGTTTCTTGACCATTTTCTTGGTTTTCATAATATATCTGTTGATTTTAATATATTTTTTCAGTTTATTTTTACTAGTAACTACCCTCACTCTCTTACATGATGTAGAATCATCATCACTAGTCAAATCTATGGTATAGGAGGGCTTAATTTGCGAAACCATTGATGGGGCAATAGGCACCAACTCGCTGAATAGACTTTGATTCAACGAGGCAGTGATGTTAAGATTAGTTGTCTCTAGTTCTGATATTTGAGATTTTGCCTCTTGCAGTTGTTGTTGCAATAGGTATTTGTGACTCAGAGCATGTTCATACTCTGTACTACATTGGCTGAACCCGTCCACAACAAGTTGGAGCCTATCCCGGTCTTCTATGGCCTCAGTGAATTGAATATATAACTGAGCCATTTCATTTTTTAACTTTTTATTATTTTCATGAGCTTCAAAGAGGACGTTTTCATTGTCATCTATCTCCTTTTTTAATTGGTCACAGAACTCCCTCGAAGCCTTTAATTCGCTCAACGCCAGACTGAGTTTGGACTCCTCCTGGCGAGCATAAGCGCTACGAGTCATAGTCATGATTATAAAGCGGAGGAATTAAAAAGAAAATAGAATAGACTAGGTCGATTGTAATAGAAGTTCAAAAGATAGGTAGTAGTTAGTGAAAAAGAAATTATACTTTAGAAAGTTAAGTTCTGTCACCAACCAATTAAGGTTATGTTTACGTTTGTTCAATTGTCATTCACAACATTAAGCAACCGAATAGAAGAATAAGGAATGTACTAACCATTAAATTAACCGATCGCAAACAATATGCAGCAAATCAAATGTAAAAAATTGTACCTGATAACAAGATGACAATGCAAAAATCACTCGTACCGGTAACCTCTACCTGTCACAGTTTGATTGAAATTTTTGCACTTATTTATACCTAATTTCACGAATCTAACACGTAATACACTTATATATCTTATTTACTTGATGAGTTATTATGAAATATGTTTAAAAAACAAAGATATTTAATATTTAAAATTAAAAATTCAAGGGACTAATTTAAATCAGCTGTTAGCTGTAGTGTTGCCACAGGAAAAAAAACCTATATTCTCGATATACGTACATAACATTTTTATTGTGTTTTGTATGATTTACGAATTATGTGGGTTTGAAAATTTGACGAACTCTCAGGTATGCGCTACTTCGAATGCCGTTATCCAGTTTAAGGAAGTTGAAATTAAATAAATTAAGTACTTACATACAAAACTATTGGTAGGGGCGACGAGGTGGGGATCTTGCGCGATACTCGAGCGCGTCAGAAAATTATATGGGGAGAAACCCTGCAATGTACTCCTACCACATATGAACCCTTAATATGGTGGGGATCGTTGAGGGCAACCTGTCAGATTAGTAAAAAAATGTATCCTCGGAAAAACTCGAGCGCGTCAAATTAAGATCATCATCATCATCATCAGCCTTTTTAATGTTCCCACTGCTGGGACTCAGGCCTCCTCTCTAGGAGAGGGAATGGGCCGTAATCCACCACGCGGGCCCAGTGCGGGTTGGTGAATGTCACATGTCTTCGAATTTTTGGTTCATGCCGGTTTCCTCACGATGTTTTCCTTCACCGTTTTGAGAGCAGTGGTGATGAAATAAATTACACAAAGTAATGCGCCTGGCTGGGTTCGAACCCGCGACCTACAACTCGTAAGTCGGGGCCATTACCACTCGGCCACCACTGCTCCTAAATTCCAAATTAAGATAAGGTAAGTTAATATATAAAGGTGTATAATTATTTCAATAATCTAACAATTTGAGCGCGGCATAAGCAAATGGGTGAGTCATAAAGCTAGGTTGTAAGGTTTCTGTTAATATTTTGTTGCAACGTGCAATTTTTTTACCAGTTTGCTAAGATGATTTTGATAGGAATATAAAAAAAATTACACTTATCGATGATTTTAGCTACCATGCCATCGCCCCACGAAAACCGCCAGATTATAGGTTTTTTGTAACCTTGATAGGATTACCTTCAAAATAAAAAACAACCAATCGCGCCAGAGTATTTAGAGGTTATGTTTTATTTTACATTTTTGAAAATTCTCCTCACACGCTCTCCCCCAATAAAATGAAAAAAATTGTCATAGACTTCTTCGTTTTAGAACCTAATCTTTACAATGCAATAGGCCCCCATGAAGTTTTAGTAACTGCAAATTTAGCATACGTCCCTCCCCTACTATATGAAACTCTGTCGACAAATCGGCAACGTCGTGCTCGTTTCGCTGTATGCAGGCTTTATGCGGCGTATATCGAGCGAAAGCACGTTTTTATTTTTATACAAATGGCGGAAACGACAATGTCACAAATGGTTGAAAACGCACTCGTGTAATACGTCTTGTGGACAGAGTTCAGTACGCTGTGCTGCTCAAGCTGTTTGGCGTATTTTAAAGCCTCTATGAAGCTACGCGTCCGTAGAACGTAGGCCTAGGTCTGGTTACGACGGCAGTATCCAGCAGGCCTAGCCAAGTTACGACTGTTTCGTTTCGATTCTCTTGCGTTGAACGCCTTGAGTTGGTCACGCTTCCAATTCCTTTGTTCCGACGTCATCTCAACTCTCAGACACATGGTCAGAACAAAGGAATTGGAGGCGTGGCATTCGACGCAAGAGAAACGAAACGGTTGTAACTTGGCTAGGGCATTTGTTTTCTGGCTGCACGCATCACGACATGATGAAATTCAAATTTCTCGCACGCCGTCTACTTGCGACTGACCAAAATCTATTTTTGTTCAATGATACCTTTTTGTGGTGGGAAATCATCAAATGACTTCTCCCACCGAGAAGCAAGAGGACGTATCAGGACATTTACCGACTAAAATCCACCTGAGTCCTACAGATGCTCTTTCGTTGTTGTTATTTCCATGCAGATTAAATTAAACCACATTGTTTTGAAATTTTTTAATAGTTTTGTTTGTCTGGAGTTTCGCTAGGACCACGGTAACTCTTTCTAAAATAAACACTTAACTAAATAATGTAGAAAAACTGTTTTACGACGCAATAGCAACAATAGATTCAAACAAATGGTAGAAAAGGTGTGGTTAATGAAGAAAAAACATGTGGGACTTGGACAATATTATGGAAGTCGCGGAACAGATTTCCTTTAATATATTTAACATATCTAAAGGAAATTTGTACTATTCTGCTTAAATTTTAAAATAATTACTTGATATAAATATTTGAAAATACTGGGTAGTAAAAAGTTTGCTTTAATTTTATAATGGTTTAATTTTTGCCCCGGTATGAATACGCCTTTACTTTACAGTGGCACTGATAAGTCCCTATTTTCTTAGCGCAATTAGACTATAAGTGTTGACTTGACTTGGTTTTGAGTTTTGAATCAAATTGGGACAGATATAGGTATACTAATTCAAAACATAATAATCTACGAAATAAGTACAGCATAATTTTTGTAACAGTAAAATAACCATTTACTTTCATCACGAACCACGGCACTCACCTGCTCCTCCTTTCTCGAGCTCGACGCACACTTGGCTGAAAGGCCGCGATGCCATCTGCTCCATTTCCACGAATAGGCGCTGCCTTCTTCTGTACATATCGTATTTCTAATACAAAACAATAAATATTATTAATAATATTCAAAATTCGGGACTAACTAACGGGACTTCATTAGTTTCAGTTTTCGAAAAGTATTTGAAGAGCGCCTAACTCGAGATACTATTCCCGTACAACCTCTCTTACGTTTTATGACATCATTACACATCTCTCTTTAGTGTGTTTTGGTAGCAGATATCTTGTGGTTGTTATCTAGGGTACTATTGAAATCAAAAGGAGAATTACATAAGGCTGGATAACCATTTTTTTTTGGTATTAGAGCATTATTTTATTTTTGCTGACTGTATTTTTTAAAAAAATTTGTGAATGCAGTTTAGAATATATTAAAAAGTTATGGATGGTATCACAGGAACGTTTTCCTGTAGCTATAACGGTTAAGGTACAGTAAGGCCGCAAAAGTCCATAGGAACGCTAATGATTACATTGCTACGAACCGAGCGAGCGCGATATTTCCGTGCGTATGTGTGCGCATGTATGAGTATCCACATTCCACAGATAACACACACTAAGGAACTGTCGTCGCACTGAGCTATATGGTAGCATTGATAAAATTCGTGCAAATTCGTCATGTGCTGGTAGCCGTGTGAACTAAGTGTTGGATTCGCAAATCACGTAACCCGAGTTCAAATCATGGTCGGTCCGTTGCAGTTATTTCTTACTTTGAAAATTCCCAATCTATATTGATTTAATTGTTTTTTTATATTTCTATGAAAAATACTATTGCATTTTTTGCACTAAATAGTTGCAAATTACGAATGTGATCTATTAACCACAAGAAGAATCACATTCGTAATTTGCAATTATTTAGTTGTTACATCTTTTCGATGTTATAAGGTGGAAATAAAAAGACGTGTTTAATAAAAATGTTTATTCTTTATATTTACAAATTAAACATTTATGAGAATTGTGACGTCGAATTGTTACCTAGACAAAAAGTTATCTTGTAACCGTTATCTATGTTACGCCTAAGATTGTTTGTTGGAAGTATACCCACTTAGACCATTCATAATATAAATAACGTAACAATGAACGGATATTCAAATTTTAATAAAATAAAATATAGGTAATTGTTTATATCCAGTTATTTATTGAAAAGTGATATATGATTTGGACTTTGTAAACATTTTGTTTTTGTGTAACGTCACAATGAATGTATTGAGGTCATAGCTTAATTGTTCATTTTCTTGACGAAAAGAAGATTGAAACCAAACCTCAATTTCTGTTAAAAGAACTTTAGTTCTCACAAGATAATCGTCAATTAGATGAGAAAAATAAATTGAACTATAGTATTATGTTAAAACAGTGCGGGTAGAAGAATAAAAAACGAAATAGACTCATGATTATTGTCAACAAAATTGATAGCGAGTTCACTGCATTCTTAAGATGAGGCGATGGCACAAGTTAAAAGATATAGCTGTTTTAAACGAAAGTAAACACAATATAATACAGTGTTTGTTAACGAATAATCACAGATATGTTAAAATAAAATGGTAGGCCATTTAGTTTAGTTAACATTAAATATTTAGTGCGAAACGTAATCGTTCTTGTTTGTGCCTCTCTGTCAAGTACGGCTTTTTAGCAGGTTTTCTGTGATGCACGCCTTCAGCGTGAAGTGCACGGCGAACAGTATCCATCGAGGTGTCATATAATTCCGCAAAATGTCTCGTTGGTGCGAAACCATTCGTTTCGTATACGTCCACCATATGTCGTCGCTGCGCCTCGCTAATAAGCTTCGATCTCCCACTTCTCTTTCGACTAGCAAGGCTACCTTCTTCCTCATATCTTTTTAGCCAAAGATTTACAGTATTTTTCTAAAATAAAAAAAAATATATATATTAGGCAGCTATACCTACTTCACTTCATTTTCATTATATAAAATGTTAATAATCATAATTATTGAATATAATTTTAAAATAAAACTGCATTTATTAATCCAATAACCAATCCAATAAACCCAACGATTTACGTATTTCTCTTTTAAACCTCATAAAGATACGATGAATGGATTCATAAATGGCATACTTTTTAATTAGAAGATTAATTTGTAATAAAGTTACAATTCATTAATAGCTATTATACTCACATTCAGTCCGGTTTCTTCAGATATTTGTGTTTTATTAAGACCACTTTTATGCAGCCCAATGATAGTCGCCCTCACTTCAATACTAATATTAGCCTGCATTTTGCGAATATTACAATACTGTCAACCTCACGTCACTAACCAACAACTACAACCAAACGACAGTTCATTTCGGTTAAGTTAAAACTCGTGTCTACCTCGCAGAAATCTAATTCTTTATTTAGTTTTTTTTGTGATCTACCTTTCTAACTCTAAGAAATGTGTGAACAAGTTAAAGAATAATTTAATATATGTAATGCAAATACATAACTTCCAATCGGGTAAGAACTTACAAAAAGTCAATAATTGCGTGGGATTTGAACTTGCGGCACGCTGATTTGCGCTTCAATCTGTGTGCCTATACCACTGGGCCATCTTGACTTATGATAAGTTGATGAAATTGTGAATTTCAATCATTTGTTGGCGAAACTTGAAAATAAAAGGTCGTAAGTCAAACTAAACGTCAAACGAATATGTTTTAAGAATTCTTATGGACTTTTGCAAGTGATAGTACTTATCCTTACTGACTCGTCTTAAAAACTAAACTACGAAATCCCGCATCGCACAATGGACAAGTTCTCCGCATGATTTGTACATATGTAACAGCCCGAAATCATATCTCAGGCAGTTGCCCGGATCAGATACCTACTCTCTAAAAATTATTTGGAATTCCGTCCAAAAATTTACACTTCTTTTTTATGTCGTGTACAATAAAGGATATAATACATACATACAATAAATCTGTAGAAATTTTTAGTTTGACGCGCAACATGTAAAATGTACGAAATCGATGTAGATAACTTTTAAACATTAAAATTGTTCGTAATTTGATATATTACTTAGGCTTTGTTCTATCGCAGGGTTTTTCAACCTGTGGGTCGCAACCCCCAGAGGGGTCGCGAAGCCTCTCCAGGGGGGTCGCGAAGCTTTTATAGTGGAGTTGCTAAAGGTTGGGAAAGCTACAGCAGTAAAAAAGAAACAATAACATTTATTAAGATTTATTAAGAAAAATGTAATTTTTTTTTATTAATTATGTATTTATCCGAACCGTAATTGTGAAAATAAGTAAATGTATTGGATTCGCGACCTATTTCTTCATACTAAAAGGGCCGTGGTATGAATAAGGTTGAAAAACCCTGTTCTATCACAATCGGTTGACTATATCGAAAGATATACTGCATTCATTGACTGCTCGGCGGTACAAAGTTCGCCGGGTCAGCTAGTAAATAAATAAAATTTAAAATACTTTTAGATTTAAAATACTTTGAAAAACAAAACAAACCTGCTTAATCTTCCACAAGGCGGCAGCCACAAGTAGCAACAGCAGGAAACACGACGAAAACGTAATAAAGAATTGCTGGAGATTCAACTTGGGGTACTGTGAGAACGATATCTGTATCCACAACGGTGGTCGGAAGTCGTACACGTACACGAAAAACGTCGTCAGCGTCACGTTGTCCTCCACGCCGAACGCGTGCTCCGACTTCGCGAACCTGATCAACCAGAATGGACATGTAATCAGCTTAGACATGGACAAATAGTGTTTCATTGCAGGAAAAAAGAAAGAAAGGAAATTAAAAGAAGAAAGAGAAAATTTTAATTAAAAAAAAAACTTAAATATTAAATAAAAAGTTTATGCCTTTACTTTGCAATATCACTGCGAGATGAATCACTATTTTCTTAACGCGAATAGAATATGGTACTCTTTTCAAAATAACATTAGACATTTATACAAACATTTTATTACTGTCCGTTCAATCGATTTTGACTTCTATTTCGTGGGCATAAAGATGGCATTAAACGTAAAAAAGTGGTTACAATACCAACTATTTATTGAAGCCGTCTTTTATCATACCACCCGCGCAATAAAAGGTCAAATGCGTGGAACGAATAGTAAATAAGATTTTTTAGTTGTAGTTAAGGAGTATAGTTTATACGGTACGAGCTAGCGTGCGAGTTAGTGTACCGAGTAGCTGCAGTACAGTAACTCGCAACGTTTAGACGTATTTTAGGAATTACTATCACGTGCGAGTTAGAGAATAGCTCGCATACGAGTGACTTTAACATTATTTTTTATTGTCGTCTGCTCGATCCCATCATCAGACCCAGTCCTATCAAAGAAACAAAATAAAACCAAATCGGCCCAGTAATGAGTAATAAACATAATAATAAAAATAAAAATACGACGAATTGAGTACTTCCTCCTTTTTGAAGCCGGTTAAAAATGATGATAAATGATTTTTAATGTTAATACTGGTACATATTCTGATTTGACTAAAAGCCAAGCTGCATGCAGATGAATACCAAACACCCAAAGATAAGCCCCTAAGCAGAAGGCCAATTTTTTTTTTTTTTTTTATAATGCTTAAGCTCGCGTTTGACCACTATCTCACTTGATGGTAAGCGATGATGTGGCCGACGATGGAACACGCACAATAAAAAAAAAATACAGTATAAAAACTTACTTAAACCTAAAATTAGTGCAATTAACATCACTGAACAGCGTTCGCTCCGCGGGATCGCTTCGCGTCCTCACGGTCAGGTTCATCCGCGCATGCGCAGAACAAGTTATACTAAAGTCCGCATCCACGTCGGGCTTCACTGGGGCGTTCCTGAAGTTGATCGCTGACAAGTGGCGATCTTCCTTTTTTGATAAGTTGAAGGTGAATTGGTAGTCTACTGCGAGATCATCTGTGGGATGGAAATGAATGTTAGATGAAAATAATAAGAGTGCCATTAGTCATCATCGTTATCATCATCATTACAGTCGAAAGACAAGACTGCTGAACATAGACCCTCCAAGCGACGCCTTGGTATTGTCGCATCTAGCGCCCGCCGCTGCTTTAGTGCTATAGTAACAACGATTTTATATCTATAGCCATAAGGTTTAACTTACAGTAACTAGCTCCCTTGTTGTAGATATCTGCGTGGAAGTGGTAAGTGTTGTCGCATCTGTCACCCACTAGTCTTTTAGTGCTACAGTAACAATGATTTTATATCTATAGCCATAAGATTTAACTTACAATAAGAAGCACCCTTATAGTAGATATCGGCGTGGTAGTGGTTGGTGTTGTCGCATTTGTCGCATCTGTCGCCCGCCAGTCCTTTAGTGCTACAGTAACAACTATTTTAATTCTATAGACATAAAGTTTAACTTACAATAACAAGCACCCTTGTTATAGTTATCGGCGTGGTAGTGGTTGGTGTTGTCGCATTTGTCACATCTGTCGCCCACTAGTACTTTAGTGCTACAGTAACAACGACTTTATATCTATAGCCATAAAGTTTAACTTACAATAACAAGCACCCTTGTTGTAGATATCGGCGTGGTAGTGGTTGGTGTTGTCGCATTTGTCGCATCTGTCGCCCGCTAGTCTTTTAGTGCTACAGTAACAACTATTTTATTTCTATAGACATAGGTCTAACTTACAATAACAAGCACCCTTGTTGTAGATATCGGCGTGGTAGTGGTTGGTGTTGTCGCATTTGTCGCATCTGTCGCCCGCTAGTCTTTTAGTGCTACAGTAACAACTATTTTATTTCCATAGACATAAGGTTTAACTTACAATAACAAGCACCCTTGTTGTAGATATCGGCGTGGTAGTGGTTGGTGTTGTCGCATTTGTCGCATCTGTCGCCCGCTAGTCTTTTAGTGCTACAGTAACAACTATTTTATTTCTATAGACATAGGTCTAACTTACAATAACAAGCACCCTTGTTGTAGATATCGGCGTGGTAGTGGTTGGTGTTGTCGCATTTGTCGCATCTTTCGCCCGCTAGTCTTTTAGTGCTACAGTAACAACTATTTTATTTCTATAGACATAAGGTTTAACTTACAATAACAAGCACCCTTGTTGTAGATATCGGCGTGGTAGTGGTTGGTGTTGTCGCATTTGTCGCATCTGTCGCCCGCCAGTCCTTTAGTGCTACAGTAACAGCGGCCGGTGTCGGGCGCGCATGCTACGGCTTGCGCGTTACATTCACATGCTGTAAACAAGGTTAACTTTAGTTAGATAAATTAGAATTGAGTTGGCCGGATAAGAATTCAGGAAATGTCTGAAACACAGGTTTAGAATAATGCACGAGATCATAATCTTTATTAATTTGATACAAACAATGCTCGCGGTGCTTCATCAGACATAGCGAACCAACTTCATTAATTCTTTCTTTCTTATTTTTTTTTATTACACACAATATCATACATCACACGCACGAAGCGGCAAAGTCGTGTCTTTGCCGCTCCGTTGATAAAATTTCAGTTTTTAAAGCGTTGTAAGCTTCACGCAGGCGTACATTAAGCTTATAACGAGGCTAAGAACTCACGAAGCAACAAAACAGCTATTTTATTTTAAAACTCACGAGACCGCGTAATTACGCGGTTACGCAGCCGCCGCGGTTGGGATTTTCGTCCACATTGCATGACGGGCGGAGAAATGATAGGTGCCCGGTCGCCCTCCAACCGACCGCCTCGCGTGCGGGTGCAAACCGCCGAGGCTGAGGGCGACCGCGGCCCACGAGGTTCTACTAGTTGCTCGCCGGTACAGCGGGAGCTGCGAACAATCGCTCACTCCACGGGTGAAAAATATATAACTGCAGTCTAAAGAAACTGCAGACCCGCAAACGCGGGGGCCACGGGTGAAAACCGCTCCGTGAGTTCTTAGCCTAAGGAACGTGTCTATGAAGATACGCGTCCGTGGACAACAGGCCTAATTTCATACAAAATAAATAATACTTATAATGGAACGCGTCTTTAGTGTTTTTGTCTATGTCAAATGTCATTGCCAATTCTTCCTTGCGACTGTGTTTGTAACATTTTTGACCTCCGCTTATCTATACGGACCGATATCTCTTATGTCTTATCACTCAGGGTTTTGGCGAGATTTCTTCCGAGTAAAGTTCAATGGCTGTTTTAATTATTCGTTAATTGATTTCTGGATATTGTGATGTAAAATTGGTGTGGTTTTGTATCTCAAGTATCTGCGCAACTGGACAATATGTGGAATCATTGAAACTGGAGCGATCTCTGTAAAATGGAGCTGAGAATTTTATTGTAGTGTTGACTAACTCAGTGAAGTTTGCCGAGACTGTTGACCTGATACATTTGCTGCTAAATATTACAAAAAAATTACAATGTGTTCAGCCATATTCTAATACAATAGATAAACAAATTCAAAGTCAAAGTCAAAAATATTTTATTTCACATAGGCCTACATGGGCACTTATAAAACGTCAGAAGCTAGTGTACGGTTCCAAATTGGTCGTTTCCTATGGAGAAGAACCGGCAAGAAACTACATAGTTACTCTTTTTAAAAAAAGTGGTTGGTATTACAGTATTGATAGATATTATGTAAGAACAGTGTAGACCAGTCAAATATTGTACACAAAAGCACAATAAATATTATCATAGTAAAAAACAAATTAAGTCGTAATAGGAAGTAGTCTAAGAGTTCATGGAGTATACAGTGTTCTCACATTCACATTACAAAAAGAGGCTATATAAAAAAAAAGAAATCAGGAATAATATAATAATTACAACTATCAATAAAATGTTAACAAAATAAATTACTAACAAATTTAAGACAGTTGAAATATAAATAAAAAAAAAGGAAATATTGCAAAAGCAATGTGTTAGAGAAAAAAAATGTAAGATATTGATGGATTTACCAGGGCATGTGCAGAGGTAGTCATTGCCAAACAAGCGTGTCTTCGACATAGTCTTTAACCTTGTAATATGCTTTTTCGGTTAGGACACAATTGACTATTAATACGAAGACATGCCTTAAAGGACTTAGTATCCAAGCCAAAAACATTAACAAAGAAATCTATCACTCTTGACTTTCTTGTTATCAACACTGAACTCAGATTTTCATAGCGTTTCGCTTTTTTTTTTGTGAAATCGAACACAATAATCTGCACTAGGCCATGGTGGATTACTGCCCATTCCCTCTGCTAGAGAGGAGGCCTGAGTCCCAGCAGTGGGAACATTATAAGGCTGAGTATGTGTTATGTGTGGTAACTAAACCATAAAAAAATATATAGGCTAAAAAATATAGCTTTATTGTTAGCATACGCGAAAACTGAAACATCTGTCTAGAATTTTTGTGTAAAGAATCTATGTAAAAAATTACAAGACTGTTTTATGAAAAACCACAAAGTTATGGTACCCGTAGTGTAGTGGTAGGTTATGGTGCCCGTTATGGTACCAGTAGCCTGATGTTAAAATCAAACAAGCCAAATATCGTTGAAGTTTTATCGTTCCATCGAAGTCGTATCCAAAATCGGTATTCACGTGTTCCTTAATCGGGATTGGATAAAACGACAACTCAACTGGCTCGAAACTAAACGATATATCAAACACTTATTTCCAGTTACATTAATAAGTATTCTAACAGGATATTGAAATACAGATTTTTTTTTTTAAATCGACTCTTATACCAAACGACTTTAAAATCGGTGTCGTTTAAACCCTGATGATGGATGTGAATACGGTAATGGCCTAAACGACTAAATCGCTACGATATCGTTACAGTTTTGATTACGTGAATCGGGCTACTGGTTGGCGACATAAATTCATGGTCACCGGGTCACTCGGGCGACTGATGGGTTGTTTTTCTTCCGCACCCAGCTGTGTGCTGGCGCCTTATGTCCGCTATAACCTGCCGAGACCCATGTAGTACTTAGTGTTGGTGGTATTTTTTTTTTTTCGATGGGAAAAATCATCCAATGACAACCCCCGCTCTTGGGCGGAGCGGGAGATAGTGTCAGACTCTTACTGACTAAAAAACCCATCCTGTTCCTTCAAGCCTTCATACCGGGGCTCGAGCGCCCTTTCGGATAACCCTGGCCCCAGTAGGCTTCAACCCGGCTGGGCCCCTGCTGTTGCTGACAACTACTTGAGGCGCGCGGGAACAGCGCGCGCCGTCGACGACTTGGGCTTGGTCCGGACAGTTACCGGACGGCCGGACAGCGAACTACCCATTGCTCACTGTCCGCAAGCCCGCGCCTACGGTGGGTGTTGGTGGTGTCCAACTTGCGACCTTTTTTAAATATTTTTGGGAAAAAATATAACATGGTGTAAAAATTATTGGAATCCATTCAGTTACTGATTCTGAACAAACTATATTCAGGTTTCACAAATACTAAAAATAATGTTGTATAACATTGACAGGTTCGCGCTTGACCACTATCTCACCTGATGGAAAGCAACGACAGAGCACTCTTGCCTAGAAGTAACTTATTCACTCTTAACTTAAATAAAAAAAGTTAAAATAAAATAACCTTTATTTCCTACAAATTACATTCATAATTATGGATCTTATGGACTATATTATTAATACCCCAAAAAACATTTATGTACACTCACCGGCACGGAATCTTGGCCAAGCGCGTATTTCGCGATAACAAGAGCTTTAAGTGTTTCCTATGATTATTTATTATGAAGGTTCGTCTAAAAAATGTTTACCTTTAGTTCAAGAGGGTAATTTATCATGTTTGAGTGCAATATGACGTTATTTTTAAGTTTTAGTTGAACCCGGTCATCTGAGCGACTAAGTTGCTGTTTTAAATTTGTGTTTTGTGAAAGTTTATTGTTAGGTTGTTCAATTATTGTGATATCGTACTGTTACTTCAATAACTAAAGGTGATTTAATTCCAATAAAAATGCCATTAACACCATCACAGGTTGCACAAGCTGTAGCATTGATCGAACAAGGGCTGACACAGCGAGAAGTTGCTGTTATACTGAATGTACCACGTTCATCGATGCAGTATGCGCTGAAACGATACCAGGAGACAGGCCGCTACTCCCGCAGACCAGGCAGCGGAGGCGTCAGATGCACATCAGCCCGGGATGACCGCTTTATTGTCCTGGAAATTTTGAGAAACCGCTACCTCACCGCTGTTGAGATACGCCAGCGACTCCAGTTCACAAGAGGTGTCAATGTTAGTGAACGTACAGTGAGAAGACGAATGGAGGAAGTGAATTTACAAGCTCGTAGACCAGCACGCGGCCCAGAACTTCTCAGAAGTCACCGAGTAGCTCGACTTCGATTCGCACGAGAACACGCCAACTGGACCCATGAGCAGTGGGCTCGAGTACTGTTCACAGATGAGTGTCGAATCGCTTTACGAGCTCCAGATGGTCGGGAGCGAGTGTGGAGAAGAAGAGGAGAGCGGTTTTTACCCATTACCACCACACAAACTGTTAGTTTTCATGGAGGCTCTATAATGGTTTGGGGAGGAATAAGTTCCGATGCACGTACGGAGTTAATTATCGTCGATAACCGATTAACGGCAACACGATACATCGAGGAGATTCTTCAGGAACACGTGTTACCATATTCAGGGTTTATTGGATTTGACGAATTCCTCCTAATGCACGATAACGCGCGCCCACACGTTGCACATTGCGTGGAGGAATACCTTACAGAGGTTGGTATTCAAAAATTGCAGTGGCCAGCTCGTAGTCCAGACTTAAATCCAATAGAGCATATCTGGGACAAGCTTAAAAGAAAAATAAAGTCCTCCTCCAACCCGCCTGAAACTCTGAATCAGCTTCAAAATGCAGCACTGACCGCTTGGGAAAGCATACCACAAGTTGAGATCAGAAACATCATCCAAAGTATGCCAGAACGAATGCAAGCTGTTATCGGGGCTAGGGGAGGAAACACCCGATATTAAAATGCAAACACAACGAAGACTTTTTGGTTATTTTTCATTTTGTGTTCTTTTTAAATTGACAGTGTTAAAACCAATATTTTTGTGAAACTGCTTATTTTTTTAAAGATTACTGCTGGTGCATCATTTTTTCAATAACTGAGTTACAAAACCATAAAAAAAACCTAATTTAGTGCATAAACCCATAATATAGTGAAAATTAAATATTTAAATAGAAATTATCGGCAAGATATTGGTGGCCAAGTTTCCGTGCCGGTGTATAAACTATGCCATATGTGTAAAATTTCGTTCTTATTTTTTACACTTAAGTATATTAAAACTATATTACTGTCTTATTGGAAAAAAAAAAAAAAACAAATTATATTACTGTCATAAAACTGAAAGATAAACTCAACAAAACCTCGTTAGACCGACTGGCAAACTCAGCTGATGATGGCGGGTGACGCAAGAGTCATGAACTTAACCGAAGTCAGCCGAACGACACGCGTTAATTCACGAAGACAGATTTTCTGCTGAAACCGAAACTGGTGCTAAAACTACATTTTTTTTTTGCCGAAACCGTTCGGTCACCATAAAATTTAAATTATCTTTAGATTATAATAATCTATCTCGCGAGATTGTAAACTGTCGAAAGATTGGGAATCATAATATACTGCTTACAATTGAACGTATTACTTTTCGGTAAATTATAATCTACCGAAGTAAGACTGTTAAATCACAATCCATCGCGCGTTAAATTGACAGAGGTCCGAAGTCGCGAAAGTCGACAGTGTACAATCTCGCGAGATACGTTTATAATCTACCGGTATTTACAATTTGACGGTGACACACTACTGTCATACCGAGTGTCACCCACTTCCAGTACTACTTACGTTGACACACGCCGCCGTTGAGAGGGCTGCCCCAATGTCCGGGCGCGCACACGTCACAGTGCTCGCCCACCGTGCGGCCCGCGCACGGTTGCATGCAGCGGGCCGCACTGTCGCATACTGAGTGGCCGTTGCATTGGCAGGCCGGACATGCTGTAAAGTGCCATCTGGAAAGGAAGATAGTACATCGTCAGCATCAGCAAAATGTATTGGACAGATTTGTTTTGCAAATCGAATATTAATATTTAATGTTGAGCTGAGTGAGGCTGATGCACGTGTCATGCCCGTGAACGGGTGCCATCGGTTGAGGCTAGTCATCTCTTGGCTGCCAGTGGCTTAATTCGGTTTCTGTTTTTAATTACATTTAATAAGAAGAATAATAACTTATTATTGTTGCGTATCTGCCTACCTTGTGCTCACATATTAGAAGCGACAAGAAATAATATGTAACCAAGTTCTTTGTAACTCATAATATGTTTTAAAAACTCCATGGACACTCTGTCCATGGAGTTTCTTGCACGTTCTTCTCCATAGAGACCTACGTTTTGAAACGTGCAATTTAGCTTCACTTTTCTTGGACTGACCGACATTTGACTATTCAAATGTGCCTGCAAATGGTCTATTTGAAATAAATGACTTTGACTTTATTTTTGCAATCCTCGCGAGTACAATTGAAGCCCTGTTTTACGAGCAAAAATGTACTGAACAGTAGCTTTGTTTTCCAAATCACATATTAATATTTTATTTTTGCATTCATCGCGACTTACATTGATGAGTAGCCAATTAATAAACAATATCAAAACGGTTAAAAGAGCAATGAAAAAAAAACAATATAATTGAACTCATGTTATTTTTGTAACATTTTCATTTCAAAGTCAGACCCAAAGATTTTTCGTATTTCTTAAATCAAATCTAATTTTAACTAGTGCGTTCCAGGAACACGAGTTTCCCTTTTGAAAGTAAACCCATGGCCCCAGTAGGCTTCGGCTCTGTTGGTCCCCTAACGTTACGCTGACATCTCTTTGAGGCACGCGCAATTCGGAAAAATCTTCGAGGCTCTATTCGGGAATTGTAGTTTGCACTTGCCCAGTTTTTTTTTAAGTTGGGAAATCCTCAATAACTTTTTCTTTTTCAGAACGGAAAAAGTTATTTGATAGCCAAGTCATTTTTACTGAATAAAAGCCACCTGTGGTTGCATAAAGTCGTAAAATGGTGAATCGAAAGTCAATGGATGTGACTGTAACTTTTAAATCAAAGTTAACAAATGAGGTCATTGAATACAAAGTTAACGGGTAAGGTCGTTGAAGACACAGTTAACGGGTGAGGTCATTGAAGACAAAGATAACGGGTGAGATCATAATTTTAAAGTCGTTTGCTCCCTCTTCAACTTGCTTTTCAACGACTGGCTGGTGACTGGCTGGCGACTGGCTGGCAACTGGCTTTGGTGTTAACACTAGTATGTGTGTACAACACTCACCTGTGCTGCGCACAGACCCTTGGCGCGTGCGGCCTCGTGGCGCCCCCCGGCAGGCAGGCGCCGCTGCCGCCGCCCGCGCCGTCGTCGCACCAGCCGAGCGCGGCACCGAGTATGTGTATACAACACTCACCTGTGCTGCGCACAGACCCTTGGCGCGTGCGGCCTGGTGGCGCCCCCCGGCAGGCAGGCGCCGCTGCCGCCGCCCGCGCCGTCGTCGCACCAGCCGAGCGCGGCACCGAGTATGTGTATACAACACTCACCTGTGCTGCGCACAGACCCTTGGCGCGTGCGGCCTGGTGGCGCCCCCCGGCAGGCAGGCGCCGCTGCCACCGCCCGCGCCGTCGTCGCACCAGCCGAGCGCGGCACCGAGTATGTGTATACAACACTCACCTGTGCTGCGCACAGACCCTTGGCGCGTGCGGCCTGGTGGCGCCCCCCGGCAGGCAGGCGCCGCTGCCGCCGCCCGCGCCGTCGTCGCACCAGCCGAGCGCGGCACCGAGTATGTGTATACAACACTCACCTGTGCTGCGCACAGACCCTTGGCGCGTGCGGCCTGGTGGCGCCCCCCGGCAGGCAGGCGCCGCTGCCACCGCCCGCGCCGTCGTCGCACCAGCCGAGCGCGGCACCGAGTATGTGTATACAACACTCACCTGTGCTGCGCACAGACCCTTGGCGCGTGCGGCCTGGTGGCGCCCCCCGGCAGGCAGGCGCCGCTGCCACCGCCCGCGCCGTCGTCGCACCAGCCGAGCGCGGCACCGAGTATGTGTATACAACACTCACCTGTGCTGCGCACAGACCCTTGGCGCGTGCGGCCTGGTGGCGCCCCCCGGCAGGCAGGCGCCGCTGCCACCGCCCGCGCCGTCGTCGCACCAGCCGCACGCGGGCTCGGCGCGGCACGCGGAGCACGACACGTGCGCAGAGCAGCCGAGCGCGGCACCGCAGCCGCCGCCGCCTGACGTCGACCAGGCGCGGCAGCCGCCGAGAGGAAATGACGCGCCGTACGCGTTCTGGAACAGGGCTCAACTATAAGTGGCGTTCATACAAGACAGGTGCATAAAGCGGCGATCTGCAACAAACGCCGTAGGTCGCGTCCGGCGTGACGCTGTAGGCGACGTACGAATGCTTACTATGGAAATGCAGTACAGTGGTCACCATCACACGCCAGACGCGGCGTACGAGCGCCGTGCGCCGCGTCCATAGGTCGTACGCCACCTACGCAATCAAATCGGAGCATTCTGGCGTTACGGATGCCGCGTTTTTATCGAAGAAGATGGTGTTTACAAAGGAGCAAAACGAATTGAATCAGTTAAATTGAACAGAATTTTATTTAGCTAGACATCGTTAGTTTTTTTTTTTTTTATCAACGTATTAAAAAACCCTGAACATCTCTCTTCATGAAAATGTTGTGATGCCTTTTTGTTCTCTTCTGTTTCAATAACATTTATATAACAACATCATCCTACTCCTCTTCAAAAAAAGAATGCGAGAAACTGATCGCAGTTTGCGTTGGAAGCCGTGTCCTAGAGTGACCATCGCAGGTTTGCGCTGTGTAGGTCGACCTACGGCGTTTGTTGCAGACCACCGCCTAAGGTGCGAGACCGCACCGTACACGTCACTATATTTTGGCACGATGTCACATCACTGCACGGCTGCACCGTACCGTGTTATACATATGTATGTACTAATATATCAATGGAGTCTGGAGATATTGAAGGCCAAAGAGCATTAAAATCGATTTTTGCGAATATCTCGTTTGCTTTGCACTCTATGGATTTTTTTAAGTTATCACTGTAAGAAGCCGAGTAGAAAAAAGTTGCAACATTTATCTGCTGCGAACTAAGCCCAGACTTTCAAAGTAGTGTGCTCACATAATAGAAGAAACAAGAAACATCCCAACAAACATTTTATCGGTCGCCATAACGTGCTGATTTTAACTTTTGGTTCTATACGCTGGTTGTAAATACGTCGCGATCACGTTGATACGACCGAAAATAGGCCCATTTTATACGAATCAGTGTCGTAATAGAGTTACATAGCAGTCGTGTTAATCGCTTTTTGATCATGTAGTAGTCATTCAGATGTCATAAGGACCTATTTTCATCGAGTTATGATGTTTATTAGCACTGCTTTGCGTCATTTTATCGAATAACCATTGCTCATTACGACATTTATAAGGGATTTCGAAGTAAAGTGATGAGATAAATGTAGTGAATTTAAACTTAAAAACCAAACTATTAATCTTATACTGTGTAAGAATAAAATATTTTTTTATCATTGAAGGAGAAGTACAGCCATTTTATTTATTAAGAATTATATTTGTCGTCAAAAGTCATTTTTAAAGTTTCTTGGGATGTATCCAAGATTATATGTAGGCAACTCATAATATGATTTAAAAGAGTGTCCATGGAGTTTCTTACACGTTCTTCTCCCTAAAGATCTACGCTTTGGAACGCGCAATTCCGCTTCACTTTTTTTTTGGACTGACCGACATTTGACTATTCAAAAGTGCCTGCAAATGGTCTATTTGAAATAAACGATTTTGACTTTGCCTTTGGCACAAAATATGAAACATTTATTCAACTCAGCCACAATATAATAGCGACAAATACAAAGTAAAAGAGAAGAATAGTACAGCAAAAAAATATGTAACGTTGATTCACGCGTCAAAAAAACGTTATTTTTTTTTATTTTTATTGCACTCACCTTATCAACGCAGCGGCCGGCCGAAGCGCACCAGATGCACTCCTCGGCGGTGCAGTTGGCGCACGTCTGGAATGTGGAGCACGGCGCGCTGCACGGCCCGGCCGCCGCCACGCTCCTGGCGGGGAAACCACGGTTTAGCTTGCAACACAAGTTTTATCACAGGGGACCATCGCAGCAGTTCGCATGCTACTATTACTCTTATTAATTTGCAAGCTAGCTAGCTTTATAAGGCTTACGCTTTATACAGGCTTATTTGTAAACTAACATCTTTGCAAGACTGTATTACCAACATCATAAATAACAACTTTTGTTCTATGACTATTTACAAAACATAATTCATTTATCAAAAACAAACCTTCAAGATTTCATTGTCCTATCTAACACGTTTCCACTCTGTATTTTGCTATAGCTACCTACGTCTGTATAAAGAGACGCAGGCGCATCAAGCATCCCCGCTGCGTTTCCCTTTGCTATTGTACTATCGCTTGCTTTGCATAGACTTTGTAATACTTAGAACGTTCAATTTAAATATTTTTATATTTTGTATGAAAATCTAATAAACTAAAATATGATACATTTTTGAAAGTCATAGATCAAAAGTTGTTGTTTATGATGTTAGGAGTATAGTCCTGGGAGGTTGTCAATGATTTAAAAATAACCCTGTATGTTTATCAGTTGTCTAGTACTCATAGCACAATCTCTGCTTTGTTTGGGACCAGTACCCCGATTCACGTAATGAAAACCGTAACGATATCGTAGCGATTTAGTCGTTTAGACCATTTCCGTATTCACATCCATCAATCGAGTTTGAACGACACCGATTTTAAAGTCGTTTGAAATTCGTCGATTTAAAAAAAAGTCTTTATTACATTATCCTGGTAGAATACATAGTAATGTAACTGGAAATAAGTCGATAGATCGTGATTACCGCTTTTGGATAGGACTTCGATCGAACGACTATAAAACTTCAACGATATTTTTCTTGTTTGGTTTTACGTGAATCAGGCTACAGATGGCGTTGTGTGAAAGTTGTGGAATAAATTATTTAAAAAAAGAATTGATTTAAAGTTTTAGCATTGTACTTCAGGAACCAGCAAGAGTTTAACAAAGCGTTCAAGACGAGGCTCACCTGATATCTTCTGATGAATTGACAGGCTTACACTTTATCGTGTCATAGTCCCAGAAGCATGCTCGTTGGCTTAGCTCCTCAGATCCCTGTTGGAAAACACATTACATTCTTATGCTGCCGCTACATTATCGTGATTCGGCGAACATTCGCGCTATCGTGACAAATGGGACGAGTAGTTCGTCGAATCGCGAAGTAATTGGGCGAACACGAATGCTTGTCGGTACTTAAACGGCCGTATAGAACTGCGATTGACCGCTAAGGGCTACATATCACCGAGACATCATGGCGGTGCGACCAGTCGCCGCTACCGTCATAATGTATACAGCCCTATAGAGAGATACTCACCTGGTGTCCGTTTGGTTGCACAACCAATTTGGTGGCGCGACCAGCTAGGACGTGTGGCGACTTTGGTGTCTGCGTGGTGTCTAGTATGGTAGCTTAGGACTATATTTCATCGGGACACCACGGTAGTTTGTGTGATGAGCACGATTATTTGTTCTGTGTCTGGGTGTAATTTATGTATAGTAAGTATGTATTTTGAAAAATATAAGTATGTTTATCAGTTGTCTAGTACCCATAACACAAGCTCTGCTTAGCTTGGGACTAGACGGCGCTGTGTGATAGTTGTGGAATATTATTATATTACTAGCTTTTGCCCGCGGCTTCGCTCCCGCTCTTCCCTACTTCAGCCTACTATACCCTACTCTACCCTACTATACCCTACCCTACTCTACCCTACCCTACTCTACTCTACTCTACCCTACTCTATCCTACTCTACCCTACTCTACCCTACCCTACTCTACTCTACTCTACCCTACTCTACTCTACCCTACTCTACCCTACTCTACCCTACCCTACTCTACCCTACCCTACTCTACTCTACCCTACTCTACCCTACCCTACTCTACCCTACTCTACTCTACTCTACCCTACTATACCCTACTCTACCCTACTCTACCCTACCCTACTCTACTCTACTCTACCCTAAAAAAAAAAAAGTATCCTATGTCCTTCTCCTGGTTCTTAGCTACCTCCCCACCAATTTTCAGCCAAATCAGTTCAGCCGTTCTTGAGTTATAAAAAGTGTAACTAACCGACTTTCTTTTATATATATAGATATTATTATTAAATAAGAGTAAAATTAGAGAAGAGAGATCAAACTAACGTGCCTTTTTTAAACGAAGTAAAAACAGTGCCAAAGTTGCTGAGATTGGTGTAGCCATTTACTGGGCACAGCTCGTTAAATGAAATGTCCGCATTGACTCCAAAATAAGTAGTCTAGCTACTAATGTTACGCGTGTCATAAGAATATCAACTTTAGACATTAACAAATAATGTTCATATTTCTATAAGTGAAAATCATTTTGATATAATTAGTTGCTGCGGTTTCGCCCGCCTGGAATTGGTATTTCGCCCCATTATTATAATTGATAGCCTAAGTTATCCTGTTTAAGTTTCTTGAAAATTCGTACAGCCGTTTGAACGAGAAGGAGTAACAAACATAGACACACACGTACATTTAACTTTCGACTTTATATTTATTACTATTATGTCTAAAATTGAAACTTACATGTGTATGATGATGTTGGTGCGCTAAACAGGCTGCGCACGAGTGGTATCTCCCACAAGCTTCTCGCGGGGACTCGCTGTCCGAGCCACACTCTTCTATTGATAACGCCATCTAAGGATAAACATTTCAGTGATAAATTGTTAATTTTTCCTAACTTTCCATTTTCCTAACTCCACCGTCAGATATCAGACACCCTATTTTAAATATACCAATAACAGTTACTTTTGAATTATCAAAATGTCGGTCAAAAAAAAAAAGTGAAGCATGCCACTTTGCATGTTCCAAAGCATAAATCTCTATGGAGAAGAACCTGCAAGAAACATGGCCACTCTTTTAAATCATATTATGAATTACATCAACGAGTCCATTTCTTCCATCAAGTGGGATCGCGATCGTAGTCAAGCACTAGATTAAATAATAAAAAAAAAAATACTGTAGTCTATTCGCCTTATGAAAATAGTGATTCATCGTTGCCACTCAGCTAGGCCTCTTAACGAGTTAGATCACAGCAGATTAAAAGTCGTATTTACATTGACCAGTTGATGTAAGCTCTTCAGACAGTACGGACGCGTCTTTTTTCAATTTTAATAATGAATACTCGTAAAAGCAAGATTTTTTTTTAGATTTAAGGCTTGCTGTCCACGGACGCGCGTTTTATACAGCTCTATCCGTTTTACAGTTCAGTTGGTTCGCATTAAGAGCTTGTGGTAGGGCCTCAGTAGGCCTTATTAAATGAAATGAATGTTACATACCGGATGCGTATGCCTGACACAGTACATGGCGGACGGGTAGCACGCGCCGCACCAGGCGCAGCGCGCGGCCGTGCACGCCGCGCACGACTCCGCTGATGTGCACAGCCTTTCATCTGTAGAACAAAAACATCATATCATTATAACAGGCCAAAGGCATGTCTAAGGCGTTAAGTCCACTTTTGTAGTTCATGTTGCATGACGATAAAAATGTATAAATAACAATAAAATAAATCATTTCATCAATCATCCATTTGCTTGCGCCGAATAAATGCTATTCTATTCTATTCTAAAATAAATAAATCCAACGGAATTTCCAATACTCAGGGGGTAATTTGGAGAAGTGTGTGAGCTTATTTTTGGCTTGGATACTAAGTCCTTTAAGCCACACCAATTGTACATCACAATATATACTACGAATCAATTTGCGAATAATTAAAATAGACATTGAACTTCACTCGAAGAAATCAAAAAGTAGTTTGTTGCAGTTACTGAAGTCCAGCTACTAGCATTCTACTGGCGAAAGATTTCAATAAAAAACTTTTTACAAAAATAAAATTAAATAGACTTCAATGTAAAAAAACACTGAAAAATACAAAATAAATTTCGACAGTCGGTGTTTCTATAATAGATAGTTTTGTCGAGCCTCGTTATTTAACACCAACTTCCGAAATTAAAGTTATTTTGTACTTTTCAGTGTTTTTTTTTTAAATTGAAGTCGGTTTAATTTTTTTTTGTAAAAAGTTTTTTATTTTTCATTTTTTAGTTACGGTACCAACACTAAAAAGTACCTCTCGGCCAAACTTAAATACCTTATAGCCAGAGATCATCTCATAATGATTCTAATCATCCCAAACACGGTTAGATTAATTTACCTTCCGGCTTCATCACCAGATCAGTTCGATACACCCACACTGAAAGAAAAGGGGGGGCCTTTTCTTTCAGTCAGTCATCGCGTACACGTATAAACCGAGCAATTTTACTTCTTACGACAATTCTGCTGTGATCCTATGAGGAGTTCTGTTCCATAACTTCGAAGTTCATGATCAGATCATAACAATATTTCTATGGAATAATAATTCAATATATACTTGGAAGCATAACCTTTCAATCATAAAAATAATTTTCAAACTCGGTCCACAATTGACCGAGACATCGGTGAACATACATAAAAAAAAACATACATTCAGCCGAACATAGAACCTCCTCCTTTTCGAAGTCGGTTAAAAATACACATCATCCCTCTTTACAATATTATTATTATAAGGTAAGTGACACAACAATAGGGGGTTAGTGTAAATAAAGTGCTTACCCTTACCAAACCGAGGCTCCGTGAGGCACGCCTTCACCGTGCCGTCGAAAGACTCCTTCCACCCCACTTCTTCTAACTGAAACAATAATACAACGTTACGAGATTTTCTACGTAAGCGATTTCGAAGCGAAGCGGCGCGAAAGGAAAAAACGGTGACCTATGTGACCAAACGCACGTGGTGCGGTACGGTAATGAGCGAAGCGAAAGGACGCGATTAGTTGCTTTGATATTATCGCGCAAATTTTGGCGGTACGGTGCCTTGTTTTAAATAATTTTAGTGTAAGGAGGCAATTATGAATTTAGGGACATAATTGTTGCTAAAATTAGATATTCCACTTTATTGAACTTGGTCAATTTTTTGCCTCAAAATCATTACATGACATTGGGAGGGTGTCTCAGACTTTTACAATAATTAAAATATAATCATGTTTTGACTTGCGTTCCAAGACCCCGGGGTTCCCTTTCGGACAACCCATGGCTCCAAAAGGCTTCGGCCCTGCTTGGAACACTCGCGCGAGGAATACTACGCACCCTCGACGACTCGAGTTCGATCCGGACGGTTATCGGACAGGCTTGCGAACGACGAGCAATGTGTACCCCCCGTACACATTGCTCGTCGTTCGCAAGCCTGTGATGGCTGGAAATCTGGACTGGGTTCCCCAGCGGCTGGGGCGTGTGGAAGTTAGTTCCCTTAGAAGTGCGTCCGCCTTCTTCGCTAGCATTAAGCATTAGGAGAGAGGCTCGCGCCTGCCACTCCTTCTCACTGGGGACCATGGCCTGTAAGCGCGGCCCTGTCGCGAGTGATCGCCGCCACCTCACACCGCCACCTTACGCCCCCACGAGGACACGACGAAGTTTTGGTCAGGCGGGGCACACCTCTACCGTATGCTCCGACGTATGCTCTGGGCGGTCCACACAGTGGTGAGGACCTGCGTCATGAGGAAGGTAAGGACGCCGAATTGTCTTTCCAGCCACTCTTCAAAGACGGACTTATTGCCATAATTATGGCGTGCTCAATGGTAAGGCGCCTGTGTTGCCATAGATTACGACTAGTGTAGTTTTTCAAAATCAGATGATTACCGCTAAGCAGGCTCGATCTCTGGCCCTCCAGACGCAGGCGACGGCGGTATGCTGCGCTGCAGTAAGGCACGCGGCTTCGCTCGTGTGGCGCGAACAACCCTCGCCCGCCTCGAAGATTAGCGCGTCCGAACGGAGCCGTCCGTCGAATCTGTAAGGGAAATGGGTATGTGTTTCTATTATTCCAAATTTCCAAGACATGGACAACCCATTTATTAAAGTCCGCAGTCCACATCTGGAATGGTAACTTTACTTACCCAGCATGTATGATGACAGTCCGCCTGTCTCCAATGAGCAGCGGGGCCGCCGCGTGCGCCGCACGAGCTCCGCCCCCCGCCTGCGGGGCCGCCCACCACACTCCGCATCTAGAACAAGAAGGATATGATCAGACTAAATATAAAATACCACTTACTACCGCCCGACTTCGTACAATCCCAGGAACATCTACCACTCAGATGCAATCTGCAGTAGCCTATATAGAAAGCAATCAATAGACTGCGCATCTAAGTAGGTCTTTGCAAACACAACCTGGCAAAATGGGGAATTATAGACCCCTGCAACACTCAGTGCGACTACGGTGCTCCTGACCAGACGATGGCTCACTTATTACTGCCCAAAATGTCCCTACACCTGCACTTTGGTAGACCTAAAATACGCCACTAACACCGCTATAAACGAGGCAACCTACTAGGTGCAAAACCTCTGAGGGAAACTGAAGCCGTCGATTCGAGAAGGTTACGATTACTTTACTGTATTCACGTTACGAAAATAGTGACACACCGTTGTCAATAGGGAATCCAATACCGCAGGAGACAAAAATAGGGAGTTTAAAACTCTTACTGACTAAAACCCAACTGTGTTCAATCCAGCAGCCCTAACAGGTATCAGTAAACCCTGGTGTGCCTCGTCAATAATGCGTAATTATTACCATCAGTCCATTTTCTCACCTGACGTCATACAGCAACGCTCCAGCAGAGTAACATTTAGAAGCGGCCGGATTCGAAACTAACGCCGCGGCGCTGTCGTTGTGTGCGTTACCGCCGAACACTAGCATCACACCTGGAATGTAACAAATAATAATAATATTGTAATTGATTGGGTGTGAAGTCACGCCAGCATCCGTTGAAAAGGTAGGACTTTCTGACTAGATGAGTGTTGTGTCTGGTTGGGTAATTGCCCGATAGATTTTGGGCTGTTGTATAATTATGTGTTCTTACAGCGCGGAGAACTTTGATACCGCGATGTAGAATTTTATATTCTTTAGTTTATTTGTGGCGGCATAGATATGGCTACAATACCAAGTTAAATTAAGAGAGAAAATCAAAGTTACTTCTTTAAAATATTGATTCAAGAGTTGTCTAAAATCCAGAACGAGCACATCACGACAACATACACAATAAAGAAATACATATACACCGCTAAGTTTTGATCGTTTTAATCCCGTGGAGGGTCGATCCGGTACATGAAACACTATCGATTTGTAAAGATAAAATAAAAAAATAAAGTACCTTTTTTAAAACTCACATTAATTTACGCATGTACGAAATTATTTTTTTTAAGAAAACGTCAGCTGAGCGAGTCAGAGAGTTAGTACGCAACGCCGACTACTACCTATAGGTCATTGGACTCGCACAGCTAACGTTTTCTTAAAAAAAAAATATATCTTGCATGCGTAAATTAAAACGAGTTTTTTAAAAAAGGCACTTTATTTTTTTATTTTATCTTTGCAAATCGATAGTGTTTCATGTACCGGATCGACCCTCCACGGGAATAAAACGATCAAAATTTAACGGTGTATATATAAAAATAGCTGTAGAAAACTGGATAATAACATAATTTTAACGTAAGAACGGTTGTATGGAATTTTAAATATTTTGGGTTGTCCCTCTTAAACAAAAATTATTCTAGAGTAATTTACCTGGTGTAATAAAAGTAGCAGAATGTAAATATCTAGGAGTAGGCGCCGACTGCAGAGGGCGCCACAGTCTTAACTCGGGGTCGTACTCGAATAACGACGCTGACGGGGCCTGCAAATAAAATGAAAGGTGTTATCTTTTTTTTACTCAACTAACTGCAAGAAGGGTTATTAAATATTATATAATAAAGTCCGTGGGGAAATTCCTGCCCGTTTATATGAACGCAATACTCAAAAACTACTAAACGGATTTTCATGCAATTTCCCAATAGAGAGAATTATTCAAAAATAACGTACATATGTACGTTTTTTTTTTTTTCTACTGTAATATTATAGTAGAAAATGAAACCGAGAATTTCAAAGATTTGTAATGGTGGGGGGTCGCTAGTAGCTATTATAATAGACAGTGGTAAACTCGATATTTTTTGACCTAGACTAACCTACTGATAGGCAAAGCCTACATTTTCTCTTTTTATTATCTTTGCATTACGCAATCTCTGGCCAAGCTTGACCCACAAGTAACATTTTCTTTTTTTTTTAACACATTGCTTTTGCAATATTTTTTTTTTATATCATCAAACCTCAAATTCGTTAGTTTTTCTTTTTGTTGTTAACGTCTCATTTATTCACAGTTGTAATTATAAATTTTTTTCTAGCTTTTTTTTTTATAAAGCCTCTTCTTATAATGTAAATGGAAGAACACTAGACTCCACGAATTCTTAGATTCACTTTTTTTAAATGATTATTTTTATTGTGTTTTTGAGTACAATATAGACCGGTTTACACTGTTCTTAAGGTGATTGTTCCGCTGGCCTGTTCATACATTTAATATTGTTGAAATACTCCGTACATAGACACTTTTTTCTCAAAACGAATCACTTTATCACTTTTCTACAATAAAACAGTGGCGCAAACGACTTTTTGGTAAATAATTTGCGTTATATATTGAGAAAAACAGTCATGAAAACCGGGCAAAATTTGACATTGTGTTTACTAGTGTGAGTGCGATTTGACAACCAAATTTCCAAACCATACCGCCATGATTGCGATAGGTTATAATATTTAACGCTAGATGGCGTGCAACCGATAATATAAATTTGAAAAATCATTACTAAATTTATAATAATGGATTTCATTAAAAAGAAAAACATTATAATAACGTAAAACTACCTATCCTAGACGAAAACATAAAACATTGTTGTTATCAAAAAATTGTTAGCATTAGTTATGATTATTGTTACTGGCAACGTGTTATATTCATCATACGTAAAACGCGAGAGCGCGACGTTGCCGTTCTTCTTACTTTTTAACAACGTGACCCTTTGACCTTAGATGTTACGTCGGAATTTATAAGAAAACGCGTTGCCAAACTTATTTCAATTTGATCATTCGATTGACATCATTTTGAAACTAGGCTAGCTAATGCAGTGATAGGTTTTACGCGCGGAATTGCTTGTATATTTTAAATTGTATGCATTTTCATTGATTTGAAATAATATTATTTTCTTGTTTGTATTTCATTACAATTTAATATAATAATTGCAAGGTATTGTAGTATAGATTGCTTAGCAATTTTATTTTAAAATAAAAGTAGTCTTTCGGTGGTGTTAGCAAGACGGCCCGTGAGTTTAGCTGACTATTACAAACTAAAATCTTCTCATAATAGATAGAAATCACCGATTGATATTGCTCAGTTATAATAATATCAAGTAAACAAAATTTTATTTACTTAATAATAATATTATTATGTATCATTTTTAAACAAAAATTTTAAGTCGCTATACATATATATATATTGTATTTCCTGTCATATTACTTTTTCACATTATTAATACAAATAGTTATCGATGGACAATTAATATTAGACGAACAAACAAACATTAGTTTTCTGCAATCTCGTTTCATTTGCATGGTTGCGTGCATTCCGTTACTTTTACATCAAAATGTATAATTATGTAATATGATTTATTATTTATGAAATTCTATTTTATATATAGATTAATCCCTGCAGAATGACCGGCAGGGATTTGTTGACTAGATATAATTTTTTTGATTGTCAATCAATATGATATCAAAATTATTTGGGTAAGTAAAATACAGCTATACTTTTCTAAAAATGCGAATGTAATCTCGACCGTAATTTGGAACGTAAGTTTGTAATATTCTGTATTATCTATGGATATTTGGACTTGCATTATTTTGCATAACTGCAACCAACTGCAACTGCATTTCGAAGCGATCTGATCTGGTTGTTTTATGATTACATTCAATTTTATTCAAATTCCGAGTTTATAAAAGTAACTATTGTCTTGAATATCATTTGTTTTTGTGTATTTCAGATTCGGTTTACGTCTAGAAGCTATGTCTACGAGAAAACTAGCCTACCAACGCCACCGATATTCAGGCGTCCGTAAATCGTCCAAACAATCGAAAAGCGCATTGATACGACTAGATGGTGACGACAAGTTAGTATACATGTAAATTATAACTCGAATTATATCCAGCTTCATTGTAAAATTCTCAATCTCCACAAATAAATTCAAGCAAAAATGGCCGTCGTTACTATGGTAGGTACTTACAACCATACTGTTCACTAAAATTTATATCTGTATCGTATTACAGCCGCGTGAAAATTTGGAGATCTGAAGAAATAAAGAAAAAGTTAGCGAATGAACAAATTATCCCTGATAATTCTATAGTGTATGTATCAAATAATCATTATTTATTGTGATCGCTGATCATAAAACATGTTGTGGCATTACATAATAATTTATTTCTTTCTTTCAGTGCCCAGAATACACCACCGAGAACATATGGGCGTGTGAAACCAAAAGTTCACTTAGAGGCCACCTACAGTGTCCCTAGTACTAGCACAGTGACGACTGAATTTGAACCTGTGGAAGACATAAATTGGCCACAAGCAGATCCTGAAATCGAGTCTTTTCAGTTGACTGTGGAAACTGTTCCAAATACATGTTTATCTGGAATATCTGGGTATCGTATTGTGGACCTTAGACATGTTATTGAGTGGGCCTTCCTTATGGAAAGACACCGAAATATCTGTGAATCTTCACAAATTGAATTTGTCAGTGAAAGACGTGATGGATTTCGAAGTGCATTAACATTCAAGTGCAGTATGTGTGGAAAAGCATGGGAACACTGCACAGAGAGTAAAGACAAAGTAAATACTGCATTTGTGTGGGCTACTGTGACATCTGGTAGCTACTACACGCAAGCAGCTCATATAACAAGTCTGATGGATATTCCAACAATGTCACCTAATAAATTTCGACGTGTTGAAAAAAAATTAGGCAATGTTTGGTTAGAACATTTGACAGAGGAAATTAAGACAGCTGGTGAAGAAGAAAGAACAATTGCTATTGAAAAAGGTCATGTGTCTCCAGACGGTGTTCCATTTATTACTGTATATGTGGATGGAGGATGGTTGAAGAGATCATACGGGCATAACTTTGATTCATCATCTGGCATGGTAAGATAAATTATTACTAAACACAAATTGCATTTATTGTCAAAACAATGTAATACAACCAACAATTATGCAATGTTGAATTTTGTTATTTTTTTTTATTGAATTCAATCAATTTGTTCAATATTTTCAAGAGTTTTGTTTTTCACTTTCAGGCCTGCATTATTGGGAAAGAAACTAAGAAATGTCTATTTCTTGGTGTTCGAAATAAATATTGTTATACATGTCAATATTATGATAAGAGAAATATTGATATGAAACCACATAATTGTTGCAAAAATTTTACTGGACCGTCAACAGGAATGGAATCACAAATTATTGTGGAAGGCTTTCAAAAGAGTGAAGAAATACATCAACTTCGCTATTTGAGCTTTATTGGTGACGGAGATTCCTCTGTGTTTGCAAATTTGAAAGAAAAGGTATCTTATGGAAACATAATAAAAAAAATTGAATGCAAGAATCATGTAATCAAAAATTATACCAGTGCACTCTACAAGGTAAATCCTTACTAATATTATACTTGTAAATGCATAAGTGAGTTATTTGTCGGTTTGGCTTTCACATCTTAACTACTGAACTGATTGCCATTAAATTTTACATACATCGTAATAGAAGTGCAGAATAAATAATATACCTTTAATCCGGTTGGCGCAGTGGTTGAGCTATTGATTGCTGCTCTGCGTATCGCAGGTTCAAACCCCGCAAGGAACAAATTTTTGTATGTCTTGTGTATGTGAATTTACATGTTTGTGAACACAAAATTATGTAATCATATTCTATATTTATATTTGTACACTTTCAGATTTTGGCCAACACTAAGCTTCCACTTCGTGGGAGAAATATTTTGAAACCAAAAGTAATGAAACTTACCTTAGTGGCACGGAAAATCATAATGTATAGCAGTGATAATACTGTTATGGCTGCAGATTTGAGAAATGGCCCACTTCATGTATTTGGAGTTCATGGAAACTGTAAGGACTACTACTGCAATGTCAATGGAAGTGAAAAGGAGGAAGAAAACCTCGTAGAGGATCTAAAAAAGGATGCTCCAGAAGTGTGGGCTCTGATTTATGCTGCCAATGAAAAAATTGCATTGAAGGCTGGTCGTTTGTCAAATGAGACAACAAATGTGGCAGAAAACTTTATGAGCGTCATAAATAAATTCACCTGTGGAAAACGAATTAGTTTAGGTAAAGGGGGATCGTATCAGCGACGTGTTCATGTGGCAGGTAAACAGTATAAAAATTTAATTTTCTAGTAGATTGGAACCAAAAATAAATGTATCAGAACTGTTTCTTTATATTTATATTGTACATAACATACAATTTCTATATATTTTTTAATATTTTCTAGTAAAATTATATTTTGTTTTCAGGGCTATCGCTTGCTACTGGACACAAATGGCATGAGACTGCATGGAAAAAGCAGACCACACAGAGCCCAGGAACACATTTTAAAAAATACATAAAGCGAAAGGAACAGAGCAGGATACGACAACAATCGTCAACACGCAAACGATTGTTTGTTCCAAGAGAAAAATCCAAACCAGACAAGAACTATGGACCTGAAGCAAGTGATCCAATTGATATTGATGAAACACAATTGAGAATATTGTGTGAAGAACGGTTAGCTGAATTCCAAAAGTCACCAGAAGACATAGCTTTCATTGAAATGTCTACTGTAGGGCAGCATGACAATGATTTATATACTACTCATAGGAGGGACCGTCTGACTGCTAGTCAATTTGGAAAGGTAATGTAATCAGAAATGTACATGTGTAATATCTGTGTTTTTTAGAACACCTATGCAGACAATGCATCTTTAAAAAAATTTATTTTATCTTACTTTTACAGGTTTGTAAACGCCGTGTTACAACACCATGTCACAATCTGGTCAAAGATATTCTATATAAAAAGAATATTTGTACAAAAGATATGTTATATGGACAGCAAAATGAAAATGTGGCAAAAAGCATGTTTATGCAACAGCATAATAAAACTGTAAGGCCTTCAGGTCTTTTTATTGATGAAGAATTTGGATGTTTAGCTGGCAGTCCAGATGGTAAGTCTTTCTTTATCAATATTCATGTATCATATGTGTATAAGTTGGATCTTACTTATACATTTGATAAATATGGAAAATTATAACACTAGTTATAAACACGTAAATTTGTTATAGGTGTAATTGAAATTGAGAGAGCCGTAATAGAGATCAAGTGTTTTCCATCATTGGCGAGGAAAAACCAAAGCCTAGAGGCAGCTGCACTAGAAAAGAAAAGCTTTGCTCTAACATTGGATAATAATATTCTAGTTATGAATAAAAAGCATGATTATTACTATCAAGTAAATTAATAATTCTATTGCATGTGCACTTTATAATTTATTTTAGCATGTTATTAACTCTTACTACAATATTAAATCTATTTCAGGTTCAAGGACAAATGCGTGTCAGTAACATGGATAAATGTTACTTCATATGTTTTATTTCAGTCAATGAACCTTTGACTGTTATAGAAGTTTACCGAGATAATGAATTTATCAGCAATATGATGCCAAAGCTATTAGGCTTTTTTAAATACTGTATTCTGCCAGAAATAATTTTAAGACGAGTTCAAAAAAATGCGAAATGTATAGATATGAAAGGTACACTAAATTATTACTTTCCTATTTACTTCATAATTTCCATTTTTTCCTGTGGGAAATTGTTTTTCAACATCCACATCAAAAGTTACACACTAAATATACTAATTATAGTAATTTTCTTTCACAGCAGCTGTGTAGCGGTGGTTTCCGGACAAGAAAATCAAAAACAACAGAAAAGAAAGAAGAAGAAGGAGAGGAAGAGTGAAAACAACACATCAATCAGTTCATCTCAGTCAATCATCATCAGTTTGTTTAGAATCTACATTATCAATGTTTGCAATCATATTTTTTGGTTACCAGAAACCTGAAATGATGAATACATTGACCCTTTTTTTCAGGTTTCTGAAAAACAAAAAAAGAACTCTTGCTTTTTTTATTTCCTTTACAATCAAAACAATACTTTAGCAGATATGTATAACCATTTGTTAGTTATATGTGATTATGGATGCTTAGATATTATCAAATATTTTCCACCTTCCTGGTTGCAATCTCTCATTCTAATTTGTGTTTTAAATTTGTTGTCTTGTTATGATTTATAATTTCTTGCATTTGTCTTGTATTGGTGTGTAATTGTTGTAAATAAATATACCTTGAATTACTTCAAACTTACATTGGGACTAAATATTTTGAAAAAGATTGTTTTTAGTAAACAGTTATGTATCAAGCAAGACATAAATTGTCACTATAAATACTTGTAATTGTTGTTAGTTGGTACATATGTTTTTTAAAATAATGTATTTGAGTAATATAATAAAACTATCTTATATTGCATTCTTGACATTCATTTGATTCCTAAAATAATAAATCAATTAAATAGTTAACACCAGAAATACCACCTTTTATTAAATAATCATAATTCCTTTTATTTCATAATATAATTATAACGGGTGGCGTTAGAATATACTTACCCCCCAGACAATTTTAATTTCTACTAGAGTCCAGCCTAATAACTTTTAAATTCACGCCATCTAGTGGTTAATTTTGCTGAATGCTTTTGATTTTAAAGTAGTCGCTCATGTGTATGTGTGTGTAAACGATACTATAAGCAGAGTCGGATAATAACTTTTAGAAATTTGACGAATCAAATGGGTTTTGAGGCTTTAATTTGACAAATTTCGGTGAAGTGGAATGTCCGATTGGTGCACTACTATTTCTGTGACATAATATTGTTCCAATTACGCTCAAAACTAAATAAAACTGAAAATGTTGACTTCAGCGCCATCTAACGGGAAAATGGCCACGAACAACCCGTAGCAATCACCTTAAATAATACCTATTAATATGGAAATATTGTAAGAACAATCATTTTTGTTTTTAAAGATTAACCATGGAGTTTCATGCCAGTTCTTCTCCATAGGAAATGACCAATTTGGAACGGTGCACTAGCTTCTGACGTTTTATAAGTGCCCATGTAGGCCTATGTGAAATAAAAAACTTTTGACTTTGACTTTGACAAGCGTTATTAGAACTTCACACGCACAACGTAAATGAAAGAAACTAGCTAATCTAAACTCTTGTAGGTGTCGTATAGAACACATTTACATGTCAATGCACATGGAACGTATTCGTATTCTTATAAGGTTGACATTCGAATGACACATAGGTAATCAATAATTCTGGAAACATTGTTATACTTGTGTAGCTTCAGACTCCGACACCAGTCCTCCATGCACGTAGACTTTCCTAGAGAGCGGGTCCCAGGCGGCGGCGTGCGCGAAGCCCGCTCGCGCCGCCCAGCCGCGCGTCGCCGCCACCGACCAAACTCCTTCATCCACGTAGTACTCCTGAAAAATTTGTGAACATTATATACTTCTGTATATATAAAAGAGAAGGTTGTGACTCACTCGCGTCACTGACACGTCAACGCTCAGCCCAAACTTATGGTGCGTCCAGATCTGGCGAATGTATCGCTTGCGAACTGCGCGCGTGCAGTTCTGTTCGTAATAAGCGCGCGCGGCGCAAGGGTCGAGTACGAACGAGCCGCGCGCGAAATGCACAAGCGCCGTTCGCAAAAAAGAAATAAATGATTGTGTAGAAAAACTTACTTTTACATGATAAAAGGAAAGATTTATATTTTTCGTAGTAAACTAAAAAAAAAAACATTGGACCAATTTTAAAAATTCTTTCGCCAGTAGAATACTACTTTATCACCGAATGACAACATGATGGTAAGGAGTGATACAATCGTTGATGGTGAAGCACACTAGTTTATTAAGAGCCTATTCACTCTAGCCTTGAAGATACCTAATCTTATTGGCTTTGCTCAGTAGAATTCTGTAACTCCCCCTCGCCTACCAAAGGTACCATTAATGCCCACCTAAGGTATCACCCAATAGGACTAAGTGCGAAAACCATATTCAGACAATGACAAATGACTCCCTCTCGCTCTACCCAAAGCGAAAGGAGTTATTAGATGATTTCCAACCACAAATGACATATAATCAGGAAAATTTTCTTTAAACCTACCTGGACTAAATGTAAGTATCCATAATGCGGCGAGTGTCCGAAGAACACCAGCATCACAGGTTTCTTGGTGATGCCCAGGTACACTAGCACCGCTGTGTGACCTGACACGTGGAGACCACCTGTAACACCAAGGAAAAGACAATTAAATTATAGAAAATAGTGTAAAATGTATAGGAAATAGTGACTCATCAGTACAATTGCAAAGTACCCAAAGCTACACTATATTACGGCTTGGCCACGGGGATCGGCGGTGCGAATGACGATGCGGGGGGCGATGCGACCATTTACGCAGCATCGTTTGCAGGCCACGGGCAGTCACGTTCACCGCCGCGACCAGTAAAGAAGACCGAGAGCGAAATATCTTTATCAAAATTATCTCGATATTGTTTAGAAAGTAATAGTTTTTTGGTTCAAGAGTACACGATTTGAATAGGAATCGAGGATCGAGAATTCCACAAGTAGTACCAGAAATACTGACAGGTACATTCCTATGCGTTTGTTTCAGTCGTTAGACGCCTCGCCGTTCGCACCGCGCGAATATTCGCTATGGCGAATGTCCCGTGGCCAGGCCGTTAGGTAAACATTCGCCACACCACAGAGTTTCAAAAGCCTTTGTCTATAGAGCAAGCTCGTTATGGACTATACCCAATGAGGTGCACATTCGCTTACAACAGTGATTCGAAGTCTATGGAAAGCTTACGATGGACTCTGCATGAAGCTACATTACATAAGGTGGACATTCGCTTACCACAGAGTTTCAAAACTCGTTTTCTATGGAGCGAGCGTATAGTGGAATTTATACCCAATGCTACACTACATAAGGCACACATTCGCTTACCACAGTGCTTCAAAGGCGGCTGTCTATGAGGCGAGCACGTGATGGGCGTCGCGTTATGCCACTGTGGTTTCTCACTGTTGAGCCGAACTCGCCAGATCTCGTTTGTCACTTCGCCAGCTCGGCCTTCTAAGCCGGCTAAGCCGCCTCTGTTAGACAAAAAAGTAAATGGAGACAAGAAACTAAAGATATGTTAACATGTAACTGCAACAATATATATTATACAACCCTTATACATCCTAATTAGAAAGTTAAGTTATAAACTTAAATCATTACTTAATCACTGAAACTTTACTTAAATGTACGAGCGATTTTTCAGACAGCCTGTATTTATACGAGACCAACAGAGCTGGCCAAAAACTGATCAGAAAAGAAAAAAAAATACAAGAAAAGAAGAAGCGACAAATTAGCTACATTAAACAATTGTAGGCAAATATGGGGTATCGACGTTCTATATAGGTACAGCATCAGTGTCGATTTTTCACGATACATCTTTATCAAACATTGCACACACAGTATCACAAGATAGACACATTCATCTTTCGTCAACGTGAGTATGGTTTAAAAGCTTGTCGTTTTATCCAACGTTATTCAATGCCATGTTGACGAAGAAGCATCCCAAAAAACAAGAGATATTGTCTGAAAACTCTGTTGGCGTTTGGTAATTCCACTATTTAATCGAATATTTCACAGAAGTAACAATTGTATCATAAAGTTTTTTGAAAAAAATTTCATCATTCAGAATCTCGATTAAACGTGTAATGTTTCTATATGTTATATTTTTAGTTTGATCAAAATATCTACTCGCTACACTACTCCTCACCCTCTCTCCGGCTCGTCGGAGATGACGACGCCGCCGTAGACCAGCAGCTCATGGCCGTACAGAACGGCCGAGTGAGCGAACCGCGCCGCAGGACTGTCGTATGTATGTAAGACTTCCCACTCTTTCTCTGCTGATTTATATCTGGAAAAGATGCACTAGAGATAAGGAAATCGAAAGTTTACACGGCACAAAAGAAATACATTTATAATAAATGAACGAAAAATATTAATATCATTGTGAAAAAAGCGTGGGGTGCTCGATTTACAAAAAATATGGCACAAAGCGCCCCACGCTTTTTTCACAACAATATTAATATTTTTCGTTCATTTATTTTACACTTTTTAGTTTGATATGCTATGAAAGCGTGTTTTTTTTTGTTTTTTAAACTATATTTTTATTTATCACTAAAAAAAACGGATTATTGTATTGTCACCGGTCTTTGATGGGTGTGCAAAGTTTAAACAAAATCTGATCGCCCAAAGTAGGTCAAAATCGAGCTCAAAGGCGTTGATTACAAACATACAGGTGAAGCTAATATAAGCGTGTTAAAAATAGAACAGTTTAGTGGTTTGTGTTCAGTGTATTTTATACTGATGTGATATTTGCACTCGATATAAGGTCATGGGTTCTCCTGGGTCAGATGATGCTTCCATCAAATGTCCTTTTCCCCTACTATATTGAGGTCAGCAGTCTAATTGAATGCAACAAAATACCAGGATTTTATGTGGTTGTGGAGCATAAAACAATCCATTTTGGTAAGACTAATTACATTGTCACACTTTCTGGCTTCTGCCTATTTATGAATGACAGTTGGAACTAACCGGATCCATGTGTTTTCCGAGATATCGAGGTACTCAGTATGTGGTAATATCATCCATCCATGGAACCAATTTCAAAAAGCGAACCTTTTTTTTAAGGTACAAACTTATCCAATGACTAAAACCACATTTCGATACTGCAAATATGAAATAACGTAAGAGATTATGGAGATATTATGGAGAGAAAGTCGCTCCGGACTTTGTACCAGGGCCCGGCATGAGAGGTAGCTTCCGCCGATCGCCACCACGAGGACACGGCGGTACTCCGCCCATGTAGGGCACACCTCCACCGTATCTTTTTTTTTTTTAATTTTTATAAACTAGTGCTTGACTGCGATCCCACCTGATGGTAAGCAGTGATGCAATCGTTGATGGTGCGGCGCACTAGTTTATTAAGAGCCTATTCACTCTTGCCTTAAAGACACCTAAATTATAATCAGACGGGAAGACCGCAGCAGGCAAATTGTTCCAGTCCCTCGATGTACGCGGTATAAACGACGAGGCGAAACGCTTGGTCCGGACCGTAGAGGTTTCAACAACCGAAACGCTTGGTCCGGACCGTAGAGGTTTCAACAACATCTTCCAGGCAATAAGCAACCTTTGCAGTTATTATAACTTTGATAGAAACCCGTCTTCAGTTTTATCATCAACAATATACTACTACTACTTAAGTGACAGATTCCTTCTCCTAGAGAGGAAGTCTAAGTTCTAGCAGTGGAAACAACATTAAAGGCTGATTTATTATGCTTTATGATAGTTTACCTGTACAAAAACTCTGAAAACGCGAAGGTTTCTCCCCCGACCCTCAGCAGATCATCCCCATAAGGCAGCAGCGTGTGCGCAGCCACGGGCGGCGTGTCGCTGTCCCAGGGCCGGGCCCAGCCGGCGCGCCAGGCGTCGCGCGCGCACGCCGTGCCGCGCTTGAGCGCGCTGCACGAGCAGCCCGAGTGCGTGCACGTGCCGCCGCCGTACGCTGCGTTGCATTCCTCTGGAATTTTAAAAGGGTAAAGTGTTAAAATATATATATTTATTTTTAATTTCTGGTAAAAACCCATATTAGAGATCTCATCCATATTAAAAAAAAATATTTGTACAAAATACAAAATTCAAACAGTTAAAATTCCACCATTTATTATCTAATTAACGTTATCTAACACATTGTATTAATTAGCATGCAACATGCATGCTGTTCCAAAATGTCATGTATGACTCACTTCATGCATAATCAAGAAATTATTGTAAAAATTGTTACATCTGTATATACTAAGTCCTACTAGCAGCTTCACCCGTGACTTTTCCGTACAAACCTTTGATACACGTATCACCCCATAAAGGATTTTTTGAAAATCCTTTCTTTTCTACACCAATAATTATTTTTTCTTTACCTCTTTATAGAGGTAAAGAAAAAAAAAATTTTTTTTTTGTGTATAGGGTATAATCTCTGTAAGTACCTACTGGTCCAATTGCTAAATTTTTTTCACCAATAGTAAGCTGCTTTATTCCTGAGTGACATAGGCTATATTTTATGTACGCAGGCAAAGCCGCGGGCAAAGGCTAGTCAAAAATAATAAAGAAAAACTTCTGAAGTTGCAATCAAAGTTTTTAATGAAATTACCTGGACACAGTGGCTGATCACAGGCTACTCCTGTCCACTCTGGTTCGCATCTACACGAACCGTCTTCACATTCACCATGACCTGAAACACATAATGAACATTTTAGATGGTAGGTACAAGAAGAAATGGGTTGTGTGTGGGATTGTTACAATGGATAGCAAATGGCAACTGAAAGAACTTAGATGTATTTTAGCCAGTAAAAATCGGGCATTGCCTCTTGCAGCACCTAAAGCAATACACTAGTGAGCCAATCGTCGTCGTTGTTAGATACATGCAGCAAGCGCAGGGAACGAATCACGAGTGTCGTCTATGACACGACGGCGCGGCGAGCCAATCACTGACACTCCCCGCCCCCGGGTCTCACTTCATACCACTAAATAGGCCCGATATTTGACTTCTGCGCAACTTAAAGCCAGCGCTCAAGATCTGTGCCGGTATCTGTACAAGGTTTAAAAACGGGTGAACTTATTTTCATAGACAGAGCAGATGATATACGGCGCGCACTGTTCCCGCGCGCCTCAACGAGTTGTCAGCAACAGCAGGGACCCAGCTGGGTCGATGCCTACTGGGGCCAGGGTTATCCGAAAGGGCGCTCGAGCCCCGGTATGAAGGCTAGAAGGAACGGGGTGGGTCTTTTAGTCAGTAAGAGTCTGACACTATCTCCCGCTCCGCCCAAGAGCGGGGGATGTCATTGCATGATTTTTAACCACCATAAAAAAAAAAAAAAAAATGGTGATGACATAAATTACGCAAAATAATGCGCCTGGATGGGTTTGAACCCGGGACGTACAAATCGTAAGTCAGGGCCGTTACCACTCGGCCACTGCTCTCATTCTTCGACCACAACATTCATTAAACCCCAAGCGAACGCTGTCTATCTTTCTATTGTGTCTCTAATTGACGGTATTCAAAAGGTTAAATGAACACTTACTAGAACAGTTAGTCCTATGATCATTGGAGGGGCAGGAATACGCAGCGTACGTCACGTTGAACCCCTCCATCGCATAAGCATCGTCGCTAAAAAAGTGCAGCAAGGCGCTGCCTGAACGGGCTATCACCTGCCTCGTCCAGCTCGACTCGCCATTCTCTAGGACACCACTGGAAAAGAAGAGAAATTATTTGGTTAGTTAAGAGTGCCTTAGTCAGTCATTCTTCCGTACAAAAGTAGTATGACGAAATTTGATAGTTTGACGGTGTAATTTCAAAATAAAAAACGAAATCGATTTGTTTCGTCGTTTATCTAACCCTACATGGAAGCAAAGCAGGGGCAAAACCACGACACGAGTATAAAGTATTTGTACTGTTCCATATTTATACTGTGACCACGATGTGTCAAAATGTCGAGCAGCGAGCGAAAAAGAGCGGTGGATCAATACACATACACCCTATACACCGTTAAGTTTTAATCGTTTTAATCCCTTGGAGGGTCGATCCGGTACATAAAACACTATCGATTTGTAAAGATAAAATTAAAAAATAAAGTAACTTTATTTCAAAACTCGTATTAATTTACGCATGTACGAAATTAATTTCTTTAAGAAATCGTCAGCTGAGCGAGTTCAATGACCTGTAGGTAATAGTCGGCGTTGCGTACAAAATACCTACAGGTCATTGAACTCGCTCAGCTGACGATTTCTTAAAGAAATTAATTTCGTACATGCGTAACTCGTGTATAACTGTACAGGCAAACCTGTCAGGTGTAACCTAGCGTTTATGTTATTAACGTTTATGTTCGAGCAGCCAAGTAGGCTACCTTAAGGTTGCCTACTTGGCTGCTCGAACTCCTTGATTGCCGAGAGGTAGAGGTACCTTTAGAGGCTAGTTTAGAGACGTCAAAGTCGGTCCACGAATTAGTATTGTTAGGTTGGCCTCTAGTCACGGGCTTGCGGACGAGCAATGTGTAGCCAATAAAGATCTGATACTGAACTGCAAGTTGCAAAAAAACGTACGAAAATTTTAATTTCATCTACACTGATGCGAAAGTACCAGGATGAAAATGTAAGATGAAAATCTTATCCTATGTCTTCGCGGGTCACAAGCATGATATTATGTGTTACTAGCTTTTTCCCGCGCGACTTCGTTCCCGCTCTTTCCTACTCCACCCTACTATACCCTACTCTTCACTACTCTACCCTACCCTACTTTACCCTACTCTACACTACCCTAATTTTCTTTTTTTTTCCATAAGAACCTTCTCCTGGCAATAACAAACACAACAAAAAAAGAATTAGCTAAATCGGTCCAGCCGTTCACGCGTGATGTCGTGACCAAGGAAATAGGGATTCATTTTTATATAGATCATCATCATCATCATCATCACCAGCCTTTTTTAATGTTCCCACTGTTGGGACTCAAACCTCCTCTCTAGGAGAGGGAATGAGCCGTAATCCACCACGCGGGCCCAGTGCGTGTTGGTGAATGTCATATGTCTTCGAATTTTTGGTTCTAGGACATGCTGGTTTCCTCACGATGTTTTCCTTCACCGTTTTGAGACCAGTGGTGGTGGTGGTGGTTTATATACATATCATACATATCATCTGTATATTACGAGTATATTACAACTGAAAATTTCAAGAAAGGTTTATCTTTTTTTTATTATGGATAGCCTTGCGTTTGATCACTATATCACCAGATGGTAAGTGATGATCACGACCACGCTTGCCGTTAGTAACGTATTCACTCTTGACTTAGAGACACCTAGATTGTAACCATCAGGAAACACACTCCGGCGAGGTTTCAAATCCGTACATTATTCAATTTGGGCAACCAAAATACGTGCAATCAATTCATGACATTTCACAGTAGATTTGAATGTATAACGAATTCAGAAAATAGGAGGATAGACATGCAAATTTCAGAGAATACCGTTTGAATTTTGATGAACATTGACCCTGTTTTTTCTCGGAAATGGTGATAATGTAGTTATGGATTTTAAGTGATGATACTGAATTGACCCGTGATCTATAATAGTACCTAGTATGACGAAAATGACCAGTCATAATTGATTAGAATTGTACAAGTACTTATCTTTCGTTTATGCCATGATCACACGTACCGAGTAAACGAGCGAGACAGTGCTCTCGGCCGAATACTCGGTACGTATAAACAAAGCGCCGAGTGCACGGCCGAGCGCTTATCTCTATATCTCGCTTACATCACTATCTCGGCCGAGCAACATTTTACTGTCTCGCCCTTTTACTCGGTACGTGTGATCAAGACGTTAGCCTGAGAATACATAGATAGGGTGAACGTTATGGTGTGTCCAGACCTGGCGAATGCACCACTGGCGAGCCACAGAGATGACGGTAAAGCTGAGACCCCAGCCCAGCAGGGCCGATGCCAAGGACGAAAACTAAAAGTCACGTGTAGTTTTAGTCAGTAAAAATCAGACACACTATCCAGCTCCACCATAGAGAGAAACCATTGAATGATGGGATCGGAGCATGGCAATACTCGCTCTCTTATCGCATTACTCACTCGGGATCAGTAATTTAATTTCTCGTTAGCTAGGTCTCGACAAAATTACAATTGTAACAGTCATTAATTTTATCGCTTACTATATTTATATTCATTACTAATTTGTAATCATTATTATTCACTTTAAACACTAATCATCAAATAGTAATATAGCCATAGTTTTAAATCGACTCATGAATCGATTATTTTCCGAACGTTGCACTTGCAACACTGTCTCGGTCCGCCATTCGAATTCGAATTCCGAAACCCGTCGAGTACATTTTGTGCAGAGCGAGTAAAAATAAAAGTACTTTGTGAAAGTTTGTGTTTCTTTCAAGAACCCCTTCTTCTGAGCGTTTTCAGCTCAGAAGTGGGATTACAGCAAAAATATATTGTTTTTGCTACGCCCACAAGTCGACATCTAAGGTACGTGATTTTTTTTTCTCTCTCCATGATTCTTGAGTAGATTATAATGACACTGTCTCTTAAAAGGTATATGTAACGGAGGCTAAATAATAACGAATACAATTTCAAAATTAGGTTTACTGCCACAATAGTTTACATTGGATAAATAACACATCGTTAAACACGACGCGACACGTCCAGTAAAAATGTGTAGGTATACTTGCCTACGAAGATGTTTATTTAGACATCATCACGATCTTTTTAAATGAACACTGAACATCTCGAGCTGTTATTATTGTGCTATGCGTATGGGTTTTGAAAAGAAATCAAACAGCTTCTTTTATATCGAAAATAAATCGTAATACGCTTATAATTCTATGATCTAAACCTAAGTAGGTACATTTCGTTTCGATTACAACATAACTGAAAATAAAGGCCTGTGATGCGATTGTATTTAATTAATTTTAGTATTTTGGTGTCTAAGGCCGATTAATTTTAGTAGCGAACCTGAAATAAAAATCATGTATGGTTGAGCAAATTGTAATCTATAAAACCGCCACAAGTGAAGTGTCAAAGAGAAGAAAAACCATAGAGTAAATCTTTGACAAACCACAGACCATAAAAAAACCACAGACTAAAAAAAAATAATAAATAAAAAAAACCACAGACTAAATAATGCATTTTTCAAACAAGTGGGTCCCACACAGTAATTATACTACTAGATAACTATTGGGACGCCACAGTATCTCCAAAATTTTGCAATCGAAGAAAAATATACCCGTATTTGATAGTAGGGCGGGCAGTTAAATACATTATTTATGCACAATAACAGGAAACTTAAGACCCTAGCGTGATGAAGATCGATTAATAAGAATTTAACCTTAGAAATTCTCCTGCCCCATTCTAATTTTGAGTAAGCCTCAAAACAAGAAATACAAGAAGTTCGTTTCGAGTTTCAGACAATGGAACGAGGTAGCCCTGACGAGATACGGTGTCGAAGTCGTAGACTTCGAACACCCGTACCACCTGGGAGCCCCATTCTACCAACAATGGGAGTCGAACGTGATGCAGGAAACAGCGGAGGTATGCGACGAAGCCGGAGCCGCGTGAGGCACGAACGTAGAAGTCAGGATCGAAGCCGAAGCCGGAGCCGTCACCGCATCCAGAGCATCCAACGCAGCCACCACAGTAACCGTGAGCTAGTACGTCAGGATCTAAATACGAACCGCAACTCACTCGAGAATAGACCCAGTCGTAGACGAGAAATAGGTGGTGGATATCAACAACGCAGTCGCAGTCGCAGTAGACCTAGGAGCAGCCGCCATAGCCGTAGTCATTCTCGTAGAGAAACTTATCAACGTAGTCACAGTGGTACTCGTAAACGGAACGATGAGAATGATGAATTGCGTGAGAGGCTATGTCTGCTAGAGCAAGAGTTGAGAAGACAACGTGGCCGCAACTTAAAATCGTACGATGTCGCTGATAGCCATCGACGGCATGTTTCTCCGTCTAGAATGATTCGCAGCCCCCTCGGAAGTGACACTAGGATCCCAGGCTCCCCACGGCCAAGGGATGTGGAGCCCGCTAAGTTCTTTGAAGAATTTGTTAATATTTTTAAGGGCAGGGATCGTGAATCGTTTCCTGTACTAAATAATGTTCTTCCTGATTTTGACCCGCTTTCTCGAGAACAGACCATCGAGATGTGGATTAGTAAAGTAGATGAATGCGCGGAAATATATAATTGGAATGGCCGGCAAACGGTTCACTATGCCCTGCCCAAACTAGTAGGACACGCTAAGACATGGTACCAGGGCTTGCCATCTATTAGGCATTCGTGGGAAGAGTGGAAGAATCTATTGAGAGAATCTTTTCCGTCTACCGAGAACTATGCTGAACTTCTGACCGAAATGCTTAATAGAAGGGCGCGCCCTGGTGACTCCTTAGAATTATACTATTTTTCCAAGATTAACTTATTAAATAGATGTAAAATATTTGGTAAGCAGGCCGTAGATTGTCTAATATTTGGAATTGAAGACAAAGGCATTCGGTTAAGTGCTCAAGCTGGAAAATTTAATAAACCCGAGGAAACTTTAGAATTCTTTAAGACGGTTAAATCTCACCCTAGGGAGTACAATGAGGGTGCAATGAAAGAGGGGACCAGTAAGGATAGACGCTTTCAAAGTTCAACCTTGACCAGCTCTGTGCCTTCTAAAATCGTTGATAAAACCCTTAGAAATCGACCGAAAGGGAATGCAGTTTGCTTCAATTGTAAGGAAACTGGTCATATGAGCTACCAGTGTCGTAAACCAATAACCAAATGCTCTGAGTGTAATTTTCTAGGGCACAACTCAAATGCTTGCCCTAAAAGGAACTCCAATAACGGTAACGTCACTAATAGAAATGTTAACGATAGTAAACCGAAAAGTGTTCTTGAAGTGTCCATAAATGATGATAGCAATGACAAGTATAGAGTAGGCATTAAAATAAATGGCGTAGTTATTGCTTGTCAAATTGATCTAGGTAGCCAAGCTACTCTTGTCCGTAAGACCGATGCTCATAAAATTGGCCTTCAGTGGGACACAGTACAGGGCCCATTGCTAAGAGGATTAGGCAGTATTCCCTATGTACCCATAGGTAAAACTTTTGTTACAATTGAGATTCAGGATGTAAGAGAAGAACAGGTAGAGGTCTTGATAGTTGATGATTCACTTATAAATATTCCAGTGCTCCTTGGGCACAGTTTTACGGAACGACCTAATTTAAGAATAATAAAGACTGCTACTGATTTACGAATTGAAAAGGTTGACGTAAGTGGTGAAGGTAGACTTCTGCTTGTTACAGTTGATGAATTTGAATTAGATATAGGAGGAATTAGAGCAGTGACAGTCGGAGCCAAAACGAATTATAGCGGTAGCATTTATGTTGGAGGCTCGATAAGGGGTAAACCCGACAGGGAATACTATTTATTGCCTGGTGAATATCAGATGACCAATGGAGTGTGCCGCGTTCTAGTACAGAGCTTAAGTTCTCAAAAAATTCATTTTAACAAGGATGCGTTGGTTTCTCGAGCTAGGACGACCTTGTTTCAGAATCGAGTTTTAGATGTGCTACAGATAAATACAGATTTGGTTAATGAAACTAATGGTAACCCCATCAAAATGGGAGAGGGACTTAATGTTAGTGAAAAGGATAAATGTCGGGCTTTATTATCCAAGTACAAGGGTTGCTTTTCGACAGGGTTACATGATTTAGGTTATACATCTGTGGCTGAAATGGAAATTCATTTGACTGACTCAACACCAGTCGTATACAGGCCTTACCGACTTTCGCATTCGGAACGTGCCTATGTCCAAGGTTTGGTGGAGGAAATGGTAGAACATGGTATAGTACGTGAATCTAGCTCGCCTTATGCGAGTCCGATTGTCCTCGTTCAAAAGAAATCGGGTGAGAAGCGTTTGTGCGTGGATTAAAATAAATAAATAAATAAAAAATAAAAATAGCCTTTATTGCTTTTCTTTTCTTAATACAATTAATAATTATTTACATGCCTTAAAAGTAGTTTATAATAGAAAGTATTAATTCCTTCCATTTTACCTTATTTAACTAATATGTTTATTTATATATATAAATATATTATTTATTATCGGCAACCGGTTTAGCTTGTCCTTCGACAAAGGCCTCCTCTAAAGCTTTCCATTCTACTCGGTCTTTTGCTATTCTTGTCCATTCTGGACCAGCTACTTTTTTTATGTCGTCTTCCCATCGTATCGTCTGACGTCCTTTATTTCTTTTTCCATCTCTTGGGTACCACTCTGTTATTAATCTCGTCCATTTTTCATTTTTATCTCTTAATATATGACCTGTCCATTTCCATTTCAGAGATTTAAACACCTTTTCTACATTTTTAAATTTGGTTTTTTGTTTAATGTTATCCAGCCTTACTCTATCTCTTCTCTTTACCCCGATTACACTTCTTTCCATGCTATTCTGACAGACGTTCAGCTTGTTTAAAAGTTGTTTTGTTAAGGCCCAAGTTTGGCAGCCATATGTTAAGCAGGGTAAGATGCACGTATTGTACACTTTTCCTTTATCCTTGATAGGCATGTCCTTATTTTTCATAATTTCTCGCAGTGACCAAAACCTTTTCCAAGTGTTGGCGATTCTTCTATTTATTTCCCTATTCATTGTGTCCTCTGGGGATATTAGTTGTCCTAAATAGATATAATCGTTTACGAATTCTATTTCTTCACCGTTCACTCTGATGGGCACTGGTTGGTTGGAGTTGGTTATGACTTTAGTTTTTGTTGTATTCATGGACAGGCCTGCAATAGCACTTTCATCTGACAGTTGTTGTATCATTATTTCTAAGTTACGTGGACATTCTGAGAATAAGATAATGTCGTCAGCGAATCGTAAATGGTTTAAGTTCTCACCGTTAATGTTAAGACCGTATTTATCCCAATTCATTTTTCTAAATATTGCTTCTAGAACTGCAGAGAACAGCTTAGGTGAGATTGGATCCCCTTGACGAACTCCTCTATTGATGGGAAATTCCTCTCCTGTTCTATCCAGCTTTATCTGTGCAGTGCTTCTTGAGTAAATATTTTGTAAAATTCTTATATATTTTGCCTGTACTCCTTGTGACTGTAGTGCGTCCCAGATGTATTCGTGTTCCAGAGAGTCGAATGCTTTATTAAAATCTATGAATGCCAGATAATATACTTTATTGTATTCTTTGTATTTTTGTATTACTTGTCTTAAAACATGAATGTGGTCTACGGTGGAAAAGTTGCTTCGGAAGCCAGCCTGCTCTTTAGGTTGGTTTTCGTCTAGAGTGATAGTTATTCGGGATAATATTATTTTAGAGAACACTTTATATATGTTTGACATTAGGCTTATAGGTCTGTAGTTTTTAATATTTCCCTTGTCGCCTTTCTTGTGTAAAAGTATTATTGTAGCTTTTGTCCAATTGGTTGGGATGTTTTCGCTCTCCATAATTTCATTAAATATGTCTGTTAGTTTTGGCGCAAGAACTGGCATTGTAGTTTTCAAAAGTTCGTTTGTTATTTGGTCTGGTCCAGGTGCTTTCTCTAGTTTTTGTGATTTAATGGCCTTCTCTGTCTCTTCTCTCAGTATTGCTGGTATTAGTTCTGAGTCTGTCGTGGTGTCATGTCTTTTTTCATTTTTATTTAATTTCGTACTACTATAAAGAGTTCTATAATAGTCTGTGGCAATTTCTACTATCTCAAATCTTTTATTTGTGCTTATTCCTTTTGTGTTTTTCATGTTCGACATCCAATCTTTCTTGTGATCGAGTGCCTTAAGAGCCTTTCTTACACCTCCAGTTTTTTCGATGCAACTTATTAGGGTATTTTGTCTTTTTAGTTTTCTATCCTTTCTAATATTTGAATTTATTTGTTTACTAAGTTCTGCAATTTTGTGATGGTTTTTCCTATTTTCTTTCCTTTGAAGAAGATCTTTTCTCTCTTTTAGTAACTTTTGTGTTTCCAGAGAAATAACTTTTTTTCCTTCTGCATTTGCTTTCCTCGTCTCTACTTCAAGTAAATTCACCAATTTGTCATATTTATCTTGGATTGATAGACTTTTTCCTTCATTTATGTTTAGTGATGATTTTAAGTTAGTCATTAGAGTGCTACTATGACCCGTGCATTTTAGTGCGGTGATGTTTGTTTGAAATGTTCTTCTTTTTGTGATCTGAGTCCTTGCAAGAACCGCTCTAATCATTCTATGATCTGTATTGAAATTGAGACTTTTTATAATAGATACATTTCTAAACGACTTTGGTCTGTTCGACATAATGAAGTCTATTTCGTTTTTATGGATGCCGTTAGGTGATCTCCAGGTCCATTTATTGGACTGTTTCTTTTTATAAAAGCTATTCAAAATACTTAAGTGATTTTGCAATGCAAAGCTAACTATTCTTTCACCATTTTTAGTTCTTTTCCCATATCCGTACTTGCCTATAATCTGTTCTTCACCTATTTTACATTCTCCTATCTGTCCATTAAAATCTCCCATTACAATAATATTCTTATATGCATATTGAACAGCAGTCTGTAAATCGTCGTAGAATTTTTTTTATTTTGGCTGTATCTACTCTTTTATCTGACTCTGTTGGGGAGTAAGCTTGTATGATTGTCCATTTTTCGTATTTATTTTCTTTCGAGATTAGGTTTATATTAATTAGTGCTATTCTTTCAGAGATTCCTTTTATTTCTTCTATGTTATTAGATAGTTCCTTTTTTATCAAAGCGTGTGTGTGCGTGGATTACCGCGCCCTTAATCGACGCACAAAAAGAGACCATTACCCGCTTCCGCGTATAGAGGATTTACTTGACCAGCTTTCAGGACAGTCACTTTTCACAACGCTTGACCTCGCATCTGGTTATCATCAGATCGCCATTGCTGAAGCGTCTAAAGACAAGACAGCATTTGTCACGCCCGAGGGGCAATACGAATACAATCGTATGCCCTTTGGACTGGCAAATGCACCCGCCGTTTTTCAACGGGTAATTCATAAAATCCTCAATAAAACTAAGGTACCATTCGTGATCATTTATATGGATGACATTTTAATTCCATCTAGAACATTCGATGAGGGCTTACAACGCCTCGAACAAGTTCTTGGCTTATTGTTGGATGCAGGGTTAACACTAAAAATGGAGAAATGCAATTTCTTCCAAGAGAAAATAGTCTTCTTAGGTTTTGAGATCGATAAACTTGGTATCAGACCTGGAGAACAAAAGACCCAAGCTGTATCCCAATTCCCTGTGCCACGCAACCAAAGTGACGTTAGGAGATTTCTTGGCCTGGCCGGATTTTTCCGTAGGTTTGTCAAGGACTTTGCTCTATTGGCGAGACCCTTGACATACCTGCTAAGAAAGGATACCGCTTGGCTTTGGACAGAGTCACAGCAAAACGCATTTAATTCCTTGAAGAGGCTGCTAGTAGAAAGACCTATCTTAGCACTATATGACCATAGGGCCGAAACCCAATTACATACAGATGCGAGCAAGTTCGGCTTGGGAGGCATTTTGATGCAAAAGACCGGAAATAATGCATGGCAACCCGTCTCTTATTATAGCCGTCAAACTAGCCCTGACGAACAAAAACTCCACTCCTTCGAGTTAGAGACGCTCGCAGTCATAAACGCGTTAAATAAATTCCGCACTTACTTATTGGGTATAAAATTTACCATCGTGTCTGACTGCAATGCATTACGGTCGACATTTACCAAACGAGACCTTATACCTCGGATATCGCGGTGGTGGATCCAATTTCTCGAATACGACTGCAGCATAGAATATCGTCCAGGTGAGAAAATGGCTCATGTTGACGCCTTAAGCAGAGGCGCAACCGTAGACCAACAAGAAACAATACACGTGCTCGATATTCTAAACGTCAGTGTCGATGATTGGATTTCAACAGTTCAATCCGCCGATGAAGAAGTTAAGCGAATCAAAGAAATCGTACAGGATCCTGAAACCGCCAAAATTGCAGCTATCCATAAAGAGTATCAGGTCAAAAATGGTCGCGTTTATAGGGTGATCGAAAATGGAGCATTAAGATGGCTTGTCCCGAGAGGTGTACGCTGGCAGGTTCTCAAAACCAACCATGATGACGTAGGTCATTTTGGTTTTGAGAAGACTTTGCAAAGGGTCAAGTCCATATTCTGGTTCCCAAAGATGCGGAAATTTATTAAAAAGTATGTGTCGGCGTGCTTGGCGTGTGCGCACCATAAGGTTCCATCTGGCGCTAAAGAGGGTATGTTACATCCGATTCCAAAAGTGGATGTCCCATTACATACCATACACGCTGATCATCTCGGACCATTTCCACGCAGTAAGCACGGTAACATGTATATTTTAGTCATTGTGGATTCCTTCACAAAATATGTCTATTTATCTGCAGTCCGTAGTACAAAATCAAAGGCAAGCATTAAAGTTTTTAAAACGTATTTTTGTTTATTTGGATCTCCATCGCGGCTGATTACTGATAGAGGTACCAGTTTTACCAGCAAAAGATTTAAAACGTTTGTTCAGTCCGTTGGAGTGAAACATATACTCAACTCAGTCGCGACTCCACGTGCTAACGGACAGGTCGAACGATATAATCGCACGATTTTAGCCTCTTTGGGAAGTATGACTCATGGGAAAAGCAGTGACATTTGGGACACTTTCCTCCCCGATGTCCAATTAGGCATAAATACTTCGATACATGACGTCACAAAAAGATCACCAACTGAATTGCTATTTGGGCGAAAATTAGGCAACCCATCGCAAGGTATTTTGAATAATGTCTCTGAAGAGATTTTAAACAGTGAGACTAACGAATCCTTAGAGCGAATTAGGGCAGACGCTAGTGATCGCATTAAAGAAAACCAAAACAAAAACAAGGATCGATTTGACAGGCATCGAAGATCATCAAACAAATATAAAGAGGGAGACCTAGTCAGGGTAGTAAGAGCTATTGTTTCCGGTTCAGGAAAGTCAAAGAAGCTAGAATCCAAATGCCAAGGGCCGTATCGAATCAAAAAGATTTTACCCAATGACAGGTTTCTTATAGTAGACACACCGCTTACACGGAAGGGGAAAGCATACGAGAATGTGGTAGCGATTGATAAAATTTACCCCTGGATGAGCTTCAATGCACCGTCCTGTTCTTCTAGTGATGAAAGTATCTAGTTATAATAGATTAATACTTTTAAGATTTATTAATCTGTGAATGAATAATACATATAACTCAATAATACCGACTTTGCCATAATACCCAACAATACTTAGGTGTTGAATGTTTCCATAAACACGTACAGTTTTAAATCAATAATATTAAAAAGATAGTAATTTTTTTTTTAGTACGTAAAAGTACAATTAATTTCCTTGTTTTTATGTTATACTTCACAAATATGTAACTTTAGTACCAATGATATGTCTTTAGAACATTATTTGATAGGTAATTTTAAATAGGTGTTTTAATCAAATCGATTTTCATAGTAAGATAATTTTATTAGGTTGAGTGAACCATTTGGCTGACTGACTGTGAATTACAATAATGATACTTATTTACATGAGATATTGGCTATAAAGAAACATGAGCGTTTCACACCTTGTACAGAGCTTCGGTTGGTTTAAACCAAGCATGAGTGCATTTCGAAAAGGATAACACTGCTTACCTTAATTGAGAGTTTTGGCAGATTCGAGCCTAGCATGAGAATGATTATGTGATCAGTGAGGGTGTTTCATAGCACAGAGCTTGGTTAGATACGAGCTGGATATGAGTGATATGTCCTTGAGGGTCATAAGCACAGAGTTCAAGCAGAATCTAACCACGCATGAGTGATATGATATAACACGCAGCCAAGGCAAATTGATGGTGAAAGACGTGAAGTAACCTTCTTTTCCTTAGCTATATCTAAGTATAACAGTAGAATTAAGTAGATTTATTTCTCTCAGTTAAAATGTATGTTTGTTGTTATTACATAATTATGACCTTAAACGGAGGGACCCGTTTATGTGACGGATGGCCGACTGTAACAGTCATTAATTTTATCGCTTACTATATTTATATTCATTACTAATTTGTAATCATTATTATTCACTTTAAACACTAATCATCAAATAGTAATATAGCCATAGTTTTAAATCGACTCATGAATCGATTATTTTCCGAACGTTGCACTTGCAACACTGTCTCGGTCCGCCATTCGAATTCGAATTCCGAAACCCGTCGAGTACATTTTGTGCAGAGCGAGTAAAAATAAAAGTACTTTGTGAAAGTTTGTGTTTCTTTCAAGAACCCCTTCTTCTGAGCGTTTTCACAATTATGTACATCTGCCTATAATCACAGACGTGCGTGACGTTACGTTAATTGATGACTCAGTATTTTATTTTCTGGGTTAAGATCTTGAATGTTCTTCGCCCTGGACAGAAGGTGGGCGAAGGGGGTCTGTTAGACTCGTACTGACTAAAAACCCACCCAGGTGTTCCCCTCACACACTTGCGTCCGGATATCTATCTATGCTTGCGTCGGAAGGTGCAGGTGCGATGATTAACGCGCTTACCTAGAAGAAACCTATTCAAAGGTTATATAATATAAACCAGTGCTTGACTGCGATCCCACCTAATGGCAAGATTTCTGACTTCTTCCCACGGCGACTTTTTGTAGCGTGTTTCGTAAGCGCGCGACAGCATCGCTACTAAAGCGCGTTAGTCGCATTTGAAAGCGCAATAGAAAAAAATCCAACGCGCTACTAACGCGCTACATCATCGCGACTGTATCGATGCGAATACGCTACAGAATCGCCGCAAAGTCTTAATTAGGTAGCTACATCGTATGACAACTGTCGCACGCAAATTCTATAGCAACAGCAGTGTAGAGCTGCGGCAAGTCACGCGTAGCGTAGCGTAGCGCGTGAATGCATGTTTTAATATTGCTTGTAAGCATCTCCGATTGTATAAAAAACACGCACAGACCAACACACAGAAAATGCAACCACGCGCGTTCAGGCAGACCACGCGCCTACCTACAGGCGGAGAAACATGCGCCTACGCGCGTGGGTGCGGGGCGAAGTGCATAGTATGGCGCACTGATCCTCGTAGTGCCGTGCGTGATTTTGTGTGAAATGAGTCAGAGCCTACGTGAATCTACAAAACGCAACTACGCGCGTGCGAGCGTAATAAACCAGCACGTTGATGCAGATCTGTACTCCCACAAGTACGCGCGTGACACGCAACATACAGCGTGATGCATGGGAGTGTGATAATCGACTAATACGCTGAACAGCTAAACCAATAAGTTAACAATGTAACAAATTGAGTAACCTGGTAGTGAACTCTGACACAGTTGATTCATTTCCTACAATGTTACAACTTACGTTGGCCATCACGATTCGTCAAGGAAAAGTAGACAAGTCTTTGTAAACAGAAATAATCTTCGCAATAAAAAATAAAATGCGATCACTAAAGTTAGTGATCGCGTTTTTTGTGGTAAAGGTTCTAATTAATGGATTTTTAGATTTGTTTCTAATAGAGGACCGGAATTCGTGAACGGTTGTTTGCAGCGATTATTGGAACGAGAACATTCAAAGTGGCGTATCGTATGGGACAAAGCACCAGTATGTATGTGGGCTCGACGTTTATAAGCTGCAAAGTGCGCAAATTCAAAAAATTTTTATTTTTTTTTTATTTTTTTTTATTTGCAAGAAATACTTTGTTTACAAGGAAAGATCTTATAACCTAAAAGTCACTGTATTCAGCCTGCAAGCAAGCATGCAAATTATTAATATTTATGTCATTAAAATATCTATTATTTCATGCAATTAAATTATTATCATCATTTATAATTTTCATAAATTCGATTATTATTTAAATTATTACATACAAATTATCGTCAATATTAACTAACTAATTAAATTATACACTTTTATGTCCAAATTCCAAAAATTCCTTAATACTATAGAAACAGTTTTTTTGTAGCCACTCTGTCAATTTTGTTTTAAATACATTACCCTGTAACAATTTTAATTCATTTGGGATGTTATTGTAAATCAATATACACATATTATACACATTTTTCTTATAAATATCTTTATGACTGGCTGGTTGATGCAATAAATTATGGAATTTAGCCCTTTTCTGCCTTGGCTGAACCTCACTACGTTGCTTAAAGTACTGCATGTACTTCTTGGTAAAAATGCAGATATCTTTTATATATATACAGGGCAGTGGAAGAATTTTATATTTTTGAAATAATGGTTTACAACTGTCTAAGAACCACGCCTTGTTTAGAACTCGAATGCAACGTTTTTGAAGTTTAAAAACTCTGTCGGCGTCGGTCGAGTTGCCCCACATTATTACTCCATAGCTAAGTACAGATGACACATAGCCATGGTAAGCCGAAAGAGCAGCTTCTACTGAGCGCATACAATGCGGCGTACTTTACTTCAGCCGAATTACAGTTGCCATAACGGATCTTGAGCGGTTGCGCAGAAGTTAAACATTCGGTCTCTTTAGTGGTGCGAAGTGAGACGCGGGGGCGGGGAGTGCCAGTGATTGGCTCGCCGCGCCATCGCGTCATAGACGTCACTCCTCATTCGTTCCCTGCGTTGCTGCATGTATCTAACAACGAAGACGATTGGCTTGCCAATGTATGGAATGCGCAAAGCGATCCCCACTCTGACGCCGAGCGCTCAAGATCCGTTGTGCCTACTGTAAAATCTGGCTAAACGTGAGATAGTCGCGAGATTTTTACCCTGACCTGATAGCGATTTCCAACAATTCCAAACCAATTTTTTGTGTTCAAAGGGATTTTTTTTAAATGATAAGCCGATGTGTGCCATACAGGCTGACTATGCTTATTCAAAACTCTTACCTAAAAACAGCGAGCAGTTTCTCCGCCCGCACACTGTCACCGTCGTACACATACAGATGGTCCCACCCGCACTCGGTCGCGAAGCTCTCGAGCCGCACGCGCAGAGGCGGCGGGGTCGGCCCGAGTCGAGGCGGCGTCAGCAGCCAGGAACATTGCGTGCTGACGCTGTAGTTCCCTGGACCGTCGGTTATGAAGCCCGTTGGGGAGGTTAAACTGGAATAGAAAAAGAAAAATCGTTAAAAACTGGTTTTGAAACTGGTGAAAAAAAAAATCTTATATTGTGTAATGTAGCTTTTTCTTTTTCAAAGTTTGTAAATGTGACTAAGTACCATGGAGCAATTTATCTACTACATATATAAAAATAAGTCGGGTAGCCTTCCTGACGCTATAACTCCAGAACGCACGAACCGATTTCCACGGTTTTGCATTCGTTGGAAAGGTCTCGGGCTCCGTGAGGTTTATTAGAGTAGAGTAGGGTAGAGTAGGGTAGAGTAGGGTAGAGTAGGGTAGAGTAGGGTAGAGTAGGGTAGAGTAGAGTAGAGTAGGGTAGGGTAGAGTAGGGTAGAGTAGAGTAGGGTAGGGTAGAGTAGGGTAGAGTAGAGTAGAGTAGGGTAGGGTAGGGTAGAGTAGGGTAGGGTAGGGTAGGGTATAGTAGGGTAGAGTAGGGTATAGTAGGCTGAAGTAGGGAAGAGCGGGAGCGAAGCCGCGCGGGCAAAAGCTAGTGGTTTATATTTATTTATGGATTACTAACGAGTATTACAAAATAAAAACTAAGAAATAGATATTGGTACACGTAACCTGGTCCTACACGAGTAATAAACACTCAATTACAGGCAACCACGGCTTATGCATAAATGAGTTCATGTCTTTAAATATGTCATTATGAAAATCCATACTAATATTATAAATGGGAAAGTGTATGTGTGTGTCTGTTTGTCTGTCTTTCACGGCAAAACGGATCAACGAATTGACGTGATTTTTTTAAGTGGAGATAGTTGAAGGAATGGAGAGTGATATAGGCTACTTTTTGTCTCTTTCTAACCCCCCACTTACACGAGCGAAGCCGGGGGCAAAAGCGAGTATTAAATAAAAGTAATTGGCATGATATGACATATAAAATATAGATTAATAAAAAAATAAAATATAGATTACTATTGGATTTCTTTGACTTAAATAAGCATGGCAGTTGAGTTTGTCCTGCTCAGTCAAATGTCTCATCGAAGGTGGTGCGTGTATTGGATCATTCGGTTCCCCTCAAAATGGTCGAGCTGAGTGGCGCTGATCAAATGCTTTTACGCTGTCAGTTGAGGATCTCTTAGCTGCCAGTGACTTATTTCAGCTACATTTAGATATTTTTTTTACTTTATTTACATTGTTGTCACATAATAGTAGCGACAAGAAATATGTAAGTAACCGAGATATTTGTAATACTATCATAATTGAAAAAGGTATCCATGGAGTTTCTTGCATTCTTCTATCTATAGAGATCTACGCTTTGGAATGTACAATTAACATTATTTTTATAACTTTTTGACATTACCAAAATGCCTGTAAATGGTTTATTTGAAATAAAATGCTTAGAATCTTTGAATGTTTGATTGTTCCGGGCTCTGGGCCACATCTTGCCAATTTCAAATATACCCACAGAAAGGTATCATACAGAATTTGCCCAACGAACTGTCGCTTTACTACTATATCTGCCTACACTTTCGGTGGATATACGCAGGTTATTGTATAAAAAAAAAAAATTAGAACCTGAATTGGATTTGGACGAAATTTGGCACACGAGTAGACCATGTTCTGGAATCCCGGGATTTAATTCTTTACGCGGCTGAAACCGCTAGCAGAAGCCAGTAAAACAATACTTCAGAAACCCCAGTTTAAATAAACATGCTTATGACAAGTCTCACACGTCTATGAATTCTTTTAGAATTTTCCTTGTCTCACAATGGAAATCTGCATTGATTAGATTTTCAACAAGAGACCAAGTTCTAAATATACCTACCTAGCGGTTAGCTAATCCATATGTAGTATGATTTGGTTGTTATTGAAGACTAAATGAACAGTGTGACAATCTATTCTTTTAAAATATTGACCTCTAAACGACATTGGGTGCCATCACAAAATAGATAGGTACAGAAGTCAAACTACATACAAAGCGCGCTCTAGCAACGCACACATATACACCGCTCACGGACACGATATCTCGGCTCAGTCGCCCGGTCGCACTCGTACAGTTCGGCGCAACGCGGTGACCCTAGCGCGATCGCCTAGCGTAGGTATAAAAAGTGAAGTACATACAGACTTCTTAACTATCTATTTTGTGGTGCCATGTTTAGGAGGCGATTACAGGTAGAACTACACTGAATAGAATAGAATAAGAATAGAATAGAATAGCATTTATTCGGCGCAAGCAACACAATATACAACAACATAAAAAATAATAAAAAAAGAGTACAGACATACAATACGGTACAATCATACACTGCTCACACGTGTGCCACACATGCATAACTGGGCGCGTCGGTCTCCATACATTTTATATGAAAACGACTTGTAGAGCTACAATTACCGGAACGGATCTTGAGCGCTGGCTTCAAGTTGTGCAGAAGTCAAATATTCGGTCTCTTTAGTGGTGCGAAGTGAGACGCGGGGGCGGGGGTGTCAGTGATTGGCTCGCCGCGCCATCGTGTCATAGACGTCACTCGTGATTCGTTCCCTATCTATCTAACAACGACGACGATTGGCTCGCCAATGTATGGAATGCGCAAAGCGATCCCCACTCAGACGCCGAGCGCTCAATATTCGTGCCGGTAGTTGTACACTTGATCCACGCCACGCGACGCTACGCGACGTTGTTCTACGTACTATGCGTTCCAAATGAGAATAGGAAAGTCAATAAACTCGATCTGTCAAATTTTGATTGAAAAGTACGGTTTGCAAAAAAAGCTTATTTGCGTTTTAATGATTTTGTTTTTGTTTAACTGACCCTCATATTAAGAAATAGATTAAAAAGTTATTCATAATAATTATTTAACAAATTATACTACATACTTTCTTTTTATTTTCATTATTGGCTACATTTTATATTCAAAATTCAAATTCAAATTCAAAATTCAAATTGCCAGCTGCCATTTTATCTTCGTTGTTGGTGTTTCTTCGTGCGACTGAGTATCCAGATTGAATTTTGTTCTATATACAGGTAATAATGCCTATTTTGATTTAAAACAACAGTTAGTGATAAAAATATTAAAAACCTCTATTATCCATGTTTTATTTTATAAGGGAAAGCAGCAGTGATGATGACGGTGATGACGCCACTACTCAGACACTTCACACAGTTACGTAAAGATCAGCAAAATTGAAGAACTGGATTTTGATCAGAGATTTTTCGTTCATGATTCGTAAATAAATTAAATTTAACTAATTTCTTTTTTTGCTCACCCTACTCAATTTCTTCGATTTGACAGTAAGACGTAACGTCACAACATGGCCGGCGCTCCTATTCTCATTTGGAACGCGTAGTACAAATCAGGCCTGGTCCACATGTGCGTTTAATATAGTTGTAGCTTTATAGTGACAAAAATTATTGTGTCATTGTGACATTTGTAATTAGCGGCGAGCTCCTAGACGGCCGCTTTAAACTATACTAATTAATTTTAAGTAAAATTTGGCTAATGGCCGCAGGAGGAGGCGGTAAGGCCCCTCACCCACGCCGACTTTTTGTAGTGATGCTGTAGCGCGTTATAATAATAATTATATGTCAAATTCAAATAATGTCAAAATTTTTTTTTAAAAAATGTCAAATAAAAGTTATATAAATTTATGTCATGTAATAATTGCAAAATACTATGTCAAATGAACGTTATATAAATTGATGTCATTTATCATTACAAAACAATATGTCAATTACAAAAAATAATAATAATAATACAAGATTTATGTCATTAATAATCACAAAACAATATGTCAAAAAATAATAATAATAATAATGTCAAAATGTCAAAAAGTCAAATTATCATCATTTAGAAATTCGTATATCGAATAGTAACATTTTGAAATTAATAAGGCTGACAATTTCTTCTTAAAAAGTGTAATAGTCACATTTTTAAATGCATCGGGAATTTTATTACATATTGTCGGGTCCATACACAAAACACTTTTCCTCAATAAGGCAGTATTATGACCACCAACACGTAGCATGTTTTTGTACTGCGTTCGCATCGATACAGTCGCGATGCTGTAGCGCGTTGCCATTTTTTCTATAGGTCTTGCAAATGCGACGACAAAGAATGTTGAGAATGTTGAGATGGATGTGTAATGTGACGAGATTGGATAAAGTGAGAAATGAGTATATTAGAGGAAGTTTGAAAGCGGCGCCAGTGACTAACCAGTTGAAGGGGAATCGTTTGTCTTGGTATGGTCATGTTAAGAGGAGGAATGAAATGCATGTTACTAAAAGAGTTATGAGTATACATGTGGATGGGTGGAGAGGGAGAGGGAGGCCAAAGAAAAGATGTATGGATTGCGTGAAGAGCGATATGAAAGAAAAGGAAGTTAGTGATAGCATGACGAGTGACAGGGTAGAATGGGAGAAAAAAAACGTGTTGCGCCGACCCCACATAAGATGGGACAAGGGCAGGATGAAGAAGTAGCGATGCTGTCGCGCGTTTACGAAACGCACGACACCATCGCTACAAAAAGTCGCCGTGTTCGATAACCCTAAAGGTCATAGCACACTTAAACGACTCTGCTCCAAAACAGCCCTAAACTGTCGACCGACCGGCGCGGCGGCGGCGGCGGCGGCGCTGTGTGTTCCACGCGTACCTCAAAGAAACGTCAGCAAAATGGATAGGTCTTAGTAGGGCCGACGCCTGCTAGGGCTGCGGAATTGATCGAACGAGTTACCGTGACCGGGAAAGCAAAGGTCAGGCAACTGAAGGAATACTGATAGATTTTAGTCACTAATTTATTATTATCTACACTATCTACACTAATATAATACAGAGGTACTAAAGTTTGTTTTTATGTTTTTTTTTCAGCAAAGGAGCAAAATTTTTTTCTCCAATAGAAAGCTGCTTTATTCCTGAATGTCAAAGGCTAAATTTTATGTAGGTACGCGAGCGAAGCTGAAGGCAAAAGCTAGTATTAACTAAGTTCAAAATCTGTTAGTATGTATAAACATAACTATTTATGCTGTAGTGCAGTCGGGTAGAGGTTCTTGACCTTTGTTACCTCCAGCAGCATATAAGGTAAAAAAGGAAATTAATAAGACATTGACCATGGAGGCTGGAGGTCGAGATATGTCGACCATTGAACTCATAAGTTTTTCTGCTTCACGTATGACCTTTAATTCAAATGAAAGGACAAACTTGGATTAAAATAAATGAGAAATAAGACGCAGCACTGTTGGACATAGGCCTCCCCCAAGTGTCATCATAAAGACCAGTTCTGTGTGTCTCACATCCATCGGATTTCCTGAACCCTTGTAGGAGGCCTACCAACGCTAAATCTTCCAGTACGCGGTCGCCACACCAGAACCTTTCGGCCTCATTGAGTTCCAGTGCGTCTCGCATCCATTAGATTCCCGTTACCTTCACCAGGTCATCGGTCCACCTTGTGGGTGGCTGCCACCAATACCACCTCATAAACCTCATCTAGTTCAATTGCCGTCACGGATCTTGAACGATCGCTTCAAGTTGCGCAGAAGTCAAATATTCGGTCTCTTTAGTGGTGCAAAGTGAGACGCGGGGGCGGGGAGTGTCAGTGATTGGCTCGCCGCGCCATCGCGTCATAGACGTCACTCCTGATTCGTTCCCTGCGTTGCTGCATGTATCTAACAACGAAGACGATTGGCTCGCCAATATATAATGCTCAAAACGATCCCCACTCTAACGCCGAGCGCTCAAGATCCGTTTCGGCAATTGTACGTGATCTTTACTCTCAAACCTTTCGGCCTTATCGACCATCTGTTCTACGAGCAATGTGCCTTGCAGCTACTGCATAATTGATATTTCTTTAGGTAGGGAATCGTCCAATGACTTCTCCCGCTCAAGGGCAAAAATGCGAGGTCATTCCAGACTTTTACAGACTAAAAACAAACCCTGTTCCTTCTTTGCTTTGCGTTCCAGCCAAATATCGTTGAAGTTTTATAGTCGTTCGATCGAAGTCCTATCCAAAAGCTGTATTCACGATCTATAGACTTATTTCCAGTTACATTAATAAGTATTCTACCAGGATAATGTAATACAGTTTTTTTTTTTAAATCGACGAATTTCAAACGACTTTAAAATCGGTGTCGTTCAAACTCGATTGATGGATGTGAATACGGAAATGGTCTAAACGACTAAATCGCTACGATATCGTTACGGTTTTCATTACGTGAATCGGGCTCCTGGAGCCCGGGATTCCCTTTCAGATTACCCTTTTTCCCTTCCCTTCTCTTCAACTCATCTTCGGACTGCTTAATTGAGTACTCATCGTCATCATCATATCAGCCGATAGACATCCACTGTTGGACATAGGCCTCTCCCAAGTGTCGCCACAACAACGATGCTGCTCGTCCCGCATCCATCGGATTGAGCAGTCACTTTTTTTTTTATTTCAATCAAAACGTAACTTTACCAAAAATCGTAAAATAGAAATGATTTTCAAATCGATTAAGTTAGCAACATTTCAAATCTAGTGGAGAGGGAAACTGTCAAGTAACAGTAAAAGGAAGTAGGTGTCGGAAATTAATATTAAATTAAATTAATATTTCAAATATTTTGTAAATACTTAAAGGAAGAGTGCTAATTCATTTAATAACTAATATTGATATGTGGTTTTCAGTTCAGTAAGATTTATTTTTAGTGTTATTTGTTGTTTAGTTCAAGTTCAAATTATGATTATTTAATTATTTATTGAGTACTGCATAATTACAATACATTTAACTTATAAAAAGAATCAATTCCATCATGGTGGTATGTAACAATTTCTGCCCGATCACTTAAAAAAAAATACGCTTGAATCCTGCGGCGCTTCGCCAAACCAAATCCTTTGAGATTTTCGTTTCGAGTGCAAGCAAAAATGAACTTAGCGGTGCGCAGGCGGAAGTGTCTTTCATCGTACATAACATTTGCAAGTAATTTGCTTTGTGCGGGTTTTTTTTTGGGTAATAAACATCCAAATGACATCCCCCGCCCTTGGGCGGAGCGGGAGACAGTATCAGACTCTTACTGACTAAATAACCGCCCTCGTTCCTTCTTGCCTTTCATACCGGGGCCGAGCCTTCCTTTCAGAAGCAGACCCTTGGCCCCAGTAGGCCTCGACCCAGCTTATCAACGGCAGGGGCCCACCTGCCGTTGATAAAGCTGACAACTCCTTGAGGCGCGCGGGACCAGTGCGCGCCGTCGATGACTTGGGCTCGATCCGGACAGTTACCGGACGGTCGAACAGCGAGCTACCCATTGCTCGCCGTCCGCAAGCCCGCGCCTACGGTGGCCGGAAATCGGGATCGGAATCCCAGCGGCGGCTGGGGCGCTGCTGTGAGCGCCGTTGCCTGATGCGGTCAGCTTCCTCCTTTGCTAGCATTACTGCTTCGCAAAAGGAGGCGGCCGCCTGCCACTCCTCCTCGCTCCGGACCATGGCCTGTGCCAAGGCCCGTCGCGAGAGATCGCCGCCACCGATCGCCCCCACGGGGACACGGCGATGCTCTGCCCTAACGGGGCACACCTCCACTGTGTGCTCCACCGTCTCCTCCGGATGTTCCGGTGCGGGGTTAAATTTAAAATTACAATTTATCAGTCATAATATACACAACAAAAATTACAGAAAACAATTAAAACCTTATTCAATTATTAAAAAAAATTAATTATATTTAAAATACCCAATTCAATGACCACATTTTGTCTGATTATAACTTTTTTAATGCCTACATGAAAAAGGTTGTCTACCTTTTCAATACAAAAAAAAATCTGATAGTATACAGTGGAAAAAAAAACTTATACCTAATAATGAATTTCCAACGTAATAATACCCTTGTGTTAATTTATCATACAGAATTAATTATTTCAATCAAAACATGCTGTGAACAGATACGATTGTCATCGCATTTCATTTGCATAAAATAAAAACAAAAGCTTATGGACAGATGAGCACTATTTCATAAAAGGATGACATTCAAACAATATCCTCTAATACCTACCTATATACTAATCTTATATTATCCTTTCGAAAACCGTAAATTAGAGACACAACTGAAAGACAAATGACAGCGCGAACGCTGGCGTTCGGTTGGGGATTCCTGAATATTGATCAAATCAGTGACACACTGCAGCGTAAATGAAAACCCCCAAGCCACCAAATACAGAACTGCATGGCGTCATGTAGCAAGGGAGGCGGTGGTGCAGGAGTCGACCGAGACATGAACACGACCACGACTGAGAAGAAGATATACTAATCTACGAGTAGACTAATACACACAACATGCCAATCTCAGGAAGTGCTGGTTTGAACTGAAAAATTCTTTTAGAATCGGTTAGCCTATTTATCGAGGAAGGCCATAGGCTATATAACATTGTACTACAACCAATAGGAGCGAAGCAGTAACAAAAAAGCTGATGAAACCACGGGGGACGATTAGTGTCTGAGAAAACATAGGATCTGGATGAGACAGTTTCCAAATGAGAATAGGACCGATTCCTATGTTTTGACGTCAAATCGAAGAAATTTTGGCAATATTGAAGAACTCAGATTTTAGTAAAATTTATGAACTGGATTCTGATTAAACTTTTTTCGTTCACAGTTCATAAATAAATTAAATTTTTCGTGAATTAATTAAGTAATGTTTAAAAATTTCTTTCCTCAATTTGACAGTAAATCGTGACGTCACAACATGGTGGGCGATCCTATTCTCATTTGGAACGCATTGTACATGTCCATGTCTAACCAGACGATTTATAGATTTTTCCTTCCCACAATAGGATTTACTCTTGTATCGTGGGTGCATTCACAAACATGTAAATTCACATACACGTGACAGTCAGACCGGTAAATTATACATTTAATCAAAATTCTGAATAACGAAAATGTTACACTTTTCAAGTTTAAAAGGAAACCCCTATTTCATAGAACAAGTTTTGTGAAATATTCCAGTGTGAATGACGGAATTACCGAATGCCAACAGAGAGCGTTCAGGCATTATCTCTCTTTTTGTTTATTTTTGATAGACGCGTGTTTGACCACCATCTCACGTGATGGTAAGCAATGATATGGCCTACGATGGAGCACATTTGCCTAAAAGTAACCTATTCACTCTTGCCTTAAAGGTCTCCAAGTTGTAGCTATCAGGAAACACGCAGCTATCTGGTAGGGAATTCCACTCCTTAGCTGTATGCACAATATTTTTTTGCGTTGCCTATTTATCAAACATTGTGTAGGATGAACCAAGAAGCTTTTCAACCATGCTCAGGTTTACGATAGATGGGTTGAGAAAGTCCCTCTTTTTTTTTTATCTGTTATAAACTAGTACTTGACTGCGATCCCGCCTGATGGTAAGCCTCACCATCAACGATTGCATCACTAATCGTTGATGGTGAGGCGCACTAGTTTATTAAGAGCCTATTCACTGTAGCCTTAAAGACACCTAAATTATAATCAGACGGGAAGACCGCAGCAGGCAAACTGTTCCAGTCCTTCGATATACGCGGTATAAAGGACGAGGCGAAACGTTTAGTCCGGACCGTAGATGTTTCAAGAACGTAAGGGTGGATACTCGCCGTGCGTCGGTTTGTCCGATGGTAGAATTGCGATGGCAAAATCAAGTCATGCAATTCCTGCGCACACTCTCCAAAATGCAATCTGTAAAACACCGAAAGGTTGGCTAACCTACGCTTGTGCTCAAGGCTTTGAAGATTGGACTTAACCAAATCTGGATCACCAATCAGCCTCTTCGCACGCCTTTCCACCGAGTCCAAAGCTGCCAGGTGGCAATTTGCAGCACCAGCCCATATGTAACTGCAGTACTCCACACACGATCGGACCTGTGCTTTGTATAACATTAAAAGCTGTCTCGGTGTGAAGTACCGCCGGACTTTTGCAAGAACGCCTAGTTTCCTAGGAGCTACTTTGGCTTTGGACTCAATGAACAGCCCAAAATTGAGGTCGGAGGAAATTTCGACACCCAAGAGCTGAAGGCGGTCGGTACAATCCAATGATACATTCTGAAAAGTAGGAGCCAAGGTGAACGGGCTCCTTTTGGCGGTGAACAGACACGCCTGTGTTTTGGTGGCGTTGAATCCCATCAGATTGGTTTCGCCCCACTTGGAGACTGCTTGAAGTGAGATATTCGTACGCTCTACCATAGCCTCTCGTTCGGACCGGATTTGCTCTTTACTAGCCCGAGCACCGGGCAGGTATCTCTCTACAACTGTGCTATCATCTGCATACCCATAGATACCGGGTATCAGCAGAAAATCGACCAATGCTTCAATTAAGGCCCAAGCGCCCGAAAAGTGCCATAAAACAGAGACTTTCTGAAGCCTTACTCCTCGGTAACGGCCAGGTTAATAGGTTTGAAAAAAATATATGTCTATTATAGATTCATGAACAACATTACCTATCAACATTTGATTTTTTCGTGCTATTAATACTTTTGTCTAAAAAAATATTTAGCAATTTCGCAACTTTTCCCTACTCCTTCGAAACGGCTTGGATCTCTAGAAACATTTTTACACATAAAAATTGGTGGTTAAATATTCTTCAAAGTGAACATTGCATATATGTAAATCAATCAATATTTTGCAAATAAAATAGATTTAAAGGTCAGCCGCGCGCTTTCCGGGCGCTGTTGGCCGCAAATAAATGCACAGATTTGCGTACTGCCGCCTAGGCGTTTGCGAGAGGTGCGTCCACATAATTTTGGCCAGATGGTTCAAGGGACTATAAGCCTTAAGGTTCAATTAAAAACCAGCGTCAGGAAACTACCACTACACCGTAGTTATCTGGCATTTATGTTGAGCTGGAGCTATTTGATGCACTTGTACATTGTGTGTGTATCTGTATGTGTACATGTGCCAAATTTAATATTTGTCTTTCTTCCTATTCTTTCTTTTAATTCATTAAACCCCAAGCGAACGCGTTCGCGCATCTATTGTCTGGTATGCGGATGTTGTTATTTTGCCATATACTATATTATTATATTGTTTCATACAGCAATAAGAGTGATAAAGTAAATTGAAGGAAGACCATACATTTGAAATAAAATCTTGACCCCAGTAGGTATAAGGGCAATTATAGACTTGTTGACAACACTTGTAATAGATGAATCATGAATTCATGAATGATAATGTTCTACTATAAATAAATGTTACTTTCATGCCTGATATACTTACTTAATTTAATCTTCATTATCTAGTTTTATTTGAAAAGTATGGCTAAAGGACCAATCCATTTTTAGGGTTCCGTAGTCAACTAGGAACCCTTATAGTTTCGCCATGTCTGTCTGTCCGTCTGTCCGTCCTCGCTTAATCTCGATGACCGTTAGCACTAGAAAGCTGAAATTCGGTACCAATATGTATATCAATCACGCCGACAAAGTGGTAAAATAAAAATTGGAAAAAAATGTTTTATTAGGGTAGCCCCCCTATATGTAAAGTGGGAAGTGATTTTTTTTTAATTTCAACCCTAACGTGTGATGTATCGTTGGATAGGTATTTAAAAATGAATGATGATGATGATGCCATCTAGCCGATTTCGGCCACAGCGACCGCATTCCTTGGCTCTTCATGGTGGTTGTGAGCTCAGATCTGCTGCTCTGTTATGTGCCCTCATGTGACTTGCATATCCAACCTTGGCCGAAAAACTCCGATCACAGAGCGGACATGTCAGAAGGTTAATAAAAATGAATAGGGGTTTACTCAAATCATTTTTTGATAATGTCAATAATTTCGGAAATAATCGCTCCAAAAGTAAAAAACAATGTGTGGGGGACACATTGTTTTTTACCCTCTAACTTTTGAACCATAAGTTTAGAAAATATGAAAAAATCTGAAAAGTAGAACTTTATAAGGACTTTCTAGGAAAATCATTTTGAACTTGATGGAAAGAACAGTTTTTGTACAAAAAGACAAAATGGACCAAATGGTATGACGTTGGTACCGTGGAAGGTGGGTAGGCCTCTGGTGTGGGACGCAACCTGTGTCGACACCCTTGCGCCATCCCACATTCCATGTACGGCGGGCTGTGCTGGCGCTGCCGCTGCGGCTGCTGAGACCCTTAAACGGCGCAAATACTGTAACCTTATTGGTAATTACAGTTTTGAGCCGTTTGGGGTCGAAACGCTTGGGTCATGGGGTCCGAATGCGCGTCTCCTTTTTAAGGAAATTTCTCGCCGACTGATCGACACCTTGCGTGACCAGAGGGCTGGCTCGTTCTTCGCTCAAAGAATTAGCATTGCCATTCAACGTGGTAATGCTGCCAGTCTTCTGGGCACATTCCCGGATGACAGCGATGTGGAGGAGTACTTCGACGCCTGAGTGCACTTTGTGTTTTTGTATTTTATTTATATACGTTAGGTATTTATTTAGGTTTTAGTATAAATAGTTTAAGTTTGTTTATGTAGAGTAACGAATTATTTATAATAAAAGACAAAAAGGTTCTACAAAATAATTTTTGGACTAAGTTTGTAGTATAATCGTATATGCAAGCATTTTTTTAAACTCATAAGTGGGTACACTTATTGTGACGGACGGGAAACTACGGAACCCTACACTGAGCGTGGCCCGACACGCTCTTGGCCGGTTTTTTATTTTATTCAGAGCGCATAATAATCTATACTAATCCATCTTATACATATAAATAAAATTGGAGTGTCTGTTTGTAATATTGAAATAATTGCTTTCTACTACATGCATATGAATATATACACGGTACATACACCAAAATAACATTTTTTACAATTTTTGTCTGTCTGTCTTTTTGTCCGGGCTAATCTATGAAATGGCTGGACCGATTTTGACGGGACTTTTTTTGGCAGGTAACTGATGTAATAAGGAGTATGTATAGGCTACTTTTATTTTAGAAAAAATAAATTCAAAATCCTGTAGTCCACGTGAACGAAGTCACGGGCACAACTAGTTTCATATTTAAAAGGAGAAACCGTTTGACTGACTGACTGACATATCAATGCACAGCTGATACTACTGGAACTAGGAACTTGAAATTTTGCACAAGGTTTCTTATTGTGACATAGGCAAACATTAAGAGAGGATTTCCTAAAATTCACCTCTCAAAGGGATGAAACGGGGGTCCAAAGTTAGTACGATAAAACCTACTTTTACGCGAGTGAAGCCATTGTCAGAAGCTAGTTTTAATATATTCCAACTACTGATATACTTTTATCATAATGTGCAATATTAAAATTATCATACAAATTATACAATAAGTAACCACCCAGCCACAAAATGATAGGTACAGAAGTCAATCTACATACAAAGCGCGCTTGAGCAATGCACACAAAGACACCGCTCACAGACACGATGTCTCGGTCGCGTCTCGGATCACTCGTCGCACCATTCCGGCTCAAACGCTCATTAGTGTGCGTCCACCGAGCGTAGGTATAAAAAGTGAAGTACATACATGAGATTGTCTTCTGTACCTATCTATTTTGTGACCCAGCTGATATTTTCACTACTAATTAAATGAAATATTTATGATATACATACAATACAAGCTTCAAGGTAATCTGATGTCATTAATAATTATATACCGACCGTTCTTAAGATAATCAAAATGTTCTTCCTTGTGCATTGCAATGGGGATTTTCAATATGTTTGCTAGACAATAGCTGGTGCATAGTGCATTGCAAACCATTTGAAACGTTACCTTGTTTTTTTTATTTTTTTAAATGCATATAAACTAGTGCTTGACTGTGGGATCACAGTAGCACCTAATGGTAAGCAATGATGAAATTGATGAAAATGAATCGTTCTAGTTTGCCTCAATAAACTTGATTCACTCCAGCCTTGAAGATACCTATATTAAAAACGGACAAGAAGAATGCTGCAGGTAAATTTTTCCAGTCCTTCAATGTACGAGGTATATACAACCTTAGAGGTGGGATGAATGTCCACCGTTACGTTGTTGACATTGTGTGTGTGTGTCATAACGGCCATCATTTGGCTGTTTTATTTCATCTAGCTTACGCATCACCTCTCTTCAAAAGCAAATTAGGCCTCCCAAGTTCTTCAGGGTGTATAAGGGGATTATTTAAGTTCCCAGCTATAATAAATCTTTGATAGTCAGTATGAATAGTCAGTAAAACTGACATCGGTCTAGCTTACTGGGTTGTGGAGGTCAGATAGGCAATACTCAACTGCAACTGGTTAGTGGAAACCAACCTCAACAGCTTTTGGGTTAGATTCTGAAATGGAAACCCTGTGTTCTGGAACGCCAAGCAAAGAAGGAACATAGAGTGGGACATAGTCCGTAAAAGTCTTACACACACCACATCGTCCTAGACTGAGAAAAGGCATTGGATGATTTCCCAACTTAAAAAAAAAAACAGTTGGTAATAAAGCTGCCAAGATTGATGAATATTCCACAGAAACAGTTCATTTTCCAGAATAAAGAGTCTATAGTCAATCATTTTATTTTGTTACCACTAATCTTTCTAATTGGAAGAGTAGGTAGATACCATAAGAAATTAGATGACGTGAAAACAATATGAAAGTAAATGCAAACTATCTCCTACAACGGCAAAGCCAAACCCACACACAATAGTTTTAAAACAGTTTATTAATTACTAGCTTTTTACCACAGCTTTGCTCGCATAAATAAAATATAACCTAAAAATTTTTAGCAATCAGACCTGTAAGTACTTCCAGAGATTACCAAGAAAAAAAAAGAACAAACTTTACCTCTTATAATATTAGTGTAGATTTATTATAATTTATTATTTATTTCAGGAAACCTATACAAACATTATTTAATTAAAGAAAATTGTTACAGCAATATTATACAGTATTACAAAAATAATACACACGGCAAAATACTGCAGACACTATCTGATTATTACACAGGGTTAGTCAAGTCAGGAAAGATGCTTTGCTCTTCTCAAGACCCCATAAAAATTCAGTAACTCTGTTCTAAATGAACATGCTTATCAAACTACACCGCCAGGGCAGCTTAAGTATAACTCTAACGGCATTATATTGTACACGATAAGTTACAAGAACTATGGGTGCACCGAATTCACTCATAGACACCCTGAGCAGACTGAAAAGCCTCATCTACTTCTGGAGTGAGGTGGACTGGTTGGAGTGACAGCTGCCATGGCTCACGAACAATGGTCCACTACGGACTAAGTGCAGAAACCAGACCACAATAGATAGATATATGTACCATCGCTTGCTTAATCACTTAAGAAAAATTTTGGTTGAATCCTGCGATCAAGCACCAAACTAAACCCTTTGAACTTTTTGTTTCAAGTGCAAGCAAAAATGAACTTAGCGGTGGTCAAGCGGAACTGTCTTTGATGGTACATGATAAGTATTCTTTGTCTGTATCTGTACCATAGTTGACTGATGTAAAATGTGTGTTTTTTAAAAGTGGATTTTATACTTTACTGTTACTTGATAAAATGAGGTAAATTGACTACCACACCAAGATTATAGCAGTCTATTTGATACAAAGCAGCTGCAGGCTCTGTGGCCCAAAGAATGATGGTGGCAGATGGTGGCCTACTTTGAACTAATATGGTACAACATAGACAATTAACATGACTTACAAAAAAAAAAAACACTATTATAAATCATCCTCCTTACTAGTAACATCATGTTACATAAATAAAACAATCATAATAAAACATTAACTTATCAGTATGTAAGACTAACATTAGTCTTTTATAATATTAATATTTGTCAGCAAAACAATACATAACCATGACACACCAACTATTTTCTAGGCATTTATCTAAAATATTAACTAGATAAATAAACCTTGTACACATTTCTCTCTGATTACATATCTGACAACATAACAAGAATATCAGACAACATAAAAAAAATATACAAAAAGGTTATATATCAAAACAGCTGATCTAATAAAGAAAAACTTACTGTAAATAAATAAATGTTATCCTGTTCTACTGTCAATTGATAGATTATAGGAAGCTAAGATCTCAGTGGACTGTAGTTAAATGAGTGTTTTCTTGACTGATTCGCCCCTGAACGTCCTTTTGTAATACTAATGCAACATTATAAAGGTTATTCTAACAACTATTGGTCATAGAAAACTCGTCGATAACAATGATCTATTGCCATGTCGTAACGTCGCCTCCGACCTTCGGAACTCCGCTCGGGATGGAGCAAAGAAGCCAAACTATATAATTGGATAATCCTCGCGGGCTTTCTCTTGCAAATTCTACTTACGAACCACTAAGGCGCGCCTCAAAAAGAGGTCACTGAACCAAAGAAAATAAAAAGTATCACAACCACTTTATGGGCAGTGTGGAGGCTTACTTGACTTTGCCGCCGCAGAACTGACACTCCGAACCCTGCCACCCCTCGTAACACACGCACATATCATTTTTACACACACCGTTTACACAAGTATGATCTCCACACTTAGACAGAACACCATCACAGAACAATAACACTATGAGCACTGAACACAGGAATGGTGAGAACCATGAACATTTTCGTCTGTATTTAGATTTAAATAGAAATAAAAACATTTGTAGCGATTCTACCATTTTGATGTATGCATTTTCAACGAGTTTTATTAACGCGGACGTAAAAGCGGTTTCGACGTCGCGTAGTTTCGTACGGTACTAAATTTGGGGTTGTCATACGGTTAAATAGAAAGTACCTCAATATTGACAGAATAAACATTTTGAAAACGTTTCTCTTTAGGAAGAGTGAAGTTGCTTTGTGTTATTTTTGTCGTTTAGTTTAGCTAATCAATAGTAAATTATGACAAATCGTATGCACTTAGGCAGTTTATAATATACTATTGACTACAATAATCAATATACACATTACATAACAGCCGCAAGGCTACACGGTCTATTGGACAATCTTGATAACACTGGATATAATTAGATAGTATAATTGATTTCAACAAAATTTACCTTAAAATAATTAAACAGATGGGAAAAATCGCCCGAGTTTGGGGCAGAATCCTTAATACTGGTAACACTAAACTGACATTATGTGAAGCAGGGAATATTAAGATTATGGATGCGTTCACTATTTTACCACAGAATAAAGATTGTAAATCAAAGTAATATAATTTGTTACCAACTAATAATACTTCTTAATAATCAAATTGATGTTAATCTGACAAAATTATAATAATATCGAATTTCTATCGATAGCGAATTTTGAAAGTAAAGACTTCTTTATGGCCATCTATTACATAAAAGTTGAAAACAAATTTTGTAGGTTCTGAAAATTGTACTAGATGTCGCTAGGTGAATGTTCACTATCGCCTCTTCTCAGAATAAAAATTCAGAGTTCATTATTGTTAATTATAATATTATGCATTATTTGTTACGTACAATCTCCAGTCTTCATGCTTTTTTAATTAGTAGATAATGGTGTCACTTTTTGGTGACAGGACAGAATGGAAGAAAAAAGCATGTTGCACCGTGGTTGCGCCGACCTCAAGTAATATGGGATAAGGGCAGGAAGAAGAAGAAGGTGTCACTTTTTATCTTCAGCGAGTTTCTCAGTGAAGAAAATAAAAAAACGAACACTCAAAATAAATTTCATTCCAGAATGACGATCTACATCCATTAATGTTATATATAATTTATTTGTAATACCTATGTAGTATTTTGAAATATGAAGTAGTCTATCAGTTAATCTAATAAATAATCACTAGGTATATATATACAAACTTAAAATAATAATATGTAGGTACAAACAAGTAAAAAAGGCTGAAAAACGGGGAAAACTCAAAGGGCATCAAAAAATTCGTCCACATCGATGTCAATGGGAAAAGTGCCCAGAACGCTGGCAGCATTGCCACGCTGGATGGCAATGCTGATTCGTTGACTGAAGAAGAGTCCAGCCCTCTGGTCACGCGAAGAGTCGACCAACTGTTTGCTGATATCCCGAACAACTCGATGAGCGCTCGGACCCCATGGCCCCAGTGTTTCAACGATCTACTCAAACTTTCATCCTCTATGTCCCCCGAATTCATTCCGAGTTTTCAAAACTCCTTCCTTGATGATTTCTACCAAGGAAACTGTTGTTCGTAGGCGTGGACTTGCAGATGACGAGCAATGAGTAGCTTGCCATCCAGACCGAGCCGTATAGTCTTCAACGGCGCGTAGTGTTTCACGCGCGCCCCGGCAGGACTATAAGCTCGCTGTCCGGCCGTCCGGTAACTGTCCGGACCAAGCCCAAGTGGTCGACGGCGCGCACTGTTCCCGTGCGCCTCAAGGAGTTGTCAGTAACAGCAGGGGCCCAGCCGGGTCGAAGCCTACTGGGGCCAGGCTTGAAGGAACGGGATGGGTTTTTTAGTCAGTAAGAGTCTGACACTATCTCCCGCTCCGCCCAAGAGCGGGGGTTGTCATAGGATGATTTTTACCATCGGAAAAAAAAGGACCAAAACTGGCAGGGCAAGGTACCATGGGTTGACTGGAAATAGAAATAAGACATAAATTCCTATGATTTAAAATGATCCCATTTCTTCTAAAGGGATATCATCACACGGTAATGAAAGACGCGTCACGGGCTCCCGCGGCGGGATGTCGTAGCATGCTGGGGTAGGCAACGGCATGCCGAAGGATGCCGGGGTCCGCCAACACTATCAAACACTACTTTTGACTGAAATGTACAGTGGCTAATGTGCGCTGACTGCTGGCAAAATCCTTTGCCATGCCGTCCTGGTCTGCGTAGACCTTTACCCTGCATAAAAAGCCTCTGCTCGAGTATAGCTTTAGGCACTGCGAGAACGGAAACACTTTTTGTTCCAGTTACCGACACCGAATACTTTTTGATTGTCATGAATGAGTAAAAGACCCGATTTAGCTATTTTTGCGCTCTGGGCAATGATAATTTTTGCCGCCCTTTACATACACAAAACCATCTAAGTCATGATGAGTCTTAAGTCTTAAATCATCGGTGATGATGCGCTTGTTGCGTCAAAGCTCCAAAGCCTTGAGCATCGACGCCGAGTTGCTGGCCTGGCGGTTTTCTATCGATTACACTTCGGTGAGTGTGCGTTGGAATTGCACAATTTAATTCCGCCAAGTCCGTTCCATCATCGGACCACTAGACGTACGGCGTTGCGCCATCGGTACATGGTGGATATCCCACCCATTCGTACAAAGCGTTTTGGAAACACATTCATTATGCGTACAGGTATAGAGTGGAATTCCCTACCGGAGTCTGTGTTTCCTGATAGCTACAACCTAGGGGTCTTTAAGTCGAGAGTGAATAGGTTACTTCTAGGCAAGCGTGCTCCATCGTCGGCCACAGCATCACTTACCATCAGGTGAGATAGTGGTCAAACGCGAGCTAAAAAAAAAAAAAAATATTTCCACTATCCAACCTGAAGTAGGTTGAAAGGTGGTACATAAAATTCTCAACCTGCCAACATGGGTGTAGTGGATGGCTAATAGCTAGGTTGGAAGATAGGAATAAATCAATTTTGCCGCCCCTAATTTTTTGCCGCTATGGGCAAATGCCCGGCTCGCCCCCCCTTAGATCGGGCCCTAAATGAGTACCTATGTGTTAAGTGGAAGCAACTGGACACAAAAAATGTTTACATATATGCGCAGGTTGTGGATAATTTCATACTGGTTCTAAATAAATGAAATATTCACCGGTAGCTTGTATCTGACACAAGACACAAAAGTGTCCACGTTTGCGCCCTGTCTTAAGATGACAAGTCGATTGACAAATCTATTTAACTTATTACATACACAACTAAAAACTATAATTACAGTAAATTAAAAAATAATAATAATAAAACCCTACGTTAATTACAACTAACTAAAATATGGCGTCAAAAAATTCTTCCACATCGCTGTCGACTGGTAATGTGCCCAAAAGGCTGGCGGCATTGCCACGCTGTATGGCAATGCTTATCCTCTGTCCGAGGTAAAAGCCAGCCCTTGGGTCACGCGAAGTGTCAAATATACGTTTCGACAGATCTTTAAACAACTTGTGAGCACTTGGACCCCACGATCCGAGAGTTTCAACTCCAAACGGTTCGAAAATAAAAACTTAAATAAAAACTTCTTGAAAAAGTTCTGACTACTTGTGACGCTTCCGCTGTGTCATAATAACAGCAATGTGTCAGTTTTGTAGGACTTGTAATCAGCCGGCGTCCTACCGCTGATATATTTTTGATACAATTTTATGTAAAAGTTATGTAGTATTGTCACACTTTTGTAACTGAATATTGTGTTTTTGTTCTAAGTATGAGCTGTTGCCGTTTTAAGTTATTCTGTAAGTAAATGGTGAGTTTAGAGGATTGTTTTGTTATATAAGTTAAGTAGGGGTGAAAAGTTATGATAAAGAATCAAAATCTTACTTGAAGGAGTGCCCAAATCAACCCATCAGAGCAGATAATACGCTGTTTATCTTATAGGTAGCCAAACCTGTACATACATAACCAAGAAGAAACATGAGTGTGCATTACCAATAAGTATATCTTGTAGCCAAGAGGCCTATGTTTCACTAGGATTCCTGTACTGGTGATATCATTCTCTTACCCTTGTCCCGTGGTATTTGTAGTCTCTCTTCCATTCTGGCCTATCACCTTTCACGTTATTCTTCTTCTTAGTCGGGCACTCTTGTCAGAGTGGTCGTGGCTTCACGTTATTACTAACTCCCTTTTACCCACAATAAACGATTTGAATTTTCTTTCATATCACTCCTCAGATAATCCTTCCATCTTTTCTCTGGCCTCCCTCCCTCTTCGTCACCCATAATCAACCCATCAGATGGGTGAAGAGGGAGACTACTAAGAGAATCCTATAAATCATTCCTCCTCTTGCCATGACCATACCAAGATAAAAAGATAAACGATTCCCTTCGACTTTTCAGTCACTGGCGCTACCTTGAAACTTCCTCTAAGTAAGTAGATACTCATTTCTCACTTTGTTTATCCTCGTCATCGGAAGAAAAAGACGTGTTGCGCCGACCCGAGATAATGATGATTCGACCTCGTCAAAAAAAAAAAAAACGCCAATTTTGGCTTTCTAAGGATAATCTCTTTAAGATAAATACCGTAGGTCTATTTTCAGTTAAACCAATCATGTGTCGCTGGATACTAATGTGGCTGTTACTGACGAGTTTGGTGACGGCGATTTCTGAGGAGCAACAGTACTGCGCCGTCAGATACCGAAGACTCTGCCAGGGTAAAGGACGCCATGTGGCTTGCCAGTTTCCTGATGTAAGCAATCTATCATTTAAGAGATGGAATAGTTGACAAAGAAGGTTTTTATTGTGAAACACCTATTGGCGTGCGTTGGCTGGGAAACTGTTTCAAATGCCGTGACGGCAAACGGCATGACGCTATCATGTCGTGACGGCAAACGGTATGACGCTATCATATCGTGACGGCAAACGGCATGACGCTATCATGCCGTGACAGCAAACAGTATGTCGCTGTCATGCCGTACACTTTTTTCACCGGCAGTATGTTCCTTGGGATAATTCTCTACGATGGCGCGGGCGAAGGCTCTGGCAGTGCCCAATCGCACTTTCCTAAGAACGAGAGCGTGTTGCCGACCGCCTCATCGATTCCGCCGCATGTGATTGCATCCTTGCTCTTTTTCTCACTCTAGTAAATTACGGTATTAAGTGAAATAAAAGGATAAAAGCACAGGGAAGTGCGATTCGATTATAAAGACGAAAGATTGTATGTACTCGTACGTATGTTACTTCTTCCCGCCTGAAAGGATTTGATATCACGTTTTTTACATCTTTTTTGCCGTTTTCATCTACAGACGGTATGGGACCCTTCGTGTACGAGTCCGACTCGCACGTAGCCTGGTTTTTATATTTTATTATTTTATCGTGATTTCAGGCGGGCCCCGGACCGACTTGCGAGCGGTACACACCAATTAAATTCACTAATGATTTGAAGCATTTCATTACACATTATCTCAACAGGTAATTTAAAATCTATCAGATGACAAAATTGTATTCTTAGGGATTATTTAGTTTTTAAATAACAGCACACAACGTACCCTTCAGTAGTCACTTGGTTAGGGCAATGAGATGCGGTAGTCTCCTTCTGCGTAGCAAATTGCCGCAACCATCCGCATCCCTCACAGTTGCAGCCATCACCAGAGGGTTTACCATGATATGTTATAATGTCAGTTTTGTCAACGAGAAAGAGGGAAGGAGCTATGAACCCTTTATTCAAAATCAAAGTCAAAAAGTCAAAGCCAAAATATTTTATTTCACATAGGCCTACACATGGGCACTTATAAAACGTCAGAAGCTAGTGCACGGTTCCAAATTGGTCGTTACCTATGAAGAAGAACAGGCAAGAAACTCCATGGTTACTCTTTTAAATACTTAAGCGGTTGTTATTGCAATATTGATAGATATTATGTAAGAACAGTTGTAGACCAGTCTAATATTGTACACAAAAGAACAATAAAAATAAGCTTAATATAAAAAAAGTAAGTCGTAATAGTAGTAGTCGTAGTTTAAGAGTTCGTGGAGTATACGGTGTTCTCACATTCACATTACAAAAAAGAGGCTATATATGAAAAAAAAAAACAGGAATAATATAAATAATTACACTTCTGGACACATCTATTGGCCCACCTTAGAGTTTAGGTTTCGATGGCCCCTACCGAAATATGATTGCTAGATTGAACAAAAACTGTTGATGCAGTTTTAAACCTGATACATTTTACCATCTTTTTCGATCGTATTGTTTTAAATTTGAATTCAGAATACCATACGACATGGAGCTACGCCTAACAAGTCGGATATGCGCCTTGTTAAAGGCAATTGATTTTTGAATAAAAAACATGTTTTATCAAATAAAGGTTTAATTTAATAACGCGTGTTTCCTCCATGGGCATCTACCACAGCTCTCATACGATTAGGCATAGAGTTTATCAACCGCTCTATGAAATTTTGAGGGATCATCTCCCATTCCTCTTCTATGGCAGTTTTCAACTCCTGCATCGTCTGGGCAACTGGCTGACGAGCCCTAACACGTCTTTTTAGCTCGTCCCACATGTGCTCAATGGGGTTCATGTCTGGGCTTCTGGCTGGCCAGTCCATAACTGTGATGTTCACATCCCGAAGATATTCCCTGACGATGCCGGCCGCATGGGCTCTTGCATTATCATGCATAAAAAGGAAATTTGGGCCCACATAGTCCGCGTATGGTATCACGTGAGGTTCTAAGCACTCACGAATGTACCTTTCAGCATTTAATGTTGGCAGCTGTGGTCCTGTAACAACCTCAAGTTGAGTAATAAGTAATGTTTGTTGCAAAACCAAAGATATCAATCCCTTTTTCAAGAATTAAATCCAAGTAAACCAATAAAACCAAGTTTCCTTAGTATTCGATTGTTTGATATCAACAAAAATGCTCCAAATTGTCTTTTGTTTCTTTAAATTCTGTGTTCGAAATTCAAAAAAAGACTATTGAATGAAATTGTGAATGTGCCAGGTTCAAAACTGCATAAAAACTTTTTGCTCGACCTAATATAAAATTTTAGCTAGGACCAAACGAAACTGAAAATACAAGGTGGGCCAATAGATGTGTCCAGAAGTGTAGAACTATCGATATAAATGTATTGCTCCATCTTTTTAACAGTTCAGTTTCTCGTGGTAGCATTGCAACCATCTACATGCTCTGGCTGCCTGAAAGGATGTCGACGGCGACGCGTGGGGTTCCACACGCGCCTCAAGGAGTTGTCTGCAACCGTAGGGGCCCAGCAGGGTCACAGCCTACTGGGGCCATGGGTGATGCGAAAGAGATCCCCGGGGCCCTGGAACAATGGCAAAAAAGGAACAGGAGTGGGTTTTTAGTCAGTAAAAGTCTGACACTATCTCCCGCTCCGCCCAAGAGCGGGGGGTGTCATTGGATGATTTTCCCACCTAAATAAAAATAAGCCCGGAATGATGCATCTTCTGACGGCGCCACAGATCTAAGAAAGAAGTTTGTTCTGTGTGTGTTTTTATATGTCTATGGTTGGCGCAGTGATGCGTTCAGATTTACCGAACAAATAAACGCTACGATTGCGATCGCGGAAAGTGGAAGGAGTTATTTGAAGATTTCCCACCTCAAGCAAAATAAATAATAAAAGTTATTGTTGCAACTATTTTTTATTTCCGATGAGATAATATAATATGTCCTACCTACTTATGTAAAATATTGACATTTACAGACGTCGCGAGCGCATCGCTGCCGGCAACGAGAGGGTCCGCGGTGGCGTGCACCTTCCTAAACCTCAAATTATGATGCTCGTTGTAAGGAAACCATTTTGTACACGTTTTACAGTTCTTCTATTATTTTTGAAAGTATTCCTATTATTTTTTAAAGTACTCCTATTATTTTTGAAAGTAGGTACTCCTATTATTTTTGAAAGTACTCCTATTATTTTTGAAAGTACTCCTATTATTTTTGAAAGTACTCCTATTATTTTTGAAAGTACTCCTATTATTTTTAAAAAGTACTCCTAATAAAAATGGTCTCAAAGGTTGAACACAGCTTACTTTAATTGGCATACGGACAGATATTGAAAGTTAGGGAAAGGCAAGTGCTCTCCCTTGCATCCATCCCCCTCTCGGCGACCTTGATGATGCCAACAGATATTTCATTTATAAACGGTCAAATTCCAGGAATGGGATCGCGAGCTAGCACTCTTAGCCCAAAGACTTGCAGATCAGTGTTACTTTGTGCACGATGACTGCAGAGCTACAGGTATGAACTATTTCTTACTATTGATAGGATAGCATTTACCTAATAACTCATCTCATCTCAAGCGATGATGTGGTCGACGAGAGCGCACGTTTGCTTAGAAGCAACATTTTGTCTCTTGAATGAAAGGCTCCAAGGTTGTAGCTGCAGACACAGACTCCGGCAGAAAATTTCATTCCTTAGCTATGCGCACAAATTTCAAAGTCAAGAGTCTAGCTAAAACAAGCGGGCTGTCAAAGCTGTCGTCCTATCTTCTTTCCTATACGTCCCACATTTCACTGTTGCAATGTAAGCTCATACACGTCCGAGCTGCTCGCCCGAGTAGTTCTGTCCGCAATTGGCCGACAAAATCGGTTTTGGTGTCCGTGACCCGTTAGGCTTCATTAAAGATTTGTAACGACATGGTGAAGAAGAATAATTTAACATATAAAAAACAGTAACTGGCTGTCTTATAGAATTTCTTACCAGGACACCCAGTTACTGTAGGTACTATTCAATTTTTGTTCCATGAGTAACTATAGACTTTAGAGACATATAAACGGAGAAACTTATCCGACGCTGTTAGTCACTGAAACTACTCTAGATATTTAAAAGAGATTTTTATTATGCGAGATAGAGGTTAGTGCTACGTGCATGGCTTGATCAAACAAGATAAATGGTGCGGAATAGCCCCGAATATAACTAATTACAAAGCAAATGCAAAATTAAAAAAGTCAAACAATGTACACAAGCGTTTTGAGCCATCGCTTGTGGTCACTAGCATTAAAAAGACCAAAATAGAACTTTCCTTTCAGTCCGCTACCCCTACGCAGGGCAGACAGTCGGTGAAGTTAGATGGCGACGTTCCAGCGATTCGGACGAGCTGAGCGCGCAGCGTGCAATCCGCCGCGTGCTCGACGCGTGGTGGGGGGAGCGGAGGCGCGTGCAGTCCAAGCAGCTAACAGCTCCTTTTAGGCTTACCTCAAAGTATGTATCTGCTACAAAATTCCTGCCCTTGTCTCGTTTTTTTTGGGGACGGCGTGACAAGTTATTTTTCTTCTAATCTGTCCTGTCAACCTTCACGCTATCACTCCCTTTTCTTTTATATCATTTCTCACACAATCCGTCCATCTTTTCTACACACAATTCGTTTCATCCCTCCTCTTCACATGGCCAAACCAAGACACACAATTCCCTTTTATCTTTTCAATCACTGGCACTCATATATTAATTTCTCACTTTATTCACAATAATGCAATACGCAGAAAAAAACAACACCATTCTTCAAAAACAATAACGCAACACCCTATAGCAACTATATACATTTATCACATCCATACTTACGCCAGCGCCGGGGCCAAACTCCACTTCCGTGATAAATCGCAGTATAGCAAACTGAGTTTTGGTCACGCCACAATCGCAGCGGTAAATTCTCTCTTTGAGAAGTGGCTAAAGAAGCGCTACGGTGTCCTCACCTTCCACCTGACGCAAATCTTCATTGGACATGGTCAGTTTGGGAGGTTCCTGTTTCGGATTTAGGCGAAAGAAACACCCGGGTGTCACCATTGTGCGGGTTGTCAAGCGGACACAATGGAGCAGACGGTGGAAGTCTACCCCGCTTGGGTAGAGCGTTGTGATCTTATTGAGACGATAGGTGGTGGCAACCTCGCATTCCACTCTGGTTTGTAAAAAACTAAACTCTAATCTTGTTGCCTAATTCTATTTTCCAGAGGCACAGTATGGGGTCACTTTAGCCAACTAGCAGTATGGAACCTCCAAGCGGTTGGCTGTGGCGCCGTCCGTCACGGGGCCCATTATTCTCGCTTGCTCCTGGTCTGTGACTTCTCCCACACTAATATGCTGGGCCAGCGGACCCTGGTCCCAGGGCCCTTGGCACCCTGTCCCATGCACACGACGAGGAGACAAAGGACAACTTATCCGCTTCTGTGTGCGCCGGTGGGTATTCATAATTTTATTCATGTTTCTTTTTACTTAATCATCTCAGACTTTTGTGTTACATAGACCAGTGTTCCTTCAGTAGCTTTTTCGGTGCCAGGGCCGCGGTAACCTTTTTAAACAATCCCGTATCTCTGGTCTCTTTAGGCCTGTGACGGGCCGCCTAGCACTCATCCAGCCGACCCCTGCGCCCATATGCAAGCCTTTAGAGGCGTCAGGAAGCTCCCACAGCCTCTAAAGGCCAGCATCCTCCTCCCCGACAGCCGCCAGGCAAGGCCGGCTCCTTTTCGCTGATCCGTATCCATCCATGCCTCTAAAAGCTACAAGGAACCTTTCTGTTGGCTGCTCGCCTTTCTGCTGCCACTTGGAGTGCCTCTTCTGTCCTCAGACCCGCCATGCATCTTAAACTGATCTGACTTTTTTTGTAGTTATATTGTTACCTGACAAGGAACATTAAAATTTATTCTTTCCTCTTCTTGGTTTTTTTTTAATTTCCTATATATTATATAGGAAATTAAAAAAAAACTGGTGGACAGGACCATCTAATTAATCATATGATGATTAATTAGATAGTCCTATCCACCAGTCGACTGCTTCCCCAAAACAAGTCATATATTTATTCATCATTTATATCAACACTTCCCAGGTACGTCGCCCCGTTCTCGCTGAGTCAGAAGACATAGGAATAGAAGATAATGATGGAGAATATGAGGAAGAAGATAATGACATAGCAACTACAGATGTGGGAGATATTTCAAGACTTGGGTTTACGAATTCTGACAGACGATTGTCTAGTCCTATGAGTAAATCTAAGACAGGCAGAGAATTTTCTGATGTACCTAGGAACATGGATAACGATATATATCGAGGTATGTACGGAAAAAAAGGCAGTTAGGCTCTGTATGTAAGAGGTCGTTCGGGGTCTCTACAGTGGTTTAATACTTTTTATTTTGAGTGGGATATCATAAAATAACTTCTTCCATTCTGGGTTTGAGAGTGTGCAACTTTTACTTAGTTGTTGACAGCTGAAAATTAACAAAAAAAAATAATGGACAAGTGAGAGTCGCACTCGCGCCCTGAGGGTTCCGTACAAATTTACCTATTTACATAGTTCAATTCCGGAATGGAGTCTCGGAAGATTTTCCCGAATCGCAAAAAAAATGTGATGTAATAACAAATTTATAATTTTCGGATTAAGTCTTAAGTCATAAGCCATAAGTCATTTATTCATTTGTTAAACATAGGTACAAAAATAACGGTGTAGCAAGGTAATAAAGAGAGCGCTATGTTATGCCAGAGGGCGTACAAACGGTGGTTAGTAATTTGCATTAAGCTAGCTAAATCTTGAATATTGAAATAAAATAAGCCAAATTAATTAATAATGAAGTGAAAAATAAAATCAATGTCAAAGCGCCTAATGCGATATTAGTTTAATAATTACTATATTAGCATAGTAATTATTAAACTAATATCGCATTATGCGCGTCTAATAATAAAACAATGACAAATAAAAAAATTCAATGTACAATACAAAATGTCAATATACCTACAATTAAAGATGTGAAAATACAATTAAAAATGTCAGTGTACAATTCAATGTCAAAATACAATTTAATAAAAGATTTCAGATTTATTCCTATACTTATGCTAGACCTTGCTTTGTGCCATATTTCAGAATTCTGGGTCAACGGGAAGTAACCCTATGAATTTTGATTTCCTCGAGAGTGTACAAATGTACGTTTTTTACCACATAAACCGAAGTATCTATTTGTCTCGTTAACTTACAAGTTTGATTTTTTTACAGCTTCAAGTCTCCGCAGACCTGAATATATGGTTTCGATTACTCCACGCGTTCCCGAGATAAAGGGTCTTGACAGACAGACAGACAGACAAAGGGACAGACAGCAAAGTGATCCTAAAGGGTTTCGTTTTTTCCTTTTGACGTACGGAACCGTAAAAAGGGTGCACAAACTTACCTAGGAGAATTTGCTTCTTCCACCAGTTTTTTTTTTGTAGAATTCCCAACGGCTCCAACGACACTCATAGAATCGGTGGTCCTGAAGGTAGACCCAGATTTAGAAAAGAAAACGCGAAGCAAAGTGCAGAATATGAACTACAAACAGGCACACAATACATTCGAGATCAATCAGTTCGAGAACATCGTGAGGAATGATTGGGCGGCGAGGAAGAAGCCTCACGTTGGACCGTGGCGGTGAGTAAGAACATCATCTTACTAATAGTCTAAAGCCTGCAATACATGTTGGCCGAGCGTTGCCGAGTGAAGGCCAATACCAATATGTAGACAGTATATTTGCCTTGTCTTGCCATCGCTCGGTGTCGCTCGCCTAGTTGGTTGAGTAGACTTGCGCCAATCAAAGCAAATGTGCGCCAATGTGTATAGACCTCATTTGGAGTAGCTTGTCACGACTCGCAGCCGCTCGCGATCACTTGCCTCACTTCGGAGCGGTGTCGGTTTTTCTGCACAAATCAAAGGCGCTCGCAAATGTGCGCCAACGTGTATAGACCTCATAAAGAAACAATTGTTTCTTTCAATGAAAAAAACAAATTGTTGTTTTTTTCCGTTTTTTCCACATGTTGCATTGAAATTTTGCGGAAAAAATCGTTTGGGAACAAAATAAAAATCTTTCGAATGTTTTATTCATTGTTTCGGTTAATTTCATGAAAAATTGAAAAAAAAAAACAAGTTTTATTGAAATTGAAATATTATAGTGGGCGAAAATGTACGAGTGGTACATTTTCGCCCACTATACACATAATAATAATAATATTCCTCAGCCAAAATCTCAATTTCACTGTCGTTAGCTTGATCAGAATCGAACTCCCTCAAGCCTCCCCCAAGTGTCACCATAATGATCGGTGCCCACTGTTGGACACAAGCCTCTCCCAAGTATCGCCATTTAGGGCTTTAATGACTGCTGTCCACTGTTGGACATAGGCCTCCCCCTAGCTATAATGACCCCTGCCCACTGTTGGACATAAGCCTCCCCCAAGTGTCACCACCTAGGCGTTATAAAAATTGATGCCCACTGTTGGACATAGGCCTCCTCCCGCGATAATGACCTATGCCCACTATTGGGCATAATCCTCCACCAAGTGTTACCACCTAGGCGTTATAATAATTGATGCCCACTGTTGGACATATGCCTCCTCTCGCGATAATGGCCTATGCCCACTGTTGGGCATAAGTCTCCCCTAGTGTCACCATCTAGGCGTTATAATAATTGATACCCACTGTTGGACATATGCCTCCTCGCGATAATGACCTATTCCCACTGTTGGGCATAAGACTCCCCAAGTGTCGCCATTTAGGCGCTATAATGATCGATGCCCACTGTTGGACATAACCCTCCATCAAATATCACCGTTTAGGCGTTATAATGACTGATGCCCACTGTTGGACATAAGCTTCCCCCAAGTATCGCCATTTAGGCGTTATAATGACTGATGTCCACTGTTGGACATAAGTCTCCCCTCGCTATAATTACTTGTGTCCACTGTTGGACATAAGCCTCCCCAAAGTATCACCATTTAGGCGCTATAAGAATTGCTGTCCACTGTTGGACATAGGCCTCATAAACTAGTGCGCCTCACCATCAGATTGCGTCATCAAGTTTATATTAATTAAAAAAAAAGTACGCATTTGAAAAAAATAAACATGAAGTTTTCGGTTCTTTTCATACTTTTCCGTTTAATAATAATAATTATAAGCGCTTATTAAATAAATAGCAGCAGTCGCGATGACTTCTACGTCGTCCATATTGTTTAAATGCACAATAACAACTGACAGGGCCCAACATGTGGGCGTCTCCTCAAAACTCGTCTTATTGGCCATTTGCATTGGTTCAAGCTTGCCGAACGTGTAGAGAGGCGCTTGCCGAACGTGTAGAGGCGCTTGCCGTGTGTCAATTTGCCTATATTTGCTTAGGCTCGCCAAGGCTCGCGTTGGTCTCAGCTCGGCCAACGTGTATTGCAGGCTTAAGATCCGATTAAAAATAATATAACGCGGGTGGGTTGCTTAAGAAATTTCTGGCCAAAAGGTAGGCGCAGATCTAGCTATTAAGCCGCTCCGGCAAAGATAATTTTCGTCGCCCTAAAAAAAAATCATTTCTGAAACTGAAGGAATGTCGTAAAATGGTTTTTTCTAGTTAAATTTCTATTTCTAGTGATCACCAAGAAAACCTGGAGGAAGTGATTCCTCTGACAATACCTCGTCGTGAGATTACGGAGACTGTGGAGCCTGCAGCTGAGGTCTTCCGCCCCAAAGATGATGTTAGTAACTGCCAGGCTGATATTGTCAAACGTTATTTAACACATTATAGTGCGTTTCACGTAAGAAGTTCCTTCGCCGTAATGTTGGCAATACCGAAAAACAGTGTTGCTATATTTTTAGCAATTATATTACTCAATATTAGGGAGATTAACTGATATTTCGTTACTTTTAACAATTGCATTATAATTTTCTTTTTTTTCTTTTGGAAACTGTAAAAACTATTTTTGAATATTACAACGCTGGGCTCCATTTCGATTGTCCTGCAATTCTTTCAAATATCGAAAACGCCACGCCACAATATCGTACCTCTCCATTAACAAATTCCTTTTAGAACTGCTTTTAAAGAAAAAAATCGCATTCCCCACATAATTCTTCATAAGTGGGGCGACTACCGTTAAAATCGATTTCGTTTCGCATTTCGTGCAACAATTTTGGTAGAGTAGGCAACTCTTCTTTTTTTTTTCTTTCTTTTTTCTGTAGAGAAACATGGGGGCCAACATTACGGCAAAGGAATTTTATAAGTGAAACGCACTGTAGTTGCCAAAAGGAAATTAAGAAAATGTCAGAAAAGGGAAGATTCTTCCGACCAGACGGGTTTTGCGTCTGGGCCGGGTGGATTTTCGGACTGCTGTGTATGTTCTATAAATCACGCGGAAACTCTGATACCGTGATTTAGGATTTTATCTTTTAGTTCCTACTAGCTGTGTGGAGTACTGCAGCCACATGTGGGCTGGTGCTGCAAAATGCCACCTAGTAGCTTTGGACTCTGGGAAAGACGTGCAAAGAGGCCAATTGGTTATCCAGATTTGGTTAAGTCTAATCTACAAAGCCTTGAGCACAGCTGTAGGGTAGCCAGTCTTTCAGTATTTTACAGAATGCATTTTGGAAAGTTTGCGCGGGAATTGCATAACTTGATTCTCATTTCTAACATCGGACAACACGATGTATGGCGAGTATCCGCCCTAACGTTGTTGAAAGGTCTGGAATAAGCGTTTCGCCTCGTCGTTTATACCGCGCACGATTGCGAAGCAATAAGGTTTAGTCACTTTATACATTGAGGTGGACCATCAGTTTCTTTACCAGTTATTAGAGCGAGTGGTTTGTGTTGCAGAAACCACGCACTGCTGAGGAAGTCTATCGGCCTAAAATCGGTGAAGACAGAGAACATGATGTTAGTAGAGCATTTCTTTCTTTTCATTAGTCTTCTGCCAACATGCTTATACGAGTTTATCCTTGGTTGAGCATCTTCAGTATTCTTCCAAGCATCTCTATCGGCAGTCTTCTCAGTAATCACTTTCTTTATAGCTGTATCTTCTTTCATAAAACCTTCGGTTGTTTTCTTAACTGTTCTCTCTCTCCATTTATGCTCGAAGCTTCCTTCATAACATTGCATCACTACTCCACCCACATCCACTATTGGACATATGCCGCCCCTAAGTATCACCACAGTTACCGGTCTTATGCGTCACGCATCCGTCGGATTCCTGCGACCCTTACCAGGTCATCGCTCTGCCTTGTGTAAAACCTTCCACCGTTGCGTCTTGCAACCTATCGGATCCATCGACCATCTGTTCTGCGATCAACGTGCCCTACCCACTGCCACTTAAGTTTGGCGATTCTTCGGGCTGTGGCCTTAACATGTTTGCTTGCTGCATGAAATTGCCTTTCGTCGTCCATGACTAAGATGCAATGATCATACTGACGAACCAGAACAATTCGGTCAATACTGGTATGAGGAAGCGGGGTACTGCTTTCTGATTGACCTTACCAAGGTTATGACCTCAAACTAAGGAAGAAACAGGATACAAGATACAAGAAAGTACCTATTTAGGAATAGTACATTTTGATACAAGTGGAGAAAGCGTGTCATTGTGACCAAGGTGGCAATCACCCGAGCCTTAGCGAGGGTGCTATTGAGCCGAGGGCTGCAGTGACTCTGATTTTGGCTTTTATTGCGTTTGGTGGCATGATAAATGGCGGCTGCAGTAAATAGTTGGTATTGTAACCATTTTTATTGCTTTTAACGCCGTCCTAATACCTACGGTATAGAAGTAAAATTCGGTTGAACGGACAGTAAAATAGGTCTATTTAAATGCTTGATTTTATTTCAAATGGCGTATAGAAATATTTTTGTTTTCAGGATAACAATTTCCGTCCGAGATGGAGACAAACAAGGATAAGGCCACAAAGGTATGAAGTTTTGGTCTATAAGGCCTATAGTGAAGTTCTATCAGCGGTAACATTGAGAGATTTCAACTTTCCGAAATGAGAAACCAGAAATCTTGAAAGTGGCGCCAGTGACTGAAAAGTTGAAAGGGCTTGTCTTAGTATGGCCATGTGAAGAGGAGGGATGAAATGAATTAAAAGAGTTATGAGTATACATGTGGATGAATGGGAGAGGGATGTCAAAGAAAAGATAGATAGATTGTGTGAGAAGTGATATGAAAAAAAAAACGGGAGTTACTGATAGCATGACGGGTGACACTACGGAGTGGAAGAAAAGAACATGTTGCATCGATACCAAATGAAACAGAACAAGGGCAGGAAGATGAGTTGACGCCACTAAAGCAAGATGTCTTCTACTTTGAAAGCGTAGAAGAGCAACGTAAAAACGTATGACGAAAACATAACGTTGTCATCAAGTTAACTAAAAACTGATGTCGAAAAATTATGGTCATAATCGCAGCATGTCACTGTTTCCCACTGAGCCCTTTAAACAGAGTGATATTTAAAAGCTAGATCGGATTAAATCGTGTCAATTAGAGACACAATAGAAAGACAATGACAGCGAGCGCGGCGTTCGCTTGGGGCACAAAATAGATAGGTACAGAAGACAATCTCATGTTTGTACAAACTTCACTTTTTATACCTACGCTAGGTGGACGCACACTAATGAGCGTTTGAGCCGGAACTGTTCGACGAGTGAACCGAGACGCAACCGAGACATCGTGTCCGTGAGCGGTGTCTATGTGTGCGTTGCTCGAGCGCGCTTTGTATGTAGATTGACTTCTGTACCTATTTATTTTGTGCTTGGGGTTTAATTTAAAGAATATCTTGTATTTGTCCGCAGGCCTGGTGCGAATGCTCTACTCGTACTAACAGCTACATCTCCAAGCATACACGCAACTAAGAAAGAAGTTATTGTTAGTTTTTATTTATTTATTAAAAACCTAGCTTTTGCCCGCGACTTTGTCCGCATACATAAAATATAGCCTATGTCACTCAGAAATAAAGCCGCTTTCTATCGGTGAAAAATTTTTAGCAATTCGACCAGCACTTCCAGAGATTACCTCCTACAAACAAAAAAACAAAAAACAAACTTTACCTCTTTATTATATTAGTGTAGATTTTGGTCGTCACATCCTTGGTACCTACAGACGCGTGAGCAGGGAACACTGCTGGATTCAGTGCATTTAAGTCGAGATTGAATAGGTTTCTTCTAGGTAAACGCGTTCCATCGTCGACCGCATCGTTGCTTTCCATCAGGTGAGATAGCGGTCAAGCGCAGACCTTCTTCTTCCTGCCCTTGTCCCATCTTATTTGGGGTCAGCGCAATACGTTTTTTTCTTCCATTCTACCCTGTCACTCGTCATGCTATCATTAACTTCCTTTTCTTTCATATCATTCTTCACGCAATCCATCCATCTTTTCTTTGGCCTCCCTCTCTATCTCCATCCATCCACATGTATACTCATAACTCTTTTGGTAACATGCATTTCATCCCTCCTCTTTACATGACCATACCAAAGATAAACGATTACCTTTCAACTTTTCAGTCACTGGCGCCACTTTCAAACTTCCTCTAATATACTCATTTCTCACTTTATCCAATCTCGTCACACCACACATCCATCTCAATATTCTCATCTCCGCTACATGCAATCTTTTTTCATCCGTCTTTTTCACAGCCCAACATTCTGGTCTTATCACGGACTTGTAGATTTTACCCTTCAACTTGAGGGGCATCCGTGGGTCACAAGTTGTTCCAGTGACCTGTCGCCATTTCATCCATCCTGAATTGATCCGATGTGTTATGTCTCGGTCTACCTCACCATCTCCTTGGATAAGCAATCCGAGGTACCGAAAGTTGGAGCAGATTGGTATGGGCGTTCCAGCGAGAGCTAAGGGCACAGAACCGGAGAGACCGCCAAAATCGCAGAATAAGTACTCAGTTTTCGTTCTACTTAAAATTTTAAGCCAACACTCTCCAGTCTATGCCACCACACCTCCAATTTGCTCTGGACCTCTAGGCCACTCTCGGCAACCAGCACAATGTCATTGGCAAACAGCATGTACCAGGGAGCCTCTTCCTGGATGTCCGACATCAAAGCGTCCATTATCATCAAGAATAGGTAAGGGCTGAGAGCCGACCCTTGATGTAAGCCGACAGCCACATTGAAGCTGCCAGTGTTGGCCACCGCAGACCGGACTTGGGTACTGCACTGACTGTACATTGCTCGGATCAACTGCACATACTTTCCAGGCACACCTTTCTCCTTAAGGGCCCACCACAGAACCTCACGAGGTACCCGGTCATATGCCTTTTCGAGGTCAACAAACACCATGTGCAAGTTTTTATGCGCATCTCTATATTTCTCGCACAGCTGGCGTATTGCAAAAATGGCATCTGTTGTACCTCGACCAGGCATAAAACCAAACCTATACAATAAAAAAAAAACTTACCAGGCGTATAGCTAATTAACAGATTCGACATTATTTTGACACAATTGTCACCTACAAGGGCTGGGCAGAGCAGAACTTAGGGACCCCATGGCCCCCAAGTTCAAGGCCCCTCATAAGTTCGAGGGTCCCCCAAGTTCGAGGGCCATCCCAAAACCTGATTAGCAACATCAATGCAAACCTCTTATTGAACTAGCGAAAAATTTTCCCACCTTCGAAATCTAAATAAAGTATATAGTAACACTACTTTGATCAACTCGTTTTAGTCAGTAGAAGTGTGACACTTCCACCCACTCCACCCTGAGTAGGAGAGGTTGTTTAAAGATTTTCCATGTAAAACCACCAAAGCCGCCGCACCATCAAAGATTGCATCGCTACTTACCATCAGGTGGGATCGCAGTCAAGCACTAGTTTATACCAAAAAAAAGGGATTCCACGTTTTTTCCCTTAAGGGCAGTTGGTCCCCTAGCACAATCTCTATTTTTCTGAGATGACGTTTTATAAGTTACTAGCTTTCGCCCGCGTACATAAAGTATAGCTCATGTCATTCAGGAATAAAGCAGCTTTCTATTGATGAAAAAATCACACGTAACTTTAATGGGCTATATCTTTGTTATTTTTTGTTTAATCGAAAAAAGAAAAAATACGTGTCCAATATTTTTTTATAATCTAAAATACGAACTAAATAAAATGTAATTATTTTGACCCTGGAAACTACCCTATTCTATGCAAATCTACTCGCTCCTCTACGAGAAGACATCAAAGACATTTGTAATGTTGTATTGTAACTTGTATCTAAAGAGTTGGCTTTATGAGTAGTCTTATAGTTTAGTCTTTGACCATAGCACTTATATATTATGTCCATTGTCCCCGGAAAATTGCATAGGATTGTAAAATATAGCGAGAACCTGTTAACTATTTTTTCTAAATAAAACACAGTTACTTACCTATATTAGAGTGATTTATCGTATAGGTACAAAACGATCTTTTCATAATATATCGAGAAATTATAATCTAATAAAGATTTATTACAATCATACAGTCTGCAATTTTCCGGTGATATACACACTTACCAACTTAATATTATAAAACAGAAGAATTATTTTGGTTTTGGTTGAACACGCTAGTCTTAGGAACTACTAGTTCGAATTGAAAAGTTCTTCCAATGTTGGATAGGTCTCTTGTTAGGCATAGGTACCTATAGGTTATACACAAACACGCTACGACCAAATGTAGAACAGATGATAACGGCTTGATGAAAATTTATTATGCTTTTGTTCAGCAGGCATCATTAAACCTTGACAAAGAAGACATCGACCAGTTATTTCGAGACACTGGCTTTAACGTTCACTGGAGAAAGCATACCACATGACCAACAATATACTCACTTTTAAAATCTTGTTGTTTTATTTAATAAAATTGTAAGAAACCCCACTAACGGTCTAAGGCAGTGATGGCAAACCCATATTGGAGAACGTGCCACTAAATATAATGAAAAAAATAAGGTGGTCATAATGTGCCGCCAAAGAATTTTGACTTTGTTATATGGACCAACATTACCACCACTTAAAATTCCCCATTTTTCAAATTCTTTATTGTACACTATAACAATACAAAATAAGTGGATAACAAAGTTCATGTACATAAGCGAGCTTAACTCAAAGTTGAGTTTTCTTCCAGCAAACCATTAAGCGATAGAGAGAGATGACAATAGAGGGTGGCCATTTTTACAAATTAGCAACCCAAAATTCATGTATCGCAGTATTTCCACTTTATTTATTTATGTACACACAAACACTTAAAATCGAAAAGAACAAATAAGGACAGAAGAGTACGAAGGATCTGCTTATTTCTAACGAAATTTCTTCCAACAGACCTGTGACAGGAGAGTCGGATGAGATAGATGTACCTAGACGCAGTGTGTATAAATTGGAAAATAATACTAATTAAATAGGCTATTTACCCAAATTAAATTACACTTGACTGAAGTGTAATTTAATCAGTTGTTTGAATTAAAGAAAAAAATAGTGTGATTACTGTTGTTTCAAATTACCTACATGTTGTACATCTTACACTGACGTGACCGAATTATTTAGCCGCGTGTCACCACTGGCACGCATGCCATAGGTTCGCCATCCCTGGTCTAAGGATTATAGAAAGGACTGCAGTACCCTTAGCTAAGTTGATAATCTGCAATCGTTAACGCTAGTAGAAAACTTCACATGTACGGGAATGACGTCATCTCAACGCTCAGTCACGTGGTCAGAACAAAAGAATCGGGGGCGTGGCGAACTCTAGGCGTTCAACGTTAGAGAAATGGTTGTAAACTTGTAACTTAAATAGCTTTCTTCTAGGTAAGCGCGTTCCATCGTCGACCGCATCGTCGCTCTCCATCAGGTGAGATAGCGGTCAAGCGCGAACCTATCAACAATAAAAAAAAACAGCTAGGGGGGCAGGATTGTTCAAAAGAATTATCTCCACACCATTAGTACTAGTAAGGAACACAAGTGGGTATAAGTCAGGGTAAGTAAAAGACGCACACTTGCTCTATCCAGTCCAGAGCGGGAGGATTTATTTGTTTAAAAAAAAAGTTTGTTGGAGGGACATATTAGGTACTTTTATTTATTTACTATCTGAATCCGCACAAAACAGAAGAATTGTATAATTCTTGTGTTCTGTAGTCCGATTTATCTTATTCAACAGATATATTTCAATTTAGCTGGGTATTGTTTTTGATTATTTCATTTTTTGATTGTTTAAGTTGGTTGAAACTGTGAAAAAGACGAATGAAAAAAGATTGCATGTCGCGGATATGAGAATGTTGAAACGGATGTGCGGTTTAAGGAGTATGGATAAAGTGAGAAATGTGTACATATTTCTCACTTTATCGCACTAGTTCGTCCAGGCAGCTTAAGGCGGTAACATCATCACACAGCCACGCACCACGCAGCGTAGCGCGTGAATGCGTGTCTTAACGTTGCTTGTAAGTATCTCCGTTTGTATAGAAAACACGCACAGTCTAACACACCGAAAATGCATCCATGCGCCTTTATGCAGATCACACTTGATCACACGCCTATATGCGGAGAAACATGCACTCACAAGCGTGAGTGCGTAAAAAACTCGCACTCCCGCAAGCAAGCGCGTAGGTGAGTTGACAAGCAGCATGCAGCGTGATGCGTGATAGTACAGGATACGGTTAAGACCGACCTTCACCGGTTTGTTTAATGGATGAAACCTATTTTATGATAAATTTAGTATATTAAATAATATAACGCGGGTGGGTTGCCTGAGAAATTCCTGGCCAAACAATTTTTTTTTTTTTTGTAAAATGCACCGGTGTGTTTAACGAATAAATTTAATACTAACCGAAAGAGTGAAGCCTTTAGAACATAAAAATGTTGGGTTGCCTATTTGTTTCCTGGCATAGCTATGGGTTGCCAGGTATAAACAGATAAATGCATAAACAGGTGTGTTTTTTTTATATACAACAAATTCTATATCAAAATAAACGCTGTTTCATTACGAATACGATGTTATAGTGTTGTCTGCAAAAAAATCTGGTATGGATAACGGTTGTGCATTTTTCTAAAAATAAAATAAATTTTCAATTTTTAATTAATAATAGTCTGGAATTTCTTAGGCAACCCACCCGCGTTATATTGTTTAATACACTAAATTTATAATAAAATACGTTTCATCCATTAAACAGACCGGTGAAGGTCGTTCTTAATGGGATCTTAGACTATAACAGTGTGATGACCACCTTAAAGTGGCGCCAGTGACTGAAAAGTTGAAAGGGAATCGTTTATCTTGGTATCGTCATGTGAAGAGGAGGGATGAAAAGCTTGTTACTAAAAGAGTATGAATGAATATATTTTTCATATGGATGTATGTAGAGGCAGAAGGAGGTCTAAGATAAAAGGATTGGATTGTGTGGTGGGGAGTGATATGAAAGAATAGGCAGTTAGAGATAGTACGATGGTTGACAGGATAGAGTGGAAGAAAAAACGTGTTGCACCGACATATTATGGGACAGGGGCAGGAAGATGATGATGTCATATGGATACATATATGGAGCAGAGAGAGGCAAAAGAAAAAATAAATAGATTGTGTGAGGAGTAAAATGAAAGAAAAAACGTGTTGCTTCGACGCGGGGCAAGGGCAGGAGGATGGTGATAATGATGATGTTAATGCAGATTAAAGAAGCAATATTTAAGCCACTGGGGGTTCTTTTTAGACCAAAAAAGATGTTTGCGTGGATTGGAATCTTTTTGTAACAGATTTTTTTTTAAGCTATAGATTTAAAAAATCTCCAGATGTCTGCTGTCCAAATTGCTGTCACAGTCAATCTGGTTTACAAATAAAAGATTCGTTTACAGTCGCACGTGTTATTGGCAAAATTGTGGTGTCTCTTCCACAAAGGTCATTAAGGTTGAAGATCATGAAATTATTGTAGATCAATTAATTTATATATGAGTTCCACAAATGCCAATAATGAAGAGTTGAAGTTAAACATGAGTTTGTACACTATTGCTATAACTGTAACTCAGGTATCCTATCATGTGCAAAAAATACTGTTTTTATGACTATGATGTGTGTAGGTATTAATAAATTAGCAACCCACTTTGAAGTCGTTCTCTCTTTTACTGAAAATTTTATTAAAATCGCGCAGAAACATACCGAATCAAACAGAGACTTCGTTCTATTTTATTTAGAAATTGTGTTGTTTATAAAAGTGATTTGTTGATAACATGTGTTGTTGTTTTTGTTGCAAGAGCGACAACTGTTGTTGTCGTATCCTAAAATTCATCTTATGTGTTTATTGTTGTGTGTGGCTCATGGAACAACTAGGGATAGAGACAAATTGCGAAGAATGCTGCGAAGGCTGTTGCCCAGTGGAATAAATTTGATAACACGGGCAATGAATATTGAATATCTCTTGTACAGATTTTGGGATGATTCCTGGATTTTGGATAGTATGATGTTTTGAACCAGAAATTGAGATGGCAACCAATATTTAAGTTAATTGTGATGTTTTGTTATGAATATATGATTGTAAAAGGCTAGTTTTTATATTTATTTAATCTTATGCAATTTTTGTGCAGCTTTCGTCTGACAAAAGTTTTGGTCCTTGGAAAGTGCTATGTGAAAATAGCCCTATAAAGTAACTCACCTTTCTCACCCGGTATTTGCCCAGGTGTCACAAGGTGAGCTCCACAAGCACACAGGCATTCAAAGCACATGAGACTGACAACCTAAGATTTCATCTATGTGAAAATAAGTTATGTATTATCGCGCTGGGATCTTACACCAATATAGCCTACGGCCTACTTAAAAGCTGTTAGCAGCAGCTGGTTAGGAAATAAATAAAAAAGTAACAAAAATAAAGTAAAACAATTTAATTTTGAATGAGCTACTCATCGTCAGGAATACAGCATTGACTTTTCCAACACGCACAATCACACTCGATACCAATGAGATGAAACACGTACGCAATGCCGGTGATACAGAAGATGCATCGCAGACTACCACAGAAGTTACAGCAAGACATCTATATCTTCCCAAAAATATTGATGATCATCATCATTTTCTTTATCATCATGATGATCAGGGTTATCAGACACAATAGGATGGTGGAACGAATTTAATTGGATCATAACATGATTTGAATTTAGTGGATTCATTTTCAATGTTGCAATTGTTTTTAACTTTTCTGGCTTTCATATTTGGGTAGCCTATAGGATTAATTTCATCGTATTTTCTCTTTGTGTTTGGATGAGTTTTCATTGTTTGAAGTTATGAAACGACATATTTTTTTGACAGTAGTCTGCACATCTGCACACAGCGGCGGACACATTTATGTTACCATTAAAAATAGAAAAACTGAGTAAAAACTTCTTTCTGTTTTTCTGTCACGCAGCCTATCCTTTAGTTAAGGTTTGGGCAAATCACAAACGTGGTAGACCCCTCTTTGAGGAATAGCTTGGAATAGAGTGGAATTCCTTGCCGGAGTCTGTGTTTCCTGATAGCTACAACCCGGGAATCTTTAAGTCGAGAGTGAATAGGTTTCTTTTAGGTAAGCGCGTTCCATCGTCGACCGCATCGTCGCTTTCCATCAGGTGAGATAGCGGTCAAGCGCGAACATATCAACAATAAAAAAAAAAAAAAAAAAGCTTAGCACGCGAAACGGTGACACACTTTCCGCCTGACGCAGATTATCACCGGACATGGTAAATTCGGGAGATTCCTGTTTCGGATTCAGACGGAAGAAACGCCCCGGTATCACTAGTGTGCGAATCTTGCGGATGTCACGAGTGGAAGTCAGCCCCTCTTGGGCGGAGCACTACCGTGTCCTCGTGGAGGCATCGGCGCAGTGACCTCTCTCGGCCGGCCTTGGTTCAGTCAGGCCATGATCTGGAGCGACAGGGAACAGGAAGCGGCCGCCTCCTTTTGCGATGTAGTAGGTACCTAATGCAAGTGAAGGAGTACACTGCAAACGTGAGGGAATGGAAACCCTCATGCCCCAGCCCTAGCCGCCACCAATGGAGATGTCCCAGGCGTCTGGAGTCACAGACCGATTATTGGGCGACATCTATACAAACCAAGCTCGAGTCGATGGTGTGTAGATACATGCCTCAAAGAGATGGCAGCAAAATTGAAGAGGCTCAGTAGGACCAATGCTTGCTTGCACCGGAACGTTTTAAAGAGTGTTTTTGAACGAAGAACTGGAAAAGTTATTTGATGAAAATAACTTTTCCAGTTCTTCGTTATATATAAATTAAAAAGAAACCATGTTAAGGTCGGCTTCCAGTCGTAATTTGTAATCGAATGCAGCAGTATCAGTATTTTTCATGGAACGACCGCCTATTGTGGAAGATTGGCATTTACTCGTTCCACGCGAATCCAGTAATTAAATACCGCAACATCCTTTGGCAAGACTGGTGCCAGATTTCCTGGCTTCTGAATATCCGTAACGATTATCAAGGAACTACAAATGACAATAGGGACCAACGGCTTTACTGTCACACTTTATGACTAAATGAAGCAGACAGAAAATGGCTCTTTAGCACTGATCGATGTAGCGACGCTTGGGAAAGTTCTACCTGCTAAACATCAGTTGACAACTAGCTGAAATTATGGAAGGGGTTTTAATGGCTTTTATTGCACTAATGCGGAGCCGGAGAGCGTGTCAGACTTTTAGTGCCTTAGACCAATCCTATGTTCCTACTTTGTCTTTGCGTTCCATGACCCCGTCTTCCCTTCGAAGTCAACCCAACCCATCCAACCGGTCCCAATAGGCTTCGGCCCTGCTGGGCTCCCACGGTTTGCTGACATCTCTTTGAGATGCGCGTGAAACACTACGAGCCGTCGACGACCCAGGCTCGGTGTGGATGGTTACCGAACGTCTGATGATGAAAAGGATGAAGGGGGTAGGGTTTGTAACTGTTCGGACCAAGGTAACTGTCCGGACCAAGGCCAAGCCGTCGACGGCGCGCAATGTTCCCGCGCGCCTCAAGGAGTTGTCAGCAACAGCAGGGGCCCAGCCGGGTCAAAACCTACCGGGGCCAGGGTTATCCGAAAGGGAACTCGAGCCCCGGTATGAAGGCTTGAAGGAACGGGGTGGGTTTTTTAGTCAATATGAGTCTGACACTATCTCCCGCTCCGCCCAAAAGCGGGGGTTGTCATTGGATAATTTTCCCCACCAAAAAAAGGGGTAGGGTTTATTAGAGGCCCACATATTAAGCACCACAGTGGACCCTTTGTCGTTTCATGTAAGATACAGGTCCAGCAAGAACCTTATGCCTCCGATGTTGAAAAAAATAATTACGAACTAGTTTTGTTTCACAAAGTTAATCATTGTCATCTGGGATACAACAATAGCATTTTGGACAACCACAATCACATTCGATCCTTACGAGATGACACGTATATGCGATGGCAGTGAAGCAGAAAATGCATCTCAGACTTCCACAAAAGTTGCAGCAACACATCTATGTCTTCATCGTCATTATCATATTCTTCATCATCATCATCACACTGATGGTTAGAAGATCTGGGTTAGGAGGTGCAGTAGGATTTTGTATGGAATATTGAATCATAACTTGATTTGAATTTAACAGTATTAATTTCAACGATGCGGTGGTTTTATATAATCTATCTCACGTAACATTTGGGTTGCCAATAGGATTTTCGAGTTCCTTAGTACTGTTGATTTATTTTATTATTATTCATCCCAGTTTTTGTGTTTCAGATCAGTGTTATGAAATTCATTTGACGTCAAAGATGAAATGACGTTTTTTTGACAAATCGTAGTCTGCACAGGTAAGCAATGAGATACAGCCAAAGAACTTGTAGAAGTTTTTCTAAATAAGTTAAACGACTTGGGTAATAAATGAGGATTTAATGAAATCTGATGTAGTCAACACGGGTTCAATAATCAAGGTTTTTTTTTTTATTAATGATAGGCTTGCGTTGATTAAGAGATAGAGATCATTGTTTACTAACAGAAGAACCTTATAAAAAGTACCGAATATAAGTATATTTTAAATGATTAAATATTATATAAAATTCCCAAGTCGGTTGACTTATTAGACAGACTTTATAGTTATAAAATAAAATAATATAAAATAAATAATAACTTAAAATACATAATTATAAATACATTTAACATAAACTCACTGTCTTTAATCAAGACAAAAAAAAACAAAAAAAAATCTTAAATAAAATCGAACAAGTCAAGTTACGTTGAAGTAAAAATAAGTCAAATAACAAGACATTAAAAATTAATTATATAAAATGAATGCAAATAAATTTTTGGTTCTAGGACATGTCGGTTTCGTCAAGATGTTTTTCTTTTCTTCAACGTTATGAGAGCAGTGGAGATAAAGTAAATTACTTAAAGTAATGCGCCTGGCTGGGTTAGAACTCGCGACCTATCTGTAAGCCGGGGCAGTTACCACTGGGTCTCCATTGCTCATTTTACTTTGCTGATTCGTTATTATATACTTAATTGTACTTTTTCACTAATGTTTTGTTTACTGATCCAAGGCCTTGATTTTTTAAGTCAAATCATTTGTAATGACAGACTTTTCATCATCATCGATTATAGAAAGGTAATCTAATCGCGGGCTTGCTTGACTGCGAGCAACGGGTAGCTCACTGTCCGACCGTCCGTTGACTGTCCGGACCGAGTCCAAGTCGTCGAAGGCGCGCATTGTTCGCGTCTCAAAAAGTTGTCAGCAACAGCAGGGGGCCAGCTGAGTCGAAACCTACTGGGGCCAGGGTTAGCTCCGAAAGGCACGAAGGAACGAGGTGAGTTTTTTAGTCAGTAAGAGTCTGACACTATCTCCCGCTCCGCCCAAGAGCGGTGGATGTCATTTGGATGATTTTTACCCACCAAAACAAAATGGTAATTTAATCAATTAAATAGGTTCAACTTTTTAACATTTTTTGTAAGTTATTATTTTTGTTAATACAAAAATCTTGTGTAAGAAACATCACTTGGTACATAAATCCTTGTAAAATATATTTCTTACGTATATGGAAACTGACAAAAAAAAATGGGAGACCAAAATAATTCTCGCACACCTGTATCATATCAGTTATGTACCTACCTACTTACCTTGTCAGTAAATAGTGCCAGTGATAACTGAAGATAGTAAGTAACTAATACAAGCACAAACAAACGAATGCGTCATCGCTCCGCTGTTCACGGCATCGGTACCTACCTAGTCATTCTACTCAAATAAGTATTTGTGACGTGACCAACATTATTCACTGTGTCTGTGTCACCAGTTTACAACTTTAAAGACATCGATCGGACGTATTTAAAGATAAATCGTGCCGAGTTTGATCAACAAGTAGTGTTGTGTAAACTTCCTTAAAAACTACCAATTCTGGGGTTGACACTGTGCTAATTCCTGGACGCAACGACAAAGTTTGGGGGTGAAACTGTGCAAATTCCTGGACGCAACGACCAAGTTTGGGGGTGAAACTGTTCAAATACCTGGAAGCAACGACTAAGTTTGAGGTGAAACTGTGCAAATTCCTGGAAGCAACGACCAAGTTTGGGGGTGAAACTGTGCAAATTCCTGGAAGCAACGACTAAGTTTGAGGTGGAACGGTGCAAATTCCTGGAAGCAACGACCAAGTTTGGGGGTGAAACTGTGTTTTGTGTTTAAAAGCAGTGTTAAGACTGGTTTAATCTTCAAAAATGTGTTGTTCATGCAGCTGTGATTGTGGTTCTTGTGGGAAGATCCTCAGATGTCTACTCTGTGTGACCTGCTTTGTGTTCCTCCTGAGGATGTGTGGCGTTGAAGTCGATGAGGGGTGCTGCGGATGTGGAGATGATGTCCAATAGATAGTAATTAAGTGTACTTAATTATATTTATGTTTGTCTGTTATTGTTGATGAGAGTTTTATTTAGTATTCCTTATTTAAAAAAAAAATCATAATAGGAAAACATCACCAAAATTAAGTGGCAGTGGTCAGGGCACATAGCTTGCAGAACCGATAGTCTTTAAAATGGGCTGTAAGGTTCTGGAGTGGCGGCGGCAGAAGACGCAGCGTTGGAAGGTCGAAGACGTGGTCCTGTTCAGGGTCGCGGGAATCCGCTTATGATGATGATATTTCAAAGTAATAAAACTGGGTTTGTTTTTAACATGTAGGTAATATAAGTAAATTCCGATTCAATTACGGGATTGTTCGAAATAGTTACCGCGACCTTGGAATGTAAAGGGCAAGGGCAACGGAAAGAACGTGGTGGGCTTTAGTCAGTAAAAGTCTAACACTCCCTCTAAGTCCACACATAGAAGTTATTCCATGATTTCGCAGTAAAAAAATATATCGCATAATTTTTCATTTCTGAAAAATAAACTAGTCGTGGACCGCAGGAACCGCAGGAAAATCCTAGTTTCCAATATCCTACTTATAAGATGAATTTAATTTTTGTTTCGGTGGGTAAAAAATCACCCAGATGACCTTCCCCCCGTTGCATTGGGCGGAGTAGGAGATACCTAGTGTCAGACATTTACTGACTAAAAACCCACCCTGTTCCTTCGTTGCCTTTCGTACTGGAGCCGAATCTTCTTTTCAGAACCAGACCCATGGCACAAAATAGATAGGTACAGAAGTCAATCTACATACAAAGCGCGCTCGAGCAACGCACACATAGACACCGCTCACGGACACGATAATTATCTCGGTCGCGTCTCGGACCACTCGTCGAACGGTTCCGGCTCAAACGCTCATTAGTGTGCGTCCACCGAGCGTAGGTATAAAAAGTGAAGTATATACATGAGATTGTCTTCTGTACCTATCTATTTTGTGCCCATGGCCCCAGTAGGGTTCGACCCTGCTAGGCCTCTACTCTACGATTTGCTGACAACTCCTTGAGGCGCCAGGAACATGACGTGCCGTCGACGACTTGTGCTCGGTCCGGACGGTTACTGGACGGTCGGACAGCGAGCTACTTCGCCCATTGCTTGCCGACCGCAAGCCCGCGTCTACCGGTGGCCGGAAATCGGGTTCGGAATCCCGGCAGCGGCTGGGGCGTGAGCGCCGTTGCCTGATGCGGTCGGCCTCGTTCTTTGCTAGCATTACTACTTCGCAGAAGGAGGCGACCGCCTGCCACTCTTCCTCGCTCCGGACCATGGCCTGTACCAAGGCCCGGTGCGAGAGATCAACGCCGCCGATCGTCCCCTCAAGGACACGGCGATGCTCTGCTCAAGCGGGGCACACCTCTACCGTGACCTCCGGGATGAATTTAAAACCTATTAGGGTAATAATAAAGACCTTGAAAACCCACTAGTCACACCAAATAAAGTAAAGTGATATGATAAGGATAACATTATGATTACAGCTGTTTACCCCGAAAAAGTGTGCAGAAGTGTACGTTACATATACAGAGTGATTTTTAACTCGGCAATATTTTTGAGGGTGAAATCGGATTCGTTACTACTGGGCCACCCTACTCGCTCTGTTTGTTATTATTATTTCCTACGCTTAATTATAATCTTACCTCTTTTCTCAATAAATTAATCTTAGGTAGGTACATATTTACCAACCTAACGAGAATGAAATGTGTTGTTAAACTAGTTGGTGATATTTTTTTAATTAACTTCTCAATTAAATATGTAGCTACAAAATACCCAAACCTTGGTGAGTGTATGCACGAAGTCGAATTAAAACAAAAAAAAAACGAATAAAAATTCGGCCTCACCATACAAACTGTCCAATCAAGTTTATCATAATTTATATTAAATGTACACCCAAACACTTAAAAGAAAAGAACAAATACCGATAAAAGAGTACAAAGGTGCTGCTTATTTCAACGAAATTATCATCATCAAAAATATTATAAGTAATTATATCGCGGGTCTCAAACCATAGGGGCGTATATGCAAAAATGTGATTTTTCGTTTTTAATGCCATTGGATTCTACTATAAGCAATACATTAACTGAATTTTTCTTATAATTTTGTGTTAATTACTTTTTGCATAAATTAAAAAAAAATATTTGCCGTAAGCTGGAGAGTCTAGAATTATTTTTAGACCAAATAGCCGTATATTAGACGTAAGAGCAATATTATTGCTCATTGGGGCAGTTTCGACGTGCCATAGAGACGTACGCACGTACGACGTTCAATTTTATCGTGAATCAAGGAAATCGTATCGGACCATAAAGGCGTATGAACATACGACTGTTTATTTTGCTTTAACCTGAAATCATTTTGTCAAGCTATATAGACGTTAGTGATGTAACGAATATTCGCATTCGCGAATATTCGCACATTTTTTGATATTTGCATTCGCATTCGCAAAAAAACATGAATATTTGGCGAATGTTTCTAACAAACAAAAAGGAAATAATATTTTGATTGAATGGATCTAGAAAGACAATACAACTTATATGATTTATATTTACTTTAATATTTTTCCATCACACAACTTTATTTCACATTTACAGAATCACAAATTGTGAAACAACATGTTCACCTCAAATCATAACAAATCTTTTCGAATGAATTTAACTGTTTCTCCAGATGGGTGCGTGACGAGTATTTCGGATATTCGTATCCATCAGAAGGACGTTCGTAGTGTTCGTAGTGTTCTTTGACGTGAATAAAGCCAGTGGCCTCGACGGGATACCAGCAGTTGTTCTTAAAACTTATGCACTTGAATTGTCTCTAATCTTGACCCGTCTATTTCGCCTCTCTGAGACTGAATAAGTGCCGTTCAGACTGTGCCCAAGAAGGGCAGTCGAGCTGACCTGGCAAACTACCAATCCATCTCCGTTACGTCCATCCTCTGTAAGAGTATGGAACGGGTGTTTAACAAGTAACTTCTGGCATACCTAGAAACTAACGACATCGTCATTGACCGGCAATACGGTTTTCGCCGAAATCGGTCTATTCGGGATTTTCTAGCGAGAAGCATGGGGAAGCGCTTGCCGTCTCCCTTGATATCTCGAAGGCTTTCGATAGGGTCTAAGCTGAAACGAAAGTCTTATTGCTAAGCTTCCTTCCTCTGGTCTAACCACTGGTCTGTGTGATTGGATCGTAAACTTCTTGAGGGATAGATCCATCCGAGTGGTTATTGATGGCTGCTCGTCGGGTCAAATTGATATTAATGCCAGGGTCCTTCAGGGGTCGGTACTCTAGGCAACACTGTTCTTGCTGCACATAAATAACCAACTTAAAGCCAGTACCTTTGGGTACACAGACAATAGCACTGTTGTTGAGAGTTACATGTCCGGCGCGCGAACTAATGGGTCTCAGATCCAGTCTCTCCGAGATCTCTCTCAGATCTCAGAGCTTCTTGGGGTGCCGCTGTCGACTACCCTCAATTTCGGCTTCTACATCGAAGCAAAAACCAAACTGTCTGCCAAAAAATTGGGGATCTTAGTGAGGGTGAGACGGTACAACCTCTATCAAGCACAAGTTCGATCGTGTATGGTCTTGAGCATCGACGCCGAGTTGCTAGCCTGTCGGTTTTTTATTGTTTACGTTTTGGAGAGTGTGCATTGGAATTGCAGAATTTAATTCCGCCAAGTCCGTTCCATCATTGGACCACGAGATGTACGGCGTTGCGACACCGGTACATGGTGGACATTCCACCCATACGTACAAATTTGGCTGATACGAAATGTGAAAACTGTCTGACATTTTGCGCACACTTTGTTTGAAAGTCAATATCCGCATTCGCATTCGCGAATATTGAATTTGAATATTCGCATTCGCATTCGCGAATGTAAGAAATCAGATATTCGTTACATCACTAATGCCGGTTTCCTCACGATGTTTTCCTTCAGCGTTTTTGAGAGCTATGTTTTGTTTCAGCTCAATTTCAAATGTTTGTGATTTTAAAGACATATTAATAATTATGTTCACATTTATGAATAAATTTTATTTTTATAATGCTTATTTTTCTTTTCAAACAAGAAAATATTGTGTAATTACCTATTAATCATTTCCTTTTTTTAAATTGTTGAACAAAACTGGTTCATACTTCCTCTTCGAGTTAAAACACCTCTCAATATTTATGACAAGCCAGACAGGCGTATGATTTCTTGAAATTACGTAAATAACGTTAATTTTAATGGGTTCTCATTCCTAAATAGCAATATTTGAAGTCACCAATTCAGTAATAATAAATATTGGTATAAATATTAACAATTTGAGGAAAAAGATTTTACGTCCATAAATTTCATATATTTTAGGGAGCATTTTGACGGAATTTTACAGTATAGTCGTCATGCTATATAGGCGTATCAACCAAAAACTAGTGTTATAAAGGCAATGCCCTAAAATTAAGAATCCTATATTAATTGCAGTATAAATATATAGCTACATGCAAAAAAACAACGAGCTGGCTCAATCACAGGAAAAGTTATTAAGTTTTTTATCTCTCCTGAAAAGTAGGGGTTTTGTGGATACGCCCCTATGGTTTGAGACCCGCGATATAATACTTAATAAATTTTTTATCATTTTGCACGGAGAGGCTGTTTTTTTTTTTCGTATAAGAAAAAATATCTTGTAGAAGGTTATTCAGTTTCGTCTACTGAGCCCTTAAGTTTGCGGAGACCTGTACCCCTAGCCAAGTTACAAATCTGCAATAGTTAACGCTAGTAGAAAGCTTCAAATGTACGGGAATGACGTCATCTCAACGCTCAATTACGTGGTCAGAACAAAAGAATTGGCGGCAAAGTCAACTCGAAGCGTTCGACGCAAGCGAAACGGTTTTAATTTGGCTAGGGGGCGGCCCCCCTAGCCAAGTTGTTCTAACCATGTCACTGAGCGTTGAGCTGACGTCATTCCCGTACATTTAAATCTTTCTACTAGCATTAACTATTGCAGATTAGTAACTTGGCTAGGGGTAATGTTTTTTTTTTATGGTGGGAAAGAATCATCTAATGACATCCCCCGCTCTTAGGCGGAGTGGGAGATAGTGTCAGACTCTTACTGACTAAAAGACCCACCCCGTTCCTTCTAGCCTTCATACTGGGGCTCGAGCGCCCTTTCGGATAACCCTGGCCCCAGTAGGCTTCAACCCGGCTGGGTCCCTGCTGTTGCTGACAACTCCTTGAGGCGCGCGGGAACAGTGCGCGCCGAGGGGGTACTGTTCCTTACACCCTGTATACCTAATCATCGTTATGTGTATTGGTATTGATTGCTATAAAATGTTTTATCTGCTATTGTTTACCTTCGTTTTTATCAGATAACCGAAGCAGTTAGGTAGGTACGGGACCTTCTTCTTATCAGTTTCATAATGGGATGATAAGAGGCACAACTACATACGTAAGTAGGTACACACTTACATAATTGTTAAGGCTTAGGTACCTATACATTAACATAAAAACATACATTCAGCCGAACATAGAACCTCCTCCTTTTTGAAGTCGGTTAAAAACTCGTTATAAAAAGGCTCATTTTGACTTTTGAGAAAGACCTGAAAAAAAGTAACTTGGAAAGAAACTAAAAGAACAATAATATATAATAATTTCCGTAGTAAAAACGGCAAAGACATCACGTGTTTTATAATAAATTTTATTCAAGTAAGAAGTAAAATTATGATTTAGAAAATTTTTATTCTAACTGTAATGTAGAACTGCCTGATCTAGGTTAATTAATAGTACATTATGATATAAGTGTGTAATGTTAGTGATTACCGTCGAGGCGGTATTAAGACCCGAGCCATAGCGAGGGACCGAGAACGGTAATTATTAATTACTCACGTGTATCATACGACGTTTTTCAATACACTTGTGAAGAAAATAACTGTAAAACTATTAAACTTTTTTGGCGGTAAAAATTTGTTTTCATATCGCGCACACATTTTTTTTTATTTACCTTTCAGTACACTCACTGAAATGAATAAACGGGCGTTGACCGGCGACTCGTGGGGGACGACCTGCGCCCATCCTGATACGATAATGTATTAAAATTATGGCGAGGGAGAGGTTGAACAATAAGGTTTTAACTACATTATAGCACTAGTGCGTAATGGTATTCAAAATGTCACAGTTTGGTAACAAGGGCCATTATGTACCTAAGTGCAGTGCAATAAGAGTCACTTTCTGAGCAAGTGTATTGAAAAATATGTTTTTTTCAGGCCATCAATTTACATAAAACATTAAAAAATAAATAAAAATAAAATTAGAAGTAAAGAAGAAAATATTTCCAATAATTACGAAGGTATCAATATGTTTAAGTTAGAATCGCGTCTTTATAATAGTAAAAAATCTCGAGGTAGGTAATCTATTGTCTGGGGCCGAATCAATCATGCGTTTAACTCACGTTCATTCAATGATTTACTGAGCAGTTCTTTTTTGTTCTATTTATTTTATATTTTATCGTACACCTTTACAAACATACACAAAGGACACTAAAGTTGAAACACATTCATACAATGGGCGGCCTTATCGTATTACGCGTTCTGTTCCAGGTAACCTGTGCAGCATCAGGCAACGGCGTTATCGCCGCCGCCGCCGTCGGGATTCTGATCCCGATTTCCGGCCACCGTAGGCGCGGGCTTGCGAACAGTAAGCAATGGGTGGCTCGTTGTCCGGCCGTCGGGTAACTGTCCGGACCAAGCCCAAGTCGTCGACGGCGCGCGCTGTTCCCGCGCGCTTCAAGGAGTTGTCAGCAACAGCAGGGGCCCAGCCGGGTCGAAGCCTACTGGGGCCAGGGTTATCCGAAAGGGCGCTCGAGCCCCAGTATGAAGGCTTGAAGGAACGGGATGGGTTTTTTAGTCAGTAAGAGTCTGACACTATCTCCCGCTCCGCCCAAGAGCGGGGGTTGTCATAGGATGATTTTTCCTATCGAAAAAAAAAGGTTACCTGAGCAGGGCCTGATTTAGTTATAGGCAAAGATACCTAATTGTCGCCGCCCTTTACGTACACAAAACCATATTAATCAGGAGTAAGTAAAATCTTAAAAGTCTTAAATATTTCCACAATATTCCAGGTTGGAAGGTGGCACACAAAATTCTCAACCTGCCCACTTGAGTGTGTATGGGTAATGGCTGGGTTGGAAGATATAGGTAGGTAAGTCAATTGTGCCGCCTCTTATTTTTTGCCGCTCTGGGCAAATGCCCGGCCTTGCCTCCCCTTAGATCGGGCCCTGAACCTGAGGCCTCACTTTGTGTAATTTATTTTTACATCACCTGCTCGATATTGTCGTTTTATACGTCATACAAACCTCACTTAAAGCAAGTCATTCTATCCCTAGGGAGATAAGATAATGCAGTATGGCCGATCCCTAGGGAATACTTAATGATATTTGAATTTGGAACATCAAAAATCGTCAACATTGTGAAAATGTACGTGCATCGAACAAGTTGACTCGAAATTCAAACTGGCCACTAACAAAAAAAAAAAGAAAATAGAATAAAACGTGCTTACTATAGAAACGTGAAACTATAGAATCTTGGAGTAGTGAATTTTGTTTGTTTGATGAACTTGTAAATATAATATTTAGGTATATTTCTCTAATAGATGATTTGGTCGACCGAATTGTCTTTTAATTATCTCACAGATGGTGTAAAAAGTAGAGTATGCAACACGGGGATAAATGCAATGCAATGCTCGGGAGTTAATTTTATAAATCCCTCACTGTCGTTCGGGATTAAAATCAGCAACCTTCATTTCGTTCGGAATTCAACATGGCGCCCGCGACTTAAAGACACTGCTTTATCCCCTAGTCACATAAACTAGGTACTATTATCACCACTGTACCTCTACCTTATGCGACACTTGGGAGGCCTATGTCCAACAGCGGACGTTTTACGGCTGAAATGATAATGATTCATCATCATTGATGATTCAGTCTATCTGCCAAAAACTAATCTAAATCCGATATCAATTATTATCAAAATATCTGTACCTACCTAATACATTATCTATGATTCACAAAAATCCTTATCAACAAATTACAATTTGGTTTTTCTCATAAGAACAACGAAGGTTGGTCATTGACATAAATGGAAATTCATTTGGAGCGTTTTCCTTATGCTGTTCAGTTGGTGACTCATTTGGAGTGTCAGACTAAATTGTACTTTATCTGTACATGATACAGTCGTGTTTTGTGTGTAGTTATCAGAAGTATTCAATGTTAATAATTTGTCGCAATGCACAGGGTTTTGTTATGATGATTTATTTAGCTTAGCACAGTTAATTAGGTGAACAATTTATGTTTTAGCTACGTCATAATGTGGAGGCGATCGGCTACGGGGATCTCTCGCATCCAGCTCAAGCGTGCTATTCTCTAAAAAAACAGCCTTGAGCGCAGCGACTAAATCCAAATAGAGTACATTGGATTAACAACCCAATAGACCTATACCTACATTAGATTGTTAATTCGATGTACTGCGCTCTCGACTCGTCGCTGCGGCCAGCGCTGCGATCAAGGCTGTTTTCTTATAGAATAGCACAGCAGGGTCAAGCCCGGCGGAGGTGCCCTTGGCGCCAGGAGTAGTAGGACGACTACCGGGTTACGTAGGCGTAGTTTTGCGGACGGCAACCCATGGGTAGCCGTCCGGCTGTCCATTAAAGACCAAGCATAAATCGATGGCGCGTTGTGTTCCACGCGCACTTCAGAGATATCAGCAAAATTGATTTGTCAGTTAGGGCCGACGTCTGCCAGGGCTGCGAATTGTTGTTCGAAGAAGGTACCGCAGCCCTCGCAATAAAGGGCAACGGAAAGAATACTTTTTTTGTTTTCGGTGGATAAAAATCATCCAGATGACATCCTTTGCCCTTGGGCGGAGCGGGAGATAGTGTCAGACTTTTGCCAACTAAAAAACCCATCCAGCCCCTTCGTTGCCTTTCATACCGGGGCCGAGCCTCCCTTTCAGAAATAGACCCTTAGCCCCAGTGGGCTTCGACCTTGCCGGGCCCCTGAGGCGCGCGGGAACAGTGCGCGCCATTGACGAATTGGGCTCGGTCCGGTCGGTTACCGGAAACGGAAAGAATACTGCGGGTTCTAATCAATAAAAGTCTGACACTCCCTTTCGCTCCACCCAGTGCGGGAGAATTTATTTGAAGATTTCTCAAGAAAACGAAAGCTATGTCAGCATTAAAAAATTATATTCAGCCAAGAAGCTATTTATTACCTTTTTAAGAGCCGGTTCACATTAGGTCGGACCGACAGTTTACCGTTGAACGACTGTCGGTTGTTGCTGTTCACACTGGACGCTGCCGACCCGACCTAATGTGAACACCACCGTCGGCACGGTCGTTTTACTGCCCAGATCGAGTGCCGAGAGCGGGAATGAGCGGGTGAAAGGGTGGTGGGCGGGTGGCTCCGCTGCTTCGCGCCGACCAATGTGAACGGTGCTATACTTGCCAGTACCCCAATATTATGCCGATCCGACAGAAATCGTGGCTGAACGGCCGGTAAAAGTGTCGGCTCTGTTAGTTTTGTCGGGTCGCCCATATGTGAACGGCTTTATTGAAATACATGTGCCAATATGGATCCGACACTTTTGTCGGCCCGATAAAACTGTCAGTCCGACCTAATGTGAACCCGCTCTTACTGACAATCATAATCTTCCTGCCCTTGTCCCTCCCGAGTTACTTGGGGTCGGCGCAACACGTTTTTTCCTTCCATTCTGTCCTGTCACCCGTCAACTACTTATCCCTTTTCTTTCATATCACTTCTTACACAACCCGTCTTTTCTTAGGCCTTCTTCTCGCTCGCCTACATCCACATGTATCATCATCAGCCTTTTTAATGTTCCCACTGCTGGGACTCAGGCCACATCTCTAGGAGAGGGAATGGGCCGTAATTCACCACGCGGGCCCAGAGCGCGTTGGTGAATGTCACATGTCTTCGAATTTTTGGTCCTAGGACATGCCGGTTTCCTCACAATGTTTTCCTTCAGCGTTTAGAGAGCAGTGGTGATAAATTATACAAAGTAAAAGCGCCAGGCTGGGTTCGAACCCGCGACCTACAACTCTTAAGCCGGGGCCATTACCACTCGGCCACCACTGCTCACTGCTCATCCACATGTATGTATATTCATTACTCTTATAGTCGGTAATATTTTTCATTCCCCCTCTTCATGACTATTTTGTGGGTTTTTTTTTATATAATGGATAGGCTCGCGTTTGACCACAATCTCACCTGATGGTAAGCCGACGATGGAACACGCTTGCCTAGAAGCAATCTATTCACTCTTGACTTAAAGACCCCTAGGTTATAGCTATCAGGAAACAGACTCCGGCAGGGAATTCCATTCCTTAGCTGTACGCATAATGAATGTACTCCCAAAACGCTTTGTACGTATAGGTGGGATGTCCACCATGTACCGGTGGCGCAATGCCGTACGTCTTGTGGTCCGATGATGGAACGGACTTGGCGGAATTAAATTGTGTAACTCTAGTGCACAGTCCCCGAAGTGTAAACGATGGAAAATAGACAGGCTAACACTAGGAGGTAGGCAGGTAACACTAGGAGAGTTTAACTATAACCACAAAATAATATGAGATTATTTTTAATAAATATATTTGATTAAAACTTAAGGACAATAATTTTAACGCATATTCATAAAGAGTTTCATAAGAATAACATAATCAAATATACAAGTTATATTTAAATATAAGATCTTTCAGCATACTTAATTTTATGTTTTTTTTTTCAATTACCCTTTACTTTCCCACTGCTGGGAAAAACGCTTCCTCCAACTTCTTCCAGGTATTATTTTTTTCGAGCTATTTCGAACTAGCCCTAGCCAAGTTGCAACCGTTTCGCTTGCGTCGAACGCTTCGAGTTGGCCGCGTCACCGAATCTTTTGTTCAGACCACGTGACTGAGCATTGAGATGACGTCATTCCCGTACATTTGAAGCTTTCTACTAGCGTTAACTATTGCAGATTAGCAACTTAGCTAGGGGTACAGCTCTTGCCTACCGTGTCTAGGTCATCTCGCCACCTCTTCCCAAGTCGACTTTGACGGAGCGTCGTCCATCCTCAGATACCCACTTTGTGAAGACTCTTGCCCAACGTCAGTGTGTATGCGGATGATGTGACCCGCCCAATTCCATTTTAGCCTGGCACCCTATTTTCTACGTCTATGATTCCCGTTTTAAGCGCAGTGTGGTGTTCCTCATTCTGTCAGCTCTCATAACACACGAATTCTTTTTTTTTTCAGTTGGGAAATCATCCAATGACATATCATCTCCCGCCCTTAGGCGGAGTGGGAGGGCGTGTCAGATTTTTACTGACTAAAGCCTACTCCTGTTTCTTTTTTGTCTTCATTCCAGGGCCCCGGGGTTCTCTTTCGCATAACCCCCAGTAGACTTCGACCCTGCTGGCCCCTACCATTTGCTGACTTCTCCTTGAGGTGCGCGTGGAACAGTACGCGTCGTTGACGACTTTGGTTCCGTCTGAACGGTTTGGTCGAACGGCGAGCTACCCATTGCTCGCCGAATGACATTCAGAATGCTGCACTCCGTTGCTCGTTGGCAAACCCAAAGGCGAAACTTTAACTACTCGGTGAGCGACAATGTCTGAGCATCGTAGGTTAGGATGGGCAGGATATACATTTAGTAACTTAACTTTTTTGAATGATGTAAACTAGTGCTTGACTGCGATCCCACTTGATGGTAAGTAGTAATGCAATCGTTGATGGTGAGGCGCACTAGTTTATTAAGAGCCTATTCATTCTAGCCTTAAAGACACCTAAATTATAATCGGACGGAAAGACCGCAGCAGGCAAATTGTTCTAGTCCCTCGGTCAGTCCGGACCATAGAAACTAACAAATTATTTATTTTATAGAGTATTACAAAAGCCAATAGGTATAATGTCATGTTCCTCGTGTCGCTTATTATCTTCATTTTTTTCTCAATTCTTCCATTTTATAGACTGCAATAAAAAAGGAAGTATTAATGTTTAGGTTATGATCTAGGTATGGCAGGGTTGGTGCAGTGGTTGAGCGATTGGCTGCTACGCTGCGTGCCGCGGGTTCGATTCCCGCTCGGAACAAATATTTGTATGGCCTACAGGCAGGTATTCTGTCTGTATCGTGGCCACGATGCAGGTCTTATTACATATTTGTTACTTATTCCTAGTGTGGCGTAAAAAATTGTAGATTATTTGACAAGGGGATAAAGCAGTGTCTTAAAGTCGCAAGCAGCATGTTGAATTCTGAACGAAACAAAGGTTGCTAAGTTTTAGTGCCGAACGCAGTGAGGGCTGTATATAATTAACTACCGACCACTGCGAGGGAGTTAATTACTACCGCTCTTGAATAATTTTTTAGAAAAACAAAAATAACCACACTTTATTCTCTTGTTTTGGTTAGTGGCCAGTTTGATTTTTGAACAAACTCGTTTGATGATCGTGCATTTCTATTAATTTTATAAATATTTTTGAAATTTTTTGATTTTCCAAATTTAAATCACATTATTCCCTAGGGACAGATTGACTTGTTCTAAGTGAGGGTTGTATGGAGAATTATCGAGCAGGGGGTGTAAAAAGGGAATTTTCACTACTTCAGCATATCGGCAAAGTAATTCAAGGTAAACATACGTTATCTCTTAAAGTATTTTCAGCTAGGATGTACTCCTCCGACTGTGGGTTCAGGGTCATCTTGTAGTTAGTGAGGGCTGCCCTGTCCTTCTGCTTGGCTAACGTTTCTATCACTACGGAATGGATCTGTGGAACAACGAAGTTATTATTATTTCATACTAGCTTCTGCCAGCGGCTTCGCTCGCGTGAATGTCTGTTTTTCCATACAAACACACGCACGCACGCACACACGACGCACGGCAGGTATCCACCCTTACGTTGTTGAAACACCTACGGTCCGGACTAAGCGTTTCGCCTCGTCATTTATACCGCGTACATCAAGGGACTGGAACAGTTTGCCTGCTGCGTCTTCCCGTCTAATTATAATTTGGGTGTCTTCAAGGCTAGAGTGAATAGGCTCTTAATAAACTAGTGCGCCTCACCATCAACGATAGCATCACTGCTTACCATCAGGCGGGATCGCAGTCAAGTACTAGTTTATAACAGATAAAAAAAAAAAAAAAAAAAAAACTTTGCACTCCCGTTCCATCCGCTTAGGGGGTGAATTTCTTAAAATTTGTTCTTAGTGGATGTCTACACCCTATAAGTAACCTATTTAAGTTTGTAGGTGTTATAGTTTCTAAGATTTCGTGATTAATCAGTGAGCGGTATTTTGCAACTACCTACAGGTCACTGGACTCGCTCAGCTAACGTTTTCTTAAAGAAATTAATTTAGTTTTGAAAAAAAGGTACTTTATTTTTTAATTTTATCTTTACAAATTGATAGTGTTTCATGTACTGGATCGACCCTCCACGGAATTAAAACGATCAAATTTTACCGGTGTATAGATTAAACACAGGATTGCTGTCTGGATACAGCGTCGCGGGGCGACGAAGGAGATGGCAAGACGACCTGGAAGGCTTCCTTAAGAATTTAAAAGAGAATGCGAGGAACCTCAATCGTTGGAAAGAATGGAGGAAGGCCTTTGCCCAGCAGTGGGACAACACGGGCTAGCTATAATAATAATAATAATAACAAGCTTGTGTCAGCAGCTTCGTTCGCATTTAACTCAAGGGAACATACTACCGGGATAGAAAGTATCGTAATTACTACCAGTTTAGTGTTGTTTGATGAGTGCTAGGAACTATTAAATGTTGGCTGGAAAAGCTTGAATAAATTTGTTGAAGCATGTTGTTACCAGTTTGCTTGCTCGCTTGCAAGTCACTCATGCAAGACAGTAGTGTCTCTATGGGTAAGTTGTTAGACACTGTTGTACGACCAGACCGGGTCGAACCCGTCCTGTGTTACTTAGCCAACTCACCTTGTACATATGCGCTAGTTGCAGCCGTTCTTCACTATTAACGACTATGTTGAGGCACGCCGCTAACAGCTGCTTGCTCGCTTGCAAGTCACTCATGCAAGACAGTAGTGTCTCGATGGGTAAGTTGTTAGACACTGCTGTACGACGAGACCGGGTCGAACCCATCCTCTGTTACTTAGCCAACTCACCTTGTACATATGCGCTAGTCGCAGCCGGTCTTCACTATTAGCGACTATGTTGAGGCACGTCGCTAACAGCTGCTTGCTCGCTTGCAAGTCGCTCAGACGAGACAGTAGTGTCTCTATGGAGATGTTAGATACTTTTCTACGACCGGTGTTACTTAGCCACGAGCCCTCACCTTGTACATATGCGCTAGTCGCAGTCGGTCGTCACTGTTAGCGACTTTGTTGACACACGTCGCTAACAACTGCTTGCTCGCTTGCAAGTCGCTCAGACGAGACAGTAGTGTCTCTATGGAGATGTTAGATACTTTTCTACGACCGGTGTTACTTAGCCACGAGCCCTCACCTTGTACATATGCGCTAGTCGCAGTCGGTCGTCACTGTTAGCGACTTTGTTGACGCACGTCGCTAACAACTGCTTGCTCGCTTGCAAGTCGCTCAGACGAGACAGTAGTGTCTCTATGGAGATGTTAGATACTTTTCTACGACCGGTGTTACTTAGCCACGAGCCCTCACCTTGTACATATGCGCTAGTCGCAGTCGGTCGTCACTGTTAGCGACTTTGTTGACGCACGTCGCTAACAACTGCTTGCTCGCTTGCAAGTCGCTCAGACGAGACAGTAGTGTCTCTATGGAGATGTTAGATACTTTTCTACGACTGGTGTTACTTAGCCACGAGCCCTCACCTTGTACATATGCGCTAGTCGCAGTCGGTCGTCACTGTTAGCGACTTTGTTGACGCACGTCGCTAAAAGCTGCTTGCTCGCTTGCAAATCGCTCAGACGAGACAGTAGTGTCTATATGGAGATGTTAGACACTCTTGTATGACCGGACTGGGTCGAACTAGTCCTGTGTTACTTAGCCAACTCACCTCGTACATATGCGCTAGTCGCAGTCGGCCTTCACTAATAGCGACTTTGTTGACGCACGTCGCTAAAAGCTGCTTGCTCGCTTGCAAATCGCTCAGACGAGACAGTAGTGTCTATATGGAGATGTTAGACACTCTTGTATGACCGGACTGGGTCGAACTAGTCCTGTGTTACTTAGCCAACTCACCTTGTACATATGCGCTAGTCGCAATCGGTCTTCACTGATAGCGACTTTGTTGACGCACGTCGCTAACAGCTGCTTGCTCGCTTGCAAATCGCTCAGACGAGACAGTAGTGTCTATATGGAGATGTTAGACACTCTTGTAGGACCGGGCTGGGTCGAACTAGTCCTGTGTTACTTAGCCAACTCACCTTGTACATATGCGCTAGTCGCAATCGGTCTTCACTGATAGCGACTTTGTTGACGCACGTCGCTAACAGCTGCTTGCTCGCTTGCAAGTCGCTCAGACGAGACAGTAGTGTCTCTATGGAGATGTTAGATACTTTTCTACGACCGGTGTTACTTAGCCACGAGCCCTCACCTTGTACATATGCGCTAGTCGCAGTCGGTCGTCACTGTTAGCGACTTTGTTGACGCACGTCGCTAACAACTGCTTGCTCGCTTGCAAGTCGCTCAGACGAGACAGTAGTGTCTCTATGGAGATGTTAGATACTTTTCTACGACCGGTGTTACTTAGCCACGAGCCCTCACCTTGTACATATGCGCTAGTCGCAGTCGGTCGTCACTGTTAGCGACTTTGTTGACGCACGTCGCTAACAACTGCTTGCTCGCTTGCAAGTCGCTCAGACGAGACAGTAGTGTCTCTATGGAGATGTTAGATACTTTTCTACGACCGGTGTTACTTAGCCACGAGCCCTCACCTTGTACATATGCGCTAGTCGCAGTCGGTCGTCACTGTTAGCGACTTTGTTGACGCACGTCGCTAACAACTGCTTGCTCGCTTGCAAGTCGCTCAGACGAGACAGTAGTGTCTCTATGGAGATGTTAGATACTTTTCTACGACCGGTGTTACTTAGCCACGAGCCCTCACCTTGTACATATGCGCTAGTCGCAGTCGGTCGTCACTGTTAGCGACTTTGTTGACGCACGTCGCTAAAAGCTGCTTGCTCGCTTGCAAATCGCTCAGACGAGACAGTAGTGTCTATATGGAGATGTTAGACACTCTTGTATGACCGGACTGGGTCGAACTAGTCCTGTGTTACTTAGCCAACTCACCTCGTACATATGCGCTAGTCGCAGTCGGCCTTCACTAATAGCGACTTTGTTGACGCACGTCGCTAAAAGCTGCTTGCTCGCTTGCAAATCGCTCAGACGAGACAGTAGTGTCTATATGGAGATGTTAGACACTCTTGTATGACCGGACTGGGTCGAACTAGTCCTGTGTTACTTAGCCAACTCACCTTGTACATATGCGCTAGTCGCAATCGGTCTTCACTGATAGCGACTTTGTTGACGCACGTCGCTAACAGCTGCTTGCTCGCTTGCAAATCGCTCAGACGAGACAGTAGTGTCTATATGGAGATGTTAGACACTCTTGTAGAACCGAATTGGGTCGAACCAATCTTGTTACTTAGACACGAGCCCTCACCTTGTACATATGCGCTAGTCGCAGTTGATCGTCACTATTAGTGACTACGTTGAAGCACGTTGCTAATAACTTCTTGCTCGCTTGCAAATCGTAGACGACACAGTAGTGTCTCCATGAGTATGTTGTTAGATATTCTTGTAGGACCGGACCGCTTCGAACCGGTCCTGTATTACTTAGCCGACTTTACCTTGTACATATGCGCTAGTCGCAGTCGGTCGTCACTATTAGCGACTTTGTTGACACACGTCGCTAACAGCTGCTTCCTCGATTGCAAGTCGCTCAGACGAGACAGTAGTGTCTCTATGTGGAGACACTGTTGTGGACCGGGCCGGGCCGGGTAGAACCAGTCCTGTGTTACTTAGCCACAAGTCCTCACCTTGTACATATGCACTAGTCGCAGTCGGTCGTTACTATTAGCGACTACGTTGAGGCACGTTCCTAACAACTGCTTGCTCGCTTGCAAGTCACTCATGCAAGACAGTAGTGTCTCTATGGGTGAGTTGTTAGACACTGGTGTACGACCAGACTGGGTCGAACCAGTCCTGGGTTACTTAACCAACTCACCTTGTACATATGCGCTAGTCCCAGCCGTTCTTCACTATTAGCGACTATGTTGAGGCACGTCGCTAATAGCTGCTTGCTCGCTTGCAAGTCGCTCAGGCGAGACAGTAGTGTCTCGATGGGTAAGTTGTTAGACACTGCTGTACGACCAGAGTGGGTCGAACCAGTCCTGGGTTACTTAACCAACTCACCTTGTACATATGCGCTAGTCACAGCCGTTCTTCACTATTAGCGACTATGTTGAGGCACGTCGCTAACAGCTGCTTGCTCGCTTTCAAGTCGCTCAGACGAGACAGTAGTGTCTCGATGGGTAAGTTGTTAGACACTGTTGTACGACCAGACCGGGTCGAACCAGTCCTGTGTTACTTAGCCAACTCACCTTGTACATATGCGCTAGTCGCAGTTGGTCGTCACTATTAGCGACTTTGTTGACGCACGTCGCTAACAACTGCTTGCTCGCTTGCAAGTCGCTCAGACGAGACAATAGTGTCTCTATGTGGAGACACTGTTGTAGACCGGCCCGGGTCGAATCAGTCCTCTGTCACTTAGCTATGAGCCCTCACCTTGAACATATGCGCTAGTCGCAGGCGGTCTTCACTGTTAGCGACGCACGTCGCTAACAGCTGCTTGCTCGCTTGCAAGTCGCTCAGGCGAGACAGTAGTGTCTCTATGGAGATGTTAGACACTCTTGTAGGACCTGACTGGGGCGAACCAGTCCTGGGTTACTTAACCAACTCACCTTGTACTAGTCTTGCGCTAGTCACAGCCGTTCTTCACTATTAGCGACTATGTTGAGGCACGTCGCTAACAGCTGCTTGCTCGCTTGCAAGTCGCTCAGACGAGACAGTAGTGTCTCTATGGAGATGTTAGATACTTTTCTACGACCGGTGTTACTTAGCCACGAGCCCTCACCTTGTACATATGCGCTAGTCGCAGCCGGTCTTCACTATTAGCGACTATGTTGAGGCACGTCGCTAACAGCTGCTTGCTCGCTTGCAAGTCGCTCAGACGAGACAGTAGTGTCTCTATGGAGATGTTAGATACTCTTGTAGGACCGGACTGGGTCGAACTAGTCTTGTGTTACTTAGCTAACTCACCTTGTACATATGCGCTAGTCGCAGTCGGTCGTCACTGTTAGCGACTTTGTTTACACACGTCGCTAACAACTGCTTGCTCGCTTGTAAGTCGCTTAGACGAGACAGTAGTGTTTCTATGGAGATGTTAGATACTCTTGTAGGACCGGACTGGGTCGAACTAGTCTTGTGTTACTTAGCTAACTCACCTTGTACATATGCGCTAGTCGCAGTCGGTCGTCACTGTTAGCGACTTTGTTGACGCACGTCGCTAACAACTGCTTGCTCGCTTGTAAGTCGCTTAGACGAGACAGTAGTGTTTCTATGGAGATGTTAGATACTCTTGTAGGACCGGACTGGGTCGAACTAGTCTTGTGTTACTTAGCTAACTCACCTTGTACATATGCGCTAGTCGCAGTCGGTCGTCACTGTTAGCGACTTTGTTTACACACGTCGCTAACAACTGCTTGCTCGCTTGTAAGTCGCTTAGACGAGACAGTAGTGTTTCTATGGAGATGTTAGATACTCTTGTAGGACCGGACTGGGTCGAACTAGTCTTGTGTTACTTAGCTAACTCACCTTGTACATATGCGCTAGTCGCAGTCGGTCGTCACTGTTAGCGACTTTGTTTACACACGTCGCTAACAACTGCTTGCTCGCTTGTAAGTCGCTTAGACGAGACAGTAGTGTTTCTATGGAGATGTTAGATACTCTTGTAGGACCGGACTGGGTCGAACTAGTCTTGTGTTACTTAGCTAACTCACCTTGTACATATGCGCTAGTCGCAGTCGGTCTTCACTATTAGCGACTATGTTGAGGCACGTCGCTAACAGCTGCTTGCTCGCTTGCAAGTCGCTCAGACGAGACAGTAGTGTCTCTATGGAGATGTTAGATACTCTTGTAGGACCGGACTGGGTCGAACTAGTCTTGTGTTACTTAGCTAACTCACCTTGTACATATGCGCTAGTCGCAGTCGGTCGTCACTGTTAGCGACTTTGTTTACACACGTCGCTAACAACTGCTTGCTCGCTTGTAAGTCGCTTAGACGAGACAGTAGTGTTTCTATGGGGATGTTCGATGATACCGTTGTACGACCAAACCAGTCCTGTGGAGAGGAGTCACAAATTAAAGAAGAAGTAAGAATTACGACTTAATTCGATGTATTGGTGTACACATTTCTAACCAGCCAGTCACAATGCAGAATTCGACATGGATTAAGTAGTAGGTCTTTTTTTAGATCGCCTTAATTGCATTTTTAGCAGCCAGCATTTATAGAACTTTCATGACCAAGGTATTTTGATTAGTGGGTGTTATAAAATTCTAAATTTAGGTATTAAGGAGATTTATTGCTGACTTAGTTGACTCGGCAAACGTTGTCTTGCCATATAAATTATGAAAAAAAATGGGAGTGGAAGTAGAAGGGTAAAAATAGCCTTCGACCTATTTTCCGACCCACCATACACAAGCAGTTTCGGAGGAATTCGATAACAAACATTGTGTTATGAGACTGCTTAGAAATTTATTTATGATGATAATGCGTAAATATTATTTGTTAAAAAAACAGTAACTGAATCGACTCCAATATTTTTTAAACCTTGTTATATTTTTCCCCAAAAATATCTAAAAAGGTCACAAGTTGGTCACCACCGACACTAAGTAGAACACAGATCACGGCAGGTCATAGCGGGCATTAGGTGTATTATGGGTGCGGGCGCAAAATAACCCTTCAGTCGCCCGGATGGCCCGGAGGCCATGTGTTTGTGCGGACAACTAGGTAACATAACAAGCTTATAACTTTGTGATTTTTCATGATACAGTTATGAAATTTTGTAAACAGATTTTTTACATAGAAATACTAGACACGTGTTTCAGGTTTCGTATACATAATGATACTAAAAATAATGTTATATATTAGAAGATAACTTACTTTTTTAGTAAAAAGAGATTCCACTATATCCCATTTACCGGACTTGGCGTGAACATTCAACACCACCCAGTCGTATTGTAGAGGAGTTATCTGCAATGAAATAATACATCAGAACTCACTTACATGTAGATCGCAACATAAAAACACCCACTTTTGTTAACAAAAGTACCATTTTGGTTTCTATGTAATCACACTAATATTATAAAGGCGGAAGTTTGTGAGTGTGTGTCTGTTTAAGTGTGTGTATGATGAACGGTAAGTACATGGGTAGACCATGCTATGTCCTGAAATAGTACGTAGAATACTTTTTTATCAAGTACAGTTGCCATCACGGATCTTGGACACTTGCGCAGAAGTCAAATATTCGGTCTCTTTAGTGGTGCGAAGTGCGACGCGGGGGCAGGGAGTGTCAGTGATTGGCAGGCCGCGTCATCGCGTCATAGACGTCACTTCTCATTCGTTCACTGTATCTAACAACGAAGACGATTGGCTCGCCAATGTATGGAATGCGCAAAGCGATCCCCACTCTGATGCCGAGCGTTCAAGATCCGTGATGGCAACTGTATTTTCTTCATACCTCTGCCTACAGAGAAAACAGGCGACTCAAAAAAAAAAAAATTATACTTATCCGTATGTTTTTATAGTTTTTTGGAAAGTCACCTTACGTATAACCATAATCAGCCTTTTAATGATCCCACTGCTGGGACTCAGGCCTCCTCTCTGGGAGAGGGAATAGGCCGTAATCCACCACGCGGGCACAGTGCGGGTTGGTGGATGTCACATGTCTTCGAATTTCTGTTTCTAAGACATGCCGGTTTCCTCACGATGTTTTCCTTCAGAGCAGTGGTGATGAAATAAATTACACAAAGTAATGCGGGTTTGAACCCGCGATCTACAACTCGTAAGTCGTGGCCGTTACCACTCGGCCACCACTGCCCCTTACCTTACATACCTCAACATAAAGTTCATTACCTGATGCCGCTGACATAGCGTGAGAGGTGACATAGCATTACCAGCTCCCTCGTGCCAGTGGTGCGTGCAATTATACGCTAGCCACTGTATCACTGACTTGTAGGCTAAGTCCGGTTTGTTCACGTGTTTCTGCCACTCTGTTGAGAAATAATGAAATTAAAGAGCACTTTCTTTCAGTTTTTGTTTAAAAAACTTTGCCCTACACTAGGAATTATTCAGGAAACGAAAAAAATAATCGGCCTCTCCATACAAACTGTAAAATCAAGTTTATAATTTTGCATGGTGAGGCTGATTATATATTCCTGAAAAAAAAAAAAAAAAATTGTGGAAGGTTGTTCAGTTTTGTCTATAGAGCAAGCCCTTAAAGTTTGTGGAGGGCTGTCCCTTACACCCTGTATATTGGTATGTATAATTTTAGGGATAGCGTGAGCTGTGGGTGACGGGACAGAATGGAAGAAAATGAGTATTGCACTGACCCCAAATAAGGGACAAGGGCAAGAAGAGTATGAATAATATATTTATACAGCATTATTTTATTATTTTTAGTATATGCGAAACCAGGATATAGTTTGTTCAGACTCAGTAACTGGATCTATTCCAATCATTTTTACACCATGTTAGATGTTTTCCTAAAAATATTTAAAAATGGTCACAACTTGTACACTAACGACACTACTTGTAATACTTACAACACAGGCCACGGCAGATCATAGGGGGCATTAGGCGCCAGCGCACAGCCGGGTCCCGGAGCAAAACCACCCCTCAGCCACCCGGAAGGCTCGGTGACCGTGACGGACAACCAGGTATCATAACAAGCTTATAACTTTGTAGTTTTTCATGATACAGTTATGAAATTTTGTACATAGATTCTTTACATAAAAATACTAGACGTGTTACGGTTTTCGCATATACTAGAACTAATGTTGTATATTAGACTCGTAATAGGTTTATATTATACACTAGATTACGATTAGTAATATTTGAGTGATAGAGAGATCACATTCGACGGCCTACCCTCGAAATAAGCTTAAAGGTTAAGCAAAGGTTTGCTGGGAGAAAACTCATTGTTGAGTCAAGCTCGCCTTTGTACATGTATTGTCAAACCATTGGGTACTACGCTACGTTTTCATGTACTATAAAGAATTAAGAAACTGTCTGTAGACCATACAAATATTTGTGCCGTACGGGAATCGAACCCATGACACGCAGCGCAGAAGCTAATCGCTCAACCACTCCGCCAACCGAGTCATCTCCTGCAATCTATCCATCCATCAGCCTTTTTAATGTTCTCACTGCTGGGACTCAGGCCTCCTCTCTCGGAGAGGGAATGGGCCATTATCCACCAAGCGGGCCCAGTGCGGGTTGGTTCGCGAGCCCAATGTCTCCTCCTGCAATCAAAGATACAATAATTTTTACTTCTTTATAATATGAATTGAGATTACCTAATAATTTAATATAGTCTGCGATCATCTTGGCTTGGTGTTGGTCAACCCCGGGTTGGTTGAAATGGTTGGCCAACAAGTTGGACAACTTTCTGAAGAGAGCGTCTATGTTGTTCCCTTGTGTCTTCACAGCGTGTTGGTATTGATACATCTAGAACAAAAAAGAGGTGGTAAAGAAAACAACTGGGTCTAAGGCCCCTCGCCCACGATTTTTTGTAGCGATGCTGCCGCGCGTTCGTATCGTTATAGTTGCGATGCAATCGCTAGCTGTTTGCCCTGACCCACACGATTCTTGGTCGCGATACAAACGCGATACTGACGCGCTTCTATCACGATGCAATCTCGATTCATATCATCATCAGCCTTTTTGATGTTCCCACTGCTGGGACTCAGGACTCCTCTCTAGGAGAGGGAATGGGCCGTAATCCACCACGCGGGCCCAGTGCGGGTTGGTGAATGTCACATGTCTTCGAATTTTTGGTTCTAGGACATGCCGGTTTCCTCACGATGTTTTCCTTCACCGTTTTGATTCATATAATAATAATATATTCCACAACTATCACACTACGCCGTCTAGTCTCAAGCTAAGCTTGAGCTTGTGTCATGAGTACTAGACAACTGATAAACATATTTATATATTTCTAAATACATGCATATTATACATAAATTACACCCAGACACAGAACAAATGATCATGCTCATCACACAAACATTTGTCCTGGGTGGGAATTGAACCCACGACCTCTGGAATAGCAGTCAGGGCCACTAACCACTAGACCCACAGGCCAGTCAATTTCAGTAAGAACAATCAAGTTTAGAATATTTTATTCACGCACCACCCTCCCACCGTTTCCCACCCGATGTCCATCACGGTCGCGCGTTTACATCGCTACAGTCGTGATGCTGTAACGCGTTAGTAGCGCGTTGGTATCGATTCTGTAACGCGTCGCATATGCGACTAACGCGCGTTAGTAGTGATGTAGCGCGTATACAAAACGCGCGACAATATCGCTACAAAAAGTAGCAGAGGGCGAGGGCCTGAAGGGCCTTCGCATAAAAGAGATATAGGTACAGAAGTCAGTCTACATAAATTGCGCTCAAACAACGCGCACATAGATACCGCTCACATACACGATACCTCGGACCGGTTGGGATCCGAGCAAGCGCGAGTGCACTCCTTTTGGGACAAGCTTCTGTGAACTTTTTTTATGCAGAAATGGAGCAAGAAAAATGTTATTATGACTGTTCAGTAGACGGTTGTTTTAATTCAATATTAAACGGCGAATTATCGTTTTTTAAGCTACCAGTTGTTTCAGAGAGGTAAGTAGGTACAGAACAGTTAGGTAGTGCACCATAAAAGCCAAAATGATTTTGTGGCCATGTTATATTTTTACAATGTATATTAGGTAAGTATTTATTGTAGTATAAGCTGTGTGAGCCTTGTATTCAATTATAAACAAGTTAAGACAGGAATTGCACGGTGAGCCAGACCGCCGAGTGTAGGCGTGAAAAGTGAAGTACACACATGAGATTGACTTCTGTACCTCTCTGTTTTGTTGTCTTGGCTAGAAATAATTTAGATAATTATGTTGTTCGAGCCTCGCTTGGGGATTCTAGAGCAATCGTTGATTTTTTCCGCACAAAAGGTTCGATTTCCGCACAAAATAATTCTTTGTATGGCTAATTATCTGCATAATTGTTGCGAGTCTGGGTGTCTTGTGTATGAGAGTTTATGTGTTTAAAGCCGCGTAAAGACATCGCGAGGCATGCGCCGTGAATAGTTCGTCAGGCTTGCCTCAACCTGAGGCATACGAACGGTAAAATGCGTGCGTCCCGAACGACACACGCTCAAGCTGAGCACGCAAACCACCACGCACAGTGTTCGTCAGTAGAACACCTGTCCGTCCACACGGAGCTCACGGCTCGTACTGAGGTACTGAGGCGGCATTCGCAACGATCTTACGACGCGAATGCTCACTGTGAGCACACTCCACACAGTCCGAGGCATGCGAGACGAACCATTCACGACGCACGCCCTCGCGATGTCTGTACGCAGCTTTAGAACGTACCCACGATACAAGAATCATTCAGAATCAGTTTCAGGCCTGGTATAATTGGCGGTAAGTCCCCTCTTTGAGGCGTGGCTGGAAAGACCTCACGGCGTCCTTACCTTCCGCATGACGCAGGTACTCACCGGACATGGTTCGTTCAGGAGTTTCCTGCACTCGATTCATGCGGAAGTGACGCCCGGGTGTCGCCACTGTGCGGAACGCCCGGAGGACACGGTGGAGCACACAGTCGAGGTGTGCCCTGCTTGGGCGGAGCATCGCCGTGCACTCGTGGGGGCGATCGGCGGCGGAGACCTCTCGCGCCGGGCCTTGGTTGAGGCCATGGTCCGGAGCGAGGAGGAGTGGCAGGCGGTCGCCGACTTCTGCGAAGCAGTAATGCTCGCAAAGGAGGAGGCCGAACGCATCAGGCAACGGCGTTATCGCCGCCGCCGTCGCCGGGATTCTGATCCCGATTTCCGGCCAACGTAGACGCGGGCTTGCGGACAGTGAGCAATAGCTCACTGTCCGGCCGTCCGGTAACTGTCCGGACCAAGCCCAAGTCGTCGACGGCGCGCACTGTTCCCGCGCGCCTCAAGGAGTTGTCAGCAACAGCAGGGACCCAGCCGGGTCGAAGCCTACTGGGGCCAGGGTTATCCGAAAGGGCGCTCGAGCACCGGTATGAAGGCTAGAAGGAACGGGGTGGGTCTTTTAGTCAGTAAGAGTCTGACACTATCTCCCGCTCCGCCCAAGGGCGGGGGATGTCAATGCATGATTTTTTCCCACCATAAAAATAAAAAAGGCCTGGTATAATTAGTTAAGTGATGGGTACTTACAGCTGCCTCTGGACTTCGACCCAACATTCTGAGAAAAAAAAAGGAGATACATATTAATTAAACATTATTACTACATACATAACAGCATAATAGGTATTAAGCCAATAGATCGCGTTAGAAACACCACGCTGCGCTCCATAACAAGTAGCAGAGGTTGGGGAAAAAACAACTAGCCTGAAGTGGAAGTGGGTTGGCCACGTCGCCGAATCGTCGAATGCACTCAGACAGGTGGGCGAGAATTTTCACTCACTGGACCGAATCCGATGAATGTGAGATAGACCGATCTTTGTGGTGATCCCACCTCATGAATCGCACTAGTTTATTAAGAGCCTATTCACTCTATACTTGAAGACAACTAAATTATATTCGGGTGGGCAGACCGCTGCAAGCAAATTATTCCAGTCCTTCGATGTACGCGGTATAAACGACGAGGCGAAACGCTTAGTCCAGACTGTAGAGGTTTTAACAATGTAAGCCTGGACGTCTATCGGTTTATAACTCTGTATGTGGGAGGACTGCTTCGGTCCCTTGAGTCTTACGTCAAAATATAAGACAGAAAGAGAGAGAGAAGGTCTTCCCACAGACAGACATTCACCCGGAGCGGGATCAGCTCCGCAGTTGAGTTATAAATGATGAAATCATGATGGATAACTTACGTGAGCAGATCAGTGAGTTCAGTTATCTTCCCCTCATTGTGTAGAAATGCTATGTAATGGTTGAGAGCCACAGGTCTTGAGGAGAGCAGCTCGTAGACAAGCTTCTTGTTTAACGTCTGGATTAGGAAGAGAACCACCTGGAAATTATGGTAGGTTAGCGATTATTTTATGAGGTCAGGTTTTCTGCATCTTAGAACCGTGAGGATCCACGACATTAAGAAAGCTTACGAGAGACCGAAGCCAACTTGCAGATGTCCCACCCGGAACTACTTTTCATAAAATACGGCACTAATCAAAGTGCTATGGAAGTGATGTATGTGGAAGGACCAACCCCCAGGGGTGTGGGTGGGTTTTGCCACAAATGCCTTATGGAAAACAAATATATACGGCTGTGGTTTTGGGAGTCTAAAATGAATTGGTTTCCAAGCTATGTAAAGACTATGGTCTGCAAAAATGTTCTTAAAATAAATCAATATAAAAGGCACTCCGAAGTCGTTAGGCCAATATCTCTAGTGCTTGAGAAGTGGCGAGTTCCCTATCGGCCATCTTAGTGAATTATACATCCTTCCTCCCAAGCACATTTGCTCTTGCGAATCTCCACTCAAGCCAGATAAAGGCAAGAGAGAGGTGGGGACTCTGTTCTAAATCAGAATTCATCGAGAGATCGGCTCCGTAACGTCGCTTTTGAGCAACAGTTCGCCACGAAACTGCTCTGCCGATTTGCTTGTGGTGGTCGAATGCGTCACATGAGAACAACAAGATAAATATGTCATGAAACTTACAGTTAGCACTGCATTCCCATCTCCAATAGCCAGCGATCCATCCAGCAGTTCAGTCTTACTCTTCATGCTGCGGTGAACATGCAGGGAACAGCTCCTGCCAAGTGTTAGTCTCTTCAGAGACATGGCTACTGTCTGTTCTGGTTCTTGCTTGGTTTCCTTTGAGGGGTCCTTACCGGATTGAGCTAGGAGAACTGAAAATATAGGAAATGTTTCATGGTACATACTTTTACACTAATCCTACCGCAAGTGCTCGCGCGATGAGCATTTTGCCGCCTTCTGAAAACAAACGTTGCCAATTATTTTCAATACTTGCAAGTTTTATGGTCAAACGTAGTAAATTATAGCCTAGTAGGCGCCCCACCATCATTTGAGTATTATATTGCAAGTTTGGGTATGTACAATAAATTCGCAGATGACCTCGATAGAAAAGGCTCCTCAGGTCACGTGCGGCGGCAAATTGCTCATCACGTGAGAATTCTTGGGTTAATCTTTTAAATGCCAAAGTAACTCTGTTTTTTGTCTGTTATTTTTATCGGGTATCTTTTCATATCTTAATAAATGAATAGATTGGATGAAACTTAGCAGGAGACTAAAGCCCTTTCAAATCCTGGAAACAGCTTTAAAATATGTAGATAAGTTGATGCCTGGAAGTATGTTTTCTTAAGATAACCTCTGATTTCCACACGGGCGAGGCTGCTAGTAAACTAGCGTGAAATCCGCTAAGCTGTCTAAGTTGATCATTATTTGAATTGCTTTATAATATACATACAACGAATTAGGATACTAAGATACATTCAATTCGCTGGTAATGATTTAGACAAAAGAGTTTAAGTACCTTTACATGATATTATACAGGGTACGGGCAGGGGTGATCTCATATGTCTTCGAACAAAACTTGGCGAAATGGAGTTTTTAGACCCGTAGGATACCGAATAGGTATGCGGTTCAGAAAATAAGCCACACGTTGGAGTGAGCCAAGTGGCCATAAACCGGAACTTTGGATAGTGCAATTAAAGACACAAATAGATAGATTGCGTCTTTAACGCGTAAATAAACTGTTTTCCTTTCTTTTTAAATACCCTTTTTAGAAAGTTTGCGGAACAGGTACAGTTGCTAAAACGGATCTTGAAAGCTCGGCGTCAGAGTAGGGATCGCTTTGCGCATTCCATACATTGGCGAGCCAATCGTCTTCGTTGTTAGATACATGCAGCAACGCAGGGAATGAATTAGGAGTGACGTCTATAACGCAATGGCGCGGCGAGCAAATCACTGACACTCCCCGCCCCCGCGTTTCACTTCGCACCACTAAAGAGACCGAATATTTGACTTCTGCGCAACCGCTCAAGATCCGTGATGGCAACTTTGAAAAGGGAGGCCGTTGAAAGGGGAGGACCTTTGGCCAGACGGGTGTTGTGTCTTATCCGGGGAACAACCCAATAGTTGATTTCGGGCTGTTGCATATGTTCTAATCGCGCGGAGAACTGACACATTGTGATACAGGATTTTAAATTTTAGTTCCTATATGGCGTCATAGATGTCGCTACAAACTTACACAAGAATTTAGCATAGACTAGAAAAAAGAAGAGGCAGTCATTATGGCTTTCCTTTTAGTTTCGCATAATTAACGACTAAGTTAGTGCGTCACTACGGGGTGAAAACCAGCAATGTGTGCTTGACGCCCATCAAATACTGAGTTGGCTACCCTTTCGGTTCGGGCACGCTCAGCACAACTGTATTTCTGTACTCTTCTTGTATTATTTTGTGTTCTTGCCTATTGTATTGCTTGCGTCAAATAAATGCTATTCTACTCTAAGTTATTATGTAAGTATAAACATACTTAGATCTAGCACTTTAGAAGAAACCAGACTATTAAGTGGCACAGCTGCAGTCTTTACTGTGGTGATGCTGAGGTTACTGAAGATGCTCTCCTCATTCCGTCCATAAGACCTCTGACCAATGGCCAGGATCTCTTGAGTTGATAACTGGAAACAGCCAGAAAATAGTGAAGGAACTAATATTCAAACAACATTATGAAGTAAGTGTTTTAGTCAAATAACCCTATTTCGGCTAAAACACTAGTTAATACTCCATCTGTTTAGGTAGTTGACTAAATGTAAACAATCTAGATATGTTTTTTTACTTATTTAAAATAAATCGTGTAAAATACATACAAAGATTATATAAATTTAGTTAATTACCTAACATCGGTTTAGGTAAATCATCATCATCATCATCATCATTTCAGCCGATAGACGTCCACTGCTGGACATAGGCCTCCCCCAAGCGTCGCCACAACGAACGATCATGTGCGTCCCGCATCCATCGGATTCCCCCTACCTTCACCAGGTCGTCAGTCCACCTTGTAGGAGGCCTTCCAACGCTGCGTTTTCCGGTACGCGGTCGCCACTCCAGAACCTTTCGGCCCCAACGGCCATCTGTTCTGCGAGCAATGTGCCCTGCCCATTGCCACTTAAGTTTGGCGATTCTTTGTGCTATGTCGGAAACCTTGGTTCTCCTGCGGATATCTTCATTTCTGATTCGATCACGCAAGGAAACTTCGAGCATAGCATTTAGGTAAATACCTAATTGTAAACATTTTTAGATTTTGTTTTAGATAAAAGACATGGTAAGATTGTTTACATTTAGTTAGCTATCTAAACCGATGGAGTATAGGTATCCTAGTTATCTATGTATATAATATTCCACAACTATCACACAACGTCGTCTAGTCCCAAGCTAAGCAGAGCTTGTATTATGGGTACTAGACAACTGATAAACATACTTATATATTTCTAAATACATACATATTATAGATAAATTACACCCAGACACAGAACAAATGATTATGCTCATCACACAAATATTTGTCCGGGGTGGGAATCGATCCCACGACCTGCGGCATAGCAGTCAGGGTCACTAACCACGAGACCAACAGGCCAGTTGAATAAAATCTATATATATAAAAAAGAAAGTCAGTTAGTTACACCACTTATAACTCAAGATCGGCTGAACCGATTTGGCTGAAAATTGGTGGGGAGGTAGCTTAAAACCAGGAGACGGACATAAGACCTACTTTTTTTTTTTTTTAGCGTAGAGTAGAGTAGGGTAGGGTAGAGTAGGGTAGAGTAGGGTAGGGTAGAGTAGGGTATAGTAGGGTAGAGTAGGGTAGAGTAGAGTAGAGTAGGGTAGGGTAGAGTAGGGTAGGGTAGAGTATTGTAGAGTAGGGTAGAGTAGAGTAGAGTAGGGTAGGGTAGAGTAGGGTAGAGTAGGGTAGAGTAGGGTAGAGTAGGATAGAGTAGGGTAGAGTAGAGTAGAGTAGGGTAGGGTAGAGTAGGGTAGGGTAGAGTAGGGTATAGTAGGGTAGAGTAGGGTATAGTAGGCTGAAGTAGGGAAGAGCGGGAGCGAAGCCGCGGGCAAAAGCTAGTAATATATAAAAGCAAAATACCTTGTACTGATTAATTACAAAATCTCATAAATTATAACATCTACAAACTTAAAATTTGGCAGGTAGGTTCCTTATAAGGAGTAGGCACTCGCTAAGAACGGATTTTACGAAACTCTAAGGGGGTAAAGGATCCAAAGTCTGTATGGAGACAAATTTCATGTGGGCGAAGCTGCTGGCAGAAGCTAATCTTAGATATAGTTCGACTATTTGACCATGCATCGGACCTGTGCATCAGACCAAATTATTATCATGAGCTTTCTGTGTCCCATTGCAGGGCAAAGGTCTCCCTTCCGTTCTTTCTTATCTTCATCTGGCCTTAGTTTCATCTGGTCAATCCTTGAAGCGAGACTCCAACTCATTACGCCATCTACTTTTGAGTCTACTATATCAGTGGTTTTTGTGGTTTAAGATCCAGTTGGTTACTTTCACCCAATTTTGCCGATATAGCTTGTTCAGATTAATTTTAGTTTGGCGGCTGAGTTGGCTACATGCCTGTCTGCAATTTGTAACAAAGTATACTGTAGGTACCTTATGCAATATGCAGTTTGTGATTTTCCTTAGAAACTACTTTATGCTATTCCTATTAAGGTCTAATCTGAATGCATTTTCTTGTATAAAATCCTCCATACTGCCGTCTTCTAACTAAAAAGCAGCTAAGTTACTTAGAAAACAAAGCACTTAGCTGCTTTTTAGTTAGAGGACGGCAGCATAGACTGGAGTATTTTTTAAATAGATTGATCTCAATTACTGCGACGGTTTCGTTTTTAGGCTCTTGTTACATGTACATAACACACATGTACATGCACATTTTATTTTTTATTATTTTTACAGCAAAGTAGTTACTGTATTAGTGTTCACTGTCCACTTTAGATTATAGAAAAACATTATTTGTAAGTTTATCTATACCTAATTATTTTGGTTGCTGATTTGTAAATAAATTATAATTTCTAGTCTTTGTTATTCTTGGAAAATTGCATTATATAGAAATATGGATTGAAAACCTCGTTTGCTTGTAATTTGTCCCACAATATAACAAAAGCCCTTGTCATTAATAATTATTTCAATACCTACTTATACGCCAGTAAATGGCAAGATATCATCATCATGACTAGCCTTTTTAACCTTTCAATCGTGGAAACTACAGACACAATAGAAAGACAATAGGTGCGCGAACGCCGGCGTTCGCTTGGGGTTTAATGATGAATGGGCTGTAATCCACCACGCAGGCCCAGTGCGGATTGGTGGTTGTTTTGTTGTCAATGGCAAAACATACAAGACTACAATTTTAAGAACTTCAATGTATTTTTTTAATGCAAATAAAATATTCTTAATCTTGTTATTCATCACACAAACACACTCAATGACACCAAAATTAATATTCATTTGCAATTGGGTCAATGTTACATATACTTACAATTGTTATTCATTTGTTATAGATGTTGGTTCTCTTACAATATTAAATTATTAAATAATCCAGAGCATTAATCTATAAGTGAAAAACCACCAGTGCAATACTTTAATTTATGCATTACCTGTGCCATCCAGTTAGTAAGTTTTCACAATAGCAACAAGTAATTTTGAGCTGCCTTGAAGGCATATTCGGCTAGTTCGACCTACATGCAAGGCTAATATTTATTTTTGCTCCAAGGACTTTTAAATTAAAAGTTAGTGTTGATTAAAATTAAAATTCCTAGCCTAGTGATATTGAAAGTAGTTTCAGAGAGCTGCAATTTCTATTCCAACAAGTGTAGGATGTTAGTTTGGTGACGAAATTATTACTTATTAAAAAAAAGGCAAATTAAATTAGTCTTACGTACAACATCGTCATCAAAGCTAAAAGCTTTGGCCTTTGTTTCACTCGTGTTCCAATAGTCATCATCTTCCATTGTTATAAAATTAGTATTTTGAAATAAATTCAAGCTGAAACTTTGTAAACAAACCACAAACCAACACTTGTCAATGTCAGAGAAGAAAACGTCAACAATCCATGACATTGACAGAGTGCGTTTTGTTATTTTGTTTGAAGAGCTATGTATCTTCGCTTAAAGATGTAAGTTTATACTAATAGAATATAAATGATTTTTAGAAGATACTATAGCTTCATTCTCAAGGTTTATATTCTGTTTTTCTCAAGAATTATTTATCCTATCCATTTAGCCTTTTTGTCAACTACATGTGTAGAAATTGGCTTCCAGTTAGAACTTTTTTAATATACCTACAGATCGTGTCAGACTTTTACTGACTGACTAAAATCGATTCCAATGTACCTTCTTTGCCTTGTGTTTCTGGACCCCTGGTTTATCTTTCAGAAGCCAACCCATGGCCCAAGTAGGCTTCGGCTCTGCTGGTCCCTTACGATTTTGCTGACGTCTCCTTGACGCTCGTGGATCATTACGTGGTGTCAACGACTCGGGCTCAGTCCTGAAGGTTACCGGACGGCCGGACGGCGAGCTACCCATTGCTCGCTGTTCGCAAGTCTACGCGGAGGTATGGTGGTTGGAATTCGGGCCGGAATCCCAACGGCCGGGGCGTGAGGAAGTCCATTCCTTCATGCGTACGACCGCTTCCTTCACAAGCATTACTGCTTCGCAGAAGGAGACGACCGCCTGCCATTCGCTAGGCCATTGCCATCGATCGCCAACACGTCGCGGACACCACCCAAAAGGGGTGCTCCACCCAAAAGGGGGAGGAACCTCCCGAACTTACCATGTCCGTCGAGGACCTGCGTCATGCGGAAGGTGAGGACATACCGCCATAATTATGGCGTGCCCAATGTTCTAGGTACGGAACCAATTACAATAAACTGTTCACAATTTTATTGATAACACCATTATTGATAATATTCAAGATCATACGAATATCTCATACAAGATCATAATCTGATCAAAAACTAATCTTTAAAACGTCTCAAAACATTGATTCATGAATTGAAATATCATGGTTTTGATCTCGCGTTTGTATTTTTTGGAGACTGATTAGTATACTTATCTTCAGTAAATTCTACAATGAAAAACTCAAAAAGTGTTAAGATAAGATAGCTTTGTTTTCAAAGGGGAACACGATCACATAACATCCATGGCCGTAGCCAGAGTTGAATTTAAGGTAGGGCAGCGGTAATTACCTATAGATAGAGCGAAAGTAAAAATTTTGCATGATCTGATCTGGTGCAGGGACGCCGACTCCGTGGGTGTTTGGGGCCCGAGAACCCTCGAGAATAGACATCAAGAAACTGATCAGTTATCGCTTTTTAGGGATGGGCGTATTTTCATTAACCGACGACTCGTTTAATGTAGTAGTTTAGAGCCCCGGTTGACACGCAAGGGTCGTGGGTTCGACTCCCGCACCAACACAAATGTTTGTTGATGAAACAGATATTTGTGTTGGGTCTGAGTGTTAGTGGTACCTTCGTTGTAACTGGTTTCCATATTACAAGGGAAAACCTTAGTTTGGGACGTAGTATGTAAGTAGGACATGTATTTATTTGGTGGTCCATACTTCGCCACTTTTTCGAGACATTAAATGGGGATGAGCACCCATGACATTTTTTTTAAAAGCCGGCGCCCCTGATTTGGTGAATCAAGCATATATTGCAGAAGATCGATTGAAAAAATTCTGGGTTTCCGTTTTAGGAATTTTAGTGTTTTTGTTTTTTCTTGGTTTTTCATACGGCACAGGCAGAAAATACTCGTAAAAGATAGTATAATACAAATAAAAACGATTACAAGATCGAGGTGAGGTCAAAAAATGAGGTCGACAAATTCTAGCACCCAATTCGCCAGAAGAGACGCCCCAGGCATCGGCAGGCGCAGGGTAATCCCCGGCTACAAAAAGCGCGGGCTTGCGGACGGCTAGCAATCGGTAGCTCGCTGTTCAGCCGTCTGGTAAGGAAAGGACCGAACCCAAGTCACCGACGGTGACGGTGCGTATTCCAGATGTCAGCAAAACCGTAGGGGTATGACCTCTAGGGCCGTAGCAGGCCTAGCCAAGTTACGACCGTTCCGTTTCAATTCTCGGCAGTCGGCAACGTCTCCGATGCCTTTGTTCAGATCACGTGACTGAGCGTTGAGCGTTTTTTTTAATAGATTTAATGATTGTGGATTATTAACTTGGCTTAGCCCTCACCCTCAGACATATTAGAAAGAGTTACTGTGGTCCTGCAACGCAAAGGGCAACATAAGGATACAAGTAAGTTTTGTCAGTAAAAGATTGACACACTCACACACTTCACATTAGAGCGAGGGAAGCCATTTGATGAAAAAAGAAACAATATTATATTGGGAGTTTTTATTAGCAAACATTCCATTAAGCTCACAAACAATCATTTACTCAAGAGCTCCTGGACTGCCAATAAGCTCCTTCCTTTAGTCTCAGGTACAAAAAGTACAGTGAAGAAGAATCCAATAGCACAACAGCAAGAAAATATCCAGAAGACCACACTGGGTCCCCATACGGGCAACACGTAACCAAATGCGGTTGATATTCCGAAACTGACGAAAAAGGCTATGGTTACTGTGAACGTACCACCAAAACCTCTGCAGGTGTCCGTGAACATTTCACCCACAAATGTGTTAGGGATGATGCCCAAACCTGGAGAAGAAAGAAATATAAATGAGGAACTTTAAACAATGGCTAACATGTTAGGATACCTACTGCATTCATTTTTACTTTAGTGTTAATTTTCAAAACAATGGTGAAAAACATCCTGTAGAACTTGGCATCTCCAATAGTCAAAGCAGATGAAAAAGGCTCACGTGGTAGATAATAGATTTTTCAGTCTATCAGAAAGACGCCTGTTTTCCAACTGCAGGAACATTAAAGACGGATGTTATTGAATTATCAGAAGCTTACTGTTTAATCTAATATGTGATTCTACTATTGGTACATGAATTTAGAACTAATTGCCATTTTCCCACGAACAGTAACTGACACGAACGGCCTTATGTAATTCGAAAAGTGAAGTCCAGCATAAACTTACCACTATAATAAGCAACGCATAACACCATTATAGACACAAGTGTAAGCAATTTTAATTTCTCAGCGATTGGGTAATCATTGTTGTACAGGTAAAAATAAGTTCCAAGAGAAAACTGAAAAAAATATTAAAACAACAATTAATGAAAATAAAACATACAACAGATAAAGGGGGAGGCCTATATCCAACAGTGGACGTGTATCGGCAGAAATGATGATGATGATGATGACAGATAAAGAGACCACAGTAAAAAAGCTGAACTTACCAAACTCAATGAACACCCTGCGAAAGACATCAACAGTAAAAGTTTCCTCCCAATCCTATCGACAATTAAAGGAGCAATAATTGACGAAAATACTTGTGTAACACCGACGATTATAGTAGAAATATGTGCATCAATATTTGACCCAGTCATTTCGAAGATGACCGAAATAAAAGCGATCACAATCATCATTCCGCTAAATTGTCCAAATATATTTAAACTTAATATTATAAACGTAGCTTTTCTGTTAGACTTGACTGTAAACATCTCGGTCAGTTGAGCAATTTTTGGTTTGGGTTTATCATCTGCTTGGGTTACAACTTCATCTATGTCACCTTGTCTGCCAAGTGACGTGAGAGTGGCCATCGCTTTTTCTTTTTTGCCTGAAATAAGACTATTATTATAAAACATTTGTATATTTTTCATATACGCTCTGTAGATATTCGCTGATGATCGTTACTCTGATCGCTAAGCCTCTTCAAGTCTTGCACTACATTGACTTCTTGGAAGATAACAACACACATCTATAGAGATGTACATAGATATTGCTAAAATAATGAAAATGTTCATAAAATGGCATTTGAGTTTTTTGCTTATTTAGGTCAGGTAAGATTTATCAATCAAATTGTTGATGATGCATTGAATTTTTTAAATTTCCAAGGGATTATAGTTATGAAAATCAACTTTTACCCTTCATAACGTGATAAACAGCAGATTCTGGTACGAAAAAATATAATGCTACAATAAAACCGACGCCTAAAACCGCAGCCATCCAATTGATATTAGCGTAAGATATGTATGGTCCTGCTGTATACACCATCAGTGTACCAAATGTACTAGCGAATCCAGTTAGTGTTAGCAATGTGCCTCGGATTTTCGTAGACCTGTAAAAAGTAAGATACAATTGTAGTTTGAGCCGTTTGTAGCCGCAAAATTAGGGCGAAATCCAAAAATATAAAAAAAAAATTGCATTGACCCCAACCAAATTAAAATAAAGATAAAGGTTACAATATATTACTATATTGATACTCACGCCAACTCTGCAAGATAGATTATATTTGTAACAAATAACACTCCAAGGCCAACTCCAACTAAAATTCTTCCTATGTATATCATAATCAAACTTTTGGCAACTGCCATAATAGTGTAAGATAGTAAAAACATGATTGCGCTGAAGTACAGGCAAGGCTTTCTGCCTACCATGTTACAGAGATATCCCGAGATATAAGGACCTGAAACAATAATTGTATAGTTGAGTAAGTATTGAAGGTATCTTAAGAAGTACAGAGTACAGATTCGATAAGAGTTCACATTAACAGTCCACGGCTGTATAGGCATCTCCAAGTGTCACCATACCGACCGGTTCTGTGTTTCTATTGCGGCATGTATCTTATCATCGGCCCTGCATGGGCCATATGACTACAAAATAAGGATTCACGAATTTTTACCAATCGATGGGCTAATAAGCTCACTCTTGGAAAGCCATTATCAGTAACAAGACGTTTGAAATTAAGGTCTGAGGAGGACGTTTGTTTTGCTGCTGATGGTGGCTTGTCTTCAAAATGGCGTTAGTCATGTACGTGAACACATATCGTCCCACAGGGCCTCGGCTTCTGTTTATATGAAGAAATAATACCTCCGATTATCCCAAGGAGTGAAATGGACACCATCCAGGATGCTTCTGCTTCAGTGATAATTCTATCCAAGGGTGTGTCTTCAGCATTCTGCAGTTTAGGTAGCACTGGTGCTGTCCATCCCATGGTATAACCCACGAGAAACTGTCCAAAGTATACTGAAATTATAGATATAGACTGAGCAATTCATTATTCTTTATCTGATTTGAACCGTAGCATAAAATCTTTTAGGGATAAAGAATATACATTTAATATAACGATGCTGCTAGGTTTTTGAGAACTTTTTTTTATTGAAGATAACGGAACTCTTATAAGATCACTTTGTTATCCTTCCGTCCGTCCGTCTGTCTGTCTGTCAAGACCCTTTATCTCGGGAACGCGTAGACGTATCGAGATGAAATTAAAACCATATACTTAGGTCTGCAGTTCCTTGAAGCTGTGAAAAAAATCAAACTTCTAAGTTAACAGAACGTAACTATATTTCCAAGGTAACCAAAATTCTAGAGTACTTCCCGTTGATCCAGAATTCTGAAATTTTGCATAAAGCAAGGTATAAGACACAAGTATAGGAATAAATCTCAAAACAAAAAAGTTGTTACGTCACATTTTTTTTTTTTCGATATGGAAAAACTTCGAGACTCCAATCAGGAATTGAACTCTTTACATAGGCAAACAAAGGTAAGTTTGTACGACACCCTCAGAGCGCGAGTCCAACTCGCACATGCCAAGTTTTTTTAATATTATTAGCCAAGGTGAACGGACTCCTTTTGGCGGTAAACAGACACGGTTGTGTTTTGGCGGCGTTGAATTCCACCAGATTGGCATCACCCCACTTGGCGTCTGCCTGAAGTGAGACATCCATACGCTCTATTATAGCCTCTCTTTCGAACCAGATTAGCTCTTTAATAGCCCCTCTTTAATAGCCCCAGCACTTGGCAGGTATCTCTCTACAACTGTGCTATCATCTGCATACCCATAGGTACCGGGCATCAGCAGATCGTTGATATGCAGCAGGAAGAGAGTTGAAAAGAGAATAGATTCCTGAGAAACTCCGGCATTAGTCGTCATGGGCTCTGATGAGCATCCGACTCGACAACAACCTAGAGAGATTGAACCCAGTTAATCAGATCAGATCAGCTAGTTAATCAGACCAGGGGATATGCTGTACGCTGAAAGCTTACTTAAAAGGCTAGCGTGCCATACCCTGTCGAAGGCCCTCAAGACGTTTAAAGAAACGGCAATCCCTTCCCCATTCATCTCGACGGCCTCGTCCCGCAAGTGGGTGGCATAAACTAGAATGTCCCCATAGACTGATTGCAGCGAAATCCGTACTATCGGTCACTGAGGAGATCATTGCTTCCCAGGTATGCCATGAGGCGCGAGTTCAATACACGCTCCATAATCTTGCAGAATATGGAGGTTATTGAAATCAGCCGATAGTTGGCAGGATCGGCACAACTGCCCTTTTAAGGCACGGGTTGCACGTTGGCAAGCTTCCAGGACTTAGGCACTGCACCATTCCTAAATGAGAGGCGATACAAGCGCGTCAATACAGGAGACAATTCGGGCGCACAAAACTTGAGAACAATCGCTGGTATACCATCTGGTACACTATCTTTATTCACTTCTAGACGATACAGATACTATTGCAGTTATCATCGTACTTACATAAATTGGTATGTTTATTTATTTAGAAAGAAAGAAAACTATTTTATTTGGCATACACACAATGTAGAAACAACATGTAGACTAATAAGGTAACTAGTAAGGACCCTAAGGTCGACTGGCAGATAATGTCTAAGGCATTAATTCCGCCTTTGTACAGTTTTTTTGTGCATAAAGCTTTAAATAAATAAATAAATAAATAAATAAATAAATAAATAAATAAATAAATAAATAAATAAATAAATAAATAAATAAATAAATAAATAAATAAATAAATAAATAAATAAATAAATAAATAAATAAATAAATAAATAAATAAATAAATAAATAAATAAATAAATAAATAAATAGATAAATAAATAAATAATAAATCATTATGTATTAAAAAAAAAGAGACAACTAACAATGTGTGTCTCACGGCGGCGCCAAATAGGTCCAGTTCAGCAATAATGCCAGACAACTACATGGTAGTTGCCTGACTCTGGTTTTCAACTGAACCTTATTTCGAGTGTACGGTTGAAAATTGGTTTATTTTTTAGTACTCAGTTATTTCTAGTGATATTTTATCAAAATAAAACTGAAATTACTTACAGCATCCCGCGCTTACATATTGCCTTTTGAAACTTGACTTATCTTTGGCACCCATGATGGAGTTTCACTTTACACGTTATGTTTACAAATTTTTAAAATTATTTTATCTTAACAAAACAATATTTTCGATACCATATGCACTATGCATACGGTATGAAATTGTCTGGTTTGTCTATCAGAAATAACTTTTTATATCTTATTGATTTTTCTTTTGCATCTGTTCACAGAAACTAATAGATAAGAAGTTAGGAGTACGTGGCAAACTTTGTATATTTAAAAACACTTTCATGTTGTATAATTATTTTATATGTTTGATATTCATTAGTGTACTCGCTTTTGCCAGTGGCTTTGCCTATGTTATAGTAGAAAATCATTGCGGACATACTCCCTGGGTATAAAGTACTTTGTGTGTGTTAATTCGAAGACATGGTCACATTTTAACCTTTTGAATGTCTTAAGTTACACAGTTCGACATAAGCAATTTATTGTCTTTCTATTGTGTCTCTAATTACGGCATTCAAAGAGTTAATTAATAAAAGAAAAATATCCAATGATTTATATTAAAGTTGCTTTACTAATAACGCGAATTATTGAAACTGTTTTTTGCTGATTACTAAAATTTTATTATTTTCTTCAATCTTTCTATCGCTTTCTGATACGACTGATAAAGCGATAAGTGCCGTCAAACATATAGTACGAGATGACCACTTTTTGGTGAAGCAGGCGTTGTGGAATCGTAATACGACAAGTGTGGACCTAAAAAAGATCCTTGAAGAAGTAAGAGCAGCTGTTAGCATGTTGAGAGTTTTGGATGCTAATAATTCAGCAAAACCTAAATTACCCTGTGAGCTCTGTGTTGCTTGCCTTCAGTTTGCTCGAAACTATGCTTCATGAACTCTAGAGAACTAGAACAAAGTATTTTTTTTCCAATGAAGCTAATAAATAAATGAAGCTCTGTGTGGATAGAACTGGTGTGGGTAAGTGCTGCAAAGATAAGGGGAACGATATTCGGAAGAGTGTTTTGAAGAAAATACGTGTTATGGTCCACCATAAGATCATGACGAAGCCTTTGTCATGTTTTGGGTAGCAATTAATTCCACGGAGCATACGTAGGTACAGAGTTAATTTTTATAGAAAATGGAACATTAAATGCACACCGAAATAATAACAGAAGCCCTAATTCCACATGCATAACCTGCATTGACTGCTCTTGGAAAAGATTCCATTTTTATGGACGAGAACGCTTACACTCTTCGTTCTGGAGACATGAGATTTTACAGACAAGAACTTGGGATCTGTCGCTTAGATTGGTCAGCTCAAAGACCTGACCTCCATCCAATTGAGCGTGCCTGGGATATTCTAAAGAGATGGGTAAGATCAGAGCATCCTGCTCCACAAAACATCAGGGAGCTTGATCGAACCTGAACCTACATCGGTTTTATAGAATTTATCAAAAATTAATTTAAAAATTGTTTGCCCATCCATTAACTACTTAGGAGCCTCTGGAGATATCCCAGCACATACCTTTATTGATCCTCCATCAAATGGCTCCTTTCCTTGAAAATACGTTTGATTAGGCAGTGCTCCTACTCGTCTAAATATTATTCATTGAATATTGTTTATGCTGCGTACATCGATGGATTGGAACAATTTACCTGCTTCTTCCCGTTCAATTATATTACAATTTAGGTGTCTTCAAGGCTAGAGTGAATAGGCTCTTAATAAACTAGTGCGCTTAACCATCAACAATTAAATCACTGCTTACTATAAGGTGGGATTGCAGTCAAGCACTAGCTTAAGCATTAGTATAATCAGCCTTTAAATGTTCCCACTGTTGGGACACAGGTCTCCTGTCTCTAGGAGAGGGAATTGGCCGTAATTCACTACGGGGGCCTAGTGCGGGTTGGTAAATATCACATGTCAGTCAAGTACTACCTAGTTTATACAATTAAAAAAAAACATCTCCAGTCCTGTGTAAATAAATAAAACTACTAAAAAAAGACTTGTGTAAATTGGAAAACATGACCTGTGACATGACCCTGGACTGTTTGACTAGATGTATGTATTGATGAGTATTAGGTTGAGTTGCACCATTTAACTATAACGATAACCAAACCATAACCAGCCGTGAAACGGCCGCCTATTGGTCAATTCGACGATTTGACAACTGGTAACGGCTTTGTTATCGTTATAGTTAAATGGTGCAACTCACCCTTAGTGTATAATGTTTACGAGTAAGTATTTTAAAATTTATCTAATATTTGATAAGAGGTTTTCTGTTTCAGTGTAATCAAGCCCAAGCAGCCAATTCTGAACCGTCTCTTATTGTTGAAGTTTGGGTGTATAACTTTTTGTTAATTTTTAACAATTAAACATATATTAATCTACACGGAAAGAGCGCTACTGCCTGAGACACAGATATTAAGTCATCTAGTTCAGACAATTCAATGAACATCTCATTGAATTTAATATTATTATTAAACAGTCTTCCAAAGTGTTTGTATTCTAGGACTTAAGATATTTGTTGGATAAATAAATTATTATTATTAACTTTTTCGTACAGATATGACTCAACACTTGAGAGTGTGAGAGGTCTTTATTGCCTAACTTTGCAGAAAACTATTCTACTTAGGCTTCCTGTGCGTACGTTGCTCCGTCACCTCTGTGGCAGCTGCAGTTTTATGGAATTTAAGTAATTCTGACAAAATATACAATTTGACACACCGTAAGCAATTTCATTTCTTCATACAGCACTTTAGTAGGAAAGCAGATTCCTAATCTGTAAGAGACCTTGAGGTTCTTTGTGCAAGTTCAACAGTAATTAGTAACATAGTACATACTGAGATAAAACAAGTAACTGTTTCAGCTATTGATCCAAATCTTTTAAATATTCACAATAACTTCCTAACACACATTGAATTTCGTTGTCCATGTGATGTGTTGGTCTATGTTAATACTGAGCTATTTGATGCACTTACCATGTTCAAAAACAGCGTAGCTGCCTACCCCTTAGGCTATAATAGCGTTTGTGGAATTTGAGTTAAAATTGTTTAGTGGCAATTGTTTTTCTGATGAACGGACTCTATTTTTAGTAATAGGTATTAAGCGTGAGCAGGTTGTGTTGCAGCCTAATACCATAAAATAAATAGGTACAGAAGTCAATCTACATATAAAGCGCGCTCGCGCAACGCACACATATATACCGCTCATTGACACGATATCTCGGAGCGTCTCGGACCACTTGTCGAACAGTTCCGGCTCAAACACTCTTTAGTGTGCGTCCACCGAGCGTGAGATTGTCTTCTGTACCTATCTATTTTGTGGTAATACTGCATTTCAGCCTCCGCGGCACTATATAATTCCTTCCAAGAATTGCCATGAAAAATTATAATTTTCGTTGATATAAGCAGATAGGTACTGGTTTGGCACATTATCCAAATTGAGTTAACAGAGTCCGTTAGAGTAAAGAAGAAACAATGTGAGAGTAAGGCCCTGGAGAATTCTATACGTCACTTGCGAAAAGGTACTCTGTTAGGCAACTAGGCAATTATACTGTTTGCGATCGGAAATATAGAATGTAAATCATTTTAAACCAATGCGCCTGATACCTGAATGTTACATCTTCTTGATCAGTATTGGCCTTCTTTTTTCGGTGGGGAAAATCATCCTATGGCAACCCCCGCTCTTGGGCGGAGCGGGAGATAGTGTCAGACTCTTACTGACTAAAAAACCCACCCCGTTCCTTCAAGCCTTCATACCGGGTCTCGAGCTTCCTTTCGGATAACCCTGGCCCCAGTATCAGTATTGGCCTTGACATGGTATAAAAAAAGCAAACCTTTGGTATAATACCAAAGTGCACCCAAGGTGAGTCATTGACCTTTTTAGGATGACCACTAGAAACTCAAGGATTTTGTTTTTACCAACACATTGTATTCCAATTCAGTATTCAGTAATTGGTAATGGATATAGGTAGTGCAGGCCCTTGACAAATTTTCCAGCCTAGGGCACAGAATGGGGCCCAGCTTGAGGGAATTCTAGGTTTTCGATTCAGGAATTTAAAATTTTAGATTTTCTTTTGATATTTCATTTATACAGAAATGCGAGTATGTAATACAAATAAACACAAATACAGGAGCGAGGGAATTGAGGTCGATCATTTTTGTACTCAGTGTATTTATTGCAGGCTACCAGTGGCTTCACCGCGGTGGAAAAGTAAAAAAGAAACTATCATTATCAAACTTTTCATATAATTTCAAAGGCTCATAAGCAATCATTTACTCAAGAGCTCCCGAATTTCAGACAAACTCTTTCCTTTTGTCTCAAGTACAAAAACTACAGTGAAGAAGAATCCAAAAGCGCAAGCACCAGAAAACGTCCAGAAGACCACACTAGGTCCCCACACTGGCAACACGTATCCAAATGCAGTTGAGACTAGGAAGCCGAAGAACCAGCCTATGGTTACTGTGAATGTACCACCAAAACCTCTGCAGGTGTCCGTGTACATTTCACCGACAAATGTGACGGGGATGATGCCCAAACCTAGAAAAGGAAGAAATGGGGCACTTTAAACAATGGTGGTTAGTTTGATATTTACTTTAATTTAACCGAATTGTATAGAGCTCACAGATAGGTTCAGCGGCAGGAAATATAGGCTTAGGCTTATTATGTAATGCTAATGTTATTTTTGATGAATTTAGAACTTATTGCAACTTTGCCATGAACAATGATAATACGCCTTATAGATCCAATAGTAAAATTCAACTTAACTTACCACTGTAATAAGAAATGCATAACATCATTATTGATACTAGTGAAAGCCATTTTAAGTTCTCAGCGATAGGGTAATCGTTGTTGTACAGGTAGAAATAAGTTCCAAGAGAAAACTGGAAAATAACAAAACAAACATTATTAAAAGTAAAACATAGAGGTCTTTTTATACTTTCGTATTAGTGATCAGGGTTGATCAAGATTTAAGGATTACAATATAATACGGTTGGAATGTAATGAAAGCGATTATATTGGAAATGAACTCAAAACCGAAGTTTTTAAATTTGGTTTATCAGAATCGGTACCGGAATCGAAGGTGGAGGTAGAAATGTCAAATGAAATACTACTAAAACTAATAAAAAAAACGGTTAGGTACTCGTACTTATAAATGAACCGTGAACTCATAACATGCTAAACACAAAACAAGGTAACAAGTGAAAGAGTAATTGAAAGGTTCGCCGCGCGACAAGTGTATAAACTTGTTTGAACTTCTGATGAACTTATATTAACTTGCGATTATTTATCGAAATCAAAATTGGAATCGGAGTTGCAAAATCAAACAGAAGTTGTGACTTTTCTTAATTAGAAGATCCATAAAAGGATTAACCAATATTACCAATGTAAGAAATTAAAATCTAAAGAGGAAATAATACTGGACTATATAGAGAATACTAGAGAAATACTTTATAACAAAACGGAACTTACCAAACACAATGAACAACCTGCAAAAGAGGCCAACAGCAGGAATTTTCTTCCGATTCTATCAACAAGTAAAGGCGCAATGATTGACGCAAATACTTGTGTAACACCAACGATTATAGTAGAAATATGTGCTTCCATATTTGACCCAGTCATTTCGAAGATGACCGACACAAAAGCAGTCACGACCATCATTCCGCTTAATTGTGTTAAAATATTTAAACTTAATATTATAAACGTAGCTTTTCTGTTGGATTTGACTGTGAACATCTCGGTCAGTTGAGCTATGTTTGATCTAGGTTTATCATCTGCTTGAGCTACCACTTCATCTATGTCATCTTGTCTACCAAGTGATGTGAGAGTGGCCTTCGCTTCTTCTTTTTTGCCTGAAATGAGATTATCGTTAAAACATATAAATTAGTTTATAAACGAGTAACTGGATAATATTTATAATATTGCACACTCGTATACATTCCAAACAGAAAATTAAATGACAATCACAATCTATGGAAAGGAATTTTGCTTAAATGCATTTAGGTAAGGTTTTTTAAGAAAATGATATGTATTTCGACTTTCGACGCATTACATTTTCAGTGCTAAATGCACTATTCATGGGATCTACGCACCCACGCAACACGTTAGTGATGCAATCAAGATTTGAACAAAATAGCTGAAATCGATTTAGCAGTAAGCCGATTTTGAATATGCTGCTTTCAGGATGTGCGTTTATTATGTTTTATGTTTAGTATATATTTGTAGCATTGACTTTTTCTATAAATGTAGATATTGCTAACAAGGAAAATGTTCTGCATTGGTGGAATAGATCATATTATGGTGGTATTTGAGTGTGTATATACACACAGAAGTCAGACCAGATATCATAAAAATTGTGTTATTATTTATTTATTTTTTCATGTACACACAAACACTTAAAAACGAAAAGAACAACTAAGGATAAAAGAGTACGAAGGACCTGCTATTGCCTGTTATTTATATTTGTGTGGAATTATAGTTATAAAAACTTAACTCTTACCCTTCATAACTAGATAAACAGCAGATTCAGGTACCAAAAAATATAATGCTACAACAAACTCAGCGCTTAGAAATGCAGCCATCCAATTTATGTTCGCGTAAGATATATATGGTCCTATTGTGTATACTGCCAATATACCTAGTGTCATAGCGAACCCAGTCAGTGTTAGCAGTGTGCCTCGAATTTTCGTTGACCTGTGGAAATAAGAAGAAGAATAAAATGGATATATTAAAGAGCTCCTAGCTAAAAATAATAAACTTTTATTTTAATCCAATTAGCCCAATATGTCCTACTGCTGGGCAGGCAGTATGCTCTACTTTTTCCAAACCCGTCTGTCTTCTGCCATTACAGATCAGTTCCTCCGGTGAGAGTAAAATTCATCTCTTTACCGTCGTCTTGATCTGTCGCGATGTCGCCTGAGTGTAACAGGACCCAATAAGTGTCTGTTTTAGCTTACAGCTTATTCCACTTGCAGCAGATGTGGCCGGTCCCATCCTACTTAAGGATAGCAACTTTTCGGGTAACATCTGTGATCTTAGTTTCAGCGTTTCGTGATTTTTACACGGTCCTAAATTCTAAACCCTAAAATACGGCGCTTCATGACTTGCTGGCCAACATCAAGCCTGGACTTCTGTTGAAGTGTTAAAGATCACGGTTTGTGCTCCGTACGTGAGTATAGGGAGAATGCACATATTCATACGTTTTCATTTGGAGCGTAGCGAAAGATCTCTTTTAAGAAGATCCTTCATTGACCAAAAGCTCCTCAAGGCGCTTTTAGTGCGTCGAGCCACTTCTTTATCTTGTCAGGCTTTAAAAGATACTATTTGGCTAGAATAAACATAATCCTGGACATAAGCAATGTCCTTACCAGAAGGAGAAGAGACTGGACATAGAGATGTCCGGTCTCTCTTTAATGCTGTTGGTCAAAAGTTTGGCCTTTGACATGTTGAAGCTCAATTGGGTCACGAATGATGCTATAACTAAAAAATATATATGAATAAAGCATTCAAACGCTTATTCATAATGTATCATTAGTGATAAAAGAACTAGAACCCACTTTAGGTGGTATTTTAAAGAGGGATACAGGTTAACTTTATTTCACTTAAAACGAGTAAACTTTACAAAAGAGTGACTTAAAGTTAAAAATTAGAGTTCACTTTTGTAAAGTTTACTCAATGTCGCTTAGATCATTTTGCCTTTCAACCGTCGATCTGAAATTTTGCATTGACTCTACAAATATTAGATTATGATTAAACATTATACTGATACTCACGCTAGCTCTGCAATATAGACCTGATTTGTAACAAATATTACTCCGACGCCAGCTCCAAGTAAAGTTCTGCCTATGTATATCAAAACCAAACTTTTGGCAAGTGCCATAAAAGTGTAAGACACAAAAACCATGGCTCCACCCAAGTACAGGCAAGGTTTTCTGCCTATCAAGTTACCGAGATATCCTGAGATATAAGGACCTGAAACAATAATTGTATAAGCAGTGGAGGTATCTAAAGCATTGGGAACAGATTCGATAGTAGTCCAGATGAAGAGTTTATAGCTGGATATAGACTAGGGTGAATTTTGAAAAATCCTTACTTAGTGCTCGCTAACGTTATAAAAGAAAGCCTAGTGAAAAATTTCATGTTCCAAATAGTTTTGTCAGTCTGTCAGTTTCTCCTTTTATATTTAAATAGGCTAGCTGTGCCCGGGACTTCGTTCGCGTGGACTATAGGATTTTGAATTTATTTTTTCTAAAATAAAAGTAGCCTAAGTTATTTCTTATTACATCAGCTACCTGCCAGTAAAAGTACCGCCAATATCGGTCCAGCCATTTCAGAGATTAGCCGGAACAAGCAGAAAGACAGACAGACAAAAATTGTAAAAAAAATATTTTGGTGTATGTACCGTCTATATATTCATATGCATGTAGTAAAAAGCGGTTATTTCAATATTACAAACAGACACTCCAATTTTATTTATATGTATAGATGTATAACTAATAGTACCTCCGATAATTCCAATGAATGAAACAGACACCATCCAGGATGCTTCTACGTCAGTGATGATTCTATCCAAGGGTGTCTTTTCGGCATTCTGTAGTTTGGGTAGCACTGGTGCTGTCCATCCCATGGTATAACCCAAAAGGAGCTGTCCAAAGTATACTGAAATCATAGATACATAGATTAAACGATTTTAAATATGTTGTAATCTATTTTGAACCGTAGTAAGACAAAAATCCGTTTTTATTTTGACCAAATATTAGGTCTATGACTACAAAATTGCCATTTTTAAAACGGGTTATTTTGCATTGTGATATCTTCCAATTGATTTGGATTATAAAATCACATAAAAATTAGCGAAAAGAGAAAGGCAGAGGGCGCCCCCTAGCTACTTGGTGGACAACCGTATCCAAAGACCTGTAACGAGTTCAACTGGATACACAGACAGCCCAGCATAGACAATCCTGGTGCCTAAAGACGACGAGAGCCGATCCCGAATGTAAGAGCAACGCAAGGAGAAAGAAGAAGATAGCCCTTTGAAATACATAGTTTTTTTTTCTTTTTTTTTTATGGTGGGAAAATCATCTAATGACAACCCCTGCTCTTGGTTGGAGCGGCAGATAGTGTCGACTCTTACTGACTAAAAACCCACCCGTTCCTTCGTGCCTTCATACCGGGGCTCGAGCTACTCTTTCGAAACTAACCCTAGCCCCAGTAGGCTTCGACCCAGCTGGCCCCTGCTGTTGCTGACAACTCCTTGAGGCGCGCGGGAACAGTGCGTGCCGTCGACGACTTGGGCTCGGTCCGACAGTTACCGGACGGTCGGACAGCGAGCTACCCATTACTCGCCGTCCGCAAGCCCGCGCCTACGGTGGCTGGAAATCGGGATCGGAATCCCGGCGGCGGCGGCGAGAACGCCGTTGCCTGATGCAGTCGGCCTCCTCCTTTGCTAGCACTACTGCTTCGCAGAAGGAGGCGACCGCCTACCACTCCTCCTCGCTCTGGACCATGGCCTGAACCAAGGCCCGGAAAATACATAGTTTCCACCATGTTTCCACATTGGAACTCCTATTATGAAAATGCACTTTTTTATTAGATTTCATGATTATAAATAACTACCTAGCTTTTGCCCGCGCGGCTTCGCTCGGTTTGGATAGGTGAGCCCGTTCTTGAGTTATAAAATTACAACGAAAAGTGCCATTGATTTTTATATACACCGTGAAATTTTAATGGTTGTTTTCCCGCGGCAGATCGACTTGCCATAAGGAGTACTTTCGAAACATAGACTAAAAGTAAAAAAAAAATAAAAATGTTTTTGTTTTAAAATAATTAAAAAAATATTCAACAACTCGAAAAAGTGAGAAAAAATAGTAACACTAGACGTAACTTGTAGGCACTCGCGTCGCACGCGCGCGCTTCATAGGAAAGCAATGCACAAATTAATGTTCAAACAAAAATAAGCTCCCGTGTATGTGGTGATACGGCATAAAATAGCTTGCACGCAACAATGCAATGCAGTTCTAATATTTTATTTATTTATGAAACGATTATATTCCTAAGACAAAACCATTTCGCTGCGGGAAAACAACCATTAAAATTTCACGGTGTATATGTCGCAGTAAGATAGATAAAGCCTAGTAAGATAGTAATGAATCGCTTTAGCATAACTATGTTACGGTATATAATTATATCCCTAGGGATATAACTATATTACGGCTTCATCTATCTTACTGCGACATATACACCCCTACTTTTTAATTAGTACACAAAAAATGGGGCTCTATCTGTACCCGTTACTGATCATATTTTTGTAGTCAAAAGTAGAAAAAACCGAAATCCTAAAATTGACCACGGAAAGGTAAATTCATCATAGAATCAATCATACATAACAATTGCTAGTAGAAAATACTGCAGGCAGTGTTTTTCCTTAATAATTGTCATTTATTTATTCATTAAACAATAGCCTGCACAATATTTCCATAAATTGAGTGACATTTTGGGACAAAACCAACGCTAATAACTTTGCTGTTTATGAATATTATTTATTGAGATTTTACTTAAAAAATAACAACGGCTTTTCTAATAAGCCCTTTTAGTATTTGTAATAATTAAAAATTTGTGGTGTATAGATATGCATAACACAAAGAAACGAACAAATAACTAATTTCGAAAAAAGAATAACACAAGTTGATCCGAAGATATCACAGTTCAAAGTCACTCGTTTTAAAAAACGTCACTCTCATAGGCTCAGCAATGCCATTCAACATAATGATGAGAGGGTGGGCATTGATGGCATAAGATCATTATGTTGAATGACGAGTTCACAACGTGATTCATTTTACGATCTAAACTAAACTGTTAAACGGGTGGAGCTATATAGCACAAAATATATAGGTACAGAAGTCAATCTACATACAAAGCGAGCTCGAGCAACGCATACATAGACACCGCTCACGGACACGATATTTCAGAGCATCTCGGCCTACTCAAATCAAATCAAATCAAAAATATTTTATTTCACATAGGCCTACATGGACACTTATAAAACGTCAGAAGCTAGTGCACGGTTCCAAATTGGTCGTTTCCTATGGAGAAGAACCGGCAAGAAACTCCATGGTTACTCTTTTAAAAAAAGTGGTTGGTATTACAATATTGATAAATATTATGTAAGAACAGTGTAGACCAGTCAAATATTGTACACAAAAGCACAATAAAAAATATCTCAGTAAAAAACAAAGTAAGTCGTAATAGGAAGTAGTCTAAGAGTTCGTGGAGTATACAGTGTTCTCACATTCACATTACAAAAAGAGGCTATATAAAAAAAAAAAAGAAACCAGGAATAATATAATAATTCGAGGGACTGGAACAATTTGCCTGCTGCGGTCTTCCCGTCTGATTATAATTTAGGTGTCTTTAAGGCAAGAGTGAATAGGCTCTTAATAAACTAGTGCGCCTCACCATCAACGATTGCATCACTGCTTACCATCAGGTGGGATCGCAGTCAAGCACTAGTTTATACAAATTAAAAAAAAAAAAAAAAAAAATTACAACTATCAATAAAATGTTAACAAAATAAATTACTAACTTTAAGACTGTTGAAATATAAATAAAAAAAAATAAAAATAAAATATTGCAAAAGCAATGTGTCACTCGTCGAACCGTTTCGGCTCAAACGCTCATTAGTGTGCGTCCACCAAGCGTAGGTATAAAAAGTGAAGTACATACATAAGATTGTCTTCTGTACCTATATACCAATCTATTTTGTGTATATAAGGTATACAGCTCCATACCTCTTGCTTGCTCGCACACCTCATGGTAAGTCGGTTTAATTTTTTTTGGTAAGGCCCCAGTCTTCAAGGGATTTTTCATTTTCTCCTTTTGTCTTTTTAATGTTATTTTTTTATACCAGTGCACACGATATGTCTTTGGAGATAATTTAAGTACAAAGCATAAATTACTTACGGCATCCCGCGCTTAGATATTGCTTTTTTACGCTTGTATTAACTTTGGCCCCCATGATGCTTCAATTCACACAGTATATTTACTAAGTTGTTTCATAAATTTTCTAAGTCTTATCAAAATAATATTTCCTTATGAAGTGATCTGACTTGTCTGTCAGATATAACTGTTTATATATTATTGTTTAGGTAATGCATCTGTTTAGAAAAACTTATAGATAAGGGGTTAGGAGTACGTAACTGTATAAAAAAAATATTTTTGTATTATGTAATTTTGCCAGCGATTTCGCCCGTCTTGTAGTAGAAAATAATCCCAAATGTAAATACTCCCTGGATCAAAAGTATTATCATCATCATCATATCAGCCGAAAGACGACTGTTGGACATAGGCCTCCTCAAACTCCAAAAACTTAAGTGGCAGTAGGCAGGGAACATTGCTCGCAGAACAGAATATGGTCGTTGGAGATGAAAGGTACTGGAGTGACGACCACATACTCGAAGACGTAGCGCTAGAAGGCCTACCAAAGGTGGACCGATGAGCTGGTGATAATTACGTGAATCCAATGGATACAGATACCTACTAAAACCTGAATTACGGAACCAAATAGGCATAATATTAAATTCTCAATTGATTAGTCGTATCCAGATTGCACTATGACAAAACAATGATTCATTTAAACTCGTAAAGAGATAAGAAGATCAAGATCAAGTAGCATCGGTGGGCTTAAGACCGTTGTATCGATACTCGTTACTCATCTGTCTGACTCATTTTCGTGTTATGGTCGACATTCAGTCTGACCAAATGCGGCTAAGTAAGCAGTTTTATATGAAGTGACAGTCTTACCTCCACAGTCCAGTTCGTTGGGACCACGAGACGCCTTGTTAAGAAAATGCTACTACCATGCCCAAGCGACAAGGCTTTTTCATAGTAATTGTTCTAAATTGATCTGGAAATAATGTGTCGGTCTGTAGGTATTCGACCTAGAAATTGAACCCCAGACCCCAGGTAGTACTTACAGCTACGACTTATTCTTTACATTTTCTAATGTAAAGCTTATTATGGATAGCCCTAATGTCCCAGCCAGTAGGAATGATATTCGCTAGGCTCGCGAGAATTTTGTAAAGAGTTACCGTGGCTTAGAACGTTACCATGGCCCGAGATTGCAAGCAACTAAAAGATACAGGTGGGCTTTAGTCAGTAAGAGTCTGGTGCGCCCTCTCGCCCCACCCTGGAGCAGGGGAGGTCTTTTGACTATTTCACACCTAAAAAAGGCTAGTTATGGAGTTCCCTGCGGCGGCAACAGCACAAAAGGGTCAGGTCCGGGGATACCACATGGTCTCCAGCGTGACTTCGAATTTCATTGTCAGTTTGCCACCTTGTGATCTGGAGGTAACAGTCCTTGCACACACCGAGTGAAGCAAGGAGGTGCAACACCGTGGAGGTAACCTTGTTGCTGCGATCAACTTGACCAGAGCTCTGATGGGATTTAATAATGGCAAGAAAGGAACGTAGATATATCCTTTTAAAAATGAAATATTTTTCTAATTAGTTCCTAAACGACGAAGTTTTGAGGATAACAAACAAAAATACAAACTAATTGAGAACAGGAGCTTCTCGAAGTTTTTTTGAAGTTGGTTATAAATTTTAGTTATGAAGCTAGAGTTACTAGAACATATCTTGTAACATCGTTATTTCAGCGGAAAGACGTCCACTGCTGGACATAGACCTCCCCCAAGAGTCGCCACAAAGAACGGTCCTGTGTATCTCGCATCACTTTTAAGCTTTCTGATGAGGCCCATTGTAAGAGTCCATGTTCTTGTGCGATATCTTGTTTATTAGATTCTAAATACATAAAATAAAAATCAAACAAAGAACAGAGACAATCATTTATTTAACATTTCTTGTATCTCGTATAGAGTCTTCCCTTTTGTTTCTGGCACAAAGATAATTGTAAAGAAGAAGGCAAATGCACAAGCACCTGAATACATCCAGAACGTTGAATGAGCACCAAAAGCTGGCACCATGTAACCGAATGCGGTTGCTACGCCGAAACCGAAGATCCAACCAACGGATACCGTGAATGATGAACCAAAACTTCTGACGTTTGTAGTGAACATTTCACCGATTAATGTGTTGGGTATGATACCAAATCCTGGAAGAGATAAATAGAAAAAATAACTCGTGGAATCAGATGTTGGGTCACAAAGACGGATGAGAATGAAAGACAATCAAAAGATTGAAAGCTGTAGCTAAAATGGGAATGCTAAGATGAATGAGTGGAAGAAAAGAGAGAGAAGATAAGAGTGGATGTCTGAACTGGACGTGGTATAGGGGACCGAAAATTGGAAAGAGTGTGGAAATTGGCGCCATAGTATGCGCTAAAAGCGAAGGTATAAACATGTCGTGAAGATGAGTATGAATGTGGACGGTGAGAAGATTAAGACAAAAGAAAAGATGGATGGATTGTGTGAATGATAATATCGCTGGAATTGAAATTACTGTTGACGTTATGCAAACAAACCCGCTAATGAAAAATGCAATTAAATTTGGTTGGGAACACTGAATATTTGTGACTCTTTCTCTCTTTTAGCTCTGAACTTCAAACAATAATAAAAAAATCAAAGCAATTCAAAAGAGAAGAAAATTTTTCACTTAAATTTCTTCTCTTTTGAATTGCTTTGGTTTAAAACTTACCAATGTTAAAAGATATGAAGAATAATATAAGTGACGATAACGAAAGCCAGTGTAACTGTTCAACGATTGGGTTCTTAGTGTTGTGGAGGTAGAAATAAGTTCCAAGTGTGATCTGGAAAAGAAAACAATTTTATTAAAAGTGAAACAGACGTTTCCCAAAGTTTATTTTCCAACCCACCAACAGACTCTACAGACACATTGACTACATTTTTAGAATTGCAACGTCTATTACAAGTGGTCTGCGTAGTCGATAGCCAAGAATCCAATGTGTGATTTTGTTGCATTTGTGCAAACGGAACAAAAACTATTTACATATTATTATATTTATTTATTTATTATTGCGGCTGGCGTACAATTAAAATGGAGTCATTAGACGCATGATGATGTGAGACCTGTATATGGAGGAAAATGTGGACATCCCACTCATACTCATAAAAAATTAATGGGAACACATTCATTCTACATACAACTAAAGCGTGGAATTCCTTGCCGGAGTCTGTTTCTAGGTAGCTACATCCTACTCTAGGTAAGGTTCTTTAAGTCAAGAGTGAATAAGATATTTTTTGGCAAGCGTGCTCCATCGTCGACCATATCACCGCTTACTATCAGATGAGATAGTGATTAAACACGGGCCTATCAATAATAAAAAGCCATCTGTTTAGAGCTTTTAATGAAAACCGACAATCAACTCGGAAATATTAAAATAAACAAAGATTACAAAAAAAAATTACAGTGCGTTCCAAATGAGAATAGGGTCAATTGCCATATTGTGACGTCACAATTTACTGTCAAATCGAGGAAAGAAATTTTTAAACTTTAAATAATTTACGTAAAACTTAATTTATTTACCAACTGTGAACAAAAAAATTTCAATCAGAATCCAGTTCTTCTAATTTTACTCATCATTGAGTTCTTCAATTTTGCCAAAATTTCTTCGATTTGACAGTAAATCATGACCTTACAACATGGCAATCGATCCTGTTCTCATTTGGAACGCATAGTACTTACCAAACTTAGTGAACATCCTGCCGTAGAAATTAATAACAATAATTTCCTTCCTGTTATATCAACGAACAACGGAGTTATAGAAGCTGCTAACACTTGAGTTATACCAATAATAATTGTAGCTAAGTAGGATGGTAAGCTAGATCCAGTCAAATCAAAAATAGTCGTGACAAAGAAAATCACAGCTATAAATCCACTCATTTGCTGTGCAATATTTAATACAATTATAATGAATAAAGCTCTTTTATTAGCCTTGTAAGTGAACATCTCTTTTATTTGCTCTTTATTTGATTTCTGTCCTTCACTAGCTGCATCTTCAATACTCAAAAAGTCTTCTCTCCTGCCAAGTGATATAAGGTTTATAACTGCTTCCCCCCTAAAGCCTAAAATATAAAAGTTTTTTTTTTTTGTTTGTTGCGTACTCTTTTTATGTAGGGACGTCTTTGCAGTCACCCTAATGATGGTGTGCGTGCCTGAAGGCTAGCAGCGTGGAACCCCATTTCACTTTTTTCTCTTCTCCTTCCTTTACTCTCATAATGCAAAATGTCAAAGGTTTAAAAGAGAGCTGAACAGCGGCAGCATTCCCTCTCTCATAACGTGCATCTCAGCTATTTTGGAGGTTTGCACTCAAATCTCGTCGCTGAAAGATTGAGAAACCATTCTTTTTTTTTTCTTTTCATAGTTAAATATTAAGTTCATCAGACTTGTCGTACCTCTTACTCAGGGTTTACCCTACAACATAACTTTCAACTACATGCAGGACATAGCCATCGTCATCGTAAGAACTCCAAGTACTCAATGCTTTAGGCTCAAGTGTACACAGGTCTGCGCTTGCTCCAAGAGGCTGTGGTAGGAAACTTGAACTTATTTTTGAAGGCTGTGTCTGTTTTTGTGTAAAGTTATAGGATTTGAAGGAAAGTAATGAGGGGGAAGAGGGATGCTTCGTTTGACTATCAAACCTAATCTATCTGTAGCATTTAACTACTTTCCTTATTATGTGCCTGAATGTAGAGGAGAGAGGGAATACCAGGATCTTAATAAGCTTTAAAACTCAATGGTTGTCGCAATCATTTTTGAATTAAAGGATTTAACTGGAGATGTTATACAAAAATTAATGACAAGTTCGAGTAACGGGGTAACTACTACACACATAAGGATAGGTACATGACTATGAGAGGTACTACAATACAGGACAATGCAGAAATGACAACACATGTCAATGACCAGGAATAAGTTATAATTTATCGTGTCGTTAATGGTTTAACATGTCCGCTCTGTGCTCGAAGTATTTCGGCCAAAGTTGGATATGCATATTACATGAAGGCCCATAACAGAGCAAAATATCTCTCAACCACCATGATGAGCCAAGGAATGTGGTCGCTGTGGTCAAAATAGACTAGATGACATCATCATTAGTAAGAATACGTAAAATTCATACCTTTCATAACTTGATACACAGGCGATTCAGGCACATATATAACGACTAAAACGAGGTATGAAGAGGCTGTTAACACAGCTAGCCAACATGTCAGCTCGTAAGATAAAAATGGACCAACTGTATATACTAAAAGAGTGCCCAATGTGGTAAATAGTCCCGTCAAAGTCAACAGCATGCCTCGGATACTTGGAGATCTGAAAAAAAAAAACAAGCACATAGAATTAGCTTATTGCCAACCGCAGTTTAATAATCATAATATAATGTTCCTACTGTTGAGACTGAAGAATCGCCAAACTTAAGTGGCAGTGGGTAAGGCACACCGCTCGCAGGACAGTCGATGGGGACGGGTTCTGGAATGGCGACAACGTACTGAAAGGTGCAGAGATGGAAAGCCTCCCACAAGGTTGACCGCTGACTTGGTGAGGGTCGCGAAAATCCAATGGATGCGAGACAGGTCCGGTCATTATGGCGATGATTGGGGGTGGCCTATGTCTAACCATGGACGCATTTCAGATGATGATGATGATGATTGTTGAGACACAAGTATTCGTATTAATAATTATGAGAGTGTGGACCAAGGCCAAGGCTGTAAGGGGCCAGAGCGGGTTGTCAGATGCCTTGCGTTTTTGAGAAAGAAGTATTCTACTAATGAAAGAATTTTTAAAATCGATCCAGTAATTTATAACTTTATTCATTGTAAACAAAAATACAAATCTTTTGATATCATTATGGTATAGATGGGTGGCAGTATCCTTACATAAACATCAACTACTTGCATAAACATCAAAAGTTATCTCTGGTTGATCGAAAGTTATGTTGGGTGACAGTACCCTTGCATAAACATTAACTAATGCCTGCACGTGTAAAGAGGCATAAAAGTTTTATGCGATTTACGACCTCTTCGAAAGACGCAGAGGACGAGAAATGCGCACAGTGGAAGCAGAATCACCCAAAGAAACCCAGAAGTGTGGAGGAGTTCCTCCATACTTCATCACCCCATCAGAACATCTCCCTTAGTCTAAGATCCTATTAAGAACGACCTTCACCGGTCTGTTTAATGGATGAAACGTATTTTATGATAAATTTAGTATATTAAATAATATAACGCGGGTGGGTTGCCTAAGAAATTCCTGGCCAGACTATTATTAATATAAAAATTGAAAATTTTTTTTTTTTAGCCCTATATCATCGTATTCGTAATGAAACAGCGTTTATTTTGATATAGAATTTGTTGTTTATCAAAATAAACACACCTGTTTATGCATACCTGTTTATACCTGGTAACCCCATATTTATGCCAGGAAATAAATAGGCAACCCAACGTTTTTATGTTCTAAAGGCTTCATACTTTCGGTTAGTGTTAAATGTATGTTTAACGAAAAATCGTTAAACACAACGGAGGACTTTAAAAAAAAAAAAAAATTTTGGCCAGGAATTTCTTAGGCAATCCAACCGCGTTATATTATTTAATATATATACTAAATTTATAAAATACGTTTCATCCATTAAACATACCGATGTAGGTCGTTCTTAATCGTATCCTCTGCTACTTCCTGGATGCAAATTACTGTGGTTAATGTGGATCTCTTAATCGACTGCGGAGCCAGGTTGGCCGCTGTAAAAACAATCTGGCCAAATGGGTTTCCTCCATCTCTAACACAGTGCTAGTGTAGAACCGCTGCACAGGACATGTGTCACCTGCTATGCTGCCCATCCTGGACAACCTGCACGAGGCTAATAACAGAACCGTACAGGTTACCGTCAAATACTGATCAGAAAATAATTACTACGAGTATATCTAGTGGCGTAGTAACTAAGGGGCTAGGCGGGGCAGTGCCTCGGGGCTCTCAAGCTTAGGGGGCCGCCCAAAACCTGATTAACAAACCTCTTAGTGAATGAACCAAAAATTTTAAGAAAAATATTTATGAGGATAGTGATAGTGAATCAGATAATGTGACCACTGCAGTATTGGTTGAAAAGCCTACTCATGAAGATTCGGTAGGTAATTAAGATGTGAAAGATATAGTTGCCGATCATATTAACGACGACCATATCTCTATATCATTGTGTGCATGTTCATGATTAATCTTCTTATATCTGATTTATATAAAAGATAAAGTAGCTTTGCATTTTTAAAATATGTATATAAATATTTTTAAAATATGATAAAGCGTATACAATTTTTTAGGGGTTCTAGTTTGTTTTTGCCCCAGGGCCCTTGGTTACCAAGCTACGCCACTGAGTACATCGACACGAAAAGAAGAAAAAACATGGGTATCTAAGGTGCAATAATATTTAAATACGTAAAAGGAACTCACGCTATCTCACCAATGTAAACCAGATTTGTCACGAACAGTATTCCGTTACTGAAACCTGTCATTATTCGTCCTATGTACATAAATACTGGCTCCCTGGCTAAAGCTAAGTTCGTAAAACCCAATAAACAAATGATACCTCCAAGACAAAGGCATGGTCTTCTACCAACTTTGTTGCAAAGGTACCCTGAAAGGTACGGACCTGAAAAAAAGGGTTAAAAATAAATAATCTAACGGTAAAAAATAAATAATCTAAAGGAAAAACCAGTGCCTAAAAACCTTATCAGAATACTAATGATAAACATTGATTACGAGTATTATACTTCGTGTAATGAATGGACCAATATGGTGTTTGAATAAATACATAACTACAAAAAAAAAACAGTACAACATAAAGTGAACAAAACTTTATATCTATTTTATGGTTTAACAAGCGGCCCGTCCTGACTTTGCACGGGCAATAAATATAGCCTATGTTACTCAGGGCGAATGTAGCTTTCCAATGGTAAAAGAATTTTTGAAATCGGCGCAGTAGTTTTTGAGTTTATTCATTACAAACATACACACACTCACACACAAAAAACTAAATAACAAAATAAAAAAAAAACAAAATTTCCCTCTTAATAATATTAGTGTAGATAAAATAAATATAAATACCAGAAGTACACCCAAAGTACAGAGTGGATCCAAGCCAAGACGCCTGGCTATCACTGAAGACATGCTTTAAAGGCGTCAATTCAATGTCCTTCAGTTTAGGAATGACTGGTGCTGTCCAACCAAGTACATAGCCAACCAACATCTGTCCTATATACACTGAAATATGAAAAACCATAATAATTTTAAGTTCTAAGGGCCGACGCTGCGGTAAGCAGTCGCCCGCGCGGTCCGATGCAAAACTGTTCCGTCGCGGTGAGCCGCGCGGGCATCCGCCGCGGAGAGCCGCGCTCCGCACCCTATTTGCTACGTAATAATCAGAGATCGGAATAGGTAGGGCTGTTTTATGTACTTGCCATTAGTTAGAATAATATGGATATTCCCCGAGTCCCGGGATTTGGTTTTAAATTACGTAGTAAAATTAAAAAAAAAAACTATTCTTGCCTTTGGGACTAATGAAAGATTACACTTTCTTTCTGACGGTATAAGAAGGACAGGATTAAGGATAGTATAATACGCTCAAGATCAGTGCCGGTACCTATCTGTACGCGTTTCAACAAAGCGGCAACGTCGCGATTGGCAAAACAGTTTATAGCGTGCTGTTGACGTAAAATTTACAACGTCGCATATCATGCGCTTATTGGCTTACATATTTTTTTTATACATATTGACAAAAATAATGAAATTCGATTGAATCCCGTAGTATCAGCCGGAATCCCGTAGAATATCCATATTAACATCAATGTTTGCAGTCAATGAACCCAAATAGCCCTACCTATTCCGATCACTGGTAATAAATAATACATTAAGGGGATACTACTCCACATACATTTTCACCGTTTTTCATACAACCGCTCTTACGCGATTATGACGTTATTACACATTTTTCATTAGATATTTTGGAAACACAGCATCTTGGGGATATTAACTAGGCTTCTATTGTCAATCAATTTATAAATTTGTGTTAAACAAATCCAGTAAAGACTTCTGAAAATCTGCTATTTTGCATGAACTTTGACACTTCATAATTTACAAAAAAATTAAAAAAGGATTACAATAGAAGCCTTGCAAATTTTATCAAGATTCTAAATGACGGCAATTTTTTTCAAAAACTTTAAGGGTTTGAAAAAAAAACACGCATTCCTGGAACAAGTTTTGTAAAATATTCGAGTAAATAACGGAATTACTGAATGCTAACAGAGTTTCCAGGTATTGTTACTCTTTTTTCACGTTGATTTTTCGTCAAACATCACGTTGGATTGCGTTAGATGAAGTAGCTTTAGTAGTTAGCTTTTAAACTATGCTCGATGTTTACGATAGGCGAGTGGAAAAACAGCCTCTTAAAGTTCTCCATCGACACGACTACATGCACACCGTTAAAGTTGAAGTAGCAATACTGCGCAGGTAATAATGCGGTTTCAGCTACGAGACCCGTCGCACACGTTACAAACACACAACACAGCGTTAGCCTTAGATATGCATCTTATTTAACAAGTCTTTATTATTGAACCACAGAAAATTTCCATTTTTTTTGAGGTAGTTTAGCTACATCTACGGCACTACATAAAAACTAAAAAAAAGATCCTGGAACACGCCGTTAGAGTTCTCCGAGCGATTTGAATTGCCCGAATTCATTTATCGGGCAGTTGTCTGGATCAGACGTAGCAGCCGTCTGGTCGAAGGATCCTCCCTTTTTAATGGAGGTTTGACGGACTTTATACTCTGTGCCGCATCCACCTCTAACGTGGGATATCATCAAATTACTCGAACGGTAAATTAAATTATCCGACGGTTATTCCCATTGCTTAACTCCTACGAGGCTTGAATATGAGGATTGCCTCCTCAAGCTTTTTGCTTCCTCCTTTGCTTGCATTACTACTTCGCAGAATGAAGTGACTTCAATCCATTCCCTCTCGCTCCGTACCATGGCCTATCCTAGGGTTCGTCATCATTTCAGCCGAAGGACGTCCACTGCTGGACACAGGCCTTCCCCAAGTGTCGCCACAACGAACAGTTCTGTGCGTCTCTCATCCACCGCATTCCCGCGACTCTCAACAGGTCACCGGTCCACCTTGTAGGAGGCCTTCCAAGCTGCGTTTTCCGGTGCACAGTGGTCACTCTAGGATCTTTTGGCCCTATTGATCATCCGTTCTTCGAAAAACGTGCCCTGCCCACTGCCATTTTAGTTTGTGGATTTTTTATTATTATTGATAGGCTTGCGTTTGACCACCATCTCACCTGATGGTAAGCGATGATGTGGTCGACGATGAAGCTCGCTTGCCGAGAACAAACCTATTCATTCTCGACTTAAAGACTCCTAAGTTGTAGCTATCAGGAAACACAGATTCCGGCAGGGAATTTCACTCCTTGGCTGTACGCACAATAAATGTGTTCCCAAAACGCTTTGTGCGTATAGGTGGGATGTCTACCGTGTACCGGTGGCGCAACGCTGTACGTCGTGTGGTCCGATGATGGAACGGACTTGGCGCAATTAGATTGTGCAATTCCAGTGCACACTCCCTGAAATGTAAACGATAGAAAACTGACAGACTAGCGACTCGGCGGCGATGCTCAAGGCTTTGGAGCTTCGACTCTACAAGTGCATCATTGCCGATGATTCTCTTGGCTCGCCTTTCAATCGACTCCAGCGCATCAAGCTGGTATATGGCAGATCCATCCTAAAAATGAGAACAGTACTCCATACACGATCGAACTTGGCCTTGATAAAGAAGAACCTTGGCTTGATAAAGAAGACCTTGGTTCTCCTGCAAGTATCTTCATTCCTGATGCGATCACGCTAGGAAACTCTGAGTATAGCCCTTTCCATTGCTCTTTGGGTGACTGTAAGCCTTCTGATGAGGCACAATATAAGCGACCATGTTTCAGTGCCATGTCATCATTGGCAACACGCACTGGTCATAGACTTTCATCTTGAGATACTGGTATGTTGGGTTACTACTACTACATTGGTAATCGTACTCACGGGATCCAGCAATTTTATATTGCTTCTTGATACTTTGCTCCGAAATTCTAGTCATGGAAATTTGTTCAGAAATCCTAGGGCCGGTATTGACTTTAGGAGGCAATTCAGCGAATTTAATTATACTAGATGTCTTTCGCATAGGCTGATCGGCCGACTCATTGCTGGAGCTTTTTTTCATCTCAATGTAGTTAAGACATTATTTTTTAATAAAACGAATAAATTGTCGATAAAAGATTTACTGACAGTCATAAATAAAAGTTGAAAACTTTGCAAATTCGTATGTCTGAAAAGAAAAAAAAAATGTCATGATCTATTTAGGAGAAGTAATGAGAGAGAATGTGGGCACGGGAGCTTCGTATACGGATCATTATCGTTTTTTGTTGTTGTTGAATGTGTTTTCAGACAGGTGGGACTCCCCCCTCTTACGAAGGTGGATAAGTGTCCAAACTCTCTAATCGTAATGAACTAATGAACCATTGAACTGCTCGTGCAATGGTTCATTGGTTGTTTATTATTATTTAATTAAATACTAAAATTAGGCTAAGTTTGTACTACTACTAACATATATGGATAATTATCTGAAATAAATGTTTGAATTGAATTGAATTGAATTTGTATGGTATACTAGCTTCTGCCCGCAGCTTTGTCCACGTACATGAAATATAGCTTATGTCACTCAGGAATAAAGCAGCTTTCTAACGGTGAAAAAAATTTGGCAATCGGACTAGTAATTTAAGGCGTATAGTCCCTTGAACCATCTGACCGAAATTATGTGAACGCAACTCTCGCACTGATCAATGTTTCTAAAGGTCCAAGCCGTTTCGAAGGAGTAGGGAAAAGTTGCAAAAGTTGCGAAATTGCTAAATATTTTTTTTGACAAAAGTATTAAATGGCACGAAAAAATCAAATGTTGATATTATTGTTCATGAATCTATAATAAACATATATTTTTTTCAAACCAATTGACCTAGCCGTTACGGAGGAGTAGGCCTCAGAAAATCACTGTTTTATGGCACTTTTCGGGCGCTTGGCCCTTAAGAGATTACCTCCTAGAAACAAAAAAAAACCTTTTAGTCTAAGATCCGGTTAAGAACGACCTTCACCGGTCTGTTTAATGGATGAAACGTACTTTATGATAAATTTAGTGTATTAAATAATATAATGCGGGTGGGTTGCCTAAGAAATTCCTGGCCAGACTATTATTAATTAAAAATTGAAAATTTACTTTTTTTTTAGAAAAATGCACAACCGTTATTCATACCAGATTTTTTTGTAGACAACACTATAACATAGTATTCGTAATGAAACAGCGTTTATTTTGATATAGAACTGATTGTATATCAAAATAAACACACCTGTTTATACATACCTGTTTATACCTGGCAACCCATAGTTATGCCAGGAAACAAATAGGCAACCCAACATTTTTATGTTCTAAAGGCTTTACTCTTTCGGTTAGTATTAAATTTATTCGTTAAACAAACGGGTGCATTTTTCAGAAAAAAAAAAAAATTGTTTGGCCAGGAATTTCCCAGGCAACCCACCCGCGTTATATTATTTAATATACTAAATTTATCATAAAATAGGTTTCATCCATTAAACAAACCGGTGAAGGTCGTTCTTAACCGTATCCTCTACTATTTCTTCTTTATAATATTAGTGTAGATTTATTACACATAATATACGTTACTACTGAATTCGAGAATCTGTCTGAGCCGCACTTCAACACTAATATAATAAAGAGTTTGTTTTTTTTTGTTTGTAGGAGGAGTAATCTCTGGAAGTAATGGTCTGATTGCTAAAATTTTTTCACCGATCGAAAGCTGCTTTATTCCTGAGTGACATAGGCTATATTTTATGTACGCAGGTGAAGCAGCGGGCAAAAGCTAGTGTATAATACATTACAGCAGTGTGTAGTAGGTACCTACGCATTCTTCATTTTGGGGCGAATTCCACTATTTGGTTGGGACACTTGGGACATATACATACATATGTATACTGACGCCTTTTACCCCTGAGTTTGTTTCGGTGTTTCTTCTCAGGGTAGTCAGCTAGGAAACACCGGCCTCATCTAGCATTAATTGACGAAAAAAGAAATTGACGTGTAAAAGTGTTTTTATAAAACCTACTTGCAAAATAAAGATCATTTATCATTTATCATTTATCATTTATCATTTATCATTTCCCGATGCGGTTAGGCAGAAACACTATCTGCTACAATCTTTACAAAATGTTCGACCTTTTTTTTTTTTCGATGGGAAAAATCATCTTATGACAACCCCCCCTCTTGGCCGAGCGGGAGATTGTGTCAGACTCTTACTGACTAAAAAACCCATCCCGTTCCTTCAAGCCTAAGCCAAGGCTCGTGCGCCCTTTCGGATAACCCTGGCCCCAGTAGGCTTCGACCCGGCTGGGCCCCTGCTGATGCTGACAACTTGAGGGGCGCGGGAACAGCGCACGCCGTCGATGACTTGGGCTTGGTCCGGACAGTTACCGGACGGCCGGACAGCGAGCTACCCATTGCTCACTGTCCGCAAGCCCGCGCCTACGGAAAATGCTCGACCTTAAATTATGTACCTACTTCTTCCTTTCAAATTATACATCATTTTATTTATATAGTCCATCTATAGTTTTCACTAATTATTTTAAAATAGATTATCCGTGGTTGATGGTTGATGGGACTGAAAGGTGGCGACCACGTTTCAGAAGTCACAGCGATGAAAGGCCTCCCACAATATAGACAGATAATTTGGTTAGGTTAGGAGGGTCGGAGGATGGATATGGTCTTATGCGTCTTGACGCAGCAGTCGTTTCGGCAGTACTTGGGGAGGCATGTACAACAGGGGACGCCTTACGATTGTAATGATGACGATCAACCATATACATATATCTACATTTCACAAAGGCTAACCATGTTATCTATATTTTTTTAATATATTTCTAAGTAGTACACATAATAAGTTTACAACGTTTTTAATCCTAACTAACATTATAAATGTGAAAGTGTGGATGTTTGGATGTTTGTTACTTAATCACGCAAAAACGGCTGAACGGATTTGGATGAAATTTGGCATGCATATCGCCTTTGACATGGAAAAGAATATAGGCTACCTTTTATCTCGATTCCTTAAGTACCTAATGCCACGCGGGCGAAGCCGCGGGCAAAATCTAGTGATAGAATAAAAGCCTCATTTCTGTAACAAGGCACGGACAGGATTTGAACCAAATGCCCTGATGATATAAATATCAATCTTCATTCAGAAGAAAGATCTAACTCTATTAATAATTTACTACTCTATAACAGGTGTACTTACCTAAAGCAATGTAGTATTAGTATTGCATTTATATTGGAACTGCATTTCATTATCAGATACTGTTGTGTTTTATAAATGAAAAAAGTGGTGAAAAAATAATAAGGATTTAGAGATCATGTATAATTATTGCTGAGTAAATTTGGCGGAGTAAACTTGACGTAGGCTTGACATTTTCAAAGGGTTTCCAAGGTAAAAATATAATCAGCTGATTTGTCAAGAATATAGAGATATTGCAACCTTCTTTAAGCAAAACATGGCTAATTGCCGTCAAAGATTTTATATATCCTCGTACTAGGATATATAAAATCTTTGATTGCCGTTGTAAATATAGTGATACTAGAATTAGTGTTGGCGAGACGTGATGAAGTTGAAATCATGTTGACTATTTTATTTGACTATCGCGGTGTTGTGCACTTGGTATTCTTGCCAGAAGGCCAAATGGTAAATAAGGAATATTATTTGAATATTAAATAGCGACATTTGTGAGATCGCATAAAATAAAATAATTTGGAATAATAACTAACATTTATTTATTTATTATATACTTTATTGTACATACAAAACATAACAAAGAAAAACTTATATCTAAAACACGTACAATGGGCGGCCTTATCGCATTCCGCGATCTCTTCCAGGCAACCTAGAATAGACAGTAATTGTCAGAACATGATATGGGGCTGTCATAAGTTCAACAATAAGTATTATTTTAAAATTAATTACATTTATAATTATTATAATTGATAGATACACAGATACATACATATGCAATATAATACATACATAAATACATACATACCAAATATATGAGCAATCATAAGAAAGGACGACTTTCGAATAATCACAGCGACAAGTAGTGATCCTTAACAAGTCTCTAACATTTCTCAAGTCTGTAACATTTTGTGTGTTATTGACCTTTAACATACGCCCACCAAATAATTAAGTCTACACACATGTTTTTGACTAGGATTTAAGTTCTTATACAACTATTATACAATTGTCATAAATACAAAAATACTCTAGTATCAAAACTTTTTCTCTCACTATTTCAATAATACCACATTCAAATTTTTTGGTTGTAACCTCCTTTTCTCAGGTCACGCTTTCATTAGACGGACTCTAGGTCCTTACTAGCGGATAGGCCCATATAAAAGAAGTTTTTTTCATACTAACATTGGACTCTTGTTGCATCACCATAGGGGCGAATTTCGGAAAATCTTCTGTTAATGGTTGTCTGTCGACCTTGTGCAAAACACCTTCATATTCCCAATAGCTGTGCGTTGATATGTTAGTCAGTCAGTTTTACCTTTTTTAAATATAGATTGATGATTAATCAATCCTTTTTTAGGATTCCGTACCTCAAAAGGAAAAAACGGAACCCTTGTAGGATCACTTTGTTGTCCGTCCGTCTGTCTGTCTGTCTTCCTGTCTGTCTGCCTGTCTGTCAAGAACCTTTATCTCGAGAACGCGTGGAGATATCGAGTTGAAATTAAACCATATACTCAGTTCTACAGTCCCTGCTGTGAAAAAATCAAATTAAAAAAAACAGAAAAAAAAATTAAGATAACGAATGAAAAAGATACGGCCGTTTACGTCACAAAAAAACTTATATTTTAATAATTTTATAGATCGAAATTCATAGTGTAGGTACTTCCCGTTGACTCAGAATCCTGAAATTTAGCACAAAGCAAGGTCTTATAGCACAGGTATAGGAATAAATCTGAAAACAGTACATTTGTTGTTATCTAGGTCACAAAAAAAATTGCAATTCGGAAAAATCTTCGGGACTCCACTCGGGAATTGTAGCTTGCACGAAACCCTCAGCGCGCGAGTCCGACTCGCACTTGCCCAGTTTTTTTTATTTTAGGATAACTCTCTAGGAAACAAAAAATAATAACAAAATATTTAACAGAAAATATTATTAAAATTATTGAAGTACATTTACAATTGTGTACCATAAGGTACTTTTTATCGCGGATAATTTCAGTGGTAGAGAAGTCGTGTTGCGTCATATTAATAATAATTATCAAATCCAGGATTTGCTTAAAATGTCCCGAATTTCCAACAAACTCTTTCCTTTTGTTTCAGGTACAAATAGAACACTAAAGAAGAACGCAAACGCACAAGCTCCAGAGAATATCCAGAAGACTGCAGCTGGTCCCCAAGCTGATAACATGTAACCGAATGCTGTTGATACTCCAAATCCGTACACCCAAGCAATGGTCGAAGTGAATGTACCACCAAAACCTCGGCAGGTGTCCGTGAACATTTCGCCAATGAATGTGTTGGGGATGATGCCAAAACCTGGAAGAAAGCAAACAAAAGGATACATAAAGAGGTTTATGTACAAGGAAGTTCTGGTACTGGCATGAGCAGTATGTCTATATACCGGAGTAAATTGACACAAAAGATTTTTTAACTTTGTTATACTTTAACCTTGTCACAGGAGGTGGAGACATTTTAACATCAGGTGGCATAATATCTCAAACAATCAATTGTGTCTATTGTAGTCCACTACTGGGCATAGGACTACCAGCTTGTCTAACGTCTTGATTAAAGTTAATTATTGGTTTATTGTTATTAATGTTTTGTTTGTTCAGTAGTTATAATATAGTTTACTTTAAGATGTAATCCTTGCTGCCCGATCAGCGTCTCACCGTCGACGAGGGCTGGTGCTGAAAATCAGCGCTGTGGCTCTGTCCTACACGAGCCCCAGCATTATGCTGAGCGCTGGCCGTTTTGCGCGGATGTGACGCATATCTTATTTACTTGCTAGTTATAAATCGTTATTGTTATTTGTTTTATTTATTTTTTTAGGATATGCGCCATGTTTGACGCAAATAAACTTTTTTTCTTTCTTCTTTCAAAGTGTACATATAAGTATATGTGCAACAAACATAGGTGAACTTTCTGTTCCTTTATTCTCACAGCCTAATAGATTAGATGACAATTTGACTCGACTAGAAGGCATTATCAGTTAGAGGACAGCTGCTTAATCTTTATCAAACCCAAGTTCGATCGTGTATGGAGTACTATTCTCATCTTTGGGATGGGTCTGCCAAATACCAGCTTGATGTCCTAGAGTCGATTGAGAGGCGAGCCAAGAGAATCATCGGCAATGATGTACTTGTAGAGTCGAAGTTTCAAAGTTTTGAGCATCGCCGCCGAGTTGCTAGCTTGTCGGTTTTCTATTGTTCACATTTCTGGAATGTGCACAGGAATTTCATAATCTTCATAGTGCTTCATCGTCGACCACATCATCGTTTACCATCAGGTGAGATAGTGGTCAAACGCAAGCCTATCATTAATAAAAAATAAAAAAAAATCTAATTCCGCCAAGTTCGTTTCATCATCGAACCACAAGACGTATGGCGTTGCACCACGGGTACAACAGGTGAACATTCCACCCATACGCACAAAGCGTTTTGGGAACACATTTATTGTGCGTGTACGCATTTATTGGCTGTAGCCAAGGAGTGGATTTCCCTGCGGGAGTCTGTGTTTCCTGATAGCTACAACGTAGGGGTCTTTAAGTCAAGAGTGAATAGGTTACTTCTCGGCAAGCGTGCTCCATCGTCGGCCTCATCATCGCTTCAGGAGTGTCTATTCACTGAACTCTGGACTGCTATTGAGATTGAGAATTTCATATGAAAAATTTAAATAATGGTCTGCCTGACCTGCTAATACAACCCAGGCCCAGCAGTTACTGCCATTTCTCAACGGGGATAATAAAACAAATGCTTACCAGCATAATATGCTATGAAGAAGATCATCAGTGATACTAAAGAAAGCCACTGTAAGTCTTCAGCGATTGGGTAATTATTGACGTGTAGAAAGAAGAAAGTTCCAAGGGTTGCCTGAAAATAAAACACATAATTTACTGTCTCTGCCTGTGTTCACATTTTGAGAGAAAAAAGTGTCAGGAACCGAAGTCATGAGTGTCACTGATATGTTTGCTCTAGGCAAACAATCTGCCAAGTCTCTCGGCTTCAATTCTAACCTGATGCAACTGAGTACCCACTGGTGTTCGGGGTTTTACATGAAAAACTACCTATCTGACCTTCACACCACAGTAATTGGGTAACACATGCGCTTTGGAAAGTTTCGTATGTTTCCTGGCTTCTGAAGACTGTTAAAACTCTACAAATTATAGCTGGAATGGCTTAACAGACATTCTAAGACGCGGTAGATCTGGATCTTGACATGTTAAGATAGTCATCCATCCAAGGACCGAAGGTACTTAACTTTAAAGATTAACCCTTACATATCTGTTATTATTTAGTCACAAGGTCCTCCTTGTCAAAAATAAATGTTTGGAAATTAAGGATTAATTTATTACTAGCTGCTACCAGCGGCTTCACCCGCGTGATAGTAGAATATTAATTAGTATTACGAATGATACGTTTACATATACGTATCATTCGTATGTTCCCTTGGGAACCAAACCTTAATATATCCATTCATACAAACTTTCACGTTTATAACATTAGTAGGCTAGAGGCACCAGAAGAAGAAAAATATATGAAGCCTTTAAGGATACAAATCTAATATATTATACATAGAACTTACCAGACTTATTGAACAAAAAGCCGTTGAAACCAATAACAGAGATTTTCTTCCAGTTCTGTCAATAAGTACGGGTGCAATAGTAGCCGAAACGACTTGAGTGACACCAATGATTATAGTGGAAATGTGTGACTCCATATCCGATCCTGTCATGTCGAAGATTATCGTAGCAAAGGCACTTACAGCAATCACTCCACTCGATTGTTGCAAGATATTTAACACTATTATTATGAATGAAGCTCTTCTATTAGATCTGACCGTATACATTTCAGTCAGTTGATCAATATTAGATTTTGGCTTTTCATTTGCTTTGGCTACTACTTCTTCTATATCATCTTGTCTGCCAAGTGATGCGAGATTTTCCATCGCTTCTGTTCTTTTGTCTGAAATAAGATTATTTTTATTTATAAACACATCATCCTCTTTTGTATTATGTAAGATTTGAATTTCTAGAATTTTACAATCACTGTTCGATATTGGCTGTATTTGTTTTAAAATATTGTGTATATTGCAACACTGTTCTTTATCCTACATTTGGGAAGAGGATTTGAGAAACTCACCCATCCAGAAATAAATCACAAAATTTTATCATAATAATCTAGACTAACAAGAAAATAGATGGGGTTGGAACCAAAGAAGAGATAATCAAATGATAATAAATAATTGTGTAGACGAGAATGGTTCAAGAATAATGTAAATCTTACCCTTCATAACTAAATAAACAGCAGTTTCAGTGACAAATAAAAATAGTGCAACAATATTTAGACCACTTAAAGCCACACCAAACCAACAAACTGCTGCATAAGAGAGGAAAGGTCCTATTGAATAAGCTATCAGTGTTCCCAATGTGGAAGATAAGCCTGTCAAAGATAACAATGTACCTCGAATCCTTGGTGACCTGAAAAATGAAAGTATTTTCTAAAGGCAAGGTTGCGGAAAGTCTGAAATATGACAATTGGCACGGTTTTATGATAAGCCTCAATCTGTAGGCTAGTAATTAAATCAACAGTCTGAGATAATCTTAAGCAGAGAGGAAGATTACATTCTTCGGCCTTCTATATAACCTGTCGCAGCATATTTTAATGGTATCCGTGGCTGAAACATTTTCGGAATGCGAGTTGTTCGGGAGACTACTAGGCATCAAATCAGCGCGAGAGACAGTTCGTGCCGACTCTCGAAAACAGCTTGTAGATATGGCTCAGAAATGAGATGGGCCTGTAATTCCTAACTAGGGCATTGTTGCCTTTCTTAAAGGATCTAGTACATACAATATATCGATGGATCTAAAAATGTGCTTCATGCCTGTGATACTTTCCTTTCAAGTATGACGGAATCAAATAGTTTCAGAAGGACTGTAAGGACTGATTTCCCATGTGCCTTTAGGAATTTAGCCATAATTCTATCATCACATGGCACCATCCTTGTGATTTTTAAGCTGGTTGAATGTTCGTGATATCTTCGGTATAATGTTGGTTCAATTTTTTCTTTAGTCATTTGATAGAGCAGTTGGTTTAGTATTACTATGGATTTAGTTGGACATGGATTTCTTCTATGCGAGAGTAAGCCACAAAATCAATCTACTTTGTTTTCAGATGTAACATAATAATACATAATATATGTGTTATTTTTTTTAGTTGTAGGATATACCAGTTTTAGAAGAATTGGGTTAGATAAGACAACCAATGATTGTAGTTATGAAATGATCTCAAAAATATAAAGTTCAAGTTAGATAATAAAAGATACTTACGAAAACTCTCCTATATATACCAGATTTGTGATAAATATGATTCCGTTTCCAACTCCACTCAAAAAACGGCCGACAAATATGATTACTAATCGATTGGCCAATGCTAATGTGACGTTGCCTGACAGGACAATTCCCCCACCTATGTATAGGCAAGGTTTTCTGCCAATCACATTATAAAGATATGCTGAGAGGTAGGGCCCTGCAAATATATTAAAAGAATTTAATTTATCATTTATGTCTTCATCAAAGGATACTTGTGGTCCCAGAAAGCAAAAGGCAACTTAATCCTTGGTTTCGGAACATAAGTATGGTTTTAGTCTGTGAAAGTCAGAAACCGCTACATCCTGTATGAATTATAATTATAGAAATTAATTATTTTGTTATATATGAAGATTTCGCAGAAGGCACTGTATTCTGTAAACTCTTTACCACAGTCCTTCACTTCTGTATTGGAGTGGGTTATATGTTTGTCCATCTAGTTTTAAGGATTTGTTTTGTATTTTCTTTAGCATGTTTTAACTGTTTTTTTTTGTCCCCAATAAAATAAAATAAAAAATCCTAGAGCGAGTTTTAAGATGATTTACCACCTCAAATGGAGATAAGCGAGCCTTACCCTGGTAGATAGTTCATTAACTAAATTATCTTGTAAACGTTTATTATCAGCGTTATTTATTCATGTTTTAATTTTATTTAGTTTGTTTTTATTCAATATTTTGTTTTGCAATGATTTTATAATATTTAGACTACTAACTTTATTTCATTAGTGACTTTAATTTGTAGGCATGAATAGTGCTTTAAAATCATGTCAATTTCTTTAGTTTTGTGTGGCTTCACTTTTATAATGTAAAGTGCATATTGTAGACTTTCCAGACTTATAGTTTTTTTTTCTGCTTTGAACCAAAAGTTTTCATTTGTTCATAATTCTTACTTGATAGTCAACAATGTTGATTGGTCAACAATGTCCTATTTCATATCTATTAACATTGATCAAATTCAAATCGTTTATAGTGCACCATTAGTTCAGAAGTTGTTGATCGCTATCCGGAAATATTGTAACACACCCTCTCGCTCCCTAAAGCGGGAGATTTAATTTCAAACCTCAAAAAAGATTAAGAAATCTTTGGTGACTATCCTCTATTTTGACTTAAAATTGTATAAAGAAGACTGACTATTTTATTTATATTACCTATGATGGTCCCAAGAAAAATAAAAGAGAGTATCCATGCCGCTTCTGCATCGCTGATGACATCGTCCAAGGGCGTCTCGTCCACATTTTGTAGTTTGGCCAGCACTGGTGCTGTCCAGCCTAGAGTGAAGCCCACTGATAACTGGCCTAAGTATACTGAAATTATTTTTTTTATTATATACTCAAGGTCAAGGAAAAGGTTATAAAATGTCAAGATAAAAATAATTGAGTACAAATCGGTAGGTGAAAAGATCTTTCCAGATACGATATAGTTTGAATCGATTAAGTATGTAGCCGATTTTGAAAATATTATTTTTAGGATGTGCGTTCATTATGTTCTATGAGTATGTTGTATGTCTTAATGCTATATTATAGCGTTCTTAACACCAAAAAAGCATGACGTTCCTTCACCGGCGGAGTCCTCTCGCGCCGGGTCTTGGTTCAGGCCATGGTCCGGAGCGAGGAGGAGTGGCAGGTGGTCGCCGACTTCTGCGAAGTAGTAATGCTCGCAAAGGAGGAGTCAGACCGCATCAGGCAACGGCGCTCTCGCCGCCGCCGGGATTCCGATCCCGATTTCCAGCCACCGTAGACGCGGGCTTGCGGACAGTGAGCAATGGGTAGCTCGCTGTCCGGCCGTCCGGTAACTGTCCGGACCAAGTCCAAGTCGTCGACGGCGCGCACTGTACCCGCGCGCCTCAAGGAGTTGTCAGCAACAGAGGGGCCCAGCCGGGTCGAAGCCTACTGGGGCCAGGGTTATCCGAAATGGAACTCGAGCCCCGGTATGAAGGCTTGAAGGAACGGGATGGGTTTTTTAGTCAGTAAGAGTCTGACACTATCTCCCGCTCCGCCCAAGAGTGGGGGTTGTCATAGGATGATTTTACCCACCAAAAAAAATGACGTTCCTTCACAAAAAACCGAATCCTAAAACATTATCTGTGAGTAGTGTAGGTACTAACCAGAGTACTATTAAAAGTAAATAATTAACGAAACATTAGCAAACTAAATGAAATTTAATGACTCACATTTAGAGCGCTGTAGCTCTTCTTCAAGTATCTACAAATTAGGTAAGTCGTCATGATTAAGAGTGTGATTGTATTTGAAGTGGGGCAGATTTGCCTATTCTTCTCAAATACATATCATCATCACTGTTGGACATACGCCTTCTCCCGTCACGCATTCATTGCATATCTGTTCTATAAATTAAATTCGTACAAAATAAAAACTAGTGTTTTTATTACAGTTATAACTATTTAGATACTTACAGCATGCTGCGATTAAAAATTGTTTTTTTAAACTTGTATTAACTTTGGCTCCCATTATTACATTGTGTCCACTTTACACTATATTCAGTAACTTTCTTATATTATATTTTCGTCATTTTATCATTTAGACAGCGTCAGATTGTCAACTTTATTTGCAGAGTGCATCAAAACTTGTATATTTTATTATATCTTCTAGATATTTGTGATTTAAAAAAAAATTATCGATTAGGGTTGGGTACAAACATTTTATAATATGTGAAATTTATTTAGTATACAATTTTAATGTCTTTTTGATTCTATGTAGCTTTCGCAGAATATATTGTGTTTTAATGAATACATTGTAAAACTTGTGACGGTGTTTTTTTTCTTTGTTTCTATATGTACATTTGCAATATTAGGGTCGCCACAAGTGCGTTACAGACTAAAGATTTCGGAAGCATTGTCACTCTTCAATTTTGATCTGAGTTTGAGTTCAATTTTGTTTTCATTTCGCAGAATTACAAATCAGGGTTTTCTATTATTTTCATGAGAATTGTCTGATCTTTAATTGATGCCGCACATAATTCACCTTATTATCAAGTTCGTCCATAACACTCAACAAAACATATAATAGCGTGATGGTTGACAAGAGAGAAAGGAAGAAGGACCCGTGCAGGGCAGAACAAAAGAAGATAAGTAATTAAGTATACAATAAGACGATAAGCATGCAATAAGAAGAAAAGTTAGTCGTTAGGCAAGTACAAAATAAATCTATAAGTGCATATTTTGTGCGGAACCAGTTTAACAAGATAATTTCATACAGAATGACTTGTGGTATATTGGCAACCGTCTGATCGTATGATGATGATAATACGATTACTGATAAAAAATAATGCACAAATCTGTTGACAGTTGATACGCAGACGGAAGGCAGCATGGCAAGCACACAGCGTGTTGACAGCGTATCTAGAGAGATACAACAAAGTGAATACTTATCTTCATAGATACGTAAAACTGCGTCCATAAAACCGGACTGCATGTATAGGAAAAATCAGGACATGCAAGTATATAATATAATAATAATATTCCACAACTATCACACAACGCCGTCTAGTCCCAAGCTAAGCAGAGCTTGTGTTATGGGTACTAGACAACTGATAAACATACTTATATATTTCTAAATATATACATATTATAGATAAATTACACCCAGACACAGAACAAATGATTATGCTCATCACACAAACATTTGTCCTGGGTGGGAATCGAACCCACGACCTCTGGCATAGCAGTCAGGGTCACTAACCACTAGACCAACAGGCAAGTCAATATGTATAAAGGTACTATATAATTGCCGGAGTGTGTGTCTTGATAGCTACAAACAAATAAGTTCGCTGTTATAAAATGAAAAGGCAATCTTATATTAGATTAAACGCAATGTGGCTATGTTTCTAAATGTTTTTTGTTTACTCTCTCACAAAAGTTTATTATAAACTTCTGTTCTTCACATTGATACGACGACATTTTTATTTTTTCGTTGCTATTTATTTATTCGTAATTTTATTATTTTTTTGAGGATACCTAAATGTAGATACTATAAATGCGGATTAATAAAACTAAGAATGATCTCAATCTTAAAATATTATCCCATGATTTTATCTTAAAAACCTGATAACAACTTCCCACGTGCTAAACGTGTGAAGTTGATATCAGGATAAATTGTTATCATATTTAGATATGATATACTGGGCCGCAAAAATTCCGGTTGCTTATACATAAGAAGGATTTGTTGGTACTTCATTATGATGTAGGTTCTAAGGCAGATCAATAGTGTAAATAAATGTTTTCTGAGCTGTATGAGGCTATTTGCTGTCCTATTAGGCCTATTTCTTAGTAAAGTACTCACGCGATAAATCGGTCTTTTAGTGTAGTTGTGTACTCTGGAATGCTATTTTCTGGTCTTCTAATATTCAGGGCAGTTTCTTAAAATAACTAGAGTACTGTTTGGACCGTGGATACTCCTTCCGTTCTAATAATATTACCTACTAAGCTGATTTCTTCCATTCTGTATCACAGTTATCACTCGGGAACATTAGTTGTTAGTGACATGATATTGCATTGACTCACATAATTTTTTATTATGAAAGTTTGGTTTGAAAACAGATAATCGCGATAAAGCAAAAATTACGATTTAAAATTCTGTATTTACATCTATTTTTTAACCTGTATATAATTAGCTTTATGAGTTTGGGTATAATACATTATTCACATAGCATTTTATGAACCAAACTTATGGACACATCTCAGTTTTTTTTTATGGAGCCGTTATTTTTGAAGCCCAGTGTATTATAAAAAATACTGGTGCAGTCTAAAGTACCTTTGACGTCATTTTTGATTAAAAATTATAGATATTTAAATTGATTGATTGAATGCAACAACCATATAAGGAAAAAAAATATTAAAAACAAGTTGTACTTCGGATCTTCATTTATTTACCAAAAACTTTTGACACTGTCAGTCACTATCTGCTATTACAGAAATTGGAAAATATGGACATTATTGGAACTGTATACATAATTCATCAATCTTATTTAGGTGACTACTATCCACCTATGTTAAAATTAGACCCTATTAGACTAGCTTCAAGCTCTTGATATGCGGTATGCTCCAGGGTCCTATTTTGGGGCCCTTGTTGTTCCTGGTTTATGTCAATAACATATACTAAGCAGGTTTACAAAGTAACTTTTCTATTTACTCAGCCCACTGCCACTTAAATTTAATGATTCTTCGGACTATATCGGTAACCTTTCTTCTTCTGTAGATATCTTCATTCCTAATTAGATCACGCAGGGAACCTACAAACATGGCCTTTACGTGAATAAGCTTTCTGATGCGGTCTGTTGTGAGCAATCACGTTTCAGTCATGTATCTTTACTGGTAACACTTTTGTCATATACTTTCGTCTTGAGACAGTGTGGTATGTCGGACGAAAAGATACCGTACAGTTTCCCGAATTTGACGGTTTCGATCATTGACCTTTTTCGAAGTTAGACCTACCTGACTGAACCATTTGAATATTTTTAATAGGTTAATAAAATAGAACTAAACAATTTAATTATTTAATATCACGGCTAAAATATTGACGGTCTCTCTAAGATGTGTTGAATTTCTAAAATACTCTTTCTTTTGGTTTCTGAAGAGAATATACTGAATATGAATGCAAAGGCGCAAAGATCAGCAAATATCCAGAAGGTTACATAAGGTCCCAAAGCTGCCAACATATAACCAAATGAAGTTTGTACTCCACAGGCAAAGATCCAGCCAATGGTCACAGTAAACGTGCCTCCGAAACCTCTGCAGGTGTCCGTGAACATTTCACCGATGAAGGTGTTGGGGATGATGCTAAAACCTGGAATGTAAATGATAAATATGTAATTTTGTGATAGATAATTTTGCTGTCATAATGTTGTTTCTATGTGTATTGCATACAGATAAAAAGACACTCTCCAATTAATTAAATTTTATGTAATAACTGGTTTAATCTGCCTTCACAACTGGTGTCTTCCATTTTTAGGGTTCCGTAGTCAACTAGGAACCTTTATAGTTTCGCTATAATGTATCTTCTTTCAAACAAAAAAAAAGAATTATTAAAATCGGTTCTCGCAATCCAAAATTACCACCGAAAACTTCTTCTGGTACCTATGTATTAATTAGTAACCCAATTCCCCGAGAGATGGCACTGTACTTTGGGCTATTACACGTTCGCGCTGTTAGGATTTTTCCTGAGTTGATGGGGTCGGGTATTATCGAATTGTTCGGTTGGTCTCTCCTTGGCTTTGGCGGTATCATCTTATAACTATATAAAACTTCTATCAGGAACATGCTAAGGCAATTTAGAACAAAACTAAAATTCATATTTTTAACGCCATCTATCAAAATAATAATAATATAATAATAATATATTTATTTATTTCCTCCCATATTTAGTACGATTTGAACAATTTATAAGATACAGTTTATAGACGGGAGACAGGAGCCCATACTTGGTGAAACCTGTGCTACGGGTCTCCTGGTCTCCTAATCTCGAAAACATTATAAAAAGTCAAAGTTGGAGTATACATTACAATAGGAATAGGAAGTTCTTACAACTCATAAAAACAAGAATTAAATTAAAATTAAACATTGAATTTAAATTATGAAATTAATTACTTACATTAAATTATGATATGAAATTAATTATACAAGGTGTCGTTTTGAAGCTGCAAAATATTTCAGGAGGTAATTATGTTAGTGATTCTCGACCCGAATCAATAATAAAATAAGTAGGTATTTTTTTTTTTTATAACCCCGCTTTTTTTCACACACACAAACACGGAACAATAAAGGGCGTTCTCACACACACTAACTCGCAACGATAGTTTCATAAATAATGTATCATTCAATCATCATCCCGCACGCCACACCCTAGCCACGCCCCCGCGGCCATCGATCAATTGATTTAGTTTAGTGTAATTAAAAAATTAAATAACAAGTATTACTGATTATTGACCAGGTATCGTTTTTTTACATGATTATTTATGAGTTTTATTACAACCTCCTGAAATATTGTGCAGTTTCAAAACTGCACCTTGTATTAAATTATAATATGAGATTTAAATTAAACTTAAAATTGAATTAAATTTTGAAATTAAATTATATAAAGACATAGTTACGTCAGTTGTGGTAAGTTTGTGATTTGTTGATGAGTGTTTATTCTGTTTATAGTGTTGTGTGAGTATTTATTCTGTGTATCGTGTTGTGCGAGTGTACTTCACGAGTTGTGCTTGTATGGTTATAAGCGTGTGTGTAGTGCATTCGTGTTATATTTCTCTGTAAGTGAGTAAAAGTTTTTCCGTATCTTCGTAGGAAAGTGTTAGGAGCCATTTTAAGACCTTATTCCTGCATTCAAGTTTCGTTGACGGATAGATTGCAAGTTTTTTATTAGCAACATCATAAAGACGAGGTCCTTGGAAGAAGAAAAAGTGTCGGCTAAAACTTGTCCTAGTAGGTGGAGCTTGACAGACCTGATGACAGCGCCTCTTTTCTAGGACAGGATTAAGACTACTATAAGTCAAGTTAGAATGTTGCCTAAGAATAGTGGCAAGAACGTATAGTTGTCTGACCGTTAAAACTTTAGCTTGCTGGTACAGATCCGTCGTTGGAAATAACCGCGGTTTAAAAAGGCTGATCTTAAGAATAAGTCTTTGAGCTCTTTCTAAATCAAGCAGGTATGTTTTGGCGGCCCAACCCCATGAAGAGATGCAGTAGGTGAGAACTGACTGACAGAGCGCCAGGTAGACAGTCCGCATGACTTCAGAGTCCGCTACGTGTCGAAGGTTTTTAAAGATATAGGTGAGTTTCCGGACTCTCTTAGAGACATTACATATATGTTCCTGGAAATTTAGGTTTTCATCTATTATTATACCCAGATATTTAACGGATTTAACTTTATTTAAATGTGGACAATTGCAAGTTGTGGATAGTTTTTGAAAACAAGAGTGTGCGATTATTGAGTGAGTTGGGGTGGCGGTGTTTCTCAGTGAGAAAGTTACAAAATAGGTTTTAGTTGCGTTGAGAGTCAGAAGGTTTGATGCAAGCCAGTGGCAGACCGCGTTGAAGCCCTCTTGTGCATAGTTAAAGACTTCGTCCCAAGTGTCTCCATAAAAGGTTAGTGCTGTGTCATCAGCGTATGAAGTAATTTTGCAATTTCGAATATTAAGTTTGCAAAGGTTATTAATGTAACACAGGAAGAGAGATGGGCCCAAAATACTGCCTTGAGGTACTCCGAGGATCATAGAGCTCTCCCCGCTTACCGTGTCACCTATCCTCACTCTCTGCGTTCGAGACTTAAGGTAGTCTTTAAAAAGCAGCAATGCCGAGCCCCTAATTCCCATACTTTCGAGCTTTTCCAAGAGTTTATTAGGAGAGACTGTGTCAAATGCCTTAGCCAGATCCAAAAAAAATAGTTAAGCACTTCTTTTTCTCATCCATTTTCATTGCAATGAATTCGGTAAAGGCATGTACCGCATCGTCCGTCGATTTACCAGGTCTAAAGTCAAACTGGCCATCCGCTAGAATCTTCTTATTTTCTAAGAAATTTACAAGCCTTTTATTAATAATCTTTTCCAAGATTTTTGACAGTGACGGCAAGAGTGAAATTGGACGATAATTATTGACACAGTCTCTCCTACCACCCTTATGGATGGGGATGACTATAGATTGCTTGAGAGCATCAGGAAAAACGCCCTCCCTAAGACAGTTATTGAACAGTTCCGTGAGTGGAGGCGCTATGTACTTTTTAAGGAGTTTCAAAATTCTGTTGGATATGCCATCCCATCCAGTGCTGCAGTCAGATTTCAGATTCTCGATTATACATGCAACTTCTTCACAGTCAGTGTCTATGAGAACAAAAGACGAACAGTGGGCAGTTTGAGTGTGAGAGATCACAGGAGGTGTTGGTAGTTTATTCGCCAATTGAGAGGCAATATTTGCAAAGTAGTAATTTATCGCATTGCTAGATTCGATTGGCGTCTGTTCTAATGTGAGAAGCTCATGGTGAATCTGTTTTGTTTTACTTGTGTTTGTAATTTTTTTGATACTGCTCCAGAGTTTCTTAGTATTATTCTTGGCTAGCTCAAGCTCATGTTTTTCATATTGTCTTTTACATTTCTTTAATATAGAATTGCAAAAGTTTCTATATCTCCTATATGTAGTTGCAAGTATCTGATTATTTGGATCTTTTTTTAGTTTACAATGCAACCTATCACGGTTTCTGACACATTTGAGTAAACCTGCCGTGATCCATGGCTTTCGTATTATTTTATTACGAGGGATTTTGATTTTAGTTGTATTGGTCAATATTAGTTGTTGGATATGTTGTATAAATAAAGTAAGCGACGCGTTTGGATCTCGGTCTTTTAAAATTTGTTTAAAATCGATATTTTTACATTCTGACACAATGTTATTATAGTTGACTTTTTCAACGAATTTTTTGTGCGACATGGTGTTGTTATTTTTAGTTTCGATACAGAAAAGTACTGCTTCGTGATCAGTTATGGCCGAGTTAATTATGAGTGATAGTGAGGGTATCTTTGTTTTAATAACGACATGATCCAGACAACTTTTGGATCTAGTTGGAGTGTCGAAAGCTGGTATCAAACCATGGAAAGTTAGTAGTTCGAGATAGCGGGTTACGTTTTGATTAGAGTCAAGTATATTTATGTTAATATCGCCGATAATAAGGATATTTTTAAAAGATGATACCTCAGTTAGTACTTTGTTCAGTGAAATTAAGAAATTCACTATATTTTTGAAACAATGCGGTCTGTATAATGTGATAATAACTGTATCATTATTGCCTTTTTTAAAGATTAAACAATTAGCTTCACAGAATGAGGGCTCCTCCACCTTATAATTTTGGTTTTTGTTTACATAGGTAACCAGTCCATCGTTTTGGTTGTATTGTTTGGAGGTACTAAAACAATCGTAGCCATCCATAGAAGGCAGGTTGTGTGCACAAGACAACCAGCATTCTGACAGAACGATAATATCGCAATTTACTTGCATTCGATTTAGTAAGATACACAAGTTGTCATAATTTTTGGTGACACTTCGAATGTTTTGATGAAGAATTTTAGTGTACAGTTGAGGATTTTTAATGAAGTTTTTTGTTTCTTCAGGCTCACAGTTTAACGCGTTGCTTATACTATAATTATCTAAACGCTTAATTAATTCGTTTATGTCCGAGAATTTTAAATGTATAAAAAATTAGAATCAGATATTTTGGGGGTATTTGCAATTTAATAAAAAGAAGTACGATAGACTGATACATCATTTTATCGTTCGAGTTAAATTTAAATGAGATGTTTCTAATTGTTTGGGTAGACTGAGAAATATTATGTTGTGAAAGTGTAATTGTAGAGTAAGCGATTTGTAAGTGTGAGTTTGTGTGAATAATATCATTATCATTATGTTAAGGTAAAAACCAGTTCATAAATGGTTCGATAGATGGCGTTGCGTAATGACGTCAATTCGTCGATGTTAAGATTTTCCGTGCTTTCATGACCTATCGTGGTAAAAAATCGTTGCTTCTTAAATATAATCGTAATTTTACGAGTGCACAATCGCTGAAATTTCTACTACTTGCATTCTGTTTTAGTTATCACCGTCCTTTGTGGGCCCGTTTTTAGGGTTCCATATTTATTAGAGTTTCGTACTTAGTATGTCAACGTAACAAATAGCCTTTTTTTAAACTCATAAGTGGGAACACTTATTGTGACGGGCGGGAAACTACGGAACCCTACATTGAGCGTGGCCCGACACGCTCTTGGCCGGGTTTGGTTGTAGAAATTATGTCCGTTACCTCACGATGTTTTTCTTCATCGGTTTGAGAGCAGTGGTGATAAAATAAAATATACAAAGTGATGCGCCTGGCTGGGTTTGAATTTGAACTCGCAACTTACAACTCAACTGGGCTGTCACTGCTCCCAGTCAATTAAGTTCACTTGAATCAATTGACATGAAAAAAAAACACTGAATGACGGATGACAATGGGTAAAGGAATCCCACGTCCTATTCAGAAAACTCGAACCATGTGTTTAAAAACTAGCTCTTATTTAAGTGTGCTTTCAAATGTTTTGAGATATGTTAACTGTGCTAAACATAACACAGCAAATAACTTTGTTAGGATTAACAGCTGTACTAGGCTCAAAAATATGTGAGATAGACTAAAAGAAATTCCTGATTTGTAGAAACTTACCACCAAAATATGACAGGAAGAAAAGCATGATCGTCACCAAAGCCATCCACTGTAGATCCCCAGCGGCTGGATGACCAGTGTTAAAAAGGTAGAAGTAAATACCGAGAGTAGCCTGAAACACAAAAATATTAAGATGATGAAAAGCCAAACCAAACTTCGGTAAATTCTAAGTAGTAGATGATTCTTTCGACAACGATGTTAATGATTGAGTTCATGGTATTTAGCTGCATGTCTTGTAAAACCAAATGTCATTCAATTATTCTCTTGCCTTGTTTAATTAGGGTCGGCTAATCATGTCTTCCAACATTTTTTTCTCTTACTTGTGAACGGGGTAACAATGAGTATGAAAGTTATCTTAGGAATGTTATGGTCCACTTGTGTGCCTTCCACCTAAATATGTTCAGAACATTTAATATAAAGGAGTCACAAACACATGCACATACAAACTTTCGCTTTTATAATATTAGTGTGAACCTACCAAACTTAATGAACAACCAGCGATAGACACTAACAACAGAATTCTTCTTCCAGATCTATCAACTAGTATAGGAGCAAAAATGGCGGCCACGACTTGAGTTACACCAATGATAATAGTAGATATTTGAGACTCCATGTTGGATTCTGTCATATCGAATATGATCGTTACAAAAGACATAACTGCGATAACTCCACCCAATTGCTAGAAAATATTTAACGATATTATAATAAATGAGGCCATTCTGTTTGATCTGACTGTGTACATTTCAGTCAATTGAGCTATGTTTGATTTTGGTTTTTCATTTGCTTTTGCTATGATTTCGTCTATGTCATCTTGTCTGCCAAATGATGTTAGATTGGCCATTGCTTTATCTTTTCTTTTTCTGAGGAAAATGTCATGAATAGGTTGAGTATGAATGTGGATGGCTATAAAAGTAAGGGAAGATCAAAGATACATATGCAAAGTATTAACTATATGAAAAATATAATAAGAGCATAAGGTGACTATTAAGATGATGAACCGCTTATATTAAAATAGATGACTTATAGAGAATAGATAAAGACATATTGCGACCCCAAATATATTGAATGATTATGATAATGATGGGTGACTTATTAGTCCAACAATTGTTCGAAAGAGTCCCCGCGACCGTGGACCACTAAAGACAAAGTAAAATTCGTTCCGTCGTATAAAAAAAAAAGGATGACTTAAATTGATTATAATAATGCCTTACGATTTTCATATACATATATACGGTACGTAAAAATTTGAGGGTTAGCAAATTGGCATCAAAATTATCTTCGGTCTTTCTGAAGTCCAGTTGATATTATCTAGTTTTTTATTCAGAATTTAGTTAATGATCATTTTGCAATTCTACCTACAAATTACAAGAGATATTATGTAGATTTATGAGAGATAAAATTTATTTTGAACATTTTGGGTTGAACGAATTGAACTTGGTATTCGGTAGAGATGTGCCGTTGCTGGCAATATTGCCAGAAGTGGGAATATTGCTGGCAATATTGTCACCAGTATTTCCACTTCATGGCAATATTGCGACCAATATTCCCACTTCATGGCAATATTGCCACCATTATTCCCACTTTACGGCAATATTGCCGGCAACTGCACATCTCTAATATACGGGTAGATCCCCTGACCCTTGAATAGTACGAGTACCTACATATGATACTTTTCATCCCGGATATAAGTTCCCGTAGGATAAATTTCTACTATCACACGGACGAAGGCACTGGCAGCAGCTAGTATAAATATTATAGACTAGCTTTTGTCCACAGCTTCGCTCGTGTACATGAAATATAGCCTATGTCACTCAGGAATATAGCGGGTCTCTACTGGTCAAAAAATTTTAGCAATTGGACTAGCATTTTCAGAGATTACCTCGTACAAACTGACACATTGCTTTTGCAATATTTTTTTATTTATATTTCAACTGTCTTTTTGTTAGTAATTTATTTTGTTAACATTTTATTGATAGTTGTAATTATCATATTATTCCTGATTTCTGTTTTTTTTATATAGCCTCTTTTTGTAATGTGAATGTGAGAACACTGTATACTCCACGAACTCTTAGACTACTTCCTATTACGACTTACTTTGTTTTTTACTAAGATAATTTTTATTGTCGTTTTGTGTACAATATTTGACAGGTCTACACTGTTCTTACATAATATCTATCAATATTGTAATACAAACCACTTTTTTTAAAAAGAGTAACCATGGAGTTTTTTGCCGGTTCTTCTCCATAGGAAACGACCAATTTGGAACCGTGCACTAGCTTCTGACGTTTTATAAGTGCCCATGTAGGCCTATGTGAAATAAAATATTTTTGACTTGACTTTGACAAACTAAAAACAAACTTTACCTCTTTATAATATTAGTGTAGATTAAATGCTACAAGACTACTGTGATAATAATAAAGTCATAATCAGCTTCAAAATGATCCCACTGCTGGGAGTCAAGCCTTCTCTCCAGGGGAAGGAATGGGCTGTAATCCACCACGCGTGCCCATTGCTGGTGGTGGATTTTACCAGTTTTTTAAATTGTTGAATGACCTGTAGGTAGTAGTCGGCTTTGCGTACCAATTATCTACAGGTCATTGGACTCGCTCAGCTGAAGTTTTCTTAAAGAAATTAATTTCGTACATGCGTAAATTAATACGAGTTTTTAAAAAAAGGTACTTTATTTTTTAATTTTACTTTTACAAATCGATAGTGTTTCATGTACAGGATCGATACTCCACGGGATTAAAAAGATCAAAATTTAGCGGTGTATAATTTACAAAAAGAAAACCTCTGCGATTTGATTTAGGCTCCATCAGCGTTATTTAAAGCTCTAAGACCCCAAGGACTTGGAAATATAAAGACATGATAATTATAATATTTTTAATTTGTTTCTCTTAAAAAGATACAACTTGAGTTTATAGTAACTAGTGATTGCAACAATTACTGCCCATCATCCGTTGTTTTAAATAATAATATTCCACAACTATCATACTACGCCGTCTAGTCTCAAGCTAAGCAGAGCTTGTGTTATGAGTACTAGACAACTGATAAACATACTTATACATTTCTAAATACATACATACATATTATTATAGGTAAATTACACCCAGACACAGAAAACCAATTAATGGTCGTGCTCATCACTCAAACATTTGCCCTGGGTGGGAATCGAACCCACGACCTGGAGGTCAGCATAGCAGTCAGGGGCACTAACCACTACACCAACAAGCCAGTCTTCTAAATGCTATTTTGACTTAAAGTCATGGTAGTGTAAGTATTTAAATAAATATAAACAACTCCCAAAAAAGAAAGAAGTAATCAGTTACCGACAGCCATTGACAGATCTTCAAGTTGACATTAATCTGCTTCAGCTTGTTCTATACGCTCTGGTTCTCTATCGAATCACATTAACGTCTCGGGAGACATCACATAATATTTAACCTATTAAGGTTAATAAAAATAGAGTGAAATTACAAAATTAATATCACAGCTAAAATATTGCCCGTTTACCTAAGAACTCTTGAATTTCCAAGAGACTCTTTCCTTTGGTTTCGGGCACAAAAATTAGACTAAAAACGAATGCGAGGGCGCAAAAACCCGCGAATATCCAGAATGTTACATAAGGTCCCAATGCTAACAACATATAACCAAATGCAGTTTGTACTCCAAAGCCGACGACCCAGCCGATGGTCACAGTAAACGTGCCTCCGAAACCTCTGCAAGTGTCCGTGAACATTTCGCCGATGAAGGTGTTAGGGATGATGCCCAAACCTGGAACATAAATGAGAAACATATTACTTTGGCTGATTTAGGTTCAGAAAGGGAGATCTAAGCATATTAAAGCGCGAGGGAGCGACTCTCACGCCCCAGCCGCCGGGATCTCGATTCCGATTTCCGGCTACCGTAGGCGCGGGCTTGCGACAGTCCGGTTACCGTCCGGACCGAGCCCAAGTCGTCGACGGTGCGTACTGCTCCACGCGCGCCTTAAGGAGATGTCAGCAAACCGTAGGGGCCCAGCAGGGTCGAAGCCTACTGAGGCCAAGGGCTTGTTTCTGAAAGGTAAACCCGGCCCTGGTATGAAACGCAACGAAGGAGTGGGGTTTTAGTCAATAAAAGTCTGACACACCTTCCCACTCCGCCCAAGAGCGGAAAACGACCTAAAAACTGTCTTAATTTTATTTCTATGCTATGCGTATTACATACCTGTGCGATAAGACCGCCCATTGTGCACTTATTCTTTTAAATGTTTGTCCTGTATTTTTGTTTATTTGGTGTACAATAAAGATTATAATAATAATAATAATACCTACAGAAATAAAGATACACACCAATTAATTAAATTTCATATAATATTGTCAATCTTATAATGTAGAGACTTGGACCTCCTCTCTAGGATAGGGAAATGACCGTTATCCACCACGCAGGCCCAGTGCAGGATGGTGGATATCACATGTAAAAAAAATTTGGTTTAAGGACATGCCAATTTCCTCACGATGTTTTGACTGACTGAGTGCATTACTTTTAATTCGTTTCTGCCACACGAATCCGGTGCAGGAACCTCCCGAACATTTCCGGTGAGGACCCGCGTCATGCGGAAGGTGAGGACGTCGTGACGCCTCTCCAGCCATTCCTCAAAGGGTCTTACCAACATGATTATGACGTGCCCAGCACTGGGTTGCGACAATCGCTATCATCATATTGCCATGAGATCTCGCCGAAACTATGTCCGCCACGCCATAACTTGTTGGGTCAGCAGAGTTTCGCTCTGGCGATGCATCTCTATGCGCAGATTGTGCATGCGTGCAAGGACTATTGCCTCCTGATCTCTTGGTGGCAGCCTGGCATGAAGACTCGCCGCTTTGCGGGAGACCATACGGTATCACTACACCATCCGGATTCCCATAACCCTCTGGGACGCGTGCAGCTTAGCCACCGGTTGCTTCCAAAGCGACGGCGCCCACAGCGGCGCCCTGTAAAGGGCCATGAACTATACGATCCTTGCGTAGAGCTTTCGGTGGGAGGCATCTAGAGCTTCTAGATTAATTAGACAGGAGCCGCTTGAGGGCAGTTCCAGACGTCGAAAGTGTTCCAAGGAATTTCACCGGGTGTCCCAGGTACTTCATCGTCGACCCAATGCCGATATGAACCGAAGTGAAAGTGATTTGGGAACCCGGTGGTGACGCGTTTGCATGGCCATTCACATGGGCTCGGACTTGTGTAGTGCCACCTAGAGTCCTAACTGCTGGATCCTTTCCACGACTGTCGCAACCCCGCGTTTCGCTATTTCGGCCGCCTGATGTGACTCTTTCTGCGCTAAGGACTAGCGTGTCATCATCGTTACCGACCACGCTGACTCCACTGAGGAGGTCACAGTGCAGATACGGTATGAGTATTGAAGGTGTTGGAGATATCTAAAGACACCGCCAAAACAACCCTGCTCCAGGATACCGCATCCCCCGCCATGGGGGCTCCCAAAATCATATGAGAATTAATCTAAATAAAATGCTCGATATGTATAACCTTACCGCCAAAATATGACAGGAAGAAAAGCATGATTGACACCAACGCCAACCACTGCAAATCTTCAGCAACTGGATGACCAGTGTTCAAAAGGTAGAAGTAGATCCCGAGAGCAGCCTGAAACACAAAAATATTAAGATGATAAAAAGCAAACCATGATTATATTCATAACTGGTTTTTGAGGTCTTCGATAAACTGATAATCAAACTAATATTAAAAAGGGGAAGGTTTGTATGTTAGAAAATCAAATGTGGAAGATTGAGATGCTACTAAAACAGAAATAATAACTAATACTCTCAAAGAAAGTAGGGCAAAAAATAACATGCTATATGCAAGCTCGTACGTATGGAATCCAAAATATCATAAGGAGAGTTTATCTTTGGAAATAAAAAACAACTAGCTAAGCTCAAAAAACATTACAATCACACATACATACAAAGTTTCGTCTTTATAATATTAGTGTGATCATAAACTTACCAAACTTAAAGAACAAGCAGCAGAAGACACTAACAACAGAATTCTTCTTCCAGATCTATCAACTAGTACAGGAGCAAAGATGGCGGCCACGACTTGAGTAACACCAATGATAATAGTAGATATATGAGACTCCAAGTTTGATTCAGTCATATCGAATATGATCGTTACAAAAGACATAACAGCAATAACTCCACTCAATTGCTGGAAAATGTTTAACGACGTTATGATAAACGCAGCCATTCTGTTTGATCTGACTGTGTACATCTCGGTCAATTGAGCCATGTTCGGTTTTGGCTTTTCATTTGCTTTTGCTACGATTTCGTCTATGTCATCTTGTCTGCCAAGTGACTTCAGATTGGCCATCGCTTCTTCTCTTCTGCCTGAAATTGAAGACATTTTAATTAAGATAAAAGTCAGGACACGAGCTGCTAGAGAGGTGCTGATGAATACTTTTAAAATTAATTTAATTGATGTTGGTGTTATTCAAAGTATACTGTCCGAAGCCCTCTCTAATCGCTGTATATAAAATAGTGAGTAAGGTTTTGAGCCCTCATAGTTGATAAAGTTTACTTAAGTAGCTTGACTTGTATTAGGTTACGATGGGGCTGGCATGGTCGTACTGTGACCAAAAGTCCCTAAATTTATAAGACTAAAAAAAAAAAGGTTTCCAAGGAATTGAGGAAAATTGATCGACTTCGTGACAATTCAAAAGTTTAATGGATTATTAGAAGAAAAACAAGTTAATAAGAAATCTGCAGACGGATGCTTGGAATATCGTGGACAGTGTTTCGTACAAATGATTCCATGAAAGAACTCGGCATCAGGCAGTGCATATCATCCACAGTGCTGCGCATTTTGACCTTTTTCGGCCATGTATCTCGTCGAGGTAATGACTCCATAGTGAATCTCATAGTGCAAGGCAAAGTTGAAAGCACCATACCACGTGGTAGAACACCAATGAGATCGACAGATCAAATCAAGGTCGCAACTATGTGCTCGGTTTACGAATGTACGCGAAAAGCTGCAGTCTGCGATGAATGGTGCTGTCATACCAAGATGATCACTCATCATGATTCACAACGATGACCACGACCATTCTGGTAAGAGTGTATTGACTAAGAAGAAGAAGAAGTATTACCTTTTTCTTCTTCTTACATCATTAGATCATGTCATTATTTCTTATCTGTCTTTTTTTATTTGTATGCATGCTCGATGCTCCAGTAAGTAGATGATATGCTTTACAATTTTCATATCCTAGACATATGCCTAAGTATTTGATTGTTACCAACTTGGCATCAAAATTATGGTTGGTCTTTCCAAAGTACAGTCGGTATTATTGGCATTTGTTCAGAATCTATTCGAATAAATATACTCATCATCATTTCAGCTGATAGACGTCCACTGTTGGACATAGAACTTCCCCAAGCGTTGCCACATCGAACGACCATGTGCGTCCCGCTTCCATCGGATTCCCGCTACCTTCACCAGGTCGTCAGTTCACCTTGTAGGAGGCCTTCCAACGCTGCGTTTTCCGGTACGCGGTCGCTAGTCCAGAACCATTCGGCCCCAACGGCCATCTGTTCTGCGAGCAATGTGCCCTACCCATTGCCACTTAAGTTTGGCGATTCTTTGTGCTATGTCGGCAACCTTGGTTCTCCTGCGTATATCTTCATTTCTGATTCGATCACACAAGGAAACTCAAGGAATAAATATACTATTAACTTACAATTGTACAACAAGATAAACTAAAAAAAAAATACTGGTGATCATTTTGCAATGTCTTATACTGGTTGAGGACGATATGATTTAAATTGGCTGAAAATTCCCATATCCCGATTTCTGAAATTATATCAAGCCTATACTATCCCACTGCTGGGCAAAGACCTCCCTCCATTTTTTTCATTGTTCTCGGTTTTGAGCCACTTCTTGCCAATTACCAAAGAAGACTTATAAGTCATTTCGCCATCTCTTTGGTCTGCCGTGACCCCGTCGTGCGATTTCAGAGCACCAAAGTATTTTACGGGCTCATCGCTCAATCGGCATGCGGCAGAAATATGTCTAGCCCAGTTCCTTTAAGCTGAGCAGCCTTCTGAGCCACGTCAATGATCTGCGTTTCGGAGCGTAATATGTATAGTGTTTCCAACGCGATTCGTTATTTTAACACCTATACTGAGCTTCATAGCACATTGGCACTTTTGGATGTTAGTCAAAATTTATTCATTTATTTATTATTTATATTTTTGAGCCGTTTGGGGTTGAAACTCTTGGGCCGTGGGGTCCGAGTGCTCATATACTTTTTAAAGAGCTGTCAAGACGCTTAGTTGACACTTCGCGTGACCCAAGGGCTGGTTTTTATCTCGGTCAGAGATTAAGCATTGCCATTCAACGTGGCAATGCCGCCAGCCTCTTGGGCACACTTCCAGTCGACAGCGATGCGGAGGAGTTTTATGACGCCATATTTTAGTAGGAAGTAGCCCTTAGTGTGTATAGTTAGGTTAAGCATACTTAAATATTTTAATTTAAGTTTATTATGTATATATTTTGTTGCTTTAAGTTGTAAATAAATAATTTAAATTGTTTCATTAGGGTATAAAAGAAGTAAAACAATTTTTACCTTTCATAACTTGATAAACAGCAGTCTCAGTAACGAAAAAGAATACACCAACGAGATAGATTACGTTTATGGCTGCGCCTATCCAGCTGATCGCCGAATAAGGCACAAACGGTCCGACTGAATATGCGAACAGAATACCGATTGTGTTTGATAGTCCTGTCAGTGTAAGCATTGTACCTCGAATCCTCGTTGATCTGGAAACACATTAATAGTATTGTATTATACTATTAGCTTTTGCCCACAGCTTTTCCCGCGTACATAAAATATAGCCTATGTCAATCAGGAATAAAGCAGCTTTCTATTGGTGAAAGAATTTTTGCAATTGGATCAGTACTTCCAGAGATTACCTCCTACAAACAAAAAAACAAACTTTACCTCTTTATTTAATAAAGAGGTAAAATTATATTAAATACTAGCTTTTGCCCGCGGCTTCACCCACGCACATAAAATATAGCCTATGTCACTCAGAAATAAAGCAGCTTTCTATTGGTGAAAAAATGTTTGTAATCGGACTAGCACTTCCAGAGATTATTACCTCCTACAAACAGAAAAACATAAAAACAAAAAAAAAACAAACTTTACCTCTTTATTAAATTAGTGTAGATTAATATTAATAATATTAACTAAGACCCTTCCGTCCATTTGGAGCCATAAAACAGTGACTTTCTGAAGCCTACTGTTCGGCAACGGCTAGATTTATAGATATGAAAAAATAAAATATAGATTTATAATAGATTCATAAACAACGTATAACATTAAATGCGCAAAACCTAAGACTCCCCAAAAATGTTTTTTAACCTTTCAATTGTAGTAATTACAGACACAATAGAAAGACAATGTGTGCGCAAACCCCGGCGTTCGCTTGGGGTTTAATGAATTAAATTCAATTGACCTAATTCTGTGAGAAAAAAAAAACATTAAAAAAAATTTAAAGGTTTTGTGTGCAGTTTTAATTTGTTTAAAATTCGTATCTGCATTGAAATATGAACTTTTGTTATCCTGCGTTCGAAAAAATTTGATTGGACTGTGGTTTTTGTTTACCTATTTGGGCGAGTTAAATTTGATTGGACTGTTGTTTTTGTTTACCTATTTGGGCGGGTTTGCGCACGTGATGGCTCGACCTATTAAAATAATTGACAGGGCAACATTTTGTATGAAGATTTAAAAAAAAATTACTTATATTAAAAAGTGGTTCAATAGATTCTGCTCGTAATTCTGGTCAAACTATTTTCAGGTTTTGCGCATTTAACGTTACACGTTGTTTAACATTATCAACATATGATTTTTTCGTATGATTAATACTTCCGCTAAAAACAAAAAAAAAAAAAATAACATGATATTTTTCACTAGTTTTCCCTACTCATTTTAAACGACTTTGATTTTTAGAAATATGTTTACACAAAAAAAACATACGTAAAGGTACTTACGCCATCTCTCCAATGTAAACCAGATTCATAACAAATACTATTCCACTGCCAAGGCCTGTGAGTATTCTGCCAATATATATCATAGACAAATGTGTGGCAAATGCCAAAGTAACAAAACTCAGTAAGAAGAAGCTTCCGCCAATGTATAGACAAGGTTTCCTGCCAATTAAGTTACATAAATATCCTGAAATATAAGGACCTGAAAGAAAAGATAATATTAATCTTGCTTAAAATAGAATAAAGTAACATAACTTATAAATATATGAAGTTTTTTGGCGGTTCTTCTCCATAGGAAACAATCAATTGTAACCGTTAACTAGCTTTTAACGTTTTAAAAGTGCCCATGAGGCATGTAAAAAAAAAAACATTTTTGAATTTTTGGCCTTTTGAATTAACTTAAATCTATGGGTACAATGGCGTTCAACCTCATGATAGATCGGAAGAACTTAAAATAATTAAATTAATCAAACAATAAATTATAAATAATTATATAATATACTAGCTTTTTCCCGCGGCTTCGCCCGCGTACATAATATATAGCCTATGTCAATCAGGAAGAAAGGAGCTTTCTATCGGTGCTAATAGAATAAAATAGATTCATGTACATATTCGACAAAAGATTCATATACAGGGTGTTTGGTGCGTCGTTTGTCAAATTAGATTTGCTGAAAGGCTGAAAAGTTCATTTGCGACAGATGACAAAATCTGGATGTTCTGCTTTGAACCCGAATGAAAAAGTCCGTCGGCAGATTGGGTCTTTCCTTTTGAAGATTTGCCAATGAAAGAAGAAAATTCGAAGGGTTGGGAAAAATGGTTGCTTGTTTTTTAGGCAAATTGGGACATTACGCTACAGTATCGCTTGAAAATAAAAGGACAGTGACTGCAGATTGGAATTTCAACACTTGCTTCCTCAGAGTCTTAGAAAAAGTTCGTGAAAAGCGTCCTCGAAGCAATGTACTCCATTCCACTCCAAAAATTAAGGCTTATAGTCCCTTGAACCATCTGGCCGAAATTAAATGGACGCAACTCTCGCACCTGCTTTTAGGCAGCAGTACGCATATCTGTGCATTTATTTGCGGCCAGCAGCGCCCGGAAAGCGCACGGCTGACCTTTAAATCCATTTTATTTTTACTTGGAAGAATATTTAACCACCAATTTTTATGAGTAAAAATGTTTCTAAAGTTTCAAGCCGTTTCAAAGGAGTTGGAAAAAAGTTGCGAAAAGTTGCGAAACTGCTAAATATTTTTTTTAGACAAAAGTATTCAATAATTATATATTCATATAAAAAAATGAAATGTTCAAACTTATTAAAATTTTCAAACCTATAAACCTAGCCGTTATCGAGGAGTAGGCTTAGGCTTCAGAAAGTCACTATTTTATTTCAGTTTTCGGGCGCTTGGGCCTTAAATACATACTTAGAGGCACACGTTTAACGAGCCCGGAATCGGCGGTAAATGCGTTCCATAAAGCTATTGAAAAGTTCCCTAAATAAGACTGGTCCAACTGCGTTGTACAGTGGTTTCAGTTGACAAAAATGCATAAATTTTGTGAGGGAATATACTTTGAAAAACAATAAATTTATCATAAGTCTTATATCTAGCCTTATTTATCAGAATCCAGCAACTTTCAGTATGCTCTAAGTAATTTTATGATTTTTCATAATACAGTTATACAATATACTATGTATATAGAATGTTGGGCTGTGAAAAAGAAGGATGAAAAAAGATTGCATGTAGCGGAGATGAGAATGTTGAGATGGATGTGTGGTGTGACGAGAATGGATAAAGTGAGAAATGAGTATATTAGAGGAAGTTTGAAAGTGGCGCCAGTGACTGAAAAGTTGAAAGGTAATCGGTTGTCTTGGTATGGTCATGTGAAGCGGAGGGATGAAGCGCATATTACTAAAAGAGTTCTGAGTATACATGTAGATGGATGGAGAGGGAGAGGAAGGCCGAAAAAAAGATGGATGGATTGTGTGAGAAGTGATATGAAAGAAAAGGGAGTTAGTGATAGTTTGACGGGTGACAGGACAGAATGGAAGAAGAAAACGTGTTGCGCCGACCCCAGGTAATATGGGATAAGGGCAGAAAGAAGAAGAAGTTATACAATATACATAGAATCTTTACATAAAAATTACTAGATACCTGTCTTGGGTTTTGCAATGCTAAAACTAATGCTGTATACATAAAACTGGATAAAATTAAAAAATAAAAACATATTTTCGTTGATCATACCGAATATAGCCCCAAGCGCCATTAAGGAGACAATCCAGGAGGACTGCGCGTCATTAATGACACTACCCAAGGGTGTGTCCTCCTCATTCTGCAGCTTTGCAAGCACGGGTGCCGTCCAGCCGGTACAGTAGCCGACTAAGAACTGACCGAGGTATACTGAAATGATAATTGCAACAATGTTAGTATTATTAATAATAGACCAGCAGACCTAGTAAAGTTACGACCATTTCGTTTTAATTCTCTTTCGTCGATAGCCTCGAGGCGGTCACGCCTCTGATTCCTTTGTTCTGACCACGTAATCACAAAATAGATAGGTACAGAAGACAATCTCATGTATGTGCTTCACTTTTTATCCTTACGCTCGGTGGACAGGGGATCGCAACTGTCTCTTTTAAACACAGGTTACCTCGTAACCTAACTAGAAGAGCACTAGTGCACTTACTAACTAGTCTAAGTATGTAAACATGTGGCTGTGTAACTCAAGAATGTATCTAAACTAGAGCTAGTTCTAAATAATTATCAATAAATCTATTATTATTTCTTTATTTTACATTTTAACATATTAAATACATTTTTAAATATTTCTTAAAAAATAATATTAAAAAAAAAAAAACATTTAAAAATATAAAAAATAGTGTCAAACCGGTATCGGGAACAGGGTCCAAGCTACCGGCGGTCAGGGCTCCAGAGAAAGGAACCTCCTGACTATACGAGCCGTGTCTATTATTATTATTGTTATTGTTACCTGCCTGCATATTATTTTTTTAATTTGGTAATTTTTACACTACAGTACTTACAGCATCCTGCTATCAAAAATTGTTTTCTTATACTAGTGTTAACTTCACCCGATTTGACACCCATGTTTACAAATTACAATCACACACACTGCAAACTAAAATATTATAAATTTTATTTTATTTTGGTATCATCGCGTGCATTGCAAACAGTTTTTAAACTGATTGTTTTATCTGTATCGGTTTTATCATATAGGCCCGTCTGCATGAATCTGCGAGAAAACGAATAAAATATCTTTTATCTTTACCTTTTATCATAATGTCTGATTATTATTGATATTTAGGGATAGGTAGTGGATATAAAATATTTGTAAATTTTATTTTGAAAATCTCTAGCATGCGCTTGTGATATTAACATTTGCGTAATTCCCCAATACCTGAGATGAATGGATATTTAAAAAAAAAAATTGTTTTTAATTTACAGTTTTGCTACAGATTTCTAGGCTATTTGTTGTAAGACAAAAGAATTAGACTTCTGTCCCCCATAAATAATAATAATTAATACTTAGTCATCGAGCAGAATTAGACGAAACTGAACAACCTACCACAAATTTTTTTTCAGGAAACAAAAAAGAATCGGCCCCTTCATACAAACTGTCCAATCAAGTTTATAATTTTGTACGGTGAGGCGGATTTGTTTTTGCGTTTCCTGAAAAAAAAATTTGTGGAAGGTTGTTCAGTTTCGTCTACTGAGCAAGCCCTTAAAGTTTGCGGAGGGCTGTCCCTTACACCTATATATATAACAAAAACAATAGTATACTTAAAATTTTAAAACATTAGAAATACAGATTAAAACTATTAATTTGATACTTTACCACAGCATACATATTAGCAGGCGGTTGAAGCGCATGCAAGTTGGCGACTGTCCAAGAGTTCCAGAGATAAAGAGGCGCTTTTCATTGAGTTGACTTATAAAGATTTTGTAACCCTGTAAAAATTGCATAACAATATTGTGGCTGGAGAGGTTAAGATGGCACCGGCCCCAGCACTAGAGCCCGTAAGCATAGGAGAAATTTTTTTTGATCAATTTAAGTTAGGTACTGCTCGTACATGGATTATAATAATCAAGTATCAAGATTTAAAAAGTATGCTGAACAGATATAAAATAAATTAAAATCAGTTCAGTTTCGGTTTTTTTTTTTTAACATTTACTTACTAACATTAATAGCCAGTTTCTTCATCAACAACTAAAACTATCAGTAAAAGTATTAACTTTTACTTGACTATTACTGATATTATAGCAAATGTGTTTCTTCATCCAAGTAACAGCTAAACTAAAAGTCAATAGAGTTACCATAACACAAACGGCATAATTACCCCAAAAAAACGTGGGGAGCTTTTTTTACGCATGACAACATCGCAATATCCACTGTCAAGTAGTGTCAAAAAGTCGAATGTCAGTTGATTCTGTTTATACGAACGCCAACGAACGAATTTTTTTAGAATTGAATTGATTGATAACATAAGTAAGGCGATTAAAACACGGCACCGCGCACCGCCGCGGAGGGCGGTGGCGGTGAAGCGGATTTCTTAGCGGTGCTCCGCGCGGTTAGGCGGTTTATGCGCCCAACCGCGCGGATGGATTTAACGCAATTTTGACCAGTTTTATCACAGCCACTGGCGAAAATGGACTCTGAAGTGGTGGCAGCATCTGGCTTTTATGGCGTAGAAAGAAAAAAGTAAGAAGTTATTGAGTTCATCCATTTTTACGTAGCATAACTCTAAATGGGACTTTCATGTTATCCTACAAAAGTTTGAGAAAACACGAAAATATTTTTTTTGAACTATACACGAATGTCCACTTCTTCATTTGATTATTTGTTAGCAAAGATAAATTGCAACACGTCCTGCATCCACAAAAATCCGCGCGGTTATGCGGTGCCCCGTGTGTAAGCGCGCTCCACCGAGCGGAAATCAGCGCGGAGGAGCGGTGGTTGCGAGAGCACCGCTCGACCGTGGCTCGACCGCGCGGTCTGGCGGTGTACGTGTGTAAGGTATCAACGGATTTATAAGTGACCATTGTAACATGAGATCCGCTTCACCGCCAACCGCGGCGGTGCGCGGTGCCGTGTGTTAATCGCCTAAATGATTTAAAAAAAATAATGCTATTAGTTGTTGTTATTGCTATTAACAACTGTTATTGGATTTTTTTTTTTTAAACCGTTATTTTTATACGAGTAGGTACACAAGCGCTAAAGTTCGCAGAGCCTAACTTCACACTCGCCAAGATAGAACGGCCGTACTGTACATTAGTTAATTTAACGTAGTCTTATTAAATACAAACTGAAAATAAACTTAATTTTCTGTGGTTGGCGTCAGTTTATCTTGTAACAACAGGCTGAGGTATGTAACTGTTTCCTTTGAAATTCTGTATCGGAACAGAAAATCAGCGTCGTCCCATACGAAATGATCTTTGCGAACATTAAACTTTTTACGTCTACGCGTTAAATAACTAACGATAAGTTCATCGTCTGATGATCTTGAACTTTCACTGTACGAAGTTCGTGAAGACATATTAGTGAAACCTAAATAACCTACAACTTTGTCAAAATGACAGTGACTTTAGCTAATGCTGCTTAACAGCCCCCTAATGAGTAGTAAAAGTTAAAGGCAAAAGTAACAGTTAAATCAACAGTTAAAATTTTGAAGAAACGAATTTGACCGTTACTTTTACTTTATGACGTTACTTTGGCTGTTACTTTAGATGAAAAAACTGGCTGTAACACAAACAAAACATTAACTTAATCAATAAAAACTGATGCTCTATCAGCTAGAAGGGTATATTGAGTTAAATAATAAATTAAATTAATTTTTTTTTTTGGTTATCTTATCTAACTTGATCACAATACTATTTATTTAATGAGTTATATTTTCTGCAAAAATGTAAACGACGATGTTTGTGCTAGTATTAATAAAAACTAAGGGAGGAATGAATGTACACGATAATGCTTGTTATCAGGTCTAAAGGTTAAAGGTGGGATTTTACCTCACTGAAACCACCCTGATAATCACCATCACGGAAGGGACTGGGACCCTGTAGGAGTCTTTAGACATTAGTAGAATGATTAAGAATAATACATTATTTGCCAATCATTTATTATTCGGAACCACTAAAATAAATGTGACCACACCAAATTGCACTCCACACTAATTGTTCATATACCGAGTATTGCTGTGTCATGTAAGAGCAACGTCTTATTGCTCTTTCATGATGCAGCAATACTTGGTTATCAAGTAATCTAAAATAAGTTATTATAATCAGTGTTGTTTATCTCTATAACCAATTTAATGCAATTCTAGTCATTGTAATTCAAACATGTCTGACGTAGCCGCGGCCCGCGCCCCTTTTGCTACGTAATAACACATTTATGTTCTCCATCGACACGACTACATGCACACCGTTAAAGTTGAGCTAGCAGTGTCGCTAGCGCAGGTAATTATTTGGTTTCCGCAACGGGAACCGCCGCACACGATACACGCGCGACGTCACGTGACGGGTGCACGCGGGTCGCCCGCGCTTGCTCCCTTATTTTCCGAGGTCATTTATTATCACGCAAATATAGAAAGATTAAGTTGGTTTATAACGTGTTTTATAACGAGTTTGTTTCGGTGTTTCTTCTCAGTCAGCTAGGAAACACCGGCCTCATCTAGCTTTAATTGACGAAAAAAAAATTGACGTGTAAAAGTGTTTTTATAAAACCTACTTGCAAAATAAAGATCATTTATCATTTAACGCTACTGCAATACCTATTACACAATATTACGACATAATTTAAAACAATCATATTGCACAACATTGTGCAATTTTCAAACAATAATAATATTTAGACTACTTAAAAAAATATCTTATCTGCGTATTTTATTTTTATTTCCGTATCAGTTCTTAATGTAGAAAAAAACATCCCAAACACCTTTATTTAAAATCACATGTTAAGTACAGAAATCACTTTTTCTTTTTTTTATTGAAGTTGAAGTCGAAAATTAGTGCTCGCCGGTTAGACATTAGCGCCGTAAATATATTTTATCTTAAAATTATACAATAGGCTAGTGGCCGTAAAAATGTAATTAGTCCGTCTTTTAGATTATTCAAAAATAAGGGACACGTATTTTTTTATTTGTAAATTAAACCAAAAATGACAAAGATATAGCCCATTAAAGTTACGTGTGACGTCACGCCGTGCTACATTTTTTCGCACGGGGTGACGTCACACGTAACTTTAATGTGCTATATCTTTGTTATTTTTTGTTTAATCCAAAAAAGAAAAAAAAACGTATCCAATATTTTTTTATAATCTAAAATACGGACTAAATAAAATGTAATTACTTTGACCCTGGAAACTACCCTATTGTTCCTTGTCTACATGTCATATAACACTATACTTGTATAAGCAGAGAGTGTTATCAACAGTTAAGAAGGCGAAGTAAAAAAGTTGAAAACATAAACAATGACCATAGTTAAAGACCATGATGAAGACATATTTTGAAAGAACAACTGAAGAGAAAAAAAACCAAGAACTTGTGACATATTTTTTATTGTTGATAGGTGCACGCTTGACTGTTGCACTTGATGGTAAACGTTTATATGGCCGACATTGGAACACACTGGCTAACATGTAACCTATTCACTCTTGACTAAAAATCCTTGACATTAAATTCATCCGTCATTACCATTGAGCAACTTGGCGAAAAAGGGTTTTATAGACCCGTCGGATAATGAATATGAGTGCGGTGCTCCTGTTCAAAACATGAGCCACACGTTAGTGGTCCAAGTGCCCATACACCTTCACTATGGAGGATCTATCACCAAGTAGCCATCTTTTAAATCCCTGTCTGAAGAATAACTAGATACAGTAAAGTCAAAGTAAAAGTCAAAGCATTTATTTCAAATAGACCATTTGCAGGCACTTTTGAATCCGTGCCCTCGTGGGGGTGATCGACGGCGGAGACCTCTCGCGCCGGGCCTTAGTTGAGGCCATGGTCCGGAGTGAGGAGGAGTGGCAGGCGGTCGCCGACTTCTGCGAAGCAGTAATGCTCGCTAAGGAGGAGGCCGACCGCATCAGGCAACGGCGCTCTTGCCACTGCCGGGATTCCGATCCCGATTTCCAGCCACCGTAGGCGCGGGCTTGCGGACAGTGAGCAATGGGTAGCTCGCTGTCCGGCCGTCCGGTAACTGTCCGGACCAAGCCCAAGTCGCCGACGGCGCGCGCTATTTCCGCGCGCCTCAAGGCGTTGTCAGCAACAGCAGGGGCCCAGCCGGGTCGAAGCCTACTGGGGCCAGGGTTATCCGAAAGGGCGCTCGAGCCCCGGTATGAAGGCTTGAAGGAACAGGATGGGTTTTTTAGTCAGTAAGAGTCTGACACTATCTCCCGCTCCGCCCAAGAGCGGGGGTTGTCATTGGATGATTTTTCCCATCGAAAAAAAAGGCACTTTTGAACAGTCAAATATCGGTCAGTCCAAGAAAAGTGAAGCTAAATTGCACGTTCCAAAGCGTAGATCTCTATGGAGAAGAACGTGCAAGAAACTCCATGGACACTCTTTTAAATCATAATTATGTGTAACATATAATGCTTGGTTACATATTACTTGTGCTTCTATTATGTGAGCACAATGTAGATAATAAAATAAAAATGTAAAATAATTAAAAGATAGAAACTGAATTAAGCCACTGGCAGCTAAGAGATGACAAGTCTCATCTGACGGCACCCGTTCACGAGTATGACGCGTGCATCAGCCCCACTCAGCTCAACCATTTTGAAGGGAACTGACTGAATGACCCAATAACACGTGCCACCAACAGCGAGACATTTGAGTGAGCATGACAAACTCTCAACTGCCATGCTCGTAATGTCAAAAAAATAATATAGTTGTAACTTTAAAATAAAAATGCTCCATGATAGGTACTTCACATTCACAAATTTGAAAAAAGTGCTTCTACGTTATACAATGCCATTGTGTCTTTCAAATACTAATAATAAACTAGATAGTACCGAAAAAAGGAATATAATTTTGGTTCAATATAAAATTGAATGTGAATGGGAATAGCGTTATCTGGTTCAATGTCATCCTTATCGTTGAAATGCGGAAGCATAAGCTTGATTTGTATATCGGATAGAACGTAGTAGTAGTAGTTATCTTATAACGACTGTTTCGACATCCTAGAATCCTACAAAGTGAAATTCTGTTTGTTAGCTTGTGTGATAGGTCCAAAATGAGCTCGCAACGTACGATCGAAGACGAAAGTGCATGGAGAGCTTAAGGTCGACTTTTGTCTGAAAGGTTTTGCATTACGTTTCATGAGACGACTAGATGGCGCTGTTCAAAAATGAAAATAACACTGCAAAGCTTAAAAACCTTATTATGCAGAGGCACATAGTAAGGTTCTTAAAACCTAAAATAATTACTATAGGTAAGGCAATATACAGACAAACATAAATTATTTTATTTTCTTATTTCCGAGTACTTAATACAGCGCCATCTAAACCAAACCAAATAAACCAATTGGTATATTAGTTAATTCGACTACAGATGGCGTAGATCTTAATTATTTAACAATCCCAACATTCACAAAGTAGCTCACATATTCGCAAATTTAAGTAGTTAGATCGGTAGCACAGGTGGATAAGCATGACAAAATAACAAAGCTCGTTTCACAGGGCACTGGTTCGAAACCTAGTTCTCAGTCGACTTTTTTAAAATTTAATTTCATATATAATTCATATTCTATTTTTTTATATTTTTAAACGTTTTTTATTTTATTTCTTGTTATAAATAATATAAAAAATATGAGGTATAAATGAATAAAGGCATAATATATATACTATATATATATAAATTAGATACTATCATAATTAGTGGTAAGTATTAGTATTATTAGTAAGAAATATTTATGTAAGAAGATATATATATTATTATATATAGATATATTTATTTATCTTACAGATTAAGATTTACTAAGTTTAATTCTCGTAAAGGATAAGAAATAAAACTATTTATTGAAATTATAGTTTAACATTTAATTCTCAAAGAAGAATACAATTTATTTCTTTCTTTCTTATACAGTGTATAACCTAACCTAACAGCTTTACACCCAACTGACAATTATTTAATTCACTTGTTATGAGGAATACAAGTAAAATTTATAACTGAATAACTTGGAACATAACAAAATGGAAGACATTAACAAAGTAAAACTGTTTAATTTATATTATAAGTCTTCTATTATTTAGTTTTATTTACATAATGTTATTATACCTTTTACTATATATGCAACCTTAGTTCTGTAAATATTTTACCTACTCATAGATTATAAAAGTATTACGTTTTACATAATTATGATTAGTGGTATAGAGTATAATGATTTTGTGCATTATGTTATGACTAAGGTTCACAGCTTAAGTATTCGTTCCAGAACAAGGAAGAAATTGAAGCTAAACCTCAAATCAATAACAATTGTAAGACCGGGTTATAGCTGTCATATTTGGGACCGAGTTGTTTATAACAATAAATAAATAATTTATTATATTGGAAAGGAATCTATATTTATGTTGTTTTTATTTTAATTTCTTATATTATATAAGAAACTAAAATCATTAGTGTAATAACATTTGGTTGTTATAAAGTAGTGAATAAATTTATCCCACTTACACTAAGTTTGAACACTGTAATTTATCAAATAAATTATAGCTACCCCGGTCTTTGTTATTACTCAACCCGATAGTCAACACTTTATATATATTTTTTTTTAATAACTCGTGTGTCCTCCATTTTGATCGATTACAGCTTGCAAGCGCGAACCCATGGAGTTTATTAATTTTTCACATAAATTTTGACCCCGTATAGAATCCCATACCTGCATGCAGTGAGTACTCAGTGCTTCTTTAGTCCTTTCGTTCCTATTATCCCACCTTTGAACTATAACGCCCCATAAATTTTCAATGGGGTTTAAATCTGGCGATCTCGCAGCCAAGGAATAATCTGTATGTCCGATTGCTGGCTAAACCACTCTTGCACAATTCTAGAACGGTGTATAGGACAATTGTCTTACACGAACGTTATCACTGGCACGTCTTCTACAGGAAAAACATTCCGCGCGGTAGGCAACATGACGTCATTCAGCACATCTACGTAGTTTATACTGTTTGCACGACAGGGTATTACAGTAAGTTCTCCTGGTCCTGCAGCACTCATCCATCCCCACATGTTCACTGTTATACGACCGGATTCACAGTTAGGCACAACGTGATCATCAGCATAACACGTATTATTCCTACACCACAACATGACTCGCCAGTGCTGGCTAGACTTGAAAGTCTTTTCATCACTGAAAATGACATTGCTCCAGTCGAAATTTCTGTATTTCAAAGTGAATTCCAATCCTGCTCTTTTATTAGCTTCGGTTAACAATGGCTTAATAGCATGTCGACGATAATGCAGACCTTCACTATGAAGAGTACGACACACCGTCCGCAAAGATGTATCAACAACTCTGCGTAATATCTTGTTGGTGTAAAGCCATTTTCCTCATAACCTTGCACCATAAGTTGACGCTGGTCTGAGTAAATATGGCGTCTTCTGCCAGATCTACTACGGTGTTCCAACGAACCCTCTTCTTGAAACCGCTTTATCCATAAAGTGACACCTGTAAGGGAAACATATTATTTATTATTTTCATGTATCGATAACCATGGATAATAAAATAAATAACGAACAGTGATTTTAAAACATTACTTACGTTTAAGCTACTTTCTCTAGAAATTTCAGAATAATTTAACCCTTGATTATGCAATGCTTGAATTATTTATTATAAATTGATTAATATTTGGGCCCTCGTAGCCATATCAATATTTGAGCGCGAACTCATGATAAAAATAAATATTAAAAACTTGTTAAACGCGATCGTAACTGAACTCACTCAAAGATAGTAAAGAACGTTATGATTGAACAAAAAGATTTCATTTTTATACAGTGAATATTAAACTACCCTCAATTCTTTTGAGATTTATGATACGGGTTAAAGTCGCTAAACAACTTCAATATAATAAAGAGTAGGATAATTTCAACTCATTACGTAGTGACGCAATGGTCCAGTGGCTAATGGTATCGGTAAATTTTATGCTACCGAGTTCGAATCCTAGTTATTACGTGCTTTGCTTTATAAGGTTTGTAATGTAGGAGAATTTGTGTTAAAATTAAGTAATATTGTAACTAGCAAAAAACAAGATAATATTCTTTAACAAGAGACGTATATTTTCCAATCCAACTACTATACTAGTGCCATCTATGTCATACAAGACATATTATTAAGGCGATGAAACCCTGTGCAAACGATTTTGGTTTGGAAATCTCCATGCACTTTCGTCTTCCTTAGTACGTATACGTCATCTCATGTAGACAAGTGCTGAGCCTTGGTACAGGTCATGGTCCTCCCTCTACGAAGCAGTAATGCTAGCGAAGGAAGCGATCGCACGTGTAAGGGAATTTAATGGACGCCTAGCCACTGGGCTCTCAATCCTGACTTCCAGCCACCATATGCGTGGGGGACGACGAGTAATGGGAAGTTCACCGTCTGGTCGGTCGTCCGGATTGATCCCGAGTCCTCGACGGCTCGTGATGTTCCACGCGTACCTCAAAGAGACGTCCGCAAAACTGCAGGGCCGAAGCCTACTGGAGCCATGGGTTGACTTAAGAAAGGCAAATCAAACGGAACGCAAAGGCCAACTGAAAGAAAGAACATAGGTGTGGTTTTAATCAGTAGAAGTTTGATATGCCCTTGCGCTCCGCCAATGAACGGAAGAAGTCATTAGATGATTTCCTCCCAAGATGAGTTGAATGGCATTTTCTCAATCATTCGCGCAACCCAAGTCAAATGCCTCGGACCTAAAATCAGTCCACGTGACAACGCGTCACGATAAACGCCCTAGAAATAAAAGTAGCAATAACTCGGCCGCGAAATCGAACGACTAAGCTTATCAGGCAATCATACTGAAGATCTTTAAATAAAAAAACTGGGCAAGTGCGAGTCGGACTCGCGCACTGAGGGTTCCGTGCAAACTATAATTCCCAAATGGAGTCTCAAAGATTTTTCCGAATTGGATTTTTTTTTATGTGACGTAGGTAACAACAAATTTACTGTTTCCAGTTTTATTTTATTTTTTATTATACAGGGTTATTTGTATAACACTGGTAACCTCTCCGGTCTATGTTAACATCATAAACAACAACTTTTGTTCTATGACTTTTTACAAAATACAATTTGTTTACCAAAAACAAACCTTCAAGATTTCGTTGTTGTATCTAACACATTTCAACTCTGTATTTTGCTGTACCTACCTTCGCCTACAGCACACTGTTATCGTAGTAATTTATTTATTTATTATTATTATTTAGTACAGCAATTGCCATTAATACTAAAGCACGTTAATCCTTTCACTCTGTCTTCTCACAGAATCGCAAACTTTCTAATAATATCGTCTTCCATTCATCAGCAAACAAATCTAATCCAGGGTTGGCCTCCACGAGCGCTAGGGTGCTATTATTCTCTGGGCAAAAAGAACATTCCTTGCAAGCCCAAGAGTTCACATCTACATCGTGTATATTTTCATTGCGAATACATGAAATGTGAAAATAATTGTTGCATGCAGTCATGGTGCAGTGTAGGTATTGTTCATATGCATCGATCGTCCCGTCACAGTTAAAGCAAATCATTTTGTAAAAGCAATAATTAAAAATAAAAAACAAAACATCAAAATATTTGAACGTCGGGCGCGAAGGTGTTCAGCATGTAAAAGGCGTGTAAAGCGAAACAATCAAGCGCTGCAATAGAGTCGCGTTTCAACAAATAGCTCCGCACAACGTAGCTGACAGCGCTTGCGTTCACTGCGACAAGCTTGCAGGTGTTCAAGGCACAGTGTAATAGTAAGCAGGGTTCCGAAACATTGTCATCACACCTACCTAGCAAGCATTCGCACCATTTTCGTTTACTCATCACACTACAAAATTGATACGCCAGCATAGACCTCGTAATATTTAGAACGTTCAAATTAAATATTTTTATTTTTGTATGAAAATCTGATGAATTAAAATATGATATTTTTTTTAAAGTCATAGAACAGAAGTTGTTGTTTATGATGTTAATACCATAGTCTTGAGAGATTGCCAGTATTTTTACAAATAACCCTGTATATAGATTATATTATTATATTATACTTGTGCTATAAGACCTTGCTTTGTGCCAAATTTCAGGATTCTGGGTCAACGGGAAGTAATGTTGTTGAAACCTCTACGGTCCGGACCAAGCGTTTCGCCTTGTCGTTTATACCGCGTACATCGAGGGACTGGAATAATTTGCCTGCTGCGGTCTTCCCGTCTGATTATAATTTAGGTGTCTTTAAGGCAAGAGTGAATAGGCTCTTAATAAACTAGCGCGCCTCGCCATCAACGATTGCATCACTGCTTACCATCAGGTGGGATCGCAGTCAAGCACTAGTTTATACCAATTAAAAAAAAAGTACTCAATGAATTTTGATCTTTGAGAGTAACAAAATGTACGTTTTTTTTTGCGACATAAGCGGTCGTATCTTTTTTATTTGTTAACTTACAAGTTTCATTTTTTCACAGCTTGAAGGGACCGCAGACCTGAGTATATATAAAGGGTCCTAACAGACAGACAGATGGACAGACGGACGGACAACAAAGTGATCCTAGAAGGTTCCCATTTTTTCCTTTTGAGGTACAGAACCCTAAAAATAATTAATTATTTGGTATAGAGAATTAGGAATTCAGAGTTGAACATAGTCTAATTGAAGATTTTCGGAATTTTCATGATAAACCAGTCCCTATCAAACATCGATACGAGTCAAGTTAATAATTTACAATCGTTGATGCTAGTGGAAAACTTCTGGGGAATGACATAATCTCATTCTCGTTAAAAGTCAAGTGGTCAGAACAAAGGATTGGAGACGTAACTTGGCTAGGCCTGTTGTAGCGACATCTGACATCCGACCTGTCACTTGATAAGACCGGTTATTACCGGATATTCTGCATCGCGTTATCAGAATTCTCCGTGCTCTGCTCTGACGGTCTTCCGTCCAAAATCAAATATATCTGGCAGTTGCTTAGATCAGTAGCCTGAGTCACGTAAAATCAAACAAGCCAAATATCGTTGAAGTTTTATAGTCGTTCGATCGAAGTCCTATCCAAAAAGCGGTATTCACGATCTATCGACTTATTTCCAGTTACATTAATAAGTATTCTACCAGGATAATGTAATACAGATTTTTTTTTTTAATCGACGAATTTCAAACGACTTTAAAATCGGTGTCGTTCAAACTCGATTGATGGATGTGAATACGAAAATGGTCTAAACGACTAAATCGCTACGATATCGTTACGGTTTTCATTACGTGAATCGGGTTACAGATACAACACACCTTGGTTCGGAGGAGTCTCCCTTTTCAATGGAAGTTTCATCATAATTATTATTTCAGTCGAAAGACGTCCACTGTTGGACATAGGCCTCTCCCAAGCGTCGCGACGACGACAATCCTGTGCGTCTCATATCCATCGGACTCTGACGACCCTCACCAGAGCATCGGATCACCTTATAGGAAGCTATCCAATGAAAGAAAGAAAAACAGTTTATTTACGCGTTAAAGACGCAATCTTAAAACTAGGTACCTAACAGAACATAACATCACAGCAATTGACAGGGAAGATATGCGTTTCCTCCGCGCAAAACGGCCGAACGCTCAGCATAAAGCTGCGGCCTCACGCATAATGCGTTGAGCTCACAGCGCTGGTTTTCAGCATGGGCCGGTCGCTGTGTCGACGTACAGACGCTGGAACGGTGCAGTGAATAAAAGGAACTAAAAATAAGTACAGAAAAGTTATAAATAAAAATAAAATAAATAGATAAGGTGACAAATACAATTTTATAAAGTTTTATAAAGATGCTGCGTCTTCCGGTACGTTGTCGCCACTCCAAAACCTTTCATCCTAATCGACTATCTGTCCTGCGTGCCATGTGCCCTGGGCCCCAAGTCTGCTATTTTTATAGATTCGTCATTCCAACACGATCCCATTGTCATTTTGCTAAAAGTTTGTTATCTGTTAATTCATAATGATCGATCATTGATCGGTCACTGGTCTTGTAATAGAATTGTGGTAGAATGATAGTTTCGAGCATATTAAAACCAATAACTGCACAATAACGTTCTAATGGTAAAACACTGATCAAATAAACTGTCAAAGGTTTACCAGATTACCGCAAACTTCAAATATTCATTTGTCAATATGTACGAGATTAGGTACCATTCTGTCATTTCTTTCAATGGAGTGTCAGTGGTTGACCATTGGAAAGTCGCGTCATTATGACGCCATTATATTAGTAGATTACCAGACTTGTCAAAATCGACAATTATGACATCAATGATAGACCATTCTGACACTATTATAATAGCAGACTTGAGGCCCCCTTAAGTTTGCCATTGCTACTTAAGTTTAACGATTTTTCGAGCTATGTCGGTAGGTTAGTACTCCTACGGTTGTCTTCATTCTGATGTGATCACGCAATGGAGGTTTGCGAGAACAATAAACGTCTGAGTTATTTTTAAATATTATACGTACAGGATTGCGTATGATTGATATTAGCCTTTGCTTGTATTAAGTAATGCCTTTGGCAGTCACAGGAACTAACTTCGCTTTTACGCAGAGTCCGTCTAACTGTCTTAAAGGGCGAAAAATAGGGTAGTTTCCAGGGTCAAAATAATTACATTTTATTTAGTCCATATTTTAGATTATAAAAAAATATTGGACACGTATTTTTTCTTTTTTCGATTAAACCAAAAATAACAAAGATATAGCCCATTAAAGTTACGTGTGACGTCACCCCATGCGAAAAAATGCAGCGCGGCGCGGCGTACAAATAAAAAAATACGTGTCCCTTATTTTTGAATAATGTAAAAGACAGACTAATTACATTTTTTACAGCAACTGGCCTATTTGGGGTTAAATGGGGTTCTGGGTTTTTTTTAGAGGTCGGAAATCTTCTAATAACTCCCATTGCGAGCGAAGCGGAGTGGTTGGTCAGACTTTTACTGACTGGAACCACACCTATGTTCGATCAGTTGCCTTGCATTCTAGGACTGGGGTTTCCCTTTAAAAATCGACACATGGCCCCGGTAGGCTGCGGCCTTGCAGGACCCTACAATTCCCTAATATCTCCTTGAGGCCCGCGTGGAACATTATGCCCCGTCGACTCAGGCTCGATTCGGACGGTTACCGGACGGCGAGCTAGCCATAGCTCATCGTGCTCAAGCCCACGTCTATGTTGGCTGGTAGTCAGAGTCGGGGTCCTGGAGGCTAGGGTGGTCAGGATGTCCGTTTCCTTACGCGTACGGCTGCCTTCTTTGGCAGCATTATTGCATTGCAGAAGGAGGGTACTGGGTTGCTTAGATAAAACTAGATTTATGACATTCAGTCTACAAAAAGCACCACAGCCGGTTGCACCATTCGGTCTGACAGCTCATGTGTACGATAGAATGGTACTAATTGTGGATTCCATGCCACATCTTGAAGTCTTGTTTAATAGTGTGTTGACATGGAGTGAAGAAATAAATTTATTCGCTGTCGCATGTTGCAGAATCAAGAGACACAGAGACAGCAAATGAATTTATTTTTAGGCTGAGATGATTAATTTTTGTTTTTAAAATTCTTTTGGATTCCACCAATTTATCTACCTTTGCTCTTGCTCATTTCATTTTGACGTGCTGTATTTCATTTTTATAAAGCCCTTCGTTTTCCTAATAACGAATTAAAAATTATGTCTTGGCCAGATCTTAGAAATTGATCACTTTGTGAACTGTACCCCTAGCCAAGTTGCTAATCTGCAATCGTTAACGCTAGCAGAAAGCTTCAAATGTACGGAATGACGTCATTTGAAGCTTTCTCGCTCAGTGACGTGGTCAGAACAAAAGAATTGGCGACGCGGCCAACTCGAAGCGTTCGGCGCAAGCGAAACGGTTGTAACTTGGCTAGGGGGACTGTACAGTAGAACTGGCCAGATCGTTTTGAACATTAAAGTTGGATGATATTTCAATCCTCGTTTGGCCTACATTATTTAGACCTTTTAGCATCATAGAAATGCTACATCAATGATATGGTCAAACGAGGGTTGACATATCATCAAACGTTGGCCATATCATGAAGTAATCAATTTTAGGATCTGACCATGACATATGCACTGGAAAATACCTATATAAAGCACTTTTTTTTAGTAAGTACGGTGTTGCAGAAACACACTAGCTTGATGTATAACCCTGCTTTAAGTAGACGAAAGGGTAAAACAGACAGAATTTGCTCGACAGCATTGGTTAAATTAGAAACTATCTGTCAGCAGTTCGTTTTCTGTGTGCTTTACAATAAAAATAACAAGCTACTTAACAATAATCCATGTTTTTTTTGGAACTGTAAAAGGCTCATGAAGAATGGCTCCCAACCCTACCATTTTTGTAAGCAACCACGTTTCAGTGCCTTAACTTATCATTGTCAACACGCCTGGTCTTGAGACACTTTGATATGTTGGACGAGAAGATACTGCTCAGTTTCTCGAATGTATCTTTTTAATTCATTGTTAATATACTCGTGCATATTTCATAGTTGACTAGCTTCTCTAGCATGAAAGTAGGTTTCTCCATACAAACTTTGGACTACTGTTTCATCCCCTTAGGGCGTGAATTTTGGCAAATCCTCTCTTAGTGCTGGCCAACGTGATAAGACGACCTTGTGTAAAATTTGAGGCTCCTAGTACCAGTACTTTTGGCTGTGCATTAATATGTCAGTCAGTCAGTTTCTCCTTTATATACAAGGTGGAACGGACAGCCCTCCGCAAAGTTTAAGGGCTTGCTCAGTAGACAAAACTAAAAAACCGTCCATAAAAATTTTTTTCAGGAAACGAAAAAAAACATCGGCCTCTCCATACAAACTGTCCAATCAAGTTTATAATTTTGTATGGAGAGGCTGATTTTTTTTTTTTTAGTTTTCTGAAAAAAAATTTTGTGGAAGGTTGTTCAGTTTCGTCTACTGAGCAAGCCCTTAAACTTTGCGAAGGGCTGTCCCTTACACGTTATATATACCTAGATTATGTAATCGAATCATGTTTACTCGATCACGTAAAAGCTGTGGTTACCTATAATTATGCAAAGTTTTACAAAGTTGCACTTACAAAGTTGATACTTGTCGGTAACCCTTAATAAAGTATATAAAAGTCCAACAACCAGTCCATCAATCAGCCGTACAAAGGAATACTCACTTCTATCAAGATCAGAGACTTTATAAAAGATTCTAAAAAATATTCTTAGAAGATTAGTAAAAAGAACTCTCGTATATTATGTTTACTATTTAACATCCTTACAATACTAAAACGTCCTCCTATTTGCGGGAACGCTTTTCCTACTCACATCCTTCTGATGCTCCTTGCAGTCTTGACATACATTTTCACTGTTTTTCATACGCGCTCTTACGCGATTATGACGTTATTACACATTTTTCATCAGATATTTTGGAAATACAGTATCTTGTGGAAATTGTCTAGGCTTCTATGAAAATCAATTTATAAATTTGTGTAAAACTAATCCTGTTAAGACCTCTGAAAATCTGCTATTTTGCATGAACTTTGACACTTCATAATTTACTCAAAAATACAAAAAATCAAAAAAATAAAACATACAAGCCTAGCAAATTTTATCAAGAATCTATATAATGATAATGTTTTTCAAAAACTTTTAAGTGTTTAAAAAAAACACGTATTTCCTGGAACAAGTTTTGTAAAATATTCGAGTAAATCACGGAATTACAGAATGCCAACAGAGTTTTCAGGTATTATCACTCTTTTTTGCGTTGCCTTTTCGTCAAACATCACGTTGGACTGCGTTAGATGAAGTAACAAGCTTTTAAACCATGCTCGATGTTTACGATAGGCGAGTGGAAAAGCAGCCTCTTAAATCCTCTCCCCGTTCCACCGATTTCTATTCCTACTCCTTCACTGCGCACGCAGTACGGTTGTGGAATTCACTACCGCCTGACAAATTCTTGGAGTTTTTAAAAGAAGAGTGAAAGGTTTTCTTTCACTCTTCTTTTATGAAATATTTATAATTTTATGATTATCGTGTAGAAAATTGAAAGATTTTTTTAGATAGAAATTTGCTTATTTTGTGTTCAGGGTTTTATCTACGAGTATGTTATTAGCAATTATTTTATTTAGGTGTTCCTTCACTCTTCTTTTAAAAACTCCAAGAATTTATATTTTTATCATATTCTTTAATATGTATTTTTGTGAAATTTAATTTACTGTGTATGTATATAATTATAGTAGTTTTTCTTTTTTGCATGTTAAATTATTTCACTGTAAAGTATGTATTTTGTGTCTTTTACACACAGTGTCTAAATTTAAATTTTCTCCAACTTTCTTTTCGCAGGTTTTCTGGAAGAGATTTCTTTAGAAATAAAGTCAAAGTCAAATATTTATTTGTTACACATAGGTTTATATGATAGAACATCATGGCGTTAGTTAAAAAATAACGTTTCACTATGTGTTGCCTTGCTGGGCATACAAATATTGTTTCACATGGTACATAAAACATTAAATACATTCTCATGTTGTATGTTCTATGACTAATTAAAATTAAATCTTTAACTAGAAATTATAACACATCACAATAAAACAAAATAAAATTTTAAAATAGAACAAAGAATCTCTTAAAACAATGTTTAGTAACTGAAATAGGCTGCTACTAAATAAATCGGAGAATGTGGAGTTAGGAATAGTCTGTCACTTATCTTCTAGATATTCATTAATACTATAATATGCTTTTTGTATTAGGAATTTAAAGAGTGCTTTTTTAAAGTATTTTAGATCTTTTAAAGTTGTTATGGATTTAGGTAGTTTATTAAATATTTTTGGTGCCATTCCTAAAAAACTTTTCGAGAAAAGAGCGGTTTGGTGGGTTTTTGATAATAATATAACATAATAAGCATCACCTATGTACTATTCTTCTGTTTCCTTCTTCTTTTTTTAATTATTGAGTGAACATAAATGGTTAAACAAATAAAAAAAACGGAATTGATAAATTATTATAATATCACAGTTAATAAAATGAACGTTTCTCTAAAAACATTTGAATTTCCATAAGACTTTTTCCTTTGGTTTCAGGTACAAAGAGTAAACTAAACAGAAATGCAAGAGCGCATGTACCCGCAAAAACCCAGAAGGTTATAGGAGGTCCCAATGCTGTTAACATATAACCAAACGCAGTTTGTATTCCAAATCCGGAGACCCAGCCGATGGTCACAGCACACGTCCCTCCGAAACCTCTGCAAGTGTTCGTGAACATTTCACCGATGAAGGCGTTCGGGATGACGTCAAAACCTGGAAAATATAATAAAAGGCAATTTATATTGGGTTACTTGTAAAACACTGACAATCTCTTAGAACCATGTTGCTAACATAATAAACAACAATGTTCTATATTTTTTAAATCATATTATTTTAGTTCATCAGATTTTGATTACAAATAAAATAGCGGAAAGGAGCGGGGATCGCGAGGTGGGGTGCTTGATGCGCTTGCATCGCGTAGATCGATATAGCAATATACCGAATTGAAATGTGTTAAATAGAACAACGAAATCTTGAAGGTTTGTTTTTGGTAAATTTAATATATTTTGTAAAAGTCAGAACAAAAGTTGTATAAGATGTTAGTAATATTGTATTACTGCAAGGTGTTAGTATTATTATCTTGAATAATTTTTGTTGAGGAAGACACTCTACTAAAATAGTGAATGACGGATAATAGTGGCTATAGAACAAAGAAATCGTGTTGTGTCAACCTCAGGAATGAAGCTGATAAATTTTATTTTAAACTTCTTTCTCGTGTTCTATTTAAAATCGCTCTAGCTGACGTTATACTTGCTTCCAGTTCAAATATATTGTGTTAAGTTTACTCTGCTAAATATTGTAAACTGAAACCGTCAAAGATAAATGACACAGAATTTACTTTTTTTTTTGAGGGTTACAAATCATCAAATAGTTTCTCCCAATTTGGGAGGGGGGAGAAGGAGTGTCAAACCACTTATATTGACTAAAGCACATTCTCCTTTAGTGGCTCTGAGCATTTCAGGATTTCGGCGACTCTTTCGAACAATCGTCCATCCCTGGCAAGCAGTAGCCTAAGCAGGCCCATCAATTAAGCTGCCATCTCTTGGATCATATCTCGGCATAGGCCTGAGCCTAGTCTTTATCGGATGATGAGCTACTTCTTACTCGCCGTCTGTAAGTCTGCGCTTACGGTGATTAGGAATCACCTTGCGACTCCTGATACTCAACGTGTTCCCTTATACTTAGTACAGTGATTAGTCTGTTATGAATAATACCTGTACTAAACCAGCGTCAGGCAACTGCTACGGTTGTCTGACATTATGGTGAACTGAACCTATTTGGCACTACCGCGAGACACATTGCTGCTATTTGTTTTTATTTTAGTTTTATGTTTTATTTAAGCTCTTAATTAATGTTTCAATTCTTGTTTTGTTCATTGTGTGCCAAATAAACAATGTTTTCTTTCTTTCTTTTATTATTATGCTCAAAAACATAATATGAAAATTAGTGTAACGAAAATTCTTGATAAACTTACCGCTAAAATATGATAGGAAGAAACACATCATTGACACCAGCGCCATCCACTGCAAATCGTCGGCGGCTGGATGACCAGAGTTCAAAAGATAGAAGTAAATCCCGAGAGCAGCCTGTATAACAAAAATATTAAGATAAACTCTACCTACATCACACAAATAAAAAACGAAAGTTTATTTATGTACGAATATGTAGGTGTGAATATTTATGTTTGTTACTGAACGCTCAAATGGCTGTATGGATTTGGATGAAATTTGATACACGGGTAGAGCCTGTGGGTAGAGCTTTTGAGTAGGTACTCAAAAATGTATAAAGTACTTGTCAGGCAGCTAAGGTTTTATACATTGTACTGTTAAATTAGCAAAAAAAGTATGTTTTGGTATATTTTAATAATGCAACCAATGAAAAAAAAAACTGTACTGATAACACGTTGGGTACTTCTACTTTCTTCTTCTTATAGTGATGGCAAACGTAGTTGGTAGGTAGGTAGTAGTCGGCGTTGCATACTAACTACCTACAGGTCATTGGGCTCGCTCAGCTGACGTTTTCGGAGATATTAATTTCGTACATGCGTAAATTAATACGAGTTTTGAAAAAAAGGTACTTTATTTTTTAATTTTATCTTTATAAATCGATAGTATTTCATGTACCGGATCGACCCTCCACGGGATTAAAACGATCAAAATTTAGCGGTGTATACATGTAAACCTTTATGTTAGTGTGTTCATAAACTTACCAAACTTAAAGAACAACCAGCCGTTGAGAATAACAAAATAATTCTTCTTCCAGATCTATCAACTATTATAGGAGCAAAAATGGTGGCCACGACTTGAGTAGCACCAATGATAATAGTAGATATATGAGGCTCCAGGTTTGATTTACTCATATCGAATATGATCGTTGCAAAAGACATAACTGCGATAACTCCACTCGCTTGTTGAAAAACATTTAACGATATAACGATAAATGCGGCCATTCTGTTTGATCTGACCGTGTACATCTCAGTCAGTTGTGCCATGTTCGATTTTGGCTTTTCATTTGCTTTGGTTACGATTTCGTCTATGTCGTCTTTTCTACCTAGTGATACGAGAGTGGCTATCGCTTCCTCTCTTCTGCCTGAAATGGAACACATTTTTAATAAAAATATACATTCAACCGAACATAGAGCCTGGGGTGCTATTCTTTAAGAAAACAACCTTGAGCGCAGCACTGGCTGTAGCGACGAGTCGAGATCACAGTACATTGAATTAACAATCCAATGCAAAGGTTCATTGAGTTGTTAATCCAATGTACTGCGCTCTCGACTCGTCGTTGCGGCCAGCGCTGTGCTCAAGGTCGTTTTCTTAGAAAATAGCACCCCTTCTCCTATTTGAAATCTATTAAAAAAGAATTTGGTGGAATTAAAGAAAAGGTCGTGCCTAAGATTTTGAGTATGATTCTATCCACAATCATACTCAAAATCTTAGACTTTTTAAGATAAGAGAAAATCAAGGATACTCGTAAAAGAATGAAGCGTGTCAATATTTTAAAAATATACAAAAAAAATACCTTTTATGACTTGATAAACAGCGGTTTCAGGAACGAAAAAGAATACAGCAAAGAGATAAATTGCAGTCAAGACTGCGCCTATCCAGCTGATTACTGAGTAAGGCACATACGGGCCAACTACATACGCAAACAGAATACCGCTAGTGGTGAAAAGTCCTGTCAGAGTTAGTGTGGTATACACATTAAATGTAGGACAAGTCAAGGGTCGACGTGAAGTTAGTTGCTATACTAGCAGTCTCTCGACTAGACGTCACTCCTTGGGTTGAGTCTGCTTACTGACGATTTGGTTGTTTCATTTACTATAAACCTAAATCCCTAACTAGTGATTTTAGTGAACACCACATTGGCGACGAGTAAAAGCGCAGTAAGTAAAGTGATCTTAACTCAAATAATGTACTACTTACGGATATTGGTCAGCAACAAAATTAATGTTTACAGCACAAAGTGTTTAAAAAAAAAAAAAATAAGTGACCGTTACCTAAGTGAAATTCTGTAAATATTTCATAAATTGGTCAGCAAGAAAAGTATTATTTTACAGCACAAAGTGTTTTGAAAGAAAAAATAAAAATAAGTGACCGTTTTCTACATTAAATTGAAATTTAGTCAATGTTACAGTTTCATAGAAATGTCCATATTTCGGTCGTTATTTAGCTATGTATTAGCGATCTGCGTCAGTGATTAGCTGAGAGATGCACAATATAAATCGATGAAATCACTTCTTCATTTAATACATAAACGGTACCGTATACTATATCGGAATGTGATTAGGGCATACAAAATGTCCCTACATTTCGAAAATAATAAAAATTCCAAATACAATGTTTGTTGACCAAATTCGTTTGTGGCTACATAATATCAAAACAAAAGTGCCAACGAGAGTTCGTTAAATGATCAGTACCAACGAGTGTTCGTTAAATGATCGAAACAAAATAAAAATATTCGATCAAAATTTCCAGCGATAAACACGTTTACTTATAGATGCTAATCTTATCGAAAGATATTATTAGATCCAAAAATGAAATGTGCCAACGTGAATATCGTCAAGTACCAGTTTTAACGTCAATTACCACTTCGATACTTCGAAGCAATATGATGCCTGGCTAGGTATCACTGTATAGTTAAAACTAAATAAGTGTCATAAAATCCTTAAGGCTAATTAAATAAAATACATTTTGCACTGGCTTTATCCATCAAACAAAGAATTTGTCACACGCGTTATAACGCCCCGATGTGGTTGGTTCTTCAATCTCTATTTCAAGTGGCCGTTTTGCTGAGTAGCATGGCGCGGCACTCCGGCGCAGGTACCTATTAATGGACCCTTGTGCGACTTGCTAACTAAAGTTTGTTTATTTAAATGTTATAGGAACAGTGCCCATAGAGTTCTTATCTTAGCTGGCTACAATCAATTCAGGGTTATAAATAAATTAACGATGTGTTGTGTACCTATATTATTCTTGCATTTTAGTTGAAAACAAGAATAAGATGGAAAAAAAAAATAACTTATTTGAATTGTGGGTACAATTCTTGATTCTATTTCAAATATGATTTGAATTGTAGATTTAGTTCTGGATTCAATTCCCTAAAGAATATGGAAGATTATCACAATGAAAAATCATAACCCTTTAAAAACAGCAATCCCATCCTCGTCGCCAATGTGGTGTTCACTAAAATCACTAGTTAGGGATTTAGGTTTATAGTAAATGAAACAACCAAAAAAAGTGAAAAAGTCCAACAGCTATTTGATTCCTAATAGCTTAAAAAAATAATAGCAAAAAGACGAGCTAGACAAACTGTATAGGACCTGGCTTGTAAATAAAACAATATTTCATCTTTTTGGGTACCTCTGGTGATCCCGGGTAAGCCTGATGATCAATAATATTATACAAAAATATCAATGCTGATGATGGTATACGTATTTATCTGTAAATACGTGAGACCTAGATAAATATAATAAGTACTAGCGTAGTATTACTTAAAACGCTATGTACATGTTTTAAATCAAAGTTCATGAATAGTTAAGAAGTCAATCAGTGAACAAGATATATAATGCCATAGCGAAGGAACGCTATGTACATGTTTCAAATCAAAGTTCATAAATAGTTAAGAAGTCAATCAGTAAATGCTATACATTCAACAAAAATAAAAAAAAGTTGAAAAAGATATAGTGCCATAGCGAAGGAATTGTTGACTTTACTTACAACATAGTGATATAACATAAAAAAAAGACTGGAAGAATTAGAAATAAACACTCGCAGCACTTTTAAGTTAATTTGTGATGCGTTGTTAAATAATTTCCAGAAACCCGTAAGTATTTAAACAACTATAAAGGTATATTGTATTTCGAAGGCGCAAATCTTAAATGGTTTACAGATGTTGTTCTGATTCTGAAAGTCTTGTGCATGGGAATTTACATTTCTGTAAACGCACAATACAAGTGTGGGGCAAACAAGTGGGGGGCCTAATGTGGGGCAAAGGAAAAAAAAAGAACATCTGATAACGATAGACAATTCTGTAATCAAGGTATATACAGTATTAAACGAGAAATAATAACGTTTTAATAGGTGCCTACTGGATTCCGAATCTGGAATAAAAAAAAAAAAAAAATACAGTCAAAGCAGTCAAAAAATAGACGGACATCAGACCTTAAGAAATATCCAAGTCGAGATATTAGAGAAGCCTACAAGAAAATTAATCAATTTATGTTATCTACCCTTGTTGGACCACCATAAGACCACCGAGTATGAAGCATCACCTTCAATTTAAATCAATTTAAAACAGAAAGTAGAAAGCTAATGCTTTCTTAAAAATTAAATAACAATACTACATTATTAAAGGCCAAAGTATATTTGTAAGTCTAATACAAATGCTAAATGTACTCAAATCTATGTGGTTCTTTATTCAAAAGATCATTTCAGACACTACAAAACTGTGTAGATACACAGTTCTTATAAATGATTACACCATTACATATTACAGTGGATTTTGAAAGAGACTTTGACCTCTGAGTTTGTTTCTGTGTTTCTTCTCAGAGCAGTCAGCTAGGAAACACAGACCTCATCTAGTTAAAAAAAAAAAAAAAAAATTACGAGTAAAAGAAAATACAATTGAAATGTTTTCATTTTGTATATCTATATGAAAAAGAGGATATTGTTGTTTTAAAACCTCTCAAATGTGTTAAACGCAATTCATTTCAAAATCTTAAATGCTGTAATTGCATTCCAAAACCGAATTACCATCTAAATGCTAAATATTATAATATCACTTAAAATCTAAATAATTTTATAAAAAGGAAGACATGTGGGATACACATTAAGAATCCTAAATATATATTTGTACTTCAAAAACCAAATGTAAATTATAATCTAAGTGTGCTAAATAATGTAATATAAATTATTGTACTTCAAAAACCAAACAAGCGATTTTTGTAAATTATAATCTAAGTGCTAAATATTGTAACTGTGCTTGAAATGTAAATCATTTTATAAAAAGGAAGAGATGTGGTATACACATTAAATGTAGGACAAGTCAAGGGTCGACGTGAAGTTAGTTGCTATACTAGCAGTCTCTCGACTAGACGTCACTCCTTGGGTTGAGTCTGCTTACTGACGATTTGGTTGTTTCATTTACTATAAACCTAAATCCCTAACTAGTGATTTTAGTGAACACCACAGTTAGCATTCTACCTCGAATCCTTGTTGATCTGGAAACATAATAATGAATATTAAATTTACTACGTAACTTTTTTAACCTATTCAGAATTTGTTTTTCATTGCTACCTTCAGTATAAAACTGTAGAACGGTTTGGCGACAGTTTTTCTTATTTCACAATTACTTTGGTTAAAATAGGTGAATAAACTTAAATTTAGCAAACGATGTAAGTAAATAACAAATATAGGAAATCAAAGTATTTCTACATATATGAATTATTTTCACTGTCAATGGATTCAAAAAGCGTAGCTTGTTACAAAATTGGCACACATGGCTACGCTTAGATGTTATTTGTAAATTTTTTAGTTGATATCTGGATTTTGCACATAATATCAAATTGATTTGGACGTTTTTGGCATTCATAAATCTCAGCCGAGTGTGTGTCAGCAGTGATTACCAATATAGTTTGTAACTTTAGGAACAGCAAGTATCCTTTTTTTATAAACAGGAGTCGGCGTATGCGTGAGCATATATGTACTTATGCTTACTTTATAACGTTAATCAAAGTGTTCAGACAATATAGTTTTCTTATGCAGGCAAAACAAAACTATACTGAGGTTCAGGAACCTAGAATGTTTTACTAACGGATAATTTTTTTAATTACGTACTCGTTACTTTTTATCCACAACAAAGTACTTTTTGATAATAATTTACTAAGATAGAAGATCAGCAAATATAAATGCATAACATATTAAGATAGGAAGAATATTATCAGCATACATAATTGCATTTGTTTAATACGTTATCTTGAAAGATTTCTCAATAAGAAATCTTAGTGTCTACCTGGAGTCCTATTCCGGTATAAGATGGCAATAGACTTGGTGAATTATCTGCTTTAAGTGTCCCGTTGCTGACATAAGGCTGACCTTCTATTAATAAAACCGTCAATACATATATTTCTTTAGAGACAATTATGAATGCTTTAAGACTTAACGTATGAAGGCTGTAGTGACCTTTTATTTCTTGCAACATATTCGTAAAGGTACTTACGTCATCTCTCCAATGTAAACAAGGTTTAAAACAAATATTATTCCACTTGCAACACCTCCAAGTATTCTGCCTATAAATATCATGTACAAACGTGAGGTAAATGCCAAAATAACGTAAGCCAGTAAAAGGACGACTCCACCAATGCAAATGCAAGGTTTTCTGCCAATCACGTTACAGAGATATCCTGAGAAGTAAGGACCTGAAAGATAAAAATAATTTTAGAAGATCTGGTTGTGAATCATTGCAGACATGATGTGCACTAGAACGCTACAAGACGGACGGACTGACAGCTATTTTCGCATATAGGTATAGAACAAATTAACAGTTAAAAAATAGGACAGGTGATGTATAGAGGCGAGATTAACCCACGTTGGTTTTTTTTTACTGCAAACAGTAATAATATTCTTAATCATTTAGGAAAAGTATAGATAGAAAAGAAAGTAAGTATAGCTGGGGAGACTATGCGTCAAGGAATGAAGGACGTATTGTAATTTGGAATATAAAGACGATCTAGAGATTTATAAACCTCTTCATTTACATATGATTTATTTACAGCTTGAAGAGGAGGTTGGATTGTTTTGATTCTCCTATATGATTCTTGTCACTATTCCGGCCTTTTTGTGCTGTAACTGTTTTTAAAGATTAAAGTTTGTTAATTTAAACTTGTTAAATCTTTGAGTTATTTTTACTAACGGACTTTGGTTTCCTTACAGACGTTCTTATTCATAAATTAACCATGTATTACTTTTTTATGGTTTTTATTCCTGTGATTCTTGAGAGTCATTTCGAAAGGTGCGAAAGGTTTTGTAGTTTTGTGGCATCCGATTTGACTAAAAACGGTTACAATTTTTTTTTCGTTACAATTTATGTCTGCTTGGAGATGTAAGTGTGTCCTACTTTGGTTGTAAATAATGTAGTAGTAACGAAAACTCTGATAATATGTGAATCCCGGAACATATCTGGCATCGTGGTCTAAGTTGGTGATACCTGTTTGACTCTTCCAGATAGGACAAGTCTACACAAGAAAGTTCGGAAAGGAACAGGAAAGTACGGAAGTTTATCGAAGTCTTTGCTTATGAGTACTCACAACAAGATCTTATAAAATAAAGAAATATTTTTGATGATCATACAAACAATAGCCCCGAGAGCCATAACGGAGACAATCCAGGAGGATTGAGCATCATTAGTGACAGTATCCAAGGGTGTCTCCTCCTCATTCTGCAGCTTTGCAAGCACGGGTGCCACCCAGCCGGTACAGTAGCCCACTAAGAACTGACCTAGGTATACTGAAATGATAATTATAATGATATTAGTATTATTAATGATAAAATAGTAAATTATATTGGGAAGAGATGAAAAGAATCTGGTATTCTTCAAAGGGTTAGGCAAACGGGTTTGGACTGCAGGATTGTTCGAAAAAGTTTCCACGGCCCAAGAAAGGACGGAATCAAACAGCTTCTGAAGGACCTTGAGGACCGGTTTTTCACCCGCGTTCAGAAGTTCGGCCGTAATTACTTCTTCACTCTGCGCTTTATTATTTTTAAGCTGCTTCAGAGCCATCTTAATCTCATACAGGCTAACGTCTAGGATGTCTTCTGTATTCTAGTAAACAGGATCAATCTAGATTTAGGGTCGTTTGTTAGATTCACAGCGGGTTTAGTGATTGATAAACGCTATGTAGTTAGGATCTTTTACCTTCAAATTAACTTTTAGCTTCCAAAAACTCACAAATAACAGCCACATTAACACCTTACATAATTGTAGGGCAAGAATAATAAATCAGTGTCCAAAAATAATGAAATAAATCTTGAGATCTCGTTTTGAAAATATATCTAACTAGCTTTTGGCCGCAGTTTTGCCCGCGTACATAAAATATAGCCTTTGTCACTCAGGAATAAAGCAGCTTTCTATCGGTGAAAAAAATTTTGTAATCGGACCAGTACTTTCAGAGATTGCAACCTACAAAAAAAACAAACTTTACCTTTATAATATGTGTAGATGTTGTATTTTTTAATTAAAATAGCGAAACTTGGTTGGCAAAGTTTTTTTGTTTGTGTTTGTGATAAGAGCTGTCAAATAGTGTTTAATAAAGATTTATTTGAAATAAAAAAATAATATATCTAACAAAAATTTTCATTTATGTTTCCACGTGTTAATTCAATTCAATTCAATTCAATTCAATCTTTATTGCTATAACACATGTGTTACATTAGATCTTATAAAGTAGTTACATAAGTGCACATGGACCCTGTCGGGCACAGCAATTTCATATAGAACAATTTTAAGAGAATTATAATTTTGAAAAAATAAAAAATAATCGGATATACAACTCAAATTAAATGAAATACAAATGTCACTAACATAGAAGATAAAATTAATAAATGTCATAAGTTCATTAAATGTCAAAATACATTCTTTCAATTGTCAGAGCCGTGTTATTTATTATAAAATTATAAATGTCGAAATAAATTCAATATAAATGTCGAAATAAATTCACAATAAATGTCAAAATAAATTCATTACAATTGTCAAAATAATTTAATTATGAATGTCAAAAATAAATTGATTAAAAATACCAAAATAATTCATTACAAATGTTAAAAGTTTTATTACAGATGTCAATATAAATTAATTAAATAAGAATATTACAAATACCAGAATAAGTTAATGTCAAAAAATAAAAGATAGAATAAAACCGTAACAATGTCAAAATAAATTCATTGAGAATGTCAATAAGGTTCACAAAAACATACATTTACCAAATTATAAACCAAATATGAAAAAGATGTCAAATGTTTAAAAGTCATTAATGGTGTTATCAATTTTTGAAGTCGTCATCAAAGAATTCTTTCACTGAATAGTAACATTTCTCGACTAGTAGTTTTTTTAGCCGTTTAATAAATTTTATGTCACTTTCCTCAGTTTTAATGTCATTCGGTATTTTGTTATATATTTTTATTGACCCTACATGAGGACTCGAACTGTGTAGTTTTAACTTTGATGGAGGTACCACAAGCGTGTTTTCAAATTGTGAACGCGGTGCGTATCGGCGAGGTTGGTCTGTTATTTTTTTATAGAAATTAGGGTTTTTTCTTACAAATTTACAGCTTTCTAAAATATAAATTGATGGTAACGTTAGAGTTTCTAGTTTACGGAAATGCGGTCTACAAGTTTCATCATGATTAATATTTACAATTATCCGAAGACATTTTTTTTGTAGGATAAACAAGTCATTGCTATCTACACTGTTTCCCCAGAGAATGATACCATAAGAAAGCCATGCGTATGCGTATGCATAATAAGCAGATAGTGCGGTTTCGAGATTAGTTGTTTTTTTTAGCTCACGTAAAGCATAGATAAAACTAGATAACTTGGTTTTAATTTTCTGTATATGTGCTTTCCAGGTCATGTGAATATCTAAGTCCAGACCCAGCAAGGTAAAAGTGTCGACAAATTCCAATTTTATACTGTCAAACGTAAAATTAATATGTAAAGGATTTTTTTGGCGGGGCCTAAATTGCATTAATTTAGTTTTTGTAAAATTAATCTCCAAATTGTGGTCTTCCATCCAATTTCGTATATTAGTCATTATATTATTTAAATTGTCAGTTAGGTGTTGAGAGTCAGTACAAGAAGTAATTAAAGAAATATCATCGGCAAATAGTACGCACGAATCCGTCATAATCTTAGGGAGATCATTGATATAGATCAAAAACAGCAAACACCCGACAACACTACCTTGCGGAATAGAATGTCCAATAGAAAGCCCCTTTGAACGTATCTTCTTCAATTCACCAGTTAGTTGATCTAAATATTCAATTTCTACAAATTGTTCCCGATTTTGTAGGTAAGATGCAAACCATTTGTGTGTAATACCTCTGATGCCAATACCGTATAGTTTGTCGAGCAATATTTTATACTGAACTTTGTCATATGCCTTGGTCATATCGAGCAAGATACCTATCGCGTATTTTTTATTATTTAAAACGTTTAGTATTTCTTGGGTAAATTTATATGTTGCTAAAACCGTGGAACGTTTTTTCCGAAAGCCGTTTTGACATTCATCGAAAACATTAAACTTTTCGCAAAAGTCATAGACGCGTTTGCACATAGCCTTTTCAAATATTTTAGATGATGTAGGTAGTAGTGCAATCGGACGGTAATTGTTTGGATCTAACTTTGAGTTTTTTTTGTGAATTGGTTTAATTATCGTTTTCTTTAGAACGTCTGGAAATATTCCTTCTGAGAACGATTGGTTGACCAAAAGATAGAATGGTATTGTTAGTTCCTCAGCACATGTTTTGATCAATATAGGAGGAAGTTCATCTATTCCGTGGCTATGTTTATTTTTAAGATTCTTAATAATACTTCTTATTTCATGCGGTGTGGGTGGATAAAGAAACATAGTGTTATCAGTGGGTCGGAGCACGGGTCGGCCGCGCGGCTCTGACTCACCATGCTTTGTTTGTCCTACTGTTGCGAAAAATTCATTGAGCGAGTTAGAAACCTGGTTTGGATCAGACGTAAGTTTATTATGGATCAGCAATGCAATGTTCTCTTTAGTTTTATACTGGTTTTTATTGGTACGTTCTTTAATAATTCTCCACATTGATTTAGTTTTATTTGATGAATTTTTAATTTCCCTAATATATTGTAGCTTTTTAGATTTATTGACAACCCTTTTTAATGTTTTTTCATAAATTTTATAATGCTTTCTTAATACCGGATCATTAGAGTAAGAGGTAAGAATTCGGAATAATCGCTTATTTTTACATGATATTTTAATACCTTTGGTCATCCAACTTTTTCTTTTCTTTCGATTTAATTTTAAGGTTTTTACGGGTATACAGTCATTTAGTATTGTGAGTAAAAGATTTTCAAATGAATTATAGTTATCGTTTATATTTTTTCCCGAGCTTATTACTTCATTCCAGTTAATTTTTTGTAGTTTCAGTCTGAAGTTTTCCATGTTTTTACTGTTAAAAATTCTTTTTGTCGTTTTCCAATGTTTACGTTTATTTTGTTTTACGTCAATTATTTTTAAGTTCATTATTAGTCCTTTATGGTCAGAGAAACCGAAATCGTTAACAGAAACGGTTATGAGTTTTGAGTCAAAGTTTATAAATATGAGATCAAGACAAGTTGAAGTGGATTTCGTCACTCGTGTAGGGTGTTTTATACATTGAATGAAGTTATTTTCAAGCATTAAGTTGATTAGCATATTTGTTTGCAAGCTATTTTCTAAGACATTTACATTAAAATCACCGCCGATAATGACTTTAAGTTTACTATATTTTTTTAATATCAATTCCTGTATTAATTTTAACTGTTTATAGAAAACATCAGGCTGTCTTTTATTCCAGTACAAAGTCACAAGTAAAGTTTTAAGTTTAGGCAGTTCTATGGCACATACTTCTATAATATATTCGACCGACATATCCATAATATCCTTTCGTTCAATAAAATCTATATGTTCCTGTAGCAATATACACACACCGCCACCTGCGTAGTTCTGTCGGCAATATGACGTTGCGAGGATGTAACCGGTACAACTAATTAGATCCTTCTTTGCATGTGATAGCCACGTTTCCGTAAGACAGAGAGCTAAATATTTGTCTTTGTTTTCATCTAAAAATTCTTCTAATAAGTCAAGTTTGTTATTAATACTTTGAATGTTTTGGAACAATACTGTCATGTCATAATTTTCTTTAGGAACGAAAGGTGTTAATTTCTTCTGTGTTATCCTGTGAGTAGTCAGTGTTGCGTTTGTCGGTTATGTTTTCGCGGGTGATTTCTTTACTTTTTAGGTCAGTTGTTTGGTTACAGTCAGTTTTTTTCGTCGATTTATTTTGCCCTGTCGTGTCTGCAGTAGGTTGGTATTGTTTCCCGTCTATTATTAATTTATTATTTTTGATGATTGCGTGTCGTCCTTGTTGTCTTGCTGAGCGTAGGTGTTCTTGCAATGTTTTTTTTTGTCGAAGTTCAGTCTCGTTTAAGTATTCAGAGATATAAAGTTAGGAATTTAGTAGTTTTTAAATATTGTCAGTAACGAAGTAAGATCTACATTATTTTATTCATTAAGATGCATTGTGTATGGAAGATAACTTAATGTAAATAAAATTTGTATAACTTACCTTGTTTAATTTTTATAAATTCTAAGATCATTTGGTGTATATTTTTTTTAGTGTTTAAATACAATTTTTATCTCTTAATTTAGAAAATTTATCGATAGCTTAAATAATTGTACTTGTTGCTGCAAACCTTTCAGATACAATTTAAATAATTTTACTTGTTATTACACAACTTTCAGTAATACACACATTTCATTTTACGTGTTTATCAAATGGAGACTTATTTATCTAAGTGACGTAAACTACCTTTTATTTGAGAGCTATAAGGTTCATTTTAATATCGAAATTAGCTCTAATAATTAGATATATATATATGTTATAGATGCTATTATCTAAATCCGACTGCTAGTAATTTTTAATATTTTTTTTAAATCAAGAGAGTGATTTAAAAAATTACTCAATGTCTCGTAGTAACTTTTACCTTTTATTAAGCTATATTATATTTTATTATAGAAAATTTATTTTTTTACTTACAGCATCCTGCTATTAGGAATTGTTTTCTAATACTTGTGACAACATCAGCTGCAACGACACCCATATCTGCAATTTCCAATCACACGCACAGCACACTAAAATATTATAAATTTATTTTTACTTTGACATGGTATCATAATAATATGTATGTATATACAACTAACTATCAAGTATATTCTCATACTGTTTGACTTAACTTGAGTAAGACGTATTTATTTTATTATATCTTATAGTACTTCCGCGAGAATATGATTATTGATATTTAGGGATAGATGGTAAATATCAAAATATTTGAAACCTTTATTTTGCAAGACTCTAGCGCTCATCATCGCGTCATTCAGTCTGTGTAACAAACTGAGTGATGTAGAGAACCACGATTTATTCGAACCGTGTATTTATGTCACCGTCATTCTATTTTAGGTTTGTGGAAATTTTAAAAAATATGTCTTCTCAAGCTTGAACCTGTTGAGAGAGTTATTTTAAAAATAGGGTTTAAAAAGCTTTTTTAAAAAACCATTAGCTTATGTCAGCGGCTTCACCTGTGTGAATGTATATTTCTCAATGGATATTCATTTTGGACTTTCGTTTCATCTCCTTTTATTTAAATCCTTCTTAATCTTTGTATATGTCATGACCAGGTCTTAGAAATTGATCACTCCATGATATGGTCAATTAAAACAGATCCTTTTAATCGTCAAAGTTTAATGATATTTCAACCTTCGCTTGGCCTACTTTCTTTAGACCTTTTATTATCATTGAAATCCTACATCAACGATATGGCCAAACGAGGATTGACATATCATCAAATGTTAATGTTTAAATAATCTGGTCAGTCTTAGTTGGCCATATTATAAAGTGATAAATTCGAAGATCTGATCACAACACATCATAAAAGGAAGTAATAATATTTTTATATAAATAATAATAATAATAATATGTCACGTTGTACTGGGATCGGTCTATCATTACTGATCGGACTATTATAGCCAATAAGCCGGATATAGTAGTGATAGACCGATTAGCGCGCCGCGCAATGATAGTCGATGTCACCATCCCACATGACGAGAATCTCGTGAAAGCTGAGAAAGAGAAAAAAATCAAATATCTCGACTTAGCACACGAGGTTGTCGACTTGTGGAATATGGACTCGGCTGTCATTGTGCCGATTGTCGTGAGCGTCAATGGCCTTATAGCCAAAAGCTTCGACGACCATCTGTCGAAGCTGGCGTTGCGCGGATGGATCAAGGGCCTGATACAGAAGGCAGTACTCCTCGATACGGCTCGTATTATGAGGAGGTTCCTGTCTCTGGAGCCCTAACCACCGGTAGCTTGGACCCTGCTCCCGACACCGGCGGACAACTATTTTTTATATTTTTAAATGTTTTTTTTTAATTATTTTTTTAAGAAATATTTAAAAATGTAAATTATATGTTATAATGGAAAATAAAGGAGATAATAATAATATTATAAGGTAAGCTGTGTCGATTATGTTATTGCTATTGTGCATTTACATTTGTCTGACTAAACGTAAGAAAAAGTCCTAAAATTGAAAAATGTGTATTTATCCGCAAAAAGTTTTGTTACATTTACGTGTTACTTGCTAGAAAATGTACAAAATATAATTTCAATTATAAATTAATTTTAGACAGTATTATTCATTTAAGTATGAAAAAAAAAAAATTTTATGTAATGATTTAGATCGACTTATAGTTTAGCCAGTAAATTGTTAGTTTATTTAATTTTTATTAATAATTTATTATTATTAATCATAATAATTAATAATTTATTTATGTGTTTCAAAAAACAAAACTTTAAGTTATAATTTAGATCGACTTACAGTTTAGCCAGTAAATTGCATAATTACAATTAATCTATTTCATTGTACGTAATCAGTTCATAGATAATAATACTTTGTAACATTAGTACCTTGTTTACAGCAGTAGGTGGTGCAGCAACTGTTTTGTCGAATTGCAATTTGTCAGTATGAATGTTTTTATTTCAACACTATTAGAAGGTTTTAATTTCTGCTTAATTGTTTAACAGTGTGTTTATGTACATCGTAACAAAAGAATCAAGGTCAATGGTTAGGGTGACAACTATTGTTTAAAGTGCTGCAGGATAATTTTAAGTTACATATTATACTGTTATATATATGTACTATATTAATCAGTAACGTGAGGGAGAGGTTACCTGTTCATTGTGTTGTATGAAATTTAAATTAATAAAAAGCCAAATTTTCCGATTAAATTGTGATTTTTCAAAAGAAGATCCTTTTTATTTCGTGAATTATCTTTCAAATCTCAGTATAAAAGAAGAACCAGTCCAAGAAACATAACCTTTTAAAAATTGGATACTTGACTAATTTTTTTAATATTTGTATCATAAAGTAAATTTATCCAGAATCAGAAATAGTAAGAACTTTTCTAATCCGTTTAAAATTAAATAAGTTGCAAACCTTTCGGTGGAAGGGAAACCTGTCAAGTTACAGAAAATGAATAAACACACAGAAATGTGACGTCATCACTAATAGATTACGCGCGTAGAAAAGAGATAGCGAGATGTTCCTACCGTGCTCCCACTTTGTCTTTCAACAATATTTAAAATGCTATTTGCTTCTTGATTTAATAAACATTTTGACGTGACAACGTCTTATAAATTGGTTTGCCGGGTGACACTTCAAGAAACTGCGTTACGCTCCGCTCACGTTATGCGCTCACAATGAGAGCGAGTGAGAGGCACGCGTGCATGGTTAGCCCGCCTAAGAGCGAGAGAGACAGACATTTTCATCCTTCTTCCTACTATACGAATGAATATTCACATTAAAATTATTTTACCACTCAAAGTCGTTGTCACGTAAAACTTTCGCCCGTATACCGACTTTACAGGCAACCAATTTTTTTTGATGCTCTTTTTTGTTCTCTTGTTGTTCAGTATACAATATTGTACAAAAACACAGGCAAGTACCCAATAGTTCAAGGCGTTTTATCTAAAAAATGAAACGTGATGGATTTTTTAGAACAAAATGATAATATAACTTAGTGTATTGAGTAGAATAATCAGCCTATCATATTAGATATAAGTCACTGTCTAGAACCGGTATTTCCGTGGTACATTATCAGATATGTAGTTGATAAAAGATTGAATTGAATGATCTTTATAATCAAAAAGATCAAAGATCATTGTGTCGAATTTATAACGCCTGTGATACAGGTTTATCCTAGTGCAGACACATAACATAGTCATACTTTTGTAATTGTTCCTAAGATTAATGTAACTATTTTACCAGGTTTTAACTCTGAATAAATACATTAATATTATATTGTTATATTACTTTATTTTCATAGTCACTGTGAGTGTATGTAACGGTATGTTTATTTAACACAAGTAGATACTAGTTTTTTCCTGTAGTTTCGCTCGCATCACAGTTAAAAATTATCCCAAGGAAACATATTTCGGAGACAAAAAATATTCTATATCCTGTCCTAGGATATCATGTACCTGTAAGTGTCATCGAAATAATGTTGAAATAAAGGATTTTCATAAGGAACCCACAGGGTGCGAGTGCGACTCGCACTTGCCCGTTTTTTTAATAATCGCATGCAATGTTTATTAAAAAACTGGTTCTGTATTGTGGGTGTGTTCTTGAACATGCAAACTCACAAACACAAGATACACCCGGAACAATAAGGCCTAATTATGCAAACCGGAACCAATTCATACATATGCCAAAATCGAGATACGGAAACACCAAAATGAACCTTCTGTCGACCCTGTAAAGATCATAATGATCTGACAATATCATTCATCATTCTGATCATTTCGACCTTTACTGGATCGATAGAAGGCTCTTTTTTTAAACCTTCTGTAGGTATCTCGATTCTGGCATTTGTGTCGATTGGTTCTTGTTTGCATAATTAAGTCCAATTATCTCTAAGCAATAGGCATACTTGTTCCGTAGGGCAATCGAATTCGCGATACGCAGCACAGCATCCAATCGCTCAACCACTACGCAAAACGTGCCATTAGTTAGACTTTAAGTTATCTTAGTCCTTGTCAAATCATGCGTAGATTAGGGATATCTCGCGAAATCGTAATGGATTATGTGTTTATGATAACCTTATCATTACTGACGTTAGATACCTCTAAGATGATGTTAGATAGTATTTTAGAGCCTCTTTCATCAGTAACTCTTTTGAAGGTTTTTTTTTGCTGGGTAAAAATCATCCAGATGACATCCCCATTTTTTTTTTTTAAGTTGGGAAAAAATCATGCATTGACATCCCCCGCCCTTGGGCGGAGCGGGAGATAGTGTCAGACTCTTACTGACTAAAAGACCCACCCCGTTCCTTCTAGCCTTCATACCGGGGCTCGAGCTGTCTTTTGAAACTAACCCTGGCCCCAGTAGGCTTCGACCCAGCTAGGTCCCTGCTGTTGCTGACAACTCCTTGAGGCACGCGGGAACGTTTGTTAAAGAATAAATTGCTCTAGATTGTATATTTTTGATCGAAGTGGTAATTGGCGTTAAAACTGGTACTTGACGATATTCACGTTGGCACATTTCATGTTTGGATCTAACAATATCTTCGATAAGAATAGCATCTATAGTAAAAGTGTTATCGCTGGAAATTTTGATCGAATATTTTCATTTTGTTTCGATCATTTAACGAACACTCGTTGGTACTGATCATTTAACGAACTCTCGTTGGCACTTTTATTTCGATATTATGTAGCCACAAACGAATTTGGTCAACAAACATCGTATTTGGAATTTTTATTTATTTATTTATTTTCAAAATCCTACATTTCAGACATATTGTATACCCTAATCACATTCAGATATACGGTCCCGTTCATGTATTAAATGACGAAATGATTTCATCGATCTATGTTGCGCATCCCTCAGCTAATCACTGACGCAGCTCGTTCATACATAGCTAAATAACGACAGAAATAAACACATGTCTATGAAACTGAAACATTTACTTAATTTCAATTTAATTTAGAAAACAGTCACTTATTTTAATTTTTTCTTTCAAAACACTTTGTGCTGTAAAATAATAGTTTTCTTGCTGGCCAATAATAATATGAAATATTTACATAATTTCACTAAGGTAACGGTCACTTATTTTTTTATTTTTTCAAAACACTTTGTGCTGTAAAAAAATAATTTGGTTGCTGACCAATATCCGTAAGTAGTACATTATTTGAGTTAATATCACTTTACTTACTGCACTTTTACTCGTCGCCAATGTGGTGTTCACCAAAATCACTAGTTAGGGATTTAGGTTTATAGTAAATGAAACAACCAAATTATCCCTCGGTGGGATTGCAACTGTCATGACATCAACTACATGACTTGACCTAGATTTAATGTGTATACCACATACACATGACCTCATTATTTTTTCTTTAATTCTGTTTTGTATATTTGGATATGAGTTCATGTACATAGGCGAGCTTTACTCAAAGTAGAGTTTTCTTCCAGCAAACTTCCAGCTTTTTCATAGGTTTTTTTTATAATTTGTCAAGCAAGAATAACACAGAATTCGAATGAATTTTTTAATTAATTAAAAAAATTCCTTAAGTGCACTGTACACTTTTCTGCAACTATTTGCATTATAGGTAAAAAATAGTTTACTGCACGCTCGCAAATGGCGCTTATAGGCACAAAAAAAATGCCGTCAAACACATGGAACAGCCTGTCCAGTGGTACATAGTAGAGTCTGAAACGACTTGGGTAATTTTTAGGGTATTAGTAGGGGGAATTAGGGTAAAATAAAATCTGACGTAGTCAACACTGGTTTAATAATCAAGGTTGATTAAGAAATCTTGATCATTGTTTACTAATAGAATAAAATTATAAAAAGTATTGAATATAACTATTTTTTAAATGATTTAATATTATTAAGGGACTTTATAACAATAAAAAATGCAAAAGTTTTTTGTTTAGAATATATCTATTTCAGTCTTTTTAATGATATTCTTAGTACAAAAATAGGATACATCTGCAAAGATATAATATTGTCATAAGTAAGTATAAAGTAATAACATAAATCTGGAATCGTAAGAGAAATCTGATTCTTAATATTCTAATCCGCTTATTGATTCATCATCACTAGCCACACTACGATCAACATCTATTGTAGAAATATCATCATCTCAAGAAACAAGCAAAATTCGCGTTGCCATCAACAGATTTTTTATGTCCTTCAAAAATTGAATTTCCTTCAAATATTCGCTCTCCATCAGGTGAGATAGCGGTCAAGCGCGAACCTATCAACAATAAAAAAAAATCCCAAGTCGTTGTACTTTTCAAACAGACTTTAGATGTCAGTGATTTTGCCTGATGATAATAGGGCGGCTGTCAGACTAATAGGTGCGAGTAATATTACAAATTAATTTTAATTGGCTCTTACAAGAGAGTCTTACCCGAAACAAAATATTATACAGGGGCCTAAGTCTGCTATTTTTATAAATTCGTCATTCCAACACGATCCCATTGTCATTTTGCTAAAAGTTTGTAATCTGCTAATTCATAATGATCGATCATTGATCGGTCAATGGTCTTGTAATAGAAATGTAGTAAAATGACAATATCGAGCTTATTAAAAGCACTAATTGCGCAATGGTGTCGTAATGGTAGGTCACTGATCAAAGGAACTGTCAAAATTTTTGCAGATTACCGCATACGTCAGATATTCATTTGTCATTATGTACGAGATTACCATTCTATTCCATTTCTTTTAATGGAGTGTCAGTGGTTGACCATCGGAAAGTCATAATGACGCCATTATATTAGTAGATTACCAAAACTTGTCAAAATCAACAATTATGAAAACAATGATACTATAGGCACTATTGTAATAGCAGACTTGAGGCCCAGGTAACCGCTATTAGGTGATTACGACGTTATTGTATTACCTAAACATCTTTTGGAAACTTGGATATCTGGTGGTTCCTATTGAAATCAAATCATAAATTTTGTTTAAAACGAATCCTAAATCAGCCCCTAAGGCGACCCACTGACCCATTGCCCAGCAGTGGGGCAGTATAGCCTAGATACGAGAATAATAATAAAAACAATTATTATAGAGACCTTGTGCATTTAATTAATTGATTGATTTGAAATTTCCATATTTTCACGTACTTAAATAAAACCAGTTAAATGACAATTAGACCATAGTCTAAAACCATTAAATATAAAGAATGCGTATTTTCTGCAGACTATGACACAAAATAGATAGGTACAGAAGACAATCTCATGTATGTACTTCACTTTTTATACCTACGCTTTGTGGACGCACACTAGTGAGCGTTTGAGCCGGAATTGTTCGGCGAGTGATCCGAGACGCGACCGAGACATCGTGTCTGTGAGCAGTGTCTTTGTGTGCGTTGCTCGAGCGCGCTTTGTATGTTGATTGTCTTCTGTACCTAAATATTTTGTGACTATGACGCCCATAAGAAAACATTCAAAAATACGTAAAGTAATTTACAAAAGTACTGTACCTTTTTACTTTTTTTTATTATGGATAGGCTGGCGTTTGACCACTATCTCACCTGATGGAAAGCGATGATGTGGCCGACGATGGAGCACGCTTGCCTAGAAGCAACCTATTCACTCTGGACTTAAAGGCCCCTAGGTTATAGTTATCAGGAAACACAGACTCCGTCAGGGAATTGCAATCTTACGTTAAATAACTAATGTATATACTTACAGCGTGACGATAAAATACAAAACACACTTTTTTAACACAATAAACTATTTGTAAACAATTGTAACATGTACACTGTTACTTAAAATTAGGTTATCAAAAATGTAAATTAACTTCGTGTACTACGCACGATTCGTTCAAATTCTACCCTACATTTCTATCGAACTAGTAAAAAATTCCAGTCATGGAGTAGTTCCGTCTTTGTTACTCATACAGCAGTACAGTACGGCCGACATAACTTGGCGAGCCTGAATATAGGCTCTGGGCATGTACATTCGTAACAAAAACTGTTACTGACAATATTTTTTTAAACCAAAATACGAATAAAAAATTACTAATACAGGGACCAAGTACAAATAAAATAAATGTTAAAACACTTTGAGACAGAAAGCTACAAAAATAACTTATAAATTACATAAACAAACATAAGGATACACTACGCGTTATTAAGAAAAACGACCTTATTTCATTAGAAGATATAAATATGATAGATATAAACTCACCGGTAAAAATTAGTCAAGTCTGTAGATGAGGTGAAACGAACTATTTTAAACGAATCAAACAGTGTATTGAGTTGGCCTACCTTTTATAGCAGAACGTTTTACATCATAATGTTATTTTGCGTAACAACGGATAGCATAAACATTTCGCAAATAATCCTTTCGCATACACTCATTTCATCATACATTACCCCCTCTGTCCCAAACGCCATGGCAAGCAGACGTGTTTTTGTGTGCTCCCAAATTTTAATTTTTAAAATAAGTCAAAAGTAAATTTCCGACCATAAAACATATAAAATCACATGGTCAATTGTGTAGATATTGATGTCAGTGTAAAGTCAAATCTCTACGGAAAAATTTAGTGTGTAAAAGGAACCAATTAGAGGAATAGGGTTGTGTTGTGCAGAATGACTAGTGACTTGCAAAAGTGAAGGAATAGTGACACGATCGCTGGTCAAGGTTACGCATTCTAATCACTGACAGCAGATGTGTACCAACTGATTGCTTATTTCGTTCGTATCAGTGCGTCTGATCAAGTGGCTGTAGTACACTGTATCATTTTTATCGACTCAAGTTTAATCTCCGCGAACCTTCGTGTTTTTGCTTTTTGGCTATTTTTTGAATAGCTTTTTGCCGCTTTTATTGTTTGTCTCTTTTTTGTCTTCGATATGAAGTACTTCATCGAGGGCTTGCACCAAGAAATGTTGTTTGCTGTGTGAGAACAGATACTTCGGTATATTTGAATTCCGTAAGTTTAACGCACGATGTCCCGTATGCAGCACTCGCCTCTAACGTATACTTCGAGGAGGGTGTCAACCATCCATCAGTAAATCGAATGACAATCAACTCCGCGACGCGATCAAAAAAGCGTCAGGCGTGCTTCCTAACCTAACCTAACTAAATCTAACCTAACCTGACCTAACCTAACCTTAGTTGTGCGCATCCATTGTATGTTACATGGGGTTACGAAAACACATTGATTTTAATGCACCAGCCAGCACCCAATTCTTTATTCTTTATTCCTTACAGCAAAACATGTAAATAAAAATGAAATTTTGCATTTGAGGAACCAAATGCAAAATTTCACTAATGACCAATGCTTGATTATATTGTAATAGATGACTAATAAAAAATGTATTTGTATGGAAAAATAAACTCATTATTTTCTGCAAGTAATTTTTTTATAAACAATAGCTTTTGCCCGCAGCTTCGTATGCGTACATAAAATATAGCCTATGTCATTCAGGAATAAAGCAGCTTTCCATCGGTAAAAAAAAAATTAGCAATCGGACCAGTCAGGACCAGTACTTCCAGAGATTACCTCCTTACTCCTTACAAACAAAAAAAAAACAATTTTACCTCTTTGTTATCTTATATATAAAATTCTCGTGTCACAATGTTCGTTCCCGTACTCCTCCGAAACGGCTTGACCGATTCTCATGAAATTTTGTGAGCATATTGAGTAGGTCTGAGAATCAGCCAACATCTATTTTTCATACCCCTTAGTGATAAGGGTTGTCCACCCTTAACATTTTTCTCTTAAAAATTATTTATATGGCAAAACAACGTTTGCCGGGTCAGCTAGTATTAATATAGAAAACCCCATACATAGTCATAATTATAGATTACATTATCGAAAATTTTAGAGATCATTTAAATTTCTGTTACATGTGTATAATTTTTTAATTCATTTTTATCATCTTTTTTATATAAAGGTTTTATTATTACTTTTTGAGCTTATTCTTAATCAAATAAATAAATAGTTATAAGTCTAACAGCCAATCTGGCAACCTTTTATCAAGATTGGAGACTATAAGATAATATATATGCTGAGTAATATTATTCTGAAAAGGTTAATATATTAAATTAAAACAAAATTGATAATAATATAATATAATTTAATATAATATCACAGTTAAAAAAATGAACGTTTCTCTAAAAACATTTGAATTTCCATAAGACTCTTTCCTTTGGTTTCAGGCACAAAGAGTAAACTAAAGAGAAATGCAAGAGCGCATGTACCCGAGAATATCCAGAAGGTTATATGAGGTCCCAATGCTGGCAACATATAACCAAATGCAGTTTGTATTCCGAAACCAGAGACCCAGCCGACGGTTATAGCACACGTGCCTCCGAAACCTCTGCAAGTGTCCGTGAACATTTCGCCGATGAAGGTGTTGGGGATGATACCGAAACCTGTAAAATATATTAAATGACAATTTAGATTTGAGAAATCACATTAATTTTCATTCCAAACGATTAATAAACTTGAATTTGGTTCAGTCAGCTCAGTCAAACCTAATCAAAATAAAATGGTTTTCTTATATTTATACGTTCTTTTTTCGGATTTAACTATTTTTTTTTAGCCAGCACAAAAAAAAAATGAAAACCTAAACATAAACGAAAATATTTGATAGTACACTGGTACTATTAAATATTTTCTTTTAAGTTTACTGTGCTGAATAGTTTAAGATAGATAACAAAGTGGTTTTTTTTGAGGGTAGCAACTCATCAAATAATTTCTTCTGCTTTTGGAGAAGTAAGAAGCAGTGGCAAACGATTTTTACTGTCTCAAACACATTCTCATTTAGTAGCTCTGAGAGTTCCAGGATTGCGGCGATTCTTTCGATCAATTTCGTATCCCTGGCAAGGATTAGCCCAAGCAGGCCCATCAATTAAGATGTTATTATATCTTTAAGGCGCGTGTGAAACACAACGCACTGTCGACTTGAGTCTGATCCTTATCGGACGGTGATCTACAGCTTACTCGCCGTCTGCAAGCCTGTGCCTACGGTGGTCGAGAATCACCTTGCGACTCCTGATGCTCAACGTGTCACCTTATACTTAGCACAGTGATTGATAGCTGAACTATGCTCAAAAACATAAGACCTATAAAAACTAATCTTATAAAAAATCATGATAGTTACAAACTTACCACTAAAATATGTCAAGAAGAAAGACATGATTGACACCAGCGCCATCCACTGCACATGGTCAGCGATGGGATTATTGGTGTGCAAAAGATAGAAGTAAACCCCAAGAGTACCCTGAAAAATAAACATATTAAGATAAACTCTACATCAGACAAAGAAAAAACAAAAGTATAATTTGTACTTATATGAACATGTATGTTTGTTACTCCACGCTCAAATGGCTACTGTTTAGATGGATACACAGATATAATTGGTTTTATGTAAAACATGTAAAATTTTTACTTTTATGAAATAAAGATTTTATTATTATTTATATCTTTTGAGTAGGTGCTCAAAAATATTTAAAGTACATGTCAGACAGGTAAGGATTTATACATTAGTAATACGATTAAATTAGCAAAAAATGAAACATTAATCCATTTGTCATATTAAAAATAATAGAACCAACAGAAAAAAAAAAACGTAGTACTGACTACGTGTTGGATTCTCATGATCTCATTACGCAAACAAATTGCTCATAAATTTCAAATGTTAGTTATATAGTGTCCCAATTATTATTATTTTATTTGCCATCGCTTGCTTTTGGTTTGTTGCAGGCGAACGTGCCCTAAATCTGAACTGTAATTATGTAAACCTCATAACAGTGATTAAAAATTTAAAACAAATCAATCTTAAATTGACCAAAGATCTATGGGAATGGCCTACCAAAACACGTATTATAATGATTAAGACTTGTCGTATTTAGTTTTAATGTTTAATTGATGTTTGAGTGTGTGTATGACAAATAGTCTTTCCGGATCTAAAGAAATATGGTAAAGTGATCATCATCATTTTAGCCGAAGGACGTTCTCTGTTTGATAATTGACTGGCTTGTTGATCTAGTGGTTAGTGACCCTGACTGCTATGCCGGAGGTCGTGGGTTCGATTCCCACCCAGGACAAATCTTTATGTGATGAGCATGATCATTTGTTCTGTGTCTGGGTGTGATTTATCTATATTATGTATGTATTTAGAAATATATAAGTATGTTTATCAGTTATCTATTACTCATAACACAAGCTCTGTTTAACTTGGGACTAGATGGCGTTGTGTGATAGTTGTAAAATATTATTATTATTTTAAAGGCCTCCCCAATTGTCACCACAATAAACGGACTCCCGCAAACCTCACCCGGTCATCGGTCTACCTTGTAGGAGGCTTTCGACCGCTGCGTAAAACAATCCCACAGTTTAAATCCGGGGACAGTACAGAAGCAAATATAATTCTAGTGCCGCAGATTTTTTAGCAAGGAATTAAAAAACATTATATTAAATTAAATGGTGACTCTAAAGGACGTTGTACAGCTGATACTGATGTTTTCCTCTTAAAACACATTTTAAGACCTGCCAAGACATATAAAATGCTATATGTATCTTTTGCGACTTGTCTAAGGCTTTTGATTGCGTAAATCGTGAAACTTACTCTTGAGTTTTGATGCAAAGGTATTACGAATTAAGAAAAACAGCGTTTATTTAACTATAAGCAGCAATTAATTTAGATAAAGGAAGGCATTTTGTCAGGATTAAATGTAAAAATAGTAGTACCTCAAGGACCAATTTTAAGTCCTTTATTAGTTTTGAGTTGATTTTAATGCATTTGATATTCATTAAACCCCAAGCGAACGGCGTTCACGCACCTATTGTCTTTCTATTGTGTCTGTAATTTCTACGATCGAAAGGTTAATATGCCTTGGCAGGTAGTAATGTTATACTCACTCAAAAATCATATTGATGGCAGCGCTTTTGCCGATTCATTCAGTTCCCTTCAAAATGGTTGAACTGAATGGTGTTAGAGCATAAATCGTGTTCATGGATGGGTGTCGTCAGTTCAGATATGTTAACTCTCAGCTGCCACAGTTTTTTTTTATTTTTTTTAACGTTTTTAAAGTGCACGTTTTTTATATTGGTCACACATTTAGATATATATAATTTTAACGTTGCAAAAAATTTAATTATTAATTTTTTTAATTATCAATTGATTTTAAAGAGTGTTCTCGGAGTTTCTCAAACGTCCTCTACAGAGATCTACGATTTGAAATGTGCAAATAAGTAGCTTATTCTCTTTTTGTGAGTGTTTGACTTTACCATTAAAAATGCCTGCAAATAGTTTGATTGAAATAAATACTTACTTTGAGTTTGTGGCATATCACCCTCCATAAAATTTGACCATTTTTTTTTTCTATTGTAAGATTCATGTGTATACTCAAAATTGTTCTCATTACTCCCCAAATCAGTAGAGAAAAAGGGAAAGATAATGCTATAGATTATTTATTCGACAATGTTATCAATTTAAGAGTCTTGTGGCAAGGACTGTTATAAACAAAATATCAAATCAAAATCTCTATCAAATATAATCTAAATTCTAGTTTCAAATCTTCAGAAAATGAGGCTTAGAGATTACTATATTAAGAAAAATTCATATAATATAATATTTCCATTAAACATATTAACTAACTTTTAACTAGCGGCATCGCATCAAAGTAGCAAATTATGCAAAAGAAACATGCTACCGGCATAAAAAAGAATTTTGTATATCGTTATTCATAGTCTACCTAAGTCCCGAATTTAATTCAAATTAGTTTAGTCGTTTGAGCGTGATGGAATAACAAACATATAAATGCTTTCGTCTTTTTAATATCAGTGTGATCATAAACTTACCAAACTGAATGAACAACCAGCGGTAGACACTAACAACAGAATTCTTCTTCCAGATCTATCAACTAGTACAGGAGCAAAAACGGCTGCCGAAACTTGAGTAACGCCAATGATAATAGTAGATATATGAGGCTCCAAGTTTGATTTAGACATATCGAAAATGATCGTTACAAAAGACATAACTGCGATAACTCCACTCGCTTGTTGAAAAACATTTAACGATATTATAATAAATGCGGCCATTCTGTTTGATCTGACCGTGTACATCTCGGTCAGTTGTGCCATGTTCGATTTTGGCTTTTCTTTTACTTCTGCTAAGATTTCGTCTATGTAATCTTGTCTTCCAAGTAATTTGAGATTGGCCATCGCTTCATCTTTTCTGCCTGGAATGGAACACATTTTTAATAAAACAAAATTTGGTGGAATTAAAGAAAAGTTTATGACTAAGATTTTGAGTAGAGTTGTGGGATGGCTTTAAAAGTAGGGAAGATCAAGGCTATTACAATGGATGATTTGTGTGAATTTTTTATAAATTATATCAAAAAATGTATGTACCTTTCATAACTTGATAAACCGCGGTTTCAGGAACGAAAAAGAATAGATTAGCGAGATAAAGTACGCTTAAAACTGCGCCTATCCAGCTAATCACTGAGTAAGGCACAAATGGACCGACCACATACGCAAACAGAATACCGCTGGTGTTACAAAATCCTGTCAGTGCTAGCATTGTACCTCGAATCCTTGTAGATCTGGAAAAATAATTAAAAATATTTTTACTGAGTACCTTTTTAACCAATAAAAAATTTGTTTTCTTGCATAAATTTTATCAAACTGTAAAACAGCAGTTTTTCTTATTTTGCTTTCTAAATATATATTAAATTTATAAATTTTGATAAAATAGGCCAATAAACATAAACTAAGCTAACAACATTTAACAACAAAAATACGAAATAAAAATATTCTACATTATACATCCATGAACAATTTTCATTATCCATGGATGCAAAAAGCAAAGCTCGTTACAAAATAAGTACACATGACTAAGGACAGATGTTATTTAGTAAATTCTGCAGTTGACCTGGTATTTGGATTTAGCACACGATATCAAGTTAGGGGTTACATTCATAAATATCGGCGTAACATATTTTCACGTGGATTTACCAATATAGATAATAAGTTTAGGAACACCGAGTTTTCTTTGTTTACATAGTTTAGTTGGGTACAAATGCTAACGCTTCATTTGTAAACTTTATTACAATATAATTTAATTTTCATGTAGTTTGTCATAGTTTTTATTTACGTTTTCATTAGTTTTTTTTTGTCCACAAAACGATACTTTACTGCTAACAACGTATTAAGATCTAAATATTAAGATACGAAGAGTATCATCAATATACATAATTACTTTGCATTTTTTTAAATATCTTATAATCTTGAAAACTTTCTCACTAAGAAATTCTCAGGGCCTGCCCGGAGTCTCTTTCCATCGATAGATAGCAAAAGACTCGCCGGGCTATCTGCTTTAAGTCTTCCGGACGTAAGCCTAGGCTTGTATCAATAGGACCGTCAATATTAGACGATTAGGAAGTCTTCATGAAGACTTTATGTGAAGCCTGAATTCTCCTTCTATTTCTTACAAAATATTATTAAATGTACTTACGCCATCTCTCCAATGTAGACGAGGTTCATAACAAATATTATCCCACTTGCAACACCTCCGAGTATTCTGCCTACAAATATCGTGTACAGATGTGTGCTTAATGCCAAAATAACGTAAGCCAGTAGAAGGATGAGTCCGCCAATGTAAAGGCAAGGTTTTCTACCAATCACGTTACAGAGATATCCTGAGAAGTAAGGACCTGAAATATAAAGATAATTTTAATAATAATTAAAAGACTGCTGTGAATCATTAAAAACATGAAGAAGAACTAGATATTCAAACAAAAACAGAACGTACAGACAGACAGCTACTTTCACATTTATAATAATCTTAAATAGTAAAGATAAATATAGATGGAAACAAAAGTAAGTATTGATGGGGAGCAGGGTCAAGGTCAAAGAATAAATTTCTTTCAACTGGATTATGAAGTCATATTAAGTTATATTAATCTTGTTAAATCTATGGATTATTTTGGTTTTCTTACTGACGTTTCACAAATCAACCATGTATTTCATTTTTATGGTCTTTCTTCCTATGATTCTCCATAACCATTTTGGAAGTGAAAGATTTTGTGGTTATCACCAAAGTAGGTTTGTATCAGACTTGTCTATAAACTATTAGACCAATTTATTTTCAATGTGATATCCGGAAATCAGATTAATTTTGAATGTAGTATCTGGTGACGTGATCTAAGATAGTGAATCCAGCTCAACTCTTGGGGGCAGGATAGGTCTATATGCTCAAAATTGTGAGGAATCAAAATAAGAAAATTGAAGGTTGTCTTTTCCTCGGAGAACCTGCTTACAACAAAATTTTATAAAATAAAGAAAATATATTTGATGATCATACAAACGATAGCCCCAAGAGCCTTAACGGAGCCAACCCAGGAGGATTGAGCGTCATCAATGACAGTCGCCAAGGGTGTTTCATCAGCATTCTGCAGCTTCGCAAGTACGGGTGCTGTCCAACCAGTGCAGTAGCCCACTAGGAACTGACCAAGGTATACTGAAATGAAAATTGAAATGATATTAGTGTTAAGATAGACCAGTAAATTATGGTTGGACAAGATGAACAGAACATAGTTTTCTTAAAAGGGTTAAGTAGTAAGGGCTGCGGGATTGTTCGAACGCAAAGGGCAAGTGAAAACACACAGGTGGATTTTAGTCAGTAAAAATCAGACACAGGAAGGTCCAAATAACGCTCCGGGTATTAAGCCATATCCGGTTAGACTGGAAACTGATCACAAACAAGTTGGGAAAAGGCTAGGGAAATGATAATGATGATGATGATCATGATGACAGTATAAAAAATATACTTATGGTGAAAAAATAATTTTTCACCATAAGTATAAATAAGAGGTAAAACTACATTATATTATAAACACCTTTACTTAAATTGGAATTTTATTGGAAGTTGCCGAAAACTTGTAGTTGAACCTTTCCGCAAATTATTTTCACATATAAATATACCTAACCTTATTGAGTGAATGAAACAATTTCGCGCAAATGAGAGAATCTTGTGAGAGTGGGAGTGAAAGGTCTTTTTTTAGATTGAAATTCATCCTATGACTTCTCAGCGGGAGGACGTGTCAGAATTAAGGGTTGTCCACACGGTTGCAAGCTAGCGTTCCAACCAAGGTGACCTTGGTTTGTGTAGCGGCTGATGTAAAACACGCGCCAATACGTTCGGTGGTTAGGAAAACGCGCCCCCCAACCAAAAGCATTGAAGGTCATAGTTTACAGCTACTGTCTACAAGGATTGCAACTAGCAAGGTCTAGGCCTTGTTTGGGACGTTGGTTTTCAACCATCTGGTCACCCCTTTACGAATTTTGGAAAATCCTCTCTAATTGCTCGTTGACGTCATATAAGAAATCCTTGTGCAAAATTTCATGTTCCTAGTTGCAGTAGTCTCGGTTGTGCGTTGATATATCAGTCAGTCAGTTTGTCTTTTATACACCGTTAAATTTTAATCGTTTTAATCCCGTGGAGGGTCGATCCGGTACATGAAACACTATCGATTTGTAAAGATATTTTTTTTTTTTAAACTCATAATATATAATAGTCAGCGTTGCGTACAAACTACCTACAGGTCATTGAACTCGCTCAGCTGACGTTTTCTTAAAGAAATTAATTTCGTACATGCGTAAATTAATACGAGTTTTGAAAAAAAGGTACTTTTTATATTTTATCTTTACAAATCGACAGTGTTTCATGTACCAGATCGACCCTCCACGGGATTAAAACGATTAAAATTTAGCGATGTGTACATAGATATAATTTTTTAAACAACTATAGTACTTACAGCATCCTGCTATTAGGAATTGTTTTCTAATACTAGTGTTAACTACAGCTGCACCACCATCCATGTTTGCAATTTCCACTCACACGCACTCCACACTAAAATATTATAAAATTTATTGTTACTTTGACATGATATCATATATATATACAGCTACTTGTAGTGATCGAGTGTATTCGCAAACTGTTTGACTTAACTTCAGCTAATCGTATTTATTTTGTTATATCTTATAGGTACTTCCGCGAGAATCTGATTATTGATATTTAGAGATAGATAGTAAATATTTGAAACCTTTATTTTGTAAGACTACATTTTTAAAATAGCTCTCTGAACGCATTTAAGCTTTAGAAGACATATTTTTTCGAATCTCCTCTGCTCTCATCATCGCGTCATTCGGTCTAGTTACAGACTGGGTTTTGAAGAGAACCGCGACATATTCGAGCCGTGTATGTTACCGTCAATCTTTTTCAGGTTTGAAAGATTAGAAAAAATATATCTTCTCAAGCTTGAATGCGTTCAGAGAGCTGTTTTAAAAACAGCGTTTAATAAGCTCTGACGTTATCTTTGAGCAAAGTATTCAGAATGTGACCTCCTTAACCTAAGACAGTTCCATTACGTCAGTACTGATGTGGCTGAATCCCAGTAATTTATATGAAGTGCTAGGCAACATAATACTAGAACACACGAGCTGATATTACTACTACATTATAATGTAGACTGGTGGTCAGACTTTCTGGCGTCTGACTACGAATGACAATAGGGATCAAAGGTTGCGTGCTTTGCGATGCATGGATGTCCATTTTTTCTTTGGCCTCCCTCTTCTTCTCCACCCATCTACATGTATACTCATAACTCTTTTAGTAACATGCATTTCGTCCCTCCTCTTTACGTGACCATACCAAGACAATCGATTCCCCTTCAACTTTTCAGTCACTGGCGCCACTTTCAAACTTCCTCTAATGTACTCATTTCTCACTTTATCTATTGTCGTCACACCACACATCAAACTCTAAATTCTTATCTCCGCTACATGCAATTTTATGTGATTATAAGAACTCAATATTTTTTGTATGTCTAATAAAAATGAGTTGTATTTATATTTTATATAGTATATTTATTAGTAACGTGAGGTTACCTGTATAGTACTGTGTTTCATGAAGTTTAAATAAATAAAAAGCCACATTTTCTGATTAAATTGTAATTTTTTAAAGGAAGATACTTTCCCTTTCATGAATTATCTTTCAAATCTCAGTATAAAAGAAGAGCCAGTCCAAAAATCTTTATTTTTATCTTAACTTTTTTTTAATTATTGGTATCATAAAATATTTTTATCCAAAATCACAAATACTAGGAACTTTTCAAATCCATTCAAAATTAAACAAGTTAGAATTCTTTCAAATCTGGTGGAAGGGGACACTGTCAAGTAACAGCAAAAGAATGAATATACTAATCTAATAGTGGTGACGTCACATTTCTGACGTCATCACTATTAAATTATGCGCGTAGAAAAGAGATAGCGAGATGTTCCTACATTGTTTCTTGATTTAATAAACATTTGTAGTGTTATTATTTTGTTGGTTTAGTTTAAAATCTTGTACCCAATAGTTCCAGTCATTTTATCTAAAAAATGAGACGTGATAGATTTTTTAGAACCAAATAATAATATAACTTAGATAGCATATTGAGTAGTATAATCTATCATAGTATAAGCCGCTGTCTAAAACCGGCGTTTCCGTGGTACATTATCTAGATAGTCGATAAGAGATTGATTTGACTGATCTTTCTAATCATAGTCATGTAGATACTAGTTTCACATGTATATACTATAGTGTGACATGTAAATACTAGTTTCACAAGCAGCTTCGTCCGCGTCAAAATTGAAAATTATTCCAAGGAAAGCATATATGGCGTAGTGCGCATGGAACAAATATTTGTATGACCTACAGATAAGTTTTCCGGGGGCCTAAGTCTACTATTTTTATAAATTCGTCATTCCAACACGATCCCATTGTCATTTTGATAAAAGTTCCTAATCTGCTAATTCATAATGTTCGATCATTGATCGGTCAATGGTCTCGTAATAGAGTTGCGGTAAAATGACAATTTCGAGCTTATTAAAAGCAATGACTGCACAATGTCGTTCTAATGGTAGGTCACTGATCAAAGGAACTGTCAAAATTTTTGCAGATTACCGCATACGTAAGACATTCATTTGTAAATATTTACGAGATTACCATTCTATCCCACTTCTTCATCATTGGAAAGTCATAATGACGCCATTATATTAGTAGATTAACTTATAATATTTATTATATTGCTCAAAATCAACAATTATGAAATCAATGATAGACCATTCTGACACTATTGTAATAGCAGACTTGGGGCCCGGGTCTGGGGGTCTTGAGTATGAATTTACGATATAGGAGTCATAACTAGTGCTGGGGAAAATTAATTTTTATTTAAAAAATATCACTCTTTTAATATTCCCACTACTGAGACTCAGGCCTCCTCTCTCTCAGAGAATTTGGGCCATAATCAACCATGCGGGTCCAGTCCAGGTTGGAAACATACACCGGAGACTAAAAATATTTTGTATCCTATCCCACGATATATAATAGTACCCATGTGTCAAGTTTCAGTCGTTAAGACGTAAATGAGTAGGTAAGACTTCGCTTTTATAATACTCGTACTATTGTAGTATGGATAAAAATATGCATAATCTTATAAGATCCCTAAAAATGCTAATTTCCGTAGATTTGTCCCGTGACTTATTAGAAATATACCAAAAGCATTGTTTTTTTTCAGTATTAGTACAATAAGGTTGCTTTCTACTACTTAAAGAATTTCCTTAATAGGTTTAGGAATGTCAGAGATTATTTAAAAAAACAAAAGATTTTACCTTTTTAAACATTGCATACGTAAGACAAATACGTAAGAGAAAAATAAAGACATGATCATTGACGTCAAATTTATATCAACAGATTATTTATACTTACACGGTGTGTCTGACTTCGAAGCACAAACGAATACCATGGATCCAGTACGTGGTTCTAGACAAATCAGTGGTGGAATGTTTTCGTCAGCTTTCCCATTATTTTTAAATATTTTCTTTATTTAATAATACTTTAAACTGTATTATATAATGTTGTACAATTGAATTACCTTCCCAAAAACTTACAATCCTATGTGTGTATAGACTAACAAAAATAACTAATCTACACCAATTTTATGAAACCCTAAATATTATACTTTAAAAAGTTTCGAAACCAAACAAAAAAATAATTATGTATCAATATCGTGACCTGTAAAAATAGCTGTGCTGTCTTCTGCAAAAAGAATCATGGGATGCTGTGAGACTTTGGGTAGATCGTTAATGTAAATTAAAAATAAAGGTGGCCCTAGCACACTACCTTGAGGCACTCCATGTATAACTTTTTTGGGCTTTGATGCGTTTTTTTCTTCGGTATCATTTATGAAACTAATATGGTCTGGCAGGTGATATCTATCATTTAAATAAGATTCTAAAATTTTATGGGCGTTTCCTCTTATTCCATAAATGAAAAGTTTGTTAAGTATTTCATGATAAGCATAATCGAACGCTTAGGTCATATCCATAAACATTTCAAATGCAGGAACACGTTTATCAATATTTGTGTGTATAGTTTTTAGAAGATCACAAATTGTCAAGTTGATCGATTTATTATGCTGCGCATCACCTCAGCCTTGACTGCTAGATGGTTACTCAAGTGTGTAACTAACTACAGGTTCCGTGTCCTTCAATCCTGCTTGCAAGTTTGAATACATATGATCTAAACACGTTGAAATCGTCTTACTTTTGCATCGAGCAAATTGTTCTTATTTACATAATATAATAACAAATCATTAGAGCTAATGATTTGTTAATATGTAACGAAATTCGTTCTATAAATACAAATGATACTCATGTCAAAATTAATTAAATCTATCGCCGATATTTTGCATATTTGCTCAACTGAAATAAATACTACATAATTCGTCATTCTCAAAGCACTCGAACGTAAATACACGACCCTACATGTTTAATTAATTTTCTACATTAACTGGACGCAAGTTTGAACCAATTTATATCCTCTGTAATTGCCAGAATGCTTCTTCAAATCACCGCACAAACACACTTCCAATTTATTAGTTTTTTTTTATCAATCGACGCAATGTTTTGATGGCATACAATAACAGTTTCAATCTGAGTTGATACACTTTTGCATACATCACTGCCACAGATGCTCCGCTGTACTGGTGACGTCTCAGTGGCCGGTCTTGGTGTTGTTATCATTGGCCCGCTCCCCCCAAGGGCGCACGCGAAACCAGTCTAACACCTTCACTCGCGGTGGCCCTTCAATCGGCGAGGAGAACGCTCGTACAAACTCTCAGGAAAATCAATTACAAAAACTGCACGATTGTCCGACTTAATATCATGTTTTTTGGCATAGCATTCTTCGCACTGCTGAATTATATTAAGGTAGTTCAGCACATTTTGTTGCGTAGCCTCAGACCATGCCTGAATATATCTCATATGCTACACTGTTAAAAGTTCGTCATCGGTTTGTCTAGTTCCTATTACCACACAGTTGACATTCTTCTACTGGTCCTCATCGTTTGTTTTAACTGGAGGCTTGTCAATAATTTGATTACTGCCCGCTTCTATGATCGCCCTCACCTTAGGTTTCATGGCTACACCGCCATTGATGACTAGCGATGGCAGATCGTTAATCAGTGATCCACAATTGATAAAATTATTCGGGGTGGGCACTTGTTGTATTTAAAAATAATTAAATAGGCTGGCACTCTAAGGAAACTTTCATCTGCTGGTACACCTAGCAGATATAAGCTATTTTTAGCTAAGTTTCATCACGTGGGCAAGTTCAACATTTCTTGTTGAGCTACTTTTTATTAGAGAGCAAAGCCACTGGTAGAATCTATTAGTCGCACTATGATGACGTAAAAGTGTTGTACGTAACAAAAACGATATTTTTATATAGAACCGTCCTCAAATCTAAAAATTGTTTACTTTCCGTATATTCCGCTATTTGATTGCATTTACCTACCGATTTTAGTAAACTATCGAAAAACAAATTTAAATGTTAAAATTTGATCATTGATAAAAAGTTTTGCTATTCTTACAAACTATTTAATATAGGCTAAACTGTCCAGTATTATTAATGTTGATTCAAGAAATTCAAGCAAAAAAAAAATTGTGAAAAATAGGTTAGTAACAAAATAATGAAAACTTCTACAAAAGTAATAAAACAATAAAAAGTTTTATTATTAAAAAGAGACAAATTGTTCATCGGATAGAAAAATGACCCAGATAATAAAACACTTAAGTTAGAATATAATAAAACTAAAAATAAAGTAAGTAAATTAGTGCTAAATACTCGAAATGATTATTACAGACAAGAAATAGCAGGAAACGAATATAATCTGTGGGGAATATCAAATAAACTCACCGGTAAAATAGTGTCTGTTGAGAAGGTGATAACGAATGCTTATATGAACGAATCAAACAGTGTATTGAGTGGGTCTACCTTTTATAGCAAAACGTTTTATGTTATAATATTATTTTACATAACAGTAGATGGCATAAATTTCATTTCGCATACACTTACTTGTCATTCATGATACGTATTCCCCCGCCCCGTCCCAACCACCACAGTGAGCAGACGTGTCTTTGTGCGCTCCAGAAGTTTTTATTTTAAAATAAGTTAAAAGTATATTTCCGAGCGTAAAACATGTAAAATCACATGATCAATTATGTGAACATTGATGTAGTGTAAAGTCAAATCTCTACTGAAAGATTTAGTGAGTAAAAAGAACAAAATAGTCTAGAGCAAAAGTGTTGTGTCGTGCCAAATTACTAGTGATTTGCATAAGTGAAGGGAACTGTGACGCTGGTCAAGGTTATGCAAACACTCACTCTAATCACTGACAGCAGATGTGAAATAACTGATATTCGCTCGCTTACCAGTGCGTATGATCAAGTGGCTGTGGCACTTGCTTAAACACTATAATCTCTATTGACTCAAGTTCGACCCCGCGAACCACTATGAATTGTTTTTGCTTTTTGGCTATATTGAGATGAATTTATTATTATTGATAGCTTTTTGCCGCTTTTATTTTTTGTCTCTTTTTTGTGTCCGATGTGAAGTACACCAGTTATGCAGTTGTGCACCCTGAAATGTTGTGTGCTTACTTACGTGAGAGCAGCTATTTCGGTATATTTGAATTTCGTGAGTTTAACGCACGACGCTCCGTATGCAGCGCTCGCATCCAACGTATACTCTGAGGGTGTTTTAGCACCACCCATGCCCGACTCAGAAAACATCAGTGTATAGAGTGACGATAATGTCAACTCCGCGACGCGATCAAATAAACGTCGGGTGTGTGATGTGTATGTGTACGGGCACGCACACATATGCGCGCCACCCACCATTACGGCGAGTTCCGACACTTAAATAAAGCAGTGCGTTACGAGCTACAGAGCGTTTCACTTGTGTCCCGTTCCCGCGCATTCGCGTACCTAACAGTGTGTTTCTCTCCAAGTCAGAATTTCAAAAACGAAATTTAGCAGATCATTCAGCAGATGCTAAGAAAGAGAAACAGCAAACCAACCTTCTTTTCTGAATAAGTTAGTGTCAGGGTTAGCTGAGATAAAACGTCAAAATTTGGTGATTCAGAAGTATAATGTAAAATTTGTCTTTTTTTGTTTTTTATTAATTTCATAGGCTAACAATACGATAAAAAACAAATTGCTCTGCGGAAGGGAAAAAACGTACAGAGAAACTGTACTAACACTGAATACAAAGATTCTTGATCTGCAGCGTCCATAGTTTTGACAGACTTCGTTTCTATTAACCTCTATAAGAAAAACAAGGTATATCGTAATCTGGCTAAAGTTTTCGACATGGTCTCCATCGTACTTCTGATAAAAAAATTGGAATGGTCTGGGTAAGGGAGACACGGTTTAATCTATTCTCAGACTATCTGAGAAAACGGTATCAGAGTGCCAGGGCGGGAGACTGGACAAGTGGCATCCTATCCATTTAACATGGCGTTCCTCAAGGAAGCATCCTTGGCCTCACACTATTCCTCACATATAAATGGCCTTTGCGGCCTGGTCATGGAGGGTGAGAGAATAGCACACACAACATTTGCCGATGACACAGCATTCCTTTTTGAAGGCAAGACATGAGAAGAGGACTATAGCAGAGCAAAGCTGGGTTTTGATCTGATTCTAAACTAGTAAACCAGCAACAAACTAACTAGAAAAAACCAAATACATAACTTTCTCTACAAAACTATCCACTCTTCTTGATTAAATCCAACGTTGCGGATCGTTAGTCATTAGGGATCACCTCGCTAGCTGTGCCTAGCACTTTACCCGTCTTACATACAACTGACTAGACTAAATACTTAGGTGTCATAATTGACAGCGCGCTTAGTTTTCAACACCATATTAATATCCTAGGTCTCGAGGACCCGCAAGTTAATATTTATTTTCCGAAGCCTACGTCGAGTTGCTGGTCCAGATATTATTATCTTGTACTGTGTCAGTCAGCCATTAGGTGCATATATTGTGTACCTAACCATCTGGGTTGGTGCAAATAAAACATTTATGTGAAGACTCAAGATGATTGAAACCAGTGTATCGAATATTGTGCCCAGGTGTGACAGGCCCTTGTTATATGTATGTGAAATTACGAGATCGTAAGGACAAATCAATATTCAAAACAGCTACATCTAATAACATTAAAAAAAATATTAATAACCTAAATATCAATAAATCTGCTGTATATGATACACTAAGAATTATGGACCTTAGAATTATAGGAGATAAAATTGTGTATGCTATAATGAATTTAATTAATGCATGTATTCAACAGGGCAAATATCCGTCAGAAATAAAAACAATTATGGTTAGGCTATTTCATAAAAAGGTAAATTCAACGACTCTGCAAATTATAAGCCTATGACAATATAATATTGCTTGTCATAAATAAATAATCGAAAACATATGTCACCAAATACATACCTTTTATAGAGCTAATGATATAATTTCCAAAGCGTAATATGGCTTCCGATGTAAGAAATTTACAGCTCAGCTACTTTCTAATTTCTAATTTTAGTTTTATTTATCTGCAAACTTTTTAATTTTACTGACGAAGTTAACAACTATACTTAAATGAAAAGAAGCATGTAACACTTATATTTATAGATTTCAGCAAGGCATTTGATAAATTTGGTTACAATACACTAATAAAAATACTCGAAAACTCGGGTTAAGAGGGAAACTACTCGACTGGTGCAAAGAATATCTTCGTAGCCGAAGTTATCGAGTTAAAACACAAACTACTTCATATTCTTTATCACCGCCGAAAGAATTGAGCATAAACCATAGTGGGTTTATGTCTAATTCATTCACAGTTTCTACCATAAATCTCTGGAATGTGCCACTTGACATCACAAAAGCTTCAGCTTTAAAGTAAACTTTCTCAATTGTAAAATTCGGACCTACTTGAAATCCTCTCAACGTTAGTTCGATCTTCGTCATAATTGTTATATTGCTAGTTCTATTAATTTAGTTTGCCTATGTACCACTACTGTACATGAAGTTTAAATAAATAAATAAAATTGGTTGGATCCGCTCCATTAATTAGCATAATACGTGAATGGACTATAAAATATTATAATAAACTATTCTCCCTATCAATATGCTGATGACACATTTATACTCGTATACTGTCTGCAAATGAAGACCGAATATTTGCAAAAAGATTTTACGTCTATGACTTGTTCTGAATATAGACTTGTTATTATTGTTGTTCTTGTTATTATTATTATAGGGCCCATGATAAACGTGTTCTGAATCCACAAAAAAACTAAAGTTATACACGAACACTCCAGTCATATAAATACCTTCCATCCCTTCAAATCATAGCCCATAGTCATGATTGCCTGCATTAAAGCGTGTTAGACTGCAACTTTTCGACTATAGAGCAAGTCCCATATCATACTTATCTATAATTAACAATTGACAAACGATTCAATTGGAGTTACTAGGTGGAATTTGTAGGCGTTAAGTGACGCGTAATACTCGCTAAATCCTGTTATAAAACTTAATATACCATACAGAACCCTCATCCAAATGTATACGGCTATTGCTGAGTCGATAATCTCTTACGGACTTACCAGTTATGGGTACACATTTAAAACTTACCTGAATAAAAATTTAAAACGAGAACACGTATATTAAAACTCGTAGTGCCAAACTATGTAAAAAATAAATACTGTGACAATTACACTGGATTATTTAAACATTGCAAAGTATTACTGATTCTAGCGCGCACTAGTTATGTATCTATTCTTCATAGAACATTTTGATAACAGTGATATTCAATACCACTAAAATATGACGTGAACACACGATAGGCCAAATCAAAGCTATGTCAAGTGCCACGCAAAAATAACTTCTATGGCAGGCGTACAGCTGGTTACACAAACACTATAGACATTGGAGACTCATTTAATAGTAATAAAAAAGTAAAGTCCTGTGTCGTGATTCCGAATTTTGACAGATTTTCAATTAAACTCCGAAATTGCAGTTAAAAAAAAAAACTAAAAATAATGTTGTATATTTTTGGTTTTTTTTTTTTTTTTTTAAATTGAGATAAACTTGTGCTTGACTGCGTAGCCCGATTCACGTAATGAAAACCGTAACGATATCGTAGCGATTTAGTCGTTTAGACCATTTGCGTATTCACATCCATCAATCGAGTTTGAACGACACCGATTTTAGAGTCGTTTGAAATTCGTCGATTTAAAAAAAAATCTGTATTACATTATCCTGGTAGAATACATAGTAATGTAACTGGAAATAAGTCAATAGATCGTGATTACCGCTTTTGAATAGGACTTCGATGGAACGACTATAAAACTTCAACGATATTTGACTTATTTGATTTTACGTGAATCAGGCTACTGATGATAAGTAGCGATGCAATCTTTGATGGTGAGGCGCACTAGTTTATTAAGAGCCTATTCACTCTAGCCTTGAAGACACCCAAATTATGTTAATTAAGTTTATGCGAAACATAAATATAGTTTTTTCAGAATCAGTAACTGAATGGATTTCAATAATTTTTACACCATGTTATATTTTATCCCAAAATTTTTTAAAAAGTTTACAACACACAAGTTTGGACACCACCGACAGTAAGTACAACACAGGTCACGGCTGGTCATAGCGGGTGTTGGGCGCCGGCAAAACGCTGGGCGCAAGTACAAAACAACACCTTAGTTGCCTGGATGGCCCGGTGACTATGTATTCATGCTGACATAACAAGCTTATAACTTTGTAATTTTTTATGATACAGTTATGAAATTTTGCACATATATTCTTTACATAAAAATATTAGACACTTTAAAAAATTAATGTTGTATAAAGTCTCTTAATTCGATTTGTCTAATGGCAAAAACAACGGTTTCCGCTGCTTTCCTTGACTGGCCTGTTGGTCTAGTGGTTAGTGGCGCTGACTGCTGTGCCAGAGGTCGTGGGTTTGATTCCCACCCAGGACAAATGTTTATGTGATGAGCATGATCATCTTGTTCTGTGTCTGGGTGTAATTTATCTATAACATGTATATATTTAGAAATATATAAGTATGTGTATCAGTTGTCTAGTACCCATAACACAAGCTCTGCTTAGCTTGGGACTAGACGGCGTTATGTGATAGTTGTGGAATATTATTATTATTATTATCTCCTCTGTTGCCTGTCATTAGCAACTCTCCTCCAATTTGGTCCTGCTATCAATTTTATTTCACCTTGTGTGTTATCTTCCTTGTCTTCTTTTACCATCTTATGAGTACCATTTATTGACGCGCTTTAATTAGTCCTATTTAATTACAATCAAAAAAGTTATACCGATTAATTTAGACCTTAATAGCGCGAAGACCGATTATTATCAGACAGACTCAATGAGGTCTAATTGTGTGCCTTTTTTAAATCTAGGAAAACCTTCTTGTAACTTTTTATTTGGTTCATGTACAGTAATGAACTAATGATACATTGCACCCCACCAGACAATCCCCACCAGTCAATCTTTCGGTTAAAAAGATAACACAGTCGTAGGTCTGTATGTATGTACAATGAAGTAACAGATATTTCAAATAGAATAAAGTATCATTAAATTAAGGTGCTTTAAATAATTAAATACATATAAATAAGCTAAAATTATAAACTAATAAATACTATGATTAATATCAAATCATTATAATTAAGATAACTTGAAATATAACAATTATGACGAAGACCGAACAAAGGTTGAGCGGATTTTATGATTAAATAAATAAATAGTAAATAAATGCTACATAAATCAGCGAGTAAGCTATTTTATTATCTCCGCTCCCTACAGTGTGTACTCATAATTAAGAGATAATGCGTGGAATACGCACGAGGGACGCGGGGCGTGATCCCGGACAGCAGTCCCGCGGCCCACGCGGGTTTCTCGGCCATTGTAAACAATCACAACGCTCAGCAGCCCGCAAAAAACAAAATCTTAGGCTAGCGTGTCTCACGCTGCGTGAAATCTGCATGATGCGGGGCAATTCTGCATGTATGATAAAATCCGCACGAAATTTAAAACACCCTATCATAAAACACTGACGAAATACGACACAAGGTCATGAGATTAAAACACCTGAAAGTTATGATTTAAAAATAGATGTTAATTTCTATGTCTGCTTAGTTTAGGGTCGGAACATGGTGGAATGGCGACAGTGACAATTGCAAACCAGCAGCACGTCATAATTATGGTCGTAAGTCCCCACTTTAAGGAGTCACTGGAAAGACATTACGGCGTCCTTGACCTTGTGTATGACGCAGGCCCTTACCGGACTTGGTAAGTTCGCGAAGTTCTTGCACCTGATTCGTGCGGAAGAAACGCTCGGATGTGACCACTGTGTGGATCGCCCGGTGGACACGGTGCAGCATACGTTAGAGATGTTCCCCGTTTAGGTGGAGCACCATCGTGTCCTCGTGGGGGCGATCAGCGGTAACGACCTTCCGCACCAAGCCCTGGTACGGGCTGTGGTCCGGAGCGAGGAGTGGCAGGCGGTCACCTCCTTCTGCGAAGTAGTAATGCTAGCGAAGGAGGTGGCCGCACGCACGCGGGAATGCATTTTTGGTGGGAAATCATCCAATGACGTTTCTCGCTCTTGGGCGGAGCGTGTCAGACTTTTACAGACTAAAATACACCCCTGTATTCCTCCTTTGCTTTGCGTTCTTGAGCCCCGGGTTTTCCTTTCAGAAGCGAACCCATTGCCCAAATAGGCTTCGACCCTGCTAGGCTCCAACGGTTTTGTTGACATCTCCTTGACGTGGACGACCCGGGCTCATTCCGGACGGATACCGAACCACTACCGGACGGTCGGACGGCGAGCTAACCATTGCTCACCATCCGTAAACCCACGCCTACGGTGGCTCACGGTGGCTGGATCGTGTGGGCCGTTCCCTCGCACGTGCGGCCGCCTTTTTCGCTAGCATTACTGCTTCGCAGAAGGAGCCGGCCGCCTACCATTTTTCCTCGCTCCGGATCATGGCCTGTATATGGGCCCGACGCGAGTGGTGATCGTCCTCTAATTTATTTATTTATTTATTTAATGTTCATGCAACACAAAGTACATAGGTGGACTTAATGCCTTAGGCATTCTCTACCAGTCAACCTAGGGTGGTGAAGAGACAATATGGTAGGCGCACAAAAAGAAAATTTTGGTATTAAAACAAGATTAAAAAGTATACATAATTATAGATAAAATACACATACATATATATTTAATATAATATATATACTACATATATATATTTATATAAAGTAAGGACAGAAGTTTTGAGACGATTCTGCTATTGGTGTAGAAAATGATTCCGCAACCTCCGCTTAAATGCATACCGACTTTCGGGCTAAATGGGTGGCCTCAAGAACGTTTAGGTCGCGTACTATCTCAGTGTTAACATTTAAATCAACACTCATATTGACACAAATGGATTAACTTATTTAAATACAAGGACTTAATCCGATTTGAGTTTCTATGGTAAGGTTATCAACAAAACAAATAAAAATTAAAGATACGGATTAAAACTATTTGCTTTTTTAACAATTGTGAACGTATTACGGATTTGGTAAAGTCAAAATACAGGGTTGTCGAGCGTCTGGTAATCACATTTTTCAAAAAAAAAAGAAAAGAAAATATTAAATTTATTTGACAATTGTTACAAAAAAAAAAAAACAAAATGTAACACACTGTTAAATTCTCACAGATGCTTTCTGACATAAATGGATAAAAGGCATTTCTCAATTTCTATCCATCACTGCTTGCACGGGTAGGTAATGGTACAGGCACGCCATAATCATGGTGGGAAGTCCCCTCTTTGAGGAGTAGCTGGAGAGGCGTTGTGAAGTCTTCATCTTCCGCATGATGCCGATCGACATCGGCTATGGTAAGTTCGGGAGGTTCCTGTTCCAGTATCAGGCGGAAGAAAGTATTATCTATGTGGAGGTGTGCCTCTTTTTGGTCGAGTACTAGCGTGTTGTCTTGGAGCCGATAAGTGGCGGCGACCTCTCACGCCCGGCCCTGATGCAATCCATGGGCTTGTGCGAGAGGGAATGGCAGGCGGGCGCCTCCTTCTGCAAAGCAGTAATGCTAGCGATGAGGACGTCTGCACGGTTGAGGGAACGGACATCTTCACGCACCAACGCCAAGTACCGGCCATGGTAGGCGTGGACTTGAAGACGACGAGCAACGGGTAACTCGTCGACGGTGCGTTCTTAGAATTAGGTTACTTATTTATTTATTTAATTATTTATTTATTTATTTATTTATTTATTTATATTTATTTATTTATTTATTTATTTATTTATTTATTTATTTATTTATTTATTTATTTATTATGAGGACCACCAACGACATTAACAAGTTCATTATACAGGTAGGTAATTTTATAGACATTAAATTCTGTGTAAATATGTCAATTAAAGGCGTCCACAGCTTTTTTGCAATTTGACAATATATTATCTATATTATAATTTTATAAACTGAATTAATATTGGATTTAATTTTGATAACATTCGATAAGACTCTGGAAATACATTACTAAATAATCAGGACAAAATATGTAGATATTTAAATTATTAAATTAAAATTGTATTAAATTAAATTAAATTGATTTTACTATTATTTTTATTAATTGATACCAGGCAAAAGTTCTTGTAATTGCGACCAAACGGCGTTGGTTGCACTGTTTTACTAGTCCAATGCAAAGTTGCGGGTAAATGCTAGTATATACACCACTTATTTTACAAATACTTATAGGGTTTTTAGAAAAGGTCTTGTTATTATTTAAGTAAAGTCTCAATAAATAATATTTAAATACAACAAAGTTATTAGCGTTTGCTTATGTCCCAAAATGTCACTCAATTTATGGAAATATTGTACAGGCTATTGATTTATTTATGAATGAATGAATAGCGATCAAAATAGAAAAAACACTGCGCGTAGTATTTTTAGCAGCAATTGTTATGAGTGAATATTCAATTATGAATTTACCAATTATGACTTTTCGTGTAAAATTATGTGATTTCGTTTTTTTTTTTATTTTTGACTACACAAATATGTCTAGTAATGGGTACGGATAGAGCCCCATTTTTACAAGCTTTTTTTTTACTACTAAAAAAACAATAGCGTAATATAAACAGAAGATTTTGTAGGTTTGACTGACAACCATGTAGCGGTTAAAATCTCTAAGGTTAATGTATAAGGTGAAAGTAACCTTACGTAAGTAAAACACTTAGTAACATCAGTGTTATTGAGATGAGTAACATGTCTACAGATGTCTAGCAATTACTTTTTAGTTTAAAAATGATGACTGTATCTAATCATCCTATTTTGAAGCAGTATTTAATTATTATAACTGGTAAGTTTTTTTTTGCGTTTTAAGTGTGATGCCGAAGTGGCCCATGCAGGCCGTGGTTTGAATGAGTTACCGTGTCTCTGTAACGCAAAAGGCAAGTGAAAGAACACAGTTGGTTTTGGGTCAGAAAAAGCCTGACACGCCTTCTCGCTCCTCCCAGAGCGGGAGAAGTAATTTGATGATTTCTCACTATAGAACAAAAAAGTATGTAATTCTCCAAGACCTTTTAAGCCTATCAAGAATAATAACAATACTTACCATTCGTAGCCTAATAATATAGCATAGCCTAATTATTAACCTTCTAATGTCTCCCTGCCTGACTGCTTTGGACTTTGGCCTCCTCTCTAGGAGAGGGAATGGGCCGTAATCAACCACGCAGTCTTCGATGTTTTCCTTCACCGTTTTGAGAGTGACCTCAAAAAAGGGCTTCAGTAACTATTTCGAACTAATCCCGCTGCCCTATCAAGTGTGGGCCTTAGTGGGCCCCGTCTATTATGCTGACATCTCTTTGAGACGCGCGTGAACAGAGAATGTCTGGCTGATTCCCACCCAGACCAATAGCTGGATGAGTTATTTGATGATTTCCCAAAAAAATATGGTCAATGCAATTGGGCGTCTAAGATAGTAATTATGGTAGATTACCTTCAGTCACAAGTACATTAATATTGACAGATGCTTTTACTAACTGGACAGGTCCACTCAGAACTGTGTGGTTATTTTTCAAAAGACTATCTCAGACTCCAGTCTGCATGGTTCTCTTATGATTTGACCATTACATATTTGCTGTATGGACTTTAAAAGTGATAAAGTCACTTTCAAAGTCGATACAGCAAATATGTACACCTGAGTTTATTTTAGTGTTACTTCTCAGGGTAGCCAGCGAGGAACACCGGCTTCATCTAGTATTTGACGAAAACAAATACGTGTAAAAGTGTTTTCGAAAACCTATTTGCAAAATAAATATCATCTGCATATCATTTAGCCAGCTGGGTTTCTCCATACAAACTTAGGATCTCCTTTAATTTATTATGGGGTACAGCAGTGCCCAAGGAAAGTAATAAAGTGGCACGGCCATACCATCGTTTTCTCGAAACTATTCAGGCCATTTTCGATCCCCTATAACTTCGTTGAGTATAAACTAGAATCCTGGATTTTAATTCATTTAATCTTCATGCAATTAAAGATACAAAGGCGGTTTTAAGTGTCGCGGTGTAGATGCACTTAAAAAATTTCAGTATCGATGGGTGACAAAAACAGTGCATTGACATGCAAAGTGCATTGTAACTAGGCAACGAAACTAATGCCATTACAGTGTGTAGTTTGTGTAGAGTATGTAGATGTCGCAGTAAGATAGATAAAGCCGTAATATAGTTATATCCCTAGGGATATAATTATATACCGTAACATAGTTATACGAAAGCGATTCTTTACTATCTCACTAGGAATATAGTTATAAAACGGTCCAAGTTTAGTGATATACTTATATTACTAGATTAAGTTCAGTGAAATAGCTTTCGGAGTGTGCGGCGCAGGCGGCGCGCTTTATATTACTTTGAATGATTCTATACCAAATGAAAACCGTCGAAGTTTAGTGATATACTTACATTACTAGATAAAGTTCAGTGTTATAAATATATTAGGGTTTGTCTCAAAACAGTCATATTGTATCATATTGTCATCATATTGTAGTATATTAAAGCTTATTTATTCTCAAACATTTTTGAAAAAATAATTTCAAAAGTGTGCCACTTTTTTGAGACAGACCCATTACTTGATTAAGCTTAGTGAAATAGAAATCTACCATATTTAATTAAATAAAACAAAATTTTATTGGTGGATTAAGAGTGAATAAATCAACTTTATGTATCCTGCAGTTAGTTACAATACTTTGTGACATTAACACGTAATAAAGTAATTATAATTAAAACAATCATATTTTTTTGAATTTAAACATTAACAATACAATTAAATCTAATCAAACATTAAAAATCTTTTAAAGCCAAACAGTTTTGAGATATCTTTATTTCTTATCAACAAGTTGAGATCTTTGTTTCTTTAAAAATATTTTTTAATTTTTGTTCAGACAAGAAGAGGAATCATGACATCTAGAATTACATAGCACTGAATGCTTCTTACAGGCACATCTTTTAGTAGAACACTGTATATTCGATTTTTTACAGGAACATTTTAAATAACCTTGGCCACCAAAGCGCGACAATTTTTGGCATATTTCTCTCAGTGACAAGTTTTCATTTGGTGTAGAATCATTCAAAGTAATATAAAGCGCGCCGCCTGCGCCGCACACTCCGAAAGCTATTTCACTAAACTTAATCTAGTAATATAAGTATATCACTAAACTTGGACCGTTTTATAACTATATTCCTAGTGAGATAGTAATGAATCGTTTTCGTATAACTATGTTACGGTATATAATTATATCCCTAGGGATATAACTATATTACGGCTTCATCTATCTTACTGCGACATAGACATTATAACAGCGTCAAGATATTGTGTTATTGTTTTGGATAGAGGTTTTATTTTTTTTTAGTCTCCGCTTAGAAAGTGCCAGTGTTGTTGATTTGCATGATTATAATATGCTGGCTATAAGATTGCATGTAGGTGAGATGAGAATGTTAAGATGGATGTGTGGTGTAACGAGAATGGATAAAGTGAGAAATGAGTATAATAGGGGAAGTTTAAAAGTGGCGCCAGTGACTGAAAGGTTGAAAAGAAATCTTTTGTCTTGGTATGGTCCTATAAAGAGGAGAGATGAAAAGGATGTTGCTAAAAGAGTTATGAATTTACCTGTGAATGGATGGAGAGGGAGAGGGAGGCCAAGAAAAGATGGATGGATTGTGTGAGAAGTGATATGAAAGAAAAGGGAGTTAGTGATAGCGTGACGAGTGACAGGACAGAATGGAAGAACAAAACGTGTTGCGCCGACCCCAAATAAAACAGGACAAGGGCAGGAAGAAGAAGAAGAAGAAGAAGAAATAAGAATGTGCAGTTGTGGGTCAAGCTCGCCTATGTACTTACATCAAATGTCCTGTTTTTTTTTGGTTTGTATTTTTTTTTTTTGTACAATAAAGAATAAGAATAAGAAATATGCTGGCTGCATTGAATCGATCAAAAACTACTCAGCCTGTTGCAGTCTCCAGATTCCGCAACCAGATCAGGCGCAGCAAAGACAATCTCCACAAGTTCTTGGACAGTTCCGATCTTTAGTGTATAAGCGGCGTCTCTCGGCATACCATGTCCAACTTTCTATTCTGCATCACATTCCCTTTTATCTGTTCACTCTATGACAACGTCATCGGACGTCGAATCTAACGACAACGTCAGTGAATAGCATTGTCGTAGCCAAATTCTGGGTCAGTCAAGGAATTTAACTGTTCTTGAAATAGAAAAACTAGGTTTGCCATCGATACGCTAAAAAGAAGTCCACAGCTGGACCTCCCAAGCTGCACTGCAAAACTTGATTCTTTATTTTTCCTTTTATTCTTTATTGTACACAAACAATTTATATAAACTGTTAAAAAAAGTACAGGTGAGGTGGGTACATTGGCGAGCTTAACCCACGACTGGGTTTTCTTACAGCCGCCACACAATGGAGAATGAAATTCTCACTTGAGGAACCTTCAATGTACAACAAAGAAAATACATAATAATAAAATAAAAATTAAACACCTGTCCTCATCCTCTCATCTCCTGCTTTTCCCTTTCTATTTATCTCAGCCATTTTTATAAGATCTTACACTCATGTACTCGTCATCATTATGAACATGACCTGGTTCAAGATCATTTTATCGGACTAGCTTTTAAAGAGACTATAGTATAGGTCGCCTGATAGCATGAAAATCAATTTTGATTTTGTAGACCAACCAGACAACCACTGTCAAGCAAGCTTTGATTACGATTACCTTTATTAGAACAAGGTGGGCTATGGGGTTATTCGAAAGAGTTACTGTGGCCCTGGAACGCAAAGGACAATTGAAGGAACATAGGTGGGTTTTAGTCAGTTCAAGTCTGACACTCCTTCTTGATCTAGAACGGGAAAAGTTATTTCATGATTTTTCTCCTTAGAACAAATAAGTATTAAATTCTCCAAGACTTTTAAAATTCACTAAGAGTTATCACAATTTTATTCATAGCATAATAATATAGCATAGCTTAATAAACCTTATAATGTCTGCTGCTGGAATTTAGGCCTCCTCTCTAGAAGACAGAATGGGCCGTAAACCACACCACAGTCTTCAAATTTTTGGCGTTCAGACATCGGGGTTTGCTAACGATGTTTACCTTTACCGTTTTAAGAGTAGTAGCGATGAAATAAACTACACAAAGTAATACACCTGGGTGGGTTTGAACCCGCGACTTATACCTCGTAAGTCGGGATCACCACTTTTTACACTTTCCATTAATTGCATAATTATTAAATTTCCAGCAAATCTATCCTTCATATGCATGGGCTTAAGCGTTGCCTGGTCATCACCAGTGCTCGTGAAGTTGAAGAACGAGACGGAGACAGTTCTGTCGAGGCCGATCACCGAAGAAGAAGGCTCATGGATCGTGTCCATAGGAGGTGTTAGTGCATTTGTTTGTAAGTTTCGTTTTGTAACTCGTTCTAATATCGGATATGTGAAAGAGGAAGTCTAATCGCAAGCCGGTAAGGGCCGTTCCTAAGTAATGAGCCTATGCTGCTATAGGCTGACACAATAAAGAAAAAAATGTCCCTATCATTGTTCCACTGGGCAAAATTCTGGCTAATATATGCTTACTAAGTGTTTGTAAGATATTACATCTATTTTCCACACCATAGGTAAAAAAAAAAAAACAATTCCTTCAGGCAACCAATAGCACCCATACAGTAGTAACCATAAAGTAGAACATACATATCAGAAAAATTAAAACTAGCAACAAGTCTGCTAGCTACCAACAAAGCTGATATAAAGGCAATCCAGTCTCCCAGCCCCAGTCTTTTTAATTTAGTTAAAGAAAAGATAAAAGAAATATTGGTGCGTCTTTAACTTAAATAAACTAAAAATATATACAAAAAAGTAATTCTCAAATTATAATCAGTACGAGGCTAAAAAGGCACGTAACTTAGTTTAAGCTGCGATATTTAAAACAATAAATAACGCAACGCTGGTATTCAGTAAGGATCCGCTGTGATGCCACGGACGGATGCCAAAAAGTTACTGAGTAACTCCGTGAATACTCAATAGCTTTTTAAGATACATGGTGCAGGAAAAACCCAGGATGAGGCCGATGTGTAGCCTGATTTACCCTACATTCGGGTAAAGCCAGGCCACAAATTGGGTTCCTAGCGACAAAATTTCCTGTATTTCTTTTTTACATCTTCTTCAGGTGATTCAACGTTTAACAAATCATGTTTCTCATTTCCAGTCAACGTCTCTGTAGGCTTCCTAATGGACCGACTTGGCCGTAAGACCTGCATCATCCTCGGCTTCATACCTCGACTGGTGATGTGCTTCTTACTCATGTTCGCCACAGAGGTGTGGATGCTGTACTTTGGGAGAGTCATCGATGGATGTGCTAATGTTTTGGTTTTCTCCGTAGTTCCCACTTATGCTTCGGAGATCGCTAGTGTGAGTATATATATTTGTTATTATACTAAAGTCCCTACGATTTTTTCGTACTTGTATTCCGTTTTTTAGGGTTCCGTAGTCAACTAGGAACCCTTATAGTTTCGCCATGTCTGTCTGTCCGTCTGTCTGTCTGTCCGTCCTCGCTTAATCTCTGTGACCGTTAGCACTAGAAATCTGAAATTTGGTAACAATATGTATATCAATCACGCCGACAAAGTGGTAAAATAAAAAATGGAAAAAAATGTTTTATTAGGGTAGCCCCCCTATATGTAAAGTGGGAAGTGATTTTTTTTTAAATTTCAACCCTAACGTGTGATATATTGTTGGATAGGTATTTAAAAATTAATAGGGGTTTACTAAAATCATTTTTTGATAATGTCAATAATTTCGGAAATAATCGCTCCAAAAGTAAAAAACAATGTGTCCCCCCCCTCTAACTTTTGAACCATAAGTTTAGAAAATATGAAAAAAATCTGAAAAGTAGAACTTTATAAGGACTTTCTAGGAAAATCATTTTGAACTTGATGGAAAGAACAGTTTTTGTACAAAAAAGACAAAAAGTTTCTACAAAATAATTTCTGGACTAAGTTTGTAGTATAATCGTATATGCAAGCATTTTTTTAAACTCATAAGTGGGTACACTTATTGTGACGGACGGGAAACTACGGAACCCTACACTGAGCGTGGCCCGACACGCTCTTGGCCGGTTTTTTTGGGTTGGAAATTGGGAATTTTCGAATAGCTTCTCCCGCTCTGGGTAGACCGATGGAAAATAATTACAAAAATGTATCTTCAATATAGATATCCAGAAACAAGTTGTTCATAACTTCATAAGCCACTAAGCGCCTGCAAAAAAATTGTTAGCAATTATTCTGAGGAGACGAAGAGAATGGATGTACAGTTCAACTAATATCTCAGGAACTACTAGTTCGAAATGAAAAAATATTTTTGTGGTAGATAGCTCATATATCGAGGAAGACTATAAGCTCTAACATCACGCTACGACTAATAGGAATGGAGTAGTTACCTATGCCGCGGTTGAAACCGCACTATTAAACTGCAATCTATGTAACTAGTTATATCATGAAAAATCACGAAGTTATACGCTTGTTATGTTACCTAGTTGTCCGCACAAATATATGGGCATCGGGCCATCCGGGCGACTGAGGGGTTGTTTTGCAACCGCACCCACTATGCTCTGGCACCTTATTGACTTGACTTGCCGTGACTTATGTTGTAATTAGTGTCGTTGGTGTCCAAAATGTGACCTTTTTAAAATATTTTTGGGAAAAAATATAACATGGTGTAAAAATATTGGAATCGATTCTATGTTGTATATATTATATATTGTTGCAAAGATGGATGCACCTTCATGTCGTAGTTTAGTCATATGTGTAATTGTTTTGTGAAACCTACTAACACTAGTTTTTCAAATGTTTATACATTTTCATTGCGTCTGAGTTGATCAGTTTCTCCGTTTTTCAAAAGCACATTTCTATCGTCTTTCCACGATGTGTGGAGTTAATTTATAATTGGCTGGTAAGTTATTTATTTTTTCCCTGTCTTTTACAAATTCTTTGTCACCTTTTGTGTTCACTATTTCTTGAGCTCTTTGCTTCCTGTCTCCGTACTTTTTTCCTCTTTCTTTACGGATTGCATCTTTATCTATAACTACTCAATCGTCCAGTCTATGTTCATTAAATAACAATGAAAGAATTTTGTCTTTATTCACCCTTCTGAAAAATAATTCAGCTAGTGTTCTGCCAGTTACAGTATGTTGTGCCGAATCATCATCAGTAGATATTCCTATACGGCTTCTTCGAAATCAGTTTTTTGTACTTGGCTAATCTTTATCCTTTTTAAAATATCTCGGTTTTATCTTTCGACTTCACCATTCATTTGCGGCCACTAGGGAATGGTGTTGAATAGTCTTATATTACACTGTCTGCATTATTCTTTGAATTCCTTGCTTACGAATCGACGACCGATGTCTGCTGTACTAGAGGTGGGGTAGCCTATGCGACTGAATATTTCTTTTAGCAATTTTATAATCTATGAGCTCGTTATTGTTTTGGGCAGTTTTTGTTTTCTTGTACTATAATAATCAATAACAACTAAAAAGTAGATATTATTTGACAAGGGTCCAAGTAGAGCCATCGCAATATCCACCCAGGAAGCTACAGGAAGTTCTTGTCCCTTTTGGGTACTGAGAGACTAGGCAAACCGGCAAACTGTGCATTCTTTACATTGTTTGACCATAATTTCAGCATCTCTGTCATTGCTTGGCCACAAGACCTTAGACTTTAGGCAGCTTTTCATGGCAACTATGCTTGGATGGCCTTCATGGGCTGCTTCTAAAACACTTTTCCTTAACTCTTTTGGTATAACGATCCGACTACCATATATCATTCCAATTATTATTATTAATACCTCTTTGAACACTTTTTATTTCTGCATCGTTTTCGGAGCAATTAATGATATCTCGCATAGGATTGCACAAGGGCGAGCTTGCTCTACTATATGTTGAACGTAATCATATCGTAGGAATATTTGAATACTTACAAAGTCGAGACAAAGAATCGGTGATGTTTCTGTTTCCGGGTTTGTATTTAATATCAAAAAGATGAGTGTAAGTGTCATCTAATGCTTGACTCTCGCATAAGGCTTAGATTTTAGCTCAAACAAAAACTCCAAAGGCTTATATAATATATGGTCTATAATAAAGGTGAATTTCTCACCAAACAAAAATATAGAAAAATGTTCAAAAATATAGAATAGGTCAATGTTCGATTGTCACAAGTAATGATTCTAGAATTATTGCTTCTGCGACTATGTTTTTGAATTAATATTGTTTCCATCAGCGATAACTTGTGTATCATCAATTTCGTCATAGTATCCTAAGGACTTGACAGTCGATAGTATCTCCATACACTGGTCGAATGCTTGGTCTTGTTCATCTTTCCACAGGTTGTTACATTTTTTACTCTCTTTTGTCTCAATAATTTCTTCAATGGCTTAGTCATAGTTGCAAGATTAGGTACCTAATTGTTCATATAATTAACCAATCCCAAGAAACTCTGAAGTTCTTTTACGTTCTTGGGAACACAAAAGTCTGCAATGCTGGTAATATATTTTTAAAGTGATTTCGTTCCCTCTGATGCCCCAAAAAAAATTATTTTCTGTACCTACAGAAAATCTTGAATATGCACTTAGCTTCGTTAAGGCAATCCTTATTTCCTTTCAAGGTTTCCAAAATTTCTGATAATCTCTCATCATGCTGTTGTTCATTTTTGCCATAGACTAAAATGTCAGAATATTAACTGGATTAATTTAAACTTCATGTACAATAGTGGTATATAGGCGGACTTAATGCCACAAGGCATTCTCTACCAGTCAACCTTACCCTACTTTACCTACCTTGTCCTTGAGTCTTGATTTGACGAAGTAATAAACTTTATAGTTTGTTACATCGTCTAATCCAGTTAATATTCTCTCTAATATTCTTTTTAAAGAATTCCGGTGCATAGGTGATGCCAAACATCAATCGTTTCATCAATCATCAGTCCTTTAGTCGTTATGAATGTCGTTAAATGTAGGTAAATTTCATCTGGTGGAAAGCATTTTTGATGTCTAATATAAATAAGTATTGGACTTTTTCAATTTTTATCGATACAAGGCAGTGGGTGTTTTTCTCTCCTAAAAGCCATATCAATTGGCCCGCCTCGTATCAATAGACAACCGCAACTCACTATCTATATCTATAAGAATAGGAACTACAAGTGAAATCCATTAAGAAGGTCCTTGTACTTCTTCAATTATGTCTAAGTACAGCAGTTCCTGTTCAAGTTTATCTCATCGTTGCGAAACTGGCTTACATGTTTCATCTATAGGAATTTCGACCAAGATATCCTTAAATTTCGGAAATGATTGGTGTTCATGAGTGACTTGATGAACACCGACGCTTAATTTTAGGATACCCAAGCTGACTGTATATCTAGATCCGCCATAAATCACATAATCTTTAGTTTGCACACATCGTTCATTCGTTTTTATTGTGGTATTAAAAGTACTTCTTATATCTAGTGCTATCTTACTTCCATAAGGATATAAATTGTGTTCTGTGTCTTTGGTTTAATTGCAAACTTTTACTGCCTTAGCTTACAACCAGAATCTATTAACATAGATATCTAATTTAACACCTCTCATTACACACTTCTCATCTTCATTCATATCATATGAAGGCTCATGCTGCCGTACCACATTAGATTTAGTTTTCATTTTTATGAAAACCCATACTGCCTTTCCTCAGTTACTCATGGTTTTCATTTATATGCAGGCCTATACCTACAGCCCAAGCACAATTACGTATGACTTTCATTTATAGGAAGGCTCAAATATCAGATACACATATTGATAAAATGGATTGTATTATGTGATTAATATTATTTCTTGTGTAATATAATGATGACGTTTCATCAAATTAATATTGACGAGGTGTCGACTATTGGTGCAGTACCTGTCCATATTATCTACATACAATTTTGCATGGTTTTCATTTACATGCTGGCTCATATAAATTGCCTAACCACTCAAAACTACGCATGGTTTTTCATTTATAAGAAGGTCTATACAGCTATAATCCAATTACATCCTATGTTGGTCACAGGGTAACTATGTGTCTTAAAGAATAATATATTTTGCATTGGAATCAAATTTCAATATGGAGTTAAAAAGGTACAATTTATTATATTCAATTGCTAAGCTATTTTTGTAGATACAAGTACATGTATAAATGGTTTATACATAATTGTGTTCTTTGAATAGGCTAGTTGCCGTAAAAAAATATAATTAGTCCGTCTTTTAGATTATTCAAAAATAAGGGACACGTATTTTTTTATTTGTAAATTAAACCAAAACTGACAAAGATATAGCCCATTAAAGTTACGTGTAACGTCACGCCGTGCTACATTTTTTCGCACGGGATGATGTCACACGTAATATATGGACTAAATAAAATGTAATTATTTTGACCCTGGACACTGCCCTATAGTTATTGCAACACAGAACGTCCATATTAGGTATATACCCGACACAACTCTGTACAACCATTGTTACATAACGAAATTAAAACGCTTTACTCGTATTTATCCGATAGTGACACTATGTACATAGTAAAAATTCGTACGACATTCTTTGTTTATTAGATCTAATCACAGAGGTTTAGATCTACTAGGCAAAGAAAGATAAGAAGAAGATGTTTCCTTGCGTGATTACATCAGAAGTGAAGATATCCGCAGGAGAACCAACGTTACCGACATAGCTCGAAGAATCGCCAAACTTAAGTGGCAATGGGCAGGGCACATTGCACACAAAACAGATGGTCGATGGGGACGAAAGGTTCTGGAGTGGCGACATCGTACCGCTACTAGACGCAACGTTGGAACGCCTCCAACAAAGTCAACCGATGACCCTGGTCAGAGTCTCGGGAATCCGATGCGTGTCCTTGTGGCGACGCTTGGGGGAGGCCTATGTCCAACAGTGGACGTCTTTCGGCTGATATGATGATGATGATGACGATGACACAAAAAATGTAAACAAAGTAAATATTCAACCTTCAACAATGAAATTAATACCGTATGTTTAGACTAGCTTCTGTCAACGGTTTCGCTCGCTTGAAGGTAGGTTTCATCATACAAACTTCGAACCCCCATATCAACCTTTTAGGGGGAGGGGGGGGGTTGGTTGAGGCCATGGTCCGGAGCGAGGAGGAGTGGCAGGCGGTCGCCGACTTCTGCGAAGCAGTAATGCTCGCAAAGGAGGAGGCCGAACGCATCAGGCAACGGCGTTCTCGCCACCGCCGCCGCCGCCGAGATTCTGATCCCGATTTCCGGCCACCATAAGCGCGGGCTTGCGGACAGTGAGCAATGGGTAGCTCGCTGTCCGGCCGTCCGGTAACTGTCCGGACCAAGCCCAAGACGTCGACGGCGCGCACTGTTCCCGCGCGCCTCAAGGAGTTGTCAGCAACAGCAGGGACCCAGCCGGGTCGAAGCCTACTGGGGCCAGGGTTATCCGAAAGGGCGCTCGAGCCCCGGTACGAAAGGCACGAAGGAACAGGAGTGGGTTTTTAGTCAGTAAGAGTCTGACACTATCTCCCGCTCCGCCCAAGAGCGGGGGATGTCATTGGATGATTTTTTCCCACCATTAAAAAAAAAACCCTTTAGGGGGTGATTTATTGAAAATCCTCTCTAAGTGCTTGCTAACGTCATAAAAGAATACCTTGTATAAAATTTTGTGCTCCTAGTTCCAGAAGATCCGGCTGTGCATTGATATGTCATTCGATCAGGGCCTCAAGTCTGCTATTACAATAGTGACAGAATGTTCTATCATTGATTTCATAATTGTTGATTTGGACAAATCTACTAATATAATGGCGACATTATGACTTTCCAATGATCATCCACTGACACTCCATTGAAAGAAGTGGAATAGAATGGTAATCTCGTACATATTTACAAATGAATGTCTGACGTATGCGGTAGTCTGTTAAAATTTTGTCAGTTCCTATAATCAGTGTCCTACCATTAGAACATAATTGTGCAGTTAGTGCTTTTAATAAGCTCGATATTGTCATTTTACTACAATTCTATTACAAGACCATTGACCGATCAATGATCGATCATTATGAATTAGCAGATTACAAACTTTTAGCAAAATGACAATAGGATCGTGTTGGAATGACGAATTTATGAAAATAGCAGACTTGGGGCCCAGGGCCTCAAGTCTGCTATTACAATAGTGTCAGAATGTTCTATCATTGATTTCATAATTGTTGATTTGGACAAATCTACTAATATAATGGCGACATTGTGACTTTCCAATGATCAACCACTGACACTCCATTGAAAGAAGTGGAATAGAATGGTAATCTCGTACATATTTACAAATGAATGTCTGACGTATGCGGTAGTCTGCTAAAATTTTGTCAGTTCCTATAATCAGTGTCCTACCATTAGAACGTCATTGTGCAGTCAGTGCTTTTAATAAGCTCGATATTGTCATTTTACCACAATTCTATTACGAGACCATTGACTGATCAATGATCGATCATTATGAATTAGCAGATTACGAACTTTAGCAAAATGACAATAGGATCGTGTTGGAATGACGAATTTATAAAAATAGCAGACTTGGGCCCCAGTTTCTCCTTTTGTATAAGTATATATAGGGTGTGGCGTAAATAGTGATCCAACGCACAGTATATTCAACTATCAAGACAATGATATTACGAGTACATCGTTTAACCGAACACAATAATCATTTAATTTAAATACGACTGATTTTCTCGAAATACCGTATTTGTAATAACAACATATTTATGTTTATATAATATGTATAACGAAATGATGTTCATTTTATATGTACCTCTTAGTCTTTATCAATATTTTATTTATTTATTTAACAGTATAGTGTAGAAGTGTTTTTGTATTTTATTTGTCGATTTTATAAAAATTATTAAGCAAAATTTTTTTTGCACTAACCTTTTGACTCGCCGATACTTGTAGGACTCACAATCACACTGGAGATAAGTATTGGCTCGTTACGTCACCAGCGGCTAGGATCACACGTTCGCTCTCGCTTCCGCTTTCGCGAGAATGTGTTCTTGCTCTAGACAAGTATACAAACATTACGGCCTATCACTTTTTTTTTTGTTTGAAATTAGATAAAGTCTAATTTAGATAATAGCATAATTTCTATTTAAAACAGTTTGTATGTGTATGTGTTGGAATGTTTATTACTTCTTTATATTCAAACGGCTGAGCGGATTTGGGTTACAACTGGCACCGAAGTAGAACTTGTATGTGATTAATGCAGATAAACAACTAAGAAAATATGTAATACCTATGTGTTCAATGAGGATCAATCACATAATAGCAAATCCGATTTATGTGTAATAATTTACTGAGCATTTTTTTTAATTACTTAATGACGGATTTAGTCAAGAAATAGTGCTCGCTGGACTGTTTACGATAACGTCATCTGTTATGATCTGTGTGACGGATAACGAATACAAATCAAGTATTCTACCGACAGACTACGCTGCCATTTTAATCGCGCGGTGGAAACCGATCATGACAGATGACGTCACAGCGAGTCGCTTCGTTCTCGGGCGTGTTTCTGGGACTACTAATACACCAAAATTGCTGTACAGTTGCCATCACGGATCTTGAACGCTCGGCGTCAGAGTGGGGATCGCTTTGCGCATTTCATTCATTGGCGAGCCAATCGTCTTCGTTGTTAGATACATGCAGAAACGCAGTGAACGAATAAGGAGTGACATCTATGACGCGATGGCGTGGTCAGCCAATCACTGACACTCCCCGCCCCTGCGTCGCACTTCGCACCACTAAAGAGACCGAATATTTGACTTCTGCACAAGTGTTCAAGATATTCACAGTACTTACTGTTTTTTTTATGACGCTACATACTCCACAAAAATCATGACTGATCCTAATTATTTGTAGTTATGTGTGAAATTAAAACAGACGCATCCTGTATCTATAAAATACCTACCTAAGTTTAAGTTTCAAAAAATCTAAAGTGATGATCAATGGGGATGAGCTCCCCCACTTAAGCAGCTTCAATGGCCTACTTTCCAAATTATCAGTATAATAACATCTTTGATTAAAATAAAAATCTTTTGCAGAAAGAAATCCGCGGCGCTCTCGGAACGATATCTCAAGTGGCTTCAGCATTAGGGATGCTTATCTTCTTCTCCATCGGTCCCTACATGTCTTATTTCGAACTGAATCTGATCTACACCATTGTCGTGGCTTCAATCTGCGTGCCCTTATGGTTCATACCGGAAACGCCATATTATTTGTATTCTAGAGGTAAGATGGCCGTTGGCTTCATCATCATCATCATTGTCATCATAATTTAGGTAAATAATGTCCACTATGGGACATAAACCTACCCCAAGAGCTCCGTGTCGAGCGGTCTCTTGAGTCTCGCATTCAGCAGATTTCATAAGTTCTTTAATCCACCTTGAGAAAGACCTCCCAATACTAGACCAATTTTCGTCATTCCATTTCCCCGCGACACGGAACGCAGCAACTAATCAAGTCAATTTAGTTGAAAGTGGCAGTCCACGGTTATTTTTTTTTTTATAGTGGGAAAAAATCATCCATTGACAACCCCCGCTCTTGGGTGGAGCGGGAGATAGTGTCAGACTCTTACTGACTAAAAGACCCACCCCGTTCCTTCTAGCCTTCATACCGGGGCTCGAGGGCCCTTTCGGATAATCCTGGCCCCAGAGTTCACTGTTGGACATGGCCATCTTCAAGCATCGGTCAAGAGTCTGGAGAAGTCGCATTCTGCGGATTTTACGAGTTCATTGGTCTACCTTGAGGAAGATCTTCAAACGCTGTGCCTCCTTTTCTTAATTTTTAGTTTGCAATATTTTAATGTTCCCAAATTATTTCGAGAACGATTATTTCTAGAAGCTACAAGAATATACACAAGGAGGTATTTCAAGACAGATACTTGAAAATCTCGTAGCACGGTTGTCTATTATTATGGTTAAAAGCATTTTTTTGTTCCTCAAGCGAATCATAACGAACGTAATAGAACTATTTACATAAATTCAATTTATTTGTAAATAAAAATAAAATTAAAAATTAAAACACCCGACACAAAAAAAGTAAAAAATAAGCTAATAAAACTCTTAGCCTTTAACTTCATAAATATTTTAAAGATGAGCGTCACTATCATAAGAATAGTTGAACTACTTCGAAATTCTAGCATCCCTTGAAGAAGGACCTATAGCCAAACCTGTAAATTTCTATTCTCTTTTTCAGGTTGCAAAGAAGACTCCCTAAGAGTCCTGAAAAATCTTCGAGGTTCAGAAGACTTGGCCTACGAAGAATACAAACTATACTCTTTAAACAAACCACAAGTATCCACGAGGGAAGTTTTCAGAGACAAGACTATACTTAAAACTCTTGGAAAAGTCATGTTTTTGAGTATTTTTCTAGAACTGATTGGCTACAATGCTGTCATATTTTATATGCAGACTGTGTTGGAATCTACACAGACTTCTGTAGGAGAAGATGTGGCATCTATTGTCTGTGGATGCATACAGCTTCTGGCTTGCTTCTGCACTATTCTTGTGACGGATAGATTTGGGAGGAAGCCAGTATTAGTTACTTCGTTATTTGGGATGGCTATTGGGATGGTAAGTTGGACTCTGTTTTAAGTTTTTTACCGCCACGTCAGATATATTCGACTAACACTCTCGTGTTGATTCCGCGATAGTCGTACATTCACGACTAAATACTCTATCTTGTCAGCTCTTCTGTCACCCATGGGTGTTGAAGAGCTAAACCAGATGGAATACCGAGTAGCAAATATACGCGGATACCACCGACACTAAATACAATGTGCTGTATAGTCTGTCTAATAAGTCAACCGACTTGGGAATTTTGTACAAGGTGCAGTTTTAAAGGTGCAAAAAATTTCAGGAGGTAATTATGTTAGTGATTCTCGACCTGAATCAATAATAAAATGAGTAGGTATTTTTTTTCTTTTTTATGGAAATCGGTATGTGTGAACTACCTTTTTTTAAAACGCAGCCAGTCTGATACCTCCCTTATAACCGCGCTTTCACACACACAAACGCACCATTATTTAAACCGCGCTTTCACACACATACACGCAACGATAGTTTCATAAAGCACCAATCATCTCCCGCACGGCACACCCTATAACAAGTATTACTGATTATTGACCAGGTATCGTATTTTTACATGATTATTTATGAGTTTTATTACAACCTCCTGAAATATTGTGCAGTTTCAAAACGGCACGTTGTATAATATTTAATCATTTAAAAAATACTTATATTCGATACTTTTCATAAGGTTCTTCTGTAAGTAAACAATGATCTCTATCTCTTAATCAACCCTGATTATTGAACCCGTGTTGACTACATCAGATTTCATTAAATCCTAATAATTACCCAAGTCGTTTAACTTATTAGACAGACTCTACTTGGTGTCGGTGGTATCCAACTTGTGCCCTTTGACCATGACCTGAGGGTCATGGCTGGTCATAGCGGGTATTAAGCGGCAGCAAACAGATGGGGGCTAGTGCAAAACAACCCCTCAGTCGCCTGGATGGCCTGGTGACCATGTATTTTTACTGACATAACAAGCTTATAACTTTGTGATTTTTCATGATAACTTTGTGATGTTATGAAATTTAGTAAATAGATTCTTTACATAAAAATACTAAACATGTATTTTGGGTGTCGCATATACTAAAAACGAATGTTGTATATTTTATCTAGTGATAATTTATAAATCTGTTTACAGCTTGGACTGGGGACGTTTTTTCAACTAAAACATCAAGATGTTCCAATCAGAGGGTTTCTCAATTTTCTGCCCCTCCTGTCTATGATGCTGGTTATCTTCTGTTTTAATGCAGGTGATTATGATTTGTTTTTAAACACATAAACTATTGCGATCTCACTTGAAGGTAAAAGGCGAACTAATTTATTACCAACCTATTCACTGTATCCTTTAAGACACCTAAATTGTAAATCGCAGCCTTTTTTTCGTAGCAAATCGTTAAATGTTCCTTTTCGCGCTCTGGGTGGAGTAAGTGTGAGTGTCAGAGTTAGGGACTAAAACCATCGATAGACATCCCTGCAGATGCTTTTTCATAGCACAGTTTTGAATATTTCTTAAAAAATATTAGCCACCGGTATCGGGAACAGAGACCAAACTACCAGTACAGCAGTACCAGCAGTAGTTTCAGAGAGATAAATCTTTTAACGATGTGAGCTATTAACTGAACTGTGGAGCTGTACCCGCTGCGGGTTCTTCAACCAATGTTCATCTGTGGGAGGACCGCTGTGGTTCCTTGAGTCTCTGCCTTCTCAAAAGTTGGTGAAATTAGTAGGTAAGTTTAGAAAAAATGCAAAATACACTTACCTGCTCTCTCATTTAATAGAGTAAAATAATATATCTTTCAAGTTTACTTTGTGTAAGGTTGAAAGAGATAGATACAAGTTTAATAAGCATTTTTATGTCAAAATAATTATAAGGCAGAGACACAGGGGACCGCAGCGGTCCTCCCACAGATGAACATTGGTTGAAGTATCACGCTTATTGGCCTCTGTAGTCCTGTTAGTGACGATGGACCGATCTCGGTAAACTATGATTTTTTTTTTATTAGCCTTTTGTGTGTCCCACAGCTGGGCAAAGGCCTCCCATTTCTCCTTCCAAACTTCTCTGTCTAGGGCGGTCTCTGGCCAAGTTTGCCCCTTCGTGGGGCAAACTTGGCGCGGGGCAAACGTGAACTGATCATCACACCACCTTGGCCGTGATCAACCTCGACGGCGTCGACCTACTGGCGTCCAGTTAGTGACGATCTTCGCCCACCTGTCCGGGTACATTCATGCGACGTGGCAAGCACACTCCCACTTCAACCTGGCTGTTTTTCTCGGACATCTGTTATTTGATGTGATAATTATTTTTAAATGATTTATCAAATGATAGCGTGTTTTTTTGTTTTGTTTAGTACTATATCCCTCAATATCAGGATTATATTGAAACGTTTTCATTACAGGCATGGGCTCATTATTTTGGACAGTAGTAGCTGAACTGTTCGATGGGCCAGCCCGAGCGATCGGCACCTCCGCAGGCACTGCTATTGTCAACTTATTCGTCTTCCTCATCACCAAGTACTTTCCTTACGTCACCTTTGCGATAGGAGCTGCAAATACTTACTGGATCTTCAGCTGTAACTGTGTTATTACTGCTCTTTTCATGATTTTCTTCCTCCCTGAGACTAAGGGGAAAACGTTTGCTGAAATACAAGAAGAGATGGGGAGGAAAATTATTATAAAAGATGTCGAGAAGGATCAAAAAATCAAAGAAGACAGGAGCAAAATTGTGAGGGAATATGATACTGTGAAATAATGTGTTAATTTATACATTTTTATAATGGACTTTTTTTTAATAGCATGTGTTTTTCATTTTACCTAAGATTTTACTTTCAGTAAAAGTTGCTGATTTTGCTTTCAGTAATTAAAGCGATAGAAAAAAAAACTAACGTTGTTAAAAATAATTTATTTACATCATTTATTCATTTTATCACAGTAACACTTTATAGTCCGGTCAATTTAGACATCCGAGGTTACACTAATTCGCACCTAGCTGAAAATTAGTAGGATTGTTCAAAATACCATCTTAAATAAAATCTAAAAAGTCCTCATCGTTCGGACACCTGGAAAAAAAAATTCGGAGTCAAAGGTCACAAAAACGAGTTTTTCGTGATTATCAGTAAATCATAAAATTAGCTCAGACAAAAATTGTAGATCAGATAATTATCTAGAAAATGTTCTAAAAACTTTTTTTTCCTAAGAGCCACCGTTTTTGAGTTCTGTTATGATGATTCAAAAAGTTGAAAGAGGTGATCGTCATAATATGTACACGTTTTCACATCACCTTTGAGGTGGTGTACTTAGCGCGTTTTTAGGGTTCCGTACCTCAAAAGGAAAAAACGGAACCCTTATAGGATCACTTTGTTGTCCGTTTGTCTGTCTGCCTGTATGTCTGTGTATGTTTGTCGGTCTGTCTATATGTTTGTCTGTCAAGACCCTTCATCTCAAAAACGCGTGAAGGTATCGAGTTGAAATTAAAACTATATACTTAGGTCTGCAGTCCCTTAAAACTGTGAAAAAATAAAACTTGTAAATTAACGAAAACCAAAGATACGGCCGTTTATGTTGCAAAAAACGTATATTTCGACAATCAAAATCCAACTTCGGAATCTATATATATTCATAGGGTACTTCCCGTTGTTCCAGAATCTTGAAATTTGGCATAAAGCAAGGTCTCACAGCATAAATATAGGAAAAAATCTGAAAACTGTAAATTTGTAGCTACATCACCAAAGAAAAACGCTTTTTGCGATTTGTAAAAATCTTAGACTCAATACGAAAATTGAACATAAACGGCCGTTTCTTTTTTTTTCGATAACTTACAATTTTGATTTTTTCACAGCGTCAAGTAACTATAGACTTGAGTATATGGTTTTAATTTCAGCTCGATACCTCCACTCGTTTTTGAGATGAAGGGTCTTGACAGACAAACATATAGACAGACCGACAAACATACACAGACAGACAGGCAGACAGACAAACGGACAACAAAGTGATCCTATAAGAGTTCCGTTTTTTATGAACTTACCGTTTTGCTGAAAATCACGAAAAACCCATTTTTGTGACCTTTGACACCGAATTTTTTTTTTCCAGGTGTCGGATCGATGACGACTTTTTAGATTTTATTTATGATGGTGTTTTGAAAAATACTTCCAATTTTCAGCTGGGTGCGAATTATTGTAACCTAACCCCTATTCATTGGTCTAATTTGACAGAACTATTTAATTATTATAATTATTTGTGCCACATTTTTTAATAGAAAATATGCATAAAAATTTACACGTTCATTATATTAGAGTCTGTCTAATAAGTTAAACGACTTGGGTAAATTATTAGGATTTAATGAAAACTGATGTAGTCAACACGGGTTCAATAATCAAGGTTGATTAAGAAATAGAGATCATTGTTTACTAACAGAAGAACCTTATGAAAAGTTCTATCGAATATAATTATTTTTTAAATGATTAAATATTATACAAAATTCCCTAATCGTTTGACTTATTAGACAGACTATAACATCTACACTAATACACATTAAAGAGGTAAAGTTTGTTTTTAGGTTTTTTGGTTTGTAGGAGGTAATCTCTGAAAGTAATGATTCGATTGCAAACTTTTATTACCGATAGAAAGCTGCTATATCCCTGAGTGACATAGGCTATAGTTTATGTACGCGGGCGAAGTCGCGGGCAAAAGCTAGTATTTTATAATTTTTGTTCGAACTTAGCTTCAAATTCTTGCCAAACGCCTAAACGTCTTTATTTAGCAAACGGTATATAATTGCTAATCGTTGCCTACGCGTCAGGAACTCAGAATATATCGTCGCAGAGGCTATCTCTAAGTCAGCTTCTTATTAGATCATGCATAGAAGCTTGTAGCGACATTAATAACAACGGTACAGGTACTTCATGGTTAAGCTACGCTCACCGAGGTCAGTTTATGGATGGGTGACCATCCATTGAACATCGAGTTTCCTTCACGCACGTTCAGCCGTTAATCTCGACTGCCGATTAACATATTTGACAGTCGTTACGCATAGTCAGACACCAGAGAATCTGATACAAATCTTGTCAAGAGGTAGGTATAGTGTTGTCCAGTGGATTGTGGAGGTCAAATAGTCAGTCATGTTACCCATGCAGAATATTGGTATTCAGCTGCATCCGGTGAATGGGCCTCATCAGAAGGCTTAAAGTTCTCTGAAGAGCAAAGGGAAGGGTTAGGTATGCTTGGACTTTCCTTGCGTGATCGTCTCGGAAATAAAGATGCCGCAGGAGAACTAAAGCTATTCCGAAGTATCGCAAAATTAAGTGGGAAATTTCTAGCAGAACATTTGATCAATGGTTCAGTTCAATGTAGGTCGTCAAAAAAACGATAAGAGCTCGTTGCTACGAGCGACGATATTGAGGACTATTGCTGGAATGATCCAAGGGCACCCGGTTATACCCGTGGTGCCGCGAGTAATCAAGCGGTCACGCGAGTCTTGCCAGTAGTTCTGCCAGCGTCCGACTTCAGCCAGCTACACTGCCCTCATCGCATCACTATCAGCCGAGCCGAGCGTGTGAATCGGCCTTTACACACTTAGGCATTGTTCAGACCTACAATATGTTTAAGATCGTTGACTGTGAGCGGGCGTAACGTACTGTATCCCTTTTCCATGTATTAACTTCTCTTTCTCATTGAACCGACTATATGCTATCACTTAGTACGTTGTACAGGTATCGGTACGAATATTGAGCGCTCGGCGTCAGAGTGGGAATCGCTTTGCGCATTCCATGCATTAGCGAGCCAATCGTCGTCGTTGTTAGATACATGCAGCCGGCGCAGGGAACGAATCACGAGTGACGTCTATGACGCGATGGCGCGGCGAGCCAATCACTGACACTCCCCGCCCCCGCGTCTCACTTCGTACCACTAAAGAGACCGAATATTTGACTTCTGCGCAACTTGAAACCAGCGCTCAAGATCCGTGCCGATGTCTATTACTGTCTCTCTATGGCCGATTTATTTTACTACGCCACCGTAGCAAACCTACCATTTGTTTACACTGTCGGCTTGGTGAGAGAACACATACTGTTAAATGTATACTGAGTCCGAGTACACACTGAGGCTGACAGTGAGCATACCCACAGTCGGCGGCGGACAATACGTTTAGTGTGAACCACAGAAAAGATGAAAAAGATTAGAAAGGAAATACTTTCCGATTTGTACTACAACAAGTGTCACCGCTTGTCTTACAGTCACGCCCTTTAACTCCACAACAGTACCCCTAGCCAAGTTGCTAATTTGCAATAGTTAACGCTAGTAGAAAACCTCAAATGTACGAGAATGACGTCATCTCAACGCTCAGTCACGTGATCAGAACAAAAGATTCGGCGACGCGGCCAACTCGAAGCGTTCAACGCAAGCGAAACAGTTGTAACTTGGCTAGGGGGGCAGGTAATAAACCAATACGAACGTGCATTACGCAACTAACAGACCACACCACCACCACACCACATAGATCGCAAGTGGTAGTTGAACTCAGAGCATTACCCTACTTTGTGGCAACAAGGTAGCCTGCCCCGCCAACAAGGCTATTCTAAACTTTTTCGTCTATTCTGTAGTGTGAACGATGTCTTATACTATTAAAAAATTCTACATAAAATAAACTATTCTAACATGTATTATTTTCTTCCTTTTTCCCTCTCAAAATGTTTTGTATCTCAGCAAAGGTCTTTCCTTTCGTTTCGGGTACATAAAACATGATGAACAGACATAATAATATACAATTTCCACTGAATATCCAGTACGTGGTTGCTGGGCCAATAGCTAATGAAACTATGGCGAAATATTTGGTAGTTAGGAAGACGAATAGAGTTGTGATTATCAGGGATACGGACATTCCCATTCCTCTCGAGCGATCGTCGAAGAGTTCTGCGTTGATTACCCAGATTAGGGAGCCGATTCCTGGAAAAAAAAATTGGGTTACTTTCTATTCAAATAAAAGAAAGAGCAGAGGTGGCCGAGTGGTAATAGCCACGACTTACGAGTTGTAGGTCACGGGTTTAAACCCAATCAAGCGCAATACTTTGTGTAATTTATTTCACTACCACTGCTTTCAAAACGGCGAAGGAAAACATCGTGAGGCATATTCTAGACCCAAAAATTCGAAGATATGTGACCTTCACCAACCCGCACTGGGCTCGCGTGGTGGATTACGGCCCATTCCCTCTCCTAGAGATGAGACCTGAGTCCCAGTAGTGGGAAAATTAAATAGCTGATTATGCTATGCTATGCTAAATAAAAGCAGCAAACAGGCGTAGGGTAAACAGCCTTTCGGTATTTTATAAGTACAGGATGCATTTTGGAGAGTGCGCGCGGGAATTGCATGAATCGATTCCGCCAGCCGATGGATGGTAGAAAGGATTCCACCATCCATCGGTTTACCCGACGTACACCGAGTATTCACCTTTACCTTGTTGACACTTCTAAAGTCCGGAATACGCGTTTTGTCTCGTCTTTTCGGTACAAACGATGACGCGAAAAACGTGACCTGGTTTTTTTCCTAATTGGGCATTCTAGTGCTTGACTCCGACCCCACCTGATGGTAAGCAGTGATGCAATCGTTGATGGTGAGTCGCGCTAGTTTATTAAGAGCCTATTCACTCTAGTCTTGAAGAGACCTAAAGTATAATCAGACGGGAAGACCGCTGCAGGCAAATTGATCCAATCCTTCGATGTATGCAGTTTATACGACACGACAAAGCGCTTAGTTTCCCCGGCCACAAAAAAAGCCGCTAAAAGCTTCTTTTTGAGGCGGCCTTTTTTATGGCTCGTGTGCAGCGGTGCCGCCACAAAAAAAAAGCTTCTTCTGGCTATTTTTTTAGTGGCGGCCAAAATGCCATGCCATTCGCGCATTTAATCCTTATTCGTCAGAGTCCATTATGATACTGCACGCATGGCCATAAGCTGTCGCTCACTTTAGCTTTTTTTCTTGTGGCCGCTTCTAGCTTTACACTTAGTCCAGATCATAGAGGTGTCAACAACGTAAGGGTGTACACTCGCCGTACGTCGGGTTGTCCAATAGTAAAATAGAAATTGAAAATCTTGGTTTTTATATGTACATATCAGATTTAAAATGATCTGTTCCATTTTGTAACAACACAGTATAAGTCAAAATATCTTTACCTGCACTATAACAGTAGACGACCAATATGAGTGATATTAGTGGCAGATAGTTTAGGAAGCCACCCACTGGTCCCCCTTGTTTTAACTTGAAAAACAATCCTAAGCCAAGCTGAAATCAAAACAAAAAAAAAAAATTATGATATTTTTTTTACGTTTAAAGATGCCAAATTTTATATAGGCGCAAAACCATTATTTGAATATTTTGATGAGGATTTAATTCGATCACTTTCCGCTTATTTCTTTTGAATATTGCAACATCCTATTGAATTTATAGAAGGATTTCATTTGATAACTTGCTTTCTATTATTTTAAGCAGTCAGTTTCTCTTTTTATATTTATAGATTTTTTTTTTATTTTTTTTTTATTTAATTAAAGGGCTTTGTCGCGACCACATCGCCCAGTACAGAAAACAAAAACTTACAAACTACCTTAAGGCTAATTCGAACAATTGTTTGGCTTTATCGGACATTGGAGAAGAGATTACATTACAAATGCCAATATCACATTCCTTCTTGTATTTTCGTTCCGGACACATTCCATCAATATGTGGACGACATCATCACGAAGTCATCACAATTTGGAGACAAAACTTTCTTCATTAAATAGTTAAATTTATTTGATGGAAAATGTCCGGAACGAAGTCTTACAGCTATAGTTATTAAATTTCTGTTAAGATTACAGTCAATCCATGGAACCCGAGAAATCTCTGGCTGGATAGTTCGGTACCATATCCCTTTTTCTTTTGACCTTTTGTCAAAATATTTCTGCCAAAGTTCTAAACATTTTTTTTTGCTTTCCCAAAGTAATCAGAATATAGTGGGGTAATATTCATGGGGACTCCCTCAACACACGCTTGTTTGGCGAGTAAGTCAACAATATTTATAGATGTAGAGGCACTTATTCTTTTGTTGAAATTAATGTTATTTACCACGTTTATTATGTCAATAGTGGGAACTAAATTTTAAAAGTGGTTATTATTTCAGCTGACGCAAATTAAACTCGTCCCAAGGTTGCTGCTTTGTTTACTGACATAGTTCTTTTTTCTTGAGGTGAGTAATCATTTAATGACTTTTCCCACACTAGGGTGGAGCAGGAGGACGTGTCAGACTAAAACCACAACTGTGTCTATCAGTAGCCCTTTATGCTCTAGGATCACGGGTTTCCTTTTCAGAAAATCCTTGAGGCTGGTGGAACGAGAGATATCAGAGTTTTTACTAATACCCACCTGTGTCCCTCAGTTGCCCTTGGCGTTCCAGGATCACGGTACCTATCTCTTTCGAAAATGTTTCTGGCTACGTAGACGGATGTTAGATTTAATTAATTTTAATTACCATAATAATTACCTACACTGTTTTGTGAATGCAGTTTCATGTATACTTTTTGTAATAATCACATGAGAATGGTTTTCTATTTTTATGATGATTTAAGTTCGTCTTTGTACATGAACTGTTGATCATTGTGTTAATTTATAACTTTTGAGTACAATAAAGAATGAAGATGATTTCAACCCGAAGGCCATTAGCACATGTGGTTACCTGCTAGTCCTAGTACTACACCAGGAATAGCAATGCGCTGAAACTTAGGAAGATTCAGCTGATTGATGATACCTACCTCCCCCCTTCCTCTATCCTCCTCCTTGATCCTTCCTACTGGAGTATGGAACACACTCACACACACACCGATTTAAGGAATTAATCTGACAAACACTTTCATGTCGATTTCGCCAAGGTCGTTCATCCACGACCAAATACTCTATCTCGTTAGCTCTTCTATCACCTATAGGAATTGAAGTGCTAAACTATATGGAGTATCCAGTCTATGTATGGATTTATGACTAGCACATTTATTTTTGTAAGTAGAGAAAGAAACTCACCATTCCTAATCCCATGCCAACACAAGTCACTGTCAAAATCGGCTTCCGTCCAAACCTATCTGTCACCATGGTTGTACAGAAACTGGCAAACAACTGTATCAAGCCAATAGTCACAGACGCAATTTCAGGCCTGACTGACGTCTGCGTAGATTCGAGAACAGTTTGAAGATAAAACGTGACTGCGTTGAAGCCAACAAATTGGGCTCCGAAACCCAGAACTAAGACCAGAAACAAGGATTTCAAGAACAGTTTATTTGTCAAAATGTCCTTTTTGGATATCTTGATGTTGTTAGTCTCTGAAGCCAGTTCGTATTCTTTCATCTCTTCATTGGCTAGTGACTCTGAGCCGCGGAGGAAGGTCAGGACTTTCAGGGATTCCGCTTTGAGACCTGAAAAGAAGGTAGTTTTGATTAGGTTAGGGTAGTTTCCAGGGTCAAAATAATTACATTTTATTTAGTCCGTATTTTAGATTATAAAAAAATATTGGACACGTATTTTTTCTTTTTTCGATTAAACAAAAAATAACAAAAATATAGCCCATTAAAGTTACGTGTGACGTCACCCCGAGCGAAAAAATGCAGCACGGCGTGACGTTACACGTAACTTTAATGAGCTATATGTTTGTCATTTTTGGTTTGATTTACAAATAAAAAATACTTGTCCTTTATTTTTGAATTATCTAAAAGACGGACTAATTACATTTTTTACAGCAACTAGCCTATTAACACTTATCATCATCATCATCGTTCTCATCAGCCTTTTTAATCTTCCCACTGCTGAGACACAGGCTTCCACGATAGGACAGGGAATGGACCGTAATCCACCACGCGGGCCCAGTGCGGGTTGGTGAATGGTGGTCACGGCATTAACGCCTATGGTACGCCTTAAAGTAATTAGTGGAAGTGATTTAACGTATACTTGGTACAGATCGTCAAATTTTAGATACATCTATATTGCTCACAGTGCAGACTAATGGTCAATGGAGCCGAAGATTTCTGAAGCAGCGACCGCAAACCAGAAAACGCAGCGATCGAAGATCTCCCATAAGGTGGACCGATAATCTGGTGAGAGACGTGGGAAACCGACGCATTTGATACGCGAAGACCTATGTCCGACAGTGGACGTCTTCTGGCTGAATGATGATGATGAAGACGATGATGGTACATATTAGGGAGATATTTTGACGGTCGCTACAAGAGAGGCTACTATTTGTACTATGACACATTCTAACGGCTTTGAAGTACTGAGCCCCTAACATGAGCTCTTAACGCGACCCATTTGGAGATGTAAACTAATGTGTTATAGGAATGGAGTTATATAGAGTTTATAACTCCATCTCTCTCTCTCATTCATACGACTGACATTTTAACACGCCATGGTAAGCCTCCTGCTACTGTACTAGCTACTGTAGCCTGATTCACGTAAAATCCAACAAGCAAAATATCGTTGAAGTTTTATAGTCGTTCGATCGAAGTCCTATCTAAAGGCAGTAATCACGATCTATCGACTCATTTCCAGTTACATTACTATGTATTCTACCAGGATAATGTAATACAGATTTTTTTTAAATCGACGAATTTCAAACGATTTTAAAATCGGTGTCGTTCAAACTCGATTGATGGATGTGAATACGGAAATGGTCTAAACTACTAAATCGCTACGATATCGTTACGGTTTTCATTACGTGAATCGGGCTACAGGAAGCACTTAGATCGACAATAAAATTTCGTTTTCGTTGTTTACTTACCTTACCCTTTTTATCGCAGCGGTAATTTCTTTTGAAATAATAAACAGCTTTTCAAGCGGATGAAGCCACAAGCAAAGCTTGTCTACACTAATCTACAAGTTAATATTATAAAGAGGGAAAATTTTTATTACTATGTGTGTGTGTGTAAACTCAAAAACTACTGTGCCGATTTCAAACATTCTTTCACCGTAGGAAAGCTACATTCACCCTGAGTAACATAGGCTGTATTTATTGCCCATGCAAAGCCGGTACTGGCCGCTAGTTTCTTATAAATATGTGGTAAGAAATTGGTACATACCTCTAGAATATAAAGAGTACGGTCCATCAGGTAGGAAAAGCAGTGGTATCGTGCTGAATATGATGATGCCAGTGTAGATCATGTTCAGCAGAGAGTAGGAGATGAAGGGACCCATGGACAGCATAGTGACGATGCCGAAGGAGCACATGATTTGAAGGATGGTTCCTAAGCTGCCACGGATATCTTTCTGGAATTGAATAAGACATATGATTAGTGTGAACCAAAAGACACGGGATATTCACCAACTTGCACTGGGCTCGAGTGGTGGATTATGGCCCATTCCCTCTCATAGAGAGGACACCTGAGTCCCAGCAGTGGGAACATTAAAAAGGCTAATTATACTATATGCTATGCGATTAGTATTATTGTTATATCAAACGTGTTTCACTCCAGGGAAAAGGTTTCCTTCCATTTCTTCTGCTGATACTGTGTTCTGTCCAGAAGTGGTCTCACTTCTTGTCAATCCCTAAATTGTTTTACGGGGGAAATTATCAAATATCTCCTCCCGCCTTGGATGGAGTGAGAGGAAGTTTTAGGCCTTTACTGGCTAAAAGCTTCAGTTGCCTTTAGTGTTCCAGAACCACAGTGACTATTACCAACAATCCCCCAGCTTCAGTAAGAATCAATCTTAAAGGGCCCTGTTAATCATGCTTATGTCTCTTCGATACGCTGATGACTCGAGCCAAGGCCTTATCGGACGGCGAGCTACTCAATGCTCGTTGTCCGTAAGCCCATTTTTTTTTTTATGTTGGGAAAAAATCATGCATTGACATCCGCCGCTCTTGGGCGGAGCGGGAGATAGTGTCAGACTCTTACTGACTAAAAGACCCACCCCGTTCCTTCTAGCCTTCATACCGGAGCTCGAGCGCCCTTTCGGATAACCTTGGTTCCAGTAGGCTTCGACCCGGCTGGGTCCCTGCTGTTGCTGACAACTCCTTGAGGCGCGCGGGAACAGTGCGCGCCGTCGATGACTTGGGCTTGGTCCGGACAGTTACCGGACGGCCGGACAGCGAGCTACCCATTGCTCACTGTCCGCAAGCCCGTGCCTACGGTGGCCGGAAATCGGGATCAGAATCCCGGCGGCGGCGGCGGCAGCGAGAACGCCGTTGCCTGATGCGTTCGGCCTCCTCCTTTGCGAGCATTACTGCTTCGCAGAAGTCGGCGACCGCCTGCCACTCCTCCTCGCTCCGGACCAAGGCCTCAACCAAGGCCCGGCGCGAGAGGTCTCCGCCGCCGATCGCCCCCACGAGGGCACGGCGATGCTCCGTCCAAGCAGGACACACCTCGACTGTGTGCTCCACTGTGTCCTCCGGGCATTCCGTACAGTGGCGACACCCGGGCGTCACTTCCGCACGAATCCGGTGCAGGAAACTCCCGAACGAACCATGTCCGGTGAGTACCTGCGTCATGCGGAAGGTAAGGACGCCGTGAGGTCTTTCCAGCCACGCCTCAAAGAGGGGACTTACCGCCATGATTGTGGCGTGCCCAGTCCGTAAGCCCATGGTGACCAGGAATCGTCCTGCTACTCTCGACGCCCAGGGCGTGCCCTTCGTCGACTGGATCGTGAAGTTTGCATGATTGAATGTACTACTAAACTGCTAATTTATTTCATCCTTATGGATGTCCTTCGCCCTGGGGTTTGTCAGGCTCTCACTGACTAAAACTAACCCGGTGTTCCCTTGTACGCTTGCGTGTGGAAGTAGCGGGTGGGGGCTTCGTCCTGTATTGGGAAGTGACTTCCCTATACGTCTTTGAGAGGCACGCGTGAAACAATATGCGCTACCAATTTAGGTACAACATACGTTAAACATTCTATATGATGCATTTTGGACAGTATGCGCGGGAATCATGACTTGATTCCGCCATCTCCTTTCTACTATCGGACAACCCGATATAAGGCGAGTATTCAACCGAACATTGTTGACACCTCTTCGATCTGGACTAAAGTTTTGCCTCGTTGCATAAATTGAAGGACTGGAACAATTGGCCTGCTGCGGTCTTCCCGTCCGATTATATAATTCAGGTGTTTTCAACGCTAGAGTAAATGAGCTCTAATAAACTAGTGCACTTCACCATCAACGATTGCATCATTGCTTACCATAAGGTTTTATCGTAGTTAAGCACTAATCTACACTTCTACACTAATATAATAAAGAGGTAAAGTTTGTTTTTTTGTTTGTCGGAGGTATATTTCTGTAAATGGTCCGATTGCTAAAATTTTTTCACCGATAGAAAGCTGCTTTATTCCTGAGTGACATAGGTTATATTTTATGTACGCAGACGAAGTCGCAGGCAAAAGCTAGTTTGTAATAAAAAAAGATTTGTGCGGTTGGGTTCTTCATTCTATTAATTGTTTTGTACATCTACGGTCCGGACTAAGCGTTTCGCCTCGTCATTTATACCGCGTACATCGAAGGACTGGAACAGTTTGCCTGCTGCGGTCTTCCCGCCTGATTATAATTTAGGTGTCTTCAAGGCTAGAGTGATTAGGCTCTTAATAAACTAGTGCGCCTCACCATCAACGATTGCATCACTGCTTACCATCAGGCGTGATCGCAGTCAAGTACTAGTTTATAACAGATAAAAAAAAAACATAATTCAGTTTTTATTTGCCACACAGTTTTTATCAGAATAAAAAACAAACAAATAATAACAAAATATAACCTCTCAAGGAGCAACGAGATAATGAGTGGAAGAACTTCAGCAAAAAACAGTTTATCAATCATGAAATGTTTTGTATACAAAATAGTCTTTATTTATAAGCAGATCCTAAACATACGACATCTAAAAAATCCCACGGTATAATCTTTTTCTTTTTTTATAAACTAGTTACCGCGCGGGGTTTTGTATGAGTGTACCAGGAACATTCTTTGTATTATCATCATCACCAGCCTTTTTAATGTTCCCACTGTTGGGACTCAGGCCTCCTCTTTAGGAGAGAGAATGGACCGTAATCCACCACGCGAGCCTGGTGCGGGTTGGTCAATGTCACATGTCTTCGAATTTTTGGTTCTAGGATATGCCGGTTTCCTCACGATGTTTTCACCGTTTTGAGAGCAGTGGTGATGAAATAAATTACACAAAGTAATGCGCCTAGCTGGGTTCGAACCCGCGACCTACAACTCGTAAGTCGGGGCCGTTACCACTCGGCCATCACTGCTCTCATTCTTATTCTTTGTGTAATTTATTTTATTACCACTGCTCTGAAAACGGTGAAGGAAAACATGGAAACCGGCATGTCCTAGAACCTGACATTCGAAGACATTCACCAACCCGCACTGGGCCCGCGTGGTTTACGTATTACGGCCCATTCCCTCTTCCAGAGAGGAGGTCTGAGTCCCAGCAGTGAGATAATCAGAAGGCTGATTATGCTATACTATGCTATTTACTGCTTACCATTTTTATAGTTTCAACTATGATATTGCTCATGTTTATCAAAATTCGTTCAGTATATTTTGCTTGAAAAAGTTACAAAACCACCCATCCATCTTTACAATCTTTCACACTTATGTACTAATACATATACTAGTGGACAGGGCATATGGTTAGGTTAGGTTACATAGAGTTAGGCATATTGTTCGCAGACCAAATGGTTGATGAGACCAAAAGGTTCTGGAGTGGCGACGAGTTGGAAGGCCTCCCACGAGGCGTAGGCGGACCGATGAGCTGGTGAGAGTCACGGGAATCCGAATATAATTATTATAATTCGTAAAGATTACAAATACACCGCTAAATTTTGATCGTTTTAATCCCGTGGAGGGTCGATCCGGTACATGAAACACTATCGATTTGTAAAGATAAAATCAAAAAATAAAGTACCTTTTTTTCAAAATTCGTATTAATTTACGCACGTACGAAATTAATTTCTTTAAGAAAACGTCAGCTGAGCGGGTTCAATGACCTGTAAGTAGTCTGCGTTGCGTACGAACTACCTATAGATCATTGGACTTGGATTTAACGATGTATACATTTTCTTAAAAAACGACTATGTCAAAAAAAAAATATTTTTATTTAAAAACAAAAATCTTTTGTTTCCGTTTCCGTGTTTGTCTCACAATACAGCGGCCCTGACATAAACATTTATTTAAAAAAACTTAAGTAGGTTAGTTCTCATTAGCTTAATTTAGTTATAAAGAATAAGTGCTTAAATCTTATTTGTTTTTATTGGGTGGAGTGAGAGGGAGTGAGAATTGTACTGACTAAAAGCCACATGAGTTTCTTCAGTTGCCCTTTCAACCACCGGGCCTTGGTACAGGCCATGGTCCAAAATGAGGAGGAGTGGCAGGCGGTCGCCGACTACTGCGAAGCAGTAATGCTAGCGAAAAAAGAGGCCGACCGCATCAGACAACGGCGGCGCTCACAGCGCCGCAGCCATCGCCGGGATTCCGATCCCGATTTCCGGCCACCGTAGGCGCGGGCTTGAGGACGGCGAGCAATGGGTAGCTCGCTTCGACCGTCCGGTAACTGTCCGGATCGAGCCCAAGTCGTCGACGGCGTGCACTGTTCCCGCGCGCCTCAAGGATCTGTCAGCAACAGCAGGGGCCCAGCTGGGTCGAAGCCTACTGGGGCCAGGGTTAATTTGAAAGATAGCTCAAGCCCTGGTACGAAGGCAACGAAGGAACGGGGTGGGCTTTTAGTCAGTAAGAGTCTGACACTATCTTCCGCTCCGCCCAAGAGCGGGGGTTGTCATTGGATGATTTTTCCCACCATAAAAAACTCTTTCAACCTATCCTGCAGCTCCACCAGGGGGGGCTCCACCATGGGGTCCACCAGGACCGTCTCTGGTAGAGATCGTCGGTCCTGGTGGACACCATCCAATTTTATCATGCATGGCAGTTTTGTGTTTAATTTTTTTTAGGTGGGATAATCTCTAGTCAGTAAGTGAGTCAATCTTTTACCGACTAAAAACCCACTCCTGTTCCTTTTCTGCCATTGTTCCAGGGGCCCGGGGATCTCACAACTCCTTGACGCGCGCGTGAAATACTACGCCCCATCAACACACCTCTACCGTATGTTCCACCATGTCCTCCGGACGGTTCACACAAAGGTGGCACTCGGGTGTTTCTTCCGTACGAATCCGGTGCAGGAATCTCTCGAACTGACCATGTCCGGTGAGGACCTGCATCATGCGAAAGCCGAGGACGCCGTGAGGTCTTTCTAACCACGCCAAAGTGGGGAGTTACCGCCTTAATTATGGCGTACCCAGTCTCAGTTTTGTGGTTGGGCCTATAATCTTACATTATACTCACGCTAGCAATTTCCGAAGCATACATAGGCAGCAGAACGAAGACCCCAGCATCAGCTACACCAACCAGAGCTCTTCCAAGCAGTATCATCCATACTTCATTGGCATATATGAGCACGAAGCCTGCTACAAACTTGGGTAAGCAGACCAGCAGCAGACACAGCTTTCTACCCAGCCTGTCGATTAGGACTGCTCCGATGAAAAGGTTGGCTGAAATTTGAAAATGAATGGGTTATGGGTTGGGTTTGGTGGATGAATGGGTTAGATAGTAAAAAGTTGTTGACATAACCCATAGAGCGAGTTAGAGATAAAGAAACATTAATCAGCTAGATGCTTCTGCTGGAACTAAGGTCTTGTCTCTATGAGAAAGAGTGGACCATAGTTCACCATGGAGGTTTAGTGCCTGTAAGGCGCAAAAGGACCAGCCCCCCTAGCCAAGTTACAACCGTTTCGCTTGCGTCGAACGCTTCGAGTTCGCCGCGTCGCCGAGTCTTTTGGTCTGACCATGTAACTGAGCGTTGAGACGACGTCATTCCCGTACATTTGAAGCTTTCTACTAGCGTTAACTATTGCAGATTAGTAACTTGGCTAGGGGTACAGGCCTGAGTTGAAAATGTGCGTCCCAAATTCGATAAGTCTAAATTTCACAAAGCAGTGGTGATGAAAATTTAAAATTTATGTAGTGTTTTAATTTGAGTCTAAATTGTATAGTTGTATATATTTATTCTATGGTTTATTAGTATATCTATTCTATGGTCTATTAGTGTATCAATTCTTGTATTTGCCTTTTTCTCACTCTTTTATTGCACCTACCACTACTTTTTCTCCGCATCACCCAAAGGTTGATTGGAAGAGAATGCCTAAGTCCGCCTCTGTACCCATGTGCATAAAGTGTTAAATAAATAAATAAATAGATGAAATAAATTACACAAAGCAATGCGTCTGGCTGGGTTACCCACGGGCCACGACCTATTATAACTCGTAAGTATAAGGGGCCGTTACCATTTGGCCACTACTGCTCACTACGTATGATATACCTCCATCTTTGTACGAATTATTATTTAAAGATGTCCGTTTAGAGACGACGTCAGCACAATGGCCGATAAATTTGCTTGTAGTATGGACTATGACAACAATAACCTACAATTCCCACGTTGATATATTTGACTGATTTATTATCTACTGTGAAATCGTGTGTGTGTGTGTGTGAACAGTTATTATAGTTTGTTGCCGTTGTATTGATATGTTAAATTATCAAAGAAACTGTTACCTCCCACTCTAGTTAGAGTGAAAGGCTCAACTCACACTGACGTAGAATCAAAACGTTTTTTTTTTTTTTTGGGCGGATCGGGAGATAGTGTCAGACTCTTACTGACTAAAAAACCCATCCCGTTCCTTCAAGCTTTCATACCGGGGCTAAGGCGCCCTTTCGGATAACCCTGGCCCCAGTAGGCTTCGACCCAGCTGGGCCCCTACCAGGGCCGGTTTATGCATGTCGGGGCCCCTAGGCAATGTACGTCTCGGGGGCCCCCATACCCTTTTCTGACTTCTTATTATGTTTTGTGTCTTACATAAATTTATTCATAATTACGTTGTTTTTAGGGTTCCGTAGTCAACTACGAACCCTTATTTCTTTTAAATCGACAAAAATGGTTTATATTGGTATTAAATGGATGAGTTTAATTAGTTTTAAACCGGCCTTACATCTGTAGTCAGATGAATAAAATATGTAAAAAATAATAAAACTTACGTAGACATAATAATTGTAACTTCAGTTTATGAAACTTTAGTTTACACTATTTTAATTTTCTCATCGTTTCATCGATTTTCTCGAAGCCCGAAGCAGTCTTTACAAATAAAAATCCAATACTAAGATCTAAAATCGCAAGTTTTCAAACACAAACTGTAAAACTCTTTTTTTTTCACGGCCCTAAAACTCAAAGAAATTCGTCGAAGTAAAAATTCAACGATTAAATAGTACGAATAAATAGTACGAAAATATTGTCTGTGATACGTATTGAACAAATCGGGGAATGTCCCGGTCATGCGAACGAACTAGTACGGCCAATCTTATGAAAGTAGCGTGGCCATAGAATATGGTACCTTTAAAAATCCCGTAAAAATAAATATTATTCTACAATATATTTAGCAGAAGATCTTCGTTTTATAAATTAAAAAAAATATTGATTTAAAAAATATGCAATGCTGTACACGGGCGTATAATAATATATCGAACTATGTTTCGTTTTTCCATGTAGTTGATTGATTCAATTTTATATTATGTAAATTGGTATAAACAAAATTATCAACAAAAGCCAATGAATATACTCTGCACTGACACGTTGCTAATGAAAGATTGTGTTTTATTAACTCCGTCTGTTGACAGCTTTTCGCATAATCCAATGCTAGGATTGCTCATCGAAATTTCAAATTATATTTTTACTGTTTATAAAATTTAGTCTATTTTTTTCCTGAAGCGCGGGGCCCCTGAACCTGGCGGGCCCCTAGGCAGTTGCCTAAAGTGCCTAATGGATAAAACGGCCCTGGCCCCTACTGTTGCTGACAACTCCTTGAAGCGCGTGGAAACCGTGCGCGATGTCGACGACTTGGGCTTGGTCCGGACAGTTACCGGAAGAATCAAATGTCGCATCACATCCTGGTTATCAACTACAATGCGTGGCGACGCGCATCGTCACGCGACGGCGGGTATATATCCGAGATGGACTGCTGACCGCAAACTGTAAGCGACACCACTTGTTTCTATTAAAACTCTAGAGGTTCCGAGCATGGCAACATGCAGCCTGCAACCCCGGTAGCGCCAGTGGTTGCAGAGAGTTTATACGTATAAAAAGGTCGACTTTTTCGGAAGATGAAAAAGAGAAATTAACAATGTTGCTGGTAATGTAAACAAGTCGCCATAATTTGCTTCTTCTAACAAATGATACATAGTAAACTATTGGTAGCGTTATCCGAAAAGCTGTCTCGCACGAAGGTACTGGAATAAAAGGTATGATTCCATGCATATGCATTGTGCAGCTGTGACATGCCGCCGCGCTTGGAACAAAAGCAACTGCGACCGCAGTGTTGTCTGCAGCCCATCTCAGACTTGTACTTTTAGCGAGCCTGGATCACAGCGCTGGACCAGAGATCATCATCACCAGCCTTTTTAATGTTCCCACTGCTGGGGCTCAGGCCTCCTCTCTAGGAGAGGGAATACCAGAGATACTTTCAAACATTCGTGAATGATGCTCGCGCTCGTCCGCTGACGCGTCACTGCGAGCAAAGTATGCACGCAAGGTGAACCGATGCCCTGGTGAGGGTCGCGGAAATTTGAAGGATACGAGATGCACAGGACCGGTCATTGTGGCGACGCTTGGGGAAGACCTATGTCCAATAGTGGACATCTTTCGGCTGAAATGATGATGATGACTACCTTTGTTCCTTCAGTTCCCCTTAGTACTTCAGGGTCAGGGTATCTCTGTGAAATCCTTTAATCACAGGATTATATCTGTGGCCCTAGTGAAAAAGGATCTAAGTCCAAAAATGCAACTTTACAGGAGACGTAAAAACACTCTGCGTGCTTCAAATTCGTGTTTGACCTCGTGTGTCATTCAAACCGCTACCAAATGAAATACATGTGATGTTTTTTATAGGTAAACAATTTATGCTCTTTACTATTATTGGGTTATTTTTTATGTAAAGTTAATAGTTTTTAAGATAGTGACTTATACTAATCACAAAATAAATTCCTTAAGGGTATAAAATAAATTAGACCCCTTCTCCCATAAGTTAAATATTAATTTATGCACGTGAAAAGGGAAACGCATTTGAAATTATTTTTAATAACTAATTACTTAATGCAAAGAAATATTTTTTCTTTTTATTTCGGTGAAAACGGATATAAGTCTAATAATATCATTTCTAACTTAAACCATTTTTATGGACTAGGTGTTGTTGTATCGATAAACACCAACCAAATTGAAATGTGGTTGATTTATGTTAATTTAGATTAAAAAACACAAAAGAAATTTTTTATTTTTCCGTTTAAAACAATATAAATGGACTTGAAGCCAACTTTTGTGTTTTTTTTGGTGTCAGTTGAATCCTTTTGCACAAAGTAACTTCCTTATTTTTAGGGTTAGCTTAGATCTGTTTTCACCAAACGATAGAGCATTTTTTTCTGATCATTTCGGTATACTTAACTCATTTTCGACAAAATCGGACTTATACCTACCCCTTTTCACTAGGGCCACAGTTATAATTTTATATTAGCGGTTGTAGTCACAGGGCTACAGCCGCTTTTTATATTTAGGTGGATGAGGATATTTGAACATCTCAGATTTGTGTAAATAAATAGGTACTCGTACACCCAAATTAAAGCAGGACATGTAGCGCGAGGATTGCTTTGGATACCTAAAAACTAATTACTTGGCTTAAAGTAAGCTGGTGGGTAATAAAATTTGATGGGCCTATCATACAAATTCTTTTTATACAAGTATGATACGGTAATGATAAGTCTTTAGGTCAAGAATGTTCAAATAAAGAAATTTGGCTAATCTTAGATAGTCTAGAGATATAGTAGGCGCCAGATAAATTTGCCATAAAGTACACTGACCTACCTTTTAAAAAACAGAAATAAAGACAGGTATTCACAATATATAGGGTGACTGGCAATTAGTCTACGATACTTAAACACGTGATTGTGCTCATGATAACCAACAACAGTCACCCTATATAATTATAATCAGCCTTCAGCCGCTCTCGTTCGCTCTCTCATTTTGTCTTTCTATTGTGTCTCTAACTACGGTATTTGAAACGTTAATGTTCCCACTGTTGGGACAATCTCCTGGAAAGGAGGCCTTTCTTTCCAGGAGAGGGAATGGCTGATAATCCGCCAGGCGGGCCCAGTGCGGGTTGGTGAATGTGACATGTCTTCAAATTTTTAGTTTTAGGGCACCGGTTTCTTCATGATATTGTCCTTCCCCATTTTTGAGAGCAGCGGTGATAAAATTGATCAGGGTATGATGAATATTGCTCAGGGTACATTAATTTTTAAACCAATGTAAACCAGTGTCCGACTGTGACTCTACTTGATAATAAATAGTGATGCAAACGTTGATGGCAAAACGCACTAGTTTATTAAGAGCCTATTCACTCTAGCTTTGAAGACACCTAAATTATAATCGGACGAGAAGATCGCAGCAAGCAAATTGTTCTAATCCTTCAATGTGCGCGGTATAAACGACGAGGCAGAACGCTTGGTCCGGACTGTAGATATGTTAAGAATGTAAGGACGGTACAAAGGTGATGGCGGAAGCAAGTAATGCAATTCTCGCGCACATTCTCCAAAATACATCCGGTTTCCCTCCACCTACCTACGAAGAGATAAAGTCAATGTGTCTTTTGGCTAAATTATTTCGTGCCTACCATATTAAATAGGTACTACGAGTATCTACATAATGGTGAAAATCAGCACTGTGTCTATCATATATGTTTGAAATGATGATAAAGATGTACTCGTAACTAAAGTTAAAGCAATACCCGACACAATTCACTCACTCAAGATGAATTTGTCTATGTAAATAGTTGTTTTAGCGCGATTACATATGCTAGATGATTTGGTTTTTCCGGTGACCTATCGATGACTCATGAAAACCTACCTACCTCACACAATTGAACAGGATGGTATGACTTTGGTACTAGGGGCCATTTCTTTGTTTTGCTTTTAATTTTTGAGAGGGGGTTGCCGTAATCGCCACGCTTGGCAGGTGGGTTGGCGATCGCACACTGCGATCGGTTGTTACAATGCACAGAGAATGCTGCTGCCCATTCTCTGGTAGGTATGTCCCTTAGTCGCCTCATATGACACCCGCGGGAATAGATGGGATGGTATGGAAATAATGGCTTCTTTACGTCCAAACACCGTATGAACATTTTGATTTGGGGGAGACTTATGTCCTACCACTGTAGGACATAAGTCTCCCCCAAATCAAAAAGACGTCTTTTGGCTGAAATGACGATGATAATAATGATGATGATGATGAATTTGGTACCTCTGGTGTTTTTTTTTTTTTTTGGTGGGAACTTCATCAATGACAACCCTACTCTTGAGCGGAGTGGGAGATAGTGTCAGACTCTTACTGACTAAAAACCCACTCCGTTCCTTCTAGCCTTCATACCGGGGCTCGAGTTGTCTTTCGAAACTAACCCTGGCCCGGTACCTCTGGCGTGGGATGCAACGTGTGTCGACACAATTGCACCATCCCATGTTCCTAGTACGGTGGGCTGTGGCAGCGCTGCCTCTGCGGTTGCTGAGACCCTCAAACGGCGCAAATACTGTAACCTTATTGGTTATTATAGTTTTGAGCCGTTTGTGGTCGAAACACTTGGGTCATGGGGTCCGAGTGTGCATCTCCTTTTCAAGGTCACACTGACTGATCGACAATTTGCGTGACCAGAGCTGGCTCGTTTTTTGCCCAACGAATTAGCATTGCCATTCAACGTGGCAATGCTGCCTGTCTTCTGGGCACATTTTCGGATGACGGCGATGTAGAGGAATACATTGACACCTGAGTGTATTAGTGTACATAATAAGGTTTAATTTATATTATTAGTTTAGTTAATATTTAAGTTTGTTATATTATCTATGTGGATTTAATAAATAGCTTTGTCATAATATATATAATATAATATAATATATATTCCACAACTAACACACAACGCCATCTAGTCCCAAGCTAAGCAGAGCCTGTGTTATGAGTACTAGACAACTGATAAACATACATAAATATTTCTAAATACATACATATATAGATAAATTACACCCAGACACAGTTTAACAAGCATTAGACAATTTGTATTTTTTCCCTGGTATTTAATATTAGAATTGCACCACTATCCTGCTGTCCTGTAAGGATTAAGTAATGCCAGAAAAACGGAAGGGGCCCAGTGGGGTCGATGGTTCAGATGCTTGCTAGAATTGTGGGATTGCTCGAAAAAGTTACTGTGGCTCTGTGATGCAAAAGACAGTTTAAGATCTGTTATCTGATAAATCTGTTACACTTCGGCCACTTTTTTAGACGATCCTGCAACCCTAGCAGACATCGGCTCTACCAAGCTCCATAGAAATTTGTCATTGCCCTTCACGCTCAAGGACCACTGCATCCCTTTCAGAAATTCCCTATGGAGAACTAAGTTGTTTGATCATAAAAGTGACTTACCAGCAATTGCAGTCAGGAACCCAATGGACACGATCCATGATCCCTCCTCAGCAGTAATGGGCCTTGGCAGTATAGTCTGTGCTTCATCGCTGAGCTTCACCAACACTGGGGATGGCCAGGCCAGACCCACGCCACTGCAGAGGACGCTTAGGTTTACTGAAACATAGTAAAAAAAAATGAATTAGATTAATTTATTTAAGACTACCCCCCGTGAAAGTTAAAAGCAGGGACCGTTCTGGTTACCCATTAAAGGGGTTTTGATAGGGTTTTTCTAAGCAGTTAATAAAAAACCCTTATCATATAGGTAACCCTTTTAAAGGGTTCAAAGGATCATTTTGGTTTTTTATAGAAAGGGTTTTCGATAGGGTTTTTCTAAGCGGTTAATCTAAAACCCATACGATAAAGGTAACCTTTATTCGATAGGGTTTTTCTAAGCAGTTAATCTAAAACCCATACGATAAAGGTAACCTTTATTCGATAGGGTTTTTTCTAAGCAGTTAATCTAAAACCCATACGATAAAGGTAACCTTTATTCAATAGGGTTTTCTTAAACCGGTTAACAAAAACCCATACGATATGGGTTACACTTTTGAACGGCTTAAATTAAGTCGTTCAAAAGGGTTTCTTACACTGAACTCTTTTGAAAACGATAACAACGTAACATTTCAACTTGGAGCAATGTAATTATGATCTGTCGATGGTAGACATACGTTGCAAAATGGCATAGCACACGTTAAACGTCAGCGGCGGGGCGGGCGCCTTTGTGGTTACGTTTGTACCTACTGAGAACGAGATTTATTATCATTATTGCATGTAATATAGACACACGAGTAAATAAACCGTACAGGGGCAAAGCTTCCTAAGAACGTGTAATATTGTTACCTATTTTAGTAGGGCACAATAGGTGAAAACAAATTAAATTAAACATTTGTTAAATCGTTTTATTATTCAGAAGGTTCAAAATAGGATAAGTAACTAATAAGATTCCAATAAGAATTAATAAGAAAGTGCGAATTTATTAGTGAATGTAAATTTGTTTGTTAACTATTTTGATAAGACATGGGATTTTATTTAAAAAAAAACAGGTTTAAAAGGGAGATGTTAAATGGGGAGGTACGATTTTGTGGCGTGGCGTCTTCGGTATTTGAAGGAATTGCAGGGCAATCGAAATGGAGCCCAGCATCCTATATTTTATTCAAAAAATAGTTATTACAGTTAAAAAAAAAAAATCTGATAAGAGAACTGTTAACAGTAACGAAATATCAGTAAATCTCTATAATTTTAAGTAATTTCATTGCTCAAAATATAGCAACACTGTTTTTCCGTATCCGTAGGAACTTCTTAAAAGTGAAGCGCACACTACGCACAGTACGATGTGCTTGTTTTTGAAGCTGGACGTCTTTTAGGATTTTATTTTGCATTTGTGAATTTTGAACAATTAAAACCGGAAAAATGCCGAAAACGATACGAGACGCTGTACATCGCTATTATTTATATGATGCCTTTTTTTTTTTTTTTTTTTATGGTGGGAAAAAATCATGCATTGACATCCCCCGCCCTTGGGCGGAGCGGGAGATAGTGTCAGACTCTTACTGACTAAAAGACCCACCCCGTTCCTTCTAGCCTTCATACCGGGGCTCGAGCGCCCTTTCGGATAACCCTGGCCCCAGTAGGCTTCGACCCGGCTGGGTCCCTGCTGTTGCTGACAACTCCTTGAGGCGCGCGGGAACAGTGCGCGCCGTCGACGACTTGGGCTTGGTCCGGACAGTTACCGGACGGCCGGACAGTGAGCTACCCATTGCTCACCGTCCGCAAGCCCGCGTCTACGTTGGCCGGAAATCGGGATCAGAATCCCGGCGACGGCGGCGGCGATAACGCCGTTGCCTGATGCGTTCGGCCTCCTCCTTTGCGAGCATTACTGCTTCGCAGAAGTCGGCGACCGCCTGCCACTCCTCCTCGCTCCGGACCATGGCATTTATATGATGCCTCAAATAATACAAGTAAATGTACCAAATGTGGAAACATCTTAAAGGTATGGTTATATTCTAATATTTAGTTATTCTGACAATTTACTTAATTATTTGTTATATGATAATGAGTCATGTCCTCACCGTAAAACCTACCTGTACCATACAATAGGTAGGTACTTGTGTTATGTACCTAATTTATCAATCTAACAATACCTATATGGTAGACATCAATAAGAAACGTTATTCTTAGGTAAAATGTAGTTGAGCTATGAACTCAAAATTCGATTATTTTTCTAAAATAATGAAGCATAAATAAAGTTAATTGTTTAGTGGACGATTTTTTAAATTCAGCATTAATTGCTGAATTATCGTTTTCTAAGCTACCAGTTAGACGTGTAGGTATTTGGTTGTACTTTGATAGATTGTTTTTACGTACTTAACGCAGAACAGTTAGGTAGACAAATACATGACTTTATGGCCATGTAATATTTTTACAATTTATATTAGGTATTTATACGCCGCCCCAGAGCGCGCTCGAACCGAGCGCCGCCGATCCTAGCACAATTGCTGAGGTATATAAAGTGAAGTACAGTTGCCAATACGGATCTTGAGCGCTCGGCGTCAGAGTGGGGATCGCTTTGCGCATTTCATACATTGGCGAGTCAATCGTCTTTGTTGTTAGAAACATGCATAAACGCAAGGAACGAATAAGGAGTGACGTCTAAGACGCGATGGCGCGGCGAGCCAATTACTAACACTCCCCGCCCCCGCGTCTCACTTCGCACCACTAAAGAGACCGAATATTTGACTACTGCGCAACCACTCGAGATCCGTGATGGCAACTGTACATAGGTACTTACCTACGAGTAGGTACATGAAATTGTCTTCTGCTCTAGGTACCTATCTATCCTGTGGTCTTGTGTAGTTCGCGAACGATGAACGAATAGGAAACATGCAATATAGGTACTTTTTTTTAATTAATGATAGGCTTGCGTTTGACCACCATCTCACTTGATGGTAAGCGATGATGTGGTCGACGATGGAACACGCTTGCCTAGAAGAAACCTATTCACTCTCGACTTAAAGACTCCTAAGTTGTAGCTAGGTACCTACTTAAGTTGAAGCAAAATGGCGATCGTCCTTCTATGCGCAGTAACAGATTTTTTCGGGTCAGTAACACAGCGGGAGGCTGCGCGTAACCATAGCAACGACGGCCATTTTGTTTCAATTTATTTGCCACGTAGGACCTACTACATACGAGTATTATATCTTTTTACTGTACCTACGAAAAGAAATGTTAGGTACCTAGTACTCTACTGTCTCTTTTTTAGGGTTCCGTAGTCAACTAGGAACCCTTATAGTTTCGCCATGTCTGTCTGTCCGTCCTCGCTTAATCTCTGTGACCGTTAGCACTAGAAAGCTGAAATTTGGTACCAATATGTATATCAATCACGCCGACAAAGCGGTAAAATAAAAATTGGAAAAAAATGTTTTATTAGGGTAGCCCCCCTATATGTAAAGTGGGAAGTAATTTTTTTTTTAATTTCAACCCTAACGTGTGATATATTGTTGGATAGGTATTTAAAAATGAATAGGGGTTTACTAATATAATTTTTTTATAATGTCAATAATTTCGGAAATAATCGCTTCAAAAGTAAAAAAACTACTGAGGTGTCAAGGGACACCCGGATGAAACGAAGTTCCGTTCTGGCTTGCTTTCTATAAGAGAGAGAGTGAGAGACAGACATAGAAACATGCGCAAGCCGCACGGCTTACAATAGCTTACTATAGCAAAAAGTATCGTTACAACTTTTCGTGAGTATTTTTTCCGTCTAGCCAATACAAGATAACTAAAAAATACTATCCTATTTTATGTACATTTTGACAGCACTATTTCAACATCTTCGAAACCATGAAAACGACACTCATGACGAAAAAGTTGATAATTTCTGACAGCCGCCATCTTAGATTTACATTTTGACAGCACTATCGGCTTCAACAACCTCGAAAATCATGAAAAAGACACCCATATCGAAAAGTTTGATGATTTATTGCAGCCGCCATCTTAGATGTACATTTTGACAGTACAATCGGTTTCAAAACCCTCGAAAACCACGAAAACGACACCCATGACGAAAAAGTTGATAATTTCTTGCAGCCGCCATCTTGGATTTATATTTTGACAGTACTATCGGTTTCAACACCCTCGAAAACCATGAAAACGACACCCATGACGGAAAAGTTAACAATTTCTTGCAGCCGCCATCTTGGATTTACATTTTGACAATACTATCGGTTTCAACACCCTCGAAAACCATGAAAACGACACCCATGACGAAAACGTTGATAATTTCTTGCAGCCGCCATCTTGGATTTACATTTTGACAGTACCATCGGTTTCAACACCCTCGAAAATCATGAAAACGACACCCATGACGAAAAATTTGATAATTTCTTGCAGCCGCCATCTTGGATTTATGTTTTGACAGTACCATCGGTTTCAACACCCTCGAAAACCATGAAACGACACCCATGACGAAAAATTTGATAATTTCTTGCAGCCGCCATCTTGGATTTATATTCTGACAGTACTATCGGTTTCAACACCCTTGAAAACCATGAAAACGACACCCATGACGAAAAAAATTTTTTTTTTTTGCAGCCGCCATCTTGGATTTATATTTTGACAGTACTATCGGTTTCAACACCCTCGAAAACCATGAAAACGACACCCATGACGGAAAAGTTAATAATTTCTTGCAGCCGCCATCTTGGATTTACATTTTGACAGTACCATCGGTTTCAACACCCTCGAAAACCATGAAAACGACACCCATGACGGAAAAGTTAATAATTTCTTGCAGCCGCCATCTTGGATTTATATTTTGACAGTACTATCGGTTTCAACACCCTCGAAAACCATGAAAACGACACCCATGACGGAAAAGTTAACAATTTCTTGCAGCCGCCATCTTGGATTTACATTTTGACAGTACTATCGGTCTCAACACCCTCGAAAACCATGAAAACGACACCCATGACGAAAAAGTTGATAATTTCTTGCAGCCGCCATCTTGGATTTACATTTTGACAATACTATCGGTTTCAACACCCTCGAAAACCATGAAAACGACACCCATGACGAAAAAGTTGATAATTTCTTGCAGCCGCCATCTTGGATTTACATTTTGACAGTACCATCGGTTTCAACACCCTCGAAAATCATGAAAACGACACCCATGACGAAAAATTTGATAATTTCTTGCAGCCGCCATCTTGGATTTATATTTTGACAGTACCATCAGTTTCAACACCCTCGAAAACCATGAAAACGACACCCATGACGAAAAATTTGATAATTTCTTGCAGCCGCCATCTTGGATTTATATTCTGACAGTACTATCGGTTTCAACACCCTTGAAAACCATGAAAACGACACCCATGACGAAAAATTTTTTTTTTTTTGCAGCCCCATCCTGGATTTATATTTTGACAGTACTATCGGTTTCAACACCCTCGAAAACCATGAAAACGACACCCATGACGGAAAAGTTAATAATTTCTTGCAGCCGCCATCTTGGATTTACATTTTGACAGTACCATCGGTTTCAACACCCTCGAAAACCATGAAAACGACACCCATGACGAAAAATTTGATAATTTCTTGCAGCCGCCATCTTGCATTTATATTTTGACAGTACCATCGGTTTCAACACCCTCGAAAACCATGAAAACGACACCCATGACGAAAAATTTGATAATTTCTTGCAGCCGCCATCTTGGATTTATATTTTGATAGTACCATCGGTTTCAACACCCTCGAAAACCATGAAAACGACACCCATGACAAAAAAGTTGATAATTTCTTGCAGCCGCCATGTTGGATTTATATTTTGACAGTAAAAGTGTCGGTACAATTTTTCGTGAGAATTTTTTCCGTCTAGCCCCCTTTCACAACGTGCGATAAGGAACATCGTTCCAATAAAAGACATACAAAATTTTTACTTACCCATTGCTCATTCAATTGACTACGATAACACGGCTAACACGGGTCACACGAGATAACAATATCGTAAATACGGGAGTTCAGGACACACACCTTAATATGAGAGTACTTGTCTAAAATCTAAATATTATAAAAACACGTGCTTCGTGAAACTCGCACCTACTGAGCATAAATTTATTGAATAACCATAATAATACGGTAACCCGAAGAAAACCCTTACCTATAAGGGTTATCTCGATAAGGGTAACCCTAACACTGGGTTTTAAGTATAGAACCCATTCAATGGGTTACCCATATTGAATAGGTAACCCTTTTAATGGGTTCGAGCTTAAAACCCATTCACGGGGTTACATCATGATAAAGGTAACCCTTTTAATGGGTTCGAGCATAAAACCCATTCACGGGGTTACATCATGATAAAGGTAACCTTTTTAATGGGTTTGAGCTTAAAACCCATTCACGGGGTTACATCATGATAAAGGTAACCCTTTTAATGGGTTCGAGCTTAAAACCCATTCACGGGGTTACATCACGATAAAGGTAACCTCATAAACGGGTTACCCTTCCAAAGACTTAACTCTTAACCGGGGTTGTACGGTCCCTGGTTAAAAGTTATCCCAAGGAAACATACTCCTGGGAAAAACGTATCTCATATCCTATACCGGAACATGGTTTACCCGTGATATACACCGCTAAATTTTAATCGTTTAATCCCGTGTAGGGTCGATCCGGTACATGAAACACTGTCGATTTGTAAAGATAAAATTAAATTAATAGTCGACGTTGCGTACAAACTACCTACAGGTCATTGAACTCGCTCAGCTGACGTTTTCTTAAAGAAATTAATTTCGTACATGCGTAAATTAATACGAGTTTTGAAAAAAAGTGTTTCATGTACCGGATCGACCCTCCACGGGATTAAAACTATTAAAATTTAACAGTGTATAATAATATTTTTTTTCTATAATGTCTACAGCCAAAGTTACGATTACTTGTGCTGGTTGGTACTTAAAGTACCATAAACTCATACACCGTAAGGTACACGTGAAGATTAGTCTAGCGGACTATTAAATATCCATTTGGTGACTTTAAATTTCGAAAACCTGTTGGTTTTTGTGCATTTGTCAAGTTGAACATTCATTTCCTAAACTTCTATCTCATCATCCTTATCATTTCCACCGAAGGACATCCTTTGTTGGTCAGAAGCTATCCCTGATGCTCTTCAGCTCCATCCCATTTACTCGCTCGCACTCCTGGTTAAATAATGCACGCTATAACGACCGCACAGGACATTGCGTTTCACATCCATTCAATTCCTGCGACTTTCATCAGGTCATCGATCTACCTTGATAAAGGCCTGCTAACGCTGTATACTCCGGTACAAGTTCGCCTCTACATAACCCTGTTCTTTATTAAGTTTAACTTAAGTTTGGTGACCTTCGGTTAAACTCTGTTGTAACTTCTTTAACATCCATATTTTTTTTATAATTTATCATCCTTTTTGACGGTCCACTCATGGCCTATCAGGTTTTTTTTTTCGTAATTAATTATGTGTCTATTCTAGCAAAATAAACATATTTTCTTTTTTTCTTTCTTTGCCTTTATCGCAATGTATACCTACAGGATTTGCTTAGCATGATTTCTTTAGTCTTCTTCTATATGTCTCTGTTCACCGTGATCTCAATAGTTAATACGTTCAAATGTTTACTTTTAGAATTACTCCATGGTTCCTGTATCATAGGTGCGTTCATGAACATGTGCAATTACTGGCATGGATCTTGAGCGCTGGCTTCAAGTTGCGCAGAAGTCAAATATTCGGTCTCTTTAGTGGTGCGAAGTGAGACGCGGGGGCAGGGAGTGTCATAGACGTCACTACTGATTCGTTCACTCTGTTGCTGCATGTATCTAACAACGAAGACGATTGGCTCGCCAATGTATGGAATGTGCAAAGCGATCCCCACTGACGCCAAGCGCTCAAGATCCGTTCCGGTAACTGTACACACATACACAAAACACTCAGCTGTTTGTAGGTCATACGTTTCATTCAAAAATCGAACCTGCGACATGCAGCGCAGCAGTCAATTGTAACGTCAGGCTCACGCTTGACCTCACCTAACGAAAGACCTTGACGTAATACAACGTGCAATCATGGACACTATTCAACACCATTGAAACCGGTATCTCACTGTGTTCAAACAACGAACTGCATACTGTTAACAAAAAAAAAAATAAACTGGGAAAATGGTTCCGTACAAACGTTTGGAGGTATGCGGAACAGAGAGTAAAGTCCCACATACTTCCTTTGAAAAGGGAGGATCCTCCGACCAGACAGGTGTTATGGTCTGGTGGGCGACTGCCCGATAGATGATTTCGGGCTGTCGTATATGTTCAAATCGCGCGGAGAACTGTGATTGCGCGATGCTGGATTTCGTACTTTCTTCGTAGTTCTTATGTGGCGCCATAGATGTCGCTACACTTACCCGTTTAAATAGTTCAATTCCTGAATGGAGTCTTGAAGAGTTTTCTGAATCGCAAAAATATTTTTTGTTTTTTTTTTTCGGATTAACAACTTTACTGTTTTCACATGTGTTCTTATAGATACTTGTGTTATAAGACTTTGCAAAATTTCAGGGTTCTGAGTCAACGAGAAGTAAGCATAGGCCGTATCTTTTTATTTTCGTTATTAACTTGCTTAGCAGAAGTTTCTTTTTTTTCACAATTTCAAGGGACTGCAGGCCTGTGTGCAGTGTTAATTTCAACTCGATAGCTCTACGCGTTTCCGACAGACAGGCAGACGGACAGGCAATAAAGTGACCCTAAAAAGTGGTTATATGTGACAGCAGTGTGTGTATGTTCTGTTATCAATCAACATAACATAACAAAGGCGGCGTATAACAGGTCATATCCTAGTTAAAATAACATCCTCACGTCTTTGTACTCTCTTCTGTACAATATAAGAAGCACTACATCGCAACTAGAGATGTGTCGTTGCCGGCAATATTGCCCAAATATGAATATTGGTGGCCATATTCCCCAAATATGAATATTAGTGGCAATATTGCCCAAATATAAATATTGGTGGCAATATTGCCCAAACATGAATATTGGTGGCAATATTGCCCAAATATATATATTGGTGGCAATATTGCCCAAACATGAATATTGGTGGCAATATTGCCCAATTATGAATATTGGTCGCAATATTGCCCAAAAATGAATATTGGTGGCAATATTGCCAGCAATATTACCACTTCGGGCAATATTGCCGGCAAAGGCTCTTATCGCAACTCCGCTCAAATGGTGTCACAACTGAAAAATCAAACTACATATCGAGAAAAAAACTCATTGTGAAAAACATACACGAAGTGACATTGTGCTTTTACACACACAGTTGCATACATAATAGGCACTAGGTAACCATGATTAATACAAATCGTCGACTTCCCCTCATTTTCAACTTTAACCGTTTGAACTGAGTGCACATACAAATGAGCCAATAGAGTTGGAACTCTTTTAGTTACATGTTGTTTTTCAACACCGTATCAAAGTTTTTTTTTTTTTTTAATCTTTACTACGGAGCTTTGTCACAATTTTGACCATGTCGCTCCATCATAGCCAAATTTTGTGTTTTGATTTATTTTAGATGATTGTGATAAATGTTGTATAAAACTCTTGCCTCTTCTGACGTAGGCTTAGCTAAAATGTTGTTGCAAATACCGATATCTAACAAATTTAAAGTGCTAAACATATTTCTTCTGAGGCGTTCGCCTCGCTCACACTCCACCAGAATATATTGTACGTCCTCAATTATTCCGCATTTTACACAATTAGATGAATCTGTGATACCCATGAGGAACATAAACTTCCTCGATGGAATGTGACCAGATCGAAGCCTCATGGCAGTAACAATGTCTTTTCTATTGAGAAGTATCAAAGTGAGATTTCACAAGTCTTATAGCACATGTACATAAATAAATCTGAAAACAGTTTTGTTTTTACGTCACAAAAAAAAAACTTTTTTTTGCGATTCGGCAAAATTTTTGAAGTCCATTCGGGAATTGAACTATTCACATAAGTTTGTACGGAACCTTCAGTGCGCGAGTCCGATTCGCACTTGCCCAGTTATTTTTATTTTTACACGCCTACACTAGGAATTCCGTCTGTATCGTGGGTACGTTCTCAAACATGTAAACTCATATACACAAGACACCCAGACCAGAAACCCCTATTTGTAATCCATACAAAAATTTGTTCCACGCGAGAATCGAACCTGTGACCTGCAGCGCAGCAGCCAGTCGCTCAACCACTACGCCAACTATATTCAGGAGTGATGATCACATAGTTCTGGGGTCATTAGTTCAAGTTAAAGGAATTATGCTATGAGAGATGTCAGATACAGCTCAACAAACTTCTTGTTTTAAAATGCCTAAATTCAGGCTTTATCACGATGTTTATCACGATCAAGAACACCTTGTATTGTATACTGTTCTGTATGTTGTCTACGTGTATTTTGTTTGTGAACTTAACTTACGGTTGACCAGACGGTTGCAAACCAACTTCCCAACCAAGGTGACCTTGCTAGTTTTGGTCCATGTAGACAGCAGTTGTAATCCATGACCTTCAACGCCCTTGGTTGGAGGTTGGGAGTTGGGAGGCGCTTTTTCCCAACCATCGAAGGTGTTGGCGCGTGGTTTACATCCATGTAGCCGCAACACAAACTAAACACATAAACCAAGGTGACTTTGGTTGAAACGCTAGTTTGCAACAGTCTTGTCACCCCTTAACTGTTGCTGGATTTAGAGCAAAAATGTGCTACACGAGTATGACCTGAAATAAGACATAGGATAATTTATCCTGGATGTACAAATGTGTGTGAGCAGTGGTGACCCAGTGGTAATTGTCCCGACTTACAAGTTATAGGTCGTGGATTCAAACCCAGCTAGTTGATTACTTTGTGTAATTTATTCATCTATAATATGTATGTATTTAGAATTATATATAAGTATGTTTATCAGTTGTCTAGTACCCATAACACAAGCTCTGCTTAGCTTGGGACTAGACGGCGTTGTGTGATAGTTTGTGGAATATTATTATTATTATTATTTCATCACTATAGAATCTCAAAACGGTGAAGAAAACATCGTGAGGAATCCAGCATTTCCTAGAACCAAAAATTCGAAGACATGTGATCACCAACTCGCACTGGGCCCGCGTGGTGGTTTACGGCTCATTCCTTCTCGTGGAGAGGAGGTCTGAGTCCCAACAGTGCGAACATTACTAGACTGATCATGCTTATGTTTATGTACCTACCACAGAAATATAAAAACAAGCTAAAAATCTTTTTTGATATAGTAATGTACCTATGTTCCCTTGGGATTATTTCATACTTTCGCGCAGGCAAAGCCGCGGTCAGAAGCCAGTGGTATCCTATCTATACATATAATAAAGCTGTAGAAGTTCTCAGTTGTGCGCGCATCACATAGAATGTACGAAATCGAAGTAGATAACTTTATACATTAAAATTGTATGTACCTAACTAGGTATATTACTTGTTGCTTATGCGCATATTATTACTACTACATTATTATTCTTTTCCTTATCATTTAAAAAACAATAAATAAATATGGTAGACAAATATAAGAAGATAAATACTTTTTTTACAATTATTTGATATACATTTTTTTTTAAATTAATTGCCTTTTCAGGGTTCCGTAGCCAAATGGCAAAAAACTGAACCCTTATAGATTCGTCATGTCTGTCTGTCTGTCTGTCTGTCTGTCCGTCTGTCCGTCTGTATGTCACAGCCACTTTTTTCCGAAACTATAAGAGCTATACTGTTGAAACTTTGTAAGTAGATGTATTCTGTGAACCGCATTAAGATTTTTACACAAAAATAGAAAAAAAGCAATAAATTTTGGGGGTCCCCATACTTAGAACTGAAACTCAAAATTTTTTTTTTCATCAAACCCATGCGTGTGGGTTATCTATGGATAGGTCTTCAAAAATGATACTGAGGTTTCTAATATCATTTTTTTCTAAACTGAATAGTTTGCGCGAGAGACACTTCCAAAGTGGTAAAATGTGTGTCCCCCCCCTCTAACTTCTAAAATAAGAGAATGATAAAACTAAAAAAAATATATGATGTACATTACTATAAAAACTGCCAACGAAAATTGGTTTGAACGAAATCTAGTAAGTAGTTTTTTTTTAATGCGTCATATATCGAAAAAAATACACTATTATTAAAACATCGATCAAAGTTACAACACATTACATAAACTTTTATATTATGTTACTTGCTGCTACGGAACCCTTCATGGGCGAGTCCGACTCGCACTTGGCCGGTTTTTATTCAAATAGATCTGTCATTCGATAAATACGAGACGCATTAAACTTCCTTAAAAACCAGTTTTAAAAGCACGTGATCATAACAAATATAATATAAAAATAAAAGAACTCAACATTAATTCTATGCAAGCTGCAATAACATTAAAGCATTTTTTAGAGTTACGTACCCGAAGGGTAAAAACGGAACCACTATTACTAAGACTCCCACTGTTCGTCTTTCTGTCACCGGGCTGTACCTCATGAAAAGTGATAGCTAGACAGCTGAAATTGTCACATATGATGTATTTTGGTTGCTGCTTTAACAACAAAAATTAAAAAAAGTTATAATTAATGTCTAATGTTGTATAGATAATGGTGCGGAATCCTTCGTGAGCAAGCCCGACTCGCACTTGGCCAGTTTTAAACCTGTATGTTCTAGAACATTGTAAACACCTCTAATTACTTTATTGTAATTTCAAGATTATCCTTTTTATGTTTGGTTACTATAAGTTATTCATAATTTTTTGCCGAGGTAGGTATAAAAATAAAATAGTTAGTTATATTTTTATCCTTCTTAAAATAAAATTGTTACTTTAGTTACCTACATTAATTATGTGTAATGCAATGTACTAGGATATATAAAATCTTTGGTGTAATGTAAACCAGATAAGGGCCTGAACTCACTTGAAACAAGACTGTCTTAGACAGCCTTGTCTACGACGACGCAGCCTTGTCTACGGACAAAACGGTTTTGTCGCAGACGACCTTGACAAGTCTGCGACGTCGTCGTAGACAAGTCTGTCTAAGACGTCTTATCTCAAATGTGCGCAGACCCTAAGTGTGTTAACAAACATTTGCCGTCAATTAATTGTTTTATGTGAACGGACTACCGGATTAACAAGTATTGTTTGGTTAAATTTGTTTTTTATTCAGGAGAGTAGCGTGGATTAATTTACACATGGGCGGAGGTGAATCAGCGACGTCTTTTTAGGGTTCCGTAGCCAAATGGCAAAAAACGGAACCCTTATAGATTCGTCATGTCTGTCTGTCTGTCTGTCTGTCTGTCTGTCTGTCTGTCTGTCTGTCTGTCTGTCTGTCCGTCTGTCCGTCCGTATGTCACAGCCATTTTTTTCCGAAACTATAAGAGCTATACTGTTGAAACTTTGTAAGTAGATGTATTCTGTGAACCGCATTAAGATTTTCACACAAAAATAGAAAAAAAGCAATAAATTTTGGGGGTCCCCATACTTAGAACTGAAATTCAAAATTTTTTTTTTCATCAAACCCATGCGTGTGGGGTATCTATGGATAGGTCTTCAAAAATGATACTGAGGTTTCTAATATCATTTTTTTCTAAACTGAATAGTTTGCGCGAGAGACACTTCCAAAGTGGTAAAATGTGTGTCCCCCCCCCTCTAACTTCTAAAATAAGAGAATGATAAAACTAAAAAAAATATATGATGTACATTACTATAAAAACTGCCAACGAAAATTGGTTTGAACGAAATCTAGTGAGTAGTTTTTTTTTAATGCGTCATAAATCGAAAAAAATACACTATTATTAAAACATCGATCAAAGTTACAACACATTACAAGAGCTTTTATATTATGTTACTTGCTGCTACGGAACCCTTCATGGGCGAGTCCGACTCGCACTTGGCCAGTTTTTCTAAAATAAATACGAAAACATGACAGTGACTGTCGCAACTCACATCATCGCTTATCATCAGGTGAAATAGTGGTCTAACGCGAGCTTTTAAAACTAATTATTTTATTTTTATCCTTCTTAAGGCGTATAGTTCCTTGAACCATCTGGCCGAAATTATGTGAACGCAACTCTCGCACTCGCCTAGGCGGCAGTACGCAAATCTGTGCATTTATTTGCGGCCAGCAGCGCCCGGAAAGCGCTTTAAATCCATTTTCTCTGCGAGATATTGATTGATTTACATATGCAATGTTCACTTTGAAGGATATTTAACCACCAATTTTTATGTGTAAAAATGTTTCTAAAGGTCCAAGCCGTTTCGAAGGAGAAGGGAAAAGTTGCGAAAAGTTGCGAAATTGCTAAATATTTTTTTTTGACAAAAGTATTAATTGCACGAAAAAATCAAATGTTGATATTATTGTTCATGAATCTATAATAAGCATATATTTTTTTCAAACCAATTGACCTAGCCGTTACGGAGGAGTAGGCCTCAGAAAATCACTATTTTATGGCACTTTTTATAATATATCCTACTAGATGTAAACAACCAGATAAGGGCCTGAACTCACTTGAAACAAGACTGTCTTAGACAGCCTTGTCTACGACGACGCAGCCTTGTCTACGGACAAAACGGTTTTGTCGCAGACGACCTTGACAAGTCTGCGACGTCGTCGTAGACAAGTCTGTCTAAGACGTCTTATCTCAAATGTGCGCAGACCCTAAGTGTATTAACAAACATTTGCCGTCAATTAATTTGTTTTATGTGAACGGACTACCGGATTAACAAGTATTGTTTGGTTAAATTTGTTTTTTATTCAGGAGAGTAGCGTGGATTAATTTACACATGGGCGGAGGTGCATCAGCGACGTGTTTTTCTAAAATAAATACGAAAACATGACAGTGACTGTCGCAACTCACATCATCGCTTATCATCAGGTGAAATAGTGGTCTAACGCGAGCTTTTAAAACTAATTATTTTATTTTTATCCTTCTTAAAATAAAATTGTTACTTTAGTTACCTACATTAATTATGTGTAATGCAAAGATTTTATAATATATCCTACTAGATGTAAACAACCAGATAAGGGTCTGAACTCACTTGAAACAAGACTGTCTTAGACAGCCTTGTCTACGGACAAAACGGTTTTGTCGCAGACGACGTAGACAAATCTGCGACGTCGTCGTAGACAAGTCTGTCTAAGACGTCTTATTTCAAATGTGCGCAGACCCTAAGTGTATTAACAAACATTTGCCGTCAATTAATTGTTTTATGTGAACGGACTACCGGATTAACAAGTATTGTTTGGTTAAATTTGTTTTTTATTCAGGAGAGTAGCGTGGATTAATTTACACATGGGCGGAGGTGCATCAGCGACGTGTTTTTCTAAAATAAATACGAAAACATGACAGTGACTGTCGCAACTCACATCATCGCTTATCATCGGGTGAAATAGAGGTCTAACGCGAGCTTTTAAAACTAATTATTTTATTTTTATCCTTCTTAAAATAAAATTGTTACTTTAGTTACCTACATTAATTATGTGTAATGCAAAGATTTTATAATATATCCTACTAGATGTAAACAACCAGATAAGGGTCTGAACTCACTTGAAACAAGACTGTCTTAGACAGCCTTGTCTACGACGACGCAGCCTTGTCTACGGACAAAACGGTTTTGTCGCAGACGACGTAGACAAATCTGCGACGTCGTCGTAGACAAGTCTGTCTAAGACGTCTTATTTCAAATGTGCGCAGACCCTAAGTGTATTAACAAACATTTGCCGTCAATTAATTGTTTTATGTGAACGGACTACCGGATTAACAAGTATTGTTTGATTAAAGTCCAGGGGAGTAGCGTGGATTAATTTAAACATGGGCGAAGGTGCATCAGCGATGTCTTTTTCTAAAATAAATACGAAAACATGACAGTGACTGTCGCAACTCACATCATCGCTTATCATCAGGTGAAATAGTGGTCTAACGCGAGCTTTTAAATCATAAAACAAAATCTTTGTTGTATAAGAGCACACGAGAGGCCCCTTTGGGTGCGAGGCCGTGGGCGAGGGCCCAATTCTTCCACGCCAGGCTACGCTACTGCTTCTATCTTACCAGCCAAACCATTAAGAAACATAATTGGTTCAATTTGTTCAAGAGTGAGTGAAGCGCACTTGGAATTTTAGGGCACCCGACACGAACAGGTTAGGTCTTCTAACCTCACCTTTCCGTGCTCAGGCTGGAGCTGAGCAGAGTGGAGCTCCCAGTTTTAGCTTCCGTGGTTTTTTTTCAACCCAATGGCTATCTACTCCCCTAGCCAAGTTACAATCGTTTCTATTCTATTCTCTTGTCTCGACCGCTTCGAGTTGGCCACGCTTCTGATTCTTTTGTTCTGATCACGTGACTGACGTGACGTGAACACGTGACACAGCGTTGAGATGACGTCACAACAAAAGAATCGCAGACGTGGCCAACTCAAAGCGTTCGACACAAGAGAATAGAATAGAAACGGTTGTAACTTGGCTAACGGGTTGCACTGCAAGCAAACGTACCCAGTCCACTGGCACTTAAGTTTGGCGATTCTTTGTACTATGTCGGTAACCTTGTTTCTCCTGCAGATATCTTCATTCCTGATGAAATCATGCAAAGAATTCTGAGCATAGCCCTTTCCATAGCCCTTTGGGTGACTTTAAAGGTCATAGCTCACTTACACGACTCTGCCTCCCACCCGGCAAAAAGAACATCATTCAAGAAAATCATTCAAATATGGACTTTAAATATTGCTATTAAGATATATTTTACATTGACATCATATCATCAGACAGCTCGCTGTCAGCGAACTTACCGCCGTCAGACTCATCAGACTGCTCGGTAGTTTACGCCTCGCTGGCCGCACGTTCCAGGCGAGCGGTCAGCGCGGTGTCCGCGCGCTCATTGCTGGCAGTCGCTGCGGCGTCGCCGCGCTGCTCATTCGGTCAGTATCTACACAAAAGCGAGAGCGGTCGGCGGGTGGACCGCTGGCTGTCTGCTAGCTGTCGCCGCGTGGACTGTTGTGTGCCTGCTAGCTGTCGCCGCGTGGACTGCGAGCAGTCGTCTTAGTTTAGGGCGGTGTTGGAGCAGAGTCGTTTAAGTGTGCTTTGACCTTAAGTCTTCTGATGAGGCTTATTGTGAGCGATAACGTTACTATAAATCATATAATTATTATAACAAGATAAGGATAATACATATAAGGAAATTAATTATCACAAGTACTATATTGCCCTACTGACAGATAGATCATTGTGTTTATAAGTACCTACTTAGAACTTAATCGACCTAGTGTTTGAATGGCCTTTTGAATGAAAGTTATCTTCTAAGTGCTGATATCAATTTTGACAAGTTTATTTACTACTTATGTAATTTTCCATCTTATTTGTAATATGCTAAACAATTTTTGAAATGAAATAGTAAAGGTGAATATATTACATAGATATTTAGAATTCTTCATACTGGTGTGCCAGGTTTCATAGAATTTCATATAATTATAGAATCTTAAAATTAAGGCCAGGTTCTACTCATTCATTTTGAACTGATTAAATTTCTGGAAATCCACTAATATAAAAGAGAATTATTTTATTAAAATTGTGTTTATGACCAAAAATGCCCACAAAAATCAAAACATGATATAAATTAGTAGGCTCGAAAAAAAAAATCGTGAATGTTACCCTAACTTACGATTTCAAACGTGTATGTCTACGAGATTACGTCACGGAAATATAAAAAAAAAATTAAGCTTGTTTTTTAAAAGGGCCCCGCAAAAACAAAAATCTTTAATAGTTATTGTTTTTTTTTTTAAGCTATTGCATAGCTTCTATCGCAGGCATTGAGCGTGGAGACCGAATCCAGAAATTCCGTAACGAAAATAACCTAACACCCCCCACTCATTTGTTTTTTGAGCGTGGTGACCGATACGAAAACAAATGAATGAACAATCAATCAAAATTCAATTCAATGTGTGAAAGTGTAACTTCAATTAATATCAAAGAAAAAAAAATTTTAGACCCGGGTGGGGTTCATACAAAACACTCAGTGAGTACAACCGGCTCTTAAGTGTGAAGTGTGACTGGACTACGAACGTCATCCCATGAAGAGGCTACTTTAATGGTGTACCTACTGCACTTAAAATAACATCTTGCATAGCGAGAACATAAAATAAATAGCTACAGAAATCAATCTCATGTATCTATTTCACTTTTTATACCTACGCTAGGCGATCGCACACACGACAGCGCGTTGCGCCGGACTGTATGAGCGCGACCCGGGCGGCGATTGAGCCAAGATATCGTGTCCGTGAGCGGTGTCTATGTGTGCGTTGCTCGAGCGCGCTTTGTATCTGGATCGTCTTCTGTACCTATCTATTTTGTAGCGAAAGTAACTAGACGTCTGGCAGCCTGGCTGTACCGGTTTTTGAACTGACGTCGATAACCGATGAAGGAAAACATCTTGAGGAAAGCTGGGATGTGAGTTACGTCAGTAATGAGGAAGTGTAGTAGCTAATCGTTTTTTTTTTCGTGGTTACATTATCGGGATTTGGCGAATATTCGCACTTTCGCGTCAAATGTGGCCGAGTATTTCGTCGAATTGCGAAGTAATCGGGTGAACACGAATTCTTGTCATGGTACTATCGGTAAGCCGGTGTGCATCAAACGGTTTTGTCCCGATTCGATTGTATGTCTAAACTAAACTTCGTCACTTCAGATACCACCCATTTTTCTTCTCTTTTTTTATATTCTGGAAATTATAGGTTATTTAGAGGATTAGAATGTAAAGCTCCGCAAATCTCTGTTAAAAAGAGATCGGCCAGATTTCCTCCTCCTCCGATCAGACAGGTGTTATATCTAGTCCGGGTCACTGCCTGATAGTTGATTTCGACGTATAATAATTATGTTCTAATCACGCGGAGAACTCCAATGCTGCAATTCAGAATTTCGAATTTATGTTCCTATGCAGCGTCATGGATGTACACTCGTACAAGTCTAACTAATAATTATTTATTCCCATACAAAGACACAATTTCCGTCATTTTACTTCGCACAAGTTATTGCTCGCAGCCGCGTAGAAATGCGATTGACTGCTAATGTAAACAAGAACAACACATATTATACCTGAATACGACGTTTTCATCGCGACACGAATATTCGCACGATGATGTAGCCCTAGCATTAGACAAAGCATTTGTCTTGCAATTAAGGTGATTTACCGACAGTCATAATTAATGCTATTATGGTATGTTTGACTAGCTGACGCCGCCCGCCGTCCGGCCGTCCGGTAATCGTCCGGACTGAGCTTAAGTCGTCGACGACGCGTAATGTTTTACGTGTGCCTCAAAGAGATGTCAGCAAAACCGTAGGTGCTCAGCAGGGTCGAAGACTAATAGGGTCATGGGTTCGCTTCTGAAAGGAAAACCCGAGGCCCTGGAACGTAAGGTAACGAAGGAATATAGGAGTGGGTTTTAGTCAGTAAAAGTCTGACACGCCCTCTCGCTCCGCCCTAGAGCGCGAGAAGTCATTGGATGATTTCCCACTTAAAATAAAAACTAGCTGACGTGAGCGGCTTCGCCCGCGTAGTAATTTTGACTGGCCTGTTGGTCTAGTGGTTAGTCACCCTGACTGCTATGCCAGAGGTCGTGGGTTCGATTTCCACCCAAGACAAATGTTTGTGTGATGAGCATAAGCATTTGTTCTGTGTCTGGGTGTTATTTATCTATAATATGTAGGTATGTATTTAGAAATGTATAAGTATGTTTATCAGTTGTCTAGTACCTACCCATAACACAAGCTCTGCTCAAGCTTGGGACTAGAGGGCGTTGTGTGATTGTTATAAAAAAAAAATTGTTGGGTATCCCAAGGCAATATACTCCCGCGATAAAATCTAAAATCCTACGTGATATTCCAGGACATGATCTACCCGCTTGACAAATTTCATCCAAATCTGTTCAGCCGTTTGAGCATGAAGAGGTAACAAACATGCCCACACACATACCTACCTATATGTATAAAAAACTTTCGAACGGTACGCAACCCTTCGTGCACGAATCCAACTCGTATTTGGACAGTTTTGTTTATGAATTACCTTCATTGTTTATTTAATTTAATTTTAATCTAGTAACATTTTTATTTTAACAAAACAAAAACTCATCAAATAAATCAATAAAAAATTATACAACCAAACACTCATCACTTACGTTGGCATGCAAATAAAACTGGATTCTAATTATTCTAAATCTAATCAATTGGAAATCACTTACCACGAACTTAGTCACCTTGAACACAAAATATTGTAAACTTAAATGCATCAACAACACAAATAAAAAAACTCAACATTTACAAACAACACTAATTTCTTGATAACTGAGACCCTTGGGTCTATAAGCAAGCTGGCCTCATCTAGTTTAAACTGACAAAAAAAAGACGAGTAAAAGTGTTTTTGTAAAACCTATTTGCAAAATAAATATCATTTATTATTTACTAGCTGTCCGCCCGCGACTTCGTCCGCGTGTAGGTACTTCGGTTATCGCACTCTAAACGTGTTTTCCCGTAGGAATAAAAGTTTTTACATGTCAAAGGCTATATGCTTGCCAAATTTCATCCAAATCCGTTCAGCTGTTTTTGCGTGATTAAGTAACAAACATCCAAACATCCACACTTTCACATTTATAATATTAGTTAGGATTTTCTTTGTATACAGTTACTTTGTATACTATTTTGTTTATTATTAGAGTACGGATTTAACACATTCTTATGTTTTTGTAAGTATTTGACAGCAAATGTATCGTGTCGGCTTTCCCGGCAAGTTAGGTAGTCACAACTTAAAAAAAAAAAGACGTGTGGCATTCGGGGACTGCCGCGATAAAGCTATTGCATAGCATTTTTATTAACTTATGCAATTATAATTATTTATTTATTTTATTTATGCAGTATTTTTTTTCCTTTGTTTTTTTTCTTTGATATTAATTGAAGTTACACTTTCACACATTGAATTGAATTTTGATTGATTGTTCACTCATTTGTTTTCTTATCGGTCACCACGCTCAAAAAACAAATGAGTGGGGGGTGTTAGGTTATTTTCGTTGTGGAATTTCTGGATTCGGTCTCCACGCTCAAGGCCCGGGATAGAAGCTATGCAATAGCTTAAAAAACTCAACTCCATGTTACTGAAAACGCGCCTGTTTCAATGGTACCATATACTGTCCAGTTGCAAACACTTGAGGTACAAAACTACACCAACTTCACAACACTATATTCACTAAGAATTAATTTGTGAATAACTAAAACAGGCACAGAACTTCACACGGAAATATCTCGGCAAAAAACTCTTTATTTATTTTATTAACACATTCATTTAACAGGTAACCAAGATCACCAATGTAGTCACAAAATAGTCGCACTTAGAGACGCCACTCACAAACTGATCACATACTAGTGAAGGCAATATACATTAAGTAATCGATGGTGGTCAGATTCTAGTATCAACTAATATCAAAATACCCACCTATAATGACCACTGCGTACTGCCTCAACAAAGGACTCTCATGGAACTTTAACATTTTAAAAATAACACTATTTAATTAACGAACATTCGTAAGTTACCAACAACCGCGCGTTATGTTTACCGCGACGTTTTACGAATGATTGCGGTCAGTACTTGATGCTGTTTCAACACCTTCGAGTAGATAGAGGGGATAGTAGGTATAATATTCACGTTGTCTAGATGCACTAACGTCATCATTTTGATGGCACCGTCGCCCGGTCCGCGCAATGTCGTCGCAAATCCAGCGTCCCAACTCTAGATATCGGAAAGGAGTTTATATTTGTATGGTCCCAAAAGAGGTGAGCTTGCTTGTTTCAATTCATCTGAGGTAATCTCTGAGAGCACTGACACCGAGCGAAAGCTGCTTTATTACTGAGTGACATAGGCTAATGTGTACGTGGGCGAAGCCAGTAACAAAAACTAGTGCATAATAAAAAAGAAACACTAAGCCGCGGTTTTGGTAGTACGGACTGCAGTATAAATTGACCTTTTCTCATTTAAAGCTTCAAAGTATAAGTAAGTAGTACAATTTGACTGGCCTGTTGGTCTAGTGGTTAGTGACCCTGACTGCTATACCGGAGGTCGTGGGTTCGATTCCCACCCAGGACAAATGTTTGCGTGATGAGCTTGATCATTTGTTCAGTGTCGGCGGCGGAGACCTCTCGCTCCGGGCCTTGGTTGACTTCTGCGAAGCAGTAATGCTCGCAAAGGAGGAGGCCGAACGCATCAGGCAACGGCGTTCTCGCCGCCGCCGCCGCCGCCGGGACTCTGATCCCGATTTCCGGCCACCGTAGGCAATGGGTAGCTCGCTGTCCAGCCGTCCGGTTACTGTCCGGACCAAGCCCAAGTCGTCGACGGCGCGCACTGTTCTCGTGCGCCTCAAGGAGTTGTCAGCAACAGCAGAGACCCAGCCGGGTCGAAGCCTACCGGGGCCAGGGTTATCCGAAAGGGCGCTCGAGCCCCGGTATGAAGGCTAGATGGAACGGGGTGGGTCTTTTAGTCAGTAAGAGTCTGACACTATCTCCCACTCCGCCCAAGAGCGGGGTATGTCATTGGATGATTTTTTCCCACAATAATAAAAAAAAAGTGTCTGGATGTAATTTATCTATATATGTATATATTTAGAAATGAAAACAAACAAAAAAAAAATACGTTGTCAAAAGTGACAGGGTAGAATGGAAGAAAAAAACGTATTGCGCCGACCCCAAATAAGATGGGACAAGGGCAAGAAGAAGAGTATATAATATTTAGAAATATATAAGTATGTTTATCAGTTGTCTAGTACTCATAACACAAGCTCTGCTTAGCTTGGGACTAGACGGTGTTGTGTGATAGTTGTGGAATATTATATTATATTATTTTTATTATACATATGTTTACCTACTAATCATGGCTTGAGCTTTATTTATTTATTTGTAAACAGATAACAAAGGTCTATTAGGTTAGTAACAATATTCTTTTCCTATGTTAGTACTTAACTATAAATCGCGACAATGTACGGCCCGCCAATGCCCTCACAAGCATCTTGCCTTTCGGTCAAAATTGTCAGTGCGTACTTCTACAAACATTGTTATATATTTATGCCAGCAACCGAACACAACTGTAGATTTTGTTCTGGCCTGTACCCCTAGCAAAGTTGCTGATCTGCAATTGTTAACGCTTGTAGAAAGCTTCAAATGTACGGGACTGACGTCGTCTTAACGCTCAGTCACGTGGTCAGAACAAAATAATTGGCGGCAAGGTCAACTCGAAGTGTTTGACGCAAGCGAAACGGTTGTAACTTGGCTAGGGGGGCGGGGCCTGGATTATACGAAAGAGTTTTAGCCTGTGAAAGTTTGACACTCCTTTTCAGGCGCAGTCGCTGCGTAAGCAACCGAGAGCCCAGCTGAATGCATGCCAGAGGGTCATGGCAATACGGATGATGCGGGGATACCACACGGTTTCGCCATGTCCTTGTGGGGCGATCGGCGGCGGAGATCTCTCGCGCCGGGCTTTGGTACAGACCCTTTATCTATGGATCGCGTAGAGGTATCGAGTTGAAATTAAAATCATTTAGGTAGTCGGTCAGCGGTACCTTGAAACTGTGAAAAAATCATACTTCTGAGTTAACGAAAATAAAAATATATGGCTGCTAATGTCGCCAAAAGGTCATAGGGTACTTCCCGTTGACCTAGAATCTTGGAATTTGGCATGAAGTAAGGTCTTAGAGCACAAGTACTGGAAAAAATCTGAAGACTGTATTTGTAGTCATGCACATCATGCAATTCGGAAAACATCTGTTTTCATAAGTAAGTTTGTACGGAACCCTCAGCGCGCTTGTCCGACTCGCACTTGCCCGGTTTTTTTTAAATAATTATAAAAGTGTGTTTTACTTTATAACTATAGGTATAACAGTACCATTTTATTTTTATAAGTTGTGGTGATAAACCGATGCTATGAAGTTTATTTCAGGCGTTGCGGTCGTAATGTTTTTACAGTAATTTGCGTTTTTTTTTTTTTTTTATGTGTATTCCGCGACATGGCAATCTGTCTGATAACAATAGGCCACTCTTTTGGCTGAAATTTTATTTCTGGGTTTTAAATGTTTGAAGCTTGGATGGACACTTTGCAGTAAAGTGCCTCATTCCACATTGATGTATCTATCCAGTAGAGAGGGGATACTTTGTCTTTTAAGTCTCCTGTGTCGTAAACTTCCATGTTCTGATAATCGGAGGGCCAGTTCATTTTTATGTTTTGCTAATTTTTCTTGATACTTCTTGCTGTGTTGACTTATCTCTTGTCTGACAGTTGTTATTTGCAGATCATGGTAAATATACTTATTGCTAATACATTGAGGAATATTGAATATGGCTCTGAGTGTCTTGGTTTGGAACCTTTCTAATATGTCGATGTTGCTGTTGCTAGCTGTGCCCCAAAGCTGGATGCCGTACGTCCATATCGGTTTCAGGATGGCTTTGTAGATCATGAGTTTGCAATGTGCATTCATCTGTGAGTGTCGTCCTATCAACCAGTACATCTCTCTCAGCTTTGTGTCTAATTGTTTCCGCTTAGTCCACAAGTGTTTACGCCATGTTAGCCGTCTGTCTAGGTGCATACCCAGGTACTTAGCGTCATCACTCTGAGGTATTTCTTTGTCATTTAAATAAATTGGCGGGCAAGTTTCTTTTCTGAGGGTAAATGTCACTTGTACAGACTTGCTTTCGTTGGCTTTAATTCGCCAGGTATTAAGCCAGTTTTCTATTTTAATGACATGACATTGTAAGTACTCAGAAGCCGTCCCTGGGCTTATATGTGTGGCTAATAGGGCTGTGTCGTCAGCGTAGGTAGCAACTGTAGTGTTATCTGTTGTTGGCAAGTCGGATGTGTATATTGACTACAGAACAGGTCCCAGCACGCTTCCCTGAGGTACTCCTGATTTTATGCTATATAATTGTGAGTGCTCACTTTTGAATTTCACTTCAAAGCATCTATTATCAAGGTAAGATTTTAGCACTAGGAAGAATGAATGCGGTGGCAACTTCTTTATTTTGTATAGTAAGCCTTCGTGTCATACTTTATCAAAGGCTTGGCTTATGTCCAAAAACAATGCAGAACAATATTGTTATCGGAGAACATCCTCATAGTTTAGCCACTTTTTTTGCTCGCATTAGATACATCTTCGCAGAAGGAGGTGACTGCTTCCCAATGGCTATCGCTCCGTACCATGGCCTGAACTAGGGCTGGACACGACAGGTTTCTGCCGTCAGAAGTTCGAAGCAATACTGACGAATTGTACTACGTCACTAATTGACTTATAGTCTCAGAGATTCAAAGCATTTTAATTCATCATCATCATTCAGCCGAAAGATATCCACTGTGGGACATGGGCCTCTCCCAATTGTCGCCAAAATGACCGCTCCTGTGCGGTGAACCGATGACCTGGTGAGGGTCGCGGGAATCCGATGGATTTCAATTAATTAAACCATTTACAAACACTTTTGAAATGTCAAGAAGTCAATCAGTCAGTGAGAGCTGGGGTGGCCGAGTGGTAACGCCCCAACTGTGATTTGTAGACGGCGGGTTCAAACTTAGGCGCATTACTTCGTGTAATTTATTTCACCACTACTTCTCTCAAAACGGTGAAGGAAAACATCGTGAAGTAACCGGCAAATAAAACAAAAATTGGAAGAAATGTGACATCCACCAACCCGCACTGGGCGCGCGTGGTGAATTACGGCCCATTCCTTCACATGGAACATTATAACTGTTCTGCTTTATGCTATGCAGTCAGAAAAAAATATGCTAATTGCACATTCCAAAGCCTAGATCTCTATGGAGAAGAATGTGCAAAAAACTCCATCGTATTACAAATATGTCGGTTACATGTTTCTTGTCGCTACCATTATGTGCGAATAATGTAAGTAAATAAAGTAAAAAAAAAAACAATATCGAAATATAGAAACTGACAGCTACCGTTCACAGATATGACGCGTATATCAGCACCACTCAGCTTACCATTTTGAAGGGGTTCGAATGAGCCAACACACTATTCTAAGAAATAAACAAGTTGTTTCCAAATAAAATAAAAAGTTTCAACATCTCAAGTTTCTTGAAGTTTTCCAGCATGTAATGTAGAAAAGATCATCTCGATACATTATAATACGGATTCGTGCTGCACGAGAAATATCGAGATATAAAGGAACAGCAGGCTTTCTTCACAATAAACTGAAGACTGCATACCCTAGGGTATGAATGTGACAAGCTTCCGAGAGCCACTATCGTTATTATGTAGTAGCAGTCTGATTCAGTTCTTGGTTTCAAATCTATGACTGAACTAAAATGAATTTTATGAACTGCATCAGACTGCTTAAAGTGACTTTTTTAGAACTTTTAAGTCGTTTATTGCGGTCGAGTTTTTTTGAAAAATCAGCATCTTCAACGGCGTATTGTCACTACGTATCGTAAACATGTAAACCTTTTCACTTCATCAATACTTGCTAACTTGTACTTGAATTTCAATACTGTAACATATCATCAAGCTTGTTTTTTGGAGTGAGTAGATAGAGAGATGAAGTCTGAATAACTATTTCTCCAAAGAGAAGCCTACAACACTGCCTGATCTAGACATCAACCTAGCAATCCTCACTCGCAATAGTCATATTAGCGACCATTAGGTCAAAGTAGCTTTTTCGAATATTATTGGTATAAAAAAGTTTTTTTTTTTAATAATAATTTTCTTTATTTCAAGTATGCACTCATAAATGGTTAGTAACAATATTAACTTAAAACTACGTTAGTATATAGCTATTAAAATTCAAAATAAGTATACAAAAATAAATTAAATTAATTACAATATTTTAAAATGTCCCTATATAAAATGTCATTGATCAAAATAAATTAAAATAGTATACAAACAACAATTTAAATGTCATGGAGTGATAAAATAAAATAAACATGTCACTAAATTAAATGTCATGAAAGTAAAATGGTAATAGTAAATCAGAACATAATTCCCTATAAGTTATAGTAAAAGTTAAAAGTTATTCTAATCAGCTAGTCATTAAATTTTAAATTTATATTAAATAGGATATTACCCGACCTGTGTACCTTATTCCAGTTCCCCACAATAGGACACTCAACCCTATCTATTATGGTGTTTAGAAGGCCGTTGGGGCTGTCCCGCACACGGCGCATCAGGGAGGCCACTCTCTTGCGCATTATTGCCCTAAAGCAATCGGTGTTGTCCTCCGCAAATATCCCCGATGCACTACAGTAACGCGGCAGCCCCATCAGCATTCTAAACCCATTATTGTAGAGGATCTACAGGGCGCTAAAAGCCCTCTGCGTATAGCGGACCCACAAGCCGCAGTTGTAAAATGTCTGGCAGTACGCCTTAAACAGCGTAATTTTAAAAATTTTGTGCACCCTGCAAACTGCGAGCCAGTATATTGCATCGCACTACCAACGCCCTACGTTCCCTCTTGATATCTAAATCATCGGAGAGATCCTCAGTGACCCAGTGCCCCAGGTACTTGAACTTGGTGACCCTACTTACTGGCATTCCTCCAACACTAACCGGTGGAATGGAAGTGGGAGTTTTATTGCCCGAAACACAAGTAGTTCACTCTTTTTGGAGTTGTACTTAAGGCCATGTGACACTGTGTACCTCTCACAAATTCCCAGGAGCATGTTGAAGGCTTTAACAGATGGGCTCAATAAGACCATATCGTCGGCGTAGCTAATGTTGTTCATGCAAGTGCCATCTATTGAACAGCCGACACCAGCCTTGTTGAGCTCATGTATCAGTCCATTTACGTTTTTTACATTTTAATTTTTTTTAAATATATAAGTGTTTGACTGCGATTCCACCTGAAATTAAGCAGTGATGCGATCGCTAATAGTGATTCGCACTAGTTTATTAAGAGCCTATTCCCTCTAGCCTTGAAGACACCTAAATTATATTCAGACGGAAAGACCACTGCGCAGGTCCTCACCGAGCATTGTCAGTTCTCAGGAGGTAACTGTCCGGGCCGAGCCCAAGTCATCGACGGCGCGAAAGAGATAAGAGATCCCCGGGGCCCTGGCAAAGAAGGAACAGGAGTGGGTTTTTTCAGTAAAAGTCTGACACTATTTCCCGCTCTGCCCAAGAACGAGGGATGTCATCGGATGATTTTCCTAAAAAAAAAAACAATTTTTTTTCCACTCCTGTTCCTTCTTTGCCATTATTCCAGGGCCCCGAGGATCACTTTCGCATCACCCATGGCCCCAGTAGGCTACGGCCCTGTTATGCCCATACGGTTGCTGACAACTCCTTGAGGCGCGCGTGGGATCCCACGCGCCGAAATTGTTTTAGCTTGTCAGATTCATACTCGTTAGTCAACAAAGATATTGAACGTTCTCTCAGTAGTATATTTTTTACTTTTCTCAACGCCAAGCGATTGGAGCGTGGTTGTAAGAAGTTTTCATTTCTTCGTTGTATCGATTTAATGAGTGTTGCGATTTACGGTAGCTACATTCAGGTTTTTGTTACGGAAGAAAATTCTTTTTCCTTTTTATGATGTAGTCTTTTGTGTTGCATAAGCATAGCGTAGCATTATCAGCCTTATAATGTTCCCACTACTAGAACATTCTCTAGGAGAAGACTCTCTAAAGCCGGGTACGGACATCGCGAGGCGTGCATCGCGAATGGTCCGTCAAGCATGCCTCATCCAGAGGCATATGACGGTACATTTATGCATGCATCCCGAACGACACATGCTCAAGCTAACAACCACGCATAGTGTTTGTCAGTAGAAAAAGGTCTCCGATAGCAGCTGCTGCCTGTATAGCGATTCACATAATATTAAAAAAAAAAGTCATCATAGTATTTATTAGTTTATTATTTTAGCATATTTATGTATTTTATTATATATATATAACTTATTTTTTTTTTCCGTTTTCATTATTTTTTATTTGTTTATTGTGCAAACCTACCACAGTGATCTCTTTTTTAACCCAAAGGTTGACTGGGAGAGAATGCCTTGTTGCATTAAGTCCGCCTATGTACCACTACTGTACATGAAGTTTAAATAAATAAATAAATAAAAGACGTTCATGGACAAAACGATTAAGCTATGGGTAACATTGTACGACGATATCACCTACATATCTGTCCACACGGAGCGCACGGCTCGCACTGAGGTGGCGTTTGCAACGATCATATAACGCGAATGCTCACTGTGATATCACCTCCGAGGCATGCGAGACGAACCATTCGTAATGCACGCCTCGCGATGTCTGTACGCGACTTAGGAGAAATAATAAGCTGCACTGGGTCCGCGTGCATTACACCACGCGGACCCAGTGCTCGTTGATAGATGTCACAAGTTTTCGAATTTTTGGTTCTTTGATACTTACCGGTTTCCTCATCACCAGCCTTTTTAATGTTCCCACTGTTGGTACTCAAGCCTCCTCTCTAGGAGAGGGAATGGGTAATCCACCACGCGGGCCCAGTGCGTGCTGGTGAATGTCACATGTCTTCGAATTTTTGGTTCTAGGACATGCCGGTTTCCTCACGATGTTTTCGTTCACCATTTTGAGAGCAGTTGTGATGAAATAAATTACACAAAGTAATGTGCTTGACTGGGTTCGAACCCGCGACCTACAACTCGTAAGTCGGGGCCGTTAACACTCGGCCACCACTGCTCTCGCGGTTTCCTCACAATGAAAGAAAATTTTAATGGAACAAATTCATTGTGCGTACGGCTAGGGAGTGGAATTAACTGCCGGAATCTGTGTTTCGAGATTCTGATAGGTTCTACAACTTCGGATGTGAAAGTGGTGAAGGTTACTTCTAGTCAAGAGTGTCGACCATATCGTCGCTTTCCATCAGATGAGACAGTGGTCAAGCGCGAATCTATCAAGAATTAAAAAAAAAACTCCGTGTTCTGCTCAGGGGCATTCACCTTACTTTTAACCCGTTGTATGGCCAGAACGCGGATCCATGCGGGACACAATAACTTTTTAATTGTGTCTCTAATTACGGCATACAAAAGGTTAAACGGGGCGGGGCTTGACTGCGGCACGTTACCGAGTCGTACAGGAGTGCTACCTTACCTACGCTTAACGAGATCCATTTTACGACCTAAACTGAATTGATAAAGGGATAGAGCTATGTAGGGTGCCTAGCTTCAGCCCTCTTTCTCGATCGCACGACTGACATTCTAATACATCATCAACTTCCTGCCCTTGTCCCGTTTTATTTGGGATTGGCGCAACACGCTTTTTTCTTCCATTCTGTCCTGTCACTCGTCACGCTATCACTAACTCCCTTTTCTTTCATATCACTTCTGACACAATCCACCCAACTTTTCTTTGGCCTTCCTCTTCCTCTCCATCTATCCACAGGTAAACTCATAACTCTTAGCAACATGCGTTTCAACCCTCCTCTTTACATGACCATACCAAGACCAACGATTTCCTTTCAACTTATCAGTCACTGGCGCCACTTTCAAACTTCCTCTAATATACTCATTTCTAATGCACGACTGATATTCTAACACGTCATGGCAAATTCCCTGGTATAATTAAATTTTTGAGTTGCTTTTGCTTACTATACAGGTACTAAAAATAATTTATTTACATAATTATTTATCACAATTTACCAACATGCTTAATTGTTGTAACTATTTGTGCTACATTTTTTGCATAAAATACCTAATACATGTTTGCAATATTAGCATGCTATGGTGACAATTGGGGGAGACCTATGTTCAACATAGGACGTCTTTCGATTGAGATGATGAGTTTCATCCGAATCAGAATTATTCAGAAAAGTTTATTTCAAATATACCAATTACTGGCACTTTTGAATTGTCAAAATATCAGTCAGTAAAAGTAAAGTTATATTGCATTCAAGGTTATATATACTTGCATTACATACAGCTGGCTGGTTAGACTGGAAAACCGACGTCACCATGTTGAAAAAAGGTGTAGTAGATGGATTGATTGATATCTTGCTGTTTTTGAGTTGAGTATTGTGAGGTAAGAACGTGTGAAACCCTACTTGAATGTCATATGACCGGTTTTCAGACTACAGTTTGAGAAACACTCGACTTAAAAAAAAAAGAACAAAATGCTTAAATCAAAAATTGATGTAATACCTATAACTTACACAAAAATAAAACACAATAAAAATAGACTAACTAGACTGTAGTCAGTCTAAAAAGTCAACCGACTTGGAAATTTTGTATAATATTTAATGATTTAAGAAATACTTATATTCAATACTTTTTATAAGGTTCTTCTATTAGTAAACAATGATCAAGACTCTTAATCAGTCTTGATTATTGAACCAGTGTTGACTACATCAGATTTCATTTTATCCTAATAATACCCAAGTCGTTTGACTTTTTAGACAAACCCCCTAACTCGTATTATTTTCTTCCTTTTCTCCCCTCAAAATTTTTTGTATCTCTGCAAAGCTCTTTCCCTTCGTTTCGGGTAAAAAAAACATGACACACAGACATAATAATATACTATTTCCTCCAAATATCCAGTAGGTAATTGCTGGGCCAATGGATGATATTACTATGGCGAAATATTTGGCAGTTAGGAAGATGAATATAGTTGTCATTATCAGGTATACGGACATTCCCATTCCTCTCGAGCGATCGTCGAAGAGTTCTGCGCTGATTATCCAGAGTAGGGAACCGATTCATGGAAAAAAAAATGTTTTGGTTATTTACTAGTCAGTTTATTGTGCTTTTGAGTACAAAGTTGACCGGTCTACATTGTTTTCTCATATCCTTACTAATATTATAAAAGCTAAAGTGAGTTTGTTTGTTTGTTTGTTTGTTACGTGTTCAGGCCTAAATGGCAAAACCGATTTTGATGAATTTTGGTACAGGGATAGTTGGGACCCTGGAGACGGACATGGGATTTTTTTTTTTAAAGTGAGAAATGGGGTAGAAAGAGGGAAGGTCTTTTATGTACGCGGGCGAAGCCTCGGGCAAAAGCTAGTCTATTATAATATGGAAATATTGTAGACTCAATACTTTTTTTTAAAGAGTAACCATGGAATTGGACCGATCGGAATCGTGTTCTAGCTTCTGATTTTATAGGTGCCCATTTAGGTCTGTGTGAAATAAATAATTATGAGTTTGAATTGTATGAATTTAAAAACAACCAAGTCAAGTGTGAAGTAAGCATGTATGTATGTGTATCTTAAATATCTTTACCTGCACTATAACAGTAGATGACCAATATAAGCGATATTAGTGGCAGATAGTTTAGGAAGCCATTCACTGATCCGTCTTCTTTTAGCTTGAAAAACAATCCTAAGCCAAGCTGAAACAAAAAAAAAGTTGATGATATTTTGTATTTATTATATGTAGTTTTTTTTCTTATTTATCTGAATATTCAAAGATACCAATGTGTATATTTACATGCTCGGATGCATATTATGTTGATTTTAATTAGTTTTTTTTTTTAATTTTATGTAGATTAAGAACAACAGTGGGCCAAGAATTGATCCCTAAGGGACACTGGAGATAGCAATCAGTGTTTCCAAATGGAACCCATTTTAAACAACAGTCTGATTGCGGTAACAAATACACGACTGAAACCGGCGCAGCAAGTTGTCTCGAAAGCTAAATGCGATATTGTTCTGATCAACTCTATCGAATGCCTTTTTAAAATTTATATAAACAACATCTCTTTTTACCCTACTTGCAAATTTTTTAGTATTTAGAAAAATACGAGTAGGTAATCAAAGAAACTCACCATCCCCAATCCTATGCCAACATTAGTCACAATTAAAATCGGCTTCCGTCCAAACCTATCAGTTGTCAACGCTGTACAGAAACTGGCAAACAGTTGTATCAAGCCAATAATTACAGATGCATCTTCAGGCCTAACTGACGTCTGAGTAGATTCCAGAAGAGTTTGAAGATAAAACGGCACTGCATTTAAGCCAACAAATTGGGCTCCGAAACCCAGAACAAATAGCAGAAACGAGGATTTTAAGAACAGTTTGTTTGTCAAAATGACCTTTCTGGATATATTGATGTTGTTAGTCTCTGAAGCCATTTCATATTCTTTCAGCTCTTCATTGGCTAATAACTCTGAACCACGGAGGAAGATAAGGACTTTTAGGGATTCCGCTTTGTAACCTGGAAGAACAATGGCGAGGAAATTATTGATGAAATTATTAAGTGTCTACATATGTCATTATGATATTTACCAGTGCAATTATTTACTATATCTTATCAAATCAATCTAATGGCCAGTCTAAGAATCGCAAAAAAATCGTCATAATGGGAAACTGAATTCACTAGATTTTTACGATAATAAATATAATGGCTTAATTTTTTTTACCGGCTTGACTTCATGACTCTTTGCTTTAGTTTTCAATGTTGCTTCTAATATTAATCTTGGTCAAGGAACATAATACCTTTTGCTTTATGTATTGCATTAGTATTCTTCTATCTTTTGATTATGTTGTGAATATGAGCACAGAAATAATAAACGGCTTTCGCCACAATTAAAGCTCTCTCGTGTCTCATCTAATATAAAAGGAGATACCAACTGACTGACATACTCGTATCAACGCACAGCCGAAACTACGAGGACTAGGTGCACAAAATAGATAGATACAGAAGTCAATCTAATATACAAGGTGTCGTTTTGAAGCTGCAAAATATTTCAGGAGGTAATTATGTTAGTGATTCTCGACCCGAATCAATAATAAAATAAGAAGGTAATTTTTTTTTTTATAACCGCGCTTTCTTTCACACACACAAACACGGAACAATAAAGGGCGTTTTCACACACACTAACTCGCAACGATAGTTTCATAAATAATGTATCATCCAATCATCATCCCGCACGCCACACCCTAGCCACGCCCCCGCGGCCATCGATCAATCGATTTAGTTTAGTGTAATTAAAAAATTAAATAACAAGTATTACTGATTATTAACCAGGTATCGTTTTTTTACATGATTATTTATGAGTTTTATTACAACCTCCTGAAATATTGTGCAGTTTTAAAACTGCACCTTGTATGTACTTCACTTTTTATACCTACGCTAGGCGATCGCGCTAGGGTCAGTGCGTTGCGCTTAACTGTACGAGTGTGACCGGGCTAATGATCTGAGACATCGTATTCGTGAGCAGTGTCTATGTGTGCGTTGCTCGAGCGCGCTTTGTATGTAGATTGACATCTGTACCTACGTATATCTATTTTATTTGTGTGTTTGTGTGGTTTTTTTTTATTTTATTTTATTTGTGTGTGCTAGGAGTGTGAAATTTTGCCGAAGATTTCCTTTTGGGACGTAGGTAAGCACTAAGAGAGAATTTTCCAAAATTCATCCTCTAAGAGGACGAAATGGAGGTCCAAAGTTTATATGGAGAGACCTACTTTCACGCGGTCGAAACCGCTGACAGAAGCTAATGCAATCACGTGTTAAGAAATTGGTACATACCTCTAGAATATAAAGAGTACGGTCCATCAGGAAGGATGAGTAGTGGTATCGTACTGAATATGATGATGCCAGTGTAGATCATGTTCAGCAGAGAGTAGGAGATGAAGGGACCTATGGACAGCATAGTGACGGTGCCGAAGGAGAACATGATTTGCAGGATGGTTCCTAAGCTGCCACGGATCTCTTTCTGAAATTAGAAAAAGAGATAGGTTTAGTATTATTATTATCATTATATCTATCCTTTACTATTCCAATGCAGGGCAAAGGCTTCTCTCCATTTCTGCCACTGCTTTTGGCTCTGGATCATAAGGTTCATTTTTATTTATTTTTTGACGTTGTAAATATCACGTGAGTGGAATCATATGGAGGGGCAATGTTTACAAATGGCATTCTTGATCAATTCATCGAGTATATTGAACCCTCCTAAAGAATTTACTGGTTCTCTCGGATTACGATAATTATCCAATTTTATGCTGGTTACAATGAGATAATCTTATATTATACTCACGCTAGCAATTTCCGAAGCATACATAGTCGGTAAAACAAAGACCCCAGCATCAGTTACACCAACTAGAGCTCTCCCAAGCAGGATCATCCATACTTCATTAGCGTATATGAGCACGAAGCCTGCTACAAACTTGGGCAAGCAGACCAGAAGGAGACACAGCTTTCTACCCAGCCTGTCGATTAGGACTGCTCCGATGAATAAGTTGGCTGAAATTTGAAAATTAATCAGGGTTAGATATGAAAAAATTATTTAGATAACAACATAGAAAAAAATAGTAAGCTGAAATGAAGATACAAAAACATAATCAGCCTATAATATTACTACTGGAGCAAAGGCCTTCTATAGTATGAGGATGGACCGTAGATCACCAGCTCCATTACCACACACACTCCACAGCACCAAGCTCAATGCCTGTTAGATGCAGGCTTGCAAGCGACGAGCAATGGATAGCTCACCGTCCGGTAAAGACCAGGCCTGATTCGAAGGCGGGGGTCTCAGAGAGATGTCATCATAAGTGACGGTTGTAGCTGTCAGGAAACACAGACTCCAGCAGGGAATTCCACTTTTTCTTCACTTCAAAACGCTTTGTGCCTGCTATGGGTGGCCCATTCTACCATTGCGTCGTGTGCAGAGTGAGAAATGCAAGTTTGAATTGCGTTAACGCGTTTTAACATTTGGTGCTCTGATTGGCCTAGCCCTTACCAGCAATTCCAGTCAAGAAGCCAATGGACACGATCCATGATCCCTCCTCAGCTGTAATGGGCCTAGGCAGTACAGTCTGTGCTTCATCGCTGAGATTCACTAACACTGGCGATGGCCAGGCCAGGCCCACGCCTGTGCAGTAGTTGGTCAAGTTTACTAAAATAAAATAAAAATATTTTATGAAGTAAATTAATTTATTTAAAAGTAACGAAAGTGTGAAAGTCGAAAATTATCCCAATGAATTTTATCCTGTGAGTATTCCCAAAATTTATCTCGTATCATAGTGCAGAAAAAAATATTTTTAATTTTATTATATTTATCGTATCAGACTGGGCGCTAAGAGACCCATGAGTCACGCAACCCCTAGTTTATTTATGTCTTTGTAAGTGTATTGGAAAATGTCGATTGATAGTCATGGAATTTTATCACTGCAGCCCACGGCTCCATATCACATGAATGCCGCATCGGTCGCAATGACAAACTTTCTCCACATGTATCAAAATATATTATTGATAGTTTCTCAATTCATTAAACCCCAAGCGAACGCCGGCGTTCGCGCACCTATTGTCTTTCTATTGTGTCTGTAATTTCCACGATTGAAAGGTTAAATACATAAGATTAATACGTGAAAGTGTACTAGTGTGTTTATGTGACCAATTAATATGATAATACATAACACGTCTTGTACTAAAGAGTGATAGAGGTGATAGCACATTTCATTGTCCTTCAGACAATTTGGAAACTAGTTATTCGAAACCAGTTTTGAAAATAGACCTATTTTTCTTTTATCGAAACCTCGTTTCTAATATAGAAAAATAATTCTGTTTTCGAAACTGGTAACATCTTCATTCGAAAGTCTACCAATAATAATAAAACTAATATTTTAACTAATTATTGTTCCATCCAATCATTATATCTACAATCTATGCAAATAAATTTCACTTACTTACCAGTAATCAAAGAAGTAAAATATAATATTGTAATTTACTACTGTAGGTATACATATATGATGTGTACCTACAGTTATAAAATAAGTAACTGACAGAACAATGGCGAGGAAGTTATTAATGAAATTATTGATGCCTATTCACAACGAAATATTTTACTAAGTTTTATCAAATCAAACTGATGTTCAATTAGTTACGCCAAAAAATCGTCATAACTGGCTTAGTTTTTTTTTGTTGTTTTGACTTCATAACTTTTGGATAGATTGAACTTTTAATGTTCCCATTAATACAAATTTTACTCAAGTAACATAATATGCTTTCTATATGTACTTAGGAAATACATTTTGGCATTAAATAATAAACATAAAAATTAAAATAACGGTTTTTGCTATGTAGTGGTTATAATCTATATATAATATATAAATCAACGCCACTTTTCGTTGTAATTTTATAACTCAAGAACGGGCTCACCTATCCAAACCAAATAGGCTTTGTTCGGACTATTTAGTAGATGGTTTATGTGAAGTTTGGTAGGGTAGAGTAGGGTATAGTAGGGTATAGTAGGGTAGAATAGTGTAGAGTAGTGTAGAGTAGTGTGGAGTAGGGTAGAGTAGGGTAGGGTAGAGTAGGGTAGAGTAGGATAGAGTAGGGTGGAGTAAGGAAGAGCGGGATCAAAGCCGCGCGGGCAAAAGCTAGTAACACATAATAACATCGTAGTGCAATTTGAGTAGACTTACTAAAAAAAACACATTACGACATCGTATTGGTTTTTTAAAGTCATAAGGAGGTATGTAAGTATTATTGACATAATTTACGTAATCTCATTAATTTTACCCTCGGAGGCTGCCTCCAAAGTATTTATGTTCACTAGGTTACGTTTTAGTTAGATAATGTATAGTATATAGACCAGGGTCGATAATTTTTAAAACCAAAAAAAATAATAGTAGGATGAAACCCATTAGAAAAGGAGGAGAATATTATAAAAATGAAAGGAAAAATAATTTACGGGCGATCTGAGGTCGGGAAGGGGATGGGGGTGAGTTTTTAAGGGTAAAAAACGGTTTTTCTCGATTTCCAGCAAAACTAAAAGTCCTATGGAAAAAAGTCAAACGGCAAAGTTGTAGGTAATAAAAAGATCTAAAACTTTTGTATTTACCTTTTTTCACATAACCTCAAAATTTATGTGAAAAATTCAAAAAACCAAGTTTTTGGTTTTTTATTTTTATCTTTTTAAAAAATAAAATTTTTTTCACGAAATTTGGTGAAAACTTACCTTTTTATGTCTCAAATACGCTGTAATTTATTTGATTAGAAATATTTATTTTTTCACCTTATTTTGAATTAATATCGAAAAAGCACCCTAATTTTCAATCGAAAAATCACCCGTCAAAATATCAGCTTTTTTCAAAAAGTTGGTATGTTTTCTGTTCGTTGAAATCTCTACTTTCCGATGGTGAAAAAAAATATATATGTTACCGTAGCAAATCTTCTCAGAAAATGCAAAAAATCGAAAAAAACTCGAATTCGAAAAATTTTTTTTAATTATTATATACAATTTTGAGCTATTTATTAAAATTTACACTTTAATTACTCGAAAAACGTAAGATTACATGTTACATTGATAAAAAAAAAATTGCAAATCAAAATATACTACTATAATTAACAAACAAATAAGTTAATAAAATTAATATTCAATAAGACATCTACAATATTTGGAGAAAGTAGTCGAATCTTCTTTAAATTATATGCGTAGATGCCTATTTATAACTATTTTTAGATAACTTATATACCTGAGTGACCTACGAAAAATTTTAGCCCATCAAAAGGTATTTCATAGAGAAGTGGGGAAGGGGCTAGGCGGGTCTGGGTCTTACTACGTACATACCTACTATTTCTTAGCAGCTGTAACAACCGTTAGCCTAGCCAGTACCTATTCGAAATACAGTACAGTATACAACATCGTTTATAAAAATACACGTGCATGCTGAGTTTCTTTAATATAATTGTGACAAGTTTACTTAAAAAAAACTAACAAGATTAAAAAATAATAATCTCCTTTATTTTGCACAAACAAATTTAGTTACTCCCATGAAAAAAAAAAATTCAAAATACATAAAAAATATATTAAAAATCTATAATAAATATATATTTATATATTTTTTTATATTCTTAGCTATGTTTTTTATGTCTTTTAAGATATATTTTGAATGTATCTAAAATATATTTGAAATGTATAAAATATATATGCAAATCGGCCAAAAGTTAGTTATTAAAAATATATTTACGATAAATATTTTATATATATTTATTATAGATTTTTAATATATTTTTTATGTATTTTGAATTTTTTTCCCCTTCCCCACTTCTCTATGAAATACCTTTTGATGGGCTAAAATTTTTCGTAGGTCACTCAGGTATATAAGTTATCTAAAAATAGTTATAAATAGGCATCTACGCATATAATTTAAAGAAGATTCGACTACTTTCTCCAAATATTGTAGATGTCTTATTGAATATTAATTTTATTAACTTATTTGTTTGTTAATTATAGTAGTATATTTTGATTTACAATTTTTTTTTATCAATGTAACATGTAATCTTACGTTTTTCGAGTAATTAAAGTGTAAATTTTAGTAAATAGCTCAAAATTGTATATAATAATTGAAAAAAAATTTTAGAATTCGAGTTTTTTTCGATTTTTTGCATTTTCTGAGAAGATTTGCTACGGTAACATATATATTTTTTTTCACCATCGGAAAGTAGAGATTTCAACGAACAGAAAACATACCAACTTTTTGAAAAAAGCTGATATTTTGACGGGTGATTTTTCGATTGAAAATTAGGGTGCTTTTTCGATATTAATTCAAAATAAGGTGAAAAAATAAATATTTCTAATCAAATAAATTACAGCGTATTTGAGACATAAAAAGGTAAGTTTTCACCAAATTTCGTGAAAAAAATTTTATTTTTTAAAAAGATAAAAATAAAAAACCAAAAACTTGGTTTTTTGAATTTTTCACATAAATTTTGAGGTTATGTGAAAAAAGTGTAAAAACAAAAGTTTTAGATCTTTTTATTACCTACAACTTTGCCGTTTGACTTTTTTCCATAGGACTTTTAGTTTTGCCGGAAATCGAGAAAAACCGTTTTTTACCCTTAAAAACTCACCCCCATCCCCTTCCCGACCTCAGATCGCCCGTAAATTATTTTTCCTTTCATTTTTATAATATTCTCCTCCTTTTCTAATGGGTTTCATCCTACTATTATTTTTTTTCACTTTTTATTATTTTTAAAGGCTTCTACCCTGGTCTAATAAGGTATGATGGGACTGGCATACACGTCCGTGTAAAAGTCCCTAATAATAAATAAAGAGAAAAAAAAAATTACCCTTTCGAATACCGTATTAAGAGGCACAATAGAAAGACAATTAGAGAGAAAACGCCGGCGTTCGCTTGGGATTTAATAAATTAAACTGGAATATCTCTATCTGAAATTTGTAACCACTTGTATAGTTATTATGTCACCTTGTATAAAAAATCCTCAAACCTTATAATGCATCACCATGTCCATAGGATACCAATACAGACAAAAAACTTAACGTTTATTTACATACATATAACATCAATTAGTTTTTAGGTGACTGACATTTTTAGATCCAGAATTTATTTTCATTCAAGACACTTTGTTTTCCATTACGAGTAAAATACAAAAATACCACATGCTATGTTTTTGTAGTATTTGCAGCAAATACACCGCTATTTTTTAATTAGTACACATACATAAAGGGCTTATTAGAAAAGCCCAAAATTTTATAAGTAAAATCTCAATAAATAATATTCATAAACAGCAAAATTAGTAGCGTTGGTTTATGTCCAAAATGTCACTCAATTTATGGAAATATTGTGCAGGCTATTGATTAATGAATGAATAAGTGACAATTATTAAGGAAAAACACTGCCCGCAGTATTTTTTACTAGCAATTGTTTTGTTTGATTGATTCTATGATGAATTTACCTTTTCGTGGTCAATTTTAGGATTTCGTTTTTTTTTGTACTTTCGACTACAAAAATATGATCAGTAACGGGTACAGATAGAGCCCCATTTTTTTGTGTACTAATTAAAAGTAGGGGTGTATATCAAGTCAACCTTCTCGGTAAGCTTCGCTGAGGTAGAGACTACAAAAAAATCTCAGCTCCATTTTACAGATTTCACATAATGCCTAGTTGCGCAAATACTGGTACAAAACTACACTAATTTTACTTAAATTCCTAGTCGATACTTTAATAGTATCGACTAGGAATCAATTTAAAAATAATTAAAACACTCACTGCACTTTACTGGAAAAAAACCTGGCAACTATACCAATATCAGAATAGAATGGTGTGGGTGTTCTATTATTTTTAACCGACTTCGAAAAGGAGGAGGTTCTATGTTCGGCTGAATGTATGTTTTTTTTATGTATGTTCACATATATCTCGGTCAATTGTAGACCCATTTTGAAAATTATTTTTTTAATTGAAAGTTTGTGCTTCCAAGTTGGCCCCATAGAAATATTGTTATGATCTGATCATGAACTTCGAAGATTTGGAACAGAACTCTTCATAGAATTACAGCAGAACTGTGGTAAAGTTGCTTTGTTTATACGTGTAGTGGATGACTGACTGTCAGAAAAGGGGGGGGGGGATGTATCGAACTGATCTGATGATGAAGCCAAAAGGAAAAAAAAATGTAATCTAACCGTGTTTGGGATTATTAGAATCGTAATGAGATGCACTGTGGCTATAAGTTATTTAAGTTTGTCTGAGGGGTACTTTTTAGTGGTGGTACCATAACTAAAAAGTGTAAAATAAAAACCTTTTTACAAAAAAAAAATATAACCGACTTCAATTTTAAAAAACACTGAAAAGTATAAAATAACTTTAATTTCGGAAGTCGGTGTTAAATAACGAACAGAAAAAACTATTATAGAAACACCGACTTCCGAAATTAAAGTTATTTTATACTTTTCAGTGTTTTTTAACATTGAAGTCGGTTATTTTTTTTTTTTTCTGTAAAAAGTTTTCTCGTATCTTAATTCATTAAAACCCAAGCGAACGCGTTCGCGCACCTATTGTCTTTCTATTGTGTCTGTAATTTCCACGATTGAAAGGTTAAAGATGCATATGATATTGTCCTGCTGTCATCCTACCCAACATAGCATGAGTAGGAAAAAAAGCTTAAACCTCAACGAAAAACAATATATAAATAAAATACCCACCTATAATGACCACTACATACTGCCTCAACTTAGGATTCTCAAAAAATTTGAACATTGAAATAAAATCACTAGGCAAGTATATATTTACTACTGTTAGTTAAGTATTCATAAATAAGTTACCACCAACCGCACGTTATGTTTATCGCGACGTCTTACGAATGATCGCAGTCAGGCAAGGGAGTATATTTATATATAATTATAATTCTTCTGTACGTGTGTTTGTCACCTAACTCCTACGGCTTGATCGATTTGGATGAAATATTGTGTGCATATTATTAGAGTACCAAGGTTCATGCATGGTTTAAAAATACAATACTTGAACCCGGTATGTAGCGCTATATATAAATATATATATTTAGGTGATCTTGTGCCTAATTATAGTATGTATTTGTGCGTTTTATTTATTATATATAATTTATACTGTAAATTTAAATGAGACGTTGTTTTTATCGCTTGTGCCCTAGAAAAATAATGTGCACATCGTATTTACGCTTGAAATGTTAAATTAATTCTTGCCAGCCTGTGGCACAGCACCCGTGCCTGCTGCCTACGTAATCCTACGCACGTACTGGGCCCCAAGTCTGCTATTTTTATAAATTCGTCATTCCAACACGATCCCATTGTCATTTTGCTAAAAGTTTGTAATCTGCTAATTCATAATGATCGATCATTGATCGGTCACTGGTCTTGTAATAGAATTGTGGTAGAATGATAATTTCGAGCATATTAAAACCAATAAGTGCAAAATAACGTTCTAAAGGTAAAACACTGATCAAATAAACTGTCAAAGTTTTAGCAGATTACCGCAAACGTCAAATATTCATTTGTCAATATGTACGAGATTACCATTTTATGTCACTTCTTTCAATGGAGGGTCAGTGGTTGACCATTGGAAAGTCATAATGACGCCATTATATTAGTAGATTACCAAACTTGTCAAAATCGACAATTATGACATCAATGATAGACCATTCTGACACTATTGTAATAGTAGACTTGAGGCCCTGGAGTATCGCTTCAATGTCACTTCATCTATACGAAGCTGTATCTGTTTTTCTTATGACAACGGTTATACAGTTTGTATAACATGAATAATAGTCCAATCGCCAATATGGTACATAATCATATTACTACGAGAATAGTGTTCAAGGTCTCATTATCATCAAGATAGCTACAGTAACCCCTAATAAAGATCTAACTTCAATTTGTCGCTAATAGAAATGAGTACTAACAGTCCAGTTAAAATATTAAGCTACACGATCACCGCCTGAAATTAACTTTATAGCAACATGAAAACTTGACTTCAATAATGATTTTCAGCACAAACGCAAATTACTGTAAAAACATTACGACCACAACGCCTGAAATAAACTTCATAGCATCGGTTTATCACCACAAACAATAAAATGGTACTGTTATAAAGTAAAACACACTTTTAAATTGAATCAAATTATAGAGTAAGATCCCAGGTCTACCAGACGTCACGTATTTTCTGACGAAGGAAATGTGGACGATTGAGTACTGATAGTATGTACTAAAAACGCCATGCCTACCTGCTAGCTTGCTTAGACGGCTAATTTTCAGGTATCAGGCAATCAAGGTACATAAAAACATTACTTACTTCACGTAAATTCTCCAAGCTGATTTTTACGTATATTAAGCAATATCTTTAAAATCAAGTCACCAATACTCCCAGACACATTCCGTCAGCCGTATTGCTTTACAGACGCTTTAAAGCTACCAAAATAATGACATATCTTAAAAATTTAAAAATATCTTTTTTGTTGGAAAAGGTATACTTCCCAAATAGTCTAATAGTCACCAAATCAGGATCTGATGATTGACAGACCTATCCAAGGGGCCAATCATTCCCTAAACTCACTGTCTGGTGAACATAATTATATAAAAAACCGGCCAAGTGCGAGTCGGACTCGCCCATGAAGGGTTCCGTAGCAGCAAGTAACATAATATAAAAGCTCTTGTAATGTGTTGTAACTTTGATCGATGTTTTAATAATAGTGTATTTTTTTCGATTTATGACGCATTAAAAAAAAAACTACTTACTAGATTTCGTTCAAACCAATTTTCGTTGGTAGTTTTTGTAGTAATGTACATCATATATTTTTTTTTAGTTTTATCATTCTCTTATTTTAGAAGTTAGAGGGGGGGACACACACATTTTACCACTTTGGAAGTGTCTCTCGCGCAAACTATTCAGTTTAGAAAAAAATGGTATTAGAAACCTCAGTATCATTTTTTAAGACCTATCCATAGATACCCCACACGCATGGGTTTGATGAAAAAAAAAATTTTGAGTTTCAGTTCTAAGTATGGGGACCCCCAAAAATTATTGCTTTTTTTCTATTTTTGTGTGAAAATCTTAATGCGGTTCACAGAATACATATACTTACAAAGTTTCAACAGTATAGCTCTTACAGTTTCGGAAAAAACTGGCTGTGACATACGGACGGACAGACGGACAGACAGACAGACAGACAGACAGACAGACAGACAGACAGACAGACAGACATGACGAATCTATAAGGGTTCCGTTTTTTGCCATTTGGCTACGGAACCCTAAAAAATCAAGCATGAGAATTTACGTGAAGTTATGTTTTTTTTTTTTTTTTTTTTAATTGAGATAAACTAGTGCTTGACTGCGATCCCACCTGATGGTAAGTAGCGATGCAATCTTTGATGGTGAGGCGCACTAGTTTATTAAGAGCCTATTCACTCTAGCCTTGAAGACACCCAAATTATAATCGGACGGGAAGACCGCAGCAGGCAGACTGTCGACGTACGCGGTATAAACGACGAGGCGAAACGCTTAGTCCGGACCGTAGAGGTTTCAACAACGTAAGGGTGAATATTCGCCGTACGTCGGGTTGTCCGATGGTAGAATTGCGATGGCGGAATCAAGTCGTGCAATTCCTGCGCACACTCTCCAAAATGCATCCTGTAAAACACCGAAAGGCTGGCTACCCTACGCCTATGCTCAAGGCTTTGAAGGTTGGACTTAACCAAATCTGGATCACCAATTAGCCTCTTTGCACGCCTTTCTACCGAATCCAAAGCTGCCAGGTGGCATTTTGCAGCACCAGCCCATATGTGACTGCAGTACTCCACACACGAACGGACCTGTGCTTGTCATTATTTTGGGAGCTTTAAAGCGTCTGTAAAGCAATACGGCCGACGGAATGTGTCTGGGAGTATTGGCGACTTAATTTTAAAGATATTGCCTAAAATATACGTAAAAATCAGCTTGGAGAATTTACGTGAAGTAAATGATATTTTTATATACTTCGGGACATGACTGACAACTCCTTGAGGCGCGCGTGGGATCCCACGCGCCGAAATTGTTTTAGCTTGTCAGATTCATACTCGTTAGTCAACAAAGATATTGAACGTTCTCTCAGTAGTATATTTTTTACTTTTCTCAACGCCAAGCGATTGGAGCGTGGTTGTAAGAAGTTTTCATTTCTTCGTTGTATCGATTTAATGAGTGATGCGATTTACGGTAGCTACATTCAGGTTTTTGTTACGGAAGAAAATTCTTTTTTCCTTTTTATGATGTAGTCTTTTGTGTTGCATAAGCATAGCGTAGCATTATCAGCCTTATAATGTTCGTACTACTAGAACACTCTCTAGGAGAAGACTCTCTAAAGCCGGGTACGGACAACGCGAGGCGTGCATCGCAAATGGTCCGTCAAGCATGCCTCATCCAGAGGCATATGACGGTACATTTATGCATGCATCCCGAACGACACATGCTCAAGCTAACAACCACGCATAGTGTTTGTCAGTAGAAAAAGGTCTCCGATAGCAGCTGCTGCCTGTATAGCGATTCACATAATATTAAAAAAAAAAGTCATCATAGTATTTATTAGTTTATTATTTTAGCATATTTATGTATTTTATTATATATATATAACTTTTTTTTTTTTCCGTTTTCATTATTTTTTATTTGTTTATTGTGCAAACCTACCACAGTGATCTCTTTTTTAACCCAAAGGTTGACTGGGAGAGAATGCCTTGTTGCATTAAGTCCGCCTATGTACCACTACTGTACATGAAGTTTAAATAAATAAAAGACGTTCATGGACAAAACGATTAAGCTATGGGTAACATTGTACGACGATATCACCTACATATCTGTCCACACGGAGCGCACGGCTCGCACTGAGGTGGCGTTTGCAACGATCATATAACGCGAATGCTCACTGTGATATCACCTCCGAGGCATGCGAGACGAACCATTCGTAATGCACGCCTCGCGATGTCTGTACGCGACTTAGGAGAAATAATAAGCTGCACTGGGTCCGCGTGCATTACACCACGCGGACCCAGTGCTCGTTGATAGATGTCACAAGTTTTCGAATTTTTGGTTCTTTGATACTTACCGGTTTCCTCATCACCAGCCTTTTTAATGTTCCCACTGTTGGTACTCAAGCCTCCTCTCTAGGAGAGGGAATGGGTAATCCACCACGCGGGCCCAGTGCGTGCTGGTGAATGTCACATGTCTTCGAATTTTTGGTTCTAGGACATGCCGGTTTCCTCACGATGTTTTCGTTCACCATTTTGAGAGCAGTTGTGATGAAATAAATTACACAAAGTAATGTGCTTGACTGGGTTCGAACCCGCGACCTACAACTCGTAAGTCGGGGCCGTTAACACTCGGCCACCACTGCTCTCGCGGTTTCCTCACAATGAAAGAAAATTTTAATGGAACAAATTCATTGTGCGTACGGCTAGGGAGTGGAATTAACTGCCGGAATCTGTGTTTCGAGATTCTGATAGGTTCTACAACTTCGGATGTGAAAGTGGTGAAGGTTACTTCTAGTCAAGAGTGTCGACCATATCGTCGCTTTCCATCAGATGAGACAGTGGTCAAGCGCGAATCTATCAAGAATTAAAAAAAAAACTCCGTGTTCTGCTCAGGGGCATTCACCTTACTTTTAACCCGTTGTATGGCCAGAACGCGGATCCTGCGGCACACAATAACTTTTTAATTGTGTCTCTAATTACGGCATACAAAAGGTTAAACGGGGCGGGGCTTGACTGCGGCACGTTACCGAGTCGTACAGGAGTGCTACCTTACCTACGCTTAACGAGATCCATTTTACGACCTAAACTGAATTGATAAAGGGATAGAGCTATGTAGGGTGCCTAGCTTCAGCCCTCTTTCTCGATCGCACGACTGACATTCTAATACATCATCAACTTCCTGCCCTTGTCCCGTTTTATTTGGGGTCGGCGCAACACGCTTTTTTTTTTTAATAATAATAATAATAATAATCTTTATTTGTTCAAAACATTAGTACAAGATACACATAATATTAGGTACAACAGTTGATTTATGTACTAAAAATTAAACAATATATCTCTGGTCCCCACACTAGGATACCCTGTGTCGTTTTTTCTTCCATTCTGTCCTGTCACTCGTCACGCTATCACTAACTCCCTTTTCTTTCATATCACTTCTGACACAATCCACCCAACTTTTCTTTGGCCTTCCTCTTCCTCTCCATCTATCCACAGGTAAACTCATAACTCTTAGCAACATGCGTTTCAACCCTCCTCTTTACATGACCATACCAAGACCAACGATTTCCTTTCAACTTATCAGTCACTGGCGCCACTTTCAAACTTCCTCTAATATACTCATTTCTAATGCACGACTGATATTCTAACACGTCATGGCAAATTCCCTGGTATAATTAAATTTTTGAGTTGCTTTTGCTTACTATACAGGTACTAAAAATAATTTATTTACATAATTATTTATCACAATTTACCAACATGCTTAATTGTTGTAACTATTTGTGCTACATTTTTTGCATAAAATACCTAAAACATGTTTGCAATATTAGCATGCTATGGTGACAATTGGGGGAGACCTATGTTCAACATAGGACGTCTTTCGACTGACATGATGAGTTTCATCCGAATCAGAAATCAGAAAAGTTTATTTCAAATATACCAATTACTGGCACTTTTGAATTGTCAAAATATCAGTCAGTAAAAGTAAAGTTATATTGCATTCAAGGTTATATATACTTGCATTACATACAGCTGGCTGGTTAGACTGGAAAACCGACGTCACCATGTTGAAAAAAGGTGTAGTAGATGGATTGATTGATATCTTGCTGTTTTTGAGTTGAGTATTGTGAGGTAAGAACGTGTGAAACCCTACTTGAATGTCATATGACCGGTTTTCAGACTACAGTTTGAGAAACACTCGACTTAAAAAAAAAAGAACAAAATGCTTAAATCAAAAATTGATGTAATACCTATAACTTACACAAAAATAAAACACAATAAAAATAGACTAACTAGACTGTAGTCAGTCTAAAAAGTCAACCGACTTGGAAATTTTGTATAATATTTAATGATTTAATAAATACTTATATTCAATACTTTTTATAAGGTTCTTCTATTAGTAAACAATGATCAAGACTCTTAATCAGTCTTGATTATTGAACCAGTGTTGACTACATCAGATTTCATTTTATCCTAATAATACCCAAGTCGTTTGACTTTTTAGACAAACCCCCTAACTCTATTATAGTATTATTTTCTTCCTTTTCTCCCCTCAAAATTTTTTGTATCTCTGCAAAGCTCTTTCCCTTCGTTTCGGGTAAAAAAAACATGACACACAGACATAATAATATACTATTTCCTCCAAATATCCAGTAGGTAATTGCTGGGCCAATGGATGATATTACTATGGCGAAATATTTGGCAGTTAGGAATTTGAATATAGTTGTCATTATCAGGTATACGGACATTCCCATTCCTCTCGAGCGATCGTCGAAGAGTTCTGCGCTGATTATCCAGAGTAGGGAACCGATTCCTGGAAAAAAAATGTTTTGGTTATTTACTAGTCAGTTTATTGTGCTTTTGAGTACAAAGTTGACCGGTCTACATTGTTTTCTCATATCCTTACTAATATTATAAAAGCTAAAGTGAGTTTGTTTGTTTGTTTGTTTGTTACGTGTTCAGGCCTAAATGGCAAAACCGATTTTGATGAATTTTGGTACAGGGATAGTTGGGACCCTGGAGACGGACATGGGAATTTTTTTTTTTAAAGTGAGAAATGGGTTAGAAAGAGGGAAGGTCTTTTATGTACGCGGGCGAAGCCTCGGGCAAAAGCTAGTCTATTATAATATGGAAATATTGTAGACTCAATACTTTTTTTTAAAGAGTAACCATGGAATTGGACCGATCGGAATCGTGTTCTAGCTTCTGATTTTATAGGTGCCCATTTAGGTCTGTGTGAAATAAATAATTATGAGTTTGAATTGTATGAATTTAAAAACAACCAAGTCAAGTGTGAAGTAAGCATGTATGTATGTGTATCTTAAATATCTTTACCTGCACTATAACAGTAGATGACCAATGTAAGCGATATTAGTGGCAGATAGTTTAGGAAGCCATTCACTGATCCGTCTTCTTTTAGCTTGAAAAACAATCCTAAGCCAAGCTGAAACAAAAAAAAAGTTGATGATATTTTGTATTTATTATATGTAGTTTTTTTTCTTATTTATCTGAATATTCAAAGATACCAATGTGTATATTTACATGCTCGGATGCATATTATGTTGATTTTAATTAGTTTTTTTTTTTAATTGTATGTAGATTAAGAACAACAGTGGGCCAAGAATTGATCCCTAAGGGACACTGGAGATAGCAATCAGTGTTTCCAAATGGAACCCATTTTAAACAACAGTCTGATTGCGGTAACAAATACACGACTGAAACCGGCGCAGCAAGTTGTCTCGAAAGCTAAATGCGATATTGTTCTGATCAACTCTATCGAATGCCTTTTTAAAATTTATATAAACAACATCTCTTTTTACCCTACTTGCAAATTTTTTAGTATTTAGAAAAATACGAGTAGGTAATCAAAGAAACTCACCATCCCCAATCCTATGCCAACATTAGTCACAATTAAAATCGGCTTCCGTCCAAACCTATCAGTTGTCAACGCTGTACAGAAACTGGCAAACAGTTGTATCAAGCCAATAATTACAGATGCATCTTCAGGCCTAACTGACGTCTGAGTAGATTCCAGAAGAGTTTGAAGATAAAACGGCACTGCATTTAAGCCAACAAATTGGGCTCCGAAACCCAGAACAAATAGCAGAAACGAGGATTTTAAGAACAGTTTGTTTGTCAAAATGACCTTTCTGGATATATTGATGTTGTTAGTCTCTGAAGCCATTTCATATTCTTTCAGCTCTTCATTGGCTAATAACTCTGAACCACGGAGGAAGATAAGGACTTTCAGGGATTCCGCTTTGTAACCTGGAAGAACAATGGCGAGGAAATTATTGATGAAATTATTAAGTGTCTACATATGTCATTATGATATTTACCAGTGCAATTATTTACTATATCTTATCAAATCAATCTAATGGCCAGTCTAAGAATCGCAAAAAAATCGTCATAATGGGAAACTGAATTCACTAGATTTTTACGATAATAAATATAATGGCTTAATTTTTTTTACCGGCTTGACTTCATGACTCTTTGCTTTAGTTTTCAATATTGCTTCTAATATTAATCTTGGTCAAGGAACATAATACCTTTTGCTTTATGTATTGCATTAGTATTCTTCTATCTTTTGATTATGTTGTGAATATGAGCACAGAAATAATAAACGGCTTTCGCCACAATTAAAGCTCTCTCGTGTCTCATCTAATATAAAAGGAGATACCGACTGACTGACATACTCGTATCAACGCACAGCCGAAACTACGAGGACTAGGTGCACAAAATAGATAGATACAGAAGTCAATCTAATATATGTACTTCACTTTTTATACCTACGCTACGCGATCGCGCTAGGGTCAGTGCGTTGCGCCGATCTGAGACATCGTATCCGTGAGCATTGTCTATGTGTGCGTTGCTCGAACGCGCTTTGAATGTAGATTGACATCTGTACCTATGTACAGTAAGGCCGCAAAAGTCCATAGGAACGCTAAAGATTACATTGCTACGAACCGAGCGAGCGCGACACTTCCGTGCGTATGTGTGCGCATGTATGAGTATCCACATTCCACAGATAACACACACTAAGGAACTGTCGTCGCACTGATTTCTGTTCTTACCATAGCATTGTTAAAATTCGCGCAAATACGTCATGTGCTGGTAGCCGTGTGAACTAAGTGTTGGATTCGCAAATCACGTAACCCGAGTTCAAATCATGGTCGGTCCGTTGCAGTTATTTCTTACTTTGAAAATTCCCAATCTATATTGATATAGTTGTTTTTTTATATTTCTATGAAAAATACTATTGCATTTTTTGCACTAAATAGTTGCAAATTACGAATGTGATCTATTAACCACAAGAAGAATCACATTCGTAATTTGCAATTATTTAGTTGTTACATCTTTTCGATGTTAAAAGGTGGAAATAAAAAGACGTGTTTAATAAAAATGTTTATTCTTTATATTTACAAATTAAACATTTATGAGAATTGTGACGTCGAATTGTTACCTAGACAAAAAGTTATCTTGTAACCGTTATCTATGTTACGCCTAAGATTGTTTGTTGGAAGTATACCCACTTAGACCATTCATAATATGAATAACGTAACAATGAACGGATATTCAAATTTTAATAAAATAAAATATAGGTAATTGTTTATATCCAGTTATTTATTGAAAAGTGATATATGATTTGGACTTTGTAAACATTTTATTTTTGTGTAACGTCACAATGAATGTATTGAGGTCATAGCTTAATTGTTCATTTTCTTGACGAAAAGAAGATTGAAACCAAACCTCAATTTCTGTTAAAAGAACTTTAGTTCTCACAAGATAATCGTCAATTAGATGAGAAAAATAAATTGAACTATAGTATTATGTTAAAACAGTGCGGGTAGAAGAATAAAAAACGAAATAGACTCATGATTATTGTCAACAAAATTGATAGCGAGTTCACTGCATTCTTAAGATGAGGCGATGGCACAAGTTAAAAGATATAGCTGTTTTAAACGAAAGTAAACACAATATAATACAGTGTTTGTTAACGAATAATCACAGATATGTTAAAATAAAATGGTAGGCCATTTAGTTTAGTTAACATTAAATATTTAGTGCGAAACGTAATCGTTCTTGTTTGTGCCTCTCTGTCAAGTACGGCTTTTTAGCAGGTTTTCTGTGATGCACGCCTTCAGCGTGAAATGCACGGCGAACAGTATCCATCGAGGTGTCATATAATTCCGCAAAATGTCTCGTTGGTGCGAAACCATTCGTTTCGTATACGTCCACCATATGTCGTCGCTGCGCCTCGCTAATAAGCTTCGGTCTCCCACTTCTCTTTCGACTAGCAAGGCTACCTTCTTCCTCATATCTTTTTAGCCAAAGATTTACAGTATTTTTCTAAAATAAAAAAAAAATATATATTAGGCAGCTATACCTACTTCACTTCATTTTCATTATATAAAATGTTAATAATCATAATTATTGAATATAATTTTAAAATAAAACTGCATTTATTAATCCATTAACCAATCCAATAAACCCAACGATTTACGTATTTCTCTTTTAAACCTCATAAAGATACGATGAATGGATTCATAAATGGCATACGTTTTAATTAGAAGATTAATTTGTAATAAAGTTACAATTCATTAATAGCTATTATACTCACATTCAGTCCGGTTTCTTCAGATATTTGTGTTTTATTAAGACCACTTTTATGCAGCCCAATGATAGTCGCCCTCACTTCAATACTAATATTAGCCTGCATTTTGCGAATATTACAATACTGTCAACCTCACGTCACTAACCAACAACTACAACCAAACGACAGTTCATTTCGGTTAAGTTAAAACTCATGTCTACCTCGCAGAAATCTAATTCTTTATTTAGTTTTTTTGTGATCTACCTTTCTAACTCTAAGAAATGTGTGAACAAGTTAAAGAATAATTTAATATATGTAATGCAAATACATAACTTCCAATCGGGTAAGAACTTACAAAAAGTTAATAATTGCGTGGGATTTGAACTTGCGGCACACTGATTTGCGCTTCAAACTGTGTGCCTATACCACTGGGCTATCTTGACTTATGATAAGTTGATGAAATTGTGAATTTCAATCATTTGTTGGCGAAACTTGAAAATAAAAGGTCGTAAGTCAAACTAAACGTCAAACGAATAAGTTTTAAGAATTCTTATGGACTTTTGCAAGTGATAGTACATATATCTATTTTATGCTAGGAGTGTGAAATTTTGCCGAAGATTTCCTTTTGTAAAGTAGGCGAACACTAAGAGAGGATTTTCCATAATTCATCCTCTGAGAGGATGAAATGAGGTCCAAAGTTTATATGGAGAGACCTACTTTCACGCGGACGAAGCCACTGGCAGAAGCTAGTGTAATCACGTGTTAAGAAATTGGTACATACCTCTAGAATACAAAGAGTACGGTCCATCAGGAAGGATGAGTAGTGGTATCGTACTGAATATGATGATGCCAGTGTAGATCATGTTCAGCAGAGAGTAGGAGATGAAGGGACCTATGGACAGCATAGTGACGATGCCGAAGGAGAACATGATTTGCAGGATGGTTCCTAAGCTGCCACGGATCTCTTTCTGAAATTAGAAAAAGAGATAGGTTTAGTATTATCTCCTTTATTTTTCTTATCATACATAGGTTTAGTATTATTATTCCATTCATTTATTATTATTTACATATTTATCATATTTTTAAATATTTCTTCAAAAATTAACATAAAAAAAAACATTTAAAAATATAAAAAATAGTAGCCCACCGGCATCGGGAACAGGGTCCAGGCTGCCGGCGGTCAGGGCTCCTGAGAGAGGAACCTCCGGACAATACGCGCCGTGTCTAGGAGTACTGCCTTCTGGATCAAGCCCTTGATCCAACTGCCTAACGAGAGCCTCCGCAGATGTTGGTCGAGGCTCTTGGCTATTAAGCCATTGGCCGTCACGACTATCGGCACAATGATTGCTCTATCCACTTCCCACATGTCGACAACCTCGCGAGCCAAGTCAAGATATTTAGTTTGTTTATCTTTCTCAGCTTTCACGAGGTTCTCGTCATGAGGGACCGCTATATCAACAATCATTGTGCGACGCTCTAGTCGATCTATCACCACTATGTCAGGCTTATTGGCAACAATAGTCCTGTCAGTGATGATAGATCGGTCCCAATACAATGTGACGCTGCCATTCTCGAGAACTGGGTCGGGCACATACCTATAGTACGGTACTTCTGATTCAACAAGATTGTATTTAAGAGCAAGTTGCTGATGGATAATCCTGGCTACAAGGTTGTGTCTGTGCACATAGTCTCCGTTAGCTAAATGAGAACACCCAGAAATAATGTGTCGGATTGATTCTCCGGGCCGGTGGCATGCCCGACAGATGTCAACCGTACCGTCCTTCACAATATATTTCCGGTAGTTGTTCGTCATCATAACTTCGTCCATAATTGCAAAGACAAAACCTTCGGTTTCTCCAAAGAGATCACCAAAGCGTAGCCAGGATACGGACGCTAAAAGATCTACTTCGGGCCCATGTAAGGCCCGGTAAAAGCGCCCGTGAAGCTCCTTGCCCTTCCATACTTCCTTGCGTTCATTAATATCCATTACTATAGGTTTGCGCCAGTTCTCGTTGGCCAAGGAGAGCGGGGTGAGGCCTTTGTCCACCGCCACTACATCTCGGTGCATCCCCACGTCGGTTTCCAGGAAGTATTTCCTGAGACTGCATACCTCACGGTTGTGCAGGGTCTTGGCATTTAAGAAGCCACGACCCCCACACTTCCGCGGGATATACAGCCTCATCACCGATGATCGTGGGTGATGCATCCGATTTGCGGTAAGCAGAGTGCGGACCCTCCTATCCAGGGCGTCGAGTTCCGTCTGAGTCCATTTGAGTATGCCGAAAGAGTACATCAAAACCGGCATGACCCAACCGTTGAAGGCGCGCACCTTGTTCCCGCCTGATAAAAGACTTTTCAGTACTTTATTCAGGCGGCCAAAGAAGCGCTCCCTCAACGATTGTTTCACGTCAGCAGCATTGATGCCCAACGCTTCCGACATACCCAAATACTTGTAAGTTTCGGTTGAGCAGAGGGATCTAAGGTGTATGGAATCCGAGAGTTGGGTTCCCACGGATTCCATAATCTCCCCTCGTTTTACATGCATGACTGCACATTTGTCCAAACCAAATTCCATCCTGATGGCACTACTGAAGGTTTCAGTTACCTTCAGTAGCTCCATCAGTTGCAAGTTGTTGGAAGCAAAAAGTTTCAGATCATCCATGTAAAGAAGGTGAGATATGACCTGACCCTCTCTTCTCAACCGGTAGCCTACACCCGAACCCTCCAGCAGTGTGCTGAGAGGGTTCAAGGCTAGGCAAAACCACAGTGGACTCAGACTGTCACCCTGGAATATGCCACGCTCGATCCTTAACGGTTCGCTGTTCTCCGAAACCCGTCGACACCCTGGATAGTGAAGGACCGTCCTCCACTGCCCCATACATGACATCAGAAAGGTGCGCAGAGTTACATCAATTTTATATAGCTCTAGCACCCTCATGAGCCATGTATGCGGCACTGAATCATAGGCCTTCTTGTAATCTATCCAACATGTCGACAGATCTCTTCGAGAACGACGAACCTGTTGGCTAATGGCAACATCAATGAGGAGCAGCTCCTTAGTACCACGGGACCCGCTCCTACATCCATTCTGAGAAGCAGACATAATGGAATTTGTCTCAATATGACTATTAATTTTAGCTCTCAGGATGGATGTAAGAACTTTATAGACCGTCGGCAAACACGTAATCGGTCTATAATTTTTGGGTTCCGCAGTACTACCCGATTTATGGAGCAGGTGGGTTATTCCTGTCGTCAGGAACTGGGGCAGCGACCCTGACTCTAAGGCAGATTGGAATTGGGACGCCAAGCGAGCGTGCGAACTTTTAAACCATTTAAGCCAAAAGTTGTGCAGCCCGTCCGGCCCTGGAGATTTCCAATTTGGTAACGGACGGACTGCACGAGCTACATCTTGGGGGCTGATGGTAACTGCCCCCATTTCTGGTAGAAGTTCGCACTCTCGCTCGACCTTCCGAGTCCAATCACCCTCAGTGTGATTGACAGGCACCGACCAGATGCTGCGCCAAAATGAATACATGGCATCGTCATCCGGTAGGCGCGTATCAATCACACTTTGGTCCGGTCGCTCCCAAGCCCTGTAAACCCACCTTTCATTGCTTTGGAACGCGCGATTCTGGGTGTACCGCTCCACTCGCCGCTTGTACCGTCGTATACGGTTTGCCCATGCATAGACTTTCTGCCTCAGGAAGTCGATACGCTCTGTGATACGGGGTAGATAATCTCGTGGACTAATATCTGTCCCCGAGAACGCCCGCCTCACAAAGCGCATCACTCTAGGGCGAGTGTTGCCCTCCCTGAAGCAGATAAGTTTGCCGATGAGTGCTCTAGCCTCACCGATACGACGCTCGATCCTGCACTGCCAAGCTGGTTTAGCTGGTCGTGTAGCTCTGTCACTATTTGGAATTTTGACGTGAGCTACACGACACGCCGCTGCAGCCGCACAGTATAAGATCGAGTGGGTATCGGTAAGGTCTTCGCTGCTATCAAAACAATTTGATAGCTGCGAATCTAGAGCACACACCAACGCCCTATTTTTTCTATGCATAGGCAAACGAGGTAGACGAGGTCTAAGCTCTGGTGGTATTGAGCGGTACTCCCGGAATGCATCCTCCAAAGCGCTCCTCAAACGTACATTGCACTGGGTACTCACGGATATAGCCCCGTCATCATCATCCTCACCAACGTGGTCGGGTCGCGGTGAAACACTGGGTTGACGTTGCACCACGGCCGGTGGTGAAACAGGTGAGACACGACCATTCCGTGATTCTAGGCGCAGTCTATCAAGTACGGCGTCATCCAACATACGGTTACGCTGGATGACCCGCACCTGATCCGATAATCTTTGGGCCGAAACGTTGACAGCTGGTTCAAGCACCTGAAACAGAGAGAGCATCCGACCACGGTACGCAGTCAGGTTAGTTCCCCCCTCTGTAGCCCCAAAGTATGAGCGCATGACATTTTCATTAATGGATTGTGTCCATCGCATGCGCTGCACACTTCCACCGACAGCGGGGACCCTGTCAGAGGCCGGAGGGCCTCGAGGTCCCAAGCAGGCCGGAGGTCGGCCTCTTCCCCGCCGACGCGCAGGTGGTGGTGTCGTCGGCGGCGAGAAGTATTCGTCGCTCGAGCTCGACGCAACTGCAGCTACCGGAATCTCTGGACTCACGGCTGGCGCTGGTCCCGGCGGCTGCGAGGCGGAGCTGAGCGACGGACCCGAAGTTGTTAGCTGTGTGTTTAGTTGTTGTGCTCGGCTTCTAGTCAGCATTTATGTTGTTATATGCTCCCAGAGTCAATTGTCATTTTAAAGTCGTTGTAATATCCTCGATAAACTGAATCTGCAATCAGCTATAATACACTATTTGTGTATTTTTTTTTCCTTGTTCGTACTGTTGTTATATGCATTTTGTTGTAAAATTAGGTATTTATTTCGAAAAAATATTACAGGGAGAAAAATTTTGCTGTCACACCTTGACAGCCGAGCCACAGATATTATTATTATTATTATATCTATCCTTTACTATTCCAATGCAGGGCAAAGGCTTCTCTCCATTTCTGCCACTGCTTTTGGCTCTGGATCATAAGGTTCATTTTTATTTATTTTTTGACGTTGTAAATATCACGTGAGTGGAATCATATGGAGGGGCAATGTTTACAAATGGCATTCTTGATCAATTCATCGAGTATATTGAACCCTCCTAAAGAACTTACTGGTTCTCTCGGATTACGATAATTATCCAATTTTATGCTGGTTACAATGAGATAATCAATAAATGGATATAATGAGATATTATACTCACGCTAGCAATTTCCGAAGCATACATAGTCGGTAAAACAAAGACCCCAGCATCAGTTACACCAACTAGAGCTCTCCCAAGCAGGATCATCCATACTTCATTAGCGTATATGAGCACGAAGCCTGCTACAAACTTGGGCAAGCAGACCAGAAGGAGACACAGCTTTCTACCCAGCCTGTCGATTAGGACTGCTCCGATGAATAAGTTGGCTGAAATTTGAAAATTAATCAGGGTTAGATATGAAAAAATTATTTAGATAACAACATAGAAAAAAATAGTAAGCTGAAATGAAGATACAAAAACATAATCAGCCTATAATATTACTACTGGAGCAAAGGCCTTCTATAGTATGAGGATGGACCGTAGATCACCAGCTCCATTACCACACACACTACACAGCACCAAGCTCAATGCCTGTTAGATGCAGGCTTGCAAGCGACGAGCAATGGATAGCTCACCGTCCGGTAAAGACCAGGCCTGATTCGAAGGCGGGGGTCTCAGAGAGATGTCATCATAAGTGACGGTTGTAGCTGTCAGGAAACACAGACTCCAGCAGGGAATTCCACTTTTTCTTCACTTCAAAACGCTTTGTGCCTGCTATGGGTGGCCCATTCTACCATTGCGTCGTGTGCAGAGTGAGAAATGCAAGTTTGAATTGCGTTAACGCGTTTTAACATTTGGTGCTCTGATTGGCCTAGCCCTTACCAGCAATTCCAGTCAAGAAGACAATGGACACGATCCATGATCCCTCCTCAGCTGTAATGGGCCTAGGCAGTACAGTCTGTGCTTCATCGCTGAGATTCACTATCACTGGCGATGGCCAGGCCAGGCCCACGCCTGTGCAGTAGTTGGTCAAGTTTACTAAAATAAAATAAAAATATTTTATGAAGTAAATTAATTTATTTAAAAGTAACGAAAGTGTGAAAGTCGAAAACTATCCCAATGAATTTTATCCTGTGAGTATTCCCAAAGTTTATCTCGTATCATAGTGCAGAAAAAAATATTTTTAATTTTATTATATTTATCGTATCAGACTGGGCGCTAAGAGACCCATGAGTCACGCAACCCCTAGTTTATTTATGTCTTTGTAAGTGTATTGGAAAATGTCGATTGATAGTCATGGAATTTTATCACTGCAGCCCACGGCTCCATATCACATGAATGCCGCATCGGTCGCAATGACAAACTCTCTCCACATGTATCAAAATATATTATTGATAGTTTCTCAATTCATTAAACCCCAAGCGAACGCCGGCGTTCGCGCACCTATTGTCTTTCTATTGTGTCTGTAATTTCCACGATTGAAAGGTTAAATACATAAGATTAATACGTGAAAGTGTACTAGTGTGTTTATGTGACCAATTAATATGATAATACATAACACGTCTTGTACTAAAGAGTGATAGAGGTGATAGCACATTTCAGTGTCCTTCAGACAATTTGGAAACTAGTTATTCGAAACCAGTTTTGAAAATAGACCTATTTTTCTTTTATCGAAACCTCGTTTCTAATATAGAAAAATAATTCTGTTTTCGAAACTGGTAACATCTTCATTCGAAAGTCTACCAATAATAATAAAACTAATATTTTAACTAATTATTGTTCCATCCAATCATTATATCTACAATCTATGCAAATAAATTTCACTTACTTACCAGTAATCAAAGAAGTAAAATATAATATTGTAATTTACTACTGTAGGTATACATATATGATGTGTACCTACAGTTATAAAATAAGTAACTCACAGAACAATGGCGAGGAAGTTATTAATGAAATTATTGATGCCTATTCACAACGAAATATTTTACTAAGTTTTATCAAATCAAACTAATGTTCAATTAGTTTCGCCAAAAAATCGTTATAATTGGCTTAGTTTTTTTGTTTTGTTGCTTTGACTTCATAACTTTTGGATAGATTGAACTTTTAATGTTCCCATTAATACAAATTTTACTCAAGTAACATAATATGCTTTCTATATGTACTTAGGAAATACATTTTGGCATTAAATAATAAACATAAAAATTAAAATAACGGTTTTTGCTATGTAGTGGTTATAATCTATATATAATATATAAATCAATGCCACTTTTCGTTGTAATTTTATAACTCAAGAACGGGCTCACCTATCCAAACCAAATAGGCTTTGTTCGGACTATTTAGTAGATGGTTTATGTGAAGTTTGGTAGGGTAGAGTAGGGTATAGTAGGGTATAGTAGGGTAGAATAGTGTAGAGTAGTGTAGAGTAGTGTGGAGTAGGGTAGAGTAGGGTAGGGTAGAGTAGGGTAGAGTAGGATAGAGTAGGGTGGAGTAAGGAAGAGCGGGATCAAAGCCGCGCGGGCAAAAGCTAGTAACACATAATAACATCGTAGTGCAATTTGAGTAGACTTACTAAAAAAAACACATTACGACATCGTATTGGTTTTTTAAAGTCATAAGGAGGTATGTAAGTATTATTGACATAATTTACGTAATCTCATTAATTTTACCCTCGGAGGCTGCCTCCAAAGTATTTATGTTCACTAGGTTACGTTTTAGTTAGATAATGTATAGTTTAAGGTATATGGGACTGGCATACACGTCCGTGTAAAAGTCCCTAATAATAAATAAAGAGAAAAAAAAAATTACCCTTTCGAATACCGTATTAAGAGGCACAATAGAAAGACAATTAGAGAGAAAACGCCGGCGTTCGCTTGGGATTTAATAAATTAAACTGGAATATCTCTATCTGAAATTTGTAACCACTTGTATAGTTATTATGTCACCTTGTATAAAAAATCCTCAAACCTTATAATGCATCACCATGTCCATAGGATACCAATACAGACAAAAAACTTAACGTTTATTTACATACATATAACATCAATTAGTTTTTAGGTGACTGACATTTTTAGATCCAGAATTTATTTTCATTCAAGACACTTTGTTTTCCATTACGAGTAAAATACAAAAATACCACATGCTATGTTTTTGTAGTATTTGCAGCAAATACACCGCTATTTTTTAATTAGTACACATACTTAAAGGGCTTATTAGAAAAGCCCTTGTTATTTTATAAGTAAAATCTCAATAAATAATATTCATAAACAGCAAAATTAGTAGCGTTGGTTTATGTCCCAAAATGTCACTCAATTTATGGAAATATTGTGCAGGCTATTGATTAATGAATGAATAAGTGACAATTATTAAGGAAAAACACTGCCCGCAGTATTTTTTACTAGCAATTGTTTTGTTTGATTGATTCTATGATGAATTTACCTTTTCGTGGTCAATTTTAGGATTTCGTATTTTTTGTACTTTCGACTACAAAAATATGATCAGTAACGGGTACAGATAGAGCCCCATTTTTTTGTGTACTAATTAAAAGTAGGGGTGTATATCAAGTCAACCTTCTCGGTAAGCTTCGCTGAGGTAGAGACTACAAAAAAATCTCAGCTCCATTTTACAGGTTTCACATAATGCCTAGTTGCGCAAATACTTAAGGTACAAAACTACACTAATTTTACTTAAATTCCTAGTCGATACTTTAATAGTATCGACTAGGAATCAATTTAAAAATAATTAAAACACTCACTGCACTTTACTGGAAAAAAACCTGGCAACTATACCAATATCAGAATAGAATGGTGTGGGTGTTCTATTATTTTTAACCGACTTCGAAAAGGAGGAGGTTCTATGTTCGGCTGAATGTATGTTTTTTTTTTATGTATGTTCACATATATCTCGGTCAATTGTAGACCCATTTTGAAAATTATTTTTTTAATTGAAAGTTTGTGCTTCCAAGTTGGCCCCATAGAAATATTGTTATGATCTGATCATGAACTTCGAAGATTTGGAACAGAACTCTTCATAGAATTACAGCAGAACTGTGGTAAAGTTGCTTTGTTTATACGTGTAGTCGATGACTGATTGTCAGAAAAGGGGGGGGGGATGTATCGAACTGATCTGATGATGAAGCCAAAAGGAAAAAAAAAATGTAATCTAACCGTGTTTGGGATTATTAGAATCGTAATGAGATGCACTGTGGCTATAAGTTATTTAAGTTTGTCTGAGGGGTACTTTTTAGTGGTGGTACCATAACTAAAAAGTGTAAAATAAAAACCTTTTTACAAAAAAAAAATATAACCGACTTCAATTTTAAAAAACACTGAAAAGTATAAAATAACTTTAATTTCGGAAGTCGGTGTTAAATAACGAACAGACAAAACTATTATAGAAACACCGACTTCCGAAATTAAAGTTATTTTATACTTTTCAGTGTTTTTTAACATTGAAGTCGGTTATTTGTTTTTTTTTTGTAAAAAGTTTTCTCGTATCTTAATTCATTAAAACCCAAGCGAACGCGTTCGCGCACCTATTGTCTTTCTATTGTGTCTGTAATTTCCACGATTGAAAGGTTAAAGATGCATATGATATTGTCCTGCTGTCATCCTACCCAACATAGCATGAGTAGGAAAAAAAGCTTAAACCTCAACGAAAAACAATATATAAATAAAATACCCACCTATAATGACCACTACATACTGCCTCAACTTAGGATTCTCAAAAAATTTGAACATTGAAATAAAATCACTAGGCAAGTATATATTTACTACTGTTAGTTAAGTATTCATAAGTTACCACCAACCGCACGTTATGTTTATCGCGACGTCTTACGAATGATCGCAGTCAGGCAAAGGAGTATATTTATATATAATTATAATTCTTCTGTACGTGTGTTTGTCACCTAACTCCTACTAAATGGCTTGATCGATTTGGATGAAATATTGTGTGCATATTATTAGAGTACCTAGGTTCATGGATGGTTTAAAAATACAATAATTGAACCCGTATGTAGCGCTATATATAAATATATATATTTAGGTGATCTTGTGCCTAATTATAGTATGTATTTGTGCGTTTTATTTTGTATAATTTATACTATAAATTTAAATGAGACGTTGTTTTTATCGCTTGTGCCCTAGAAAAATAATGTGCACATCGTATTTACGCTTGAAATGTTAAATTAATTGTTGCCAGCCTGTGGCACAGCACCCGTGCCTGCTGCCTACGTAATCCTACGCACGTACTGGAGTATCGCTTCAATGTCACTTCATCTATACGAAGCTGTATCTAATAGATAAAAAAAAAAAAAAAAAAAAAAAAAAAAAAAAAAAAAAAAAAAAAAAGCTGTATCTGTTTTTCTTATGACAACGGTTATACAGTTTGTATAACATGAATAATAGTCCAATCGCCAATATGGTACATAATCATATTACTACGAGAATAGTGTTAAAGGTCTCATTATCATCAAGATAGCTACAGTAACCCCTAATAAAAATCTAACTTCAATTTGTCGCTAATAGAAATGAGTACTAACAGTCCAGTTAAAATATTAAGCTACACGATCAACGCCTGAAATAAACTTCATAGCAACATGAAAACTTGACTTCAATAATGATTTTCACCACAAACGCAAATTACTGTAAAAACATTACGACCACAACGCCTGAAATAAACTTCATAGCATCGGTTTATCACCACAAACAATAAAATGGTACTGTTATAAAGTAAAACACACTTTTAAATTGAATCAAATTATAGAGTAAGATCCCAGGTCTACCAGACGTCACGTATTTTCTGACGAAGGAAATGTGAACGATTGAGTACTGATAGTATGTACTAAAAACGCCATGCCTACCTGCTAGCTTGCTTAGACGGCTAATTTTCAGGTATCAGGCAATCAAGGTACATAAAAACATTACTTACTTCACGTAAATTCTCCAAGCTGATTTTTACGTATATTAAGCAATATCTTTAAAATCAAGTCACCAATACTCCCAGACACATTCCGTCAGCCGTATTGCTTTACAGACGCTTTAAAGCTACCAAAATAATGACATATCTTAAAAATTTAAAAATATCTTTTTTGTTGGAAAAGGTATACTTCCCAAATAGTCTAATAGTCACCAAATCAGGATCTGATGATTGACAGACCTATCCAAGGGGCCAATCATTCCCTAAACTCACTGTCTGGTGAACATAATTATATAAAAAATCAAGCATGAGAATTTACGTGAAGTTATGTTTTTTTTTTTTTTTTTTTAATTGAGATAAACTAGTGCTTGACCGCGATCCCACCTGATGGTAAGTAGCGATGCAATCTTTGATGGTGAGGCGCACTAGTTTATTAAGAGCCTATTCACTCTAGCCTTGAAGACACCCAAATTATAATCGGACGGGAAGACCGCAGCAGGCAGACTGTCGACGTACGCGGTATAAACGACGAGGCGAAACGCTTAGTCCGGACCGTAGAGGTTTCAACAACGTAAGGGTGAATATTCGCCGTACGTCGGGTTGTCCGATGGTAGAATTGCGATGGCGGAATCAAGTCGTGCAATTCCTGCGCACACTCTCCAAAATGCATCCTGTAAAACACCGAAAGGCTGGCTACCCTACGCCTATGCTCAAGGCTTTGAAGGTTGGACTTAACCAAATCTGGATCACCAATTAGCCTCTTTGCACGCCTTTCTACCGAATCCAAAGCTGCCAGGTGGCATTTTGCAGCACCAGCCCATATGTGACTGCAGTACTCCACACACGAACGGACCTGTGCTTGTCATTATTTTGGGAGCTTTAAAGCGTCTGTAAAGCAATACGGCCGACGGAATGTGTCTGGGAGTATTGGCGACTTAATTTTAAAGATATTGCCTAAAATATACGTAAAAATCAGCTTGGAGAATTTACGTGAAGTAAATGATATTTTTATATACTTCGGGACATGACTGACAACTCCTTGAGGCGCGCGTGGGATCCCACGCGCCGAAATTGTTTTAGCTTGTCAGATTCATACTCGTTAGTCAACAAAGATATTGAACGTTCTCTCAGTAGTATATTTTTTACTTTTCTCAACGCCAAGCGATTGGAGCGTGGTTGTAAGAAGTTTTCATTTCTTCGTTGTATCGATTTAATGAGTGATGCGATTTACGGTAGCTACATTCAGGTTTTTGAACGGAAGAAAATTCTTTTTTCCTTTTTATGATGTAGTCTTTTGTGTTGCATAAGCATAGCGTAGCATTATCAGCCTTATAATGTTCGTACTACTAGAACACTCTCTAGGAGAAGACTCTCTAAAGCCGGGTACGGACATCGCGAGGCGTGCATCGCAAATGGTCCGTCAAGCATGCCTCATCCAGAGGCATATGACGGTACATTTATGCATGCATCCCGAACGACACATGCTCAAGCTAACAACCAAGCATAGTGTTTGTCAGTAGAAAAAGGTCTCCGATAGCAGCTGCTGCCTGTATAGCGATTCACATAATATTAAAAAAAAAAGTCATCATAGTATTTATTAGTTTATTATTTTAGCATATTTATGTATTTTATTATATATATATAACTTTTTTTTTTTTCCGTTTTCATTATTTTTTATTTGTTTATTGTGCAAACCTACCACAGTGATCTCTTTTTTAACCCAAAGGTTGACTGGGAGAGAATGCCTTGTTGCATTAAGTCCGCCTATGTACCACTACTGTACATGAAGTTTAAATAAATAAATAAATAAAAGACGTTCATGGACAAAACGATTAAGCTATGGGTAACATTGTACGACGATATCACCTACATATCTGTCCACACGGAGCGCACGGCTCGCACTGAGGTGGCGTTTGCAACGATCATATAACGCGAATGCTCACTGTGATATCACCTCCGAGGCATGCGAGACGAACCATTCGTAATGCACGCCTCGCGATGTCTGTACGCGACTTAGGAGAAATAATAAGCTGCACTGGGTCCGCGTGCATTACACCACGGGGACCCAGTGCTCGTTGATAGATGTCACAAGTTTTCGAATTTTTGGTTCTTTGATACTTACCGGTTTCCTCATCACCAGCCTTTTTAATGTTCCCACTGTTGGTACTCAAGCCTCCTCTCTAGGAGAGGGAATGGGTAATCCATCACGCGGGCCCAGTGCGTGCTGGTGAATGTCACATGTCTTCGAATTTTTGGTTCTAGGACATGCCGGTTTCCTCACGATGTTTTCGTTCACCATTTTGAGAGCAGTTGTGATGAAATAAATTACACAAAGTAATGTGCTTGACTGGGTTCGAACCCGCGACCTACAACTCGTAAGTCGGGGCCGTTAACACTCGGCCACCACTGCTCTCGCGGTTTCCTCACAATGAAAGAAAATTTTAATGGAACAAATTCATTGTGCGTACGGCTAGGGAGTGGAATTAACTGCCGGAATCTGTGTTTCGAGATTCTGATAGGTTCTACAACTTCGGATGTGAAAGTGGTGAAGGTTACTTCTAGTCAAGAGTGTCGACCATATCGTCGCTTTCCATCAGATGAGACAGTGGTCAAGCGCGAATCTATCAAGAATTAAAAAAAAAACTCCGTGTTCTGCTCAGGGGCATTCACCTTACTTTTAACCCGTTGTATGGCCAGAACGCGGATCCATGCGGCACACAATAACTTTTTAATTGTGTCTCTAATTACGGCATACAAAAGGTTAAACGGGGCGGGGCTTGACTGCGGCACGTTACCGAGTCGTACAGGAGTGCTACCTTACCTACGCTTAACGAGATCCATTTTACGACCTAAACTGAATTGATAAAGGGATAGAGCTATGTAGGGTGCCTAGCTTCAGCCCTCTTTCTCGATCGCACGACTGACATTCTAATACATCATCAACTTCCTGCCCTTGTCCCGTTTTATTTGGGGTCGGCGCAACACGCTTTTTTCTTCCATTCTGTCCTGTCACTCGTCACGCTATCACTAACTCCCTTTTCTTTCATATCACTTCTGACACAATCCACCCAACTTTTCTTTGGCCTTCCTCTTCCTCTCCATCTATCCACAGGTAAACTCATAACTCTTAGCAACATGCGTTTCAACCCTCCTCTTTACATGACCATACCAAGACCAACGATTTCCTTTCAACTTATCAGTCACTGGCGCCACTTTCAAACTTCCTCTAATATACTCATTTCTAATGCACGACTGATATTCTAACACGTCATGGCAAATTCCCTGGTATAATTAAATTTTTGAGTTGCTTTTGCTTACTATACAGGTACTAAAAATAATTTATTTACATAATTATTTATCACAATTTACCAACATGCTTAATTGTTGAACTATTTGTGCTACATTTTTTGCATAAAATACCTAATACATGTTTGCAATATTAGCATGCTATGGTGACAATTGGGGGAGACCTATGTTCAACATAGGACGTCTTTCGACTGACATGATGAGTTTCATCCGAATCAGAAATCAGAAAAGTTTATTTCAAATATACCAATTACTGGCACTTTTGAATTGTCAAAATATCAGTCAGTAAAAGTAAAGTTATATTGCATTCAAGGTTATATATACTTGCATTACATACAGCTGGCTGGTTAGACTGGAAAACCGACGTCACCATGTTGAAAAAAGGTGTAGTAGATGGATTGATTGATATCTTGCTGTTTTTGAGTTGAGTATTGTGAGGTAAGAACGTGTGAAACCCTACTTGAATGTCATATGACCGGTTTTCAGACTACAGTTTGAGAAACACTCGACTTAAAAAAAAAAGAACAAAATGCTTAAATCAAAAATTGATGTAATACCTATAACTTACACAAAAATAAAACACAATAAAAATAGACTAACTAGACTGTAGTCAGTCTAAAAAGTCAACCGACTTGGAAATTTTGTATAATATTTAATGATTTAAGAAATACTTATATTCAATACTTTTTATAAGGTTCTTCTATTAGTAAACAATGATCAAGACTCTTAATCAGTCTTGATTATTGAACCAGTGTTGACTACATCAGATTTCATTTTATCCTAATAATACCCAAGTCGTTTGACTTTTTAGACAAACCCCCTAACTCTATTATAGTATTATTTTCTTCCTTTTCTCCCCTCAAAATTTTTTGTATCTCTGCAAAGCTCTTTCCCTTCGTTTCGGGTAAAAAAAACATGACACACAGACATAATAATATACTATTTCCTCCAAATATCCAGTAGGTAATTGCTGGGCCAATGGATGATATTACTATGGCGAAATATTTGGCAGTTAGGAATTTGAATATAGTTGTCATTATCAGGTATACGGACATTCCCATTCCTCTCGAGCGATCGTCGAAGAGTTCTGCGCTGATTATCCAGAGTAGGGAACCGATTCCTGGAAAAAAAATGTTTTGGTTATTTACTAGTCAGTTTATTGTGCTTTTGAGTACAAAGTTGACCGGTCTACATTGTTTTCTCATATCCTTACTAATATTATAAAAGCTAAAGTGAGTTTGTTTGTTTGTTTGTTTGTTACGTGTTCAGGCCTAAATGGCAAAACCGATTTTGATGAATTTTGGTACAGGGATAGTTGGGACCCTGTAGACGGACATGGGAATTTTTTTTTTTAAAGTGAGAAATGGGGTAGAAAGAGGGAAGGTCTTTTATGTACGCGGGCGAAGCCTCGGGCAAAAGCTAGTCTATTATAATATGGAAATATTGTAGACTCAATACTTTTTTTTAAAGAGTAACCATGGAATTGGACCGATCGGAATCGTGTTCTAGCTTCTGATTTTATAGGTGCCCATTTAGGTCTGTGTGAAATAAATAATTATGAGTTTGAATTGTATGAATTTAAAAACAACCAAGTCAAGTGTGAAGTAAGCATGTATGTATGTGTATCTTAAATATCTTTACCTGCACTATAACAGTAGATGACCAATATAAGCGATATTAGTGGCAGATAGTTTAGGAAGCCATTCACTGATCCGTCTTCTTTTAGCTTGAAAAACAATCCTAAGCCAAGCTGAAACAAAAAAAAAGTTGATGATATTTTGTATTTATTATATGTAGTTTTTTTTCTTATTTATCTGAATATTCAAAGATACCAATGTGTATATTTACATGCTCGGATGCATATTATGTTGATTTTAATTAGTTTTTTTTTTAATTGTATGTAGATTAAGAACAACAGTGGGCCAAGAATTGATCCCTAAGGGACACTGGAGATAGCAATCAGTGTTTCCAAATGGAACCCATTTTAAACAACAGTCTGATTGCGGTAACAAATACACGACTGAAACCGGCGCAGCAAGTTGTCTCGAAAGCTAAATGCGATATTGTTCTGATCAACTCTATCGAATGCCTTTTTAAAATTTATATAAACAACATCTCTTTTTACCCTACTTGCAAATTTTTTAGTATTTAGAAAAATACGAGTAGGTAATCAAAGAAACTCACCATCCCCAATCCTATGCCAACATTAGTCACAATTAAAATCGGCTTCCGTCCAAACCTATCAGTTGTCAACGCTGTACAGAAACTGGCAAACAGTTGTATCAAGCCAATAATTACAGATGCATCTTAATACTCAATACTCAATACTCAATACTCAATTGTTTATTGCATTCCACAATGTACATGCTTAGGTGGTAAGTGAAAATTTAATAGACACAATTGTGGACCCTGTTGGGCACAGCAAAAGACATTATAGACTAACTTATACAATATACATATATCCAATTTCATTAAACATTCATTACGCTATTTATTAATTACATTTAATTAAAACATTAATTAAATTATATTTGGATTCATTTCATTAAACATTAATTTCATTAAATTAAATATTATTTAAATTATATTTGGCATTCATTTGAATAAACATTAATTACATTATACATTCATTATATTAAATTTAAGCATTAGTTGAAATTATATTTGGCATACATTTCATTAAATTAAACATTATTTACATTATATTAGACATTAATAAAATTATATAAAACACTCTTTTTATTGTTATGGATTTTAATTGTATTATTTTTCTAGCTGTATAAATTTGTCATTTAAATATTCATTTATGCTGTAATAGCATTTACATAATAATAGTTTTTTTAATTTATTTGAAAAAACAGCAATCTTTTTTTCATTTCTTAACAGCTCGGGTAATTTATTATAAATTTTTATCGACATTACAAGTGGGCCAGATGAATGCATTTTTAAGCGAGATGTTGGTAAGTTTAGACGTGTTTTGTGTCGAAGTGTGAATCTTGACTGAATGTCTTCTCGTTTAGTGTAAAAGTCTTGGTGAGTGTGCGCAAATTTACAGATTTCCAGTATGTAAATGGAGGGTAACGTAAGAATATTAAGCTTTTTGAAATGAGGTTTGCAGCTATCAGTTTGTTCAATATTAACCAAAATACGAATCAACTTTTTTTGAGTTGTAAACAGCGCTGGTGCGTCCGTGCTGTTACCCCACATTATAATACCGTAACTGAGCCATGCATGAACATAGGCATAGTATGTAGCCAGAGCTGTCTGTAAGTTTGTGGTCTTTTTTATTTCGCGAAAAGCGTACAAAAATGTTGAAAGTTTTGTTTTTATTTTTTGAATGTGAGATTTCCAATTGATGTTCGTATCTATGGTTAAACCTAATAATGAAAACTCGTTTACTAGTTCTAATTTGTGGTCGTTAAAAGAGAAATTTACGTCTAGATGGCTTTTTTGGTGAGGGTGGAATGATATGAGTTTAGTTTTATGAAAATTAATTTCTAAATTATGATCGTTTAACCAAGCTATTGTTTTAGTGAGAATATTGTTAATGGTAATGTTTAGGTTTTCGATATCATGACAGGGGGTAAGGATAGAAATGTCATCCGCAAACAAAACGCATGGTCCGGAATCCTGTATTGTTTTTGGAAGATCGTTTATGTAAATAAGAAAAAGAAGACATCCAATTACACTCCCTTGCGGTATTGAGGCGGTTATTGCCTTGCTGTCTGATCGGAACTTTTGCAGTTCGTTAGTTCTATTATTGAAGAATTCTATTTCGACTAATTGCGCTCTGTTTGTTAAATATGACTTGAACCATTCGTAGGATTTGCCACGGATTCCCACACCATATAATTTATTTAGTAATATTTGATATTGCACTTTATCGTAGGCTTTGCTCATGTCCAGTAGTGTACCAATTGCGTATTTTTTACAATTTATTATATTAAGAGCTTCCTGTATAAATTTGTAAACAGCTAAAGTTGTTGATTTATTTTTACGAAAGCCGTTTTGGCATTCGTCGAATATTTTATATTTCTCGCAGAAGGCGTACACACGATTACACATTGCTTTCTCGAAAATTTTTGAAGCTGTAGGCAGTAGAGCTATTGGGCGATAATTGCTTGGGTCTGTCTTGTTACTTTTTTTGTGTAAAGGTTTCACAAGTGCCACTTTTAGCTGGTCAGGGAATATGCCCTCTTCAAAAGATTGGTTTATCAATTTGTAGAATGGTAAAGTCAGTTCATCTGCGCATTGTTTGAATAAACTTGGCGGGAGTTCGTCTATTCCGTAACTATTTTTATTTTTTAGGTTTTTGATCAAAGAATTTATTTCATATGGGTCTACAGGGCTAAGGAACATTGTGTTTTGGGTAGGAGAGAGCACAGGGGAACCTTTGGGCTTACTTTTCCGTAAAGGGCTTTCTTCGCCGATCGACGCAAAATAGTTATTAAATATATTTGCAACTTCTATCGGTTCAGACGTTAGTTTATTGTTGTTTGTTTGTAGTTTGATATTGTTTTTTTCTTTTTTTATTGTCTTATTAGTTCGTTCATTTATAATTCTCCACATTGTTTTGACTTTATTTGTGGATTTTTTAATTTTGTCAATGTATTGTAATTTTTTTGCTGTGGTAACTAATTTTTTTAATAATTTCTCATAGTTTTTATAATATTTTGTTAATATTGGATTATTTGTTTTTAGCGTAAGTGTTTTCAATAGTCTTTTATTTTTGCAAGAGATTTTTATTCCTTTGGTTAACCAATATTTCTTGTAATTCGTTTTTATTTTTATCTTACGTATAGGTATACATGTGTTCAGTATGTTGGTTAACGTATCATGGAAAGCTTTATAGTTGTCATTCATACTCTGATCAGGTAAAATAATAGAGTTCCAATCAATGGTATTTAATGTAGATTTAAATTTTAATATATTTTCATTACTAAATAATCTCTTATTTGTATACCAAGTTGTTTGTTTGGTAGGTATATGTGGTATGGTAATATGTATTTCTGTTGCGCAATGATCAGAGAAGCCTAATTCCTCTACTTTAGTGAAAAAATCGTTAGTATTCAGGTTTGTAAATATCAGGTCTAAGCAAGTAGATGTAGTTTGAGTAATTCGGGTAGGTTCTTTTATTTGTTGAGTAAGTTTGTATTCTAACATTACATCTAAAAGTTGACTAGTCTTCTTGTTATTCTCCAAAATATTAACATTTAGATCCCCGCCTATGATAACATTTACTTTTGAATACTTATCATTTATATAATTCAAAATTATTTTTAATTGATTGTAAAAAATATCTTCTTCCCTCTTATTCCAATAAATCGTTAATAATAAAATATTTTGTATGGGTAATTCTACTGCGCATACTTCTATTATATATTCTATAGACATGTCTGAGATATCTTTTCTCTCTATACAATCGATATGGTCTTGAAGCAGGATGCAGACGCCACCACCTCCGCGCCTATTACGGCAATATGACGCTGCTATTTTATAACCGTTGAATTGGATCATATTTAGTTTTTCTTTTGAGAGCCATGTCTCTGATATACATACTGCGTTATAAATAGGCTTTTCTTCCAAAAATGCTTCTAATACATGCTGTTTGTTATAAATACTTTGGATATTTTGGAACAGTATTTTAAATTGTTTTTTAAATTGATCGTCTTTAATCTCGAAAGGAATGGTTAACAGTAGAATCAATATCACTGGCTGTTAGTAAATCAGTAGTGTAGAGTGGATTCTGTGTTTCCGTGTCTGTTAAAGAATTTTGCTGTTGTTTTTGGAAATTATCAACTTCTACTTGAACAGCATTTAGTACCGTTAAGTCATGAATGAGGTCTTGCAAATTGGACATTATTATTTCTTGACCTATATAATTTAAAGTCCCAAAACGTTTACTATACGTATCGTTAGTATAAGGTAAATTTAAATTTGAATCTAAAATAAAGGCATACTTATAGGTCTCGGCGTCCATATACAGTAAGTTATTAAAAGCTTCTACTCGGCTATTAAACATAACATTAGTATTATTCATGTATTTAAATGTTGGTAAACAAATAATAAAGTTAGTGTGATTTAAAGGTATTAGGTATTCATGAATGGACATTACGAGATTTCTATAGTTTTGTGTCCTCCGAAAATCTTCCTCACCAATATAAATAACACAATAATCAGATTTAGTCAAATCACGAACTTTTCCATTAATATTGCTTATGATATATTCTATTCCACAGTTGGGTGTACGGTAGTGACAGACTTCATAGTTCCATAAAAGTGTTCTTTCTATTAAAGTGTTTAGTCTGTTTGAGGCTTCACTACTTACGACACATATTTTTTGCTTCGTGAACGCTACCGGAGCCGGCGATGGGGTATCCGGAATTGAAGTATGGCAAATCTTTTGAGTGCAGGCCAATTTATTTGTGTAGTTGCTATCTTCACTTACTGGTTGGATTTTATATGTTGGTGTGTTTTGTGATTTGCTATAAATGCTCCTTTTTGTGTTCTTCTTAGGTGTAGCTTTGTGTTTTACAGGAGTACAGGCAATTTTTTTAAACATTTCGTTCTTTTTTATTAAATCTTCATTTGTTTTCTTTAATTTATTATTTTCTAATGATAGGATTTCAATTTCACTGTGAGCGCTATTTAGTTGTGATGTTAATTCTTCAATCTTATCCTTCATTATCTTTATTTGTTGATTAGTTTCGTCATCTTCTGGGACGCCTGGCATACTATTTGATGTATAGTTTAACGTTTGAGAAATTATGTCACTTTCATTTTCTTCCGAATTTTCTGATTTTTCTGATCGTGTGCGAGTGCGACGGAAAGTGATGTTTTCCAAGAAGTTCATTTTTATAAATTACTCTTCACTACAACTAGCTCCCTCTATATTGGTTGTGAGTAATTGTACCCGAAACTTAATAGTTCGACCCTGCTGTGCAAGCGCAACAATACGCAATGATTCTAGGTAATTTTGCTATTTCCCGATAGGTATCGCTAGTAGACTTAACTCTTCTCTAATGAGACAGTAATCAATTAGATGTGGTGATTGGCATCAAGGTATTACTATCAGATAACAGATGTCGCTTCGAGCATTCAGTGCGAAACCACAAAGATAGTGCTGCTATCTAGATTTCCAAACCGTCAAACATTTCACAATAACGGCATGATATATTTTTTAAATTTGCTTCGGCTATTCGTCACTAGAGGCAGCACCATAAGCATACATATTTTTGTTCATTTACAAAATCACATCCACTTTTTAACACAATAAATGATTTTGTTAGCTGTAGTATTTAATATAAATATTGATATTGCTCGAAAAAAGTTGTTTGCTTAATTTGTTTACATGGTATGTCACCGAACTGTCAACTTCACTTCACTTGTAGTAACTCGAGTTTTAGGGTGTTTTTAAAAGAGATAACACTTTCACGCAGAGAATCCAGTACTACGACCGTTTTTGAGCACTCGAAATCACTAGGTTCACGCGGATATAATTTTGCAGAAATATTTAAATTTGATTTGACAGAATCCGATGTTTACTTATCAGCGCCACCTGGCGGAATCCGAATTTAATCTTCAGGCCTAACTGACGTCTGAGTAGATTCCAGAAGAGTTTGAAGATAAAACGGCACTGCATTTAAGCCAACAAATTGGGCTCCGAAACCCAGAACAAATAGCAGAAACGAGGATTTTAAGAACAGTTTGTTTGTCAAAATGACCTTTCTGGATATATTGATGTTGTTAGTCTCTGAAGCCATTTCATATTCTTTCAGCTCTTCATTGGCTAATAACTCTGAACCACGGAGGAAGATAAGGACTTTTAGGGATTCCGCTTTGTAACCTGGAAGAACAATGGCGAGGAAATTATTGATGAAATTATTAAGTGTCTACATATGTCATTATGATATTTACCAGTGCAATTATTTACTATATCTTATCAAATCAATCTAATGGCCAGTCTAAGAATCGCAAAAAAATCGTCATAATGGGAAACTGAATTCACTAGATTTTTACGATAATAAATATAATGGCTTAATTTTTTTTACCGGCTTGACTTCATGACTCTTTGCTTTAGTTTTCAATATTGCTTCTAATATTAATCTTGGTCAAGGAACATAATACCTTTTGCTTTATGTATTGCATTAGTATTCTTCTATCTTTTGATTATGTTGTGAATATGAGCACAAAAATAATAAACGGCTTTCGCCACAATTAAAGCTCTCTCGTGTCTCATCTAATATAAAAGGAGATACCGACTGACTGACATACTCGTATCAACGCACAGCCGAAACTACGAGGACTAGGTGCACAAAATAGATAGATACAGAAGTCAATCTAATATATGTACTTCACTTTTTATACCTACGCTACGCGATCGCGCTAGGGTCAGTGCGTTGCGCCGATCTGAGACATCGTATCCGTGAGCGGTGTCTATGTGTGCGTTGCTCGAACGCGCTTTGAATGTAGATTGACATCTGTACCTATGTACATATATCTATTTTATGCTAGGAGTGTGAAATTTTGCCGAAGATTTCCTTTTGTAAAGTAGGCGAACACTAAGAGAGGATTTTCCATAATTCATCCTCTGAGAGGATGAAATGAGGTCCAAAGTTTATATGGAGAGACCTACTTTCACGCGGACGAAGCCACTGGCAGAAGCTAGTGTAATCACGTGTTAAGAAATTGGTACATACCTCTAGAATACAAAGAGTACGGTCCATCAGGAAGGATGAGTAGTGGTATCGTACTGAATATGATGATGCCAGTGTAGATCATGTTCAGCAGAGAGTAGGAGATGAAGGGACCTATGGACAGCATAGTGACGATGCCGAAGGAGAACATGATTTGCAGGATGGTTCCTAAGCTGCCACGGATCTCTTTCTGAAATTAGAAAAAGAGATAGGTTTAGTATTATCTCCTTTATTTTTCTTATCATACATAGGTTTAGTATTATTATTATTATTATATCTATCCTTTACTATTCCAATGCAGGGCAAAGGCTTCTCTCCATTTCTGCCACTGCTTTTGGCTCTGGATCATAAGGTTCATTTTTATTTATTTTTTGACGTTGTAAATATCACGTGAGTGGAATCATATGGAGGGGCAATGTTTACAAATGGCATTCTTGATCAATTCATCGAGTATATTGAACCCTCCTAAAGAATTTACTGGTTCTCTCGGATTACGATAATTATCCAATTTTATGCTGGTTACAATGAGATAATCAATAAATGGATATAATGAGATATTATACTCACGCTAGCAATTTCCGAAGCATACATAGTCGGTAAAACAAAGACCCCAGCATCAGTTACACCAACTAGAGCTCTCCCAAGCAGGATCATCCATACTTCATTAGCGTATATGAGCACGAAGCCTGCTACAAACTTGGGCAAGCAGACCAGAAGGAGACACAGCTTTCTACCCAGCCTGTCGATTAGGACTGCTCCGATGAATAAGTTGGCTGAAATTTGAAAATTAATCAGGGTTAGATATGAAAAAAATATTTAGATAACAACATAGAAAAAAATAGTAAGCTGAAATGAAGATACAAAAACATAATCAGCCTATAATATTACTACTGGAGCAAAGGCCTTCTATAGTATGAGGATGGACCGTAGATCACCAGCTCCATTACCACACACACTACACAGCACCAAGCTCAATGCCTGTTAGATGCAGGCTTGCAAGCGACGAGCAATGGATAGCTCACCGTCCGGTAAAGACCAGGCCTGATTCGAAGGCGGGGGTCTCAAAGAGATGTCATCATAAGTGACGGTTGTAGCTGTCAGGAAACACAGACTCCAGCAGGGAATTCCACTTTTTCTTCACTTCAAAACGCTTTGTGCCTGCTATGGGTGGCCCATTCTACCATTGCGTCGTGTGCAGAGTGAGAAATGCAAGTTTGAATTGCGTTAACGCGTTTTAACATTTGGTGCTCTGATTGGCCTAGCCCTTACCAGCAATTCCAGTCAAGAAGACAATGGACACGATCCATGATCCCTCCTCAGCTGTAATGGGCCTAGGCAGTACAGTCTGTGCTTCATCGCTGAGATTCACTATCACTGGCGATGGCCAGGCCAGGCCCACGCCTGTGCAGTAGTTGGTCAAGTTTACTAAAATAAAATAAAAATATTTTATGAAGTAAATTAATTTATTTAAAAGTAACGAAAGTGTGAAAGTCGAAAACTATCCCAATGAATTTTATCCTGTGAGTATTCCCAAAGTTTATCTCGTATCATAGTGCAGAAAAAAATATTTTTAATTTTAATTATATTTATCGTATCAGACTGGGCGCTAAGAGACCCATGAGTCACGCAACCCCTAGTTTATTTATGTCTTTGTAAGTGTATTGGAAAATGTCGATTGATAGTCATGGAATTTTATCACTGCAGCCCACGGCTCCATATCACATGAATGCCGCATCGGTCGTAATGACAAACTTTCTCCACATGTATCAAAATATATTATTGATAGTTTCTCAATTCATTAAACCCCAAGCGAACGCCGGCGTTCGCGCACATATTGTCTTTCTATTGTGTCTGTAATTTCCACGATTGAAAGGTTAAATACTTAAGATTAATACGTGAAAGAGTACTAGTGTGTTTATGTGACAAATTAATATGATAATACATAACACGTCTTGTACTAAAGAGTGATAGAGGTGATAGCACATTTCAGTGTCCTTCAGACAATTTGGAAACTAGTTATTCGAAACCAGTTTTGAAAATAGACCTATTTTTCTTTTATCGAAACCTCGTTTCTAATATAGAAAAATAATTCTGTTTTCGAAACTGGTAACATCTTCATTCGAAAGTCTACCAATAATAATAAAACTAATATTTTAACTTAACTTATTACAAACACAACTAAAAACTATAATTACAGTAAATTAAAAAAATAATAATAATAAAACCCTACGCTAATTACAACTAACTAAAATCAAACTAAAATATGGCGTCAAAAAACTCTTCCACATCGCTGTCGACTGGTAATGTGCCCAAAAGGCTGGCAGCATTGCCACGCTGTATGGCAATGCTTATCCTCTGTCCGAGGTAAAAGCCAGCCCTTGGGTCACGCGAAGTGTCAACTAGACGTTTCGATAGATCTTTAAACAACTTGTGAGCACTCGGACCCCACGATCCAAGAGTTTCAACCCCAAACGGTTCGAAAATATAACTTCCAACAAGGTTGTTATATTTCCGCCGCTTGAGGTTCTCCGCAGCCGCAGCGGCAGCACCAGCACGACACGACGAGCTAGGAAGATGTGAAGGCGCAAGAGTATCGACACAAGTAGCGTCCCATACTAAAGGCCTTCCCATCTTCCAAGGGAATAACGACATGCCGTCCGGTCTCTATATATATATATAGAGTATATTTTAACTAATTATTGTTCCATCCAATCATTATATCTACAATCTATGCAAATAAATTTCACTTACTTACCAGTAATCAAAGAAGTAAAATATAATATTGTAATTTACTACTGTAGGTATACATATATGATGTGTACCTACAGTAGTGATGCAAGAGACTCAGTCGTTTAAGGCCTTTAAAAAGGACTCGACTTCATTTTAAGCGACTCTAGTCTCGAAAGAAGACTACAGTTTCCAGTCTTTATTAATAAGACTTGAAACCCTGAAGTCTTTAAACTAAAGGACTAAAAAGCTTAAACGACTCGAGTCGTTTATAAGGCTTAAACGACTCGAGTCGTTTATAATAAAGCTTAAACGACTCGAGTCGTTTATAAAAGGACTCGCGCTTCATGATGCTTTACTGAGTCGTGCTTCATATTCAATACAGCTCAAGCTGTTTAAAATCTGATTGGGTGGGTACATAATAAATAATGCCTAAATTAAAACAATGAAGTAAGTACATACATAATCACACTTTTATTGAAACCGTTAGGTATTTTACAAGCTTTTATTGGAACGAAGTTCCTTATTGCGCGTTGTGAAAGGGGGCTAGACGGAAAAATTTCTCACGAAAAATTGTACCGACACTTTTACTGTCAAAATATAAATCCAAGATGGCGGCTGCAAGAAATTATCAACTTTTTCGTCATGGGTGTCGTTTTCATGGTTTTCGAGGGTGTTGAAACCGACGGTACTGTCAAAATATAAATCCAAGATGGCGGCTGCAAGAAATTATGAAATTTTTCGTCATGGGTGTCGTTTTCATGGTTTTCGAGGGTGTTGAAACCGATGGTACGGTCAAAATATAAATCCAAAATGGCGGCTGCAAGAAATTATCAAATTTTCCGTCATGGGTGTCGTTTTCATGGTTTTCGAGGGTGTTGAAACCGATGGTACTGTCAAAATATAAATCCAAGATGGCGGCTGCAAGAAATTATCAAATTTTTCGTCATGGGTGTCGTTTTCATGATTTTCGAGGGTGTTGAAACCGATAGTACTGACAAAAAGTAGATCCAAGATGGCGGCTGCAAGAAATTATCAACTTTTTCGTCATGGGTGTCGTTTTCATGGTTTTCGAGGGTGTTGAAACCGATAGTATTGTCAAAATGTAAATCCAAGATGGCGGCTGCAAAAAATTATCAACTTTTTCGTCATGGGTGTCGTTTTCATGGTTTTCGAGGTTGTTGAAGCCGATAGTGCTGTCAAAATGTAAATCTAAGATGGCGGCTGTCAGAAATTATCAACTTTTTCGTCATGAGTGTCGTTTTCATGGTTTCGAAGATGTTGAAATAGTGCTGTCAAAATGTACATAAAATAGGATAGTATTTTTTAGTTATCTTGTATTGGCTAGACGGAAAAAATTCTCACGAAAAGTTGTAACGATACTTTTTGCTATAGTAAGCTATTGTAAGCCGTGCGGCGTGCGCATGTTTCTCTGTCTGTCTCTCTCTCTCTCTTATAGAAAGCAAGCCAGAACGGAACTTCGTTCCATCCGGGTGTCCCTTGACACCTCAGTAGTTTTTTTTAGTTTCACTTGTCCCGATGTTTGTCTGTAATCAAATCTTAAAAATTAAATTTGTCCCACTTCCCGGCTACCGATTGAGCTGATCATTCTGAATCAGATGACAATGCATTATTATTATAACATGGAGCTGATCTGATGATGTAACCGGAAGGTGGCTATAGGAGCTTGGTAATTAAACGACACGACCCAATCGAGTTTGGGCTCGTATGATTCGTCTTGACGAGTATTAATATAGTAGTATTATTATACCGTGCTTTAAAGCTTGCTATGAAAAGAATATTTTCATTAAAAACTTGTTTAATTTAAATTAAATTATTATTAAAATAAATCATACAACGCTCATCCACGAAGATAGGCACATTGATGCCCTATACGCGCCGTCAACGACTCGAGCTCGGTCTAGACGGTCACCGGACGTCCGGACGGCGAGCTAGCCATTGCTTACCCAAGCCTACGGTGGCTGGAAATTGGGGTCGGGATCCCGGCGGCTGAGGCGTGAGGAAAGCCGTTTCCTCACGCGTGCAGCCGCCTCCTTCGCTACCATTAAAGGCCCCAAACAAACAGAACCCAACAAACTCTGATGGTAAGGCGCATTAGTTTATGAGCCTATGTCCAACAGTAGGCATCAGCCATTATAGCGCCTAAATGTCGACACTTGGGGGAGGCTTGTCTAATAGTGGGCATAGGTCATTATAGCGAGAGGAGACTTATGTCCAACGGTGGACAGCAGTCATTATAGCGCCTAAATGGCGATACTTGGGGGAGGCTTATGTCCAACAGTGGACACAGGTCATTATAGCGAGGTGGAGACCTATGTCCAACCGTGGACATCGGTCACTATAGCGAGGAGGAGGTCTATGTCCAATAGTGGGCATCAGTCATTATAGGCCTAAATAGCGACAGTTGGGGGAGACTTATGTCCAATAGTGAGCATAGGTCATTATAGCGAGGGGTGACTTATGTCCAACAGTGGGCATAGGTCATTACAGTGAGAGGAGACTTATGTCCAACAGTGAGCATCGGTCATTATAGGCTTAATTGGCGACACTTGGGGTAGGCATATGTCCAACAGTGGGCATAGGTCATTACAGCGAGGGGAGACTTATGTCCAACAGTGGGCATCAGTCATTATAGGCCTAAATGGCGACACTTGGGGGAGGCTTATGTCCAACAGTGGGCATAGGTCATTATAGCGAGGGTAGACTTATGTCCAACAGTGGGCATCAGTCATTATAGGCCTAAATGGCGATACTTGGGGGATGCTTATGTTCAACAGTGGGCATAGGTCATTATAGCGAGGGGAGACTTATGTCCAACAGCAGGCATCAGTCATTGTAGCGCCTAAATGGCGACACTTGGGGGAAGTTTATGTCCAACAGTGGGCATAGGTCATTATAGCGAGGGAAGACTTATGTCCAACAGTGGGCACCGATCATTAATATGCCGACACTTGGGGAGGCTTGAGGAAGCTCGAGTCTGATCAAGCTGACGATTCGTCAGACACAAGGGCGTTACGCAGGTAACAGCTGAGAGGTCGCAGGCGCGCGGGCGCGAATTTACGCGAACAGCTGCTTTGTTATTGAGATAAAACTAATGAGTATAAAAAAAATTTCTTTGGGAAAGTTGTTTGTAATCATGAGTATAATTACACATACTAAGTATATGAATGTACTCTCGATTTTGCACGGGCATTATAATATCGCAGCATCAGGTGACTATTCGTGCTGCAAATAGTACAGGCACAAAATAGATAAGTACAGAAAACAATCTCATATAATATGTACTTTACTTTTTATACCTACGCTCGGTGGACGCACACTAATGAGCGTTTGAGCCGGAACTTTTCGACGAGCGGACCGAGGCGCTCCGAGATATCGTGTCCGTGTGCGGTGTCTATGTGTGTGTTGCTCGAGCGTGCTTTGTATGTAGATTGACTTATGTACCTATCTATTTTGTGCCAGCCCACAGGTAACTTCTAACTCATTACGAGGAATGACTGACGACCGATAAATCGCCTCGAATTTACGTCTGCATCGTCGGAAGTTTACAAGTAACAAATTATATTTTCTATTTTCATTCAATGTGGCACCCTCTAGCGGACAAATAAATACACCGTGTTTGATATCATTTCAAAGGGTTTCACTTATACTAATCAAAATTCAATGTGACGTCCCAAGCAGTCAAAAAATTCGATGTCAATAATACCAAAATACCTACTTAATTTAGTAATTTTGTTTACTTCAACATCCTGAAAATCTTTCGTCGTTTTTTAGGGTTCCGTAGCCAAATGACAAAAAACGGAACCCTTATAGATTCGTCATGTCTGTCTGTCTGTCTGTCCGTCCGTATGTCACAGTCACTTTTTTCCGAAACTATAAGAGCTATACTGTTGAAACTTTGTAAGTAGATGTATTCTGTGAACCGCATTAAGATTTTCACACAAAAATAGAAAAAAAGCAATAAATTTTTGGGTTAATACTTAGAACTGAAAATCAAACATTTTTTTTTCATCAAACCCATACGTGTGGGGTATCTATGGATAGGTCTTCAAAAATGATATTGAAGTTTCTAAAATCATTTTTTTTTTCTAAACTGAATAGTTTGCGCGAGAGACACTTCCAAAGTGGTAAAATTTGTGTCCCGCCCCCCTCTAACTTCTAAAATAAGAGAATGATAAAACTAAAAAAAATATATGATGTACATTACCATACAAACTGCCAACGAAAATTGGTTTGAACGAGATCTAGTAAGTAGTTTTTTTTAATACGTCATAAGTCTAAAAAAATACACTATTATTAAAACATCGATCAAAGTTACAATTAACTACAAGAACTTTTATATTATGTTACTTGCTGCTACGGAACCCTTCATGGGCGAGTCCGACACGCACTTGGCCGGTTTTTTTTTCGTAGTCGAGTTTTTTAACAACACAATATTAAACTAAGCAGTAAAAACTGAAATAAGTGAACTTGCGTTTTGTCATAAATTACTTATTATAAATAATACTGTGCACAGAATTTATTCGTATTCTGTAACCATTATATTACAAACACAAATATTTTCTTGAAGATCGCGAAAATAGTAAGCTCCTATATAGTTACGTTTCTCTAGTTTCATTACAAGACTCCCGACTCCCGAGTCGTTTAAGGCGTGAGTCCTTTTAGTCCTTTAAGGCTTTTAGTTGTATTAACCTTTTTACGTTACGACTTAGCTTTTTTGTTATGAGGTTAAAGGACTGCGACTCAAATTAGTCTTTAGTTTAAGCCTTAAGACTACAAGACTTGAGGGTTAAAAGACTAATCTAGTCCTGAGTCGTTTAAGTCGTCAAAAATAAGTCTAGTCTCGTTTTAAAAGACTTAAACGACTGAGTCTCTTGCATCACTAACCTACAGTTATAAAATAAGTAACTGACAGAACAATGGCGAGGAAGTTATTAATGAAATTATTGATGCCTATTCACAACGAAATATTTTACTAAGTTTTATCAAATCAAACTGATGTTCAATTAGTTTCGCCAAAAAATCGTCATAACTGGCTTAGTTTTTTTTTGTTGCTTTGACTTCATAACATTTGGATAGATTGAACTTTTAATGTTCCCATTAATACAAATTTTACTCAAGTAACATAATATGCTTTCTATATGTACTTAGGAAATACATTTTGGCATTAAATGATAAACATAAAAATTAAAATAACGGTTTTTGCTATGTAGTGGTTATAATCTATATATAATATATAAATCAATGCCACTTTTCGTTGTAATTTTATAACTCAAGAACGGGCTCACCTATCCAAACCAAATAGGCTTTGTTCGGACTATTTAGTAGATGGTTTATGTGAAGTTTGGTAGGGTAGAGTAGGGTATAGTAGGGTATAGTAGGGTAGAATAGTGTAGAGTAGTGTAGAGTAGTGTGGAGTAGGGTAGAGTAGGGTAGGGTAGAGTAGGGTAGAGTAGGATAGAGTAGGGTGGAGTAAGGAAGAGCGGGATCAAAGCCGCGCGGGCAAAAGCTAGTAACACATAATAACATCGTAGTGCAATTTGAGTAGACTTACTAAAAAAAACACATTACGACATCGTATTGGTTTTTTAAAGTCATAAGGAGGTATGTAAGTATTATTGACATAATTTACGTAATCTCATTAATTTTACCCTCGGAGGCTGCCTCCAAAGTATTTATGTTCACTAGGTTACGTTTTAGTTAGATAATGTATAGTATAAGGTATGATGGGACTGGCATACACGTCCGTGTAAAAGTCCCTAATAATAAATAAAGAGAAAAAAAAAATTACCCTTTCGAATACCGTATTAAGAGGCACAATAGAAATACAATTAGAGAGAAAACGCCGGCGTTCGCTTGGGATTTAATAAATTAAACTGGAATATCTCTAGCTGAAATTTGTAACCACTTGTATAGTTATTATGTCACCTTGTATAAAAAATCCTCAAACCTTATAATGCATCACCATGTCCATAGGATACCAATACAGACAAAAAACTTAACGTTTATTTACATACATATAACATCAATTAGTTTTTAGGTGACTGACATTTTTAGATCCAGAATTTATTTTCATTCAAGACACTTTGTTTTCCATTACGAGTAAAATACAAAAATACCACATGCTATGTTTTTGTAGTATTTGCAGCAAATACACCGCTATTTTTTAATTAGTACACATACTTAAAGGGCTTATTAGAAAAGCCCTTGTTATTTTATAAGTAAAATCTCAATAAATAATATTCATAAACAGCAAAATTAGTAGCGTTGGTTTATGTCCCAAAATGTCACTCAATTTATGGAAATATTGTGCAGGCTATTGATTAATGAATGAATAAGTGACAATTATTAAGGAAAAACACTGCCCGCAGTATTTTTTACTAGCAATTGTATTGTTTGATTGATTCTATGATGAATTTACCTTTTCGTGGTCAATTTTAGGATTTCGTATTTTTTGTACTTTCGACTACAAAAATATGATCAGTAACGGGTACAGATAGAGCCCCATTTTTTTGTGTACTAATTAAAAGTAGGGGTGTATATCAAGTCAACCTTCTCGGTAAGCTTCGCTGAGGTAGAGACCACAAAAAAATCTCAGCTCCATTTTACAGATTTCACATAATGCCTAGTTGCGCAAATACTTAAGGTACAAAACTACAGTAATTTTACTTAAATTCCTAGTCGATACTTTAATAGTATCGACTAGGAATCAATTTAAAAATAATTAAAACAGTCACTGCACTTTACTGGAAAAAAGCCTGGCAAGTATACCAATATCAGAATAGAATGGTGTGGGTGTTCTATTATTTTTAACCGACTTCGAAAAGGAGGAGGTTCTATGTTCGGCTGAATGTATGTTTTTTTTTTATAATGGATAGGCTCGCGTTTGACCACAATCTCACCTGATGGTAAGCGATGATGTGGCCGACGATGGAGCACGCTTGCCTAGAAGCAATCTATTCACTCTTGACTTAAAGACCCCTAGGTTATAGCTATCAGGAAACACAGACTCCGGCAGGGAATTCCATTCCTTAGCTGTACGCATAATGAATGTACTCCCAAAACGCTTTGTACGTATAGGTGGGATGTCCACCATGTACCGGTGGCGCAACGCCGTACGTCTTGTGGTCCGATGATGGAACGGACTTGGCGGAATTAAATTGTGTAACTCTAGAGCACATTCCCCGAAGTGTAAACGATAGAAAACAGACAGGCCAGCAACTCGGCGTCGATGCTCAAGACTTTGGAGTTTTGACTTCACAAGAGCATCATTGCCTATGATCTTCTTGGCACGCTTTTCAATAGACTCTAGTGCATCTAGCTGGTATTTGGCTGACCCATCCCAAAGATGAGAGCAGTACTCCATACATGATCGAACTTGCGCTTGATAGAGGTTGAGCAGCTGTTCCGGCGTGAAATACCGTCTCACCTTTGCTAAGATCCCCAATTTTTTGGCAGCTATTTTTTATGTATGTTCACCGATATCTCGGTCAATTGTAGACCCATTTTGAAAATTATTTTTTAATTGAAAATTTGTGCTTCCAAGTTGGCCCCATAGAAATATTGTTATGATCTGATTATGAACTTCGAAGATTTGGAACAGAACTCTTCATAGAATTACAGCAGGACTGTGGTAAAGTTGCTTTGTTTATACGTGTAGTCGATGACTGACTGTCAGAAAAGGGGGGGGGGGGATGTATCGAACTGATCTGATGATGAAGCCAAAAGGAAAAAAAAAATGTAATCTAACCGTGTTTGGGATTATTAGAATCGTAATGAGATGCACTGTGGCTATAAGTTATTTAAGTTTGTCTGAGGGGTACTTTTTAGTGGTGGTACCATAACTAAAAAGTGTAAAATAAAAACCTTTTTACAAAAAAAAAAAAAAAAAAACCGACTTCAATTTTAAAAAACACTGAAAAGTATAAAATAACTTTAATTTCGGAAGTCGGTGTTAAATAACGAACAGACAAAACTATTATAGAAACACCGACTTCCGAAATTAAAGTTATTTTATACTTTTCAGTGTTTTTTAACATTGAAGTCGGTTATTTTTTTTTTTGTAAAAAGTTTTCTCGTATCTTAATTCATTAAAACCCAAGCGAACGCGTTCGCGCACCTATTGTCTTTCTATTGTGTCTGTAATTTCCACGATTGAAAGGTTAAAGATGCATATGATATTGTCCTGCTGTCATCCTACCCAACATAGCATGAGTAGGAAAAAAAGCTTAAACCTCAACGAAAAACAATATATAAATAAAATACCCACCTATAATGACCACTACATACTGCCTCAACTTAGGATTCTCAAAAAATTTGAACATTGAAATAAAATCACTAGGCAAGTATGTATTTACTACTGTTAGTTAAGTATTCATAAGTTACCACCAACCGCACGTTATGTTTATCGCGACGTCTTACGAATGATCGCAGTCAGGCAAAGGAGTATATTTATATATAATTATAATTCTTCTGTACGTGCGTTTGTCACCTAACTCCTACTAAATGGATTGATCGATTTGGATGAAATATTGTGTGCATATTATTAGAGTACCTAGGTTCATGGATGGTTTAAAAATACAATAATTGAACCCGTATGTAGCGCTATATATAAATATATATATTTAGGTGATCTTGTGCCTAATTATAGTATGTATTTGTGCGTTTTATTTTGTATAATTTATACTATAAATTTAAATGAGACGTTCTTTTTATCGCTTGTGCCCTCGAAAAATAATGTGCACATCGTATTTGCGCTTGAAATGTTAAATTAATTCTTGCCAGCCTGTGGCACAGCACCCGTGCCTGCTGCCTACGTAATCCTACGCACGTACTGGGCCCCAAGTCTGCTATTTTTATAAATTCGTCATTCCAACACGATCCCATTGTCATTTTGCTAAAAGTTTGTAATCTGCTAATTCATAATGATCGATCACTGATCGGTCAATGGTCTTGTAATAGAATTGTGGTAGAATGATAATTTCGAGCATATTAAAACCAATAACTGCACAATAACGTTCTAATGGTAAAACACTGATCAAATAAACTGTCAAAGTTTTAGTAGATTACCGCAAACTTCAAATATTCATTTGTGAATATGTACGAGATTACCATTCTATGTCACTTCTTTCAATGGAGTGTCAGTGGTTGACCATTGGAAAGTCATAATGACGCCATTATATTAGTAGATTACCAAACTTGTCAAAATCGACAATTATGACACCAATGATAGACCATTGTGACACTATTGTAATAGCAGACTTGAGGCCCTGGAGTATCGCTTCAATGTCACTTCATCTATACGAAGCTGTATCTGTTTTTCTTATGACAACGGTTATACAGTTTGTATAACATGAATAATAGTCCAATCGCCAATATGGTACATAATCATATTACTACGAGAATAGTGTTCAAGGTCTCATTATCATCAAGATAGCTACAGTAACCCCTAATAAAGATCTAACTTCAATTTGTCGCTAATAGAAATGAGTACTAACAGTCCAGTTAAAATATTAAGCTACACGATCAACGCCTGAAATAAACTTCATAGCAACATGAAAACTTGACTTCAATAATGATTTTCACCACAAACGCAAATTACTGTAAAAACATTACGACCACAACGCCTGAAATAAACTTCATAGCATCGGTTTATCACCACAAACAATAAAATGGTACTGTTATAAAGTAAAACACACTTTTAAATTGAATCAAATTATAGAGTAAGATCCCAGGTCTACCAGACGTCACGTATTTTCTGACGAAGGAAATGTGGACGATTGAGTACTGATAGTATGTACTAAAAACGCCATGCCTACCTGCTAGCTTGCTTAGACGGCTAATTTTCAGGTATCAGGCAATCAAGGTACATAAAAACATTACTTACTTCACGTAAATTCTCCAAGCTGATTTTTACGTATATTAAGCAATATCTTTAAAATCAAGTCACCAATACTCCCAGACACATTCCGTCAGCCGTATTGCTTTACAGACGCTTTAAAGCTACCAAAATAATGACATATCTTAAAAATTTAAAAATATCTTTTTTTGTTGGAAAAGGTATACTTCCCAAATAGTCTAATAGTCACCAAATCAGGATCTGATGATTGACAGACCTATCCAAGGGGCCAATCATTCCCTAAACTCACTGTCTGGTGAACATAATTATATAAAAAATCAAGCATGAGAATTTACGTGAAGTTATGTCTGTAAAGCAATACGGCCGACGGAATGTGTCTGGGAGTATTGGCGACTTAATTTTAAAGATATTGCCTAAAATATACGTAAAAATCAGCTTGGAGAATTTACGTGAAGTAAATGATATTTTTATATACTTTGGGACATGTAGGCGTGATGTTATATTTCAATTAAAAGAGAATACCTAGTGTCTCTGTCGAGCGTGCTTCCTTCTTTTGTTCATTTTAATTCTTAATTCTTTATTGTACACCATGATAAATAACAAATAAGTGGATATCAGAGTTCATGTACAAAGGCTAGCTTAACTCAAAATTGAGTTTTCTTCCAGCAAACCATTGAGTGATAGAGAGATCACAGTAGAGGGTAAGATCCAGTGCACAATTTTAAAATTACAAATAATATGAATAAAATAATACATAAACATTCCTATATATATGAATACATACTTATATAATATATACACAAATACATATATATACCTACTATGTCATTGTGAAAGGAGAGAGGTTCATGTTATTTTCATGTGCCTTAGTAATATAGAATATTTAACTGTAATTATTAACCTACTTTAATTGTAAATACCAGCTCCTATCAGCGACTTCGCCCTCGTTAAAATAGAAAATATATGTATATGCCTATGTACATCAGTGATAAAGTAGCATTCCACTGGTGATAGAATTTTTCGAAATCGGTTCTGTAGTTTTTGAGTTTATTCTTTACAAACAAAAATACGAATCTTTTCTTTTAAGGGTGTTTTTAATATCGTGCGGATTTCATTACGCATGCGGAATTGCCTAATACAGAAAAATTCAAAATGCAAAAAAAAGCATTCCGCATGCGTATTCTTTATTTATTAATATTAAAAAAACGACTTGCGCCAACAAAGGAATGGTGTTCATGTATCATCTTACTAACATTTTCACGATGAACCGTTTACAAAATAGACAATCTCTGAAATGGCAACAGATAAACCTCTGGAGTCCTCTACAGGTTTATTTCACTTAATATAACCCCTCAATCACCTTCATCGACTCCCTGGAGAGTACACTGTTGACCAAGCTTGTTTATTGTGGCAACTTCAACCCTAATTAGTCCCGAAGGAAATCCCGGAGAAATTGTTTAGCAATTAATTTGAGGTTGATAGGAGTCAAAACTAAACTACTGACATTTGTAGTTAAATCACGACCTGACTTCAGTGGTTTGAAATCCTAGATGAATTGGTGGTTTGGCGGAGGGTGACCCGAGGTTTATACTTCGGTACTACTAGTTTGTTATCGTCTGGAATACACGTTTTCTTACTGCAGATATCAGACTGTGCGCATAACGAAGCAGCACGGCGGCATGCAGCCCTACCGTTGCACGGCACTTTGCGGCTAACAAAATTAGCCGCAAAATTAGGCGCCCTAAGATTTACTCTTTGCATTGGGTGTGTTTATAAGCATGTAAACTCACTTAGAAACAGATGACACCGAGACCCTAAACAATAATCTGCAGGCCATACAAATATTCGTTCCGGTCGGGAATCAACCCCGCGATACGCAGCGCAGCCACCAATCGGTCAACCACTGATCCAATAACATCATGAAACTTCTCAATTATGACCACAATATTCCATGAAACTGGAGGTGAATTTCTGCTAATCCACCTGCTATGAAACTGATTATCGACAAACAATTTTGATCCTTGTTCCCGACTCCCAAAATCTCCAACACCTCAATATCTCATACAGCAGGCTCAAAACTATTTGTGCTAAGTTAATATTCACACCACATTTGATGACAGATCATAACTTGCAAACAAGTTAGATTGCCAATCACACTTGTACAATACACACGTTAGAACTTGCGGTCGACTTGCCGAAAAGTTTGCAGAATCAATTCGACCCCCGATTCTGTTTAAAACTTTCTTAACATTGAAGGTCGCATAGTAAGAGAAAACGTGCAGACGTCTAAATGTTAGATTCAGGTAGGTATTAAGTTCAGTTTCCGGATCGGACGATTTTACATACATTTAAACTGTATAAACGTCTTAGAGCTATATTTCTCCGAGACACCAAGACGGCGCGACCAGTCGCCGCTACCAACAAAATGTATTCAGTTCTATAGAGACCTGGCCATCGTTTGGTTGCGCAACTAATTTGGTAGCGCGACCAGCTCGGACGTGTAGCGACACTGGTGTCTGCATTGTGTCTACTTTGGTAGCCCAGGGCTATAATTATTTCACCAGGACACCATGTCATCGCAACCCGTTTCGCCTCTTGAGCTCCTCGCGACTTTTTATAGCGATACTGTCGCGCGTTAGTATCGCTATAGTCGCGATATGGTAGCTAGCTGTTTACCCTTGCCCACACCACGATTCTCAGTCACGACGCAAACACGATATTGTCGCGCTTTTGTAGCGATGCAAACACGATTCAGTAACGGCACAAAAAATAAGTTTTGGAATGTTTCACTCACGCTCCACCCTCCCACCGTTCTGTCGCGTTTCCATTGATACAGTCACGATGCTGTAGCGCGTAGCAAATGCGACTAACGCGCGTTAGTAGCTGCAAAAGGTCGCCATAGGCAACGAGCTTTATTGATACTTCGCATGGCCTAAGGGTTGGTTTATACCAGGGATAGAAGAAGAAAATGGATACCATTTTGTATGGCTATACGCATCTTTAATACGTATGGCTATGCGCCACCGGTATATGGTGGATATCCCACCTACACGCACAAAACGTTTTGGGAACACATTCATTGTGCGTGCAGCTAGGGAGAGGAATTCCTTGCCGGAGTCTGTGTTTCCTGATAGCTACAACCCGGGAATCTTTAAGTCGAGAGTGAATAGGTTTCTTCTAGGTAAGCGCGTTCCATCGTCGACCGCATCGTCGCTTTCCATCAGGTGAAATAGCGGTCAAGCGCGAACCTATACACAATAAAAAAAATCTTTAATAATATTCCGGGGCCTATCAGAATAATTACGGAAATGAAAAAGAGTCTCCATGATCTATTACTAGACAAGTGCTACTACTCTATAAAAGACTTTTTATTGGACAAATCACTTCTCCAATATAGTCCCTCTCAGTCATGATGTTTTCAGTAGCATACTGTTATGTTGCCTGCCTGCCTTAATTCGTTTTGTTTAATTGTATCTTTTTATTTTTGTGTGAAGTTTTAAATAATTTGTAAAAATAATGTCCTTATCTACTCGTATATTCTTAAATGACTGTTGCCCCAAGGGCGGGACGTAGCTGATCTATTTAATTATTTAAGACCTGTATTATGTACCTACTATGATCCACAATTAAGATATTGAATTGAATTGAACCATGAAATTTAGACCAGAACCCATTCGGATCTACCCGTAGCCGGACATCATCATCATCATCATTTCAGTCGATATACGTCCACTGCTGGATATAAGCCTCCCCCAAGTGTCGCCACAACGAACGATCCTCTGCGTCTCGCATCCATCGGTTTCCCACAACCTTCATCAGGGCATCGGTCCACCTTGTAGGAGGCCTTCCATGCTGCGCCTTCCGGTACGCGGTCGCCACTCCAGAATCTTTCGGCCCCAAAGGCCATCTGTTCTGTGAGCAATATGCCCTGCCCATTGCCACTTAAGTTTGGCAATTCTTCGTGCTATGTCGGCAACTTGCCGGACAGCTATTAACTAAATAAGACATAATCTACTTCGAAGTCGCAATTTACTTTGGCCCATTGTAGACTGCGCTCACAAACTAGAAATCAAATTTACTGAAATAAAATAAAATAATAATTATTAATTATTTAATTTTTTTGACGATGTTTTATGAATAGTATTTAAGCATTGAAACTGAATTGTTCTTTTAAACGTTTTAGATCGAATTACTTACGATGAAATAACTTGGAATAAAAAACGCAAGAAGAGTTATATCTTCGAAGAGACTTTGGAAATAAACGCAGACCAGAAGTTAACCCACATGGTGATGGACAACAAGATTTTGTAAAATATAGTAATATTAATTGTTTTAAAAACAGGCATGTAGCTACATTCTTCTAGCTGGGTTTCCAGGACAGTAACATGGTTTTGGACAGCTCTTTGGTGGTTGTCTACCTCTTCCATCGTCTACCCCTGCCTGTCTCATCTGGTTCATTAACGCCTTTAACTGATTCGAGAGTTCACCAACAGTGTTACACATCTGTTCGACAACATGATAAGAGGGCATGCTTTGAAGGCAAACGCCACCGCCAACGTCGCGTTGGTTAAATCTGTAGTCTCCAGAGACATTCGTTGATGAGCAACCAGCGGTACATCTTGGGCTTGGGTTCATATCAGGAGGAGGAGGAGCACACGGAGATATAGGCGTAGGCGACTGCATAGCTGTAGGACCCGGTATGTGAGGGGTACTGTACTGTTTGCAATCAGTTCCACATTTATTGAGAGGACACGACGGTATTTGATTGCTTGCTGGTCTCGCGTTCGTTGGGCATGCGGTATTGTCACAATGGGGTGGCCGGTTCGCCGGGCACATCGAATTGTTGCAACTGTATGCTGCGTCCGTCCGGTATTCTCTGGGCAAAGTAGTCTTGCAATCTGGGCAAGGGCACGTTACTTTGATGATACCAGCCTTTATATCCTTGATTTTGCCAGGGGTATAGTTCAGGCAACTGTAATGCACCCAGCACTTACAAGCTCCCTGGCACTGTAAGCCTGTCTTTTGCGAAACTGCTCCTAAGCATATCTTACATGGGTTTTTCACTTTAGTGCATTTTGACATTTTGATCAGAAACTTATTAAGCCTTTTTTGAAAACAGTTACCATGGTTGAAATTATTTTGGACTTCTGTTTTGAATATATTATCTTATTTTGCCCACCGCATGACGAAATTTGGAGATGTAATTTGATGTTGACATGTTACTTGATTTTTTTCTTTCTACTGATATCTGTCACATTCAGATTTGAGTACGTACGATCTGTCATAAAAGATCTTGGCCTTATTGGAGAGTGTAATTTTTTCACGGTAGAATAGAAATCGCATCCTGATCGCATCGCTCACACACCGATTTATAAAGAGAAATCCTGAGACATCGATACTTTTTGAGCTTTTGCAGTAAAGTTTCTCAAATTGTATCGTAAAAATATTATCGACGCATGGCGTCTCGCCTTCTCTATCAGGATACTACACTATTCGATGGCGTTTGTGATTTGGGCAGGCCAGTATCTAAATATTATTTGTTATTTCTAAAAAGAATTGTCTCACAGCTGAGCAAAGGCCATTCCATAAATCACAATTCTGTACTTTCAAGGCGCTCCACCTTTTCCTTCGTAATCTGCCACTGCATTGTCTGTTAGAGTTGAATTTTACGGATTTTAAGGTCATTTGGCATCCAGCAGACAATGTTTGCCTCCGCAGGAGATGCTTCGGGCATAAGGAGTCCCGGAGCCATTCCTGGTCTTTTATGTACGGGCTTGGGGATGGCTAGTGATGAGTAACTTGCCGTCCGATTAAGGGCCAGGCCCGAATCGAAAGCGTGTGTCAAAAATATGTTATCGAACAGCTGGGGCCAATAATTTTATTTGTAAATAAAATTATATGATTAAAAATCATAATTATTATTATGATTTTTAATCATATACAGATTTATCCAAATCTATTAATATTAAAAAGAGGCAAACTGGTCTGTGTAGGGTCCATACCTCAAAAGGTAAAAACGGAACCCTTATTTTGAATCGGATCCCACTTTGTTGTCCGTCCGTCTGTATGTCTGTCTGTCAAAACCCTTTATCTCAGGAATGCGTGGATGTATCGAGTTGAAATTAAAACCATATACTTAGGTCTGCAGTCCTTTGAAGCTGTAAAAAAAAAACTCATAAGTTTACGAAAAAAAAATGATCGGACGTATAAGTCGCAAGAAACGTATATTTCGACACTCTCAAGGGAATCAAAATTCATAGGGTACTTGGCAAAGAATCCTGTAATTTGGCATAAAGCAAGATTTTATAGCTTAATTATATGAATAAATGTAAAAACAGTAATTTCGTTATTACGTCACAAAAAAAAAAATACTTTGAGATTCGGAAAAATCTTCGAGATATAATTATATAGGTGAGTTGCTACAGAACCCTAAGGGTGCAAGCCCGACTCACACTTGCCCATTTTTTTTAAAAGAATACCTGACCATGGAGTTTTTTTTGGGTCTTTTTCATAGGAAACAAACAACTTTACTGAAACTTGAACTATACTAACGCTTTATAAATGCCAATGCACTTTGATTGGTTACGAGTTGAAATTGTTGGACATGTGCATTCTTCCTATATTGTACGGAGCACAAGGTCTTTGACGCTTCAGCAGAGGTCCAAGCTCGAGGTTTGTCAGCGAGCTATGGAGCGCAACATCTTGGGTGTTCGAAACTTCGACCTCGTAAGGAACACAATGATAAAATAATAGATGTTACCCGTAAAGCTGATTCTCTAATGTAGGATTGAGCCGGACATGTTTACTGTATGTCGGATGAGCTGTGGCCTAAAAAAGTCACTTTTTGGGGCCCATTACACGCAAGGCGACATCGCGACCAAGGCGAAGGCGGAGAAATGAGTTGGATAACTACCGAAGGGACTGGCCCGCAATGTTCGAGGACAAACGTGTGTGGCACAAGAAAAGGGAGGCCTGCGCCCTGCAGTGGGACATAATGGGCTAACTAACAAACGAGTTGAAAAGCTAAAAACAAAATAATTAAAAAAACTGTTTATTCTGATCGTTATGATGATTCGTTCTGTCTTTACATTCTACGCCATTTTATTTACTTTTCCCATCAAGTCCTTGATTTGTAATGATAACTTCCCGACGGTGCCACACATTTCTTGCAGTACATGGACCATTGACGCCTGGGTCCTCGGACCGTGTTCATCGTCACTTGATGAATTTGAGTGTCGGTTTGGACCTGAAACGGTACAAATCGATGGAAATAACAGATTGCCTCAAATATATTAATTACACCTACAATGTACCGTCTAACAGCCAATGAATTAGTAGTATATCTTTCGATATAGTCAATCAATTGCGATGAAACAAAGCCCAAATAATACATCAAGTTATACATAATTTTAATATACAAGGTGGTTTCAGGAAACGAAAAAAAAATCGGCCTCTCCATACAAATTGTCCAATCAAGTTTATCATTTTGTATGGTGAGGCTGTTTGTTTTTTCGTTTCCTGAAAAAACATTTTGTGGAAGGTTGTTCAGTTTCGTCTACTGAGCAAGCCCTTAAAGTTTGTGGAGGGCTGTCCCTTACACCTTTTATAAAAGTTATCTACGTCGATTACGTATATTTTACGTACGCGCGCACAACTAAAAACTTCTACCGTTTATTATATTCGTATTTTTAATGTGTATTATGAAGCAGTTAAATGACATATATTTGCATGGTAGTCTGCAGTCTACTGGAAACTTTTGTATGGCAAGCAATCCGTTTGTCCGGTAAAAATAAAGCCCGAGGCAACGGCGCGTACTGTTGCACGCACGGCGCAAAGAAATGTTAACAAAACAGACGACGATGCCTACTACAATTACCAGCACGGATCTTGAGCGCTCGGCGTCAGAGTGGGGATAGCTTTGCGCATTCCATACATTGGCGAGCCAATCGTCAATGTTGTTAGATAATGCAGAAACCGCAGGGAACGAATCACGAGTGACGTCTATGACACGATGGCTCGGCAAGCTAATCACTGACGCTCCCCGCCCCCGCGTCTCACTTCGCACCACTAAAGAGACCGAATATTTGACTTCTGCGCAACTTGAAGCCAGCGCTCAAGATCCGTGCCGGTAATTGTACTTAGGTTTTTTTTTTAGGTGGGAAATCATCCAATTTTTAGATAGGAAATTGCAGGGACTCAAAATGTAACCGTAATAATGTGTTTTAACACTGTTTTTTAAAACAGTTATAACAGAAAAACACTTTCAAATGTAACAGATACAATAATGTTACCGAATGAAACTGTAACCTGTTATATGTGTTAATAAGTGTTAATATGTGTAACTGAAATGATTGCACAGTACCATAAATAAGTAAATTGTAACTTTGGCAACGCTGCGTTTACCTGTTACACTTATTAACACTGTTAACACTTTTATATCTGTTACAGATATGTTACGGTTACACTTTTTTAAGTGTTTTGGGTTAACACATTGAAAACACATATATAAGTGTTACATTTTTGATTCTGTTACACATTCAACATGTAACACTTATAATTCTGTAACCTTTATGAAGGTGTTTTTAAGTCCCTGGGAAATCGCACGTTAACACGGAGTGGAAGGGCTTGTCACACTTTTACTGATTAAAACCCCATTAACTAATGTTCCTTCTTTTCTTTGCGTTCCAGGACCTGAAGTGTCCGCTTCGGAAGATAAACCATTGTCTCAGTAGGCTTCGGCTCTGCTGGGCCTTTACGGTTGCTGACATTTCTTAAAGGCGCGTGTGGAATGCTACGTTCTTTCGTCGACTCGGCCTCGGTCCGGACGAATACCGGACAGCTGGACGACGAGCTACCCATTGCTCGTCATCAAACACGCCCACGTCTACGGTGACTGAAAATTGGGGTCGGGATTCTGGCGGCTGAGGCGTGAAGAAGTCCGCTCTCTCACGCGTGTGGCCTTATCCTTCTCTAGCATTACTGCTTTGCAGAAGGAGGCGACAGCCTGCCTCCTCGGACTATGGCCAGTATCGGCGCGAGAGGCTGCTGCCACCAGTCGCACCCACGAGGACACGGCGATGCTCTGCTCCAGATGGGTACACCTCAATCATATACACTATCGTGTCCTCCAGGCGTTCCAAACAACGGTGCAGGAACCTCCCGAACTTATTATGTCCAGTGAGGACTTACGTCATGTGGGAGATGAAGGTTTAGTGTGACTGAATACAAATTTTAACTGTTTAAATCTGGAAATCAGCAACTGCTTCGGTGCTGCATCTATTTTCGGTGACTACTTGTGTATGATCGCGGTATCAAAAAAAATAATATCAAAATCTCCTCAAACTTACAATCTGGAATGACACATGAGTCCGATGAGTGAATAGGGATTATTCTTTTAGCTTCTTTTATCTTTGCCTCCATCTTTTCGGCTTTAATTCGATAAGGCGGGGTTGTAGGTCGTATGGGAACCATCCGAGATTGGGCTTGCTTTTCAACCGCACATGTCTTTTTAGTGCAGTCTTTTTCAGACTTCTGTCTGTCAGTGCCCTTGTTTTCAGCACAATCATCTGAATCGCATTTAATTGGTCCTATTTTATTTGCTGGACATTTATTTTTTGCACACGAAAAAGGAGGATTGGTGAGATACTCTTTTGCTTGTGTTGTTTCACAGTCAGGGCATGGGCACATGACTTTGATTATACCAGCTTTGATATCAGAAATCTTCCCTGGTGTATAGTTAAGGCAATTGAAGTGAGCCCATTTCTTGCAGGCTCCTTGGCATTGTAATCCATTCTTGGTGGTCACTTGTTCAAGACAGTATTTGCAAGCATTCTTTACTTTACTGCAACTGCTGTTAAGCTTCTTATTTTTGTTACTCATTTTATCTGAATGGCTTTACGTAGAAACACACGTATCATTTTGGCTGATTGGCTTGTTTGGTTAAAATCTTACAACCATAGTTACTTTTATATCACATCATGAGCGAAATTGGAGACTGATATTTCCTGCTGGGGTTTGGATTTTAAATTTTGCTCATTTTATAGTTTTCTTCTGTTGTTGACATTTTTGATGGATTGTGCTGACAAAGAGCTGTCAACGATCATTCTTTGCATCAGAATCTTAATGTTTGGCATTTTTTTTTCTAGAGCGCGAGGTAGGATGGATAGAAAAAATATAAAATCTTTGAGCGCGAAGATGGTCTGTCTAATAAGTCAATCGACTTGGGTAATTATTAAGGTAAAATGAAATCTGATGTAGTCAACGCTGGTTCAATAATCAAGGTTGGATCATTGTTTACTAATAGAAGAACCTTATAAAAAGTATCGAATATAAGTATTTTTTGAATAATTTAATATTATACAAAATTCCCAAGTCGGTTGACTTTTTAGACAGACTTCTAGCTGGAGGTGTGCCAGCCTAACAAATCTATTTTGCTTCATCTGAATAAAAAAAAACGCTCTTTCATAACACAGTGTAATCAAGTATATTGACTTGGCTCGCGAGGTTGTCGATATGTGGGAAGTGGATTCAGCGATTATTGTACCGATAGTCGTTTCAGCCAATGGCTTAATAGCCAAGAGCCTCGACCAACACCTCAAGAGGCTCTCGTTAGGCGACTGGATCAAGGGCTTGATTCAGAAAGCGGTACTTCTGGACACGGCTCGTATAGTCAGGAGGTTCCTTTCTCTGGAGCCCTGACCGCCGGTAGCTTGAACCCTATTCCCGATACCGGTGGGACACTATTTATTATATTTTTAAATGTTTTTTTTTTTTTAATTTAAATATTTAAAAATATAATTTATATGTTATAATAATGAATAAACGAATAATAATAATAATATTAATAATTTAAAGAATTTATTTATTTAATTTATACCTTTATTATTAAAAAAAAATCGTGAGAATTTTGTGAATCTTTTATTAAATTTCTAAATAAATTAATTAGCACTTTTAGCACCAGAACTCCACGCTAGTCTTTATCAGAAGAGTCGGATAAGTCCATTGTTAATTTGTCCAATTTGAGATCCATTATCCTATCAGATTTAAAAAAATATTTTCTTGTAGAGTTACATTGTCATTCTTCTGGCGTTACAGTAACGCTTGCGCTTTTGTATTGTCTCATGTAGGGGCTTGCCTATACAAACTTAAAATAATAATATGCACAAACGAGTAAAAAAGGCTGAAAAACGGGGAAAACTCAGAGGGCATCAAAAAATTCGTCCACATCGATGTCAATGGGAAAAGTGCCCAAAACGCTGGCAGCATTGCCACGCTGGATGGCAATGCTGATTCGTTGACTGAAGAAGAGTCCAGGTCACGCGAAGAGTCGACAAATTGTTTGCTGATATCCCGAACAATGCGATGAGCGCTCGGACCCCATAGCCCTAGTATTTCAACCCCAAATGGCTCTAACTCATAACTTCTAATGAGGTTATTATATTTACGCCGTTTGAGGTTTTCTGCACCTGCAGCATCCGCCCCAGCACAGCTGCCGTACTCAGAAGATGGGATGGCGCAAGGGTGTCGACCTGTCGACACATGTTGCATCTCACACCAAAGGCCTACCCAATTTCCAAGGCATTATAGTCATCCCATCTGGCCTCTTCCCATCGTCACGAGCCAAGTCATTGGGTTCTAAAACAGCTGGCACCCCGGCGGTGACAAGAGCTCGACGGATGATGTCATTAATACTGGCATGCCGTGCTATCCGACCAGCGCTTCTAGTGCAAGATAGGCCATAGTGTCCGAGGCGGTCGACTGCTTCGCCTGCACTGACATCGATGTGGAGCTCCACTAGGAGCACCTAGACGCAGGCATGTAGCGATCCGGAAGGTGCTGTCGCTCAGCATAGTACCTATATTAGGTGACGGTAAAACCTGTAGCCAAAGGCCCGACTCCCATTCACCCACAGCCAGTAGGCGAGCGCGCTCAGCAGTATTGGTGGACATATTAATGAGATTATTCCGTACCAACCTGCAGAGCGGCTCATCCCACTGTCTCTGGGAAGATGGATTTTCGAGCAACGACTTGTCCGGGCAAGCGATTTTCCAAGCACTTACCTACTGCATCGGCCAAGCACAGTTAACTATTGATGGAGTTAAAATTCTTTTGGTCAACTGTTGAGTGCTATGGACCGAAGACAGGAACGCCGGTAGGCTTACACTAGAAATTTTGCGGATGCAGAGCCCACCCAAACGAATGGGTAGCGTGGCTTGTAGCCACGCTCGGTCATCCAGGGCCACATTTAAAATGGAAGTCAAAGCATACCGAATTGTCTGATCAATTTTGTCCAAGAGATGTGGCTGCTTCCATAAAGGGGAAGAGCGGAGAAAATACATGAAATTAGGTGCAAAACAACAATAGGGGAAGAGCGGGCAAGATGGTTCACTTAACTTGAATAATTAATAAAAAAAAAATCTTAATAGAATACTAAGTAACCTTTAATTTCTCAAAATCAACTATAATTAAACTTTCATAATAATCAAAGAAATGACTCTAATTTTTATCATAATTGTTACACGAGATCAATATATGAAATATAAGGTTAAGGTTTGATTCATCTTGCCCTATACTATCGGGTAAGATGGTTCTAGCGATCGGGCAAGATGATTCAAGATGAGACAATGCTCAATTATCTTGACAGTCATCACAAAAGTATGTTCCTCTTCCAAGATAAGCTGAACAGGCTTCGTGAGTCCAGTCCTTACACTGGGAGCATTGTATCCAGTCTTCAGCTGGAGAATGTACAAATTGTTCCTTGCATACTGTGCAATAATAATCACACACAGTTTTGGCAGCACCCTGCACCGATTTTTTTTGTTTCATTCTTGATGTGGAAGGTGTCTGATAGTTTGTGGATGATAATAGATTCTCCTTGCCCAAATTTTTAACAGCGCGCTGTTCAGCCTTTTGGAATCTTTCTTTTTGGTCCACCTTCACAGGCGTCGAAGTCAAAATCTCAGCTTTTTGACTTTTTCTTTTTCTTGTAGTCATTTTCTGACCTACAGCCGTTGGGATTGGACGTATAGATTTGAGAACAACCTCAGCAGATGTTTGTGAATCAGGCATGGCGACAGTGGATGCCACCGACATTGATGGTGATGGTAGAGGTGTCTTATGACTCGGTACTTCTAGGCTAGTAGATGACATGGCCGTGAGTGGAACCCTGTTAATTTGAAGTCCATTGGTGTCGTCTATTTGCGGTTGGTCGGTAACTGAGGCAGGGGCAAAATCACACTCTTGGAATAAATTTCTGTTATATGGACATTCCTGTAGTACGAAATCCACTAATAGAATTTACGGGAGTGGCACCTTTCAAATAGGCAGGATTAAATATGGATGCCACATCTAGTTGTGCGATGGTTCTACCTGGATGTGCTTTGTGAAACGTTGCGATTTCTTGCTCGAAATACTTTTTGATCGGTCCATATACAGCAACATCTAAAGGTTGTAGCTTATTTGTAGTATGTGGTGGAAACGATAGAAATATTATACGGTGCTTAGTAGCGTACTCAAGAGCAGGATAGTATTTATGTGACTCGTGGTTGTCTAACAAAAGAAGTAATTTCTTTTGTTCTGTTGGTCGCGTCTTCTCAACTAGAAATTCCAACCAAGTCAAAAATATTGGCCCAGAAATCCAGCCTGAATCCGATACAGTGCCTTGTGATCCAGGTGGAGCTCCATCAAGCAGACGAGGGACAAATCTTTTCCGCTTAAAAATAAAAAAAGGCGGTAGGAACGACCCTGCTGCATTACAGCAGCACACTACTGTCGTTAAAACTCCTCGTTCTACGCTGGAGATTAGGCCAACCTGTCGCTTGCCATAAGTAGAAAGAATTTTTGGGGGTTTGGTAGTAGATGAGCGAATACCTGTCTCGTCCATATTATAAATTTGTGTAGGATCCAAGGAGTGTTTGTCGATCAATTCTTCTAAAAGATCATAGAATCTTTCTACCTGGGGACGGTTAAATCCACGGGCTCTAGCCAATGATGTAGGTTCAGGGGTTCTTAGCACAATTGATGTGTGCCCTTTTCGAAACCCGGATAACCAGTCTTTACCTGCACAACCTTTTGGAAACCTGTCCCCTTTACCTAGCTTCTGAGCGAATTCTCCAACAAGTTTTTTAAAATCAGTAGGTGTTAGACCATAAAATAAATCGTCCATTCTTGTGAGATATTTTTTTAAAGTATTTTCTTCGTCTGCAGTAAAAATTGGTTTGAATCTACCTAAATGTTTGCTGGTAGATCTTGTTTTACAATGTCTTAATAAGGTACTAAACGGAATGTTGTATTTCTTTGTTGCAGCGCGAACCGAAGTTCGACTAGCTTCTTCCATAGCCCGTTCTAAATTTTTTTGTGTCCAATCACCTCTATTGGTTTTTCTTTTGTAATTTGGAACCATCTAAAACAGAATTAAAAAAATTTTTTAGGTTATCGGGTAAGATGAATATAGGAGGGCAAGACGAATATGCCTATATTCATTTTGCCCGCCAGGCTACTTTACGAATGAAACATAACCTAAAAATGTAATGAGAATACTGTTGAAAAAAACTTTAAAAATACATTAATTTACAATAAATAAACTAACTAAAACAATGAAAATATATTACATAGATGATTAATTCCGTTAGAAATCTCAAAACTTACCGTAGTCAAATATTTTAGTGTCGAGAGTTCGTATTGTTTTTTGTCGCTAACGTGCGTACACACGCGCTGGCAGTCCGGTTCGTACTGGTTTGCGAGCCCCCGCCTCACCGCGCGTATACTTGCGCTATGGACGTGTATGCACTGATTCGATAGAGCAAATTATAAGAATGATTCATGTTGCCCGCTATATTCATCTTGCCCTCCCTTCCCTCTAAGAGGGTTATGGCCGAATGTAGGTAGGTTAATTTTGGAAAGTCTTTCCGAAATGTTATTAAAACGTTCAATTTTGTCGTCAATGAATAAATAAAAACTGTCTTCCAAAATTGGAGAACCTAGGAGGTGCAGTCAAATCAAATCAAATCAAAATCATTTATTTCAAATAGACCATTTGCAGGCACTTTTGAATAGTCAAATGTCGGTCAGTCCAAGAAAAGTGAAGCTAAATTGCACGTTCCAAATCGTAGGTCTCTACTTTTCAGGTCAGTGTATTTTGGTTCCGAGAGCTATTGAATAATATTTCTGTAGAGTCGATTGTCTGTCAGTACTGTCCGGAACAAAAATTTCGCACTTAGAATGATTAAGGTCAAGGCCGATGGATCGAAATTGCTCTTTCAGGAATAATGACCTAGCTTAATACCTTCGTAGAGTACACAAGATCCGAGTTTTTTGTACGCAATACAAGACGCAATAACGCAAAGACGCAATAGCCCGATGACAGTTATCGATTGGTTGTCTGGAACGCGCCCATTAAGTATATTTTGTCTGTGAAAATAGCTGTCAAACTGACATTGACAATCTTCACAATAATAAAATAATTTGAGGTTATATTCCATTTTATTAAAATATAGGTTACTTTTTCTAAGAGCAAAAACAATAAATTACACTAAAAATGCCGTTCATGAAAGGAAGAGCACCTATCCGTCGTACACTAAATTACTTGAATGCCGGCAGACTGGTATTAAAAGACAAAATCAAGATATTATCAGTGGCTTATAATATAAATGGTCAAAACAATCTCGGGGCCAAAGAGTTCGTTTTTTGGTATTTACCGCAAATTCAGTACAAAAACCCGGACGTGCAGGTAGCAACGTTGAAGAACCTGACACCCTCGCCATTCATAAAGTGTTATTTCGAAGATGGGAGAAAAATTTTAGTAGATGTTGATAATAAGTCGAAGGAAGAAATTTTGGAGCACTTAATTAATACAGTTGGTGAGTGTCGCTTTAGTTATTAGGTAATAACATTTCTTTAGGTTTTGCTGTCGTTTCCTATTTCACAGGAATCCTAATATTTCGAGGTTAAACACATTTTATTAGTAGGCTAAACATCTACACTTACACTATGCCATCACATCATCAGGAGAAGCTCAGTTAACAGGAGACATTTATATCTTTATAATATAAACCTAGATAATCTGAATCCTCCAAAGAAATCAACCTAAAATAGGTAGTGAATGTTATGGACAAGCAAGCTTACTTAAGGGGCCGGCGACAGATGAATTTCCATACAAACGTAATACCATGCTCATTTGCAGTTGGAGCATATTTCCAACATATTATGATGATATTCGGTTATAGACAATATCTAGGTTCCTACGTCGAGAATATTAGAAATATTGTTATCTTTAATACAGGAAAAGCCAAATGGCATGTTTTGGCATTTACGCTGTAAAAAAGTGCGAAATATAATTCGCTTAAATTTCTTTTTGTTTTTTGAACGCCGGCGTTCGCGCACCTATTGTCTTTCTATTGTGTCTGCAATTTCCACGATTGAAAGGTTAAAAAGAAAGACGTGGGAACCTAGATAAATATTGTCTATAACTGAATATCATCATAATATGTTGGAAATATGCTCCAACTGCAAATGAGCGTGGTATTACGTTTGTGTGGAAATTCATCCGTCGCCGGCCCCTTAATTCATTAAACTCAAAGTGAACGCATTCACAATTATGGTAAGTGTTTGAAAGGTTATACAGCAAAACTTTTAACCATTCTGTTAAGTCCAATTCACACCAGAATGTTTTCTGCCAGCAGCAATGTGAAAAAGATCTGGTCGCACCCTTTTTGAAGCTTTAAAGTGGTAGGTATTGGTCATTATGGGATGTAGATAAAGTAAAAAATTGTTTCACTTTAAAAGTGATCTACTGAAAGTTTAAGACTATATCCTCCGTGACGTATCATGACGATAGCTCGCTTACTGGACGACGCTGCTCGCGCGGCCGGTTTAGATATTTTTGCGGAACTACCCGCTAATTACCTTAGATTGTTTGATACTAGCAGATTTTAATAACTCAATAATAGTATTGAAACCCAAAACATTTTAAATATTATGTGGGTCCAGTCTAAGACCTACATACCATTAACTCAATTATAGCCAAATGTAAGTTTATAACAATGTAAATTAATATTTAGTAACAGAATGTTTTAATGTTTATAAAGGCGATACCTAGCCTGTGTAACGAAATATAATAAGATTTGTCTACATTTAGAATAAGATCATTTGTAAGCAGTTATTGTAATCATATCAAATAAAGAACTTGAAAAATCAAAAAATCAAAATCACTGAAAGTTTACATCACAGTAATCCTGTGTCATATTATTCTTTACTCTTAATACTATTTTCTGCACACATCACTAAATCTTCCTTTAACATTATTACAGGAAAATCAAAGGAGGTATTAGAGCAAGAATCAATAGCAGCGGAGAAGAAAGATAATCCGGCTAACTTTGGTATCGGTTGTGAGCGTCCTTGTATCTGTGAAGTCTACGGTCAAGTTCCCTGCCCCGGTGTGGTACCACTACCTAAATTTATGAGAGGAAAGTTCAAAAATGCTACTGATTAGGATAATTAGACGTAGAATTTGAAAATGTTTATGTTTTTTAATTGTGAAATATTTAATATTTGAACAGGTAAGGTTTTTCAAGTAAGAATTTGCAGAATTAACTCTTCAGCTGCTTGCTTCAGTTTGGTCCTATGAATGTTTTTGTGTCGAATTCGGCAGGGTTGTCTCTTTGTGACTACATACTCCATCTTGTTTAGCTCAGGTGACAGAAATGGTTTAAATGGGTGACCCTAACGAAATATATGCGTGTTGGTTGGATATATCCAATGTATGCGGTTAAAAGCTTAATTTGATAGTTCTGCCATGAATATACTAATAAGAACACTGTTGCATTTATGATTTTGATATTCACATGAAATGACCAAACTATTTAGTAATTTTTGTAAATGAAATCTGAGAAATAGCCAAAGAAAAGGTCTTTCACGGCACATTTTGCACATAAAAACCATTAACATTTTCAATAGGTACACTTAGAGCTAAGTCAAATGTAGATAGTTATTTAGTAGTAATTTTATTATAATAAAACAAATTAAATTAAAATTTCGTTTTTATTTAACTGTTAATAAAAATACTAAAAAATAAATTTTATAAGTTCATACACCAACTTAAAATTCTTCAAAATTCAAAAATACTACATATATCCATAGTGTAAAAATATTTTATAAAATTTACCATCAACAGTATGAAGTAATATTTTTATTAACATAATTCATGTAATATTATCTTCAATTGCCTGGAGTTCAGCTCATAGTCAAATATATGACTATCAATGACCACATGATCTCATTGTCGATCCGAGATCTTGCTAGAACATCTCAAAAGGAATAAAATATACAATAATTAACACGCACTTAGATTTAGGGCTAGGGTTAATCGAAGGATAGCTCAAATCCCGGTACGAAAGGCAACGAAGAAACAGGAGTGGGTTTTTAGTCAGTAAAAGTCTGACACTATCTCCTGCTCCACGTAAGGGTCCAAACAGACGGACTGCATTTCAACTGCAATCCAACTGCAAATTGCAGTTTGAATGCAGTTGACACGACTGCAATAGAACTGCAAACACAACTGCAATAGAACTGCAAACCAAACGTGCGGTCCGATTGCAGTCGTGTCAACTGCACACCGACTGCATCCGAACTGCACCCTACGCGGGAGGGCGGAGCGTGTGGGCGGGTGGATATGGTGATATGGATATGATGTCATTAGATGATATTCCCAACGCGAAAAAAATAAAAAAATAATCACACTTAGATACATACACACATATAAATAAGCAATGTTATTGTAAAAAAAAAAACCAAACCAATCAATAGTGTGATGATTCTACCAACTTCTTGCGAATGTGTTCACGTGCCTTCATCTTAAAGGAAAACCGGCTGGTCGCTATCTTGACTGTCAGAGGCAGCGCATTCCAAAGAGATATTGCCTGGATAAAAAACCGGGCAAGAATCGGACTCGCGCACTGAGGGTTCCTTAAAATTTACCTATGAATACAGTTCAATTCCCGAATTAAGTTACTAATATTTTTACGAATAGCAAAAAATGTTTTTTTTTTTTTTGTGATGTAACTACAAAACAGTTTTCAGTTTTTTCCTATACTTGTGCTATGAGACCTTGCTTCATGCCAAATTTTAGGATTCTTGGTCAACGGGAAGAACCCCATGAATTTTGGTTCCTTTGAGAGTGTCGAAAATGTTTTTTTTTTGTGACGTAAACGGCCGTATCTTTTTTTTCCGTTAAGTTAGAAGTTTGATTTTTTTACAGCTTCAAGGGACCGCAGACCTGAGTCTATGATTTTAATTTCAACTTAATACCTCCACGCGTTCCCGAGATAAAGGGTCTTGACAGACAGACAAACAGACGGACGGACAGCAAAGTAATCCTATAAGGGTTGTTTTTTCTTTTTGAGATACGGAACCCTAAAAAAGGATGAGTGAATAAACCCAGTGCGGTGTGAGTCCATCGTCCATTATTTTAGGACCTAAGATTTTTATTATGCACAGAGCAAAGAAATTGAATTTCTCAGAGGGTGGTAGGTACGGATAGTCCATCCAGCTTTCTCAGACTATGGGGGCTTTCAACTACAATTGCCTGATGGTAATGGTTGGGTTAACCCCTACCCCGAATCGATTAGTAGGTACCTCTACCATGTAATTTTGGTTCCGTAAGTGACCGCTAGAGGCGCTGTAAAATTTGCCATACAAAATATTTACGTAGTCGGTATCGAGTATCGACAAATACTATAGCTTTAAACTCATGGTAGAGTTACAGAGCAGTTTTTAATGACTTACATATCCCGGTTTAGCTCCTCAATTGCATCCGATAAGTTGTCCACATCTAACTGACAGTACAGCTGCATAGAGATGATACGCACACAGAAGCTTAGTAGTTATAAGGTGCTGTAGTGGTGCACAAAGTTTTAATAAATAAACAAAATTTTAATGAAAAAAAAATGCTCATTTAGAAATGTACCAGTTAGAGCTCATACATACGAGCAGCATGTTGCCAAATGCAGAGGTAACTGCAGACGTCGACCTATAGTGAGACTTTACACACTCAATGGCTGCCGCTGATCTTCAAAGTTGGAATGTCGATGTGTGAACAGTTGCCGCCAACGTGTCCACGGCTGCCGCTGCCTCGTTGTTGGTTGCAGTTACCTCCGCCGATGGCAACATGCTGCTCATATACAAGGTGTCGTTTTGAAGCTGCAAAATATTTCAGGAGGTAATTATGTTAGTGATTCTCGACCCGAATCAATAATAAAATAAGTAGGTAATTTTTTTTTTTTTTTATAACCACTCTTTTTTTCACACACACAAACACGGAACAATAAAGGGCGTTTTCACACACACTAACTCGCAACGATAGTTTCATAAATAATGTATCATCCAATCATCATCCCGCACGCCACACCCTAGCCACGCCCCCGCGGCCATCAATCAATCGATTTAGTTTAGTGTAATTAAAAAATTAAATAACAAGTATTACTGATTATTGACCAGGTATCGTTTTTTTACATGATTATTTATGAGTTTTATTACAACCTCCTGAAATATTGTGCAGTTTTAAAACTGCACCTTGTATATGTATGAGCTCTAAGTTCTCAGATCGACGACATAAGCAGTCCAGAAAATGCTAATGTCCTAACAGTAACGGCCAGTTCACAACCTTGCCGCTGTGAGCGGTAGCTAAGCGCGGGGCGGCGAGCGGTGAGATCAAAAGTATGAAAATGTTTGAAGCATGCCACGAAACACCGCTCATAGCGCCACGAGACACCGCTCATAGCGCCACGAGACACCGCTCGTAGCGCCACGAGACACCGCTCATAGCGCCACGGGACACCGCTCATAGCGCCACGAGACACCGCTCATAGCGCCACGAGACACCGCTCATAGCGCCGCGCGTCTGTTTACTGATGACGCCGCGCTCGACGCGCCTCTTGCTGCTAAGACCCAAGCCGTGACCAAGCCGTAAGAGCATTACAAGCTGATTTTGTTTGCTAAAACGTATAATCTTTAATATGGTACGCCATTAATGCAGCAGCAACATATTGCATATTCTGGAACGCATCGAATGTTTTCGCCTTGCAGTGGTTAAAGAGCTCGTCATCTACTTCTTCCCCTCGCGGGCAGGTGTGGAGGAATATCCAGCGGCAACTGGTGTATTTGTTGATTTCCTGAAAAGTATTATAATATAAGTGGCTGTGGGCAGGGATCGTTGCTTGCAGAACAGATGGGCGATGGCGGGCATAAAGGTTCTGGAGTAGTGCACAACAAACACAGCGTTGGAAGTAGTCAGGTCGTCGATCCACCTTCTGGTGGCCCACAAGGTAGATCGATGACCTGGTGAGGGTCGCAGGCATACGATGGTTGCAAGACGTACAGGACTTGTCGTGGCGAGACTTGGGCTCAGCCAATATCCACCAGTGGACATGGTTTGGCAGAAGTGACGATAATGATGTTTTTCAACATAGGTCCTATGTAGATTAATATGTAATTTATTGCGCATCATCACATAATGTCAACTTCTCAAAATGTCAACTGGACACAAAATGTCCACTTCTCATAATGTCAATTTCTCAAAATGTATAATAATAAATGTGAGGATAAAAAGTAGGTTAGTTAGTGTTAATGCGATCTTACTTTAACACCCAGTACGAATTCAGGAATTTTCTTCTTATTCTGTGCTGTTGGACCTGCGATGATGACGGACGCGTTCTGCAGGGCTTCACATGATTCGACGCACTGTTTCGCTATAGTGGCCGTAGACTCGGTCATTGCTTTACTAGCGTTCAACAGAAGTGGAGAAACTGGACATACCTGAGGAATAAAATATACTTACTTATGGTTTTTACGTCACATGCGTAGTACTGAAATTCTTCCTTCATTTTGATAGAAGTGGAGAAAGTTCGTCATTGCAACCGAGACAGAATTTGTCCGAGCCGTAGGCCGGGGTGTTATAAAGCCGAGTCCTGCGTCTTTCTACGTGTATCCATCGACTTTTTGCGGTACACTTACGAAGATACAAATAAACGGAGATTGACGCGTGACACGTCAGGGTCGTTTAGCACCCAGCCTGATACAATAAATTGTGGTGGCGGTGAGCTCGCGCAATTTTTCGCACTAATGCGAAAAACAATCGGTTTTCCAGTGTATCGAAAAAACATTAGAACTGGTTAGAACCAGCCCCCCTAGCCAAGTTACAACCGTTTCGCTTGCGCCGAACGCTTCGAGTTGACCTTGCCGCCAATTCTTTTGTTCTGGCCACGTGACTGAGCGTTAAGACGACGTCATTCCCGTACATTTGAAGCTTTCTACAAGCGTTAACTATTGCAGATTAGCAACTTGGCTAGGGGTACAGTACCTACTTAGCAACCAGAACTGCTCTAACTTTAACATTGGCCTCATATGAATCCTGGAACCTGCATGACGGATGACGGGCTGCAAAGTATGTGAGCAGTGTGTGAAGCAGGTTCATAATGGACTGTGTCTAAGATATATGTTCTAATTGGATGTGATCGATTCTGACCAAGGAATTTCGTGGTAGGTACTAATCCGTAGTCTAGATTTATGGTAAAGACTAAAACTTGTGAAACGTGACTCAACACTGCCGCCTAAACCTTTTTTTTCTAGGTGTTACATCGTCTAAAACTTCTCTAGCTCTGAGCGGAGCAAGAGAAAGATGAAATGTCAGACTTTTCGTGACTTAAACCTACCTATGTTCCTTCAGTCGCCCTTTGCGTAAGGGCCACGTAACACTTTCAAATAATTCAGTACCACTCGCGTCTGGCCCTGGTTCAGGCCACAGTACGGAGCCAAAGCGGAATTGACGCTCGAGTGTTCCCATTGCGTGGAACGCCCGGAGGACACGGTAGAGCACACGGTAGTGGTGTGCCCTGCTTGGGCAGAGCATTGTCGTGTTCTTGTGGGCTTTGGTACAGGCCATGTTCCGGCGCGACGAGGAGTGACAGGCGGTTACCTCCTTCTGCATAGCAGTAATGCACTAGCAAAGGAGGAGGCCGACCGCATCAGGCAACGGCGCTCACGACCCAGCCGCCGCCGGGATTCCGATCCTGATTTCCGGCCATCGTAGGCGCGGGCTAGCGGACGGCAAGCAATGGGTAGCTCGCTATCCGACCGTCCGGTAACCGTCCGGACCGAGCCCAAGTCGTAGACGGCGCGCACTGTTCCCACGCGCTTCAAGAAGTTTTCAGCAACCGCAGGGGCCCAGCAGGATCGATGCCTACTGGGGAAAGGATCTGCTTCTGAAAGGAAGATTCGGCCCCGATACGAAAGGCAACGAAGGAACAGGTGTGGGTTTTTAGGCAGTAAAAGTCTGACACTATCTCCCGCTCCGTCCAAGACAAGAGATCATTGGATGATTTTTCCACCTAAAACAAAGGTATAGCACCTTAAAATCAATGTTTTTTCTTACCTTACAGCAACATTTAAATTTGATGTTTGCTCCGAGCATAGGAAAGAGTAGTAAGTAGGAGTTCAACACTGGATGCGGAGGCCCCACGTATGCAATGTTGAGTCCCTGCACTGAACCAAATTCTTGCTGAAAAGGAAACCGACCGATTTAGCCCATTTTCAAAAAAGAAACGCCTGAACCGTTTTGGAAAATTTGTTTTTGCGCTTGAATGGTTCCGATTGTCAGATCAGGGTCCAGAACTCTTCAAATATAAGAGCAGTGGTAGCCGAGTGGTAACGGCCTCGACTAAACATCCTCTACTGGACAACCAGGCTCCCTGATTCTTGGTACAATGAAATGTCCTGTGTATCTGTCATGCATCGGCTTCCTGCAACCCTCATCAGGTCTTTGGTCCACCTTGTGAACCTCAGAAGGCTTAAAGATTGACTTTAAGCCTTTTGGCACAAAATAGATAGGTACAGAAGACAATCTACATACAAAGCACGCTCGAGCAACGCACACATAGAAACCGCTCACGGACACGATATCTCGGCTCAATCGCCCGGTCGCACTCGCACAGTTCGGCGCAACGCGCTGACGTGTGTGGACATTTGCTTGCAGAACAGGTCGTCGATGGGGCCGAAAGGTTCTTCTAGAGTGGCGACCGCGTACTGGAAGACCTGATGAGAAGCCGATAGATGTCAGACACAGGATATGTAGGTGTGGATGTGTGCTATCGATGCGATGCGTGCTATGAATGGTTGCGCGTGGTATAGCTATGTGCAGAGCAGAGTACCTACAGCAGGTTCGCGTCAGTACTATCAATACATCTTATCTTCCTCGCTCAGCTACTTTACGGTGGCTTAGTATCAGTGGAAATGGTCACATAGTTTTACAGCTTAGCTATTACCTACATCCTCGCAGAATAGCTGCATAGCACCTCACTGGTGGAAAGCAACCTTATACATTATTATAAGCCATAAGTCCAAGTTTCAACATGATTTTCTTTCGTGATTTTGTAAACAAATATCTCATTACTTCTACAATAAATAATCCACAACAGTACCATCATAGCCATTACAGAAGCCAGGGCCTGAATGGGAGCATGAGTCCTCGAGAACATGCACAAGACAGGAACCGAGGATTGTTCTGCAAACCGCTTGATACATGCATGCGTTTTGGTCGACGCAAATATTATGTCAGCCATGTCTGAGAATATTCTGGAAATAAAATGATGAATTTTAATGATGTTTCTGATCATCATCAGCTAGTATGTGGACCAACGACCTTCTAAATGAATACGTGAGACGGAATCGCTGTTAGATTGGAAGTTGATCCCGAGCTGGTTGGCAAAGGAATGGATATCAATTTACTCGCATAAATATCGTAATTTATCCCACGGGAAGGTAGTGCTACTTTAAAAGTTTTTCTGGAAAAAGTCCTGGTCTGCTAAAAATATAAATCCGTTTAGACGTTGAGGTGCGACTGATTTATAAGACAAATACCTACCTAATGCTTTCTCCAATGTATATTTTGTAAGAAGTAGGATTTAAGATAGGATTTGAGTTTGAAATAGGTACCTGCCCTGATAATCATGTTCCCAAACCAATTCGTTCGTTATTCCTACATCATCTGCCCCCAAGAGTGACGCTGCTTTAGAAACTGCCATATTGAGGTGTGGTTCGTTGATGTCTTGCAGGATCATCACTTTTGTTTTGTATAAAATGTCCTGAAAGATAGTTTCAAAGTTAAGTACCTTTTTAGGGTTCCGTACCTCAAAAGGAAAAATCGGAACCCTTAGATCACTTTGTTGTCCTTCTCGTCAAGACAACGCCTTTATCTCAAGAACGCGTAGAGTTATCGAGTTGAAATTAAAACCATGTACTCAGCTCTGTGATCCTTTCAAGCTGTGAAAAAATCAAACTTCTAAGTTAACGAATAAAAAAGAAACGGCCGTTTATGTCGCAAAAAAATGTAAATTTTGATAGGTACTCTCAAAGATCGAAATTCATAGGGGTCCCGTTGACCCAGAATCCTGAAATTTGACACAAAGCAAGGTCTTTTAGCACAGATATAGGAATAAATCTGAAAACAGTAAATTTGTCCTTATAAAGTCACAAAAAAAAATGCAATTCGGAAAAATCTTCGAGGCTCCATTCGAGAATTGTAGTTTTCCCCGAACCCTCAGTGCGCGAGTCCGACTCGCACTTGGCCAGTTTTTTTTGATGTGGGAAAACATCCAATAAATTCTCCCGCTTTTGTATGGAGCAGTATCAGACTTTTACTGAATAAAACCACACACCCGTGTCTTTCAGGTTACTCTTTGTGTTTTAGGACCACGGGTTTTCTTTTCAGAAATTCCTAGTGGGCATTGACCCTGCTAGGCCTGCACGGTTATGCTGGCATTCATATGTGAGTCTCCATAGATGCGGACTTTTGGACGGCGAACTCATTTGTCGGGGCCTTACGGGGACGCCTAGGGCCAATGCTTTAGGTATAGAACTGAGAAATTGTGTGTGACAAAAACAAGATTTTAATGAAAATCATTTTTTCATAGCAAGCTTTTATAGCTCGATATACGATGGGGTTGTGTCATTTAACTACCAAGTCCCTATAGCCACCTTCCAGTTGCATAATCAGATCAGCCACATGTCATAATGATTTTGCATTGTCATCTGATTTACACATGCATGCAAGCATGCATAATTAATGCTCGTCAAGACGAATCATACGAGCCCAAACTCGATGGGGTTGTGTCGTTTAACTACCAAGTCCCTATAGCCACCTTCCACTTGCATAATCAGATCAGCCCCATGTCATATTGATTTTGCATTGTCATCTGGGTCATTTCACGCAAGCTAATTTTTTGCTAATTTCGGTGGTATTTTTTATTTGTAGATTTTCAGATGAAAAAATTAACTTACCTATCTTATTCTAGAACACAAGTTTCAGTTATCGTGTTCGAGATTAAGATAATTTAATTTTTTCATCTGAAAACCTACAAATAAAAAATACCACCGAAATTAGCAAAACATGAGCCTGCGTGAAATGACCTATCTGATTTACACATGCATGCAAAATTTCAGCTCAATCGGTAACCGGGAAGTGGGTCAAATTTACTTTGCAAGACTTGATGACGGACAAACATCGGGACAGGTGAAACTAAATAAAAGCTTGTAAAATAGTTTGAGCGCGATTATTCTGGTGATGACTTTCGATTACTGACTAAAAAGTCAGTAAAAGTCTGATACTGACAGTAAAACCATACCAGTTTCTTTTGATGTGTATCACACAGGTTGTTTCTCAAGTTCATAGCGCTACACAAAACTTCCATAACCATCTTAGAATTCCATTGTTTGAAACAGATTAAATGCTTCAGAGTTGGAAATCGCAATCTGAAAAAAATATTTAAAATCGTTATATTATAGCCGCAAGACGTCTGTTGCTGGACATAATTCTTTAACAACAAGCGTCACCACATCGAACGGTTCTGTGCGTCTTCAATCCAGCAGACGCAAAAGGTACCAGTCGGTAACCGTTTATGCTAGGACAAAATATGCTGACCAGATTTAAAGACAAGAGAATAAAGTAGTTAGAAACACAGCTGCAGATTTAAGGCGTTTTCAATTTATGCGTAAGTGCCGCAGCCGGCCGGTTGCAGTACGTTAGCAATCCGACAACAAGCGCCTAAATAGAAAACGTATCTGGCTGCCGTGCGTTTGTTTGCCAATTATGCGCTATTGTTGAATAGCGCATAATTGGCACTATTCACGCACTATTCAGCACCGCACTATACAACACTGCATTATTCAGCACCGCACTATTCAACACCGAATTGAACACGTGTTGCTTGTGACGATCCGTTGTCGACCGTTCGTCGAGTGATTGCCGCACCGCGCGCTTTGTATAAAAAATACGAACGTCCGTTACGTACTCAGTACGACTAACGTACCGCATCCGCACAGCAGCAGGTCGTCAAAAAAAAAAAAATCGCATACTTACATTGAAAGCGCTGTCATTCTGGACTGCGAAGTTTTGGCTTTTCAACATGTAAGTACAATTCCTCGGAAACGTGGGGCAGTTCTTGCAGCCTGTGAAGTCCCTTGGAAGCGTTTATGCTACTGACCTGGCCTTTTTTTAGGTGAGAAGTCATCCAATGGCTTTTCCCACTGTTGGGCGGAGCGAGAGGGCATTTTTTGTCAGACTTTTACTGACTAAAACCCTCTCTTGGGTTTTCTATTCAGAAGTGAACCCTGGGTGATCATTCACCCATGGTCCTAGTAGGCTTCGACCTTGTTGGGCGCGCTTTGATCTTTAGCGTACCTAGGCTAGCTATATTAGCCAAGAGCTCCTAAGTACAACGGATCCAATGGAAGTCCAGGTAGGAAAACTGAGGTAGGTTTAGGTACTACTTACTAGACCTCTCAAAACGTACTTACTGACACATCGTGCGCTGAGATTTCTGTGAAAATATATCATATTTTAATATAGATTTACAACAATTTGAAGCTATAAAGCTATCTATTAAATTTGGACAAAGATATTTCGTCATTTTCTTTCATTAAATCCTTTCCCCCCCTAAAAAAATCGGTGACTGGCTAAAATGTCAAAGTGATACGTTTTGACTTGACATTGTTTGACATTATCATGATTGTCTATACCTACCTGCTAAAAAAACCCTGTTTTTAAGTAAAAAGGTTTGAATTACTATAGACTCAAACCATGGAATCGCCTCGGACAGGCGTTCCAGCAGCTAAATACGGCAAAGTAAGTACAGTTGCCATCATGGATCTTGAGCGCACGGCGTTAGAGTGGGGATCGCCTTGCGCATTCCATACATTGGCGAGCCAATCGTCTTCGTTGTTAGATACATGCAGCAACGCAGTGAACGAATGAGGAGTGACGTCTATGACGCGATGGTGCGGCCAGCCAATCACTGACACTCCCCGCCCCCGCGTCGCACTTCGCACCACTAAAGAGACCGAATATTTGACTTCTGCGCAAGTGTTCAAGATCCGTGATAGCAACTGTACTAATACTTATAATACGTGCCACACAACTTATATTCATCATCATTTCAGTCGATAGACGCCCACTGTTGGACCTATGTGGCTTCCTAAGTGTCGCTGTAACAACCGGTCCTGTTCGACTCGCATCCATCGGATTCCTCCGACCCTCGCTAAGTCATTGGTCCACCTTGAGGGAGGCATTCGACTGCTACGTCTTCCAGTTTGTGGTCGCCACACCAGAACATAACAGCCCAATTGACCATCTGGTCTGCGAGCAATGTGTCTGCCCATATATGTCGTTCCGAGCCTTGGTTGAGGCCATGGTCCGGAGCGAGGAGGAGTGGCAGGCGGTCGCCGACTTCTGCGAAGCAGTAATGCTCGCAAAGGAGGAGGCCGACCGCATCAGGCAACGGCCCTCTCGCCGCCGCCGCCGGGATTCCGATCCCGATTTTCGGCCACCGTAGGCGCGGGCTTGCGGACAGTGAGCAATGGATAGTTCGCTGTCCGGCGGTCCGGTAACTATCCGGACAATACCTAAGTCGTCAACGGCGCGCACTGTTCCCGCGCGCCTCAAGGAGTTGTCAGCAACAGCAGGGACCCAGCCGGGTCGAAGCCTACTGGGGCCAGGGTTATCCGAAAGGGAACTCGAGCCCCGGTATGAAGGCTAGAAGGAACAGGGTGGGTCGTTTAGTCAGTAAGAGTATGACACTATCTCCCGCTCCGCCCAAGAGCGCGGGTTGTCATTGGATGATTTTTCCCACCAAAAAAGAGGGGTATGTCGGTAACCTTGGTTCTCCTGCGGATAACTTCATTACAGCTTCTATGAAACCGTTCAAATACAGTCAATTTCTCTAAGTTCTTTGGTGTCGTAAAGTTAGTGAACGGTAACTCATTTGGATAGTTTGAAAAATATAATTGACAGTACCAACTGCCGCGAACAGCGGACGCCGAGGCGGCCCCCGTGCTTCAGAAACGCCTTTGAGAAAATTCCTTAATTGCATTGCAATCGATGAAGAGTAAGCTAGATAAATAATTATCCAAATACGGTTAAAGTTTGTATCTCGTATATTACCTATATTACATAAAATAGAATTTTACAAACGTAAGAAAAAAACAAGTTAACTCTTTATATTAAAAGTATAAATCTCAAAATAATACGGAAATGCAAAGGCCAAAAATACCTCGTCGTAAATAGCTCGTCGCGTCGTTTAGAACAGTTTCCGCTAAATCGTTTCCAAATTGAAGTACGTATAACTCACAACCAGTGGCGGATTTAGCTATCGCGGGGCCTGTAGCAAATTCGACCAAGGGGCCCTTTTTTAAGGTGGAAAATCATCCAACAACTTTTCCCGTTCTAGAGCGGAGCAGGTCAGGTGTCAGGCTTATATTGACTAAAACAACACCTATGTTACTTCCTTACCCCTTGCTTTCCAGGACCACAAGTAAATTGACTATCCCATAAAAAAAAAAATCAGCTGTATTTAGATTTCATGTAGTATCTAACAAAAAAAAAGTAATCAAAAATATTGATTGTTTTATTTTGTTTTATTAGATTGTGTTTTTTTTTTAGGTGGGAAGGAAGTAATCCAATGACATCTCCCGTCTGTGGGCGGGGCGGAAGGGCGTGTCAGACTTTTACTACTAAACCCATTCCTAGTTTCTTCGTTGCCTTTCATTCTAAAGGGCCGGGTTTCCCTTTCAGAAGCAAATCAATGGCCCTAGAAGGCTTCGACCTTGCTGGGCCCTTACGAGATTGGGTTTAACCTCGAACATGCGGGGCCCCGGAATGAACTAGGCCTGTAGCATTTGCTACTCTTGCTATATGGCTAATCCGCCACTGCTCACAACAGGTAAACAACAAACAACAACAGTTTGACATCGCAAACCGAACAACAACGCCGTGATGAATGGGATTGACGGAGTCGCTTCGTTAACGACGCAAACTTTCAATGGCAATGACAAAGGACAGTTACGCTACAGAAATACAGGAGAGATTTTACGTTTAAATAGTCAAATATTTATGTCATCATTGGGGTTTTTTTTGTGGTGGGTATAAATCATCCAAATGACATCCCCCGCCCTTGGCTGGAGCGGGAGATAGTATCAGACTCTTACTGACTAAAAAACTCACCCAGTTCCTGCGTTGCCATACCGGGGCCGAGCCTCCCTTTCAGAACTTGACTCTTAGCCCCAGTAGGCTTCAACCCTGCTGGGCCTCTACAGTTGCTGACAAGGGCGGACGGTGAGCTACTCACCTAGCTAGCTATATCATCGTTGATGGTGAGGCGCATTAGTTTATTAAGAGCCTATTCACTCTAGCCTTTAAGACACCCAAATTATAACCGGACGGGAAGACCGCAGCAGGCAAATTGTACGAGTCCTTCGATGTATACGGTATAAATGACGAGGCGAAACGGTTAGTCCGGACCGTAGAGGTTTCAACAATGTAAGGGTCGCCGTATTGATTTCATCGGTTACGGATATTTCTACGAGTATAAGGTTGAATTTTGGAGAGTGTGATCTCATTTCTACCATCGGATGTCGGGGTTGTTGGGTAGAAATGAGATCACACTCTCCAAAATGCAACCTTATACTCGTAGAAATATCCGTAACCGATGAAATCAATATAATCTCATTTCTACCATCGGATTTCGGGTTATCCGATGGTAGAAAGGAGATCACACTCTCCAAAATGCAACCTTATGCTCATAGAAATATCCGTAACCGATGCAATTAATGATAGACCATTCTGACGTTATTGTAATAGCAGACTTTTGAGACCCTGGACTTCTGCTCCTGATCTGCACAGTATCAGAAAATGTTTGTGCCTCATCGTTTATTTGGCTAACGAATTCTACAAACTCACCACGCCTGCCACAATCGACATTTGCTCGATTTTTTTATTGAATTGTTTCTTTTACGGTGAAACGTGAATAAATGAATACTGGATGTTAGACTGATACAGAAGTGTTTTCCAGAAAATGTTGGGTGAGCGTTTGATACAAAATACAGTGATCTAAGATCCGATAGAAAAAATCTGTTTTCTCATCTGTTATTTGAGTATGATAAATATTATATGCTGGGTAATGCGCTCATTAAGGGCCAAGCGCCCGAAAAGTGCCATAAAACAGTGATTTTCTGAGGCCTACTCCTCCGTAACGGCTAGGTCAATTGGTTTGAAAAAAATATATGTTTATAATAGATTCATGAACAATAATATTAACATTTGATTTTTCGTGCAATTAATACTTTTGTCAAAAAAAAATATTTAGCAATTTCGTAACTTTTCCCTACTCCTTCGAAACGGCTTGGACCTTTAGAAACATTTTTACACATAAAAATTGGTGGTTAAATATTCTTCAAAGTGAACATTGCATATGTAAATCAATCAATATCTCGCAGAGAAAATGGATTTAAAGCGCTTTCCGGGCGCTGCTGGCCGCAAATAAATGCACAGATTTGCGTACTGCCGCTTAGGCGAGTGCGAGAATTGCGTTCACATAATTTCGGTCAGATACTTCAAGGGAGTATACGCCTTAAGACATTGCGCATAGGTTGCCTAGCTAAATCTGATGCCAATGATGTTAAACAAAAAAAAAATGTTGTTACATTTTTGACACCAATTACCCCGTCATTCTTTCAGAAGATCAGAAGATCTGAAAGAATGTGCCCCAAGGAACTGAAAAACTATAGGTTGCTTCCTTTTTTTTTGGTACAAATAGGAGGGTTGCCTCGCTTAAAGAGATGAGTAAATATCATAATCGATTTTTTTTCATGTCAATTACAGTTTTTTACAAACAAAACAGAATCTATTAGTAACGATACGACGATTGTTAACATTTTATTGATGGTTGTAATTATTTATTATTTTTCTTGCTTTTTTTATATAGCCTCTTTTTAGGGTTCCGTAGCCTAATGGCAAAAAATGGAACCCTTATAGATTCGTCACGTCTGTCTGTCCGTCCGTATGTCACAGTCACTTTTTTCCGAAACTATAAAAGCTGTTGAAACTTTGTAAGTAGATGTATTCTGTGAACCGCTTTAAGATTTTCACACAAAAATAGAAAAAAGCAATAAATTTTGGGGGTCCCCCCATACTTAGAACTGAAACTCAAAATTTTTTTTTTCATCAAATCCATACGTGTGGGGCATCTACGGATAGGTCTTCAAAAATTATATTGAGGTTTCTCAAATCATTTTTTTCTAAACTGAATAGTTTGCGCGAGAGATACTTCCAAAGTGGTAAAATGTGTGCCCCCCCCCCCCCTCTAACTTCTAAAATAAGAGAATGATAAAACTTAAATAAATATATGATGTACATTACCATACAAACTGCCAACGAAAATTGGTTTGAACGAGATCTAGTAAGTAGTTTTTTTTTAATACCTACGTCATAAGTCTAAAAAAATACACTATTATTAAAACATCGATCAAAGTTACAATTAACTACAAGAACTTTTATATTACGTTACTTGATGCAACGGAACCCTTCATGGGCGAGTCCAACTCGCACTTGGCCGGTTTTTTTTGTTTTGTAATGTGAATGTGAGAACACTGTATACCCCACGAACTTTCAGATTACTTTTTTTTATTATGTTTTTTTTTTGTGTTTTTGTGTACAGTCTACACTGTTCTTACATAATATGCGCATATAAATATTGTAACATGAACCACTTTTTTTTTTAAAGAGGACCATGGAGTTTCTTGCCGGTTCTTCTCCATAGGAAACGAGCAATTTGGAACCGTGCACTAGCTTCTGACGTTTTATAAGTGCCCATGTAGGCCTATGTGAAATAAAATATTTTGACTTTGACTTTGATAGGAGTCAATTTGGAAGTATTTGGTTAAAGCGCCGTACGCACGATCCATCTTGACGTACGTCCGGCGACGTCCGTAGTGACGTGACACGGGACGTGCACGATGACATTTCGATCCAGCAAGCCCCCCCCCCCCCCCCGCTTGCTGGATCGAAATGTCATCGTGCACGTCCAGCAAGCAATTAATAATAATAATTGACGTACGTCAAGCCTACGCACGGGAGTTTTGCATCGTGCATCGTGTATGACCTTGGCGGGACGTACGTCAAGATGGATCGTGCGTACGGTGCTAAAGTCGAAAATATCAAAATGTTCGCGATCTCAGACAAATCAACATCATTGGCACCAGATTTAGCTAGGCAACCTATTTGGAATGTCTTAATAAACGCATTGTCTAGCCCATAATATTTATCTTAGTCGAATAACAGATGAGGGAAGAGATTTCTTCGACGGATCTCGTACTAGAGGGTGTAAGGGTCAGCCCTCCACAAACTTTAAGGGCTTGCTCAGTAGACGAAACTGAACAACTTTCCACAAGATTTTTTTTCAGGAAACGATAGAAAAATCGGCCTTTTAATACAACATTAAACTTGTTTAGAATCCGATGGATGCGTGACGCACAGGAACGGTCGTTGTGGCGACGCTTTGGAGAGGCCTATGTCCAACAGTGGACGTCTTTCGGCTGATATGATGATGACGATGATGAACAGACTAGAGAATTGTTTGGACAGTCTTTATGGAGACGCCGACTTTTTTTCCTAAAAAAAAAACTTGTGAAAGGTTGTTCAGTTTCGTCTGCTGAGTAATGCCTTAAAGTTTGAGGAAGTATGTCTCTTACACCCTGTATAACGATATCAGAGGCTTTACCTCGAGTTCTGACTGCGATCCATTTGACGTCCTAAACTGATTTGTTAAAGAGATGAAGTTATACAAGGTGTTAGGGACAGCCCTCCACAAACTTTAAGGGCTTGCTCAGTAGACGAAACTGAACAATCTTCTTTTTTTTTTTTTTCAGGAAACGATAAAAAAAAAAATCAGCCTCACCACACAAAATGATAAACTTGATTGGACAATTTGTATGGCGAGGCCGATTTTTTTTCGTTTCCTGAAAAAAAATCTTGTGGAAGGTTGTTCAGTTTCGTCTACTGAGCAAGCCCTTAAAGTTTGTGGAGGGCTGTCCCTTACACCTTGTATAATTATGGTGTATAGCTCCATCAGTCTTTGTCGCTCGCAAACTTGACATTTTAAAACGTCATGGTAAGGCATGAAGTATCAAAGTAAAGGTAGCCATACACGCATGGGTATTGACAGGTTTGCCTGGACAGTTGAACGTGTATATTGCACGACGCTTACTCCAAACCTACACAAGGTTTGGAGTAAGCGGAACAGAGAGTAGAGTCCTACATACCTCCGTTGAAAAGGGAGGATCCTCCGACTAGACGGGTGTTATATATAACACACGTCTAATCGAAGGATCCTCCCATATCTGGTGGGTTACTGCCCGATACATAATTTCGGGCTGTCGAATATACTCTAATCGCGCGGAGAACTTTACTTGCGCGATGCAGGATTTCGTATTTTCTACGTAGTTCTTACGTGGCGCCATAGATGTCGCTACACAGATTTCCACACAAGCTTATCTGACAGGTATAGATAACTGTGCAGGCAAACCCGTCAGGAACACCCTGACGTGTTTGGCTACCTTTAGGATAATTTTTTTCACGTTTTGGGTAAAAGACTCCTATGTCAATCGTCGTAAGGTAAATTTTATATTTTAGGAAAAAATCTTTACGTTAATAGATATTTCTGGTATCGACAAGGTATACAAGTGTAGGAATAAAAAATCAGGATCGTAGCTTGCAGTATATCAGTTTATTTTTGCCATACTTAAATTCAAAAAACATGAAGGTCAGTAAGAAATAACGCCTGATAAAAATCTTATAGCCAAAATTTATTGAATATATTCTCTACTGAGAATAACTCAAAAAGTGAAAAATAAAAAGAAATGTTTGTGGCCCATGGGGGGATCGAACCCACGACCTTCGCGTTATTAGCACGACGCTCTAACCAACTGAGCTAATGGGCCGATATGTCGATTTGTGAAATAGCGCACTAGTAAGTCTCTGCTATCCTCGTCCTCCTTTGTGTCGTTCATCTGCAATATTATGTAAAACCACATGTAAGACAGAGTTCCTACGCGATCCATTTTACGATTTAAACCGAACTGTCATACTTCTTTCTCGCTCGTACGCCTGAAATTTTTATACGTCATGGTAAAAAGCCCCAGTCGTTTGGTTACTTATTGCTGATTAGTGATATCGTTGGTAATTAATAGGAAAATGTGCAATATTACCTGCATTATAATTGTCATATTGATTTATAATTTTCTTTCTCACAAACAATATTTGTTTTGTTAAATGGAAGAAACAAACGTGTTGCGCCGACCCCAAATAAAATGGGACAAGGGCAGGAAGAAGAAGAAGAAACAATATTTGTTTTGTTTCAAGTCAAGTCGTACACAAATTCTAATACATTTTATTTTAATGTCATGTTCATGTTTAACTTTTCAGAATTGCTTTTGATATGTAGTTTCAGTTTTTTTTTAGTTTTAATTTAGTTTGTTTTTTGTTCTTAATGTTTATTAGTTTGTTTCATAAAATGAGTGACATTTTGGGATATATATAAACGCTAATAACTTTGCTGTTTAGGAAGATGATTTATTGAGACTACTTAAATAACAACAAGATCTTTTCTAATAAGCCCCTTAAGTACCTATTGGTACTAATTAAATATTAGCGGTGTATAATATTCAATTCTATTTCAAGTAGGTAGCTGCTTAAATGTAAGTACGTACTACAATGGGTTTAGGCGGTTATCACACTGTCACGCACCCCGCAGCCTAGTGCGTGAATGCGTGTCTTAACGTTGCTTGTAAGTATCTCCGTTTGTATAGAAAACACGCATAATCCAACACACTGAACATGCATCCACGCGCGTTCATGCAGATCACTCACCTACATGCGGAGAAACATGCAATCACGCGCGTGGGTGCGGGGCGACACGCAAGGTACGGCACACTGAGCCTCGTAGTACCGTGTGTGATTTTGTATAAAATGAGTCTGAGCCTGTGTGAATTTACAAAACACACCTACGCGCGTGAGTGCGTAAAAAACCCGCACAATGATGCAGATCTGCACTTCCGCAATGTACGTGTATAGGTGCGTTTTCACGCGCTACGCTGCGTGGTGCGTGACAGTGTGATAACCGCCTAAGTAACCGCACGATTTAACAAATATCACGGATATTCCGCAAACCTTTTCCCCAAAAGTCTTGAGTGAAAAGTTAGATTATCGCACGTGATCTCATTTTGGGATACTTCCTTTCTTGTTCTTTAGTAATATCGGTAAAGTGGGGTTCTGTGGAAGATCCTTATTTAATCTGATTCGATTTTGTACCGATGGAGTTTGGAAGAACCGATATGATATGTAGGAACGGCTTTGAACTTTTGAGATACTGAATATCGATGACTTAGAGTGAAAACGTCGGATATGCAATTTAAGGTAATTTTATTTTATTATATTTCTGAAAAGAAAAGCTCGTAACGCACTATCTTGATACTTGTAGGGTCATCTGCGATGTTAAATGCATGACTTATTCGAGTCAGTTTGGTGTAGGTAATCGTAGGGTGTATAAAGGTAGACACACGCTAGGGTATACCTGATAGGTTTGCCTGTACAGTTGAGTTGTACTGGTAAACCGGAGCGTGTAGGTTTGTGCAGGTTTTTATACGCTTGTATGAAAACCTGCACATTTTTATTTATTTATTAATCAAGATAAAACCGACAGCTTCTGTGTACAACATTTTAGAAGTATGGATAACAATTAGCCTAAGTCTTACACAGTTGCCAATTTCAGGTCAACCAGCATTCACAAAATAAGAAATGATTTACAGTACAAAAGTAGTTATTACATATATAAATTGAAAATTAAAAATCAAAATTGAAATGGAACAAATCAAATTATCAATACCAATACATGAACAAAATCAACAACATAATTAGCCATTCAAAAAGAACAAAACAATTAACATTAATCAAAATAACAAATAGTTAAGGCCTTATACATCAGCAACAAAGTTAAAACAGCAGATAATAAAATAAAAACGGTTTGGAATATAATAAATAATGAAACCAACAGAAACAAAAGAAATAATAATGATTACACATTGGAGACTCATCATGGTCTTATTAGCGATAACAAACTAGTTGCAGAAGAATTTGTAAATTTCTTTACCAGTATTCCAATTAAAACTACTGAAGCCCTAAATTCGTCGCCATCGCATGCTTTTGGTTTATTACAGGCGAACGTTGCAGCCCCTTCGACTGAATTTAACTTTAAACATATAAACCCCATAACAGTAATAAAAGCTTTTAAAGAAATCAAGATTAAATTGACAGAAGATCTATGGGGTATGTCTATCAAAGTTTGTACCTCAATTATTGAGACTGTAGCGCCGTACTTAGCGTTAATATTTAATTTGTGTATATATCAAGGAGTCTTTCCGGATCTAATGAAATATAGTAAAGTGATACCACTTTTTAAATCCGGAGACAGTAAAGACACTAATAATTATAGGCCGGTGTCCGTTTTGCCGGTTTTAGCAAGATATTTGAAAAGGTGATGTTAAATCAAATGCTTAATCATTTTAACACCAATAACATCTTACACGATAAACAGTATGGTTTCACCAAAGGACGTTGTACAACTGACGCTGGTGTCTCCTTACTAAAACACATTTTTGATGCGTGGGAGGAGGCACAAGATGCTATAGGCATCTTCTGCGACCTGTCTAAGGCGTTTGATTGTGTGGTTCATGAAACATTACTCCTGAAACTGGAGCATTACGGACTACAGACGGCGAAACAGCGTTAAGCTTATTGAAATCGTATTTGAATGACAGACAGCAACTAGTTCAAATAAACGGTGTCAATTCGTCGGGATTAAATGTGAAAATGGGGGTACCCCAAGGTTCAATTTTAGGTCCTTTTTTATTTTTAGTTTATATTAATGATTTACCCTATTTGTTGAAAAATAAACTTAATATGGTGTCGTTTGCTGACGACACTTCTTTGATTTTTAAGATAAATAGAAGGACTAATAATCTTGACGATGAAAATAACGCTTTATTGCAGGTCCAAAACTGGTTCACTGCTAATAATCTAGTTCTAAATGGGAAAAAAACTAAATGCATAAGATTTTCCTTACCAAATGTCATAAGTAGTGATTGCGACATAGTATTGAACAATGAGAAACTAGAATTTGTTGATAAAACAGTTTTCTTGGGGATTACGCTTGACTCTAGGCTACAATGGGGTCCTCACTTAAGGCGTATAGTTCCTTGAACCATCTGGCCGAAATTATGTGAACGCAACTCTCGCACTCGCCTAGGCGGCAGTACGCAAATCTGTGCATTTATTTGCGGCCAGCAGCGCCCGGAAAGCGCTTTAAATCCATTTTCTCTGCGAGATATTGATTGATTTACATATGCAATGTTCACTTTGAAGAATATTTAACCACCAATTTTTATGTGTAAAAATGTTTCTAAAGGTCCAAGCCGTTTCGAAGGAGTAGGGAAAAGTTGCGAAAAGTTGCGAAATTGCTAAATATTTTTTTTTGACAAAAGTATTAATTGCACGAAAAAATCAAATGTTGATATTATTGTTCATGAATCTATAATAAACATATATTTTTTTCAAACCAATTGACTTAGCCGTTACGGAGGAGTAGGCCTCGGAAAATCACTGTTTTATGGCACTTTTCGGGCGCTTGGCCCTTAACATCTCTTGCAGGACGGCTTAGCTCGGCTGCATATGCTGTTAGAAAAATCCGCCAATTTACGGATGTTGATACCGCTAGACTAGTCTATTTTAGTTATTTTCATAGTGTCATGTCGTACGGTATCTTACTATGGGGACGGGCTGCAGACATCGAATCTATCTTTATATTACAGAAAAGAGCCATCAGAGCTATTTACAATCTCCGCCGGTGCGATTCTTTAAGGGAACTGTTTAAAGATATTAACATAATGACGGTACCTTGTCAATATATCTATGAAAACATCATGTATGTTAGAAAAAATCTTCATCTTTTTAGCAAAAGAGGCGATAGACATAATTATGTTACAAGAAATAGGGATCAATTAGTTCAACCAGGTTTCAGACTGGCTAAAGTGGCCTCTTCTTTCATGGGGTACTGTTTGAAATGTTATAATAAAATACCACCCCAAATATTAGAACTCAATGAAACGAAATTTAAATCTTGTATTAAACGCACACTATGCAGGCAAGCATATTATAAGTTGGAGGATTATATTCAAGATAAAAATGCTTGGCTCAATGCTGGTCCAGCTCCACTACCACTAGGACGTACTAATTAGTTGATTAGTTGGAAACTAATATTATTATTTTTTAATTTTTTTTTTAATTTGAAAGACACAATTGCATTGTATAATGTAGAAGCACTTTTTCCAAGTTTGTGAATGTGAAGCACCATGGAGCATTTTTATTAGGTTACAACTTTTTTTTATTTTTTTATTTGACATTACGAGCATGGCAGTTGAGAGTTTGTCATGCTCACTCAAATGTCTCGCTGTTGGTGGCACGTGTTATTGGGTCATTCAGTTCCCTTCAAAATGGTTGAGCTGAGTGGGGCTGATGCACGCGTCATGCTCGTGAACGGGTGCCGTCAGATGGGACTGGTCATCTCTTAGCTGCCAGTGGCTTAATTCAGTTTCTATCTTTTAATTATTTTACATTTTTTATTTCATTATTGACATTGTGCTCACATGATAGAAGCAACAAGTAATATGTAACCAAGCATTATATGTAACACATAATATGATTTAAAAGAGTGTCCATGGAGTTTCTTGCACGTTCTTCTCCATAGAGACCTACTCTTTGGAACGTGCAATTTAGCTTCACTTTTCTTGGACTGACCGACATTTGACTATTCAAAAGTGCCTGTAAATGGTCTATTTGAAATAAATGTTTTGATTTGATTTGATTTGATTGATTTGATTTGATTTGTTAAAATATTAGAGATAATCAATCAAAGCAAAAAGAAACAAGAAACAAACATGGCTATTGAATCAAAATAGAAGAATAATCAGAGTTATCAAAAATGTATTCTAATTAAGAAAATTAACATAATAAAAATAATTGAGCAAAATAATCATTATAATCATAAAAATTGGAATAAGTAATTAAAATAGTCACTATTATTATTAAAATAGTCAAAGTAATTCACATAGTCAAAATATCAAATTAAAATAATCAACACATACACGCTCCCTGACAGTTTTGCCTGCCTACCTGTCAGGTTAAAGCTTACTTGACAGGTATAACTGTACAGGCAAACCTGTCAGATATAGCGTGTATGGCTATTATTTTTAAAATCCTTGGGTGTAATCACATCGCGACGGGGCGCGTCAAAGCTTGCGGACAAAAATAAAAACAATTTTTCAAATTTAAATAAAACATGCAGAAGCACATTAAAATTACATGAAAATAAAGGTCTAAATTAGTTTTCTGTGCCTCTTGAAAAGTTACTTATATCACATTTACGAGGTATTCACTCTGAGCCATCGATGTGGCTATTTTTAGTACTTAAATTGAACTGGTCGATTTTTATGTCTACCATTAGAGAGTTGAGTGTGCGGTTTTTATTTCAATCGTCGTCTCGCACCAAGAATTATTTCGGTATTGTAGGTTGCTTACATTCACAGGACACCCAGATGTAGAACCACTATTTGTAAGCCATTAAAATTTTACCACCACCACCAAGGCAAGGAAAAAAGTGGCACGGCCGTAACTATTGCTGGTCTGAGACATCCTCCCGCTCCGTCTTAGACATAAGTCATTGGACGATTTTCCACCTTAAACAAAGGAACACTAGGTTTTAATTAAATTATGACCCTCTCTGCACCCAGAGCGGGAGACCTTTATTAAGTACTAACTTTTGCCCGCTGCTTCACCCGCGTCCATAAAATATAGCCTGTCACTCAGGAACAAAGTAGCTTTCTGTCAAAGAAAATTTTTTTGCAATCGGACCATTACTTCCAGAGTTTACCTCCTACAAACAAAAAAAAACATAAAAACATTTAAAAAAACTTTACTTCTTTATTATATTAGTGTAGATTAATAAATTTAATTATAAGTGTAGATGTGACGATTTCACACATAAAAAAAGCGGATAAACAAAAAGACAGGAGCGGAAAGGGCTTCTTTATGAAAAATCGAGACAGAACTAAAAACACGATCGCGTTTAAAAACGTCAGTTGCATATTCAAAAGAAAACTTTATAGGGTATAACAACAACACTGAAAATGGTGGAATTTTCTCCTTAACTCCCAAATCGGTAAAAAAGCTAATCCGAGAAAGATCCGTATCCTTGTCACACAATTTAGAAAATAAAACGCTTTCTTAGCGTATGAATTAGACAAGCTGGCAAACGCTACTATGCTTAATAGCATAGCATAGTCGTTATAATGTTCCCACTGCTGGGACTCAGGACTCAAATCCACCACGTGGGCCCAGTGCAGATTCTAGGACATGCCGGTTTCCTCACGATGTTTTCCTTCACCGTTTTGAGAGTAGTGGTGACGAAATAAATGACACAAAGTAATGCGCCTGGCTGCGTTTGAACCCGCGACCTACAAAATCGGGGCCGTTATCGCTCGGCCACTACTGCTCTCACTATGATATATAGGGTGACTGGTAATTAGTGTACGATACTTTAACACGTGATTGTGCTCATGATAACCAACAACTTTTACTATGGGAACAAACCTGAAATCGCGAAAAAAAATGTTGCTGTTAGCTGTTCAGTACATTTATGTTTGTCTAATGCACTGAACAGCTGATATTTTTTTCGCGATTTCGGTTTTGCTTCCATAATAAAAATTGTTTTTTATCGTACACTTATTGCCAGTCACCCTATCTATAATATAAAAATGAATCGCAAAATGTGTTGGTAAGCGCATAACTCAACAACGCCTGGACCGATTTCGCTAATTTTTTTTTTGTTGTGTTCGTTATTATGAGGAGAAGGTTTTTATGGAAAAAAAAAATAGGGTAGTGTAGGGTAGAGTAGGGTAGTGTAGGGTAGAGTAAGGTAGAGGAGGGTAGAGTAGAGTAGGGTAGGGTAGAGTAGAGTAGGGTAAAGTAGAGTAGAGTAGGGTAGGGTAGAGTAGGGTATAGTAGGCTGAAGTAGGGAAGAGCGGGAGCGAAGCCGCGCGGGTACAGCTAGTATTATATAAAAAAAAGCATTAATTCAGGCAACCAAAGGCACCCATACAGCAAATACACAACAATACATTCAGTCGAACACAGAACCCCCCTCCTCCCCTTCGAAGTCGATAAACACAACAAACTCATTCACACTATCGGATATGTCCGGACATTACTGAAGCAACATGTCTGCTACAGTAAGGTCCGATATAAGGACAAAATCTGCCGGCAATCATTGCCAGAACTGTATTGGAGCTGCCCCGGAGTAACGGGTGACAGGACAGAATGGAAGAAAAAAACGTGTTGCGCCGACCCCAAGTAATATGGAATAAGGGCAGGAATATGAAGTTTACCTCTAATAGAAGCTTGAAATTTTTTTTTTTGAAGGTGATAACTCATATAATGTCTTTTCTCACCCTAAGATGGAGCGCAAAGGCCTGTCAAACTATTACTGACTAGTTTTTGCTCGCGGCTTCGCCCGCGTTCATAAATTATAGCCGATGTCACACAAGAATAAACTAGCTCTCTATCGGCGAAAAATTTTTAGCAAACGAACCAGTATTTTCAAACAAAAAAACATAAAAACAAAAAACAAACTTTACCTATTTATAATACTAGTGTAGATTAATACCACACCTGGTCTATGTCTCTTCAGTTGCCTTTTGCGTTCTTGGAGCTAAAGGAAACTGAAGGAGCCTGCTAATTGTGTAGAAACCTACGTATATATAGATATTTGGAGGTATGCGGAACAGACAGTAAAGTCCCACATACCTCCGTTGAAAAGGGAGGATTCTCCGACCAGACAGGTGTTATAGTCTGGTGGGCGACTGCCCGATAGATGATTTCGGGCTGTCGTATATGTTCAAATCGCGCGGAGAACTGTGATTGCGCGATGCAGGATTTCGTACTTTCTTCGTAGTTCTTATGTGGCGCCATAGATGTCGCTACATCACTCCCCTCCGGAGATCGGAGATCGATGGTTCTTTGATGCTTCATGATGCGTGCCAGGCCCGCGTAGGTTGGTTCCAGTGGGTCGGAACCGATGCCGCATAGTTCTCGGTGAGTCGGAACTGTCTGCGGTGATGCCCCAGTGAGTCGGGGTGTTGCTATCCCTGTGAGTCGGGATGACGCCCCAGTGAGTCGGGGTGATGATGTCCCAGTGAGTCGGGATGATGCCCCAGTGAGTCGGGGTGGTGCTGTCCCAGTGAGTCGGGATGATGCTGCAGGCTCCAGTGAGTCGGAGTAGTGCTGCTGGCTCCAGTGAGTCGGAGCGGTGCTGTGCGACGTAGGGCTTGACTGCTGGCGTCGACCAGGAGAGGTTCTTCATAGCTCTTTATGTGACTGGCCGAAGGTGCAGTGTGCCAAGCCAAGGTCGCTGATGAGGCTGAAGGTGATGACCAGGTATAACCAGGTAGGCATGCTGGTGGTCAGGATACCCTCTATAGCCGTGGGTGCTGGTTGCATGGCTCGCTGCTCGAAAGCTTGAGGAAGTGATGATGACGTCACGAAGTAGTAGCTGCACGAATGCTGCGCTGACGTTCTTTGTCGAGGGTCACCAGTTTGGAGGTATGCGAAACAGAGAGTAAAGTCCCACATACCTCCGTTGAAAAGGGAGGATCCTCCGACCAGACAGATGTTATAGTCTGGTGGGCGACTGCCCGATAGATGATTTCGGGCTGTAGTATATGTTCAAATCGCGCGGAGAACTGTGATTGCGCGATGCAGGATTTCGTACTTTCTTCGTAGTTCTTATGTAGCGCCATAGATGTCGCTACAGATACTTCTATTTTGGTTGTAAAAAATCTATGTTATACCAGGTATTACCAGCTGTCCCCTGAGGTTTGACATGCGTTTTTGGTTATTGCTCCGTTCCCATGGGTCGTAGTGTAATGTTATATTATTGATAGCTTTTCACGCTAAGTGGGCCATCGCACATTAAAAGAATTTATTATTAAATTCAAACCAGTAGTTCCTGAGATTTTTATTGCACAGCATTTTATTTTCCTTAATTGTTATGTGGTTGTATAATAAAAAAAAACTTTTACGGAAGTGATACCTACGGAATTAAGCTATATCTTACTAAGATACCGAGATATTAACAAAATCTCAAACTGCTTTTCAAAGGAGACGTTCAACGGTTGTGTGGGATTGGGCCTAAAATAATTAAATACAATTAAGGGGGCGTGAAAAAATCATATTTAATCATGTTCGACTAACGTAATAAATCAGCTTTCTAAAGCGTTACACTATTACTGATGAAGCAGGGAGGTCGCGACCCTCAGCATTGAGGAATACGACGCAAGGAGGAGGGGGGGGGGACACTATTACTAACTCCCTTTTCTTTCATATCTCTCCTCAAACAATCTATCCATTTTTTCTTTGGCCTCACTCTTCCTCTCCATTCATCTACATAGAGGCAAATCTCTTCTAAATAAGCGCTCTATATAAGGATTTTTGATTTCTACTCAGATGTAACCATATCATTTTTGCTTTAAGAATAAAAAAATGTAAGGAAGCAGCCCTAACAATATAAATTGTCGTGCCTTTCTCGTTTAGGAAGTATTATAATATTTAATATTTTTCCTTCTTGCGCCGGAAAATTCGGTAATTTGGTTTTGTTTGTTTTTGTAATAACGCTATTGAAAATGAGCGTTTTACCTACGAGATCCTTCGGGAAATCAGGTTACGAAAATCTGATAGTACCTTTTTGGTAATCATAAAATAAAAATAAAATTTCTAACAAAAGTTTTTGACTCACAAACTTGATTAGAAAGACACCATATCTCTCAATTTATACGCGTTGTATTTTACTTGGTTTGGACAAAATAACAGGTATTTCCTCTGTGTCTATTTTTGATGCAATATTTTACACTAGGTTTTGCCCGCGGCTTCACCCGCGTACATATAATATAGCCTATGTCATTCAGGAAAAAAATAAAGTAGGTTTTTATCAGTGAAAAAATTTCAGCAATCGGACCAGGGCCTCAAGTCTGCTATTACAATAGTGTCAGAATGGTTTATCATTGATGTCATAATTGTCGATTTTGACAAGTTTGGTAATCTACTAATATAATGGCGTCATTATGACTTTCCAATGGTCAACCACTGACACTCCATTGAAAGAAGTGACATAGAATGGTAATCTCGATTAGACTCTATTGACAAATGAATATTTGACGTTTGCGGTAATCTGCTAAAACTTTGACAGTTTATTTGATCAGTGTTTTACCATTAGAACTTTATTGTGCAGTTATTGGTTATAATATGCTCGAAATTATCATTCTACCACAATTCTAAATTTCAGGACTTTGGGTCAACGGGAAGTACCTTTTGAATTTTGATTACCTTGAGAGTCTCAAAATTTACAAATCCCAGAAAGAGAATAAAGAAGTAAGTTAAGTAGTCCCAAAATACAAATTATTTTTACGTTTTTTTGTGTCATAGACGGCCGTATTTTTTTTTCGTTATCTTAGAAGTTTGATAGTTTTGACAGATAGACAAACGGACAACCAAGTGATCCTATATGGGTTCCTTTTTTTGCTTTTGAGGCCCGAAACCGTTTCTGGGCCAGGATTATCCAAAAGGGAGCTCGAGCCCCGGTATGAAGGCTAGAAGGAACGGGGTGGATCTTTTAGTCAGTAAGAGTCTGACACTATCTCCCGCTCCGCCCACAAGCGGGGGTTGTCATTGGATGATTTTTTCCCACTATAAAAAAAAAGATACGAAACCGTAAAAAATGAACTACCTAATTAAGGACTATTAAAATAAATTGAAATCCTATTATTACCTAAGTAAGAATATAAAGTTGTCATTTTGTAAAACTTTTAGTTTATAATCTGTGTCTTTTCTCTGTCTCATAAAAACATTACATAAACAAAGAAAAACTAATAACACTAGAAATTCCCTAAAATAGAAAATATGGATTAAAAATATTATCTAATATGAAAAATCTAATATCCTTACATTACGCTTCGCCACGGGATGATGTAAATCAGCCGTCAATATGCAATTAGCTATTCATCGTTAGGTTTAAGAGAGATAGAGTATAATGTTTCAGTTACCCGGTATATTTATATACCGGAAGACGCAGCGTTAGAAGGCCTCCCACGAGGTGGAGCGATGACTTACTGGTTCCGGGAATCCGATGGATGCGAGACGCACAGGACTCGTTGTACCTAATGGCTACACTTGGGGAAGCCTATGTCCAACAGTGGACGGCTTTTGCCTGATATGTATATACCGTAAAACTCAACCAATTCAGAACTAAGGAATAAAGTACCTATAATAATATATCCAACAGCTTCTTCTAAAAAAAAAACTGAAATAACTGTACTTGGGTTCAACCCAGGCATACAATAGGGTAGTTTCCAGGGTCAAAATAATTACATTTTATTTAGTCCGTATTTTAGATTATAAAAATATATTGCGAAAAAATGCAGCACGGCGCCGGCGTGACGTTACACGTAACTTGAATGGGCTATAATATCTTTGTCATTTTTGGTTTAATTTACAAATAAAAAAATACGTGTCCCTTATTTTTGAATAATCTAAAAGACGGACTAATTACATTTTTTACGGCAACTAGCCTATTTAGTACGTTTAATTTATTTTATCACAAAATGATGAATTTCCTTCAAAAAAAAAATCGAAAACAAATATGATGAAAAAATACAAATCATCTTATTCTTCTTTCTGACAATCTGTGAGCGTATAGCTTTTAGTTGAATGTCTTACTAAACCTATAAGAAATACAATCACAAAGCTATATTAGGTACTCTTTTCCTGGGACGGAAAGTTATTAAATAACTGCTCCCGCTCTGGGTGGAGCGAGAGGAAGTTACAAACTCTTACTGTTTTTCGAACAATCATAGAGCTCAAAATACTGACCCAGCATAACCTAAAAATATTCTCGTCCTCATTCAACTTCAAATATTTTATCTCAAGCCGGCTGTTACAGTAATATAAATACAATTATAAGTAATAGGTTTTATACTTTATAAGGCACTTATACAGGAGATTATTTTGAAACTAGCCCACGTTTAATTCTGTCCATTAATCATGTTAACCGAATCATAAACCTAGTCTACAAGGATTTGGCTGGAAAGTTTATCAATTAAATATTAATAATAATTTTCCATAAGTATCACACAACGCCGTCTAGCCGCAATCTAAGCAGAGCTTGTATTATGAGTACAAGACAGCTGATAAATATACTTTTGTATTTCTAAATACATACATATTATAGATAAATTACACCCAGACACAGAACAAATGGTCGTGTTCATCACACAAACATTTGTCCTGGGTGGAAATCGAACCCACGACCTCCGCCATAGCAGTCAGGGCTATTAACCACTAGACCAACAGGCCAGTCAATAATATAAGGAGGACTAATATAAGGACGTGGATAGACTTACTATCGCGCTATTTCAGCAGTTATCATATCGGCCCATTAGCTCAGTTGGTTAGAGCGTCGTGCTAATAACGCGAAGGTCGTGGGTTCGAACCCCCCATGGGCCACAAATTACTTTTTTGTTTTTCACTTTTTGAAGTAATTCTTTACTGTTAACGCATCACGTCAATTTCATAACTATGTCATGAAAAATCATAGAGCTTGTTATGTGGGATCGCAGTCAAGCACTAGTTTATCTCAATAAAAAAAAAAAAAAATGTCAGCAAAAATATACATAGTCACCGGGCCATCCAGGTGAGGGAGGGGTTGTTTTGCACTTGCACCAAAGTCAAAGTCAAAGTCAAAATCATTTATTTCAAATAGACCATTTGCAGGCACTTTTGAATAGTCAAATGTCGGTCAGTCCAAGAAAAGTGAAGCTAAATTGCACGTTCCAAAACGTAGGTCTCTATGGAGAAGAACGTGCAAGAAACTCCATGGACACTCTTTTTAAAACATATTATGAGTTACATAGATCTTGGTTACATATTTCTTGTCGCTACTAATATGTGAGCACAATGTAGGCAGATACGCAACAATAATAAGTTATTAATCTTCTAATTAAATGTAATTAAAAACAGAAACCGAATTAAGCCACTGGCAGCCAAGAGATGACCAGCCTCAACCGATGGCACCCGTTCACGGGCATGACACGTGCATCAGTCCCACTCAGCTCAACCACTTTAAAGGGAACCGAATGACCCAATAACACGTGCCACCATCAGCAAGACATTTGGGTGAGCATGACAAACACCCAGCTGTTTGCAGGCGCCTAATTCCAGCTATGACCTTCCGTGACTTGTGTTATACTTAGTGTAGGTGGTATCCAACTTGTGACCTTTATTAATACTTTTGGGAAAAAATATAACATGATGTTAAAACTTATAGAACCCATTCAGTTAGGTACTGATTCTGAACGAAATATATTCAGGTTTCGCATAGGTATACTAAAAATAATGTCGTATGCCTTATCCAAGATTACCCATTATTATAAATGATAAATAAATGATAAATGATGATAAATGATATTTATTTTGTAAATAGGTTTAAAAAACACTTTTACACGTCAATTTTTTTTTAAGTCAGTTGTGCAATGCGATCCATTTGACGACCTAAACTGAACTGTTAAAGGGATAGAGAGGTAGACTTTTTACAAAACATGACACATTTATCAAAAACAAACCTTTAGTACAATGGGTTTGATACATCGTTTGATATGTCCTACAAGGAACAATAAAACCCTAAATAAAAATAAAAATAAATTAAAAAAAAACCTTGAACGTTGTTCTATTTATTTCAACTCTGTATTTTGCTGTACACACTGATTCAAAATTAAAACTATTATACCACCCTTACGTTGTTGAAACATCTACGGTCCGGACTAAACGTTCCGCCTCGTCATTTATACCGCGTACATCGAAGGACTGGAACAGTTTGCCTGCTGCGGTCTTCCCGTCTGATTATAATTTAAATGTCTTCAAGGCTGGAGTGAATAGGCTCTTAATAAACTAGTGCGCCTCACCATCAACGATTGCATCACTGCTTACCATCAGTCGAGATCGCAGTCAAGTACTAGTTTATAACAGATAAAAAAAAAAACTATTGTAAGTCTTGAGATGACTTACAATAGTTTTAACTTCGATTAAGACTAAACCAATATTAATTTACATAACACAAACAATTAAGTGAACGAAGCAATGACCCTTGTTTTTATAGAAAACAAAATTAATTAGTTTATATCTTTGTGTCTCTAGTGATTTTTTCTGATTTAGTATAATCTCTTTGCAGGATAACCTCAAATTCTTTACAAAATGCAGTTTCATTTTTTGTCAGTGACCGACCAAAACACTATTGGAAGCCGAAAGTCGAAACCGTAACCACACGTTCGGCTATTCTTCCAGTTTCGGCCTTAACTAAAACTAAAACCGAAACTCGCATGGAATTTGCCAAAAAATTAAAAATAATAGTCCAATACTGATATTCCTTACTATATTTTGACATAGTTGTGCTTAATTATACTGTTATAACTATCATAAAATACTAAATAATCGAATATATCGGCGATTACATTAAAATCATAATATAAATAGACTCGAGTCGACGAGTCAGTCTTGTATGATAGTTGTGAAATATTATTATAGCATCTACAACAACCGTCAGCTCATAGACGCTAGTTATGGTCGAGCCGGAAATTCGATCCTTTTTTGCCGAAACCAGTTATTTTGGCCGAAAATTATGAAACCGATATCAAAGCGTCGCGTCGGTTGGTCTCTATCTTGTGTTGTCATTTTCTAAATACTCAACGTAGCCAGTGTAACTTCTGAGCTTAGAGCATCAACAGGGTTTAAACCCTATTACTTTTATCGGTGTATGTATGTTTGTTATTCATGCTTAAATGACTTCGTTGAAAGTGCCTAAGATGGTGGTGGCCGAGTGGTAACGGCCCCGACTTACGAGTTGTAGCTCGTGGGTTCAAACCCAGCCAGGCGCATCATTTTGTGTAATTTATTACACCGCTGCTCTCAAAAACGGTGAAGGAAAACATCGTGAGGAAACCGGCATGTCCTAGAACCAAAATTCGAAGACATGTGACATCCAACAACCCGCACTGGGCCCGCGTGGTGGATTACGGTCCATTCTCTCTCCTAGAGGAGGCCTGAGTCCCAACAGTGGGAACATTATAAGACCCACTATGCTATGCTATGTCTAACATGGATAGACCACATGTTTTGAAATAGGACATGAGACACTATTTATACCGAAAGTACACACTCTCTGCCTTGGACTATCTTTTTTTCGTGGTCCTGGAATACAAAAGGCAACTAAAGGATACAGGTGGGTCAGTAATAGTGTAACACGCTCTGTTGCCTCGCCTTGCCTAGGGAAAAAATTCGTTGGATGATTTCCCTTCTCAAAAAAATAAAGCCTTTCAACCGGTACGCAGTCTGACTCCTTTCTTTCCTTTCCTATTTTCACACAATCCATCCGTTTTCCTTTGACCTCTCTGTCCCTCTCCATTCATTTACATGTATACTCTTATTCTTTTAGTAACAGCGTTTTTGCCACAATGCATCTCTTCACATGGTCATACTAAGACAAACGATTCCCTGTAAAGTTAAGATATTGACACCTTTTTGAAACTTCTTCTAATGTATTTTATCTCACTTTATCCATTCTCTTCACACTATACATCTCTCTCAACATTCTCATCTTTGTTATATACAATCTATTTTCATGTCTTTTTTACAGCCCAGCATTCTGATCCATACAGTACCTATTATAGATTTTTTTTAGACTATATTAATTCCACGGTGCGCTCCGTAACTCATATAGCAGATGCCGGGCTGAAATGGAAGAGAGCTGGTGACGTCACATGAATGCACCTAAACAGATGGGCGAGGATTGTCACTTACTGGACGCCTGAAGGAAGTCGACGCTGTCGAGGCCGACCGCGGCGAAGGTGGTGTGACGATCTGATTATGTTCGCGGGGTAAACTTGACCAGAAATCACCGTAGATAGAGAAGTTTAGAAGGAGAAAGAGACCTTTGCGAAAAGGAGAAAGAGATTTTGTGTCCCACTGCTTTAGTAGGACACAAAATCTATATATATAAAAATGAATCCCTATTTCCCTTGATCACGCCATCAAGAGTGATCGGCTAGACCGATTTCGCTCATTCTTTTTCGGTTGTGTTTGTTATAATGAGGAGAAGGTTCTTGTGGAAAAAATAATTAAAATTAGGGTAGTGTAGGGTAGAGTAAGGTGGAGTAAGGTAGAGTAGAGTATGGTAGAGTAGGGTATAGTAGGGTGAAGTAGGGTAGAGTAGAGTCGAGTATGGTAGAGTAGGGTATAGTAGGGTGGAGTAGGGAAGAGCGGGAGCAAAGCCGCGGGCAAAAGCTAGTTTGCTAATAATAATAAATAAAATTACGTCATGATCGTAATATATGACCCAGAAATAAAAACAAGATATTATAGCTATTATTTCGGCAAAGTAGCTTACGTTTGTCCCAGTTGGCATTTTGGCAACCGAATACCTGTGGTATTACAGGCACGATAAATGTTTAAACTTTGTCCCCAAAGTTGGTAAATGCTCGCAAACTATTGGTTTTGCAAGTATGTGAAGGTGGTAGTGAGGTGGAAGAAACTTGGTCTTACTTTAAACTCTAGACTAGTTCGAACAGGATTTAGGAGTAATTCGATAACAAGAAAGCAGAAGTGAGACAGTGCTAATGGCCGCAACTTATGCGTTGTACCAAAGTTGTTTTGTATAAATAAACAATTATTACATCGTCACTGTTAATAAATCTTAAGCATGTTCTAGAACAGGCATGCCAAACTAAAAAGAAAAGACCATAGACTAGGTGGACCATAAAATTCTTGTCTTCCTTCAAAACAATTTGAAGGAAGACAAATTATTTAAAATCTTAACGAAAAAAAAAAATACTATTAGAGGCATTGATCAAATTACAGAATAAAATTTTAACACTCGTAACCTATATAATTTATTATGCTCGCGACAACAAGGACAGTAAAAATAATATGTTCAAACATTAACTTATTAAAATTAAATATCGTTCGAAAGAATGGAAGCAACATTGAAGTTGGTTATAGATATATTTTTTTTTTTCAAAAGTTTTTTATTCTATTTTTGCTTACAAACATGCTGACCGCTGAGCACTTTAAAAAACCCGAATCAATTTAGAAAACAGCCGAATAATCCGGCCCGCGATCATGTTAAAAAAAACTGTTCACTATCAATATTGTTTTTTATTTTACACTTTTAGTTATGATACCACCACTAAAAAGCACCCCTCAGCCAAACTTAAATAGGTACTTTAAAGCCAGAGTGCATCTCATAACGATTCTAATACTCCCAAACACTTTTAGATTACATTAAAATTACCTTTTTTTAGTGGGGAAAATCATCCAATGACAACCCCCGCTCTTGGGTGGAGCGGGAGATAGTGTCAGACTCTTACTGACTAAAAAACCCACCCTGTCCCTTCAAGCCTTCATACCGGGGCTCGAGTTCGCTTTCGGATAACCATGGCCCCAGTAGGCTCGACCCTGCTGTTGCTGACAACTCCTTGAGGCGCACGGGAACAGTGCGCGCCGTCGACGACTTGGGCTTGGTCCGGACAGTTACGGGACGGCCGGACAGCGAGCTACCCATTGCTCACTGTCCGCTAGCCCACGCCTACGGTGGCTGGAAATCGGGATCGGAATCCCGGCGGCGGCGAGAGCGCCGTTGCCTGATGCGGTCTGCCTCCTCCTTTGCGAGCATTATTGCTTCGCAGAAGTCGGCGACCGCCTGCCACTCCTCCTCGCCATCCCCACCATCACCATGGCCTCAACCAAGGCCCGGCGCGAGAGGTCTCCGCCGCCGATCGCCCCCACGAGGGCACGGTGATGCTACGCCCAAGCAGGGCACATCTCGACTGTGTGCTCCACCGTGTCCTCCGGGCTACATTAATTACCTTGTGGCTTCATCATCAGATCAGTTCTATACATCTCTATGAGGAGTTCTGATCCATATCTTCAAAGTTCATGGTCAGATCATAACAATATTTCTATGGGACCAAATTTAGAATCAATCAAAAAAATCATTTTCAAAATCGTTCCACAATTGACCGAGATATCATCGATGAACATACATAAAAAAAATACATTCAGCCAAACATAGAACCTTTTAGAAGTCGGTTAAAAAAGAGCTGAAAAAAAAAGCTTGATACTTCACAGAAAGGTACAACATTTGTAACACGACTAGAGCTATTTCTAGAAACATTTCTGAATGATGGACAGCTTAGCAAACATACCGTAAATTCTTTGCTATATTTATAAACACGAATAGACAAAATTGCTAGATCGTAAACGTATACAGAAATAGTACACGTTACACTGCTGAATTGAACACGGTAAGATAAAAAAAAAATATTTTTAGAACTAGATGCGTCATCACAAATTCGATATCTAATAAACATAAATATTGAACAAACATTTCAATCTTGGAACAAAGGAAAATGAAAAAATAAAACTTTTGATGCAAACAGGAAGTCGTGGTTAACTGGATCTAGCCAATGTTTAGTAATCACCAACTCTTGATCACCGTGGTCAATCTTGACAGAAATCAGGAGGAGGAGGAGATAGTACCTATAGTGCACAATGTGAGTAAACACAGTGGCAATTTGTGTTCCTTTACTCGCAGAGTCCGATGGGGCAGACCGGAGAGAGATCAGGCAGCAACGGCTTTACAGATACTTTTCAGGGTATGGGGGTTTCATATTACAAAACAAAATTAGGATACATTTGCAAAGATAACTGTCATAAGTATAAAGTAATAACATAAATCTAGAATCGTAAGAGAAATCTGATTCTAAATATTCTGTTTCGCTTATTGATTCATCATCACTAGCCATATAACGATTAACATCTGTTAGTTGTAACCACTAGAAGAACTATCATCATCTCAGTAAACAAGTAAATAACAACTAAAATTCGTGCTGCCAACAACAGATTTTTATTTGCTTCACCTGTATGTTTGTAACCAACGCCTTTGAGCTCGATTTTGGCCTACTTTGGGCGATTAGATTTTCTTCAAACTTTGCACACCCAACAAAGACTGGTGACAATACAATAATCCGTTTTTTTTAGTAAAAAATAAAAATATAGTTTTAAAAAAACTAAAAAAAAACACGCTTTCATAGCATATCAAACTAAAAAGTGTTAAATTAATTTTCAATATAGGTAGAAAATAATAATAATGAACGAAAAATATTAATATCATTGTGAAAAAAGCGTGGGGTGCTCGATTTACAAAAAGTATGGCACAAAGCGCCCCACGCTTTTTTCACAATAGTATTAATATTTTGCGTTCATTATTATTATTTTCTACCTATATTGAAAATTATTTTACACTTTTTAGTTGGATATGCTATGAAAGCGTGTTTTTTTTTTGACCTAGTTTTTTTTAAACTATATTTTTTAGACAGATTCTACTCTAGTCCTGAGAGGTTACTAATGTTTTACAAATAACGCTGTATACATAGTATGTTATTCTTTTGCGCATTATAAAATTCGCGATTAGTTCTATTTCCCTTAAGCGTTGGAAGCTCACGCTAAAATCCTGCCTTGTTTTCCGGACGATGCGTTTGTTTGCCTCTAGCGTATTAATTTTATACTAAACTCATAGGGAAAAGCAAAATAATATCGATGTTTTTAGATAATGTGTAAATATCGATAATTAGAAATCAAATTTTTTTTTTCATATAGCCCATAATCAGGCATTTTTGAATAAATTTTGACTATTCAATGCCTGATACGATGACGGTCTGTAAAAAAAAAAGTGATGCCAAGTTGCACCCTCCAAAGCGTAGATCTCTATGGAGAAGAACGTACAAGAAACTTTATGGAGTGTCTTTGGAGTTTCTTGCACGTACTTGTCTTTTATTTTTGTTTTATATTCTACAAATATCACACAACGCCGTCTAGTCTCAAGCTAAGCAGAGCTTGTGTTACGAGTACTAGACAACTGATAATATATGTTATATATTCCTAAATACATACATATTTATAGATATATTACACCCAGACACAGAACAAATGATCGTGCTCATCACACAAACATTTGCATTGAACTTGTGGGTTCAATGCAAATGTTTGGGTGATGAGCACCTCCGCCATAACAGTCAGGACCACTAACCACTAGATCAACAGGCCTGACTGGCCTGTGATGATGATATGATGCACTTATCCAGTTGAAGCTTCAAAATCTTGAGCATCGACGCTGTGTTGAGTACACACGCAGCATATTAGGTGATTCTATCGATTACATTTCGAGGAGCATGTGTAGAAATTGCATAGCATAGTTGCTCAACTGGACATATGGCGATGCGCCATGATGAACATCCCATTCATACGTCCAAAATGTTTTGGAAACAATGTCATTGTAGATATGAACAGCTAAGGAGTGGATTTCTCAGCCGGAGTATTTCCTAACAACTTCGCCATAGGAAGTCTAAATGAATAGGTTACTTCTAGGTATGCGTGCTCAATCATCGACTGCATCAGCTCTTATGATTAAGTGAGATAGTGGTTAAACGCGAGTCTATCAATAATAATAATAATGACTACTGATAACCGCAAGGAAATATGGAAAGGCAAGGAGCTCCACGGGCGCTTTTTCCGGGCTCTTCACGAACCTGATGTAGATTTCTTGGCGTCCGTGGCCTGGGTACGTTTCAGTGACCTCTTTGGGGAAACTGAAGGTCAGTGTCTATGCGATTATGGACGAAGTTATCTTAACGAACAACTACCGGAGATTTATAATGAAGGACGGGACGGTTGACGTGTGTCGGGCATGCCACCGTCCGGGTGAGTCTATCAGACATATTATCTCTGGTTGTTCTCGTTTGGCTAACGGCGAGTATTTGCACAGACATAACCAAGTAGCCAGGATTATCCACCAGCAACTTGCTTTGAAGTACCACCTAGTGGATTTAGAGGTACCGTATTACAAGTATGTGCCCGATCCAGTTCTCGAAAATGACCATGTCACTTTGTACTGGGATCGATCTATCATTACTGACTGGACTATTGTAGCCAATAAGCCGGATATAGTGGTGATAGACCGATTAGCGCGCCGTGCAATGATAGTCGATATCACCATCCCGCATGACGAGAATCTCGTGAAAGCTGAGAAAGAGAAACAAATCAAATATCTCGACTTAGCACACGAGGTTGTAGACATGTGGAATGTGGACTCGGCTGTCATTGTGCCGATTGTCGTGACCGCCAATGGTCTTATTGCCAAAAGCTTCGACGACCATCTGTCGAAGCTGTCGTTGCGCGGTTGAATCAAGGGCCAGATACAGAAGGCAGTACTCCTCGATACGGCTCGCATTGTGAGGAAGTTCCTGTCTCTGGAGCCCTAACCACCGGTAGCTTGGACCCTGCTCCCGACATCGGTGGACTACTGTTTTTATATTTTTAAATGTTTTTTTTTTATAAATATTTGTTATAAAAAAATATTTAAAAATATCATAAATATGTATTTAAAAAAAATAAAGGGGATAATAATAAATAACAACACTTATTGTTAGTTTGTAAAGCAGTAATCACATAAATCAACCACAAGATCAAAATAAGTATTTAAAATAATATATGATTAATTAATTTGACAGGTACCTATTTAAGTTTCTATAGTAATTATACTTGAACTAGTTGTTGCCAGCGGCTTCGGCTTGAAAGTAGAAAATTGTCTCAAGGGGACATAATAAAGAGATTAATATTATATGTGGTACAGGTACCGGCACGATTAGTGTTGGGTAATTAATAGCCGGATGCTTTGAGTTATTATCGATTATAATCCATAAGTAGCCATTAATAGCCTAGCAATGGCTAATAACCCTGCTATTAATGTTTTGTTAAAAAAATGAATGCTTTTTTTTGTTTATTGTAAAATCTGTGGGTGTGAACATAAATTAGGTGCGTGTACGCAGTGTGATTCAATGTGTTCTAATTCTTTTTATTTATTTTCACTTTTTGTATGTGAAAAAGTGTTAATAATAAAATAAACACACATTTTTTGGGAAATTCAGTTTTGTTAATTTAGAGATCCAATACTATAAAAACCATAATTACCATAGACACATCGCTTTGTGATTTAACAATCTTCCTAATTAATTACTTGATTTAACAAAATGGAGTACTATATTCCATTCTCCGACGTAGCCATGTCTGGCCTAGCTCGCCCTTGGTTTGGTGCGGAGTGTGATCGCGCTAACGGGCTCAAGCACGCAGCATATCAGGCATGGGCCGATGCTTGTATGCACAAGACAAATGACGTAAGCCAGAAGAAGAAACCTTTCAACAGAGCTGCCAAGTCTTGCAAGAAGGTGATGCGGAGGTCTCGGTTCGACCACATTAGCCGCATCGGGAACAAGCTAGCTTCATACCCTGCGGGTAGTAGTTAAGGCGTTTTGGTCCCTGGCTAAGTCGGTTGAATCGAACTTCTGCCGCCCCTCACTACCACCACTGCTAAAACCTAACGGGTCGCTGGCACATACCGCTGAGGAGAAAGCAAATTTGTTTGCCTCACTCTTCGCGGAATCTTCGCGTTTAGATCCAGGTAACGCGCAGCCCCCTGTTTACCCTGATGGTTGCGATACGAGTATGTCGGATAGTCGCATCCATTAGAAGGACGTCCGTAGGGTGCTGCGTAACCTTGACGTGAACAAGGCTAGCGGTTCAGACGGGATACCAGCAATTGTACTGCGAACGTGTGCGCCTGAATTGTCTCCGATCCTGACACGCCTATTTAGGCTTTCATTCGAGGCTGGAAAAGTGCCGATTGCATGGAAGCAAGCTGATGTACAGCCCGTGCCCAAGAAGGGGAGTCGGGCTGACCCAGCTAACTACCGACCAATCTCAGTAACGTCCATTCTCTGTAAGACCATGGAACGTGTACTCAACATTAAGCGCCTGGCATACCTAGAAGCTAATGATATCCTAAGTGACCGTCAATACGGCTTTCGCCGAAATCGGTCAACTGGAGACTGGAGATCTTCTAGCGTATGCCATCCACATCAGGAGTAAGGCCATCGAGAAGCACGGGGAAGCGCTTGCCGTCTCCCTTGATATCTCGAAGGCTTTTGATAGGGTTTGGCACGAAGGCCTTATTAGTAAGCTTCCATCTTTCGGTTTACCCGCTGGATTATGTGCTTGGATCACAGACTTCCTGAGTAACCGGTCCATCCGATTGGTTATCGATGGCTGCTCGTCCGGTCAAATGGCTATTAATGCCGGGGTCCCTCAGGGGTCAGTACTCTCGGCAACATTATTCTTGCTGCACATAAACGATCTGCTTAAGCCCGGTACCTTTGGGTATGCAGATGACAGCACTGTTGCCGAGAGTTACATATCCAACGCGCGAGCTAGTGGATCACAGATCCAGTCTCTTCGAGACGCTATAGTTGAGCGCTTGAACTTGTCCTTGGAGGCAGTCTTCGAATGGGGCGCTGCCAATTTGGTCAAGTTCAATGCTGCAAAAACCCAGGCGTGTCTATTTTCCGCTAAAAGGAGCCAATTCAGCCCCGCTCCAACTTTCCGGGGTGTAACCGTGCCGATAACCGACCATTTTGACCTTCTTGGTGTTACGCTGACATCAACACTCAACTTTGGGCCATACATCGAAGCAAAGGCTCAACTGGCTGCAAAAAAGCTGGGAATCCTCGCAAAGGTTAGACAGTACTTAACTTTATTAAGCTCAAGTTCGATCGTGTATGGAGTATTGCTCTCATCTTTGGGACGGATCTGCCCGATACCAGCTTGATGCACTTGAGGCAATTGAGAGGCGAGCCAGAAGAATAATTGGCGATGATACACTCGTCGAGTTGAGGCTTCAAAGTCTTGAGCATCGACGCAGAGTTTTCTACCGGTTGCATTTCGGAGAGTGTGCGTCGGAATTGCATAACCTAATTCCGCCTAGCCCGTTCCATTATCGGATTACCAGACGTACGGCTATGCGCCACCGGTACATGGTGGATATCCCACCTACACGCTCAAAACGTTTTGGGAACACATTCATTGTGCGTGCAGCTAGGGAGTGGAATTCCTTGCCGGAGTCTATGTTTCCTGATAGCTGATAGTTTGTGTGATGGTTGTGGAATAAAAAAAAAAAGATAAAAAAAAAAAAAGAAAAAAAGAAGAAAAAGAAAAAAGCTACAACCCGGGAATCTTTAAGTCGACAGTGGTAAGACAGACAGTAGGTTTCTTCTAGGTAAGCGCGTTCTATCGTCGACCGCATCGTCGCTCTTCATCAGGTGAGTTAGCGGTCAAACGCGAACCTATCAACAATAAAAAAAAAGAAAACAAAGCGAGCTAAAGATGTAAGTGTATGTACCTACAAATAAATTTTAACCGATACGTAAAAATGTAAGGTAAAATAAGTAAGTTACTTATCAGCTCTTTTCTGTGAATACGACGTAGGTAAATTATAGACAATGGAAAATACCCGAGCAATTAGTTAGTAACATGCATCCCCGTACCCCCGCTTCTCGTGCTATCTCTTTCTGGCGTTAATATTATTCGTGCCAGAAAGAGATGCATGAACTGCACTACAGCGACGCCAACCCAATCCGGAATCAGTACGTCGACTGATATGTTTCGGTGAAGAAGTCCTTTTTCGTGTGTTGTTGGTTTGTGTGTATAATCATAAAATAAATAAATAATATTTTTAAATGGGCCAGATTAGTTTTATATTGCATATTTATTTTCTACAAAGAAAGATGATGAAAATGAAGTCTAATCTGACAGTCCTAAGCCTGAAAACCATGAAGAGAAATTTTCAATCACTAAAATAACATTAATAGCAGGGTTATCATCCATTATTGCTATTAATGGCTATTAACTGAGTTTTAATCGATTATTAGCCAAATGATATTAACCGGATTATTATCATTGCCCATCACTAGGCACGAATCTTGAGCGCTCGGCGTCAGAGTGCGAATCGCTTTGTGCATTCTATACATTGGCGAGCCAATCGTCGTCGTTGTTAGATACATGCAGCAAGGGCAGGGAACGAATCGCGAGTGTCGTCTATGACCCGATGGCGCGGCGAGCCAATCACTGACACCCCCCGTCCCCGCGTCTCACTTCGTATCACTAAAGGGATCGAATATTTGACTTCTGCGCAACTTGAAGCCAGTGCTCAAGATTCGTGCCGGTATCTGTATTCGGGGTGTTCCAGAACAACTTATGTGACAAATAATAAAAATGTAAAAATGAACACTTATTCGAAATTAAAAATATTAATAATTTAAACAATTAAAAAAAAATACACGGTTTTTTAGCTGCGGAATGTTACTATCATATGAATAATTATTTAAATGAAAGATGTGTATTTTTACCCCTGTATGCAAATTAATACATGATAATTTAAAATAATAATAAAAAGTCCAAATCTGTCCAGCGATTATTGACCGTGAAAAAACAACAAACATACATATTCACTAACTTTCACCTTCATAATATTTGTGTAATATATGTACCTACATAATTCATGTTTAAAAACTTAAATAGATAATATAATATTATTTAGCATAACTGCCAAATTATTTTTGATGGTTTGACGAAATTACTTCTTTATAGATAAGCGCAACAGAGTAAAGTCCTACCTAACTCTGTTGAAAAATGAGGATCCTCCGACCAGACGGGTTTTGTCTGGTGGGCAACTACCCGATGATAGATGATTTTCGGACTGTTCTTAAGTTCAAATCGCGCGGAGAACTTTAATTGCGCGATGCAGGATTAGTTTTTATGTGGCGCCATAGATGTCGCTACACAAAGAGCAAATATTTTTATTTTTGTTTGTACCACAAAAACTACTTGATTAATTTTAAAAATTATTTCACCGGTAGAATGCTACTTTGTCACTGAGTAAAATTTATTTAATAAAAAAAAAGTCTTTTAAAATTAAATTTATTTAATTATCTATTTTCACGTGAGCGTAGGCACTGGCAGAATCATCTAATCTGGCTAATCATCAAAACTAAAAGCAGAAAATCAAAAAGTGACTGATGGCCCATGGGGGGATCGAACCCGCGACCTTCGCGTTATTAGCACGACGCTCTAACCAACTGAGCTAATGGGCCGATAGTTTACGGGTCCAAAATAGAGGACCAAGTGTAAAATATTGACGAAGAGTTTCGTCATTCCTTTTTTTTTACAATTAATAATTGGGGATTGAATTTGGTCGTCTGATAACCGTGTGGACCGAGACCGAGTCGTCGAAGGCGCGTAGTGTTCCACTGGCACCTAAAATAGATGACAGCGAAACCGTAGGGGCCCAGCAGGGACAAAACCTACTGGGGCTATGTTCTTACTTCCGAAAAAAGGAAAACCCGAGGTCCTGGAAAGCAAAAAGGAAAGAAAGAAGGTAGATAAGGGAAAGATAGCATTAAGTCCGCCATTGTACCTTTGTGTTGCATGAAGATTAAGTAAAAAAATATCATCATCATCATCTCAGCCGATACACGTCCACTGTTGGACATAGGCCTCCCCCAAGCGTCGCCACATCGAACGTTCCTGTGCGTCCCGCATCCATCGGTTTCCCGCTACCTTCACCAGGTCGTCGGTCCACCTTGTAGGAGGCCTTCCAACACTGCGTCTTCCGGTACGCGGTCGCCATTCCAAAACCTTTCGGCCCCAACAACAACATCTGTTCTGCGAGCAATGTGCCCTGCCCGTTGCCACTTAAGTTTGGCAATTCTTTGTGCTATGTCGGCAACCTTAGTTTTCCTGCGGATATCTTCATTTTTTATTCGATCACGCAAGGAAACCCCGAGCATAGCCCTTTCCATTGCTCTTTGGGTGACTTTGAGCCTTCTGATGAGGCCCATTGTGAGCGACCACGTTTCGGAGCCATATGTCATCACTGGCAACACGCACTGGTTAAAGACTTTCGTCTTGAGACACTGTGGTATGTTGGACAATAAAAAAATATAGTTAAATATAAATAGTAAAAAAATATAGTTAAAAAAAACTAAAAAAACACGCTCTCATAGCATACCAAACTAAAAATTGTAAAATAATATTCAATATAGGTAAAATATAATAATAATGAACGAAAAATATTAATATCATTGGGAAAAAGCGCGGGGCGCTCGATTTACGAAAAATATAGCACAAAGCTCCCCACGCTTTTATCACAATGATATTAATATTTTTCGTTCATTATTATTATTTTTTACCTATATTGAATATTATTTTACAAGTTTTAGTTTGGTATGCTATGAGAGCGTGTTTTTTTAGTTTTTTTTTTTTAAACTATATTTTTATTTTTCACTAAAAAAAAATATGGATTATTGTATTGTCATCAGTCTTTGATGAGTGTGCAAAGTTTGAAGAAAATCTGATCGCCCAAAGTTGGTCAAAATCGAGCTCAAAGGCGTTGGTTACAAACATACAGGTGAAGCTAATATAAGCGTGTTAATAAATAGGTGTGGTTTTAGTTAGTATAAGCATAAAATAAATAGGTACAGAAGACAATCTCATGTATGTACTTCACTTTTTATACCTACGCTCGGTGGACGCAGACTAGTGAGCGTTTGAGCCGGAACTTTTCGACAAGCGGGCCGAGGCGCTCCGAGATATCGTGTCCGTGAGCGGTGTCCATGTGTGCGTTGCTCGAGCGCGCTTTGTATGTAAATTGACTTCTGTAGGTACCTATCTATTTCGTGGTAAAAGTCTGACAGAAACCCTACCTATGTTCCCGCTCGGTAGAAGTCATTGCATGATTTCCCACCTTTAGAAAAACCTGATATGCAAAATAATGAAATTATCGATATGCAAAATGTACTCAACACTATTTAGACAACATATTGCAGCCGTGGTCGACCGCGTTTTAAAGCCATTCAACAGTGAAGCTAATTCATGATATACCTATATATTTATGTATTTCCTACATGTTGAGGCTTCGCGCGTTGTTGCCGATCGCTTTGAAAATTATAATTTTCCTATTATTATCCTACTTGCTGCATATATTTGCTAAACTGAAAGCTGATTATGTTAGCAGCACTAATTTTAAGAATTGCCAAACTTAAGTGGCAATGGGCACGGGACATTGCTCGCAGAACAGATAGCCGTTGGGGCCGAAAGGTTCTGGAGTGGCGACCGCGTACCGGAAAACGCAGCGTTCGAAGGCTTCCTACAAGGTGAACCGATGACCTGGTGAAGGTTGCGGGAATCCGATGGATCCGTGACGCGCATGATCGTTCATTGTGGCGACGCTTGGGGGAGGACTATGTCCAACAGTGGACGTCTTTCGGCTGAAATGATGATGATGATGATGATGGCTAATTTTAAGTAGTATATCGTCGATGGCGCATAGTGTACCACGTGCACCTCTAGGAAATTTCAGAAAAACCATAGGGGCAGGGCTGAAGCCTACTGGGGCCATGGGTTTGCATCTGAAAGAAAAACCCGGGGTGCAGACGCCTTAGCGAAGTTGATAATTAAAACTTCAAACGTATGGGAATGACATCATCTCAATGTTAAGTCACATAATCAGAAAAAAGGAATTGGAGGCGTTCCTTACTGTAGAGAGAGATTCGAAACGAAACGATCGTAACTTGGCTAGACTTGCAGGAACGCAAAGTAAAAAAACCGGCCAAGTGCGAGTCGGACTCGCCCATGGAGGGTTCCGTAGCAGCAAGTAACATAACTTAAAAGTTCTTGTAGTTCGTTGTAACTTTGATCGATGTTTTAATAATAGTGTATTTTTTTAGATTTATGACGTATTAAAAAAAAAACTACTTACTAGATCTCATTCAAACCAATTTTCGTTGGTAGTTTACATGGTAATGTACATGATATATTTTTTTTAGTTTTATCATTCTCTTATTTTAGAAGTTACAGGGGGGGGCACACATTTTATCACTTTGGAAGCGTCTCTCGCGTAAACTATTCAATTTAGAAAAAAATGATATTAGAAACCTCAATATTATGTTTGAAGACCTATCCATAGATACCCCACACGTATGGATTTGATGAAAAAAAATTTTTGAGTTTCAGTTCTAAGTATGGGGACCCCCAAAATTTATTGCTTTTTTTCTATTTTTGTGTGAAAATCTTAATGCGGTTCACAGAATACATCTACTTACAAAGTTTCAACAGTATAGCTCTTATAGTTTCGGAAAAAAGTGGCTGTGACAATACGGACGGACAGACAGACAGACAGACAGACAGACAGACAGACAGACAGACAGACAGACAGACGGACAGACAGACAGACAGACAGACATGACCAATCTATAAGGGTTCCGTTTTTTGCCATTTGGCTACGGAACCCTAAAAAGGTACATAGAAGTGGATTTTATTCAGTAAAAGAATGACATGCCTTTCCACTCCGCCCTAGGACGGGAGGTCATTGGATAATGTACCTTTTTTATTATTGACAGGCTCGCGTTTGACACCTATCTGACCTGATGGTAAGTGATGATGTGGCCGACGATGGAGCACGCTTGCCTAGAAGTAACCTATTCACTCTTGCCTTAAAGACCCCTAGGTTGTAGCTATCAGGAAACACAGACTCCGGCAGGGAATTCCACTCCTTAGCTGCAGGCATAATGAAAGTGTTTCCAAAATGCTTTGTACAGCTGCCACCACGGATATTGAACGCTCGGCGTCAGAGTAGGGATCGCTTTGCGCATTCAATACATTGGCGAGCCAATCGTCGTCGTTGTTAGAGACATGCAGCAAGCGCAATGAACGAATCACGAGTGTCGTCTATGACGCGATGCGCAGCGAGCCAATCACTGACGCTCCCCGCCCCCGCGTCTCACGTCGCACCTCTTAAAGAGACCTGATTTTTGACTTCTGCGCAACTTGAAGCCAACGTTCAATATCCGTGTGGCAGCTGTACGTATGGGTGGGATATCCACCATGTACCGGTGGTGCAACGCCGTATGTCTAGTGGTCCGATGATGGAACGGACTTGGCGGAATTAAATTGAAAAAAGCACTAAATTTTATTGTTTCAGCATATTTTAATTAAATTTTGTAGGATAGATCAGAGGCGTGTTAAAATGTCAGTAGTGCGAGCGAGCAAGAGGGATGATCTTTAACAGTTCAGTTTATGTCGCAAAATAGATCGGGTTATGAGCTCGTGGTAAATCCTCAGCACTTGACAAGTCTGATGCCTGCCAAGGCTGAGGGATTCAAATTAAGCCTCATTTGTTTATGGTTGGTTATTCCTCATGGTTCCTTAACTCAAAAGAAAAAGTACGGTACCCTTATATGATCACTTTGTTGTACTCTTGTCTCTCTGTCTGTCAAGAACCTTTATCTCGGGAACACGTGCAGGTATCGAGTTGAAATTAAAATATACTCAGGCACAAAATCATATAATCCAATAACCATATTCGACTGGCCTGTTGGTCTAGAGGTTAGTGGCCCTGACTGCTATGCCGAAGGTCGTGGGTTCGATTCCCACCCAGGACAAATGTTTGTGTGATGAGCATGATCATTTGTTCTGTGTCTGGGTGTAATTTATCTATAATATGTATGTATTTAGAGATATATAAGTATGTTTATCAGTTGTCTTATACTCATAACACAAGCTCTGCTTACAAGAAGACTAGACGGCGTTGTGTGATAGTTGTGGAATATTTATTATTATGTTATAGGTATGTGGTTCCTGTAAGTGTGAAAAAATCAAACTTCTAAGGGACGACAACAAAAGATTCGGCCGTTTATGTCGCAAAATAATTTATATTTTTTATTCTATTTCTCGCACTTCTCCAGTTTATTTCAAAACGAATCTCAATTATTTTAACTCATTGTCAATGACTTAATAAAAAACTCCTTTATTAAATGTAACTGAATTTTGTAATACAATTCACAAACCTCATTGTTTGAAGCCATTCTTTGTAAACTGTCGCAGATTTTTTCACAACGATTAAGCAATTTTCATACAAAAAAAAATCGGCCAAGTTTTGAGTCGGACTCGCACACTGAGGGTTCCGTAAACCACTTACCTATATGTAAATAGTTCAATTCCCGAATGAAGCCTCGAAGATTTTTCCAAATAGCAAAAAGTAATTTTTTGTAATGTAACTTTTTTGCAGTTTTAATTTTTAGGGTTCCGTAGCCAAATGGCAAAAAACGGAACCCTTATAGATTCGTCATGTCTGTCTGTCTGTCTGTCTGTCTGTCTGTCTGTCTGTCTGTCTGTCTGTCTGTCTGTCTGTCTGTCTGTCTGTCTGTCTGTCTGTCTGTCTGTCTGTCTGTCTGTCTGTCTGTCTGTCTGTCTGTCTGTCTGTCTGTCTGTCTGTCTGTCTGTCTGTCTGTCTGTCTGTCTGTCTGTCTGTCTGTCTGTCTGTCTGTCTGTCTGTCTGTCTGTCTGTCTGTCTGTCTGTCTGTCTGTCTGTCTGTCTGTCTGTCTGTCTGTCTGTCTGTCTGTCTGTCTGTCTGTCTGTCTGTCTGTCTGTCTGTCTGTCTGTCTGTCTGTCTGTCTGTCTGTCTGTCTGTCTGTCTGTCTGTCTGTCTGTCTGTCTGTCTGTCTGTCTGTCTGTCTGTCTGTCTGTCTGTCTGTCTGTCTGTCTGTCTGTCTGTCTGTCTGTCTGTCTGTCTGTCTGTCTGTCTGTCTGTCTGTCTGTCTGTCTGTCTGTCTGTCTGTCTGTCTGTCTGTCTGTCTGTCTGTCTGTCTGTCTGTCTGTCTGTCTGTCTGTCTGTCTGTCTGTCTGTCTGTCTGTCTGTCTGTCTGTCTGTCTGTCTGTCTGTCTGTCTGTCTGTCTGTCTGTCTGTCTGTCTGTCTGTCTGTCTGTCTGTCTGTCTGTCTGTCTGTCTGTCTGTCTGTCTGTCTGTCCGTCCGTCCGTCCGTCCGTCCGTCCGTCCGTCCGTCCGTCCGTCCGTCCGTCCGTCCGTCCGTCCGTCCGTCCGTCCGTCCGTCCGTCCGTCCGTCCGTCCGTCCGTCCGTCCGTCCGTCCGTCCGTCCGTCCGTCCGTCCGTCCGTCCGTCCGTCCGTCCGTCCGTCCGTCCGTCCGTCCGTCCGTCCGTCCGTCCGTCCGTCCGTCCGTCCGTCCGTCCGTCCGTCCGTCCGTCCGTCCGTCCGTCCGTCCGTCCGTCCGTCCGTCCGTCCGTCCGTCCGTCCGTCCGTCCGTCCGTCCGTCCGTCCGTCCGTCCGTCCGTCCGTCCGTCCGTCCGTCCGTCCGTCCGTCCGTCCGTCCGTCCGTCCGTCCGTCCGTCCGTCCGTCCGTCCGTCCGTCCGTCCGTCCGTCCGTCCGTCCGTCCGTCCGTCCGTCCGTCCGTCCGTCCGTCCGTCCGTCCGTCCGTCCGTCCGTCCGTCCGTCCGTCCGTCCGTCCGTCCGTCCGTCCGTCCGTCCGTCCGTCCGTCCGTCCGTCCGTCCGTCCGTCCGTCCGTCCGTCCGTCCGTCCGTCCGTCCGTCCGTCCGTCCGTCCGTCCGTCCGTCCGTCCGTCCGTCCGTCCGTCCGTCCGTCCGTCCGTCCGTCCGTCCGTCCGTCCGTCCGTCCGTCCGTCCGTCCGTCCGTCCGTCCGTCCGTCCGTCCGTCCGTCCGTCCGTCCGTCCGTCCGTCCGTCCGTCCGTCCGTCCGTCCGTCCGTCCGTCCGTCCGTCCGTCCGTCCGTCCGTCCGTCCGTCCGTCCGTCCGTCCGTCCGTCCGTCCGTCCGTCCGTCCGTCCGTCCGTCCGTCCGTCCGTCCGTCCGTCCGTCCGTCCGTCCGTCCGTCCGTCCGTCCGTCCGTCCGTCCGTCTGTCCGTCCGTCCGTCCGTATGTCACAGCCACTTTTTTCCGAAACTGTAAGAGCTATACTGTTGAAACTTTGTAAGTAGATGTATTCTGTGAACCGCATTAAGATTTTCATACAAAAATAGAAAAAAAGCAATAAATTTTGGGGGTCCCCATACTTAGAACTGAAACTCAAAATTTTTTTTTTTCATCAAACCCATGCGTGTGGGATATCTATGGATAGGTCTTCAAAAATGATACTGAGGTTTCTAAAATCATTTTTTTCTAAACTGAATAGTTTGCGCGAGAGACACTTCCAAAGTGGTAAAATGTGTGTCCCCCCCCCTCTGACTTCTAAAATAAGAGAATGATAAAACTAAAAAAAATATATGATGTACATTACTATAAAAACTGCCAACGAAAATTAGTTTGAACGAAATCTAGTAAGTAGTTTTTTTTTAATGCGTCATAAATCGAAAAAAATACACTATTATTAAAACATCGATCAAAGTTACAACACATTACAATAACTTTTATATTATGTTACTTGCTGCTACAGAACCCTTAATGGGCGAGTCCGACTCGCACTTGGCCAGTTTTTTTTTCCTATAATTTCAGGTTTGTAGGTCAACGAGAAATACCCTATAAGTACGTTTTGATTTAATAGCGAGTGGCAAACTGGCATAAACGGCCTTACCTTAAGATTGCACTGACTAATGGTCCATTCGCGACCTTGCCGCGGTGAGCGAAGCTAAACGCGGGGCGGCGAGCGGTAAGGTCAAAATGATGAAAATGTTTTGAAGAATGCCACAAGACGCCGCGGCGTTCATAGCGAAAACGCGCGCGGTTACTGATGCCATGCCACTCCGCTCGCCGCATCGCGCACCGCTAAGACCCAAGTCGTTACCGCCTGTTAGATGACGTGCGTTAGATGTTTGTTTTTTTTTACTGCTGCCTAGGGTAGCAGACTTGAGTATTTGATATTTATTTCAGCTTCACACCTCTACGTATCTTATGGTGGTGTGTGGACCGCCCGGAGGACACGGTGGAGCATACGGTTGAGGTGTGTCCTGCTTGGGCAGAGCACCGCTGTGTCCTCGCAGGCGCTATCGGCGGCAGCGATCTCTCTCACTGGGGCTTGGTACAGGCCATGGTCCAGAGCGAGGAGGAGTGGCGATCGCTTCCTTCTGCGAGGCAGTTACGAACTATAACTTTACGTGTTATTGAGAAAAAGGATCTTTACTGACGGACTGATTGACAGACGATCAACAAAGTGGTCCGATAAGGGTTCCGTTTTTACCATATGATTTACGGTACCCTAAAAAACACATTGAATGAAATTTTGATTCATCACTCTTGAATGGCGTCACTGAAAGGGCTGAAAACAAGATGATTCAGTTTTTTCAGACACGCAGTTATTTTTCATCGTGACAGACTGGAATTGTCCAGGCCGCAAGGGAAATCAGTTTTGTTTTGATAGTTAGGATGAAATGATTCAGGTACGGTCCTAATGTTCAAATGGTTCAAGGCTAGGAAGACGTTTTGGTGTGATTTACTTCAAATAATTTATTTTTTTACCGACTTTAAAGGGAAGTAGGTTCTTAGAAGATTTGATGAATTTTAATCCCGAACGCCAGTGAGGGATTTAAAATTATTTTACTCAGGTTTCTATATTAACTTCCTCGTATTACTCAAGAGTTAATTATAATATTAATCCCTCATTGGCGTTCGGGATTAAAGCTCAGCAAATCTTTGTTTCGTTTGGAACTTAACATGTCGCCTGCGACTTGAAGACACTGTTTTATCCCCTAGTCACTTAATCTGCCTTGAAATGGTTCGTTGAACGTTTTGCTGATGGTGGCGCATATACTGGATTATTCGGTTCTCTTCAAAATGGTTGAAGCTGAATAGTGCTAGAGCACGAGTCATGTTCGTGATCGAGCGCCGAGAATTGGAATCGGTAAGATAGTAATTGGAAAGGCATTTTCACAAAATTTGTACTAGGAGTAGGTATATGAGTTTATATATTTATAAACGCACCCACGATACAGCAGTATTTCATAGCCAAGGGCGAATTTTTTTTCAAAAATTAAAAGTCTAAAACTGTAAACAGAAGTATTTGGCTCTATGGTGAGGTGACCACGGTATTATTGAGTAGATACGTATTGATAGGATATGCTTTGTATGATAAGTTAAAGTCTCAAATTGTAAGAAAAATAGAAATATTACTACAACACATAGTTACAAGATAGGTAAAATGGCACCTATTGGTTTTGGTTTTGAGTGAGTATAGCTCTAACGAGATCTGAACGCGAACTGGTCCACATATTGGTGAACAAGCAAATGTGCATACTTGCCTTCGATGTAATTACCTATGCATTTTCGCTTAGTCATCATCATCATTTCAGCCAAAAGACGTCAACTGTTGGACATAGGCCTCCCCCAAGTGTCGCCACGATGACCGATCCTGTGCGTCTCGCATTCACCGCATTCCCGCGACTCTCGTCAGGTCGTCGGTCCACATTGTGGGAGGCTTTCCACGCTGCGTTTTCCGGTGCGCGATCACCACTCCAGAACCTTTCGACCTACGAGCAATGTGCCCTGCCCATTGACACTTTAGTTTGGAAATTCTTCGAGTGTTCGATTGAAACTCGAACACATAAAAACAAAAACACAAGCAAAACTTATCATCTTAACAAGGCGTGTAAATAATAAATAATTAAGAAAGCAGTATTTCATAATGAACAGGAAAATAATAAATAACAAGTAATTACAATGAGTTATTACTCGACAAGCTTGTACTAATATTAACGTGGGTACAACTTTATCAGATAAGACCTGCTAAACTAATAAGACATAATTTGTCTATTAATTAATTAATATTTAATTATAATTTTTTGGCTGAAACTATGCGAAGAAATAGGTTTTTTTTTATTGTTGATAGGTTCGCGCTTGACCGCTATCTCACCTGATGGAAAGCGACGATGCGGTCGACGATGGAACGTGCTTACCTAGAAGAAACCTTTTCACTCTCGATTTAAAGATTCCCGGGTTGTAGCTATCAGGAAACACAGACTCCGGCAAGGAATTCCACTCCCTAGCCGCACGCACAATGAATGTGTTCCCAAAACGTTTTGTGCGTGTAGGTGGGATATCCACCATATACCGGTGGCGCATAGCCGTACGTCTGGTAGTCCGATGATGGAACGGGCTAGGCGGAATTAGGTAATGCAATTCCGACGCACACTCCCCGAAATGCAACCGGTTGAAAACCGACAGGCTAGCAACTCTGCGTCGATGCTCAAGACTATATATATGACGAGTATATATCATCGCCAATTATTCTTCTGGCTCGCCTCTCAATGTTTATTTAGCAAAAAGGTTTTAAAAACAACTTTTTTTCGTCAGTTTAAATTAGATGAGACCGGTGTTTCCTTGCTGACCACCCTGAGAAGAAACACCGAAACATACTCTGGGATCAATATCCATACACTAAATATCTAATGTTCAAATCACATGAGAATCTTGCAGGTGTGCCTGATATGATCTATTGAGCAAAGAACTAAACAGATTTGAGTGGACCTGTCCAGTCAGTGCAAGCATTTGTCAGTATTCGCAAAGTTCAATTCAGGACTACTAAGAATCTCAAAAGGCACAATACCAAGAAAGGACATTTAGCTAGGCCGCAGAAAATACTCGAATAAACAAATAAAATGTTGGTGTAAACTAGTGGTTGACTGCGATTCCACCTGATGGTAAGCAGTGATACAATCGATGATGGTGAAATGCATTATTATATTAAGAGCCTATTCATTCATTCCTTAAAGATACCTAAAGTATAATCAGACGACAAGACTACAGCAGGCAATTTGTTCCAGTCTTTCGATGTACGCGGTATAAAAGACTAGGCAAAACGCTTAGTCCGGACCGTAGAGGTTTCAACAACGTATGGGTGGACACTTGTCGTACGTTTGGGTTTTCCGATGGTAGAAAAGAGATGGCGCTTTGTCATTCAGTTCCCGCATACACTCTCCAAAATGCATCCTGAAAAACACCGAAAGGCTGGCTGGCTGTGCTTGTGCTTCAGGCTTTGTAGATTAGACATAACAAAATCTGGATCACCAATTTGTGGATCTAATAAAGACAAGAGAGTTATTCTTACAACACAAGGAATATAAAATAACATAACATAATCAGCCTTAAAATGTTCCCACTGCTGGGACTCAGGCTTCCTCTCTAGGAGAGTGAATGGGCCGTATTCTAGCACGCGAGCCCAGTGCGGGTTGGTGAATGTCACATCGTTGTATTTTTGGTCTATAACGGCCGGTTTTCTCACGAAGTTTATCCTTCATGTGTGATGAATGAAATTACTCAAAGTATTGCGCTTGGCTGAGTTTGAACCCACGACTCGTAAATCAGGGTCTTTACGACTGAGCCACCACAGCTCTCATACAAGGAAACGTATGCCAAATGAGGTAAATTATGTTAATAACTCGTTGCGCCAAGCTGTTACTGAAAAGAGGGTGAATAACCTTGTGTGGTGTAATTTATGAACGTTGCTTGAGATAAAATCACACACGTGTATAAGAGAGATTTATTGTCCTTGTGAATACATGCTTAATTACTTACTGTAGGAGTCTATGACAAAATCAATATGGAACAGGTAGAAATTATATGTTAAACATTTATCTGTTCTTTTTTTTTCAGTGCGTAAATATCATCCAAATGACATCCCCCGCCCTTGGGAGGAGCGGGAGATAATGTCAGACTCTTACTGACTAAAAAACCCATCCCGTTCCTTCCTGCCTTCATACCGGGGCTCGAGCGCCCCTTCGGATAACCCTGGCCCCAGTAGGCTTCGACCCGGCTGGGCCCCTGCTGTTGCTGACAACTCCTTGAGCCGTGGCTTGGTCTGGACAGTTACCGGACGGCCGGACAGCGAGCTACCCATTGATCACTGTCCGCAAGCCCGCGCCTACTGTGGCTGGAAATCGGGATCGGAATGCCGGCGGCGGCAAGAGCGCCGTCGTATCTACACTTCTACTCTAATATAATAAAGAGGTAAAGTTTGTTTTTATGTTTTTTTGTTTGTAGGAGGTAATCTCTGGAAGTACTGGTCCGATTGCTACAATGTTTGTAGGAGAAACTTTTAACTTTCCCGCGGGTGAAGTGGCGTTAGTCTATACTAATACTACTTAGTTAAAGGCAAAAATTTTGCATGCATTATTAGCCTTTCAATGTTCCCACTGCTGGGATTCAGGCCTCCTCTTTAGGAGAGGGAATGGGCCGCAATCCCTCACGTGGGCCCAGTGCGGGTTGGTGAATGTGTTCATGTGTCTTCGAATTTTTGGCTCTAGAACATGCCGGTTTCCTCACGATGTTTTCCTTCACCGTTTTGAGAGCAGTGGTAGTGAAATATTACACAAAGTAATGCGCCTGGCTGGGTTTGAACCCGCGACCTACAACTCGTGAGTCGGGGTGGTTACACTCGGCCACCACTGCTCCGCAAACATTGTTCTGTAATATAAATTAACAAAAAAAAATGGGTGGTTGTGGTAGGTAATATCATAACATTATAATTAAGCGAACTCAAAAATTAGATAATAATTATGACAAAGATCAAATTAAGTTTGAGAAGACTCTAAATAGTTTCGAATTTAACGCTGGAAAAATTTACTTTTTTTATGTCAAGGGGAAGCAAGCACATTCCAGAGTTTTTTTGGTAGAGACAGCGCACAGAAACGCAATGCGGTGAGAAAAAATACCAAGATGTTCCTGACATTTCGAAAACAATAGATATTTCAAGTTTCAGTCCAATGTAAATATTGAACCAATCAGACTATACATATTACACTCAAAGATTCGAAGATAAATAAATGGTAACAAATAATTAAAATAAAAACCGGCCAAGTGCGAGTCGGACTCGCCCATGGAGGGTTCCGTAGCAGCAAGTTATATAATATAAAAGTTCTTGTAGTTCGTTGTAACTTTGATCGATATTTTAATAATAGTGTATTTTATTAGATTTATGACGTATTAAAAATTACTGTTTACTAGATCTCGTTCAAACCAATTTTCGTTGGTAGTTTGCATGGTAATGTACATCATATATTTTTTTTAGTTTTATCATTCTCTTATTTTAGAAGTTACAGGGGGAAAAAGAAAAAAAAGAAAATACGTTTATTTGGCACACAGGTACACACAATGATATAAAAATGTATTATAGTATGGGATCTTAAACTTAAAATATATCTACATTGTATGTCCCACACACATTTTACCATTTTGGAAGTGTCTCTCGTGTAAACTATTCAATTTAGAAAAAAATTAATATTAGAAACTTCAATATCATTTTTGAAGACCTATCCATAGATACCCCACCCCATACGTATGGGTTTAACGAAAAAACAATTTTTGAGTTTCAGTTCTAAGTATGGATGGCGGTAAGTCCCCTCTTTGAGGCGTGGCTGGAAAGACCTCACGGCGTCCTTACCTTCCGCATGACGCAGGTACTCAACGGACATGGTTCGTTCGGGAGTTTCCTGCACTCGATTCATGCGGAAGTGGCCCCCGGGTGTCGCCACTGTGCGGAACGCCCGGAGGACACGGTGGAGCACACAGTCGAGGTGTGCCCTGCTTGGGCGGAGCATCGCCGTGCCCTCGTGGGGGCGATCGGCGGCGGAGACCTCTCACGCCGGGCCTTGGTTGAGGCCATGGTCCGGAGCGAGGAGGAGTGGCAGGCGGTCGCCGACTTCCGCGAAGCAGTAATGCTCGCAAAGGAGGAGGCCGAACGCATCAGGCAACGGCGTTATCGCCGCCGCCGTCGCCGGGATTCTGATCCCGATTTCCGGCCAACGTAGACGCGGGCTTGCGGACAGTGAGCAATGGGTAGCTCACTGTCCGGCCGTCCGGTAACTGTCCGGACCAAGCCCAAGTCGTCGACGGCGCGCACTGTTCCCGTGCGCCTCAGGGAGTTGTCAGCAACAGCAGGGACCCAGCCGGGTCGAAGCCTACTGGGGCCAGGGTTATCCGAAAGGGCGCTCGAGCCCCGGTATGAAGGCTAGAAGGAACGGGGTGGGTCTTTTAGTCAGTAAGAGTCTGACACTATCTCCCGCTCCGCCCAAGGGCGGGGGATGTCAATGCATGATTTTTTCCCACCATAAAAAAAAAAAAGTTCTAAGTATGGGGACACCCAAAATTTATTGCTTTTTTTCTATTTTTGTGTGAAAATCTTAATGCGGTTTACAGAATACATCTACTTACTAAGTTTCAACAGCATAGCTCTTATAGTTTCGGAAAAAAGTGGCTGTGACATACGGACGGACAGACAGACAGACAGATAGACAGACATGACGAATCTATAAGGGTTCCATTTTTTGCCATTTGGCTACGGAACCCTAAAAAGAGGAAATAAGTACATGCTAAATATTACAGTTCAACAATTTACATTATCTATTACTTAATTATCATTACTAAACCCAAAAATGATTTTAATAACAATTGTACCCTCGCATTCCAGCATTCACACTGACCATAGTGAAAAAAAGAAGCAATGCAGCCATTTTGAAATTGGCAATCAAAAGCTACCGACATACAGAACATGGTTGAGCAGCGAAAAACGAATACTACCCGACATTCTGAATAGGTACACAGATACAAAAGGATGAGTAGAATCGCGGTTTTCAGTGAGCCGCAGTTTTGTACAATTTCCTACCTGGTGTTTGACTCTTTTTATGGCTTTAGTATTTCCAGCCTGCTAGAGCAAATTGTTTATTGTTCTATTTTTAAATCTTACGAAGAAATAGTGGTCTCATCTGTTGCCCCAGAAGTATACACCCCTATTGTTTAATTATTAAAAAAAATGGGGAATTAACTGTACCTGATATTTTTGTTGTCAAAACCAAAAAAAAATTAAATCCCAAAATTTGTCCCCAAAAATTCAATTTGTCATCTACACTTCTTCACTATTATTATAAATATGTAAAGTTTTTTTTTTTGTTTTATTGTTTTTTTTTATTGATAGGTAGTCTCTGAAAGTACTGGTCCGATTATGATGGCGGGTATAGCCGCGGGCAAAAGCTAGTCATAGGTAGATTCATAATAGAATCAATCATTCATGACAATTGTGACAAAAATATACTACGCGCGGTGTTTTTCCATTGTGATCGTCATTTATTCATTCATAAATCAATAGCCTGTACAATATTTCGACAAATAGAGTGTCATTTTGTGTTATAAACTAAAGCTAATTAATAACTTTGCTGTTTATGAATATTAGTTATAGAGACTAATGACTCTTTAACAAAAAAACACTTACAAAAAAATATAACAGATACAATAATGTTACCGAATCAAACTGTAACTTTTTATATGTGTTAAGAAGTGCTACCGAATCAAACTGTAACCTGTTATATGTGCTAATAAGTGTTAATATGTGTAAGTGAAATAATCAGTTTTAGTATAGCCTTAGATATAAATAATTGCACAATACCATAAATAAGTAAATCGTAACTTTGGCAACGCTGCGTTTACCTGTTACACTTATTAACACTGTTAACACTTTTATATCTGTTACAGATATGTTACGGTTACACTTTTCTAAGTGTTAACACATTGAAAACATATACATATATAAGTGTTACATATTTGATTCTGTTACCAATTCAACATGTAACACTTATAATTCTGTAATCTTTATGAAGGTGTTTTTAAGTCCCTGGTTAAACATTTGATGATATATCAATCCTCGTTCGGTTATTTCTATGAAAAAAGTAGGCCAAACGAAATAAAAGGTCTAAAAAAAGTAGGCCAAACGAGAATTGAAATAGAGAGATTGCCAGTTAAAAGTTAAGTTTAAAACAATCTGGCCAGTTTTACTTGACCATAATTATCATAAAGTGATCAAATTCATAGATCTGACCACGACATAATATACAGGGTTAATTGTAAAATATTGTCAATCTCTCAAGACTATGTTACTAACATCATAAACAATAACTTTTGTTCTATGACTTAAAAAAATATCATAATTTTAGTTCATCAGACTTTCATACAAAAATAAAAATATTTAAATCGAACTTTCTAAATATTACAAAGTCTATGCGAAGCCAGCGATTGTACCATAGCGGAGGGGAGCGGGGATAGAGACGTAGATAGGTATAGCAAAATATAGAGTTGAAATTGTGTTAGATAGAACAACAAAATCTTGAAGGTTTGTTTTTGGCAAATTAATTGTTTCGTAAAAAGTCATAGAAAAAAAGTTGTTATTTATGATATTATTATTAATGCAGTCCTGCAAGGTTGGTAATGTTTCACAAATAACCCTGTATACTTCTAAATACATAATTATATATATTTTAGACAAATTGCACCCAGATACAGAACAAATGATCGTGCCCATTACACAAACATTTGTCCTGAGGGGTCACTAACCACTAGACCAAAAGGCCAGTCTCCATTGATATAAAAGGTGTAAGGGACAGCCCTCCACAAACTTTAAGGGCTTGCTCAGTAGACGAAACTGAACAACCTTCCACAAAATGTTTTTTCAGGAAACGAAAAAAAAATTCAGCCTCACCATAGAAAATGATAAACTTGATTGGACAATTTGTATGGCGAGGCCGATTTTTTTTTTCGTTTCCTGAAAAAAAAATTTGTTGAATGTTGTTCAGTTTCGTCTACTGAGCAAGCCCTTAAAGTTTGTGGAGGGCTGTCCCTTACACCTTGTATAATGTACTATGCACTAGATTAGGCGTCTCGAACATTCACTTCAGTCGAGTCAGATGTAATGTCGTCTATACACCTTGAACATTATACTAAGTTGAACGAAACGCGTTAATGCCACGAAATTCAGTGCGCTTAAGGCATTTTGGTCGCGTATCTGGTAGTCTGGTAGACGACGTAATGCCAATGTAGCGTTACAACGAGCTTTTGTTAACTTTACAGTATTTTGACAAATAGTTTCCATGAAAGGGCTTGTCTAGCACTAGAATATAAGTCGATGCCAGTCTCTGAATATTTTTGTACTAAACAGTTGAACGGGAATGTTCTTGGTATGGCCATGTAAAGTTATTAGTGTTTTTTATATAACCCTGTCTATGTGTATGTATATCTGTCGCGAAGAGCAGTGGTGGCCGAGTGACAGCAGTGGTGGCCGAGTGACAGCAGTGGTGGCCGAGTGACAGCAGTGCTGGCCGAGTGGTTACGGCCCCGACTTACGAGTTGTAGGTCGCGGGTTCGAACCCAGCCAGGCGCATTACTTTGTGTAATTTATTTCATCACCACTGCTCTCAAAACGGTGAAGGAAAACATCGTGAGGAAACCGGCATGTCCCAGAACCAAAAATTCAAAGACATGTGACATTCACCAACACGCATTAGGCCCGTGTGGTGGATTACGGCCCATTCCCGCTCCTAGAGAGGAGGCTTGAGTCCCAACAGTGGGAACATTAAAAAGGCTGGTGATGATGGTGATGATGATATCGGTCGCAGCCATCTGGTTAAATTAGCCATTCAATTGGACGCCTAGGAAGTTCGTTAAACGCCGGCATCCAATTGGATGCCTAGGCCAATAGTTGTTTGAACTAAAATCACTGCAACGTTTAACAGCTTGGCGTCCTGAAAGTTTGCCCTTTCGAAATGACTGATCGAGACTCGGCCAAGTGATTCAAATTTAGTTCCGCTATTTATTGATTTAATAATATTTCACTATTACTTGGTTGAAACTATTACTAAAAAGTAGTTTTATGTAATTTATAAACTCATGGTTACCCTACTAAACTAAATGACTACACAACGTTCAGCCATCAGGGCCTCAAGTCTGCTATTACAATAGTGTCAGAATGGTCTATCATTGATGTCATAATTGTCGATTTTGACAAGTTTGGTAATCTACTAATGTAATGGCGTCATTATGACTTTCCAATGGTCAACCACTGACACTCCATTGAAAAAAGTGGCTTAAAATGGTAATCTCGTACATATTGACAAATGAATATTTGACATTTGCGGTAATCTGCTAAAACTTTGACAGTTTATTTGATCACTGTTTGACCATTAGAACGTTATTGTGCAGTTATTGGTTTTAATTTGCTCGAAATTATCATTTTACCGCAATTCTATTAGGTACAAGACCATTGACCGATCAATGATCGATCATTATGAATTAGCAGATTACAAACTTTTAGTATAATGACAATGGGATCGTGTTGGAATGACGAATTTATAAAAATAGCAGACTTGGGGCCCTGGTTAAACGTTGCGGTCAACGACATGGTTATTTGTTCTTCAGCCATTTTATTGGATGCCAGCGTTTAACAAACGCCCTAGGCGTCCAAATGGATGGAAAATTTAATCAGATGGCTGCGACATATCCACCACTAGTCAGTATGAATCTAAGCGGAAGTTGCGGCTTTATTTTCTACACAAATAGCGGAGTAGTCTCAAAAATCCTTACATTTTCTTTATTTAAGTAATATATATTTATATATAAATATGTAGGTTGTTTTTGACTGGCCTGTTGGTCTAGTTGTTAGTGACCTTGACTGCTATGCCGGAGGTCGTGGGTTCGATTCCCACCTAGGACAAATGTTTGTGTGATGAGCATGATCATTTGTTCTGTGTCTAGGTGTAATATATCTATATGAATATATTTAAAAATATATAAATATGTTTATCAGTTATCTAGTGCTCATAACACAAGCTCTGCTTAGCTTGGGACTAGACAGCGTTGTGTGATAGTTGTGGAATATTATATATATATATATATATAGTTGTTCTCCTGTTTTTCGTATTAATCTATTCTTTTCTTTATGCACCTGCCATGTTTCCTCTTCACCACCCTAGATTGGCTAGTAGAGAATGCATTTGTGCCTTTGCCTTTGTGTTGCATGAAGTTTTAATAAATAAATAAATATATTTATTTACCACAGAAACTCACAGACAAAACCACGTACACATTGAATTATTTATCTAACGAGCTTACACAAGACAACGAGCCCATATAATGACCTAAATCTCAGATAAACAACGTTCTCAAAGCTTCCATATTATCAGTTTACAGACGGGAGCTTCCTTTATATATATGCGTAGGAAGTAATCTGTTTATATAAGCTTTCAATACTGAAATCTTCTACATCCTACGAGTCAGTAAACTGAAATAACTGAAACTTCTTTAGGAGTCTTTGTATAGCACAGTCGGCCTTATAATGTTCTCACTGTTGGGACTCAGGCCTCCTCAGGCAGGGACTGGGCCGTAATCCACCACGCGGGCCCAATGCGGGTTGGTGGATGTCACATGTCTTCGAACTTTTGGTTCTAGGACATGCCGGTTTCCTCACGACGTTTTCCTTCACCGTTTTGAGAGCAGTGGTGATGAAATAAATTACACAAAGTAATGCCCCTGGCTGGGTTTGAACTCGCAACCTACAACTTGTAAGTCGGGGCTGTTACCACTCGGCCACCACTGCTCTTTACTCGGCCATCACTGCTCTCTAGTAGAAGTCTTTGCAGTCTACGGAATTCTATGAAAGAGTTATGGCCGGCTTTAGTAACTATCCGGACCGAGCCCAAATTGTTGACGGCGCGTTTCACGCGGCTCAAGGAGATGTCAGCAACCGTAGGGGCCCAGCAGGGTCAAAGCCTACTGGGGCCATGAGTGATGCGAAAGAGATCCCCGGGGCCCTGGAGCAATGGCAAAGATAGAACATGAGTGGGTTTTTAGTCTTCCACTTCCAACGCTGCGTCTTCCGGTACGTGGTCGGCACTCCAGAACCTTCCGTCCCTATCTACCATCTGTTCTGCAAGCGATGTGCCCTACCCATTGCCACTTAAGTTTGGTAGTTCTTTGGGCTGTGTCGGTAAACTTGGTTCTCCTGTGGTTATCTTCATACCTGATGTGATCACGCGTTGGGTAGCTCGCTGTCCGACTGTCTGATAACCGTCCGGACAGAGCCCAAGTCGTCGACGGCGCGTACTGTTCCCACGCGGGGCCCAGCAGGGTCGAAGCCTACTGGGGTCAAGGGTCTGCTTCAGAAAAGAAGCCTCGGCCCCAGTATGAAAGGCAACGAAGGAATGGGGTGTGATTTTTAGTCATTAAATTCTGACACTATCTCCTGTTTCACCCAAGGACGGGGGATGTCCGCTGGATGGTTTTTACTCATCGAAAAAAAAGGGACTTTTTGATTGACTTTAGGTCTTCTGAGTGCGTATTATAGTCCCTTTAATATCTGGCTCTAGTTAAATGCACACATACTCGCGTGGCTTCGATTCCCGTACGGAACGCATATGTGTATGGCCTACACATAGATGTTCCGGGTATAGTTGCCTTGTGTATTACATGTTTATTCTAGGGGTCTTTAAGTCAAGAGTGAATAGATTGCTTCTAGGCAAGCGTGTTCCATCGTCGGCCACATCATTGCTTACCATCAGGTGAGATTGTGGTCAAACGCGAGCCTATCCGTTATAAAAAAAGGTAAGGTTAAATATTTGTAAACGCACCCACGATACAAAGATCATTTCTAATGCCCGCCATACACGCTAGGGTATACCTGACAGGTTTGCCTCTGCGGTCGACCTGTATGTTGCAAAACTGTGCAGGTTTCCATATAAACTTACCTGACTGGTATACCTGTGCAGGTAAACCTGTCAGGTATACCCTAGCGTGTATGGATGGACCTTTAATACATCATTAGACTTGGAGGATTCGACTGTGCTATATGTGATGGTAAATCTATACATAACATGTAATAAATCTGTAGAAATTTTAATAGTGCGCGCATTACGTAAAATGTACGAAATCGGCCTAGATAAGTTTTATACATTATTTATTTATTTATATATGTAATGGAATGATCTCCTTGGAAATGACATTTCATTAATTTAATTTTTAAGCTGTGGATTAGGGGGTGACGTATCATTCAATGACAAATGATGTTTAGATTATTTTGTGCATTTTATTGTTATAAAAACTTGTAGAGAGATAATTAAAGGGATATAATTGAGGAGGCGATATTAGTGAACTTTAAATGTCGTTTCTTTGTTTTCAGGTGAGATAAAAGTGTAATTTTAGTTAAACGATAATTGTTATACTGTAAAAGCATGTTGAATAAAACAAACCTTTGTTTTCAGAGAAACAATTTGTGGTTTATTTCGAAAATCCTCAATAAAATCTATTATAAAACGACATTTTTGTTAACTAAAAGAAGATGGACCGGCTGCAATTTGAGTTTACGATGATAGCTTCAAATGATGGCAAATCAAATGTATTAGCCATAACCTCAATATCTACAGAAGAAGGAAAATGTTTTGTTTTACCTGATGAGCTGAAGCCGGTGATTCATCATACATATATTGTCAAAATGAATACTTTTTCAAAAATAAAAAATAGTATAAAGAAAAGACATCACAGTAGAAAAATATGGATAAAATTGGATGAAGATTTTAAGAAAACATATAGAGATGAGGAAGGTAATATGCAATTTTTAGATCAATATTTAGAAGAAATGAGCACAAAACAACCAATAGACATAAACGACAATTTGCAACATATCTTGGAAAAATTAATAGAAACTACTACAAAGAAAGAAAATCAACATAACCTAAAACATATTTCAGAGAAATTTATTATTGAAAAATTCACAAGCAAGAACCCTAATGCAATGCAATGGATTGAGAATTTTGAAAAGGAGTGTGAGCGCTTTAATATATCAAAAGATGAAACAAAAATAGATATATTGAGATTATTTTTAGAAAAATCTTGTTTGGATTGGTATAGCTCGATGGCCATAAAACTAACAATGAAGGCTGAATGGAATGAATGGAAAAACAAATTTTTAGAAACTTTTAAAAACCGAGGATGGGACATAGTTACATATGCTCTCGCATTTAGATATAAAGAAGGACTACTAATTGATTACGCTATTAGAAAAGATTAGAAAAGATTGAAGTTTACGAAATGTAACTTTGCTTCAGACTCAGTAAAGTACCTCGGCCATGTAATTCAGAACAATTCGGTAAGACCACTAAAAGACAATTTGATCTCGATAAGACATTTTCCAACTCCTAAGACACAAAAGAATATCAGACAATTTTTGGGAAAAATTAACTTCTACCATGAATACATACCAAGAAGTGCAATTATTTTAGACCCATTACATAATTTATTAAGAAAAATTGAAAAGTTTGTGTGGTCAGAGAAGTGTGAAGAATCATTTAATCAAATAAAAAGATATTTATGTTCTCAACCTGTGTTGGAAATATTCGACAAAGACTTACCAATAAAAATCTTTACAGATGCATCTTTAGAGGGTATCGGGGCAATATTAAAACAGACTCAACTAGACGGTAAAGACAAACCGGTGGCATATTTTTCAAAAAAACTAAACGAATCTCAAAAACGAAAAAAGGCCATATATTTGGAATGTATTGCTATGAAAGAAGCAGTTAAATACTGGCAACACTGGCTAATTGGAAAACATTTCACTATTTACTCAGACCACAAACCTCTAGAGAACATGAATATTAAATGCAGGACAGATGAAGAATTGGGTGACCTCACATATTACCTATCTCAATATGACTTTACAGTAAAATATATACCTGGTAAAGAAAATATAGAAGCAGACTGTTTGAGCCGAAACCCTGTATTAGAATCAGAAGATAACAAGGAGGAACTATTAAAAATAGTTAATTTAATACAAATAAAAGATATAGTTGAAGACCAAGAAAAAAATGAAACAATAAAAGAAAAGGAACAAAATCTACTACATAAAAATAAAATCTATTATAAAAAAATAAAGAAACTAGAAAAGATTATACTCTCAGAAGAATTTAGTAAAAAAATTATAAAAAAGGTGCATGAAGATTTATGCCATATTGGAATCAGACAATTACAGAAAAAAATAAGTCCACTATATACAGCTCAAAACCTAACAAAAAATATCATAAATATTTGTAAAACATGCGAAATATGCATAAAAAATAAATCAAGATGTCAAGGAAAATTTGGGTTAATGTCACAACTGGGACCAGCAACAAAACCATTTGAGATAATGTCAATGGATACTATAGGTGGCTTTGGAGGATCTAGGTCAACAAAAAAATACTTACACCTTTTAGTAGACCACTACACAAGATATGCGTTTATTGTGACTTCAAAAACACAGAACGCAAGTGACTTTATAAAACTAACAAAGAAAGTACTCGAGACAGATGAGATTGGAATAATTCTGACAGACCAATATCCAGGCATCAATTCAAAAGAATTTAAACAGTATTTGCAGGAGAATAACATCAAACTAATATTTACAGCTGTGAATACGCCATTTTCGAACGGCTTGAACGAAAGATTACACCAAACAATAGTAAATAAAATAAGATGTAAAATAAATGAGAAAAATAATAAGAGAACATGGACAACAGTAGCAAGAGAATGTGTACAGAAATATAATGAAACAGACCATTCTGTTACAGGTTTTGCACCAAAATATTTACTGGATGGTACAAATGTCAGTATATTACCAAATGAAATTAAAACAATAGAAAAGGAAGACAAGTGGATTGCTGATAGAAGATTAGCATTAGAGAATACAATAAAATCTCACAAGTACAACAAGAAAATATTTGATAGAAATAGGAAAATACAAGAGTTCGAGATAGGAGACAGTGTATATGTAGAAAATGGAAATAGACTGAACAGGAAAAAATTAGACGAATTAAAAATAGGCCCTTTCAAGATAATAGAGAAAATATCGAACTCCATTTATAAGATTGACACTGGCAACAGAAAAACAGAATCAACTTTATTCCACATAACAAAATTACAACCTGTTACGGCAGACGATGAAGTAGAAGAAAACGAATAGGTATAAAGATAACTTGCAGGTGCATTGTTTGTATTATATTATTTAGAATTTTCGTTCCTATGGGGGGGAGATGTAATGAAATGACCTCCTTGGAAATGACATTTCATTAATTTAATTTTTAAGCTGTGGATACGGGGTGACGTATCATTCAATGACAGATGATGTTTAGATTATTTTGTGCATTTTATTGTTATAAAAACTTGTAGAGAGATAATTAAAGGGATATAATTGAGGAGGCGATATTAGTGAACTTTAAATGTCGTTTCTTTGTTTTCAGGTGAGATAAAAGTGTAATTTTAGTTAAACGATAATTGTTATACTGTAAAAGCATGTTGAATAAAACAAAACTTTGTTTTCAGAGAAACAATTTGTGGTTTATTTCGAAAATCCTCAATAAAATCCATTATATATATAAACATGATTCCCTGTTTCCCTTGTTCACGTTATAGCTTTAAAACGATGTTACCGAGTTTATTTATCTTATTTTTCAAAGTTACCTATACTTTTTTGAGCAAGGGGACTTACGAGAATAGGTCGCAGCTTCAAACCCAGCCAGGAGGATTTATTTGTGTAATTTATTTCATCGCCACTGCTCTTAAAACGGTGATGAAAATCATCGTGAGGAAACCGACATGTCCTAGAACCAAAAATTCGAAAACGTGTGACATCCACTAAACCAGAATGGGTCGGGGATGGGCGTGTTGGATTACAGCCTTTTCGTTCTTCTAGAGAAGAGGCCCAAAATCAGTGGGAACAGTACAGGATCACGACGGGGTCACCAGTTTGGAGGTATGGGAACAGAGAGTAAAGTTCCGCAAACCTCCTATGAAAAGGGAGGATCCTCCGACCAGACAGGTGTAATGGTCTGGTGGGCTACTGCCCGATAGATGATTTTGGGTTGTCGTATATGTTCAAATCGCGCGGAGAACTGTGATTGCGCGATGCAGGATTTATTTATTTATTTAATCTTCATGCAACAAAAAGTACATAGGCGGACTTAATGCCTTAGGCATTCCCTACCAGTCAACCTAGGGTGGTGAAGAGACAATATGGTAGGCGCACAAAAAGAAAACTAAAGGACTCGAAGATTGAGATTTTGGAAGGTGGAGGATTTCGTATTTTCTTCGTAGTTCTTATGTGGCGCCATAGATGTCGCTACAAGTAAAAGGCTAATTATATAACATTATTTTTAGTATATTATAATTATGTGAAACCTGAATATAGTTTGTTCAGAATTAGTAACTTAATCGATTCCAATAATTTTTACGCCATGTTATATTTTTTCCCTAAAATATTTACTAAAAAGTCACAAGTTGGACATCACCGACACTAAGTACAACACAAGTCACGGCAAGTCATAGCGGGCATTAGGTACCAGTGCACAGCTAGGTCCAGGAGCAAAACAGCCCATCAGTCGCGCGGATGACGTAACCATTTATTTGTGCAGACGGCTAGGTAACATAACAAGCTTATAACTTTGTGATTTATCATGATACAGTTATGAAATTTTGTACATAGATTCTTTACATAAAAACACTAAACACGTTTCCAGTTGCGTATATACTAAAACTAATAATGTATTATAATATGTCATGTGTATTTACTTTGTTTAAAGTTAATGTTAAGACTACTACAGAATGCGAACAAAACAAAATGGTGACAATAGGAACAAACTTATCGGATACTCTCGCGACCTTCCGAAGAATATTATTATGCAAGAAACGCGACAACGCTGGATTTTAGACAAAAAAACTCTAAACGATTTTTAAGCACTGAAGTGATAAATTAAATGTAGATAATCAGGACAAGGGAAAGAGAAGCTGAGCGGTATCTTCTCGTTCAATATATCAGTGTCCTAAGGCTTATAGTTCCTTGAACCATCTGACCGAAATTATATGGACGCAACTCTCGCACTCGCCTAGGCGGCAGTACGCAAATCTATGCATTTATTTGCGGCCAGCAGCGCCCGGAAAGCGTTTTAAATCCATTTTCTTTGCGAAATATTGATTGATTTACATATTATAATAATTATAATAATAATAATAATAATAATAATCTGTGGTTCGACTGTCAGCTTGAAGTATCGAAAAAAATTTCTCCAATTATTCAAAACAATAAATATTGAAATACTATAGCAAAATGAAATTATCTGAAGAAAAAAAAGGCCCCAACATACAGTAAAACATTGTGATAAGTGAAATATCTGTGTACCTAACTAAAATGACTTTACGCAAAACACAAAATACAATGTCATATTTATGACAAGAAAAAAAATTTCGACGACGATACCTAAGTAAATGTTGACCAGAGCCGCAGCTCGCCGAGCACGCCCACCACCTCCGGCCTCGTCGCTCAGCTCCGCCTCGCCGCCGCCGGAACCCAGCCTCAACGCGAGTGCTGTGACACCGGCCGCGACAGTTGCGTCGAGCTCCAGCGACGAGTTCTACTCTCCGCCCACGTCACCACCACCTGCGCGTCGACGGAGAGGACGCCGGCCGCCGAGTAGTTTAGGACCTCGAGGCCCACCGGCCTCTGATAGGGTCCCAGCTCCCGGCGGAAGTGTGCAGCGCATGCGATGGACGCAATCCATTAACGAAAACGTCATGCGCTCATACTATGGGGCTACAGAGGGAGGAAACAACTTGACCGCGTACCGTGTCCGGATGCTCTCTTTGTTTCAGGTGCTTGAGCCAGCCGTCAACGTTTCGGCCCAACGACTGTCGGATCAGGTGCGGGTCATTCTGCGTAATCATATGTTGGATGATTCTGTACTTGATCGCCTCCGCACGGAAATGAGTGACCGTGTCATTACCCCTCCGTCGCAGCCTGTGGTACCAGTTGTGGTACCACCGTCCAGCCACATATCTTTTCACACTGACGAGGTGAGTACTGACATGGTCACTAACGTAAGTACCCAGTGCAATAATGAACTGAGGAGTGCTTTGGAGTGTGCGATTCGGGAATATCGCAACATACCACCTGAACTTAGACCTCGCATACCTCGTTTGCCCATGTGTAACAAGAATAGGGCGTTGGTGGCTGCTCTGGATTCGCAGTTGTCAAACTATTTTGATGACTGCGAAGATCTCACCGAGACACACTCGATCATGTACTGCGCGGCCGTAGCGGCATGTCGTGTAGCTCACGTCAAATTCCCAGACAGTGACGAAGCTACACGACCGAAATCAGCTGTGCCGGCCTGGCAGTGCAGGATCGAGCGTCGTATTGGTGGGGCCAGAGCACTCATCGGCAAACTAATCTGCTTCAGGGAGGGCAACACTCGCCCAAGAGTAATGCGCTTTGTGAGGCGGGCATTTTCGGGGACTAACATCAGCCCCCGAGACTATATGTCCCGAGTCACAGAGCGCATCGACTTCCTGAAGCAGAAAGTGTATGCATGGGCAAACCGTATCCGCAGGTATAAGCGACGGGTTGAACGATACACCCAGAATCGCACATTCCGGAGTAATGAAAGGTGGGTTTATAGGGCTTGGGAGCGACCGGACCAAGGTGTGACTGGCGCGCACCTCCCGGAAGATGACGCCATGTGTTCGTTCTGGCGCAGCATCTGGTCGGTGCCTGTCAGTCACACCGAGGGTGACTGGACTCGGGAGGTCGAGCGAGCGTGCGATCCAATACCACAAATGGGGGCAATCGACATCAGCCCCCAAGATGTAGCTCGTGCAGTCCGTCCGTTGCCTAACTGGAAATCTCCAGGGCCGGACGGACTGCACAATTTCTGGATTAAGTGGTTTACAAGGTCGCACGCTCGCTTGGCATACCAGTTTCAGTCTGCCTTAGAGTCAGGGTCGCTGCCCCAGTTCCTGACGACAGGAATAACCCACCTGCTCCATAAATCGGGTAGTACTGCGGAACCCAAAAATTATAGACCGATCACGTGTTTGCCGACGGTCTATAAAGTTCTTACATCCATACTGAGAAGTAAAATTAATAGTCATATTGATGAAAATTCGATCATGTCACCTTCTCAGAATGGATGTAGGAACGGGTCCCGTGGTACGAAGGAGCTGCTCCTCATTGATATGACCATTAGCCAACAGGTTCGACGTTCCCGAAAGGATCTGTCGACATGTTGGATAGATTATAAGAAGGCCTATGACTCAGTTCCTCATACATGGCTCATGAGGGTGCTGGAGTTGTATAAAGTTGATGCAACTCTTTGCACCTTCCTGATGTCATGTATGAGGCAATGGAGGACAGTCCTTCGCTATCCAGGATGTCGAAATATCCAGAGGAATAGCGAACCGGTAAGGATCGAGCGAGGTATATTCCAGGGTGACAGTTTGAGTCCGCTTTGGTTCTGCCTAGCCTTGAATCCTCTGAGCACACTGCTAGAGAATTCAGGCCTAGGCTATCGGTTGAAGAGAGGTGGTCAGGTTATATCTCACCTCCTTTATATGGATGATTTGAAGCTCTTTGCCCCCAACAATCTGCAACTGATGGAGCTACTGAAGGTAACGGAAACCTTCAGTAGCGCCATCAGGATGGAGTTTGGTGTGGACAAATGTGCAGTCATGCATATAAAGCGAGGGGAGATTGTGGAATCCGTGGGTACCCAACTCTCGGATTCCATACACCTGAGATCCCTCTCTCCAACCGAAACCTACAAGTATTTGGGTATGTCGGAAGCGTTAGGCATCAATGCCACTGACATGAAGCAATCGTTGAGGGAGCGCTTCTTTGGCCGCCTGAAGAAGGTACTTAACAGCCTTCTTTCAGGTGGAAACAAAGTGCGTGCCTTCAACGGTTGGGTCATGCCGGTATTGATGTACGCTTTCGGTGTACTCAAATGGACTCAAACGGAACTTGACGCCCTGGATAGGAAGGTCCGTACACTGCTGACTGCATATCGAATGCATCACCCTCGGTCGTCGGTAATGAGACTGTATATCCCGCGGAAGTGTGGGGGTCGAGGCTTTTTAAATGCTAAGACCCTGCACAATCGCGAGGTATGCAGTCTCAGGGAATATTTCCTAGCCGCCGACGTGGGTATGCATCGTGATGTAGTAGCAGTGGACAAGGGACTCACCCCGCTCTCCTTGGCTAACGAGAACTGGCGCAAACCTGTAGTGCTTGACACTAACGTACGCAAGGAAGTATGGCAGAGTAAAGAACTTCACGGACGCTTTTTCCGGGCCCTTCATGGGCCCGATGTAGATCAACTAGCGTCCGTAGCCTGGCTGCGCGTCGGTGACCTCTTTGGGGAAACCGAAGGTTTTGTCTGTGCAATTATGGACGAAGTTATCATGACGAATAACTATCGGAGATTTATTGTGAAGGACGGCACGGTTGACATATGTCGGGCATGTCACCGACCGGGTGAATCAATCCGCCACATTATCTCTGGTTGTTCTCGTCTAGCTAACGGGGAATATTTGCATAGACACAACCTTGTAGCCAGGATTATCCATCAGCAACTTGCTCTGAAGTACTCTCTTGTGGAATCGGAGGTGCCATATTACAGGTATGTGCCCGACCCAGTTCTCGATAGTGGCGATATCACGTTGTACTGGGATCGGTCCATCATCACTGACAGGACTATTGTGGCCAATAAGCCTGATATAGTGGTGGTGGACCGAAGCGAGAGGCGTGCAATGATTGTTGACATATCCGTTCCGCATGACGAGAACCTCGTGAAAGCCGAGAAAGATAAACAAATCAAGTATATTGACTTGGCTCGCGAGGTTGTCGACATGTGGGAAGTGGATTCAGCGATCATTGTACCGATAGTTGTGTCAGCCAATGGCTTAATAGCCAAGAGCCTCGACCAACACCTTAGGAGGCTCTCGTTAGGCGACTGGATCAAGGGCTTGATTCAGAAAGCAGTATTGCTCGACACGGCTCGTATAGTCAGGAGGTTCCTTTCTCTGGAGCCCTGACCGCCGGTAGCTTGGACCCTGTTCCCGATACCGGTGGGCTACTATTTTTTATATTTTTAAATGTTTTTTATTTTTTATTGAATATTTAAAAATATAATTTATATGTACTTTAATGAATAAACGAAATAATAATAATAATAATAATAATTTATTCAAAATACATTTACAAAAATATGAACATTAGGCAACAGTAACAAGGTTTCCTATTACAATAATGATACAATTACAGTGCTTAAAAATATTGTAAAACTAAAATATCAAAAAAAGTACAATTAGGAGTGGTTTGGAATTGCATTATTTGATAGAGGACCGCCCGATCTAGGTTAATTTGAACCTGTGTTTCAGGCCATCACTTTACAGTCCAGTTTCATTGCGACAATCAAAATTTAAAATTAGAGTAAAATTATTATAAAAAAATGTTCTACTGTAATAAATGACTACGATAACTAAGCAAATGGTACAATAATACCTAAAAACTATATCTATGAAATTATACAAAAATAAACATTAACGAGTCCATTATGACAAAATTTCTAAAAGTTGTTCTGTGTCTGCGTAATTGAGTGACACTAAGTATTCTGACAACATCTTGTTACATGTTTTGTAACTTATACTATAGAAACTTAATACTTTGTTAAGCCTATTATATAGAAAAGGACCTAAGAACACGTAAAAACGCTTAGTAAAGGCATGTCTGGTTTGAGGCTTTATGCAAACCAAGTCCTTTCTTCTCTTGTCCGAAGGTGGAGGGACAAAAGGCAGTGCAGTATGCTGATGTAGTACTGTGTTTAAAATAAATAATTGCCGCACTGTTAGCACTTTACATGCTATGTACAGCTGGTGCGTAGGAAATCTAAAAGGGCGAAAGGTAGCCACCTTGAGAATTGCTCTTTGAGCACTTTCTAACGGGAGTAAAATGGTTTTAGCAGCACCGCCCCAAGAAGTTATGCAATATGTAAGAATGGATTGACACAAAGCCAAATAAACCTGTTTTATTAATTTGTAGTCGGCTATGTCACGCAAATTTTTAAAAACATATATTAATTTGCGCACTCTCGTACACAATAACTCGATATGTTTACGGAAATTCAGATTTGAGTCAATCGTTACACCTAGATATTTTACTTGGTCAGCTTTGGCTAAAGTGGGGCAAGAGCATGCATTGTCAGCATACGAGTACGTGCAGTTAATATGTGCGTGAATGTTTAGGTTATTAAGCGGTATGTTAGCATTTCTCATTGTAAATAAAATGTAGTTTGTTTTATCTGTGTTTAATGTAAGGAGATTTTTCTGGAGCCACTTAGACACAATGTCAAAACCATTTTGTGCATAATCATACACCTCAGCTCTTGACTTACCTGAAAACAATAGAGCGGTGTCATCCGCATATGACATTATAACACCATTTTGGAGCGACAGGCTGCATAGTTCATTTATGTAGATTAAAAATAATGTGGGCCCCAAAATGCTACCCTGCGGAATGCCAAAACAGCTATTTTTTAGATCAGAACTGGTGTACTGACCTATTTTTATACATTGATAACGATCGCTGAGATAGTCAGAAAATAGTAAAAGCTGTTTACCTCTTATCCCAAGTGATTCAAGCTTGTGCAACAGTAAAGAACAAGAAATAGTGTCGAAGGCCTTGGCAAGGTCTAGAAAGATCCCTATTGTGTGCATACCATTATCTAGGTTAGTAGTGATATAGTTAGTCAAATTGTGGACTGCTTGGTTAGTTGATTTTTTAGCCCTAAAACCAAATTGATTATCTGATAGTAGTCTGTTATCTTCTAAATATTTGATCAATCTACTATTAATAATTTTTTCTAAAATTTTAGAGAGGCCTGTTAATACTGAAATGGGTCTGTAGTTATTCACACTGGTTTTATCTCCAGCTTTGAATACAGGTGTGACTACGGCTTTCTTAAGTAGTTTTGGAAATATACCTTTAGATAAGCAAAGTTGAAAGATGTGGGTTAGAGGAGGGGCAAGTAAGTATTTAAATGTTTTCAGAATATGATTGGGTATGTCATCCCATCCAGTGGCACAAACATCCTTAAGCCCGCTTATAATTCTGACTACTTCGTTTACGTCGGTGTCTAATAGAACAAAAGAGTTTAGTGTGGAGAATGTCGTGGTCGAGTTGGGTTGGGAAATGATACTTGGGTTAATTGTTTTTTCAGCCAAGTTTTTACCAACGTTTACAAAAAAGTTGTTTGCTTTATTTATTGCTTTATTTGGGTTTACATCTGACAATAATATTTCTAACGGAGGATCATTTTTCGATCTAAAAGTATGTGATTTTACAAACTTCCACACAAGTTTACTATTTTTCCGGCCTTCTGTAATTCATTTTTGTCGTACTGATTTTTCAGTTTTTTCAAAAGATTATTACAGAAGTTCCGATACCTTTTATAAGTTATAGAAAGTACTTTGTCATCAGGAGCTAGTTTCAATTTTAGATGAAGTCTGTCTCTATGCCTTATACATCGTTATCAATGCAATGCATATTATACAATGTTCACTTAAAAGAATATTTAACCACCAATTTTTATGTGTAAAAATGTTTGTAAAGGTCCAAGCCGTTTTGAAGGAGTAGAGAAAAGTTGCAAAAAGTTGAGAAATTGCTAAATATTTTTTTTAGACAAAAGTATTAATAGCAAGAAAAAATCAAATGTTGATAATGTTGTTCATGAATCTTTAATAAACATATATTTTTTCAAACCTATTAACCTGGCCGTTACCGAGGAGTAGGCTTCAGAACTCTCACTGTTTTATGGCACTTTTCGGGCGCTTGGGCCGTAAGACGAAAGTCTTGCCAGTAATGAAATATGGCACTGAAACATGGTCGCTTAGGGCTATATTTCACCGGGATACTACGGCGGTGCGACCAGTTGCGCCACGCAAATAAAAAATATAGCCCTAAGCTACCAAACTAGACACCATACAAACACCAGAGAGGCCATACGTCCAAGCTGGTCGCGCCAGCAAATTGGTTGCACAACCAAACGGACACCAGGGGAATAACTCTCTATAATAGTGCTGTATACATTTTGTTAGTAGCGGTGACTGGTCGCGCCGCCATGGTGTCTCGGATAAATATAGCTCTTACTCATCCTCCCCTCATCAGAAGGCTGGCAGTTACCCAAAGGGCAACGGAAAGGGCTATGTCCGGAGTTTCCTTTCGAGATCACATCAGGAATGAAGATATCTTCCGCAGGAGAACCAAGGTCGCCGATATGGCCTTTTTTTTTTGTGGTAAAAAATCATGCATTGACATCCCCCGCTCTTGGGCGGAGCGGGAGATAGTGTCAGACTCTTACTGACTAAAAGACCCACCCCGTTTCTTCTAGCCTTCATACCTGGGCTCGAGCGCCCTTTCGGATAACCCTGGCTCCAGTAGGCTTCGACCCGGCTGGGTCCCTGCTGTTGCTAACAACTCCTTGAGGCGCGCGGGAACAGTGCGCGCCGTCGACGACTTGGGCTTGGTCCGGACAGTTACCGGACGGCCGGACAGCGAGCTACCCATTGCTCACTGCCCGCAAGCTCGCGCCTACGGTGGCCGGAAATCGGGATCAGAGTTCCGGCGGGGGCGGCGGCGGCGATAACGCCGTTGCCTGATGCGTTCGGCCTCCTCCTTTGCGAGCATTACTGCTTCGCGGAAGTCGGCGACCGCCTGCCACTCCTCCTCGCTCCGGACCATGGCCTCAACCAAGGCTCGGCGCGAGAGGTCTCCGCCACCGATCGCTCCCACGAGGGCACGGCGATGCTCCGCCCAAGCAGGGCACACCTCGACTGTGTGCTCCACCGTGTCCTCCGGGCATTCCGCACAGTGGCGACTTCCGGGCGTCACTTCCGCACGAATCCAGTGCAGGAAGCCGACATGGCCTGAAGAATCGCCAAACTAAAGTGCCAGTGGACAGGGCACATTGCTCGTAGAACGGATGGTTGATTGGTCGAACAGTGACGTCCTTCGGCTAAAATGATGAATCAGGATAAATCTGACAAACTGAGGGAATGTTCGAAAGAGTATTACCACGGCTCTGGACCACTAAGGGCAACGGCACAGTTGCCAGTTGTGGTCAAGCTATTGGCTGTTGTGCTGCATGTCGCGGGTTCGATCCCCACACGGCACAAATATATGTATGACCTACGAATAGTTGCTCCAGGTCTGGTTGTGTATGTAAGTTTACATATTTGTGAACGCTGTGTACGTTTTACCAATAATTATCCATTTGAAGATCTAATTTAGGTGGCTCCATCATAATTTATCGTAGCTTCTTCTTCTTCTTCCAGCCCTTATCCCATATTACTTGGGGTCGACGCAATACGTTTTTTTTCTTCCATTCTGTCCTGTCCCCCGTCACACTATCACTAACACAATATCTATCGTAGCATCCTCTATTAATGTACACGCATTGATGCTCAAACTTAAGTGTAAGTAAGCATGGCCATAGCTTGCAAAAAAGATAGTCGATGGGGCTGAAAAGTTGGAGTGGCAACCCCGTATTGGAAGACGCAGCGTTGGAAGGCCTACTCCAACAAGGTAGACCGACGACCTGTACCTCTACCATGAGTTTAAAGCAATAGTATTTGTCGATACTCGATACCGACTACGTAAATATTTTGTATGGCAAGTTTTGGTTCCGTAAGTGACCGCTAGAGGCGCTGTAAAATTTGCCATACAAAATATTTACGTAGTCGGTATCGCGTATCGACAAATACTATTGCTTTAAACTCATGGTAGAGGTACTGGTAAAGGTTGCCCGAATCGAATAGATTTGAGACGCACAGGACCAGTCATTATAGCGACACTTGGGGGATGCTTATGTCCCACAGTGTACGTCTTTCGGTTGATATCATGATGATGAAGTACAACGAAAGCTGGACTAGGTCCAGCTCGTCGCAAAAAATTTAAATTATATATTGTACCTACATTTTTTTAATCTTTATTCTGCCGCTTTTGTCCTTGTTACATTTGTCTTTATTTCGTCTATTCGACTATTTTATATTTTACACATACACTCTCATGGCCTTTTTTTTATGGTGGGAAAAAATCATCCATTGACATCCCCCGCTCTTGGGCGGAGCGGGAGATAGTGTCAGACTCTTACTGACTACAAGACCCACCCCGTTCCTTCTAGCCTTCATACCGGGGCTCGAGCGCCCTTTCGGATAACCCTGGCCCCAGTAGGCTTCGACCCGGCTGGGTCTCTGCTGTTGCTGACAACTCCTTGAGGCGCGCGAGAACATTGCGCGCCGGGCTTGGTCCGGACAGTGAGCTACCCATTGCTCACTGTCCGCAAGCCCGCGCCTACGGTGGCCGGAAATCGGGATCAGAATCCCGGCGGCGGCGGCGGCGAGAACGCCGTTGCCTGATGCTTTCGGCCTCCTCCTTTGCGAGCATTACTGCTTCGTAGAAATCGGCGACCGCCTGCCACTCCTCCTCGCTCCAGGCCATGGCTTCAACCAAGGCCCGGCGCGAGAGGTCTCCGCCGCCGACCACCACGAGGGCACGGCGATGCTCCGCCCAAGCAGGGCACACCTCGACTGTGTGCTCCACCGTGTCCTCCGGGCGTCACTTCCGTACGAATCCGGTGCAGGAACCTCCCAACGAACCATGTCCGGTGAGGACCTTCGTCTTACGGAAGGCAAGGACTCCTTGAGGTCTTTCCAGCCACGCCTCAAAGAGGGGACTTACCGCCATGATTGTGGCGTGCCCAGCACTGGGTTGCGATAGTCGTTGACGCCATTTCACCATGAGATCTCGCCGGAGCTCTGTCCGCCATGACGTGACCTGTCGCGGCAGCGGACTTTCACCCCGGCGTTGCATCTCCACGCGCATATCGTGCATGTGTGCAAGGACTGTTGCCTCCAGATCCCACGGTGGTAGGCCAGCCAGAAGGCTCGCCGCTTCGCGGGAGACCGTGCAGTATCCCCGCACCATCCTTATTGCCATGACCCTCTAGTAGCATGGCCGCCGGTTGCGTTTTCAGCGACGGTGCCCACACCGGCGTCCCGTAGAAGGCCATGGACCGAACGATCCCCGCGTAGAGCCTCCGGCAGGAGGCATCTGGACCTCCAAGGTTGGGCAGGAGCCGCTTGAGCGCAACCCCAGCCCGGTTGAGTTTGGGAGCCAAACGTCGGAAATGCTCCACGAAATTCCACCGGCTGTCGAGGACGAGTCCCAGGTACTTCATCGTCGACCCGACACCGATGTGAACTCCTCCTACCGTTAGTTGGGAACTCAATGGCGGCGCGTTCCGAGGGCGGCGACCGTGCACTCTCATGGCCTGGCACGCGACGATGGTAAGAGACCGGACGGTGTGTCTTTATTTCCATGGAAAATGGGTAGGCCTTTAGTGTGGGACGCTACCTGTGTCGACACTCTTGCGCCATCCGCCTTCATCTGCTGCGGCTGCGGAGAACCTCAAGCGGCAGAAATATAACAACCTCATCGGCAGTTATATTTTTGAGCCGTTATTATTATTATTATGCTGAGCTGAACCCATTTTGGCACAACCGTGAAATGCATTATTCATACGTTTATCTAGTTGTGTCTGTGTATTGAGTTAATTTGTTACATTGTTTGCATATTGTATTGCAAATTATAATATTGCTCCAAACCTAATATTAATTGATTTGGGATAGTGTTTGTTGAGTACATAATAATAATCCTAATCAGCTATGCGTCACTGCGTGTGCATATATTGCTTCAGTAAAGCGCTTTGCCTAATGAAAGCGAAGAGAATTTTATGCAAAACGAGCTGTGCCCGCGACTTCGTTCGCGTGGACTACAGGATTTTGAATTTATTTTTTCTAAAATAAAAGTAGTCCATGTTACTCCTTATTACATCAGCTACCTACAAAAAAAGTACCGTCGAAATCGGTCCAGCCATTTCAGAGATTGCCTGGACAAACAGACAGACAGACGGACAAAAATTGTAAAAAAAATTATTTTGGTGTATGTACCGTATATGTATTCATACGCATGTAGTAAAAAGCAGTTAGTTCAATATTACAAACAGACATTCCAATTTTATTTATATGTATAGATAAATAGATGTGAACTAAAAAAACTGAATACACCTTTACGTAGCTATATAACAATCCTCGTCGTTTATACCTCGTACATCGAAAAACTAAAATATTTCGCCAGCTGTGATCTTCCCGTCCAATTATAATGTAGGTGTCTTCAAGGCTAGAGTGAATAGAACCGCGAGGAGAAGTGGCAGGCGGTCGCCTCCTTCTGCGAAGCAGTAATGCTAGCAAAGGAGGAGGCCGACCGCATCAAGCAACGGTGCTCACGCCCGAGCCGCTGCCGGGATTCCGATTCCGATTTCCGGCCACCGTAGGCGCGGGCGTGCGGATGGCGAGCACTGGGTAGCTCGCTATCCAACCGTCTGGTAACTGTCTGAACCGAGTCCAAGTTGTTGACGGCGCACTGTTCCTGCGCGCCACAAGAAGTTGTCAGCAGCAGCAGGGGCCCAGCCCGGTCGAAGCCTACTGGGGCCAGGAGTATCCGTAAGGAAAGCTCGGCCCCGGTACGAAAGGCAAGAAGAAACGGGGTGGGTTTTTTAGTCAGTAAGAGTCTGTCACTATCTTCCGCTCGACCCAAGGGCGGGGGATGTCATTTGGATGATTTTTATCCACCAAAAAAAAAAAAAATCCATAAGCGTAGATTTCTAAAATTTGTCCACATTATTCATTTTAAAAATGCTGATGTAAGCCGCATATTATCCTTTAAGCAGAATACTGATCTTACAGCACTCAACTAAAGAATGTATCCTGAAGAAAGAAAATCTTCAAAAACTTGCAATGATAAAGGTTTTCATACAGTTCACGATAGTTTACTTATACGTTTTACATATTCAAGTTATACGTCATTTTGATGTCTTCGACCCTGATCATGCTGTAAACTTTGGAATCGCATTTTATGTGCATATACCTAAAACGATCAATGTACCTATACTGTACAGTAGAATTAAGAGATTGGTGTATAGCATAGAAGAAACACCGCGCTAGCAGCGGCTAGAGACGCTATCGGCATGTTTTTTTGTTATTATCTTGCAACGCAAATGCAATTGGGCTGAGCATAATTAGAATGTTTATTAGATGTTAATTTCTTTAAATTAACGGTAACTATTACTGATACGCTTGATCTGTATGGAACGTTTTGACAATGTCATCTCTAACAGTGGCCGTTGAGATGCCTTAAATCCGTATCGTATATCCGATCTTATATTAGACTAATAGACCAGTAAATTGTTTCATCCTTCGAAAATGAAGAATTTTACTAATGTAGTATATTTCCTAGTCACTTAAGGACATAAAAATAATAATAATAATTAAATAATCATTAATCGGAATAAAAAAAAAATAATTAAAAGATAACCTGGTTTGATTGTTCAATTATAGCAACTTTTTTTATACACACTCAAAAGACAAAAACCAAATAAAAATAAAAGAGCACAACGTTGCTGCTTAATTCCAAATCTTGTTTTATTTATACGAACGAAATAAAGCAATATATTCTTCGTGCCTGCACACCAATTCCTTTTGTTAACAGTACTACAATATTCCCCGAAGTGAACAATCTCATCAGGTCGGAGCTTTTCAAGAGACATCCATTTAAATATTCGATCACAGATTTAAGGGTTCAAAACAGAACCTTCGACCCTTTGGAATCTTTTGTTAGGCAGACCCTTATCTGAATGGAGGTAGATTTCGTGATAAGTATCCAAAGATTTGTAGCTTTTCAGAACTAAAGGCGATTCTCTTTTGTTTTCTGTACTTATGCAGAGACAAAGGTCGCCTTTGGTCGCTTGAATATTTGAATGAAGATGTCCGTTTAGGATGATTTTAGTATAGTTCTTAGTTACTGCTATTATATATTTGGCCACTATAGCTTTACCATATGAATAGTCAGAATTAGGTGGATTCTAAGGCAACAATTGGACTAAGTTCAGTAAAATGGAGTGTCTGATTTTCGCAATTACCATTTCCTTGACTTAAGAGAAACCAATCCGAGATACATTACCATACAACCGCTCTTAAGAGGGTCCTTTTCCACTGGCCTGTTGTCATCATCGAGCATGGTTTAAAAGCTTGTTGCTTTATTTAATGCAATCCAACGCGATATTTGATGAAGAGGCAACGAGAAAAAAATGCCTGAAAACTCTGTTGGCATTCGATAATTTCGTGATTATCTATCTTTACTTATAATATAAATCTGTAGAAGTGAAAATTTAGTACACTGAAAATATCAAAAAAATAAATGGCAGGGGGTGTTACTAGACCGACACCGAACCCAAAAATGTGATTAAAATTTTTTTTGTCACTCTGTCTGTCTGTCTGTTTGTTCAGACATCACTTTACTTTCACAAACTTGGTATATATTCTTTAATATCCTGGGCACACACTGGGTGCTTTTTATCCCGGAAAAGTATATGCAATAAAAAACAAACTTAATTTTGCGGTTCGATCCCTAGACCCGATTACTGTACCAACCGCAAATAATAAGTTTGTCGTAGGTTACGTGACCCGCAGTGGAGTTCACTAAGGGGCGCTGCAAACGGCTAAGATCCATACTTCCATACTTATATTATTATAAATGGGAAAGTGTGTGTGTGTGTGTGTTTGTCCGCCATTCACGCCAAAACGGAGCCAAGAATTGACGTGATTTTTTAAGTGGAGATAGTTGAAAGGATGGAGAGTGACATAGGCTACTTTTTGTCTCTTTCTAACCCCCCACAGAAAGGGGAACCGTGTTACCCCGGCGAGTGAAGCCGCGGGCAAAAGCTAGTCTCGAATATTTTGCAAAACTTGTTGGGAATGTGTGTGTGTGTTTTTTTAAACCCTTAAATTTCCATGCATGCGGATTTGCTCCACATGCACAAAATTTCGAAATCCAAAAATCGCGTCCCGCGTGCTTATTATTCCACGCATTATAATAAGTACTGGTATGAAATGGACATTTGCGGGGGTTACGTGTGCGGAGTAATCCCTCATGCGTGATGAAATATGTTATGTTGGCTCCTCATTTTGGTCCCAATGTTTGGTACCAAGGCGACTTGTCCAACGGGGAAGGGGGTTTGGTTTTTTTTTCCAAGTTGGTTTTTTTTTTCAGATGAAACACCATCCAATTACTTTCGCGCGATATTATAAATACTGTAACTGATAAATATTTGAATAAAATAAAATTGTTCAAACATTTCAAGTTGTCCTCAAAATTTTTATAGAGACGTTCGTGCGCGATGTACAATATAAATCGCTTTAACCCCACAGGAAATAAACAATACTGACCTTTTGCGATTCGCAGCTTAGAAAAGGTTAACGCTCAAACGTTTTCGCTATATCTCCTGACATTTTGGTCGTGCAAACATTGAGATAAACAACATACCTACATTATAACAATGATCGGGCAAAAATATACGTTAGGTAAGCAAGGAAGGAAGTTTAGAACTGTGGAATGCAAATTGTTGAAGTATTTTGAGTTGAGTTCCGGAACATATCTCCTGACATTTTGGTCGTGCAAACATTGAGATAAACCTCATAGGTACCACAGGGCAAAAATAAACGTTAGGTGAACAAAACAAGTATTTTATTTTAAGTTGCGGAAGTGGACCTCGCTACATCTTGCGGACGGCGAGCAATGTTTAGCTCGCCATCCTACCGTCCCGTAAGCATCCGGACCGAGCCCAAGACGTCGACGGCGCGTATTATGCGACGCGCGCCTCAAGGAGTTGTCAGCAAATCGTAGGGGCTCAGCAGGGTCGAAGCCTCTTGGGCCAAGGATTTGTTACTGAAAGGAAGATTCGGCCCCGGCACGAAAGGCAACGAAGGAACAGGAATGGGTTTTTAGTCAGTAAAAGTCTGTCTCCATCATCCAGTGACATTGACAGGGTATCCCCCTGTTCATTGCATGATTTTTTTCCACCTAAAAAAAGAACATCTTTTTGTTTGAAAAATATCAACAAAACGTGTTCCAACTTTCTAGTGTAAGTTTCAAAATATTTACCTGCATACAATTCGCTAATAAGGATGTTATTTTTCAAATACCCTCGTTTAAGCCATTTTGCATAAGTTTTAGTTTCTCTGTAAACTTTGTTCTACAGTTTGTCCGCCGACTCTGAAACGGAATCAGAAAACTTTACTTTTATTATTCTTACCGTTCAAACCTATTTGTCTTTCAAAGAAAGAATTTTCTAAACAATATTTGTCTTGAAAAGTCCGAAGTATTTGAAGTAAACGAACTAACTTTCGGAAGTAAAAAGTTAAGAATGCATAAATAATTTTTTAACAAGGTCGCCGGCTGTGAAATGTGGGTGATGTGCGAATGACGAAAGACGAAAATATGACAAATTTGACCATTATTACCACGCAAATAGCAACTGAAGGAAGGAAAGAACACGGGTGGGTTTTATATAGTCACTAAAAGTCTGACATTCCATCGCAAACTACTCGGGAGTGGATGAAGATAATTGATGTAATTTCAAAACAAGCTTGAGGGGAAGATATAGAGAGAAAACGTAATAATATAAATCAGGGCATCTTGACACGAACAGTTTAGGTTAATGGGTTAAGGCAGAAGCTCCGCTCTACTTCGCTCCCACCTTAACCTACGCGGTATTTTTTTTTTCTACCACCCAGAAGTAGGAGCCCTATTTAGCGGGGCTTCATCGAGCTATTTATCAGGTAAGAAAATGTCAAACTACTGTAATACCCCATCAAAGTACTGTACAGTACCAGTACTCACACAATTTTTTTGTCGCAATACCGTAGTGTATGTGAATAAGGTTAGTCGCAGTAAAGTTTTGTCGCACAAGCGTGCATTCAGAATAAGGTGAGTCGAAGTACGGTTTTTTCGCACAAGCGTGAATTCAAAATAAAGTGAGTCGAAGTACAGTTTTTAGCACAAGCTTTAATCGCACATCCATTTGTCAAGCTCAAGTAGCTACACTCGTAGCATTCTACCGATGAAAGAATTTTTGAATTTTTATCGGTCCAGTAGCTTTTGAGTATTTCTACGTGTGTACAACTTGAATGACCTTAAATGACGCTTGAGTGTCGTACTATACACACGGGTGTGCGAAATTGATCGGCCGAAAATTTTGGTCTCTATCTTCGTTTTTCTTAGGGTATACCCAAAACAATTTTTTATTTCTTTTGGGTGATATTAGTAATAAACGCGCATATATTCATCACTAAAACAAAAATCTTTCCTCTTTATAATATTAGTTTACGTAAACACGTCTATATTTCTTCTACTGTCCTTGTAGAGTCCTTGAACAGTTAATTTGATTCCTGCCTCACCTCGGTAAGCGTCATGTTATGCGCCATTTCTCAGCGCCTGAACCGAAACTTTTTGTTTTTACAAACTTTTTGATAAGTTCCGTTCTTTAATTTGCTTCTGTGGTGTCACTGGGGGCGATGAGCATGAAATTTTATGTGAATTGTGGTGATTAAGATTTTTAATGATGAAAGGCATGCAACGTTCCTAAAGGGGTGTAGGCGGACAACAAGCAATGGGGAGCCCGCTCGTAAAGGCGTGTCAGAAGTTTATAGGTGGACGACAAGCAATGGGTAGCTCGCCGTTCGGCTGTTCGGTAAGGACCAAGTCGTCGACGGCTCGTAGTTTTCGCGAGCCTCAAAAAGGTGTTAGCAAACTGTTGACTTCAAAATACATGTCATTCTTTTTTTTTTTTGTTTGAACAGTATGGAAAAAGAGAAAAAATATATTATTGATAAGACTAAACAAGCCAGTGCTCCAAATTCAAGACAATTAGAATATTTCCTACGTGCTGGAATCAAATATGTGACACGCAGCGCTGCAACCAATTGCTCAGTCACTGCGTCAACCGTGCAGACAATAATCATCATATTCCATAGTAAAATACCAGTAATGTAATCCGCTGTCACTCAAACTCCCATCCATCACAAGCATTAAGTTTCAACAAAAAAGTTCAAGACGTTGGAAGCATAATTTGGTCTTGAGATATTATTTAATCTAGTCGGATACCTAGAGATTTCTTTCTTAAACGACTTTTAAAAAAGGAGGAGGTTCTTAATCCGAGGGAAAGTTGTATCGTGTCCAGTGATATCTTCGTTAATATACCTTATGCAAAGATTGTTGCCTCTAAATCCCGTGGTGGCAGACCAGCAAGAAGGCTTGCCGTTTCACGAGAAACCATGCACCATCCGGTTGGCCATGACCCTCTGGCTTGCGTTCAGTTTAGCCGTCGGTCGCTTTTGCAGCGATGGCGCCCATACCAGCGCTCCATAAATGGCTATGGACCGAACGATACCTTCGTAGTGCCTCCGGCAGGAGGAGTCTGGACTCTGTTACTTGGGCAGGAGCCGCTTGAGGGCAGCCCCAGTGCGATTCAGTTTGGGAGCCAGACGTCGGAAGTACTCCTTGAAATTCCATCGGCTGTCGAGGACGAGTCCCAGGTACTTTATCGTCGACTCGACGCAGATATGAACTCCTCCTACCGTTCTTTGGGAAACAGGTGGTAGCGCGTTTCGAGGGCCGTGAAAAAAAATGGCCTCGGACTTGTGCAGTGCCACCTCCAGTCTCAACTGCTGGATCCTCTGCAGGACTTTCGCAACCCTGCATGGTGCTAGTTCGACCGCCGCGTGATAAGACTCACCCTGTGCAAGCACTAGCGTGTCGTCTGCGTATAAGTTCACGCTGACCCCTTCAGGGAGGTCGCCGCGCAGCATCGCGGTCCTATTAGCGCTCCCGGCGAAACACCGCACGACATCTCTCGCCGTTTCCACTCTCCCTGGTGACCAGGGTAGATGATGAACTTTCACCAGCGTGAAAGAAGATTTCTCTATACAAACTTAGGACTCCTAATTTATTCCCTTAGGGGTGAATTTCGAAAAATAATTTTCAAATTCTTTCATAATAAAAATAAAGAGAACCTCTATATAAAGTTTCAGCGTTCTAAACCCAAGAGGCTGAAACTGAGTCAGGACTTTGCCTCAACATTATTTTTAGTACGAGTATATATACGAAACCTGAATATAGTATGTTCAGAATCAGTAACTGAATCGATTTCAACAATTTTTACGCCATGTTATATTTTTTCCCTAAAATATTTAAAATAGGTCACTAATTGGACACCACTGATACTAAGTACAACAGAGGTCGCAGCAGGTCATAGCGAGCATTATGTGCCAGCGCACAGCTGGGTACAAAAGCAAAACAACTCGCCAGTCACCCGGATGGTCCGGTGACCATTTGTTTGTGCGGACAACCAGGTAACATAACAAGCGTATAACTTTGTGATTTTTCCTGATACACTTATAAAATTTTGTTTATAGATTCTTTACATAAAAATACTAGACAGTGTTTCGGGTTTCGTATAGCCGCGGGCAAAAGCTAGTGATGTTACAGGCAGTAACAACAGAGTACCTCAAGCTAAAGCTATTAACCCAAAAGCTGTGCACTCATCACTTAACTACACACATGAGCACTTATGCTCTGGATGCGTTAGGTGTGGTGATTAAAGGTTTTTTTTTTCTTTTTGTGTTTAATTTAATAAGGATAGAGCTTTTGAGGTATGCGGACCAGACCAGCTACTGCAAACCTGCTTTATTATTTATATATTTTCTTTTACATGTTATTAGATGATACACAAGTATGATGTGGTTAGGTGGGATCGCAGTAACACTAGTTTAAATCATTTATAAAAAAAATATAAAAAGAAAAAGAAAGAAAAACGTTTATTTGTGCCTCACACAATAATATAAACTAAAAATACACAATGAAAAGAAAAAGAAAGATATAATCAGTGCGAGGCCAAAAAGGCACCTAACTCAGCATATAAATATGGTTCATATAAATATATTAGTAAGGCCGTTCATACTTTGCCATGAGAACAGTTAATCACATAGTTTTAAGTTTCGTGGCTTTTATATTTAAATGGATGTGTTCACATATCGTAGAGGGTGGATTACGGCCCATTCCCTCTCCTAGAGAGGAGGCCTGAGTCCCAGCAGTGGGAACATTAAAAAGGCTGATGATGATGATGGTGTTCACATATGGGACGACACGATTAAGGCCTATAGTTCCTTGAACCATCTGGCCAAAATTAAATGGACACAACTTTCGTATCCGCCTAGGCAGCAGCGCGCGTATCTGTGCATTTAATTGCGGCTAGTTGCGGCCTGATAGTGCGCGGTGGACCTTTAAATCCATTTTCTTTGCGAAATATTGACTAATTTACATGTGATATGTTCACTTTGAAGAATATTTAACCACCAATTTTATTTGTAAAAATGTTAGTAAAGATCTAAGCCGTTTCAAAGGAGTAGGGAAAAGTAGCGAAATCACAAAATATTTTTTTTAGACAAAAGTATTAATCGCACAAAAAAATAAAATGGTGATAATGTTATTAATGAATCTATAATAAACATATTTTTTTCATACCTATTAACCTGGCCGTTACGTTATGGCCTTTTTTCGTTTTCGTATTAAAAACGAAAAAAGGCCATATATTTGGAATGTATTGCTATGAAAGAAGCAGTTAAATACTGGCAACACTGGCTAATTGGAAAACATTTCACTATTTACTCAGACCACAAACCTCTAGAGAACATGAATATTAAATGCAGGACAGATGAAGAATTGGGTGACCTCACATATTACCTATCTCAATATGACTTTACAGTAAAATATATACCTGGTAAAGAAAATATAGAAGCAGACTGTTTGAGCCGAAACCCTGTATTAGAATCAGAAGATAACAAGGAGGAACTATTAAAAATAGTTAATTTAATACAAATAAAAGATATAGTTGAAGACCAAGAAAAAAATGAAACAATAAAAGAAAAGAAACAAAATCTACTACATAAAAATAAAATCTATTATAAAAAAATAAAGAAACTAGAAAAGATTATACTCTCAGAAGAATTTAGTAAAAAAATTATAAAAAAGGTGCATGAAGATTTATGCCATATTGGAATCAGACAATTACAGAAAAAAATAAGTCCACTATATACAGCTCAAAACCTAACAAAAAATATCATAAATATTTGTAAAACATGCGAAATATGCATAAAAAATAAATCAAGATGTCAAGGAAAATTTGGGTTAATGTCACAACTGGGACCAGCAACAAAACCATTTGAGATAATGTCAATGGATACTATAGGTGGCTTTGGAGGATCTAGGTCAACAAAAAAATACTTACACCTTTTAGTAGACCACTACACAAGATATGCGTTTATTGTGACTTCAAAAACACAGAACGCAAGTGACTTTATAAAACTAACAAAGAAAGTACTCGAGACAGATGAGATTGGAATAATTCTGACAGACCAATATCCAGGCATCAATTCAAAAGAATTTAAACAGTATTTGCAGGAGAATAACATCAAACTAATATTTACAGCTGTGAATACGCCATTTTCGAACGGCTTGAACGAAAGATTAAACCAAACAATAGTAAATAAAATAAGATGTAAAATAAATGAGAAAAATAATAAGAGAACATGGACAACAGTAGCAAGAGAATGTGTACAGAAATATAATGAAACAGACCATTCTGTTACAGGTTTTGCACCAAAATATTTACTGGATAGTACAAATGTCAGTATATTACCAAATGAAATTAAAACAATAGAAAAGGAAGACAAGTGGATTGCTGATAGAAGATTAGCATTAGAGAATACAATAAAATCTCACAAGTACAACAAGAAAATATTTGATAGAAATAGGAAAATACAAGAGTTCGAGATAGGAGACAGTGTATATGTAGAAAATGGAAATAGACTGAACAGGAAAAAATTAGACGAATTAAAAATAGGCTCTTTCAAGATAATAGAGAAAATATCGAACTCCATTTATAAGATTGACACTGGCAACAGAAAAACAGAATCAACTTTATTCCACATAACAAAATTACAACCTGTTACGGCAGAAGATGAAGTAGAAGAAAACGAATAGGTATAAAGATAACTTGCAGGTGCATTGTTTGTATTATATTATTTAGAATTTTCGTTCCTATGGGGGGGAGATGTAATGAAATGACCTCCTTGGAAATGACATTTCATTAATTTAATTTTTAAGCTGTGGATACGGGGTGACGTATCATTCAATGACAGATGATGTTTAGATAATTTTGTGCATTTTATTGTTATAAAAACTTGTAGAGAGATAATTAAAGGGATATAATTGAGGAGGCGATATTAGTGAACTTTAAATGTCGTTTCTTTGTTTTCAGGTGAGATAAAAGTGTAATTTTAGTTAAACGATAATTGTTATACTGTAAAAGCATGTTGAATAAAACAAACCTTTGTTTTCAGAGAAACAATTTGTGGTTTATTTCGAAAATCCTCAATAAAATCTATTATATATATACTTTATTGTACGTACAACAAGATAGTAAATTATACATTTGAGCCTTATATTTAGAACATACAATTGGTGGCCTTATCGCATTCCGTGATCTCTTCCAGGCAACTTGGTATGAAAATAGATTGTCTGGACATAAAACAGGGTTGCTCATGGTGCATTATAAAACAAGCTAAACAACTGGTGAAGAAAAAACCAAAGTACTACACTTAACACTAAATACAAACATACTAAATAATTAGGCAAGAAAACAAGTGACAACTATACAATTAGCGCTAAAAACGAATCAAAATTACAAGGACAAGTAATATTCCTTCACATGTATTTTGAATACATGTAGTGAATGCGCGCGTTTTATTGAAACTGGCAGAGCATTCCGGAGACGAGTGGCCTGGACAGTAACATTAAAATGTTGTGTAAATTAAAATTACTAGCTTTTGACCGCAGCTTCGCCCGCGTACAAAGAATTATAGCCTATTTCACTCAGGAATAAAACAGCTTCCTATCGATGAAAAAATTTTAGCAATCGGACCAATACTTTTAGAGATTAGGTACAAAGAAAAAAACAAACTTGCATCTTTTTTTTTAATGATATTAACTAGTGCTTGACTGCGATTCCACCTGTTGGATCATCATCATCATCATCAGCCTTTTTAATGTTCCCACTGCTGGGACTCAGGCCTCCTCTCTCTGGTGGTGGATTACGGTCCATTCCCTCTCTCTAGGAGAGGGAATGGGCCGTAATCCACCACGCGGGCCCAGTGCGGGTTGATGAATGATGGGATACCTCTTTATAATATTAGTATAGATTTAGGCTTTGTTTCATCGCAGTCGCTTGACTATATCGAGAGATAATAATATACTACATTCATTGACTCCTAGGCGGTACGAAGTTCGCCGGTTCATCTATTAATACATATAATTAGTTTACTAAGTTTTCTCCAATATAATATCTAGTCAATTCCATGGGATAAACGAACCCAGGGTGAACGACATAGTTCGTTTGCCTATCAAAGTTTTTCATTCTGAAACTTGCGGCAAATCGCGCCACGACTTTAGTAGCATTTCAGCATCGGTCGGGTATGGAGGTCGCATGAGCTTCCATTTTCGAAAAGGACTCTAGTTTACGTACGTTTTAAAAGAAAAAAAATTGAAAGTAATACTTTAGAGTGTACAGAGTGATTTTTTTTGAAAAAAGAATTTGGTTTTAAACATTTTTTTTTTGTTGTTGTAAAAAGTGTTGTTTTATATTGAAAGTGGTTTGAAAGTGAGTTGAAACTGTGAAAGTTCAGTGTTTAACTAGTTAAATTGAACAGGGTGAGTTTAATTGTGATTGATAAAGGTACAGACAGCCGATTAGGTGTAGTTTGATTAGATTTGAATTTGCTAAGGTTTAAAATAGGGTGTGATTTATTAGAGTTGTTTGCGTTTGATAAATAAGTGTTGGCGTTTTTTAATTACAGTTTGCCTCTTGAGAATTATTTACTTTAAATGTTCAATCTTTATTTTTGTTACGTAAATCTGTAGCTTTTTATTTAAATATATTTTTATTTCACAATAATACAGAAGCGGATTTAATTTTTTAGGCTAAAATACTTTCCTTCTTAACAATTAATATTAAATAATTAAATTCTTGAAAAGGAAAGTGCTTTCATATGTATTTTTATATAACTGCAATATTTATAATTTAAAAATTGGGTGGTTTATTTTTTAGCTGCAAGGTTGCAACTATATCCTATTTTTTTAATTTAATTTATTACAAGATTTAAAAAAAAAAAAAAACATGCAAGGTTCGTTTTCCTGTGGATTTAATTCGTCATTATTTTTATTATTATTATTTTTAGTCCTGTAAATATAAAAATTAAAACTATTAATAAAAACATATGTACAAATAAAGTGAGGCCCTAAATAACTTCTGTGCTAGATGGGAATACTTGTGTATCTTCTGTGTTTTCTTCCAAACATTCTGTAAATACATCTGAAATTGCGTTAAAAATTGATTTAGGTAAATAGGTACAACATTGTAAATAAAAAAATGTTAAACCCCAAGCGAACGCTATTGTGTGTCTAATTACAGTATTCAAAAGGTTAATAAATATTAGATTTGAAAACTAAAATTTAAAGTATTGTAATTTAAAAAAAAATACAGATAAACTTAAAATTAAACAATTGCTTCAACAAAATTATTTATTTAAATATAATATTTATACTTGCGGTCGGAAAATAAACGTCTTAAATTGATGTATGTATTTCTTTGCCGACACAATCCATTATGTATTCGAGACGCGGTAAACAAGGCATGAGAATCACACAAATATAATAAATCAATTTAATGTAATGTACCTAACCGTAGTATGTGTATGGAATTGTGAAAGTAGTGTTGTATTTTATGAAGATTTTCGAGAAAACTGTAATGGAAAACTGCAAATCTTTCTCCTATTCACATACTGTGCCTATCTTAAATAATTATAGATATTATTAAGCTTTAAAAACTGTATAACATTTAAGTCAAGAGTGAATAGGTTAGCTCCTCAAGGAGTTGCCAGCAATAGCAGGGACCCAGCCGGGTCAAAGCCTACTGGGGCCAGGGTTATCCGAAAGGGCGCTCGAGCACCGGTATGAAGGCTAGAAGGAACGGGGTGGGTCTTTTAGTCAGTAAAAGTCTGACACTATCTCCCGCTCCGCCCAAGAGCGGGGGTTGTCATTGGATGATTTTTACCACAATAAAAAAAGAGTGAATAGGTTACTTCTAGGCAGGCGTGCTCCACCGTCGACCACATCATCGCTTACCATTAGGTGAGACAGAGGTCAAACGCGAGCTGATGCGTAATAAAAAATAAAAATAAAAAAAAAACAACCTTCAAATAAAAAATATATACAAAAAAAATATGCATAAAACAATTAATTAATAGATTGATAGATAAAGTCTTTAAAGGGACCAGTGTTTCAAAATCGAGTACAATAAAAATTCTGAAATATAACTGGCCTCACATTTCGATCTACTAAGACTTGGGACATAAGTTAGTAACTCTTGAACATTTATCCTTTTGTATAACCTTTTGAATAAGTAGTAAGTAAGCATGCTTTTACTTATCTCAGGACCCTGAGATCCTGGAACTTTGAAAAGCGTACTTACCAGGGGGCGTAGGGGCCCAGCAGGATCGAAGGCTACTGGGGCCTTTTTTTTTGGTGGTAAAATCATCAATGACAACCCCCGCTCTTGGGCGGAACGGGAGATAGTGTCAGTTTCGTACTGAATAAAAACCCACCCCGTTCCTTCAAGCCTTCATACCGAGGCTCGAGTTGTCTTTCGAAAGTAACCAAGGCTACTGTGGCCAAGGGTCTGCTTCTGAAAGGAAAGCTCGGTCCTGGTGTAAGGTAACGAAGGAACAGGGCCGCTCCGGCTTCTCGTAGATTTTTTTTTTTAAACAATTTTCATGAACCGTGATACCAACCAACGCGCTACGCTAGTGCGACCAAGGACAACCTTCAGTTGGTGAGAAACTACCTACTGTGGCATAATTATCTATACATCTCTAGATCTATACCATCTATACATATGTATAAATAAAATTGGAGTGTCTGTTTGTAATATTGAAATAACTGCTTTTTACTACATGCATATGAATATATATACGGTACATACACCAAAATAACATTTTTTACAATTTTTGTCTGTCTGTCTGTTTGTCCGGGCTAATCTCTGAAATGGCTGGACCGATTTTGACGGGACTTTTTTTGGCAGGTAGCTGATGTAATAAGGAGCAACATAGGCTACTTTCATTTTAGAAAAAATAAATTCATAATCCTGTAGTCCACGCGAACGAAGTCGCGGGCACAGCTAGTGTAAAATAAAGATAGAAGGCTATGGTTTTAAAAAGCTCAAGTGGACTGTTTGCCAAGAACTGTGTTAAGAATGGCCCCTGCCTGAACTATATTATTAATCCTCCTCTCCTTTTTTTTTTTAATTGAGATAAACTAGTGCTTGACTGCGATCCCACCTGATGGTAAGTAGCGATGCAATCTTTGATGGTGAGGCGCACTAGTTTATTAAGAGCCTATTTACTCTAGCCTTGAAGACACCCAAATTATAATCGTACGGGAAGACCGCAGCAGGCAAACTGTTCCAGTCCTTCGACGTACGCGGTATAAGGGCCTTTGCACACCACGTTTTTTAAACGCGCCGCTGACGCGCGTTTGTGGCGATACAGACGCGATACGCACGCGAGTCAGACGTAGCCTGTAGACTTTTAATAGGATAAAAGCGCGCCGTCGACGCACGTTTCTAAAACGCGCGTCAACGGCGCGTTTAAAAAACGTGGTCTGCACAGGCCCTAAACGACGAGGCGAAACGCTTAGTCCGGACCGTAGAGGTTTCAACAACGTAAGGGTGAATATTCGCCGTATGTTGGGTTGTCCGATGGTAGATTTGCGGTGGCGGAATCAAGTCATGAATTCCTGCGCACACTCTCCAAAATGCATCCTGTAAAACACCGAAAGGCTGGCTACCCTACGCCTGTGCTCAAAGCTTTGAAGGTTGGACTTAACCAAATCTGGATCACCAATTAGCCTCTTTGCACGCCTTTCCACCGAGTCCAAAGCTGCCAGGTGGCATTTTGCAGCACCAGGCCATACGTGACTGCAGTACTCCACACACGAACGGACCTGTGCTTTGTATAACATTAAAAGCTGTCCCGGTGTAAAGTACCGCCGGACCATTGCAAGAACGCCTAGTTTCCTAGCAGCTACCTTCTTCCTGCCCTTATCCCATTACTTGAGGTCGGCGCAACACGTTTTTATCCTCCATGTCCTGTCACCCGTCACACTATCACTAACTCCCTTTCTTTCATATCACTCCTCATACAATCCATCCATTTCTTCTTTGGCCTTCCAAACAACAATGTTACTAATACCTACCTACATATACACACCAACATACATACCTACATCTCACTAAACACACATACACACACCATCTCTATTCCTTAAAAGATATAATTTAGACATTTGTATTGACATTTGGTGATTACCGTATTTTTGTTATTATTATTATTTTTCCATAATTTTTTTTTATTATTATTAATTTTTTTTCCCCAATTATTTTTTTCTGTAATTATTTTTTAATATTGCTTCTGTAATTATTTTTTTTTTTCTCTTCTGTAAATAATTGTTTTTGAAGCACAGTTTACACCTATCGGATCACTGTAATCGGGGATACCTCAACCCCTGTCACACAGGTTGTCCTAGTTCAGGGGTTGAGACCACATTGATGTAATGTTTTTGAAAATTTGGAAATAAACAAATTATTATTATTATTATTACTAATATTAGGATCGACTAGCTTTTGCCCGCGACTTCGTCCGCGCACATAAAATATAGCCTATGTCACTCAAGAATCAAGCAGCTCTGTATCGATGAAAAAATTTTAGCAATCGGGCCAGTACTTTCAGAGATTAACTCTTACAAACAAAAAAACATAAAAACAAAAAAATTAACTTTACCTCTTTATTCTCGTATTAGTATAGATAAAACAGGCAGGAGGTGACTTGTACACTAAGCTATGCATATTATTATAAAATCAACACACTTTGTGAAGTGTAATATTTTAAACAAATATGAATTGTCTTCACTGGGTTAAGTCTACCTTATCAGTTTTCACAGATTTGATCAGTCTTATAATCTCTGCTAATGCTGGAACTGACCTCCTCTCTAGGAAAAAGAATGGACCGTAATCCACCATTCGAAAATACTTTGAGTGTTTCTTAGTAGAAAACACTGTTTCGGAAAAAAAATAATAAACACGAGTAAATTATAATATACCTAGCAGTATACTAGGTCTTAAATTACCGGATCGAGTTCGAAACACTATACTGCGCTCCAAAACCAAAATAATTGTTGTGACTCAAAAGGCTGTCAAACTGAAGTGGGACTGGGCAGGACACGTCTGCCGCATGCCCGACAAACTGTGGGCCAAAGTAGCACAAAGTTGGTGCCCTGAAACAGTGCGTCGGGGTCGCGGTAGACCACGAAGGAGATGGCGCGACGAACTTGATAGATTCCACCAGAACTGGCAAGAAGAAGCCCGGGCGCGCGAAAGATGGAAGGAGTGGAGGGAGGCCTTTGCCCAGGAGTGGGGCAGGACTGGCTAACAAAAAAAAAAAATATAATAAGGCAGTATAGTCTGTCTAATAAGTCAACCGACTTGGGAATTTTGTAAAATATTTAATCATTTAAAAAATACTTATATTCGGTGCTTTTTATAAGGTTCTTTTGTTAGTAAACAATGATCTCTATCTCTTAATCAACCTTGATTATTGAACTCGTGTTGACTACATCAGATTTCATTAAATCCTAATAATTACCCAAGGCGTTCAACTTATTAGACAGACTCTACCTACCTAATATTTAAAAAAATCGGCTAAGTGCCGCCGGTAAGCGAATCGGACTCGCACATGAAGATTTCCGAACTGACCTTAGCAAAAACGGCAAAAAAATCACGTATGTAGTATGGTAGCACAACTTTTTTTTTATTGTTGATAGGCTCGGGTCTGACCACAATATCACCTGTTGGAAAGAAATGGTGTGTTGTGGATTGTGGTTTATTTGCGGCAGTAGAAACACATCATCTGTAAAGGGATGTCTAATTATTCTTATTTATGTTCTTTTTTTTTAATACGTGCTTTTAGTGATCGTAAGTTTTCTATTAGGTACTTTTTTTATAATGGATAGGCTCGCGTTCGACCACAATCTCACCTGATGGTAAGTGATGATGTGGCCGACGATGGAACACGCTTGCCTAGAAGCAATCTATTCACTCTTGACTTAAAGACCCCTAGGTTATAGCTATCAGGAAACACAGACTTCGACAGGGAATTCCATTCCTTCGCTCTACGCATAATTAATGTACTCCCAAAACGCTTTGTACGTATAGGTGGGATGTCCGCCACGTACCGGTGGCGCAACGCCGTACGTCTTGTGGTCAGATGACGGAACGGACTTGGCAGACTTAACGGCGGTACTTAACTGCTTCTACCCGTGAGAACCTGTAATTGGCTCAATGTTTCTTATACTGTTGTTATCCATTTGTTAAAGCTGTTGGTTCTCCTATAGTTAAATAAATAAATAAATAAATTCTACTGTCTAGCTATCTCAGTTCATGAGATACAGCCTGATGACAGTCGGACAGACAGTAAGACGGACGAACAGCAGAGTTTTAATTATAGCCCTAGAAGTATCCTTTTCGCACGGCACCCTGAACAATACACCGTTAAATTTTGATCGTTTTAATCCCGTGGAGGGTCGAATATCGATTCTGGGTCACTATCGATTTGTAAAGATAAAATTAAAAAATAAAGTACCTTTTTTTTAAAACTCGTATTAATTTATGCATGTACGAAATTAATTTCTTTAAGAAAACGTCAGCTGAGCGAGTTCAATGATCTGTAGGCAGTAGTCGCCGCTGCGTGCTAATTACCTACAGGTCATTGAAAAAAAAGGTGCTTTATTTTTTAATTTTGTCTTTACAAATCAATAGTGTTTCATGTACCGGATCGACCTTCCACGGGATTAAAACGATCAAATTTTAACGGGGTATATAAAGTTCAATAACATCCCTATTAAATTATAGTTAGTAGCATATCAAAGCTATTTACTGCCTTACAAATTTTTGGAACAACCGAATTGGTTCCCAAAACGGTTCTTAAAAGGCGTACAAAGAAGATGACTAAGTACGGCTGTAGATTAGAAACCTCTAAACAATTAAAAACTTCTAATTTCTCCAGTTCTCCTTAAGCCATTCATTATAAGTTCCAAGTTCACCTTCCTCGAGTTCAGATTCTCTGATCAATACTAATAACACAATGCTCAGATTACTCAAAAGCTGAATTAGCGGAGTTGTGTCAAAGTTAAAACGACTTTATGTTTTGAAGCCTTATGGCATTTTATGGTATAACTTAGCGTCACTTAATGAGCATAGCGGCTCTTAGTTTGTTTATATTTCACTAGCTTTTGAACGCGGCTTCGCCTGTGTACATAAAATATAGTCACTCAGGACTACTTCGATGCAAGCGTGTGCCATCGTCGACTTCATTCTTACACGTTTTACACTTTATGTTTTGAAACCTTATGGTATAACTTAGCGTCTCTTAATTAGCAAAGCTGCTCTTAGGCGAAAATTACACGGTCATGCATGAATCATCAAGAATGATGGTTTTCGTCAATCAGTACTAAAAACCGTCATGTTCAACCGTCTTAGACGGTAGGTTTTTCGTCAATCAAGGTTTTGACTGTGGCAAAACTGACAGCTGACAGCAAAACCTATCGTGTAATGTTCGCCTTAAATAGTGATCTGTAGTCGATGATGGTGAAGTTTGCGGTATAAACAACAAGGCGTAAAGGTGTTACAATTACCGGCACGGATCTTGAGTTCAAGTTGCGCAGAAGTCAAATATTTGGTCTCTTTAGTGGTGCGAAGTGAGACGCGGGGCGGGGTGTGTCAGTGATTGGCTCGCCGCGCCATCGTGTCATAGACTTCACTCGTGATTCGTTCCCTGCGCTTGCTGCATGTATCTTACAAAGACGACGATTGGCTCGCCAATGTATGGAATGCGCAAAGCGATCCCAACTCTGACGATGAGCGCTCAAGATCCGTGCCGGTAATTGTAACAATGTAAAGGTAATCATTCGCTTAACTTCGAGTGGTTGGATGGTAGAAAGATGATAGCGAAATCAAGTCTTGCAATTCTCGAGCACACTCTTTAAAAAGCATCCTGTTAAATGCAGGAGCAATGCTGGTTACCCTACGCCTGTACTCTAAGCTGAATCATCTCAGTTTGAATCAAATCTTGATCACCAATTAGCCCCTTCGTCCGCTTTTCCATTGAATCTAAAAGTGCTAGATTGCATTTTTTTTTTGTGACCTAGAAAATAATATATTTACTGTTTTCAGATTTTTTCTATACCTGTGCTGTAAGACCTTGCTTTGTGCCAAATGTCTAGATTCTGGGTCAACGGGAAGTACCCTATGAATTTCGATCTTTGAGAGTATCAAAACAATACGTTTTTTGCGACATAAAAGGCCGTATCGTTTTTATTCGTTAACTTAAAGTTTGATTTTTTTTTACAGCTTGAAGGGACCGCAGACCTGAGTATATGGTTTTAATTTCAACTTGATTCGTCCACGCGTTCTCGAGATAAAAGATCTTGACAGACAGACAGACAAACGGACAACAAAGTAAGGTAAGGGTTCTGTTTTTTCCTTTTGAGGCACGGAATCCTAAAAAAATGTTGGACAATAAACGACCCACCCTGTATTTTCGTTTTTTGGCTGATAGAAGCATCATGTTTCCAAAACATTATTGTTTTAATAAAGTTCCCAATTTTGTGGAGATGATTGATAGAGTACCAGTACTGAGAAAGATATCTTTGACCCCATCAATCATGACTGTGTCGACAGAGATCCTCGTACGAATTTTTTAACTTAATCGAATCGCGTTAACATAAACGTTCGCTTATGATAAATAGTATGGAATTTTTTTTTACCCATATTATTACCAGACGATGCTTCTTCAGTTTTAGTACTAAATGGGAAATCATTCAATGACTTCTCCCGCTTTAGCAACGAGTGGGAGGGCGTGTCCGTCCGTCTGTCTGTCTGTCAAGACTTTTTATCTCAAAACCGCGTAAAATTAAGAAGTTGAAATTAAAACCATACACCTACAGGTCTGTTGTCCTTTCAAGCTGTGAAAGGAAAAAAAAAAGATACAGCCGTTTATGTCGCAAATAACGTATATTTAGATACTCTCAAAGAAATCTAAATTCTTATGGTACTTGCCGTTGACCCAGAATCCTGAAATTTGGCATAAAGCAAGGTAGTTTGTTGTTACTTGCGTCATAAAAAAAAACTTTCTTGCAATTCGGATGTTTCAGTGCATGCGTTCGACTCGCTCTTGCCCAGTTTTCTCATCTATCGTCTTATCTCATTTTAGAAACATGGTCTCTAAGATTATGGGTCGTCGGACAGATATAGAATTCAGGCAAGCAAGTCCCCAAGCGTCTTGACCTCGGTGAAGCATGGCACAATAAAATCACACACTGGGCAAGCTAAGTAGGATATTCCTGATTAATTTGACCTTACCATGAACCGACACACTGTAATTGAATAACCAGATAAATAATAATACTCCACAACTTTCATACAACGCCATCTGGTCGTACAATAAACAAGAACTTGTGCTACTTATCAGTAATAATTATCCGGGCTTGCGGACAGTCGGGCTTGCGGACAGTGAGCAATGGGTAGCTCGCTGTCCGGCCGTCCGGTAACTGTCCGGACCAAGCCCAAGTCGTCGACGGCGCGCACTGTTCCCGCGCGCCTCAAGGAGTTGTCAGCAACAGCAGGGACCCAGCCGGGTCGAAGCCTACTGGGGCCAGGGTTATCCGAAAGAGCGCTCGAGCCCCGGCATGAAGGCTAGAAGGAACGGGGTGGGTCTTTTAGTCAGTAAGAGTCTGACACTATCTCCCGCTCCGCCCAAGAGCGAGGGATGTCAATGCATGATTTTTTCCCACCATAAAAAAAAAGTAATAATTATCTAAAATATGATACATTTTAAAAAGTCATGTTATACGCCACGTATTCCTTGGTTTGCCAATATTAAGCTTATGAGAAAGTTTATAATAATAGCGTATAGACTGCGGTCTGGACACATTCCACTCAACAAGTTTCGGTATCTCATGAGAATAAGTGTCAGTCCAAATTGTACAGAATGCGGCATGGTGGAGGATGTCCACCACTTGTTGGTGGAATGCGTCAGGACACGAGCTGCTAGAGAGGTGCTGATAAATACTTTTAAAATTAATTTGATCGATGTTGGTGTTATTCAAAGTATACTGTCCGAACCCTTCTCTAACGCAGCCATCGTTGTTTATAAAATAGTGAGTAAGGTTTTGAGCCCTCATGGTTGCTAAAGTTTACTTAAGTAGCTTGACTTGTATTAAAAATTGTTGTTTTTGATGTTAGTAATATAGTCTGGAGAGGTTCCTGTGTTTTACAAATAACCCTATATATTTCTAAATACATACATCATCATCATCATCAGCCTTTTTAATGTTCCCACTGCTGGGACTCAGGTCTCCTCTCTGGGAGAACGATTGGGCCGTAATCCACAACGCGGGCCCAGTGCGGGTTGGTGACTGTCACATGTCTTCGAATTTTTTGTTCCAAGACAAGTTTTCTCACGATGTTTTCGTTCAGCGTTTTGAGAGCAGTGGTGATGAAAGAAATTACACAAAGTAATGCGCCTTGCTAGGTTCATTTGTCTTAGGTGGGATTTTTTTTTTTTTTTTCGATGGGAAAAATCATCTTATGACAACCCCCTCTCTTGGGCGGAGCGGGAGATAGTGTCAGACTCTTACTGACTAAAAAACCCATCCCGTTCCTTCAAGCCTTCATACCGGGGCTCGAGCGCCCTTTCGGATAACCCTGACCCCAGTAGGCTTCGACCCGGCTGGGCCCCTGCTGTTGCTGACAACTCCTTGAGACGCGCGGGAACAGCGCGCGCCGTCGACGACTTGGGCTTGGTCCGGATAGTTACCGGACGGCCGGACAGCGAGCTACCCATTGCTCACTGTCCGCAAGCCCGCGCCTACGGTGGCTGGAAATCGGGATCGGAATCCCGGCGGCGGCGAGAGCGCCGTTGCCTGATGCGGTCGGCCTCCTCCTTAGCGAGCATTACTGCTTCGCAAAAGTCGGCGCCCGCCTGCCACTCCTCCTCGCTCCGGACCATGGCCTCGACTAAGGCCCGGCGCGAGAGGTCTCCGCCGCCGATCACCCCCACGAGGGCACGGCGATGCTCCGCCCAAGGTCTTAGGTGGGAATCGAAGCTACGACCTCCGGTATAGCAGTCAGAACCACTAACCACTAGAGCAACAGGCCAGTCAAAAATAAAACAACTACGGAACTTTTATTATCTCGCTTCGACACTAACTTGGCACGTTTTTGGTTAACTGAAATAAACTTTGTAAGTAAACCCAGTTGCGCAGTTCATTTTGTGAGAGATGGTCCTTTATAGGTTTTCTCAGGGGCATGTTTATGTTTGAAATCGTCCGTTTGCAGCGAAAGAGAAAATTTATAAGCATCTCATGTTATTTTTAAGGGAAGATCTTTGCTTTGACATTGACCTTTGCTTCCCTTTTTATTAACACGCTTATATTAGCTTCACCTGTATGTTTGTAACGAACGCTTTTGAGCTCGATTTTGACCTACTTTGGGCGATCAGATTTTCTTCAAACTTTGCACACCCATCAAAGACTGAGGACAATACAATAATCCTTTTTTTTTAGTGAAAAATATGGCTTAATTTACGAAAAATATGGCACAAAGCGCCCCACGCTTTTTTCACAATGATATTAATATTTTTCGTTCATTATTATTATTTTCTACCTGTAATTAAAATTATTTTAACCTTTTTAGTTTGATATGCTATGAAAGCGTGTTTTTATTTGTTTTTTTTTTAACTATATTTTTTAAGCTTTGAAAAGGATCGTTGTAATGTAGATTTTGTTTTACTCTAAAAAAGGCGTCATGGGAATTTTTTCCCATTCTAAAACTTTGCTCATGGGCCATTTTCCCTTTTCCAAAATATCCTGTAAACCATTATCATCAAAATGACGTCCACTGTTGGATATATACAACTTTATTATTTTTTAGTTTAAGCAAAACCAGAATGTAGTCTGTTCAGAATCAGTAACTGAATCGATTCCAATATTTTTTACACCATGTTATATTTTTTTCTTAAAAATATTTAAATAAAGGTCAGTAGTAGGACACTAGGTACCGGCACTATGTACAACACAGGTCACGGCAGGTCATAGCGGGCACTAGGCGACAGCGCACAGCTGGGTGCGGGAACAAAACTACCCCCCATCTCGTCTCGTGACCATGTATTTGTGCGAACAACCAGGTAACATTACAAGCTTGTAACTTTGTGATTTTTCATGATACAGTTATGAAATTTTGTACATAGATTCTTTACTAGTTTCGGGTATCGCTTATACTAAAAATAAAGTTTTATAAAAGCTGTATAGTGTAATTTCCGTTTTTTTGCTTAAGAGGGTTCTTTTCCCGCTTCATCTTACGCAATCGTAACCAATAAGCAAGAGTAACCATGGAGTTTCTTGCCGGAAAAAGGACCCCTTTTCTTGCTTCATCTAACGCAATCCAACGCGACTATTTCATTACTACGAGTATATCATGAAAAATCACGTTATGAGCGTGTTGTTACCTTTTTTTTTTTTGTTATGGTGGGAAAAAATCATGCAATGACATCCCCCGCCCTTGGGCGGAGCGGGAGATAGTGTCAGACTCTTACTGACTAAAAGACCCACCCCGTTCCTTCTAGCCTTCATACCGGGGCTCGAGCGCCCTTTCGGATAACCCTGGCCCCAGTAGGCTTCGACCCAGCTGGGTCCCTGCTGTTGCTGACAACTCCTTGTGGCGCGCGGGAACAGTGCGCGCCGTCGACGACTTGGGCTTGGTCCGGACAGTTACCGGACGGCCGGACAGTGAGCTACCCATTGCTCACCGTCCGCAAGCCCAGCGTGTTGTTACCTGGTTGTCCACACAAATACATGTTCACCGGGCCATCCAGGCGACTGAAGGCTTGTTTTGCACTTGTACCCAGCTGTTTGTTGCCGCTTAATGCCCGCTATGAACTGCCGTGATTTGTGTTGTATTTATTGTCGGTAGTATCCAACTTGAGATTTTTTTTTAAAATATTTTTGGGAAAAAATATAACATGCTGTAAAAAATGATTGGAATCGATTCAATTACTGATTCAGAACAAACTATATTCAGCCCCCCTAGCCAAGTTACAAACGTTTCGCTTGCGCCGAACGCTTCGAGTTGACCTCAAGCCGCCAATTCTTTTGTTCTGACCACGTGAATGAGCGTTAAGACGACGTCATTCCCGTGCATTTGAAGCTTTCAACAAGCGTTAACTATTGCAGATTAGCAACTTGGCTAGGGGTACAGGTCTCATTTACTAAAAATAATCTATACTAATATAATGAAGAGGTAAAGTTTGTTTTTTTGTTTGTAGGAGGTAATCTCTGTAAGTACTCGTCCAATTGCTAAAATTTTTCACCGACAGAAAGCTGCTTTATTCCTGAATGACATAGGTTATATTTTATATACGCGGGCGAAACCGCGGGCAAAAGCTAGTGTGTGTAAGAAAACTTCACGTAAATTCAATTTAGATATCTTACAAATGTTTGTTAGACCAGAAAACGAAGGATTATACCAAAATGGGTTTATGTCAGATAGGATTCTTCTCTGACATGGGTACCCAACATTGTCTCTACGAGCTAGACAAAAATAGGATCTGGATCGAAGAAAACCGGCCTAGTTCTAGACTGAAATAACTTTCTAGTTTGGGCCTGATATCGAAATAGAGTTACATTTATATGTGTTAATTTTCTAGACTTGGTTGATCTTAAAATACAACTACTGATTTAGGATTCAATATATTTGCTAGCTAATAGGTAACATCAACCAGTATTTATAAAAGAGTGACCATGGAGTTTCTTGCCGGTTCTTCTCCATAGGAAACGACCAATTTGGAACCGTGCACTAGATTCTGACGTTTTATAAGTGCCCATGTAGGCCTATGTGAAATACTATACTTTCGACTTTGACTTTAAACAAAAAAAAACAAAAAACAAACTTAACCTCCTTATAAAATTAGTGTGTTTGTAAGAGGTAGATAATCTTTGAAATTACTGGTCCCGATAGAAAGCTGCTTTGTTCCTGAGTGGCGTAGGCAATATTTTATGTACACGGGCGAAGTTGCGGGCTAAAAGCTAGTCATTAATAAATATCTTTTCCCTGCTCCGAATGGGGCGAGAGCAAATGTCAGATTTTTACTGATTATAACCCGTCAGTTTCTCTTTATTTATTTATTTCTATTACAGGTACTCTCTGCACTAACAGTCGAAACCAATGCGTGCAGAGAGTCATTATTATGTTACAATACAACAAAAAAAAAATAAGAATAAAACATGGCCCGGTAACTCTTTTGAACAAGCCCGCAACTCTAACTTGCATGATCCCCTTACATGAGCATTGAGCCCACAGAAATCTTATATCTATGATTGGGCCTCTTAGGTAACTAGGAACTATCCTGCATCGTGGTATTAGAGTTATATAATAATACATATACAACAGTCCGAAATCAACAATGCAGTTGTCAGGACCAGACACTACACCCATCTGCTTGGAGGATCCTATATTTCAATGGAAACTTACGGGACTTTACAGCTTTAAAGTCTGCGTTCCTCTAAATTTGTAACTCTCGACTATGAACGTCAGCGGAGCTTTCATGCTACTACATCGAGAAATCAAACTCAAACTTTCGAGCAGCAAACCATACAGCCAGCACCCATTGCTTTAATATACTTAAACCTTTATTTCAAACCTTATAGATCCATAAAAATATTAAAAAATACAAAATAAAAAGATCTGGTTAAAAACAATGACTGAGTTAAAAAAAATTGTCGAAACTCAAAACATGAAATCAATAAAGTCAATAAAATTTAAAAAAAAGTACACCTACATAAAATTTTAAACATCCTATATAAAATTTTAATTTTAAATTACATATAAATAATACAAAAAAAAATCAAAAAATAATGCATTAATAAAAAAAAATGACAAAGGATTCAAAATAGATAAGCTTTACATCCTGAATTACTAGATACTATAATTTAGATTTTGGATTGCTGCCAATTATTTCATCCAAAATCTCATTTTGGGTTGATAGTAAATAGAAGATGGTAGAACAGTACCCCAATCTTCTGAGTATTTAACTATTTACGAAATCCCAAATACAAGTATCCCTTAGTCGTACAAAATGACAAAAGCATTTGTGAGTGGGACACTAGGGAGTAATTACCAGTTGTTGTATAGTGTGCCTTTGTAAGGAAAAGGGGACATCTTACTTTTTATAAAAAAAAAGATTAGTCTTTTCGTTTCTCAATTGACAACAAGAGAATCGTGTGAAAAGAATGTTCACACAAGTATGGCACTTGAGGAAAACATAAACTGAGTCTGAAGTTGCTTATTGTTGGAAAACAGATTGCCATGAAGCAGAAATCATCAAAAAAAAAAGTCTTTTCATTAAAAGTTTCACCACTATCTCACCTGATGATAAGGGTTGATGTAGTCGATGGTAGAACCTGATTGCCTAGAAGTATGATGTTTTTTAAGCTCTTCACCTAAAGAGCCTTAGGTTGTAGGTATCAGGAAACACAGTGTTCGGCAGGGAATTCCAATATTCCATGGTTGTGCAAACAATAAAAGTGTTCCCAAAACATTTTGTGAGTATAGGTGTGATATTATGTGCGTGTTTTATTATTTACAGAGTCATTTGTAGATCTTGAACGGTTGTTAAGAAATAAGATTTTACATCAGTTTTGCAAAGTGCTATCGTATTACACGTCATATTTTTACTGTTTTTGTGTATTATGCAGTTGTGTGAACAACTTAAGATACGAAACTAAACCATTTAAAAAAAAAACACACACACACACTACAGTACACACACACTTCAGGTATACACTACAGTATTCACTTGGAATTAATAAGCGAATAATTAAAACGGTCACTCAACTTCAGTCAAAAAAAAATATATGTGCTGCCAAAAACTCAGCTAGGCAGATTGAATGATGGAAATCAAGAGATAAATACGTACCTTATTTTTTTTCTACTATTTACCATTCTCGAATAAACAACATTAGTGAAAAGTCTATTTTTTTTTTAGTTAATCATTTCAGATCTTTTTGCTTACTCGGTTTTATGTTTCAGTTAGATGCACCCGTTTTGCTTATAGCGGAACAAAGAATGCCTCATTAGTTTCTTATTACCAGTGTGTAGTGTTTGAGAGGATGTCCGACTGAGAGGGACAAGTGATATTTAGCGTCTCTGTTAACGATGTAAGACAGAAAGAGATAAGTGTATTGAAGTACACTGTGTGGTAATGGAAAAGTGTTGCTTTCGCAGTCGAGAATTATTCATATGGCAGTTTTATAGTAGATATTTAATTAAAGGATGAAATAAAACCTATTTTACGAATATCGTTCGAAATAAATCATGAAAAGAGGCAAAAATAGTCGACATATGGTTACAATTTTTTTCTTTTGAGATGGCAAATCAACCAATTACTTTTTCAGCTCTAGAGTGGAGCAGGATGGCGTGTTAGACATTTACTGACTAAAACTCCACCTGTATCCTTCATTTACCTTCATTTTTTTAGTTAGCCTGTTCTGTCCAACTCCTGGGCAAAGGTTTCCCTCCTCTCTTTCCATCTTTCGTGAGCCCGGGCTTCTTCATGCCAATTCTGGTAGAATATGTCTAGTTCACCACGCCATTTCCTTCGTGGTCTGCTGTGGCCCCGTCGTACCTTCTTTTAGTTTCGGAAATACCCCGCGGCCCTAGCACGCAACGGCCCTGCTTGGCCCCTACATGGTTACGATACGGCAATACCTACTAATACCTACATCTGAGACCCTACCAAGAGCTCTTAAGAGGCTGCTTTTCCACTCGCTTATCGTCAACATCGAGCATGGTTTAAAAGCTATTGGAGCTAAAAAAGAGAGATAACGCCTGAAAACTCTGTTAGCCTTCGGTAATTCCGTGATTTACTCGAATATTTTATAAAACTTGTTCCAGGAAATACGTGTCTTTTTTAAACCCTTATAAGTTTTTGAAAAACATTGCCATTATTTAGAATCTTGATAAAATTGGCTAGGCTTGTATAGTTGTACTTTTTTGACTTTTTAAATTTTTCAGTATATTATGAAGTGTTATAGTTCATGCAAAATAGCAGATTTTCAGAGGTCTTAACTGGATTAGTTTTACACAATTTTATAAATTGATTTCCATTGAAGCCTAGATAATACCCACAATATACTGTGTTTCCAAAATATCTAATGAAAAATGTGTAATAACGTCATAATCGCGTAAGAGCGGTTGTATGAAAAACAGTGAAAATGTATGTCGAGATGCATCCCAATAATGCGATCTATTTGAAAATCTAAATTAAACTGTTAAAGGGATAGAAAGAAAAAAGAAAGAAATAGTTATTTGTTATACAAGAGTGCAAAGTTGCTTTTTAACCGCGTGTTCAATTTTGATGACCGAGCAAGCGAAGGATTCTAAAATTGAATCCTGATCGTTAGCGAGAGAATCAAAAGAGCACGAGGTGAAAAATCTTTGCACTCGAGTGCAACACGTAACTTTTCATCCCACTTTAGCGAGGAAATTACTAAATACAAAAATAAGTACACCAAGGAGATTCTGAGCGTTACTAACAATTATAAAAATGTTGTATGATTTTGGTACCATGGAGGTAGAAGTAAATAGGTTTAATGATGTTTTGAATTCATAAAGTTAGTGCACGCGATGTTCTAAATTCAATTTACTTTATCTTTCAGAATAAAAACGGCTTTTGCTCTCAGATATCGATGAGCAAAAATACTCTTTCCGAGATGGGGGGATGAAAAAGTGTTTATTTACGTCAAACATGGCGCATATCTTAAAATAAAATAAAAAACAATATCGACTAAAAGTAGCACGTAAGTAAGATATGCGTCACATCTGCGGAAAACGGCGGATGGAGCTTAATAGGTTGTATAGCACCTTCTCTTTCGCTCACACGCTTGACATTTTAATATACCATGGTAAGATTCCTGTAGAATAGAATAAAATTTATTGTACAACAAAATAAAGTCTGTCTAAAAAGTTAAACGATTTGGTTAATCTATCTACCTACACTAATATAATAAAGAGGTAAAGTTTGTTTTAATGTTTTTTTTTGTTTGTAGGAGGTAATCTCTGAAAGTGCTGATCCGATTGCGATATTTTTTTCACCGACAGAAAGCTGCTTCATTCCTGAGTGACATAGGCTATATTTTATGTAGGTACGCGGGCGAAGCCGCTAGCAAAAGCTAGTTATTATGATAAAATGAAATCTGAAAACACTGGTCCAATGATCAAGGTTGATTATGAGATCTTAATCATTGTTTACTAATAGAAGAACCTTATAAAAAATATCGAATATAAGTATTTTATAAATGATTAAATATTATACTTCCAAAATTCCCAAGTCGGTTGACTTTTTAGTCAGACTCTAATATAGTGTTATAAGAAACTCAAGTCTTGGAGTCTCATTTAATGAGACTTGAGCTATTTTTGAAAACTCAAGTCTTATAAATAAAACTTAAGAGCTCAAGTCCTTTAGAATTTGGAGTCTTTTGTAAAAAGACTTGAGTCCTGCCAAAAAGAACTCAAAAACTCAGTCTTTTTAAAAGAACTCATGACTGAGTCCACTAAATCTATAGCTATAGTTTGAAGTAAATAAAATAGCAATTAACAAATTATGATTAATTACGTAACTATTATATATTTATATTATTTGTATTTATATATTAAATTATTTTAGTGTATTGAGCCACGAAGACAGGCACATTGAAGCCTTATAGTTTTATTTCCCAATCAATTTCGTCGTTTGGTAATTAAATTTTCTGATTTAGAAAAGGCATGCTCGCTTCGTATATAACCTAATATATTGGGTGAAGATGTCTTACTTTATCGTCTTGACTAGTCATGTTGATTATTTAATATTATTTTTGTACGGGAAACAAGCTACAATTTTAAAGGGACAAAATACGTTCGTTTTAATAACAAAAATATATTTGTCTACTCTCTTTCCGTCAAAACAGCCAGAAAAATAATCGCTCAAATCGCTTTCGTCATACCAACTCAAGTTCACGACTCAGTCTAGCTCGAAGAACTTAAAAAACTCAAAAAGACTCGAAAGGACTCAGAGGACTCAAAGGACTCGGACTCATGAGACTAACGACTCCTAGTCTTGAAAATCTACTCATCTCGAAATGAAGACTAAAAGACTCGAGTTTCTTACAAAACTACTCTAGTAACAATTTTACAGAAATTTAAATCTCTAGATCTTAGATAGATATCTACGAAACAACCTTAGGACGGACTATAAGAACTTAAAATAAAAGAGGGGGTAGTCTGTGGGGGTCTTACAGCGGTCCCTGTACTGTTTATGTACACTGTGTCATGCCACGTGATCTCCGTTAGGTAGCTGTAACCTTTCCACTTTACATAACTCTCCTTTACGAAGATCCAAAAATAGTTCTTCTTACGTAAAAAAACAGTCATGGACGGCGTTTGGGGTTGTTCAAACACTAAGGCCGTCGTGTTTGAGCGCTCATCGAGTTGTTCGGGATATCAGCAACCAGCTGGTCGACTTTTCGCGTGACCAGAAGGCAGGGATTTCTTCAACTAACGAATTAGCATTCATGTCCAACGTGGTAATGCTTTTGACGTTTTATAAGTGCCCATGTGGGCCTATGTGGAATAAAACATTTTAAATGCTGCCAGCGTTCGGAGCATTTATCCCATTGACATCGATTTGGATAAATTTTTTGGATTTGTTCTTCGTTCGGCCCACTGAGTTTTGTCCCACATAAAAAATTCCTGGTTTGTCCCAAACTACATGCTTCTTTCGTCCCAAAATGTTATTTTAATTATTTTGTTCTCGATTCGTCCTATTTAATATTCCTTGTTCGGCCCATATTTTTTTTGTATAAGCTATTTTTACATTTTTGTACACTCGGCAACAAAAATGTATTACTATTTTATGAGCACAAACTATATACTAGCTTCTGCCAGCGACTTCGCCCGTGTGATTATAGAAAATATTTGCCTATGTCACTTTATGTAATGAGGTAGGATTCTTCTGGTGAAATTATTATTAAAGTCAGTCTTGCAGTTTTTTATTTTATTTTATTCAATACACAAAACATAAATCTTTCCTCTTTATAATATTTGTATAGAAGTAAAGACTTCATAACAGTAAACTACATATTTAAAACTATTGCTCCTCTCTGCCTTCTCCTTGAGAAATAATTTACACGTATTATTTTTTAATAACTCTTTAGCCACTGTTAGTAAGCAAGTCAAGAGCTGACGTCACTGGAATCTGTTTAGATGATTAGGGAAAAAGATTTTTTTTATTATACGTCCTTTGTCTGTTTGCTTGTATTGACTAATTTGGGCCAATAGTATTATTTTCCGTAATTAGTAAAATACTCATGTTGTTAAAAAAAAAAATACTCTCAATTCTTGGTCGATGAATTTTGCAGTAACTAAAATTATAATGTCTTAAATAATATTTCACACACAGCACAGGATCGCACAGGATCGTTCATTATAGCGACACTTGGGGCAGGCATATGTTCAAAAGTGGACGTATATCGGCCGAAATGATGATGAGGAAATAATATTTATTATAGATCTAACTATTTTGTATGTTTAAACTGTTATAAGATGATTATAATCATCATAATAATAATGATTATTATAACTTTTCTGCGATTTTGATTACGATACTCGATAGTAAAGATGATTTATACATCATTTTAAGAAATTGTTTTATTTTTAGAAACCGAATTTATATTGAAAAAAATACTTAACCAACTTTAATTGCAGTAAAACCAACAAATAATAACAAAAACTCTAAACTAATTAAAACTAAAAAGAAACTAAATATGATGTTTGTTATTAGTTAGTTTTAAGTGCGCTTTTGTCATCGTCGGTGTTCCCGCCGTATTGAAACCCCTGACACGCGACGATGGCAAGAGAGCGGATGGTATATCGTTATTCTGATGGAAGTGGGATGGCCTTTAGTATGGGACGCTGTTTGTGTCGATACTCTTGCGCCATCCAATCTTCCTAGCTCGTCGTGTCGTGTTGGTGCTGCCACTGTGTCTGCAGAGAACCCCAAGCAGCGGAAATATAATAACTTTCTTAGAAGTAATACTTTCGAACCGTTTGGGGTTGAAACTCTCGGATTATGGTGTGTGCTCTCAAGTTGTAGTATAAAGATCTGTCGAAACGTCTAGTTAACACTTCGCGTGAACCAAGAGCTGGCTTTTACCTCGGAAAAAGGATAAGCATTAGGTACCATACAGCGTGGCAATGCCGCCAGTCTTTTGGGCACATTACTAGTCGACAGCGATGTGGAATAGATTTTTTCTCGCCATATTTTAGTTTGATTTTAGTTGTAATTAGTGTCGGGTTTTTGTTATTATTATATATAAGACAGGCCTGTTGGTCTAGTGGTTAGTGACCCTGACTGCTATGCCGGAGGTCGTGGGTTCGATTCCCACCCAGGACAAATGTTTGTGTGATGAGCACGATCATGTGTTCTGTGTCTGGGTGTAATTTATCTACAATATGTATGTATTTAGAAATATATAAGTATGTTTATCAGTTGTCTAGTACCCATAACACAAGCTCTGCTTAGCTTGGGACTAGACAGTGCTGTGTGATAGCTGTGTGAATATATATTATTATTTTATTTTACTGTAATAGTTAGTTAAATATTTTTTAAATATGTGATTAATTAGCAAATAAAAAATATTCTCATGTTTTAATTAGTTTAGAGTTTTTTTATTATTATTAGAAGTATGTAATTTTTTTTAAATATTATTCAAAAATTTCAAATATACACTTACATTATTTTTGTTGACTGTACTTTTAAAGTACTTGTAACTTGGGACGAAACACAACTTCAATAGTGATGTGGGACGAAACAATAATTTTTTGGAATGTGGGACAAAACTTCGGGACGAACGAAGAACAAACCATTTTTTGATGCCCAATGAGTTCTTTTTCTACTCGTTTGTAGATGCCTACATATATCTAATTATTTTTTTGTTGGCATATAATATCTATTTTATTAAGCTACTAGCTTTTGCACGCGGCATCGCCCGCATACATGAAATATAGCCTGATGTCACTTAGGAATAAAGCAGCTTTCTGACGGTGAAAAAATTTTCGCCATCGGACCAGTACTTTCAGAGATAACCTCCTACAAAAAAAAAAAACAAATGTTACCTCTTTATAACATTATTGTAGTGTAGATAACATTTATTAATAGTTTAGCTGTTTATAAGTATTTATACAAATACTAGCTTTTGCCCGCGCGGCTTCGCTCCCGCTCTTCCCTACTTCAGCCTACTATACCCTACTCTACCCTACTATACCCTACTCTACCTTACCCTACTCTACTCTACTCTACCCTACTCTACCCTACTCTACCCTACTCAACCCTACTCTACCCTACTCTACCCTACTCTACTCTAATAAACCTCACGGAGGCCGAGACCTTTCCAACGAATGCAAAACCGTGGAAATCGGTTCGTGCGTTCTGGAGTTATAGCGTCAGGAAGGAAAACCCGACTTATTTTTATATAGTAGATTGAAAAAAATAAAGTTGAGTATTCAAAGCAGAAATCTCGCAGCACTGTGAAACACAGAGCTCAGAGCTGTCACTAACAATATAGATGTCAATTTAATTGACAGGCCCGACAGGGTTAAAGCCTGGTACGGCTGCGAGGTTATTCAAAACCTAAGGAACTAGGATAGGGTTTAGTCAGTAAAAGTCTGACACTACTTTTGGTCCACCCAAAGCGAGAAAAGTTACTTGATGGTTTCTCATCTTAAGAAAGGGTTTTTTTCCGGTGGGAAAATCATCTAATGACATCCCTCGCTCTTGGGGGGAGCGTTAGATAGTGTCAGACTCTTACTGGCTAAAAACCCACCCCGTTCCTTCGTGCCTTCATACCGGGGCTGAACTATCTTTCGAAACCAACCATGGCCCCAGTAGACTTCGACCCATCTGGGCCCCTGCTGTTGCTGACAACTCCTTGAGGCGCGCGGGAACAGTGCGCGCCGTCGATGACTTGGGCTCGGTTCGAATAGTTGCCGGACGGTCGGACAGCGAGCTACCAATTGCTTGCTGTCCGCAAGCCCGATCTTAAGAAAGGGTTAGTGTTAGATACCCTTTTTGTACAGACAAATATAACTTCAAAAAGGAATTTTCGGCACGGTTTTTCCGAGTATAGTTCTGTACTTTTCCGTTATTCGCAAATTGATATTATAAAGTAAGATTGATGTAGCTGTGTCTCAAGTGTCAACACAACTACACAATATTTATGTAGAATCATTGAAACAGGCGTGATCGCGCTCTGGTCCACAACTTCGCTCGCGTACACAAAACATAGGTGAACATTACACGGTAGGTTTTGCTGTCAGTTTTGCCACAGTGAAAACCTTGATTGACGAAAAACCTACCGTCTAATGCGTTGCATGACGGTTTTCAGTACTGATTGGCGAAAACCATCATTTACCGTCTTTGATGGAATTTATTGACCCTTGCATGACCGTGTAATGTTCGCCATAGCCTATGTCACACAGGAATAAAACAGTTTTCTATCAGTGAAAAGTTTTAGCAATCAGACCAGTACCCCTAGCCAAGTTGCTAATCTGCAATAGTTAACGCTTGTAGAAAGCTTCAAATGTACGGGAATGACGTCGTCTTAACGCTCAGTCACGTGGTCAGAACAAAAGAATTGGCGGCAAGGTCAACTCGAAGCGTTCGGCGCAAGCGAAACGGTTGTAACTTGGCTAGGGGGGCAGTACTTCCAGAGATTACCTCTTACAAACGAAAAAAACAAAAAATAATCATAAAGAACCAACTTTACCTCTTTATTATATTAATGTAGATTAGAATCTTATTGAACGGATGGCCGTTGGGGCCGAAAGGTTCTGGAGTGACGCAGCGTCGGAAGGCCTCCTACAAGGTGGACCGATGACCTGGTGAAGGTTGCGGGAATCCGATGGATGCGAGACGCACAGGATCGTGCATTCTGGCGACACTTGGGGGAGGCCTATGTCCAACAGTGGACGTCTATCGGCTGAAATGATGATGAGAATCTTATTGTAGCATTGACTCAGCGAAGCTTGCCAAGAAAGATTTCTCGATACATTGACTGCCAAACAATGCAAAAACAAGGTTGTATCTGCATTGTAAAAGTACTCTTCAAACCTCGACTGTAGGCTGCGGATGCAGGTAGCACATGCGGCGACTGCACGGGCAGCCGCAGCCGCGTTTGGAATGTTTTCAGAGAAATTTTTACTACATAGAAAACCGTGCTGCCGAGCCTCGGCTACGTGTGCTGCCGCGATCTGCAGCCGCAGCCGCGTTCGGAATGTACAGAAGCCAGTCGTGCAGCTGCAGTCGGATTTCTGCAGCCGCCTAAATGTGCGGCCTCTATCCGCAGCCTGCAGTCGAGGTTGGAATAGCACCTTAATTCACTAAACCCCAAGGAAACGCTGACGTTCGTTCTCTCATTGTTTTTCTATTGTGTCTTTAATTAATATATTCGAAAGGTTAATGTAACTAAAAATAACTCAGCGCAAAATGCAAAAACCGTGCGAAGCCAAAACAAAACAAAAAGACTTCGTCTCATAAAAAAAGTTATCAAAAATTCCGTAACGATTCCCGGAATCATGCCACGTGACCTCAGTGAAACCAGTTGACCTTGCCCTTATTCCCAACGACAAGCCGAAAATATAAATGTTAACCCCTCCCTTCAACCAGAACAATTATGCCTATTCCTCTTACAAAACACCATAGACCAACGAACAGCCTCGGTGACTGGATGCGGCAGTGACAAAACTTTTTTTATTATTATTATTTGATACTAGCTTTTGCCCGCGACTTCGCCCGCCGATAAAATATGCCACTCAGGAATAAACTAGCTTTCTATGGGTGAAACAATTTTCACAATCGGACCAGTAGGTACGTTCCGAGATTACCTCTTACAAACAAAAAACAAACTTCACCTCTTTATAATATTAGCACTAGTTTATGTGGATAAACTAGTGCTAATATTATAAAGAGGTGATTGCGATCCCACACTCGAATTATAATAGGACGGAAAGACAATAACAGGCAAATTGTTCCAGTCCTTCGATGTACGCGGTATAAACGGCGTGGCGAAACGCTTTTTTTTTGTATAATAAACCACAAAAGTTAGTGAATATTGATACTTCTGATCTTAATACGCAAAATACAAGTGAAGGACGTTAGATAAAAGTCTGACAATTTCATTCGCTCTTCTACGAAAGTGGGAGAAGTCATTAAATGAATTCCCACCTTAAAAAATAGACGTGTTAGTGAATATCATCGTATAGCGTAATGTTCCCACTACTGGGACTCAGGCCGCCTCTCTAGGTAAGGAAACGGGCTGTAATCCACCACGCAGGCCCAGTGCGGGTTGGTGGATGTTATATGTCTTCTTTTAAGTTCAAGGACATGTCGGTTTCCTCTCACGATGTTTTCATTCACCGTTTTCAAAGCAATGGTAATGAAATAAATTAAACAAAGTAATGCGCCTGGCTAGATTTAAACCCATGAGCGGCCAGCTAGGCGTTGAAATTATTGAAAAAAAAAAATCCACATAGACCTCGAATAATATTAGTATTAGCCTTGTCGCTTCCAGTGTGGCATTTTGGGATCTATGTTTTTTACGACAATCCAAAAATAAAAACGTTGACCTTTTCCTCTTACATAAATGAAAAAAAAGAACTAGAACAAATAACAATTGTGCAATGATAAGTTTATTTAGTTTCTCATCAAAAAGTTAGGTATGACATATTTAAAACTCTGAATCCGCTGTGAAAAAAGGAGGGAGCTAACCATTCTGTCTTGTTCCCTCTCTCTCAAAGGAATGGCATTGGGACGTCAAATAGTGCGCTCTTTTTTGGCGAAAAATCAATAAGAGAGCGAGAAAGTTACATTTTTACTGACTAAAACCCACAGTTTGCCTGCTGCGGTCTTTCCGTCTGATTATAATTTGGGTGTCTTCAAGGCTAGAGTGAATAGGCTCTTAATAAACTAGTGCGTCTCACCATTATCGATTGCATCACTGCTTACCATCAGGCGGAATCGCAGTCAAGTACTAGTTTATAACAGATAAAAAAAAAAACTTGTATTCTTTCAGTTGCCTTTTGCAGTCAAGACTTGTCTTGATCACGTGTACCGAGTACCCCCTTTTAGGCGAGACAGTAAAATGTTGCTCGGCCGAGACAGTGATGTAAGCGAGTTGTAGAGATAAGCGCTCGGCCGAGCACTCGGCGCTTTGTTTATACGTACCGAGTATTCGGCAGAGAACACTGACTCGCCCGTTTTCTCAGTACGTATGATTAAGGCATAAGGGCTAGATCGAATCAGGTTCTATATTATAATATTTGAAAATACTTTTTGCTGGCGGCTATCTTCAGAAAAAACTCAGAGAAAAAACTAGCAGAAAAATGTCACGTAAACTTAGGACCAAACTTAGATTATTAATATGGGGAGAACGTGATCTTAGCGTTATTGGTGTGAGTGTTAGCCTAACTTTCGGGGTTATATGACACAAAGTCATTCTTGTGTCATGTGACCCCAAAAGTTTTGTGAAAAGGATATGACAGGATGTAACAAACGATTGTGTCATTTGATTTAGGGATAACAGTCAGTTAGATTATTTACTCAAAAGATTTTTTTATGTAACAGTGAGAGTAAAACTGATTACGTTGTACCTGCGTCAAATGACATAGATATGAATATGTATATTATCAGGATTTTTTTTTTCGCAAGTAGTAAACATTTTGTTGAACATTACACATTGAAACAGATTTGCTATATTTATTTTTTACAATATTTAATATAATTGAAATTGAAAATGAAATAAAATAATGTAAAATATTGAGTCGATTCATTAAAAATATATCCTAAATAAATCTAATGTCAAATATAATATCGAATGAATAACCAAAGTCAAAACATATTGTTTAAGTCAAAAGTTAATTTCTTTAAAATTTTATTCTTTGGTCCCACTTTAAGTAGACACCAACCGAAGCTTCGGTTTCGCTTACGCCTTTTCGGCTCCATGGAACTGACAGTTGTTAGATATAGTTATCGGCACGGATCTTGAGCGCTCGGCGTCAAAGTGGGGATCACTTTGCGCATTCCATACATTGGCGAGCCAATCGTCGTCGTTGTTAGATACATGCAGCAAGTGCAGAGAACGAATCACTAGTGACGTCTATAACACGATAGCGCGGCGAGCCAATCACTGATATTCCCCGCCCCCGCGTCTCACGTCGCACTACTAAAGAGACCGAATATTTGACTTCTGCGCAACTTGAAGCCAGCGCTCAAGATCCGTGCCGATAACTATACCTAAAAAATAGTCCATCACATCGTCGCTTTCCATCAGTTGAGATGCTGTTGTTTTAAATTAGCTTGATGCTATACATCTTCCACTAGCGTGCCTGAATTATTTTGCCACGTGCCACCACTGGTATGCGGCTTACGGTGTGTACACCCACTGGCGAATGCACCGCTAGCGACCCGCACACGATCTGCTCATGCACTGTATGTTTGCCTGCATTGGTTTGTCCTTGCCTGAGTTTTGCGCTCCAAACAACGGTAGAAACTGCACGCGTGTAATCCACAAGCTACTTGCGTGCGGGTCGCTAGCGTCGCATCCGCCAGATATAGGTTAACGGACCCCAAGGTTCGCCATCCCTGCACTAGACTAAACTGCACATATTAACGTTTTAGTGGCCAATATAGCTAGCAGCTTCGGTGAGCCATCTGCTAAATAATTCCTCGGTCGCTTTCACGACTGTCCGGGGACTGGGTTGGCTATTCGATTAGATCCCCTGTGGGGTTAGGGAGACGATATGAACTAATAAATGTAGAATGCTGTGTCTAAATGTGTTTGTATTGGTGGTTCTTGATATTTTTTTAATGTCCCGTTTGTTCAATAAATAAACATATTACCTTTTGAATTTTTGCAGGGGTAGCCAAGTGGTATCGGCCCCGGGGATCAAACCCAGCCAGGTGCATTACTTCGTGTAATTTATTTCATCACCACTACTCTCAAAACGGTGACGGAAAACATCGTGAGGAAACCGGCATGTCCTAAAACCAAAAATTCGAAGACATGTGACATCTTCCAACCCGCACTGGGCCCGCGTGATTTAGATTACGGCCCATTCCCTCTCCTAGAGAGGAGGCTTGAGTCTTACCAGTAGGAACATTATAAGGCCGACTATGCTATGCTATTATATTTTTTAAATATTTCAATAATTAATTAATAATGTATAATATTTGAAAATGTAAAAAAAAAAGTATCCTATCGGTATCAACAAAAATATATTATATTTTTATAACGTGTTGTATTTTTGTAGAATTTATTTTAATTAATTAAATCCCAAGCGAGCTCTCTCATTGTCTTTTTATTGTGTCTCTAATTACGGCATTCCAAAGGTTAAGTATTTTATAAATATGGTCCAAACGATTCTTCTCTTTCTTGCGATAGTCAGATACACAGTTACACACAGTAATAATTTATTAACACTCGCACCATTTCTTTCTCTTCCTGTGGTTAAGGTTCAACCTTAGCCTCTCATGTATGGTTGCAGATTCGAAACCGGGCAAGTAGCAATAAGAATTTTTAATCCATATACAAGGTGTAAGGGGCAGCCCTCCACAAACTTTAAGGGCTTGCTCAGTAGACGATATTGAACAACATTCCACAAAAAATTTTTTCAGGATACGAAACAAAAATTCGGCCTCTCCATACAAACTGTCCAATCAAGTTTATAATTTTGTATGGTGAGGCGGATTTTATTTTTCGGTACCTGAAAAATTTTTTTGTGGAATGTTGTTCAGTATCGTCTACTGAGCAAGCCCTTAAAGTTTGTGGAGGGCTGTCCCTTACACCTTGTATAGTTAACATAATTTATTTTTATACTGCTGTTAGTCCAGTGCAAGTCTCAATTTTTTTTTCTTTTTAATTCTCGCCATCAATTCAGGGTTTTGTATTATGGTCGTGGCCAGATCGTTTAAACATTAACATTTGATGATGTGTCAATTTTCGTTTAGCCATAATTATATATCATTGATGTAGTTGCCCTTTTTTAGTTTAAGTTCTTATAGTCCATTCCAAGCAGAGATGTGACGGCAACTGCCGTCAATATTGCCAGCAAAATTCCAACTTCAAGCAATATTGTTGGCAACGGCACATCTCTTATTTCCAAAGTTGTCTAGTAGATATCGCTGTCAGCGATAAGACCGCGATCGTACCCATAGATTTAAGTTCCTGTGAAATTGTTACTATTTTGGTGTACAGTAATGTTTATTCTATTATATGTAGGATTTCTATATAGGACTGAAATACTCGTATCGTCAAACTTTAACGTTTAAAGCGATCTGGCCAGTTTACTTCGCCATATAATGAAGTGATTAATTTCTAAGATTTGGCCACGACATATATACACAAAACTCTTTTGTCAACCATACAAAAGACTCACAACAAAAAAAAAAAATCGACAATACTCAACTCAAGGGTTCTGTTGACCATAAAGCTGGATCTCAATACAGAGATATTTTACCCGTGTCAATGTATATGGGTGATAAGTGACAATTCCACCCCTCTTGGCGAAGATAAAGCCTTAAGAGCCGGTTGTAGTCTCTGAGTATTATGTATGACCTCCGCCCGGGTCTATGTCGATTTCACAGCCCCGTAAGAGTGGTTTTATTTTTATTAAAAAAAAAAAAAAATAACTACAACTATTTAAGATTTTTGTTTTTTTCAAGGCCCTTTAAAAAAAACAGCTTTATTATATTTTGTAACTTTCAAATATTTCCGTGACGTAATTTTGTAGATACACACGTTTGAAATCGTAAGTTAGGGTCAGATTCGCGATTTTTTTTTTATCGATCCAACTAATTTACCATGTTTTGATTTTTGCGCGGCCGTTGGTCATGTAGTCAATTTTAATAGAGTAATTTTTCATGGTGTTCTTTTTTATATTTGTAGATTTCCAGAGGTTTAAAAAAGTTCAAAATAAGTAGAACCTGGCCTTAAATAAAACTCATTTGTAAGCCGAATTCTTGGCTTCTATCGGCTTTTTTTAATATTATAGATCATTTTGTCTTTGCCTAAAACGTGAGACGGATATTAATAGGTTTTTAGCGGCATATTTATTGTAGAAGAAAAATGTCATGCCTTATGTTTACGAAACTGTATGATGGTGATAAGTTTTAAGTTGAAAGTGTCTTGGCTTGTGCATAGAACTGATTTTGTACGCTTTATTGCTAGCTACCCTGCTAGAGTTACGGGATTGTTCGAAAAATTTATCACGCCTCTGGACGCGAAGGGCAAGTAAAGAAACGCAGTTGGGCTTTTATTAATAAAAGACTGACCGCAATTTTGTAACTTACTAGCTTCTGACGGTTACTTTACCTGCGTGAAACTCGAGTAATAAAAACGCCCATTTCGGTTTAAATTAATATTGTTATTTCTCATTAAATCACCTTTTTGTCAAGAAGACAGAAAAAGTATGCTAATTACACATTCATAATGAAAATGTTAATAATAATACAAGAAACTTAACACATAATGAAAACGCAGTCTAAAAATAGGCTCTAAATACTAGTGCGTTTCATTACCAACAATTGTGTTACTGCTTACCATCAGGTGGGATCGCAGTCAAGTATAATATAATTAGTTTACGTCAATTTAAAACATCGACTCTCCTTGGTAATCAGTAATCACTGTACCACGGCATGATACTTTAATTCGCTAACATTTTTCCGCACAAATATTCTTTTCTAACTACGTATGGGAGAATATCGGAAACAACAATCGTCAATCGACAGAAAAGAAAAACATTACAACACAATGGAAAGGATACTATTTTATTCTTACGTTGAAGGAAAACAAATAGACAAGACCTGGATTGATGGTCTAGAATCGCTAACACGCAGTATGGTCATCAATTTTCGTGCTTTCTCTGTCTCACCAATGGACAGTGACCAATGAGCGAGAGAGAACACCTTTTTGTTCTATTTTTTTACCACCAAGCAAGAGAAATACCTCATTCATTGGTCAACACTATGGTGCAATAACAGGAGCAGCATAAATGCATTACCATAATGCTCTTCTTTCGGTCCCCCCATTCTGGATTAAGCATCAGACTATGACTGACTAAAACCCACTTATGTTCCTTCGGTTCCTTGAGAGTGTGCGTCGGAACTGCATAATCTAATTCCGCCTAGTCCGTTCCATCATCGGACCACCACACGTACGGCGATGCGTCACCGGTACATGGTGGACATCGCACCTACACGCACAAAACGTTTTGGGAACACATTCATTGTGCGTACAACTACAAGGGAGTGGAATTCCTTGCCGGAGTCTGTGTTTCCTGATGGCTACAACCCGAGAATCTTTAAGTCAAGAGTGAATAGGTTTCTTCTAGGTAAGCGCGTTCCATCGTCGACCGCATCGTCGCTTTCCATCAGGTGAGACAGCGGTCAACCTACAACAATAACAAAAAAGTTACTCATTATTGCAATAATGAGTTGCTGATGCTGATAGGGCTGCCGCAGTACTGTAGTGTATCGGGGATGTTTGCGGAAGTCAAACCGATTGCAGGCAATAGTGCGCAAGAGAGTGACCTCCCTTATGCGCCGTGACTCGTGTGCAGGGTAGCTCCAATGGCCTTCTAAACACCATAACAGGGGTTAAGAGTTTTGAGACATTTAACCTCTGTTATGGTGTTGAGTAGGCCTTGAGATAATATGTAAGTTTATATGTTAATGAACGCACCAACAACACAGGAATATTTCCTGGTGTAAAAAACCGGCCGATATTCCAAAATCCCGGAATTGTATTCTCTCTGAAACAGAAATCATCATCATTATTGTCATAGGCTTTCGTTATTAATGTAGATGTAAGATCACACGTAGCTTCCCGAACGCTGTACAGCCGAGTCGGGTTCGACGATTGACCTCTTTCTCGAAGTTAGACCTACCCAACTGAACCGTGTGTCCCAGGTAAACGTCATCATCATCATCATCATTTCAGCCGATACACGTCCACTGTTGGACATAGGCCTCCCCCAAGCGTCGCCACATCGAACGTTCCTGTGCGTCCCGCATCCATCGGTTTCCTGCTACCTTCACCAGGTCATCGGTCCACCTTGTAAGAGGCCTTCCAACACTGCGTCTTCCGGTACGCGGTCGCCACTCCAAAACCTTTCGGCCCCAACGGCCATCTGTTCTGTGAGCAATGTGTCCTGCCCATTGCCACTTAAGTTTGGCAATTCTTTGTGCTATGTCGGCAACCTTAGTTTTCCTACGGATATCTTCATTTTTTATTCGATCATGCAAGGAAACCCCGAGCATAGCCTTTTCCATTGCTCTCTGGGTGACTTTAAGCCTTCTGATGAGGCCCATTGTGAGCGACCACGTTTCGGAGCCATATGTCATCACTGGCACCACGCACTGGTTAAAGACTTTCGTCTTGAGACATTGTGGTATGTTGGACGAGAAGATACCGCTATAGGTAAACGTAGTCATTCACAACTTTGATAATGATAAATGATAGTTTTAAAAACACTTTTACATATCAAGTTTTTCGTCAGTTTTAAGTAGATGAGGCCGGTCTTTCCTAGCTGAGAAGAAACACTGAAACAAACTCAGAGGTCAAAGTCTCTTTTAAAGTTCATACAGCAAACATATAATGGTCAAATCATATGAGAACCATGCAGATTAGTGTCTGAGATGATCTTCTGAAGAAAGAACAACACACATTTGAGTGGACCTGTCCAGTCAGTGCAAGCATTTGTCAGTATTAGTGTAGCTCAAACTTAGGACTACTAAGGAGCTCAACATGACGAACAATAATAAGGAAAAGACATTTGGATAGGCCCCATCAAATACTTAAAACTGCCAGACATCATGTTAAAATACAGTAATCCACATGTAGACCCCACATTCACAATAATAAAATAAAATTTTCAAAATGTAACACTTTTCATAAATGAAAATAATAATTATTATTATTATCAATGTCGAATGGTAAAATAAAATAAAAACCGGCCAAGAGCGTGTCGGGCCACGCTCAGTGTAGGCTTCCGTAGTTTCCCGTCCGTCACAATAAGTGTACCCACTTATGAGTTTAAAAAAATGCTTGATATACGATTATAATACAAACTTAGTCCAGAAATTATTTTGTACAACCTTTTTGTCTTTTTTGTACAAAAACTGTTCTTTCCATCAAGTTCAAAATAATTTTCCTAGACAGTCCTTATAAAGTTCTACTTTTCAGATTTTTTTCATATTTTCTAAACTTATGGTTCAAAAGTTAGAGGGGGACACACACATTGTTTTTTACTTTTGGAGCGATTATTTCCGATATTATTGACATTATCAAACAATGATTTTAGTAAACCCGTATTCATTTTTAAAAACCTATCCAACAATATATCACACGTTAGGGTTGAAATTAAAAAAAAAGTCGCTTCCCATTTTACATATAGAGGGGCTACCCTAATAAAACATTTATTTCCAATTTTTATTTAACCACTTTGTTGGAGTGATTGATATACATATTGGTACCAAATTTCAGTTTTCTAGTGCTAACGGTCACAGAGATTGAAGCGAGGACAGACAGACGGACAGACAGACATGGCGAAACTATAAGGGTTCCTAGTTGACTACGGAACCCTAAAAAACCTTCTACCAGAAAGGTATTGCGCAAACAGACACCAAACTTCTCTCAGAGGTAGACCTACCCAACTGGACCGTCTATCCCAGGTTTATAGTAGTAGTCATACTCAACATCGAATGTAGAGTCTCCGATCTTGATAGAAGTAAAAAATAATACGAACACTAAATGAAAAAAGAAATAACCTTAATTCTATCTAATCCTAAAAGCTATTTGAAGGATACGGCTGTCGCGAACAGCCTCCCGCCTAATCGACTTACTAACATGGCTAATCTATTGCCGGACTAAGCCTAGACCCGTATCGGTGAACAACAAAGATCAGATCCCAAAGGATTTACTATACTTTTTGTGTCTACCGTAAGGCTTGTGTTATATTGTTAGCGATTAGCGAACAGCGATCGGTAAAATAGAGGCTTGTGCTAATCGTAGTTGCGGCCCGGATATTTATATCCTATTTTAATAAGTACATTACAGACTACAGACTAAGTCAATCTACACAGTTAATACAAAATACGGTACATAATTCTGAAGTCCAATTATTACTCTGCTCATTCAATAGTCATTAGTGATAGTAAAGGTAATGTAATATGTAGAAGTTAATAAATGAAACTAACGTAATTAAACAATTTCTAAATTCGTTAAAACTGTTCAAGGACAAGTCTACTTTAGGGCATATGAGTAGTTATCTATTTTAATAATGGTCTCTTGTCCAATAATCGAAAAACTACAATAAAGTTTTTAATAAAAATTGCAACCGACTTTTAAAAAAAACTGAAAATTGAAAAGTAACTTTAAAGTTCAGATGTCAGTGTTTCTAATATTGTTTCTTTGTTTGACGCTGAATTCCGAACTTCTTGTCTTTCCAAAATTCGAAATTCATTTATTAGTGTGATTTTTGTTACATTTAACAATGAGATCTTAAAAATTAATAAATTATTTCCTCAAAAATCTACCTTAAAGGGGTACACTCTTTAGCATAGTCAGTAATTATTATAAAGAAAAGGATTATCAATATATTAAAACATTGATTATAACAAATCACAGCATAACTTAATTAATAAAAATTAGGAAAAAACTGCAATATCAAAATTAAATAAATATCAATGTCAAATCACTATAATAAAAATAATAATACAATGTCAAACATAAATAAGTGGAAATGTCAAGTAACTTAGATACTACGTTACGTTTTGTTGGAAGTTGAAAATAAAACATATTTCACAACTATAAAAAAATTGTTAGGCTTACTACATATTTTTATATTTTTAGAACCAGGCAATAATCGGCACAACCAGGTAGTAAAATTGAATAATTATGTAGATGAAAAATGTTCAGAAAAATACTGCTCGGCTCTTGCTGATACCAAACGTTGTACCTACTCGTAGTTGCTATGTGGTTGCCACGGATCGGCTTTTTCGTTCCACAAAAACTTCCGAATCAAATGATAATTTTTTTTCTTATCGTTCACCACGCTCAAAAAACAAATGAGTGATGTTAGGTTATTTTCGCTACGGAAATTCTGGATTCGGTCTCCACGCTCAAGGCCCGCGATAGAAGCTATGCAATAGCTTAAAAATGTGACAACACTTTGTCGGCGTGATTGATATACATATTGGTACCAAATTTCAGCTTTCTAGTGCTAACGGTCACAGAGATTAAGCGAGGACGGACAGACAGACAGACAGACAGACGGACAGACAGACATGGCGAAACTATAAGGGTTCCTAGTTGACTACGGAACCCTAAAAAAGAGGGGTTCATAGCAGCTAGGTACTATTTTAACTTACTAAGAAAACATTACTGAGTAAAAAATTGATGCTAAAACTTATTCTTACTTATTACATCGGAATAAATATGCATTATCAAAATGCAAAAATATGCATACGCTGAAAAATGGCGAAATATGCATAATAAAAACATTATTTTTTATTTGAATTCACGTCATTATACATAATGCCGCCTAGGTGGCAGCTGCGTCAGGATAGAGCCCCGCTGATCTTCAAATCCATTTTCTTTGCGAATTATTGATTGATTTACATATCTAAGCCTTTTGAAGAAAACTTTACCAAACTTGGTGGTCACACGCAAGTCTATCAATAATAAAAAAAACAGCAATTTTTTTCGCGATGCTCGGGAATTAATTTTATAACTCCCTCACTATCGTTCGGGATTAAAATCAGCAACCTTCGTTTCGTTCGGAATTCAACATGCCGCCCGCGACTCAAAGACTGCTTTATCCCAAAATCATTTAAACTACTATTTCAAATCTGTTAACCCAGCCGTTTTTAAGGAGTAGATTTCAGAAAATCACTATTTTATGTCATTTTTCGGGCGCTAGGGCTGTAAGAAAAAACGTTTCCCCGCACTAGGAATTACTACATTTTATGTCTTGGGTGCGGTCACAAACAAAATATGCAATAACGTTATAAAGTAATTATTTGTGAATTTACATAATCATACAAACATGCAAAAGCATATACCTATTCAGATGTCTACTTATTACCTACGAAAGTTTTCAGTGGCTAAGTAGGTACCTAATATTTTTGAATTTTTATTTTAAAATCATTTTTGACTGGCCTGTTGGTCTAGTGGTTAGTGACCCTGACTGCTATGCCGGAGGTCGTGGGTTCGATTCCCACCCAGGACAAATGTTTGTGAGAGGAGCATAATCATTTGTTCTGTGTCTGGGTGTAATTTATCTTTAATATGGATGTATTTAGAAATATATAAGTATGTTTATCAGTTGTCTAGTACCCATAACACAAGCTCTGCTTAGCTTGGGACTAGACAGCGTTGTGTGATAGTTGTGGAAAAAAAATATTTACACACATAATTTATGATTTAAAACAAATCGCCAGTTGCCGTCTCATTGCGGTGAGACGAGACCCTGAAGGGATAAATGTCCAGTCTACATATTTTTCCAAAACAAATCCGACTTTATCACAAAGACAAAAATTATAAAATGAGCTGACGCTATTGTCAAATAATTCATAGTAAGGGTTAAGTGTGTATTTAGGGGTTTTGGACAACGTAAGCACTTTTAAAACGGTGTAAAATTGTAAAGGAATGTAAGGGTCAGCTATATTCAAATGTATGGGCTGTAATATATCTGTTCTGTGGTGTGGACTAAGTTTTATGTGTACTTATGTAGTTGGGATGTGTGACCTAAATAAATAGGCACTGGACGGTAAATAATGAGGAATTTGGGATACAAGGTCGATCCTGAAGGAAATCGGGCTGAACGAAACTTTAGTGAACTTAGTTTCTATAAAATAGTAACTAATAAACTGACCTAATTAAATTTTTCATTGTATTGTATATAGGCTGTGGCGTAAATAGTGGTCCAACGTTAAGGGGTCAATACAACATGTATTCAGCTTGAGTCTGTCTAATAAGTTAAACGACTTGGGTAATTATCAGGATTTAATGAAATCTGATGTAGTCAACACGGGTTCAATAATCAAGGTTAATGAAGAGATAGAGATCATTGTTTACTAACAGAAGAACCTTATGAAAAGTATCGAATATAGGTATTTTTTAAATGATTAAATATTATACAAAATTCCCAAGTCGGTTGACTTATCAGACAGACTTATATCACATACTACAATTTGAACCAATTTGAACTAAACAACTTAAGGTTGCATATACAGGATGCAACCTTAACCTTATTTTTATGAAATCAATCTAGCTAGTCTATGGCCGTCATTTTAAGACGCGCATGAAAAAAGAAACAGGTTTAATTTATTTACAGCCATATGACAAAACAAATTCACAACTATTAGTTTTACTGTTGAAGTATAGCAGTTAGTCATAGTACATTATGATACAAGTGTATAATGTTGGTGATTACCGCTGAGGCGGTATTTAGATCCGAGCCGAAGGCGAGGATCTTAAGAGAGCCAAGGACTGTAATCGCCAATATTCACGTGTATCATACGACGTTTTTCGACACACTTGAGAAGAAAAATTTTACAAACGAATTAATTATTGCTTTATCAGCAAAACTGTTTTTTTTTCTTTTGTATTATGGCGGCAAAAAATTGTTCTTTGTTCTTATGCGCGCGCATCCAAAATGGCGGCCATAGACTAGCTACTCTAGCTAGGCTGTTTGAACAAAAATAAGAATGAGGTTGCTTATGTTTATAAACTGAAAAAATGTTTTTATTTTATTAAAGGTTTTATTTATTAAACATGTAAAAGTTAAAATAGTTTATTTAAACACAAATTAGCATAAAATAAGCAAGCAAGACACTAATTTGTACTATTGAACGCAATACCTAATGTATTTTTTTTTCGAATTCAATGTTTGATTTGAGAACAGAGGTTTAACCAGGTTTAACAAAAAAGGTTATCACTACATTATCACACTTGTGCATAATGGTAATAAAAAAGTCACAGTTTGGTTACAAGCTACATTGTATACCTAAGTGTAGTGCAATTATAGTCACTTTCTGAGCAAGTGTGTCGAAATAGTACATTGTTACACTAGGGGTGAAAGTAACTCATTTCGTCCCGAGAAGGAGTTGGCGGGCGAGCGCAGCGAGGTCGCTAATTCGAGGGGTTAAATGGGTTACTTTCACCCCGAGGTAAACACTGTGCTTTTCATTACGAATACGAGGAAACTAAAAATAAAATAAAAAGTTTGTAAAACCTGAGTCGTCGTACCTATGATTTTAAGTAGGTATCTTCCTTCTGATTTAGGCGGTAAAAGGTATTCCACTACTGCTTTAGCCTCTTCTCTTATGAAATTAGGCGTTAAATCACTATTTTAATCTGATAAACATAACGTGTTAATACAAATCTCTATTGTACGGAAATGTAAACAAAACTCGAAAAAACCAACGACTGATTGCCACTTTCCCGCCATTTTGTTTTTTTTCTGCGGCCGGCCAGCTATTCAGCCTCATTAATGAAAAATTAGAAATTAATTTTAATCTTTTAAAAATAAAGTATTTTAAAGAAATAGTTGAACAAATAAATCACTTAAAATATAACATTATTTAATTAATACTTGTCTTTAAGTTATTTCAATTTTATATCGCGCTGTGATTGACTGGCTGTATGGAAAATTGGAACATGGTTCAATAGAAATGTGAAGATAGAACTAGTTTTTTTTTTAAATTATTTGACAACTGTCAGTTGTAAAGTAAAACTCCCTAGGGATGAAAAGTATCACTTTCAGTTCGCTCCTCAGGCAACTTCAGACCTACTTTCAGAGTATGAGTAATGAAAAATTATTTTACTTCATACGACATTTTTAAAAGCGTTTTGTGTGTTGAAACACTTGAGTATTGATGATTACCGTCCTCGGTTAAATACTGCCTTATAGTGATAATCACCAATATACAGTACATATATATAGTGATACACACTTATCTATACTTCTATACTTAATATTCTAAAGACGTAAAGTTTGTTTTTATGTTTTTGTTGTTTGTAGGAAGTAATCTCTAGTCTAGTCTAGTAAGTACTGGTCCGATTGGTAATATTTTTTCACCGATAGTGAGCTGCTTTATTGCTGAGTGACATAGGCTGTATGCGCACGACGCTGCAGGCAAAAGCCAGTACCATATAATGTACTATTGTGTTTTAGTATCTAGTTTAGTTACATATCAACCCCTAAATTAAAGTAAAAGTCCACTCTTTAGTATCTCAGTTATGAACTTGACATAAAAATATTTTCTGTGTTATATGTCGTGTAGGCTTAAACTTTACGAGAGAAGCTCATGTCGCCTGTCGTGGTGAAAGGCTTATCCAGTTAGTACATAACAGCATATTATAGTAAGGCTTACTATCCAGTGTGCCACAAACGGATCGGAGATCCACCTATGTGGGTAGGAATATACGCATTGGCGTCTAGATACGTCAATGCGTATTTTTTATTTTATTTTTATTTCAAAGTTGGAGATGTAGCACGAAGAAAAGTGGCAATGGATAGGGCACATTGCTCGCAGAACAGATAGCCGTTGGGGCCGAAAGGTTTTGGAGTGACCGCGTACCGGAAAACTTTTTATGTCCTTTACGTACATACTCCTCAGATAAAAAGACTCCTATGTTAACACTTAGAGGACGCGCGGGCTTGCGGACAGCGAGCATTGGGTAGCTCGCTGTCCGACCGTCTGGTAACTGTCCGGACCGAGCCCAAGTCGTCGACGGCGGGCACTGTTCTCGCGCGCCTCAAGGAGTTGTCAGCAACAGCAGGGGCCCAGCTGGGTCGAAGCATACCGGGGCCAGGGTTAGTTTCGAAAGACAGCTCGAGCCCCGGTATAAAGGCTTGAAGGAACGGGGTGGGTTTTTAGTCAGTAAGAGTCTGACACTATCTCCCGCTTCGCCCAAGAGCAGGGGTTGTCATTGATGATTTTCCCACCATAAAAAAACACCTACAAAATTAAAATTTTCTAGTTAGGTTTCTCACAGGGCGGTGTAGTCATCCGAAACGAACGGATTTTCCAAAAATTCACCCTCTAAGGGGATGAAACGGGGGTTCAAAGTTTGCATGGAGTAACTTATTTTCACGCGGGCAAAGCCGCTGGCAGAAGCTAGTATTACAATAAAATTCTTGGCTCCATTATTAAGAAATCGTGCCTTTTTCAATTTTTTTCACATATTGTCCAGTTGTGAAGACACTTCAGATGGCGATACACAGTCAAACCTATCGTCCAATCGGTATGACGCTACAGGTTTGATCGTGTGTGGGGGTGGATTGGTATGACCAACATGAAGTCATACCAATCTAGTATAATAATATAATATTCCACAACTATCACACAACGCCGTCTAGTCTCAAGCAGAGCTTGTGTTATGAGTACTAGACAACTGATAAACATACTTATATATTTCTAAATACATACATATTATAGATAAATTACACCCAGACACAGAACAAATGATCGCGCTCATCACTTAAACATTTGTCCTGGGTGGGAATCGAACCCACGACCTCCGGCATAGCAGTCAGGGCCACTAACCACTAGACCAACAGGCCAGTCAATACACTCCCACACACGGTCAAATCTGTTTTATCGGTAGCGTCATACCGATTGGACGATAGGTTTGAACGTGTATGACCTGCATTAAACTATAAATTTCATTTCACAATCATCATCATCATTTCAGCCGAAAGACGGACATAGGCCTCCCCTAAGTGTCACCACAACGAACGGATCACACGTTTCCGAGATAAAAGGACTTGACAGACAGACAGACGGGCGGACAACAAAGTGACAAGAGTAAGGATACCTTTTTTTTTTGAAGTACCTACGGGATTCTAAAAACTAGGCCAGATGAATGAGACACCCTCGCGGTTTCAAAAAATCACCCTGAAACTACTTTTGATGTTTACTTGAAAAAATCTCAATAGGAATTACCCATTAAATAATAATAATATTCTACAACTATCACACAACGCCGTCTGGTCCCAAGCTAAGCAGAGCTTGTGTTATGGGTACTAGACAACTGATAAACATACTTATATATTTCTAAATACATACTTGTTATAGATAATTACACCCAGACACAGAACAAATGACCGTGCTCATCACACAAACATTTGTCCTGGGTGGCAGTCAGGGTCACTAACCACTAGACCAACACGCCTATGGATTCGATGTAATACATAATACATCCGACTAAAAAGGTTTATCACCAGTAAATATATTAAATTTGTTACACAGCGTTGAAATTAGATCAAGTTGGTGGGTAAAACTTAATTAAGTAGATAGGCACTTTCAGTTACAAAGTGTTTGGTACAATTTAATCGATGGGCTACAGTGGGATTTTCTGTTTTAGGTATCGGCGTTAATTACATGTGAAATATTTAATCGGGGCTCTGGAACCAATAAATGGTATACAAAAATTGAATCAGTTGTAAACCCAACAGCTGATAGTTACAACCCAGGAAACTTTAAGTCGAGAGTGAATAGGTTTCTTCTAAGTAAGCGCGTTCCATCGTTGACTGCATCGTCGCTTTCCATCAGGTGAGATAGCGGTCAAGTGCGAACCTATATGCAATAAAAAAATAAAATAAAAAACTCGACCTCGACCAGTGCGTGTTACCAGTCATATGGCTCCGAAGCGTGGTCGCTTACAATGGGCCTCATCAGCACGCTTAAAGTCACCCAAAGGTAAAGGGCAGCCAGCCTTTCGGTGTTTTACAGGTTGCATTTTGAGAGAGTGCGCGCAGGAATTGCGTGACTTGATTCCGCCATCTCATTTCTACCATCAGACAAAGCGACGTACCTACGGCAAGTATCCACCCTTACATTGTTGAAACCTCTACGGTCCGGACTAAGCATTTCGAAGGATTGGAACAATTTGCCTACTGCGATCTTCTCGTCCGATTATAATTTGGGTGTCTTTAAGGCTAGAGTGAATAGGCTCTTAATAAACTAGTGCGCCTCGCCATCAACGATTGCATCACTGCTTACCATCAGGTGGGATCGTAGTCAAGCACTAGTTTATATCAGATAAAAGAAGGGGTAATTAGGAGAATCACGGTTACCGACACAGTCTGAAGAAGCGCCAAACTTAAGTGACCTTGGACAGGGCATATTGTTTGTAAAACAGATGGTCGGTGGGGACGAAAGGGTCTGAAGTGGCGACCACGTACTGGCAGAAGCAGCATTTAAAGGCCACCCACAAGGTGGACCGATGACCTTTTTTATGGTAGGAAAAAATCATCCAATGACAACCCCCGCTCTTGGGCGGAGCGGGAGATAGTGTCAGACTCTTACTGACTAAAAGACCCACCCCGTTCCTTCTAGCCTTCATACCGAGGCTCGAGCTGTCTTTCGAAACTAACCCTGGCCCCAGTTGGCTTCGACCCAGCTGGGTCCCTGCTGTTGCTGATAACTCCTTGAGGCGCGCGGAAACAGTGCGCGCTGTCGACGACTTGGGCTTGGTCCTGACGGTTACCGGACGGCCAGACAGCGAGCTACCCATTGCTCACTGTTCGCAAGCCCGCGCCTACGGTGGCCGGAAATCGGGATCAGAATCCCGGCGGCGGCGGCGAGATCGCCGTTGCCTGATGCGGTCGGCCTCCTCCTTGGCGAGCATTACGGCTTCGCAGAAGTCGGCGACCGCCTGCCACTCCTCCTCGCTCCGAACCATGGCCTCAACCAAGGCCCGGCGCGAGAGGTCTCAGCCGCCGATCGCCCCCACGAGGGCACGGCGATGCTCCGCCCACCTGGTGGGGGTCTCGGGAATTTGCTGTATGTGAGACGCACAAGACCGGTCGTTTCAACAGTGGACTTCTTTTGACTGAAATGATGATGATGATGATGATGAAACTCGATCTCTGAGTTGATCGTATTTTTTGGAGGAGCGAAAGGGATTGCTAGATTTTTACTGATAAAAATCAAGGTACGTTTTAGGCGGTGTTTGTTCAGTTGACTATTAACTTTACGAATACCGTAATTAGAGACACAATAGAGAGCCAATGAGAGAGCGAACGCCGACGTTCGCTTAGGGTCATCATCATCATCATCATCGCTTAGGGTACCGTCAATTTATTATGGCGGTAAGTCCCCTCTTTGAGGCGTGGCTGGAAAGACCTCACGGCGTCCTTACCTTCCGCATGACGCAGGTCCTCACCGGACATGGCACGTTCGGGAGGTTCCTGTTCCGGATTAAAGCGGAAGTGACGCCCGGGTGTCGCCATTGTGCGGAATGCCCGGAGAACACGGTGGAGCACACAGTCGAGGTGTACCCTGCTTGGGAGGAGCATCGTCGTGTCCTCGTGGAGGCGATCGGCGGTGGAGATCTCTCGCACCGGGCCTTGGTTGAAGCCATGGTCCGGAGCGAAGAGGAGTGGCAGGCGGACGCCGACTTGGAGGAGGCCGACCGCTGATGCGACATTGTCTATTGCCTGATGGCAACGGCGCTCTCGCCGCCGCCGCCGGGATTCCGATCCCGATCCGGCCACCGTAGGCACGGGCTTGCGAACAGTGAGCAATGGGTAGCTGCTCGCTAAAAAAAAAAGTGAATTTGAAACACAATAGTAAGGCAATAGTTGCGCGAACGCTGGCGTTCGCTTGGGGTTTTATAAATTAATGAAATAAATAATAAATAGAAAGACGTTGATTAGATATTACTGTAAATAATTCGTTAAATAAATTATTGAAATTAAATTAAATTTATTAGCATTCGAAATTAAAATCTAAAAATAAATATATGATTATATTTTTATGTTTTTTAAAGAAATATTTTGCCAAGTCAATCTACGGACTGAATAAAATAATTTGGTATTACGTGGATCTCACAACTTTTTACGGTAGAAGATCTGAGTTGCAAGCCTTGGTTTTTTTTACTAGTTATGTTTTTGATCAGAAATCAGAAACGTTTATTTCAAATAGACCAGGCACTTTTGAATTGTCAAAATGTCGGTCAGTCAAACAAGTGAAGCTAAATTGCACGTTCCAAAGAGTAGATATCTATGGAGAAGAGAAGAACGCGCAAAGAAACTCCATGGACACTCTTTTAAATCGTATTGAGTTACACAATCGTATTGAGATAGCATTTAGTTTACCCTAAGCAGAATCAGTTCTCCCTACACGTGTAGGACCCCACTCTGCGAGGCTCCTATTTTTGGGTGGTTTTACCCTAGCTCGTCAATGTGCCAATCACCTGGCTCTTCAAATTGAAGCACAGCAGTGCTTAGACGTCAGGTTTCAGCATACACCAGAACGATGTGTTCGTTGCAGGCGAACGCAATTGTGTAAACTCAGATCCGTAGCGATCTAGACAGATATACCTAATTGAATGCCAGTTAAAATCTAACGGCAAATACCGTCCTTCCATTATGACATCGGTATATACAATGCGTAACTGAGATATTATGCACATTATTAGAAATTAAATTACAATCGATTCGATCGATTTATTTTGTTGTTGTTTATTGTGCAAACCTACCACAGTGCTGTCTTTTTTAACCCAAAAGTTGACTGGTAGAGAATGCCTTGTTGCAATAAGTCCGCCTTTGTACCACTATTGTACATGAAGTTTAAATAAATAAATAAATCACTGAAATACTAGGTAGTGTTTTTTAAGAAATTAGTTATCCTATCCAATTGTAAGTATAAAGTATGGTTAACGACATACATACGCACCCAAACACGTTAGGTAGTGATGTAATGTAATCAAGATTTATCAAAAACCTATTTTATAAATAGCTGAAATGAAGTCAGTAGCCAATTCTGAAACTACTTACAGGATGTACATTTATTTATGTCACATGTTGTGTATGACGCCATATTTCTTAAACCTCATCTGTCATCTAGCACCAAGAGTTTAAAATATCATCATTATCATCAGCCTTTTTTTTAATGTTCCCACTGCTGGGACTCAAGACTCCTCTCTAGGAGAGGGAATGGGCCGTAATCCACCACGCGAAACCAGTGCGGGTTGGTGAATGTCACATGTCTTTGAATTTTTGGTTCTAGGGCATGCCGGTTTCCTCACGATGTTGCTATTTAAATAATCATAATCATTTTATACGTACATATGTGATAAATCAAACACTTCAGGATAAATTGTATAAATATTTTATTCACTTTGATCAACACAATTTCATACTTATCGTTCTATTAACAATCATTTACAAATACACAGATTAGTCGGACATGTTTTCTGTTCAACAACTCAAAGCAGACTGACTCTGTCTAACATGACAGTTACAAACTCAATGTTTCCCTACCACAAACTTTCACAAACACTCGGTCGACTAGCCGACTAATCAGAGCAAAGTAAACAGTACGTAACATCAATTGACTAACTAATATACATTAGGGTTCATCTAATAATTAACTGCAAGTAAATATTTCATTTTAACAATTATGATATATTTATATAAAACAAATGCATAAAGTCTAATATTATAAATTATTACTTAATGTCTACAACGAATGTCTAAAGTTCATGTAACTACTAGCGCCAGCTATCGCTTATCATTGGAAGTTGAACGATTTATGAATATTTTCTTTAAAAATCATTACACATAGGTGCACTTTTGACTCCTAACTGTACAACCCCGATTCAAGGTTGAGTATATTTGTCAAACCTTAGCTTAAACACCTGTCAATGTTTAGCATTGAAGTAGGTTTGACACGTTTGTAGCTGTAGAAACCGGCCCTCCAATTCAGAGTCCGGTCCATGAATGACAGCTATGTTAAGCCTTTCTTGTCTGTAAACTCATCAATTACGGATAAAAAAGGCTTATACAGCCATCGCTTTGGATTATTCAGTTTCAAAAACAACAAAACTTACTCAAGTATTGTCTCAATTGTACCCACTGGCGTACAGTGAAGATTGAGGGTCAAATCACACGATGCGCTGCGGCGCTGTTTGGCTCTTAAGATATCTTATGCGATCTCTTTCAATACCACCTGAACGACGCTCTTGACATTTTCAGACCCAGCACTTCAGAATTAGTGTTTGATATCTGACAAGCAAATCTTTACGAGATCACCAGTGGTACATCACCGCTCCGTATACCAAAAGTGTTGCCAGGTGGGTGCGCCTCCGGCGGACACGTTACGTTTCTGATCCACGTTTGTCAAATTATTATTATAAGACTCCATGGCCTTGGACCTTTTCTGCCAGGGCTGCTGATAATTCGATTACTTATTGCATCCCTAGCAAAAGCCACAACTGAAGGAATACTGTGGATTTTAGTAAAAAAAGGGTCCTGCCCTTTGGGATCTTTGAAAAGGCATACGAAGGGTCAAAAACAACTCGAAGTAAACTCCGGGCACAATATTTCAACACTTTATATTTGCAGCACCTCTATAAACATAAGCTATATCTGTTGGTGATTCTCAGAGGTGGTAGAAATAAAATAGCGGACTGTAAATATAGGTAGGTTCGTATATTAGATTATAAGAACGCGCGCCTCTGGTCCGTGTCGTATGAGTCAATGGATGTGTGGTTTCGCAGCAGCGCGGGCGGCGGCGCTCTGGACCTCGTCCTCCGCTCCCCGCAAGCCGCTGTCGCCCTCCGGTCGTTGCAGTGGCACACGGTGCTAAGTTTTGTCGCCAACATACTCCCCGGGTTGAGGTAGGCAGGAAGGCTGCTGGGTCAACAATCAGGTTCTGGAAGGGGACAAATGTTATTAAACGCCCTTCGAATAATGGTTCCTCCTTTGATCCTTATATCCGCTACTCGAGCGACTTGATCCCGAGCTCCTGGGAAAACGGCCACACAGCGACCCAAGGCCCATCGTAGGGGAGGGAGCGCTTTATCCTTTATAAGGACCAAAGAACCCAATTTGAGTTCGCTTGATGCAGTAGGCCACTTCGTCTTTTGCTGTAGAGTGGTGACATACTCGTTGGAGAATCGTTTCCAGAAATGTTGCTTGACGAACTCGATTCGTTTGTATCGCTCAAGGCTTGTTATTTTTTCCGTCAGCTGTGGATGTGGAACTGACACAAGTGATCGTCCTATTAAAAAGTGAGCGGGTGTTAAAGGTGTGTAGTCTGTAGGATCAGAGTTTAAGGCAGTAATAGGACGTGAGTTAAGAATGGCTTCTACTTGAGTCAGACAAGTGTGCATTTCTTCATACGTGAAATGCGTAAGTTGCAGAAGCCTACGAAGATGATATTTAGTGGAACGCACTGCAGATTCAGCCATACCATTGAAATGGGGTGTGTAGCTCGGAATGAAGAGGAAGTTTATACCCTCTTGGGCGGCTGCAGAACTAATTTGGGAACTTGAGTCCTGTAAGAAACGATGTAACTCGTTACATGTACCCACAAAATTAGTACCATTGTCTGAGGTTATACTTTGAGGCTTCCCTCGACGAGCCACAAACCGATTTAGAGCGGCCATGTATCCCTCTTTAGTAAGATCTGTGACAAGTTCTAGATGCAAAGCTTTTGTAGCTAAACAAACAAAAATGGACAAGTAAGATTTAATTAGTTGGCAACCTCGACCTTTACGGTTAGCTATCATAACTGGGCCGGCATAATCCACCGAACAATGTAAAAAAGGGAATTCCAGTGTAGTTCTGGATTCTGGTAACTGCCCCATAATGGGCTGAACATTGCTGGCTTTAAATCTAAAACATTTTATGCAAGCTTTCGTTATAGATTTAGACAGATTCCTTCCTCCTAAAGGCCAAAAAGTTTGACGAATACTGGACAACAATAACTGAGGTCCAGCATGTAGAAGTTTCAAGTGATGCATATGAAATATGATTTTCGTTAAATGGTGTTTGCCACATAATAAAATAGGATGCTTTGTGTCATAGCTATAAGGTGAATTATCAAGTCTACCGCCTACTCTCAAGATATCATTTGAATCTAAGAATGGGGTCAATGATATTAATTTATTTTTCTTCGGTAATGCGTGACCTGATTTTAAGATAAGAAATTCATTTGGGAACATTTCTAACTGTGCAATGTGGATAATAAAATTAAATGACCGTTGCAACTCTTCACAAGAAAGATGATCGCAGAATCTGTTTGTTTTGGTTTTGCAGTTATGAATAAATCTGTATATATAGGCTACAACTCTTTGTAAACGTGTAAATTGTGAATATTTAAGTATAAGTTTTGTAAATAGTTTATCGTCATTGTTTTTGTTAACGTCATTATTTATAACAAGACAAGGTTGGAGATCCGGTAGGTCCCGCTTCTGGGTTTCATTAGGCATTTTTGGCCAACTATATTCTGATTCGAGTAAAAACGATGGGCCCGACCACCACAACGAGGCGTCGCTGATAATATCAGCCTTCACCCCGCGAGAAACGAGATCTGCCGGGTTCTCCTTGGACGGCACGTAGCTCCACGTGTGACCGCTGGTGCTTTCTTTGATTTCATTGACACGATTACGTACGAATTGATTAAGTTGAATTGAAGGAGTGGACAACCACCCCAATACGATCGTGGAATCGCACCAAAAGCGACACATGTTAATGTTTAATGTAAGTGAATTTTGTACCTTAGTACACAGTCTTGCACCTAATAAGGCCCCACACAGCTCAAGACGTGGGATAGTTGTGGGTTTGATCGGCGCAACCTTGTTTTTCGAGACTAAGAGCTGAACACGCACAATCCCTGAGTTACACACAGACCTAATGTAGACGCATGCCCCATACGCACTTTGAGAAGCATCTGTGAATATATGGATTTCAATCTTTACACAAAGATCACTAAGAACCCAACGAGGTATTTGTAACTTATTAAGACAGGGTAATGTGTTAGCAAATAAAGACCAGAGGTGTAAAATCTCTGACGACACTTCTTCGTCCCAAGAGCATTTATTGACCCATAATTTCTGCATAATCAACTTAGCTTCGACAACGCATGGCCCAACAAGGCCTAATGGGTCGAATATTTGGCTTATAACGGAAAGAATATGGCGCTTGGTAACCTTCTCATGAAGTTCTATATTAATTGAAAAAGATAAGGTATCCTGTTGACAAAGCCAACATAAACCTAATGTTTTTGATGCTGTATTTATGTTGTTATCTGATAGATCTAAAACTGTATGTGAATCAATAATTTGACCTGAGAACAGCTCGTTAAGAATTAATGTGTTATTTGATTTCCATTTGCGAATATTAAATTTTGCTGAGTTTAAGGTGGCAGTAATTCCTTTACATAAATCTATAGCTTCGCTTACAGTACTAGCCCCGCTTAATAAATCGTCACAATAAAAGTCGTGAGCTATACTATATTTGACACTATTATCGCTGACTGTAGATGCCAGGCTACTCAGACATTTTGTCGCAAGGTATGGCGCTGAAGCGGTCCCTTGACAAACTGTATTAAGTGTGTAGGTTTTTAAACGATGCGATGAATCATACCTAAATACAATTTGCTGTAATGAGCGTTGACTGGGTACAATATTAATAGATCTAAACATTTTTTCAATGTCTGCCGATACTACAAATTTATGCTGGCGGAATCTGAGGAGAATCGATAAGAGATCGTCTTGGACTGTAGGACCGACCATCTGAATTTCATTGAAGGAAATTCCTGAAGTGGTGACGGCAGAAGCGTCAAAGACTGTACGCAGCTTTGTCGTTGTGCTGGACTCCCGCAGTACGCCATGATGAGGAAGATAGTAGTTGGCATTGTCACTGTATGGAAAAAGAACTTTATTTTCAGTCATGTGACCTAATTGCTCGTACTCCTTCATGAAGTTTAAATATTTTTCCTTGAATATTGGTTCTCGTTCGAATTTTCGTTCAAGCGATAAAAAACGTCGCTTTGCCATCTCAAAGGAATCGCCTAAGACCTGGGGATCTCGCTTGAGAGGAATGGTGACGACAAAGCGACCATCGCTATTTCGAGTTGTGTCGACAGTAAAACTATTCTCACACGCACGTTCCTCCGCGGATTGAGAATGCTCAAGAGAAACACTATCTACTTCCCAAAAACGAGTGAGATCAATATCAAGTTGACCTTGCGTAAAAAGACATTGATTGAACGTACTTTTCGGACTCGAGATGTGACCAGTGACTATCCATCCGAACTCCGAACTACGTAACATAGGTAAATGTTTGCCTAAGCTAATCTTTTTGTTTCCCAAAATATCCCAAAAGATATCTGCCCCGATAAGAAGATCGACCTTAGAAGGAATATTATAAGTGGGGTCAGATAAACATAAGCCTGCTGGGATTTGAATATGTCGTGTGTCAATGTATGTAATCGGTACTGCTGTGGTGACGTTGGTAAACACATAACAATCAATGTTATTCCTATAGCTAGTATTCAATGACTCAATTGTGAGATTGCAAGACTGTGTACTATGAGATACATGATTATTAAAACCTGATACCGTGGAGCTCACGTTCCGCCTTGGCAAACCCAGCTTACTGCAGAAAGCTTCGGAAACGATATTTATTCCACTACCGTTGTCCAAGATCGCCCTGGCGGTGTGTTTGTTGCCCTTGCCGTCAACAACCTTCACCAACGCTGTGGAAAGGAAAACACGCGTCGGAGTAGTAACCGGTAGAACATCAGTTGTCAATACAATGTCTTTTGAAGACGTAGATGACGAATCATGAGAAGCAGATTGCTCAGATTTTTCCAAGTGCAAAAGAGTGTTGTGCTTTTCATTGCAATATTTGCAGTGTGACAAAAAACATTTCTTTGCTACGTGACCGAAGCGCAAACAGTTCAAGCACACCTTAAACTCTTTTACTTTTGAAATCCGAGATTCTACAGGAAGACTTCTAAACGATTCGCAATTGAACAGCTGATGTGACTCATTGTCACACAATGGACATGATTTATGTTTAAATTTTTTATCTTTATGTTTGCTATTAGTGCTATTATTAATTACTAAACTTTTTTCTTTTACGGGTTCTGATTTTATTTTACTATTTTTATTATTCTCTTCTAAAGTTTCTAAGATGTCGGCTCTTTTACTTAAAAATGTTATGAACTGTGATAGGGTTGGGGACGAAGTCAATGTATTTCTATGTTCTTCCCACTCTCGACCCGTCACACTATCAAGTTTAGTTGACATCATATAAATTATGATAGTGTCCCAGATCGGTTCTTTCAATGATGCGAGAGCCCTAATGTTCTTGTTAGTTACATCAATAAGATTTTGAATCGACTTACATGATTCTGATCGAATAGGATCTATGTTAAACAAAGCCTGTAAGTGATTATTTACTAGTAAGCGACTGTTATCAAATCGCTCGCACAATAATTCCCATGCAATTTTATAGTTGTCACCTTTAAAGTCGATATTCTTAATAATCAGAGCGGCATTTCCTTGAAGAGAAGCCCGTAAATAGTGGAATTTATTAATATTATCTATGCAATCACTGTTATGTATAAGAGAAAGGAATGTGTCTTTAAATTCGAGCCAGTCTTGATAGCCACCGCTGAAATGTGGTAAGTCAATTTTCGGTAGCCTAACCAAATTTCTCACTCGCCCACCTGATTCTGCGTCGCTGAACTCCGCTACAGATCCGCTGCCCTTCCCCCCAGCAGCAAGCAGGCTCTTGGCCCTGGCCACCAGCGGGTAGTAGTCGTTGTCAAACTGCACACGCTCTGCGGGAACCTCATCGACTGGTGGCTCGTCAGATAGGATCTCGATCTCAGTCTGTAACGTGTCGAATTCCTCGCATAAGGGCTCAAATTTTTGTAAGCGGCACTCTAAATCTATGATTTGTAACTCCGTTAAGGCTTTAGAAGTTTCAATTAATCTAATATGATTGCCAAAAATAGTGAGCTTTGATTTTATAGCTGAGCGTTTTTTAATTAAAGTTTTAAGTTCAGGCATGATCACAAAGCAAACCTAAATTCGATGTAATCGCAACAGCTGATTTAAAATAAGAAGCTACTTGATTCTCCGTTCTAAAGATATTATTATGTAAGCAAAATATTATAACCAGGTAGCTAAGCTCAATGACTGTGCGTTTCTATTTGAAGTAAACAAGATGATTCATGCAATATGCATTCAACGCTCGAGTTTTACGACAGCAATTAGCGCACAAAGCCTCGAATAAAGAAACTTGGCAATGAAATAAACAGTTAAAATATATTATAGATAATATATCAGTGTGTGTAATATTGAATGAATAGTAACGTATGAAGAATGCACAAAGCACTGACTCAAGTTTTAGCAAAATGGGTATGAAATTGAGAAGGGAAAATATGAATTTGAATAGCAAAGAGAAGATGGAATAAGAGGAATAATTAGGAACGAACTCACAAGATGTCTTATCCTTTTTCCACAGTGACTTGACGGTTTGTTCGTCCTTCAAATGTCCTTCCTTTGTCTCGATAGTCGTCGCGTAATGGCCGGCGCGTACGACTCGTCAAAGTTTCTTGAATTCTTGACACGGATTAATATTCTCCAAATAAGCCTCAAGACGTTCCTAAAATCTTCTTCACGGTGAGAGGACCATATGTTGGTGATTCTCAGAGGTGGTAGAAATAAAATAGCGGACTGTAAATATAGGTAGGTTCGTATATTAGATTATAAGAACGCGCGCCTCTGGTCCGTGTCGTATGAGTCAATGGATGTGTGGTTTCGCAGCAGCGCGGGCGGCGGCGCTCTGGACCTCGTCCTCCGCTCCCCGCAAGCCGCTGTCGCCCTCCGGTCGTTGCAGTGGCACACGGTGCTAAGTTTTGTCGCCAACAATATCAATACTTCCATTAAAAATGTTTCATTTAAAAAAAGCTCTCAAACTTCTTAAAGGCTCCTGAAATGGTCACACACACAGCTACAAAATCTTGACAACAAACTGGCAACGTGCCCGATCGAGGTAACTACAAGACTGGAAGCCATTCAGAGTGGCAATCTGAATGGCTTAACTAACAGCTAGTCGTAACGCCGCCGTTTGTAGACTAATCGTTAGTAGCTACATTTTAATTTAACTCCTTGCCAGATTCTGTTTCTGAAGTCATGAGTGTAAAGCTGCAAGCGAGCTCTACTATCGACTATATCGTTGCTTTCTATCACGTGATATAGTGGTAAAGCGAAAGCTTTATCATCATCATCATCATCATCAGACTTTTTTTAATGTTCCCACAGCTGGGACTCAGGCCTCTTCACTTGGAGAGCGAATGTGCCCTAATCCACTACGCGGGCCCAGTGCGGGTTGGTAAATGTCACATGTTTTCGGATTTTTGGTTCTAGGACATGCCGGTTTCCTCACGATGTTAAGCGCTAACTTATCAATTAATAAAAAAAAACTCATCTACGAGAACGTCTCAAACCCTAATTCAACGCCAAATTTTGACAGATTTTCAGACTAAAGTAGACGTTGAGGAATCGGGGGTAGTTATAAGAGTGTCCATGGTAAAAGTAATATAATATGTTCTTATTTAAATTTCTCGTTTCGCCCAGAGTTTGGTCATGGCAATGCCGTCCACTGACGCTGTTATTAGATCCTTACATAGACAGATAACAATTTGACGCCAGATAGAAGGTGGGTTTGTGGAGAAAAGTTGAATGGAATCATCTGAGAACCTATGGGTACGGAGATAGACTTTGTTGCAGCTGACTTGAGTGCAGATTCTGTTTAAAGTTTTACAGATTGGCCATGGCAACATGTGCCTAGGCGAGAGGCTCTCCGACTCCTTCATGAAGTCATCAGGAGGTTAAAGCATCTCTCGCCAAAGATAACAAACTAGTGCGCCTCACCATCAGAGATTGCATCACTGCTTACCATCAGGTGGGATCGCAGTCAAGCACTAGTTTATATCAATTAAAACAAAATATATATACATATATATTGCATCTTTCCAAGGTAATATAAAACCATGAGCTGCTGTATCAGATTTTCATTATCAGACTTGTAAATCTTTCTTATTTTCACCTCTAAAGGCTTATGTAAAAATCTCTGGGTGAATATAGAGATATTTATATTTTATTCTAAGAAAAGCCTTTCAAAGGCTTGGGAGTTTTAAATGCAATACATCCAAGTTGAACCAAATATTTCTTACAGTTGGCAACGTTCCCGTATTACAGCTTGGTTGAGTAACATAACATCACGCCAGCTATGTTTGCATAGGAAGGCAGATGTGACCTGATTAAGAACGCATTTCACATTTATCACCTAGGTACTTGTTTTTAAGATTCACTGAATCTTGAATCTTAAAAACAAGTAAGTAGGTGATAAATGTATTTTTTATTGACAATTTTTTTGTATTACAAATATCTCTTTTAATGTTTATTGTCACTACTATTAGGTGAAAACAATAAAAACAAAGTAAAAAAAAAAAATGTTTAATATAGAAAATAAAATTAGCCATCGGTAGCTAAGAGATGACCAGTCTCAATTGATAGGGCCTGTTCACACGTATATCAGCACTACTCAGCTCAACCATTCAATTGTGGGGGTGAGCTGGCAAATTTTTCCGCACTAGTGCGAAAAACAAAATTGCGTGCCTAAAAACGAGTTTTCGAGTAGGTGTTAAAAAGCTTTTAGGATAAGGAGCTGCATTATCTTAAAAATATTGTAATAATGCATCTTTGAAACCTAAATGATATTTTATGACATAAAATAGAAAAGTAAATCTCAGCGGTGTATAGATTTATTTGCTTAGTTTCCGTTAAGTGTGTAATAAAATACTCGTAAATAGCTAACATGGTGTAATGTTACAGGGTTTTATGGCACCCTAAAGGGTTGTAGTGCATGAAATAGATATGAGATGAAATACTTCGTTTGATGTTGTAGAGCGATGGCTTTTGATCCACGATCAAAATAACCTGTTACTAAACAGGTTAAATGGTTAAAAGCTTTTGAAAGCATTTTGAAAGAGTCACCCTGGCCATTTTATTTACAAAAACTTTTGACTGGCCTGTTGGTCTAGTGGTTAGTGGCCCTGACTGCTATGCCGGAGGTCGTGGGTTCGATTCCCACCCAGGACAAATGTTTGTGTGATGAGCATAATCATTTGTTCTGTGTCTGGGTGTAATTTGTCTATAATATGTATGTATTTAGATTAGAAATATATAAGTATGTTTATCAGTTGTCTAGTACCCTTAACACAAGCTCTGCTTAGCTTGGGAGTAGACGGCGTTGTGTGATAGTTGTGGAATATTATTAAAAACTTTATGCACTATCAAGGCGCCAGATAAACTTAAAATAAAGTACATTGACCTTGTCCTAATATTTCCAACTAGCTTTTTTACGCGTCTTCGCCCGCATAAATAAAATATAGTTGTGTCACTCAGGAATAAAGCAGCTTTCTACCGGTGAAATAAATTTTAGCAATCGGACCAGTACTTGCAGAGATTACCTCCTACAAACAAAACACATAAAAACAAACTTTACCTTTTTATAATATTAGTATAGAAATATAGATAAGTGTATGATGTTGGTGATTATCACTGAGACAGTATTTAACCGAGGACGGTAATCATCAATACTCATGAGTTTCAACACACAAAACGCTTTTAAAAATGTCCTATGAAGAAAAATTATTTAACTAACTGCTATACTTCAACAGTCAAACTAGTAGTTGTGAATTTGTTTTGTCATATGGCGGTAAATAAATTAAACCGGTTTTTTTTTTTCATGCGCGTCTTTAAATGACGGCCATAGACTAGCTAGACTGATTTCATAAAAATAAGGTTAAGGTTGCTTATACAATATTTATTATTTATTTATACAATATTTATTATTAGACTGATTTCATAAAAATAATGTTAAGGTTGCTTATACAATATTATTATGCATAAAAATACTTGTAGAGATTACCTCCTACAAACAAAAAACATAAAAACAAACTTTACCTTTTTATTATATTAGTATAGATTTATTAGTGTACTCGAAAAATGATTACTAGAAATTGGACATTACACTCCACGTTCATAACCAGCTTATGAGATTAGAAATAAACAGATTTATCATGCTACCGACCCGGACCTTGTAATCGGCTAAAACCGAAAATGCATTTTGCAACATTAAACCAATTAGCCAATTGTATTGCGGAATCAGGAAAGTAGATTAAACCAGCTAATCAGACGCTGCCACGTCACGGGTCGGCCGCCATCTTGGCAGCCCACAGCTGTCAGTTTATTTGAATTTGGAATCATTTGGATCTTGTTACAGTTGCTGTTAATGGCGGCTTGGGGTGATATTGCAATTATAAATGATTAGATTTATATTTATTTACTGGCACATACGAAAGGTTCTGGAGTGGCGACTACGTATCGGTAGATACAGCAACAGAAGACTTCACTCGGTTGACCGATGACCTGGTGAGGGTCGTGAGAATCCGATGGATACGAGCCGCATAGGACCGTTCATTATGGCGACACTTGGAGAAGGCCTATGTCCAACAGTTGACGTTTTTCGGTTGAAATGAAGATGATGATCTGGCTCTAGTTTTTCCCGTGGTTTTGCTCCTTTGGTATAAACTACACTGTTTTCTCTTTCATCTTACTCATCCTATCTTACTTAACTCTTACTCCTGGGTTTATCCATTCTTCCATTTTTATCTAGATGATTTTCCTCTCCAATGCGCTCCCTCTAAAAATCAAGAAGATCATCTCCGCGTTTTGTGAGCTCGCAGAATAAACATGCTGAAGGCGAGCTACAGGTAGTTTGCCGTCCTCCCTGAGCAGGAGAATTTGATAATTTGCCACGTAAAAAGAAATTATAAAATGGCATCTGTGCCGCGGGCTTGTTGTTGCACCTACTATGTTAGGTTTCTGCACCACCAGGTCGACTGTTATAAAATGCCTATTTGTACAATGTTTTACTAAGGTATAAAAGCATGTATTGGTTACTCGGAAGGAAATCCTGTTTATCAATACATAATAAGATAACTATTTACAAGCATATTTTGATGCCAATTTGGACGTATGGTATCCAACTCTGGGGCTGTACTAAACGGAGCAACATCAAAATAATATAACAATTCCAAAATAATGTACTCAGGGATGCTGTAAAAGCGCCTTGGTACATCAGAAATGACGACCTCCACCGTGACCTCAAAATGGAACTCGTCACCACCATCATTCAAAAATTTGCTGAAGCCCACGAACACAGACTTCACCGACACGTGAATGTTGAGGCTATACAGCTGTTAGACAATACGGACCTAGTGCGTAGACTAAAGAGAACTAAACCTTTTGAGTTAGTGTAGTGTTTAAAGTTAGTGTATAATAGTGATCAATGCTGTGCTAGGCATATTACACAGTGTTTTTATCAATATCAGACTCTAAGAAAGTGCTATGGACTTCTATAAGTGCCTAAGGACGCTATTCTTAGTTTAAGCAAAACCGTAAAAAAATAAGTTAGAGTTAAATTACTTATTAGTCTTTTAGGCTAGATTGTAATCAATTATTAAGAAATGTATTATTAATAATAAGGGAAAAAAAACTGAGGTAGGCGCCAAATAACCGTGGAATAACGGTCATTGGCCCGCCTACATCTACACTAATATTATAAAGAGGTAAAGTTTTTTTTTTTTTTGTAGGAGGTAATGTCTGAAAGTACTACCTACTAGTCTGACTGAAAAATTTTTTTCACCGATAGGAAGCTGCTTTATTGTTTGGAGTTAAATATAGCTTATATTTTAAGTACGCGGGAGAAGTCGCGGGCAAAAGCTAGTATTTAATATAAAGTATAATAAATCCGTAGAAGTGAAAATTCTGTACATTGAAAATAACAAAAAAATAAATGGCAGGGGGTGTTACTAAACCGTCACCGAACCCAAAAATGTGATTTAAAAATTTTTTGTCTGTCTATCTGTTTGTTCAGGCATCACGCAAAAACTGCCGGTTCGATTACGATGAAACTTGGTATAATTATTCTTTAATATCCTGGGCACCACACTGGGTAATTTTTATCCCGGAAAAGTAAATACAATAAAAAACAAACTTAATTTTGCGGTTCAATCCCTAGACCCGATTACTGTACCAACCGCAAATAATAAGTTTGTTGTAGGTAACGTGACCCGCAGTGGAGTTCATTAAGAATAGAATAGAATAAAACTTTATTGTACACCAAAAAGTAACACAGTTTGTACAGAAACTTAAAATGGGTACAAATATTATAAATGGGAAAGTGTGTGTGTGTCTGTTTGTCCGTCTTTCACGGCGAAACGGAGCTACGAATTGACGTGATTTTTTAAGTGAAAATAGTTGAAGGGATGGAGAGTGACATAGGCTACTTTTTGTCCATTTCCAACTCCCCACAGAAAGGGGAACCGTGTTACCCCGAATTTAACGCGAGCGAAGCTGCGGGCAAAAGCTAGTGTAAAATAGACTGACTTACATAAATTCGGCTCTATGTTGATATGTCATCAACACAGATCCCAATTTACTGGGACAAGGCTCCTTTATGGAATATCGAAATTAGGATCTATAAAAGCCGCCCATGAGTAAACCAGACTCACGTAATAAGATTTCCGACTCAACAAACTTTATTTTAATACAAAAAGTAATGGATGGATGAGATTTGTGGAAGATGGACCGCCTTGCCTTATTTGGGTTTATTGACATCTTTTGGGTAACGAGCCTTAAAACGAGTTTCCAGAAGAAGGATTATCTAAGCTCTCATAAGTTGGTAACGTAGGTGGGTTTTTTTTTTTATTTACACCATAAATCATCTAATGACAACCCCCGCTCTTGGGCGGAGCGGGAGATAGTGTCAGACTTTTACTAACTAAAAACCCATCCCGCTCCTTCAAGCCTTCATACCGGGGCTCGAACTATCTTTCAAAACTAACCCTGGCCCCAGTAGGCTTCGACCCAGCTCCCCCTGCTGTTACTGAGGCACGCGGGAACAGTGCGCGCCGTCGACGACTCGGGCTCAGTCCGGACAGTTACCGGACGGTCGGACATCGAGCTACCCAATGCTCGCCGTCCGCAAGTCCGCGCTCCAGGAGAAAGCTTCTCTTAGCTCTCATGAGTTGGTAACGTAGGTGAGCTAAGTGTACCGGAAAATCACACTAATATTAAAAAGATGAAAGTGTGTATTTTGTTACTTCTTCAAACTCAAACGACTGAACGGATTTCGTTGGCAGCAGTTAGTACTTTAATAATTCACAGATCAGATATTTTATTTGAACTTTCGTATCAAAAGAGAGTGTATTTTTAGCCAAGTGCGGAGGCTATATCTTCTCATTAAATAAATATATATTCCTGGTATAAGTATAAATAGTTGCTGTAACACCTACGGATTTCGGGAAACTTCTGTGTATTTTCGTAAACAAGCAACTAAGGAACAAGTAATAATGTTTATTTTAGTTTTTTTTTAATAACAATGTGTATTTTCATAATAAGGAACTAGTAACAAGTAAGGACGTTTTGATTGGGTCATTTAAGTCTTCATCCAATTAATGTTTTTCAAAAACAGTGCACTTAAAGTGAATGCTAAAAGGTAGCACCTTTTTTCACCTTCAACTTTTCTTACCTTTTTTTTGCAATTAGCAGTTTGGTATTAGGAACATAAGGTAATTTACACAATGATACTCATTAAAGCTATTAACAAGCCGTTTGTATTTCAATTGCCACTGCAATACAATTAATATTGTGTTGTTGCGACAATAGAAATACTCATTTTGTTAAAATATCAACTCTCTACCTCTTACGGTTTATGAGATTCAACTTGCAAACAGACGCACGGACAGTAGAGGTTTAGTAATTGGGTTCCGTTAGCACCTTTTGGGTACGAAACCCTAAAATTTAGTAAGTTAAAATAAAGAAGGAAATTAAACGTTATATTCCGAGCTTTTTTTTTTTATCTGTTGTAAACTAGTACTTGACTGCGATCCCGCCTGATGGTAAGCAGTGATGCAATCGTTGATGGTGAGGCGCACTAGTTTATTAAGAGCCTATTCACTCTAGCCTTGAAGACACTCAAATTATAATCGGACGGGAAGACCGCAGCAGGCAAACTGTTCCAGTCCTTCGACGTACGCGGTATAAACGACGATGGCAGAATTGCGATGGCGGAATCAAGTCATGCAATTCCTGCGCACACTCTCCAAAATGCATCCTGTAAAACACCGAAAGGCTGGCTACCCTACGCCTGTGCTCAAGGCTTTGAAGGTTGGACTTAACCAAATCTGGATCACCAATCAGCCTCTTCGCACGCCTTTCCACCGAGTCCAAAGCTGCCAGGTGGCACTTTGCAGCACCAGCCCATATGTGGCTGCAGTACTCCACACACGATCGCTTAATCCAATGCGGTTTGGTGTATGAAAAGACATTTAAAATGCGGCATTTGTCCAGTTGCCATGATGGCTAACTACTGAGACAACATTGCTGGCAGGAACGTGGAAAAACCTATCTTAGATGCGGATTAGAATCTTTTCGTCCTCGTGATCCATCCTAAGATCAATCGTTGACGATATTCCGGAAGACGTATAGTGGGCTAAATGAGATTGTGGCTGATTCCGGCCCGATTCCTGGGGATGCGGGTCGTTCTAACTTGATTATGATTATGTTTTCCATTACTTACTTATTCCGAGGATTATTAAGTTGTTTCCAGTTCCTAGGTTTTGTATTAGCTGTTTGAGTAACTATCGATAAATTTGTAATTCAATCAACCAGATTTATCTATTTAGATGATTATCTGGTTACCTATTTTTATAAAGGCTGGGTTTTTATTGATTCTTATCGGAATGTATAGGTAAAGTTTTTGACGATTTCTGTCATTTCTAATACTCATAGCTTAAATGGTCCCATATAGTTTTTGAGATCGGTATGAAATAAGATCAATATGTCAAATTTCATCCCAATCCGTCCTGGCGTTTCAAGAGCGTGAACAAGATACACACAGATTCTCAAACTATGTTTCTTATAATATTAGTGTGATGTAATTCTTCTGCCCGTGTGATTGTCACTTACCTCCTAAACGACTTTACTGATTTGAATGAAATTTTGTGTGTTAACGGAAATCTATATAATTTAGGAATTTTATACAATAGATACCTAGGCAATGTATAGAATACCTGGGGCGTCCAGGCAATGTATGAAATATTATGAATATTATTGTCCCATTATATACTTTACCTAGGTAATGTATACAATTCCTTTGGATTGTATACAGAACATGCTGATCCACCGGAGATGTGTAAAATAAATATTGTACAGAAAACCGGATTATACAGATTGGTTCGCGTTTGACCGCTATCTCACCTGATGGAAAGTGACGATGCGGACGACGATGGAACGCGCTTACCAAGAAGCAACCATTATTCACTCTTGACTTAAAGATTCTCGAGTTATAGCCATTAGTTATGCAAACGGTTTCATTTCTAAACAATGTCTACGTATTCTATACTTGGTCATATACGTCATCGCGTACATCTTGTTAGAACGTTTGTGGTCATAAAATGGTTCCCTGTGGTTTCATATGTAGGTACGTCTGACTGAATGTGGGTCAGCCTTGTCTTCCTGAAATTATGTTTCTGTTCAGGTGGATATTTCATTTGCTTCAAAGAAAGCCTTGTCAAAAGCACTTGTTAGACGAAAGGTTCTGGAGTGGCGACCACGTACCACATCCATCGGATTCCTGCAACCCTTACCAGGTCAAGGTCAACCTTGTAGCAGGCCTTCATTCTTGAAACGATCACGCATGAAAACTCAGAGTATAACCCTTTCCATTCCATCCCTTTCCCTTTGGGTGCTTTAAGCACAATATAGATAGGTACAGAAGACAATCTCATGGATGTACTTCACTTTTTATACTTACGCTCGGTGGACGCACACTAATGAGCGTTTGAGCCGGAACTGTTCGACGAGCGGGCCAAGGCGCTCCGAGATATCGTGTCCGTGAGCGGTGTCTATGTGTGCGTTGCTCAAGCACGCTTTATATGTAGACTGACTTGTGTACCTATCTATTTTGTACTTTAAGCCTCCTCCAAGGTCTTTTTATAGATTTATAGTACCACGCCGAGTAATTCAGGTTTATATCTATATATAAAATAAACCTGAATTACTTACTTATGGCACGGTACTTTCGAATAACATACATACATAGCCATCTGTGATAAACTGAGCTATAATATTGGCTATTTACCACGTGCGTTTACGAAGCGCGCGTTCTTTAAACTGGTTCTGAATATTTTACCCATTTGAAATGTGGAGCTCGCTTCGTGAAAGCATCATGTACCTATCTATGTTGTATTCATTGGTACTTTTTGGCACTGGATTTGTATGCAAGGCACATAAGTGTGCGCGTTTGAATTTTGGCTTGGTGAGGCTTTCGAGGTATAGAAAAGAAGTGTGCTTAGGTTCTGAAGTCTTGGAAATTTGAGTACCTACCAGGAAATATAAAGTTCAGCCAGATCCAATTTTAATTGGCAGATTTGTTTATGTGATTTAATCAAATTAAGTCTAACATTGCTTTTTTTTTCATCTTTAAATAGTAATTTCTGCAGTGTAGTGTCGTGGCGACTCAGTGGTGATGACACTCGCGTCTCGTCTCTCATGGCCGTGATGGCCCAGTTGTTAAGATATCCGCTTCTCATCTCTCATGCCTTGATCACACGTACCGAGTAAAAGGGCGAGACAGAAAAATGTTGCCCGGCCGAGACAGTGATGTAAGTGAATTGTAGAGATAAGCGCTCGGCCGAGCACTCGGCGCTATGTTTACACGTTGCGAGTACTCGGCCGAGAGTACTGTCTCGCTCGTTTACTCGGTATGTGTGATCAAGGCATCAGTTGCGGATTTGAAACAGGGCGAGTACCAAGGTGAATCGTTCAGTCGAAGTAGCGTTTGGCGATAAAACTTTGTTTCACAATGAATTCTATTCAATAGAATATCTTTGTTGGATATTACAGGACAAATATATCGGAGCAGTCAGCCAAATGATATAAACATTTCCTTTTACAATTTTAGATAATCTGTTAGTACCAAACTCAAATATTTTACCAGAATTAGACGAACTGTTTGGACCGTTCCCAATTTGTAGAACACATTAATATTCTCACAGCACATTCAATTTAACAGTTCAATCGTTCGATAACGTGTGAATACTCGCCTTTACCCTTAGGGGATGGGCAGGATAGCGGTGAATAATAGCCGGAGTAGAGGTAAAGTTATATTGAAAACCATGTGAGAGCGGTGATGCTGATTGAGGTTTATTGATTAAGAGCTTTGGTGGAATTTTTCATTCTATACATACATTGTGAGGAAACCGGCATGTTCTAGAATAAAAAATTCGAAGACAAGTGACATTTACCAATCTGCACTGCCCTCGTCGTGAATTACGGTCCATTCCCTCTCCTAGAGAGGAGGCCTGAGTTCCAGCAGTGGGAACATTAAAAAGGCTGATGATTCTGATGATAACTATGAAAGTCTGTCGACGAAACGACAACGACAGGACGTCAAGATATAGCCGCTTCGATGACAGAGTTTTATACAAAACTTAAGCTGTAAGCCGTGAGCAGGCGTACCATCAAAGACACTGCCGCCTGACCGCCCCTAAGTTCATTTTTGCCAGCACTCGAAACGATAACTTCAAAGGGTTTGGTTTGGCGCCGCGCCGCAAGATTCTATCCATTTTTTTTTTTCAAGTGATCATGCAGAAATGACAGCGATGGTTCACCGAGAGTATAATGACAAATAGGCGTCTATGAAACTACGCGTCCGTGCCTCCACGAGGTCATGGCATAGCTCGGCCCAAGCGGACCTCCACCGTGTCCTCCAAGCGGTCCATACAAAGTACACCTGGGATTTCTTCCGCACAGCATCCGGTGCAGTAACCACCCGAACTTACTAAGTCCGGTGAGGACCTGCGTCATGCGGAATGTGAGGACGCCGTAACGTCTTTTCAAACACACCTTAAAGAGGAGCCGCCATACTTATGGCGTGCCCGAGCAGTTTGTAGTAAAGATTGACAGTTGTCTCTAATATTGAAAGCTAATATGTAAAAAATAAAACTTGCTTAGGTAAATAGAATTAACATAATCAGCCTTTTAATATTCCCACTGCTGGGACTCAGGCCTCCTGTTTAGGAGAGAAAATGAGCTGTAATCCTACACGCGGGCCCAGTGCGTGTTGGTGAATGTCACATGTCTTCGAATTTTCGGTTCTAGGACTTGCCAGTTTCCTCATGATGTCTTTGTTCACCGTTTTGAGAGCAGTGGTGATGAAATAAATTACACAAAGTAATACGTCCAGCTGGGTTTGTACCTGCGACCTACAACTCGTAAGCCGGGGCCGTTACCACTCGGCCCCCACTGCTCTAAATAGATTTTTTTTATTTTTTATTATTAATGATAGGCTTGCGTTTGACCACCATCTCACCTGATGGTAAGCGATGATGTGGTTGACGATGAAGCACGCTTGCCTAGAAGAAACCTATTTACATAATAATATATACTTGGGGGAGGCCTATGTCCAATAGTGAACGTTTTTCGACTGAAATGATGATGGCATAGGTAAGCTGCCCCCCTAGCCAAGTTTCAAACGTTTCGCTTGCGCCGAACGCTTCGAGTTGACCTTGCCGCCAATTCTTTTGTTCTGACCACGTGACTGAGCGTTAAGACGACGTCATTCCCGTACATTTGAAGCTTTCTACAAGCGTTAACTATTGCAGATTAGCAACTTGGCTAGGGGTACTGGTCAATGAGTTGAGTGTCAATTTGTGTTGTTTGTTTTTGCAAAAATCATCGAGACCTGATTTTGATGTCGAATGATTTCAGAACCGGGACTCGGAAGATTTTTCAGAACAGCAAAAAAGTATTTTGTAAGTTCCTCAAATGCAAAATTTCATTTTAATTTATATGGTTTGATGTAAGAAGACCCAGTTGTGGGTTAAGCTCGCCTATGTACATCGACTTTCTTATTTTTATTGTATGTTAAAGTTGTGTGTAAGTACAATAAAGAATAAAAAGTAATGTTTTTTTTGTGTAATATCACTACAAAACAGTTTTCAGACTTTTTCAGGCGTGTTGATTTCTTTGTGAGCGTCAATATATGTACCTAAACAAAGCATAAACGACTTTATCAATAGATTGCATAGCCTGATTCCGCCTAGTCCGTGGGGAGATGAGATGTTTAGTAACCAATATGCTTTTGACTTCAACAGTATTTTAATTAACGGACACAGTATACAACTGTTCATTTATTTAAAGACACATAGTGGAAAAAATGATCCCTTTGTTACTGGTCGTGTGGAACGTAGAAGCAGATAATGGCAACTAAACTAAATATGGGCGTGAAATTTATCGCCGAGCGTCGAGAGAGTCGTAGTGATGCGCGCATGATCGTTGGGATCCAACAGTCTGTTCCATCATCTCACCAATAGGCGAAAGGCGATGCGCCATCGGTACACGGTGGACATCCTACCTATACGCATAAAACGTTTTGAGAACACATTCATTGTACGTACAACTAAGGAGTGGAATTCACTGCCGGAGTCTGTTTTCCCTGATGGCTACAACCCGAGAATCTTTAAGTCAAGAGTGAATAGGTTACTTCTAGGTAGGCGCGCTCGATCGTCGACCGCATCGTCGCTTTCCGTCAAACATGTCTAACAGCCAACCTAACTTAGAAATTTAATTTTTTTCACTGCTCCAGCCTGATACCTCTATGCGATCCTGAAGAAAAGGTCTCGATCGACTGACAGACGGATATTAAAGTGTCCTTAAGCTTCCGTTTTTGCCAACTGAGGTAAGGAAACCTAAAAATTATCTTACCACATGCCAGTCAAAGAACAAACAACTTCTCATTGCTACTCGCTTTCTACATAGCAAAGGATCAAAGATTTACGTTACAAAGCGGTTTCATGTAGATCGCCTTTTGTATTCTTGGGCGGACAATGTTACGGAAAACATGTTTCTTTCTTTTTTTTTTCATCTTGTAATCCTTTAAATATTTCTTGTAAGGAAAATGAAATAAAGCGACTGAAAGTAACATATTGTTGTCCACTGGCGAAGTAACCAGAAAAGGAGATACCTACATGAATTAGGAGTATTTTTCTTCTAAGAGCGGAAACTGTTATAGGGCTTTTTCTGAAGCTTTTTTGGTTACCTTTGACCTAATGCATGAAAGTTTAAATTAGTGAAATCTAAAAAAATAAACTATCACAAAAAATACATCATCATCAGCCTTTTTAAGGTTCTCACTGCTGGGACTCAGGCCTCCTCTCTTGCAGAGGGAATGGGCAGTAATTCACTACGACAGCCCAGTGCGGGTTCGTGAATGTCACATGTCTTCGAATTTTTGGTTCTAGGACATGCCAGTTTCCTCACGATGTTTTCCTTCACCGTTTTGATAGCAGTGGTAATGAAAAAAATTACACAAAGTAATGTGCCTGGCAGGGTTTGAACCCGCGACCTACAACTCATAAGTCGGAGCTATTACTACTCGACTACCATTGCTCAAAAAATACATAGGTACATAAAATTAATATTGTAGACGAAATCATTTTGTTTGTTTGTGTCACTTTTATGGTTCCGAACACGATACCGAAAAAAAAATTGACCCCTTATATGATTACTTGAGTCGTCTGTTATCGAGTCAAATCTACTAAACCAATACAATTGAAATTTGATAGAATACACGAATGTTTAAGTACCTTCATCGAAAACACGGCGTAAATATCTTCATATTAAGTATGGGTCACTTTTGAAAGACAAATGGAAAAAATCTTTATTAAATATGGATTCGATGACCTGCTCAGGGTCGCGGGAATCCCATAGATGTGTGTCGCACGCAGGGACTTAAAAACACCTTCATAAAGGTTACAGAATTATAAGTGTTACATGTTGAATTGGTAACAGAATCAAATATGTAACACTTATTAATGTGTTTTCAATGTGTTAACCCAAAACACTTACAAAAGTGTAACCCTAACATATCTGTAACAGATATAAAAGTGTTAACAGTGTTAATAAGTGTAACAGGTAAACGCAGCGTTGCCAAAGTTACAATTTACAAAGCTACACTAAAACTGATTATTTCAGTTACACATATTAACACATATAAACAGGTTAGTTTGATTCGGTTGCACGTCATAACACATATAAAAGGTTACAGTTTCATTCGGTAACATCATTGTATCTGTTACATTTTAAAAGTGTTTTTCTGTTAAAACTGTTTTAAAAAACAGTGTTAAAACACTTTATTACGGTTACAGTTTGAGTCCCTGGTCGCACGGGACCGGTCGTTGTGGCGACGCTTGGGGGATGCCTATGTCCAACAGTGGTCGTGTTTCGGCTGATATGATGATGATGATGGATTTTATTATATGACTAAAATGTGATGATTGCAAAAGCACATTTTCTCCTTATCTCCGAAAAAATGAACTCTTCTTCTTCTTCCTGCCCTTGTCCCATCTTATTTGGGGTCGGTGCAATACGTTTTTTTCTTCCATTCTACCCTGTCACTCGTCATGCTATCACTAACTTCCTTTTCTTTCATATCGCTCTTCACACAATCCATCCATCTTTTCTTTGGCCTCCCTCTCCCTCTCCACCCATCCACATGAACTATTTTTTTTTTAGATATAAGAGATATTTACCATGTTAAAACCAGTGGTTGTACGAAAGGGAACCCCGGGGCCCTGAGACGGAGTCAAAGAAGGAACAGGAGTGGGTTTTGGTCGGTAAAAGACTGATACGCCCTCCCGCTCCCCTCAAGGGCAGGACATGGCTTCTTCATTTGAAAATATTCCCCCTAAAAAAAAACCATGGTAAAACCTAACATATTAATCTTTACTTCTAGGTTTCAGAAATCCTATAAGAAGTCTAGTCTAAATATACGCTACCAAATAGCTAAGTTTGGAAACTTTTGCCACAAAATATATAGGTACAGAAGTCAATCTACATACAAAGCGCACTCGATGTCTCGGTCGCGTCTTGGCTCACTCGTCGAACAGTTCCGACTCATACGCTCATTATTAGTATGCGTCCACCGAGCGTAGGTATAAAAAGTGAAGTACATACATGAGATTGTCTTCTGTACCTATCTATTTTGTGCTTTTACGTGCGAGTTCGACTTTCACTTGGCCGGTTTTTTTTTGTAAACTTCCTACCTATATTAGTCGATTTTTCATGATAAGCAGTTTGTATAGAAAAGTGCCAATGATTGGTATTCAGAAAACGTTACCGTTATCGAGATACATTGGCACGATTTGCCAGGATCAGCGGTATGATTTACCTGTATAGGTAGGGTTGAACTTGATACGTCGTATAAATAACTAGTACTATGCCTGATTATTCGTTCGCAAAAAAAGTTTAACACCCCTTTTGTTATTTTGTGTTATTTTGAGAGTATTTTGGAAAAACTAATAATGACAGTCATTATTATTAATTTTGGTTAGAAATTGTGTACCTTTGGAAAAAGCCTCTGTATTTGGTTGAACTAAATGGTTCTTTTTGTTCACCGATAGAAAGCTGCTTTATTCCTAAGTGACATAGGCCAAATTTTATGTAAGCGGGCGAAACTGCGGGCAAAGTTAATATTATAGATGATGATAATTTGAAACATTTGTTGGGATGAGTAAATTTTGTTTGTAAAGATTTTCATCATCATCATCATCATTTCAGCCGATAGACGTCCATTGTTGGACAACGGCCTCCCCCAAGTGTCGCCATAATGAACGATCCTATGCGTCTCGTATCCATTGGATTCCCGCAACCTTCACCAGGTCTCTGTCAACTTTGAAGGAGGTCTTCCAACGCTGCGTTTTCCGGTACGCGTTCGCCACTACGGAACCTTTCGCCCCAACGGTCATCTGCTCTAAATATATATTTTTTTTAAATCTGTTATAAACTAGTACTTGATTGCGATCCCGCCTGATGGCAAGCAGTGATGCAATCGTTGATGGTGAGGCGCACTAGTTTATTAAGAGCCTATTCTCTCTTGAAAAATCTCTCTATTGAAAAACGCATAGCTTCACAACTAGACAAAAAGCAACCCCCAGAACAAGCAGGCTTCCGTAGAGGGCTTTCTACTACTGACCATTTACACACCATCAACCAAGTAGTCGAAAAGTATCAGGAATATAAAATTCCTCTATATGTTGCTTTTGTTGATTACTGTAAGGCTTTTGACAGCATCATACACTCTGCAATATTCGATTCCCTTACAAAGCAACAGATAGAATCCACGTATATACAGCTACTGCAAAATATATACAGCCATAGCACAGCTGCCATCAAGTTAGAGAGAGTAGGTCCTATGTTCGAAATTCTTAAGGGAGTCAAACAGGGCGACCCGCTGTCCCCAAAGTTGTTCACCAGTACCCTGGAAGAAGTCTTTCAGACATTGGCAGTCAAATGGGAAGAGAAGGGCATTGTCATCGGTGAAGCGAGGTTAACTAATTTACGTTTCGCTGATGATATTGTCCTTTTCTCTCCCACAGCCACAGGACTAGAACAAATGTTACAAGATCTGAGCGATGCAAGCCTTGAGGTTGGATTGAAGATGAACATGTCGAAGACCAAAGTTATGACCAACAGCTCCAAAAAGAATATACTCGTAGGCGGGGAGAATATACAATACGTCCAAGAATATCTCTATTTGGGCCAAGTGGTCTCTTTCCAGGCAAGGCAAGACAAAGAAATAACACGCCGAACAGAGAATGCCTGGAAGAGCTACTGGTCCATGAAGGAATTATTTAAGGGCACTTTGCCCGTGTCACTGAAACGTAAGCTGATGGACATGTGTATTCTCCCCATTCTGACCTATGGTGCACAGACTTGGTCTTTGACTAACATCCAAAAGTCCAAACTCAAGGTTTGCCAGCGTGCAATGGAGCGTAGCATACTAGGTGTTAAACTAACAGATCATGTTCGAAACACAACACTACGCTCCAAAACGCAAATCGTTGATGTGGCTCAAAAGGCTGCCCAACTTAAATGGGACTGGGCAGGACATGTCTGTCGCATGTCTAATGACCTGTGGGCGCGTAAAACGCTGGATTGGTGCCCGGACACAGCAATGCGGGGCCGAGGCAGACCACGAAGGAGATGGCGGGATGACCTGGATGGCTTCCTTAAGAACTGGAATGAGAAAGCGAAGAACCGTGATCGTTGGAAGGAGTGGAGGGAGGCCTTTGCCCAGCAGTGGGACAGTGTGGGCTAAGTAAAAAAAAAAAAAAAAATTCTCTCTTGCCTTGAAGACACCAAGATTTTCAGCAAAATATAAAAACTGTAAAGAAATATAGAGAAGGTATAACAAAATTGTCTCTGAAGCTTCAGGATTAGCGCCAAAGACTTGTAATCGCAATTGATTTGTATTCCGTCAGCGTTTTCGTTGTCAGTCAGGTCACGGACCAGATTACTGCCATCAATGGCACAAATTGCGTAATCTGACTGTGACGAGGTCACATAATGATGCGTCATTGTCATTATGAATGTAAACTGTATAATTATGTTGAGAATTAATGTGATGTGAATTGAGCATTTTTGATAATGCCGTATTTATGTATGTGTGTGATGGTTTTTGAGAAATCGTCAAATGAGTCCTCCTAATCGGGGTGTAGTTACACTCCTTCTCGAGTCAGACTTTTACTGACTTAAACTCGCACGTGATCCTTCAGTTGCTTTTCGCGTTCCAAGGCCGCGGTAATTCTTTCGAAACATCCTGTAGTTCATCGAGCTCTCTTTTTTATGTTTGAGGTGGGAAATCATCAAAGAGCTTCTCTCGCTCTACAGCGGGGCGAGAGGAAATGTCAAACTTTAACAGACTAAATTCTACGCGTGTTCTTTCTTGTACAATTATCTCGCAGTCATCTATCGTGACAGGCATCGACCCTAACGGGCCCTGTTAATCAAATTGACATTTCTGTTGTTAGAAAGAAAAGAAGAAATAAAAATGATTTTTTACACCACCTGCTCGATAATGTTTTATACGTCATACAAACTTCACATAAAGCAAGTCGTTCTATCCCTAGGGAGATAATGCAGTATGGCCGATCCCTAGGGAATAATGAGATTTGAATTTGGAACATCAAAAATCGTCAATATTGTGAATTAAAATGTACGTGTATCGAACAAGTGACTCGAAATTCAAACTGGCCACTAACAAAAAAAAGAAAATAGAATAAAACGTGCTTACTGACGGGAGCGTTATAGAAAATTGAAACTATAGAATCTCGGAGTAGTGAATTTTGTTTGTTTGATGAACTTGTAAATACTAAAACTACTTACTACTACTACTACTATACTTGTATATCTAATACTTATATTTCTCTAATATATGATTTGGTTGACCAAATTGTCTTTTAATTATCTCACAGATGGTGTAAAAAGTAGAGTATGCAACACGGGGATAAAGCTGTCTTTGTCATGGGCGGCTTGAACTCCTCACTTCACTCAGGTTTCTTTATTAACTCCCTCGCAATGCTCGGGAGTTAATTTTATAAATCCCTCACTATCGTTCGGGATTAAAATCAGCAACCTTCGTTTCGTTCAGAATTCAATATGCCGCTCGCGACTTAAAGACACTGCTTTATCCCCTAGTCACATAAACTACTATTATTTGCCCGAAAAGGCGCAAACTTAAGACTTACTAACTTATTACATTTATATGTACATTTTTATATAAAAATTTTAACATGAAGAAATAAAAAGGCAATAAAAAAAATATGCGTCGCTATTTATTTATTTTGGTTTATTTATGTTTTAGCGAAACTCCTGCTCTTTTCGTCTTTTAAAAAATCTCGTAGCCTCCCTACCATGACGTTTCAAAATCATTAGAACTGCAATGTTAGAGAGAGTCGGAGCTATACACGCCTAATGGCACTATCTCTATCTCATACCAAAATAATGATTATTTTCAGACATCTCGGTAGAGGGACCTGTACTTTTTTAAACTACATCATCAATAATGCTTTTGAAAAAGACAATAATAAAAAAAATTATGCGTCGCTATTTATTTATTTTGGTTTATTTATGTTTTAGCGAAACTCCTGCTCTTTTCGTCTTTCAAAAAATCTCGTAGCCTCCCTACCATGACGTTTCAAAATCATTAGAACTGTAATGTTAGAGAGAGACGGCGCTATACACGCCTAATGGCACTATCTCTATCTCACACCAAAATAATGATGATTTTCAGACATCACGGTAGAGGGACCTTTACTTTTCTAAAATACATCATCAATAATGCTTTTGTCAGTGTGTTTGTCCTTCTAGGGCTCTCTTCCAACTTTTCTATCGACATCTATCTTCTGAATACCTTCATTGAGTCGAGTTTCATTCATATTCAATCTGTTATTATGATTGTGTCCAAGAAAAATATTCATCGACATTTTCAATACTTTTTTTTACACTAACGAGGTTCTATACAAGTTGGGTTTACAATTTTTATAATATTTTTTATAGACTATAATTATATTTTTAACAATAAATACTTTAGAGTTTTGTTATAGTGGAAAATCCTTCAAAGATGTCCCTTGCTTAAGGCTGCCTGCTCACGTCCGATAATCGGTGACTGATTTTTTCTAACTAGCAATAGATGACAAATGCGCATCCGCGAGCGTATTTCACGCATTACAATCGGCGGCGGCGATCTCTCGCACCGGGCCTTGGTACAAGCCATGGTCCGGAGCCTACTGGGGCCAGGGTTAGTTTCGAAAGATAGCTCAGCCCCGGTATGAAGGCACGAAGGAACGGGGTGGGTTAGTCAGTAAGAGTCTGACACTGTTTTCCGCTCCGCCCAAGAGCGGGGGATGTCATTGGATGATTTTCCCACCAAAAAAAAAACGCATTATAATAAATACATAGTAGGTACCTAAAGGACATTTGTGGGGGAAACTGCACCATATTATATACACCCATTTCTCACTATAAAAAAATAAGGTCAACTAGCGTTTATTAATGTTGGAAACTATTTACATTTTTTTTTTGTTAGCCTATTCTGTTCCACTCCTGGGCAAAGGTTTCCCTCCACTTCTTCCTTCTCTCGCGCGCCCAGGCTTCTTACCAGTTCTGGTGGAATCTATCTAGTTCATCGCGCCATCTTCTTCGCTGTCAAATCTAATACCTTTTATAAAACAAATATAATTTATGCTTAATTTCATTCAATATACTACACAGTGCAAAAACAATTCAATATAAGAATATGATAAAAATTACACTGCTGAAGTCCCTATTTTCATTAAAAATTTTCATACATGAATATACAAAGCTTTTTACAAAAGCCTTATTACTTAATTTAATAAAAAAAGGTTCAAAACTTGCCTCTTTTTAGGGTTTCGTACGTTTGAATGAATAATAATGTGACAATAAGATGTTTCATGAATGGGTTCGACCGTGACGTTGTTTTTACGACATTGCTTGAAAAAGCTATCAATTTTCAAAACATCTTCACTAAAATCAGAATTCTCTACAAGTGAGTATCCAGAATGAGGTGATATCGGCTTTACTTCAGTACATAGTAATGGATACTGAGAACCTTCCACCACTTGCCGCACTCCAGACATTATTAGATCTTTCCGAGAACTCATTGCTCTGCTAAAGAAAATAAAAAAATTGCAACTACAAGCTAGTTGCACGTCGGTATTACAACAACACAGCAATGCGCTCAGGGTACTGTTGAGGCTGTTGGCGTTGCAGTGCGTCAGGTATGTTTGCTGAGGCGCGAGTTACCGCGGGACTTTGCCGCCATAATCAGGAAGAGATGCGCCTTTCGACTAGCTCGCATTCGTGGCAGCGCCAACATGGTGCAGATAGGTGGGAGTCACCCATGCTGCAAAGATGGATGCGGCTTCATGTCGTAGTCTAGTTGTGTGTGTAATTGTTTTGTGAAACCTAAACTACACTAACACTAGTTTTTAAGATATTGTTACTAACAACATATGGACCACGTCCGAAATAAATGTTTTTTTTTTTAACAAACGACGTAGCCGAACATTGTTTAAAACGGCACCTTAGGAGGATTACTCAGTGTCTGTCGGCGTGTCTGTCTGCCACAGTCTATGATGGACAGACAATTTGCTTTCATCCACTGATCCGATATGTTGATATTTTGTACACATATGAATACCAGTAACCCAAACACAGGCGTGTGTCGTAAATAAAAGAACTTAGACTACAGGTGTCACTTATGCGGAGAAACTAGAAAAATAAAATAACCTACACCGTACGAAGTATCTACTAAAAGCCGCATAAAGGATCTTATGTATAATTTTTCTCACAATTTAAAAATAAATAGTTTTCAAGTACAGATTACTTGCAACAATGCAAGTCATATTTTTATTTACAACTTAGAGCAACAAAATATATACATAATAAATTTAAATATTAAAAAAAATTATATATAAATTTAAGTATGCTTAACCTAACTATACACACTAAAGGCTACTTACTCTCTACTAAAATATGGCGTTTTTGCAAGTTGTTAAGACTAGCTATTCCTCGTGGCTTCACCCGCGTACTTAAAATATAACCTGTGTCCAACAAACAAAAAAACATAAAAACAAAATTAACGTCTTTATAATATTAGTGTAGATAGAGATAGAGAAACTAAAGTTGATCTCTCTTTATCTTGAAAACCGCCGAACATATTTTGCATAAATATACAGAAAATAGTTTTTCACATATAAAAAACACCTATAACAGTCTGTTTTAGAAAAAAAAAACTCGGGAAGAAAAAAAAAAACGTTTAAAACTCTTCGCACGTGCGTCCCGACTCGCACTTGGCCGGTTTTTACAAGTCCATTTTAAATTTTGTTGAGGTAGGTAGACTAGTAGCGTAAATAAATGCTAAGTGACGAATAATTAAGGTCCAAAAAAAGAAAAAAAAAATTGCTTTGTGAAAAGTTAAAAAAAATATCTTCGCAAAGGTTTTCGAGGTTTTGAGGGCTGTATTTTTTGTTCATCTGTTATTGTATTATACTTTATTGTACTCCTCATTATGTATCACAGACAAGTGTACAATCATTATATCCTTGTTTTTGTAAATAATGGGCGGTCTTGACAGACATATATCTGATCTTTTTTTATCTTAGCAATTAACTATTTTTAACCGACTTCGAAAAGGAGGAGGTTCTTTGTTCGGCTGAATGTATGTTTTTTTTTATGTATGTTCACCGATATCTCGGTCAATTATGGACCGATTTAGAAAATTCTTTTTTTATTGAAAGGCTATGCTTCCAAGTTGGTCCCATTGAAATATTGTTATGATCTAATCATAGACTTCGAAGATTTGGCACAGAACTCCTCATAGGATCACAGCAGAACTGTCGTAACAAGTAATATTGCTTTGTTTATACGTGTAGTCGATGACTGGCTGAAGAAAAAGGGGGAGGGGATGTATCGGACTGATCTGATGTTAGAAGCTAAATTAATGTAATCTAACTGTGTTTGGGATTATTAGAATCGTTATGAGATGCTCTCTGGCTATAAGGTATTTATGTTTGGCTGAGAGGTACTTTTTAGTGGTGGTACCATAACTAAAGTGTAAAATAAAAAACCGAAATTAAAGTTCTTTTGTATTTTTCATTGTTTTTTTACAACGAAGTCGGTTATGTTTTTTTGTAAAAAGTTTTTTTTATCTTAGCAATTAACTATTTTTAGGAGTGTTGTTTACGAAAATAACTATGGCTATCAAAACTACACTCACTATCTTCATAATTTCGGCCGAAAGACGTCCACTGTTGGACTGAGGCCTCCTTAAATGTCACCACAGTGAACGGTCCTGTTCATCTCGCATCTATCGGATTTTTTTAAATCTGAAACTAGTACTTGACTGCGATCCCACCTGATGGTAAGCAGTGATGCAATCGTTGATGGTGAGGCGCACTAGTTTATTAAGAGCCTATTCACTCTAGCCTTGAAGGAACTTAAATTATAATCGGACGGGAAGACCGCATGGTCCGCGTGGTGGATTACGGCCCATTCCCTCTCCTAGAGAGGAGGCTTGAGTCCCACCAACAGTAGGAACATTAAAAAGGCTGGTAGTGATGGGAAGACCGCAGCAGGCAAATTGTTCCAGTCCTTCGATAATTCCGAGGATTTCCGTGATCTAGTGAGGATCACGGAAATCCTCGGAATTACCGAATTCGTTCATCGGTCCACAAATTACAAACTTTTGCCTTTATACAATAGCGTAGCTAGAATGAAGCGAGCCTTCGACCCGACTTCGCACCCAATAGGGGACTCACGTGTGTGAGGGCTCTATAACGACGAGGGTTTAGATTTATAATTTACTAGCTTTTGCCTGCAACTTCGCCCGCGTACATAAAATATAGCCTATGTCACTCAGGAATAAAGCAGCTTTCTATCGGTGAAAAAATTTTAACAATCGGACTAGCACTTCCAGAGATTACTTCCTACAAACAAAACAATAAAAAAACACTTTACCTCTTTTTTTATTGTTGATAGGTTTGCGCTTGACCGCTATCTCACCTGATGGAAAGCGACGATGCGGTCGACGATGGAACGCACTTACCTAGAAGAAACCTATTCACTCTCGACTTAAAGATTCCCGGGTTGTAGCTATCAGGAAACACACCTATATTATATTAGTGTAGAGAGCCTCACATTTTACCACTATTTCACCAGATGGTAAGCGATGATGTGGTCGAAGACTAGGCTGTAACAGTCGCTGTTTCGTTTTCAAATTTCTGAAAGAATAAGGCCTCGCTGATGCGACTTTGCCCACTTCTAAATTAGTCCACGCTACGCCTCTGCCTTTATAATATAGGAAGAAAGAAAGAAAGAAAATAAATAATATAATAATGAATATGTGATTTTGCTGGTGCTCATAAATTCCCCGATGATGTTATTTTCACATGACGTTGGTTTTTGAATATAAATTCTCTTTCATTTTTGAAGGGCATTGAAATTAAAAATACAGCGTTCAATTACTTCCAGCGCTGGAGCGCTGAATGATACGATTTTACGCTTTTTAAACCTGCTTCGTTCGTGTTTTCATTTTCAATAAGTTTGTGTATTTTTTTAAACTGTTGAATTTCTTTGTAAATATAGGCAGAAATGTTGTATAATCTGTATTAATTTATTATAAATTATAATAATATTAATATTCCACAACTATCACACAACGCCGTCTAGTCCCAAGCTAAGCAGAGCTTGTCTTACGAGTACCCGACAACTGATAGACATACTTATATATTTCTAAATCCTTACATATTACAGATAAATTACACCCAGACACAGAACAAAATGATCATGCTCATCACACAAACATTTGTCCTGGGTGGGAATCGAACCCACGACCTCCGGCATAGCAGTCAGGGCCACTAACCACTAGCCCAACAGGCCAATCAAAATTATGTTTTTGATTTTGTTTACTAATACTCGTAGTAGATAAGATTGAGAGCTATTAGTTAATGAAACACCCGATGAAAGGATTCCTTCCACTTTCCCTTAAAAGGAAACACATAGACAATGTGCATCCTTTCCACTCTAAGGAGCGCAAACGTGGTAAGAAGTCCGAACTCCAGGTTTGCCAGCGAGCAATGGAACGAAGTATTCTCGGGGCCTCTTCATACAAAATTATAAACTTGATTGGACAGTTTCTAAGGAGAGGACGACTTTTTTTTTCGTTTCCTGAAAAATAATCTTGTGGGAGGTGGTTCAGTTTCGTCTACTGAGCAAATTCTTATAGTTTGCCAAGAACTGTCCCTTACACCTTGTAGCATAGCATAGCATAGTTGGCCTTAAGGTCATAGCACACATAAACGACTCTGCTCCAACACCGCCCTAAACTAAAACGACTGCTCGCAGTCCACGCGGCGCCAGCTAGCAGGCGCCCAGCAGTCCACGCGGTGACAGCTACCGGGCACCCAGCAGTCCGCGCGGTGACAGATACAGACCGGCTATCACTGAGCGGACTAATCGGCGCGTCGTCGGCGCGGCCACCGCGCGGACGACGCGCCTACCGCTCGCCAACAACGTGCGGCCAGCGAGGCGTCAACTACCGAGCAGTCTGGCGGCGGTAAGCTAGCTGACAGCGAGCTGTCTGCTAATTTATGATGCCGATGTAATATATATGTAAAGAGCAATATTTAAAGCCCATATTTGAATGATATTCTTTTTGACGGGTGGGAGCAGAGTCGTTTGACCTTTATACTGTTCCCACTGTTAGGACTCAGGCCTCCTCTCTAGAAGAGGGAATGGACTGTAAACCACCACGCGGGCCCAGTGCGGGTTGGTAGATGTCACATGTCTTCAAATTTTTGATTCTAGAACATGCTCGCATGTTTCGTCATATTGTAATTAATATTGGTGCTTGTTTGAAAAACAAAAATTTACTGTCCATTCCAGGTTGCCTGGAAGAGATCGCGGACTGATAAGGCCGACCATTGTTTGTGTTATAGATTTAAGTTTTTCTTTGTTATGTTTCATGTTGTAAGTACATTAAAGTATACCTAGTCTGTCTAAAAAGTCAACCGACTTGGGAATTTTGTATAATATTTAATTATTTAAAAAATACTTATATTCAATACTTTTTATAAGGTTCTTCTAGTAGTAAACAATGATCGTTTTTTTTATTGTTGATAGGTTCGCGCTTGACCGCTATCTCACCTGATGTAAAGCGACGATGCGGTCGACGATGGAACGCGCTTACCTAGAAGAATCAGATCTTGAAGATCAATATCTCTTAATCAACCTTGATTATTGAACCAGTGTTGATTACCATATTAATTACCCAAGTCGGTTGACTTATTAGACACAACATTATTTTTAGTTAATGCGAAACCTGAAAATAGTTTGTTCATAATCAGGAACTGTTTTTACGTCATGTTATATTTTTTCCTCCGAAATATTTTTTATTTTTATTTTATTTATTTACACAATACATATTTAATATTATTAATAATTACAAGAAAATATATACATAATAAACTTAAATATTAAAAAAAAAATATATATATTTAAGTATGCTTAACCTAACTATACACACTAAAGGCTACTCCCTACTAAAATATGGCGTCATAAAACTCCTCCGCATCGCTGTCGACTGGAAATGTGCCCAAGAGGCTGGCGGCATTGCCACGTTGAATGGCAATGCTTAATCTCTGACCGAGGTAAAAACCAGCCCTTGGGTCACGCGAAATATTTAATTCATTAAACCCCAAACGAACGCCGGCGTTCGCGCACCTATTGTCTTTCTATTGTGTCTGTAATTTCCACGATTGAAAGTAAAGAGACAACATTGTCACTAAATACAACACAGGTCACGGCAGGTCATAGCGGATATGAGGAGCCATCAAATAGGTTGGTACATATGCAAAACAATCCCTCAGTCGCCTGGATGGCTGGTGACTTTGTATTTTTGGTGAAAAAACAAGCTTATAACTTTGTGATTTTTCACGATACAGGTATAAAATATTGTACATAGATTCTTTACATAAGACTACTAGATACGTATTTCGGGTTTTGCATAATATTAAAACTAATGTTGTACAATAAATAATTATTTTAACTAAAGATAAACCTAACGCCATTTTAAAGCCATTATATTCACTTATTGAATTAGCTCCCACAACCCACCATATGTATATGTAGGTACCGCCGAATAAATGTACCTCGATTCTGAAATTCAGAGGCTTGTTAAATGAAAATTTGAGTGAATTGCTGGGAATCAGTTTGCAGATAAACCTAGACAAGCATTTTATGGATCATCTGAATAATCGTAGCCAATTTACATGCTGTTGATACATTTTTTTTTATGTAGCTGTTTTAATTTTGTTAATGGTTTATTCCGGTCACACTGTTCTTACATAATATCTATATGGAAAAATTTTAACAACAACCTCTTTTTTTAAAAAGAGTAACTATAGAGTTTCTTGCCGGTTCTTCTCCATAGGAAACGATCAATTTGGAACCGTGCACTAACTTATGACGTTTTATAAGTGCCCATGTAGAAATATCTACATCTACACTAATATAATAAAGAGGTAAAGTTTGTTTTTATGTTTTTTTTTGTTTGTAGGAGGTAGTCTCTGGAAGTACTGGTTCGATTGCTCAAATTTTTTCACTGATATGCTATATTTTATGTACGCAGGCGAAGTCGCGGGCAAAAGCTAGTGTGAAATAAAAACTTTTGAATTTGAATTTAATTTACTTTTTTTAGCGAGACTTTAAATCGAGTAAATCAAGTAATTCGAATTAAAAAACATGGTTTAATTTAACAGATTTTTGATACTTAGCGATGATAACTAAATAATATATTATAGGAACAGTTAAGTTAAGGTAAGTTTCTACGAATTAATCATATCTCTTGAGTTAATAATCTTGAAATTTTTTGACATAATAAATAATTTAAAAAAATACGAAAATCACGCAAGCGACGTCACTGGAAATATGCCAATTTTTTAGTTTTTTAAATAGCGCTCCGAAATATTATTAATACGTAACTGCGCGTTTTTACGTAAATCAACAAAAAAATAATTGTTTTTTTTTAAATTGATATAAAGTAGTGCTTGACTGCGATGCCACGTGATGCTAAGCACTGATGCAATCTCCTGGATACTTAAATATAAATCAAAATTTGCGGCCAGAAAAATTTCGTACAAACGTGTGTGCATAACGACAATTTAGCGTTTTCCAAGGTGTGTTTTACAAAGTTGTGCAGAGGTACAAATGGCGCTTGAAGGGTTAAAGTTTAATATTAGTACCTAAACCCATATAAAATCTACAAAAAAATGTGTGTAAAGCACATATATCTTTAAAAACAAGGGTCTGACGGTAACCACATCATCTTATATTCAACGTCACAAAAGACTGTGAACTGTGTACATTATTGTACCCTTTTTCGTACAAATATTTCAACAGTTGGTTAAGGGCTGTCAGACTACAAATATTGGACAAGAACGATTTTCTTTATAATCAGAAAAGATGGTCTGTATTTTTTAACTCAGACAATATTATATATTTTTCAGTACTCGAAAACCCGCTCTTATCTTCTTTTATGTGGTTATTATTGCGTCTTTTGAAAAAGATAAAAGAGCGGGACGCATTTTTTATATCGTACTAAATGAGCTAGTATGTTGTATGTGTTCTGAACACATAACTGTCCCCGCACACGGTCCTCAAAAAAACGCCGCCACAATAAAACGCTAGAAGCGGCCCAAAAAAAAATCTAGAAGCGGCCGCAAAAACGGCTGAAGCGCGCGACACCTCTTGTGTCCGGTGATGCTTGAAGCCGCTTCGAGCGTTTTTTTTTTTGTGGCGGCACCACCGCACACGAACCACAAAAAAAGGCCGCCTCAAAATGAAGCTTGAAGCGGCGTTTTTTTGAAGCCCGTGTGCGGGGACGAAATTATATTGCATTTATTTTAAAGAATAAAATATATTTTTCTGATTCTGTTTACTGTAGTGATTGCGCATTATAAAACTCGATATTAGTTCCTATAGTCCCTTTAACAAATTGAGCTAAGCCGTTAATCTTACAAAACATGCCATAAATTGTCAGCTCTCAGCAAACTCCAAAAATAAATTCCTGAATCTTAATGAGCACAATAAATAATGCGCTAGACTTTGTATTAATTACGGAATTAATAACATGCTCTCATCTCATCCCTAATAAGGGTATAACACAGAGTACGGGGCCTCATCAAAAGGCTTGAACCCACGTTAAGCGTGTCCTTACAAAATAAATGTACTACAGGTTAATGACTATGTTGAAGACACGCTTGTTTGGCGTTGATTGCTTCTGCACATGTGGCTGCCCTGGTAACTCATTAACTGCATTGTCTTTTCATTGTCTCTCTGCATTTTGCTTAAATCCTAATCGGCTAGGCAACGACCGGGAAGCTGTGCGGTATTTTTTCGTCTAACGGTTCAACATACCAAAGTGTATCAAGATGAAAGTCTATGATCAGGGTATGTTGTTAGTGATGATTTATGGTTTTAAAGCGTGGTTCTTACAATGAGCCTCATCAGAAGATTTAAAGTCACCCAAAGGGCAACTAGAAAGGTTATGCTTGGAGTTTCCTTGCGAGATCGCATCAGAAATTAAAAAAAAAAAGAAAAATTAAAATATCCGCAAGAGAACCAAGTTACCGATATAACCGAAGAATCGTCAAAAAGTAGCAGTAGGTTAGGTATATTGCTCACAAAATAGATAGTCGATGGGATTGAAAGGTTCTGGAGTGACCACCGTGTACTGATTGTAGCACTGGAAAGTCTACAAGGTGGACCGATGGCCAATGAGAGCGAAGCGAAAAACCAATCTGTAATTACCTCCTAGACAAAATACAGATTTTAATATATTTGTTGAAGAACGGAAGACGATACTGTCAGAATGTATGAAGTTTTGTGAGACGTATGACTGTGTTTAATATTTATTAAATAGGTACCTACCCCTAAAAGTCCTGCGCGACTTCTTACTGGTCTGTTTTTTAATTTCAATTATTGTTATATGGCGAAATTTTTTGACAGGCCTGTTCGTCTAGTGGTTAGTGACCCTAACTGCTATGCCGGAGGTCGTGGGTTCGATTCCCACCCAAGATAAATGTTTGTGTGATGAGCACGATCATTTGTTCTGTGTCTGGGTGTAATTTATATATAATATGTATGTATTTAGAAATATATCAGTATGTTTATCAGTTGTCTAGTACCCATAACACAAGCTCTGCTTAGCTTGGGACCAGACGGCGCTGTGAAAAAAAAAAATCAGTTCACAGTCACTGCCCAGCGCAGACGTTCCGTGCTCTATAGGATAGATGATACTTAAGGGTGTGTTCCAAAATTAATACGGACCGACTGTAGCTTACTCTTAAATTATTCATGGGCTTTTAAGTGTTGGAATCTGGGTCTAATTTATAATGTGGTGTTGATTTTGTCAACGTGGCTTGTTAGGCAATATGTTAGTGCCTTCAGTTAAAAGGCAAAGACAAGAAATTACGTGGTTTTGCGAATGAATCCTAAGGCAGCGGAGTTAATTGGCTGAATTAACTAAATTTCGTCACAGTATTTTAGTGATCTAAAAAAAGTCACACTCAAGGAAACCAACAATTTTTATCTATACGTTTATCACTAAGCTCAATTTCAGTAACTGTAAGAAACAACCAGTTCGAATGTCTTTGTGTGGCAGAGTCACCAATTTGGATGAGCAAAACTTTTCCTTATAACAAAATAATAAACGAGTATCAGAGATTTTTTCGATGACTTACAATTTCTTCTAGTAAATAGGACCTGCCAAAACTTCAGTTTTGTTTCATTGACCAAACACGAGGTAGCTTTTGGTCGTGTTTTTGACCCATCACGGCCGTCAGTGGTGTCGCGAACCGCAGAGTCTTCATGGCGAGTATCCACCCTTATGTTGTTGAAACCTCTACGGTCTGGACCAAGCGTTTTGCCTCGTCGTTTATACCACGTACATCGAGGGACTGGAACAATTTGCCTGCTGCGGTCTTCCCGTCTGACTATAATTTAGGTGCCTTTAAGGCAAGAGTAAATAGGCTCTTAATAAACAAGTGCGCTTCACCATCAACGATTGCATCACTGCTTACCATCAGATGGGATCGCAGTCAAACACTAGTTTATATCAATTGAAAAAAAAAGATGTACAATCTTGAGACTTTTTCGGAAGCTGATGAAGAAAATTTAATTTTGTTGCTAGCCATCCAAACAAGTCATTCATTCTTTCTTTTCCAACAAAAGGCATTAGTAAACTATCGGTAGTGTTGTTCATCATTCTGTCTCGCATGAAGGTTCTGTAGTGACTGGTGGGGCTTGGTTCTATGAATTGTGCAGCCGCGACATGCCGCTTGGAATAGAAGCGACTGCGACCGCAGGCAGCTCTCGGTCAACCGCAGTCGCAGTGCCGCTTGCGGTTGCAGTCTGCAGCCTATCAGGAAAATGTACCTTAATAAAGTATTTTATATTCCGTCTGCTTTTACGGCTCAATCGTAACACTTTCTCTAGAGCATAATAAGCATAGCATAACCAGCCTTTCAATGTTCCCACTGCTGAGACTCAGGCCGCCTCTCTCTCTAGGAGAGGGAATGAGCCGTAATCCACCTCGTGGGCCCAGTGCGGGTTGGTGAATGTCACATGTCTTCGAATTGTTAGTTCTAGGATATGCCGATTTCCTCACGATGTTTTTCTTCGCCGTTTTGAGAGCAGTGGTGATGAAATAAATTACACAAAGTAATGCGCCTGGCAGGGTTTGAGCCCGTGACCTACGACTCGTAAGTCGGAGCCATTACTGGGATACTCCATTTTTGGGATTCAGGCCTTCTCTCTGGGAGAGAGAATGGGCCCTTATCTACGACATGGATATGTTCTACGACATACCGGTTTTCTCATAATGTTTCTCTTCGCCACTTTGAGAACATTAGTGATGAAATAAATTACAAAAAGTAATGCACCTGACTGGGTTGAATTGGCACGATTTTGGTCTTGGCAGCGAGCGGCGCGGTGAGCGGGGCAGCCTTACCGCTCGCCGCCCCGCGCTTAGCTATCGCTCACAACGGCAAGGTCATGAACGGGCTGTTAGGCAATCGTGCTCCATTAACGACCACATCATTGCATACCATTAGGAGAGATACGAAACTGTCTCAGAAGGCAGATGTTATTTCCGCGTTCCAATTCCCCTATATTTTATTTACACACAGAGCCTTCGAACATCCGCGTGTGTCACCCCTAACAACCTAGTACGCAATTGTTCGCTCGTGAACATTGTTCTTTATTGCTATTCTATTTTCAATGACCTTACGGAAATCCTTCTTATTCCTCAATCCGATTTAGCCACAGAGTAAATAGAAACAGAAGGTGCACGATTAAGATTTTTTATATGTATATTATGAACTACGGAAGCTATTTCTTCCTTACTTGCAAACGGGTTAATGTGCGTAGGGTTTTGGAATACGATGCATATTAGAAACCAGAAAGAGGTTATAATATTAGATTAAAAAAAATATTTGGTTTTCATAATCCCTTTTTTTATTTTTTCAAGGTAACTGAAGAACATTCTGCGTGCATCAGCAGCTATGGTTTAAGGAACTTCAAAAAAATTAGGTAAGCATCGAGATTACACTTTTTTATTATTAATACCACTATAGGTACGAACCATCCTAAGGTTGTCTAGTAGATGTCTCTGTTGCATTTATTCATGCGTACCATCGTGGTCATTTCTGCCTGATCACTTAAAACAATTCCGCTTGAATCTTTCGGCGTGGCTCCGAACCAAAGCACCTTTGCAGTTTTCGTTTCGATTGCAAGCAAAAATGAACTTGGCGGTGGTCAAGTGGAAGTGTCTTTGATGGTACTTTCCTTAGTTTATTTAAGACAGTACTGACACCCCGTGCCTCGGAAAACTTGTAAAACTGTTGGCCCGGTTGTTATTCGTAGATATGTAGCCAGACGCTAGAAAGTCTGACCATCCCAAGGAGTATCATTTTGCCCAAAAACTGGGTTCTGGAGGTTTGATAGGCAGTCGCTCTATATAAAGCACAGGTATCCAGTCGCTATTTGGAAAAAGGTTAGGGAAATGATAATGTCTATCTATTTACATCATTTATATTAGATGATTATATAGCAGTTGTGGCCGAGTGGTAACGGCCCCGACTTACGAATTGTTGGTAGCGGATTCAAACCCAGCCAGGCGCATTACTTTGTGTAATTTATTTCATCACCACTGCTCTCAAAACGGCGAACGAAAACATCGTGAGGAAACCGGCATGTCTTAGAACCAAAAATTCGAAAACATTTGACATTCACCAACCCGCACCAGGCCCGCGTGGTGGATTACGGCCCATTCCTTCTCATAGAGAAGAGGCCTGAGTCCCAGCAGTGGGAACATCAAAAGGCTGATTATGCTATGCTACATCATCATCAGAAGATGTCCACTGTTGGACATACCCCTCCCCAAGCGTAGCCACAAGGACCGGTCCTGTGCGTCACGCATTCATCGGATTCTCTATCTATATAACAGTTAAAAAATCCAAGTTTTGATAGTAATGCTAATAGACACAAAGTCGATATTCGTTTGACAGTTTAAGCCTACCCATATCAAAATTTTCTCAGGCTTTCCTACCTACAGTTGCGTTGTTCATTCTGTCGATTAATTCACAATGAAATTGGGTCAATTGATCTTGATTTATGCAAGAACGTTACCATCTGTCTCCCTAAAATGTTGGATCAGACATTGTGGCACATTTGGTTTGCATATTTAGTGTTAATTAATTACGAATCGACCACGCGCGCCTTAAGGAGTTGTCAGCAAACCGTAGGAGCCTAACAGGATCGAAGCCTACTGGGGCTACAGGCAGTGTGTAAATGAGACCTTGGGACGAAGGCAAGGAAGGAACAGGAGTGGGTTTTTAGTCAGTAATAGTCTGACACTATCTCCGCTCCGCCCAAGAGCGGGGAATGCCATGGGATGATTTTTCAACCTTCAAAAAAAAATTTCGGATCATCAAATGTACTTAAAAGCCCTTCTTCTGCTGTTTAACGGATCTTCCCGAGTTGTGTCATCCAACGCAATCCAAACGCAGTTTGATAAAGAAGCAACGTGAAAGAAGACAGATAATGCCTGAACACTCTGTTGACATTTACTGGAGTATTTCACAAAACTTGTTCAAGGAAAGAAAAAGAAACTTTAAAAGTTTTTGGAAAAATATTTTGTTATTCAGATTCCCGATTAATAATATGCATATTTTTTTATGTTTTTAATTTATGACTACATTGTGAAGGGCCAAAGTTCACTCAAAATAGCAACTTTCAGAACTCTTTACTTGATTATTTTGTAAATATAAAATGTTTGGCAGTTATGAGCCCATTAGTCATTTTTTTTTACTGTTTATTTTGATTATTATGACGCATGCATGTCATTAATATCGCATTATTAATTGAATTGATTGATGAATGAATACGTGTTTAATTTCGGTCGAGTCCTGAATTTAATATAGATATTAATTATAACTAAATACATCGAGTTCAAAACTATCATATTTTTGATTTTAATATTTAAATTATCCAATGACTTCTCGTAAAATACTAACAACCTTGCAGGACTCTGTTAATAACATCATAAACAACAACTTTTGTTCGATGACTTTTTACAAAACATAATTCATTTACCAAAAACAAACCTTTCAAACCTAAGATTTCATTTTTTCTATCTAGCACATTTCAACTCTGTATTTTGTTATACCTACCTACGTTTGTATGACGCGACGCAAGCGCATCAAGCACCCCCGCCGTCTGATCCCGGTCCCCTCCACTATTGTGTTATTGTGCTCGACATAGACTTCGTAATATTTAGAACGTTCAGTTTAAATATTTTTATTTTTATATGAAAATTGATTGATTGTTGTGTTAGTAACAATGAGAGGTTGTTTTACAAAATAACCCTGTATATGAGCTTGTCTTTTTCAAAGTTGAACTACTACATTTTTTTACTCTGTGTGTCACAGCCGGTTCCAATCAGTTTAGAATTCAAACTTCATTGCTTATTGAACGATCACATTCAATTTTGTTTAGTAGTTACCACCGGGACAAAGTCTCTTTTAAAGTTTTTAAAACAGTGGCTGATTTTAAGAAAACGATACAGTACATTTTGGTTTATCTAGAGAAAGTTATACCAAACGAATCGAAGACATTGTGACATTCACCAACCCGTACAGAACCTGCGTGATGGATTACGGCCCTTTCCCTCTCCTAGAGAGGATGCCTGAGTCCCAGCCGTGGGAACATTAAAAAGGCTGATGATGATGATAATGATGACACCGTATTCAGGTATATTTTAGTTGGAGCGACTGCATATCTGACCCTTATTTTTTTGCTTAAATGGTTTGAACGCTTCCGGCTGATTCGTTTTATTGTCTTTACTTTGACTGTGGAATAAACACGCTGTATTTCGTGTAAATGTCTGTGGCGTGAGTTCAGAGGATTTGATACAGAAGAGTATAACTTATCTAGTTAATGTAGCCTACATTAACTAGATTTTCTCTTCATTATCAAGAGCCTTCTTGGTTAACCAATCTTCTTGGTTAATAATATTCCACAACTCACACCACCGCCTAGTCCCATACTAAGCAGAGCTTGTGCTATAAGTACTAGACAACTGATAAACATACTCTAGCTTGATTGAGAACACTAGGTAGTGGTCCAGTAGTAACGGCTCAAACCAAAGCAGATGTTTTACTTTGTGTAATTTATTACATCAGTACTGCTCTCAAGGCGGTGAAAGAAAACACCATGAGGACACCGGCATGTCAAAATATTTATTTATTTATTTAAGGATCATCAACGAGTGTTACAAAATAAAAAAAAACTTAAGAAATAGAAATTGGTACACGTAACCTGATCCTATAATGAACACTCAATTATAGGCAACCACAGGTTAAGATTATAGGCAACCACAGCTTTAAATATGGAACAAAAAATTTTAAAATATGGACATCCATTAATAATTACTTTTCATTACCTGTATTATGTTTTGAGCACACTGTCTAGCATTTATTCTTTGACTGGCCTCTTGGTCTAGTGCTTAGTGGGAGTCGTCTAGTACTCATAACAGAAGCTCTGCTTAGCTTGAGACTAGACGGCGTTGTGATCGTTGTGGAATATTATTATTATTTATATATTTATTTATCTCAGAACCCGAAAGTCCTGGACCTTTGGGAGGCTTACGAGGAGCTGAAACCAACTCGCAGAGGCCCTTTTAGACTCTTTAAATGGAACGTGGTACCAACCGGTGATTATACTTGTATGCGCTATGCTAGTGCATCCAAGGACAAACCCCGGAAAACTAATATAAGGCTATAGTTTTTGGAGTTTTAAGTGGGCTGGTTACCAGGAACTATATTAAGACTATGGCCCCTGCCTGAATGTTTTTAATTTCCATCGATAAAAAGGCAGGGGGTGACTTGCACACTCAACAAGTGGGCCCCCAAAAAAAACGGTCGCTAGCACGAAGTGACGTAACAAAAAGAAGGCAACATATCCTGATGTGCTTGAGGAGTGGAGAGGTATACCACGGAAGATATATTTATTATTATTATTATTCTGAAAATTAACATTTATATACATTTTTTATTTTGGTTACTGTAGTGGGTAAAATATTTTGCGCATTAAAACATTCGCGATTTAATGAAGTCACATTATTACCCCCAAAATAATATTTTGCTCGTTCAAAGTAAGAAGCAATTTCATTTACCATTCTCGCTTAAGGAAAAAAAAAACAAATTAAGGACCCCCCCTTTGACAGGGAAGCAAATAATGCTTGTTACAACGTGAACCTATACATTTTCAACGCCAATAAATTACACTGGTATGGTTACCGTGCGAACGGAGCGAGAAATTAAAACGTACATGTGTCCTTACGTGTTTAGGGTTATATAGAGGAAAAAAGCTTATTTCAGTTTTAGCTTTCAATTTAAAACTCTTGAAAATCCTTTTGCTATAGGGTGCTTTCAATTTATGTCGGCTGCGGTATGTTTACCGTGCCACAGCCGGCCGATTGCAGTACTTAGCAGTCCGAAAACAAGCGCCTAAGGCCGCTATCCAACTGGCGTGGACAGTGAGCAATGGGTAGCTTGCTGTCCGGCCGTCCGGTAACTGTCCGGACCAAGCCCAAGTCGCCGACGGCGCGCATTGTTCCCGCGCGCCTCAAGGAGTTGTCAGCAACAGCAGGGACCTACTGGGGCCAGGGTTATCCGAAAGGGAGCTCGAGCCCCGGTATGAAGGCTAGAAGGAACTGGGTGGGTCTTTTAGTCAGTAAGAGTCTGACACTATCTCCCACTCCGCCCAAGAGCGGGGGTTGTCATTGAATGATTTTTTCCCACCATAAAAAAAAAAATCCACTAGCGTTTTACAAGCGTTGGCGCTTCTCTAACGTCTGCGCAGCAACAACGTTACGCAGACGCGACGTGAGTTTCTAGTGGCAGGCGTTACATCCGCTGAACTCAATGTACAATTGCCAAAACGGATCTTGAGCGCTCGGCGTCAGAGTCGGGATCGCTTTGCGCATTGCATACATTGGCGAGCCAATCGTCTTCGTTATTAGATACATGCAGCAAAGCAGGGAACGAATTAGGAGGGACGTCTATAACGCGATGGTGCGGCGAGCCCATCACTGACACTCCCCGCCCCCGCGTCTCACTTCGCACCACTAAAGAGACCGAATAATATTTGACTTCTGCGCAACCGCTCAAGATCCGTACGCAACAGGCTGGCAAAAATCGTATGAATTGTAAGGACCAAGCCAGGATCAACGGCACGTTATATATCAACATAATCAGCCTATCAATGTTCCCACTGCCGAGACTCTGGCCTCCTATTTAAGAAACGGAATGAGCCGTAATCCACCACGCGGGCCCAATGCGGGTAGCTGAATGGCACATGTCTTCGAATTTTCGGTTCTAGGACGTGTCGGTTTCCTCACGATGTTTTCCTTCACCGTTTTGCAGTGGTGATGAAATAAATCACTCAAAGTAATGCACCTGGCTGGGTTTGAACACGTGACCTACAACTTGGAAGACGGGGCCTTTATCACTCAGCCACCACTACTGTCTGCCAGCCTCAAAGAGATGTCAGCAAAATTGACTGTTGGAGCCAGTTAGTGCTGATCCCTGCCAGGATTGCAAATTGTTCGAATGAATTGCTGTAGCCCTCGCAAAAAGGGTAGCTGAACAACAGTCTATTGCGGACAAAACCCTTTAAAGAAAACCATGCTTCATCATTTGAAGCGTTATTTTAATGTAAATTATTAAGTCATAAAGTTATAAGACACTTAATAATTAAAATTTATATTTGTACTTGTAATAAGATCATTTAATATAAATGTACAATGTTTTATTAGAAGCGTTTAACAACCAATTTTACCTCAGAGGGTATCATCATCATAATCATCATTTCAGCCGATACACGTCCACTGTTGGACATAGACCTCCCCCAAGCGTCGCCACAACGAACGAGCATATGTGTCCCGCATCCATCGGATTCCCGCTACCTTCACCAGGGCGTCAGTCCACTTTTTAGGAGGCCTTCCAACGCTGCGTCTTCCCGTACGCGGTCGCCACTCCAGAACCTTTCAGCCCCAACGGCCATCTGTTCTGCGAGCAATGTGCTCTGTCCATTGCCACTTAAGTTTGGCGATTCTTTGAGCTTTGTGTGGTTTCAGAGGGTATATGATCTGAGATTTACGTATTTTCATAATTTCAGTATTAGGTAATCAAGATCTTATCAACGTATTACGGTAATTCAAACCCTCAAAAGTAATTCAGATTTTTTACCGAAGTGAAATGGATATTCTTAAATGAAATAAACGGCCACGGTAATTAACAAAATATTTACACTTCTACACTAATAATTATGATAAAGAGGTAAAGTTAGTTTTTTTTTCTTTTTTGTTTCTAATAGGTAATCTCTGGAAGTACTGGTCCGATTGCTAAAATTTTTTCACCGATAGAAAGCTGCTTTATTCTTGAGTGACATAGACTGTATTTATATAGGCTATATTATATTTACTGCACGCGGGCGAAGTTAAAGTTATATTATTACCTACGCCTAAGGGTGAGTTGCACCATTTAACTATAACGATAACAAAGCCGTTAACAGCTGTCAAATCGTTGAATTGACCAATAAGCGGCCGTTTCACGGCTGGTTATGGTTTGGTTATCGTTATAGTTAAATGGTAGATATAGATATACCACTTTACTTGGCATTTATAGACTACGCCAAAGCCTTTGACTCTATATCGCATAAAAGCATGTGGAAAGCTCTACACGAGTGCGATGTGCCATCAGAGACTATAGACCTTATAAAAGACATCTACCACAAAAGCAAAAGTCGCGTTAAGCTAGAGAGACAAGGTCCTGAAATAAATATTTGTAGAGGCGTCAGGCAGGGTGACCCCTTGTCGCCTAGAATTTTTATAGCTGTACTCCAAAGTATAATGAAAACTCTAAACTGGGAAGGAAAGGTATTAATATAAATGGGAAACTCCTCAATAACCTTCGATTTGCGGATGACATCATACTCTTCTCTGAATCAGCATCTCAGTTACAGAAAATGATTAAAGAACTAAATGAGGCAAGCAATAATATAGGCCTAGAACTAAATACTACCAAGACTAAAGTAATGACGAACCACCGCAATATACCTATAAGAGTCAATAACCATACATTGGAATACGTTCAGAGCTATGTTTACCTAGGACAACAAGTATCTTTCTCTAAGACAAGACTCGAAGATGAGGTTAAAAGACGGGTTAATATAACCTGGAATAAATTCTGGAGCAACAAGGAAACCCTAAAATCAAAACTACCTATTAAACTCAAGAAAAAAGTAATGGACTCATGCTTACTACCCTGTCTAACCTATGGTTGCCAAACATGGATATATAATAATAGCATTAAAAACAAAATACAAGTATGTCAGAGAGCGATGGAAAAAAGCATACTAAACATACAAAGAAAACACAGAAAAAGGAATACAGAAATAAGATACACAACAAAAATAATAGATGCTCTAGATTATTGTAAAAAATTAAAATGGAAATGGGCGGGCCATATTGCACGTATGGACAAGAATAAATGGACACAGAGAGTAACCACTTGGCAAGGACTAACGAATAAAAAGAAAAGAGGTAGACCAAAAGAAAAATGGGTTGATGAAATAATTAAAAATGCAGGTGAAAATTGGATCATAACAGCAAAGGACCGAGAGATGTGGAGCAAAATGGAGGAGGCCTTTACTCGTTGAGGGGTCCTTATTGAATGTACTTTACAATTATTATAATTTTGAAAGTTACAATCTAACTGACATTCAGTAATTTTATATTTTTTATATTAAGTTAAAATCTATATTTATTTAAAAATTATTATGAAATGTTAATTATTGTTGATTTGTGAATTTTAATATTTGTTTTTTTATGCATGCATCTATAAATTATCGTATGAAATGTAATAAGTCATTCTCTATGGAAATAAAGAGGCTTTATTATTATTATTATAGTTAAATGGTGCAACTCACCCTAATTTAGCAAAACAAAGGAAAGATAAAGAGAGTGCGAACAGATTTATTACTACTGTCTTAATTCGTTGACTCTGATGAATTAATTGTCCTTTTTTAGGTCAAGGATTTACATAGACGATAAGAGATTAGCTAAGTATATGTTAATTTATTTGTAGATTGGACTTTTTTTGGGTAATTTGTTTACGGAAGTCGACTGTTTATTTTTTAGGGACTTGAACAAGTTTGAAAGTAATAAAAAGGCTAGGATCTAGGTATATCTCGCCTATATTCACGTTCATGATCGCCGTGCACGCGACGATACGCTCGGAGTATATTTTTTCATATAGCTTAGACGCGAACAGTAAACCAAAATAAATTACTACTAACATAAAACAATATTAAGAATAGTATTATTCTCAGAGACTCAAAATAAATATGGTTCATGGAGCGCTTTCTTAAGAAGCATAAGTATAGCATAGCATGATCAGCCTTTTAATTTTCCCACTGCTGGGACTCAGGCCTCCTCTCTAGGAGAGAGAATGGGCCGTGATCCACCACGAAAGCCCAGTGCGGGTTGGTGAATGTCACATATTTTCGAAGGTTCTAGGACGTGCCGGTTTCCTCACGATGTTTTCCTGGCTGGGTTTGTACCTGCAACTTGCAACTCGTAAGTCGGGGCCGTTACCACTCAGCCACCACAGTTCTACTGGTCACTGTTTGTTTCAGAAATAATAACTTAAATATTTATAATAAAAAAGGCAAAAAATCTATAAAAAAGGCGAAAAATTCTCTGTTTGGGCCACAATTGCTTTGACTGACTACCTATATTATTTATTATGTAAATGTCATTTAATAAATAAATGTATAATGTATATCGTTAACTATAAGAATACTTTTAAAAATAGTCGGAAAAAAAAAACTTTTTTTTTATATGTTATTGGCGAAAACTGCCTCTTACAAACGCTCCTTTTTATATTGATGCGGATGAAGACTTGCCGATGGCAGAAGCAAGTTGCTGTTAAAATCAATCATCATCATCATCATTTCAGCCGAAAGACGTCAACTGTTGGACATAGGCCTCTCCCAAGTGTCGCCACAATGACCGATCCTGTGCGTCTCGCATCCACTGCATTCCCGCGTCGAGTTCGTCGGTTCACCTTTTTTATGGTGGGACAATCATCAAATGACAAACCCCGCTCTTGGGCGGAGCGGGATATAGTGTCAGACTCTTACTGACTAAAAACCCACCCCGTTTCTTAGTTCCTTCATACCGGGGCTGAGCTACTCTTTCGAAACTAACCCTGGCCCCAGTAGGCTTCGACCCAGCTGGGTCCCAGCTGACGTCAGTTCACCTTGTGGTAGGCCTTCCAAAGCTGCGTTTTTCGATGCACGGTCACCACTCTAGAACTTGTCGGCCCCATCAATCATCCGTTCTACGAGCAATATCTCTACGATATAATATCTCTACAGTATCGTTCTACGTGCTCACTGCCACTTCAATTTTTCCGATTCTTCAGGCTAGGTTGGCGACTAAAACTCATCATTTCAGCCAATACACGTCCACTGTTGGACATAGGCCTCCCCCAAGCGTCGCCACATCGAACGTTCCTGTGCGTCCCGCATCCATCGGTTTCCCGCTACCTTCACCAGGTCATCGGTCCACCTTGTAGGATCCAACGCTGCGTCTTCCGGTTCGCGGTTGCCACTCCAGAACCTTTCGGCCCCAACGGCCATCTGTTCTGCGAGCAATGTGCCCTGCCCATTGCCACTTAAGTTTGGCAATTCTTTGTGCTATGTCGACAACCTTAGTTTTCCTACGGACTAAAACGCAATAAATATTTTTTCAGACTGGAACCCCGAATATATATGAATAAACTACACTACATTAAAATCCCCTGAAGTTACAATAATATCTTAATGGGGAAAACTTTATTTTACAATTATTTTTGTTCCACAATTTGTAACTCAAACTTTCTTCTGCGATTTCAAATGATTGAATAATTTCAAAAGAGCAAATTATTGACTTTGAGAGTTACTTTGCCAATCTTAAGAATGCTGTATTTTTTCTTTCTTTTGAGTCTACATGTTTTATGGTTATATCGCCACCTCTTCCCAGGTCTCGACTTAGGCGGTGTCGTCCATACTTAGGTACTCGTAAGTTCATCCATTTTTTAGAGTGCACTCTATAAAATGTATGAACTTACGTACTCGTATGTAAATATTTCGATTCACGAACCGAATCTCAACGATTTTTCAAAATCTTGTGATTGAAAACGAAACTATTACTTGTTTTAGGCCTGTGCTATAAGACATTGCTTCTTGCCAAATGATAGAATCCTAAGTCAACGGGAAGTATCCTATAGGTTTTGATTTCATATTGAGTGCCAAAAAAGGGCTCAATAAATGAAGTATAAATCACCTGATCTTTAAATTGCGTAGTGACGTAGAAGTTTGAATTTTTCACTGTTTCTAGGGGTGGCAGACCCAGAGATTTGAGATTATAATTAATAATTTCTGTTTGATTACTTCACGAGTTCCTGAGAAAAATAGACGGACAACAAAGCGATTCTATAAAGGTTTAGTTTTTCCCCTTTTTTTTTTTTTTTTTTCGATGGGAAAAATCATCTTATGACAACCCCCGCTCTTGGGCGGAGCGGGAGATAGTGTCAGACTCTTACTGACTAAAAAACCCATCCCGTTCCTTCAAGCCTTCATACCGGGGCTCGAGCGCCCTTTCGGATAACCCTGGCCCCGGTAGGCTTCGACCCGGCTGGGCCCCTGCTGTTGCTGACAACTCCTTGAGGCGCGCGGGAACAGTGCGCGAACAGTTTTTCCCCCTGAATTACGGGACCATAAAAAAATGAGGATATATTTTTTTAATTGTTTATCCAAGAAAATTTACATATGTTCACATAAATGTTTTGCCAAACTGCAGTACAGTTTGTCGGCAGTACTCTCGTGGATAGTCGTCTTGATCTATCTAATTAATAAATACAGTAAAAAACTGTACTGTAAAGTACTGGGAGTGTGGTGAAAAGTAAATTTTTAAGGGCACTCGCCCGCCAAGACGGCATGACCAGCACTCGTATACAATTCGATTGTCTATTGAAATATATAAATATCTGTGTACTAATTTTTCCTTTACTGTCAAATGACTGAACAGATTTCGATGAAACGTGATATACAGGTAGACCAGGTCCTGGAATAGCACATTTTATCGGATTATTTTTCGGGAGTATGTTTACCCTTGAGATAACTTTTAACCACTGATAAAAACTTGGGCACGCCACAATTATGGCGATAAGTCCCTCTTCGGGGAGTGGCTGGAACGACCTCACGGCGTCCTCACCTTCCGCATAACGCAGGTTCTCATCGGACATGGTAAGTTCGAGAGGTACCTGTACTAGATTCCTGCGGAAGTGACGCCCGGGTGTCACCACTGTATGGCCCGCCTGGAGGACACCGTGGGGCATACGGTAGAGGTGTGCCCCGCTTGGACAGAAGAACGTCGCCGTGTCCTTGTGAGGGCGATCGGCGATCTCTCGCATCGGGCTTTGGTATTGGCCATGGTCTGGAGCGAGGAGGAGTGTCAGGCGGTCGTCTCCTTCTGCGAAGCAGTAATGCTAGCAAAGGAGGAGGCCGACCGCGTGAGGCAACGGCGCTTACGCCCCAGCCGCCGCCGGGATTCCGATCCCGATTTCTGGCTACTGTAAGCGTGGGCTTGCGGACGGCAAGCAATAGGTAGCTCTGGCTTCAGGACCGAGCCCAAGACGTTGGCGGCGCGCAATGTTCCCGCGCGCTTCAAGGAGTTGTCAGCAACTGTAGAGGCCCAGGGCCTCAAGTCTGCTATTACAATAGTGTCAGAATGGTCTATCATTGATGTCAAAATTGTCGATTTTGACAAGTTTTGGTAATCTACTAATATAATGGCGTAATTATGACTTTCCAATGGTCAACCACTGACACTCCATTGAAAGAAGTGACATAGAATGGTAATCTCGTACATATTGACAAATGAATATTTGAAGTTTGCGGTAATCTGCTAAAACTTTGACAGTTTATTTGATCAGTGTTTTACCATTAGAACGTTATTGTGCAGTTATTGGTTTTAATATGCTCGAAATTATCATTCTACCACAATTCTATTACAAGACCATTGACTGATCATTGATCGATCATTATGAATTAGCAGATTACAAACTTTTAGCAAAATGACAATGGGATCGTGTTGGAATGACGAATTTATAAAAATAGCAGACTTGGGGCCCAGGAGGGTCGAAGCCTACTGGAGCCATGAGTCTGTTCTGAAAGGAAGGCTCAGCCCCGGTATGAAAGGCAACGAAGGAACGGGGTGGGTCTTTGAGTTAGTAAAAGTCTGACACCATTTCCCGCTCCGTCCAAGGGCGGGGGATGTCATCTAGATGATTTTGAGCCAGTGACAAAAACTAGTAGGTACCTACTCTTATAAGAGAGCAGTTTCCAACCCTACGTTCGCTTTGCAATAAAAAGTAATTTTAGGGTGCACAAAGAAAGACTTTGATCGGATCCATTATTTATCAATTTTCTACTTTAACAAACGTTTTTTCCATAAGATTCCTTAAGCTGTTTTCTGAGCGCGTTTATTCATAAATAATGGCTCTTTGAAAGTATATTTTGATGCAAATAATGGATTTTTATTACGCAGTGTAATGACATAGGGGAAAGTTCAAAGGGTCTTCTGTTATTTAAGTAAGTAACTAGACAGACTTCATCAGAAATAGCAAGAGGGTGCGCGTTCCCGCAAAATATGGAGAGAGTGATGGTATGCGATAATATGTTCGACGATGGAGCACGATCATCATGATCTTATGTATATGTATATATATTATTTAAGTACCCATCCATCACTGAGAATATATTACATTGAACCCCAAAACCGGTTTTGCGTCCATTGTGTCACAAGGTTCAGTTGAAAACCAGCGTCAGGCACTAGTTGTCTGGCATTCATGCTGAACTGGACCTATTTTGGTGCAGCCAGGAGGCACACAACCACTGTATTTTTTATTTTATTTTATTTTTTTGCTTCTTTTACTTTTGACACGTGTTTTTGTTTATCATTGTGTTTGGGCCTTGTGCTGTACCAAATAAATTATTTTTCTTTCTTTTCTTTTCTTTTCTTTATCTTCGTCAATTCAGCCGAAAGACGTCCACTATAAGGGCTATATTTCACCAAGACACCATGGCGGCGCGACCAGTCGCTGCTACCAACAAAATAAAAGCTCCAAAAAAAAATTACTCACCTGGTGTCCGTTTGGCTGCGCAACCAATTTGGTGGCGCGACCAGCTAGGACGTGTGGCGACTTTTATAATATAATATTCCACGACTATCACACAACGCCGTCTAGTCTCAAGCTAAGCAAAGCTTGTGTTATGAGTACTAGACAACTGATAAACATACTTATATATTATTTATATATATTTCTAAATACATACATATTATAGATAAATTACACCCAGACACAGAACAAATGATTGTGCTCATCGCACAAACATTTGTCCTAGGCCTCAAGTCTGCTATTACAATAGTGTCAGAATGGTCTATCATTGATGTCATAATTGTCGATTTTGACAAGTTTGGTAATCTACTAATATAATGGCGTCATTATGACTTTCCAATGGTCAACCACTGACACTCCATTGAAAGAAGTGACATAGAATGGTAATCTCGTACATATTGACAAATGAATATTCGACGTTTGCGGTAATCTGCTAAAACTGACAGTTTATTTGATCAGTGTTTTACCATTAGAACGTTATTGTGCAGTTATTGGTTTTAATATGCTCGAAATTATCATTCTACCACAATTCTATTACAAGACCAGTGACCGATTAATGATCGATCATTATGAATTAGCAGATTACAAACTTTTAGCAAAATGACAATGGGATCGTGTTGGAATGACGAACTTATAAAAATAGCAGACTTGGGGCCCTGGGTGGGAATCGAACCCACGACCTCCGGCGTAGCAGTCAGCACAACTAACCACTAGACTAATAGGCCAGTCGAAGTCAGCCAAATCTGGTGCCTGTATGGTGTCTAGTTGGGTAGCTTAGGCTATAGTTCACTGGGACATCATGGCGGTGCTACTGGTCGCGCCGCCACGGTGTCTCATGGTGTAGCCCTTAGACATAGGTCTCCCCGAAGCGTCGCCATAACGACACACATCGGATTCGCTTAACCCTCTCCAGGTCATTAGTCCATCTTGTGGAAGACCTCCCGACACTGCGTCTGCCCGTACGTGGTCGCTACTCCATCGACCATCTGTTCTACGAACAACGTGCCCTGCCAACTGCCAATTAAGTTTGGCGATTTTTCGGGCTACTTATATTTAAATAGTTTTATTATTTAAAACTCGAGTTTGACCACTATCTGTCCTCGGGTTTGCGGACAGTAAGCAATAGGTAGCTCGCTATCCGACCGTCCGGTAACTGTCCGGACCAAGCCCAAGTCGTTGACGGCGCGCAATGTTCCCGCGCGCCTCAAGGAGTTGTCAGCAACAGCAGAGGCCCAGCCGGGTAGAAGCCTACTGGGGCCAGGGTTATCCGAAAGCGAACTCGAGCCCCGGTATGAAGGCTTGAAGGAACGGGGTGGGTTTTTTAGTCAGTAAGAGTCAGACACTGTCTCCCGCTCCGCTCAAGAGCGGGGGTTGTCATTGGAAGATTTTCCCCACCAAAAAAAAAAACCACTATCTCTCCTGAAAATAAGCAATGATGTGGTCGACGATGGAGCACGCTTGCCTAGAAGTAACCTATTCACTCTTGACTTAACCCCGCCCCCCCCATACCCTATTCAGAGAGTCGTGAGACAAAAGGTAAACAAACCATAAAACGTGAATGAACCTGGACTAAGCAACGTTTGCACTTTTTCTAGGCCAAAAAAATATCTTTCGAAAAGGAAACTGTTATTAATGTATTCAAACACGTCGAAAGAACTTGGCCAAAGGTACCTACATTGTTTTCTTTGTTTACGTTTTGTCTCAAGCCCAGATGAATATAGATTGTAGCGCTACAAAAAGATGAAAGAGATTAGAAAGGAAATACTTTCCGATTTGTACTACAACGAGTGTCGCCGTTTGTCTCCCACCCTTTAACTCCACTATCTACAGGCAATGAACTAATACGAATGCACATTACGCTACTAACAGACCACGCACATGCACACGCACACTACACACACTTAGATCGCAAGTTTGCTATTGGTAGTTGAACTATGAGCATTGCCCTACCTTGTGGCACTCCTGCCCCGCCCACAAGGCCATTCTAACATCTTTCATCTGTTCTGTGATCAGGAAACACGTACTCTGGCAGGGAATTCTGCTCGTCAGCTGTACGCACAATGAAATGAATGGATATATCATCATCATCATCATCATATCGATAGACGTCCACTGTTGGACATAGACCGTGTCGCCACAATGATCGATCCTGCGCGTCCCGCATCCATCGGATTCCCGCAACCTTCACCAGGTCATCAGTCCACCATGTAGGAGTTCTTATAACACTGCGTCTTCCGGCACGCGGTCGCTACGCTTGAACCTTTCGGCCCCAACGGCCATCTGTTCTGCGAGCAATGTGCCGTGCCCATTGCCACTTAAGTTTGGCGATTTTTCGTGCTATGTCTGTAACCTTGGTTCTCCTGCGGATGTCTTCATTTCTGATTCGATCACGCAAGGAAACTCCGAGCATAGCCTTAATGGGAATATGGCTAGGCTCTTATATAATATACCTGATAATGAGCGTTCTTAAGCAGGTAAAATTTGAAAAGACGGCAGCTGTTCGTAACGACACTTCCTTAGCAAATAAAATGGCAGCATTTATCTTTAAAATTTGGAGTATTTTCATTACTCAAAGAAGAAACAATCATTCTGTCTGAAAGTTTAATTAATTAAAGCTTCGCGTTTATTATCTTGTTTGATAAATCTTAATGATCGTAATCAAACGATTGAAATTACGAGCTCGTACTTTACAGAATTAGTAGAGGAGATAAACAATATGTTTTTTTTTATATCCCACTAGGTTTTTCCCGTGGTTTCGCTCGCATACATAAAATATACCTATGCGGAATAAAGCAGCTTTCTATCAGTGAAAAAAATTTCGCAATAATACCAGAACTTTCAGAGGTTAACCTTCTACAAACAAAAAAACACCTCTTTATAATATTACTGTAGAAGTGTAAATAACTCTAGGGTATGAATGAGACCATATCAAAGAATCAACTGTCTTATTATGAATTATTTTTCAATTTATTTTTTGGTTTCATTTTCCATACAAAATAATTCGATAAATTCATGATTTATATGTAAAATACCCTAACGTGAAATATGACAGCGTAAATATGTAATGTAATTTGTTTATTTTCCAATTAATTTAGATTTCATCGATGACTGGCAACGCAAAACATTTGTCATAAGGTTGTAAATTTTTGACCTAAATTAATTATAATGATTGATGAAATCTTCGAAGCTATGCATTTTTTGACCACATATTCTAGGACTTATAATAGTATTTTTTGTTATAGAATATAAACCGTAAGGGAATATCTAAAACAACACATTGTCTAAATGGGGTTTTTTTTGATGGGTAAAAATCATCCAAATGACATCCCTCGCCCTTGGGCGGAGCGGGAGTTAGTGTCAGACTCTTGCTGACTAAAAACCCCACCCCGTTCCTTCTTGCCTTTCATACCGGGGCTGAGCTAACTTTCGAAGCTAACCCTGGCCCCAGTGGGTTTCGAACCAGCTGGGCCTCTGCTCTTGCTGACAAATCCTTGAGGCACGCGGGGGCTCGGTCCGGTCAGTTACCGGACGGTCGGACAGCGAGCTACCCATTGCTCGCCGTCCGCAAGCCTGCGCCTACGGTGGCCGGAAATCGGTATCGGAATCCGACAATGGAAAGCTATGCTCGAAAAAGTATATTTTCTCTGGTTACTTTTTACCCGAAGCAAACATAAGTATGAATAGGCTAGTTTTTTATTTGTAAATTAAACCAAAAATGACAAAGATATAGCCCATTAAAGTTACGTGAACGTCACGCCGTGCTGCATTTTTTCGCACGGGGTGACGTCACACGTAACTTTAATGGGCTATATCTTTGTTATTTTTTGATTAATCGAAAAAAGAAAAAATACGGGTCCAATATTTTTTTATAATCTAAAATATGGAATAAATAAAATGTAATTATTTTGACCCTGGAAACTATACCATATTGCCTTTATTTAGGTCATCTCACACTTACTTATAAGCTTATTACCCTAATTTTCTCTATGACGCTCCCCAATAGCTTACAGATCAGATTATAGGACAATTGCCTATGATACCGATCGATATTATATTTCTGGGAAAGTGGGGTAATTGAATCTTGGCTTGGAAGAATATGTTTATTACTAAGTAGTAGCTTAAATAGCTAACATTTCTGATTATTCGAAAAAAGATTTAGCAATTGTTATTTCACATATTTCAAAAACAATAAAAAATAAATTGGTTTTTCTTTAGTAGAACACTTTTACTGAAAAAAAAAAAACTCCTTCTGTTCATTCAGATCTTATTGCATTCTAGGGCCACAGTAACTCCTGTGGTGTATAAGGCACGTTCCAATGTGGAAACACGTAATAGTCTACGAGTAATACTTCTAACAACCAACCATCACGTCAGATATAATTGATAAACCAGGGACCGAGCCGGGTCGAAGAGCAGGGACCCAGCCGGGTCGAAGCCTACTGGGGCCAGGGTTATCCGAAAGGGCGCTCGAGCCCCGGTATGAAGGCTAGAAGGAACGGGGTGGGTCTTTTAGTCAGTAAGAGCGGGGGATGTCATTGGATGATTTTTTCCCACCATAATAAAAAAAAAAAAAAAGATGTAATAGATAAAGTAAAGATAGATAAGATATGTTCACAGTTCATAAGTAGCACGTAATCCAGGTATATAAATATATTAATAAATGAAGGGTCATCGAATTGTCTTCAGTTGACGATCAGTTGTCAAGAGTCGACATCAGTGACCCTTGGAGTAGCTCACTCCATGTCGTTTACTTAACCCTCATCCTCCCACATCGCACTCCTTCGAAAAACCCCCTCGCATGTGCAACCTCGTTAATCAATCGCATATTCTTCAAATTTGACTTTTTTTAGGTGAGAAAATCATCTAATCATCAAGAGCGGACTCTTGGGCAGGTCGGGAGATAGTGTCAGACTTTTACTGACTAAAAACCCACTCCTTTTCCTTCTTTCCCATTGTTCCAGGGCCCCGGGGATCTCTTTCGCATCACCCATGGCCCCAGTAGGCTTCTACTCAGCTAGGTCCCTACGGTTGCTAACAACTTCTTAAGGCGCACGTGGAATATTACTCGCGGTCGACGACCTGTGCTCGGTCCGGACGGTTGCCGGACGGTCAGACAGCGAGCTACCCATGGCTCGCCGTCCGCAAGCCCGCGCTTATGATGGACGGAAATCGGGATCGTAAGCCCCTCCAAATTTCATCTAACATTTCTAATTTTTTATTGATGATAGTTTTGCGCTTGACCGCTATCTCATCTGATGGAAAGCGATGATGTGGTCGACGATGGAGCGCACTTACCTAGAAGTAACCTATTCACTCTTGACCGGGCCACAAATTCCAGCCAGAATCTGTGTTTCCTGATGGCTTGTAGCCAGCAAGAAACACAGATTCTGGCTGGGAATACCACTCCTTGGCTGCACGCATAATGAATGTGTTCCCAAAACATTTTGTACGGGACAAAATGACAACGTTCCGTTTTTGGACCAACAAACATACATCAATCAACTCTAGTTTCTAGCTGCCGGTAGCTAGTACCAATACCCCGACATTATTGACAAGACAACACACACATACTACACAATACGGGCAAACCCACAGGCACTAACAAGTTTACAAACAATCGACAGATGTAAGACTAGGTATGTGTGAAGATTTTCGGTTACCTTCAACTGGCAATCTGCAAGAGATTTGCGACTTTATAAAGACGGAGTTATGGTTGAGATTTGAGGCGCCTTGATAGAATAGACTGAGAGATAGTAAACTTTTGTTTCTATGGTGTTAAATTTTCGTGTAAATCAAACATTTTCTTGATTTTTAGAGTTCCGTATAAATGTATTTATATCCCATTTTTACGCAGAACTTACCGAACAGATTTTAATGAAGTTTATTTAGTAGAGTCTGACTAAAAAGTCAAACGACTTGGGTAATTATTAGGGCAAAATTAAGTCTGATGTAGTCAACACTAGTTCAATAATCAAGGTTGATTAAGAGATCTTGATCATTGTTTACTAATAGAAGAACCTTATTTTTTTTTTAAATGAATAAATATTATACAAAATTCCCAAGTCGTTTGACTTTTTAGACAGACTATACATAGATAGTTTATAATAATAAAAAAAAAAACAAATACAACCGACTTGAATATCATAAAAAATTTACAAAAATTGCAAAATAACTTTCATTTCAGAAGTCGGTGTTTTTAACAACGACTCTTTAACGCTTTTTTATTTTTCCATACCGAAAGGGTAAAACGGAACCCTATTACTAAGACTCGGCTATCTGTCCGTCTGTCGGTCACAGGCTGTATTTCATAAACCGTAAACAATTGAAATTTTTACAAATGATGTACATATTTCTGTTGCCTTAACAACAAATACGTACTAAAAACAGAATTAAATAAAACGTTTGAGGATTTTTTTTACCATTTTTTGCTACGGAACGGTACGAAACCCTTCGTGAGTCCAATTCAAAACAAAAAATGAGATGATTACAGTTGCCACAAAGGATCTTGAGCGCTCGGCGTCAGAGTAGGGATCGCTTTGCGCATTTCATACATTGGCGAGCCAATCGTCGTCGTAGGGAGGTAAGTGCTGTAAGCGAAATGAACGAATCACGAGTGGGGTCTATGATGCGATGCGCGGCGAGCCAATCACTGACGCTCCCCGCCCCCGCGTCTCACGTCGCATCACCTAAAGAGACCCGATTTTTGACTTTTACACAACTTGAAGCCAGCGCTCAAGATCCTTTGTGGCAACTGTACGTATGGTGGTTTAGGTAGTTAGGAAAAAAGCGACAAGAAAAAAATCCTACTTGAGAAAATATTTTCAACTGTACAAATTCTTTCTAAGCATTTCGCAAATTGGAATTGTATGCGATAAATAGCGTTAGTCCCTTTCCTTATTTTACGGAACTTAAGCTCCGTAAATAAATAAATCACTCGTTTCAGAGAATAAATCTCTTGAACATCGTTATATCATCTCTTTAGAATTTCATAATTTAATTTTCTTACGTAAAATTCGAATACGCGATAGAAAATTGTTCAGAAAAAGTAACATTATTATTTAGGTATCGGGATGGGTTGCTAGGCTCACTCCAGCCATCTTTTTTTAAGAATAGAATAGAATAGAATAGAATAGAATAGAATAGAATAGAATAGAATAGAATAGAATAGAATAGAATAGAACAAACTTTATTGTACACGAAATAAGTAACATAGCTTATTATTTTATTTTTTTGTTAGCCTGTTCTGTCCCACTCCTGGGCAAAGGCCTCCCTCCACTCCTTCCAACTATCGCGCGCCCGGGCTTCTTCTTGCCAATTCTGGTGGAATCTATCAAGTTCGTCGCGCCATCTCTTTCGTGGTCTACCGCGACCCCGACGCTCTGTTTCAGGACACCAACTTTGTGCCCACAGTATGTCGGGCATGCGGCAGACGTGTCCTGCCCAGTCCCACTTCAGTTTGGCAGCCTTTTGAGCCACATCAACTATTTTGGTTTTTGAGTGCAGTATAGTGTTTCGAATTCGATCCGTTAATTTAACACCTAGTATACTGCGCTCCATTGCTCGTTGGCAAACCTTAAGTTTTTTTTTTTATGGTGGGAAAAAATCATGCATTGACATCCCCCGCCCTTGGGCGGAGCGGGAGATAGTGTCAGACTCTTACTGACTAAAAGACCCACCCCGTTCCTTCTAGCCTTCATACCGGGGCTCGAGCGCCCTTTCGGATAACCCTGGCCCCAGTAGGCTTCGACCCGGCTGGGTCCCTGCTGTTGCTGACAACTCCTTGAGGCGCGCGGGAACAGTGCGCGCCGTCGACGACTTGGGCTTGGTCCGGACAGTTACCGGACGGCCGGACAGTGAGCTACCCATTGCTCAATGTCCGCAAGCCCGCGTCTACGTTGGCCGGAAATCGGGATCAGAATCCCGGCGACGGCGGCGGCGATAACGCCGTTGCCTGATGCGTTCGGCCTCCTCCTTTGCGAGCATTACTGCTTCGCAGAAGTCGGCGACCGCCTGCCACTCCTCCTCGCCCGGACCATGGCCTCAACCAAGGCCCGGAAACCTTAAGTTTGGACTTCTGGACGTTGTTCTTAAATCTATGGGTAGAATGGCGGTCTTGTTGCTGACAGCGATCTACCAGCAACCTTAGGATGGATTAAGAACAACTAAAATAATACAGAAGGTAGTCTGCGGTGTACAGTTTACAATACATCGAAACTCCAAATCCGGAAATCATCCAATGACTTACAAAACCAACCAATGTCAGACTTTTTCTGACGAAAACCACACCTGTGTCGTTCAGTTGGCCTTAAGAAAGAAGAAAGAAAGAAAACATCCTTATTCTGCCCGTATAGACACACAAATAATTACAAAAAAGAAAAATTAGTTGCCCTATCAGGTCAAGTGTGGACCAGGCTTAACTGACTTGAATCATAGACAACTCGGTTGTCAAGGTTGTCTATTAAAACAAGCATATAAATAATATTAATATAATCTGGGCGACGCCAGCCTACGCGCGCCTTTTATGACTACGGGTTTCCTTTTCAGGAATTTCCCGCGGTCCTAGCTAGTGAGCATCGGCCCTGCTGGGCCCCTACGGTTTACTGACATCTCTTTGAGGAGCGTGGGGTTTATGAAAATTTTAAATGTTCGGTTTACATAAAGTATAGCCCATGTCACTCAGGAATAAAGTAGCTTTTTAACGGTGAAAAAATTTTAGCAATCGGACCAGTACTTCCAGAGATTACCTCCTACAAACAAAAAAACAAACTTTACCTCTTTATTATATTAGTGTAGATTATATGCTTATAAGTATATACTTAAACCTTCCTCATGAAGCACTCTGTCTATCGGTGAAAACAAACTCCATGAAAATCTGTTTAGTAGTTTTTGACTTAAACACTAATACACAGGCGATGTGGTGGGGCTTAGTTTTGAATTAGTGAGCATTTATTAGTACCCGAACAGCAATAGGTAACTACAAAACTATCATGGAAATAATATTCTATGTAGATGTGCTTATTACATCGAAAAGTAAAAAAAATATTTCACTAATCTAACATGACATAGATTTTCAAGTGCCAGCAGAGCTTTCTGGTATTATTTTTCTGTTTTCGCATTGCCTTTTTATTAAAAACTAGCTTTTGCCCGCAGCTTTGCCTGCACACATAAAGTATAGCCACACGGGATATTTCACTCAGGAATACAGCAGCTTCCTATTGGTGAAAGAATTTTAGCGATCGGACCAGTACTTCCAGAGATTACCTCCTACAAACAAAAAAAAAACTTTACCTCTTTATTATATTAGTGTAGATTTGCTTTAGATGAACCGGCAAGCTTTAAAACCATGCTTAGGTTGACGATAGTCGAGTGGGGAGAGTCCTCTTTTATATAACTAATAATGATTGCCATCGTTCGAGCACAAAGTACAGTCTCCACGGTGCAACTGCAAAAAATCACAATAACACTACTCGATACGTTCTCAACCTCATATGCAGTACATCAATTAGGCAAAGAGCGAAGGGGTGAGGGAAGTTATGAAAACCTTTTTTAATTAGCACTGTCAACAATAAAGTTAAGTCAATACCAACACACTTTCCAAATATAGCTTGAGTATATAGAAGTCTGTCAATACGAGGTTTCTGAAAATATAAGCCTCAGATATACTAGGGGACAAAATGTCCCCTAGCATGACGCGCAACGTTAAAACTCTAGTTATATTAGGGAGGGGGGGGGATATATTGGAGGCAGCGTGTTGCGCCGACCCTAAGTAATATGGGATAAGGGCATGAAGAAAAAGAAGAAGATATTAGGGGAAAATATGTCCCCCCATATGATACGCAACGTTAAAACCTCAAATACTGTTAGGGTCATGACTTGGACTTAATTAAAAGGCAGTGGTCTGCAAAACACTAACAAACATATCCAGGGGAATTATACAGAAAAAAAATCTAGTCTGGTGTGGTGGGCTCTGCGGCCTCGCTTGTTCTGCGTGCCGTTGTCTGCGCAGCAGCCCAAGGAGTGACGAAGATAGCCGATGGCGCCAGAACAGATGGGGGCAAAATTTCCCCCAACATACCGCGCAACGCTCAAACTACCTGACACTACAACGTTGCCCAGTGCCCCTTAACATTTTACAGGACAGAACCTGTTGTTGGATAAGTTGACAGCATTGCGCATAATTTTGGGGATATTTTATCCCTTAGTGTATTTAATCTAATCTACGTTTTTTTTTTAATTATTATTATAAATATATTCACGTTTGAGCACCATCTCACCAGATAGTAAGCTATGATGTGGTCAACGATGGAGCACGATTGCCTAGAAGTAACCAATTCACTCTTGATTTATAGACCCCTAAGTTATAGCTATCAGGAAACGCAGACTCCGGCAGAGAATTCCACTCCTTGGCGTAAATGTGTTCCCAAAACGCTTTGTGCGTATGGGTGGGATGTCTACTATGTACCAGTGGCGCAACGTCGTACTTCTAGTGGTCCCATGATGGATGTGACGCTGCAACATTGCTCAGTGTCCCGCAACTTGCCCCTAACATTTTACATTGCATTTACGTGACGCGGGACATGTTGTTAGATAATTTTGACAGCGTTATGTACGCGTTATGTTGTGGGAACATTTTGTCACGCGTCATGCAGGGGGACATTTTGTCCCCTAGTGCAGCTAAGGCTTTAAAATGCAAAAGAAACAAAAATGGAATATTGTTCGATAAACAAAACTGAATGGTGCGGGTTTTGCACGTGCTGTTCTGAAATGCCAAGTGACAAAGAGTTCAGGTTTTTGTTAAAAGGTCAGGTAAGCAGCATGTGTTGGAAAAATTGATATTCGTTTGCATTTTTTATTGGCATGATAAACGCGTAGGTCATTTATAGATTTCTATTTTTTATTGAGCAACTAAGTGCTGCCAGCAGCTTAGCTCATGTGAAATTAAAAAAATGTCCCAAGGAAACATATTTCTGGGACAAAAAGTATTTATGTGCTATTCTAGAAAATGACAGTGGACCATGTTCTAGAACACAAGAGTAAATTTTTTTTTCAAAGCCGTTCGAGTGTGAAAAAGGAACGCAAAAGGCAACTTTTTTTTGGATGTGGGAAATCAAATCTCCTACTAACTTTCTGCTTTAGGGAGCATGAGAGTGTGTGAGCCTTTTATTGACTAAAACGACACCTAAGTTCCTTCAGTTCCCTTTTGTGTTCTAGAACTAAGAGTATCCCTTTTATACGTTATGAAGAATTTTGTGTTTATCTATAATATGTATGTATTTAGAAATATATAAGTATGTTTATCAGTTGTCTAGTACCCATAACACAAGCTCTGCTTAGCTTGGGACTAGACGGCGTTGTGTGGTAGTTGTGGAATATTATTATTATCTCCTTTATTTTCCATTATAACATATAATTTACATTTATAATATTTCTTAAAAAAATAATTAAAAAAAAAACATTTAAAAATATAAAAAATAGTTGTCCGCCGGTGTCGGGAGCAGGGTCCAAGCTACCGGTGGTTAGGGCTCCAGAGACAGGAACCTCCTCACAATACGAGCCGTATCGAGGAGTACTGCCTTCTGTATCAGGCCCTTGATCCATCCGCGCAACGCCAGCTTCGACAGATGGTCGTCGAAGCTTTTGGCTATAAGGCCATTGACGCTCACGACAATCGGCACAATGACAGCCGAGTCCACATTCCACAAGTCGACAACCTCGTGTGCTATTATTATTATTATTAATCTGGTATTTATGCTCGCTCCGCCCAAAGCCTGAAGAGGTATTTAGCAATTTTCTACCTCAAAAAGAAAACATCTTTCTTGTTCAGTTAGTTCAGAAGTTATGTATTTACTGCATTGTTTTGAAGTCAAAATGAATGATTTTGAGTCTATTTTTAGACAACCTTACATAGTACGGGAGTAGGTGTATGTGATCGTTTAATATTAGTTGGTAATTCGTAACACCCACACGCCAACCTATATCATATACTTGTACAATTAATTACTACCCATTTAAACGCTCTCTGAATAAATCAGGTGGCAAAATTAATATTTGTTTCGATACAGTTCGGTACCTCATACGGGTCACAGATAGCTCATACGGACATTAAGAGCGCCCAAACCGAGATATATTTTCATTATTGAAATTGAAATCTCTCGCACTCTTTTCTTCGCTCTTTACCCATATATGGATCAATAAAATGCAAATGTCACATTTTTTAGTAAAAAAGAACACTGTGTAATGTGACTTCATTTAAAAAAAATAGCACAAAAAAAAACAGTGCTATTTTACGCAAAATTTGACCTTTTATAATGTACTTATAAATAAAAAATATATAACAATGGAAACCTAGCACATTTAATGAAGATTCTAAATGACGATTTTTATTCCGAAAAATTAGGTTAAAAAAACATAACGGAATATGTTATTGTAATACCTGGGCCAAGTTTAGTAAAATATTCGAGTTAAGGCGTATAGTCCCTTGAACCATCTGGCCGAAATTATGTGAACGCAACTCTCGCATTCGCCTAGGCGGCAGTACGCAAATCTGTGCATTTATTTGCGGCCAGCAGCGCCCGGAAAGCGCTTTAAATCCATTTTCTCTGCGAGATATTCATTGATTTACATATGCAATGTTCACTTTGAAGAATTTTTAACCACCAATTTTTATGTGTAAAAATGTTTCTAAAGGTCCAAGCCGTTTCGAACGAGTAGGGAAAAGTTGCGAAAAGTTGCGAAATTGCTAAATATTTTTTTTGACAAAAGTATTAATTGCACGAAAAAATCAAATGTTGATATTATTGTTCATGAATTTACAATAAACATATATTTTTTTCAAACCAATTGACCTAGTCGTTACGGAGGAGTAGGCCTCAGAAAATCACTGTTTTATGGCACTTTTCAGGCGCTTGGCCCTTAATAACGGAATTACCGAACACCTACAGAGCGTTCACGCGTTGCCTCTTTGTCAAGCACTGGCTTTTGCTGGTGGCATCGCCCGCGTACTTATAGGTACTATGTCACTCAGGAAAATATCATTTATCATTATTTATCAATAAAACATCTTTCTATCGGTGATAAATATTTTAGCAATCGAACCAGTACTTTCAGAAATTACTTCTTACAAACAAGAAAACAAACATGACCTCTTTATAATTATGTAGATTGCGTTGTATGAATCGATAAGCTATAAACTGTGCTCAGGTTGACGATACGAATTTGTAAGGGCGCTCTTAAGGTATACACGCTAGGGTATACTCGACAGGTTTACCTGCACAGGTATATGTGTCTGGTAAACCTGAGCGTGTATGTTGCAAAATTGTTCAGGTTTCCATACATAACCTGTGCAGGTAAACTTGTGCAGGTAGGTCGAGCATTAAATACAGAAGCTTCTCTTTGAGTAAATAGTTTATTTTAATGTTTAATAATGGCAGCCATTTTGGTGTAGTGGTCCCGAACGTGTTTGCTGAGCGTGAGCTTTGGGCACCCCGTGGACCAAATTACTGTCACATAAATTTTCATCAGTCTGTAGGTGCTATCAACAAAAAAATTGGTTGCCTGTAAAGTCGGTATACGGGCGAAAGTTTTACGTGACAACGACTTTGAGTGGTAAAATAATTTTAATGTGAATATTCATTCGTATAGTAGGAAGAAGGATGAAAATGTCTGTCTCTCTCGCTCTTAGGCGGGCTAACCATGCACGCGTGCCTCTCACTCGCTCTCATTGTGAGCGCATAACGTGAGCGGAGCGTAACGCAGTTTCTTGAAGTGTCACCCGGCAAACCAATTTATAAGACGTTGTCACGTCAAAAAGAAAGCTGACAAATAGTAGAAAACTGTGTTTTGAATTTAGAATAAAAGAAAGTTAACATTTCATTTATTTTATTTTATTCATTAAACCCCAAGCGAACGCCGGCGTTCGCGAACCTATTGTCTTTCAATTTTGTCTGTAATTTCCACGATTGAAAGGTTAATAGACTTCCAAAAGAAGAAAGGGGAGGCTTTAGCCCAGCAATAGGACATATGCAATAGGCTATAAAAAAAAAAAAAACTAGCTACCGTAAAACGGGGTGAATAGAGACAAAACTTTGGTTTGATTTTTCACTTTGATACTATAATATCCGCCTCTAACAAAGCATCGATTTTTTAGAATAACAATTCATTAAAAAATTGATATAGTTAAATGCTGCAAAAAATATTCAAATATCGAAAAAATACCTTTTAAAGTTTTGTCTCTATTCACCCCTAAGTATCTATTCACCCCATTTTACTGTATTAATAATAATAATAAATCATTTATTATCAGGCATCTTGGCCCATAGATATGTACCTTACAGACTAACATATATATAGAGTAAATACAACTTTGTTGTTAGTAAATAAGACTTAGGATTGTGTTAGTAACACTTCACATTGCACTAAGTTCACTTCGTGCCGTTCTGTGGCACCTGTACGCGGAAGCGACGGAACACCACGCCCTGCGGCCAAAAGTCTTCCTTCAGCATGAGAGGCAAGAAACAAGCTAGGTATTGCAAGCAGGTTCGCTCGCGTGAAGATAAGTTTCTCCATACAAACTTTGGACCCCCGTTTCATCCCCTTAGGGGGTGAATTTTGGAAAACCCTCTCTTAGTGCTCACCTACGCCATAAAAGGAAACCTTATGCAAAATTTCACAATCCTAATCCCAGTAGTTTTGCCTGTGCGTTGATATGTCAGTCAGTCAGTTTCTCCTTTTATATATATAGACTAGCTGTGCCCGCGACTTCGTTCGCGTGGACTACAGAATTTTGAATTTTTTTTTCTAAAATAAAATTAGCCTATGTTACTCCTTATTACATTAGCTACCTGCCAATAAAAATTCCCCCAAAATCGGTTCAACCATTTCAGAGATTAGCCGGAACAGACAGACAGACAAAAATTGTAAAAAAAAAAACATATTTTGGTGCATGTACCTACCGTATATATATTCATATGCATATAGTAAAAAGCAGTTATTTCAATATTACAAACAGACACTCCAATTTTATTTATATGTATATATGTAGGAATAGATGTACCTATAGATAATTCGAGGTCGACCGCGGCCAAGCTGGTATGACGATCTGATCATGTCCGCTGCGCAAATTTGGCCAGAATCACTTTAGACAGAGAGGTTTGAAAGGACAAAGGGGAGGTCTTGTGCCCAGCTGTGAGATAAACAATAGGAGGATTAGTAAAAGGAATATTGTAGGCTCATTAATAAGGTTATTGGTGAATAAAAATTGTAGATGGTACCATATAGGCACCATCTCATTGCTTCATTTATTTATTTCTTTGCAAGTTTATTGCAAAATTCCGTTTGATACACCCTGTAGCACTCGGCTCCATAATACCCTCGCTTGTGCTCGGGAAAATTCCGCCTCGATCGCAATGATAAAGTTTTTGCACTTGTATCAAAATCATGATTAACAACCATGTAGCGCTCACTCCTATCAAGGTCGGAGACTCTACACTCGAAGTTGTGGACGATTACGTCTACCTCGGACAGACAGTCCAGTTGGGTAGGTCTAACTTCGAGAAAGAGGTCAACTTTCGAATCCAACTCGGTTGGGCAGCGTTCGGGAAGCTACGCGGTATCTTCTCGTCCAACATACCTGGTATATATATGACTGGTCTGTTGGTCTAGTGGTTAGTAACCCTGACTGCTATGCCGGAGATCGTGGGTTCGATTCCCACCCAGGGCAAATGTTTGTGTGATGAGCATAATCATTTGTTCTGTGTCTGGGTGTAATTTATCTATAATATGTATGTATTTAGAAATATATAAGTATGTTTATTAGTTGTCTAGTACCCATAACACAAGCTCTGCTTAGCTTGGGACTAGACGGCGTTGTGTGATAGTTGTGGAGTTGTGGAATATTATATATTATATTATATTGTGGAATACCACAGTGTCTCAAGACGAAAGTCTTTAACCAGTGCGTGTTGCCAGTGATGACATATGGTTCCGAAACGTGGTCGCTCACAATGGGCCTCATCAGACGGCTTAAAGTCACCCAAAGAGCAATGGAAAGGGCTATGCTTGGGGTTTCCTTGCGTGATCGAATAAAAAATGAAGATATCCGCAGGAAAACTAAGGTTGCCGACATAGCACAAAGAATTGCCAAACTTAAGTGGCAATGGGCAGGGCACATTGCTCGCAGAACAGATAGCCGTTGGGGCCGAAAGGTTCTGGAGTGGCGACCGCGTACAGGAAGACACAGCGTTAGAAGGCCTCCTACAAGGTTGACCGATGACCTGGTGAAGGTAGCGGGAAACCGATGGTGCGAGACGCACAGGAACGTTCGATATGGCGACGCTTGGGGGAGGCCTATGTCCAACAGTGGACGTGTATCGGCTGAAATGATGATCAAAATACACTATTTCTCATCCCTAGCTCCTCGACAAACACCTGGTTACTCTATTCAATACACTTCCAAGCGCGGCGGTTTAATTTGACAAGTTTATCATCGTATTTACAGCTTATGGGATTGTTTCAAATAATTAGAAACTTGACAGCGTAGGCGATGGATTAAGGAATGTCTCACTAATATTATAAAGGTGAAAGTTTGTATGTATACATGTTTGCGTGGGTATGTATGTTTGTTACTCTTTCACGCTATATCGGCTGAATGGACTTTAGATGAAATTCGACATAATGAGACACCTTACCATGACGTGTTAAAATGTCAGTCGTTCGAGCGAGAAAGCGGGATACACTTTGTGTAGCTCCATCTCGTCGTAAAATGAATTGCTTTAAGAGCTTGTATTGGCTTTCCATGTTCTATAATTGTACATAGGATATTTTTTTGAACTCTCTTATATTTTTTTTTATTATGTGCTATTAGCTCCAAATTCTCTAAAGAGGTAACAACGTTGAAAGAGGATCTACGTAAACCCAATCTCCAAACCATCTTCATTCATATTCATTTCAATGTTCATTGTAAAGAACTCTAAATATTCATACATTCATTCATTGAAAATGCAAGCAACACATTTCCGCAGTGCAGTCGTCCTAATTCCAAATTATTTGTACTCACGGTCGTTAGAGGGAGCTACTAGTTTCACACAGAATTTTTTTTTTTCGTATTTAAGAAGAGGATTACAATTCTTCATCTTACTAATTAAACAAAACACTAATTATACTCTCTTTTTTAAGGTGGGATGATAATTATCATTTAATGACTTTTCCCTCTCTACGGTGGAGCAGGAGAGAGTATCAGACTTTTACTGAGTAAAGAACCTACACCTAGATGATAAGTTTGCTACAAACCATTGGATCAATGATGTCTGAATAAATAAAATTATTATTATTTTCTTTATTAATTTTTTTATATACGTTACAATATATTTTTAAATATTCCTTAAAAAACAAAAAAAAAACATTTAAAAATAAAAACCGTATCCCACCGGTATCGGGAACAGGGTCCAAGCTACCGGCAAGGTCAGGGCTCCAGAGAAAGGAACCTCCTAACAATACGAGCCGTGTTCAGAAGTACTGCTCTCTGAATCAAGCCCTTGATCCAGTCGACTAACAAGAGCCTCCTAAGGTATTGGTCGAGGCGCCATTGGCTGACACGACTATTGGTACAATGATCGCTAAGTCCACATCCCACATGTCGACAACCTCGCGCGCCAAGTTATTATTATTATTAAAACCATACCTATGTTTTTTCAATTGCCCTTTGCGTTTTGGGACTACGGGTTTCCTTTTCAGAAGCCAATCCATGGCCCCAGTAAGCTTTGACCCTGCTGAGCCCCTACGGTTTTTGATTTTGCGGAAACTTAACTCTAGCCTTGAAGACACCCGAATTATAGTCGGACGGGAAGACTACAGCAGGCAAATTGTTTCAGTACTTCGATGTACGCGGTATAAGCGACGAGACGAAACGCTTAGTCCGGACCGTAGAAATTTCAATCAACAAAGTAAGGGTGGATATCGCCGTACGTCGGGTTGTCCGATGGTAGAAATGAGATGTTGGAATCAAGTCATGCAATTTCCGCGCACACTCTGCAAAATGCATCCAGTAAAATATCGAAAGGCTGGCTACCCTACGCTTGTGCTTAAGGCTTTTTATCCTATAAAAGTAAATCATTTCCAGATAAGAGGATATTCATTTATTTTAAATCATATGCATTTATCATTACTTAATAGGGTAGTGTCGAGGGTCAAAATAAATACATTTTATTTAGTCCGTAATTTAGATGTTAAAAAAATATTTGACACGTATTTTTTCTTTTTTCGATTAAACAAAAAATAACAAAGATATAGCCCATTAAATTTACGTGTGACGTCACCCCGTGCGAAAAAATGCAGCACGGCGTGGCGTCTTTGTCATTTTTGGTTTAATTTACAAATAAAAAAATACGTGTCCCTTATATTTGAGTAATCTAAAAGACGGACTAATTACATTTTAGGTTTAAAGAATCTTTATTTCTCATAAGAACATATTACATCGTTCACTTACATGAGATTTAAAATTTATAGTTTAACTGTGGTCGTCTAATAATGAAGCATGCAATACTCCCTATAGTACAGTTAAAATAAGATACACAATGGGCTTACAACATTACGTAATAATACTATGATAGAATATAACAGGGCACGACAAAATCATTTAAAACAAGCAAGTAGGTACAACCAACACAATATGGCACAGCTGACTGACTTACTCTAGACGTCACCGAGATACCCTCAAGAATCGCAGAGTATGACCGATAGGGATACCATTCGTGTGTGCATGTAGGTGTGTGTTTATATGTGGCAGCGCACGACCAGCAGCCAGCGCATGCTGCTCTATCGTAATCGTAATACCAGCTTTTTATGGCAACTAACATATTCCGGTATATTCGTTACCAAAACACAAACGATACCACATTGGTATGGTCCAGTTGTATTGTTGACAATGCACAGATCAATTTCAAAGCTCGTTTCTCAATATACTCGACCGTATTGAGCAAGTTTATAGGTATTCGGATTTGAAAATACAATTCAATTTGATAGTATGAAAGTTACGTACACATGTGCTTACTTTGCCTTGGTAGGTAAACCACACGTCAGTTAGTTTTCATGGCAGACAATAGTTTAGATTGTAAACAACAGAAGTTTCTGTTTGTGTTTGCGGCTCTTTGGTACTAGCTTTGAAAGTACCTCCTACCCACGCTTGAACGAACGTCAGTAGAATTAAAAATAGTATCACACTAATCATAATACATGCATAATACTAAAACATTGTAAACTATATGTATACCTATAACTATATACTATGTATTTGTGAGTTTGTCTGTCTGTATAATAATAATAATGCCTTATTTAATCTCAGAAAAACTGGAAAAACCAGATGAGTGTTTTTTTTTTTCGGGGGGTAAAATCATTTAAATGACATCCCCTGCCCTTTGGCGGAGCGGGAGATAATGTCAGACTCTTACTGACTAAAAAATCCACCCCGTTCCTTCTTGCCTTTCATACCGGGGCCGAGCCTCCCTTTCGGAAACCGACCCTAGCCCCAGTAGGCTTCGACCCAGCTGGGCCCATACGGTTGCTGACAACTCCTTGAGGCGCACGGGAACAATGCGCGCCGTCAACGACTTGGGCTCGGTCCAGACAGTTGCTGGACGGTCGGACAGCGAGCTACCCATTGCTCTCCGTCCGCAAGCCCGCGCCTACGGTGGCCAGGAATCAGGATCGGAATCCCGGCGAAGGCTGGGGCGTGAGCGCCGTTGCCTGATGCGGTCGGCCTCCTCCTTTGCTAGCATTACTGCTTCGCAGAAGGAGCCGACCACCTGCCACTCCTCCTCGCTCCTGACCATGGCCTGTACCAATCTTAAATGCATTAAAGCTTGCTTCCGACACAGAATATAAATATCGCAACTACCATCCTAGCTAGGTTATATAGTAACCTGTGTTAGACACCAGTTCCATTTCCCACAGGGTTACATTTTTGTTTTAGATTTAATAATACTTTTAATTTATTTTTATTTTTTTATTTAGCTTATTTACGTTGTTATGGCAAAAAATGGAGAGTGGAAGTAACTTACGAAATATATACAAAAAAGAAATCATAAAATTCAGTCAAGCCGTTTCGAAAGATTTATAGGAACTGTGACACGAGATATTTAAATATTATATTTTATATTCTTCCTATCAAAATAAATAAACACGCAAAATCATACCGCAATATTGATAGACGATTCGTCAGTCACAGAATGTTGATCCAAATGGAATATTCTCATTAGTAAATCCAGGTTATCGGTACCATTTATCAAAGCCCAGCCCTACCCTGAATATCAGCGTGATTTTTGATAACACTCCTTCTTTTATATTCATGACTTATAGCTTATTTCCGCGTCTCCACTTGTGGTCTATAGCATAGCATAGCATAATCGACCTTATAATGTTGTTGCTAGAACTCAGGACTCCTCTCTAAGAGAGGTAATGTACCGTAATCCACCACGCGGGCTCAGTGTGGGTTTTAGTCTGCCACAACAGTGCCACCACACACACACACACAGTGGCACTCCTAAACTGCCACAACAGTGCACAGATGGAATTCTGTAATCGTGATGATACTTCGACATTCTGTGGTATCGTCAAGTTGTTGAGCTCTTCAGTAGTCCTGAATTGAGCAACACGAATACTTGCAAATGCTTGCGCTGACTGAACATGTCCAATTGAATCTATGTTTCTTTTTTTAAATTGAAATTGAGAAAAAAAATATCACTTAGTACAGCCAAATAAACCAACTCCTTATCAACTCATCCACCTCTTCTTTCGCAGGTCTGCTGAAAAAAATTTCATTTACATTTCTAAAGTTATAATAGGTACTCGTATTATAAAGAGGTAAAGTTTTTTTTTTTTTGTTTTTTTTTTGTTTTTAGAAGGTAATCTCTGAAAGTACTGGTCTGGTTGCAAAATTCTTGTCACCAATAGAAAGCTGCTTTATTCCTAAGTGCCTTAAGCTATATTTTATGTACGAGGGAGAAACCGCGGAAAAAAAGCTCGTTTGAAATAAGCAGTACCCTTGTGCCTTTTTATTTATATTTGTTCTTTTCATTTTTAAGTGTTTGTGTGTACATAAATGAATAAATAAAAAAATTTCTAATAATTATTTATTATTGAAATACGCGTAAATGCACCAGTTTCAAAAAACATTTGAAGAAATGAATGACACGCTGCCCCATCTGACCTTACCTTAGTTTTCATCAAAAGCCTGCGAATCAGAAAAAGTACACCTACATTATAAAGGTTAGGTACTATTGTTAATGTTTTCTTTATTTAGTTTCTTTTGCACGGCTCTGTAACGCCTACTATTCCTTTCATTTTTCTTTTGTGAATTTTCTTTTATGTAAAACAAAGACTTTTTAGTGTTATGAGACGATTTTTATTAATGGTCGTGTAATTATTTTTAACTTTAGTGCTTTCGTGGGAGTCGTAGTTAGATCTACTATTTTTAATCTTAGCAGTTGAGTAGGGTCACAAAATAGATAGGTACAGAAGTTAATCTCATGTAACTTCTTTACTTTTTAAACCTACGCTAGGCGATCGCACACACGTCAGCGCGTTGCTCCGAACTGTATGAGCGCGACCGGGCTATTGATCCAAGATATCGTGTCCGTGAGCGGTGTCTATGTGTGCGTTGCTCGAGCTTGCTTTGTATGTAGATTGTCTTCTGTACCTATGTATTTTGTGGTAGGGTTTTACGGTCTGGTCAAGACATCGGCCTTAGCAGCGAGCGGGACGGCATCCGAAATTACGCGCGTTTTTTTTTAATGAATGGCGCGGCGGCGGCGTCTCGTGAATGTCATGCTTCAAACCTTTTCATACTTTTGATCTTACCGCTCACCGACCTACGCTTAGCTACCGCTTACGGCGGCAAGATCATGAACAGGCTGTAAAGGCGTATAGTCCCTTGAACCATCTGACCGAAATTATGTGAACGCAACTCTCGCACTCGCCTAGGCGGCAGTACGCAAATCTGTGCATTTATTTGCGGCCAGCAGCGCCCGGAAAGCGCTTTAAATCCATTTTCTCTGCGAGATATTGATTGATTTACATATGCAATGTTCACTTTGAAGAATATTTAACCACCAATTTTTATGTGTAAAAATGTTTCTAAAGGTCCAAGCCGTTTCGAAGGAGTAAGGAAAAGTTGCAAAAAGTTGCGAAATTGCTAAATATTTTTTTTTGACAAAAGTATTAATTGCACGAAAAAATCAAATGTTGATATGTTTGTTCATGAATCTATAATAAACATACATTTTTTTCAAACCAATTGACCTAGCCGTTACGGAGGAGTAGGCCTCAGAAAATCACTATTTTATGGCACTTTTCGGGCGCTTGGCCCATAAGTAAGAGTTAGTTACTTGACCTTTCCTTTAGTCAAGTGTTACTACTGATGAGTGGTAACAAATTAGGATTTTGTTAAAACTCCTCCGTACTACGTTAGACCAGGGCTCTGGCAGCATGATTTCTAGAAGGGGGAGGGGGGGCGGTGCATGCGGTGGTTGAGCTATTGGGTGCTACGCTAAGTATCGTGGTATTCTCACATCATCTCCCCAATCTTTTCTCAACTACCTTCTTTTTTTATTTGGGAAGTCATCCAGTGACTTCTCCCACTCTTGGTTGGAGCGAGAGGGTGTATCAAACTTTTACTGACTAAAACCCACTCCTGTTCCTTCTTTGCCTTCGTTTCAGGGCCCCGGGGTTCTCTTTCACACAACCCTTGGCCTCAGTAGGCTTTGACCCTACTGGACCCCCTTTTTTTAAGGGACAATGACTTCTCCCGCTCTGGGCGGAGCGTGAGGGTGCGTCAGACTTTTACGGACTAAAACCACATCTGTGTCCTTCAGTTTCCCTTTGCGTTCTAGAACTACGGGTTTCCTTTTCAGAAAGTAGATGCGGTCCCTACGGTTTATTTCTGTAGAGCGCGTGGATCACTACGCGCTGTTGACAACACTGCGCTCGGTCCGGACAATCACCGGACGGCGGAACGGCGAGCTACCCATTTCTCGACATCCGCAAGCCCATGTCCACCGTAGCTGTTGGTCGGGGTCGGAACCTCAGGGGCGGAACGGGAGGAAGTTTCAGACTCTTACTGACTAAAAAACCCCTGTTCCTTCAAGCCTTCATACCGGGGCTCGAGTTCCTTTTCGGATAACCCAGGCCCCAGTAGGCTTCGATCCGGCTAGGCCACTGCTGTTGCTGACAACTCCTTGAGGCGCGCGGGAACAGTGCGCGCCGTCGACGACATGGGCTTGGTCCGGACAGTTACCGAACAGCCGGACAGCGAGCTACCCATTGCTCACTGTCCGCAAGCCCGCAGCGGCTGGGTCTGAGGAAGTTCGTTCCCTCACGCGTGCGGCCTCTTCCTTTGCTAGCATTACTGCTACGCAGAAGAATGCAGAAAAAAAGCACATAAGTGCTACTATATTATGTAAAACAAAAAATAAAGCCGTTGAAATAATAAAACTGCCATTCCCTAAACTCATTCCATTGAGTCAAGCAAAGAAATGACCTAAACTTAGCAAGTTATAACATCACATTAACATACATTCCTTACAAAATTGCTATCTTCAATATCAACAAGTTATAGGCCATAAAACAAGCGATGTTTCAGAACTTTCTGAAACTTATATTTGTTTGAAACACGCGACGTAGAAAGAAACAGTACTTAATTCAGTTTTTATTGCATTATAATGTTAGATAAAATATTTTGCTTTACTTTGAAACTGTATTAAAAATTGAATATACCAGTAGATTCATTCGCGTAAAAGTACTAAATTATTCTAAGGAAATATCATCATCATCATTTCAGCCGATAGACGTCCACTGTTGGGCATAGGCCTCCCCCAAGTGTCGCCACAATGCACGATCCTGTGCGTCCTGCATCCAGGTTCTAAAGTGACGACCGCGTACCGGAAAACGCAGCGTTGCAAGGCCTCCTACAAGGTGGATGATGGAAGAGATGAGAGTGGCGGTGCGAAGGCTGAGTGCCAAAAACACCGCCCCAGGACCCGATGGCTTGCCTGGAAAGGCCTGGGTCCTGGCCATGGAGGCTCTCGGGCCTCGACTGAGAGGGCTCTTCAGCGCATGCCTGGAGAGGGGCCAGTTCCCACTTTGCTGGAAGACGGGGAAACTGGTCCTCATAGCGAAGCCAGGGCGCCCTGCGGACTCTCCGTCCGCGTACCGGCCCATTGTGCTGCTCGACGAGGTGGGCAAGCTCTTTGAGAGAGTCATTGCAAACCGCCTCGTCGGGCGCCTAACACGGGTGGGGCCGGACCTTTCGGACGGTCAGTTCGGCTTTCGCAGGATGCGCTCCACGGTGGACGCCATCATGCGCGTGCGAGCCCTCACGACGGGGGCTGCGGTGTCCCGGGGCAGGTGTGTCGTGGCAGTGTCCTTGGACATTGCCAACGCGTTCAATTCCCTGCCCTGGAGTACGATCCGGAGGGCACTCCGGTACCACCGGGTGCCCGAATACATCTGTCGAGTGGTCGAGGCCTATCTGTCGGAAAGATTTATAGTCTACCCCGGTCACCAGGGAGACTGGAAACGTCGAGAGATGTCGTGCGGTGTTCCGCAGGGGTCGGTACTAGGGCCACCCTTGTGGAACATCGGGTACGACTACGTGCTGCGCGGCGACTTCCCTGACGGGGTCAGCGTGGTTTGCTACGCAGACGACACGCTGGTCCTAGCGCAGGGAGAGTCGTACCAGGCGGCGGTCGCTCTAGCGACACGCGGGGTTGCGATGGTCGTTGATAGGATCCAGGAGTTGGGACTCGAGGTGGCGCTTCACAAATCCGAGGCGATGTGCTTTCACGGTCACCGCTCTCGGAACGCGCCGCCATTGAGTTCCCAACTAACGGTAGGAGGAGTTCACATCGGTGTCGGGTCGACGATGAAGTACCTGGGACTCGTCCTCGACAGCCGGTGGAATTTCGTGGAGCATTTCCGACGTCTGGCTCCCAAACTCAACCGGGCTGGGGCTGCGCTCAAGCGGCTCCTGCCCAACCTTGGGGATCCAGATGCCTCCTGCCGGAGGCTCTACGCGGGGATCGTTCGGTCCATGGCCCTCTACGGGGCGCCGGTGTGGGCGCCGTCGCTGAAAAAGCAACCGGCGGCCATACTGAACGCCTGCCAGAGGGTCATGGCAATAAGGATGGTGCGGGGATACTGCACGGTCTCCCGCGAAGCGGCGAGCCTTCTGGCTGGCTTACCACCGTGGGATCTGGAGGCAACAGTCCTTGCACACATGCACGATATGCGCGTGGAGATGCAACGCCGGGGTGAAAGTCCGCTGCCGCGACAGGTCACGGCATGGCGGACAGAGCTCCGGCGGGATCTCATGGTGAAGTGGCGTCAACGACTATCGCAACCCAGTGCTGGGCACGCCACAATCTTGGCGGTAAGTCCCCTCTTTGAGGCGTGGCTGGAAAGACCTCACGGCGTCCTTACCTTCCGCATGACTCAGGTACTCACCGGACATGGTTCGTTCGGGAGTTTCCTGCACCGGATTCATGCGGAAGTGACGCCCGGGTGTCGCCACTGTGCGGAACGCCCGGAGGACACGGTGGAGCACACAGTCGAGGTGTGCCCTGCTTGGGCGGAGCATCGCCGTGCCCTCGTGGGGGCGATCGGCGGCGGAGACCTCTCGCGTCGGGCCTTGGTTGAGGCCATGATCCGGAGCGAGGAGGAGTGGCAGGCGGTCGCCGACTTCTGCGAAGCAGTAATGCTCGCAAAGGAGGAGGCCGAACGCATCAGGCAACGGCGTTATCGCCGCCGCCGCCGCCGCCGCCGCCGGGATTCTGATCCCGATTTCCGGCCACCGTAGGCACGGGCTTGCGGACAGTGAGCAATGGGTAGCTCGCTGTCCGGCCGTCCGGTAACTGTCCGGACCAAGCCCAAGTCGTCGACGGCGCGCACTGTTCCCGCGCGCTTCAAGGAGTTGTCAGCAACAGCAGGGACCCAGCCGGGTCGAAGCCTACTGGGGCCAGGGTTATCCGTAAGGGCGCTCGAGCCCCGGTATGAAGGCTAGAAGGAACGGGGTGGGTCTTTTAGTCAGTAAGAGTCTGACACTATCTCCCGCTCCGCCCAAGGGCGGGGGATGTCAATGCATGATTTTTTCCCACCATAAAAAAAAAAAAAAAAAAGGTGGATGATGGAAACATAGTCCCAGGAAATTATAAAATGAACAAATGATCAGAAATGAAGATATAATTCGCAAGAGATCCAAAGTTACCAACATAGCTCGAACAATCGCCAAACTCTCAATTCTACCATCGGACAACCCGACGTACGACGAGTATCCGCCCATACGTTGTTGAAATCTCTACGGTCCCGACTAAGCGTTTCGTCTCGTCGTTTATACCGCGTACGTCGAAGGACTGGAACAATTGCTGCGATCTTCCCGTCCGGTTATTAATTTGGGTGTCTTCAAGGCTAGAGTGAATAGGCTCTTAATAAACTAGTGCGCCTCACCATCAGAGATTGCATCACTGCTTACCATCAGGTGGGATCGCAATCAAGCACTAGTTTATTTCAATAAAAAAAAACTTAAGAGGCAGTGGGCAAGGCGCATTGCTCGCAGAACTGATGGCCGATGGGGATGGCATAGGACCTGTTGTTATGACAACTGGTGGAGGCTTATGGCCCACAGTGGGTTTCTTTTGGCTTTGTACAGTTGAGTCATTATGGCTGACAATTGACATTCAAACGTAGCACCTTCACTTTGATTTGGGAAGTCATTTTTTTTTCTTGTTTTATATTGTTGATAGGTCCGCGCTTGACCACTATCTCACCTGATGGAAAACGATGATGCGGTCGACGATGGAACGCGCTTACCTAGATGAAACCTATTCACTCTTGACCTAAAGATTCCCGAGTTGTAGCCATCAGGAAACACTCCTGCAGGGAATTCCATTCCCTGTACGAATATTGAGCGCTCGGCGTCAGAGTGGGGATCGCTTTGCGCATTCCATATATTGGCCAGCCAATCGTCGTCGTTGTTAGATACATGCAGCAAACGCAGGGAACGAATCACGAGTGACGTCTATGACACGATGACGCGGCGAGCCAATCACTGACACTCCCCGCCCCCGCGTCTTACTTCGCACCACTAAAGAGTCCGAATATTTGACTTCTGCGCAACTTGAAGCCAGCGCTCAAGATCTGTTCCGGTAATTGTAACTTCTCCCGTTCTGAGAGAAGAGAGGGAATGTCATACCCTACCTGTGTGTTCAGTGATCCTTTGCTTTAGATATCTTTGTATATTTTAACGATGGACTCAAGAATGTTTCATAAATAATTTGAAGACTAAAACTTGGAATTTTGTAGTACCAACACTTCATCGTAAAGCAGTTGCATAGAAAATGTAGCCTGGAAAGTATTTCATAAAGAACTTCTTGACCTATAAAACTTTCAACAAAATTGTTACACAGTCGTAAAAGTTACGCGGACTTTTCAACGAGTCCACATATTTTTTATTAGTAGCTGGAAAAGTTTACAAATAAATAAAATCGGATAATTTAAATTTTTCTTTTTTTCGGGATGGAAAGAACTCGGTTTGCCTGTCCAGGCAATTTATATATCGATGGCTTAGAGTGAATACCTCGTAACTGTGAAATACGTAACTTTTCAGGAGGCAGAAAAACCAAATTAGACCTTTATTATCGTGTAATTTTAATGTGTTCAACATTTTTCATTCAAATATTTAAAACTATTGGTTTATTACAAACGCTAGTTTCTCTTGTTTTGTTTTCGCTTGTTTTGCCGCGCCTTCGCGAGGTAATCACACCAAACTGACTTAAACAAGATATGCATGTAACATCGTAGATGGCGCTACAAGTATCGAATCAAAATTTTGCGTGATACAAGATTGTGCGTTACGAGCTTTTCTTTTCAGAAATGTAATAAAGTAAAATTACCTAAAATTGCATATCCGAGATTTTCACTCTAAGCCATCGATTCATAATAATAATAAAACTGCAAAAAAATCTAAGCAAATTCTTCACCACACTAATATTATAAAAGTAAAAATTTGTGATTGTGTGTGTATGTTTGTTACCTTTTCACGCTCGACCGGCTGAACGTATTTCGATGAAACCAAGTGCAGAGGTAGACCATATCCTGAAACAGCATACTACAACAGATACTTTTCATCCCGTAAGTTTTTCCCAGGGATAATTTATATTTTTCTACTATCACGCGGGCAAAACCCTGGCAGCAGCGAGTTTATTCATATTTCTTTTAATTAGTTTCTACATAAACCATTAACCAAAAAAGCACTTCATAGGTCCATAACCTCGAGAGTAGAGACTCAGACATTCACATGAACCAAGGGTAATTAACTTTCTAAATTTTAGATGGTGTAAGCCATCTGAATAATGAAACTGCATAGTATATGCGCAAGTATCAAGAATGGGTTCACCGCAAGCTGTGTGCAAGCAAGTGTTCGTACCTACACGTACGTACGAACACGAACATAGCGAACACAAACATCAAACTAGAACATTTAGTTTGTTCGTATGGACGGCATTTTCGAACACGAACGCGTTTTTCTTTGTCATGTATACATGGCGGTCAAAATATCACTTCTAGACAAGCGTGCTCCATCTTTGACCACAACGTCACTTACTATCAAGTAAGATAGTGATAAAACGCGAACCTATTAATAATAATAATAAAAAAAAATAGAAGATATTAGACGAGTAAGTACTAGCTTTTCCCAACACTGACACCACAAAATAGATAGGTGCAAAAGTCAATCTACATACAAAGCGCGCTCGAGCAACGCACACATAGACACCGCTCACGGACACGATATCTCGGAGCGCCTCGGCACGCTCGGCGAACAGTTCCGGCTCAAACGCTCATTAGTGTGCGTCCATCGAGCGGAGGTATAAAAATTGAAGTACATACATGAAATTGTCTTCAGTACTTATCTATTTTGAGCTGAGACAGTGTAACCTAAGAACCTTCATTTTTTGAAATCGTAAAAAAAAATGGAAGGCACAACTTTTATTCGTGTATAAAAAAGTTGGTTCAAAGACGTAACATTTTGAAACAGTATAGCATAATAAATGTTATTATTGCCGTACCGAACTATTTTGAAATTCGAACCACTATTAAACTTACAGAAAACTCGTTAAAACTTTAAAACCGAACTCGATATTTCTCACAATGAGCAGGCAAATGAGGTGAAATATTCTTCTTCAATACAGCCAATGAATGAGAACTATCAGAAAAATGCTGGCCTAACAGTAAAAAAATTGCTTGGACACAGGTGCCCAAGTAGTTTTTTATGGTAAAGCATAAATATACATTGCTTAAAACATGTAGGTAACTGGAATAATGCATACTCTTAAAAATAATTACTGGTTTTTCATACTTGAGGTTTGAGATATCTTTATTTTCCCATAAGAATTTACATACATATAATGGTCATACATGTTTGCTCTATGGACTTTATAAGAAACTTTGATCCTTGAATTTGTTTCGATGTTTTTTCTCAGGGTAGTCAGTCAGGGCACTAGGGGCCATCTTTTAGTTGTGTTCTTCATGGGGGGGTTTGCCATAATCGCCACGCTTGGCAGGCGGGTTGGTGATCGCAGTGTGGTTTTTGAAATCTACAGAGAATGCTGCTGCCCATTCTCTGGTATGTCCCTTAGTCGCCTCTTACGACACCCACGGGAAGAGATGGGATGGTGCGATTCTTTACGTCCAAACACCATACGGAACATGTGTGTGATGCACAGGACCGGTCGTTGTGGCGACGCTTGGGGGAGGCCGAAAGACGTCCACTGTTGGACATAGATATGATAATGATGATGATGAGTCAGTCAGGAAACAGCGGCCTTATCTAGTTTAAACTGACAAAAAAAAATTGTAAAAGTGTTTTTTTAAAACCTATTTGCAAAATAAATATCATTTATCAAGATTTATCAAAATAAAATGTCTGAAATTGATTCAGTAGCCGGTTCTAAACATACTATTTTCGGAATGCTCGTTTAGTATGTTAGATGTTGTATAAATATTTGTAGTTAGTTTTCGTTTTATATATTGTTTCAGATATAAACAGATCAAGTAATTACTTTTGACAAGAGGAAAGAATTTATTTATGTTGTGGAAATAAAAAAAATATAAACCATTTGCTACTGGCAGCTGTTTCACCCGCGTAAAATAAGAAAATAGTCTCTCTATGGGATATAAAGTATGTCATGTGCTATTCCAGGACATAGTGTAAACATAGCACGAAAAAGTATACGGTGGATATCCCACCTACACGCACAAAACGTTTTGGGAACACATTCATTGTGCGTACAGCTAGGGAGTGGAATTCCTTGCCGGAGTCTGTGTTTCCTGATAGTTAGAACCCGGGAATCTTTAAGTTGAGAGTGAATAGGTTTCTTCTAGGTAAGCACGTTCCATCGTCGACCGCATCGTCGCTTTCCATCAGGTGAGAAAGCAGTCAAGCGCGAACCTATCAACAATAAAAAAAAAAGTAACAAACAAACACACACATACACACTCACGAACTTTCGCCTTTCTAATATAATATACTTACTAGCTTTTGCCCGCGGTTTCGCTCGTGTAGTTACATAAAATATACTCTAAGTCACTCACGAATAAAGCAACTTCATGTCAGTGAAAAAATTTTAGCAATCAGACCAGTACTTTTAGAGATTATCTCCTGCAAACAAAAAAAAACAATCTTTACCTCTTTATAATATTAGTGTGGTAATTGTGATACTGCCACGTTGATTGGCAATACTCCATCGTGTCCAGATGACAGCAATGTTCGTCGACGGCGCGCACTGTTCCCGTGCGCCTCAAGGAGTTGTCAGCAGCAGCAGGGACCCAGCCGGGTCGAAGCCTACTGGGGCCAGGGTTATCCGAAAGGGCGCTCGAACCCCGGTATGAAGGCTAGAAGGAACGGGGTGGGTATTTTAGTCAGTAAGAGTCTGACACTATCTCCCGCTCCGCCCAAGAGCGGGGTTTGTCATTGGATGATTTTTTCCCACCATAAAAAAAAAAATGACAGCAATGTAGAAGAATCACTAATGTATTAATGTTAAGTTTTGTATGCACAGCTAAGAATAAAAGAAGAATACTTCGGCCCAAAATGCACGATAGGGTTTGGAGGAGTATAGTATGCAGGTAGATGAATGGATAGGAAGAGGAAGGCCAATGAAAAGATAGATGGATTATGAGAGGAGTGATACCACAGTGATACGAAAGAAAAGGGAGTTATTGTTAGTGAGACAGGTGACAGGACAGAAGGGAAGAAAAAAACGTGTTGCGCCGACGCCAAGTAATATGGGATAAAAGCGGAAAGAAGAAGAAGACTTTGACACTGAAGTGTATTTGTTTTTGCATGTGCATATATAATACGTATGTTAGATTACAACTCCGTACACATAAAAAACCTTGAGCAATACCTATTTGAATCTAAAAAGTACATCAAGTTGCGCGAAGGATCCAGATATTTTTCCAGATGTAAATTTAAAGCAAAAACATTACGAGCAACCACGTTTTAGTTGGAAGAAGTCTGTGAATACTAATCCAGATTAATATAAATAAAAAGTCTGTAATGTACAGAAGCGAGCGGAATACATTATTCATCTTTATTTACAACAGTTATTTTGTTTTTGCACTGTTAAACTTGTACCCGCGACTTAGGTTTACTGTCCTCGGACGCATAGCTTCATAGACGCGTATTCGTCATTATACGCTTAGTGTACACCTTTTTTATGGTGGGAAAAATCATCCAATGACAACCCCCGCTCTTGGGCGGAGCGGGAGATAGTGTCAGACTCTTACTGACTAAAAGACCCACCCCGTTCCTTCTAGCCTTCGTACCGGGGCTCGAGCTATCTTTCGAAACTAACCCTGGCCCCAGTAGGCTTCGATCCGTCTGTGTTCCTGCTGTTTCTGACAACTCCTTGAGGCGCGTGGAAACAGTGTGCGCCGTCGACGACTTGGACTTGGTCCGGACAGTTACCGGACGGCCGGACAGCGAGCTACCCAATGCTCTCTGTCCGCAAGCCCGCGCCTACGGTGGCCGGAAATCGGGATCAGAATCCCGGCGGCGGCGGCGAGAACGCTGTTGCCTGATGCGTTCGGCCTCCTCCTTTGCGAGCATTACTGCTTCGCAGAAGTCGGCGATCGCCTGCCACTCCTCCTCGCTCCGGACCATGGCCTCAACAAAGGCCCGGCGCGCTTAGTATACACCTGCTTACATACAAAACTATGAAACTTTATCGACAAACGTTGCCGCATAGCTGTGAGCTGTATGTATGACGAATACTAAAACAGAAAATCACGCAAAAAAAAACGGCAAGAAAATCACGTTTGTTGTATGTCCTATACAGCAATCGTGATTTTCTTCTCGTTTTCCGCGTGATTTTCTTGCCCTTAAATATTTATTTTATTCTGTTTTTTAAGTATTAGTTGTTATGCGGTAACAGAAATACATCATCTATGAACATTTCAACTGTCTAACTATCACAGTTCATGAGATACAGTCTGGTGACGAACTGACAGACGGACGGATAGTGAAGTCATAGTAATAGGGTTCCGTTTTACCCTTTGGGTACGGAACCCTAAAAACCATGCTTATGAAGCTGAAAGTTTGTGTGTGTGTATATTTGTGTAAAAGGAAAAAACGGAAACCTTATAGAATCACTTCGTTGTCCGTCCGTCTGTCTGTCTGTCAAGACCCTTTATCTCGAGAACGCGTGGAGGTATCGAGTTGAAATTAAAACCATATACTCAGGTCTGAGGTCCCTTCAAGCTGTGAAAATCAAATTTCTAAGTTAACGAATAAAAAAATACGGCCATTTATGTCGCAAAAAACGTATATTTTGATACTCTCAAATAACGAAATTCATAGTTTGGGAAGTACTCTATATCCAGAATCTGGCTTCTGAATTTGATGTTACCTACGTCACAAAAAAATAAGAATTTGCAATTCGAAAAAATCTTCGAGACTCCATTCGGAAATGAATATTGTTTTTCACTGACATAAAGTACGCTGTGGTTTTTCATTAAAACTTTTATGCTTGAAAAGTATAATAATTATAATTCTTTTGTTTTAGTGTTATTCTTTTTTTGGAATACAGCATATTCAAATGAAACATTGACTATAAGCTTGTAAGAGCGGTCAACCCAAGATACATTTCATACGACCACTCTTACGTGATTTTGACATTATGACATGTCTTTATCCAGATATTTTTGATATATCTTGTGGATATTATTTACGTTTCTATCAAAATTAAAATACAAATTTGTCTAAAACTAATCCAATAAAGACCTAAGCAGTTTTTCATATGTCTTTACTGGATTACTTTTAATGAACTTTGGTTCTTCGTAATAATTATAAATTAAAAATAAATATCTACAGATACCTTACACATTTAATCCATTTTAAATGACGATTTTTTTTTCAAAAATTAATAAAATTAAAAAAAAAAAACACGTATTTCTTGGAACAATTTATGTGAAATATTCGAATTAATGACGGAATTACCAAATGCCAACAGTCTTCAGACGTTATCTCTCTTTTTCACGTTGCCTTCTCTTCATCAAACTTTGCGATAGATGAAACAACTAAATTTTAAACCATAATCACGTTGACGATAGAAGAGATCTAGCCCCAATCAACTTTTTTTTTGTTCTCTCATCTAATAATTGCGCTCGGAGGATAGAGATTTTTAGCAAATGTGGAGGCAAACTTCGTGAACAATTATTTTGCAGAGACAAATGCCAACTACTATTTGAGCGGGTTAGAGAGATAAGACGGCGCTAGAAGACGTGTGTAGAGTTACAAGGAGATAATGTACAAGACGAAAAATTATTTGCCAGAAAAAAAAAAATCATTTATGTACACACACAAACACTTAAAAATGAAATGGACAAATACAGATAAAAGAGTACAAAGGTACTGCTTATTTCTAATGAAATTTCTTCCAGCAGACATATGACAGGAGAGTTGGATGAGAGATGTAGACACAGTGTATACAAATGAGTCAAAAAATTAAGAATATACTATATAACTTATCTAAATTAACTTATATAATACATATATACATATAAAAAAAACAGTAATTGAAACACAAAAAATAGTTACAATACATAAATTAAATTATAAGTATAATTATTATAAGTATTATAAGTATAAAACTTTTTAGACCACTTGTGTATGAGTCGAGGAAACTAGCGTAAAATATCCTACTATTATTTTATTATGAGCCTGTTTTATCCCACTGCAGGGCAAAGACCTCCCTTCCGTTATTCCACTCTTTTCTGTCCTTAGCCACTTCTGGCCAGTCCAAAAGGTAAAAGTCCAAATCGTCACGCCATCTCCTTCTGGGCCTACCGCGTCGCCGGCTCCTGCTGTTCGGAATCTCAGTTCTTTGTACTCGAAGGATTGATAGGGCAGATTCTGTTTCTCGTCTATAAGACGGACAGGGTAATCTATAAGTTTTTTTTGTCTATTTTTGACACACTTTATGGTCTGGCTAGCTGTTGTTATCACTTATTTGATGTTATTATATTCAGTTTGCACGTCTTCTGAATTTTTTGACCCTAAAATGATGAAACTGTTTTTGATTTGCAAGTCAAATTTTTCTTTGTTTGCAATTAGTGTACTTTCATCTATACGTTTTATTGATTTATTAATCATCATCAGCCTTTTTAATGTTCCCACTACTGGGACTCAGGCCTCCTCTCTAGGAGAGGGAATGGGCCGTAATCCACCACGCGGGCCCACTGCGGATTGGTGAATGTCACATGTCTTCGAATTTTTGGTTCTAGGACATGCCGGTTTCCTCACGATGTTTTCCTTCACCGTTTTGCGAGCAGTGGTGATGAAATAAATTACACAAAGTAATGCGCCTGGCTGGGTTCGAACCCGCGACCTACAACTCGTAAGTCGGGGCCATTACCACTCGGCCACCACTGCTCTTGATTTATTAATCATCTTGCGGTAAATTTTCATGTCAAAACTAACTACGACTCTAAGTGGACGATGATTTGAACTAAATTTTAAACTGTTGAGGAGTTCGACATTCTATTTGTTTGACTGAGGAGAGACCAAAGTCGATCTCATTTTTCGTGTGACCTTCTATACTAGAACAAAAAAAAAATAAGAGGTGTGACATCCACCAATCGAAACTGTCCCGCTTTCAGAGAGGAGACCAGAATCTCAGCATTATAAGGCTGGTTATGCTATACTTTGATATGCTTTCAAATACTAAACTAATAGCAATAATTCCTTTGTTACAGAAAATGTCATCAGACGAAGTCAACTCACGAACAAAACGGGCGTAGATGATATCTGTGCCAGACCTGGAACCAACAGCAAAATGGAACATAACTACAGACACGCAGACAGAAATCATTATAGAAAACGTCATCGAAGAAAAGTACAATCTGACACAAAACTTTTACAATGTTATTACCAAGACAGATGAGACAGAAGATTGTGCTAACGTAACTTTTAATACTACAGAATTCATGTGCAATGAAAAGACTTATGACTGTTTTGAGATAAGTGTTGTTATAATTCTCTGTTTGCTTATAGTAGTGACTGTGATTGGTAATACGTTGATAATTTCGGCTGTAGTGACGACTAAGAGGTTAAGGACAGTGACGAATTGTTTTGTGACGAGTTTGGCAGTTGCGGATCTGTTGGTTGGCATCTTTGTTATGCCACCGGCTATTGCTGTTCATATAACGGGTGAGTTGTTATTATTTCTGTTTTATGTATTTTGCTTTGTTGGTTTCATAGTTATAGGCGCGACTGCTGAGCGTAACTATTATCACTTTTTTTTAAGCAAACGGATTTTCTTCTGCTGGGCAAAAGCCTCCCGGTCTTCTCCTTCCTCTCTGTCTTGGGTGCTCTCTGACTCAATGAGTCTCATGAACATGATTAGATCGTAACCAATATACTATACCAATGTAACCTTTACTATGCTTGACCTCGGTGGTGAACTTTTCCATTGTGTTGCCAGTTCAAAATAAAAAAAAAATGGTGACAAAAGAAAACGGCAGGCTATTCTGTTCTTTGCCTATATCCTTCAGTTCAAGCAGAAGATTGAAAATCTTGTTTAAATAAAAAGAAATATTCAGCTTCTATTCAATTTTGTTACGTATATTGTTATTTTTTTTATCAATAGCGATATTATTACTGAGTAGTAAATTTTTAATCAAACGAATCAAAATTTCGTTTTTTTTAAAGATAGCTGGAGTTACAATTTATTGTACTTTTATACCATGCTGTATTATGTAAATGTCTTACTAGGTAGCTCCCATAGCAATTGGTCACAATATAATTTTATACCCAAAGTAATTAAAATACGGTCCAATTTTATTTGACAGTTAAGTAAGTTATAAAATGATAACGGTAACAAAAACGTTCAAAGAATGGTTTTCAATTTTATCTTTACGAACCAAAAAAGAATCAAGGATTTAATAGGACGTTTCGTGATGGCACGATTGGCGTGGTTCGATTCCAACACGGAAATAGTACCGACATTTCTACAAGGTGCAGTTTTAAAACTGCACAATATTTCAGGAGGTTGTAATAAAACTCATAAATAATCATGTAAAAAAACGATACCTGGTCAATAATCAGTAATACTTGTTATTTAATTTTTTAATTACACTAAACTAAATCGATTGATCGATGGCCGCGGGGGCGTGGCTAGGGTGTGGCGTGCGGGATGATGATTGGATGATACATTATTTATGAAACTATCGTTGCGAGTTAGTGTGTGTGAAAACGCCCTTTATTGTTCCGTGTTTGTGTGTGTGAAAAAAAGTGCGGTTATAAAAAAAAAAAATTACCTACTTATTTTATTATTGATTCGGGTCGAGAATCACTAACATAATTACCTCCTGAAATATTTTGCAGCTTCAAAACGACACCTTGTATATAAGTGGCGAAAATTTGTCATTGCAACCGAGGTGGAATTTACCTAAAGCCAGAACTACATTAGACCGACGCTCACGTGAACCACGCCTGATTTGTACGTAGAACGACGTCGCGTGGCGTGGATCTAGTGTAGCTCTACAAGTCAGTTTCCATATAAAATGTATGGAGACCGACGCACCCAGATCGGCGTACGTATCGCACGTGTGCGCAGTGTAGTTCTTCTACCTTGATCCGTGAGGGTGTTATGGAGTCGAGTGCTGCGGTGACTTTCCACATGTATCAGACGACGGTTTTCACGTCCAGCCTGATACGATAAATGTCATAAATGTGAGAGAAACAAGAGCGAGGCTTCGAGTAAATGTGTTAAAAAATATTTAAATGGCCGGAGTGTCTTATGATAATAACAATATTCCACAACTATCACTATAAGCAGAGCTTGTGTTATAAGTACTAGACAACTGATAAACATAGTTATTTTCTAAATACAATCATATTTATAGATAAATTACACCCATACACAGAACAAATGAACAATACACAGAACAATCATGCTGACCACACAAACATTTGTCCTGGGTGGGAATTGAACCCACGACCTCCGGCATAGCAGTCAGGGCCACTAACCTCTAGACCAATAGACCAGTCAAAGTATACACATTTGTGTCAAACCCATGATACTGGAGTAATTCTTAGAACACAGAAAAAAAATTATTACTATTGCTCAATTCTAATTCAAACAGAACAAAAATAGGTACACGTTCAAAAACTTCTTATTTCGTTTTTTTTTTTTGTAGTAAAACTCAGTATTTCACAAACTTTACGGCCGCGTTCTGCCAAGTTTGTAAGCTGGCTTCATATTCATATTTTTTTATGTAAAAAAGAAACTCAGATGTATTTTTGGATCTTCTTTAATTTACTTATTCAAGCTTGGGTTTCAAGTTCACTTAAAAATAAGTGTATTCTACAAGAGTGAATTGTTTTTTTTTGAGGTGTGAAATCTTATAATAACTGCTCCCACTCTAGTAAGGAGCGAGAGGGTGAGGCAGAATTTTACTGAATAATACCCACCTTTTTTTTTAGGTGGGAAATCGTCCAGTGACTTCTCGCGCTCCGGAGTGGCAGGGCGTGTCAGACTTTTACTGACTAAATTCCACTCCTATGTTCCTTGTTTGTACACTCTTTTTACAAGCATTAGTTTCACCTGTCTCGATGTATGTCTGTAATCAAATCTTGCAAATTAAATCTAATCCATGACAATGCAAAATTATTATGACATGGAGCTGATCTGATGATGAAACTGGAAGGTGGCTATAGGAGCTTGGTAGTTAAACGACACAACCCCATCGAGTTTGGGCTCGTATGATTCGTCTTGACGAGTATTCATTATTTTGGTATAGCGAGCTATAAAAGCTTGCTATGAAAAAATGATTTTTGATTAAAACCTTGTTAGAAGCATTAGTTTTACCTGTCTTGATGTTTGTCTGTAATCAAATCTTGCAAAAATTTGATCCACTTCCCGGCTACCGATTGAGCTTAAATTTTGCATACATGTGTAAATCAGATGACAATGCAAAATTATTATGACATGGAGCTGTTCTGATGATGCAACCGGAAGGTGACTATAGGAGCTTGGTAGTTAAACGACACAACCCCATCGAGTTTGGGCTCGTATGATTCGTCTTGACGAGTATAAAAAAAAAATATTTTCATTAAAAACTTGTTTATTGTACACTTTATGAAAAACACAGTAATAAAAAATATGTCTAGAAATTGTACTGCACAATGGGCGGTCTCATCGCACAGGACAATCTGTTACAGACAACCTTTAAATGGACTGAATGGTTGGAGACAGATTGGAGCTGTCAGTGTACCAAACATCTACACTAATCTACGCTATATTAAAGAAAAGAGAACGCTATATTAAAGTAAAGAGGTAAAGTTTGTTTTTTTTGTTTGTAGAAGGTAATCTCTGAAAGTACTGGTCCGATTGTGAAATTTTTTTCACCGATAGAAAGCTACTTTATCCCTGAGTGACGTATGCGGGCGCAGCCACGGGTAAAAAGGCCATGGTCCGGAGCGAGGAGGAGTGGCAGGCGGTCGCCGACTTCTGCGAAGCAGTAATGCTCGCTAAGGAGGAGGCCGACCGCATCAGGCAACGGCGCTCTCGCCGCCGCCGGGATTCCGATCCCGATTTCCGGCCACCGTAGGCGCGGGCTTGCGGACAGTGAGCAATGGGTAGCTCGCTGTCCGGCCGTCCGGTAACTGTCCGGACCAAGCCCAAGTCGTCGACGGCGCGCGCTTTTTCCCATCGAAAAAAAAAAAAAAAAAAAAAAAAAGCCACGGGTAAAAGCTAATCAGAAATAAAACTAATCTATACATAAAATAAATCTGTAGAAGTTGTGGTTGGGCGTGCATCACATAAAATGTACGAAATCTGTGTAGATAACTTTTATACACAAAAATTATGTGTAACTTAATATATTATTTAGACTTTGTTTCATCTTTGACTATATCGAAACATATATATGTACATTAATCGCCACATCGTCTACATTGTCGCTTCCGCGGACAGGTGCCACAGAACAGCACTAAGTGAACTTAGTGCAATGTGAAGTGTTACTAACATAATCCTAAGTCTTATTTACTAACAACAAGTTGTATTTACCCTATATGTATGTTAGTCTGTAAGGTATATATCTATGGGCCAAGATGCTTGAAAATAAATGATTTATTATTTATTAATTGACTGTTAGACGGTACCGAAGTTTGCAAAACGTAATTTTACAAAATACATAAATCGAAACAACGATAAGTGCCTCTTCTAATAACATTCAAACAACCTCCTTATAATATTAGTTCAGACAAAATAAGATTGAAATCGTATCGACACAGGATCTATTTAATACGGTGTGAAAGTACCTTGGGGGTATTTTTTAGCAAAACGTTATTAGAACCCTTTTTCCTTTCACACCACGGTGAACTCTTACTTTACCAAGATAAAGCGAAAAAAGCGGCTGAAATATATCGGAAAATATCAGGGTTCTCGTAAAAAACGGGGATATAAAATTTATTCCTTTGAAGGTTATGGTTATAAGGATAGTTCAATGAATATTCGTTCGGCCTAAAATCTAGTTTATGTCTTATATACCTATTTCTTTTTCTAGTTAGGATAAATTCAAATTCAAAACATTAAGTGTAAGGATGTGGTCGACGATGGAGCACGCTTGTCTAGATGTAACTAAATCAAGAAAAAAATAAAAATATTTTTATTTCACATAGACACATACAAGGTGTAAGGGCCTATAGCCCTCCACAAACTTTAAGAGCTTGCTCAGTAGACGAAACTTAACACCCTTCCACAAATTTTTTTTACAGGAAACGAAAAAAAAAATCGGCCTCGCCATACAAATTGTCCAATCAAGTTTATCATTTTGTATGGTGAGGCTGATTTTTTTTTTTCGTTTCCTGAAAAAAAATTTAACATACGTAGACGTGATACTAAGCTGGCTTGCAGACAGTGCTGGCTTGCGGACAGTGAGCAATGGGTAGCTCGCTGTCCGGCCGTCTGGTAACTGTCCGGACCAAGCCCAAGTCGTCGACGGCGCGCACTGTTCCCGCCCGCCTCAAGGAATTGTCAGCAACAGCAGGGACCCAGCCGGGACGAACCCTACTGGCGCCAGGGTTATCCGAAAGGGAACTCGAGCCCCGGTATGAAGGCTAGAAGGAACAGGGTGGGCTTTTAGTCAGTAAGAGTCTGACACTATCTCCCGCTCCGCCCAAGAGCGGGGGTTGTCATTGGATGATTTTACACACCATAAAAAAAGACATGATACTAAAATACCGTCCATTTTATTGCTAGAATTCTACCAGTCCTTCTGAATTGTGTCGAAAAACAAAAAGGGATAATTTTATCTGATTGTTATACTTCCCAAAATATCCAGATTACCGAATTTGTTTTACTGCGTCAATTCGTTTTACCCTCAGGAAGATCAAAGATTATTAGCTTCTGCCAGTGGCTTCGCCCGCGTGATGATAAGTTTCTCCTTACAAACTTTGGACACCCTTAAATCTTTTAAGGGGGGGGATTTTTTTAAAATCCTCTCTTAATACTCGCTTTAGTCATAAAAGGAAGCAAAGTTTGATGTTCCTAGACCAAGTAGTACTATGCATTCCAAATGAGAATAGGATCGATCGCCATGTTGTGACGTCACGATTTACCGTCAAATCGAGGAAAGAAATTTTTAAACATTAATTAATTTACGAAAAATTTGATTTATTTATGAACTGTGAATGAAAAAAGTTTAATCAGAATCCAGTTCTTAAATTTTACTCATCTTTGAGTTCTTCAATTTTGCCAAAATTTCTTCGATTTGACAGTACGACGAGACGTCAAAACAAAGGAATCGGTCCTATTCTCATTTGGAACGCGTACTACAGGAATTCTAATCTAAACGAATAATAAAAACGGTCATTATTTTTCAAAACTACTCACGGTTTATGGGATATTAAATGAAAAAAAAAACATTTTAGCGAATGAAGTCACAAGTAAAGAGGTCCAAGGAATAAAAGTTTGCATACAAACGAATGTCCCACTTATCACCCCCTTATAGAATTTTCAAAAAACGCTTTTTTTATGGTGGAGAAAGTCTTCCAATGACAACCCCCGCTCTTGAGTGGAGCGGGAGATAGTGTCAGACTCTTACTGACTAAAAGCCCACCCCGTACCTTCTAGCCTTAATACCGGAGCTCGAGCTCCCTTTCGGATAACCCTAGCCTCAGTAGGCTTCGACCCGGCTGGGCTGCTGTTGCTGACAACTCCTTGAGGCGCGCGGAAACAGTGCGCGCCGTCGACGATTTGGGCTCGGTCCGGACAGTTACCGGACGATCGGACAATCGTGGCCGGAAATCGGACCCCTTCTTAGAGCTTGCCATCATAAAAGGAAGCTTTGTGCAAAATTTCACGTTCCTAGACCTAGTAAATTTGGCTGTGCGTTTATATCAGTCAACCAGTTTCTTCTTTTATACGCGAGTTAAGCTTGTCCTTTGTACATTTATAATATGTATATATATATATCTATACAACATTAGTTTTATTTAGTATGCGAAACCCAGAAACGTGTCTAGTATTTTTATGTAAAAAATCCATGTACATTTCATAACTGTATCATGAAAAATTACAAAGTCATAGGCTTCTCTGTTACCTGGTTCTCCGCACAAATACAGGTTTGCCAGGCCTCCCCCAAGCGTCGCCACATCGAACGTTTCTGTGCAGGTTTTACATATACTAAAAATAATGTATAGATGATTGTAAAAGAAAAATAAATAAAATAAGGACACGAGAAAATCGTGCAAAACATAAACAAAATTAGAAGCATAATCATGTAACAACCTTCATCGTAAACGATACGATCATGTAAGAGTTTTTCTCGGTAAGTGGATCGTGATATTTGCTAACACCTCGCACCTGAGACGCATATAGAATTAGCACAGAAGGTCAACTCCGTACAGCGAACGAAAACTAACGCAATTGACACTAGTAGCAGTGCAAGCGCATTCGTGACTGGCATTTAACGAGGTGCTTTCAATTTAGAAGCGGCCTTGACAGACAAGAACTTTACTTAGTGTAAAGATAGCCATACTGGCTATGGTAAACTTGACAGGTTTACCAGTACAGTTGAGGTTTATATGTAAACCGAAGCGTGTGTGTTGCACAACTGTGCCGTGTGCAGGTTTCCACAAAAGGTTACCTGACAGGTATAATTGTGCAAGCAAACCTGTCAGGTACACCCTATCGTGTATGGCTACCTTGGACTGAAGACTTATTACATCATCATTGCTCTTAAAATCGTTAAGGAAACCCTCGTGAGGAAACTAGCATAATGTTAGAACCAAAAATTCCATAACATGTGACATACATTAATCTGCACAGGGCTCGTTTGTTGGATTGCGGTTCATTTCCTCTTCTAGAGAGGAGTCCTAAGTAGGTACATTATAAAGCTGACCGTGTGTAATCACATTCTCCAAAAATTCCAACATATGTGACATGCACTAATTCGCACTGGGCCCGCGTGGTGGATTATGGCCCCATTACCTGTCTTTGAAAGAGATGTCAAAGTTTTAGTGGTGGAAATATTATAATGTTGATTAAGTATATTATTATGCTAATGATAGCCCGTGGTTGAGCTAATTGCTATTGTGATCCTTCATGAAATGGTCTAATTAATCTTCAACTTGCTTTTTCCACTTGCATGCTTTTAATCAAGTTACGAAACTTGGTAGAATGTTCCCGACCGGAGTTTATATTTTCTGATAGCTACAACCTAGGGGTATTAAGAGGGAATAGGTTGTATGATAATGTTACCAAATTAATTATATTTCTTCTTTATTTATTTATTATTATGACAGTAGGTATTTAAAAAAAAAAAAAAACATTCTTTTACTTAATTTAGCATAGTACTGTTCCAATGCCGACACCGTCATCATCGGCCCAAGCTTAATTTTATCAGCGCTGTGGGCCCGTCAGCATTATGCTGAACATTTGACCATTTTGCGCGGACGTGGGGAATATTTTCCATAGAAGGTTTTTAATTGGTAAGCTAGTCCAAAGATTGCGTCATTTCCTGCAAATAATAAGTTTTTATTTTTCTTTCTTTCTAAGTGTGCTTCACTGTCGACCACATCAGCTCTTACCACCACGTGAGACAGTCGTCAAACGCGAACCTAACAATATTAAAAAAAAAAGACGTGTGGCACTCGGGGTCTGCCGCGGTAAAGCTATTGCATAGCATTTTTATCAACTTATGCAATTATAATTACCTATTTATTTATTTTATTTATGCAATATTTTTTTTCCTTTGTTTTTTTTCTTTGATATTAATTGAAGTTACACTTTCACACATTAAATTGAATTTTGATTGATTGTTCACTCATTTGTTTTCTTATCGGTCACCACGCTCAAAAAAGAAATGAGTGGGGGGTGTTAGGTTATTTTCGTTACGGAATTTCTGGATTCGGTCTCCACGCTCAAGGCCCGCGATAGAAGCTATGCAATAGCTTAAAAATATTAATTTTAAGACTTCCTTGCGTATACCGTCTCCATATGTGTGCGTGCTCATGATTTTACTCGTGCAGTGGACCGTCTGCATCTGTCTGTCTAATGTACTATATATATACACAATATAATGTATCGTGTTCTTGAGATTTTTTCCAATCGCTTACCAAGTGTAACTTGTGCTTCTTAAGTAAATGGGTACGCACTTTGATTTAATTTAGCGCGTTAACGTAAGTAGAATGTGTCTGAGATTTTGATACAATTTATTAAATACTTCTTTTAGGGTCTAGTCTGCACTTAGTGAAGAATACTGTGCCGTTTAAGAAGGTCACATACTCTTTAACTTGCAAACTGGCAAGGTAATGTTACTTTTAAGGTTTATGTTATAAAAAGCTTAGGTAATATTGGAAACATTATTGATAGAAGTTGTCAAATAAGAAAAACACTAAGCATATGAAATATTTTTTTACAAATAATGTACCAAAGAGTGCTTCTGACAATATAATAGTAGTAAATTCAACTAGAAGCCTTACATTTGCGTCCAGAATGGATGGATGACCAGTCGTTATGGCGACACTTATGCCTGTGGCCAACAGTAAACGTCATTCGGCTGAAATGATGATGAAATCCTAACAAAGGACATCAGTATCACTCACTTAAAAAAACAGGGCAAGTGCGAGTAAAACTCGCGTAGATAGATAGATAATAAAAATAAAATAAAATAAAAATAGCCTTTATTTACTTACTACGAGTACATTACATTACGTTTCCAAAGTTTTTTTACATTTACAAAAAAAAAAAAAATACTTTAGAACACTTAAATAAATAAATACTGTTTAAACGTTTATCCTATGCTGGTAGTAGTCGCCTCTGCGGCGTAGGCCTCTCCTAAACCTTTCCAGATATTTCTCTCTCTGGCCACTTGCATCCAGTGATTTCCGCACTTGTGGCTGAAAACGTCTCTCCATCTTTTTCCTGGTCTTCCTTTTCTCCGTTTTCTGTCTCTTGGTACCCACTCTGTTAAACGTTTGGTCCATCTGTTTTTCATCCTACAAACATGTCCGGCCCAGTGCCATTTGAGCAGTCGAATTCTTTTTATTACGTCTATTAATTTTGTTTTCCTTCTGATGTCACTGTTGCGTTTTTTGTCTGATAATTTGATACCGAGCATACTTCTCTCCATCTTTCGTTGACACACAGCAATTTTCTCTTCGTCCTCCTTTCTTACTGACATGGTCAGATAGATAGATACATCAATAATAAAATAACAATAGGAAGGATACGTTTTAAGTTAGCGATGGGACCGCCCATTGGCGGTCCCATCGCTAACTAACAATCGCTAACCATACAGGTTACGATACGTTCCCTGGCAAACATTCTAGCTTAGCTAGCAAATAAAACATTGCTACACTGCTTTAAAAATACGGAAAATAAACGATTTATTTAAAAATGAGACTTTAAGTCTGGTAACTGAACCAATAAGTATTATTTAATTTAAGAAAATACGACATAGAATTAATGAGGGCAACGCAGAGAGTCATCAAATTAAACGAATAGATTTGAAGTCTTATTTGATTTGTTACATCTCGATTCAAGTGAATCATGTTTTAATATTTCTGTTTCATTTTCTGTCTATATTGACACGACGAAAACATAATTAATTTCTGCTTATTAGGGGGCACGGCAATACCCCATCAAGGCGAGCAAAAAATGGGCACGGCAGTAACACCCTTTTCTCGAAACAGTTCAGGCGATTTTCGATTCCCTGTAACTTAGTTGTGTATAAAACTATAAGCCTGAATTTTTAGTAACCAAACAGGTATTGTATAAACACTTAATACCAAATCGGTTAATTTATTTAACCCGTACTAAAGTTACCTTGATGACCTATATTGGTTTGGCAATTGGACTTAACAATCTAATACGTATTACTTGTGACATACATACGATTGCCAAGTCAATCTAGGTCATCAAGGTCCCTTATGTAAGGACTAAATAAATTAACTGACTTGTTATTAGGTACATGGATCTCACAACTTTTTACGGAAGAACCGAGTTGCAAGCCTTGGTTTTATGTTTTTGATGATATTGTACTTTAACCGGAGCTAAATATCTCACAACTTTAGTATCAAATGAATACTAGAAAATTGACGAAAGTCAAGCACATGATAAATTATTATTGATACGTCATACAATTACCGTCACGGATCTTGAGCGCTCGGCGTCAGAGTGGGGATCGCTTTGCGCATTCCATACATTGGCGAGCCAATCGTCGTCGTTGTTAGATACACGCAGCAAGATAGGGAACGAATCATGAGTGACGTCTATGACGCAATGGCGCGGCGAGCCAATCACTGTCACTCACCGCCCGCGACTGAAGGGATGTTTTGCTCCAGTAACGAGCTGTAACCTTTGGTGTCAAACTTGTAACTTTTTTGTGTGCAAAAATTGTTGCAATCGTTTCAGTTACTGATCCAGAACAAACTACATATATTCAGGTTTTGCATTATACTGAAAATATCATATTGTTGTTTATCATAACGTTATATAGTAAAATTGGTCTAGTTTGTCCCGTCATCCCCTTCATTACCCACTGCGACCCCGAATACCTACTTCACACACATTACAATGCATTCCAAATGAGAATAGGATCGCCCGCCATGTTGTGACGTCACGATTTTCCTGTCAGATCTAGGAAAGAAATTTTTAAACATTAATTAATTTACGAAAAATTTAATTTATGAACTGTGAACGAAAAAAGTTTAATCAGAATCCAGTATTTCAATTTTACTCATCTCTAAGCTCTTCAATTTTGCCAAAATTTCTTCGATTTGACAGTACGACGAGATGTCAAAACATAGGAATCGGTCCTATTCTCATTTGGAACGCGTAGTACCTACCTACCTACATTTTAAATGAAACCAAATTAGTTAAATAAAGTAAAAAAATAAATAAATAAAAAATGTATAAAATATTCCACGCTCAGTAGGTAATGGTCATTATGTAATGTTGTTGTTGATACTTCACCCAAATTGTATCCATTTGTACTTAACCTATAAAATGTACTTGAGTATAAAAATGGAGTATTCTGGACTCGGGTTTCACTAATTGCTGTTTCGTTTGCGAAAAAAGGTAAAATACCTGAGTACGGTCAGCACCGTAAGTTGCTTTTGAAAAAAAAAATTTTTTAATTCATACAATATTTCGATTTTCGAAATGGGCTGTCCTCTAATCGTGTGTTTTTTAACGGAAATTCTCGAAAACCGCGAGTTAGTTCAACTAATCCACATAAGTATTTTAAAATAGAAAATAAAACGACTGCAAAAAAAATCCACAAAAAAATCATAAAAACTAATACTTAAGTCATTTTTCAAGCATTCTGATGCGGTTGGTGGCAGTTATTTTATTTTATTCATAGATTTCATGAACCTTTTAGTTATTTTTTTCTTATTACACTTAATTATGTATATTTATATATTTTTTATTTAATATACAAAAATCTTGCGTCTCAGTGTTTGTTATCGAGCTACTTCGAAACGGCTAGAGTGCTAGACCGATTTTTATAAAATTTTGCTGTACATTTGATCGGTCTGAAAATAGGTCGCAGGCTTTTTTTTTATCCTCCTACCCCCACATAATCATTGTTCATTTGTATGTATAATATATCTAAAAATATATTAATATATTTATTATTTTATTTCTTTACTTTAAGCTGCACCTACCATGTTATGTTTCTGCACCACCCTAAGGTCGATTAGTAGAAAAAGCTTAAGGCATTAAGTCCACTTTTGTACAGTGTTTATTACTAGTGAACAAACTTTTATTAAATAAATAAGTATTTATATTACTGAACAACGTATACCAGGTCAGATAGTTCTACGAGTATTATGATATAATACTCATAGAACTAGACACTATGTTACAATTTACATTGTATTTTAGTGTGTTATATGTATGTTTGGAATTGCTTCCTGGAGCTCTGTAGTTTAATACCCCACGTGATCATGTTACAAAAAAAATACGACCTACCCTGATGGCGACCCTTTTGTTTTTTTCTCAATTGATACAGCCTGTGTTCCTTCAGCAATCAAACCCAACCTAATGATACCTTATTTGTTGAAATCCATCCAACCATTAGGAGCTACAGGGCGTGCCAATATACATACATATACACACATATACATAGGTACATACACACATAAACTCGTCCAAAAAAAATTGTTTGTATTTGAAGGAATCAAATATAAACAATTTTTTTTTGTGAAAGTTTCTATTAATAGAAGTACCTACTGTTTGGATGACAGAATTTCATTACTGTTATAATGATAATATCGTTAAATGTCATGGGTTATTTATTATAAACTATAGTAACGATTGCATCACTGCTTACGATCAGGTCCCGAATATGAGATATAAAATGTTTCTTTTTAAAAAAAAAGTCCTATGATACTTCATAGGACTTTTTTAAAAAATTATTTAATATAAATTATTTGTACGGAATGAGAGAATATTTCTTTTATTTCTGTGTGTAAGAAAAAATGAAAAAGATTCACAATTTTTATATTTTTTACCTTATGAAAATAGAAATATCTAAGAGTGCATAACATTATGTACATGAAAAACTTAAATATTAACTAAACTATTTATACTAAAACCTAATAATGTACATAAATATAATACGAAAACACCTAAACTGACTGAAAAAATTTATTTTTACTTAAAAATTTTTTTTCTCGACTAAAACGTTTTGTACATATAAAAATACATTTTCTTTTAAAGCTGACTGTACTAAGCCATATCTACTTACCTTAATGTCCAACTGAAACACTTTCATACATTTTATATAACTCTCAGATTACTGGGAACACTTAACCTTAGCCTCTGTTGAAAAACTTCTTAAAAGTGAAACCTATAGGTGATTTAGTTTTTCAAGAATTTTTTTTCTAAGGGTCATTTCATACCAAGACGCGACGCGATGCGTTTATAAGACAGCAATATAATTTGTTTTTTTTTTAGGATTCAAAACGTACACATGAACAATAAATATTGATGTATACAAGGTGTAAGGGACAGCCCTCCACAAACTTTAAGGGCTTGCTCAGTAGACGAAACTGAACAACCTACCATGAAAGATTTTTCAGGAAACGAAAAAGAAAATCCGCTTCACCATACAAAATTATTAACTTGATTGGACAGTTTGTATGGAAAGGCTGAATTTTTTTTCCGTTTCCTAAAAAAAAATTTATGATGGGTTGTTCAATTTCGTCTATTGAGCAAGCCCTTAAAGTTTGTGGAGGGCTGCCCCTTACACCTTTTATAGGTTTTTATTTTTTAATACATTTATTGTTGTCGTAGGTTCAAACTCAGCCAGGCGCATTACGTTGTGTATTTTATTTCATCATCACTGCTCTCAAAACGGTGAACATCGTGAGGAAACTAGCATGTCTTAGAACTAAAATTTTGAAGACATGTGACATTATTATATAATATTAGTGTTGATAGTGTAGATAAACCATGTTCAGGTACTTACGAAATTCCAAAAGTCAGTCAGCCAGAAAAAAATCTAATTGCGCATTCGAAAGCGTAGATCTCTATGGAGAAGAATGTGCAAGAAACTCCATGGACACTCTTTTCAATCATCATCTTACAAATATCTATGTTACATGCTTCTTGTCGCAACTAATATGAAAAAAAATCTGACATATTTAAGCATTGTCGCGTCGAATCGCGTCGTGTTGCAGTGTGAACTAGCCCTAAGCTTTACAAATAAATTCGATTATTACCTTTATAGAAGTTTGACCTGCGAAATGGGTCTCTTTAGTAAAGTGATTGATGACTGATTTTGAAAGGACTTAAATAGTAATTATGGCTTTTTTTCGTAAAAGCTTCTGTGTACCTTTTTGGGGTTTTGTAATAATGAGGTGGATTACTTTTGAAGAATGCTACTATATAGATTTTTTTCTTTGCGGGTATAAAACTTTGTTCAGGGGAAAAATAATGAGGTGCTGGCCATTAATGGTATTGTTAGAATGTATTTTGTTAGCAAATGTTGTTTGTTCTCTTTAAAAACTTATAAATCTTTCTTGGGAAATCATGGAATAACATTTCCTACTCTAGGAAAATTTGTATTTGTACTGACTGAAACCATTCATGGTCCATCAATGAGGGTGTTCTAAAATTATGTTCATCCGGTGGCAGCACTGAGCCGTAAGGTCCAAGCACCGGTCAAACCGCTTATATTAATGACATTAGTTAAACATCAACGTCAACGTCAGACGTCAACGACATGTATGCGTTTTTTTTTGTTTAAATATGGCAACTTGTTTCTAACATTACTGCCAGTATCAAGTTTTGAGAGCTGCACTAAGTCTGTCTAAAAAGTCAACCGACTTGGGAATTTTGTATAATATTTAATTATTTAAAAAATACTTATATTCGATACTTTTTATAAGGTTCTTCTATTAGTAAACAATGATCAGTATCTCTTAATCAACCTTGATTATTGAACCAGCGTTGACTACATCAGATTTCATTTTACCTTAATAATTACCCAAGTCGGTTGACTTATTAGACAGACTTCTATGCGTTTTCAAAGGAAAAGACCTGATGGCTAGGTGGCGCAAACTGTTGGTGTGAATTTTTCTGAACACCCTCATTGCTGTTTGGGTTCCAGGGTAGCGGTGACTCACCTTTGTACTCTTCTATTTGTGTTTGTTCTTTTCAGTTTTAAGTGTTTGTGTGTACCATCGCGGTCATTTCTGTCTAAAAATATTTTTGTTTGAATGCTGCGGCGCGGCGCCAAACTAAACCCTTGTAGTTTTCGTTTCGAGTGCAAGAAAAATTAGCTTAGCGGTGGTCAGGCGGAAGTGTCTTTGATGATACATAAATAAATAAATAAATATAGGTACAACTCCTTACACACGAGTTCAAAGCCTAGACTGGTTTATCTGTGGCACCCCGGGTATCCATGAGGATTTCCCACTCCTGGCGAAAAATACCTCCATAGACCAACTGAGTTTTACTGGGGCCAGGGTTATCCGAAAGGGAGCTCGAGCCCCGGTATGAAGGCTAGAAGGAACGGGGTGGGTCTTTTAGTCAGTAAGAGTTTGACACTATCTCCCGCTCCGCCCAAGAGCGGGGGATGTCATTGGATGATTTTTTCCCACCATAAAAAAAGACCCACTGAGTTTAAACACAACAGGCAAATATACCTTTTACCTAAATAATATTTTTGCATTTTCATTTAAATTTTCAATAAGTTTCTATTAATTTATTAAAGAGATGCAAGATATGGGCAGCCTGAATTTCACAATCACTTTAAAAATATCATTTACACAACCAATAAAAAAAACTTATTTTCAACCCGGTTGCCCGGAAAACCGGGTTTTTATGGGAAACCCGGAAAAAAACCGGGTTTTAATTTTGGCCGGTTCTGCATTCTCTACTCGATACACATGTAGGCAACTTTAAGTTCACTCGACAGTACCATCTCAATGGATCCAATCTTGATTGAATTGTGATCAAAGGAAACGTACATCTCTTTGAGACGTGGTTACTTTTATTTTAACTGAATTGGTTAAAGGGACACACTCCCATGGGTATAGTTTGTGCCACACTGATCCCCATTTCCGGGTTGCTAATAAAAATAACTTTTTTTACTACACTAGATGAATTCTCGAAACTGTAGTTGGTTTGTAGATAAGTGATTTATACACAGCACACTATTTAATGTATAAAAAATATTTCTAACTTTTGACAAAGAAACTCATCGTAGTTTATCATAAAAGAGATGAAGAATACGTATTAAAAGTGCTTCCATAGTAGCATCTAATGCAAAAATCTCTTCTTCTTTTTCTTCTTCTTCCTATCCTTATCCCATATTACTTGGGGTCGGCGCAACACATTTTTTTCTTCCATTCTGTCCTGTCACCCGTCAAACTATCACTAACTCCCTGTTCTTTCATATCACTTCTCACACAATCCATCCATCTTTTTTTCGGTCTTCCTCTCCCTCTCCATCCATCTACATGTATACTCAGAACTCTTTTAGTAATATGCGCTTCATCCCTCCTCTTCACATGACCATACCAAGACAACCGATTACCTTTCAACTTTTCAGTCAATGGCGGCACTTTCAAACTTCCTTTTTTTAAATATACTCTTTTCTCACTTTATCCATTCTCGTCACACCACACATCTAATACAAAAATCTATTGATAACAAAATAGAGTTATAAAATTTTGTGTTGCAGCTACATTATCTATCATCATCATTCAAAATTTAATATCTCCACCACACGCGATTTGTTATGGCCCTCACTTATGGCGTATCTATTGAACTTGTCCCATGCTGATTAAATCCTAGGCCCCGAGCTGAGCGAGCTAGCTACTCCTTGCAGGTAATACCGACGGCTTGAATATTGACATTGACCAAATGAACACAATGTGGACGCGCATATTCGTGTATAAAAATGGAATAAACGCCTTCACTATGAAGGACCAGCGCGGTCATTTAAAACGTCTACGTGCATATATCAGAACAGTCAAATAATCTTTTACTATCTCCTCATGAGTCTCTGAGGATATCCTAACCCATACCGTTATAGATCCTCCACCAAATGGCACCTTTCTTCAAACTGTTAAGCAATTTTGGGGCCATTTGTTGGCCTATATAGGTCCATATTAGTTTTACAAAGTCGTGAACGGACCGTGTCAGAGCTTTTGTGTTGAATTTTTAAAGGCTTTTTCGATTTCGCCATATCGATTTCTTTATTATAAAACTTCATGCAACATAAAAGTACATAGGTGGTCTTAATGCCTTAGGCATTCTCTACCAGTCTACCTAGAGTGGTGAAGACAAAACATGGCAGGTACATAAAAAAATAAAAACAAATAAACAAAATAATGTATAATAATACTGAATGTGTAATATAGTGTTCACGATAAATAAGTCTTTTCACGTAGTTGTGCGCCTTGGTCTACCTTTTCTTGTTTTTCTGATAGCCATGGCCTCTTGCAATCGCTAAACTTCTAAGAAATAAATAAACTTTTATCAATTAAAATCTTTAGTATTAACATTTATGTAGATTGAACAAGAAAAAACTACATTGTACACAACACGATAATAACTCTTACCTAAAACATGGCGTCTCTAAAAATTGCTCCGCATCGCTGTCGACTGGAAGTGTGCCCAAAACACCTGCCGCATTGTGACCCAAGTTGCTGGCTTACCTCGGTCATAATTAAACTGTTTTTATTTTATCAAACTGTTTGTTTTTTTTTTTTAACATAGTAATATTTCCAGATAGATGTCCAATCCGTACTACACAATCGATTCTTAAAACTAAATGTTGCTTAACCACCTAAGTGTTATCATCAGATATGCTTCAAGAAATGTTATTTCTTCCAACAATAAAAAAAAACCTTCAAGAGCCTTCGTTACACAAATAACAAAAAAAAAAACGAAAACATAACGACCACTTCACTTCAACCGAAAATCAGAGAACCCTTGAAAAAGTGACAAAAAAAATCACGTTATAGATGTTTCAGAGCACTCCTAAATATATTTTGTGTTCGAAGCAAAAAATACAGTAATAAAATCATTGTACTAATAGTCGTGTCAGCCAATGGCTTAATAGCCAGGAGCTTAGTCCGACACTTTAGGAGGCTCGCGTTAGTCAACTGGATCAAGGACTTGATTCAGAAAGTGGTACTCCTGGACACGGTTCGTATTGTTAGGAGACCCTGTTCCCGATACCGTTGGAATACTCTTTTTTTTTAATAAATTTTTCAATATTTTATTTTTGAAATATTTAAAATGTAACTAATGTGTTGTAAGTGAAATAAAGAAAATAATAAGAAGGAACTTTATTTCAAACTTTATACACATTATAATATTAGAAATACTTAGGTACTAACTATGTAGTAAACCACAATTGATAAAAAAAATATTAAAACCAACAATCAATCATTTTGACTCGTGGAGCACAATCCATTGTAACAGAAACAGATCGGAAAATATATTTCATTGACACACGAGAAGTACTTCAGAACCGATGCATATCTTTCTATAGGTATATAATTATATTTATAAATCTGTAGAAGTTTTTAATTGTGCGCGTATCACGAAAAATGTACGAAATCGATGTAGATAACTTTTATACATTAAAATTGTGTGTAACTTGATATATTACTTAGGCTTTGTTTCACTGCAATCGGTTTACTATATCGAAAGATATACTTCATTCATTGACTGTTAGGTGGTTCGAAGTTTGCTGGATCAGCTAGTATGTAATAAAATTTTATATCAAAGCTTTCTATGAATATAAAGTCTGCTTTATAGTTCCGGAAAACACGAAAATGGATTTCTGCAAGAGATGGAAAATCTAGCAGTTTCACTGCGTTGTAAATAATTTGAATGCTACTTATGGAGAACTACTTTTAAACGAGAGAACCCACGCTCAAAGCAATTCGATACCTCCTACGCATAAGATAGTAGGTACCTAAAGTAAAAAGTGCATTTATTTTAATTTGTTAATGATAAAAAGTACAGTTTTGAAACACTTTTTTAACGTTTAAGTTTAAGATCACAGTACTGCTACTGTAAACTAAACACCCATACGTTAATAGATATTGGAGTGCGTTGGGGTAAGATCAGCGGCCGAACGCATCAGGCAACGGCGTTATCGCCGCCGCCGGCCGCCGCCGCCGCCGGGATTCTGATCCCGATTTCCGGCCACCATAGACGCGGGCTTGCGGACAGTGAGCAATGGGTAGCTCGCTGTCTGGCCGTCCGGTAACTGTCCGGACCAAGCCCAAGTCGTCGACGGCGCGCACTGTTCCCGCGCGCCTCAAGGAGTTGTCAGCAACAGCAGGGACCCAGCCGGGTCGAAGCCTACTGGGGCCAGGGTTATCCGAAAGGGCGCTCGAGCCCCGGTATGAAGGCTAGAAGGAACGGGGTGGGTCTTTTAGTCAGTAAGAGTCTGACACTATCTCCCGCTCCGCCCAAGGGCGGGGGATGTCAATGCATGATTTTTTTCCCACCATAAAAAAAAGGGTAAGATCGGCATTGGGGTTAAAACGTATAAATATAAATTATACCACTTATTTAGCTTTATTTTTAATGCTAGTCATATTGCGTGCCGCGTCATTATGTTCCATCTTGCCCAGCATTGTGGCTGGCATTAAAAATAAAGCTAAATAAGTGGTATATTGATTTATACGTTCTTACCCCAATGCCGATCTTCCCCCAACGTATCTTATTAAAAATAACAATTATATAACTATCTCCCTAGCTAATCATCATTTTTCAAATTCCTTGGGGTCTACTTCCAGTCCAATTGGATGCGGCTGAATACCCGTGTTTTACATGGAGTGACTGCCTATCAGATCTCCACAACCCAGTTACTGGGCAAAACGATACTCCTTGGATAGACTGATGGTCAGACTTTCTAACTTGACTTTTTTTTTTAAGGACTGTCAAAGATGTATAAATGGCAACCGGAACGTGCTTAAGTGCTTTACGTGCTTTCTAAGGAATTTATTGAAACATTCACATTGGTACTTGCCCGATTTTAAACCCGTAATCTTATGTATGAGAGGCGTGTGTCTTAACCACTGGACTATCACTACACTACTCTACCACTAAGGAACATAACATAACAACACCATAACACATTCATAAACGACCGATCCTGTGCGTCTCGCGTCCACCGCATTCCCGCGACACAAATAAATAATAATTATTTATATTTTTTTTTATAAGAGAAGTTTTATTGAAAAAAATGTTTACAATTGCCGTCACGGATCTTTAGCGCTGGCTTCAAGATGCGCAGAAGTCAAATATTCGGTCTCTTTAGTGGTGCGAAGTGAGACGCTGGAGCGGGGAGTGTCAGTGATTGGCTCGCCGCGCCATCGCGTCATAGACGTCACTCCTGATTCGTTCCCTGCGTTGCTGCATGTATCTAATAACGAAGACGATTGGCTCGCCAATGTATGGAATGCGCAAAGCGATCCCCACTCTGACGCCGAGCGCTCAAGATCCGTTTCGGCAATTGTACATTTTTGTTTGTTTATGTTTGTGTTTATCTTGTGTTTTGTTTTGTTTAAGTTTATTAAGTTTATCTGTTTTCTTATTTTGAGTTTGTGTTTGTTGTTTTTTTTTTATGTTATGTTTACTATTTCGACTTTATGCGTAGGAGGCATTGTTTCAAGGAATGTAAAAGTATTTTTAAAGAAAATCAAGAAGCACATATCTCGTCATAAACTCATAATGAAAACTTCAGTTTCAACTTACGAAACTAACTGAAAAATAAACAATTTAACCTAACACGTAATATCATAAAAGAGCATGAGCTTCGAGTTTCCACTTTCGACTTGGGTTACCTAACTTAGATAAGAAGACCGTCATAATGTACTGTCAACAAAAGAGTTTGGCGTGTAAGTTAGGTAATAAACGTCTTAGGTGAGGAAAATATGAAAATAACTAGTCATATTTATTTGGTATAGATACATAATATAGTGGGTAAGCTTGAAATGTGCACTGTTAGTTTTTTTCACGAATTAAATCATCAAATAATTTTAAGAGAGATTCAGACTTTTACTGTCTAAATCTCACATTTAGGGTATGCGAATTCCCGACAATTTCAAAGTCCCAGGACACGAGACAGCCTACAAAGTCCCTGGAATTCCCGGGTCCCTGAGACTTTTTTTTTCCAAACTTGTGAAGAATTATAATTGAGTTAATTTCTAGTGAAACGTATTAAAAATAGGCATTTTTTGTAAAAATCAGCGTTTATTTTATCCGAAAATTAAATATTAATAACTTTAACGTCAATCTCAATCTTAATAACTGCTTTGTTAATTTTTTTTTAATCACACAGCAGCCCCGGCAAGAAATGTATAGCTAGCTACTTTATTTATTTTGTCGACTGTACATAAACATCCGCAGCACGTCAACTCATAACATGTAGGTAGACTCAGGCAGTTTTCACCTCCATTCATTTTTATGGTTAAGGAACTTGGTGTAGTTTCTAAATATACTCATAAATAGACAATATTAGGCCATATTTCTTAGACCTACCAGACAATAGATATATTTTTATATTTTTAATAAAGTGTTGGAACCCCAACAATATTTTTTTTAAACGCAAGCCTATCAATAATATAAAATAAAAAACTGTGCAAAAGGAAATATCGAAAGTAAGTATCGAAATATCCAGAGAAGCTTGAAGGCGCTTCAAACGTTTTTTTTTTTTTGTGGCGGCACCACTGCACACGAGCCACAAAAAAGGCCGCCTCAAAAAGAAGCTTGAAGCGGCGTTTTTTTGTGGCCGTGTACGGGGACAAAGTAAAGGTCTGATTCTCCTTCATGCTCCACCAAAACAAAATAACCTTATTATTATTATCTTTCATTATATGTATTTATTAATGAAGACCCTGCGGTTCTGGACCTTTCAAAGGCATTAGAGGGGCCGATGCCAGGGACGACGCCAGTGCCGAAGCCAACTTAGACAATTTATTATAACTATAATTTTTGACGGTGTAATCCAAACACTACCAAAACATCTATGAAGCCAGTTAATCACACCCGCTTCTTTATTCTCCAGGTAAATGGGAGCTCGGTTGGATTCTTTGCGACATCTGGATCAGCCTGGACATTCTCCTCTGCACCGCCTCCATCTTATCCTTATGTGCCATCAGCGTCGACCGCTACCTCGCCGTCACCAGACCTTTGACGTATTCAAGAAGAAGAAGATCTAAGAAACTCGCTTTGACTATGATCTTCTTCGTTTGGATCGCTGCTGGAGCGATTACTTGTCCTCCGATGTTTGGTTGGTAAGTACTTTGCTTTGTTTTCTTAATCTTATTTCTTTGGCTTTGCCTAGTTTGCGTATTTAGTTAAAATCAAGTTTTGTTATAGAATAGGGTAGTTTCCAGGGTCAAAATAATTAAATTTTATTTAGTCCGTATTTTAGATTATAAAAAAATAAGGGACACGAATTTTTTCTTTTTCGATTAAACAAAAAACAACAAAGATATAGCCCGTTAAAGTTACGTGTGACGTCACCCCGTGCGAAAAAATGCAGCACGGCGTGACGTTACACGTAACTTTAATGGGCTACATCTTTGTCATTTTTGGTTTAATTTACAAATAAAAAAATACGTGTCCCTTATTTTTGAATAATCTAAAAGACGGACTAATTACATTTTTTACGGCAACTTGCCTATACTGTCACTTTGTTTTCCATATTATGCGAGGGTAAACCGTTCTATTGTTTTTGCAGTAGTTGGCAGCTTTAGAAAATCAGCCTTCTCGGCAAACTCCGCTGTGGTAGGCAACACTACACGAGTATGATAAAATAGAGCTTATTATTATTAGAGTTTCATTGAAAATTCAGCTCTATTTTGTCGTACTCTTAAGATATAAAACTCCACCAAACCATTACAATATTTACTAGGAATCAATTTGCGAATAATAAAAAAGAGTCACTGAACTGAACACGAAAAATTCCGCCAGAAACTTATAAGAATTTTTGTTCATTAATTTTGAAATCTTTTGTTGAAATACCGAGCTAAGCGTGTTACACAGGACGCTAGATTATTGAAAAAAAAACAACATGAGGCAAAGACAGGAAGATACTGTTATTTTAAAAATGTGAACATCATTTTTCATTTTTTTTTTTTAATAATATTCTTTATCTACGCGAATTTGTAGATCGTTATTAACTATGTATCATACATGACGATCCAGATTCAGATATTTTTATTTGGAAAACATAGGTAGGTAAACAAAATTACAGATATTGTGATGTCAATATAAATGAACACTATGTCTTGCCGTCAATGGCGTACAAATATTTACATTACAATTATTATAGAGAATTAGAAAATAATAATAAAATAACAAATCATTCAAAATTAATTAAAACAAATTCAAAAATGATAATTAAAAATAAAATATAGTATTAAAACATTATTATTAAAATCAATTATAAAAAAAATAGAGTATAAAGCATCATTATTAAAATCAATTATAAATAAAATCAATATGCAAAAGTTTATAAAATATTATTAAACAATGAAAAAGTGAAAATGAAAGAAGACAATGTGTTGCGCCTACACCAAGTGACATAATCTACAATGGCAGAATTTATGACAATGATCAATTTGCTAAAGCTTATTTTGTAGACCGAAGGTGCTTGAATTTAATGCACAACAGTTTAGTAAATGGTGATGACAGTTTCATTAAAGATTAAGTACTTTAATCTCCTTTGTAACTATTAACTTCCTCATTCCATAATGAAGATACAAACAGTTGTGAAATTGCTCAACATCTAGTTAGATGTAATAGCTATAGCAAGTTGTAAGACTCAACAGTGCGCAAACAATTATTGTGTTCCTCTATGTCTGCGAATTGCGCCATCTGTTGTTACGTCAGAGGCTATCAGTAACTATACAACATTAGTTTTTAGTTTAAGCGAAACCCATAACATGTATCCTAGTATTTTTAAGTAAAGAATCTGTGTACAAAATTTTATAAGTGTATCTTGAAAAATCACCATGTTAAAATCTTGTTATGGTACCTAATTGTCCGTGCAAATACATGGTCACCAGGCCATCTGGACGACTGAGAGGTTATTTCACCCAGCTGTGCGTTGGCTCCTAATGCGTGCTTATAACCTGCCGTGATTTGTGTGTACTTAGTGTCTATTTTGCCAAGTTGTACGTATTTAATGGGACAAAAAATAAAACATTCTGTAAAACTTATTGGAATTGATTCAGTTACAGATTCTGAAAAAACTATATTCTAGGTAGGGCCTCTGTTCGTAAAGGAAAGTATTGATCTGATCCCGAACTTTCGTCAAAAAATCCCAGAAAATTTCATGATATTGGTGAGCTAAGCCACTAGAATGAAAACAAGCAAAGGTTATTAAAATTGAGAATATCTTGTCGGGAAATTGAAATAATATTTAATAATCATAGCATGTTTGGCAAAAAAGAAATCCAACATGGAATCTTTTGCAAACACAAGATCAATTTAATACGAAAAATGAATGTAGATAAAATTTAATTATTCCGAATACCATTAGGCATTCCGTGCCCATCACTGAAATTTCTTTAAGTATTTAGATTCGTAAGATACAAAAATATTTAATTTCATCTTTCTATCTCTTTATTCAATTTACGAAAGAATTTTCAAAATCTGGCTACAAACCAAGACGATTAACATAATATTACGTTCGGTAGCCAAAACAGGGAAACACTCCAAAGTATTACAGGAGCAGAATAGCAGGTTTCCGTGAATAAAATCTGAAACAGTGACCTTATTTGACTTGGCACGGATGCAAACAAATGAACCGGAATTGTTATAGCAGAACTGTAAACGTAGAATGCAAAGACTCATGAAGAGAAAGTTTCAAGAACATGACTTATTAAGAACTTTGAAGCTTTAAATTTGAATGATGCCAAAAAAAAATATACACAGTAAGGGCAGGCCTTAGCTTGCCTGTGAAGGGTAAGGAGAGGTAAAACATATTCGTTTCTAGTGCTGGAATATATAAAATTCAAGTCGAGGAAGAAAAAACATCAATCACGTTATCAGAAGATAAAATTGAGGAATGCTATTATTTAATTTGAAAATATACTAAATTCAAGGTTTAAACAATAATGAGAAACCAAATAATAATAAATCAACTAAGTATACATTTTAATCATATCTGGGAAAGTATCAAGACGTATGATTTGGAAAACAATTTTTGAAGCCAAAAGATTGTTTCAAAAAAATATTAGAATTTTTAAGTTTCATTCGTTAATCTTTGGTATAAACATAATATAAATTTAATTAAAAGAAGAAACTGACTGACTGACATATCAATGCATAGCCAAAACTACTGGAACTATCTATATGATGATGTTTTCTTTATATGATGTAAGCGAGTACTAAGAAAATTAAACTATTTGGAAATTCAACGTTTACGGGGGTCAAAAGAGAATATTTCATTTGCATGCCAAATTAATTTCCGTTAGCCAATATACTTGAAAGTTAGCACATATCATTTATATTGTATTTTTCAAAATTACCTTCCATAGGATTATAGTTTACGAGGGTTTGAGGATTTTATCATTAATCTGCATGGTTCAGATATATATACATATATTTGACCATTATACATGTTTACTGTATGGACATTATAAGAGACTTTGACCTCTGATTTTGTTTCGGTGTTTCTTCTCAGGGTAGTCAGCTCGGAAACACCGGCCTCATCTATGTAGTAATAAAAATTAACGTGTAAAGGTGATTTGTTTTTTTAAACATATTTGAAAAATAAAAATCATTTATTAAACCAAGAAATAACAATTCTTGGTTTAAAAAACTTGGCACAAATTCTAACCAAAACGAAGAATTAAGACTGCCATTATAAGTTTCTAAAATAACTTTCATAATGAGTTTGAGTCCCTTAATGAAGTAACGAGAAAAGTCTTAGATAAGAATTTAATATAGCCTGATTAACTTCAGCTCCAATTACCCATAACGCAATTGACTGTAAAGACAATTCACCTGTAAACCAAGTAACATTTTTGGCAATTTTAAAGGATAATCCTCGTCCTTAATCCTTCCAAGATAAATTAAGGGATTTCCTTGCAAAGGTGCGAAAGGTAAACGGGACCCGGCTAAGTGGGATGTCACCGAATCTTGCCTTACCCTAACTCGGATGACCAGTTACCCAGTCATGCATGTAGGGTCTTGTGTGACCCGTAATGTTCGTATCAATCTATGTAGGGAGTAAGCTTTTAAACCATGTTGTAGTTGGTGTGTTTATGTAAAGGGATTGAGTACTTGTTAATTGTAAACATAATAATGGAAGAGGTAATGAAAATAGGTAAGATTGAGGCGTTTATAAAGGCGAGTGAGCTGTACCCCTTTATCATCATCATCATCATCAGACTTTTTAATGTTCCCCCTGCTGCGAGTCAGGCCTCCTCTCTAGTAGAGGGAGTGGGCCGTAATTCACCACGCGGGCCCAGTGCGGGTTGGTGAATGTCACATGTCTTCGAATTTCTGGTTCCAGGACATGCCGGTTTCCTCACGATGTTTTCCTTCACCGTTTTGAGAGCAGTGGTAATGAGATAAATTACAAAAAGTAATGCACCAAGCAGGGTCTGCACCCGCGACCTACAATGTGTGAGTCGGAGCCATTACCACTCAGCCATCACTGCTCACCCATTTATCGTCTAACGCAATACCCAGGATGATGGGCTACTGATATAAAATTTTGTGTCAACCGCCAAATTGACTGGCCTGTTGGTCGAGTGGTTAGTGGCCCTGACTGCTATGCCAGAGGTCGTGGGTTCGATACCCACCCAAGACAAATGTTTGTATGATGAACATGGTTATTTATTCTGGGTCTGGGTGTAATTTATCTACACTATGTATGTATTTAGACATATATAAATAGTTTATTCATAAACTCAATTTTAATTTGTACACACTGTTATTAATTAATTATCTACACTTATAAACAACTTAATAACTATAATTACAGTAAATTAAAAAATAAATAAATAATAAAACCCTAACTAAAATATGGCGTCAAAAAACTCTTCCACATAGCTGTCAACTGGTAGTGTGCCCAAAAGACTGGCGGCATTGCCACGCTGTATATTGCCATACAGCGTGGCAATGCCGCCAGTCTTTTGGTCTGTCCAAGGTAAAAGCCAGCCTTTAATAAATAGTTTATTAGTTATCTAGTACTCATAACACCAGCTCTGCTTTCTTGGGAGTTGACGGCGTAGTGTGATAGTTGACGAATATCATTATTACCTATATTAAAATACCAAAAACTTCGCACAAAAATCAGGCTACAAAAATAACCCTAGAAACGCCAATGGAGTGTAATGAAATCAAGTCGAAGAATAAAATAAAAAACAAAATACTCCCGATTTTCGGTCAAAATGGCTGATCTCAAAGGAGATTGGTCAAGTACGCTAAAGACGTAATAGTGCTAAAAGGAAGCGCTAACACAAGTGCACCACTTTGTTGCTCTCATACTTCGATGGAAGACAATCCGATATGACCGGAGAGAGATCAGGTGCAGGACCAATGGATTAACATGTTTTCCGAACTACAGGGGTATTGCATTACACACTAGTGAGAGGCTATTTTTATTTTGTAGCTAAACTAATTATTATGCACTTTTTTGTTATTATTATTTTTATTTTTATTTCATGAATTAGAGTTAGTAATTAAATGATTGAGTAATTTTATTAACTGAATGATTTCTTGACTGAATAATTGAATTGAAATGTTTTGAATTAATATCTAACTTACTAATGTTTTTTGATTAAATTGATGATTGTAGAAATGATATGATGGTATTCTTAATTTGTGTAAAATTATACTTTTGGGAATAAAAAAAATAATAATATTAAATAAATTAATATTTTTATCAAGTTCCCTTGGTACAATTTTATTACAGGCTTTATTGATATATTACACATACATACTATCACTTGCAAAAGTCCATAAGAATTCTTAAAACTTATTCGTTTGACGTTTAGTTTGACTTACGACCTTTTATTTTCAAGTTTCGCCAACAAATGATTGAAATCCACAATTTCATCAACTTATAATAAGTCAAGATGGCCCAGTGGTATAGGCACACAGATTGAAGCGCAAATCAGTGTGCCGCAAGTTCAAATCCCACGCAATTATTGACTTTTTGTAAGTTCTTACCCGATTGGAAGTTATGTATTTGCATTACATATTTTAAATTATTCTTTAACTTGTTCACACATTTCTTAGAGTTAGAAAGGTAGATCACAAAAAAACTAAATAAAGAATTAGATTTCTGCGAGGTAGACATGAGTTTTAACTTAACCGAAATGAACTGTCGTTTGGTTGTAGTTGTTGGTTAGTGACGTGAGGTTGACAGTATTGTAATATTCGCAAAATGCAGGCTAATATTAGTATTGAAGTGAGGGCGACTATCATTGGGCTGCATAAAAGTGGTCTTAATAAAACACAAATATCTGAAGAAACCGGACTGAATGTGAGTATAATAGCTATTAATGAATTGTAACTTTATTACAAATTAATCTTCTAATTAAAACGTATGCCATTTATGAATCCATTCATCGTATCTTTATGAGGTCTAGAAGAGAAATACGTAAATCGTTGGGTTTATTGGATTGGTTATTGGATTAATAAATGCAGTTTTATTTTAAAATTATATTCAATAATTATGATTATTAACATTTTATATAATGAAAATGAAGTGAAGTAGGTATAGCTGCCTAATATATCGCGGGTCTCAAACCATAGGGGCGTATATGCAAAAATGTGATTTTTCGTTTTTAATGCCATTGGATTCTACTATAAGCAATACATTAACTGAATTTTTCTTATAATTTTTTGTTAATTACTTTTTGTATAAATTAAAAAATATTATTTGCCGTAAGCTGGAGAGTCTAGAATTATTTTTAGACCAAATAGCCGTATAATTGACGTAAGAGCAATATTATTACTCATTGGGGCAGTTTCAACGTGCCATAGAGACGTACGCACGTACGACTTTCAATTTTATCGTAAATCAAAGAAAATCGTATCGGACCATAAAGGCGTATGAACATACGGCTGTTTATTTTACTTTAACCTGAAATCATTTTGTCAAGCTATATAGACGTTAGTGATGTAACGAATATTCGCATTCGCGAATATTCGCACATTTTTTGATGTTCGTATTCGCATTCACGAATATCCGCACATTTTTTGATATTTGCATTCGCATTCGCAAAAAACATGCGAATATTTGGCAAATGTTTCTAACCAACAAAAAGGAAATAATATTTTGATTGAATGCATCTAGAAAGACAACACAACTTATATGATTTTATATTTACTTTAATATTTTTCCATCACACAACTTTATTTCACATTTGCAGAATCACAAATTGTGAAAAAACATGTTCACCTCAAATCATAACAAATCTTTTCGAATTAATTTAACTGTTTCTCCAGATGGGTGCGTGACGAGTATTTCGGATATTCGTATCCATCAGAAGGACGTTCGTAGTGTCCGTAGTGTTCTTTGACGTGAATAAAGCCAGTGGCCTCGACGGGATACCAGCAGTTGTTCTTAAAACTTTTGCACTTGAATTGTCTCTAATTTTGACCCGCCTATTTCGCCTCTCTGAGACTGAATAAGTGCCGTTCAGACTGTGCCCAAGAAGGGCAGTCGTGCTGACCTGGCAAACTACCGATCCATCTCCGTTACGCCTATCCTCTGTAAGAGTATGGAACGGGTGGTTAACAAATAACTTCTGGCATACCTAGAAACTAACGACATCGTCATTGACCGGCAATACGGTTTTCGCCGAAATCGGTCTATTGAAGATTTTCTAGCGAGAAGCATGGGGAAGCGCTTGCCGTCTCCCTTGATATCTCGAAGGCTTTCGATAGGATCTAAGCTGAAACGAAAGTCTTATTGCTAAGCTTCCTTCCTCTGGTCTAACCACTGGTCTGTGTGATGGGATCGTAAACTTCTTGAGGGATCGATCCATCCGAGTGGTTATTGATGACTGCTCGTCGGGTCAAATGGATATTAATGCCAGGGTCCTTCAGGGGTCGGTACTCTAGGCAACACTGTTCTTGCTGCACATAAATAATCTACTTAAAGCCAGTATCTTTGGGTACACAGACGATAGCACTGTTGTTGAGAGTTACATGTCCGGCGCGCGAACTAATGGGTCTCAGATCCCGTCTCTCCGAGATCTCTCTCAGATCTCAGAGCCTCTTGGGGTGCCGCTGTCGACTACCCTCAATTTCGGCTTCTACATCGAAGCAAAAGCCGAACTGTCTGCCAAAAAATTGGGGATCTTAGTGAGGGTAAGACGGTACAACCTCTATCAAACACAAGTTCGATCGTGTATGGTCTTGAGCATCGACGCCGAGTTGCTAGCCTGTCGGTTTTTTATTGTTTACGTTTCGGAGAGTGTGCATTGGAATTGCAGAATAATTCCGCCAAGTCCGTTCCAACATTGGACCACAAGATGTACGGCGTTGTGACACCGGTACATGGTGGACATTCCACCCATACGTACAAAGCCTTATAGGAACACACTCATTATGCGTATAGCTAAGGAGTGGAATTCCCTGCAGGATTCTGTATTTTCTGAAAAATTTTTTGTGTTAAGCTTCATTCAATCAGTCTGTTAAGGCTCTGTTATGTTCGGTTCAAATTTGGCTGATACGAAATGTGAAAACTGTCTGACATTTTGCGCGCACTTTGTTTGAAAGTCAATATCCGCATTCGCATTCGCGAATATTGAATTTGAATATTCGCATTCGCATTCGCGAATGTGACAAATCAGATATTCGTTACATCACTAATGCCGGTTTTCTAACGATGTTTTCCTTCAGCGTTTTTAAAAGCTATGTTTTGTTTCAGCTCAATTTCAAATGTTTGTGACATGATTTTAAAGACATATCTAATAATTATGTTCAGATTTATGCTTATATTTCTTTTCAAACACGAAAATATTGTGTAATTGCCTATTAATCGTTTCTTTTTTTAAATTGTAGAACAAAACTGGTTTATACTTCCTCTTTGAGTTAAAACACCTCTCAATATTTATGACAAGCCAGACAGGCGTATGATTTCTTGAAATTACGTAAATAACGTTAATTTTAATGGGTTCTCATTCCTAAATAGCAATATTTGAAGTCACCAATTAAGTAATAATAAATATTGGTATAAATATTAACAATTTGAGGAAAAAGATTTTACGTCCATAAATTTCATATATTTTAGGGAGTATTTTGACGGAATTTTACAGTATAGTCGTCATGCTATATAGGCGTATCAACCAAAAACTAGTGTTATAAAGGCAATGCCCTAAAATTAAGAATCCTATATTAATTGCAGTATAAATATATAGCTACATGCAAAAAAACAACGAGCTGGCTCAATCACAGGAAAAGTTATTAAGTTTTTTATCTCTCCTGAAAAGTAGGGGTTTTGTGGATACGCCCCTATGGTTTGAGACCCGCGATATATTTTTTTTTATTTTAGAAAAATACTGTAAACCTTTGGCTAAAAAGATATGAGGAAGAAGGTAGCCTTGCTAGTCGAAAGAGAAGTGGGAGACCGAAGCTTATTAGCGAGGCGCAGCGACGACATATGGTGGACGTATACGAAACGAATGGTTTCGCACCAACGAGACATTTTGCGGAATTATATGACACCTCGATGGATACTGTTCGCCGTGCACTTCACGCTGAAGGCGTGCATCACAGAAAACCTGCTAAAAAGCCGTACTTGACAGAGAGGCACAAACAAGAACGATTACGTTTCGCACTAAATATTTAATGTTAACTAAACTAAATGGCCTACCATTTTATTTTAACATATCTGTGATTATTCGTTAACAAACACTGTATTATATTGTGTTTACTTTCGTTTAAAACAGCTATATCTTTTAACTTGTGCCATCGCCTCATCTTAAGAATGCAGTGAACTCGCTATCAATTTTGTTGACAATAATCATGAGTCTATTTCGTTTTTTATTCTTCTACCCGCACTGTTTTAACATAATACTATAGTTCAATTTATTTTTCTCATCTAATTGACGATTATCTTGTGAGAACTAAAGTTCTTTTAACAGAAATTGAGGTTTGGTTTCAATCTTCTTTTCGTCAAGAAAATGAACAATTAAGCTATGACCTCAATACATTCATTGTGACGTTACACAAAAATAAAATGTTTACAAATTCCAAATCATATATCACTTTTCAATAAATAACTGGATATAAACAATTACCTATATTTTATTTTATTAAAATTTGAATATCCGTTCATTGTTACGTTATTCATATTATGAATGGTCTAAGTGGGTATACTTCCAACAAACAATCTTAGGCGTAACATAGATAACGGTTACAAGATAACTTTTTGTCTAGGTAACAATTCGACGTCACAATTCTCATAAATGTTTAATTTGTAAATATAAAGAATAAACATTTTTATTAAACACGTCTTTTTATTTCCACCTTATAACATCGAAAAGATGTAACAACTAAATAATTGCAAATTACGAATGTGATTCTTCTTGTGGTTAATAGATCACATTCGTAATTTGCAACTATTTAGTGCAAAAAATGCAATAGTATTTTTCATAGAAATATAAAAAAACAACTATATCAATATAGATTAGGAATTTTCAAAGTAAGAAATAACTGCAACGGACCGACCATGATTTGAACTCGGGTTACGTGATTTGCGAATCCAACACTTAGTTCACACGGCTACCAGCACATGACGTATTGGCACGAATTTTATCAATGCTATGGTAAGAACAGCTCACTGCGACGACAGTTCCTTAGTGTGTGTTATCTGTGGAATGTGGATACTCATACATGCGCACACATACGCACGGCAGTATCGCGCTCGCTCGGTTCGTAGCAATGTAATCTTTAGCGTTCCTATGGACTTTTGCGGCCTTACTGTACATATATATTTAGACATATAATGTTTTAATGTACAATTATTATTTTGCCCGAATAAAATAAATATTAAACATTGTCAGCTGCTGTTGGTTTCAAAAATAACCAGTAAATATTTAAGCCGATACGAAAACCACTTCGAAACAGCTTTTATGTCCCATACAGAAACAATCCATGTTCTGTTTTAATTAAAACGACCAAATGGAACGTTTATTATAGAGACCGACCGGAAATTCGGCTTCGGTTTCGGCAAGTTTTGGTAAAAATACTGGTTTCGGCTTTTTAAAAACATGAAATTCGACTAGTGACATCGCTCTAAGGTGGAGCGGGGCTTTTTTTTAAAGTAAAATTCAGCTAGTGACATCTCCCGCTCTGAGGCGGAGCGGGATGACGGGCAGGTCAGACTTTATTGATTAAAACCACACCTACGTTCCTTCAGTTCAGGCCTTTGCATTCTAAGCCCACGGGTTACCCTTTCAGAAGTCAAATCATGGCCCCAGTAAGCTTCAGCTCTGTTGGGTCCCTACGGTTTTGTCATCTTTGAGGCACGCATAGAACACTGCGCGCCGTCGACAACTTAGGTTTGGTCTAGACGATTACCGATCGGCCGGACGGCTGGAGTTTCGATTTTTCGGCCAAAAATATAGCCGAAACTAGAGTCTTTTAGCTAACGGTTGTAATAGATACCGCAAATATCGATAAAAGCTGACTGACTCCTTCTTCTATGTGTAATTTTTGGTAATTGTCGATTTATTCGATTATTTAATACATATTTGAAGAAAGTTTTAATTGTTTTTTTTTAAATAATAATAATAATAATAACGGTTCCTTTCTCTGGAGCCCTGACCACCGGTAGCTTGGACCCTGTTCCCGATACCGGTGGGCAACTATTTTTTATATTTTTAAATGTTTTTTTTATATTGAAATATTTAAAAATGTAATTTATATGTAATATTTATGAATAAATGAGAATAATAATAATATTCCACAACTATCACACAACGCCGTCTAGTCCCAAGATAAGCAGAGCTATTATGGGTACTAGACAACTGATAAACATACTTATATATTTCTAAATACATACATATTATAGATAAAAACATACATATTACACCCAGACACAGAACAAATATTTATGCTCATCACACAAACATTTGTCCTGGGTGGGAATCGAACCCACGACCTCCGGCATAGCAGTCAGGGTCACTAACCACTAGACCAACAGGCCAGTCATATCAATTAAGCACAACTATATCGAAATATAGGTAGTTAAGCATTGAAATATTGTCAGTTTTTATCTTACCACGTCAGCTTCTGATCTGCAGTGCTACCACTAGTTCTTAACCCGATCCATTTTACGACCTAAACTGAACTTTTAAAGGGATGGAGCTATATAAGAACTACATATATGTCCATCCCTCTTTCTCACTCGCACGACTGAAATTTTAACACGTTATGATAAGTCCCATGGTTTCGGCTACTATACGGCAAAAACTGGCGCCGAATATTTCGATACCTGTAATAAGAATTGACGTAAGGGACATTTAACTAAAATTTAAAAATGTACCTCACGACGATTGACTTAAGAGTTTTTTTACTAAAATGTTAATAGGTATGTCCCTTTTGTCAATACTTATTACAGGTATCGATTTGGTTACAGTTCTAGTTTCGGCTGCAAATTGTATTTTGGTTAGTCACTAGTTTAATATTATTGAAATAATATTGTTGCAATGTCATTTCTGTTCTGCGTGCAATGTGCCCTGCCCATTGCCACTTAAGTTTGGCGATTCTTCGAGTTACGTGGTAACCTTGGTTCTCCTGCGGATATCTTCATTTCTGATGTGATCACGTAAGGAAACTCCAAGCATAGCCCTTTCCATCGCCCTTTGGGTGACTTTGAGTCTTCTTATGAGGCCCATTGTAAGTGACCACGTTTCAGGGTCAGGGTCGCGGGAATCCGATGGATGCGTGATGCACAGGACCGGTCGTTGTAGCGACGCTTGGGGGAGGCCTATGTCCAACATTGGACGTCTTTCGGCTGATATGATGATGATGATGAATGTCATTTCCGTGACCAAACATTACTATGTGAAAATAGAATATAAAATAAAAACGTGATTTCATAAGCGGGTTAGATCCATTATTTTGGTGCTTTCGTTAGTTCATTTGTAATAATGAGAGACACCACCACCGACACTAAGTACAACACGGGTCACGGCAGGTCATAGCGGGCATAAGGAGCCAGCAAACAGCTGGGTGCAAGTGCAAAGTAACCCCTTTTAGTCGCCTGGATGGCCCGGTGACTATGTATTTTTGCTGACATAACAAGCTTATAAGTTTGTGTTTTTTCATAATATAGTTATGAAATTTTGTACATAGGTTCTGTACATTAAAATATAAGACACGTGTTTCGGGTCTTGCAAACACTGAAACTAATATTGTATATCAATTTAAAAAAAAAACAAAATGGGGCTGAAAACTTAACTGTAGTAACTTCTGCCAGTAGCTGAAAGTAAGGTTCTGCACGCAAATTTTGGACCCCGTTCATCCTCATAAGGGTTAATTTTAGAAAATCCATTCTTATTCTTTGTACATATCATAAAATGATCATTTGCAGAATTTCAGCGTTCTATGCCCAAGAGTTTGGGCTGGGCGTTCACGAGTCAGTTGCCATACCTATAGTCTGTCTAATAAGTCAACCGACTTGGGAATTCTGTATAATATTTCATCATTTAAAAAATACTTATATTCGACACTTTTCATAAGGTTCTTCTGTTAGTAAACAATGATCTCTATCTCTTAATCAACCTTGATTATTGAACCCGTGTTGACTACATCAGATTTCATTAAATCCTAATAATTACCCAAGTCGTTTAACTTATTAGACAGACTCTATACAACATTAGTTTAAAAACAGCGAAACTTAAAACATGTGTCTAGTATTTTATGTAAAGAATCTATGTTCAAAATTTCATAACTGTACGATGAAAAATCACGAAGTTATGAGCTTGTTATGTTACCTGGTTAACCGCACAAATACATGATCACCGGGCCATCCGAGCTACTGTGGGGTTGTTTTACTCCCGTATCTAGCTGTGCGCTAAATTCTAATGTCCGCTATAACCTGCCGTGACCTGTGTTGTACTTAGTGTCCAGCTTGTAACTTTTCTAAAATACTTTTGGAAAAAAAATTAACATAGCGTAAAAATTACTGAATTCGATTCAGTTACTGATTCCGAATATACTGTATTCAGGTTTTGCATATACACTTCTGGACACATCTATTGGCCCACCTTAGAGTTTAGGTTTCGATGGCCCCTACCGAAATATGATTGCTAGATTGAACAAAAACTGTTGATGCAGTTTTATACCTGATACATTTTACCATCTTTTTCGATCGTATTGTTTTAAATTTGAATTCAGAATACCATACGACATGGAGCTACGCCTAACAAGTCGGATATGCGCCTTGTTAAAGGCAATTGATTTTTGAATAAAAAACATGTTTTATCAAATAAAGGTTTAATTTAATAACGCGTGTTGCCTCCATGGGCATCTACCACAGCTCTCATACGATTAGGCATAGAGTTTATCAACCGCTCTATGAAATTTTGAGGGATCATCTCCCATTCCTCTTCTATGGCAGTTTTCAACTCCTGCATCGTCTGGGCAACTGGCTGACGAGCCCTAACACGTCTTTTTAGCTCATCCCACATGTGCTCAATGGGGTTCATGTCTGGGCTTCTGGCTGGCCAGTCCATAACTGTGATGTTCACATCCCGAAGATATTCCCTGACGATGCCGGCCGCATGGGCTCTTGCATTATCAATTTAATAAAATTTCCTTTTTATGCAAAAAAGGAAATTTGAACCCACATAGTCCGCGTATGGTATCACGTGAGGTTCTAAGCACTCACGAATGTACCTTTCAGCATTTAATGTTGGCAGCCGTGGTCCTGTAACAACCTCAAGTTGAGTTTTGCCGCTCGCGGATATACCGCCCCAGACAGTCCATGAGCCACCGCCATAAGCAACCCTCTCTTCAAAGCAGCATTGTGCGAAACGCTCTCCCTTACGTCGGTAGACCTTCTTCCTTCCATCATTGCCATGTAACACAATTTTAGACTCATCAGAAAAGAGTACACGGCTCCAATCTTGCTGTGTCCAATTTAAATGACTGCGTGCGAAATGAAGGCGCGCTGTTCGGTGGGCTCGCGTTAGTTTGGGCCCATTAGCTGGCTTGTGTGGTACCATATCGCGTTCTTTTAACTTTCTCCGAACAGTTCGAGCGCTCACAGATACTCCGTGGAAGTCGCGAAGTTGGTTTTGTATCTCAATGGAGGTAAGGTGACGATTTCTCAAGCTGGTCGTCACGATGAATCGATCCTGCCTTTCAGTTGTGACCCGAGATCGTGGCCTTCCTTGGCGACGAACAAAGCCGCCAGTCTCTAGGTACCTCCGATAAACATTTGGGACCGCAGATAGACTTAAATTAAGTTGAGCACTCACGTTTCTTTGGCTGTGTCCGGCCTGAATAAGTGCCACAGCTTGGGCGGCGACTTCAGGTGAAGTATCCATAGATTATTGATAGAACCTCACCTTAATGTTAAGAATAAGTAATGTTTGTTGCAAAACCAAAGATATCAATCACTTTTTCAAGAATTAAATCCAAGTAAACCAATAAAACCAAGTTTTCTTAGTATTCGATTGTTTGATATCAACAAACAGGCTCCAAATTGTCTTCTGTTTCTTTAAATTCTGTGTTCGAAATTCAAAAAAAGACTATTGAATGAAATTGTGAATGTGCCAGGTTCAAAACTGCATAAAAACTTTTTGCTCGACCTAATATAAAATTTTAGCTAGGACCAAACGAAACTGAAAATACAAGGTGGGCCAATAGATGTGTCCAGAAGTGTATTTAAAATAATGTTGTGTAATACAGATTGAGTGCCACATCGAACTTTACCGAGAAAGCTGACACGATACATTTGCTGCCAAATACTGTGAAAACATTAGAATATGTACCTAACTTCTGTGCTATAATGGAAAACTAAATGCCTGTATTCTGTATCAAATTTTGTAAACTTGACAGTGGCTAACCAGTGTCAAGTTTATTTTGCACTTTTTTTGTTCGGTTGCATTTATTTTGTAAAAGGTTTTTCTTGTTTTTTTTTTTTGTTTTGAGTTGGGCATTCACTTCTCCCGTTCCTAAGGCATAAGACCAAAACCTTGTTTTTTCCCCAGGTACGAACCCGACCACAATCAGAATGGCAACTGCCGCTACAATCAGAACCCTGGCTACGTGGTGTTCTCTGCCATGGGCTCCTTCTTCCTGCCAATGATTGTGATGGTGTACGTGTACGCCAGGATATCCTGCGTGGTCGCCAGGAGGCATCAGCAGCTGGCTAGCAGTACTAAGTGTAATAAGGTTGGTATTACACTATAAGGATACATAATGATGATTTTATACTTAGCCGATCCTAGAACACAAGGGCAACTAAAGGAACACAGATGTGATTTTAGTCAATAAAAGTCTGACATATCGCTCTGCCTTAGAGCAGGAGAAGTCATTACATGAGTACCCACCTCAATAAAAAAAAACTAAATCTCTATACCTCTCTCTCTCTATCTGTGTATCTATTATAATATACACCGCTAAATTTAAATCGTTTTAATCCCGTGGAGGGTCGATCCGGTACATGAAACACTATCGATTTGTAAAGATAAAATTAAAAAATAAAGTACCTCTTTTTCAAAACTTGTATTAATTCACGCAAGTACGAAATGAGCATCTTTAAGAAAACGTCAGCTGAGCGAGTTCAATGACCTGTAGTTAATAGTCGGCGTTGCGTACAAAGTATCTACAGGTCATTGAACTCGCTCAGCTGACATTTTCTTAAAGAAATTAATTTTGTACATGCATAAATTAATACGAGTTTTGAAAAAGAGGTACTTTATTTTTTAATTTTATCTTTACAAATCGATAGTGTTTCATGTACCGGATCGACCCTCCACGGGATTAAAACGATTAAAATTTAGCGGTGTATATGTTCAATTCTGGTTTGTCACACCAACGACAGCCCTATTTCTTGCCCAGGCAATTACTGTCCATTCCAGGTTGCCTGGAAGAGATCGCGGAATGCGATAAGGCCGCCCATTGTATGTATGTGTTTTAGTTTTGTTTCCTTTTTGTACTTGTAATGGTGTACAATAAATAAATAAATATAAATATCATAAAGGCGAAACTTTGTGAGTGATATGTTTAGTAGTTATTCACGCTCGAATAACTGAACAGATTTGAATGTTTGGTACACTGGTAATCCATGTCCTGCAATAGTACATAAGATACTTTTATTCCGGGAGTAAGTTCCCTTGGGATAATTTTCTATTATCATGCTGGCGAGAAAATTATAATTGTCATATCTAGTTAGACATAATGATGATTTTTTTATTTATTTATCACACTAATATTACTAATTTGAATTTATAAAGGTATTTCGGTGAAAGTTGATACATGGATTGATCATATCCCTGCATAATAAAAACTTTATTTCGGGTGGCATAGACGTTTGGAGGTAGGCGGAACAGAGAGTAAAGTCCCGCAAACCTCCGTTGAAAAGGGAGGATCCTCCGACCAGACAGGTGTTATAGTCTGGTGGGCTATTGCCCGGTAGATGATTTTGGGCTGTCGTATATGTTCAAATCACGCGGAGAACTGTGATTGCGCGATGCAGGATTTCGTACTTTCTTCATAGTTCTTATGTGGCGCCATAGATGTCGCTACATCACTCCCCTCCGGAGATCGGAGATCGATGGTTCTTTGATGCTTCATGATGCGTGCCAGGCCAGTGATAGGTTGGTTCCAGTGGGTCGGAACCGATGCCGCATAGTTCTCAGTGAGTCGGAACTGTCTGCGGTGGTGCCCCAGTGAGTCGGGGTGTTGCTATCCCTGTGAGTCGGGATGATGCCCCAGTGAGTCGGGGTGATGATGTCCCAGTGAGTCGGGATGATGCCCCAGTGAGTCGGGGTGGTGCTGTCCCAGTGAGTCGGGATGATGCTGCATGCTCCAGTGAGTCGGAGTAGTGTTCCTGGCTCCAGTGAGTCCGTGACTGGCTACACCGATACTCGTAGAAAACATGACCCATCACTCACTCAGGCGAAGCCACATGCAGCAGCTAGTGCGTACATATGTGTGTAAAAGTCACAAGCATGGAGGTCAGAATCTTCGTCCGATAGATTTCAACACACCGTAAAAACTTTCCAATGATCCGATTTTTTATGGACGTCGCGAACTTTACAATCCCTGTGCCGAAACTGTTTTTATATTGGCAATTTCACACCTTGTGACGGCATTAGGGCTTTCAATACCGGTATTACGGGATCCCGTAATACCGTGATCACGGATATATTTTGGTCTTTTTTCAATCACGGTATTGACGAGCCAATAACGTGATTACGGTATTATAATCTTTAATATATATTATTGCGTTTTGTTGTAATAAGTAGCAAGAAGTTGTATTATATAATATAAATTACGATGTAATATTATTCTCACACTTATATTAAGCGCCAACTCTTCGCGATACGTCGAACCATAGACTAAAATGGTCTGAAAGCGCGTAGTGTAATAGGCCCTATACGACGTTATTGTTTTGTTAGTCAGTATCGCAAAGGCGTCCGGGTAACATGTGCATGTGAACTTGGTCATTGTGTATTTTTGATAAGTTTGTAATCTTGACGAGCAACATGGTACATAATATTAATACTTGTATTTTATGGGTTTTGTCTCAATTCTCAGCGAATCACGCGATCGTATTTTTTTTTTGTAAAAACTACGAATTAACAACAAATGGAAGCATCTAGAATTGTGTCATTTTCCACTTTGTTTAATATCATTTTATTTTCCTTTAACGAGTCACGTTATCCGATAGATCTACAATTAAAAAGTACAAATTGAATATTTGAGCGCTTTGGATGTGACTTTCTTTTTTAACTTCAAATATTAGCAATTTTGCCTAATTAGTACTTATTAACTACTTTCGTGTTCGAAGAAACAATTCAAAATTATACATTTAATTGGTAGTTTGGTACAACAAGTACATGTGAAATATTCATATTATAATAAGTAAGACACGAGTCTTGACGCTTGCTGACCTCCAAGGGCAGTATAGGTACGCATCGAATGTATCAGGCAGTAAACTATAGGTACGGCAGCGCCATGCTTACTTGAAGCTGAGAACTGCGTTTTAATCTTATTAGAAATGTCGTAAAAAAGTTACAGCGTCAAATAAACCTAAACCTTACGCAGATCTATGGTTTTAATAAACCTTATTTGCTAATCGCCGGTAAACAATCAGTACGGCAGCGCCATGTTTACTAAAACCTTATTAGAACGGTTAAGAGAGAATAAACACTGATTCGAAAACAAAAATACGTATTTAAATAGTTTTATTAATTTCCTAATTAAAGTTCCTATGAGACGGGGTTACAGTCAAGCACTAGTTAAAAAAAAAATGAGTTCAATACCGTGATCACGTGATCGCGGTATTGAAAAAGTCCGGTATTTGAAAGCCCTAGACGCGTAATCGATTAGTTGCTAGGGAGTTAAAAGTTCAATTGCGACTTTCCTGTGTACCTATGTATGTTTTCGTGCATCGACACATGGGCCACGTACTCCGATCTGAGCGCGTATATCCATTCATTTTACATGGCAACTATACTTGTAGAGCTACATTAGATCCAAGCCACGCGACGCCACACGAGGCGGTTCTTCGTAAAAATCTGGCGTGGCTTACATGTGCGTCGGTCTAATGTAGGTCCTGCTGTACAGCTCTCATCTTTATGACGGGTCTGACAAATACTAGCTTGGTGCACAAGAGTCGATTGAGAAGTGAGACAAGATCATCGGCAGTGATGCACTTGGAGAGATAAAACGTCAAAGTTTCGAGCACGAGCAGCTTAAAGAGGTGTCAGCAAAATTGTAGGGGACAAATAGGGCCGATAAACGCTAGGGAAAAAGAAGATATCGTAGTCCTGGAACGCAAAGGGCAACTGAAGGACACAGGTGAGTTTTAGTCAGTAAACGTATGACACTCTCACTCGCTCTACCCACTGGTAGAAGTTTTTTGATGGTTTCCCATTCTTAAAAAAATAATAATAGTGAAAATATTTTTTATTGATGGATTTTAATAACATTGTTCAGGCAGGCGCCATAGTCTTAGCAAAGTTCCTGGTAACCAGTCCACTTAAGACTCCAAAAACCATAGCCTTATATATTAGTTTTCCACATGTCGCTATAGTTTTCCACCAACCGGGGGTTGTCCTTGGATGCACTAGCACTTTACAGGGATAATCACCGGTTGGTACTACGTTCTACGTTTCCGCGTCTAAAATGGTCTCTGCGAGTTGGTTTCGGCTCTTCGTACGCCTTCCAAAGGTCCGCCGCCGCCGGGATTCAGATCCCGATTTCCGGCCACCGTAGGCGCGGGCTTGCGAACAGTGAGCAATGGGTAGCTCGCTGTCCGGCCGTCCGGTAACTGTACGGACCAAGCCCAAGACGTCGACGGCGCGCACTGTTCCCCGCGCGCCTCAAGGAGTTCTTTTAGTCAGTAAGAGTCTGACACTATCTCCCGCTCCACCCAAGGGCAGGGGATGTCAAAGCATGATTTTTTCCCACCATAAAAAAAAAAAAAAAAAGGACCTCAGGGTTCTCAGATAAATAAATGTATAAAAATAGTAATAATAATATTCAAAATAGTAGGGCCACTCCGACACGGAAAGGTTCGGTTAGAAGGCTAAAGCAGGAGCTCCGCTCCGCTCCACTCCCGCCTTAGCCTATGCGGTTATTGTAATTTTATAACCACCCAAATAGTGGCTTACATAGAAGATAATAAGTGGTTAAAGACCATTCAGACGCTCGTTATTATTATTATTATTATCTGTAGATATAGAAAGATACTGTCTGTAAACGTTTCAAAGATAGAACAAATCCTAAAATGTCTTGTGCTCGTGGTCTGAATTCTAAATTGTTGTTGAACCATTAATCTCAATTCAGAGCACGGCACTCTAATTTATTTTCAAATCGAGTTTTTTACTCGAAAAGTGAGTATTTTGGCTCTATGAGAGCACATGGCCTAGTGGGTAAGTAACCACCTCTCATGTATGGGATTGTGGATTCAGAACCTGACAAGTACCCAATACACATTTCGTAACCTAACTACGTACATAATATTATTATATAATATACAGGGTTATTTATAGAACACAACAACCTTGTAGGGCTGCATTACTAACATCATAAACAACAACTTTTGTTCTATGACTTTTTACAAAACATAATTAATTTACCAAAAACAAACCTTCAAGATTTCGTTGTTCTGTCTAACACATTTCAACTCTGTATTTTGCTATACCTACCTACGTCTGTATGACGCGACGCTAGCGCGTCAAACACCCCTGCCGCCCGATCCCCTCTCCCCTCTCCGTACTATCGCTTGCTTCGCATAGACTTCGTAATATTTAGAAAGTACAATTTAAATATTTTTATTTTTGTATGAAAATCTGATGAACTAAAATATGATACATTTTTAAAAGTCATAGATCAAAAGTTGTTAATGATGTTAATAAAATAGTCCTGCCTGAGTGGTTGCAATTTTTTTACAAATAACCCCGTATACAGACCCTTACTGAGCCTTAAACCCTCAAGGGGATGAGCCATGAGCCACGTATTCAATAAGCCACAAATAGTTGGAAAAGTGGGATAGTCCGCTACATTGCGGCATGTGTCAACATCGCGCGATGTTGCCTTACTTACTTCTATTTTTAAAATGAAAGTGGTTCGTGTCAGAGAAAATGGTGTGTTCGTACTTTAGAAGAACGTTATAGTGTCAATATATTTTGTTGAAGCCGTTGAGTTTATCGGTGTCAATGTAACCGTCTAAAATCTGAATAAACCTGTTCCTTTGTAACATACAATCTTGGTCCTCGAGATCATTGGGAAATCGGAAATGAAGTATTTGTATGCATTCCACTTTCTTTTTTGACAAATCGTTTACTATTCCAGCAACTCGTCAGAAACAAACTCTTGGCCCCAGCAGGCTTCGACCCTGCTGGGCCCCTATGGTTTGCTGACATCTCCTTGAAGCGCGCGTGGAACAGTATGCGACGTCGACGACTTGGGCTCGGTCCGGACGGTTACCAGACGTTCGGACGGCGAGCTATCCATTGCTCGCCGTCCGCATGCCCGAGCAATTTGGTTAACCTTTCGAATACCGTAATTAGAGACACAATAAAAAGATAATGAGAGAACAAACGCGTTCGTTAGGGGTATAATGAATTTATATCCGTTGAAATTGGTCACTGTAATATTCGTTCAGGAGTATTATTAAAATATATCAGTTAACATATTCTGATAAAAAAATAGTCTACTCCTGTTTGAGTACCTTATTTTTCACACAGTCTATCCGTCGTTTCTCTGACCGTCCTTTTACGGCCTGCTCACGACTTCGGTTTTAGCGGCGAGCGACGCGGTGAGCGGTACGGCGAGTGGCGCGGCGAGCAGGGCGCATCGGTAAGCGGGTGCGCGATGCTATGAGCGCCGTTTTGTGGTCTGCTTCGCCACCCCCCCCCCCGCTTAGCTACCGCGGCAAGGTCGTGAACGGGCCGTAATGGATCGTCCTCATAATTAAAAAAAAAACATATTTGGAAGTTATGTTTGCTGCTTGAAATTACGCGTACACAATAATTATGAAATTATTTGTGTTGAAATCCTATTTAAAAAATATTTAACAAAAACAAAACACAAAAAAAAAAACAAAATTCAAATTATTTGTGTTGAAATTCTATTTAAAAATAGTTAACAAAAACAAAGCACAAAAAAAAAACAAAATTCAAAAGGTTTAAGAACTTTATTTTTCTCATCAGAATTAACAATAATTCACTTACTGAGAAACTAGAAACTATACAGTAGATAAAAGGAGAAGATTTTGATTAAAAATACCAAGTTCTTCGTCGATTTACCCAAAACGAAGTAAAAAGATTTACCTAAATAAGATACATGATCCACTAGAAAATAGAATAGGATTCAATTCTTCTAAAGCTTTTTAGATCACATTATTTTATCAAAGTCTACGTGGAATTTGTTTGGAATGGTATAAAGAGATCTTTTTTCACTTTTCCACCTCTAATTTTGTCATGTTCCAATGTAATAAGGGGTTAACATTGGAACCGTTTCTATTGCAATGCCTTAACATTTAACTAAGTTCTAAGAATCTAACAAGTCTAAGACTTTGACCTTGACTTTGTTATTTACTAACAACTTCCTGACGACTTCAAATCTCTTAAACAAATATATACCTATTTATGATTTTTTGTTTTGTTTTTACGTGGGAAATTATCGAATGACATTTGGGCAAAGCGGGAGCGCATGTCAGACTTTTACTGACTAATACCCACTCGTTTTTTCCTCCTTTGCCTTGCATTCCGGGGCCTCTGGGCTTATTTTCACTTAACCTAATGGCCCCTTTTTTATGGTGGGAAAAAATCATGCATTGACATCCCCCGCCCTTGGGCGGAGCGGGAGATAGTGTCAGACTCTTACTGACTAAAAGACCCACCCCGTTCCTTCTAGCCATACCGGGGCTCGAGCGCCCTTTCGGATAACCCTGGCCCCAGTAGGCTTCGACCCAGCTGGGTCCCTGCTGTTGCTGACAACTCCTTGAGGCGCGCGGGAACAGTGCGCGCCGTCGACGACTTGGGCTTGGTCCGGACAGTTACCGGACGGCCGGACAGTGAGCTACCCATTGCTCACCGTCCGCAAGCCCGCGTCTACGTTGGCCGGAAATCGGGATCAGAATCCCGGCGACGGCGGCGGCGATAACGCCGTTGCCTGATGCGTTCGGCCTCCTCCTTTGCGAGCATTACTGCTTCGCAGAAGTCGGCGACCGCCTGCCACTCCTCCTCGCTCCGGACCATGGCCTCAACCAAGGCCCGGCGCGAGAGGTCTCCGCCGCCGATCGCCCCCACGAGGGCACGGCGATGCTCCGCCCAAGCAGGGCACACCTCGACTGTGTGCTCCACCGTGTCCTCCGGGTGTTCCGCACAGTGGCGACACCCGGGCGTCACTTCCGCATGAATCGAGTGCAGGAAACTTCCGAACGAACCATGTCCGGTGAGTACCTGCGTCATGCGGAAGGTAAGGACGCCGTGAGGTCTTTCCAGCCACGCCTCAAAGAGGGGACTTACCGCCATGATTGTGGCGTGCCCACCACTGAGTTGCGATAGTCGTTGACGCCATTTCACCATGAGATCCCGCCGGAGCTCTGTCCGCCATGCCGTGACCTGTCGTGGTAGCGGACTTTCACCCCGGCGTTGCATCTCCACGCGCATATCGTGCATGTGTGCAAGGACTGTTGCCTCCAGATCCCACGGTGGTAGGCCAGCCAGAAGGCTCGCCGCTTCGCGGGAGACCGTGCAGTATCCCCGCACCATCCTCCATCCTTATCGCCATGACCCTCTGACAGGCGTTCAGTATGGCCGCCGGTTGCTTTTTCAGCGACGGCGCCCACACCGGCGCCCCGTAGAGGGCCATGAAACGAACGATCCCCGCGTAGAGCCTCCGGCAGGAGGCATCTGGACCCCCAAGGTTGGGCAGGAGCCGCTTGAGCGCAGCCCCAGCCCGGTTGAGTTTGGGAGCCAGACGTCGGAAATGCTCCACGAAATTCCACCGGCTGTCGAGGACGAGTCCTAGGTACTTCATCGTCGACCCGACACCGATGTGAACTCCTCCTACCTACCGTTAGTTGGGAACTCAATGGCGGCGCGTTCCGAGACCGGCGACCGTGGAAACACAAACCTAATGGCCCCTGTAGGCTTCGACCCTGCTGGACCCCTGCGATATGTTGACATGTCCTTGACGCGCGCATGGAACACTGCGCACCGTTGACGACTTGGGCTCGGTCCGGACAGTTACCGGACGATCGGATGGCGTGCTATATATTTATGGTGTGCTCCATAATAGGGATAAATTACTTTTTTACGAGGAATTTACACACTGCTAGAAAAAGACAAACTTTAAACAAACATTCTCTAATTAAATATCTAAAAATATTATCACAATGAAAACGCAGCGTTGGCATGCCTTTCACTAAGTGGACCGATAACCTGGTGAGGGTCGCGGAAATCCGATGGATGCGAGACGCATAGGACCAGTCATAACGGCGACACTTGGGGGAGGCCTATGTCCAACAGTGGACGACTTTCGACTGAAATGATGATGAAGATCACAAAAAAATCCTTTGCATCTGGTGGTGGAAAAAGCCATCCCTTTTGTGATCATCAACATCATCATCATTTCAGCCGATATACATCCACTGTTGGACATAGGCCTCCCCCAAGCGTCGCCACAACGAACGTTCCTGTGCGTCTCGCATCCATCGGTTTCCCGCAACCTTCACCAGGTCATCGGTCCACCTTGTAGGAGACCTTCCAACGCTGCGTCTTCAGGTACACATCTGAATATGTATGTAGTGATTATTGAATAAAGTTTGTTGGTTTTTATGATAGAAAAACAAAGGGAGTTTATATAATCGGCCCTTAGGAGGATCTGACTTGTTTACATACCTTTGTTCAATAAACAAAATTTGTTGTGTTATGTATGTTTATGATGTTGTTGTTATTGAACGATGTTATTTTACTGTTACGAACATGAGTAATTAAATACCGGTTTACTAGCAGAGAACTTTATTCACGACAAACAATAACAAATTTGTCCAATCAACGACAAACCAAATCACAATAAACACTAGAGTTCCGTTTTAGTATCGCTTAGGTCGTTAGGTATCACTTCACACACTTAAGGCCTACGCAGATCGGGACGGCATGGCAAGGGATTTTGCCGTGAGTCAGCGCACACTGGCCGCTTAGATACCGCGGCATTCCAGTTTGCCACGGCATGCACGCGGGCGCAAATGGATGGTCAATGGTGTGCATTCCCCGCTTCTCTGCCCCCGCCGCCGCACATATCACTACGAGCGCCGGAGTCCGTGGCATGCCGTTGCCTACCGCAGTATGCCACGGCATCCCGCCACAGGAGCCTGTGGCGCGTCTTTTAATGCCGTGCGATAAAATCCCTTTCAATGCCACGGCATCATTTTAAAGCATAGCAATTTATGTCGTATTTCTGTAACAGTACGGTCGAATGTCCATTAGTAAAAATTAAAATCTCTTGCCATGCCGTCCCGGTCTGCGTAGGCCCTTAGGTATCGCTTTTGTTCCGCATTCGCAAACAAACTGACTCACATTAGTCGTGTGTAACTCTTTACTGAATTGACTCACTGTTCCGAAACATTTTAGTGTTCCGAAAGATTGGAAAATCAGTAAAGTTTTAAATGCATCATTAGGAACAAAATTGGAACACTGAAACACTCTTTACTTTAAGTGAGTTTAAGTCTTTTAAAATTCAAATTAAAATATAAATAGCGTAATATAATTAAAGACCTGAACTAAAAACATCGGCTTTAAATTATTCTCAAATCTAAATTAAATTAAATAAAACATACAGGTGACAGGCCTGTTGGTCTAGTGGTTAGTGGTCCTGACTTGCTATTCCGGAGGTCATGGGTTTTTTTTTTTTTTTTTTTCGATGGGAAAAATCATCTTACGATTCCCACTCAGGACAAATGTTTGTGTGATGAGCACGATCATTTGTTCTATGTCTGGGTGTAATTTATCTATAACATGTATGTATTTAGAAATATATAAGTATGTTTATCGGTTGTCTAGTACTCATAACACAAGCTCTGGTTAGCTTGAGACTAGACGGCGTTGTGTGATAGTTGCGAAATATTATATTATATTACATATTATACACCCCTACTTTTTAATTGGTATACATAAAAATGGGGCTGTATCTGTACCCGTTACTGATCATATTTTTGTATTCAAAAGTAGAAAAAACCGAAATTCTAAACCACGAAAAGGTAAATTCATCATAGATTCAATCATACATAACAATTGCTAGTAGAAAATACTGCGGGAAGTGTTTTTCCATTTTAATCGTTATTTATTCATTCATAATCAATAGCCTGCACAATATTTCCATAAATTGAGAGAAATTTTGGTATAAACACAAACACTAATAACTTTGCTGTTTATGAATATTATTTATTGAGACTTTACTTAAATAATAACAAGGGCTTTTCTAATAAGCCCTTTAAGTATTTGTACTAATTAAAAATTAGTGGTGTATTATACATTACATAGAGTGTGACGCAACTTAACAGATCACGGTTGATATTCTTATTTTGAAAATGAGTTTATAAAAACACTGACTCGTCAATTTCTTCGTCAGTTTAAAACTAGATAAGGTCTGTGTTTCTTAGCTGTCTTTTCTAATGTTAGTATATTCCCTTCAGTCAATTTTCTACCTCCACGCAAGTGAAACCGCTAGTAGTAGCTAGTTTATACTTTTTTTTTGTCTGCAAGAGGTAATTTCTGAAAGTACTGATCCGATTGCTAAAATTATTTCACCTTTGGAAAGCTGCTTTATTCTTGAGTGACGTAGGCTATATTTTATGTAAGCGGGCAAAGCCGCGTGCAAAAGCTAGTTCCTAATAAACTACAAACATTCTCGAGGATTCCAAGCAAAACAGCTTTAGAAGCCACTAAATTAAGCTTATCCTTCGTTATATATACAGAGTGAGTTTCTGTCATGGAGCTCGCGTGAAAATCAAAACTAAATATGAAAAAATTATAAAGAAAACTCCGTGAAGGAGATACTTATAATAAAAGCCCGTTTAGACCGTGCGAGTTTCTCGTCTCGAACATAGGAAAATCGGAAGAATATAAAAAAAAATTCTTCGTATAAGCATTCATTATATTACTCGACTGAAGATTGTATGTTTGAAAAATTTACCTAAATATTTGACATTACCTATGAATCATACTTTATCTCCTCGACTTTATTATTAAATATTTACTTATTTATATTAAAATCTCTTATAATACAACTATTGCTCAATTATTTGTTATTTTAATGAGAAATAATGCAATTATTATTATTATATATTCTTTATTGTACACCACATATACAAAAAAATACAGGACAAACATTATTAAAAATAAGTGTACAATAGGCGGTCTTATCGCACAAGGGAATTTCTTCCAGACAACCTTTGGATGGACTGAAAGAAAGGAGAAAGATTTAGGGATGTCAGTATACAACATCAAAAATAATACTGATAAGAAATAACAACACAAATACATACATACATACAAATACGTAATTCTAATGTGTTGACCTATAATTTATATGATAAGTGTTTTCTTCTTTCTTTATTTATTCCTTTGTTTTATTCTTGCTTCTTTTCTTTTTGCCTTTCTTCCTTCCTTCCTTTTCCTTTCTTTCATTCTGGAACATAGTTTATATTCTAATTCGGAAATAGTTTGATCTCTCTTTGTGTGCATAAAGTTCATACCAAAAAAATCCTACTGTATATTTAACTGAGGACAAAGGCACAAAATAGATTGGTACAGAAGACAATCTCATGTATGTACTTCAATTTTTATACCTACGCTCGGCGGACGCACACTAATGAGCGTTTGAGCCGGAACTGTTCGACGAGTGATCCGAGACGCGACCGAGACATCGTGTCCGTGAGCGGTGTCTATGTGTGCGTTGCTCGAGCGCGCTTTGTATGTAGATTGACTTCTGTCCCTATCTATTTCGTGACAAAGGCTCGCACAGCAAAGGAAACATAAATCTTTATTAAAACGTTCCTGGTTCATTTACTGTTTCAACTTGGTTTATTTTATCTAGAGAATCTCAGATTTACTAAATTAGAGATTCTCTAGATTCTTGGTAATAAACTTTCTGTAGCCAAGTTTATCTTATCGTAATAGTTTTTGATCCAATTTATTTAGATTTACTTCGTAGGGTTCCGTACTATACCCTATTTGCGTTAAGATTATAAATTTAAAGAAACCTTTTTTACTAGTGTGTGTGAAAAATTATACAGACAGTAGACATAGGCATAAGGACCGCATTAAAAAAATAACGTGGTTACAATAGCAACTATTTGTCATGCTTCAGATTTACTAAATTAGAGATTCTCTAGATTCTTGGTAATAAACTTTCTGTAGCCAAGTTTATCTTATCGTAATGGTTTTTGATCCAATTTATTTAGATTTACTTCGTAGGGTTCCGTACCCTATTTGCCTTAAGACTAGAAATTTAAAGCAACCTTTTTTACTAGTGTGTGTGAATAATCATAATCAAGACAGTAGACATAGGCATAAGGTTCGCACTAAAAAAAAAAACGTGGTTACAATAGCAACTATTTACTGCAGCTGCTATTTGTCATGCTACCAACGTAATAAAAGTCACAATCGGTTGAACGGCTAGTATTAAAAGGTTTTCATAAATGTCTGATGCTATTTTGAACAGAGTATAGGGTGCCAACGGGACTCTATTATTAAGCCACTGCTGTGCGTACATCCGTTTATCTGTCTGTCTGTTTGTCCGTCAGAAGGCAGTATCTCTTAAATCGTAGAATATAATAGAATAGAATAAACTTCATTGTACACTAAAAAGTAACACAGCTTATCATCATCATCATCCTTTTTAATGTTCCCACTGCTGGGACCCAGGCCTTCTCTCTAGGAGAGGAAATGGGTCGTAATCCACCACGCGGGCCCAGTGCGGGTTGGAATGTCACATGTCTTCGAATTTTTGGTTCTAGGACATACCGGTTCCCTCACGATGTTCGGTTTCACACAGCTTATACAAAAACTTAAATCGTAAGACTGGTAGAGAGTTTAAAATATTCATAATATGTTTATTTTTATTGACGCTTTAAAAACAAACAATAAAACTAAAATAAAGATAAAAGTAAAGGGGGTTCCCACACAAGAAATGTTATTTTTTTAGCATTCGGCTGCATTCAATTTCGGCAGCGATTTTAATATTGTAGAATTTATTTTTTTTTGGTGGGAAAATCATCCAATGATATCCCTCACTCTTGGGCGGAGCGAGAGGCCTTATCAGATTTTTACTGACTAAAAACCCACTCCTGTTCCTTCTTTGCCTTCGTCCCAGGGTCGGGTTTTCCTTTCAGAAATAAACCCTTGGCCCCAGTAAGCTTCGACCCAGTACGCACCGTCGACGACTTGGGCTCGGTCCGGACTGTTACCGGACGGTCGGATGGCAAGCTCCCCATTGCTCGTCACCCGCAAGCCCACGCCCTCGCTCGCACTATTATTGTAATATGGATCTCTTCTTGTGCAAGTCCGGCCCGTACTTGGCTAGTTTTTGCATTCTGTTGTACTAACGAGCATGTGCTACTATTCTATAGAAAGATATTATAAAGCTCAGAGTTTTGTCTTCAAGCATTAACTACAATTATTATTTAAAGTCATCTCTGCCTTGACACCATATTTTAGTTTGATTTTTGTAATTAGCGTAAGATTTTATTATTATTTTATTATAATTATAGTTAGTTATTTTTTAAATAAAAGGAAAAGATTTATTTTTTAGTTAACCTATGAATTTTGATTCCTTTGAGAGTGTCGAAATACACGTTTTTTGCAACATAAAAAATATTAGATAAATAGATAGATATTTAAATTTTTAGTATTTCTCTTACACCACAGACTACCCCCTGTATTATTTTAAGTTCTTATCCATCCTAAGGTTGTCTGGAAGAGATCGCTCTCAGCGATAAGACCGCCATTGTGTCCAATAGTTTAAGTTTTTGTATAAGCTGTGCTACTTTTTGGTGTACAATAAAGGTTATTATATTATATTATATTATATTATATTATATTATATTATATTATATTATATTATATTATATTATATTATATTATATTATATTATATTATATTATATTATATTATATTATATTATATTATATTATATTATATTATATTATATTATATTATATTATATTATATTATATTATATTATATTATATTATATTATATTATATTATATTATATTATATTATATTACATTATATTATATTATATCCTCTTAATTATGATGATTTAATAAATATTCCAGGATATGGTGTACATGGTCATGGAACGGATTTAGATGAGTTAGTAAAGGACTAACTCATCTAAATCCGTTCAGAGTGAAGAAATAACAAACACACAGTCAAGTACTAGTTTATAATAAACTAGCTGTACCCGCGCGGCTTCGCTCCCGCTCTTCCCTACTTCAGCCTACTATACCCTACTCTACCCTACTCTACCCTACTCTACCCTACTCTACCCTACTCTACCCTACTCTACCCTACTCTACCCTACGCTACTCTACTCTACCCTACTCTACCCTCCTCTACCTTACTCTACCCTACACTACCCTACACTACCCTACACTACCCTACTCTACCCTACACTACCCTAATTTTCATTTTTTTTTCCATAAGAACCTTCTCCTCATAATAACGAACACAACAAAAAAAAAATTAGCGAAATCGGTCCAGGCGTTGTTGAGTTATGCGCTTACCAACACATTTTGCGATTCATTTTTATATTATAGATAAAAAAAAACTTTCGCCTTTCTAATATTAGTGAAATATATTTGGACGTCAATCATTTCCCAAATTGTTTCGTAAATAACAGAAATTTGAGTTACAACCGAATAATAATAATTTAAAGTTGGTTAAAAATAGTGTATCATACAATCAAACGCATATCAATGAAAACTTCAAATTAACAGCTTCTTTAAGTAGCAATAAGAGTCATTTTACGATGTACAGTTTCCTACACTAAGACATACGGATGTTTTTCTTATCAAATCCTATTGTTTCAGAAAGGAAAACTTTCCTGCATCCGCACCGAATCGGAATCCGGATCAGACAAGATGTCGTTACGACAATCAGCTTCCAAACAGACTTCGAAAAACTCAACACAACCTAGCGACTGTTCTTCTCAAGACCACAAATGCCCTTGCTGTTTCCGGCCGGAAAAGAAAAAGAAATACAGAAGCAAGGAAAAGGAATCAAGATTCTACAACAACGATGTCACTTTTAAAGCTAATTTTAAAAATAAGAACACTACAAGACGAACTCATTCGATGAAAGAACACGTGGAGAATAACCGCGTATCTTCCTTGCGAAGGGAGACCAAAACAGCGCAGACCCTAAGCCTCGTTGTAGGGGGGTTTGTAGCCTGCTGGCTTCCATTCTTCCTATACTACCTACTCACCCCTTTCATACCAAGTAATTACGTGAATCCAGTTCTTATGTACATACTAACTTGGTTAGGGTGGTTCAATTCTGCCATAAATCCTTTTATATACGCTTTTTATTCCCCTGATTTCAGAGTAGCTTTCTGGAGGCTCACAATAAGAAAATGTAAGAGAAATAAACGTTAAGAATGTTAGTAATTTTTCACTTGTAATAGGTACTCGCGTAGTTTATATTACAGCAAATAAACGGGTATCAACAAATGGCATAAGAAGATCCAAGACAGACTGCTGTGTTTCGAACAGTCGATACTCTATTTTACCGAAACGAGATAAGCTTGATATTTATTTGCAGCGCGACTTTGGCTGTATATCTTGCAATTCGTATCCGTAAATAATCGCAAACATCTTTCAATACCGTGTTTGCATTTTTGTTTGATCCTTTCTGAGCTACTTCGTCAGATCTCGCAGTTTTATGAATCCATTTGCAAAAAGACGTTCTACGCTTCCTCTAGTTTCATTTTTATGGTTGGGTTTTTTACCATTTCCTAGTTCATTAGGTACTCAGCTTGGATATTGTCGTCTTGAGTACGGATATTAAAATAGTTGATCAGATAGTTCTCTGTGATATGAGGTCTTATACTACCGTTGGTTATAAAGCTTCCTACCTAATGTTTGAAATTGGCAAATTGTGTGGGCGTCATAAAAAACTTTTGTTACCGTCGGTATTTGGTTCAGTGAGTTATTTTGATTGTTTGGAGTTTCAGCTAACATTTTAATGTTTCCTTCGCAAACCCTTTTACCTAAAAGGTAGGATTTAATTAGTGCTTTAACTAATTATCATACTTACATATGTAAGTATGATAATTAGTTATAGTTACTCGTATCTATTATCATCGTGAGTGTGTGTGAAACATTTTCCGAATATAAAACAAGCTTTATAATTTTTTGTAACTTTTAAATATTTTCATTTCATTACACAAACACGTTTGAAATGGTAAGTTAGGGTCAGCTCCGTGATTTTTTTTTATCAACTCAACTAATTTATAGCATGTTTTGATTTTTGCCTGGTTGGTCATAGCCAATTTTAATCAAATAATTTTTCATGGTGTTTTCTTTTATATTCGTGGATTTCCAGAGGTTTACAAAAGTTCAAAATGAGTAGAATCTGGCCTTAAATTGTTTTTCTTTCTTTCTTTTATTCATAAGGGAGTGCTTACTGAGATATCATCATCATCATTTCAGCTGAAAGACGTCCACTGTTGGACATAGACCTCCCCCAAATGTCGCCACAATGAACAGTCCTGTGTATTATGATTACGCAACACTTATCAGGTCATCAGTCCACCTTCTAGGAGACCTTTCAACGCTACGTCTTCCGGTGTCTCCATTCTAGAATCTTTCGGAGAACTTTGCCAGAACGGCCATCTGTTCTGCGAGCAATGTTGCCCATTGCCACTTAAGTTTGGCGATTCTCTATTAGTTGATATCTGACATATCAACTAATAGTGAAATATAAGAGAAGAGGTCATGCCATTGGGCTCACATCATATACATTTTGATAATGTACGGAGAATGATAAAGTACACAAATGATTATAAATATCTATTCTACCCAACTCGACTGTATTATGGACCTCAAATCACAGTGAATTTAGCAATAAAACAAGAAAAACCTTTTAGGTGTTCACTAAGAAATATTGTCAGAACTCGTATCTATCAAAATTATGAAGTATGGTGACAATTTGTAACCATTATGAAGGGACAAGTTACAATAAGGAATAGTTGCTGGAACGAAAATTAATGTAATTTTTTTTCTTTTTATAAACCGTTAAATTTTAATCGTTTTAATCCCGTGGAGGGTCGATCGACAAATCGATAGTGTTTCATGTCCTGGCATGAAACACTATCGATTTGTAAAGATAAAATTAAAAAATAAAGTACCTTTTTTTTCAAAACTCGTATTAAATTACGCATGTACGAAATTAATTTCTTTAAGAAAACATCAGCTGAGCGAGATCAATAACCTGTAGGTAGTTTGTAAGCAACGTCGACTACTAACTACAGGTCATTGAACTCTTATCTATCTTTACAAATCGATAGTGTTTCATGTACCGGATCAACCCTCCACGGGATTAAAACGATTAAAATTTAGCGGTGTATACAACATAAGTTTTAGTATTATATGTGAAACCCGACACACGTGTCTAGTATTTTTATGTAAAGAATCTATGTACAAAATTTCATAACCGTATCATGAATAATCACAGAGTTATAAGCTGGTTTTGTCAGCAAAAATACATAGTCGCCGGGGCATCATGACGATTGAGGGGTTGTTTTGCACTTGTACCCAGCTGTGCGCTATGCCCGCTATGATTGCCTAATTGTGTATTTATAAGGTAAGGGAAGAGCGGAGTCTTCAACTACAGGCATTTAAATGTCTAAATGGAGACTCCTCGATATGCAATTCAAGCCAAAATTATATGCAATAAAGTTATTTTATTTTATTTTTATTTTATATGATCTACCGTTACCTGTGTTGTACTTAGTGTCGGTGGTGTACAACTTGTGACCTTTTAAATATTTTTGAGAAAAAATGTAACATGGTGTAAAAACTATTGGAACCGATTCAGTTACTGATTCTGAGCAAACCATATTTAGGTTTTGTATAAATTAAAAATAATGTTGTAAAATCATTGCTTACACTAGAAATTACTTTTGTATCGTGCATTTACAAATATGTAAACTCACATAAACAAGACACTTAGAGCCGGAAAAAACTATCTCATCATCATCATCATCATTTCAGCCGATACACGTCCACTGTTGGACATACGCCTCCCCCAAGTGTCGCCACAATGCAAGATCCTGTGCGTCCCGCATCCATCGGTTTCCTGCTACCTTCACCAGGTACAGGTAAAACTATCTGTAAGCTATAAAAATATTTGTTCTGTGCGGGTTCGAAATCGCGACATGCAGCGCAGCAGTCAATCACTCAACCACTACAACAAACATACCGTCAAATTAGTCGTAGATTATTTCAATGCGTTACAAAATGCACGAATTATTTAAGATTCTAAGCTCAAACTTAGCTCACAAAATAATGTAAATAAAATGAATTACAATTCAATTAAATTGATCATATCGTACCCTAATTGCAAAAACCAACTATCTGCTTTTTTGTATTATTATGTTATATTATTATATTTATATGCCCAACTTAAGTGGGACTGGGCTAGACATGTCTGCCGCATGCCTATCGAGCGGTGGGCCAGTAAAACGCAAAATTGGTGCCCTGAAATCGCACGACGGGGCCGCGGCAGACCAAGAAGGAGATGGCGGGACGACTTGGTTGTCTTCCTTGGGAATTCGAAAGAGGTGGCTCAAAACCGGGAACATTGGAAGGAGTGGAGGGAGGCCTTTGCCCAGCCGTGGGACAGTACGGGCTGGATATAATAATAATAATAATTATATTTGATACCTTTTGCCGAAGCCATCTTGGTAAATAAGTGTCATAGCCAATAATCAATTTATTTGCTGATTCCTCTTGATGAGACGAAACGATTGCTATATTTATTTTTGGTAAAAATGCAGATACTTAGTTGATTTTTGCAATAAAGATATGATATTTTGTTTTGTATAATAATCGTGTTAAATGTCCGATAAAAATTAAATGTAAGCTAAAACAAAGAATTTTTAATCGCCCACCGCTGTTTGTCTGTCTGTTTGCGATAAACTCAAAAACTAATCTTATTAAAAAATGAAAGGCCCGTTTTGACATTTGAAAAGACCTTAGAATGTAACTTGTAACGAAATTGAAAGAAACAATAAAATAATAATTATTTTTATAAAGTGTTTTAAATAATTTTTTTTTTTTTTTTTGGTCGCGTTAAACAATACATTGATACATTATGGAATATATTGCGAGAATTCTTTTTACGTAATAAAGTATTTGTTTTGACAGACGTCAAAACGGGCATTTTAATTTTTGACTACTTTACTGAACGGATTATCATGCAGTTTTCAGTAATAGACAAAATGATTAATAAGAAAGATTTCGATGTAAAAATACATGTATATTATAGTAGGGAAAAGCAGAGAATTTCTAAGATTTGACACTCATGCGAAGATGGGTGAAATGTAAAGCCTGCTGTCCACGAACGCGTAGCTTCATAGCTTTGACACAACGGCGCGACGTTGCCGGTTCGTCGACAGAGTTTCATAATTTTGTATGTAATGGCCCGTTCACGATTTTGCCACTGTGAGGGGTAGCTAAGCGCGGGGCGGCGAGCGGTAAAACAAAAGTGGTCAATTATATGAAGCATGCTACGAGATGCCGCTCATAGCTAAACGCTCTACTTACCGATGACGCCCCGCTCGTCGCATCGCGCCAAACCAAAGTCGTGAACTGGCCGTAAGCTTCACGCTGGCGTACACCAAATGTATAAAGCGGGCACACTCGGCGCACTTTGTATGTTTACCTTGTTTTTGTAACCGTTGTGCTATGTCTATACCGAATGCGGACGGCGAGCAATGGGTAGCTCGCTGTCTGACCGTCCGGTAACTGTCCAGACCGAGCCCAAGTCGTCGACGGCGCGCATTGTTCCCGCACGCCTCAAGGAGTTGTCAGCAACCACAGGGGCCCAACTGGGTCGAAGCCTACTGGGGCCAGGGTTAGTTTCGTAAGATAGCTCAGCCTCGGTACGAAAGGCAACGAAGGAACAGTAGTGGGCTTTTAGTCGGTAAAAGTCTGACACTATCTCCCGCTCCGCCCAAGAGCGGGGGATGTCACTAGATGGTTTTCCAACCGAGAAAAGAAAAGCATGTCTGTACCGAATAAAAGTATTTCTATTCTATTCTGCCCCCCCTAGCCTGCACGCTTAGCCAAGTTGTTATTCTGCAATCGTTAACGCTGTCGAAATTGATGAAACGTATGGGAATGACGTCATCTCAACGTAAAGTCGCGTGGTCAGAACAAACGAATAGACAATTCATAGTCAAGTTCACATCGTTCAAAATCGTTTCTACAATGTTTAACGCTACATCCTTTGTTATACAAACGCTACATTGTAGAACGAGCGGCCGACTCATCCGCGTCAACATGGCTACCAACTTATCGTTTTCTACAATTGCTGTCACCGAGGCGTTACCGATTAGAGAACGGCATTCAACACAAACTGGTTGTAACTGAAACGATTTTTAACGATGTGAACTTGGCTACGAATTGTCTATTCGTTTGTTCTGACCACGCGACTTTACGTTGAGATGACGTCATTCCCATACGTTTCATCAATTTCGACAGCGTTAACGATTGCAGAATAACAACTTGGCTAAGCGTGCTGTTTTATAATGACGAATACGCGTCTGTGAAGCCACGCGTCCATGGACAGTAGGCCTAAATATAGTCGTTGTATATAAGATATTTATTTTGATTGCACAGAAATTCTCTGTTACAATCACATTATAAAGTTAAGGCTGATTTGTTGAAATGATCAAAGAGTTTGAAAATTATACCAAAATATATACATTGTAAAAGGAATTAGATATAAATAATGTTACATACAATGTTCTGTAAATATAAAAATGTTTTGTACAACAATGATAAATATATCATTTAAATAAACTTAGTTATTCATAAGGTACACACATCGATATTGTAAGATTAAGATTAAATTAAAATTATCATCATAATATTTATAACATAATCACATTATAAACGCATATCCTAAAAGTACCTACTATGTTCAGAAACGGCTACCTACTGAATTTGATTGCCTATTTGTAAACTAGATAAAAAGATACTACCGTCAAAAATTGCATCACTGCTTACCATCAATCTGGGGCCCAAGTCTGCTATTTTTATAAATTCGTCATTCCAACACGATCACATTGTCATTTTGCTAAAAGTTCGTAATCTGCTAATTCCTAATGATCGATCATTGATCGGTCAGTGGTATCGTAATAGAGTTGTGGTAGAATGATAATATCGAGCCAATTAAAACCAATAACTGCACAATAACGTTCTAATGGTAGAACACTGATCAAATAAACTGTCAAAGTTTTAGCAAATTACCGCATACGTCAAATATTAATTTGTTAATATGTACGAGATTACTATTCTATGCCACTTCTTCTAATGGAGTGTCAGTGGTTGACTATTGGAAAGTCATAATGACGCCATTATATTAGTAGATTACCAAACTTGTCAAAATCGACAATTATGACATCAATGAAAGAATGGTCTATCCATTCTGACACTATTGTAATAGCAGACTTGAGGCCCAGGTGGGATAGCAGTCAAGCAATGGTTATTATTATTGATAAATTTTGATTGTGACACTAGCCATCTGTCTGTCCGTGTGAAGGAACCAATACCGATGCTCTACCAATATATCTTGTGCGTTGGTTCTCATATTATTTGCCTACAATGGCTAAGTCATGATTTGGGTGTTTTCCAGGCTAGAGTCACAAAATAGATAAGTACAGAAGTCAATCTACATACAAAGCGCGCTTGAGCAACGCACACATAGACACCGCTCACGGACACGATATCTCGGTCGCGTCTCGGCTTACTCGTCGAATAATTCCGGCTCAAACGCTCATTAGTGTGCGTCCACCGAGCGTAGTTATAAAAAGTGAAGTACATACATGAGGTTGTCTTCTGTACCTATCTATTTTGTGCTAGAGTGAATAGGCTCTTAATATACTAGTGCGACTCACCATCAACGATTGCATCACTGCTTGCCATCAGGTGGGACCGCAGTCAAGCAATAGTTTATTTCAATTTCATTATAATATCATTATAAATACAAAAGAATTAACATTATACAATTAAATGAAAATTCAATTGTTAATTATTAACCCGTCCCTGATCGTTCCCGGTGCAAAGGTGCCCATTACACTCGCCGCATTACCTCGCTGAATTGCGATGACCATTCTTTGCCCCAAGAACGACCTGCCCCCCTAGCCAAGTTACAACCGTTTCGCTTGCGTCAAACGCTTTGAGTTGGCCGCGTCGCCGAATCTTTTGTTCTGACCACGTGACTGAGCGTTTAGATGACGTCATTCCCGTACATTTGAAGCTTTCTACTAGCGTTAACTATTGCAGATTAGCAACTTGGCTAGGGATACTGGACCGGGAGTCACCCGTTGCCTCACCGAGCCTACGGCCCAAATCCCACACAAAGCACCTTGCCACCGTACTCTAACTGACCAGAGTCAATTTAAAAAAAATCTGTTTTTCGGTTGAAAATCATATATTAACTTCTCCCGGTCTTGGTGGAGCGAAAGGAGGTGTCAGACTTTTAATTACTAAAACCCACCTGTAATGCTTCAGTTTTTCTTTGCTATCCAAGACCCGTTGAAAATCTTCTGAATGATCCGATAGTCCATCTAAGTCATTTCGCTTCCTCCTTCGTGATTTCATGATTTCCAATCAAAATATACTTGGATATTATTTTAGTTGGTTTTAATTTTTTTTTTAAATGATATAAACTAGTGCTTGACTGCGATCCCACCTGATGGTAAGCAGTGATGCAATCTCTGATGATGAGGTGCACTAGTTTATTAAGAGCCTATTCACTCCAGCCTTGAAGACAACCAAATTATAATTGGACGGGAATCTGTTCAAATCCTATATATATTAACATTATTATAGCATAATCAGCCTTATAATTTGACCACTGCTGGGACTCAAAGAGGCTTGAGAGAGGGGAGTCTCTAGGAGAGGAAATGGGCCGTAATTCACCAAGCGGACCCAGTGCGGATTAGTGGATGTCACGTGTGTTCGATTTTTTTAGTTTTAGGACATGCTGCGGTTTCCTCACGATATTTTCCTTTACCGTTCTGAGAGCAGGGTAATGAATTGATCTACACGAAGTAGTTAAAGCGCTTATCTAGGTCGACCAACAACATATATTGTAAGTCGGGTCTGTTGCTACAAGATCACCCATTCGCTTCAGCAGAGGCGTAGCTTGGACTATTTTCGACGTGGGCGAAGACATATCAGTGAGGCTTTTTTCTTTCATTAATTCGAAAACGAGACAGCGACTGTTGCATCGTCGCTTACCATCAGGTGAAATAGTGCTTAAAGCAAGCCTTTCAATTATAAAAAAGTTTCTTTCTTTATGAGCGTTCTCTTGTGAGAGGCTTCTTTGGATGTGAGGCTGTAGACGAGAGCCCACTTTGTCCACGCCTTTTTTGGTGGGTAAAAATCATCTAAATGACATCCTCCGCCCTTGGGCGGAGTGAAAAATAGTGTCAGACTCTTATTGACTAAAAAAACCACCCCATTCCTTCTTGCCTTTCGTACCGGGGCCAAGCTTCCCTTTCGGATAACCCTGGCCCCAGTAGGCTTGGACCAGGCTAGTCTCCTGCTGTTGCTGATAACTCCTTGAGGCGCGCCGGAACAGTGTGCGCCTCGGACCGGACCGGACGGTCGGCAATCGAGCTACCCATTTATTTATTTATTTATTAGAACTTCATGCAACACAAATGTACATAGGTGGACTTAATGCCCATTGCTCACCATCCGCGAGCCCGCACCTATGGTGGCCGAAAATCGGGTTTGGAATCCCGGCGGCGGCTTGGGCGTTGTGCCTCCTCCTTTGCTAGCATCACTGCTTCGCAGAAAGAGGCGACCGTCTGCCACTCCTCCTCGCTTCGAACCATGGTCTGTACCAAGGCCCGGACTTTGTTCCTGCTACGCTACTACTCTTCGGCAGCATAAATATACCATATAATTTTACGTTAATAACCATTTTTTTTTGGTATAATAAATGGAATTGATACAACCGTCGATTAGCTGAAGTTCTAGACTGTCTTAGAAAATAAATGGGTTTATTTCGGAGCCCATTTCCGATGTTACTGGAAAACATTTACAAGATAAATGACACGGATTTGCTTACCAAATAGTTTTCTTTAGCGCTATAGGAGTACACTTCTGTTTATTATCTACTAAATAATTCGATGGAATCATGGAAGTGCTTTTTGGGAAGCCAAAAATAAAATGAAAATGTCCCTGTCTTCAGCTTAGTTTTGGCTTGTTTATTTTTGTTTTTTGAATCATTAAATAACTTTTCTCGCTCTGGGTGGGATGAGAAAGAGTGTTAGACTTTTACAAACTAAAGTCTAGTTGAGTTGAAAGGTAACTTTTTTGAGCAATCTCGTAAAGGAAATGGGAAGATATTATCTCTATTTAAATAATTCTTCTGTACGTGTGTTTGTCAACTAATACTTCCTAAACGGCTTGACTGATTTTTATATAACTTTGTCTGTGTATTTCAGTTCAATTCTGACACTGTTTTTTTTTTTTTGTTTTCGATGTGAAAAATCATCTTATGACAACCCCCGCTCTTGGGCGGAGCGGGAGATAGTGTCAGACTCTTATTGACTAAAAAACCCATCCCGTTCCTTCAAGCCTTCATACCGGGGCTCGAGCGCCCTTTCGGATAACCCTGGCCCCAGTAGGCTTCGACCCGGCTGGGCCCCTGCTGTTGCTGACAACTCCTTGAGGCGCGCGGGAACAGCGCGCGCCGTCGACGACTTGGGCTTGGTCCGGACAGTTACCGGACGGCCGGACAGCGAGCTACCCATTGCTCACTGTCCGCAAGCCCGCGCCTACGGTGGCTGGAAATCGGGATCGGAATCCCGGCGGCGGCGAGAGCGCCGTTGCCTGATGCGTTCGGCCTCCTCCTTAGCGAGCATTACTGCTTCGCAGAAGTCGGCGACCGCCTGCCACTCCTCCTCGCTCCGGACCATGGCCTCGACCAAGGCCCGGCGCGAGAGGTCTCCGCCGCCGATCACCCCCACGAGGGCACGGCGATGCTCCGCCCAAGCAGGGCACACCGCGATTGTGTGCTCCACCGTGTATTCTGACACTGTCCGAACCGCCAGCAACTCGTCGTGGTATATCACATTACATTCTGAAAGTTACGTTTAATTGGAATACTTTTCTATTTTCACACGAACGAAGCTGCTTGGAAAATACACTTATTAAATAATTACGTTAAAAACCAAGGACAATCCATATTTAATTATAACTTGAGACAATCTTCATTAAGATCGTTAGTGAAATTAAAAAACTTGTCATTTATTTCAGAAAGCTGCTCTTACTAATCAGAAGTGGCTAAGCAATTAATCCATTAATGAAGAAGCTTTTTGTGCTACACTTTAAATGTGAGTACTAGAAATAATATTTAGGTTTGGAATGATATTGACTTGAAATGGTTTCAAGTTTTTAAGGTTCTGTACCTCAGGATCACTTTGTTGTCCGTCTTTCTATCTGTCTGTCAAGACCCTTTATCTCGGAAATGGTGGAGGTATCGAGTTGAAATTAAAACCAAATACTTAAGTCTGCGGTCTTTTAAAGCTATGAAAAAATTAAATTCTGGGTTAACGAAAAAAAAAAAACATACGGCCGTTTATGTCGTAAAAAAACGTGTATCGACACTCGCAAGGGATTTAAAATTCATAGCATACTTTCTCGTTGACCTAGAATCCTGAAATTCATGAATCAAGGTCTCACAGCACGACTATAGGAAATAAGCTGAAAACTGTAAATTAGTTGAGTCTGGTCTTTGTGCACGACTGCATGCACCGAAACTCACACATACAGTCGCAAACCTACAGACACTGATAGACAAGGACAGAGATAAGTGCCGGCGCTGTCGTGCGAGCGAAATCGCGTTAGCCACCGAATGTTTACGAAAACAGCTCTATATATCTTTTGTTTATCTTGACTGAGTGAAATTAAGCCACGGAGGCTTTTTATTTTTTTTTGTTTTTTGCTGGGTAAAAATTATCCAAATGACATCCCCCGCCCCTGGACGGAACGGGAGATAGTGTCAGACTCTTCGTCAGACAAAACCCACACCGTTTTCTTGCCTTTCATACCGGGGCCGAGCCTCCTTTTTGAAAACAGACTCTAGCTCCAGTAGGCTTCTACCCAGCTGGGCCCTTACGATTGCTGACAACTCCTTGAGGCGCGCGGGAACAGTGCGCACCGTCGTGTTGTAATTCCTGACCCGACCACGACATGGAACGAAGATTTTACTATGGCACAAAATGGTTATTTTAATTGTGTTTTATTGTGCCACTTATCCCAGGAATTTGTGCCTTGTACTTTTTGAGTAATTAGAGTACGATTGTGGTCGGGCTGGGGATCACGGTTCCTGACCCGACCACAACCAGATCTAATAAAATATCACTAGTGGGAAGTTACTGATTATGCCAAAAATATGTGTCAAATTGTGCCTATAGCACACACAACGCATTAAGTCATCACCATCATCACTGTTCTATAAGGTCGGACAGCCGTCCAACCACGAAGGCTTGACTGCAGTGGTCCACGCGTTAAAGACGACGCGTCACCTATCTTCCATTGTTTTAATATAACTTAAAGTCTCCTCTCCTCTCCCTCTCTGGGTGAAACAGAAAAGAGTGTCACACTTTTAGTGACCCACAGCACTCCTTTAGTTGCCTTTTGCGAAGGCAACGGTAACTCTTTTGAACAACCCGTATTAAGGTACTTGCACTGAGTCCCATTTTAAATCTGCAGTACCTAGTGCTTTAAAAATTAAATATTCTTCCAGACCGTCACGTCTTAAACTATAATTAAAATTAAAAATACTCCACTATAATATCAAGTTTGGCTAAACGTCTTTTAATACCGCTCTGCAAAAGCTAGATAAAAAATATCATAAAGTAAAAAGTCTCCGCCGGAGAAGCGGGCTTCCATTTTTAATTTCAAGTGTACAATATACATATCACACAAAAAAAATTCATTTTCATTCTGTTGTCTTACATAAATCGTTTTGCATGAAAACTTTTACACCAAAAAGTTAAAGAAACAAGTATAAATTATAACAGCATAACTAGCTTTATAATATTCCCACTGCTGGGACTTGGGACTTAGGCCTCATCTCTAGAAGAGGGAATGGGCCATACTGAGCGGGTCCAGAGCGAATTGGTGAATATCACATGTCTTTGAATTTTTAATTCTAAGACATGCCTGTTTCCTCACGACGTTTCCCTTCACCATTTCGAGAACAGTGGTGAATTGGTGATGAAAATAAATTACCTACGCAAAGTAATTTACCTGGCTTGGTTTGAACTCGTGACGTACAACTTGTAATTCAGGGCCGTTACCACTCTGTTACCACTGCTCTTGCGTTACAGTAAAAAAAAGACAATGAACTTACGTTCTAATTTCAAACAATAAAATAATTCAGTAACAAAAGATTCACCGAGAATTTTCAAACCACAATTAATGAGGCACACTTTTTCGAAGCATTACCTTAACAACGAACAATAAAATACAAATAATTAGAACAAAATAAGCGAGCACTTAAGCGGAATAATTCAAACTCTCCAAATGACCGCCATGAAAATTGTGAACAAGCGAATTTGACTAAATAACCCTTGTATATTCGCGAAACTGCCATTAGCGGTGGGAAGCACTTAATTAGCTTTTTGAACAATACGTAGAATGCTTTATGGCAGGAAAGTCATAAAGAATATTGTTGTAGACTAACAGGGCCGTAACTAAGGCGCAGGCCCTAGAGGGGCGCAAAAATTATCAAACCAGGGCCAAGTTGTTGGTATAAAATACCTTTGTTATTTTTCGTATCCATAGTTCTGTTGTCATTATCATTTCAGCCAATAGATATCCACTATTGGACATAGGCCTCCCCCAAGCGTCCACAAGTCAAAGAAGGAACATAATGAGTGAGTTTTAGTCAGTAAAAGTCTGACAAACCTTTCAATCTAAGGCGGGAAAAGTCACTTGATGATTTTTCACCTAAAAACAATGTCATGCGCATTTTTTTATAATTAGATTTTTTACCGTCTGAACCGAGCTCGTTTACTTTTTTTAAGGGGCCCAATTCTAGAAGCTTGCACCGAACGTGTAAAGAGGTAGATTACGGTACTGTACACGAAGTATCTGTAAAAAATTAAGGCTCATTTTGGGAAATGTTGGAAAGTTAACTGCGGAATGTGTCGTTTATTTGATTGCACTACTTTTATTTTATTGTGTTAGTATATATCATAGCAATTTGTTTATGGTGTTTTATGTTAGGCAAATGAGTGAAAATATAGATATCTTTGTTAAAATCTGAGTTGTTCATTTAATGTCTTGAAATGTATAGAGTATTTTAAATATTACTGCTACCCTATAATGTAAAGGGAAATAGAAACACAACTCAAGTGAGTTTTAGTCAGTAAAAAACTAACTGACATTCCCTCTCCCTTTATTTAGTGCGGGAGCAGTCATTTGATGAATTTCTACCACAAAAAAACTGGGCAAGTGCGAGTCGGACTCTCACACTGAGGGTTCCGTATAAACTTTCCTATGTAAATATTTCAATTCCCGAATGGAGTGTCGAAGATTTTTTCGAATCACATTTTTTTTTTTGTGACAGACACTTATTCCTATATCTGTGTTATAAGACCTTGCTTTATGCCAAATTTTAGGATTCTAAGTTAACGGGAAGTATCCTATGAATTTTCATTTTCTTGAGAGCGTCGATATTTATGCGGTTTTTGCTACATAAACGGCCGTATCTTTTTTGTTGTTTAAGTAAGACCAGAAAGTCTTAAAAAAAAAGACAGCGAATCAGCTACCTTCATTCAAATCCAATCCATATTAATTTTATAAATCTGAAAATCTATCTAATAAAACTATCTGTCTGTTATGATTTTAATGAACTGTGACATTTTGATTACCATTACACACTAGTGCTATAATGGGTACGGAGTAAACTTGAAAAGACAAAACGACCGAAGTCTGGGCTAAACCTAGTGTCTAAAAAATGAAGGAACATCAGATTTATCCGACCTGATTTTATATCAGAAATAAAGAGAAATGTTAGTAATCAAAAATAACAGTCTTTCCTATAAAAGTATTTATTACAGACATCGATATTAACCTGAATGCCAAAGAGTTCAAGGAAGATGGAATTTGGTCAACTATCGAACTGGTTTTGATAGCCAGGTCGTAAAATTGTATAAATTCTACAAAGAAAATTGTCTGCATTCTAGGAGATATTGTTGAAGTTACTTTAATATTGCGCTTAAAATAATATAAAACCGGGCAAGTGCGAGTCGAACTCGCGCACTGAGGGTTCCGTATAAACTTACCTATGAAAACAGATCAATTCCCGAATGGATTTTCAAAAAAAATTTCGAATCGTAAAAAAACTTGCGACATGAAATCTTGCTTCATGCCAAAATTGACACCTTGTAGAAGGCTTCCCAACGCTGCGTCTTCCGGTACGCAGTCGCCACTCCAGAACCTTTCGGCCCCAACGGCCATCTGTTCTGCGAGCTATGTGCCCTGCCCATTGCCACTTAAGTTTGGCAATTCTTCGTACTATGTCGGCACCCTTAGTTTTCCTGCGGATATCTTCATTTTTCATTCGATCAGGCAAGGAAATCCCGAGCATAGCCCTTTCGATTGCCCTTTGGGCGACTTTAGGCCTTCTGATGAGTCGCATTGTGATCGACCACGTTTCAGAGCGATATGTCATCACTATCAACATGTACTGGTCATAGACTTCCGTCTTGAGACATTGTGGTATGTTGGACGAGAAGATACCAATACCATAATGATGTATTTAAACAACGAAAACTGTTTATGAATTAAATAATAATAAAAAAAAAAAATGTTCATGATCATACATAATTGGCCCTGGGCCCGCATAGTGAGTTACAGTCCATTCCTTCTCCTAGATAAGAGGCCTGAGTCCCAGCAGTGGGAAGCTTATGCTTATTTCGTTGATAATATTATGTATGAATGAATCGGTATGAAAGACAACGAGAGGTTCGAATATTCTTTCGCCATTCCCTCAAGTTATGGGGAAATGCATCCAAAAAGAAGCCTTTGAAACAATTTCTACTTAACTGAGTTGTAACAGCATGGAACAGGCTCCCGGAAAGTGCTGTGATAGCTCCCACATTGAACTGCTTTAAAAATCTGTTGGACAGACTAAACATCTCCAAACTATATGAAGCACACGCATCAGATAATAGCTGCTAGTGTGTCGTACTTAATAATAATAATAAAAGAACTAGGAGTGGGTTTTAGTCATTTAAAGTCTAACACGTCCTCCCGACCCGCCCAAGGGCGGGAGAGGTCATTGGATGATTTCACATTTAAAAAAAAATATGAATGAATACTTTTGATTTCTTTTTAACTCTTTTGGCAAAAAAAAAAAATGCCTAACCCAGAAATTCCAAATAAATAAAACTAAATCACATTCATTTAGGCGAGCAATTTATTACTTAGAAAAATGGTTTCAGACGTTAGCCTAAAATTCTTTGAAATGAAAAATTAGTTTTACGCCCTTTACTCAAATGGTTCAAAAGCATTAACTTTTCTTGACAGTTACATGATTAGCAAAAGCAAAAAAGGATTTGTTATTTACAAAAAATTTTTGCGTAAGAACTATTATGTGAAAAAAATATGGCTGACAGGCAATATTAATTGTTATGAAATGAGAATGTTTTTGTGTCGAAAATGGCTGAATGCGAGTCGTTACCGAACGGAAGTTATTAGTATGGATTTATACTAAAAGCTTCCTTATAATAGTGAATTAATTTATTGAAAACGTTTTGCGAAATTGAAAGCAAAGTACTTATTTCACGGTTTACGCGAATTTGATGCGATACATTACGTGTTTTTTTTTAAGCTATTGCATAGCTTCTATCGCGGGTCTTGAGCGCGGAGACCGAATCCAGAAATTCCGTAACGAAAATAACCTAACTCCCCCCACTCATGTTTTTTGAGCGTGGTGACCGATAAGAAAACAAATGAGTGAACAATCAATAGCAGCTGTTGGTGAGGTCTGGTTTTGAATGGGTGGGGTTAAGCAGCTGTTGGCGAGGTCTGGTTTTGTATAGGTGGGGTTAAGCAGCTGTTGGCGAGGTCTGTGTTTGGATGGGTGGGGTTAAGCAGCTGTTGGCGAGGTCTCATTTTGGATGGGTGGGGTTAAGCAGCTGTTGGCGAGGTCTGGTTTTAGATGGGTGGGGTTAAGCAGCTGTTGGTGAGGTCTGTGTTTGGATGGGTGGGGTTAAGCAGCTGTCGGCGTTTTGGATAGGTGGGGTTAAGCAGCTGTTGGCGAGGTCTGGTTTTGGATGGATGAGGTTAAGCAGCTGTTGGCGAGGTCTGGTATTGGATGGGTGGGGATAAGCAGCTGTTGGCAAGGTCTCATTTTGGATGGGTGGGGTTAAGCAGCTGTTAGCGAGGTCTGGTTTTGGATGGGTGGGGTTAAGCAGCTGTTGGCGAGGTCTGGTTTTGGATGGGTGGGGTTAAGCAGCTGTTGGCGAGGTCTATTGCATAAGTTGATAAAAAATGCTATGCAATAGCTTTACCGCGGCGGTCCCCGAGTGCCACACGTCTTTTTTTTTTTTCTTACATGTGCGTGAAGTCACTATTTCAGACGCTTATAATTTTTTTTAAACTAGTCACTACACGGTATAAGTTAGCGCGGAAATATCAAACTAACTGAACACGTCCTCTTCGTTTCATTCCTTGCTGCATCGCACCTACTTTTTTTTTAAATTTTGATGCTGAAAATGATCCAAAAATTTCTACCGCTTCAAAGTGAAGTAGTTGTATACTAAAAACTATCTGTTAACACTGAATTAATCGTCTTCGCCCCGACAGTTAAGGCTTATAGTCCCTTGAACCATCTGGCCAAAATTATGTGGACGCACCTCGGACCCCCCTAGGCGGCAGTACGCAAATCTGTGCATTTATTTGCGGCCAACAGCGCCCGGAAAGCGCGCGGCTGACCTCTAAATCCATTTTATCTGCGAAATATAGATTGATTTACAAATACAATGTTCACTTTGAAGAATATTTAACCACCAATTTTTATGTGTAAAAATCGTTTCGAAGGAGTAGGGAAAAGTTGCGAAATTGCTAAATATATTTTAGACAAAAGTATGCAAGTAGCACAAAAAAATCAAATGTTGATAATGTTGTTCATGAATCTATTTACTGTTTTATGGCACTTTTCGGGTGCTTCGGCCTTAATAAGTCAGCCTGATGCGGAAATTCATCCAATAACATTGCCCGCTCTTGGGAGGATGTGACAGGCTTTTACTGACTAAAAAGTCACTCCTGTTCTTTCGTTGTCTTTCATACCAAGGCCGAGTTTTGATTTCAGAAACAAACTCTTGGTCCCAGTAGGCTTCGACCCTGCTGGACCCATACGATTTGCTGGCATCCCCTTGACGCTTAAAACTTCATAAGTGGCTTTTTTAGCTAGTCCTTACTAATATTATAAAAGCGAAAGTGAGTTTGTTTGTTTATTTGTTTGTTTGTTTGTTACGTCTTCACGCCTAAATGGCAAAACCGATTTTGATGAATTTTGGTACAGAGTTAGTTGGGACCCTGGAGACGGTCATAAGCTTATTTTTTTATAAAAAAAAGTGAGAAAAGGGGGAGAAAGAGGGAACGTCTTTAATGTACGCGGGCGAAGCCGCGGGCAAAAGCTAGTTTACCATAGTTTGTATTAAAGACCTTTTTGAAACTGGTGCGTTTTCAAATGAAATTTATTTGACCTGACTCCTAAAATGCTTTAGTAAACCTTATACCCAGTAATCAAAATGAATTAAACAGTATTCTAATTTAATTGAACTGAATCAAGTTACTGGTAAAACAAGGGTAGCTTTGATGTGTGCAACTTCAATCAACGTGAACGCGACATTTTGTTAATCAATGGCCGTTCCTTTTCTAATTTTCATTCAGTCAAACAAATTCGGTGACAGTTAAGCCGCCATTTTGTTTTTGAAGCCATTTTGAATGACGTGATATAGTAACGTTTTGGTTTCTTTTTTAAGGAACCCTGTTTGTAAAAAAAGTTTTTTTTTTAACCAAATTAGTTTGATCATTTTATTTAAATTTATTTAAACATTATACTTTCTAGAAAATTTAACTATAAAGCGCTCTCCTGGAAAGTTTACTTGTTGTCATCATTAAACTTTCCAGGAGACGATTGACCTCTTTCTTATCATGTCTTGATCTTACTTTCTTTTTGTCGCTTGATAATTATTGCCTTTCAAGCATCGATAAATCGATATGTGTAATTCTTGATGTAATACAAGCTATGTACACAAAATATGTATGTATGCGTACTCTGTGTTCATATCTAAGTCTCTACATGAACGTAAATTTTAAGTTATTAATTTAATTCTTAATTTTAATTAACTCACATCAACACGACGTAAATTGAATTTGATTTATTAATTACATCAAAATGAAGATTGTTGGAACAATGCTGATATGGCTTAACAATCATTCATTAAGCTTCGTATAATTTGTAAAATTAACGGAATTCCGGATGTCACTGTTTTGCGCGACAAAAGGAGAAATCTGATAACTCCAAATCATCATTATGTGTAAGATTGGAAGTTGTGTTAAAGAAAATTGTTGTTTATAATTCTCCTCCTCCTTAGTCGTTCACTCTTGACAGAGTGGTCGTGGTTGACGATATTGTTATTGTTTTGTTTATATGTATACCTAATGTTCTACGAGAGCTGTGGTGGCCGAGTGGTAGCGGTCCCGACTTCCAAGTTGTAGGTCGCGGGTTCAAACCCAGCCAGGCGCATTAGTTTATGTAATTTATTTCATCATCATTGCTCTCAATACGGTGAAGGAAAACATCTTGAGGAAACCAACATGTCCTAGAACCAAAAAATTCGAAGATATGTGGCATCCACTAACCCGCACTGGGCCCGCGTGGTGGATTACGGCTCATTCCCTCTCCTAGAGAGGAGGCCAGAGTCTCAAAAGTGGGAACATTATAAGGCCAACTATGCTATGTTAATATGTTCTAAAACTTTCACATAACCCTTGCCTAAACCTACTTTAGTGTCAAAATTATTATAAAGCTTTTTTTTTCGTTTTCTGTATTAGACATTCGAAGTTGAGTATTTGATATAACTTCGAATTACTAATTCAGAAATCGGTAATTAAGACGGCCCTTTCCGATCCATCTGTAGTCATCATGAGGTTTAAAAACTTGTTGTTTCATACAATGCAAAAAAAAGAGAGATAAAATGGACATAGAAAGTGTAAATCCATGAACGAATCATCCTAGTCATTGTAATTAGAGCTAGATTTTAAGATATTTTGTATTAGGCTATTGATTAATGTATACGTAAATAGTCGTATAGGACTATAAATTTTGTGATAAAACATCTCAAAAATAAAGAATTTTAATGAAATTTCTGTGTATTTATTTCCTTTTCCTCAATATCTGTCTTCGAACAGCTTAAAACAATTAGTTGGGAATAGGTTCTACCAACGGCTTCATCATCATCATCATCATCATCAGCCTTTTTAATGTTCCCACTGCTGGGACTCACACCTCCTCTCTAGGAGAGGGAACGGCTTCACCCGCGTGAAATTAGGTTTTTTAAGGTGGGAAAATAAAGCTCTTGGGCAGAGCGGGAGATAGTGTCTGACTCTTACTGACTAAAAACCCACCCCGTTCCTTCGAGCCTTCATACCGGGGCTCGAGCTATCTTTCGAAACTAACCCTGGCCCTTTTGCTGACAACTCCTTTAGGCGCGCGGGAACAGTGGGCGCCATCGATGACTTACTGACTAAACTCCTTGACTTGGGCTCGGTCCCGGACAGTTACCGGACGGTCGGACAGCGAGCTATCCATTGTTCGCCGTCCGCAAGCCCGCGTCTACGGTGGCCGGGGAATCCCGGCGGCGGCGAGAGCGCCGTTGCCTGATGCGGTCGGCCTCCTCCTTTGCTAGCAGAAGTCGGCGACCGCCTGCCACTTTGCCTCGCTTCGGACCATATGGCCTCAACCAAGGCCCGGCGCGAAAGCTCTCCGCCGCCGATCGCCCCCACGAAGGCACGGCAAAGCTCCGCCTTCGTGAAATTAGGTTCCTCCATACAAACTTTGAACCCCGTTACCTTCCTTTAGGGGGTCAATTCTGGAATCCAAGTACAAAATTTCACGCTCTTAGCCCAGGTAGTTTTAGCTGGGCGTTGATAATATGACAGTCAACTTTTTTTTTTGTATATATCGAGTCTTTTCAGGAAAAACATCGTAAGCGACAATTTGCATTTTTTGCGGGAATGAGTTTTCTCTACTTCCATAATTAAAAATTATTTACGAAAATATCTATGTTAGATTATGTGTATGTTAAATTAACTTATCTTATTCTAGAACACAAGTTTCAGATATCGTGTTCTAGAATAAGAGAAGTTAATTTTATCATCTGAAAACCTGCAAATAAAAAATACCACCGAAATTAGCAAAAAATGAGCCTGCGTGAAATGATCCATACTATAGTTTCACGATATTAAAAATTTGACGGCGTCATATTATACAAGATACCCAGACATGGAACCACTATGTATTGATTATTTCATACCAGCGTTCGCTTTCTCATTGTCTTGATATAATTGTGGCTCTAATTACGGTATTCAAAAGGTCATATAATATTCTTTTATCCTGTAGAATTTTCCTTATCTTAGAATAAAAAGAGAATATTAGCTAAACCATTGTCTCGTAAAAATAGATTTATTTCTTTGAGTCCTTTCATTGATATGGATCGTGTCATTCGCGTAGGCGGCAGTCTTGATAACCACTTTTTTTTTTTTTTTTTTTAATTAAGATAAACTAGTGCTTGACTGCGATCCCACCTGATGGTAAGTAGCGATGCAATCTTTGATGGTGAGGCGCACTAGTTTATTAAGAGCCTATTCACTCTAGCCTTGAAGACACCCAAATTATAATCGGACGGGAAGACCGCAGCAGGCAGACTGTTCCAGTCCTTCGACGTACGTGGTATAAACGACGAGGCGAAACGCTTAGTCCGGACCGTAGAGGTTTCAACAACGTAAGGGTGAATATTCGCCGTACGTCGGGATGTCCGATGGTAGAATTGCGATGGCGGAATCAAGTCATGCAATTCCTGCGCACACTCTCCAAAATGCATCCTGTAAAACACCGAAAGGCTGGCTACCCTACGCCTATGCTCAAGGCTTTGAAGGTTGGACTTAACCAAATCTGGATCACCAATTAGCCTCTTTGCACGCCTTTCCACCGAGTCCAAAGCTGCCAGGTGGCATTTTGCAGCACCAGCCCATATGTGACTGCAGTACTCCACACACGAACGGACCTGTGCTTTGTATAACATTAAAAGCTGTCCCGGTGTGAAGTACCGCCGGACCTTTGCAAGAACGCCCAGCTTCCTAGCAGCTACCTTGGCTTTGGACTCAATGAACCGCCCAAAGTTAAGGTCTGAGGGAATTTCAACCCCCAAGAGCTGAAGGCGGTCGGTGTACTCCAGGGATAAATTCCGAAAAGTAGGAACCAAGGTGCACGGGCTCCTTTTGGCAGTGAAAAGACACGCTTGTGTTTTGGCGGCGTTGAATCCCACTAGATTGGCTTCACCCCACTTGGAGACTGCCTGAAGTGAGATATTCGTTCGCTCTACCATAGCCTCTCTTTCGGACCGGATTAGCTCCTTACTAGCCCGAGCACTGGGCAGGTATCTCTCTACAACTGTGCTATCATCTGCATACCCATAGATACCGGGCACCAGCAGATCGTTGATATGCAACAGGAAGAGAGTTGCAGAGAGAACAGACCCCTGAGGAACCCCGGCATTAATCGTCATGGGCTCTGATGAGCATCCGTCGACAACAACTCGGAGAGACCGTTCACTCAGGAAGTCTTTTACCCAGTTAATCAGACCAGGGGAAATGCCGTACGCTGGAAGCTTACTCAATAGGCTAGCGTGCCATACCCTGTCGAAGGCCTTCGAGACATCTAAGGAAACGGCAATCGCTTCCCCATTCTTCTCGAGGGCCTCGCCCCACAAGTGGGTAGCATAAACCAGTAGGTCCCCAGTAGACCGCTTGCGGCGAAACCCGTACTGTCGGTCACTGAGGAGATCGTTACCTTCCAGGTATGCCATGAGGCGCGAGTTCAATACACGCTCCATAATCTTGCAGAGTATGGAGGTTACCGAAATCGGCCGATAGTTGGCAGGATCGGCACGACTGCCCTTTTTGGGCACGGGTTGCACGTTGGCAAGCTTCCAGGACTTGGGCACTATACCAGTCCTAAATGAGAGGCGATACAAGCGCGTCAATACAGGAGACAACTCGGGCGCACAAGCCTTTAGAACAATCGCTGGTATGCCATCTGGTCCACTGGCTTTATTCACGTCTAGACGACGCAGCTCTCTCAGAACTTCTCTGTTCCTCATGTGAACCTCCTGCATTGAAGAGTTACAATGAGGCAGAGTCGGTGGAGCAGCATTGCTAGTGTCAAGACGAGAATTATGGGCAAAGAGAGATGCAAAGAGTCCTGCTTTCTCTCTTGCCGTATGAGCCAGTGTTCCATCAGGCTTTACCAGCGGAGGCAAAGCGGGCCGACAGAAGTTCGCCTCGACCGACTTGGCAAGAGACCAGAATGCTCTGCTACCGGACGGCTGTGCAGAGAGTTTTTTGCCAATATGGGTTATGCGGTCGAAGCGTGCCTTCTTTAATGCTTTTTTGTAGGACTTGGCAGCATGGTTGAAGGCTCTCTTCTTTGAATTCAGATCCGGAGCTTTGCGGTCACGAGCGTCAACCCAGGCGAGAAACGCCGAATGCTTACGCTCTTCAGCCTGAACGCAATCGGCGTTGAACCACGGGTGAGCTGAGCCACCGATGCGTACATCGCTATAAGGGATAAAATACTCCATAGCTTGGTGTATCACATCGGTTACAGCATCCGCACAGCTCGACGGATTTTCAGAAGAGAAGCAGACCTGCTGCCAAGGATAAGACGCAAAGAAATGCCGCATCTCATCCCAATCTGCCGACCTGTATCGCCACATTCGCCGTTCGCCACGTGAGTCGCGGTCAGGTGGGGAGAAGGACGATACAGACTTCACCAGACAGTGATCTGAAGTTCCAAGTGGTGAGGAAACTGTTACGATACATCTGTCCGGATCGGTGGTCAGCAGTAGGTCCAGACAATTGGCAGTATGACCAACTACATCAGGCACCCTCGTCGCTTGCTTTACCAACTGGGAGAGGCCCAGCGACACTGCAAAGTTTCGAGTTTCCCTCCCAGCGTGGTCGGTCCTCTGGTATGGGAAAAGCCAGTCTTGATGGCAGGCGTTAAAATCCCCCAGAGCGACAAACTGCGCATCAGGGTGCCGATGCAGAGCCTCATCGGCGGCCTCACTGAGGTGGCCAAACAGCCGAGTCGTCTCCTGGTCGCCACTGTGCGACCGGTAAACACAGGTGTAGACAATTTTGTCCACACCGGTGTCCACCAGTAACCATAAACTTGAAAAACTGGGGTCTTCAAGGTGACGGAGACGCTGGCAGCAGATGTCATTGCGGACGTATACACAGACCCCGGCACGCTGCAGGAAATGGTGCTCCAAAGAGTATCCCGGGTAGTCGAGATACGCCGCATCAGACGGACATCTGATCTGCGTCTCCGTCAAGAAAAGTAAGTGGGGCTTGTCAGTCTCGAGGTGGTGGTGGACTGCATCGAGATTGGAGTGCAGTCCTCGTATGTTTGAGAGGTGCACATGGAACGAGAGGACGTGCATCCGCTGTACACACTTACTTTTCCTTTTATTAGCTTTCATGTATATAATTTTAGTGAATAGGGCTGATGGAAGATGGCAGTTGAGCGAGGTGATGCGATGTCAAACCCAACAACACAACCAGAGTTGCTGCGCCAATGGAGGGTTGATTTGGAGACTGCGGGGACGCCCGAACCCCCCCAGAGATCGCCATCGGGTCCTCTCATCCGGTCGCCAACCGGCACGATGGGGCCACCCTGGGATTTTTCGCAGTTGGCGGGGCAGCCTTTCGTGTGTGGCTGGCACACTACTTGGGCCCCCAACTATCTGCGGTCGGCCAGCGGAGCACCGTGCTTCGGATCCCGCTACCCTCCATGATCAAACCTCCGACACAACAGCAACTGGTGCATCATACCCGGCGTACATCGCAACACAACTGTTCAGACCCATCCTCCACCTTACGGCTTCACCAGATAACATGCCGGAACACGACGGATCGCTTGCTTGATCACTCCTACGAGTATAACGTCAAGCATCCCATTTCGCTATGTAGTAACATCGTATTACTAAAATGAATGTCGTGATGACCAGAGGTCGGTATAAGATAGAGTTATTTATGTAGGAGCAGTGGTAGCCGAGTGGTAACGGCCCCGACAAACGAATTGTAGGTCGTGGGTTCAAACCCAGCCAGGCGCATTACCTTGTGTAATTTATTTCATCACCACTGCTCTCAAAATGGTGAAGGTCTTACGATTTAAGTTTTTGTATAAGCTGTGTGAAACCCAACAACGTGAGGAAACCTTCACGTCCTAGAGCCAAAAAATCGAAGACATGTGACATTCACCAACCCGCACTGGACTCGCGTGGTGGATTACGGCCCTTTCCCTGTCGTTGAGAAGAAGCCTGAGTCCCGGCAGTGGGAACATTGAAAGGCTGGTTATAGTATGCTATAGGTATGTATATGCTTTTTAAGTTTATCTAGGACAATACTTACAGCCCGTGTCTCGAAAAGAACACTAAGCCCTTGGTCACGGTTATAATTCGTGGATCGTTGATATACGTTACATGTAGTCAGATACAGGCGTAATGTGGACTAATTCAAACGTGGGCGAAGGCGCATCAGCGAGGCCTTTTACTTTCATATATTCGAAAACGGGACAGCGGGCACAACCCAGTGATTGACCACATCGTCGCTTACCATCGGGTGGAACCCGAAATAGTGGGTGCAAGGCCGTGGGCGAGGGTCCACTTCACCGACGGCTAGCTACGCTATTGGTCAGACACTAAAAAGGCTGACTTTAGGTGAAATTTGAAATATTTGTTCCATGCAGGAATCGAAACCGTGACACGGAGTGCAGCAGCCAATCCAACCAGTGCGTGCTTTTTTTTTTTTTTTTTTTTTTTTTCCGATGGGAAAAATCATCTTATGACAACCCCCGCTCTTGGGCGGAGCGGGAGATAGTGTCAGACTCTTACTGACTAAAAAACCCATCCCGTTCCTTCAAGCCTTCATACCGGGGCTCGAGCGCCCTTTCGGATTACCCTGGCCCCAGTAGGCTTCGACCCGGCTGGGCCCCTGCTGTTGCTGACAACTCCTTGAGGCGCGCGGGAACAGCGCGTGCCGTTGACGACTTGGGCTTGGTCCGGACGGTTACCGGACGGCCGGACAGCGAGCTACCCATTGCTCTCTGTCCGCAAGCCCGCGCCTACGGTGGCTGGAAATCGGGATCGGAATCCCGGCGGCGGCGGCGAGAGCGCCGTTGCCTGATGCGGTCGGCCTCCTCCTTAGCGAGCATTACTGCTTCGCAGAAGTCGGCGACCGCCTGCCACTCCTCCTCGCTCCGGACCATGGCCTCGACCAAGGCCCGGCGAGAGAGGTCTCCGCCGCCGATCACCCCCACGAGGGCACGGCGATGCTCCACCCAAGCAGGGCACACCGCGATTGTGTGCTCCACCGTGTCCTCCGGGCGTTCCGCACAGTGGCGACACCCGGGCGTCACTTCCGCTTTAATTCGGAACAGGAACCTCCCGAACTTGCCATTTCCGGTGAGGACCTGTGTCATGCGGAAGGTAAGGACGCCGTGAGGTCTTTCCAGCCACAACCAGTGCGTGCTGAGAACTTAGGTATTTTTTTTTCGATGAGATATTATTTAATGACACCTCCCGCCCTTGGGCGGGGCGGGAGGGCGTGTCAGGCTTTTACTGACTAAAACCCACACCTGTTCCTTCTTTGCCTTTGTTCCAAGGCCCCGGGGTTCTCTTTCGCATCACCTATGTTCCTAGTAGGCTTCGACCCTGCTGGGCCCCTACGGTTTGCTGACATCTCCTTGAGGCTGCGTGCTGGGCACTTATTCACTAGGTACTTTAGTTTGTCATTCAGTAGAACAGTTACAGGTTTATTATTATTATGAGTAAGCATTGCATAAAGTTCAAAAGTAACTACCACGATAAAGATGACAGCAATCAAAAGGAATAATAAACTTGAAAAATTTTGAGTAATGGAAATAACACAAAGTTATGAACCCTGAACAACGTGATAATACCTTGATTGTAATACAAATATATAAAGATATTGCAAATAGACAGTGAGATAGGTAGATAAATTAATCATTTTCAATACACTCACACGAAAACCCGCTACTACGTCTAGTGCTTCTAGGCACGCAATTTACTGTTTTCTGGACTAGTACGGAAAAGTACAAAAGCTCATCACCGCCATCATTTTTTGTATGTATGTTAGGCTGGGCGCTAAGCGACCCCCATGAGTCGCACATTTATTTCTACTTATGTGTATTGAAAAACGTCGTTTGATACCCGTGGAAAGTCACTGCAGCACTCGAAACCATAACACTCAAATTTCTCAAAAGCTAGTTACGTAAATAAATTGTTTTGGTTTATGTAACATGAAACCTTTATACCTAGAAAATAAACGTTAAAGAACACTAATGGCAAGAATTACTAAGATGTTAAAGTATTTCTAATAAAATTCTAGTACTAAATGTTCCTAAGTGGATCCAAGTACCAATCAGTTTATTATTCGTCGTCGCGTCGGAAATGGAAATAACATTTGACACTATTATTATTATTATTTTTTTTTATTATTATTATTATTTATAGGCTCGCGTTTGACCACTATCTCACCTGATGGTAAGTGATGATGTGGCCGACGATGGAGCACGCTTGCCTAGAAGTAACCTATTCACTCTCGACTTAAAGACCCCTAGGTTGTAACTATCAGGAAACACAGACTCCGGCAGGGAATTCCATTCCTTAGCTGTACCTACGTATAATGAATGTGTTTCCAAAACGCTTTGTACGAATGGGTGGGATATCCACCATGTACCGATGGCGCAACGCCGTATGTCTAGTGGTCCGATGATGGAACGGACTTGGCGGAATTAAATTGTGCAATTCCAACGCACACTCACCGAAGTGTAATCGATAGAAAACCGCCAGGCCAGCAACTCGGCGTCGATGCTCAAGGCTTTGGACTTGGAGCTTATTTTCGTTGAGGTCATAGAATCTTCAGATCGTGATGTCAAAGTATGGAAAGAAATCAAAGGTCTAGCCAGGGTGTGGACCTTACATATACTGGGTTATTTGTATAACACTAACAACCAGGATTATCCTACCCCTCGAGCGCCAGGGGTTCATTGACCCGGAAAATTGCACTGTTTACGTAATTTACCAAAAATTAAAAATTAACAAAAAAATAATAAAAAACTTTTTTCGGATTTTTCTAGGAAAAACAAATAATATAATATATATAGAAGAAGATACTTTGTCATTTTGTATTATATTTATGTACATAGTTACGTTTTAGTATAAATAGTTTATTTAATATTTAAGTTTTTTATGTACATATGTATACTATCTATTGTGTTTTAGGTTATATCAAAAAACTACTTTAGTAAATTAGATATTATCATTTATAAATAAAACTATAAATCTATAGAAGAATATGTAAAGAAACCAAAATTTTCGACCAAATAACTTTCTTGCAAACTTGGGGAAAGCACGGAAATTAAGCATTTTTCAAGGACATCCAAGTTGTACAGACGTATGTACAATTGGCGCTCGAGGGGATAAACAACAACTTTTGTTCAATGACTTTTTACAAATCATAAATACCTTTACCAAAAACAAACCTTCAAGATTTCGCTGTTCTATCTAACACATTTCAACTCTGTATTTTGCTATACCTACCTACGTTTGTATGACTCGACGCAAGCGCATCAAGCACCTGCGCCGTCCGATACACACTCCCTTCCGCTATTGTTTTATCGCTTGCTTTACATACACTTCGTAATATTTAGAAAGTTCAATTTAAATATTTTTATTTTTGTATGAAAATCTGATGGACTAAAATATACTTAATAATTTTTTTAAGTCATAGAACAAAAGTTGTTGTTTAACACAATTAACTCTGTATCTATATGTAATAAAACAGCTCACTTCAGTAGAAAATAATATTTATTACTCACTCATTTGGATTGTCTAGAAGCCAATCAGTCAGAAAAGTGATGGTAGTTGCACATTCCAAGGCGTAGATCTCATGGAGAAGAATGTGCAAGAAACTCCATGGACAGTCTTTTTAAAATTATGTTATTACAATTATTTTCTTAACACTATAATAATGCAATAGACGAATTGTGCCTCTTACCTCAACGGCCGGACCAAGACTGGCTCCCGCCATTACATTCCCCCACTTATTCACAGATAGTCACAAATACGTTTCGGTGTTGCCAGCACAATTAGTCGATTGCAATGAATAATCGAATATAAAATATAGTTAACAATATTATTGGTTACGAAAACAATCAAAACCTAACATAAAGAAAAAAAGGCTGTTATGACTTTTTCAAACTCAAAGTTATCCAATGAACGACGGAGTGCAGTATACTTTTTGGTGGGAAATCATCCAATGACTTCTCCCGCTCTTGAGCGAGAGGACGTGTTCTGACACGCCAAAAGCCTGTTTTTACTGACTATAACCCACTCTTGTTCCTTTTTTGCCTTCGTACCAGGGCCCCGGGATTCACTTTCACTTAACCTATGGCCCCTATGGCCCCAGTAGTCAAAGTCAAAATATTTTATTTCACATTGGCCTATGTGTGGGCACTTATAAAACGTCAGAAGCTAGTGCAAGGTTCCAAATTGATCTTTTTTATGGAAAAGAACCGGCAAGAAACTCCATGGTTACTCTTTTAACTCTGCTGGACCCATACGATTTAGTTAAATTAACGGATCGAGTTTCAAACACTTATGTACCTATATTGCGCTACGAAACCAGAATAGTTGATGTGACTCAAAAAGCTGCCCAACTGAAATGGGACTGGGCAGGGCATGTCTGCCGCATGCCCAATAAACTGTGGGCTGACGTAGCACAAAGCTGGTGCCCTGAAACTGCGACGGGAACGCTGCAGACCACGAAGGAGATGGCACGACGGATTAGACAGATTCCACCAGAACTGGCAAGAGGAAGCGTGGGACTGCGGAAGATGCATGAAGTGGAGAGAAGCCTTTGCCGAGAAGCAACAGAACAGGGTTAATAAAAAAAAAGTTTTTTAGATTAGAAGTCACGTGGCAGCATCCTTTGTAATGAAAGATGAGTATTAGACAAATGCACTCTATTTATAATTTACTAGCTTTTACCCGCAGCTACGCCCGCATACGTAAAATAGCCTGTCACTCAGGAATAAAGCAGCTTTCTATCGGTGAAAGAATTTTAGCAATCGGACCAGTACTTCCAGAGATTACCTCCTACAAACAAAAAAATCAAAATTTACCTCTTTATTATATTAGTGTAGATTTTGTTTTCAGATTCACTCAGATTTTGAACATAATTGGTAAAAACTTACAGAATTATTTAGTCTTCACTCATAATGAAGACTTTTCTAGACGCTTAATAATTCCATTACCTAACATTATTTCGCAATTGTTCTTTAAAGAATTTAACGACTAAATTAGAGTGTCTATCAAAATTGAGATCCAAAATAGGTTTAAAGGTACACAGACGAAAGTAGGCATCCTATTTCAATTTAGTGACAAAAATATTAAGACCTAACCAAAAATAATGACGTAGGAGCTTATTCAAATGCTGTTTGAAGAAATAATCGTTTTCTGCTCAGGCAATCGAATTTTATTAAGAAGCCATTTACATTTAACAAGATTTTAATGAAAATAAATTTTTCATATTAAGCTTTTATAGCTAGGTATACCTATGTAATTAATGCTCGTCAAGACGAATCATACGAGCCCAAACTCGATGGAGTTGTGTCGTGTAACTACCAAGTTCCTATAGCCACCTTCCAGTTGCATCATCAGATCAGCTCCACGTCATAATAATTTTGCATTATCACCTGATTTACACATGCATGCAAAATTTCAGCCCAATCGGTAACCGGGAAGTGGGTCACATTTAATAGTGGGTCAAATTTAATTTGCAAGATTTGATGACAGACAAATATCGGTACAGGTGAAACTAAATAAAAGCTTGTAAAAAGGAGAACGTATTAAAATTTAAATTGAATCTTAAATTTAAAATTTTATCTAGTTGAATAGACAGCACATTGCATACAGAACAGATGGTCGATGGGGTCGAAAGGTTCTGGGGTGGAGGTCACGTACCAGAAGACGAAGCATTGGAAGGCATCCGATAAGGTGAACCCATGACCCTGATTGACGTAAAATCAAACAAGCCAAATATCGTTGAAGGATTCTACCCGGATAATGTAATACAGTTTTTTTGTTAAATCGACGAATATTAAACGACTTTAAAATCGGTGTCGTTCAAACTCGACTGATGGATGTGAATATGAAAATGGTCTAAACGACTAAATCGCTACGATATCGTTACGGTTTTCATTACGTGAATCGGGCTATAGGTAAGGGTCGTGGGAATCGAGACGATGGATGCGAGACGTACAGGATCGGTCGTTATGGCGACGCTTGGGGGAGCCCAATTTCCTTCATCTCTCGCAAGTATTCTTTAAAAGATTTTTGTAGAAATAAGCATCACCTCTGTAGGTACCTATTGTTCTGTTTTCATCTTCTTGTCTTTTATTATAATAATATGTGTGTAAGTAAATTGTTAAATAAATGAAAAGTACAACTAACAAGATTTTAAAAATGTTTTGATATTCACACGGGTGACCCACTGCCATGTTATTATGCTGAATTTAATATAGGTAAATTAGATAGCTACCTATCACTTCGAAATAATTGAAAGTTAACCAACTCCGCTGGGCCTAGAGTAAAGCTACAAACATGATATTTCGCAGAATTATAAATTCAGAACAGAGTCGAAGCTGAATCGAGATAAGATTCTTCGAAACGGTTCATCTGTTCCAGGGGTTGGGTTGTGGTTGTGTAGTTGTATAAGCTGTATTACTTTTTGGTGTACAATAAAGTTTATTCTATTCTATTCTACGAGTATTCTACAACTAATGTAGGGGATGTGGACGTATAAAGTAAACCACTTGATTATCGTAAGGGTGAAGGGTTGGGAGAAGCAAACACGTCTGTGCGCAATCGTTCGTAAAGATCACTAACTTTTAATGCTGGCTACAGTGGCGCTTACACAAATATATATATGTATTATACAAATTGAAAAAAAAAAATGTTGGTGTTTGTACCCAATATTATTTTCAATTTAGAAGGTAGGTAGGGTAGAAAAAGAAATTATTGTACATTAAAAAAGTCATTCACATCGTTGTGTATGAATTGGAAAAGTGCCCAGGATCTTGGCAGCATTGCCACGTTGATTAGGATAGCAATGCTGATTCGTTGACCGAAGTTAAGACCAGCACTCTGGTCACGCGAACAGTCGACCAGCTGTTTGCTATTATAAATAAGTTTAAAACCAAAAGGTAAAACGACTATAACAAAATAGCGCTATGATAAATATGAAACAAGAAAATATTTTTGGACATAGTGATGTTCAAAGTATGAATTCTGTGATTGTATACCAAACTTATTGCTATAAAGATTGATTTGTAAAAGATAGCGTCTGGAATTCTGATTGGATTGCAAAAAAAATATCTTTTTAGGCAGTCCCGTCGCTGAGTGTAATAGGCTTATTTCATATCAGAAAAATACACCGTGTGGAATAGCTGACAGGGGCGAAGTCATGGAAAAAGCTTGTGCATTGTATATTATATATATATATACACCGCTAAATTTTAATCGTTTTAATCCCGTGGAGGGTCGATCCGGTACATGAAACACTATCGAATTGTAAAGATAAAATTAAAAAATAAAGTACCTTTTTTTCAAAACTCGTATTAATTTACGTATGTATGAAATTAATTTCTTTAAGAAAACGTCAGCTGAGAGAGTTCAATGACCTGTAGGTAGTTTGTACGCAACGCCGACTATTAACTACAGATGATGATGGTCTAATGTAGTATTCTAGTTTTATAGTGTATATATGTTTCGGATACAAATAGTCAAGACTTTTATTAGTTTGGCCGGGCAAAATAAACAAAAACCGGTCTTATCCTGTCATTTAAACGTCTTTATTCGTAACTATGCGAAGCTTTTATATCGGTTTCGGTTACGACCGCAGATATTTTTCATTTCAAATATCAGTTACGTTAAGAACATCCGTGATATGTATCTACAATTCATAAATATCTCTATATTTTTTCGAAGCAAAATACGAGTACCTACTCAATTTACATTATTCGTTTCAAGTCCCTCTCCAGTATATTTTTTTTTGGTGTTACTCTTTGAAGAAATCTGTGTAGTAAAAGCCTTCTTTGTTATTACTGTACCAGTATTTATTATATCAGTGATTTCTCTCATGTAGTCTAATTTTTTTTATTGTTCCTATGCTCGTGTTTGACCATTGCACTATCTAACCTGGCGGCGATGACGTGGTCGATGATGACTATGTTCTACGCATGCTTAGAAAGAGATTTAAGCAACATTGATGGACCCAGTTACAGTTGTCTTGAGCGCTCGGCGTCAGAATGGGGATCGCTTTGCGCATTCCATACATTGGCGAGCCAATCGTCTTCGTTGTTAGATACATTCCGCAACGCAGGGAACGAATGAGGAGTGACGTCTATGAAGCGATGGTGCGGCGAGCCAATCACTGACACTCCCCGCCCCCGCGTCTCACTTCGCACCACAAAAGAGACCGAATATTTGACTTCTGCGCAACCGCTCAAGATACTTTGTGGCAACTGTAGGGCCGACGTACCAGGGCTTTTTTTTGTGGGAAGTCGCTCTAACGCCGAACAGGGTGTCAGACTTTTTCTGACTGAGACTTATTCCTATTTTCCTTATTTGCCTTGCGTTTAGGACCCCAGGTTTTTCTTTCAGAAGAGAACCGTTGGCCTCAGTAGGCTTTTTTTTATGGTGGGGGAAATCATCCAATGACAACCCGCGCTCTTGGGCGGAGCGGGAGATAGTGTCAGACTCTTACTGACTAAAAACCCACCCCGTTCCTTTAAGCCTTCATACCGGGGCTCGAGTTCCCTTTCGGTTAACCCTGGCTCCAGTAGGCTTCGACCCGGGTGGGCCTCTGCTGTTGCTGACAACTCCTTGAGGCGCACGGGAACAGTGCGCGACGTCGACGACTTGGCCTTGACAGTTACCGAACTGTCGGACAGCGAGCTACCCATGGCTCACTGTCCGCAAGCCCGCGCCTACGGTGGCCGGAAATCGGGATCGGAATCCCGGCGGACCATGGGCTCAACCAAGGCCCGGCGCGAGAGGTCTCCGCCGCCGATCACCCTCACGATGGCACGACGATGCGCTGCCCAAGCAGGGCACACCTAGACTGTGTGCTCCACTGTGTCCTCTTTTGCACTTGCACCCAGCTTTTTGTTAGCTCTTAGTACCCGTTATGACCCTCCGTGACTTTTGTTGTACTTAACATTGGTGGTACCGAACCTTTTTAAATATTTTTGGGAAAAAACATAATATGGCGTAAAAACTATTGGAATCCATTCAGCTATTGATACAAACTATATTCAGATATCGCATTAACTAAAAATAATGACCGTTGTATAAACTGTGTTGTAATTTCTATTTTACTATACTTCACAGAAGGATTACTCTGATAGGAAAACATAATGGTCTGGAAGAATGGAATGGGAGAGGCAAAGACAGACGGTCGCAGTCTGTTCACCGTCACCGTCAGTCTGGTCACATCCCTAATGTGAGTGAACAAAAAGTCCCAGACGGCACTTGGATGCGCTGTTTTAGCATGGTCACGGCCCTGTCAGTGTCAGGTCACGTCCCTATCACTACCTGAGTACGGCCCTGTCATTACCCAGGCATGTCCTGAAATGTGTGTCAATAGACCTTTACTCCTTCCACCAAAATTACTGAAACAAAAGTTTTCAGTTTCAAATACAGTAAATCTTTTACTTAATCCATTTTAATTACCGACATTATCCTTAAGCTACAATCAAAAGATTAAAGAAACATGGTCCAATTTTCTGATAAAAATTTGCTGAAATAACCATGAAAAATCCAATCATCGATCCTGAAATTTTTAACTAACTTTTTGATCACTCCTCTCAATGTTTGTTCAGGTATTTAAAATGTAGGGTTCCGAACTTAAACAACACTAACCTATTCCCGAGTTGCCGCCGTTTATCTGACTATATGTCATAGAACGCTACTACTTATTCAGTTGAAATTTCACAGGATGGTGAAAGCAAAACATTTTAGACCATTTTTTTAAACATAGCGTAACATAGCAGATTCAGCCCTATAATATATTATTCCCGCTGCTTCCCGACGCAGACCTCTATAGGAGAGGGAATGAGCCATAATTCACCACGCGGGTCCACTGTGGATTGGTGGATATCACATGTCTTCGAATTTTTGATTCTGGAACATCTTCGTTCTAGATCATCTTCACCGTTTCGAGAGTATTGGTGATGAAATTATTTAAACAAAGTAATAAAGCATCAGTTTCGACCATTCATTTTGGCGACACTTGAGGGAGGCCTATGTCTAACAGTGGACTTCTGGCTGAAATGATGATAATAATGAATAAAGCACCTGGCTGGGTTTGAACCCGCAGATGTGTCAAACTCGCTCCAACCCAAACAGAAGAGCTTCTTCATGAATTTCCACACCAAAAAAAAAAAACAGTCGTAACTTTTTATTATTATTGATAGGCTCGCGTTTGACCACTATCTCACCTGATGGTAACCCATACAGCCATATGAAGTAGCGGTTACGACTTAAGTCGACATTTATTGTGTCGTAACGAAATTTATTTGTAACATTGTTCTGTAGCATAACGTCGCCGTGTCGACTTGTGGTTCGACACCGTTTCGAAAAGTGGGGAACAATCGTAACAGAATAACAGTAACTTTCAGTCACATTGTGACTTCGCCGTGTCGACACGTTGCGACTTTTATGCGCTCACATGCAACGCATATTCATTCATTCATTCATTTTTCCGTCGCGTTCATTCTTTAACTGTCAATTTTTATTTTTATTCGTTCTTTTTTGTGAATGTCATCATAGACATAAATCTTCGCCGCCATCAGAAAAAAATGTAAGTATTTAATTACGTATTTCTGTGATAATTGCATCATAGTCGATCGAAAATCCTCTGCGAAATTAAATGTATCGTGTAGTTTGATGTCACTATAATAAATTAACCGGTGCGCCCTTCTGATTTAATAAAATACTTAAAATATTTTCTGTTATTGTGGTTGTTTTCAATTAAAAAATTACAAAGTATCGTATTTCTTGCAGAAGATTTTATTGATACGGCCTACATAAATTTAACCAAAATATATTCTAGAATACTATAATAATAATATAAATTGTGTAAAATGATGTGGATAATTTTGTATCTACTTGAAAGATGAAACCCAACACAATGTTTCGTAACTGTGTTTACATGTGTCGGCAATATGTTAAGTTACGTTACAGTGTGACTGTTTTAACAAAATGGAGTTTTATTATTTTATGTTTGCAGTGGTTCTCAACATGCCGTAAAGTTTGTTTTATCAAAAAATGGAACTAGTGAGGAAGTAACTGCCGTGCCGGAAGGATGGGTCGTAGGAACATACCTATACTGGCCTCGTTCACTTAAAAGAAAATTTAAAAAATCGTAGCTTATGACGTGAGAAATATGGTCCTACGAGGTTATAAGTGTTTTTCAAATAATCCTGTATATTATAATATTTTTTTAATAAAAATTCTTACCTGGTTGTCTATTTTCTGAACTTGTCCTCATCTTTACTTTTCTGTAAAAGCTCGAAGATAGATGAAAATGCTTTGGTTGCTTATGACTCATAGTTATAAATAAAATAAGTAAATAAATCAGGTAGTAAGAGTGATCCCTCTAATTATAGACCAATATTTGTGCTTCCAGCATTGAGTAAAATCTATGAAAAAATCATGCTCGACCAGATGTTATCTCACTTTAATTAGAATAGGATTTTGCATAGTCATCAGTTTGGCTACACGAAAGGAAGGTCAACGACGGATGCAGGACTGAAACTCATCAGTCACATTTTAGAATCCTGGAAGAAGTCCCAGGATGATATTAGCATATTTTGTGACCTCTCAAAAGCATTTTACTGTGTTGACCATAATACTCTGATCTGTAAATTACATCATTACGGAATTCGTAGACGAGCTGCTGATCTTGTTTTTTTCAATTTATCCTACAGGTAGCAAAAAGTATCCATAAATGGGGTGACGTCATCGGGGTCTCTAATAAGGATGGGCGTGCCTCAGGGTTCAATTCTTGGCCCTTTCCTTTTTCTAGTAGTTTATATTAATGACCTTCCTTACATGATGGCTAATTTATCAGATATCATTCTATTTGCTGATGACACTTCTCTTATTTTTAAAGTGGATAGAAAAGATACGGATGTCTTGCGTGTCAACGAAAGTCTGGCTGTTCTTTCGAAATTGTTCGCAGCTAATAATCTCTTACTAAATGCAAATAAAATGTATAAAGTTTTCATTACCGAATGAAGAAAAATAAGGCAGTTGACAGATGTCGCCACAACTAGATTAGTTTACTATGCCTATTTCCACAGTTTTATGTCTTATGGCATTTTATTGTGGGGATCTGCAGCTGACGTAGACTCAATTTTACCTACCACACCTACCACAGTGTTGTCTTTTTTAACCCAAAGGTTGACTGGTAGAGAATGCCTTGTGGCATTAAGTCCGCCTATGTACCACTATTGTACATGAAGTTTAAATAAATAAATAAATAAATTTTCATATTGCAAAAGAGACCAATCAGGGCTATTTATAAAATGGGTAGGTACTCGCGAGTCCCTCAGAAATAAATTCAAAGAAATCGATATATTGACACTGCCTTCTCTTTATATCTTAGAAAGTGTTTTGTATTTCCGTAAAAACCTTTTTACTTTTCAAAATTAGAAGCGATTTTCATAACATAAATACTCGTAGTAAACACGAAATTATATTACCCAAATGGAGATTAGTCAAGACCAATAAGTCATTTTTAGTAAATGGCATACGCTTTTATAACAAGCTACCAAAAGCGGTGACTGAACTCAGCGAAGGAAAGTTCAAAACACATATTAAGCGTGTCTTAACCAAAAAAGCATATTACAAGGTTACAGACTATGTCGAAGACACGCTTGTTTGGCAATGACTGCCTCTGCACTTGTGGCCCCCTGGTAACTCATAATATTGTGTAAATGTATCTATTAACTGCTCCATCTTTTTTGTAACATATTTTTTTTTTCTAACACATTATTTTTGCAAAATTTTTATACTCCAACCACCTTAAACTCTTTAGGTAGTTTTTTTTGTTAACATCTCATTTATTGACAGTTGTAATTATTTAAAAAAATTATATATTATATAGCCTCTTTTTATAATGTAAATGGAAGAACACTGTAGACTCCACGAATTCTTAGATTACTTCATATTTGACTCACTTTTTTAAAACGATTATTTTTATTGTGCTTTTGAGTACAATATAGACCGGTTTACACTGTTCTTAAATAATATCCACCAATACGGTAATATGAAAATATCGTAAGAACAACCACTTTTTTTAAAAGAGTAACCATGGAGTTTCTTGCCGGTTCTTCTCCATAGGAAACGACCAATTTGGAACCGTGCACTAGCTTCTGACGTTTTATAAGTGCCCATGTAGGCCTATGTGAAATAAAAATCTTTTGAATATGAATTTTGAAAAGATCAATAATTTTATTAAATACAATAGCACACTTTGAGAACCCCAGTTGTTTTCTGTTTGGTCAAATCCAACACTACAGTATCGTAACTGTTACTACACTTGTGTAACTCCAAAAAATACTGTAGTTTAGTTTCGACAATGTGTCGATAATTTAACTTTAATATTTACACAGAAATTCAAAGTAAACACAATGTGTCGTAAATTAATTATGAATAAATTTGTCGTAACTTGTTGACACAGATACAACACTTATTTACTGTAACATTTTTCAGTACAAAGTGTTGATATTGTTCCTACACGCTGTAACCAAAATCCGCATCGTTATTAAGTTTAGTAATAGTTACGACATTGTTACCTTGTCTTGCTAATCTGTGACTATTTGAGAATTTTGCGACCGAAAATGGTTGTATGGGAAGCGATAATGTGATCGACGAAGCACACTTCCTCAGAAGTAACTTTCTACTTAAAGCCTGTAGTTTTTAAACGCAGACTCCGATAAGACATTCCACTCCTTAGCTGTATGCACAATAAAAGTGTGGGTGCCAAAAACATTTTGTACGTATGGGTGGAATGTCTACCATGTACCAGTAGCGCAACGTCGTACGTTTAGTAGTCTAATGATGGAACGGGCTTGGTAAAATTCCGATCCACACTCCCCAAAACGTAAACAATAGTAAACCGACAAGCTAAGAACTCGGAGTCGGTTTTTTTTATTCCTTTTTTGGTTTGTTTGACTGCGACCCCACTTGACATAAAGTGATGCAACTGTTGACTCGGTGTCTATGCTTAAGTTTCCCCGTATACGGGCCACAAAAAAAAGCCGCCACAAAAAAAAGCCGCCACAAAAAAAAGCCGCCACAAAAAAAAAGCTAAAAGTGACCACAAGAAAAGCTAAAAGCCACTAAAAAAAGCTGAAGCGCGCAACCGCTTGTGGCCGGAGAAGCTAGAAGCGGCTTCTGGCTTTTTTTTTGTGCCGGCACCGCCGCACACGAGCCACAAAAAAGGTCGCCTCAAAAGGAAGCTAGAAGCGGCTTTTTTTGTGGCTCGTGTGCGGGGACACTAAGACTTTGGAGTTTCTATTCATATCATGGTCTGCTGGAAGATCTAATTATTTATTTATTTATTTAAATCAAGTACAGCTACATCACATACACATATCACATTAATAAGACGATCTCAAAACAAAAGACTTATGCACATAACAATTAAGGCGTACATAGCACATACTGCAATAATTTTGCTGCCTTAAAAACTATAATCTTACTAAAACTATATTAAGTTATACTATACTTATATTATGTATTTATTTTTAGTATAAGGTATATACCTAGTTATATAAGTTTTTATTAGTTTAATTTAAGATTTCATTAGCTCTTCTTTACATTTTTTTGCACACTACTGTCTACATCTTTTCTAATCTTTCCTTTCGCAGGTCTGCTGGAACAAATTTATTTGTGAAATAAGCAGTACCTTTATACAAATTTTTATAATAATGTTGTCTCTTCTTCTGTATATTGTGTGTACTTAAATTATAAAATAAATAAAACTAAAAAGAGTTTATGTTAAAAAAACTCACTGTGTAATCAGATTAAGACCAAATAACACAAAAAAAAAAACTTAAATAGAATCGAACAAGTGAAATTACTATAACATGACAAGTCAAATTACAAGACATTAAAAAGGTTGGACCCGTCAATACCTAAGTCAGACTCGCACTTGGTCAGTCTTTTTCGATGCCATAATTTCTTCAAGCCGCCGATTAAGCCTTAAATATTTTTCTTCTTCAGCAAAATATTAAACCCTGTCTTCTCGAACATCAAACGATGTTGAAACAAGACCTTGAGTGGTAGAAAAATCTTGTAATTTTATCTTTCAAGACATTACGGGCTTATTAGCGTCTTTATAATAGAGGTCTTGATGAAGAAAAGATTTTAACTTCGAACTTTTAAGATGAAAGTAGCAGGGTAGTTCAAGAGATTCCTAAGTTTTTAGCATTTTGCAGAGCAGTATCATATTCTGTATTCATTAAATTATAATCTTCTTATATTATAATGTTTGTTCCAAGTAAGCTTGAGTCTAATGCGTGCGTCTGGAACCCACATGAGAAAAAATATGCTTTGATATTAGAGAAAGTGCAAAAAGCTTACCTTAGATATATTTATAAGCGTATCTATGGACACTATCTCTTTATGTACCCTACTAAGTTTCTCTTAGGTTGTGCAGGGTATAATTCACTAGAGGTCAGAAGAAAACATGAGCAAATATTAACCATGTGTAAAATCCTTCATGGGAAAACTGATACTCCAGAGCTGCATGACGAACTGTCTCAACTATGTACCCCAGTTAAGTACAGCCGCATCAGGAGACACAGCTTGTTCGCTGTGCCTGCGAGTCACACTGTTACGCGAGCCTCCTGTCCCTTGCACTCTTTCTGCGCTCAACACTCTTTTGGACACACACCCTGACTGTGATGTGTTCGTGGACGAATGGAAGACGATCATGTCAGTGGCTGGAGTTTTGTGAGATGAGTGTGTGAATTTTTTTGTATATTGTCTTTAACTAATGTAATTGGCGGATAGCCATTTTTGTTAAAGTAAAACCATAAATAAATAAATAAAAATAAATAAATAAATAATTTGTGACTGTAACACGTATTTGTTGACAAAATTATAATCATTATATTTTTTTTTCTCTAGTGTATATTTTTGGTATTCATTAATTTATTTTTAGGTGGGAAATCATCCAGTGACTTCTCACGCCCTTGGGCGGAGCAGGAAGGCGTGTCAGACTTTTACTGACTAAAACACTCCTGTTCATTCTTTTCCTTCGTTCCAGGGCCCCAAGGTTCTCTGGACCAGTTCAGAGACTTTTGAATTTTCGTATCCCCCGCTCATGGGCGGAGCGGGAGATAGTGTCAGATTTTTACTGACTAAAAAACCTACCGCGGCCCTTTGTTGTCTTTCATACCAGGGCCGAGTTTTCCTTTCAGAAGCAGATCCTCGGTCCCAGAAGGCTTCGACACTGCTGGGCCCCTACGGTTGCTGACATCTTCTTGAGGTGCGCGTGGAACACTACACGCTGTCGACGACTTGGACTCGGTCCGGATGGTTACCGGATGGTCGGACGACGAGCTATCAATTGCTCGCTGTCCGCAAGCCTACGTCTACGGTGGCTGGAAATTGGGGTTGGGATGCCGGTGGCTGGGGCGACCGCCTGCCAATCCTCGTCGCTCCGGACCATGGCCTGTACCAGGGCCCCTTGCAAGAGGTCGTTGCCGTCGATCGTTCCCCACGAGAACATGGCGGAGCCGAAACTACTGGGACTAGGTGTGTGAAATTTTGAGGTTTCTTTTTATGACGTAGGCGAGCACTAAGAGAGAATTTTCCAAAATTCACCCCCTAAGGGGATCCGGGCCTTGGTTCAGGCCATGGTCCGGAGCGAGGAGGAGTGGTAGGCGGTCGCGAAGCAGTAATGCTAGCAAAGGAGGAGGCCAACCGCATCAGGCAACGGCACTCTCGCCGCCGCCGGGATTTCGATCCCGATTTTCGGCCACCGTAGGCGCGGGCTTGCGGACGGCGAGCAATGGGTAGCTCGCTGTGCGACCGTCAGGTAACTTTCCCGACCAAGCCCAAGTCGTTCACGGCGCGCACTGTTCCCGCGCGCCTCAAGGAGTTGTCAGCAACGGTCCAGGCCTACTGAGGCCAGGGTTAGTTTCGAAAGAGTAGCTCAGCCCCGGTATGAAGGCTCGAGGGAACGGGGTGGGTTTATAGTCAGTAAGAGTCTGACACTATCTCCCGCTCCGCCCAAGAGCGGGGGTTGTCATTAGATGATTTTCCCACCATAAAAAAAAACCTTAAAGGGATGAAACGCGAGCCTAAAGTTTGTATAGAGAAACTTATTTTCAGACGGGCGAAACCGCTTGCAGAAGCTAGTCTAAAATAAAATAAGTATTTCAGGTACATTAGATTTTTAGAAACAAGACCTATTGTGTTCTGAGTTGAAAGAAAATGGGATTTCGCTGGAAAACGTTCTCTTTGACACACAAACCAGTGCTCCATGGTTCCTCACATTGCTTTATTTGCCGTATATTTTTTTCTGTGTCAAAAGGAATAAAGGATTTATTTTACTGTAAGAGTTGAGACCGCTTTCTGAGCTTCCGCGTATAGAAAAGTAAAAGGCAAGAAAAGGCTGCAAAATTCTACAATAATGGACTTATCCCGCACACATTAAATACTGAATCTTTCTTTTGGAAAGTACCTTACTTTAGGTACTCTGCAGCTGGAATAGAAAGGTAAGCGGGCTCTTTCACAAAGAGTCACAAATACAATGTAATAATAATAACGAATGGCGCATTAATTTTCCAGATTCTTCTCATGGGCTTGGTGTAAATCAATTGTCGTCCATAGCCTGGCTACGATTTCCTCGTGGATCGGCAGCAGCGATCTCTCACGCCGAGCCTTGGTCATGGTCCAGAGTGAGGAAGATTGCCAGGCCTAGCAAAGGAGGTGGCCGCAGGCGCGAGGGAACGCTCCTTCAGCCGCCGAGATTCCGATCCCGATTACTAGCCATCGTAGGTGCGGGCTACGTACAGCGAGCAATGGGCAGCTCGCCGTCCAACCGTCCGGTAACCGTCCGGACCGAGCCCAAGTCGTTGACGGCGCGTAGTGTTTCACGCGTGTTTCAAGGAGATGTCAGTAAACCGTAGGGGCCAGCAGGGTCGAAGCCTACTGGGGCCATGGGTTGAGCGAAAATGAATCCCGGGGCCCTGAAACGAAGGCAAAGATAGAACAGGAAGGGTTTTAGTCAATAAAAGTCTGGCACACCCTTCCGCTCGATGAATTTCCCACCTAAAAAAAAACTGGGCACGTGCGAGTCGGACTCGCGCACTGAGGGTTCCGTGCAATTCCCGAATGGAGTATCGAAGATTTTTCCGAAATGCAAAAAAATATTTTTTTTGTGTCGTAGGTAACAACAAATTTACTGTTCTTGGATTTTTTCCTATACCTGTTCTATAAGACCTTGCTTTGTGCCAAATTTCAGGATTCTGGGTCAACGGGAAGTACCCTATGAATTTCGATCTTTGAGAGTATCAAAATATACGTTTTTTTGCGACATAAACGGCCGTATCTTTTTTATTCGTTAACTTAGAAGTTTGATTTTTTCACAGCTTGAAGGGATCGCAGACCAGAGTATACGGCTTTTTACCTCGATACCTCCACGCGTTCTCGAGATAAAGGGTCTTGACAGACAGACAGACAGACAGACAGACATAAGGGTTCCGTTTTTTCATTTTTGAGGTACGGAACCCTAAAAACCTGACTACGTTTTCACGATGTCTTTGGAGAAACCGAAGGTCTTGTCTATGCAATTATGGGTGAAGTTATCACGACGAATAACTACCAGAGACTTATTGTGATGGACGGTACGGTTGACATCTGTGGGGCAAATCACCGCGCAACCAATTTCCATATTATTTCTGGTTGTCTACGTTTAGCTAACTATGAACTAGCTTTTTATGAAAATTAAGGGTGAGTTGCACCATTTAACTATAACGATAACCAAACCATAACCAGCCCTGAAACGGCCGCCTATTGGTCAATTCGACGATTTGACAACTGTTAACGGCTTTGTTATCGTTATAGTTAAATGGTGCAACTCACCTTAAAAGTCAACACATTTCACCTTCGTTAAGTGAAAAATCAGCCCTAAATGAGAGCTAGAAGTACATTAGACCGACACATACGGGTAAAACGATTTATACGTAGAACGACGTCGCGTGGTGTGGATCAAGTGTAGCTCTACAAGTCTAGTTTCCATATAAAATTGTGGAGACCGACGCGCCCAGATCGGCGTGGGAATAAGGTAATCTACATCTTCAAGATTATAAAGAGGTAAAGTTTGTTTGTTTTTTTTTTTGTTTGTAAGGGGTAATCTCTGAAAATACGTGTCGGATTGTTGAAATTATTTCATCGATAGAAAGCTGATTTTAAGCTGCTATAGTCTGTCTAATAAGTCAACCGACTTGGGAATTTTGTGTAATATTTAATCATTTAAAAAATACTTATATTCGGTACTTTTTATAAGGTTCTTCTGTTAGTAAACAATGATCTCTATCTCTTAATCAACCTTGATTATTGCACTCGTGTTGACTACATCAGATTTCATTAAATTCTAATAATTACCAAAGTCGTTTAACTTATTAGACAGACTTAGAGTCTGTCTGTCTGCCGCACCACTTTAAGACTGGCAGATAATGATTTTATGTGCATAAAGATTTAATAAATAAATAAATAAATAGGTACTAGAAATATGTAGCATTTTTATTTTAATATTATTTATTTTTTTATTGCTGCGTTGTCAACACAAAATTATTGTTATAAAAAATAAGCGGAATCTTTATAGGGAGGTTACTGGTCAACCCTTTGGGCACGTAAGTAATTAGTGCATACAGGATGTGATTTTTTTATTTGAACTTACTTAAAAATCTTAAATTCATACTTTTAATGACAGAATACTTAGAGGTTTAATCCGTGGGTTGAGCAATGTCAAATTTTCCATAAGAGTTCTTACTAAAGGTATATACTTACTATACTATTCGCCCCTTAACCCCTGAGACCCCAAGCATTTAAATAGGTATAAACACGGAAAAATGGGAAAAGTTGCTTATTTTTAAGAATTTCTTATTTACATTCTTAGATACATAACCAATAAATAAAATGCTCAAAATTTTAATAATCTACGCAGACTTTTAATAATCTTAGTGTTCAATCGAATGGCGTGAAATTACGCGCGAACGCCGGGGTTCGCTTGGAGTTTGAGGGGTGGATTTCATTTGGCGAAAATCATGCTAATGTAAAGGCAATTAATGTTCGTGAGTGTATGTATGTGCCCTACGGTAACGCACACACATACTTCTTTTGCTTTTGTAGCTCTTCACACACCAAATGACTAAACGGATTATAAGCAAATTTGGCTGAGGGACAGATCATTTTCCCGAATAGGATATAGGATACCCGGTGGTATATTCCTCCATGGTATTTTTTTTTTACTTGCGTGCAAAACCACAGGCAGAAGCTAGTAGTTTGTAAAGAATATTTTCGTTTATTACTGATTGAAAAGTATCATTAATCATGCGGATTGTTCAATGAATTCGCTGCGGTAACTTCTTTATTAAACATTATAATTATTATATTTTATTTACATATTTATTATTATTCTTTCCAGCCCCTTATTTTATAAGAAGACTTTTGGCCGCAGGGCGTGGTATTCCGTCGCTTTCGCGGACAGTTCCCACAGAAGAGCAAGAAGTAAACATAGTGATATGTGAAGTGTTACTAACATAGTTCAGTCTTATTTACTAATTATAAATTGTATTTACTCTGTGTTAATCCGTAAGGCTTGTATCTATAGCCAAGATGATAGTAAATGATTTATTAGATTATACCTCTTTAAAAATAAACTTCTTATTACATTGTCACTATCAGCTATATTTTTAATAAACAATTTCACATTAATAAGATTACCTTTCTCAATTTCGCAACAACACTATTTCACGCCCACAAAGTTCATTAAAATACTTAGTTGCTGTTTATTTAATAGACACAATGTAAATGGGTTTAGGTAGAAATTAAATTCCTTGGTATTTGAGCTAGTTTGTTTTATAATGATAATTCTACCTATAAGCGTGTAGCTTAGAAGTATCAGCAGGCCTAGCCGAGTTACGACTGTTTTGTTTCGATTCTCTTGCGTTGAACGCCTCGGGTTGGCCACGCCTCCGATTTCTTTGTTCTGATGTCATTTCAACGTTCAGTCATATGGTTATAACAAAGGAATCGGAGGCGTGGCTGACAAGAGGCGTTCGACGCAAGAGAATTGAAACGAAATGGTGGCATAAATAAGTCATAGGTATACCTATAACCTGACGGAGAGCAATACAGCAATGACGGTTCGGAACGAGTCCGAATCGTCGACGACGCATAGTGTTCCATGCGCGCCTGAAGATGTCAGCAAATCGTAGGGGCCCAGCAGGGTCGAAGCCTGCTGGGGCCATGGGTTAAGTGAAAGTGAACCCCAGAGCCCTGGATCGCAGGGCAGAAAAGGAACATAGCAGTGGGTTTTAGTCAGTAAATTCTGACACACCCTCCCGCCCCAGCCCGAGTAGAATGATTTCCGAACTAAAAAAAATGTAGACGTATAGTCTAAGGCGTCGGGAATCTTCAAAAGAATTGCCGTGTCCCTGGGATGTAAAGGGCAACTGAAAAAACACAGAGAAGTAGACTTTAGTCAGTAAAAGTCTGACATTCCCTTTACTCTAATCAGATCAAGAGCAAAATAAAATTCCACCTCAAAAAAATGGTAGGTTAAAACAAATAAATAGATGTGAAGCCTTGTTAATGTATTTAAAAAAGTCAACACCCTCTATACCGGGTGTTTATTTGATTTTATTGAGGGACACCAAATGGTGATTTCTGTTTTTCATATCGTCGGCTTTTGTTTTTGTTGTCTTTATTGCATGAGCAGCGGCAGGGTTAATGTTTTCGCCACAATAGCCTCTAACCCTCTCTGGGTTAGAGGCTATCGTCGACTGATGAAACGGCGACCAGTTCATCACGTAGACACTGTCATATCATTATGATGCTGGGTTAAAGGCGTGACCAGACGGTTTGCAAACTAGCGTTCCAAACAAGGTCACCTTGGTTGATGTGTTTTATTTTATTGGGATAACAAACAGCTAAGATACAATACAATAATATCGGTACTTAGTAAACAGGAGGACTATATACACTACTAACAACTTTATCCACATATTATTTTGCAAAATATCTGGCTGTTAAAAGACAATATCATTATAATTTCGTTGTTAAGAAGAAAGAGAAGGATACGAATCTAGAAAAAGATATGTATTTGGTTTGGTTTGTGTTGCGGCTACATGGATGTAAGCCACGTTCGGTGGTTGGGCAAACGCGCCTACCGACCAAGGGCATTGAATGTCAATCAAATTGAATGGATTACAACTGCTGTCTACACGCAAGGTCACCGTCCTTGGTTGGAACGTTGGTTTGCAACCGTCTGGCCACCCCTTTAGTGGACCTTTCTCATCCCAATAGCCGTCGGGCTTGCGGACAGTGAGCAATGGGTAGCTCACAAGGAACGGGGTAGGTCTTTTAGTCATTAAGAGTCTGACACTATCTCCCGCTCCGCCCAAGAGCGGGGGATGTCAATGCATGATTTTTTCCCACCATAAAAAAAAATCCCAATAGCCGTGAAATACCTACTGAATTTATGCAATTTTCACAACATTTACACCACGAAGAGGCCTTGTTTTTTCTTTTTAAAAACATTGTTCCATGCTATAAGTTAGGGTTCCGTACCTCAAAAGGAAAAAATGGAATCCTTATATGATCACTTTGTTGTCCGCCCATATTCTGTCTGTCTGTCTGTTTGAGTTGAAAGAAGTCAGCGGACTCTTGAAGCTGTAAAAAAATAAAACTTGTAAGTTTATGTGGCAAAACACGTAATCGAAATCAAAATTCATAGGGTACTTTCCGTTCACCTAGAATCCTAAAATTTGGCACAAGGCAAGGTCTTATAGCACAGGTATAGGAATAAATCTGAAAACAGTAAAGTTGTAACCTACATCACAAAAAAAAAAAATTGGGAAAATCTTCGAGATTCCATTCGTGAATTGTAGTTTGTACGGAACCCTCAGTGCGCGAGTCCGGCTCGCACTTGCCTAATTTTTTATCTTTGGTTTTGGTTCGATCACAAATTTTTAAACTCAGATAAACAAGTCTCACTGACCCGAATTGCTGCTTGATGTTTCTAAAAGATAAGCCCTAGAAGGTGCGGGCTTGCGGACGACGAGCAATGGCTATCTCATCGTCCGGCCGTCCGGTAAAGACCAAGCATGAGTCGTCGACGCGGCGACGGCATCTAGTGTTTCACGCGTATTTCAAAGAGACATCAGCTAAACGGTAGGGGCCCAGAAGGACCTTTGCTTCTAGGGTAGCGGAATTTTTTTAAAAAGCTTCCATGGCCCTGAAATGGATAACTGAAGGACAATTAAAAGAAAAAGGAAGGAAGAAAGGAAGGAGGAAGGAAGGTGGTGAAGGAGCATTACCTTTCTCTTTGATATGTTTTTCTTCTCCTGATTCAACTATATATTTGATATTTATTAGTATATTTTTTTTTTTAGTATTGTATGTATGTATTTGTGTTAATGTATCTTGTTAGTATTATATCTGATGTTTGTACACTGACAACCCTTAATCTATCTCCTTTCTCTCAGTCCATCCAAAGGTTGTCTGTAAGAGATCGCCCTGTGCGATAAGACCGCCCATTGTGCACTTATTCTTTTAAATGTTTGTCCTGTATTTTTGTTTATTTGGTGTACAATAAAGATTATAATAAATAAATAAATAAAAGTCCAACACGCTCTTTCACTCCATCCTATAGTACGAGATCCGTGGAAGAAATCTTTTCCTTCATCTGTTATTCGATTATGATAAATATTATTTGCTAGATAATTGCGTTTACTAGAATCGGTTGCCTAGCTAAATCTGGTGCCAATATCACTCGAGAATAAAGCAGCCTAAGTCTCGAGTGACGTGACGTACTCTCTCTAGTTTCTAAAAGTACTACCTAGTCTGATTGCAAAAATTTATGTGAATAAATTTTCGCAACTAGTAATTTTAGAGATTACCAACCTACAAACAAAAAAAAATATAAACACAAACGTGACACCACAGTGTGATGCATGACGGATGCGTCGATGTTGGAAGTCGAGGCTCACCAGAGGTGGGTTTAGAGGTATGCGGAATAGACCCACCCACCATTCTTTTTAATGTTGAAGTAAAAGACGCTCCTATAATTACGCGAGGACGCGTAAGTTATGTGGATGGCCGACAGTTGGAATCTAATTGTTTTTGAATAGGGTTTTAAGTCGACCTGTCACTAGTTGCAGTATGTCATCATCATCATCATCATATCAGCCGAAAGACGTCCACTGCTGGACATAGGCCTTCCCCAAGCGTCGCCACAACGACCGGTCCTGTCCGTCACGCATCCATCGGATTCCTGCTACCCTGACCAGGACATCGGACCACCTTGTCAGAGGCCTTTCAAAGTTGCGTCTTCCGGTACGTGGACGCCACTCCAGAACCTTTCGTCCTCGTCGACCATCTGTTCTGCGTGCAATATGCCCTGCCCATTGCCACTTGAGTTTTGACAGTTGCAGTACGTGACAGCTGTTATTTTAAGGTAGTTGGTTGTTTCTGACGAGCTGGAGCTGTATCCGGTCCTCACCACATTGCTGGCTTGTGCTGCGCACGCGGTTCGAACGGGCAGTTGTCAGCGGTACCTATAGCGAGCAAGACGGGAAAGTCAGTCAGTTTGTGTGAGCAGGGTCAGGAATGTTGAAATAGCCTTCGTAATATAATATAATATAAAATAATATAATATAATATAATATAATATAATATAATATAATATAATATAATATAATATAATATAATATAATATAATATAATATAATATAATATAATATAATATAATATAATATAATATAATATAATATAATATAATATAATATAATATAATATAATATAATATAATATAATATAATATAATATAATATAATATAATATAATATAATATTCCACAACTATAACACAACGCTATCTAGTCTCAAGCTAAGCAGAGCTTGTGTTATGAGTGCTAGACAACTGATAAACCTACTTAGATATTTTCTAAATACATACATATTTAAATTACGCCCAGACACAGAACAAATGATCGTGCTCATCGCACAAACATTTGTCCTGGGTGGGAAACAAACCCACGACCTCTGGCATAGCAGTCAGGGCCACTAACCGCTAGACCAACAGGCCAGTCAGATAACAATAGACAAGTATAGATTACAAGTTGACGATATCTTCTTAAGTATAGTTTGTAAGAACGTAGTAAGCTCACCAACTGACTACATCCAAAGCCTTCAGCTGAAACATTGTCTAAAAGATGTCCCCTTTAACAGAAACTGACAAACAAAACCTTATCTTAATGCCTTACTGTTATTACAGTGTTCCAACTGTCTAAGTTAAATTTTATAAGGCACTTGTTCCATAGACGCCATTTGCAGACTTTTACAAGTTGCACTTTGGATTTATAGGGGTAATTCTCATGAGATATTGCTTGGTTATGTTGAAATAGTCATTATTGGTGGCCGGGTGGTAATGGTCCTGACTTACGAGTTGTAGATCGCGGGTTCAAACCCAGTCTGGAGTGTTACTTAGTGTAATTTATTTCATCGCCACTGCTCTAAAAACGGTGATGGAAAACATCTTGAGGAAACCGGCATGTCCTAGAACCAGAAATTCGAAGACATGTGACATTCACCAACCCGCACTGGGCTTGCGTGGTGGATCACGGCCCATTCCCTTTCCTAGAGAGAGGCCTGAGTCCCAGCAGTGGGAACATTAAATTATACTGTGACATCATTGGCTGCTGCGCTGCGTGTCGCGGGTTTGATTACCGCTTTTTTTTATGGAAAAAATCATCCAATGACAACCCCAGCTCTTGGGCGGAGCGGGAGATAGTGTCAGACTCTTACTGACTAAAAAACCCATCCCGTTCCTTCAAGCCTTCATACCGGTGCTCGAGCGCCCTTTTGGATAACCCTGGCCCTAGTAGTCTTCGACCCGGCTGGACCCCTGTTGTTGCTGACAACTCCTCGAGGTGCGCGCCGTCGACGACTTGGGCTTGGTCTGGACAGTTACCGGACGGCCGGACAGCGAGCTACCCATTGCTCACTGTCCGCAAGCCCGCGCCTACGGTGGCTGGAAATGGCACACCTCGACTGTATGCTCCACCGTGTCCTCCGGGCGTTCCGCACAGCGGCGACACCCGGGCGTCACTTCCGCTTTAATCCGGAACAGGAACCTCCCGAACTTGCTATTTCCGGTGAGGACCTGTGTCATGCGGAAGGTAAGGACGCCGTGAGGTCTTTCCAGCCACGCCTCAAAGAGGGGACTTACCGCCATAATTGGTTTGATTACCGCTCGGAACAAATGTTTTTAATGCCTTCAGATTGTTGTTTTGGGTCTGGGTGTCTTGTATAAGTGAGTTTACATGTTTGTGAACGCACCCACGATGCAAGAGTAATTCCTATTGTACCTAAGTATGAGGCAATGTTTTTTTTTTAAGATATTGTTTTTTTTAGGTAAAATGTCATACAATGACTTCTCCCGCTCTAGGGTAGAGCAAGAGAGCGTGTCAGGCTTTTATTGACTAATACCCACACTGTTCCTTCAGTTGCCCTTTTGAAGGATGGTCACTTCTTCCAACAATCCGCAGACTAAGCAGGCAACTGGCCCGTCAATCTTGCTCTCATCTCTCTGAGGGTGTTACCACACCAATCGATCGATCGTCAATCGATGTCATTGATCGACATCGGTAGACGTTGATCGATCGGTGTGGTAGCTTTAATTGATTGACGGATACCGGTCGACTATCCAATCGATAGATTGCCGGTCGATGGACTCGATCGACGATGACAGTTTAATATACGCCATCAGTTTTGTTAGAAATGTGAATTCCTCTTGTGAATCGTACTGAAGATGCTGCTCGTACTCGAACTACTTATTACTGAGACGCAAACCTAGAAGACTTTGCATGCGATCGACGTCGACTAATCCATTTTACCCTCGATCGATCGTCGATTGACAATCGATCGATTGGTTTGGTAGAAACAATCGATCGACGTCGACTGATGCATTCTACCATCGATTGATAGCATCGATCGATTGGTGTGGTAACACCCTGAGGTGCGCGAGGACCATCGACGATTAGGGCTCGATCTTTACCAGACGGCCGGACCGGCGAACTACTCATTGCTCGTCGTCCGTAAACCAGGCGGCCGTTGAAGTGTGTGTTTTTTCGTCTGTGCTCTCTGTATAGGAAATAAATCAAAACCTAAGCAAATAAAGTTGCAGGGAAAGTATGTTTTCATATAATATAGGTACTTATATACGATGACACTTTTTAAAACCCAATATTGTGTCAATTTTCCTTTTTTAAACAAGAATACCTCTTTTGATTCGATATTAAACCTTTTCAGCATAATGTTATCGTATTTCTACACAAATAACAATTCGGGGTAATAGTCAATGAACGGGTATTCATTGATGGGCTGAAAAAATATGAAAAAAGGATGAAAATAAATCGCTTTTCCGGCGTAAATTTATTAATAGAGAGGCTTTTTATATAAAAATAAAATGGATGATGGAGATCTATTTATTTTATGTTGGATATAAAAATAACGTAATGTGCCTAAGTACTTTGAAATGCCAGAGGAATGGAGAATGCCCTTGAGGAACAGACAGACATTTCAGATGTTTTTTCAGGCAAGTGACGTGCGCAGTTCTACTCAGTCGCTAGTCAGAAAATAAAGTAGATAAGTTTATTTTTATTAGAATTCTGTATACAAGGTGTAAGGGACAGCCCTCCACAAACTTTAAGGGCTCGCTCAGTAGACGACACTGAACACCCTTCCACAAAAAGTTTTTTCAGGAAACGAAAAAAAATTCGGCCTCTCCATACAAACTGTCCAATCAAGTTTATAATTTTCTATGGTGAGGCGGATTTTTTTTTTCGTTTCCTGAAAAAATTTTTTGTGGAAGGTTGTTCAGTTTCGTCTACTGAGCAAGCCCTTAAAGTTTGTGGAGGGCTGTCCCTTACACCTTGTATATATTAACCTTTGGAATACCACAATTAGAGACAAAATAGAAAGTTAATGAGAGAGTGAACAGCGGCGTTCGCTTGGGGCTTATTGAATTAAGGTCGCCGAAACAAGCCCGAAGAATCGCCAAACTAAAGTGGCAGTAGGCAGGGCACGTTCGTAGAACGGATGGTCGATGGGGCCGAAAGGTTCTGGAGTGGCGACCGTGCACCGGAAAACGCAGCGTTGGAAGGCCTCCCACAAGGTGAAACGACGACCTGGTGAAGGTTACGAGAGTCCAATGGATACAGGACGCACAGGATCGTTCATTGTGGCGACACTTGTAGGAGGCCTATGTTCAATAGAGGACGTCTATCGGCTGAAATGACGATGATGATGATGATTATGTTTATTAGTTCAGTGTTTTGTTTATTATATGTAATTAGTTAAATATTTGTAATCATGAATAATTGAATATATTTTACCATTATAGTAAGGCGCGGGCCCACCGCGGCGCATGCTGTGCACGAGGACGCGGCGCGTTTTAGCTGCGTGTATTAATTTGTTTGAAAACGTGGGTCTACGTTTCCACTGGAGTATGTTACACGAAGACCCACAACTATATATAGATGGAGGATATATAACGCGGCACAGGGAGAGGCTACGCACGTGCCACTGCAATCCACGAACACGGGCTTCACTGCGGGAGGTGTATAACTAAAAACTGCGCTGCGATAAGCGAGCTATACATAGTCGTGGGTCATATTTGTGTACTCCAGTATAAACTTAGACCCACGTCGACAGCGTTGAGCTATGTAACCGCCTATTCGAGCAAGCCACGCTTTATCAATGACGTCAATTCAAGCATAGTCACTATGTGGGTTGCACACAACCACATACCTACATTTTCTTACAAACGAAGCTTAACACACGTGCGTAGCCTCTCCGTGCGCCGCTGTGTGCCCGCGCCTTAAGACAATAAAGTAGGTCAAAAATATGAAACCAAAAAAGTCAATAAAATCAAAAATATATCTACATATAATTTAACTTGACAGACAATGTATCATATTTGAGGAGATATACGGCAAAACAAACAAGAATACGGGATCTTGTAGGCACAGGGATGCTGATATCACTAGTCGTGTTGTGGAGCTTTGAAAACAGCGGAAAATAAAAGACCTTTAAGGTGAAAGTAGGTACCGAGAGTTAGTTTCATTGCGTAAAACAAGCATAATCAGGCTATAATACTCCTGCTGGTGGTCCTCAGACCGCCTCTCCCACCTCGACCTTTGGCCTTAGTAGGCTTTGGCCCCGCTGGGCCCCTAACGGTTTTGCTTGCATCTCCTTGAATCGCGCGTGGAACACGCCTTTGACAACTCGGGCTGGTCCGGACGTTTACCAGACGATGTCCTACCCATTGCTCATCATCCGTAAGCCCACATCTACAGTGTCTGGAAGGTACTTTAACCTTAAAAGAAAGATTTGTATTACACGTCTTTACTCATTGAAGTTTTCCGACTCAATTGAGCCCGCGCGGCGCAATGGCACTGCAATCAAATACGCTTCTAAGTTCGGCAATGTAGCCAATCCACGTACGTCGTACATACACGCGTAGTGCAATAAAAGGCCACTGAGAGTCAGCGACAACACACTACGTAAAAGCGTATAGTCGGTTCATAACGCGCGACTAAACGTAATGTCGGCCGCTGACATTACGTTTAGTCTAAACAATGCCTAAACTGAAGGTCAACTTTTTTTTTAGATAGGAAACTCATGTGAATGACATCTCCCGCCCTTGGGCGGTGCGGGAGGGCGTGTCAGACTTTTAGTAAGGAACAGGAGTGGATCCGGTTCCTTCTTTGACATTGTTCCAGCGCCCCGGAGATCTCTTTCGCATCACACATGGCCCCAGTAGGCTTCGACCCTGCTGAGGCTCAACGGTTGCTGACAATTCCTTGAGGCGTACATGGAACACTACGTGCCGTCAACGACTTGGGCTCGGTCCGGACGGTTACCGGACTGTCGGACGGCAAGCTACCCATTGCTCACTGTCCGCAAGCCCGCGCCTACGGTGGCCGGAAATCGGGATCAGAATCCCGGCTGTTGGGGCGCGATTGCCATTGCCTCGCGGGTGTTGCAGCCTCCTTTGCTAGCATTACTGCTTCGCAGAAGGAGGTGACCGCCTGCCACTCCTCGCTGAAACTGAAGATCAATTTGCTGTGCAATAATTCACCTGGTTCTAAAATAACCATTTAAAAACTTAAAAAATGCTTCTAAAATAACAACCCAATCGCAAATTTGCTTACAGTAGAGCTTCTAAATCATAAAATATGTTCTCTTTTTAATGCCGTTGCTCGAAAAGGCTATAATTTATCGCTCGTGTCATAGCCTATGTCTAATAGCCCGAATCGATCAACTACAGTACTTGACATTGATAGCCCGCCCTATATTACAACGGGATTTTGCTTGTGGTCCAAACTTTTCTAATTCATTTATTGGTTTAATTGTACTAGCTTTTGCCCGCGCGGCTTCGCTCCCACTCTTCCCTACTCCACCCTACTATGCCCTACTCTACCCTACTCTACCCTACTCTACCCTAATCTACTCTACTCTACCCTTCCCTACCCTTCTCTACCCTACTCTACACTACTCTACCCTACTCTAACCTACTCTACCCTACTCTACCCTACCCTACTCTACCCTACCCTCCTCTACCTTACTCTACCCTACACTACCCTACACTACCCTACTCTACCCTAAACTACCCTAATTTTCATTTTTTTTATAAGAACCTTCTCCTCATAATAACGAACACAACAAAAAAAAAAATTTGCGAAATCGGTCCAGGCGTTGTTGAGTTATGCGCTTACCAACAAATTTTGCGATTCATTTTTATATTATAGATATGTACAGATGATTGTATTTTGTATGGCTTTTAATAAACTAGTACGCCACCATCAACGATTGCATCACTGCTTACTGGTTTATATATCATCAGTGTTTTTGTGAGTAGGTAGGCTCTTAGGTATTATACAAGCTTTGATTTCGTTTAATCTGTCCTCCCAATAAATAATTCCTTAGGAGGATAGCACGTAAAACTATTCTGTATTTTTTTTAATCTTGATATTTCTTTGACATCAAAAAATCTACTTTACCAACTGACTAACTTTTTTTTTATTTTTGTGCATAAATGCATAATTTACTGTCCCCGCACACCGGCCTCAAAAAACCGCCACCACAAAAAAAAACGCTAGAAGCGGCCACAAAAAAAAGCTAGAAGCGGCCGCAAAAAACAGCTGAAGCGCGCGACACCTCTTGTGTCCGGAGAAGCTTGAAGCCACTTCAAGCGTTTTTTTGTGGCGGCACTGCCGCACACGAACCGCAAAAAAAGGCCGCCTCAAAAAGAAGCTTGAAGCGGCGTTTTGTTGTGGCCTATATGCGGGGACAGTTAAGTTACAGCTGAAATACATAATAGTATAATCAGCCGTATAATGCTTCCACTGCTGGGACTCAGACCTCTTCTTTAGGAGAGGGGATTACCGTAATCCATCACGGGGGGCTAGCGCGGGTTGGTGAATATCACAATATGTCGTGACATGCCGGCTTCCCTCACGAAAATTTCCTTAACAGTTATGATAATTTACACAACAAATTACCACTTCTCCGCTCCTATTTAACTGTTTGCCCCACACCCCAAAAACACGTGTACAAAAAGATAGCATCCCGCAGTGAGTGACAGCTAAGTCGAAAAGGATCCGCTAACCGATGTTCTGCAATGTGCCTGAGGCCACAGACAACGGAACAGCTGCACTGGCAACGACTAAATACGGGTGTTCTAAAAGGATTGTGTTTTAAATTCAATTCCATTAAAAAATATTTAAACGTGAGTTCTGTTAGTAGTTTCTGGTCATTTTCTATGGTAAACATGGCAAAAACTCGTCTTAGTTACTATATAATAATTAAAAGATTAAAAATTAAAAAAATCTTCGACACAAAATGAAAATAAAAAAAAAATATCTAAGAACCATTTCGATAAAGTCAGCTTTCAAAAAAAAAAGCCGCATCAAAATCGGTACATTCGCTTAGGAGCTACGATGCCACGGACAGACACACACAAACACACCATCACACAGACATGTCAAACTTATAACTTCTTTTCCGTCGGGGGTTAAAAAATTGATGAATTATTGGCGACATGAACGTCATGATTACATTACTGATTTGAGTATTCTGTGGCGGCTTAGTAACTGCGATTCGCTGAGTTGCAATTTTGATGAAATACGGGAGCGCGAGCGCAGGGCTCGCCAGTCGCTTACGTTACACCGCCCTGCCTCGACACTTACATAGTACGTAGTTAGTAATAACGAACTATTGTGGAAACAGTATTAAAGACATTTATTTCATTGAAGTCACGTTTACTTTGAATACCTTCCCGTACACTGAACACGCACAACACTGGTGACCCTTCGACGAATTCAAGATTTCGTGTTTTTCGTGACAATAGTAGGCGACTCAATAGCGTGCGAGGCAGAGGCATAAATACCGCGTGGTGCTAAGTAGAACGCAACGTGCTAAAGTGAGGTTATAAAGCAACGCGTGCAGATTGTTTTTCGAGATGAACCCGCAAGTGGCAACCGGTCCTCCAGGCGCAGCACCAGTAACAGCAGCGGATATAGCGATGGTTACGGTGCAAATGAGAGTTCCGGAATTTTGGAGAGAATTACCAAGGTCGTGGTTTTGCCAGTTCGAGGCGATTATGGGACCACAGAAGCAAGGCGACGTTCAAAAGTACGATATGGTGCTCGCGAAATTGCCCACAGATGCATTACAGCAAGTTACTGACATCATAGAAGCTCCACCGGAAACAGGCAAGTACGAAACGATAAAAAAGCGTTTGTTGTCTGTTTATGAAGAGAGTACGGATAAACAATTTCAGAGATTAATGCATGAAATGGACCTGGGAACACAAAAACCGTCACAGTTACTCAGGAAAATGACAGCTTTGGCGAAGAAATGCAATCTAACGGAAGAACCGCTAAAGAGGCTGTGGTTAGACAAGTTAACACCCAATATACGCGCACTGCTGGCATTGAGCGAAGACACCAAGTTGGAGGACATGGCTAGGAAGGCGGACAGAATATTAGAAACCTTGGGAAACGGCGAGGTCGCATCCATAGCACCAGGTACGTCAACAGCAGGGTCCAGCGCAGACGACAGTGTAGCAAACCATCTGAAGGAATTAGCATTAGGGATGAAGGAATTACGAGGAGAAATAGATGAGATCAGGAAGCGAAATAGGAGCGCTGCAGGAAACACGGGAGGTGGACAATAGCAACGTTTTAGATCCAGAAGCCGGACGCGGCGCACGCCAGAATCACCCGACTGGCTATGTAGACATCATTACCGCTATAAGAACAACGCGCGGGCATGTGAATCACCGTGTAATTGGGCCAAGAAGCAGCAGAAGACGGAAAACTAGACGCGGTGCAGTCAGCAGCGGTGGAGGATTGTGCCGCGGGAAACCACCGACTTTGTGTGAAAGACTTCAAAACGGGAATTGTGTATCTAGTGGACACAGGCGCTAATGTATCAGTGATACCTGTAAGTAAAGTGAAAACAAAGCAAAAACAAGAGTGTACGTATAAACTTTTCGCAGCAAACAATTCTGAAATTACAACCTATGGCGTAGTAACTATAGAATTAAATTTAGGTTTACGTAGAGCGTATAAATGGTCATTTATAGTTTGCGATGTAAAACAGCCAATCATAGGGGCAGATTTTTTAAAGGCACATCAATTAGTTGTAGACTTACATAATAAAAGGTTGATTGACGGTCTCACCAATTTGAGTAGGGAAGCAACTGTAGTGAAATGTTCCGAATTTTCCATATCCAGTATACAGCATGATAACCCGTACAAAGATTTGCTCGAGGAGTTCTCAGAAATAACAAAGCCGGTTTCGTATAAAGAACCACCTAGTCATAACACATATCATTATATCGAGACGACAGGCCCTCCCGTATTTACCCGTGCTAGGCCGTTGCCACCCCATAGATACAAAACGGTACAAGAGGAATTTAGGCTAATGCAAGATTTAGGTATATGTCGGCCATCGAAGAGTCCATGGGCGAGCGCGCTTCACGTCGTGCCGAAGAAGGACGGCCAGATCAGACCCTGTGGCGACTATCGTGCACTCAACGCGATCACGAAGCCGGACAGGTACCCGATCCCAAGGCTACAGGATTTCACCTATGGACTAGCAGGTAAGAAAACTTTTGCACGCTTAGATATTAATAGAGCCTACCACAATATTCGCGTAGCACCACAGGATGTAGAGAAAACAGCTATCATTACCCCATTCGGACTGTTCGAATTCCCCAGAATGTCATTCGGTTTGCGTAACGCGGCGCAAACATTTCAAAGGTTCATGAACAATACAGTTTTACAGGGTTTAGAGTATATAAACGGAGAACGGAAAGGGGACTGCTCGTACCTATTCTGTTATATTGATGACGTAATCATCGCCAGTACAGACTCGAAATTACTTCGCAAGCACCTAAGACTCGTTTTTAGCAGATTCGAACAGTTTGGAATAACCATTAATCTGTCAAAATGTTGTTTTGGAAAGCCAGAAATAGAATTTTTAGGTTACAGTGTTAGCTCAGAAGGGATAAAGCCCTTGAAAGATAAAGTCGACGCCATACAAACTTACCCGCGACCGGAAACCGTCGAACAGTTACGACGATTTCTGGGAATGGTTAATTTTTACAGACTACACATAAAGCAGGCGGCTGAGCATCAAGCCGAATTGAATAAGTTTTTGCATGGGGCCAAGAAAAAGGATAAGTCTAGAATAACATGGGACGATAAGGCCGCGACGGCTTTCGAGCAGTGTAAGGCAAGCCTACAAAGCGCCATTACACTGACATATCAGAGGTTAAAGGTAGATTGTCCCTTATGTATGACGCATCAAATACATGCGTGGGGGCAGTGCTACAACAAGGAGCCGCCGGAAAAACGAAGCCATTAGGTTATTTCTCTAAGAGACTATCGGAAGCCCAGCAAAAATACAGCACTTACGATCGAGAGCTGTTGGCAGTTTATTTAGCTATTGTACATTTTAGAAACATGATTGAAGGTCGAGAGATAACTATTTTCACTGATCATAAACTATTAACGTATGCTTTTTCTAAAATAGGTACCGATCGAGAAACCCCACGGCGCACAAGGCAGCTATTGTATATTAGCGAATTCACGAGCGACATACAATACGTCAACGGAAACGAGAACCCGGTTGCTGACGCGCTATCACGAGTAGAGTCCGTGTTTTGTCCAACGGCTATCGATTTCGACGAAGTCGCACGGGCACAGGAAACAGACGATCAAATGGCGCGTATGTTAACAGAACCACAAGGTAACATTGTATTAAAACAAATTCATTCACCATTGTGTAATAAAACCATTTATTGCAACATTTCAGATAAACAGGTAAGGCCATATCTCCCACAAAGATTTCGTAAATTAGCGTTCGATACAGTACATAGCATCAGTCACCCCGGAATCAGGGCCACACGGAAAATGATAACGAAACGTTTCTTTTGGCCAGAAATGAACAAAGATGTAACCAGATGGGCTAGGTCTTGCATTCAATGTCAAAAAGTAAAAATACAGCGGCATACAGTTTCCAAATTAAGTAGTTTTCCATTGACAGATAGGTTTGAGCATACACAAGTCGATATTATAGGCCCCCTGGCCACGTCACAAGACGGCTATCGATATTGCGTCACTATGATAGATAGATTCACCCGATGGCCTGAAGCAATTCCAGTTAGAGATATTACCGCGGACACAGTAGCTAAAGCCATATACGAGGGTTGGGTATGCAGGTTTGGCTGCCCCCTGACAATAACGAGTGATCAAGGGAGACAGTTCGAGAGTGAAGTTTTTAAAAGCTTACTAAACATTCTAGGCATAAAGAAGACTCGTACAACAGCTTATCACCCGCAGGCAAACGGAATGTGTGAAAGAATGCATCGCTCGCTAAAGGTTGCAATTAAGGCTAGGCTTCAGGATAATACATCATGGGTCGACGAATTACCGACAGTATTGTTGGGACTTCGTGCGGCTTGTAAAAGTGACGAAAACGTAAGTTCAGCAGAATTAGTGTGGTGTTCACTAAAATCACTAGTTAGGGATTTAGGTTTATAGTAAATGAAACAACCAAATTGTCAGTAAGTAGGCAAAGCCAAGAGTGACGTCTAGTCGAGACCCCGGTTGGAGCGCTTCTAACGTGACGTCCTTCTTGACCCGTCCTACATTTAATGTGTATACCACATCTCTTCCTTTTTATAAAATGATTTACATTTCAAGCATAGTTACAATATTTAGCACTTAGATTATAATTTACAAAAATCGCTAGTTTGGTTTTTGAAGTACAATAATTATATTACAATATTTATCACACTTAGATTATGATTTACGAAAATCGCTAGTTTGTTTTTTTGAAGTACATTTATATATTTAGGATTTTTAATCTGTATCCCACATGTCTTCCTTTTTATAAAATTATTTAGATTTTAAGTGCAATTATAATATTTAGATTTTGAAATGAATTGCGTTTAACACATTTTACTATGTTTTGTAGTTAAACACAATTTGACAAGTTCTAAAACAACAATATTAATTTTTTTTTTTTTATAGACCCAAATTGAAAAATTTTAAAATGAAGATATTTATTTTGCATTTATTTTTTTACTTTTACTCGATTTTTTTTTTTTTTTTTTTACTTTGTTTTTTTTCTAGATGAGGCCTGTGTTTCCTAGCTGACTGCTCTGAGAAGAAACACAGAAACAAACTCAGAGGTCAAAGTCTCTTTCAAAATCACTGTAATGTAATGATCTAATCATTAGAACTGTGTATCTACACAGTTTTGTAGTGTCTGAGATGATCTTTTGAATAAAGAACCACACAGATTTGAGTACATTTAGCATTTGTATTAGGCTTACAAATAAGCCTTTAATAATGTAGTATTATTATTTAATTTTTGAAGAAGCGTATCCAATGCTTCCTACTTTCTATATGCTTTAAATTGATTTAAATTGAAGGTGATGCTTCATACTCGGTGGTCTTATGGTGGTCTCTATTAGTCTGATGTTCCTCATGTTCTTTTGTCCAGTTCCGAAGGGGTGAGGCGTATCGTTGTTTTATTTTTATGTTTTGATTATTATTATTTTTTTTTTTTGTGCCTAACTGCTTACTTTGGAAGTATGGTACAAAGGTAACATAAATCGATTAATTTTCTTATAGGCTTCTTTAATATCTCGACTTGGATATTTCTTAAGGTCTGATGTCCATCTATTTTTGCTTTGACTGTTTTTTAATTCCGGATTCGGAATTCAGTAGGTACTTATTAAAACGCTATTATTTCTCGTTTAATACTGTACAACCTTGATTACAGATTGACTACTGTTATCAGATGTTCTTTTTTTTTTTTCTTTGCTCCACATTATGAGTTACTCTTGTATTGTGTGTTTACAGAAATGTAAATTTCCATGCACATGACTCTCAGACTCAGAACAACATCTGTAAGCCAATTTAAGATTTGCGCCTTCGAAATACAATACATTTTAACTCTATTAGGTATTTTGTTCTATTTAGAAGTTTTACGATTACACTTGTGAGTTATAAGTTTCTTTTACCTTAATATGACGCAATTATGTTATTTGGTTTCGATTTTAGCCTAAATTTAATATTCAATGAACTTCTAGTTCTTAGGTTTTTGTTCCTGTGGCTAAGGAATCAGTATATGACCTAAGCTTTATTAGTTTTTTTTCTATTAGTTAGTTGGATTTCGAAATAAGTGAGTACTAGGTACATCAATTAGTATTACTGGCTGGCTTTTGACTTGGATGTGCTCTGGCAGTTAGAATGTCATGCATGCTCACATATTTTGCTGATGATGACTCGGTTTCCTTCAGAAGAGTTGAGCTGAATTGTGCTAGTACACGAGTCATAGTTAGGACAGGTCATCTCGCAATTAGGCTTGTCATTTTGTAATTGCCATGATTGGTTTTCATTATTTGTATTTGTATTTTTAATACGGATATTTTAGATGTATGCATTATCGATATAAGTAATTATTTATTGATCCAAGTGTCCGTAGAGCTTCTTGTTTGTTCAAAATGCAAATTTGTATTGAATTCAAATCAATTCATGAATTCAATTAGATACACGAACTATACTTTGTTTTAGTCTGACAGAGTTAATTTTTTTACATCTGTCAGATTCTGTCTCCAAAGTTAACAGAACTATAGTTAGTTCTAGTTGGGTACGATTGTACGATCTCTTGTCATTATAGCCAAGGGATATTTTTTTTTAAACCCATTGATTTTTAGGGTTAAAAGTTGTAGTTAAATTATTCAATGAAATTGATTCAGAAAACATTGAATTTCATCAACATTTCCATGTGAAAGTCAGACTGACTTATTATTAACTAGTTTGAAACCTGATGGCACTGAAGTTTCAATTGATATAAAATATTTCATTTTTGTTTATTGTAACTTTATAGTTGTTTAAATACTTACGGGTTTCTGGAAATTATTTAACAACGCATCACAAATTAACTTAAAAGTGCTGCGAGTGTTTATTTCTAATTCTTCCAGTCTTTTTATGTTATATCACTATGTTGTAAGTAAAGTCAACAATTCCTTTGCTATGGCACTATATCTTTTTCAACTTTTTTTTTTATTTTTAGTTGGATGTATAGCATTTACTGATTGACTTCTTAAGTATTTATGAACTTTGATTTGAAACATGTACAATTGTACATAGAGTTTCTTCCCTATGGTACTGTAGATATCTTTTTCGACTTTTTTTTTTTATGTATAACTTTGATTTAAAACATGTACATAGCGTTTTAAGTAATACTACGCTAGTACTTATTATATTCATCTAGGTCTCACGTATCTGCAGATAAATACGTATACCATCATCAGCATTGATATTTTAGTATAATATTATTGATCATCAGGTATCCGGGATCACCAGAGGTACCCAAAAGATGAAATATTGTTTTATTTACAAGCCAGGTCCTATACAGTTTGTCTAGCTCGTCTTTTTGCTATTATTTTTTTATGCTATTAGGAATCAAATAGCCGTTGGACTTTTTTTTTTTTTATCAATAAAGATCTTTAAGTTGGCAATTGAATTCAGATCAAAGCCTTTTTTAAATTTTTATAATAGGTTTCTTAAAACATTTTGTGACCATAGGCTTTGCTAGTAATACTTGAGAGCTATTTTTTTTTTCTGTATATCAAATAACTCTTGCACTTTATTACTGTATAGCACGTGACCATCAATTCCAATTGTTCAATTTTCATCGACGCAACGTGGCAAATTAGATAAGTAGGTGTGAACCTACCTACCATATAAGTGCTAGATGTTTTGTTTAGTACTTTGTTTTTTAATATTTTTACTTTATTGTTATCATTTGACGAGAGGCAGAATTTTCTCTTTTATTGACTCTCGTTTCGCGTTATTCTGCAAATAATACTCATAAGACCTATTTATGCCATTTGCATTAATTATAGGGCAATAACTGAATTTTCATCAATTGCTCGAACTTATAATCATTTTTGTGATTGCCACAATTTACATGACAGGCTTGATAGCAACCAAATTCATTGTTGTTATTTGACAAGAGGTTGGTACGAGTCTCTTTATGCCATTTGCGTTAATTATAAGGCGAGCATAACTGAATTTTCTTCTTTTCTTCTGAAAAAATTGGTAATCACTATTGTGATTACCAATTTTCATGACATGCATGATAGCATACAACTCATTGTTATTATTTGACACGAGGTTAGTGCCTTTTTTTCTTATCTGTCCTTGTTTTGCAGTGTTTCTGGAAATATAATTTGAAAACACGTTAGCAATAGATTTACAGGAAAGGTACTTTTATCACGTTTGTGATTTTAATTGCCGCATGGGCAACAGTTTTTTGTTCAGTGTCAACTCCATTATGGCAGGTACTTATTGCACTTTGACTCTGGCTATCGTGGATTAGCTCAATGGCGGGATTGCTGTTTTTAAAGGGTTATGATTTTTCATTGTGATAATCCTTCCATATTCTTTAGGGAATTGAATCCAGAACTAAATCTACAATTCAAACCATATTTGAACTAGAATCAAGAATTGTACCCACAATTCAAATAAGTTTTTTTTTTTTCTCATCTTATTCTTGTTTTCAACTAAAATGCAAGAATAATATAGGTACACAACACATCGTTAATTTATTTATAACCCTGAATTGATTGTAGCCAGCTAAGATAAGAGCTCTATGGGCACTGTTCCTATAACATTTAAATAAACAAACTTTAGCTAGCAAGTCGCACAAGGGTCCATTAATAGGTACCTGCGCCGGAGTGCCGCGCCGTGCTACTCAGCAAAACGGCCACTTGAAATAGAGATTGAAGAACCAACCACATCGGGGCGTTATAACGCGTGTGACAAATTCTTTGTTTGATGGATAAAGCCAGTGCAAAATGTATTTTATTTAATTAGCCTTAAGGATTTTATGACACTTATTTAGTTTTAACTATACAGTGATACCTAGCCAGGCATCATATTGCTTCGAAGTATCGAAGTGGTAATTGGCGTTAAAACTGGTACTTGACGATAATCACGTTGGCACATTTCATTTTGGGATCTAATAATATCTTTCGATAAAATTAGCATCTATAAGTAAACGTGTTATCGCTGGAAATTTTGATCGAATATTTTTATTTTGTTTCGATCATTTAACGAACACTCGTTGGTACTGATCATTTAACGAACTCTCGTTGGCACTTTTATTTCGATATTATGTAGCCACAAACGAATTTGGTCAACAAACATTGTATTTGGAATTTTTATTTATTTTCGAAATGTAGGGACATTTTGTATGCCCTAATCACATTCCGATATAGTATACGGTACCGTTTATGTATTAAATGACGAAATGATTTCATCGATTTATATTGCGCATCTCTCAGCTAATCACTGACGCAGATCGCTCATACATAGCTAAATAACGACCGAAATATGGACATTTCTATGAAACTGTAACATTTACTAAATTTCAATTTAATGTAGAAAACGGTCACTTATTTTTATTTTTAATTTCAAAACACTTTGCGCTGTAAAATAATACTTTTTTTGCTGACCAATATGCGAAATATTTACAGAATTTCACTCAGGTAACGGTCACTTATTTGTCTTTTTTTTTTTTTAAACACTTTGTGGTGTAAAAATTAATTTTGTCACTGACCAATATCCGTAAGTAGTACATTATTTGAGTTAAGATCACTTTACTTACTGCGCTTTTACTCGTCGCCAATGTGGTGTTCACTAAAATCACTTGTTAGGGATTTAGGTTTATAGTAAATGAAACAACCAAATTGTCAGTAAGTAGGCAAAGCCAAGAGTGACGTCTAGTCGAGACCCCGGTTGGAGCGCTTCTAACGTGACGTCCTTCTTGACCCGTCCTACATTTAATGTGTATACCACAATTAGTATTAGGACAAACACTACGTTTACCAGGCGATTTTTATAGCGAAACCGAGAAAACCAAAGTAGATCATTTACCAACGTTCGTAAGCAAACTTCGAAACGTTATAAATAGCATGCGGCCTAAGTCAAGAGAGAACAGCGATTCACGAAAAATATTTATCCACAAAGATTTAAACACGTGTTCTCATGTTTTCATAAGAAATGATATGGTAAAAATTCCTCTAACCCCATCGTATAGCGGACCTTATAAAGTTATCAGTAGGGACAAGAAAACATACTACATACAGATAGGCGATCGTCAAACAACCATTTCCATAGACAGATTAAAACCAGCGTATATTATTAATGAAGAAAAACCACCCGAAAAAACCTGTACTAATAATGAGAGTCAATCAGATATAGAACCAAGTGAACAAAAACCGCTACCGCCTATGGCTAAAACCACACGCTGTGGTCGAGTGATTAAGCAACCAGTGCGATTTTTGCTCACATGACAAAATAATGCAAGTACATCGAATGTGGTTAGGAATTTTTGTACATTTCACCACGGTTTTTACTAGTAAGTTTTTAAGAGTACCAACTAAATAGAGTTTGAGATGGGCAACCACCAGAATAAGGAGTACGTAGCTGTGGTATACACATTAAATGTAGGACAAGTCAAAGAGGTCGACGTTACAGGAGTCGCGCTCCAACCGGGGTCTCGACTAGACGTCACTCTTGGCTTTGCCTGCTTACTGACAATTTGGTTGTTTCATTTACTATAAACCTAAATCCCTAACAAGTGATTTTAGTGAACACCACATTGGCGACGAGTAAAAGCGCAGTAAGTAAAGTGATCTTAACTCAAATAATGTACTACTTACGGATATTGGTCAGTAACAAAATTAATTTTTACACCACAAAGTGTTTAAAAAAAAAAAAAAGACAAATAAGTGACCGTTACCAGAGTGAAATTCTGTAAATATTTCACATATTGGTCAGCAAGAAAAGTATTATTTTACAGCACAAAATGTTTTGAAAGAAAAAATAAAAATAAGTGACCGTTTTCTACATTAAATTGAAATTCAGTAAATGTTACAGTTTCATAGAAATGTCCATATTTCGGTCGTTATTCAGCTATGTATGAGCGATCTGCGTCAGTGATTAGCTGAGAGATGCGCAATATAAATCGATGAAATGATTTCGTCATTTAATACATAAACGGTACCGTATACTATATCGGAATGTGATTAGGGCATACAAAATGTCCCTACATTTCAAAAATAATAAAAATTCCAAAAACAATGTTTGTTGACCAAATTCGTTTGTGGCTACATAATATCAAAATAAAAATGCCAACGAGAGTTCGTTAAATGATCAGTACCAACGAGTGTTCGTTAAATGATCGAAACAAAATAAAAATATTCGATCAAAATTTCCAGCGATAACACGTTTACTTATAGATACTAATCTTATCGAAAGATATTATTAGATCCAAAATGAAATGTGCCAACGTGATTATCGTCAAGTACCAGTTTTAACGCCAATTACCACTTCGATACTTCGAAGCAATATGATGCCTGGCTAGGTATCACTGTATAGTTAAAACTAAATAAGTGTCATAAAATCCTTAAGGCTAATTAAATAAAATACATTTTGCACTGGCTTTATCCATCAAACAAAGAATTTGTCACACGCGTTATAACGCCCCGATGTGGTTGGTTCTTCAATCTCTATTTCAAGTGGCCGTTTTGCTGAGTAGCATGGCGCGGCACTCCGGCGCAGGTACCTATTATTGGACCCTTGTGCGACTTGCTAGCTAAAGTTTGTTTATTTAAATGTTATGGGAACAGTGCCCATAGAGCTCTTATCTTAGCTGGTTACAATCAGTTCAGGGTTATAAATAAATTAACGATGTGTTGTGTACCTATATTATTCTTGCATTTTAGTTGAAAAAAAGAATAAGATGAAAAAAATAACTTATTTGAATTGTGGGTACAATTCTTGATTCTATTTCAAATATGATTTGAATTGTAGATTTAGTTCTGGATTCAATTCCCTAAAGAATATACTACGGAAGATTATCACAATGAAAAATCATAACCCTTTAAAAACAGCAATCCCGCCATTGAGCTACATAATCCACGATAGCCAGAGTCAAAGTGCAATAAGTACCTGCCATAATGGAGTTGACACTGAACAAAAAACTGTTGCCAATGCGGCAACTAAAATCACAAACGTGATAAAAGTACCTTTCCTGTAAATCTATTGCTAACGTGTTTTCAAATTATATTTCCAGAAACACTGCAAAACAAGGACAAATAAGAAAAAAAAAGGGCACTAACCTCGTGTCAAATAATAAAAATGAGTTGTTTGCTATCATGCATGTCATGAAAATTGGTAATCACGAAAGTGATTACTTATAGTTCGAGCAATTAATGAAAATTCAGTTATGCCTTATAATTAACGCAAATGGCATAAAGAGACTCTTAGCAACCTCTTGTCAAATAACAACAATGAATTTGGTTGATATCACGCATGTCATGTAAATTTTGGCAATCACAGAAATGATTATAAGTTCGAGCAATTGATGAAAATTCAGTTAATGCCCTATAATTAATGCAAATGGCATAAATAGGTGTTTTGAGTATTATTTGCAGAAATAACGCGAAACGAGAGTCGATAAAAGAGAAAAAAATAAGTCTGCCTCTCGTCAAATGATAACAATAAAGTAAAAAAAAAAAAAAAAAAAAAACATTTGTTTCATTTTGAATTTTTTTAATTTTGTATTTCTATATATAAAAAAAAAGAGAATATTGTTGTTTTAAAACCTCTCAAATCGTGTTTTACTACAAAAAATAGTAAATTGTAAGTACTTTAAGACTTAAAGACTTAAAGAGTAGTTGATTGTAAAACATAGTAAAATATGTTAAACGCAATTCATTTCAAAATCTTAAATGCTGTAATTGCATTCCAAAACCGAATTACCATCTAAATAGTATATTTCATAATTTCACTTAAAATCTAAATAATTTTATAAAAAGGAAGACATGGGATACACATTAAAAATCCTAAATATTATATATTTGTACTTCAAAAAACCAAACTAGCGATTTTTGTAAATTATAATCTAAGTGTGCTAAATAATGTGATACAAATTATTGTTCTTCAAAAACCAAAAGATTTTTGTAAATTATAATCTAAGTGTTAAATATTGTAACTATGCTCGAAATGTAAATCATTTTATAAAAAGGAAGAGATGTGGTATACACATTAAATGTAGGACAAGTCAAAGAGGTCGACGTTACAGGAGTCGCGCTCCAACCGGGGTCTCGACTAGACGTCACTCTTGGCTTTGCCTGCTTACTGACAATTTGGTTGTTTCATTTACTATAAACATAAATCCCTAACAAGTGATTTTAGTGAACACCACAGTAGCTATAGCACAGGCTCAAGTAGTAGCAGGACAGCAGTTAGAGAGCAAACTGAACTACTTCGGAATAGTACTCATCGTCATCGCCGTAATATTGGGCATACTATTATGTTACGCTATCAAGAGGGGTTGCGTAGGCCACGCTAGAGATTGGTTAAGAAGAGAAGTGCCGTTGATACTGTCAGGACAACCCGGGACCGTAAGCAACCCGGCACCTACCGCGACTGTCTCGGGATATGTTTAGCAAAGTGGCGTTGTGAAATGTGCAAAAGTTGGTTTATACGTGTTAGATAAAACTCGGTACTGGTAACCTGTGATTCTAGGATTGTGTGTCGTATATTTGAATTTTATTTAGTGAACGGCGTTGCCATAACCAATGCTGCCGACCCTCGAGGTGTTAGTTAATTATTGAAGAGCGGAGGTTATGGCAACTACCCTTAATATTATATTTTTATCATATGTATAGATTCAAGTCGGCTCGGAGCTCATGCAATGATGAGACCGCAAAATGTATTTTTAGCAACAGAGAGAAGACAATAGGCAGCATTCAACTGTTGGAATGCTGACAGGTATATAAGGTTATCATAAGCAACATTGTAAGTTTAGAGACTTCCCGATACTGTAATAGTGATGTAAGTACGTAGTTTCACTGTATTTAAACAGATATATTGTAAAAAAAATTGTGTAAAAATTTTTGGAGAAAGGGGGGGTGTGATGTGGCGGCTTAGTAACTGCGATTCGCTGAGTTGCAATTTTGATGAAATACGGGAGCGCGAGCGCAAGGCTCGCCAGTCGCTTACGTTACACCGCCCTGCCTCGACACTTACATAGTACGTAGTTAGTAATAACGAACTATTGTGGAAACAGTATTAAAGACATTTATTTCATTGAAGTCACGTTTACTTTGAACACCTTCCCGTACACTGAACACGCACAACAATTCTTTTGTCACAAAAAATCATTCAACACCATTACTTTGTTTACGTCATAGGTTGTAATTTTCAAAACAACTATCGTAACCCCCGTGGCGCTCCGTATCCATCCTCCGTCCTCTAGCAGATATCTCTCCTAATCAGTTTGGATTAACGGAATCCAGTTAAGGAGTGGAATTCCCTGTCGGAATCTGTATTTCCTGATAACTACAACCTGGGAATCTTTAAGTCAAGAGTGAATAGGTACATCTAAGCAAGCTTTCATAGTTACTTTCCATCGGGGCTAAGGGTCTGTTTCTGAAAGGGAGGCTCGGCCCCGGTATGTAAGGCAAGAAGGAACGGAGAAGACAGTTTCAGACTCTTACTGACTATAAAACCCAATAGTCAGTAAGAGTCTGAAACTGTCTTCCGCTCCGCCCAAGGGCGCAGGTTGTCATTTGGATGATATATACCCTCAGAAAAAAAAAGTGAGATAGAGGTCAAGCACGAACCTATCAAAAATAATAATTTAAAAAATATTGCTGATAAAGCTGTCTCCAACAGTAGCCACGAGACGCTTCTGTGCTCTATGTCCTGCAATCCATCCGAAATGAAAACATCAGAGCTTCAAGGATACTGCTTACGTCGAGCCTTTGACCCTCATCTGTCTTATAGGTATCATTTCCTTTGGGCCACTCAAGGTTCGTGATTTTTCCGTGTTCCGATTTTAGGTGTACATGTAATCAAAATCTCATCATGGTTGAATATGTGTCTTATAGGAAATATGTGAAGTATTTTGAAAAAGTTGAAGTAAGTTAAGATATGTTATTTAAAATATAATTTTGCTGAGAGCTGGGGATTAGGAAAGTATTTTTTTATCTTACGTGTTTACATTACGTATACGTGCCAAATAATTTTTTCTTTTTCTTTCTTTTCAAGGAAAAGACATAATTATATGCCTTAACGTGCAGGATTAATTTCTACCAAAAGAGATGGTCCAAAAAAAACACAGAATCGATTGGGACTAAATAGGTATCAGTAGGTTCATTATAATGCACAATTTACTCCACCGTAAGCGCAATGCCTATATGCTTATGAGCTATAGGCTGACAAAGTGTGTACTTTTTATTTAAGGAGTATGTTCCCTTGAAATAATTTCTAATTTCACGCGGGCGCAATATATGAAACTCGATTTAAGTATTTTTTTTTTAAGTTTTCTAATTCTTTGTGGAAAGTTCTTTCTGAAACTAAAATTAAAAAAATTGCGCAGAAAATTAAAAAATAGTTTGAGCGTTTGACAGTTCACCTAGAAGACAGGACGATGTCTGTTGTGTCAGCTACTTAAGACGGCCCTTCCCGTCCCGTTTATCGTCAATCTGACAATGGTTATAAACTTGTTGGTTTATCCAACACAATTATTGATAAAGAGGCAACGCGAAAATAGAGAAATAACACCTGAACGCTCTGTTGACATGCCGTCCCACCCCGCCCCAGAGCGGTTATTGAATAATTTTCCACCTGGAAAAAAAACAGAAAATTGCAATTATACGGGTTCGACTGTGGACTAAAATTAGGCACAAAACCAATGTTTTCAATTCGAAAATTAATAACCATTCATAATTTAAGCACATACATAACTTATAACTACTGCAAAATGGGTGAAAGCCAATTCAATATTTGAATAATCGAATTGAATAATAAATTTTCAGAAGTTCGCAGATCGGTTTCATAGAACATTTGGTTAATTGATACTGGTGATCGAATACCACATTTCAATATAAACGGGTTCTGTGTGAAATTGTCTGGGTAGCCTACCAAGTACTTTGGAAAATAGGGAGACGAATTTTTGGACTGTTTTCATTTTATAGATAGACATATAACACGATAGATAAACAGTCACTATTCAAAGTTTGATGTCCACGGAAAGAAAATTAAAAAAAAAAATGCGCACCGGGAACGATCAGGGGCGGTATTTAATGTTTGACGGTTTATATATTTATGATATTTTGTATTTAATTTTAATTGTATCTATGACATTGTTAATTTATTTAAAAGTAATTAATTTATTTGAATATATATAGATTGAGAAACATTATAAATAATAAGAATGACATAATACAAAATGCACGATTAATGTTAACTAATAAAATAGATAATGAAAAAAAAATCCATTGGCACTGTTTTTCATCATCTGTCTGCTCTAGTCAGATTTTACTTGAGGTCGGCGCAACATGTTTTTTTCTTCCATTCTATTCTGTCATCCGACATGCTATCGTTTTGCGCGGATGTGTCGAATAACCTACTTACGTGCTAACTTTGTCAGCTTTGTTATTTTGTTTTATTTTAAGGTGTGCGCCATGTTTGCCGCAAATAAACGCTTTTTCTTTCTTTCTTTTCTTTCTATCAATAACATCCTTTGCTTTCATATCACTTCTATACAATCCATCCATCAATCAATCCTATCTATATTTTCTTTGGCCTTCCTCTCCCTCTCCATCTATTCGTATGTAGGTATACTTACTATTCTTTTAGCAACATGTGTTTCATCCTTCTTCTTTACATGACCACAAAAACACAAATTGGTCTGTCTCTGGCTCATATACTCATTTTTCACTTTATCCATTCTCGTCACTACATATTTATTTCAAAATAATCATTTCCACTACACGCAGTCTTGTTTTATTCATTTTATTCGTCTTTTTTATTCTGTTTTTAATGAGAAAAAAAAGATTGTAAGAATAATATGAAAGACCATTTTCCTTAAAATTTTATTCAGATAAAAACACTTTGATGAGAATGTTTTGGGATTACAAAAATTTACTGTATTTAAATGTGTTTTTTCCTCGAATAACGTGAATGTATTGTTTGTCCCAATTCATGGAAGCTGAGGTCATTCAATTATCTTTATAAGCCGCCCACGCTTTTAAAAACTTTCGGCATAACTCAACTGAATACAGTAGGTATGTCTAAAATTAGTATAAGAACGACGCCTTAGGAGAAGTCGTAATTGTAGACGTAAACATACACCCACGACTGAAGAAAAGTTAGTAGTAAATATTATCTTTAAGGCGAATTCACAATTGGGCACGTCACAATCGCATCAATAAGTGGAAATTCTCAATTGAGCACGCCACAAAGTTAGGTGTAAATATTATCCTTAAGACAAATTCACAATTGGGCACGCCACAATCGCAGTGATAAGTGTGAATTCACAACTGAGTACGTCACGCGGCAATTAGTCTCTTTGAGGAATGGTTCCAAATGCGCCACGTGGTTCTTTCATTTTGCTTGACGCACGTCCTCACTGGACATTGTTGTTTCTGAAGGTTTGGGTGCAGATTGGGATTATAATAATAATAATAATAATAACCCCATCGCTGTATCTCTACGTTGACGTCGTGATGGGGCTTGCGTGCTCTGAGCCTTGGGCCTGTCGCGACAGGGTTTACTTTGTCAAGACGGGTCTGAGGTAAAGGGCCAGACTAAGAGAGATACAATCCAAGCCAAGGTTGCACATGCCGAGGGCTGCATGGCTAGGGGAATGCGCTAGTCGCTATTGTGCAAACTCTGGATAACAGGGGACCTCCAGTTTTATTTACCCTTACCACAGTGAACGCAGGGCTCTGCTGTGGTTGACTTCTTAAATCCCTAGCTACTCGTGGGAATATCATGAATACTAGATCTAAAACTAAAAAACTTCTGGCAAGTATGCCTCAGATAGATGACGAAACTATGCAACCCTTTTCGTTATCTCCCTCATCTCTTTTTCCATCAATCACATCATCGTCACAATCTTTCCGCGTCTCTTCGACGCCATCTTCATCATCAATACAGTCAGCGGATGTTGTACAGGAGACAAAATTTGTCGACGATACTGTACCCACTGCCAGAACTGCAACGAGTCGTAGGAAATGGAGTATTGAAATGAATAAATTCATCCTACGCACTTACCTTCATCTTACAAACATGGACACAGACAAAAATGCATATCTTCCATCGCTTCATACCAAGTTCTTAGAAAAATACCCGGATATGCAAGTAAGTCGACAAAGAATAGGTGACCAACGTAGAGCCATAATTCAAAAGAAATTGCTACCACAAGACACAATTGATCAGATTTATGAAGAAGTCAGGGCTGAATTACAAATGTTTTGCACTCAGATACAGCAACACTCCACACAATCTAACACACAGTTCAGCCAGCGCATGAGATGGACAAACGAACATAATGAAGCAATAATTAGAATATACTATACTGTCACGCAATTAGAAACCAATAAAACAGTCTATAGAAAACATTTACGTGAAGAATTCATAAATATGTACCCAGAATTGACACATATAACAGAGCAAAGATTATCTGATCAAGTGAGAGCGATTATAAATAATGAGTATTTAGATACCAAGAGGTTAGAAGAAATTAGAAATCAGGTAGCTATAGAATTAGCGAATATCAACAATGCCCAATATACTGAACAAACAAGTGGCGATCTTTTAAATACACAATCACAGAGCGAGTCAGACCTACCTGACATAAACGCGAATTCCCCTGACACACTTACAAACACCCTCACAACTAACGTGGCCTTAAATAATAGCAGTGGAGGTGACATTGTTTTGGAATCGTTAGCGAATATAGAAGTAGATAATAATTTGTTTAATAACATAAATATTTCTCAATCGGAGCCAATCAATCGTAATTGTATTTTAGATAATAGTACAGAAATTGAAGCCACATTTCAACAAGCACAACTAAATTTTAAAGATACAGACCCCACTAATAGACCATTTATTCCCAAACAGAAGACATCTAGAAAGTTTTCAGCAATAGTTAATTACATAAATACTGTCATTCTTCCTAAACACATTAATGGTGACACCGAGTTTATCAAATTGCAGACAATAATTTATTGCGCAGCATGGACGGCAGCTAAATGCAACGGAGCTAAAATATCGGACCTAACACAAAGTGAACACCGCACATATAAATATAGAAAACCAAAGTGGCAAATCAGGTTAGAAAAGAAAATCGAAAATTTAAGAGTAAATATAGGTAGGCTGACACATTTCATTAATGGTAGTAGAAGTCAAAAATTAGTACCAGCTGTCGAACAAATAAAATTAAAATATCAATTGCACGCTCAACACGAAAATTCTAATACAGAAATAGAACACTTCCTGGATACCCTAAAACAAAAGTTGAGCGCAGCATCTAGCAGGCTTAAAAGGTACATAACATGCACTAATCGCAAAGTACAAAACATAAAATTTAAAAACAACGAAAAAATATTTTATAGGAACCTTACATCTAACAACAGAGACATTACTAACGAAAGTCTAGATCCACCTTCTCCGGAATCACTACGTGAATTTTGGGCCAATATTTGGGAAAATCCAGTATACCATAATGAACACGCAGACTGGGTCAGCGATGCAACTATAGATATTCCTGATATGGAATTCGAGTTTATACCTATAGAAACTTTTATAGAAGTCGTTAAGCGTACACACAACTGGAAATCACCAGGCACTGACAACATCCATAACTACTGGTATAAAAAATTCTCTAGCATACATCCTTTCTTATATAACCATTTAAATACATTCATACAATCACCACATTTACTTCCAACATACATCACACACGGAGTAACTTATATGATACCTAAAGATATAAATGACACCACAAACCCCGCAAAATACCGACCAATTACTTGCTTACAAACTTTGTACAAAATATTAACAGCCTGCGTAAGCGAAGTAGTATACGAACATCTGTTAAAAAACAACATTCTAGCAGAACAGCAAAAAGGATGTCGTAAGCATAGCCAAGGATGTAAAGAACAACTAACTATTGACGCAATAGCAATGAACAACGCTGTTAAATGTAGGAAAGATATTCATACTATGTTTATCGATTATCAAAAGGCTTTTGATTCAGTCCCGCACAGTTGGTTATTACACGTTTTAAATTTATACAAAATTCACCCAACACTTAAGCAATTCTTAAAAACGTCTATGCAAAACTGGCAAACTACTCTTAAAATTAACTCATCCTCGACGACAGTGGCTACTGAACCGATCTTTATTAAACGTGGCATTTTTCAAGGAGACGCTCTGAGTCCATTATGGTTTTGCATGGCACTAAATCCATTGTCATACTTGCTAGACAAAACTGACGTGGGATTCACACTGGCAAACCATAATACACAATACAAACTAACACACCTTATGTACATGGATGATATAAAGTTATATGCAGCAGACAAGGAAGCACTTTTCCAACTAGCTGATACAACTCAGCTATTTTCTGATGACATTTGTATGTCATTCGGAGTAGATAAGTGCAAAATTTTGTCCGTTGTAAAAGGTAAAATCCAAAATAATAGTTACACATTAGGATCAGGTGAATCGATCGACCCAATGGATGAACAGAGTACTTACAAGTATTTAGGATTTAAACAGTCCAGACAGATACAACAAAAACTATCAAAACAAGAACTGCTCAAAAAATTCTCACACCGCCTCAACCTTATTTTAAAAAGTAATCTAAACTCTAGAAATACGATCAAAGCCATCAAAACATTTGCAATACCTATTCTCACATACTCTTTCGGAATTATAAAATGGTCAAAGCTGATATCAAAAAAATACAGCATACTGTCCACATACTCCTTACCAAGCATAGAAAACACCATCCAAAATCGTGCATACAACGACTTACACTGCCTCGCCAAGAAGGAGGAAGGGGACTGATAGACATCCAGAATTTACACAATAAACAGATACATTCACTCAGAGCGTATTTCCACTTTAAATCAGAAAACTCATTACTACACAAACCGATATCGGATATAGATAAAAAACTTACGCCACTAAATCTTCAAAATAGGAACACGCAAATAAATGAACACATTACAAGTACACAACAAAAAATTGCAGCATGGTCTGAAAAAGCCCTTCATGGAAGACACCGAGCCTCCCTGAGTCAGCCACACGTCGATAAATTGATGTCGAACGAATGGCTCAAACGAGGCGAATTATTTCCAGAAACTGAGGGTTTTATGCTAGCGATACAGGATCAAATAGTAGCCACTCGTAACTACAGAAAATACATCATGAAAGACCAGAATCAGCCAACTGATTTCTGCAGACACTGCAACAGTGCCTCCGAAACCATCCAACATATAACAGGAGCATGTAAATCGCTAGTCCAAACTGATTATAAACATCGCCATGACCAAGTTGCTGCAATAATCCACCAACATTTAGCATACAAATATAAACTTGTAACTGAAACGATGCCGTATTATAAATATAAACCACAAATAATTTTAGAAAGTAAGGACATCAAAATTTACTGGGATCGGACTATTATTACAGACAAAACTATTCATTACAATAGACCAGACATTACTGTTCACGATAAAACTAACAAATCAGTATATCTGATAGACATAGCAATACCTAACTCACACAATGTTCAAACCACAATATCCGAAAAGCTCAGTAAATACCAAGATCTCGCCATAGAGATTAAAACCCAATGGAAAGCTCAGACAGTTCATATTGTTCCGATTGTTCTTTCGTCGACTGGTATAATACCAAAATCTCTCGCACAGAGCCTCAACACTCTACAGATGCCAGCTCAAACACTGTACATGCTCCAAAAAGCCACCATCCTTAACACCTGTCGTATCACTAGAAAATTCCTGACATCTTCCACACTGACATCAACGTTTTCCATTTAAACCCCGCTTTACATACTTGGCCTCGGCCCGTGTGTAAGGTTTATTAATCTCTCTTATATGGGAAGAACTATAAAGAACTAAACAAAATAATAATAATAATAATAAGTCAACGTCACGACCCAACGATTGTCGGATCAGGTGCGGTTATCCGCTCAGAGGTACTGAGCAACCGTATCATCTCGACTCCAATACAGACACAGACTGCGGCACCACAGGCTACGGATGCAATCATGCCGCGGCCCAATTATGGTGATGATGAAGCAGATGATAGGGTTGTCACAGTAAGTAGCCAGTGCAACGATCAACTGAGGAGCGCGCTGGAGGATGCACTCCGCGAGTACAGATCGACTCCAATCGCTCTTAGACCTCGTCTACCCCGGTTACCTATGCACAAAAAAAATAGGGCGCTAGTGTGTGCTCTGGACTCGCTGCTTGAGAATGTGTTCGAGAGCAGCGTAAACCTCGTTGATACGCACTCGATCCTCTATTGCGGGGCTATTGCGGCATGTCGTTTAGCCAACGTTAAACTACCAAGTTGTGACGGAGCTACTCGACCAAAGCCTGCCGTGCCTGCCTGGCAATGTAGGATTGAGAGGCGTATCGATGGGGCCAGAGCACTCATTGGTAAACTATACTGCTTCAGGGAGGGCAATACACGACCACGTGTGATGCGCTACGTGAGGCGAGCGTTCTCGGGGACTGGAGTTAGCCCTCGAGAATACTTAGCTCGCGTCACGGAGCGCATCGACTTCCTGAAGCAGAAAGTTTGTGCATGGGCTAACCGTATTCGACGGTATAAGCGACGAGTTGACCGGTACTCGCAGAATCGCATGTTCCAGAGCGATGAGAGATGGGTATACAGAGATTGGGAGCGACCTGAACAAAGTGTGACTGACGTGCTCCGTCCGGATGTTGCCGCCACGAATGAATTCTGGCGCAGCATTTGGTCGGTGCCCGTCTGTCACACTGAGGGTGGCTGGATGCGTGATATCGAGCGCGTGTGCGAAGCTATACCAGAAATGGAAAAAGTATTCATTAGCCCAATAGATGTAGCCAGAGCAGTCCGTCCGTTACCGAATTGGAAGTCTCCAGGACCGGACGGACTGCAAAACTTCTGGTTAAAATGGTATAGTAGCTCACACGCGCTCTTAGCATCTCAATTCCAGTCAAAGTCAAAGTCAAAGTCAAATCATTTATTTCAAATAGACCATTTACAGGCACTTTTGAATAGTCAAATGTCGGTCAGTCCAAGAAAAGTGAAGCTAAATTGCACGTTCCAAAGAGTAGGTCTCTATGGAGAAGAACGTGCAAGAAACTCCATGGACACTCTTTTAAATCATATTATGTGTTACATATAATGCTTGGTTACATATTACTTGTTGCTTCTATCATGTGAGCACAATGTCGATAATGAAATAAAAATGTAAAATAATTAAAAGATAGAAACTGAATTAAGCCACTGGCAGCTAAGAGATGACCAGTCCCATCTGACGGCACCCGTTCACGAGCATGACGCGTGCATCAGCCCCACTCAGCTCAACCATTTTGAAGGGAACTGAACGACCCAATAACACGTGCCACCAACAGCGAGACATTTGAGTGAGCATGACAAACTCTCAACTGCCATGCTCGTAATGTCAAAAAAAAAAAAAGTTGTAACCTAATAAAAATGCTCCATGGTGCTTCACATTCACAAACTTGAAAAAAGTGCTTCATTATTAAATTATACAATGCAATTGTCTTTCAAATTAAAAAATAATAATATTAGTTTCCAACTAATTAGTACGCCCTAGTGGTAGTAGTCAGTCATCTTTAGAGTCTGGGTCGCTACCTCAGTTTCTAACAACTGGCGTTACCCATCTGCTCCATAAAACAGGTAGTACTGCGGAACCTAAGAATTATAGACCCATAACATGCTTGTCTACGGTCTACAAACTTCTTACATCCATTCTGAGAACTAAAATTAACAACCACATTGAAAATAACTCAATTATGTCTGCCTCTCAGAATGGATGTAGGAACGGGTCACGCGGTACTAAGGAGCTACTCCTCGTTGACATGGCCATAAGTCAACAGGTTCGTCGATCCCGCAAGGATTTGTCGACATGCTGGATAGATTATAAAAAGGCCTATGATTCTGTTCCACATACATGGCTCATGAGGGTGTTGGAGTTGTATAAAATAGATGCAACTCTACGCACCTTCCTTGAGTCATGTATGGGGGAATGGAACACAGTCCTTCGCTATCCAGGGTGTCGATCGATCCGGGGGGACGATGAGCCTATATGGATTAAACGGGGAATATTCCAGGGCGACAGTCTGAGTCCACTTTGGTTCTGTTTAGCCCTGAATCCTCTAAGCACATTGCTGGAGGATTCAGGCTTAGGCTATCGGTTAAGAAGAGGAGGTCAGGTTCTATCTCACCTTCTTTACATGGATGATCTGAAACTCATTGCCCCCAGCAAGTTGCAACTGATGGAACTACTGAAGGTAACGGAAACTTTCAGTAGTGCCATCAGGATGGAATTTGGTGTGGATAAATGTGCAGTCATGCATGTAAAGCGAGGGGAGATTATGGAATCTGAGGGGATTCAACTCTCGGATTCCATACACCTTAGATCACTCTCCTCGACCGAAACCTACAAGTATTTGGGTATGTCGGAAGCGTTGGGCATTAACGTTACTGACATGAAGCAATCGTTGAAGGAGCGCTTCTTTGGCCGCCTGAAGAAGGTATTAAACAGCCTTCTGTCAGGTGGTAATAAGGTGCGCGCCTTCAACGGTTGGGTCATGCCGGTCTTAATGTACTCTTTCGGCATACTCAAATGGACTCAGACCGAGCTAGACGCTCTGGATAGGCGGGTCCGTACACTGCTGACCGCAAATCGGATGCATCACCCACGATCGTCGGTTATGAGACTGTACATCCCGCGGAAGTGTGGAGGTCGAGGTTTTCTAAACGCGAAGACTCTACACAACCGCGAGGTGTGCAGCCTCAGAGAATACTTTCAAAAAACCGATGTGGGTATGCACCGAGATGTGGTCGCAGTGGACAAAGGACTCACCCCGTTGTCCATGGCTAAAGAGAACTGGCGCAAACCTGTGGTACTTACAACTGATGACCGTAGGGAAGTATGGAAAAACAAGGAGCTACACGGGCGCTTTTATCGGGCTCTTCACGGGCCTGATGTAGATTTTGGAGCGTCCGTCGCCTGGCTACGTTTCAGCAACCTCTTCGGGGAAACTGAAGGTTTTATCTGTGCAATTATGGACGAAGTCATTTTGACGAATAACTACCGGAGATATATAATGAAGGATGGGACGGTGGACGTGTGTCGGGCATGCCATCGACCTGGAGAGTCCATTAGACACATTATCTCTGGTTGTTCTCGTCTGGCTAACGGCGAGTACTTGCACAGACACAACCAAGTGGCCAGGATTATTCACCAGCAACTTGCTTTGAAATACAAACTTATGGAATCAGAGGTACCGTATTACAGGTATGTGCCCGACCCAGTTCTCGAAAATGACCATGTCACGTTGTACTGGGATCGGTCTATCATTACTGATCGGACTATTATAGCCAATAAGCCGGATCTAGTAGTGATAGACCGATTAGCGCGCCGCGCAATGATAGTCGATGTCACCATCCCATATGACGAGAATCTCGTGAAAGCTGAGAAAGAGAAAAAAATCAAATATCTCGACTTAGCACACGAGGTTGTCGACTTGTGGAATGTGGACTCGGCTGTCATTGTGCCGATTGTCGTGAGCGTCAATGGCCTTATAGCCAAAAGCTTCGACGACCATCTGTCGAAGCTGGCGTTGCGCGGATGGATCAAGGGCCTGATACAGAAGGCAGTACTCCTCGATACGGCTCGCATTGTGAGGAGGTTCCTGTCTCTGGAGCCCTAACCACCGGTAGCTTGGACCCTGCTCCCGACACCGGCGGACAACTATTTTTTATATTTTTAAATGTTTTTTTTTTAATTATTTTTTTTTAAGAAATATTTAAAAATGTAAATGATATGTGAAAATGGAAAATAAAGGAGATAATAATAATCTTTATTTGTACATTCAACACACACAGTAACAATATATAATGACATGAACAGATACAATAGTTGTACAAACACTGATCATTGGAAATAAAATGAACATTTGACTCCTAAACTAAGTAAAATAAATACTTGTATCTCAGAAGCCAGTTCCTCCTTGGAGATGATCAAAAATAGGATGTTTGGTACAATTACTATAGCCTTTATATAGACGTGTAACAGTATGAAGTGATAGTTATGCGATGATTGTTAATAATGATTCGGTATAATCATAAGACAGTTCTTGCAACCACTTAGATAACTTAGTCTTTAGTGTAAATCTATTTAATGTATAAATATTGATCAGATGGTGAATCTTATTATAAATGCGAGCGCTTAGAATAATGAATTGACGACCTGCGAAAGCGGTCCTGCAATGTAGGGAGTCACTGACCGGAAAACCTCGACGTCTGAGAAGGATGCTTGTGTCTAGTGGCAGCATGGAATGGCGGCGTAAGACTACACGCAAGATAAACAGTTGCCGCACGGTGAGGACTTGGGATTCCGAGTACAGCTGGGTAGTTGGGTAATCTCTTCGCTTAAAATGCATAACCTTAAGAATCGCTCATTGTGCACGCTCTGCTTGAAGCAGAAGGCTTTTATGGGTGCCTCCCCATACAAGAATGCAGTACATGAGGATAGATGCACATAAACTTTGGTAAACTAAGGACAAGGTTGCAGGATCAGCAGCATGTCTCAATTCTTTGAACAGATAGATAAGCTTCCTTGTCCTCGAGCATAAAGCCTCAATATGCGGACGCCACGAAAGATTTGCATCGATGTACACCCCCAGGTATTTGATACTTGGGACTAAAGAGAGTGTCAGACAGTGACAAGAAGCATCGAGACCTGAGCAAGAGTGGGCTTTTACTGCACTGGATTCAACTGGTGTGGGGACTGAACTGCACAACGAGAAGCGTATTAGCTTAGTTTTATCGATGTTAAGTGTCAGCAAGTTAGCTGAGAGCCATTCAGTCACAAGGCGGAGGGAATGTTCTGTTCTATCTTTAGCTTTGTTCCAGTCAGTATCATAAACAACAAGTGCAGTGTCGTCTGCATAAGTAAATATTTCACAGTTAGGGATGGACATTTTGCACAAGTCGTTTATGTATACTAGGAACAAGGTTGGACCCAATATACTTCGCTGCGGAACTCCGAAACTGATACACTCATCTTCACTGACCAAAGAATTAATTTTTACGCGTTGAGTTCTATTAGTTAAATAATCAGTGAAGATTTTCAACGAAAGCCCGCGGATCCCCAAGTTTTCTAGCTTCGAAAGCAGCATAGGAGCAGAAACAGAATCGAATGCTTTGCATAAGTCGAGGAAGACCCCGTAGCACTTAAGTTTTTTATCCAATTTAGTGACAACGCTATTAGAAAGGCCTAGAACGGCGTCTTCAGTCGAGATTCCCTGTCGAAAACCATATTGATTTTTTGCAATGATGTTGTATTTGGAAAGATATCCCACCAGAGCGTTGTTCAGTATTTTCTCAAGGATTTTAGACAGGGAGCTCAGAACCGAAATGGGTCGATAATTAGAAACATTGCTTCTGTCTCCACTCTTGAAGATTGGGTGTACCACTGCTTTCTTAAAAATTGCAGGAAATGTACCAGTTTCGATTGCTCGATTGCAGATGTGTGTTATGGGTGGAGTGAGAACAGCAATGGATTGCTTCAGGATTTTTACTGGGATGTTGTCGTGTCCAGTAGCGCAATCTGATCGTAGATTGAGTAAAATTCCATAAACTTGAGATTCGTCAATTGGCATGATTACAAGTGAATTGGACGGAGATGGATGACTGAAGGTGGCGAGATTAGAGGGCGGAACGATTTTAGAGGCTAATTCCTCACCCACACTGGCAAAGTAGCTATTGATTTTATTGATCGAGGTTTTTACATCAGATGCGCCCCGGATAAGTTCGTCGGGTGGCTGATGCTGGACAGAACAGTTAGTTATGGCTTTAACGGCCTTCCATGTAGCTTTAATATTATTTTTAGCTCTTTGTAATTCGTTTCTGTCATGTGCTCGTTTTAGTTTTTTCAGTATCTTGTCCAGGAAGTTGCGATATCGAGAGTACGAAATTTTTAGGACCTGATTATCTGGAGACAATTTAGATTTTCGGTGTAGCATATCCCGGTTTTGTATGCAACGAACAAGACCCGTTGTCATCCAGGGTTTGAGCATTCTCGTTCTGTTAGTTACTCTTATGATTGAAGTGTGATATGAACAACTTTTCTGAATCATATCAACGAATAAATCAGCGGCAAGGTTTGGGTCACATTCTTTCAGTACGGGGTGGAAATCGGTGTGGTCTAATTCGTCACGAATGGCTGAATAATTGTAACGGAGGACAGTTGAATTTGGTGCCTTCACGGAGTTCCCGTGGGTTTTCAAACTAAGGACGATGGGAAGGTGGTCAGTTATGTGAGTGTCAAGTACAATAAATTAAAAAAAAAGATTGAGAATACAGTGAATCTTACAGTGGAGGTATACTCTACTTGGACAGAGCACCGGCGTGTCCTCAAAGAGGCGCACGCCTACCACTCTTCCTCGCTCCGGGCCATGGCCTAAACCAGGGCCCAGCAGAACAGGTTGCCGACACCAATCGCCTCCATGAGGGCATGGCGATGTTCCACCCAAGCAGGGTACACCTCCACTGTGAGCTCCACTGTGTCGTCAGTCGGTCGGTGAAATCCGGTGCAAAAAACTCCTGAACTGACGATGTCTGGTGAGAACCTGTGTCCTGTCCAGCCACTCCTCAAAGAGGGGGCATAATTATGGCGTGCCCAGCACTGGATTGTGACAGTTGCTATCGCCATTTGCCATGATATCTGGCCAAAACTCTGCACGACATGCCACGACTTATCGCGACTTCGGAGTTTTGCCCGCAGTATTTATAGCCACTGACTAAAACCCATTCATGTTCTTTCAACAGCGCCTTACGTTCCAGGGTCGTAGCAACTCTTCCGTAAAATTCTGCCCGTGTAAACATACCCTTACAATGTAATAAAGGACAATGTTAATAAATTGTGATCACAACAACACTGGTGCAGGTATATTAATCATGATCAGCTGTCAAGCTTCGTTTTTACTATGCTGGGCTCAAGTTTCAGCTTAATGAAGAAATTTGGAAACTGGTTTAGACTGTAGTACTGACCTTGGGCTAAGACAAAGTGAAGTTCAATTAGAAATTACCAAAATATTTTGGATAGGTCGCTTGAATCCTGCTATGCGGCGCCCAACCAAACCCTTTAAAGTTTTCGTTTCGAGTGCAAGCAAAAATGAACTTAGCAGTGATCAGGCAGAAGTGTCTTTGGTGGTACATTAAAATAAATGTAGCTCCATGTACCATAAAATGTATGTAAGTTTATTATGTGTGCACAATTTAAGTTAGGTTAAAATAGAAATAAATTATGTTACCTAAACCCCATACTTTAGAAATAATTATGTCGCTTTATCTATTAAAAAAAAACCCTATTCAACTAGACACTTCGACTGTTTCAAATTTTGTCGGAGGGTGGGGACACTTTCATGCGATGCCCTTTAGATGATTTGGTTCGATTTAGAGAGCAAAAACACGAAATAGATAGGTACAGAAGTCAATCTACATAGAAAGCGCGCTCGAGCAACGCACACATAGACACAGCTCACACACGGACACGATATCTCGGAGCGTCTCGGACCACTCGTCGAACAATTCCGGCTCAAACGCTCATTAGTGTGCGTCTACCGAGCGTAGGTATAAAAAGTGAAGTATATATATGAGATTGTCTTCTGTACCTATCTATTTTGTGGCAAAAACCACTTTAATCGTGACTCAGTGATGTGAATCAGTGGAACAAACCTTATCATGACCACCTCATTTTATACCTTAGATGTTTCGTGTATTTGTGTCCTTATCTATTGAAGGTACTCGAGCAATGGTAGCCGAGTGGCAACAGCCCCAACTTGTAGGTCGCGGGTTTAAACGTAACCAGCCGCATTACTTTGGGTAATTCATTTCATCACCATTGCTCTCAAACGGTGTAGGAAAACATCGTGAAGAAACCGGCATTTCCTAGAACTAAATATTCGAAGACATGTGATATTCACCAACCCACACAGGGCCTGCGTGATGGATCCCTCCGTGGCGCCTATCCCTCTCCTAGAGAGGAGACCTTACTCCCAGCAATGGGAACATTAAAAGGTTGATTATGATGACTTTATGATTATGATTATTGAAGATGATAGCGAGGGTAGCCCGCGGAATTATTCTAGACGTCAATTCTATACACACAACCAAGACTATACCGGCTTCTTGAAAGACTTGCGGATTACGAGCAATAAGTAGCTCGCCGCCCGGCCTTCCAGTAACCGTCCGGACTAGAGATGTGCCGTTGCCGGCAATATGGGAATATTGCTGATAATATTGCCACCAATATTCATACTTTGGGCAATATTCCCACCAATATTCCCACTTCACGGCAATATTACCGACAGCGGCACATCTCTAGTCCGGACCGAGCCCGAGTTGTCAACGGCGAGTAGTGTTCCACGTGTTTCTCAAAGATATGTCAGCAAAACTGTACAGGAAACTCGGGGTCTTGGAATGCCAAGCAAAAAAGGAATATCGGTGTGGTTTTAGTCAGTAATGTCATGCCCGACTCCGCCCTAAAGCGCGAGAAGTCATTGAATGATTTTCCACCTAAAAAAAGCATCATCATCATCATCATTTCAGCCGATAAACGTCCACTGTTAGGCATACGCCTCCCCCAAGTGTCGCCACAATGCACGATCCTGTGCGTCCCGCATCCATCGGATTGCCGCAACCTTGACTAGGTCATCGGTCCACCTTGTAGGAGGCCTTCCAACACTGCGTTTTCCATCCAAAAAAAACCATGTGCCTAATAAACATAGATTTATTTTGTAGTAATCAGGTTGCCATATTTCTTTTTTTTGTTGACTAACAAAACGAAACATAAAACCTTTATCGTGTTCAAAAACTTAAGTAAACACATTAAAGCACACACCTTACTTAATTAAACGGAAAATTTTAAAAGTTAATGTCAAACTGAATTATGCTTTCACGTCGAATTTTAAGGTTGAGTTTTGCTTGTTTCATATTAGTTTTGGAAGCTTGCATGTTAAAGTAACTTTAAAGTCTACAAAGTTACTTTGATTTTCAGTTTGAGAAAACACTAAACTTATTTTACTAACTACTATTAATTATTACTGTGGTTAAATAATAATAGCCGCACCGTTATCAGAAATCAGAAACGTTTATTTTAAATAGACCATTTACCCAAAGGGAATTTTTAAATTCTTAAAATATCGGTCCGTCAAAAAAATCCGTGCAAGTGCGAGTCGGATTCGCGCAATGAGGGTTCCGTACAAACTTTCGAGAACAGTTCAATTCCCGAATTCAGTTACGAGGGTTTTATCGAGCCGCAATTTTTTTTTTTTTGTAACCTACATTTACAGTTTTCTGACTTTTTCTTATCTTGTGCTATGAGACCTTGCTTCATGCCAAATTTCGGGAATCTAGGTCATCTGGAAGAACCCTATGAATGTTGATCCCCATGAGAGTGTCGAAATATATGTTTTTATGACATTAACGGCCGTCTTTTTTTTTTCGTTAATTCAAGAGTTTAATATTTTCATAGGTTCAAGGGACTGCAAACTTGAGTGTATGGTTTTAATTTCAACTCGATACTTCCATGCGTTCCCGAGATAAAGAGTCTTAACAGACAGACAGACAGACGGACAACAAAGTGATCCTATAAGGGTTCTGTTTTTTTTCCTTTTGCAGTACGAAACTTTAAAAATAATTTTTGTTGCGGAATCCAAAACTGTTTTTATTAGTAATTCGGATTCGACGAGTTTCAATGATTCTGTACTTTTGTGATGATCACTAATATTTTGGTTTTCCGGAGTCTCTATCTTCATTGCCGCTTTGTACTGTCAGAAATTCTTTCAAATAAACTATTTTCAATACAGTTCAGAAAAAAAAACAAAAAAAAAAAAAAATAACTTCTTTATTTCTACGAGCACATTTATAATGTATTTTTAAACCATTTTTTTCTCAACCAATCATCATAAAACAAATTATACCTCCGTTTACATTTCCTGAAGTACTTATTAAACTAATGCACCCTTATTACCGACCACTTAGGGCTATGACTGGCCCTTTTCCAATGAGCAGTTCTTACGAGTGCTAGCAAAGAACTTTACTCTAAGGCCTTGTCCAGAGTGAATGCGCGGTAACTATAGCGGATGTAGCAGCGGGCCACAGTTGCATCGTGAGTTATTGCAGGAGTAGAGACTAAGGGCGCCTTCAATTTAGACGTTTTATGTCCGGTTGCAGTACGTTAGCAGTCCGACACCAAGCGCCTAAATAGAAAACGTATCTGGCTGCTGTCCGTTTGTGTGCCAGTGATGCGGTATTCAACACCGAATTGATCACGTGGTGCTTGTAACATTGCCGTCCTGTTGTCGACCGTTTGTTGCACGGTTGACGCACCGCGGGCTTTGTATGAAAAGTCTGATCGTCCGTACGCAGTATGACTAAAGCACCGCATCGGCACCGCAGTAGGCCTTCAAAAAATACATAAATTGAAAGCGCTTTATGCGTATTTTTTGAGAATAAAACAAAAGATACTTTTCTCTTCTATAATATGCATGTATTATACAGTTAACCTTCCTCATGAATCTCACTGTCTATTGGTGCAAACTGTATGAAAATCCGTTCCATAGTTTGTTCAGTGTTATGTTTATCACGTATGAATACAGATAGACAGAAGCAGAAATTAGAAATCACAAACGTTTATTTCAAATAGACCGATTAACAGGCACTTTTAAAGTGTCATAAGGTCGGTCACTCAAGGGGCGCACGGGCCATAAAAAACGCCGCTTCAAGCTTCTTTTTGAGGCGGCCTTTTTTTATGGCTCGTGTGCGGCGGTGCCGCCACAAAAAAACGCTTGAAGCGGCTTCAAGCGTCTCTGGACACAGGAGATGTCGCACGCTTCAGCTGTTTTTTGCGGTTGCTTCTAGCTTTTTTTTTGAGGCCCGTGTTCGGGGACAGTAAATTGCATGCAGTGAGCGACCCAGGCCCTCGCTGAATTCCGATCCCGATTTCCAGCCAGCGTAGGTGCGAACTTGTGGACGTTGAGCAATGGTTAGCTCGCCATCCGACCGTTCGGTAACCGTCCGGATCGAGCCCAAGTCGGCAAAGTTGCATAGTGTTTCACGCTCGCCTCAAGAAGATGTCAGCAACCGTAGAAGCCCAGTAAGGTCGAAGCCTACTGGGGCCATCGGTGATGTGAAAGAGAACCCCGAGACCCTGGAACAAGGGCAAAGAAGGAACAGAAGTGGGTTTTGATCAGTAAAAGTCTGAAAGGGCGAGAGATGTCATTGGATGATTTCTCACCTAAAAAATTGTGAAGTACCTTATTTGTAATCTGTAAGGATGTATTACACTTCAAGCTCGCTTTAGGTCCACACACTGGTCGAAGTCTTAGTTTTATTCCCTAATTTGACACCATGATCAATGATTCTATGACCTCAACGAAATTATTAGTGTCAAATATTACTTCCATTTGCGAAGCGTAATAAGAATTGGTTGGTACTTGGATCCACTTAGAAACACTAAGAACTAGAATTTTATTAGAAGCATTTAAATATCTCAGTCATTCTTGGCATTAGTGTTCTAGAACCTTTATTTTTTTTGATATCAAGATTTCGTGTTACAGAAACAAAAATTCATTCATTTACGTAATTAGTTCATAGAGGTACACAGGGTGTAAGGTCGCCACCTTTTCGTCTTTTTTTATGGTGGGAAAAAATCATCCAATGACAACCCCCGCTCTTGGGCGGAGAAGGAGATAGTGTCAGACTCTTGATGACTAAAAGACCCACCCCGTTCCTTCTAGACTTCATACCGGGGCTCGAGCTGACCACCTTTTCGTCTGGTCTAGGCAACTACCCCGTGCTATTTTTCAGGTTTCCTTACCTCAGAAGGAATAAAACGGAACCCTTATAGGATCACTTTGTTGTCTGTCCATCCGTCTGTCTACCTGTTTGTCAAGCCAAGCAAACCCTTTATCTCGGTAACGTGTGGAGATATCGAGTTGAAATTAAATATATGTTATATTTTTATTTCGTAATATTATTCATTCAGATTATATGGGTACTTTAAAATGCTTAAAATTATAATGGATTCAGCTTAACACTATAGTAAGCTTTAAACCAGACAAATGCTCTAATATTTCTCTAAACTTTAAATAAATTCAGCTATCGTCATCTGTCTTCGTCTGCGTTTCTTTGAAAATTTTAAACGCGAACGTGCTTAATGATGTGAGAAAAGCGATAAACAGTACTTTAATGCTATTTTCATGTTGAGAAAAAAATCTATTTACAAGTTTATGTTAGTACAACAAGTTTTAATAAAAAAAAAGTAGTATTAGTGAACTTTCAGCTTCGCACGGGTGAAATGGCTTTACTAAAGAATCCTTTCACACAAAATGTATAAAGGACATCTTTTGGTTCACAATATATCACCGCAGAATAACCAAGGTTACCGACATAGCACGAAGAATCGCCAAACTTAAGTGGCAATGGGCAGGGCTCATTGCTCGGAGAACAGATGGCCGTTGGGGCCGAAAGGTTCTGGAGTGGCGACCACGTACCGGAAGACCTAGCGTTGGAAGGCTTCCTACAAGGTGGACCGATGGACCTGGTAAGAATTGCGGGAATCCGATGGATACGAGACACACAGGACCGCTCATTGTGGTGACACATGGGGGAGGCCTTTGTCGTTGAAATGATGATGATGATGATATCATGGCTTGACCTTTTTTTTTTGAGGTGTGAAATCATCTAATATCTCCCACTCTAGGGCGAAGCGGGAGAGCGTATCAGACTTCTATTGACTAAAACCACACTTCCTTCCTTCAGTTGTGCTTTGCGTTTCAAGACCACAACTTTCCCATTTAGAAGACTACCTATGAACCCAGGAGGGTTCGACCCAGCTGGCCTTCATGGTTTTGCTGCAATCTCTTTATGGGGATGCATCTCGACATACATTTTCACTATTTTTCATACAACCGCTCTTACGCGATTACGACGTTATTACACATTTTTCATGAGGTATTTTGGAAACACAGTATCTTGTGGATATTATCTAGGCTTCTATGGAAATCAATTTATAAATTTGTGTAAAACTAATTCAGTTAAGACCTCTGAAAATCTGCTATTTAGCATGAACTTTGACACTTCATAATTTACTGAAAAATTATAAAAATTCAAAAAAATACAAACATTCAGCACAGCAAAGCATATAGTATACACAAGCCTAGCAAATTTTATCAATATACTAAATGTTTTTCAAAAACTTTTAAGGGTTAAAAAAAAAACACGTATTTCCTGGAACAAGTTTTATGAAATATTCGAGTAAATCACGGATGCGGATACCGAATGCTAGCAGAGTTTTCAGGCGTTATCTTTCTTTTTTCGCGTTGCCTTTTTGTCAAATATTGCGTTGGATTGCGTTAGATGAAGTAACAAGCTTTTAAGGGCCAAGCGCCCGAAAAGTGCCATAAAACAGTGATTTTCTGAGGTCTACTCCTCCGTAACGGCTAGGCCAATTGGTTTCAAAAAAATATATTATGTTTATTATAGATTCATGAACAATAATATCAACATTTGATTTTTTCATGCAATTAATACTTTTGTCAAAAAAATATATTTAGCAATTTCGCAACTTTTCGCAACTTTTCCCTACTCCTTCGAAACGGCTTTGGACCTTTAGAAACATTTTTACACATAAAAATTGGTGGTTAAATATTCTTCAAAGTGAACATTGCATATGTAAATCAATCAATATCTCGCAGAGAAAATGGATTTAAAGCGCTTTCCGGGCGTTGCTAGCCGCAAATAAATGCACAGATTTGCGTACTGCCGCCTAGGCGAGTGCGAGAGTTGCGTTCACATAATTTCGGTCAGAAGGTTCAAGGGACTATACGCCTTAAACCATGCTCGATGTTGACGATAGGCGAGCGGAAAAGCAGGCTCGCAGGGCGCGCGTGGAACACTATGCGTCGTCGTCGACTCGGGTTCGGTTTTGACGTTTACCGGACGGCCAGATTATGAGCTACCGTCAGCAAGCTTACGTCTACCGTGACTGGGGTATGCGGATGTCTGTTCCCTCATGCGTGCGGCTGTCTCCTTCGCTAGCATTATTGCTTTGCAGAAGGAGGCGACCGCCGCCCATTCTCCTTTTGCTCCGGACCATGGCCTGCACCAAGACGCGGCGCGAGTGACGCTTATACTTGGTATAACGGACTAAACGTACACTGAGTCACGCTCGACCCTGAATGTGGTGGCCCAGTGGTGACGGCTCCTATTTACGAGTTGTACTTCGTGGGATCAAACTCAGCTAGGCGCATTAATTTGTGTAATTTATTTTATCACCTCTGCTCAGAAAACGTTGAAGGAAAACATCGTGAGGAAACCAGCATGTCCTAGAACCAAAAATTCGAAGACATGTGACATCCACCAACTCGTACTGGGTCCGCGTCCACGTCTCTGTCCTAGAGAGGAAGCTTGAGTCCTAGCAGTGGGAACATTATAAGGCTGATTATGCTATATGCCCGAGATTGGTACGGACAGACAAATTCCGTCATACCAAGTTGGAGCGTGTGTTAAAATTATTACGTGAACTGTAACATCCGGAAAATCTCTAATGACGTTGTAACGGAATCTCATAACTATGCTAATGTGGATTTGATTAAAGTTATACGCGAGGTAGCAATATAGAAAGGTTCTATGATTTATGCTTCAGGAAAGGTAAAATGTTTTCCTTCCCTTGGATTCATAAAAGGGATCTCATGAATATTGTTTTGTTTTACCGTATTGACGGACAAGTTAGTTTCTTAAGGGGCCGGCGACGGATGAATTTCCATACAAACGTAATACCACGCTCATTTGCAGTTGGAGCATATTTCCAACATATTATGATGATATTCGGTTATAGACAATATTTATCTAGGTTCCTACGTCGAGAATATTAGAAATATTGTTGTTTTTAATACAAGAAAAGCCAAATGGCATGTTTTGCCGCTGTAAAAAAGTGCGAATTACAATTCGCTTAAATTTCTTTTTGTTTTTTTAAAAAAGAAAGACGTAGGAACCTAGATAAATATTGTCTATAACCGAATATCATCATAATATGTTGGAAATAATGCTCCAACTGCAATTGAGCGTGGTATTACGTTTGTATGGAAATTCATCCGTCGCCGGCCCCTTAAGGTTTTTACCTTTGCGCCAGGGTAGTCAACAAAATTCTTTCTTAATTATTGCATTTTGTAAGTTAATGTAAGTAAAGTTATATGTTGGTTAAAATATGATTGGCAGCCTTAAAAGGTATTTATTTACGGAAATATAATGATTAAAATCATCATGCGACCTTCTTTGTAGACTTATTGAATGACTGAACGAATAAAGCGGAATGTGATAAGGCCGCCCATTGTATGTATGTTAGTTTTAGTTTCCTTTTTGTATATGTAATGGTGTACAATAAAGTATATAATAAATAAATAAAGTAAGTGTCCCCGCACATGGGCCACAAAAAAGCCATTTCAAGCTTCTTTTTTAAGCGGCCTTTTTTTTGGCGCGCTTTAGCGTATTTTTGCGGCCCTTTCTAGCTTTTTTTGTGGCGACGTTGTTTTGTGGCGGCTTTTTTTGTGGCCCGTGTGCGGGGGACATTAAGGGTCACAAACCACAAAGAGATGTGAGTAAAATTTAAGAGGCTTAATATGACTGCGGAAATGTTCTAAATAGTTACCATCGCCCTAGAACACAAGAAGCAATTGAAAGAACACAGATGGGTCTCAGCCAGTAAAGGCCGTTCTCTTCACCCATAGCGAGAGAAAATATTTGACGATATCCCACCTCAAAAAAAGAACATAAACTCATCGAATTTCCTTACTAAAGACCACTCATAAAATAGAGCAGAAACTAAACAGCCTTCCACCAGTCTTTACTACATTATTAACGTCACCAGCTTCGCTAAAAACAACAGAAGCGATACTATTTTTCTAAAAGTTCCGAACGAACACCCTGCAATATAAATTAGGCACTACGTCGAACTTGGCGTCGGGCCAAACTCAATCCGTCATGAAAGTGCACAAACTCAATTCCAAGTTTTAGAGCACTATCTGTTTCGGTCGAGGGCAGATTCGGTAAATAAAAGTGATGTGAAATCTATGGAGCTTGGGCCTGGTTGTTTAGATGTTTCTTTTTTGCTTCCTTGATCGAAAACCGATTGCAATGCCTTTGTTATTTCAGATATGTATACACCGTTAAATTTTAATCGTTTTAATCCCGTGGAGGGTCAAATGACCCGTAGGTAGATGTCGGCGTTGCGTACAAACTACCTACAGGTCATTGGACTCGCTCAGCTGACGTTTTCTTAAAGAAATTAATTTCGTACATGCGTAAATTAATACGAGTTTAAAAAAAAATACTTCATTTTTTAATTTTATCTTTACAATTCGATAGTGTTTCATGTACCGGATCGACCCTCCACGGGATTAAAACGATTAAAATTTGGCGGTGTAGATAGTGGTTACCCTTAGGCTGCGTTCCAACTATTTATTCATTTATTTATTTACAAGTACTTGTAAAACATTACATGTCTATGGCGTTGTACAGTAGAAACTTGAAAACTAAAAACATATTTTAACCTAATATATGCAATTATACATACATATTCAAATCAATTAAAACCATTGAAGAAAAAAAAAACTACTGAGGTGTCAAGGGACACCCGGATGGAACGAAGTACCGTTCTGGCTTGCTTTCTATAAGAGAGAGAATGAGAGACAGACAGAGAAACATGCGCAAGCCGCACGGCTTACAATAGCTTACTATAGCAAAAAGTATCGTTACAACTTTTCGTGAGAATTTTTTCCGTCTAGCCAATACAAGATAACTAAAAAATACTATCCTATTTTATGTACATTTTGACAGCACTATTTCAACATCTTCGAAACCATGAAAACGACACTCATGACGAAAAAGTTGATAATTTCTGACAGCCGCCATCTTAGATTTACATTTTGACAGCACTATCGGCTTCAACAACCTCGAAAACCATGAAAAAGACACCCATATCGAAAAAGTTGATAATTTATTGTAGCCGCCATCTTAGATTTACATTTTGACAGTACAATCGGTTTCAACACCCTTGAAAACCACGAAAACGACACCCATGACGAAAAAGTTGATAATTTCTTGCAGCCGCCATCTTGGATTTATATTCTGACAGTACTATCGGTTTCAACACCCTCGAAAACCATGAAAACGACACCCATGACGGAAAAGTTAACAATTTCTTGCAGCCGCCATCTTGGATTTACATTTTGACAGTACTATCGGTCTCAACACCCTCGAAAACCATGAAAACGACACCCATGACGAAAAAGTTGATAATTTCTTGCAGCCGCCATCTTGGATTTACATTTTGACAGTACTATCGGGTTCCACGCCCTCGAAAACCATAAAAACGACACCCATGACGAAAAAGTTGATAATTTCTTGCAGCCGCCATCTTGGATTTACATTTTGACAGTACCATCGGTTTCAACACCCTCGAAAATCATGAAAACGACACCCATGACGAAAAAGTTGATAATTTCTTGCAGCCGCCATCTTGGATTAATATTTTGACAGTACCATCAGTTTCAACACCCTCGAAAACCATGAAATCGACACCCATGACGAAAAAGTTGATAATTTCTTGCAGCCGTCATCTTGGATTTACATTTTGACAGTACTATCGGTTTCAACACCCTCGAAAACCATGAAAACGACACCCATGACGAAAAATTTTATAATTTCTTGCAGCCGCCATCTTGGATTTATATTTTGACAGTACCATCGGTTTCAACACCCTCGAAAACCATGAAAACGACACCCATGACGGAAAATTGGGAATCAAACGAGCTTACCTGTTAAGCGAAGTCTTGATTCTAATTTTATGAGCGCCGAATCCAAAATGCAATTGTATTATTTTACATGTAGGTTATAACTTCCTTCTTGGATAAATACGCGAAGTTTAGATGTTTAAAAATATAAAGCTAAAAACCCTTGTATCCAGACACCATTTATCGAACTGTCACTTATTTTAGAGATTATCGGATAAGGAACAAGCTGTCTTTTGGGCAGACTTGTTCCTACATACTTACATTCACTGTTTTCCTGCAAGGATAACTGTGTGTTAGGTAAGGATTATTATTGCAGCTTTTGGGCTATTAAAACTAGTGGCGGGTGGGTAATTGCATTTTGGATTCGGCGCTCATAAAATTAGAATCAAGACTTCGCTTAACAGGTAAGCTCGTTTGATTCCCAATTTTACTTCGCGCCGAATCCAAAATGCAATTGTATTATTTTACATGTAGGTAGATGTTTAGAGTTTGCTGCAATAATTAATTGTTACGCTATTATTAGTAATGGTAGGTACTATCAACTCAAATGCGGTTTCTCTTTTATAGTAAGTTATGAGTTGATTTACTGAGAGGCTGCTAAGATATGTCTAACTTATCCGTTGTGTGAGGTGTCCTCAAATTGTTGTAGAATATATTTGATTCATTGGTAACTGATTTAGATGTGAGACATGTTATCTTTAACGAGGGTAGTTATTATTATTCTTAATAAAAGTCACTCGTGTTTTATCAGTTTGCTTTTGAAGGTATTATCATTACTGTTGGATCCTTAACTTCTTGGTAATTAGTACGGTCATCGTTATATCTAGTCGTTGATGTATGTTATATTACAAGGTTTTACAATTAAATGTAGTCGGACAAAAATTACTTGGTTTTATATTAGTGCTGTTCCTATTTAGCACAGCGACAATTTGTTAAAGTTTGTTGAAGCACAATAATCTCATTAGTTATTTTTATCATGTAATTGTGATGTTTTACTATTTAGGCACGATGAGTTGTTTTGTTGTTAGGGTTGTTTTATGGCAGCCATTTTTTGCAAGTCCAATGTACATTGTGAAATAAGGAAGAGCTATGATCTTCTCGTGTTCTGGAAAAAACACTCATTACGGAATATTACAGCACAATCAAATGTTACAGAAAGTAGAGAAATAACATTACATTTTCATATATTTAGCCTTGCCTTACACTAGACAATGCAATTGGGTGCGTGTATTATACATTGCAGCTTTTAAAGACAATAAAGTCTATTCATCTCTAAGTTACATTTGTGTTGACATTGTAGTGACTGGTATGAAAGTATAGCTTACCAATTTTATTATTATTATTATTTATTTTGTACTGCATGATACAGATAGTATACCTACATTTGTTTCAGCATGTATGTGTAAACTTGTATATATGCTTACACTTGTAGTTGTATGCTGATCTAGTAAAATTTACGAAAATTTTATGCCTATGAAGGCATTTTTATGTCATTTATTTATGCCTCCCAAAATGGAAGTCAATGCGATTGTTTTCCTCTGTCGATATCGCATTTTATGTTACAGTTTAGAGGGGTTCATGTAGTGTCGACAGACTTACCCAAACTTCCTACTAGGGATTAGGTATCTAGAGAAGTTGTAAGGTCAGTGACCTTTCGCGGTGACCTCTGTAGGACTGGTTGGTCTCTGGGATGCAATTGCTCCCCCCCCCCTCTTTTTGTTTCTTATAAGTGCCATTTTGCTTGTGTGTTGGTAAGTTTAGTTTTGATGGTACTATTAATTCAAATGTGATAAGTCACTGCCTCAAGTAAGTGCATTTTGGCCATTCAGTACAATTTTTTTTTTTTTTTTTTTTACGATGAGATAAAATATGTTTATTCTACCTGAATAAACACGAAATAAATTAAAAGTATCAAAGAAATCAAATTAATTTGCTGTGGCGCACGTGTGAACCAGTACACAGTTACACCATAGACATTTAGTTACTTTAGGTTGTCTATTGCATTTCTGACACCGTTTGACAGTGACAGCACAAAGTAAAAAATAATTAAGAAAACATAATTTCATTATTAATATATGATATACATATAGGCATACAGGTATAATATTATACTATGTTTGGTGAGACATTTTGTTTCAAAATTGGTGGGTATTAAATTGCATGTTTTGGGAATGTCTGAGTAATCTGACATGAATTGTAACATTTAATTTACTTTACTAAATGGTAGATAGTTATCTACTTTCATGTTTAAGTTTTAGGCTCAGGAGCCATGTGCACTGAGAAGTGGTATTCATATTATGTCTCCCTGCAATCTTGATTCATTTAAAGGGATTGTTTGATTACCATAGAAGTGAGTCATTGGTGATTGAAGTAGGTAGTTTTGATGAAGTTGTTGTGCTATGCACCTATTGAGTTTTGTGTTTGAGGTATGAGAGTTCTTAATGGACTGCATCAGAAGTAGTGTTTCTGTGATCAAGTTGTCTAGTCATGAAAAAGTTGTTCTTAGGTATTAGTGATAATAGGATAATTTCCTTCCATATTATATAAAACTTGTTTTAATCACAGAAGATATTGCCAATTTATGACAAATTAATTCTGGAAATATTGTACAGGTGCAGATCAAATTGAATCTGAATTTTGTTATTACTGTTTTGTAACAACAAAGTTATCCCTATTTATTCCAACATAATATGTTGATAGGGTGTCTATTTCTTTTTTTATTTATTAGGAGCACCAACAATATATGTGCAAAAGATTTTGTGTTTAGGTAGTCAGATTCATAGCACTTTAATTGTAAATTCCAGGCGTACACTGCTTGTGCAATTTGACATTCATTTATAATCAATTTTCACTTTATTGACTGATTTAAATGTTAAGTTGGGTTAGCCTCATACCATTTCGTTCTAACAACTGTTTCAAAATATATCAAAGTATATTTCAATATTTTGTTGTTGTATTCCATTATGAGCTTGTTGCTGACTTACTCCCTTGTGTAATGTGAGTAAGTGGAGCAGGTGGTTTTGTCAGCCAATCTGACCACAGTAATGCACAGTGTGGGTAGTATATGCTTCTGTTTCCAGTGGTAAGCAATTCCTCAAACCGCTTAGTCCAGCGATTGACCACACCAGTTGTAGTATTGTTTTCATACATCAAGTATTCTAAGGTGCTGGAGTATTGAATATTATTATACTATTGAAACTTTCGAAGCTTGTAATTTCTAAGAATTGCTGTTGGTGTCCACAGAGGACTTAACTTTTCTTAGGGTTTGGTTCCATAAGAGGTCAACTTGCATGCTCTTTGAGCAAGGTTTTACCATAAAATTAAGTACTAAATGTGTGGAGTGATGTGCTGTATCTATGAATTTAATTCATTTAAATTATATCAATGTTTTCCATAGATTCTATTGTATGGGGTCATGTAAAACTTAATGGTATTTGTTGTTGTATAGTGTTATTTGCTATTAGTAAGCATATCCTTTGTAGATTGTTGATGAGATAGTTAAGTTACTTAGTGCATGAGTAATATTATTGTCAGCATCGCATACTCTGGTCAGTGCACATCATGGCCATCGGGAAAAATATATTTTCTACTGAATGGTCTTTAGTACTGTTTAACTTAACTCAGTTTTGATAATTGACCTAATTCAAATATATTTATTTGCTATCAATGTAGGTACTGATATAAGATGATACATAGTGACATGTTTCCGCTATGCCACATGTATCTTTTATGTTTTAGTTAATTTAACAATTAACTCATAACAGTGCTGGGGTGGTATACTGCAAGCATCTTGCACTTAGCTTATCCACCTGTGTCGGTGTTTTCCATCAGCGTTGCAGACATACTTGGTTAGGATGTCCATTATTCTGCCTTCTCTCAATGGTTTTGAGTTGGCTTCTAGTCCAATAACTAGATACAGGTAGGTATCTGCCGACAATCAAGCTAGGTACAGCGGAATAACTTATGATAATTTTGAATATCTCTTATTTTTTAGCATTTTATGCTTAGAAGACTTTATGATTTAAATTACAGATCGTGTGCGGCTTACCACCTCATAGTGGTTTAGAATATCTCGTATTCATTAGCATTTTATGCTTAGAAAAGTTTATGATTTAAATAACGGACAGTGTGCAGCTTACCACCTCGTGGTGGTTTGTAGTATATCGTATTCATTAGTATTTTATGCTTAGAGAAGTTTATGATTTGAATAACAGACAGTGTGCAATTTACCTCCTCAGTGGTTTGGAATATCTCGTATTCACTAAGAGTTAAATGTTTTGTAGCGATCTACACATAGGTGGTGTACTGTTTTGTACACAGATGGGTAATTTTGAACTTGGCCTTCCCGAGGCCTTTATAGGTACTGATAAAATAGAAACACGTCAAACTTAGTCTTTTTTCTCTATTCCGTTCTTTAGATTAAAGCATGGGACTCACCTGTTATGACGGATTCATACCAGAGTAGCAACGTAAAAATGACGCCACTAAGAGTATCGCGTACTATCTGGTAGGTCACAATCAGTTTAGCGCGTGAATATGACGTCGCTAATGGTATCTCGTACCCTGATTGGAGATTGAACAAGGTTTCAACTCGCAAGTCTTAGCTGCAGTGTTCACTATGATCACCTAGTGCTTGGAACAGGCACAGTGAGGATCGCGTCCTCGGTGACTAGTTTCAGGTGGCCTTTCTCACGCCTTGAGCTGTGGAAAGTTTCAGGATATAAATCCAACTTGTCTAGGTATCGGAAGGGATTCTACTCCTTCCTTGATGTGTTTATCGTGGCATTCTTCGTCCTGTGTGAATGTAGATTCCAGGCTTCGACAGACTTCAGCGTTGGAATCCGTTAATGTACAAAACACTTTGTAGTATCACTTTGAATTTTGTTAATTTTGCTTAAAAAAGGTACTGTTTTACGTATTTTTAGTGGGTAATTGGATTTATCACTTTGGATTTTGTTAATTTGCTAAAGAAATACTATTTTATGAATTTTAAAAGCATAATTATACAGGAGAAAATTTTTTACTCGCGTTATTTTACCCGCGAAGAAAATAAGTGACAGTTCGATAAATGGTGTCTGGATACAAGGGTTTTTAGCTTTATATTTTTAAACATCTAAACTTCGCGTATTTATCCAAGAAGGAAGTTATAACCTACATGTAAAATAATACAATTGCATTTTGGATTCGGCGCGAAGTAAAATTTGATAATTTCTTGCAGCCGCCATTTTGGATTTATATTTTGACAGTACCATCGGTTTCAACACCCTCGAAAACCATTAAAACGACACCCATGACGAAAAATTTGATAATTTCTTGCAGCCGCCATCTTGGATTTATATTTTAACCGTACCATCGGTTTCAACACCCTCGAAAACCATAAAAACGACACCCATGACGAAAAAGTTGATAATTTCTTGCAGCCGCCATCTTTTGATTTATATTTTGACAGTAAAAGTGTCGGTACAATTTTTCGTGAGAATTTTGTCCGTCTAGCCTCTAGCCCCCTTTCACAACGCGCGATAAGGAACTTCGTTCCAAAAATACTAACATATAATTTAGAAATTAAAAAGAAAATATATAATTATAAAAAATATATAAAATAAATAAAAGAAAATATATAATTATACAATACCACTAAAATAATATAACCTATAAAACAATGTTACATTATGTCGTAACGGTTAATTTATCGTTGGACAACTATAGTCTCTGTTCCCAACATAACAACTGTATGTCACCAAATAATAGCCGTAACATCGACACATGATTCACGGTTTAGTCTAGAATTTTTCTTATCGTTTTACTCCTGTCATGCTAGCCGTCCTACTATCGTGACAATCTGTTGTCACCGCAAAAGAAACTCATAGACGACCGTTAAGACCTAAGCGCCCAAGCGCCCGAAAAGTGCCATAAAACAGTGACTTTCTGAAGCCTACTCCTCGGTAACGGCCAGGTTAATAGGTATGAAAAAAATATATGTTTATTATAAATTCATTAATAACATTATTACCAGTTTATTTTTTCGTGCGATTAATACTTTTGTCTAAAAAAAATATTTTATGATTTCGCTACTTTTCCTTACTCCTTTGAAACGGCTTAGATCTTTAGAAACATTTTTACAAATAAAAATTGGTGGTTAAATATTTTTCAAAGTGAACATACCATATGTAAATTAGTCAATATTGCGCAAAGAAAATGGATTTAAAGGTCAATCGCGCACTATCAGGCCGCAGCTAGCCGCAATTAAATGCACAGATACGCGCGCTGCTGCCTAGGCGGGTACGAAAGTTGTGTCCAAAATTAAATATTTTGGTCAGATGGTTCAAGGGACTATAACCCTTAATCGAGTCGTCCTATATGTGAACATCATCATCATCATCATCAGTCTTTTTAATGTTCCCACTGCTGGGACTCAGGCCTCCTCTCTAGGAGAGGGAATGGGCCGTAATCCACCCTCTACGATATGTGAACACATCCATTTAAATATAAAAGCTACGAAACTTAAAACTAGGTGATTAACTGTCCTCACGGCAAAGTATGAACGGCCTTACTAATATATTTGGACCACATTTTTTTTATAAATGATTTAAACAAGTGTTTGAAAGTTATACGCTTGTTATGTTACCTGGTTGTCCGCACAAACAAATGGTCACCGGGCCATCCGGGTGACTGGCGGGTTGTTTTGCTTTTGTAGCTGTGCGCTGGCACGTAATGCTCGCTATGACCTGCTGTGACCTCTGTTGTACTTAGTATCAGTGGTGTCCAATTAGTGACCTATTTTAAATATTTTTGGGAAAATATATAACATGGTGTAAAAATTGTTGAAATCGATTCAGTTACTGATTCTGAACATACTATATTCAGGTTTCGTATATATACTCGTACTAAAAATAATGTTGAGGCAAAGTCCTGACTCAGTTTCAGTCTCTTGGGTTTAGAACGCTGAAACTTTATATAGAGGTTCTCTTTATTTTTATTATGAAAGAATTTGAAAATTATTTTTCGAAATTCACCCCTAAGGGAATAAATTAGGAGCCCTAAGTTTGTATAGAGAAATCTTCTTTCACGCTGGTGAAAGGTCATCATCTACCCTGGTCACCAGGGAGAGTGGAAACGGCGAGAGATGTCGTGCGGTGTTTTGCCGGGAGCGCTAATAGGACCGCGATGCTGCGCGGCGACCTCCCTGAAGGGGTCAGCGTGAACTTATACGCAGACGACACGCTAGTGCTTGCACAGGGAGAGTCTTATCACGCGGCGGTCGAACTAGCGCCATGCAGGGTTGCGAAAGTCCTGCAGAGGATCCAGCAGTTGAGACTGGAGGTGGCACTGCACAAGTCCGAGGCCATTTTTCTTCACGGCCCTCGAAACGCGCTACACCTGTTTCCCAAATAACGGTAGGTTCACATCTGCGTCGAGTCGACGATAAAGTACCTGGGACTCGTCCTCGACAGCCGATGGAATTTCAAGGAGTACTTCCGACGTCTGGCTCCCAAACTGAATCGCACTGGGGCTGCCCTCAAGCGGCTCCTGCCCAAGTAACAGAGTCCAGACTCCTCCTGCCGGAGGCACTACGAAGGTATCGTTTGGTCCATTTATGGAGCACTGGTATGGGCGCCATCGCTGCAAAAGTGACCGACGGCTAAACTGAACGCAAGCCAGAGGGTCATGGCCAACCGGATGGTGCATGGTTTCTCGTGAAACGGCAAGCCTTCTTGCTGGTCTGCCACCACGGGATTTAGAGGCAACAATCTTTGCATAAGGTATATTAACGAAGATATCACTGGACACGATACAACTTTCCCTCGGATTAAGAACCTCCTCCTTTTTTAAAAGTCGTTTAAGAAAGAAATCTCTAGGTATCCGACTAGATTAAATAATATATCTCAAGACCAAATTATGCTTCCAACGTCTTGAACTTTTTTGTTGAAACTTAATGCTTGTGATGAATGGGATGAAGTTTGAGTGACAGCGGGTTACATTACTGGTATTTTACTATGGAATATGATGATTATTGTCTGCACGGTTGACGCAGTGACTGAGCAATTGGTTGCAGCGCTGCGTGTCACAGATTTGATTCTAGCACGTAGGACATTTTCTAATAATCTTGAATAGGGTAGTTTCCAGGGTCAAAATAATTACATTATATTTAGTCCATATTTTAGATTATAAAAAAATATTGGACATGTATTTTTTTCTTTTTACGATCAAATAAAAAATAACAAAGAGATAGCCCATTAAAGTTACGTGTGACGTTACCCCGTGCTAAAACTAATGGGCTAACTTGTCAATGTCAATTTTGGTTTAATTTACAAATAAAAAAATACGTTTCCCTTATTTTTGAATAATCTAAAAGACGGACTAATTACATTTTTTACGGCAACTAGCCTATTTGGAGGACTGGCTTGCTTGGTCTTATCAAAAATATTTTTTCTCTTTTTCCATACTGTTCAAACAAAAAAAAAGGATGACATGTATTTTGAAGTCAACGATATGCTAACATCTCTTTGAAGCGCGCGAAAACTACGAGCGGTCGACGACGTGGTCCTTACAGCCGAACGGCGAGTTACTCATTGCTTGTTGTCAAGCTACAAGCTTCTGACATGCCTTTACGAGCGAGCTACCCATTGCTTGTCGTCCGCCTACACTCCTTTAGGAACGTTGCATGCCTTTCAACATTAAAATCTTTAAAAACCTTAATCACCACAATTCACATAAAATTTCATGCTCATCGCCCCCAGTGGCACCACAGAAGCAAATTAAAGAATGGAACTTATCAAAAAGTTTGCAAAAACAAAAAGTTTCGCTTCAGTTTCGCTGAGAAATGGCGCATAACATGACGCTTACCGAGGTGAGGCAGGAATCAAATTAACTGTTCAAGGACTCTACAAGGACAGTAGAAGAAATATAGACGTGTTTATGTAAACTAATATTATAAAGAGGAAAGATTTTTGTTTTAGTGATGAATATGTGCGCGTTTATTACTAAAATCACCCAAAAGAAATAAAATCGTTTTGGGTAGACTATAAGAAAAGCGAAGATATAGAGACCATCAGCTGATAAATTTCGCACACCCGTGTGTACAGTACGACACTCAAGCGTTGTTTAAGGTTATTCAAGTTGTACAGACGTAAAAAATTTAAAATTCTTTCATCGGTAGAATGCTACGAGTATACTAATTGAGCTCGACTAATGGATGTGCGATTAAAGCTTGTGCGAAAAACTGTACTTGTAGTACAGTTTTTCGCACAAGCTTACTTTATTCTGAATTCACGCTTGTGCGACAAAACTTTACTGCGACTCACCTTATTCACATGCACCACGGTATTGCGACAAAAATTGTGTGACTTCTTGTGTCAGTACTGGTACTGTACAGTACGTTGATGGGGTGTTACAGTAGTTTGACATTTTCTTACCTGATACATAGCTCGATGAAGCCCTACGACGTAGGAGCCCTACTTCTGGGTGGTTATAAAAAAATACCGCGAAGGTTAAGGCGGGAGCGATGTAGAGCGGAGCTCCTACTTTAACCTATTAACCTAAACTGTCCGTGTCAAGATGCCCTGATTTATATTATTAGGTTTTCTCTCTATATCTTCCCCTCAAACTTGTTTTAGAATTGCATCAAATAATGCTGGAATATCAGACTTTTAGTGACTATATAAAACCCACCCGTGTTCTTTCCTTCCTTCAGTTGCTATTTGCGTGGTAACAATGGTCAAATTTGTCATATTTTCTTCTTTCGTCATTCGCACATCACCCACATTTCACAGCCGGCGACCTTGTTAAAAAATTATTTATGCATTCTTAACTTTTTACTTCCGAAAGTTAGTTCGTTTACTTGAAATACTTCGGACTTTTCAAGACAAATATTGTTTAGAAAATTCTTTCTTTGAAAGACAAATAGGTTTGAACGGTAAGAATAATAAAAGTAAAGTTTTCTGATTCCGTTTCAGAGTCGGCGGACAAACTGTAGAACAAAGTTTACAGAGAAACTAAAACTTATGCAAAATGGCTTAAACGAGGATATTTGAAAAATAACATCCTTATTAGCGAATTGTATGCAGGTAAATATTTTGAAACTTACACTAGAAAGTTGCAACACGTTTTGTTGATATTTTTCAAACAATAAGATGTTCTTTTTTTTTAGGTGGAAGAAAATCATTCAATGGCATTCCCCGCTCTTGGGCAGAGCGGGGGATGTCATTGGATGATAGAGACAGACTTTTACTAACTAAAACCCACTCCTGGGCCCCAAGTCTGCTATTACAATAGTGTCAGAATGGTCTATCATTGATTTCACAATTGTTGATTTTAATTAAGTGTGGTAATCTACCAATATAATGGCGTCATAAACTTTCCAATGATCAACCACTGACACTCCATTGAATGAAGTGGGATAGAATGGTAATCTCGTACATATTAACAAATCAATATCTGACGTATACAGTAATCTGCTAAAATTTTTACAGTTCCTTTGATCAGTGACCTACCATAAGAACATCATTGTGCAGTCATTGCTTTTAATAAGCTCGATATTGTCATTTTACCACAACTCTATTACGAGACCATTGACCGATCAATGATAGATCATTATGAATGCTGGGCTGATGGGCCCCTACGATTTGCTGACAACTCCTTGAGGCGCGCGTCACATAATACGCGCCGTCGACGTCTTGGGCTCGGTCCGGATGCTTACCGGACGGTAGGATGGCGAGCTACCCATTGCTCGCCGTCCGCCAGATGTGGCGAGGTCCACTTCCGCAACTTAACATAAAATACTTCTTTTGTTCATGCAACGTTTATTTTTGCCCGGTGGTACCTATGTGGTTTATCTCAATGTTTGCACGACCAAAATGTCAGGAGATATGTTCCGGAACTTAACTCAAAATACTTCAACAATTTGCATTCCACAGTTCTAAACTTCCTTCCTTGCTTACTTAACGTATATTTTTGCCCGTTCATTGTTATAATGTAGGTATGTTGGTTATCTCAATGTTTGCACGACCAAAATGTCAGGAGATATAGCGAAAACGTTTGAGCGTTAACCTTTTCTAAGCTGCGAATCGCAAAAGGTCAGTGTGGTTTATTTCCTGCAGGGTTAAAGAGATTTATATTGTACATCGCGCACGAACGTATAAAACAGGACAACTTGAAATGTTTGAACAATTTAATTTTGTTTAAATATTTATCAGTTACAGTATTTATAATATCGTGCGGATCTCATTACGCATACGGGATTGCTCCAATGTTGGAAATGCTGGAATGTCCATTTCATACCAGTATTTATTATAACGCGTGGAATAATAGGCACGCGGAACGCGTTTTTTTGCGTTTCGAAATTTTGTGCATGTGGAGCAAATCCGCATGCGTGAATCTTTTAATAGTCTAAGATCCGATTAAGAACGACCTTCACCGGTCTGTTTAATGGATTAAACGTATTTTATGATAAATTTAGTGTATTAAATAATATAACGCGGAAGGGTTGCCTGAGAAATTCCTGGCTAACCAATTTTGGTGTGTGTTTTTTTTTAAACCCTTATAGTAGAGCTATAAGGGTTTAAAAAAATACACACATTTCCAACAAGTTTTGTAAAATATTCGAGATAATCACTTATCGAATGCCAACAGAGTTTTCAGGCATTTTTTTTTCGTTGCCTCTTCATTAAACATCGCGTTGGATTGCATTAAATAAAGCAACAAGCTTTTAAACCATGCTCGATGATGACGACAGGCCAGTGGAAAAGGACCCTCTTAAGAGCGGTTGTATGGGAATGTATCTCGGATTGGTTTCTCTTAAGTCAAGGAAATGGTAATTACGAAAATCAGACACTCCATTTTACTGAACTTAGTCCAATTATTGCCTTTGAATCCACCTAATTCTGACTATTCATATAGTAAAGCTATAGTGCCCAAATATATAATAGCAGTACCTAAGAACTATACTAAAATCATCCTAAACGGACATAAATATTCAAGCGACCAAAGGCGACCTTTGTGTCTGCATAAGTACAGAAAACAAAAGAGAATCGTCTCTAGTTCTGAAAAGCTACAAATCTTTGGATACTTATCACGAAATCTACCTCCATTCAGATAAGGGTCTGCCTAACAAAAGATTCCAAAGGGTCGAAGGTTCTGTCTTGAACCCTTAAATCTGTGATCGAATATTTAAATGGATGTCTCTTGAAAAGCTCCGACCTGATGAGATTGTTCACTTCGGGGAATATTGTAGTACTGTTAACAAAAGGAATTGGTGTGCAGGCATGAAGAATATATTGCTTTATTTCGTTCGTATAAATAAAACAAGATTTGGAATTAAGCAGCAACGTTGTGCTCTTTTATTTCTATTTGTTTTTTTGTTTTTTGAGTGTGTATAAAAAAAACGTTGCTATAATTGAACAATCAAACCAGGTTATCTTTTAATTATTTATTTTTTATTCCGATTAATGATTATTTAATTATTATTATTATTATTATGTCCTTAAGTAACTAGGAAATATACTACATTAGTAAAATTCTTCATTTTCGAAGGATGAGACAATTTACTGGTCTATTAGTCTAATATAAGATCGGATATACGATACGGATAAGGCATCTCAACGGCCACTGTTAGAGATGACATTGTCAAAACGTTCCATACAGATCAAGCGTATCAGTAATTGTTACCGTTAATATAAAGAAATTAAAATCTAGTAAACATTCTAATTATGCTCAGCCCAATTGCATTTGCGTTGCAAGATAATAACAAAAAACATGCCGAGAGCGTCTCTAGCCGCTGCTAGCGCGGTGTTTTTTCTATGCTATACACCAATCTCTTATTTCTACTGTACAGTATAGGTACATTGATCGTTTTAGGTATATGCACATAAAATGCGATTCCAAAGTTTACAGCATTATCAGGGTCGAAGACATTAAAATGACGTATAACTTGAATATGTAAAACGTATAAGTAAACTATCGTGAACTGTATGAAAACCTTTATCATTGCAAGTTTTTGAAGATTTTCTTTCTTCAGGATACATTATTTAGTTGAGTGCTGTAAGATCAGTATTCTGCTTAAAGGAAAATATGCGGCTTACATCAGCATTTTTAAAATGAATAATGTGGACAAATTTTAGAAATCTACGCTTATGGATTTTTTTTTTTTTTGGTAGATAAAAATCATCCAAATGACATCCCCCGCCCTTGGGTCGAGCGGAAGATAGTGACAGACTCTTACTGACTAAAAAACCCACCCCGTTTCTTCTTGCCTTTCGTACCGGGGCCGAGCTTTCCTTACGGATACTCCTGGCCCCAGTAGGCTTAGACCGGACAGGGCCGATCCCTGCTGTTGCTGACAACTCCTTGAGGCGCGCAGGAACAGTGCGCCGTCGACAACTTGGACTCGGTTCAGACAGTTACCAGACTGTTGGACAGCGAGCTACCCAGTGCTCGCCATCCGCACGCCCGCGCCTACGGTGGCCGGAAATCGGAATCGGAATCCCGGCAGCGGCTCGGGCGTGAGCACCGTTGCTTGATGCGGTCGGCCTCCTCCTTTGCTAGCACTGCTTCGCAAAAGGAGGCGACCGCCTGCCACTTCTCGTGATTCTATTCACTCTAGCTTTGAAGACACCTACATTATAATCGGACGGGAAGACCACAGCTGGCGAAATATTTTAGTCTTTCGATGTACGAGGTATAAACGACGAGGATTGTTATATAGCTACGTAAAGGTGTATTCAGTTTTTTTAGTACACATTTTGCATAAAATTCGCTTCGCTTTCAATACGCAAAGCGCTTTACTGAAGCAATATATGCACACGCAGTGACGCATAGCTGATTAGGATTATTATTATGTACTCAACAAACATTATCCCAAATCAATTAATGTTAGGTTTAGAGCAATATTATAATTTGCAATACAATAAGCAAACAATGTAACAAATTAACTCAATACATAAACACAATTAGATAAACGTATGAATAATGTATTTCACGGCTGCACCAACATGGGTTCAGCTCAGCATAAATGCCAGACAACCATAAGTGCAGTAGGAAACCAGCGTCAGGCAATCCTGACGCCGGTTTTCAATTGGACTTGAGGTTGTGACGAAATGGTCATAAATCAGTTTATGTAGTGTAAAGGTAGAACTACTCTGTGCACATGTGTTATTTTTAAAGTAGACAGAAAAGATGGGGATGTCTTGCATGTCAACGAGAGTCTTGCTGTCCTTTCGAAATGGTTTGCAGCTAATAATCTCTTATTAAATGCAAATAAGATGTATAAAATTTTCATTGCCAAATGTCCCTCAAGTTGGATGTTATTACAGAAACCGTGTTTTTGGGTATAACTATCGATTCTAAACTACAGTGGGGTGCTCATATTAGAACTCTCTCGGGAAGACTAAGCTCAGCTGCATATGCAGTAAGAAAAATAAGGCAATTGACAGATGTAGCCACAGCTAGGTTAGTTTACTATGCTTATTTCCACAGTATTATGTCTTATGGCATTTTACTGTGGGGATCTGCAGCTGATGTAGACTCAATTTTCATATTACAAAAGAGAGCAATCCGGGCTATTTATAAAATGGGCCCTCGCGAGTCCCTCAGAAATAAATTCAAAGAAATCGATATACTTACTCTGCCTTCTCTTTTCATCTTGGAAAGCATTTTGTATGTTCGTAAAAACTTAGGACTCTTTAAAATTAGAAGCGATTTTCACAACAAAAATACACGTAGTAAACACGAAATTGTCTTACCCAAATGGAGACTAGCTAAGACTAGCAAGTCATTCTTAGTAAACAGCATTCGCTTTTATAATAAGCTGCCAAAGGCGGTAACTGAAATTAGTGAGGGAAAATTCAAATCTCATATCAAGCGTGTCCTAACCAAAAAAGCATATTACAAGGTTAAAGACTATGTCGAAGACGCGCTTGTTTGGCAATGACTACCTCTGCACATGTGGCCCCCTGGTAAATCATCAATATTTTGTCTATTAACTGCTCCACCTTTGTTTTAATAATTATATATACATTTTTTTTTTCTCTGACACATTGCTTTTGCAATATTTTTTTTTTTTATTTATATTTCAACTGTCTTAAATTTGTTAGTAATTTATTTGGTTAACATTTTATTGATAGTTGTAATTATTATATTATTCCTGATTTCTTTTTTTTTTTATATAGCCTCTTTTTGTAATGTGAATGTGAGAACACTGTATACTCCACGAACTCTTAGACTACTTCCTATTACGACTTACTTTGTTTTTTATTAAGATAATTTTTATTGTGCTTTTGTGTACAATATTTGACTGGTCTACACTGTTCTTACATAATATCTATCAATATTGTCATACCAACCACTTTTTTTAAAAAAGAGTAACCATGGAGTTTCTTGCCGGTTCTTCTCCATAGGAAACGACCAATTTGGAACCGTGCACTAGCTTCTGACGTTTTATAAGTGCCCATGTAGGCCTATGTGAAATAAAATATTTTTGACTTTGACTTTGACAAACACGCCCATCTAGACGTAACGGTCTCCATACATTTTATATGGAAACTAGACTTGTCGAGCTATACTAGATCCACGCGACGCCACGTGACGTCGTTCTCTACGTACGTTTTATTTTTATTTTTATTACTATAATTATTTATTGACATTGTTATTATTAAATTATTCATTGACATTATTATTGCTAAATTATTAATTGACATTTTTTTTTTCTTTTTTTTGTGTAACTTTTTTTTGACATTTCATTATTATTAGTCATTACTGTCCTAGTTTTGTTTTAAGTGCATGTGTGATCATAGTTTCTAAGTTTAATATTCGTATACAATTAATTGTTCAAGTATAAATAAATCAATCAATCAATAAATCAATACAAATCAAGCGTGTTATATGCGTGCGTCAGTCTAATGTATTTCTAGCTTAATAGTTGTGACGCGTATCTAATTAATTATAACAAAGTTTTAATAGGTATCAAAACTTTTGCAGTTAAAAGTGTGTTAAATTAAATATGCGTAAATAAATGTCCAGAAACCAGAAATAAGTGTATGTGTAAATTCTTAACATTTTATTTTATTTATATAAAAATACTTAGCTAATTAAAACTATATACATACCTATATACACAATAACTCTCACCTAAAATATGGCGTCAAAAAATTCCTACGCATCGCTGTCGACTGGAAGTGTGCCCAAAAGACTGGCGGCATTGCCACGTTCTATGGCAATACTTAATCTCTATCCAAGGTAAAAGCCAGCCCTTGGGTCACGCGAAGTGTCAACAAGCCGTTTGGATACTTGTTTAAAAAGCGCATGAGCACTCGGACCCCACGGTCCAAGAGTTTCAACCCCAAACGGCTCAAAAATATAACTGCCGATGTTGTTACTGGACTGTTCTGCCGATGTTGTAACTGGACGGTTGTTATATTTCCGTCGCTTGAGGTTCGCCGTAGCCGCAGCAGCAGCACCAGCACAGCACGACGAGCTAGGAAGATGGGATGGCGCAAGAGTGTCGACACAGGTAGCGTCCCATACTAAAGGCCTACCCATTTTCTATGGAAGTAAAGACATTCCGTCCGGTCTCTTACCATCGTCGCATGCCAGGCCATGAGAGTGTATGTGTAAAATATAAAATAGTCGAATAGACGAAATAAAGACAAATGTAACAAGGACAAAAGCGGCAGAATAAAGATTAAAAAAATGTAGGTACAATATATAATTTAAATTTTTTGCGACGAGCTGGACCTAGTCCAGCTTTCGTTGTACTTCATCATCATGATATCAACTGAAAGACGTACACAGCTTCCCCCAAGTGTCGCTATAATGACCGGTCCTGAGCGTCTCGAATCTATTCGATTCTCGCAACCTTCACCAGTACCTCTACCATGAGTTTAAAGCAATAGTATTTGTCGATACGCGATTTACGTAGTCGGTACGTAAATATTTTGTATGGCAAATTTTACAGCGCCTCTAGCGGTCACTTACGGAACCAAAACTTGCCATACAAAATATTTACGTAGTCGGTATCGAGTATCGACAAATACTTTAAACTCATGGTAGAGGTACAGGTCGTCGGTCTACCTTATTGGAGTAGACCTTCCAACGCTGCGTCTTCCAATACGGGGTTGCCACTCCAACTTTTCAGCCCCATTAACTATTTATTTATTATTTATTTATTAAGTCTTCATGCAACATAAAAGTACATAGGCGGACTTTATGCCTTAGGCATTCTCTACCAGTCAACCTAGGACTATCTATCTATCTATCTGGACTATCTTTTCTGCAAGCTATTGCCATGCCTACTCTCACTTAAGTTTGGGCATCAATGCGTATACATTAATAGAGGATGCTACGATAGATTTTGTTTTAGTCATAGTGTGACGTGTGACAGGACAGAATGGGAGAAAAAAACGTATTGCGTCGACCCCAAGTAATATGGGATAAGGGCTGGAAGAAGAAGACGAAGAAGCTACGATAGATTACGATGAAGCTACCTACATGAAATCTTCAAATTAATGGATAATTATTGGTAAAACGCACACAGTGTTCACAAACATGTAAACTTACATACACAAGACACTCAGGCCTGGAACTACTATTCGTAGGCCATACAAATATAATAATAATTAAATATATATGTATGTCTATTTTATTTATATATATATACATTTGTACCCTTATTTTTCTTAATAATCCATTTTTTGTTGTTTTTTTTTGTGCACCTGCCATGTTTTCTCTTCACCACCCTAGGTTGACTGGTACAGAATGCCTAAGGCATTAAGTTCGCCTTTGTACCTGTGTGCTGCATGAAGTTTTAATAAATAAATAAATAAATAAATATTTGTGCCGTGCGGGAATCGAACCCGTGACTCGTAGCACAGCAGCCAATAGTTTAACCACAACTGGCAACTGTGCCGTTGCCCTTAGCGGTCCAGAGCCATGGTAATACACTTTCGAACATTTCCGCAGTTTGTCAGTCTTATCCTGATTCATCATTTTAGCCGAAGGACGTCACTGTTCGACCAATCGACCATCCGTTCTACGAGAAATGTGGCCTGCCCACTGGCACTTTAGTTTGGCGATTCTTCGGGCCATGTCAGCGACCTTGGTTCTCCTGCGGTACTCACATCAGGAAGATATCTTCAGTCCTGATGTGATCTCGAAAGGAAACTCCGGGCATAGCCCTTTCCGTTGCTCTTTGGGTAACTGCAAGCCTTCTGATGAGGGGAGGATGAGTTAGAGCCAGGGACTTAAAACACCTTCATAAAGGTTACAGAATTATAAGTGTTACATGTTGAATTGGTAACAGAATCAAATATGTAACACTTATTAATGTGTTTTCAATGTGTTAACCCAAAACACTTACAAAAGTGTAACATATCTGTAACAGATATAAAAGTGTTAACAGTGTTAATAAGTGTAACAGGTAAACGCAGCGTTGCCAAAGTTACAATTTACAAAGCTATACTAAAACTGATTATTTCAGTTACACATATTAACACTTATTAACACATATAAACAGGTTACAGTTTGATTCGGTTGCACTCCATAACACATATAAAAGGTTACAGTTTCATTCGGTAACATTATTGTATCTGTTACATTTAAAAGTGTTTTTCTGTTAAAACTGTTTTAAAAAAACAGTGTTAAAACACATTATTACGGTTACAATTTGAGTCCCTGAGTTAGAGCTATATTTGTCCGAGACACCATGGCGGTGCGACCAGTCGCCGCTACCAACAAAATGTATACTGCTCTATAGAGAGTTACTCATCTGGTGTCCGTTTGGTTGTGCAACCAATTAGCTGGCGCGACCAGCTTGGACGTATGGCCTCTCTGGTGTCTGTATGGTGTCTAGTTTGGTAGCTTAGGGCTATATTTTTATTTGCGTGGCGCAACTGGTCGCATCGCCGTAGTATCCCGGTGAAATATAGCCCTAAGCGACCATGTTTCAGTGCCACATCTCATTACTGGCAAGACTTTCGTCTTAAGGCCCAAGCGCCCGAAAAGTGCCATAAAACAGTGACTTTCTGAAGCCTACTCCCCGGTAACGGCCAAAATAATAGGTTTGAAAAAAATATATGTTTATTAAAGATTCATGAGCAACATTATCAACATTTGATTTTTTCTTGCTATTAATACTTTTGTCTAAAAAAAATATTTAGCAATTTCGCAACTTTTTGCAACTTTTCCCTACTCCTTCAAAACGGCTTGGACCTTTACAAACATTTTTACACATAAAAATTGGTGGTTAAATATTCTTTAAAGTGAACATTGCATATGTAAATCAATCAATATTTCACAAAGAAAATGGATTTAAAGCGCTTTCCGGACGCTGCTGGCCGCAAATAAATGCACAGATTTGCGTACTGCCGCCTAGGCGAGTGCGAGAGTTGCGTCCATATAATTTCGGTCAGATGGTTCAAGGAACTATAAGCCTTAGGACATTGGTATATTGAACGAGAAGATACCGCTCAGCTTTTCTTCCCCTTGTCCTGATTATCTACATTTAATTTATAACTTCAATGCTTAAAAATCGTTTAGAGTTTTTTTGTCTAAAATCCAGCGTTGTCGCGTTTCTTGCATAATAATATTCTTTGGAAGGTCGCGAGAGTATCCGATAAGTTTGTTCCTATTGTCACCATTTTGTTTTGTTCGCATTCTTTAGTATTCTTAACATTAACCTTCAACAAAGTAAATACACATGACATTGTATATACGCAACTGGAAACGTGTCTAGTATTTTTATGTAAATAATCTATGTACAAAATTTCATAACTGTATCATGATAAACCACAAAGTTATAAGCTTGTTACCTGGTTGTCCGTACAAAATGGTCACCAGGTCATCCGCGCGGCTGATGGGCTGTTTTGCTCCTGGACCCAGCTGTGCGCTGGCACATAATGCTCGCTATGACCTGCGGGGACACCGGTTCCTATTCCGGATTAAAGCGGAAGTGACGCCCGGGTGTCGCCACTGTGCGGAACGCGCGGAGGCATGGTGGAGCATACAGTCAAGGTGTGCCCTGCTTGGGCGGAGCATCGCCATGCCCTCGTGGGGAGATCTGCGGTGGAAACCTCTCGCACCGGGCCTTGGTTGAGGCCATGGTCCGGAGCGAGGAGGAGTGGCAGGCGGTCGCCGACTTCTGCGAAGCAGTAATGCTCGCAAAGGAGGAGGTCGACCGAATCAGGCAACGGCGTTCTCGCCGCCGCCGCCGGGATTCTGATCCCGATTTCTGGCCACCGTAGGCGCGGGCTTGCAGACAGGGAGCAATGGGTAGCTCGCTGTCCGGCCGTCCGGTAACTGTCCGGACCAAGCCCAAGTCGTCGACAGCGCGCACTGTTCCCGCGCGCCTCAAGGAGTTGTCAGCAACAGCAGGGACTCAGCCGGGTCGAAGCCTACTGAAGTCAGGGTTATCTGAAAGGGAACTCGAACCCCGGTATGAAGGCTAGAAGGAACAGGGTGGGTCGTTTAGTCAGTAAGAGTTTGACACTATCTCCCGCTCCGCCCAAGAGCGGGGACTGTCATTGGATGATTTTTCCCACCATAAAAAAAAGGTCATCCGAGCGACTGATGGGCTGTTTTGCTCCTGCACCCAGCTGTGCACTGGCACTAATGCCCGCTATGACTTGCCGTGACTTGTGTTGTACTCAGTGTCGGTGGTGTCCAACTTGTGACTTTTTAGTAAATATTTTAGGGAAAAAATATAACATGGCGTAAAAATTATTGGAATCGATTAAGTTACTAATTCTGAACAAACTATATTCAGGTTTCACATAATTATAATATACTAAAAATAATGTTATATAATTAGCCTTATACTTGTAGCGACATCTATGGCGCCACATAAGAACTACGAAGAAAATACCAAATCCTGCATCGCGCAATCACAGTTCTCCGCGCGATTTGAACATATACGACAGCCCAAAATCATCTATCAGGCAGTAGCCCGCCATACCATAACACCTGTCTGGTCGGAGGATCCTCCCTTTTCATAGGAGGTTTGCGGAACTTTAGTCTCTGTTCCTATACCTCCAAACTGGTGACCCCGACGTGATCCTGTACTGTTCCCACTGATTTTGGGCCTCTTCTCTAGAAGAACGAAAAGGCTGTAATCCAACACGCCCATCCCAGACCCAGTCTGGTTTTTTTTTTTTATGGTTCGAAAAATCATGCATTGACATCCCCCGCCCTTGAGCGGAGCGGGAGATAGTGTCAGACTCTTACTGACTAAAATACCCACCCTGTTCCTTCTAGCCTTCATACCGGGGCTCGAGCGCCCTTTCGGATAACCCTGGCCCCAGTAGGCTTCGACCCGGCTGGGTCCCTGCTGTTGCTGACAACTCCTTGAGGCGCGCGGGAACAGTGCGCGCCGTCGACGACTTCGGCTAGGTCCGGACAGTTACCGGACGGCCGGACAGTGAGCTATCCATTGCTCACTGTCCGCAAGCCCGCGCCTACGTTGGCCGGAAATCGGGATCAGAATCCCGGCGGTGGCGGCGGCGATAACGCCGTTGCCTGATGCGTTCGGCCTCCTCCTTAGCGAGCATTACCTACTGCTTCGCAGAAGTCGGCGACCGCCTGCCACTTCTCCTCGCTCCGGACCATGGCCTCAACCAAGGCCCGGCGCTAGAGGTCTCCGCCGCCGATCGCCCCCACGAGGGCACGGCGATGCTCCGCCCAAGACCCATTCTGGTTTAGTGGATGTCACACGTTTTCGAATTTTTGGGTCTAGGACATGTCGGTTTCCTCACGATGTTTTTCTTCACCGTTTTAAGAGCATTGGCGATGAAATGAATTACTCAAATAAATCCTCCTAGCTGGGTTTGAAGCTGCGACCTACTCTCGTAAGTCCTCCTGCTAAAAAAAAAGTATAGGAATCCTTGAAAAATAAGATAAACAAACTCGGTAACGTCGTTTTAAAGCTTTAACGTGAACAAGGGAAACAGGGAATCATGTTTATAAATAGTATAATCACTTTATAGGCTTTAAAATAAACTCATAAAAGATAAAAAATAACCCATTTTTATTTTAACAATTCTGTTCCAAAAAAAGTGTAATACGATTTCAGGATATTCGCGATATTATAATATCCCAAAAACACAAAAATCTCTCGCGTGTTCAATTTTTAGCACAGTGAATTTATTTTTAAAACTTTTGAAACCGTGTACCTACTCACTGCCCAATGAATTCAATATGAAATTGAAGTGTATTCAATTTTAGTACGAATAATATTTTATTTTGCACGATTTTCATATGAATTTCTATTAGCATTCATGAATGATATTTTATTTTGCACGATTTTCACATGAATAAAGTGTATCACATTCATTTTATGAAGGCAAAAGTTCGTAAGTATATGTGTGTAGGTTTCTTACTTCTATACGCTTGAAATGCTGAACGGATTTGAGTGGAATTTGATATTTGGGTAGGCTATGTCCTAGAACACAGGTTTTTTTTACCAACGTGCAGCACAGCATAGGTACTAGGTGTTAAAATGACGGATCCAAAACGCAGATCATTGTCTTGGCTCAGAAGGCTGTCCAACTTAAGTGGGACTGGGCTGGACATGTCTGCCGCATGCCGATCGAGCGGTGGGCCAGTAAAAAAAAAGTTGGTGCCCTGAAATCGCACGACGCAGAGGGTCTTGGTAGACTAAATAAGAAGGAGATGGTGGGACGACTTAGATGCCTTCCTTAGGAATTGGCTAGAAGTGGCTCAAAGCAGGGAACAATGGAAGGAATGAAAGATAAAAAAAATTTCTTTCTTTGATATAATAAATAGTAAGGTTTTTTAATCCCGGGAGTAAATTTCTTTGGGACGATTTTATACTTATACACGGGCAAAACTGATAAAGTCAAAGTCAAAGTAGGTACTACGGTAGTAGCATGCACTTTTGAATAGTCAAATGTCGGTCAGTCCAAGAAAAGTGAAGCTAAATTGCACGTTCCAAAGCGTAGGTCTCTATGGAGAAGAACGTGCAAGAAACTCCATGGACAATCTTTTTAAAACATATTATGAGTTACATAGATCTTGGTTACATATTTCTTGTTGTCAGTTTGAGTCGGGACCCACATTAGATAGAATGATTTTAGTCTAGATTATTTTAATGGGTCCCGACTGTTGCTGAACTGTGGTCTGAACTTGTTTATTTTTCTTTTCAGTGTTTATTTAAAGTAATTTTTTACGCAGTCGGGTTTTTTTATTTTTAAAATTATTTTTTTATTTTACACTTCTTAGTTACTATTATAATATCACTATTTATTCACTATATTTTAGACGTAAGCTCACTATAAAGTTCAAAAACCGATCTAGGCATTCGCCTCAGTGCAAAATAAATAACATAGATTTCCTGTTGTACTTTTTTTTATTATGGTCATGACATACCATTTTGAAATCCTCATGAAAAGCTCTTTAATTTGACACCCATATTGAAGAATTAAAAAAAAAATATTTTTTTTTACTATAAGATATCATCTCACAGTCGATATGTTGGATTTTTTTTAACTTAACCTATCTAAGAACACTTGGGTTATCAAAACGAATGTAACGATATGTTAATTATAAAAATCTGTTCAGTGGTTTGGAAGATATGAGGTAATAAAGAATATTACATACATACATACAAACACACAAGATACGCGCGAAAAACATAACCTTTCTTGCAGTCGGGTAAAAATACTAGACACGTGTTTCGGGATTCGTATGTACTAAAACTAATCTACACTAATATTATAAAAAGGTAAAGTTTGTTTTTTGTTTTTATAATTTTTGTTTTGTAGGAGGTAATCTCCGAAAGTACTGCCCCCCTAGCCAAGTTAACCAACCGTTTCGCTTGCGCCGAACGCTTCGAGTTGACCTTGCCGCCAATTCTTTTGTTCTGACCACGTGACTGAGCGATAAGACGACGTCATTCCCGTACATTTGAAGCTTTCTACAAGCGTTAACTATTGCAGATTAGCAACTTGGCTAGGGGTACTGGTCCGATTGCGACAATTTTTTCACCGATAGAAAGCTGCTTTATTACTGAGTGACACAGTCCATATTTTATGTACGTGGACGAAGCCGCGGGCAAAATCTAGTGTTGTATAATCTGTCAACCACATAACACCACACTGAAGGCGTTTTTCTAAATCGATGAGATAATTTATGGCTTGCGTTGTTTTGTCATCAAAAAGCAATAAAGCATTGTCGTTTATACTGCGTACATCGAATGGCTGGAACAATTTGCCTGCTGTGTTATTCCCGTCCGATTATAATTTAGATGTCTTCAAAGCTAGAGTGAATAGGTTCTTAAAATAGTTATTAACGTGCGCTTCAGAACCGTCACAGATGGCGAGATTCCATCAATAAGAAGCCAATCCAACGGGAACTTCACGACCCTCAGTAATGAGGAATACGACTCGAGGAACGCGCGCTTCACCATCAACGATTTTATCACTGCTTACCAACAGGTGGGATCGCAGTCAAGCACTAGTATTTATCATTATAACAAAAAACCGTACTTTTCGCTTAGCATCCTAAACTCAGCAAGGAGTGCTAATAAATACATTTTCTGTTCCATTCAAGGAAAGCACGTTTCCCTGACTTTTAGACCTTTTTTTAAAAATCCTACATCAGTGATATGGCCAAATGAGGATTGACATATCATCAAAAGTTAATGTATAAACGATCTGTACCCCTAGCCAAGTCGATAATCTGCAATCGTTAAAGCAAGTAGAAAACTTCTAATGTATGGGTATGACGTCATCTCAACGCTCAGTCATGTGGTCAGAAAAAAAGAATCAAGGGCGTGGCCAACACGAGGCGTTCGACGCAAGAGAAACGGTTGTAACTTGGCTAGGGGGGCTGGCTAGGTAGTTGGTCATATTATGAAGTGATCAATTCTTAAATCTGGCCACGACATATTCTTTTGCTTTGAAATGAATACAACAAACGTACAAACGTGGTGATAGTATGATGGTTTGTATGTTTTATTTGAATTTCCATGGCAAAACATGCAGATCGACCCGTTATTTTAAGACCTTGCTGGTAGAGACATATGATGGTATACTCATGTTTTACAATAATAATATATTCAATTCTATTCTATTCTATTCTATTCTATTCTATTCTATTCTATTCTATTCTATTCTATTCTATTCTATTCTATTCTATTCTATTCTATTCTATTCTATTCTATTCTATTCTATTCTATTCTATTCTATTCTATTCTATTCTATTCTATTCTATTCTATTCTATTCTATTCTATTCTATTCTATTCTATTCTATTCTATTCTATTCTATTCTATTCTATTCTATTCTATTCTATTCTATTCTATTCTATTCTATTCTATTCTATTCTATTCTATTCCAATTCAATGACGTGTTAATTTTTAGGAGTATAAGAGCCTGGGAGAGAGAGAGTAGTTAACTCTCTCTCTCCCAGGCTAAAGTTCTGAAACCAGGACAGGGCAGGGGGGTCAGGACTTTCAGTCAGTCACGAAGTGATGGTATCTTCATTTCAAACCCATAGATAATCTTTCTTTAAACGGACGGAATGTATTAAAGTATTGGATTTTTTAGTCTACGAAAGCACACAGTATACTAAAACTTTTGGTTTTAAAGTTACTATGTACACAGTAAGCTAAAAAGAATTTGAAAACTTGACATAAACTTTATACGAAAGTCACTTGAGACCGTCTAAGAAAGTTTTAAGACTCTTTCGCCACAGAGTAAGAAAATTCGTGGAAAACGTACAGAGTAAAATAACTTTGTAGTAGAGATTTCATTTCACAAATACGTATATTTTTTTTAACATGCTGCTATGATGAGACAGACCTAATCATACTACACATAGAGCACACACACACAGAGCAGTTGTGGCCGAGTGGTAACGGCCCCGACTTACGAGTTGTAAGTCGCGGGTTCAAACCCAACCAGGTGCATTACTTTGTGTAATTTATTTCATCACCACTGTTCTCAAAACGGTGAAGGATAAAATCGTGAGGAAACCGGCATGTCCTAGAACCAAAAATTCGGAGACATGTGACATCCGCCAAGCCGCACTGGGCCCGCGTGGTAAATTACGGTCCATTCCCTCTCCTAGAGAGGAGGGCTGAGTCCCAACAGTGGGAACATTATAAGGCCGACTATGCTAATCATACTAAAATTGTAAAGGCATTTTATACGTGTGTGTATGTTTGTTACTATTCATGCTTAAACGACTGAACAAATACCGATATAACTGTAACATTTTTTTCTTTTAAAGCGAAACCATAGAGTTTCTTGCCGGTTCTTCTCCATAGGAAATGACCAGTTTGTAACCGTACACTAGCTTCTGAGGTTTTATAAGTGCCCATGTAGGCCTATGTGAAATAAAAATATTTGAATTTTGAATTGGATATCAAAATGGCTTACACATCAACACGCCCGTAACACTCGAAGAGAAAATCATTTTATGTGTTAATAACAAATTTTAAATCGCATTTTTTACGTAAATCACAATTGAACGTGCCATTTCGGCAATTTAAAATCTATTAAGCCTAGAAGTTTTGTGATATCATGGTAAAATCTAAATTATAATCTCAACTTATGGTATGAAGAGGTTCAATTGCTTGTTTGTGTATTTGTGAAAACGAACAACAAAAGAAGAAGAATTTCGGAAATCCGTTTGCATTCGGCATCTATATTTTTAAAGAAAAGAAAGATTATTATTATGGTTTATTATTTACTAGCTTTTGCCCGCGGCTTGGCTAACATACCTTTTTTTTTTTTAATTAGTATAAACTAGTGCTTGACTGCGATCCCACCTGATGGTAAGCAGTGATGCAATCGTTGATGGTGAGGCGCACTAGTTTATTAAGAGCCTATTCACTCTTGCTTTAAAGACACCTAAACTATAAATATACAATACAATAAACTATATACATCTAAGAATAACCCAGCTTTCTATCGGTGTAAAAATTTTCGCAATCGGGCCAGTCCTTTCAGAGATTGCCTCCCACAAACAAAAAAAAAAAAAACTTTAGCTCTTTAAAATATTAGTGCAGATAACGAGCCTATTATTTTCCACTGCAGAGTAATGGTCTCCCTTCCATCCTTCTACTTTTTTCTGTCCCCATCTACATCTGGTCATTCCCCTTAGGTAGAAATCCAACTCGTCACCCCACCGTCTTCCGGGCATACCACTTCGCCGTTTCCTGTAGTTCGGGATCAAGCCTGTGGTTGGCATCACTCAATTTCGTTGCGACATGCGGCAGATGTGGCCTGCCCATTCCGTTTTAGTTTCATGGCTGAGTTGTTTACGTCTGCAACTTGTGTTTTGGAACGAAATGTACTGTCCGTACGGTTTGTGATTTTGAATCTCTGAGAATTCTTTGTTTCATTGAATTGATTGATAAACCGTTTATTTGTTACAACACAACATGCACGAAAGCACAATTAAATTATAAAAACTAAGGACCTATAAAAATACAGAATATATCAACAAAGAAAAATAATTAACATATATAGGTACATAGAGAAACGAAAAAGAACAAAAAAACAAAGATGAGAGTCATAGTGCGGTGTGCATCTCAGTGTTGCAGACATGAGGCTTTTCGTTCAGAAGTTTCCTTTAGTGGCGTAAATATATCATCTGAGGCTCGTGATAAGATCATTGGATGGGGCCCCAGAAAAATGGTAATGTTGTGATTTAAATAGGTTGGTTTACTTCTTCTGAGCTCGCGGTCTCTCAGACCGTGGCCCATGGCATTTTGTCAGCCTCCCAACCACATTTGCAAAATGTCCTAAGCCACGCTAAAAATTAACTGGTTCAGCAAAGTCACGACTAACAACAAGTCATGCAATAAATATTGCCAGCTCGACACGTCATGATATAATATTATTTATGACTTAACCCAAACTCTAAAGTACGAAAATAATCTTAATCGCATTTTGATCTGAACGAATTGATTCCAAAACTTTTAATCATATTTAAATCCTCCTTAAGTACATAAATCAAAACTTAAAACCATTACGAATATTGTTTGCGAACTAAAACAATAAAATTTAAAGTTTGTAATATTTATAGTGGGATCCGTGCAAATTATTTTAACGTTTTCTTGGTAAATGTGGTTTGGTTCAACCAAGTTTTGACAACGAGATAGGAAATAAATATGTATTAACAATTAATAATGAGAACTGGTGGCCAAGTGATAAAGCCGACTTATGAGTTGTAGGTCATGGGGTCAAACCCAGCCAGGTGGCCAGCCAGGTTTAGTCCGGACGGTTATAGAACAACCGGACGGCGTGCTACTGATTGCTTGCCGTCCGCAAGCCTACATCTACAGTAGCTTGACTTGGGCTCGGTCGCCCGGACCGAGCCCAAGTCTTCGACAACGCGTACTGTTTCACGTGCGCCTCAAAGAGATATCAGAAAACCGTAGGGGCCCGGCAGGATTAAAGTCTACTGGGACAAAGGGTCTGCTTCTGAAAGGAAGACTCGGCCCTGGTATAAAAGGCAACGAAGGAACAGGAGTAGGATTTTAGTCAGTAAAAGTCTGACACACCCTTCTGCTCTGCCCAAGAGCGGGAGAGGTTTTTAGATGATTATCCCACTTAAAAAAAAACTGGTACTATGGGTTAACTTCTGAAAGGGTAACCAGTGATCCTGAAACGCATAGGGCAGCTGAAGGAACATAGGTGTGGTTTTAGTCAGTAAAAGTTCAACGCCCTTTGTGCTCCGCCCTAGTGTGGGAAAATGATTTCCCAACTTAAAAAAAGCTATGTTTGAAACTGTTTTGATGATGGAAAAGGAGGTGATCATATGGTACCAAGAGGAACATTGTATCCAGTATCTAAATCTGTTAGAAGAGCTCTTCATATAAAACCACGCTGTAAGCGAGTTTCAAGAAGACGATACTTTCCTTCTGTACATAAATGGTGTTCAAATATACAACATTATTTTTAGTATACCCCGTTAAATTTTGATCGTTGTAATCCCGTGGAGGGTCGATCCGGTACATGAAACACTATCGATTTGTAAAGATAAAATTAAAAAATAAAGTACCTTTTTTTAAAACTCGTATTAATTTACGCATGTACGAAATTAATTTCTTTAAGAAAACGTCAGCTGAGCGAGTTCAATGACCTGTAAGGTAGTAGTCGGCGTTGCTTACTAATTACCTATAGGTCATTGAACTCGCTCAGCTGATGTTTGTATGTTTTTTACATGACAGTGTCTATGCGAAACCTAAATATAGTTTGTTCAGAATCAGTAACTGAATCTAATCCAATAATTTTAAAACCATAATTATAATATTTTTTTCCAAAAACTATTTTAAAAGGGTAACAAATTAGACGCTACCGACACTAAGTAGGTATAACACAAGTCACGGCAAGTCATAGCGGGCGTTAGGTACCAGCGCATTGCTGGATGGCTCGGTGACCAGGTATTTATAACAGTAGCGGTAACATAACAAGTTTGTGATTTTCCATGATACAGTGTTTTCTACATTCTTTACATCATAAAACAAATACTACACACGTTTTTGAGGTTTCGCATATACTTAAACTTATCTACATTATGAAACGTCAGAAGTTAGTGCGCGATTCCACTAAAAAAATCTACACTAATGTTATAAAGAGGTAATTTTTGTTTTTTTTTTAATGTTTTTTGTTTGCAGGAGGTAATCTCTAAAAGTACTGGTCCGATTGCTGAAATTTTTCCAACGATAGAAAGTTGCTTTATTACTGAGTGACATAGGCTATATTTTATGGACGCGAGCACCGCTCACGGATACGATATCTCGGAGCGTCTCGGCCCGCTTGTCGAACAGTTCCGGCTCAAACGCTCATTAGTGTGCGTCCACCGAGCGTAGGTATAAAAAGTGAAGTACATACATGAGATTGTCTTCTGTACCTATCTATTTTGTGGCCGCGTGTTGTATATTAATTTCAACACCATTTATGTACAGAAGGTATATGTTCCTATTATTTTAAATGGATCTGATTGAGTGAGCACTGGTGTGAGCAATGACAAAGGTACCTACAGGTCGCGCGGTGAATTAAGATCGCTCGGTGAAAGTAGTGGGGGCAATCGGCGCATGTGTACAATTGCGCACAGAAATTCTTAGTATGTTAGGATTTTATTTTTAATTCCGTATGTTTGATTGAACCTTAGTAACATAACTTATAATAACACTAGTTTTTGCTTTGTAATTTATCTTGTAAGTAGGTAAATTCAGAAAAATAAAAAATTAAAATAAAAAATAACAATTTCGTTAGTTTCTTTCTTAGCGTAACAATTCACGCCGTAAACCATTATTCTGGCTTGCCGTTTTCAAAATTTATTTTTAACCATTTTTTTTTACCACTACGTATTACTAATACGATAACACAAGCTGTACGCAACAGTTCCCAAGTACAACAGTATCCAATGAGACGCGTGAACGCAACGCAGGAATTGAAGAGCGACTGATCTACCAATGACGTGTCGCCGTCGGCGCACACCCGCCCGCACGTCGCCAAATAGACCTTAGAATTGAATACTACGCATGCCCCTAACACTTTTGCCGAGCGATCTTAATTCACCGCGCGACCTGTACAGGTAAGCTTTCAGGGTCTTGCTCAAATTATGTAGGTATGGTTATCGTTCAGAATCAGTGAAAGGCTTATTCGCGAGGAAATATAAGATTTATTCCAACGAAATACTGTTTTTACAAAAAAATAAGCGACCTGAAAATTCTTTTTTTTATGGTTCCGGACCTCAGTCGGCAATAATGGCTCTCTCTCTATCTTCTCGCTCTCTCTCTCTCTTTAGGCTGCCCTCACACGTCAGACTTTTTGTAGGACAGATAATCGGGCCGATTGTGTATATTTGTAACATTGTTCTGTATATTTCTGACCAACTTTTTGTGCGTTGCACTATTGCTACCAGTGTGTTCTATTTTTCTCCTACAAAAAATCTGTCGCCGATTATCGGACTTCTTGTAGGACAGATAATCGGGCCGATTTTGTATATTTGTAACATTGTTCTGTATTTCTGACCAACTTTTTGTAGGACGTGTGCGTTGCACTATTGTTATCAGTATGTTCTAATTTTCTCCTAGAAAAAATCGGTCACCGATTAAGGGACGTGGGCGGGCAGCCTAAGTGTCGCCGCACAAGAGCCACATGCCACAGGCCCAAAATAGAATAGAATATTGATTTATTTACTCAGAATGCAGGTACCTATTTACAGTAGTAGGTGATAAAAACAATTATTAAAGTATCATCAATAATTATTTCTTACGCATTGTTTCGTACATTCTACCATTTTGGCATGCAAATATTGATGCAAGTTCACAATTAAAATTTATCAGCCTGAAAATTCGATACAGAGTAGTAAGATTTGTTTAATAGAAGTTCAGTTAGTTTCTTTTTGAAAATTGTAACTGGTTCCTTTTTTATAGAATTAGGAATGTGGTTAAAAATAGCCGGTGCCATAACATAAATACTTTTCCTCAACCGAGCAGTGCATAACTACCTGTGAAAACGCCGCCACGTGAAGCTAGATGCGGCCAGAAGCCACTTGTTGTGACCAGTGGCTACTACTTTTTGAACCTATGTGCGCAGTAGTGTAATGGATTCTGACGAAGAAGGTTTAAGGGTGTGTGACGGCGTTTTGTATCGGCGTTTCGTGGCCAGTATGGGCCACAAGAAGCAAGTAGCGTGTGGCGGCCACTGGTGTCATCTGTGTGCGTCGAATCCATATAAAATTTACGCGAACTAAAGGAAAAATACAGTGGCGGCGCGGCGTTTTGTAGTTGTGGGCTGTGGCCCGTATGCTGTGACCCTTACACGAATAGTTTGTGGTTCGTCTGTCAAGAACTTATTTCTCAGGAACACGTGTAAATATTAAGCTGAAATTAAAATCAAATATTCACATCTGCTACACAGCAGTAAAAAAACAAACGTAATCTAAAGTTCCGTTTAAGATCCGTTTTGGCGCATATTTTGACGCTCCCGCGGAAATCAAAACTTATAGGGTACTCGAGGTTCCGTTGATCTAGAACCGTAATAAACAAGAATCAAATTCTCAAAGCACAAGTAAAAATTATCCGTAAATAAGTTAAACTGAAAATAATGAAAAACACCCTGCTCAGTGATATTTTTCCGTGAATACCTGATTTATGAGACAGAGATAATATTGTCCTGTTTCTTCTATTTAAAGAATACACCAACCAGTGGCGTAACTAGGTGACAAAAAATCTGGGGCCCCTTTTTTATTTAGGAAATTATTAAATAACTTCTTCTGACATAGGTTTTTTTTTTATGGTGGGAAAAAATCATCCAATGACAACCCCCGCTCTTGGGTGGAGCGGAAGATAGTGTCAGACTCTTACTGACTAAAAGACCCACCCCGTTCCTTCTAGCCTTCATACCGGGGCTCGAGCGCCCTTTCGGATAACCCTGGCCCGAGTAGGCTTCGACTCGGCTGGGTCCCTGCTGTTGCTGACAACTCCTTGAGGCGCGGGGGAACAGTGCGCGCCGTCGACGACTTGGGCTTGGTCCGGACAGTTACCGGACGGCCGGACAGCGAGCTACCCATTGCTCACTGTCCGCAAGCCCGCGTCTACGGTGGCCGGAAATCGGGATCAGAATCCCGGCGGCGGCGGTGGCGATAACGCCGTTGCCTGATGCGTTCGGCGCGTTCGGCCTCCTCCTTTGCGAGCATTACTGCTTCGCAGAAGTCGGCGACCGCCTGCCACTTCTCCTCGCTCCGGACCATGGCCTCAACCAAGGCCCGGCGCGAGAGGTCTCCGCCGCCGATCGCCCCCACGAGGGCACGGCGATGCTCCGCCCAAGCAGGGCACACCTCGACTGTGTGCTTCACCGTGTCCTCCGGGCATTCCGCACAGTGGCGACGCCCGGGCGTCACTTCCGCATGAATCCGGTGCAGGAAACTCCCGAACGAACTATGTCCGGTGAGGACCTGCGTCATGCGGAAGGTAAGGACGCCGTGAGGTCTTTCCAGCCACGCCTTAAAGAGGGGACTTACCGCCATGATTGTGGCGTGCCCATTCTGATATAGGTTAAGGTGGAGGGAGTGTACCTAAGACACACAGGCTAAAACGAGTTGCCGTGATTCATCAACCAATAACCTATAGTGTTACAAAATTTCATTTACATTTCAAAAGTGGAAAAATCGATAGTTTATCAAGTTCGGGGGCCTCTCAATCTTGGGGTCCTTTTGAGATTATGGGGCCGGTCGAGATTGAAGGGCCCCTCGAACCTGGGGCCCGGGACATAACCCCGCCTTGTCCTTTTTAGCTACGGCAGTGTAACCAAATGTTTTCATCTTATTTTTGGATCTTTTATTATTATATAATAAGGTTTTCAAACTATGAAAAGATTATATAGGTATACAGAAGATTGTTATAAATAGCTACTCTATTTCAATACCAGTACAATTCTAGACAAATTCTATTTAAATTATGGTTTCACAATCTCTTGGGGGTGTAATTTTAGAGGGTGGTATTTTTAGGCAATTCTCGATCGCATCTGTAACCCATTGTAAAGTTAGGGCTAATGAATTCATAATTGTCTGTTGCATGGTCAACACTCCAAAACCAATCAAAAGGAAAAGCGGAACTCTTGTTTAATTATTTTGTTGTCCGTCAGTCTGTTTCTCTATCTGTCTGTCAAGATCTATCTCTGGATCTCGTGGAAGTATCAAGTTGAAATTAAAACCACACGCTTATGTTTGCGGTCTCTCGAGAAGCTGCGAAAAAATCAAACTTCTAAATTAACGAATAAAAAAGATACGGCCGATTATGTCGTAAAAAACATATATTTCGATACTCTCAAAGGAATCAAAATTCATAGTTTTTCCGTTGACCCAGAATCCTGAAATTGGGCATAAAGTAAGGTCTTATAGCATAGTTATAAGAATCAATCTAAAAACAGTAAATTTGTTGTCACCTACGTCACAAAAAAAAATCTATTTTGCAATTAGGAACAATCTTTGAGACTCCATTCGGGAAATTGTAGTTTGTACGGAACCCTCAGTGCGTGAGCCCGACTCGCACTTGACCAGTTTTTACCCGACTGCAAGAAGGGTTATGTTTTTCGCGCGTATCTTGTATGTATGTATGTATGTAATAATCTTTATTACCTCATATCTTCCAAACCGCTGAACAGATTTTTATAATTAACATATCGTTAGATTCGTCTTGATAACCCAAGTGTTCTTGTAAATGTGAGGACTATGTTGATTGTTTTTTCTCTTCTTTTCAGTAATTTTAACGTATGTCTGGCAATTTGAGTATTTTCTGCGGCCTACCCAAATGTCCTTTCTTTGGTATTGTTCGTCAAGTCATGGAGCTCCTTAGTAGTCCTAAGTTGAGCTTTTCGAATACTTACAAATGCTTACACTGATTGGACAGGTCCACTCAAATCTGTATGGTTCTTTCTTCAAAAGACCATCTCAGACAAATCTGCATGGTTCTCATGTGATTTGACCATTACATATTTACTGTATGGACTTTAAAAGAGACTTTGACCCCTGAGTTTGTTTCGGTGTTTCTTCTCAGGGTAGTCAGATAGGAAACACCGGCCTCATCTAGCATAAACTGACGAAAAAAAATTGACGTGTAAAAGTGTTTTTTAAACTTATTTACAAAATAAATATCATTTATCATCATTTATCATTTATCTGATAGGTGATGTTAAAAAAAAACAACATATCGACTGTGAGATGCTATATGTTAGAGTAAAAAAAAATTTTTTTTTTTTTAAATTCTGCTATATGGGTGTCAAATTAAAGGGCTTTTCATGAGGATTTCAAAATGGTATGTCATGACCATATTAAAAAAAAGTACAACAGGAAATCTATGTTATTTATTTTGTACTGAGGCGAATGCCTAGGTCGGTTTTTAAACTTTATAGTGATTTTACGTCTAAAATATAGTGAATAAATAGTGATATAATAATAGTAACTAAAAAGTGTAAAATAAAAAAATTATTAAAAAAAAAAACCCGACTGCGTAAAAAATTACTTTAAATAAAAACTGAAAAGAAAAATATACAAGTTCAGTCCACAGTTTAGCAACAGTCGGGACCCATTAAAATAATCTAGACTAAAATCATTCTATCTAACGTGGGTAACTGTTGCTGGACTGTGGACTGAACTTGTTTATTTTTCTTTTCAGTTTTTATTTAAAGTAATTTTTTACGCAGTCGGGATTTTTTTATTTTTTAAATTATTTTTTTTAAATAGATTTTTGACATTGTTTATTTTTTTAATTGCTGGTAATCTTAGTATATTTTTTATTGATACTTACAACTTACAAGGACCTATAGTCTGTCGAAAAAGGCAAAGAATTTGGGAATTCTGTACAATATTTAATCATTTAAAAAATGCTTATGTTAGATACTTTTTATAAGGTTCTTCTACTAATCTATACATACATATAAATAAAATTGGAGTGTCTGTTTGTAATATTGAAAAAACTGCTTTTTACTACATGCATATGAATATATATACGGTACATACACCAAAATAATTTTTTTTTACAATTTTTGTCTGTCTGTCTATCTGTTTGTCCGGGCTAATCTCTGAAATGGCTGGACCAATTTTGACGGGACTTTTTTTGGCAGATAGCTGATGTAATAAGTAGTAAAATAGGCTACTTTTATTTTAGAAAAAATAAATTCAAAATCCTGTAGTCCATGCGAACGAAATCGCGGGCTCAGCTAGTAAACAATAATCAAGATCTCTTAATCAACCTTGATTATTGAACCAGTGTTGACTACATCAGATTTCATTTTGCCTTAATAATTACGCTAGTTGTTTGACTTTTTAGACAGACTCTACATACATAGAATCAACATTCTTGAACGCCAAAATTTCTTCCAGTACATGGTACTACTCCAGACCCTTTTGGCCTCATTGATTTTGCATTAGAAACTGAGTGAATATTTTCGTACGAAAAAAAATAATTAATAATAATAATCAGCCTCTCCATAGAAAATTATAAACTTAATTGGTCGGTTTGTATGGAGAGACCGATTTTTATTTGTTTCCTGAAAAAATATCTTGTGGAAGGCTGTTCAGTTTCGTCAACTGAGCAAGCCCTGAAAGTTAGCGTATCTGTCCCTTACACCCTTTTTATCCGCTCTTGGGCGGAGCGGGAGATAGTGTCAGCCTCTTACTGACTAAAAGACCCACCCCGTTCCTTCTAGCCTTCACACCGGGGCTCGAGCTCCCTTTCGGATAACCCTGGCCCCAGTAGGCTTCGATCCGGCTGGGTCCCTGCTGTTGCTGACAACTCCTTGAGGCGCGCGGGAACAGTGCACGCCGTCGACGACTTGGGCTTGGTCCGGACAGCGAGCTACCCATTGCTCATTGTCCGCAAGCCCGTCCCTAATACCCTGTATACAGAAGATGTAATAAAATATTACGTTTTTTATATTTTATTTCAAACAGCAAATATGAACAATAGAACAACATTTTCGATTTCAAAGAGAACAAAATACAATTCCTATTATTCCGTATTCCTCACGAAATTCATACTCAACGCAAATGTGTGCAAAGCTCTAACAAAAAGCAATTTTTCTTTTTTAATTTCGCTTGAGCAATTCGAGAGTTGTATGGAATTTATATCCATTTGTAGTGAAATACGATTATTGCTCTTCACGCCTCAAAACCGTATATACGAATGTAGATTGAGTTCAAATTCCTAATGTTTGTTGCTTTCTGTGTGAAATCAGCTGTGTAGAAAGGTCTGGGGATTTTTATTGTATGAAAACATTGTTCAATATATTTTTTCTGTAAAAAACAACCTACTATAAAAACTTTTTACAAAAAAAAAATACAACCGACTTCAATGCTATATAAACACTGAAAAGTACAAAATAACTTTAATTTCGGAAGTCGGTGTTTCTATAATAGTTTTGTCTCTTCGTTCTTTAACACCGACTTCCGATATTAAAGTTATTTTGTACTTTTCAGTGTTTATTTAACATTGATGTCAGTTGTATTTTTTTTTGTAAAAAGTTTTTTATTTTACACTTTTTAGTTATGGTACATACCACCACTAAAAAGTACCTCTCAGCCAAACTTAAATACCTTATAGCCAGAGAGCATAACGATTCTAATCGTCCCAAACACGGTTAGATTACATTTATTTACCTTCTGGCTTCATCATCAGATCAGTCCGATACATCCCCACCCCCTTTTCCTTCAGCCAGTCATCGACTACACGTATAAACAAAGCAATTTTACTTGTTACGACAGTTCTGCTGTGATCCTATGAGGAGTTCTGTGCCATATCTTTGAATTTCATGATCAAATCATAACAATAATTTAAATGGGACCAACTTGGACGCATAACCTTTCAATCAAAAAAAGAATTTTCGAAATTGGTCCATAATTGATCGAGATATCGGTGAACATTCATAAAACAAAAAAACATACATTCCGCCGAATATAGAACCTCCTCCTTTTCGAAGTCGGTTAAAAATCAATTGTATGGCGATGTGCCACCTGTAAATGGTGGACCTCTCATCAATATGAAGAAATAATTTAGAAATACTATTACTATTTTATTTAGGGTTACTATTTTCGTCCACAATAAAGTTTATTCTATTCTATTCTAGTTTGGAGCACATATTCTCTAGCCATAATCATTGTTCACAGAATCTATTCATCGTCACTGTCCTATAGTATAACGCTAACATACGTAAAATTCTCAAAATTTTCTTTCGACATTATATTACTTATTCCTACGCATCGTATACGTACCCTACGAACACCATTTTCTACATAACTTTTAATTATGTTAGCATCAATCATCTGTCTTATATTATTATAGGCGGTGTTTACACGAAGCCGCTCACCGCAGCAGAAAGCGGAGGTGGCGATGCGGATTTTGTGGCAGTGTGTCGCGCGAATAAGCGGTAAGCGCGTCGGTCCGCGCGGATGAGCTTCAAGCGGTGTAGTATACACAGCCTTATGCCACAATGATAAGCACTGTAATGCATTCCCTCATGTGTTAAGCACCCCCATTTGGCTTAGATGGGCGGAGATGAATTGACCGCTGGACCGTACGGTCGGACGGACTGTCATAATTGTCCGTCGAATCTCACAACTGCGCAAAAAAAAATACCAACGTGTTGGTGATACACATAGTTATTGTTGAGAACGTACCTAATCTTAAGAATATAACTGAATCCCAAGTCACAGGTTTTAAACCTAGTTTAGGAGCCAGTAGTTATTTACTGTGTCCTCATTTATGTACCTATCAAGAATTATGTTCTTGTTTTTTGTCACCATTTTTATTTAGGTTTAAAGAATCTTTATTTCTCATAAGAACACATTACATCGTTCACTAACATGAGATTTAAAATTTATAGTTTAACTGTGGTCGTCTAATGACGAAGCATGCAATACTCCCTATAGTCCAGTTACAATAAAATACACAATGGGCTTACAACATTACGTAATAATACTATGATAGAATATAACAGGGCACGACAAAATCATTTAAAACAAGCAAGTAGGTACAACCAACACAATATGGCACAGCTGACCGACTTACTCTAGACGTCACCGAGATACCCTCTTAATTTGCTTTGTAAGAATCGCAGAGTACGACCGATAGGGATACCATTGGTGTGTGCATGTAGGTGTGTGTTTATATGTGGCAGCGCACGACCAGCAGCAAGCGCAATGCTGCTCCATCGTAATCGTAACACCAGCTATACAATAGTCCTATCCTAAGTATAAAACGCGTTCGTCCGTCATGTCAAAAATACATACATTCTATTATAAATTACAGTTTTACTGTGTACTTTTGGACATATTTTTAAGCATTATAATAATAATTAATTAATGTATAAATATATTAATTGCAGAGTACCAATAATAATCTATAATATATATAATTCTTCCATTCGTGTTTGTCACATAAATCCTCTTAAACGGCTTGACCGATTTTAGAAATAAATATTATTATTATTATCTACATAATATGAAATCACGGAACAGTGGTTCTGTGTATGAAATGCACCCAGATCCAAAATATAATATCTATAAAACTCTCGAAATAAAACCAACGCGACGTAAGATAACTAGGTACAACCTGGGCATATTTAAGTTAAGAGAGAATAAGATACTTCTAGGCAAGAGCGCTCTCCATTGTCGACCACATCGTCGTCTTCCGTCAAGTGAGATAGTGGTCTACGCGAGACAATCCTAACTTATATTAAAATTGTGAAAGTGTGGATGTTTGGATGTTTGTTACTTAATCACGCAAAAAGGGCTGAACGGATTTGGATGAAATTTGGCATGCATATAGCCTTTGACATGGAAAAGAACATAGGCTACCTTTTATCCCGATTCCTTGAATACCTAAAACCACGCGGGCGAAGCCGCGGGCAAAAGCTAGTCAACAATAAAAAAAGATCCGTGGCGTCGTGTGCTAACAGCCTTAGTGTTACTTCATTAAAACACAAACAACAAAAGACAATAATCTCTTTTCTTCAAACAGCAGACAGGTAAAACCCAGTTCATTTCATATTAAAATGTTCATTGGAATTCACTCAAAAATTCTGATGAAAAACTGAGGTTAACCCCGAAAAGTGGTTGATTTATGATTTTTAGAGTATGACAGTTTTTAGTACTTTGTCTGCTTTAGTTCAGAGGGTTATTATTAAAGGTATTATTAACGGAGCGAGCAGACATCTAGGGTGCTTTGTCGTCTGAAAAATGGTCTGGATTTTGAAGGTTCTAAAATATTGGGAACTGGATTTTAAAACTAGGTCGAGCAGTGAATTCTGATTCGTAACCTTGAGAATCTTTTCTCCTTTACACCAGTATCGAGAGTTTTTTTTTTTTCTTAGAAAACCAAAACATTGCATTCGTTTATATAAACTTTTTTCCAAATATTTGGAAGTACGAACACATGTCGGTTGTCGACATAGCACGAAGAATCACCAAATTTAAGTGGCAATGGGAGGGCACATTGCTCGCAGAACGGATAGCCTTTGGGGCCAAAAGATTCTGGAGTGGCGACCGCGTACCGGTAGACGCAGCGGTGGAAGGCCTCCTACAAGGTGGACCGATGACCTGGTTACAGGTAGCGGGAATCCAATGGATGCGGGACGAGCAGGATCGTTCATTGTAGCGACAGTTGGGGAAGGTCTATGTCCAACAGTGGACGTCTATCGGCTGAAATTATGATCATGATGAAAAACACTTAATAATGAAAGCTAGTACAGTTGCCAAAACGGATCTTGAGCTGTCGGCGTCAGAGTGGGGATCGCTTTGCGCATTCCATACATTGGCGAGCCAATCGTCTTCGTTGTTAGATACATGCAGCAACGCAGGGAACAAATTAAGAGTGACGTCAATGACGCGATTGCGCGGCGAGTCAATCACTGACAGTCCCCGCCCCCGCATCTCACTTCGCACCACTAGAGAGAGTGTTGTGATTCCTGACCCGACCACGACATGGAACGGAGATTTTACTATGGCACAAAATGGTTATTTTAATTGTGCTTTATTGTGCCACTTATCCCAGGAATTTGTGCCTTGTACTTTTTGAGTAATAAGGGTACGATTGTGGTCGGGCTGGGGATCACGGTTCCTGACCCGACCACAACCAGATCTAATAAAATATCAGATCTAATAAAAAATAAAACTGCTTGCAGTCGTAGTAAAATTTCATAGCGTGTGATTGACACACTTTACTTCTTGATTATTCAATTTTATCTGAACCAAGATATATTCTGTGATATGAATAGTAAAAGAATTTCGTTTGCCACAGGCACAATTTGACATATATTTTTGGCATAATCAGTAACTTTCCACTATTGATATTTCATTAGATCTGGTTGTGGTCGGGTCAGGAATCGTGATCCCCAGCCCGACCACAAACGTACTCCTATTACTCAAAAAGTACAAGGCACAAATTCCTGGGATAAGTGGCACAATAAAGCACAATTAAAATAACCATTTTGTGCCATAGTAAAATCTCCGTTCCATGTCGTGGTCGGGTCAGGAATCACAACACCTAGAGAGACTGAATATTTGACTTTTGCGCAACCGTTCAAGATCCGTGATGGCAACTGTAAAGACCTGTAAGGCCTTGGATACGGAGTCAGCGGACGCGGGACGAGGGCGGCAGTGGCGCGGGTGCAGGCAAATTTTAATGCATGAAAAGATAGAACTACAGTAGGCCGATGCACGTGTAACACGCCTAAAAATGTATGACAGTACTATATTATGGAAGTACTATATTTAAGGTCCAAAACACCTGGGTTAGGTTAGGTCAAAATATAATCCATACTAATATTATAAATGGAAAAGTGTATGTGTGTCTGTTTGATCGTCTTTCACGGCAAAACGGAGCAACGAATTGACGTGATATTTTAAGTGGAGATAGTTGAAGGGATGGAGAGTGACATAGTCTACTTTTTGTCTCTTTCTAACCCCCCACTTACGCCAGCGAAGCCGCGGGGCAAAGCTATGTTTTATAAAACCTAAATCCCATACTTTAGAGATGTGTTGCAATAATAAAAAATACTCTATTTAACTAGACGCTTTGAAAGACACCTGTCTCAAGTCTTTTGGTGGGTGGGGACACTTTTACGTAATGCCTTTTGTTGATGAAATAAATAAAGTAAAAATCAAATAGGTCCCGTAAAACAGCAAAATTGCCTCAAATAATTTAGTATGTTACGAAGCACCAAGATTAAAGAGACCGATCTACTCACTATAAAGTACCATCACATTCATCTGGCAAAAATAATAGGTACCTATAAATAGACGGGATGGCTTACGCCATCAATATCAGGTTTTTGTGGCTTCCGGGTTGTGATAAGGAACTACGCACACATTCCCATGGGGGCTGTAGTTTGAGATTAATGTAAGGGATGGACAGGCATTTAGGTATCATTGTACTTAGAGGAATAGGTAGTGTCCACCTGAGTCTGAGGTTGCTTTGAATACTTTGTACTTTAGAATTTATTACAAGCTTCAAATAAGTTCAAGTCTTTGGGATGGGTCAGATAAATACCAGCTTTATGGACTTGAGTCTTTTGAAAAGTGTGCTTTGATGATTATAGGAAATGATGCACTTGTTGTTGTTCAAAACTCCAAAGTCTTAAGCATCGACGCCGAGTTGCTAGCCGGTCCGTTTTCTATCATTTACATTTCGGGAAGTGTGCACTGGAGTTACACAATTGAATTCCACCAAGTCATTCCACCTATACGTACAAAGCGTTTTGGGAACACATTCGGTCCCGGTACGAGCAACGAAGGAAAAAGAGTGGGTTTTTAGTCAGTAAAAGTCTGACACTATCTCCCGCTCCGCCTTAGAGTGGAGGTTGTCATTGCATGATTTTCCCACCAAAAGAAAAATGTGTTGAAATTGTGATGATAAAATAAGGAACAAATGGTTCTACTTATACACCATGGAAAAAAGGAGTCGAAAAATCCACGAAACCTGTGGCAAAAGTTAAGAAAAATAGCTAATTGTATAATAAAATTACTTTTAATGCACAGTCATATGTACCAGATAGATTCTACCGGATACCTGAATATTAATTTATTATTATAACTAGCTCTGAGCCATTTTCCACGGCTGGGCAAAAGCTTACCAACATTCTTTCCGCGATCACTATTTTCCGCTTCTTTTTTCTAATTCATAAGAGTGACATCCAGGTCATCCTGCCATGTGATCGGCGGCGGAAACCGTGATCGGCGGCGGAGACCTCTCGCGCCGGGCCTTAGTTGAGGCCATGGTCCGGAGCGAGGAGTGGCAGGCGGTCGCCGACTTCTGCGAAGCAATAATGCTCGCTAAGGAGGAGGCCGACCGCATCAGGCAACGGCGCTCTCGCCGCCGCCGGGATTCCGATCCCGATTTCCAGCCACCGTAGGCGTGGTCTTGCGGACAGTGAGCAATGGGTAGCTCGCTGTCCGGCCGTCCGGTAACTGTCCAGACCAAGCCCAAGTCGTCGACGGCGCGCACTGTTCCCGCGCGCCTCAAGGAGTTGTCAGCAGCAGCAGGGGCCCAGCCGGGTCGAAGCCTACTGGGGCCAGGGTTATCCGAAAGGGCGCTCGAGCCCAGGTATGAAGGCTTGAAGGAAAGGGATGGGTTTTTTAGTCAGTAAGAGTCTGACACTATCTCCCGCTCCACCCAAGAGCGCGGGTTGTCATTGGATGATTTTTCCCATCGAAAAAAAAAGTCATCCTGCCATCTCCTTTATTTATGTATTTATTTATTATAAACTTTATTGTACACCATTACACATACAAAACTAAAACACATACATACAATGGGCGGCCTTATCGCATTCCGTGATATCTTCCGGGCAAACTGGAATGGACAGTAATTTCCTGGACAAGAAATAGGGCTGTCATTGGTGTGACAAATCCAGTGTTAATCATAATATATATTATAATGGATACACAGATATTACAAATGCTGTATAATAGATACATAAATACATGCATAATTATTCAAAAACATAGACAGAAATAATTATATATAATAATAAACAGAAAAAAAAAATATTCATAACTTGACTGCATACTACGAGTTACAAGTAAGTTATTGCGACAAAGCCCCTCTTTACTTAAGTGTTAATTAAGTTTGTGATACAGGCATAATAGGAAATTAATCATAAAGTAGAGGATACGGTTGTGTGTAACGGTTGTGCATTTTTCTAAAAAAAAAGTCAATTTTCAATTTTTAATTAATGATAGTCTGGCCAGGAATTTCTTAAGCAACCCTGCGTTATATTATTTAATATACTTAATTTATCATAAAATACGTTTCATCCATTAAATAGTTCTTAATCGGATCTTAGACTAATAATAATATCTTACTAATGTTCAGAAAAACAAATTTAATTACTTATAAGGGCTCTTTACTCAAAGATTACATTATCATAAATTAAGTCTCAGACTTAACTATGATATCACAAGATATATTTGTACAAAACCCATAGACAAAAATAATTAAATTACGAAATAATACCATATGCATGAAATAATAGCACAATGCTTTCAGCATTAAATTACAGAATAATGAGACAGAGAAATGAGATGAGCAGAGTAATGAGGAAGACAAAGAGTCATGAAAGGCGGTTTGATCTAGCTAAGTCGGCAAAAGCTTTTTTCCTTGGGTAATATATCAAATCAAGCGATTTTGGTGTGGATCCGTTTCGGGGATTTATTATTTGGGACTCATATCTTTTATCTTTATAAAAAGGAACAGCAAAAACAGCCGCAAAGTCGGTATGCATTTAAGCGAAAGTTGCGAAATCATTTTCCCCATCAATAGCAGAATCGTCTCAAAACTTCTGTCCTTACTTTATATTAAATATATATGTATCTATTTTTACTATATGTATATTTTTTAGGGTTCCGTAGTCAACTAGGAACCCTTATAGTTTCGCCATGTCTATCTGTCCGCGGATAATCTCTCGATCGTTACCACTAGAAAGCTGAAATTTGGTACCAATATGTATATCAATCACGCCGAAGTGGTAAAATAAAAATTGAAAAAAAATAATGTTTTATTAAGGTAACCCCCCCCCCCTACACGTAAAGTGGGAATTGATTTTTTTTTCATTTCAACCCTAACGTGTGATATATTGTTGGATAGGTATTTAAAATGAATAGAGGCTTACTAAAATCATTTTTTGAAAATGCCAATGTTTTCGAAAATAATCACTCCAAAAGTAAAAAATAATGTGTGTGTGTGTCCCTCTAACTTTTGAACCATAAGTTTAGAAAATATGAAAAAAATCTCAAAAGTAGAGCTTTATAAAGACTTTCTAGGAAAATTATTTTGAACATGATGGGATGAACAGTTTTTGAAAAGTTGTACAACATAATTTCTGAACTAAGTTTTTTATTTGACCGCATGATTGCATATAGCAAGCATTTTTTTAACTTAGTTTACATATATTTTATTATCCTGAACGAAACTTTAGAACCATACTTTGAATGGACCTGTCCAGAGTCCTGAGTGAGGCTATGGTTTTTGATAGGTAGATTTTTTTACAGAGTCCCGGATTTGTTCTGCAGTTGTTTTGAGTCTACTACTGAATCCTATGATTTTTGTTTTGCAAAATGCCAGTTCACACGCACATTTTGCGTATAATAATAATAATAAATCGTTTATTTCAGGCATCTTGGCCCATAGATAAATACCTTACAGACTAACATTATACTATAAAGTAAATTAAACACAATTAATTGTTAGTAAATAAAACTTATGTCAGTAACACTTCACACTGCACTTGAATTTGTGCTGTTCTGTGGCACAATATATGTATGTGTGTGTGTTGTGTGTGTATAATGGTTTATTATTATTTAATTTCTTACGCCGTTTTGCGCGGATGTGTCGCATAGCTGACACTATTTGATAAAGTTTTTATTGTATTATTTTTAATGTATGCGCCATGTTTGTCGTAAATAAACTCTCTTTTTTTTTTCTCTCAGTCCAAGCATTTGTCAGTATTCCTAAAACTCAACTCAAAACTGTTATGGAGCTCAACACAGCATTTTGTTTTTAATCATTTTCTACAAGTCTAAAAAGAAGTCAGTGAAGTTTGCAATTCTTCTTCTTTTCATGTCGATACTTTCAAACTATATTTTTTCTGACCAATATTTGGCAACCTGCACGGCTCTATTATTGGCCTCGTATAGATCCTGATAACTGCAGGTGGTTATAAATACAGGATGGGCAGCACATTAGGTGGCACATGTCCTGTGGGGAGAAGTTTGTAATGATTTCCTTGGTAAACAAAAAGTATTGACATATCGCTCAACATTCGACATTCCACGTCATGATTTAGCTGATCCGGCTAATGATATCGTGTTCATTTAGATAATTAGTACGTTGTACATTGTCATGTCATCATTTGTCATTAGCTTGGTAGTTTAGTCGCTTGTTTATATTATCTATTGGCTTTTGTTTGACAATATTTAGGGTGAGTTGCACCATTTAACTATAACGATAACCAAACCATAACCAGCCGTGAAACGGCCGCCTATTGGTCAATTCGGACAACTGTTAACGGCTTTATTATCGTTATAGTTAAATGGTGCAACTCACCCTTAGTTGTTATAACGTAGAATTATCCTTATCTTTATTTTGTGGGTGGGAAATTATCAAATAGGTAATTACTCCCGTTCTGGGTTGAAAAAAGAAAATTTATATACCATCATATATTTGGGTATTTGGGATATTTCTAAACCCACCCAGGTGAAGCTACTAGCAGAAGCTACTAGCAGAAGCTAATCTAAAATACTCGTTCTTAGGGTTCCGTAACTCAAAAAGGAAAACGGAAACCTTCTTTAATTCTTTATTGTACACACAAAAAAAAACTAAACCTACAAAAAAACCTAAACATTGATTGGATAATTTATGTACAAAGGCGAGCCTAACTCAACAATGAGTTTTCTCCCAGCAAACCTTTGAGTGATAGAGAGAGATAATTTTCGAGGGTAGGATCCAGTGTAAACCTATATAAATACGTCTAAAATATATAGATATAATATATCCTAAAAAAAAAAAAAATAATATGTCCTTATTGTTTTATTCTATTTTTTGTATCTTTACCTTTTTTAATTGCCACGTAGTGCTAGCAGGCCAGATCATAATTATTTTCATTTTAATCTTTTATCTGCTGCACCTAGTTTGGAACCCGTTGCTAACTTCAGGTCATTCTTAGTTCTAACATTTGTCATATTAACACAATAATTTATTTATTTAAACTTCATGTACAGTAGTAGTTTTTTTTTTATGGTGGGAAAAAATCATGCATTGACATCCCCCGCTCTTGGGCGGAGCGGGAGATAGTGTCAGACTCTTACTGACTAAAAGACCCACCCCGTTCCTTCTAGCCTTCATACCGGGGCTCGAGCGCCCTTTAGGATAACCCTGGCCCCAGTAGGCTTCGACCCGGCTGGGTCCCTGCTGTTGCTGACAACTCCATAAGGCGCGCGGGAACAGTGCGCGCCGTCGACGACTTGGGCTTGGTCCGGACAGTTAACGGACGGCCGGACAGTGAGCTACCCATTGCTCACTGTCCGCAAGCCCGCGCCTACGGTGGCCGGAAATCGGGATCAGAATCCCGGCGGCGGCGGCGGCGGCGATAACGCCGTTGCCTGATGCGTTCGGCCTCCTCCTTTGCGAGCATTACTGCTTCGCAGAAGTCGGCGACCGCCTGCCACTCCTCCTCACTCCGATGTACAGTAGTAGTACATAGGCGGACTTAATGTAACATAGCATTCTCTCCAGTCAACTTTTGGGTTAAATAAACTTGGCCAGTGCGAGTCCGACTCGCGCCCTAAGGGTTCCGTACAAACTTACTTACCCATGTAAAGAGTTCAATACTCGATTGCAGTCTCAAGGTTTTTCGAAATCGCAAAAAAAAACAATTTTCTGATTTATTCCTATACTTGTAACCTTGCTTTATGCAAAATTTCAGGATTCTGAGTCAACGGGAAAGGGAGAATGAATTTTGGTTCCCTCGAGTGTTGAAATATACGTTTATTGCGACATAAAATGCCATATCTTTTTTTCCATTAACTTAGAAGTTAACTTTTTCACAGCTTGAAGAGACCGCAGACCTTAATATATAGTTTTAATTTCAACTCGATACCTCTACGCATTCCCGAGATAAAGTATTAACAGACAAACAGACAGACGGCCGGACGGACAACAAAGTGATCCTATACGGGTTCCGTTTTTTCCATTTTAGGTAAAGAACCCTAAAAACAACAATATAGCTTGTTGTGGCAATAATGTGTAAATAACTGTGTTGGTTAAAAAAATATTCTAAAAAGCCATTATGGTCAAGTTCCGAATTTCCAATTACTATTCAAATCATCAACTTCTTACATAAGAAGCTACTTCAACTTTATAATATTCTTAAAACAATAAAGACTGTAGGTACCTACAAACCCACTCAACCTTGACAGACAAGTACGTATCCCACCCTGGAGTATCGATCAAAGTTATGAAGATTTTTTGAAGGGGTAACTCGAGTACGGATCGCTATAACACGCTTGCTACTTCAAATGGTCTCTTGAAAACTGACCGGAGAATCACCCACTTCGGGTTGAGGGCCCCGATTAAGGTATCAAGCATCATTTTTGGGGTTTCATGGATAGAAGGTATATCTACCTACCACACTTGTTCTTATAAACAACACTAGCTTTTGCTCGCGGCTTCGCCCGCGTACGTAAAAGACCTTCCCTCTTACTCCCCCTTTTCTCACCTTTTTTATAAATCCCTATTTCAATCCCAATTTCAATCACCTTTTTTATTAACCTATCTCTGTACCAAAATTCATTTTTTTTTTTTTTTCGACGGGAAAAATCATCTTATGACAACCCCCGCTCTTGGGCGGAGCGGGAGATAGTGTCAGACTCTTACTGACTAAAAAACCCATCCCGTTCCTTCAAGCCTTCAATACCGGGGCTCGAGCGCCCTTTCGGATTACCCTGGCCCCGGTAGTCTTCGACCCGGCTGGGCCCCTGCTGTTGCTGACAACTCCTTGAGGCGCGCGGGAACAGCGCGCGCCGTCGACGACTTGGACCAAAATTCATCAAAATTGGTTTTGCCATTTAGGCGTGAAGACGTAACAAACAAACAAACAAACTAACTTTCGCTTTTATAATACATATATATTATAGTGAGGATTATTTTTAGTTTATGCGAAACCTGAATATAGTTTGTTTACAATCAGTAACTGAATGGATTCCAATTGTTGTTACACCATGTTATATTTTTTCCCAAAAATATTTACAAAAGTCACAAGTTGGACACCACCAACACTAAGTACAGCACAGGGCAGGTCATAGCGGGCATTAGGCGCCAGCAAACATATGGGTGCAAGGGCAAAACAACCCGACAGTCGCCTAGATGGCCTGATGACTATATATTTTTGCTGACATAAGAAGCTTAGTACATAGTGATTTTTTATGATCCAGTTATGAAATGTTGTACATAGTTTCTTTTTACGTGTTTCGGGTTTTGCAAATGGATGCTAAAACTAATGTTGTATGTGGTTATGTTGTGAAATATAGTAAGAATTAGGTATACAGTACACGTCAAGCTCAACTCGCAGAGTCGGAGCGTCACGTCGAGTCCTATTTTAAAAGTTTGTATTTAGTTTCACCGGTCTCGATATTATTTTTGAAGCCAGGAATATCATCCAATGACATCTCAGCGCCCGCGCCCTTGGGCGGCGCGGGAGATAGTGTTCATTTCAGAAATAGACCCTTGTCTCCAGTCAAACATCTCTTTGAGGCGCCTGGGACATTTCAAAGCGTAGATATTTATGGAGAAGAATGTGCAAAGAAACTCTATGGACACTCTTTTCAATCATGTTATGTATTATAAATATCTCTGTTACATGTTTCTTTGTCACTACTATTATGTGAGAACAAATAAAGTAAAAACTAAAACTTAATGTAGATATTAAAACCTGACTACGACAAAAAAAAACGACACTGAAAAAGTATGAAACAAGATTTTCAGGATGCTGAAATAAACAAGGTAACTGGATAAACAAGAACAGAATAAAAAGAAAAGCCGTACTAACCGAAACACATTAATATATCCTATGTATAGCCTATATTCAGCGGACGATTAAGACGGTTCTAACGATACCTCATACGTCGGGTTCCGATAGGTAGATTAGGAGCTACGAGGGCACAGATGAACATACTCACATACATACATATGAAACATAAACAGACATAGCCTGTCAAAATCATAACCCTCCTTTGGCTTTGCCGTAGTCGGGTAAAAGTGACCGACCTTCCTAGTTTATTTCAATTAAAAAAAATGCCAATAATAAAATACGATTTGGCACCAAGCCTTCCAAAGGAAAAAAACAATAAAATATACGCTAGTCTTAACATTTCTTCGTTTAATAAAACTCGGCGGGCTCGTGAAGACGTTATTACTCATATTGCCGCACCCTGTATTAGCATAGGGGTGCTCTCAGGAACAACTGACGGCTTGCTTTATTAGTTATATTATTTGGACTTCTTATAACATTTTGTATGTTCGATGAAAAGGTGAATTGTAGCTTATGACGTTTTGGTAAGGTTGACATTCTAATTACTGGTGGGTGGTGAAATGCAACAGCAATGTCTAGAGTTGTTCTCATCAGGTGTCCGTTTTGGGAAGAGTTGCCCTAACTTTGGTGCTAAAGTTTGTGGTTTCAGTTTTGTGTATTTGCTAGTATTGTCGTAAAATGATGTGACTGCAGGTTTTTGGCGAGATTTCTTCGAGTGTAGTTCATTTGTAAAGAAAGAAGAAGAAAGAAAAAAAACATTTGGTGTGACAAGGCGGAAATTAAGGACTAATATGCCCCAAATCCGCGCAAAACGGCAGAACGCTCAGTATAATGCCGTGACCACACGCAAAATGCGATGAGTGTACGCATACTACATGTTTTTAGTAATTCCTAGTGGATATTGTAGTGAAGTTTTATTCTCAAGTGTCTGCGTACCAGGAAAATACGTGCAATTATTGAAACAGATTTTTTTTTTTATGGTGGGAAAAAATCATGCAATGACATCCCCCGCTCTTGGGCGGAGCGGGAGATAGTGTCAGACTCTTACTGACTAAAAGATCCACCCCGTTCCTTCTAGTCTTCATACCGGGGCTCGAGCGCCCTTTCGGATAACCCTGGCCCCAGTAGGCTTCGACCCGGCTGGGTCCCTGCTGTTGCTGACAACTCCTTGAGGGACGCGGGAACAGTGCGCGCCGTCGGCGACTTGGGCTTGGTCCGGACAGTTACCGGACGGCCGGACAGCGAGCTACCCATTGCTCACTGTCCGCAAGCCCGCGCCTACGGTGGCCGGAAATTGGGATCAGAATCCCGGCGGCGGCGGAGGCGGCGCTAACGCCGTTGCCTGATGCAATTATTGAAACAGATGCAATCTCGGTAAGAGAGAGCTGAGAATTTTATTGTAATGTTGATTACCTTAGCGAAGTTTGCCAAGAAGGTTGACTTGACACATTTGCTGCCAAATACTACGAAAACATTTGAATATGTACATTCAACATTCGTATTCAGACGGCAAACAAATTAAATTATTCACACGAAGACATGGCTTAAAGGACTTAGTACTAAGCCAAAAGCATACACAAAAAAACAAATAATGCTTTAAGGTAAGATAGGCCACCACAGGCTACTGTCTAGTTAAGCAGACGACAACCTCGTAACACCAACGAGAAGTCACTCACAAAAAAAACCGGAAAAGTGCGAGTTGGACTCGTATACTGAGGTTACCGTTCAAACTTACCTATTTATGCAAATAGTTCAATGCCCGAATCGAATCAAAGTAAGGCAAAGTATTTATTTTTGTTATTTTTGTAATGTTTCCTGTACTTGTACTACGAAATCTTGCTTCTTGCTTTTCAGGGTTCTAGGTCAAAAGGTAAGTACATCATAAGTCTTAATTTCCTAGCGCGTGTCAAAATTCAAAATGGTCTTTAAGTCGAGAGCAAAGATTTTATATCCTACTAGTCTAGATTGATTACGAAGCAATATTACACTCTCTAAAGTGTTCTTTAGTCGAGAGTGGTTACTTCTAGGCAAGCGTGCTCCATCGTCGAACACATTATCGCTTACCATCAGGTGAGATGGTGGTCAAACGCAAGCCTATCAATAATATAAAAAAACTAAACGGCTTGATCTTCAGATTGCGTTGAATTTGAAGTTTGTTTTTTTTTACTACTGCTGAGGGTAGTAGACTTAAGTATCTGACATTAATTTCAACTTCATACCTCCACCGTTTCGTGAGAAAAAGAATCTTGGCAGACGAAAAACAAAGTGATCATAACATGGTGGTTTCGTTTATGCTAGACTCGTTAAAAAATAAAAGACCCGAACTTTGAAGTCCAAAACTTTGAGAAAGACTAAAATGTAACTTGGAACGAAACTGAAAGAAACCATAAAATAATAATTAGGGTTCCAGTGTAGTAGTAGCTATTTTTAACCGACTTCGAAAAGGAGGAGGTTCTATGTTTGGCTGAATGTATGTTTTTTTTATGTATGTTCACCGATATCTCAGTCAATTGTTGACCGATTTTGAAATATTATTTTTTTATTGAAATTTTATGCTTCCAAGTTGGTCTCATAGAAATGTTGTTATGATCTGATCATAAACTTCAAAGATATGGAACAGAACTCCTCATAGGAACACAGCAGAATTGTCGTAACAAGTAAAATTGCTTTGTTTATACGTGTAGTCGATGACAGGCTGAAAGAAAAGGGGGTGGGTATGTATCGAACTGATCTGGTGATGAAGCCAGAAGGTGAATCAATGTAACCCAACCGTGTTTGGGATTATTAGAAACGTTATGAGATGCACTCTGGTTAGAAGGTATTTAAGTTTGGCTGAGGGGTACTTTTTAGTGGTGGTACCATAACTAAAAAGTGAAAAATAAAAAATAAAATTACAAAAAAATGATTAAACCGACTTCAATGTAATTTCGGAAGTCGGTGTTAAATAACGAAGAGATAAATCTATCTATTATAGAAACACCGACTTCCGAAATTAAAGTTATTTTGTACTTTTCAGTGTTTTTTTTTACATTTATTCGGTTTAATTTTTTTTTTTAAGTTTTTTATAATAGTAGAGTAACACCAGACAAGCCGCTAGGTATCAAAACAGGATTTTATTTTTTGACAACTTTTTTTTATTTTTTTTACTTCACGACTATCAACGCCGTCTAGTCCCAAGCTAAGCAGAGCTTGTGTTATGGGTACTTACTAGACAACTGATAAACATATTTATATATTTCTAAATACACACATATTATAGATAAATTACACCCAGACAAAGAACAAATGTTTATGCTCATCACACAAAAATTTATCCTGGGTGGGAATCGAACCAACGACCTCCGGCATAGCAGTCAGGGTCACTAACCACTAGACCAACAGGCCAGTCAAACTTTAACTTAGGTACGGAACGCTAAAAACGTATTTTAACCAGCAACAGGCGATAACTTACAGGAACTCAAGCAAGAATATAAATATTAATGTTACAAAAGTACTCGTACATTTATTTCACGTTATACGTAATAACTGTCAAAAATACGAAACTCATTCGTTGAAACCCGTCCATTTATTCAAATTTCCACCGTCTTTAGATAATTTTTCATCACTGAAACTGAAATTTAGGCCAAGAATTTTCAGTCATATTCTTGTTATTTATTAAATTTACTTTAGTAAATAAAGTACTTTATGTATGTTAACTGTCTTTTCACACTTAGTAGCATAGCTTAAAGTGATGTTTAGGCTAGAAAATTATACAGCATGTCTAGCGCAATTTTCAGAGAGCCTTTCTAATTTATAAATACTTAATGTGTACCTATTTGATTTTGTGATGAACATATTTATGTAAGTTTTGTAAGTACTAACACACTATGGACCTTGATGCCTGATTATATTGTTTATTTTATTTTTATTACTAGCTTTTGCCCGCGGCTTCGCTCGCGTTAAATTCGGGGTAACACGGTTCCCCTTTCTGTAGGGGGGTTAGAAAGAGACAAAAAGTAGCCTGTGTCACTCTCAATCCCCTTAAGGCGTATAGTCCCTTGAACCATCTGGCCGAAATTATGTGAACGCAACTCTCGCACTCGCCTAGGCGGTAGTACGCAAATCTGTGCATTTATTTGCGGCCAGCAGCGCCCGGAAAGCGCTTTAAATCCATTTTCTCTGCGAGATATTGATTGATAGGCAATGTTCACTTTGAAGAATATTTAACCACCAATTTTTATGTGTAAAAATGTTTCTAAAGGTCCAAGCCGTTTCGAAGGAGTAGGGAAAAGTTGCGAAAAGTTGCGAAATTGCTAAATATTTTTTTTTGACAAAAGTATTAATTGCACGAAAAAATCAAATGTTGATATTATTGTTCATGAATCTATAATAAACATATATTTTTTTCAAACCAATTGACCTAGCCGTTACGGAGGAGTAGGCCTCAGAAAATCACTGTTTTATGGCACTTTTCGGGCGCTTGGCCCTTAAGTATCTCCACTTAAAAAATCACGTCAATTCGTTGCTCCGTTTTGCCGTGAAAAACGGATAAACAGACACACACATACTTTCCATTTATAATGTAGTATATATTAGTATATAAGTATATGGTATATAAGTATAAGGAACTTAGCCGTGTGCAGCGCCCCTTAGTGAACTCCACTGCGGGTGACGTAACCTACGACAAACTTATTATTTGCGATTGGTACAGTTATCGGGTCTAGGGATCGATCCGCAAAATTAAGTTTTTTTTTATTGTATATACTTTTCCGGGATAAAAAATACCCAGTGTGGTGCCCAGGATATTAAAGAATAATTATACCAAGTTTCATCGTAATCGAACCGGTAGTTTTTGCGTGATGCCTGAACAAAGAGACCAACAGACAAAATGTTTTTTTAATCACATTTTTGGGTTCGATGTCGGTCTAGTAACACCCATTGCCATTTTTTTTTTTTTGAAATTTTCAATTTACAGAATTTTCACTTCTACAGATTTATTATATAATATAATATAATATTCCACAACTATCCCACAACGATGTCTAGTCTCAAGCTAAGCAGAGCTTGCGTTATGAGTACTTGGCAACCGATAAACATACTTATATATTTCTAAATACATACATATTATAGATAAATTACACCCACACGCAGAACAAATGATCATGCTCATCATACAAAATATTTGTCTTGGGTGGGAATCGAATCCACGACCTCCGGCATAGCAGTTAGGGCCACTAACCACTAGACCAACGGTTCAATCTATTACAATCTGCTTTAATATGTCCCCACTGCTTACATTGAATTTAACAATAATAATATTACTTTATTGTCAGGCAACTAAGACTCATAGACAAAATACACAAATAATCTTAAAAAATAATAAACAAATACATGTAAAAACTGAAATCATAATAAACTATAAACTATTGCACATAAAGTGACAGCGACGGGCGGCGTTGTGTTTCGCTGCGAGCTCGGAATACTTCGGCATGCTTCCACGAAATCATCGATACACGACACTCTTCGGCCAAAACTATCCTTTGAGGAAGTTCTCTAAATGCCGAGGAAGGACCATCACTAACGACTTAAAATTAGTGTTGTGGCACGACTCCAACTGCATGATCAAATCTCAAAGTCCAGTTTGTCTTCACAGGTATATACTCGACTATCTTCTCAACCTTTGAGATGTGACGTAGCCTCGAAACGTACGCTGCGTCGTGGAAATAATTTCCTACTTTCATATGGGTGAAACCGGTAGCAGTAGATAGTTTTAAAAATGTAGAAGATCTGAATGTAAATTACGTTTAAGGCCAAAGAGCCCGAGATGTGCCATAAAACAGTGACTTTCTGAAGCCTATTCATCGATCTCCTCCAGGTTAGTAGGTTTAAAAAAAAAATATGTTTATTACAGATTCATGAATAACATTAACAACTTTTGATTTTTTCGTGCGATTAATAGTTTTGTCTAAAATATTTAGTAATTTCGCAACTTTTCCCTACTCTTTCGAAACGGCTTGAATCTTTAGAAATATTTTTACATGGGTTTTTAGGTTAAATATTCAAAATTTACATAGCATATGTAAATAAGTCACAACGAAAATGGATTTCAAGGTCAGCGGGACTCTATTCTGGCGCAGTTGGCCGGAATTCTATGCACAGATCCTCATACTGCCGCCTAGGCGGGTGTAAAGTATGTGTCCATTTAATTCCGGCAAGATGTTCAAAGTACTATAAGCCTTAATTATTCCCATTCCCTCTGAGCTATAAAAATCAATTATCTAATAATAATACTACCCAATCCAGTTTGTGTTCTACCTAAAGCTAACAACCATTTTCGCATTCCAGCTCAGACAAAATAACTATTTTGGTCTGGATTTAAAATTCAGTGAACTATTGATTCTGTGTCGTCTCTGTCTAGATCCAGGCTGAATTATTCAGAAGCTAGTAAAATGGCTGGCTAGGCAGTAGATATGTTTATTTATCTAGTTTATTTTTGCTTGGTTGGTTACGTGATAAATTAGTATGCCTTTGTTGACTTGAGTTAATCTAATTTAAATTAAAAGGATTGTACTTGATTTCTTTTCTTTTTTTATTAGACTTATTTTTCTTTTCTTGTCTATGTCACTTTTTCTGAAGCATAAATGATTGAGAAATGAGAAATTGTAAATCCCTAATTGGCTGTAACATTAGTTTATCTTTAAGTAAAATTTTTGTAAAAGAGCTGTAGATTTTGTGAATAAATAAATAAAATAAAATAAATTAATTTGTGGTGCAATAGATGTGTGGTGTAACAAAAATGGATAAAGTAAGAAAGGAGTATATTAGAGGAAGTTTAAAAGTAGCACCTGTTCGAGTTTTAAGGCTTTTACACACGTACCACAGCTAAACCACGTCGCAACGACAAAACGCTGTCAAGCAGTGACGTGTGAATAATGTCGCTGCAGTTTTTTGTGGTTACGTTGTGGTACCGACAAAATGTTGTTTTGGTTGTATTGTCGCCAGTAGTTGCGATGTTATTACGTGGTGTGCAGACACGGTTACGCACTGTCGTTGCGTCAATGCAACGTTGTGGTTGCGATGTGGTCGGTATCCATACCATTACCAGTTTACCTATCTTATAATTGTTGGAGTTTTGTGCAATATAAACCGTTAAATTTTGAACGTTTTAATCCCGTGGAGGGTCGGTTGTATATATATATATATTTTATTATTTTTTTACAATTATGACATGTTTATTTTTACTATTTGACTGAATTTTTATTTATATACTTTTTTTTTTTTACAATTTGCAATATTTACACTTTTGTAAATTTTATTATTGTGAATGTGAGAACTATGTGGATTACTCTTTCCTTTTCTTTTATTTTCACATGATGTCTGGCAGTTTTGAGTATTTGATGTGGCCTACCCAAATGTCCTTTCTTTGGCATTGTTCGTCAAGTCGTTGAGCTCCTTAGTAGTCCTGAGTTGAGCTACACGCATACTGACAAATGCTTGCACTGACTAGACAGGTCCACTTAGAACTGTGTGGTTCTTTCTTCAAAAGACCATCTCAGGCTCAATCTGCACGGTTCTCATATGATTTGACCATTACATGTTTTGCTGTATGGACTTTAAAAGAGACTTTGACCCCTGAGTTTGTTTCGGTGTTTCTTCTCAGGGTAGTCAGTTAGGAAACACCGGCCTCATCTAGCATTAATTGACAAAAAAAAAAATTGACGTGTAAAAGTGTTTTTATAAAACCTACTTGCAAAATAAAGATCATTTATCATTTATCATTTATCATTTGATCCGGTACATGAAACACTATCGATTTGTAAAGATAAAATAAAAAAGTAAAGTACCTTCCTTTTAAAACTCGTATTAATTTACGCATGTACGAAATTAATTTCTTTAAGCTAACGTCAGCTGAGTGAGTCCAATGACCTGTAGGGAGTTAATACGCAACGCCGACCTACAGGTCACTTTAAATTACCATACAAACCATTACTTTTTACAGCACCAGAGACTGAAAAGTTGAAAGGAAATCGTTTGTCTTGGTATAATGGTCATGTGAAGTAGAGGGACAAAACTCTTACTAAAAGAGTTATGAGAACTGAGAAATAATGCTAGCAAAGGAGGCGGCCGCACGCGCGAGGCTTTGGCGCTCGCACCCCAGCCGCCGAGATTCCGATCCCGATTTCCGGACTTGCGGACGGCGAGCAATGGGTAGCTTGCCGTCCGACCATCCGGCAACCATCCGGACCGAGTCCAAGCACCTCAAGGAGTGGTCAGTAACCGTAGAGGCCCAGCGGGGTCGAAGCTTCTTGGGTGATGGGCCCCAGGACAATGGCAAAGAAGGAAAAGTAGGTTTTAGTCAGTAAAAGTCTGACACGCCCTCTCGCTCCCCCTAAGAGCAGGAAAAGTCATTCTATGATTTCCCACCATAAAAAAAAAACTCATAAAATACTCAAAATACTTTTTCTGCCATAAAAATCTGTCAGCCCTTTTCTCATCGTTCACATTATGCCTACTCATATCCTTCATAGCCTGAACATGTGACGTCACAAAAACAAAACAGTAACGTCATTATCGGAAAGCAGCCATTTGTCAGAATTTTCTCACGTCAAACTAATCATTGCAGATGATGTAAGGAGTATCTTGAACAATAGAATTTTCAATCTTTTCATATTAGTGTCTATAAAGAAATGACATATAACATGTTGTTGAGAGCAGTGGCGGCCGAGTGGTAATGGCCCCGACTTACGAGTAGGTCGCGAGTTCGAACCCAGCCAGGCGCATTACTTTGTGTAATTTATTTTATCACCACTGCTCTCAAAACGGTGAAGAAAACATCGTGAGAAAACCGGCATGTCCTAGAACCAAAAATTCGAAGACATGTGACATTCACCAACTCGCACTGGGCCCGCGTGTTGGATTACAGCCCATTCCCTCTCCTAAAGAGGAGGCCTGAGTCCCAGCAGTAGGAACATTAAAAAGGCTGATGCATGGATGGATGGATATGACATGTAACCTTAAATAACATTATTTCTAGTTTATGCGAAACCTGAATATACTTTTTTTAGAATCAGTAACTGAATCCAATAGTTTTTACGCCATGTTATATTTTTTCCCAAAAATATTTAAAAAGGTCACAATTTGGACACCACCGATACTAAGGCCCATATTAATAAACGATGCTCAACTCCGTCCTCAAGTGCGATATCACTTGATCAGGATTAAACGATGTCAGAAGCTCAAGATCATTGCTAATTAATAAACACATGAGTACAGAATCTCAGTTACCAAGTACCTTGGGCTTGTGAATCTCGTTTATTAACACAATCAAGACCTCAAACTTGATATCGAGATCTTTTTTTTTTTTTTTTTTTTTTTTTTATGGTGGGAAAAAACCATGCATTGACATCCCCCGCCCTTGGGCGGAGCGGGAGATAGTGTCAGACTCTTACTGACTAAAAGACCCACCCCGTTCCTTCTAGCCTTGATACCGGGGCTCGAGCGCCCTTTCGGATAAACCTGGCCCCAGTAGGCTTCGACCCGGCTGGGTCCCTGCTGTTGCTGACAACTCCTTGAGGCGCGCGGGAACAGTGCGCGCCGTCGACGACTTGGGCTTGGTCCGGACACTTACCGGACGGCCGGACAGCGAGCTACCCATTGCTCACTGTCCGCAAGCCCGCAAGTACGAGATCTTGGGCTGCGGAACGTTTATTAATACGGGTCTAGGGGCTATATTCACCACCGAGACACAATGGCGGCGCGACCAGTCACCGCAGTGCGTTCCACTTAAGAGGTTCCTTCGCCGTAATGTTGGCAATACGGAAAAACAGTGTTGCTATATTTTTAGCAATGAAATTACTTAATATTAGGGAGATACTGACATTTCGTTACTTTTAACAATTGCCTTATTTTTTTTTATATTCAAACTTTGTTATTCAATTTTAAGTGAACTAATCACGTGGTTGATGTAATGAAGCTGTAATATTATTTCTTATTGTGTTGATATTATTTTAAAATCATGATTTTTATAATTTAACTAGCTTTTGCCCGCGCGGCTTCGCTCCCGCTCTTTCCTACTCTACTCTACTCTTTCCTACTCTAACCTACTTTGCCCTACTCTACCCTACTCTGCCCTACTCTACCCTACTCTACCCTACTCTACCCTACTCTACCCTACTCTACCCTACTCTACCCTACTCTACCCTACTCTACCCTACTCTACCCTACTCTACCCTACTCTACCCTACTCTACCCTACTCTACCCTACTCTACCCTACTCTACCCTACTCGACCCTAGTCTACCCTACTCTACCCTACCCTATCCTACTCTACCCTACTCTGCCCTACTCTGCCCTACTCTACCCTACTCTACACTACTCTTCTCTACTCTACACTACTCTACTCTATACTACTCTACCCTTCTCTACCCTACTCTACCCTACTCTACCCTACTCTACTCTACACTACTCTACACTACTCTGCACTACTCTACTCTATACTACTCTACCCTTCTCTACCCTGCTATACCCTACTCTGCCCTACCAAACTTCACATAAACCATCTACTAAATAGTCCGAACAAAGCCATATCCAAACATTTGGTTTGGATAGGTGAGCCCTAGCCTTCTTGAGTTATAAAATTACAACGAAAAGTTGCATTGATTTTTATATTATATATAGATTTAATACTACAATGTTTTAGTATTTTATTTTGTGACATATGTACTGTACTCACGTTTAAGCAAATAAATGATTAGGTATCTTATCTTTTTTTTATTGCAAAATGTTTTAGCTTAGTATTAATTATTTCTCTATTATTATTATTTTTTTGTAAAACATTCAGACACAATGTTAACAACTGTTATAGAATAAATGAAATTAAATGAAATCATTTCAGCTCAAAGACGTCCACTATATGATATAGGCCTCTCCCAAGTGTCGCCACAACGAACAGTCCTATGCATTTTGTATTCGATGGGTTCTCACGACCAGATGCCATAGGGTTCTATTCAGCATTTAAAAAAAAAAAAATACATACTGTACATTTATCGACATTAATTTTTATTCTGTCTATTTAAAAAACTGCATTAACCTCAGTATTATAAAACCACTGACATTTGAATATTTTTAATCACATCCTCTGGTCAGGAATTAATTGAATTATCAATAACTCCGACAAAGAAAACAAACACAGTACCAAATACAATACAAAGGAGACGCAGTACTGGAAACGAATACAACAAAGTTTTTAGGACTACACATCGATAATGATATGTCCTGGAAAACCCAAATTGATAGTGTTTGTCTGAGACTTTACCGATTTTCATACGCCCTATATATGCTAGGTAAAATTGCAAGTAAAGCTGCTCTCCTTACAGCATACCATGGATATGTAGCCTCCACATTAAGGTATGGACTCATATTTTGGGGTAATGCTGCTAATGTATCCACAGTATTATTGGCACAAAAAAGATGCGTCCGAGCCATCTGCAAGCTAAAAACAACGGATACTTGTAAGCCTCTACTGACATTCTGTATTTTTTCATTTTTATTTTATTGACATTTCTCTTTATTTTGTGACATTTTTTCTTATTTATTATGACAATTTTTTTTATTATTATGACAGTTTTATTTTTTTGACATTGTATAAATGATTGAGTAATTAAATTAAAATTTTCTTAGTGCGTTCTGTACTTGACCAAATTTTGTATGCCTATCGGCGGGATATGGACTGTACAATCAACATATTATTTATGTATATTGAAAACACCTTTATTTACCTGTGTTCACAAAATAAACCATTTTGATTTGATTTGATTTGAAAATATAATTCAATTAATTCTTGATCAATCAGTATTGGGAAACTATAAAATGTATAATTTTAAACGTAACATTAAGGGGCCGGCGACGGATGAATTTCCATACAAACGTAATACCACGCTCATTTGCAGTTGGAGCATATTTCCAAGATATTATGATGAAATTCGATTATAGAAAATATTTATCCTACGTCGAGAATACCAGAAATATTGTTATTTTTAATACAGGAAAAGCCAAGCATGTTTTGCCATTTACGCTGTAAAAAAGTGTGAAATACAAATCGCTTAAATTTCTTTTAGTTTTTTTTTGAAGAAAGACGTAGGAACCTAGATAAATATTGTATTACGTTTGTATGGAAATTCATCCGTCGCCGGCCCCTTAAAGTCACAAATTATAGAATAGATACTCGTATATGCTTCGGTTTGCTACGAGCGTAGTAATCACGTAGCACCGTGCTACGTCGTAGCAATGCGTAGAAGCTAAAGCATAAAGCATATTGTCCTATTTATTAGAATTTGTAATCAGCTGCCGCAAACTTAAGTTTCAGCGTTCTAGATATTTTAAATGTCTTAAAAAAAGTATGGTTTGAAATAATTTTGAGATAGATATACCATTGTATACCAAAAACAAAATTATAATATAATAAACCTCTATAACCGATTATAGTGATTTTGGTATAAAAACACTATCCTATCAAGAATACAAGCAAAGTCAAAAAAAAAAAAACATGAAACACCCTAATTCTCTTTCAACTATTAGTAAAAATATCGTACCAAAACATTCACAGGCAAATACTCAATCATTACTAGTTGAAAAGTACTTTTGTGAGTCAGTAATAAAGCCTTTTCTCCAACATACTCAAAAAACCGATACACGTGCTTCGTAAAAGTTCGTAAAACTCAAAGGAAAAACTCCAATCATTTATTCAACTTTCGAGACGCAAAATTGCAATCATCGACAAAATTATAAATAATAATACATGTATAATGTTCTCGAATGTACGTGCTTACATTCATAAGGCCTAGATCAGAGAAAAGGTAGGGTGACTAGATCGATGCGGGTGCGGCAGCTTTTTTTTAAGCTATTGCATAGCTTCTATCGCGGGCCTTGAGCGTGGAGACCGAATCCAGAAATTCCGTAACGAAAATAACCTAACACCCCCCACTCATTTGTTTTTTGAGCGTGGTGACCGATAAAAAAACAAATGAGTGAACAATCAATCAAAATTCAATTCAATGTGTGAAAGTGTAACTTCAAAGAAAAAAAACAAAGGAAAAAAAATACTGCATAAATAAAATAAATAAATAATTATAATTGCATAAGTTGATAAATATGCTATGCAATAGCTTTACCGCGGCAGTCCCCGAGTGCCACACGTCTTTTTTTTTGGTGGGAAAAATCATCCAATGACTACCCCCGCTTTTGGGAGGAGCGGGAGATAGTGTCACACTCTTACTGACTAAAAGCCCACCCCGTTCCTTCGTACCTTTCGTACCGGGACCGAGCTTCCCTTTCGGATAACCCGTCCCCAGTAGGCTTCGACCCGGCTGGGCCCCTGCTGTTGCTGACAGCTCCTTGAAGCGCGCGGGAACAGTGCGCACCATCGACGACTTGGGCTTAGTCCTCACAGTTACCGGACGGCCGGACAGCGAGCTATCCATTGCTCACTGTCCACAAGCCCGCGCCAACGATGGCCGGAAATCGGGATCAGAATCCCGGCGGCGGCGGCGGCGAGAACGCCGTTGCCTGATGCGGTCGGCCTCCTTGGCGAGCATTACTGCTTCGTAGAAGTCAGCGACCGCCTGCCACTCCTCCTCGCTCCGGACCATGGCCTCAACCAAGGCCCGGCGCGAGAGGTCGCCGCCGGTGATCGCCTACGTCAGAAAAGGAACCTTGAAACCTTGTGCTAACTTTCACTCGTCTAGTCCCATCAGTTTCAGCCGTGCGTTCATATGTCAGTCAATCAGCTTTTCTTTTTATATATGACTAGCTTCTGCTAGCAGTTTTGCCTGTGTGCAAGTAGGTTTTTTCATACAATCTTCGGATCCCGTTTCATCCCTTCTGGGGAGAATTTTGGGAAATTCTCTCTAGTGCTTTTCTACACATCATAAAAGAAAACTTTGAGCAAAGTTTCACTTGCCTAGTCCCGGTAGTACCGGCTGTGCGTTGGTATGTTAGTCAGTTAGTTTCTGCTCATAAATAAATAGATATTTGTTATTTTTCATGTATCTACAAATGTGAGTAGTTTTCTGAAACACCCACAACTTCGCGCCAATTTTTACACGAAAGGTCGTGAGTTCAATTCTACACAAAACCAATGTTTTTGTGATGAGCACGATCATTTGTGTCTGGGTGTAATTCATCTATAATAATGTATGTATTTAGAAATATATTTCGTATTATATGTACGTTGTACGTATTTACATTGAGAATTAAAATATTTATAGTTAATACTTTTACCTGTGGCTTCACCCACGCACATAAAATATTGCCTATGTCACTCAGGAATAAAGCTCTATCGATGAAAAAATTTCAGCAATCGGACGTACTTTCAGAGATTACTTGCTAAAAATATAAAAACAAATAAAAAACCAACTTTACCTCTTTATAATATTAGTGTAGATTTAAGTTTGCTACGTAGTCTGTTAAACCAAAAAAATAAATATATTCTTTTAGAAAGATATTAGAATGTTTATCAGTTGTCTAGTACTCATACCACAAGTTCTGCTTAGTTTGGAACTACAGGGCGTTGTGTGAAAAAAAGCCTCCTCACATAGTCCGGGCACAAAATAGATAGGTACAGAAGTCAATCTACATATATATACGCACATAGACACCGCTCACGGACACGATATCTCGGAGCGTCTCGGACCACTCGTCGAACAGTTCCGACTCAAACGCTCATTAGTGTGCGTCACCGAGCGTAGGTATAATAAGTGAAGTACATACATGACATTTTCTTCTGTACCTATTTTGTGGTCCGGGCCTTCAACTTTGAGTACAGTCGCCAACATAACTTTTTTCACGTATTTATGTTAAACATAGAAACCCACGCAAAGTATTTCGTATGTATATTGCGTCGAACGATTGCGGGTGACAGGGCTGTCCAAAATAAAATATGACTGTCGTATGCTACGCGAATATTCCATAATTTTTGTATCTATTGAATTTGTGAATGTGGTATCTATAATTTGGCCACAAGGTGACCTGGTAAAGGAAGAGGCCGACCTCATCAGGCAACGGCGCTCACGCCCCAGCCACCGCCGGGATTCCGATCCCAATTTCCGGCCACCGTAGGCGCGGGCTTGCGGACGGCGAACAAAGGGTGGCTCGCTGTTGGAGTTGTCAGCAACCGTAGTTGCCCAGCAGGGTCGAAGCTTACTGGGGCCATGGGTAATGTGAAAGAGAACCCCGGGGCCCTTGTACGAAGGCAAAAAAGGAACTAGAGTGGATTTTAGTCAGTAAAATTCTGACATGCTCTTTCACCCTGCCCATGGTTGGGAGATGTCGTTAGATGATTACCCACCTAAAAAAAAAAATATTGTGATAAATATCAAATCACTATAATTAAGGGAACTCAAAATATAACAATTTTGACAAAAGACAGAACCAAGGTTGAGCAAAAATTTTAGTAATTTTACAAGAATTTCTCTTCTCTAGCTAAAAACAAAGACCTAATTTTTATTTTTCGGTGAGTGCGTACTTAGCTTATCGCTCTCATTATCCTTATGAACAGCAATTTGACCAATTCCACACTAAGTGTATTGAGTTCAAAGGAAAAAACCAGCCAAGTGCGAGTCGGACTCGCACACGAAGGGTTACCTACCGTCCGGGAACAAAAAAAAATAAATAATAATAATATTCCACATCTATCACACAACGCCATCTAGTATCAAGCTAAGCAGAGCTTGTGTTACGAGTACTAGACAACTGATAAACTTAGTTATATATTTCTAAACGCATACATATTATAGATAAATTACACTCAGACACAGAACAAATGATCATGCTCATCACACAAACATTAGTCCTGGGTGGGAATCGAACCCAAGACCTCCGGCATAGCAGTCAGGGCTACTAACCACTAGACCAACAGTCAAAAAAATCACGTTTTTTGTATGGAAGCCCCCTTAAATATTTTAGTTTTGTTACAGCGGCAACAGAAATACGTTTTTCTATAAAACTGAAATATTTAAGGCTCCCATGCAACCAACGTGATTTTATACATATTAATACACATGTTCAATTACCGTCACGGATCTTGAGCGCTCGGTGTCAGAGTGGGGATCGCCTTGCGCATTCCATACATTGGCGAGCCAATTGTCGTCGTCGTTAGATACATGCAGCAAAGCAGGGAACGCATCATGAGTGACGTCCATGATGCGATGGCGCGGCGAGCCAATCACTGACACTCCCCGCCCCGCCGTCTTTTTTATTTGGTGGGGAAAATCATCCAATCACTTCGCACCACTAAAGAGACCAAATATTTGACTACTGCGCAACTTGAAGCCAGCGCTCAAGATCCGTGCCGGCAATTGTAATCTGTGATCAACTGTCTTACTATCGTCGACGGCGCGCACTGTTCCCGCGCGCCTCAAGGAGTTGTCATCAACGGCAGGGACCCAACTAGGTCGAAGCCTATTGGGGCCAGGGTTAGTTTCGAAAGATAGCTCAGCCCCGGTATGAAAGGCAACGAAAGAACTGGAGTGGGTTTTTAGTCAGCAAAAGTCTGACACTATCTCCAGCTCCGCCCAAGAGCGGGGGATGTCATTAGATGATTTTCACACCGGAAAAAAAGAAAACTGTCTTACTATCACGGTTCATGAGATACAGCCAGACAGAAAGACGAATGAACAGCGGAGTCTTAGTGTGAGTTGCACCATTTAACTATAACGATAACCAAACCTTAACCAGCCGTGAAACGGCCGTCTATTGGTCAATTCGATGATTTGACAACTGTTAACGGCTTTATTATCGTTATAGTTAAATGGTGCAACTCACCCTTAGTGATAGGGTTCCGTTTTACCCTTTGAGTGCGGGACTCTAAAAACGAAAATTAATTCAACTAATATTCTTAAGGCGAAAGGTTGAACGTATGTTTGTATGTGCGTGTGTGTATATTTGTTACACCTTCGTCGTCGAATTAGTTCAGCTGTTTGAACTACTTTGGATGAAAGTGTGGGCCATTCACATGGGTAGAGCGCTGTCTGTAATACTGCATAGAATACTTTTTATCCATGGAGTATGTTCGCTTTCTTGCGAGCAAAGATTCTATCAAAAGTTAGTTTTAAATGAATGTAGTTAACTATATTATTAAAAAACCGGCCAAGTGCGAGTTGGACTCGCCCATGAAGGGTTCCGTAGCAGCAAGTAACATAGGTAACATAAAAGTTCTTGTAGTTCGTTGTAAATTTGATCGATGTTTTAGTAATAATGTATTTTTTTAGATTTATGACGTATTAAAAAAAAAAACTACTTACTAGATCTCGTTCAAACCAATTTTCGTTGGCGGTTTGCATGGTATACCTATCATATTTTTTTTTTAGTTTTATTATTCTCTTATTTTAGAAGTTGAAGGGTGGGGGGGACACATTTTACCACTTTGGAAGTGTCTCTCACGCAAACTATTCAGTTTAGAAAAAAATGATATTAGAAACCTCAATATCATTTTTGATGACCTATCCATAGATACTCCCACATATGATGATTAACTAAAAAATTTTCAGTATCAAAAAACCCGACTGCAAAAAACACAAGTAGAAACATAGGTCACTTTATGTCTGATTCAGTTGGTAGAATTTATTTCGGTTCAATCATATCTATTTATTTCCTAAATTTTAGGGAAAACAGAAGCCACTCAAATTATAATAATAATCCCGTACGATTATAATCGTAAGGGAAGACCACAGCAGGCAAATTGTTCCAGTCCTTCGACGTAAGTGGTATAAACGACGAGACAAAACGTTTAGTCCGGTCCGTAGAGGTTTCAAAAACGTGTGGGTAGATACTCGCCGTTAACTTAAGTGGCAATGAGTAGGGCACATTGCTCGCAGAACAGATGACCGTTGGAAGGCCTCCTACAAGGTGGACCGATGACCTGGTGAAGGTTGCGGGAAACTAACGGATGGGGGAGGCCTATGTCCAACAGTGGACGTATATCGGCCTAAATGATGGTGATGATGAGATACTCACCGTACGTCGTCGGGTTTTCCGATGGCAGAAATGGGATGGCGGAATCAAGTTATACAATTCTTGCGCACACTCCAAAATGCATCTAGTAAACATGACCCTACTTCTGCCACAGTCGGCTAAAAAAATCAGTATAATTCCGTCTCTCGCGTGCCATCCCTACTCCGAACGCAAAACTTCTTGAGTCCCTGTTTGGTATCTCTTCAATGTTCCAAACTACGCCGAATGGTTGTGACACATCAATTTTCTTATAAATAATATCTTATCTTATATATTTATGTGTGTGGGAGTTTTATTTGGTTGACCTTGAAGGTAATCTGGCATTATGTTGACGAATCACGTGAATCGTAATCTCCTTTGGATCGCGTGTTGGAGGAGTTGGTCGATTTGTTTTTCTAATAATATACATTATACAATCTTATTTTGAATATATGTGAAACTGGAAATACCTGCCTAGTATTTTTATGTAAAGAATCTATGTACAGAATTTCATAACTGTATCATGAAAAATCGTAAAGTTATGAGTTTGTTATGTCAGCAAAAATACATCATCACCAGACCATCAATGCGGCCACCGTAGGCACGGGCTTGCGAACAGTGAGCAATGGGTAGCTCGCTGTCCGGCCGTCCGGTAACTGTCCGGACCAAGCCCAAGTCGTTGACGGCGCGCACTGTTTCCGCGCGCCTCAAGGACTTGTCAGCAACAGCAGGGATCCAGCCGGGTCGAAGCATACTGGGGCCAGGGTTATCCGAAAGGGAACTCAAACCCCGGTATGAAGGCTAGAAGGAACAGGGTGGGTCGTTTAGTCAGTAAGAGTCTGACACTATCTCCCGCTCCGCCCAAGAGCGGAGGTTGTCATTGGATGAATTTTCCCACCGTAAAAAAAAGACCATCCAGGCGACTGACAGGTTGTTTTGCACGTGCACCCAGCTGTTTGCTGGCTCCTAATGCCCGCTATGACCTGCCGTGACCTGTGTTGTACTTAGTGTCGGTGGTGTCCAACTTGTGACCTTTTAAAATATTTTTAGGAAAAATATAACATGGTGTAAAAACTATTGGAATTCATTCAGTTACTGATTCTGAATAAATTATATTCAGATTTCGCATAAACTAAAAAATAATTTTGTATATATATTATATCTATTTTATTATACTCTTAGTTTCTATTACACTGTGGCCGCGGCCTGCCGCCCGAAACTAAGCGAAGGCAAACCATAGCACTGTAATGTCGCGAACCGCAGAGTTCACATTTACATAAATGTTGAGTTTTAGGGAAATTGATGAATAAAAATTAATAAATTTTGTTGCTGGTCATTCATGTAACTCAAAACTTTAAAAAATAAGGTTACGAATCACTACCTTTTCTCCTGAACATCGTCATTAACTACAGTATTTCACTACTTACATAATTATATATATATATATATATGAAGGGGCAGGATGGCCTGGAGGCCCTTCATCAGAACTCATCTTCTAATTATGTGGGTAGGTGGGCGCAGAAGTTGGAATAAAATACAGCTTCAGATCACAATCTACGTATTTTAATCACTTCTCACAGGAATCACAATATAATTAGGTAATTACTCGTAGCAATGACTACTACACGTAAAAAAATGTAACAAGTCTTGAAATAACGTGATAGCGAAGATTCAGATCGATTCGTCACAAGCGTGGTGCGCGGGCGCCATCTCAATCAAAAAGTGCCTTTAAGATGGCCGCCCGCACTACCATCGACAATGACGCTTCGCTAGTTTGACATTGACAGTCCTGTCAACCTGACGTTTGACGTAAACGCCGTCATATATATATTGTTTGTGTTATATGTAATTTGTTAATTTATGTTTTGTACCACGGACTACTTGCCTATCTTTTTTTTTCTTTCTCGGTCAAATCCATCCAAAGGTTGTCTGTAAAAATCTTATCGATAAGACCGCCCATTGTGACACCCTATTAATTTTAGTAATTTTTATTTTTGGTGTAAGTACATTATAGAGTCTATCTATAAGTCATCCTCGTCTCTTCTATGAAAAGACACATTAGTAAAGTATCGATAGCGTTATCAGCCATTATATCTCGCACGAAGGTATTGGAGTGACTGAAGCGTGTTCCCGTGCATTGTGCGGCTACCCAATTCTCTGAATACTAAACAATTGCTTGCTTGCTTTATCAACCGCAGTTTCTAGCCGCAGTGTCAAATGCGGTTACAGTCTGCAGACTATCTCGTAATTGTACATTTAATATTCTTGTCAGCAAAAGCATAGGATAGTCGGCCTTATAATGTTCCCACTGTTGGGACTCAGACCTCCTATCTAGGAGAGAGAATGGGCCGTAATCCACCACGCAGGCCCAGTGCGGGTTGGTAGATGTCACAATATGTCTTCGAATTTTTGGTTCTAGGACATGTCGGTTTCCTCACGATGTTTTTCTTCACCGTTTTGAGAGCAGTGGTGATGAAATAAATTACACAAAGTAATGTGCCTGGCTAGGTTTGAACCTGTGACCTACAACTCGCAAGTCGTAGCCGTTACTACTCGGCCACCACTGCTCTTCTATGCAGCAAAAGAGACTATGACAAAAGCAACTCGTGGTTGGGGCAAGGGCTTGTTTTACACGACTATACCTACCCACAAAGGAAGGCCTTTTTTTATTATTATTGTTGGCATTTGGAGAATAAGTAGAGGTGTGACTGAACTGTAGACGTAATGAAGTAACTTCTTATTCATAATTTTATTCATAGTGCCTAGATTTCCTTCGACATCGTACCAGTGGTTAACCAAAATAATGGGACTTCTACTATGCTACGTTTGAAGTCGCGTACAGACATAGCGAGGCGTGCGTCGCGAATGGTTCGTTACGCATGCCTTGGGCTGTGTGAACGTGTGCGCTCACGGTGAGCATTCGCGTTATACGACCGTTGCGAACGCTGCCTCAGTACGAGCGATAGATAAGACACCGTGCGTGGTGGTTTGCGTGCTCAGCTTGAGCATGTGTCGTTCGGAACGCACGCATAAATGTACCGTCGTATGCCTCAGGTTGAAGCATGCGTGACGAACCATTCGCAACGCACGCCTCGCGATGTCTGTACGCGGCGTAAGAGAACTGAGTGGCGTTCTCCATGTTTCAACCATGCAATCATAACAGCCACACCATTTCGACTTGCCTGTTGGTCTAGTGGTCAGTGGCCCAGACAGACTGCTATGCTGAAGGTCGTAGGTTCGATTCCCACCCAGGTAAAATGTTTGTATGATGAGCACGATCATTTGTACTGTATCTATAATATGTATGCACTTAGAAATACAAGGTGCAGTTTTAAAACTGCACAATATTTCAGGAGGTTGTAGTAAAACTCATAAATAATCATATAAAAAAACGATACCTGGTCAATAATCAGTAATACTTGTTATTTAATTTTTTAATTACTCTAAACTAAATCGATTGATCGATGGCCGCGGGGGCGTGGCTAGGGTGTGGCGTGCGGGATGATGATTGGATGATACATTATTTATGAAACTATCGTTGCGAGTTAGTGTGTGTGAAAACGACCTTTATTGTTCCGTGTTTGTGTGTGTGAAAAAAAGCGCGGTTATAAAAAAAAAAAAATTACCTACTTATTTTATTATTGATTCGGGTCGAGAATCACTAACATAATTACCTCCTGAAATATTTTGCAGCTTCAAAACGACACCTTGTATACACCGCTAAATTTTAATCGTTTTAATCCCGTGGAGGGTCGATCCGGTACATGAAACACTATCGATTTGTAAAGATAAAATTAATAAATAAAGTACCTTTTTTTCAAAAAAAAAATCGATAGTGTTTCATGTACCGGATCGACCCTCCACGGGATTAAAACGATTAAAATTTAACGGTGTTTAAGAATATATTTATCAGTTGTCTATACCACAAGCTCTGCTTAGTTTGGGACTCGATGACGCTGTGTGAAAGTTGTGTTGTTATTATTTAAGTTCTGTAGGTCGTAAATTTAAAACATTAGGGCTTTATTTGTACTATGCACATTTTATTCGAAATCGTATCGGTGGTTAGCAAAAAGAATGGGACCTCTACTATGCTCTGTTTAAGAGAACTGCGTTGCCGCGCGGTACTCCAAGTTTCAACCGCGCGGCCATTGTTCAACTTTTTGAATATTGAATCTACAAAGCGACTATCATTGTTAGTGTTTAATTCATCATTCAATTCATTAAACCCCAAGCGAACGTCGGCGTTCGGTCTCTCATTGTCTTTCTATTACGGAATTCGAAAGGTCAACAGATTCCCGGAGGACACGGAGGAGCACACAGTCGAGGTATGCCCTGCTTCAGCGGAGCATCACCGTGCCCTCGTGGGGGCGATCGGCGGCAGAGAGCTCTCGCGCCGGGCCTCGGTTGAGGCCATGGTCCGGAGCGAGGAGGAGTGGTAGGCGGTCGCCGACTTCTGCGAAGCAGTAATGCTCGCAAATGAGGAGGCAGACCGCATCAGGCAAAGGCGCTCTTGCCGCCGCTGGAATTCTGATCCCGATTTCCAGCCACCGTAGGCGAGGACTTGCGGACAGTGGGTAGCTCGCTGTCCGGCCGTCCGGTAAATGTCCGAACCAAGCCCAAGTTGCCGACGGCGCGCACTGTTCCCGCGCGCCTCAAGGAGTTGTCAGCAACAGCAGGGACACAGCCGGGTCGAAGCCTACTGGGGCCAGGGTTATCCGAAAGGGAGCTCGAGCCCCGGTATGAAGGCTTGAAGGAAGGGATGGTTTTTTTAGTCAGTAAGAGTCTGACACGACCTCCCGCTCCGCCCAAGAGCGGGGGTTGTCATTGGATGATTTTCCCCACCGAAAAAAAGGTCAAAAGATTCCTTCGTAACGCTGACGTAGTTGTTATTTGTCTACAATACTGTGTCCGAGCAGTCGAAATGGACACGAAGATATTAGAACAACGTAAAAAAGAAGTTGATGTATTTACACGACTTCTCTGTCAATCAAATCTTCGTAGACACTGCCATGGAAGCAAATAAATTCCAAAACAAACATGCCCTTTTAATATATAAGACGTCTTTTCCGACGTTGATAAGGGAAATTTCCCATCTCATAAATGTTGAGCATGACATAAGTTACACTTCCGTCGTGTTCCATCAATGATATAAGATACTGAAGGCCATATTAGTAGACAGTTTCTTTAGTTTTTCAATAAGGGCAAAATATGTATATAGTCTTTTAGGAGTGGCCTCGAAAATATTTAAACTGCCTAAATCTATTAGAACTTTAAAAGGTATATACTTTATCAAAAGACTTTTCAAATTCTTACTACAAAAAGAATATTTTTTATAGTAATTGATGAATATTTAGAAGACAAATGGCAAACCATATTTCCCAATTACATTAGTAGTCCCCTATTTTCAAATGTAGAATTTTACAAAGAAAGAGTAAGGGACGAATAGTTTTTTCTTTAAAATTTTTATGTTGTTTTTTTATTTATTTATTTATTTGCTTAAAACATGGTATATAAAGGTATTACATATAATTAGATCATACATGTTTTGCTTAAGACTAAAGCATGCAAAATGATTAACACAACATATGCTTCATGATGTGTATCCTGAGTTTAACACGCAAAATTGTAAACTGTACCAAAACACAGTTTTTTTCGGTTCACCACACTGATAAACAATATTTTTATGGCACATAGTGTGTCAAATTGTCAATAATTCATAATTTAACCTTTCAATCGTGGTAATTAGAGACACAATAGTAAGACAATAGTGCGTTCGCTTGGGGTTTAATGAATTAAATAATATATTAAAAAAACGATAAAAAAAATAACACCATAGGTACATATACCTACCATAACCTTTATGTAACACTAGCTTTTGCTTGCAGCTTCGCCCGTGTACGTAAAATGTAACATATGTCACTCAAGAATAAAACAGCTTTCTATCGGTGAAAAAATTTTAGCAATCTGACCAGCCAAGTTACAATCGAATTCCGTTCTCTAATCGGTAACGCCTCGGTGACAGCAATTGTAGAAAACGATAAGTTGGTAGCCATGTTGACGCGCCTGAGTCGGCCGCTCGTTCTACGATGTAGCGTTTGTATAACAAAGGATGTAGCGTTAAATATTGTAGAAACGATTTTGAACGATGTTAACTTGGCTACGAATTGTCTATTCGTTTGTTCTTACCACGCGACTTTACGTTGAGATGACGTCATTCCTATACGTTTCATCACTTTTCGATAGCGTTAACGATTGCAGAATAACAACTTGGCTAAGCGTGCAGTATTGCAGATTACCTCCTACAAACAAAAAAACAAACTTTAACTCTTTATTATATTAGTGTCTCATTATCTCAACATGAGAATGTCGGCGGAGACCTCTCGCGCCGGGCCTTGGTTGAGGCCATGGTCCGGAGCGAGGAGGAGTGGCAGGCGGTCGCCGACTTCTGCGAAGCAGTAATGCTCGCAAAGGAGGAGGCCGAACGCATCAGGCAACGGCGTTATCGCCGTCGCCGGGATTCTGATCCCGATTTCCGGCCAACGTAGACGCGGGCTTGCGGACAGTGAGCAATGGGTAGCTCACTGTCCGGCCGTCCGGTAACTGTCCGGACCAAGCCCAAGTCGTCGACGGCGCGCACTGTTCCCGCGCGCCTCAAGGAGTTGTCAGCAACAGCAGGGACCCAGCCGGGTCGAAGCCTACTGGGGCCCGGGTTATCCGAAAGGGCGCTCGAGCCCCGGTATGGAGGCTAGAAGGAACGGGGTGGGTCTTTTAGTCAGTAAGAGTCTGACACTATCTCCCGCTCCGCCCAAGGGCGGGGGATGTCAATGCATGATTTTTTCCCACCATAAAAAAAAAAAAACATGAGAATGTTGTTAACCTTTTTTTTTGCTAGTCTTTTTCACTTTTTTCTGCAGTGCACCACTGATACCAGGAAAAAGTCAACTCAGTCAACTCAAGTCACTGAATTTACTGAATATCCAGCAATCAGCTATAAATCTATATAAAAGGAGAAACTGATTGACTCACATAACAACGCACAGTCGAAACTACTGAGACTAGGGGCATGAAATTTTGCACAAGGTTTCCGTTTATGACGTAGACGAGCACTTAGGCTCAACTCACACCAAAAGAGCGTCGAAGCGTAGCGAAGCGGAGCGCAGTTTCAGTGTCATTTGAATTTTAACTTTATTTTCATTTCTATAATACTTATTATCGGATGAGAAACACGAACGAGTCGCGCGGATGCCCGCGGCGCCGCGGGAATTCCGGCGAATTCTATAAACGGTAAACAGGTCGCTGCACTTCGCTGCCCTTCGCCGCTCTTTCGATGTGAGTTGACCCTAAGACAGGGTCGACGGTGGACGCCATCATGCGCGTGCGAGCCCTCACGACGGGGGATGCGGTGTCCCAGGGTAGGTGTGTCGTGGCAGTGTCCTTGGACATTGCCAACGCGTTCAATTCCCTGCCCTGGAGTACGATCCGGAGGGCACTCCGGTACCACCGGGTGCCCGAATACCTCTGTCGAGTAGTCGAGGCCTACCTGTCGGACAGGTATATTGTCTACCCCGGTCACCAGGGAGACTGGAAACGTCGGGAGATGTCGTGCGGTGTTCCGCAGGGGTCGGTACTAGGGCCACCCTTGTGGAACATCGGGTACGATTACGTGCTGCGGGGCGACCTCCCTGACGGGGTCAGCGTGGTCTGCTACGCAGACGACACGCTGGTTCTAGCGCGGGGAGAGTCGTACCGGGCGGCGACCGCTTTAGCGACACGCGGGGTTGCGATAGTCGTTAGTAGGATCCAGGAGTTGGGACTCGAGGTGGCGCTGCGCAAATCCGAGGCCATGTGTTTTCACGGTCGCGGCCGTCGGAACGCGCCACCGTCGGGTTCCCAACTAACGGTAGGAGGAGTTCGCATCGGCGTCGGGACATCGATGAGGTACCTGGGACTCATCCTCGACAGCCGATGGAATTTCGAGGAGCATTTCCGACGTCTGGCTCCCAAACTCAACCGGACTGGGGCCGCTCTCAAGCGGCTCCTGCCCAACCTTGGGGGTCCAGACGCCTCCTGCCGGAGGCTCTACGCGGGGATCGTTCGGTCCATGGCCCTCTACGGGGCGCCGGTGTGGGCGCCATCGCTGAAAAAGCGACCGGCGGCCATTCTGAACGCCTGCCGGAAGGTCATGGCAATTCGGATGGTGCGGGGATACCGCACGATTTCCTGCGAAGCGGCGAGCCTTCTGGCTGGCCTACCACCGTGGGATCTGGAGGCAACAGTCCTTGCACACATGCACGACATGCGCGTGGAGATGCAACGCCGGGGTGAAAGTCCTCTGCCGCGACAGGTCGCGGCATGGCGGACAGAGCTCCGGCGGGATCTCATGGTGGAATGGCGTCAGCGACTATCGCAACCCCGTCATGGGCACGCCACAATTACGGCGATAAGTCCCCTCTTTGAGGCGTGGCTGGAAAGACCTCACGGCGTCCTTACCTTCCGCATGACACAGGTCCTCACCGGAAATGGCAAGTTCGGGAGGTTCCTGTTCCGAATTAAAGCGGAAGTGACGCCCGGGTGTCGCCACTGTGCGGAACGCCCGGAGGACACGGTGGAACACACAATCGCAGTGTGCCCTGCTTGGGCGGAGCATCGCCGTGCCCTCGTGGGGGTGATCGGCGGCGGAGACCTCTCGCGCCGGGCCTTGGTCGAGGCCATGGTCCGGAGCGAGGAGGAGTGGCAGGCGGTCGCCGACTTCTGCGAAGCAGTAATGCTCGCTAAGGAGGAGGCCGACCGCATCAGGCAACGGCGCTCTCGCCGCCGCCGCCGGGATTCCGATCCCGATTTCCGGCCACTGTAGGCGCGGGCTTGCGGACAGTGAGCAATGGGTAGCTCGCTGTCCGGCCGTCCGGTAACCGTCCGGACCAAGCCCAAGTCGTCGACGGCGCGCGCTGTTCCCGCGCGCCTCAAGGAGTTGTCAGCAACAGCAGGGGCCCAGCCGGGTCGAAGCCTACTGGGGCCAGGGTAATCCGAAAGGGCGCTCGAGCCCCGGTATGAAGGCTTGAAGGAACGGGATGGGTTTTTTAGTCAGTAAGAGTCTGACACTATCTCCCGCTCCGCCCAAGAGCGGGGGTTGTCATAAGATGATTTTTCCCATCGAAAAAAAAAAAAAAAAAAAAAAAAAAAAACCCTAAGACAGGGTTTTTCAAAGTTCAGCCCGTAAGGGAATGAAGTAGGATTTAATGAATAGAATAGAATAGCATTTATTCGGCGCAAGCAACACAATATACAACAACATAATTTTTTTTAATTATTATTATATTATAATACAGTTGCAGTGACTGTCCCTGAACCGAAAGGGTTACCAACTCAGCAATTGCTGGGCGTCAAACACCCAGCGCTGATTTTCAGCTGGCACCCCTTAATGTTACCAGCTTTAAGCGAAGTTCCATTTTTTTGCTTTCCCGCTCCGATTCTGATTGTGAGACGCACACATTCACCTTAAGCGCCTTGGTACATCCTCTGCCCTGCGCTTACGCTGTTGTGGTCACAATCAGACAAGGATAAGCCGGGAGACAAAGACACTTATGAGACGACTACAAAATTCCAGGGTCCAAAGTCATAGGCGCGGGCTTGCGGACGGCGAGCAATGGGTAGCTCGCTGTCCGACCGTCCGGTAACGGTCCAGACCGAGCCAAAGTCGTCGACAGTGCGCACTGTTCCCGCACGCCTCAAGTAGTTGTTAGCAACAGCAGGGAGCTGGGTCAAAGCCTACTGGGGCCAGGGATTAGCTCCGAAAGGGAAGGTCGGCCCCGGTATGAATGGTTTTTACCCACAAAAAAAAAAAGAATCCAAGATTCCAGCTCAAATACTTGGCCTGAGCTTCATCCAACGTTCAGCAACCCTCCGAACCGTCATCTACCTGCGGGACGTCTTCCTGCTGGCGTCTAGTCCTCGGCCTCCAGCGTCTTCGTGACCTCTCCTGCTGCCAAGCCAGGATAGTACTTTGCGCCTACCTCCATAGTCGTCATTGACTTTTTTTAAATAAAACGGCTTTTGTACCTGCGACCTTAGCCCGATTCACGTAATGAAAACTGTAACGATATCGCAGCGATTTAGTCGTTTAGACCATTTCCGTATTCACATCCATCAATCAAGTTTGAACGACACCGATTTTAAAGTCGTTTGAAATTCGTCGATTTAAAAAAAATAACTGCTTTACATTATTCTAGTAGAATACTTATGAATGTAACTGGAAATAAGTCAATAGATCGTGAATACCGCTTTTGGATAGGACTTCGATCGAACGACTATAAAACTTCAACGATATTTGGCTTGTTTGATTTTACGTGAATCAGGCTACCTATCTAGTAAATGTTAAGTAGAAAGTGTTGCGTCTCATTTATTTAGAAATAGATATTTAACCCGCAAACGCTACGCTATTGGTTCTAAACTTACTTTCACGCGAATGAAGCCACTTGTGGAAGCTAGTGTCTGTAACATAATTCACATGTATATGTTTACAAACCGTTATTCCAGTACCCACCTAACACTATTATTCAAGTAAATAAACGACAGAACTACGTGAATGTAATATCGAGTATGTTAGCTCTTCATTATGCAAATTATATGTCTACTACGACGTATATATATAATAGGTAAATCCTTTTGTGTATATATAGACAAATATTATCAGGCTACGTGTATAGAAAATCATGCAATAAACTTCATAATTATTTTCTGGATTTGGTGGAGTCTGCAATTTAGCTTTATAAAAGTATGTCGATGAAGTCAATAGTACGGAAGCTTGAGAACGAATGAACGAGCTAAGTGACAAGTGACACATGTCACTTTGATAGAATCCGATCTGACGTTTGCACGAACCGAGCAGATAAAGGTGCCGACTGCAGAGGCCCGACGCTTTTTTTTCTATCGGCAGCCGTGCGAATAACGTCTAGTCTCGGGCACTGTCTCACGGCTCGTTGTGTGAAGTGAAAACTTAAAGCTAAATCTCGCTCGTTGTGTGAAGTGAAAGCATAATAAATCAGTGTGATCTGTAATAGTCTTTTTTTTTATGGTGAAGATAGTGTCAGACCCTTACTGACTAAAAGACCCACCCCGCTCCTTCTAGCCTTCATACCGGGGCTCGAGCGCCCTTTCGGATAACCCTGGCCCCAGTAGGCTTCGACCCGGCTGGGTCCCTGCTGTTGCTGACAACTCCTTGAGGCGCGCGGGAACAGTGCGCGCCGTCGACGACTTGGGCTTGGTCCGGACAGTTACCGGACGGCCGGACAGTGAGCTACCCATTGCTCACTGTCCGCAAGCCCGCGCCTACGGTGGCCGGAAATCGGGATCAGAATCCCGGTTGCGGCGGCGGCGGCGATAACGCCGTTGCCTGATGCGTTCGGCCTCCTCCTTGATCTGTAATAGTCTGTTTGTTGCTCGTTCCTCGTCATCGCCCACAAAACAGTCTTTGGAAAGAGCTTCAATGATGATCGGCATCCTCCGCCTACAAGTATATTTATTATGTTATTAAAATCTATTATAAGTGTAAACCAATTGGAAATGGGACTAGGCATGATAGGTTTGCTACATCTCTGACAGATGTGGGCCAAAGTAGCACAAAGTTACCCAAAAACCTATTGACCAAACCGTTACCGAGGAGTAAGTAGGTTTCAGAAAAACACTGTTTTATGAGCCTGTTCTGGAGTATCAGTTAGACTTACGGTCTAACTTTGAATATTGTTTTTTTCTTTTCAGTAATATTAAGGGTCTAAACGGACGAACCGCATTTGAACTGCAATCCAACTGCAAATTGCAGTTTACGTGCAGTATGAATGCAGTTGACACGATTGCAATAGAACTGCAAACACGACTGCAATAGAACTGCAAACCAAACGTGCGATCCGATTGCAGTCGTATGAACTGCATACCGACTGCATCCAAACTGCATCATATCCACCCGCCCGCACGCTCTGCTCTCCCGCGCATGGTGCAGTTCAGATGTAGTCGGTGTGCAGTTCACATGACTGCAATCGGACCGCACGTTTGGTCTGCAGTTCTATTGCAGTCGTGTTTGCAGTTCTATTGCAATCGTGTCAACTGCACACCGACTGCATCCGAACAGCACCAACTGCAATTTGCAGTTGGATTGCAGTTGAAATGCAGTCCGTCTGTTTAGACCCTAACGTACGCCTGGACACTGCCCTACTCCACGTAACATCAGTGCCTTGCCAGGTTTCCTACCCAACTCCATTTGAGCACAATTAACCAAAGGCTAAAATTAATAAGTTTAAATTAGCTTTTGTTTAAATTAAAGCCACAATTGCAAGAGTTAAAGTCTCTTTGAAAGGATTGATTAGTATCAGAATCTGAATTGTAGTTGAAGATCGTACTTTGTATAAATAAGCGATAAATTACTTTAGTTAGATGGTTATTTTAGATCTTGATTGATTCTCGTAAAATAACAGTTTGTTGAACTGCGATATTACTAGAATATTAAACGACTTGATAGAGAGAACTGATATGAAAAAAAAAACTGGGCAAGTGCGAGTTGGACTCGCGCACAGAGGGTTCCGTACAAACTTACCTATACAAATATTTAGTTCAATTCCAGAATCTCGACGATTTTTACGAAACAACAAATGTACTGTTTTTAGATTTACTACCAGTACTATGACCTTGATTATAAGACCTTGCGATTTGATTCCCTTGAGAGTGTCGAAATATATAGGGTGACTGGTAATTCGTGTACGATACTTAAACACGTGATTGTTCTCATGATAACCAACAACTTTTACTATGGGAACAAACATGAAATCACGAAAAAAAATCAGCTGTTTAGTACATTATGTTAGCCTAATGTACTGAACAGCTGATATTTTTTTCGAGATTTCGGCTTTGCCCCCATAGTAAAAATGGTTGGTTATCATGAGCACAATCACGTGTTTAAGTATCGTACACTAATTGCCAGTCACTCTATGCCAGTCACTCTATATACGTATTTTGCGACATAAACGGCAGTATCCTTTTTTTCATTAGGTAGGTAACTCAAAAGTTTGATTTTCTCACAGCTTTATGAGACCACAGATCTGAGTATATGGTTGTAATTTCGACTCGATACCTCCATGCTCTCTCGAGATAAAGAGTTTCAACAAACAGACAGACGGACAAAAAAGTGATCCTATAAAGGTTAAATCAAGAGTTTTTCCCTTTTGAGGTACGGAACCCTAAAAAGGGAGTCAGTGATAGCGTGACAGGTGACAGGACAAAATGGAAGTAAAAAACGCGTTGCACAGACTTCAAATAAAACGGGACAAGGGCAGGAAGATGATGAGGATGATGACTAAACGTTTTGAAAAGACATCCACTGTTGGTCATAGACATTCCTCAGGTATTGCTTCAACGAACCGTCCTGTGCGTCTCGCATGCAGCGGATTGCCGCGATCCTCACCAGGGCCTCAAGTCTGCTATTACAATAATGTCAGAATGGTCTAACATTGATTTCATAATTGTTGATTTTGACAAGTTTTGGTAATCTACTAATATAATGGCGTCATTATGACTTTCCGATGGTCAACCACTGACTCTCCATTGAAAGAAATGGTATAGAATGATAATCTCGTACATAATGACAAATGAATATCTGACGTATGCGGTAATCTGCAAAAATTTTGGCAGCACCTTTGATCAGTGACCTACCATTACGACGTCATTGCGCAATCAGTGCTTTTAATAAGCTCAATATTGTCATTCTACCACAATTCTATTACAAGACCATTGACCGATCAATGATCGATCATTATGAATTAACAGTTTACAAACTTTTAGCAAAATGACAATGGGTTCGTGTTGGAATGACGAATTTATAAAAATAGGAGACTTAGGCCCCTGGTCATCGGTCCATCTTGTAGATGCATCTTCCGATACGCGGACGCCACTCCAAAACCTTTCGTCCCCATTGACTATCTATTCTGCGAATAATGGCAGCAGGCACGGATAAACACGAAGAAAGTCTGAAAAATAACAAAATATCTTAATTATTTCGAATCTAAACTTAAATTAACAAAGTAACAGAAAGATAAGACTTTCTCATAAATCGAACGTGCTCTTACTTTATCTAAAGGTCAGTTCACACTGAGACGCGAAGCGACGCAATGCTGCGCAAAAGCTACTCAAAATATAACTTTATTTACTATACTAAAAGATACTTAAAAGTTTTCGACCTCAATGTGAAGATAGCAGCACTCGTCAATAAAAGCTAGTGAATGTAGTTGTAAATCTTTTGACTGATATTCTCCAAAGTTTTAGCCATTTTAGATGGATAGTTGTTGTTTCACATTCATTTGATTGATTCGATGTGAGATGCATAAAACGAAAATCGTTTTTTAATAAGACAACGAACCCTCTCGCAATTCAGCGGTTGCCATGACGACCATCTACAAATTACGGTTTGAACTGCTTGATGATCTGTCTTACTCACCAGATCTAGCCCTAAGCAACTTTTTTTTTGTTTCCTTATCTAGTAATCGATAGTGATAGAAATTTTCGTCAAATGCGGGGGCAAACTTCGTGAATACTACTACTACTACTACTTCGTTTATTTTGCAAATAAAAACACCAACTACCGTTTGAACGGGTTAAAAAGATGGAGGCATCGCTGGGGGAGTGCGTAGAGTTATAAAGAGACAATGTAAAAAAAGAAAAATAAATTGTAAGAAAAAATTTCTTGTAGGTACTATATTTGTTAGGTCGGGAACTTTTCAAACCACCTGTGTATTTTATTTACGACTATAGAAGAAATTGCACCACGCAGCGCTGCGCCGCGAGGCATCTCAATCCAAAATGTATATCTGTAAAATTATATTTTCAGTCGCTCGTCGCGACGCGTCGTGTCGCGTCTCGATGTGATCTGACGCTATTTGTGGTGTTTTTGGATAAAGTTTGCATCCGTTTTCCAAGAATAATGAATTATTACGTGCCAAAAGGAATAATTATTTTAATTTTTATATTAATCATTCTAATTTGCAATTATAGCTTAGCATAGCATAATTAGCCTTTTAATGTTCCCACTATTGGGACTCAGACCTCCTCTCTAGGAGAAGGAACGGGCTGTAATCCAACACGTGGGCCCAGTGCGGATCCCAGCCGGGTCGAAGCCTACTGGGGCCAGGGTTATCCGAAAGGGCGCTCGAGCCCCGGTATGAAGGCTCGAAGGAACGGGATGGGTTTTTTAGTCAGTAAGAGTCTGACACTATTTCCCGCTCCGCCCAAGAGCGGGGGTTGTCATAGAGAGCAGTGGTGATGAAATAAATTACACAAATTAATGCGCCTAAAGGTTTGAACCTGCGATCTACAACGTTACCACTGGGCCACCACTGCTCAATGCAAAGCTTACTAAGCAAAGAACTCGACGAACTTGTAACTTTTATTATTTATTTTGATAAGACAGCAAAAGAATAAAGTTCCATAACCTTTAATTAACTACATTCGATCTGTCAGAAGATAAATAAAGCGTAGAAAACTTAATAACATGTCATTGAATTCTCATCTAATATTTTCATCAATCAACTTCATATTGCAAAGATTAAATTAAAAACAAAATAATCCCTTGGAATTATAATCATGTGGGGGTCAAAGCTCTGTAGGACCCCAATGTCAATGTACGTATATGTCAACGAACGTGCTTGACATATGCCTTTGATATGTACAGATGTTTGTTTGCGTTAGGTTTAAGACGAGATCGCTATTGAAATTCTGATGTAGGTGTGAGGTTAATGTTCCTCTAGATTTTTCGGTAAGAATTGGTTATTAAAAGCTTTGAAATAGATTTTAAGAGGGCGTTTCCCGATTCGTCTATTATGAATATGAGAATGGTTTAAAAGATTGTTGGTTCATCTAACGCAATGTTTAATTAAGAGGCAACGCGAAAAAAAAATATTACTTGAACACTCTTTTGGTTTTCAATCGAAACTCAATACGATCATTCATTCGAATATTACAGAGAACTTGTTCCAGTAAATACATATTTTTTAAAAGGCTTAAATATTTTTGAAAAAAAAAAAATCATTCTTCTGAGAGAGTTCAATGAGCTGTAGGTACTTTGTACGCAACGCCGACTATTAACTACAGGTTATTGAACTCGCTCAGCTGACGTTTTCTTAAAGATACTAATTTCGTACATGCGTGAAATAATACGAGTTTTGAAAAAAAGGTACTTAATTTTTTAATTTTGTCTTTACAAATCGATAGTGTTACATGTACCGGATCGACCCTCCACGGGATTAAAACGATTAAAATTTAGCGGTGTATTTATGTAGGTTAGGTATATTTTAATTATTTTTTAAATTGATGGCTACATTATCTAGGGCCGTTACCATTCTACCACTGCTCTCATATAGAAAAGTGAAATAAATAAATAAATTTCTACTCTGCTGAACTGCTAAAAGGATTACTCACGCAACAGAGAACATTCGAGAAAGTCATATAGGAAGTTAAGTCTCACAATTTAACACAGTACGAAGTTAGACCAGAGTTTAAACTACACTAACTTTTGAAATAGTTAGAAGGAAATGAAAGGAGCTTTGGTCTGCATTGAAATGAGTAAGTTTGTGCCCACGGACTTTAAAACTATAGAACAGTGGAAATTAAAAACTTTTAGGGCTTTTCTATACTTAATACTATGAAGAGGTAAAGTTTGTTTTTTTTTCGTTTGTAGGATCTCTAGAATTACTGGTCCGATTCGTAAATTTTTTTCACCGATAGAAAGCTGCTTTATTCCTAAGTAACATAGGCTATTTTATTTACGTGGGCAAAGCTGAGAGCAAAAGCTAGTAATATTATAAAGAGGTAAAGTTTTTTTTTTTGTTTTTATATCTTTTTGTTTGTAAGGGGTAATCTCTGGAAGTACTGGTCCGATTGGTAAAATTTTATCACCGATAGAAAGCTGCTTTATTCCTGAGTAACCTAGGCTATATTTTATGTACGTGGGCAAAGCCGCGGGCGAAAGCTAGTATTTAATATATCTAATTTATTTTAGCAGAGTCACAGGTGCGACTGGCCAGAGGAAGCCATGGTGGTTGGAGTCATGGTGGCAGGGACCATCACCGGACACTGCTCCCTTGAACAAACACTTCTTCACAGTGAATTTTACGGATAATCCTCTATGCAGGGGATGCATGGAGTCATCATTTCAGCCGAAAGACGTCCACTGCTGGACATAGGCCTCCCTCAAGTGTCGCCACAATGAACGGTCCTGTGTGTCTCGCATCCATCGGATTCCCGCAAACCTTACCAGGTCATTGGTCCACCTTGTAGGAAGCCTTCCAATGTTACATCTTCCAGTATGTGATCGCCATTCCGGAACCTTTCGGTCCCAACGGCCATCTGCCAGCAATGTGCCCTGCCCATTGCCACTTCAGTTTGGCGATTTTTCGTGCTATGTTGGTAACCATAACATATTTTTTTATAAAACTCGCGATTAGTTCTTGTACTCCTTTTAATTTTCAACCTAAAAAAAAACTCATAACCGCTTACTTTCTGCCTTGAGCGTAACTTAAAAACTTAGTTCCTACTTTAAAAGTAACCATGTTAATAAGTCGTGCAGCCGAGATCCGTTTAAAAAAGTTCATTTTTATTAACTGGCAGAAAAACTCGACGCTTCTCTGCAACTTTTTTCTTTTTTAAGTTTAGAAGTTTGGTGTATAATGAAGACTATTTTTCTTTTAAAATGTTTATGGGTAATTTGGTTAAGATAATGTTAAAAAATAAAGCTTTTGAAATCTTGTCTGCCATTTTGTAGGGTTAATCCGCATTTGAAACCGTGCACTAGCTTCTGACGTTTTACAAGTGCCCATGTGTGAAATAAAAATATTTGAATTTTTAATTTTCTTGCCCGCGTTTGACCACTATCGCACTTGATGGTAAGCGATGATGTGGTTGACGATGGAGCACGCTTGCCTATAAATATCTCATTCACTCTTGACCTACTGTTGACTCTTGTACGCACACGTGTTAAAAAAAGTGATAAAGTTCATATCGGATTTATTGTCTACTTTGTTTTCAACAAATACCTAATTTACATGGGGATGCTTAAAATATAACTAATTTGCCTATTGCCACCGTAATGACTTTAGAAAGATTATATTAGGTATCAAAAGTTTATATACACAGGTAAATCTCGCGATAAGCGTTCATTATCATATGTTAATGTAATGCTTGGTTAAGGTACACAGGATCCTGCATTGTGGCGACACTTGGGGGAGACCTATGTCCAACAGTGGACGTCTATCAGCTGAAATGATGATGATAATGATGTAAATGTAATGTAGAAGCGTAAATTATGTTTTCTTTTTTGAGGTCGATATTATGAAATGAGTTCTCCAGCTCCATGGTTGAGTGAAAGGACGAGTCAGATTTTACTGAGTAAAACCTACCTGTGCCTATCCTGTTCTTCATTTACCCTTAGGGTGAGTTGCACCATTTAACTATAACGATAACCAAACCATAACCAGCCGTGAAACGGCCGCCTATTGCCTATTGCCTAATTCGACGATTTGACATCTTAACAGTTGTCAAATCGTCGAATTGACCACGGCTTTGTTATCGTTATAGTTAAATGGTGTAACTCACCCTTAGCGTCTAAAGGACAAGATAACACTCTAACTTTCAAACGAAACATACATTTTTGTGTCAGTTACCTCTTCATAAATACAGTTTTCATTTTATACCATTTTACATTTTTGTGTCATAATGTAACTTCATAAGATGATCATAATCGTCACCATCATTTCAGGCGAAAGACGTCCACTGTTGGACATACCCCCAAGCGTCGCCACAATGACTAGACCAGTGCGTCTCGCATCCATCGGATTCCCGCGACCTTCAGCAGGCCATCAGTCTACCTTATGGGAAGCCTTCCACCGCTGCGTCTTCCAGTACGTGGTCGCCACTCCAGAACCATTCCTTCCCATTGACTATCTGCTTCACGCGCAATGTGCCCTGCCGATGTCAGATAGAAAAAAAAACATGAATTGATTTTTTGATAAAAAAATATTGTAATTTCACCAGTAAAATCCAACATATATCAACAACACGTGGCACCCTTATTAACAGGAAGTGATGTCAGCACTAAGAAGACAGAGACAAATGAGCTAGATTCAATTAAGTTTACGTTACACGAGCTTCCACGAACATTCTGAGACACGTGGCTAAAGTACCTACTTTGTCTTACCCAATATTTCCTGTCATACGATGTTTCTGGAAAGAGAAGCATTGAATTATAAAGACAAGAGAAGTGAATATTTTTTTTTTTTAAATCCTACTCAAGCTGTGTTGGAGAGCCATCATCATCATCATCATCATCATAAGCCTGCGTTAATCCTCTGCTGGTCATAAGGCATATTTCGACGGGTGCAAAGTAAAAAAGTTATCTATAATTTTGCGATTTTGTGATAGTTGCAATAACTTACTAAAAAAATATATTCTAAGACATGGCAAATGGTCTTTCAAGTGTCAAAAATGATCGTGGGGGTGAACAGTGGGGGAGACTTCTCGCGCCGGGCCTTGGTCGAGGCCATGGTCCGGAGCGAGGAGGAGTGGCAGGCGGTCACCGACTTCTGCGAAGCAGTAATGCTCGCCAAGGAGGAGGCCGACCGCATCAGGCAACGGCGCTCTCGCCGCCGCCGGGATTCCGATCCCGATTTCCAGCCACCGTAGGCGCGGGCTTGCGGACAGTGAGCAATGGGTAGCAAGTCGTCGACGCCGTGCGCTGTTCCCGCGCGCCTCAAGGAGTTGTCAGCAACAGCAGGGGCCCAGCCGGGTCGAAGCTTACTGGGGCCAGGGTTATCGGAAAGGGCGCTCGAGCCCCGGTATGAAGGCTTGAAGGAATGGGATGGGTTTTTTAGTCAGTAAAAGTTTGACACTATCTCCCGCTCCGCCCAAGAGCGGGGGTTGTCATAGGATGATTTTTCCCATCGAAAAAAAAAAGTGTCAACAATGAAGAAATAATAGTTCTTTTTTTCAATAATGTTTTTGAAAAAAAGAAAATTACTAAATAATTGCTTATTAGTCACTTATTATTACTATCAGAAAATCGAAAAATTGGAGATAACTTTTTTTTCTTTGCACCCGTCGATATGGAATGCTTGAGGAACATCACATAGCGGCAAGGCATCTAATTAGCTTTAATTAGTTTCTAATATGTCCGGCTAAAATGCCATTTCACTTATGTACAAAAATCCTCTTACTGTTAACACCTAATTTTTCATTTTCCAAGTTGTCGACGGCGCGCGCTGTTCTCGCGCGCCTCAAGGAGTTGTCAGCAACAGCAGGGACCCAGCCGGGTTGAAGCCTACTGGGGCCAGGGTTATCCGAAAGGGCGCTCGAGCCCCGGTATGAAGGCTTGAAGGAACGGGATTGGTTTTTTAGTCAGTAAGAGTCTGACACTATCTCCCTCTCCGCCCAAGACGGGGGTTGTCATTGGCTGATTTTTCCCAACGAAAAAAAAAAAAACAACGGTGATAGAGATAATGTAATCAATGACAGATTATGCTTGCCTAGAAGAGCAACCTAGTCACTCTTGACTTAAAGATTCTAGGTTATAGCTACTAGGAAAACAGACTCCAGCAAGGTTTTCCACTCCTTAGCTGTATATACAAATAGTAAGTCCTCAAAATGTTTTGTGTGGATAAGTAGGATAGCCATCATGTACCGGTGGCGCACCGCTGTACGTCTGGTAGTCAAATGATGGAACGGGTTTGGCGGAATTGGGGCAGGTACTTAGGACGCCAATACAGTTACAGCTTAAGTATATCAGTCTTTTACTTAAAGCGAATGCCTATCTTTTTTTTTCTTTTTTTTTCGACCCGGCTGGGTCCCTGCTGTTGCTGACAACTCCTTGAGGCGAACGGGAACAGTGCGCGCCGTCGACGACTTGGGCTTGGTCCGAACAGTTACCGGACGGCCGGACAGTGAGCTACCCATTCCTCACTGTCCGCAAGCCCGCGCCTACGTTGGCCGGAAATCGGGATCAGAATCCCGGCGGCGGCGGCGGCGGCGATAACGCCGTTGCCTGATGCGTTCGGCCTCCTCCTTTGCGAGCATTACTGCTTCGCAGAAGTCGGCGACCGCCTGCCACTCCTCCTCGCTCCGGACCATGGCCTCAACCAAGGCCCGGCGCGAGAGGTCTCCGCCGCCGATCGCCCCCACGAGGGCACGGCGATGCTCCGCCCAAGCAGGGCACACCTCGACTGTGTGCTCCACCGTGTCCTCCGGGCGTTCCGCACAGTGGCGACACCCGGGCGTCACTTCCGCATGAATCGAGTGCAGGAAACTCCCGAACGAACCATGTCCGGTAAGTACCTGCGTCATGCGGAAGGTAAGGACGCCGTGAGGTCTTTCCAGCCACGCCTCAAAGAGGGGACTTACCGCCAAGATTGTGGCGTGCCCAGCACTGGGTTGCAATAGTCGTTGACGCCATTTCACCATGAGATCCCGCCGGAGCTCTGTCCGTCATGCCGTGACCTGTCGCGGCAGCGGGCTTTCACCCCGGCGTTGCATCTCCACACGCATATCGTGCATGTGTGCAAGGACTGTTGTCTCCAGATCCCACGGTGGTAGGCCAGCCAGAAGGCTCGCCGCTTCGCGGGAGACCGTGCAGTATCCCCGCACCATCCTTATTACCATGACCCTCTGGCAGGCGTTCAGTATGGCCGCCGGTTGCTTTTTCAGCGACGGCGCCAACACCGGCGCCCCGTAGAGGGCCATGGACCGAACGATCCCCGCGTAGAGCCTCCTGCAGGGCGAATGCCTATCTGTCCACAATAACCTAGCAACCGTTTTTTTGGAGTAATAATCACCAAATGTTTTTTCATGCTCTGAGTTGAGCGAGGAGAGTGAGTACCTCACTCACTAGGGTTTAGTCAGTCATACAGGGAGTAATATACTTTTGCTGACTAAGCCCACCTGTGTTCCTTCAGTATCCTCTTGAATTCCAAGGCTGCAATTCTTCTTTTTAACAACCCCGTAGCTATATTACTGGTCTACCCTAAGATGGACTTCTATTCTGGGGAAACTCGTAAAGAAATGCGACAACGCTGCACTATTCAAATTGGTTGACCTTTTTTAGGATCTTGCATGTCATGGGTAGGGTAACTACGATTTTCGAAACTTCGGACAGCTTCTTGTGGCTTTTTTACTCTAAAGGTCGATAAGTCCCCTCTTTGAGGCGTGGCTGGAAAGACCTCACGGCGTCCTTACCTTCCGCATGACGCAGGTACTCACCGGACATAGTTCGTTCGGGAGTTTCCTGCACTGGATTCGTGCGGAAGTGACGCCCGGGTGTCGCCACTGTGCGGAATACCCGGAGGACACGGTGGAGCACACAGTCGAGGTGTGCCCTGCTTGGGCGGAGCATCGCCGTGCCCTCGTGGGGGCGATCGGCGGCGGAGACCTCTCGCGCCGAGCCTTGGTTGAGGCCATGCTCCGGAGCGAGGAGGAGTGGCAGGCGGTCGCCGACTTCTGCGAAGTCTGAAGAATGCTCGCAAAGGAGGAGGCCGAACGCATCAGGCAACGGCGTTATCGCCGCCGCCGCCGCCGCCGGAACTCTGATTGCAATTTCCGGCCACCGTAGGAGCGGGCTTGCGGACAGTGAGCAATGGGTAGCTCGTTGTCCGGCCGTCCGGTAACTGTCCGGACCAAGCCCAAGTCGTCGACGGCGCGCACTGTTCCCGCGCGCCTCAAGGAGTTGTCACCAACAGCAGGGACCCAGCCGGGTCGAAGCCTACTGGGGCCAGGGTTATCCGAAAGGGCGCTCGAGCCCCGGTATGAAGGCTAGAAGGATCGGGGTGGGTCTTTTAGTCAGTAAGAGTCTGACACTATCTCCCGCTCCGCCCAAGAGCGGGGGATGTCAATGCATGATTTTTTCCCACCAAAAAAAAAAAACCACTCTAAAGGTGTTTTCAATATCGCGCGGATTGGGCCACGCATGCGGGTTTGTTCCGCACGCGTAACGCCCGCGTCCATTTTATACTCGCGATGCGTTTTTTTGCATTTTGAAATTTTCTGCTCGCGTCATGAAATCCGCACGATAACAAAAACAACCTAACTACAGATAGAAAAAAGTATACTCTTCATGAGAATATTGTACATAATCAGAAAGTTTGATACATGTGCTTGTTTGCGGAGGCCAAAGAAAAGGTGGATGGGTTGTGTGATATGAAAGAAAAAGGAGTCAATACCGAGACGGTTAGCTGGATAGAATGGAAGAAAAGAACGTGTTGCACCGACCAAAATAAAACGGGACAAAGGAAAAAATATGATTATAGTACACCATAAAAAATGTAATAAGAGCTTTCAATTAATCAATCTTTTTTTGATTTATTTAATTTTTAATCAACCCTATTGGGCTCACATTCAGCCGACAGCGATTTGGAGGAGTTGTATGACGCCATATTTAAGTTAGCAGTTAGTCTTTAATGTATATATATAGTTTTAATTAGTTAAGTGTTTTTATTTTTCTTGTTTTAGTTCTTTATAAAATTTATCAAATAATTTCTCTTAATCCAGAAAATAATCTTTTTGCGTTTCATTAAATAATGAATAAATGATGAATAATAAGTGATTTCAATAATCTTAAAATTTATTTTATTTGTGCTCCAATCATTCAAGCTTAACATTCTTCCATACCCTCACAAAAATTATCATAATGGTCTTTCTATTTCCGGGAAATCAGAACTTATAGCTATCCTACCCTTTACCCCAAAATAGCTTGACTATCAAGGTCAACCCGTTTAAATATTCACGTCCAATGACATCACTGTTTAGTGACGTCATTTCTATTTTAGACATCTTTATTGGTGTTTATTCAAAATATAATGTTTATTGCACATTTAACCCTTTAAACGCCAAGCATAGCGCATTGATAAGTACGCTCTCTATAAATAAGCATAATGGCTCTTGTAATATTTCCACTGCTGAAACTCAGGCCTTCTCTATAGGAGAGGGAATGGGCTGTAATCCACCACACGGGCCCAGTGCGGATTAATGAATGTCTTCGAATTTTTGGTTCTACGATATGCCGGTTTCCTCACGATGTTTACCTTTACCGTTTTGAGAGCAGTGGTGTTGAAATAAATTACGCAAAGTATTGCGCCTGGCTGGGTTTGAACTGACATCTCCCACCTTTTCATGTCAGACTTTTACTGACTAAAACCCACTCCTGTTCCTTCTTTGCCTTCGAACCAGGGCCCCGGGATTCTTCTTCGCATCACCCATGACCCCAGTCAGATTCGACCCAGCTGGGCCCCTACGGTTGCTGACCAGATCTTTGAGGCGCGCGTGGAATACTGCGCGCCGTCGAGAACTTGGGCTCCTTCCGGACGGTTACTGGACAGCCGGACGGCGAGCTAACCATAGCATGCCGTCCGCAGGTGTGATGGCCAAAATCGGAATACCGGCAGTTGGGGTGTAAGGGCCATAGCCTCATACACGAAGCCGTTTCCTTTGCTAGCATCACTGATTCGCAGAAGGGGGCGACCGCTTGGCACTCCTCCTCACTTCGGACCATGGCCTGTACCAAGGCCTGGCGTGAGAGAACGTTGCCACCAATCGTCCCCGCGAGAACACAACGGTGCTCTACCCAAGCGGGACCTTTACCATATGGCGAGTTCTCCGGGCGGTCCACACAGTGGTGGCACCCGGGCGTTACTTCCGCATGAATCCGGTGCAGGAACTTCCCGAATAGACCATGCCCGGTGAGAACCTCCATCATGCGAAATATGAGGACGCCGTGACGTCTTTCCAGCCACTCCTTAAAGAGGGGACTTACCGCCATAATTATGGCGTGATCAAGGCCGCTGCCACTGGTTCACCACCTATCAAAATGTTAGTTCTTATCTAAATAGTCTTTTTTTTTCCGGTGGGAAAGTAATCTAATGACATCCCCCGCTCTTGACGGACGGACGGACGGAGCGGGAGATAGTGTCAGACTTTTACGGACTAAAAACTCACTCCTGTTCCTTCGTTGCCCTTCGTACCGGGGCTGAGCAATCTTTCGAACTAACCCTGCCCCCAGTAGGCTTCGACCCAGCTGGGCCCCTGCTGTTGCTGACAGCTCCTTGAGGCGCGCGGGAACAGTGCGCGCCGTCGACGACTTGGGCTCGGTCCGGACAATTACCGGACGGTCGGACAGCGAGCTACCTATGGCTCGTCATCCGTAAGCCCCCGTCACATGATGGTCTTCAGATAAATTGTGTAGTAGTTAAAGTCGGAATAATTAATAGGGTTAATTTATTTAAAGAAACTTCTCATTAGTCTGGCGCCTTAATGAACACTCTTCAGTCTTCAGTATTCATTTAGCTTTTAATAGTTTCTTTGTTATTTTTTTAACCAGTTTAATTTAACTAAACTATTGAGCGTATGCGTAAAACTGTATCCCATAAACCTTACAAGGTTTCCACCACTTTCTTGGACTCAGACCTCCTCTTAGGAGAGGATTCAGTCCACAATCCACCAGCATGACTTGGGGTGGGTTGGTGGAGGTCATATATGACTTGTCCATTACATATTTTTTTTATTCTTTAGTATTAGTTTCAGGGGTTTTTATACACAAAGATACGTCAACCCCATTGTACCTACATTAAACAATACTTTTATACAATATTATATATATTTTATACGTCCTGGCCCGAAAGGTTCTGGAGTGGCGACCGGGTACCGGACGACGCAGTATTGGAAGGCCTCCTACAAGCTGGACCGATGACCTGGTGAAGGTTGCGGAAATCCGAAGGATGCGAGACGCATAGGATCGTGCGATGTGGCGACACTTGGGGAGGCTTATGTCCAACAGTGGACGTCTATCGGCTGAAATGATGATGATGATGATAGAATAGAATATAATAAACTTTATTGTACACCAAAATAGTAACAACGAAGAGTAGTCCATTTTAGTTATTTTCATAGTGTCATGTCGTACGGTATCTTACTATGGGGACGGGCTGCAGACATCGAGTCAATCTTTATATTACAGAAAAGAGCCATCAGAGCTATTTACAATCTCCGCCGGTGCGATTCTTTAAGGGAACTGTTTAAAGAAATTAACATAATGACGGTACCTTGTCAATATATCTATGAAAACATCATGTATGTTAGAAAAAATCTTCATCTTTTTAGCAAAAGAGGCGATAGACATAATTATGTTACAAGAAATAGGGATCAATTAGTTCAACCAGGTTTCAGACTGGCTAAAGTGGCCTCTTCTTTCATGGGGTACTGTTTGAAATGTTATAATAAAATACCACCCCAAATATTAGACCTCAATGAAACGAAATTTAAATCTTGTATTAAACGCACACTATGCAGGCAAGCATTTTATAAGTTGGAGGATTATATTCAAGATAAAAATGCTTGGCTCAATGCTGGTCCAGCTCCACTACCACTAGGGCGTACTAATTAGTTGATTAGTTGGAAACTAATATTATTATTTTTTAATTTGAAAGACAATTGCGTTGTATAATGTAGAAGCACTTTTTTTCAAGTTTGTGAATGTGAAGCACCATGGAGCATTTTTATTAGGTTACAACTTTTTTTTTTTTTTGACATTACGAGCATGGCAGTTGAGAGTTTGTCATGCTCACTCAAATGTCTCGCTGTTGGTGGCACGTGTTATTGGGTCGTTCAGTTCCCTTCAAAATGGTTGAGCTGAGTGGGGCTGATGCATGCGTCATGCTCGTGAACGGGTGCCGTCAGATGGGACTGGTCATCTCTTAGCTGCCAGTGGCTTAATTCAGTTTCTATCTTTTAATTATTTTACATTTTTATTTCATTATCGACATTGTGCTCACATGATAGAAGCAACAAGTAATATGTAACCAAGCATTATATGTAACACATATTATGATTTAAAAGAGTGTCCATGGAGTTTCTTGCACGTTTTTCTCCATAGAGACCTACTCTTTGGAACGTGCAATTTAGCTTCACTTTTCTTGGACTGACCGACATTTGACTATTCAAAAGTGCCTGTAAATGGTCTATTTGAAATAAATGATTTGACTTTGACTTTGACTTTAGTAGGAGCACAAGAGTGGTTTCAGTCAGTAAAAGTCCGTCACACCCTTGCGATCTACCTTAGAGCAAGAGAAGTCATGGAATGGTTTTAAAACTAAAAAAACACTCCCCAGACTTATGCGATTCGGAATTCCAAATATGTATGAGGAAAGTCCGAGCTTCTTTTATAGATTTCTCTCGAAAATAAAAAAGTTAAGTGGAAAGAAACCAAGAAAAAACTAATAGTAGTTACGTCACATTCAAAGAAGAAAACATAAATAATGCAGCACCTTTTTGAGAAAGTAATTATTTTCTTTCTCTTCAACATGCCCTGTTACTCACACACTATTCCTGGACCCGACATGAAGGATTTATTATGATATTGCCGCAATTTATTTGTTTTATATTTGTTTTTGTATTTATTCTTGAGAGCTGTGGTGGCCAAGTGGTAACGGTCCCGACTTACAAGTTTTGATCGCGGGTTCAAATCCAGCCTGGGGCATTACTTTGTGTAATTTATTTCATCACCACTACTCTCGAAAAAAATTCGAAGACATGTGACATCCACGAACCCGCACTGGGCCCGCGTGGTAGATTACAGTTGCCACAACGGATCTTGAGCGGTTGCGTAGAAGTCAAATATTCGGTCTCTTTAGTGGTACGAACAGACGCGGAGGCGGGGAGTGTCAGTGATTGACTCGCCGCGCCATCGCGTCATAGACGTCACTCCTGATTCGTTCCCTGCGTTGCAGCATGTATCTAACAACGAAGACGATTGGCTCGCTAATGTATGGAATGCGCAAAGCGATCCCCACTCTGACGCCGAGCGCTCAACATCCGTTTTGGCAACTGTACCTATGGCTCATTCCCTCTCCTAGAGATGAGGCTTGAGTCTCAGCAGTGGCAACATTATAAGGGCGACTATGCTATGCTATTTGTTTTATACCAACCATTCGTTAAAATGAATCTTTTTTGCAGAGGAAAGCAAAGGCTTTAATTTCTGTATTCTCGTTCTATCGTAAAATAAACGTATATTATCTCTGACACCGGCCGGAGAGCGAGCTACCCATTGCTCACTGTCCGCAAGCCCGCGCCTACGGTGGCCGGAAATCGGGATCAGAATCACGGCGGCGGCGGCGGCGAGTGCGCCGTTGGCTGATGCAGTCGGCCTCCTCCTTTGCGAACATTACTGCTTCGCAGAAGTCGGCGACTGACTGCTACTCCTCCTCCCTCCGGACCATGGCCTCAACCAAGGCTCGGCGCAAGAGGTCTCCGCCGCCGATCGCCCCCACGTGGGCACGGCGGTGCTCCGCCCAAGCAGGGCACACCTCGATTGTGTGCTCCACCGTGTTCTCAGGGCGTTCCGCACAGTGGCGACACCCGGGCGTCTCTTCCGCTCGAATCCGAAACAGGTACCTCCCGAACGTACCATGACCTGCGTCATGCGGAAGGTAAGGACGCCGTGAGGTCTTTCCAGCCACGCCTCAAAGACTACCGCTATGATTGTGGCGTGCCCAGCTATCTCTGACACCTGCAGTCTTACCAAGAAGTAACGTGTTACCCAGTAACTGGTCTTTTTTTAGGTAGAATATATTTCAACGACTTGTCCAGCTCTAGATTGGAGCGGGAGAGAGGGGTCAGTAATGTATACCTAATATGATTTTTTTTTTTTTTTTCTAATAACTAATTTTTATTATCATAACCCACATTGAATATAATATCTCACAAAAGACATGAAACTTATTTAGTCTAATGATGGTGAGGCGCATTAGTTTATTAAGAGCCTATTCACTCTTGCCTTAAAGACACCTAAATTATAATCAGACGGGAAGACCGCAGCAGGCAAATTGTTCCAGTCCCCTACGTGGTATAAGCGACGAGGCGAAACGCTTGGTCCGGACCGTAGAGGTTTTATCAACATTATTGTGACTTTTTGCGACCTCTAAATTCGTCAATTAAATAACTAAAAGTTAGTTTAGTACACGTGTAGTAATATTTTTAATAGTTGACCTGACTGGATATGACTTGTGACTGATTTTATCATCTGCCAGATAGTCCGACGTTGACTGGCCTGTTGGTCTAGTGGTTAGTGGCCCTGACTGCTATGCCGGAGGTCGGGTTCGATTCCCACCCAGGACAAATGTTTGTGTGATGAGCATAATCATTTGTTCTGTGTCTGGGTGTAATTTATCTATAATATGTATGTATTTAGAAATATATAAGTATGTTTATCAGTTGTCTAGTACCCATAACACAAGCTCTGCTTAGCTTGGGACTAGACGGCGTTGTGTGGTAGTTGTGGAATACTATATTATTATTATTATATTAGTCCACCAACCCGCGCTGGGCTTGCGTGGTGGACTAAGGCCCATTTCCTCTCATAGGGAAGATGCTTGGGCTCCAGCAGTGGAAACATTTGGCGATTCATACTATGCTATGGAAACGTTTACAATATTCCTTACATTGAACTGTAATTGTTTTCTTCCTCATTACTCTTTTACTTCCTCAACCTTTAATCTATTTTTTTTATTAATATAAGCCAGTGCTTGACTGCGATCCCACCTGATGGTAAGCAGTGATGCAATCGTAGATTGTGAGGTGCACTAGTATATTAAGAGCACAGAAATCTTAATAATTGCCTTATTATTAAGATTTCTGTGATTAAGAGCCTATTCACTCTAGCCTTGAAGACACCAAAATTACAGTTAGACGGGAAGACTGCAGCAAGCAAATTGTTCCAGTGTTATATTCCACCATTTGCGATTTTACTTTCATTTTAACTAAACTTAAAACAAGTTTTTCATGTTTTTGTTTTCATAGCTAGCTTTTATAGCACGGTATAATACTTATATAATAAATACTCGTCAAGACGAATCATACGAGCCCAAACTCGATGGGGTTGTGTCGTTTAACTACCAAGCTCCTATAGCCATCTTGCGGTTTCATCATCAGATCAGCTCTCCATGGTCATAATAATTGTCCATTGTCATCTGATTTACACATTCATACAAAATGGGACGGGAAGTGGATCAAATTTAATTTGCAAGATTTGATTACAGACAAACATCGGGACAGGTGAAACTAAAATAAAAGTTTGGAATAACATATTATTGATAACTGTGTCTAAATTGAAATCTAATTGAATAAATGTTGAGATTTTTATTCCACTTTACACTCGTATTTTGTCGTAGTTCACGTTAGATGTAAGTATATTTAGTATTTCAATTTCTGTGTATATTTAGAACTTTTAATATATCTTCTATTTTCGTAACATTTATAGATTCTATTTTTTAGGGTTCCATAGCCAAATGGCAAAAAACGGAACCCTTATAGATTCGTTATGTCTGTCTGTCTGTCTGTCTGTCTGTCCGTCCGAATGTCACAGCCACTTTTTTCCGAAACTATAAGAGCTATACTGTTGAAACTTAGTAAGTAGATGTATTCTGTAAACCGCATTAAGATTTTCACATAAAAATAAAAAAAAAGCAATAACTTTTGGAGGTCCCCATACTTAGAACTGAAACTCAAAATTTTTTTTTTCGTCAAACCCATACGTGTGGGGTATCTATGGATAGGTCTTCAAAAATGATATTGAAGTTACTAATATCATTTCTTTCTAACTTGAATAGTTTACGCGAGAGACACTTCCAAAGTGGTAAAATGTGTCCCCCCCCCCCTCTAACTTCTAACATAAGAGAATGATAAAACTAAAAAGATTATGATGTTCAATATCATGCAAACTACCAACGAAAATTGGTTTGAACGAGATCTAGTAAGTAGTATTTTTTTAATACGTCATAAATCTATAAAAATACACTATTATATTAGACATCCATCAAAGTTACAACGAACTACAAGAACTTTTATATTATGTTACTTGCTGCTACGGAACCCTCCATGGGCGAGTCCGACTTGCACTTGGCCAGTTTTTTTGATATTTGAAAGGTTTAAAGAGCAAATGAAGGAACATGTGGGTTATAGTCAGTAAAAGTCTCGCACACCCTGTCGCTCCAACCTAGAGCGAAAGAAGTCATTCGATGACTATTCACTTCAAAAGAAAAATTAGACAGTATTACTAAAATTTTTTCACCGATAGAAAGCTGCTTTATTCCTGAGTGACATAGGCTATATTTTATGTATGTACTCGAGCGAAGGCTCGGACAAAAGCTAGTGTTTTATAAGTTAATCAAAACCACTACTGACTGCCTCTGAAATGAAACCTAGTAAAAAACCAAGATTGAATTGCGTTCCAAGAAATGTCATCTAGTTAAATTAATTCCTGGATACGGAGGCAAGATACCCATCTAGTTTCTTCTCAGTGTACCAGGAAAACAAAGTCTGTGGTACAGTAGATTAAAATTTCAAACGTTCCTGGAATACGAATAACCTTTATGAGAAAAATGGTCTGTTTTAAAAAAACAAAGACTTGGGTAATTATTAGGGTAAAATGAAATGTGATGTAGTCAACAGTGGTTGAACAATCAAGGTTGATCAAGAGATCTTGATCATTTTACTAATAGAATCTTATGAAAAGAATGATATTTATGAAGCCTTTTATTATCCACCAACGCTTAGATATTAGGTACTAAAGAGAATGAGTGAAAAACTTTCTTTGTTAAAAGAAATAAGTTTTCAATGAAAATTTTGATACAACCAGTAGAAAAAGCTTATCATTGTGACCGAGTAAAAATTCGCTTGAGACACAGGCGAGGGTATTATGGTTTGAGTTCTGCAGTGGCAAGTCTCTATGTGTATCATACGACTTTTTTCAATACCCTTACGAAAAAAAAATGAAATGGGTACTACTCAGCGACTTGTGGGGGTCGCTTAGAACTCAGCCTGATTCGATAATACAAAAAATTATGACGGGGTGTCCTCACACACTTTACCGCACTGGTGCTGAAAACAGTAAATTGCGCGTCTAAAAGCGGTGGGGATAGCAGTAAGTTTTCGAAAAAGTGTATTGAAAACTTTTTTTAAAACAAGTTTTCATTGCGCGGTAGTAGGTAGCTAGCACTCATAAAGACCATTCCAAAGATTTCAAACACGATGGAGTTATCTTTTGCACTCAGTAGTTTCTACGCCTATTATACGATTCTATTATCAGATTAGCCCCATGGCACCACATTGATGCACTTTCATCCAAATTAGGCACATAAGTAAACCAATTTTTAGCAAAATCGATTACTGATGGCCGTTTCAAAATCCATTTAAAAGATTTGCGTTTAACAAACATACAGGCGTACATACAAACATCTCCCTTGCCTTTTTCCACTATATCTTTACATAAGATTTGAAGGAGCTTCAGTCATTATAGTAGATAAATCATTCAGTTATCTGCTAAGGGTGTCGTTAACGATGGCTTAGGGAATTATGTCGAGACTAGAATTGTTCACAACTACACCCAATTGCATATTTATCTAGTCTGAACTGTATACTGTGAGTTGAATTTATCTGTTACTATACTCTGTTCAAAATAACATTAGAAATTTATGAAAAGCTTATCACTGTCCGTTCAACCGATTTTTACTTTTATTACGTTGGTGGCATGACAAATGGTGGCTGCAGTAAACAGTTCGTATTGTAACCACTTTTTTGCTTTTAATGCCATTCTTATGCCTACAAAATAGAAGTTAAAATCGGTTGAACAGACAGTTAATAAGGTTTCTTTAAATTTCTATTCTTAACGCGAATAGGGTATAGCTTCTGCCATTCAAAAATTCATTTTTGCTGCTTTTGTACTGGGCAAATGTTGTGTGATGAGCGCGATCATTTGTTCTGTGTCCAGACACTATTATCTTCTACACTAATATAAAAAAGAGGTAAAGTTGTTTTTTTTTTGTTTGTAGGAGGTAATCTCTGGAAGTACTGGTCCGATTGCTAAAATTTTTTGCTTCCGATTGCTGCTTTATTCCTGAGTGACATAGGCTATTTTTTATGAGTGCGAGCAAAAGCTAGTAATAGATAAATTGTATGTTTTTAGAAACATATAAGTATATTTATCAGCTGTCTAGTACTCATAACACAAGCTCTGCTTAGCTTGAGACTAGACAGCGTTGTGTGATAATTGTGGAATATTATATTATTATTATTTGTTCTGACAAAATCTGTCCAGTTCGTCTCGCGTCCTTCGTGGTCTGCACTGACCCCATATCAAGGGTAGGTATCTTGGGGTTGGGGTATAAAGTACAACTTTAATAATAGATTAACAAAATTCCGCAGTGACTTAATAATGACCTTATTCATTTTAATTAAAATCCTGAAAAAATATAATAAATACGTGTAATCTATAATAAAAATATATTTCATTGTAAAGTGAAACCCAAGTCCCTTCTAAAAAATAAATAACACTAAGATTGGAAATTCAAAAGTTGAAAAGTTAACGCTTACGAAATCACATTATTTTTCGAAAATATGAAATTATAGTCCTCTTGGGCTTTACTTACTAACTATATTTGCTGACATATTTCTAAAGTTTTTCAATAAACGCGAAGTTTCCATGGAAAAAAAAAATTAAAAATAATAGCCAACGAGATTTTATATCCAAAGATTTTTTGTTTTTGATATTTATGATTAACAAGGCGTTGCATGGTTTATTTTATTTTTATAGATGAGTGATTTATTTGTTGGAATATAAGTACAGACAGAATAAAAGATCTTCTTCCTGCCCTTATCCCATATTACTAAAAAAAAAATTACAAAAAAAAAAATAATAATAAGTAATATATGTTTAATGTAATGAATAAACGAATAATAAGTAATAATATTACTTGGGGTCGGCGCAACACGTTTTCTTCTTCCATTCTGTCCTGTCACCCGTCAAACTATCACTAACTCCCTTTTCTTTCATATCACTTCTCACACAATCCATCCATATTTTTTTCGGCCTAAAACAAAACAAAATAAAATATACAGTCGTTTATATTGAAATGATACTAAACGACACTCTCAAGAGAACCGAAATTCATAGGGTACTTCCCGTTGTCCTAGAATCCTGTAATGTGGCATGAAGCAAGGTCTTATAGCATATCAGGCAAAAAATCTGGAAACTGTAAATTTATAGTTACGTCACATAAAAAAAAAAAAAACATTTTTTTGCGATTCCAAAAAATCTTCGTAACTCAATTCAGGAATTGAACTGTTTTCATAGGTAAGTTAGTACGGAACCCTCAGTTCGTGAGCCCGACTCGCACTTGCCTAGTTTTTTGTTGGTAATTTCTATGACAGAACAACGTTTGCAGAGTTAGCTAGTATTATTACAATAAGTCAAACTCAGCGTAACGAAATTGAATATATTTTATTTTTATTATTAAAATTAGTTTCAATTTACTATTTCAGCTGAATTTTTTAAAGTTAGTCCAGACAACGTGGGTGTAAATGTTAAAATCTGACATTTCTTTTTAACAGTATATATTATCAGCTCTTTATATTTAACAGTATTATTTGTATAGCTTTTGCTCGCATTCATAAAATATAGCCTATGTCACTCAGGAATGAAGCAGCTTTCTATCACTGACAAAAATTTTGCAGTCGAACCAGTACTTTCAGAGAAACCTACAAAAAAAAAACAAACAAACTTTACTTCTTTATAAGTGTAGATAATATACTTATTATTTACACTATCACTATTTATTTATTTTAGCACAATGAAACAGCCATTAATACTAAAATAATTAAATTCTTTCACTCTGTCTTCTCACGGAACCGTAAACGTCCGTTAACTTTCTTTCTTTTTGGTAGTATCATCACAGCACTGATTGGTTGGATTTGTTTTTTCACTACAGCATTGTTTGAGAGCAGTGGTGGCCGAGTGGTAATGGCCCTGACGTACGAGTTGTAGGTCGCGGGTTCGAACCCAGCCAGGCGCATTACTTCGTGTAATTTGTTTCATCATCCATCACTGCTCTCAAAACGGTGAAGGAAAACATTGTGAGGAAACTGGCATGTCCTAGAACCAAAAATTCGGTTGGCGGATTACGACCCATTCCCTCTCCTAGAGAGGAGGCCTGTGTCCCAGCAGTGGGAACATTAAAAAGGCTGATGATGACTACAGCATTGTTTATACGTATGTATCTAAGTATGTATTTACTATTGTATTTGTTTCTCTTCTGTTTGTCTAGTTTATAAAGTTGCACCTGCCATGTTATGTTTCTGCACCACGCTAAGGTCGACTGGAAGATAATGCCTAAGGCCCTTCTTTGTGCAGTGTTATGTGCATAAAGCTTTAAATAAATATTGTCTTCCATCCATTAGCAATCAAATGTAATCCAGGGTTGGTCTCCACGAGAGTGTTTTCTTTTTTTGGTGGGTAAAGATTATCCGAATGACATCCCCAGCCCTTGGGCGGAGCGGGAGATAATGTCAGACTCTTACTGACTAAAAACCCACCCCGTTCCTTTCCACTTGCAGCGAGCTACCTATTGCTCGCCGTCCGCAAGCCCGCGCCTGCGGTGGCCGGAAATCGGGATCGGAATCCCGGCGGCGGCTCGGGCGTGAGCGCCGTTGCCTGATACAGTCGGCCTCCCCCTTTGCTGGCATTACTGCTTCGCAGAAGGAGGCGACCGCCTGCCACTCCTCCTCGCTCCGGACCAAGGCCCAGCGCGAGATATCGCCGCCACCGACAGTCGCCCCAAACAGGGCACATTTCTACAGAGTGCTCCACCGTGTTCTCCGGGCGGTCCACACAGTGGCGACACCCAGGCGTCGCTACCGCACGCATCCGGTGCAGGTACCACCCGAACTTACCATGTCCGGTGAGAACCTGCGTCATGCGAAAGGTGAGGACGCCGTGAGGTCCACGAGAGCGTTGACCATCGTTAGCATACGCGGTATAGAGGAGGTGGATCGAGCTACAGTACGATAAAATAGGACATTCAATTCCTCTTCTTCTTCTTTTCGTGTCGATGCTCTCAAACTATACTTCTTTTGACCAATATTTGGCAATCTGTACAGCTCTATTGTTGGCCTCGTATAGATCCTGAAAACTGCAGGTCGTTACGCAGGATGGGCAGCGTGCAGGTGGCGCATGTCTTGTGGAGAGGCTCCACACTGGCAGTGTTAGTGATGGGTCGAGGAAACCCCATTTGGACTGATTGTTTTTACAGCGGACAACCTGGCATTCAATAATTTTATGCTTTTTAGAGCCGGCGATTGTAATTATTCTCAATAAATAATTGACACAACTCTGCATATAATAAATCGGACGCCATGTTATTTGGTCAACAGCCCGCCTAACCTTTACAATTCGTAAGGATACTACGTGAATGCGAAGTATTGAATCAAATCCCTATTATAATATTCAAAAAGGCGTTTAATATACCGCTAACATTTTATAAGAGTGTAACCGATAAGGTTAAGCGTGGGTGGGTTTGCCCACTTCTCTTTTATGGAGCTAGCAGACTTATAAGTGCCAAAGTACGAAAAGGGCACACAGTTTGGTTTCGTAGGCTGGCAAACAGGCTCATGAAACCTGATGAATTTAGAGAGGTCACACGTGCTGACTTTTTCCACAAACGTAGTTTTTGCGCAAGTCGGACTCGCCCTCGTAGGGTTCCGTACCAAAAAACGGCAATAAAATCACGTTTATTGTATAGTACTTAAATATTTATTTTATTCTGGTTTTAGTATTTTAAAGTTTCGTGCCTCAAAAGGAAAAAACGGAACCCTTATAGGATCACTTTTTTGTCCGTCTGGCTGTCTGTATGTCAAGACCCTTTATCTCAAGAAAGCGTGCATGTATCGATTTGAAAAAAACATATACTCAGGTCTGCGGTTCCTTGAAGCTGTGAGAAAATCAAACTTCTGAGTTATTATTTGGAAGGTTTGTGAGGAGGGCACAGGAAGCGTCGACCAGGGACATTATCAACGCTAACTTGAAGATCGCCATACAGCATCGGGACAAAACAGTCGTCGAGGCACTGATTCGCCTGCTTAGGCAATAACGGGCTGAAGTAGCTTTGGACGACGCGGGTATTGCTCGTGACGGTTGGTTTTTAACGTAAAACAGCGACCGGTCTTGGAGATGATAAACAGCGGTTGAAGACATAAACATAGCGTTACCTGTATTATGAAATTCAGTGGAAAAAAAAATGCAAATGTCCTACCTTCCAGAGTAAAAAAAAAGAAAAAAAAAAAAACGGAAAGGCAAAACAAACACTGTATTTACAGAAGTAGTTATAGTTATTGATGATATTATGCATTTATGGTTATTGATGTGTGTATTTATATTGTATAATATTAATTATAGTTATGTATCAGCTGGGGGGCTGTTTGCTTGGGCGGCATTTTGGGCGGCGGGGGGTTGTATGTGTGTTGAAGGTTGGGAGAACCCTGATGTTTGATGCGTTCATGACTCGTTGTTGCTTGGGTATCGCTTCGGGCTGATGGCTTCTCAGCCATGAAATTTTGACGGGATTTACTGTAGTAGCTTAAGTGCTCTGGAGTGACGCCACTTGCACGTGGAGTTGCCCAGCAGCAAACAATGTAGAACTATTAAACAAGACCACGGACGTCATGTCTGTGGTTTAAATGTAAGGCAGGAGTGTGGTTTTAGTCAGTAGGAGTCTGACACTGCCCAGACTGGCTCGTTTGTGAGGCAGCCTGGCCGTCCATGAGGATTTCCCACTCCTGCCGAAAACAAAAAAAAAAAAAAACTTCTGAGTTAACGAAAAAAAGATACGGCCGTTTAAGTTGCAAAAAACAGAATTTGGCATGAAGCAAGGTCTTATAGCACAAGTATAGAAAAAAAATCCCAAAACTGTAAATCTGTTGTTACGTCACAAAAAACAAAACCGGTTTTTTCGATTCGAAATACCTTCGTAACTCAATTCGGGAATTGAACTGTTTTCATTGGTAAGTTTATACCAAACCCTCAATGCACGAGTCCGACTCGCACTTGCCCGATTTTTACTTTATAGCGGCAACAGAAATACATCATCTATGAAAATTTCAATTGTCTAGCTTCATAAGTTTACGAGATACAGTCTGGTAACAGTCAGACGGACATCGGAGTGATAGCAATAAGGTTGCGTTTTTACCGTACGTAACCCTAAAAACAATTTCACTTAGATACACAAGCAAAATCAACACATAATCTGATACTACTGGACATATATAACGGATGCAAAACGTGAACCATGAATCCGATTTACACAATTTGGTTTCCTAATATCCCAGAGGAGTTTAGGAGTTCCAACCTTCTTCAATACTTTCACATACAATTCAGGAAACTTTGAAGAGTGAATCTTTTATTCAGGAATATCCTTTGAGGTGGAATTTCTAGTTTATCGGTTTGTTTCAATATTATACTATTTGATCTAAAAGTGACGAGATAGAACTTTAAAAGTACCAATGGTTCTTGCGGTGGTGTAGAAATATAAGATGAAAAAAAATGAAAAATGTTTTATTCAATAACAAAGTTTCAACAATACTGAGGTCTTCTTTTTAGGGTTCCGTAGTCAACTAGGAACCCTTATAGTTTCGCCATGTCTGTCTGTCCGTCTGTCTGTCTGTCTGTCCTCGCTTAATCTCTGTGACCGTTAGCACTAGAAAGCTGAAATTTGGTACCAATATGTATATCAATCACGCCGACAAAGTGGTAAAATAAAAATTGGAAAAAAATGTTTTATTAGGGTAGCCCTATATGTAAAGTGGGAAGTGATTTTTTTTTTAATTTCATCCCTAACGTGTGATATATTGTTGGATAGGTATTTAAAAATGAATAGGGGTTTACTAAAATTACTTTTTGATAATGTCAATAATTTCGGAAATAATTGCTCCAAAAGTAAAAAACAATGTGTCCCCCCTCTCTAACTTTTGAACCATAAGTTTAGAAAATATGAAAAAAATCTGAAAAGTAGAACTTTATAAGGACTATCTAGAAAAATCATTTTGAACTTGATGGAAAGAAAATTTTTGGTCAAAAAAGACAAAAAGGATGTACAAAATAATTTCTGGACTAAGTTTGTAGTATAATCGTATATGCAAGCATTTTTTTTTAACTTCGTTTACTTATTTTATTATCCTGAACGTATCTTCTTTCAAACAAAGAAAGAATTATTAAAATCGGTTCTCGCAATCCAAAATTACCACCGAAAACTTCTTCTGGTACCATTAATTAGTAACCCAATTTCCCGAGAGATGGCGCTGACTTTTAGGGTTTTTCCTGAGTTGATGGGGTCGGGTATTATCGAATTGTTCGGTTGGTCTCTCCTCGGCATTGGCGGCATTATCTTATAACTACATAAAACTTCTATCAGGAACATGCTAAGGCAATTTACAACAAAACTACAATTCATTTTTTTAACGCCATCTATCAAAATGTTAAGGTAAAAACCAGTTCATAAATGGTTCGATAGATGGCGTAGCGTAATGACGTCGTCTTTTTAAAAGTCGATGTTAAGATTTTCCGTTTCATGACCTACCGTGGTAAAAAATCGTTTCTTCTTTAATATATTCGTAATTTTACGAGTGCACAATCGCTGAAATTTCTACTACTTGCCTATTGTTTTAGTTATTACCGTCCTTTGTGGGCCCATTTTTATTAGAGTTCCGTACTTAGTATATCAACGTAACAAATAGCCTTTTTTTAAACTCATAAGTGGGAACACTTATTGTGACGGACGGGAAACTACGGAACCCTACACTGAGCGTGGCCCGACACGCTCTTGGCCAATTTTTTAAGTTTGAAAATACCTGTGCCAGGAGAGGCCGCTCTTTCTTAACTTGATTACACTTTTGTATCATAATCTATATGAGCGTGCAGGCAATGTGGGGCATGTGTATGTGAAAGCTTGAGTTATGGTGTTCGTGACGGTGAGTTTATCTGTTTGTGTCTGTGACCGTGTTTTTGTATACGTTTGTGCATGTGTGTGAAAAAATATATCACATGATAGATGAAACTTAATAGAAAGGTAAATAGAAAAGAAATAAGTACTATTACATTGTAAGGCTGCCATCAGACGGATTGCATCGTAGCAACCGCGTGCAGTCAACATATTCAACTGCATGCAGTTATCTACAGTCGTATCTGCCTTTACGCAGTTGAAGCCACGTATGAAGCCCAGGAGCTAAGTGTGATCTTTAAGAACTTCAAAATAAAGATGACATTGATCGCATAATGCCAATGTGCATTCGACACGACTTCACTTGACTTATTACTGCACAGTAACTGCATGCGAACGGCGGTGGACAGCATGCAGCGACACTACACAACTGTAGCCGACCACGCGAAGTTGAAGGCACGACTGCATGAAGTTGATTTTGACTTCACTCGATTGATATCATGACTGCACGAAGTCGGACGTACAACTGCATGCAGTTAAATATATCGACCGCACGCGGTCGCTGCGACGCAGTCCGTCTGATGTCAGCCTAATGAACAACTATATTGCGAAAAAGGAATCCAACCAATCAATACTGTGATGATTCTACCGACTTCTTGCGAATATGTTTAGGCATCTTCTTTTTTAATCAACTTAAAAAAGAAGGAGGTTTTATGTTCGGCTGAATGTATTGTTGTGTTTTGCGATTTTTCGGTCAATCGTAGACCGATTTTGAAAATAGTTGTTCCCATAGAGATAATGTTATAATTTGACGATGAATTTTGAGGATATGGAACGTAACTCCTTATAGGATCACAGCAGAACTGTCGTAAAGTAAAATTTCTTTGTTTATACGTGTAGTCGATGACTGACTGAACGAAGAGGGGAGGGGATATATCGAAATGATCTGATAATTAAACCGGAAGTTACGCATCGGAACTCTGCAATAAATCAATGTTACCTAACCGTGTTTGGGATTATTAGGATTGTCATGAGATGCACTCTGGCTGTAAGGTACTAATGAGCTAATCTGATGATGGAAGGTAGGCACGAAAAATTCGTCATAAAATAATGTATCCCAGCCGTGGCTTGGCTTTGTCATGCAGTGTTTATGATTAAATTCTCTAGGTACCTTACTATAGAACTTGCACACTTTAAGTTTGACTGAGGGGTGCTTTTAGGGTTCCGCACCTCAAAAAGAAAAAACGGAACCCTTATAGAATCACTTTGTTGTCCTTCCGTCTGTCTGTCTGACTGTCAAGACCCTTTATCTCGAGAACACGTGGAGGTATCGAGTTGAAATTAAAACCATATACTCAGGTTTGCGGTCCTTTCAAGCAGTGAAAAAAATCAAACTTCTAAGTTAAAGAATAAAAAAGATACGACCGTTTATGTCGCAAATAAACGTATATTTTGATACTCTCAAAGATCGAAATTCATATACTTCCCGTTGACCCAGTATCCTGAAATTTGGCACAAAGCAAGGTCGTATAGCATATGTATAGGGAAAAATCTGAAAACAGTAAATTTTTTGTTATATACGTCACAAAAATAAAATTTTTGCTGTTCGGAAAAATCTTCGAGACTCTATTCGGGAATTGTAGTTTGCACGGAACCATCAGTGTGCGAGTCCGAGTCGCACTTGCCCAGTTTTTTAGTTGTGGTACCGATGATGAGGCTGACAATGAATCATGGTCGGCAAGAAATAAGGGATAATGCCCCAGTGAGTCGGGGTGATGATGTCCCAGTGAGTCGGGATGATGCCCCAGTGAGTCGGGGTGGTGCTGTCCCAGTGAGTCGGGATGATGCTGCAGGCTCCAGTGAGTCGGAGTAGTGCTGCTGGCTCCAGTGAGTCGGAGCGGTGCTTGTGCGACGTAGGGCTTGACTGCTGGCGTCGACCAGGAGAGGTTCTTCATAGCTCTTCATGTGACTGGCCGAAGGTGCGGTGTGCCAAGCCAAGGTCGCTGATGAGGCTGAAGGTGATGACCAGGTATGACCAGGTAGGCATGCTGGTGGTCAGGATACCCTCTATAGCCGTGGGTGCTGGCTGTATGGCTCGCTGCTCGAAAGCTTGAGGAAGTGATGATGACGTCACGAAGTAGTAGCTGCACGAAGGCTGCGCTGACGTTCTTTGTCGAGGGTTACCAGTTTGGAGGTAGGCGAAACAGAGAGTAAAGTCCCACATGCCTTCATTGAAAAGGGAGGATCCTCCGACCAGACAGGTGTTATAGTCTGGTGGGCGACTGCCCGATAGATGATTTCGGACTGTCGTATATGTTCAAATCGCGCGGAGAACTTTGATTGCGCGATGCAGGATTTCGTACTTTCTTTGTAGTTCTTATGTGGCGCCATAGATGTCGCTACAAACCTACTCTTGACTTTAAGACCCCCTAGGTTGTAATTTTCAGGAAACCTAGACTTCGGCAGGAAAATTTACTCCTTAGCTATACGCACTATTACTGTGTTGGATTTCCACCATTAATCAGTGGTGTAACACCGTACGTTTGCTGGTCTGATGATTCCGATTGTAACTTTATTTCAAAGAAAACAGACTAGTTGCCATTCTGATGTTCAGAGGAAGTTAATTCCAATGCGAGATCACCTGGACAAAGAAGGAGAACATGAACTTAAAATGATGTGAGGGACATTATAGTTGACGATTATTGGCGGACCGAAGATTTTTATAATGCACAGAAAAAAGGAATTGAATTTCTGAAGTCAGATAAGAAGACCGTAGCAAGTATTCAACAGCGCGTAGTGTTAGGAGCTGTCTGTAACAGCAGGGGCCCAGCTGGATCGAAGCCTACTGGGGCCAGAGTTAGCTCCGAAAGGTAGCTCAGCCCCGGTATGAAAGGCAACAAGGAACGGGGGGATTTTTTAGTCAGTAAGAGTCTGACACTATCTCCCACTCTGCCCAAGGGCGGGAGATGTCATTTGGATGATTTTTACCCACCAAAAAAAAAAGTGTTTCACGGACGCTTCCGTAAAGACCCAGCAGGGTCGAAGCCTACTGGGGCCATGGGTTCGCTTCTGAAAGGAAAACCTGGAGTCCTGGAACACTGGTCAAAGAAGGAACTCTCTCGGTCTGACACGCCCTCCCGCTTCGCCTTAGAGCGGGAAATGTCATTGGATGTTTTTTTTTTTTTTTTCCTGTGTGCCAAATAAACGTGGTTTCTTTCTTTCTTTCTTTTTCTTTCAACCTAAAAAAGGAAGACTTTTTTAAATCATTTCGTTAAGTAAATCTATCTGTCCGTGTTTTCATTTGTCAAGCTTTCATAAAATCCACAGTTTTCACATTTTAATCCTCGTTGTTTTTCGTGTAACTGTGTTGACACTCTTTTTGATAGATTACGCTACAAATGAGAATTCACAACGGTTTACATATTACAAAAAAAAAAAACAGTCAAGTGGGAGTCGGGCACGGAGGGTTTCGTGCACACTTGCATATGTAAATAAATAGTTCGGTTCTCAAATCGATTTTCGAAGACTTTTCCAAATCGCAAAATAGTACATTGTTACACTAGGGGTGAAAGTAACTAATTTAGTCCCTCGAATTAGCGACCTCGCTACGCTCGGCCGCCAACTCCTTCTCGGGACGAAATGAGTTACTTTCACCCTGAGGTAATCACTGTGCTTTTCATTACGAATACAAGGAAAGTAAAAATAAAATAAAAAGTTTGTAAAACCTGAGTCGTACATATGATTTTAGGTAGGTATCTTTCTTCTGATTTAGGCGGTAAAAGGTTTTCCACAACTGCTTTAGCCTCTTCTCTCATGAAATTAGGCGTTAAATCACTATTTTAAACTGATAAACATAACGTGTTAATACAAATCCCACTAAAAACATACCTGTTAAAAAGGGGGCCAAGTTCCTATCGGCTAATTGTTCGCCTAAAAAAGGGTTGAAATCCAATCTAGTGCCAAGTTTATATGCACTATAAAATCGATCATAATCATCTTCATCAACAGCCTAATCATCGTTAAATTTGAACTTGGCAGGTTTTCATGCTACACGTAACACTTGATTAATTGTATAATTAAAATTATTTATATAATTAAATTAACCTGCCAAGTTCAAATTTAACGATGATCAGGCCTCCACGCTTGGTAAGCGGGTTAGCGATCGCAGTGTAGTTGTTGCAATGTACAGAGAATGCTACAACTGCCCATTCTCTGGTGTGTCCCTTCGTTGCCTCTTAAGATACCCAGGAACCGAACTTGAATAGAGCAAAAACCCCAAGTATCGCCATAACCACCGGTATGTATATTGCTGAAATGATGATAATGTTTTATATTTTTTTTATGGTGGAAAAATCATCAATGACAACCCCCGCTCTTGTGCGGAGCGGGAGAAAGTGTCAGACTCTTACTGATTAAAAACCCACCCTGTTCCTTCAAGCCTTCATACTGGGGCTCGAGTTATTTATTTATTTTACAATTTATGTACACACAGTATAAAGAAGAAGATACAACATTATTATAAATGATGTACAAAGGTACTGCTTAATTCATGAAGAAATTTCTTCCAGCAGGCCTGTGAAAGGAAAGATCAGAAGAGATGTAGACAATAGTGTGCAGAAATAAGTAAAGAAGAAATCTTAAACTAATAAATACGTATATAACTATATATAATATACTAATGCTATCTTTCGTAACTAACCCTGGCCCCGGTAGGCTTCGACCCAGCTGGGCCCCTCCTGTTGCTGACAACTCCTGGAGGCGCGCGGGAACAGTGCGCGCCATCGACGTCTTGGGCTCGGCCCGGACGGTTACCGGACGGTCGGATAGCGAGCTACCCATAGCTCGCCGTCCGCAATCCCGCGTCCACGGTGGCCGGAAATCGGGATCGGAATCCTGGCGGGCGGCGAGAGCGCCGTTGCCTGATGCTATCGGCCTCCTCCTTTGCATGATAATGATGATCTTCACGCGTTGCTGACTGGTGCTTTTTACTGGCGACCTCAAGGTTCATGTATATGTCGCATTATGAGTGGCCGAGATTGTGAGTGATTGGTAGATGTGGGCATTGACATAGGTACTCAAACGAAAGATAATTTGAATCAGAATAATTTTATTTTATAACAGTTTTACAAAGGAAACAAACATGTGCTGGTACTGAGCGTATGCCAAGGCTGTCTAAGGTAGAATTCCGCACCATTATGTCTCTCCTCCAGCCCTCGCTGCATCCTTTCTACCGACAATCGTGTCCAAGCGGCAGGGTGCCGCTTGCGTTCCCGGTGACGATATGATTAGTTCACGGGACTAATTGTTAGATGGCGCTGTCCGTCGCACCACAACGCCATCAATCCACGACATCTAAATGGAACGGGAGCGAAGAGAATTATCAGTGAGAACGAACATGATATCTCGCAGATCCGCGCGATGCTCTAATGAAGTCAATGGCAAAAGTTACTTTCGTTAGATCGTACTTTGCATCGCTCTACGCAAACAGTCTGTGGGCTCGCTATTCGATTAGAAGCTGGATCGATTTTTTGGGGGCTGAGTCACCCGCGTCCGTAGGAGGATACCCATTGCTAGGCCCTACACGTGGTCCCCGGGTGGTGCTAATCAGGTGACACTAACTGGTGGTAGGTTTCGACCGACGGCTTGTGACCACCCACTGGGCAAAGACGTACCGTCAAGCGGCCTAGCCGTGTTTCGGTACGATGCCCGGTGTAGCCGATTCAGAGGAGTTGGGTCAAAGTGGCAGTTCCAATGCTTGCAGACCAGCCAGACTCGTGTTGGTATTGACGTATCGGGAGACTAGTCGTGGAGGGTAGCGGGATCCGAGGCACGGTGCACCGCTGGCCGACCGCAGTTAGTTGGGGGCCCAAGTAATGTGCCAGCCACACATGAAAGGCTGCCCCGCCAACTAGCGAAAAATCCCGGAATGCACCATCGTGCTGGTTGGCGACCAGATGAGAGGGCCCGATGGTCATTTCCGGGGGGGCTCGGGCGTCCCCGCAGTCTCCAGACTAGTACCCCAATGATGCTGTCCTGCCAGTACATGACTGAAGGTTAGCTGCATGGGACTCCATTTTACTTCCTTCTCTTCTCCTACCTCACTCTCAATATGACAAGCAATAAAAAGAGATATGTCAAACAGCGGCTGCACTCCCTCTCACTTAAAGTGCACCTCTGCAATATTAGAGGGCTGCACTCCAATCTCGCATCAGTCCATCATCACCTGGAGACTGAAAAACCATCTCTCTTTTTTCTTTCGGAGACGCAGATACGAAAACCGTCAGATGTGTCGTACCTGTCTTACCCAGGGTTTACCCTGGAGCACAATTTTAAACCGCACGCTGGAGTGTGTTTGTACGCCCGGGACGACATCTGTTATCGGCGTCTCCGCAACCTTGAAGATTCCAGGTTCTCAACGCTTTGGGCTCTGGTGGACACAGGCATGGATAAAATTATCTATGCTTGTGTCTACCGTTCGCACAGTGGCGATCAGGAGGCGACCGGGCTCATACAGTACTGTTACGCCATTAAACGTGAACCCGCCATATCTCCGAGAAAACAAAGAGTAGCGCGTAATAATTAAAACGCATTGCTGTTCGAAAAGTCTAGAATGGTTGTACGTAGCCAGCCTTAGAAAAATCTCGAAACATCCACAAAGTACTTACAACTAGTGGGTAGGCATTTATCTAGGATAAGGGAAATGATACTCTCCGACGTTAACAATAGAGTCGAAATTCGCATGAAAGTGACTCTTTTTACCACGAGCAATAAAAATGATTTATGACTTCGAGAAGCGATTCAATTGTTCTGGAATTCTGGATCGTTCGTGGGAAGTCGGTATCTAGAATTTTCTTGGCTCCGCATATAAATACGAGCCCCCGGCCGGAAGCGAGTCAGTTGTGATTTCGACTGCGATCAAGAGCGAACTACCCTAGTACTTGAAGTGATTTTATCTAACGACCTAAGCGATAGTGTAACGGTACTCTAGTGTTAATTGCGATTCGGATTATTGTTGACTGGACTATTTTGTTATTGTTAGTGGTGAATAAAGTTGTCTCTTAGTAAATCGGCATTTGATTACCCACGTACGTAACAACTGGTGTCAGAAGTGAAATGCCATTAACACCGAGGGACGACGAACAGCGACCACGAACAAGGAGGCAAATGGAGATGGATGCTGCGCGTCATCGTATGGAGGAGGAAGATCAGCCTGGTATGGGAGCAACAGCAGCTGCTGAGGTGCCAACAGGACCATCCTCGGAATTGAACCTCGCTGCGGTGTTGGCCGCCATGCAAGCTAGTATGGAAGCTGTCCGCCGCGAACAGGAAGCCGCTCGCCGTGATCAGGAGGCCAACCAGCGTAAGCTTCAGGACCTAATCGCAGCGAACCAGGAAGAAGCTCGCCGCGAACAGGAAGCCGCTCGCCGCGATCAGGAGGCTAAGCAGAACTTGATCCTCGATAAAATCGACCACGGCCTCGTCACGTTGGGCGAGAAGGTAAAGAATCTCACCTTGGAGGTCAAGGAGGTTTCCGCCCGAGCTGATAACCTCGAAACAAGAATTGATGGCCACGAAGATCGCCTGCTGGACATCAACAAAAAAATCGTCAAGCTCGAAGCGCGCGAACCCGTTGCTGTCGGCTCACCATCGCACACTCCCTGTGCATCCGCCGCAAAGTTTGATGTGCCACGTTTTGATGGCACGTCTTCCTGGACGGCATTTAAGTACCAATTCGAGACATTGGTCGAAACAAACCGCTGGGATGATAAGCAGTCTTTTGCGGCATTAACTTTGGCTCTACGAGGGGATGCCCTGCTGGTCCTAGAGAACCTTCCTCCGAACAGCAGGACGTTGGAGCGTCTTATGGAGGGATTAGACACTCGCTATGGAGACAAGCACCTCGAGCACGTTTTCCGCGCGCAACTTCGCGAGAGAACGCAGAGGTCGAACGAGAGCCTCCAGCAATGGGGAGTCGAGGTCGAACGGCTGGTCCGGCGTGCTTACATGTCGATGACACCAGAGATGGTGGAAGTAAATCTGGTGCAAGCTTTCATAGACGGTCTACGGGATCCTGAAGTCAGGGCTACGGTGCGACTCGGACACCACCAAACTCTAAAGAATGCGATGGCTCACGCTCTGGAAGTGGAAGCCGTACGACAAGATTCACGCACGCACAGAGTTCGGGAAGTGGTGGTCTCGCCGTCACTGCAACCACGTCAACGAGAAGTGGTAGCTGCTTCTTCGGCAAAGTCCCGCTATATTCCGACGTGTTACGGGTGCGGAGAAAAAGGGCACATTCGTACCGATTGCCCCAAGAGGAAGAGGGGGAGTGTGGACTCCGGAACTCAAGTTAACGAGGAGTCGTTAAACTAAATGTCGCCAGGGCCGCGGGGCGGGTGCTGGCTGGTCAACTGAAGGCCCCAACCATCACCATCAATCAAGTTCACAACGGAAATAGTTTGATCATCGAAGGGACGCTGAATCATCGTGCTTGCAATTTCACCGTTGACACGGGGGCGTCACGGACTGTTATAAGACCTGAGTTGCTGAAACGCACCATCTTGTGGCAAAGAGAGTCTCCATCCTGCCGACTTCAGACAGCGGTATTACTGGCTCAATTGTAGAGATGACATAGAGCAATGGTGTCGGAAATGTACAGCGTGCGCATCTGTGAAAGGACCACAGACTAGGAGCAGGGGCAGGCTTCAGCTGTACAATGTGGGAGCCCCATGGGAACGCATCGCTATCGACGTCGCTGGACCTTTTCCAGTTACAAATGACGGAAACAAGTACATAGTGGTGATCCAGGACTATTTCACAAAGTGGCCCGAAGTCTTCGCCATACCCAATCAGGAAGCGACGACAGTGGCGAAGAAGGTGGTCGAAGAAGTAGTATGTCGGTATGGCGCACCTTTGGAAATCCATTCCGATCAAGGCCGTAACTTCGAATCTGCGCTGTTCCAGGAAATGTGTACACTTCTGGGAATTTATAAGACACGCACCACACCTGCGCACCCTCAGTCGGACGGAATGGTGGAAAGGTTTAACCAAACCCTGGAGAATCACCTGGCTAAGGTTGTCGATGACCATCAGAAGGACTGGGACCGGTATATTCCACTATTTCTGATGTCTTACCGATCGGCAGTGCATGATAGCACGGGACATACTCCAGCAAGAGTGAATTTTGGCAGGGAGATGAGACTTCCAGTCGATGCCATAACTGGCGTGCCACCTGACAAGACTAAGCCAGTTACGGACTACGTAAGTGACCTTCAAGATCAATTGGACGAAGTGCATAAACGAGTTCGTGAGAATAGCATGAACACCAGCGTAAAAATGAAAACTAGATACGACCGTAATGCCAATGCCAAGGGATTTGAGGAAGGTACACTGGTCTGGCTCCACAACCCGCTTCGACGGAAAGGGAAGTCGCCGAAACTCCAAGCTCGATGGGAGGGACCTTACACCGTGTTAAAAAGGATTAATGACGTGACCTACCGCATCAAGAAAGGGCTAAGAGGGAAACCCAAGGTTGTCCATGTGGATAGATTGGCGCCGTATCACGGATCTAATAATGCTCGGGACGAGCATGACTAAGAGCCATATTTCACCGGGACACCCTGGTAGCGCCACTGGTTGCGCTACCATGGTGTCCCAGTGAAATATAGCAAGACACCAAACAAGACACCAGAGCAAAGATTTCATGTATCCTACGGATAATCTAGATTGCCTACGCAGCAAACACACTCTAAAATGTTCTTTATTTTCATTATGATTAAGTTCATATTGACAAGCAAACGGGGAAAAATGTACTGAACAAGACAACGAGAAAGGGTCGGTGTGTCCCTTTCTTACCTCTGTTTTAACTAGGGTAACCATGATTTTACAAAATTAATTGTTATTATTTTTGTCACTGCAGCATTTGATATTAATTAATGTATTTTTTTATATCGACAGCAAAGTACCAATAACACCAAACTGTCTGTCAGACCTGAAAACAAAAAAAATACTCGAATTTTACTAAGACGATTATCGTATGATTTTGTATGAAATGAGTCAGAGCCTGCGTGAATTTACAAAACGCACCAACGCGCGTGAGTGCGTAAAAAACCCGTACGATGATGCAGATCTGCACTTCCGCAAGTACGCGCGTAGGTGCGTCGACACGCAACGTGCAGCGTGATGCGTGGCAGTGTGATAATCGCTTAAAACACGCGGAAAAACTTTTTTAAATTCATAGCGGTAAAATATGATTTTCTTGAAAAAATATTTTTAGGCGGTATTGGTACTTCACGGTCGATAAATATAATATTCTAGCATTTGCCCGCGGCTTCGCCCACGGACACCCCACTCAGGAATAAAGCAGCTTTCTATCGGTGAAAAACTTTTTGCGATCGGACCAGTACTTCCAGAGATTACCTAATATGGCTTGTTCGTCAACTCGCTTAAGCAATTCGCGCGAGTCCGCGCGAGTTGGGACCTTCCGATTTCATCTACTTTTTCTGTCGTCCTCTCGCTTAAACGTATAAAATACCGTCAAATAATAACAATTACTATAAATAACTAGCTATTGCCCGCGGATTTTTTCACGCAGGCTATACCGGTTATCTACTTAGATTTCGGGATATTATGTTAAAGGTGAGGAATGAGGCGAGTAGGATGTGGCCAATGTACACGATACCCAAGTTACTTTAAAAAACATTTTACGTTACTTTTGACTTTCTCATGTTACCTGCACCTGCATGGTCCTCACCGAAAATGGCAAGTTCGGTCGGTTCCTGCATCGGATTCAGACGGCAGTAAAGCTCGGGTATTACTATTGTGTGGACCACTCGGAGGACACGGTGGAGCACCCGAGGACATGGTAGAGTTGTGCCCCGCTCGGGCAGAGCACCGCTGTTTCCTCGTGGAGGCAATTTTTGGCAACAACCTTTCACGCAGGGCCCTAGTTCAGACTATGGTCCGGAGCGAGGAGGAATAGCAGGCGGTCGCCTCTTTCTGCGAAGCAGTAATGTTAGCGAAGAAGGAGGCCAAAGGACCATCGGCCGCCGAAATTCCGAGCCCGACAACGGACCACGGTAGACGCGGGCTTGCGGACGTCGAGCAATGGGTAGTCCGCTATCCGGACGTCCGGTAATTAACCGAACCGAGCTCAGTCGTCAACAGCGCGTAGTGATCGACGTGCTCCTCAAAGAGATGACATCAAACCGTAGGAGTCCAGAAGGGCCGATGCCCGCAAGCTAGGACCCCGGCGAATTCCTGAAAAGGAAACCCGTAGTCCTAGAATGCAAAGGGCAACTGAAGGTCACAGGTTAATCGTGAAATGGAACGCATCCAAGATTTTGCTCATCGTGTGGGCGCTCTTAACTTTTTTGACACATACATGACGTATCGATACTGCATATTCACTCACGTGTATTTCTAAGTCTCCTATTCCGCTTACTTAAACGTGTGCATTAACTATTATTGGACGTCAACTTTGGTTGCTTATTGCTGATAATGTTGTGATTTGTTGGTAATTAATAGGTAAATATGCAATATTATATTATTGTAATGTTGATTTATAAGTGTTTTATTTTAAAGTCAAGTCGAATACAATTTCTAATACATTTTTAGTGGGTACCTATGTTATAAAATTTTTTTTTAGTTGACTGTACATAAATACGTCAGATTTTCAAGTCTGAGCGAGTTGACGACAGAAAAAGTAGGTGAAATCGGAAGGTGCCTGCTCGCTTGGACTCGCGTGTATCGCTTAAGGCCCAAGCGCCCGAAAAGAGCCATAAAACAGTGATTTTCTGAAGCCGACTTCTCGCTAACGGCCAGGTTAATAGGTTTGAAAAAAGGTTGCTTGTAGGTCCGGCTGGTATTTTTTATTTATAGTTTTTTTTTTATTGAGATAATAAAAACAACGAAAATTAAAAGCAAAATTATTTATATATTTTTGAAAAAAAATAGATACGTAGTCAATTTGACGAATATTACCAGAATTTTGTGATAGATTCCATTCATCGTGATATTATGCTCTCTATGCAAATTCTGGCATCCTGTTGCAGGTTTGTGTTGTTGAGAGCTGCAATTTAATCAGCTAGTGTTTATATAACAATAATAATAAATAATTTATTAGTTTGGTGGTGATCACTTGCTAAGCGATCTCCTGCTTGGTGAGCTCCTACATGTTTTCAATAGCGTTCATGTCTGGTGTATTGATTGACTAGTTTTTTTGTCCTATGATGAGTTCCCTGACAGTTTTTGTCTGACAATTATAGTGATGTGACCTAACGAAATTTAATCGATTTTTTACAATAACGAATCAGTTGGCAAAGGTAATGGAATCGGATTACCGATTTTAGATTTATAGATGATAAATGTGAAAGTTTGTATGTGTGTGTGGATGTTTGTTACTCTTTCACGCAAGAACTAGTCTACGGATTTTGAAGAAATTTTACAGTAAATTAAAAAACCTGACAAAAACTAAAAACCTGAAATAACGCGGGCGAAACCGCGGAGGACGGCTAGTGGTAAATAAAATGCAGTCTGTTTAAAATAATAATTTATTTATTATTCACTGTCAGAACTTGACTCTTGATTTGAACTCATATCCATGTCGGAATCGGAATCTTCTTTACTACTAACCGCGATGATTAATTATTGGTCCCTAATTCGGTCGATCCGGATATATTTATTCCAGTCCTCTGTTATAGTTCTCTGTTGTTAGTTCTGTTGTAGTTCTCATTAGTTTTATTTTTATAAAGGAATGTACAACTCTTTATTGTACTTGAGTTTTTCTTGTACATCATACCTTCATATTTTCTTATCTCATTGAACAAATCAGTAGTGTCATTGAGTTCATCTCTGTTTAACCTATTTAAGATAAACCCAGGTAAACCTGTTGCAATAAGATCTATCATTGTTTTGGAGTCTATCGATTTGTTTATGCCTAGCATTAGCCTTTCTTTTCTAATAGCGTAATCAATTAGTAGTCCTTCTTTATATCTAAACGCGAGAGCATATTATGTAACTATGTCCCATCCTCGGTTTTTAAAAGTTTCTAAAAATTTGTTTTTCCATTCATTCCATTCAGCCTTTATTGTTAGTTTTATGGCCATCGAGCTATACCAATCCAAACAAGATTCCTCTAAAAACAATCTCAATATATCTATTTTTGTTTCATCTTTTGATATATTAAAGCGCTCACACTCCTTTTCAAAATTCTCAATCCATTGCATTGCATTAGGGTTCTTGCTTGTGAATTTTTCAATAATAAATTTCTCTGAAATATGTTTTAGGTTATGTTGATTTTCTTTCTTTGTAGTAGTTTCTATTAATTTTTCCAAGATATGTTGGAAATTGTCGTTTATGTCTATTGGTTGTTTTGTGCTCATTTCTTCTAAATATTGATCTAAAAATTGCATATTACCTTCCTCATCTCTATATGTTTTCTTAAGATCTTCATCCAATTTTATCCATATTTTTCTACTTTGATATCTTTTTTTTATACTATTTTTTATTTTTGAGAAAGTATTCATTTTGACAATATATGTATGATGAATCACCGGCTTCAGCTCATCAGGTAAAACATAACATTTTCCTTCTTCTGTAGATATTGAGGTTATGGCTAATACATTTGATTTGCCATCATTTGAAGCTATCATCGTAAACTCAAATTGCAGCCGGTCCATCTTCTTTTAGTTAACAAAAATGTCGTTTTATAAGGTATATTATTGAGGATTTTCGAAATAAATCACAAATTGTTTCTCTGAAAACAAAGTTTTGTTTATTCAACATGCTTTTACAGTATTATGTAATAAATTATCGTTTAACTAAAGTTACACTTTTATCTCACCTGAAAACAAAGAAACGACATTAAAGTTCACTAATATCGCCTCCTCAATTATATCCCTTTAATTATCTCTCTACAAGTTTTTATAACAATAAAATGCACATATAATCTAAACATCATCTGTCATTGAATGATACGTCACCACGTATCCACAGCTTAAAAATTAAAAAATGAAATGTCATTTCCAAGGAGGTCATTTCATTACATATTTATTCCAGTCCTCTGTTATAGTTTTTTGAGTTTTTTCTATTACTTTTTTCCAATTTTACATGCGATTACAAGATGGCCGCTCCGATTTTGTCGATTAGTGTGTCGTCGAGTAGTGTCAATCTCTATTGGCAGAAGTTCCGTTTAACGCATTACACATTTTTAAGTTCTATACTTTTTTATTTTATTTACTTAATTTATTAACAGTTAATTATAACCACAATAATTTACTTAGTAATTTACGAAAGACAATATTTTTTTTATCATTTCATTTTTATTTTTTTTTTGCCAGTTTATTTTTTTAGTAATCTAAAGTAGTATGCGTGCCACGGAAAAAAATGAACTGTCAGGGAACTCATCATAGGGCAAAAAAGGTATAGGGTAAAACATTAATGTTTTTTAGCCAAGTATGCAGTAACACCCCTGGTTTTGTAGCACAATGCAGATTCGGGCATTAAAATGGACTCTTCGTCAATAAGGAACCATTCTTCGAGATGCGGCAGCAGTCCAGTTTCTAGTACTCGCTTGTACTGGTCATGCCTCACGGTCCCTTTCACGATATGTAGACTCTTGCTTGAGATTAAAGACTACATCATAATACTAATTGGGAATTTAGCTGTCTCTTAACACCGGTTTTTATGGAGCTATTCTCCAGGGCGTCGTCGGAAAGGAGCATTTTTTGAACGGACAAAAGAGCTTTTGTCAACCAAAACCTGAAACGTCGATTCATCGGAGAAACATGTCTGAAAAATTATATTATTTCATCAGATAATGGCAGAAGTTTATTAACAATGTACTGTACTATTTAAAGTCTTATTTTTAACCGACTTCAGTCTGAAACAGTCATATTTTGATGTTGTTTGGCCCTGTGCAATAGTCTCTTCTTAATGACCTCGGTGAGGCGTGGTTTTTTGCCGATGACCTATCAACTTCTCTTTTGCTTACTCTCGAAGAATTGTCTTATCGAAAACTTCTAGGCTCTCGTAGTTTGTAATCGTGGTAAGGTCTTACCTGTCTAATATACATATTAGTTTTTGATTAGTTTTCTAAAATATAATGTATTAATAACAACTTGAACTTCTTTAGAACACAATGGTTCGTAGTACGAACTAATCTATGGACACACTAGTAGAAAGGGATAGAGAGCGTTCTTGGGTCGCCACACCCAAGAATCTTTTATACTATCTGGATTGATTACGTAGACCTCAAAAATGTACTGAAGAGTACGATACAAGGACGCCCTTTTTTTAATTCTTTTTTATTTTGTTTTGTAGACTATTCCATAATGTGGGATGTCGTTAGATAGGTCTTTCAAAAATATTGCGAGTGTGTGAAAACTATTTATCAATTTAGGGATCCTATTCTGAATTATAAATATAGTTTTTTACCTAATGCTAGTTTTCAATTGAACCTTATTGAGTTAACAGATGAAAACCAGTTTATTTATTTATTTCCACACTGATAAGGTGTAATTTGTTAAGCTTAAAATAAAGAAAAAACAGGTTAAATAAAGTAACACTTATAGGTATTTCACCTAGTATGTTTCAGTACATTTGCTATTATTATCTTTGTCTTGGACGGCTTAATATTCTCACTTTGCTCAGATTTCTATAAACACACTTGTTTTTCCAATTTACTATGGACTTGGCAGAATAGTCGAAATCGGCTCGACTTGAATAAAGAATACACAAAAAAACACTAAAACGATCAAAATAACTTTAATTTCGGAAGTCGATGTTTCTGGTATATTTTGTTATTTAACACCGACTTCCGAATTTAAAGTTATTTTGATCGTTTTACAGTTACTGTAAAACAAACATAAGTAACTAATTGTTGTTATAGATAGTTTTTGTTAAAAAACTAACTGTTAGTTTGGTTTGATTCTATAGTTTTGTACCAACTTTATGGTTATATATTTTTGTTAAATTTTTTGTATATTTAATTGGCCATTATTGGTCTTGTTCATCAGTTCAACTTCATCAAATGATACTTTTTGACTGTAGTAGAATGTAGACTATGAATATGAATACAGAGACTTCTTGGTAAAAACACCAAAATCCCTATAGATATACACATATACATAATCAGCCTTTTTAATGTTCCCACTGCTGGAACTCAGGCCTCCTCTCTAGGAGAGGGAATGGGTCGTAATCCATCGAATTTAGAAGGAAAAAACAATCGAATTGAGAACCTCCTCCTTTTTTGAAGTCAGTTAAAAAAAATGACATCCACCTTCTTCAATTAAAAGGATGATATATTCGTAGCCACAACCCCCAAAAATGACTTTCATATCAATTTACTCAATTAAAGTTGTTAAAAATATTATTTTTAGTTTCATTCTATATCAGTAAATCAATACCTATCTAATTCTAAAAATAAGTGTGGTAGAGTCTGTCCAAAAAGTCAAACGACTTAGCTAATTATTAGGGTTAAATGAAATCTGATGTAGCTAACACTGGTTTAATAATCAAGGTTGATGAAGGGATCTTGATAATTATTTACTAGTAGAAGAACCTTATAAAAAGTATCGAATAGTATTTTTTTAATGATTAAATATTATACAAAATTCCCAAGTCGTTTTTTATTTTTATACTCATAACTAGGTACTTAATTTTATTTCGAAAAAGTATCAATGCATACAATCGCAGTATACGTTTTTTAAAGAAAGCGAAACGGCCCGTGCTTCTCAGAACGCGGACGCGTTCAGCGCGGACTGAGGCTTGGAAGTGGTGGGTTCAATGAAAAATGTATGAAGATTTTTTTAGAGTGGTTTTATTTTGGTCAGAAATAATAAAGTTATTTATGTGAGTTCAAAATAATTAATTAAAGGTGTAGAAGACTATATAAGCTGTGGTATTTTATGATTTTTAAGCTAAAAATGTGCACTGGATTTAGCTTACGCGACCTATTCAGACCCTTGTATTTTGTAATTTTCTTGATTAGTGCGTTGGTAAAATCGTATTTAACTATATGAAAATTTTATACAAAACCATAATATTTTTTTATGCCATCCTAGAGATGAATATGTATTATATCTTTTATTTGATACCGTGACATCCTCATAGTTATGATTCTTGGTGCATTATAATGGTACCCGAAAAAACGAGATATTTGTCTAAAACGGTAAAAGCGTCCTTAATAACATCTTGAACTTCTTTAGAACAGAATTTCTCGTAGTACGAACTAGTCTATACACACTGGTAGAAAGGGATAAAGATTCTTGTATGGTACTTCTTTATTACATCTTTAAGGTTGTCGTAATCAATCCAGATTGTATTGTACAAGATTCTTGGTTCACTGTCACTAACGTTTGACAGTTGGTTAATTATTGTTTTCAAAGGTTAGATTTCCATCTTATTATACACATTCTTTGGTGGGGGGCGTGACTGGCGGCCGGACTGGTGTCCGCACTGGTTGCGCCACCAAATTGGTTGCGCTACCAAACAGACACCAGGTGAGTAACGCTCTATAGAGCTCTATACATTTTGCTGGTGGCGCAACCAGTTGCGCTACCAGTGGTGTCCCGGTGAAATATGGCCCTAAGAGGGGGGCACTGTTACGCCATTAAACGTGAACCCGCCATATCTCCGAGAAAACAAAGAGTAGCGCGTAATAATTAAAACGCATTGCTGTTCGAAAAGTCTAGAATGGTTGTACGTAGCCAGCCTTAGAAAAATCTCGAAACATCCACAAAGTACTTACAACTAGTGGGTAGGCATTTATCTAGGATAAGGGAAATGATACTCTCCGACGTTAACAATAGAGTCGAAATTCGCATGAAAGTGACTCTTTTTACCACGAGCAATAAAAATGATTTATGACTTCGAGAAGCGATTCAATTGTTCTGGAATTCTGGATCGTTCGTGGGAAGTCGGTATCTAGAATTTTCTTGGCTCCGCATATAAATACGAGCCCCCGGCCGGAAGCGAGTCAGTTGTGATTTCGACTGCGATCAAGAGCGAACTACCCTAGTACTTGAAGTGATTTTATCTAACGACCTAAGCGATAGTGTAACGGTACTCTAGTGTTAATTGCGATTCGGATTATTGTTGACTGGACTATTTTGTTATTGTTAGTGGTGAATAAAGTTGTCTCTTAGTAAATCGGCATTTGATTACCCACGTACGTAACAGTACCTTAGTGAGGCGGCGGATGCGGCTCAGCAGAGGTACCCTTCTGCACAATTGGTGTTACTGGGGGATTTTAATGCACACCATCAGGAGTGGCTCTTCCCATACCAGTGCACAGACCATGCTGGTCGAGAGACGCGAAAGCTTGCGCTAGCGTTAAATCTCACCCAGCTGGTCCAGGGAGCAACAAGGGTGCCGGACGTTGATTCGCACACGGCCAATTGCTTAGACCTTCTGCTGACAACAGATCCAGACCGCTATTCAGTGGCAATATCATCACCGTTAGGTAGTTCCGACCACTGTCTGGTGAAATCTGTATCAGTCTACTCTCCGCCCGATCCCAGCCCTAGAGGCACCAGGCGGGTTTGGCGATACAGGTCAGCAGATTGGGATGGCATGCGATCTTTCTTCGCATGTTATCCTTGGCAGCCTACTTGCTTTTCTTCGGGAGATCCATCGTCGTGCGCAGATGCTGTGACGGATGTTTTGCGGCGGGGGATAGAGTACTATATTCCATTCTCCGACGTAACCATGTCTGGCCGGGCTCACCCTTGGTTTGGTGCGGAGTGTGGCCGCGCTAACGCGCTCAAGCACGCAGCATATCAGGCATGGGCCGACGCTCGTATGCGCAAGACGAATGACGTAAGCCAGAAGAAGAGAGCCTTCAACAGAGCTGCCAAGTCTTGCAAGAAGGTGATGCGGAGGTCTCGGTTCGACCACATTAGCCGCATCGGGAACAAACTAGCTTCATACCCTGCGGGTAGTAAGGCGTTTTGGTCCCTGGCTAAGTCGGTTGAATCGAACTTCTTCCGCCCCTCACTACCGCCACTGCTGAAACCCGACGGGTCGCTGGCACATACCGCTGAGGAGAAAGCAAATTTGTTTGCTTCACTCTTTGCGGAATTTTCTCGTCTAGACCCAGGTAACGCGCGGCCCCCTGCTCATCCTGATGGTTGCGATGCGAGTATGTCAGATATTCGCATCCATCAGAAGGACGTCCGTAGGGTGCTGCGTAACCTTGACGTGAACAAGGCTAGCGGTCCGGACGGGATACCAGCAATTGTTCTGAGAACGTGTGCGCCTGAACTGTCTCCGATCCTGACACGCCTATTTAGGCTTTCATTTGAGGCTGGAAAAGTGCCGATGGCATGGAAGCAAGCTAATGTCCAGCCCGTGCCCAAGAAAGGGAGTCGTGCTGACCCAGCTAACTACCGACCAATCTCAGTAACGTCCATTCTCTGTAAGACTATGGAACGTGTACTCAACACTAAGCTCCTGGCATACCTAGAAGCTAATGATATTCTCAGTGACCGTCAATACGGCTTTCGCCGAAATCGGTCAACTGGAGATCTTCTAGCGTATGCCATCCACATCTGGAGTGAGGCCATCGAGAAGCACGGGGAAGCGCTTGCCGTTTCCCTCGATATTTCGAAGGCTTTCGATAGGGTTTGGCACGAAGGCCTTATTAGTAAGCTTCTTTCTTTCGGTTTACCCGCTGGATTGTGTGCTTGGATCGCAGACTTCCTGAATAACCGGTCCATCCGAGTGGTTATCGATGGCTGCTCGTCTGATCAAATGGCTATTAATGCCGGGGTCCCTCAGGGGTCAGTACTCTCGGCAACATTATTCTTGCTGCATATAAACGATCTGCTTAAGCCCGGTACCTTTGGGTATGCAGACGACAGCACTGTTGCTGAGAGTTACATATCCAGCGCGCGAGCTAGTGGGTCACAGATCCAGTCTCTTCGAGAGGCTATGGTTGAGCGCTTGAACTTGTCCTTGGAGGCAGTCTCCGAATGGGGCGATGCCAATTTGGTCAGGTTCAACGCTGCAAAAACCCAGGCGTGTCTATTTTCCGCTAAAAGGAGCCAATTCAGTCCTGCTCCAACTTTCCGGGGTGTAACCGTGCCGATAACCGACCATCTTGACCTTCTTGGTGTTACGCTGACATCAACACTCAACTTTGGGCCATACATCGAAGCAAAGGCTCAACTGGCTGCAAAAAAGCTGGGAGTTCTCGCAAAGGTCAGACAGTACTTCACGCCGGAACAGCTGCTCAAACTTTATCAAGCGCAAGTTCGATCGTGCATGGAGTATTGCTCTCATCTTTGGGACGGATCTGCCCGATACCAGCTTGATGCACTTGAGACAATTGAGAGGCGAGCCAGAAGGATAATTGGCGATGATACACTCGTCGAGTCGAGGCTTCAAAGTCTTGAGCATCGACGCAGAGTTGCTAGCCTGTCGGTTTTCTACCGGTTGCATTTCGGGGAGTGTGCGTCGGAATTGCATAACCTAATTCCGCCTAGCCCGTTTCATCATCGGACTACCAGACGTACGGCTATGCGCCACCGGTATATGGTGGATATCCCACCAACACGCACAAAACGTTTTGGGAACACATTCATTGTGCGTGCGGCTAGGGAGTGGAATTCCTTGCCGGAGTCTGTGTTTCCTGATAGCTACAACCCGGGAATCTTTAAGTCGAGAGTGAATAGGTTTCTTTTAGATAAGCGCGTTCCATCGTCGACCGCATCGTCGCTTTCCATCAGGTGAGATAGCGGTCAAGCGCGAACCTATAAACAATAAAAAAAAAAAAAAAAGCTATGTCATATCATGTCATTCGTTTCCAGTGTTATGACGCGTTAAAGGGCCTTACCATGATGTGTTCAAATGTCTACACTCTATAACAGTTCAGTTTAGGTCGTGAAATGGATGGTGTTGTGGGCAGCTCCCGAAACTATAGTGCCTCGTCGGGATCGGACGGACAGATGGATAGGTAACAAATCTTGTAAAAGTTCTGTTTTGGTCGACTGAGATACGGAAAATATTATAAAAGAAGGATTAAATCAATCAATCTCCATAGCCATCTCCCAACTATATTGAGGCCTGTTTCTAGTTTAACCGTATGTAGCTATGTACTAGTAATTTACTTGGAACGACCGCCCATTTATCCTTCACAACCCAGTAACTGGGTAGCGACATCTATGACACCACATAGGAACTAAAAATACAATAATCTGCAAAATTTAAAATCATCGGTCAGTTGCCCGGACCAGACACAACACCCGTCTGGTCGGGATCAGAATGGAGGTTTGTGGAACTTTATATTCTGTTCTTCATACTTTTAAGATACGATACCCAGTTGCAACTGACTAGTGTTAAACTTTCTTAGTCTCAGTCTGTCTGAATCGACTGTCAAAGATCGAAGGCAGAGCGCAAACGTGGACACTTTTGTGTCTTATGTCAGATACAAGCTACCGATGAATATTTGATTTCTATAGACCCAATATGAAATCATCCATTCCCTGCACCTTCGTAAACATTTCTTATGTCCAGGTGCTTCCACTTGTAGGAAAAGTTATTTGGCTACTACGTACAGGAGACTTCTGCGTTGAAGCTCTAGACGCGCGCACGTAACCTCTCGGCGTCAAGAACTCAAGATGACTAATAGCGGCTCGTGATGATTCCCGATGCTGCACGAACGGGCATTCGGGTGTTTCAGCGACTGGTGACGAAAAGCGCTCGGCTAGGTTCGTAATTAATCCTGATCGCCACATACGTAACACATACTCATGACGGTTAAAAAGTGTTCGGTGTCGGTAACTGAAACAAAAAGTGTCTCCGTTTGCGCAGCGTCTAAAACGAACAGTCAGGACCCAATCGTTTACGTAGTTTCTAAAGCATGAAGGGTTACACAAAAATAATGAAGAAGTTAAGGCCCAAGCGCCCGAAAAGTGCCATAAAACAGTGACTTTCTGAAGCCTACTCCTCGGTAACAGCCAAGTTAATAGGTTTGAAAAATACATATGTTTATTATAGATTCATGAACAACATTATCAACATTTGAATTTTTCGTGCTATTAATACTTTTGTGTAAAAAAAATATTTAACAATTTCGCAACTTTTCGCAATTTTTCCCTACTCCTTCGAAACGGCTTGGATGTTTAGAAACATTTTTACACATAAAAATTGGTGGTTAAATATTCTTCAAAGTGAACATTGCATATGTAAATCAATCAATATTTCGCAAAGAAAATGAATTTAAAGGTCAGCCGCGCGCTTTCCGGGCGCTGTGGGCCGCAAATAAATGCACAGATTTACGTACTGCCGCCTAGGCAGGTACGAGAGGTGCGTCCACATAATTTTGGCCAGATGGTCCAAGGGACTATAAGCCTTAAGGCCTACTGTCCACGGACGCATAGCTTCAGTCAAGAAGCGGCAACATCGCGTTGTGCCATCGGCGTCGTGTCGTTGCTGCTTCGTCGACAGAGTTTCACAGTTTGTGTAAGGGCCCTCACCCACGGCGACTTTTTGTAGCGAAACTGTCGCGCGTTCGCATCGATACAGTCGCAATGACTGTGTTCGCAAGCTGATTGCCCTCGCCCACACCACGATAAGCAGTCGCGATACTGTCGCGCTTCTGTCGCGATGCAAACGCGATATTGTAGCGCTTCTGTCGCGATGCAAACGCATTTCAGTAACAACACAAAACAGGACAAATGCGAGTCGGACTCGCGCACTGAGAGTTCCGTACAAACTTACCAATGGAAATAGTTCAATTCCCGAATTAAGTAATGAAGATTTTTCGAATTGGAAAAAAAGTTAGTCGCGAAGCTTTTTTTAGCGTTTTAGCGTTTTCGAAACGCGCGACAGCATCGCTACTAAAAGTCACTGTGGGCAAGGGCCTTAAGCTGTGAGCAGGCGTACACTAAGCGTATAATGACGAATACGTGTCTATGGAGCTACGCGTTCGTAAACCACCCTTACACAAAGTAAAGCCTAGTTGGATTTGAACCCAAGATCTACAAATCGTTACCACTAAGCCCACGACTGCTTTCAAATTATTAACATTTAGGTAAATATTGTACTAACTATACATCACAAAAGCCAATATTGTTGAAACGTGTTTTTGACAAACAACGGCTTTGCTTCCGCTTCGGGCGCGATCGTGCACAATCGGGAACATTCGGGCCAAAGGTTCTTTGATAAATTCCTTTTGAAAAAGGAAATTACCTTCATTCATCTAACGAATGTTACAACTTTTGTTGATGGATTTTGAACTTTGTTTTTGTGTAACTAAGGTTGACAGTAAAATGTGTAGCAAATTATTTCTGGGATAATCTGAAGATGGGGGCTCAAAATCTGCGATTGATTGAAAATAATACTGTTATAAGGAAAATTAATGTGAAGTAATTTAGTGTGAGTTATTTCCTTTTCCGTGAATTCTCTCCGCAAAGATTTTCTTCCTGATGTTTGTATTTTAGATCATGACAATTAATTTTAATTACTTTTTTAATAATACAGATAAGCGTAAGCACACATTCATACACCGTTAAATTTTAATCGTTTTAATCCCGTGGAAGGTCGATCCGGTACATGAAACACTATCTATCGATTTGTAAAGATAAAATTAAAAAATAAAGTAACTTTTTTTCAAAACTTGCATTAATTTACGCATGTACGAAATTAATTTATTTAAGAAAGTCAGCTGAGCGAGTTCAAGACCTGCAGTTAATAGTCGGCGTTGCGTACAAACTACCTACAGGTAGGTTGAGATTCCCGTCCAGGACGAAGGTTTGTGTGATGAGCACAATCATTTGTTCTGTGTATGAATTTAATTTATAATTTATGATGTATTTAGAAATATTTAATTATGTATAACTGTTGTCAAGTTCTCATAGCACAAGCTCTGTATAGTTTGGAACTAGATGGCGTTGTGGGATTGTTGTGGAATATTTCTTTCTTTCTTTCTTTCTTTCTTTCATTATTTCAGCCGACAGACGTCCACTGTTGGACATAGGCCTCCCGCAAGTGTCGCCACAACGAACGGTCATGTGCGTCTTACATCCAATATTGAATTCCCGCGACTCTCACCAGTACCCCTAGCCAAGTTGCTAATCTGCCCCCCTAGCCAAGTTACAAGCATTTCGCTTGTGTCGAACGCTTGGAGTTGGCCGCGCCGCCAATACTGTATTGGTACTGCAATAGTTAACGCTTGTAGAAAGCTTCAAATATACGGGAATGAAGCGTCTTATCGCTCAGTCACGTGGTCAGAACAAAAGAATTGGCGGCAAGGTCAACTCGAAGCGTTCGGCGCAAGCGAAATGGTTGTAACTTGGCAAGGGGGGCTGGTCACCGTTCGACCTTGCCACTGTCGCTACTCCAGAACCTTTCGGCCCCAACGGCCATCTGTTCTGCGAGCAATGTGCCCTGCCCATTGCCACTTTAGTTTGGCAATTCGTCGTGCTATGTCGGCAACTTTGGTTCTCTTGCGGATATCTTCATTCCTGATTCGATCATCTGATCGATTTTGTAGTAAAATAATAATATAGGTACAGTAAATTATTTTTTATGTATAACTAGCTTTAGAGGCCTTTACCCAGCAGTGGGACAGTAAGGGCTATTAAAAAAAAAAAACTAGCTTTTGCCCGCGCGGCTTCGCTACCGCTCTTCTCTACTCCACCCTACTACGGTAGGAAGTAGGGTATACCCTACTCTACCCTAATCTACCCTACTATACCCTACTCTACCCTACCAAACTTCACATAAACCATCTATTAAATAGTCCGAACAAAGCCTAAACATTTGGTTTGGATAGGTGAGCCCGTTCTTGAGTTATAAAATTACAACGAAAAGTGGCATTGATTTTTATACATAGACTAGCTAGCTGTACCCGCGCGGCTTCGCTCCCGCTCTTCCCTACTTCAGCCTACTATACCCTACTATACCCTACTCTACCCTACTCTACCCTACCCTACTCTACCCTACTCTACCCTACTCTACCCTACTCTACCCTACTCTACCCTACTCTACCCTACTCTACCATACTCTACCCTACTCTACCCTACTCTACCCTACCCTACTCTACTCTACCCTACTCTACCCTCCTCTACCTTACTCTACCCTACACTACCCTACACTACCCTGCACTACCCTAATTTTCATTTTTTTTTTCCATAAGAACCTTCTCCTCATAATAACGAACACAACAAAAAAAAAAATTAGCGAAATCAGTCCAGGCGTTGTTGAGTTATGCGCTTACCAACACATTTTGCGATTCATTTTTACATTATAGATAGTGTTTTTTTACGTTGGAAATCATCCAATGACTTTTCCCACCTAGGACGGAACGGTGCAAAAAAAAGTGTCAGACTTTTAGTGACTAGTAATATATAAATCATGTTGATAGTAGATCATTTCGGGGAGTATGCACTGGAATTGCATATTCTAATCCCGCCAAGTCCGTTCCATCATCGGACCACTAGACATACGGCGATGAGCCACCGATACTTGGTAGACATCCCACCCATAAGCACAAAGCGTTTTGGGAACACATTTATTGTGCGTACAGCCAAGGAGTGGAATCCCTGCTGGAGTCTGTGTTTCCTGACAGCTACAAATTAGGGGTCTGTCAAGGTGTATAGGTTACTTCTAGGCAAGCGTGCGCCATCGTCGGCCACATTATCGCTTACCATCAGGTGAGATGGTGGTCAAACGCGAGCCAATTAGAAAAAAAAAAGTAGAAACTAACTTTATGGCCCCAAACCAAGGTTCAGTCATTAATCCTACATACGCTGAGCGCAACAGTAACCATGTTATTTTTCTGTGTTTGCTATTATACCGTTATAGGAATTTGAACCTTATCGCCTTGTGATAAGAGTCTTTGATGATGTTTTTGTATTGGAAGTGATAGGACAAGTTATTTAATTTCTTTCTGTTTGATGTTTCTATATGTTAGTTTATTTATTTGCTAGCGTCTGCCAGTGTCTTTGCCCTCGTTAGAAAATGATCAAGACTTTTTATTCTAGGGTGTGTATTCCCAAGGTTTTTTTTTTTTTGATGGGAAAAGTCATCCAATGACAACCCCCGCTCTTGGGCGGAGCGGGAGATAGTGTCAGACTCTTACTGACTAAAAATCCCATCCCGTTCCTTCGTGCCTTCATATCGGGGCTGAGAGAGACTTCGAACCAGCTGGGACCCTGCTTTTGCTGACAACTCCTTGAGGCGCGCGGGAACAGTGCGCGCCGTCGACGACTTGAGCTCGGTCCGGACATTTACTGGACGGTCGGACAGCGAGCTACCCATTGCTCGGCGTCCGCAAGCCCAAGATTGGACCCCTTTAGATTTTTTGACATCTCTTTGAGGCACGTGTACACTGATACACTATGATACGTCAACACATATTATATGTGCATAGGTTCACAATTCACTAAAACCGAGTTACTCAGAGATATCTCTCGTGGGAGCTAAAGCAATTTCCAAACGAATTGCAATAGTATTTCTCATGCATTGAGCTCATCAACGGATAACTTAGATCAACGAAACCTTTGGGATAGAAAAAAAAATGCTGCATATACCTTTGCTCCTTGAAGATCCATCCTTACATATATATCGCGGGCTTGCGGACGGTGAGCAATGGGTAGCTCACTGTCCGGCCGTCCGGTAACTGTCCGGACCAAGCCCAAGTCGTCGACGGCGCGCACTGTTCCCGCGCGCCTCAAGGAGTTGTCAGCAACAGCAGGGACCCAGCCGGGTCGAAGCCTACTGGGGCCAGGGTTATCCGAAAGGGCGCTCGAGCCCCGGTATGAAGGCTAGAAGGAACGGGGTGGGTCTTTTAGTCAGTAAGAGTCTGACACTATCTCCCGCTCCGCCCAAGGGCGGGGGATGTCAATGCATGATTTTTTCCCACCATAAAAAAAAAAAAAAAAAAAAAAAATCCTTACATATCTTTCTTATATATAAAAATGAATCGCAAAATGTGTTGGTAAGCGCATAACTCAACAACGCCTGGACCGATTTCGCTAATTTTTTTTTTGTTGTGTTCGTTAATATGAGGAGAAGGTTTTTATGGAAAAAAAAATGAAAATTAGGGTAGTGTAGGGTAGAGTAGGGTAGTGTAGGGTAGAGTAAGGTAGAGGAGGGTAGAGTAGGGTAGAGTAGAGTAGGGTAGGGTAGAGTAGGGTAGAGTAGGGTAGAGTAGGGTAGAGTAGGGTAGAGTAGGGTAGAGGAGGGTAGAGTAGGGTAGAGTAGGGTAGAGTAGGGTAGAGTAGGGTAGAGTAGGGTAGAGTAGGGTAGAGTAGGGTAGAGTAGGGTAGAGTAGGGTAGAGTAGGGTGGAGTAGGGTATAGTATGCTGAAGTAGGGAAGAGCGGGAGCGAAGCCGCGCGGGTACAGCTAGTATATTATAAATCAAAGCTCCAACTGCGTCAGCCTGTCTGTATTAACGCAATAAACTCAACTACTGAACGGACTTTCATAAAGTTTTCACTCATGGATAGAATGATCCATAAAGAAGTGGGTGCGGGAGCAAAACAAACGGTCAGTCGCCCAGATGGACCGGTGACCATGTATTTGTGTGGAAAACCAGGTAACTTTACAAGTTTTTAACTTGTGATTTTTTTTATTGTTGATAGGTTCGCGCTTGACCGCTATCTCACCTGATGGAAAGCGACGATGCGGTCGACGATGGAACGCGCTAACCTAGAAGAAACCTATACACTCTCGACTTAAAGATTCCCGGGTTGTAGCTATCAGGGAACTCAGACTCCGGCAAGGAATTGCACTCCCTAGCTGCACGCACAATGAATGTGTTCCCAAAACGTTTTGTGCGTGTAGGTGGGATATCCACCAAATTATATTTGTGATTTTTCATGATACAGTGTTCCTACATAGATTCTTTACATAAAAATACTAGACACATGTTTCGAGTTTCGCATTTACTAAAACTAATATTGTATACATACATATTATAGTAGAGAAAAACCGAGAATTTTAAAGATTTCTAAACCCGGTTCGAAGTTGGAAAGGTAAACTTCACAACATTGTGGTTCGACCTGTTTAAACATTTCCATTACAAAAGAAAAAAATCTTCTTGCACGCGTTTTTTGGTGGGAAAATTATTCAATGACATCTCCCTGCTCTTGAGCGGAGCAAGAGCGTGGGTCGGACTTTTACTGACTAAAAACCCATTCCTGTTCCTTCGTTACCTTCCATACCAGGTCCGAGTTTTTCTTTCAGAAAGAAACCCTTGGCCCTAGTAGGCTTCGACCTTGTTGGCCCCCTGCGGTTTACTGACAACTCTTTGAGAGGCGCGCGTGGATCAATCATCGGTCGGACAGCGAGCTACCCATTACTCGCTGTCCGCAAGCGTGCACCTACGGAGGCCGGAAATAAAGGTCGGGATTCCAGCGGCTGGGACGTGAGGATCGCTCCATCGCGCGGGCACGTGCGGCCTCCTCTTTTGCTAGTATCACTGCTTCACAGAAAGAGACGACCCCCTGCCACTCCTCCTCGCTTCGATCGTTAATGCTCCACCATGTCCTCCGGGCGGTCCACACAGTGATGGCACCCAGGCATTACTTCCGTATGAATCCGGTGCAGGAACTTTCCGAACTGATCATGTTCGGTGAGAACCTGCGTCATGCGGAAGGTGAGGACGCTGTGAGGTCTTTCCAGCCACTCCTCAAGGAAGGGACTTACCGCCATGATTATGGCGTGTCCAATCTTACACGCTAGAAAGAACACATTTCAATATAGGTATAAGTATCTTCTTTCATGTTACCAAAACACGGTTAAATCAGACGTGAAATAATCACAGGCAAGTAGTAATATTTCTCGTTCACTTCCTAAGTAATAAATCATTCTAATAAATCATATTTATCTGCTGACATTTGCCGTCTAGGTTGATAGACACAAACCTATTAATCATTGGTACACCTGGCTGTTTGTTAGGCACAGGTCAAAAATATTTTGCTAGGCGAAAACATAAGACGAAAATATGTGTACTGTGTAAGCATAAGTTGACAGAAAAAGTAGAGGGTAGTGGCTCAAAATATTATTCTGTCAACGTTTTCGCAAATCCATCTTTGATAACAAAGGTGATATGTTTGAGAGCAATAAAAAAGAAAGAAAATAAAAACATTTGTTTTTGTCTAACATAGCTTAATATAAAATCTAGGCTTAAACTTAGCGCTTGATCCAGAAGTCAGGATTCCTGGACATGGCGCGTGTTGTTCGGAGATTCCTCTCTCAGGAGCCCTGACCAGGCAACTTAATACTATAATAATAATAATGCCAGGGCTACTATTTTGTTATATTTTAAATATTTTTTTTTTTTTATGATGTTATTTAAAAATAGTTACTAATGAAATTTTATAGGTTTTTATAATGAATAAGGAAAATATAATATTAATAGTTTCCCACCAACCGTGGGTTATCCTTGGTTGCACTTTTTTTATGGTGGGAAAAAATCATGCATTGACATCCCCCGCCCTTGGGCGGAGCGGGAGATAGTGTCAGACTCTTACTGACTAAAAGACCCACCCCGTTCCTTCTAGCCTTGGGCTCGAGCGCCCTTTCGGATAACCCTGGCCCCAGTAGGCTTCGACCCGGCTGGGTCCCTGCTGTTGCTGACAACTCCTTGAGGCGCGCGGGAACAGTGCGCGCCGTCGAGAATCCCGGCGGCGGCGGCGGTGATAACGCCGTTGCCTGATGCGTTCGGCCTCCTCCTTTGATCCTTGGATGCACTGACATAGCGCGTACAGGGATAAACAATCGTCGCTTGGCACTACGTTAAAAAATCTTAATCTTATTTTATACAAGCTTTTACCCGCAACTTCACCCTCGTATATAACCCTTAAGTGACATATAGTCTATGTCACTCAAGAATAAAGCAGCTTTCAATCGATGAAAAAATTTTAGCAATCGGACCAGTACTTTCAGAGATTACCTCCTACAAACAAAAAAAAAACAACTTATCTTTATATAATTCGTGTAGTGTAGATAACAGCATTGGTGCGCTGAGCAGCGAAAACCCCTCGTTAAGAGCCCACACTACTCCAGCTCAAATCAAAAAATTTCTCCTACGCGACGGCCGTCGTTCAACCGGCCCGCAGCTACAGTCGCACGCAACTATCTCGCTCGCACGAAGTAGGTAGGTACTTACATAGCGCGCCCGAGTCACATCGGCGCGGTATCGCGTCGCGCGTCGTTTCCAGCGTACGGTAGGGTAAAACACACATTTACTGTCCATATAGGCATGGGTATAGAAATAAAATTAGAGATTATTGATATAATACCTAATTATAATAAAAAATCAAAAAACGTTTATTTCAAATAAATAGTCGTACTATTTCAATTACTCGTACAGGCACTTTTGAATTTTCGAAAACAAAAAAAACTGAAACTAAATTGCACGTTCCAAAGCGTAGATCTCTATGGAGAAGAACGTGCAAGAAACTCAATGGACAATCTTTTTTTTTTTAATCATATTATGAGCTACATATTTCTTGTTGCTTCTAATATGTGAGCACAATGTAGATAAGTAATTATAATATATAATTTTAAAAATAAAAGTAATTAAAAAAAATAGAAACTGAATTAAGCCACTGGCAGCTAAGAGATGACCAGTCTCAACCGATGGCACCCGTTCACGTGCATGACGCGTACATCAGCCCTACTCAGCTCAACCATTTTGAAGGGAACCGAATGACCCAATAACACGTGCAATGATGACATGATGTGACATGACAAACTCTCAACTGCCATGCTCGTAACGTCAAACAAGTTGAAACCTAATAAAAAAAATGCTCAATGGTACTTCACATTCACAAAATTTGAAAAATAAGTGCTTTTACATTATACAATACTATTGTTTTCAAATACAAAAGGTAATAAATTATCTTATACTCTATTGAAATAAACAAAACAATATTTAAAAAAAAAACACTTCGAAAACAAAAATACAAAAAGGGGAATAGTATCTCTTCCAATATTTATAAATACAAACAAATAAAAAATAAAACTAATTTGTAAGCAAAAGTGGCTGTGGCTGTGGAGCAGGACCGGCATTTAGCCAAGCATTTTTGTCAAGGACATAATCTCATGGTCACTAGGTAATGTTTCTGGAAATCTGAAAAGGAAAAAATAAGTAAATATACAAAGCTAACTTGTACCAGAGTATTTTTCCTAAAATAAAATTAGCTTAAGTTACTCCTTATTACATCAGCTACCTGCCAAAAAAGTCCCGTCAAAATCAGTCTAGCCTTTTCAGAAATTAGCCGGAACAAACAGATAGACAGACAAAAATTGTAAAAAATGTTATTTTGGTGTACGTACCGTATATATATTCATATGCATGTAGTCAAAAGTGGTTATTTCAATATTACAAACAGACACTCCAATTTTATTTATATGTACATATTTTTATTTTATTTTATTTTCTTAAAAACACACACACCATCTTTACAGATTGGACGTAATACAATAGTGGTTTTAATACTCTGTCAAAAAAGTAACGGGAAAAATCAATAATACACAAAATTTTTGTTATTCATCCAAATTTATTTTATCACCTTCAAAGTATGCCCCTTCAGAAACGATATATTTACGCCAACGAAAAATCCAATCATCAAAACATTTTTTAAACGCTGTTTCCGAAATTGAGTTCAGTTCTCGCCGCGAATTCTCTTTTATGTCTTCTACAGACTGAAAACGGGTGCCACGAAGTGGTAATTTGAGTTTAGGAAAAAGATATAAGTCGGCTGTAGCCATACTGGCGAATATGGCGGCTGCTCTGCTCGATGGTATTTGTTGAGTGTTTGGTCAAAAATTCGTTCACAATGATGGCCTTGTGCGAAGGCGCATTATCGTGGTGCAAAATCCAAGAATTTTCTTTCCACAAATCTGGTCTTTTTCGTCAAATTTGCTCTCTTAAATGCCGCATAACGCTCAAATAATATTTTTTATTTACCATTTGACCTTTTGGTAAGAATTCCGAGTGCACAACATCGCGATAGTCAAAGAAAACAGTCAACATGACTTTGACTTTTGATTGACTATGGCGTGGTTATTTCGGTTTTGGTTCAGTTGGAAGGCGCCACTGCGAAGCTTGTTGACTTGTTTGCATGTCAAACTCGTAAACCCACGTCTCGTCGCCAGTAACAATGCGTTTCATGAGTGTTAGGTCGGAATTGACTCGTTCTAGCATGTCCGCAGCGACTCTCATGCGATTGAGTTTTTAGAGAAAATTCAGGTCTTTTGGGACTAGCCGAGCGGCAACATGTTTCATACCCAAATGATTAGTTAAAATGGTACGGATCGACTCGTGAGATACAGAAAGTTCGGCGGCTATCTCTCTCAAACTTGAATGAGGATTCTCAGTCACTATTCCCTTCAATTTTGCGATGTTAACTTCAGTTGCAGGTTGATGGCCTACCACAGCAAGGCAAATCTTCCATCACATCTCGACCGCCTTTGAATGCTTTGTACCACTCATAAGCACGTGTGTTTCATAAAGTCGATTCACCGTAAGCCTTCTGTAACATTTTCAGTGACTCCGAACACGAAATTCCATTGGCGATGCAAAATAAATAAATTAAATGAAATTCGCAATACACACTAGACATGGTATAACTAAAAACAGCACTGTATGTATTTAATATAAATAATAGATGCAACTCAAACTCCGCGCCAAAATGGAAAACAGTTGTGCCAATCTAGCAACAACAAAAAAATCTAAAATTTGAATTTGGAACCATAAACAAATCATCCATTCCCGATACTTTTTTGACTGAATGTAAGTATAGATGTACATATATAGTGTGATTAGTGTGAAAACAAATCTTATAAAAATGTGGGTGAGGAATAGTAAAATATTTTATGATAACTCACAATTCTACAGCTTTTGTATCATCAAGATTGTTTTTATTTTTAGGAGTACTACACCCATGTGTTTCATTGGTATCCTGTAACAATACGTTTGCAATAATATGTAAACATAGCTCGTTCCTGGGATAATTAGGACATTCAAATAAATGTAATTCAAAAATATTTTAGAGAGAGATAAACTTACATTTCTACAGTTTGTAACGTCATAAAACTAGATTCTAGATCGTTTGCATTTTTAGAACTACTAGGTTCCGTATGCTCCGTTGGTATATGCATTCTGTAACAAAATATAGGTTTACTTACCTTGTTCATACATTAGTAGGTACGTACTACAAAAATAATTGTGACCGTGGAAACAACTGGGACTGCTACCCTAATATTTAGATACGGTAGCTGTGTAGTTGCACCTACGTAATTCTATGCAATCGACAAGATGATAATAAATAAATAGTAATAAAAAATACAATTCAATATTTATTCTAACAATTCAATATAGACGTACCCAGTACCCACCTACGAGGTACCAAAGAACAAAAATATAAATGATCTAACTTGTGAAAAAATATAATATGTGATACTCACGGGCACGGCTCCGTCTCCGATACGTTCTCTCTTTATTGCAGTCACTATTGGGTAATATTTTCCTAATTCTGAAAATGCAAAACGTATTTAGGTAAGTAATAGAAGATTATATTACGGTTTACCTATCTGATTTATTTATTATTGTAAAGAAGGTAAATAGTTAGCTAATTTCCAACCAATTTAGATACAAACTAAGAATTTTCATGTCGACAAAACATAATTAGACTAATATTATGTAGATGATAAGGTAATATTTATGACTTATTAGGATCTGAAAGATAGGCACTTACTTCCATATTTTATTCATGTTTTTAGCATTTTCTTTTCTCCAACTTCTTTTTTTTTTGTATTCCGGTCATTTCCCATTTCAGAAATAAAACAATATACTAATAATACGTAAGAGCGCGTGACGACGCGACGCGACACAGGCTCCCCGTCTGAGCGCCGGAGCGCGACTGCATCAGTGCAGCGGCCGTCGCGGACGCGTAGTTTTCCACGCAATATTTCGGTATTAAATTTGTAACAAAATAAAAAGTAACATTATTTTAAATTGAAAACATATAGTACACGTATTATATAAGTTTAGATTTGTATAAAAATTTTCATTACAATACGTTAAGTATTAACTGAGTACTGCGGTTTATTCACAAAATTAAGAGGGAAGTTTGTGAATTTTTTGCATCGAGATTTTTTTCAGTAATCGTGTTTTCACAACATATGGGACTCAGAGTATATGCTCAACTACTATATATTTTTTCAACACGATTGATTCAATATTATTCATGATATGCAAGTTCTAACGCGAACGGTAAAGCAGTTTTGAGGTAGTGTACAGCCTTAATTTACCCTATTGGTTGCTGTATCCATTTACTGATCTCCAGCCACTTGGGTTCTACTATAAATTACTTTTTCATTACTCATACTCTGAAAGTAGGTCTGAAGTTGCCTGAGGAGCGGGCTGAAAGTGATACTTTTCATCCCTAGGGAGTTTTACTTTACAACTGACAGCTGTCAAATTATTAAAAAAAAACTAGTTCTATCTTCACATTTCTATTGAACCATGTTCCTATTTTCCATACAGCCAGTCAATCACAGCGCGATATAAAATTGAAATAACTTAAAGACAAGTATTAATTAAATAATGTTATATTTTAAGTGATTAATTTGTTCCACTATTTCTTTAAAATACTTTATTTTTAAAAGATTACAATTAATTTCTAATTTTTCATTAATGAGGCTGAAGCTATTCAGGCCGGCCGCAGAAAAAAAAAACAAAATGGCGGGAAAGTGGCAATCAGTCGTTGGTTTTTTCGAGTTTTGTTTACATTTCCGTACAACAGAGATTTGTATTAACACGTTATGTTTATCAAATTAAAATAGTGATTTAACGCCTAATTTCATAAGAGAAAAGGCTAAAGCAGTAGTGGAATACCTTTTACCGCCTAAATCAGAAGAAAGATACCTACTTAAAATCATAGGTAGGTACGACGACTCAGGTTTTACAAATTTTTTATTTTATTTTTAGTTTCCTCGTATTCGTAATAATAATGAAAAGCACAGTGTTTACCTCGGGGTGAAAGTAACCCATTTAACCCCTCGAATTAGGATTTAACTCTTAACTCCTTCTCCTTAACATTTAACTCCTTCTCGGGAAGAAATGAGTTACTTTCACCCCTAGTGTAACAATGTACTATTGCTGGTAAAGCAATAATTAATTAATTTGTAAAAATTTTCTTCTCAAGTGTGTCGAAAAACGTCTTATGATATACACGTGAATATTGGCGATTACCGTCCTCGGCTCTCTTAAGATCCGCTCTTAAATACCGCCTCAGCGGTAATCACCAACATTTTACACTTGTATCATAATGTACTATAATTTTATCCGTAGATTTAAGACTTTTCTTTTTATGAAATAACATTAAACAGAACATTTACGTGCATGACAGAAAGACGTCTGTCCAGATAGTCAGTAGAGGAATAAAGCTAATGTCACGTACTATGAAATTCCCACTTGTTGGTAAGCAGTGACGCAATCGTTGATAGTGAAGCGCACTAGTGTGAGGGCGCGTTCACACGACACGCGCACGCTCAGCGCACGCCACCCGCGTCCAACTCTCATTGAAATTTGTTAAATAAGAATTTGAGTCTTATATTGATAAGACTCTAGATCTATTGAGATCTCAAATTGCATTTAACGAGCTCGCCCTGCCCGCGCTCTGCACCCTATTGGAAGCCACTATGCCTAGTCAACGAAGTAGTCCAGTCAGTAGTAGTATAAGTGGGCGCGAGGCGTGTGCGAGGCGGATGCAGCGCGTGTGCGGGTTTAAGGCGGGCACAACGCGTGTGCGGGTGCTGTGCGTGATCGGCGCGTGTCATCTGAATACGCCCTAATAAGAGCCTATTCGCTCTAGCTTTGAAGACACTTAAATTAAAATCGAACGGGAAGATTTCGGTGATAACACCGAACTGGTTCAGTGAAATTTCTCGACACTGTATCTCGACTAGGTAAGCCCGGGGTACAATAGATGCTATTTTCACTATACGCCAGCTATGTGAGAAATAACCTAACCTAGCCTAACCTTTTGACTGGCCTGTTGGTCTAGTGGTTAGTGACCCTGACTGCTATGCCGGAGGTCGTGGGTTCGATTCCTACCCAGGACAAATGTTTGTGTGATGAGCCCGATCATTTGTTCTGTGTCTGAATGTAATTTATCTATAAAATGTTTGTATTTAGAAATATATAAGTACTAGCTTTTACCCGCGGCTTCGCCCGCGTGAAAAAATTAGCCTATGTCCGTCTCCAGGGTCCCAACTATCTCTGTACCAAAATTCATCAAAATCGGTTTTGCCATTTAGGCGTGAAGACGTAACAAACAAACAAATAAACAAACAAACTCGCTTTCGCTTTTATAATATTATTAAGGATATTTATCAGTTGTCTAGTACTCATAACACAAGCTCTGCTTAGCTTGGGACTAGACGGCGTTGTGTGATAATTGTCGAATATTATATTATTATTAATACAAAAGTGTGCATAAAAACTTGCACATGGTGGAATATAATAAACTTTCATCATCATCATTTCACCCGATAGACTTCCATTGTTGGACAGAGGTCTCCACAAGTGTCACCACAATGAACAGATCTGTGCGTCTTGCATCCATTGGTTGCCCACAACTTTTACTAGGTCATCGGTCCACTTTGTAGGAGGTCTTCCAACGATGCGTCTTTCGGTACGCGGTCGCCACTCCAGAACCTTTCGGCCCCAACGACATTCCTGTTCTGCGAGCAATGTGCCCTGCCCATCGCCCACTTAAGTTTGGCGATTCTTCGTGCTATGTCGACAACCCTGGTTCTCTTGCGGATATCTTAATTTCTGATAAACACTATTGAATAAACTTTATTGTTAATTTGTATACAAATTAACAATGTTAATATGGAAAACGTTTTGTCATTTTGGTGTACAATATGTATCTAAACCTACCTATATATTTATTATTGTATTTCTTTTCCATTTGTTTAACAGTAAGTTGAACCTAACATATTATGTTTCTACACCTCCCTAAGGTCGACTGGTAGAAAATGCCTAAGGCCTTTGACAGTGTTTCTTAGTAGAGCAGAACTTAATAAATAATAAGATATTAATAATTTTACACAAACTGAAATCTATGGGTATAATGTTGGTCTAATCGCGGACAGAGATTTCTATCAGACAACCTTTAGGATACACCAGAGAGCTAATGTGAAGCAGTTACCTCCTTCTGTGAAGCAGTAATACGAGTAAAAGAAGTGGCGGAAACCGAAAGAAAGAAGAAATCCTCACGATCCAGTCAACGCCGCAGAAGACGGCCCAGGCGAATCCCAACGCCTGGCAATAGCAATTTCCAGCCACCGTTCACGCGTGTTTGCGGAAGTAGAGCAACGGGTAGCTTACTTTCCGGACGGATTATGCCTGAGTCGACGTTGCGTCAAAGAGATTTCAGCAAAATGAATAGATCACACAAGAGCCAATGCCTGACAGGGCTGCGGGATTATTTAAAAAAGTTACCTTGGCTCTGAAACGCGTAAGGCATCTGAAATAACACCTCTGAAGAAGTTATTAGATGGTTTTCCACCTCGAAGAAAAGAAACACTTAGGCTAAAACGTCTAAGTATATATAAATAGTCCTCAGACATAACCTTAATTCGGAATTCAGAGCACATGTGTTCATAAATCTCTTTAGCTAACCCAAGGCGACAAATATATCACTTGCAATTAGGGTTGTTGAGTTTCAGGTGTTCGGCCAGACGAAATAGGATAACATGAGATAATGTGGGTTAGGTTTCCAAGGGTAGAGGTGTTTGTGGAGGGCAAATATGAGGACATCTTGATGGCTAGGTGTGAACAAGTTAATGACTCATTTTGAAGAAGGTGCAATTCATATGGCAGTTCTAGAAACATTATGGTCTAGTCTTCTTAAAAACCGAGCAAGAGAAACGAGCCGCCGAGCAGTTTTGAGTTCTGTTTGCGGCCTACCCAAAAGTTATTTCTTTGGTATTGTTCGTCAAGTCGTTGAGCTCCTTAGTAGTGCCGAGTTGAGCTGCACTCATACTCACAAATGCTTGAACGGTGTCAGTAATGACCTATAGAGGATTATTTGTTAACGTTCATTTTTTTGTATGAAAATATTTATGATGAACTAAAATATGATACATTTTTGAAAGTCATAGAACAAAATTTGTTATTTATGACGTTAATAACAAAGTCCTGAGAAATTACCAATATTTTGCAAATAAACCTGCGTAAACTTCGAAAAGTACATGGAATTAAAAAATTCACATTGGTGCTTGCTTTCGAACCCGCAACCTCATGCATGAGAGACGGGTGCTTTAAACCTTGGCGAACAAATCTTGGCGAAGGCACTCTACCAGAAGAGAGAGGTGGACAGGTGGTGCTTCCAGAGTCTCTCGGCAGAGTGGTATCCAGCTTAGAAGAACTCATTCGCTGTATGTATGGGGACATCAATCGTATACCGCACCAGCAGAATTCTTAGGTGTGTGAGCGGGCCATTTTGATGCCCAAAAATGATCAGGCTGCAGCAATCAACGAATGCATTCTCTCGGAAATGGGTCATCACAACAATTTTTATGATCTTGATGATTTTTAACCGACTTCGAAAAGGAGGAGGTTCTATTTTCGGCTTATTGTATGTTTTTTTTTTATGTATGTTCACCGATATCTCGGTCAATTGTGGACCGATTTTGAAAATATTTTTTTGATTGAAAGGTTATACTTATAAATTGGTCCCATAGAAATATTGTTATGATCTAATCATGAACTTCGAAGATATGGTACAGAACTCCTCATAGGATCACAGCAGAACTGGTTACAAGTAAAGTTGCTTTGTTTATACGTGTAGTTGATGACTGACTGACAGACTGACAGAAAAAGGGGGGGAGATGTATCGAACTGATAATAATATGATGGTGAAGCCAGAAGGTAAATTAATGTAATCTAACCGTGTTTGGGATTATTAGAATCGTTATGAGATGCACTGTGGCTATAATTTATTTAAGTTCGTCTAAGGGGTACTTTTTAGTGGTGGTAAAGAAAGATAGAAAGAAGAGTATTTATTTTGGCGCAAAAAACATTGTAGACAACAAAAACTTAAGACAAACACAAAACAAAAAAATAAAAAGTAACATTGTCTGTCACACGTTTGCGCCAAAAAAGGTCCAGTTCAGCGAAATGCCAGACTACTACGAGGTAGTTGTCTGACGCTGGTTTTCAACTGAACCTTAGTTGGAGTGAACGGATAAAAAGGAATTTACAATAAGTGTCAACACTACATTACATTAGTGTGAAAATAAAACATAATATGTGATAAAAGAATAGATTGCTTCTAGGCAAGCGTGCTCCATCGTCGGCCACATCATCGCTTACCATCAGGTGAGATTGTGGTCAAACGCGAGCCTATCCAATATAAAAAAAAAGAGCAAATAAGTGTAAATATGTGTTCAGTGTACAAAAAAAAACATAAAACATAATTGAAACCGGTTTGAAGCGATTTAGCCTCAGTCAACACAAATAACTAACAAGTGTAAAATATAAAAAAAAAATAACCGACTTCACTGTTAAAAACACTGAAAAGTATAAAATAACGTTAATTTCGGAGGTCGGTGTTAAATAACGAAGAGACAAAACTATTATAGAAACACCGACTTCCGTAATTAAAGTTATTTTATACTTTTCAGTGTTTTTTAACATTAAAGTCGGTTATATATTTTTTTTTTTGTTAAAACGTTCATTATATAAAAGGAGAAACTGACTGACTGACACACAAAAAAAAAAAAAACAAAAAAAAAAAAGCAAATCAAAGCACAGCCGAAGCTACTGGGGCTAGGCTAGGAGCGTGAAATTTTGCACAAAGTCATTTTTTATGATATAAGCAAGCAATAGGAAATGACTTTCCAAAATCCACCCCCTAAGGGAATGAAATGTGGGTCCAAAGTTTAAATGAAGAATCCTACTTTCACGCGGACGGAGCCGCAGGCAAAAGCTAGTATTAGTATAGATTATCATTGACGGGCCTGTTGGTCTAGATGTCAGAGGTCCTGACTGCAATACTGGAGGTCGTGGGTTCGATTCCCACCCAAGACAAATAGGTTTGTGTGATGAGCACGATCATTTGTTCTGTGTCTATGTGTAATTTATCTATAATATGTATGTACTTAGAAATATATAAGTATATTATGCTTATCAGTTTTCTAGTACTCATAGTACAAGCTCTGCTTAGTTTGGGATTAAATGGCGCTATGTGAAAGTTGTGAAATATTATACATATATTATTATTGTGATATATTTTTAGAGCAGTCGTCAACCCTACAAACAATAAATTAGTGACATGACCCAAAGCAATGTTTACCTGTTCTCGACTTAAATGGGTTGAAGATCCATTAAGGTCTGTCTAGGGAGTAGGGTATGATGTATTGGGATCACTTTGATAGTGCAGCCTTGGGCTATCTAGAATCTTCGATAATCAGCATTTATTGAAGAACGTGTTATGATCTGCCGCCAAAAAATCTTGACTTTGTGACTTAATTGACAAGCAAATTAACCAGATCCTGAAAAATAAAGAAAATATAACTAAATAGTCGAAACCTTTTTAAGAAGTAGCTAAAGTCGGTTTCTGAACTTAGAGAAAGAAAGTTCAAAACCTACATTTAAGCGTGTCCTTAACAAAAATTTGTCTTACAAAGTTAAAGACTGTGTTGAAGACACGCTTGTTTGGCAATGACTGCTTCTGCACATGTGACAAATGAAGGATACAAATACAAATACAAAATGTTTTATTTCCGAACCAAATTTTTTAACAATAGATTGTGATTGGAGCCTCCTTTTAGATAAATAATGCCTGTATGTTATGGAAGAGCGGAGTCTCCTAGACTCCGCTCTTCCATAACTTAGCAATACATTAATAGTTTTTGGTTTTTACAATTTACAGTTATCAATGATCTATATACATGTTTATGTGTAGGGGGTGTATGTGTATGGGGTGCGCGTGTGGGTGTGTTTGCAGGAGTGTGTAAGGGATGGTTTATGTTACGTATTGCAGCAGTGCTTCCGTACTTTCATATGTTAAGGTTTTTATCCATTCTATTAGCAATTTCTTACATTCATGTAGTTGGATTAAACACATTAGGATACAGGTGTGATTTCAATCAGTAAAAATCTGAAACAACCTCCCGCTCCACACAAAAGCGAGAGAAGTCATTGGATGATTTCCTACCTAAAAAAAAATCGACGAGACTTGGTGGGTGATGACCCCAACTCAAGGTCGATAAGTAAATGAGTCGACAGAACTAAAATTAAAAGTAGGTATATTTTAAAAAACTGGTCAAGAGCGAGTTGATTCGCGCACGAAGGAATCCGTACCGTCCGTAACAAAAAAAGGCAAAAAAAATCACGTTTGTTCTATTGGAACTTGGAACCCCACTTAAATATTTATTTTATTCTGATTTTACCTAACCTGGGAATCTTTAAGTCAAGAGTAGGTTACTTCTTGGTAAGCGCGCTCTATCGTCGACCACATCGTCGCTTTCCATCAGGTGTGATAGCGGTTACACGCAAACCTATGAACAAAAAATAAATAAAATTGGCATTAAGTCCGCCCTTGTACAGTTTTATATGTATAAAGCTTTAATAAATAAATAAAAAGTTAAACCGATTTGAAAACCTCCTCCTTTTTTTGGAAGTCGGTTAAGAAAAAAAATTGTTATAGCGGCAAAAGAAATACAAATCATCAGCGAAAATTTCAAATATCTATTATATTATTATATATTATCACGGTTAATGAGATACAGTCTGGTGACAGACAGACAGATAAACAGACGGATGAACAGCGGAATCTTAGTAATAGGGTATCGTTTTATTTTTTGTCAACGTAACCCTAAAAAAAGTACTACCAGAGCCAATTAATTTAAACTCGCCCACTATAAGTTGAAACTTTTGCAATGTGACTGTCTGTATAGTTTTATTTTTTGTTTTTGACGAATGATTAGAACGCCGAAAAAGGTTATTTTATCCTTTAATTAGTTGTAGTAAGCGAGCGAACTTTTTGTTAATTTATATATTCTATCTATCTAGGTATAGGGGCTATTTTTCGCCGAGACACCATGGCGGCGCGACCAGTCACCGCTACCAACAAAATGTATACAGCTCTATAGAGAGTTACTCACCTGTACCCCTAGCCAAGTTGCTAATCTGCAATAGTTAACGCTTGTAGAAAGCTTCAAATGTACGGGAATGACGTCGTCTTAACGCTCAGTCACGTGGTCAGAACAAAAGAATTGGCGGCAAGGTCAACTCGAAGCGTTCGGCGCAAGCGAAATGGTTGTAACTTGGCTAGGGGGGCTGGTGTCCGTTTGGTTGCGTGACCAATTTAGTGTCGTGACCAGCTCGGACGTGTGGCGACTCTGGTGTCTAGTTTGGTAGCTTAGGGCTACATGTATTATATTAGTCAAACACCAGAAATTCTGACCATCAGTCTGTCCAAGGAGTATCGTGTCGCCCAGTAAATCGGTTGTGGAAGACTGATAGACAGTCGTTCCAAGTAAACCACGGGTATTCAGCCGCATCCGGTTAGACTGAGAACCGACCAAAAGCCAGTTGAGAAAAGGCTCAGGAGAAAGATTTGAGTCCGGGACGTCTTGGGCCTCGAAGTCAGTCCCGAGACTTGGAGGCCCGAGACGTCTATCTGGTCGAGACTCGAGACAAGACAAGATTGTCGAAATTATTTATGATTAGGTACTAGACTAGATAATAGTTAAATTATTAAGAACTAGCGGGTGAAAGCCGTAGCTTCGCCCGCGTACATAAAATATAGCCTATGTCACTCAGGAATAAAGCAGCTTTCTATTGGTGAAAAAATCTTAGCAATCAGACCAGTACCTACTTCTAGAGATTACCTCCTACAAACAATAAACATAAAACAAAAAAAAAATCTTTACCTTTTTTTTATATTAGTGTAGATTAATATGATTTGAAATTTTGAAACTGGATAAACTGTGTGTGATTAAAAGAAAGTAACAAACCAATTACTTATTAAGACAGAAATTAACGTTAAAGTTATTAAGATATAATTTTCTGTTAAATAAATGTTTAATAAAAAAAAAACAAATGCTTTTATAAATGAGTTTCAGCAGGAATTAATTCAATTAAAATTTTTCAAAAAATACTTAACCCTATTAATAAAAACAAAACTTACAAGTCTCGAAATTCCGGGAATTCACGGGACTTTTATTGTAACTTGTTTCGTGTCCCGGGACCTAGTAATTGTCTGAATTCCCAAACCCTTCTCGGGAGATGATGATTATGATGATGTAGAATAATAGGTTTGATATGTACTGCAAAGAACAATATAATAAAACTATAAACAAAAAAAAGTACCTCTGCAAAATTCTTCAAACCCACAGTTCCAACTGATGTTAAATAATTCATCTTCCTAATAAAAATGCATTTCCTTATTCAGTGTCCTTAATATAATGCAGTTCTGAGCTCTTTTAAATAACGAGAAGAGTTTTACTAGAGCCAGTCATATTAAAAGGCGTTTCTCATGATACTATTCAAGAAAATTTACATTTTTCTTCGTCAGTCCAACTACGGCTGTAGTCGTGTCATTTCATTTGCTGAGTGGAAATGCAACTAATGGTTGTTTATTTTTCTGAGATATTAATGCTTTTTTAAGGCTTTTATTCCCTTGAACCATCTGGCCGAAATTAAATGGTCACTACTCTCGTACCCGTCTAGGCGACAGTACGACTATCTGTGCATTTGTTTGCGGCCAGCTGCGCCCAGACAGAGCCCGGCTGACTTTTAAATCCATTTTCTTTGCGAAATATTGATTGATTTACATATGCTATGTTCACTTTGAAGAATATTTAACTACCAATTTTTATGTGTATAAACGTTTCTAAAGATCCAAGCCGTTTCGAAGGAGTAGGGAAAAGTTGCGAATGTGATGTTGTTGTATGTAATATTTTTTTTAGACAAAAGTATAAATCGCACGAAAAAATCAAATGTTGATAATGTTGTTCATGAATCTATAATAAACATATATTTTTTTCAAACCTATTAACCTGGCCATTACCGAGGAGTAGGCTCCAGAAAGTCACTGTTTTAAGGCACTTTTCGGGCGCTTGGGCCTTAAGGTGGGAAATCATCTAATGACTTGTCCCGCTCTAGAGTGGAGCGCGAGGGCGTGTCAAATTTTTACTAACTAAAACCACACCTATTTTCTTATGCCCTTAGCACAAAACAGGTACAGAAGTCAATCTACATACAAAGCGCGCCCGAGCAACGCACACATAGACACCGCTCACGGACACGATGTCTCGGTCGCGTCTCGTCTCGAATCACTCGTCGAACAGTTCCGGCTCAAACGCTCGTTAGTGTGCGTCCACCGAGCGTAGGTATAAAAAGGGACATACATACATGAGATTGTTTTCTGTACCTATCTGTTTTGTGCCCTTAGTGTGCGACCACGACTTCATGGACCACATATTTTTGTACAGTTGTTTTTTTTAGATGTCCTCTTGATTGTAGTAGAAGTAGAAAAGGGCAGCCATCTTTGTAAATTATTTTGTAACTAGCTGATGCCGGCGGCTTCGCGCGCATGATAATGGAAAATTATCCCAAGGAAACATGCTTCTCGACATACTCGTATGTAGATATATTGTGCCAGGACATTGTCAACCGTTCGAGTGTGAAGAAGTAACAACATACACACACACACACTCACAAGCATTCGCCTTAAGCTGGGTTTACATAGTTGTGTTGTGTCGTGTCGTGGCGTGGGATGCACCAATCAAACGACTCATCAAGTCGTCGTTCAATATTACTTACGTCAAATCATAATAAGTCTTGTAGCCAAACAAGTGGGTATGTCAAAAGGTGCCACGATAAGACACAATACATTAATGTAAACCCGGCTTTAATAATATTTATATTGTGACTATTATAATGTTAGTGTGATTTAACAAACCTTATTGTATTTAACATTAATTACCTATCACTTAAAATTGGAAGTAAATTTTAACCTGGCAACATCTAATTTAACATTGTTATAACAATTTAATTTTATCACAGCCTAACAGGAAGATCAATCCACGTATTTCTAATCAAGATACGAACCCCCTTATTCCCCGTTTTAATTACTCAAATCAAAGTACGATATTTAGGCTACGAGCCCCAGGGGCAATAAAGATGTTGAGATGTATATCTTTTGTCAGAATTAGGCAAAGTCAGGGAACCGCAGATTGATGTTGGCTGCTATGAAATATTAATCTCTTGGGAAAGAGTAGTACACTGGCGCGCAGAGAAATTGGCAAGTGAGCGGTTTTTGTGTTTAGAAAATGGTATTTGGTTTTGTTGACCTTGATTTATGCCTGTAATGTAATTAATAATATTGTTTATTTTATTTATTTCTTTTTTTTTTCTTTTATAATGACAGTATTTTTCCTTTTTAGGGTTCCGTAGCCAAATGGCAAAATACGGAACCCTTATAGATTCGTCATGTCTGTCTGTCTGTCCGTCAGTATGTCACAGCTACTTTATTCCGAAACTATAAGAGCCATACTGTTGAAACTTAGTAAGCGGACAGTGAGCAATGGGTAGCTCACTGTCCGGCCGTCCAGTAACTGTCCGGACCAGGCCCAAGTCGTCGACGGCGCGCACTGTTCCCGCGCGCCTCAAGGAGTTGTCAGCAGCAGCAGGGACCCAGCCGGGTCGAAGCCTACTGGGGCCAGGGTTATCCGAAAGGGCGCTCGAGCCCCGGTATGAAGGCTAGAAGGAACGGGGTGGGTCTTTTAGTCAGTAAGAGTCTGACACTATCTCCCGCTCCGCCCAAGGGCGGGGGAAGTCAATGCATGATTTTTTCCCACCATAAAAAAAAAAAAAGATGTATTCTGTGAACCGCATTAAGATGTTTGTTTACACAAAAATAGAAAAAAAACAATAAATTTTGGGGGTTCCCATACTTGGAACTGAAACCCAAAAAATGTTCTTTCGTCAAACCCATACGTTTGGGGTATCTATGGACAGGTCTTCAAAAATGATATTGAGGTTTTTAATATAATTTTTTTCTAAATTGAATAGTTTGCGACAGAGACATTTCCAAAGTAGTAAAATTTGTATCCCTCTAACTTCTAAAATAAGAGAATGATAAAACTAAAAAAAATATATGATGTAGGTACATTACCATGCAAACCACCAACGAAAATTGGTTTAAACGAAATCTAGTAAGTAAAAGTAGGTACACTATTATTAAAACATCGATCAAAGTTACAACGAATTACGAGAACTTTTATATTATGTTACTTGCTGCTACGGAACCTTTCATGGGCGAGTCCGACTCGCACTTGGCCGGTTTTTTTTAATTGATATAAGCTAGTGCTTGACTGCGACCCCACCTGTATGTATATATAATTATAATATATAAAGTATGTTTGTATTTAATATATTATGTAAGTGCATTTATTTACGGTATTTTATTCATTGTATTTGTAATTTAAAAATTGTACACTGGATCCTACCCTCTATTGTCATCTCTCTCTATCACTCAATGGTTTGCTGGAAGAAAACTCAACTTTGAGTTAAGCTCGCCTATGTACATGAACTTTTCTATCCACTTATTTTACAAGTTGTTAAAGTGTACAATAAAGAAGAATTAAAAAATTAAAGAAGAATAACTTTAGGTAACTAAATGGAAAAATCTAAATTCTTCTTCTTAGAGTGCTGCGCCCAACCTGGGCGCGGAGTTCGCTTAGAGTTCACCAGATTGGCCATGGCAAGTCGTGGCCAATCTAAACTAAACTGGTACCAAATAAACAAAAAAAAAACAGTTTCTTGATTGTTTTAGACGCAAGTGGTTTACGACGACGCGCCACCGGTACATGGTGGACATCCGACCTACACGCACAAAACGTTTTGGGAACACATTCATTGTGCGTACAGCTAACGAGTGAAATTCCAAATTAAAATTACCGTTTATTAAAAAAAATAAAATTAAAAAAAAATAGGTTACTTCTAGGTAAGCGCGCTCCATCGTCGATCGTATCGTCGTTTTCTATTAGGTGAGATAGCGATAAAGCGCGAACTATCAGCAATAAAAAAAATATATAAAAAAACGACACGCCGTCCACCCGAGACTAGTCCTTATAAGACGGTGACATATCTATCATTCGCCGTCTTTAAAAAAGGAAAAAACACCACATTATTCTGTCTAGAAATTGTTAAAACAATGCCCATATACTTTTTCACTATTACTTAGGAACAAACAGACATTTTTCATTTATCTAGTAACTAGCCTATAAAAGAAAGTAAATAAAAAAACAAGGCCAAATTTTCTAATACATTGACAATCGTTTATTGTCTAGCTGAAAGAAAAACATCGTGAAGAAGCCTAGACAAAAAAAAAAATACAAAAAAAAGCGGTCACATAAGGCCTATTGTCCACGGACGCGTAGCTTCAAAGATGCGTATTCGTCATCGTACGTTTGGTGTACGCCTGCTCACAACTCAAGTACCTAAACACAAAACTATGAAACTCTTCACCACCGTTAACACGGCGGTGAAGAGTTGTGCGTTGTGTGTACGGTAACTTGTAGGCACCGTCGTGTCCTCGTGAGGGCAAGCGGTGGCAGCAATCTCTCGCGCCGAGCCTTGGTCCAGGCCACGGTCTGGAGCGAGGAGAAGTGGCAAGCGGTGCTCTCCTTTTGTGATACAGTAGTGCTAGCACGATTTCCGGCCACCGTAGGCGCGGGGTTGTGGACGGCAAGCAATGGGTAGCTCGCCGTACGACCAAGCGCAAGTCGTCAAGCCTACTGGGACCATGGATTTTATTTTTGAAAGGAAAACCTGGCCCTGGAATGAAAGGCAACGAAAGAACTATGAGTAGGTTTTAGTCAGTAAAAGTTTGATACGATCTTCTACTCCGCCCAATGGTGGGAGAAGTTATTGGATGATTTTCCACCACAAATTTTGTCGATAAAGCTACAACGACACTATGTCACGACGTTGCTGCTTCGTCGACAGGGTTTATAAGACGCGTCTATGAAGCTACACGACAGTGGACAGTAAGCCTTACCGAACAGTCACTTCAAAAAATATAGTATTCTAGAATTCGTACCAAATGTCAGTCTTGTCACGACCGGCGACAAAACAGTGACGAGACTGACACGACGTGAATATGACTGATGAGTGTGTCTGTCGTGGCCAGATCTGAGAATTGATCAGTTCATATGTCTGACCATTTCATCTTCTTTTTCTTTTTGTGTACTCGAACTATTTTTTTTTCTGGCTGGTATTTGGCAACCTGTACAGCTGTTATTGGCCTCGTATAAATTCGAAAAGCACAGGTTATGCAGGATGGGCAGCATAGTAGGTGTTGCATGTCCTGTGCAGCGGCTCCACACAGCCACTGCTAGAGATGGGTCGAGAAAGCCCCATTTGGCCAGATTGATTTTACAGCGGCCTACCTGGATTCATAATAGGTTAAGAGAATTCCAGATTGGCCAGTATAGTTCAAGTCCAGGGGGGAGATATTCTGATTCAGGTGATGAAATGCTGAGGAGTTGGGTGTTTCCGCTTCTACAGCGTGCATCTTTCGTTCTCAGCATTGTCTTTCAACAAACGACACAAAACCTTGTCCGCTGGGCCGCATCATGATACGGTCTAACCAAATCAATGAAGACTGTCAAACATAGGCGATTGGAGAAAGTGTTTTTTTTTTGCCTTTTGTTTAATAAATGGATCTAATACCATCCGTCAATGTAGGTATAGTGATATTACCCCTCAATGATATATATGTTGGGTCAGTTCCCTTCAAAATAGTTGAACTGAATGGTGCTGATGCACGCATCATACTCGTGAAGTGGCACCGTTAGTTGAGCCTGATCATCTCTTAGGCGGCCAGTGGCTTATTTCAATTTCTATTTTTAATAAAAAAAATATTATTATTTCGTGGCATTTTGCTCACTTAATAGAAGCGACAAAAATTATGTGATCTAGATTCTAAGATTATTACCTTATTTATTTACACGAATAATTTACATTAAAAAATCTTTAACTAAATATTAAAATTACAGTAAAATAAAAATAAAACTCTACGCTAATTACAACTAACTAAAATATGGCCTCAAAAAACTCTTCCACATCGCTGTCAACTTGTAAGTTTCTAGGTAACTCACAATATGATTTAAAAGAGTGTCCATGGACTTTCTTGCACGTTCTTCTCCGTAGAGATCTACGCTTTGGAACATGTAATTTAAGTTTTTTTACTGACCAACATTCTAACTACCTATTCAAAAGTGCCTGTAAATGGTCTCTCCTCCTTCTTTGTCCAACCCTTTTCCCAGTTTAGCTGGGGTCAGGTCTCCTTGTACGTTTGCGCCAGAGAGCTCTTTTATGGTTTGTCTGTGCACTTAGACTCGCTTGCTGGATTTCTTTTTGAATATTTGACCACCAGGTGGCGGGTGGTTGTCCTCTTCCTCGTGGTTGTTCGGGGACACTTAGGGTCTTTTTGACTGGGCGATCGTCATTTCGTCTAAGGATATGACCGTACCATCGCCTGTGTGTGTCGCCTGTGTGGCCCTCCCCCAGAGAGGAGGTCCGAGTCCCAATAGTGGAAATATTATAAAGCCGACTATGCTATAGTAAATGGTCTATTTGAAGTAAAAGTTTCAGATACAAAGCTATTTATTAAATACGGCACAAAACAAAAAAGTATACATAACAAAAAAGACAAGAGCAGTAATAAAAGAAATACAAAAATGATCAAAACAAACACCGTCCCGCTTGATAATCACCTAACCCACGCACACATAACAGACTTTACGCATTATTATCAATCGCATTTTGCGCGGTCAATAACATCCACAATCCTATATTGTTCTTCGTAAAATAACAAAACGCGACTCTATTCCCGGCAAATAATCTAATTCGCACATTGCGCGCAAAATTAAGCCGCCATTTTGACAACGGTTTAGGCGGGAATCCATAAACATGGAGAATGGACTGAGCAATAACTTCACTAAATAAAAACTGTTGAATCTCTTTTTACCCGACTATGGCAAAGCCAAAGGAGGTTTCGGGATCGTTTAAAAGATTTACCGTGGCTCTGGAAAGCAGAGGATATTCGTTTAGTAGGATATTCGATGATTTCCCCACCCTTGAAAATAAGCTTACACATACGAAGATAAAAACAACTGGGAGCTGAGTGGAGGTCTGATGGTCAATCTATGTGCATCGGATGCCTAACAAAACTCAAGAGAGTCAAGAGACTTCAGACTTGTATATTGAAGACAAGTCTGAAGTTGACTGAAGACTTTATTTCATTAACTTTTTTACAGGAAAGTTTGGTTAGGCATCCGATGCACATAGATTGACCTCCACTCAGCTCCCAGTTGTTTTTAACTTCGTATGTGTAAGCTTATTTTCAAGGGTTTTAAGACAACCAAGTCACCGACAACAATTTCACAAGCTTTATTTAGGTTGGAAACTATATGGCGTTATGTGAAATTTGAAGAAATACAATATCCGTCTCTTTCCTATAGGTGTTCCGGTACTGAAATGACACTGCATTATTATAACGTGGGTAAAACACAATTCTAAAAAAAGCAGATACATTTCAACCCATATTCATTTCATATATTGCCAGGCAAAGCTCAGTCCATTCTATGCCGCAATCCAAAAGGCTATTATATGAAACAAAAGCATTGGACTGTTATGGCCGGCGATTTAATCAATGTTTCGTGATGGTAGCCAGTTTGTCATGAGATAACTGTGCTAATGATGTGTTTTGAGGTTAATTTTGTGTTCATAACTCCGAAAGGTAAGACATTTGTATAGAGAATTTCGGTTAAAATACCGAGTTATAGCACAAAGTTATAGGCTGTCTAAAACGTCAAAAGACTTGGGAATTTGGTATAATTTTTATCATCATTTAAAAAATATTTATATTTGATACTTTTTATAAGGTTCTTCTATAAGTAAACAATGATCAAGATCTCTTAGTCAACCTTGATTATTAAACCAGTGTTGACTACATAAGATTTCATTTTACTCTAATAATTATCCAAGTCGGTTGACTTTTTAGACAGACTCTACTGACGATTTGGACAGAACATTATTCGGACACCACCTTCATTGATGCTGTTCAGTACATTCAGATAAAAAAAGTTTTAAATGTACCAATACGGATACTGTGCCCGAACATATTATGTCCGAATCAGCAACTCTAAATACCAATTTGTGGCTGACTGCCATGTTTTTTTTCTTTTATTTACGATGTTGCTTACCTAAATTAATATCAACATTAAATTTAGTGATCAGTGTTACAAATTTTAATCCAATAGACCAATAATAATTAGGTGGCCATAGTTTTCTCTTACACCAGGAACCATTTTTAAGCCTGCTGTCCATGGACGCTTAGCTTCATAGGGGCGTATACGAAGCGGTAACGTAGGTACCTACTGTAGGTAGTTAGTACACAACGCCGACTACTACCTACAAGTCATTGAACTCGCTCAGCTGACGTTTTCATAGAGAATGAATTTCGTACATGCGTAAATTAATACGAGTTTTGAAAAAAAGGTACTTTATTTTTTAATTTTATCTTTACAAATCGATAGTGTTTCATATACCGGATCGACCCCCGACGGGATTAAAACGATCAAAATTTAACGGTGTATATACAAGGTGTAAGAGACAGCCCACCACAAACTTTAAGGGCTTGCTCAGTAGACGAAACTGAACAACCTTCCACAAATTTTTTTTTCAGGAAAAAAAAAAATCGGCCTCGCCATACAAATTGTCCAATCAAGTTTATCATTTTGTATGGTAAGGCTGACTTTTTTTTTTCGTTTCCTGAAAAAAATTTTTGTTGAAGGTTGTTCAGTTTCGTCTGCTAAGCAAGCCCTTAAAGTTTGTGGAAGGCTGTCCCTTACACCTTTTATATAGAATATATCGGATCGAAGTGATCCGATAGGGGTTCCATTTTTGCCATTTCAGGTGCGAAACCCTAAAAATATTGGAATGTGGACGAAGCAAAAGCTGAATGTTTTTTTTTTTACCTTTCCTTCCTCTAGTAAAAGGATCCTGTGTGTGATAAGGAAACTACAGATTGAGCAGCAAATAGACTAGCTATAGTCGAGTGGGGATAAATGAAAGTATATTTAAACGGAAGTATCCTTAAAGGGAATATTTGTTCAAACGCGGAAAGAAAAGGTTGAGCACTCTTCAAATATTTTGCTATCTTTTTTTGTGTTAGACTTTAAATGTGTGTGCTTGGTTAGTAGAAGAAAGTTTATTTACGCAGTACAGTCAAACGGAATGAATAAGAACGCAGGGGTGAATAGAAACAAAACTGGGGGCCTAGACAACGTTACATTTTCATCAACGATAACGAAATTCGATATCTCCGAAATGTATGAAACTGACATAAGCTTTCGAACTGTCACGTGATCGATCGCTAATTGCTAGACAAAGTCGACATCGCTAAGGCGAAATCGAATTTCGAAGTGAATTCGACACGGAGCGAATGCCTCTTGGCTAGGATCCCTGAGGGGATTTTCTTTACTCTTTAAAACATTACATGTTCAGATAAACTTATCGTCCAATTTATAAAATAACATTATTTAGGATTTTTTCAATATTGTCAATCTCTCGTGATTTATTTATTGCAAGACTCTAATTTCGACAACAATACCATTCAACTCATTTTTACTTCGAGCACAAATCAATCACAAATGTTTGTACCACTTGAAATATATTTTGACGAAGCACCGGTACTCTAAATACTTGCCAGGTGTGAATCAACCATTTGTCAACTGTTGTTCCGTTGATGGGTTGTACCTAGTACCATTTTAGTTTTCCACTAAAATGTCGAGATCGACATTTCGAAAAGAATGTCCAAGGCTGTTCTTGTTCGTTCTTCTCCATAGAGATCTACGCTTTGGAACGGATAATTTAGCATCACTTTTTTGAATGACCGACATTTTGACAATTTTATTCAAAAGGTTTAGGAGAAGCGACCGCATATCGGAAGACGCAGCGTTGGAAGGCCTGATGACTTGGTGAAGGTAGCGGGAAACCGATGGATGCGGGACGCACAGGAACGTTCGATGTGGCGACGTTTGGGGGAGGCCTATGTCCAACAGTGGACGTGTATCGGCTGAAATGATGATGATAAGTCAAAAGTACCTGATGGTCTATTTGATGTAAACGTTTCAAATTTCTGAAAAACAAACCACAAAATAATTGAATTTAGAAATACTTAGGTACCAAAAACTGCCATATTACCGCATTTTACCAAGTTATGATAAGTAAAAGTTTATCAGTTGACTGACATTTTCTGCGAATATACGGACAATTAAAAGGTAACGACAAACAAGTGGCGAGAATATCATGGACGAGATGCACAGGACGACTCGATGTGGCGACACTTTGGGGAGGCCTTAGTCCAGTAGTGGACGTCTTTCGGCTGTAAAGATAACGATGATGACGATTCAAAAATATTAAATTGATAGTCAGTTTAGGTACTTAAGTAATACGCGTTCCAAATGAGAATAGGACCGATTCCTATGTTTTGACGTCTCGTCGTACTGTCAAATCGAAGAAATTTCGGCAAAATTGAAGAACTTAGAGATGAGTAAAATTGAAGAACTGGATTCTGATTAAACTTTCTTCGTTCACAGTTTATAAATAAATTAAATTTTTCGTAAATTAATTAATGTTTAAAAATTTCTTTCCTCGATTTGACAGTAAATCGTGACGTCACTACATGGCGGGCGATCCTATTCTCATTTGGAACGCATTGTACGTAATATGACAACGACTTCTCGCGCCAGGCCCTAGGTCGGGCTAAAATCTGGAATAGATGTCGACGGCCTCCTGCGAAGAGGCGAAGTGGTATTGCTAACGAAGGAGGCGGCCGCGCGGGTAAGGGAATGGCCCTGAACTGCAGAGTTTCCGACCCCGATTTCCAGCCACCGTAGGCGTGGGCTTGCAGACGCAAGCAATGGGTAGTTCGCCGTCCGGCCGTCCAGTAACCGTCTGGACCTAGCCCGGACGACGCGTAGGTACTATTCCATGCACGCCACAAGAAGATGATGAAACCGTAGGGACCCAGCAGGGCCGAAGCCTGCTGAGGCCATGAGTTCGCTTCTAAAAGGAAATCTCGGGGTCCTGGAATGCAATGCAAAGAAGGAACATAGAAGTGGATTTTAGTCAGTGAAAGTCTGACACGCCCTCTCGTTTCGTCCAAGAGCGGGAGAAGTCATAGGATGATTTCCCACTTTAAAAAAAAAAAAAAAAAAAACATTAACAATCAGCTTCCTCCTGTGACCGTACGGAACTCTAAACCAATCCATAAAAAGGTTAAAGCTGTATGAAGCGTAAACCACGGGACAGATTTATGATTTTCAGTGAACATGGCCCGTTATATACCCTGATTAATGGCGCACGGACGAATCTATGTGAGTTACTAGTCGCACGGAATGATCCGGGTTATATATGTTATGTTATGTGCCATGGCTTTTACGATATTGGGGAAGTTTGGTGATTGATACGGGTAGGTATGTGTTTATGGTATTATAATTTTATGGCTTCCTACAGGGTTTATTTAATCTTATATTTATATGTAGGTAAAGATATACTATATAAGTATATATATGTATATGAATAAAAGGAGAAACTGACTGACTAACATATCAACTCACAGCGGAAAAGACTATAGGTCTAGTGTGTCTAAGAGAAATTTTGCGCAAGATTTTCCTTTATGTTGTAGACGAGCACGGGTCACGGACTAAGATAGATAGATAAATCATTTATTGGCTACAGCACAAAACATGCGCCAAAACACATAATGCACACAAATTATAAAAACTAAGCACATATACAACAACAAAGGAAAAAAACATAACACATGTAGACACACACACACACAAGCAAAAACACATAAAAACAAAAAAAAAACAAAAAAAAAACACATGTGACTAAGGGTTCTCATATTTATAAAAGGTGTAAGGGACATCCCTCCACAAACTTTAAGGTCTTGCTCAGTACCTAGACGTAACTGAACAACCTTCCACAATTTTTTTTTTTTCAGGAAACGAAAAAAAATTCAGTCTCACCATACAAAATGATAAACTTGATTGGACTATTTGTATGGCGAGGCCGTTTTTTTTTTCATTTCCTGAAAAAAAAAATTCTTCTCTTCTCGTGGCTCGCACAGGCCACTAAACGAAGATACAAAACGCCGTCACACGCCATTCATACATTTAAACTTTCTTCGTCAAAATCCATTGTGATACTGCGCGTATGGGTTTTAAAAAGTAGCAACCATCGGTCACAAGTGGCTGTCGCGCGCTTCAGTTTCGTTTGTGGCCGCTTCTAGCTTCTCGTGGTGGCTTTTGTAGCTGTGGGATGTGGTCCATGTACGGTGACGTTATGAGAAGATTTTCTAAAAATCACCCCATAAAGAGATGGAACAGGGGTCTAAAGCTTGTATAGAAAATACCGATTTTAAAGCAAGCGAAGCCGCTGGCAGAAGCTAGTATTCGTCTAGACAATGATTCTATAATATTAAATGTTTAGTCACACACAAATACTGTCATTGAATGCCATCACCATGTCCTTCTGGGGGCGATCGGCAGCCGCGAACTCTCGCGCCGGGGCTTGGTACTGGCCATGGTCTAGAGCGAGGAGGAGTGGCAGGCGGTCTCCTCTTTCTGCAAAGCAGTGATGCTAGCAAAGGAGGAGGCCGACCGCATCAGGCAACGGCGCTCATGCCCTAGCCGTCACCGCAATTCCGATCCAGATTTCCAGCCACCGTAGGCGTGGTCTTGCGGACGGCGAGCAATGTGTAGCTCGCTGTCCGACCGTCCGGTAACTGTCCGGACCGAGCCAAAGTCCGTCGGGGCCAGGCAGGGTCAATGCCTACTGGAGCCAAGGGTCTGTTTCCGAAAGTAAGGCTCGGCCCGGTATGAAAGGCAACGAAGGAACGGGGTGGGTTTTTTGAGTCAGTAAGAGTGACACTATCTCCCGCTCCGCCCAAGGTCGGGGGATATCATCTGGATAATTTTTACCCACCGAAAAAAAACTCTGGCCATAAAGTGTCACGGAAAACAAAACCTTACTAAACTGTGTTGTTTAATATAATCTGTACTACCAACGTTTTTTCATTACTTCAAAAAGTTGAATTTTCCGGCCCCAACGAAATTAATATTCTTTCTTCGTACGCGAATATTATAATATTTTTCTTTTTGAAATAAGAATATAATTTTTCCGCCATCTTGTTTTGCGAGTTTAAAATGCATAAAGTGTCATGATGAACCCATTAGTGTCAAAGTGACAGTTTATCACAATTATTTAACCATTTGTTTTGTTCTGGTAGATTAAAAATGAAGCAAGGGTTCCGTTTAAACTTGTATTTTTTTAGGTGGAGGCCAGGGCGGAGCATGATGTTAGACTTTTACTGACCAAAATCACAGCTATGTACCTGATTTGTCTTGCATTCCTGAGATCTGGGTTTGCCTTTCGGAAGTCTACCCATGGGCTCAGTAGTCTTCGGCCTTACTGGGCGGCTTTGATTTTGCTGACATATCTTTTTGATCGATAAACGTGTAGGTGTGTAAATATAAACTTTTCTTTTTTGAAAATAACGATTGAAACGAAATTTCTAGCTATCTGTCTGTCACCAGGCTGTATCTTACCATAATAATAATCCTTTATTATCAGGCAACTAAGGCCTATAGATAAATTACACTAATAGTCTTACAAAATAATAAAGTAATTGTGTTGTATTGGCTATGAGGGTAGTCTCACTACAATGTGACGTAATGTATTTGACACGAGGCAGTAGCCATCCGGCGGTTGGCTGGAGTAGTTGTGTAGTGCGAATATGTGTGCGTCACACTGTTGGTGAGCCGTAAATCCTAGCTAAACGCAATACGATACAGTAATACTCATAAACCGTGATAACTAAACAGCTGATATTTTTACAGATGATGTATTTCTGTTGCCGCAATAACAACAATTATTAAAAACAGAATAAAATAAATATTTATGTGGGGCCATACAACAAATGTAATTTTTTTGCTGTTTTTGTTACGGATGAAACGAGAGGAGTCGGACTCGCTTACGAATTATACGGATCCCTTCGTACGCAAGTCCAACTCACACTTGGTCGATTTTGTTTTTACTGACTTCGTAGTTTTGTGAACTGTGTTTGCTAGATACATTACAGAAAAAACCGCTCTTCACTAAGTTCTCTCGTGGACAAAGTACTCTGAAATTAAAAAGAATCACAATCTATTTTTCTCAGATTTTTTATTACAATCTAAATATAGACTCTGTCTAAACCAAACAAATATCAAAATACAAAACATTTGTTATCCGAGTTTCAATCTTAGTGTTCAAAAGATTGTACCAGAATTGTCTCTTGGGATATAGCAAAGATTTCATTGTACACAGAAGTATTCATCCTTGCCTGAGAAGAATATTCTTTGTTACAAAGTATTGTTATGATTTCAGTAGAACTCCCTGAAGTTTTGAAAAACATTGTGAAACTGTACTTAATATACAAGGTGTAAGGGACAGCCCTCCACAAACTTTAAGGGCTTGCTCAGTAGACGAAACCGAACAATCTTCCACAAAAAATTTTTACAGGAAACGAAAAAAAAAATCCGCCTCAACATAGAAAATTATCAACTTGATTGGACAGTTTGTATGGAGAGGCCGAATTTTTTTTTCGTTTCCTGAAAAAAATTTTTGTGGAAGGTTGTTCAGTTTCGTCTACTGAGCAAGCCCTTAAAGTTTGTGGAAGGCTGTCCCTTACACCTTGTATAGCTCGACATCATTTACGATTTTATCGTCCCTTCTATTCACTGAGAGATAGCGCAATATCACTGGGCTAGCCACTGCAGGACTGTATTACTAACACCATAAACAACCACTTTTATTCTATGACTTTTTATAAAACATAGTTATCAAAAACATACCTTCAAGATTTCGTTGTCTTATCTAACACATTTCAACTCTGTATTTTGCTATACTTACGTCTGTATGACGCGGCGTAAGCGCATCAAGCACCCCTGTCGCCCGATCCCTGCTCCCTTCCGCTATTGTACTATTGATTGCTTCGCATAGACTTCGTAATATTTAAAACGTTTAATTTAAATATTTTTATTTTTGTTTGAAAATCTGGTATTTCTCGGCATTGTCTGATTTAACACCGACTTCCGAAATTAAAGTTATTTTAATCATTTTCGTGTTAAGTCAGTTTTTTTTTTTTTTGGAAAAAGTTTTTTATTTTACACTTGTAGCCAGAGTACCTTTGCAATTAACCCAAACCCTGCTAGGATACATTGTTTTATTATGAAGTTCCAGTGTCCACCTTCCACCGTTCGGCTCCATCATCAGATAAGTTCGATAGTACCTTATAGCCAAAGTGCATCTCATGACAATTCTATAAGCCCAAACACGGCTAGGATACATTGATTAATTACAGAGTTCCAATGCCTATCTTCCGGCTCCATCATCATCACCAGATCACTTCGATGATACCATTTTCAACATAGGTAACTATTCCGAACTATACATTTATTTGTATTGTCTTAGTCACTGAACTATGTTCATATTGTGATATCTGTTTGAGTATGAAGTTCCATTGGCCATTTTTGTCTTCTTCACAAATTCCACTTCATCAAATGTCACTCTTTGACTGATTTACAGTCAAAAAGTGATATTTGATGAGTCACTCTATGAAAATACCAAAATAACTATATGGTTGCCTATAATATTTGAGGAGTTCCCTCGATTCCTCATAGATCCTATCATCAGAACTGGATTTTGAAAAAAATGGGACCAATTTTGTAAAATATCATATAGGTAAGGGGAAAAAAGTTGCAAGGTCCATAAACGACGGAGTTCTAACAAGCACACACAAAAAAGAATACAACCGAATTTAGAACCTCCTCCTTTTTTGGAAGTCGGTTTAAAAGATGCTGATACTACCGAATCTGCTAAATGACTGAAGATAATCTTGTTAGAAACAGATAAACGAATCGTAGGTGGAACTGATAACGATCAGTAACTTACAGGAACTAGAAATTAACTCCGATGTTTACTTCCACGTACATAAACTTAGTATCTAACGACCACAAACAAAGAGCTTTTATACCTTTTATTTTGCCTTAGATATACTAAGTTAACACATACGAATTCTTTTTTATTATTATTATTCCACTTATCCAAAAACATTTTTATTATTTTATTAGTTGACCCGGCGAATTTCGTACCTCGCAACAGTCAGTGAATGTAGTATATCTTTCGATATTGTCAATCGATTGCGATGAAATAAAGCTTAAGTAGTATATCAAGTTACACACAATTTTAATATACAAAAGTTATCTACATCGATTTTGTACATTTTACGTGATACGCGCACAACTAAAAACTTCTTCAGATTTGATAAATAGATTATACATGAAGCATGTAAGGTACGATTTTCATGCAATCTCCTTAGATATAACACCATCATCCTTTCAGCTGAAAGATGTTCACTGTTGGACATAAGCTTCTCCCAAGTGTCGCCACAACGAAGTATTATACAATTCTATAAACTATTCTAAGACATGGTCTACTCGTGTACCAAGTTTAGCGTGAAAAAGTAACAAAAATATACACACTTTTGTGCACACTAATATTATTTGTGTAAATATTCGTATTTTGTAAATCTACGCGACTTCGCGACTTCGCCCGCGTGCATAAAATACTCTGTCTCAGGAATAAAACAGCTTTCTATCGGTAAAAAAAAAATTAGCAATCGTACCGGTCACTACTTCCAGAGATTACCCCCCTAAAAACAGAAAACATAAAAACCAACTTTACCTCTTCATTATATTAGCGTAGAAGTGTAGATTACTGTGATTCTGATTACTCTTATATCAATCCAATATCGTTGACCTCTTGATGTTCGCACCATCACAATGAATAAGGAAAAAGTCACAGGCGCCATTATTGTGACGTCATTAGTCATCAATCAGTACAACTGCTGACTAGACTCGTAATGAGTTTGATGTGTGTCTTAAGAGGACCCTTCCCAAACCGTTTATCGTCAACGTCAGCAAGGCTTAAAAGCTTGTTGCTTGATCTAACGCAATATAACGCGATGTTTGATGAAGAGGCTATGCAAAAAAGAGAGATAACGCCTGAAAACTCTGTTCATCATCATCATCATCATTTCAGCCGATAGACGTCCACTGTTGGACGTAGGCCTCCCCCAAGTGTCGCCACAATGATCGATCCTGTGCGTCCTGCATCCATTGGATTCCCGCAACCTTTACCAGGTCATCGGTCCTTGTTGAAGGAGGCCTTACGACGCTGCGTCTTCCGGTACGAGGTCGCCACTCCAGAACCCCAAAACCTCCTCTAAAACCCAAAACTCTGTTGGCATTCGATAATTCCGTTATTTACTCGAATATTTCACTTTTTCCAAGAAATACGTGTTTTTTTAAACCCTATAAAGTTTTTCAGAAAAAGTCCTTCAGAATCTCGATTAAATGTAAGGCTTCTACTGGTGTTTACTCTTTTATAGTTTTGGTTTGGTTTTACGGAGAGCACGTAAAATAGCAGATTTTCAGAGGTCTTTAGTAGATTAGTTTTACATAAACTTATGTTTTGATTTCAACAGAAACGTGTTCCAAAATATATTATCTAGGAAGAGATAATATATCACAACGCCTTAATCAAGTTAGAGCTGTTGTACGGAAATGTTTCTTGGGTTGGGCGGCCTTAAGGGGCTTCTAAACAGGCAATATTTTTTTTTTGCAATATGTGGCTGTAACACAGATGCCGGTAACATTGCAAGCAATACAAGTAAGCAAGTAGTTCCTTTTATATTTATTGAAATAAACGAACCTATCAACGATAAAAAAATAATTTGAGAGTATACAGGGTGCAAGGGACAGCCCTCCACAAACTTTAAGGGCTTGCTCAGTAGACGAAACTGAACAACCTCCCACAAGATATTTTTTCAGGAATCGTAAAAAAAAATCGGCCTCACCATACAAACTCTCACAAGTTTTTAATTTTGTATGGTGAGGCTGATTTTTTTTTTGTTTCCTGAAAAAACTTTGTGGAGGGCTGTCCTTTACATCCTGTTCTATAGCATCTATGAAGGAACTAGCTTCTGCGAGTGGCTTTGCTTGCATAAGCACAGCATAACCAGCCTTTTCAACCAGCTGGGACTCAGACCTTCTGTCTAGGAGAAGGAATGGGCCGTAATCCAGAACGCGGGCCCAGTGCGGCTTGGTGAATGTCACATGTCTTCGAATTTCTGGTTCTAAAGGCCGCCTCAAAAAGAAGCTTGAAGCGGCGTTTTTTTGAGGCCCGTGTGCGGGGACAGTAAAAGGAGAAACTGAATATCATATCAACGAACTGCTTAAACTACTGAATCTAGGAACGAAGAATTTGGTAAATGGTTTTTTCTTTATAATGTAGACGAGAAATTTTGGAGAAATAGGGGCGTGAAATTTTGCACAAGATTTCTTTCTTTTTATAACGTAAGTGAGCACTAGAGATAATTTTCAAAAAATCTCCCTAAACGGATAAACTGAGATCCGAAGTTTGTGTGGAGGATTCCACCTTCACGCGGGCGAAGCCGCTGGTAGAAGCTAGTGCGAAATAAAACAGTAAACCTAGAACTACATTATACCGACGCACACGTGTAACACTCCTGATTTGTAAGTAGAACGGCGTTGCGTGGCGTGGATCGGCGTGTGTGGCACACGTGTGCGCAGTGTAGCTCTACCTTAACTATAGATATCTCCAAGAACTTGGACTACATAAAGACGTCTTCACACTATAACAACGTATAATAGAGTGTGTTGTGAATAAGGTTTAAATTACTAAAGCAATAAGGATGGCGACACGCCGCGCTGAATAAACGGAGAGTCTGAGGTGAAAATGAAACCCTACGGTTAGGGTTGGCACGGAAAACAAGTTTACACTAATATTATAAAGGCGAAAATATGTGCGTTTTTTTTTTTTGAGGTTTGAATTAATATATTATTATTATATTATTATTATTTATTTATTTCAAGTACCAAAGACTCATTTCAGTTACAAAATCATACGTATACACAGGTATTATAAAATTGAAAGGTCAATAACAAAATTAAATTAGTTTATATTGTATTAGATTATTTTATCATTATTTATATTGACTTCTCCCGCTCTAGGACAGAGAGAGAGGGCGTACCAGATTGGAGAAAAGTAAAAAAATAACACAAATACACTCAAGTGTAGGTATGTTCGGACAGGACCTGAAACAGAGCCTCAGCGGTTGACTTCTGATAAATGATCTTTATTTTGCAAGTAGGTTTTATAAAAATACTTTTACATGTCAATTAAAACTAGATGAGACCAGTGTTTCCTAGCTGACTACCCTGAGAAGAAACACCGGAACAAACTCAGGGGTCAAAGTCTCTTTTAAAATCCATACAGCAAAACATGTAATGGTCAAATCATATGAGAACCATGCAGATTGAGCCTGAGATGGTCTTTTGAAGAAAGAACCACACAGTTCTAAGTGGACCTGTCCAGTCAGTGCAAGCATTTGTCAGTATGCGTGTAGCTCAACTCAGAGGCTCTGTTTCAGGCTATGGTCCGGTGCAAGAAGAAATGGGAGACAATTGCACACATGAGATAACCTTCACGCCGTTACCAGCCACGGTAGGTACGGAGTTATGGACGACAAGAAGCCCGTCGTTCGGTAACCGACACCAATCGACGGCGCGTAGTGTTCCGTAGTGAACCGTAGAAGGTCAGCCGGGCTGAAAAGGAAACCCGCGGAACTAGAAAACAAAGGACACAAGTGTGGTAGAAGTCTAAGAAGCCTTCCCACACCACCAGCGGGAGAAGTCATTGGATGATTCTCACCTCAAAAAAAAAAAAACTCGGCGTAGCAGCCCTATGCCTTAATATTCATCTTAGCTCGCGCCTTCTTTGCGCCGACAGGTAACGTCCAAAAAAACCTGTTACTTTCAAATATTAGGTTTCTTGCTCCTAACGTTACTATAAGTATACCTCCTTGAATTAATATTCGAGACTAGCTTCTGTCGGCGGCTTCGCCCGAGTAAAAGTAGTTTCTCCACACAAACTTTGAACTCCCGTTTCATCCCCTTAGGGGGTGAAATTTGAAATACCCTCTCTTAGTGCTCGAATACGTCATAAAAGAAAACCTCGAGCAAAATTTCATGTTCCTAGTCCCAGTAGTTTCGCCTGTGCGTTGATGTCAGTCAGTCAGTTTCTTCTCTAATACACCGTTAAATTTTGATCGTTTTTATCCCATGGAGGGTCGATCCGGTACATGAAACACTATCGATATGTAAAGATAAAATTAAAAAATAAAGTACTTTTTTTTAAACTCGACCAAACCAATGACCTGTAGGTAGTTAGTACGCAACTCCGACTACTACCATTCATTCATCATTGTCATTGGACTAGCTCAGCTGACGTTTCGTTAATAAAATTAATTTTGTTCATGCATAAATTAATACGAGTTTTTGAAAAAAGTTATTTTATTTTTTTATTTTATCTCGGATCGACCCTCCACGGGATTAAAACGATCAAAATTTAGCGGTGTATATAGACAAATAAAAATCCATTGTCGTCTACTCAATTATCAACTTTACCTTTGTGTATTGTAAGTTGATTTTTAAGGGGCCATTACTTGTATTAAAAATGTCCTCCAAAAAGTACAGATTAAATTGAATTTGAATTATAATCATGTGTGACATAGAGGTTTTGTACAAATCCTCCTCCTACTCCTTGCTTCGTTTATCCTCAATACTGAGGCTCGTGACTAGAGGTCAGGATTCTCAGCATTGAAGAATAACGAATAACTTTTTAGTGGACTATATTTCGCCATGTTGCCGTATCTTTGGTGATTTGGATAGCATCCCAGACTATGGTCTCCAGTGCAGCACGGATTTGATCTGACCAACGTATCGGTCTCTGCCTCTGGGTCTTTTCCCATACTGGCAATGTGGCCAAAGAAATCAAAGATTCTTCTTTGGCATAATGTGACAATATTCCCGCCTAATAGTCATTGAATGTTGTGATACCTTTTAGCTAAAATGTCAAACGATAACGCCAAGTTATGGCATTACCAGAATCAGCTTAATCTACAATAATTTAATAAAGAGGTAAAGTTTGTTTTTTTGTTTGTAGGAGGTAATCTCTGAAAGTAGGTACTGATCCGATTGCTAAAATTTTTTCACCGATAGAAAGCTGGTTTATTCTTGAGTGACATAGGCTATATTTTATGTATGTAGGCAAAGCCGCGGGCAAATGCTAGTTAATTTTAAAATAACATATTAATTAGAGATGGCGTCGTATCCGTGTTATCCGTGTATTTTTTTTTGTGAATTTTTTCTTATTTTCTCATCGTTTACTCCTTCCTTGGACTATTACAAATATTTGAAGACCAAAATTAGCCAAATCGGTCCAGTCGTTCTTGAGTTTTTGCGAGACTAACAAACAACTCATCATCATCATCATTTCAGCCGATACACGTCCACTGTTGGACATAGGCCTCCCCCAAGCGTCGCCACATCGAACGCTCCTGTGCGTCCCGCATCCAACGGTTTTCCACTAACGAACAGCTATTCATTTTTATTTAAATAGATACAGTATTTGAAACTTTTTTTTAAGTTCATATTTCTACAAAAAAAAATTATATGATTGAAAAATTACATGTCTATTATCCCTACCACGGCTTAGTTCATTAAAACTTAATTCCTCTTTCAACCAGAAATCTCAATTCTGAAGCGTAAGCAAGATTAATTAGTACACGTCCACAAAGTTTAAAATGAACTGTCACTCACAATAGTGGTTATTACAATAACACCAAACTTTCCTAATAAGCTGTAATCTAATTTCAACCCTAAAAGTTTCAATCACGAAGTTAGTTTGAACCGCTTAGAATCGGTTTAAACCGGTTTCCGGCAGATATTAACGCCAGAAGCACAGAGGACGCGGAAGCTATACGAAACTGCCAAAGTATAGCTTATGCATAGCATAACCAGCCTTTTAATTTTCCCACTGCTGGGACTTAGGCCTCCTCTCTAGGAGTGGGAATGGGTCGTAATCCTCCACGCGGGCCCAGTGCGGGTTGTTGAATATCGTCATAAGTCTTCGTAAGTCGTCATAAGTCTTCGAATTTTTGGTTCTAGGACATGCCGGTTTCCTCACGATGTTTTAGAATAGAATAGAACGGTCCGGACTAAGCGTTTCGCCTCGTCGTTTATACCGCGTACGTCGAAGGACTGGAACAGTTTGCCTGCTGCGGTCTTCCCGTCCGATTATAATTTAGGTGTCTTCAAGGCTAGAGTGAATAGGCCCTTAATAAACTAGTGCGCCTCACCATCAAAGATTGCATCGCTGCTTACCATCAGGTGGGATCGCAGTCAAGCACTAGTTTATATCAATTAAAAAAAAATATATATATAACCCATAGCTAACCACCATTCACCATTTAGAGAGCAGGGGTGATGCAATAAATGGTGATGCTAGCCTGCCAGTTTTCTATCGTTTACATTTCGAAGGTGTGCACTGGAATTGCAAAATTTTATTCCGCCAAGTCCATTCCATCATCGGACCACTAGACATGGTGGTACATGGTGGACATCCCACCCATACGTACTAAACGTTTTGGAAACATATTTATTGTACGTACAACTAAGGAGTGGGATTCCCTGCTCGAGTCCATGTTTCTTGATAGCTTGTAACTAGGCTAAGGGGTCTTTAAATCAAGAGTAAATAGGTTACTTCTGGGCAAGCGTGCTCCATATTATACTACATCATTGCTTACTTTTAGGTGAGATAGTAGTCAAAAGCGAGCCTATCAATAATTTAAAAAAAAAAGTGTTATTTACAGCTCTTTCAATTTACCACAGTCCAATATACCACAGTGTCTCAAGACGAAAGTCAAACCAGTGCGTGTTGCCAGTGATAACTTATGGGTCCAAAACGTGGTTACAATGGGCCTCATTATTATTATTATAGCTTTACTTTTTTCCATACAATGTTTATATTTCCATATTTTATGTACTCGTAATTATTAATTATTGTATGGCCCCTATAGGGTAGAAAGCCTCCTCCATCTTTTTCCATATCTCTTTATCTTGGGCAGTGTCCATCCAGTTCTTTCCAGCTGTTTTTATAATGTCATCCGCCCATCTCTCTGTCAATGGGCCTCATAAGAAGACTCAACGTAACCCAAAGGGCGATGGAAAGGGCTATGCTCGGAGTTTTCTTGCGTGATCACATCAGAAATGAAGATGTCCGCAGGAGAACCAAGGTTACCGACATAGCTCGAAGAATCGCCAAACTTAAGTGGCAATGGGCAGGGCACATTGCACGCAGAACGGATGGTCGATGGGGACGAAAGGTTCTGGAGTGGCGAACACGTACCGGAAGACGCAGCGTTGGAAGGCCTCCAACAAGGTGAACCGATAACCTGGTCAGGGTCGCGGGAATCCGATGGATGCGTGATGCACAGGACAGGTTGTTGTGGCGACGCTGGGGGGAGGCCTATGTCCAACAGTGGACGTCTTTCGGCTGATATGATGATGACGATGATTACAGCTCTTTAGGTAAAGTTGGTCACAAGAGCATAAGGTCCCGCATTCGATTCCTGTGTCATTCACCGTGTTATTAGGTTTTTTTTTCGGAACATTCTCATTAGCCATCCAAAGTTTTTTTTTTTACGTTGGAATTCATCAAAAAACTTCTCCCTCTCCGGAGTATCAGACTTTTACTGACTAAAACCCACAGTATTCTTTCAGTTGCTCTTTGTGAGGGCCATGGTAACTCTTTCAAACCATCCATAACCCTGGCAGGCACCAGCCCTAACTGGCCACGTCGATTTTACTGTCTATTTTTTTTTTTAATGTTGATATTTTCGCGCTTGGATGCTGTCTCACCTGATGGAAAGCGACGATGTGGTCGACGATGAAGGGTGCTTATCTAAAAGTAATTTATTTACTCTAGACAGGCCTGTTGGTGTAGTGGTTAGTGACCCTGACTGCTATGCCGGAGGTCGTGGGTTCGATTCTCACCCAGGACAAATGTTTGTGTGATGAGCATGATCATTTGTTCTGTGTCTGGGTGTAATTTATCTATAACATGTATCTATTTAGAAATATATAAGTATGTTTATCAGTAGTCTAGTACCCATAACACAAGCTCTGCATAGCTTGGAACTAGACGGCGCTGTGTGATAGTTGTGGAAAAAAAAAATCCATAACCCTGGCAGGCACCAGCTCTAATTGGCTCCGTCGATTTTACCGACATATTTTTTTTAATTATTGATAGGTTGCAATTAATTATTAATTATCGCTTGACCGCTATCTCACCTGATGGAAAGTGACAATGCGGTCGACGATGAAGCGTGCTTATCTAGAAGTAATCTATTTACTCTAGACTTAAAGATTCCCGGCATGATATCACTTTAAAACGTGCGTTGAACACGACATGCCATCAGCACGAACTGAGTCCTTACCGGACGGCGAAGTGGCCTAGCTGGGTCGAAGCCTACTGGGGCTAAGGTCTGTTTCCGAAAGGGAGGCTAGGCCCCCCGGTATGCAAGGCAAGAAGAAACGGGGTGGGTTTTTTAGTCAGTAAGAGTCTGTCACTAACTCCCGCTCCGCCCAAAGGCGGAGGATGTCTTTTGGATGATTTTTACCTACCGAAAAAAAAAACTAGACGGCGAAGTAATCATCGCTCGCCGTCCGCAAGCCCACACCTACGGCGGCTGGGAATGGCCTTGTTGCTCTCGACAACGGCATTTCCGTATCACAATGTTCATATCCCATAGCTTTCTGATCGCTTTTGATGCACAGCATTCGTAAAGCACATTCTTTGTTATAGTTACAATGTGTTTTCATTGAACTGGTAAATGGTAGTAGATTTGAGGTAAGTCTTTGTTAAATCTGTAAAAGACTTGAGTTTCGCGTAGAAACTGAGTTATAATTAGTTAAAATTAAGCGAATTATAGCACTTTGCAGTTCTTGTAGTTATAATTAAATGTGACTAACGAAGATATTTATCAAAAGTGGCTGGGGTGGTGCGGCGGGAATCTGATAACAATCAGATTCCCGCCGACTACATTGAACCAGACGCGCGAGACGCATAGGATCAGTCGTTGTGGCGACACTTGAGGGAGGCCTATAACGTTTAGTCCAAAACTAAACAAAATTTCGTCTTATTTTTGTAAGACGAAATTTTGTTTAGTTTGTGTTTTTTCGTCTTATATTATTTCTGTATTTAAACTTTAGTCTATAGTAAAACAAAATTTCGCAGTTTTTCGAGCACCATAACTACTCTCAAGGAACCTAACAATATATAAAAAAATTGTAGAAACATGCGCGTTTGCTATGTTTGATGTCGATATTGACTGGCCTATATGATTTACTTTCGAAATACATTCGACTAACTTTGTGACAATTTTTGTTTTGTTTAGGAAATAATTTCTCCAGCTCTAAGTAGACCGAAAGGAAGTGTCAGACATTTATTGACTAAAACCCATCCGTGTTCCTTCACTTGCTTTTTGCGTTTTAAGGCCACGATGACTATTGAACTATCGCGATCGGCTCTAGCGATTACACGAATGGTAGCCCTGAATGACTGTCAACTTATGGCGATGAACTACTGGGATCCTAGAAGTACCCCAGAAGAAGATTCCCTATGTTTTTTTTTTTTATTATTGATAGGCTCGCGTTTGACCACTATCTCACCTGATGGTAAGTGATGATGTGGCCGACGATGGAGCACGCTTGCCTAGAAGTAACCTATATTCACTCTAATATGTTCAGTTAGACTATTACTCATTGTATTTAATTCGCAAAATATATTATTGAAATTATTTATGAAATTATTTTTTCAACACATACTATATGTCAACAATTTAAAATTTTATTTGCTTACAAAAAAAAAAACAATTTTCCAAGAAAAAAAATGCAAAGAATATTTTTTGCAGTTTAGGTTACTGTTAACTGGGTACACCCTGTCTTTCACCAGCAAATCTTTCAGTAGATAAATCATTTCTCCAATTTACACATTCCTAAAAGAATCTTTTTTACTCAACCGACTTCAATTATTTTCAACTAATTAGTACCCGTCTCAAACACCGACTTCAATATACTACGCCAACGAATCGAAAATATTGGAAAGAGTTGCATCGACGTCTGACTCGATTAATTACTTAATTTCAAGTCAGAACTTGAAGATAATTGATGAAATAAAGCGGTCTGGAAAGGCGAATTTCTATTTTGGCAACTAGTGTTATGTAATGATAAACAACCATGTAGCACCCGCTCCTATCAAGATCAGAGACTATATACTCGAAGTTGTGGACGAGTACGTCTACCTTGGACAGACAGTCCAGTTGGATAGATCTAATTTCGAGAAGAATTACTTTTTAACCGACTTCGAAAAGGAGGAGGTTCTATGTTCGGCTAAATGTATGTTTTTTTTTTTTATTTGAATGCAAAGTATTTTGTTTTAATTTTGAACTTATGTTTGTTCTTACAAAATCAATAAAAAGTTCTTAATTTATTTAGACCTTTTCTTATTATAGAAATGCTAGATTAATGATAAATTATGGCCAAACCTAAGCTGATATTCATCCACACGCTAAACGATCTGACCAGATTTAGTTGGTCATAACATGAAAAGCAAACATTTCATGAAATGCTGGTCGTATCATGCAGTGATCAATTATAAGATTTGGCCACGACATCGATAAGGATAGTTAATACCACAGCAAAACCTAATCTCTCCAAATATCAATGAACAAATTTATATATCATGTCAGTAAAGGATTTGATCCTGTATTAAATTATTGATCCCTATTAAATTCGATACTACCCTCATTTGTGTAAGCCCATTGATTGAATATGACAGGGGTCGGTTCCGTTCCTAATTTAATTTTAACTAATTAATGCGTTATTTTGTACCTGACTAGTCCTTATTTATCCAAATTGGTTTATTTTACCAGTCTATACATATCATAAATCTGTAGAAGTTTTTATTTGTGCGCCCATCACATATAAATTACGAAATAGCTTAAAAACCTAAATAAATTGTATACACCCCTACTTTTTAATTAGTACAAAAAAAAAATGGGGGGAAAGCCGTCACTGATCATACTTTTATAAAAGTAGAAAAAACCGAAATCATAAAATTGACCACGAAAAGGTAAATTCATAATAGAATCAATCAAACATAACAATTGCTAGTAGGAAAAACTGCGGGCAGTGTTTTTCCTTAATAATTGTCACTTATTCATTCATTTATCAATAGCCTGCACAATATTTCCATAAATTGAGTGACATTTTGGGACATAGACCAACGCTAACAACTTTGCTGTTTATGAATATTATTTATTGAGATTTTACTTATAAAATAACAAGGGCTTTTCTAGTAAGCCCTTTAAGTATGTGTACTAGTTAAAAAATTGTGGTGTATATTATAATTGTGTGCAACTTGATGGGCTTTGGTTCATCGCAATCGGTTTACTACTCGTATATCGAAAGATATACTACATTGTTTGACTGTTAGATGGTATGAAGTTTGCCGAGTCAGCTAGTCTATACTAATGTACGCTAATAATAATAAAGAGATAAAGTTTTTTAAGCTATTGCATAGCTTCTATCGCGGGCCTTGAGCGTGGAGACCGAATCCAGAAATTCCGTAACGAAAATAACCTAACACCCCCCACTCATTTGTTTTTTGATCGTGGTGACCGATAAGAAAACAAATGAGTGAACAATCAATCAAAATTCAATTCAATGTGTGAAAGTGTAACTTCAATTAATATCAAAGAAAAAAAAACAAAGGAAAAAAAATACTGCATAAATAAAATAAATAAATAATTATAATTGCATATGTTGATAAAAATGCTATGCAATAGCTTTACCGCGGTAGTCCCCGAGTGCCACACGTCTTCTTTTTTTCTTGTTTGATGAGGTAATCTCTGAATTTCTGGAAGTACGAAGGTCCGATTGCTAAAATTTTTTCACCGATAAAAAGCTGCTTTATTCCGGAGTGACATAGGCTATATTTTATGTACGCGGGTGAAGCCGCAGACAAAAGCTAGTCCTTAATAAAAAATAACCACAGAAGACGCCCCGAGCATCTAATGCCACAGGGGCATTCGCCGATGAGTAAAGAGTAGCTGGCCGTCCGACTACCCGGTAAGGACCAAACGCAAGTTGACGGTGCGTTGTGTTCTCAGTGGATTCGATTGCCTGCCATGCCAAGATAGTCTTAGACAAAATTGTTTCGCAAGTGCAAGACAGACTTGTCTATACGAAACAAATCTGTCTAAGACTGTCTTGTCTCAAGTGTGCACAGGCCCTAATAGCACATAGAATCAAGATGGTTCTTCAAGTTTGTAGAGGTCAGACGGTTCTTGCCCTGTTCTTCATAAGATATTGTCAATTGTCACATTATTGGCTCAAAGTTATCAAATATTATCCCTGATTGACAGTTTATTAGTACGTGTCTATCTCTTGAAGATATATTAAAAGTGCTCGTCAGGTTTTACCTTATCAGATAAATAGGTATGTTGAGACTAATATAGATCTTTTTCACTTTTTATTTATTTTATCATACATTTCATCATCATCATCACATCAGCCGAAAGACGTCCACTCCCCCAAGCGTCGCCACAACGACCGGTAATGTGCGTCACGCATCCATCGGATTCCCGCGAACCTGACCAGGTCATCGGTCCACCTTGTTGGAAACCTTCCACCACTGCGTCTTCCGGTACGGGGTCGACTCCAGAACCTTTAATTCCCAGCAACCATCTATTCTGCGTGCCATGTGCCCTGACCATTGCCACTTAAGTTTAGCGATTCTTCGAGCTATCATACGTTTAAATATTTCTTAAAAAAGGGTCTAAGCTGCTGTTGGATAGAGCTCAAGAGCTAGGAACCTTGGGATCGCCACTTTCCACATGATGTATATGCTCAACGAAAACATGTATGTGTCGGGAGATATCTGTTTTGCATCCGGCGAGAAGAAACCTCCGGATGTCATCATTAAACGCAAATGGCGGAGCATAGACTGGAAATCTGCTATGCTCAGACCTGCCCAAACGTAGCAGACTTCCCGACTTTACTTACTTTTAGTGGAGGCGATTGGAGGCGGTGACCTTTTGCATTTGGCTCTGATTCAAGTCTAGGTATAGAGCGAGAGGTCATCATCATCATCACTCAAGCCCCCTCTCTAGTAGAGGGAATGGGCCGTAATCCACCACGAGGACCCAATGCGGGTTAGTGAATGTCACATATCTTCGAATTTTTGTTTCTAGGACATGCCGGTTCCCTCACGATGTGTTCTTCCACCATTTCGAGAGCAGTAGTAATGAAATAAATTACACAAAGTAATGCGCCTGGCAGGGTTTGAACCCGCGACCTACAACTCGTAAGTCGGAGCCATCCTAGAGAGGAGGCCTTTTTTTTATTTTTTATTTTTTTTTATGGTGGAAAAAATCATGCATTGACATCCCCCGCTCTTGGGCGAAGCGGGAGATAGTGTCAGACTCTTACTGACTAAAAGACCCACCCCGTTCCTTCTAGCCTTCATACCGGGGCTCGAGCGCCCTTTCGGATAACCCTGGCCCCAGTAGGCTTCGACCCGGCTGGGTCCCTGCTGTTGCTGACAGCTCCTTGAGGCGCGCGGGAACAGTGCGCGCCGTCGACGACTTGGGCTTGGTCCGGACAGTTACCGGACGGCCGGACAGCGAACTACCCATTGCTCACTGTCTGCAAACCCGCGCCTACGATGGCCGGAAATCGGGATCAGAATCCCGGCGGCGGCGAGAGAGGAGGCCTAAGTCCCAGCATTGGGAACATTATAAGGCCGACTATATTATGCTATGGAGTTCTTTCAACTGAAAGTATGGTTATAAAAACAAGCACTGAAATTCTACCAAAAATAAAAACTGCCGAATTCTTTTAAGGAACATTAAATCGGGACATAAAGATTACCTACGATAAGATATCTTTTGTCAGGCTCTCACACCTCCATTTAAACGTACCGAGAATAATTGCATAAAAACTTTTTGTCAAAAATACGACGGATAAAAAAAACTTTTTCGATTCCCAACAGATCTTAACTTTGTCTTGTAACTTATGGGCGACGAAATTCATGTTTTTAAATGCGCTTAAGTTGAGCCGTTTTTCACTTTGACTGTGTGATGGCAAAATGAAGTGGAATTTCACAAGGTGTGTCCTTGTGATCTTTTTGTTTTCTAGGTGGGAAAATCATCTCAATGACATCTCCGGCCCTGACTAAAAACCCACTCCTGTTCCTCCTTTGCCATTGGGTTTCTTTCTCATCACCCATAGCCGCAGTAGGCTTCGACCCTGCTAGGCCCCTACGGTTGCTGACAACTCCTTGAGGCACGTGGAACACTACGCGCCGTCGACGATTTGGGCTCAGTCCGAACGATTACCGAACAGTCGGACGGCGAGCTACCCATTGCTTGCCGTCCGCAGTTTGAGAAGTTCCATGTGATCTTTGGAGAAAAACACAGATATACGTACTCGTATGTATTTTGATATCAATTACATATAATTAATTAAACCGACTCTAAAAAAAGAAGATTCTTTTTTTCGTGTGCAATCATCCAATGACTTTTTCTACTCTAGGGCGGAGCGTGAGGAGGTGTCAGACTTTTACTGACTAAAACCCACTCTTGCTGAGCCCCTACGGCTTTGATGGCATCTCTTTGAGGTTCGCTTGGAACACTACGCGTCACTTTAAGGCCCAAGCGCCCGCTACTATTTCGAAACGGCTTGGATCTTTAGAAACATTTTTACACATAAAAATTAGTGGTTAAATATTCTTCAAAGTGAACATAGCATATGTAAATCAATCAATATTTCGCAAAGAAAATGGATCTAAAGGTGAGCCGCGCGCTTTTCGGGCGCTGCTGGACGCAAGTAAATGCACAGATATGCGTACTGCTGCCTAGGCGGGTGCGAGAGTTGGGTCCACTTAATTTCGGCCACTGGTTCAAGGAACTATAAGCCTTAATACAATAAGAAAAGTTATTTCATGATTGTCCATGAAAAAAATAGGATGAGTTTTGTGTTGCATGAAGTTATCCATAATTCCATATTCATAATAATATTATAAATGTGAAAGTAACTCCGTCTGTCTGTCTGTTTGCCTGTGACGCTTTCACGGTTTTACTACTGAACCAATTTTGATAAAATTTGGTACGGAACTAGCTACTTTTTTTCTGTCTTCAACCTCGACTTCGCGTCCGCTATAACCAACATTCGCGCGGACAAAGCCGTTGGCAAAAGCTAGCAGTTATTATATAATCTAAAGATAGATACTTAGTTTTTGTTTTCCAAAAAACCCAAACATACTGTAAATAAAAAAAGAAAATAACAAATATCTTCGGATCACATTCCTCGGATTCTTTGAACAAACTATTTGCGAAGATATTTCGTATTTCTCTCTTCTTTTATATATTGTTTCACGTTTGATACCTGGCTGTATTGAGAAATACCAAATAACCGATCTCAAAGTTGTGTGTGGGTTTAAGGAAGCGACCATCATTTTCTTTGAAATTAAGTTACCTGTAACGTCTTGTTTCTACATTATGGGTTGTCTGTGTGGACTATTTATTGTCAGATGAATAAATAATACATTGAAACCTGAGTATCTGGAAGCTGAAGTGACTCTAGATTTCTTTTATTATTATATAATAATATAATATTTCATAACTATCACACAACGCTGTCTAATACCAAGCTAAGCAGAGCTTGTGTTATGGGTACTAGACAACTGGTAAACATATTTAAATATTTCTAAATATATACATATTATAGATAAATTACAGCCAAACACAGATGATTATGCTCATCACACTAACATTTGTCCTGGGTGGGAATCGAACCCACGACCTCCGGCATAGCAGTCAGGGTCACTAACCACTAGACCAACAGGCTAGTCAATATTGATAGGCTCGCGTTTGACCACTATCTCACCTGATGGGAAGCAACGATGCGGTCGACGGTGGAGCACGCTTGCCGAGGAGTTACCTATTCACTCTTGACTTAAAGACCCCTAGGTTATAGTTATCAGGAAACATAGACTCCGGCAGGGAATTCCACTCCTTAGCTGTACGCACAATGAATGTGTTCCCAAAACGCTTTGTACGTATGGGTGGGATGTCTACCATGTACCTGTACCGGTGGCGCAACGCTGTACTGGAAGACATTTGAGATCTACCAATTAGCATCGGGCTCGCGTCATGGATTACAGTCTATAGGTCGCAATGTACTTGAGAAGAGGTCCGAGTTCCAATCTAACTGTGAGAACCTTCGTGCCGGGCCCTGGTTTAAGTCATGCGGGGTTACCATGACGTTCAAAGTAAGAGCTATACAGTCTAGCGCCATCTCTTACCCACATTATAACAAGATTAAAACAATCTTACTTTAAACGTCATGGTCTAGGCACAAAATAGATAGGTACAGAAGACAACCTCATGTATGTACTTCACTTTTTATACCTAGGCTCGGTGGACGCACACTAAAGAGCGTTTGAACCGGAACTGTTCGACGAGCGGGCCGAGACGCTCCGAGATATCGTGTCCGTGAGCGGTGTCTATGTATGCGTTGCTCGAGCGCGCTTTGTATGTAGATTGACTTTTGTACCTATACACCGTTAAATTTTAATCGTTTTAATCCCGTGGAGGGTCGATCCGGTTCATGAAATACTATCGATTTTTATGAAATGATGAAAACTCATGAAACACTATTCTTTTTAGGTAGTTTGTACGCAATGCGACTATTAACTACAGGTCATTGAACTCGCTCGGCTGACGTTTTCTTAAAGAAATTAATTTCGTACATGCGTAAATTAATACGACCTTTGAAAAAAAAGTACTTATTTTTTAAATTTATCTTTACAAATCGATAGTGTTGTGTACCGGATCGACCCTCCACGGGATTAAAACGATTAAAATTTAGCGGTGTATATTTTGTGGTCTAGGTCATGATCGGAGCGAAGGGGAATGGGATGCGGTTGCATCTTTCTGCGAAACAGCTAGCAAAGGAGGCGGCCCCACGCGTGAGTGAACCCGCACTGGACCCGCGTGGTGGATTACGTCCTATTCCCTCTCCTAGAGCGGACGCCTGAGTCCCAGTTGTGGTAAGATAACAAGGCTGATATGCTTATGTGCAATTCCAGGATAAGGTCCACCGGTGTGCTAAATTTCATTGAAATCCATTCAACCGTTTGAACGTGAAGCAGTAACAAACACACATATATATATAGTTATGAGTACATTCAAATTTTCACGTATATTATATTAGTATGAAAGCATTCAGTTAGAATGGAATAATAGTGCCTTTGTCATCATGCCAAAACACACCCCCAAAAGCTACTTAATTCACCTTTATTAATTACTTCCTTAATGAGCCAGGTAGAAGCTCTTACCTACCCTCCCGACTCCCATTACAATTCAACACAACCCAGCGCCCTCAAAATTTATTCCATAACGAGTCTTCATTACAGCTTCCTTGACAATTTACAATGTGGACCCAAAATAGTGGGCCCTTACGGTCCTTACGGCCCTTACTGTAGGGCCCCCAAAACACTTTGTCAAGATAAAAGCATTTCACGAACGATATATTGCTGTACAGTGTACGAACATAATTCTGTTCCACAGAGAATAAAATCAAGAGTGAGTAGAGAACACGGTGACACTTGGGGGACGTACTTCGGCTGAAATTATGATGGTGATGATAATGACTAGAAGGGTCAAAGGACGTCGATTGCTGGACATAGGCCTCCTCTATGTATCGCCACAATGACCAGCTGCCCTAGCCAAGTTACTAATCTGCAATAGTTAACGCTAGTAGAAAGCTTCAAATGTACGGGAATGACGTCGTATCAACGCTCAGTCACGTGGTCAGAACAAAAGATTCGGCGGCGCGGTCAACTCGAAGCGTTCGACGCAAGCGAAACAGTTGTAACTTGGCTAGGGGGGCAGTTCTGTGCGTCTCGCATCCATGAATTCTCTGATCACGAATTTTGATTCACGGAACAGGGTAGTAAAGTTGGACTCAATCTTTTTTAATATTTATCAACAAGTCATCATCGTCCAATAATGAATATAGGCCTCCCTCAGATCGATAACAAAATTTATCCAAAATCACAAAAAGAACGAAGTTTTCAAGTCCACTCAATAAGTAAGTTAGAAACCTTTCGAATCTGATCGAACGGGAAACTCTCAAGTAACAGAATAAGGATGCACACACTGAAATGTAACGTCACAATCCGTTAGTGTGCATGTGTGCAAAAGAGATAGCGAAATTTAACCTACTTCCCCCCTTTCTATTCTTCATACCAATTTGCAATGTTAATTACTATTTTATTTATTACTAGCTTTTGCCCGCGGCTTTGCCTGCGCATATAAAATATAATAGCCTATATCACTCAGGAATAAAGCAGCTTTCTATCGGTGAAAAAATTTAGCAATCGGACTAGTACTTTCAGAAATCCTGCAAACAAAAAAACAAACTTTACCTCTCTCTCTCTTTATCTCTCTCTTACACGCACGAGTGCGGTTATCAACATTAATTTTGTTTATTTCGCTGTTAGTGTTATGGGAACAATGCTAAGACAAGATAATTTATTATTATTATTATATCTAGCCCATATTGTCCCACTGCTGGGCAAAGGCCTCCCCCCACTCCTTCCATGCCAATCGAGCGGTGGGCCAATAAAACGCAAAATTGGTGCACTGAAATCGCAAGACCAGGAAGGAGATGGAGGGACGACTTGGATGTCTTCCTTGGGAATAGGAAAGAGATAGCTCAAAACCGGGAACATATGTTAAATCAAACATTATTTAGATGTATATGGAACGGGTGTAAAGTCCCGCAAAACAAAAAAGGGCCGAAACTTACTGGGGCTATAGGTTTGCTTCCGAAAGGGAAAAATGGGGTCCTGGAACCCATGGGAAAGAAGGAACATGCGTGGTTCAGTAAAACTTGTCCCATTCCGCCATAAAGCGAAAGAAGTCATTGGGTGTCTTCCCATCAAAACAAATCAAATCAAAAACATTTAGGTATTTCAAATAGACCATTTGCAGGTACTTTTGAATAGTCAAATGTCGGTCAGTCCAAGAAAAGTGTAGCTAAATTGCACGTTCCAAAGCGTAGATCTTTATGGAAAAGAACGTTCAAGGAACTCATCCAAAAAAAGTCGGTCATCATTACACAAAATGACTCAAAATGGCGGACCAAGTAATAAAAAAACTCAGGCAAATAAACAAGTCAAATTAGAAGTACAAAACCCGTTTCGGGTCTTAATTTTTTTTTTTAAATATAGGACATCGCGTCATCATCTGGTAAATATGTATTAGTCACACCTTGGTCCGCTCCGCTCCTAAGCCTAAATTATTATTTTTTTGAAGTTTATGCAATTTAATTATTCATATTCGCAATAATCCGCCAAATCCAGTTATCCAGCGATTGAAATGTTTTGGTTGCGGATTAGCGTGGGTTTAAAATAAAACATTTTATAATTTAGATAGTATTTTATTAAAAGTATAATGTATGTGTATACATATGAATGTACTACACATTTCTTTTTGATATTTACATTGTTTGCCTATCCAAACCAATCCCTATTCCTTAGTCGAGGTCTGGTTTCTTACAATTCACTCTCTGAGCAAAAACTTTTTCTCTCAGGTCCCGAAGGACTTCGATATCTTTTGTAGGCACATCGTTTTCTTCAGCCCAAGTTATACAGGTATTGAAACAGTTAAATACTGTATCTGGATTAATTTTAGCAGTAGTTGTTGGTGCTTCCAATATCTCTCCTTTATTAACTTCTTGAACTTCTGTACCTATTTTTTCATCAGTCATCTTCGGCTCTTCTTTAAAACATTGGATTAATGGCGACACTGCAGATTCATAGCTTGAGAGTTTGTCATTCGATTCGGTTAACCAACGGATATCAAATCGCTCTTTAAATTTATACAACCATCCATTACTAGCACGGAAATCGTCTTTTTTGGTTATTTTTCTGTACAACTCGATAGCTTTTGCTTTCAAATTATCAACAGACACACGAGTGTGTTTCGAACGCTCTTCTAATAACCAAATGTAGAGAGCTTTTTCCATCTTAGGACAAGCAGCAACTCGTAGTGTCTGTCTCTGTCCTGGTCCTGATTTTATCATCTTCACTTGTTCTAGTATCTTCTCTTTCTTATTTTTAAGATCGTGCAAAGTAGCACGTCCAACTCCATATTCTTTAGCCAGTTTGCATATGTTACCGCCATTTTCTATTTTGTTTAAAATATCTATTTTATCTTTTAATGTGAGAGTTTTATGTTTCCGTTTGCCCGACATTTTAATAATTGCACTATTGGATGAATATTAACTTGATATTAGCAGCAGATAGAACGTTTTTTAAATTTAAATGTGCGCGCAGCGGCCAATACGTGTTATCGTGACAAGGTTTAGGTTTGCACTGACGCTGAAGCGCGGGCGCGGGGGACATAGGGAGCGATGGGCTGAGGACGGGTGGAGAATATCGAATAGGGCTGCCACTTTTATTTATGTCAAATAATTATATTATATCTAAAACAACTTATAAATGGATATGTAAACAAGAAAGAAAACTTAGAAACTTAGGTTAGTAAACTTATATCGACTTTTTTGAATATACATCAACAATAAATAAATAATATAGTACTATTGGAAAATTCACGAAAAAAATCTGTAGGTTTCTACATATTTATTTTTAATTTAGAAATATTTTTATTGTTTATTATTTATTTATTTATTCATTTAAACTTCATGTACAATAGTGGTACATAGGCGGACTTAATGCCACAAGGCATTCTCTACCAGTCAACCAAACTAAATCAAAGTATTGTTGTTTATTTAAGAACCCGTTCTTATTTCTTTGTTTATTTTTAGAAGGTGAGCGAGACTTTTCATATAAGAGACAAATTGTGGACTTATGCAGAAACTTTTGAAAAATATTATGAGACTGTAGGATGCTAAATTAACTACATTGAGTTCGAAAAATGTTAAAAAATATCAGTTTTGAAAAATGTATAATTAATATCCCATATTAGCTCAAAATTCGTTAGTAAAACACAGCCGAAGGATGTCAAAATTTGTAAAAAGTCTGTCTAAAAAGTCAAAAGACTGGGAATTTTGTATAATATTCAATCATTTAAAAAATACTTATATTCGATACTTTTTAGAAGGTTCTTCTATTAGTAAACAATGATAAAGACCTCTTAATCAACCTTAATTATTGAACCACTGTTGACTACATTAGATTTCATTTTACCTTAATAAATTACCCAAGTCGTTTGAATCTTTAGACTAGTAAGTAGTAGTAGTAGTACTTTTTTTTTGTGTACAATATACTTTTCTGCAACATAGTTATTACAATTGACTAAAATATATTTCGATGCTGTATAACATAGTACGGGTGGCAACCCTAGTACCGCAGCTGCCTCGCGGTAATCCGGCCTCGTCCTAATCCGGCTTCCCTTATAACTCAACATGCCTATAGCAGTCTGTTATTGATTAACATTAGTTATTTTTAAATGTTGCCATAAACTATCATTCTTTTAAAAGAGTAAGCATGGAGATTTTTCTCGTTTCGTCTCCATAGGAAACGTCCTCTTGGAACCGTGCACTAGCTTCTAAGGTTTTATAAGTGCCCTTGTAGGCCTATGTGAAATAAAAAAGTATTGAATTTTTTTTGTTTTAATTTTTAATATTTCTTGAAAACTAGTAATTATTCTGTTGTTCTAGTGGTTAGTGCCCTGACTACAATGCCGGAGGTCGTGGGTTCGATTCCCACCCAAGACAAATGTTTGTGTTATGAGCACGATCATTTGTTTTGTGTCTAGGTGTACAGTGTTGCCGTAATGTTGGCAATGCGGAAAAACAGTGTTGCTATATTTTTAGCAATGAAATTACTTAATATTAGGGAGATATTTCGTTACTTTTAACAATTGCCTTATAATTTTTTTTTTATTATTCTTTCGGAAACTGTAAAAACTGTTTTTGAATAAAGCATACAACGTTGGGCTCCATTTCGGTTGTCCTGCAATCCTTTCATATACCGAAAACGCCACGCCGCAGTATCGTACCTCTCCAACCAACAACTTCCTTTTAGACTTGCTTTTTTTTAATAAAATCCCATTCCCCTCATTTATTCTTCATAAAGTGGTGCGACTGCCGTTAAAATCGATTTAGTTTCACATTTTGTGCAAACATTTTGGTAGAGTCGTCTCTTTTCATTTCTCCCTTTTTTCGACAGCCAGGGTAGCCAACATTACGGCAAAGGAACCTCTTAAGGTGATTGCTACGGGTTGTTCGTGGCCATTTTCCCGTTAGATGGCGCTGAAGTCAACATTTTCAGTTTTATTTAGTTTTGAGTGTGATTGGAACAATATTATGTCACAGAAATAGTAGAGCTGAAATGGGACATTCCACTTTACCGAAATTAGTCAAATTAAAGCCTCAAAACCCATTTGATTCGCCATATTTCTTAGGACTAATATCCAACTCTGCTTACAGTATCGTTTACACACACATAGACATGAGCGACTACTTTAAAGTCAAGAGCATTTAGCAAAGTTAACCACTAGATGGCGTGAATTTAAAAGTTATTAGGCTGGACTCTAGTAGAAATTAGAATTAATTGTCTGGGGGGTAAGTTTATTCTAACGTCACCCATTACAATAATTATAATATGAAATAAAAGGAATCATGATTATATAATAAAAGGTGGTATTTCTGGGGTAAACTATTTAATTGATTTATTATTTTAAGAATCAAATGAATGTCAAGAATGCAATGTAAGATAGTTTTATTTATATTACCTCATACATTATTTAAAAAAACATATGTACCAACTAAAAATAATTACAAGTATTTATAGTGACAATTTGTGTCTTGCTTGATACATAACTGTTTACTCAAAAACAATCTTTTTCAAAACATTTAGTCCCAAGTCAAGTTTGAAGTAATTCAAAGTATATTATTTACAACAATTATACACCAGTACAAGACAAACGCAAGAATTTATAAATCATAAGAAAACAAAAAATTTAAAACACAATTTAGAATGAGAGATTGCAAAAAAAAAGGAAGATGGAAAATGTTTGATAATGTCTAAGCATCCATAATCACATATGTTTTTCAGAAACCAGAAAAAGAGTCAACGTATTCATCACATTATGAACATAATGTTCATCATGACGAGCACACCAGGTTTCTGATAACCAAAAAATATGATTGTAAACATTGATAATGTAGATTCTAAACAAACTACTATAAAAGTACAATTAAAACAAAAATCATTCAACATGTTGTTTTCACTTGTTCTGAAGTTCTTGTCTGGAAACCACCGCTACACAGTTGCTGCAAAAGAAAATTATTATATTTAGTATATTTTGGGTGTAACTTTTGATGTGGATGTTGAAGAACAATTTTCCAAAAGAAAAAATATCATCATCATCATTTCAGCCAATACATGTCCACTATTGGACATAGGCCTCCCCCCAAGCGTCGCCACATCGAACGTTCCTGTGCGTCCCGCATCCATCGGTTTCCCGCTACCTTCACCAGGTCATCGGTCCACCTTGTAGGAGGCCTTCCAACGCTGCGTCTTCCGGTACGCAGAAAAAAAAATATATTATATAGACTAAAATTTATGAAGTAAATTTAAAAAAAAAGTTGTGTACCTTTCCGATTCTTCCCGTCCATATTGGCTCGTTCGATCTTGGCAAAGTTCCCAATCCGACCAGAACATGTATCCATATTCATAGTGCAGTGCAATCGTATGAGGGCGTCGACGTCTTAGGCTCGGTCCGGATGGTTACTGGATGGTTGGATAGCAAGCTAACGCTCTCTCTCCACCTAGAGCGGGAGAAATTAACATATCTATACATTTTGCATTTTACTTGTAAACTAGTGTTATAATTTTCCATATTCATCAATTATATAGGTAAGATCCAACTTATACACATAATGATACATGAATAAACTTACCATTTGGCCTGCCAGCCAAATATCCAATTTCTTCATCAATAAAAAGACCTTACAGTTTTATTATACTGTTACATAAACATACTTTTTGCCACAATTTCATTTTGCTGTCCATATAGATATGTTATATATCTTTTGTACAAATATTCTTTTTATAAAGAATATCCTTGACGCAATAAAATTGTATTGTTGTAAACCTGTAAAAGTAAGATAAAATAAATGTGTGTTATGAATATTTTTTAAAGATGCGTTGTCTGCATAGGTGTTCTACAAAATACAGAAATTACACATGCACATTTCTGATTACATTACCATTCCAAATTGACTGGCAGTCAGACGGTCACGTTTATGAGTAGGTAGTCTATAGTATACAAATCATTTTCATACTGCCCTACAGTAGACATTTCAATGAAAGCTAACTATGTCTTCTGGTGTCTTTTGGAATTCTGCTAACCGTTCTTCACACCATATTCTCAATTTATTGTACTTCATCAATAACAACGTCTCTCTTTACTCGTCAGCGTCACCGTGTAATCGAGAATGCACTTTTCTCTAGGTCTGACGAAAATACACAAAAACAAATACTATACAAGACGATATGTTACTTTTATAAACTCACAATTCGAATAAAATTGAATGAAAACATAACCAAATCAAATTACAATGGAAATGCATTCTTCTCAAATAATAATACCGTAATACAAGAATATTAGAAACTTACGTTCCAAATTACGTTCGAGATTACATTTTGCATTTTTTTGTTCGCATTTTGAGAAAAATGTAGCAGTAAAATGTTACTTACCCAAATGATTTTGATAAAATATTGATTGACAATTAAGAAAACAATAGCTAGTGGAGATAAATCCCTGCAGAACAACCATAAATAATAAATCATATTACATAATTATGTATACGTTTTGATGTAGATACCTGTAACGGAATGCACCGCATCCACGAAGAGATCGGATCGCGATCTAATGTAGATACCTTTTAAAACTAATGTTTGTTTGTCCGTCTAATAATAGTTGTTCGTCAATAACTATTTGTTAATGTACTTATCAGAAAAACAATATGATAGGAAATATATATATATATTATATCGATTTAAAACTTTTGTTTACAAATGATAGATAATAATATTTACATATTATATTGTCAAGTAAATAAAATTTTGTTTACTTGATATTATAACGAATCATTAACAATATCGATCGGTGATTTCAATTATGAGATGATTTTGGTTTGTACCTAATAACCAGCTAAACTCATGGGTCGACTTGCTAATACCACCGAAAGATTGGTACTTTTATTTTAAAATAAAATTGCGTATAAGCAACCTGTACTACAATACCTTGCAATAATTATATTAAATTGTAATGAAATACATACAAGAAAATAATATTAGTTCAAATCAATGAAAATGCATACAATTCAAAATATACAAGCAATTCCGCGCGTAAAACCTATCACTGCACAAGCTAGCCTCGAGCTTCAAAAATATTTTAATTCAAGTCGACCGAAATCGAATCGAGCGAGGTTTGGCAATGGGTTTTTCTTAGAAATAGTAGGAAGAACGGCAACGCCGCATTTTGCCTATTACGAGTGATGATATTGTTGCCAGTAACAATTATTATAAGTAACGCTAACAATTTTTTGATGTCAACAAAGTTTTATGTTTTAGTTTATGAAAGATAAATAGATATGATAGTTTTACGTTATTCTAATGCTTTTTTTTTAAATGTAAACCATTATTATAAACTAAGTAATGATTTTTCAAATTTACAATATCGGTTGCACGCCATCTAGCGTTAAATATTAACCTATCGCAATCATGGCGGTATGAATTGGTTGTCAAATCGCACTCACACTAGTAAACAAATTGTCAAATTTTGCCCGGTTTTCAAGACTGTTTTTCTCAATATATAATGCAAATTATTTACCAAAAAGTCAAATGCGTCAATATGTAATTGTAAAAAAGTGATAAAGTGATTCGTTTTGAGGAAAAAGTGTCTATGTACGGAGTATTTCTAATGCATTAAATGTATGAACAGGCCAGCGGAACAATCACCTTAAGTGAAACGCACCGTAAGTATGTTTATCAGTTGTCAAGTACTCATCTACTCATACCAGAAGCATTGTCTAGTGCTCTCAGCACAAGCACTGCTTAACTTGATAAATGATAATTATTTATTTTTTACTTCAAATTATGGCTTCCGTAAGAATTGGAAGGAGAAAGCAAGGAACCGTAATCATCAGAAAAAATGGAAGAAGGCCTGAGCCCAGCAGTGGGACAATATAGGCTAGCTATATTTACTTGAGAAATCATCATCAGGTTCTGGGGTGGAGCGAGAGGTTGTGTAAGACTTTACTAACTAAAACTCACTTCTGTGTTCTTTATTTGCTTTGTGTTCCAGAACCCTGGGATTCCCTTTCGGATACCCAATACTCAATACTTTATTGCATTCCATATGTACATATATTGATGGTATAAAAATATAGTTAAGATCAATATGGACCCTGGGGGCACAGCAAAGCTAGGAGAGAGGATGAAGGCTAATAAAATAAAGATATTTCACGTATTTTTGTCATCATTAAATAAATAAAAAATAATAATAATAATATAATTAAATTATGTGCCTATCTATTTAAATTAAATTGTGTATGCATGTTATTACATTGTTTTCTAAGTATTGGTATAGTTTATTTATTTATTGTCGTCATTATTTTTAAATTTCAGGATACAAACCTATTGCCACAATAAACTTCGGCCCTACTAATTTGCACTCAGGCTCGTTCCGAAAGGTTACCGGACGATCGGACGGTGAGCTACCCATTGATCGTAGTCTGCAAGCCCAACCCTACGATGGGGACCCATGGGTGGATTATGGCCATTCCTATCTTCAAGATCGAGGCCCAAGTCCCAGCAATGGGAACATTAAACGAAAGATTATATAACAATAACTAAAAAACTTCTGGTTTCACTAAACCTAAGAGAGAATCTTCAGCCCTACAGCTTTTCTACCCTTAGTAATTACCTACATTCTATTCCAAAACCATCCCCGATGAATTATAACGGACATTTACCTTCGGTAACCGCGACCAATCTTCCTGCTAACGACTCATTGTTAAACAACTACGATTCACTTGTTCCCCTGTTATATCCAGCCCTTGGAAAAGAGAAACCAGAAGATCAACTTCATACAACAAACAAAATCGCAACACAGACCCGTCGGGCTTGCGGACGGCGGCGGCCGTACGGTAATCGTCCGGACTGAGCCCAAGAAGTCGACGGCGTGTATCGTTTCACGCGCACCTCAAGAAGTTGTCAACAAACCGTAGGGGCCCAGCAGGGTCGAAGCCTACTGTGGCCAAGGATCTTTTTTTTTAATTGTTGATACTGTTTCTGAAAGAAAGATTTGACCTCGGCACAGTAGGCAATGAAAGAATAGAAGTGAGTTTTTAGGCAGTTAAAGTCTGAAACTATCTCCTGCTCCAGCTAAGAGCGGGTTATTGGATGATTTCATATCTAAAAAAGCAAGCTGGTTCTCTGCTGGTTGGGGGTGGACTCACAGCAAGAGTTTATTTATTTAATCTTCATGCAACACAAAGTACATAGGTGGACTTAATGCCATAGGTATTCTCTGCCAGTCAACCTAGGGTAGTGCAGTGAATATATGGTAGGCGCATAAAAAGAAAATTTTATTATGAAGTATAAAAGTTAGTACACGAGTAGGAAAGTGTAAGAGTCTGTTTCCTCTGAAGCAGTCCGACCGTGAATTGGCCAACCACAGCGCTCAAAATCAATTGTAACTTACCCAGTATATACAAAATCAGTTTTAGTATATGCGAGACACGAAACATGAGTCTAGTATGTTTTATATAAAGAATCTATGTACAAAATTTCGTAACTGTATCATAAAAAATCACAAGTTATAGGCTTGTTATGTCATCAAAAATACATAGTCACCAGGCCGTATTCAGGCGACTGAGGGTTTGTATTGCACTTGCGCCCAGCTGTTTGCTGACGCCTAATACCCGTTATGACATTTTTTTTATGGTGGGAAAAAATCATCCAATGACAACCTCCGCTCTTGGGCGGAGCGGGAGATAGTGTCAGACTCTTACTGACTAAAAGACCCACCCCGTTCCTTCTAGCCTTCATACTGGGGCTCGAGCTCCCTTTCGGATAACCCTGGCCCCAGTAGGCTTCGACCCAGCTGGGTCCCTGCTGTTGCTGACAACTCCATAAATACCCGTTATGACCTGCCGAGACCTGTGTTGTACTTAATGTTGGTGATGTCCGACTTATGACCCGTTTAAATATTTTTGGAAAAAAATATAACTGGTGTAAAAACTATTGGAATCCATTCATTTACTGATTCTGATTCTGAACCAAATTTATTCACGTTTCGAGTAAAATATACTAAAAATAATAGTTGTAGAGTTGACCTTCTGCTCTGTTCAGTGTAACCCTCAATTGTTTGAAAACTTGTTTGATTTATTTTCGCCTCTTAGGATAAAGGGTTCAAAACGGTTGTGATGTTGTTAGTTTCGTTGGAAATCTCACAAATTGGCAGTGAGAGATGGATTAGATGGTTGTGAGGGACGCGTTTGAGGTTTTATGATGTTCAGATTAAGTTCGTACGTCGAGTGTCTACCCTTGCGTTGTTCATTCCGGACTAAGCGTTTCACTTCGTTGTTTATTCCATCGAAGAATTGGAACAATTTACCTGCTGCGGTCTTCTCCTCCGATTATAATTTAGTTATCCTCTTAATAAACTAACCATCAAAGAATATAGGTTTAAAAAACACTTTTACACGTCAATTTAAAAAAAAAACACTAGTAGTATTAGGCTTTTACCGACTAAAAACCCACTCTTTTTCCTTCGTTGCCTTTCGTACCGGGGCCGAATCTTCCTTTCAGAAACAAATCCTTGGCCCCAGTAGGCTTCGACCCTGCTGGGCACCTACGGTTTGCTGACAGCTCCTTGAGGCGCGCGTGGAACAACACGCACCGTCGACGTCTTGGGCTCGATCCGGACGGACGGTTACTCGACGGTCGGACGGCGAGCTACTCATTGCTCGCCGTCCGCAAGCCCGCGCCTACAGTGACCGGAAATCAGGATCAGAATCCCGGCATTATTTTTCAGACAGGCCATCAAGTTTCTACCTCGTTCCACATTCATATTCATTACTTTCTTCGGGAACAGTTTTAACAAGATTCCTTTCATTAGCAATACAATAAAAATATATTATTCTAAATACTGGCAACATCACTGAAACTGCTGTTTATATCCGATAAACGTAATATTTACTTTTCATTACGACATATAACAGATTTCCACAACAGTTCACTTCCCAGTAAAATATCAAAAACACCTTTATGTTAGTAAGTATACATACGTATGATATAACCCACGAAATAATTCAAGACAAAATGTCGGGGAGAATTCCTGTTTTATATCTTAACAAAGCCATTTCCAATAGACCCCTACCACAAAATATATAGGTACAGAAGTCAATCTACATTCAAAGCGCGCTCGAGCAACGCACACATAGACACCGTTCACGAACACGATATCTCGGAGCGCCTCGGCTCACTCGTCGAACAGTTCCGGCTCAAACGCTCATTAGTGTGCGTCCACCGAGCGTAGGTATAAAAAGTGATGTACATACATGAGATTGTCTTCTGTAGGGGAAGGTGGGGCAGCCTCATACAGTTTTTATATTTTGTCATATAGAATTTTCTCTGGTATCAATATCTGTATCGATTCATCAAAAACTAATAGTCTTACTATCTGACTTTATATTAAAAATATGTGATTGTAGTAAATACACTTGTGCGGTTTTCTATAAAAGATAAAACAAAAAATTAAAAATGTATGAATGTACCCCACATGCGGGGCACTTTCATACAGGCTATGGGGCAGATTCATACATATGAAAAAGTACAATAAATGGAGCGTGAAATGTTTAATTATTTATCAAAATTAAAATGTCAAAATACAACGTTTTTGAAAATAAAAGCATTTATAAACTATGGGCACATATTATTAGAGTGATAGTCAAATAATACTAAGTAAAAAAGAGAATAACATAAATGTAGGTAGTTTGTCTTTTTATGGCACTGAACGAACTTAGTTAACCTAATAGTCTTTCTGATCAGTCATATCAGTACTGAAAAATCTCTTTAGTAGCAGTACCAATAATCATTCATATAGACAGTACATTTATACAGTATGAATGTACCCCGCTTGTTGCTGTATGAACCTACCCCATCATAAGATAATGAAATAAAAATATTCCTAAAAAAAAACCAATCATATATATAATTATTCACATATCAATTCACGAACTTGACCCTATTATCTTTTAAATAAAATAGTGCTGATTAATCTAGAAAACGGCTTTTATCAATAAAAAGATGTACAAAGTGAGTTTACAAAATTAATTAGGCGTGGCCGAATCACTTTCCATGCCACCCCGTAGCGCTTTTCACACCGACTGCTGTCAAACTCCATGAGCCAACACACATTTATATAAGCTACGCATACACGTATAAGTCGTTCAATTGATGTGTGCCTAACAACAGATATTTCTAGTGTATGACGGTGCCCCTTGTATGAATCTGCCCCACTTCCCCCTACCTATCTATTTTGTGCCCCTACTCTTACTCTCTCACAAAAAAAGTTCAGCAATCTTTATAGACATTCTAGAAATAGAGTCCAAGTTACACTGGTTCTAGAGGTCTCCAATAAAAGTTTTTTAGCGGCCGTAAATTTGTCCGGATCTATAGTGTGACGTTTTTATTGGTTTCTATGTGACCCTCTAATCATATGTATGTAGGTGTTACAGACATAGAGAATGGACTGAGCTTTCTCTATCGGGGGTTTGTTCTTTGTTCCCGAAGTTTTGTCCCACATTCCAAAACAATATTTATTCGTCTCACATCACTAATGAAGTTGTGTTTCATCCCAAATTACAAGTACTTTTAAAGTACAGTCAACAAAAAAAAATTAAGTACTTATTTGACACTTTTTGATTAAAAATGTCAAATAAGTACTAATGTTAGTAATGAAACATTAGTAAATGGCAGAAAACTGTGAGAGGGTTTTTTTTTTGGTGAGAAATGTCATTGGATGATCAATGACATTTCCCACCCAGGGGAGGAGGCAAGTTGAGGCAAGGCGTGTCAGGTTTTTACTGACTAAAACCCACTCCTGTCCCTTCTGTGCCTTCATTTAAAAGAGTGAATAAATTATTGTATATTGTAGGCAAGAGTCTTCCATCGTCGGCTACATCATCGCTTACCATCAGGTAAAATAGTGGTCAAACGTGATCCTATCCGTAATAAAATATACACCACAGGTCACGACAGGTCATAGCGGGAAAGGACCCAGCAAGCAGCTGTGTGCAAGTGCAAAACAACCCCTCAGTCACCCGGATGGCCCAGTGATTGTGTATTTTTGCTGACTTATCAAGCTAATAACTTTGTGATTTTTCATGATACAGTTATGAAATTTTTTACATAATTTTTTATGATATTTTTTTTTATTTTTTATTATTAAATTTGTATAAACCATATAGTTTCGATTTCGCTTGGATTTCGTTTGGATTTCGCATATAGTCAACTAATGTTGTATATTTCCGTTCAGTCTATTCTCCATATAAGGAAGGCAGGTATAATTAGGGCACGGGCAGAGAATTTATTGGGTCATTTTTTTAGTTTCCTCATTTTGAATACAGGAAGAATTTCTGGTGGAATAAATGATGAGGAATATGGGGAGACAGGAGGTAGTCATGTTTAAATTTGTTTTGGAAACTACTTACTTACCATCAGGTGGGATCGCAGTCAAGCACTAGTTTAACTCAAAAAAAAAAAAAAAAATTAAACCTAAAATGAGTCTAGGATTTAAAGCCGTTGGTCCAGGTTATCATTTGAACACCTTTGTATTATTACGAGTATGTCATCATCATCCGTATGGACTATATACGGATTGTCAGAAACCAGGAAATGTGAGCCAGTCTTGCCAGTGGAAGTGACACCCGTGTGTCGCTACTATGCGGAACGCCTGGAGGACTCGGTGGAGCACACGGTAGAGGTGTGCCTCGCTAAGGTCGTGTCCTTGAGAGGCGATCGGCGGCGACGATTTCTCGCGTCAGGCCTTGGTACAGGCCATGGTCCGGAGCGAGGAGTGGTAGGCGGTTGCCTCTTCCTGCGAAGCAGTATAGCATAGTCGGCCTTATAATGTAACCAATGTTGGGACTCAGGCCTCCTCTCTAGGAAAGGAAACGGACCGTAATCTACCACGCGTGCCCAGAGCGTGTTGGTGGATGTCACATGCCTTCGAATTTTGAATTTTTGAATATCGGTTTACTCAAGATGTTTTTCTTCGCCGTTTGTGAGCAGAGGTGATAAAATAAATTACACAAAGTAATACACCTGGCTGGGTTTGAACCCGCGACCGACTCTTGCTCCACAGGGAATTTCTGAAAAGGAAATCGTGGTCCTACAACGCAAAGGGCGCCTGAAAAACACAGATATGGGTTTAGTCTGTAAAAATGTAACACACCCTTCCACTCCACCTTAGAGCGAGAAGACTTATTGAATGATATCTCACCTCAAAAACAAAACTTTCGCTCTCACTCCATCCAGAGCGGTAGAAGAAATTCAATAATTTCCCACCTCAAAAAAAAGGTATATAATTTGAAAATGGTATATTTTGATACAAGTGTGTTTGTCATTGCGACCGAGTCGGAATTCACACGAGTTATGACTCGTGACTGTAAGTGCCACGAGTTATGACTTACAAAGAACCCGAGGCCGAGTTTTTGAACACTTACAAAGAAATGAATAGACGGGGTTGTTTGACGACTCTGGGGGTCGACGCGTGCCAAGCCTGATACGATAAATGTAATATTTTGTGGCGGGGAGAGCTTACACACTTTTCTGCACTAGTGCAGAAAACAGTCTATTGTGGGCCTAAAAGCGGTAGAATAAGAGTGGGTTTTCGAGTAAGTGTATTGAAAAACTTTTTATCAAACAGCTTGAAAATTTTCAGGGCAGCTTTAGCTTGTAAAATTATGAAGCTGAAAAGCTACTGATTACAAGCACTTTCGCTGAACGAAATTTGAAAAATCCCGTTTCAAAAATAAACGTCGAACATAAGTTTGAAGCGTGCTTTCAATCCGATACCTATTGAAAATGTTTCTCGGCGCTGAAAACTTAATTTTCTTTCAGTTCACAATTTTGCGCCGATTTCTCATTTCCGAAGCGCGCAATATGATCCACAATAATAATATTAATTTGAAAATAAAGACTGTTTCAGAAGCTTCAGATATACACTAGATTAAATTTAAAAAAAAACTAAGATTGGAGTGGAAAGGTAAAATCGCTTAACCGCCACTTTGGTCAAAAAGGAGTTAGGTATAAAACATATTTTATGTGAAATAAGTTTTGTAACTTGCGGCGGGCTGCGGTTATCAAAGTGTTGGTTAAGGAATTTTACCTTCCCACAAGGTTACCGACACAGCACGAAGAATCGCCAAACTTAAGTGGCAACGGGCAGGGCACATTTCTCGCAGAAAGATGGCCGTTGGGGCCGAAAAGTTCTGGAATGGCAACCACGTACCGGAAGACGTTGGAAGGCCTCCTAAAAGGTGAACCAATGACCTGGTAAGGGTTGCGGGAATCTGATGGATGCGAGACGCACAGGACCGTTCACTGTGGCAACATTTGGGGGAGACTGTGGACGGCTTTCGGCTAAAATGATGATATTTTCACTGTTATATAACTTACTAGCTTTTGCCCACGGCTTCACCCGCTTACATAAAATATAGTCTGTCACTCGGGACTATAGCAGCTTTCTATCTGTGGAAAAAAAATAGCAATCGGACCAGTACTTTCAGAGATTAACCCTAAAAATATAAAGACAGACTTTAACTTAATATTAGTGTAGATTATAAGCGAAATTAGTTTTATAATTTATTTTCAACCAAAGTGGTGGTTAAGCGATTTTACCTTTTCACTGTCGAGATAATTATTTTTTCTGCCTAATTGCCCCGTTGTTCTAGAGTGATTACAAGTAATACTGTTTAGCTTGAAGTCCTAAGTTCAATTCCTGGGTCGGAAATAGTATTATTATCCCCCTTTTTGTCCAAGTCTACTTTGCCCTCTTTGAAGCTCATGCGTGTTATTCTTATTACACCTTGAGTCACAGAACACAGGAATCATAAAGTTTAACATATAATTTTTTTTTTTTTATTGTATTTTTTATGTATCGTGTTCATATTGTTACTAATCACTTCTTATTATTTGTTTAATTTTTTTATGCCTTTAACTGACATTTTATTGTTTCAAAATTATTCAATATCATTTGACTTTCAAATAAAAGGTTATTAGATACGATCACGTATTCATTTTACTACACAAAAAGGGTCGTTTGAATTGTTTCGTTTTGCAATAAATCCTTTTTAGGGTTCCGTACGTCTGAATGAACAAATGAAACCCTTATAAGGGTCACTCGTATGTCTGTCCATCTGTAACAGGTAATTTTCATAGACACATTGAAAAGTATTAAATTGGCCTTTATTGGATCAAGCGATCTACATTATCTGCAGATATTATATTATAAAGAGATAAAGTTTGTTTTTTTTTTGTTTGTAGGAGGTAATCTCTAAAAATACTGGTCCAATAATGTCCAATTGCTAGTGAGATGGGCTAAATTTTATGTAGGTGAGTGAATCCGCGGGCAAAAGCTAGTTATTGGATAAAGCATTTACTCAGGACTCATCGAATGCCGTAATTAGACACACAATAGAAAGACAATTGCTTATGTTGAACTGTGTAACTTAAGACATTCAAAAGGTTAAGCTTAATATTAAAAAAAAATCATCGGCGGTATAACCTATACTTATAAGGATACGTAACATTGTTATTTTCATATTTCACTTAGCGTTATTATGTTTACTTTTTACTTATTTATAATTTCTCAGCAGACGGCAGCTGAAGGAAGTTACAAATTATAATTAAATGGCTCTGTAGAAATATATACATAATATTTTTTATTGGTGGGTACTTAAACGTTTTTGTTTGAAAATGTTTTTTTTTATTATATACTAGGTTTTGCTCGCACCTTCGCCCGCGTACAGAAAATATAGCCACATAATAATATAATATATTATAATTATTATAATATATTATAGTAATTTTATATAATTATATGCATTTTAAAAGAGAAATAAAATGCTCAAATACAATATATTTACATTTGTTATTGCGGGGACAAGCAATTATAGGTAAAATATTACACTTTTTTATGTTTTTGCTTCTTTTTTTTGTTTAAACATAACTGTGTTTGTGTGCCTTGTATTGTGCCAAATTAATCTTTGTAAGTATGCGGAACAGAGAGTAAAGTCCCACAAACCTCCGTTGAAAAGGGAGGGTCCTCCGGCCAGGCAGGTGTTATGTCTGGTGGGCAACTGCCCGAGGTTGATTTCGGGCTGTCATAATATGTATTCAAATCGCGCGGAGAACTTTACGTGTGCGATGCAGAATTTCATTCTTCATAGTTCTTCTGTGGCGCCATAGATGTCGCTACAAATGTATTATCTTTCTTTCTTTTCTTTCTGAAAAAGAAGAGCGTCCCATATACAAACAATATTTTAGGTTTATATTAAGCTTAGAGCTTGAAATAAAGAAACACTAAAAACCTACGTCGGCTGTCACAATGGGCTACAAAATGGCGGAAGCCTTGAACTAACACTGAAACACAAATTGCTAGTTAAAACACTCTGCCAACATCACGTTTGTTCAGCCAACAGTTAGTTAACGTTAGTTTTGTTTAACGGAAAACAAGTTAAAAAAATGCGACGGTACAGACTGCAAACACACTCACGGAAAACAGTTCAAAAAACCGGTTAATATGTCAGTCAAACCATTTCTCTATTTATATTCGACCTTATATTAATCTAGGTTTTGCCCGCGGCTTCGCCCGCGTACCTACATATAATATAGCCTATGTCACTCAGAAATAAAGCAGCTTCCTATCGGTGAAAAAAATTTAGCAATCGGACCAGTACTTTCAGAGATTACCTCCTACAAGCAAAAAACTGCGGGCAAGTGCGAATCGGACTCGCAAACTGAGGGTTCCGTACAAACTTACGAAAACAGTTCAATTCCGAATTGAGTTACAAAGATTTTTCCGATCGCAAAAAAAAAGTTTTTTTTTCGTGACGTAACTACGAATTTATAGTTTTCCGATTTTTTCTTATACTTGTGTTATGAGACCTCACTTCATGCCAAATTCCAGGATTTCTATGCTATTCTTCTATTTCAACGAAAATAGTCATATGAATTTAGATTTCCTTGAGAGTGTTGAAATATACGTTTTTAACTTGGATATTTGAGTTTTTCACAGCTTTAAGGGATCGTAAAATTGAGAAATTGTTTTTAATTTCAACTCGATACCTAAACGAGTTCCCGAGATAAAGTGCCTTTGACAGACAAACAGACAGATGTACAACAAAGTGATCCAGGCATTTTACTATTTTTGGTAAATCGTCTCTTAGTGCTGTCCTACGTCATAAAAGAAAACCGTGTGCAAAATTAGACACTCCTAGTTCTTGTAGTTTGTTTATAATTTGTTTTTAATAAACTAATTTTTTTTAAAATATAGCCCTATGCCACACAGGAATAAAGCAGCTTTCTATTGCGCCATCATGCGCAAAAAAGCAGCCTCCCTGGGCCCCAAGTCTGCTATTTTTATAAATTCGTCATTCCAACACGATCCCATTGTCATTTTGCTAAAAGTTTGTAATCTGCTAATTCATAATGATCGATCATTGATCGGTCAGTGGTCTTTTAATAGAATTGTGGTAGAATGATAATTTCGAGCATATTAAAACCAATAACTGCACAATAACGTTCTAATGGTAAAACACTGATCAAATAAACTGTCAAAGTTTTAGCAGATTACCGCAAACTTCAAATATTCATTTGTCAATATGTACGAGATTACCATTCTATGTCACTTCTTTCAATGGAGTGTCAGTGGTTGACCATTGGAAAGTCATAATGACGCCATTATATTAGTAGATTACCAAACTTGTCAAAATCGACAATTATGACATCAATGATAGACCATTCTGACACTATTGTAATAGCAGACTTGAGGCCCTGCTGGCCCGTATACGGAGTAGCAACAACAGCATTCTGAACGCAATAGCTGTACGGTTTGACTGTCCGTTTCAAAATTATTGGGTCATGTCTTGTATAGTTGTGGCCAGTCATGGCAAATAAAATAAAAAAATGTATTAGGTTAAGTTTTCTGGGTCTTTACCACCAGAAATAAAGTTATTATTATTATTATTGTTTTTTTTTTACTATTATTGATCCGCTCGCGTCTGTGGCCCTAGTGAAAAAGGATCTAAGTCCAAAAATGCAACTTTACAGGAGACGTAAAAAACACTCTGCGTGCTTCAAATTCGTGTTTGACCTCGTGTGTCATTCAAACCGCTACCAAGTGAAATACATGTGATATTTTTTATAGGTAAACAATTTATGCTCTTTACTATTATTGGGTTATTTTTTATGTAAAGTTAATAGTTTTTAAGATAGTGACTTATACCAATCACAAAATGAATTCCATAAGGGTATAAAATAAGTTAGACCCGTTCTCCCATAAGTTAAATATTAATTCATGCACGTGAAAAGGGATACGCATTTGAAATTATTTTTAATAACTAATTACCTAATGGAAAGAAATATTTTTTCTCTTTATTTCGGTGAAAACGGATATAAGTCTAATAATATCCTTTCTAACTTAAACTATTTTTATGGACTAAGTGTTGTTGTATCGGTAAACACCAACCAAATTTAAATGTGGTTGATTTATGTTAATTTAGATTAAAAAACACAAAAGAAAGTTTTTATTTTTCTGTTTAAAACAATATAAATGGACTTGAAACCAACTTGCGTGGTTTTTTTGGTGTCAGTTGAATCCTTTTGCACAAAGTAACTTCCTTGTTTTTAGGGCTAGCTTAGATCTCTTTTCACCAAACGATAGAGCATTTTTTTCTGATCGTTTTGGTATACTTAACTCATTTTCGACAAAATCGGACTTATACCCCTTTTCACTAGGGCCACAGGTTTGATCACCATCTCACCTGATGATAAACGATGATGTTATGGTCGACTATGGAGCACGCTTACCTGAAGTAACCTATTCATTTCACTTGACTTAAAGACCCCTAAGTTGTAGCCATTAGGAAACGCAGACTCCGGCAGGGAATTTCATTCCTGTTTATATTTCTATGGCTGTACGCATAATAAATGTTGATGAAATTTATGCAATCGGATCAGTACTTTCAGAGATTACCTCCTATGAAAAACAAAAAAGCAAACTTTACCCCTTTAAAATAGCAGGGTAGATAAAACTACTCATCTAGAAACTACACAGTTTCCAAGCTTAAGTAAGACCTCACAGTAGGTGCTTAACCTAAAGGCTACTTGTCTCGTTCCCGTGTTCTAATTTTGACGTTAACAACTAAGAGATAAGTAGCTTAGCGAGACCGCTTAGTTAGTTGTGAACTAACTTAATGAACTTAGTTTTTTGTTAATAATTTGCTGAGAGAATTTACTTGCTTTTAATTTTTGAAAACATCATTTGGTACCCGACTTACGAGTTGTATCACTACTGCTCTCAAAACGGTGAAGGAAAACATCGTGAGGAAACCGGCATGTCCTAGAACCAAAAATTCGAAGACATATTGTGACATCCACCAACCCGCACTGGGCCCGCGTGGTGGATTACGGCCCATTCTCTCTCCTAGAGAGGAGGCCTGAGTCCCAGCAGTGGAAACATTAAAAGGCTGATTATGCTATATACTCGTATTATATGCTATAAACCATAATTTCAAATCATCATCCAAAATGCACCGATGACATCAACGCAGCTTCTTGTTTTTTCCAACCGCAGATTTCTGCTTTAATCATTGATATTTATCCAACTAGGACCCATTGAATTTCATAATCAGTGCTCTTGTAAATAAGGTTTACATTCAGTTGCAGTGATACATAAACAAACAATTTAATATGTGAAGTCATTTGCGACAAAGACATATATTTAGGTCAAATGGTTTGATGTGGTCTAAAGTGTTCCTTGTTGTGTATCTTCTATTTAAGGCGATGCTATATAATGATAGCAGGTCCACTCCACACTGGACACCTAATTGCACGTCGCACTTCATGATGCCAAGACCCATCATATATATACAACCTCATATTCGAAACCTGACACATCTGTCTAGTATTTTATGTAAAAAATCTACCTACAAAACTGTATTATGAAAAATACATTAAGACTTGAGGCCCAAAACTGTTTTACCCCGGTCACCAGGGAGACTGGAAACGTAGGGAGATGTCGTGCGGTGTTCCACAGGGGTTGGTACTAGGGCCACCCTTGTGGAACATCGGGTACGATTACGTGTTGCGAGGCGACCTCCCTGACGGGATCAGCGTGGTCTGCTACGCAGACGACACGCTGGTTCTAGCGCAGGGAGAGTCATACCGGGCGGCGGCCGCTCTAGCGACACGCGGGGTTGCGATAGTCGTTGGTAAGATCCAGGAGTTGGGAATTGAGGTGGCGCTGCGCAAATCCGAGGCCATGTGTTTTCACGATCGCGGCCGTCGGAACGCGCCACCATCGGGTTCCCAACTAACGGTGGGAGGAGTTCACATCGGCGTCGGGTCCTCGATGAGGTATCTAGGACTCATCCTCGACAGCTGATGGAATTTCGAGGAGCATTTCCGACGTCTGGCTCCCAAACTTAACCGGACTGGGGCCGCTCGCAAGCGGCTCCTGCCCAACCTTGGGGGTTCAGACGCCTCCTATCGGAGGCTCTACGCGGGGATCGTTCGGTCCATGGCCCTCTACGGGGCGCCGGTGTGGGCGCCGTCGTGCAAAAGCGACCGGCGGCCATTCTGAACGCCTGCCAGAGGGTCATGGCAATTCGGATGGTGCGGAGATACCGCACGATTTCCCGCGAAGCGGCGAGCCTTCTGGCTGGCCTACCACCCTGGGATCTGGAGGCAACAGTCCTTGCACACATGCACGACATGCGCGTGGAGATGCAACGCCGGGGTGAAAGTATTCTGCCGCGACAGGTTGCGGCATGGCGGACAGAGCTGCGGCGGGATCTCATGGTGGAATGGCGTCAGCGACTATCGCAACCCCGTGCTGGGCACGCCACAATTATGGCGATAAGTCCCCTCTTTGAGGCGTGGCTGGAAAAACCTCACGGCGTCCTTACCTTCCGCATGACACAGGTCCTCACCGGAAATGTCAAGTTTGGGAGGTACCTGTTCCGAATTAAAGTGGAAGTGACGCCCGGGTGTCGCCACTGTGCGGAACGCCCGGAGGACACGGTGGAGCACACAATCGCGGTGTGCCCTGCTTGGGCGGAGCATCGCCGTGCCCTGCTTGGGCGGAGCATCGCCGTGCCCTCGTGGGGGTGATCGGCGGCGGAGACCTCTCGCGCCGGGCCTTGGTCGAGGCCATGGTCTGGAGCGAGGAGAAGTGGCAGGCGGTCGTCGACTTCTGCGAAGCAGTAATGCTCGCTAAGGAGGAGGCCGACCGCATCAGGCAACGGCGCTCTCGCCGCCGCCGGGATTCCGATCCCGATTTCCAGCCACCGTAGGTGCGGGCTTGCGGACAGCGAGCAATGGGTAGCTCGCTGTCCGGCCGTCCGGTAACTGTCCGGACCAAGCCGAAGTCGTCGACGGCGCGCGCTGTTCCCGTGCGCCTTAAGGAGTTGTCAGCAACAGCAGTGGCCCAGCCGGGTCGAAGCCTACTGGGGCCAGGGTTATCCGAAAGGGCGCTCGAGCCCCGGTATGAAAGCTTGAAGGAACGGGATGGGTTTTTTAGTCAGTAAGAGTCTGACACTATCTCCCGCTCCGCCCAAGAGCGGGGGTTGTCATAGGATGATTTTTCCCATCGAAAATCACAATATCTACTAGATATCAACTGGTGAACAATTATAACAGACACTGAACTTCACTCAAAAAAATCGCGCCAAAACTTCTAATATTGATGTTTCTTTACTATAATTTTATTTAAATAACATTTTCATGTTGATTATTCAGATGGTATCAATAACATCTCACATCACCATTGTTATTAAATATAGTATCTATTGTTCAATTCATTAGGTACCTGATTGTTTACTAATCTGAACAGACATGTTTCCTTAATCTTTTATTTCAAATCTGTTCATCAACCACTTTAGCTTTAGCTTCACGTGTTTGTTTTATCAAACAATTAAAAAAAGAGAAAAGTGCAACCTGCCCCAATATACATATTTCATAATTTATTACAAAACCAAGTTCCATTTGTGATTTTAGAAATCACAAATTGAACTTAAAAAAGTGAAAAAAGACAGTGTTCAAAAAACGTTTTTGAAAGTTAATGATTTTTAATTCATTAAACCCCAAACTAACTAAATTATAAATGTATAAAAAGTTATAACCATAAACTTTTGTGTCTTCCCCTTAAAGACATAAAATTACGCGCATGTGGCAAACTCTTTACATACTATATCGTGACATTGAACTAATAATTACATGGCATGCAAACTAATAGAACGAACGGATTCCATCGACTTATTCAGTTGTTTCCATGACGCCATTTGAAAACCTTTAACGGACGTTTCATGAAACTTGTGTTTTTAAAATGAGTGCTAAATAGTATTTTACAGTAGTAATTAAATAATTAAGACCATTTCTAATTTTTTTTTTTGTACAAATCAAACAATATCAATATCTAAAACAACGATTAATTTTATGGTGTCCCTCAAGGAAGCATTTTAGTGTCTACGTTATTTCAATAAACCGTAACAGTGTTAAAAAGAAATTCTAATTTAGTGATATATAACATAAAGAAAATGGTGCAAATAAAATATACGTTTCATTTAGTTTTTATAATCTTGTTGATACGGACGATAAAAGTGTTTGGTAGAGATCTCAGTGAGCATGAACGGGCGTTGAGAGCAGAATTTATACAAAAACTATTGAATAAGCAAAATAAATTAGAAGGAAAAATTAAGCTACTGGGAGGTGCAAGTAAATATGAAGGTAAAACAGACCAATTTGATTTCGCGATTGGTGGTGTCAGTGATTGGCTTTTGTATTGCATGCCATGGGTTCGATTCCCGCATGAAACAATTATTTTTGTGGCCTAAAGCTTGTTATGTATGTCAATTTACATATTTGCGACCGCAATTACGGTATATGAATAATTCCTAGTGCGGGACAATATTTAACAACGTTAAAATATAGTCAAAATAAATTCAACTATAAATATAGGCTTGATTGCAGAGTACAATAGCTCTAGTGTATTTCCATTTTGCCACAAAACTGGGTTATGCATTTTAGTACGAAAATATTCAGTAGAAACTGTCATTGAAATGTTAGTCAGCAGATATATATAGGTGTTTTGAAGAAAAATATCCCAAATAAATTAGGAAAGTGAGATTATAATAAAACGCTAAAGTCACAGGTCAGAGCTTTAGAGAGTTATCCACTCCTTATGACATTAGTGTATTGTGTTGAAATATGCATCTTTACGAGAATATTATGCCTTTTCAGGAAATGTATACATTTATCACGCTGGTCGCTGGGGTGCTGTGTGTGATGACTCCTGGGATGATGAAGCGGCTGCAGTAGTCTGCAGATCCTTTAACATGACTGGAGTTTCCACGGTTGGAGGACAATATGGAGAGGCTGTTGGTCAGTGCAATCTTTCAAAATTAATTAAGTGACCTAAATGAGACAACTAGACATATCCTCAATAACTAGACATATCCTCTTATTTTAGTGTCAGGTTTTGATTTCGAATTTCGAGCGTTCTTAATGAAAAAGTTCTATGAAAGTTTCCGATGAGTGCAGAACCATTAATTTATTTAAAAATTTTAGCATATACGTGATTGCTATATTTCATTATAAGTGTATTTTTATATTTTCTTCAGAAAAATACTGGTTGGATGACGTTATATGTCAAGGAGACGAACCATTCCTTTCTAAATGTGTTTTCAACCGTTGGGGAGCTTCAGACTGTAGTAGAGATGAAGCAGCCGGTGTCATTTGCATGCCTGAATCTGATTCTCCTAAGAATAACCGATCATTGATAAAAAAGTGGCCAACAAGAAAGCTTAGAGAGGTTTTAAATGAAACAACTGCACATTTGAGGCTCATTGGTGGTAAAAATGCCAAAGAAGGAAGAGTTGAGGTAAGATACTTATATTAATTTATTTACCAGCATGTTGCAAGTGAACATTTGCGTGAAAATAGGAAATAATCTCAACGGAACATGTATCTGGACTAAAAGTATCCTATGTGCTATTTTAGGAGATGGTATACACGTTTACCAAGTCTATTATAGATACAAACCTACTAGCCTTTATAAATAATTGTGTTTGGCAAAATACGTTTATTAAAATTAAATTTTAAAAAACGTGTTTATATTTTTTATTATTTTTAACTTAAGATTTGTCATTCTTCGACATTGAAGCTGCTTATATAATATTTAGCAAAGGCGAAGATGAAAGAGACGTCAAGATTTACCAATACATACGAGTAATATCGAAAGAGAACAAGAAATAAAAGAAGACTAAACTAACTTTACTAGTAATTTCTAGTTAGGTAGGCTCACCTTTGACCACTATCTCAACTGATGGCAAGAGCTGCTTTTTTTTATAATTTTTTTTTTGCTTCGTAAAACATTAAAAGCTGAATTGAGACATACCTTTGCAGGTATGCGGAACACGTTGTAAAGTTCCGCAAACCTCTATTGAAAAGGGAGTATCTTCTGACCATACAGGTGTTGTGTCTGGTCCGGGCAACTGCCCGATACTTGATTTTGGCCTGTAGTATATATTTTAATCAAACGTAGAACCCTGGGCTGGCTGAACAAAAGGCTGCCAAACTGAAATGGGACTGGGCAGGACACGTCTGCCGCATGCCCGACAAACTATGGGCCAAAGTAGCACAAAGTTGGTGCCCTGAAACAGTGCGTCGGGGTCGCGGTAGACCATGAAGGAGATGGCGCGACGAACTAGACAGATTCCACCAGAACAGGCAAGAAGAAGCCCGGGCGCGTGAAAGATGGAAGAAGTGAAATGGGGCCTTTGTCCAGGAATGGGACACAACAGGTTGACAAAAAAAACGTAGAACCCTAATACCGCAATGCAAAATTTTAAATTTTACTTCCTATAAGGCAGCTAAAATGTTTTTTTTTTTTTTTGTTGTTTCAGATCTTCCACAATAACACCTGGGGCAGCATCTGCCCAGATGGCTGGACACATTATGAAGCTTCCGTCGTTTGTAAGCACTTAGACCTTGGCTATGCTGAACAGGCTCTTCAAACGTATGCCTTTGGATTCTCCAATATCGTCATCAGTGGTATCAACTGTGACGGCAATGAAACTAACCTCTTTGACTGCAGACATCGGCAGCATGATGGAGTCAGGTGTCCTGGTGATTTCGGTGAGTGTATTCATAATCTAGATACTATATCTTGTTTTTTTGAGGTGGTAAAACACCAAATTTAATGATTTTCGCTCTAGGGCACAAGAAGGCGTGTCAGTTTGCTGACTAAAATTTACCTATGTACGCCCTTTGTATCGTAGGGCCAGGATAACGATCACGCGTTCTCACATCCCTTGAAGGCATTGGGTCTACTAGGCCTCATCAGTTTTACTGACGTCTCTTTGAGGCGTGTGTGAAACACTATGTCCTTTTGACTCAGGCTTGGTTCTTAATGGAAGATCGGACGGCGGGCTACTTATTGCTCGTCCGCAAGCCTATGCTCAGAATGTCTCTTCGACGGCTATAGCGTGAGGTTGTCCACTCCATCACGGTATCTAAAGTGCCTGCCTAGGCATAGGTACGGTAGGTCTGCCTGGGTCATCACTGCTCTCCATTACAGCTGGGCCAGTACTGCTTTTTACTAGCCAATGATAAACAGTGATTTACTACGCGTTCATTATCATCATCATTTTTACAGTTTATATTAATAATAAAATAATTAGAAGACATGTGACACAAAATTAATAGGTACAGATGTCAATCTACATACAAAGCGCGCTCGAGCACCGCACACATAGACACCGCTCACGGACACGATATCTCGGAGCGTCTCGGCCCGCTCGTCGAACAGTTCCGGCTCAAACGCTCTTTTTTTGGCAGCCATTTTACGGTATCCACTGTTAGGTTTTTTCGAAGAATAAATTCTATTATTCTGGGGCACAACTTTACCCCATAACTTTTCACTCTGTTAAATGGGGATCACGAAGGTTAATTGTATAATTGCCAGTTCACGATTACCATATATGTGTAGCTTAATATAATTGACACACTGTAAACTACGTGAGAGGCGTTCTCAAAATAATTATAAATTAATTAAGGATGTAAATTGAATCACGTTGAACAGTTCCATAGAACTAGAAATGGGTTAGTTTATCAGTTTACGCCATTTACGCGGTTATGATTAGATTACTATACATTACATTATTTTTAGTACCTATATTGCGAAACTGAATATAGTCAGAATCAGTAACTGAATCGATTCCAATATTGTTTATACTGTAAATAAATTGTACACTGGACCCTACCCTCTATTGTCATCTCTCTCTATCGCTCAATGGTTTGCTGGAAGAAAACTCAACTTTGAGTTAAGCTCGCCTATGTACATGAATTTTGTTTTCCACTTATTTTGTGTTGTTATAGTGTACAATAAAGAATTAAAGATACCGTATTATATTTTTTCCCAAATATACAAGTTGGACAGGCCCCGGTATGAAGGCTTGAAGGAACGGGATGGGTTTTTTAGTCAGTAAGAGTCTGACACTATCTCCCGCTCCGCCCAAGAGCGGGGGTTGTCATAAGATGATTTTTCCCATCGAAAAAAAAAAAAAAAAACACCTAGACTAAGTACAACACAGATCAGGGCAGATCATAGCGGGCATTAGGCGCCAGCAAACATCTGGGTGTAACTGCAAAACAACCCCACAGTTGCCTGAATGGCCCGGTGATAATGTATTTTTGCTGACATAACAAGCTTATAACTTTGTGATTTTTCATGTTACAGTTATAAAATTTTGTACATAGATTATTTACATAAAAATACTAGACTTCGAGAGGTTACCAGTGACTGGATAGAGACCGCAGGGGCCTAGCAGGGTTTGATCACTCGAAGAAGACTCCATTCTGTCCGGCTCGAGGATACAATATGTTCATTTGTTCCACTTTGCTCCATTAACTCTGTGTTTAGTAATATGGGGTGAAGATTTTGAGCCCTGTGGTTAGCGAATTCACGGTCGGACTGCTTCAGTGGAAACAGACTCTCGCTTATACAAAAACTAATGTTGTATAGTTCCATCCCTTTAGCAGTTCACTTTAGGTCGTAAAGTGGATCGCGTCAAAAGCTCGTTAGTCTTAAAAGGTCACCGACCCAAGACTTTAAACTCACCAGCAGGGTCCTCCTAATACCTTTTCACGAATGAATTACTAAATTATATCCCAATATCGGGGAAATAATTAAATCCATTGTATTGGTGAAATACGAAACAATCCGATTAAATGAATTATTATAATTTGATCGGATTAACCTGGACCTCCGACATATAAAAAGGTACGGCCTAATAAACAGAGCGCAAATTGGAACCGAGTTTTTTTTTGTGTTTATGAAGATTAACCACATTAATCCTGGTACAGTATTAATTACAATTATATTATAATGAGTTATATATTAATGAGTTCAAAAACAAACTCTTTAAGCTACTCAATGACAAAGTTTATTATTCGGTAAAAGAGTATCTGGATGACAAATTTTTATAATTCATATTATTATTATTATTTTTTTTTATTGTTATTATTAGTTTTTATATATATTTTTTTTTTGTATTACGCAATCTACTGAAATTCTGTATTTTTTATTTTTATTTTATTGACATTTTTCTTTATTTTGTGACATTTTTTCTTATTTATTATGACAATTTTTCTTATTATTATGACAGTTTTATTTTTTTGACATTGTATAAATGATTGAGTAATTAAATTACAATTTTCTTAGTGCGTTCTGTACTTGACCAAATTTTGTATGCCTATCGGCGGGACATGGACTGTACAATCAACATATTATTTATGTATATTGAAAACACCTCTATTTACCTGTGTTCACAAAATAAACCATTTTGATTTTGATTTTTATAATATACTAGTTACGGCCAACAGCTTCGCCCGCGTGATAGCAGAAAATTATACCAATCCAGATGCTATTCCAGGAAATGGTTTAACTGTGTACCAAGTTTCATCGAAATCCATTCAGTAGTTTTTGCGTGAAAGAGTAACAGACATCCATACATACAAACTTTCGAGTTTATAATATAGTAGGATTTAAGTATCTCAATGTTAGGGCACGTCACAATTATGGCGGTAAGTCCCCTCTTTGAGGCGTGGCTGGAAAGACCTCATGGCGTCTTCACCTTACGCATGACGCAGGTTCTCACCTGTCATGGCAAGTTCGGGAGGTTCCTGTCCCGGATTCATGCGCAAGTGACTCCCGATTGTCGCCACTGTGCGGGTGCGGAACGCCCGGAGGACACGACGGAGCACACAGAGGACGTGTGTCCCGCTTGGGAGGAGCATCGCCGTGCCCTCGTGGGGGTGATCGGCGGCGGCAATCTCTCGCGCTGGGCCTTGGTATAGGCCATGGTCCGGAGCGAGTAAGAGTGGCAGGCGGTCGCCTCCTTCTGCGAAGCAGTAATGCTAGCAAAGGTAGAGGCCGACCGCATCAGGCAACGGCGCTCTCGCCGCCGCCGGGATCCGGATTCCGATTTCCGGCCACCGTAGGCGCAGGCTTGCGGACGGCGAGCAATGGGTAGCTTGCTGTCCGGCCGTCCAGTAACTGTCCGGACCGAGCCCAAGTCGTCGACGGCGAGCACTGTTCCCGCGCGCCTTAAGAAGTTGTCAGCAACAGCAAGGACCCAGCCGGGTCGAAGCCTACTGGGGCCAGGGTTATCCGAAAGGGAACTCGAGCCCCGGTATGAAGGCTAGAAGAAACGGGGTGGGCTTTTAGTCAGTAAGAGTCTGACACTATCTCCCGCTCCGCCCAAGAGCGGGGGTTGTCATTGAATGATTTTTCCCACCATAAAAAAAAACAAACAAACAAACTTTACTACTTTACCTCTATATAATAATGGTTCCGTACTACAATATTAAAATCGTCCAGAAAAAAAATCGTCGACAAAATAACGCTTCTTGTATGAGAACCCCATTATCTTTTTTTTTTGTAGCTGAAACAGAAATACGCATTCTATAAAAATTTCAACGCCTTTTACGATTTATGAGATAAAGCCCACTGACAAACGGATAGACAGACAGACAGACTGACAGACGGATGGACAGCCAAGGCTTAGTAAAGGGTCTCGTTGGCACCCTTCGGGCACGGAACCCATCATCATCATTTCAGCCGAGGGAGGTCCACTGTTGGCCATAGGCCTTCCAAGTGTCACCATATGACCGGTCCTGTGTGTCACATCCATAGGATTCCCACGACTTTCACCAGGTCATCGGTCCACCTTGTGGGAGGCCTACCTACGCCGCGTCTTCGGGTACGTGGTCGCCACTCCAGAACCTTTCCTCCCCATCGACTGTTCTTTCTTTCTGTTCTGTGCAATGTGCCCTGCCCACTGCCACTTATGTAAGTATGACGAATCTTTGGGCTATGTCTGCAACTTTTAACTAAAAAACCGGTGTCTCTTGCGCAAACTGTTCAGTTTAGAAAAAAATTATATTAGAAACATCAATATCATTTTTGAAGATCTATCCATAGATACCACACACGTATGGATTTGATGAAAAAAAAATTTTGAGTTTCAGTTCTATGTATATGGACCCCCAAATTTTTTTTTTTTCTATTTTTTTGTGTGAAAGTCTTAATGCGATTTACAGAATACATCTACTCACTAAGTTTCATTATAGTTTCGGGAAAAAGTGGCTGTGACATACGGACGGATAGACAGACAGACGACATGACGAATCTATAAGGGTTCCGTTTTTTGCCATTTGGCTACGGAACCCTAAAAATTACTAAATCATGAATATGGGAAAATATATACTTCTGGTCTGCACGACGACCCAACTGTTTGCTCCGATCACCTATAGCAGTAATCGGAGGAACAGACTTTTTTTGCTGTTTCTGGGAGTCGTACCATCACCTAAGCCCAGTCTCCTATTCCTCATTCAACGCTCTCTTGGATGCTGAACCTTGTTGTGACGTGTTCATGAATCAGGAGATTTTGTCTGTCTGTCCGGAGTATTGTGAAATGAGTGTATGACTGCCGCTTACTTGATTTTATTTTGTGTCAGAACTATTTCAATTGGTATATATTGCCCGTCTTATGTTATGTCAACGTCGAGCATGGTTTAAAGTTTGTTGTTTAATCTAATGCAATCCAACGAGATGTTTGAAGAAGAGGCAACGCGAAAAAAAAACAATAACACCTGAAAACTCTGTTGGCATTCGGTAATACCGTGATTTACTCGAATATTTCACAAAACTTGTTACAGGAAATACTTGTTTTTTTAAAACCCTTTAAAGTTTTTGAAAACAATTTTCGTCATTCAGAATCTCGATGAAATTTGCAAGGTTTCAATAGATGTACTTTGTTATATTTTGAATACGTGATAACATTATGAGGGGCCAAAGTTCACGTAAAATAGCATATTTCTATAGGTCTTTACTGGATTAGTTTCACACAGTTGTCTTCTATAAACAGAACCTAGATAATGTGGGGTGGGGAGACGCTAATGAAAGGCTTTTAGTTTTAACTTTAACTTATTATATTGTATGAAGTATTTAAATTATATTATAATACAAAAATCACTGTTCTTTTTCATTACCATAAACCTTAAAAGGTCCATTACAATGCAGTTTTAACCCCAATTAATATGTGACCTTCATAGTCGTCACAATAATATCCACAAGATACCTGTATATCCAAAATATCTGGAGAAAGATGTGTAATGATATCATAATCACGTAAGAGCGGTTGTATGAAAATATACCTCGGGATAAATAGTACTACAATAAAATAAATAAAGACTCAGATTGGTGCGACGCGACGAGAAAATGCGATATGTAGTGTTGGGCTTGTTTCATAGAAATTGTCTTACGGACATAGTATTATAGTGAAAACGTGACACGCGTGTATGCGGTGGTCACAAACTAAACAGGCATAATACAGACTTAAAGTGACAGGATCCGGCAAACACGGCACGCACATAATATTATGCCTGCGGGGAAAATCTGTTGGATGGGATATCCAACAGATTTTCCCCGTTTATATTAATGACTTATTTTAATGTTTAATTTGATTTTCGTTTATTAAATTTAATTTTAACTTGTTTAATTTGAATTTTGTTTATTAAATTTAATTTTAACTTGTTTAATTTGATTTTCATTTATTAAATTTAATTTAACTTGTTTAATTCATAAAACCTCAAGCGAACTCCGGCGTTCTCGCTGTAATTGTCTTACTGTGGTGTCTCTAATTGACGGAATTTGAAAGGTTCATTTGATTTGGATCTTGACTTTGATTTATTAATGTATTTGATTGGGTTTTATTTAATATTCATTTTTTTTTTATTCGTTCTATTTGTGTTATTGGTGTCGAGATATTTCTTTATGAAAATGCCAATGCGGTTTATTTGACCTGAATGAAAATGAGTAGATATAATTATTATTATTTATTTATTATATTTAATTTTTGTAGTGGGGTTTAACTGATACTTGGCTTTTGATGCTTAATTCAGAAGGCTAAGTTATGGTTTATAGATTTTTTGCGAATTTGTGAAAACGTACTATAGACAAACTGCTGTGCAGTTTGGCAGATGTTATGTTAACACTACTACTTAACTAATCTACCACATGACATAACGTGATTAATAAAAAATAAATACATAGTTATTCTATCTCGCCAAGGCTTATAGACAAAAATATTCGCAAACCTTCTTCAATGTAGTTTTTACCCCGAAAGTATGTTCCTTTGAGATTTTTTTTTACTTTCAAGCGAGCAAAGTCCTGGTTGTAGCTAGTCATAAATTATTAACCTTTCCTTCAGCCTGTCCAAGAAGAACCTTACAATTGGTTCAGGATACATAATAAATAATTTACACATAATTATACATATTTACCAGCTTTTGCCCGCGCGGCTTCGCTCCCGCACTTTCCTACTCCACCCTACTATACCCTACTCTACCGTACTCTACCATACTGTACCCTACTCTACCCTACTCTACCGTACTCTACCCTACTCTACCTTACTCTACGCTACTCTACCCTACTCTACCCTACTCTACACTACTCTACTCTACTCTACCCTACCAAACTTCACATAAACCATCTACTAAATAGTCCGAACAAAGCCTAAACATTTGGTTTGGACAGGTGAGCCCGTTCTTGAGTTATAAAATTACAACGAAAATGGCATTGATTTTTATTTATAAACCGCTAAATTTTAGTCGTTTTAATCCCGTGGAGGGTCAATCCGGTAATTAATTTCTTTAAGAAAACGTCAGCTGAGCGAGTTCAATGACCTGCAGTTAATAGTCGGCGTTGCGTACAAACTACCTACAGGTCATTGAACTCGCTCAGCTGACGTTTTCTTAAAGAAATTAATTCGTACATGCGTAAATTAATACGAGTTTTGAAAAAAAGGTACTTTATTTTTTAATTTTATCTTTACAAATCGATAGTGTTTCATGTACCTACCGGATCGACCCTTCACGGGATTAAAACGATTAAAATTTATCGGTGTATTGATTGACGTTTCACTTTACGTCATTTATACATCATTTGTTACCCTTGGAGGTAATGTAGCTTTCTATCATCTTCATCATTATTTCAGCCGATTGACGTCCACTGCTCCACATAGCCCTCTCCCAAGTGTCGCCACAATGAACGATCCTCTACGTCTTGCATCCATCGGATTACTACAACCGTTATCAAGTCATAAGTCCACCTTGTAGAAGGCCTTCCAACGCTACGTCTTCTGGTACACAGTCGCCACTCCAGAACTTTTCGGCCCCAACGGCCACCTGTTCTGCGAGCAATGTGCCCTGCCCATTGCCACTTAAGTTTGGCGATTCTTCGTGCCATGTCGGCAACCTTAGTTCTCCTGCGGATATCTTCATTTCTTATTCGATCACGCAAAGAAACTCCGAGAATAGCCCTTTCCATTGCCTTTTGGGTGACTTTAAGCCTTCTGATGAAGTCCATTGTGAGCGACCACGTTTCGGAGCCATATGTCATCACTGGCAACACGTACTGGTCATAGACATTTGTCTTGAGACACTGTGGTATGTTTGACGAGAAGATAGCGCGTAGCTTACCGAACGCTGCCCAGCTGAGCTTTCTCTCGGTCTTATCATTTTACTAACTGAACTAGAAATTCCTGGGATTTTATATATAAACAATTTCATCTAATTATTATATTAGTTTCTATCATACCTGAACCCCCTACTATAGTTCGTTTATGATTCTGCTATAAGAGAGAGAAACAGAGGTATACAAGATAAATAGTACCATCTCTTTTCACATTGGATTCATAATGGCAATAAGACGTCATAGTAGGGGGGAATGTAACCAAAAGCCTCAAACAAACCTACTTGATATTCTCTTCGAATAGATAACTTTATAAGAATATATAATTTTCTGGGCCTTCACAAAGTTACATAGCAAATGTTGACGAAAAATTCTTGAAGTGTGATCGATAGTAATATATACAAAGAGAAAAGTTTATTTGGGTTCCGTGTTGAAATAGTAAAACCATTTTTTTTTAATTGTTATAAACTAGTGCTTGACTGCGATCCCACCTGATGGTAAGCAGTGATGCAATCGTTGATGGTGAGGCGCACTAGTTTATTAAGAGCCTATTCACTCTTGCCTTAAAGACACCTAAATTATAATCAGACGGTAAGACTGCAGTAGGCAAATTGGTACCAGTCCCTCGATGTACGTGGTATAAACGACGAGGCAAAACGCTTGGTCCGGACCGTAGAGGTTTCAACAACATAAGGGTGTATTCTCGCTGTTCGTCGGCTTGTCCGATGGTAGAAGTGAGATGGTGGAATCAAGTCATGTAATTCTTGCGCACACTCTCAAAAGTGCATCCTGTAAAACACCAAAAGGCTGGCTACCCTTCGCCTGTGTTCACTTATTTCTATTTTCTGTCTGTCACCCACATTTCGGCTGCCCAAATTCAAAACCTAGTAACAGGCGATTTGAAAAAAAAACGGTTTTTGTCATTTTTCGACTTACTAGACAGTATCAAAATGATGTGGACCTTAAAACACCCAGTTTCATGCGTGATTTTGAAAAAAATATTTAGCAAGTCTAAGCAATTTATTTTGAAGTTTTCTGGTTTTTTTTTTCTCACTGAAATATCTATATGAATAGTGGTAGTACCTACCCTACAATACCTACCCTACTACCTACACTAGGAACTACTTAGTTCTTACTACATCAGCCAATCCATGAGTTGTGCCAAAGTAAACCCCGGGGCCCTGGAACGATAGCAAAGAAGGAACAGGAGTGGGTTTTAGTCAGTAACAGTCTGAGGCGCCATCTCGCTCCGCCCAAGGGCGAGATATGGCATTAGATGATTCCATAATAATGTTTTTCAATTTCCACTCTTTATTAACGTACGGAACCTACACTGTCTAATGCGTACACGCACTTTACAGTTTTCTCACACGTGCGAGTCAGTTTATCGACTTTGAATACATTATTTTTCCAGTCATAAATATTAGATGTCATAGTTTGATATCTCACCGACACTTGTCAAAAACTTGAATAATTTATAAGGGTATTCCACCGAAGATTTGCGAAGTAGCGAGATGGTGTGATGATGCCTAGAGAGCGTTTTTCAGCTGTACGCTCACACATACCCCACGCATCTCTCGCTTTTTCAATGTTAACATGCAATAGGCTAGTGGCTGTAAAAAATGTAATTAGTCTGTCTATTAGATTATTCAAAAATAAGGGACACGTATTTTTTTATTTGTAAATTAAACCAAAAATGTTAAAGATATAGCCCATTAAAGTTACGTGTGACGTCACGCCGCCGTGCTGCATTTTTTCGCACGGGGTGACGTCACACGTAACTTTAATGGGCTATAATATCTTTGTTATTTTTTGTTTAATCGAAAAAAGAAAAAACACGTGTCCAATATTTTTTTACAATCTAAAATAAGGAATAAATAAAATGTAATTATTTTGACCCTGGTCACTACACTATAAAAGAATTTGCCGTTCACATTATCTTTTTTTTATTACAGATAGGCTTGCGTTTGACCACTATCTCTCCTGGTGTTAAGCCATGATGTGGCTGACGATGGAACACGCTTACCTAGAATCAATCTATTCACTCATGACTTAAAGACCCCTAGGTTATAGCTAGCAGGAAACACAGAGTCTTGCAGGAAATTCCACTCCTTAGCTGTACGCATATATGTGTTTCCAAAACGCTTTGTACGTATGGGTGGGATGTCTAACATGTACCGGTGGCGCAACGCCGTACGTCTTGTGGTCCAATGATGGAACGGACTTGACGGAATTAAATTTATTTGTAACTCCAGAGTGCTCACTTCCCGAAATGTAAACGATAGAAAACGAACAGGCTAGCAACAATAGCAATGTTTTGCATTTCAATCAAGTATACCAGTCTTATTTCTGACCCAGGTCATGCAGCAGCGGTGGTCTGCACGAATTTGTTGGCAGACCTGGTCCTGGATACGGCAACGATAGAACGATCAGCGCACCTGCAAGATGTGCTGATGTTCCAGCTCCAATGTGCTATGGAGGAGAACTGTTTAAGCAAAAGTGCTTATGAGGTAAATTTTTTGGTCTTGCTGTCTGTTATCCAGGAAATCAAAACAGCGGTTTAGGCGCATTAGGGCTAATTCTCATTTTGGCAACCGACTCCCAAATGGACTACTTCTCATTATGGCCACTTCTCATTTTGGCTACTTCTGATTAGGGCTACTTCTCACATGGGCTACTTCTCACTTGGGCTACTTCTCACTTGGGCTACTTCTCATTAGGGCTATTACTCATTAGGGCTACTTCTCATTAGGGCTACTTCTCAAAATTTGGGAATGTTTATTGAAATAAGTACTGTCTTTATGTATATAAACATGTTAATTCATTCATAAGAGATCAATTACATTATTTTGAGAATAAATCAACATTAATTGAACCAATGTAATAGGTAAGTATACAATATTATAAGTATTACTTCTTGTAATTACTTTAGTCTGGTTTTTAAAATAACATTTATTAATTTATAATTTCTAAATTTGAAAATTGTGCAACAGAGCGTCGTTACCTCTTTGATTTTTCATAAACACAAGTTCTTCTTCCATCTTTTCGAATAATAAACAACAATTGAGACAATTCACCGTTTTACGATCGATCAAAAAATAAAATGAAGGCACCCACATTTTCGATAACATAAATTACTTAGTATCCACATTTTAATCTTAGTCAAGAATGTAAATTTTTATTTTTTAATAATGCATTAATAATGACAATTATTACTCTCGTGTATCTAGAACTAATGAATTATCAAATACAATGATTTCCTGGTGTATATACTTTATTATCTATAACTTATATTTATTGTGGACGTATAAGATGGATGGCAGTATTGTGCCTTTACTAGAAAATCAGGTAGGAAATAATAGATGGCGCTACGTGTACTACGCGCCGCCATATTGGTTTGTGTATGTTATAAAAAAATAAATGTTATTTTAAACCACACTAAAGTAATTACAAGAAGTAATACTTATAATATTGTATACTTACCTATTAAATTCGTTTAATTAATGTTGATTTATTCTTAAAATAATGTAATTGATCTCTTATGAATGAATTAACATGTTTATATACATAAAGACAGTACTTATTTCAATAAACATTCCCAAATTTTTAGAAGTAGCCCTAATGAGAAGTAGCCCAAATGAGTAATAGCCCTAATGAGAAGTAGCCCAAGTGAGAAGTAGCCCATGTGAGAAGTAGCCCTAATCAGAAGTAGCCAAAATGAGAAGTGGCCATAATGAGAAGTAGTCCATTCGGGAGTCGGTTGCCAAAATGAGAATTAGCCCTAATGCGCCTAAACCAAAACAGCTCCTCTCGCTCTGGGTGAAGTGTGAGGGGGTGTCAGACTTTTACTGTCTAAAATCCACCTGTAGACTGTAAAAAAGGTGATCAGTGGAGCTGATCCTGAGGTCGGCACTATACTCCATTTGTTTAGGTAGTTAACTAAATGTAAACAATCTTAACATGTCTTTTATCTAAAAAATTGTCTAAAAAATTTATTCAAAAATGTTTACATTTAGGTATTTACCTAAACCGATGTTAGGTAATTAACTAAATTTAAATGATCTTTGTATGTCTTTTATACGATTTATTTTAAATAAAAAGACATATCAAGATTGTTTACCTTTAGTTAACTACTAAACAAATGGAGTATAGAAGCATTTAAGGTCTGCAGTTCTGTATCTTTTTTTTGAGGAAATCATCAAATACCTTCTCCCGCTCGGCGCTCTGGGTGGAACGAGAGGGAGTGTCAAATTTATACTGACTAAAACCCACCTGTGTTTCTTCAGTTACCAATTGCGTGTCATGGCCGCGGTTTTCGATCAATCCCATAGCATTTCTATGATGCTTAGTTCGTTGTTATGTCTATTCTGTGATAAATAAATATTTTCTCTAGCCTTTTTTTGATTTCGCGCGCTTTTCATCACCAGGTGAAGGAATTGATGCCTGATTGGCAGTACGAGACTCGTCGCTTACTCCGGTTTACAGCAGCATCACTGAACGCAGGCACTGCAGAGTTCAGGCCTTACCTGCCCAAACATTTGTGGCAGTGGCATTTATGTCATATGTAAGTTTCTTTTGCTTTTTTACGGTCTGGTAACAACTTCGGTTTAAGCGACGAGGGTCGCGGCAAGCGGTGCAGCGTACGGCGCTATGAGCGACGTCTCGTGACGTGCTTCAAACATTACCACACTTTTGATCTTACCGCTCGACGCACCGCTCGCTCTTAGCTCCCGCTCGCATTGTCTAGGTTGTATCACATATATCGCCTTCAGATCCTTTCTTAATTGTGGTGTATGAAATCATGTTAGTCTTCCAGGTCTGGGTGAAGGGAGTGCCCGTAAGGACCTTCAGCAACTGAAAATATTTTAGTCTTCCAGAACCATGGTAACTCTTTCGAATACTCCCACAGCCCTGGTTGGATAAAGCCCTCAAGGGTGCGAAACACGACATGCCAACGACCCAAGGTTGAACATTACCGAGCGGTGAGCTACACATTGCTCGCCATCCACAAGACTATACATACAGTGGCGAGAAATGTTAACATCTCTCTGCATTCATCATCATCATCATCATTTCAGCCGATACACGTCCACTGTTGGACATAGGCCTCCCCCAAGCGTCGCCACATCGAACGTTCCTGTGCGTCCCGCATCCATCGGTTTCCTGCTACCTTCACCAGGTCATCGGTCCACCTTGTGTCTCTCTGCATTACTGCTTCGCTATACTGCCACCACAATTGTGACGTACACAACCATCACTTCGCAGTAGTGGCCAAGTGGTAACGACCCCAATTACGAGTTCAAACTCAGTCAGGCCACTCACAACTGCTCTTAAAAGGGTGAAGAAAAACATCGTGAGGAAACCGCCATATTATATTCTAGAACCAAAAAATTCGAAGACTGTGTCATCCACCACGCACTGGGCCCGCGTGTTGGATTACGGCCCAAACCCTCTCCTAGACAGGAGGGATCACCCTTTGAAAAAATGTTGAAGTAATCGTAGTATACCTCTTCTTTTTGCTATCCCACAGGCACTACCACAGCATGGAAGTATTTGCCACGTTCGATATCCTGGACGCCAATGGCCTGAGGGTCGCCGAAGGTCACAAAGCTTCATTCTGTTTAGAAGACAACACTTGCGGTCCAGGAGTGCAGAAGAAATATTCCTGCAAGAACTATGGAGATCAAGGTATTGTGAACAACACTGTCTTGTTTAGTACATCCAAGTGGAACATTTATTCTTATCGACTAATTAAAACATAGAAAACAGTTAATCTTCAATAGATTACGAGTAATATACTTTTTTATTTTGTTTTTATTTTTTTAACAATTTGAAGTGGTGGTTGTGATAATAATAATAAAGTAATACATGGCATAATTAATCAAATTTTCTTTCTTGGACATCACACTAGTAAAATTTTGCTTGCCCGAAACAGCGATATAAGCGAATTGTAGCAATAAGCGCTCGGCCGAGTACTCGGCGCTTTGTTTAAACGTACCGAGTATTCGGTCGAAAGCACTATCTCGCCCGTTTACTCGATACGTGTGATCAAGGTACCTTTCTCATTCGCAGAACGCTGATATATATCATGGTGATCCGTTTCAGGTATATCAGTAAACTGTTCCGACGTCTATTTGTACAATATTGACTGCCAGTGGGTAGATGTCACCGATGTGGAGCCTGGAGACTACACATTCAAGGTATCCTTCATAACATTACACAGTCATTTTCAATCGCATCGTATTACCACAAAATAATTATGTACCGAAGTCAATCTACACACATAGCGCGCTCGAGCAACGCTCACATAGACACCGCTCACGGACACGATTTCTCGGCTTAATCGCCCGGTCGCACTCATACAGTTCGGCGTAACGCGCTGATCCTAGCACGATCGCCTAGCGTAGGTATAAAAAGTGAAGTACATACTTGAGATTGACTTTTGTACCTATTTATTTTGTGGTATTACGGAGGTGTGGAGCATACGGTGGAGGTGTGCCCCACTTGGTTTGACCACCGCTTTTACTTCGTAGAGGTGATCAGTGGCGGTGACCTCTCCGCATCGGACTCTGCGAAGCTGTAATGCTTGCGACGAAAACGGACGCACGTGTCAGGAAACGGACATCATCTTGTCCCAGACCGGCCGACACTCTAATTTAATACTACGCGCCGTAAATCTGCGCCTACCATGTCTGTTAGACGGGGTCTAGGTCACGGCTGGGGCGTGAGGATGTCCATTCTCTCACGCAAGCGGCCGTCTCCTTTGCTAGCATTACTCTGTACTTACACTTTATACCAACACATGAAGAGAGTTCGTGCTCCATTTATTGTCATTATCATTGGTAGTTTTTATTGCGATAGGAAATCAAACAAATAATTTCTCCCGCTATAGATGGAGTGAGACTGTCAGTATTTTACCTGTGTTTTTTAGATGCCCTTTGCGTTCTAGGGTGAAGATAATTGGATGATTTTCCAACACCCTAAAATAAAATTGTAAGTGCAGCAAATTGAATTAAAAATTCAACATTATTTTTAGTTAATGCGAAACCTGAATATTGTTTGTCACGGCAGGTCATAGCGGGTAGGCGCCAGCAAACAGCTAGGTGCAAGTACAAAACAACCCCTTATTTTCAGACTTTGTATTTTTGCTGAAATAACAAGCTTATAACTTAGTGATTATTCATGATACATTTATGGAATTTTGTACATAGATTCTTTACGTGAAAATACTAGACACATGTTCCGGGTTTCACTTGTACTAAAACTAATAGTGTATTACTAAAGCCTGATGCCATGTTTGTTTTTTCTTTCCAGGTGGCAGTGAACCCTCACGCAAGAATAGCAGAGCAGAGTTTTCATAACAACGCGGCCTCCTGCCGCTTGCGGCTGTCCACAACGTATGCCATGGTCTTTGGCTGTAGACACGAGAGACCATGACAGAATCTGTTGAAGTTTTAGACTAGATTTTAAGATAGGTAATAAATAATAATTGATTAAAGAGATTAATGTTGTTTCATTTCTTTTTCTCCACAATACGTCGACGTTCTGATAAAAATCCATGCTTAAATTCAATGAAAAAGTAGCTTTTTTTAGGATAAAATTTGTCCATTCTAGTAAGAGCAAATATAACGCTATGATTGAGGTGTGAATGGAAAAAAAGTTGACAATGACACCTATAGTACACGTGTAGTGTTTGTATACTTGTCTCGAGTGCACGGGTAGTGACAATTGACAGTTGCACGCTATCGGTTGGCAGAGGTGCACATGTATACCTTACCTGCTGATTACGTAACGAGCCAATGTTTTTAACCCTGTGCTAGTTCGTGTACTGCAACACCTCTAGCAGCATCTCCAATCTCTCTATACTCCTCTACTGCATTTACAGGCTCTTTATAGAAACTTAGGAATTTAAAATGATACACATAACTATATTATTCTATAATTTTATTCATAATCTTATAATATACTATCACAATGTCATTGTAATTAACAAATACATTTTGAGCTAGAAGCGATTAGTTCGAACAAATTTATACCTTAAAACTAACATTTTAGGGTGTGTAATTCTTTTTATTATGATAGCCATGTAATACTTTGTTCACCAATACGAATATTACATTATAATAATAATGATTAATTTTTTTAACTAGTGGTTAATGAAGTCGTAACAAAGATAGAAGGAAAAACTAAAAAAATAAAAAACCCTTATTATTCAGCTCTTAAATACGTACAAATTGTACCTTAAATAAATTAATCTAAATCGGTTACAATATAATAATATTTACAATGGATTCACGCAAATAAAAAAAAAACCTTTACCTAATACGTATCTAAATAAATAGGTGAATTGCTATGAATTCCTAATTTGTTCTTTTGTATACAAAAGCAAAAGGAAACCATGGATTTCCCTTATTCATGCTGAAACCTTTGAGCACTCCATTTTTGACTTACTCTGTGTCACTTTGGCTACCAAAAAAATCTCTTATAAAATAAAACGAAAAGTGAATAACTGCTAGAGTAATCCCTATTATAATACCTCGTAATGGAAAAGGAAATTTTTGTCAAATAATAATAAACAAACTGACAAACCCACCCGTTTGAAATGAACCTGCACCCCAATAAAAATATTTAGAAAAAAAATCCCTCCGCAATTTGAAATCAAAATTACGAGTTATTTGAGCAATTTTTCAGGTCCATGAAAATAAAATAAGCATACAAAAACCCCAGATTTACTATTTCTATAATCAAACAATACTTTAATATTTTTTAAACTTACAACATTAATTTGTTACTTACTTCTCTCCAAATAATTTATTACATTTGTCTAAGCTTATGTTACCGGCCAAACTAGATTTTAGGATGAATTAGTTTTGCCTGGACCAAACCAGTTCTCCTATTCTGGGTGGTATTAAAAAAATAACCACGAATGCTTATGCGGGAGCTACGCTCCGCTGCGCTCCTGGCTTAATCTTCTAAACTAACCTAATGTCAGCAGTGCTATTCTATTAATTAACTAGCCTTGAACGCAGCGCGGGCCGCAGCGACGAATTTCAAATAGGTATATTGAATTTGAACGCAATGTTTGTACGTGATTTGAATGTACCTATTTGGATTTCGTCGCTATGGCCAACGCTGGGCTTAAGACTGTTTTCTTAGGGAATAACACTGCTGGATGCCGTAAAATTCCGAGCTCGCTTCGCTAGTTCTTGGACTAAAATCACGAGTTTGGCCTAGGTGAAACTATTTTATCCTAAATTCAGGTTAGGCCGGTAACATATACACACTATATGCGATTGTTTAAAAGAGTTACCGAGGTCCTGTAACGCAAAGAGCAACTGAAGGAACGGGTGGGTTCTTTCTCTCGCTCCTCCCAGAGCCGAAGAAGTTATTTGGTGTAATCCCACCCCAAAAACAAATATTCACATAAGGTAACATTTTTGCATGCACGTAATGCGAGGATTTTTTTTCTAACAAATGTTTTTTTATTAATAAATCACGTGAAGAATCAAAATCACGAAACGTCGTGAAAGTCTGAGATAAAATGACAATATGATTAAATTATTTGGAGAGTATTTGTCAATCAACACCTAACTCAAAAAAAAAGACTAATCTATGGCAAACTACACACGAAGCATTGAGCAATCACAAACTACTTAACTACAAACTAGCTCTAACACCCCTCAACCCTTCTTGAATTTGAGAAGTAAGATACTCGTAGTGAGGTAGACTGCGATCCAGGTGGCGACTGAGATGAATCCAGCGTAAACTGTAGGTTCGTTGATGTCCCATCCTCTCTGGAGCATCGACCGGAGCCCCTCAGTGGATAAGGTGAGAGGAAGGAAGTAGCTTATCCATTGGAGGATGAAGTGCATACCTGGGGTAGAAACTTTGGGTTAATAATTTTGACTAGAGACGAAAACTGATTTCATTGCAGATTATTAACTTTACATATAAGGCTAAGGACTCACGGAGCGGTATTCACCCGCGCTCACCGCGGTAGAGGAAACAGCTTTTTTACCGAAGATTTACGCGATTAAGCAGCCGCCTCAGTTGCGATTTTTTTGCTCGCCAATACAGCGGAAGCTGCGAACAACCACGCACACCGCGGGCTTAATTTTTTTATATATATGTCTGTATTCTACAGAATGCTGCGGGCCCGCAACTACGGTGGGCCGCCGCCGCGGGTAAAAACCGCTTCGTAAGTTCTTAGCCTTACAGAAGTTCCTTTATCGAAGTGAAAAATAATGAAGCTTCAACCAAAAAATTTCTTTAAAATCATTGGGCTATTATTTTTCAAAAATTCAGACCCTTACCATCAGCTAGTTCATTTTATTACAAAAATGCTCTTACCTTCAATAGGCCAGATGATTCCACACAGCAACACCATTGGCAAGAAAGACCCCAAAGCCAAGTACGTAGCCGTTCTGTCGGTGTCACAGATCGTGGATACTACAAAACCTGTAAAGAGAAACCAAATTAATATGGTCATGTACGGAGCAATCGTCAAATCTTTGAGCTCCTTAGTAGTCTTAAGTTGAGCTATGCGAATACTGACAAGTGCTTGCACTGACTGGACAGGTCCACTCAAATCTGTGTGGCTCTTTCCTCAAAATACCATCTCAGACACTTATCTGCATGGTTCTCGTATGATTTGAACATTACATATTTGCAATATGGACTATGAAAGAGACTTTGACCCCTGTTTCGATATTTCTTCTCAGGGTAGTCAGCTAGGAAACACCGGCCTCATCTATATTAAACTGACGAAAAATATTACATGTTAAAGTGTTTTGAAAATCCTATTTATAAAATAAATATTTTTTAAACAGTCGACAACCACTGATGGAAAATTGGTGCAAACCGGACATCTTCGATAGTGGTCGGAAATCCTTTCTGTTTAACTTTATGAGGTTTCCGTTTTTATTATGCCATATAAATGCAATTTCCTTCTTTCTTTCTAATCTTCGGAAGCATTCATGTATGTACATTGTCAAAGACGAAGCTATACCACAACTTTGTCTGCACAGACACAAGTGTGTGGCGGTGTTGTAATATCAAGCAACAATACTGCACTGCCAAAAGCCACTTACCAAATGTCATTCCACAAAATCCTGTCATGAGTGTTAGGAAGATGATCCATCCAACTGGTCCCTTGATAGTCAGTCCGAAGACTAGGAACCCGAGGAGTAGCACCATTCCTGACTGCAGGAACATGATGAGCATCTGCACAATCACGTGGGAGAACAGGATCTCTGTACCTGGGGAGAAGGAAAAAATATTGATTACGCTTTTGTTTTTAGAATCATGTTTGTTTTTATTATGGCTTCACAAAAGTATTTACATGGTGAGTGGCTAAAGTAGGTAAATCAACGCAAACGTGGTTGCGAAGCGAAGCGGCGCGAATGGAACAAACAATACTGTGAAGGCGGAAATATAATGAATAGGCTTTTGTGTGATTAGTTAATAGTTTATAATGTAAAAAGCACTTTATATTACGTTTATAAAATTATTATATTTATATAATCCGCCTACCAGCCAGCCAGCTTGACAGCCGACCTGATTTCAAATTACAAAATACGAACACCTATTCTATACAAAACATATAGGTACCTTATTAAAAAGTATCATTATCTGGCCAATTTGCAAGTTAATAAAAGCAATAGCAGCATGTGACCTCTTGCGATATCACAATATCCTATTGCGGTGGCATACGTGACCAACCGCGCGTAGCTGCAGTACGGCGACAGTGAAGCGAAGCGTACGCCAGCAGTTGTTTTGATAATCGTGAACTCTTTTAGTGCGGTGACAGGTATTATATAAATTGCGGCTTACGCGACAATTTTATGCGCACGCAGGAAAAATCCACCACGTCGCGTTGAATAGATTCAGTTCAGCAAAAATTGCACCTTGCGTTAGCTTCTCACGTTATATAGATGCCCATGTAGGCCTTTGTAAAACAAAACCATTTTGCTTTGATCAAATAACTTCTCCCAGTCCGGGTTAAGCGATAGATTTTGTCAGACTTTTACTGACAGACTGTTTCAGGGCCATGGTGGCTCAAACTCAAAATTATTTTAGGTCTACCTTCTTCTTCTTCCTGCCCTTATCCCATATTACTTGGGGTCGGCGCAACACGTTTTTTTCTTCCATTCTGTCCGGACATCCTTAAAACTATCACTAACTCCCTTTTCTTTCATATCACTCCTCACACAATCCATCCATCTTTTCTTCGGCCTTCCTCTCCCTCTCCATCCATCCACATGTATACTTAGAACTATTTTAGTAATATGCGCTTCATCCTTCCTTTTCACATGACCATACCAAGACAACCGATTACCTTTCAACTTTTCAGTCACTGGCGCCACTTTCAGACTTCCTCTAATATGCTCATTTCTCACTTTATCCATTCTCGTCACACCACTCATCCATCTCAACATTCTAATCTTTTTTCATCCTTCTTTTTCACATAGGTCTATACTCACATATTAGGTCTACCTATGCCTTTGAGGCGTGGCTGGAAAGACCTCACGGCGTCCTTACCTTCCGCATGACGCAGGTCCTGACCGGACCTGGTTCCTTCGGGAGTTTTCTGCACCGGATTCATGTGGAAGTGACGCCCGGGTGTCGCCACTTTGCGGAACGCTCGGAGGACACGGTGGAGCACAAAGTCGAGGTGTGCCCTGCTTGGGCGGAGCATCGCCGTGCCCTCGTGGGGGCGATCGGCGGCGGAGACCACTCGCGCCGGGCCTTGGTTGAGGCCATGGTCCGGAGCGAGGAGTGATCGCAAAGGAGGAGGCCGAACGCATCAGGCAACGGCGTTATCGCCGCCGCCGCTGCCGCCGGGATTCTGATCCCGATTTCCGGCCACCGTAGGCGCGGGCTTGCGGACAGTGAGCAATGGGTAGCTCACTGTCCGGCCGTCCGGTAACTGTCCGGACCAAGCCCAAGTCGTCGACGGCGCGCACTGTTCCCGCGCGCCTCAAGGAGTTGTCAGCAACAGCAGGGACCCAGCCGGGTCGAAGCCTACTGGGGCCAGGGTTATCCGAAAAGGCGCTCGAGCCCCGGTATGAAGGCTAGAAGGAACGGGGTGTGTCTTTTAGTCAGTAAGAGTCTGACACTATCTCCCGCCCAAGAGCGGGGGATGTCAATGCATGATTTTTTTCCCACCATAAAAAAAAAAGAAAAGGTCTACCTATGCGAAATAAAATATTTTTGAGTTTGATGGCACTTATAAAACATCTGAAGCTAATAATAATCACGTTACCCGTTATGCTAACCCAAAAGGGTTCCAACCTATCAACACCTTCAATATTATCAAAACTAATGCCAACATTAAAAGGGCTAAAATCCTATTGAGGTCGCCTGTTACAATTCAGGTAAAACTTTGATCTAATGAAATTATATTTAAAGTGTTTTACGTAACCTTTTGAGTTTGGCCTTGATATTAATGGTGTTATCGTCGCCTTGAAAATAGACTTGATAGGCAGGTCAAGGTTAGGTTTATGTACCAAAACACATAAGCCAACATACTATAACAGCAAGGTTGGCTCAGCGATTGAACAATTGGCTGGTACGCTTCTTGTCGGAACAAATATTTGTATAGCTCATAGATAAAAGCTAGTAAAGATAAAGTCTAAGATAAAGTCTAGCCAAGGGGTATTGAAGTACCCAGTTCCTAGGATATGTAGGTCAGATAGACAATCGCTCTATGTAGAAAATACATCAGTAAGTATTTTAGTTAGATATCAATATAACTGCAAATAGTTGGACTGAAGACTGTTTCCGATATAGTTGCATAAGCATTATCAGCCGTGTAATGTTCCCCACTGCTGGGATTTAGGCCTTCTCTCTAAAAGACGGGATGGGCATTCTGCATGCGGATCATTTGCGTTCTAGGACTACGGTTTACCTTTCAGAAATTTCCCATGGCCTGTGTTTTTGTTGATATTTCTCTTTGAGGCGCGCACGAGCAACCTTACGCACTCAAATCAAATCAAATCAAAAACGTTTATTTCAAATAGACCAATTACAGGCACTTTTGAATTGTCAAAATGTCGGTCAGTTAAAAACAAAAAAAAGTGAAGCTAAATTGCACGTTCCAAAGCGTAGATCTCTATGGAGAAGAACATGCAAGAAACTCCATGGACACTCTTAATTTTAAATCATAATGAGTTACATAAACCTTGGTTACATATTTCTTTTTGCTTCTAATATACACAATATACATAAGTAATAATAATATAAACTTAATTAAAAAAAAAACTATTAAAAAATAGAAACTGAATTAAGCCACTGGCAGCTAAAAGATGAACAGTCTCAACTGATGGCAACCGTTCACGGGCATGACGTGACACTCAGCTCAACCATTTTGAAGGGAACCGAATGACCCAATAACACGTGCCACCATCAGCAAGACATTTGAGTGAGCATGACAAACTCTCAACTGCCATGCTCGTAATGACAAGCTCTGTCGACGTTTTGGGCTTGGTTTTTACCGGACAGACGGATAGTGGGCTATCGATTGCTGGTCGTCTGCAAGCCCAAGAAAGCGAACTTGGGGGGCTTAACATCATAATCTTTCAGCCCTTGTCTCATGTTATTTGGGGTCGGTGCAACACTATTTTTTTTGTCCTATCACCCGTCACGCTATCAATTTTTTTTTTCTTGGGGATTAATTAATGCGGGTAGATATATATAAACCATACCTACGACTTTGGAAAGTGGAATGTTATGTCAAGTGTTATTACCAAGTATCAAATCTAATCAACCACACAATATTTTTTTATTTTACTACCACCTACAGCACCTTTCCAGTCACAAAACGCCTTGTATTAATTTTCATCAGTTCAAGCGTCATTACTTCACCCGGATGGGGTGAAAATCTAATTAGGGTTCCACAATACCGTAATTGGATGCCATTAACTGCCGTGGTTCTTAACACTGATTAAGGTTGGGTTCCGTAACAGGTTTTCAAATTGACTCCTTGACTACTAAACGAGTTGCGTAGCGGTTAAAACCGATTACGAGCTTCCCCCTACCATAACTGCTTAAAATTACTGTGATTCCGGTCCAAGAAAGGGATAAGGCTATTCATCTAGTATAGCTCCATCTCTCTTACACTGGAATCATTGGTTGGTACTATTTTGGGCCCGGCATCTCTTTGAGGCGCGCGTGGAACACCTTCGACTCAGACTTGATCCTTGCCGGATGACTGGACGGCAAGCTACCCATTCCTCGTCGTCCAAAAGCCCGCACCTACAGTTACCGCGAAATTGCCATACAACTCCTGCTTCTTGGGGGCGACTGAAGCTTGAGGAAGTCCTCTCCCTCACAGTTTCAACCACTTCCTTCATTTGCTTCACAGAAGGAGATGAGTGCTTTCCCCGTACCACAGTCTGAACCAAGTCAAATCAACCACTACCACCGATCGCCTCTATGAGGACATGATAATCCGCTCAAGCGGTGTTAACTTCCACTATATGATCCACCGTGTCCCCCGGACGATCCGCACAATTGTGACACCCAGGAGTCTCTTCCCACCGTATCCGAAACGGTTACCTCCCGAAACACCCAAATAAATATATTGAAACCTTTAAAGTATATTTATTACAAATCGTTTTATTTTTTCATCTTCCAGTTGTTCTAATGGATCTCCAAGAAAAATTTATATGGAAAGTCTTTTGAGACATTTATTCCACGGTGATATTACAGGCCATTGAAAAAATCACAAACACATGAGATCTAGTTTAAAAACGCGCTCAATAAACCCTTCTAATTAAAAATTAAAAACTCCAAAGCAAAGATAGTTCAATGAAAATTTCCCGTCTTATAACTTTTCAACCAAAAAGTTTCCGAAATAAATCTAAAATAATATTCTACATAAAGATATCTTTTAAAACATGAATAGACGTACAAAAAACAACAAAGCAAACGAAAAGGTTGGCTAATAAACCTCGCAAACGATGAATGAAAATATTCTCAGAAGTTATTTTCAGATATTATATTCAAAGGAAATCCCTGAGGCACTTCTAATTTACCTTTCCAGCAAACACCGCCTACGAATCAAAAGCTTTAAAGGCATATAATTAACTAGATTATTTTATTATTAATACTGGTAGGCTCGCGCTTGAACACTATCTCATCTGATGGTAAGCGGTATTGTGGTTGACGATGGAGTATGCTTGCCTAGAAGTAACCTATTCAGTCTTGAGCCGATTGTAAACACGTCTGTGCAACTTGAATGACTTTGAAAAACGCCGTATTGTCGTACTGTACCTACACATGTTTGTACGTAATTTATTTGGCCGAAAATTTTAGTTTTTATGTCTTTGTTTTTCCTAGAAAAAAAAGAAAAATCCAGAAAAAAAATGTTTTTTTGGTGGTTTTACGTAAAAAGGCGTAATTACGTAATAATAATACCCGAGGGCGCGCGAGGGGAGACCCCGGGCTTATAGTTTATTAGCTTTTTTCCGCTGCTTCGCCCGCGTACATACCTAAAAATAGCCTATGACATTCATGAATAAAGCAGCTATCTATCGGTGAACAAATCTTAGCAATCGGACCAGTACTTCCAGAGATTACCTCCTACAAACAAAAAAACAAACTTTACCTCTTTATTATATTAGTGTAGCTAAGTGCCCATGTAGGCCTATGAAAAATATTGTTATCATTTTTTTTTTTTTCAAATTATTTTCTTTATTTTTTTTTTACATTAATTGATTCCTTTCTGCTAATCCCCACGTTCCTGTGCCACCTTAATCTAGAGTACGCCTGCTATTGCTACAGTACTATAGTCTGCCCATTTCACTGCTGGACCAACATTCTTGCTAACAGTCCTTGGACGCCATCAGGTCACTACCTTATTCCTTCTGTCGTCACCACATCTTGCCATGTATCCTGCCGAACTCTATTTAAGATCGATCATCCGTCAACCGTCTTCTAACAGAACTATAGTATACCATACATAAAAAAACTTACCAGTAATTCCTGAAACTAGTGACCTCTCCAGAATACCCTCGTTCCTCTCAGCCAGCATGGAGCCAGAAGTCAGAGCCACAGCCAAGAAGAAGACGATTCTGTTGACAAACAAGATTTTTGTTGAAGTATTTCAAGAAAGTAGTTCTGTAGCAGACAATTCAAAACTCTGTCTTAGGAGAACTCTGTCTAGCGAACCGTGATTGTTGGTCAAGTCACCTTGTGTTAAGTTATCACAGTGTCTCAGGACGAAAATCTATGACCAGTGCGTGTTGCCAGTGATAACATAGGGCATTGAAACGTGGTTGCTTACAATGGGCCTCATCAGAAGACATGCAGTCACCCAAAGGGCGATGGAATGGACTATGCCCAGAGTTTCTTTGCATATCCGTATCAGGAAAAAAGATATCCGCAGGAGAACTAAGGTCCGCAAGGTGGACTGATGACCTGGTGAGAGTCGTGGGAATGCGATGGATACAAGACGCACAGGACCGCTTATTGTGGCGACACTTGGGGGAGGCTTATGGCAAGCAGTTGACGTTTTTCGGTTGAAATGATGATGATGATGAAGCAAACAACTAATTATGACCAATATTAGCTCTGTCTGGACACCAAATGTCGTCGTTCCATCTCCTGATGATAAGTGGAAAAGACACTCAAACCACTTAACTTGGCAAACTAGTATTTATAGCTTTCATCATCGTCATTGTTTTAGCTGAAAGACATCCACCGCTGGATATAGAGACCATCCCCAAGAGACGCCAGAACCACCGGCCCAGTGCGTCTTACAGCCAACTGAATTCCACAACCCGCACCAGGTCATCGGTCCACACTGTGGGAGATCTTCCAAAGCTGCAACCTCCGGCAGGTTACCAGTCCAGAACCATTTGGACCATCTGTTGCCATGCCCTGCCCACTGCCACTTCAGTTTGGTATCACTTCTTTTGGTGATTTGTACCTTTACTAAAGATTTATTTAAAGAGAAAATTCTACTCTTTAACTAGCAAAAAACATTGGCCATAATAAAGCAAAGCCTTGAGAGCTGAAAGGTGACGAAAAATTAGGAATTTATGAAATTTTCATCTCTAAAAGAATTATGTTAATACTTACGTAAGAATAACACCGGGGCCTGCAAAGTCGGTGAAGTTGGGCACGTCCAAACCGTAGATTGGCTTGTGGAACTGAAACAAAAGAAATTCTATAGCAGATTGTCTATTTAATTATCAATCAGCTTTCTCTATGAAGAAGCCCAAAAGTTCCGAATATACATGTAGATGGATGGAGAGGGAGAGGAAGGCCGAAGAAAAGATGGACGGATTGTGTAAGGAGTGATATGAAAGAAAAAGGAGTTAGTGATAGTTTGACGGGTGACAGGTAAGAATGGAAGAAAAAAACGTGTTGCGCGACTCCAAGTAATATGGGATAATGGCAGGAAGAAGAAGATTCTCTATAAAAAAAGCCCAAAAAATCGCCAACGGTTCTGCTCGAAGAACAAATGGTCGATGGGGCGAAAAGTTCTGGAATGTCGAATACGTCGTATGAACATAATCGCCACCCCAGAACCTTTTGGCCTACCTCCGTGAGACACAATGATAAAAGAAAAACACTTGGAATCCTCACTAGGTCATCATTCATCATCAATGTGATTCATAGCATATGTGAATCAATCAATATTTTGGAAAGAAAATAGATTAAACCGTCAGCGGGGCTCTGTCCGGGCGCAGCTGGCCGCAATCAAATGTACAGATACTCGTACTGCCGCCTAGGTGGGTACGAGTGTTGTGCCTATTTAATTTCGGCTAGATGTTCAAGGGACTATAACCCTTAACTGCCACATTCAACATTGAAAATTTTAAAAGAATAATGCCGGTTCAGCACTACCAATTGGAACCACGCACGAACTGGCTTCTGACTTTCCACGAAGGCCTTTGTGAAACAAAATATTTGAATTGAATTCTAAAGCAAATTGATGTGGTGCTTCCAGCATAACAATCAAGACATGTGGCGTTTGTAAATTATATTCAGTTCATTCCAAATTATACAGCTTTGTAATTATTGTGTTTCCTGTAATTTCCTCTCTGTCTAGGATGTTTCATTTTAGCACTAATTGCTCAAACAATATCTCGCCCGTGTGGGTATTTCGCTAAAGGTTAGACAAAGATGTACAGTACAATATTTTAATTGCTCTAGTCCCTAGCGCCGATTATACTACGGTTGTTCAACTTGAATGACCTTGAAAAACGCTTAATTGACGTACTGTACACACGTGTCATGTATAAAATTTATTCGGCCGAAAACTTTTGGTCTCTATATCTTCGTTTTTCCTGGAATAAACCTACAAATGTTTTTTTTTTCCAACACACGTTCCAGTATACTTGTGCAAGTCTAAATTTGCGCAAGTACCTATACTGGAAGGCGTGTGGCTACCATTATAATAATACCCCCCTGGTGCGCGAGGGGCTAGTCTCGTAACCGCAAACATGACTACGGAACATGGAATCTTGACTTGAATTCCTGGGTCGAGCAAATTATTTCAGACGAAAAAACGTTCACTGTTGGTCATAGGCCACCAAAACGAACGGTCCTATGCGTCTCGTATTCCCGCGACCCTCACAAGTTCATCGGCTCACCTGGTAGATGCAGAGTTGGATTTATTTGGGGTTTGAAACGGCAAGATTTTATTTTAAACGTTTTAAATTGGTTGTTTTACATATATAAATGTCTCAAATGTCCTTTCCTTGGTATTGTTCGTCAAATCGTTGAGCTCCTTAGTAGTTTTAAGTTGAGCTTTACGAATACTGACAAATGCTTGCACTGACTGGACAGGTCCACTCAAATCTGTGTGGTTCTTTCCTCAAAAGACCATCTCAGACACTTATCAAATGCTTTGACCATTACATGTTTGTTTTAAGAACTTTAAAAGAGACTTTGACCCCTGAGTTTGTTTCGATGTTTCTTCTCAGGGTAGTCAGCAAGGATGCACCGGCCGCATCTAGTTTAAACTGACTTAAAAATTGACGTATAAAAGCGTTTTTAAAAACCTATTTGCAAAATAAATATCATTTATCATTTATAAACACGCTTTTGCGCGAACACTTAAGCACTGCAATATCTCTTCTGTGTAACTGGCTGTAATCTCCTGCAAGTAAGATTGGCCATTATGAAATTCGATCTGTGGAGGGCATTTAGATACTTACATAAACAGGGCTGGCCATGATCCTGGAAGGAAGGTCGCAGATCTTAGCCAGGTGTTCCGTGGCTTCCATGAAAGCCAGGGACAGGTCCCTATTCAACATCCATTCCACTTGCTTATCTGTGGACAAAAATAAAATAAATAAGCTACTGAGTGAACACTGGCGCTAGGTGAAGAGATAAGAAAGAAAGAAAATTATTTTATTTGGCATAAACACTCGTAGATACACACAATTTAGTAACAATATGCCAGACAACTACATGGTAGTTGCCTGACGCTGGTTTAAAAATTATGAGACTTATATAAGTCTCATAATTTGAAAGCACCTCGATCCTGACTACCAGTCAGCGTAGGCGTGGGGTTGTGAACGGCGAGCAATATGTAACTCACTGTCCGGCCATATTCCCATTTAAACAATATCTGGCCAGTGCGAGTCAGACTCGCGCACGAAGGGTTCCACACCATTTGTCATGGCCAGATCCTTACACTTCATGATATGGCCAAGTGAAACTGGCAACGTTTAAGTTTGATGATATTTCAATTATAGAAATCCTGCATCAGTGATATGGCCAAACGAGGATTGTCATATCATGAAACGTTAACGTTGTTTTAACGTTTCGATCTGGCCAGTCTTACTATCATATAGTGATCAATTTTGAGAATTAACCACAACATCAATATCTACACACTATATCTAGGTATGCAAAAAATACGATACTTTTTTTACGGTTACCTTTAGCTACGGAACCCTAAAACATGAGCCATCTCATAAAACGTGTAAATGGAATGGTGAACATTTAGTAAGTGGTATTTCTAAAACCGCTGATTTGCTAATTCTAGATAATATCGAGTCACCATGCTTACACGTCTCATGTCGCCAGGTCGGTCGTTTGGCGCTTTGATGACTCTTAAGTATCCCTCTTATACGCACTAAACATTTTGGGAACATATTCACTATACGTACAGCTAAGGAGTAGAATTCCCTGCCGGAATCTGTGTTTCCTGACAACCTAGTCTTTAACTCAAGAGTAAACTGATTATTTTTAGGCAAGTATGCTCCATCGTCTACCATCAGGTGAGATGGCGGTCAAGAGAGAGCCTATCAATAATGAAAAAAACATTCAACTAACTCTCGAATTTGCCTGATGACTTGGCAAATTAATTTGTTTGTTACGCTCGCGTTATAATCTGAATAAAAGCAATAAAGCGGTCGGTGCGGGAATGCGCTTGCCCAGAAGTAACCCATTTATTCTTTGTATATTTGTCAAATTGTCAGCGCAAATAATACTGAAAAGCAAGATGGCTGCCTTTCTCGATTTCGATTTCTGTGTTCGATTTTAAAGACACACCCAACGAACAAACATCATAAAACTGTAACAATAAACAAATCTCCTCATTCCAAATTCGAAACAAACAATACCAATGTCTGCCACAAAAACGAACATATTGTCTAACTAGGTCATAGAACACCCAATATGACTATTGAAATAAGTACATTTAACCCAATTCACCCGTTGTTTCTAGTAAACAAGGAACCAGAGGTATTTGTTACCTTCCTCACCTCATAGGCCACCTTACCCGGAAGCTTGGAACTAATGGCACATTAATTTAAAGAAACCTCTTACTATGTGGGTCGACACACCGTGATTGACCGTTTTAATTAAAGGTGAATGTAGCTAGCTTGTAGGTTACAATCAAGACATTTCTGACTGGCCTGTTGGTCTAGTGGTTAGTGACCCTGACTGCTATGCCGGAGGTCGTGGGTTTCCAACCAGGACAAATGTTTGTGTGATGAACATGATCATTTGATCTGTATCTAGGTTTAATATATCTATAATACGTATGTATTTAGAAATATATAAGTATATTTATCAGTTGCCTAGTACTCATAGCACAAACTCTGCTTAGTTTGGGACTACACGGCGTTGTATGATAGATGTTATGTCAATTCTGGTTGACTGGTTATATGCACCTAAAGAAGATTTGTTTATAATACTGTCGCTATAACTGTCGAGCTGTCTGACTACTGACGCGATAACTGTCGAGCTGTCTGACTACTGCGTGATAACGGTCGAGTTGTCTAACTACTGACGCGATAACTGTCGAGCTATTTGACTACTGATGCGACAACTGTCAAGCTGTCTGGTAACTGACGCGATAACTGTCGAGCTTTCCGACTACAACTAGTCCAGCCTAACCAGATGCAACTGAATACCTGTGTTTTACATGGGGTGATTGCCTATGGTAGGCGCAGTGAGTTATGGTGGTCTAATGACCTCCATAACTCACTGCGCACCACGATGCTCTTTAGATATACTGGTAGTCAAACTTTCAGGCATCTGACTACTAGTAACGACTGTCAAAAATCTATGAATACAACCGGGACCAACGGCTTTACGTGATTTCTGAACCACGGGGTGTCAGTAATGTCTTAAATAACCTTACAAAAGTACATGTGTATGAATTAAAAAAATTACTCAAATACCAATTTTGCCCGGTTTCGAACACGCAACCCCATGCATGAGAGGTGGGTGGCTTAACCACTAGGCCATCTCAACATAGAGAGTTTAGAGATTAATTCATAATATTTCTCCAAGTTTTCCTTTACGTTCGATTCTCTTCTCCGTAATTACCAATTAGGGATTTATTTCGAAGCCCATTTAAGCCAGCTAATGAAGATCAAACAATACTTAATCCTTACCCAGTCTGAGTAAATAAACAAACGGTTAATCTTTTTGTTGACCTCGGGTTTAACCTCAAACCGGGTACCGAATGAACCCGTGCCACAAACGGAGTGTGTACTCAAAGTTGCGGTGTTTTTTTTATCTATTGCCTGCAGCTTACTATCGGTCAAAAAATTTTTGCAATCAGACCAATACTTTCAGAGATTACCTTCTACAAACAAAAAAAATAACTGGGCAAGTGCGAGTCGGACTCCCGCACTGAGGGCTCAGTACAAACTTACGTATGAAAACAGTTTAATTCCCGAATTAAGTTACGAAGATTTTTCCGAATCGCAAAATATTTTTTTTCCGTGATATAACTACAAATTCACAGTTTTCAGATTTATTTATATACTTGTGCCATAAGACCTTGCTTCATGCCCAATTTCAGGATTCTAGGTAAACGGGAAGTACCCTATAAATTTTGATTCCCGTAAGAGTGTCGAAATACAAGTTTTTTCACGACATAAACGGCCGTATCTTTTTTTTTCGTTAACGCAGAAGTTTGATTTTTTCACATCTTCAAGGGACCGCAGATTTGAGCATATGGTTTTAATTTCAATTCGATACCTCCACGCGTTCTCGAGATAAAGGGTCTTGACAGACAGACGGACGGACGGACAACAAAGTGATCCTATAAGGGTTCCGTTTTTTTTTCCTTTTGAGATACGGAACCCTAAAAAGAAAAATAAATTGTTAGAAAAAATGTCTTGTAACTTTGTTAAATCGAAAACTTTTCAGACCACCTGTATGTAAGAAGAGAAACTAACTGACTGACATCAATGCACAGCCAAAACACAAAATAGATAGGTACAGAAGTCAATCTACATACAAAGCGCGCTCGAGCAACGCACACATAGACACCGCTCATGGACACGACATCTAAGTCGCGTCTCGGCTCACTCGTCGAACAGTTTCGGCTCAAACGCTCATTAGTGTGCGTCCACCGAGCGTAGGTATAAAAAAGTGAAGTACATACATAAGATTGTCTTCTGTACCTATCTATTTGGTGGCCAAAACTACTAAGACTAGGGGAGAGAAATTTGGCACAAGACTTCCTTTTACATAGGCGAGCACTATGAGAGGGTTTTCCGAAAATCACCCCCAAAGGGATAAAACGGGGGTCCAAAGTTAGCATAAACAGTTGTTAAATTGATTCATTTTAGGTCGGTCTTTACCTATAAATGGTGTTTTGTATGGTGAGGCGGATTTTTTTTTCGTTTCCTGAAAAAAATTTTTATGGTAGGTTGTTCAGTTTCGTCTACTGAGCAAGCCCTTAATGTTTGTGAAGGGCTGTCCCTTACACCTTGTATATATAATCTGTAAGCTATCGGACCTCGCAATCCGAGAGTTACAACCCAAAACTAAATTGAAATAATTTATGTAGAATTAATTTAATCTCCTATACCTATGATTAATCTGTAGAAGTTTTTAGTTGTGCGCACATCACGTAAAATATACGAAATTGATGTTGATAACTTTTATACAATAAAGTTGTGTGGAACTTGATATATTATTTAGGCTTCGTTTCATTGCAATCGGTTGACTATATCGAAAGATATACTACATTCATTGACTGCGGTAGAAAGTTCGTCGGATCAACTAGTTAACCACTAAAATTCAAACATGAATTGCCTGTGTTGTAACGTCAAAAGCTCACGTGTCGATTATACCCTGTTCGCATTAAGATCAATGAAGCCTTTTTTACTATACGTTCAACCGATTTTAAATTCTATTTCGAAGACATAAGGATGGTATTAAAAGCAAAAAAGTTGTTACAAAACCAACTACGAGTATTTAGGACTAAGAATAAATAGAGTGGTATACTACGACTGGCCTGTTGGTCTAGTGGTTAATGGCCCTGACTGCTATGCCGTAGGTCGTGGGTTCGATTTTCACCCAGGACAAATGTTTGTGTGATGAGCATGATCATTTGTTCTGTGTCTAGGTGTAATTTATCTATAATATGAATGTATTTAGAACAAAGGAGGAGGCCGAACGCATCAGGCAACGGCGTTATCGCCGCCGCCGCCGGCGCCGGGATACTGATCCCGATTTCCGGCCACCGTAGGCGCGGGCTTGCGGACAGTAAGCAATGGGTAGCTCGCTATCCGGCCGTCCGGTAACTGTCCGGACCAAGCCCAAGTCGTCGACGGCGCGCGCTGTTCCCGCGCGCCTCATGGAGTTGTCAGCAACAGCAGGGGCCCAGCCGGGTCGAAGCCTACTGGGGCCAGGGTTATCCGAAAGGGCGCTCGAGCCTTGGTATGAAGGCTTGAAGGAACGGGATGGGTTTTTTAGTCAGTAAGAGTCTGACACTATCTCCCGCTCCGCCCAAGAGCGGGGGTTGTCATAGAATGATTTTATTTGAAATATATAAGTATGTTTATCAGTTGTCTAGTACTCATAACACAAGCTCTGCTTAGCTTGAGACTAGACGGCGTTGTGTGACAGTTGTGGAATATTATTATTATTATATTATTATTATTATTTACTGCAGCCGCCATTTGTCATGCCACCAACGTAATAAAAGTCAAAATCGGTTGAACGGACTGTAATAAAAGGTTTTCATTAATGTCTGATGTTATTTTGAACAGAGTATAGATCAAAGTTATAGTTGAGTCCTGTGGCAACACTACAGCTAACAGCTGATTTAAATTAGTCCCTTGAATTTTTAATTTTAAATATTAAATATCTTTGTTTTTTAAACATATTTCATAATAACTCATCAAGTAAATAAGATATATAAGTGTATTACGTGTTAGATTCGTGAAATTAGATATAAATAAGTGCAAAAATTTCAATCAAACTGTGACAGGTAGAGGTTACCGGTACGAGTGATTTTTGCATTGTCATCTTGTTATCAGGTACAATTTTTTTACATTTGATTTGCTGCATATTGTTTGCGATCGGTTAATTTAATGGTTAGTACATTCCTTATTCTTCTATTCGGTTGCTTAATGTTGTGAATGACAATTGAACAAACGTAAACATAACCTTAATTGGTTGGTGACAGAACTTAACTTTCTAAAGTATAATTTCTTTTTCACTAACTACTATCTATCTTTTGAACTTCTATTACAATCGACCTAGTCTATTCTATTTTCTTTTTAATTCCTCCGCTTTATAATCATGACTATGACTCGTAGCGCTTATGCTCGCCAGGAGGAGTCCAAACTCAGTCTGGCGTTGAGCGAATTAAAGGCTTCGAGGGAGTTCTGTGACCAATTAAAAAAGGAGATAGATGACAATGAAAACGTCCTCTTTGAAGCTCATGAAAATAATAAAAAGTTAAAAAATGAAATGGCTCAGTTATATATTCAATTCACTGAGGCCATAGAAGACCGGGATAGGCTCCAACTTGTTGTGGACGGGTTCAGCCAATGTAGTACAGAGTATGAACATGCTCTGAGTCACAAATACCTATTGCAACAACAACTGCAAGAGGCAAAATCTCAAATATCAGAACTAGAGACAACTAATCTTAACATCACTGCCTCGTTGAATCAAAGTCTATTCAGCGAGTTGGTGCCTATTGCCCCATCAATGGTTTCGCAAATTAAGCCCTCCTATACCATAGATTTGACTAGTGATGATGATTCTACATCATGTAAGAGAGTGAGGGTAGTTACTAGTAAAAATAAACTGAAAAAATATATTAAAATCAACAGATATATTATGAAAACCAAGAAAATGGTCAAGAAACAAAAGTTCTTCATCAAAAATGTCAAACTAAATAGGGAAAGGTTACATCTACTGAAACAATTAGATATTTATTCTTCAAACTTAGAAAAAAGTACCAGACAATACCAAACTGACACTAAAGACTTGCAAAGTGAATTAAACCGTCTACAACACAGACTGAGTTCAATGACTATAAAATATACAGCTTCTGAAAATCAAATGAGGGAATATGTATTGGCAATGAATGAGCTGGTGAGCTCACAAAAAACGAATTGTGAGCATTGTCAATTACCATCTATTGCTTCTGCGCTGGATCATTCATTGACAATATGTAATACCACCTTACCCCGGTCTAGTGTCAGTTTGCCGGTAGAAATTACTAATTGTTTGTCACAACAGATTTTAAATAAAGAAATAGTTATATTTTGTGATGAAATTGGAAAAGGTTTAGGCCATCTTTTGGCACATGAATATCCGGGACACTCAATAATTAACAACTGTATGCCTGGCTGTTCATTATTTGATATTATGAAAAAAATTATAAAATGTAAATTTCACCAGGACACTATACTTTTAATTTTTGTTGGTAATAGGGGTTATGTAAACAAAGGAGAATTACTGCAATATTATAACACCTTGAGTAACCTGAGTTTAAAAAAAATAGTTATGTTCACATTCCCATATAGTAAAAGTTTGCCACAGGAAGAAAATCTAATTAGATATAAGATCAATACAACTTTGTACAATGTGACATTAAATAATAACTTATTTCATTTAATTGACTCCAATAATTATGTTGGTACTGACTATTATTTGACTAGAGATAGAAATTTTGTAGATAATTACTATCTTTCAAAGTTTTGTAGGAGACAGATAGCTTTGTCGCTATCATATTATTTTTCTATTACAGCCAAGAACTTGGCTAAACAAATTGCTCCTATTGAGCAACGCAATAGTATGATAATTGATTTTGCCAATAACTTGGCATCAAATATTAATTTAAATTAGAATTTAAGACAACAGAGTCAATCTCTAGCATGAATGTACTTACAAACAAAAATATTTCCAATACAGTTTTAAAATCGTTAAGTAGTATCAACTTGGTGCATCAAAATATTCAAGGATTTATGAACAAGGATTTAGAAGTAGACTTATTCCTTAATTGCAATAATATTGATATTCTTTGCTTAACTGAACATTGGCTTAAAAGCCATCAATTGATGTTTAATTTTAGTAATCACCAGGTTGGTAGTTCTTTCTGTAGATGTGATGCCATACGGGGTGGCTCACTAATTTTAGTAAGCAACAACCTTAAATTCAAAGAACGAAAGGATATTGTGAGCCTATCTGTTGAGCGGTCAGTTGAAATAGCCTGTATTGAATTGGAGCAGTTTATTATATTAAGTGTGTACAAACCCCCTTCTGGATTGTATGACTCCTTTGAAAAGGTAATGGATGAAGTATTCCACAAGATTTGCAATTCAAACAAGTACATAATCACTTGTGGTGATTTTAATGTTAATTTATTAGAGAATTCAGGTTTATGTAGTAAAATTATAAGTTTGTTTCGGTCCTACAATCTTGTTAACCTATTTTTGGAGCCCACAAGAATAACTCCTACTAGTGCCACATGCATAGATAATATTTATACGGATATTGTACCAAGTCACAAAGAAATAATAAATTTATTAGATTCTGATCATTGTGGACAATTAATTACTTTTCAGAATAAAAATCACATAGCGGCTAAAAAGAATATCATTGTTAACCCTAAAACTACAAGTCGTTTAGAAACTTTTAAAACTAAACTCATTAATAATTTACCAGACTTGTCTACATATGATGATCTCAATCATCAATATGAAGGTTTCTTTAACATGTACTGTAATCAATTTAATTCTACTTTTATACCTAAGACTATTTCGGTTAATAGTAATGTGTCGTTCAGTGAATGGGCTACCACTGGTATTCATATAAGTAGAACTCGGCTTTACGAATTGTATGATGAAAGGATTGTTGTCAATACTTCTGAATTTAGTTTATATGTGCGAAATTATTCAAAATTATTTAAAAAGCTTTGTTCTGTAGCGAAATCGCGTTATTTGAGTTCCAAAATTAAAAACAGTAATAATATTATTAAAACCACTTGGAATGTTATAAATAGTGAAACTGGAAGATCTAAAAGACCATCTAGTGACTATAGACTTGTAATTAATGACAATGTGATCACTTCAGACTCACAGGTTGCCGCGGCTTTTGAGGACTTTTTCTCAGAGATCCCCATATCAACAACAAAATCTCTGAACTCATCACCCACTGCTGCAGAGTCTCTGCTTAAAGAGAATGTAAAAGCTTGCGATTCTGATTTTAATTTCGAACATGTGACTTCTGTTGATATTATTAAGACGTTTCACTCTTTAAATGTAAAAAAGACTGCAGATTTATGGGGTAATTCTGTGGACGTTGTTAAGTCTATAATCAACATTGTAGCTCCTTCTTTAGCTTTTATTTTTAATAATTGTATCGATCGCGGTGAGTTTCCTGACCTAATGAAAAATAGTAAAATAATACCATTATTCAAAACCGGTAGTACATCGGACCCCACAAATTACAGACCTATTTCAGTACTACCTACCTTTAGTAAAATATTTGAAAAGCTCATTCTACAGCAATTACAGAGATTTTTTAATAGACATAAATTGTTGCATACCAAACAGTTCGGGTTTACTAGGGGTCGTTCGACAACCGATGCTGGTGTTGAACTTTTAGGACATATTTATAATGCATGGGAAGATAAATGCGATGCCTTGGGCATTTTTTGCGATTTGTCCAAGGCCTTCGATTGCGTTCCCCATGAAACATTAATCAGGAAACTACACCATTACGGGATCCGGAACTCCTCCCTGGATCTTCTTACATCATATCTGAGTGAAAGGATTCAGAGAGTTGACGTAAACGGACAAAGATCTCCCGGATCTATTGTAAAAATGGGTGTGCCCCAGGGCTCAATTCTTGGCCCATTTTTGTTTCTAATTTACATAAACGACTTACCTTACCTCATAGAAGACAATCATAATATAGTGTTGTTTGCAGACGACACTTCACTTTTGTTTAAACTTAAACGTCAGCAGCAGGTTACTGACGATATAAATATAGCTCTTTCAAAAATAGTACACTGGTTTAATGTAAATAACCTGCTTCTTAATGAAAAAAAAACCAAATGCATTAAGTTTACCATGCCTCATGTGAGGCAAGTAGAAACCAGTGTGCTAATAAAAGGTAAAGAGTTGAGTCCTGAAGATACTACTGTGTTCTTGGGCATTACTCTAGACGCTAAGCTTCAGTGGGGCCCACATATAGACAAATTGTCGAAAAAACTTAGTTCAGCAGCATATGCTGTAAGACAAATTCGAAATTTAACTGATTTAGAGACAGCCCGTTTAGTTTACTTTAGCTATTTTCATAGCGTCATGTCGTACGGTATTCTATTATGGGGAAATGCCGCCGATATACAGACAATTTTCGTTTTACAGAAAAGGGCTATTCGTTCAATTTATAAATTAAGTCCCAGATATTCCCTCAGAGATAAATTTAAAGAAATTAATGTAATGACTGTGCCTTCACAGTATATTTACGAGAATATTTTGTATGCCCATAAAAATATAGACATGTTTAAAAAATACAGTGATATTCATAATTTTAATACAAGAAACAAACATAAATTTGTAGTTCCTGCAACCAGGCTCAAAAAAATAGGGGGCTCATTTAGATGCCAATGTATACACTTCTATAATAAACTTCCTAGTCATATTCAACAACTAAGCCTTAATAAGTTCAAATCATTTGTAAAACGTAAACTTTGTCAAAAGGCTTTTTACACTGTAAAGGACTATATTCAGGACGAGAAGGCTTGGGATTGACCTGCTCCAGTACTTTCTACAACTGTTGATATTTTTATTTTTATCTTCTTTTTGTATTTTTTTTATTATTATTATTTTTATTTTCAAATGTGCCTTTTCTTTTTATTTTATTTAATTTTTTACAATTTGACATTGGAGATTATTTTTATTTTATTTTACAAATTGACGTGTACACATTTTAAGTACTTAAAGTATTTTTTTTTTTTTTCTTTGACACAAATATTTACTTTGCTAAATATTTTGTAAACTATTAATTTCCTTATATTATTGTAAATGTGAGGACTATGTTGATTGCTTTTTCTTTTCTATTCAGTAATTTTAACGTATGTCTGGCAATTTGAGTATTTTCTGCGGCCTACCCAAATGTCCTTTCTTTGGTATTGTTCGTCAAGTCGTGGAGCTCCTTAGTAGTCCTAAGTTGAGCTTTTCGAATACTGACAAATGCTTACACTGATTGGACAGGTCCACTCAAATCTGTATGGTTCTTTCTTCAAAAGACCATCTCAGACAAATCTGCATGGTTCTCATGTGATTTGACCATTACATATTTACTGTATGGACTTTAAAAGAGACTTTGACCCCTGAGTTTGTTTCGGTGTTTCTTCTCAGGGTAGTCAGATAGGAAACACCGGCCTCATCTAGCATAAATTGACGAAAAAAAAAATTGACGTGTAAAAGTGTTTTTTAAACCTATTTGCAAAATAAATATCATTTATCATTTATCATTTATAAAAGATTTTAATAAGGAAATTCTGGAAAAGGTACTTAAATCTCAACCAATTGGCAGTTTTGAAACACTCAAATCGTGTCAATTAAGTGATTCTGAGGAACGCTGTTACGGTCCACTTTCATTTGCATAAACGCTTGCCACTTTTAGAAGCAACTTACTAAACTATACATATCGACGATGAAGTGACAAGAACCTTTATCTACCAGAACATAATTTTACAGGAAACGAAAAAAACGTTTTATTTATTTTAAACGCAAGGTATGAAAAATATTATTATTGGTTATATATTATACAAGGAGCGGGTATATATAATATATAACCAATAATAATATTTTTCATACCTTGCGTTTAAAATAAATAAAACGTTTTTTTCGTTTCCTGTAAAATTATGTTCTGGTAGATAAAGGTTCTTGTCACTTCATCGTCGATATGCAGATATGTCGTCTGATGATAACTGGGGGTATACCTTTTATTAACTTTAAATCAATTTAACTTATTACATACACAAATAAAAACTATAATTACAGTAAATAAAAAATAATAATAATAATAAAACCCTACGCTAATTACAACTAACTAAAATCAAACTAAAATATAGCGTCAAAAAACAGATGTCGTCTGATCAGATTATGCTAGCTAGCACTAGATCATGAAACCCACCCTATTTTCTTCCATTTTTTACTGGCACGGCAGGCGCGGGCTTGCAGACGACGAGTTATGAGCATCTCGCCGTCAATTCGTCCGGTCGTCCGGTAACCATCTGGACCAAGCCCAAGTCGTTGACGGTGCGTCATGTTACAGGCACGCCAAAGAAAACCGTAGGGGCTCAGCCTAGGGTTAGGGCTGAGAGGAATTTTTAAGGAAACCTTCGGTCTTAGAACACAAAGAGCAACTGAAGCACACAGGTGTGGTTTTAGTTCGTAAAAATCTGACACGCCTGTAGCGACATCTATGGCGCGACATAAGAACTAATCCTGCATGCGCAATAAAAGTTCTCCGCACGATTTGAACGTATAGAACAGCCCGAAATCATCTATAGGGCAGTTGCTCACCAGGCATAGGACCTGTCTGGTCGGAGGATCCTTTCTTTTTAACGGAAGTATGTGGGACTTAACTCTCTATTGCGCATACCTCCAAACGTCCTTCCATTTCACAAATAATAATAATATCCCACAACTATTACACAACACTGTCTAGACAAAGCTAAGCAGAGCTTGTATAATGATCACACAAACATTTGTCTTAGGTGGGAATCGAACCCACGACCTCCGGCATAGCAGTCAGGGCTACTACCCACTAGACCAACAGGCCAGAATTAAGTGTCTACAACTTTAATTTTGTTCTTATTGAAGTAAAATGTAAATTTCTTTGCGAGCATTAAACATCTTTAACCAAAAAACGGGAAACGCAAAGACTGAAAATTTGCCAAAACGTGACGAAACATCTAAAACTGTTGTTAGCAAGTTAGACGTGAACCGAGATATGAAAAGTTTTAAAACAACTGCTAAAGTTAAAATGTAACGATATTTTTGAGCCAATAGAAGTTTCATGGAACTGGGACAACAAGAAATTGTTGAAAATAGCTTAGTTTCAAGTTAAATATCGTCTTTTTATTCCCTAAACCTTTTTGGAGCATCCAAAACTACGTATATAAGCAGCCTTTGCCATATATTCAGAGCAAGGAATTCAGTGAGAGCCATAATTAACTAAAATAATTAAGCGTAACGGCCTGGTCACGACTGCGACGCGGCGAGCGGGGCGTCATCAATAAACGGGGGCAGGGCACGCTATCAGCGGCGTCTCGTGGTGAGCTTCAAACATTTTCATACTTTAATCTTACCGCTCGCCGCACCGCGCTTAGCTACCGCTTACAGCGGCAAGATCTTGAACGGGCGGTATGACTGTCATTGTTAACCTCATTCAATGTATATGTTTGTCAGACTCTTACTGACTAAAAAACCCACCCCGTTCCTTCAAGCCTTCATACCGGGGCTCGAGTTCCCTTTCGGATAACCCTGGCCCCAGTAGGCTTCGACCCGGCTATGCCCCTACTGTTGCTGACAACTCCTTGAGGCACGCAGGTACAGTGCACGCCGTCAACGACTTGGGCTTGGTCCGGACAGTCACTCCAGTCCTCACTGTCCGCAAGCCCACCATGAGTCGTCAAATTCTATGAGTGAACAATGACAATCGCAAGCTTGGTTTCTGTAAAAAGTTTTGACAACCGTTTAGTCTATTAGCCGCTTAAGTATGTTGGTGCTTTGTGCCTACGAGTGTAAGTAAGGGAAAACTCTAAAGAGCCTTGACTTGCCAAACATCCTTTTTGGTGGATTAAGAGTGTCCAATCTGAGATTGTGACGTTACTACACATCTTTCACTAAACATTATGGAAACACAGATATTCTGTGGATATTACTTAGGTTTCTATTGAAATCAAGATCCAAATTCATATTAAACAAATTCAGTAAAGTTAATTAGTTAGCCCATTTATGTTCCAGTGCTGAGCGAAGGCCTCCTTCTGCCTTTTCCACACACGTCTGTCTTCGGCCATTGCGGGCCAGTCCCTCCGGTAGTTATTAGGCTCATGTCTCCATCTTCGTCTGGGTCTGCCGCGATGTCGCCTTGCGTTTAATGGGACCCAATAAGTTGCTCTTTTAGCCCACAGCTCATCCGACATGTGGCCAACATGTCCGGTACAATATTACTTTAGATTGACAGCTTTTCGGATAACATCTTTTATCTTAGTTTTGGCGCCCAGCTTCGTGCTTCAATTTAAAAAATCCAGTAAAAACCTATGAAAATCTGCTATTACGCACAAGTTTTACGTAAACTTTTGCCCTTCAAATACAAACTTTGCACCTCTATTAGAGATTCTGAGTAACAAATTTTTGAGTACATATTTACTGGAACAAGTTTTGTGAAATATTTTGAGTAACTGACGGAATTACTAAAGATGAAAATAGCGTGAAGGCGTATCTCTCTTTTTTCACGTTACCACTTTATCAAACATTGCTAAAAAAGCAACAAGTTTTTAAACCATGCTCACTTTGATGATAAACTAATTGAGAAGGGCCCTCTTAACATGTGAAGAGAAAGTTAGATGGTGGTAATAATTTATTACCTAAGTGAATTTTCCTTACTCTAAAAATGAGATGTTATGTTCTCTTGAGGGTAATATGAAAGTATTACGACAATATAGCACAAGAATTTTTCTCTACAGAATTTCATAGCTATCTCTGAAGGGAAAGTCCTATGGTATATGCAGGTGCTTCACTTTCTTTAATTGGTTACATTACCATGTAGTGCATATAACATAATCGGCCTTATAATGTTTCCACTGCTGGGGCCCGTACCTCCTCTCTGGGAGAGGGAATGCGCCGTACGTAATCCACCACGCGGGCTCAATACGAGATGGTGGATATCACATGTCTCAAATTTTTTGTAGGGCATGCTGGTTTCATCACAATCAAATTCAAAGTCAAAGTCACCGTTTTGAGAGCAGTGGTGATGAAAAAAAATACACAAGGTAATGCGCCAAGCTGAGTTTGAATCCGAGCGTTTTGCGAACACTTTCATTACATCACGTACAGATAAGGAGTGTTCTCAGCCGGAGTCTGTGTCTCCTGATAGCTATATGTAACCTAGGGGTCTTTAAATTAAGAGTGAATAGGCTGCTTCTAGACAAGCGTGCTTCATCCTTGGCCACATCATCGCTTTCCATCAGGTGAGATAGTGGTTAAACGCGAGTCTATCCATAATAAGATAAATACTGTCCGTTCTCACTCCTTAGAAAAAAGATAAAATACCCAGAATAAATTGCTCCAATATTTTTCCGTCAAAACAAGGAAAAGTGTGGAAAAAATCGTTCGTAAATATTCTTTCCACCTCTATGTTTTCTTCGAATTTGTAGCCCTCTGCGAAAATTAAGACAGCTGGCACTTTATTCAACAAACAGAGCCAAGATAATGGACCTTAAGGAGAAGGACCTTCAGTGATCTTCGTTTGACTTATGTACCATCATGGTCATTTCTGCCTGATCACTTAAAAAAATGTTCGCTTGAACCCTACGATGCGGCGCCAAACCAAACCCTTTGAAGCTTTCGTTTCCAGTGCAAGCAAAAATGAACTTAGTGGTGGTCGTCAGGTGGATGTGTCATTAATAGTATGTATATTGACGTCCTCACGCCCTTGCGACTGGAATCCCGAAGCCTATTTCCTGCAGCCACCGCAGGCTTGCGGACGACGAGCAATGGATAACTCGCCGTTCAGTCGTTCGATAACCGTCCCGAGCTCGAGTTGTCGTTGGCACGTAGTGCTCCACGCCCGCCTTAAAGAGATGTCAGCATATGCGTAAGGGCCCAGTAGATTCGAAGCCTAATGAGGCCATGGGTTGACTTCCGAAAAAAGAAAAAGGTAAAAAAAAAGAAGAAACATAGGTGTGGTTTTAGTCAGTAAAAGTTTGACACGCTCTCTTGTTCCACCCTAGAACGGGAGAAGTGATTTGATGATTTCCCACCTCAAAAAAAATACACTCTTCGGTTGCAAATAAATCACCTCCAAATAATTTAATCGATCAGCGAAAATACAAAATCATATCTCAAAATCTCGTCCATTTGAGGAAAAGAAAATAAATAAACACAAATCTAAATTGCCTCTGCAGATTTGCATGATTACCTCTCCTTGGTTACCATTCGAAATCAAACCGTAACAAATTCAAATTAAAGTCCAGAATATCTTATGGTTTACCTCAACATCAATGGTCCAATCACTGATGTTGAGGATGATTGGGGCATGAAAAAAAGTAATTTAAATGCAAATGATACAGTTACCTATTTGTAGGGACCCTCGATTTTATCGCTGGGCCTAGGAAACGTTGATTACAAGACCTCTCATAACATCAGAGGGATTTTAGACTTGATTTTTCCACTCGCCTATCGTCAACATCGAGCATGACTTAAGAGCTTGTTGCTTCATCTAACGCAATCTAACGCGATGTTTGATGAAGAGGAGTTGTAAAAAAAGAAAGATAACATCTGAAAAGTCTGTCGACATTCGGAATCCCGTCTCTGCTCTCATTATTATAAGGTTGGGTCTCCTCACATTTCTGCACTAGGACAGTCTGTCCTGGGTTATCGATTTTGACAATTGGGCTTTCTTGAAGTCTCTCTCGATTTTCGAGTACCACCTGCCTTGGCTTCAGGCAGCAACCGGCCGTAAAATCTACAGCCTAAACTTTCTCTTCACAAAAACCTTCCTTTGACGACATTATCAATTTCTGATATTACGTGAACATTCTGAACACTAAACACGTGCTTTCTAACAAACAGAAATATATGTATCTACATAAATTAAATATTTTATTTACTTAGGATCCGACGGGTAATGCTCAGGGATCAAATTGTCGACGTTGAAACAAACATGGCCTGTTTACCGTCAAATATGATATTATGTAATAGGATTTTCTCAGACGTTTCTAAGAAATATTGAGATCCTGAAAAACTATTATTTTTTGTATTTATTTTTATGTGTTTAGTGTACCTATTTGAAAATTAGTTTGTTCTTACATAAAGCATAAAACATAATCGTAATGTTCCCACTGCTGGGACTCAAGAGCCGGCCATGGTCAGACCCGCGTGTTGGATTACGGCCCATTCCCTCTTCTAGAGATAGGATGGGCCGTAATCCACGCGGGACCAGTGTGAGTTGGTGGATGTCACATGTCTACGAATTTTTGGTTCTGGGACGGCTAAGAGGTTCACCGTTTTGAGAGTTATGGTGATGAAATTAATTATGTGCACCAAGTAATGCGCTTAGCTGAGTTTTCGTATTAAAGTAGATTTTTTTTATCAACACAAACATTATCTCAGAAGTAACGTACAGATAGGGGGTAAGATTAAGATTAAATAAAGCTAGGTACATTTTAACGAAATTTCAGTGCTTAAGTAAGGAGCATGTTTACTTTATATGGCCACTGATAAAAGCTACCTAGTTTTGAATTAAATTTAGCTTAAAAAGCAAAGAAAAATAAATATTTGGATGGGCGTCAGAACGAGTCTGAATATTAACAAATGAATAAATTAAGCACAAAAGCACCTTTGTACTAAAAATTTTATTGTTTAACTGCTCCAAAAACTAATTTCAATATTTAACAATAACAAAAAAAATGTGTGGGCTAAATTATGACGGTGCGTTTTCAATTAAAATTCGTACAATAGACGATCAAAACAAAAGAAATGGTAACGTTATAAAAATATGTCTATTTGTATTTCACAACTGTGAGTTGTCGTTTAAAACTTTCTGCAATGCTACCATAGTCCGCGAGCTCATAACGCGATCCATTTTACGACCTAAACTGAGCTGTTAAAGAGATGGAGCTATATAGGTTGTATAGCTCCATCCCTGTTTGTCGTTCGCACGATTAACATTTTCACATATCATGGTAAGCCCCATGTACTCACTTACGGGTGACTACCGTTTCAATAAGGGACTACTCACACTTATTCAGCTCTATTCAGCTTATGTCCATAGAAAACAACGATTTTGTATGGAGACGCGTACGCATCCATTCAGCTTTCCGCGTTTATGGTATTATTAAAGTAATAGTTATAATAATGTAATTATATAATAATATAATATTATTAATAGTAATAGTAATAATTATCTAAAGCATTACGCCGCTGTACGCGGCTGATAGAAGTAGAACTGTATAAGTGTGACCAAAATCGTTCAGCGAAACGCGAATAGAGCTGAATAAGTGTGCGTAGTCCCTTAATACCGAACAGGCTTGGCGGAATTAAATTCTGCAATGTCAGTGCACTCTTGCTGAAATGTGGACGATAGAAACCTAGACTTGATGTACGCCAAGATCGGGCTATGGAAAACACAAAATAGAAAGATCTAAAAAATAAAAAATAAAAATTTGTTGAAAAGAAAATGACCGTGCATGTAATTAATAAAGTAAATTAAGTAAATATTCATCTTTGTATAGATTGTGTAGATAGTAACTTAATCTATAATATAAAAATGAATCGCAAAATGTGTTGGTAAGCGCATACCTAACTCAACAACGCCTGGGGCCGTATTATGACCTCTTAAAACCATCATGTTTTCGGTGTGAAAAAGAGACGGAGCTATACAGGACGAATAGCACTATCCTTTTCTCACACAGAAAACATGATGGTTTTAAGATGTCATAATACGGCCGCTGGACCGATTTCACTAATTTTTTTTTTTGTTCTGTTCGTTATTATGAGGAGAAGGTTCTTATGGAAAAAAAAATGAAAATTAGGGTAGTGTAGGGTAGAGTAGGGTAGTGTAGGGTAGAGTAAGGTAGAAGAGGGTAGAGTAGGGTAGATTAGAGTAGGGTAGGATAGGGTAGAGTAGAGTAGGGTAGAGTAGGGTAGAGTAGGGTAGAGTAGAGTAGGGTAGGGTAGAGTAGGGTAGAGTAGGGTAGAGTAGAGTAGAGTAGGGTAGGGTAGAGTAGGGTAGAGTAGAGTATAGTAGGCTGAAGTAGGGAAGAGCGGGAGCGAAGCCGCGCGGGTACAGCTAGTAATAAATAAATATGTTTATCCAACAATTGAAAGTGTTGTCTAAAGATGACCCGTTTAAATGAATAAGCATACCCTGTGTATCCGTATAGGTACATATGATTAGTAGAATAAAACACCTATTTTATTAAGGGGCCGGCGACAGATGAATTTCCATACAAACGTAATACCACGCCCATTTGCAGTTGGAGCATATTTCCAACATATTATGATGATATTCGGTTATAGACAATATTTATCTAGGTTCCTACGTCGAGAATATTAGAAATATTGTTATTTTTAATACAGTAAACTAAATGGCATGTTTTGCCATTTACGTTGTAAAAAAATGCGAAATACAATTCGCTTAAATTTCTTTTTGTTTTTTTTTTTTTTAAAGAAAGACGTAGGAACCTAGATAAATATTGTCTATAACCGAATATCATCATAATATGTAGGAAATATGGTCCAACTGCAAATGAGCGTGGTATTACGTTTGTATGGAAATTCATCCGTCGCCGGCCCCTTAATATTTGTATCCCACTTACTGTGGCTGAATACAAGAACACTATACAACTAAATTGTAGCTGTGTGCACAAATAAACTTTTTGTTTTTAGACAAGAACTATACATAGATGACTTACCAGTCTCATCCATATGGGCTTCCATATCAGAACTCTTGACAGTCCAGAAAGAGGCCTTCCTAGGGTCGGTGATCCTCATTTGCAGGGACTCGGAGAAGTTGGCAGAGAACACCAGGACCGCTCGAGCTTTACCATGGGCTGCTTCTTCCATCGCTAGGTCTTTGTTTGGGTAATATATCTGGAAGAGATCAATATTGTAAATTAGTTGACAAATATTATGAGTATAGCATTGTTTTTTTGGGATTTTGGGCATTCTGACTGAGAGACTAGCCTGTTGGTCTAGTGGTTAGCGGCCTTGACTGCTATGATGGAGGTCGTGAGTTCGATTCCCACCCAAACCAAAGTTTGTGTGATATATAAATTGTAGTGTACTTAGCGCGGGATAGGCTAATGGGTCTAGGGCTAGGATAATGGGATTCTAGATGGCGAATCTAGGACAATGGGATACCCTGTGAATTTTGATTCCCTTGAGAGTATCGAAATATACGTTTTTTGCAACATACGAGTAAATGGCCGTACCTTTTATCACTTTTTTGTCCGATTTTTTCCGTTTGAGGTACGAAACTCTAAAAATGGCTTATTTTTAAGCTAGTTTTTATTATTTACTTTATATTTATGATTCGTAACTCAATATTTCAGCATCAATATTAAAAGTTTAGTAAGCTGAAGTGCTGATGCACTCAATTTGCAGCTCAGTTTTCAATTTAGTTAAAATGTTTACAGCAATACTGTACTAACTACTCACTACCAATATTAACGAGCGTCCGTTCTCTTAATGGCTTGCCATGAGTAACTCCAGCCTTACTACAACATTATTAATTTTTAGTTTATACAAAACCCGAATATAGTTCAGAATCAATAACTAAATTGATTCCAATAATTTTTACACCATGTCATATTCTTACCCAAAAATATTTAAAAAAGGCCACAAGTTAGACACCGACACTAACAGACCCCAGACATTCAATCGGCCGATAGCTTGATTGGTCGCTTAATCGTTCGGCCTTCCCGTTCGATTTTAACAATTTAGGTGTCTTCAAGGCTAGAGTGAATAGGCTCCTAATAAACTAGTGCGCCTCACCATCAACTATTGTATCACTGCTATGGTAAGCGCTGATCGTGACTGAGGTGGGATCAAGCAATCAAGCACTAAAATATATTCTTATTTCTCCTTTCGCAGGTCTGCTGGAAGAAATTTCTATTTGAAATAAGCAGTACCTTTGTACAAAGTTTTCTAATAATGTTATCCCCCTCAGTATATTTGTGTGTACATAAATTGTAAAATAAATAAATAAATAAATAAATATATATAATCAGCATTTTAATGTTCCTACTACTGGGACTCAGGCTTCCTCCCTAGGAAAAGGAATGGGCCGTAATCCACCACGCGGGCCCAGTGCGTGTTGATGAATGTCACATGTCTTCGAATATTTTTGGTTCTGGAACATGCCGGTTTCCTAACGATGTTTTCCTTCACCGTTTTGAGAGCAGTGGTGATGAAATAAATTACACAAAGTAATGCGCCTGGCTGTGTTTGAACCCGTAACCTACAAACTCCTAAGTCGGAGCCATTTTCTCTCGGCCACCACTGTTCTTAGTCAAACACTAGTTGATTTATATTTATTAAAAACTAGCTTTTGCCCGCGCGGCTTCGCTCCCGCTCTTCCCTACTTCAGCCTACTATACCCTACTCTACCCTACTCTACTCTACCCTACTCTACCCTACTCTACCCTACCCTACCCTACCCTACCCTACCCTACCCTACTCTATCCTACTCTACCCTACTCTACTCTACTCTACCCTACTGTACCCTACTATAACCCTACTCTACCCTACCCTACTCTACCCTACTCCTGCCGTTCTTGAGTTATAAGTGGTGTAACTAACACGACTTTTTTTTATATATATAGATATCACGATTACTCTACTCACCAGATTAGATTGTCGTTTTGACAAGAAGTCAAGATATTGACAGCTAAATCTTGTCAAATTCCATTCGTATGTATTAGGATCCTGTGGGCAGAGGCTCTTGTTGTAGTCACAAAGGGGTTCCGTCGAGTTGACCTCGTAGTTCACTACGGCGATCGGTAAGCCGACCGGATAGTGACCAATGGCAAGGCAGAAGAATATCATTTGAGAGACTGGTAAGCCGAGAAGAAAAGCTAACGCGCTGAAAGAGAAAAGTTTATAAATAGAAACACATTTATTTGTTTAATCTTCATGCAACTATAGGTATAAAGGCGGACTTAATGCCCAAGTGTTCGGCCAACGGTGTACTAATTATCCCTAATCTATATGCTTTTGTTCAATCCATTCAAAGGTGGTCCGTAAAAGGCTGCCCTATGCAACAAAATTTATAGGTACAGAAGTCAATCTACATACAAAGCGCGCTCGAGCAACGCACACATAGACACCGCTCACAGACACGATGTCTCGGTCGTGTCTCGGATCACTCGTCGAAAAATTCCGGCTCAAACGCTCATTAGTGTGCGTCCACCGAGCGTAGGTATAAAAAGTGAAGTACATACATGAGATTGTCTTCTGTACCTATCTATTTTGTGCCTACGCGATGAAACCACCGATTGTACATTTGTTTTTGTAAATGTTTGTCATGTGCACATTATGAAGTATAGGTACAATAAAAAATAAATGAACTTTACTTACGCAAAATTCCTGAACAAACTCAAAAAGTTCTTCCAAATTAAAGCCTTCATGTGATGCCACTTCATTGGCATGTACATCTCTAAGCTCCTGGTTGGTTTCTCTTCTGGGGGCATAGCCTCTATGGGGTTGGTCAGCTCAGGAGTTACCACCACGCGTCCCTTACTGCTCATGGAGACATTGTCTCCGAATTCACCAGAGATTTCACCAATTTCCGCTTCTTCCAAGTCTACTGCTGCAGGGTTCTAAAAAGAAATAATAAAAGTTTGTTTTAATTTGTGATTAACATGCTTGATGTTACTAAAAAACTTATAAGTATACATTTGGATGGATGAAAAGGAGACGGAGGCTAGAGATAAGATGGATAGATTTTTAAGGTTCAGTACCCAAAGGGTAAAAGGGATCGTATTACTAGGATTCCACTGTTCGTTCATCTATCTGTCTGTCTGTCCGTCTGTCACCAGGCTATATCTCATGAACCGCGATAGATAGACAGTTAAAATTTTCACAGATGATGTATTTCTGTTGCCGCTATAACAACAAATACTAAAAACACAATAAAATAAATATTTTCATCCCACCATCTCGGAAAGAGCATTTTTGCTCTTCGATATCTGAGAGCAAAAGCCGTTTTTATTCTCTAGAGAGATAAAGTAAATTAAATTTAGAATATTGCGATAAGTTTATGAATTCAAAACATCATTAAACCTATGTACTTCTACCTCCATGGTACCAAATTTGTCATACAACTTTTGACTCGAACCTCCATAGTGTACTTTTTTTTGCATTTAGTCATTTCCTCGCTGAGGTGGTATGAAAAGTTACGTGTTGCACTCGACTGCAAAGATTTTTCACCTCGTGCTCTATTGATTATCTCGCTAACGCTCAGGATTCTAATTTATGAATCACTCACTACGCTTGTGATTCAATTTTAGAATCCTTCGCTTGCTCGGTCATCAAAATTGCGCACGCGGTTAAAAAGCAACTTTGCATTCTTGTATAACAAATAACTATTAAGCGGGGCTCCCATAGAACAAACGTGATTCTTTTGCTGCCTATTGCTACCGACAGAACGGAATCCTTCGTGTGCGGCTCCGACTCGCACTTGGCCGGTTTTTGTTAACCGTCACCTCAGGACTCACAAACACCACTTTACGTAGTAAGGATATGCCTTCCATTTCATGATTTACTTATTCTCGACTACCTACAATACTTACTGGTATCGCCGGCAGTTCCACTCTCTCCACCACGTCAGCCAGGATACTGGACCTCCTCCTCTTGCCCAAGTTCTGGAGTACCGACAGCTTCAGGAACACGTCTTCCAAGCTTTCGCCCTGGTAGCGACGGATCAGCTCGCTTGGTGATTCTTCGGCTAGGAATCTACCACCTCGCATTAGGCCGATCTGAAATAAGAGAATGATGATTAATGAACAGGTATAGATTTAACGGTGAACATCGGTGAACCGTGTTCCTAAAACACTAAAGCCAACTGAAGGTTGATACCGGCACGGATCTTGAGCGCTGGCTTCAAGTTGCGCAGAAGTCAAATATTCGGTTTCTTTAGAGGTACGAAGTAAGACGCGGGGGCGGGAGTGTCAGTGATTGGCTCGCCGCGCCATAGTGTCATAGACGTCACTTGTGATTCATTCCCTGCGCTTGCTGCATGTATCTAACAACGACGACGATTGGCTCAGCAATGTATGGAATGCGCAAGGCGATCCCCACTCTGATGCGGAGCGCTCAAGATTCGTGCCGGTACCTGTACCATCGCGGTCATTTCTGCCTGATCACTTAAAAAAAAATCACTTTCATCGTGCAGCGCGGTGGCATACGTTTGCTTTGAAGTTTTCGTTTCGAGTGCAAGCAATAATGAACTTAGCGGTGGGTGGTCAGGCGAAAGTGTCTTTGGTGATACATAGGTCTGGTTTTAGTCAGTAAAAGTCTGACACTCCGTCAAAGCCGTAACAAATGTGTAGATAAATATATAATGTAGTTAATTAGTAATTTTATTAGTATGTAATCATATATCGCAATTGTAAAATAAGTCTGATGAAAAGAAACACAGAATCTTAGCACAAAATAGATAGGCACAGAAGTCAATCTACATACAAAGCGCGCTCGAGCAACGCACACATAGACACCGCTCACGGACACGATATCTCGGTCGCGTCTCGGCTCACTCGTCGAACAGTTCCGTCTCAAACGCTTATTAGTGTGCGTCCACCGAGCGTAGGTATAAAAAGTGAAGTACATACATGAGATTGTCTTCTGTACCTATCTATTTTGTGACCTTAGTCTAATTACCGAAATCCATTCTGAAAATGTACCTAAATGTTTAATTTAAGTGTGACTGTTTTAGTTGAGGCACTAATTGATTCATTAGTTTTTAACAGCATCATCGCCTGAGTGGAAATAGAAAATTATTAAAAAATCAAAAAAAAAACCATGGTCCATGGTCCACCAATATGCCAAAATACATTCAAATCCGACCAGCCGTTTGAGTATGAAAGAATAACAAACATACAAACTTACATAAAATTTTCACTTTTATAACACTAGTGTAAATGCCCAAGTTTATTAGTGCCATACCAAAGATGAATACTAACAAATACAAAGTTAAATTTAGTTCAGTATACCCGAAGGCTCGAAGGTAATAAGATCCATTAAAATCTCAGCTGAAACCATTCCAAATATAATAAAATATTACTTACAATATCAGCTTGCTTCGTCTCATCTATATAATGGGTCGTGATGATCACCGTCGTGCGTCCACCCTTGGTAATGTCCACCAAATGGTCCCAAATACTAAAAAATATAAAATAATTAAAACTATCATGACTGCATTTAAGTACATATAACCACAAAATAGATAGGTACAGAAGTCAATCTGATGTATGTACTTCACTTTTTATACCTATGCTAGGCGATCGCGCTAGGGTCAGCGCGTTGCGCCGAACTGTACGAGTGCGACCAGGCAATTGAGCCGAGATATCGTGTCTGTGAGCGGTGTCTGTGTGCGTTCCTCGAGCGCGCTTTGTATGTAGATTGACTTCTGTACCTATCTATTTTGTGATAATAACTTTGTTCAAAACATTTCGCATGAACTAATAATAAATGATTTATTTGATAGTATTAACATTTTTTTTTTTTTTATTAAATTAATTTAACATTTGATATTTTGACATGACTATAATTACTCAAATGATCAATTCATTTGAGTAACTATAGTCATGTAATAATTAAGTAATAATAATATTAACTGCGTCCTAATCGGGAAGAATTAAAATTGCTAAGCTTGTAATAGAAGGTGCACAATACATTGTGCACTTAGTTCGCAAAAAAAAAACGCTTTGACTTTGACTAGTGCAAAAAAAATGTTTTTAATATTTTTTGAGTTATGTATGACACTATTTGAACAGAGATGCGAATCCTAGATGTTCGAAATAATTCAAATATCCTATTGCTAGCCACCTTCCTTCAGTTCACTGATTTTTGAAACCCATTACATTTTGATATCTCATACATTTTGATATCTCAGCAAAAATAGTGGTATGAGCAAATAGCACAGCAAATAGATAGATTATACTTCTGTTTATAACAACAATTTCGCATCAACTTAGAACCACACAGTTAAAAATCTAAAGACATTCAAAGTTCAAGTGATATTCACAAAAGATACTCACCCTTGTCGCAACACAGGGTCGACTCCAACAGTAGGCTCGTCGAGGATCAGCAGCTCAGGGTCATGGATAAGAGCGGCTGCCAACGAAGTCCTTCTCTGTTGACCTCCTGATAGGTTCTTGACTTGTCTGTAAGAGACGATTGATATTAGTTAGGTATATTATTTGTTTAGGTGCAAATCATCTAATGACCCACCCTTTGTGTCAGACTTTTACTGACTAAAACCCCTATTCTTTCTTTGAAATTGTTCCAGGGCCCCGGAGATCTCTTTCACATCACCCATGGCCCCAGTAGGCTTCGACCCTGCTAGGTCCCTACGGTTGCTGAAATTTCTTTGAGACGCGCGTGGAACGTCAACGACTTGGGTTCGGCCGGACATCAGTTAGGAATTTAGGAACCAAGCAATTCTGACTATTCAGAGTAGGGGATGCTTAGCAGTCACAATTGTGACTAATAGAAAAACGAGGGAAACTACTCTCCGTATCACCATCATCATCATTTCAGCCGAAAGATGCCTAGCTACAGGACATAGGACTCTCCCAAGTATCGCCACCACGACGGGTCTTGTGCATCTTGCATCCACCGGATTTCCACGACCAAGCATTCTTACATTAACTATTTTACAGCCCAGCGTAGGTCTATCAATAACAATTTAAAAAAAAAATCACTAACTTGGTAGGATTTGGTAGCTGCAACAGCTGGATCAGGAAGTCTATGCGTTCCTCCACTTCCTTGGTTGGCATGTTCGCGATCCATCCGAAGTAGATCAGGGTTTCCCTGATGGAGAATTCGCCAAACAGCGCCAGTTCCTGTAACCAATAAGATTATGTTGTTGGAGACTTTGTGGACCCATTTTTTTTTCTTATATCGTAAGATCGCGTTGTCTTGGTATGGTCATGTGAAGAGGAGGGATGAAGTGCATATTACTAAAAGAGTTCTGAGTATACATGTAGATGGATGGAGAGGGCTGAAGGCCGAAAAAAAGATGGATGGATTGTGTGAGGAGTGATAATGAAAGAAAAGGGAGTTAGTGATAGTTTGACAGGTGACAGGACAGAATGGAAGAAAAAAACGGGTTTCGCCGACCCCAAGTAATATGGGATAAGGGCAGGAAGAAGAAGAAGAAGATCGTAAGGCCGCGTTTCCACTACGTCGTAACTAGTGTTGGGTTAACAGCCGGATGCTTTGAGTTATTATCGATTATAATCCATAAGTGTCCATTAATAGCCTAGCAATGGATGATAACCCTGCTATTAATGTATTGTTAAAAAAATAAATGCTTTTTTTTGTTTAGTGTAAAATCTGTGGGTGTGAACATAAATTGGGTGTGTGTACGCAGTGTGATTCAATGTATTGTAATTCTTTTTATTTATTTTCACTTTTTGTATGTGAAAAAGTGTAAATAATAAAATAAAACACATTTTTTGGGAAATTCACTTTTGTTAATTTAGAGATCCAATACTATAAAAACCATAATTACTATTGACACATCGCTTTGTGATTTAACCATCTACCTAATTATTTACTTAATTTAACAAAATGGAGTACTATATTCCATTCTCCGACGTAGCCATGTCTGGCCGAGCTCGCCCTTGGTTTGGTGCGGAGTGTAATCGCGCTAACGGGCTCAAGCACGTAGCATATCAGGCATGGCCGATACTCGTATGCACAAGACAAATGACGTAAGCCAGAAGAAGAGAGCTTTCAACAGAGCTGCCAAGTCTTGCAAGAAGGTGATGCGGAGGTCTCGGTTCGACCACATTAGCCGCATCGCGAACAAACTAGCTTCATACCCTGCGGGTAGTAAGACGTTTTGGTCCCTGACTAAGTCGTTTGAATCGAACTTCTGCCGCCCCTCACTACCACCACTGCTGAAACCCGACGGGTCGCTGGCACATACCGCTGAGGAGAAAACTTTGTTTGCCTCACTCTTCGCGGAATCTTCACGTCTAGATCCAGGTAACGCGCGGCCCCCTGTTTACCCTGATGGTTGCGATACGAGTATGTCGGATATTCGCATCCATCAGAAGGACGTCCGTAGGGTGCTACATAACCTTGATGTGAACAAGGCTAGCTGTTCAGACGGGATACCAGCAATTGTTCTGAGAACGTGTGCGCCTGAATTGTCTCCGATCCTGACACGCCTATTTAGGCTATTTGAGGTTTAGGGTATTTGAGGCTGGAAAAGTGCCGATTGCATGGAAGCAAGCTAATGTACAGCCTGTGCCCAAGAAGGGGAGTCGGGCTGACCCAGCTAACTATCGACCAATCTCAGTAACGTCCATTCTCTGTAAGACCATGGAACGTGTACTCAACACTAAGCTCCTGGCATACCTAGAAGCTAATGATATCCTAAGTGACCGTCAATACGGCTTTCGCCGAAATCGGTCAACTGGAGATCTTTTAGCGTATGCCATTCACATCTGGAGTAAGGCCATCGAGAAGCACGGGGAAGCGCTTGCCGTCTCCCTCGATATCTCGAAAGCTTTCGATAACCGACCATCTTGACCTTCTTGGTGTTACGCTGACATCAACACTCAACTTTGGGCCATACATCGAAACAAAGGCTCAACTGGCTGCAAAAAAGCTGGAAATCCTCGCAAAGGTCAGACAGTACTTCACGCCGGAACAGCTGCTGAAACTTTATCAAGCTCAAGTTCGATCGTGTATGGAGTATTGCTCTCATCTTTGGGACGGATCTGCCCGATACCAGCTTGGTGCACTTGAGGCAATTGAGAGGCGAGCCAGAAGGATAATTGGCGATAATACACTTGTCGCGTCGAGGCTTCAAAGAGTCGCTAGCCTGTCGGTTTTCTACCGATTGCATTTCGGAGAGTGTGCGTCGGAATTGCATAACCTAGTCCGCCTAGCCCGTTCCATTATTGGACTACCGGACGTACGGCTATGCGCCACCGGTACATGGTGGATATCCCACCTACACGCACAAAACGTTTTGGGAACACATTTATTATGCGTACAGCTAGGGAGTGGAATTCCTTGCCGGAGTCTGTGTTTCCTGAGAGCTATAAGTCGAGAGTGAGTAGGTTTCTTCTAGGTAGGCGCGTTCTATCGTCGACCGCATCGTCGCTCTCCATCAGGTGAGTTAGCGGTCAAGCGCGAAGCTATCAACAATCTCTCTCTCTTTTGCCTAGCCTGTCTCAATATTTGGGGTCCTAACAACAATAAAAAAAAAGAAAACAAGGCGAGCTAATATGTAAGTGTACAATAAGTAAGTTACTTATTAGCTCTTTTCTGTGAATACGACGTAGGTAAATTATAGACAATGGAAAATACCCGAGCGGTTAGTTAGTAGGTAACATGCATCCCCGTACCCCCGCTTCTCGTGCTATCTCTTTCTGGCGCTAATATTATTCGTGCCAGAAAGAGATGCATGAACTGCACTACAGCGACGCCAACCGAATCCAGAATCAGTACGTCGACTGATATGTTTCAGTGAAGAAGTCCTTTTTCGTGTGTTGTTGGTTTGTGTGTATAATCATAAAATAAATAAACAATATTTTTAAACGGGCCAGATTAGTTTTAAATTGCACATTTTTTTTACAAAGAAAGATGATGAAAATGATGTCTAATCTGACAGTCCTAAGCCTGAAAACCATGAAAGGAAATTTTTAATCACTAAAATAACATTAACAGCAGGGTTATCATCCATAATTGCTATTAATGGCTATTAACTGGGTTTTAATCGATTATTAGCCAAATGATATTAACCGGATTATTATCATTGCCCATCACTAGTCGTAACGATTAATTTATCGGACGACTACCTTTAACCGTCCCCATTATAAACACTGTTTGTCGTAGCCACGACAGATAGTCGCGACAACGACACATAATTTACCATCACGGTTTAGTCTTGACGATTTTTTTTTCGTTCTACAACTGTCGTGCTAGCCGTTCCCACTATCATGACAATCTGTTGACACCATTAAAAAAGTCTTAAACGACAGTTAATCGTGTTTAACCTTTTGAATGTCTTAAGTTACACAGTTCGACATAAGCAATTGTCTTTCTTTTGTGTCTCTAATTACGCCATTCGATGAGTTAATTAAAAGTTTATTAAATATAGTGAGTTCATTGATTGTTAATATTTTTTTAAGGTTTTTACTACTTTCTAGCCTGAAATACAGTTCCAACCTAGTTCAGGCAAAAACGCCACTGTGTGCGTAATAATTGTTTTTATGTATATGTATTACTTTATCTGTATTCTATTTTCTATTCTTCTATTCTATTCTAGTTGCCTTTTGCGTTCTAGGGCCACGGTTACTGTTTCGAACAATTCCGTAGACCAAGGACCTTACCATGACGTGTTAATAAGTCAGGCGAGCGAGCGAGAAAGAGGGATGAAGCTATACAGCCTATATAGCTGCATCTCTTTCACAATTTAGTTCAAGGTCGTCAAAGGATCGCGTTAAGAACTCTTGAGAGTCCCTACGTCTCTGGTCAAGGTTCCTTATATTTAAGCTACGGACAATAATGTATCTTTACAATATATTACAGTGTATGTTTGTTCAACAAAGTGTTAAATATTTGCATGGTAATGACAAATCGCTTAGGAAAACATCCGCTGGATTACCTTCGAAGGTGTAGCATAAGATGAGGATAATAGTGACAGAAGGACCTGTGTATCTGGGTCTAACAACATAAACAATACTGTCGTTTGTGTAGTTTTAGGGAGACTGAGCCTTTTGTCTGCGTAATCATTATCATCAGCCTTTTTAATGTTCCCACTGCTAGAACTCAGACCTCCTCTCTAGAAGAGGGAATGAGCCGTATTCCACCAGGTGGGTTCAGTGCGAGTCGATAAATGTCACATGTCGTAGGATATGCCGGTTTCCTCACGATGTTTTCCTTCACTGTTTTGAGAGCTGTGGTGATGAAATAACAAAATAAACAAAATTACACAAAGTAATGTGCCTGGGTAGGTTCGAACCCGCGACCTACAACTCGTAAGTCGGGGCCATTACCACTCGGCCACCACTGCTCTACACTCACTGTTGTCTGTGTGATAAACTCGTTAATAAATAAAAGGCCCCTCATGATTTTTGTGAAAGACTCCTGGGGCAACGAGTATCTTACTATATATGGTATCCCAAGATATGGTCTACCTGTGTTCCAAAATTTAATCCGTTCAGCTGTATGCGAGTGTAGAAAAAACATAACACAAACAGTCACAAATTTTCGCCTTTATAAGATTACTAGCCGAGGTCGACCTAGGAAGAGGTGGCGAGACGACCTAGATGCCTACCGCGGGGATTGCTTCGAGGTAGCTCAAGAAAAGGATACCTGGAAGAAGTTGGGGGAGGCCATTGCCCAGCAGTGGGACAGTATAGGCTATTAAAAAAAAAAAAGATTATTAGTTGTTGCCAGCGGCTTCGCCCACGTGGTACTCAGTAGAAATTTTTTCTAAGGGAACATAATATGTACTCTCGGGATAAAAAGTATAAAAAAAACTATAAATTGGTCGTTTCCTATGGAGAAGAACTGGCAAGAAACTCTATTCTATGTGCACGTCCATGAGATGGTCTATCCATGTACCAAGTTCAATCGAAATGTGTGCAGCCATTCGAGTGTGAAAAAGTAACAAACATATATGTATACACGCATTCACAAATTTTCGTCCTACAGAAAATTTAAAAAAAAAGTTATGTCTAGATCTAGATACTATATATTCAAACGCTAGTAGGCTAGTTGACACTTCGCGTGACCCAAGGGTTGGCTTTTACCTCGGTCTGATATTAAGCACTGCCATACAGAGTGTGGCAATGCTACCAGTCTTTTGGACACACTTCCAATCGACAGCGATGCGGAGGAATTTTTTGACGCCATATTTTATGTAAGAGTTATTGTGTATTGTATTTTTTTTGACGCCATATTTTATGTTAGAGTTATTGTGTATTGTAGTTGTGTTTTTATTTTTCATTAAATTTAATAAATAAAAAGATTAAGCAAAAAATAAAACTAAATATTGAAGCCTATAAGTCTATGTTATAAAGAATAACATAGACATTGACAATATTGGTGACCATCCTATTTTATGCTGGCTGTAGTTTTCCTTGGCATAAAGTCGGAAGCAACTTCGACCTACCGTTTTTTCAGAAAATTACAAAGAACATTATGGTGAACATAAAAACAACTTACTATAGCAACACAAGTCTATGGAATCTTGCATTGTAAGTAAAACATTTGTTTACTTATTAGTATAATGACTGTTATTCTATTGTTACAAATTACTAGGTAGGTACGTATCTACACGAGTGAGATCGACTCATCATATAATGACACAAAAGAGAGTTAAGGTCGCCGCACAAAACGCCGCTATCGGCATATTTCCTGTAGGTTTCGTACATTTTATATCGATTCGCCACACGCGATTGACGTCGGTGGCCGCCACGCGCTACAAATTGCCGCTACTCTAGGGTTGGCATTCATTCCGATACGTCGGCACAAGTCACCGCTATTAACAATGGTGTCCCGACATCCCGACAAGCTATAAAATGTCCCGACAAACATAGTCGAGTGTAGAACTACAATTTTTTAAAAATTGTCGACGTTGACGAACGGAATCGCTTGGGAGCCGACACCGTGGAGGCTATTCTTCTATGTAAAATTAATTTTCACGTGAATTGTGAAGATTTTTATAAATTCATAAAAGGAAACCGATAATTACTGTCCCAAATAAAATCATCCGAGAAATATAAAAGGATTTTTTTATATGTAATCCGGAATGGTTTTGTTTTAAAAATTCCTTTTTGAGATACGTTTGCTTTGCTATTTGCCTTGCTGTGTTCATTGGTTAGTTGGTAAAACACAGTAAATAATAAAAAGACGTGTGGCACTCGGGGACTGCCGCGGTAAAGCTATTGCATAGCATTTTTATCAACTTATGCAATTATAATTATATTATAATTATATTTATTTTATTTATGCATTATTTTTTTCCTTTGTTTTTTTTTTCTTTGATATTAATTGAAGTTACACTTTCACACATTGAATTGAATTTTGATTGATTGTTCACTCATTTGTTTTCTTATCGGTCACCACGCTCAAAAAACAAATGAGTGGGGGGTGTTAGGTTATTTCGTTACAGAATTTCTGAATTCGGTCTCCACGCTCAAAGCCCGCGATAGAAGCTATGCAATAGCTTAAAAACAGCGGACCCCAAATTGTAATTGTCCCGACGGGGCCTTGAGGATTTATGGCAACCCTACGCTACTCGCTTCTTGTGGCCCGAACCGGCCACTAAACGCCATTTGCATATTTAAACCTTCTTCAACAAAGTCTATTATGATACTGGCGCGCATGGGTTAAAAAAAGTAACAACCATCGACCACAAGTGGTTTGTGGCCGCTTCTAGATTCTCATGGCAGCGTTTGTGGCCGTAGCATGAAGCGCATGTGCGGCGACACGTCATAGGTACAGAAGTCAATCTACATACAAAGTTCGCTCGAGCAACGCACACATAGACACCGTTCATGGACACGATATATCTCGGATCGGTTGGAATTAGTGCAAGTGTGAAAAAAATTGTTTAGTTTTTTAAAAATAATTTAGCGAGATCGCATCAGGAATGAAAATATTCGCAGGAAAACCCCTTGGTCTTCGCTGACATAGCCCGAAGCATGAAGAATCGCCAAATTGAAGTGGCAGTGGGCAGGGTACATTGTTCGTAGAACAGATAGTCCGAAGAGTTCTACAGTAGCGACCGCGCACCAGAAGACACAGCTTTTGAAGGCCTCCTACAAGGTGGACCGATATCCCGGTGAGTGTCGCGAAAATGCGATGAAAGCGAGACGAATAGGACTGCTCATTGTGGCGACACTTGGGGGAGGCCTATGTACAACAGTGGACATCTTTTGGCTGAAATGATGATGATGATGATATAACTTTATATAATATGTATAAAGTTTTTATTATTTATAGGCTATACAGCATCACGTATGAAACCTCGGGGCATATCTAGTACCTTATAAAGTTGTTTAACAAGTTATTTATATGTCGTCTATATTTGTAAGATGTAATATGATTTAACAAAGAATTCGTAGAATTCGACCGGAATTAAGTGAGGTCAAACAACTTTTTATTAATAGACCATTTGGGAGATATCTATAGGGTTTTACAATGAGTCAGATGAGTTTAAATTGGAAGATATAGTTCAGTGGGTTTTACGTAAAAATAACCCAATCCTTGGGAAATTCAGTGTATTTTTGTCTGAATAAAAAAGCACATCATTAGCATAAATGCATGATTATAATAATAATTATATTTCAAAACTATCACACAACAGCATCGTCTAGTCTCAAGCTAAGCAGAGCTTGTGTTATGAGTACTAGACAACTATTAAACATACATAAATTACACCCAGACACAGAAAAAATGATCGCGCTAAACACACAAACATTTGTCCTGGGTAGGAATCGAACCCACGAACTGCGGCTTAGCAGTCAGGGCCAATAACCACTAGACCAATAGAACAGTCAAATTATGTATTTTAAATGTATTTTTTATTTATTTTCATTTTTTAATGCTGAGTTCTTATTACTTCAAAATATTTATTAAAATTATAGTCGTTTTTACACACAGCAAACTAACACAGAAACATTCATAAACCAATTTATTATAAGTAGCAATTCTTTTCAGTAGAAAAACAAACAATACGACACAATAATTGCCTACAAACTATGACAAAACAGTCATATAACCCACTTTGACAAATACCAACATATCAAATGAATATCACTTTACTGATCACTACATTATTTTATTTCCAACTATGATAGTCAGTGGACCATAAACCATAATCAACCCTAATTTTTCTTACATAAGCCTGTTTGTTCTTTAGCAATCTTTGTGAGTTAGGATGTTATGTTAAGTTACGTAAGCGTCATATAAAACGCTTTCTGGACACAAAATGCCGTGACATCAATAGAAACTTTGAAACAATATGAATGATTGGTGATCCTAATAGTTTATCGAAGGATGAATTAGTAATCTAATATGATATGGTCTAAGGGCCGATTTCATCATTTGCTGTAATAAACTTAGTTCTACTAAACAGGGCCTCAAGTCTGCTATTACTATAGCGTCAGAATGGTCTATCATTGATTTCATAATTGTTGATTTTGACAAGTTTTGGTAATCTACTAATATAATGGCGTCAATATGACTTTCCGATGGTCAACCACTGACACTCCGTTGAAAGAAATGTAATATGTATGGTAATCTCGTACATAATGACAAATGAATATCTGACGTATGCGGTAATCTACAAAAATTTTGACAGTTCCTTTGATCAGTGACCTACCATTACGACGTCATTGCGCAATTAGTGCTTTTAATAAACTCGATATTGGCATTCTACCACAATTCTATTACAAGACCATTGACCGATCAATGATCGATCATTATGAATTAGCAGATTACGAACTTTTAGCAAAATGACAATGGTATCGTGTTGGAATGACGAATTTATAAAAATAGCAGACTTAGGCCCCTGAGCTCAGCGTAATCTGGTTCAAATATGTTGATTTACATAGGTTTACGTCAAATTGATTTCACCAACACCGTTTTAACCGCGTTTGCCAAAACGAGGTTTATATGGGATAGACCTAAACTGTAGATGCGTTTTGTATTACATGTATCAGAAAATTCAGCGATCTATTGCGGTTTAAAATATATTTTTAGAAGTAATAACGAAACGCACTTTGATTCGTTTAGTGTTACAGGCTCAGAAAATTTTCTCCTACAAAGTGAGATACTACAGGTAAAAATATACATATACATACAGACCAAATAAGTGGTAGATAATTATACTATAATAATAAGTTAATAGACACTATTTAAAAAAAATAGTTAACCGGTGCTAGAATGTATAAATTATTAAGAAATATTATTATTATTATTTCATTTGTGAACTTGGCTCTTATCTCAAGTTGGTGTCAAGATCAGAGACATGCAAAGATTAATTTATCAGCATAGATACATTTTTTCCTGGTATCTTAGCCTGAAGACCCAGTCTACCAAACCCACATCAGTTTTTGATAAGTGATGATACTACTATAAAAAAGTACCCGTAAGAACTAAGAAGTTATTGTTATTATTATTATATCTAGCCCATACTCTCCCACTGCTGGTTATTAAAAAAGAAGTTATTTAAAGCAAAAATTATCGCCCTTAAGGGGTTAACTGCTAGGCATATGTGGCAATGTTCAAAAGAGTTACCGTGAACCTGGAGTACAAAGGACAACTGGAGGAACACAGGTGGTTTTGTCATCAAAATTGTGCCACTCTCTCTTGCTCCACTCAGAATGAGAGAAGTTTGAAGAAGAAGACTTGATGATATTTCACATAAAAAAGGGTTGTGGTTTTTTGACGCCATATTTCAGTTTGGTTTTAGTTAGCTGTAATTAGCGTATGGTTTTTATTATTATTTTACTGTAATTGTGGTTAGTTAAGTATTTCTTAAATGTGAATTAGTCATGATTACTTGTTGTCGTAAAAAATCTAGTCGGAGACTGGATTTTCCAATTATGACGATTTTTTTTTTTGCAATGCTTAGATGTCGATTATTTCGCTAGTACATATCATGGTAGCTTAGTTATGGGAGTGTTCGAAAAAAAATTACCGCGGTCCTGGCCCTCTCTTCAGGTAAAAACATAATTTCCATTTATTTCCTTATTCAAGAAGGAGATACAACAAACCTTAATCAAGAAGCACAACAATTAGGACGATTGCAGCTGGGATCGTTATATTAGCTTAGCCAGGCCTCCTCCTCCTGTCAGGTGTATTACTTTATGTAATTTATTTCATCACCGCTGCTCTCAAAACGGTAAAGAAAAACATCGTAAGGAAACCGGCATGTGCTAGAACCAAAAATTCGAAGACATGTGACATTAACCAACCCGCACTGGGCCCGCGTGGTGGATTACGGCCCATGCCCTCTCCTAGAGAGGAGGCCCGAGTCCCAGCAGTGAGAACATTAAAAAGGCTGATGATGAGACTGATTAGCTTAGATTTAAACTAACCTGAGGCATGTATCCAATCCTGGGGCCAGGTACTCCACTGCCCGGACTGCCTGGCTTTCCACCAAGCACCCAGATCTCTCCGGAGTTCAGCCTTCGTCTGCCCACGATACAGGACAGCAAGGTAGTCTTCCCGCAGCCTGATGCTCCTAGGAGACCGTAACTGAAAACAAAAGACGGTCATAAGAAAGGATTATAATAAGGAATAGCATCATCATCTTTCTACCCGTCCCGTCTTATTTGGGGTCGGCGCAACATGTTTTTTTCTTCCATTAAGCCCTGTCAGTTGTCCTGCTATCACTAACTTCCCTTTCTTTCTTATCGCTTTTCACTCAATCCATCCATCATTTCTTTGGCCTTCCTCTCCCTCTCCACCTATCCACATGTATACTCATAACTCTTTTAGTAATATGCATTTCATCCCTCCTTTTTACATGACCATACCAAGACAAACGATTCCCTTTCAACTTTAAAGCCACGGGCACTACATTCAAACTTCCTCTAATATACTCATTTCTCATTTCTCGTCACACCACACATCTATCATCATCATATTCTGTCAACATTCTCATCTCCGCTACATGCAATCTTTTTTCATCCGTCTCATTCACAGTCCAACATTCTGATCTTTACAATATGACAGGTCTTATCACGGACTTGTAGATTTTATCCTTCAACTTGTGACCCACGAATGCCTCCCAAGCATCCGTGGGACACAAGTTGTTCCAGTGACCTGTCGCCATTTCATCCATTCACGATGACAAATGAATGAATGGTATTATAAAAATAAAAATGTGTGAGTGTGTTTATTACTTCTTTACGCTCGGACGGAATTGAAATGAAAAAAATAATATATTTAGGTATTTAGCACACAGAGGTATTGAAAAAACAAGTCAAAAATGAAATAAAATTAAATCAACAACATTGTGTGTCTCACGGCTACGCCAAACAGGTCCAGCATAATGCCAGACAACTCCTTATATAGCAGTTGCCTGACGCTGGTTTTCAATTAAACCTTACTTTACCTTAGATACTTTTTTTAATCTTGGCACATAGGCAGACTATGTCCTAGAATAGCAAATAAGTTACTTTTTACACCACCTGCTCGATAATGTCGTTTTACACGTCATACAAACCTCACTTAAAGCAAGTCATTATATGCCTAGGGAGATAATGTAGTATGGCCGATCCCTAGGGAATAATGAGATTTGAATTTGGAGCATCAAGAATCGTCAACATTGTGAATTAAAATGTAGGCGCATCGAACAAGTTGACTCGAAATTCAAACCAAAGAGTATGTAATCACTATGATTCAAACTGGCCACTAACAAAAAAAAGAAAATAGAATAAAACGTGCGTACTGACGACACGGGAGCATTATAGAAAATTGAAACTATAGAATCTTGGAGTAGTGAATTTTGTTTTTTGATGAACTTGTAAACATAATACTTAATATTTCTCTAATATATGATTTGGTCGACCAAATTGTTTTTTAATTATCTCACAGATGGTGTAAAAAGTAGAGTATGCAACACGGGGATAAAGCTGTCTTTGTCTTTGGCGGCTTAAATTCCTCACTCCACTCAGGTTTCTTTATTAACTCCCTCGCAATGCTCGGGAGTTAATTTCATAAATCCCTCACTATCGTTCGGGATTAAAATCAGCAACCTTCGTTTCGTTCGGAATTCAACATGCCGCCCGCGACTTAAAGACACTGCTTTATCCCCTAGTCACATAAACTACTATTTTTTAACCCGAGACTATATTCCCTTTTGATCATTTTCTACTATCACGCAGGCAAAGCCACATGCAACTGCTAGTTTCAAAAATTAATAGTCTGTCTGTTCATTGGTATCACAGAGTAACGTCTTCCGTCTTCTTTGATCATGCCAAAATAACATAGTTCAATTATGCCTTTCAATTGGCTTAATGAATTCGCGAAACTTAAATTAAATTATTCATTCATTGGGAAATTCATATTAAAAGTAAACAGGATTCTCAATTGCGACTACGGTTCAAAACTGAAAATGATTATATTCTTCCTAATATCTTTATACAACATTAATTTTTAGTATTATGTGAAACCCGAAACATATATGTCTAGTATTTTTATGTAAAGAATCTATATACAAAACTTTCATAACGGTATTATGAAAAATCACAATCTTATAAACTTGTTATTTTATTTGGTGGTCCGCACTATTACGTGGTCACCGGGCCATCCGGGCGATTGTGGGGTTGTTTTGCTCCCAGCTCTGCGCCGGTTCCTAATGCCCGCTATGACCTGCGGTGACCTGTGTTGTACTTAGTGTCGATGGTGTTCAACTTGTGAGCTGAGAAAAAATCTAAGATAGTGTAAAAATGATTGGAATTGATTCAGTTTAATTACTAAAAACAAATTATATTCAGGTTTCGCATATACACTAATATAATAAAGAGGTAAAGTTTGTTTTTATGTTTTTTTGTTTGTAGGAGGTAATCTCTGAAAGTACTGGTCAGATTGCTAAAATTTTTTCACCGACAGAAAGTTGCTTCCTGTGTGACATAGCATAGGCTATATTTTATGTACGCGGGCGAAGCCGCGGGCAAAAGCTAGTTAAAAATAATGTTATATAGCTCCATTCTTTATTGATATCCGCAGGAGAACCAAGGTTGCCGACATAGCACGAAGAATTGCCAAACTTAAGTGGCAATGGGCAGGGCACATTGCTCGCAGAACAGATGGCCGTTGGGGCCAAAAAGTTCTAGAGCGGCAACCGCGTACCGGAAGACGCAGCGTTGGTAGGCCTCCTACAAGGGGGACCGATGACCTGGTGAAAGTTGCGGGAAACTGATGGATGCGAGACACACAGGATCGTTCATTGTGGTGGCACTTGGGGGAGGCCTATGTCCAGCAGTGGACTTATATCGGCTGCAATCATGATGATGATGAACTCCATCCCTTTAACAGTTCAAATCGTCAATTGGATCGCGTTAAGAGCTTGTGGTAGGGCCTTTGGTTTGAAAAATGCTAAAGTTGAACTGTCAGACTACAACTGACACGGAAGAACTTCCACTCCCCACGTAATGACTTTGGGAAACTTTTGTGACATTGATTTACGGGATTGGTTTTGTTGGGAAGATTTTTAGGTCCATAAACAATGTTTTTTTTTGAGGTGGGAAATCGTCAAATTACTTCTACCGCTCTAGGGTTGAGCGAGAGGGCGTGTCAGACTTTTACTGACTAAAACCCACCTGTGTCCTTCAACACAGGCCCTTTTGATTTCACAGACATTTCTTTGAGGCGCACGTGGAACACTAAGCGGTGTTGACAATTAGGGATCGGCCCTTACTGGATAACCGGACGGAGAGCTATCCATTGGTCGTCGTCCCCAAACCCACGCCCATCACGGCCGAGGATCGGCTATGCGGCTCCCGACGCCCAGAGTATCTCCTGTGGTGGTGATTAAAGCGTGAGCCGTGAGGATGCCTGTTCGTTCATGATTACGGTCCTCCCCTTTGTTTTACAAATAAAGGCGACGGCTTACCATTCCCTCTTGCTCCAGACTATGACATGAAACAGGGCTTGTCGCCTCGCCAGAATTAGTGAATGATAAATGTCACACTAAATATTGTAAATGCGAACTACGTGTGTACGTTGTTACTCCATCACGAAAAATTTAAAGTAGAAAATTATCTTCAAGTAACCATTCCCGGGATAAAAAGTTTTAGTAAGTTTTTTAGGACATCGGTCTACTCATGTGCCAAATTTCATCCGAATCCATTCAGCCGTTCAAACATGAAGAACAAACATACAAACTCACAAACTTTTACCTTTATAATAAAATTAGTCTGATGAATCCTCATGAAAATTATTATTTTACGACACAAATTCCAAATAATAATTTATTCACCTATTCGACAGTTATTTATTCAATGAGTTTTTTCAACAGTTCCATGAATTTCAAATATATTTTTTTCAGCCTCTCATCTTGGTCCGCAAATTGAAAACATTATCGTTTACTCCACAGACCACGGATACACTTCGGCGGCAAAACTTAAGGTCGGGTTTTACTAATTTTAAATAATTTTGAACCTCTGGAAATCCACAAACATAAAAGAGAACACCATGAAAAAATATTTTATTAAAATTGACTTTATGACAAACCGCCGGGAAAAATCAAAACATGGTATATTTTGATTTTTCATTACATTAATTGGCTCGATAAAAAAATAGCGAAACTGACCCTAACTTACGATTTCAAATGCGTATGTCTACGAAATTAGGTCACGAAAATATTTGAAAGTTACAAAAATTAATCAAGCTTGTTTTTAAAAAGGCCTCACAAAAACAAAAATTGTTTTTGGTTTTTCTTTTTTGTTAAAACCGCTGTTACGGGGCCGCGAAATTGACCCGGGCGGAGTTCATACAAAATACTGAGTGACTACAACCGTCTCTTAAAAGAAAAAACAAAATGTATATGTATAACAATATTTTAAATATTAGTATAGATTAAAAAGTATTCTCGCCTATGCAACGCCAACTTAATGGATTTAGTTTCTTGAAGGTTCTTCTCCATGGGAACAACCATTTGGAACAGAGCACTAGCTTTTGACGTTTTATAAGTGCCCATGTACGCCTATACTGCCCTACTAAGCGCAAAAGCAGTATCTCAAAAAAAATCGTAAAGTTGATTTTTATGCCATCGGATAGCTTTAAAAAATACGCATCTAATAAACTAAACATTTTAGCGGTATCTTGTTTAAAACATATAAAAATACCCTTAAGAAAGATCCCTATCTCAGTTTTACCTTAAATCACTAAGGGAATTAGACGTAACTTAAATTATAATTGTATAATTACTAAGCGGTGTAGCAGTATCTCATGAAAAAGGTATATCCACATACATTTTTGATATTTTAACTATTGTAGTAACAAATAGATCCAATATAATATATAAATTCTATGTAATAAGCAAAATAGTCAATAAAGTAAAATAATGATAATTTTACTAAAGTCCTATTATCTCAAAACTCACTTTAAGTTAGATACCGCTTTTGCGCTTAGTTGGGCAGTATATGACTATGACGTCACAGTCGCTACCATTGCAGCGTTCTATGCTCTGTGGGTTAGTCCACAGTTCACACAATTTGCCTCAAATTATTTAAAAAGCTCGCTAGACCATTGCCTCGAATGATCTTGGCCGTTTGTCAAATTAAAAAGACTCGCTTTTGACATTATTTTTGGCGGAATTCTGTGAAATTTCTTGAAATGGGAAAGTGGAAAATTAAGAATGATTACGGTTTAATTTATTAGGAAAATGTAGCAAACTTAAGGTTTGTTGAAATAAGTCGGCTCGTTTTAGTTCGTAGGGTACTGATGAGGATTTTTGACCAGGCATGGTCTTTATTATGGTACATTGGCACTTGCCCGTTTTCGAACTCGCACCCTCATGCATGAGAGGCGGATGCCTAACGGCCAGTAGCTCGATTCACGTAATGAAAACCATAACGATATCGTAGCGATTTAGTCGTGTAGACCATTTCCGTATTCACATCCATCAATCGAGTTTGAACGACACCGATTTTTAAGTCGTTTGAAATTCGTCGATTAAAAAAAAAATCTGTATTACATTATCCTGATAGAATACTTATTAATGTAACTGGAAATAAGTCGATAGATCGTGAATACCGCTTTTGGATAGGACTTCGATCGAACGACTATAAAACTTCAACGATATTTGGCTTGTTTGGTTTTACGTGAATCAGGCTACTGGTCACGCACGACTTCGGTGTTAGCAGTAAGCGGCGCGGCGAGTGGAATCGGTAAGCGGGCGCGGGTCGCTATGAGCGGCGGTTTTATGTCTCGTGACGTGCTTCAAACACTTTCATACTTTTAATGTTACCGCTCGCCGCCCCATGCTTAGCTACCGCTCACAACGACAAGGTCGTGAACGGGTCGTAACCACTAGGCCAATATGACCAAATAATTATCGACTTTTGTTTTAGAATTGTTTATACTCATAAAGTCCCACGTTGTTTTGCTGTACATGGTTCGTAGCCAAACATAGTAACCTCGTCATGGGAAACGCGTCAATTGTTGCCTAATGAATGGCTCAAAACCGTAAACAATCATTTATAATCATTACAAACACGGTTGAGTCGGGCATTAATGCCATATTTAAAAATAAGAATTGACACTGACCGACTGACTAACTGATCTCGTTCATGCAATAGTCACAAGTACCATGGATTTAAATATTATAATTTATGTGTCATTAAATCTTAGAACCCTGGGGTCCTGGACTTTTGGGAGGCGTACGAAGAGCCGAAACCAACTCGAAGAGGCCCTTTAGATACTTTTAATGGAACGTGGTACAGGGACAACCCTGGTTGGTGAAAAACTATTGCGATATTTATGGAATACAAAGATAATAGGGCTATGGTTTTTGGAGTCTTAAGTGGACTGGTTACCAGGAACTATGTTAAGACTATGGCCCCTGCCTTATTATTATAGCCAGTCTATATATTGTCCAACTGCTGGGCAAAGACCTCCCTCCATTCTTTCCAATGATCAATGTTCCTCGCTTTCTCCTTCCAATTCTCAAGCAAGCCATCCAGGTCGTCCCGCCATCTCCTTCGTGATGTGCAGCGGCCCCGTGTTGCAGTGTCAGGGTACCAAGAAGGGCCCACAGCTCGTTAGAGCTATATTTCACCGAAACACCAGGGTGACGCGACTAGACGACGCTACCAACAAAATGTATAGAGTTCACCTGTACCCCTAGCCAAGTTGCTAATCTGCAATAGTTAACACTTGTAGAAAGCTTCAAATTTACGGGAATGACGTCGTCTTAACGCTCGGTCACGTGGTCAGAACAAAAGAATTGGCGGCAAGGTCAACTCGAAGCGTTCGACGCAAGCGAAAAGTTGTAAATTTGGCTAGGGGGTTGGTGTCCGTTTGGACGCCGTCCGCTGGTCGCGCCACCAAATTGTTTGCGACACCAAACGGACACCTGGTGAGTAACTCTCAGCTGAGTGGCTCTCTAGAGAGCTGTATACATTTTGTTGGTAGCGCCGACTGGTCGCACCACCATGGTGTCTCGGTTTTTTTTTTTATGGTGGGAATAAATCGTGCATTGACATCCCCCGCCCTTGGGCGGAGCGGGAGATAGTGTCAGACTCTTACTGACTAAAAGACCCACCCCGTTCCTTCTAGCCTTCATACCGGGGCTCGAGCGCCCTTTCGGATAACCCTGGCCCCAGTAGGCTTCGACCCGGCTGGGTCCCTGCTGTTGCTAACAACTCCTTGAGGCGCGCGGGAACAGTGCGCGCCGTCGACGTCTTGGGCTTGGTCCGGACAGTTACCGGACGGCCGAACAGTGAGCTACCCATTGCTCACTAGCCCGCGCCTACGTATGGTGTCTCGGTGAAAAATAGTCCTTAAGGAGGCCCATGTCTAGCAGTCGATGTTTTTGGACTGAAATGATGATGATGATGATTGTTGTACTTACATGGCTCCTTTAGGTACTGTCATGTTCAATCCATCTAAAATGATGTTCGGATTCTTCTGCGTACCATATCTCTTGTGTGCTCTCCTCACACACACTGCCTGCTGTTTCCTGTGGATGAGAATGAATATTTTAATACTAGTTTCTACCAACGGCTTTGCCTGAGGAAGTAGAAGAGTAACATAAGTATAGATAGGTCACTCCAGGGATAAAATTACTATATAGTTATTATGAAAAAACTTGCTGAATTTATCTTTTTAAAATATTTGAACTAATAGATCTATATATACGAGTAACTATAAGGAAACTATTGGACGTTTTAATTATCCCTGTATGAAAACTATTTGCCAATTTTATACTCCAGTTATTTATTTACGCCTAAAGATGTTCAAATGAATGTTAAAATAAAGAAGAAAATATACGCCTACGAAGAATATATAAATTTTTGAGTAAAATGTATATACTATGTATACATTTATATTCCCGCTTTACTGAGAGCGAAGCAATAAAAATTAAATAGATTTTGAAGTTATACTCGTGGTCCTGGTCAGCAAAAAGTAACTGAAGGAAGATCGGTGTTGTTTTAACTCTTTGAATGTCGTAATTAGAGACACAATAGAAAGACAATTACCTTATGTCGAACTGTGTAACTTAAGACATTCGAAAGGTCAGAAAAAATCTGACATGTGTGGGAGCAGTTACTTGATTATTTTTTTTATTATTATTGTTAGGCTCGCGTTTGACCATTATCTCACTTGACGGTAAGTGATGATGTGGCCGACGATGGATCACGCTTGCCTAGAAGTAACCTATTCACTCTTGACTTAAAGACCTCGAGGTTGTAACTATCAGGAAACACAGACCCCGGCAGGGAATTCCACTCTTTAGCTGTACGCATAACGGGTTTATTCAAACCTACCTTTTTGTAAGGTGGAAAATCAGCTAATCACTTCTAATACTACTTTTACACTACTATGTACTTCAGCAGTTCAGTAGAGAGTAGTCTGGTTAAAGCGAGCAAAGTTTTTCTTTAGTGAATAGGAAGTATTCCTTTTTCGGCACCAATGGTTTCAGCGCCAAAGCTATTCCTCTTGCGATACCAATAGGTATCATAGCTTGGTGCCAAATGTGGATCTATCATACCTATTGGTGCCAAAAGCTTTGGTGCCGAAACCATTGGTGCCGAAAAATTGATGCCAAAAGAGGAATACTCCGTAAATAGATTCCTAAAGATCTACTACTCACCTTGAAGCGACAGTAGACTTTTGTGTCTTGAACATCTTGTGCCTCCTGGCGATGAGCTCCTCCTCAATGGTGCTGATGGTGATAGGACCCTCCGGAGCTCGGACGTCCTCCATGGATATCGTCGCCCCCTCATTGTCGTAGGCAGGCATTCTTTACTGTAACAAGGAGAGGAAATGTTAAAATTCGGTATAAATGTAGACATTGGTAGAACGTCATCACCATGAATGTCTAAGGTTTTGTGAGGAGATGGATGAAAAATAAGTGACATTGTTGTATTTTATTTTGTGGAATATATTATTATTTAAGTGATAATATAATAACAGCTTAAATTATCATCAGCTAACCACATAATAATGACCTAGCTGGTGTCATTAACAAATAATAATTGCAAATAACACAAGCACACACACTATATACCTACCTATTATTAGAGTAAAACAAATATGACTTTGAATTAGAGATCATATAAAAACTAAAAGTTATGTCCACATGCAGAGGTCATCTGAGACCACAATAGAATTATTTTTTATTTTTAACAGAGAAATTTACGTATGATTAAAATTCATTAACTACATATTCATTAGAATTTAAATAAATATACACTTTAAATAAACCACTCCTAAAGAAATATATTAAAATACGAGTATTTGCAAAAAACATTGTCCTAAAGACTGGCAGTATTGCCACGTTTTATGGCAATGCTTAAACTCTAACTGAGGCAAGTTCTTCAGTCATAGAACATTGCTGTCGACTGAAAGTGTGCCCTAAAGACTGGCGGCATTGCCACGTTATATGACAATACTTAATCTCTGGCCGAGGTAAACACTGTCTTTGAGGTACAGGAAGCGCTCACTAGGTGTTTGGATAGAGGTCATCTAGATTGATAATTATATCTATATTTTATTTATTTGGTTGTTTAAACTCATAACATAAGAATTTTTTGAAATCTCGTTTCACTGATAGAAGTGTATATTATCACTAATTGCCATGTGCTTCTTAAAATCTCACAAGAATAGTGTCCTTGTGGTATGCCTTGGCAAATGACGATAATAATTTTATTATTATATCTTGGCAAATAACGAAACATAATATATCTATACTAATATTATAAAGAGGTAAAGTTTGTTTTTTGTTTGTTGGAGGAAAGAACTGGTAAGTACTGGTCCGATTGTGAAAATTTTTTCACTGATAGAAAGCTGATTTATTTTTGAGTGACTTAGGCTATATTTTTTATGTAGGCGGGCGAAGCTGCGAGCAAAAGCTAGTATAAAATATAATGAAAAATCAGACAACTGTAAATCTATCAACTGTAAGTGTACCAACTTTTCTGACTGACCGATTTCTTGACAATTCGAAAGTAACTGTAAATGATTTAATTAAATGAAATGCTTCGACTTTGATTTTGAAACAAATTAATAATAATAATAATAATAATAATAACTTTATTTAACCATTGTTACAAGTGTTTTCTTAAATATAGTTATAACATAGTTACATATCGGTAACAGGAGTTGAATTTATCAGAATTATTACAGTTCACAGTGGCCCCCAAACTAGGCGGTGCCTGTATCTTGGGGACCGGAGTTGCGTTATCGTAAAAATAAAATACAAATTTCTTTTTGTGGATTACCTACCTTATAATAAAATAGAAGACAAAATAATTCCTTTATATAATAGGGTAAATTAAAAGAGTGTGTGTCTAAGAGGTTTGTGGTTGAAAGTGTGTGGGTATGTTTGTGGGTCGTTATACCTGTTATACCTACCCGTATACAATTTTGTTGGTTGTTTAGCACAAAATATATAATATTAGTGGATCATGTCCTCAGTTTCATCATATGATAGCGTGACGAGCATTTTTTTCAAGATTGCTTTACATAGTCGGTCGTTTAAGCCTTTGATGTCACAGGATTTGACAATTTGGTTATAAACATGAGTGTGAGAGTAAGAAGGACAACGTCTAGCCAAAAGACTCTTTGCGTAAGGAAGTGGAACGTGTAGAACGCGTTTTGATAGAAGGTTTGAATAATCAGGTCTGTTTTTTAAAGCTTTGTGAGTTCGTAATGTTGCATTTAGAATGAATAATTGCCGCACTCGAAGAACAGGGAATTCATTATAAAGCAGGTCTGTTGGGAACCTGAAAGGCTTTTTTAACATTACTTTAATAATAGCTTTTTGGGCCCTCTCTATTTCTATGAATGTGGTTTTACCAGCACTACCCCAGACGGAGATACCGTACTGGAGTACTGATTGGCAAAGCCCAAGATATATCATCCGAAGAGTTTTAAGAGGAGTGCAGTCACGTAACTTTTTCATAATATAAATGAGTTTTCTGACACGAGCCGAGAGTTGGTGTATATGGGGTTTAAAAGAAATATTTTCGTCTAATATAATACCAAGGTATCTATGAGAAGAGCTGCGTTCTATACAGGTGCAGGAACAGTTGGTAAGTGGAGGATCCTGATTGCTACAGCATGTATGAAGCTTAAGTGTCAGATGTTGTGGAGGGCTGGAAGCAGTAGTTTTGTAAAAGGTGATGAGCTTGGTTTTTTTCACGTTTAGAGTAAGAAGGTTTTTATCAAGTACCCTAGCAATCTTAAGTAAACCGTTTTCAGCAAGATGGTATACCTGTTCCCAGGTTTTAGCATGAAATATAATTGCCGTGTCGTCTGCGTATGATATTATCTCAGCATTACCTATTGAAGAGTTAAGTATATCATTCATGTAGAAAGCAAAGAGGGTTGGGCCAAGAGTACTGCCTTGAGGGATGCCGAAGCTTATTGGCAGAAGGCAACTTGAGTTGTTACCTACTTTTACTAATTGTTGGCGATTTGAGAGGTAGGACTTAAACCATTCAAGCGCGACACCTCTTATTCCTACTCCTTCTAACTTTGATAGGAGGAGGTCAATGGATATTGTATCGAACGCTTTAGCTAAGTCTAGGAAAACTCCCATGGCATGCTCTCCGTTTTCAATAAAAGTGGCTACAGAGTTAGTTAATAAAATTACAGCATCCTCGGTTGACTTGTGTCTCCTAAAGCCGAACTGTCTTTCAGATAAAAAATTGTTGTCTTCTAAATAGTTGATTAGGCGGTTATTGACAACTTTTTCTAGTAATTTTGATAATATACTTAACAGTGCTATGGGACGATAATTTTCGGGTAGTTCTGTGGGACCGGTTTTATAGATAGGACGAACACACGCAACCTTCCAGCGGTCAGGGAAGATACCATTTTCCATACTTAGATTGAATATGTGAGTGAGTGGTTTTAATAGTGATTTTTTTAGAAATGAAATAAGACGGGCAGTAATTCCGTCAAGTCCTGGAGCGCTGTCAATTTTCAGTTGGTCTATGAGTTTTTCTATTTCTGTTTCATCAGTAGCTCGAAAGAAGAACGAATTCAGAGGGGTATCACTTGGCTTGTAATTGTTGGCTAAGGATTCTTGCGTTTCCGATAACCGTGATAATATGGTATCTGAGAGATTTTTGCCCAGTGAGGTAAAGTACGCGTTACACTTATTGAGTGATTCGACAGGGTCTTGTGCGTTGTTTAATAGTTTAGAAGAGTCATCTTTTGCTATGATTGGATTGTAAATACCTTTGATTGTGTTCCAGAGTTTTTTTGGGTTGTTTTGGTTTTTATTGATTAGTTCACTGTTGTAATTAGTTTTTAGTTTGTGCAGCAAGTTGTTACAGAAGTTTTTGTATCTGGTGTACACTAGGCGTCGCATTTCATCATTGGGATGAGATCTCAAGTCCAAATGTAGTTTATCGCGATGTCTTATACACCTCATAAGGCCTTGTGTTATCCAAGGTTTAATGTTATATTTATTACGACTGATTTGAATTGTACGGGAGTTCTTGGAAACTGAGTTTGAAATTGTATCGATTAATGAATTTACGGAACTGTTGGTACAATTTGTGTTAAATATCTCTGACCAGTCCACGTTGCTCAGTTCTGCAGCAACTGCTACTTCGTCAATTACAAATTTACACCGGGATCTAGAAGGCTTTTTTAAGTATTCTTCTTGTGATATGGCAGCCATAACAATATCATGATCCGTGATTGATGATTTGCCAATGATTCCTACTGATTTTATGCTTGTTTTTATAAAAATGTGATCGAGACAGGAACATTAAAACAATTGTTGTTGTTAATGCTTACCAAAGGCGATGTAAGTTCAGACTGAACGAATGTCACAGCACAGGGTTGTCAACCAACCAAGGCTATTCTTACTGGCACGGAAAATAACCTAAGTAAACGCACGCTATAGTATGAGACACGCCATCATAATTCCACTAATATTACAAAGGTGAGAGTTTGTATGTGTGTATGTTATTTAGTCTATCACGGTCAAACGGCTGAACGCATTAGGATGATATTTGGCATACGTAAAGAACGTGCCTTTGCACATACTCGTAGTATCTACACTTTTTATACCGGGAGTACCGCCGTACAATGAAGTTTATTCTATTCTATGTTCTCTTGAGATAACTTTCTACTTACTCGCAATTGAAACCGATATGTATATAAAAACAAATAAAACTCATGAAAAGTTTTCATTGTTTATCGAGTTTATGAGTTTAATTGTTGTTAGAGTTAATTTCTTACCTTATTTTAAGTTTGGAAATTAGGCATACTGCATCAATAAGTATTTAAACTTATAAAGAGGTTAAGATTTTTTTTTTTGTTTTTATGTTTTTGTTTGTAAGAGATTATCTCTGAAAGTAGTGGTCTTTTTTTTTTCACCAATAGTCAAAGTCAAAGTCAAAATCATACCTACATGGGTACTTATAAAACGTCAGAAGCTAGTGCAATAGAAAGCTGCTTTGTTCCTAAGTGACATAGGCTATATTTTGTATGCGAGCGAACCCGCCGGCAAAACTTAGTTGAATAATAAAAAAATAAAACAAATAAAAATAAAACGTTAAAATAAAAACACGTGATCGAAGCGGCTAGCCGTAGCTAGTCGAAAAATAAACTACTCTGAGTTTGAATTTGAATGAGAACTTTTTGTAAATAGCATTGGAAATCTGAATGTAAATGAGTTGTCAAACTTTTTGTTCATTTAAATGAATGTTTAGACAGTTGATTTTTTCATCTTTGTTTGAACATTATGTAGTAATCAGTTATTAAACATTATTATTACTTTTTTTTTTAATTTATAATAGCGTGTTCATTGCCTATGGCCTATTGCCATTTTATCTAAACTTTTTGACATATTTTTTGTTCATTTTTAAAATGAATATTAAGACAGTTGATTTTTTTCATCTTTATTTGAACATTAGGTAGTAGGTACCTAATCAGTTATTAAACATTATTGATATTTTTTTTACTATTATTAATAATTGCGTTTTTTTTTATTATTGATATGCTTGCGTTTGCCTACCATCTCACCTGATGGTAAGCGATGATGTGGTCGACGATGAAGCAAACTTGCCTGGAAGTAACCTATTTACTCTTGACTTAAAGACCCCTAAGTTGTAGCTATCAGGAAACACAGACTCCGGCAGGGAATTCCACTTCTTGGCTGTACGCATAATAAATGTGTTCCTAAAACGCTTTGTGCGTATGGGTGGGACGTCTACCATGTATCGGTACCGTGTTCTTCAATAGGCCATTTTGTCAAAACTTTTTGACATATTATATCTGTTTTATTTTTATTATATCTAGCCTAACTGTCCCACTGCTGGGCAAAGATCTCCCTCCATTTCTTCCATTGTTCCCAGCTCTGAGTCACTTCTGGCCGATTCCTCAGGAATACATCTAAGTCATCCCAGCAGGGTTGAAGCCTACTGGGCCAAGGATCTGTTTCTGAAAGGAAGATTAGGCCCCGGTACAAAATGCAACGAAGGAACAGTGGGTTTTTAGTCAGTAAAAGTCTGACACTCTCTATCGCTCCGCCCAACAGCGGGGATGTCATTGGATGACTTTCCCGCCAAAATAAAAATCTCAGTTATCCCGCCATCTCCTTAGTCTGCCACGACCCGGCCCGTCATATGATTTTAGGCACCAACTTCGCGTTTTATAGTCTTACTTATTTTTTTAATATTTATTTATTACTAGCTGTCCGCCGCGACTTCGTCCGCGTGTACTTCGGTTATCGCACTCTAAACGTGTTTTCCCGTAGGAATAAGATGTTTTGCCGGGATAAAAAGTAGCCTATGTTCTTTTTTATGTCAGAGGCTATATGCATGCCAAATTTCATCCAAATCCGTTTAGCCGTTTTTGCGTGATTAAGTAACAAACATCCAAACATCCACACTTTCACATTTGTAATATTAGTTAGGATTGTCATGAATTTTTGAAAACAATTAAAATAGTGTTTATGTTCTCTGGAATTTCTCTAGTAAGTAGTAAGATGCAACAAATAAAATTTAAAAAATACGTTTTGATAAAAATCACCATTCACAGTAGGTAAAACTTAAATTAAGCAGGACCAGCTCTTCTTCTCAGTATTTTATGTCTAGTTAAATCTTTAAATTAAAGCTTTAATATAAGTAAACGTGTGGCTTAAATTACTTCAGTGGGTTTATTTTCATCTAATTTTAAATTTTGTGTCATAAAACAGCTTACTTTACGGTTTCATATAAAAGATACAAAGATTTACGCACAACGTAATGTCGCATAATGAGATTAGATTACCGACGACCTTAGTCAAGGTAGAATAATTGGATAAATCTTCCATTGTTATTGTGTACTTATATAGGTAAAGTGCAATGGCAACTCAGCGTTACCCAAGGGCTGGCTTTTACCTCGGCTCGATATAAGGTGACAATGCTGCCAGTATTTTGGGCACACTTCCAGTCGACAGCAATGCCGACAGCGTTACCCAAGGGCTGGCTTTTACCTCGGCTCGATATAAGGTGACAATGCTGTCAGTATTTTGGGCACACTTACAGTCGACAGCAATGCAGACAATTTGTTTGTAATTTTATCGCCATATTGTAAGCTGCTTAGTTAGATGTTTTTGTTTTAAGTGTATCTTATTATAGTTATTTAAGTTTTTCAAATAATTACAATTGCCGTCACGGATCTTGAGCGCTGGCTTCAAGTTGCGCAGAAGTCAAATATTCGGTCTCTTTAGTGGTGTGAAGTGAGACGTGGGGGCGGGGAGTGTCAGTGATTGGCTCGCCGCGCCATCGCGTCATAGACATCACTCCTGATTCGTTCCGTTGCTGCATGTATCTAACAACGAAGACGATTGGCTCGCCAATGTATGGAATGCGCAAAGCGATCCCCACTCTGACGCCGAGCGCTCAAGATCCGTTTCGGCAATTGTAATAAAATCGCAAGCAAATATTGTCAGTATTGTCACTATTTCATATTGAAACAGTTTTTATAAATTTCTTGCTGCCGCCCGTGGCTCCGCACTCTATCAGTATTTTTTACCTTTTCTCACAAAAAATATATCATTTTTTAAATTTTCAACTGTTTTGGCGGATTTTTTTTTAAACCACTCCACTAATAAAGAAAAAATTCCAATTTGATCTGCTGTTTGTGAGTTTTAACGAGACCATATGAGTTTGAACAGTAATTGATTTTTATACGTATAAGATCTATGAGTAATTTATGATTCGTAACAAAAAAAAACTATAAAACACAAGGTACAAGGTCCACAACCTATTAATGGTACATCTAATAAAGTTATGCAAATTAGTATCTAGTAGGTTTAAGTAGTAAACATTATTTTTTGTTACAAACTATTTATACTTAACTAACTATAATTACATAAAATTATACTAAAAAAAACCCCCAAACCACCCAATTAAAACTAAAAACAATATAAAAAACGTCATCATAAAATTCAGCATTACTGTCGACAGTTAATGTGCCCAAAAAACTGACGTCATTGCCACGCTATATGGCAATACTTTAATGTTACTAACAAAAGAAGTTCATCAACATAATTATAAATAGATTTAAAATTATTCACATTTTCCTGCAGACATAGCACAACAAATGACTTGTCATGTTATGTTATAATTGATGTTAGACCTAGATTATTTCTGCCATTAAACTCATATTAGGTTATAAGTCAATGGTTACTTAGTCATTACAGTAAGCGATGACATTAGTTTACACGGAAAACATAATCACACTTCCTCGCATATTATAAAACAAAGTCCCCCAACGCGTCTGTCTCTATGAATGCATTAAACTCATAAACTACTAAACGAATTTTAATGCAGTTTTCACCGATATACAGAGTGATTTATCAGGAAGATATATGTATATAATATACTAACTTTAGCCCGCATCTTCGCCCGTGTACAAAAAATATAGCCTATGTCACTCAGGAATAAAGCAGCTTTCTATTGGTGAAATTTTAGCATCGGACCAGTACTTCCAGAGATTGCCTCCTACAAACAAAAAAAAGACGTGTGGCACTCGGGGACTGCCGCGGTAAAGCTATTGTATTTTTTATCAACTTATGCAATAGACCTCGCCAACAGCTGCTTAACCCCACCCATCCAAAACCAGACCTCGCCAACAGCTGCTTAACCCCACCCATCCAAAACCAGACCTCGCCAACAGCTGCTTAACCCCACCCATCCAAAAGTAGACCTCGCCAACAGCTGCTTAACCCCACCCATCCAAAACCAGACCTCGCTAACAGCTGCTTAACCCCACCCATCCAAAATGAGACCTTGCCAACAGCTGCTTAACCTCTTCCATCAAAAACCAGACCTCGCTAACAGCTGCTTAACCCCACCCATCCAAAACGCCGACAGCTGCTTTCACTCATTTGTTTTCTTATTGGTCACCACGCTCAAAAAACAAATGAGTGGGGGGTGTTAGGTTATTTTCGTTACGGAATTTCTGGATTCGGTCTCCACGCTCAAGGCCCGCGATAGAAGCTATGCAATAGCTTAAAAAACAAACTTTACTTCTTTATTATATTAGTGTAGATTTATATCATAGTAGAGGAAAATCGAGGATTTCAAAGATTTGTAACTAACTTCTGTTTGAATATTTACATGTATGTCTGTTAGTCTCTTATGCTCAAACTGCTGAATGGGTTTCAAAACTAGGTACACAGATAGACCATGTCCTAGAATAGCACATAGGATATTTTTACTTCTGAATTTTACGCCAGCGCGAGCGAAGCTGCAGGCATATTATATACTATAGTTTATAATAAAACTGCCTTCTGCCAGTAACTTCGCCCGCATAAACGTAGAAAAGTTATAAAGCAGCATTCTACTGATGAAAGAATTTTCAAAATCAGTTATTACTCACATTGTGTGATTACTACCTGATGAAACAGGGGTTTTGTTTTTTCTTTATTTCAAATAAACAATTTACAATCACTTTCAAATTTTTAACCGAAAAGGAGGAGGTTCTATGTTCGGCTGAATATATTTTTTTTTTACTGTTAAGAATCAGGAAAATTATACTAATTGCACATTCCAAAGCATAGAGATTTAATATAAACACAGTACTTCAGACATCATCAAAATTAAGGCCAAAAACGAAGACCCAGGATACGGAAACACACCTACCATACCTTAGAAAAACTACTATTAAAATTAATTAACAGGTAACCTTAAGTCAAGTATAATCCACGCCAACATTTCCGCAACGATATCTGTTAAAAAAATGTTGTTTTGATATCACAAAAACCATTTATTATGGCTATTGCAAAGTACCTACGGATATGGAAAATTACTAGCCTTGTATTTCATAGAAGAAGACATTATATTCATTAAATGACTAAGTAATCCTTGTATTTTTATCTACACAAATATAATAAAAAGATAAAGTTTTTTTTTTTTGTTTGTAGGAGGTAATCTCTGGAAGTAGCCGTCGCCCTCCCCGCTAACTGTCCTATCTTACAAACTGGCGTATCTGCACTGCGTGTTCATAACATTGTTTCGAATAAGTTCTTTCTAATCGTCGTATCTGTATCGTTTACCGTTTAGAAGATAATCACGTTTTTTTTTTTTTTGCGTAAGTGCAAAAGAAGGGAATAAATAACCCATCCTCACTACCTTCGTATCTTAGGGCTACTACTAAATAAAAGAATGAGCCAAGATTAATATTAAAAAAAGACGTGTGGCACGTAAAGCTATTGAATAGCATTTTTATCAACTTATGCAATTATAATTATTTATTTATTTTATTTATGCAGTATTTTTTTTCCTTTGTTTTTTTTTTCTTTGATATTAATTGAAGTTACACTTTCACACATTGAATTGAATTTTGATTGATTGTTCACTCATTTGTTTTCTTATCGGTCAACACGCTCAAAAAACAAATGAGTGGGGGGTGTTAGGTTATTTTCGTTACGGAATTTCTGGATCCGGTCTCCACGCTCAAGGCCCGCGATAGAAGCTATGCAATAGCTTAAAAAACCTTACTAATTCATAAATAAAGCTACAGCTAACGCAAGAACATGATTTTAACGCCCGACCGAGAAACGGTTGCCCTGGGAAAATATCAATTGCTAGTTAGAGGACAGTTAACAGGGAGGGTGACGTACTGTTCCGATTGCTAAAATTCTTTCACCAATAGAAAGCTGCTTTATTCCTGAGTGACATAGGCTTATGTACGCGGGCGAGGCTGCGGGAAAAAGCTAGTCAGTCAATACAGATAATGTTATATTTCCTTGCGTGATCGCAACAAGTCTAATTTCTTAATGATGGAAATGGAAATAGATAAATTGCACTTCTTTTTGTAAGCGTAGAAAGAAACAATGGAAAAAAAACAGAAAATGCCGCGAGCGAATTAATAGCCTCCTTCTCCACTCGCCTATCGTCAACATCGAGCATGGTTTAAAATCCGGTAACTGTCCGGACCAAGCCCAAGTCGTCGACGGCGCGCACTGTTCCCGCGCGCCTCAAGGAGTTGTCAGCAACAGCAGGGACCCAGCCGGGTCGAAGCCTACTGGGGCCAGGGTTACCCGAAAGGGCGCTCGAGCCCCGGTATGAAGGCTAGAAGGAACGGAGTGGGTCTTTTAGTCAGTAAGAGTCTGACACTATCTCCCGCTCCGCCCAAGAGCGGGGGTTGTCATAGGATGATATTTGCCATCGAAAAAAAAAAAAAGAATGGTTTAAAAGCTTGTTGCTTCATCTAACGCGCGTTGGATTACGCGATGCATGATGAAGAGGCAACGCAAAAAAACACTGTTGGCATTTGGTAATTCCGTGATTTACTCGAATATTTCACAAAACTTGTTTCAGGAAATAAGTGTTTTTGAAAAAAAATTGTCGTCATTCAAGTCTTGAGCATCTATTGTTATATTTTTTTACTTTTTTTTAAATTCTTGAGTACATTATGAAGGGTCAAAGTTTATGTAAAATAGCAGATTTTTAGAGGTCTTTACTATATTAGTCTTAGATAAATTTATAAATTAATTTCAATAGAAGCCTAGATAATATCCACAAGATATCTATGTCTCCAAAATATCTAATAAAAAATCTGTAATAACGTCATAACCACGAAAGAGCGGTTGTATGAAAAACAGTAAAAATGTATGTCGAATTACATGCCCTGTCGCCATGGTCAGTCGCACACAAGACGGCTAAAAAGACGCGAGACACCACGCGCTCTTTTTGAACTTTACAAGCAATACAGCCTAACCTAGCCAAGTTACAACCGTTTCCCTAGCGTCGAACGCTTCGAGTTGGCCGCGTCGCTAATTCTTTTATTCTGACCACGTGACTGAGCGTTAAGACGACGTTATTCCCGTACATTTGAAGCTTTCTACAAGCGTTAACTATTGCAGATTAGCAACTTGGCTAGGGGTACAGGATCTTTTCTGTATGTAGATAAAAAATATTTCACACTCAAAGTGCGCACCGCGTCGCTGTCGACCGCTGCCATTTCGGTATAAATCGTCCCGTCACTGTTTTTTGTTTTAAGTATCCGAGCAACCGCAACGACAAAAAAAGAGGTTTTTTTCATGGGAAGAAACTTTTCCATTTAGAATGGAAATCTTTAAATCTTTTTGATCTTACATTGTAATTCACCACATCTAAATATTAATATTTGCTGGCATTGTTCAAAGAATTCATACGATTTACATACATAAGTACGTCACAGAAAAGTCTATCTAAACGGAAAAAAAAAATTAAGTTATATATCTATTATATCCTTTATTTTTCTTATATCATATATTTTTGATATTTTTAAATATTTTTTTTATAAAAAATACATGCCAAAAAAACATTTAAAAATATAAGAATCTATTATTATTATTATAATCTTTTAATAGCTTTATCGTGAAGTTTCTTGCCGATTCTTCTTCATAAGAAATGACCAATTGAAACCGTGCATTAGCGATAATAAAATATTATTTTTACTTGTTGCTTCTTTATCAAACATTGCGTTGTACTACGTTGTAAAAAACAATAAGTTTTTGACGTTGACGATAGACGACTCGGAAGGGCTATCTTAACCAGTTAACTCAGCAAACAAAGTTCTGGCATATACTTAAATTATCTACGAAAAAATGAGGGTAAAAAATAACCTAATACGACCTACCAAATATACACAAAAAAAAATCGGTTCCGCCTCCATCATCGGACTACCAGACGTACGGCTAGAACACATTCATTGTGCGTGCAGCTAGGGAGTGGAATTCCTTGCCGGAGTCTGTGTTTCCTGATAGCTACAACCCCGGAATCTTTAAGTCGAGAGTGAATAGGTTTCTTTTAGGTAAGCGCGTTCCATCGTCGACCGCATCGTCGCTTTCCATCAGGTCAGAGCGGTCAAGCAGGAACCTATCAACAATAAAAAAAAATCTGTTTCTGAGGAATTTGTTAGCAAACACTATGACAAGATGACACGACTCCGATGGATGCGATACGCACACGACCTGTCATTATGGCGACACTTGAGGGAGGCCTATGTCCAGCAGTGGACATCTTTCGGCTGAAACGATGACTGTGCCACGAGATTTTTAGATATCAGATTGAGTTACGCATGTCAATGAGAATTACTTTGTAACAGTCACCCAGATTGATTCGTTCTTCATTAATTATAGATAAAGAGTCTATGAACGGAAACCGGTTATACTGACGTCATTAGAAATACCCAACCACCCAAGCAATCAAAGTTATTTATAATAGATTCTCTAAATAATAACTGCATTCTTGTGTTTAAACTTTAATTCAGTCTTAGTTTTGAGATTTGGTTCTTGAAGTCCAACATACAAAGTTCAAGTTTCATAGTAATTAAGTATATTTCAGATCTTTTTTAATTTACCGTCCGATAGATAGAAAGATAATTATACTCTTTATTATTTTAAACCATAAGAAAATACAATAATACTTGTAATTGGGCGGTCTTATCGCTAAGAATGATTTTTTTACAGACAATCTTTGGATGGATTTGACAAAGAAGAAGAAAAAGATACGCAGTAGTTCTTAGTGTACTGTTTACTTACATAATATAGGGTGATTGGTAATTAGTGACCGATACTTAAACACGTGATTGTACTCATGATTACAAACAAGTTTTCCAAAGACACTTTTTATATACTCATTAGTTTTATCACAATAACAATCCAGCTGTTTGAAATTTGAGGAAGCGCGCCTTTGACCGATCAACTGTTAACCGCATTTTGTTATTGTGATAAACATAAAAAGAATAAGTAAAAAGAAAAGTTTCTTTGGGAAAGTTGTTTGTAATCATGAGTACATTCACGTGTTTATGTATCGGTCACTAATTACCAGTCACCCTATCTATATAATAACATCAGTAGACTTAAATGTTTGATTTTTTTACTGTTCCAAGAAGTAACATACTTGAGAATTTTATGTTAACCCTTCGCGATATAGAGACCAAAATTTTTGGCATTTGTACAGTACGACGATTAAGCGTTTTTTCAGGGTCATTCAAGTTGTGCAATCGACGTTAAAGGGGTTAATATCAGCTTCATAACTCCACGCGTTCCTGAGAAAAAGGAACAGATGGACAGCAAAATGATCTAATAATGGTTTCATTTTTACCGATTAAGGTACCAAAACCTAAGTGGATTCTTGAATAGTGAAAATTAGTATTGATCATAATCAGATATATACTGTTATCTACCAAACTCGATTTTGAAAGAACCTGTTTATCCTAGGCTAATGTTTTTATTGTCTCAGCTTTTGTTTTTAATAAAAACCGTTTCCGAGGCCAGTCACCGGAGAAGATCGCTTATAATTTTTCTACATTAATTTTTTGGGATGTAGGTATGGTAGACTTCAGATAGCTGGCCGTTCCGTTGAGAACTTAAACCAAATCCTCGAGGTTTATTCCAATTTAATACCAAACCTCTAATAATTAGTATTTTTAAGCCGGGAATCTTTAAGTCGAGAGTGAATAGGTTTCTTCTAGGTAAGCGCGTTCCATCGTCGACCGCATCGTCGCTTTCCATCAGGTGAGATAGCGGTCAAGCGCGAACCTATCAACAATAAAAAAAAAATTCTTTGAACGCATTCTTATTGCCTATTCTGATCGGAGACCACTATTTAAATAATTTAATTTAAAGCACGAACCCTTGCCAGTGACTTGAATTTGGTACAGTCAACTCAAGTCAAACCTAACCAAAACAAATTTGTTTCCTAATATTTTCATGTGATCGTATTAAAATTCAAAATGAGAAAGAAAAAAAGAGAAATGAGTGTCTTGCCGGTTCTTCTCCATAAGAAACAGCTAATTTGGAACCGTGCACTAGCTTCTGACGTTTTATAAGTGTCTATGTAGGCCTATGTGAAATAAAAACTTTTGAATTGTGAATTTCAAAAAAGGGATACTGTAGTCCTGAAACGCAAAAGGTGTGACCAAAGGGAGTCTCAGACTTTTAATGACTAAAACTCACCCGTGTCAGTTGAACTTTGCGTTCCGTGGCCACAGTGACCCTTTAGAATAAACCTACAGTACACCTAGAGCCTACGCTATATTGCCTACAGTACCAAGGTAAGACATTAGGATATACATAACTATAAATAATAAAAACCGGAACAACAAGATCCGGCGACGGGATAGGCCCAAAAGGGAATGGCGTGACGAATTGGACTACTACTTAAAGAGTTGGTCAGATGTAGCTAGGGACAGAGAGAAATGGATTAATTGAAAGAAGGCATAGGATTTAACGGGGGCTTTATTCGCTTGCTTTGCTTGCTCACACTAGCCCCCGTTATCCTCTTCTCTGTAGACAAAACAAGGCCATAAAAAACACTTAATTAGACAATGTATGGAGAATCTAAAGTTTTAAAACATAGTGTGAGGTTAAAAGCGATAAAACTTTAAAGTGTAAAACTTGTACTGTTATTGCATAATGGCGTCGTAAATCACTTCAATATTGTTGTTGTAAAATAACTATAAATTATATTGTTTAGCTAATAAACCTTGCCTTCTGTCTCCTCTTTGTAAATATAATAAAACTTTAATCTAACTTGCAATGTAATCGTATCTAGCTACACGAATACTGACAAATGCTTGCACTGACTGGACAGGTCCACTCAAATCTGTGTGGTTCTTTCCTCAAAAGACCATCTGACAAGAGTTTGTTTCGGTGTTTCTTCTCAGGGTAGTCTCTCAGACTACCCTCATCTAGTTTAAACTGACTAAAAACAAAATTGACGTGTAAAATGCTTTTTTTTTTAAACCTATTTGCAAAATAAAGAAAATTTATCATTTATAAATGGTAATGTCATAACAAAGCGTCGTTTATACCGCGTACGTCGAAGGACTGGAACAATCTGACTGCTGCGGTCTTCCCGTTATAATTTTTGTGTTTTCAAGAAAAGGTTTTATTAATAAAATTTATTAACTCCTTCCCAACGCTCGGGAGTTAATTATATAACTCCCTCACTAACGTTCGCGATTAAACTCGGCAACCTTCGTTTCGTTCTGAATTCAACGTGCCGCCCGCGACTTAAAGACACTGTTTTATCCCCTAATGACATAATCTACAAACAATAGTAGATTATGTGACTACGGGGTACACAGATTCTTTACATATAAATACTCAATCAATCATTTATTTTGTTAAACATAGGTGGGTTAAGGTAGTACATAAAATGAAAAATAAGTGCACTATGCTTTGCCAAAAGAATGGCGTACAAAATTAAGGCAAAAAGCCAAGTAAATAGAATAAATTATAAATGTCAAGTCAATCAGATAAAAAAAAAACATTAAAAACAGTAATAATATTAGAGTACTAGACACGTGTTTCAGGTTTCGCATAAATACTAAAACTAATTTCGTATAATAATATAAATATCGGGTTGAGAGCGTGCTAATAATTAAAAAAATCTAGAAATTTGCAGAATGACGTCAAACTGAATTCATACAATGTAAGTAATTTATTAAATTACACTATTATACAGCTTTAGTACTTTGTAAAACTATAAATAAGTAAGTATTAAATACAATACCCGTTTTATGTAATTACGTCAAGTTATTTATATATAATATGCTTGGATAATTAACTGATCTTTGACATGTTATAAATCAGCAGAGTAGCTATCTGAACTTCTAGAAATTCCCCACCACAGCAGATGACCCGAACTATTCTCAGTCACTGTCGATGCTGGCATACAGACGGTGAGCAAGGGGTAGCTTACCGTACGGTAAGAATCAAGCCCGTTGCCGGTAAAACTTTTTTTTAATTATTACTGATAGGCTTGCGTTTGACCACCATCTCACCTGATGGTAAGCGATGATGTGGTCGACGATGAAGCACGCTTGCCTAGAAGAAACCTATTCACTCTCAACTTAAATACTCCTAAGTCGTAGCTATCAGGAAACACCGATTCCGGCAGGGAATTCCACTCCTTGGCTGTACGCACAATAAATGTGTTCCCAAAACGCTTTGTGCGTATGGGTGGGATGTCTACCATGTACCGGTGGCGCAACGCTATACATCGTGTGGTCTGATGATGGAACGGACTTGGCGGAATTAGATTGTGCAATTCCAGTACACACTCCCCGAAATATAAAGGATAGAAAACCTTAAATAGATGTCAGTAAGATCGATGGGGCCAGACAGGACCAAAGCCTGCCAAGGCTTCGAATTGTTCATAAGAGTTGATGGGCCTAAAACGCAAAGGGTGACTGTAGGAGGGTTTTCATTTTCATTCAAAATGATGATACTCATCATTTTCAGCCGATAGACGTACACTGTTGGACATAGTGGGGCCTCTACCAAGAGTCGCTACAATAAACGGTACTATGCGTGTCGCATCCATCGGGTTCCCGAAACCTTTACCAGGAGGAGGGTTACTGACACTCCTTCTTGCTCCACCTAGAGCGGAAGAAAACTACAAACTACAAATTAGATCATAATATCCACTGAGCACATTTCCGGATGACAGCAATGTGGAGTACTTCGGCGCCTGAGTGTATATTGTGTTTTTGTATACTACATAGTGAGGTTTATTAAACCTCACTATTTAGTATACAAAAGTATTTATAGTTTAGTTAGTATTTAAATTTCCTACGTGTTTTTTAAGTATTGTAAAACCAATAAAATAAAAAATATCCACTAGGAATCTACATTAATATTAAAAAGAGGTAAAGTTTGTTTTTTTTTTTGTTTGCAGGAAGAAATCTCTGAAAGTGTTGGTCCCATTGCTAAATTTTTTTCTCCGATAGAAAGCTGATTTATTCCTAAGTGACAAAGGCTATAATTTATTTACACGGGCGAAGCTGTGGGCAAAAGCTGATTTGAGAATAAAAGAAACAGCCACTCAAAAAATCCCGTCGCTAAAACTACATTTTATTTGCAACTAGCTTTTGCCCGCGCGGCTTCGCTCCCGCTCTTCCCTACTTCAGCCTACTATACCCAACTCTACCCTACTATACCCTACTCTACCCTACTCTACCCTACCCTACTCTACCCTACTCTACCATACTCTACCCTACTCTACCCTACCCTACTCTACCCTACTCTACCCTCCTCTACCTTACTCTACCCTACACTACCCTACACTACCCTACTCTACCCTACACTACCCTAATTTTCATTTTTTTTCCATAAGAACCTTCTCCTCATAATAACGAACACAACAAAAAAAAAATTAGCGAAATCGGTAGCCCTAGCACGAACAACTTGCGAAAAAGTATTCGTATCGTTAACGTGAGCATTTTGTATGGAAACATGAACAGCGCCTCTGGTGTGCGTAATTTGAACTAATTTTGTGAGCACGAACTTATTCAAGTAAGTTTCGTATCGAATTCGAAACCTTAATAACGTAACCTTGAACCATTTGTATGAAGATAGCTAGCACGAAGGCAAAAAATGACGTATACTATCGTCATTGTCGAAGGCTGGTTTGCGAGTTTCTCGAAAGTTTTTTCACTGTAAATTTGACAGTGAGAAAACTTTCGTCGGAGTTTATTGGGAGCGTAAAATAATAATTTAAATGATTGTGTTAATAAATTTTGTTAGAAAATGCTTAGATTAACAAGAAGAACCCCTAGCCATAGTACAGTGTACTATTATCTTGCGGCGCGATCGATTATTAAAAGTTGAAATGTACGAAGAGAAAGTGTGTGAATTATTTAAGAACACTATATTTTTGTAAACAGAAAACAAGTTTTTCGTCTAAGTAAGGAAGCATTTTTGTATTTATGTCGCGAATTAGAAGATAAAAACAGTCTAAGATCAAGTAAAATAATCAGCCTGAAACATAAACTAAGTGTAGTAAATACCTTCTTACTTACCGAAATTTTTTACAAAAATATTTTTATGCACTATACTTATGATGGATATTTTTAATTATTATCATTAACACAAAAATAATCCTAATATCCCATTAAAACACTGACAATCAACTAAGATTTACAAAAAAATCATATTTTTTTTTTTTACTTTTTTATAAATTCTACCGCAATACATATTGCGAGTTCTCATTTTGGAAACGTTTTATTGGTTTTATTGATGCGAGAGTTAAGTTTTAGAACTTTTAGATGTAAAGAAATAAAATACAAGTTCACTTATAAACAAAATTGACCTTGAATGAGCTTCGCTTCAAAAAATGTCAAGTGTTACGCGTCGTTCGTTTAGGAACACAGTCTCACTAAACACAAAGTTTTAATAATAAATTAAACAATTATACCATTTATCTTAACTGAATATTAACTTTTACTGCAGTTTCTTCGTATCGCATCAAAATTTGAACAGTTTTAAAGTTTTAAAGGCTCCGAAATCACTCAAAACTAAATACGTATATAGTTTTTGAACGAAATGTTCAATCAATTTTAAGATCATTCGTTCAATTTTGTACATCCTTACTTACATTAGTATGACGTCACTAACGTAATCGTATCGAGGTCTCGATACTATAACGAAAGTGCTTCGTGCTTCCGACTTTAGTTATGTTCCGTTATCGTATCGACAACTCGATACGTTTACGATACGAAACCTACAAATATTCGTGCTAGGGGTCGGTCCAGGCGTTGTTGAGTTATGCGCTTACCAACACATTTTGCGATTCATTTTTATATTATAGACTAGCTGTACCCGCGCGGCTTCGCTCCCGCTCTTCCCTACTTCAGCCTACTATACCCTACTCTACCCTACTATACCCTACTCTACCCTACCCTACTCTACTCTACTCTACCCTACTCTACCCTACTCTACCCTACTCTACCCTACTCTACCCTACTCTACCCTACCCTACTCTACTCTACCCTACTCTACCCTCCTCTACCTTACTCTACCCTACACTACCCTACTCTACCCTACACTACCCTAATTTTCATTTTTTTTTCATAAGAACCTTCTCCTCATAATAACGAACACAACAAAAAAAAAATTAGCGAAATTGGTCCAGGCGTTGTTGAGTTATGCGCTTACCAACACATTTTGCGATTCATTTTTATATTATAGATTAAAAGTCATACAATGCGTTCCAAATGAGAATAGGATCGCCCGCCATGTTGTGACGTCACGATTTACTGTCAAATCGAGGAAAGAAATTAATAAACATTAATAAAAATTTACGGAAATTTTAATTTATTTATGAACTGTGAACGAAAAAAGTTTAATCAGAATCTAGTTCTTCAATTTTACTCGTCTCTAAGTTCTTTAATTTTGCCAAAATTTCTTCGATTTGACAGTACGACGAGACGTCAAAACATAAGAATCGGTCCTATTCTCATTTGGAACGCGTTAGACTGCTATACTTCTACGTCATCTATGGAAAATTCTAACTAAAATGTTGGTATTACTGACGCACCTATGACGTACACCAACATAAGAACCGGTCTCAAACCAGTCATTATTGAACATTGAACCTTCTAAGAAAAAAGTTAATCTAAGGTTATAATAGTTCAAGCAAAAACTTTGAACATGTTTTGTTTTTAATTGTAAGTTGGAAGATAATAATTATGAGTATTTTTGTGGTGTATTATGAGAAAATACGAGTAGATGTAGATAATTGTGTTTTGAGTGCAATTTAAAATGTAATTGACTTCATATTTCGTAATTTTGTCGAATAATGTTTTTGAAGATAAATATGAGTTCGAAGGCCTTGGAAATAAATGCTCAAAGTATTTATTTTCCACGCGCGCCTTAAAGAGTTGTTATCAAACCGTAGGGACCCAACAGGGTCGAAGACTACTGGAGCCATGGGCAGTGTGAAAATGGGACCCGGGGCCCTGAGACGAAGGCTAGGAAGGAACAGGGGTGGGTTTTTAGTCAGTAAAAGTCTGATACTATCTCCCACTCCACCCAAGAGCAAGGATGCCATTGGATGATTTTTCCACCAAAGAAGGAATTCAGTTAAAATTGATTTTGATAAAACATAGCAGCATCTAACTCGTCTTCATTCAACTCAAGGGCTGGCTTTTACCTCGATCAGAGATTAAGTGTTGCCATATAACGTGGCAATGCCGCCAGCGTTTTGAGCACACTTCCAGTCGACAGCGATGCGGAGGATTTTTTTGATGCCATATCGTCGCCCCCACTAATTGTCGTATCTCACAAACTGGCGTATCTGCACTGATATTACAAACGTATTCATAACATTATTTCAAATAAGTTCTCTCTAATCGTCATATCTGTATTTTGTTTACCGTTTAGAAGATATTCAAGTATTTCGTTTTGCGGAAGTGTAAAAGAAGGTAAAAAATATCCTCACTACCTTCGTAATTAAGGGCTTTAGGGCCACTACTAACTAAAAGAATATGCCACGATTAATATAAAAAACTTATTAATTCATTTATAAAGCTACAGCCAACGCAACTACAGAACATGATTTTAACGCCCGACCGAAAAACGGTCGCCCTGGAAAAATATCAATTGCTAGTTACGACAGTTAGCAGGGAGGGTGACGAACATTTTTATGATTTTTTCCCCCAAAATCAATAACTGCAAATTAATAGAAATATAACCAACTTTGTACAGAAGTGATAGAATTTTGTCTGGTATCTCATGAACGGAACAAATTACACATTAGATGTAAGAATGTCATATTTAAGAAAACTGGCCCTTGTGAGTCGGACTCACGCACGAAGGGATTAATGATAAATCGTCCAGCGTCCTGCTAGCAGGACTTTCAGTCCTTCCGGTAGGACGCACCTTTTTTAATGAATATTACGTGATCGGTCCTGTTGGTAGGATTTGTAAAAGTACAAGTTGATAGTCGGTTTCTTTCTGATTGTAGGAGTGTTTGTTGCATCATTCTAGCATCATTGTGAGCGAGATGGCCACGATATTTAGCCGTGGAGATCGCGTGCGCTCGCTAGAATCTCACTGCGATGCGCCGGGAACGAATAACGCGTGGGGTCGTCAACAATTTGGTGATGCATTTGCAACATCTTATTGTTGTGGCTGACATTTTATTATCAAATTCGTTTTGTAGAAGATCACATGTAAGAAGCACTTTCAAAATTCGCAACCACAAAAGACAACAGAAAGTCAGCTACTACTGTAAAAATTATTATGCGGAAAGCGATGCGTCTTCTGTGCTCCTCAAACAGAGCGCAATTGTTTCGCATACCATGTAACAAACGGAATTGCAGCTTAATGTTTTTTTTTTCTTTATTATTTTTCTGTTGATTAAAAACTGTAAAATGATCAATCACGAGTTTAATTTTTATTAGCCAACTTATCTAACGCAAAAGCAATTAGAACCCGATTGAAGCTATCAATATCAATAACAATTTCGTCCAAAACGATCAAATTGTTTAGGAGGAGACAAACACAATTACAGAAGAATTATAATTATATAGAAAGAAACACAATAACTTTTTCCCGCGTCCACTTAGACGAAACCGCGTGAAAAGTATTGAATGGTATAATACTTTATAAAATAAAAAAATGAATTCTACAATTGTAATTACAACATTGAGTACCTACCAAAAGAATATAAACATATCAATATATTAGAACAATAAATTTATGTTACCTACCTTATCGTTTATTTCAAATAAATAAATAATTAAAAGTGGGTAGTTCAAAATGTTTGTTTCCCCTGATTTAGTAATTTGTCTGAGTCGTCCTGCCAGTAGTCGGCGTGCTGCCAGAAGGACGAGCGTCAAATTTCATACAAATTAAAGTCCTGCTAGCAGGACTTTAAAAGTCCTTCCAGAAGAGCTTCTAGAAGGACATTTTTTTGGACGATTTATCATTAAAAAGAATTTTTCAAATCGGATGACAAGCGACGAAGTTATGCGCGAACATACATAAAAAAAAATACAAACATCCGAATTGAGAACCTCCTCCTTTTTTAGGAGTCTGTTAAAAAATCACGTTCGTTGTATGGGAAACCCACTCAAATATTTACTTTATTCTATTTTTAGTTATAGGGTTATAGCAGCAAGAGAAATACATAATCTGTGAAAATTCTAACTGTCTAGCGTTCTCATCATCATCATTTCTGCCAATAGACGTCCACTGTTGGACATAGGCCTCCCCCAAGCTTCGCCACAACGAACGATCATGTGCGTCCCGCATCCATCGGATTCCCGCTACCTTCACCAGGTCGTCGGTCCACCTTGTAGGAGGCCTTCCAACGCTGAGGCTTCCGGTACGCGGTCGCATACTCTCCAGAACTAGCTTTCTCGTTTCATGAGATACAACCTGGAGAGACGAGTCAAACAGTGAAATCCAAGTAATACGCGAGATCCTATTTCTAGGACTTCACTGTTTTACTCTTTTGGTTACGGAACCCTAAAAAGAGAGAAATAACAAGTATCTACAGCACCTCCACATATTACAATTGCCGGCACGGATCTTGAGCGCTGGCTTCAAGTTGCGCAGAAGTCAAATATTCGGTCTCTTTAGTGGTGTGAAGTGAGACACGGGGACGGAGAATGTCAGTGATTGGCTCGCCGAGCCATCGAGTCATAGACGTCACTCATGATTCGTTCCCTATTCTTGCTGCATGTATCTAACAACGACGACGATTGGCTCGCCAATGTAAGGAATACGCAAAGCGATCCCCATTTTGACGCCAAGCGCTCAAGATTCGTGACGGTAATTGTACTATATTAAATCTTTTTTCGCATAAACACGTTGCAAACGCAAGTTGTTTTTTTATCTCCACTTCAGTCACGTTAAGCTCCCGGCTCTGGGCTTCCCGACGCGATGACCTTTGCAGATGGTAATTTCCATGTACAAATAAGATGTAAAAATAACATACAACGTTATGCACAATGTTGGAATGTCTTGCGACAGGATCCAAACATTTTTTTTGCTATTTTTTTTTATTTGAGTTTAAGTTTTGTTGTGGTTTGATATCATTTTTTTTAAATAAAATGTTGCTATTTCGTTTTGGACGAACATGTCCATTGTATCTATTTTAAGTAATTTGACATCAAAAAAAATAAAATTGTATTAACTCAAGCCCTGCAGGCCTAGTCAAGTACAACCATTTTGTTTCGATATTCTTGCGTCGATCGCCTCGAGTCGGCCACTCCTCCGTATCCTTTGTTCTAACGTCATCTCAGCGCTCAATCACGTGGTCAAAACAAAGGAATCGGAGGCGTGGCCGACTGGAGGCGATCGACGAAAGAGAATCAAAACGAAACAATTGTAACTTAGCTAAGAGGTCTGGTTTTTTTTCAAATTGCAACGTGAGACCTAATTTTTATCAACAATATTTTTTTATAACCTTTCAAATCTGAAAATAGAGAAAAAAAATTTACAATGATGTTCTTGTCTTTAGTCTTTACTATGGCCCTAGGACATAACTTTGGCACAAGTATATTAACCAAACACATTTCCTACCACCGCCTTCGCTTGCATTACGGCTTCGCAGACGAAGTTACCAAGTCTTTACTAAGTAGCATACAACAATACGACTCAACTTAATACACTTAAGAGATAACTTTAAATTTTCATGGAATGAACGGGATTTGTCAACGAAAGACAAAGTTTCTTCAATGGCTGTCCAAATTTAACCGTAATGTTCACAGACACTTTCAACGCGGGTTACCAGATGAAAAAATCAAAAGTCCGGATAAAAGGCCCGATTTCCATTTAAAAATCCTGAGATTTTATACAGTTTTAGAATTTGTCACACTGCGAATCTAATTTACTCGTTGCCCATTGCACTCAAAGTGGTGGGGGTGGCAGCGGAACCCCCTTTTGCCAAAGGGAGATTAATTTTAGTTTATTTAACCTTTTATTAAGTTTTTTTTTAATAATTTGTTTTAGTTTGTTAACTTTTTTGTGTATCTAAGCCGATTTTTATTTAAAATTCTAAAAATCTTGAGATTTGAAAAATCCGGCCGCAATCTTGAGAAGAGTCCAAAAATCCTGAAATCTCAGAACAAATTCTGAGATATGATAAATGATATTTATTTTGTAAATAGGTTTAAAAAACACTTTTACACGTCAATTTTTTTTCGTCAGTTTATGCTAGATGAGGCCGGTGTTTCCTATCTGTCTACCCTGTGAAGAAACACCGAAACAAACTCAGGGGCCAAAGTCTCTTTTAAAGTCCATACAGTAAATATGTAATGGTCAAATCACATGAGAACCATGCAGATTTGTCTGAGATGGTCTTTTGAAGAAAGAACCATGCAGATTTGAGTGGACCTGTCCAATAAGTGTAAGTATTTGTCAGTATTCGAAAAGCTCAACTTAGGACTACTAAGGAGCTCTACGACTTGACGAACAATACCAAAGAAAGGACATTTGGGTAGGCCGCATAAAATACTCAAATTGCCAGACATACGTTAAAATTACTGAAAAGAAAAGAAAAAGCAATCAACATAGTCCTCACATTTACAATAATATAAGGAAATTGATAGTTTACAAAATATTTAGCAAAGTAAATATTTATGTCAAAGAAAAAATAAAAAAATACTTTAAGTACGTAAAATGTATACATGTCAATTTGTAAAATAAAAATAATCTCCAATGTCAAATTGTAAAAAAATAAATAAAATAAAAAGAAAAAGCACATTTGAAAATAAAAATAATTAAAAAAATACAAAAAGAAGAAAAATAAAAATGACAACAGTTGTAGTAGGTACTGGAGCAGGTCAATCCCAAGCCTTTTCGTCCTGAATATAGTCCTTTACAGAGTAAAAAGCCTTTTGACAAAGTTTTCGTTTTACAAATGATTTGAACTTATTAATATTAAGGCTTAGTTGTTGAATATGGTAACCCTACTGTCAACTAACTTCAACATTTTAAGTTTCAGCTTACTTAAGCGACTTGCTTCAACATTTCAGAAACTTTAAAAGTTTTGAGCAGGGTAGGAACCTACTACTCTTTAAAAATGGTTTTTATGAAAGAAAACTTTTTGGTCTTTGTCCTTTAACTTTTTTTATTTTATATAATAGATTTATGATTAGTTAGAATCGATTAAAAATATTATTAGCTACCAGCTGACCGTCGACTTCGTACCGCCTAACAATTAATGTACCTAGTATATATATATATATATATAATTATATAAAATTAGTTACTAGATTAAAAAAATCGCGAATCTTAGGGTCAGATTCGCGACTTTTTTATCGAGCTACTTCTTACGATTTCAAACGTGTATGTCTACGAGATTACGTCACTAAAATATTTGAAAATTACAAAAAAATAATAGGGCTTGTTTTACAAAAAATAGTTGGTTTTTTTTTTAAATAAAAATAAAATCGCTGTTACGGGGCGCGAAATCCCTACTCAGTGACTACAACCAGCCCATAATCACAAAATAGATAGGTACAGAAGTCAATCTACATACAAAGCGCGCTCGAGCAACGCACACAGAGACACCGCTCACGGACACGATATCTCGGAGCGTCTCGGACCACTCGTCGAACAGTTCCGGCTCAAACGCTCATTAGTGTGCGTCCATCGAGCGTAGGTATAAAAAGTGAAGTACATACATGAGATTTTTTTCTGTAGCTATCTATTTTGTGCCATAATGTACAAAAGTTATCTACATTCATTTCGTGCATTTTACATGATGCGCGCAACTAAAAACTTTGAAAGATTCATTAGGTCTCGAAACTTAAACAAAAAACAAACATCACAAAAATAAAGACTTGTAAAAAAGGATGAGGCTATTAATAAACACACAGATGACAAAATCCTTGGAGTAATCGAGAAGACATTATTTTTATCCAGCAAATGACTATTGAGCTTATAAGGAAGATGATCAATATGACACTGAAATTTATGGTCAAGCTACCACACCTTCACCTTGACACCGATTGCTTACACTTTCTTATGGTATAAGATTTATGTAATTGATGTGATCTAGTGGCGTAGCTAAGAATCCAACAGCCCCAAAGGGACCCCCGATTTGTCTGCCCTAATGGCAAACAAATCTGGAGTCTTTTTTTTACATGGGAAATTATTAAACAACTTTTATTGTTCTAGTTTGAGCGAGAGAGTGTCAAATTTTTACCGACTAAAATATAGCATATAATTATAATACTTGAGCTGCCATGATTTTAGTAGTGTTGCAATCAATTTTATTTACATTTCAAAAGGGAGAGAATTCGACACCTCCCTTATGGTCATAAGGCAAAACAGTGGATTGTTTCGGGAGAAGCGTTATTGTATTTGTTAATTACGTAAGTAATTTAAGAAAATCCTTTTAACCTATGTATTAGTTTTAAGTGATCAATAAAACAGTTCATGATCACAGTGACAGTACCAAACGTCAGATGTAATCAGAGACAATGGCATTTATTTTTTATTTTGCATTTTTTAATACAAGTTTATTTAAAAAGTATGTTACGATTTTTAAAAGGATTGCTAATCAGTTTTTCGGGGCCCCCTAATTTGGAGGCTCCGGGGCCCTTTACCCCGCCTAGCCTTTCGATAGTTACGCCAGTGTAATCGGGCTCTTCTTTAACCGTATTCGGACGGATGTACAAGTACTTAAAGTAGATGTAACTACTGGTTTACGATATGCAATTATATATTGAAGGTCACAAGGGATTGCCATTTTTGCTGTGTAGTCTGGTAATTTTAAACACTTGTGGTTGCTTCTTGAAATTTTCAAGGTAAATCGGTTAAGAATAAAGTATCCCGGTGATTTATTTAACCTGGCTATGTTATTATGTAAATTGCCAAAATTATTCTCAGGGTGACATGTGTAATTTTATGACATCTGGTCTTCGATTACAGCATCGAATTTGTCTGTTGCGGTCTTCCCGTCTGACAATATTTAATTGTCTATAGGCTAAAGTGAATATACTCATAATAAACCAGTGCGTTTCACCATCAACGATTGCATCACTGCTTACCATCAGATGGGATCGCAGTCAATTTAAATGAAATCTACACTAATATAACAAAGAGATAAAGTTTGTTTTTTGTTTGTTTTTTTTTTGTTTGTAAGAGGTAATCTCTGGAAGTACTGGTCCGATTGCTAAAAATTTTTCACCCATATAAAGCATAAAGCAGCTTTATATGGGTGAAAAATTTTTAGCAGTTTTATTGAAAATCGGGAATATTAAAGGGCTAACTAATTATGCAAGCTTATTATGATGACCCCTGAGTTTGTTTCAGTGTTTCTTCTCAGGGTAGTCAGCTAGGAAACACCGGCCTCATCTAGTTTAAACTGACGAAAAAATTGACGTGTAAAAGTGTTTGTGTTTTATTTACAAAATAAATATCATTTATAGAGTCTGCCTAATAAGTTAAACGACTTGGGTAATTATTAGGATTTAATTAAATCTGATGTAGTCAACACGAGTTCAATAATCAAGGTTGATAAAGAATTACAGATCATTGTTAACTAACAGAATATATATATATATATTTAAGTATGCTTAACCTAACTATACACACTAAAGGCTACTCCCTACTAAAATATGGCGTCATAAAACTCCTTCGCATCGCTGTCGACTGGAAGTGTGCCCAAGAGGCTGGCGGCATTGCCACGTTGAATGGCAATGCTTAATCTCTGACCGAGGTAAAAACCAGCCCTTGGGTCACGCGAAGTGTCAACTAAGCGTCTTGACAGTTCTTTATAAAGTTTATGAGCACTCGGACCCCACGGCCCAAGAGTTTTAACCCCAAACGGCTCAAAAATATAACTGCCAACAAGGTTGTTACTAACAGAAGAACCTTAAAAAAAGTATCGAATATAAGTATTTTTTAAATGATTAAATATTATACAAAATTCCCAAGTCGGTTGACTTGCTCGAGTCCCGGTATGAAGGGCTCCAGCCCCGGTATGAAGGCTTGAAGGAACGGGATGGGTTTTTTAGTCAGTAGGAGTCTGACACTATCTCCCGGTCCGCCCAAGAGCGGGGGTTTTCATTGGATGATTTTTCGGTTGACTTATTACACAGAGTATAGTCTATTTCCATGTCACAATAACCAACAGATTACTTAAGAAATATAATAATAACTTCACATAACCTTGACTCGATCCATGCGGAAACAAGATAGAAGGTGTTTGCAAACAATGGCATTAGATATTAATATTCATAATCTTATAAGAGCTATATTAATATGGACAATGAACTAATAATAATTGCAATTAGCTAGAATGGAAACTGTAAACAGTATGGAAAAACAAAATGGAGATAGGTTCTCAATGAAAATACATAGTACCATTTTGATAGAAGTGGAGACATTTTGTCGTAGCGACCGAGGGGTAATTCGCCCGAGCAGCAGGTGAAGGTGATGTGGAACCGCATTAGTCCGGGAAACAGTGCTTAAAGCGGCACGGATGAGAGCGGGTGAGGAATTCGCCTTAGCCACAGGCGAGACTGATATGGAGCCGCACTAGTGCGGGAAACAACCAATGCTAAAAGCGATACGGATGAAAGCGGGTTTCGAGAATTAGTACCTATTGAAAATATTTTTTATTACAAGATAATTTATTTCATAATGAAGTAAGAATAAATATCGTAGAACTATTTACTCAAACATGCAAAAAAAAAAAACAATCATTAACGTTCAAAAAATTCTGAAAATTATTTGTTACATAACACACAAGCGGTGTCTGACTTTTACTGACTAAAACCCACACGTTTGATCCTTCTTTGCCTTCAATTCCAGGGCCCCGTGGGTTCATTTCCACTTAACCCATGGCCCCAGTAGGCTTCGACCCTGCTGAGCCCCTACGATTTGCTGACATATAGAATAGAATAGAAATACTTTTATTCGGTACAGACACAGCACAACGGTTACATACACAAAGTAATTAAGAATAAAAGTACAAAGTACGCCGAGCGTGCCCGCACCGAAAGAGTGACCAGTTCAGCATTTGCTGGGCGTTAGACAACCAGCGCTGATTTTCAGTTGGCACCCCGCTGTGACGCACGGACTAGGGTGAAGCATTTATATAATTATCATATCATATCATCATCATATCTCATAACCATGACGCGCGCGTGGAACACGCCGTCGACGACTTGAACTCAGTCCGGACGATTACCGAACGACCGGACGGCGTGCTACCCATTGCTCACCATCTTCACCTATGTTGACATCTTATCTCCCGCTCTGTCATTGGATGATTTTCGTAACTTAAAAAAATAAAAAACTATCTTTCTGACCTGTCGCCATATCTGCCCATGGTATGACAGTCATTCACATTACTTAATAGCTACATCATTCGTGGTCAGTTTCTACGGCCTTCGATCTGACCACTGGTTAACCTTAGTGATCGTTGTATTAAGAAAGGTACACGAGTGTTTCATCATTATCGTAGCTACTGTAAATTTCCATTGATTACAAGTCTCTAGAAAGGGTAATCAATTTTTATAAGTGGAAAGAAACCTGAAAGTTCAAGTGTGGGTTTGTGAACGAAAGATCGTAACTTGGATGTCCATTATTCTATTATATTCTCTGTGATATATATCTTAATTTTTACTATAAGTTCTATGCAAGGTTAAGCACAATTTTTAATTCTAATTATTATTTTTAAAAATATTCAGGCTTTAGTTTTGAAGTTATTTACTTTGATCTCCTTTTAACTTGTTTTAATCTTAGATATTATTTTTTTATAAGTATTTATATTATTCTTATGTACCCTTTGTTACATCATCTCCAGTGGAAAACAGCAGTTTTACATTTTTATCTCCGGCTCCAAAGATACAGGCGCCGCCTAGTTTGGGGACCACCGTATATTACATAACTGAAGCCCGCAAATAGTTACAGACCTATAAATACGATAAGATTATTTAATTTAAGGTACAATTTGTAACAATGGCTCAATTAATTATCATTTATTATTTTTGGATTTTGCGGTTTATGCTGAGATTGATACCTTTTTGATGTCATACTTTTTTGATCGAGTCTGCTGGAGGAGCATTTTCACCTCATCACGACTTATTCTCGAAAGACGTTCAAAAATGGACTCTGAAGAGTACTTTTTATGCTTTATAAACACCACTTATTACGCACATCTAATTGGTAGTTCCCTTTATCAAGTTAATAATGGCTTTCTCTTCCCAGAATTTACGCTAATTATCATAACAAACCTAGTATTCATGCGAATGACGTCTCAATATAATTAATTTCTACATAATGTCAACAAGACACTGGCCTCGATGTGTACCATGAGAGCGGAAATGTAGGCTATCAATGTTATTGGAAAACCCCTACTAACGAACTTAATCAAAGGATGAGTGAATTATCGATTTATACATTCGTCATCATTATTATTGCAGTCGAAAGTTGGACACAGACGTCCTCAAAGCGCTGCCAAAAAGCCCAATCCTGTGCATCTCGCATCCATCGGATTCCCTGTATCCTCACCATCACCTGGTCATCGGTTGATCTTGTGGGACGCCTTCCAACCTGCGTCTATTGGTACGTGGTCGCCACTCCCAGAACCTTTTGGTCCCATCTCTCTCATCATCTGCGAGCAGTGTAGCCTACCCACTGCCACTTAAGTTTGACGATTCTACGGGCTATACAGGGCTCTCAAGGGCAGACTGAATGCAGGGCTCCACCTTTAATAGAGCACCAAGGCCTTGGAACGCAAAGGGATATTGAAGGATCACAGAAGGAAAGCCAGTAAAATTCTGAAACTCTCTCACACTCCATCCAGAGAGAAGTGAGAGCGAGAGGAATTACGAATTTTTGTTGGTACAGTATGAGGATCGAAGAATGTAAATTAAAATTTTCCTAACTCGTGAGTCAATACTTATAAAGTATTTACTCACGAGATGGGTCATTTACTTTATACCAATACCTATAAAGTAAATGACCCATCACAGTTTCCACGAACTTGACACTATATTTTCCCAATGTCATTGTAATATTATTATTACTTAGAATTGAATGACATTATTTACTTTATAAGCCGGTTGTAGTCACGGAGTTTTTTTGTAGAGGTTTTTCCCGGTTCTATGTCGATTTTGCGGCTCCGTAACGGCCATTTTATTTTATAAAAGAAAACATAGTAACTTTTGAAGACTTTTTTTTACTAGACCCTTTTAAAAACATGCTTTATTATTTTTTATAACTTTCAAATATTTCCGTAATGTTTGAAATTGTAAGTTAGGGTCTGATTAGTGATTTTTTTTATCAAGCCGACAAATTATATCTTGTTTTGATTTTTGCCCAGCGGTTAGTCATATGGTCAATTTCACTAAAATAATTTTTCATGGTGATTTCTTTTTTTATTTTTTTTTTATTTTTATTATCGAATTCTACTGTATGTGTGAGGTACGAATAAAAGTTTTTTCTTTCTTTCTTTCTTCTTTCTTTTCTTTTTTTATTTGTGGATTTTCAGAGGTTCAAAAAGGACGGAATTACCTGGCCTTAAACAAATGGTAATCTCATACAAATAGTATTGTGTTTACCACTACAGCTGAGTTATGGGGCTTCCAAATTAACTATTAAATACACCTGCCACCTCAATGAACTGGGTTCCTCTTAGTAAATGAGTTTTGAAGTTTATTCAGTTTATATTCTGGTAAGTTTTAATATGTAAACTCAAGATTTTTTTTGGGTTGTTTTAAATGTTTCGATTCTTTGTCTATCAATGTTCGTTGGTCTTTCTGAAAATCTTGACGGATAGTCAAAAGCCAGGATTTTTTTTCATAATATCATAAAATAATAAATCCTTACTAATATTATAAAAGCAAAAGTGAGTTGGTTTGTTTGTTTGTTACGTCTTCACGCCTAAATGGCCAAACCGATTTTGATGAATTTTGGTACAGAGATAGTTACGACCCTGGACCCTTTCTCCCCATTTTCTCACATTTTTTTAAGTGAGAAAATGGGGAGAAAGGGCGGGCGAAGCTGCGGGTAAAAGCTAGTAATCGAATAAATTGACGACGATTACATAAAAACTATAACGCTTGTTTCTGTCGAGCCGAATGTTAGGCCAGTTTTTGTTTGAAACGGAAACTCCTGCCATAAGCAGTTTTTTTGGGTGAAATGATCTAAATTGGAACCGAAACTGGAACCAAAATCGAATTTTGGGTCGGTCTCTACTTATGTAATATAGAAACTAACGTGAGTAATTTTTTAGGTGGGAAAATCATCCAATGACGTCCCCGCTCTTGGACGAAACGGGAGATTTTGTCAGACTTTTACTGACTAAAAACCCACTCCTGTTCCTTCGTTGCCTTTCGGACCGGGGCCGAATCTTTCTTTCAGAAACAGATAAAGAAAAAGAAAGAAAAAAAAAAAAACGTGTTTATTTACGTCAAACATGGCGCATACCATAAAACAATATAAATAACAATATCGACTAAAAAGTAGCACGTAAGTAAGATATGCGTCACATCCGCGCAAGACGGCCAGCGTTCAGTACCCCTAGCCAAGTTGCTAATCTGCAATAGTTAACGCTTGTAGAAAGCTTCAAATGTACGGGAATGACGTCGTCCTAACGCTCAGTCACGTAGTCAGAACAAAAGAATTGGCGGCAAGGTCAACTCGAAGCGTTCGTCGCAAACGAAACGGTTGTAACTTGGCTAGGGGGGCAGATCCTTGGCCCCAGTAGGCACTTGCATTCTGCAGTCCTACAGTGCGATTAGAATTTAGGTGGGTTCAAGGCTAGAGGCTCACCATCAGCGATTGCATCACTGCTTACCATCAGGTGGGTCAGTCAAGCACTAGTTTATAATATTAAAAAACAAAGTGGTGATGAAATAAATTACAAAAATAATGCTGGTTAGGTTTCCATCAGCCCATCGAACCCATGACCTATCACTGTACTATCGCGGTCATTTCTGCCTAATCACTGACAAAAAATTCCGTTTGAATCCTGCAGCGCGGCGCGGCGCCAAACCAAAACCTTTGAAGTTTTCGTTTTGAGTGCAAGCAAAAATTGACTTACTGGTCGTCAGGCGGAAGTGTCTTTGATCGTACAAAGCTTAGGTACAAAGTTATTTTTAAAACAAAAATTGGAGTGTTGAGTCCGTGAGTGCAATATAAATACCCACTTACGTTCAATAACGTTCGTATTTACGGAGATTCCGTATTCCGAATACCGCAAAGAAAGGTGTTACCCTTCAAACATACGGTCAAGAAAGATACTGTCAACTTTAATTGAAGGTTACCAATACATTATGTTTATAATAGGATTTTCCTTCCGCACAGCTGATGCGTCAATTGATTTATAGTTTATGTTATTTACTGCAGTTCAACGTCACATAATTTATATTGATATGTAAACATAAATACTGTTGGAATATAACAAAAACAAATCCATCCTGCTTCAACACTATGGTCTTTCTCTTTCTAAACCATAAATATTGTATTTAATTGGTCTTAGCCCCTCGTCAGCACTTGACTGGAATCCCTAGTATGGTTATAGTTACTGTATCCCACTAGCCTTGCTTAGGAGCACACGTCTCACGTGATGTTACTGAAACACACCTTCCCAATATAAAGAAAAGGATAATAAACAGTTATTATTGAAATCCCTAAAATGAAGTTTCTCTTTGGTGTCCTAACCCCAACAAATACAACATCAGTTTTAGAATATATGAAACCCGAAACATGAGTCTAGTATTTTTATGTTTATAGAATCTAAGTATAAACATAACTCTATCATGAAAAATCAAAAAGTTATAAGCTTGTTATGCCAGCAAAAATACATAGTCACCGGGCCATCCAGGCGACTGAGGGGTTGTTTTGCACTTGCACCTAGCTGCTTACTGACGCACTATGACCAGCCGTGACCTGTGTTGTGCTTAGTGTCGGTGGTGTCCAACTTGTAACCTTTTAAAATATTTTTGGAAACAAATATGACATGGTGTAAACATTATTGGAATTCATTCAGTGACTGATTCTGAAAAAACTATATAGGGTGACTGGTAATTAGTGGCCGACAAGTATGCACGTGGTTGTGTTGTGTATTGTGTGTGTGTTGTTGTGTGTTGTTGTGTTGTGTTGTGTCGTGATTGTGTTGTTGTTTGTTGTTGTTGTTGTGTGTTATGTGTGTTTGTGATTGCGTGTATTATTTTAAGCTCTTATCCATCCTAAGGTTGTCTGGTAGATATCGCTTTCAGCGATAAGACCGCCATAATTGTACCCACAAGTTGAAGTTTTTGTATAAGCTGTATTACTTTTTGGTGTACAATAAAGTCTATTCTATTCTATTATATTGTACTCATCGTGATTACAAGCAATTTCCCTAAGAAACGTTTTTTTATACTCATTAGTTTTATCATAATAACAAAACAGCTGTTCGCGCAAATTCGCGCTCGCCGCGGTCACCTGCATCGGTTCGCAATGTTGTTTGTTGAAATATTGGTTCGGAGTGCGGTCCATAAGATTCTAAAAATGCGTCTCCAGCATCACATTTCTAGTGCATCAATCAGCGTCCAAAACTGCAGCACACTGCTCGCAAAACAGATGGTCGATGGAGATGAAAGGTTTTTGAATGGTGGCCTCGTACCAGAAAACGCAGCGTGGACCGATGACCTGGTGAGGGTCGTAGGAATCCGATGTATCCGAGACGCACAGAACCGATCATTATGGCGACACTTGAGGGAGGCCTATGTCCAACAGTGGATGTCTTTTGGCTAAAATGATGATGATGAATCAGCGTCCACATCTCAGTTCCATACAGACAAATTGGAAGACGAAGCACTTCATGAATCGAACTTTTGTATTTCTGGCTATTCTGCTGATTAAGTAAGTACTTATAATTATATAATATATACGAGTATATATGGTCAGTATGTATTTTCTTTTGCGATATTTATTCTACTATAAGTATGTTTATATTTATGATAGTATACACCGCTAAATTTTAATCGTTTTAATCCCGTGGAGGGTCGATCCGGTACATGAAACACTATCGATTTGTAAAGATAAAATTTAAAAATAAAGTACCTCTTTTTCAAAACTCGTATTAATTCACGCATGTACGAAATTAGTATCTTTAAGAAAACGTCAGCTGAGCGAGTTCAATGACCTGTTGACGAGTTTTGAAAAAGAGGTACTTTATTTTTTTAATATTATCTTTACAAATCAATAGTGTTTCATGTACCGGATCGATCCTCCACGGGATTAAAACGATTAAAATTTAAGGGTGTATATGTTGCAGGTATATTCTTATAATAATTGTTTTGTTTGTTTCTTTTTCCTTTCACTTTTACACACGGTGTCTACATCTCTTTTTTCCAATTCTCTTTTCGCGGGTATGCTGGAAGAGATTTCTTTAGAAATAAGCATCACCTATGTACCTATTTTTCTGTTTCCGTCTTCTTTTCTTATAGAAGTTAAGTGTGTACATGAATTGTTAAATAAATAAAAATACTTACAAAATAAAAATACATAAATCCTGTTAAACCAGAAAACCTTGTAATTACATAATTCCAACATTCGAAACACAATTTAACAAAATGTAGAATGGAAATGAACTATTTCGAACACCTGGGCCACAAATTCCGCTTCTAACTTATTGCTTTGATTATTTTAATTAACATAAATTATTATTTGTGACTGATTTGTATTCATCATCATCATTTCTGCCAACAGATGTCAGTTGTTTGATAAGCTGTCTCAAGGAGTTGTCAGCAACAGCAGGGACCCAGCTGGGTCGAAGCCTACTGGGGCCAGGGTTAGTTTCGAAAAACAGCTCGAGCCCCGGTATGAAGACTAGAAGGAACGGGGTGGGTCTAGATAGGAACCTAGATAAATATTGTCTGTAACCGAATATCATCATAATACGTTGGAAATATGCTCCAACTGCAAACGAGCGTGTGTATTACGTTTGTATGGAAATTCATCCGTCGCCGGCCCCTTAAGTTTGGAGATTATACAGCGCCCGCAAGGGTTGGCTTAATGCAGGCCTTCGCCTTTAAAACAGGCACCACTTCGATTTCGACAAGCTAATTTAAACAAAAGAATATCTACCACTAGAATCATCAAAATAATGTAATTTTCATAAAATCTGACTCAACGTTTCAAAAATATTATCACGGTAGGTGAATAAAAACTACACAATATAATTATATAACGACTTAAAATTATACATTATTCATAATACCTACTTACTTAGATACATTACAAATGGTAAGCAAAAAAAACTTACTAACTTCAGCAAAAACAAACTTCTTTTTATAAAAAAAAACGCGTGAGAATAAGATATTTTTATGTATTGATCATATTCAATTATATTATAATTGTTTTTCTGTTTAATCAGTTTTTTTATAAGATGCAATATGTAATAAATAAATAAACGTAGTCATTTAAATAAGTCAAATGAATAAATAAACCTATTAAAAGTGTTTTATAAAACCTATTTGCAAAATAAATATCCTTATCATTTTAATTTCAATTAAGAAAAATAATACCAGCTATTGTTTTACATAGTCAGTTCTATTTTTATTAAAAAAAATAATATCGGCTGTCCCTATTTATGTAATTTATGTAACACAGTAAATCACAGTTGCAATCAAACCTGATTTTTTCTTTTTTGTTGTTTAGATTCATCAAATAAAATACTTATGCCAAATGAAACTTCGGGTATGATAGATATCCTAGGCCACCATACTGTTTTTTATCCACGGGAAAGAGAAGGAATGTCGTGCACTCGGGCCATGGTAATCCGTAGCCTTGGAACACAAAAACCAAATAAAGAAACACAGATGGGTTTAGTCAGTAAAAGTCTGACACGCCTTCCTGCTCCATCCTAGAGCGGGAGAAGTCAATGGATGATTTTCCACCTAAAAAAGAGCCCTATTCTTAATTTTAACACTGTTACAATGTCGGGTCGTAATAAATGTTCTTTACTAAATATGTCATAACTCGTTAAAGTCGGTTAAATCGTGTCACTTCACTTGAGATAATGTCCAACTCGAACACAAAATTACGTGAATTTTAGTGATGTGACCATTTAGAGTCGATGTTTTTTGGTGCCTAAGTTACTTATCTTACATGGGATTTATTTAGTTCATACATCGTTATTGTAGTCAAGCATTAGTTCTAAAAATCTAAAAGTAATTTTATCATGCTCGTCGAAGCGAATCTCTGAATACAGGCTACATAACTCAAGTAATTTGTTAATAAATTAATCGATCTTCAATATTTACATATTTGATAGCTGTAATTGCCTATGTATAATAATTCCCAGCTTATCTAGTTAAAAAATTACATCTTAGGTATGATTTATGACCATTTTTGCTTAGATAGATTTTAATAAAGGTTGACAAACAATATTTTTTTTAAGGTGGGTCTTTCTATGACTTCCACTCTAGGGTGGAGCGAGAGGGTGTGTCAGACTATTACATTTTTCGTACATGTCGTTACCGTAAATATATATTTTTTTCTACCTTACCATCCGATACTAAGCTACAAATTGCATAAAAACTTTTGAAAGTACTAATTTCGCGGGCTTTCCTTGAACTTACATTTTCTGAGTAATCAGTTACTTCTTTGGTAAATCATTTTTTATATTGCGAATAAGTGCTGATGTAACTGTCATATCTGAAGCTTTTAACTTACCAATTTAAAGTCTCTTCAGTGCACATTATTATATAAAACTAGCTGTTACCAGCGGCTTCGTCCGCGTGAAAAAAGAAAATAATAATAGGTTATGATACACAGTAATAAAGTAGCTTTATACTGGTGAAAGAATTTTTAAAATACATCCAGCAGTTTTTGAGTTTATTTATGACAAACAAAAATACATGTGATCATTCTTTTTATCATCATCATCATCATTACAGTCGATAGACGTCTACGATATCGTCGTTGTTTCTTTTTGTGCGAGTATAGATTTTTACCTAACCTAACCTAACCTCCACAAAAAGTTTCCTCATCAAGAACAAGAATCTCTAATACTGATCATAACATAAAATAAAATGTACTAATTAATTCTTAGCATAGCAATTTGAAATGTTGCAAAATTAAAATAAGACTAACTCCTAAAATAAAACGTGCTTTACACATTTTACTCGAATCAGTAAAAATCAAATAAGATTGTTCGATAGCGGGCTCTCCTAGTGATGTAGGCGAGTAAGTACTACACTTCGACGATATCTCGAGTACGTCTCAAATATTACTTACCTAATTTTTTTTTTTCATATTTCACACTTTTTATTTGAATGTTTTCTACGCATTTGTTTTATAATTGTGCCTATAATTTGTATGTGTGTGAATACAACTATTATGAGTTGGCAAAAGGGTCTATGTTTTATAGGCATATTTCTACCAACATAACCATCTGCATAGCATTTTACAATGCAGCTAGATATTGAATATAGTAATTATTTGAAATAGAGCGATTTTACCTTCACAACCCATTAATTACTAGGTAGCCGTATACCCTAACTGTTGTTTTATTGGCAGTTTTTTTTTTCGAATTTTCTAAAATAGCACTTTTCAATTTTTAATCTCAACTAGTTGTCCACCGCTGTTTTACTCGAGACTTCAGTTATTTATAGGTTGTAGTGTGATGTTTCATACCTATACCTGATTATGCAATACATTTTTTTTTCATTTCAACTATTCCCGAGATAAGCGTGTTTAAACAGACAAGAAACTCTTCCATCTAACATAATTATTTTTGTTTTAAATTATATATTTTGCCCGCTACTTCTCCTGCTAACACAAAATATAGCCTGTCACTCAGAAATAAAACAAGCTTTCCATCGGTCACAAAAATTTAGCAATCGGACCAGTACTTCCAGAGATTATCTCCTACAAACAAAAATACATAAAAACAAAATACAACCAACGTAACCTCATTATGATATTAGTGTAGATTAACATTGATAAAACAAGGCTCATAACTACACCAATGCTAATAAAAGATAACTATAATAAAAAAAAAACAACATTATTCCTAATTACCAAAAATCGCAACTGAATGATTCGAATTAATTCGCGTGCACATCACTAGCGCTGACCGACTTGCCACACCACAGCGCTGCCATTCGGAGCATGTCCACACAAGTTACACAATTATTACGAAGAAGTGTGATGATGATTATTTCACTTTTTTGTCTCGAATCAAGCATTGCAGATACTCGTATATACGTTAATGGGAAGAATTGGGAAACAAGGATAGTAGGTAAATAAATGGCTTTTTTACACCACCTGCTCGATAATGTCGTTTTATACGTCATACAAACCTCACTTAAAGCAAGTCATTCTGTCCCTAGCCGATGGCCGATCCTTAGGGAATAATGAGATTTGAATTTGGAACATCAATAATCGTCAACATTGTGAATTAAAATGTACGTGCATCGAACAAGTTGACTTGAAATTCAAACTGGCCACTACCAAAAAAAAAAGAAAATAGAATAAAACGTGCTTACCGACGCGACGGGAGCGTTATAGAAAATTGAAACTATAGAATCTTGAAGTGGGTGGTGAATTTTGTTTGTTTGATGAACTAAATAATTATAATACTTATATTTCTCTTATTATAAATGAATTGGTCGACCAAATTGTTTTTTAATTATCTCACAGATGGTGTAAAAAGTAGAGTTGAATGGTGTAGAAAGCTGTCTTTGTCTTGGGCAGCTTGAATTCCTCACTTCACCCAGGTTTCTTAATTAACTCCCTCGCGATGCTCGGGAGTTAATTATATGAATCCCTCACTGACGTTCGGGATTGAAATCAGCAACCTTCGTTTCGTTCGGAATTCAACATGCCGCCCTCGACTTAAAGACACTGCTTTATCCCCTAGTCACATAATCTACTATTTAACGCGACTTTTATATAGAGCGGCCCATTTATATCATTATATCCCTAGGGATTTTTTTTTTGGTTGGAAATCATCCAATGACTTCCCCCGTTCTAGAGCAGAGAGGGAGGACTTTCACTGATTAACACCCATTAACTTTCCAGGACCTTGGGTTTTCCTTTCAGAAGCCAACCCATGGCGTCAGTAGGCTTCGGCCCCGCTAGGCCCCTACGGTATTGCTGACATCTCCTTGAGGCGCGCGTGGAACTCTACACGCCGTCGACGACTCCGGCTCGGTCCGGACAGTTTCCGGACGATACCCAACTAGCTTGATATCGCCTTCCAGTCCAACCGGATGCGGCTGAATATCTGTATGTTTACATGGAGTGACTGCTGATCAGTAGCCTGATTCACGTAAAATCAAACAAGCCAAATGTCGTTGAAGTTTTATAGTCGTTCGATCGAATTCCTATCCAAAAGCGGTATTCACGATCTATCGACTTATTTCCATTTACATTACTATGTATTCTACCAGGATAATGTAATACAGATATTTTTTTAAATCGACGAATTTCAAACGACTTTAAAATCGGTGTCGTTCAAACTCGATTGATGGATGTGAATACGGCAATGGTCTAAACGACTAAATCGCTGCGATATCGTAACGGTTTCATTACGTGAATCGGGCGACAGACCTTCTCAACCCAGTTATTGGGCAACACAATATTCCTAGGATAGACTGATGATGGTCAGACTTTCTGGCGTCTAACTGCCTATAACGACTGTCAAAGATCTACGAATGACAATTTATCATCATCATCATTTCAGCCGATAGACGACCACTGTTGGACATAGGCCTTCCCCATGTGCCACAATGAACGATCCTGTGCGTCTCGCATCCATCGTATCCCCGCAACCTTTACCAGGTCATCGGTCCACCTTGTAGGAGGCGAATGACAATTGTGGCCCATTATTTATTTATGCAAGGTGTAAGGGACAGCCCTCCACAAACTTTAAGAGCTTGCTCAGTAAACGAAACTGAACAACCTATCATAAAAATTTTTTTCAGGAAACGAAAAAAAAAATCCGCCTCACCATACAAAATTATTAACTTGATTGGACAGTTTGTATGGAGAAGCTGAATTTTTTTTTTCGTTTCCTGAAAAAAATATTTATGGTGGGTTTTTCAGTTTCGTCTACTGAGCAAGCCCTTAAAGTTGACGCGATGGCGCGGCGAGCCAATCACTGACAGTCCCCGCCCCCGCGTCTCACTTCGCACCACTAAAGAGATCGAATATTTGACTTCTGCGCAACCGCTCAAGATCCGTGATGGCAACTGTACACACAAACACTTAAAAATAAAAAGAACAAATACAGATAAAACAGAAAGGTACTGCTTATTTCAAATGAAATTTCTTCCAGCAGACCTGTGACAGGAGAATTGGATGAGAGATGTAGACACGGTATATACAAAAGTTAGAAACTTAAAATATGATATATTATTAAATACACGCTACACCAAAATAATCACTTTATGAAAAAATGGTGACAGGTAACCTTACAATCCGACACATTTGTAAATTATACTTTTTGTTTTATTACACAGCACCTGTCGCGAAAAAGTGACAATTATGTTTTGTTGCACATTTACAAGCACAGCTTCCCGCGTAAAAGAAAAAAAAAATATCTCAAGGAAACATATTCTGGTGGTAAAAAGTCCTGCATGGCTTTCCAGGACATTATCTACCCGTGTACCAAGTTTCATCGAAATCCATTCAAGCTTGAAGAAGTAACAAACTACTAACTAGCACAAATACACAGGTATAGAAGTCAATCTCTTGTATGTACTTCACTTTTTACACCTACGCTAGGCGATCGCGCTAAGATCACCGCGTTGCGCCGAACTGTACGAGTGCAACCGGGCGATTGAGCCGAAATATCGTGTCTGTGAGCGGTGTCTATGTGTGTGTTGCTCGAGCGCGCTTTGTATATGAGATTTTCTTCTGTACCTATCTATTTTGTGTAACCAGTGTCACACAACTAGTGCGGTAATAAATTTGGTTAATTATATCTCTGGCTGCTACCGAAGCTCTTATGATAAAATACCCTATCTATACTAACTCGGTTATCAATCTACGCAGATCTAGTGCCACCAATAGCGTCAGACTGCTTAAGATGCGACCTTGCTTGAAAGTTTTTACTTAGTGGTTTTTTGCTGTCGATCTCGAAAACTGCTCTATGCACTTATATTTCTTATTTTATTTTTATTTTATTGATAAGGAACAACAAACTGCTATTAAATGGATACATATTATGCGATATTAAAAACATAAGAACACACACATCTATAGGTACTAATATTATAGAGGAAAGATTTGAGTTTTTTGTTTGTTTGTATGTAACGATTTAATTCAAAAACTACTGATCCGATTTTCAAAATTCTTTCACCAATATGAAGCTACTTTATTACGAATAACATAGCCTATATTTTCTATTTTCACGTGGGCGCAGCCGCTGGTAACAACTAGCCTTAAATAACAATGTAACCCACTGAGTAGACTTTAAATTGCTATGATAAAAACTTTAGACATGACAGTTACTTATCCCTTCACTACATACTTCATAAATAAATAGAAAAACAAAAAAGGAAAGTATTACACTAATAGAAAAATAGATTATTATCGGTCATTGTACCGATAGTCGTGTCGGGCAATGGCTTACTAGCCAGGAGCCTCGACCAACAGCCTTAGGAGGCTCGCGTTAGCCGACTTAATCAAGGGTTTGATTCAGAAAGTGGTACTTCTGGTCACGGCTCGTATTGTTAGGAGGTTCCTTTCTCTGGAGCCCTGACTGCCAGTAACTTGGACCCTGTTCCCAATACCGGTGGGATACTATTTTTTTTTTTTTTTAAATATTAAAAAAAAAAAAATATGTTGTGAAAATAAATAAACGAAATAAAAATAATATAAAACTACTTAGTAGGTTATTATTATTTTTGATTATTGATAGGCTCGCGTTTGATCCTTAAGACACCTGATGGTAAGCGATGATATGGTCGACTTGGAAGCACGCTTGCCTAGAACTAATCTATTCACTCTAGACTTAAATATCCCCAACATGTAGCTATCAAAACAAATACAAACTCAAAGCATATCAAAGTTTAAAAATACATTCAATTACACTGCAAACCAACTGATGCAATGTGTTTAAAAATAGACTCTAAGATATACATACGAACATTAATAATAATTTCCTTAGCGGATCAGCAGTGTGGCAATATCGACATGGAAAAACCCCAAATATGTATACTGTTTTGCAAACAGTTGCAGTATGCGATTGAAAAAACGTGGCGGAGTTTGGCTTGCTTTATTTGTGTCTGGCGCCGAGATTTCTGATCGGCTTCTTGAGCCAGTTTTAGGTTCAAAACCTAATGATAATGATATATTCGTAGTACATATTTTGGTCATCGTGTGTATCTTAAGTAGATTTTTCCTTGGTTGCAATTGAAGCTAATGATTTTGCTGCAGGGAAGATGTTACTTATTTATTTAGAATCGTCAACATTAAAGGCACTGGGAATTTACAGGTAGGTACATTGTATAACAATAGTGCTGCAACACTTTATTTTAAACACATATGATTAGGTTAGGTTAGGTTTTAATTAAAATTGATTTAAGTCAACAAAAAAATCATGAAATAAGAAACAGGTAAATACATAAACATATTTAAAACTCTTTCTCATATATATTTCTTTATTAGGAAATAATAAAATATAGTGTACAGTCAGGGTTCAAAAATGCAAAAATTGCACTCTACCAATGCTAAAGTGACTAAAATAATTTAAGTAATATATTTTCTACTATAACGCGAGCGAAACCGCTAGTAGCAGCTAGTCTAACAATATTTCTTGCCGGCTGATCTGAGTTGTGACAAACAACAGGTAAATTGTTTGTTTATACAACGTTAAATTTTGATCGTTTTAATCCCGTGGAGGGTCGATCCGGTACATGAAACACTATCGATTTGTAAAGATAAAATTAAAAAATAAAGAACTTTTTTTTTAAACTCGTGTTAATTTACGCATGTACGAAATTAATTTCTTTAAGAAAACGTCAGCTGAGCGAGTCCAATGACCTGTAGGAGCTTGTACGCAATGCCCACGATTAAAATTTAGCGGTGTATTTTGTAAAAGGTTAAAGTATTTGTAGAAGTTTATTCATCCATTCATCCTGTTCGAAACTATAATTAATAACGTTAAGTATATGGAGAGGTTACTATTAATCCTGAAAAATACGACACGACTCGTGCAAGATAAAGCCACGGGAGTAAATTTATTTTTTATTATTATTGGTAGACTCGCGTTTGATCAATATCTCACCTCGTGGTTAAATATAATGTGGTTGACGATGAAGCACGCTTGTCTAGACGTAACCTATTCACTCTTGACTTAAAAAATCGTAGGTTGTAGCTATCAGGAAACACAAACTCTGACAGAGAACTGCATTCCTTAGCTGTACGTACAATAAATGTGTTCCCTAAACGTTATGTACGAAAATGATAATCTACACTAATATTGTAAGGAGGGAAAATTTGTATTTTTGTGTGTATGTTTGTAATGAATAAACTCAAAAACTATAGTACCGATTTCAAAAATTCTTTCACCATTGGAAAGCTACATTCACCCTGAGTAACGTAGGCTATATTTATTGCCCGTGCGAAGCCGGGACGGGCTGCTAGTCATTAATAAGAAAGGTGATGAAAAAGTCGTTTCTTTACACATAATAAGACATAAAGACTACAGATAGATCTCATAAACCGAGTTTTATTGCTGACTCAGAAACTATTAAGAATTTACTAATACTTAATGTCATTAAGTAATCATAAGTTACAACATAATCGTACGCCGCAGTGCAACGTAACCGGCCAATGTTCGACAACCATTGGGGCCAAGGTTTGGGCCAACGGAACTCGTTTTCGAGACAAAATAATTTGTTTTTGTATCGTTATGTCATTGGTTATGCGAAATTTTAAAGTAAACAATTGAATAGTTTGGTAATATTTAGTAATATGAGTTTGAATAAAAACGTATGATTGGCATAAACATGAAGTCTTATTATTGTAAATAGGTACGTTGCGAATATCGAGATGTGTTATTTTTAGATGTTATTTTTATAAGCTTAGTCCATTTCTATCATTTCTTAATTTGTATAATGGTACGTCGAAGGTCTGATAGACAGTCGTTCCATGTAATCCGTGGCTGGCCTATTGGTCTAGTGGTTAGTGACCCAGACTGCTATGCCGGACGTCGTGGGTTCGATTCCCACCCAGGACAAATGTTTGTGTGATGAGCACGATCATTTGTTCTGTGTCTGGGTGTTATTTATCTGCGATTATAATATGTATGTATTTAGAAATATATGTATAAGTAAATATTACGGCCCATTCCTTTTCCTAAAGAGAATCCATTCCTTGAGCATCGCCGCCGAGTTGCTAGTCTGTCGGTTTTCTATCGTTTACATTTCGGGGAGTGTGCACTGGAATTGCACAATCTAATTCCGCCAAGTCCGTTCCATCATCGGACCACACGACGTACAGCGTTGCGCCACCGGTACAGGGTAGACATCCCACCCATACGCACAAAACGTTTTGCGAACACATTTATTGTGCGTACAGCCAAGGAGTGGAATTCCCTGCCGGAATCTGTGCTTCCTGATAGCTACAACTTAGGAGTCTTTAAGTCGAGAGTGAATAGGTTTCTTCTAGGCAAGCGTGCTTCATCGTCGACCACATCATCGCTTACCATCAGGTGAGATAGTGGTCAAACGCAAGCCTATCATTAATAAAAAAAAAAAAAAAAAAAAAAAAGAGAAGGCCTGTAGCCTGATTCACGTAAAATCAAACAAGCCAAATATCGTTGAAGTTTTATAGTCGTTCGATCGAAGTCCTATCCAAAAGCGGTATTCACGATCTGTCGACTTATTTCCAATTACATTAATAAGTATTCTAACAGGATAATGTAATACAATTTTTTTTTATCGACGAATTTCAAACGACTTTAAAATCAGTGTCGTTCAAAGTCGATTGATGGATGTGAATACGGAAATGGTCTGAACGACTAAATCGCTACGATATCGTTACGGTTTTCATTACGTGAATCGGGCTACAGATCCCTAGTAGTGAGAACATTTGTGGGTGTTTGGGAACCGTCTGGACCGAACCTGAGTCGTCGACGGCGCATAGTGTTCTACACGCGCCTCAATGAGATGTTAGCAAAACTGTAGGAGCCCAGCAAGTTCGAAGTCTACTAGAGCCATGAGTTCGCTTCTAAAAGGAAAAAGCCGCAGGTTTTCCTCTTGAGAAGCGTTAGTTCCAAGGCCCTTAGGAGTGCAAGGAAAAGAAGAAACATAGGAGTGGGTTTTAGTCAGTAAAAGTCTGTCACGCCCTTCGGCTCCACCCAAGAGCGGGAGAAGTCATTGGATGATTTCCCACCTACAAAAAAAAACCATATACTAATTTGGGTGTCTTTAAGGCTAGAGTTAATAGGCTCTTAATAAACTAGTGTGCCTTGCCATCAACGATTGCATCACTGCTTACCATCAAATGGAATCGCAGTCAACCACTAGTTTAAGCTAGTCTGATATAGCTTTTGCCCGCGGCTTCGCCCACGTACCTACATAAAATATAGCTTAAGTCACTCAGGAATAAAGCAGCTTTCTATCGGTGAAAAAATTTTGCAATCGGACCAGTACTTTCAGAGATTATTTTCTACAAACAAAAAAAAACAAACTGTACTTCTTTATTATATATAGTGTAGATAAAAAGGCACCAATTCCAATCATGCCAACATTGGACCAACTTGCCTATTTTCCTTAACAGCCCCAAATGTATTGAATCGATACTTAGTAAACAGAATTAAGGCCACTGACCATACGCAGAGAACTCAAGGATTGTGATTAGTGCTTACTAGATATGGTAATAGTTAATTTAGTGTTAATCAAACCAATGGTTCTGTTTGTTTATGGTTTCAAATTAAACAGGAGATATTGACAGTATTTCATGGGGTGGAAGTAATCATGTATATGAATTAATTTGACATATTCCGTTCTAATATTAACAACTAATAATACCACTAGTATTTGTACTACGCGTTCCAAATGAGAATAGGACCGATTCCTATGTTTTGACGTCTCGTCGTACTGTCAAATAGAAGAAATTTTGGCAAAATTGAAGAACTTAGAGATGAGTAAAATTGAAGAACTGGATTCTGATTAAACTATTTTCGTTTACAGTTCATAAATAAATTAAATTTTTCGTAAATTAATTAATGTTTAAAAATTTCTTTCCTCGATTTGACAGTAAATCGTCACGTCACAATATGGCGGGCGATCCTATTCTCATTTGGAACGCATTGTACCTACTCGTATCTAGTAATATCGAACAAATACCTACTAATAACTTGAATTTGATACAGTATCAGCTCATGCAAACCTAATCAATATAATATCCCACCAGTACCAGTATAATCCGAAAGGGCGCTTGAGCCCCGGTATGAAGGCTTGAAGGAACGGGATGGGTTTTTTTAGTCAGTAAGAGTCTGACACTATCTCCCGCTCCGCCCAAGGGCGGGTTGTCATAAGATGATTATTCCCATCGAAAAAAAAAAAAAAAAAAAACCAGTACCAGTATACAACATTAATTTTAGTACATGCAAAACCTGAAACACGTATATTTTTATGTAAAGATTCTATGTACAAAATTTCATAACCGTATCATGAAAGATCACAAAGTTATAAGCTTGTTATGCCAGCAAAAATACTTAGTCACCGGGCCATCCAAGCGACTGAGGGGTTGTTTTGCTCCCGCATCCAGCTTTGCGCTGGCTCATAATGCCCGTTATGACCTGTTCTGTGTTGTCTGTGAGCTTAGTGTCGGTGGTGCCCAATCTGTAACCTTTTTTAAATATTTTTGGAAAAAAAAATATAATATGGCGTAAAAATTATAGGAATCGATTCAGTTACTGATTCAGAACCAACTATATTCAGGCTTTGCATTTACTAAAAATAATTTTGTATATACCAGTAGTACCGCGTAACGGAAGACGCAGCGTTGGAAGGCACACAAGGTGGACCGATTACCTGGTGAAAGTAGCGGGAAACTGATGGATGCGGGACGCACAGGAACGTTCGATGTGGCGACGCTTGGGGGAGGTCTATGTCCAACAGTGGACGTGTATCGGCTGAAATGATGATGATAAGGATATACCAGTAGTATTAGTTTTTGGTAACAAATCAAACTTGAAACTGTGATAAATCAGATTTTAATATTATCTTTAGAGATTTTTTTTTATCTGTTATAAACTATTACTTGACTGCGATCCCGCCTGATGGTAAGCAGTGATGCAATCGTTCATCATCAGCCTTTTTAATATTCCCTCTGCTGCGACTAAGGCCTCCGCTCTAGGAGAGTGAATGGGCCATAATCCACCACGCAGGCCCAGTGCGGATTGGTGAATGTAACATGTCTTCGAATTTTTGGTTCTAGGACATGCCGATTTCCTCACGATGTTTTCCTTCACCGTTTTGAGAGCAGTGATGATGGAATAAATTACACAAAGTAATACGCCTGGCTGGGTTTGAACTTGTGACCTACAATTCGTAAGTCGGAGCCACTATTACCACTCGGCCGCCACTGCTCAATCGTTAATACACAATAATTACACATACAGTTTTCCTTCTGTTGCACTTTCTGCGATCGAGGGTCACATTAACCATTTTGAACAATCCCACAGCCTCAGCAGGCATAGGCCCTAACGGAACCCGTCAGTAAATGATAAATGATGTTTATTTTGCAAATAGGTTTAATTTCTTTTTTGTTAGTTTAAGCTAGATGAGGCCGGTGTTTCCTAGCTGACTACCCTGAGAAGAAACATCGAAACAAACTCAGGGGTCAAAGTCTCTTTTAAGTCTTATTGACATCTCTTTCAGTCATGCATAGAAAGCAGCGGATCGGGAGCCACACATTGCTCGCCGTCTGCAAACCCGCGCCCACGGTAGGTTTAATAAAATACCCACGAAGCCTTTATAATTTCCTTTTCTATCTATGGTAGAAACCATAAATAATTTCAAATATTGCGTCCCATAATATATATATACACGGGGTTCAAAAGCAATAAAGCAATATAATAACGATTTGTTTTAAGGGGAAGCCTTCTATTGTCATCAAAATTTACTGCCCTTAAGGTTACCGTTATATCTATAATTGCAATCAATTTTGATAGTTTTAGTTAAGGACAATAGGAAAATATCGTGATGTTTCCTTTGCTTCCGCCATTTTGGATTTTGAAGTTTGAATGGGTATCGCTATAAGAGTGGCCATGGTCACGGTCACGGTAGATTTGTTGTGTAATATATAATACTTACTAATGTTTATCTTGTTTAAAATATTCTCAAGATAAATACAGAAATAAACTATCTGCAAAGCGTTTTGAGTTACTTTTTGCAGCAGCTATTTTCAAATTGTTCTATTGATGTAATCATGTTATATGAACACTAATATTGTAATCTGAAGAATTTGTACATTTTTTTGGTTGTTTGGACACTCTAATTCTATGATTATATTAGATACTAGCTGTGCCCGCGACTTCGTTCGCGTGGACTACAGGATTTTTTTTTTCTAAAATAAGAGTAGACTATGTTACTCCTTATTACAGCAGCTACCGGCCAAAAAAGTCCCGTCAAAATCAGTCTAGCCATTTCAGAGATTAGCCCGAACAAACAGACAGACAGACACAAAAAAATTTTTAAAAATGTTATTTTGGTGTATGTTCCTACGAACAACTTAATCGAACAGAAAAAATCTTTTAGTTCTACACAGCCCATTTATGAAGAAAGCTATAGAATATTACGCTACGACCGCTAAACTGCGTAGTATACCTAACATGAGTTTTCCAAAACCCAAGACATTTTAAAGTAAATATTACCGGAACAAACATACCATCGTCGTTTTATAATTTGTCGAATGTATTTGACAAGCTGCCGGAACAAATATATAAGTGTCGGGCCGTGGACATATTATTAATAGTAAACATGGTCTCCATTTTATTTTTAGATATATTCTCATATTTGAGTTGACTACTATCTCATCTTTGGCTGCCATCAGACGGATTGCATCGCAGCAACCGCAAACAGTCATATTTAACTGCATGCAGTTTGATCTGACTTTGCGCAGTTGGCGCCACGCATCTAGCCCAGCAGCTTGATCTTTAAGCGCCTCAAAATAAAGTTGACAATGTTAATGTGCGTTTACTCTTTGTAATTAACTGCACACTGCACTGACTGAATGCGGTTAGCGATGGACAGCGTGCGTCGACACTACACGTCTGTAGTTGACCGCGTAAAGTTGAAGGCATGCCTGCATGCAGTTGATATTGACTTCACTCGACTGCAGCCGATCGCGTGCAGTTGATATCATGACTGCACGAAGTCGAACGTACAACTGCATGCAGTTAAATATATCGACCGCGCGCGGTCGCTACGATGCAGTCCGTCTGATGTCAGCCTTATGGTAAGGGATGATGTAGTCGACGATGGAGCAATCTTACCTTATGTTTATTAATTGATAGGCTCACGTTTGACCACTCTTTAACCTATTCACACTAACTTAAAAACCCCTAAGTTTTCAGCAGCTTTCAAGAAACACAGACTTCGGCAAGTACAACAGTATTCGATTTTCTTGCGTCGAACGCCTCAAATTGGCCACGTCTTAAATTCCTTTATTCTGACGTCATCTCAACGTTCAGTCACATGGACAGAACAAAAGAAACGGAGGCGTGGCTGACTAGAAGCGTTCGACGCAAGAGAATCGAAACAATACGATCGTAGCTTGGCTAGGTGGGCAGTTCGAATAGCTCGGCACGCCAACATTAATGACATCATCGATCCAACTCTTGGCACGTGACTTTGGGAAGAGACCAGACGGGATGGCCTTAATGCTTTGGAAGTTGGGTAAGGCTTTGGTGTGGGATGCAATATAAATCAAAACCCTTGCGCTAACCCATCTTCTGAGTACGGCGGGCTGCTGCAGGTGCAGAAAACCTCTTAAGGCAAATAGTTCCTAGATCGTCTGGTGGCAGTACGAGTACGTGTGCATTTAATTCCGGTCAGCTGCGCCCGGATAGAGCCCCACTGACCTATAAATCCGTCTTTGCGAAATATTGACTGATTAACATATGCCACGTACATTCTAAAGAACACTTAACTAGCATTTTTTTTTGTATAACATTTTTCTAAAGATTAAAAACAATTTAAAAGGAGTTGGGAAAACAAGGAAAAAAATATCATGTCTTGATTTTTTTTTAGGCAATCGTATTTGTCATACGAAAAAATCGTCCGTTGATAATGTTGTACATGAGTTTTTAATAAAAAATTTTTTTTTTTTAAACCTATTAACCTAGCCGTTACCGAGGAGTAGGCTTCAGAATGCCACTGTTTTATGACACTGGTCTAGTGCTTAGGTCCTAAAGTAAGGTTTTAAGGGCCTGTTACACTAGTCGATATTCAGACAGTCTTAGTCGATGTCGCGTCATGTCGCGTAGTGTAATAAGGGTCAGACTGTCTTACTCCGAATGAAAAATAAGACGAGTCTGAATATCGTGTGGTAAATAACGCGTAGTGTAATAACATGACTCACACACGACACGACACGATATTCAGACTCGTCTTCGGCCTTTTATTATGTAGAAATTCTTAACGTCTTCTCAAATTAAAATTGACATAATTTTAAAATGGACAAACTGAGACTTCATTTTCCTTCAAACATACTTTGAACCCGGAACTAATAATTAAGTTTTGTCAAACGCTTGATCATCGTAATTATAGATATCATATCGATTTCTCATAATTAGTAGGTATATGCGGTATATTTATTATCATCAGGGGTCGGAATTAGGCAGAGCTATTCATGTACTTGCATTTAAATGTTGATATTAATATGGATCTTCACTATATTTCTAAATAATATACTAATAATATACACTATAATAATATAATAATCGATTTTTAATTCAAGCAACAAAATATATACATTATAAACCTAAATATTAAAAAAAAATATTTATGCTTAACCTAATTATATACACTAAAGGCTACTTCCTCTAACTCTAACTCCTCCGCATCGCTGTCGATTGGAAGTGTGCCCAAAAGGCTGGCCATATTACATATAAATAATAATAAAAACATCAGAGATAAATGAGACAAATAAACAAAGATAATTAACATACAATTCTCGTTAGTATTTTTCATTGAAAAAGATCTCTCTACGTCAACTGAGGTGAGGTTAACTTTATACACTTCTTCGTCATTAATGCAGGAAGAAATTTTTTCTGCTATATTTCTGATAGTGTCAAAAAAAAAATCTGCTGTTTAAAATTAATCTCGGAATTTGAGTCATATCCACTCTATATGAAATAAGTATAAGTACTTAAATAACTCTACCTAATTCCTATCTTTCATTATAATACTAGCACAGTGCACAGCGACTTCATTTAGGCTTATTCAAGGCTATAGTGAATAGGCTCTTAATAAACTAGTGCGATTCCCTATCAACGATTGCATCACTGCTTATCATCAGGTGGGATCGCAGTCAAGTACTAGTTAGTTTATACATATAAAAAAAAACATAAACAGCAAAATGGATAGTATGTGTATTTGTTTAGATTTGAGACTTTGTTAACAGGGTCCGAAATATTTAATTACCGTTTGGCCCAAAATGGTTCCTGATGGTTTCCAATTGTTTCCTTATCTGAATTTAAAAAAATCATTATCAGCCTTTTTATGTTCCCGCTGCAGGAACTCAGGCCTCCTTTCTAGGAGAGGGAATGGGCCGTAATCCACCGCAGGCGGTTATAAAAAAAGATTTTAAAATATAAATAAGTTTAACCAAGATATTACACTTAAGTATTACCAACAAAACGTAACTAAGGCAAAACCCGAAGGTTAGATACATCAAAACTTTCATATTTACACGTCCTTTATAACAGAGCGGTATGAGTCAGCATTACTGATCACTGACGCAGTATTACGAGATCAACGTGAAACACAATGAAGAAATGTAACAGTTTTAGGAATCTGACTAAAGCTAAGTCGTGTTCCTTCAAGATTCATTTTGCATGCAGCATTTTATTTCAAACTAGCTTTTGTTCACCGCTTTACCCACATACGTAAAATATGCCTACGTCACTCAGGAATAAAGCAGCTGTCCACAGGTAAAAAAAAAAAAACAATCAGACCAGTACTTTCAGAGATTACCGCTCAGCTCAACCATTTTAAAGGGAACCAAATGGAATCAAATGGAACCAAATGGAACCAAATGGAACCAAATGGAACCAAATGGAACCAAATGGAACCAAATGCAACCAAATGGAAGTAAATGAAACCAAATGGAACCAAATGGAATCAAAAGGAACCAAATATAACCAAATGGAACCAACTGGAACCAAATAGAACCAAATGGAACTAAATTTCCATTTAGTTCCATTTATGATTACCACTCAGCTCGACCATTTTAAAGGGAACCAAATGGAATCAAATGGAACCAAATGGCACAAAGGCTTGGCATGCGAAAGAAGAGATTAAAAGAAATGTAGACAATAGTGTGTAAACACAAGAAAAGAATAGTTTGTGAAATCGACAATTAAATTAACAAATAACTAAGTTAAGTGTTTTTCTACTTGTAAAATAAACACACTTTTTTTTTTTTTTTTTTTTTTTTTTTTTTTTTTTTTTTTTTTTTATTAATGATAGGCTTGCGTTCACTACTATTCTTTATAAGTTACCATCATTCTTATATTCTTTATTGAAAAAAAAAAAAAAAAATTAAATTCAAATTAAAAAAATAACCAGGTGATGTAGGTACACAGGCGAGCTTAACCCATAATTGGATTTTCTTACAGCAAACCTATATTATACATTCATCATCATCATTTCAGCCGATAGACGTCCACTGTTGGACATAGGCCTCCTCCACGTGTCGCCACAATGGACGTACCGGAAGACGCAGCGTTGGAAGGCCTCCTACAAGGTGAACCGATGACCTGCGATGATGCGGGACGCACAGGATCGTTCATTATTATGAAACATGAGGATAACTTATCAACAACAATTTCTTACAACAGAAGTTAAGCTACTCTTATCATAAATTAATTTCTATTTAAAACTAAAATAAACTACACAAATATATGTGCAAGAACACAATACATAAACATACCATCATCCTTATAAGTGCAAGATATTATTTTAAAACATATTGTCACCTCTAACCTCAAGTTTATTGACTTCTAACTTTTTAAATAAAAAAACTTATCAATAACAATCAATGTCGGTGGCTTTGTAACTATTTATTTTGGTAGACATTCATCGAATGATATATCGTTTATTCTACACAATCGACCACATCCGAGAGTTCACGACAGTTATGCGCGAACTCGATTCGAACATTCGAACTATATTCGCGTTCGTGTTCGAATATAATATCCAAACGAATAAACCAAATGTTCAAGTTTGATTTTTGTGTTCGCTATGGTACTGAACAGTGACTGAAAAGTTGAAAGGTAATCGGTTGTCTTGGTATGGTCATATGAAGAGGAGGGATGAAGCGCATATTACTAAAAGAGTTCTGAGTATACATGTAGATGGATGGAGAGGGAGAGGAAGGCCGAAAAAAAGATGGATGGATTGTGTGAGAAGTGATATGAAAGAAAAGGGAGTTAGTGATAGTTTGACGGGTGACAGGACAGAATAGAAGAAGAAAACGTGTTGCGCCGACCCCAAGTAATATGGGATAAGGGCAGGAAGAAGAAGAAGATGTTCCTGTTCGCTGTGGCGCTGAGACTTGGTCGCTAAAGGCTGCAGACCGCAAACGCATTGACGCCTTTGAGATGTGGTGTTGGAGAAGGATGCTACGTATTCCTTGGACAGCATTTCGGACCAACGTATCCATTTTGCAAGAACTCAAAATCTCCTCACGGCTGTCGTCCGAGTGTCTTCGCAAGGTTCTACAATACTTCGGTCACATTGCAAGGAAAGACGGTGGCAACCTCGAAAGGCTAATTGTGACCGGTAAAGTTGACGGGAAAAGGCCTCGCGGGAGCAGCCCAATACGTTGGTCCGACCAGATCCGCACCGCCCTTGACTCCACGATGTACAATGCCCTTCACACCGCCAGAGACAGGAACAGATGGAGGAATATCATAAGGGATAGAGTGATGAAACAGGGGGGTCACGACCCTCAGCATTGAGGAATACGACGCAAGGAGGAGGATGTTCCTGTTCGTATCTACGTGCGTATTCGGCTTTACATAAGCATTTTTTTTTTGCAACCACTTTGAAACTAATTTAGCCACTAAAAACCGAAGTCATATCTCCAATAAAGGTCCAGACTTTGGCACTAAAAATAAAATTTACACTTCTATTCAATATGTCGACAGCAGTTTGCAGCCAGCAAGTTATTACTCCAGGAGGTGAATGAACTGATGAAAGGATTTTTTATATGTACCGTTAGTCTAAAACGCATAAAAACCGAAGGCCAAAGCTTGCAAGTCATTGAATGGGAAAAACTAAGTTTTATGCAGAATCTGTACGAAAAGTGTAAATGCAAACTGTACCTGTCTAATTAAGCGGGGACTACATTAGACCGACGCACACGTGGGCCACACTTAATTTAACCCCGCGAATGCCAGGGGCTTAATGACCTGGAACATTGCCATTATTACGTAAAACTCCAAAAATATTTTTTTTTTCATATTACAAAAAAAAATCTGGATTTTTCTAGGAAAAACAATTAATATAATATTTATAGAATAATATGTATAGAAACCAAAATTTTCGGCCAAATAAATTTCGTACAAACGTGTGTACAAAACGAAAATTAAACGTTTTTCAAGGTCATTCAAGTTCGAGTTCAATCGCGCCAGGTTCTACTCATTTTGAACCCTTTAATCCACAAATCTAAAAGAGAAGACCATGAAAAAATATTTTATTAATATTGACTATTGACCAACCGCCCGGCAAAAATCAATACTTACAAAATATAAATTAGTTGTCTCGATAAAAAAAATCGTGAATTTGACCCTATCATTTCAAACGTGTTTACGAAAAATTTCAAAAAAATATTTGAAAATTACAAAATTAATAAAGCTTGTTTTATAAAAGAGTAAAAACAAAAATCTTTAATAATTATTGTTTTTTTTTTTTTTTTTTAATAAAATCGCTGTTAAAAAAACCCGCTGGCAGAAGCTAGTCTAAATATTTAGATACATAAACGGAAAAATTGACTAAATGACATATCAATCATAATTGAAACAGCTGGGACTAGGTGTGAAATTTTGCACAAAGTATCCTACTTGCGTGCTACTTTAGTCGAATTTAGTATTTGTTTTATTTTAAGGTATGTGCCATGTTTGCCGCAAATACTTTTTCTTTCTTTCTTTCTTTCTTTTATGATGTGGCGAGCACTAAGAAAGAATTTTTCAAAATTCTCCCCCTAAAGGGATTTTTTTTTTTTTTTTTTTCGATGGGAAAAATCATCTTATGACAACCCCCGCCCTTGGGCGGAGCGGGATGAAACAGGAGACCGAAGTCTGTATAGAGAAATCTACTTTCACGCAAAAAAAAATATTTTATTGAAAAACTGCCTTCGTTATTTAAATGGTAAGAGTATTGGAAATCTGTCGAAATTCTATCTAAATTATTTAATTCACGAAATTCCAGTTATTTACGTTCGGATTTAACTAAATGATGAATTAGAAATGTTTTTGCTTTGTTTTTGTACTTGTTTTTATTTATTAAAATAATATGAATCATGGAAAAAGGTGGGCTGGTTGGAATATACCCACCTAAGGTTATGGCAGCCGCGCACATACTATCAAAGACACTTCCGCCTGACTACCGCTAAGTTTATTACATTATATATATTGGTACACCGATTTTATTGGTGGGACATAGAGCACGACTAAAATGTTTTATAAGACCTTTCAAAGTCAAAGTCAAAGTCAAAGTCAAAGTCAAAGTCAAAAGTTTTTTATTTCACATAGGCCTACATGGGCACTTATAAAACGTCAGAAGCTAGTGCACGGTTCGAAATTGGTCGTTTCCTATGGAGAAGAACCGGCAAGAAACTCCATGGTTACTCTTTTAAAAAAAAATGGTTGTAGTTACAATATTTCCATATTACAGTATTAATAGGTTTTATTTAAGAACAGTGTAAACCGGTCTATATTGTAATCAAAAGCACAATGAAATCATCAAAATTATCATTTAAAAAAAGTGAGTCAAAATATGAAGTAATCTAAGAATTCGTGGAGTCTACAGTGTTCTTCCATTTACATTATAAAAAGCGGCTATATAAAAAAAAAAAAAGTTGTCAATAAATGAGACGTTAACAACCAAAAAAGAAAAACTAACGAATTTAATGAGGTTGGAGTCAGATAATATAAAATAAAATAAAAATATTGCAAAAGCAATGTGTTAGAAAAAAAAAATGTTACAACAAAGATGGAGCAGTTAATAGATACATTCACACATTATTATGAGTTACCAGGGGGCCACAAGTGCAGAGGCAGTCATTGCCAAACAAGCGTATCTTCGACATAGTCTTTAACCTTGTAATATGCTTTTTTGGTTAAGACACGCTTAATATGGGTTTTGAACTTTCCTTCGCTAAGTTCAGTCACCGCTTTTGGTAGCTTGTTATAAAAGCGTATGCTATTTACTAAAAATGACTTACTGGTCTTGGCTAATCTCCATTTGGGTAATATAATTTCGTGTTTACTACGAGTATTTATGTTATGGAAATCGCTTCTAATTTTGAAAAGTCCTAGGTTTTTACGGACCTTTATTGTAATACCTATGTTCACAAATAAAGATTGATTGATTGATTGATATTTTTGCTGGCACTCGAAACGGAAATTTCAAAGGGTTTGGTTTGGTGCCGCGCCGCAGGTTTCAAGCGAAAAATTTTTGAAGTGGTCAGGCAGGTCATTTGACCGCCAGAGTGGGGACTCTGTCCGCCCACCAAGTGACTTCAGGAAAGACGGTGGCTCAGTGATCACGTGCTACCATTCACAATGAGGCTCAGGGAAGACCCCTCACAGTCTCCTCAGGGATGTGTCCTAACAGGCATTGTACAGAGAGGGTTCCGGGGTGGTTTTTTTAAAGGTCACGGAGCCCTCTTCCATGTACTGACGGTGATCACCGCGGTGGTTTTAGTGATATAAGAATCCCACACACCCTGGTCTTTCCCCCCAAAAAGCCATAAGCCTTTTGAAAAATTCCCCCAGAAAACCAAAAAAAAGGTCATTTGACCGCGATGGTACAATGGTCCGCAAAGGACTGAGTGCGGAAAACATACTCAGACATAGAACAGAAAACGTACCTTTAATTTCACTTCCAGCTGCCTTGGACACCGTTACCAGCGGTACCTGAAAATAATAAGAACTTCTTTAGTTTTTTTCTGGTTCATCGTTATTTAAGGTAATCAGATCTCTAAGCGTCTAAACAGACAGACCGCATTTCAACTGCAATCCAACCGCAAATAGCAGTTTAAGTGCAGTTTGAATGCAGTAGACACAACTGCAATAGAACTGCAAACACGACTGCAATACCGACTGCATCCGAACTGCGAACATACACGGGAGGGCAGAGCGTGCGGACGAGTGGGTATGGTGCAGTTCGGATGCAGTCGGTGTGCAGTTCACACGACTGCAATCGGACTGCACGTTTGGTTTGCAGTTCTATTGCAGTCGTGTTTGCAGTTCTATTGCAGTCGTTTCAACTGAATTCAAACTACACTTAAACTGCTATTTGCGGTTGGATTGCAGTTGAAATGCGGTCCGTCTGTTTAGCTTGTTGGCTAGGGGGGCAGTAGTTTCTACCATGGAAATGTTGTTTGAAAGGGTTACCTAGAACGCGAAGGGCAACGGAAGGATCGGTTTTAGTAGTAAAAGTCAGATGCGTCCTCTCGCTACTCTCGAGAGCGGGATTCATTCACTTCATTTAATAATTTCACACCTCGGAAAAAAATTGTCAGTGGTTTGTGCCGCGAAAACGTTGTTAAAAAAAATTACCGTTTTCTCTAGAACGCAAAAAGCAACTGAAAGATACACGTGAGATTTAGTCAGTAAAAGTCTGACACTCCTCTTCGCTCCATGTAAAAAAGGTATCATCTATTTGGATACAGTATCATTTTCATTCGTTTTGTTTCGCTTTAGCCCGGCGCCTTCAAATTAGCCACAAAACGCCGCTGCTTTGTTATTCCATAAAAAATAAAAGACGCGCGACTGCAGCACTACACCCGCGCTGCAGCTGCTTGGTTCGAGCATGATAATGTTATTGAGCTGATGCGTGACTGCAGCGCAGGTATAGCACTGCAGTCGCGCGTCTTTTGTTTTTATGGAATAACAAAGCAGCGCGGCGGCAGCGCTACAATCGCGCTGTCGCCATGCAGCCCTTTGCAGTTTTGAAGGCGCCCTTATAGTTCTTCTATTCCTTTGTGACAAAGCACTTGAGCCAGTGAATTTTCAACAAAAACAATCGTCACTTCGATGATTTATTGTAGCAATATCAAGGTGTTTTGTGCATCGGTAACCTTTTCATTTTAGGGTAGATGCACACGGGCCATCGGAGACAACCACAAAAAGCCGCCATCGGCATATTTCCTACAGTTTTCACAAACTTAATATGGACGGCCAGTGGCCGCCACACGCAACAAATCGCCGATACTGGGCTTCTTGTGGCCCGCACTGGCTACTAAACCGATACAAAACGCCGTTAAACGCCACTCGTGCATATAAACCTTTTTCGTCAGAGTCCATTATAAAAAGTTAAAAAAAGTAACAGCCACTGATCACAAGTGGCTTGTGGTCGCTTCTAGCTTCTCGTGGCGGCGTTTGTGGCTGTGCCATGTGGCCCATATGCGGCAACATAAAGGGTTAAAAAAGCAGCAGCGACAATCCAAAAGTGGCTGTCGCGCGCTTCAGCTCCTTTTCCTTTTGTCTACTACTAGCTTCTCGTGGCGGCGTTTGTGGCTGTGAGATGTGGCTCGTATGCGACGACCTTCAGAGTTGAAAACACTATTAATCTGTGTCATTAATTTATTTTAGTTGATATAAATTAAAAGTTAACCTTTTTAATTAAAGTTTACATTTATTTTATAGTCACGTCTCCAGTATTTTTTGTTGTAACAGTCTATTAAGACGAGTTTGTGGCTAAATAAATAAAAGTACAAGGGTCGCTCTTTGGGGGTAAGGAAGGTTAAAGAAGCCGTGCCTTCTGTAACCATCCTTCGCGTGGACCGGACCGATCAATGGTGGCGAACTGTTGCGTCCAACCCTGGTCCAAAATATGGTACGGAGTGAGGACTGAGAAGCGAAAACCTCATTCTAGGGAGTAATGTGAACTAAGGAGCCAACACCTGCGCCTTTTTGGACAGCGAGTAATAGGTTGCATTGTCCATCATGTTTTATAAACTGAAATTAAACAGTATTACCGTGATTATTCATTGGCTTAGGAAGGTATAATATGCAAATCATGAGATCATTGTATTGAGGTTTCTAAAATTTATAGCCTAAGTATATTATATTATAAAAGGTGTAAGGGACAGCCCTCCACAAACTTTAAGGGCTTGCTCAGCAGACGAAACTGAACAACCTTCCACAATTTTTTTTTTCAGAAAACGAAAAAAAAAAATCAGCCTCACCATACAAAATGATAAACTTGACTGGACAATTTTCGTCTATTGAGCAAGCCCTTAAAGTTTGTGGAGGTCTGTCTCTTACACCTTGTATACATTAATAATATTTATGGCCTATATATCGAATTGTGTATTTAATAGTAGACTATTAAATTAAGACACAATAAGACCAGTCTTGAAGCCTTCAAATTACAAACGAGATTTTGTAGTACTTTACAATCTAGAAAGATCGTCGGGTTAAATAACTTAACTAGCTATAATGGTGACCTAATTTTCTTAGCTTTGTATAATAAAATCCATTAAGACTTGAATTTTGAGAAACCTTTTTTACTGAGCACTTTCTGCCATCGGCTTTTTGTTATTATTTCTGAATATTTAATTTAATTCACTAAACCCCAAGCAAACCCGGGGAGTTCGCTCTCTCATTGTCTTTCCATTGTGTCTCGAATTACTGTATTCGAAAAGTTAGGTGATGGTAAGAGGCCGGATGGGCTGACTCTGGAGCCATAGAAAAAAGGGAAGTGCCTTTTCTGGGACCCAACTTGTGTCAACACTATTAGGGTAGTGTCCAGGGTCAAAATAATTACATTTTATTTAGTACGTATTTTTTCTTTTTTCGAATAAACAAAAAATAACAAAGATATAGCCCACTAAAATTACGTGTGACATCACCCCATGCGAAAAAATTTAGCACGGCATGACGTTACACGTAACTTTAAAGGGCTATATCTTTGTCATTTTTGGTTTAATTTACAAATAAAAAAATACGCGTCCCTTATTTTTGATAATCTAAAAGACGGACTAATTACATTTTTACGGCAACTAGCCTATTGCATCATACACACTGCCTCTGCTGCCGCTGAAGCCCCCTCCACTAAAAAACTAAAAAATGGCTCAAGTACGCTTCCTTGGAACAGCTTTACCATTTTGTTCCGATAACTGTGGAGACTCAGGGCAGTTGGAGTTATCGACAAAGCGTTTAGTGGGGAATTTGGGGCCTCAGGCTCAGAGGGCAACTGGTGAGTCCTGGTCTAGGTCGTCTTTGCACCGTGAACGATCAGGGGCGGGTTATTTGATGACATCTGATATTTTATTTATTTTTTTAACCGACTTCAAAAAGGAGGAGGTTCTATATTCGGCTGAATGTGTTTTTTTTTTATGTATGTTCACCGATATCTCGGTTAATTATGGACCGATTTTGAAAATTATTTTTTTTGATTGAAAGGTTATGCTTCCAAGTTGGTCCCATTGAAATATTGTTATGATCTGATCATGAACTTCGAAGACATGGCACAGAACTCCTTATAGGATCACAGCAGAACTGTCGTAACAAGTAAAATTGCTTTGTTTATACGTGTAGTCGATGACTGGCTGAAGGAAAAGGGGGAGAGGATGTATCGGACTGATCTGATGATGGAGCCAGAAGGTAAATTAATGTAATCTAACCGTGTTTGGGATTATTAGAATCGTTATGAGATGCTCTCCGACTATAAGGTATTTAAGTTTGGCTGAGAGGTACTTTTTAGTGATGGTACCATAACTAAAAAGTGTAAAATAAAAAACTTAAAAAAAAAACAACCGACTTCAATGTTAAAAAAAACACTGAAAGTACAAATTAACTTTAATTTCGGAAGTCGATATTAAATAACGAAGAGACAAAACTATTATAGAAACACCGACTTCCGAAATTAAAGTTATTTTGTACTTTTCAGTGTTTTTTTAACATTGAAGTCGTTAGTTTTTTTTTTTGTAAAAAGTATTTTTTAAATTATAAAATGATAATAAAATTAACGGTTTATTAAATACCCTAATGGTGGGTATTTACTTTTTCGATTTTTTTAAAAGTCTTTTATACTCGTACATTTTTTTTTAAGAGTAAAAAAATGTTTATGAAATATGTTTTATGCATGAAATGTACATGGTGTCGGCAAAGAATAGTTTTCTAAGAACAAATAATGTAAAAGTTGCATACCCGTATTTTTAAGTATTATATTATATTTGGCGGTTTATATTACGTAGATTATAGTAGTTTTATTTAAAAGACCATTGGATCACAGCATGTCATAACAAATTATAATTATAAATTATAAACAATAATTATTGATAAACTACATTAGTTAAACGTGACAAACTCTTGAGTGTGTGAGATGAACAACCGAAACGGCACAATTGGCAAACTCGCGTATATGCTCAAAACTAGTGACAATGAAGATCTTTGTTATTAACTAAAAATCCACCATATTAACTTCAATATAAGATTAAAGTTGATATTTAAAAAACATACTGACTTGTCGCCTCACGTTGAAGGAAATACATTCTGATTCCAAATTAAGTGAAAAGAACAAAGAAAGAAAGAAAAATATTTTATTTGGTATACGTACACAGATCCACACAATGTAGAAACAACAAGTAAAACACTTGAGATAAAAAAAAATATTTAAAAAATATAATATTATATATTATTATGTTTTTTATTTTATAAAAATTTGAAACTCAGTAGAAGTTTTACATTTATGTAAATGTTACAGTTAAACTTCATTTAACAAAAAAAAAAAAACAGGCGTTTACGTGAAAACATATAAAAGTAGCCGAACTTAAAACATACATGTGTTAAATCTATCTAAGCGAATTAAAATTCAACTAAATTTTATTAAATAAAACGTTCCAAACAGTGTTAAAGGTTTATAACCCATGCTTTTGGGTATTTACCGGGTAAAAAACCCTGTTTATACCAAAATTGGGTATTTACCCGGTAAATACCCGATGGAGTTTTAACCACCGCCCATCTCTAATCGTAGAAATAACGGTTTTGTCTAAGACGTCTTGTCTCAAGTGAGCGCAGGTCCTTAATAATCTTAGTTTGACTGGCCTGTTCGTGTCCCTGACTGCTATGCCGGAGGTCGTGGGTTCGATGCCCAACCAAGACAAATGTTTGTGTGCTGAGCACGATCATTTGTTCTGTGTCTGGGTGTAATTTATAGAGAATATGTATGCACTTAGAAATATACAGGTAAGTATGTTTATCGGTTGTCTAGTACCCATAACACAAGCTCTGCTTAGCTTGGGACTAGACGGCGTTGTGTGATAGTTGTGGAATATTATTATTCCTGTCTAATATTTAAGATAATCTGAGCAAGACAAACCTTCAAAGTACACAAATCCTCGAACGAATATAGAAGACCTTCCAAACGCGTATTTTCTACCATAAAATTCCCAAATGTGACACTAATGATTTTTCTGCACATTTTTTATCAACCCCTCTTCGCCGAAGGGTATAACAATCCCATGGGGTGCTTTACGACGCAACTTCAGCAGTTTTAAAGTAATCATTTGACTTGAATGGGGTTTTATTAGTGACTTATAGTCTGTTTTTGTCAGGTTCTCAGGTGAGAAGAAAATAAAGTTCAATTTAAACTCACAGTAAAAAAAAACAAGTGAAACAGCAAAATACTATTAGGTCACAGTTTCAAGTTTTTTTTTTTTGCTTGGAACCCTGTTTTTCTGCAATAAAGTTTATTAGCTATCAACCAGTGAAAGTCCCATCAAAATCGGTCCAGGCGTTTCGGAGAATAGCCAGAACAAACAGACAAACCAAACCCCCTACGGTTTTGTTGACATCTTGAGGCGCGCGTGGAACACTACGAGCCGTCGACCGTTAGCGGAGATCGTACGGCGAGCTACCCATTGCTCGCAGCCCACAAGCCCGCGCCTGCAGCCCGCAAGTGACCGTGGCCTTAGAATGTAAAAGGCAACTGAAGCACACTAGACCAGGGTCGATAATTTTTAAAACCAAAAAAAATAATAGTAGGATGAAACCCATTAGAAAAGGAAGAGAATATTATAAAAATGAAAGGAAAAATAATTTACGGGCGATCTGAGGTCGGGAAGGGGATGGGGGTGAGTTTTTAAGGGTAAAAAACAGTTTTTCTCGATTTCCGGCAAAACTAAAAGTCCTATGGAAAAAAGTCAAATGGCAAAGTTGTAGGTAATAAAAAGATCTAAAACTTTTGTATTTGCACTTTTTTCACATAACCTCAAAATTTATGTGAAAAATTCAAAAAACCAAGTTTTTGGTTTTTTATTTTTATCTTTTTAAAAAATAAAAAACTTTTCACGAAATTTGGTGAAAACTTACCTTTTTATGTCCCAAATACGCTGTAATTTATTTGATTAGAAGTATTTATTTTTTCACCTTATTTTGAATTAATATCGAAAAAGCACCCTAATTTTCAATCGAAAAATCACCCGTCAAAATATCAGCTTTTTTCAAAAAGTTGGAATATTTTCTGTTCGTTGAAATCTCTACTTTCCGATGGTGAAAAAAAAATTATATGTTACCATAGTAAATCTTCTCAGAAAATGCAAAAAATCGAAAAAAACTCGAATTCGAAAAAAATTTTTCAATTATTATAATCAATTTTGAGCTATTTATTAAAATTTACACTTTAATTAATCGAAAAACGTAAGATTACATGTCACATTGATAAAAAAAAAAAATTGCAAATCAAAATATACTACTATAATTAACAAACAAATAAGTTAATAAAATTAATATTCAATAAGACATCTACAATATTTGGAGAAAGTAGTCGAATCTTCTTTAAATTATATGCGTAGATGCCTATTTATAACTATTTTTAGATAACTTATATACCTGAGTGACCTACGAAAAATTTTAGCCCATCAAAAGGTATTTCATAGAGAAGTGGGGAAGGGGCTAGGCGGGTCTGGGTCTTACTACGTACATACCTACTATTTCTTAGCAGCTGTAACAACCGCTAGTCTAGCCAGTACCTATTCGAAATACAGTACAGTATACAACATCGTTTATAAAAATACACGTGCATGCTGAGTTTCTTTAATATAATTGTGACAAGTTTACTTAAAAAAAACCAACAAGATTAAAAAATAATAATCTCCTTTATTTTGCACAAACAAATTTAGTTACTCCCATGAAAAAAAAAAAAAACCGGCCAAGTGCGAGTCGGACTCGCCCATGAAGGGTTCCGTAGCAGCAAGTAACATAATACAAAAGTTCTTGTAATGTGTTGTAACTTTGATCGATGTTTTAATAATAGTGTATTTTTTTCGATTTATGACGCATTAAAAAAAAACTACTTACTAGATTTCGTTCAAACCAATTTTCGTTGGCAGTTTTTATAGTAATGTACATCATATATTTTTTTTAGTTTTATCATTCTCTTATTTTAAAAGTTACAGGGGGGGACACACACATTTTACCACTTTGGAAGTGTCTCTCGCGTAAACTATTCAATTTAGAAAAAAATGATATTAGAAACCTCAATATAATTTTTGAAGACCTATCCATAGATACCCCACACGTATTGGTTTGACGAAAAAAAAATTTTTGAGTTTCAGTTCTAAGTATGGGGACCCCCAAAAATGATTGCTTTTTTTCTATTTTTGTGTGAAAATCTTAATGCGGTTCACAGAATACATCTACTTACTAAGTTTCAACAGTATAGCTCTTATAGTTTCGGAAAAAAATGGCTGTGACATACGGACGGACAGACAGACAGACAGACAGACAGACAGACAGACAGACAGACAGACAGACATGACGAATCTATAAGGGTTCCGTTTTTTGCCATTTGGCTACGGAACCCTAAAAATCAAAATACATAAAAAATATATTAAAAATCTATAATAAATATATATAAAATATTTATCGTAAATATATTTTTAATAACAAACTTTTGGCCGATTTGCATATATATTTTATACATTTCAAATATATTTTAGATACATTCAAAATATATCTTAAAAGACATAAAAAACATAGCTAAGAATATAAAAAAAATATTTATATATATTTATTATAGATTTTTAATATATTTTTTATGTATTTTGAATTTTTTTTTTCATGGGAGTAGCTAAATTTGTTTGTGCAAAATAAAGGAGATTATTATTTTTTAATCTTGTTGGTTTTTTTTAAGTAAACTTGTCACAATTATATTAAAGAAACTCAGCATGCACGTGTATTTTTATAAACGATGTTGTATACTGTACTGTATTTCGAATAGGTACTGGCTAGGCCAACGGTTGTTACAGCTGCTAAGAAATAGTAGGTATGTACGTAGTAAGACCCAGACCCGCCTAGCCCCTTCCCCACTTCTCTCTGAAATACCTTTTGATGGGCTAAAATTTTTCGTAGGTCACTCAGGTATATAAGTTATCTAATAATATCTAAAAATAGTTATAAATAGGCATCTACGCATATAATTTAAAGAAGATTCGACTACTTTCTCCAAATATTGTAGATGTCTTATTGAATATTAATTTTATTAACTTATTTGTTTGTTAATTATAGTAGTATATTTTGATTTGCAATTATTTTTTTTTATCAATTTAATATGTAATCTTACGTTTTTCGAGTAATTAAAGTGTAAAATTTTAATAAATAGCTCAAAATTGTATATAATAGTAAAAAAAAATTTTCGAATTCGAGTTTTTTTCGATTTTTTGCATTTTCTGAAGAGATTTACTATGGTAACATATATATTTTTTTACACCATCGGAAAGTAGAGATTTCAACGAACAGAAAATATACCAACTTTTTGAAAAAAGCTGATATTTTGACGGGTGATTTTTCGATTGAAAATTAGGGTGCTTTTTCGATATTAATTCAAAATAAGGTGAAAAAATAAATATTTCTTATCAAATAAATTACAGCGTATTTGGGACATAAAAAGGTAAGTTTTCACCAAGTTTCGTGAAATTTTTTTATTTTTTAAAAAGATAAAAATAAAATACCAAAAACTTGGTTTTTTGAATTTTTCACATAAATTTTGAGGTTATGTGAAAACAGTGCAAATACAAAAGTTTTAGATCTTTTTATTACCTACAACTTTGCCATTTGACTTTTTTCCATAGGACTTTTAGTTTTGCCGGAAATCGAGAAAAACCGTTTTTTACCCTTAAAAACTCACCCCCATCCCCTTCCCGACCTCAGATCGCCCGTAAATTATTTTTCCTTTCATTTTTATAATATTCTCCTCCTTTTCTAATGGGTTTCATCCTACTATTATTTTTTTTCACTTTTTATTATTTTTAAAGGCTTCTACCCTGGTCTACACTGGAGGATTTTAGTCACTAAAAGTTTGACGGAACAGTTTGAAAACTCACTGATGTTCTTTCAACCTTCTTATTCAGCCTTTAATTTTGGCAAACCTTTTACTGACAAGTTAAATGAAAAAAAAAGCATTGAATTTTTTAGTAATGATAATAATGAAATATGTATTTACAGTTTAGCATATTAATTTAAAAATACTTATTGCAAGGTTATAAATCTAATCTAATTTAATCGATCTGACAGCCGTGTCTGTTGAAAAATATTTTGAGCTCCATACATTTTTTGTTTCAATAATATCAGTAGGTATTTATTGCGAAACTGTCACAATCTACAACATTGCTGCGGTCTTCCCGTCCGATTATAATTTGGGTGTCTTCAAGGCTAGAGTGAATAGGCTCTTAATAAACTAGTGCGCCTCACCATCAACGATTGCATCACTGCTTACCATCAGGCGGGATCGCAGTCAAGTACTAGTTCATAACAGATAAAAAAAAAAAAAAAAAAAAAAAAAACATTAGTCTTTACCCAACTACGGCAAAGCCAAAGCAGGGTCATATTATACGCGAAAGCCGAAACACATGCCTAGTATTTTTATTTAAAAAATCTATGTACAAAATTTCATAACTGTATCATGAAAAATCACAAAGTTATAAGCTTGTTTCGTTACTTTGTTGTCCGCAAAAATATATGGTCACCGGGTCATCCGGGCAACTGAGGGGTTGTTTTGTTTGCTTCTGTACCTAGCTATGCGCTGATGCCTAATGACTATGACTATTGAAATCCATTCAGTTACTGATTATGTACAAACCATACTCAGGTTTCGCATATACTTAAAAAAAAAATTGTCTATTCTCACGCGGACGAAGCCTGGCAAAGGCTAACTACAATTGCCGTCACGGATCTTGAGAGCTGACTTCGAGTTGCGCATAAGTCAAAAGAGAAGAAGTGAGACGCGGGGGCGCATCATAGACGTCACTCCTGATTCGTTCCCTGCGTTGCTGCATGTATCTAACAACGACGACGATTGGCTCGCCGATGTATGGAAGGCGCAAAGCGATCCCCACTCTGACGCCGAGCGCTCAAAATCCGTTTTGGCAATTGTATATTATATTTTGACAACGACAATATGAATTACTCACATTATCAATGTAAACAGGGTCTTAATTGATTTGGCAGTTTGTAAATAACATCTTGTTTTGTAGTACCAATTAAACATAACACAATGCATACAGTAAACAGTAAAACATGTCAATATTTACATTACCTCTATCAAATCAATTGAAGTAGGCGACCTACTGTCATGTGCGAGATACATAACATCGGGTCTTGGGGCTTTTTGGACCGGGGCCGCGGTCCCAACTTCCATCTATAATTTTTTTAAGCTATTGCATAGCTTCTATCGCGGGCCTTGAGCGTGGAGACCGAATCCAGAAATTCCGAAACGAAAATAACCTAACACCCCACTCATTTGTTTTTTGAGCGTGGTGACCGATAAGAAAACAAATGAGTGAACAATCAATCAAAATTCAATTCAATGTGTGAAAGTGTAACTTCAATTAATATCAAAGAAAAAAAACAAAGGAAAAAAATACTGCATAAATAAAATAAATAAATAATTATAATTGCATAAGTTGATAAAAATGCTATGCAATAGCTTTACCGCGGCAGTCCCCGAGTGCCACACGACTTTTTTTTGTAGTATTTTGGGACCACAAGTCTGGAGGTAGGCGGAACAGAAGAATGCAAAAGAAAAGAAAGAAAACTATTTTATTTGGCACACACACTTCGTAGATACACACAATGTAGTAACAACATGTAGACATTAATAAATTATTATAATTAAAAAAAAAAGACAACTAGCAATGTGTGTCTCAGGGCGGCGCCAAATAGGTCCAGTTCAGCAATAATGCCAGACAACTACATGGTAGTTGCCTGACGCTGGTTTTCAACTGAATCTTATTTCGAGTGTACGGTTGAGATTGGTTGAATTGGTGGTTGAAATGCGTATTTAAATCACGTCGGGGTTACCAGTTCGGAGGGAAGCGTAACAGAGAGTCAAGTCCCACATACCTCGATTGAAAAAGGAGGATCTTCCGACCACACGGGTGTTATGTCTGGTGGGCAACTGCCCCGTAGATGATTTCGGGCTGTCGTACTAGATAGATTCAAATCGCGCGAAGAACTTTGATTGCTCGATGCAGGATTAGTTCTTATGTGACACTATAGATGTCGCTACACAAGGAAAAAGGCATTAAAGTTACTAAAAACTTTATTTATTTGGTTTGTGGTCCCTGTGCTGCAGATTGTTCGGAAGAGTTGCCGTGACCCGCAAACGCAAAGGGCAACTGAAGGTTCACAAGTGGGCTTCAGTCAGTAAAAGTCTAGCACTCCAGCCCGTTCACGACCTTGCCGTTGTGAGCAGTAGCTAAGCGCGGGGCGGCGAGCGGGAAAATCAAAAGTATGAAAATGTTTGAAGCACGCCACGCGACGCCGCTCGCCGCGCCGCTTGCCGTCAACCAGGCCGTTATGCATTTCAGCCGGAAGAAATCCGACTGCTGGACATTGGCCTCCCCCAAGTGTCGAACAATGACCGGTCTTGTGCGTCTCTTATCCATCGGATTTTCGGCAACCAGTTCATCGGCCTACCTCGTAAGAAGCCTTCCAACACTGCGTCTTACGGTTGCCACTCCAGAACCTTTCAATCCTATCGATGATCTGTTCTGCGAGCAATGTGCCCTGCCGACTGCCTCTCGGCGATTTGTTGGGCTATGCCAGTAACCGTGGTTCTCTTGGTTAATGGCTTCCAACCATAAAAAGACAACTCACCTCTTTAGTTAAAGTTCTTATAGTCCATCTTATGGTTGTCTGGTAGATACCGCTGGCAGCGATAAGACCGCAAATGTATCCATAAATCCATAGACTTCTGTAAAATTGTTACTATTTTGTTGTACAACAAAGTTTTATATTCTTCTTTATCTTCTTCTGTGCAGTGTGGCCGAGTGGTGACGGCCCCGACTTATGAGTTGTAGGTCGTGGGTTCAAACCCAGCCAGGCGTGTTACTTTGAGTGATTTATTTCATCACCACTGCTCTCAAAACGGTGAAGGAAAACATTGTGAGGAAACCGGCATGTCCTAGAACCAAAAATTCGAAGACATGTGACATACACCAACCCGCACTGGGCCCGTGTGGTGGATTACGGCCCCTTTCCTCTCCTAGAGAGGAGACCTGAGTCCCAGAAGTGGGAACATTAAAAGGCCGATCATTTATGTTATGTATGTAATTGTTATAAATTAGTGCTTGACTGCGATCCCACCTGATGGTAAACAGTGATGCAGGTCATTGAAAATAGGTTCTTAAACCAGTCCTACCACATAACTGTTTGTAACGACAAACTATTAGAATATTACAATAATATTACTGTACAAATTAGAACAGATACAAGTTCTCGCCTAAAAAGCTATTAGACAAACGTGTTTATCGAGTCACAGTAATGATTCCAGTTTAGGTTTCTAGTTGTATAATGTACTTACACAATATTTACTATGTGATCTTGACACTTGGTAAATATAGAAATATATATGCTAAACGAATGTCGAGTAGGCAGCGTAGGCAGCCATTTTTTTCATCCTCTGTCCACAAACAAATACATTTGGGTTTGCGGGCGAAGAGCAATGGGTAGCTCGCTGTCTGACCGTCCCGTAAGGACCGTGTCCAGTCGTCGACGGACGGTGCTTAGTACTCCACAAGAACCTCAGACTTGTCAGCAAAATCGCAGGAGCCCAGCAGGGCCGATACTCGCTAAAGTCACGGGATTTTAAGAGTTACAATGGCCCTGGAACTCAAAGAGCAACTGAAGGACACAGGTTGTTTTAGTCAGTAAAAATTTGATACGTCCTGTCGCTCCATCCTAGAGCGAGAGAAGATATTTGATGATATCCCACCTCAAAAAATAGGCATTCTCTGCCATATAACCAATTACAATTACCAGAACGGATCTTGAGCGCTCGGTGTCAGAGTGGGGATCGCTTTACGCATTCCATACATTGGCGAGCCAATCGTCGTCGCTGTAAGATACATGCAGCAACGCAGGGAACAAATCACGAGTGACGTCTATGACACGATGGCGCGGCGAGCCAATCACTGACACTCCCCGCCCCCGCGTCTCACTTCACACCACTAAAGGGACCGATATTTGACTTCTGCGCATTTTGAAGCCAGCGCTCAAGATCTGTGCCAGTAATTGTATGTGTGGAGTCACCAACTAATGGGCCGATACGATTTTACTGACATCTCTTTGAGGCGAGCGTGGAATATGCCTAACGCGTTAAGGCGTATAGTCCCTTGAACCATCTGACCGAAATTATGTGAACGCAACTCTCGCACTCGCCTAGGCGGCAGTACCTAAATCTGTGCATTTATTTGCGGCCAGCAGCGCCGGAAAGCGCTTTAAATCCATTTTCTCTGCGAGATATTGATTGATTTACATATGCAATGTTCACTTTGAAGAATATTTAACCACCAATTTTTATGTGTAAATATGTTTCTAGAGGTCCAAGCCGTATCGAAGGAGTAGGGAAAAGTTGGGGAAAGTTGCGAAATTGCTAAATTATTTTTTTTGACAAAAGTATTAATTGCACGAAAAAATCAAATGTTGATATTATTGTACATGAATCTATAATAAACATATATTTTTTTCAAACCAATTGACCTAGCCGTTAAGGAGGAGTAGGCCTCGGAAAATCACTGTTTTATGGCACTTTTCGGGCGCTTGGCCCTTAAGGCCGCCTTTGTAATTTTTTAACCGACTTCGAAAAGGAGGAGGTTCTATGTTCGGCTGAATGTATGTTTTTTTATGCATTTTTTTAAACAAATATACGTTTTTATATTCACGCAATGGCGGATTTATAATTAACAAAACAGTAAGAAGAATTCCCAGAACTTGCGTCAACAAAAAAAAAACAAAACCAGTTTCACACTTTTTGATGATTTCCTACAAACATAATTGAAGTATAAACAATTTTGCTATTTTAACAGATTTTCACAGATGGTTGATAATTTTATATTAGCACTTATTCACGTGATTAAACAGAACTACGCCATTATTGTTGATGTAAATTTTTGTAGGTAATATTATTTTCATCGATGACATGGGGCCTCTATGCAAGACCTTGTCTCCGAAACCTTTTTATTTTTCGAGGATGGGAAATTATCAAGTAACTTTTCCGATTCTGAGTGAGTGACAGGGAGCGTAAGTCTTTTACAAACTAAACATGACATCAGGAATCTGCCAGTCGGCGAGCTACTCATCGCTCGTCGTCCGCAGGCCCGCGGCTATGGCGCTTAGGTATCGCCCTGCTGCTTCCGTGCTCACGTAAGGGCACCTAAGCGACGAATCGGCGGGCACACGAGTGACGCCACCCCGCTCGTACGGCCCGCCGATTCGTCGCTTAGGCGCCGCGCCGGAGCCGCACCGCACCGTGTGGCCTGGCCCTAAGGATGTCCGTTTCCTCACAGTTGCGGTCATCTACTTCGCTAGCTTTACTGCTTCGCAAAAGGAGGTGACACTACAATATTCATCATTGCTTCGATCATTGTGGCGGCACTTGGGGGAGGCCTATGTCCAACAGAGGACGTCTATCGGCTGAAATGATGATGATGAGAAGAAGGCGAGTACATCCCGTTTCCTCTAGCTCTGGACCATGGCCAGAACCAAGGCTCAGCCCGATCGCTTCCACGCCTCTACTGTCTCCTTCGGTCAAAAAAATAGTCAACTACACAATTGCGAGTCACAACAAAGATTCTCTTCAATACTTATGAGACGCTTGATTCAAATAAGTAGGTATTAATTAACGTGTGCATTCATTTTTCCCATTGTTTCATCTCAAAATGGCATAAACGTAAGTAGACGTTGTGCAATTGGCAACGTTTTTTATTCTCTTCTGCTAATATTATAATGTTTTGTGAGAAAACTTGATGTGGCTATTGTCTAGCCAAGTACTTAGTCTTATGTTTACTGCAAAAGGGTCTAGTTAGATTAATATTGATATAATATGTGGTACCTGTGGACTTCCAGTCTGATTATAATTAAGTTGTCTTCAAGACTAGAGTCAATAGGCTCTTCATAAACTAGTGCGCTTCACTTCTATAGAAGATGCTAGATAACCGTGGAAAAAAGTGCATTAACCTTTTCCTAATATCTCATAATTATATGACTGCTTTTCATTACTAGGACCTAGACCATGAGGTTTAAAGCAAGATTGTTTTAATCTTGTTTCGGTGTGGGTAAGAGACAGAGCTATACAGGTTGTCTAGCGCCATCTCTTATCCACACGGAAACAAGATTAAAACAATCTTACTTTGAACGTCATGGTAACCCCGTAGATCATGTAATGGATCAACGGGGGGGCCCCATAAGGTCAATGAGCGTTATTCCATGGTTATCTGGCGACTACTTTAGCACTGGTTTATATTGAAAAAACGTACCAGAGACCTTCACCTCAAACTATAAGTAGACCATAGTGAGTGCAGGCAGGCCAAGAAGGCACTTCACTCGATTGATGGCCACTTCACGAAACAAAGCCTTCGACTGGGGTCCTTCACGAAACGAGACCTTTAACCAGACCACTAAGTTCTTTAAAACCACAGCAGAGCCTGCATGGAGGAGGACGAGACAGCAGCTCATCTGCTTCTAAGCTGCGCAGTGGTCGCTGGATACAGGGTAAAGTACTTCGGAAACCCATGTACCCTCTGTGATATTGTCAGTAACACCAAGGCGCTGCTGACCTTCCTTGAGGAGCTGAGGATGAGGAGGATGGATCGAATGACACATTTGTCCCACCCGTACGCAAAATACCCGCTTTAAGCTAGAACTACATTAGCCCAACGCACACATGTAACACCTGATTTGTACATAGAACGACGTCGCGTGGCGTGCATCAAGTGTAGCTCTACAAGTCTAGTTTCAATATAAAATGTATGGAGACCGACGCGCCCAGATCGGCGTGTGTGGCACACGTCTGCGCAGTGCATTTCTACCTTTAGTCGTCGAGTTGCGGACACCAGCCAGAAATACAAAGACAAATAGTATGTTGATAAAGTCCCTCACAGCTCGATGTGACCTCTGATTATACTGTTTCGCAGTTTACCTCTCCTCTGATTACAGACACAAAGACTTCAATGTCAGTCCAATTAGATCGTTGCCGACCAGAGGAAGGAAATTATTGTCAGCAATTATGATTTCACTTTGAACCGCGACAAGTCGTAAGGCGTTGATCGGACTTGCGACTGAACTGATGATGAAGTTACGATTTGTAATTGCGACTGATTTGTAAAATAAAAAGCCTTTGTACATACATAACGTGCACTTAATCATGAAGAGAAAATACTAGTTTTTTTTTTTTTTAATTCAGGCTCTTTAAAAAGAGTAATAAAAACACAATTGACCTCTGAGTTTGTTTCAGTGTTTCCTTCTCAGGGTAGTCACCTAGGAAAGACCATGGGAAATATCATCTAGATTAAATTGACGAAAAAAAAATTGACGTGTAAAAGTGTTTTTTGATCTAAGGTAGAGCGCGAGGGAGTTTTAGACTTTTACTGACTAAAACAACATCTTATGTTCCTTCAGTCGCCCTTCGCTTCCCAGAACCACAAGAACCCTTTCAGAAGTCGACCCATAGTCCCAGGAGGCTTCTGCCCTGCTGAGCCCCGACGGTTTTTTTTTTTTTTTTTTTGAGGCGCGTGTGGAACACTGCGCGACTCGGTTCAAGCAGGGAACTTACCGCCATGATTATGGTGTCGTGCGTCACAGTCGCTGTGACCATAATATCGCCATGACATCTCGCTGGAACTCTGTCTGACAAAATTATTATATTTGACGTAATAGTCCACAAAAAAAAAAAACAACTAGTTGTTTGTTGATTAACAAAAAATTGTACATAAAGTTAACTTACATCCTTACCAATAAATTAATTTTGATATATTTAATGATACGAATCAAAACAAAAAACTTATAAATAATTTTCGATCAACCTTGATCGAGGTATGCGTAATTTTTTTAAGTTATTTTATGTACGATATGATTTATAAATTTATGACATCCGAATGAAATATCGTTAGATTAAAACTATTATAGGTACTAAACCAGTTTGTGCCAGTAACTTTACTAAACATCGAAAAAAACTAACTCTCGAGATAAAAAGTATCCCAAGTCTTGTTCCACTCTTGGTTGGTCTAAACATGAGCCATCATCACCATCATCTCAGCTGAAAGACGTCCACTGTTAGACATAGGCCTCCCCAAGTGTCGTCATAATGACCGGTCCTGTGCGTCTCGCATCCATCGAATTCCCGCGACCCTCACCTGGTCATGGTTCCACCTTGTGGGAAGCCTGCCAACGCATGCGTCTTCCAGTACGTGGTTAACAGTCCGGCGGTGCTATTCTTTAAGAAAACAGCCTTGAGCGCAGCGCTGACCGCAGTGACGAGACGAGAGTGCAGTACTACGCGTTCCAAATGAGAATAGGACCGATTCCTATGTTTTGACGTCTCGTCGAACTGTCAAATCGAAGAAATTTTGACAAAATTGAAGAACTTCGAGATGAGTAAAATTGAAGAACTGGATTCTGATTAAACTTTTTTCGTTCACACTTCATAAATTAATTAAATTTTTCGTAAATAATTTTTAAAAATTTCTATCCTCGATTTGACAGTAAATCGTGACGTCACAACATGGCGGACGATCGACGATATTCTCATTTGGAACGCATTGTACAATGAATTAACAATCCAATGTACAGATCTATTAGATTGTTAATCCAATGTTATTCAGATTTCTTAGAGAATAGCACCGCAGATTCAGAACCTTTCGTCCCCATCGACCATCTGTTCTGAGTGCAATGTACCCTGCCCACTGCTACTTAAGTTTAGCGATTTTTCTAGCTATGTCGGTAACCTTAGTTCTCCTGCGGATTTATTTCTGATTTCACGTGAGCCAAGTTCAATTCAAATGCATTCAGCCGTTAAGATTTGAAGAGGTAACAGAGAAACAGAGTTAGTTTTGCATTTATAATGTTTTAAGTAGTATTAAGTATAATCTGATTTATCTCTTCGAATTTTATGAGAAAACTTAAATCGACTTTTGTGACGTAAACAAAATTCCGTTATGAATTTTAATTTTAATATGAGTTATATGACATATTAAATGGCACAGGTTCCTTTCACAATATAAACAACGGTATATTGAATTTTGACAAAATCATTCATTTTAAGACAGAGTACGAAAGCTATCCAAAGCTGGACTGCGAGTTTGGTTGAAAGACACCACAGCCCTGAAACACATGTGGCAACTGAAGGAACACAGAAAGGTTTTAACCAACAAAATTCTGACACACCTCGCTCCACCCAGAGCGGTAGAAGTTATTTAATAATTTCACAACCAAAAAAAAAAACCCAAAGGTGTGTAAAATTTTCAAATTCATTCAGCCGTTCCGTTCGAGCCTGAAGAAGTAATAAACATACACAAAGACACACAAACGCCCTTTTAATATTAATGCGACTTACCACCTCAAAAAAACAAAAAAAAATCGCAATATGTGTTTTGTCGCACCATTCCGCGACTAATCTGCCCATCCGTATGCACCCTAACAAAACTGTCGCAATAATCGTCAACGTAACGACTTTCCTTATTAAAGATTTTTTAACTCCGATTAAGCAAGAGTTAAACAATTGGCATTGTCTTAATTACTTAGTACAATTGTTGAAGTACGAATTATAATGTCGCTTTGAATTTTATTTCAACTAGCTTATGGCAGCGACTTTGCTCGCGTGACAGTCGATCCCAAGGGAGTATACTTAAGATCGTGCGATCCCTAGCTGGGGCAGTTAGGTGTGGATAACCAACTAGCAAAATATATCGAAAAAAACTCACTACCACCGTCTCCTGACAAAAAATGCGGTCTTCCCGTCCAATTATAATTTAGGTGTCTTCAAGGCTAGAGTGAATAGGCTCTTAATAAACTAGTGCGCCTCACCATCAACGATTGCATCACTGCTTACTATCAGGTGAGATCGCAGTCAAGCAGTTGGTTTATAACATTTAAAAAAAAAATAATTTGGATACTCCAACTGGGCTCAAGCGGGTGGGTCTAGCGGGTGTGCTGAGCCGATTCGTCGTCGTCGGTGGAAACTGTTTGCTGCGCCACCCGGGTGCGTACACAACGAGCCGCTGCAGCGCTCACAGTACGAGCAATCACACTGCTGAACTCTTTGCTCACTCAGTTTTTTGTAGTTTATTCACATAAGTATTTAATAAGTTTCTTTATGATGTTAAGATATAATGAGAACTTATAATTTTAAATAAATAAAACGTTCCTATATCAGTTATTGGTGGTGAGGCGGATAATGATCACGTTCTTTCAATACGATTTGGGCGCATTTCTCTCGACTTTAAGTGATGTAAATATTGTAAAATTATCGCCTAAATAACAAAATAGTCGAAAGAATGTTGAGTAATCGCAACTCGAATTTTGCTACTACTGTAGTTTTAAAATTTATTTCATACATTTTTATTTATTGTCGTAGATGTATATGCACACATATATGTATTTTGCCTTTATTAAAACTGGTTTGGCTCTTGTATAATTGAGATATAAATGTATTATATATGCATAAGTGTATATTTATAGAATTAATTTTGTAATCGGAGCATATTTACTCAGTAACCTGTAAGCTGCGGTTACCTATAACTGAGTAGTTGTGTACACATCACATGATAATTTATGGCGTATGATTTGTGCTGGCAATCCATAAATTGAAATCAATTAATAATTTTCCAGAACAAACAAAAGTTAATACCAATTAAACCATATAAAGCATACAAGAAAAGCGTAAAAGGTTGACTTTGCAAATGTCGTAAAAAACATTGAACAATGATTAGAAAAAAAACAATCGTGTGCAACATTTGGGCGCTTTGGAAGGCGTCAAAAAGTTAAGCAACACTCGCGGCATCACAGTAGCGAGGTATTACGACATTCTACATTTAGCTCATCACGTGTTTTAAACATACCTACGTTTTGCTATAATCTTTCTGGTTTAGTGCAATATGCAAATGCAATCTGGCATTTAAATTAAACTCGTACCGATAGACTAGTTTTTGACATTGTCTTTAAAGCTACGGAATAACTAAAAGTAAACTACAGTATGGCGTCGAAAAACTCCTCCCTGCTTTGCTGTTTACTAGTAAGCTTGTAAAGGTGTTTTTAATATCGTTGCTGATCATTCTTCTAAATAAATACTAGCTGTCCGCCCGCGACTTCGTCCGCGTGTACTTCGGTTATCGCACTCTAAACGTGTTTTCCCATAGGGATAAGATATTTTTCCGGGATAAAAAGTAGCCTATGTTCTTTTCCATGTCAAAGGCTATATGCATGCCAAATTTCATCCAAATCCGTTTAGCCGTTTTAGCGTGATTAAGTAACAAACATCCAAACATCCACACTTTCACATTTATAATATTAGTTAGGATTTGAATATGTCGAAAAAATTACAGCAACTGTCAAATTAGTCATTCCATCGTTCGGTCAATCATTCCATCACTCGTTAACTATTAGGCGGTGGCGGTAAGAAGTTCGCCGGGTTAGTTAATCATCAAATAACTTCTCCCGCTCTGGTTGGAGCGAGAGGGCATGACAGACTTACACTCATTAAAACGACCAGTATCCTTCAGTTGCCCTATAAGTTCTAGAGCCACGGTAACTATTTCGAACATTCCCGTAGTCTATGCATTCTAAATTCCACACTAAAGTTGACTCTAAAATAGTTGTTCCTAAAATACTCGTAGTTGGCCAAATTGTTTGTCCATTAGACCAATGGCACAAAATAGATAGGTAGATACAGAAGTCAATCTCATGTATGTACTTACTTTTTATACCTACGCTAGGCGATCGCGCTAGGGTCAGCGCGTTACGCCGAACTGTACGAGTGCGACCGGGCGATTGAGCCGAGATATCGTGTCCGTGAGCGGTGTCTATGTGTGCTTTGCTCGAGCGCGCTTTGTATGTAGATTGACTTCTGTACCTATCTATTTTGTGCCAATGGCTCATTAAATTCTAGTTTAGATTATGACAGCGCTATCTAATTAATTAACAGACTTGCCTTGAGCTATGCATCGTAGCTACCTACGTGTGTATTTTTTTTTATGAATGGATACAATATTTTATGATACCGCGTACGTCGAAGGACTGGAACAGTTTGCCTGCTGCGGTCTTCCCGTCCGATTATAATTTGGGTGTCTTCAAGGCTAGAGTGAATAGGCTCTTAATAAACTAGTGCGCCTCACCATCAACGATTGCATCAGTGCTTACCATCAGGTGGGATCGCAGTCAAGCACTAGTTTATCTCAATTTAAAAAAAATATATTTATGGATGTCTTCCTTGGGAATTGGAAAGAAGTGGCTTAAAATCGGGAACATTGAAAGGAGTGGAGGGAGAAACCTATTTGCATAATAATAATATTTATTATGCAAATAGGTTTTTTAAAAATACTTTTACACGTTATTTTTTTCGTCATTTTAAAATAAATGAGGCCGGTGTTTCCTAGCTGACTACCTTGAGAAGAAACACCGAAGCAAACTATTATGGATGGTCAATTTATGAGCAACGAAAAACCGGTCAAGTACGAGTGGGATCCGTACCGTCCGAAGCAAAAATCGAGCAAAAAAAATCACGTTTGCAGTAGGGAGCCCTCTTAAATATTTATTTTAATTATTTATAAATAAAATAATCAAGAATTATCTTGCTGAAATCGATTCAATAACCGATTCTGATTTCTTTAGGATGTCCGTTTATTATCTTACAAGACAAAATCTTAAAAAAATACTTCAGTGCTAAAATCAACGCTAAAATTAAATTTAAAATATTATGATTAACTATTATGGTAACTTTTTTTTATATTTATGGATAGACGATGGAGCACGCTTCATCATCAGCCTTTTTAATGTTCCCACTGTTGGGACTCAGGCCTCCTCTCTAGGAGAGGGAGCAAGCTTACCTAGAAGCAGCCTATTCACTCTTGACTTAAAGACCCCTAAGTCGTAGCTATCAGGAAGCATAGACTCCGGCAGGAAATTCCACTCCTTAACTGTACGCACAATGTATGTGTTCTCGAAACGTTTTTGTACGCCGTTGCGTCACCGGTACATCGTGAACCCCATACCACGATGTACCGGTGGCGCAACGGCATATATCTTGTGGTCTGATGATGGAACGGACTTGATAAAGAAGAGTTTTGACTTGACAAGAGCATCAGTGCCGATGATTTTCTTGGCTCGCTTCTCAATCGACTTAATTTTCTATTTGGGGTGTATAAGGGTATGTATTATTCCAGTTACACATTATAATATTCTGCCATCGAGCTGTGTTTTCGTATTCCAATTTAAAGAATACAGTTAAGGCTGTAGTCTCCTTAAAATTCACTCGCAACAAATTATTAGCGCATCTTTGTATGCTTTTTTTTAACAAAATAATGAAATAATATGAAATATTATTATAGCACATATTTAACCATAATATGAGTAGTAGCTAGCTATTTTACTGAGAACAGTGGTGGCCAAGTGGTAACGGCCCCGACTTACGAGTTGTAGGTCGCCGGTTCAAACCCAGCCAGGCGAATTACCTTGTGTAATTTATTTCATCACCACTGCTCTCAAAACGGTGAAGGAAAACATCTTGAGGAAACCAACATGTCATAAAACCAAAAATTCGAAGACATGTGACATTCACCAACACGCACTGGGCCCGCGTGGTGGATTACGGCCGATTCCCTCTCCTAGAGAGGAGGCTTGAGTCCCAACAGTGAGAACATTAAAAAGGCTGGTGATGAGTCCAGTTACACGTTATAATATTCTGCCATCGAGCTGTGTTTTCGTATTCCAATATAAAGAATACATGGATCACCAAAAAAATTTAATTTCCGCTCACATTAAACTGAATTAAAATGCCACAGAACGTAAATAAATTTCAAAACAGCATACATTCAAAAAACAGAGCTAAAGCTAAACAGGATTACAGTAATATTGCAAAACTGGTTCAATGACGATCTTGTTAAAAGACCTTCAAAGAGGTTCTGAACCTAAACAGGTTTTCACATAGTGAATGTATTGAATACTGGGTGTATTCTCGATGGAAGAAATAATATTTTACACCACCTGCTCGATAATGCAATTTTTAGATCTTTATTATTAGTAATATCTACATATTATGCACATAAAAATACTTAAATAATAACTAAACTATTTATACTAAAACCTAACTGTATGTACATAATTATACTACAAAATGACAAAATACACTCAGGCGTCAAAGTACTCCTCCACATCGCTGTCATCTGGAAATGTGCCCAGAAGACTGGTAGCATTGCCACGTTGAATGACAATGCTAATTCTTTGGACGAAGAACGAGCCAGCCTGCGTCCTACACCAGAGGCCTACCGTCTCTTCCCATCACGTACCAAACTGTTTGGTTCTAATGGCAGGTACGCCGGCGGTGACAATAATAGCTCGACAAATAATATCGTTAATACTAGCGTGTCGTGGTATGCTGCCTGCGCTCCTGCAACAGGACAGGCCATGGTGTCCGAGGCTGTCGACAGCTTCACCACAGTGTGGCACCGATGTGGAGCAACATAAGGTGCGCCTAAGCGTAGACAGGTTGCTAGCCGAAATGCACTTTTATTAGGTATATGTCATACAAACCTCACATAAAGTGAGTCATTCTGTCCCTAGGGATTTAATTAGTATGGGCGTTATATACACCCATGTGTATAGTACGACAATTAAGCGTTTTTCATGGTCATTTAAGTTACCGGATGTACAATCGGCGCTCGAGGGGTTAATAAACATAAAGATATGAAAAACAATAAAATAAGGAAAAAGGAAATAAAACCAGTTTTCCGAAATCAGGTGACACTCACGAGATTTTGATTTTTCCTTGCTGAGAAGATTTTTAGAGCATCAAAAACCCCTATCTACTCATTAATGGTCCTAATAATTAATGGTCTAATTTCCTTCGATTTTTATACAAAAAAGTTATATATGAAGACGTGACATTTCCTGCTGGATTTTTAGCTTGATAGTTAAAACCAAAAAAAGAATAAAGGAATGAAGATATCCGCAGGAGAACCAAGGTTACCAACATAGCTCGAAGAATCGCTAAACTTAAATAAAATAAAAAATGACAGTCAATAAAAAACCAATAACATTGTGAGTGCTTCACGGCTAAGCCAAAAAGGCGCAACAAAGCTATAACACTACACTAGATTTTGCCCGCGGCTTCACCCGCGTACCTACATAAAATGTACCTAGCTTATGCCACTCAGGAATAAAGCAGCTTTCTTTCGGTGAAAAAATTTTAGCAATCGGTCCAGTACTTTTAGAGATTACCTACGTACAAACAAAAAATAACAAACTTTACCTCTTTATAATACTAGGGTAGACAAGCTCTTCTCCTACATAAAACCCTATAATATCGGTGTTGATATCGATATTTTTTTTTACTTCCTACACTAGGAATTACTCCTGTATCACAGGTGCGTTCACAAACATGAAAATTCAAAAACACAAGACACACACACACAGTGATGCTTGAGACGAAAGTCTATAACCAGTACGTGTTGCCAGTGATGACATGTGGCTCCGAAACGTGGTCGCTCACAATGGGGATGAGGCCCAGAGAAGGCTTAAAGTCACCCAAAGGGCAATGGAAAGGGTTATAGGCAGAGTTTCCTTGCGTGATCGATTCAGAAATGAAGATATCCGCAAGAGAACTAAGGTTGCCGACAGCACGAAGGATTGCCAAACTTAAGTGGCGATGGGCAACGCACATTGCTCGCAGAACAGATGGCTGTCGGGGCCGAAAGGTTTTGAAGTGGCGTCCGCGTACCGGAAGACGCAGCGACCGATAACCTGGTAAAGGTTGTGGGAATCCGATGGCCTATGTCCAACAGTAGACGTTTATCGGCTGAAATGATGATGATGATACGAAAGATATCCAGATCCGAGACAACTATCTTGGGCTATACAAATAATTGTTCCGTGCGAGAATCAAACCCATGATACGCAGCACAGACGGCAATCGTTCAACTACAGCGCCAACCATGCTATCTCTCTATCTGTGTATTATTTTTTGTGATAAAATTATTAAATCCTTCGAGAGACGAAAAATAAAGTAGTTATTGATATCTGGTTAATAATATAATTATAGTCAATATGACATTTATGAATGTTAATTTTATGCAATTCGCTTATTATACGTGCAATTTAGCTTCACTTGTTTGACTGACCGACATTTTGACAATTCAAAAGTGCCTGTAATTGGTCTATTTGAAGTAAACGTTTCTGGTTTTTGATATGTTTACTTGTATATTTTTGTCAGATATCATGTTCATAACAATTTTTGAGGTATTTTTTTACGAAATATAGCTCTAATGAAAATTTTCGATTTATATTATTTTTTTATACATAATTATTTCAATTATACCTACATAAATTATATGACAATAAGATAAAACAATGTAATTTTTTTATTTATGTTCATTTTACCCATTTTCCAAGGCAAACATGACGATCTATTGTTATTCTAAGATTTCTTGCTTGCTGACCATTTTTGACGTAGGAATATGTTGTACAAGTTATATTTAGGCATTTTTTTTATTTATCATTATTGGCACGCTTATGCTTCACTACTATCTCATATGATGGTAAGCTATGATGTGGTCGACGATAGAGCAGGTTGGCCTAGAAGTAACCTGTTCACTTTTGACTTCAGCCTCTGCCACTGCTGGGCATTACCTCCCCCAAGTGTCGCCACAACGAACAATTCTGTGCGTCTCCCATCTATCGCATTCCTGCGGTACTTTGTGGGTGGTATTCCAATGCTGCGTCTTTCGGTGCGCAGTCGCCACTCCAGAAACTTATAATTTCGATTCGACCCCATCGGTCCTGCGAGCAATGTGCCCAGCCCATTGCCACTTAAGTTTGGCAATACTTCGATCTATATCGGTAAACTTGGTTCTCCTGTGGATATCTTCATTTCTGATTTCACGTGAGCCAAGTTGCATGAAGGTATACACTATCTCCCGCTCCGCCCAAGAGCGGTGGTTGTCATTGGATGATTTTTTCCCACCATAAAAAAAGCCAAGTTGCATTCAAATCTTTTGTTACCTAATATCGCACTAATAATATTAACATCGAAGTATGCATAAATCATAATCCAATTTTTGTTCTTCGAATTTGCACAAAAGAAGTAGGTAAATAATGGTTTTTTTTAAGAGTACTTCACTATGGAATTTCTTACCAGTTCTTCTCCATATGAAACGACCGGTTGGAATCTTGCCCTAACTTCTGACGTTTTATAAGTGCACATGTACACTTATGTGAAATAAAATGAATTAATTTAATAAAAGTTAAAGTAAAGAGAGCATATCATAACTAGATGTTAATCTTGACACATGACCATGATTGAACGGATGTGGAGAAATAGTGACGTCACAGCAGTAATAAGCTAACAAGTAGTATGGCTGAGTAAATAGTAAGTTATGTGAAGGTCGGTGAGAATTGTAGATGAGGCGATGTACATTGACGGCTTAGTTCGCGATGAGCTTGAAGATTGTGGTGTTGATGCGGCATTAGATTGTGCTTATAAGTCTATAATTTTGGTCAGTACTGTGCAGTAGATGTTTTGGTACTTAGTGCAGAAGATTAAGTTACCAGTACTAGGAAATCTAATAAAACAAAGTGATATCATGACTTTACGGCTTCCTTATATGTAAAATTACATTTTCCTGGTCTGGGTGAAGCGAGAGGGAGTCATCATATCAGCCGATAGACGTCCACTGTTGGACATAGGCTTCCACTAAGTGTCGCCACAATAAACGATCCTGAGCGTCCCGCATCCATCAGATCCCCGCAACCTTCACCAGGTCATCGGTCCACCTTGTAGGAAACCTTCCAACGCTGCGTCTTCCGGTACGCGGTCGCCATTCCAGAACCTTTCGGCCCCAACGGCCATCTGTTCTGCGATCAATGTGCCCTGCCCATTGCCACTTAAGTTTGGCGATTCATTGGGCTATGTCGGTTTCTTTATATTTATATTGTGAGAAGGAGTGTTATATTTCAATTGAATGAATCCCACCCGTGTACCTTCGGATCACCGCCGTGTACTCATAGGGGGCAGTCGGCGGCGGCAGCATCTCGCGCCGGACATGGCCATAATCCTGAGCGAGGAGGAATGACAAGCGGTTGCCTCCTTCTGCAAAGCAATAATGCTAGCGAAGGAGGTAGCCACACTACGTGAGGGAATGGACATCCTCACACCCCAGTCCCCGGCTAGGGCGACGAGCAAGGGGCAGCTCGCCGTCCGGCCGTTTGGTAACCGTGTGGACCGAGCCCGAGTCCACGCGCGCCTCAAAGAGATATCAGCAAAACCGTAGGGGCCCAGTAGGGTCGTAGCCTACTGGGTAGCCTATGGGTAGACTTCCGGAAAGTTAACCTGGGCTCCTGGAAATCAAGGCAAAGAAAGAACATAGGAGTGGGATTTAGTCATTGGATGATTTCCCACCATAGAAAAGTCATGTTCTTTCAGTTAGCCTTCTTTTTCCACAACTATCACGCAACACCATCTAGTCCCAAGTTAAGCAGAGCTTGTGTTATGAGTACTAGACAACTGATAAACATACTTATATGTATATTTCTAAATATATACATAACTAGCGGACCGTCCCGGCTTCGCACGGGTAATAAATATAGCTTATGTTACTCAGGGTGAATGTAGCTTTCCAATGTTGAAAGAATTTTTGAAATCGGCACAGCAGTTTTTGAGTTTATTCATTACAAACATACACACAAAAATACAAATTTTCCCTCTTTATAATATTAGTGTGATCATGCTCATCACACAAAAGTTTTTCCTGGGTGGGAATCGAACCCACGACCTCCGGCATAGCAGTCAGGGTCACTAGCCACTAGACCAACAGGCCAGTCTTTGAGTTCCAGGGTCGCGGGTACGCTGATAGTTTACAAATACTTATTTACATTTTCTTGGGATACATTACAAGGCTTAATAACAAAACCATTATTAAATTTTCCTCAATGATCACTATTGGACCATTACCCATACTCTTCGCAAAAATCAAGTTGACTGCGTTTTGTTTTACTAGCAAAGGTCAAATGTGTAGTACTTACTACAGACGTGCGTGTGTGACCAGAAGGCCGATTTATGTGATGTAAAATCGTTTGAATTCAAGACGTTATCTCATCTCTGTTTTCGTACAGTAGTTTAGTTTTCGATAATGTGTCAACTGTCGAAAAATTTGCAAAATGAGGTGTTGCTAGAAGAAACATTGCATAGTCAGATTTGTCAGGCTTATAAATGCTCCCCTGTGCTGATCTAGGCACATTGTCTTTCATTCTTTCTTTTTTTCTTTCTATCTTCCTTTACTTCTTTCTTTCTGTCTTTCTTCTTCCTTCCTTCTTTCTTAATTTCCTTCTCTATTTCTTTCTTTATTTCCTTCTTTCTCAATTTCTTTCTTTATTTCCTTCTTTCTCAATTTCTTTCTTTATTTCCTTCATTCTATCTTTCTCAATTTCTTTCTTTATTTTCTTCTTTCTATCATTCTCAATTTCTTTCTTTATTTCCTTCTTTCTATCTTTCTCAATTTCTTTCTTTATTTCCTTCTTTCTATCTTTCTCAATTTCTTTCGTTATTTCCTTCTTTCTGTCTTTCACAATTTATTTATCCTTCTTTCTCAATTTCTTTCGTTCTTTCCTTCTTTCTGTCTGTCTGTCTTTCTTAATTTCTTTATTTCTTTCTCTAGAAGACGCAAAGGGTCGTAAACCACGCAGGCCTAGTACGGATTGGTCAATGCCACATTTCTTCAAACTTTATGTTCTAGGACATGCATACATTAAAACAAGGGTTTTCATCACCCCACCCGTCATTTAAGGTGATGACATTTCCTAAGCTCACACAAATGACACTAGCTAAACAAAGATACGAAGTCCACGTCCTGTCTCGTTAACTTTTCGCGTATTGACTTATGAAATATAATTGCGAAGCTGAAATGACGCAGTCGTTCCGAGAATAAAAACAGCATTTAATACAAAGTCACGATGACCAAGCATATTTAGAACTTAGATATTATTAACCCATCATCATTTTGATGAAGGTTTTTATAAACACTAATCTTTGCCAGTGGCTTTGCCTGCGTGACATGAAAAAAAATATCCCCAAGGAAAGTACTCCCGAGATAAACGCAGGGTCGAAGCCTGTAGCTCACTGTCCGACCGTCCGGTAAACGTCCAGATCACGCGCGCTTCAAGGAGTTGTAAGCAAACCGTCGGCCGGCAGGGTCGAAGCCTACTGGGACCAAGGGTCTGCTTCTGTAAAAAAACCTCGGCCCTGGTAAGAAAAGCAACGAAGGAACAGGAATGGGTTTTTAGTCAGTCAAAAATCAGACACGCCATCCTGTTCCGCCCAAGACCGGGAACGTCATTGTATGATTTTCCCACAAAAAAAAACACTTTATAGGACATGGATTACCCAAGCGTGAAGGACTAACAAACATACACACACAGAGACACACACATACGAACTTTCGCCTCTATAATCTTAGTATGTTGTAACCAATTAAACGAATCAAATAAAGAACAATAAACCGGTAATACAATTAGCAGTTACACCGCCCGTTCCATAATCGGAACACTAGACGTACGGCGATGCGCCACCGGAAGATACATGGTGGACATCCCACCCATACGCACAAAAACGTTTTGGGAACACATTCATTGTACGTACAGCTAAGGAGTGGAATTCCCTACCGGAGTCTGTTTCCTGATAGCTATAACCTACGGGTCTTTAAGTCAAGAGTAAATAGGTTACTTCTAGGCAAGCGTGCTCAATCGTCGGCCACATCATCGCTCACCATCAGGTGAGATGGTGGTCAAACGCGAGCCTATCAATAAAAAAAAAAAACATAAGCCAACAACATAGTATACAGAACTTCGATCAACAATATCGCTAGAGTTGAAAACCGTACAATCTCTCCTTTAGAACCAGATTTCCAGTTTTCAAACAAAAATTCTACCCTGAATGCTATCGCCACAATGTCATCCATTTCAGTTTCCAAGCCCGTATGCCACAAAGAACTAAAGATAAGGTTATATACACGGTTCCAAACATTGACATTTGACATACGACTGAGATATCTTTGTGCGAATAATTGAGAAACTATTTGTTCGACAGTGCTAATATTACGAAGTACTGTTTGTAGTGGAGTCAAGGCTTATGAACCTTGACTCCAAAGGTTCGTGGGTGCTTCTGAATACGTTTTCTCAAGGTGAATGCCCAAATGCTGGCGGGTTCAAACCCAGCCAGGTGCATCCATTATCATCATCATCAGCCTTTTTAATGTTCCCACTGCCAGGACTCAGGCCTCCTCTCTAGGAGAGGGAATGGGCCGTACTCCACCACGTGGGCCCAGTGCGGGTTGCTGCTGTCTTCGAATTTTTGGTTCAAGGACATCCCGGTTTCCTCACGATGTTTTCCCTCACCGTTTTGAGAGCAGTGGTAATGAAATAAATTACACAAAGTAATGCGCCTGGCAGGGATTGAACCCGCGACCTACAACTCGTAAGTCAGAGACATTACCACTCGGCCACTACTGTCAGTCCTATTCAGGAACTTAGCATTAATAAATTCAAAATATTTGTAAAGCGAAAACTTTGCCAAAAGGCTTTTTATACTGTAAAAGAGTATCTTGAGGATAAAACGGCTTGGGATTGACCTGCTCCAGTACCTACTCACTATAATTATTATCATTTGAATGTTTTTTTTTGTTTTAACTGCCTTTTTTTTATTGACGATTGTTGTTGTTTTACAATTATGATATTGTATATATATATATATATTATTATTATTTTTTAACAATTATGACATGTTTATTTTTACTATTTGACTGATTTTTTTTTTATATACTTACTTTTTTTTTTTTTTTTACAATTTGTAATATTTACACTTTTGTAAATTTTATTATTGTGAATGTGAGAACTATGTGGATTACTCTTTCCTTTTCTTTTATTTTCACATGATGTCTGGCAGTTTTGAGTATTTGATGTGGCCTACCCAAATGTCCTTTCTTTGGCATTGCTCGTCAAGTCGTTGAGCTCCTTAGTAGTCCTGAGTTGAGCTACACGCATATTGACAAATGCTTGCACTGACTGGACAGGTCCACTTAGAACTGTGTGGTTCTTTCTTCAAAAGACCATCTCAGGCTCAATCTGCATGGTTCTCATATGATTTGACCATTACATGTTTTGCTGTATGGACTTTAAAAGAGACTTTGACCCCTGAGTTTGTTTCGGTGTTTCTTCTCAGGGTAGTCAGCTAGGAAACACCGGCCTCATCTAGCATTAATTGACGAAAAAAAATAATTGACGTGTAAAAGTGTTTTTATAAAACCTACTTGCAAAATAAAGATCATTTATCATTTATCATTTATCATTTACTGCTCTCAATCAGCCAGGTGCATTACTTTATGTAACACTAGCTTTTGCCCGTGGCTTCGCCCGCATAAATAAATAGCCTATGTCACTCGGGAATAAAGCAGCTTTATATCGGTGAAAAAATTGCCGCAATCGGACCGTACTTTCAGAGATTACCTCCTACAAACAGAAAAACAAACCCTCTTTATAATATTAGTGTAAAATGTTTCACTAGCTTCTGTCAGCGGCTTTGCCTGCATATAAGTAGGCTGCACCATACAAACTTTGAGCCACCATTTCACCCCTTTTGGAAGTGATTTTAGTTAAATCTCTTAGTGGTCGGTAACATCGTAAAAGGAAGCCTTGTGTAAAATTTCACGCTCCTAGGTCCTTTAGTTTTGGCCCAATATGTCAGTTAGTTTTTCTAATCTATACATATAAATAAAATTGGAGCGTCTGTTTGTAATATTGAAATAACTGCTTTTTACTAAATGCATATGAATATATATACGGTACATAAAACAAAATATATTTTTTTACAATTTTTGTCTGTCTGTTTGTCCGGGCTAATCTCTGAAATGGCTGGACCGATTTTGACGGGACTTTTTTTGGCAGGTAGCTGATAAAGATTAACATAGGATACTTTTATTTTAGAAAAAATAAATTCAAAATCCTGTAGTCCACGCGAACGAAGTCGCGGGCACAACTAGTTAGACATAAATAGGTCACCACTGATCTCAAAACGGTAAAGGAAAATATCGTGAGGAAACCGGCATGTTCTAGAACCAAAAATTCGAAGACTATGTGACATCCACCAGCCGCACTGGGCCCGCGTGGTGGATTACGGCCCATTCTCTCTCCTAGAGACTTAGAGCATTTGGTTTAATGCTCTAAGCCTAGAAAGGAGACCTGAGTCCCAGCAGTGGCAACATTATAAGGCTGATTATGAAGGTGAATTCTTTAGGTTACCTTAGGGATAGGAACCGTATATAAATCTAGGTTAGTTTTAAGTTTAAAATATGCGAATATAAATTGATTTAAATTACTTTGATAACTAGCGGACTTTTAGAAACATTTGAGTGACAGCAAAGGTAACTTCGGGTGGCATAATATTAAGTAAATATTTTTTCTACTGCAAATATTTTGTACGTACTTATAATATTTAAGTTAGCTGACACGAAGACCTAGGCCTTAAAATGTCGGTAGCTACTAAACATTTGAATCACTAAACTTAAGTGGCAGTGTGTAGGGAACATTGCTCGCAAAACAGCCAAGTTACAACCATTTCTCTTGCGTCTCGCGCGCCTCGAGTTGGCCACGCCCTCAATTCCTTTGTTCTGACCACGTGACTGAGCGTTGAGATGACGTCATTCCCGTACATTTGAAGTTTTCTACTAGCATTAAAGATTGCAAATAATCAACATGGCTAGGGGTACAAATGGTCGATGGGACCAAAAGGTTCTGGAGTGGTGACCGCGTACTGAAAGACGCAGCGCCGACCGAAAACCTGGTGTTGCAAGACGCGCCCGAAAGCTGGCGTTACCAAAAAAGCCTTTTCCTGACCCACCTATACAAGGTGTAAGGGGCAGCCCTCCACAAACTTTAAGGGCTTGCTCAGTAGACGAAACTGAACAATCTTCCACAAAAATTTTTTTCAGGAAACGAAAAAAAAAAATCGACCTCGCCATACAAATTTTCCAATCAAGTTTATCATTTTGTATGGTGAGGCCGATTGTTTTTTTCGTTTCCTGAAAAAAAATTTTGTGTAGGGTGGTTCAGTTTCGTCTACTGAGCAAGCCCTTAAAGTTTGTGGAGGGCTGTCCCTTACACATTTTATAGGTACCTTAAATTGCATGAAGGTTTCCATATCGTTAACTACACAACAATTTTTTCGCATATTTCTTGTAATCTGTTTTTACTATTTGCCGTTATAGTGACAACAAAAAAACATCATCTGTGAAAATTTCAACAGTCTAGCTATCACTGTTCATGAGATATAACCCGGTGACAAACAGATGGACAGTGAAGTCTTAGTAATAGGGTTTCGTTTGGACCCTTTGAGTACAGAGCCCTAAAAATCTCGCAAAATATTTGAAGGTCGTAAGTTTAAAGTAACAATCCAGGACGAAGGCTGAAGTTTTGACAAGGAAACAAGTAATCCCCAGAATAAACATGACGTGACATTCTAAGTTGCGTGATCTTAAACTTAAGTAACTTAGTTAAGTTATGTCACGAAATGTTATTACTAAATACTAAGTTGGATTTTATGAGCCTCTACTTAGGTCGGTTTTATTTATCTGGCTTTATTGCTTGCTTTTTAATTTTTTTTCGAGTAAGGCCTACTGTCACAAAATAGATAAGTACAGAAGTCAATCTCTTGTATGTACTTTACTTTCTATACCTACGCTAGGCAATCGCGCTAGGGTCAGCGCGTTGCGCCGAACTGTACGAGTGCGACCGAGCGATTGAGCCGAGATATCGTGTCCGTGAGCGGTGTCTATGTGTGCGTTGCTCAAGCACGCTTTGTATGCAGATTGTCTTCTGTACCTGTCTATTTTGTGCTACTGTCGACTGATGACGAAACTCTGTCAACGAAGCGGCAACGACATGACGACCTGACGTTGCCGCTTCGTCGTCAGAGTTTCATAGTTACGTATTTAAGCTCCACGCAGGCGTACACCAAGAGTATAATGACGAATACGCGTCTATGAAGCTACGTGTCCGTGGCACAAAATAGATAGGTAAAGAAGTCAATCTACATACAAAGCGCGTTCGAGCAACGCACACATAGACACTGCTCACGGACACGATGTCTCGGTCGCGTCTCTGATCACTCGTCGAACAGTTCCGGCTCAATCGCTCATTAGTGTGCGTCCACCGAGCGTAGGTATAAAAAGTGAAGTACATACATGAGACTGTCTTCTGTACCTATCTATTTTGTGTCCGTGGGTAGTAAGCCTAGGTAGCCTTGAGTATCAGCCAACGCCAACAGTAGAAATATTATAAGCTAATTACGGAAATGGGGCAATTCTTATTATACCAGTCTAATAATATCAGTATAATTAGCAATATATTAATTACATTATGCATAGTATCACGTACGCATCTAAATGATTTTCTTAATAGCACGTCCGCTTACATTTAGGTTGATGACCAATGTCGTTAGGTTTGTGACAATGGAGGACGTTCGGCGGCCATTTTGGGGACTGATTGTCGTTGACAGGTTTAATTGTTATTTCTTTTGTAGGACTTATTTGCATTTTCTACTTTTGAGATGAGATTAGATTGTTGGACTTTTTACTGATTAAAACCCAACCGTGATGTCCTTTGCGTTCCAGAGACAAAGCAATTCTTTCGGAGAATCTTAGGCGAACATTATACGGTAGGTTTTTGCTGTCAGTTTTGCCACAGTCAAAGTTTTGATTTTTTTTTATTGTTGATAGGTTTGTGCTTGACCGTTATCTCTATGCGGTTGACGATGGAACGCGCTTACCTATAAGAAACCTATTCACTCTCGACGGGTTGTAGCTATCAGGAAACACAAACTCCGGCAAGGAATTACACTCCATAGCTGCACGCATAATGAATGACCCAAGACGTTTGGTTGACGAAAAACCTACCGTCTAATGCAATGAATGACGTTTTTTAGTACTGATTGACATAAACCATCATTCATGATTGATGGAATTGATTGACGCTTGCATGACTGTGTAATGGAAGCCTTACAGACCAAACTGACAGCTCAAGCCAATCAAGATGACAAAACCAATACTTACAAGATAGTTAATTATACCATCCCAAGCCTATTCTCAACTAGCTTGGGGTCGGCTACCAGTCTAGGAGTCGGATACGGCTGAATACCTGTGCTTTACAGATACCGGCACGGATCTTGAGCGCTGACTTCAAGTTGCGCAGAAGTCAAATATTCAGTCTCTTTAGTAGTACGAAGTGAGACGCGGGGGCGGGGACTGTCAGTGATTGGCTCGCCGCGCCAACGTGTCATAGACGTCACTCGTGATTCGTTCCCTGCGCTTGCTGCATGTATCTAACAACGACGATGACTGGCTCGCCAATGTATGGAATGCGCAAAGCGATCCCCACTCTGACGCTGAGCGCTCAAGATTCGTGCCGGTACCTGTACATGGAGCGATTTCCTATCAGATCTTCACAGCCCAGTTACTGGGCAAAACGATACTCCTTGGATAGACTGAGGGTCAGACTTCCTGGCGTCTGACTACCTGTAACGACTGTCAAAGACAGACAACCGGGACCAACGGCTTTACGAGCTTTCTTTTTTTTTTATTATGAAAACCGGTGCTTGACTGCGATCCTACCTGATAATAAACAGTGATGCAATCGCTGATGGTGAGGCCACAAAATAGATAGGTACAGAAGACAATCTCATGTATGTAGGTACTTCACTTTTTATACCTACGCTCGGTGGACGCACACTAACGAGCGTTTCAGCCGGAATTGTTCGACGACTGATCCGAGACGCGACCGAGACATCATGTCTGTGAGCGGTGTCTATGTGTGCGTTGCTCGAGCGCGCTTTGTATGTAGATTGACTTCTGTACCTATATATTTTGTGGTGAGGCGCACTAGTTTATTAAGAGCCTATTCACTCTAGCCTTGAAGACACCTAATTTGTAATCGGGAAGACCGCAGCAGGCAAGTTATTCCAATCCTTCGATGGACGCTGTATAAATGACGAGGCGAAGGGCACAGGGTGTCAGTCCTAGATAAACTTGAAAGGTAAATATGAAGTGAAAAATTCACTTTGGTAATTGCCCGGCTTAGTACTCGCACCCTCATGCATGAGAGGCAGTTGCCTAAACCATTGGGCCATCACTTTAATCAGCTTTTCATTAAAAAGTTCCCACTGCTGGGACGCAGGCCTCCTCTATAAGAGACGAAATGGGCCGTATTCCACCACGCGGGCCCAGCGCGGGTTGGTGAATGTCACATGTCTTTCCATTTTTGTTTCTAGGACATGCGGATTTCCTCACGATGTTTTCCTTCACCGTTTTGAGTGCAATGGTGATGAAATAAATTACACAAAGTAATGTGCCTGGCTGGGTTTGAACCTGCGACCTACAACTCGTAAGTCTGGGCCTTTACCACTCGGCCACCACTGCTCTCTATTATTAGGCCATCACGAGGAGTTAATTAAAATGGTTCTTAAATCTAAAGTATCCTAAGCCTAGTCTTATCTTTATGCACTAGTGCCCACACCGGATGAAGACAGAAATAATGAGTTGAGCAATTATTCATTTCAATGTTGAAAAGTGCAAAATCAAATTAATTAACGTATTTTATAACTACAAATTACTGTTACACTAATTACTGACTAACTAAGACTAAAGGTATGTTTTAGTTCAGATTTCTAGACACCTATTTTGTAAATTTTACGATGATGTAAAAGGAGAAACTGACTGACTGACTGACTGACTGACATAACAACGCACAGCCGAAACTACTGGGACATAGACGAGCACTAAGAGAGGGTTTTTTTAAATTCACCCCTTAAGGGATGAATCTAAATTGCACGTTCCAAAGTTTGTTATGGAAAAATCAATTTTGATGCGGACGAAGCTGCTGGCAGAAGCTTATAGCTTAACATATAGAAAGAAGAAATGAGCCATAATTGGTTGAGACCATGGTCCAGAACGAGGAGGAGTGGCAGGCGGACGCCGACTTCTGCGAAGCAGTAATGCTCGCAAAGGAGGAGGCCGACCGCATCAGGCATTCCGATCCCGATTTCCAGCCACCGTAGGCGCGGGCTTGCGGACAGTGAGCAACGGGTAGCTCGCTGTCCGACCGTCCGGTAACTGTCCGGACCAAGCCCAAGTCATCGACGGCGCGCACTGTTCCCGCGCGCCTCAAGGAGTTGTCAGCAACAATCTTTGCTGGATTCTGTGTTTTTCGATAGCTGTAACCTGACTGTCTTTAAGTCAAGAGTAAATATGTTACTTCTAGGCAAGCGTGCTCCATCGTCGACCACAACGTCACCCCATCAGGCGAGATACTGATCATGAGCGAGCCTATCAATATAATAGTAAAAAATCAAGAGGTACGCGAACGATCTTACCGACATATCGTTACAGATATACATTTTACATCACAATAATCATATAAGCTTTACATCATACGTATATAATAATCACTCTAGGATTGCGTCGTCATACCATCAAAAGAAATAATAATTGCGAGATGACTTTTTTGTGAAATTGATGGAAATATCATGCAAACTATATAATATAAACATCTCATATAATAATATAACAATTAACCTACTTAAGGAATCTTTTTTTTTTCATACTACCAACTTCTAAACTCTTGTTACAGAATAATTTTCGATACAAAATATCCAGTAGTACTTTTGTCGGACCTGTGTGCGTACGGAACTCAGGGGTCTCGCTCGCACTCAAAAGTAATGCGACCACGAGACTTATGACTTACGACGTACTTCACAAGATCAAAAAGTGGTGTTCTATTCCAGGATGGTCTACACGTGCACCAAATTTCATTCAAATCCATTCAGCTGTTAAAATGGGACGAAGTAACAAACATACACACATGGAAACTATAATTTAAGTGTGGCTGAGTCAAAATTCAAAATATTTTTATTTCACATAGGCCTACATGGGCACTTATAAAACGTCAGAAGCTAGTGCACGGTTCCAAATTGGTCGTTTCCTATAGAGAAGAACCGGCAAGAAACTCCATGGTTACTCTTTTGAAAAAAGTGAAGTGTGATACCCTATTTTGAAGTCAGTGAAGCCGCTGGCAAAAGCTAGTATTGATTAAAAATAAACCAACACGATTGAGGCTACCCGCCCACGTCCGATAATCGGTGACCGATTTTTTATAGGAGAAAAATGCAACAGTGCAACCTACAAAAAGTCGGTCAGAAATACAAAACAATGTTACAAATATACAAAATTGGCCCGATTATCTGTCCTACAAAAATTCTGACGTGTGCGGGCAGCCTAAAGATTTAATCCACAGATTTTTCCGACAATTCCAATCCTTTTTTTTCTGTCATATTGAATCAGATTATGATCATAAATGTCTTTAATGACGCACAATCGTCGCTATTAGTCGAAATTTAATTAAAGTTTTTTGTTGATCAAGCTAAAAAAGCATAGATTTGTTTATTAGTTTATCTTTTTTACGCGCAATATTTACATCAATTCCTTATAGAGATCATCTAGAAAAATATATACGAGGCAACAGATTTCGTTGCCAATGAAATATTATTATTAGTATCTAGTATTATTTACTAGTGGAGTTTCCTTGCGTGATCGAGTCAGAAATGAAGATATCCGCAGGAGAACCAAGGTTGCCGACATAGCACGAGGAATCGCCAAACTTAAGTGGCCATGGACAGGGCACATTGCTCGCAGAACAGATGGCCGTTAGGGCCGAAAGGTTCTGGAGTGGCGAACGCGTACCGGAAAACGCAGCGTTAGAAGGTGGATAGATGACCTGGCGAATATTGTGGGAATCCGATGGATGCGGGACGCACAGGATCGCTCATTGTGGCGACACTTGGGGGAGGCCTATGTCCAACAGTGGACGTGTATCGGCTGAAATGATGATGATGATGATGAGTATTATTTACTAGTCATGGCTTGTTTTTTTGAGTTGGAAAATCATCCAATAGCTTCTCATGCTCTTGGGTGGAGCGAGAGGGCATTTCAGACTTTTTCTGACTAAAACGCACTCCTGTTTTTTCTTTACCTTCGTTTCAAGGCCCCGGGGTACACTTTCCCACAACCCATGAAGTAGCTGCGGGCTTACGAACGGCGAGCAATGGGTAGCTCGCTGTCCGGACCGAGCAAGTTGTCAATGGCGCGCACTGTTCCCGCGCGCCTCAAGAAGTTGTCGGCAGCAGCAGGGGCCCAGCCGGGTCGAAGCCTACTGGGGCCAAGGTTATCCGAAACGGAAGCTCGGTCCCGCTACGAAATGCAAGAAGGAACGGGGTGGGTTTTTTAGTCAGTAAGAGTCTGACACTATCTCCCGCTCCGCCCAAGGGTGGGGGATGCCATTTGGATGACTTATCCTACAAAAAAAAACTACATTCCGTCGTTGCCTTTCATACTGGGGCCGAGCCATCCCTTTCGGAACTAGACTCTTATATGTAGCTGGTTATTCATTATATTTATTATATTATATAATATAATAAATAATAATATAATAATAATAATATTCCACAACTATCACACAACGCCGTCTAGTCCCAAGCTAAGCAGAGCTTGTGTTATGGGTACTAGACAACTGATAAACATACTTATATATTCTAAAAACATACATATTATAGATAAATTACACCCAGACACAGAACAAATGATTATGCTCATCACACAGACATTTGTCCTGGGTGGGAATCGAACCCACGACCTCCGGCATAGCAGTCAGGGTCAAATCACTAGACCAACAGGCCAGTCAAAAATATATTCCACAACTATCACACAACGCCATCTCAGAGAAACAGAGATCTTCTAATAGTTTGTAAATAAAATATGTTTTAATCTTAGTTAAATTAAATGTATCTTATTTAGTGTAGTGAATTTAATAATTGTTAATTTATTACTTAAGGTTATTTGTACTTTTTAGCCTGAAATACAGGTCCAACCTAGTTCAGGCAACAAATGCAATGTATGCGTTAAAATTGTTTTTGTATTTTTATTTAAATGTGCCACTTTTATTAAATAAACGATATTCTATTCTATTCTATATAGGGAATGCAAACCGGTTAACCCGAAAACCGAAAAACCGGTTTTTCGGCATAATTTTATTGATTAAAATAACCGGTTTTTTTTTTCAAGTAACCGGTTTTTTCGAGTTTTTTTTTTATTACTTTCAAATGACACTATTTTTAAGCAGACATAGTTTTAAAACGCTGTTGAGGCTTGATATCAGTCGTAGGTTTGTTTATAAATATTTATGTACCATAATGATAGCTATACCAATTGTACAGTTCTTCTGTTTACGATAATTAAAAATCCAGGCCGGCCGCGTATTGTGAGAACAGGCAATGAATGCTGTCAGGGCCAGAATTAAAATCTCGTAAGGACAACAAAATTATTATTCGCAGATGGAATACCCATCGTTGTTACTCATCATAACATCAACATCACCAAGATTCATTTTCGTGAAAATAGGCTACTCTAATTTCAGCTGAAGAGTATCAAGACACTATCCTAAACGCAACGCTACGCATAGCAAAGCCTCTTAAAGCCTCTTTTTTTGATAAAATACAAGGGGTTTTTCAGCAAGACTCAGCTTCCGGTCACAAGGCGCTCACTACCCAGGCTTAATGCCCTGCAGCGAGTGTTTCGGACTTCATTAAGGCTGATGACTGACCTTTGGCTAGCCCAGACCTCAACCTGTGAGAGTCGTACCGGGCGGCGGTCGCTCTAGTGATACGCGGGGTTGCGATAGTCGTTGGTAGGATTCAGGAGTTGGGACTCGAGGTGGCGCTACACGAATCCGAGGCTATGTGCTTTCAAGGCCCTCGGAACGCGCCACCATTAGGGTCCCAACTAACGGTAGGAGGAGTTCACATCGGCGTCGGGTCGACGATGAAGTACCTGGGACTCGTCCTCGACAGCTGGTGGAATTTCGGGGAGCATTTCCGACGTCTGGCTCCCAAACTCAACCGGACGGGGGCTGCACTCAAGCGGCTCCTGCCCAACCTTGGGGGTCCAGATGCCTCCTGACGGAGGCTCTACGCGGGGATTGTTCGGTCTATGGCCCTCTACGGGGCGCCGGTGAGGGCGCCGTCGTTGCAAACGCGACCGGCGGCCATGCTGAACGCCTGCCAGATGGTCATGGCAATACGGATGGTGCGGGGGTACCGCACGGTTTCCCGAGCGCGAGCCTTCTTGCTGGCCTACCACCGTGGGATCTGGAGGCAACAGTCCTTGCACACATGCATCGCACGTGGAGATGCAACGCCGGGGTGAGTGTCCGCTGCCGCGACAGGTCACGGCATTGTGGACAGAGCTCCAGCGGGATCTCACGGTGAAATGGCGTCAGCGACTATCGCAACCCAGTGCTAGGCACGCCACAATTATGGCGGTAAGTCCCCTCTTTGCCGCATGACGCAGGGCCTCACCGGACATGGCACGTTCGGGAGATACCTGTTCCGGATTAAAGCGGAAGTGACGCGCGGGTGTCGCCATTGTGCGGAATGCCCGGAGGACACGGTGGAGCACACAGTCAAGGTGTGCCCTGCTTCAGCGGAGCATCGCCGTGCCCTCGTGGGGGCGATCGGCGGCGGAGACCTTTCGCACCGGGCCTTGGTTGAGGCCATGGTCCGGAGCGAGGAGGAGTGGCAGGCAGTCGTCGACTTCTACGAAGCAGTAATGCTCGCAAAGATGGAGGCCGACCGCATTAGGCAACGGCGTTCTCGCCGCTGCCGCCGGGATTCCGATCCCGATTTCCGGCCACCGTAGGCGGGGGCTTGCGGACAGTGAGCAATGAGTAGCTTATTGTCCGGACCAAGCCCAAGTCGTCGACGGCGCGCACTGTTTCCGCACGCCTCAAGAAGTTGTCAGCAACAGCAGGGACCCAGTCGGGTCGAAGCCTACTGGGGCCAGGGTTATCCGAAAGGGAACTCGAGCCCCGGTATAAAGGCTAGAAGGAACAGGGTGGGTCTTTTAGTCAGTAAGAGTCTGACACTATCTCCCGCTCCGCCCAAGAGCGGGGGTTGTCATTGGATGATTTTTCCCACCATATAAAAAAGACCTCAACCCGTGAACTATAAATTGAGATCTATACTAGAGAGCATGGGCTGCATGTAACAATAATTCAAAATCCTTAAAAATTCTTTACGATCAGCAGTGGATAACTTTCCAATGATCATATTAGGTATACAATATATTTTTTAATAGATAAGTTCCAAGATAAGTTTAAAAATATTTATTTAGAATTTAACAAGCAAAAAAAAATTAAAATTTTCACTTAAAAATAAATTTCAAAAAAACTAATTTTAAAACCGGTTACCCGGTTAACCGGTTTTTTTTGTAGAAAAACCGAAAAAAAAACCGGTTTGTAATATTGGCGGTTTTTGCATTCCCTAATTCTATATCTAGTCCCAAGCTAAGCAGAGCTTGTGTTATGAGTACTAGACAACTGATAAACATACTTATATTTCAAAATTGACAGGCCTGTTGGTCTAGTGGTTAGTGACCTTGACTGCTATGCCGGAGGTCGTGGGTTCGATTCCCACCCAGGACAAATGTTTGTGTGATGAGCACGATCATTTGTTCTTTGTCTGGGTGTAATTTATCTATAATATGTATTTATTTAGAAATATATGAATATATATGTTTATCAGTTGTCTAGTACCCATAACACAAGCTCTGCTTAGCTTGGGACTAGACGGCGCTGTGTGATAGTCGTGGAAAAAAAAAATACATACATAATATAGATAAATCACACCTAGACACAGAACAAATGATCATGCTCATCACACAAACATTTGTCCTTGTTGGGAATTAAACCCTTTCCAAAATTTTCCAAAAGACAATTTGCCCAATAACCCCACAAGAATGCACGTACACCTCGACTCTTCGTGATAGGTCTCCTCCATTCGCATTGAATGTTTCGACACCACGCGATGACTCAGATGAAACAATAGCAATCACATTCGGTACATCTTTGGATTTATTACTGCTAACACTTTTACACAACGTGATCTCGACTGGAGTAAATGGACTACTGTAATTTTTGTTTTGTTTACATAAACATAGATTTTGCTAATAGTTGTTGTTTTCATAGGCCATTATTGGTCTTCTTAATCAAATGATACTTTTTCCCTGTTCTGGCAATAACTGCTAGGCAATCTGGAATGAACAGAGTGCCTAGTGTAAGTTTGTTTTATGCCAGCCATACACCGTCAAACCTGTCGTCCAATCGGTTTGAAGCTACATGTTTGATCAAACAGATTTGACCGTGTATGGGAGTGACAACATGTTGGTCATACCAATCCAATCCCACACACGGTCAAATCTGTTTGATGTCCGCCTTTGTATCTTTTGTTGCATGAAGATTAAATAAATAAATACATAGCGTCATACCGATAAGACGACAGGTTTGACTGTGTATGACTGGCATTATGTGCGATCGACACGTTTATGACGTTCGGCGCTCCAATTGGCCCGCTCCGAGATCTTGACCAATCAGAGAGCCGAACGAAGAAATGTAATAGAAGAAATAAAATTAAATCATAATTAATTTTCTTTCTTATGGTTCTAATGTATGCACAGTAAAGTACGAACATGATATAGGGCGGTTTTGAGTTTGAAAAGTTCTTTTAATAATTACTAGCTTTTTCCGGCATAAAATACAACCTATGTTACTCAGGAATAAAACAGTTTTCTATCGTTGAAAAAACTTTAACAATCGAACCAATACGTCCGGAGATTAAGTACCTGCTACAAGCAAAAAAACATACTTACATACTCTTTATATTATTAAGTGTAGATGGATTATAAATCAAGTCTAGAACCTAACTATTGTTATCATAATAATTCTCATATTACTTATCCATCTTGTTAATGAATGAATACAGCTTTTTTTACGGTGGGAAATCATCAAATGATTCTTCCGGCTCAGGGTGGAGCGAGTGATAACGGACTTTTGATCGCCCTGTGTTTCTTCAGTTACCTTTTGCGCTCCAGGATAACTCCTCGTAGGCCCCAGCAGGGTCGAAGCCTACTTCTTAGTAGGCTTCGACCCTGCTGGGGCTGCTGGGTCTGTTTCCTAAAAGGAGGCTCGGCCCCGGTATGAAAGGCAACGAAGGAACGGGGTGGGTTTTTTAGTCAGTAAGAGTCTGTTACTATCTCCTGCTCCGCCCAAGGGCGGAAGATGTCATCTAGATGATTCTTACCCACCGAAAAAAAAAATGGTAACTTTTGCGAACAATCCTACAGTCCAATAAATACACCTATTTAATCATTTTTTGAGTTGATTTAGTAAAGTAGTGCTTAATAATAATAATAATAACTGTTTATTTTCAGGCATCGGAGGTCCATAGAAAAAATACATAAAATAATCTTAAACAATAATAAACTAATACATACTTCTTATTATAACAATAAAACTTATTTTATATTTAACTGTGATCCCACCTGATGGTAAGCAGTGATGCAATCTTTGATGGTGAGGCGCACTAGTTTATTAAGAGCCTATTCACTCTAGCCTTGAAGACACCCAAATTATAATCGGACGGGAAGACCGTAGCAGGCTAATTGTACGAAGCGAATCGCGAATTGACAATAACACTAAAAATGTTCTTTTTTAAGAAGTCAACCGGTTAGCACATAATCACACATGTTGGTTAATTTATTTTTAATTTATGCCGAAATCTTTGTCGCTCAATAGCCAAGTTGTACGATTGCGTCCTAGAGGTCAGGCGTTGGAATCTTTTCCTAATATGCAGATTGCCAATTGTCTTTCGAAAAAACTCTTAACGATCATCTAATGATTTCTTATGACTGGCAGAAAATGATGTCTCTTTTTTTCTTGAGGAAACAGGAATCATGTTGCGATCATCAATTATAAAAATTGCTTGCATTTTTTTCCCAACTACATCACAATATCACAATAATTGCGTAAACGAGGATGATTATCATTAAGGTATATCTTTAATGTCTGGCCATTTGTGTAAATGACAAGATTTTTAGATTAGCAACAATCAAGACATTAACTTTAAAAAAAAAACTTGATGATCACTCAAAGAATGGAAGGTAGTCAACAATGATGTTTACCTTTTAATTTTTCTTATTCTTAATTAAATTCCCACACTAATATTACATTAAAAAAAAACTCACGGTTAAATTTCCAATCTGCAACAGCACGAAAACATTCACTTTACAAAATACAAATAACTGCACAACACAACACAAACAAAGCGAAATTCTTAATTCGTAAATAAATTAATAAAAATTCACGTTCTAAATTCAAAAAGCCTCCACGTCCGAACTCGTCGAACGTTGGTATAACACTGAACTTGAAATAAAAATCGAACAACTCTTGCGCCGCTTGGCGCCTTGCTTACCTTCAAGGCGCTGAATACAAAAACCTACTTTATGAGTTAGAACATAGAGGTCATTATACCTTGTTTAGCTATAATTGCTAATAATCAGATGCTTGTCTTGAAATTTATATATTTTGCGGATTTTCCACTTAAAGGCAACATGCTTAGTAAATATACTGGATACTCTTTGTTCAGACTTAGTCATGGTTTTTGCACCCATCTGAACTTTGATCGGGTACGTTATTTATTTTGCATAATTATTTATAAAAGATAATTTAGCTAGAATTATGATAATTTGTACTGTGACTGATCATTGAAGGCCTATGGTATTTAACAAGAAAAATTATCACCAATATCTTCCTGCCCTTGTCCCATTTTATTTGAGGGGCCACCCGCCACGCTACCACCAACTCCCTTTTCTTTCATATCACTCCTCACACAATCCATCCATCTTTTCTTTGCCCTCCCTCTCTCTGACCATTCAACTACATGTATACGTAGAACTCTTTAGTAACATGCGTTTCATCCCTTCTCTTTACATGGCCATATCGAGACAAACGATTCACTTTCAACTTTTCAGTTACTGACACTTTCAAACTTATTAATGACTGAATAACTGAGAAGTTGTAAGTACTCATTTCTCAGTTTATCCATTCTCGTCACACCGCACATCCATCTCAACATTCTGATCTTCGCTACAAGCAATCTTTTTTCATTCTTTTTTTTTCACAGCCCGACATTCTGATCCATATGTACATTATGACAGGCTTTGTCACGGACTTGTAAATACCCTTCAACTTGAGGGGCATCCATGGGTTAGTTGTTGGTGTGTTGATGGCTAGTTACCTGCCACCACTTCTTCCATCCTGAGTTGATCCGATGTGTTACGTCTCAATCTCCCTCCCCTTACACTTACCGGAACGGATCTTGAGCGCTAGCTTCAGGTTGCGCTGGTTGCGCAGAAGTCAAATATTCGGTGTCTTTAGTGGTGCGAAATGAGACGCGGGAGCGGGGAATGTCAATGATTGGCTCGCAACGCCATCGTGTCATAGACGTCACTAGTGATTCGTTCCCTACGCTGCTGCATGTATCTAACAACGACGACGATTGGCTCGCTAATGTATGGAATGCGCAAAGTGATCCCCACTCTGACGCCGAGCGCTCAAGATCCGTGCCGATATATGTAGATGGGGACGAAAGGTTCTGGAGTAGTGACCACGAACCGGTAGACGTAGCGTTGGAAGTTCTCCCACAAGGTGGAACGATGGCCTGATGAGGGTCGCGGGAATCCGATTGGATGCGAGACGCACAGGGCTGGTCGTTATGGCGACACTTGGTGGACGCCTAGGTCCAATAGTGAACGTCTTTCGGCTGAAATGATGATGATGATAGAGTACATTATGATATAAGTGTGTAATGTTAGTGATTACCGACGAGGCGGTATTTAGACCCGAGCCGCGGCGAGGGTCTTAAGAGAGCCGAGAACGGTAATCATTAATTACTCACGTGTGTCATACGACGTTTTTCAATACACTTGTGAAGAAAATAACTATAAAACTAGTAAACTTTTGTGGCGGTAAAAATCTGTTTTCATATGCGCGCCCATATTTTTTTTTATTTACCTTTCAATACACTCATTGAAATGAATACACGGGGGTTGACCGGCGACTCGTGGGGGACGACCTGCGCCCATCCTGATACGATACGTGTAATATAATTATGGCGGGGAAGAGGTTAAACAATAAAGTTTTAACTACATTATAGCACTAGTGTGTAATGATAATCAAAATGTCACAGTTTGGTAACAAGGGCCATTATGTACCTAAGCCCAGTGCAATAAGAGTCATTTTCTGAGCAAGTGTATTGAAAATATGACTTACAGTCGAGTGATTCAGTGATCGCGAATCTGCTATATGACTGTACAAAAATTTACTTATGATTCTTTAATTTTTTATTGTACACAACTTTTACAAACGATAAAAATAGAACAGCTGATATGTGTGATGACACTGACGAAATGAACCCACAATATTTGGGTTCTCTTACAGCCACAGTTAACAACCCGATCCCACCAAGTTACTGTGGACCTGGAATCCAAAGGTCAACTGAAGGAACACAGGTGGGTTTAAGTCAGTAAAAGTATAACACTCCTTCTCGCTCCATCCACCCAGAGCGGGAAAAGTTATTTGGTGAATTCCAACCGCAAAAAAAAACAAATGATTAAAAAATAAGTCTGTCATAATTATCAAAATCTTGAAAACTCTCGATCTACAAGACTGCAATTTTCAGAAAATTTCAATTCACTCATTTTTTTTCGAAGAGTGGTCGTGTTTAACCAGTTGTCATTGCGAAACCGATAAGAGGAGAGTCCTTATGAAACACTTCTACTTTCTACTTTACACTGCACTGAATTACATAAAAAAATAAAATTAATAACCTATTTATGTGCCAACAGTTTCACCGCAAGGTATTTGCAAACCTATTCTTAAATGCGAGAAAAAAAAATTGTTCATATTTGTCAAAAACAGATTTTTTATTTATTTAACATTTATACAAAAGAATACAGGATTATCTAAGTTAAATAGCTACCAAAAACCACTAAGGTACTTAAATTGACCAAAATCTATTTGCATGATTTACTAATTTTTTAAACATATTTTTTTTATTTTTCTCGAAATTAAGAATATCTCACGATAAAACTGTTGGCACATTATTTTTATTATTTAGGTTCTTCAATTTTTGTGTGTTATTTAGTGCGGTGTATTTTTTTAGAAATTTCAACAAGTTTTAATGAAAATATTTTTTTCATAGTAAGCTTTTATTGCGCAGTATACCTGTATAATTAATACTCGTCAAGACGAATCATTCGAGCCCAAACTCGATGGGGTTGTGTCGTTTAACTACCGAGTTCCTACGGTCACCCTCCGGTTCCATCATCAGATCAGGGGCCTAAGTCTGCTAATTTTATAAATTCGTCATTCCAACACGATGCCATTGTCACTTTGCTAAAAGTTCGTAATCTGCTAATTCATAATGATCAATCATTGATCGGTCAATGGTCTCGCAATGGAGTTAGTGGTAAAATGACAATATCGAGCGTAGGTATTAAAAACAATGATATTCTAATTTTAGGTCACTGATCAAAGGAACTATCAATAGCAGATTACTGCATACGTGAGATATTCAATTGTCATAAAGTACGAGATTACCGTTAATTGTTTCAATGGAGTGTCAGTGGTTGACCATTGGAAAGTCATAATGACACCATTATAACTTGTCAAAATTAAAAATTATGAAATCAATGATAGACCACTCTGGACACTATTGTAATAGCAGACTTGGGGCCCAGCTCTGTCATAATAATTTTGTCATCTGGTTTACACATGCATGCAAAATTTCAGCTCAATCGGTAACCCGGAAGTGGATTAAATTTAATTTGCAAGATTTGATCGCAGACAAACATCGGGACAGGTGAAACTAAATATAAAATAAAATAAAATAAATTAATAAAAACTGTATGTGCCTTATTAGTGTTTTTTAAGGATTCTCGTCTTAAGTAACTTTACGAGTAAAACTTGCTTATTCCCTCGAAATCTTACCTTACAAAACCAAATCTGCAATTCTAGACCACCCAATCCTTTTATAGCCTCTATTTCTTCCATCCTTGATAGAATGTCAAGCCTACCTAATCCAGTATAGCTGCCCATTCTAGGATATCATTGCTAACCAGTTAGCCTTAGGCTCAATTTACACTGGTAAAGAACCGAAGCGGCTTGTGACGCGTCATCTATTTGCCGATAGCATAATATATGTGTCTCTCCGATCATCGATACACATAATCGATCATCGAGCATCGTTCCGATGGATGCGATGCGCACTGGACCGTTCGTTGTGGCAATACTTGGAAGCCCTATGTCTAACAGTAGATACCTTTCAGCTAAAATCATGATGAAGATTATATGCATCTCTATTTTTAAACGGTTATACGGTTATATTTAACTTGTTTGTGCCACTATTACGGTACTTTTGTTTGGGTAATTTTGTTTTGCAAATAATTAATCGCGCGTCAACACTTGGTTACACGGTGTCCTACGTAAGTGATCCAACGCAATTGTGATTGCGAAGCGACGTGACGCGAATCTTCATCATTATTTCAGCCAAAAGACGTCCACTGTTGGACATAGGCTTCCCCAAGTGTTGCCATAACGACCGGTCATGTGCGCCTCGCATATATCGGATTCCTACAAATCTTATCAGGTAGTCGGTCCACCGTATGGGAGGCCTTCCAAAGCTGCGTCTTCAGGTAGGTACGTGATCGTCACTCCAGAACCTTTCAGCCCTATCGACCATCTGTTCTACGAGCACGTGCCCTGCTCATTGCCATTTAACTGCCACTTAAGTTTGGCGATTCTTTGCGCTATCTCGGCGACCTTTGAGCGACGCGAATGGAACAAACAATGAATACTCTATTGCGGTGGCTTACATGACCCACGTGCGTTTGAACGTGGACGTGACGCGGCGTTGAACGAAGCGAAGCGGTCGCTCATGCGAGAGTTGGTTTTATATTTTCTCGCGAACTCTGACGATGCGTTGACTTGTTTTATATTTAAATGGCAGCTAAAGTAGTGACGTCGCGTCCATAGGACAAAACCACCGCGTCGCTTTAGAGTCGAGCTGTTTCGCGCACAAATCAACTGACGAGCACGAGCGCTATTCACGAATGTTCAAAAGTCTATGAACTGGTCCAGCATTGTGATCCCAGCCAGCTAATACGAGCGTAGACGCGCGACGACGCGGGTCGCCGCCACGCGATATAATTGAAAAACAAGAGCCTTACCATGAAGTGTTAAAATGTCAGTCGTGTGAACGAGAGAAAAGGGATGGAACTATACACCTAGCCCCATCTCTATAACAGTTCATAGTAGAACCTCAGGACGCGACACATCGCTTCGTCTCCGCACCAGTGTGAGTTAAGCCTTATTGACATCAAGCTAAAGAACTTTTGGACATCCCTCAAGATCTAAACTGAGTCAAGCGTGTCAAGGTATTTTGTGACTAATAAATATATTGATTCCGGTTATTTTTGAATTTTTGGAATTTAGGAAAAAATTGCTGACTAACGTCTAGTTCAAAAATAACTTTGATGTGGATTATAAATCATCAGGGGAACCCCCTTATTTATTTATTTATTATATATTGTAGTTAATAAAACTTATAAAAAAGAAAAACTTATATCTAAAACACATACAATGGACGGCCCCTTCTCTTTTTCCACTTGTTTCTGAAGTTCTACTTTGACTGGCCTGTTGGTCTAGTGGTTAGTGGCCCTGACTGCTATGCCGCAGGTCGTGGGTTCGATTGCCATCCAGAACAAATGTTTATGTGATGAGAATGATCATTTGTTCTGGATCTGGGTGTAATTTATCTATATTATATATGTATTTAGAAATATATTAGTATGTTTATCAGTTGTCTAGTACCCATAACACAAGCTCTGCTTAGCTTGGGACTAGACAGCGTTTTGTGATAGTTGTGGAATATAAAAAAAAAAATCTTCTCTTCTTCCAGGAATCCGATGGATGTGAGACGCGCTGGACCAGTTGTTGTCGCTACATTGAGAGGAGGCCTATATCTTACCTATATAGGCTTTCGTTTAAAATGATGGTATCCAGTTATGCCCGAGTTTTGGAATTAAATTGAAATCATTTAGTAGTCTTTTTAAAAACTAGCTTCAGCCCGCAGCTTCGTCCGCGTACATAAAATATAACCTATGTCACTCAGGAATAAAGCAGCTTTCTATCGGTGCATTTTTAGCACGGACCAGTACTTCCAAAGATTACCTCCTACAAACAAAAAAAACAAACTTTACCTCTTTATTATAATATATTACTGTAGATAAATATAAATTCCTTTCAGCTCAGTTATTTGCAAGAAGGGATTTCAATCCTAATTCAGTATGATATTACACTTCTGAAAACAGCAATATGTACACAAATTGAGAAAATTGGATATGTCAAAGGAAAAATATTTCTTTTAAATATATATTAAAATAATTATAATTACTAATAGTTGATCATAATATGGGTATGGCGTTAAGTATACACAAGACGAACTAACTGAGGAAATAAAAATTAAAACCTTTTGCGCCGACCCTAAGTGATAAATAATCTGACATTCGTTTTCACCTAGTTTTTTTTTTTAGCGGATTGTACTTACCTACGAGTATATGCAAGTGAAAATATAAAATGCTGCAATCACCAATATCGTTTACAACGCAGTTATTAACGTTTATCTTTTAAAAATGGCGATGCGTATCTTTTTGTTCAGACGCCAAAAAAAATTATTCGTCTAAGGCAAAGAGATTTAAACAGATTGGTAGTATATATTTAATGTCTTTGGTCTAAGGTGGCCCTTAGACTTTGTATGGAAAGGCGGAGCGTTGCCTGTAGCCCAGTCTAAGCAGCCCTACGTTTAAAAAAGGTTGTCCTGTATGCGCGGGGAGCCGCCGGTACCCAGGGCGACTGCGCCACAGCTGACATTATTGTGACTTTGTGACAGTGACACTATTTTTTTGGTGATCTTTTTTTGTGTTTTTAATTTAGGTATTTTCTAACAGTTTTACATTGTATAGTCATCTAGTCCGTGCTGTGTACATATGGTTTTAAGTGCATTTTTTATAGGTTTAGAAAAAAAATCAATTTTATTAATGATTTTTCTTGTAAGTACTGCATTTTAATACTAGTATTTTAATGCCATATGACTGTGACGACAGTAGTGATGCCGTACGAGGAGCCAGTCAACCTGCCTCATCGCTGGATGTCTTAGTAAGATGTCCTCATTGTCCCCAAGCACGCTTCTTCAAGGGTGAGCGAGGCTTGAAGGTACATTTGGGCAAGAAGCATAAACCTCACAATGTACCTTCAACATGCCCAATAATACCCACTCCGTTAGCACCTGATCGTTCTCCTCAACCTTTATGGAAAACGCTTTCAAAATTTAAAACTACTACTCCTGTTTTAAAAAGAGTTCCTCGGGGTGCGAGACCATCTGTTGCTTCTAACTTAGCACGATGTGTCCGCCTCGCCGTCCGAGAGAACTCGCTGAGTGCTTGGGAACAACTGCTCACCTTCCCGTTTAGGATTCTACATGTGCAAAAAAATTGGCAACAAAAAAAACTTTAACAGCTCAAATCAAAGACAACTGTGATATTTCGGCCCAAAGTTTCGAACCAAAATTAACATCACACCTCCCTCAAAGAGGTTTATTGCATCATGTGGAGTCCAAACTAGGCGAGGGTGATATCCGAGGCGCTTCTAGGATTATCTTTAGCAGCGATGTGGTTGCGCCGTACGCTCCAGAGACACTTATGGCTCTGGAGAGTAAACACCCCGCCCCGGCAGATGATCTCACCTTCCCCGATCCTCCCAATTTAGAAACCAATTCCCTTCAAATTACAGCTCAACAAGTATGTTACAAGTATGCGGCCGTGTGCTCCTTCTGGAGTGGATCCGCCGGCGGTCTCGACGGTCTGACACCGCAGCATCTTAAAGACCTGATGTGCGCAGGCGCCGGGGAAGCTGGTGAGTCCCTCCTGAAGGAGCTGACGGCCCTCATCAATCTCATGCTCTGCGGCAATGTGAACGAAGCCGTCATTAATGTCCTGTACGGGGCAAACCATTGTGCTTTGCGCAAAAAGGATGGCGGCATTCGTCCCATTGCCGTAGGGTCTACTTTCCGACGCATCGCAGCCAAAATTTTGCTGTGCATTCTATAGTGAAGAACTTGCCAGCAAATTTCAGCCCCTGCAGCTTGGTTTCGGATCCAAAGGGGGCTGTGAGGCTGCGGTGCATGCCCTTTCCACTTACCTCAACAGCAACGAAGGTGAAGTCATTCTTAAGGTTGACATTAAGAATGCTTTTAATTCCGTGAACAGGGACACCTTGTTGACAAAAGCTCAAAAAGAAATACCCAAAATTTACAGTTTCCTTTATCAATGTTATAGACACCCCTCCAAATTACTGTATAAAGAAAACCTTTTGAAATCAGCCGTCGGCTGTCAACAGGGTGACCCTCTTGGGTCAGTCATTTTCAGTTTGGCAATAAATCCTATCATTCGGCAGCTAAATTCTAAATTTAATATCTGGTATTTGGATAACGGAACCCTGGGAGGTGATGTAGACACGGTCTTATAAGATTTAACTATAAAAAAAAATTTCTTCTATTGGATTACAATTAAACCTTTCAAAATGTGAAATTTACCTCCCCCAAACGACTGACAGACAGACGACTTTAGCAAAATTTAACTCAATAGCACCCAATATACAAATCACCGATAGAAATTCTCTTCACCTCCTGGGCTCCCCAATTTTCGATGAATCTTTTCCAACTTTCATTGAACAAAAGATACAAAATTTGAATGACGTTTCGGAAAGACTTTTCAAAATTAACATACATTCGGCATTCACACTCATTCGATACTGTTGTTTTGGGCCTAAATTTACGTATATAGTCTGTCTAATAAGTCAACCGACTTGGGAATTTTGTATAATATTTAATCATTTAAAAAATACTTATATTCGACACTTTTCAAAAGGTTCTTCTGTTAGTAAACAATGATCTCTATCTCTTAATTAACCTTGATTATTGAACCCGTTATGACTACATCAGATTTAATTAAATCCTAATAATTACCCAAGTCGTTTAACTTATTAGACAGACTCTAGCCTTCGCGCTTCCCATCTTTGGAAGCACCCACAACTTTTGGAAAAAGTCGATCAAATTATTAGGAACACATTATCTTCAATTCTAAATGTGGCCTTGGACGACCGAGCATGGCAGCAAGCCACGCTTCCCATCCGGCTAGGTGGCCTCGGCGTCCGCAAAATTTCTAGTATAAGTTTACCAGCTTTCCTCTCCTCGGTGCACAGTACTGAAACATTAACCAGGAATATTTTATCTTCCTCACTGGTTGATGTTGAGGTACCGTACTTGTCCGATGCGTTGAACGCTTGGAAAATGGCTTGTCCCAACACGGATTTGCCCGACAACCTGTCCTCACAGAGACGGTGGGATGTGCCGCTCTGCAGTATTGTACGGAATAACCTATTAAATACGTCGTCAAGTACTGCTGAGCGTGCGCGTCTGCTGGCTGTGGGGGAATGGGAGTCGGGCTTATGGCTTCAGGCACTCCTGTCATTCACCAACTTAAATATAAATATAAGCGAAGTTCACGAGAACGCCCTGCCGACAAACTGCTATGCAGTTTGGCAGATGTTATATTAAGATTATCGATGTAACAAATGAATAAAAATTAAATAAAAAAAAAATAAAAAAAAACCATAGGCACTATGATGGATGACGCCTCGTTTCGGCTCGCTTCCTGTCTACGCTTAGGCGCACCTTGTGTTGCTCCACATCGGTGCCACTGTGGTGAAGGTGTCGACAGCCTCGGACACCATGGCTTGTCCTGTTGCAGGAGCGCAGGCCGCATACCACGACATGCTAGCATTAACGACATTATCCGTCGAGCTCTTGTCACCGCCGGCGTACCTGCCGTATTAGAACCAAATGGTTTGGTACGTGACGATGGGAAGAGACCAGATGGTAAGACGTTGGTACCGTGGAAGGTGGGTAGGTCTCTGGTGTGGGACGCAACCTGTGTCGACACCCTTGCGCCATCCCATATTCCAAGTACGGCAGGCTGTGCTGGCGCTGCCGCTGCTGCTGCTGAGACCCTTAAACGGCGCAAATACTGTAACCTTATTGGTAATTACAGTTTTGAGCCGTTTGGGGTCGAAACGCTTGGTTCATGGGGTCCGAGTGCGCGTCTCCTTTTCTTGTCGTGTCCTATCAAGAAGAGCTCTTTAAAAAAATGATTTTAAAAATAATATCCCCATATTACAATATTAATAGGTATGAGACGACAGTATAGACCAGTCAACAAATTTTAATAATAACGCAATTAAACAATTTATAACTCGCATTTAGTTTAACGTGATGTATTTGAAAATCACATAACTACGTATATATTACGTGCTCATTTGTAGCACTCACAAGGTTGCATCAAACAAACATTTAATATCCGCATTCATAATCAAGTTTTTACGTTGATGTTCTTATTGAAGACTAGCTTTTGCCCGCGGATTCACCCGTGTACACAAAATATAGCCTATGTTACTGAGGCATAAAGCAGCTTTCTATCGGTAAAAAAATGTTCACAGTCAGACCAGTACTTTCTGAGATTACCTCCTACAAACAAACAAAAAATGTTTATCTGTACTACGCGTTCCAAATGAGAATAGGACCGATTCCATGTTTTGACGTCTCGTCGTACTGTCAAATCGAAGAAATTTTAGCAAAATTGAAGAACTTAGAGATGAGTAAAATTGAAGAGCTGGATTCTGATTAATTTTTTTCCGTTCACAGTTCATAAATAAATTAAATTATTCGTGAATTAATTAATGTTTAAAAATTTCTTTCCTCGATTTGACAGTAAATCGTGACGACACAACATGGCGGGCGATCCTATTCTCAATTGGAACTGGAATTATATAATATGCGAAAGCCGAAACACGTGTCTAGTACTTTTTTTTTTGTAAAGAATCTACATATACACAAAATTTCAAAACTGTATCATGAAAAATCACAAAGTTATAAGCTTCGAGGCGTCTGAGGGGTTGTTTTGTACTTGCGCCTAGCTGGTTGCTAAAAGTGCCCGCTATGACCTGCCGTGACCTGTGTTGTACTTAGTGCCGGTGATGTCCTCTTTAAATATTTTTGGGAAAAAAATTAACATGGTCTAAAACTGTTGTAATCCATTTAGTTACTGATTAAAATAATCTACACTAATATAATAAAGAGGTAAAGTTTGTTTTTAAGCTATTGCATAGCTTCTATCGCGGGCCTTGAGCGTGGAGAACGAATCCAGAAATTCCGTAACAAAAATAACCTAACACCCCCCACTCATTTGTTTTTTGAGCGTGGTGACCGATAAGAAAACAAAGGATTGAAAGCAGCTGTCGGCGTTTTGGATGGGTGGGGTTAAGCAGCTGTTAGCGAGGTCTCGTTTTTGATGGAAGAGGTTAAGCAGCTGTTGGCGAGGTCTGATTTTGGATGGAAGAGGTTAAGCAGCTGTTGGCGAGGTCTGGTATTGGATGGGTAGGTATAAGCAGCTGTTGGCAAGGTCTCATTTTGGATGGGTGGGGTTAAACAGCTGTTAGCGAGGTCTGGTTTTGGATGGGTGGGGTTAAGCAGCTGTTGGCGAGCTCTGGTTTTGGATGGGTGGGGTTAAGCAGCTGTTGGCGAGGTCTGGTTTTGGATGGGTGGGGTCAAGCAGCTGTTGGCGAGGTCTATTGCATAAGTTAATAAAAAATGCTATGCAATAGCTTTACCGCGGCAGTCCCCGAGTGCCACACGTCTTTTTTTGTTTGTAGGAGGTAATCTCTGGAAGTACTGGTCCGATTGCTAAAATTTTTTCACCGTTAGAAAGCTGCTTCATTCCTGAGTGACATAGGCTATATTTTATGTACGCGAACAAAGTCGCAGGCAAAAGGTAGTGTTGTATATTCCACTATAATATAATCAGTTTTTGTTACTATAATACACATCAAATCTATTCTTAGAAGCTGTGACCGCGACCCTGCCCCACAGGTTTTTGTGCTTATGAAGGTTGACAGTAGGTAGTCTGTTAATATCTACATTATTTACGTACATAACTAAGTTTAGAGGTCAGCTGTCAAATAAGAAAATATTTAATTTAATATTATACTCCCTATTTTGTGGCAGGCAATATAATAGTTATAATAATAAATTCTTTATTTCAGACCATGGTGTCCAATTTGTTAGTAACATGACAAGTTACTAACAAATGGACACCATGACTAACAAATTGGACCAATGACAGGCCTGTTGGTCTAGTGGTCAGTGACCCTGACTGCTATGCCGGAGGTCGTGGGTTCGATTCCCACCCAGGACAAATGTTTGTGTGATGAGCATAATCATTTGTTCTGTGTCTGGGTGTAATTTATCTATAATATGTATGTATTTAGACATATATAAGTAGGTATGTTTATCAGTTGTGTAGTACTCATAACACAAGCTCTGCTTAGCTTGGGACTAGACGGCGTTGTGGAATATTATTATTATTATTATATTATTATTATTAACAATGTTCTTATAAACTAGTGTTAGTAATACATGAAACTACCCACAACAAAACATGTAAAAAGATCAACGATCACTGCTGCGCCCCTCCATGACAAATGGCGGAACCATGACCGATGTAGGCACAGTCCAGCCGACTAGCGATCATGCTAAGGATGCTGTTGGCGCTGCTACGCACTCTACGCACCAGATATACGTGTCGTACCTACGCATAATATACGTGTCGTGGCCAGATCTTGGAAATTGATCATTTCATGATATGGCCAATTAAAAGTGGCCAGCACTGCTATTTTCTAAGAAAACAGCATTGAGCGCAGCGCTGGCCGCAGCGACGAGTCGAGAGCGCAGTACATAGAATTAATAATCCAATGTATAGGCCCCTTGGATTATTAATCCAATGTACAATTGCCGAAACGGATCTTGAGCGCTCGGCGTCAGAGTGGGGATCGCTTTGCGCATTCCATACATTAGCGAGCCAATCGTCTTCGTTGTTAGATATATGCAGCAACGCAGGGAATATATCAGGAGTGACGTCTATGACGCGATGGCGCGGCGAGCCAATCACTGACACTCCCCGCCCCCGCGTCTCACTTCGCACCACTAAAGAGACCGAATATTTGACTTCTGCGCAACTTGAAGCCAGCGCTCAAGATCCGTGACGGCAATTGTACCTATTTTGGTTTCGTCGCTGCGGTCAGCGCTGCGCTCAAGGCTGTTTTCTTAGAGAATAGCACCGCTGCCCCCATAGCCAAGAGCCAGAAGCTCTGGGTGTCAGACGCTTTTTTTTTACCACATCATGAAATAGACTTGCGTTTAGCTGAAATGCCAAACCATTCCATGAAATGGCCTGACACATCATGTTGTGATCTATTCTAAGATCTGCCCCCCTAGCCAAGTTACAACCGTTTCGCTTGCGCCGAACGCTTCGAGTTGACTTTGCCGCCAATTCTTTTGTTCTGACCACGTGACTGAGCGATAAGACGACGTCATTCCCGTACATTTAAAACTTTCTAGAAGCGTTAACTATTGTAGATTAGCAACTTGGCTAGGGGTACTGGTCACGACATAAATTATATTTACCCCAAAGCATGGAAGTGAACTAATGAAATCCCACCATCAATAAAAAAGAACTCGTTTTTTATTGATGGGATTTTTTACCAATTTGGTGAGAAACCTTAAAAATTCTGAATATCTGGTCCATAAACGAACACAACAAATATCTAGTAAATCAAGTTCTTTGTTGCGGTATCCGGGGAATGCCCGAATTCCGGTCAAGTGTGTTTCATGTTATTTACATTAAAACTTATGACTCATTTTTGTGACTCACTGATCTATCTCTGTAAATAAAAAAGACGCGTATTTGAAGAGTGCCATGCATTGAAAAAAAATACATAAATACCATATCTATGCATTAAAGTTGAAAAGGCAATCGTTTGTCTTGGTATGGTCATGTAAAGAGGAGAGATGAAACGCATGTCACTAAAAAAGTTCTGAGTAAGTATAATGCAGATGGATGGAGAGGGAGAGGGAGGCCAAAGAAAAGATGAATGGATTGTGTGAGGAGTGATATGAAAGACAAGGGAGTTAGTGATAGTGTGACAAGTGACAGGACAGAATGGAAGAAAAAACGTGTTGCGCTGACTCCAAGTAATATAGGATAAGGGGAGAAAAAGACCTATCTACGCATTAAAATTATTTTTCTTTCCTAAATGTTGCGGAGGTCCGGTTCCGTAAGTTCGAAACTTCCAATTAATTTTACACCTTTGATTGTAATTTCGGTTTCAATATTCGCTCGACATCCCACCCATACTTACACAACGTTTTGGGAACACATTCATTATGCGTACAACCACGGAACAGTAAAAACAGGTTCCGTGCGTACAACTAAGGAGTTGAATTGTCTGCCGGGGTCTGTGTTTCCTGATGGCTATAACCTAGTGGTCTTTAAGTCAATAGCTATAACCTATTGGTCTATAGGTCAAGAGTGAATATAATAATAGGTTGCTTCTAGGCAAGCGTGCCCCAACTTCTGACACATCATCGCTTACTAGGTGAGATATAAATCCATAAGAAAAAAAAAAGAATAAAAAAATCGGTATTGACTTACACAGGTACTTACTAACAAAGACCTATTCTGTGTGTGATTCTACACCCATTTCTCAACATTATTATTCAATTTACAGAGTTAGACTCCACAATGATTCTATTTTAAAGTGGATTTTTTAAACACTTCATTTTAAACGACTTAAAAAACCATTTAGATAAATTACTCTGATCCCTAGTTATTAAATTACTTGGATTTTCTTCACAGTAAAACCACTTAACATGCCTTTAACTTGCAATTTATAAAATAAGTTCTACACTTCACAATTTTACGCTAAAGATATTATCATAACTCAAAAAATGTTATCCATAAGACCATAAATTATATTTTTTCATTAAAAATCTTCTAGTCAGATCACGTACTTGTGATTAATAGGCAAAAGCAATCATTGCCCTTTGCCCTTGTAGGCTAGTCTAGCCAAGCCTACAATAAAATAAATAGCAATAACATGTAACTCACATGATTTTTAAATCAGCGCCATCTATTATCACTAACTGAAATTAATAGAGTGTATTGACAGCAAAAAGTTCATAGCAAAAATTGTTTTGTTTCTATTGTGATTCCGTTTAACGCCATCTATCTTAAACAAGTAAAACTAAGAAGTCAAGATATTGTGTAATGTTGAAGGTTTTCATAATATAAACCTCAATTATTGTTCATGAAAAACGCGATAGATGGCAGCCAGTGTACAATAAAAGATTTTTTTTTTACTAATACAGCCTTTATTAGACGATTATCACACTGCCATGCACCACGCAGCGTAGGCGCGTGATCTGCATGAACGCGCGTGGATGCAGACTGTGCGTGTTTTCTATACAAACGGAGATACTTACCAAGGAACAGTAACAAGGAACGTTAGACACGCATACACGCACTACGCTGCGGGGTGCGTATTTTTTAATAATCGTTTTCAAATCCATATCATAATAAGTAGAGATAAATGATTTCCCATCTCAAAATAAAATCCATATAATATGACGCCATCACCATTTATAGCTTTACTATTCAAATCAAACTCTGAGGGCTTGGCCAAGTCGAAAACCTACAAACATATAGGAATGACGTCATATTGGCTGGCTGGTTACCGTTTTGGTGTACAATAAACTTTATTCTTTCTATTCTACTCTATTCTATTCTATTCTATTCCATTTTATTCTCTTCTATTCTATTCTATTCTATCATCTCAACGTTAAGTCACGTGATCAGAACGAAGGGATCCGAGGCGTTACCGATTGTAGAAACGAGACGATCGTAACTTGGCTGTACATTGTACTCTCTCTTCCGTCATAAAAAATATATTTAAAAAACTTTTTTTTTTTTTAATCTTATAAATTTAGGGACTTTTGGTCACAGTACGACCATGCCAGCCCCATCGTAACCTAATACAAGTCAAGCTTTATCAACTATGAGGGCTCACAACCTTACTCACTATTTTATAAACAGCGATGGCTGCGTTAGAGAGGGGTTCGGACAGTATACTTTGGATAACACCAACATCAATTAAATTAATTTTAAAAGTATTCATCAGCACCTCTCTAAAAAAATTCAAAAACGTTAAATGGTTTCTCTTTAAATACTTACGTATGATTTGGATTAATTACCACTTAATTTTGACCTTATGGGTTCGTAAACCGAAAAATTGCAATATTTTTTCTTTACGATAGCACTGGGGCCCAATATTAACGGCACCGATATATAATTAAGTAGGTAGGTAGGTATGGGTAGGTCGTGGGTGGGGTTACCATTTCTCAAGATTTGTTCTGAGATATCAGAATTTTTGGATTGCAGGTGGATTTTGCAAATCTCATGAAATCTCAGGATTTTTAGAATTCTAAGTAAAATACAGGTTAGGTACACTTAAAAGAGAAACAAGCTTAAACAATTTAATAAAATAAAAATTATAAAAAGTTCATCATCATCATCAGCCTTTTTAATGTTCCCACTGCTGGGACTCAGGCCTCCTCTCTAGGAGAGGGAATGGGCCGTAATCCATCACGCGGGCCCAGTGCGGGTTGGTGAATGTCATGTCTTCGAATTTTTGGTTCTAGGACATGCCGGTTTCCTCACAATGTTTTCCTTCACCGTAAAAAGTTAATTATACTAAAATTAATCTTCCTTTGACAAAGGGGGGTTTCGCTGCCACCCCCACCACTTTGATTGCGATGTGCAACGCATGAGTTAGATGCGCAGTGTGAAAAAATTCTTAAACTGTAAAAATCTCAGGATTTTTCAATAGAAATCGGGCCATTTCTCCGGACTTTTTATTTCTTCATTTGCCTTTCAACCCTAATCGTGGGTTTAAACTTAGTTCAAATACAGCGTGGTGCTTTCAGACGCGCTTTACTTTTTTGTTTTTTTATCTCAAATCTGTGCTATTTTTTTCTCAAAAGACCATCTCAGACGACATCGGCAGGTTTTTCATATGATTTGACCATTAAATGTTTGCCGTGTGGAAGAGACTTTGACCCCTGAGTTTGTTTCGATGTTTCTTCTCAGGGTAGTTAGCTAGAAAACAACTGGTCTCATCTACCTAGTTTAAGTTGACGGGTGAAAGGGTTTTGTAAAAACCTATTTGTAAAATAAATATTAATTAGCATTCATTTAAGTGCTCTAAAAATATCATCATTGCTTTAAAAACTGTAAAGGAATATAAATTTTGGAAACCGGCCATATCTTAAAACTAAAAATTTGAAGATGTGTGATGACGGTGGATGTCTTACCTACCCACACCGGGCCCACATGATAGATTACGGCCTATTCCCTCTCGTAGAGAAGAAGCCAAATAAACATAATAATTATCATAACTTGTATTTATTTTTTATTTCATTACCAGTAAAAAAAAAACCGACATTTCGACGCCTGTCTAGTGGTACGTGGCCCTGACTCTATGCAGGAGGTCGTAGGTTCGATTCCCACCCAAGACAAATGTTTGTGTGACGAGCACGTTCATGTTCTGCATCATCTGTTATAAAAATGGGTGTCCCCAGGGCTCAATTCTTGGCCCATTTTTGTTTTTAATTTACATAAACGACTTACCTTACCTCATAGAAGACAATCATAATATAGTGTTGTTTGCAGACGACAGTTCACTTTTGTTTACACTTAAACGTCAGCAGCAGGTTACTGACGATATAAATATAGCTCTTTCAAAAATAGTACACTGGTTTAATGTAAATAACCTGCTTCTTAATGGAAAAAAAAAACCAAATGTATTAAGTTTACATTACCATAACTTTTTTTCTTTTCCTACGCCAATAAAACAAGACAAAAACTACCTAGAAATGGGAGGTATAACGCAGATATTAGGTACTGTAATATTTTCCATGCAAAAAGCACAAAATCTATATGTAAAGGACCAAGGAAGATCCAAAATTTTGTCAGGTACATCCTAATGAAGAAGGAAACTATTTTTTTTTTTTGTTGGGTTTTAATTTGAGGAAAAATCCAAAATAACGGAATACAGATACCTATCTGATTTTTGGAATTATTAAAACAGTCTTTTATAATTGTAAACAATAAAGCATTCTATTTCCATAACCTTTTATTTTAGTCATTTAACACAAATTATTTGAAACGAGGTCTGTCAGCGAGCCATGGAGCGCAGTGTCCTGGGTGTTCGATTTTCCGACCGCATAGGGAACACAGAGCTGCGCGTCACAACTAAGATTAAAGATGTTACCAAAAAAGCTGCCACTCTAAAGTGGGATTGGCCCGAACATGTTTGTCTGATGAGCTATGGGCTAAAAGAGTCACTTATTGGGTCCCATCATACGCAAGGCGATACCGCGGCAGACCAAGGCGAAGGTGGAGAGATGAGTTGGATAACTACCGGAGGGACTGGCTCGCAGTGGCCGAAGACAGACGTGTGTGGAAAAGGGAGAGCGAGGCTTTCGCCCAGCAGTGGGACATAAATGGGCTAACTAATTTGAAACAATATGAAATATTAGAGGTCAAAATGTCCCCTACACGACGTGTAACGCTGGCAAATTGTCCAACAACATATCCCGTATAGCGACATCTATGGCGCCACATAAAAACTACGAAATCCTGCATCGCTCAATCAAAGTTCTCCGCGCGATTTGAACATATACGACAGCCCGAAATCATCTATCGGGCAGTCGTATATGTTCAAATCGCGCGGAGAACTTCACATGAATGCGTCGTAAAATGTTGGTGGCAAGTTACGGGAGACTGGGCAACGTTGCAGCGTCATGTTGGGACTATTTAATCATCTAGTGTATCTGTGGTTTTAACGCTATTGTTACGCAGATACCTATATACTACCTGCAAGATGTAGAAACACTACTTCTTGCGTTCAACGGTCTCCCACGGCGCTTACTAGGCCACCACCTTTGGAATTCTTATTTTTGTTTGGGGGGTGATGGTGAGAAGACATCAAATAATTCCCCTCTCGCTATGGCTGAAGCATAAGGGACTGTCTGACATACAGATTCAGGCCCACTGACAATGGAATTCATCATTGTACTCGAGCTCATGGTTCGTGCCGTCGAGTCGTTGCCGCTTCGTCGTCAGAGTTTCATAGTTTTTTATGTAAGCTTCACGCAGGCGTATAATGACGAATACGCGTCTATGAAGCTACGCGTCCGTAGACAGCAGGCCTTACTGACCCAGTGTTTTTACAGTTGCCCTTCTTGCAGGGGGTGCGGTATCTCCTTACAACAATTGCGAGAAAGAGTGATGCAGCTAGCTATACACCCTATCTAACTGCTTCTCTTTAGGTGGAGACTCTCCTAGGTCTTATGGTAGAGCCTCAGAACCCATGTAGACAATAAAGGTAGAACTACATTAGAGCAACGCACACGTGTAACATGCCTAATTTGTACGTAAAACGACGTCGCGTGGCATGTATCAAGTGCTCTACAAGCCTAGTTTCTATATGAAACTAGCTTTTGTCCGCACAGCTTCGCTCCCGCTCTTCCCTACTCCACCCTACTCTACCATACTCTACCCTACACTACCCTACTCTACACTACCCTACTCTACACAACTCTACCCTACTATACCCTACTCTATCCTACCAAACTTCACATAAACCATCTAACTACTAAATAGTCCGAACAAAGCCTAAACATTTGGTTTGGATAGGTGAGCCCGTTCTTGAGTTATATAATTACAACGAAAAGTGGCATTGATTTTTATATATTTATATAGATGTATGGAGACTAACGCGCTCCAGCGTGTGTGGCACACGTGTGCGCAGTGTAGTTCCACCCTAACACATTTCAACTTTTATCATTGTTTAGTCTCGAACGAAATATTCCATTGTTTGCCAGCGGTTATGGCCAATGACTAAAATAGGAAAGAATTCATATTTCAATGGAGGCGGGTTCAAATTCCAAATATCAACAGTATGAATGTCATACGGACTTGTGCAGTTACGGAAGTCTCAATTTCAACAGACTATTGCGAAAATATAATTATATAATGTCGACTGAGCAACGGACATAACTACGTTCGGCTTTTATGCGCATAAGGCATTATTTGACAGATTTTCATTGTAGTGAGAAATTGTCTAACGAGTTGTAAGTCGTGGCTCCAACTCTAGGCACTTTGTACAATTTAGTTCATCAGCACTACTCTTAAAACGGTGAAGGAACACATCGTAAGGAAACCGACTGACCGACCGAAATGACTGGCCTGTTGGTCTAGTGGTTAGTGGCCCTGACTGCTATGCCGGAGGTCGTGGGTTCGATTCCCACCCAGGAGAAATGTTTGTGTGATGAGCATAATCATTTGTTCTGTGTCTGGGTGTAATTTATCTATAATATGTATGTATTTAGAAATGTATAAGTATGTTTATCAGTTGTCTAGTACTCATAACACAAGCTCTGCTTAGCTTGAGACTAGACGGCGTTGTATGACAGTTGTGGAATATATTATTATTATATTATATTATTATTATTAAACCAGCATGTCCTAAAAACAAAAATCGAAGATATGTGTCTTCAGTCCTATCAGTTTGATGATATTTCAATCTTCGTTTGGCCTACTTTCTTTGGACCTTTTATTATCCTTGAAATCCTACATCAATGACAAAAACGAGGATTGACATATCATCACATGTTAACGTTTAAACGATCTGCCCCCCTAGCCAAGTTACAACCGTTTCGCTTGCGCCGAACGCTTTGAGTTGACCTTGCCGCCAATTCTTTTGTTCTGACCGCGTGACTGAGCGTTAAGACGACGTCATTCCCGTACATTTGAAGCTTTCTACAAGCGTTAACTATTGCAGATTAGCAACTTGGCTAGGGGTACTGGTCAGTTTTAGTTGGCCATATAATATATAATGAAGTGACCGATTCTATGATGATCTGGCCACAACACAGACATTATCTTCGAGACGCCCCGCCCGTAGTACACAACGCGCCGTCGACCTTGGACCAGGCGCATGATGCATGAAGTGTGGGCTCATCATCAAATATTATAGCTTGACCAGCTCTAGGCTTAGGGGAAATATATCAGACTTCTACTTCCAGAACCCTGTATTCGTTCAGTTGCCCTTTTTTTATGCTGGGGAAAATCATCCAATGACAACCCCCGCTCTTGGGTGGAGCGGGAGATAGTACCCACCCCGTTCCTTCAAGCCTTTATACCGGGCCTCGAGTTCCCTTTCGGATAACCCTGGCCCCAGTAGGCTTCGACCCGGCTGGGCCCCTGCTGTTGCTGACAGCTCCTTGAGGCACGCGGGAACAGCGCGCGCCGTCGACGACTTGGGCTTGGTCTGGACAGTTACCGGACGGTCGGACAGCGAGCTACCCATTGCTCACTGTATCCAGTTGCCCTTTGCGTTCCAAGAACACGGTGACGGTTTTAAACTATCCCACTGCTCTGGCAGGTATCGACCTTAGCAGACACCGTCACAAATGCTGACATCTCTTTGAGGCACCTAAGCCTTTTCAAACGGCGAGTAATGGACAATTTTACCTTTTTTTGTGAGAGTAGGAAATAACAAAGATTATATGTAACTCAAAATGTTTTAAAAGAGTGTCCATAGAGTTTCTTGCACGTTCTTCTCCATAGAGATCTACGCTTTGGAACGTGCAATTTAGCTTTACTTTTTTGGACTGACCGACATTCGACTATTCAAAGTGCCTGAAAATGGTCTATTTGATTTTGATTTGATTTGAATCAAAATCTTTTCCCGCACTGTGTTAAGTGAGAGGGAGTGTCTAGATTTTTTTTGTCGATAGGCTAGCACTTGATTACTATCTCGCCTGATGGAAAGCGACGAGGGAGCGCGCTACCCTAGAAGTAAACTATTCATTAACCTATTCATTCTTGACTGTCTCATCATCGTCATCATCATCATCAGCCTTTTTAATGTTCCCACTGCTGGGACTCAGGCCTCCTCTCTAGGGGAGGGAATGGGCCGTAATCGACCACGCAGGCCCAGTGCGGGTTGGTGAACTTGACTGTCTAAAACCCTGTATTTCCTTCAGTTACCCGTTCAGGGCCACGATGACTCCACTTACCCTGGCAGCAAGGTCGATCAAAGGTAGACTACACTATATTATGCGCATTCATTTATTTAACATATAAAACATAAATTATATGTCATTGTCAAAGCATTATATTTAAGTCCTGCACAAGGACTGTAGGCTAATATAAGTTTATTTTTAGGTAATAACGATGAAAAATATAGCATTGATATAATATACAACATTATTATAGTACCTATACGAGGTGTAAGGGACAGCCCTCGCCATACAAATTGTCCAATATCATGTTGTATGGGGAGGCTGATTTTGTTTTTCGTTTCCTGAAAAAAACTTTTGTGGAAGGTTGTTCAGTTTCGTCTACTGAGCAAGCCCATAAAGTTTGTGGAGGGCTGTCCCTTACACCTTTTATGTGGACCCCGAATATAGTTTTTTCAGAATCAGTAATGAGGTTGTTTAAAGAAAATTTATACCACCAGTTGGCACCACTCTGCCGTCGGGTCTTTTCCTTTGAAAACGTAAATAGTCTGTCTAAAAAGTCAATCGACTTGGGAATTTTGTATAATATTTAATTATTTAAAAAATACTTAGATATCTACTATATAAAAGTAAGTCGGGTTTTCCTACCTGACGCTATAACTCCAGAACGCACGAACCGATTTCCACGGTTTTGCATTCGTTGGAAAGGTCTCGGGCTCCGTGAGGTTTATTAGAGTAGAGTAGGGTAGAGTAGGGTAGAGTAGGGTAGAGTAGGGTAGGGTAGGGTAGAGTAGGGTAGGGTAGAGTAGGGTATAGTAGGGTAGAGTAGGGTATAGTAGGCTGAAGTAGGGAAGAGCGGGAGTGAAGCCGCGCGGGCAAAAGCTTGTATTCGATATTTTTTATAAGGTTCTTCTAGTAGTAAACAATGATCAATATCTCTTAATCAACCATGATTATTGAACCAGTGTTGATTACATCAGATTTCCTAATAATTACCCAAGTCGGTTGACTTATTAGACAGACTTTACTATACCCGCTCAGTAGAAACAAAAAAATATTGAGTTTTGTTACAAATAGTAAGACGAAAAACTTACGGCCTAAGTGCCCGAAAAGTGCCACAAAACAGTGACTTTCTGAAGCCTACTCCACAATAACGGCCAGGTTCATAGGATAGAAAAAAATATATGTAAGGGTAAGGATGTATGAAGGTCATATACTTACAACATTACCTAGAACCAGTTTGATACCAATGCAACATTTATACTATGCAGTCCTTTATAAGAGGATACGGATGGTGAACACGAACAATACAATGTACAACGTAATTCTATTGTTGTATTTCACTTTAAGCAGAACGGTAATGCTGAAGGTAGAAATATTTTTGATTTTTTTTTTTGTTCTTACGACGGGGTTGTAGTACTGCATTTAGGTAAAAATTCGGTACCGCGTTCCCCGCCAATTCGTCGGCGCAGCGAGTGGCGAGTTGATCGCGCTGGCTGTGCGACATGCATAGGTACATAGCGTGCGCTTGCCTAGCGTCACAGTGTAGTGTAATGCAGTACGTAAGGTATGTAGCGACATCTATGGTGCCACATAAGAACTACGAAGAAAGTACGAAATCCTGCATCGCGCATTCACAGTTCTCCGCGCGATTTGAACATATACGACAGCCCGAAATCATCTATCGGGCAGTAGCCCACCAGACTATAACACCTGTCTGGTCGGAGGATCCTCCCTTTTCAACGGAGGTTTGCGGGACTTTACTCTCTGTTCCGCATACCTCCAAACTGGTGACCCACGACAAAGAACGTCAGCGCAGCCTTCGTGCAGCTACTACTTCGTGACGTCATCATCACTTCCTCAAGCTTTCGAGCAGCGAGCCATACAGCCAGCACCCACGGCTATAGAGGGTATACTGACCACCAGCATGCCTACCTGGTCATACCTGGTCATCACCTTCAACCTCATCAGCGACCTTGGCTTAGCACACCGCACCTTCGGCCAGTCATATGAAGAGCCATGAAGAACCTCTCCTGGTCGACGCCAGCAGTCAAGCCCTACGTCGCACAAGCACCGCTCCGACTCACTGGAGCCAGCAGCACTACTCCGACTCACTGGAACCTGCAGCATCATCCCGACTCACTGGGATAGCAAACTCCCCGACTCACTGGGGCATCACCGCAGACAGTTCCGACTCACCGAGAACTATGCGGCATCGGTTCCGACCCACTGGAACCAACCTATCACTGGCCTGGCACGCATCATGAAGCATCAAAGAACCATCGATCTCCGATCTCCGGAGGGGAGTGATGTAGCGACATCTATGGCGCCACATAAGAACTACGAAGAAAGTACGAAATCCTGCATCGCGCATTCACAGTTCTCCGCGCGATTTGAACATATACGACAGCCCGAAATCATCTATCGGGCAGTAGCCCACCAGACTATAACACCTGTCTGGTCGGAGGATCCTCCCTTTTCAACGGAGGTTTGCGTGACTTTACTCTCTGTTCCCATTCCTCCAAAGGTATAACTTCATTATTCTTGGAAACGGAAGAAAAGTATAGTTGATTTCATATACAAGGTGTAAGGGACAGCTCTCCACAAACTTTATGGGCTTGCTCAGTAGACAAAACTGAACAACCTTCCACAAAAATATTTTTTCAGGAAACGAAAAAAAAATCCGCCTCACCATAGAAAATGATAAACTTGATTGGACAGTTTGTATGGAGAGGCCGAATTTTTTTTTCTTTTACTGAAAAAAAATTCTTTGGAAGGTTGTTCAGTTTCGTCTACTGAGCAAGCCCTTAAAGTTTGTGGAGGGCTGTCCCTTACACCTTGTATATATAAAATGTATTTTCAGATGTTATAATAATCATTTAGAAAAACCCTAATCCCTGAGATACATATTCTACATGACATAGACTATCATGCTACGAGCTACGGGGGCGGTGCAGTAGGGTAAGTTCCTATAAGAAAACGGGTGAAACCGCACGGGGAAACTTAGTCCCACTATCATCATCATTTCAGCCGAAAGATGTCCACTGTTGGATGTCCAGCCATTGTGGCAACACTTGAGGGAGGCCTATGTGGGCTTCTCTAAGTGTCGCCACATTGGTCTCGAACGCTTGGCTAACGCACGAGACCATTGTGGCGACACTTGGGGGAGGCCTATGTGTTCTTCCCCCAAGTGTCGCCACAATGGTCTGACTGAATTGACTGGTAGAGAATGCCTAAGGTATTAAGTCCGCCAATGTTCTTTGCGTTGCATGAAGATTAAATAAATAAATAACGCACGAGACCATTGTGGCGACACTAGGGAGGCCTATGTGGGCCTCCCTCAAGTGTCGCCACAACGGTGGTCTCCCCAAACCGTGGAGGGTCGATTCGATACATGAAACACTATCGATTTGTAAAGACAAAATTAAAAAATTAAGTACCTTTTTTTCAAAACTCGTATTAATTTAAGCATGTACGAAATTAATTTCTTTAAGAAAACGTCAGCTGAACGAGTTCAATGACTTGTAGTTAATAGTCGGCGTTGCGTACAAACTACCTACAGGTCATTGAACTCGCTCAGCTGAATTATTAATTTGAATTAATTTTTTCTAAAATAAAAGTTAGACCTACCCAACTGGACTGTCTGTCCGAGGTAGACGTAATCGTCCACAACTTCGAGTGTAGAGTCTCCGACCTTGGTGGGCGCTACATGGTTGTTAATCATGATTTTGGTTTTATCCATGTTCATTTTAAGACCCACTCTTTCGGAAGCACTACTGAGGTCATTTAGCATTGTGCTGAGCTCCTCCATAGTCTCAGCCATCACTACTATGTCGTCGGCAAACCGAAGGTGAGTGATGTACTCGCCATTGACATTAATGCCTAGTCCACTCCAGTCCAGAACCTTGAAGACATCCTCCATTGCGGCCGTGAACAGTTTCGGAGAGATGACGTCTCCCTGCCTCACACCTCGCTGCAGGAGGATGGGTTTCGAGGTCTGGTTCTGGAGTTGGACTGACATGGTGGCGTTTTCGTACAAACACTTCAGCACTTCGATGTATCGATAGGTAGTCAATTTGGCACCTTTGGAGAGATTGCAGCGCAGCCCAAGTCTCGATTGAATCAAAAGCTTTCTCTGAAAGCTCTTTCTGTCCACAAACTCTAGGCGGAGAGGCAGGTTATACTCCTCGGTCTTCTGTATGACCTCCTACCGTAGCGTATGTATGTGGTCTAAGGTGCTGAAACCTTTTCGGAATCCGGCTGGTTCGGTGGACGGTTCGTGATGACCCTGGAAAATAGCTTGTAGACATGGCTCAGAAGTGAGATGGGCCTGTAATTCTTCAGCAGGGTTTTATCACCCTTCTTTAAGAAGAGTACCACCACACTTCTGCTCCATGCCTGTGGCGTTTTTCCCTCGAGTATGACGGAATCGAACAACTTCTGAAGGGCCTTTAGGACCGGTTTTCCACCCGCCTTCAGGAGCTCAGCCGTAATTCCGTCCTCATCCGACGCCTTGTTGTTCTTCAACTGCTTCAAAGCCATCCTAATCTCGTACAAGCTGATATCCGGGATATCTTCAGTGTAGTGTCGAGTCAATCTAGCTTTTGGGTCGTTTGCCAGATTTGTAGCGGGTTTGGAGATTGACGTGTATAACTGTCCATAAAATGCCTCGATCTCTCCCAGAAGCTCCAATTTAGCGGATGTGACTCTGCCATCTTCGGTCTTCAGTTTCTCTGCCCAATAGACAGATCCCGTGTAAAAACATGGAGCTCCGCTCTTATTCCACTCAATCGCGTCCTTAATCCTCTCGGTATTAAATCGGTGAAGGTCGCGTTTCAGAGACTTCGAGATTTGTTTATTGAGCTGCTGGTACGTGCACGCATTATCTGAAGACTGCAAAGTCATTTCACGCCTCTTCTTCATGAGCTCGAGAGTTTGATCCGTGAGCTTCTTGGTCTTACTTGTACGAGTCTTAAAAAACTGAGACCCGACTGTATGGACAGCTTCCACGAACCCATCATTATACGAGTATTTGTCCACGGAGCTTCCTAGGACGACTTCGCGGCCCCGCAAAATCAATTTTAATTTTATAAAATAAATATCGTTCTTACAATTCTCTTCTAAATACCAAGCTTGATTGTTTTATATAAGTTTCATATATTTCGATCAAATAAACTCATAAAAAACATATTTGAAATCGTAAGTTAGAGTCAGATTCGCGATTTTTTTTTTATCGAGCCAACTAATATATATCGTGTTTTCATTTTTACCAAGCCCTTGGTAATATAGTCAATTTTATTAAAATAATTTTTCATGGTGTTCTCTTTTATATTTGAGGATTTCCAGAGGTTTAAAAAAGTTAAAAATGAGTAGAAGCTATATACATACACATGAACCCGCCTATACATGAACAACATTATCAACATTTGATTTTTTCGTACGATTTATAATTTTGTCTAAAAAAAATATTTAGCAATTTCGGAACTTTTCCAAATATTTAGCAATTTTGCACTTAAATGCATAGATAGGATACGCGTACTGCCATCTAGGTACGAGAGTTGTGTCTATTTAATTTCGGCCAGATGGTTCAAGTGACTATGCAAGTGTCTTAACACATGGCGGCAACGAAATATGAACACATGGCGTCTTTCGCGCATTCTACCGCGCCGAGTTAGACCAATAGCAACAGCGACTTCTCTCGCCCTTGGGCGAAGTGGGAATGCCTGTCAGTCTTTTACTGACTAAAACCCACTCATGTCCTTCTTTGCCTTCGTTTCAGGACCATGGGAGACACTTTCGCACAACCGATGAACGACTACGAAGTAGGAGTCTGCATTTGGCACAAAAATAATATTAAATTATACACAACTGTCGAATACCTCTTTGACTGGACCTGTTTAAAAGGTTTTAATTATAATACTCGTAACACAATCTTTTGTTTTTGCTTTTATCATACAAGACAAAATGTTAACAACTCTTAGGTTAACAACGGGTCGGGTCCTTTTGTGTCAGTGGTAGGTAAATAGGTATCTACCTTAAAAAATAAAATAAAAAACCTTTTATTTCTTGCCAATTAAACCTTTATAGAGCAAGCATGTATTGTGATGGTTAAATATAAAAAAAACTACTGGGTTACTATGACGTACATACGATTGTTTTATTCTTATTCTGATTGTTTTATTTTAGTGTGGGTAAGAGACAGAGCTATGGTTGTCTAGCGCCATCTCTTACCCACACTGAAAAATAAAAATGAAACAATCTTACTTTGAAGGTCGTGGTAACACAACTTGTCAAAACTAGTTTTTTTTTTAACTGCTATTTACAAAACTGAAAGCTAAAAAAATCATGAATATGTCACTGTGTTTTCTGATTGTAGCTTTTTAGAAATAAAAACACAATTATAAAAATACTTCGTATCTAAAAATTTTCAAAATTTCTCAAGGGTTTATTAACGATTTACTTTTCTATATTTGTTTTTTACGATGTGGTGGCGGTCTATAAGCAACTGCCTATGTTGCCTATCCGGCAGTGTTCTTCTCAACCTCAACACATTTTTTTTTTATGTTGGGATTAAATCATCCAATGACAAACCCCGCTCTTGGGCGGAGCGGGAGATAGTGTCAGACTCTTACTGACTAAAAGACCCACCCCGTTCCTTCTAGCCTTCATACCGGGGCTCGAGCTGTCTTTCGAAACTTACCCTGGCCCCAGTAGACTTCGTTCGACCCAGATAGGTCCCTGCTGTTGCTGACAACTCCTTGAGGCGCGCGGGAACAGTGCGCGCCGTCGACGACTTGAGCTTGGTCCGGACAGTTACCGGACGGCCGGACAGCGAGCTACCCATTGCTCAATGTCCGCAAGCCCGTGCCTACGGTGGCCGGAAATCGGGATCAGAATCCCGGCGGCGGTGGCGGCGGTGAGAACGCCGTTGCCCGATACGGTCGGCCTCCTCCTTTGCGAGCATTACTGCTCCGCAGAAGTCGGCGACCGCCTGCCACTCCTCCTCGCTCCGGACCATGGCCTCAACCTCCTCGAGTGGTTCCGCACAGTGGCGGCACCCAAGCGTCTCTTCCGCTCGAATCCGGAACAGGAACCTCTCGAACGTGCCATGTCCGGTGAGGACCTGCTTCATGAGGAAGATAAGGACGCCGCGAGGTCTTTCCAGCCAAGCCTCAAAGAGGGGACTTACCGCCATAATTGTGGCGTGCCCAGCACTGGGTTGTAATAGTCATTGACGCCACTTCACCATGAGATCTCGCCGGAGCTCTGTCCGCCATGCCGTGACCTGTCGCGGCAGCGGACTTTCACCCCGGCGTTGCATCTCCACGCGCATATCGTGCATGTGTGCAAGGACTGTTGCCTTCAGATCCCACGGTGGTAGGCCAGCCAGAAGGCTCGCCGCTTCGCGGGAGACCGTGCGGTATCCCTTTACAATCGACATGACATCTCTACTGTTGATTTTGTATGAAATGAGTGCGTTCCTGCGTGAATTTACAAAACGCACCAACGCGCGTGAGTGCGTAAAAAACCCGCAAGATAATGCAGATCTGCACTCCCGCAAGTACGCGCGTAGGTGTGTTGACACGCAACAAGCAGTGTGATGCGTAGCAGTGTGATAAATGCCTTAGTAGCGTCGCACAAGTGAGGGTTCTGTAACAACGAGGGTCTTTTTGTTTGACCCCCATTTCTGCTAAAGATAAGTGACGAAATGATCGAGCACTGGGTGGCGACAGTCGCTGTGGTTGGATAAAAAGCCCAAAATAAATAAAGAGAAAAAAAAGACAGCCGCTGTCTCATTTTAGAATTTATGAAACAAAAAGTCCTCACTGTTACACCTTCGCCCACGTCTGAATTGGTCTACGCCTCTGCGGGGAGAGAACAGCCTCCCTAGCCAAGTTACAACCGTTTCGCTTGCGTCGAACGCTTCGAGTTGACCTTGCCGCCAATGCTTTTGTTCTGACCACGTGACTGAGCGTTAAGGCGACGTCATTCCCGTACATTTGTTGCTTTCTACAAGCGTTAACTATTGCAGATTAGCAACTTGGCTAGGAGGGCAGGTGCATGACACGCTTTCCATGTTTACCGAGACACGGAGGTATTACACGGGACCAACAGGCGTCATGCTACAATAATATATTTTGATACAAGTGCAGAAACTTTTTCATTGCGACCGAGGCGAAATTCGCACGAGCCGTAGGCGAGGGTGTTATAGAGTCTAGGGCAGCAAACGATGTTTTTCAACACACTTAAGATGCATGGGGTTGACACGCGCCTCGTAGGGGTCGACGAGCACCCAGCCTGATACAATAAATGTAATAAAATTATGGCGTGGGCGAGCATGCGCACTTTTCAATTGCGAAAACTGTCAATTGCATGCCTGAAAAGAAGTGGGATAAGAACGAGTTTTTGAGTAAGTGTATTGAAAAATAACTCGAACCCAGGACCGATCAGCAGTCGCGCTTATGACCACGAAACCAACGATCAAGCTGTTTAAGTAAAATAATTCTTATGTAATAGAAAAAAAGGATTCTTTTTCGTAAACAGGACATAAACTTAAGCTTCGCTGTATGTAAAATATTTGCAAAGAACTTGAAATGGGTACTTATTGTTCATGTACCTAATGCTTGTTATTGAGTACCTAGATATATTTATCTATTTACATAAACTCAAATATTTGTGGAATTGTACAGAATGTGATCTGTATTTTGCTGTGTATAAAATGATCTATAGACTGTTGCATTTCAGCAAGGAATAATCATATTGGCGGTATAGCTAGAACTACACTGCGTACACGTGTGACACATGCCAATCTTGGCGCGTCGGTCTCCATACATTTTATATGGAAACTAGACTTGTAGAGCTACACTTGGTACACGCCACGCGACGTCGTTCTACGTACAAATCAGGTGTGTTACATGTGTGTGCGTCGGTCTAGTGTAGTTCTAGCTTAAGTACCATTTTGGAGTGGATGGAAAGACGTCGAGGCGTCCTCACCCTCCGCATATCGCAGGTCCTCACCGGGAATAGTATGTTCGGGAGGTTCCTGCACCATTATGTGAAAGTAACATCCGGGTCCCATTATGTGGGGCGCCCAGAGGAAACGGTAGAGGTGTGCCTTGCTTGGACAGAGCACCGTGGCCTCGCGGTGGCGATTGGCGGCGATGACCTCTCACGCCAGTCCCTGAAACAGGTCATGGTCCAGGGCGAGGGAGAATGGGCAGCGGTTTGGTTTCTCTAAGACGTAATCCACGACGCCGCCCCGTGCAGTTTGGTGGACTACGGTTCGAATAGTATGTTCGGGAGATTCCTGCACCTAATTCATGTGGAAGTAACATCCGGGTCCCATTATGTGGGTCGCCCAAAGGATACGGTAGAGGTGTGCCTTGCTTGGACGGAGCACCGGCATGACCCCGAGGACCGATTGGAGGCGGTGACCTCTGGCCCTAAAACAGGCCATGGTCCAGGGCGAGGGAGAATGGGCAGCGGTTTGGTTACTCTAGGAGGACGTATAATCAACGACGCCGACCCCGTGCGGTTTGGTGTTTGTTCGGACAGGTTTTTGTTGGTCAAACAAATAATAATCTAGACAAAAGTCATCTTGCTACTTTTATAATTTTAAAAGTTTAAAATTTCGTATCCGAAACCGGTATATCTAATATTATTCCTTTAATCTAAGTGGGTCTAGATAGACCCGTTTTTATTATTGTTGATAGGCTCACACTTTACCAATATTTCACCTGATGGAAAGCGAAGATATGAAGCGAAGATGGATAGAGAAGCACAGTGGTGGTACTATTAGGGTGGCAAGGCTGGCAAAAGACCACGTGGCCCCAGTCCGACGGGGCCTCCTGTCAGAGAGGCCGCGAGCTCAATAGCAGTAACCTAATTTATTTTTCTTTTATTTTTTTATTCAGTGTCCCACTGCTCGGCAAAGACCTCCCCTTTCTCCTACCAAACTTCTTTGTCTAGGGCGATCTCTGGCCAAGTTTTCCCCGCGAACATGATCAGATCGTTACACCACCTTCGTCGCGGTCGACCTTGACGGCGCGTCGTTGACCTCCCTCAGGCGTCCAGTGAGTGACAATCCTCAGCTCAAGCTCACCTATCCGGGTGCACTAACCTAACCCAACATATTTAAAAAAACCAAATAAAATTAAGTCACAACTTGACGATTTTTCTTGGGGCCCCATCCAATGAATGTGCCACGGGTCAGGCTCGACCGAGATCTCGGTCTCGGTCTCTGTACTCTCGACTACAAATCCAATCGAGAAATTTGTCTCGGTTCTCGGCTAATTATAACCGAGATTCTCGGTCATGACCGAGATTGTAACTTTGTTCGGATCGGCATTCAAATTTTACCAAAACAGCACTAGAAATTCTTAGAAAGCCAAGATTTCAAAGAAATACTATTTATAATATTTGAGTATAATTTTCGTCACCTTAAAAGGTGCTTAGGCAGTAAATAAGTTTTTATCTGCGCCGCCTACTAACGTAGCAAGTGAACAACTGTGCAGCAAAGCTGGACAATTGTATGTCGAGAGGCGACACTCTTTGAAGGGCGAAAATGCCAAAAATTGCTTTTTTTATGATATAAAATAATATTATTTAACTTTGATTATTATTTAAACAGTTAATTTTGTTAAACAGTTAGTTACTTACTGTTTTTAAAAGTTAATAGCATTTAATTTTTTTTTTCTCGCTTTGTCTATTCTCGGTCTCGGCTCTCGGTCTCGGCCGAGATATTATTTATTCTCGGTCTCGGTCTCGGCCGAGAAGGAAAAACCCATCTCGGTCGAGCCTTAGTCATGGGCCTCAGATAATATAGGGAGTTACTTCACTGACCCTGCAGACAATTATCAATAGGGCTTCAAAAAATTGTTACATAAATAATTTTTTGTGTCAATAAATTTATTATTATTATTCTCTTTATTCAATTTTTTTTCACATACATACAATTACATTTTTAAATATTTTTTAACAAAATTATACAAAAGAAAAAAAAAACATTTAAAAATATAAAAATATAGTTATTATTATTATTATTTTCTCCGACAAAGAATATTTTATAATATTCTTTTCGAATGAGAATGTTTGTGAATCAAGGAGATTTGATTGTAGTGTATCATGTAGTGGTTAGGTAATTGAAATGATTGAGAAATACATCTAATTGCCAACACCAAATATTGACCAAAAACGTAAAGGAATAGGAATTGTTCGTGAGTTCTTTTCTTTATTTTATTTTTATTAAGGTTGAGTAATTTAAAACGTAACTTTACTTTAAAATAATAATCCAAAGGAGAATGCCCACTTCTGGGCCTACGCGTTACAGCCAATCGCTTATGTCCAAAATTATTGTTATTTTACCATAAAACTGAAACACGAAAAAGAAATCCAATTAAAAATCAGAAATCTGAGAAAAATGCATTTTATTCATTTATTAATAACTCTCACTGGTTAAGTATGGATATGTGGCTAAAAAGACATTATGCCAGGTTTTATAATACATGTCATCATTTCTCAAAGTTGTCAAACATGACGTTAAACGTCAAATCATTCCCTTTGTTTCTATTGTATTAACCGTATTTTCTGTGATTTTACCAACAATCGGCTTGAAATCAAATCAAATGCATTACACATTACATTACATTATGTAACATTTGACATTGTTGTACGAGTACAATCCCTCTTATTATAAATGATAGCATAATCCAGGATTTTTTTCGGTGGTTAAAATCATCCAGATGACATCCCCCGCCCTTGGATGGAGCGAGAGATAGTGGCAGACTTCTACTGACTAAAAAACCCACCCCGTTTCTTCGTTGCCTTTTATACCGGGGCCGAGCCTCCCTTTCGGAAACAAACCCTTGGCCCCAGTAGGCTTCGACCCTGCTGGGCCCTTACGGTTGCTGACAACTCCTTGAGGCATGCGGGAACAGTACGCGCCGTCGACGACTTGGGCTCGGTCCGAACGGTTGGACAGCGAGTTACCCATTGCTCGCCGTCCGCCAGCCCGCGCCTACGGTGGCCAGAAATCGGGATCGGAACCCCGGTTGCCTAATGCGGTCGGCCTCCTTCTTTACTAGCATTACTGCTTCGCAGTCTCAGTCATTTCGTTGTCTCATCTAACACCTTTCAACTTTGTATTTTTCTTTACCTCCGCTGCTCGATCCCCGCTCCCCTCCGCTATTGTACTATCGTTTGCTTCGCATAGACTTCGTAACATTTAGAACGAATTTATACCATGATACCTACCTACCTATTGCGCTTATGTAGATAGATTTATTTTTAGGATAAACAGCAATTTATAATCGGACCTCAAATAATGAATGCCCTACAAAAAATGAATGGTCATTTTATACAAATTATTTTGCGTGTTTTTGTTTCACTCAATTAGAAATCTTTATGTTTATAAATGATAAACCTTTGTTTATGGAATCTGTTTGTACCAAACACAGGTTCTACTACGGCCCAGAATATAAAAAAACTGAATTCGATATAATATTTTTTTTATGTTTTTGTCTTGTTATCATTTATATAGATACACTAACTGTGCCGGAACAAACAGACAGTCAGACAGACAAAAATTGTAAAAAATGTTATTTTGGTGTATGGATCGTATATATATTCATATGCATGTAATAAAAAGCGGTTATTTCAATATTACAAACAGACGCTCTAATTTTATTTATATGTATAGATAAGAAGAAACTGACCGACTAACCAATATCGACGCACAGCCGAATCTGCTGAGACTACGAGCGTGAAATTTTGCACAAGGCTTCCTTTTACAACGCAGGCGAGCACTAAGAGAGGATTTCCCAAAATTCACCCCTTTTACGAATTATTTTGTGTGTTTTGACCGCCAAGGTCTTGAAAACTTTAGGATTTTAAAATAAAATTTTATACTTACCTACATAATTGGCACTTGGGAGTTCTATTCATGCATTTTGCTTCATATTAATTTATTTTTATTTCAATTACCTACCTATTGATTAGTAGTATTCAATAAAAGTGACAAAAGTGACCTTTGCTGTCACTTTTTTGGATCAAAAAAAAAATACTATGACTAAGTACAACGACCACAGAGCATACAGTGCTCAAAAAAAAAATAACCATAGAGCTCATTAATTAAAACCAATAGCATACAGAATTTGGTGCTCCATAGTTCAAAATCCCTTTCCAAATCAATTTGGGGCACGGCAGTGTGCCACCAAGGCGAGAAAAAATGTGGCACGGCCGTACCATCGTTTTCTCGAAACAGGACATTTTCGATTCCCTATAACTTCGTTGTGTATATTTTTTGATTCAATTTGGCAATCGCATGTATATCACAAGTAATACGTATTTTATTAAATTGGATTGTTTAGATTGCCAAGTCAATCTAGGCCATCAAGGTTCCTTAAGTACGTACTGAATAAATTAAGTGACTTGGTATTAAATGGATCGCTCAACTTTTTACGGTAGAAGAACTAAGTTGCGAGCCTTGGTTTTTTTACAACTTTTGTTTTTGATTTCTAATGGCATTTTTTTTTCAGACATACTAATGTATTACTATTTTATGATAAAATTAAACCAAAAAAAACTCAATTGTTTAAAATAGCGCTCATTAGAAACTCAAAAAACATTTTGGGGATTCATAAAGAAGCGGAGATCAAAAAGTTTTTAAATTCTTAATAAATTGGATATCATCATCATTTCAGTCGACAGATGTCCACTACTGGACAATAAGCCTACCCCAAGTGGCCTCTTGTCCAGTAGTGACCGACAGCGCTTCGCATTCAACGAACTTCCGTGACTTTCACCAGGCCATCGGTCCCCCTTTGGTCTCGCCATAATTATGGCGGTAAGTCCCCTCTTTGAGGCGTGGCTGGAAAGACCTCACGGCGTCCTTACCTTCCGCATGACGCAGGTCTCACCGGACATGGTAAGTTCGGGAGGTTCTTGCACCGGATTCGTGCAGAAGTGACGCCCGGGTGACGCCACTGTGTGGAACGCGCGGAGGACACGGTGGAGCACACAGTGGAGGTGTGCCCCGCTTCGGCAGAGCATCGCCGTGCCCTCGTGGGGGCGATCGGCGACGGCGATCTCTCGCGCTGGGCCTTGGTACAGGCCATGGTCCGGAGCGAGGAGGAGTGGCAGGCGGTCGCCTCCTTCTGCGATGCAGTAATGCTTACAAAGGAGGAAACCGATCGTATCAGGCAACGGCGCTTACAGCGCCCCAGCCGCCGCCGCCACGATTCCGATCCCGATTTCCGGCCACCGTAGGCGCGGGCTTGCGGACAGCGAGCAATGGGTAGCTCGCTGTAAGACCGTCCTTTATCTGTCCGGACCGAGCGCAATTCATCGACGGCGCGCACTGTTCCCGCGCGCCTCTAGGAGTTGTCAGCATCAGCAGGGGCCCAGCTGGGTCGAAGCCTACTGGGGCCAGGGTTAGCTCCGGAAGGTAGCTCAGCCCCGGTATGAAAGGCAAGTGGGAACAGGGTGGGTTTTTTAGTCAGTAAGAGTCTGACACTATCTCCCGCTCCGTCCAAGGGTGGAGGATATCATTTGGATGATTTTTACCCACCAAAAAAAACATATTTCTATAAATAAATCAAAAAACAGTTATGAAGTAGACTGGTTTTTAAAATGCTAAGCAAAAAAAAAAAAATAGGTACCTACTATGAAATGTCGTCAATACTTAAAATTCCAAAAATTTTTACAGCAGTTTTCGTTGAATATGTATTTGACTAAACTACCATAAATAAGTATTAATTTTTATTAATAGCCTTGTCGAATTACGTTTCTAACAATACCTAAGTTTTATATGATTGGAAGGATTTGTCATTTCGTAGATTTATGTATGAAGATGGAAAATAATAATGGCAGTGTACACTGGGCAGATAACGACGAGCGGCGAGCTACCTATTGCTCGCCGTCCGCAAGCCCGCGGCTACGGTGGCCGGTGGTTTGCTACCATAATAGCATTACTGTTTCGCAGAAGGAGGCGACCGCCTGCCACTCCTCCTCGCTCCGGACCATGGCCTGTACCAAGGCCCGGAGCGAGAAATCACCGGTGCCGATCGCCCCCACGAGGACACGGCGATGCTCTGCCCAAGCGGGGTACACCTTCACTGTGTGCTCCACCGTGTCCTCTGGGCGTACCACACAGTGGCGACACCCTGACGTCACTTCTGCTCGAATCCGGTACAGGAACCTCCCGAACTTACCATGTCCGGTGAGAATTGCGTCATGCGGAAGGTGAGGACGCCGTGAGGTCTTTCCAGCCACGCCTCAAAGAGGGGACTTACTGCCATAATTTTGGATAGAAATATGATTAGATGTAATAGGATAATTTTATATACAACCTTACAATTGTCGTCACGGATCTTGAGCGCTGGCTTCAAGTTGCGCAGAAGTAAAATATTCAGTCTCTTTAGTGGTGCGAAGTGAAACGCGGGGGCGGGGAGTGTCAGTGATTCGCTCGCCGCGCCATCGCGTCATAGACGTCACTCCTGATTCGTTCCCTGCGTTGCTGCATGTATCTAACAACGAAGACGATTGGCTCGCCAAAAGTATGGAATGCGCAAAGCGATCCCCACTCTGACGCCGAGCGCTCAAGATCCGTTTCGGCAATTGTATTTTTAGTATAGTTTGTTCAGAAGCAGTGACTGAATGGATTCCAATAGATTTTTACACCATGTTATATTTTCTCCCAAAAATATTTAAAAAGGTCGCAAGTTGGACACCACCGACTCTAAATACAACACAGGCCACGGCAAGTCATGGCGGGTTTTAGGCGCTAAAACAGCTGGGTGCAAGTGCAAAACAACCCCTCAGTCGCATGGATGGCCCGGTGACTACGTATTTTTGCTGACATAACCAGCTTATAACTTTGTGATTTTTCATGATACAGTTATGAAATTTTGTACATAGATTCTTTACATAATAATACTATAGACACGTGTTTCGGGTATCGTATACCCTAAAACTAATTTTGTAAAAAAAAAAAATAGATTGAATGACTCGATCAAGCGATATTAAGTGGCTTTTTTAAGATGGGAATTAATCCAATGACTTCTCCCGCTCTGGGTGGAGCGAGACTCAGACTTTTACTGACAAAAACTACATTTGTGTCCTTCAGTTGCCCTTTGCAATCTAAGAACACGGATTTCCTTTCTTTCCTTCTTTTTTTTCCTTTTTTTTCCTTTTCCGATGTTTTTAGTTAATTCTATTCTATTTCCTTTTCAGAAATTCCTCGCCATGTCCAGATAAGAAGTAGGCTAAAAATGCCATTTATTGGGTCCCAGTAAATGCTAGGCGACATTGCGACAGATCAAAACGAAGGTACAAAGATTAAATGTAATAAACCGTGGTGGGGGCGCGCTCACGCACAATTTACTGTTTTTGCGCACTAGTGCGAAAAACAGTAAATGGTGCGCCTAAAAGTTAGCGATAAGAGTTTGGGTTTCCGAGTGTACTGAAAAAAAAACAAGACATGTCTGCCCCAGTTTCCGGGTACTTAACATCTGTGATCTTAGTTTTGTCGCGCACTAGGTAAATATTACTTCAATCTCTGTCAGTTAAAAAAACGTTTTTCTATTTTACGTAAAACTAGGTCAGTCAAGGTAAAGGACCGGAATGTATGTCATAAGTTATTACAATAACAATAAATAATTGGTTAGTTGCATTCCCTAGTATCGGTGCGCTTGCGTTCCAATACAGAGAAAGGTGTCTTATTTCTAGTGAGTTGTGACGTCACTTTCGTTGTCCAAGTGCACATAGAGCTATGTAGCGGTAGAGGTGCCCGGAATGTAATGGACTCATGGAAAGATTACTAAGTATTTTTTTGTTCGTATAATTGTTTTATCTGTTTTTTTTTAAATTTATTTCGGAGGATTTTTTGACGCCATATTTTAGCTAAGAGTTATTGTGTATATATATAGTTTTAATTAGTTAAGTAATTTTATTTTTCATGTTCTTTTTGTATTCAAAAATAAATTAATCACAAATGAAAAAAATAAATAAAAATTTGTTTCTTTAACAGATTTTATTGTTTTTGTACAAAATTTCCTCTCCAAACTTTACAGTTTGATAGCGAGATACGCTCGCTTTTTATGACAGAAATCAACAAAAGGCTACATACCAACAATCCAAACAATACATCTTAGCTACATACTAATATTTTTACTAGTAAGCATCTCATGAAGGCGGGATGATCCTTGTAGTCTGTAATTTTACGTACACATTGTTTCTTTTATTAATAGTATGACGGATGACAGAACAGAACGGAAGAAAAAACGTGTTGCGCCGACCCCAAATAACATGAAACAAGAGCAGGAAGATGATGATTGTTTCTGTATGTATAAGTTATTTTATACGGCACCGAGTTTACGAGCATAGAAAATAAAGCAAACGTAAATCATCACACACAGCCAAACCTCTTCGGTTAATTAAGCAAATAATGGCAGGTACGTTATTTTACCGACACCGGTTTTAAAAAAAAAATTGTCAAATTACCCACTATCTAAAATCTTAGGCAAGAGTGCTCCATCATCAACATGAAAAACGCGAGCCTATTAGTTAATCTATCAAAAAAAAACCTTAATCGGTTTTTTTTACTTTTAAGGCTAAAAGAACCAATTAAAGATTTTTTTTCTACAGTTATCAATTTAGTGAACGATCCATATGCCTTTTAAGGATGATTCACTAAATTGATAACTGTATAAAATATATTCATGTAAATAACAACCGATTTTGGGATTACCGGTATCTCGAACTCTGCCTTTGAAGGTTATTAATATTGCAAAAAGTAAGTAATTAATAAAAGAAAACACAATTCTGCATCAATCCAAAGGCGAAAGACTGACAAATATTTTATTAAATTAATAATTCTGTACTTTACTCTCTATGATGAATGATATTAGGCATGTGTATTTTTAAAGATCCCATCAAATACACAATAGGACATTCATAATAAATGTAATCAAACACAAAAAATATTATGCCTTAAAAAAAACATGTATTGTGAAGATGTCCCCTCTCACAGTTTATGGTACTACATCGACATCGGAGAGAGCGATCTGCGAGCCGACTGGCAGTGCATACTCGGTCTCGGTTCCCGCGCGACGTTTAAAAAAAAGACGTGTTCCTTTTCCGAATCGCTGTCAAAACGCGCGCCATTTTCGTAAATATTTTTGCTACACCATCTTTAAAAATTCTGATTTAATTAATAGTGTTATTTTTTTATTATATTTTGATTTGACGTGGTATATATTAAAATTTTTGTGTGTCTGTGTGGTTGGAAAGTAAAAGGAGGTGAAACGTTTGTTACTTTTTCGGTGAGTTGTTTGAGCGTTCTCATTTTTTATGTAATATTATTTTATTGATACTTTAACATTTAGGTAAGAATATGATTATAATCTGAATGGTTCCTACCTATTTGAGATATTTCGAAACTTATCTTTTTTTTTTAAGTGTTTAAATTATAGGCAAATAAAATATTTTTTTAATAGTATCATTAATTAAAAAAAAAATCCATGCCTACTTCTTATGACATAGTTACCTAGTTATGAAACCTCATTTTCCATTTACATTCGTTATCTCCATAAATAATGAATTTAATAAGCTTTGCTAATGCAATTACAAATCTTTCAAAAGGAATAATAATTTTCATAATATCAGGCTGAATGGCTGTTTGTCGTTGCCTACTTTCAAGTTGTGTTTCGTTATCATTTCTGTGTATTGTGCGAATCATTTACGTTTATGAGTCATTTGGAATATTATGCAGCTTTCGCCGACAAATTTTTTATATATTTTTGTAGTCTAAATATTTTTTGTACTGTTTTAATAACTTATTCATAATTATAAAAGATAGTGCCTGTGATACAATAGTTTTTATTGGCATCAATAAAACTCTTTTTCTGTATTTAGTACGTAATAATTGGCAAAACACCTTTTTTCGAAAATAAGCAACCTTTTCTATTTATCCGTGTATAAACCTATTTAAATGCTTGGGGACTCAGGGGTTATTTAAGTGTTTATCAATTAATGAGCACTTTAATACCAGGCAAATACCATACATATAAGTATGTCATTATAGGCCCTGTAAACAATGTTTTTAATGTATTTGATTAAGAAGTAATTTTCTGTACATTTTCATTTTATGAAGCTGTATACCTATAGAAATATAGCAATCATACAGTCACACAAACTCACTAAATATATATTTACCTACATAATAAATATATAAATACTATACAAAGTGTAAGGGACAGCCCTTCACAAACTTTAAGGGCTTGGTCAGTAGACGAAACTGAACAACCTACCAAAAAATATTTTTTCAGGAAACGAAAAAAAATCCGCCTCACCATACAAAATTATTAACTTGATTGGACAGTTTGTATGGCGAGGCTGAAGTGTTTTTTCGTTTCCTGAAAAAAATTTTTATGGTGGGTTGGTCAGTTTCGTCTACTGAGTAAGCCCTTAAAGTTTGTGGAGGGCTGTCCCTTACACCATTTATATAATAATGTTTTTTTATGAAAACTAACAAAATAACTTTTAATTAACCATTAAATACCATGGCTCTTAATAATTTTCCTCTCACGTCTGGTTTTCATCCCTCTTTAGAACTTTCCACACTTTCGCAAATATATTTAAATACTATAGTTAAATACATAATTGTCCAATTAAATAAATTATCTAATGAGAAAACACGGATATTAGTTCCTGGCTGTTAATTAAATGTATAGACAGCAACAATAGTATTCTAGAACTCACTAATAAAATCAGAAATTAAGTTACTGACTTAGCCCAAAGAATCGCCAAATTAAGTAGCAGCGGACAGAGCACATTGCTCGCAGGACAGATGGTCGATGGGAACGAAAGGTTCTGGAGCGGCAATCACGTACCGAAAGTGCGTCTTTCGGTTGGAAGGCCACCCACAAGGTGGACCAATGACCTGGTGAGGGTCACGGCAAACCGATGGATGCGAGACGCACAGGACCGGTCATTATGGCGACACTTGGGGAGGCCTATGTCCAACAGTTCACGTTCTTTCGGCTGATTGATAATGATGATGAACTAATAATGCTGCCCACTTGTGTTTGATAATTATTCCGTAACAAGCTCATGGCAAAAACTCGGGTAGGCTACCCATAGTCATAGACCGCAACAGGCAACTTCTTCTTCTTCTTCTCGTGTCGATTTGACTCAAAATTTGTCAGACCAATATTTAGCCACCTGGATAGCTCTGTCGTTGGCTTCTGAACAGGCAACTGAAAGAACATACGAGTAAGTGTGATTTTATCCAGAAAAACTCTGATATGCTCGTTCCACCTTAGAGCGACAGAAATCATTAGTTGATTTACCATCTAAAAAAAACCTAAGTATGTTTTCACTTTGTGATTTATATAGAATCAAGCGTTTTGTTTGACAAATACTGCCATTCTGGGAAATGTTCTTTAAGAGCGTCCAACTCGAGGTACATTGTCGTACAACCGCTTTTACCTACATGATTATGATGTTATTACACATATTTCTCCAGATATTTTGGATATACTGATATTTTGTCAGGAAAAAATCCAGTAAAAGAAAGAAAATTAATTAATGAGTTAATTTTAATTAAAAAAAATATATTATTAATAAATAATTGATTAATCTAAGCTTCTATGGACATCAAAATATAAATTTATGTAAAACCAATCCAGTGAAGACCACTAAAAATCCGCTATTTTACGTAAACTTTGGCCCTCCATAATGTACCTACTCATATACTGGAAATATAAAAACGTTCATCTATGGAAGCCTTGCACATTTAATCGAGATTCTGAAAGACGAAACCTTTTTTCAAAAACTTTTAAGGATTTTAAAAAAACACATATTTCCTGGAACGAGTTCTGTAAAATATTCAAGTAAGTAAATCACGGAATTGCCGAATGCGAACAGAGTTTTCAGGCGTTATCTTTCTTTTTTCGCATTGCCTCTTCGTCAAACATCGCGTTGGATTGCGTTAGATGAAGCAACAAGCTTTTAAAAACCATACTCGATGTTGACGATAGGCGAGTGGTAAAGGACCTACTTAAAATGACCAAGTAAGCAACGGGACATTGAAATAACAAGACAAGCGTGTAACACATTCGTGTTATTTGCTTACTGTCATCATAATTACAGTTTTTTAGCCATAGGCAGTGGTCCGACAGCCGGCGAGAAAACGACTAACTATCGGCGATTCTCTCTCTTAAGAAACGCACAATAAATGTACATTCCGTGTAAACGAAAGAGATGCATATATTAAGAGGCTGCTTTTCCACTCGCTTATCGTCAACATCGAGCATGGTTCAAAAGCTTGTTACTTTATCTAACGCAATCCAACGCGATGTTTGACGAAAAGGCAACGCGAAAAAGAGAGATAACGGCTGAAGCTCTGTTAGCATTCGGTAATTCCGTGATTTACTCGAATGTTTTATAAAACTTGTTCCAGGAAATACGTGTTTTTTTTTAAATCCTTAAAAGTTTTTGAAAAACATTGTTATTATTTAGAATCTTGATAAAATTTGCTAGGATTGTATGTTGTACTTTTTTGACTTTTTAAATTTTTGAGTAAATTATGAAGTGTTAAAGTTCATTCGAAATAGCAGATTTTCAGAGGTCTTAATTGGATTTGTTTTACACAAATTTATAAATTGATTTCCATAGAAGCCTCGGTAATATCCACAAGATACTGTGTTTCCAAAATATCTAATGAAAAATGTGTAATAACGTCATAATCGCGTAAGAGCGGTTGTATGAAAAACAGTGAAAATGTATGTCGAGATGCATCCCCTTAAAAGTTGCTCTCTGACTGTTCACACTGCCGGCGACGACTCGCTTTACTAGTTTTGTCGCTGAACGACGAAAAACAAAAATAAACTCGCTCAGCAATACTCGTTCAGCGATGCTCGCTCGCTTGATCATTTCTTTACAGAGTGCGGCATTGAAATTACACTCGCTTGTAGCCCGGTGACAAAACTATACAAACTAACTCGCTTTCTGCTGATCGCCAACTCGTTTATAGTTTCTAGTTCTACTCGTTTCTCGTTCATCGTCGGCGGTCGGACCACAGCCTTAGAGAGCAATGAAGTTTTGTCTACATATAGTGTTACGGTCAATAACTTGTAAAACATTTTACCTTTATTTAAAATTTGACAAGCGATTTTTGTTTCTAACTGTACTTTAATGTCTTAACCGCATGAAGACATAAAGGGCCTAATACACTACGCGTTATTCATTATACTATTTTCAGACTCGTCTTATTTTTCAATCCGAGTAAGACAGTCTGACCCTTATTACACTACGCGACTTGATGCAGCATCTACTAAGAATGTCTGAATATCGAGTGGTGTAATAGGCCCTTATGCGATTGTTACGATTAATCATTTATCAGTTATTTAATAAAATACACATTCTTTACTATCGATGAATGTATTGTTTTCATTTCTTTATTCCATGTGTGCCTTGCCTGACTGTAAAACCTTTTAGAAGGGGATTTGATTTGAAAAAGATGGTATTAATTTGAAACAGATAAAGCTAGAATTACATTAGGACGACGTCGCGTGGTGTAGATCAAGTGTAGCTCTACAAGTCTAGTTTCAATATAACATGTATGGAGACCGACGCGCCTAGATCGGCGTGTGTGGCACACGTATGCGTAGTGTAGATCTAACTTAATCTTTTGATCATGTAGCATAGCTGCTGTAGTTAGGTCTCCCCAAGTATCAAGTAATTTAATCGTCATCTTTGAGATCTCGGGATTTAGAGGATGTATTATCCGCTCTATGTTACTTACTTCCTCGAGCAGAGGGAGAGGGAGGCCAAAGGTGGATGGATTATGTGAGAATTTATCTGAAAGAAAAGGGAGTGAAGTTATATATGAAAGAAAAGGGAGTGAAGCTAGAACTACATTAGACCGACGCACACGTGTAACACGCTTGATTTGCACGTAGAACGACGTCGTGTGGTGTGGATCAAGTGTAGCTCTACAAGTCTAGTTTCCATATAAAATGTATCGAGACCGATGCGCCTGATTCGGCGTGTGTGTCACACGTGTGCGCAGTGTAGTTCTAGCTTGATATTTTGATCATGTAGCATAACTGCTGTAGATAGGTCTTCCCAAGTATCAAGTAATTTAATCGTCATCTTTCAGATCTCGGGACATTAGAGGAGGTATTGTTATTTACATATCAATGTTATTTACTTCCTCGATTAGAGAGAGGGGGAAAGAAAATGGAGTGAAGTTAGAACTACATTAAACGATAAATGATATTTATTTTGTAAATAGGTTTAAAAAACACTTTTACACGTCAATTTTTTTTCGTCAGTTTATGCTAGATGACGCCGGTGTTTCCTATCTGACTACCCTGAGAAGAAACACCGAAACAAACCTCAGTCCATACAGTAAATATGTAATGGTCAAATCATATGAGAACCATGCAGATTTGTCTGAGATGGTCTTTTGAAGAAAGAACCATACAGATTTGAGTGGACCTGTCCAATCAGTATAAGCATTTGTCAGTATTCGAAAAGCTCAACTTAGGACTATTAAGGAGCTCCACGACTTGACGAACAATACCAAAGAAAGGACATTTGGGTAGGCCGCAGAAAATACTCAAATTGCCAGACATACGTTAAAATTACTGAAAAGAAAAGAAAAAGCAATCAACATAGTCCTCACATTTACAATAATATAAGGAAAATACCGACTAGAATAATATATTAGACCGACGCACACGTGTAACACGCCTGATTTGCACGTAGAACGACGTCGCGTGGTGTGGATCAAGTGTAGCTCTACAAGTCTTATTTCCCTATAAAATGTATGGAGACCGATGCGCCTGATTCGGCGTGTGTGTCACACGTGTGCGCAGTGTATTTCTAACTTGATCTTTTGATCATGTAGCATAACTGCTGTAGATAAGTCTTCCCAAGTATCAAGTAATTTAATCGTCATCTTTGATATTTTCTTATTCAAACACGACGATTTTGATTTTGACCTTTTGGCTTTGGATGTTTCTGCTTTCTGATACTACTCTTTTAATGTGTAATAAATAGCGTGAGGATCCTGGTGTTCATAACACAAGTTAAATCTTTCCTTGGGGACCATATTCATTACAAATACTTACTTACCTACTTGTTGTTCTTGTTATCTAATATCTCATTGTTCTCTGATTTGTTTGTGTTGTTAACATGTTATAATTCAATCAATTATTATTTGCTTTATTTGTCTTTTTACATATCATTTACATTTTTAAATATTAAAAAAAAAAAAAACATTTAAAATTAGTTGAACTCCAGTGTCGGGAGCAGGGTCCAAGCTACCGGTGGTTAGGGCTCCAAAGACAGCAACCTCCTCACCATGCGAGCCGTATCGAGCAGTACTGCCTTCTGAATCAAGCCCTTGATCCAACCGCGCAACGAAATTATTATTTATTCTAAGCTTTCTCAACATTATAAAAACATAGATGATTTCCTTCCTTAAAATAACCCTGTCAATAATAATAACATTATAGACCCAAAGACCTAGACTCTGTCAGACTTTAACAGATAAATTATACATAATAGATAAGGAAGGTCTAACTAAAAGGTTACGGCCAAAAGTATTAACGCTTGCAAAATATTCAAATCATATTTTTGAGGGTCAGTAATTAATTTTATTGATCAAGTTAGGTTTTTATCGTCAGGGCTATATTCAATCGGCATTTTGCAACTACACATTGGTATCATCATCATGGTAACCTCATGGTAACCTTTTGAATAGGTAGGTACCGTAATTAGAGACACAGTAGAAAGAAAATGAGAGAGCAAACGTCGGTGTTCGCTCTCTTTTCATGAATTAAATTCTACCACTTATGTTCGACGATTTCCAAATATCCACAACTTATAAAAATGAAAATAATAGATCAGAATTTGTAGGAAACCCTCTAGTATTTGACAGAGAGATTCGTAATAACTTAGGGTGAGTTGCACCATTTAACTATAACGATAACCAAACCTTAACCAGCCGTGAAACGGCCGCCTATTGGTCAATTCGACGATTTGACAACTGTTAACGGCTTTGTTATCGTTATGGTTAAATGGTGCAACTCACCCTTAGGTACTTAAGTTAACGGGAAAAATCTATGAATTAAATCGGGGACCGAGGATCACGAGGCTAATAAGTGATACGTAAATAAAAATAACTTACTTACTTAAGTTAAAGGGAAAAAATCTATTAAAAATCGGAGACACGAGGCTATTAAGTGACACGTAAATAAAAATAACTTAAGATAAAGGGAAAAAAATCTATAAATTAAATCGAAACCCGAGGCTCAAACGCATCTCTAAGTGATATGTTTACGTATTACTCTTGTGTCGTGCGTTTTCTTTTTTTTTTTAATTATTAGTCCCGAGTCGTAGACAATGAGTTCGTTGTTTAATACACATTAAAATTTGTTAATGAATTTGAAGTTACGTCAGTGTCGTTCAACGTGAACAAGACGAATATATTTATAACCCTAAACCTCACACTTCAACAGAAAGATAAATCCAACAAATTAAAAAAGAAACTCATGCTAACAAATCTAAACAGCAAAACAAATACAAATAATTTATTTTCCAATCACATTTGTACTACATACATACATCTAGTATTTGTAGTGACCTTTTAGGCAAAAATTGCCTGTTTAGGGCACTTCGCTCTTCCAAAACTTAAAACTACGCAATGTACCTACCTACTAAGAATTCAATTCAAATCATATAAAAATTAGTGTTTAAAACTGAATTTCACTCAGCAAGTCAGTATTGTTTAATAGATGCGTGACAAAAACAATTATCATGTAATCTTGTCTCAGCAGATTAATGATTTCGGCCTGCCTTGGATAACTGCATTATACGTGACGAATAATTGACTGCAATACGGTGTTTCACTGATTGCAATTCGTGCCTAGAAAAATACGGCAATTTGGCCGAAGTCTCAACTGTCATTTGCAAACGCCAGTCGTTACGTTACGTTATATATATAGGCGGAATAAACATATTTTCTTTCTTTCTTTCTTTCTTTCTTTCTTTACGGACAATATAAACAATAGGTATTCCATAACTATCACACAACGCCATCTAGTCCCGAGCTAAGCAGAGCTTGTTTAATGAGTACTAGACAACTGATAAACATACTTATATTATGGTAGTTTCCAGGTTCAAAATAATTACATTTTATTTAGTCCGTATTTTAGATTATAAAAAAATATTGGACACGTATTTTTTCTTTTTTCGATTAAACAAAAAATAACAAAGATATATTATAGCCCATTAAAGTTACGTGTGATGTCACCCCGTGCGAAAAAATGCAGCACGGCGTGACGTTACACGTAATTTTAATGGGCTATATACGTTTGTAATTTTTGGTTTAATTTACAAATAAAAAAATACGTGTCCCTTATTTTTGAATTAAATAAGGGACACGTATTACAGGTTCTATTTTGACTGGCCTGTTGGCCAGTCAAAATAGAACCCCTGGCTTATGAAAGGTGCCAGATAAATCTATACAAACGTAGACATACATAAAAATAAAATTTATTGAAGCAGTCTGTTTAACAACTTTGAAAAGGAGGATTATGTTCAGCTGTAGGTATGTTTTGTTTATGTGTGTTCACGGATTTCTCAGTCAAGAGTGGGGACCAATTTTGAAAATCTTTTTTCAATTGATAGATTTATACTCGCGAGTTCGTCCTATAGAAATAATTTTAGTTCTGATCTGATAATGAACTTCGAAGATATGAAAGGAGTTCCGCTCCTCATATGTGCCATCTCTGAAATCTGGCAGAGAGGGAGACTCGGAGACTCTCAGACTTACTAATTAAAACCACACCTCTTTGGCTGCCGTTCCAGGACCCCGGATTTTCATTTCGGAAGTCAACTCATGGTCCCAGTAGGCTTTGGCCCTGCTGGCTCCTACGGTTTTGCTGACATATCTTTGAGGCGCGCGTGGAACTCTGCTCGCCGTCGACGACTCAGGCTCAGTCCGTACGGTGAGCCACCCAATGCTCCTCGTCAAATAGGATCCGTAGTCCTTCTAAATTAGACTATAGTCACATTAGACATTGTCTTTCCTTTTTCAGGCAAAAATATATAAACAAAAAACCCAGTAAGTAACCACTTAAGGGGTGAAAGCTAAAATGATAAACAGTTCAAAATTACCGAAATTACTATAATATACCAAAAACGTCGTACTGTACTTTCTATGATATTTCTTGAGAAAACTTTCTCACCACGATTTAGGCTTCATATAGCATTAGGGTCAAGTTAAAAATTTTACAGTAATGAGCTAGAAATTAACATCTGATTTCTTAATTATTTTCGCTATTCGCTGAATGCAAAAGAAAGGGGATCGTTCATTCGTATATATATGTATAAGTAGCTTTTGTCCGCGGCTTATTTACTTATATGCCTATGTCATGTGTCAAGGAGATATTAGCTATCATACCCCAGCAGGGTCGAAGCCTACTGGGGCCATTGGTGATGCGAAAGAGAACCCCGGGGCCCTGGAACTAAGGCAAAGAAGCAACAGTGGGTTATTAGTCAGTAAAAGTCTAACATGGGGCTCCTGCTTCGCCCAAGATGTCATTGGATGATTATCACAACTAAAAAAAAAATGGCCATTTACATAATATAATTATTATCGTACTAGTAGTGAAAAATTAACATAACATTTCTAAGAAAAAATAATGCCATGCAAATACACAATATCGCATGACCAGTCAATATTTATAATGGATAAACAATTGACAATGCTCTTAACGGCACATGAAGTAATTAGCAAAGAAGTGCGATCTTCTTTTGTTTATTTATTGTTTACATAAGCATTTTATCTAAAGGAAAAATGAGGCATTGTTAGCTTCGTATCCTATTGAATAGCGTCACGTAATATTTTTTTTAGTAAGTAAATATTTTGTAGATGTGATGGTACATATAATAATATTCCACAACTATCACACAACGCTGTCTAGTCCCAAGTTAAGCAGAGCTTGTGTTATGAGTACTAGACAACTCATAAACATACTTATATATTTCATTTAGAAATATATAAGTATGTTTATCAGTTGTCTACTACATAATTTATAGATAAATTACACCCAGACACTGAACATTTGTTCAGTGTCTGGGTGATCTGGGTGATCATGCTTATCTTATTTTTCCATGGGGGAATCAAACCCATGACCTGCGGCATAGCAGTCAGGGCCACTAACCACTAGACCAACAGGCCAGTCAAAATGTATTTTCTTTTTTTTTATGGTGGGAAAGCATCAAATATGGAGAGAGGGAGATTATTATTTTGCATACATGAGATTGACTTCTGTACCTATCTATTTTGAGGTATGGTCACGTAAAGAGGAGTGTTGAACCTTATATTAATTAAAGTGTTGTTGTGTTGAGTATACATGATTCTTTTCTTTCGCCTCCCTCTCTCTCTCCGGGAGAGAGTGGCCAAAGAAAAGATATATGAATTATGACGGAGAAGAGTGATATGAAAGAAAAAGGAATTAATTAGTGATAGCATGACGGGTGACAGGACAGAATAGAAGAAAAAGACGTGTTGCACCGACCCCAAATAACACAGGACAAAAGCAGGAAAATGAATACAGATGAAATATTGAAAAATCGCCTAACTTAAGGCTTATAGTCCCTTAAACCATCTGGCCGAAATTAAATGGACACATCCTCGTACCCGCCTAGGCGGCAGTACGCATATCTGTGCATTGAATTGCGGCTAGCTGCGGCGCCCGAATAGTGCGCGGTTGACCTTTAAATCCATTTTCTTGGTGAAATATTGATTAAGTGTAAAAATGTTTTTTAAAGATCCAAGTCGTTTCGAAAGAGTTGGGAAAAGCTGCGAAATCGCTAAAAATGTTTTTTAGACAAAAGCGTTAATCGCACGAAAAAATCAAATGTTGATAATGTTGTTCATGAATCTATAATAAACATATAATTTTTTCAAACCTGGTATTAACCTGGGCCTCAAGTCTGCTATTACAATAGTGTCAGAATGGTCTATCATTGATGTCATAATTGTTGATTTTGACAAGTTTGGTAATCTACTAATATAATGGCGTCATTATGACTTTCCAATGGTCAACCACTGACACTCCATTGAAAGAAGTGATATAGAATGGTAATCTCGTACATATTGACAAATGAATATTTGAAGTTTGCGGTAATCTGCTAAAACTTTGACAGTTTGTTTGATCAGTGTTTTACCATTAGAACGTTATTGTGCAGTTATTGGTTTTAATATACTCGAAATTATCATTCTACCACAATTCTATTACAAGACCATTGACCGATCAATGATCGATCATTATGAATTAGCAGATTACAAACTTTTAGCAAAATGACAATTTGATCGTGTTGGAATGACGAATTTATAAAAATAGCAGACTTGGGGCCCTGGCCATTACCGAGGAGTAGGCTTCAGAAAGTCACTGTTTTATGGCACTTTTCGGGCGTTTGGGCCTTAAGTGGCAATGGGTAGGACATATTGCTCGCAGAACAGATGGCCGTTGGGGCCGAAAGGTTCTAGAGTGGCGACCGCGTACCTGAAGACGCAGCGTTGCAAGGCCTCCTACGAGGTGGACCGATGACCTAGCGAAGGTTGCAGGAATCTGATGGAAGCGGGACGCGCAGGATCGTTCATTGTGACGACAATTGGGGAGGCGTATGTCCAACAATGGTCTTCAATCGGCTGATATGATGATGATGAGTGATAGCATGATGGGTGACAGGACAGAATAGAAGAAAAAGACTTGTATCACCGACCCCAAATAACACGGGACAAGAGCAGAAAGATGATGATGGATTAAATATTGAAAAATTTTGGAGAGTATGCACAGGAATTGCATGATTTGATTCCGTCATCTCAATTCTATCATCGAACAACCCGACGTACGACGAGTATCCACCCATACGTTGTTGAAACCTCTACGGTTCGGACTAAGCGATTTGCCTCGTCGTTTATACCGAGTACGTCGAAGGACTGGAACAATTTGCCTGCTGAGGTCTGGCCCGTCTTATTATAATTTGGGTGTCTTCAAGACTAGAGTGAATAGGCTCTTAATAAACTAGTGTGCCTCACCATCAGAGATTGCATCACTGCTTACCATCAAGTGGGATTGCAGTCAAGCACTAGTTTATATCAGTTAAAAGAAAGGCAAGTTGATCGCACCGTAACACGACTCACCACCCAGTATGCCAACCTACATAGTGCAGGCTTTATAAACAAAAAGTTGATAACAATAAGTAGTAAAAGGCATGAATTCCTTTGTTATCAGACGTCTTAATATTTTCACAACAACCACACTTGAATTGACGGTAATAAAATGTAGTATTGAACTAGTAACGCAAGACGCAGCGTTGTAAGGCCTTTCACGAGGCGGACCGTTGACCTGGTGAGGGAATCTGATGGATTTGGGACGCACAGGACCGGTAGTGTTGGCTGAAATGATGATGGTGGATTGAACACGGAAAGTGTTTTTTTAATAAGAAATCGTCAGATAATTTTTCCCGCTTTGCGTGGAGGGAGCTCTCTCCACTTCCTCCTCGAGTCGAATTCTTCATTACTGAGGATCGTGAAGTTCCCGCTGGATTAACTTCTTATTGATGGTGTCTCGCCATCTGTGACGGTTCTTAGCGTCATGAAGTGCGACGTGCAATTGGGTGTCCAGTGTGGTGCGGACCTGATCTGCCCATCGTCATGGGCTGCGGCCTCTTGGTTGTTTCCCATCAACCATGCCAGTTACGATGAGCTGTTCAAGGTTGTAGCCATTTTTCTTGGCAATGTGGTCAAAAAAACTCCAGTACTCTGCGCATGCAGGTAATCTTGCTCCTCCAAACCACCCGTGTTTCTTCAGGCACCCTTTGCGTTTCAGAGCCACGGTGGCTCCTTCGTACAATCCTGCAGCCCTTGCTTTTTTTATCGTTGATAGGTTCGCGCTTGACCGCTATCTCACCTGATGGAGCGACGATGCGGTCTACGATGGAACGCGCTTACCTAGAAGAAACCTATACATACCATACCTCGACTTAAAGATTTCCGGGTTGTAGCTGTTAGGTTGTAGTACCCAATGGCAGTAGGCAGGACACATTGCTCGCAGAACAGATGGTCGATGGGGCCGATAGGTTGTGGAGTAGCGACCGCGTACCGAAAGACTCGGCATTGGCAGGTCTCTTCACAAAGTGGACCCACGACCTGGTGAGGGTCAGAGAATCCGAAGGATACGAGAACAACCGACCGAAGTGTTCCAGGGCCACGGTTACTTTTTCAACTAATTCTGTAACCTTTTACAATTGCCGTCACGGATCTTGAGCGCTGGCTTCAAGTTGCGCAGAAGTCAAATATTCGGTCTCTTTAGTGGTGCGTGCGTGCGAGTGAGACGCGGGGGCGGGGAGTATCAGTGATTGGCTCGCCGCGCCATCGCGTTATAGACGTCACTCCTGATTCGTTGCCTGCGTTGCTGCATGTATCTAACAACGAAGACGATTGGCTCACCAATGTATGGAATGCGCAAAGCAATCCCCACTTTGACACCTAGCGCTCAAGATCCGTTTTAGAAATAGCGTAGTTTCTAGGGTCAAAATAATTACATTTTATTTAGTTCGTATTTTAGATTATAAAAAAATATTGGACACATATTTTTCCTTTTTTCGATTAAACAAAAAATAACAAAGATATATATAGCCCATTAAAGTTACCTGTGACGTCACCCCGTGCGAAAAAACGGCGTGACGTTACACGTAACTTTAATGGGCTATATCTTTGTTATTTTTGTAAACCAAAAATAACAAAGATATAGCCCATTAAAGTTATTTATTTACAAATAAAAAAATACGTGTCCCTTATTTTTGAATAATCTAAAAGACGGACTAATTACATTTTTTACGGCAACTAGCCTATTGTAAGACAACTTAGTGGCCACAGTTACTTTTTCAACTAATTCTGTAACCTCTTACACACCCACATGTAAGTAAGTGGATGGTCGATTCAGTTCCGGTAACCACATAGGCCTGTGGTCACTTCACCTTGATTTTAAGTATCAGATGTCTACATAATGGGTACTCCTCTGAATGTTGGTGTTGTAAGACACTAAAGGATTGCGATAGCAGATTATGTAGTACTTGTAGTAGAGTTTTCTTGTCTATACTAAAATTATACAACATTGTTTTCAGGCGAAACCTGAATAAAGTTTTTTCAGAATAACTAACTTAATCAATTCTCATAATTTTTATATCATGTTATATCTTTTCCCAAAAATATTTTAAGTTTAACACCATCTAAGTACGAGGTCACGGCAGGTCATAGCGGGCATTAGGTACCAGCGCACAGCTGGGTGCGGGAGCAAAATAACCCTCAGTCGCCCGGAATGGCTCGGTGATCATGTATTTTTGCGGACAACCAGGTAACTTAATAAGGCTATAACTTTTTGATTTTTCATGATACAGATATGAAATTTTGTACATAGATTCTTTATATAAAAATACTAGACTCGAGCTTCGCGTTTCGCATAAACTAGAACAAGTGTTGTAAAGTGGAAATATTTTGTTTTACCGGACTGATTTTAAAAATTCTAGCTTTCACTTACTCGTTAGCAAAAACATGATTTGTCATTTCATCGTTAAACAACAACAAGTTTACCAAATAATTCACTTTACGAACAAATACTAGATAAACTTTTGTTTAGTAACGTGTTATTTGACAAACGATTCATCTTTAATTCATTTTATTTCATAAAACATGAGTTCGAATTTAAAAAAAAAAACAGTTATTTTTTAGTAGGTTACCCAGAACTGAACTAGTTAGTTTGACCTTTTTTTTTGTGCAAACTAAATCATGGGCAGCCATTTTGTTTTTTTGTTTTGTCATGTCATTCAATGTTAGTAAACCTGCCCCCCTAGCCAAGTAGCTAATCTGCAATAGTTAACGCTTTTAGAAAGCTTCAAATGTACGGGAATGACGTCGTCTTAACGCTCAGTCACGTGGTCAGAACAAAAGAATTGGCGGCAAGGTCAACTCGAAGCGTTCGGCGCAAGCGAAACGGTTGTAACTTGGCTAGGGGGCTGGTCGTATAATTCCTGACACTCATCCACTTAGTAAAAAGGCACAAAGAAGAGAGAGGCATTAAGATGCAAGAGCGAGCGAAGCGAGCTCGGGGCTTGTGGCTCTCCAGAAGGGGATGGCGGAGTCTATGTTTGCTTGCTTCGCTCGCTCACTAGACCCTGCCATCCCCTTCATAATTATTGTACACAAATATTCCTCATTTATCGATCTTTCTATTAGCGAAGTCTTATTAAAATCAGTTGCGACATTTAGGGGAAGTAAACGGAAAAATAGAGAGGTTGACAGCTAGTTTGTTTTATTGATTGTGCCATTTTAAATTGTGGATAAATGCTTTGTAATGTTTTTATTTATTCGTTACACTCCATTAATTTTGATTGTATTCGTGCGATAGACATTGTAAAAGAGTAATGTTGTTGTTTTATTTTGTTACGGGCATTGCCCCTAAATTTCCATATTTCTAAAAGAAAAACGTTTATATAAGATTCGCGCAGGATATAAAAAGATAAATAATCGTCCTGCCCATGTCCCGTGTTATTTGGGTTCTGCCCAACATCTAAGACTCCGCTGTCCGACCACCTGTCTGTCTGTCTGTCCGTCTGTCACCAGACTGTATCTCATAAACCATGATATAGCTATCACAGTTGAAATTTTCACAAATTATGTACATAATTCTGTTGTTGCTATAACAAAAAATACTAAAGTGAGGCTTCCCATACAACAAACGTGATTTTATTGCCGTTTTTTGCTACAGACGGTGTGGAAACCTGCGTGCGCGAATCCGAATCATAATTGTTTATTTTTTTTTTTATTCTGTTCTGTCACTCGTTACGATATTACCAATCCTTTTAACTGACATAAACAAATTAAAATCTATATATATATATATATAAATCAATGCCACTTTTCGTTGTAATTTTATAACTCAAGAACGGGCTCACCTCTCCAAACCAAATGTTTAGGCTTTGTTCGGACTATTTAGTAGATGGTTTATGTGTAGTTTGGTAGGGTAGATTAGGGTATGGTAGGGTAGAGTAGGGTAGAGTAGTGTAGAGTAGAGTAGTATAGAGTAGTGTAGAGTAGAGTACAATAGAGTAGGATAGGGTAGGGTAGAGTAGTGTAGAGTAGGGTAGAGTAGGGTAGAGTTGGGTAGAGTAGGGTGGAGTAGGGAAGAGCGGGAGCGAAGCCGCGCGGGCAAAAGCTAGTAGGCTATATTTTATGTACGCGGGCGAAGCCGTGGCCAAAAGCTAGTAAAATATAAAAATAAAGCGGGATCTACATTAGACCGACGCACACGTGAACCACGCCTGATGTCTACGTAGAACGACGTCGCGTGGCGTGAATCTAGTGTAGCGCTGCAAGTCTAGTTGGATGAAATGCGTGTTACTAAAACAGTTATGAGACTATGAGTATTACACGCGGATAGGTGGAGAGGGAGAGGGAGGCCAAAGAAAAGATGGTTGGATTATGTGAAGAGTGATATGAAAAGGAAGTTAGTGATAGCATGACGGGTGACAGGGCAGAATGGAAGAACAAAACGTGTTAGGTCGACCTCAAGAAGATGATGATGATTATTATTATTATTATTAATTAATTACAACGGTTGTACTACAATTGGTTGTCTAACAACCAATTATAGTAATTAAACGAAAGCAATTATATTAACAACATGTCATTCTTCTCACAGTACTTCTAACATGCCAATAAAATAATTTATTTATTTATTAAAACTTTATGCAAAAGTATACAGACGGACTTAATAAATAATTAAAAGCTTTAAGGCTGAAAAACAACGTGCAAATATCATTCTTGATCCCCGTGAATCAGCAGGCCGGTATTCATCCATTTATTATTCGTCTCAAGTATAATCTCTAACCAACATCTGTCTGTGTGTTTCGTAAAGGAAGTCGTCTAGTTAGTGTGTCTGTCACGAATGGTGGATCAAGTTATGTAAAGTTAGGTTTTGGTATCAGCTGTTTAGGAAAATCCCACCATTTTTTATTTATGGTCTGTTCGAACAGATGGGTAGGTACTACTGAACTGGCATATACAAAAGACTGGTTGAAGTGATATGTTGGATTTTATAACTGAACTTTTTATTTGGTGTTTATGAGGCAAAGTCAAAGTCAAATATGTTTATTTGTTACACATTGGTATAATGTATGTACAGTACATGGTGTTAATTATAAAATGTCGGCTTACTATATGCTGCCTTGTTGGATTCAGGATGGATGAAATGGCGACAGGTCACTGGAACAACTTGCGACCCACGGATGCCCCTCAAGTTGAAGGGTAAAATCTACAAGTCCGTGATAAGACCTGTCATACTGTATGGATCAGAATGTTGGGCTGTGAAAAAAACGGATGAAAAAAGATTGCATGTAGAAGAAGAGAATGTTGAGATGGATGTGTGGTGTGACGAGAATGGAGAAATTACTATACAAGGTGTAAGGGACAGCCCTCCACAAACTTTGAGGGCTTGCTCAGTAGACGAAACTGAACAACCTTCTACAAAAATTTTTTTCAGGAAACGAAAAAGTGTGGAGGGCTGTCTCTTACACCTTGTATTAGAGGAAGTTTGAAAGTGGCGCCAGTGACTGAAAAATTGAAGGGATTCCCCTTTGTCTTGGTATAAAGAGGAGGGATAAAATGCTTGTCACTAAAACAATGTACATGTGGATGGGTGGAAAGGGAGAGGGAGGCCAAAGAAAAGATGGATGGATTGTGTGAAGAGTGATATGAAAGAAAAGGAAGTTAGTGATAGCATGACGAGTGACAGGGTAGAATGGAAGAAAAAAACACAAAGTCAGACAAGGCAAGACAAGCAAGCAGGACAAGGGCAGGAAGATGATGAATATATTACTTACACTTACTGACTAAAAGCCCACCTCGTTCCTTCGTTGCCTTCGTACCGGGGCTTCAGTTATCTTTCAAATTAACCCTGGCCCCAGTACGTTTCGACCCAGCTGGGCCCTTGCTGTTGCTGACAGCTCCTAGAGGCGCGCGGGAACAGTGCGCGCCGATCATCATCTGCTTTGCTGAACATATAAATATTGTATACCAAATGGTGAACTAAAAAAAAAGCGGTCTACAGATTTTCACTGCTGGACGTGAGCCTTTATAAGTATGGACAACAGGGTATAAAGTATCGCAAACCTCCATTGAAAAGGGAAAATCTTCCACCCGTAAACTTTATTTTTCCACTACATTTCCCACATTGTTATCAGTATCATAAAACAATCAAAATGTCATTTTTTTTATTACCAACCTGTTTAATTACTCAGTCAAGATAATTACATATAACGAAGCCAATTATTTCCCTTCATTGCAAAAGGCTCCCTATTAGATTATCATCTACATCTACCAAGTACTACTGTGATGCAAGTTATATTAGCCTTCAATAATGGTAGGTACGTATGCTGTCCAGCTATTGTACTCTGAGCTGTCAGTCGTGCTTATAACCAGAAGTCGGAATTAGGGCCAGCGCACACTTGAGACAAGGCTGTCTTAGACAGACTTGTCTACGACACCGCAGACTTGTCTGCGACAAGACTGTTTTGTCTACGACAAGACTGTTTTGTCTACGACAAAACTGTTTGATATGTCCAGTGTTGCCAACAGTTAGTACACTAACTTACCACTGACAAGTCTGCGACGTCGTAGACAAGTCTGTCTAAGACAGTCTTGTCTCAAGTGTGCGCAGGCTCTTAGGTAAAGTCATTAATATACTTGCATCGAAATGTTGATATTATTATGGATCTTCCCGGGATTTCTAATGAAAAATCCCAACTCCCAGTTAATAATATAATAAACAATAAATAATAATAAAAACCTCAGAGATAGATAAAACCGATAAAATAAAGATAATAAACATACAATTTTTATTAGTATTTTTCAATGAAAAACATTTCTCTACGTCAACAGAGGTAAGGTCGTCATTAATGCAGGAAGATATTTTTTCTGCTATATTTCTGATAGTGACATCAAAAAAATCTGCTCTTTAAAATTAATCTCGGGATTTAAGGCATATAATATATCCACTTTATTCTTTCGCTGTATGAAATCAATGTGAGTACATGAATAACTGTACCTAATTCCGACCTCTGCTTATATACCTATTGGTTATTCAGCTGCAAATCTCAGCTGAATAACCAATAGGTACATAGGCCCGATCACACCACACACATATTATGACTAGGTTTTAGGTACTTAGGTATTATAATTTTCCTGACTGAATATAAATCATGGTGGCAAATCTCAACGGAGATTAGCCAACTACACAGGAATTCCCTGATGGAGTCTGTGTTTCCTGGTAGTCGTTTTTTTTTTTAATATTGATAGGCTCGCACTGGACCATTATCTTACCTGATGGTAAGTGATGATGTGGTCGACGGTTTAGTACTCTTGCCTAGAAGTAACCTACTCACTCTTGACTTAAATACTCCTTGGTTGTAGGATTATTAGTAATGATGCACTCGTCGAGTCCAATTTTTAAAATCTTGAGCACCAAGCGACGCCGAGTTACTAGCCTGTCGGTTTTCTACTGGGTGCATTCCGAGGAGTCTGCAAAAAGCAAATTTACTGACGTTTTAAAACTTTACTAAACGAACCTTATTTATATATAATAAAATAAAACATTTAAGCAAAAAACAAATGGTATTTACCGACTGAAAATCATTTTGTTTTTATTTATGTGCAATTCTACTTTTTGCTGAGTTTTTTTTTATTTCAAAGACCTTGCATTGTTAACAAAAGCTGTCATCATCACTCAGTGACTCTACCCTAATCACAAACTATATTATCAGAGATGAATACATATTTCAATACATGTCTCTTCTAGGCAAGCGTGCTTCATCGTCGACCACATCATCGCTTACCATCAGGTGAAATGGTGGTCAAACGCAAGCCTATCAATAATAATAAAAAAAAATATTTACCATTAATCAGAAACTCCTACCCAGCGGGAGTCTTGATTTATTACCTGTACAGCGTTCTCGCACGAAAAAAAAAAAAATCAAAGCATTTATTTCAAATAGACCATTTGCAGGTACTTTTGAATAGTCAAATGTCGGTCAGTCCAAGAAAAGTGAAGCTAAATTGTAATACGGTAATACGGTATAGCAAATTCATTATTTTAACATTTTAAATGGAAGCAGCAGTAATAAAATCAACACCTTCCATTACCTTCTTTTAATTTTCTATACCAAAACGTTTTCGACAACCAGGCGAACGATTAAATAAATAAATAATATTCCACAACTATCACACAACGCCGTCTAGTCTCAAGCTAAGCAGAGCTTGTGTTATGAGTACTAGACAACTGATAAACATACTTATATATTTCTAAATACACTTCTGGACACATCTATTGGCCCACCTTAGAGTTTAGGTTTCGATGGCCCCTACCGAAATATGATTGCTAGATTGAACAAAAACTGTTGATGCAGTTTTAAACCTGATACATTTTACCATCTTTTTCGATCGTATTGTTTTAAATTTGAATTCAGAATACCATACGACATGGAGCTACGCCTAACAAATCGGATATGCGCCTTGTTAAAGGCAATTTATCAAATAAAGGTTTAATTTAATAACGCGTGTTGCCTCCATGGGCATCTACCACAGCTCTCATACGATTAGGCATAGAGTTTATCAACCGCTCTATGAAATTTTAGGGATCATCTCCCATTCCTCTTCTATGGCAGTTTTCAACTCCTGCATCGTCTGGGCAACTGGCTGACGAGCCCTAACACGTCTTTTTAGCTCATCCCACATGTGCTCAATGGGGTTCATGTCTGGGCTTCTGGCTGGCCAGTCCATAACTGTGATGTTCACATCCCGAAGATATTCCCTGACGATGCCGGCCGCATGGGCTCTTGCATTATCATGCATAAAAAGGAAATTTGGGCCCACATAGTCCGCGTATGGTATCACGTGAGGTTCTAAGCACTCACGAATGTACCTTTTCTGTGTTCGAAATTCAAAAAAAGACTATTGAATGAAATTGTGAATGTGCCAGGTTCAAAACTGCATAAAAACTTTTTGCTCGACCTAATATAAAATTTTAGCTAGGACCAAACGAAACTGAAAATACAAGGTGGGCCAATAGATGTGTCCAGAAGTGTACATACATATTATAGATAAATTACACCCAGACACAGAACAAATGATCGTGCTCATCACACAAACATTTGTCCTGGGTGGGAATCGAACCCACGACCTCCGGCATAGCAGTCAGGGTCACTAACCAATAGACCAACAGGCCTGTCAAATAATACTCGTATAATAATAATAATATTCGTATAATAATAACAATATTTATTTGCTAAAAATACGGTATAAAAGATGGTAAAAGAGAGTAAATAAGAACAAACAGGTTTTGCTAAGTATTATCATGCAAATATTTGGTACCTATGTACATAGTAACATACGGAGATATTTGTCAACATACAATTATTGACAATTTTATTTTGTTGGCAGTAAAGTTCTAAAACCTTTGAAAACCCAACACTTAATAAACAAATCAAAGTTTTTTTTTTCTTAATCTAAATTATAAAGACACATTAAAATAGTTTAATAAAAATATAATTAAATACAAACTTTAACTAGACTACAAAGCATTCCTGAAGTGGAAGGACTGACATGTTCTTTTATTTAGAAATTCAGTTATTGAATACTAGCTGCTATTAGGTGTGCCAGAGCTATAACCAGTAAATATTGAATTATTCCATAGGGCAACGGAATTGCCCCTTTGCCACAATGGCCGTTGAAGAAACACAGATTGGTTAGGTATAGTCACTAAAAACACTTCCTCTCGCTCCACCCAGAGCGACAAAAGTTATTACTTATTTTAGATATCCCACCTAAAAAAAAAATGATAATATTAAACTTAAAACAGCCGACAACATCAAAACTAACTCCAAATCTCTAGTCAAAACTTTATGAATAAAAAGAACAACACAAACTTATCCATGCATACCACGACCCTAGAAGTGTCATTAAACCGCTTGACAGTCCGCAAAAATGTCACATACGGTATTCTACGACCACCGCCAGTGAAATTAACCTTGGTTTAAACGATGCAGATCACGTAGCACGGTGTAACCCGCCCTTGGGCCGGCTAAAGTGCGGATATATATGTGTATGCTTCGATTCTTGTGCAAAAGAGTAATTGTAGTTGATGTGCCAACAGAGATTGTGTGTAAGATGGGCGCTGAATTGGCCGCTACGAGTGTGGCCTAATTTATGGAAGACTCTTTTGGCGTGTGTAACTCTTTACTGAACCGACTCACTGTTCCGAAAGTTTTTAGTGTTCCGAAAGATTGGAATATCACTAATGCATCATTTGGAACAACTGGAACACTAAAACATTCTTTACTTTAAGTGACCAGCAGTCTTTTTAAAATTAAAATTAAAATGTAAATAGTGTAAGTAATATATTTAATGTCCTGAACTAAAAACATCTTGCTCACAAAATTCAATTAAATAAAATTTTTAGTGTGACGCAACGTAACTCACAGTACATAACAGTCAGTCCTAGTTTGTATCTTTTGAGCCGATATTTCAAATGTTCTGTTTGTATCTTGTGAGTCGATGTTTCACATGTTCCGTTTGTATCTTGTGAGTCGGATGTTTCACATGTTCCGTTTGTATCTTTTGAGCCGATATTTCAAATGTTCTGTTTGTATCTTGTGAGTCGATGTTTCACATGTTCCGTTTGTATCTTGTGAGTCGGATGTTTCACATGTTCCGTTTGTATCTTTTGAGCCGATATTTCAAATGTTCTGTTTGTATCTTGTGAGTCGATGTTTCACATGTTCCGTTTGTATCTTGTGAGTCGATGTTTCACATGTTCCGTTTGTATCTTGTGAGTCGATGTTTCACATGTTCCGTTTGTATCTTTTGAGCCGATATTTCAAATGTTCTGTTTGTATCTTGTGAGTCGATATTTCAAATGTTCTGTTTGTATCTTGTGAGTCGATGTTTCACATGTTCCGTTTGTATCTTTTGAGCCGATGTTTCACATGTTCCGTTTGTATCTTTTGAGCCGATGTTTCACATGTTCCGTTTGTATCTTTTGAGCCGATATTTCAAATGTTTTGTTTGTATCTTGTGAGTCGATGTTTCAAATGTTCTGTTTGTATCTTGTGAGTCGATGTTTCACATGTTCCGTTTGTATCTTTTGAGCCGATGTTTCACATGTTCCGTTTGTATCTTTTGAGCCGATATTTCAAATGTTTTGTTTGTATCTTGTGAGTCGATGTTTCAAATGTTCCGTTTGTATCTTTTGAGCCGATGTTTCACATGTTCCGTTTGTATCTTTTGAGCCGATGTTTCACATGTTCCGTTTGTATCTTTTGAGCCGATATTTCAAATGTTTTGTTTGTATCTTGTGAGTCGATGTTTCAAATGTTCTGTTTGTATCTTGTGAGTCGATGTTTCACATGTTCCGTTTGTATATTTTGAGCCGATGTTCCAAATGTTCCGTTGGTTTCTTGTGAGCCGATGTTCCAAATGTTCCGTTTGCATCTTTTGAGCCGATATTCCAAATGTGCCAAATGATACATATCACTGTTTCGGAACATTTCAGTGATCCAGATGCAAATGTTACAATCGCAGAGATGACACACTTTTCCCTCGCCTACTCTATTCTGAGTGTACTTCAGCCCAGCTCTGAGAACATTTATTAGCTATTTACAAAATTAGTTTTAGTAGGTATATGTGAAACCCGAAAAACGTCTAGTATTTTTATGTAAAGAATCCACATACGAAACATAACTGTATCATGAAAACTCACAAAGTTATAAGCTTGAGCAAGAATACATAGTCACCGGGCCATCCAGGCGACTGAGGTGTTGTTTTGCGCTTGCACCAGCCCGACTCGCACTTGCCCGGTTTTTTATTCGCAGCAGCCTCTACTCTGCTATTAAAACAAACAAATTCAGACAATATATTTAAATAACAGAAGATTTTCTGCGTAAAAACACGATAATATTTAATTTATAGTCAATCAATTCGATACGATACTTTTATTGCTGTTTTTACGAATGCATCAACAATAAACAAGCAAATCTGTGTATGATAACAACTCCGGTGTCCTTGGCCTTCTTTGTTATGTGCTGACCCCTAAAAATGTAAAGGAAATACAAGAAAAGTATTATTTGTCCTAAACCTGGAAGTAGTCCATCCACGTGCCAAGTTTTATGCAAATCTGTTCAGCCAAAAAGACGTGGTTAGGTTAAAGACAGATTATACTATATTACATATATGTAGCTAGAATATAAATGAAACCAAATCAAAATCAAAAACATTTATTTCAAATAGACCATTAGCAGGCACTTTTGAATAGTCAAATGTCGGTCAGTCCAAGAAATGTGAAGCTAAATTGCACGGTCCAAAGCGTAGATCTCTATGGAGAAGAACGTGTAAGAAACTCCATGGACACTCTTTTTTAATCATATTATGAGTTACATAGATCATGGTTACATACTTCTTGTGGTTTCTAATATGTGAGCACAATATAGTTAAGTAATAATAATATATAATTTAAAAAAAAGCTAATTAAAAATAGAAACTGAATTAAGCCACTGGCAGCTAAGAGTTGACCAGTCTAAACCGATGGCACCCGTTCACGGGCATGACACGTGCATCAGCCCCACTCAGCTCAACCGAATGAAGGGAACCGAATGACCCAATAACATGTGCCACCATCAGCGAGACATTTGAGTGAGCATGACAAACAAGTCGATGATATTGCATTAATAAATAAATCATATCATTCCACAACTTTCACACAACGCGATCTAGTCCCAGACTAGACCACTGATAAACATATTAATATATTTCTAAATACATACATATAGATAAATTAAACCCAGACCCAGAACAAATGATCATGCTCTTAGTTATTTTTTTATTATGTGGGAAATCATCCAATGACACCTCCCGCCCTTGGGCGGAGCACGAGGACATGTCAGACTTTTAATGACTAAAATCCTCACCTTCATTGCCTTGCATTCCAAGGCCCCAGGTTTTCTTTAAGAAGCGAACTCATGGCCCCAGTAGGCTTCGACTCTGTTGAGCCCCTTCAGTTTTACTGACATCTCCTTGAGGAGCACTACGCGCCGTCGATGACTTGGGCTCAGTCTGGACGGTAATCGGACAGTCGGACAACGATCTACCCATTGCTCGCCGTTGCCCCATCGACCATGTGCTCTGCGAGCAATGTGCCTTGCAAATATAAATAATTTAATAAACATATATTCATATCATTGTTTCAGATCCAGTTCTCTTCAGACGCAGCTAAGGAACCTATAGCTGTTTCTCTGGTCAGTACATTGTTTTTTTTAATTACTTAAACTAGTACTTGACTGCCATCCCACCTGTTGGTAAGCAGTGACGCAGTCATTGCTGGCGAAGCGCACTAGTCTATAGTAGGCCACTCGCCCACAGCGACTTTTTGTAGCGATCTAGTCGCGCGTTTACATGGATTCAGTCGCGATGCTGTCGCGCGTTGGCATCTTTTCTATAGCGCTTGCAAATGCGACAAACGCGCGTTAGTAGCGATACTGTCATGCTGCTGCATCGCTACAAAAAGTGGCTGTGGGCCTTAGACCTTATTCACTCTAGGTGTACTCTATATTTTATGCTTTTTCGTTATTTCCGTGGAAAATCCTCAAATAGCCTCTTCCTCTCTGGGCGGCGCAAGAGAGAGTATAATATTTAATGTTTTACACACGATCGCACACACGTCAGCGCGTTGCGCCGAACTGCATGAGCGCGACCACGCGATTGAGCCGAGATATCGTGTCCGTGAGCGGTGTCTATGTGTGCGTTGCTCGAGCGTGCTTTGTATGTAGATTGTCTTCTGTACCTATCTATTTTGTGGCCCAAGCGCCCAAGCAGTACCTACCATAAAACAGTAACTTTCTGAAGTCTACTCCTCGGTAACGGCCAGGTTAATAGGTTTGAAAAAAAAATGTTTATTATAGATTCATGAACACTATTGATATATTCGTGCGATTAAAATATTTGTCTAAAAAAATATTTATCAATTTCGCAACTTTTCCCTACTCTTTTGAAACGACTTGGATCTTTAGAAACATTTTTACACATAATTTGTGCTGTTATTAAATGCTACATGTGCAAATGTTACATAGCATTTGTAAATCAATCAATATTTCGCAAAGAAAATGGATTTAAAGGTCAGCGGAGCTCTATACGGGCGCAGCTGGCCGCAATTACTTGTAAATGCACAGATACTCGTACTGCTGTCTAGGTGGGTATGAGTTTTGTGTCCATTTAATTCCAGCCAGATGTTCCTTCAGTTTTTTCACGTAAAGGACACTTTACAGCAGTATTTCCGTATTGGCGTGCACCATCTTCCTCACATTGAAGATCGCATTTATCGAACTTTAATTAATTAAAGCGTCAGTAAGACGCATCATTAACATTCCGGACACGTCTGTAGGACGTAAGGTGCATCTATTGTTTGTTTTGCTTTGTAAAATTGTGGTACAGTGACGACAATGATATACAATCATATGAGACACTAGTTAAAAAATATCTACGTCATTCTTTTAATACGTGTATAACAGGGTGTAAGGGCTATAATAACCGTGACTCTGTGTTCCGGTGAAATATGACCCTAAGCTACCAAACTAGACACCAGAGTCGCAAGTCATCCGCCGCCGCCGGGATTCTGATCCCGATTTCCTGCCACCGTAGGCGCGGGCGTGCGGACAGTGAGCAATGGGTAGCTCGCTGTCCGGCCGTCCGGTAACTTTCCGGATCAAGCCCAAGTCGTCGACGGCGCGCACTGTTCCCGCGCGCCTCAAGGAGTTGTCAGCAACAGTAGGGACCCAGCCGGGTCGAAGGCTACTGGGGCCAGGGTTATCCGAAAGGGAACTCAAGCCCCGGTATGAAGGCTAGAAGGAACGGGGTGGGTGTTTTAGTCAGTAAGAGTCTGACACGATCTCCCGCTCCGCCCAAGAGCGGGGTTGTCATTGGATGATTTTTTCCCACCATAAAAAAAAGAGTCGCAAGTCATGGAATAAAAGTTGTTGTTCATGATGTTACTAACATAGTCTTAAGAGGTTGCTAGTGTTTTTCAAATAACCCTGTATACCTATATTTTGTATTTGAATAACCTTCAAAATTCCAAACTCAAGGTTAACAAAGTGCTGTGGAGCGACGCATGCTGTGTTTTTTATATTCGAAACGCTACACTGCGCTCCAAAGCGAAAATTGTGTGTTAATGTCGCTCAAAAGGCAGCCCAACTTAAATAGGGCTGAGCAGGACATGTCTGCCACGCGGGCTTGCGGACAGTGAGCAATGGGTAGCTCGCTGTCCGGCCGTCCGGTAACTGCCCGGACCAATCCCAAGTCGTCGACGGCGTGCACTGTTCCCGCGCGCCTTAAGGAATTGTCAGCAACAGCAGGGACCCAGCCGGGTCGAAGCCTACTGGGGCCAGGGTTATCCGAAAGGGAGCTCGAGCCCCGGTATGAAGGCTAGAAGGAACAGGGTGGGTGTTTTAGTCAGTAAGAGTCTGACACTATCTCCCGCTCCGCCCAAGAGCGGGGGATGTCATTGGATGATTTTTTCCCATAATGTCGCTCAAAAGGCTGCCCAACTTAAATAGGGCTGGGCAGGACATGTCTGCCACGCTGACGTGCCATGGGCCTCTGATATAGTGACCGCAAATGAAATCGAGAGAAGCTCAGAAGAATTGAAAAATCGTGACTGCTGGAAGGATTAGGGGAAAGTTTTTGCCCAGCTGTGTGACAATAAGGATTAGTAATAATAAAAACCTTCCTTCATCTCAGCCGAACGATGTCCACAGTTAGGCATAGGCCTCTCTCAAGTGTCGCCACAATGACCGGTCCTGAGCGTGCGTTCCCGCAACCTTTACAAGGTCATCGATCCTTGTACGACACCGTCTAACACTGCGTCTTCCGCCACTCCAGAACTCCGACGGGCATAAATGTTCTGCGAGCAATATGCCCTGTCCTTTGCTACTTTAGTTTGGCGTTTCTTCGGCAACCTTAAGCTATAACACTACAAACTTATTTGGCAGGTAGGTTCCTTATAGGGTCTAGACATCTGCTAAGAACGGATTTTACGAAATTCCACCCCTAAGGGGATAAAACGGGGGTCTAAAGTTTGTATGGAGAAACCGACTTTCATAACGGCGAAGGTGCTGGCCGAAGCTAGTCTATACATCTATACATATACGGTACATACACCAAAATAACATTTTTTACAATTTTTGTCTGTCTGTCTGTTTGTTCCGGCTAATCTCTGAAGTGGCTCGACCGACTTTAACGGGACTTTTATCGGCAGGTAGCTGATGTAATAAGGAGTAACATAAGCTACTCTTATTTTAGAAAAATTATTTTATTAAAAAAAAAAAATAATTCAAAATCCTGTAGTCCACGCGAACAAAGTCGCGGGCACAGCTAGTCATAATCATAAATAAAAATAAAATTAAATGTGTATTTGTAACAATGTAAAAGTCTTTCTAGACAGACAAAGAAAGATTGAAACAGTAAGAAAGATAAGCACAGACCAATCTAGAGCATCCTCTTCGAAATTATTCAACGCGCTTTCACTACAATATGGCGGAAATCATTTCTCACAGCTGCGCAAAACGCATAGGAAACGGAACACGGCACTAATGTCAACATTATGTTGTTTTCTTGAATCAGGCAAGAGCCAACTCATTATGATAAAGTAACTAATGTGTTGAATAAATATCGTGTACCTGTATTGCTGTTTATTTAAACTACTAGGTGTCCCCGCGGTTTCAACTTCAACTCTTCATTAATGGTATTTGTGGAAGAGATACCACAATTTTGCCAAAAGAAATAATAATTTTATTTGCCTCGGATACAAAACAGATACATATTTTTGTTAGCAGTTATACTTAAAAATGTGTGCTCTAGAGTTACACAATTTAATTCCGCCAAGTCCGTTCCATCATCGGACCACAAGACGTACGGCGTTGCGCCACCGGTACATGGTGGACACCCCACCTATACGTACAAAGCGTTTTGGGAGTACATTCATTATGCGTACAGCTAAGGAATGGAATTCCCTGCCGGAGTCTGTGTTTCCTGATAGCTATAACCTAGGGGTCTTTAAGTCAAGAGTGAATAGATTGCTTCAAGGCAAGCGTGCTCCATCGTCGGCCACATCATCGCTTACCATCAGGTGAGATTGTGGTCAAACGCGAGCCTATCAATTATAAAAAAAAAGTATGTTAGTAATCTAAAATTAAAATAACACATTACTTTTTCACATGCATCTGAATACAATGCCTCAATATTGGGCAGTCTGGTCGATTGGCCACAACGCGAAGAATGCCGTTGCTACTGCCACGGATACGACTTAGCAGCGATGCGGCCCTCTTACGAAGGACGGCATGAAAGCCATCAATACGTGCATCGGCAAACATGCCAGATGCACTACAGTGCCGCGGCAGCCGCATCAGCATCCTAAACGCGTTGTTATACTGAACACACAGGGCGTTGATGGTCGGTAAGTCCCCTCTTTGAGGCGTGGCTGGAAATACCTCACGGCGTCCTTACCTTGCGCATGACGCAGGTCCTCACCGGACATGGTTCGTTCGGGAGTTTCCTGCACCGGATTCATGCGGAAGTGACGCCCGGGTGTCGCCACTGTGCGGAACGCCCGGAGGACACGGTGGAGCACACAGTCGAGGTGTGTCCTGCTTGGGCGGAGCATCGCCGTGCCCTCGTGGGGGCGATCAGCGGCGGAGACCTCTCGCGCCGGGCCTTGGTTGAGGCTATGGTCCTGAGCGAGGAGTAGTGGCAGGCGGTCGCCGACTTCTGCGAAGCAGTAATGAGCCCCGGTATGAAGGCTAGAAGGAACGGGGTGGGTCTTTTAGTCAGTAAGAGTCTGACGCTATCTCCCCCTCCGCCCAAGAGCGGGGGATGTCAATGCATGATTTTTTCCCACCATAAAAAAAAAGGGCGTTGATGGTCTTCTGCGTATAATTGGCCCATAGACTGCACGTGTAGAAGGATTGGAATAAGCAAAAGCATAATCAGCCTTTTAATGTTCCCACTGCTGGGACTTAGGCCTCCTCTCTAAGAAAGGGTATGGGCCGTAATCCATCCACCACGCGGGCCCAGTGCGGGTTGGTGGATGTCACATGTCTTCGAATTTTTGGTTCTTGGACATGCCGGTTTCCTCACGATGTATTCCTTCTCCGTTGTGAGAGCAGTGGTAATGAAATGAATTACACAAAGTAATGCGCCTGGCTGGGTTCAAACCCGCAACCTACAACTCGTAAGTCGGGGCAGGGGAGTTAACAGTCGGCCACCACTGCTCTCAAGTCTCAACTCATTATTATAATTATTATAAAGTAACTAATGTGTAGAATAAATATCGTGTGCTTGTATTGCTGTTTATTTAAACTATTAACTGTCCTCAGTGCCGTCGAGCTTTTTAGACGCCGGATGCGAGTTTCTATAACTACGCCCTTTGAAAAATACAAACAAAAATACGGCCAAATACTGGTCGGATTCGTGCACGGAAAATTCCGTTCCGTTCGTAACAAAAAAAAGGCAAAAAATATTTTTTTTGTATAGGAGCCACCTTAAATATATTTTTTTTTACGTATTTGTATAGCAGCAGCAAAAAGGGGATTGCCCAGCCTCTATGGTGTTCCAGGCCAAAGACAGACATCAAATATTACTACCAATGATAAAACTATTGTCTTTTCCATAAAGTTACTTTTTATTTACCACTTATTGTTTATTATAGTGGCGCTCATTTGGAACTAATGGAATACATATTTTTTTATGGCAAAATTAATGAACAAAGTATTTTTTCTCTAGTCAATTGTCCGCTCATGGCCTCAAATGGGCAATCAAAAAGCAAAATTTCAACTGTCTAATTGTCACGGTTCATGAGATACAGCGTGGTGATAGACGGACAAACAGATAGACAGTCGAACGGACAACGGAGTCTTATTAATAGAGTTCCGTTTTACCCTTAGGGTATGGAACTCTATAAATGATCCCCACCAGTGATTGCGCCCTGTGTTTGGGCACCCCTGGTATCGCCCTAGTTACGGTACTAACTGTCCCCCCGATATCGTAGCGACTTAGTCGTTTTTGTCATTTTCGTATTCACATCCATCAATCGAGTTTGAACGACACCGATTTTAAAATCGTTCGCTCGAAGAGTCGTTGAAGTGTATTCAGTTATGTGAATGGTTATTCAATCGTTGGCTTGAGGTATTCTCGTAGATAAAGGTTGTTTGATCGGGTCGGATGCCAACGACTACACGTCAAATATTGCAGTTCAAATGTCGTTGAACAAAAGTTAGTTTTTAGTTGTCGTTCTATCCAATCCCGATTAAAGAACATGTGAATACCGGTTTTGGATAGGACTTCGATCGAACGACTATAAAACTTCAACGATATTTGACTTGTTTGATTTTACGTGAATCAGGCTACTGGTTTCACCCGCGTCTTTGGTTACTATTACTAGTTTACTACTCTACTCCTTTTGTCGTATCGTTATTTTTTTCTTGTTCACACTCGACCGGCTGCACAGATTTAATTGAGACATAGGGTAACTAGGGTGCCCTGGAATACATTTTTATATTCACACAGATGAAGCATAATAATCCCAGGAATATTTCCTCTTGTGATAATTTTCTATGTTCATGCAGGCGACGCCAATGGCATATAGTAAAGTTGAAGTGAACTATTACATATATTTGTCTAACCCATCAGGAAATATCAGCGTGATGATATGCATACATATTCTGTCTAAAGTTAAAAACCATACAATACATGGCAAATGACAAAATTTAAGTAAACCATAGTACCTATATGAGTCGATTTTTTTAAACTTGAATAAAAACTACCTATTCAAGTTTAAAAAATTCGACTCTTGTACTGACTCTTGTGTTTAAAGCAAATATTAAATGTTAATTGTTGTTTTTGTTAATTAGTGAGAAGTCATTTAGTATTAATTTGTAATATATTTACATAAGTATTCACGTGTGCTAGTTGTCCTTCGTTGAATTTATTTTTTAGTACCAATAAGTATCTACCGTTATTTGATTTGGTGTGCAAACAAAAATATATTCATTCTGAGAAGAAGACCAAATAAATTATGAATGAACGGTGTCAAGCAAAGTGTATCATACTAACATATACATATATAAAAGCGAAAGTTTTCACGTATACAACATATAACTGTAAAACTAGAACTACATTAGACCGACTCACAAGTAGACCACGCCTGATTTATTGTAGAACGACGTCGCGTGGCGTGGATCTAGTGTAGCTCTACAAGCTTAGTGTCCATATACAATGTATGGAGACCGACGCGCCCAGAGCGACGTACGCGGCACACGTGTGCGTAGTGTATTGTAACCTTAAGACCCAAGCGCCCCAAAAGTGCTTTAAAACAGTGACTTTCTGGAGCCTACGTGACGGCCAGGTTAATAGGTTTGAAAAAAAATACATGTTTATTATAGATTCATGAACAACATTATCAACATTTGATTTTTTCGTGCGATTAATACTTTTGTCTAAAAAAAATATTACATACAACAACATCACATTCGCAACTTTTCCCTACTCCTTCGAAACGGCTTGGATTTTTAGCTTTTACACATAAAAATTGGTAGTTAAATATTCTTCAAAGTGAATATTGCATGTACCTAAATCAATCAATATTTCGCAAAGAAAATGGATTTAAAAGTCAGAGGGGCTCTGTCCGAGCGCAACTGGCCGCAAACAAATGCACAGATAGTCGTACTGTCGCCTAGACGGGTACGAGAGTAGTGACCATTTAATTTCGGCCAGATGGTCAAAAGAGACTATCATCATCATCATCATCATTTCAGCCGATACACGTCCACTGTTGGACATAGGCCTCCCCCAAGCGTCGCCACATCGAACGTTCCTGTGCGTCCCGCATCCATCGGATTCCCGCAACCTTCACCAGGTCATCGGTCCACCTTGTAGGAGGCCTTCCAACGCTGCGTTTTCCGGTGCGCGGTCGCCACTCTAAAACTTTTTGGCCCCAACGGCCATCTGTTCTACGAGCAATGTGTGCCCATTGCCACTTAAGTTTGGCGATTCTTCGTGCTATGTCAGCAACCTTGATGCTCCTGCGGATATCTTCATTTCTGACTCGATCACATAAGGAAACTCCGAGCATAGCCAAAGGGCTATGCTCGGAGTTTTAAAGTCACCCAAAGAGCGATGGAAAGCCATCGCTCTTTGGGTGACTTTAAGCCTTCTGATGAGGTTCATTGTGAGCGACCACGTTTCGGATCCAAATGTCATCACTGGCAACACGCACTGTTCATAGACTTTCGTCTTAAGACAATGTGATATATTGGATGAGAAGATACCGCGTAGCTTCCCGGAATTGCATAGCCTAATTCCGCCTAGCCCGTTCCATCATCGGAACACCAGATGCATGGCGATGCATCACCGGTACATGGTGGACATCCCACCTATACGCACGAAACGTTTTGGGAACACATTAATTATTATTGTGCGTACAGCTAAGGAGGAGAATTCCCTGCCGGAGTCTGTGTTTCCTGATGGATGCCACCCGGGAATCTTTAAGTCTTGAGTGAATAGGTTACATCTAGATAAAACTCATCTGTACAGGCAAACCTGTCAGATATACCCTAGCGTGCATGGCGGGCATTAGGAAACAATTTCCCTGCATCGTTGCGGTCAGCGATCAGCCTAACTGTAGCCATTAAAGTGATCACTGACTGAAAAGATAAAATTGAAAACGTTAAAAAGGGCATCAGATGATGATATAACAAAAAATCTAGTTGCTAACCCTACCGCTGTTAGGCAAGCAATTTACTGTTTTCTACACTAGTGCGGAAAAATGCTCGAGCTCACTTCCGCCACAATTTATTGTATTTTTTTTTTTTTATAATGGATAGGCTCCCGTTTGACCACAATCTCACCTGATGGTAAGCGATGATGTGGCCGACGATGGAGCACGCTTGCCTAGAAGCAATCTATTCACTCTTGACTTAAAGACCCCTAGGTTATTGTATTTATCGTATCAGGCTGGTTGCTAAGCAGTCCCCAAGAGTCGGCGGGGCTTTCCCCATTTATTTATTTCTTCGCAAATGTATTAACACCAAGGTCGCCGACATAGCTCGAAGAATCGCCAAACTTAAGTGCCAGTGGGCAGGGCACATTGCTCGTAGAACGGATGGTCGATGGGGACGAAAGGTTCTAGAGTAGCTACCGCGCACCGGAAAACGCAGCGTTAGAAGGCCCCCACAAGGTGGACCGACGACGCGGTGAGAGTCGCGGGAATGCGGTGGATGCGAGACGCACAAGATCGGTAGTTGTGGCGACACTTGGATGATGAAATGATGATGTTGAAAAACGTTATTTGCGGATTCTAGAAAACACCAAAATGCCTAGTTTTAAATAAAAGCTCAGAGTTTAACAATAATAATTATGTTGATGATCCCGGTAACGTCAACACAATCATATCTGGTGTGACCAATTATTATAAACTGACAATAGGACATATTATAAGTTAATTATTTTTTAATTCAACCATACATTATCTGCTACAATGTATCAAGAATTGTTGTTCTAGTTTTTAAATGGTCATTTGATAGAATAGAATGGAACAAACTGTATTGTAAGTACCATCAAAGACACTTCCGCCTGACCACCGCTAAGTTTATTTTTGCTTGCACTCGAAACGAAAACTTCAAAGGGTTTGGTTTGGAGCCGCGCCGCAGCATTCAAGCGAAATTTTTTTTAAGTGATCAGGCAGTAATGACCGCGATAGTACAACATAATAGTAACATAATCACACAAAAACTAAATCTATGGCTCTCTTAAACCAGACTAGCTTATGCCAGCGGCTTCGTCTGCGTGAAAGTAGGTTTCTTCATTTAAACTAGATCCTTGTTCAATCTCCTCTTGGTGGTGATTTTTTTTTTAAATCCTTTCTTATTGACCCCTGAGTTTGTTTCGGTGTTTCTTCTCAGGGTAGTCAGCTAGGAAAGACCGGCCTCATCTAGCAATAATTGACGAAAAAAAAAATTGACGTGTAAAGTGTTTTTATAAAACCTACTTGCAAAATAAAGATCATTTATCATTTATCATTATTGGTGTACATCATAAGACAAAACTCTGTGAAAATTTTTTCAGCGTTCGAGGTACAAGCTTTTTCGAGGTGCAGGCTGAGCATTAATGAGTCAGGGACTGAATTTAGACTTTTATACATAACTAGCTATACCCCCGCAGCTTAGCCCGCGTGTAGTTCTTCCTACTCTACCCCACGCTACCCTAATCTGCCCTACACTATCCTACTCTACCCTACACTACCCAATTTTTTTTTTTCATAACAACCATCTCTTCATAATAACAAACACAACAAAAAAAGAATTAGCGAAATCGGTTCAGCTGTTCTCGAGATTTGCGCTTAGCAACATATTTCACGATTCATTTTTATATTATAAGTAGATTATTTTTTGTATTATGCGAAACCGTTTGTTCATAATCAGTAACTGAACCGATTCCAATAATGTTTAAACCATTTTATATTTTTTCCCAAAAATATTCAAAAAGGTCACAAGTTGGACACCACCGACACGGCCTTATAGTGTCGGTCGGGCGTGCCGTGACACGACAGGTCATAGTGGGCATTAGACGATATCAAAGCAAGTCTTGATACTTGATACTTCCGGATTGTATGACTGCTTTGAAAAGGTAATGGATGAAGTGTTTCACAAGATTTGTAATTCAAACAAGTACATAATCACATGTGGTGATTTTAATGTTAATTTATTAGAAAATTCAGCTTTATGTAGCAAAATTATAAGTTTGTTTCAGTCCTACAATCTTGTTAATTTGTTTTTAGAGCCTACAAGAATAACTCCTACTAGTGCCACTTGCATAGATAATATTTATACCGATGTTGTACCTAGCCATAAAGACATTATAAATTTACTAGATTCTGATCATTGTGGGCAATTAATTACTTTTCAAATTCCAAACATCATAGTGGCTAAAAAGAATATCACTGTTAACCCGAAAACTGCAAATCGCTTAGAAACTTTTAAAACTAAACTAATTAATAATTTACCAGCATTGTCAACATTAGATGATCTGAATCAACAATATGAATGTTTTTTTAATATGTACTGTAAGCAATTTAATTCCACTTTTATACCCAAAACTATATCGGTTAATAGTAATGTATCTTTCAGTGAATGGGCTACCATTGGTATACATAAAAGTAGAACGCGACTCTATGAATTGTATGAGGAAAAAATTCTTGTAAACACTGCCGAGTTTAGTTTGTATGTTAGAAATTATTCAAAATTATTCAAAAAAGTATGCTCTGTTGCAAAATCGCGCTACTTGAGTTCTAAAATTAAAAATAGTAATAATATAATTAAAACTACCTGGAATATTATAAACAGTGAAACTGGAAGATCTAAAAAACCATGTAGTGACTATAGCCTTAAAATTAATGACAGCGTGATCAAATCGGACTCACAAGTTGCTGCAGCTTTTGAAAAGTTCTTTTCAGAGATCCCCATATTAACTACTAAATCCCTGAACTCATCACCCACTGCTGCAGAGTCTCTGCTTAAAGAAAATGTTAAAGTTTGTGATTCAGATTTTAATTTCGAACATGTGACATATGTGGACATAATTAAAACCTTTAACACTTTGAATGTAAAAAAGACCACAGATTTATGGGGAAATTCTGTGGATGTTGTAAAGTCCATTATAAAGGTTGTAGCTCCTAGTTTAGCACTTATTTTTAATAATTGTATTGATCGTGGCGAGTTTCCTGACTTAATGAAGTATAGTAAAATAATACCATTGTTTAAAACGGGTAGTACATCTGACCCCACAAATTATAGACCTATTTCAGTGCTACCCACCTTTAGTAAAATATTTGAGAAACTAATTTTACATCAATTACAAAGATTTTTTAATAGACATAAGTTGTTACATAATAAACAGTTCGGTTTTACAAGGGGTCGTTCAACAACCGATGCCGGGGTTGAACTTTTAGGACATATTTATAATGCATGGGAAGACAAATGCGATGTCCTGGGCATTTTTTGTGATTTGTCCAAGGCTTTCGATTGCGTTCTCCATGAAACATTAATCAGGAAACTACACCATTACGGAATCCGGAATTCCTCTCTGGATCTTCTTACTTCTTATTTGAGTGATAGGATTCAGAGAGTTGATGTAAATGGAAAAAGATCACCCGGGTCTGTAGTATCAATGGGTGTGCCCCAGGGCTCGATTCTTGGTCCATTTTTATTTCTCATTTATATAAATGACTTGCCATACCTCATAAAGGATAACCATGATATAGTGTTGTTTGCAGACGACACTTCGCTTTTGTTTAAGCTTAAACGTCAGCAGCCGGTTACTGATGACATAAATAACGCCCTTTCAAAAATAGTACACTGGTTTAATGTCAATAACCTGCTCCTTAATGAAAAGAAAACCAAATTTGTTAAATTTACGATGCCTCACGTAAGGCAGGTAGAAACTAGTGTGCTAATAAAAGGTAAAGAATTGAGTCCTGAAGACACTACAGTGTTCTTGGGTATAACTCTTGATGCTAAGCTTCAGTGGGGCCCACACATAGATAAGTTGTCGAAAAAACTTAGCTCTGCCGCATACGCTGTTAGACAAATTCGAAATCTAACTGACTTAGAGACAGCCCGTTTAGTTTACTTCAGTTATTTTCATAGTGTCATGTCGTACGGTATTCTATTATGGGGAAATGCCGCCGATATCCAAACGATTTTTGTTTTGCAGAAAAGGGCCATTCGTTCAATTTATAAATTAAGTCCCAGATACTCCCTCAGAGATAAATTTAAAAATATTAATATTTTGACTGTGCCATCTCAGTATATCTATGAAAATATTTTGTATGTTCATAAAAATAAAAACATGTTTAAAAAATACAGTGACATTCACAACGTTAATACTAGGAACAAACACAAGTTAGTGATTCCTGCCACCAGGCTCAAAAAAATAGGACGCTCATTTAGATGCCAAAGTATACATTTTTATAATAAGCTTCCCAGTCCTATTCAGGAACTTAGCATTAATAAATTCAAAATATTTGTAAAGCGAAAACTTTGCCAAAAGGCTTTTTATACTGTAAAAGAGTATCTTGAGGATAAAACGGCTTGGGATTGACCTGCTCCAGTACCTACTCACTATAATTATTATCATTTGAATGTTTTTTTGTTTTAACTGCCTTTTTTTTTATTGACGATTGTTGTTGTTTTACAATTATGATATTGTATATATATATATATATATATTTTTATTATTTTTTAACAATTATGACATGTTTATTTTTACTATTTGACTGATTTTTTTTTTATACTTACTTTTTTTTTTTTTTCAATTTGTAATATTTACACTTTTGTAAATTTTATTATTGTGAATGTGAGAACTATGTGGATTACTCTTTCCTTTTCTTTTATTTTCACATGATGTCTGGCAGTTTTGAGTATTTGATGTGGCCTACCCAAATGTCCTTTCTTTGGCATTGTTCGTCAAGTCGTTGAGCTCCTTAGTAGTCCTGAGTTGAGCTACACGCATATTGACAAATGCTTGCACTGACTGGACAGGTCCACTTAGAACTGTGTGGTTCTTTCTTCAAAAGACCATCTCAGGCTCAATCTGCATGGTTCTCATATGATTTGACCATTACATGTTTTGCTGTATGGACTTTAAAAGAGACTTTGACCCCTGAGTTTGTTTCGGTGTTTCTTCTCAGGGTAGTCAGCTAGGAAACACCGGCCTCATCTAGCATTAATTGACGAAAAAAAAAAAAATTGACGTGTAAAAGTGTTTTTATAAAACCTACTTGCAAAATAAAGATCATTTATCATTTATCATTTATCATTTATCATTTAATCTACACTAATATTATAAGGAGGGAAATTTTTTTATTTTTCTGTCTATGTTTTTAATGAATATACTTAAAAACTAATGTGCCGATTTCAAAAATTCTTTCACCATTGGAACGCTACATTCACCCTAAGTAACATAGGCTATATTTATTGCCCGTGCGAAGCTATATATTTATTGCGTGACGAATACATTAGTCTGTTAGTAAAGATACTAAGAGACTAATGTATACGTCAGTATACTAAAAAAATCTATTAAAATGCAGGTAATGACTCAGACAAGCCAACTGCAGAAGGCAATAATGACATTATGCAGTAGGTAAAAAAAAAAACAATTATTTACACTTTATAAACAAGATCAGAGTCAATTCAATTGTTCCATATAACAATAGTTTGCATAATTGTTAAATCTATGGCACGTAGTTTATATGGACAATTAACTGTTTATTTATTGCATTATAATAAGCTTTATTGCAGTTATAAATAAAATAATTAAACGTGATGAAACTGTAATGTTTTGATTACCTACCTTTGTGTAATTTAAAAACGAGTATAAAGACATGGTCTGACTCACCGATTCATTAATGCCATGCCAAGAATCTACTTGCAGACGGTGAGCAATACGTAGCTCAGAGTCCGACGTCGACGGCGTGTAGTGTTCTACGCGTGCCTCAAGGAGTTGTCAGCAACCGTAGGGGCCCAGCAGGACTAAAGCCTACTGGAACCATGGGTGATGCGAAAGAGATCCCCGGGGCCCTAGAACAATGGCAAAAAAGGAACAGGAGTGGGTTTTTAGTCAATAAAAATCTGACACTATCTCCCGCTCCGCCCAAGAGCGGGGGATGTCATTGAATGATTTTCCCACCTAAATACTAAGAACTTAGAAAGCTGATTTTTTCTCATGTAAGTATTTTGTTTTCTAAGACATGGATGAAGAAGAAAACCATAGATATCCGAAGAAAACCATTTTTTTTGGAATTTTTGAAATAATTTATATTCTTTGTAAGGTATCTCGAGCCACTGCCGGCTTGGTGGCGTGTTTTCATACTGTATCGTATCAAAAGAGCTACTCTTTTCAGCTGCACAGACGTAGGTACATATCTGTGATAAAAATAAATGTTACGTATTGGCAACTTGATAGGAAACACCGCAGCACACCTCATTTCGGATGTGTAACTCGACACGTTCATAACATATGACCACGGACATCTGATCTAGATTATCGATTCATTAGGTACTGGATTCCCGCGCGCCTCAAGGAGTTGTCAGCAACAGCAGGGACCCAGCCGGGTCGAAGCCTACTGGGGCCAGGGTTATCCGAAAGGGCGCTCGAGCCCCGGTATGAAGGCTAGAAGGAACGGGGTGGGTCTTTTGGGTCTTGTGGGTCAGTAAGAGTCTGACACTATCTCCCGCTCCGCCCAAGAGCGGGGGATGTCAATGCATGATTTTTTCCCACCATAAAAAAAAAATGTACTGGATTAATATCTATGTTAACGAATATATTCCGCGCGGTTGGGAGAATCTTCGGTAAAAATAAAGACAAACTTCAAAACTAAGAGAGCAGTTATAGTGGCCATTAGGGCCTGTCCGCACAGCGGTATTTCACCGCGCGGTTTTTTTTTTCGTTATTCTGTAACACATTGAATCTTATGGAAGTTTCCGCACAGGCGATAAAAAAAACGCGCGATAAAAAATTCTGTGATTTCTAGCAGATTTGACGCGGTGCGGTGCGGAAATAACTCCGCGCGAATATTTTCCGCGCGGTGTAATATCGCTGTGCGGACAGGCCCTTTTAGGTCAGATCTACTACCTAATAGGTCGCGGATTCCAACACAGCCAAGCATATTTATTTTAAGTAGTTTATTTCACCACCGTTGCTCTCGAAACGGTGAAGGAAACCAGGATGTCCTAAAGTTCGAAGACATGACATCCACCAATCCGCTCTGGGCCCGTGTGGTGGATTACGGCCAATTCTCTCTCTTAAAGAGAAGGCCTAAGTCCCAGGAGTAGGAACATTATGAAGCTGATTATGCTATACTATACTGCCATACCAAAAAACCTACAATAACCGCATCAGATCAAAATTTTGACAGGAAACAATCCTATTATCATTCAGAGCACAGCTCTCCGATTTGAGATTCAATCACTATTATGCAAATCCCAAATATACTATTGTGTTTGGGAATACCAGGATTTCAATGTTTGGTGAGCAAGCGAAGTAAAAAAAATTACCGAGTGTGAGCCGAAATCGCACAGGGTTCCATACTATTATTTTAAAATTGAGCATTTAGATAAACGCTGACAAAATAACATTTCTTTTATGGGCATCCCCGTTTAGTATCATCATCATCATTTTTTCCGTCCGATTATAATTTGGGTGTCTTCAAGGCTAGAGTGAATAGGCTCTTAATAAACTAGTGCGCCTCACCATCAACGATTGCATTGCTGCTTATCATCTGGTGGGATCGCAGTCAAGCACTAGTTTATATCAATTTTAAAAAAAAAAATACTGCCGAAAGACGTAGGTACCTACACTGTTGAACATAGGCCTGTGCGTCTCGCATTCATCGGATTCCCGCGACCCTCACTAAGTGGGAAGCCTTACGACGCTGCGTCTTCCGGTACATGATCATCGCTCCAGAACCTTTCGTCCCCATCGACTATATTATATTCTGCGAGCAATATAGAGCAGTGATGACATATGGCTCCGATATTGCCCGGTGATTCTTCGGGCTATATCGGAGCCATATGTCATCACTGGCAACACACCGGTCAGAGACTTTCGTCTTGAGGCACTGTGATATGTCACCGTAGGCGCGGGCTTGCGGACAGTGAGCAATGGGTAGCTCGCTGTCCGGCCGTCCGGTAACTGTCCGGACCAAGCCCAAGTCGTCGACGGCGCGCACTGTTCCCGCGCGCCTCAAGGAGTTGTCAGCAACAGCAGAGACCCAGCCGGGTTGAAGCCTACTGGGGCCAGGGTTATCCGAAAGGGAGCTCGAGCCCCGGTATGAAGGCTAGAAGGAAAAGGGTGGGTCTTTTAGTCAGTAAGAGTCTGACACTATCTCCCGCTCCGCCCAAGAGCGGGGGTTGTCACTGGATGATTTTTTCCTACCATAAAAAAGGCACTGTGGTATAATGGATGAGAAGATAAATAAAAACGTCTCGGAAAGATTCACCTATACAAAAAAAAACGCTGATCATTCGCGATCTCACATGTTATGAGTTAGTACAACGTTAAGATTTCGCGTGAGATGATCGCAGTATTACGAATGCAACCGGAATTCCTTTTAGTGAAAGTTGTTATACTCTATTATGAATCAGATGCTCGATTTGTTATAACTAGTTTAGTTTTTTGGTCTCTTTTAAAATAAGGACAAAGTTTGTATGTGAAACTTTATTTGATACAAGCTGTGCCCGCGACTTCGTTCGCGTGGACTACAGGACTTTGAATTATTAAGCTATTGCATAGCTTCTATCGTGGGCCTTGAGCGTGGAGACCGAATCCAGAAATTCCGTAACGAAAATAACCTAACACCGACTCATTTGATTTTTGAGCGTGGTGACCGATAAGAAAACAAATTAGTGAACAATCAATCAAAATTCAATTCAATGTGTGAAAGTGTAACTTCAATTATTATCAAAGAAAAAAAAACAAAGGAAAAAAAATACTGCATAAATAAAATAAATAAATTATAATTGCATAAGTTGATAAAAATGCTATGCAATAGCTTTACCGCGGCAGTCCCCGAGTGCCACACGTCTTTTTTTCTTTTTTCTAAAATAAAAGTAGCCTATGTTACTCCTTATTACATCAGCTACCTGCCGATAAAAAACCCGTCAAAATCGGTCCAGCCATTTCAGAGATTAGCCCGGACAAACAGACAAAAATGGTAAAAAATTATATTTTGGTGTATGTACCGTATATATATTCATAGGTATGCATGTAGTAAAAAGCAGTTATTTCAATATTAAAAACAGACACTCCAATTTTATTTATACCTATGTATAGATATAGATGTAAAGACTAGCTTTTATCAGCGGCTTCGTTTGAAAATAGAAAATTATATAAGCCTATGTTACTCAGTGATAAAGTAGCTTTGTACTGGTAAAAGAATTTTGAAAATCGGTGAAGTAGTTTTTGAATTAAATCATAACACACATACAACCTCTCTTAGGGTCTAAACAAACGGACTGCATTTCAACTGCAATCCAATTGCAGTGTAAGTGCAGTTTGAATGCAGTTGACACGACTGCAATAGAACTGCAAACCAAACATATGGTCCGATTGCATTCAAACTGCAATTTGCAGTTGGATTGCAGTTGAAATGCGGTCTGTCTGTTTAGAGCCTTAGTGCTTACGTCTTAGGAGAACCTTGTGCAAAATATCACACCCTTAGTCCCAATAGTTTCGACGAATATCTCTACCTCTATACATACGTTTCGAAAGGTATGTATAGAGGTATATATCTTCTGCCAGCGGCTTCGCGCGCGTAAAAATAGGTTTCTCCGTACAAACTTTGAACCCCCCTCTCATCCTCTTAGGGAGTGAATTTTGAAAAATTCAACTCTCAGTGCTCACTTACGTCATAAAAGAGAACCGTGTGCAAAATTTCACACTCCTAATCCCAGTAGTGCGTTGTTATGTCAGTCAGTCAGTTTTTCTCAGGAATGTAGATAACCACAGAGGAAGGACTACCAAACTGAACCTTTCCAATACCGTAATTAGAGACCAGGGATGTTAGGGAGCTCCATAACCGTAACCGAAACTATCGGATATCCGATTTAAAATAATATCCATAACCGTAACCGAATCCGAAATAACAGTTTCGGATAGGTAATATCGGATAGGGGCGGAGTCTAATTGCGACACGTTATGACAGGTTGTTTTGTTGATCGGCCGGGCAATGGCCGACACACGCGCGCATTGTTTGTTTTCTTCTGTTGTTCTTACCAAATAAAACCATTTTATTAGCTATTTATATTTTACTTCTGAAATTCCCTAAAAATCTAATATCCGTAACCGAAATTATCCGAAACTAACGGATAATCCGAAATAATTTCATATCCGTATCCAGTATAATAATCATTTCTATATCCGTATCCAATCCGTATCCGACATTTCATATCCATAACATCCCTATTAGAGACACAATAAAAAGACATTGAGAGAGCGAACGCCGGCCATTCGCTAGGGGCACAAAATAGATAGGTACAGAAGACAATCTCATGTATGTACTTCACTTTTTATACCTATGCTCGTTGGACACACACTAATGAGCGTTTGAGTCGGAACTGTTCGACAAGTGTTCCGAGACGCGACCGAGACATCGTGTCCGTGAGCGGTGTCTATGTGTGCGTTGCTTGAGCGCGCTTTGTATGAAGATTGACTTCTGTACCTATATAGGTATTTTGTGCTAGGGGTTTATGAATTAAATGGCAGTGGACAGAGCAGGGCAGAAAAGATGGTCAATCGGTACGAAAGGTTCCAGAGTGGCGATCACGTAGGTACCTACCGGAAAACGCAGCGTTGAAAGGCGTCCCACAAAGTGGATCGATGACCTAGTGAGAGTCGCAAAAATCCGATGAATGTGACACGCACAGGACCGGTCCTTGTGGCGACATTTGGGGGTGACCTGTGTCTAACAGTGGACGTCTTATGGCTGAAATGGTGACGATGATGACATACTTACGGTTAATAGGATGAAAACATTAGCACAGATTAAGTAATAGTGCTAGCATAACATAGTCGCTCTTATAATGTTCCCACTGTTGGGACTCAGGCCTCCTCTCTAGGAGAGGGAATGGGCCGTAACCCACCACGCGGGCACAGTGCGGATTAGTGTCTACTACATGTCTTCGAATTATTTGGTTCTTTGATTTCCTTACGATGTTTTCCTTCACCGTTTTGAGAACAGCGGTGATGAAATAAATTACACAAAGTAATGCGCCTGCGCACGAAGAAGGCGGCTATCAGAGAGGAGTGGCGGCGTGTTGTGAAGCTTGCCACCAACACCTGAAATGATGACCACGACCACTCTGTCAAGAGTGATACCGACAGAGAGAGAATGCGCCTGGCTGGGTTTGAACCCGCGACCTACAACTCGTAAGTCGGTCAATAGTGTTATTAGTACAATATAACTATTGTGTTCCTCCTGTTACATAACCCTTCGGGAAATTCACGTGAAGTTTACACGTTATGCTGTAGTTTTGTTCATTTAGTGTATTTTGCAATAATTGGTAATGTTGGCAGACGCGTAGACGTTTTTCGGTACTGAGTTAATTATTCATAAGTCTTTGGTGGTCTGAGGTTTTATGGACCCACTTCTTAAGCAACGGTTTGTGAATTCAAAACTCGAAGTGAATGAACTAGCGTTATTTTTCAATGTCATTTAAAATGTAGATAGTCGGCTAGTGGTGCTTTTTTGGCCGGGTAGAGAGTTTGATCTACTTTTTTATTATTATTATTACTATTAATTTTTATATATTTTGTTTGGTTTTGATATGTTGCGTAGGGTAGGGTAAATCAAGGATATTTTTTTTTTGTTTCTCGTCAAGCGAAATAATACCTACATATTATATGTATTTAATCTTTGAGAAATAAATCTACACTAATATTATAAAGACATTCAAGACCTTTACACACTGAATGCCAACAAACATTTACGAGGACATTCCCTCAAGTTATGAGGAAATGCATCCAAAAAGAAGCCTTTGAAACAATTTCTACTTAACCGAGTTGTAACAGCATGGAACAGGCTCCCGGAAAGTGTTGTGAAAACTCCCACATTGAACTGCTTTAAAAATCGGTTGGAAAGACTAAACATCTCCAAACTATATGAAACTCACGCATCAAGTAATAGCTGCTAGTGTGTCTTACTAAATAATAATAATAAAGAGGAAAAGTTCTTTTTTGTAGGAGGTAATCTCCGAAAGTACCTACTGGTCATTGCTAAAATTTTTTCACCGATAGCAAGCTGCTTTATTCCTGAGTGACATAGGCTATATTTTATGAACGCGAGCGAAGCTGCTCTGATGGATGGAGAGGGAGAGGGAGGCCAAAGAAAAGATGGATGGATTGTGTGAGAAGTGATATGAAAGAAAAGGGAGTTAGTGATAGCGTGACGAGTGACAGGACAGAATGGAAGAAAAAAACGTGTTGCGCCGACCCCAAATAAAATGGGACAAGGGCAGGAAGAAGAAGAAGAAGAAGAGCGAAGCTGCGGGTAAAAGCAAATGATATATAAACCGTAAATCAAGGACAAATCTCAGCATGAAACGCAAGCCAGACATTCCATCCATCTGCCATAACCTACACAAACACGAACAGGTACCAAGATATAATTGATTGCATTCTGTGACGCAACGCGTTACGTCTCGTCTGTAGGTCGGCCAACCGGTTGGTAGGGAGCAGTGTGTCAGCCAATGAGGTTACCGTAATGTTTGCTGACTGCCGCAAGCACGACTGCTGAGCGGAAGGTCGGGTTCCAGTGAAGGTAAAGTGTGAGCTGTGGGCCCAGTGTTTGTGGTGTGATATCCCAAAGTCGGCTTATAGTCCCTTGAACCATCTGGCCAAAATTATGTGGATGCACCTTTCGCACCCCTAGGCGGCAGTACGCAAATCTGTGCATTTATTTGCGGCCCACAGCGCCCGGAAAGCGCGCGGCTGACCTTTAAATCCATTTTCTTTGCGAAATATTAGAATAGAATAGAATAGAATAGAATAGGACTTTATTTGCTAAGAATGCAGGTACATACAAATAGGATCGAAAATAACATAATAAAGAACCGTATATTATATATAATATATATAATAACCGTACATTCTGCCTTGTTGGCATGCAAATACAATACTTATTATACAACTAAGTTGAATAAGGCAAATAAGTAAGTAGTTATAATGTATCATTTAGGAAATCCTGAACAGAATAATAACATTTGTCTACAAGTAATTCTGTAAAACATTTTTTTAAATTCCACCAATGGCAAGGTTTTCATGTGTTCAGGAATTTTATTAAAGATAACAGGAGCCATACAGATCACACTTTTTTTTAATAAGCTAGTTTTAAATGTGCCTGTGCATAGTAGGTTCTGATATTGTGATCTTAATGATGTACTTCGTTTTCTAGTTTCTGTTAATGTTGCAAATAAATTACGGTTTGTTATAACAAATATTGCTAATTCGAGGATATAGAGGCATGGGAAAGTTAATAATTTCTGAGACTTAAATATGGGCACACAACTGTCAGTAACTTTGAGGCCAAATATAGCTCTCAAACAGCGCTTTTGGGCTTTAAAAATGCTTTCTCGTTCACTACAGTAACCCCAAAATATTACACCAAACCTTAAGATAGAAATTACGAGACCATGGTAGGCCACTAATGTTGTTGGCAGATCTACTTTTTTGGATAGGATGTATAACATAAATTTGATTTACATATGCAATGTTCACTTTGAAGAATATTTAACCATCAATTTTTATGTGTAAAAATATTTCTAAAGATCCAAGCCGTTTCGAAGGAGTAGAGAAAAGTTGCGAAAATTCTAAATATTTTTTTTAGACAAAAGTATTGATAGCAGGAAAAAGTCAAATGTTGATAATGTTGTTCATGAATCTATAATAAACATATATTTTTTTCAAACCTATTAACCTGGCTGTTACCGAGGAGTAGGCTTCAGAAAGTCACTGTTTTATGCCACTTTTCGGGCGCTTGGGCCTTAAGAGGACTATCCCCTGTAGTCCTTACCATGACGTGTTGAAATGTCAGTCTTCGTGCGAGAAAGAGGGATGGAGTAGCTAGACCGACGCACACGTGACCCGCGCCTGATTTGTACGTAGCGGCGTGTAGCGTGGCGTTGATCTAATGTAGCGCTCCAAGTCTAGTTGCCATATAAAATGTATGGAGACCGACGCGCCCAGATCGGCGTACGTTACTCACTGTGCGCAATGTAGTTCTACCTTAACAGTTTACTTCAGGTCGTAAAATGAATCGCGAGAGAAAGAGCTCGTGGTAGCACACAAGCACCTAAATCACGGTTGTTCTCACTACTCTAATTCTCACTCTTAATAACCTGCCCTGGAATATAATACCTGGGATAAATTTCTACTTTCACACATACAAAGCCGCAAGTATTACATAATATAATCATAACAAACAAACTAAATTAAAGTCCATAAAATCTATTTTTGACATCTGCGTGTCTTACTTAATTTCCGTTGTAAAAAAAAAACGCGCAGAAAAAGATTGCGTGTTAATTCAACAGCAGATGTGCCCGTTACAGAGGCAGGGTTGTCAGTCGACAGAATGAGGCCGGATATAGGACATAGGCTGTTAACTTATATTTTTTTTACTTACTTATATAACTGTTAATTTTTATTACTTTAACTTGTGATTTTTATTAAATAATTTTGGGAAAATATATAACGTGGTATAAAAATGATTGGAATCGATTCAGTTACTGACTATTTTTTACTGACCATTTTGATAGTCATTCGTTCATTCATAATCCACCTGTACAATACTTCCATAAATTGAATGACATTTTTGGATATAAACAAATTTTGCTGTAAATTATGAATATTTAAATAAACTCTCTTATTGAGACTTTATTTAAATAATAACAAGACCTTTTCAAATAAGACCTTTAAGTATTTGTACTAATTAAAAATTAGTGGTGTATTGACTCCGTCCCTTTAACAGTTCAATTTAGGTCGCCAAAAAGAGCGCATGAGGCCCTGCCTCTGACAGCCCTATTCGCAGGTACGGTCCACTGCGTTCAAACCATAGTCTTGCACGCTGACCGTAAAAGCCGCCATTATGGTGGCTAAGACTCGTCTTAATCGTCACTTAGTGATGATTGGACTTTGTACTTTTTGTAGCAACTTATAATTAGCCTCTACCAGCGAATGAAAAATAGAAAATTATTTGAAAGAAACACACTTCCGGAATAACAAATATCTATTCTAAGATATCGTCTAAGGCCTACTGTCCACAGACGCGTAGCTTCAAAGACGCGTATAAGTTTGGCGATTCTTCTGCGGATATCTTCATTCCTGATTCGATCACGATGACTATATTCAAAACAAAATTTTACAATCACAACACCGTGGGTACTGTTTCCCCTTACAATAATATTTTAAAACTTTGCATCTGACTGTACTAAACAGTGTGTGTCCAAATCATGAGTGAAAAAAATGTGCTAATTCCGACACTGTCCGATCCGTCAGCAACTCGGCCTACAGACAGTTGTTCCGGATTTAATTTAAACGCACTCATGTTACATTGTGCACACTTGTGTTTGTTTTTTTTTTTTTTGATAGATTAGATATTTTCTTTATTGTACACCAAAAATAAAATTACAGTAGGAACTTAAAATTAACTGGGTGTCACAATGGGCGGTCTTATTGCTAAAAGCTATTTTTACATACAACCTTAGGATGGATTTAAATAAACGTTTTGATTAAATAACATTCCTAAGAAACAGAATTAAATCACTGGTTGTATGTCATTGATTCCTATAGCGCCTATTACATCACACCACTCGATCACAAAATAGATAGGTACAGAAGACAATCTCATGTTTGTACTTCACTTTTTATACCTACGCTCGGTGGACGCACACTAATGAGCGTTTGAGCTGGTTCGACGAGTGATCCGAGACGTGACCGAGATATCGTGTCCGTGAGCGGTGTCTATGTGTGCGTTGCTTGAGCGCGCTTTGTATGTAGATTGACTTCTGTACCTATCTATTTTGTGACTCGATACTCAGTCTTAGTTTATATAGCGTAGTGTAATAAGGGTCAGACTATCTTCATTATCATCCTCAGCCTTTATAATGTTCTCACTGCTGGGACTCAGGCCTCTTTTCTAGGAGAGGAAATGGGCCGTAATCCACTACGCGGGTGTATATACATCCCAGTGCGGGTTGGTGGATGTCACGTTTTCGAATTTTTGGTTCTAGGACATGCCGGTTTCCTCACGATGCTTTCATTCACCGTTTTCAGAGCAGTGGAAAACAAATTACACAAAGCAATGCCCCTGGCTGGGTACGAACCCGTGACCTACAGCTCGTAAGTCGGGGCCATTACTACTCGGCCACCACTGCTCTCAGACTACTTGTAATGAAAAATACGACAGTCTGTATATCGTGTGCTAAATTTCGCGTATTGTATTAGGAGCTTAAGGTTGTCTGGTAGATATCGCTGTCAGCGATAAGACCGCCATTGTACGTATAAGTTGACTTTTTGGGTGTACAATAAAGTTTATTCTATTCATAAAAGATCCCATTCCCAGACCATTAAGTTTCAAAAACCCTACGCTTGACTGAATGCGATGCCATTGATTACAAACTAGCGGTCAACAAAAACTATGATTTGTATTCGCGTGATTGCCAATACTTATCTGAGTTTAGATTGCAGTAGTGTACATTATTTTGCCACTTAATAATATAGGGTTGTATTTTAATAAGCCACTAATATTTAACTTTGTTTGACGTCAATCATGTAAAGTAGGTTTCCCTTCACCTTTGCTAAAGGTGAATGCCCTATACTACAATTGCTATAGAATGGTGTGGGTGACAGCTGTCGGATTCATACAATGTAACCACCTATCCTTGTCTCGCATCTTGAAGATGAATACTATCGTCCTGCTGTCATCCTAACCATGCAACATAATAAATATGGCTTTACTAAGTTCATCATCATCATCATAATCATTTCAGCCGATATACGTCCACTGTTGGACATAGGCCACCCCCAAGTGTCGCCACAATGAACGATCCTGTGCGTTCCGCATCCATCGGATTCCCGCAACCTTCACCAGGTCATCGGTCCACCTTTTAGGAGGCCTTCCAACGTTGCGTCTTCCGGTGCTCAATCGCCACTCTAGAACCTTTCAGCCCCAACGGCCATCTGTTCTGCGAGCAATGTGCTGCCTATTGCCACTTAAGTTTGGCGATTCTTCGTGCTATGTCGCTTCTTCGTTCTGATTCGATCACGCAAGGAAACTCCGCCTGTACCTACTGCCTCACTATAGGACAAAAGCCTGTTACCGGATCAGCGTCACACCATTCCCAAAAAAAAATTACACATGAAATTACTCTACTGTTATTCTAACACAAATTAAACACATTTCTTAATGTCCTAGCTAACTGTCACCTGTACAATGGCCCCGATCCTCTAACTGTGCATTGAGTATACATTAGAAATTAGATGCGTACGGGCAAGCTTTTGTCAATAGAGATAACGAGAGTCTTGTTACTAAGAGTTAATATTGAGGTTACGCTAATAACGTCTATGGTCCGATTTTGACAGTTCACTGATTGGACTTGTGTGTATCTTTATGGTTTTAAAAATGGAACAAAATTGAAACCGTTATAAAGAACGGTTTTGACACAATGTTTTGATTTGCTCTTGAATTTATCAATAGCTCTGCCGAACTGGGGTCTTACCATGACGTTTTAAAAAGTCAATCGTGCGAGCGAGAAAGACGGATGGAGCTGTCTTTAACAGTTCAGATTATATCGTAAATTGGATCGCGTTAAGAGAGGAGTGATATGAAAGAAAAAGGAGTTAGTGATAATGTGTCGGATGACAGGACAGAATGGAAGAAAAAAACGTGTTGCAGCGACCCAAAGTAAAATGGGATAAGGACAGGAAGAAGAAGAAGAAGGATCGCGTAAAGAGTTAGTGGTAGGGCCTTGTTCTTTCAACTTTGATCAAGTTTAAGTTGGTAAGGGTCCGTATACTTCTGTTAGCCATGGCCAATTTATTTTTTTGAACGTTGGAAATCAACAAATAACTTTTCCCACTCTGCATGGTCATATCAGCAATTGCTCCATTAACTCTTTGAATGTCGTAATTAGAGACACAATAGAAAGACAATTACCTTATGTCGGACTGTGAAACTTAAGACATTCGAAAGGTAGCGGGTATTCAGCCGCATCCGGTTAGACTGGGAGCCGACCCCAAGCTAGTTGGGAGATGACTACGAAGATGATGCTCTGGATGAACTAAAAACCACCTAAGTTCCTTCAGTGGCCTTTTGCGTTCCCAGGATCACGGTTACTCTTACAACCAAATCTGTAGCGTATAATAATATTATCCTGGGGATCTTTTTAAGTTAGGAGAGAACAGGTTCTTTCTAAGAATTAGTGTTCCATTGTCCACTACAATAAATAAATAATAATAAATATAACAGAATTCCTAGACATCTACACTATATAATAAAGAGGTAGTTGTTTTTTTGTTTTTTTTTTTATTTTTTTGTTTGTAGGAAGCAATCTCTGGAAGCACTTACTGGTCGAATTGCTAAAATTTTTTCACCGATAGAAAGCTGCTTGATTCCTGAGTGACTTAAGCTATATTTTATGTACGCGGGCGAAGCCGCTGGCAAAAGCTAATTATTAAAAAAAAAAGCTTATAATATAATTAAGGTAATTTTTTAACGCCCTGTCTCCTAAGCTAGGTGTATGTCCCTGTGGTTTAGGAGTCAGTGATCCTTAATAGCAACAAACCAAATAAGCAAGATATATTATTCAGTAACCATTGTACAATAAATGATGATACAGAAAAAGTATAATAACAGTTACAGTACAACAAGGTACATCTTTGCTTGTGACATCAATCGCAAAACGTGACCGGAGCCATGGTCGGGTATTGTCTCAAGTATGTTCATCGTCTTAACACCCTGTCATCTACAAGATGCGATTGGCTACTGCGCTGCATGTCCGTGATTCGATTCTCGCACGGAACAAATATTTGTATGACCTACAGATAGTCGTCGCGGATTTGGTCTTGTGTATACTTATGTGTTTACACACTCGTGGACGCATGGTGCAAGAGTAATTTCTGATATGGGGCAACGTTTATAAAAAAAAAAAACATCTTAATAAAAAATATGTATGTCATAACGATGACCAATTTTGAATTTAAATTAAACTGACTTATTAACAACCAACATAAACTCTTCCGATTATAGTTGACTTCGATTTGAATTTAGAAGTTTTAGAACACGGACCACAGACAAACAAGGAACTAAGTATAACCAGCCAGCAGTTTCACAATCAACCATAGAGAAACCGGCTGTACTTTTTTATTCTGCGGCCTGGCGGTAAACAATCAGACGCGCCATGACACATTACATCACACCCACTTCTTGTCGATGGATTGAGTCATTTTATTGGTTTGTAAAGGTCCACTGCAAACCGTTTTCATAGCGTCTTATGATTGACACAAGGAATGGCTAGTTTTATTATAAACTAGCTTTTACCCGCAGCTTTTCCCGCGTACATAAAATATAGCCTATATAACTCAGGAATAAAGCAGCTTTCTATCTGTGTAAAAATTTTGTAATCGGACCAGTACTTCCAGAGATTACCTCCTACAAACAAAAAAAGACGTGTGGCACTCGGGGACTGCCGCGGTTAAGCTATTGCATAGCATTTTTATCAACTTATGCAATTATAATTATTTATATATTTTATTTATGCAGTATTTTTTTTCCTTTGTTTTTTTTTCTTTGCTATTAATTGAAGTTACACTTTCACACATTGAATTGAATTTTGATTGATTGTTCACTCATTTGTTCATCGGTCACCACGCTCAAAAAACAAATGAGTGGGGGGTGTTAGGTTATTTTCGTTACGGAATTTCTGGATTCGGTCTCCACGCTCAAGGCCCGCGATAGAAGCTATGCAATAGCTTAAAAAAAAAAAACTTTACCTCTCTTTATAATATTAGTGTAGATGAATAGTGCCCTATACCGGCTTCTCAGCGATCCAAATTGTATAAGTACAATGCGTTCCAAATGAGAATAGGATCGTCCGCCATGTTGTGACGTCACGATTTACTGTCAAATCGAGGAAAGAAATTTTTAAATATTAATTAATTTACGAAAATTTTAATTTATTTATGAACTGTGAACGAAAAAAGTTTAATCAGAATCCAGTTCTTCAATTTTACTCATCTCTGAGTTCTTCAATTTTGCCAAAACATCTTTGATTTGACAGTACGACGAGACGTCAATACATAGGAATCGGTCCTATTCTCATTTGGAACGCGTAGTACATAATCCTTCTTCTTCATTGTTATTTCGGCTTCCTGTCTAACTATGTATATGTACCAGTTAATCACATGTAACGATGTGATCTCTACAATGCAGTAGTTGGGTAACACGACAACCCTTGGTAAAATGGGTCTGAGTCATTCTCAAAGGTCTATTGGTAGTCAGAATTTACATCCTCCAACTACAAGAGAGGCCCTACCACGAGCATATAGCACGATCCATTTGACGACAGAAACTGAACAGCGGTGCTATTATCTAAGAAAACAGCCTTGAGCGCAGCGCTGACCGCAGCGACGAGTCGAGATCGCAGTACATTGAATTAACAATCCAATGTAAAGGTTTATTAGGTTAATCCAATGTACTGCGCTCTCGACTCGTCGCTGCGGCCAGCGCTGCGCTCAAGGCTGTTTTCTTATATAATAGCACCCCAGTACGGCAGAGCTATTAAAAAATTACTACCCAGTACGGCCGAAATATTTTGACCGGTCTGAACTTCGAACAGTAAGCTGCGCAGTAAAAAAAATAAGTTTGTGAAGACCGCATAAAATTAAACTTAGAATTCGTAAAAAAACCGTCATTATAGTTCGTTTAGCAAATTGTTTTGTTTTGATTTTTAAGTGTTTAAATGGTCATTATATCGAACAGTTAAAATTTACTTTGATTTTACCGTGAATTAAGTTAAAAGTTTTTGTTTTATAATATTAATATACCAATGATTATATAATTTTTTTTTAACTATGGTAAAAAAAAATCAATTGTAGGCTTAATCGTTTTATTTGTTATCCATTTAAATATTTTTTCATATCACAAAATTGATTTTTAATAATAACAAAGACCATACCTACTCGTTTTAGAAGACCGAACGACCAAATCGTCATTTAAAAAAAATTTCATAGAAAAATGTGCTAATTCGGACACTGTGTCCGATTAATCTGCAACTCACAAAAAAACACTTAAAATAGTTTTTTTTTTCACAACTATCGCACAACGCCGTCTATTCCCAAGCTAAGCAGAGCTTATTTTATGAGTACTAGACAACTGATAAACATACTTATATATATTTCTAAATACATACAAATACATAAATTATAAATAAAATTATACTCAGACACAGACCAAATGATCATGCTCATCACACAAACATTTGTCTTGGGTGGGAATCGCAGCCACGACCTCCGGCTTAGCAGTCAGGGCCACTAACCACTAGACCAACAGGCCAGACAATTATGCTGTTAGTACAGGTGAACGCCTCAAATAATATCCTTAATAAATCAAAATATTATACATAGTTGCAACATTTGAAAGTTTGACAAACATATATTTTGAACCAGCATTTTAAGGCCAGTTCATTGCACAATTTGACTGGCAGTCTAAATTTTTCTCATGAATAATTGATAAATTAATAAAACTAGTGATATGACCCCGTTTTTATCGTATGTTTTTTGACCTCAGAATACTTTAGTTTTGCCACTTCCGGACGTCCTTATTTATGTCATTTGGTAAACTATATTAGATACTAGCTTTTGCCTGCGGCTTCGCTCGCGTATATAAAATATAGCCTATGTCGCTCAGCAATAAAGCAGCTTTCTATCGATGCTAATTTTTTTGCAATCGGACCAATAGTTTCAGAGATTAAGGCATATAGGCCCCTGAACCATCTGACCGAAATTAGTTGGACGCAACTCTCGCACTTGCCTAGGCGGCAGTACGCAAATCTGTGCATTTATTTGCGGCCAGCAGCGCCCGGAAAGCGCTTTAAATCCATTTTCTTTGCGAAATATTGATTGATTTACATATGCAATGTTCACTTTGAAGAATATTTAACCACCAATTTTTACGTGTAAAAATGTTTCTAAAGGTCCAAGCCGTTTCGAAGGAGTAGGGAAAAGAACATGGGTCAAAACGTACCCACTTTGTAGCAAGTTGAAATTGATACCATTCGAAAGGTCTTTGAAAACGTAGATATTTTTTGTATGGGAGCAACTTTGTAACTTATGTCGGAAAAAAGATATTCGATGTTGAAAATACCAAAAATCCTTAGTAAAATCGACCCACGCACGTTCAACATTTTTGTGATTTTATCCGTTAGGTGGGTACCTAGTTTGAACTATTTTGTGCTAGCGTCGGTTTGTCGTCAGTAGTTAGTACTTATTAAGAATTGATTTTGAGATTGATTTTGTGATGGTTCGTATATATACGTACAGAAAAGTAAAAACTTTTTATTTCAAATAAAGTCTTACAGCTTACACAAGTATAAAAACTTGCTAAAACCCTTTGTGATTACTTGCCCAGATAGCTATATTGTCGATATATGTGGACCATACGCAGCAACAAAGACTGATGCCCAAATCATGACTGAGATTATGAATGATCTAACGTCCCCAGTGCATATAACGTTACAAACAGATGACGTTTTTATATTAGATCGAGGTTTTAGAGACTCTGTACCAGATATAGAAAGTGTAGGCTATATTGCCCATATGCTACTTAGTAAAGATAGGCATGTCACACAGCTTACAGATATTCAAGCCAATAAATCTCGAGAAATCACCATAGTGCGTTGGGTCATTGAAGCAATAAACGGATAGTTCAAAAGGGACAACAAAATATTTAGGCATGCAGTTATCAATAAAACACTCCCTCACTTATTTGAAGACTTCCGTATTGCGGGAGCCCTTGTAAATGCATTTAGGCAGCGTCTGACAGATAATGAGCATGCCCACGCTTTTATCAATATAAGAGCGCAAAGAAGAACGGAACAGACTGGGCAATTATGTAGTCGCCAGAACATATGAACAGACAGCAGGCGGTGGTCACAACAATGACGCTACGTCAATACCATTTCCACAATTGACAGAAGAAGACGTCATTCTACTCAGTTTGGGACCATACCATTTAAAGCTCGCTAGATCATATGTTTCCGAGCATTTGCGAGGTGGAGATGGTATATATAATATTGAGGTATCTTCTACTGAGGTAGCCATAGCTCTAGTATGTCGCAGCATGGGTTAGTAACCGAAAACTGCTCGTTAATTAGAGGCCGCATATTATCGAGGTACGTGTCGAATAGAATATATCACACATATATTTTAATCAAGGTTAATGTCCAGGGCAGAGAAGCCATCGAAGCGTATTATTGCTCCTGCATGACGGGTATGAGAACTCTAGGTGCTTGTGCCCATACTATTAGCAATGGTACTTAGGTGTTGGCAGGCACCTAGATAACTTCGTAGGTCCGGAAAATGCCTGGGATGATATAATCATTGAAAGTAACAACACAATTTAATAAAACTGTGCTATTTAAGATTGACAGTTTTTATTTAATATTTTTTCTGTACCACAAACCAACGGTAGGAAGCTATATCGCTCTCTAAAGACAGAAAAAATTACTGATTACCTATTTATTTGGTCTAAAAAGCAGAAAAGGTGCGATATTAGCAATTAAAAATGTTACAAAGAAGTTATCATAACATCGGTCTTTAATTCATTCATTCATTCGTTCATTTATTTTCAAGTTACTCAATTAAGCCTCTTCTAAATTACACCTAGTCTAAAATGCTACAAAGTGGGTACGGGTTCCATACAAAATTACCCATTGTTCTTTGCGAAAAGTTGCGAAATTGCTAAATATTTTTTTTAGACAAAAGTATTAATAGCACGAAAAAATCAAATGTTAATAATGATGTTCATGAATCTTTAATAAACAAATATTTTTTTCAAACCTATTAACCTGGCCGTTACCGAGGAGTAGGCTGCAGAAAGTCACTGTTTTACTGCACTTTTCGGGCGCTTGGGCCTTAACCTCCTACATACAAAAAAAAATAACTTTAACTCTTTATTATACATATTAGTGTAGATTAATGTAGATATATAAAAAAACTGGCGTTCCCAACAAACCTTGTTTTACCCAAAAGTTGGCTTTACGTCAGAATAAATTTTGAGAACCCGATTGCAGCGCCACCTACCGGGTCCAATTGTATTTTCAAACCATCCAGAGACTCACTATACACACAGTTTCATTCGGAATTTCATTCGAATCGGTCTAGTTATTTCTTATTTAGGAGTTCAGTGACAATTTATCTTTATATATATAATTATTTTGTACTGCATTAGAATTATATTAATATATATATACAACGATAGTTTATTTATGCAAAAGTAGATAAGATTTTTATATAACCCAATTAATTTATTCATATTGCACTGTTTTAAAAGATATAAGCGCCTATTTTCCGTCGGCGGTTTCACGTGTGAAAGTAGGGAACATACTCCCGGGCCAAAAGTATCCTTTATGCTATTTTAGCTTTATGATCTACACGTGTGCCGAATTTTATCCAAATCCGTTCAGTCGTTTGAGCGTAAAGGACCAGCAATCAAACTTACACACATACAAACTATCGAATTTATAATATTAGTGTAATACTCACAATTTTAAATGTAGGTCAGTTAATCATGTTATGAAAAAATAAAATCCACAGTTTTTTTACTTCAAACATATTTTTATTTACCTTCTCAATTTTTCTTTTATCTGTTGACTACCTTCGATACTTACAATCGGGCACGGACGCTTCCTTTGTTAAAACGTGATCTGAATTTCTACAGGCGCCATTTTGGATATCAGGCAGGAAACTCCAGTGAGTGTTACAAATTATTTCAATGCAAAATACAATTTGATTATCAAATTAAATAGTATCGCGATTGGATAGTTTGTGAATTAGAACTGAAATAATATATCAATTATACTATTTATTTATTTTTATTATTATTTATTTTTCATTGTTATTATTTAGAATTAAGTATTTATTATTAATTATTTACTAATTCAAAAACTGCTGGACTAATTTTAAGAATTCTTTCACCAGTAGAATGTTTATTATTTATTTATTTATTTATTAATGCTTTGTGCACAGTAGGTACACTGTACAAAGGCGGACTTAATGCCATAGGCATTATCTACCAGTCAAAATAATGAATGAATGTTATTTTATCACTCAGTGACATAGGCACAAATTTTCTTTCTTCACGCGGGCAAAACTACTGGTAAAATCTAGTTAATAATATTTTAATTAATTAATTAGTAAACCTCATCCATTACATTTTATTGTCTTCGTATGGCCGAGTGAAGAGTAGGAAAAAAACACGTTACTAACAAAACTTTTTACAAAAAAAAAACCGATCTCACTACAAAAAAACAAAACACTAAAACGATCAAAATAAGGCGGTGTGTCTGGTATGGTTTGCTTGTTATTTAACACCGACTTCCGATATTAACTCTTTCAGAAATCAATAGGTAATAAAAAAAAATGCAGCAATGACTAAGTCATATAAAATTACCGACATGACCAGTATGATTGTAATATATTAACACATCCCCAACCATGAACATAAATATTACCTAATTGTCAAATACGGGATGCTAATTTGCGCAACCTTTGATTTAACAAAAGAAGCTGTACATAACATTTACTTAGTTATAACTAGCTGTGCCCGCGACTTCGTTCGCGTGGACTACAGGATTTTGAATTGATTTTTTCTAAAATAAAAGTAGCCTATGTTACTCCTTATTACATCAGCTACCTGCCAAAAAAAGTCCCGTCAAAATCGGTCCAGCCATTTCAGAGATTAGACCGGACAAACAGACAGACAGACAGACAAAAATTGTAAAAAATGTTATTTTGGTGTATGTACCGTATATATATTCATATGCATGTAGTAAAAATCAGTTATTTCAATATTACAAACAGACACTTCAATTTTATTTATATGTATAGATAACATTAGTTTTCGTCCCACTACAAAACTTAGCCATTTAAAAAAAAATTCTAATCAAATATTTGCCTAATAATATACCTGCCACCAAATTTCATGCTACCAAATTTGTCAAAAAAACAAAAGGTCCGTTTTGATATTTGTATTTTGACTACCTTGCGGCTTGTCCGGTGTAGTGTAGCTAACTACTAACTAGCTACTACTAAAATAGCTACAACTACACCGGACCCCTAAATTATTATTTTACTAGCTTTTACCCGCGGCTTGGCCCGCGTGAAAAAAATAGCCTATGTCCGTCTCCAGGGTCCCAACTATCTCTGTACCAAAATTCACCAAAATCGGTTTTGCCATTTAGGCGTGAAGACGTAACAAACAAACAAATAAGTAAACAAACAAACTCACTTTCGCTTTTATAATATTAGTAAGGATTGATTCTTTCAGTTTCGTTCCAAGTTACATTCTAAGGTGTTTCTCCAATGTCAAAACGAGCGTTTTATTTTTAACGAGTTTAGTATAATCCTTATATTTTTCTCACAAAAACCTTATATTTTTCTCATTGCTGGGACTCAGGCTTCCTCTCTAGAAGAGGGAATGGGCCGTAACTCACCCTGCGCGCCCAGTGCGGATTAGTGTGTCACACATCTGCAATTTTTTTATTCCAGGACATACAGGCTTTCTTAATCAAGCCATTATTATTAACTAGCTTTTGCCCGCGGCTTCGCCCGCGTACATAAGTCCTTCCCTCTTTCTCCCCCTTTTCTCACTTTTTTTTTTAAATTTAGCCTATGTCCGTCTCCGGGGTCCCAACTACGTAACAAACAAACAAACTCACTTTTGCTTTTATAATATTAGTAAGGATTATCATTGAGCTTATCATGCATGTCCCGCGGGACACAACCTTCATAAGGGAGAAACTCGTTTTTTAAACCAAATTTAAAAGTTCGCTTACACTAAAATGACATTGAAATCTCTTTTATGTCAGCGTTTGAACTTTTGGACACGCACGTATACGTACGTCGCACATATATCTACATATATAATAGCTGTTAAGTAACAGACGTTGCACATAACTGGTCATTTTCGAGAGTGACCTTTGAAAGCTAATCCGGTTGTAGCAGGGTTGACTGATTGGAATTTTTTTTTTTTTTACTTTAATTATTACAGTTGCCATCACGGATCTTGAACACTTGCGCAGAAGTCAAATATTCGGTCTCTATAGTGGTGCGAAGTGCGAAGCGGGGGCGGGGAGTGTCTGTGATTGGCTGGCCGCGCCATCGCGTCATAGACGTCACTCTTCATTCATTCACTGTGTTGCTGCACATGTGTCTAACAACGAAGACGATTGGCTCGCCAATGTCTGGAATGCGCAAACTACACTCTAAACTCTGACGCCGAGCGTTCAAGATCCGTGATGGCAACTGTACTACTTATAGTAATAATAATTAATAAATACGTTTGATATAATTATATAACAACACAAATTTTATAGCTTAGTAAAAAATAATAATATGTATAAACGGTTAGAGAAAGAACTCATTGGGCATAATTAAAGAATGTATTCATAATAATTAATTAATTATTATCTTCATACTAAAAAAAAAAAATAACAATCAGTCGAAATAATACGACAATTTTGATGGTCAACCAGTAAGCAAATCAAACGAATATATGCATATTTCTATATTATATAAGAATTATTACTTGATTAAATTGGATAAGAATTATATATTAATTACAACTGCAGCTTATCAACAACCAAATTAAGTATTATTTATTTTGTAACTAATAATATTTTCTAAAAAAAAAATTACAAAAAAGAAAGTTTTGTATTATAATATATAAATAAAGGTACAAAAATACAATATATAAAATAAAAAACGTGATTCGAATTTTTAAAATCGATTCAGAATCAGAATCAATCAGATTTTAAAAATTCTTTCGCCAGTAACATGCTACTTTATCACTGCGTTTGTCACTGAAGCATATACTTAACTAGCTTCTGCCAGCGGCTTCGCCCGCGTGAAAGTAGCTTTCCCCATACAAACTTCCAACCCCTGTTTTACCCCCTTAGGGTAGAGTTTCGTAAAATCCGTTCTTAGTGGCTGTTTACACTCATGAAACCTATCTGTCAAATTTTAAGTTTGTTGGAGTTATAATTTCTGAGATTTCGTAATAAATCAATGAGTGATTTTTCGCTTTTATGTATATACTAGCTTTTGCCCGCAGTTTCGCCCGCGTACATAAAATATAGCTTAGCTCACTCAGGAATAAAGCAACTTTCTATCGGTGAAAAAAAATTTTAGCAATCGGACCAGTACTTCCAGAGATTACCTCCTACAAACAAAAAAAAAAAACTAGGTACCTCTTTATTATATTAGTGTAGATTTCTACTTCCAAAATAAATATATTTTAAACAAGCTTGCCTACCCCTAGACTGTAGTTAAATGGTAGTTAACTATCACTAATCTAATTCAAAATTAATATCCACCATAACCTTACACTAAGGTCGCCAGGCCTCTCTCCAGCGCCTAAAAAATATTTATATTCCAAAAGCATGACATGCAACACCGCCATGTATTTAAATGCAAATATTTTGTCTGCTATTTGATTTATTTCAAGGATATTTTAGCAGTTATGGTCAATGGCGATTTGTACCTACTTTTGAAGCGAAAATAAATTATTAAGTGTATTAAATTATTTATTATTATCTACATTGCCTGCCTGAGTTGCATGAAAGCTTGAAATAATTACCTTTGCCCTGGAACTCAAAAGGCAACTGAATGAACACAGTAGAGTTTAGTTTGTAAAAGTCTAAAGCTAAAACTACACTGCGCACACATGTGCCACACACGCCTATCTGGGCGCGTCGGTCTCCATACATTTTATATGGAAACTAGACTTGTAGAGCTACACTTGATCCACGCCACACGACGTCGTTCTACATACAAATCAGGCGTGTTACACGTGTGCGTCGGTCTGATGTAGTTCTAGCATAACACTCCTTCTCGCTCCATCCACAACAGAAAGGATTATTCGATGATAACATAATCTAAACATACAGGAAGCCAGTCACACCGTACCGATCAATCCCCTAATCACGTATGCACTCGTCCCCGTTCACTGGCTGCCCATCACACCGTAACGAGCACCATACCTGTCACTTTCACCCATCACACGGTGTCATTGTGTGACATTTCAATTATTTATGTAAGATATCGACGATGAAGTGACAAGAACCTTTATCTACCAGAACATAATTTTACAGGAAATGAAAAAAACGTTTTATTTATTTTAAACGCAAGGTATGAAAAATATTATTATTGGTTATATAGGTTGGTTATCGGGTATATATAATATATAACCAATAATAATATTTTTCATACCTTGCGTTTAAAATAAATAAAACGTTTTTTTCGTTTCCTGTAAAATTATGTTCTGGTAGATAAAGGTTCTTGTCACTTCATCGTCGATATATCAATATTATAATGGATACGTCATTCTTTTGTTAATGGAGTTGCTTGCGACAGATCTTCATTTGTTTTTCTTTTGTTACTTCTTTCCGTATTGTATGACTTGGCTTCGATCGAACGGTGGCTTTGTAGCTTAACAAACAGTAAGGCCTCTCGCTCATGACGACTTTTACTACGTACGCGTAGCGATACTGTCGCGCGTTTCGTAAGCGCGCGACAGTATCGCTACTAATGCCTTGATCACACGTACCGAGTAAACGGGCGAGACAGTACTCTCGGCCGAGTACTCGGTTCGTGTAAACACAGCGCCGAGTGCTCGGCCTACCATTTATCTCTACAACCCGCTTACATCACTGTCTCGGCCGAGCAACACTTTACTGTCTCGCCCTTTTACTCGGTACGTGTGATCAAGGCATATGGGTCAGCGCAAACAGAGAGGAATAATTCTCGCGCGGCCTCGGGCATTTTCCGACGGATGGCGTATGTCGACGATACGCAGCCCGCGTATCTTCGAGGACGCGCGAGCATTTTTTGTCAGGTTTAAGCAAATATGCACTTTATTTTAATAGTTTTAAAGTTGATTTTTGAGTGCCTTAATAAATTCCTCTCCGCTGCGCTGCTCTCGGTCTACGACACATCCGTCCCTATAGCGCGTTAGGCGCATTTGCAAGCGCTATAGAAAAGATGCCAACGCGCGACGCACTACAACATCGCTACAAAAAGTCGCCATGGGCGAGGGACCTAAGCCCTATTATCCACGGACGCGTAGCTTCATAGACGCGTATACGTCACTTGGTGTACGCCTGCGTGAAATCTGCATACAAAACTACGATCGAAACCGAAGCTGCACTCAGGAGTTCTCGCGATGTAATCGGTCATGTAATCATGTTCAGCGCGTCAAATTCCTTCCAAGCAAGTAAGCAACGAAGATTGCCATGTCCACGTGCCTAATTGAATCATGACTGGTTTGTGTTTGCAGTTCGTTTTACCTACTCCTCTAAACTAGAATCGAATGCAGTAAAATTCATGATAGTCAACGAATATAAATGCCTAAATTTAAAATGCATTTAAAAAAAATAAGGTCTGATGACATAAAACATGATCCTTGTAAGGAGTAACTGTCCGGACCGTGCCCAAGTCGTCGACGGCGCGCACTGTTCCCGCGCGCCTCAAGGAGCTGTCAGCAACAGCAGGGGCCCAGGGTCGAAGCCTATTGGGGCCAGAGTTAGTTTCGAAGGAGTAGCTCAGCCCCGGTATGAAGGCTCGAAGGAACGGAGTGGGTTTTTAGTCAGTAAGAGTCTGACAGTATCTTCCGTTCCGCCCAAGAGCAAGGGATGTCATCAGATTTATACCGCGTACATCAAAGGACTGGAACAGTTTGCCTGCTGCGGTCTTCCCGTCTGATTATAATTTGGGTGTCTTCAAGGCTAGAGTGAATAGGCTCTTAATAAACTAGTGCGCCTCACCATCAACGATTGCATCACTGCTTACCATCAGGCGGGATCGCAATCAAGTACTAGTTTATAACAGATTTTAAAAAAAGAGGATTTTCCCACTATAAAAAAAACCTAGTGAGGAAGTTTCTGTTTTTGCACCTCCCAAGGTCGACTGGTAGAAAATGCCTAGGCATTAGGCCGCCTTCGTACAGTGTTTACCGAATTTCGAGTAAATACCGAGTTAAACCGAAACCGAGACTGTTGCCGAAATTCGGTTTCGGTTGAAATGGTTTCTTTCGGACACTAGTTCTAGGATATCAATATACCCGTTTTCATATGTTGAAGAGGGCCACAGAGGAATTTTACTTACCTACTGCATCTTATAAATAAACTCATCACAACATACTACTTTTTGACGTCAGTTAACCAGTCTGTATCTTTTAATTGCCCGTGGCTTATTTTAATTTCCGTACTTTGATTTTTTTTTTATTTTGTATTTAAGTATTTTTATTCAATCCGATGACCTGGTTAGGGTCGCTGGAATCCAATGGATGCGAGTCAGAGAGAGACCGGTCGTTGTGGCGACGCTTGGGGGAGCTTTGGTCTTTCGGCTTTTTTTTCCGATGGGAAAAATCATCTTATGACAACCCTCGCTCTTGGGCGGAGCGGGAGATAGTGTCAGACTCTTACTGACTAAAAAACCCATCCCGTTCCTTCAAGCCTTCATACCGGGGCTCGAGCGCCCTTTCGGATAACCCTGGCCCTAATAGGCTTCGACCCGGCTGGGCCCCTGCTGTTGCTGACAACTCCTTGAGGCGCGCGGGAACAGCGCGCGCCGTCGACGACTTGGGCTTGGTCCGGACAGTTACCGGACGGCCGGACAGCGAGCTACCCATTGCTCACTGTCCGCAAGCCCGCGCCTACGGTGGCTGGAAATCGGGATCGGAATCCCGGCGGCGGCGAGAGCGCCGTTGCCTGATGCGGTCGGCCTCCTCCTTAGCGAGCATTACTGCTTCGCAGAAGTCGGCGACCGCCTGCCACTCCTCCTCGCTCCGAACCATGGCCTCGACCAAGGCCCGGCGCGAGAGGTCTCCGCCGCCGATCACCCCCACGAGGGTATTTGGTCTTTCGGCTGAAATAATGATGATGATGATGATTTATTTATTCATTATTCTCATATAATAGCATAGCCTTATAATGTTCCCACTGTTGGGACTCAAGCCTCCTCTCTAGGAGAGGAAATGGGCCGTAATCCACAACGCGGGCCCAGTGCGGGTTGGTGGATATCACATGACTTCGAATTTTTGGTTCTAGGATATGCCGGTTTCCTCACGATGTTTTCCTTCACCGTTTTCAGAGCAGTGGTGAGGAAATAAATTACACAAAATAATGCACCTGGCTGGGTTTAAACCCGCGACCTACAACTCGTAAGTCAGGGCCGTTACCACTCAGCCACCACTGCTCATTTCTCTCGTATAATAGGAACTACAAAATATATGTAAACATAATTTAAAAGAGTATACATAAAGTTTCTTGCATTTTTTTCTCCATAGAAATGCATTTTGGGGAATGTGTTTCGCAATTGCATAATTTAATTCCGCCAAGCCCGTTCCCGTCCCATCATCGGACTACCAGACGTTTGGCGATGCACGAACGTACATGGTGGACATCCCAGACATACATACAAAACGTTTTGGGAATACATTTATAGTGCACAGCTAGGAAGTGGAATTTTCTGCCGGAGTCTGTGTTTCCTGATAGCTACAACACAGAGGTCTTTAAGTCAATAGTGAATAAGTCTAGGCAAGCGTGCTCATCGTCGACCACATCATTGCTTTCCATCAAGTGAGATAGTGATTATGCTCGAGCCTATCAATAATAAAAAAGAGATCTATACTTTGGAATGTGCAATTAGCTTCATCTTTTCGGCTGAACGACTTCTTGACAGTTCAAAATTGACAGATAGTTTATCTCTTCTTTAAATATAAAAATCAATGCCACTTTTCGTTGCAATTTTATAACTCAAGGGGCTCACCTATCCAATCCAAACCAAATGTTTAAGCTTTGTTCGGACTATTTAGTAGATGGTTTATGTGAGGTTTGGTAGGGTAGAGTAGGGTATAATAGGGTAGAGTAGGGTAGAGTAGGGTAGAGTAGGGTAGAGTAGGGTTGAGTAGGGTAGAGTAGGGTAGAGTAGGGTAAAATAGGATAGGGTAGGGTAGAGTATGGTAGTATAGTTATATATAAAAAAAAAACGGCCTAACATATCGACGCACAGCCAAAACTACTGGGACTAGAACCGTGAAAATTTTTACAATGCTTTCTTTTAGGACTGATATGAAAGAAAAGGGAGTTAGTGATAGCTTGACGGGTGACAGGACAGAATGGAAATAAAAAACGAGTTGCGCCGACCCCAAGTTATATCGATAAGGGCAGGAAGAAGAAGAAGAAGTTTTCTTTTGGAACGTAGGCAGCACTAATAAAGATTTTTTTTTAATTCACTCCCTAAGGCGATGAAATAGGCTTTTTCACTAGGATACTGATTAAAAAAAATGTAGTTATCCATTTGAGTCGACAATTTGCTAAGATACGAGGTCGATGACATAACTAAGGTTGGCTCACTGTGTTCCGGTCATCCGAGATCACACGTAACGCATTGCATCAAGTATCTACAACTGTGTCTGTGTCCATTGATGGCGACACGGTTTTGACGACACAACATTTTTTTTAATACTAATTTTTTTTTTATAGTAATGAATTAAAGACATGATAGGTTTTTATGATAAAGTTTTGATTGATTTGACAAATTAAAATAAATCAAATTCAAAATATTTTTTTTTATTAAACAACAACACATTCATGTTACGTACGGGCGTAAGAAAAACTGAAATTCAATTTTTTTATTCAGAAATCAGGAGTATAGACAACTTTCATTTTATAAGGACATTTACGATAGTTTAACACATTATTTTCTATTTAAAAACATTCCGCAATATCTATTCCTTAAATAAATATTATAGGATTTTATTTTTTTCTTATTTCTTTTCATGTAGAACATTGTAAACGATTGTTAGCAATTTCATCAGAAACACGTTTTTTCTTTCCTAATTAAAAAGTATTTATGTTAATACTAGCTGCTATGAGTACCTAAGTAGTTTTACCGACTTAAAAGTAGAATCTTGTCCCAGGATAAAACATCAGGAATAATGTAAGAAATGTTAGATAGGAAGGGGAAGGAATCAACCATCCCTTAGTTCCGGATTACGTCAAAAACGATTATATCGCGAATCCGACCAAATTTAATAGTCACAAAATATAAGGACTATTGAGTACTATTTGTGACGTTGCGCGTTGGTCGGATTCGCGATATAATCGCTTTTGACGCAATTTGGAACGCGGGGCATATTGTAGCACGATATTAAGACTCGTCTTATTTTTCTTCCCGAGTAAGACAGTCGGACCCTACGCGATATGTCGACCCATAGACTAGATACGTCGAACCATAGACTAAAACGGTCTGAATAGCGCGTAGTGTAATAGGCCCCTAAGTAACATTGAAGAAGGGCAAAAAGATGATGGTATAATATCTTAGTATGTTTTATTATTACATGACTATAAATTTTTTATTGACGTTTTTGTTCTCTTCATCTTAAAAGAACGTGTTTGGAATATATTAAAACAAAGCGCCGTTTTATTGTTACATGTAACGATATGGTTATAGAAATAACTAGCTGTTGTCAACGACTTTGCCTACCTGATAGTAAAAAATTATCCCAAGATTCGTTTAATATTCCTGGGATTCAAAAAAGTATCCTATTTGCTATTCTAGGATATGCTCTACCACTCTACATGTGAACACCTTTATAATATAAGTATGATATTCCCATAACATATTAATAACACAAAGGTGTATGTGTGTATTAAGTGGTAACTTTTGGAATTGGGCAAAAAAATGTCAATATATTTAAAAATTAAAATCCAAGGGGACACACTCGGGGGATACAAAGTATTCTTTCTAAATGCTATTCAAGGACATGTTCTGGTGCCAGGACGTGTAACAAGTTTCATTGAAGTCCATTCAATCGTAAAGAAGTAAAAAACATACACACACACTTACAAGCCTACAAAATATTAGTGTGATGTGCAGCATTGGTAAGTATGGAGCTCTCGATCAGGGCTTGTGTCCCTTCCCACCTTTGATTCGTCAGCCTTCAAAAGAGAGCGAGATTGTTCGAACAGAAACGCAAAAGGCTACTGAAGGAACACGGGTAGGGTTTTTAGTCAGTAAAAGTCTAACATTCTTTCTCGCTACACTCAGAGCTTGGAGGAGTTATTTGATGACTAATAAAACCAAAAAGTAAAACCTTCAAAATAAACAAATATTTTCTACATTCGCTCTCTTCGTTCTATACCTCATATGTCGTTTTCCGTCAAGCAAGATAGAGGGGACAAACTGGTTCATCACGGAAAGATAATTAATTTCTGTATAATAAAACCCAAATTATATTTACAGATTAAACTTCTTTGCATAACCAGCTATCACGTCAACTCTTCAATATGTTATGAATATCGACAAAATGTTTGGCCTTTGACCAATCAATTCTTTAATTTTTTACACGTGTTGTGAAACGTCATAAAATTAATAAGTTTTGAAAAACTTATTAATTTGTTTTACTAATGTCTAATGATCACATTTCTGATAAAAAGTATGATGTACGCGAATTGTTACACTAATGAATACCTATTTACCTCTATTTAAATACCCTTCTGGAAATCCCTTACTTTAGGAATCTAAATTAAAATTAAAAAAAAAATCAAATGATGTAAACCAGAGCTTGACTGCAATCCCACCTGATGGTAAGCAGTGATGACATCGTTGATAATGAGACGCACTATTGCTAAATGTGGAGACAAAAAAAAAGTAAATACCGTTAACACAAAAAAAAACAACAAAACACTTTACTCTTCATTAACAATAACACAGGACAAAAAATTTCTTTAAAAAACCATCGACACAAAAAATACGTGTACCATTGGACAAGCGCACCAATCGCACACACACACGCACGTTCATTAAATAAAGGCTCGGCGCACGTGTATTTATAAACATGGCGGCGAGTGTGTGTTAGTGTGTATATCCGAAAGAGTTCAGTGGGCCACATCAACAGGTTTCAACGCCTGATTATGGATACGACCCCGTTTTTTAAGCCTAACTTACTTACACTATTCATTACCACTTTTTTTAATGTTCCCACTGTTGGGACTCTAGGAGTGGGAATGGGCCGTAATCCACCACGCGGTGGGCCCGCGTACGTGTTGGTGAATGTCACATGTCTTCGAATTTTTGGTTCTAGGACATGCCGGTTTCCTCACGATGTTTTCCTTCACTGTTTTGAGAGCAGCGGTGGTGGAATAAATTATACAAAGTAATGCGCCTGGCTGGGTTCGAACCCGCGACCTACAACTCGTAAGTCGGGGCCGTTACCACTCGGCCACCACTGCTCTCAACTCTCTTACACTATTATTATTTTATTTTATTTTTTCTACTAGACTAATTTTGTGTCCAGGCAATCTCTGTCGATTCTAGGTTGCTTGGAAGATTTTTTATTTTTATTAATATGGTTTACTTTTGTAAATTTATAATATTGGTGTCCAATAAAGTATATATAAATAAATAAATTTTGCGTTTGTCTCTACATAATATAAAGCAAAGACACGGCATGCATTGTTGACGTAGCAGTTGAGAAATCGGCTGCTGCGCTGCGTATCGCGGGTTCGATTTTCGTGCGGGACAAATGTTTTTCCGGGTTTGGGTGACTTGTGTATGTGAGCTTAAATGTTTGCGAACACACCAACACAGTAATTCCTAAGGTGGGCCGATGTTTTAAAAAGAAGTCCCTTTCCGCGTATCAATGGTATTGGAGAACAATAAAACCATGCAAGTTTTTGCAAATATTTTGCACCTGGGCCAGGGTACGACATTAGAAGAGTATAATGGAAGTAAGAAATTACGTTATATCACAATCAATTATTTTAACATCGTTTTAGCTGAAAGGCGTCCACTTAAATATCACTCAGGAATAAAACAACTGTCTATCGATCGGTGAAAAAAATTTGCAATCGGACCAGTACATCCAGAGATTACCTCCTACAAACAAAAAAACAAACTTTACCTCTTTATTATATTAGTGTAAATTCACTAACAGTCGATTGACACAATTATGAAAGTGAGATCATAAAAACTATAACAGTAGGTAAATGTATGCATAACATTATTACATAATTTCAACATAACTGAGATAACACCATAACGCCACCTACAAGCTATGTATATGCCTTACAAAACTTCTTAAAATGTATTCACACATCAACAAAATTGATGTGTCTGTTTGTTATGTCCAAATATTTTTTTTTTACAAAATGCCAATTAAGAGCGCCTTCACACTAGCGTTTGTCCAGCTTAGACGTTCGATAAATATATACGCAGCGCAGACGCCGCGACGACGCGGCGCAGGCGTCATGTTGTTGCGGCGTTCAATTGACTCTAGAGGCAACGCCGCAACAACGCGACGCCTGCGCCGCGTTAGCACAGCGTTCTATTGACTCCAGAGGAAATGCCACAACAACGCGACGCCAAATACTAGTGTGAAGGCGCTCTAAAGTATCTATATTATACACCGTTAAATTTTAATCGTTTGAATCCCGTGGAAGGTCGATCCGGTACATGAAACACTATCGATTTGTAAAGATAAAATTAAAAAATAAAGTACCTTTTTTTCAAAACTCGTATTAATTTACGCATGTACGAAATTAATTTCTTTAAGAAAACGTCAGCTGAGCGAGTTCAATGACCTGTAGATAGTTTGTACGCAACGCTGACTACTAACTACAGGTCATTGAACCCGCTTCATTTACCGGATCGACCCTCCACGGGATTAAAACGATTAAAATTTAGCGGTGTATACTAGCATCTACCAGCGACGACGTCGCCCGAAAAAAAGTAGGTTTTTACATACAAACTTTGGTCCCCCATTAATTTTCACGTTGTTAGTGCTCGCCTATGTCATAAAAGGAAAGCTTGTGTACAATTTTCATGTTCCTAGACCCAATACTTTCAGCTGTGCGTTGATATATGTCAGTTAGTCAGTTTCTCCTTTTATATAAATAGACTAGCTTCTGCTAGCGGCTTCGCCCGCGTGAAAGGAGGTATCTCTATAAAAATTTTTACCTCCATGGGAGGTATCTCTATACAAATTTTTACCTCCATGGGAGGTATCTCTATACAAATTTTTACGCCCATGGGAGGTATCTCTATACAAATTTTTACCTCCATGGGAGCTATCTCTATACAAATTTTTACCTCCATGGGAGGTATCTCTATACAAATTTTTACCTCCATGGGAGCTATATCTATACACATTTTTACCTCCATGGGAGGTATTTCTATACAATTTTTTACCTCCATGGGAGGTATCTCTATACAAATTTTTACCTCCATGGGAGATATCTCTATACAAATTTTTACCTCCATGGGAGATATCTCTATACAAATTTTTACCTCCATGGGAGGTATCTGTATACAAATTTTGGTACCTCCATGGGAGGTATCTCTGTACAAATTTTTACCTCCATGGGAGATATCTCTATACAAATTTTTACCTCCATGGGAGATATCTCTATACAAATTTTTACCTCCATGGGAGGTATCTGTATACAAATTTTGGTACCTCCATGGGAGGTATCTCTGTACAAATTTTTATCATCCCCTTAGGGGGTGACTTTTGAAAAATCCTCTCTTAGTGCTCACCTACATCATAAAAGGAAGCCTTGTGTAAAATTTCATGTTTCTACACCCAATAGTTTCAGCAGCGCATTGATATGTCAGTCAGTCTGTTTCTTCTTTAATATATTTAGCGATGACATACGATATCTATAAGATTTTTTTTTTAATATTTGTATCTATATATCTATCTGTTGGTTCCGCCTAATTTACCCAAAACACCTGGATCGATTTTGACAGCACCTTCACTGAAGGATCTGATTTTACAAGGCATAGCTCAGGCTACTAATTTTCCCGCGGGACCGGAATTTCAAACTGCGGAATAATTTCACTTTTCCACACGAACGAAGTCGCGTGTAACAGCTATCTGTCATAAGAATGTCATTGCGGACATACAATGCTTTGTGAATTGTTTATGGTTTTTTTTAATGGTATTTTAAAACGTGAGAAGTACTCTATTAATGCAGTTACCCGTTCATAACTGTGAACTATTAGAATAACGATAAAAGTGTGTTACTACGTTCATATTTTGACTGGCCTGTTGACTGACTGCTATACCGGAGGTCGTGGGGTGGTGTGTGGCCGCCATAGGGAAGGGCGAATATGTTAGAAGACACTGCGTTTTCCAGTGCGTGGTATTTCAAAACTGCTCTCCAAACGATGAAGGAAAACATTGTAAGGAAGCCGTTTAATCCTAGATCCCCAAAAATTTGGAAACATGTGACATCCACCAAACCGCACTGGGCCTGGTAGATTACGGCCCATTACCTCTCCTAGAGAGAAGGTCTGAATCCCACCAGTGAAAACTTTATAAGGCTGATGCTTATACCTCTAACCTCACACAATCCTTCCATATTTTTCCCCTCACCATTCATCCACACGTATTCATAACTCTTTTAGTAACCAGTGCGTCTGCCAGTTTATCATCAAAAAATATCTTTATGAATACGTCATCATGCGTAGACAACAATCACATTGAAATCAATAGTTTCCATCTAAACACTGACTTAGCAATGTTAATTGGGTACACTCTCTTATAAGGGCTCGCTAGGGTTGCCAACTTTTTTACTAAAAGTAAGGTATTTTTTTATCTGAGAAGAATATAAAACAGTATTTTAGAAAAATGAACAATATTTTGTTTGTTTAATATTTTAAATACATATTTTTGAGGCTCGACTGCCTAATTTACGGACTTTTTTAAAAAACTTCATACGCCTCAATTAAAACTAAAATTAAAAAAAAGACGTGTGGCACTCGGGAACTGCCGCGGTAAAGCTATTGCATTTTTATCAACTTATGCAATTATAATTATTTATTTATTTTATTTATGCAGTATTTTTTTTCCTTTGTTTTTTTTTCTTTGATATTAATTGAAATTACACTTTCACACATTGAATTGAATTTTGATTGATTGTTCACTCATTTGTTTTCTTATCGGTCACCACGCTCAAAAAACAAATGAGTGGGGGGTGTTAGGTTATTTCGTTACGGAATTTCTGGATTCGGTCTCCACGCTCAAGGCCCGCGATAGAAGCGGTGTTAAATAAGGAACAAACAATAACGAAAAACACCGACTTCCGAAATTAAAATTATTTTGATCGTTTTAGTGTTTTATTAGTGAAGTCGGTTATATTTTTTTTATAAAATTTTTTTTATTAACAGTATAATTGGCAACCCTAGCGCTCGCATTCACTGACGATTTGTTGCCAAATGACTCAACGGTGACGCCAAAAACGTCCCAGTGTTCTGGAAGATTCGCGAGTGACGGTTATAGGATGGTTACAGTCGTGTATTTACGTAATCGCATTAATGATTGTGTTGCCAGCAATTAATGTTTTACGTAGGACGAACGATGACGTAGGACGTAGAGCAGTGGTGACCGAGTCGTTACGGCCCCGACTTACCAGCTGTTGGTTGCGGGTTCAAACTGACCAGCCCCCCTAGCCAAGTTACAAACGTTTCGCTTGCGTCGAACGCTTCGAGTTGACCTTGCCGCCAATTCTTTTGTTCTGACCACGTGACTGAGCGTTGAGACGACGTCATTACCGTACATTTGAAGCTTTCTACAAGCGTTAACTATTGCAGATTAGCAACTTGGCTAGGGGTACTGGCGCTTTACTTTGTGTTATTTATTTCATCGCCACTGCTCTCAAAACGGTCTTGAGGAAACCCAGAATCGTGAGGAAACCGGCATGTCCTAGAATAAAAAATTCGAAAACATTTGACATCCATGAACCCGCATTGGGCCCGCGTGGTGAATTACTGCCCATTCCCTCTCCTATAGAGGAGGCCTGAGTCCCAACAGTGGGAAAATTATAAGGCCTACGATGTTCTATGCTAATGTTATAACACGTTCAATGCAGTACGAGGTCTAATAGGCCCCGTATGTATTTATTTATCAATAAAACACTATGCATAAAAGTACAGCGGCCTTAGTTTTCTACCTACCAGTCAACCTTAGGATGATGCAGAGATAAATAGTGGTAGGTGACCTTTTTTATACAAGGTGTCGTTTTGAAGCTGCAAAATATTTCAGGAGGTAATTATGTTAGTGATTCTCGACCCGAATCAATAATAAAATAAGTAGGTAATTTTTTTTTTTTTTATAACCGCGCTTTCTTTCACACACACAAACACGGAACAATAAAGGGCGTTTTCACACACACTAACTCGCAACGATAGTTTCATAAATAATGTATCATCCAATCATCATCCCGCACGCCACACCCTAGCCACGCCCCCGCGGCCATCGATCAATCGATTTAGTTTAGTGTAATTAAAAAATTAAATAACAAGTATTACTGATTATTGACCAGGTATCGTTTTTTTACATGATTATTTATGAGTTTTATTACAACCTCCTGAAATATTGTGCAGTTTTAAAACTGCACCTTGTATATTTTTGGGAAAAAATATAACATGGTGTAAAAATTATTGGAATTGATTCAGTTACTGATTCTAAACAAACTAATATTCAAGTTTCGCAAATACTAAAAATAATGTTGTTATTAGCTTAGAATACGTCATTATCACGTTATATATTTATTTAATACGTTTTTTTTCGCACATGTTATCTATCTTCAGTGTTATCTACACTTGTACAAACAACAAAATAATACTTTATAGACTAATTAAATAACTATTACTGCCACTTGTTCCACGATTTTAGCACGAAACCACACAGCTGAGGTGTCCGAGTGGTTAAGGAGTTGGACTTGAAATCCAATGGGTTATACCCGCGCAGGTTCGAATCCTGTCCTCAGCGATACTTTTTAAAAATTTTAGTTATAATTGAACTTGATTAATTGGTTTTAAACATGGTAAAATTTGTCTTTTTCTGTTAATGTATCAAAAATAGATAAAGAAACATAGTTTTTTTTTTGTTTTCAAGAGTTTTATTAAATACTAGCTTTTGCCCGCGGCTTCGCCCGCGTGGCATTAGGTAGGGACTTAAGGAATTGGGATAAAAGGTAGCCTATCTTCTTTTCCATGTCAAAGGCTTTAAGCATGACAAATTTCATCCAAATCCGTTCAGCCGTTTTTGCGTGATTAAGTAACAAACATCCAAACATCCACACTTTCACATTTATAATATTAGTTAGGATAGTTAGTTGTGTAAAGGCATTGAGAGAAAGAGAGAGAGAAATATTTTTATTTATTTTTAATAGCTAACCCGTAACGGTTAGGCGATTATCACACTGACACGCACCACGCAGCGTAACGCGTGAAAACGCTCCTACGCACGTATTTGCGGGAGTGCAGATCTGCATCATCGTGCAAGTTTTTTACGCACTCACGCGCGTAGCTGCGTCTTGTAAATTCACTTAGGTACGCACTCATTTCATACAAAATCACACACGGTACTACTAGACTCAGTGTGGCATACCATGCGTGTCGCGCCGCACCCACGCGCGTGAGTGCGTGTTTCTCCGCATGTAGGTGCGTGATCTGCATGAAAGCGCGTGGATGCAGTTTCAGTGTGTTGGACTGTGCGTGTTTTCTATACAAACGGAGATACTTACAAGCAACGCTAAGACACGCATTCACGCACTACGCTGCGGGGTGCGTCGCAGTGTGATAACCGCCTTAAAGTTGTTTATCTTTTGATATAGTCAACCGATTGCGATGAAACAAAGCCTAAGTAATATAGGTATATATATATTCCACAACTATCACACAACGCCGTCTAGTCCCAAGCTAAGCAAGGCTTGTGTTATGGGTACTAGACGACTGATAAACATACTTATATATTTCTAAATACATAAATATTATAGATAAATTACACCCAGACACAGAACAAATGATTATGCTCATCACACAAACATTTGTCCTGGGTGGGAATCGAACCCACCATAGCAGTCAGGGTCACTAACCACTAGACCAACACGCCAGTCAAATCTGCGTGTGTGACACACGTATGAGCAGTGTGGTTCCACCTTTACCGTGACAAGATAAAATGTCAAGCGTGCGAGCGAGAAAGAGGGATGGAGGATACCCATAGTTCCAACCCTTTAACAGTTCAGTTTGGGTCGTCAAATGGATCACATCAAAAGTACACCTCAGGTCGTTCGTTCATCAATAATTCCGTAAAACCAATTTATTGTGTATGCAAGACAAAGCAAGATAACTCAATCGTTTAATTATTTATGATTATGCTCATCACACAAACATTTGTCCAGGGCGGGAATCGAACCCACGACCTCCGGCATAGCAGTCAGGGCCACTAACCGCTAGACCAACAGGCCAGTCGAATATTATTAAGTTACACACAACTTTATTTATGTAGATAACTATTATAAAGTTCATCGAATCCGTAAATTTTACGTGACGCGCGCACAATTAAAAACTTCTACAGATTTATTTTAAATTACGTACCTAAAACACATAGGTACATTACAATGAGCGGCCTTATCGCATTCTGCGATCTCTTTCAGGCTTCCTGAAATGGACAATAGTTGCCTAGACAAGTTTAAGTTTAATTATTTAATCTGTGTAAATAAAAATGAATCACCGAAATGTAGGTCTAGTAAATGTGCTCTCGTAACTTCCAAAGACCGACAAACTCTGAAAAAACCGATCAAGTGTGAAAGTAGCAAAAAAAAAATACGTTTGTTGAACCCCACTTAAATATTGACTTTATTCTGGTTTTATTACTTGTTGTTATAGTCACAACAAAAATACATTATCTGTGAAATTTTGTCAGATTTCAGCTGTTGCTATAACGGTTCATGAGATACAGCGTGGTGACAGACAGACGAACAGGAGTCTTAGTAATCATCATCATAATTTCAGCCGAAAGACGTCCACTGTTGGACATAGGCCTCCCCCAAGCGTCGCCACAACGACAGATCCTGTGCGTCACACGTCCACCGCATTCTTCAGGCTATGTCGGTGAACCTGGTTCTCCTGCGGATATCTTCATTCCTGATGCAATCACGCAAGGAAACTCCGAGCATTGCCCTTGGTGTGATTGTAAGCTTTCTGATGAGGCCCATTGTAAGCGATTGTTTCAGTGGTCGTACACATACCGGCACGGATCTTGAGCGCTGGCTTCAAGTTACGCAGAAGTAAAATATCGGGTCTCTTTAGTGGTACGACGTGAGACGCGGGAGCGAGGAGTGTCAGTCTGTGTTAGTGATTGGCTCGCCGCGCCATCGTGTCATAGACGTCACTCGTGATTCGTTCCCTGCGCTTGTTGCATGTATCTAACAACGACGACGATTGGCTCGCCAATGTATGAAATGTGCAAAGCGATCCCCACTCTGATGCCGAGCGCTCAAGATTCGTGCCGGTGCCTATAATAGGGTCTCGTTTTTACCCTTTGGGTAAACCCTAAAAAAACAACTGAAATGACACCATCGACTTATATTCTAGTGATAGACAAGCCGAAAAGTTGAAACAAAAGTTCGCTGCAGCGCTACATTGGCATTATATCGTCTAACACAACTATTAAAACATGCAGCGCCAAGAGCTTTTAGACGATACTTTTTTCGCGACCAAAATGTCTTAAGGCTTATAGTCCCTTGAACCATCTGGCCGAAATTAAATGGTCACTACTCTCGTACCCGTCTTGGCGACAGTACGACTATCTGTGCATTTGTTTGCGGCCAGCTGCGCCCGGACAGAGCCCCGCTGACTTTTAAATCCATTTTCTATGCGAAATATTAATTGATTTACATATGCTCACTTTGAAGAATATTTAACCACCAATTTTTATGTCTAAAAACGTTTCTAAAGATCCAAGCCGTTTCGAAGGAGTAGGGAAAAGTAGCGAACGTGATGTTGTTGTATGTAATATTTTTTCTAGACAAAAGTATTAATCGCACAAAAAAATCAAATGTTGATAATGTTGTTCACGAATCTATAATAAACATATATTTTTTCAAACCTATTAACCTGGCCGTTACCGAGGAGTAGGCTCCAGAAAGTCATTGTTTTAAGGCACTTTTCGGACCCTTGGGCCTTATGAATTTCGTGGCACTTACGCGTTTCGTTCAACATAGTGTACAGACGACATTACACCTGAATCGACTGAAGTGAATGTTCGGCACTCCTAATCTAGTGCGTAGTACATGTACATGATAAAATAACACATAAACGTAACGTTTACCATGTTTATTAGTAAGAAAATGCTTTCCATAATTCCATATAAATGATACAAAATTCTAATATGTAAAACATAGGTACAATGACGCGATTACTTTATTATGAAACTGCTCACGATGTATCTTCGTCATTCAAATAGAATGGTAGACTTTGTTACATCATTATAATATAATTAAATTATACTAACTACTATTCGTACCTACATCAATCTTGAGTAGCATAAATTAACATCAATTATATTTAAATTAAGTGAGAGCAGTGGTGGCCGAGTGGTAATATGGTTCCGACTTACGAGTTGTAGGTCGCGGGTTCAAACCCTACCAGGCGCATTACTTTGTGTAATTTATTTCATTACCATTGCTCTCAAAACGGTGAAGGAAAACATCGTGAGGAAACCGGCATGTCCCAGAACCAAAAATTCTAAGACATGTGACATTCACCAACCCGCACTGGGCCCACGTGGTGGATTACGGCCCATTCCCTCTCCTAGAGAGGAGGCCTGAATCGAAGCAGTGGGAGCATTAAAAAAGGCTGATGATGATATTTTAATCATAGCTATTAACATATCATCATCATGCTATTAGCTTTTATTTATTATTTTTTGTTATTGTTATTTCTAAATACAAACATATTATAGATAAATTACACCCAGATACAGAACCAATAGTCGTGCTCAACACACAAATATTTGTCCTGGGTGGGAATCGAACCTACGACCTCTGGCATAGTAGTCAGGGCCACTAATCACTAGACCAACAGGCCAGTCAAAATAATAATATATAAAATGTATGGAGATCGACGCGCCAAGATCAGCGTGTGAGGCACACGTGTAAGCAGTGTATGCATTAGGTATTATAATAATTGCACATAACATACGATAAAAATCTATCACATAATCCAACTTAAAACTTCAAGGTAAATCGTATAATTAGCACTTCTAGGCACCAGCTTTAATACCACGTTCTAGAATTATCCACGAGCCATATAATTCACGAAATAACAGTTAAATACTAGAGAAACCTTGGAAATTATGTTTAATTGCACGTTTACTATGTTCGCGTAGCCACCGGAAATGCTCATAAGTGATATGGGTGCTCAAATTGCTCACTTCCTCTATGATTTTTTTTAATACACCTTTCTAAATTATCATGGTGTGTACACAAACTAAAGTGGTGTGGCGGTGGGTCCAATCGACACCTTCAAATTGGGACTGTGTCGATTGATCCCGAGGACCCAAACCGAGCCGGCCCAAACGACTACAGACCCCTAAAGTGTTTCTACTTTACACCATCGTGTATGGCGTAGCTACCAAGGGGCTAGGCAGGGGTTAAGAAGAGACGAATGAGGTTAGAATGACCGAAAGGCGGGGCAGGCGTGACACAAAGTAGGGCAATGCTCATAGTTCAACTGCCAATAGCAAACTTGCGATCTAAGTGTGCGTGGTCTGTCAGTTGCGTAATACGCGTTCGTATTGGTTTATTGCCTGTAGTGGAGTTAAAGGGTGGAAACAAGCGGGGACACTCTTTCATCTTTTCTGTGTAGAACGAAGTCACGTGGCGTGGATCAAGCGTAGCTCTACAAGTCTAGTTTCCATATAAAAAAGTATGGTGACCGACGCGCCCAGATCTTTTTTTTAATAATAATATTCCACAGCTATCACACAACGCCGTCTAGTCCCAAGCTAAGCAGAGCTTGTGTTATGGGTACTAGACAACTGATAAACATACTTATATATTTCTAAATACATACATATTATAGATAAATTACACCCAGACACAGAACAAATGATTATGCTCATCACACAAACATTTGTCCTGGGTGGGAATCGAACCCACGACCTACGGCATAGCAGTCAGGGTCACTAACCACTAGACCAACAGGCCACCTTTACCGTGACGTGATAAAATATCAAGCGTGCGAGCGAGAAAGAGGAATGTAGGATACCCTATATAGTTCCATCCCTTTAACAGTTCAGTTTAGGTCGTAAAATGAATTGCGTTAAGAGTACGCCTCAGGTCGTTCGCTCATCAATAATTCCGTAAAACCAATTGTGTATGCAAGACAAAGCAAGATAACTCAATCGTTTAATTATTTATTAATTAGTGACAAGGTCCAAACGGATTGACCATGTTAGTCACAGATTCTAGTCATTAATAAATCACCGAAACGAAGGTTATCAATCCACAATCTCCGTCTTAATGAATTTCAATTGTTTTTTTAAGGTTCCATATCTTAAAAGGAAAAACACGGAACCCATATAGGATCACTTTGTTGTCCGTCTGTCAAGACCCTATATCTCAAGAACGCGTGGAGCTATCGAGTTCAAAAACCAAAAATACACCGCTAAATTTTAATCGTTTTAATCCCGTGGAGGGTCGATCCGGTACATGAAACACTATCGATTTGTAAAGATAAAATAAAAAAATAAAGTACCTTTTTTTCAAAACTCGTAATAACTACTACCGACGGGTCATTGGACTTGCTCAGCTGACGTTTTCTTAAAGAAATTAATTTCGTACATGCGTAAATTATTACGAGTTTTGAAAAAAAGGTACTTTATTTTTTAATTTTACCTTTACAAATCGATAGTGTTTCATGTACCGGATCGACCCTCCACGGGATTAAAACGATCAAAATTTAACGGGGTATATACTCAGGTCTGCGGTCCCTTGAAGCTGTGAAAAAAAATACAAATTTCTGAGTTAACGAAAAAAAAGATACGGCTTACTAATGATAAGCATAAAATATAATGTCATAATTCACATTAGCATAACGGAATTCAGCATAATGATCATTAGGCATAAATGTTTTGCCATAACGCTTGTTGCCATAAATAGGTACTGCTATTTCGCACTTCTCAATCCCTTCCTTCTTAGTTTATCAAGGAAATTACTGACTCCCCGTGCTTCGCAAAGCACGTAAAGCCGTTATAAACCTAACCTAACCTATCCTTTGCATTATGCCAAAGTAACGCAGCAGTATTATTATGTATGCCAAAGTATTATTACGCAGCAGTATTTTTATGCTAATAAAAGTTATGCGAAAACGTTATGCCAAACTATATTATGCCTTAAAATTTTATGCCAACAGGGGTATTACCACATTTTACTCATACCAAACCTTCTCTTTGTCAACAGAAAGAAGATGCCATCGTTGTAACCGACAGCAGTTCACACGGACTCCAAGATGGCGGTCTGTTCGGCCGCGGTGATCATCGAGAAGGCCAACAAGTACTATGGCCACCCCGATAAGGCTGATTATAAGCCGGTGCTTAAGGACATGGACATGGTTGTTGATAGAGGAATCATGTAAGTACACAGAAAAACAATTTTAAACGTATTTGGAACAGAGTGTAAAGTCCCATAAACTTCCATTAAAAAAGGCAGGATCCTCCGAGGATCCTCCTGGTGGGCAACAGCCCGATAGATGATTTCGGGCTGTCGTACAATTGCCGAAACGGATTTTGAGCGCTCGGCGTCAGAGTGGGGATCGCTTTGCGCATTCCATACATTGGTGAGCCAATCGTCTTCGTTGTTAGATACATGCAGCAACGCAGGGAACGAATCACGAGTGACGTCTATGACGCGATGGCGCGGCGAGCCAATCACTGACGCTCCCCGCCCCCGCGTCTCACTTCGCACCACTAAAGAGACCGAATATTTGACTTCTGCGCAACTTGAAGCCAAATCATATTTATGTTCAAATCGTGCTACAAAAGAAAACAAACTCTATCTCTCATGCCCGGGGCTTGCGGTAGCTCGCCGTCTGCTACTCAAGTACGGACTGAGCCCGAGTAGTCAACGGCGTAGTATTCTTCGCCTCAAAGAGATGTCAGCAAAGCCACAGGGGCCTGGAGGACCGCTGCTAAGGCGCTATCCTAGGGCGACAAAATTTCCGAAAAGGAAACTTTACCCTTTTTTTTATGGTGGGAAAAATCATCCAATAACAACCCCCACTCATGGGCGGAGCGGGAGATAGTGTCAGACTCTTACTGACTAAACGACCCACCCTGTTCCTTCTAGCCTTCATACCGGGGCTCGAGTTCCCCTCCGGATAACCCTGGCCCCAGTAGGCTTCGACCCGGCTGGGTCCTGTGGCTGACAACTCCTTGAGGCGCGCGGGAACAGTGCGCGCCGTCGACGACTTAGGCTTGGTCCGGACAGTTACCGGACGGCCGGACAGCGAGCTACCCATTGCTCACTGTCCGCAAGCCCGTGCCTACGGTGAAACTTTACCCCTAGCCAAGTTGATTATCTGTAATCGTTAACGCTAGTCGAAAAGAATCAAATGTATAGGAATGACATCGTCTCAACGTTAAATCACGTGATCAGAACAAACGAATAGACTATTCATAGCCAAGTTCACATCGTTCACAATGATAGAATGAAATGTTATCGTTTCTACAATGTTCAACGCTATGTCCTTTGTTATACAAACGCTACATTGTAGAACGAGTGGCCGACTCAGGCGCGTCAACTTGACTACCAACTTATCGTTTTCTACAATTGCTGACACCGAGGCGTTACCGATTGGAGAACGGAATTCGATACGAAGCGATTGTAACTTGGCTAGGGGGGCCTTGTGGTCTTAAACGCGCAGGTATGGTTTTAGTCAGTAAAAGTCCAACTTAGTAAAATCTAGTAAAGTCTGTCTTAACTAGATTAGGCCTGCAGTAGCTCCTGAGATTAGTGCATTCAAACAAAGTCTGTAATATTTTTCTTGTAGGGTTTGTTATATTAGTAAACCTATATAGATTAGGGAGCGTTCAAGTATAACGTAACACAATTTTTGAAGATTTTAGACTCTCCCTCCCCCCCATGTAACGCACCGTAACATTTTTCTGTAACCCTCCCTCCCCCTCTCTAAACGTTACGTAACATTTAAGTGACCATTAAAGTCTCAATTATGTTAACGAAAGGTTAACCCAACTTAGGAAACAAAAATAAAAGTAACGTACAATACTATTGAGGGTTTTCCCGTAAACGAAAAAGGTTGCTGATTTGGAAGATTCTAATTCCCTAGCTTTTTTATTAAAATAAAATAAAAATATTATGTAACGCGTTGTTTAAATACTCCCCCTTCCGCCATTGTAACGCACCGTAACGTTTTACAAGAGGGGGGGTTCCCCCCAAATTGCGTTACGTAATACTTGAATGCTCCCTTTTAGTGTGTCGATAATAATTATGTCATCGAAAATTTTAAATATTTCTTTTCTGCCGAGCTCCAGAACACTCATAAAAATTCTACTAAAATAAATTATCTTCCACAGATACGGTCTATTAGGACCCTCAGGATGCGGCAAGACCACACTACTATCCTGCATAGTGGGCAGGAGGCAACTGGACAGTGGGAACGTGTGGGTCCTCGGTGGAAGACCCGGACAGAAGGGCAGCGGTGTGCCCGGACCCAGGGTCGGGTATATGCCGCAGGTACGTTTATCTTAACCCTATCATCTACTAGACGACACGGTTGCCATAAGGGTTAAGTTATGGAATGCTGTGCGGCGTGTCGCAGGATCAATTCCCGTTCGAAACAAATATTTGTATGGCTATCCAGACCGGGAACAACTGTCTGCAGGCCGTATAATTTTGGTTCCGTGCGGGAGGCGAACTCACGACACGCAGCGCTGCAGGCAATCGTTCAACCACTTAACCAACCATGCTATCACGTTATTTAATTAATTTAATTTAATTCAATATGCACCCATTGTTTTTTTAGAACAATATAGCCTATGTCACTTAGGAATAACGCATTTCTATTGGTGGAAAAATTTTAGCAATCGGACCAGTACTTCCAGAGATTACCTCTTACAAACAAAATAATATAAAAAAGAAAAACAAACTACCTCTTTACAATTTTAGTATAGACTAGCTGTGCCCGCGACTTCGTTCGCGTGGACTACAGGATTTTGAATTTATTTTTTCTAAAATAAAAGTAGCCTATGTTACTCCTTATTACGTCAACTACCTGCCAATAAAGTCCCGTCAAAATCGGTCCAGCCATTTCAGAGATTAGCCCGGACAAACGGACAGACAGTCAAAAATTGTAAAAAAATGTTATTTTGGTGTATGTACCGTATAAATGGTGTAAGGGACAGCCTTCAGGAAACGAAAAAAAATATCCGCCTCACCATACAAAATTATTAACTTGACTGGACAGTTTGTATGGAGAGGCTGAATTTTTTTTTGTTTCCTGAAAAAAATTTTTATGGTGGGTTGTTCAGTTTCGTCTACTGAGCAAGCCCTTAAAGTTTGTGGAGGGCTGTCCCTTACACCTTGTATATATTCATATGCATGTAGTAAAAAGCAGTTATTTCAATATTACAAACAGACACTCCAATTTTATTTATATGTATAGATTCATAGGAGTGTAACCACTATCTTAGCTGTTGGTAAGCGATGATGTAGCCGACGATGGATCACGCTTGCCTAGAAGTAACCTATTCACTCTTGACTCATATTCTCACACTTACCAACGAAGTTATCAACAAATATTTTCTCTATATCCCAGGACATAGCATTAGTCGGAGAATTCAAAGTACGTGACGCCATATACTACTTCGGCCGGATCTACGGCATGCAGATGGAGAAGATGGAGGAACGGTTCGAGTTTCTATGCAACCTGCTGGACCTGCCCAGCGGGAACCGCCTCATCAAGACCCTGTCCGGGGGACAGCAGAGGAGAGTGTCACTAGCTGCTGCCCTGGTGCATGAGCCTGAACTCCTCATATTGGATGAACCGACGGTGGGACTGGATCCGGTGTTGAGAGAAAGGTCAGTTAGCTTTTATTTTATAGAGAAATGGACTTAATGACGATTTGGACACACCTTAAATAGGGTGACTGGTAATTAGTGTACGATTGGTACTTAAACACGTGATTGTGCTCATGATAACCAACAACTTTTACTATGGGAACAAACCTGAAATCGCGAAAAAAAAATCAGCTGTTCAGTACATTTATGGTTGCCTAATGTACTGAACAGCTGATATTTTTTTCGTGGTTTCGGCTTTGCTCCGATAATATTATTTTTTTTTGTTATCATGAGCACAATCACGTGTTTAAGTACTTATCGTACACTAATTGCCAGTCACCCTATATTATATTTTAAAAGCTTTTTATCTGACTGTAGGTACTAAACAGTGTGTCCGGATTGTCAATTAAATAAATGTGCCAATTTGGACACTGTGTCCGAATAATCTCTGAGTTCCTCACCAATAACTAGATTCAGGATTTTGAATATTTGATTCCTAAGGTCACATAGGACATGTATGACGCCAGACTTAGATGTCGCTACACCATAATTGCACGTGTGCGCATTAAACAAGTACTATTTATCAGTCTCAGCGCCATGTAAGCATTTACTACAGAAGCAGGCCATGTGGGCAGTGCGGGTCACATACCTACATTTTTATGCAGCTAGCCACACTACAATTGAACTAACTTATGTAGCAAGCCATGTGGGCCGCTGGTGGGATACGCTGTGAACATAGGTCACGGCGTATCACGCCAACCAGTCGCCCAACAGGCCGGGTGGTACACTGTGATCCCACAAATTCATATTGGTTTTTTGTCATTGACTTGCTACATAATAAGTAAATGTATTAAAAACGCTACATTGCGTGCGGAGATAAGCTATACAAAATCATATTGACTTGCAATAAAATAATTTATGTGGGCGGCCGGCCGACCATGGCGCTGAGTGTGTTAAAACATCGCTCAAAGTTTATGTTTTTACACTATTACGTGATCATTCTTATTCAAATTAAAATAACAAATGACAACATATTGACACTAATTCTATTAATTATATCTACAATTTGACAATAAATAATAATGCTATTATACTAAGAGGAAATGTAAATTATCACTGTATAATTTGGTAGGACACGTGCAGTTTTTTTACTACTGTATTTTTTTTTTGTGAATAATGTTTTGTGTCAAAACTATTCATTTTTAAAGTATGATTAAAGACTGTCAAAAGGATTGTTGTCAGTAATAATTTGGACAAAAAGCTTAAGTACTGTGTATGTATACTTATAATGACGCATTATATATTTAGAAAAGACACGACTCTAAAGAAAAACGGTGTGAAAAACTAATGCCATCGAGTACCTCTTAAAGTTGTTCTGGTTGAAATTTGGTCAAAGGATTAATATACAAGGATGGACAAAGTTAAAAATTAGGATCATCCCGATCCTAATTTTACAATGTATTACAATTTTATGTTATAAAATTTTAATTTTACAATAAAAAATTTGTAAACATTATATAACTTTTTCCGCTTTTGGTGGAGTGAGAGGGAGTATCAGGCTTTTACTGACTAAAACCCACCTGTGTTTCTTCAATTACCTTTATTTGCGAGGCCTGCGGTAACTCCTTCAAAGAATCCGCCGCGTGGAATCTTGAGCTTAGTCCTTACCGAACGACGAGCTACGCATGGCTCGCCGTCCGTGGGAAATACGAAAATGGTATCATGTCATAGTAGAGAGCAATTTAACCTTTCAAATAAAGTAGAGACACAATAGACAGACAATGGAGAGCGAATGCCGGCGTTCGCTTGGGGTTTAACCTTTCGTATGCCGTAATTAGAGACACAATTAAAAAAGACGTGTGACACTCGGGGACTGCCGCGGTAAAGCTATTGCATAGCATTTTTATCAACTTATGCAATTATAATTATTTATTTATTTTATTTATGCAGTATTTTTTTTCCTTTGTTTTTTTTTCTTTGATATTAATTGAAGTTACACTTTCACACATTGAATTGAATTTTGATTGATTGTTCACTCATTTGTTTTCTTATCGGTCACCACGCTCAAAAAACAAATGAGTGGGGGGTGTTAGGTTATTTTCGTTACGGAATTTCTGGATTCGGTCTCCACGCTCAAGGCCCGCGATAGAAGCTATGCAATAGCTTAAAAGTTATTGTGTCCCGCGTGGATCCACGTTCCGGCCATACAACGGGTTAATGAAAATGTCTACTCAACATACGGAACTCACCTAACGTAGTGTAAACTTTATCTTAAAATTCATAATTTACGCAATATGAAACTTAAAAAAATAAATTTTCATCTTATAACATAATAACGTGTGAATTGTCGCGACGATTTATCAGAGTACAAAAGAGCTCGCCAAGGTTTTTTGTACAGTAACATATGCTAATGAATCTTGAACTTTAGAGGGAAAACGACATTGAACATAAAATATAAATTAATTTAATAGCTATTTTGAGTTATAGAGTTTTTTTAGATTTCGTTGTGTTGAAATTTGTAGTTACGTTTGAAAAAATACTTGTTTAAATTACCTGCTCGATAATGCACTTTTATATATCATGTTTATTTCTTAATTAATTCTTTATGCACACAAGCCTACCATATTGTCTCTGCACCACCCTAGGTTGAGTGGCAGAGAATGCCTAAGGCATTAAGTCCGACTATGTTCTTTGTGTTGCATGAAGATTAAATAAATTATAAACAAGAGTACAGAGGCGGAATTAATGTGTAAACGATACTGTAAGCAGAGTTGGATATTAGTCCTAAGAAATATGGCGAATCAAATGGGTTTTGAGGCTTTAATTTGACAAATTTCGGTAAAGTGGAATGTCCCATTTCAGCTCTACTATTTCTGTGACATAATATTGTTCCAATCACACTCAAAACTAAATAAAACTGAAAATGTTGACTTCAGCGCCATCTAGCGGGAAAATGGCCACGAACAACCCGTAGCAATCACCTTACATTTTCTAACAGCCAACTTTTGTGTAAGGCAGAGACAATTGTGGTAGAGTCTGTCTAATAAGTTAAACGACTTGGGTAATTATTAGGATTTAATGAAATCTGATGTAGTCAACACGGGTTCAATAATCAAGGTTGATTAAGAGATAGAGATCATTGTTTACTAACAGAAGAACCTTATGAAAAGTATAGAATATAAGTATTTTTAAATGATTAAATATTATACAAAATGCCCAAGTCAGTTGACTTATTAGACAGACTATAGGTGCAATATTATAAAATTCTTTATAAAAATGCATAGGTACCTATAAAATACGAACACACTATATATAATATATATATTTATATTTACTCAAACTACAACGAAGAGAAAAAAAATGAAAAAGAATACCCGAATCCTATATCATAGGTACAGTCCTCACCTAAAGCAAGTCATTCTGTCTCTAAGGATCTAATTAATATGAGCGTTCCCTAGGGAATAATGAGATTTGAATTTGTAACTTCAAAAATATTTGAAAATAAAACTACCTCACAATGCTCGGGAGTTAATTATGTGTATAAATCTCTCACTGCGTTCGGGAATACTACTTAGCAACCTTCGTTGCTTTCGGAATTCGGTTCGTGGGGCTTTTTGGACCGGAATCTTGGTCCCAACTTCCAGCAGTAAAAACTATTTTTTTTTTTAGTAGTATTTTGGGACCACAAGGAATAAGGGTCGTGGGCTCTTTGGACCGGGATCTTGGTCCTAACTTCCAGCTGTAAAAACTATTTTTTTTTTAGTAGCATTTTGGGACCAGGAGGAATAAGGGTCGTGGGCTCTTTGGACCGGGATCGCGGTCCCAACTTCCACCTATGAAAATAGTATTTTATTAGTAGTATTTTGGGACAAAAATAAAGTGAATACAGTTTTTATGTTGTGGACCTAAAACACTACTCAAATAATGCCGACCCCGTAATTAAACATACCGCCCGCGACTTTAAGACACTGCTTCATCCCCTAGTCGCGTAATCTACTATTTTCCAATTTGGAAAAATTTCAAGTCTTCAAGTCGGGAATTTCTTAATGCGTGTGTCCGACTCGCACTTGACCGGTTTTTTCAAATCTTCAAATCAAATATACCTAGAGAGTTCACAATTTTACAAACGCTCTTAAAACAATGGAGCCATTGTCTTAGAAGCGTTTGTGAACTCACTGTGCTGACACAATCAAAACATGCTGTGACAGTGCCCACTGGCCCAAAACCTTCCTTTCTTTCTAAACAATACGAAATAACATAGCCCAAATAACATAATAAGTATTGTCTCACCACGGTCGTCCATTGTTTTAAATCACAATGAGTGTAATCACTGATAGCTATCTGGTTGTCCATCGGAAAACAATTATGTCATACTCTTTAGAATTTCTTTTGATAAAGTTGACTTACGTGGTAGTAAGTTCTGTGTCAGGGCTGCGAGATAGTTTGGAAGGGTCCTGGAACACAATGGACAGCTTACTAAACACGTGTGGTTTTACTCAGTAAAAGTCTGTCACTCTCTCTCGCCATGGCCGGATTAGCCACGTAGCAAGAACCGCCGATCTGGGCGCGTCGGTCTCCATACATTTTATATGGGAACTAGACTTGTAGAGCTACTCTTGATCCACGCCATACGTACTACGTACCATCAAAGACACTTCTGCCTGACCACCACTAAGTTCATTTTTGCTTGCACTCGAAACGAAAACTACAAAGGGTTTGGTGTGGCGCAGGATTCAAGCGAATTTTTTTTAAGTGATCAGGCAGAAATGACCTCGATGGTAGAATTCACATGTGCGTCGGTCTAATGTAGTTCTAGCTTTAATATGCTTTACTAGGCACGAAAGATTCTCGATTTGGTATGTATGTGCCTATTAATGGTCAGCTGTCCAATCACTTACCAGCTTATTTAAATAGGTAGCTCAAAGAACGACAAATTAACCGGAACTCTCTGAATGTGATGAAACTCTTTATTGTAAGTAAGAGGAAAATGTTCCGTCACGATTGCACACCTTGATTAACTCATTGACGTTATGAAATGATATGACTGAAAGTGAAGGTCATTGATGTCATAGCGGTAGCCATAAAATTGACACCAGTCTTACAAAGGGGTATCGTGTTTATTTATTTATTTATATTAAGGTAGGTACTAAAACGACTTATTCACTAATTACGTATTACAAAAAATAATTACAACATTACATATTTCATTTACATATATCAATTATTGTGGTGAACTTGTTACACAGCTTAGACATAAATAAAAAAATACATACATATTAATGACATCCATCATAAGTGTGCTTTTAAAATAAACTAATTATTATTATAAGTTACAAATTGAAATAAAAATTTAAAAAAAAGACGTGTGGCACTCGGGGACTGCCGCGGTAAAGCTATTGCATAGCATTTTTATCAACTTATGCAATTATAATTATTTTATTTATGCAGTATTTTTTTTCCTTTGTTTTTTTTTTTCTTTGATATTAATTGAAGTTACACTTTCACACATTGAATTTAATTAATAATTTATTTAATCAACACTTTCAATTTTACATTTTTCTCTATAAAGTTTTCACAGATTACATTGAATGGCAAACTGCATAAGAGATAACGTTGTCGACTGTACTAGTATGAACTGTGACACAGCCGACAGAGACCTCCTCCCTATTTATTATAATTTATACAATAATATTTTAATTAATTTAGTGCAATTTAATACAATTTGATTTAATAAAATGTCAAAATAAAAAGAAAAATAAAAATACTGAACAATAACAATAATAATTTGTAAACTTACTTACTGACTACAACCCAAAGTTAAACAATTGGCCAAAAACTTGATTAAAAAATGCAAAAAGATAGGCGGGACTGGAGATTCGAACTCAGGTCGCCTTGCTTCTGTTTCGGACAAGTTTCTAAGTCGGCTATTTGTACTTTGCAATGAGTGACGAAATTAAGGATCTATGTTTACTAATTCTGCCACGCTCAAAAAACAAATAAGTGGGGGGTGTTAGGTTATTTTCGTTACGGAATTTTTGGATTCGGTCTCCGCGCTCAAGGCCCGCGATAGAAGCTATGCAATAGCTTAATAAAAACTAAAAATAAAATTGATATTTGAAATAAAAAAACTTAACTAGCTCAGTGTAGTCACTTTTATAGAAAACAGTGTGGTCGCTTTATAGAAAATACTGGTATTCCGCTGCATCCGGTTACACTTGAAACCGACCTAAAAAATGTTGCACATATAATCATTTCAGCCAATATACGTCCACTGTTGGACATAGGCCTCCCCCAAGTGTCGCCACAACGAACGTTCCTGTGTGTCTCGCATCCATCGGTTTCCCGCAACCTTTACAAAGTCACCGGTCCACCTTGTAGGAGGCCTTCCAACGCTGCGTCTACCAGTACGCAGTCGCCACTCCAGAACCTTTCGGCCCATATAGAACAGGGTAGGGTTGCACATTTATAACAGGGTAAAAATATTCGGTACTCGCAGACCGAATAGGCGTTGTCCTGTCTTGAACTGTCAAAAGCACGAACTGGCAAACGCACGATCTTTCAAATGCACGAAAGTAAAAAAAAAGCTGTGTGCAAATCTACTGCTGTAACTTTCTTCATTTTTCGTTCCTTAAGAACCTTCTACAAAGTATTAGAAAACATACAATAAAAAATAAATAACGATTTGACCTACAAAATATACACAAAAAGATTAATAAAAAATAGGTCTAGCCGCTTCGGAAAATTTCGATAACAAACACTGCAACACGACATATTTATATATTAGATAGGTATATTAACACCTACAGATATATATATTTATAGATTAAGATTACATTATTTCTTTTGTTACATGTGTGTGATATTATGACTCTTTTCACACTCAGTCGAGAATGATATAAATATAACTTTTAGTACACACAATAATTTCGCACGTCTTTATTTATTATTAGCTGCTCGCTACTTGCGACTTTGTTCGTGTATTTTAATAATATGACTCTCATTTTTAGGGCAATCGTGTAAAAAATGTCTTCTATTTTGGAGATGCCAGGAAAATTCCCGCAGAAAAATAAAAATTTATTTTGGGTTACTTATTATAACATTAGCTATAACCCAGTGAAAGTCCTACCAATTTTTTTTCATCTTTTTTGAAGTACTTTGTAAGCCTGTTAGTGGAAAAATTAAAAGCAGCCAAGTTACTCCTTGTAACATCTGCTAACCGTTAGATACAGTTCTGTTAAAATAATCTAAACAAAAATTTATAAAAATATATTTTTTGTTATTGACATCGCACTATATACTTTCATAATTATACATTTGGTAAAAAAATAATATTGTGATGCTACAAACAGACTCTTCAATTTTATTTTTATGTGAAACATGCACATTGCCTTGAAGCTGTATTTTCTCTGACAAGGCTACCAAAACATTTCGCATTAATAAACATAATCTTCAAAATGACATTATGTCTTCTTATTGCCAAGGTTTTTTATGCAAACAAATTAAGTCAAAATATCAAAAGTCATCTTTAGCTCTAATTAAGCTTAAATTAAAATGTTCATAACGAGATAAGGGTCGCGGAGCTCTGTGGATCGGAGCCGCGGTCAAACTTCCACATAAACCACAAATAAAACAAACACAGTTTTTTTTTGATAACTTTTCTTTAATGTTTTTTTCCTTGTGGTCCCAAAATACTACTCAAAAAATCATAATTTTTATAGGAGGTAATTGGGACCACTGTCTTGGTTCAAGGATCCAAAATTCTTTCACTTGAAATACATTTTTTGCCAGCGGCTTCACCCGCATGAAATTAGAAAATATTCCCAAGGGAACATGTTCTCTGGTTCAAAATGTGAGCTACTTTAGGACATGATCTAGCCGTGTATTAAATTTCATTGCAATCTGTTCGGCTGTTTGAACGTGGCAGAAGTAACAAACATACACATAATTATATGTACAATACTTGCCTTTATAATATTAGTGTTTAAAACTTACAATTATTTCAAAAGTGCCTGTAAATGGTTTATTTAAAATAATATGATTTGAATCTTTCAATTCCTAATTAAGAGGACTACGGGCCCTAAAGTGGATTGCATACAAAAGATGTGCAAAGATAATAAAATGCTTCTTATTTTGTAAATATTGGGTACTTACAAAATATGAAGCATTTTAGCAATATACAAAAAATCTATAGGTTTGATCATGAAATTAAAACACTACTCGTATAACATGTCGTTTCTTGTAGAATAATCTGACAAACAACTATTAATCCGTTTTGTAAACGGTACCAGTAATTACAATTTTTTTCGTGTTTTTTTTCTATTTTACTATATTAGCTGTATTATGTTTTGAAGAATATTTTTTCTGATTCTGTTTACTGCAAAATGCAAAAAAGCTGCATTATGCATGCAATAATTACATAATCCTTAAGGTATAAATTAATTATTCTGTAAACATTTAAAACTTTAAAAGTAAACAAACTTTTTTGGTAATTTAATTTAATAAATAAATCCAATTAAAAACAATATTAGTACTTCATTTGGTGTTACATCCAGCTAACCTCTAAAATAAGACCTCTATATAACCTAATAAAAATGATAAATAATTGCAACGGAAGTAACCTTCGCGAAATCTTATAAAGTCACCGATTTGAACATGTTGATGACCTATACATGCATGTTAACTTTGCAAGTCAAATATTTCTCATCCTTGATGAATCAATGTCAAGAGAAACCAACATGGCTGACCCTATCGCGGTACTAAATACTGCGAAATGGTTTCTCAATTCAATTCACATGTCGTAAAACTCAGAAATAACACTGGTTATTCCAAGAGCATAATTTTATTTTTTTGAAGAACTTTGTAGGCTGCTTTAATCATTCATAAATTGATTCTTAGTAGACATTTAGTTGACGTTTCTCGGCCACCGCAGACGCGGGCATAAGAACGACGTCACAAATTCTTATGTCTATGGTTCTTCGCCCTTCAAGCTGGAATCGACGGTGCGTTGTGTTCTACGCGTACATGAAAAAGATGTCAGCAAAATCGACAAGACCCAGTAGGGGTGATGCCTTTAAAGAGTGGCTGGAAAGACCTCACTGCGTCCCATCTTCCGCATGACGCAGGTCCTCATCGGACATGGTCTGTTAGGGAGATTCCTGCACCAGATTCGTAAGAAAGAATCGCCCGGGTGTTACCACTGTGTAGACCTCCTGGAAGACACGGTGGAGCAAACGGTAAAAGTATGCCCGCTTGGACAGAGCATCAGCGAATCCTTGTGGGAGCGATCGGCGGCAACGGCAAGGATCTCTCGCACCGGGCCTTGATATAGGCCATAGTCCGGAGCGAAGAAGAGTGGCAGACAGTCGCCTTCTTCTGCGAAGCACTAATAAATATTTTTTATGCATATCCCCCATACTCATGCTTCTCCAGAATTGTCCAGAAAGTAATTCATTCGTGTTTACTTATTTATCGACAATTACTATTACATCTTTACTTGGGTGCTGTAAGTTGTTCAGTGATGCACGTCAGCCATTGTTGCCAAACCTGAGGTTATCTCGTCACTGCTGTGATCGCAATCCGTTAGGAAATAGCGATGATGTGACAAGTTTTTTTTATTTAGGCCACCTGCTGATTGGTGATATTATTTGAGAGGATGAAATAAATTTTCAGTCTACGTTTTGAGTCCGAAGTAAAAAATCATGGGCCGATACTCTGCCTACTAAAACGCATTATTTTAGTAAGCAGAGTATCGGTCTATGGAAACTATCAAAATGTATAGAATTCACAACAGTTTATATGTGAGACCATAGTCAATGTTGTCTTAAATCTAATATTACGCATAATATTCTTAGAACCTAAAGGCAAAAGCTTTCGCCCGGAGTAATCCAAAAATTCAAAGAACAAAAAATAAAAATGGCATGCAAAATATGCCTCGTGCACCTACACCATTCTGCTCAGCCATTTTGAAGGGAACAGAATGACGCAGCACCACCATCAGCGAAAAGTTTGAGTGAGCATCCAAGGAAGGACATACAACAAAATAAAATAAATTATTGAGTAACAATAAACGCAAAATCACAACACACAAAAATAATAACCTTCAGGACCAATCTGGAAGTAAAATTGGGTAGTGGGGCTCTCTGGACCGGGACCGCGGTCCCAATTTCCACCTAAGGAAAAATATTTTTTTAGTACTACATATTTCGGGACCACAAATAAAAATAAAAACAGTTTTTTTGGTATTAGTTGTTTAATACCTTGTTCTTTATGGTCCCAAATAGTACTCAAAAAAATATTTTTTTAATAGGCGGAAGTTAGGACCACGGTCGGGGTCCAAAGAGCCCACGACCCGTAAAATTATACTATCTAATAAAAAAAGGTTTTTTTATTATTATTATCTTTTTATCACCCCATTGGAATATATTCCCCCTGGACACGAACTACAGTGGCCAATTTGGAAATCTCTAAACCGACTACGTACCCAGGTTGGCTGCTGTAAAAACAATCTGGCCAAATGGGGTTTGCTCGACCCATCACTAACACAGAGCCAGTGTGGAGCCTCTCCACAAGACATGCGCCACGTGCTATGCTGCCCATCCTGCGTGACGACCTGAAGTTTTCAGGATCTATACGAGGCCAACAATAGAGCTGTACAGGTTGCCAAATATTGGTCAGAAGAAGCATCGACACGAAAAGAAGAAGAAGAATTGATAGGCTCGCGTTTGACCACTATCTCACCTGATGGTAAGTGATGATGTGGCCGACGATGGAACACGCTTGCCTAGAAGTAACCTATTCACTCTTGACATTTCAAATGATGATGATGATGATGATTCTTGGATTTTTCAAATCGAGTCATAAATAATAAATTTCTAAGATAAAAAAAAAAAAATATCGTATTGAGAATCTGCTCCTTATTTTTGAAGCCAGCCAAGCAATTAAAAGTTGTTCAAACATAATCGATATTATTTTAAACTAGAATTTCATCAATATGGACAAAAACCAGATTTCCGAGATAGTCAGAGACTAGTCGTGACAAAACGAGACTGGCTTTCAAGTTTCTACTAATAGCAAAAAATAAAATATTTTATCATCATACTACTAAACGCAGGAATACTAAAATTGTTCTGTAACCTGCGATCATCATCATCATCATCATCCTTTTTAATGTTCCCACTGCTGGGACTCAGGCCTTCTCTCTAGGAGAGGGAATGGGCCGTAATCCACCACGCGGACCCAGTTCGTGAATGTCACAATATGTCTTCGAATTTTTGGTTCTAGGACATGCCGGTTTCCTCACGATGTTTTCCTTCACCGTTTTGAGAGCAGTGGTAATGAAATAAATTACACAAAGTAATGCGCCTGGCTGGGTTCGAACCCGTGACCTACAACTCGTAAGTTGGGGCCATTACCACTCAGCCACCACTGCTCTAACAATAAATAATGTAACCTGCGATAACAATAAATAAAATTTATGCAGTGCAAGAATACAATCTTTAAGATTAGTTTTACTTCAAACTTACATAAATTAATGTAAAATTGAGATATTATTAAAAAAAGTTCCCACTGCTATGACACGAACACAAGCCTTCTCTCCCTGATTACTTCGGTACGCCTTTATCCTTCATGCGGGCGTAGTGCACTACTATTTTGATGGAAGTCACATGGGGTGGAAAGGCGTAGTCATATTTAAAAAAAAACCGGCCAAGTGCGAGTCGGACTCGCCCATGAAGGGTTCCGTAGCAGCACTAGATTTCGTTCAAACCAATTTTCGTTGGCAGTTTTTATAGTAATGTACATCATAATTTTTTTTTAGTTTTATCATTCTCTTATTTTAGAAGTTAGAGGGGGGGGACACACATTTTACCACTTTGGAAGTGTCTCTCGCGCAAACTATTCAGTTTAGAAAAAAATGATCTTAGAAACCTCAGTATCATTTTTGAAGACCTATCCATAGATACCCCACACGTATGGGTTTGATGAAAAAAAAATTTTTGAGTTTCAGTTCTAAGTATGGGGACCCTCAAAATTTATTGCTTTTTTTCTATTTTTGTGTGAAAATCTTAATGCGGTTCACAGAATACATCTACTTACAAAGTTTCAACAGTATAGCTCTTATAGTTTCGGAAAAAAGTGGCTGTGACATACGGACGGACAGAAAGACAGACAGACAGACAGACATGACGAATCTATAAGGGTTCCGTTTTTTGCCATTTGGCTACGGAACCCTAAAAAGATGGTATGTGGTAATGCTCAACTTTCTCAAAGAATGCCATTTTTGAAAGAAAAATAGGACGGTACTTAAGTCATCTAAATTTTTAAAAATATGACTGCATTTCCTTTACATTCTGCATAATATGACTAGGACTTTTATTAAGTTTCACGAACTAGTCTTTTTGATCAGAAAATCCTGATGTGATATGTTATACTTTCATCATCATCATCATCCATCTCATCATCATGTTCCTTGCAATATTACAATTAGAATAAAAAATATTTTTCCTCCCATTACTTACTACAGTTTACCAAAAGATAACCATCGAACCAAGATAAAAAAACACTATCCATAATCAACCATTATCACATCAGCATCAAAATCAGCAACGAAGCATGCAACCGTTGCGCAAACGCAAGTGATTACGATCGATTACAACAGCCGAGCGTTGCCGACAATTGACGACCGCGACATTGCCAAGCTACTGACACAGAGTGGAATGTTCCTCTTAAGGCCTCTGCCAGGGCGAAGAGCGAGCGCGGGTGTTAAGGCCAGGTTCTACTAATTTTGAACTTTTTTTAAACCTCTGGACTCCACAAATATAAAAGAGTACGCACGAGCAAGAGACAGACTTGGTGGAATTAAATTGTAACTGTAACTTCTCCCGCTCTGGGTGGGGCGAGAAGCAATGTCAGATTCTTACTGACTAAGATCCATCCGCGTTCTTTCAGTAACCTTTTGCGATTCAGGGCTGCGGTAGCTCTTTTAAAATGTCCCGAGGCCCTGGCTACAGTTTTACCCTGAGGAGAGTTTCCTCAGGGTACTTGGAGCTTCTTCATGGTGTCTAAGCCTCTACTGCCCGCTCGATAACAATTCGAGGTGCACTGTAACCAACTAATAGAAAGAAAGAAAGAAAGAAAACTATTTTATTTGGCATACACACTCGTAGATACACACAATGTAGTAACAACACGTAGACACTAATAAATTATTATAATTGAAAAAAAAAGAGACAACTAACAATGTGTGTCTCAGGGCGGCGCCAAATAGGTCCAGCAATAATGCCAGACAACTACATGGTAGTTGCCTGACGCTGGTTTTCTACTGAATCTTATTTATTTCTATTAACCTAATCGTGCCCGCGCCCACTCTCGTCACTAAACAAGGCCTTAGCTACACGTAATTAGATGCAGCGGCAAATATTGCCACATTTGGCAACAAACTATACCTACTGCCTCATCGTCTATTAGTCTCAAGCGGTACAATTGCCAAAACGGATCTTGAGCGCTCGGCGTCAGAGTGGGGATCGCTTTGCGCACGGAACAGTAAAAACAGTGGAAGTAGCTTGAGAAAATGTTTGTTCCAGAACCGGTGTCGCCAAACTCATACATTTACAATTCACTCTTACTGCAAACCTAAAAATTTGATTGGCTGAAAACAAAAACCGGGCGTAGACGAAATGCAAAAAAAAATTTATACGAAATGCAACTTTAATTTCAAAAGTTTAAGATCAAATTGACAAAAACAAGAAAGAAATACATCTTTGACTACCAAGTACTGCCACTCGTCGCTAGATGGCATTGTTCAGTATTTAATATTCAGTATGAACTGTAACAACGTAAAGATAAGATTGGTATTTGAATGGCGTATCACTGACGCGAATGCGCTCGCTGCTACTCAGATAGGGAAGTCACCTTATTCGATCGAAATATGTATCGATTGTATGAAAACGTATTTAAAACATATCATGCAAAAAAAAATTGTATGCGATAGTGTGATAGTATTAAAATTATGAAATTAATATAATTAAAGGCAATTTTTAAACGTAGTAAAAAGGGTATTTATTTTCATAGTACATCAATTATCATCATCTCAGCTGAAATCATCGTCATCGCCCACTGCTAAACATAAGAATATTAAGTATAATTCAAACACCCTATGTTGTTCCTAACTCTTTAACTAAATTTATTTAAAATACATCACAAATATCATACCACAATTTTTTATTTTATTATATTTATTAATTTAATAATTATCTGTATTATATTACTTACAAAAACTATTAAACTATAATATGTATTTTAAAAAGGCAATGTAATACATATTATACATATCGATTGATTTTATCGATAAAGTCACGCACTATTTGGATAGCGTCAAAAGTATAGGTAGACTAACGAATATTCCAGAAAAGCTAATAACCGAGAAAAGAAAATCAACTTTGTTGTGATGTCACTAAGGACTAGTTTTGTTTGTATATCCTGCGCAATGTTTCACGTAATTTTATTTTTTCATTTTATTAAAATAAATCCGAAAATAATACTTTTCGGTGGTATGATATACCTCAATGAGTTAGATCTTTAGTCTAACTATGGTTTTTAAAGTACAGTATGGGACAATAAGGCATTTTAATATTATTTTTCGTTAATTATTATGTTGCACAGTCTAGTTAAAGAATGAGAGCGCTTGAACAGCTAGTATGCAACGCGTTTCTTAGTAGCGGCGACAGTGCCACGCCTACTTACTTCTTCCACTGTTTTTACTGTTCCGTGGCTTTGCGCATTCCATACATTGGCGAGCCAATCGTCGTCGTTGTTACATACATGCAGCAGCGCAGGGAGCGAATCATGAGTGACGTCTATGACGCGATGGCGCGGCGAGCCAATCACTGACACTCCCCGCCCCCGCGTCTCACTTTGCACCACTGAAGAGACCGAATATTTGACTTCTGCGCAACTTGAAGCCAGCGCTCAAGATCCGTGGCGGAAATTGTAAAGCTGGGTATGAGGTCGATGAGCTCTAGGTAATCTGACATTGTGCTGCAGGACTGTTTGAACGTTAAGGGCAACTAAGGCGGCTATCACACTGTCACGCACCACGCAGCGTAGCGGGTGAATGCGTGTCTTAACGTTGCGTGTAAAAAATGTAACCGTTTGTATAGAAAACACGCACAGTCCAACATACTGAAAAGGCATCCACACGCGTTCATGCAGATCACGCGCCTACATGCAGAGAACCATGCACTCACGCACGTGGGTGCGGGGCGACTCGCAAGGTAGCATACTGAGTCTTGTAGTGCCGTGCGTGATTTTGTATGAATTGAGTCAGAGCCTGCGTGAATTTACAAAACGCACCTACGCGCGTGATTGCGTAAAAAACTCGATGATGCAGATCTGCACTCCCTCAAGTACGCGCGAAGGTGCGTTGACACGCAACAATGCAGCGTGATGCGTGGCATTGTGATAATTGCTTAACCTTTCGTATGCCGTAATTAGAGACACAATTAAAAAGTTATTGTGTCCCGCGTAGATCCGCGTGCCGGCCATACAACGGGTTAAGGGAACACGGGGTAACTAGCTGTGTGTGTGTGTGATTTAGCAGCATTTTTGGCTCCTGCTCCGGTCCTATTAGTTGTTATCATCGTAATTTCAGCCAACAGTCGTCCACAATTGGACATAGGCCTCAAAGTCAAGTCAAAGTCAAAGCATTTATTTCAGATAGACCATTTGCAGGCACTTTTGAATAGTCAAATGTCGGTCAGTCCAAGAAAAGTGAAGCTAAATTGCACGTTCCAAAACGTAGATCTCTATGGAGAAGAACGTGCAAGAAACTCCATGGACACTCTTTTAAATCATATTATGTGTTACAATTAATGCTTGGTTACATATTACTTGTTGCTTCTATCATGTGAGCACAATGTCGATAATGAAATAAAAGCCTTCCCCAAGTGTCGTCATAACGTCCGGTCTTGTGCGTCTCACATACATCGGATTCCCGCGACCCTGACTAGGTCATCGATCCACCTTGGGGAGGTCTTCCAACGCTGCGTCTTCCGATGCGTGGTCGCCAGTCCAGAATCTTTCGTCCTCATCGAACATCTGTTCTGCGTACAATGTGCCCTGCCCATTGCCACTTAAGTTTGGCAATTCTTTGTGCTATGTCGGCAACCTTAGTTTTCCTGCGGATATCTTCATTTTTTTATTCGATCACGCAAGGAAACCCTGAGCATAGTCCTGTCCATTGCTCTTTGGGTGACTTTAAGCCTTCTGATGAGGCCTATTGTGAGCGACCACGTTTCGGAGCCATATGTCATCACTGGCAACACACACTGATTAAAGACTTTCGTCTTGAGACACTAGCGTAGCTTCCCGAACGCTGCCCAACCGAGTTGGATTCGACGGTTGACCTCTTTCTCGAAGTTAGACCTACTCAACTGGACTGTCTGTCCGAGATAGACGTAATCGTCCACAACTTCGAGTGTAAAGTCTCCGACCTTGATAGGAGTGGGCGCTACATGGTTGTTAATCATGATTTTGGTTTTATCCATGTTCATTTTAAGACCCACTCTTAGAGAAGCTCTACTGAGGTCATTGAGCATTGTGCTGAGCTCCTCCATAGTCTCAGCCATGACTACTATGTCGTCGACAAACCGAAGATGAGTGATGTACTCGCCATTGACATTAATGCCTAGTACACTCCAGTCCAGAACCTTGAAGACATCCTCCACCTCGCCTCACACCTCGCTGCAGGAGGACAGGTTTCGAGGTCTGGTCCTGGAGTCGGACTGACATGACTAACTCGATCGACTATCAAAGTACAAAGAATAAGAAAAGATATTTTGAAATTCAACCCCAGAGGGCATTTTTTTTTTTTGGTGGTTAAAAATCATCCAAATGACATCCCCCGCCCTTAGGTGGAGCGGGAGATAGTGTCAGACTCTTAATGACTAAAAAAACCCACCCCATTCCTTCGTGCCTTTCATGCCGGGGCTGAGCTACCTTTCGGAGCTAATCCTGGCCCCAGTAAGCTTCGACCCAGCTGAGCCCCTGCTGAAACCCCAAAGGGGATAGAACAGGGGTCCAAAGTGTGAAGAGAAACCTATTTTTTACGCGAGCGAAGCCGCTGGCAGAAGCTAGTATCAGTATAGATATTGGATCAATCATCATGTCATCAATTGCAAGAACATAGTTTCCTAACTCTCATTAACTATTCTGTTCGTCTCTGCTCTATCTGTAACATAAAGATTGTTGCAACAGACATTATAGCCACCCAGTTTGTAACGAGACGTGGTTACTGTGGACACAGTACATGATGACAATAAATATTGTGACGTCATTGATGATAGGGTCGAAGTCTACTGGCCAAGTCTGCTTCTGAAAGAAAGGCTCGGCCCTGGTATGAAAGGTAAGAAGGAACGGGGTGGGTTTTAAGTCAGTAAGAGTTTGACACTATCTCCAGCTCCGCCCAAGGCCGGGAGATGTAAATGACATCTGGATGATTTTTAACCAACAAAAAAAAATTCTGATGAAATCTTGAGGTTTCTATTCCTGGAATATGGTGCTAACGAAGACTGCTACACTGCTCACTCGTGAGTCGTGTCCCACACACGCCGATCTGGGCGCGTCGGTCCCATACATTTTACATGGAAACTAGACTTGTAGAGCTACACTTGATCCACGCCACGCGACAAATCTCGCGTGGTCCACGTGTGCGTTGTCGGTCTAATGTAATTCTAGCTTCAATTCCGTGTTTGCGTAATATTTCAACAATAAAAAAAAATCTCTCCACGTCGGATTGTTCCGACGAGAGTTTTCGTGTCCTACTCGCCAGGGTCGTGGATCGACAACTAGATACTCCAGCTCATTTAACTCTTCAATCCCTATAGGTGACAGAAGAGCTGACGAGATGGATTATTTGGTCGTGGATGTGCGACCCTGGTGGCATAAACGGGAGAGTATTCGTCGGATATAATCCAACATATATAGGAAGGCCTCCTACAAGGTGGACCGATGACCTGGTAAGGGTTGCGGGAATCCGATGGATACGAGACGCACAGGACCGCTCATTGTGGCAACGCTTGGGGGAGGCCTATGTTCAACAGTGGGCGTCTTTCGGCTGAAATTATTTTTTTTTTCGATGGGAAAAGTCATACAATGACAACCCTCGCTCTTGGGCGGAGCGGGAGATAGTGTCAAACTCTTACTGACTAAAAGACCAACCCCGTTCCTTCTAGCCTTCATACCGGGGCTCGAGCGCCCTTTCGGATAACCCTGGCCCCAGTAGGCTTCGACCCGGCTGGGCCCCTGCTGTTGCTGACAACTCCTTGAGGCGCGCGGGAACAGCGCGCGCCGTCGACGACTTGGGCTTGGTCCGGACAGTTACCGGACGGCCGGACAACGAGCTACCCATTGCGCACTGTCCGCAAGCCCGCGCCTACGGTGGCTGGAAATTGGGATCGGAATCCCGGCGGCGGCGAGAGCGCCGTTGCCTGATGCGGTCGGCCTCCTCCTTAGCGAGATGATGATAACCAACATAGGTGGTTAAAAGGTTTATCTATGTAATGTAATACACTCCCTTGTAACGTGTACATATATAATAAAACAAAGTCCCCACCGCGTCTATCAATCTGTCTGTTTGCGATTAGCTCAGAAACTTTGAAACGGATTTTGATGCAGTTTTCACAGATAGATAGTGATTAATGAAGAAGGTTTAATTAATTTAAACATTAGCATAGCATAGTCGGCCGTATACCTAATGTTCCCACTGTTGGGACTCAGGCCTCCTCTCTAGGAGAGGGAATGGGCCGTAATCCACCACGCGGGCCCAGATATTCAAAAATTTATTACTTAAAGTATAAAATAGCCAAGAATTCCAAAGATCTGTAACATCACGACCTACTCAACCTTTTAAAAGTCGTCAGGTAGACTATACAGTCACGAGCAATAACATATATTCATTGCTACCTTTTTTATATATCTTAACATCTGCCATTCAAGAAATATATGGACGACAATTGGTGCTAAATGACCTATTTCATGGCTAGGTGATTAAAAACTTTGTGGTACATTTATTTCTTGAATAGCAGAAGTTAAGACAGATTGAAAACGTGACAATATTTATATGCTCGTGATATACTACGTTTTACGTTTCAAATACATTTAGGGTTGCCAACCATACTGTAAAATAACGTATCTCACTTTATTTTTGGTAAATATCAAAGTTTGTTTTTTTGTTTGTAGGAGGTAATCTCTGAAAGTACTGCTCCTATTGGTAATTTTTTTCACCGTTAGAAAGCTGGTTTATTCCTGAGTGGCAAAAGCTAGTACTTTATACTTTTGCATAAAACATATTTTCAATCTTTACTGTGACGCGTAAAATGAAATACTAATAGGTATATGAATAATCTGCAGGCTTAGCCAAGTTGCGACCGTTTCGTTTCAAATCTCTTTCTACAGACGGTAACGCCTCCGATCTGACCACGTGACTTAGTGTTGAGATGATGTCATTCCCATACATTTGAAGTTTTCTACTAGCGTTAACGATTGTAGATTATCAACTTAGCTAGGCACTCAGAACTATTTATCGATGCTTTTGCGTTGTACGAATTTATTTCCAAAAATGTAAGGATACCTATAAAATACCTATATACCAATAAGGATAAATATAAGTGATTTTTAGTGTGTACGCACACAAAAAAGGCTTTTAAGAGAAAAAAAAAATTGAATAGAATACATTTTATTGTACACCAAACTAGTAATAATTTCACTGAAACTTAATACTTAGATAATATTTTTTCTCTCAAACATTTTATTTTTGTGAAAAAAAAGGTTTTTACATTATTTTTCTTTAAAAACAGGCAACCCTAAATACATTATTCATAAAGACATCACACTCAGAAAAACACTTGAAACAATACTAGTTTTGGTACTATTTAAGCTAATTTAAAAACGCATAAATTGATTTTCTCACGTGTTCCAGTACATAAACGTGTATTTTTTTAAAGCTTCGTTTTAAAAGAAAAATGTTAATTTATTATAATAGTATACGATTACTTCCTATTTATTTTATGTAAAGGCATAAATATGTATCTTTTGGTTTTATCTTGTCCTAAACCTATAGCTCTATTTTTAATGTTTAAGGCTTATAGTCCCTTGAACCATCTGGCCAAAATTATGTGGACGCACCTCTCGTACCCGCCTAGGCGGCAGTACGTAAATCTGTGCATTTATTTGCGGCCAACAGCGCCCGGAAAGCGCGCGGCTGACCTTTAAATCCATTTTCTTTGCGAAATATTGATTGATTTACATATGCAATGTTCACTTTGAAGAATATTTATTTAACCACCCGTTTTTATGTATAAAAACTTTTCTAATTGGTACGACGGATTTGGTCCGTCCATAATAAGATCGAGCGTTACATTTGGTACGGCTGGATCAAATCCGTGTTGTGTTGACTGGCCTGTTGGTGTAGTGGTTAGTGGTCCTGACTGCTATGCCGGAGGTTGTGGGATTGATTCCCACCCAAGACAAGTTTTTGTGTGACGAGTACGATCATTATTTTGTCCTGTGTCAGGGTGTAATTTATCTATAATATGTATGTATTTAGAAATATAAAGTATGTTTTTTAATTGGAGAGAACACATAGCACAAGCTCTGCTTAGTCTGGGACTTGATGGCGTTGTGTGATAGTTGTGGAATATATTATAGTGTTTTTTTATTATTATGGATAGGCTTGCGTTAGACCTACTATCTTACCTGATGGTAAGCGATGATATGGCCGACGATGGTGCTCCATCCATAGTGAATAGGTTACTTCTACCTCAACTTACTGACTTTAAAAAACCCTAGGTTATAGCTATCAGGAAACACAGACTCTGGCAGGGAATTCCACTTGTTAGCTGTACGCACAATAAATTTGTTTCCAAAACGCTTTGTACCGGGGTGGGATGTCCAACACTATAAAGGCGAAGCTCATGGTGATTATTTTATCTATCATATAGGAATCTCATAATATTATAGAATGCTTAAGTAAGTAACACTCAGGTGGCTACACACGTGATGAAACAATAATCTCTTATTTGAAGAACAAATGCACAAATAACGCATAACGTATATTAGCTTATGTTCTATTGACTTACTAATAAATATTACTTATGTTATGTTCTTACAATGTTTTATTACTCACTAACTCTTTAAGTCAAGAGTGAATAACTTCTGGGCAAGCGTGCTCCATCGTAGACCACATCATCGCTTATCATGAGGTGAGATAGTGGTCAAACGCTAGCCTATCTATAATAAAATACAATACACCGTTAAATTTTGATCGTTTTAATCCCGTGGAGGGTAGATCCGGTACATGAAACACTATCGATTTGTAAAAATAGAATTAAAAAATAAAGTACCTTTTTTTTTAAACTCGTATTAATTTACGCATGTACGAAATTAATTTCTTTAAGAAAACGTCAGCTGAGCGAGTCCAATGACCTGTTGGTAATAGCCGGCGTTGCGTACTAACTGCCAGACGAAATGCATAAACGGAAGTTGACCGTCTTTCATTTCTTCGTAAGTGTATTGAAAAAAGTCGTTTAATACAGGTGCAAATTGGTCACAATACAGCCCTCGGCCACAAAATAGATAGGTACAGAAGTCAATCTACATACAACGCACAAAGCGCGCTCGAGCAACGCACACATAGACACCGCTCACCGACACGATATATCGGAGCGTCTCGGACCACTCGTCGAACAGTTCCGGCTCAAACGCTCATTAGTGTGCGTCCACCGAGCGTAGGTATAAAAAGTGAAGTACATACATGAGATTGTCTCCTGTACCTATCTATTTTGTGCCTCGGCTCCATAACACACTCTCCTACGGCTCGTGCGAATTCCCTATCGCAATGTCAAACTTTCTGCACTTGTATCAAAATGTAGTATTTCATCAACCTGCTACATAATAACTTGCTTAAAAATACCTATAACCACTTTGGATAAAATTACGATGTTGCACATAATTATGTAATATTTGTGACAAAAACTTGTTTTGCATATTATGTAATGAAAGCTATTTTTAATGCCGTGGAAAAAAACGTCGATTTAAAAATAAATCCAAGTGATAATTTGCAAATAAACAATCTAAAATAATATTAAAAAAAGAAAAAAAATCTATTTTTGTTTGCTTTTTAATAAACTCAAAAACTACTGCATTGGTTTTTAAATTTATCTCACTAGTAGAATGCTACTTTATCCTTGAGTCTTCTTCTTCTTCTTCCTGCCCTTATTCCATATTACTTGGGGTCGGCGCAACAAGTTTTTTTCTTCCATTCTGTCCTGTCACTCATCAAGCTATCACTAACTCCCTTTTCTTTCATATCTCACACAATACATCTATTTTTTTTCGGCTTTCCTCTGCCTCTCCATCCATCTACATGTATACTTTATCATTGAGTGTGGCTATTATATTCTAATATCAGGCGGACAATAGGCGCGGGCTTGCGGACGGCGAGCAACGATTAGCTCAGCGTATGACCTTCCGGTAACCGTTCAGACCAAGCCCTAGTCGTCGAAGGCGCGAAGTATTCCACTCGCGCCCCAAGGAATTGTCAGCAACCGTAGGGGCCCAGTAGGGTCGAAGCCTACTGAGGCCATGGGTGATGCGAAAGAGATCCCCGGGGCCGTGGAACAATGACAAAGAAGGATTAGGAGTGGGTTTTTAGTCAGTAAAAGTCTGACACGACCTCCCGCTCCGCCCAGGGCTGATGATTTTTCCACCTAAAAAGAAAAAGGCAGAAGCTAGTTAGGTTAGAATTAGAAGGTTAAGGTAGGAGCTCCGTAACCACCTTAGCCTTATTATTTTAGCGGATTTTTAGAGGCGAATAATGCTATTAAGAAGAAGTCAGTTTAATTTAAAAAAAAAAGAGAGCAGTGGTGGCCGAGTGGTAACGGCGGCACCCCGAGTTAAGAGGGACTTGAGGTTCGCGGGTTCAAAGTTCGAACCCAGTCAGGCGCATTACTTGTATAATTCATTACATCGCCACTACTCTCAAAACGGTGAAGGAAAACATCGTGAGGAAACCGGCATATCCCAGAATCATCACCACCCCACACTGGGTCCACGTGGTGGATTACGGTCCATTTCCTCTCCTAGAGAGGAGGCCTGAGTCCCAGCAGTGGGAACATTAAAAGGCTGATTATGCTATTATAATTAAGTATGCAGTTTAATTAGCACTTATTAAATAATACCTACACGTAACCTAGTTTGGTAGGAACAACAATAAAAATTTTTTATCAAACACCCAAGTTCCCATAACACTATCGTAAGTTGAATAACACTGATTGAGATCACTGTGCCAACTAATAATTCCCACTAGCTTCTTTCATACTTCTTTCATTGTATTCGGAGCTAGCCTACATTTCTTTGACTTAATTATTTTTTGTTTTATTAACATCCATTTCGTATACCAATGTCTCAATGACTTATTAATCAAATGATGTTCCACATTAGACATTTGCCCTGTAAAAAGAGTCCTATGTCATAGGAGGCAGAACAAGAGAGTCCGTGTCCCATTTCATATGAGATCAGGGACCCGTTTCATAGGAGATGAGATTCCCTTTTCATACTAGATGAGAGTCCTGTTGCTTAGGGAAAAAGAGTCCCGTTTCATAGCAGATAAGAGTCCGGATTCATACGAGATGACTATCGTTTCGTACTTATCGATAATCATTTTAAACAGGGAGGGCACCAAGATGCCTTATAATATTGAAAAAAAATATGGAAGAATAGGGAGAGGCCTTTACGAGGTTTGATACAGCACAAGCTAAAATACAGGGTGCAGCTAAAATATGTCCACAACAGTAAAAATGAATCCCTATTTCCTTGGTCACGCAATCACGCGTGGAACGGCTGGACCGATTTCGCTAATTCTTTTATGTTGTGTTCGTTATTGTGAGGAGAAGGTTCTTATGGAAAAAACAAATTAGGGAAGTGTAGGGTAGAGTAGAGTAGGGTAGTGTAGGGTAGTGTAGGGTAGAGTAAGGTAGAGTAGGGTAGAGTAGGGTAGAGTAGGGTAGAGTAGGGTAGAGTAGGCTAGAGTTGGATAGAGTAGGGTAGAGTAGGGTAGAGTAGGGGGGAGTAGGGAAGAGCGGGAGCGAAGCCGTGCGGGCAAAAGCTAGTAGATATATTTCAATCGTCACGCACCGAAAGAAAACATAATAATAGATGTGCAACTGCCACCAGTTTTGTTTTTGACATAAGAAGTTAAAACATGGCTTGCGCAGTTTTTAGGAAACTGCTGTTTCGTAGGCTCGATGACATATAATTTTGATAATTTCCTGTATCCCTAGTATGGGTGGAAAAATACAGTAAAACACGATGAAACAATAATTCAACTCATAGTAATATTGTAACTATGGTATACATTGATCGAAAGCAGTGACCCATTTAATACATCCCCGAGTTTGTAGGTCGCGGGTTCAAACCTATCCAGGCGCACAATTTTTTGTAATTTATTTCGTCGCTACTACTCTCAAACCGGTGAAGGACAAAATCGCGATGAAACGCCACATGTCTTAGAAAGTAATATCCAAAAACATGTGTCATTCACCAATCCGCACTGGGCTCGCGTGGTGGATTACACCCCATTCCATCTCCTAGAGAGGAGGCCTGAGACCCAGCAGTGGGAACATTAAAGGCTGGTTATGCTATGTTATTATGATGGCAGCACAACTTGATCCAACTTTTTGACTTCTTGTTTAACAATTCAAGTACCCGTATTTTTTTAACTTTACCCCCTACTTGGATTATAGTGCGTTTAAACATAAGAACTTCCTTCGCCGTAATTTTGGCAATACGGAGAAACAGTCTTGCTATATTTTTTAGCAATGAAATTGCTTAACATTAGAAAGAATTACTGATATTTCGCTACTTTTAACAATTGCCTTATAATTGTTTTCTTTTTTCTTTTGAAAGAACTTTTGAAGGCACTTCTTATGTGAAACGCACTGTAATATCGTAGACCAGGTGCGTTCACAAACATGTGAACTCACATACACAAGACATCCAGACCCGGAACACTTATCTGTAGCCTTTAAAGTTGTAAACAAGATTTTAATGAAAATCAATTTTTCATAGCAAGCTTTTATAGCTCATACACACAGAATCATACGAGCCCAAACTCGATGGGGTTGTGTCGTTTAACTACCAAGTTCCTATAGCCACCTTCCAATAGCATCATCAGATCAACTCCACTCACTCATAATGATTTTGCATTGTCATCCGATTTACACATGCATGCAAAATTTCAGCCCAATCGGCAACCGGGAAGTGGATCAAATTTAATTTGCAAGATTTGATGACAGACAAACATCGGAACAGGTGAAACTGAATAAAAGCTTGTAAAAAATAAGAGACCGGTTTGACATTAATTGTATTCTGCAGTACTTATCAACTTGTCCGATGACGTGCAGCTACTACTAAAATAGCTACTACTACACCGGACCCCTAATTATTATTTTATTGTTTTTTTTTGTTCAGTTTCGTTACAAGTTACATTCTAGAGCTTATCTCAAATGCCAAAAGAGCCTTTTTATTTTTTTTAGAATTTACAAATATTTATGCCGTGCGGGACTAGAAGCCGTAACTGGCAGCGCAGCAGCCAATGGCACATCCACTGCGCCAACCGTGCCATCAAATATTTCAAATTATAATTGAGAATGCATTGCAAGGCAAGATAGTCCGATGACCCGGTGGAAGTGTGGTCATTGTGGCGACACTTGGGAGAGGTCTATGTCCAAGAGTGGAAGGTTTTCGGCTGAAATGATGATGATGATGATGATTTTATCGAGATGTACCGTTCTTTCTTCATATGCGCCTAATTATATAATTATATATTATTTATGCATAATAGATATTAAATTTTATTTTCCTATTGTCTCCAGGATATGGGACTTCCTCGCCGAACAGGCTCGACGTGGAACGACGGTCATCATCACCACACATTACATAGACGAGACGAAACAAGCACACAAGGTAAGCTAAACTAAGCATTATTGCCTAGGACTAAGAGTTCAAATTACCTCTGTGATGCCGCTTCATTCTGTATGGATCAGAATGTTGGGCTTTGAAAAAGATGGATGAAAAAAGATTGTATGTAGCGGAGATGAGAATGTTGAGATGGATGTGCGGTGTGACGAGAATGGATAAAGTGAGAAATGAGTATATTAGAGGAAGTTTGAAAGTGGCGCCAGTGACTGAAAAGTTGAAAGGCAATTGTTTGTCTTGGTATAGTCATGTAAAGAGGAGGGATGAAACGCATGTCACTAAAAAAGCTCTAAGTGTACATGCAGATGGATGGAGAGGTAGAGGGAGGTCAAAGAAAAGATGGATGGATTGTGTGAGGAATGTTACGAAAGAAAAGACCCACCACAGTGTAGTCTTTTTTAACCCAAAGATTGACTGGTAGAGAATGCCTTGTTGTAATAAGTCCGCCTATGTACCACTACTGTACATGCAGTTTAAATAAATAAAAGGGAGTTAGTGATAGTATGACGGGTGACAGGACAGAATGGAAAGAAAAAAACATGGTGCGCCGACCCCAAGTAGGTAATATGGGATAAGGGCAAGAAAAAAAAGAGGCGATGCGCACTTCACGATTTATCTGCAACCGAGTGAAAGGGTGCCGATGAAGTCTGGACGACTTCCTTCTATCAAAACTCACTTCATTTGGTAGAGACGTAGAGTTCTCCTTAAACGAGTGATATCTACGAGTGAAACACGTATAGTTGCCATCACGGATCCGCAGAAGTCAAATATTCGGTCTCTTTAGTGGTGCGAAGTGCGACGCGGGGGCGGGGAGTGTCAGTGATTGGCTGGCCGCGCCATCGCGTCATAGACGTCACTCCTGATTCGTTCACTGCGTTGCAGCATGTATCTAATAACGAAGACGATTGGCTCGCCTATGTATGGAATGCGCAAAGCGATCCCCACTCTGACGCCGAGCGTTCAAGATCCGTGATGGCAACTGTAATTACGATGAATAATGTATATTGGACACACTAGTCTGAAAATAAAGATATTATATCAACATTAATTTTAGTCTACGCGAAACCCGAGACACGTGTATTTTTATGTAAAGAATCTATGTCAAAATTTCATAACTGTATCATGAAAAATCACAAAGTTATAAGCTGGTTATGTCAGCAAAAATACATAGTCACCGGGTCATCCAGGCGACTGTGTGGTTGTTCTTCACATGCACCCAGCTTTTTGCTGGCGGCTAAAACCCCCTACGTACGACCTGCCGTGACCTGTGTTACACTCACTCGGTTGTAAAATTTTTAAATATTTTTAGGAAAAAATATGACATGGTGTAAAAACTATTGGAATCCATTCAGTTCAGTATTCTGTATTCTGAACAAACTATATTCAGGTTTCGCATAAACCGAAAATAATGTTATATTGATTGATTGAATACCAAGCAATCAATACAACATTATTGGCCGTTGTAAAACTCCGCTTCCGTTACATTCCTAATTTACAGTAAGTATCAGAAAACATCGAGAGGCAACCATTATTTTAACCCCTCAAACCCCAAGCGAACGCGCGTGATTTTGCGCCATGCGGTTGAACACTAAGATAATTAAAAGTCCGCGTAGATTATTAAAATTTTGAGTATTTTATTTATTGGTTATGTATCTAAGAATGTAAACAAGAAATTCTTCATAAAGTAGTCTATAAATTTCGAAAATAAGCAACCTTTCCATTTTTCTCGTATTTATACCTATTTAAATGGTTGGGGTCTCAGGGGTGTGATCTAAAAAAAAGGTAAATCCTGAAAAAAAATACTCCATGTCTTAGTCCGCCTATCAGAAACCGGTAGTATGTAATTACATTTTATGTAATCAAATTAACCGTGAACTCCAATAAAATGTGCAAGTAACAATTAAAAACATAGATTGCGTTACATCCACCCATTGTACTCGTAAAGGTGGGTCTACACTAGAGGAGCCGAGCCAAGCGGTGCACGAGCAGAGCACAAATTCGTGTCGTGTGGACCGACTTACAAGCCTCAAACGAGCGCGCTTCGAGCGTTTGGTTCGTGCTCGGCTGTACTCCGCTTATTGTCAGTTTTTTTAACAAAAAATGGTTTCGCATAACGTTCGAGAACAGATCGTTTGAGGCTCGTTGTACATCCACACTTTTTTAATTTGTTTTTATTTATTTTTCATTTATACAAAACAATACATGATTATATACATATATGTTAAATAACAACCAAAAACCGTTAGGTTTAAACTTGTGCTATCATGATTTATCTCAACATCGAAACTATACAAAATGAGTGTTTTATATGTATATTTACGCTATTGTCGATAACAATAATTTATAACATCTTTAGATCTTTAACTAAGTAAAAACATTCCTAAATAATACTTAAGTGTTATTGCTTAAGTTTACATTTAATATTTTTATGTGGATTTATTTTTCTGAGGCTAGACTATTAAGGCGTATAGTTCCTTGAACCATCTAGCCGAAATTATGTGAACGTAACTCTCGCACTCGCCTAGGCGGCAGTACTCAAATCTGTGCATTTATTTGCGGCCAGCAGCGCCCGGAAAGCGCTTTAAATCCATTTTCTCTGCGAGATATTGATTGATTTACATATGCAATGTTCACTTTGAAGAATATTTAACCACCAATTTTTAAGTGTAAAAATGTTTCTAAAGGTCTAAGCCGTTTCGAAGGAGTAGGGAAAAGTTGCGAAAAGTTGCGAAATTGCTAATTTTTTTTTTTTTTGACAAAAGTATTAATTGCACGAAAAAATCAAATGTTGATATTGTTGTTCATGAATCTATAATAAACATATATTTTTTTCAAACCAATTGACCTAGCCGGACGGAGGAGTATGCCTCAGAAAATCACTGTTTTATGGCACTTTTCGGGCGCTTGGCCCTTAATAAGTCTCGGTACTATATAATCAGTAGTTCGTTACCCGCTTGAGGCTTGACACCACGAGTAGAGCGGCTCGGCTTACGCTCGGCTCGTGCTCGGCTCCTATAATGGACACTTACCTTAACAGTGCGTTTATAAAAGAACCGTTATTTACTCGTGATATAATTGTACGAACAACCTTGAAGTTTTCTGTCGCGGTTGTTTTATTTGCAATGGTTTCAACATGACACCGTTGAGGGAACTGCTTGACTTGTTATGGCATAGATTGCTTCAATAAAGCATCGGTTACTATCTTATCTTTTGATCAACTTACTTAAGTTGCTTAAAAAAACTCATTACATAGCTACTTAGCTATGTAATGAGTTTTTTTACTTGAAATTGCTACAGAGTAAACCGCTAGTTTAAAATCAATTTTTTTCGATTTTGCAGATCTCTATGTCACCTGGCATAAAGAACTTCAAAATCCATCCTATGTTTATTAAAATTTGTGAATGAACATAGAACCTGAAACTGACTGCTCATTTACGTAACAAGTATTTATAATACTCAATAGGCTAGTTCCCGTAAAAAATGTAATTAGTCCGTCTTTTAGATTATTCAAAAATAAGGGACACGGATTTTTTTTATTAGCCCATTAAAGTTACGTGTAACGTCACGCCGTGCTGCAATTTTTCGCACGGGGTGACGTCACACGTAACTTTATTGGGCTATATCTTTGTTATTTTTTTGTTTAATCGAAAAAAGAAAAAATACGTGTCCAATATTTTTTTAAATCTAAAATACGGACTAAATAAAATGTAATCAGTTCAGGCACAGTCACTGCAACTGTATTATATGTCTGTACTCTTTTTTTTCTTTTTTTTTATGTTGTTGTATATTGTGTTGCTTGCGCCGAATAAATGCTATTCTATTCTATTCTATTCTATTCTATTCTATTCTATTCTATTCTATTCTATTCTATTCTATTCTATTCTATTCTATTCTATTCTATTCTATTCTATTCTATTCTATTCTATTCTATTCTATTCTATTCTATTCTATTCTATTCTATTCTATTCTATTCTATTCTATTCTATTCTATTCTATTCTATTCTATTCTAATTATTTTGACCCTGGAAACTACCCTATTATGTTTTTAATTAGTATAATAGAATAATCAGCCATTGGTTCGGTGCATTTCTGTATGTTAAGCATAAGCATAACCAGCCTGGGACTCAGGCCTCCTCTCTAGGAGAGGGAATGGACCGTAATCCACCACGCGGGCTCATTGTGGGTTGGTCATGTCTTCGAATTTTTGGTTCCAGGACATACCGGTTTCCTCACGATGTTTTTCTTGGTGATGAAATAAATTACACAAAGCACCTGGCTAGATTTAACCTACAACGCGTAAGTCGGGGCCATTACCACTCGACCACTACTGATCACACGTACCGAGTAAACAGGCGAGACAGTGCTCTCGGCCGAATACTCGGTACGTATAAACAAAGCTCCGAGTGCTTGGCCAAGCACTTATCTCTACAACTCTCTTACATCACTGTCTCGGCCGAGCAACATTTTATTGTCACGCCCTTTTACTCGGTACGTGTGATCATGACATATGTCTTTCTGTACCTACGATGCTATGTTTATTTAAAAACTTTACAGCTCTCAACCACATCATACTTACTAAATGAATCTCTCTCAACAGATTGGTCTTCTCCGTGATGGTCAGCTTTTAGCCGAAGAATCCCCAGAAGATCTCCTAAGGAAGTTCGACTGTGACACTCTCGAGGAGGCGTTCTTGAAACTGGCGATGAGGCAACATGAGATGCCGAGGCGGCGGTCTAGTAAGTACCTACCTCCTAACATCATCATCAGCCTTTTTAATGTTCCACTGTTGGGACTCAGGTCTCCTCTCTAGGAGTAGCGATAGGGAGTACCTCCTATATTACAATACTAACTTCTACCAACGGCTTCGCCCGCGTGATAGCAGGTTTCTCCACACAAGCTCCTCTCTCTCCACACAGAGCGGCAGAAGTTCTCCTCCTTGCGTCGTTTATCCTCAATGCTGAGGGAATAACTTTCTTCTGAACTATATTTCGCCATGTTGTCCTATCTTCGGCGATGTGGATAGCGTTGCAGACTGTGGTCTCCAGTGTAACACGGATTTGGTCTGACCAACGTATCGGACTCCTGCTCCTGGGTCTTTTCCCATCTACTTTTCCTGTCAGAAGCAACTTGTTCAGGTTACCTGTCTTTTTGGCAATGTGGCCAAAGGAATCAAAGATTCTTCTTTGGCATATGGTGGTGAGTCTCGGTTCGTCTAAATTTATGGATTCGTTGGTCCAATGCTCTGACCAGTGGATTGATGATCCCACCTCAAAAAAGGCTTCATGGTTCCTTGGACGAATGTGTATTTTTCATCTCCTACTTTCCTAAGTTTATCTAGAACAATACCGATACTCCGTGCCTCTGAAAGCACGTAAAGCAATGGCTTTAAACGGAGTATCGGGATTAATGAATCCCGGTTGTCATTCGTAGACCTCTGACAGTAGTTACCGGTAAATGGCAGAAAGTCGGATTATCAGTCTTTCCAAGGAGTAGCGTGTTGCCCAGTAGGTGAGTTGTGGAGGTCTGATAGGTAGTCCGTTTGAACTGGAAGTCGACCCCTAGCTAGTTGGGAAAAAGCTAGAGAGATAATGATGGTTCCTTTGAAATACTCCTTAATATTTCATGTCATTGTGTTTAAAATTGCAGCACTGACAGCATCTCCTGATGTGATCCCGGACAGCAGCATCTGCAACGGCGTGGACAGTCGCTACCACTCACGAGATGACTTCCCCACCATCACCACCAGCACTGATGTAAGTATGATTTAGGCAAACTGTTACCGTTTTTCTTCACCTATTCTTCTTCTACCATTGTGTTGTCCCAATCATCTTGTGTCGTTTTTTTTGTACCGTTCTTCTTATGCCATTTTTCTTGTACCATTAGTCTTGTGCCATTCTTCTTGTACCACTCTTTTTATGCAATTTTTCTTGTACCGTTTTTCTTGTGCCATTCTTCTTCTGTGATGCTTGTACCATCTCCTAGTGCTATGTTCCCAAGAAAGAAAGAAATGATATGGCAAACTAGTAACCTGGGTTGTGTATTGAAAATTTGAAATGTTAGTAATACATACATGAAATATGTTTTGTTGCATATTTCAATCTCATTAAGAAGTTTTTGTATAAGCTGTATTACTTTTTGGTGTACAATAAAGTCTATTCTATTTTATTCTATTCTATTCTATTCTAAGTACAAAGGTACAAAGGCTGAAATGATGATGAATGATGAAGAAGTACAACATGAAGAAGAAATTAGGCTATCATTTTTGAAGAAAAATTACTGAGAATTCTTATTTCATACTAAAATTTACCCCCGATTTCAGGTGTTAACCAAAAAGGAAAAAGCACCAAAGGAAAGACAGAGATTAACAAAGTCGAGGTATAAGGCCGTCTTCATCAAGAGTATACAACAGTTTTCAAGGCATCCAGGGTAAGTAGAACACACACACATCGTTCAGAAATATTTAAAACACCGTTGTAGACCATGAGTTCCTTGAGAAAGATTTCATTCAGTATTACCATCATAATATCTGGTCATCATTCTGCTTGTCAACTGAAAGCAGTTTTGTAACTATACGTTTTGCAGTTTCTGAGTTCAGATGAAGTGCAGCGAGAACATTTGAAGAGTGTTTTTAGTGTATTTTTATGGTTTCGAAACCCAGGCAGGCGCTTTATTTTGTATAATTTATTTCATCACCACTGCTCTCAAAAAGATGAAGGAAAACATCGTATTCCTCATATTCTAGAACCAATAATTCATAGACTGTGACATCCACCAACTCGAACTGGGCTTTCCTTGTGGATTACGGCCAATTCCCTCTCATACAGACGAGGTCTGGTTAGGTACCAGCGATGGGAACATTTTAAAACTGGCTATATGCTAGATTTTACCTCTTATAGGATCACTTTGGTTTCCGGAACCCTCAGTGCACGAGTGCGACTCGCACTTACCCGTTTATTTTTTTGTTTCCAGTGGCCTAATCTTCTCAGTCTTGTTCCCCATCATCCAAGTGGTGGCGTTCTTCGCGGCCGTGGGTCATGACCCGCGGGATCTGCACATCGGAGTGGTCAATGAAGAAGCAGCCTTTTCTCCATGTAAGTAATCATACTAATATTATATACGTGAAAGTTTGTATGTATGGATAAGAATAGCATATAAGATACTTTTTACACCACCTGCTCGATAATGTCGTTTTATACGTCATACAAACCTCACTTAAAGCAAGTCATTCTATCCCTAGGGAGATAATGCAGTATGGCCGATCCCTAGGGAATAATGAGATTTGAATTTGGAGCATCAAGAATCGTCAACATTGTGAATTAAAATGTAGGCGCATCGAACAAGTTGACTCGAAATCCAAACCAAAGAGTATGTAATCACTATGATTCAAACTGGCAACTAACAAAAAAAAAGAAAATAGAATTAAACGTGCGTACTGACGACACGGGAGCAATAGAGAAAATTGAAACTATAGAATCTTGGAGTAGGTAGTGAATTTTGTTTGTCTGATGAACTTGTAAATATAATACTTATATTTCTCTAATATATGATTTGGTCGACCAAATTGTCTTTTAATTATCTCACAGATGGTGTAAAAAGTAGAGTATGCAACACGGGGATAAAGCTGTCTTTGTCTTGGGCGGCTTAAATTCCTCACTTCACTCAGGTTTCTTTATTAACTCCATCGCAATGCTCGGGAGTTAATTTTATAAATCCCTCACTATCGTTCGGGATTAAAATCAGCAACCTTCGTTTCGTTCGGAATTCAACATGCCGCCCGCGACTTAAAGACACTGCTTTATCCCCTAGTCACATAAACTACTATTTTACACCACCTGCTCGATAATGTCGTTTTACACGTCATACAAGCCCAAAGAGAATTAAACCACTTGAGAGCTGATAGAGCGATTTCTTCTAGGCACACGATTCACTAGCGCGGGCCGGGGGACGGGGGAACATGCAGCGGTTGTGATTGGCAGATGCAACAATGTCAGCAAACGTAGTGATGCACAAGTCAATTTTGCATCAATAATATCGTTATCGATAAAATCGAAGTCGATTAATTCTGCTTGTTTTTTTAATTTTGATTTGTAGGGAAAAATAAATGAAGATAAACTTAAGAACATATCCTTTATTTGTTATTCTTACTTATTTGCTACATTTCTAAAAAAATATTAAAAAATATATTTTTTAAATTAAGACATCTTAAGATTAATCCACTTTTCTTTAACTTCCGGAACATTTGGAAATCTAAAATGTTAACATTAAAATTTTACTTAATTTTTTATTCACCGTTGAGAATAATCGATAAAATAATTTATCAACAATGTTTTGGAGTTGTCACATCACTTCAGCACTCAGTAGAAAGTACTTGGGATAGAAAGGGATAGACTTATCTAATATTCTAGTGAAAGTAAAGGACTTTTCAAAAGACATCAACGCGGTATCACTTTTTTCGTAACCAACCATTTTAGCTTGAGCTCTCTAATTACCAATAATGTAAATAAATATAAACATATTTTACTTACCGATGAAAACTTTTGCCAACTTTTTTATAACTAGATGTTCTAGATGATTTCCCGCGCCATTTAATTGCACAGGAACTCATTTTTGCTTCGGTTTTATGCAATAAATGTTTTTTAAGGTACCAAAATTAAGGAATGTGCACAGATCCAACTACTGGTCAGTACTAAAAAATGCACTCATATCGGCATGTAATATAAGTGCAAAATCATGTATGTGTCGTGAGCCAGAGTCGCCCGTATGAGCGGTCAAGTGGTTGTATAGTCATTGTACAAGCCTCACTTAAAGCAAGTCATTATATGCCTAGGGAGATAATGCAGTATGGCCGATCCCTAGGGAATAATGAGATTTGAATTTGGAGCATCAAGAATCGTCAACATTGTGAATTAAAATGTAGGCGCATTGAACAAGTTGACTCGAAATTCAAACCAAAGAGTATGTTATCACTATGATTCAAACTGGCCACTAACAAAAAAAAGAAAATAGAATAAAACGTGCGTACTGACGACACGGGAGCATTATAGAAAATTGAAACTATAGAATCTTGGAGTAGTGAATTTTGTTTGTTTGATGAACTTGTAAAAATAATACTTATATTTCTCTAATATATGATTTGGTCGACCAAATTATCTTTTAATTATCTCACAGATGGTGTAAAAAAATAGAGTATGCAACACGGGGATAAAGCTGTCTTTGTCTTGGGCGGCTTAAATTCCTCACTTCACTCAGGTTTCTTTATTAACTCCCTCGCAATGCTCGGGAGTTAATTTTATAAATCCCTCACTTTCGTTCGGGATTAAAATCAGCAACCTTCGTTTCGTTCGGAATTCAACATGCCGCCCGCGACTTAAAGACACTGCTTTATCCCCTAGTCACATAAACTACTATTCTATCCTGGTAGTATGTTCCCTCAGGATAATTTTCAATCACGCTAGCGAAGCCGCTGGAAGCAGCTAGTATCTTAATATAACGCTCTACTATCCAAAGCATAGTCAGACCCTCAGTAGTATTCAACTCTCCGGGCATTCAAAACGATCTCCGGCCACCGTAAGCGCGGACTTGCGGACGACGAGCAACGGTTAGTTCGTCATCCGCTCGTCTAATAAGGATCGAGCACGAGTCCTCGACGACACGTAGTATTCCACGCGCGGTTCTACGGCATCAGCAAAACCCTTGGGTCCGCAGCAAAGCCGATACCTGTTAGGGCCAAGGGGCATCTTAAGGAAGGGATACTCGTGGTCCTAGAACGTCAAAGACCACTAAAGTACACGGTACACACAGGGATAGTTTTAGTTAGTAAAAATCTGACACGCCCTCTCGCTCCCTAGAGCGAGAGAAGCTAATAGATGATTTACCATATCCCAAAAAAAGACGGTCGGCAACACGCTCAAGGTCCCAGCTATAGCTTTCCCTTAAGTAGAAATCCAAGGTCTGGAATATGTCAAAATTTGTATCAACAATATTGTCTTTGACATGTTACAGACGGATTAGACATATGCAGTAACTCGAGCCTGATAACCACGACGGTGAACGAGGACGAGACGTGCGACTACTACATGCTGAGCTGCTGGTTCCTCGAGGAAATGGAGAAGAAGATGCTGTTCCCGGTATGTAAACCATCTTCAATGTGCTTTTTAAAGTGGATAGGAGGCCTTAGCTTATAGGCCTTAGCTCCCGAGCAATGCCATAAAACTACAGAAAAGATAAAAGAGGTTAGAAAGGAAATACTTTCCGATTTGTACTACAACGAGTGTCGCCGCTTGTCTCCCACCCTTTAACTCCACTACAGGCAATAAACCAATACGAGCATTACGCAACTAACAGACCACGCACACTTAGATCGCAAGTTAGCTATTGGTAGTTGAACTATGAGCATAGCCCTAATTTGTGGCAATATGGCTTATCTATATATGTTATGTGTGTATTTAGAAATATATTTATAAGTATGTTTATCAGTTGTCTAGTACTCATAACACAAGCTCTGCTTAGCTTGGGACTAGACAACGTTGTGTGATAGTTGTGGAATATTATACAAAAAAAAAAAAAAACGCTCATCAGAAAAAATCATAACTTTTCTATTTCAACTTTCCAGACGCCATTCAACACGTCAGAAGAAGCGAGAGAGGCTGTGTCAACAGGCAAGCTGTACGGAGCGCTACACTTCTCGAAGAACTTCAGCGCAGCGCTCGGCAAGAGGATCACAGACGGCGAGGTGGAGGATGACATCGTGGAAGAGAGCAGCGTCAGCGTGTGGCTCGACATGACCAGTGAGTGATCACACAAATATCTTCAGAGCATACGTGGTGGACATCCCGCCGGGTCCTGGTACAGGCCATTTTTTTTTTATGGTGTAAAAAAATTTTCCAATGACAACCCCCGCTCTTGGGCGGAGCGGGAGATAGTGTCAGACTCTTACTGACTAAAAGACCCACCCCGTTCCTTCTAGCCTTCATACCAGAGCTCGAGCTCCCTTTCGGATAACCCTGGCTCCAGTAGGCTTCGACCCGGCTGGGTCCCTGCTCCTTGAGGCGCGCGGGGTACAGGCCATGGTCCGCTGCTAGGAAGAGTGGCAGACTGTCGCCTCCTTCTGCGAAGCAGTAATGCTAGCAAAGGAGGCAGCTGCACGCAATAGAGAACGGACTTCCTCACACCCTCGCTGAGCCTTGTTACAGGCTATGATTCGGAGCGAGGAGGAGTGACAGGCGGTTGCATCCGCGTGCTAAGCAATAATGCTAGCAAAGGAGCCAGCCGCACCGGAATCCCGACCTCGATTTTTCGCCACCGTGGGCGTGGGCTTGTGGACGGCGAGCAATAGGTAGCTCGCGGTCTGATCGAGCACGAAACGTCGATAATGCGTAGTGTTCCTCACGCGCCTCAAAGATATGTCAGCAAAACCATGCTTAGCATGGTAGAAACTTGAAACCTACTGGGGCCATGGGTCGTCCGAAATAGACCCACGAGATTCTGGGACGCAGGACAAAGAAGGAATGTAGAAGTCGGTTTTAGTCAGTATTGAACCTATACCATATCTTCCGCTCTAGGTGAAGGAAGAAGGATCGGCGGACTTTTATTGACTAAAATCCTGAGAAGTGTTCCTTCAGTTGCCCTCTCTCGTGTTCCAGCGCAATGGTGACTCTTTGGAACATTCCTGCAGCCCATCTAGTTAGGTTCTACATATAACCTACGATATCTATAGTCTATAGCACAGAATATGTTGTGTGTTCTATAGGCTACGATAACCTACTAATTTCATTTTTTTTTTTGTACCTAGATCACCAGATCTCGAACTTCATGAAGACTCAGCTCCACAAGGCATATGAGAGCTTCACGAAACGGTCCATGATTGCGTGTGGCCGACCTGAAAACTTAGTACAGGTATGAAATATCTACACTACTAATCACAATCTTATTACGCATACATATGTTTATCATCATAATTATATCATTTTACATAGCAATTGTATTAATAACGCTGTGCCCGCGACTTCGTTCGCGTGGACTACAGGATTTTGAATTTATTTTTTCTAATTTAAAAGTAGCCTATGTTACTCCTTATTACATCAGCTACCTGCCAAAAAAAGACCCGTCAAAATTGGTCCAGCCATTTCAGAGATTAGCCCGGACAAACAGACAAACTAAAATTGTAAAAAATATTATTTTGGTGGATGTACCGTATATGCATGTAGTATCATATACATGTAGTAAAAAGCAGTTATTTCAATATTACAAACAGACACGTTTTCTTATAGAAATTAATTTCGTACATGCGTAAATTAATACGAGTTTTGAAAAAATAGTACTTTATTTTTTAATTTTATCTTTACAAATCGATAATGTTTCATGTACCGGATCGACCCTCCACGGGATTAAAACGATTAAAATTTAGCGGTGTATAAGTTTATTACTTTATACAACACTGCTTCAGATAATTTATACCCACATACTCATCATCGTCATATTAAGTATATAAAGTAAGTACTTGCATGTAAACTACTATTATAATGTTCATCTATATAATTCTACCATTTACTGTAACTACTACTGAGTTATGGACTTTATGGGTCAACTTGAGCACACAGTGCAAAAAAAAAAATAACCCACCTCTGGTCGGTGTTGAAAAACAAACAAATAATACAAGAAACAGGTATTGTTTGTTTGTTTTTCAACACCGACTTAATAAATTAAAGTTATTTTATTCATTCTACTGTTTTTAGGGTTTCGTACCTCAAGAGGAAAAACGTAATCCTTATAAGATCACCTTATTGTCCGTTTGTCTGTCTATCTAGACCCTTTATCTCGGGAACGCGTGGAGGTAGGTATCGAGTTGAAATGAAAACCATATACTCAGTTCTGCGGTCCCTTGAAGCTGTGAAAAAAGGGTTTTGTTTTATAATTTAAATGCTTGCGTTTAATCACTATTTTTCCTGTGGGTTGCGACAGTTGCTGCCTCGTTTATGAAAGAAAAGGCCTCGCTGATGCCACCCACCCACGTGTAAATTAGTCCACACTACGCCTCTGGTTTCTGACCACTAGCACAAAATAGATAGGGTACAGTCTACAGAACATAATCTCATTCACTTTTTATACCTACGCTCGGTGGACGCACACTGAGCGTTTGAGCCGGAACTGTTCGACGAGCGGGCCGAGGCGCTCCGAGATATCGTGTCCGTGAGCGGTGTCTATGTGTGCGTTGTGGTCATATCTATTGCATTTGAAAAATAAATAATGGTTGAGTGTAATCTAATGTTACTATGTCTGATACAGATTCCAGTGCACTTTGAGAAGCCGGTGTTCGGGAAGAGTGAACCGCAAGTCGTCAGCTTCATGGCTCCAGGGATCCTCATCACGTAAGTCACGAATATTATCCTAGAGGAGTATGATATCAAGTTATGTGAGCCTGATATGGGGAACCCCCCTTTAGGGGATATGCGGAACAGAGTGTAAAGAACCCATAAACCTCCGTTGAAAAGAGAGGACCTTCCGACCAGACAGACTGTTGTCTAATTATGTTCTAATCGCGCGGAGAACTCTAATACCGTGATGAGGCATTTTGTAGATTAGTTCCTATGTGGCGACATAGATGTCGCTACAGATACATTCCCAACTTGTGTCCTTGGCCAGGAAGCACTATTTTTTTTTATGTATATTCATGGAATATTGAAACTCACATACAACATACACGTAAAAACATATCATATATATAAAAAACATATATCCTAATTCTGTCATTGTAGTCAGAAAAAAAAAACAATCAAATAAATATAAATATCAATCCCCAGTATCATCTTCTTCCTGTCGGCCATCGTGACGTCGACGTTGATGATCACGGACCGGCTGGAGGGCGTGTGGGAGCGCTCCGCCGTCGCCGGCGTCAAGCCCAAGGAGATGCTCAACGTGCACATCACGCTGCAGGCCACTATCATCATGTTCCAGGTTAGTTTACTCATCATCGTTATTTCAGCCGAGAGAAGTCCCCTAGTGTATCTGAGATTTCATTTAGAAAACAGGGGTTATAGATTCCGGCACGGATCTTGAGCACTGGCTTTAAGTTGCGCAGAAGTCCAATATTCGGGCTCTTTAGAGGTGCAACGTAAGACGCGGGGGCGGGGAATGTCAGTGATTGGCTCGCCGCGCCATCGTCTAATAGACGTCACTCGTGATTCGTTCCCTGCGCTTGCTGCATGTATCTAAGAACGACGACGATTGGCTTGCCAATGTATGAAATGCGCAAAGCGATCCCCACTCTGACGCCAAGCGCTCAAGTTCCGTGCCGATAACTATAATATATTATTATTCCTAATGCCCTACCACGAGGTCTTAACGTGAACTATTTGACGACCTACACTGATCTGTTTAAGGGATGGAGCTAAATAGGATGATATCTCCATCCCGCTTTCTCGCTCGCACGCCTGACCTTTTACACGTCGTGATAAGGTCCTGATCAGAACCCCAATATATTTAAAATACCGTATAAAATATGCCCTAACCAACTCTTCAATCAATTCCAGACAGTGGAGATGATGGCCCTGGCGTTTATAGGCTACGGCATCCCATCAGTGGGCTCAAAGCTGATCTGTGGCGTGCTGCTGTTCCTGCAAGGCATCTGCGGCATGTGCTACGGGTTCCTCCTGTCGGTATACTGTTCCAGCCACACCATGTCCTTCTTCGTCGCTACGGGCAGCTTCTATCCTATGATTTTGTTATGTGGTAAGTTAATTCATCTGCCTAGCCTTCTGCCAACTATGTCGAGCTTGGCTGCCAGTCTGAATGCATCTGAATACCAACGTCTTACTTGGAGCGACTGGCTTCCTAACGCCCATAAACCAATATGACATGCCAGTTAAATCTGGTGTCGGATTTTCTGGCTTCTAACTAGGTATACGTAGCGACTGTCTGGCTTGATTTCCTTCTATGCTGACATCGTTTGCTGACGTCGGTAGAGCGTACGAATAAACACTATGTTCTGTGAGCCATCGCACAACAATGCTGACGTACGGGGCAGGTTTATTGCTACTTTTCTTTGTCATACACGACCGACGGTACACTCAAGCGCCATCAGCGACCGATGCCAGCGGAAAAGGAAATCAAGCCTAAGATTTGCATGTGACTCCGGGAACCAGCGGCTGAACGGGCTTCTTGAGGCTCGGAGGTAAATCGGTAAGTTTATGCAGGTTCTTTGTGTTACTATCTGAGCATCTGCGGCATGTGCTACAGGTTCCTGCTGTCGGTGTAATATTCCAGTACTGTACTATTCCATACCATGTCCTTCGTCACTACGGGCAGCTTCTATCCTATGATTTTGTTGTGTGGTAAGTGAATTCTGCCAATTATATTGAGTTCGCCTGCTAGTCGTAACTACAAGCACTACTGAGTACCTGCAGTATTTTACATGAAGGGACCAACTACCTCACGCCCATAAACCAATAACTGGCATATCCCTTGAAAAAGCTAGGGTCAGATTTTCTAGCTAAGTTTTAAGGTTAGAAGGAATGTAAGTAATATGGACCCTCTAAGCCTTTTAGGTACAAGAGCAAGAAAACCATAATTATGTAACATTAATAACAACAATAGAGCGTACATGGTCGTGGATCCTAATTCAGGCAGGCACTTTGAGTAAATAAATTTATCACCACTCTCTCGTCTCAAAACGGTGAAGGAAAACATCGTGAGGAACCCGGCGTCCGGAACGTCCTATAGATAAGGAAAATCAAAGTGACATCCACCCGCACTGGTCCTGCGTGATGGATTCCATCCACATTCCATCTCCTAGAGAGAGGAGGCCTGAGTCCCAGCAGTGAAACATTATAAGGCTGAATATGTGCATCTGAAATGCTTTCCGCCGTCCCAAGGGTAATTTGAAATGGTACTCCATGTAAAATTTACCACCAAACGTGACTAAACCAGAAGTCAGTACCGTCATGACCGAATTACTATTTTCTAATCAAACTTTTTCTTCTTCCCCAGGCATCCTCTGGCCGCTAGAAGGTATGTCATACACTCTCCGCATCATAGCCCTAACCCTCCCCTTCACGATTCCCTCCAAGTCTCTCCGAGACATCATGGAGAAGGGAGCCACCATAACAGACCCATCAGTCATCTACGGCTTCCTGACGACAATCGCCTGGATAGCCATAACGTTAGCTTTAATTTACTTAAGATTGAAGCTGAAGAAAACGTAGGATATTTATAAAAAAAAAATCGGTTTTTTGAAGACTTATAAGGATAGTAATTTTATGTGATGTTGAAGATGGTGGCGTTTTTGGGAATTGTTTGTGTGAGGACAGAATAATAAAGTTCGTTCGAATCAAGTTAAAAAGCTCTTTAAAGAAAAATCTACCAATATAGTAGGTTTAGAAAAACCTACCAATATGGTAGTTTTTTTTTGGTGGGTAATCATCTAATAATTTCTCGTGCTCTGGGTGAAGGGAGTTTCAGAGTTTTTCCGACTCAAACCTACCAGTATTCAGTTGACCTGTGCGTTCCAAACCCGCAGTAATTATTTCGAAGAAACCAGTTTTGTAAGGCTGAATGGTTGATATATAATATATTAGTAAAACCATATTATGGACTAGTATTACAGGAAACTGTTATAGTAAAGATTTATGCCCAGATGAACATTTATACTGGTGAAACTCATACAAGCAATTCAATATACCTGTTCTTGAAAATGAACGAAGTATCAAATCGTGCATTGTAGAGGGCCTTATTGTAAAGGGCGATTCACACATCCGCTGTACAACAAGTACAGTCATTGTGCTGTTCTGAAACTGGTAGGAAATCGGATTCAGTAGAGAATCGTTACAAATAATTTATTAATACGATCGATGACATTGCTTTGTTTACGTTAGAAAATCGATGGCATTTAATGACCTTTTATCGATTGAAGAATTATGGGATTTAGGTATATTGAAAAGTTACAGTATAAAAAAATAATTCATAAATCTTTAAAATATTTAGTTTCTGATGACTACGGAGACGTTTTCAATAATCTTGTGTATTTTACCTAGACTTTATACTTTGTAATTAATATCATAATTTTATTTCCAATGTTTTAAACTTTTTGTAAGTGTGAATCGACCCTAACAGGTTCAAAACCTGTGAATAATCTATATTTTCGGTTTAGTGGTATATTTAGTTTGATATAGGTTTCTTTCACAATACCAAAAGTTAGGTAAAATTGGTAATTTCAATTTGGTTTCTATTTTGTGGAAGAAATCCTTTCTATCGGGTAGCCTGTACATAGCTATTAATTGTATTTTAATTATTCTCTGGGATTGCAGAATATGTGATAATTATCTACTTAAAATATTGTATATGTTTTACAGAATATTTTAAGTCAAATTATATTAGCTTATACTTGAATTGATAATTTGAGATTATTTCAATTAAGTACTTAACACAAAACATAGCCCGACAGCTCGAGGTATCGCCAAATTTAAGTGACAATGGGCAGGGCACATTGCACGCAGAATAGATGGTCGATGGGGACGAAAGGTTCTGGAGTGGCGACCGCGCACCGGAAAACGCAGCGTTGGAAGGTCTCCCACAAGGTGTACCTACCGATGACCTGGTCAGCGTCGCGGGAATCCGATGGACGCGTGACGCACAGGACCGGTCGTTCTGGCGACGCTTGGAGCAGGCTTACGTCCAACAGTGGACGTTTTGCGGCTGATATGATGATGATCATTATGACACAAAATCAAGAATCAATTTTGAGCTATGGAAATATATTTAATTCATTTTTTAATCGCCATTTTATTTTCACAAAACATTCATTTTGCTGTTTCAAATTTTGATTATTTTCAATCTCGAATTCTAAATTCAAGTATTAAAGCGAAACTTTGCAACATGCGATTGCTCATTAGTTATTGATACCCATCATTATGTGCAGAGGTTTGCGCACTAATCTAATTTGTCTCTATAAAATACTAGCAGTATATTACTGCTAGAAGATAAGTCGGAGGTAGGTAGATCATGACAAATGATTTTAGAAGCTTGAAAAATTATGGATAGGTAGCGTTTATGAAAATGTTAAAGTGCAGAAATACCTATATAATGTTTAAAAAATATCTATTATGTATGAAAGACTTCCATCTTTTAAAAGGAAAATGTTTAATATAACTTCTAAGTTGAATGTGCAATTTAAATACCTAGTGTATTTTTTTATACTTAGGAGTCATCCATAAATTAAGTCAACTTCAACTCTTAATTAATGGCCATAAGGAGGGGGAGGGGGTCGATAAAGTGTGACAACGGATGTCACATTTCAACATATTATCGAAGTTTTAAAAATGTTATACATTTACATAATCCACGTACAATGGTCCGCATAGGACTAAGTGCGGAAACCATACTCAGACATAGACATAGACATTTACATAATTTTTTTTTTAATAAAAACAATTTAATTGCAAAATATGGGATCACCTTCTCTTGGAGGGCGAATCTCACTAATGTGACCAGCAGTGACAAAAACGAGGGGGTAAAAAAATACACAAAATTCGTGACGTAATTTATGGATGGCTCTTTATCAAAAAACGAAGGAATTGTAGTTTTCCGAATAAAATTAAATCATAATTTTTAGCATTACCTTTACCACTATTAGAACTCTACAAATGATACTGAAATACAGAAAAAGTATTTGGTGTAACGCATTTTTATTGTATAGTTAGTACAGTCGACTGCACGTCAGAGTTAACATTCTACCATAAGCTGACCTAGCGTGACACAGAGTTCAATAGAAAAAGGGGTCAGCTTATTCTGGTTCTGTTACCAATGACGTGTGGCCGACTATACGTGTAGTATTAGAATATTTTGTTATTTCTTCTCATAGAGAGAATTTTGCCGAAGTGGTTACGTGATACCATGTGATTTGGGGTACCTATTTATGAATAAAGATTTTTTCTTATACATTTGTTCTTATTTTCTCCCTTTTACAAGAACGAAATGTGTTTCCTAGTAAAATACAAATAAATACTAATTTTGAAATTAGAACAATTTACCTGCTGCGGTCGGTCTTCCCGTCCGATTATAATTTAGGTGTTTTTAGGGCTACACTCTTAATGAAACCAGCGCGCCTCACCATCAACGATTGCATCACTGCTTATCATCAGGTGGGAACGCATTCAATAGTTTAAATAATTAAAAAAAAATCTGTAATAAATAAAATGTCATTTGTCCAAGAATCGAATCTTTTTGTTTTTCAAACAAGTAGAACATTAATTACTACTTTTGAATGTTATGGTAATATACAATCAAAAAAATCTAATGAAGGTTCTTTAGACCGTAGATTATTATTCTCAACATCAAGACAGTAGGATAAAAAAAAAAAATAAAAACCCAAAGATTCAGATATAAAAATTTTATTATTTATAGGAAATATTTTGATTTAACAACAACTCTTCCGTGAGTAGCGCCCGCGCCGCCGAGCCGACGAAGATCATGGCACATTGATATTAACTCTCGCTTTTTACTTGATTGGATACCGCTAGTTCACAACTTGACTACATTTCCGATACGACAGTAGGCAACTTATCGTATCGTAAAAGTAATAAGGGTGAATTTCGCGGCACCATGTTTCAGACTGTAGATTTCGATTTACGAAGGCGTGTTCAGTACCAGCATGTTGAACTTCGTAAATATGCGCCGGCGCAGGGGCGCGAGCGCTCACACTGACAGCACGAGGTTTCGTTGTCAGAAAACCGTCCGAGGTTCCTCACAGCGCAAAACGGTACCTCAAAAAGAAAAAAAAGTCTATCCACTTCATCATTTCGTCCGCAGACCACAACACACCGCTTATTGCGACATTATCACATTTATCAAGCATTATCTGTTGATCCCTCGATACAGGAAAAAAAACTGATTTTTTTTTTTAATTCTGTGTTTTCACAGTTTTCGCCTAACTATAAACTAGTACTTAAATAATAGCTCACTCATCACCTATTTCGCTCGCATTCGCGCTTCGCAACCACACTCTATACAAGATGTCTTTGCATTTATACTACAGAGCGACATATTTTTACATTGGATCTCACGGGGGACAGTCAATTCCTATACTATTTATTGCTTTTCAAGCAATTATATATTTTAAAAATAACACTCTTCCCCTTACAACCGTGTCAGACAATGTCCGTGCATTATTTAGAAGCGTTTATAAGAGGAAGCAGTACAAGCTGCATAGGCATATTTTTAAATATCACACATTTTTTTAAATTACATAGCGAAACAGCGTGTTCAGCTATCATCGGAACATCTAGAAGGAATTGACCGGGCCCCTTACAAAATAGACGAGAAAAAAAAAAACTAAAACTTAACGCAGTTCCTATACAAATCGATGAACATAAAACATGTCGTGGAGATTATGGAGAGGGCCTGAATACAGCCGAATATTCAAATAAATGTTAGCCGTTTCACGTGTCTATGTACAGAACCAAATTGTTTGGGGTCCGCCTTGCAAAACTATCACATGTTCGGAACTAGTTACTTATGTACAAAAGTGGACAAGTCCGGGAGGCTAGCGATCACAAACTGATGAGTTACACACGATGCACGATTATTGTGGACTACACTAGGCCTTTGTAAAGGTTTCCTTCGACTCCAAAACTCCTATTGATATATTTATGCAGACTTATAAGTTTTGCAGAAACAGACACCACTAAGGCGACGTTCTATCGAGCGACAGACCTCTTCTACTTACTCAATAAGTGGCTAGCTCTCATAAACACTACCATTTAACTATTAACACAGAATCATCATGTATTCTAAGGAAGATACCGCTCGATGCAACGTTGGTTTAAAGCCTCGATTTACATATTATTAAAACAATTTCAGTTACAAAAGTATGTATAAATGTAGATACATTAAACGCTAGCTGTTAACATAAACTAGACACAAAGTTAAAACAAATTCATATCATATAGTCGAACATAATTTCCAAGCTTTACACAAAATACATATAATTATTAACTGTACAATTGTGACGTCTAACTCTTCAGGCCTCCATTCAACACTACATATTTACATTACAATAAACATACTGTTCAAGCTTCAAATCACAATTTATCAATAAGTAATATTTGCCGAAATTACGAAGTAACGGTCTAGTCTTGACGAGTTTAGCTGGTTGTGGCAAGAAAAGGGAAATGCGACGTAGCCTTACGATTGGGGGAGATAAGATGATGAAGGTACACCTCATCATGACATGTAAGGAAAGCTAAATAGACTTCTGAGAAGACTTCGGTATCTTAAGTGCGTGCGAAATCTAGCCACCGCACCAAAGGTTCGTGTGAAAATATCAAACAAACTTATGCGGCCGCTTCGTTTCGCTCAATGTCGCACCGCACCCTCGTGCGTTTGGCCCTTGCAATAGAGTATTGATTGTTTGTTCCATTTGCGCCGCATTGCTTCGCGATCGCACTTACGTGAGGACACTGTTTTTGTTCACAAGCGAGCGATTCGTCATTTTCATGATGAAAATTCGCAACTGTTTAGTGATTTAAGATAAAATATTTATAAGCTCTATTAATATGATATTTTACTGTCAAAATACAACAATACATTTACTAATCTAAAATCCAACTATAGCAGTATCGCATTACAAAAACAAAAAAGCCAGAAAAACACCGCATCACTCATCAAGACTACAAAAAAAAATAATTAAACCATAATCATAACAAGAAAACGTTAATCGCCAATGATTGTAAAAACATAATCACAAAGAACTTAGAAAAATACATAATATTATATAGTAAATAAATAAAGTATAATAATATTATATCAACAACTTCGAGCGTAAGGCACATTGCCTGCAAAATTTGAACGGCGTATTACGCTTGAAGTCTTATTTTTACGTATGTATCTGTCGTATTATGTACTGTAACTGTGTCTTATAAACAGAGATCGAAATTAATAGAGTATATTTACTTGAAATTCCGAGTAGGGTAAAATAGAGTTGATAATAACTATTCTAAAATCCCGAAATAAACTGTAAGTGCTGGGTTAGACTACAAACGCGGGCCGCTTGACGTACTCAAACATAAGAACTTGATTTGAGTGTCTATGGCGGGCACGCCGATGCGGGAAGCGATGCGGTTTAAACCACGGTATAGCTTGTTCATACCACACGGCTGCAGTGTGGGCGATCAGCGGCAACCCGCGCGGGAACCGCATCTCAAACTAATTCAAGCTAATCGCGCGCGTTGTTATAAAGACTCCACAGACACACAATTGCTCGCGTCTCTGCACCAACACCGCGCTGCCAGGCAGTCTACATTTAACCCATACATAGGGTAGTTATGTCTAAGTCACACGGGACGCAAAACCTTACTACAGTGAATACGTGATGTAATTATTTACCTAGTTTGTGGTTAAAATTGGCAGTGAAATTTATTTCTGATTATTCTATCTAATATTTCCCAATGTGAGAAGAAAAGTATCACAATATTGAGCGAATTTAATGTCTAATATCAGTTCTATGTAATTGAGTAATGCCACATAACCTTACATACAATGAAATAAGGTGCAAAACTAATCAAGAACCTGCTTGTTGTTTTGTGATGTTTAAAAATGAGAACTATTATTGAGTGTATAAGAGCTAGTTTCCCATTAACAAGACGCAGTTACAGTACAAACCGAGCTATTCAATATGGCGGTGGATTCGTTCAAGTCAAACCTTCGGTTATCGTTACCTTGAGTTCGATACCTTTCTGAGCGCAGTACTAAAAATGTATGAGATCTAATCAAATGTAAAGAGATCATTGCACGCGGCTTGAAGATATGTACGTATATTGTAAATGTGCTATGTATTCGAGATGATCGGAAACTGCTGTACCTATTTTGATAGACCTGATTATTTGCTTGATGGACCTGATTTATTCATAAGACAAAGTACTCAATAAAAAAAAAAAACATTTTACTCAATGAAATAAAAAACCTACTACAGTATTTATCTACACACAAATGATATATTGTATCACCAACAACGAAAGGGAAGTCATACACCACTCATACAAAATTGAATGACTCGCGAATGAGACGCGCAGTCTTCCGATCTCATACATTTTTCCTTCACGCCTCCTAAGACATTCGTTACACCTAACTAATCTCATACAGCGGATGTGTCCATTCCTTATAAAAAAAGGATCGTTTATGTTTAAACAATAAATACTTAATTACCGCTTAGAACCTTAAGTAAGAAAAGCGTATAAATTATTTTTTTCTCAGAAAATTTGAATTAACGGACTTAATTCCTATCTACCTAGGTGTTGTGTCGTATTGTGTTGGAACATACAAATGTATGGATCACTGGGAATTTGTATATCAAACAAAAAATCACGTTAATGATGACGAAATGCAATCTTTAGGCGTACAATCCACGGACGCGTAGCTTCACAAGACACTTATTCGTCATTATACGCCTGGTGTACGCCTGCGTGAAGCTTACATACTAAAATAGCCTACTGTCTGTTCATAGACGTATCACGACTAGGGATTGCAAATATTCGAGTCTTGATTTTCGAATATTCGAATAATATGCGAATATTATTTCAGAACTATTCGAATATTCAAAAATCAAAACTAACGAATATTTGCAATCCCTAGTCACGACGTTGCCGCATCATCGACAGTTTCAGTTTTTTATGTAAGCTTCACGCAGGTGTACACCAAGCGTATAATGACAAATACGCATATCATGAAGAATACGCATCTATGAAGCTACGCGTCCGTGGTCAGTAGGCCTTACATTAGCATGTCATGGGGACGCATTTTGAGCATTCTTGTTCTATCGTCATTTAGCACGCGTTCTCTCAGTTCAGTTTTAATGAAGACATACTAAATGCACGAAAATGAATGAAATTGAGATTTTTCTTTGGAAAAAGAATGTATTTCTCACAATACAATACGACACAATTATAACAAGGGCGGCTTTCAACGACTCTGTTTTAAAAGCGGTCGCGCTTAAGGCTCGGCACTAAATGGATTGCTCATTTTTCTTACATTTTATTCAATTCCCATTTGTTTGATACATATAATTAGTTGACTATCTTGTTCTATGATGGCAATGTTCCATCTACAGCTACATGCATTTTGATGTAACTACCCAATATAATCCTCATTACTTTATTGCTAACCAAAGTAATCATATGAATTCACGCCACCGATTTTGGCTCTTATTGCGTTGCTAGTACGACACAATATGGCAACTGCAGTAAATAGTTGGTGTTGTAACCACTTTTTTTGCTTTCAATACCACTCTTATGCCTACGGAATAGAAGTGAAAATCGGTTGAACGAACAGTACAAAAAGTTTTGTTAAAATGTCTATTGCGAATGGAATATTCAAATATGAAACATCGAATGTTGAGGAAAAAAAAATCCTTCTCATAAGAAAACGTTCCAGAGCGATCAAGCTCTACAAAACCATACTATTTCTAAAATTCGACATCCCATATTCAAAGGCGGGGACTCGTGTAAGTTACCCTATAGGGGGCACTAGTGTAACTTTAGTGAGTTACCCTATAGGAGGGAATCGTATAAGTTACCCTATGTGATGGACTCGTGTAAGTTACCCTATAGGGAGAACATCAACGCTAAACATAGAATTGTGATGCAGCGATAACAAAAGCGTCATGAAAGCCGCCTTGCAACGTGTAACAAATTTATTATATATTGACGCCCGACGCACCGGAGATTACGCTAATGTCTATGCATTCCTTCTGTAGGTCAATGAGCTTCATTTGTTTACTGTAGTGAATTATATTGAGCACTGTGTTAATAATTATTGAACTTTATAAAATAACTCAGTTTACAATAAATATTATTTGTGTTATAGCCTATTCACGTCAAGGAAATAATGACGTCATCGTTGTGACTCTGCTTTAGCATCATAGCTAATAAGAAACCTTTCGGACAGTACAGACGCATCTTTTATCAATTTTAATATAATAATAAGAATAAAAGTGAAATATAAAGACTTATGATTGTTTCAAAATAATCAGGAGAAACTGACTGACTGACAAATCAACAAACAGCCGAAACTACGGGGGGGGGGGGGTAGGAGTGTGAAACAGTGCATAAAGTTTCCTTTTATGACGTAGATTACGTAGACCAACACTCAGAGAGGATTTTCCAAGACTCGCCCCCTAAGGGTTCGTATGAAGAATCCTAGTTTCACGCGAGCGGAGCCGCTGGCAGAGGCTAATTATTTAATATTAATATTTGCGACTCGGTGTATATCACGTCTTCAAATTCCTGTTTTTAGGACATGCCGATTTCCTCGCGATGTTTTCCTTCACCGTTTTGAGAAGTCGTCATCGACGAAATTACAAAAAGTAATGCACCTGGCTGGGTTTAAACCCGCGACCCGTAAATTTGGCCCCGCGTGATGAATTACGACCCACTCCGTCTCGGAGGCCTGAACATTATAAGGCTGATTATGCTATGCTTGTTAAGATTTGAATAGATATACATAAACCACAGTTATGAAAAGTTTTCTGTAGGTAATTTTAACCCCAGTATGAATACGCCTTTACTTTGCACTAATGTGTCCTTATTTTCTTGACTTGAAAGAACTATAGTTATTACAATTATAGTCCGCATGCGGTTTTCTTACACTTTTAAGATATTTGTGAACTGACTTTTATCTAAATTTGACACATAGTCACAACTTGTCCACGAACGCGTAGCTTCATAGACCGTATTCAACATTACACGCCTCACAATTTACATACAATATTATCCTTTTGAATGTCTTAAGTTACACAGTACAAGCAATTTTCTTTCTATTGTGTCTCTTATTACGGCATTCGATGAGTTATTACTCTCTCGACAAACCGGCAACGACACGACGGCCCGACGATTTATGTAGCTACGCGGCCGTATACAGTGGGAGGTATTCGCACAATTTGCCGATTGGTGACTCTCAAAACAGCGATATCGCTCGCGAATCGATTTGAAATGTACGTGATTGATATCGTTGTGACAATTCGGGAGTATTCGCTATAACTATGGTCATTAGCTTGACCGCCACATTCATGTCAAAACAAAACGTGCCCAGTGCGCCTCTGTCATGACCACAAGACTTAAAAGCTAATAAATCTTACTAGAAAGTATTGTATTTCTTATTTGTGTTGTTAACTTTTTAATCACCTACTAAGAATATAACCGACAAACACTCGTTTTCCGCCAGGGTCGTACATGCACGACAAAATACTCCATCTCGTCAGCTCTTCCGTCACCTATGGAGATTGAAGAGCTAAACGAGATGGTGTCCTCCTTGCGTCGTAATCCTCAATGCTGAGGGTCGTGACCTCCCCTGACCTCTTGACGAGATGGTGTACTCAGTCGCTATTACACGACCCTGGCGAACAGGACACGGAAAACACAGGTCAGACTGATAAGACGCAAGCGCAGTCGCGAGGACGTTTTTGCTTTGACATGGCGGAGAAGTTTAAATACCCGCATGCAGTACAAATTCTTCAATAAACAACATTCACGTAATGTATTTAGAACAAATTATTGCTATATCTGCGTATACGCACACTATAGTCCACATAAGTGTATGGAACGCTCATAAGCCCATGCCACTGATTAGGAAACGGTCCAATGGTGCCGACATAAGTTTGTATTGTTTTGGTGGAGGTGCAACTCTGCTGTAGGTTGTAGACCTTTATTTTTATACAGTTAAGAGTTATTTTCGTTTAGCTTGAGAAAGAAATCTTAGGTATGTTTGACCCATCATAACTATAGAGTAAATAGCACTAACCTATTCACGCAACAAAACAAAAGATAACTTTATTACTTCAAACTTACTGATTTACCAATGGAATCGAATTGATACGAGTCTATTGAAATTCTTTTATCATTGATAGGTACGCGTTTAACCACTAGTTAGTAAGCGGTGATGTGGCTTCACGCTTATTCTGAAGCATAAGTTATTTCAGAATATTTCTTTACCCAACTGCGCCTATGTTTTTGACATAACATTTAATTTAAAAGTTAGCAACGGAATGTGAATTATTTACGATCCGTTCAAGACTTTGCCGCTGTGAGCGGTAGCTAAGGACGAGGCGGCGAGCGGTAAAACAAAAGTATGAAAACTGAAGCACGCCTCAAGACGCCGCTCATAGCGCCCTGCTCGCCGCACCACGAGCCGCTAAGCCGTGAGCTGGACGTTAAACGCCATTGTCACTATAATATACTGGATTGGTGGATCAAAATACCCTAAGATAAGTTTTGTTCATGATCAATGAATGTCAGTTGAGTTGTACCATCACCAATGACATTTGTGCATCGGGCCACACAGGAGTACATAGGTCGCGTCACCCGTGGGGGCGGTGCGTTCTGCGTTACGGGGGCGTCTGCTAGAACTTGTCTTGGAAGATGAAGAGGTTGTTGGTGGCGGCTACGGCTATGATGCTTTCGTGGGGGTGCCATGCCGTATGCAGGATTTTCTTGTTAAAGTCCAGGCAGTCTACGCTTATCTCGTCCTGGGAAGAGACAAAAAGACATAAAATCAATTAGCATATCATAGTCGGCCTTATAATGTTCCCACTGTTGAGCCTTAGGCCTCCTCTCTAGGAAAGGGAAATCAATTTCTGTTTGTTATTTACGTTAAAATTCGAGAATGACTGGACCGGTTTTAATATTTTTTTTAGTTTTGTCCTTCAGCATACAGGGATGATTTAAAAGAAAAAACTACTGAGTTGTCAAGGGACACCCGGATGGAACGAAGTTCCGTTCTGGCTTGCTTTCTATAAGAGAGAGAGAGACAGAGAGAGACAGACAGAGACAGACAGAGAAACATGCGCACGCCGCACGGCTTACAATAGCTTACTATAGCAAAAAGTATCGTTACAACTTTTCGTGAGATTTTTTTCCGTCTAGCCAATACAAGATAACTAAAAAATACTATCCTATTTTATGTACATTTTGACAGCACTATTTCAACATCTTCGAAACCATGAAAACGACACTCATGACAAAAAAGTTGATAATTTCTGACAGCCGCCATCTTAGATTTACATTTTGACACCACTATCGGCTTCAACAACCTCGAAAACCATGAAAAAGACACCCATATCGAAAAAGTTGATAATTTATTGCAGCTGCCATCTTAGATTTACATTTTGACAGTACAATCGGTTTCAACACCCTCGAAAACCACGAAAACGACACCCATGACGAAAAAGTTGATAATTTCTTGCAGCCGCCATCTTGGATTTATATTTTGACAGTACTATCGATTTCAACACCCTCGAAAACCATGAAAACGACACCCATGACGGAAAATTTGATAATTCCTTGCAGCCGCCATCTTGGATTTATATTTTGACAGTACTATCGGTTTCAACACCCTCGAAAGCCATGAAAACGACACCCATGACGGAAAAGTTAACAATTTCTTGCAGCCGCCATCTTGGATTTACATTTTGACAGTACTATCGGTTTCAACACCCTTGAAAACCATGAAAACGACACCCATGACGAAAAAGTTGATAATTTCTTGCAGCCGCCATCTTGGATTTACATTTTGACAGTACTATCGGTTTCCACGCCCTCGAAAACCATAAAAACGACACCCATGACGAAAAAGTTGATAATTTCTTGCAGCCGCCATCTTGGAATTATATTTTGACAATACTATCGGTTTCAACACCCTCGAAAACCATGAAAACGACACCCATGACGAAAAAGTTGATAATGTCTTGCAGCCGCCATCTTGGATTTACATTTTGACAGTACCATCGGTTTCAACACTCTCGAAAATCATGAAAACGACACCCATGACGAAAAATTTGATAATTTCTTGCAGCCGCCATTTTGGATTTATATTTTGACAGTACCATCGGTTTCAACACCCTCGAAAACCATGAAAACGACACCCATGACAGAAAATTTGATAATTTCTTGTAGCCGCCATTTTGGATTTATATTTTGACAGTACCATCGGTTTCAACACCCTCGAAACCCATGAAAACGACACCCATGACGAAAAATTTGATAATTTCTTGCAGCCGCCATCTTGGATTTACATTTTGACAGTACCATCGGTTTCAACACCCTCGAAAATCATGAAAACGACACCCATGACGAAAAATTTGATAATTTCTTGCAGCCGCCATCTTGGATTTATATTTTGACAGTACCATCGGTTTCAACATCCTCGAAAACCATGAAAACGACACCCATGACGAAAAAGTTGATAATTTCTTGCAGCCGCCATCTTGGATTTACATTTTGACAGTACTATCGGTTTCAACACCCTCGAAAACCATGAAAACGACACCCATGACGAAAAATTTTATAATTTCTTGCAGCCGCCATTTTGGATTTATATTTTGACAGTACCATCGGTTTCAACACCCTCGAAAACCATGAAAACGACACCCATGACGAAAAATTTGATAATTTCTTGCAGCCGCCATCTTGGATTTATATTTTGACAGTACCATCGGTTTCAACACCCTCGAAAACCATGAAAACGACACCCATGACGAAAAAGTTGATAATTTCTTGCAGCCGCCATCTTGAATTTATATTTTGACAGTAAAAGTGTCGGTACAATTTTTCGTGAGAATTTTTTCCGTCTAGCCCCCTTTCACAACGCGCGATAAGGAACTTCGTTCCAAAATATATAGATAGGAGGTAGGGGGTAGGGGGTCTAGGTAGTACGATAAGTACTTAGGTATGGTAGGTTAGGTATGTAGCGTAGGTACAGTAGGTAATAAGGTAGGGTAGGTAGTCAATTGATGGGAGTGAATTAAACATGACTTGTTAGTTTAGTGGTTAGTGGTTCTGACTGCTAAGTCGGAGATCGTGTGTTCGATTTCCAACCGAGATAAATGTTTGTGTGATGGTCACTTGTCCTATTTTGGGTGTAATTTATGTTTAATTTGTATGAAATATATAAATATGTTTATCAGTTGTCTAGTACTCATAGCAGAAGCTCTGCTTAGTTTTAGACTAGATGGTGTTTATGTGAGAGTTGTGGAATATCTATAATATAAAAATGAATCGCAAAATGTGTTGGTAAGCGCATAACTCAACAACGCCTGGACCGATTTCGCCATTTTTTTTTTTTTTGTTGTGTTCGTTATTATGAGGAGAAGGTTCTTATGGAAAAAAAATGAATATTAGGGTAGTGTAGGGTAGAGTAGGGTAGTGTAGGGTAGAGTAAGGTAGAGTAGAGTAGGGTAGGGTAGAGTAGGGTAGAGTAGGGTAGAGTAGGGTAGAGTAGGGTAGAGTAGGGTAGGGTAGAGTAGGGTAGGGTAGAGTAGGGTAGGGTAGAGTAGGGTAGAGTAGGGTAGAGTAGGGTATAGTAGGGTAGAGTAGGGTAGAGTAGGGTAGAGTAGAGTAGAGTAGAGTAGAGTAGGGTAGGGTAGAGTAGAGTAGGGTAGGGTAGAGTAGGGTAGAGTAGGGTAGAGTAGGGTAGAGTAGGGTATAGTAGGGTAGAGTAGGGTAGAGTAGGGTAGAGTAGGGTAGAGTAGAGTAGAGTAGGGTAGGGTAGAGTAGGGTAGAGTAGGGTATAGTAGGCTGAAGTAGGGAAGAGCGGGAGCGAAGCCGCGCGGGCAAAAGCTAGTAATGAATAAATATGGGTGAGTATGTTGTAAGTAGTGGGTTGTGTGGTGTGGTACCTTCTTCCTCTTGGCAGTGGTGGCGACGCGCCTGGCACGCAGCGGCTGCCTCGGGCGCGCGGCGGCGTCGCGCGCGGCCTCCAGCGTGAGCTCGCCGCGCCGCGCCGCGCCCATGCCGCCAGGACCCATGCCGCCTCGCTCGAATATCCTAAACAAAGCGACATCTTATTACTCTACAACTCTGAAAAGTAACCATGGAGTTCCTTGCCAGTTCTTCTTCATAGAAAACGACCAATTGAAACCGTGCCTAGTGCACAGTTTTAATTGGTCGTTTAGTCTTTACAACAGAATTACGATAAAAATCCTGAGAATGGGTGAAAAAGCAATTCTTAGGGCCTAATCCTGACATACTCAAAAGAAAAACACCACAAGCATGAACCTCCCACAACATGCAGATTCCTGCTGAGCCCCTACTATTTCCTGACATCTCTACTACTATGAGCTGTTGACGACTGGGCTCGGTCCGGTCAATTACCGGGCAGCCGAACGGCGAGCTACCCATTAACCAACATCCGAACTTGCGCCAGCGTCTACTATGCCTGATAGTCGTCAAAATCTCAGCGACTGGAGTGTATAGACATTCCTGCTCCTTCACTAATCAAAAAGAAGACTTTCCGCCATAATTGTGGCATGCCCATTTATGTAGGAGGTAATCTCTGAAAGTACTGGTCCGATTGCGAAATAAATTTACACTAACCTAAAGAATCCATTATAGGAGCCGGTCATGAGCCGCTGGTCGTCTCCGCTCCAGCAGCACTCAAACTTGTCGAAGATGCAGTCGTTCTCGTACAGCGAGCACAGCTTGGAGCGCAGGTACTCGTGCACGGGGTACGTCTCCACGGGCTTCGTCTCCATGCGGAGGTCCCATACTTTTAAACCTAGGTAGTCGCGTGACATCATGTATCTGAAACGAGAAATGGGGAATGGGGCTATAGATTTATAAATCAAACATTACAAAGGTGAAAGTTTAAGAGCTTGTCACTTCTTCACGCTCGAACGTCTGAACAGATGCACACGAGTAGATCGTGTCTTGAAATAGCACATAGGCCACTTTTTATCCAAGGAGTATTATTCCCTTTGGAGACAATTTTCTACTTATATGCGGGCAGAGCTGCTGGTAATAGTTAGTTATTCATAAAATAGATATACAACCAAAGACATAGATCTACTTTAGCAAAACTTTGCAGTTTGAAATAGGCTGAGCAGATACAAAAAGGGAAAATTGCATAACTGCTTCCTTGAGCAAAGATCGTTATTTGATGATATACCAAACCAAAAAGAAAAGGTTCAATTTTTTTATTGAATACAATAATTATACTTCCGTCACACTTGTCTACTGATCGATTGACGGTGAAAAGTCCCAAAAATAAACAGCTAAAATTAACTTATTTATTTTGTAAACAGATCATTGCCCTAAACAAAATATAGTGGTGGCTTCTATACATAGAAGCTATGAGTGCAGTGAGTATTCTATTTCAGGCTGGTGGCCGCAATTCCACGACTAAAGCGCGTATTTTGCGTACGATAGTGCATTTCCTCACCTGCCAGAATTACTAAGTTTGACGTCGCTGATGGAGGAGATGATCTCGGAGAAGAAGGAGCGCGCGTGCGGGTCCTCGGGCTCCTCGAACAGCTTGGCGTGCCGGTCGCACAGCGCGGCCGCGCGCATGTCGCACAGCCGTATTGTACCTATACATACACAAGCCAAAAATTTGTTAAGACATATCACAAAATCATACTACTTATACTCCCCTTACTTTAACACCAAACTCCGCCACGCACAACTTTAGGCGCTCCACCTACTGCACCGCGCCCCGTCGCGTAGCGCGGTATGGCAGATTTTACCATTGTATGCAAGTAGGTATCTCAATTTATATAGAAATCACGCCTAGCACAACACACTGCCGACGTGGAAATGCGCGGGAAGGCGCCCCGCGCGCAGCTTCTGCCAATCTGCGCGGGAGCGCGGAAATTACATTTAAATTACATCGGAAATTTGAAATTACACCGCTAAGTAAGGCAGATCTGCGCCTCCTTCGCCGCGTGCGTTATCCGTCGCTCCACGCACCGCGGCGGGACGCATCTTCAGTGGGTGAACCGCCTTAGGTTCATCATCATCATTATTTCACCCAATAGACGTCCACTGTTAGACATATGCCTTCCCAAAGTGTCGCCAAAATGAAAAATCCTGTGCGTCTCGCATCCATCGGATTCCCGCAACCTTTACCAGGTCATCGGTCCACCTTGTAGGCGGCCTTCCAACGCTGCGTCTTGACGAACAAGACTGACCGTTGTAGCAACACGCGCGGGGAGGTTTACGTCCAACAGTGGACGTCTATCGGCTGAAATAACGATGACACGGGCAAAGCCACTACATTCACTACTATTGCATCACATTGCACCTTTTTCTGTCCACGCGTAGCTTTATCGACGCGTATTCGTCGTTATACGTCTGTTCACAGATTACATTGATGAAGCGGCGACACGACGGCATGACGTATAGTGACGATTCGCGTCTATGAAACTACATGTCCGTGGTCTTATTGTACACATGACTTTCTAAAAAATGCCGCCTTGCAGCTTTGGACTCAGTGGAAAGGCGTGTGAAGAGGCTAATTGGTGATCCAGATTTCATTAAGTCCAATTTACAAAGCCTTGAGCACAGGCGTAGCCAGCCTTTCGGTGTGCGCGGGAATTGCATGACTTGATTCCGTCATCTCATTTCCACCATGGAACAACCCGACGTACGGCGAGTATCCACCCTTACGTTTTTTTGAGGTTTCAACACGATCCGGACTAAGCATTTCGCCTCATCGAACGATTTGCATGCTACAGTCGTCCCGTCCGATTATAATTCAGATGTCTTCAAGGCTAGAGTGAATAGGCTCTTAATAAACCAGTGCGCCTCACCATCAACCATTACATCACAGCTTACCATCAGGTGGGATGGCAAGCACTAATTTATATCAATATACAATTACCGTCACGGATCTTGAGCGCTCAGCGTCAGAATGGGGATCGCTTTGCGCATTCCATACATTGGCGAGCCAATCGTCGTCGTTGTTAGATTTATGCAGCAAACGCAGGGAACGAATCATGAGTGACGTCTATGACGCGATGGCGCGGCGCGCCAATCACTGACACTCCCCGCCCCTGCGTCTCACTTCGCACCACTAAAGATACCGAATATTTGACTTCTGCGCAACTCGAAGCCAGCGCTCAAGATCCGTGCCGGCTACTGTAAAAAAAAATCAGGTTGTACTCACCCTTACTACTAGAATAAACAAAGAGATTGCATTCAGTCGGATGAAACTCCGCCGCGGTTATCACCTGAAACAATATTTTTATTCATATTAATCTACGATTTTCATTCATTTATTATTTCTTCGTAGCCTTAGCATCAAGTACATTTTGCTATCACTGGTTATCAGACCTTTATCTCTTATCAGTCTGTTTATTTATTTATCGATTATTGATATGTTTATATAATTTAATTAGAACAGCCCCAGTGTGCTTAAACTAATTAAATGTTCTATTATGTTGCGTATCTTATTCTTCTTCTTCTTTTAGAGTCGATGCTCTCAAACTCAAAAAATCAAAATCAAAATCAAAATCAAAACATTTATTTCAAATAGACCATTTACAGGCACTTTTGAATAGTCAAATGTCGGTCAGTCCAAGAAAAGTGAAGCTAAATTGCACGTTCCAAAGAGTAGGTCTCTATGGAGAAGAACGTGCAAGAAACTCCATGGACACTCTTTTAAATCATATTATGTGTTACATATAATGCTTGGTTACATATTACTTGTTGCTTCTATCATGTGAGCACAATGTCGATAATGAAATAAAAAATGTAAAATAATTAAAAGATAGAAACTGAATTAAGCCACTGGCAGCTAAGAGATGACCAGTCCCATCTGACGGCACCCGTTCACGAGCATGACGCGTGCATCAGCCCCACTCAGCTCAACCATTTTGAAGGGAACTGAACGACCCAATAACACGTGCCACCAACAGCGAGACATTTGAGTGAGCATGACAAACTCTCAACTGCCATGCTCGTAATGTCAAAAAAGAAGTTGTAACCTAATAAAAATGCTCCATGGTGCTTCACATTCACAAACTTGGAAAAAGTGCTTCTACATTATACAATGCAATTGTGTCTTTCAAATTAAAAATAATAATATTAGTTTCCAACTAATCAACTAATTAGTACGCCCTAGTGGTAGTGGAGCTGGACCAGCATTGAGCCAAGCATTTTTATCTTGAATATAATCCTCCAACTTATAATATGCTTGCCTGCATAGTGTGCGTTTAATACAAGATTTAAATTTCGTTTCATTGAGTTCTAATATTTGGGGTGGTATTTTATTATAACATTTCAAACAGTACCCCATGAAAGAAGAGGCCACTTTAGCCAGTCTGAAACCTGGTTGAACTAATTGATCCCTATTTCTTGTAACATAATTATGTCTTTCGCCTCTTTTGCTAAAAAGATGAAGATTTTTTCTAACATACATGATGTTTTCATAGATATATTGACAAGGTACCGTCATTATGTTAATATCTTTAAACAGTTCCCTTAAAGAATCGCACCGGCGGAGATTGTAAATAGCTCTGATGGCTCTTTTCTGTAATATAAAGATTGACTCGATGTCTGCAGCCCGTCCCCATAGTAAGATACCGTACGACATGACACTATGAAAATAACTAAAATAGACTAGTCTAGCGGTATCAACATCCGTAAATTGGCGGATTTTTCTAACAGCATATGCAGCCGAGCTAAGCCGTCCTGCAAGAGATGTTAAGTGAGGACCCCATTGTAGCCTAGAGTCAAGCGTAATCCCCAAGAAAACTGTTTTATCAACAAATTCTAGTTTCTCATTGTTCAATACTATGTCGCAATCACTACTTATGACATTTGGTAAGGAAAATCTTATGCATTTAGTTTTTTTCCCATTTAGAACTAGATTATTAGCAGTGAACCAGTTTTGGACCTGCAATAAAGCGTTATTTTCATCGTCAAGATTATTAGTCCTTCTATTTATCTTAAAAATCAAAGAAGTGTCGTCAGCAAACAACACCATATTAAGTTTATTTTTCAGCAAATAGGGTAAATCATTAATATAAACTAAAAATAAAAAAGGACCTAAAATTGAACCTTGGGGTACCCCCATTTTCACATTTAATCCCGACGAATTGACACCGTTTATTTGAACAAGTTGCTGTCTGTCATTCAAATACGATTTTAATAAGCTTAACGCTGCTTTGCCTAGTCCGTAATGCTCCAGTTTCAGGAGTAATGTTTCATGAACCACACAATCAAACGCCTTAGACAGGTCGCAGAAGATGCCTATAGCATCTTGTGCCTCCTCCCACGCATTAAAAATGTGTTTTAGTAAGGAGACACCAGCGTCAGTTGTACAACGCCCTTTGGTGAAACCATACTGTTTATCGTGTAAGATGTTATTGGTGTTAAAATGACACACACTATACTTCTTTTAACCAATATTTGGCAACCTGTACAGCTCTATTGTTGGCCTGACTGAAAAACTGCAGGTCGTTATGCAGGATGGGCAGCGCAGCAGGTGGCGCATGTCTTGTGGGGAGGCTTCACACTGGCACTGTGTAAGTGATGGGTCGAGCAAACCCCATTTGGGGGTTCGCAGTCGGTTCAGAGATTTCCAAATTGGCCACTGTAGTTCGTGTCTAGGGGGAAGATGTTCCGATGGGGTGATAAAAAGTGGAGGAGTTGGATGTTTCTGCCTCCAAAGCGCACATCTCTCGACCTCTGAACTGTCTTTCGAAGAGGTATCTTATTTATTACCTTGTCAACAATAGGATGAAGAGGTGAAACTTTTCGAGGGTTACGCTAACTGTAACAATCTTCCAGCCTTAGCTGGCAGTTGACTAATAAGATGTGGCTGCAAAAGTCGCATCACCACCATGCTAATTAATTAACTCCTCTATGCGACGAGAAAGCAGCTTATCTGCTTCTAAGCTGCCCAGTGGTCGCTGGATACAGGGCAAAGTATTTCGAGAACCCAGGTAAGGTTCCTTCAAATAGTAACACCAAGGCGCTTCTGGCCTTGGGGAGTCGGGGTGGTTCGAACCCTTTAGACGTGGAATTACGGGCACCAACACAAAAATACAATACATATGTATGCTATCCAACAGCAAAAATCTCAAAAAAAAAAACACGTTTTCTTTATGGGAGCCCAATTTGAATATTTATTTTATCCTGTTTTTAATATTTGTTGATAAAGCACCAACAGAAATACATTATCTGTGAAATTTTCAATTGTATAGCTAGACATGTGTGAATCTTGCCATCAGCAAGAAGTGATGACCACGACCACTCTGTCAAGAGTGATACCGACAGAGAAGAAGATAAAGAAGAAGCTAGACAGTTTTCACAACAATTTTTCACAGTTCATTAGATGCACCCTGGTGTCAGACAGACTGACAGCAAAGTGATAGTAATAGGGTCCCGTTTATACCCGTTAGGCACAGAACTTCAAAAAGTTTATAAAAACATACCTCTGTGAGCTCCTCCATATTGGCAGGTTTAATGTCAACGATGTTGAAGCTCTGGTCGGTGATCTCGAGGTGCCACAGGTTGATGCGTAGGTCGTCGGCCGACAGGTACGTCTCCTGGTCTGAGTTCAGGGATATCGAGTTTATGTGGTACGTGTGCGCGTTCGCGAATATTCTCCTGTGGACAATATCAAAAAGTATTTTAGTCAGCACCAAGTCAAAGATACATGTTGCGGAAACGAATATTATGGGCAAATTGATTTTTAGTAATATTTGTGAATAATCCTCGGCAGAGCAGCTTTCTTGTTGATTGTTATCGACATATTATTTACTGGCAACCCGCCCTAACTTCGCACCGGTTATGGAAATCTTTGCTAAGTCTAAAAAGTCAGAGATAGATGAGACAAATAAAGAAAATTAACATACAATTTCTATAAGTATTTTTCATTGAAAAAGATCTCTCTACATCAACTGAGGCGATAACAAATTTATACACTTCCTCCTCCTCGTGTTATTAATGCAGAAAGATTTTTTTCTGCTATATTTCTGATAGAGTCACAAAAAAGAATCAGCACTTTTAAATTTAATCTCGTGATTTGAGGCATATCTACTTTATACTTTCGCTGTATGAACTCAGTATAAGTACATGAATATAGCATAGAATTGTCAGTCTTTTTAATGTTCCCACTGCTGGGACTCAAGCCTCCTCTCTCTAGGAGAGGGAATGGGCCGTAATTCACCACGCGGACCCAGTGCGGATTGCTGAATGTCACATGTATTTTTGGTTCCAGGACATGCCGGTTTCCTCACGATATTTTCCTTCACCGTTTTGAGAGCAGTGGTGATGAAATAAATTACACAAAGTAATGCGCCCGGCAGGGTTTGAACCCGCGACAAACAACTCATAAGTCGGGGCCATTACCACTCGGCCAGCACTGCTCGTCAAATACATGAACAATTATACCTAATTCCGACCGATTATTACGGCTGTATTATAAACTGATATCACGGTAATATTCCTAAAGGTGAGAAGGTTAGTCGAAGGCGCTAAACTACATCAGAATGAATTACGTTCAACTGTATATCGTAATAGGTTTAAATATCAGTATAGTACGTACATAGTACATGCTAATGATTGATTTATGCGATCAGCACATAGCGAGAATACATTGTGATTAAATCATCACGATTTACGGAGCCAGTACCTAGCTGAAATGTGAAGTATCATGGAGCATTTTTAGTCGAGTTTGTCATGCTCACTCAAATGTCTCGCCGATGGTGGCACATGTTATTAGGTCATTCAGTTCTCTTCAAAATGGTTGAGCTGAGTGGGGCTGATGCACGCGTCATGCTCGTAAACGGGTGCCGTCAGTTGAGACTGATCTGTGCTAAGTTTCAACTATTATTTTTGGCAAACGGAATGAGATCTTGCATACAAAGAAAATTCAAAATTTATAAATGTGACAAGGGTTTCGTCCCTTTTCACCCCAATAAAAGTTACATTTTCATAAACCGCTTCATATAGCTTGCCTATATCATAAAAGGAAGCGTTGCGCAAAGTGTCACGTTCATAATCAAAGTAGTTTCGAAGTTTCACCTTTTATTCATATAGCTAAATACGAGTAAGTTACTGTAATTTTCAAAAAATCTATCAAATTGCATTCGTCAACGCTATGCGGACATGGTAATTCTGAACAACAGACATTGAGTTTACGTACAAGCTACACTGACCTCTACTAGAGTCTGTCTAATAAGTTAAACGACTTGGGTAATTATTAGGATTTAATGAAATCTGATGTAGTCAACACGGGTTCAAAAATCAAGGTTGATTAAGAGATAGAGATCATTGTTTACTAACAGAAGAACCTTATGAAAAGTATCGAATATAAGTAATTTTTTAATGATTAAATATTATACAAAATTCCCAAGTCAGTTGACTTATTAGACAGACTATATTTAGTAGTTCTATAGAGGTCAATGACAAGCTATGTTACTTTTTAATGTACAATAAAGTTTATTCTATTCTAGTCTATTGAGGAAAGAATTCGATGACAGATTGACAACGTCAAGCAATTACTCAAGTACTCGAACAAAGCAATATTGGTAAGCTAATAATAAATCCACGATTTTCGCCAAAATCCCATAATAACAAACCAGCTACCGTTAACCCACTTTTCCCTAATAGATAACTAGTGCTTTATGAAAAAGTTTGTCGAGATAAACCGGTATAATAAAAACGTTTCGTAATCCTATGGCTGGGCTCAGAGGCGTAATGGGCGAATTAAGCGTGGGCGAAGGAGCGTCAACGAGGCCTTAGTGTCTTATGTCTTAGACTAGTATGGTTTCCGCACTTAGCCCTACACTGACCATTGTACGTGGGCCATAGCAGCAATAACCTTGGTGGGCTTATTTCACCCAGCCCACTTCTCCAAAAACAGATTAGGCCTGTTAAGTTTTTCAGGGCATCAATGAGAGACTTCAGGGATTCTCTAAAGTTCGTGTGCGTATTTCAGTGACACCTGTGCAGTCTAGGAACACATGCGCAATTGTCTCCTCCCCTTCCAAGTATGCTCTGTTATTATGTGGAGGTGCTTATTCAGTGTGCAGTGTCCGGTGATGATCAGCGAGGCCCTTTTCTTTCATAATTTCGAAAACGAGACAGTGACCTGACAGAATCCAGTATTTGATCACCACTACCATTCGTTGCTTACCATCAGGTGAAATAATGGTCAAACGCAAGACTATCTATACTAATATTATAAAGAGGTAAAGTTTGTTTTTTTGTTTGTAAGTACTGGTCCGATTGTGATGTTTTCACCGATAGAACGCTGCTTTATTCCTGAGTGACATAGGCTATATTTTATGTATGTTAAAGGTAATTAGTAAATTATAAAACAAAACCCCCGTTGTTAAAGAGCCTTCGCACACGCGAGGCCCTTTTGGTTGCGAGGCCGTGGGCGAGAGCCTACTTCACCCACGCTTTGCTACGCTACTGGCTGCGCTCACGTGTTAAGGCAGATATGTCTGAAATATAATTAAATTAGATCGTCGGCGCTTATCGTAAGGTAAACAGACCCGATATTGAGGCTCTCGATTTATTCAATATATTGATAACAATGTTTAGAATAAAATGTGATAATAGAATCGAAAATTATATTCTTCTTTGTCGTGTGCCTTTTCGTGAATATGGAAGCAGTTATTTTTTAACTAGCGATCCGACCCTGCTTCGCTCATGCATGTTATAATATGCATCTATTTAACATCTGCACCTTCCTCATGAATCACTCTGTCTATGGGTAATAACCATATAAAAATCCGTTCAGTAGTTTTTGAGTTTATCATGAACAGACAAACGCCGTGAAGACCTATACTAGCGACCCGCCCCAGCTTCTCACGGGTTTTAGAAATCTTTGAAACTCTCTCTGATGATAAGTGGTTACAACCCCGCCTGTAGACAAATGTTATTGCAGAGGCAATCGAAGGCCTCTGGAATCGTCAATCCACACAGTCTCATGATCCCAGAAACAAAGTCAGAAAAAAATGCCTTGGCACGCGTATCGCCCTTGATCGTGTTTATACCAGGGTTGTTGCTGATACATTTTACTGTATCAGCGGATACTGATGCTGATAATCGCTACAACCTTGGTTTATTTACGCACTAGTGCACTATAATATCTCGAAGGATACTCTTCTAGGGTAGATTACATAAAGCTCACCTAGGCGACGCCTCCACCATGAGCTCGGCCGGCCTCACAGTGGGCACTCGCAGCTGAGTGATCCGCGCGGGGTCACGTGGTCGCCCGCCCTCCTCACGTGTATTGTACCCCGTCACGCGCTTGTCTCGCTCCGACACCTGCAAACGTTGTGAGATTAGTGAGAGTAGTCTCTGTAGTAACTGGTAGGCTGTAGGGCCTAGAACAAAAATTAGAAACATTTGTAGTTAATCATAATGAAGTGTAGTGATGGCCGAATGATTAAGGCACCCTCCTCTCATGTATGAGGTTGCCGATTCCAAACCTGGCTAGTACAAATATGAATTTTTCCATTCATTTTCAAGTTTATCTAGGACATGACACTGTTGGCCTCAGTTGTTATCTGTAGATTTTTGACAGTCGTTACAGGTAATCAGACCCCAGAAAGTCGGACCATCAGTCTATCAAAAGAGTATCGTGTTGCCCAGGGTTGTGGGGGTCTGATAGGTAGCTCCATCGTCGATCCAAACCTGGATTATGACTTGCCTAAATGTAACCTACTCACTCTTACTTAAAAAACCCCAGATTGTTATGCAGCATCAGACTCCAGCAAGGAATTCCACGCTTTAGCTGCTGTACGCACAAATGTGTTTCCAAAACATTTTGTACATATGGATGGGTCTAACATGTACTTACAGGTCATTATCATCATCATCAGCATCAGCCTTTTTAATGTTCCCACTGCTGGGACTCAGGCCTTCTCTCTATGAGAAGGAATGGGCCGTAATCCACTACGCGGGCCCAGTGCTGGTTGGTGGATGTCACATGTCTTCGAATTACACGTACAGGTGATATAACGCAATACGTCTAGTGGTCCGATGATGGAAAAGGCTTGGCTGAATTAAATTGTGCAATTCCGACGCACACTTCCCCAAATAAAAAACGACAGACTAGAATATCAACGAACAACAAAATTTAACTTTATTAATATGTCTGAATACTTTTTTGAGGTGAGAAGTTATCAAATAACTTCTCCCGTTCTGGGTGGTGCGAGAGGACGTGAGACTTTTACTGAATAAAACCTGTTTTCCTTCAGTTACCCTTTGCGTTCCAGAGCTTGCATTGTATTAGGGTTACCTATTCCGATCTCTGTTTATAAACACGGGTTGTGTTCAATATTGGACTTTTGAAGTTACATGAATAAACCAGAATTTAAATAAGCAGTATAGGCGTCTTCGACTATTTTTATGCCGTTGTATATGGACGTAAATCTACAGGTAAAACAATAGCCATAAAAAATATACATATCAATAATGTTTTGATACACAACGCATATTGGACACATTAGATTCGTATCGAATGACGTCACATGACGCAGGTCCGTAACGATCAATAGCACATGATCGTAAATAGGTTGGGAGATCGTAATACAGAGGAATGTTAGCGTCCAATTACATGGGCATTTTTGGAGGCTACGCTTGTATTTAGTATGGGCAGAGGCGTAGCATCAACTCGTTTATACGTGGGCGACGGCGCACGCCCACGCTGAAAACCAAAGCCGTAGACTCGCCGCTCTTTGCGTGTCGTCACGGCATTTTGATGAACGTAAGGCCGTTTTACTCAGAAGTGGTGCATTATTTTCATTAAATATATTTATAATTTGTTAATCCTTTTGCGCCTTTCCGACAAATAAAATGTTTTTCTGTTTTTCTTTCTTTCGACGCCGTTTTCTTTCATAAATTCGAAATCGAGAAAGCTACGCTATTCAGCATTGGACCATATCGTCGCTTATCAGGTGAAAAGGTGGTTAAAAGAGAGTCTATCTATTATATATATAACTCTCGTTCTTATAGAAGCGCCGGCTTCCAGGAGGCCCCTTTGGGTGCGAGGTCATGCCCCACATCGCCCACGCCTAATTACGCTACTGAGTATGGGGAAAGCTACGACGAGCGAGAGAATGTATTGCGACTTTCCTCCTTGTGCCTCAGACTGAATGGACAGGTCCACTCAAATTTGTACGATACTTTCCTCAAATGACCGTCTCAGACAAGTTTCCATGGTTCTCATGTGATTCGACCTTACATATTTGCTGTATGGACTTTAAAAGAAACTGACCTCTGATTTAGTTTCAGTGTCTCTTTTCAGGGTAGTCAGCTAGACTAAACAATTTCGCTGTGGCCGAGCTTGCCCAACACTTGAGACTGCCTAATTAACGTACTTAAAGCTTTGTTCAACATTCTCTGGCAAATTGCTCAGTAGGAGGGTTTGTTGCGTATGAAGTTATATCATTCAAAAGAATCCACGCTACCCTGGAACGCAAGGGGTAACTTAACTAACAAAGGTAGGTTTTTAGTCAGTCTGACACTCCTTCTTGCTCCAACTAGAGCAGGAGAAGTTATTAGATGATTTTCGATCCCTATCCCTCCCTTTTCTAGCCATCTCACTGCTGAAAAAAGGCCTTCCCCGATTCTTTCTCTCCCCGATCTTTTCTTTCGTTTTTAGTCTATACTGTCCCACGGCTGGGCATGGTCCCGAGGTCCACCTAGATGCCTACTGCAAGGGCTGGTTCAAGGTGGCTCCAAAAAAGAATACTTTGAAGAAGTTGGGAGAAGCATTTGCCCAGCAGTGGGACAGTACAGGCTAATTAAAAATACTAGGTACTAAAAACTTAAAACTAAAAAAATAGAAAATAATAAAAAATCTCGAATACATACAAGACTAACCTTCCACAATTTGATGGTCTTGTCATTGGTGGAGAGCAGGAAGTGGGCCTGGTTCTTCCTCTTCAGCCACCGTATCTTGTTGATCTTCTCTTCAATCTCCAAGGACTTGAGGTAATCGAACTCTGGTTCGTGTGATTGGAATGTGGAGTACACGTTGTACTCGCCCTTCTTCGGTACACATTGCTTTGAGGCTGGGTCCCTCTGGAATAGAAAGGTAAGTTTTTAAGCACAGTTCACGACCTACTGGGGCCAGGTTTCGAAAGATAGCTCAGTCCCGGTATGAAGGCACGAAGGAACAGGGTGAGTTTTTAGTCAGTAAGAGTCTGACACCATCTCCCGCTCCGCCCCAGAGCGGAGGATGTCATTAGATCATTTTCCCACCGAAAAAAAAGCACATTTCACGAAATATAAGCTGCATTCGGTCAATGCTTGTTTTTAGTGTAAGATCCACATAGCATATAATTAGCCTTATATGTTCCCACTCCTGGGACTCAGGCCTCTCTAGGAGAGGGATACCATCGGACCATAATCCACAATACAAGCCCAGTGCGGATTGGTGGATGACACATGTCTTTGAATTGGTTCTAGGACATGCCTGTTTTCTCACGATGGTTTTCCTTCACCATTATGAGAGCGGTAGTTATTAAATAATTTACACAAAGTAATGCGCCTGGCTGGGTTTGAACCCGCGACCTACAACGAAGTCGGGAATGTTACCACTGAGCCAACACTACTCTCCCTTTGTATGATCCGTGCAATGTACAAATTATTTGAATGATAGTCTTATCAAAGGATGTCTTTGAGGAGGCGTTTGGCGAACATGATCTCTCGCGTCAGGCCCTGGTTCAGGCTATTGAACGGAGTGAGAAAGAATGGGAGGCGGAAACTTGGTACAAAGTCTAACCAAAACGAACAATGAAGACTATCATTTTTAGTTTTTCAATACTACCCTCAAAATACGGTTTAAAAGTGTTAAATTTGTGAAAACTGGACGAACTAAGTCATGAGATAAATGTTAGTGCGGTATCTATAATCAAGATATTTGGCTGCATCCACGAACGGAAAATACAGAGACGTGACATCTGTGACAAGTACAAGACAGAATCGTATGAAATGACTCACAGGGTTTCGTCAAATCAGGTGTTGGCTGACGTCGAGATGGCGTCACATCGGACGTGATTGTATCGAAACTAACGTAGCATTGACACAGTTTTGGCTTGTAAGTAGTGTAGGTATAGGTACGTTTGAAAATCTTCCGGTGGTATTTTTTTCACCACATCGAGAGTGTTGGCTTGCGTCTGCCACCCAAATTTTCAACGTTTTCACGTCTGTATTGCCCTTAGTTCCGAATTACGTCAAAAGCGACAACATCGCGAATCCGACCAAATTTATTAGTCAAAAAATATAAGGACTATTGAGTACTATTTGTGACGTTGCGCGTTGGTCGGCTTCGCGATATAATCGATTTTGACGCAATTCGGAACGCGGGGTTGGATGCATCTTTCCTTTATTGACCAAACATGAAACTTCATAATTTTAATTTATTATTGTGTGATGACAAAGAACAGTGGAAGCCGAGTGGGAACGGCCCCAATATACGATTTATGGGTCTCGGATTCAAACCAAGCCAGAAGCCAGGCGCATTACTAAATGTATAATTTACTTCATCATCACTGCTCTCAAAAAGGGTGAAGGAAAACATCGTGAAGAACACGACATGTCCTAGAACCAAAAATTCAAAGACATGACAAATCCATTAACCTGCACTGGGCCCGCGTGGTAGTAGATACGGCCCAATTCCTGTCCTAGACCTCTCCAGGCCTGGGTCCCAGCAGTGAAAATATTCCAAGGCTAATTATGCTATGTGGTAAGAAAGCGGCGGTCTGATGAAGAGTGATACATAGCCAGTTAAACGTTCTCGATTTCCGACTAACGGTTTAATTGGTCTAAGAGAAAATAAATAACTAGCATAAAACTAACCTGAAATATAACAACCCTGCCTCCTTTATCCCCCGTGGCGAGCAGCTCTCCGTCATGGTTGAACTCCACGCAGGAGATCAGGTCAGCTTCCGTGACATCGTCTTCCAAGGTGCCCTTCACCTGGCTGAAACACCATGTCGTCTCGCCACCATTGCCTGAAACATTTGCCATCAAAATAAGAACAAAACAAGCCTAAAATGCACTGGACTGTTAGGGCTTATGGTGTCTTTGATTTTAAAAATGTTCTTTTCAAGAATTTTAACCATGTATTAGTCCGTAGGCATGGGTAACTCCGAACATAAAATATCTTCGGATATTATATCCCAAAACGGATATATTATCATTCTTGTTCATTCCAAGATATTAACATATTCTATTATCCGACTATACTTCTTAATAGTGACAAGTGTGAGCTAAAAAAAATTTAATTTAACATTGAAGCGATTGAGAAGCTGAATATCAAAATGTGCATATTTTAAGGAAAAATATAAAAGATATCCATCTTGTTTGAAATAAAGTGAGCATTTGAATTTGTTTCATAAAGTTACTAAATCCCGGATAAGGATATGTTAATCGAATACTTTTGCTTGGAATGAATTTATTATATCCAATTTTTTACCGGAGCTAAGCCCATGCCTAACAGGACGCGGAGCGCGGCGCGAACGTCGCACGATGCGTCGCGAAGTCTCGACGAGCGTGCGAGCACCTCTCGAAGAACGACCTATGCCAAAGGATGGAAAGAAAGAAGTTTTTTTAAGCCATAGAGTAGCAAACAAGTAGGCGGCCAAACTGAAGGTCACTGTCTATGGATCTGCGGTACTGTATTGAAATTACGTCTCATTTTTAACGTCGAAGTTTGTTTAATAAGAATCAATGCAGTCCCTGTTTGTGGTTTTAGTTCAATAAGCAGGTTTGTATCGACTGAGGAAGTGAAAAATCTATAATATAAAAATGAATCGCAAAATGTGTTGGTAAGCGCATAACTCAACAACGCCTGGACCGATTTCGCTAATTTTTTTTTTGTTGTGTTCGTTATTATGAGGAGAAGGTTCTTATGGAAAAAAAAAATGAAAATTAGGGTAGGGTAGGGTAGGGTAGGGTAGAGTAGAGTAGGGTAGTGTAGGGTAGTGTAGGGTAGAGTAAGGTAGAGGAAGGTAGAGTAGGGTAGAGTAGGGTAGAGTAGGGTAGAGTAGGGTAGGGTAGAGTAGAGTAGGGTAGAGTAGGGTAGAGTAGGGTAGAGTAGGTTATAGTAGGGTAGAGTAGGGTATAGTAGGCTGAAGTAGGGAAGAGCGGGAGCGAAGCCGCGCGGGCAAAAGCTAGTTATTTATAATTTCAAGTTTCTTAACTCAAGAGATTATGATTAATTCATAGAAACTTTGAAACCCCCTAAACGTTATCCATAGACCGACTGTAAAGTAGCTTTTCTTTTGGACCTTTTGGAATTATTTTTGGAATTATTATTAATTATTATTTGGATCTGCGGTACTGTATTGAAATTACGTCTCATTTTTAACGTCGAAGTTTGTTTAATAAGAATCAATGCAGTCCCTGTTTGTGGTTTTAGTTCAATAAGCAGGTTTGTATCGACTGAGGAAGTGAAAAATCTATAATATAAAAATGAATCGCAAAATGTGTTGGTAAGCGCATAACTCAACAACGCCTGGACCGATTTCGCTAATTTTTTTTTTTGTTGTGTTCGTTATTATGAGGAGAAGGTCCTTATGAAAAAAAAAAAAAAAATTAGGGTAGTGTAGGGTAGAGTAAGGTAGAGGAGAGTAGGGTAGAGTAGGGTAGAGTAGGGTAGAGTAGGGTAGAGTAGGGTAGAGTAGGGTAGAGTAGAGTAGGGTAGAGTAGGGTAGAGTAGGGTAGAGTAGGGTAGAGTAGGGTATAATAGGGTAGAGTAGGGTATAGTAGGCTGAAGTAGGGAAGAGCGGGAGCGAAGCCGCGCGGGCAAAAGCTAGTATTTTATATAAAAGGAGAGACTGACTGACTGACATTGTGTATCCAATTTACATCCGAAACTACTGGGAGTAGGAACGTGAAATTTTGCACAAGGCTTCCTTTTACAACGTATATAGGCGAGCACTTAGAGAGGATTTCCCAAAATGCATCCCCTAAGGGGGTAAGACGGGGGTCCAATGTTGGTATAAAGAAATCTACTATCACGTGGGCGAGGCCGCTAGCAGAAGCCAGTGTTAAAGATTTTTCTGAGACTTTTTTTAAGAGTATCTGAGCTTACACTGTTAATCAACCAAGAAATTAAAATAATATATTCGGTTGGCCTTGTTTTAAACATAAAAATTTAACATTGCTTCATAAAGATTGTCAAAACCAGTTTTGATCTTATAAGCACCACGCAAAACATCAGATTACAAAATATATACGCAATATAGTGCATTATGAAGCCAATGTTAGCGATTAGATGACAACACCACGAAAAATCACGAGTTTAAGCCGACAGTTAAATCTGCCAAAATTGTAAGTAACCTACTTCTCAAAAGTATGCAACTTAAAATTTTGGGTAAATATACTTACACATTTTTCAAACTTTTTAATTTTGGTAGCGTAACTTTTCCCTAATTTCCTAATTCTCGCGAGCGGAGAAGAAACTGAAGAGAAGAAAGTTTTTCCTGTTCTCGTGACAATTAAGGATCCCTAATTTTGCTAAAAACTGAAGTAACGAGCCGTCAAAATTGAAAAAAGTTTATTGACCCACAACTCCTACCGCTCTGTAGGGAGCAAGTTTCTATTACTGACTGATTAAAACCCAAGTGGTTTTGCAGTTGAGACGGTGACTCTTCAAAAAAATCCCGCAGCCCCCTCAAATGTAAGACTAACACATCATCACGAATGTATTCCCTAAAGAGTGTAACTTCAGATAGAGGAATAGGGACCTACAGTATAAACCTACATATCAGTAGGTACCGGCACGAATCTTGAGCGCTCGGCCTCAGAGTGGGGATCGCTTTGCGCATTCCCTACATTGGCGAGTCAATCGTCGTCGTTGTTAGATACATGCAGCAAGCGCAGGGAACTAATCACGAGTGACATATAGATGTCACTATGACGCCATGGTGTCATAGGACACCATGGCGCGGCGAGCCAATCACTGACACTCCCCGCCCCCGCGTCTCACTTCGTACCACTAAAGAGACAGAATATTTGACTTCTGCGCAACTTGAAGCCGGCGCTCAAGATCCTTGCAGGTACCTATAGTTAGTTTTAAGCTACATAAGGCCGCACCGAATCTTCTATCCTTTCTAGGAATTAGATCTGTCATTTACTAGGGCAAGAAAGGGAACGGGAGTGCGATCGTAAACGGTGGAATTGACGACGCGTTCGGCAATGTTTTCGCTTAGAAAATTATAGAAGCATAGAAAAGTGCGAATCGGTCAGACGCAATATAACCCTAATGTGTAAGTACAATGCTATGGGAGTGAGCCTATTTAATTGCCTATCTCCAGCATGTAATAGAGGCGTGCCTATTTCATTGCCTATACCCAGATAGAACTTGAAATCATAATTTCAGCCAGAACCACAACTCAACGGAACATTGCTGAAATGGAAACCTGCAGTCCTAGAATGAAAAGAACAACTGAACGAACTGGTTGTGATTTTAGTCAGTAAGTCTGTCAAGCCTTCTCGCTTCAGCCTAGAGCGAGAGAACTTAATTACCTTATTACTAAAATCTAAATACATAATTTCACTTCTTTTTTTTAATATAGTGTAGATCATTCTAGCTACAGTAACGCTACAGCCCTTTCATACATATTGGTACGTATAGGTCGACTAATATCGAGATTTCTCTGAAGCAAATGAAATTCAATTTATGACGAAAATTGAAATGATTAATTTCAATCGGCGCTGAAGGGTCGTATAGCTACAATATTACCGTACTGTATTACTGAAAAGCTATACATATAGTATATTTTGCTTGGCCAAATAATACATACATTTAGACCAGATACTGTGTTGCTAGGAGGGAGGCACAAGACCGGTAATTGTGAAAAAAGGTAATTTTTTTATTGTGGGAAATCATCCAATAACAACTCCCGCTCTTGGACGGAGCGGGGCGGCGTGTCAGACTTTTGCTGACTAAAACCAACTCTTAGCTCCTTCGTTGCCTTTTATTCCAGGATCGAGGTTTCCTTTCAGAACCAAACCCATGGCCTCAGAAGGCTTCGACCCTGTTGTAAACAGAAACCTTCTAACCCACAAAGAAGCATGGTTCCTGTGGAATTTGCCACAAAACTAGTCACTGCCTTAGCACTGACTTTTCTACTCATAGAAAAGTTAAGAAATAAATCCTTGTGTTGTCGTCAAAAACACCAAAATCACTATGTGTTTGCCAATATCTAAGGAGTTCCCTCAATTGAAGAAATGAGGGAACTCCTCATAAAATTGGATCATCAGAACTGGTATTTGACAAAAATGGGACCATCCTAATATTAGATTCTTTCAAGTAAAAATAAGACATACATAAATGTCAGTTAAAAAATAACAAAAAAAAAAACAGTCGAATTATAATCCTTCTTTTTGAAGTCGGTTAAAAACAGGTTGAGAAATAGTACTATTCGAGAGTCGAAAATCACCAATGCTGAAAATGATTTAACTCTTTGAATGTCGTAATTAGAGACACAATAGAAAGACAATTACCTTATGTCGGACTGTGTAACTTAAGACATTCGAAAGGTTAAGTTGAAAAGCTAGCACCAAAAAGGACCAGCTTTCACCACTTCCTAATGTTTTAGCTGGGAAGACATGACGGGACAAACATCCCAGCAATATAATATCAGAGTTGAGAAAACACACACACACAAAGATAACACAGAAATAAATTAGTCAAACACACACATTAATAATAAAGAAAGAAATGTTAGTAAACAACTAGCGCATATAAATATAAAGTCGTAAATGCAATGTATTATACAAAAGATACAAAATGTTATGTCAAGATAGCGAGCGTAAAGAATTATCATTCAATTGTTATCAATAGTTTAGTAAAGTTATTAAAAAAAAAATCAGTATCCACAATAAACTATGCTACGTTATCTTAAAGTTAAAGAATGAAGTAATTTTAATGTTCTCACAATGGTCTTTTATTCTGATACGCAGAATTTGGATGGTCCAGTTACATAATTTATGTTTCTTTTTTCGTGATAGAGGTAAACACAAACAGGACCCTAATATTAAGACTCCGCTATATGTCCGTCTGTTTGTCCGTCTGTCACCAGGCTGTATCTCATGAACCGTGATAGAGACAGTTGAAATTTTTACTGATAGTGTATTTCTGTTTTCGCTATAACAACAAATACTAAAAAACAGAATAAATTTTAATTTTAGCCAGTTTAGAAGTTATTAAAAAAACTCAATCATTATCCACAATAAACTATACTACGTTATCTTATAAGTTAAAGAATGAAGTAATTTTAATGTTCTCATAACGGTCTTTCATTTTGATAAAAATGTAGCGCAGAATTTAGGTGGTCCAGTTACATTAAAGTTTCTTTTTTTCGCGATGGTTAAACATGGTTTTAAGGGTTTCATACCCAAAGGATACGGACCCTATTACTAAGACTGCTGCGCGTCTGTCTGTCTGTTACCAGGCTGTATCTCATGAACCGTGACAGTTATACAGTTGAAATTTTCACTGATAGTGTATTTCTGTTTCCGCTATAACAACAAATACTAAAAAACAGAATAAAATAAATATAAACAGGTGGATTGTTTGCCGTTTTTTACTACGTACGGTACGGAACTTATCGTGCGCGAGTTTGACTCGTACTTGTCCAGTCTTTTTTTTTCTGTAACCAACCACTCGATTTACAGACTACTAGTTTATTTTTAAAACAAAGGGAATTTATAGGAACCCAGATAAATGTTCTAATAAATTGACCTGTCTACTACTCAGTATTCAAAAATATCTGGCGCCGGCCAATTACACGTGAACGGCAATGAAACGATTGGAAATTGACCCATTTATCAGACATACGTACAATCACAAGTAGTGTTCCAGTGCACCCGACACGAGTGATGTCTCCAATTGGCGAAATTATCCTGAAGCCTAATCCGATGATTGGAATACCACGGTACTTCCTTCTTTTTCAACATCTCTACACTAACTTAAAATAGAAAACAGTAAATAACCACGCATTTTACTAATTAATTAACAATAAAAAAAAAACGTTAAACAGTACAGTTCTGCTACATGTCCTGACCGTAAATGGCGGAAAACTTTGATTTTGGAACCTGTTTTTTGAACGTGGAACAGTAACGTAATACTTATGAATGGGGACAGTGGCTTGGTAACGTTACACCTTTCTTTTCAGCCTTTGTAGGGTGGCTATAGACAATGGGTCCACAAAGCTTGACGCGTAACAATTAGAGGAAGCACCTTGTACATGTGCACAACGTAATTGAAAGATATAAATAGCGTTGTGATGATAATTAGTGTTGGCAGTTGCGTGTCTACCGTGAAGATAGTTCTTGCTCTGAAATACTAGGAATAACTGCCGATTGTTTTTTACTGTAGGCCGCAAATTACATTCTTGATCCTGTTATTTTGCATTTTAGTTATCGTCATACCAGACAAGCAAACAAGTACTTGATAGGCTCGCGTTTGACCACGATCTCACCTGATGGAAAGCGATGATGTGGTCTACAATGAAGCAAACTTGCTTAGAAGTAACCTATTCACTCTTAATTTTAAAGACCCCAAAGTTGTAGTTATCTGGAAACACAGACTCCGTGTCTAGATGGATTGGGCTTGGCGGAATCAAATTGTGCAATTTCAGTGCACACTCCCCGAAATGTAAACGATAGAAAACCGACAGGCTAGCAACTCGACGTCGATGCTCAAAACTTTGAAGTTTCGACTTGACTAGTGCATCATTGCCGATGATCTTGACTCGCCTCTCAATCGACTCGACTTTAGGGCGTAAATTACATTCTGAAACCTGTTATTTTGCATTTAAATTATCGTTATTTCAGACTGGCAAACAAGTGCTTCTTTTAACCATAAACATGTCTATAGAACTATTATTTATTCTGGAGGACAATTTCATTTGTTCAACTTCCTTTTGCCAACGAAAGGCCAGCTCTTACCCTAATCTGAATTCATATCTAATACAAAAGGGTGCCTAAATAAACAGTCAACCCTACAAAACCAACGTCATAGCGATAACTGACAAGTCTGTGACGCAAATGGCTGCCTAACTTATCGAGTGTCTAACTTAATTTATAGACAGACTAATGATAAACCCACAGATGAAAGTTTCGTCGCCATATTTAAGCGTTTACACTAGACGAGTTAGTGTTGACTTTACGATACTATATAGCTGAGTTGGTTTAGTGTCTCTAACATTAACGAGTGTCCAGAAAAAGGTCGCAAAGGTTCTAAATTTAGAATATTAGGTTGTCTAAAGTTAAATATTTAAGGTACTAACCCGGCTTGGCTTCGCACGAGTGCCACAAAAAGCTTCCTAATTGCTCTTTCTAAGTGAAAACCGCATCAAAATCGTTACGTCGCCGTCTAGAAGTTCGCAGATAAACAAGCAGATGCGGAAAGTAGAGTTTGATACTATAATTATGTAGAGAAAAGATGCCTTAACCCTTTTACGGGCAGAAGGAATTTTTGCCATCACATTTTACAGCTCAATCCCTAATGCAGTAATAGGGCTTGGTCCCTATTTGTGGCCACCTAATACTGTTACGCCGTTCTAGGCGATTTTGTCATTTCTGGCGTTAGGCCATTGTCAGAAGGTCGTTCAGGACGGTTCGCCTCCTGATAATCAGCGGCAGACCTCTTCCTCTTTTGCCATCTACTATGGCTAAAACGCGTGGTCATGTGGTCTTCCTTTCTGCGCATTTTGTGCCCATCGCAAGCTACGAAGTTTAAAGCTCCCTAGTCTCGTGACACCAAACGCCCATCGCAGCTTCTTGCATATTCGTGACATGCATTTTTTGCTCTATGCATTTTTTTTATTCCCTAGCACTTGAACCTACAACAGCAGATCTAACGGCTCGTTTATAACCCAGTAGATATTCTATTGTTTTACTACGGCTTTATGAAGATTTGAAGACATTTCAATTCTTCATTAAATACTCAAAGACGATTTAACAAAACAAAATTGTTTTGTTAAACCGTCTTTGAATATCTATCGTCCCCCATCAGTAAATCTTCCCAAGTTTATGAGGCAGTTTTTTCCGTGTGACAATTTGTTCTGACAGTTAAGGTTTAGGGAATCAACTAGATACAAAAATGCTCAAGTAAGCTGAAATCGTGGGATGACGCTTGGGGGAGGCCTATGTCCAACAGTGGACGTATATCGGCTGAAATGATGATGATGAAGCTGAAATCAGAATCTGATACAGCATCATTGAATCAAAAGGCTGCAGGATACTTCTGAAAAATTACCGCGGTTCTTAAACGCAAAGGGCAAGTAAAGGAATACTAGGTGGGTCTGACGCTCGCTCGCACCCAGAGTAGAGGTGTGCCGTTTTCGGCAATATTGCCCGAAGTGGGAATTTTGCTGGCAATATTGCCACCAATATTACCATTTCTCGTCAATATTGCCGGCAACGATACTTCTCTAACCCAGAGCAAGAGGAGTTATTTAATTAATGATTTCCCCCTACAATATCAAAGAAAATGCTCCATGATGGAGGCAATTCTAAAGTCTCAATACCTGCTGTGATTGGTTAACTTGGCTTGAGATACGAATAGAAGAAGGGTCTAAGTAAACAAATCTCCCCAAAATATCAAGCCATACAAGGCCTACCTATCAATTACTTCATCAAAGATTTCATGATGCCATACAAAGTCTAGTATCAATTTCTTGATAGAAACGCTTTTCAAATCAAGATACGGCCGGGTCGTGGACGAGTTCAAGGTTATTTGAGAGTCAGTCGGTTATCAAAGTGTAAACATTGTGAGTTTGTTTATATAGTGATATCTTGAAGTGCGTCTTCCTTGTCACAGCCTTGGAAGGGCAGGTGATCAGAATATTTAGAACGAGGATAAAAGATAATGAGGATTGAGTTATTAGATAGCTTTTTTGTTTTTTGTTGTGGATAGGCTTTTTTTCGGTCGGAAAATCATCTAACGACATCCCCCGCTCTTGGGCGGAGCGGGAGATAGTGTCAAACTCTTACTGACTAAAAACCAACCCCGTTCCTTCGTGCCTTCATACTGGGGCTGAGCTACCTTTCGAAACTAACCCTGGCCCCAGTAGGCTTCGACCCAGCTGGGCCCCTGCTGTTGCTGACAACCCGATGTGGCGCGCGGAAACAGTGCGCGACTTGGGATTATGGATAGGCTCGCGTTTGACCCCAATCTCACCTGATGGTAAGCGATGTGGCCGACAATGGAGCACGTTTGCCTAGAAGTAACCTATTAACACTTGATTTAACTCATTAACGCCCAAATGAAAATTACAAATAATTTTACATTACCAATTTTTATTTTCGTTACATTAACTGCCTAATTTGTCCAACAGTTACACTGTGTTGAATAAAATTTGAAGAAAATATGAATCAAACAATGATGTAAGGTATTTTTCGAAGTATCTGTTTCACATTAAATGTTATCTTGTTGGCAATAGATAAAATTCTGTTTGTAATAGAATAGATAGCCCGCTAGATACGAGTAGCTAACTCTTCATGTGATAGAATAATCTTTTTTATAGATAGATCATTTACCTATCTAAGCTATGAAATCCATTTTTAGGGTTCCGTGCCCGAAGGATAAAATCGGGACCCTATTACTAAGGCCGTTTACACATTATGCCGCAGCGGCAGCGTTTTTCGCCGCCGCGGTACCGCAAGAGCTGCGGTGTTTCATCGCAGAACCAGTGACACAAACGCTGCCTATGCAGCGCGTCCGGTGCAGCGGCGTCGCAGCGGCGGCGGTACCGCTACCACTGCGGCATAATATGTAAACGCTCTAAGGCTCCATACAAATCCAAGGGGGACTAGCGCAGCGGCGCCGGTGCCGATGCCGCTGCGACATAATGTGTAAGCGGCCTAAGACTACCATTAGGTAGGATCGCAGTCAAGCACTAGTTCATATCAGATTAAAAAAAAACTTCGCTGTCTTTCACCAGGCTGTATCTCAAGAACCGCGATAGCTAGACAGTTGAAATTTTCACAATTTATATATTTCTGTTGCCGTTAAAGCAACAAAAACTAAAAATAAAATAAATATTTTAGGGTGGAATTTTCTTAAGGACGGTACGGAACCCTTCGTGCGCGAGTCCAACTCGCACTTACCCAGATTTTTTTTAATTTATAAGGCCATGTCCAACAGTGGACGACTTTCGACTGAAATGATGATGAAGATGAACAAGATTTTGAATGTTACTTATTTTTTTATTTCAGTGAGTATAGATCATCCTGGTGAAGGTAGCAGGAAACCGATGGATGCGGGACGCACAGGAACGCTTGGGGGAGGCCTATGTCCAACAGTGGACGTGTATCGGCTGAAATGATGATGATGATGAAAAATCATCCAGATGACATCCCCCGCCCTTGGGCGGAGATAGTGTCAGATTTTTACTGACTAAAAAATCCACCCCGTTCTTTCGTTGCCTTTCATACCGGGGCCGAACATTCCTTTCAGAAACAGACCCTTGGCCCCAGTAGGCTTAGACTCTGCTGGGCCCTTACGGTTGCTGACAACTCCTCGAGGGGGGGGGAGGGAAAATAAGTTCGTGATGAATATGGTGGTATGGTTGAGCTTAATCTGTAAGCACCGAATCGCACTTTCCTATGCTTCTTTCCTTTTCTGTCACTTGACAAGATGTGTGTTGTTCAGGTTGATGTTGTATAGAAATCAAGGGTTCATCTTTTGTCTCTTGGCAATCTACTGTCACTCGAGCAGTGGTGGCCGAGAGGCGTTGCCACACACCCCGACTTATGAGTTCTAGGTCACGGGTTCAAACCCAGCCAGGCGCATTGCTTTGTGTAATTTATTTTATTTATTGGAGATTTATTTTTTTTAGGGAGGCAACCGACATGTCCTAGAACCAAAAATTCGAAGACATGTGACATCCACCAACCCGCACTGGGCCCGTGTGGTGGATTACGGCCCATTCCCTTTCCTGGAGAGGAGGCCTGGGTCCCAGCTGTGGGAACATTAAAAGGCCGAGTGTAGTGTAATCTCACTCAACCTACTTCAGACATGATGACATGATATAAGATGTCAAACAAGGCTAGGTTTCACTTAACATTCCGCACCACCACTGTTCCAGCCATACTTGGGGAGATGCCAAATTAGCGCAAGACTTGAGCAGTACATCATTTTCCTAGAGTGTCATTTTAGGTGACGTTTAATTATCAGTGATGTATTAATTTGTGGGAAAATGGGTTCTCTTTTAATGTATCTATTTGAGAATAATGTTCAATAACTGTTTTATCAAAAGGGCCATGGGATAGTCATTTCTTCATTTAACATTAGACCAATTCTCACTAGGTAGTGTTAATAAAGTATATATAGGATGACTGGTAATTAGTGTACGATACTTAAACACGTGATTGTGCTTGAAAAAAAATCAGCTGTTCAGTACATTTATGTTTGCCTAATGTACTGAATAGCTGATATATTTTTCGCGATTTCGGCTTTGCTCCCATAATAAAAATTGATTTTTATCATGAGCACAATCACGTGTTTAAGTATCGTACACTAATTGCCAGTCACCCTATATATTTCTACACTAGCTGACCCGGCGAACTTCGTACCGCGTAACATTCAAAGAAAATGTACTCTTTCGATTAAAGATGTGTCGTTACCGGCAAGTGATATTGCCGTGAATAGGGAATATTGGCGGCAATATTGCCCAAAGTATTAATCTTGGTGGAAATATTGCCAGCAATATTCCCACTTCGGGCAATATTGCCGGCTACGGCACAACTCTACTTTCGATATAGTCAACCGAATGCGATTTTTTTTTTCGTTGATGGGTCCCACTAGCCCGATTCACGTAATGAAAACCGTAACGATATCGTAGCGATTTAGTCGTTTAGGCCATTTCCGTATTCACATCCATCAATCGAGTTTGAACGACACCGATTTTAAAGTCGTTTGAAATTCGTCGATTTAAAAAAAAAGTCTGTATTACATTATCCTGGTAGAATAGTTATTAATGTAACTGGAAATAAGTCGATAGATCGTGAATACCGCTTTTGTATAGGACTTCGATCGAACGACTATAAAACTTAAACGATATTTGGCTTGTTTGATTTAACGTGAATCAGGCTACTGATAGAAAGCGACGATGCGGTCGACGATGGAACGCGCTTATCTACGATGAAGCAAAGCTGTAATATATCAAGTTGCACACAATTTTGATGTTTATAAGACATCTACATATATTTCGTACATTTTACGTGATGCGCGTACAATGAAAAACTTCTACAGATTTATCATATATTATAGACTTTGTTTTTTTTTTAGATTCTACTAACGCCTAAGTTTTCTAGAGTCTAGTGCGGGAATTACAATTCCAAAATATAGATTACTTACCTAAGTTTATAATTTTGCAAAAATAAAAATGGCTGTTTAGTCTTCGTATCTAGTCTAAGGTATACAAATATTTGTCTAAATTGTTGATTCGTTTAAATTGGTCAACAGACTATCTGTATTATTCATCAATTACCTTGACAGCAAAATATACCTATATAATTACATAGATAAAAATACACATGGTATCATTATCATTGTGAAAATGTAATTATAATTCACGATTCATTTTAATTGATTGTTAGTGAGAGCGACCTGCCCCTTAATCGGCACGGGAATTAAAATTTTGAATTTTCAGATTTTCAAACCTGTTCTCAAAACGGTAAAGGAAAACATCGTGAGGAAACCGGCATGTCCTAGTACCAAAAATTCGAAGACATGTGACATTCACCAACACTTGGGCCCGCGTGATGGATTAGGTACAGCCCATTCCCTCTCCTAGGGAGAAGGCCTGAGTCCCAGCAGTGGGAACATTAAAAAGACTGATGACGATACACCTAAATCTTTCTAAACCACATTGTGCATATATTGTAGAAAATCGTATGAAAGTTCGTACAGTAATTTAAGATTATCGTGAACAAATAGAGTCGCTTATCTATTATACTAGAATTATAGAGCTAAGTTTTGTGTTTTTTTAATTTTTGTTTGTAATGAATAAAAGACCGATTTTCAAAATTCTTTCACCAATAGTATGCTATTTATCACTAACAAGTGACATCTACACTAATATTATAAAGAGGTAGTTTGTTTTTATGTTTTTTTATTTGTACGTGGTAATCTGAAAGTACAGGCCCGATTGCTAAAAATTTTTCACTGATAGAAAGCTGCTTTATTCCTGAGTGAAGGCTTTATTTTATGTACTTACGCTTGTCTGATTATGTATTTTATTCTGACAACCAAAACTATTTTTGTTTTTGATTCATTATTTATTAAAATTTCTGGAATATAGATGGAAAAGAAAGATACTTTTGGTAATTATTTTCATAATTAAATAACTACTCTCCAAAGTAGTATCAAGGCATCTTACTCAGGCCTAGGCTTGTGCATCACATGTCCTTCCTCACATCTCTCATCAGCCATTATCTCAATATGTACCTACTTCTTAGCTCTGTCATTATTTTAACTATCCACGTTTACTGACAACTCTAGGGTGTACTCTTACAAGATCGCTCATCTCATGGTGAAATGGCATCAGCGACTATCGCAACCCAATGCTGGGCACGCCACAATTATGGCGGTGGGTCCCCTCTTTGAGGCATGGCTGGAAAGACCTCACGGCGTCCTCACCTTCCGCATGACACAGGTTCTCACCGGACATGGTAAGTTCGGGAGGTTCCTGCACCGGATTCGTGCGGAAGTGGAGGAGTTGTCAGCAACAGCAGGGGCCCAGCTGGGTCGAAGCCTACTGGGGCCAGGGTTAGCTCCGAAAGGTAGCTCAACCCCGGTATGAAAGGCACGTACACGGTGGGTTTTTTAGTCAGTAAGAGTCTGACACTATCTCCCGCTCCGCCCAAGGGCGGGGGGGATGTCATTTGAACCATTTTTACCCACCAAAAAATCTCTCAAGATAAAGAAGGAAGTTAAAAATTTATCAGTCAACACATCCTAGTTTAGTGGATCAAGTAAATACTAAACAATAATATGCAAGGTCTGACAAAGTAAGATAGCTACATTTACCTCATTTTTGTTTTTTACCATGACACATCATGTAATTATTGTATCACTCAATTAGTTCATATTAGAATGATTCATCACTAATCAAGCTCCTACTAGTACCTGGATAGTACAGAATAGAGTTTTTGAATTGATAGCATTTCTGCGCAAAGCATACATTTAGGCTTTGCTTAATATAAAAGGGAAACTGACTGACTGACTGACTGACATATCAATGCATAGCCAAAACTACTGCGACTAGGAGTGTGAAATATTGCACAAGGTTCCTTTATGACACAGGCAAGCACCAAAAGAGGATTCTCCTAAACTCAACCCCTAAGCTCCCAGATCGATGGCACGGAACCTTTAATAAAAACCTCTCTGTCATAGGAGTTACAGACAGCCCACTCTGCAGAGCCTGCATGGAGGGGGACAAAACAGCAGCTCATCTGCTTCTAAGCTGCCCTGTGGTCGCTGGATACAGGGCAAAGTACTTCGGAAACCCAGGTACCCTCCGTGAAATGGCATTGCTGGCTTTCTATGAGGAGCTGGGGTGGATAGAATGACAAATTTGTCCCCCCCGTACGCAAAATACGCGCTTTTGTCGTGGAGTTGCGGAAAACAGCCCATTGTACTATACTATATACTAAGCTCCCGGATCCTTGAAACTGAATGTGTTAACATCATATAAAGATTTGCATTTTCCCCATTACGATTTTATCATTACTAGTAAAAACTCAAAACAAGTAGACAGAGACCAACAATAAAACATTTTCTTTATGCAAAACAAGTTTTTTATCACTACAACCGGCCTTAATCAGTCCTTATTTAATGGTAGATCACCCATTTAATTGACTCCAGTCACATAAATACATACATAAGCATTAATTAAAGCAATTGACTATGAAACCTTCACGTAATTCCTTATTTAACAGAACAGATCTTTAATTGACGGTAATTAAAAACTTTTCAATCTCTTGTTATGCAAGATGCATTTTGTTTATTATGTTTATTATGAATGACAAGTTGGTTCATGGTCAAATAAAAATACACAACAATATTAAGATTAAGTAAATTTCTTTTTAATATCAATAATTTTTTATAAGGAAAAACATGGATCATAATTGATAATAATTAAAAACTTTTAAATATTTTGTTATGTTAAATATATTGTTATTGCAAGAATGCAAGAGGCATTTTGTTTATTATGAATTATCAATAATAAAAAATGGGTTCATTGCCAAAAATATACATAAAAAATATTGATTATTGATATTTTTTAATATCCCAGCAATATTCAGTCTTCTTTTTTTAAAAGATAAAATTACAAACAGCTTGTATAATTATGGCTTTATTAGTGGCCCATGTCATGATTATAAGAATGCAAGATGCATTTTGTTTATTATGAATGTTATGAAATAGGTTCATTGCCAAATAAAAATACACATAAACCTAATATGTACTATCAACAATCTTGTGATAGTGATAATTATTATTTATTAATATCTAGCAATATTTAAGCTAGAACTACATTAGACTGATACACACGTGTAACACACCTGATTTGTACATAGAACGACGTCGCGTGGCGTGGATCAAGTGTAGCTCTACAAGTCTAGTTTCCATATAAAATATATGCAGACCGACGCGCCCAGATCGGCGTGTGTGGCACACGTGTGAGCAGTGTTCTACCTTTAGTCTTCTCTTTCTTAAATTCATTATACAATGTCTAGCTAGTAAAATTATTGCATTATGACTAGCCCACAGGGTATTACCCTAGGCATTGTTTTTTAGAACTATGAGTGCATAATAAATAATCACTGTAGGTATGTGGACTTTAAACTATTTTGCAGAAAGTAATTTGTATTCGTATCCAATCTTTTTATGTTAATGAATTGTACTAACATTGCATGAAGGCACAATTTTAAGCTTATCTGAACATTTCGTCTATTTTCCCTGTCTGTGTTGACAATGTATGAGGAAACTGATACCATAGAGGTGTATTGTGTAACCTTTTACAATACAGTGAACTCTTTGGAATATTGTGGCCATAGACTACAATGTGGTACCTCTTTTGTGTTCTCTCTTCACTACTGAAGAAAAACAGTTTACTGTATAACAATAAAACTGTAGGGTATAGGTACAATTTAATTTCAACATTTAATGTACCTATAAATGATATATTACATTTATCTAAAAACTAGTGGTACTGGCAGACATTGCTCTGAATCCTGAACGCAGACTTATCACAAAAAAAAAATTGAGAACCTAACTGCAGCGCCACCTACCTGGTTTAATTTTATCTTCAAACCAACCAACAAAATTTCATGAAAATCGGTCAAGCCAAAAGGCTTGATAATAAGAAGAAGCTTGGAGTTATGTGACAAACACACATAGGGGAGTTATTTACCCTGCATTATAAAAATAAGAACCAAGACTGATAACTAAATAAAAGAATTCTATTAATTATTATGTTTCTAATATCTATTATACATTATAATTGATACAAATTGGAACACAAAAGATAATATATTCAAACAGTAAATTGAATAAAGTACTGGAAATTATGTAAATAACTGCCATTGGCACATTGTCTATACTAATATCATAAAAAAGATTTGATTTTTTGTTGGTTTAATCTTTTACCAGCAGAAAGCAACTTAATCCCTGAGTAACATGGGCCTATATTTTCAATTTTCATGTGGGGTAAGTCACTGGCAAAAGCTAGTAAATTATAAAATTCTTCTATATACACATACATTGAATATATGGTACTAATATTTACAGGTAAATCTGCTTATTAGTGCTTACCTAACAAGGAAAAGAGGTCAAGAACAAACTCCTTTACAAGGAAAGTTATGTTTTAAAGTTGAAAATGTTTTATCTAGTGATGAAATTACTGCATAGGTTGAACATAATGTTATGCCCGCCATACACAATAGAGTATACCTGACAGGTTTACCTGTACAGTTGAGTCGTACAGGTAAACCGGAGCGTGTATGTTGCACACCTGTGCAGGTTTCCATACAAGCTCATCTGACAGGTATAACTGTACAGGCAAACCTATCAGGTATACCCTAGCGTGTATGGGGGGCATAAGAGATATGATTACTTAAAAAATGATTTTTATAAGGCCAGGAAGTTTCTGTGTTTGAGATAGGCATAAAAAATGAGGGTCCTATGGTCATCAGGGGGTAAAGACTAGCTGTAAAAGATGTTAGGCTAGCACAGTTATAACTAGGGTCCATTGATATCAATACTAATCTATCTATATCATCTTCATTAGTTATTAGTTTATTCTTGCCAAGAAAATCAGTGCATTGGTTGGACATGTCTTGGAGATTGATAGACTGCTTGAAAAATGCTTGTTTTAGAAGGCCAGGAGGTATCTGTGTAGGGATTAACATAAAAAATGTCCACCGGTGGGTGGGGACTAGCCATGGATGATGATAGGCTAGGACAGTTTAAATCATAAAACCTCATTTGAACGCCGGCTTTCACGCTGCCGTTGTCTTTCTTTTGTGTATATAATTGACACGGTTGAAAGGTTAATTTTGGGGTCATTAGCATAATTCATACTAATCTAAGGATCTGTTAGTTTATCCTTGCCTAGAAAATCAGAACAAATATGGCGGTTATTCACTAAATAAGAGAAGAAATACTAAATCTGCTTGTTTCTCAAGTTAATTCATCTACACTATATATAGTTAGACATAAAGATGTAAAGTTTGTTTTAGTATATGTTTTTTTGTTTGTAGGAGGTAATCTCTGAAAGTACTTGGTCTAATAGTGAAATTTTTTCACTGATAGAAAGCTGCTTTATTCCTGAGTGATAGGCTATACTTTATGTATGCGTGCAAAGCCGAGGGCAAAAGCTAGTAGAGAATAAAGATAGATACCTCAAAAATCTACTCACAGAGAAGGTATGTGCCCCATTGGGGGAAACGTTATAGTTCAATTATGCTAAGGCAACTTCTTTAGAACTTATTATTAAAAATTAACACAGAATGTTTTATCTGAATCAAGAAGAACACTCTATATTAACACAAAAACAAAGAACTGTGGAATAAAACATTCTGCCACCATTCATCAATTCAGTCTACACAAAAGAAAATTAAAATCTTCATGATTGACCTACATAGAATATCATCGTTCAGCCAAAAATTTCCATTGCCTTTGCCTATTCCAAGTCTGGATGACAACAACTATTAATAGTCTATGGTGTTTATGACCAATAAAACTGATGTGGGTATGGCCTCAATCTATGTTCAACAGAAAAGTTTATGATCTTTGGTTGTTAATTACTGAACAATAAATATAGTTTAGATCTTGATTCATATTAATTAATGGTTTGTTATGCTCCTATGATATTAAGGTTATCTAAAAGATGATGATTATGCACAAAGATTACAGTTTGTAGGTTATTTTCATATTTTGTTGTCAATTTTGTTTGTGCAGACGTATCCATGTTACTGCAAATTCATCATGTAATGAGAAATGTCACCCTTTGTTTATTCTAGTAAGAAACTTAATAAACCTATCTCATTCCTTCAACTGGTCAAACGATAGTTAGGGACATCTGATTTTACAAATTTGAATGAAGTTCCCATGATATTTAGAGGGTAGTGTATTTGGAAAATAAATAAATTTAACACTAAATTACGATTGTATAGCAACAAATTATTTAACAACAAGTTAATTGTTGATATGATTCACGGGTAACTGATTCTAACGGACATCAAAATTAACAAAATACGTAAGTTACAAAAAAATGCTTACCTGAACTTAACTTCATCGAAATAACGTGTTTTCTCGGTTAGGAATGAGCCCCTTGGTGTTCAAAACAGTCTCTAGATACTGTTCTAAAGAAATAATGCTACGTTTTTGCTAAATACACAACCGCAACGAAATACAATCATATGTTCTCGCAAACTTTCCTGCTAGCCCGCATTTTTATGTAACAATGACGTTCTAAAGCCGAAAACAGACTCCGAAAGACCGTTGCGAGAACTTTCTCACATCTACATCTCTAGCAATAGTGAATTCAGAGAGCAAAAGGTTAAAACTATCGGCGTAAGTAATGATAACCAAACATTAATCCAAACAAGCTATCGTCACAGGATGTAAACACTAAATACTAAAAACCAAACTAATGACAATAACATTGCATTTACCGTCGGAGTTCGAACGATAAAACATCTTCGACTTATTGCGATTCCCAAATCCGATTTCGCCCTTGACTAGCGGGCGCAAAAAGTCACCACTTACCGGCCATGACAAAGCCCAGCACAAAAACTTTAAGAAGTTCGATAGTTTTAGTACACAATCACTTGAGTGTTTTGCTAAAACATCACACAGATTTGCCGATTAAAACGGATTAGAATCATTTCAACATTACATCGGTAAAAAGTAATGGCGCTGAGAAATACATACAAATAATTACTGCAGAATTTAGTGTTGCCATACTGACATTTACTAAATCTACTAAATACTACCAACTACTCGTTGGTACAAATAACTAGCAAACAGCCGCGACGCGCGTCGTGTGGTCGTGAACTTGTGATCGTGAATGTCCTTGTACATTACGTAATTAATATATACTTGATGTCATCAGTTAGAACAAATATGCCCTAATTAATAAGTGAATTTAAGTAACTGATTACAAACGTTTTTAATTTCATATACGAATACTTTTATTTCATTAAAGTTTTTAAGCTGAAATTCGATCATTTTAAACTTACTTATTTAATTTCATTAAAAAAAAAACTTCAATTCGAAGGCTGAAATAACAGGTTCGAGGCGATGATTCTGATAAATTATTTTAGTTGCTTTTCAGTTGAAAATAAACACAAAGTGAGCTAATAAAATTTTGACGTGTTTTTTTTTTCATTTTTATTTTTTTAAATCTTTTAGATTTAGATATAAAAAATCCAAAATTTTCGAAAACTCAATTTAAAAAATTAGTCTCTTCAAGGAAACTTATTACACATACGTACACCAATAGAAACACTTCCCAAAGTTGAGTAAAAAGATCGAAGCAGCCAAATAGTACAAGAGAGTTAAATATTACACAGAGCGATGAGAAATAACTGAGAGAAAATAATAATCAATAGTCACTAAATTCTTTTTTGTTACTGATTTTTTCAATTTTAATTTAGGATTTTTTCTTTCCACCAGTTCCTTCCTGTCGTATTAACTATTACGATGGTAGAATTTTATCAAAGTAGCAACACCATGACTCTAAATGTCAAAACGGACGTTGGAGAAAAAAACAGTCACAGAAAAGCGCGCATTTCATTTGTCCACTGTGCTGCCACCTAGTAATAGGTATTATGAACTTAATCCTGTTTGACCGACGCGCATTATAAAAAAAGTATTTACAAAGCGGAATAATAATGGTTTCATAATAAATCAAAGTTAACTGTTTATTTCTACCACATATTTTGTGCACAATAACCACATTAATATGTTTTATCTAAAAAGATCACAGTCAATATAAATTAAAAGGACAGCTGTTTCCGTTTTCCGGTGGAGCAATGGTCATCAATGGTCATTTCGAAAACTTGAAATAACGAACGTCATAGTAGTTCGTCATGTCAATATTATTGTAATTTTGTCAAGCGAGCTAGATTGTCATAATTTTAGAAACATTCTGGACACTCAGGAATAATTTGAGGTAATAAAACAGAGAAAAACGTTAGACATAAATCAAAATGACTTCATTGCCTGACAAAAATAAATGCGAAAAACCTGAAGAGAAAAAGTGCAAAGAACCGAAAAAAAAAGTTGAAAAAGTACCAGAATGCGTTGAACCCGAGGCACCTGAAGTGAGGGAAAAGGTGTTGTACGACCCGGTAAGATATGTATATAAAAGCAGACTATTATATACAGAGAGTGAATAGATTGCTTCTAGGCAAGCGTGCTCCATCGTCGGCCACATCATCGCTTACCATCAGGTGAGATTGTGGTCAAACGCGAGCCTATCCATTATATAAAAAAAAAAAAAAAAAAGAGGTCAGCCATTGGTCATTGTGAAAAGTTTGTAAAGATATTATGTTTCATATTACCATCAGATGGAATCGCAGTTAAGCACTGGTTCATTATTAAAAAAAAAGGCGGCTTTTGTCTTAAATTTGTGTGGTTTAGAGAATAGGCACATTACTACATTATTTTTAAATACATCAGAAATCATCCGTTGACTTCTCTCGTTCAAGGGTTTTTTTTTTTTTTTTTTTTTTTTTATGGTGGGAAAAAATCATGCATTGACATCCCCCGCCCTTGGGCGGAGCGGGAGATAGTGTCAGACTCTTACTGACTAAAAGACCCACCCCGTTCCTTCTAGCCTTCATACCGGGGCTCGAGCGCCCTTTCGGATAACCCTGGCCCCAGTAGGCTTCGACCCGGCTGGGTCCCTGCTGTTGCTGACAACTCCTTGAGGCGCGCGGGAACAGTGCGCGCCGTCGACGACTTGGGCTTGGTCCGGACAGTTACCGGACGGCCGGACAGTGAGCTACCCATTGCTCACTGTCCGCAAGCCCGCGTCTACGTTGGCCGGAAATCGGGATCAGAATCCCGGCGACGGCGGCGGCGATAACGCCGTTGCCTGATGCGTTCGGCCTCCTCCTTTGCGAGCATTACTGCTTCGTAGAAGTCGGCGACCGCCTGCCACTCCTCCTCGCTCCGGACCATGGCCTCAACCAAGGCCCGGCGCGAGAGGTCTCCGCCGCCGATCGCCCCCACCAGGGCACGGCGATGCTCCGCCCAAGCAGGGCACACCTCGACTGTGTGCTCCACCGTGTCCTCCGGGCGTTCCGCACAGTGGCGACACCCGGGCGTCACTTCCGCATGAATCGAGTGCAGGAAACTCCCGAACGAACCATGTCCGGTGAGTACCTGCGTCATGCGGAAGGTAAGGACGCCGTGAGGTCTTTCCAGCCACGCCTCAAAGAGGGGACTTACCGCCATAAGTTCAAGGGTGGAGCGAGAATGCGTCTCAGACTTTACTGACCTTTAGTCAGTAGGTAAGCCAGATTTTTTTTTTCAGAGATTGACACTGTTTACCCATCTGTGTCAATCAAGTTGCCTTTTGCGTTCCAGTTCCCAGTTGCCATCACGGATATTGAGCGGTTGCGCAGAAGTCAAATATTCGGTCTCTTTAGTGGTGCGAAGTGAAACGCGGGGGCGGGGAGTGTCAGTGATTAGCCCGCCGCGCCATCGCGTCATAGACATCACTCCTAATTCGTTCCCTGTATTGCTGCATGTATCTAACAAGGAAGATGATTGGCTCGCCAATGTGTAGAATACGCAAAGCGATCCGCATCCCCACTGTGACGCCGAGCGCTTAAGATCCGTTTTGGCAATTGTATCACTTTTAAAAATTCCCGTGGCTGTAGCAGGGGTGACTACTAGGCCCCTACGGTTTTGTTGACGTCATCTTTTTGAGGCGCGCGTAGAAAACTACGCGGTGTCGACAACTCGGGTTCTGTCGTCGGACGGCGAGCTATCTATTGCTCGTCATCCCCAAGCCCACGCCTGCAGTGGCCGACGATCGCCCTAACGCCCGGGGCAGATGATGTAGGTAGATACCTACTGAGAGCTTCAAGCTTACGCAAACAAACCAACCTACTGATAAAATAGAACAACTGAACTGAACTTATAAGTGAACTGTCACTAGGTAATGAGGGTAGATAATACGTAGTAAAGTAAGGATGAGTTGCACCATTTAACTATAGCGATAACAAAGCCGTTAGCAGTTGTCAAATCGTCGAATTGACCAATAAGCGACCGTTTCACGGCTGGTTATGGTTTGGTTATCGTTATAGTTAAATGGTGCAACTCACCCTAAAAAAAGGATAGGGAATCCATGTGGATAAAACCTTGTCGACCAGTCCTATAGGTGGTTCAGACCCGGCGCCCATCATCGGCATCGGCAAGGAAAAGAATCCTTCTGTATCCTTCGGCATTCCTACATGCAAGCGCTGACTGTCGGAAACTATGCTTTGGCATGCATGTAGAGATGCCGAAGGTTCCTTTTCCTTGTCAATGGCGAATATGGCGATAATGGACGCCGTGCCTTAGTTTCTAGCTAACGACGAAATGCATAACAGGAATTAGGTATCCCGTTTTGTCTTCTCAAAATAAATAACAGTTGTTTGAGCCTTGCCCAAAATTATGTGAGAACTTATTGTCGGGAAGGTTGGGACTACAAAGCAAGGAGGTGAACATCAGAATGACGAGTGAAAAAAACAGTGATTCTATACACATGAAAGAAAAATGAATAATGTGAGGAATGTGCGTAAAATCTAAAGTAATGTGCTTTTACAAACCTAGAGATAGGTATTTAGAAAACGTAGTGAGCAGCCAGCCTGATATCAGAATGACGGGTGTCCTTTTGATCTGAGCAAACTAGGTAGGTACTTACTATCTAAGTATGAAAACACTAGCCATGAACTGTGATAAAAAGTTTGGAAAACAAAGACTCAAAAAAGTTAAGTTTATGACGGCTAAACGGACAAGCAAATAGGTACCTCAATTTTTACGCATTACGGCGTGTCCGTCAATAAAGAAAATATATTCCTACAGCCTTTAGTTTGATTACTATAATCAATATATCATAAAAGCCAGCTGCAAAGATGCATCATGTCACACTAGCTTTGTCCGACAAACATTTTTTGTAAAATTAAGACCGACAGGTGCAGAGGTGAATAAACTTAGTCGCGCAAAGTTTGAATTGGCGGCCTAATCGGGAACTACAGGAAATGTACTGAAGTTTTCATTTCTCCTTAGCAAACAGCGCCTCGTTGAACAGCAAAGATAATTTTGTCAAGGAACCCTGGTAGACATCTACCGGATATGGGTGCCATTTCTGAACAAAGAAATTGTTAACATGCATTCTCTAACTGCAACTTTAATTATGTTAAAGATGCTTCAAATCCTCAATTTAAACAGGTTTTCATAAGTGTTTTGTTGACAGAAACTGACGTATCCATGAGAAAAAGAGCAAAACAACATTTTTCGTAGAAAAAACATTTTAATTGCTAGTTGCAAGCTTGTCTATCTTGTTGTACCTACTTTAAAGTTCCTCGGAACGAAAATAGATGGCGCTCCTTGTCTTACAATCTCGTCATTTCATTGCATTGATCAACAAATTCTTTCTCTAGTAGTAAAATTGAAAAAATATGACTGCCTCATTTGAACTGGTTTAAGTTATAAAAAGGTAGGTACTTCGGAAAGCGTGAGATAGATAATTCTTTACGAAATTAAGATTGTAAGACGGAACCAACCTGTTGAGTACCATGCAACAGAAACAGACTGTTTTCTTGGGACTTTGTTACGCCATTTCTTGAGATGCCGAAAGAGTTACCGTGGCCATGGACCGGGCATCAGAAAGGAATACAGGTGTGTTTTTAGTAAGTAAAAGTCTGACATTCGCTTCATCCAGTGGGAGATAGTTTATTTTTTTTCGCGGTGTGAAAATCATCTATTGACATCTTGGGCGGAGCGAGAGATAGTGTCAGACTTTTACTGACTAAAAACCCGCCCTTGTTCCTTTGTTGCCTTTCGTACCGAGGCTGACCTATCTTTCGGATTAACCCTGGCCCTAACCTACTGCTTCGACCCAGCTGGGCCCCTGCTGTTGTTGACAGCTCCTTGAGGCGCGCGGGAACAGTGCGCGCCGTCGACGACTTGGGCCCGGTCCGGACAGTTACCGGACGGTCGGACAGCGAGCTACCCATTGCTCGCCGTCTGCAAGCCCGCGCCTACGATGGCCGGAAATCGGGATCGGAATCCCGGCGGCGGCTGGGGCGCTGTGAGCGCCGCCGTTGCCTGATGCGGTCGGCCTCCTCTTTTGCTAACATTACTGCTTCGCAGAAGGAGGCGACTGCCTGCCACTCCTCGTTCCGGACCACGGCCTGTACCAAGACCCTGCGCGAGAGATCACCCGCCGTCCAGAGGGAGACAGTCATTTGACGATTTCCCACGTAAATAAAAATAAAGTTATGGAGTGGTAAAGAGCTGGCGTTTTAAAGCGATGTCTTGATCTTGACCTTCAAACGTGTTGAATCTTAGCATGCAGTACAGTGGTGGATGTCACCTGTTACCGAATATCACTTACCATTTTTATTTCCATGGTCGAATATGATGCTTAGTTTCTGCAGGCTGTTCTGCCTAGCTTCAGCGAATAGCCGCCTCTTGTTCTTGGGTGATGGCTGCGTTGCTAGCGGTGATACTACCATCGTGGTGGTCGCCATATTGTCATAGCACCATGGCCCGTACAATCTGGGGACAAAATAAATAGTTTATTTAAAGTTTATTTTAGGGAGAGATTTTTTGTCTGATAGAGAAATTATCTCTGTCTTTTACAGATTTTTTTCTTTGATAGGCTTGCATTTGACCACTATCTCACCTGATGGTAAGCGATGATGTGGTCGACGATGAAGCACGCTTGCCTAGAAGTAACTTATTCTCTCTTGACATAAAGACCCCTAGGTTGTATTGTAGCTATCAGGAAACACAGACTCCGCAGAAAATTGCACTTCTAGCTTTACGTAAAATAAAAATGATCGCAAAACGTTTTGTACGTTACTGTAATTTATGTTCGTTCCTCATAACTTGGTCTACGGTTCGTGCCAAAATAATAAAAGGATATCCCTACAATTTCGTTTCCTAGTTTGCGCCGCGCAGTATGACTTTCCTACAATACTTCATTTCATATTATTTTCAGAAATCACTTTCGTCTCCTTTAGCCACATCCAAGAAGCCTCTTTGCAGTCCAATTCTGGCTTTTTATATTCAAACTAGCTTCTGCCAGCGGCTTCTCCCGCATGAAAGTAGGTTTCTGCATACAAACTTTGGACCCTGCCGTTTCATCCTATTATGGAATTTTAGAAAATTGCTCTTAGCGCTCGTCTACGTCATAAAGAAAAACCTGCAATACTTTACGCTCCTAGTCCTTTTTTTTTTATTTTTTTTTTTTATGGTGGGAAAAAATCATGCATTGACATCCCCCGCTCTTGGGCGGAGCGGGAGATAGTGTCAGACTCTTACTGATTAAAAGACCCACCCCGTTCCTTCTAGCCTTCATACCGGGGCTCGAGCGCCCTTTCGGATAACCCTGGCCCCAGTAGGCTTCGACCCGGCTGGGTCCCTGCTGTTGCTGACAACTCCTTGAGGCGCGCGGGAACAGTGCGCGCCGTCGACGACTTGGGCTTGGTCCAGACAGTTACCGGACGGCACGCTCCTATACCTTTTTTGTCCTATGATGAGTTCCCTGACAGTTCATTTTTTTCCGTGGCACGCATACTACTTTAGATTACTAAAAAATAAACTGGCAAAAAAAAATAAAAATGAAATGATAAAAAAAAATTTGTCTTTCGTAAATTAATAAGTAAATTATTGTGGTTATATTTAACTGTTAATAAATTAAGTAAATGAAATAAAAAAGTATAAAACTTAAAAATGTGTAATGCGTTAAACGGAACTTCTGCCAATAGAGATTGACACTACTCGACGACACACTAATCGACAAAATCGGAGCGGCCATCTTGTAATCGCATGTAACGGCAGAAAATTGGAAAAAAGTAATAGAAAAAACTCAAAAAACTATAACAGCGGACTGGAATAAATATATCCGGATCGACCGAATTAGGGCCAATAATTAGGTAATCATCGCGGTTAGTTGGAAAAGATTCCGATTCCGATATGGATACGAGTTCAAATCAAGAGTCAAGTTCTAACAGTGAATAATAAATAAATTATTATTTTATACAGACTGCATTTTATTTACCACTAGCCGTCCCCCGCGGTTCCGCCCGCGTTATTTCAGGTTTTTAGTTTTTGTCAGGTTTTTTGGTTTACTGTAAAACTTCTTTAAAATCCGTATAGAGTAAGATCCCAGGACCGCCTGACATCACGTATTTTCTGACGAACGAAATGTGGACGATTGAGTAAGTAAATTCTCAAAGCTGATTTTTACGTATTTTGTAGAATTTACGTGAGGTAAGTAATAATTTTATGTACCTTGATTACCTGATACCTGATAATTGGCCGTCTAAGCAAGCTAGCAGGTAGGCATGCGTTCTTAGTACATACTAATAGTACTCAATTGTCCACATTTCGTTCGTCAGAAAATACATGACGTCTGGCGGCCTTAGGATCTTGGACTAGTAGACTAGTTCTTGCGTGAAAGGGTAACAAACATCCACACACACATACAAACTTTCACATTTATCATCTATAAATCTAAAATCGGTAATCCGATTCCATTTTCTTTGCCAACTGATTCGTTATTGTAAAAAATCGATTAAATTTCGTTAGGTCACATCACTATAATTGTCAGACAAGAACTGTCAGGGAACTCATAGGACAAAAAAGGTATAGTCCTGGTAGTTTCGGCTGTGCTTTAATATGTCAGTCAGTCAGTTTCCCTTTTTAGTCATACAACATAATTGAGTATAGTCTGTTCAGAATCAGTAACTGAATGGATTCCAATAGTTTTTACACCATGTTATATTTTTCCCAACAATAATTTAATAGGTCACAAGTTGGACACCACATACACTAAGTACAACACAGGTCACGGCAGGTCATTGCGGGCATTAGGCGCTAGAAAATAGCTGGGTGCAAGTGCAAAACAACCCCTCAGTTATCTGGATGGCCTGCTGACTATGTAAAGTAACAAGCTTATAATATTGTGATTTTTCATGATACAGTTATAAAGCTTTGTACCTACATAGATTCTTTATATAAAATTACTAGACACGTGTTTCGGGTTCTTTATATACTTACTAAAACTAATATTGTAAAGATTCAGAATTATATGAAGACATACATTAAGTACGATGTAGCGGTTCTTCATCATACTTTTTCAAAGTGCCCTTCATAAATTCTGTTCCCAATTATAAATTGAAACTCGTCATTACATTACCCATTCCTATTTCTGTTTCTGATGATTTGAGTCTTATTAGTGAATTGAGTACAACGTCAATGATATAATTGCCTTGTACATTCAATGACCTTCCGAAACTCAACTTTATCATTTCAGGACTTTTTTTAATTGCCAATTGATTTAAGCAAGCTTGAACTGGATAAAATTACCCGAATTCAGTTTAAAACTGGATTAAATTGTACTTTAGACTTGGTTCTTTGAGATGTTTTCTTTTTTATATGTGTTATTGTCTTATTTTTTCATAGGAATAGGAGTCCGATCCGATGGATGCGAGACGCATGGGACCGCTCATTGTGGCGACGCTTGGGGGAGGCCTATGTCCAACAATGGACGTCATTCGGCTGAAATGATGATGATGATGGTAATGCATAGGAGTCCTCTGATGGACTGAATTTGACCTTTCAATTTGCTCGTCCACTTCCCTATCCGCGGCTGTGTTATCTAACTGCTTCTAGTAAAAGCAATAATATTTGTGTACACCATTATTATTGGATCTAGGAATTTTCCGATATGATTAAGCTACACGGCACACGGTATGTTTCTGACGTCTTAATGACCCAGCCGCCTCGCAGGAGGCGCACCGGGTGTCAGGAGGCGCAGAACGATCCCTGCCCCCCGTAGGCGCGGTCTTGTAGAAGACGGGCTGTAGGTTGCTTGCCGTACGGTAAGAACCCAGCCCGATTCATCGACGGCGCATAGTGTTCCACTCATGTTTCAAAAAGATGCCCAACAGGACCAATGCCCGCTAGGGCGACGGGATATTTTGAAAAAGTTACCGTAACCCTGGAAAGCAAGGGACAACAGAAGTACATAGGTGGGTTTTTAGTCAGTAAAAGTCTGACACGCCCTCTTTCTCCTCCCTAGAGTTAAAGAATTACTTTGATACCTCAAAAAAAAATGCAACATGTTTCTAAGTGATCTCTTTCTCGCCTGTGTGATTAACGTTTGTCTACGGAAAATTTTCAGCAAGTTGAAATAGCAATAGGTGAAAATATATTGTATGTAAATGATTATCCATACGATAATGAGAAATCCAAACAGCTGTGCTCACGGAATAATATTTTGCTACACTTTAGTAATGCGGCAAACATTTCGTGATGGCCGCATTAAAATGAAGTTATTCCATGTTTACTTCTCCTTGTATAAAACATAACACAATTTTAGAATTGATTCCATGAAAAATTGCTAGTAATAGTGATTTTTCAGTTTCTTTGAGAATTTTCCGTATTCACAATTCCACTTAAAAATGCCAAATCCTAGCGGCATTTACGTCAGTGAGATTAAAATAATAAGATTATAAAAAACAAGCTATTGTTTCGTGTGAAAACGTTCGTCAGACAATAATACTGAGAAAGATCTGAGAGTGCTGTCTTCGTCTGTCCCAAACCAGTCAAAAGGAACTAAATTTAAAAGCAGAACATACTGGTGAACAACGGAAGAACGGTGAAGAACACATGTGGATGGATAGAGAGGGAAGCCAAAGAAAAGATGGATGGATTATATAAAGAGTGAGATGAAAGAAAAGGGAGTCAGTGATAGCATGACGGGTAGGTAATACGACGAAATGGAAGAAAAAAACGTTTTCCGCCGATCCCAAGTAATACGAGACATGGGCATGAAGATGATGATGATGATTCTGGCGATTAAGTCTATAATCGATCATTGAATAGTAAAAAAAACTAAGTCTCGTGCCTAATTCATATTGTTGACAATACTAAACTTTATTTACTAGCGTTCCTACGTGGTTTCACCCGTGTCTTGGATAGCGGGTCATAGCGTTATGTTATATAGCCTTCCTCGATAAATAGGCTAACCAACACTAAAATAATTTTTCGATTCGAACCAGTAGTTCTGGAGATTAACACGTTCAAACGTCTCTTCAGCTTTATAATTGTACGTAGAACACGGTCGAATTCAACACAAACGCGAATGAAGTGACAAAGGAATACTCGTAATTGAGAGATTTCTTCCGGATAATCTTACACCTACCTCAAGGGAAGCGATGCCATAATATCCTAAAGAGCACTCACTATAAAATTTGTATTCACTCTTTCAAATGAGACAACCACTTATGAAATTATTCGTGCTCCAAAAGTAGACAAAAGTGTTCAACCATCACACGGATGACAGATTTTGGCACTAGACTAAACTTACTACAAGAATATTGGCGTGCATAGAATATTATTAATAGGTATCATTGGAATCCAATGCATTTGAAGTACACAATACTCATTACCCTGTGACAGATATTTTAAGGGCTAACAAACATACCGATTTAAAAAGTATATTTGACCACGTGGACACCTTAGATTGGACAAAAGAGAGTCTTCATTTATTTCCTGGATATTAATTAGATTTGGCTGAAAGCCTGAATCACGTCTGAAATCAAGGACTCGTCTACACTATTTTAGTCTGAACGAAAAGAAACACAAAACGATTAGGTGGTACTCCATACTAGGCACGTAACGGAAGTTAACCGAATTCAAAAACGGAGTGTTTTAAATATGGTTTATCGGAATTGGAACCGGAATCGCAATTGGAGGAGCAAAATCATTCGGAAGTTCCGAACTTGTGGAATCGGAATCGAACTTCCGTAAAATCTCTACTCCATACACATAGATATACAAGCTTCTGAGAATAGAATAAAATAGAATTCTTCATATAGACTTTGGACCCCGTTTCATCTGAATTTTGGAGAATCCTTTCTTAGCGCATGCTAAAAAAAGCTGTTGATAGATCAGTCAACCAGTAACGGTCGGAAGACAAGCTGCTGTCGCAGTATGTCGCAGCTGTCAGTGGCTTAATTCAATTTCTATTTTTTAAATTATGTATTATTATCTACATTGTGCTCACATATTAGAAGCGACAAGAAACCTGTAACCAATATATAAGTAACTCATAATATGATTTAAAAAGAGTGTCCATGTGATTTCTTGCACGTTCTTCTCCATAGAGATCTACGCTTTGGAACGTGCAATTTAGCTTCAATTTATTGTTTTTGCCTGAGCGACATTCTGACAATTCAAAAGTGCCTGTAACTGGTCTATTTGAAATAAACGTTTCTGATTTCATTGAACATACTCCCGGGATAAAAATTAACTATTCCAGGACATGGTCTATTTGTGTGCTAATTTCAGAACACAATTACATCACCTTTATAATATTGAGTGTACCTGCACACTCAATATCATATCTATCTAGCTAGCTAGATGACTATCATGTCTATTTGACAACTGGGTGCGGCACGTGTGGCACCAGACATAGTACTCTATTATTTACAAACACAATGTTGTTCTGTCAGACACGACACACGGAAATAAACGTAACGCCATCAGCTGACACTAATTCATCAGTTGTTTGTTTACTACTACTACTTGAAATGATTTCCCACAGGAATTGTAAGCCACGGATTATTATTGGCTTTACACGCGACTAATGAACGGTCTGTGGTATTCAAACTAAATATGTGGTGTTCACTAGAATCACTAGTTAGGGATTTGGGTTTAAAAATGAAACAACCAAATTGTCAGTAAGCAGGCACAACCCAAGGAATGACGTCTAGTCGATGCCCCGGAAGGATCGCGACTACCATGACGTCAACTACTTGACTTGTCCTACGTTTGATGTGGTATTCTAACTCTAGATAGATGTAGCCGTGATACGCTGAAATGTCCAATTTGAAACTTGGGAAGGAAATTTAGGTACTAGCTGTCCTATCCTTCATCATCATCATCAGCCGACAGACGTCCACTGTTGGACATTGGCCTTCAAGTGCCTTCCAGGTAGCCAGTTAGTTGTTCTATTCTTGAATTTGTCTATTTTATTGGCCAATCAACGAATTGTACTGAAATATTAAAAAAAAAAATTAATCTGGGCTAGATTTATTACAATTTGTTACATTTTCTTATAGGTAACATAACATGCCTTAAAATACTAACTGCAAAACATTAGGATGTAAAATTAACATTGAAATTAGATTGATTGACTTAGCATTGTGTCTGTGAAATGAAAAGGTTGTATTAAAAAATTGATAATGATCTCGCTTCAAAGTCACACCAATCTCCGCCTTCGTTGGTATGAACAGGACCATGTAGTTCAGATTGCTCTCTCTACACCAACCAGAACAAAAAAGGTAGAGGCCGCACGCCATCGACCTGGTGGTCAAATATATAGAGGGATCTCATGAAAGCCCAGTTGCCAAAATTGACAGTCCAAGAGAGAGTCACTTGGCGCAGGACAGTAATGAGTGAGACCAGACCCTAAATAATGGGGCCAGAGAAGAAAGAAGAAGAAGATAATAATCCCGAATACAGGAAACAAACCGTGGGTCTTGAATTATTAAAAGATCAGAGAGGAAATGGGACTTTCCATAAGACCTGTGTAATTTTTGCCCGTAAAATAGGGCGAGAAAAAAATATGTCAAACGACTTAAGAAATCCAGCGAGAAATAATCATCGAGATTAAGAGGTTGACACTGTAAACACGCTAACCAGAACAAGGTTAACCGGCAAGATGATTATTATCAAACGAAAGCATACAACGGATTTTTGGCCCAAATTCAAGGAAAGAACGCCTTTGTATTAATAAAATGACTAATTCCCACGTACAGATTTCAGCGAAGCGTTGTGAATTGGAGTATAGGCTATTTAAAAGTATTATTGTCATCCGCATAGAATATGGGATTTAAAAGCGATTTATACTAATATATCTAAAAAACTAGCTTTTTCCCGCAGCTTCGCCCGCGTACATAAAATATAGCCTATGTTTTTCAGGAACAACAGCTTTTCATCGGTGAAAAAATTTTAGAAATAAGACCAGTACTTCTACCATGAGTTTGTCAGCGCCTCTAGCGATCACTTACGGAACCAAAAATTTGCCATACAAAATATTTACGTAGTCGGTATCGGCAACCCACTCGCGTTATATTATTGACACAAAATTTATCATAAAATGCGTTTCATCCATTAAACAGACCGGTGAAGGTCGTTCTTAACCGTATCCTCTACTATATTGCTTTAAACTCATGGTAGAGGTACTGAACTTTCAGAGATTGCCTCCTACAAACAAAAAAACAAACTACCTCTTTATTATATTAGTGTAGAAGTGTATTTAATGGACTATTTATATATAATGAGAGGAGGAAGATAAGAAAATATTTAAATAAAAAGAAAAAAAAACGAAATGAACTTTATTTTATTTTACCTAGCGACATGTTTTTGAAAACGGTCGCTATTGGCTGAATCTATTAAAATGTCACAAGTCTTAAATATGTCTGTCATTTGTCAAAGGTCAAATATGACGTTTTGGCGGCTTATTTGATTAATACAACTTTATGTTAATATTAACAAGAATTGAAATAAAACACTTTTTCTGGACTCTATAAACAATACTTCTTCTTCTTCCTGTCCTTATCCCATGTTACTTGGAGTTGGCGCAACACGTCTTTTTCTTCCATTCTGTCCTGTCACTCGTCACACTATCACTAACGCCCTTGTCTTTCCTATCACTCCTCACACAATCCATCCATCTTTCCTCTCCATCCAACTACTTACATGTATACTCGGCGTTTCATCCCTCCTCTTTACATGACCATACCAAATCAAACTATTAACTTTCAACTTTTCAGTCACTGGCGCCACTTTCAAACTTCCTCTAATATACTCATTTCTTACTAGTTTAATAATATGAAATCGATTCCAAAAATCAGTCAAATAGCCTATTCTATGTGATTGCATGTATCATCTTTGTATGCCCCAGTAACTAATAGGGTCAACAGCATTGATTCTTCGGGTGAAGTAATCGTGGATTCTATGAATATGTCATGGCCTGGTACTCCGAGCTAAACTTAGGTGACACACTTGGCAGTTATGAGGCTACGCTACAAGCTTCTTGTTTGATATAATTTGTATTTGGAGATTGCCGGCACAAAATATACAGGGTGTCTCTGATATAGACGCTCAAACGAATACCACGGATCCAGTACATGATTCTGGACCCCCCAATGGTGGAATTTTTGTGGATTTCCCTACTTTTGAAAAAAAAAATCTGTTCTTTTTTTAATTTAAAAATTCATTATTAAAAAGTCATCGGGGTAGATAAAATCGTTATTCAATCAATCCTGATGACATTTTTAATTTCAAACGTTATTTGTTCATTTTTTTTTTCATAACGATTTTATACAGATTAAATTAAAAAACGTAAAAAAATGGGAAAAAACCGACGAAAAATTCCACTACTGGGGGATCCAGAATCATGTACTGGATGTCGGGATCCATGGTATTAATTTGTGCGTCGATATTAGAGGCACCCTGTATAGGTACAGAAGGCAATCTACATACCAAGCGTGCTCGAGAAACGCACACATAGACACCGCTTTCGGACACGATATCTCGGCTCAATCGCTCGGTCGCACTCGTACAGTTCGGCCCAACGCGCTGACCCTAGCGCGATCGCCTAGGGTAGGTATAAAAGTGAAGTACATACAAGAGATTAACTTTATATCTATTTTGTGTTGTCGGTCTTTGGGGGCCTCTTGGGATGTTGCGACCAATGCCTGTAAAGTAGGCGCGTGTATACCATGACGTCCCGTCGATATTACATCTCAGTCCCATTAGTTTTGGTTGTTTTTTTTTCTTTATTGATGTGTTCAAACGTCAGATGTGGTATAGGAAAAATAAATTCTTATTTATTACTAGCTGTTAACCGTGACTTTGTCCGCGTAGGACTCGTGAACTCAACTTTAGAATAGCACTTGAATACGTTTGGTCTCAATTTCAAGAAGATTTTTTTTTTGCGTGAAACCCTAATAATTTTTCAAAAATAAGAGTAGCATTAAGTTACTCCTCATAACATCAGCTATCTACCAGTGAAAGTCCCGTCAAAATCGGTGCACTAGTTTCGGAGATTAATCGGAAAAAACTTACAGTGACAACATTTTAACTTTAACTGCGTGTTTGGTCAAATGGACGGGGCCTGCTTAGGCGCAGTTATTTGAGAATGTTGTTGTTGTGTCTGTTGTTGTTGTTTGCTCTAGCAGGCATCGGCCCTAAGTCTTAGGGCCGATGCCTGATGCCTGCTAGAGCTGCGGTATAGTTCTAAAGAGTTACCTTATCCCTGGAACGCAAATCGCCTTTTCGGGCAAATAAAATGTTTTTCTTTCTTTCTTTAGGTGGGTCTTAGTAAAACTCTGACACTCCTTCTCGCTCCACCCAGAGCGGGAGAAGTTATTTTATAGTTTCTCAACACAAAGGCGGCATTTTTTTGATATGTAAGGATGTCAGCCTAATAGAAGCTGTCGATAAAAAAAAAAAACTATGGTTTGACGTCAATGTAACCGGTCAAACAACAAGTCGAATGACGCAATAACTTTTTTTTTAGTGCGAATTGTAAATTCGCAAGTTGCTATTCGAATTTTGAATGTTTAATCCTTCTATTTTTTTTTTTTTGTTGATAGACTCGCTTTTGACGACTATCTCACCTGATGGTAAGCGATGATGTGGTCTACTATGGAGCGCGTTTGACTAGAAGTGACCTACTCACTCTTGACTTAAAGAATGTTGTAGCCACGAAACACAGACACTAAAACTCGATCAAAGATCTTTATTCATATTGTTTTTTTTGAGTGGGAAATTATCTAATGACTTCTCCCGCTCTGTGGTGGGCTGGGAGGGCGTGTTAGACTTTTATTAAATAAACCACATCTACACTCCTTCTTGGCCTTTGCGTTCCAGGACCCCGGGTTTCCCTTTCGGAAGCCAACCCATGGCCCCAGTAGGCTTCGGCCCTGCTGAGTCCCTACGGTTTTGCTGACATCTCTCCTTTCGCGCATGGATATTCGGGGTTACCATGACGTTCAAAGTAAGATTCTTTTAATCTTATTTCCGTGTGGGTAAGAGATGGCGCTAGACAACCTGTATAGCTCTGTCTCTTACCCACACTGAAACAAGATTAAAACAATCTTACTTTAAACGTCATGGTCTAGGTCATTGTATTGCATTTCTATTTCCATTTGGAAAAACCTCTAATTCGATTTTTTTTATTCTAGCTTATCTTTTGGGGACTATATGCGTTATGTTTTGTGTTATCTTTATCATCATTTAAAAATATAAAATAATTGAGTTACTTAATTACTACTTTACACTATTACTTCTACACTAATATATTAAAGAGGTAAAGTTTGTTTTATTCTTTGTAGGAGGTAATCTCTGGAAGTACCTACTGATCCGATTGCTAAAATTTTTTCACCGTTAGAAAGCTACTTTATTCCTGAGTGACATAGGCTATATTTTATGTACGCGGACGAAGTCGCGGGCAAAAGCTAGTAGGTATTTTATAAAACGCTTTATTGCTTCATGCTTCTATACAGAAGTCGCCTTTTTGTGTACATCTTCCCCATTACTTAACCAATAAAATTTTGTTTTATTTAATTATATATGGTAGATTTCTATTTCATTAAGCTTAATCAAGTAATGTGTCTGTCACAAAAAAGTGGCACACTTTTGAAATTTTTTCAGTTTTTCAAAAATGTTTGAGAATAAATAAGCTTTAATATACTACAATATGATGACAATACGATACAATATAACTTTTTTGAGACAAACCCTAATATAACACTGAACTTAATCTAGTAATATAAGTATATCACTAAACTTCGACGGTTTTATAACTATATTCCTAGTGAGATAGTAAAGAATCGCTTTCGTATAGCTATGTTACGGTATATAGTTATATCCCTAGGGATATAACTATAGTACGGCTTTTTCTATCTTACTGCGACATATATATATTCACCGTTATTAGCAAACAATTCTTAATATTCAGTTTACATTTAATAAAAGAATTTCACAACATTTTGCATACTTGAATGAGATATTTTGATATCCCAGACTTTTTATGTAATCATCATAGCGATGTCGTTCATTGACTTGTCTACGCCAGTTATTTTGGTCTCGAATGAAACTCAACTGTTCTGAATTCAATGTTGACTGTCGTTGATGTAAAGTTCATTTAGAAACTGACAAGGATATTTTAATTAAACAACAAAATCAGCTACTAGGTACATACAAGGCGCCAGATAAACTTAAAATAAAGTACATTGACCGTTTCCTAATATTTCCAATATATCGAAGGTACCCGAAACACCATCAATGAGCTGTTTATCAGAAAAGGTAAAGGTTCACGATAGATGTCGATTCAAGACAGCACAAGTCTTTAGTCCATTTTTGAAATTAAGTCAATAAATGTAAGAGGGTCAATAACTATTATTTTACGTTTAGTTGGCGCCTATCTTAATAATCCCACCGGTGGTACAGATAGATCCTTCTCTCTGAGAGGATGAAGTCCTAAGTCTTCGAATGTTTGGGTCTAGAAGTTCTAAAACCGAACAGAATGAAAAAACGTTTCCCTCAAGCGCCATACGGCTGTACAACACGGGTGCGCGAAATTTATTCGGGCAAAAAGGAAAGTTATAGTCTCTATAATAATATCTTCGTTTTTTTTCTGGAAAAAAAAACCAAGAAAAGATTTTTTTAAATTTCTACTAAAAATTACATAGGTAATAATAATAACCCCGCGCGCGGGGGTTTAAAAAAAGGATATTCTTCAGAAAGAGATATTCAAAAGCAATGAAAAATGCGTACTATTACGAAAGACGTAAGGCACGTGGCTTGCTTTAATTATTTCATAGTAACGTGACCGACATACCAACCTAATCCATAATTCATGCATATGACAGACAGACTTAGGACAAGACCGCTTTGAAGCCGAACTAACAAGATTAACCCATTTACCCTTGTCCCCAAATATTCTTTTATATCGTATCAATAACTAGCTACTGCCAGCGGCTTCGCCCGCCTGTAAGAAATCAGAAACGTTTATTACAAATAGACCAATTACAGGCACTTTTGAATTGTCAAAATGTCGGTCAGTCAAACAAGTGAAGCTAAATTGCACGTTTCAAAGCGTAGATCTCTATGGAGAAGATCGTGCAAGAAACTCCATGGACAGTTGCATAAATCTTCAAACATTACAAATAGACCAATTACAGGCACTTTTGAATTGTCAAAATGTCGGTCAGTCAAACAAGTGAAGCTAAATTGCTCGTTCCAAAGCGCAGATCTCTATGGAGAAGAACGTGCAAGAAACTCCATGGACAGTTAAATTACAAATAGGCCAATTACAGGCACTTTTGAATTGTCAAAATGTCGGTCAGTCAAACAAGTGAAGCTAAATTGCACGTTCCAAAGCGTAGATCTCTATGGAGAAGAACGTGCAAGAAACTCCATGGACACTCTTTTAAGTAGGACCATACAAACTGGACCCCCGTTTCATATCCTTGTGGGGTGAGATTTTAGACCCTCTCTTAGTGCTCGTCTACGTCATAAAAGGAAACCTTGTGCAAACATTCACGCTCCTAGTCCCAGGAGTGCGTTGATATGTCAGTCAGTCAGTTTGTCCTTTTATATATAATGATAGTCGATTGCTTTATTTACGGGTTATTCATATTTTATATTAGTAATTGTGAGATATTATTCTATACAAGGGGCTGACATTTGGGCTTATCCCTTTACCAAATTGGACTGCGAAAACGGTTATAGATTCGATGATAGTTTTGTCATCAAGGGCAAAATTACAATATGGGTTGATTTGAATATTCTGATCGTCTTATTTTATTATTATACATTATTTACTATTATACAATTTGCAATTTTACTGAACTTTTATTAACCTACTGTCATGAAAAACGAACCTGAACTTGAATGGCTGGAGTGTGGTTTCAGCTGGTTAAAAAGTCCGGCGCTACCCACAGTGTGTGCGTCCACGCGGATTTCCAACCCCTTCCATAAAAAAAAATTGATCAAGCTTTCCAATAACCTCGTAAAAACCGTTTGTTAAGCTTGTAAAGAGAACAAAACAAGGACACAGTTCATGAAACTGAATCTACAAACACATTAGGGTAAGTACAAGCTGAAGCAAAAAGAAGGGCAAAGATTAAAGACCTCGTGTAAACATTTTCACTAGATTATCCTCGGGTTTGGCTCCACGTCCACCGCAAGAGGTTGTAACTTTGTTAGCTAAGCGTTTAAAGGTGCGTATAATTCAACAATGTCAAACGCCATCCCATAAGGACGGTAACAATTACAACGGTCTATTGATCGCGTCGTTGGATTAGGGCTGACCAAAATTTTCGTCAACTTCCAAATAATTTTCCAACTTGTAGCAGACCACAAGAATCTTAACTTTAATTACCTAACTACTTGAAGCGGAGGAGTAAGATTGATAACTTCATTAAACAGCTATTATCTAAATGATGTATTGGGTACTGTGACGAGTGACGACTATGAAGGTCACATATTAGTTGCGGTTAAAACTGGCCAAATAGTGGATCTTTTAAGGTTTATGGTATTAAAAAAAGAGATTCGATTTATGACGGAAGTTGTCAACAGTGAAAACTAATTAATTTAATTTTTATATTAAAATATGTATTCAAGGCTTCGTACAATATAATTAGTCAAAATTAAACATAAAGCCTTTCAATTGCGTCTCCTCGCCCTACAGTACTTAACTATTGGTATTAGAAAGAAATTTTCAAATTCGTTCAATATTATTAAAGTTAGAAAACTTTCAAATCTGGTGGAAGGGGAAAATGTCAAATAACAGTGTAGGGATGCACATACTGAAATGTGACGTCAACGCTATTAGTTTACGTGTGCTCAAAAGAGATAGCGAGATATTCCCACGACGCCTGCACTCTACCCCAAACCAATATTTGGAAAGCTAATTGCTCCTTCAATTAGTACCCAATTTTGGTGCCGAAAAAAATTAGCACAGGGAAATACCGGGTAAAATGGGGTGAATAGAAACTCAAGAGTGAATAGAAACAAAACTTCTTAGGGTATTTTCTCGATAATTGAATATTTTTTGCAGCATTTAACTATGCCGATAATATGGTATTAAGGGGATGCATCTCGACATACATTTTCACTGTTTTTCATACAACCGCTCTTACGCGATTATGACGTCATTACAATTTTTTTATTAGATATTTTGGAAACACACTGTCTTGTGGATATTATCTAAGCTTCTATGAAAATCAATTTATAAATTTGTGTATAACTAATCCAGTTAAGACCTCTGAAAATCTGCTATTTTGCATGAACTTTGACACTTCATAATGTACTCAAAAATGAAAAAAAGTCAAAAAAGTACATCATACAAGCCTAGCAAATTTTATCAAGATACGAAATAATGACAATGTTTTTCAAAAACTTACAAGGGTTTAAAAAAACACGTACTTCAACAAGTAGTACTGGAACAAGTTTTGTAAAATTTTCGAGTAAATCACGGAATTACTGAATGCCAACAGAGTATTCAGGTATTATCACTCTTTTTTCACGTTGCCTTTTCGTCAAACATCACGTAAAATTGCGTTAGATGAAGCAACAAGCTTTTAAACCATGCTCGATGTTTACGATAGGCGAAAAGCAGCCTCGAGACCAAAGTTTTGTTTCTATTCACCCTGTTTTACGGTACCTTGTCAAATTGTCTTGCCAGTCTGCAAGTTAATAGGACCTAAGCTATTTCATGCGACCTCTTTCTATGAACTAGACCATGACGTTAAAAGTAAGATTGTTTTAATCTTATTACAGTGTGGGTAAGAGACAGAACTATACAGGTTGTCTAGCGCCATCTCTTACCCACACGGAAACAAGATTAAAACAATCTTACTTTGAACGTCTTGGTAACCCCGCAGATCACATAATTGAAGTTGTAAATTGTTTTTTTTTTTATACAAACCAGCGGAAACCCTAACAGTTGAATTGCACATTGACCTGAATGCTTCGTTTAAGGATGTAATGAAATGACAGACAGAGTACCGCATGTAATAACATGTCCGCGCCATTGTTTTATTACAACAATGAATAAACCCACGCCTTTCATTTTTATGTTTTTCTTTCTTTTTGATAGTGTTTCATGAATTTGTAATTGATTTTGTATGTAAATGCAGTGTTTTTAAGATTTTCTTTTGAAATCATCATCTTTGTCTCACAATAGGAAATTATACTGCTCACACGCATGCTACACTTGCCGATCTGAGTACGTCGGACTCCATACATCCCATTTACAATATTTCACTGGGACACTATGGCGGCGCGACCAGTCACCGCTACCAACAAAATGTACACAGCTCTATAGGGAGTTACTCACCTGGTGTCCGTTTGGTTGCGCAACCAATTTGGTGGCGCGACGTGTGGTGACTCTGGTGTCTGTATGGTGTCCCGGTGAAATATATATATAGTACGGTCAAGATCTCTACCAGCACCTAACTGGATTATACATCCTTCTCCCGAGCGCGTTTGCTCTTGCGAATCTCCACTCAAGCCAGCCAATAAAGGCCAGAGAGAGGTAGGTGCTCTGTTCCTCGTCAGTGTTCACTACTGCCGGCCAATAAAGGCAAGCCAGAGATGAAGAACAAGAATTCTCCCGGGAGATCGGGTCCATGGGGTCGCTAATGCCCAACAGTCCGCCACAAAACTGCCCTGCGGATTGTATCTCTCTTGGTCTGACCCCACTCCTTAAGCATGTTACGGCAAAGCAAGTGCTACCGGCACAGGCTTAGGGTTAAAAAATCTTCGTACAGTGTGGATAATGGCCTTTTGATTCGCCATCTGTTGTAGGTATTTCAAAATGTTTTAATCTTTAACCCCGCATGCATGGTCATATCAATGGAACAGCAACTTGTTTATTGCTAATTATTTCTCTTCTCCGTAAAATAAGCAGCGGTTAATTGAAACCGATTCTAGCTGATTCGATGCGATTCATTGCAGATATATCCAATAACGACTTGTTTTGATACTGCAGTATTGTTATTGTAAGTACAGCTAAGGGGTGGAATTCCCTGCCGGAATCTGTGTTTCATGATAGTTACAACTTAGTGATCTTTAAGTCAACAGTGAATAGGTTACTTCTAGGCAAGCGTGACCACATCGTCGCTGATTGACATGAGATAGTAAACACCTTGAGCGTGTATCGAAAAAAAAAAATCAAATATTCGAAAGACGAACTGCAAATTGCAAACCATACGAAAAGAATTTCACGGGCTACCTTCCTAGGATAAATGCCAGTGAATACTCCAGCATTGACTTTAATTAAGATCATTTTGTTTTTTTTTTTATTTCAGGACAGCGCCGATCCAATTTACAGGGAACGAGCAAAATGCCTAAAGGGTACGATTTTATTTTAGAGATTTGTCATCCACGTAACATCTGATCTAAGCATTTAGATCCTGGTGTGTAAATTGTGTATGTTTATGGCCATTTCGTGTATTGATGCTAATGATGTAATGCACACGTTATTATTGATTTTATAGTTATCGAATGAGAATAGGAAGCCACTCGTAGATAATTTAGATGTAGGGTATTGTAATGTTTTTTGACATTTAACTAGTTTTTGCCCACGGCTTTGCTCCCGCTCTACCCTACTCCAACCTACTATGTACGCAATTCTGTACCTCAGAGGTAAACAACAGTATGTGTCAAAGAGTAAATTTTACAGGAGAGGCAAAAACGCGCGGATAGAAACTTTAAATGTATTTTTGACATAGTTGCTTTAAAGATATTGAAACAAACTCAATTGTATTTTTTGTAATCATTAAATGGAATTATTATGTATTACACATAATTACAATAAAGTTTAGAACAAAATTAAGTGCGCGTAAAGCTGAGGATTAACAATCTTATCATCATTTTAAGTCCTATACCCGATATGTTTTTGTCATATACGATTGGATATTTTTCTTCCTAGATGTCGTAGGACTTGATGCCCTATACCATTACGTAGAACTGGTTCTTACGATCTTAACAGTGCAAAAAAAGATATTTTCAAAAAAGTGGAGTTACTATTGTTTACCTCTGAGGTACAGAATTTAGCTTCACTTTTCTTGGACTGACCGACATTTGACTATTCAAAAGTTCCTACAAATGGTCTACTTGAAATAAATGCTTTGACTTTGACTATACCTTACTCTACCCTACTCTACCCTATTCTACCCTATTCTACCTTAAACTACCCTACACTAATCTAATTTTCATTTTTTTTTTTCATTTTGAAACTTTTTCTCACAATAACAAACACAACAAAAAAATAATTAGCGAAACCGGTTCAGCTGTTCTCGAGATTTGCGCTTAGCAACACATTTAGCGATTCATTTTTTTGTTTAGGAGGTAATCTCTGGAAGTACTGGTCCGATTGCTAAAATTCTTTCACCGATAAAAAGCTGCTTTATTCCTGGATGACATAGGCTGTATTTTATGAACGCGGGCGAACCTGTGGGCAAAAGCTAGTTATATATAAAACAAGTTTTCCTTAAACGTAAATAAGGTACCTACAGAATTAGAGTTGATAAAAGGCTAAGTAACTCGATTAAATCTCTTTCTTTTTTACAGATTGCAATGTAGAACCAATTTACAAACTATGGAAAGCGTGTGACATTAGGGTGCAAAAAAAGATACTTTACACTGCTGAGACTTGCCACGAGGAAACCATAGACTTGATGGAAGCTCTAGACAAGTGCGTCCAAGACAAGGGCTTTCTTAAACTCAAGTAGAATTCTTTGAGCTAGAGAAAGAAAGATATATCGTATGAATGGAATGATTTTGAATACCAACTTTTTGAGTTATGACATTATGTCTGCCTGATTCCAGTCGCGCAGTGTCAGCAAAAATAAAAACGGGCAAAACTCAGAAACCTTATTAATGGAGTTTTTGCCAGGGTTCCTGCTTATAATTTTTTTTATATTTTCCAATGTTTTTCACAATCTCAATCAAATGGAACCCTGGGGTCCATCTTTGAAAGGCGTAAGAGAGGCCGAAGTCCACTTTGCGGGGGCCCCATTAAGATACAAAATAGGATACTATCTGATGATTATACCTATATGTACTCGTATGCCTTAAGTGCATCTAATAACCCCTGGTTAGAGCAGGTCTATTAAAACATAGAAACAAAGGTATTTATGAATTTGGAGGACTAATGTGGACTGGTTACTATTGAGGATTATGAATTTGGAGGACTAATGTTGACTGGTTACTGTGAGGATTATGAATTTAGAGGACTTTGTGGAGTGGTTATTATAGAAAGACTGCCCACGCGGCCCCGCCAGGTCAACGTTATAAATAATACACGGATGAAGTGGCAATAAGGGTGTGTTATTTTTATTATTATTTTTTCTTTTAATTTTATTATTTATAAATAAATTTAATCAATTTATACTGGATGAAATATTATTCTTCAGTATTCTGTCACTCTTTTGCCGTCTAATAATATAATAAATTGTAAGACTTCAAATAGGTACTTAACAATTCTAAGAACGAGACTGTCTGTGTACACAATATTTGAATAAAATGGATATTTCATTACAATAAAAATCCTTTTTCTATGTCTAACAAAAGGAAGATTAACGTACAAAGAGTAATACGTACGAAAATTACATTAAACGATTTGAACGTTTGAAGGAGGAGTTTTAGTGCTTGATTTCCCATAAAGGTTGAGAGCAATGAATAGTAAGGAGACGCGCCTCCACACGCGACACTTCTTTCTTTTGTAATTAATTTTGTTAATTACTTCTAAACGAGGAAACAATGCAGTTAGATACTTGTCCTATTTAAAGGGAGCTCCAGCCCCGGTATGAAGGCTAGAAGGAACAGGGTGGGTCTTTTAGTCAGTAAGAGTCTGACACTATCTCCCGCTCCGCCCAAGAGTGGGAGTTGTAATTGGATGATTTTTTCACACCATAAAAAAGGGTACCTACTAGGGTAGGATATAATTTTCCGACTATCATGAGGGTAAGGTAGAAACAGAATTGAAATTCTATGGTTGTCTTATCATGTTCACAGGGAAAACTTTCCCATAGATTGCCCAAAACGTTCTAATCAATAACAGGGATATAATAGAAGTTTAGAAGAAGGTGTTAGGGATAAATAGACTTGTAAGTATCCAGGTTTATGAACATCTTTGTCTTTGTCTTGATAACACACTGTACTCTTACTGAGCAAGCAGCTCAGTAAGAGAACGGTTAACCTTACCTGCCATAAACCATGTGTTTCCATAATAAGATCTATAACTAAAGTACCTAATTATCTACAAGTCTGTTCATTATCCCGTATGACACTATTAGAAGAGGGAGACCATTGCCCAGTAGAGGAACACCGTATAGACTCTCAAAAAATAAAAATCTGGGAAATTGTAAATGAAGAAAAAGATAGGAACCTATTATAACTGGTGACTTAAAAAAAGTAAAGCTCAACCATTACCCATTTAATCGATCGTAAAATCCTTGAACTTTATGAATGGAGACTTCAAGCACATAATCGACACGTTAACGTTACAATATATTACTGGTAATAAGGCATTCCCTATTGACAGCATGACGACACCGTTATCCTTGGGCGTCTTCATTAGGAAGTTAGGATAGGACAGTAAAGTAAGTAGTGTTTTATAACCTTATCACATCATAAGCCTTTACAGGGGAATCGGTTTTTGAAGTTCCGTAACCGAAAGGTGTCAATTCCGAAAAAAATATGGATATCCCATGCTAATTTTGGTCAGCGATTGATAACTTTGTACGGAAAGTAATTTTTTTTTGATGTTGTCTATAATTTCCTTGGAGATAGTTTCATGATCAGAAGCAGCATCTCACACATGGTCATCAGTATTTGTGTTACAGCCTGTATTATATCCTAAAGCACGACAAAAGTCTCATCTCCGTTTTCGACACAATTCTTCTTCCACTGAGCTACTCTTTTCACTGTTTTTTATACTTTACCTAAGGAAGTAGAGCTATATAGTTTGGTTAACGTTTTTTTTTTTGGTCCGAATTCCCAGCGCGTAGTGGCAAAACGAACAAAATATGCATTTTTCGCTTTACAAAAATACTCAACAAGTGTCATCTCATCCAACTCCAAGCCATTTCCAGAGATAATATTGACCGAAGGCCCATAGGCAGATGGAAAAATAAAAAGTACGCTCGTAAAATTACCCTAAAGGCACTTTACCCTTTTTATTTTTCAACTGTAGGTAGGTAGATATGTATATTACTATTGGCGCCCAGCTGGGATTATATCATACTCGTATATCTAAGGCCTTACCATGACTTGTTAAAATGTCAGTCGCGATTTAGCAGCAGTTCAGTTTAGGTCGTCAAATGGATCGCATTAAGAGCTCGTGGTAAGGTCTCAGTTTCTTCTCATCATCATCTGCCTAGCTTTTTCCTAACTCAGTTGCGGTCTGCTTGTCTAACCGGATACGGCTGAATAACATCAGTTTCTTCTTTGAAGGAATATTCCTTGAATCATTACATTACCAGTAATATAACGATTCAAGGACGACTCAACTGTTACCATTCAGTCGATCCAATCAAATCATCAATATAGCCGTATATTTGCAATCATTTCATCGGTAATATTTGAACAAATAATAAAACAAATATTTACTAACGATATCAATATTTCAATAACCCTTTGAACAGTTAACTTTGTTGTATAACTGTACAAGTAAGTCTTATTGGAACATTTTGGAAACCTTAAACAGATGAAATCAAGTTATATAAGTATATACGTACCGAACGAATTGTAATTATTTCTGAGAATATGAAACTTTTGTTTTGTATAAGACTAGGTTTGATACTGTAAATCTCGGAGCCTGAGGCAGACTTTAAATTTTATACAACTACCCTCTTCTGTTATAATCCTTTGAAGCAGTCAATCATACGAATCTAGGTACAAAAAAATCGGTAGAGTTGTGTCTAGTGAGCCACTATGGCATAATCAGCCTGTTAATGTTCCTACTGCTGGGACTCAGGCCTTCTCTCCCGAGGAGTGCCCAGTGCGGGTTGGCGAATGTAATGGTCTTCGAATTTTTGGTTCTAGGACATGCCGGTTTCCTCACGATGTTATTCTTCACTGTTTTGAGAGCAGTGGTAATGAACCTACGCAAAGTTATGCGGCTAGCTGGGTTTGAATTTGAACCTGCAACGCTGTAACCAACAATTCGTAAGCCGGAGCAGTTATCTCTGGGCCATCACTGCTCTCTCAATTCTAATACTTCGGTAAATTTTTAACGCTCATGTCAAGGCAAAGGGCAATTTTTCCTACCGATTGTAAATAGAAGAAGATTTTATTGAAGCCACGTACGAACGTGTTTCAAATTTTTTCCTTTTACGGAAATTTATTACCTATAGTCTGTCTAATAAGTCAACCGACTTAGGAATTTTGTATAATATTTAATCATTTAAAAAATACTTTTATAAGGTTCTTCTGTTAGTAAGTAAACAATGATCTCTATCTCTTAATCAACCTACATCAGATTTCATTATATCCATAATTACCCAAGTCGTTCAACTTATTAGACAGACTCTAGTCAATTTTATCTCACGATTATGACATCGCAAATCGCAATTGAACCATTGACTTTTAATTAAACCGTCAATTTTATGAAGCCACCTTCAAGCATCATCACGTTTTATATTATCTAGTAAATGTTATCAAAGGCCTCGAGTGATTTTTGACTGTCAACTGGCTGAGTCACTTGACTGAATGAAAGTATCGGAGCTACAAACTTAGTAACATCAACTGACTCCTTGACGCTCTGTGCAGAGCGAGAGGAGCGAATAATAACCACCTGTACCCATGTGTTCCTTAACTGCACAAGTCGCACACAAACCTTAGAATCCCCAAATTCCCTTACAGACGTCCTGAAAAACCTAAGAAGCCTAATCGGCTCACCACAGGTCACCACAAGTCCACCAAAGGTTTTGGCCGCCATGGCCCACGTACTATGTTCCGCATAGGACTAAGTGTGGAAACCATGTCACATCAAAGGAGGAGGCCGAACGCATCAGGCAACGGCGTTATCGCCGCCGCCGCCGCCGCCGCCGCCGGGATTCTGATCCCGATTTCCGGCCACCGTAGGCGCGGGCTTGCGGACAGTGAGCAATGGGTAGCTCGCTGTCCGGCCGTCCGGTAACTGTCCGGACCAAGCCCAAGTCGCCGACGGCGCTCACTGTTCCCGCGCGCCTCAAGGAGTTGTCAGCAACAGCAGGGACCCAGCCCGGTCGAAGCCTACTGGGGCCAGGGTTATCAGAAAGGGTGCTCGAGCCCCGGTATGAAGGCTAGAAGGAACGGGGTGGGTCTTTTAGTCAGTAAGAGTCTGACACTATCTCCCGCTCTGCCCAAGAGCGGGGGATGTCCATGCATGATTTTTTCCCACCATAAAAAAAAAAAATGTCACATACCTATATAGGTATATAACCACCTCTGATCCCTTTGCGTCCCAGAATCGTATTAATTCTTTGGAACAAACCCGCAGCCCTGGTAGGTATCAGCCCTAGTTGCTAGAGGGCCTTGTAAATTTTCCTGACATCTCTTTGAAGCAGTAAGTACTCTAAGTACATTGACTTGGAGGCCAATATTACCTACGTAATCGTAATAGGAAACTTCCATTTTATATTTCCCTAAGAACCTTATTAGAAAACGATTAATAAATAATTTATTAAAGAAGTATGAGTAAACTTAGATATTAACTGCGTATCTATACATCTATACATATAAATAAAATTAGAGTGTGTTTGTAATATTGAAATAACTGCTTTTAACTACATGCCTAAGAATATATATACGGTACATCCACCAAAATAACATTTTTTACAATTTTTGTCTTTCTGTCTGTCTGTCTGTTTGTCCGGGCTAATCTCTGAAATGGCTGGACCGATTTTGACTGGACTTTTTTTGGCAGTTAGCTGATGTAATAAGGAGTAACATAGGCTACTTTTATTGTAGAAAAAATAAATTCAAAATCCTGTAGTCCACGCGAAAGAAGTCGCGGGCACAGCTAGTTAATAATAATTTTAATGTATTGGATAAAAAAAACCGGCCAAGTATGTGTGGGACTTGCGCATGAAGGGTTCCGTATAACCCGTAGCAAAAAAACGATAGCGGGAAAAACGGAGCGGGGGCTCCTATACAACAAACGTGGTTTTAAGGGGTTATATATTAATTTTATCGGGTTTTTTTAGAAATAAAAGAAAGAAAGAAAAAGTGTTTATTTGCGGCAAACATGGCGCATACCTTAAAATAAAACAAAAAATAAATTCGACTAAAGTAGCACGCAAGTGCGTCACATCCGCGCAAAACGACTGGTGCTCAGCAAAATGCTGGGGGCTCGTGTAAGACAGAGCCACAGCGCTTTTAGTATTTGTTGTCAAAGCGACAACAGAAATACATCATCTGTGAAATTTCAACTGTCTAGCTATATCACGGTTCATGAGATACAACCTAGTGACAGACGGACAGCGGAGTCTTAATAAAAGGGTCCCGATTTACCTTTTGGGTACGGAACCCTACAGGTAATAATCGTAGTAAAGAATATTTCTTGTTCACACAAACGTCTCTAATAAACATTACTAACATAACCTATTCGACTTACCGGAAGCGTAGTAAATACAACACCGGAAGTACCGCCTGATTGGCTTGTTACTAGGAAAAGAAAATAGCTTTATACAGGCATCACCGTATGTACTGGTGAGTCGTTATAAAAACATGATCCTTAGATATATGAAGAGTTACGGTGGTCATATATTTATCTACTATGCGTTCTAAATGAGAAGATCGATTTTCATGTTGTGACGTCACGACGTACTGTCAAATCGAAGGAATTTTGGCAAAATTGAAGAACTCTGAGATGAGTAAAATTGAAGAACTGGATTCTGATTAAACTTTTTTCGTTCACAGTTCGTAAATAAATGAAATTTTTCGTAAAATAATTATAGTTTAAAAATTTGTTTTATCGATTTCACAGTAAATCATGACTTCACTACATGACAGTCGATCCTATTTTCATTTGGAACGCATTGCACTGGTCGGATGAAATTTGATAATTCCAGAAGTCTATTCAGTGCCGTAACTAGCCATTTATGTGCCTGGTGCCAGTATCCCAAACTGCGCCCCTAAAAAAATTCCGAGTCTGACTCAGCACAGGTCCTCACTGGACATGAGTTTTTCGGCAGGTAGGTACCTGTTTCGGATTTGGCGGGAAGACACCATTGTGCGGATCGCCCAGAGCTCATTTATAGGTGGAAGTTTGCCCCGGACGGTCGGGTGGGAGCTGGGGCCCTGCCTTATCCTCTTGGACGGTGGTGACCTGAACGTCCAGACCAGTTTCTGGCCATGGTAAGAAGCGAGAAGTAATGCGAAACAAAGCGAAATGAATGATACTAAAGTTGGCCTTGGTTTGATCTTTGCTGGCCCGCCGGCCCCCATCAAGATCTGCGCCCTCTGCACCGCTGACTCCACTACCGCCCTAGTAACAGCACTAAGTCTACCACCACAAAACAGAAGTGAAGTTCCGAAGTGCTCTACAAAAAACAACTCTACGTATCGACCTTGTTAATCATCGTAAATAAATAATGGGGGTACTTTACTAAAGTAATTCTACCAAAAAGGTTTGGTGTTTATCCGCAAAAGCAAAATAATATAATTAAGTTAGCGGGAAGCCGGGAAATCCCGTTTCGGAAAACCAGAGCCTTTTAGAAGCATCTTACATTTTTATGCTAATTGAATTTAACTAGAAATAGCGTGCCATTTAAAGTAGCATTTTGCATTGGTGTGAGTAGAGATTTGCCGTTGCTGGCAATATTGCCGTGAAGTGGAAAAATTGGTGGGACATATTGCCAGAAATACTGCCCGAAAAAAACAAAAAAGTCAAACAACTTCGGAATAATATATAATAATAATAATGTATAATATTTTTAATCATTTAAAAAATACTTATATTCGATACCAACAAGTTCCTCTATAGTAAACAATGATTTTGATCTCTTAATCAACCTTGATTATTGAACTAGCGTTGACTACATTAGTTTTCGCACAACTAAAAACTTCTACAGGATAATTATATCTATGTATACCTAGATAGATTGATGGCGAAACTGGGACATGACGAACCTTACATTCAACATTTAGATAACTAGCTATTAGATATAATACCCAATCATAAAACATACTGAACTGACCATCGAATTATCGATCTCTTGTCTATATCCGTCCGTAATAAACACTCCTTCGTGGTCTCACCTTGACATTGCACCTGCAGCTATTAACATTGTTTTACAACTGTTCTGTTCTTGTGCTGGAGGTCAGAGGAAAAGGAGGTTAGGGGCCCTACCGCGAGCTCTTAATGCGATTGAGTTTACGACCTAAACTGAACTGTTAAAGAAATGGGGATAGGCAGTGGCGTAGCTAGGCGTGGGCGAAGTAGGCCCTCGCCCAAGGCCTCGCTCCGAAAAGGCGCCTCGCACAAACTAGGGCTCTTTAAGAACGTGTTTTTTTTATAATTGTTAGGCTTACATTTGACCACTATTTCACCTGATGGTAAGCGACGATATGACCGAACACTGGGTTGCAACAGTCACTATCTCGTTGTCGAAATTATGAAAGAAAAAGGACTCGCTGATTTTTCTTCGTCCACGTATAAATTAGTCCACGCTACGCCTCTGGGAATAGGGTGTATAGTTCCATCCCTCTTTCTCGCTCGTACGCCTGATATTTTAACACGTCATGGTAAGGCCTCTGGACAAAAGCAATCAGGCTTTGCCCCTCCCCCCCCTCTCCCCCGAGTGTGAGGGACCTTGAGTAGCTACTCCAATCAGCGTTTGAGGATAAACTACAAACAAATGCCAGCGTATAAAGGAAAGCTTTTAATATTTTTTTTTAATTGTTGATTGGTTTGCGCTTGACCGCTATCTCACCTTATGGAAAGCGACGATGCGGTCGACGATGGAACGCGCTTACCTAGAAGAAACCTATTCACTCTCGACTTAAAGATTCCCGGGTTGTAGCTATCCGGAAACACAGACTCCGGCAAAGGAATTCCACTCCCTAGCCGCACGCACAATGAATGTGTTCCCAAAACGTTTTGTGCCGGTGGCGCATAGCCGTACGTCTGGTAGTCCGATGATGGAACGGGCAAGGCGGAATTATTTATTAAAAAGATATTCTTCTCTTAACGTTACCAAAACAAGTTAAATAATTTTAAATGGTTCAATTCAACTACACTGAATATTCGTATCTTTTACATGAAAGAACTTCTTAGAATTGCTTGGACCCGTGATAAGGTTGTCAGCTCCTTTTGTTACTTTACTTTAATATCGTAATATGGTATTTATTTTGATTTTTTCCTCACAATTACGGTACCTACTTTTCTCCTGCAAAAGCAATTGAGGAAAACTGTACAAAACCTGGTTGCTAAGGTAAAATAAAAATGTTAACAGCTATAATCCTCAAAATAGAAAAAGTCTGAGAGGCTTAGTTTATGAAAAACCTATTAAGTTGTGACTAGGGACTTAGTCTGGAACATTATGGTTGTGGAGTCCTGAATCTCCTAGCATGGAGCAGGGGAGTTTCCAGCTTCCAGTTTTTATTTTGTCAATTCATACAGCTTTAGGACTTGTTGACATGGATGGCTGTAGTATGAAGAGAATAAATAAAGTGAGAAATTAATACAATAGAGGAAGTTTGAAAGTGGCGCCTGTTTACTGAAAATTTGATGTTTCATTCTCCTTGGACCTTCACTGAGATATACTATAGGACCCCCTGGGAACGGGACCTAGTTCCCGGGAGAGGGTAGGAATATTACCGAAATCGATAAACCTTTAGCCATTTTATGTGAATGTAAAATAAATAAATTAGATCCTGAGATAAGTATTATGTCTTTAGAAAAATAAAGGAGCTTTGAAATATTTTTAAAGTGTAGTATTCAAATTAAATGAATGGATTTTAACTTATAATTTAGACAACCCTAACGAACAAGGTCATGTTTTATTTTTTACAAAGAGCAGCCATTTAATTTACCAAGGAGTATTTACACGCTTCAAAACGCAGAAGCTTTATAATCCGTGGTCGAGATGATGCTTTTGTAATTCCTTTGATCTAGCTATGGTATAATTTATACATTCACTTTATGTTAATTAAGCTTAAATAATTAACATGTTCTATAAGTTACTTTATCAAATACTTTCTATAGGTATATAACTTCTTGTTTAGGCAGAGAGCTACGGAATTAATTAGGTATCTTAATTATTAATTTCTAACTGGGTCAGCTACAATAGTAACTTGAAAGAGAGAATTCTCAGAAGCCTCTTACTACGTTTTAACTCTGACAAGCCCTCTCATGCCATCCTAGAACGAGAAAAGTCACAGGATGATTTCTCACCTAAAAAAAAAGAATTAATTCGAAGTCAGCATCATGTTTCTTGTTGTAAAAACAAATGAATCACTTTTTTTGTGTGGCTGCCCACAATCTTGCTAGTAAACAAAGCTTGATCACACGACTCGACGTCTCGTTATTTACTCTAAGCAAGGTTGACTAGCCGCGATCAACCTTGTGCTAGACAAACAAACGGTAATATAAACTGTTTATATGTATCTACGAGAATTATATAGGCAATCATACATATTATATATTAGTTCCGTGTAGAAACTGTTGTGGAAGACGTGAGATGAAAAGGCGATTTTCTTACAGCAAAGAGACAAGTACCTGTGGTTATTAGTTGTTACACCACTTGGTAATAGGGTAGGTACTTGACTAATTTTTTTTTTATTCTTTGTATCAAAATGAACTTACAACTTAACATTTCAAATCTGATGTAGTCAACACTGGTTAAATAATCAAGGTTGACCTTTTGAATGTCTTAAGTTACACAGTTCGACATAAGCAATTGTCTTTCTATTGTGTCTCTAATTACGGTATTCGATGAGTTAAGAGGTAGAGATCATTGTTTACTAACAGAAGAACCTTATAAAAAGTATCGAATATAAGTATTTTTTAAATGGTTAAATATTATACAACATTCCCAAGTCGTTTAACTTTTTAGACAGACTATAGTTTATAATATTGTAAAAAATAAGCAAACGCAAATACCCAATTCAGAGGCGTAGCGTGGACTAAATTAGACGTGGGTGAAGGCACAACAGCGAGGCCTTTTTCTTTAGTAAATTCGAAAACAAGACAGTGACTGTCGCAACCCAAGGTTCGACCACATCGTTGCTTAAGCAGGTGAAATAGTGGTCAAGCATGAGCCTACTAATTATTAAAAAACCTTCGTTCTTAAAGAGTCCTCGCTTGTGCGAGGCCGTCTGCGAGGGCCCACTTCGCCCACGCCTAATTACGCCACAGACTCAATTGGTAGGGCCTGCGCACACTCGAGACAAGACTGTCTTAGACAGACTTGTCTACGACGTCTGCGACTTGTCTACGACGTCTGCGACTTGTCTACGACGTCTGCGACTTGTCTACGACGTCTGCGACTTGTCTACGACGTCGGCGACATGTCTACGACGTCTGCGACTTGTCTACGACGTCAGCGACTTGTCTACGACATCAGCGACTTGTTTACGACGTCTACGACTTGTCTACGACATCAGCAACTTGTCTACGACATCAGCGACTTGTCTACGACGTCTGCGACTTGTCTACGACGTCAGCGACTTGTCTACGACGTCAGCGACTTGTCTACGACGTCTGCGACTTGTCTACGACGTCAGCGACTTGTCTACGACATCAGCGACTTGTCTACGACGTCTGCGACTTGTCTACGACGTCTGCGACTTGTCTACGACGTCAGCGACTTGTCTACGACGTCTGCGACTTGTCTACGACGTCGGCGACATGTCTACGTCTGTGACACGGCGCACACAGCGGTGCGCTTTGTGCTCCGTGTCGTAGACAAAACCGTCTTGTCTCAAATGTGCGCAGGTCCTTGGATTGGAACGCATAAGAGCAAACGGAAAATATAGAAGGTCATTTCATCACCTAAACTTTTTACTATAAGCAGTTTATATTTTATCCTTGACAAATAAACTGTTGTCCGCAGTTATCATGATGTCATTCTTCACTTTGGTGACCGGTACACAATAGGTCACAAAAAAATATCAATTTGCACATCTCATGATCTCACGTGATCCCACTCGCCACGTAGGTACAACTTGTCTATTGTTTTTCGTCGGATTTGAAATAAGTTCTAGAATATTCCATCTTGATAAAAATAATAGATATTTTAATCAAAGATGTAATCACAGCTCAATTAAGTACCGATATTTTGACGAAATGATTGTTATTGTAAATGAGCAAAAATAATCTAGGAAAGTACCTTAATCTTTTAGATAACACAAATTATTATTAAAACATATTAAGTGTCTTCAAGGCTAGAGTGAAAAGTGATCCTACAAGGGTTCCATTTTTTCCTTTCGAGGTACGAAACCCAACAACAAAAGAGTACATGACGCACAATTTTATTTGTCCTAGATAGGTACCTACCTAGGGTGCGACTAACGACTCAACTCAAGACGCCAAGCGCAGCACTCGCTTGTTCCAAATGAGAATAGGATCGCCCGCCATGTTGTGACGTCACGATTTACTGTCAAATCGAGGAAAGAATTTTTTAAACATTAATTAATTTACGAAAAATTTAATTTATTTATGAACTGTGAATGAAAAAAGTTTAATCAGAATCTAGTTCTTCAATTTTACTCATCTCTAAGTTCTTCAATTTAGCCAAAATTTCTTCGATTTGACAGTACGACGAGACGTCAAAACATAGGAATCGGTCCTATTCTCATTTGGAACGCGTAGTGCACTAACCCATTATGGCTATTAAAAAGGTTGAAGGAGAAACTAGAAGAACGAGGTGATCGAAAAAGGCAATGGCATTCCAATATAATGCCCTTAACCCTACAATGATATCATCGACTTGAATCCAATAACCTTTCGATATCTCAAATTCTCGATAGCTCTCTAGGAGAATGAATTCATCAAAGGTATTCGTATAGTCAGGTGTCATGAGCTAACGGCATTATATTTGTAAGAGTATACGAGGTCAACGTCTTAGGTAAATATCTAAATGATGATTGATGTTATTTTGTTATTTTACGCTGGTATTTTTTAGGGTTCCCTACCTAAATCATTATATGGCGAGAGAGACAGTGGTGCAAAACTCAACCGAGACATGGCCACGACCACTCAGTCAAGAGTGCACGACTAAGACAGACCTAAGTCGTCAAAAACGAAACTCTTATAGGATCACTTTATTGTCTGTCTATCAAGACCCTTTTTCTCAGAATCGCATGGAAGTATGAAGCTGAAATTAATATCAATTACTCAAGTTTGCTACCCAAAGAAGCAGCGACAAAATCAAACTTTTAACTCAACGCAATCTAAATATAAGTCCGTTAATTTTCAGTTTAGGTGCATATTTTGACACTCATAAGAAAATCAAAACCTATAGGGTACTTCCTGTTGACCTAGAATCCTGAAATTTGGCATGAAGCAAGGTCTCATAGCAAAAGTACAGGAAAAAGTCTGAATACATATTTATAAGAATAAAAAAATCGGTGAAGACTCGATTCGAGAATTGAGTTACATATTTACAAAAGTAACTTTGTACGGAACCCTCGGTGCGCAGGCCCGACTCGCACTTGACCGGTTTTTAGGGGTATTTGTCAGCAGGTAAAATAAGGGCAAATTAGTCGAGAATAGCTGAAAGTTCTGTGAATAGAATATTAAATAGCGTATTAAAGTCTTCTGAAGTAAATATCAGCCGTTCTGTTTACACGGAGATGCTAATAACCTGTATAATGTAGCAAAGGTAGAAAAATATCTTCGTTCATTGAACCTTCTAACTAAGTACATAATTATATACTCGTATTTAGTACTCGTCGTAATAGATTACCGATGTTTGTTCTATGCAATGGTGATATGATAAATAACTTCAATGACCGGCTTTATGAATTTAAACGAGAACCTACTTAATTTAAAATAAACTAGTGGAATTACCCCAGCTTTTCTCTGCTATAATATGCATGTATTAAATACTTAATCCTTTTTCATGAATCTTTGTCTGTCTATTAGTGAAAAGTGGATAAAAATCAGCTCAGTAATTTTTAGTTTACTTATTGCGAACTAGCTGTGCCCGCGACTTCGTTCGCGTGGACTACAGGATTTTGAATTTATTTTTTCTAAAATATAAGCACCTAAGCTACTCCTTATTACATCAGCTACCTGCCAAAAAAGTCTCGTCAAAATCTGTCCAGCCATTTCAGAAATTAGCCGCAACAAACAGACAGACAAAAATTTGTAAAAAAAAATATTTTGGTGTATGTACCGTATACACCGCTAAATTTTAATCGTTTTAATCCCATGGAGGGTCGATCCGGTAAATGAAACACTATCGATTTGTAAAGATAAAATTAAAAAATAAAGTACCTTTTTTTTCAAAACTCGTATTAATTTACGCATGTACGAAATTAATTTCTTTAAGAAAACGTCAGCTGAGCGAGTTCAATGACCTGTAGTTAATAGTCGGCGTTGCGTACAAACTACCTACAGGTCATTGAACTCGCTCAGGTGACGTTTTCTTAAAGAAATTAATTTCGTACATGCGTACAATAAACGCAGTGGATGACTTTGTTCTGTAATATGTAAGGAAGCTTGATTAAACTGTCTCAGAAAAAAACTCACTTAAGTAGATACAGATGCATAAAAAAAAATGGGAAAGTGTGAGTCGGACTTGCGCACTAAGGGCTCCGCACAAACTATGTAAATAGTTCAATTAACGAATGGAGACTCCGAAGATTTTAACGAATCGCAAAAAAAGAAAATTGTGATTTTCCAACAAATTTACTGTTTTCAGATTTATTTCTATGTCTGTGCTATAACACCTTGCTTTATGCCCAAATTTCAAGATTCTGTTATATGCATAAAGTTTCATTAAATACATAAATAAATCCTGTCACATACTCACAATGCGACACAAACTATGACTTATTTCAAAACTATTTAGTTTATCCATAATTGGGTCGATTTAAATGAAAAATTAATTTTAAGACTGATTATTGAATTTTTACCTACTAATTGGTTTTTAATAGGTTCCAATTAAAAGTGCGTGTGCCTACGTGACGAACCTGTATCTACCTTTTCCTTAATCTTTTAGATCATTAACTGTATCCTAAAAAATATGCTTATAATATTAGCTTGTTGGTATAAGCCTTGAAGCCCTGCTTACGGAGCAGCAGTTCTTTTGTGTGGAAGAAGGCATGATTACGTCGATTTCCAATAAATCGTGATCAATGCAATAAGATGATGAAGATCCAATGAATAAAGAGTTGAGGACTGTAAATTGTCATAAATTGATACTTACCTATAAACCCTTATAACTTTTGAACCAGTGACCGACAAATTCTGATGTTTGGTGACAAATTTCGACAAATGAGTGACTTTTTCAGGCAAGCCAGTGCCAGCCGTACATACTTACGTCATATGAAGCTTCAGTCAGGGGCCAAAAATGCAGTTGCACTCTACCAATGCTAGGGTTACCCTGAGATGCTGGGTTGTCCTGAGATTTCAGGATTTTTAGACTTATCTCAGGACTGTAGCTGGATTTTGTAAATCTCAGCATTCTTTAACTATTTTCAATAAAATTCAGGTTACTTAGTAGAAGTTAAACCAAATTAAACAAATAATTTTAAAAAAACCTATATAAATTAAAATTTATCTTCCTTTGGGAAAGGCACACTTTGAGTCCGATGTGCAATGCGTGAACGAGATCCAAAGTGTGAGAAAATTCTCAAACTGTAAAAAATCTCAGTATTTTTCAATGAAAATCAGGCCTTTTCTCCGAACTTTTGATTTTTTCACCTGGAAGTCCTAACCAATGCTAGTGTCTAAAACTTCTTTGTATCACAAGTTCTATAATCCACAACTAGATTATTCAGTAGGCACTTAGAATCTATGTAACAAATTAAATTACTCATGCACCATTCACTCTCTTCTAATAAATATTAGACACTTTAGCATTGATAGAGTGCAACTGCACTTTTGACCCTGTCTGTACATACGATTATACAATACATAGTAACTATATAGTTGTCACTGGATAGTTGCAGAATTCGTTAAATTACAAAAATATCTTAAGATTATACTTTTTTATCCCGGTAAGACACAGATAGATAAAGAAAATATCGAATTTGATGGGATCTGAAATTATCTGTTTAGAATTTAACTGATTTGTAAGATTTTTCCCAATCATACGGTGTTAGCAATAACCACAGTAGGTTTCATGCACTTTATTTTAAAATGGGAAAATCATCTAATGACATCCCCGCTCTTGGGCGGAGCGGGAGATAGTGTCAGACTTTTACTGACTAAAAACTCATTCCTGTTTGCGCGTGCGTACGGCCGCCTCCTTTGCTAGCATTATTACTTCGCAGAAGGAGGCGACCGCCTGCCACTCCTCCTCGCTGCAGACCATAGCCTGTACCAAGGCCCGACGTGAGAGATCGCTGTCGCCGAGTAGGTATCATGCGTATGCTCATGACAACAGTATATTAACCACAAGGTATAACTATACCTGTAGCTCCTACAGAAATCTAAAATCTATTCCCTAGTCCAACTTTCCTAAAACTTAGCATACTCTCATCATAAATCCGTCCAAACAAAAAATTATTTTCAAAACAGTCTTAAGCCCACACTAAATCCAATTACAGGCTTCGCTGCACACCACTTAGCTTGACAGCCGCGCCAGCGACAACACGCGGCGCGTCCGCTCACGTGGACGACCACGTGCTGAGTGACCTTCTGAGCCAAATTGCACTGTCACAGTTGGGGCTGAGGGTGACAGGAAACTGAATTAGAAGAAGCTGTTTTTAGAACATTCTATTGAGTAGATCGATAGGTCTCATCAGAAGGCTTAAAGTCACTCAAAGCTGGGGTGCTATTCTCTTAGAATACAGCCTTGAGCGCAGCGCTGGCCGCAGTGACAAGTCGAGAGCGCAGTACATTGAATTAACAATCCAATGTAAAGGTGTATTAGGTCTATAGCACCCCTGCTCGGAGTTTCCTTGCGCGATCACATTAGGTATGAAGATGTAGCGACATCTATGGCGCCACATAAGAACTACAAAGAAAGTACGAAATCCTGCATCGCGCAATCAAAGTTCTCCGCGCGATTTGAACATATACGACAGCCCGAAATCATCTAGTGGGCAGTCGCCCACCAGACTATAACACCTGTCTGGGCGGAGGATCCTCCCTTTTCAACGAAGGTTTGCGGGACTTTACTCTCTGTTCCGCCTACCTCCAAAAAGATATCCGCAGGAGAACCAAGGTCACCGACATAGCCCGAAGAATCGCCAGACTGTGGCTGGCAGTGGGGCAGGACAAATATTGCTCGCAGAACAGATGGTCAATGGGAACGAAAGGTTCTGGAGTAGCAACCACGTACAAGAAGCAACGTTGGAAGGCCTTCCACAAGGTGGACCGATGACCTATAGTGAGGGTCGCGAAAATCGTTATGACGACAATTAGGGGAGGCCTATGTCCAACATGACGATTATGATTGAGTAAATCGAGAATCTAGTATGAGCACAGGTCATTGTCAGTAAAACCGTAGTGGCCGTGCAGGACCGAAGCCTACTAGAGCCTTGGATCGACTTCTGAAAGAGGGATCCGTGGTCTTAGGACGCAAAAGGCAACTGAAAGAACATATATTATATGTTTTAGTTAGTAAAAGTCTGACACGCCCTCCCACCCTACCCTAGAGCGGTAGAAGTCGTTAATTGATTTCCCACTTGATAAAAAAGCTTAGCTGGCTTAGCTTATGGTTATCTATACTAATATAATAAAGAGGTAAAGTTTGTTTTTTTGTTTTTATGTTTTTTTGTTTGTAGGAGGTAATCTCTGGAAGTACTGGTTCGATTGCTAAAATTTTTTCACCGTTAGAAAATGCTTTATTCCTGAGTGACATGGGCTATATTTTATGTACGCGAGCGAAGCCGCTGGCAAAAGCTAGTTTTGTGTATACAAGGTGTCGTTTTGAAGCTGCAAAATATTTCAGGAGGTAATTATGTTAGTGATTCTCGACCCGAATCAATAATAAAATAAGTAGGTATATTTTTTTTTTTTATAACCGCGCTTTTTTTCACACACACAAACACGGAACAATAAAGGGCGTTTTCACACACACTAACTCGCAACGGTAGTTTCATAAATAATGTATCATCCAATCATCATCCCGCACGCCACACCCTAGCCACGCCCCCGCGGCCATCGATGAATCGATTTAGTTTAGTGTAATTAAAAAATTAAATAACAAGTATTACTGATTATTGACCAGGTTTCGTATTTTTACATGATTATTTATGAGTTTTATTACAACCTCCTGAAATATTGTGCAGTTTTAAAACTGCACCTTGTATAGTATTTTGTATTAGTAAATAATTTTGAACCCTTGTTTTTTCGTAATAATGTTTTTTTTTTTATGCACCTGTCATGTTCTCTCCTCACCACCTTTGGTTGACTGGTAGAGATGAAGAATGCCTAAGGCATTAAGACCGCCTATGTACTTTTTTATGTTGCATGAAGTTTTAATACTTAAATAAATAAAGTGGGATTTTTGGAAAGAGGACATAACCCCGGGACGCAAAGGACAACAGAAGAAATATTTTTTACTAAGATGCGGGTAAAGTCGCGGGCAAACGCTAGTTTTAAATATGTAGGTCAACTGGATGTTGGAATTCACTTATTGATGTATGGACAGAATTCTGAAAAGGTATTAAAATTATGACCTGTTCTATAATAATGCTTACAGAGAAAAACTGGGCAAATGCGAGTCTGACTCGCGCACTGAGGGTTCCGTACAAACCCACCTATGGAAAAAAACAGTTCAATTTCCGGAAATTGAGTTACGAAGATTTTTCCGGATCGTTTTTTTTTTTGACATGGCAATAAATTTACAGTTTTCAGATTTTTTCCTATACTTGTGCTATGATACCTTTCTTCATGACTTTCAGGATTCTAGGTCAACGGGAAGTACTTACCCTATGAATTTTGATTCCCTTGAGTGTCGAAATACACGTTTTGTGCGACTTTAACGACCGTATTTTTTTTTTTCGTTAACTCAGAAGTTTGATTTTTTCACAGCTTCAAGGGACCGCAGACTTGAGTATATGGTTTTAATTTCAACTCTATACCTCCACCCGTTCCCGAGATAAAGGGTCTTGACAAACAGATAGACAGACATTAAAGCTTAGTGATCTTATAAGGGTTCCGTTTTTTCCTTTTGGGGTGCCGAACCCTAAAAATAATACCTGCAACTGAATCGTGACAGAATAATGTTGGATTCTGGTCCAAAGATAGTGTAGAAGTAATAATAGTGTGTTCCCGATACTCCCAGAGACGAGCACGCTATAACTACAAGAAATCGTAGGTAATTGAAGCAAGGTCTGCGACCAAAGCGGAATCAATATCAATCAATCCAAGATTACTGCAATCTGCAATCAGCCCGCGTCACAGAGCATGGCTGACTGCCAAACCTGATAGTTCCGCCCTGCGATTTAATTTACTTCATTGCAGAAAATAACTGAAGTACAAACACGTTTTATTGCGCTCATAGGCCTCGAGCTCACTTCCTAGGATGTAGATGAAGTGCAGTGGCGTAGGTTGGAGCGGGCGCAGTGGGCCCACGCCACGGCCTCGCACTCAAAGGGGCCATTTTACAAGCTTTTATTTAGTTTCACCTGTCCCGATGTTTGTCTGTCATCAAATCTTGCAAAATAAATTTGACCCAATTCCCGGTTACCGATTGAGCTGAAATTTTGCATGCATGTGTAAATCAGATGACAATGCAAAATCATTATGACATGGGGCTGATCTGATGATGCAACTGGAAGGTGGCTATAGAGACTTGGTAGTTTAACAACACAACCCCATCGTGTTTTGGCTCGTATGAGTCCTCTTGACGAGCATCAATTATATTGGTATATCGAGCTATAAAAGCTTGCTATGAAAACAAGATTTTAATACAAAATGTATTAAAATCTTGTTTGTTCTTTTTTCGGTGGGTGTTTTTTTTTCGATTGGTAAAAATCATCCAAATGGCAACTGCTCGACACAGTTGATTACGGTCGGTTGTATTATGTTTGTTTTACTCGCACGGAGCTTTTAATACCGTGATGCAAGATAGTTTATCTGTTGTTTTCTTTTTTTTGGTGGGTAAAAATCATCCGAATGTCATCCCCCGCCCTTGGGCGGAGCGGGAGATAGTGCCAGACTTTTAATGACTAAAAAAAACCCACCCCGTTCTTTCTTGCCCCTCATACCGGGCCGGGCCTCTCTTTCAGGAACAGACCCTACCGAAAGGGGCTCGCACAAGGGCACTTTAAGAACGAGGATTTTTTTTATAGGTAATTGATAGGCTCGCCTTTGATCACTATTTCATCCGATGATAAGCGACGATGTGGTCGAACATTGGGTAACGAGAGTCACTGTTTCGTTTTCGAATTTATGAATGAAAAAGGTCTCGCTGGTGTTTTTTCGCCCACATCAAAATTAATCCACATTACGCCTCTGGTGAACTGTTTAATAAACGATTTGAAATTATAAACACTAGTAGCTTTGTAAATCCACTGGAGTGCGAAAAATATTCTTTACTTACACCATTTTTTAAACTCGATATTCGCTTCCTTGTAAGTCAGTTAAACTGTATCGACTGACCGCCAAAACTTAAGTGATAGTGGTCAGGGTATATTGCTCGCAGAATTGATGGTGGATGGAGTCGAAAGGTTCTGGAATGGTGATCGCGGAACGGTCAACGCTGCGTCTTCAGCGTTGAAAGGCCTTCCACAACGTGTACCGATGATACCTAGAGAGAGTCGCAGATATTCGATGGATGTAAGACGCACAGAACTGCTCCTTGTGGCGATACTTGAGGGAGGTTTATGGGTATCAATGTAAACGTAGAAAAAGTGGACGTTGTCAGGCTGAAATGAAGGTCATTCCTACAGTTTAAAGTAAAAGTGGGTCTGGGGCCAGGGTTATCCGAAAGGGAAAATCGGCCCCGGTATGAACGGCAAGAAGGAACAGGGTAGGTTTTTTAGTCAGTAAGAGTCTGACACTATCTCCCGCTCCGCCCAAGAGCGGGGATGTCATTTGAATGACATTAACCCACCAAAAAAAAAGTGAAAGTGGCTCAAACTGAAAGACGGAAGATTGACGATATCAGAAACAGTTTCTTTGCAAGTCGATGCACGATGGCAGAAATAGATGCTTAATTATTTTTTTGACTCCATTGCTGTGCGTACATATTTGCTTCCATTCAAAGAAAAGTTTCAAAGGACTTATCGCCATCAGAAACAACAAGAAAACTCGCAGTCATCGTAAAAACCAGATCAACTAGCGTCTCGTGTATTTAAAGACCAAACGAGATCGTTAATCGTCTACGTTCTTCCGTCCAAACACGTTCAGAAACAAGAAAATAGCGCTAAAGCCGTGACAAGGCGTCAGGTCGTCACGTCACGCAAAACTACGATAATTGCTTTTACTAAGTACCTAGTTGTCTCAAGATTGTATGTGCAAAGTAAATAAATGCGGAAACATTAGAAGGACATGGCGAGGACAAGCCGGCAAAGTAGGTGGAGTGAATTTGGTTCAAGGTTTTAAGGAGACATACAGTTGCCATCACGGATGTTGAACGCTCGGCGTCAGAGTGGGGATCGCTTTGCGCATTCCATACATTGGCGAGCCAATCGTCTTCGTTGTTAGATACATGCAGCAACGCAGTGGACGAATGAGGACTGACGTCTATGACGCGATGGCGCGGCCAGCCAATCACTGACACTCCCCGCCCCCGCGTCGCACTTCGCACCACTAAAGAGACCGAATATTTGACTTCTTCGCAAGTGTTCAAGATCCGTGATGGCAACTGTACTTATTACGTTGAAATAGTTAATCAACCAATATCAAAATTAGGGTAAAAACGGGACCCTATTATCTGTGTGTCCGTCTGTCTGTCACCAGGCTGTATTTTAATAGTTAAATGAAATAAAATAAAAAGGCATTTTATTTTCATACCTTTCCCTAAAGTTATAGTATTAATAGGAATACCTAAACTAGTGTTTGTTAGTACAGTTATATTTTCACTGGTATGAATCCTCCTCGAGCAGTTTCCACAGATCTTCATAAAATGCGTGTTATGCTACCCTAATTAAATAGAAACAAGAGCAAGAGAATAATGATTTAACATTTACACCGCGGACGGGAAATACGTGTTAATTAAAAAACTTTTAGTGGCCTGTTAACATAATTTGTAACTTTGACATCCGCTACTTTATAAAATGGCGGTTACGCTACATAGCGGCCATTTTGAAATCACTCGTCAGTGTCAAGCTCTATTCACGAACAAGGAGCAATTACAGACAGTATTATAGTTTACTAGCTTCTGTCGAGGTTTTTCCATATAAACTTTGGACTCCCGTTTTATTCATCCCCTTAGGGGGAGGTTGAATCTTGGAAAAACCTCTCAGTTATCGCCTACGTCATAAATCTTGTGCAAACACGCATCTAGGCTTTGTAGTGTCGGCTGTGCGTAGATTTTATAAGTCAAATTCTATTTTTAAATATTTTTTTGAAGACATTTTTTATGAGCGTACATAATAAAAATGTTTCATTATAAATATGCTCCTACATTTTTGAAAAAGTATTTGTGTTTTAACATCGAAGCATTTTTAATAGTTCAGAATTTGTGTGTGTCATTATTTCATTTTTTTTAACCTAATTTATATTTGTGTGGAATTTGTACTGTACATGGGAATAATTTCCTGAAATAAATGATTAGATATTATTATTATAAAGTATATTTACCAAAAATAAAGGAAAATACCTACGCTATTGTAAAGCATGGTTGATAATCCTAGTGTCCGTCTGTACATAATTTGTAACTTTGACGTCCGCTACTTTATAAAATGGCGGTTATGCTACACAACCGCCATTTTGAAACCACCTGTCAGTGTCAAGCGTGCTCTACTCAAGAATAAGGAGCAATTACAGACAGTTTTATAGTATGAAATAGAGACAAATGACGCATATAAATAATTCTATAACCCAGACATAGATTTATAGTCATTCAATCAATTTATAAACGGTTGTCGGAAGTGACATTATTACACTTGTATTACCTTTACAAGTCTAGGCTATAGTTACTATTTATCGCAAAAATGTCAGGTACAATACCATTTTATATCACGCTTGTGGCTATGTATTTAGACATGTAGGTATAGCTGAGTATATGGCATGGTTAACTTTTTGTTTTATGACTGTATAAGACTATTTTTATCATTATTATTGATAGGTTTTAGTCAGTCACGCCTTCTTGCTCCACCCTAGAGCGGTTGATTACCCACCTTAAAAACACCATTCCCGTTTATTACCCTTTCTATTAGTGAAAACTGCATAAAAATTCGTCACGTGCTAAGGAGTGGAATTCCCTGTCGGAGTCTTTATTTCCTGACAGCTACAATCCAGGGGTATTTTAGGTGCGTTAATAAGTCGCAATCGGTTGACTAGGTAGTGCGAAGTTGGAAGGGTCAGCATAATAAAAAAAGACGTGTGGCACGCGGGGACTGCCGCGGTAAAGCTATTGCATAGCATTTTTATCAACTTATGCAATTATAATTATTTATATATTTTATTTATGCAGTATTTTTTTTCCTTTGTTTTTTTTTCTTTGATATTAATTGAAGTTACACTTTCACACATTGAATTGAATTTTGATTGATTGTTCACTCATTTGTTTTCTTATCGGTCACCACGCTCAAAAAACAAATAAGTGGGGGGTGTTAGGTTATTTTCGTTACGGAATTTCTGGATTCGGTCTCCACGCTCAAGACCCGCGATAGAAGCTATGCAATAGTTTAAAATAAGAAAAATTGTTAAGCGGGAAAAACGGTGAAAAATTACACATCAGATTGTCGGTAGTTACATGCTACGTGAACGTGATGCAAGCAAGGGAAACATAATGATGATGATTAGCTGATTATGTGCGCGATATGACACCGTGTCATGCATGAGGCTCCGAAGATTTACGACTTCGCTGTTGTGAGATTTTATAATGACCTACTAACATTTTTTTTTTTGTTTATGCAGCTAGATAATACTTGTCGTAGTATTGGCATAATTATGATATTTATATACTAATATAATAAAGAGGTAAAGTTTGTTTTTTTTTTGTTTGTAGGAGGTAATCTCTGGAAGTACTGGTCCGATTGCTAAATTTTTTACACCGATAGAAAGCTGCTTTATTCCTGAGTGATATCCTAACTAATATTATAAATGTGAAAGTGTGGATGTTTGGATGTTTGTTACTTAATCACGCAAAAACGGCTGAACGGATTTGGATGAAATTTGGCATGCATATAGGTAGCCTTTGACATGGAAAAGAACATAGGCTACCTTTTATCCCGATTTCTTAAGTACCTAATGCCACGCGGGCGAAGCCGCGGGCAAAAGCTAGTAGGCTATATTTTATGTACGCGGACGAAGTCGCGAGCAAAAGCCAGTTGAAAATAAAATGGAATAAAACCTGCAGCTGTAAAGTTATGCACAGGATCGTTTAAAAGAGACAGAACACAACAGAAATAATAGTAACTTGTTTTTAAAGTGGATCTCCAATTGGTATCATCTATAGAAAACCACAACATTTACTTAAAAACTGGTTACAAAAAAGTTTGACAAAAAGAAACGAAATATCTTTTAAGAGTAATAAAGAAAAATCGAAGCGAAAATATATTAGTTTACTATCTACGTATCATACTGCGAATTAGATCAATAATAAATCAACCAAGGGAACTGATAACGAATACATTTTCGAAAGCTTTTGATAAATAAACAGTTCTGTGGTTAGCTTATCATATAGTTAGGTATGAGTACATGGATTTTATTTTGTAAATATATAACCTTCCTTCCTCATGCATGATGCACGAATAATATTTATGTTATTGTATTTGAAGATATCCGCAGGAGAACCAAGGTTGCCGACATAGCACGAAGAATCGCCAAGCTTAAGTGGCAATGGGCAGGGCACATTGTTCGCAGAACAGATGGCCGTTGGGCCATCTGGAGTGGCAACCGCGTACCGGAAGACGCAGCGTTGAAAGGCCTCCTACAAAGTGGACCGATGACCTGGTGAAGGTTGTGGGCATACGATGGATGTGGAACGCGCAGGATCGTTCATTGTGGCGACACTTGGGGGATGCCTATGTCCAAATGTGGACGTATATCGGCTGATATGCTGATGATTTGAAGATATGCAAAACAGGATATAAAGTCCCGCAAACCTGCATTGAAAAGGGAGGGTCCTTCGGCCAGACGGGCGTTATGTCTAGTCCAGGCAACTACCCGATACAGTTGGTTACGGACGTTTGTATTCTTCTTAGCGTATCGATGGCAAATCTAGTTAAATTCCTTGCCTTACCCAGAATGCAGCCACGGCAATGGCGTCCGCTGATGCTGTCATTAGGTGCCTACGTGATCAAGTAACAGGGATTTGTATTATGTATGTTCTAGTCGCGCGGAGAACTTTTAGGATGAAATGCCAAACGAACGTAATTTTGTGAGTCATGAGTCGCTGAATTTCGGTCGTGTAATTTCTGCTCCATTCGGTTTCATACAAAAGTCCTGTTTCATTCACACAGCGACGCAAAATGAGTGGTCTGCCGCAGTAGAAATTACGCGACCGAAATTCTGCGACTCACGAGTTCACGACTCACAAAATTACGCTCGTTTAGCCTCACCCTTAATATCGCGATTCAAAATAGTTTCTGTGGCGATGGCGACGTAAAATGTTTTATGTTGCTATCTTATAGCATATTTTGCTCAAAACGGTGAAGGAAAACATCGTGAGGTAACCGGCATGTCCCAGAACCAAAAATTCGAAGACATGTGACATTCACCAACCCGCACTGGGCCCGCGTGTTGGATTACGGCCCATTTCCTCTCCTAGAGAGGAGGCCTGAGTCCCAGCAGTAGGAACATTAAAAATTTTGATGATTAATTGTATGGTGAATTACCAAATCTCAACTATGTTGCCATGGAGCATGATGAAATCGGGTGTATGGTACCAATGGGGTACCTACCTGCTCCATGAATCAGCATGCTCAGTAGTAGCGTAGCAAGCGTAGACGAAATGAACTTAATAAAGCTAACTTATGAAAGAAAAAGGCCTCGCTGATGCGCCTTCGCCCACGTCTAAATTAGTCCACGCTACGCCCCTGGCAATCTACATAAGACATACATAAGATGTATGTTGCGTTGCGTTCGGATAAAGCCGGACACGGTCAGGGTTTTCACGGTTAGGCGTGAAAAGCCAAATTAGGCGGAGTCCAGCCCGTCCGGCAATTTGTTAGGCTTTTTTAAATTTGACCACTGCTATTTGAGTTCTGCCTTACCTTGGCTCGCTAGCGTAAGCTGAGCGAACATGCAATTAGTCTAGCAATTATAATCACTTCATTTTATTGTCTTTTCATCAGAATTTAAAAAGATTTTTATGAATTTTATTGTTTTAAAAAGTCATGCTATTATCATTATAAAAAAAAATGTCGGCCATTTTGACCAAATGTCCGGCTAAATAAGAAATTCTGTCTAGCTTTTTGGTTTCAAGACATGGCAACCCTAGATCTGGATCTAACATCTGAGCCACCCAATACTTAATTGAAAGGCTCCAATAACATGATTCGCAGTACAATTGTTCATTAAACTAACAATCGATGAAAATTGCAACAATTAATCTGTTACCGGTCCGAACTGGTAAATACCAGTTCAATCTAGTTCTTTCCGGTTACAATTAAACAATTGAACGTTACCACAGTTGAGAAAACGTGCTGGACTTGTTATGGTATGATATGGCGGGTTTGTCTGTGTGGGCCAAGATTTAAAGATTATTTGCAGACAGGTATCTACTAAAAAAAATCAAATCTAAATCATTTTATTACATGGGCACTAAGTAATAAAACGTCAAAAGCTAGCGAATATCTATGGAAGCTGGTGGACGGTTCCAATTAGTGGTTTCCTATAAAGAAGAACCGGCAAGAAAATCGGTGATAAGTACTCACCTAATCTTTTTAAAAAAAATATATTGATTTTACCATTATCATAATAATCATCATTTCAGCCGATGGACGTCCACTGTTGAACATGGCCTCCTCCAAGTGTCACCATAATGAACGATCCTGTGCGTCCCGCACCCATCGGATTCCCGCAATTTTACAATACTTCTTCCGTAAAACCCACTCGTATTTCTTCAGTTGCCCTTTTCGTTCCAGATCCGCGGTGACTGTTTCCAACAATCCCGCAGCCCTGGAACAAGTCTGAAGGCCCGCTCACGACCTTATCTAAGCGCAAGGCGACGAGCAGTAAGAACATGTAAAAAAGTTCGAAGCAAGCCACTAGACGCCGCGCGGCCGCTTACTCATGCCGCTCCGCTCGCCGCGCCGCTAAGACCGAAGTCGTGAACAGGCCGTAACACTAGTACTCCTTCTATCGTTCTTCTCCATAGAGATCTACGCTTTGGAACGTGCAATTTAGCTCCACTTTTCTTGCTTGGACTGACCGACATTTGACTATTCAAAAGTGCCTGCAAATGGTCTATTTGATTGTTTTGTTTTTGATCTACCTAGTTCCACTCAGAGCTGTAGAAATTACTTGATGATTCCATAGGCCTACCTAGAAGATCTGAGAAGCTATAATGTGTCTGTGTATATTAAATAAAAGGATGTTATTTTCCACAATCATCTTCTCGTAAACTAGTATGACAATTACCATGATTAGGTACTTACTGCCTACTTACTCAAACGTCTTTATAACAGTACAATTTGAGACAAACAAACGCACCTACGTTTTGTGCCTGCGCACTCGACCCTGACGGAACTACGCTGTTTGGTGATTTATTACAATAATAATTATGCTCTTTTGTTTTATCGTAGGCATGTCATCTAACTACTTTGAGATCGAAATCGGGATCTCAAAGTAGTTAGATGTCAGAATATCTAAGCCCTTTTTTGCTTTTAGGGCCAACTGAAGGACATAGGTGAGTTTTAGTCAGTAAAAGTCTGACACAGAGCGAGAGGGGCTCTACCCCAGAGCGTGAATGACTCTAAAAAGGGACACCGAAAATTCAAATAGGATTTGAATTTGATACTTATTGAAAATATAAATTATTAGCAAAATTGTGCCCTGAGTTTATCTTCATAGTTACACACGGTATACACCGCACCAGATCCCAGGAGACTCTACCTGGAGCCCAGAGCTACCCACAGTTTTCACTGTATACAACATTAGTTAGTATATGGGATAATGCGAAACCCAAAACCCGTGTCTAGTATTTTTATATAGTCTATGTACATAATTTCATAACTGTATCATGTAGAAGTAGCATAGAATCCCCAAGTCATAAGCTTGTTATGTCAGCAAAATACATGGTCACCAGGCCACCTCAAGGAGTTGTCAGCAACAGCAGGGACCCAGCCGGGTCGAAGCCTACTGGGGCCAGGGTTATCCGAAAGGGCTCTCGAGCCCCGGTATGAAGGCTAGAAGGAACGGGGTGGGTCTTTTAGTCAGTAAGAGTTTGACACTATCTCCCGCTCCGCCCAAGGGCGGGGGATGTCAATGCATGATTTTTTCCCACCATAAAAAAAAGGCCATATAGGCGACTGAGGAGTTGTTTTTCACTTGCATCCAACTGTTTGCTGGCTCCTAATGCCCGTTATGACTTGCTGTGACCAGTGTTGTGCTTTAGTGTCGGTGGTGTCCAACTTGTGACCTTTTTAAATATTTTTGGGAAAAAATATAACATGGTGTAAAAACTATTGGAATCCATTCAGTTACTGATTCTAAACAAACTATATTCAGGTTTCGCATTAATTAAAAATTATATGTTCACAATAATTGAATTTGACATTTATTGAATTCATCTTGACATTAAATGAATTTATTTTGACATAAGTATTTGAAATTTATTTTTATCTTTCCTCATTTGTTTACAAAAAATTGCTGATTGCGCATGTCCACATAATGTGATTAACAATAAATTAAATTAGTTAGTTTTCGATTTAAATCTGGTACTAAACAATTTTATCTCCTATGCTAATGAACAAAAATATAAAAACCTCATTAGGTACTCTATCAAATGCTTTTTATAGGCGAAGAAAACTTCACTAAGCTGCTAAGTCACGTGAACAATAGGAAAAATTCTTGCGTTTGCCTTTAAATCGCTGTCATCGAAAAATCCCAGGAAACCCAGATCTTTAGTCATGGTACCTATGCGTGGTACCAAGTCATGATACCACGTGCATTACCAATGACGTTTAAAATAAGATTGTTTCATTCTTATTTCAGTGTGGGTGAGAGATGGCGCTAGACAACCTGTATAGCTCTGTCTCTTACCCAATTATATACATATACATATATATATTTATATTTTAATATTCCATAACTATCACACAACGTCTAGTCCCAAGCTAAGCAGAGCTTGTGTTATGGGTACTAGACAACTGATAAACATACTTATATATTTCTAAATACATACATATTATAGATAAATTACACCCAGACACAGAACAAATGATCATGCTCATCACATAAACATTTGTCCTGGGTGGGGATCGAACCCACGACCTCCGGCATAGCAGTCAGAGCCACTAACCACTAGGCCAACAGGCCAGTCAATTCAATCAATTTCAAATTCAGTCAATTATGAAAAACATTCGCCACAATAGTGACAATAAGAAAAATGTCTCTTAGTAAACACAATTTATCAAGGCTCCATCGCGTTATAAAACAAATCTATTCGCTTCACAATAAATTGAAAAACTACTGAACAGATGTTCATGCAGTTTATACCAATAGACAGAGTGATTCATGAGGAAGGTTTAAGTGTATACATACATACATAATCAGCCTTTCAATGTTCCCACCGCTGGGACTCAGGCCTCCTCTCTAGGAGAGGGAATGGGCCGTAATCTACTTTCTTTCTTTTTTTTTTAGGTGTATTAAATGTAAAAAAAGGAAGACAGAGGAAGGAAGGAGGAGGGAGGGAGGGGGGGATTTTAGTGTGTGTGTGTATGTGTAATAATATAGTAAAGCCAAGTATTTCAAGATTTCTTTCTAACACTTGTTCGAAGCTGCGGCAGGTCGCTACTTTAGCATATAATTAAAATACTTATCTACATAATTTATAAATGTTGTAAGGGACAGCCCTCCACAAACTTTAAGGGCTTGCTCAGTAGACGAAACTGAACAACCTACCATAAAAAATTTTTTCAGGAAATGAAAAAAAAATTCAGCCTCTCCATACAAACTGTCCAATCAATTTAATAATTTTGTATAGTGAGGCGGATTTTTTTTTCGTTAGGGTTAAGGAAAAAAACCTACTTAAAACATTATTTGCTGTCTGCAAATGAAAGCTGTATGATTATTTGAATAGTAGGTAGTGTACCTAACAATAAAAATCTTCCACAGAGTTAATTTGTTTGTCACCAAAAAAATCCCCAGCGTTTTATGACAATGTGATTAGTCAGACAGGATCATGTCATCCAAGAGGTATTTGTGAAAGGGAAATCGTGGTCCTGGAAGGCAAAGGGCAACTGAAGGACATAGCAGTGCTACCACATTACCACAAGCTCTTAACGCGATCCATTTTACGACCTATGCTAAACTGCTATAGGGATGGTGCTATTTATGATGTATAGCTGCATCCCTCTCTCTCGTTCGAACGACTGACTGATTTTAACACGTCATGGTAAGTCGTCTGGTGTGGTTTTAGTCACTTAAAGTCAAACAAGCCCTCGCGCTCTAGGATAGAGAGGGAAGGCTTGTTTAACTTTTACTCATCCAATGACTTGGTGAATGAAAAAAGAACGATGAATGAAAGTCACTTGGTGATTTCCCACTTTAAAAAAAAAACGCTCATATTATAGCAAATTATATACTACTAGCTTTTCTTGCGGCTTCACTCCCGCCTATCTCACAGGAACGAGGAAACGTAAATATTTCCGTAATAAAAACTAGACTATTGTTCTTCTAATGAAATAATCGTCTTTAAAGGTACGCGGAACCAGGTGTAAAGCCCTACACGCCTCTATTAAAAAGTAATGATCCTCCGACCTTACGGGATGTTATCTCTTTAAGGGGATGCATCTCGACATACATTTTCACTGTTTTTCATACAACCGCTCTTACGCGACTATGACGTTATTACACATTTTTCATCAGATATTTTGGAAACACAGTATCTTGTGGATATTATCTAGGCTTCTATGGAAATCGATTTCTCAATTTGTGTAAAACTAATCCAGTTAAGACCTCTGAAAATCTGCTATTTTGCATGAACTTTGACACTTCATAATTTACTCAAAAATTAAAAAAGTCAAAAAAGTACAACTATACAAGCCTAGCAAATTTTATCAAGATTCTAAATAATGACAATGTTTTTCAAAAACTTTTAAGTGTTTAAAAAAAACACGTATTCCCTGTAACAAGTTTTGTAAAATATTCGAGTAAATCACGGAATAACTGTATGCCAACAGAGTTTTCAGGTATTATCACTCTTTTTTCGCGTTGCCTTTTCGTCAAACATCACGTTGGATTGCGTTAGATGAAGTAACAAGCTTTTGAACCATGCTCGATGTTTACGATGAGGCTGCTTGTGTACGAGTGTTTTAGTGTTCTATTCGCCAGTGTCATGTGTTAGCGACTGAGTACACCATCTCGTTTAACTCTTTATTCCCCATAAATGACAGAAGAGCTATTTTTTTTATGGTGGAAAAATCATCTAATGACAACCCCCGCTCTTGAGCGGAGCGGAAGATAGTGTCAGACTCTTACTCACTAAAAACCCACCCCGTTCCTTCGTGCCTTCATACCGGGGCTCAGCTACCTCTCGAAACTAACCCTGGCCCCAGTAGGCTTCAACCCAGCTGGGCCCCTGCTGTTGCTGACAACTCCTTGAGGCGCGCGGGAACAGTGCGCGCCGTCGACGACTTGGACTCGGTCCGGACAGTTACCGGACGGTCGCCTACAGTGGCCGGAAATCGGGATCGGAATCCCGGCGGCGGCTGGGGCGCTGTGAGCGCCGCCGTTGCCTGATGCGGTCGGCCTCCTCCTTTGCTGAATAACGCTTAGTGTAATAGGCCCTAAAATAATCGAGAAACATCTACCACTACAATAAAACTAATTGTGACAGGTAGGTAAGTATAGTACGTGTCATAGTTAACGCTAGGTATCTACTAGAAAACAAGTATACTGACCTTACCGAAGGTAAACATCTTAGCTAATATAGCCACAGATACAGGCAGCGCACAATTTGCAATGCTCAATCATGAATAGTCGATATCGATATACATTGAATTTTCAATTGTATTTATTAGCGGAACATGTTATATTATAACGCATTTATTTACATTATAATATGCTAATATACTCGTAATATTTTGTTTCCTCTATAATAATGATAATTAAGATTTTATAAATTAATTTTCCCCCTTTTAGGTATTTTTGGGTTGACATGAGGCTTGGCTCATCACCATTTCAGCCGAATGACGACAAGACGGGCCTTCCACAAGTGTCGCCATAATGACCGGTCCTGTGCGTCACATCCATCGGATTCCCGCGTCATCATCGCCATTTGTGTAATTAAGTGCAATTTTTATGTTGTCTGTCTATTCTGGCTGATCTTCGAAACTGCTGCACCGATTATGACGGGACTTTCATTGATGGATAGCTGATGTTACAAAGAGTAACTTAGGCTAGTTTACACGTTCCCGGGGAAACGGGTTTTTACACTACGGAAGGAATGAAAATTGTGATTTAGGGAATTTAAGCTACTATTTATTTTCCCGTGGGAAAGGGACTTAATTCTGGGGAGGGATCCATTTTTGAAATGGATATAGCAAATCATTTTTTACACGATTGTCCAAAAAAAGGAGAATAAAATTTTGAAATTTTATGCGAACGAAATCGCGAGTTAGTAATTAAATCTATAGAATACATTTATTTCGCGATGTGATTGCATTAATTAGGGCTCAAAACGCGTTTTGGCTTATCTTCATTGCCACAACGCGTCATGGCCGTTTTTATGAGTGTCATACGACGCCAAATTCGCGGTGTTGCCGTTTGAAAAAAAAAATTGCGTTGTCAGCAGGGATTGACGCTGGTTTTAGAAATCCTCACGGGTGCTCATGCTCATTTGATAACTAGAAAAAGTGGCAAAGTGTGAAAAGAGAAATGTACACAGGTCGACCAACAAATAAATAAATGTCCTACTTACATACTGTGTCCCAAACTAAGGTTTTTCCTTGTACTATGGAAACCAGGAACAACGAAGGTACCACAAACACCCAGACCCAACACAAACATCTGTTTCATCAACAAACATTTGTGCTGGTGCGGGAATCGAAACTGCGACCCTTGCGTCTCAACCGGCGGCGCTCTATACCACTGCGCTAAACGGGTCGTCGGGTAATGAAAAAACGCTCATCGTTAAAAGGCGATTACCGGCCGCGTTCGTGTGGTCGATGTCAAGACAAAGTCTGGGCTTCTGCGACGGAACGCGACACGCGTCGCACCTATCTCCATGGGTGATTACCTTATACGTCCACATCCCCTACATTAGTTGGTCCTGTTTCCTGATGTCTATTCTCAGAGGTGTTCGGCACCCACAGTTTATCTCTCATGGGTGCTCGAGCCCCCGAACACCCACGGAATCGGCGCCCCTGGTTGTGAGCTATTATTTCGCACAGAGCGATTTCGATCTTTGTGTGACTTGTTAATAAAATCATATCAAAATCCATTGTGTAGAGCTATAGTCTGTCTAATAAGTCAACCGACTTGGGAGTTTTGTATAATTTTTGATCATTTAAAAAATACTTATATTCGATACTTTTCTTATGGTTCTTCTGTTAGTAAACAATGATCTCTATCTCTTAATAAATTAACCTTGATTATTGAACCCGTGTTGACTACATCAGATTTCATTAAATCCTAATAATTACCAAAGTTGTTTAACTTAATAAACAGACTCTAGTAGAAGTATTCGGAGCAAAGAAAAAGGTAGACAGTTCGGTTTGTTTTTTATGTCATCTAACGTCATTATGACAAATTGACGCCGAATTAAGAACATGTTTTTGGATATTTCTTTGGGTGAATATAATCAAAGGGGTGAATATACATTTTGCAATTTTTTTAATTTTTGTTGCGAAACTTTTTCTTCTGAGGAGAAGAAACTGAAGGGAAAAAACTTTTTCCCAGTTTTCGAAAGCTGAAGTATATTTTTCAATTTTGGTTTTCGCCACCAAAATTGAAAAAAAAATATATTCACCCATTTTCTACAAAATATTTTCAATTTTCGAAAATTAGGATTAAGTACCGAGGTAAATTTAAAGGACAAAAAAAAGTATTTACTAAAACCATACGCACCTACAAAAAAAAATTGCATTCGGTTCATACAATTCAATTAATAATACAATTCTAGGTGCAATGAATTTAAAGGTATGAATATGAACGATTGCTAGGTAGTTAGTAACGATACTCGTGTGTGGAGTACTGCAGCCACATATGAGCTGGTGCTGCAAAGTGTCACCTGGTGGTTGTTGAAACATCTACGGTCCGGACTAAGCGTTTCGCCTCGTCATTTATACCGCGTACATCAAAGGACTGGAACAATTTGCCTGCTGCGCTCTTCCCATTTAGGTGTCTTCAAGGCTAGAGTGAATAGGTTCTTAATAAACTAGTGCGCCTCTCCATCAACGATTGCATCACTGCTTACAAGTACTAGTTTATAACAGATAAAAAAAAAAAAGTTTCTGATCCAAACACCCGTCTCTCCAAATACGATGCGGATAAGTGGAAGTATACGGGTTCCGGATTATCATTCGGACGCACAGAACCATAATTAAGAGATCAGAGATTTCATTTCAGTTCATTAGAAAAAGGTAATTCTAACGTGTAAAAAGGCGAATGCCAAGAGCGATTTATTATTCAATGTTTTATTAATGCATCAAAAATTGAGCTGTTTTTACAAAATAAATGGATAAAAAAATATTTTTTACAAATACCGATTCTAATTTGCGTCATCGGCGGAGATATTTTTAATTTGAGATAACTACATGTCATGCATGTTCGAAATTCGACTTCTCTATTACAGATTTAATTTTAGATAGGTAGGTACCATAGAGGAACTATCTTGCATCTATCTGCAGCAATCTGCAGTTATTTCATCATGTTTACATGGCCAAAACATTGCAGCACATCGGGAAATCATAGTAAATCAAGAGTGAATCCTATAATCCAGAATTCCAGATGCATTCGCGTGAAAACAACCTAGACTGTGTTGCCATTTACGATATTTTTAGAATGCGATGTGGAATCTAATCGTAGACTATAGACAAGGGCATTGGAGTTTCATTTTCATCTCCACTTCTATTCTAAAGGGCATTCAACAAGTGACGAAGCAAGGTAGAGCCTTGTGGGGCAACTATAAAATTCATTTAAGAACAGCAAAATTAATATTATTAAGTATCTAGTAAGTTTTTTCAAATTTGATTTTTCTATTATCGAATTATAAAAGTTATGAAATTCAATCTACAGATACTTAGATATCTTTTTAATGCTTTTTGTTTTTCGTACGGAAAGCCCACATTGTAACTTCGGTCCGACAGATAGCTGCTGAAGGAGTGACGAACGTGAAGGTATATAAAACTTATCTAGGTTTTCTAGTTAAGTATAGTCTGAAACTGAACTTAAAATAATCCGTACGTTTACCAAACTGTAGTGTTCATGATAAGCGCAGCGCAAATGAAAAGCGCAGCGCAGCAGGCACTCTTTTTTATTTACAAACATTTGGCGGTCTTGTTTATCTAAGTAGGTTACTTAGATATTTCGTGTTATAGTATGTACGCGCTTAACAATTAAGTAATAGAAAACAATAGTTTTAAATGTAAACACTTACCTCAGAGGATGTTATACAGAATTCCTTTGCTTCAATTGTAGAATTAACACAAAATAGCGGTGCACATTTTCGTCTTTAGAAAAAAAAAAAAAAAAAACGGCGGGAAAAAATAGAAGTCCGTCGCACTTTCAAGTTCAAGCCGACATCATGCACAAAACCACTGTTTTCTTTAAAGTTTTGATAGTTTATACACTCGGAACACAGAATGTTATGCGCGTGTGATCACAAGAATTGAATAAACGACAGTGCGTAAACAATATCGTGTTATGAATGCGGTTCTGGCGCGAACGGCCGAGGTTATTATCAAAGGCTATTGAACGGAGACAGTAATGTTGTACATTGATATCAGCGCCATCTATGTGGCGTTTTATGAACTAGTTAACCAAAATGTTTGAACCATGAGAACATTTGAACTTGGTTTGGTAAATAGAAGGAACCAAAGGAATTTCTAAAAGATAAATTACAGCATAAATGTGAATCAGAAACCTTTAACATCATGTCTCGATGCTAAGTGGGCGAATAAACTGGAAGAGTCACGCACGGCATGCGATTGATAATAATTATAATTAACAGCTACCGTTTACTCGCAGTAGTCTCCATGGGCCTCAAAAATTACTGATGGAACCAATAAAAGCTCCGTTGCTATGTCAGAGTGTGTATATAAATTTGACTGCAGTTTCACTGCTAATCTAACGATCTGCCTATACTGCATAGGCTCTGCGGCTACTACACACAATTGGTTCTGAAACGGATCTTGATCGCTCGGCGTCAGAGTGGGGATAGCTTTGCGCATTCCATACTTTGGCGAGCCAATCGTCTTCATTGTTAGATACATGCAACAACGCAGGGAACGAATCAGGAGTGACGTATGACGCGATGGCGCGGCGAGCCAAACACTGACACTCCCCGCCCCCGCGTCTCACTTCGCACCACTAAAGACACCGAATATTTGACTTCTGCGCAACTTGAAGCCAGCGCTAAAGATCCGTGACGGCAATTGTAACTTAACACGAATATATTACGTGTTTTAAAACGATGTTCATTTGATTTTTTAGAATTTAGGGAAACTCTGAGCATAGCCTTTTCCATTGCCAAAGCTTTCTGAAGAGGCCTATTGTGAGCGACCACGTGTCGGAGCCACATGTCATCACTGGCAACACGCCCGGTTATAGACTTTCGTCTTGAGACACTGGTATGTTGGATGGACGAAAAAGATACTGCACTGCTTGCCGAACGTTGCCCAGCCGAGTCGGATGCGACGGTTGACATCTTTCTCGAAATCAGATCTACTCAACTGGACCACAAAATATATAGGTACAGAAGACACCGCTCACAGACACGGTGTCTCGGTCGCGTCTCGGATCAATCGTCGAACAATTCCGGCTCAAACGCTCATTAGTGTGCGTCCACCGAGCGTAGGTATAAAAAGTGAAGTACATACATGAGATTGTCTTCTGTACCTATCTATTTTGTGACTGGACTGTCTGTGTCTGTCCGAGGAAAACGTAATAGTCTCTTTCGAATTTTCCATTGCGGCCGTAAACAATTTCGGAGAAATGAAATCTCTCTGCCTCACACCCCGCTGTGACCTAGGTTTCGAGGTCTGGTCATGTATTCGGACTGACATAGTGGCGTTTTTTCCTCGAGTATGACGGAATCAAAAAGCTTCTGAAGGGCCTTAAGGATCGGTTTCCCACCGGCCTTCAGCCGTAATTCTGTCATCAGTTGGCGCCTTTTAGTTTTTAAGCTGCTTCAGAGCCATCCTTCTAATCTCGTACAGGCTGATTTCGATATAGTGTCGGGTCAATCTTCGACCGGCCTGTTAGTCTAGTAGTTAGCGGCCCTGACTGCTATGCCGGAGGTCGTTGGTTCGATTCCCACCCAGGACAAATGTTTGTGCGATGAGCATGAGCATGACCTATGTATGTATTTAGAAATCTATAAGTATGTTTATAAGTTGTGTAGTACTCATAATACAAGTTCTGCTTAGCTTGGGTCTAGACGGCGTTGTGCGATTGTTGCGGAATACAAAAAAAAAAAAATAGCTCTTTGGTCGTTTGCTAAATTCGCAGCGGGTTTAGTAAATGACTTTTACTTACAACTGTCCATAAAATGCCGCGATCAAGACTCTATTTAGCTCCATAGGACTCTGCCATCTTCGGTCTTAAGTTTTTTTTGAGCTGGCTGAATAGACAGATCTCATGCAAAATACCTTGGAGGCCTTATTTCGATTTTGTCTTTAATTTTTTTCGGTATTAACACCCGTCTCTCCAAATACGATGCGGATAAGTGGAAGTATACGGGTTCCGGATTATCAATCGGACGCACAGAACCCTAATTAAGAGATCAGAGATTTCATTTCAGTTCATTAAAAAGGTAATTCTAACGTGTAAAAAGGCGAATGCCAAGAGCGATTTATTATTCAATGTTTTATTAATGCATCAAAAACTGAGCTGTTTTTACAAAATAAATGGATAAAATATTTTTTACAAATACCGATTCTAATTAAATTGACGGAGGTCGCGTTTCAAGGATATGAAAGATCCGTTTATCGAGCTGCCGATATATACACGCATCATCACAATCACCTCACGCCTCTCCTTCATGAGCTCGAGAGTTGGATCACAGCCTCTTGTTCTACTTTGTTCGAGTCTTAAAGAACTAGACCCGACCGTATAGGAGTTTCCACGAACCCATCGTTGTATTCGTCCTCGGAGCTTCCTAGGCACCCGAAACGATTTTGAAGTTCGAGCTGAAAGCTTTCAGAGTTTTGGATTTGCATCTGTGCTGGACGCAGCGTAGACTTCATCAGTCGAGAGCTTTCCAGCTATTGATATTCAATGTGCCTCTTACTATGCGGTGATCTTTCGATCTTCCAGTTTTCACTGCGTTGCCAGAGACATCAAAGAATATTTGCTTCTTCGTCGACATTCTATTAACACTTGGTTGAATAATACGGTTGATCTTCGAGAGCAGCAGGGTCGAGACAATGCCATTTCTTGTACGATTCAAGAAACGGCATTTTTAATGTCTGCTCGGACAGCCCTATCTTTTCTTTTTAAATGTAGGAATCACACTATTATAAAAAAAGGTAGTTTGTGTTTTTGTTCGCAGAAGGTAATGTCTGGAAGTACTGGTCCGATTGCTAAAATTTTTTCACCAATAGAAAGCTGATTTATTCCTTAGTGCCATAAGCTATATTTTAAGTACGCGGGCGAAGCCGCGAGCAGAAGCTAATGTAAAATAAAAATACAAGATGTAATCTTAACTGTTATTTATATTAAAATTCAATACACTCATACAAAAGATGCATTGGATCCATACCGCTTGCTTATGAACTAAGGTTTGCAGAACACTTGACAGTAATTGAAATAAAGATAACAGTACTGGGGAAGAATTCATACAGTACACTGGAGTTTTAGTTCGTTTTGTTGTCTTGTCATATATTTGCACGACGCTGCGCTATTACACGTTAAGGGTACCACAAGGTACCATCTGGCCATACCGATTCGCACTTTTCTATGCTTCTATCATACCAGAGAGCGTGTTGGCGAACGCCTCGACGACTCCGCCGCGTGCGACTTTACTCCCTCTCTCTTTCTCACTCTAGTAAACGACGGTTTCAGTGACAGAAAAGGATAGAAGTGCGTTTCGGTGTTGCCAGAAGTATGGTGTCTTTGGCCTGGATACTTTTAAGTCATGTCTTGTGTGAATAGTCAACTTTTTTGCCATTAGGATATGGATGTACAGATAGTCTAATGTTTTTGGCAGCAAATGTATCAAGTCAACTTTCTCAGCAAACATCGCAGAGGTAGTCAACACTATAATAAAATTCTCAGCTCCTTACCGAGATTGCGCCTGTTTCAATGCATTCACATACTGTCCAGTTACACAGACATCTCAGAATCAATTTGGAAATAATTAATTCATTAAACCCCAAGCGAACGCCGGCGTTCGCGCACCTATTGTCTTTCTATTGTGTCTGTAATTCTCACGATTGAAAGGTTAAAATGCCACTGAACTTCACTTGAAGAAATCCACCAAAAACTGTAGTCTGTGGTAATGTGGCCAAGCTCTAAGACGACAAAGTATTATCTTACAGCCAATTCTTTTTCTAAAACTTCATGTACTGTATTTTATAATTACCCAGCACTGAACAATCTCCGTAGATTGCTAGATTACTTGCCAGCCGCTGTGGCCAGTGGGTTTCTTAATACTAGGATCACTGAGTCACCGCGTAGGAACATTTTTGATATGAATCTGTCCTTGTTTACAGCTTTGCCCTGAAATCAAAATTGTTTGAGATTTAGTGTATGCACTTAATAAAATATTATGCAGTATTTTATGTGGGAGTGGGTTGGCCATGTCGCATGCATGCATCAGGCCCGGTAGGCGAGGCTCATCACGTATCTCTAATTGACACGATTGAAAGGTTAAATCACAGCAAAATGATATTAAATATAATTATGCTGAAGTGGTTCCATAATTGGAAATATTCTTTCTTATTTGAGGAGTAAATCAAAAGTTACCAAACCATGTCAACATTGCAATCCATTTCTATTTAAAATATGTTTATTATTAAGGTATTTAATTCGTTAAACCTCAAGCGAACGCCGGCGTTCGCGCACCTATTGTGTTTCTAATTACCACAATTGAAAGGTTAAAGAAAATGTGATTTACAAGGTTCTCTGCAAAGTGATGATAAAGAGTTACACAATACATAAATGCAGTGGTTTTTCATTTTAGATAGACTTGACTCTTGAATTTTTGAATTGATGAGCATCAAATATGGAACAGAATAACTTTGACAAATAGAATATAATATAAAATAGGATACTTTCATCACAGTTATTACGAAATCTAACTCTAGGGATTGAGAAGGTAGACCTGAATCAATTTTGTAGAAAGGGTAATAAATAGTTTTACAAGGTGACGGATGTAAAGTGATTAGAATGAATAATAGTACTGGGCTATTTTACTGTGAAGATGTTTTTGATATTAAGCCTATACTTTCACACCATTCACTGAAACTAACCCAACTATGACCATCAAACATCATCCTTTCAGTAAATTAATAAATAACCTCTAAACTCACAGTTTGTATGAAGAATTAAACTCGAAAAAAGAAGAAAGATAGATAAAAATGAAGAGATTTTCACGGGATAACTCACCTTCTTGCCTTTGCCTAGCCTTGGCACCTCAGTCCACATTTCCTTAACATTCTCAAGAACCATGTTGCAATGCCGGTCGAATGCTTTGACGCGTCCCAACAGCTTTTTGTTATTTCGACAGTTGATCAGAACTTGAGTATTGTTCTTTACTGATTGCGTGAGTACTGAAAGAGGGCCGGTACTGAATTCTTCCTCTTCAATTTTGGATAATTCCTCTAAAGTCATCTCCGAGCGTGGCTTAGATGTTGATGCCCTGAAAACATAATATTTTACGTGAATAAGCGCCTTTGATCGCAATTTCTCTGGTGTCTAATATTTTTAGTTCTTTTACTTACATTTTGCAGCAGTTTTTTTTCTAGTATACTAATGAATAATCAACAAAATTATAAATCTCGTAGAAATCACAATCACACAACGCCAGATTTTTTTTTTAATATTTGTGAGACTGTGAGTTGACTTTTGTTTTGTTCGTTGACTTGGATAAGAGGTTTTTGGGACATCAGAAGTAGTTTGCCAGTAAAATTATTTTGTATTCTACTGAATATGAAATCAAAGCCTTGTATTGTATCTTATTGTCTGTGCGATAAAAGAACCGTCGTGGCGTAAAGTGAAAACAACATTAAAGATTTTAAGTAGCAACCCAACCCAGCCATCCGTCAAATGCCAAACGTCATATAATATTGACACCGGTTTATTTATTATGTTATTTTATTGTGATTTTTAATTGAAATCTTCAGAAATGTGATAAAAAATTTCACTGAGCTGCAGGGGAAATAATATTTAATACTAGCTGTACCCGCGCGGCTTCGCTCCCGCTCTTCCCTACTTCAGCCTACTATACCCTACTCTACCCTACTCTACCCTACTCTACCCTACTCTACCCTACCCTACTCTACTCTACTCTACTCTACCCTACTCTACCCTACTCTACCCTACTCTACCCTACCCTACTCTAATCTACCCTGCTCTACTCTACTCTACCCTCCTCTACCTTACTCTACCCTACTCTACCCTACTCTACCCTACTCTACCCTACTCTACCCTACTCTACCCTACTCTACCCTACTCTACCCTACTCTACCCTACTCTACCCTACTCTACCCTACCCTACTCTACTCTACCCTACTCTACCCTCCTCTACCTTACTCTACCTTACTCTACCCTACACTACCCTACACTACCCTACACTACCCTACTCTACCCTACACTACCCTAATTTTCTTTTTTTTTTCCATAAGAACCTTCTCCTCATAATAACGAACACAACAAAAAAAAAATTAGCGAAATCGGTCCAGGCGTTGTTGAGTTATGCGCTTACCAACACATTTTGCGATTCATTTTTATATTATAGATATTACAGTTTTTCCAAAGATAACAAATGGCAAATCACACCATTATTGATCAAAACAAAGTCACGAACTTGGGAAATATTGGTATGCTGTTTTTTTGGTACGTAACACTTTTATTTTAATGTTTTTAGACTTCCTAGGTAAACTCCTGTCCCTGTTATCTCCAAATATATATAAATTAAACGGAAATTCATTTAAACATGACGATATTTATTTATTTTGTTTTGGTCAATATTTTCTATGGCTAGTATAAAGAGTATTGATACTTTAAATTTATAATGCGTTTCGACTAACTTAGAATATTTCTTTTCAGGCTTGAGTACGGATACAGTAACTAAAATAAAAAAGCCAAGTGCGAGTCGGACTCGCGTACTGAGGATTCTGTACAAATTTACCTATGAAATCAATTCCCGAATTGAGTTATGAAGATTTTTCCGAATTACAAACAATTTTTTTTTTTTGTGTCGTATCTACAAATTTACAATTTTCAGATTTTTCCCTGTACTTGTTCTATGAGACCTTGATTTATGCCAAATTTCAGGATTTAATTTATTAAACCCCAAGCGAACGCAGGCGTTCGCGCACCTATTGTCTTTCAATTGTGTCTGTAATTTCCAAGATTGAAAGGTTAAGGTCAACGGGATTCACCCCATGAACTTTGATTCCCTTGATTATAGAAATATACGTTTTTTTGCGACATAAACGGCCGTATCTTTTTTTTTTCGTTAACTCAGAAGTCTGATTTTTTCACAAATTCAAAAGACCGCAGACTTGAGCATATGGTTTTAATTTTAACTCGATACCTCCAAGCGTTAAATGGTCTTAACAGATAAACAGACGGACAACCAAGTGATCCCAAAGATCTTATATACGAGATGGTCCCTTACAGGCTAAATAGATTTTTTACGAAGCTACATTACAAATTCTGAAGTGTACTTTATTTTCATAGACATTAAGTTCATATTTTTCATAGATTAGCAAAAGGGAAAAATGTACTGAGGAAGACAATGAGAAAGTGGTAGTGTGTTCCATTTTTACCTTTATATTTAACTAGGGTAAACATAAACTTGCTGTTAGCTACAATATTCCAGTCAGTGATAATAGACCGATCCCAGTCAAAGTGATAGAACCATTTTCGTTGGAACTGGGTAAGTGGTCGTTGGTGGAACCTACCTCGGTAGGCAGTACAGCAGTTTCTTCACGCTGTTTACCTATTCGTGTTTGCATTTAAATGTTCATCATCATTACAATCGAAAGACGTCCACTGTTCGACATAGGCCTCCCCCAGGTGTCACCACAATTAACGGTTTGTTACTTATTACGCAAGAACTTATAAACGGATGAATTTAATGATAAACGTTGCAATAATATAGCTTATAACATAACATAACTTAATAACATATTCCACAACTATCACACAAAGTCGTCTAGCCTCAAACTAAGCAGAGCTTGTGTTATGAGTACTAGACAACCGATAAACATACTTATATATTTCTAAATACATACATACTATAGATAAATTACAAACAGACACGGAACAAATGATCATGCTCATCACACAAACATTTGCCCTGGGTGGGAATCGAACCCACGACCTCCGGCATAGCAGTCAGGGTCACTAACCACTAGACCAACAGGCCAGTCAAACCCTAACCTATATAACCTATATTTTTGCTAAGTTTCATCACGTGAGCAAGTTCATTAAATAGGCTACTACCTAATATTATAAATGCGAAAGTTTGTGAAGATGGATGGAGGTACTCGTATGTGTCGCGCAAAAACTACTAGACAGATGAACTTAATCATAAACATTGCAATAATATAGCACATGAGCTATAACTTAGCAGTTTCATTAGGTGAGCAAATTCAGCCAATAGGATAATTTTTATTATAGGGTGAAGCCGCTGGAAGAAGTTAGTCTAACATAGTTTCAAAATATCAAGATTTAATGGTCGCACTATAATGACGTCACAATGTTGCTTACATAACAAAAACGATATTTATCTACAACAGCGCCCTCAAATCCCACGATGGTTTACTTTCCGCACAGACTCTACTTATTGTCTGTGCGATAAAAGAACCGTCGTGGCGTAAAGTGAAAACAACATTAAAGATTTTAAGTAGCAACCCAACCCAGCCATCCGTCAAATGCCAAACGTCATATAATATTGACACCGGTTTATTTATTATGTTATTTTATTGTGATTTTTAATTGAAATCTTCAGAAATGTGATAAAAAATTTCACTGAGCTGCAGGGGAAATAATATTTAATATATTACAGTTTTTCCAAAGATAACAAATGGCATATCACACCATTATTGATCAAAACAAAGTCACGAACTTGGGAAACATTGGTATGCTGTTTTTTTGGTACGTAACACTTTTATTTTAATGTTTTTAGACTTCCTAGGTAAACTCCTGTCCCTGTTATCTCCAAATATATATAAATTAAACGGAAATTCATTTAAACATGACGATATTTATTTATTTTGTTTTGGTCAATATTTTCTATGGCTAGTATAAAGAGTATTGACACTTTAAATTTATAATGCGTTTCGACTAACTTAGAATATTTCTTTTCAGGCGTACGGATACAGTAACTAAAATAAAAAAGGCCAAGTGCGAGTCGGACTCGCGCACTGAAGATTCTGTACAAATTTACCTATGAAATCAATTCCCGAATTGAGTTATGAAGATTTTTCCGAATTACAAACAATTTTTTTTTGTGGCGTATCTACAAATTTACAATTTTCAGATTTTTCCCTGTACTTGTTCTATGAGACCTTGATTTATGCCAAATTTCAGGATTTAATTTATTAAACCCCAAGCGAACGCAGGCGTTCGCACACCTATTGTCTTTCAATTGTGTCTGTAATTTCCAAGATTGAAAGGTTAAGGTCAACGGGATTCACCCCATGAACTTTGATTCCCTTGATTATAGAAATAAATACGTTTTTTTGCGACATAAACGGCCGTATCTTTTTTTTTCGTTAACTCAGAAGTCTGATTTTTTCACAACTTCAAAAGACCGCAGACTTGAGCGTATGGTTTTAATTTTAACTCGATACCTCCAAGCGTTAAATGGTCTTAACAGATAAACAGACGGACAACCAAGTGATCCCAAAGATCCTATATACGAGATGGTCCCTTACAGGCTAAATAGATTTTTTACGAAGCAACATTACAAATTCTGAAGTGTACTTTATTTTCATAGACATTAAGTTCATATTTTTCATAGATTAGCAAAAGGGAAAAATGTACTGAGGAAGACAACGAGAAAGTGGTACCTAGTGTGTTCCATTTTTACCTTTATATTTAACTAGGGTAAATATAAACTTGCTGTTGGCTACAATATTCCAGTCAGTGATAATAGACCGATCCCAGTCAAAGTGATAGAACCATTTTCGTTGGCACTAGGTAAGTGGTCGCTGGTGGAACCTACCTAGATAGGCAGTACAGCAGTTTCTTCACGCTATTTTCCTTTACCGGTTCGTGTTTGCATTTAAATGTTCATCATCATTACAATCGAAAGACGTCCACTGTTTGACATAGGCTTCCTCCAGGTGTCGCCACAATTAACGGTTTGTTACTCATTACGCAAAAACTTATAAACGGATGAATTTAATGATAAACGTTGCAATAATATAGCTTTTAACCTATATTTTTGCTAAGTTTCATCACGTGAGCAAGTTCAATAAATAGGCTACTAATATTATAAATGCGAAAGTTTGTGAAGATGGATGGAGGTAGTCGTATGTATGGATGTGTCGTGCAAAAACTACTAGACAGAACTTAATCATAAACATTGCAATAATATAGCACATAAGCTATAACTTTGCAGTTTCATTAGGTGAGGAAATTCAGCCAATAGGATATTTTTTATTATAGGGTGAAGCCGCTGAAAGAAGCTAGTCTAACATAGTTTCAAAATATCAAGATTTAACAGTCGCACTATAATGACGTCACAATGTTGCTTACATAACAAAAACGATATTTATCTACAGCAGCGCCCTCAAATCCCACGACGGTTTACTTTCCGCACAGACTCTATCTAGGCTCATAGGATTAATATATTTTTATAATGTATGAATTTTTTGAAAAATAACATTTTCAGCGTGTCGCTGTATATCGTTGGTAAACATTTTCTGCGGAAATTGTGTTATATAATATTTAAGTTCTATCATTAGTTCCCATTTTGGCTATGAACCAAAAGATCCCTATAAACATATTTTATATTGGTCAGTCAGCACACATTCACAGCCTGTGCATGTGTGCGAACTTTCGAGTCAGTGGCTGTTTTAATTTTTCGCAATTTGATTCCTAATGGATATTCTGATATTTTTATTTAATGTGGGAAGTCATCCAACGTTTTTTTCCGCTCTTTATGAGCGGGGCGTGACTTTCCTTTTTTGCCTAACGTTCCAGGACTCCGGATTTCCCTTTCGGAAGTCAACCCATGGCCCCCCGTTGGCTTCGGCCCTGCTGGCCCCTTACGGTTCTGCTGACATACTTTTTGAGGCGCACGTGGAATACTATGCGCCTCTCGGGCTCGATCCGGACGGTCACCAGACGGCCGGACGGTGAGCTATCCATTGCTTGTCGTCCACGAGCCCACGCCTACGGTAGCTGGAAATCACGGTTGGAGTTCCGGCAGCGGAGTGTGAGGACGTCCGTTTTTTCACGCGTGTAGCGTTCTTTACCAGCGTTCTTTACTTTGCAGAAGGAAGCGATGGCCTGCCATTCCTCCTCACTCCGGAACATGACCTGTACCAGGGCCCGTGTGAGAAGTCGCCGCCACCGATCGCTCCCACGAGGACACGGCGGGACTCCGCCCAAACGGGCACACCTCCACCGTGTCCTCCAGGCGGTACACACAATGGAGATAAATATAACTGAGGCTATAAACTTCTGCAACAATACACCCGTCACAAACCTTGCAGAGGTAGTGTCATATTTTATAGAGACTGCTATAGCTGTAATCTTTTTTCGTCTTTCAAGATGACCTAACGTAGAATTACCGGCACGGATCTTGAGCGCTGGCTTAAAGTTGCGCAGAAGTCAAATATTCGGTCTCTTTAGTTGGTGCGAAGTGAGACGCAGGGGCGGGGAGTGTCAGTGATTGGCTCGCCGTGCCATCGTGTCATAGACGTCACTCGTGATTCGTTCCCTGCGCTTGCTGCATGTATCTAACAAGGAATCGTCGTCGGCTCAACAATGTATGGAATGCGCAAAGCTATCCCCATTCTGACGCCGAGCGCTCAAGATCCGTGCCGGTAATTGTATTGGGTGTGACTACTAGCCGCTGCCCCACTTGCGAAGTCGATTTTCTCGAAAACTAAGGTTCCATTATCCTCCTTCTTTTTGAAGTTTGATAAAAAGCTAATAACTTCCAGTAAAATCGGCAAAATGTGTTTGAAGTTCGGCTGAATGTATTTTTTTGTCCGCCAGTTATGACAAAGCAAAATGTGTCCAGCACGCCACGGTCACGACTACAAGACAGACTTAAACGCTAATAAATAAGAAAGTATTGTTTTACTTATTGATTTTTTGACTTGGCAGTCAAAAGCTAAATACTATTTTTTCGTTCAGGTACCAGTAACTCCAATTGAGTGGGTACTAGTTATTTACTGAGAAGCAATTAATGGTGGTAAGTAAAGAAAAGGTAAATTCTGGTGTGAGAAAGGAACAGATTTATGATGACATTTCTGATTACAAAATAAAACAAGAACCATTCATGAAATATTTTTATTTATCTTTTTTTTCTGTAATAATAAGAAAAAATGAAGTATTCAACTAGCTTTTAGTAACTAATTTTGATATAATAATTCAATATATTTATAATTCACAGTCTTGGAATAAAAATAAAGGCTAATTTTAATAATAGACATTGCCATTTTCATTCAACGTTAGTTTTTTTCAACTTGCAACACATTACGTAAACTTTTAATTTAATATTCATAAAGGAACAAGCTAAGATGCGTACCGGGATCACACTTACATAAATTTCTTTGGTTATATTTACAAATATTTATGTACTTTCCCTTTAAAAACTTATTTAAATTATCACAACTAAATATTACTATAGCAACACATTTACGAAAGACAAAATAAAATACAATGATGAAAGATCCAATCAATTTTTACTCCAGTACGCAAATATTAAAATGATTGAATGGAAAGCAAGTTTTAGAAATGAAGTAAACGGGTAGAAAAATGCGATTATAAACGTATAGGTAGTGTATTCGTGTTGGAAAATAATGTCTCATCATTGTCACTCAACTATGTCAATGAGAGCAGTTGTGGCAGACTGGTAACGACTCCGATTTACGAGTTGTAGGTCGCGGATTCAAACTCAGCCTGGCGCATTAATCAATGTAATTTATTTCATCACTATTGCTCTCAAAACGCTGAAACCAGCATGTCCAAGTACCAAAAATTCGAAGACATGTTACATTCACCAACCCACACTGGGCCCATGTGCTAGATTACGGTCCATTCCCTCACCTAGAGAGGAAGCTTGAGTCCCAGCAGTGGGGGAACAATAAAAGGCTGATTAAGCTGCTATATATATATTAGAAAATCGTGTTCACATACGCACTCGCGCTGGTTATGTTTGCAACGGCCTCCTTGAGTTTTTTAAAAATGGTTTAATTTTTACCCCAGTATGAATACACTTTTACTTTGCAGTTGTACTGATGAGTCACTATTTTCTAACATGAATAGACTGCAGAAAACATTACTTGTAGCCATATATTATAGACAATGGCGTATACTGGCTATCGAGATTATCCAATATTAGCCATTGACATACAACTTGACTGGGTCCTCTTCTGATTCACACAGTTCGTCAAACAGAGAAAAATATTTCAATCACATATAAAAAATATCAATTCACACCGCTTTTCAATCTATGAATTTCGTAGTGACGCTTGTTACATATGACTGGAAACCACAGAGCTGCCAAAAAAAAGTTTATGTTGCTTTAAAATAAGTTTATTTTGTTAGAAACTAAATCTTTAGATAGCACGCACGATTGCTTTATTTTGTTTTATTCTGGCCCACCTGATGTTAAGGGAGTTTAAAGCGTCCCAAATGCGCTACATAATGGTTGCAAATTCCATTTCCCGATTTGCAAAGTGCAACGGGATCGGAAGATACACGCGATTGTATCGCTGGAGTCTTAGCAGGTGCTTACATTTAAATTCCTCTATTGCTCTGCATTTTCCAACTATATTTGTAAAGAAGAAAGTCTTATTTCCAGCCAACAAAACTATTGCTTATTAACATTTATCATCAAACTTGGACACTAATAAATATATTGAGGTTCATTTTGCGACGATCCAGCACCATTTTGTTTTGTACCAAGCTGTGGCAGTGATTACTACTATGGACGACAATTATTATGCATCTATTTATTTATAAATTATTGCATTATTCCGATTAAAGCATACAATTGACAGGGACATGAGCAGAATTTTATAAAATTATTTTTTTATTATTTTTATTCACTTTTCTCTGACAAAATTAAAGTTTTGATAGTATCACACAGTTCAGTTTTCTGAAACTGACAATAACATATTACCCTACGTTCCAAATTGCATCAAAAGCGATAATATCGCGAATCCGACCAACGCGCAACCGCGCAACATCAGAATTATTACCCATATATTTTGTAACTATTAAATTTGGTCGGATTCGCGGTATAATAGCTTTTTACACAATTCTGAATGCAAGATTATGCGGTTAAACCGTTTCAAAGGTCAAAAAATCTCCTTATTATAATAATAGCTGTCATTTCGAATCCTGCCCATACCACTATCACAAATACATCAAAATTATCTGATTTTTAATATTACAAAAATACGTTTATTATACTATTTTCGGTAAGCATGTTGCTTCGCTGTAGCACCATTTATATAGTGGAAATAGAACGGTTTATATAAATTATTTATCGTAAAGCATCAACACTCATAACTAACTAGACGTGTGTTGGACTGTCGCCAGCTGAATGTGAAATGGAAGATTGGTGGGAAGAGATCCTGTTTGTATATAAAAAAGTATCACGTAAAAAAGATTTTTCAATTTAGTATAGAATAGAATATTGTATACAAAAAAATAGTAACACGACTTTTACACAAGCTTAAATCTATGGGTAGATAGAATGGTGGTCTTATCGCTGATAGCGATATCACAGACAACCTTTTGGATGAACTGAAAGAACGTAATACTTGAAAGGCCGAGTCCAAGAAGAAACGTTGAGAGCAATTTTAAATTGTCTATAGAAAGTGTAAATGCAATCTCTTTCTCTTTAAAGTCTTTTTTGACAATCATTATCACTAACTTTTTGGACTTTATGTATACTAAGTTACTTTGAAATCAGTTTATTCGTTGTAACCTGCCAATTTATACGAATTACTATAAAACTCTCTCAAGATGGTCAAGATTTTTTTTTAAACAATTAAGTAGAACTGCTTCACAATCCAGACGGCGACACAACACATAGACAAAAACACAAATTCTCTATAAATCTCAAACACTATAGTCTTTATAAAAATACGAATTAAGCATTATGTACCATAAGACACTTCTCATTTATCATTACCATAAGGAATAAAACTAACTTAATAATATTTACAGAGATCTCTTATTTATATTTTAATCAATCGCTTAAGAGTACGAGCAAATATCGTGGTAAAAATTTCTAATTTCGTAAAGAGCTAATGCTGTTTTGGATTTTCATCTCTCGGCTTAGCGACTAAGGTTGAAAATCCAGTACAGCATTGTATGCCGTTACGATGTTTGAAATTTCCAACGTCGATATTATTTATGTGCTTGATACCATATCAACAACGGCTCGAAATAAATATACTATGTGAAGATCGTAGCAGGTTGTAATTTTGCTTACTCATGGGGAAAATTATGTACAGTATGGTCAAGATATCTTGACTACACACTATTGTCTATATTTCTTCATACCTCTTCTTTCGGAGGTCTGCTGGAAGAAATTTCTTTTAGAAATAAGCAGTATCTTTGTAACTTTTTTACAATAATGTATCTTCTTCTGTATATGTGTGCATAAAAATTGCGAATTGCGTATTTTTTCGAGTATGCGCATTACTTCAAGAGTGGCCAACATAACATTTTGCCCATACTGTATATATTTGAATAATACAACTGTTTGGTATGTCACATACCAAATAGTTGTATTATTCAAGGAAGCCACATACCGTATGTGGAAATAAGAAAATTGTCTGAACAGATTTGTAACTTTTTTCCATGTTGGTATGTCACCAAGCTCATAAATGTGCTTGCAAACTTAAACACGTACGATCTTACAGTTTAAGTAAAATACATACAAACATTTAGAAATATACTCTACATTTATGTACAGATATTTCTTACCGTCAAAATTGCGTTTCATTATTACAAAATATGAACACTTTTGTTTTTGCCTATATTCGTAAGAAGCTGAATAAGTAATAATAAAATAATTTCTTCGCTTTTTTTTTCTCGTTCTTTTTAACCTTATTTTAACTCAATCATTTTATATTTTGAACATTCTTTTCACACGTTGAGTACCTACATATATTATCTGATCAATTTTATTCTGCTGTCAATTATCGCTTAAAAGCCCAGATCCCAAACAATTAATGCTTACTAGAATACTTCATTGGCATCTGGGCTTTTCAGGCTATATCTAACAGTGATTAAACACTCTTTTGGACAAGCAACTTACAATACTAACCAGCCATTGACCAACCAAACCAAATTCAATATATCAATCAACATACCATTTCTGTTCACATTAAAATGCTTCGTAAAAAATCAGATCCTTACATACCTTGTTACGACAAGTCTTCTGTGCTAATGGCCATTTAAATATATTTACAGACTAGATAACTCAGTTAAATTACACGCCATTTGTAAAACTACTTTCATTTTTTTGTTACGGCAATCTCTTTGCCTAACGACTTTCTATTTTCGAATTTCTGCTGTAAACTGGCAACATTCGATGGTTTGGCCGTCAGTTTTGTTTGATTTGGTTTATTGTCTGTTTTTTGAGTGACTGCGGGTGGCTTAGGTACTACTTTAGGCTTGTTTTTATTTAGATTGTCTGCTATAGCTTTTACTGAGTCTACTTTTGAAATGGCACGGTTTGTGGGCGGAGTTTTATCTGTCACTTTGTTTAAGTTAGTATTTGAATTGACTGGTTTAAGTGGAGGTGTAACTTTGTTCGGTTTTTTCGGCTCTGTGGGCGCCGGTCTTAATGGCGGCCGGTTGTCATTCGGTTTTGCTGTCACCACAGGCTTGGTTGTCACTTTCGTCGTGTCGTTTGGTAGCTTATTATTGTTAATAACATCGGGAGGCTTCACATTTTTCGCGTCGGGTACTGTACAGCTAGAAACAACGTCTGGACTGTTCATTATTTTCGGAGTTAAGTTCACGTTTTTAGCTACTTTAGGTGATTGAGGCACGTTTCTGAATGTGGAAGTGTTTTTGAGAGTGGGTGGAGTCACTTGTCTTGAGAACGTTGGGATTTTAGAATTCGGCCCCGGTAGAGGTGGAGGAGCCTTATCGTCCTCTTTTGTCTCATCTTTTTTCAAAAACGTGGGTACATTGACAGCCGAAGGATGTAAGTACCCACTACTTGTCGTTGACACGTTAGATTTAGCTCCAGAGTTGCTATAAACGCTCTCAGGAGTCTTATAATGTTCCGAATTCATGTACGTACTATCTCTATTCCCCTCTCTCTTCTCCGCCGCGGCTTTGGCTTTTCTTTCCTTCTCTTTCTTTCTTGACAGCGTCGATGCTGAATATATGGACTCGAAATTACGATTCTGTATTTCGTTGACGATCTCTCCTAGTAATCCCATGCTTTCAGTGCTTCCAGAGTTTGAGGGGATAACTTTTGGAGTGTTATACCCTTCGGGAGGAGGCTGAGGTATAGTTTTGATCGGCTGAGGTACCCTTGGTAAAGGCTTCGAGTGTTTTTCCGGACTCTCTTCAATAACCGCGTAGATATTGTCTGAAGATTCTTCAGCGATGTGTGCTAAAGGAGCCTGCTTTTCTTCAATGCAGTCTACGTAATCAACTGACTTAGTTTCAGGTTCTTTTGGTATTGGTGGTGGGATTGGGTCTGAATGACTCGGTAAAGGTGGTGGCGGGGCTGTGGGCCTGCCCACGACGGATAATGGCCTAGGTGCAGCTGGTGCCTGCCTCATAGACCCAAAGCTTTGCAAAGCTGGTTTTTGACTCGCTGGAGCTCTCATACTCTGAGCCCTATTGACAAAGGCTTTAGGATCGTCCCCATCTTCGGAATCAGATACTACAGGTACAGATTTGACTGGTAGCTCAATCTCTTTCTGGAGTATTGGGTTGGATATCTGCAAGTTCCTTAGAGCCACTTTGTCGGATTTTGGTATTTTGACCTGATGGTTTGGATTCTTAGGTAAAGAGTGACTTCTTTCAACCGGATTACGTTCCTTCTCTTTAGGCTTATCATGTTTTAGGAATGATGCTATACGGTTTAGTGAAATCCCTTCTTTGACTTTTTTCGGTTCCTCAGGAAGGGGTTTTTGTGGTACTCCAGCGGAATGCATGCTTAGTGGTCTTTTAGGGAAATCTGGGGACATAGGGACAGTCGGGGCAGCTCTTATTGGCCCTAGAGTCTTCGATCCTTGTAAGGGTGATATCAACTCCTTTGCTGTGCATGTAGAAGCTTCTAGAATCGGGCTAGATATCACAGGCCTGGGCGGAGGGTTGGCCGCAGCGGACTGTGTTACTTCTTCAGTTTTATCAGCATTCATTAAAGCTTTAATTTTGTTCTGTACAGTACTATTTGTCCGTTTTACTGAGGGACTCGTCTTTGGACTGGTTTTTGTCGTAGTGGGTACAACTGGAAGTGGTGGAGCACTTCTTAATACTGGTTTTAAGACTCCTTGAGAGGCAATATTCTGGCTGTTACTACCACTCCTATGCACAGGCGTAATTTTCGCACTTTTGTTTAAACTTTCCGCTATACTTTTCACTGGTTTTGGTGCTATTGGAGCTTCACTTTCTTCTTTTTGTTCTGCAGCGGTTTTTTCTATAGGAGTTAGGGAAAATCCTTTGAAATTGCCGAAAAAGTTGACGGAAGGGTTAATATTGCCTGGGGGGCTTCGGTCGGAGTCGCTGCGGAGTAAGCTAGAGCTCATATCGTCAGGGTTAGACAGTGTGTGTACATTGACGGGTTGGGCGTTATTTTGGGTATTGTTTTGGAAGTTAGCGGCGAATTTGCTAGCACTGCGAGAGATGCGATGTTGTAGGCTTGCTTTCTTTGGTGATGGGGCCCTGTAAACAGATAATTTTAGATGAGTAATGAGGTTTAAATTATTTATTTTAGAATTGATAAATGTTGGATAGTAATGTACCTAATTCTAGATTGTAATCATGCTGTCATGCGAAGTTCTTTTTATGCAACATGCATCAGTATCGTATAGGAATAATCCGTACCAAAGGTTTAAATTGAAAACCGATAAATTCTGCTCTTGTTTCGTATTGATAATACTATGACTAACTGAACTGTACTCAGTTTCACGTACCAAGTTATATATTACATAATGCCGCGTTTACATGTGGGCCCAGCCTCGGCCAATCGCCATTGTGTTAAAGGGATTTCCCCGCTAATACAATGGCTAGGCCGAGGCTGGGCTTACATATAAACGTAGCATAATGTTTACAATAAAAGTCATTATAACAGGTTCTTACTAAATCCTATAGAAAATTAAACCAAGGAATACTTTTGACTTTGAATGAATCAGAATTAATTTTATTATAATTATTATACAAAAAAGATTATGCCAAAGCCCAAACATGCAGTTAATGCCAAAATCATGCACTTAATACTAGAATGCCGTGCAATGTTAATGAAAAGCTAAACCAGATCAAATCACTCACCAAAACAATGCAGAAACAACACCATGTAAGGAGTATGTTAGTGTTACCAGCTTTAAAATATACTTTTTTGTAGTAAATGCTATTTTTTTTTTAAATTCAAATTAAATTGAGAATTTTGGAACCCATATTTTGTTTAATGTTGGAAATGAAAAGCCACATGTTTTTATGCAGATTTATGATTAATGTTAAATAGCGTTTTCTTTTTTAATATAAAGATTTTCTAAGGGCCAGTTTGTTATTAAAGATTACCATTTATACAAACTTAAACTTGCCAATGAATTTTTAATTGAATTAAAATTTTAAAAGCTGGTAACACTTCGTGCATAGAAAGAAAGAAGAATCAAACAAGCAACTAATAGAAAAAAAAGAGTATTTAATTAAACAGTGAGTTAAATTTATTACTAGTTAAATTATTATGAGTATGTTACAAATTAAGTGTAAAGAGTTTGAGCATTTACAGGACATTTATTATTAGAGAGTTTACTTTTTGTTGAATCAAAATATTTAATGTATGAGTTACAGTTTAATTAGAATGTCTTGTAATGGGAACCTCGGTTTTTTAAAGTTACAAGGTAAACAATACATACAGCTTAAAATATAACCTCCTCCTTTTTGAAGTCGGTTAAAGACGTGTATTACGAAACAAATTTAAAGTTAATTTAGTGAAAGAGCTTTCAGAACCCAGGGAAGAACCCAGGGAAGAAGAAAATGAAAACAATAGAAAGAAAAATGAAAGAAGACCACAGAAAATAATAGTTCTTCAAGAGTTTATACACAATGATTTTTGGCTTTAGTACTCGTATTTAGGATGACACTGAAATAAGGGTGACATTTGTGAGTTTTGAGCAGAAGTATGAGCAAACACGAAGTACTGAGACGCCTCGGCGACCGCTGTTAGAGACGCCATTGATAAAACTTTCCAAATAACCCAAGCGTGTCGGTAAGTGTCAGCACTAGCTGACTGCCCATGAAAATTGTTTAATATAAAAATTATAATTCTGTTTAGTTCATCAAGTTACATTTTTTCAATAAATATTGGGTACTTTGTTTTTTTTTTTTATGAAATAAAAAAACGTTGGCCGTCACGAGACGTTCTGCATTGCGAGTAGTAGCCCAGTGGGGACATCACGGCGTCATACCGTTTGCCGTCACGGCATTCGAGTGCCTCTGTCCCGAGTCTCCGAGTCACTGCCAAGATGCGCCGGTAAACGTTTCACAGCAAACATACCTCATAATCCAGGAGCCGGGTTTTGTTACGACATTTTTAGGTAAAAAATTGTATTTTTGGACACAGGTTTAACGTCACGTAGTTTTAAATGGACTGCTCTTTTGATTTTTTGACATGATTAAAAAAACATTACCATATTATGTGTCCAATATTTTTTGCTCAGCACTATTTGCCCGGACACGAATGTTATTATTATTAGCAATGGCGTCTTTAATCGCTTTCGGCGCGGCGAGTCTCAGCTCCGTTTCAGTATGATTTAAAAAAGTTAAAAGTAAGTAAAATCTAACTTTACATCTATATTAATAAGGTCTAAATTAGTATTTTTAAATTCCCATTTTGTTAATATTAATATTATTAAAATACACAGGCCAAAAGTATCACAGTAAAGAATATAATAAATAAATCCCATTCACGACGGCTTCCCTAAATAGTATAAGACCAGGCGTCGAGGAAGGGCAGACAAGGCCCTCTTTCAACCCCCCTAAAAAGGTCCAGGGTCGACGGATAAGGGGGACATCGGTCGGCCCATCAATCTGGTCCCGAAATGGTGGCACGTAGTGTTCCACACGAGCCTCTCATACAGGACGGTCACTCTCTGATATGGGACTAGACCCACGGGGATTGAGTCACCACTAATCCGGAGTAACAGGAGTCAAACTATACATGTATACGAGGAATCACCGGGGTTTTAGTCAGTAAGTGGCTGACAGACCCCTCCACCTACCTCAGGGTGGAAGACATCCCGATTTCCACCGCAAAAAAGGGTCGCTTGTCACTCTAATATTGTAAAGGTAAAAATTTGGGAGTGTGTAAATGTGTATATAGTATGTTTGTTACTCCATCACGCAGAAACTGCTGAAATTTAGCAAACGAGTAAACCATGTCCCAGAATAGTACATATGTTCCCTCAGGATAATTTTCTACTTTCATGGTGTATTTTTTACTTTGGATGAGGTACTTATACTCGTATGATGACTTATCATCATATAAAAAGAAAACTTTTATTATTTTCAAAGAAAAAGAAAAGAGGTTTTTAAATTCGTTAGTGAATGGGATTTCTTAGTTCTATACTACAAAAATTCTATCTTAATCTAAAATAATTCTATTAAAGTTATAAATAATTCTGTAAATCTACATATTCTACTTAGAAATAAGGAGATTTTAGCCTCAGTCAATAATAGTTATAAACTTTTTACTACACATACAATGCTAAAAAGGATCTTTTTGTGATTTTAGTTGATTCTGGTGAAATTGTATTAGAAAACAAAGATGGCGGCATTCGCGCCAAAAGATCCTTTGATTGACGGCATAAAAAAATAAGTTCTTATGGTAGGAGTCAGACAAATATGCAATAATGGTCATTGACCCTTTTTTATTTATTGGCATTTGAAATTTAAAAATGGAAAGCCGTTTTGTATAAACAACAATCGTGTTATTGGCATTCTTAATTCAAAAACCGATACAAAAGTATATAGCGGTTTAATCGAAGAGAAAACAAACATATTGAGAAAAGGTCACTGTACTTTGTTGCAAATTTATCTGACGCCTATCATAGTTTTCATAAATGTTCAGAGGCCTTACCATGACGTGTTAAAATGTCAGGTGTGCAAGCGAGAAAGAGGGATAGAGTTATATTATAGCGCCATCCCTTTAGCAATTCAGTTTAGGTTGTCAAAAGAGTTCGTGGTAAGGCCTCTGTTCAGTAAAGACGTGCGTTTTCATGCAAATGCACACAAGAAGTCCCCTTTTACTTTTTAAACCTATGCAATTTGAAATTCACGCCAACATTGGCATAGCCAGCTTGACCAGCATTTGCAAACAAACTACTCTTATTACCAACATTCCCAACATTATGCATTCTATGCTGACTGTTCGCTACCATTTCGTTAGTCGTAGACGCCAAACCCTGCTTTATTATAACAACATTAGGTTTATTTCCCTGTGGCAAATTGTCTAAAACAGGTTTCGGTTTGACCGGAGGCCTGTTGACTTTGATATCAGTTTGACTCGCGATTTGAATGTCATCTTTGTTGATTTTTTTGACAGGTTTTTTTAAAGGGACTTTTGCTAGATTTTTCTCAGGGATTGCAGGTTTTTGTATAGATTTTAGTTCTTCTAAATTTGAATAAACCGGGGCTTCGGGTTGTGGGGGGTCGGTGCAATTATTAGCGATAGAATGTGTGCTAGTGTTTCTTTTCATACTCAAAAGATTTCTTAGGGAAGATGTAGTGTCTTGGAACTTGGCGAATTTGCCAGCGAACAGTCGTTTAGTGTCAGGTTTGGGACACCCGTTACAGATGTTGTTTACGTACGATTTTCTTGGTTTCTTCCACCAGAGGAGGACGTTGTGTCTTGAGTAGTAGATGAGGAACAAAACCAGCAGGATCGCGGGGATGATGCCGAGGAATATCACGTACATCGCGACCATGAAGTTGCGTTGGACTGTAAGAAACGATTTGAGTTAGATTACGGTGGTATTTTAGTTACTTTGTAGGGTTTTGTACCCAAAGCGTCTCGCCTTAGATCATTCTGCCGCCGAATAATGTTACTGTCACTGAAACATATAAGGTGCGTTAAAAAAAATCTATTCATCGCTTAGATACCCTATTATAGTTTTAGATTTGTTTAAAAAAAAACAGGTGGATTGCGCGTTCCGCAACTGCTCCTTTAGGAATCGAACCCAGGACTTCACGCTTTATAGTTGCGCATGCGACTCCTCGACTAACAAGACAATACCAGATTCAAAAACATTATTTGACATTTATAACTTGTAGTTCTTATGAAGCGGGATAGGTGTCGCTAGCTCCATCATAATAAGGCCTAATGTCCACGGACGGGTAACTTCGCGCAGTCGTGAAGTTGTAATGCTGTAAGCTCTACGCAGGTGTACACTAAGCGTATAATGCCGAATACGTATCTATGAAGCTACGCGTCCGAAAACAGTAGGCCTTAGCTTAGCCTAACGTGAAAGCACTTACTGGTAGGATCAGTGGCTGGACCTGACTCGTACGAGCCTCCAGGGCCGGGGAGCGCGCATAAGGGAGGGGCGAAGCCCGCCTCGCAGTGACAGTGACCTAGAAAGAAAGAACGATTATTTGACATTAGATTTTGGTGTGGAATTCCTTGCCGAGGACTGTGATTCCTGATAGCTACAATCTGGGGGTTTTTGGAGTCAAGAATGAATAGGTTACTTCTATATAATTTAGGTATCTTCATGGCTAGTGATAAGTCGTCGACGACGCGCACTGTACCCGCGCGCCTCAAGGAGTTGTCAGCAACAGCAGGGACCCAGCCGGGTCGAAGCCTACTGGGGCCAGGGTTACCCGAAAGGGCGCTCGAGCCCCGGTATGAAGACTAGAAGGAACGGGGTGGGTCTTTTAGTCAGTAAGAGTCTGACACTATCTCCCGCTCCGTCCAAGAGCGGGGGTTGTCATGGGATGATTTTTTCCCACCATAAAAAAAAAAATGGCTAGAGTAAATAAGTTTAATAAACTAGTACGCCTCACCATCATCGATTGCATCACTGCTTATTATCAGGTGGGATCACAGTCAAGCACTAGTTTATATCAAATAAATAAATGTCATACCTGCAGAGTTACAGACGCCATGTCCGGAGCAGTTCGAAGGGCAGACAGAAGTCTCCATCGCAGCTATGGCGCCTCTCAACTCGGATACGGCTTTGCATTCTTGCTTGTAACACATCTGTAGGGAAACGGTTATTATTAATATTTATTTCTGATTGGTTAACAAACGGTATATTTGTACAAGATGGTCGTGAGTAGTGAGTGGAAAACCTGAAGAGGAGCCCAGCGATTCTCTACCACCACCATTGTCCATCATCATTGTTTCAGTCAAAAGGCGTCCACTGCTGGACACAGGCCTCGCCAACGTGACGTCACAAAGGTCGGTCCTGTGCCTCACCTGGTGACGTGATCCGACTTGTTGGAGACCTTCTAAAGCTGAGTCTTCTAGTACGTCATTCTAAGGCTCAATGTACACCACCGCGGATTGGAATGCAAGCGACTTTTTGCAACGAAATTGTACATAGAATAATTAACTTTATGACAATTGTGTAATATACAAACTAAATACGAGCTAAAAAAAGTCGCGCGTCCTCCGAGGAATCCTCGCGCATTCTCTCAAATTGCCCTAGCGCGAATTCCCCTAAAATTCATGCGTCATGAGGCGAAAATTACGCTTCCATTCCATTCCATTGCGCGGCGATATAAATAAATTGATCCTGAGCTTTCAGCCCCATCGACCACCTGTTCTGCGAGCAATGTGCCCTGACCATTGCCACTTAATTCATTAAACCCCAAGCGAACGCCGGCGTTGGCGCACCTATTGTCTTTCTGTCTCTAATTACCACGATTGAAAGGTTAAACTTATTATTTAAATCTTACTGTGCCAATTATATGATGTGGCATCATAATAAGTACGTACCATTTGATCGCCACAGATCGCTCCGTCGGGCACCAGGCCGGGATCCACGTCGCTTAGTCCCAAATCTATGATGGCCGTCCGACATGCCATGATCACACCTGAAATGATACCATCGTTTTAACATAATGAACTTGATTCTAAATTCGGATTCAGAATTATAAACTCTATATTTCACAAAACAAAGTTCATATTCGCTTGAAAGCTATTTTAAAAGTAATGGTCATTTAAAAATCAATTTAAAATACTAAAACCGATTCGACTCTCGACTGCTACAGGTCGCGCGATGAATCAAGATCGCTCGGCAAAAGTGGAAGGGGCATGCGCAGTATTCAATTCTACGGTCTATTTGGCGACGTACGGGCGGGTGTGCGCCGTCGGCGACACGTCATTGGTAGATAGAGTCGCTCTTCAATTCCCGCGTTGCGTTCTCGCCTCTCATTGGATACTGTTGTACTTGGGTACTGTTGCGTACAGCTTGTGTTATCGTATTATTAATACGTAGTCGTAAAAAAAAATGGTTAAAAATAAAGTTTTAAAACGGCTAGCCAGAAAAATTGTTTACGACGTGAATTATTACGTTAAAGAAAGAAACTAACGAAACTATTTTTTTTTAATTTTATGTTTTATTTTATAAATTTTAATTTTTTGAATTTACCTACTTACAAGATAAATTACAATTAAAAACTAGTGTTATTATAAGTTATGTTACTAAGGTTCAAACATACGAAATTAAAAATAAAATCCTAACATACTAAGAATTTCTGTGCGCAATTGTACACATGCGCCGATTGCCCCCACTATTTTCACCGAGCGATCTTGATTCACCGCGCGACCTGTACGTAGTTAAATGATAAATATTTATTTTGCAAATAGGTTTAAAAAAAAATTTTTACACGTCAAGTTTGTTTTCAGTCAGTTTAAACTAGATGAGGCCGGTGTTTCCTAGCTGACTACCCTGAGAAGAAACACCGAGACGAACTCAGGAGTCAAAGTCTCTTTTAAAGTCCATACAGTAAAGAACATGTAATGGTCAAATCATATGAGAACCATGCAGATTAGTGTCTCAGATGGTCTTTTGACAAAAGAACCACACAAGTGGACCTGTCCAATCAATGCAAGCATTTGTCAGTATTCGTGTAGCTCAAACTTAGGAGCTCAACGACTTGACGAACAATACCAAAGAAAGGACATTTGGTTAGGCCGTATCAAATACTCAAAACTGCCAGACATCATGTTAAAATACAGAAAAGGGTAAAGTAATCCACATAGTTGTCTAGCATTATGCTGTACTGGGCCTATGCAGCCGTGAGTCACACAATGTTGTTTTTATTATTTATGTAGACCAAGATTAATCTTATTAGACACATACAATTCGTATATGTTTTAGTCATAAGTTTTTCTTTCTAATTTTGCTAAAGTAAAATAAAATCTATATATATAAATAAAATTGGAGTATCTGTTTGTAATATTGAAATAACTGCATTTTACTACATGCATATGAACATCGGTACATACACCAAAATAACATTTTTTACAATTTTTGTCTGTATGTCTGTTTGTCCGGTCTAATCTTTAAAATGGCTGGACCGATTTTGACGGGCCTTTTTTGGCAGATAGCTGATGTAATAAGGAGTAACATAGGCTACTTTTATTTTAGAAAAAATAAATTCAAAATCCTGTAGTACACGCGAACGAAGTCGCGGGCACAGCTAGTATATAATAAATAACATACCGTTGCTATTGATGAAGGTGGCAGACAGAGTAGAGACTGACTCCATGCCGAACTCCAGCCGTTCGTTGAGGTGCCGACACTGTAGCGTTCCACATTTTGAGTCTTGGATTTTGCATTGCTTGTAGCGTTGGTTGAGGCGATCGTAGCCGCAGTTGCCGCTTCTAGAGAATTTATTATGTTATTATTATTTATATATTTCATCATCATCATCAGCTTTTTTAATGTTCCCACTGCTGGGTCTCAGGCCTCCTTTCTACGAGAAGGAATGGGCTGTAATCCACCACGCGGGCCCAATGCGGGTTGGTGAATATCTCATGTCTTCGAATTTTTGGTTGTAGGACATGTTCCTCACGATGTTTTCCTCCACCGTTTTGAGAGCAGTGGTAATGAAATAAATTACACACAGTAATGCGCCTGGCAGGGTTTGAACCCGCGATCTATAACTCGTAAGTCGGAGCCATTACCACTCGGCCACCACTGCTCTATCGGTACAATGAGTAATGATTTATAAGTTTGATCACACTAATATTAGAGAGCAGTGGTGACCCAGTGGTAATAACTGCCCCGACTGACAAGTTGTAGATCGCGGGTAGATAGATAGACTGACAAATTGAAAGGCTATCGTTTGTCTTGGTATGGTCATGTAGAGAGGAGAGATGAAACGCATGTCACTAAAAAGTTCTGAGTATACAAGTAGATGGATGGAGAGGGAGGCCAAAGAAAAGATGGATGGATTGTGTGAGGAGTGATATGAAAGAAAAGGCAGTTAATGATAGTGTGACGGGTGACAGGACACAATGGAAGAAAAAAACGTATTGCGCCGACTCCAAGTAACATGGAGATAAGTGCAAGAAGAAGAAGAAGGTCTAATCCATATTTTTGATAGTAATAGCACTCAAGATTCTTAACTATGCTGATGAGTCACTATTTTCTTTAAGTGAATACGTAATAAATCGGATAGTAGATGCGCAGTACTAACTTGTTCCCTTTGACGTTGGTGCTGTTATAGCACTGGTCGGGCGAGCTCTCGCCGGTGGTGCCCCACAGCAGCCGGCACTGGTCGCTGTGCGAGCGGCACGAGCCCTTCACGCAGTACGCTTTCTGTACAAAAAAAAAAACAATAAATAAATAACTAAAAAAATATTTAAAACGTGTTTCTGATTTCCTATGTACTTTTTTTGAAAGTGAAAAATCATCCAATAACTTCTACTTTGGTCGAACGAAAAGGCGTGTGTCAGTCTTTTACTGACTTAAAAAAATCTGTTCTTCAGTCGCCCCTAAAGTTTGAAAGACTGCCCTAAAGTTACTCTTTCAAATGTTCCCGCAGCCATAGCAATGATACATATGCATGAGGTAGGAGATTTGTTTTTTATTTCAGTAATCAGAATGTCCATAAGTCCACATACCTCTGTGCCCTTCCCGCACTCCGTGGTGTCCATCTTGAAGAAGTCGTCAGGACAGAACTCCGAGTGCCCCGTGCAGTACTCGGGCAGGTCGCACTCGCGGTCTGCTGACCTGCACACTGTGCCCGCCGATTTTGGACGACACGTCTGAAATGGTGCGTTTACCATTAATACTAAAAAACTCACTTATAGTCTGTCTAAAAAGTCAAATGACTTGGGAATTTCGTATAATATTTAATTATTTAAAAAATACCTTTCAGTTCAGTTCATTTCAGTTCATTTATTTTGCCAGAAAATAATTATGGTGTTGAATTAAATTAATGGTCTCATCACATTCTGCCACGTAGGGCGTGCAAATATTGGCAGTACATAAATCATTTTTTTTTTAAATATTAGATTAGTATTAGGTTAGTAGGTACATTAAAATTTACAATTTATGGCGAGTCATCAAAAAAAAATAAAATAAAAATTATAACGGCGAGTGTGATAAAATTCAAAGAATGTCAAACTATTAGAAATGTCAAAGTTTTCAGAGTTACAATTTAATTAGGATGTAAAAGTATTATTGAATATCAAATTATTAGAGATGTCAAAGTTTATAAAATTACAATTAAATTAGGATGTCAAAGTATTATTGAATATCAAACTATTAGAGATGTCAAAGTTTATAAAATTAAAATTTAATTACGATGTCAAAGTGTCATTTAAATAGTCGTTTATGTTATAATAACATTTTTTACACAACAAGTCTTTGAGTTCCTTTTTAAATCCATTTAAATTCAAGCCTTTAATTGATTTTGGGATTTTGTTAAACACTTGTGGGGCTATGCAGAATATACTTTTCCTCATTAGAGCTGTTTTAGCTTTACGCCCGCGTAACATATCGTTCCGCCTGTTACGTTTTACAGTATCGGAATTATTAGGAAACAGGTGTCCGTTTAATTTGACAAATAAGGCAGTTTCATAAATATACAGAGACGGTAGTGTCAGAATTTTATAATATATTTTTTGAAAAATGGTTCACAGCTGTCCGTTACTTGCAGTTTGAACATGGCTCTGATGGACCGCTTTTGCGCTTTAAAAGCAGTTTCTCTGTTTGTAGAGTTCCCCCAGAAAATAACACCGTATCTTAATACAGATTCTACAAGGCCATGGTACGCTGTAAGTAGTGCATCTATGGAAACCGTAGGCGCAAGTTTATACAAGGCATACGATGAACTACTAATTTTCTGTCAATGTGATCCTTCCATTTTAGTTGTCTGTCAATTATTAAACCTAGAAATTTTGCACTACCTACATTTTCAATTTTGTTACTTTGGTATTGGACATCCATCTTCAAACTCGGTTTAATATTGCCAAAGTGCATTATTTGTGTTTTGCCAAGATTAATTCTTAGATTATTATTATTGAGCCAAGAAATAATTGAATTTATCGCGCTATTGACCTCATCTTCATATAATTCAGGTTTATTACATGGTATTGTTACGGTACTATCGTCAGCAAAGAGAGTTATTGGGAAGTCTATAGCTTTTGGCAGGTCATTAATATAAATTAAGAACAATAGAGGACCTAATACACTGCCCTATGGTACACCAAACTGTATTGTGCGTTCTTTAGACAGGTATGTTACTTCTTCTTTGGTTTTTAAATTTAAGTTTGTAATAGCAGTGAATTGTTTTCTATCTGAAAGGTAAGAGTTTAACAAGTCAAGAATGTTACCTCTTATACCGTAGGCGTCAAGTTTGTTTTTTAAGATATTGTGGTCAACATAATCGAAAGCCTGTGTCATATCACAGTACACAGCGCAGACAGGTGTCTTATTGTCAATTTTAGTCATAATTTTATTTAATAGCCTTGTTTACAGTCATATTCAATACTACTACTATTTTAATCAATACTTTTCATATGGTTCTTCTCTTAGTAAACAATGATCAAGATCTCTTAATCGACCTTGATTATTGAACCAGTGTTGATTACATCAGATTTCAATTCACCCTAACAATTACCCAAGACGTTTGACTTTTTAGACAGACTTTATTAGCCAACTTGTGTAGATGAGTCGAGACTTAAAATTAATCAGCCAGCGGCAGCTGAGTGTTGGTACCATTATTTTGCCATGAGCTCCAGAAACTCTTGGATAGGTCTAAGGACTTTCTAGGAGCTGAAATATTTTTCAAAGCGTTCTCTGTGATCTAGCCATATTCGCTTTCTTTTCCATAGGAAATAATCAACTGGAATCATGCGTTGGCTTCTGACGTTTTATATGTGCCCATGTAAAATTATTTTGAGTTTGAGTTTCACGAATAATGGCTGAATCGATTTGAATGAAACTTTGTACACATGCTGACTATTACCTGGTTAAGTGTATACAACATTTTTTTACTGGAGTACGTTCAATTTTCTCAAATAAAACGAGAGGAACAGCCACCAAATTAATTTTTAACTAACAGACCGACGGATCGCCATTAGGAGATAGCTTTTTTTTTTATAGTAAAATGTTTCAAAATTTTGTTTTATTGTGTTGTATTTCGGGCTGGTATCCGCAACTCCACAACTAAAGCGCGTAATTTACGTACGGGTGGGACAAATGTGTCATGTTTTAATATTTGAATGTAGACCTGTAAATCGCAGCACATGCCAGCCCCGCAGGTGGCGTTGGCGCGCAGCATGCAGGTGTCGGGGTCGCAGCACGCGTGGCACGGGTTGTAGGCGGCGGGGTCGGCCAGCTTGCCGCAGTCGCACTGCTCGCCCGGCTCCGTGAACCCGTTGCCGCACGTCGGCGACGAGAACAGGAGCTTTGGTTTGTTTCTGAAACAGATGTTAAAGTTAAAAAAAAAAACTGAAATACAAAAAAGAAGTTGTTCAGTACAAATCACCGACGGATAACTCGATAAAATGTAGGGAGCAACTTATTTAAAGCTAGCATTTGTGCGGCCTGCCGGAATCTGTGTTTCCCGATAGCTTACCATCAGGTGGGATCGCAGTCAAGCAATAGTTTATATCAAATAAAAAAAAAACCTACTACACAACTTGGGGTTTTTCAATTCAAGAGTAAATAGGTTACTTCTAGGCAAGCATGCTCCATAGTAGGCTACATCATCGCTTATTATAAGGTGAGATGGTGGTCAAACGCGAGTCTATCAATAATAATAATAAAGTGTTGGCAACTAAAAAATTGGCTTTTTCAATTCAATCGGTTAGGTTCAGTTAGAACTGAGATGGTTGTAATGATGATTTTAATCATTATAATTCCATAAATAAATACGTGTTACTGTCGCCAATCATATACGTATTTTAATTAATATACAATTGACACAAACCTGCATAATATGAAAAACTGTCATTAATTTGAATTCTGATACCTACCCTAGAGCATTCACTTCAATAGGTATGAGTAAACAGTAATTGATTACGATTAAGATAGAACTACACTGCGCACATGTGTGCCACACAACGTGTGGCATGTCATGTCATGTCGATCTGGGCGCGTCGGTCTCCATACAATTTATATGGAAACAAGACATGTAGAGCTACACTTGAAGCACGCCACGCGACGTCGTTCTACGTACAAATCAGGAGTGTTACACGTGTGCGTCGGTCTAATGAAGTTCTAGCTTCAGTCTTTATGGATTATTCAAGTACCAAGATCACTCGTAGTTCATTTACTTTGTACTTGACATTCAAGTATTAATTGTGACAAAGCGTCATTTAACTGTAAGATGCACTTCACAGTGAGTCATTGACCAATTCATTGAAGCGCTGCAACTCGATATTTATTACTTGCCTGACGTAAGTTTAATTAGTAACTACAGTATATATAGTAGTTTCCTGTTACTCAATTCGTTTCTCAGAATATTTTGCATCATTACAGAGGTTAGATTCCAATTCCGTAGTAACTTTATAATTTTACTTTATCAATTGGCACAGCCAGTGTAATTAGACTTGTAACCCGACCAACAGTGGTCTAGTGGTTAGTGGCCCTGACCTCCCAGAGGTCGCGGGTTCGATTCCCACCCAAGACAAATGTTCGTGTGATGAGCACGATTATTTGTAATTTATCTATAATACCTATGTATGTATTTAGAAATCTATAAGTATGTTTATCAGTTGTCTAGTACTCATAACACAAGCTCTGTTTAGCTTGGGACTAGACGGCGTTGTTTGATAGTTGTAGAATATTATAGATGTGGTATACACATTAAATGTAGGACAAGTCAAGTAGGACGTCACGCTAGTTGCAATCCCGCCGAGGGATCGACTACACGTCACTCCTTGGGTTTGCCTGCTTACTGACAATTTGGTTGTTTCATTTACTATAAACCTAAATCCCTAACTAGTGATTTTAGTGAACACCACATTTTTATTATGTGGAATATTATTATATTTTAAAAACTAAAGAAATAAATTTTCAGTCAGTAAAGGTCTGACCCACTCTCTCGCTCTACTTATTTTTCTTTAAGAATTATTTCCTGATAGCTGACAACCTGGGCATCTTTAAGTCGGGAGTGAATAGGTACACTTCTACGCAAGCGTGCTCCATCGTCGCTTTCCATCAGGTAAGAAAGATAGTAGTCAAGCATGAGCATCTAAAAAAAAAGGCTATCTAAAAAAAGGTCATTACCTCTCAACCATCTCGTAAAGTTATTTTTTATAGATATATATATACTTGTAATTTAATTTATGTATTTGTATCTATTTTTTGTGTTTCAATTACTGTTTTTTTTTAATATTTATATATGTATTATATAGGTTAATTTAGATATGTAATATAGTATATTCTTAATTTTCTGACTCATTTGTATACACTGTGTCTACATCTCTCATCCAACTCTCCTGTAGCAGGTCTGCTGGAAGAAATTTCATTTGAAATAAGCAGTACCTTTGTACTCTTTTATCTGTATTTGTCTATTTCATTTTTAAGTGTTTGTGTGTACATAAATGAATAAATAAATAAATAAATAAGGTGTATCTGTCATAGCCAGATTTAGAAATTGATCACTTCTTGATATAGCCAAGTAAAACCAACAAAATGTATACAGCTCTATAGAGAGTTACTTACCTGGTGTCCGTTTGGTTGTGCAACCAATTTGGGGGCGCGACCAGCGCGGATATGTGCGACTCTGGTGTCTCTATGGTGTCTAGTTTGGTAGCTTAGGAATATTTTTCACTGGGACACCATGGCGTGTTCCGGTGAAATATAGCCCGAAGACAAACAAGTGCATTCAACGAATAAATTTCAACTCACCTCAAACAGTAATCCATTCCTCTTTCAAATGCCAAAGCCAAAGAGTTCAAGCTACACGACGACCAATGTATAGGAGTGACCGAGGTGCTGGATGGACTCATGATACACTTGGCATCTGGACACTCGCACAGCTCATCAGTGTCATGCTCCAGGCCGAAGTTATGGCCCATCTCGTGGGCTATAGTGGTGGCCACTAAGCCAATCACTTCAGAATGATTGGTCGCCACTCCGCCAGAGAATTCGTAGGTACAGATGGGTCCTTTCAGCGCTTTGCCGACTACGCCGTCGTTAAATTTTTGGCGGCTGAAAATGTAAAGGTTTTATTAGCATGATTGAAAGTATATTTATATAGTGTATTTCATTATCGACATTATGCTCACATGATAGAAGCAACAAGTAATATGTAACCAAGCATTATATGTAACACATATGGTTTAAAAGAGTGTCCATGGAGTTTCTTGCACGTTCTTCTCCATAGAGACCTACTCTTTGGAACGTGCAATTTAGCTTCACTTTTCTTGGACTGACCGACATTTGACAATTCAAAAGTGCCTGTAAATGGTCTATTGATTTTATATGATTTTGACTTTGACTTTGAGATGAAGTAATGTTGTAGTTCTACAACTAAAAAGTACCCCTCAGCCAAACTTAAAGAGTGTGCAAGTTTTATAGTAAGGTAACCTGTATAACTTAATAATTAAAATATTGCATGACAAGTCCAATAAGCCACAGGTTGGCATTGTTTTATTACTGAGTTTTCGTGCCTAGCTTCTATCATCAGATTAGCTCGGTGGTACCATACAGCCAGAGTGCATCTCATGACAATTCTTTTCAGATTTTGATTTTTTGATTTTGAGTATCAAGACTCAAAATTGAAATATGTTCTGGTATATACAACATTATTTTTAGTTTATGCGAAACCCGAATATAGTTTGTTCAGAATCAGTAACTGAATCGATTTCAATAATTTTTACACCATGTTATATTGTTTCCTCAAAAAAAAAGGTCACAAGTTGGACACCACCGACACTAAATAAAACACAGGTCATAGCGGACATTAGGCACCAGCGCACAGCTGGGTTCGGAAGAAAAACAACCTCTCATTCACCCGAATGGTTCGGTGACCGTGTATTTGTGCGGTTAACCAGGTAACATAATAGATCTTCTAACTTTGTGATTTTTTATGATACAGTTATGAAATTTTGTACATAGATTTTTAACATAAAAATATTAGACACGTGTTTCGGGAAAATTAATGTTGTAAATAATAAAAAGTTTAATTAAAAAATATATATATAAATTCAACAAACTCACGTCAGCAACTGAGCATTATCGTTCGCTATGTCCTTCACTAGCACAGTCTTCCTGTACCCCAGGAAGTTGTTGAGGGTCCTGTCTCCGTTTTCCTCGAGGATGATCTCGTCAGTCTCCGTCCAGACCACCACGCCGACCAGGGCTATGAAGATGTTTAGTGGAGAGTAAACCTGGAAAGGAAAGGATTATTTTATTGGTTACTAGTTTCTTGACTATGAAGGCGGACCGCGACCGCATTGATGCCTTCGAGATGTGGTGCTGGTGGAGAAAGCTTCAAATTCCCTGGACTGCTTTCCGTACAAACCGCTCTATCTTACGAGAACTGAACATCAAGACCAGGCTGTCGACTACCTGCATGCGCAGAGTACTAGAGTTTTTTGGCCACATTGCCAGGAAAAATGGCTACAACCTTGAACAGCTCATCGTAACTGGCATGGTTGATGGCAAACGACCAAGAGGCTGCAGCCCAATAAGATGTGCAGATCAGGTCCGCTCCACAGTAGACACCCAATTGCACGTCGCACTTCATGACGCTTAGAACCGTCACAGATGGCGAGATACCATCATTAAGAAGCTAGTCCAGCGGGAACTTCACGACCCTCAGTAATGAGGAATACGACTCGAGGAGGAGAAGTTTCTTGACAGGCCTGTTGATCTAGAGTGGTTAGTGACCATGAGTTTTTCATACTCATAGAAATATTCTTATATCTATGTTAATTACTCCTAAGTGACAAGGATGGTCCACAACAAGAATTGTTTTTTTTTTTTTAATATTTAGGCATATATTGGACCGATTTTAATACTGGCAATACAAAAATAAAGCCCACTGTCCACGGACGCGTAGCTTCATAGACGCGACACGACGGCACTTCGTCGACAGACTTTCATAGTTTAGTATGTAAGCAGTGAGCAGGCGTACCATCAAAGACCGCTAAGGTCATTTTATTATAGGAAAACTTCAATGGGTTTGGTTTGGCACCGCGCCGCAGGATTTTTTTAAGTGATCAGGCAGAAATGACCGTGATAGTACATCAAGCGTACAATGACGAATACGCGTCTTTGAAACTACGTATCCGTGGACAGTAGGCCCAACGTGAAAGAAGTCACTTAAGGGCCAAGCGCCCGAAAAGTGCCATAAAACAGTGATTTTCTGAGGCCTACTCCGTAACGGCAAAGTCAATTGGTTTGTAAAAAATATATGTTTATTATAGATTCATGAACAATAGTATCAACTTTTGATTTTTTCGTGCAATTAATACTTTTGTCAAAAAAAAAATATTTAGCAATTTCGCAACTTTTCCCTACTTCTTTGAAACGGCTTGGACCTTTAGAAACATTTTTACACATAAAAATTGGTGGTTAAATATTCTTCAAAGTGAACAATGCATATGTAAATCAATCAATATCTCGCAGAGAAAATGGATTTAAAGCGCTTTCCGGGCGCTGCTGGCCGCAAATAAATGCACAGATTTGCGTACTGTCGCCTCGCCTAGGCGGCAGTACGCAGTGCGAGAGTTGTGTTCACATAATTTCGGTCACATGGTTCAAGGGACTATACGCCTTAAGCTAGCCCTTATTAAACACTTACCGAATTAATGATATTGGCGACATCCTTCAGCTGGCGATGCACCGTGTTCAGGTTCTCGCCGTTCGCCTTGTACTCCCGGTTATCAGCCACCAGCACCAGTTCCACGTAGCGAGACAGTTTGTTCGCGTTGTAAGGACCCCGGACTTGCGTGTCGTCTGGCGCGTATCTTTTGTGCTGGAAAGATAAAGAAATCATATTTAATACTAGCTTCTGCTTGCAGCTTCGCCTGCGTACATAAAATATAGCATAATATGTCACTCAGGATTAAATCAGCTTTCTATCGGTGTAATAATTTTAGCAATCGGACCATTACTTTCAGAGATTACTTCCTATAAACAGCAACTCCACTGCGCACGTGTGTGCCACGTACGCCGATCTGGACACGTCGGTCTCCATACATTTTACATGGCAACTAGAATTGCAGAGCTACACTAGATCCACGCCACGCGACGCCACACGATGTCGTTTTAAGTACAAATCAGGCGTGGTCCACGTGTGCGTCGTCGATCTAATGTAATTCTATACAATGCGCCAGATAAACTTAAAATAAAGTACATTGACCTTTATACCTTTGACCAATATATCGAAGGTACTCGAAAAACCATCAATGAACTGTTTTTCAGAAAAGGTTAAGGGTCACGAATCACGATAGATGTCGATTCAAGACAGCTTTACGTTTTTCATTCTGTTTTGGAAATTAGGAATGTTAATAAATGTAGGAGAGTCAATGACCGTGTATCCAAGTTTATTTGGCTGCTACATTAGCTATTATCTGTTCTGCGAAGCAGTAATGCTCGCAAAGGAGGAGGCCGAACGCATCAGGCAATGGCGTTCACGCCGCCGCCGCCGGGATTCCGATCCCGATTTCCGGCCACCGTAGGCGCGGGCTTGCAGACAGTGAGCAATGGATAGCTCGGTGTCCGGCCGTCCGGTAATTGACCGGACCAAGTCCAAGTCGTCGACGGCGCGCACTGTTCCCGCGCGCCTCAAGAAGTTGTCAGCAACAGCAGGGGCCCAGCCGGGTCGAAGCCTACTGGGGCCAGGGTTATCCGAAAGGGAACTCGAGCCCCGGTATGAAGGCTAGAAAGAACGGGGTGGGCTTCTAGTCCGTAAGAGTCTGAAACTATATCCCGCTCCGCCCAAGAGCGGGGGTTGTCATTGGATGATTTTTCCCACCATAAAAAAAAGCTATAATCTGTGTTATGCATAAAACTAGTAATGCCCTTTGACCGTCAGATGCAACCAAGCCCTTTAGCAATACGTATTCTAAGAAGATGCAACTCCCACATGATCTAATTAAACTCAAAGATCACACCTTGCGACATACTTAATTAGCTCGTTAAATCCAATTGAACCTCGACTTGATAACCGGTGATTCAACCAGGAATTATTCCATCGTCTAGCTAGCGGTTTCGCAATTGTGAAAGTAGAAAATTAACACAAGGAAGTCCACACTCGAAATAAAAATCGTTGAAATAAAGTTTATTTTGTATTTGTCTAATAAGTAGAGGATACGAATAAGAACGACCCTCACCGATCTGTTTATTGGACGAAATAGTAGTTTATGTGACTAGGGGATAAAGCAGTGTCTTTAAGTCGCGGGCGGCATGTTGAATTCCGAACGAAACGAAGGTTGCTGATATTAATCCCGAACGACAGTGAGGGATTTATAAAATTAACTCCCGAGCATCGCGAGGGAGTTAATAAAGAAACCTGAGTGAAGTGAGGAATTCAAGCCGCCCAAGACAAAGACAGCTTTATCCCCGTGTTGCATACTCTACTTTTTACACCATCTGTGAGATAATTAAAAGACAATTTGGTCGACCAAATCATATACTAGAGAAATATAAGTATTAGAGTCTGTCTAATAAGTTAAACGACTTGGGTAATTATCAGGATTTAATTAAATCTGATGTAGTCAACACGGGTTCAATAATCAAGGTTAATTAAGAGATAGAGATCATTGTTTACTAACAGAAGAATCTTATGAAAAGTATTGAATATAAGTATTTTTTAAATGATTAAATATTATACAGAATTCCCAAGTCGGTTGACTTATTAGTTATTAGACAGACTTTATACGAGTATTTACAAGTTCATCAAACAAACAAAATTCACTACTCCAAGATTCTATAGTTTCAATTTTCTATAATGCTCCCGTGTCGTCAGTACGCACGTTTTATTCTATTTTCTTTTTTTTTTTGTTAGTGGCCAGTTTGAATCATAGTGATTACATACTCTTTGGTTTGAATTTCAAGTCAACTTGTTCGATGCGCGCGATGCGATGCGATTTTAATTCACAATGTTGACGATTTTTAATGTTCCAAATTCAAATCTCATTATTCCCTTGGGATCGGCCATACTGCATTATCTCCCTAGGGATAGAATGACTTGCTTTAAGTGAGGTTTGCATGACGTATAAAACGACATTATCGAGCAGGTGGTGTAAAAAGTATTTTATATCTAATTTTATATATTAAATAGTATAACGCGGGTGGGTTGCCCAAGAAATTCCTAGCCAAACTATTAAAAATTGACGTTTTTATTAAAAATGCACCCATGTGTAAAAACTACTACAAATAAAATTACACAAATAAATTTAATACTAACCGAAAGTATGAAGCCTATAGAATATAAAAACGTTGGGTTGTCTATTTGTTTCCTGGCATAACTACTGGGTTGCCAGGTATAAACAGGTGTGTCGATACTAGTTAGCTTCACTCATTTGTTTAATATATAAATTTAATATCAAAATAAACGCTGTTTCATTACGAATACGATGATATGGGGTTGTCTGCCATGAATCTAAAAAAAATCTGGCATGAATAACGGTTGTCGAGTTTTGAAAAGTGTTTTAGATAGAAATTTGCGACAAAGAGGTCCAAGCCCGTGCATTTGAAAATATGTTTCAACCGAATACAAAAAAAATGAGGAGGTTCTCAATTCGGTTTTGAGTTTTTTTTTCACCTTAGTGGATATGATTTCAGATTAGTCCCATTTTTTCAAAATCCAGTTCTGATGACGGGATCCATGAGGAATCGAGGGAACTTTTCAAATATTATAGGCAACTATTTTGCAAACAACCCTACTTTACGTATGTACCAAAACCCTATACACCGCTAAATTTTAATCGTTTTAATCCCGTGGAGGGTCGATTTGGTACATGAAACACTATCGATTTGTAAAGATAAAATTAAAAAATAAAGTACCTTTTTTTCAAAACTCGTTAATTTACGCAGGTACGAAATTCATTTCTTTAAGAAAACGTCAGCTGAGCGAGTCCAATGACCTGTAGGGAGTAGTTGGCGTTGCGTACTGACTATCATATATCATATTAAATTTTATCTTTACAAATCGATAGTGTTTCATGTACCGGATCGACCACGGGATTAAAACGATTAAAATTTAGCGGTGTATATCCTAAAACATATTAAAATTTTCAAGTTCTATGAGTAAATCATACTAACAAAACCATCTTATTTTCAACTGTCAAAAATTCAACGACGGTGTACTTACACGACTGATCCTACTTTTCTTCTGTTCCTGTTCGCTATGGTACTTCTGGAAGTATTGTGGATCGTAGCTGGCGTTCTTGGTGACTCCGCCGACGTAACCACAGTGGTATTCGTTGTTCAAGTCTGCATGATCGTAGATGTAGTGGTTTGATTGAATTTCGGGTCCTGAGAAAGAAGAAAATCATTAGAAAATGATATGATATGATATGCCACAACTATGACACAACGTCGTCTAGTCCCAAGTTAAGCAGAGCTTGTTTTATGAGTACTAGACAATTGATAAACATACTTAAATATTTTTAAATACATACATATTATAGATAAATTACACCCAGACACAGAACAAATGATCATGCTCAGCACACAAACATTTGTCCTGGGTGAGAATCGAACCCACGACTTTCGGCATAGCAGTCAGGGCCACTAACCACTATACCAACAGGCCAGTCATGTATTTGTTACTGCTGGATTTGGATTAGTTGATAGTAACTAACTGAGGAGTTCGTTCTACATCAGCAGAAGAGCTCAGGTGCGGAGTTTAATAAATATTTAAAGGGGGCCATACCACAAACGTGATTTTTTTTGCCATTTTTTGCAGTGGACGGTACGGAACCATTCGTGCGCGAGTCCGACTCCCACTTGGCCGTTTTTTTTTATGTAACAATATATACAGGCATTCTTTTTTGTCAGCTAACAAGGTAAGAATAAATCAGTTTCGGAAGCATACCTTCAGCAGGCTCGATGTATTTCATACTGTCTCCATCGTAGACGATCCCTCGGACGCCATGACAGGTGGACACCGCCACCCTTGAGCCAGGCTTGCCTCGGACCGTCCCTGAGTATTGACATAAGTCTATTTCCTGAAATATGACAGAGAGAATTTAGATAAAAGTAAAGGTTACAAAAGTCGATTGCAGACAAAACTCTTTTTATACAACACTAGCTTTTGCCCGCATCTTCGCTCGCGTAGGTACCTATATAAAATATAGCCTATGTCACTCAGGAATAAAGCAGCTTTCTATTGGTGATAGAATTTTAGCAATCGGACCAGTACTTCCAGAGATCCTCCTACAAACAAAAATACAAAAAAACAAACTTTACCTCTTTATTATATTACTAGCTTTTGCCCGCGCGGCTTCGCTCCCGCTCTTCCCTACTTCAGCCTACTATACCCTACTCTACCCTACTATACCCTACTCTACCCTACTCTACCCTACTCTACCCTACTCTACCCTACCCTACTCTACTCTACCCTGCTCTACCCTCCTCTACCTTACTCTACTCTACTCTACCCGTGAGTAGGGTAACCTACCCTACTCTGCTAGAGTAGAGTAGGGTAGGGTAGAGTAGGGTAGACCCTACTCTACCCTCCTCTACCTTACTCTACCCTACACTACCCTAATTTTCATTTTTTTTTCCATAAGAACCTTCTCCTCATAATAACGAACACAACAAAAAAAAAAATAGCGAAATCGGTCCAGGCGTTGTTGAGTTATGCGCTTACCAACACATTTTGCGATTCATTTTTATATTATAAGAAGATAGATAATATGTGTAGATTATTTTTAGTTTATGCGAAACCTAAATATAGTTTGTTCAGAATCAGTAACTGAATGGATTCCAATAGTTTTCACACCATGTTATACTTTTTCCCAAAAATATTTAAAAAGGTCACAAGTTGGGCACCACCGACACTAAGTACAACACAGGTCACGGCAGTTCATAGCGGGTATTAGGCACCAGCAACAGCGATGCAAGTGCTAAACAACACCTCAGACGCCTGGATGGCCCGGTGACTATGTATTTTTGCTGGCATAACAAGCTTTATAACTTTGTGATGTTTCATGATACAGTTATGAAATTTTGTACATAGATTCTTTACATAAAAATACTAGACACGTGTTTTGGCCTTCGCATATACTAAAATTAACCTTTCAATCGTGGAAATTACAGACACAATAGAAAAACAATAGGTGCGCGAACGCCGGCGTTGGGGTTTAATGAATTGTTGTATAGATGGGAAATCATTAAGGCCCAAGCGCCCGAAAAGTGCCATAAAACAGTGACTTTCTGAAGCCTACTCCACGGTAACGGCCAGGTTAATAGGTTTGAAAAAAATATATGTTCATTATAGATTCAGGAACAACATTATCAACATTTGATTTTTTCGTGCTAATACTTTTGTCTAAAAAAAATATTTAGAAATTTCGCAACGTTTCGCAACTTTTTCCTACTCCTTCGAAACGGCTTGGATCTTTAGAAACATTTTTACACATAAAAATTGGTGGTTAAATATTCTTCAAAGTGAACATTGCATATGTAAATAAATCAATATTTCGCAAAGAAAATGGATTTAAAGTCAGCCGCGCGCTTTCCGGGCGCTGTTGGCCGCAAATAAATGCACTGATTTGGGTACTGCCGCCTAGGCGGGTGCGAGAGGTGCGTCCACATTATTTTTGGCCAGATGGTTCAAGGAACTATAAGCCTTAACCTTTAAACCACCAACGTCGAATATATCCGACAAACACTCCCGTAATTAATTCGCCAGGGTCGCACATCCACGGCAAAATACTCTATCTCGTCAGCTCTTCTGTCAACTATGGGGATTGGAGAGCTAAACGAGGTGGAGTAGCCAGTCACACACGACCCTGGCGAATAGGACACCAAAACACTCGTCGGATCAATCCGAAGCAAGCGGTTAAAGGGTTAAATAACTCCTTCCATTCTAGGTAGAGCAAGCTTTTACTGACTAATGGCGCCTTCGAATTAGCTGCAAAGTCACGCGCGACAGCAGCGCGGCTGCAGCGTTGCCGCTACGCTGCTTTGTTACTCTAAGTTACGCGAGGCGAGACGGCAGCGCGGCTGCAGCGTTGCCGCCACGCTGCTTTGTTATTCTAAGTCACGCGAGACGGCAGCGCGGCTGCAGCGTTGCCGCCACGCTGCTTTGTTATTCTAAGCTACCTTCTGAACTATGAAACTCCGTCGGCGAAGCGGCAAAGTCGTGTCGTTGCTTCGTCAACAGCCTTTCATAGTTTTGTACAATTACCGGCACGGATCTTGAGCGCTCGGCGTCAGAGTGGGGATCGCTTTGCGTATTCCATACATTGGCGAGCCAATCGTCGTCCTTATTAGATACACGCAGCAAGCGCAGGGAACGAATCACGAGTGACGTCTATGACACGATGGCGCAGCGAGCCAATCACTGACACTCCCCGCCCCCGCGTCTCACTTCGCACCACTAAAGAGACCGAATATTTGACTTCTGCGCAAGCGCAACTTGAAGCCAGCGCTCAAGATCCGTGCCGTAAGCTTCACGCAGGCGTACACCAAGCGTATAATGACGAATACGCGTCTATAGACAGTGGGCCTCAGTCGTTAAAGTCACTTGTGTTTAGTAACTTGAATCAGCCATTGTTCTTGTCTCATGGCCTTAAAAAAGCCTATGAAGGAAACATCATAAAGTTAAAAGGCACTTTCAAACTCATAATCAACCAACCTTGGCTGACCATAAATTGATGTCGCAAGTTCACAGGTGAACGATTCTTACGGTAACCATGGAAAATGATTGTCCACGGGGAAACCATCAAAATAATTACGGTACTAACCGTTCATCTGGGCTCTACTTACTTACTTACTGACTTAGTGATTGAATATTGATGAATCTTTTATCCACGGTATGAGCTTAAAACCTCAGATACGTTGAGGCTTTATTCTTTTACCGAAAGAAGAATTAAAGGATATTCTAGGGGAATTTAAAGTGAAACTAGGTACAGGAATAGTCTTAAAAGAAAAGTGTGAATGCAGAAAATTATTCTTCCGGTATAAAAAGTAATCTATTTCCTGCTCAAAGACATTTTCTACCCGTGTGCTAAATTTCATTCAAAAATTCCTTTAGCCTAGGAATAGGCTCATATTAATCTAGTGTGCTTCGCATCAACGATTGCATCAATGCTTACCATCAGGTGGGATCGCAGTCAAGCACTAGTTTATATTATTATTCCATTATTATTATTATTATTATTATTATTAAAAAAAGAGCCTTTTGAGCGGGACGGAGACATAAACATACATAAACACATACAAATTTTCGCCTTGTATAATATTTAGTGATAAATAGGTACAAAGTAATTTTTCCAACTTACCTCTTTCTTAGGTTTATATACAACAGTCTTGCCGTTCTTCTGGTACCTAAGTACATGGTTCTCTGTGACTAGGTCCTGGTTCAGTCTCAGGTCCAGGATGTACTCCTGCCCGTCTATGGGGACCGTTATTGTCACCTCGGAGTGATGTGCACCGCTCTGAAACAGATGGTTGAGGATTAAGATTTTAATTTCAAGATGTATCTATTGGCTAAGTAATAACAGCTGCATAAGTCAATCTTCATTGTAGACGTGGACTTGCTGACGCCTTGTGTAATAACCGTTGTGCTTTGTCTGTACCGAACAAAAGTATTTCTATTCAATCAATCTATTCTACGAGCAATGGGTAGCTCGCTGTCCCACCGTCCAGTAAGCATCCAGATCGCGTCCGAGTCGTCATCGTGTCTTGTTCCATTCGTGCCTCATAGATATGTCAGCAAAACCGTAGGGGTAAGAGCAAAGGGCTGAAGTCTACTGGGGCCATAGATCGACTTCTGAAAAGGAAACCCGTGGTCTTAGAACGCAAAGGGCAACTGGGTGGGTCTTAGTCATTAAAGTTTGACTCTTCTCGCTTAACCTAGAGTGAAAAGAATAATTTGATGTTTTCCCACCCTAAAAAAGAGAGAGGACCTCTGGTACTATTCTTTAAGAAAACAGCCTTGAGCGCAGCGCTGGCCGCGATGACGAAATCCAAATAGGTTCATTGGATTAACAATCCAATGTATACGAGCCTTAGATTGTTAATCCTATGTTTTTGGATTTCGTCGCTGCGATCAGCGCTGCCCTCAAGGCTGTTTTCTTAGAGAATAGTACTGCAGGTATTGTGAAGGGAATATTTGTCTGTTTGGAAAAAGAGATCTGATATCGATGAGGTCTGACTTGAGAATGAGAAAAAACATTAACATAGTTAACTCTAGAGTCAGAATACTCTTCATAACCAACAACAGTAACATAATTTAAACGAAACCGTTAAGTACAAGCGTTAGCTAAAAACCCAATGCTAAACGCATTACCATAAGTGGAAGGTTCGCATTACCTTCGCTCATGCATCGCGTGTAACACCGTAAAGGAACACCATCACTTCACAATAAAACTACGGAATACCATTTGGAACGGAAATTAGACATGCTGCTGACCTCTGTCACCCTAGTAGCTGTTCCGAGTCCACCGGAAATATTGCTGTTTTCTAACGGTTCCGTTGATTGTTGGCCATTATTTTATGGTGACTAATATCTGAGGAGTCGGCTGAGGAGGTGGATAAGAAAAAAAAAATTGATAGGCTCGTGCTTGACCATCTGACCTTTTATTTTTCCGATGGGAAAAATCATCCTATGACAACCCCCGCTCTTGGGCGGAGCGGGAGATAGTGTCAGACTCTTACTGACTAAAAAACCCATCCCGTTCCTTCAAGCCTTCATACCGGGGCTCGAGCGCCCTTTCGGATAACCCTGGCCCCAGTAGGCTTCGACCCGGCTGGGCCCCTGCTGTTGTTGACAACTCCTTGAGGCGCGCGGGAACAGCACGCGCCGTCGACGACTTGGGCTTGGTCCGGACAGTTACCGGACGGCCGGACAGCGAGCTACCCATTGCTTACTGTCCGCAAGCCCGCGCCTACGGTGGCCGGAAATCGGGATCAGTATCCCGGCGCCGGCGGCGGCGGCGATAACGCCGTTGCCTGATGCGTTCGGCCTCCTCCTTTGCGAGCATTACTGCTTCGCAGAAGTCGGCGACCGGCTGCCACTCCTCCTCGCTCCGGACCATGGCCTCAACCAAGGCCCGGCGCAAGAGGTCTCCGCCGCCGATCGCCCCCACGAGGGCACGGAGATGCTCCGCCCAAGCGGGGCACACCTCGACTGTGTGCTCCACCGTGTCCTCCGGGCATTCCGCACAATGGCGACACCCGGGCGTCACTTCCGCTTTAATTTGGAACAGGAACCTCCCGAACGAACCATGTCCGGAGAGCTGCGTCATGCGGAAGGTAAGGACGCCGTGAGGTCTTTCCAGCCACGCCTCAAAGAGGGGACTTACCGCCAAAGAGGGGACTTACCGTGACCATCTGACCTGATGGTAAGCGATGATGTGGTTGACGATGGAGCACACTTGCCTAGAAGTAACCTATTCACTCTTGACTTAAAAACCCCAGGTTGTAGCTATAAAGAAACATAGACTCCACTCCATGCTCCTTCCTTAGATATATATGTTACGGCTAATACCCGAAGTGCGGCTACACCTAGTTTTAGCCGGTTAGAACTAGGTGTAGCCACTTACTCTTGGTTAAACCTAGTACGAGCCGATTGTTTTCGGGTAAAACTAGGTCTAGCCTTCATCATGCCGGCTACAACTAGGTCCAGCCATTCCCTGTTGGATAAAACTAGGTCTATCCGATATCATTCCGGCTAGAACTAGGTCCAGACAATCAGACAATTGGCTGTACATAGTTGTAGCTGGCATGCTATCGGCAGAGCTTTTTTAGATATTAAAAAAACATCCAATGAAAAGAAACGTAGAGAGTTTTTTTATTCTTATAAATCACATTGTAATAATTAACACAAATTATTAGGAGTACAATTTTTAATATAATAGGAACAATCAGGAACATTTTTTTAACAACAGACAATATGTAGTTGCATATTATAATTTAAAGAATGTTATTATAATTATAAATCACACTTTTTTAGAGTAACACAAACTATTTATTAGAACAACTTAAACTTGAGTGACATTTTGAGTTGCACAAAATACCAGCAGCTTTGCAGAGGCACTTTTTGTTGCCACATTTGGTTTTACAGTGGCATCTTTTATAGCCTTGCCCACCAGAGGTCGATTGTGCATTGGCTATTTGGCGTAGTGATTTCTTTTCGGGTGAAACCATGTCAATATCTAAAAATTTTGAGTTACACACAGTGAACTGATTTCTTGAAAATAGTTCTGTTATAGTGCCGTATTTGTTTCCTAATTTGTATAACCCCTTGTCGTTACATTCAAGTACAACCATTAACACATTGGGAAAGTCGCCTCTACCTCTGTCCACGTCAGGAATTTTTACTCGGACTGTATCAAGAATAGAATAGAATAGCATTTATTCGGCGCAAGCAACACAATATACAACAACATAAAATAATAATAGGAAAAGAGTACAGACATACAATACAAGTTGCAGTGACTGTATCACCGACTTTACATGGGGGAAACTTTTCATTTGATGAAGCCGTCATTTTTATAGCTTGTTTTACCAAACCTTCCTGTGCGCCTTTCCTGTTAGTGTCAATTTTTAGTTTCTTTTCACACAGCTTACATTTTTTCTCCTCATTCTGGTCACAGAGCCCGCAATATGTCATTTCGATTTCTTTCTGGCAACTTCCTGATGTTGATGGCTCATTCTCTTTTGATGGCTCATTTTCTTTAGTAGCTTCGTCACTCTCATCATCAACTAACTCTCTAAGAATTTTCTCAAGATCTTCCTCACTTTCTATATTTGCAAGGACTTCAGGTGGTAGATCAGATGATTTCAGCCCGACCTTTACATCAGAACCGAACATTGCCTGGTACGGCGATCTTTTAATTCCGTGATGGTAAGCTCTATTTTTCATTAGCTGAATAAATCGTAAGCCTTCTGACCATTTTTGGCAGTTCTCGTCAGCCATCCAAGTCATAAGCATTTTTTCGATGTCTTGATTGGCACGTTCAACACTACCTTGTGACTGGCTGTGTCGTGGTTTCCCATGCACAATCTTCAAACCTGGCCACATCTGCGTCAAACTTTCCACAACTCGATTCGCGAACTCTCTGCCATTGTCGGATTGAAGTATTGATAGTAGAGGATACGGTTAAGAACGACCTTCACCGGTTTGTTTAATGGATGAAACGTATTTTATGATAAATTTAGTATATTAAAGAATATAACGCGGGTGGGTTGCCTGAGAAATTCCTGGCCAAACAGTTTTTTTTTTTTTTTTTAAATGCACCGGTGTGTTTAACGAATAAATTTAATACTAACCGAAAGAGTGAAGCCTTTAGAACATAAAAATGTTGGGTTGCCTATTTGTTTCCTGGCATAACTATGGGTTGCCAGGTATAAACAGGTATGTATAAACAGGTGTGTTTATTTTGATATACAACAAATTCTATATCAAAATAAACGCTGTTTCATTACGAATACGTTGTTATAGTGTTGTCTGCAAAAAAATCTGGTATGAATAACGGTTGTGCATTTTTCTATAAAAAAAGTAAATTTTCAATTTTTAATTAATAATAGTCTGGCCAGGAATTTCTTAGGCAACCCACTCGCGTTATATTATTTAATACAATAAATTTATCATAAAATAAGTTTCATCCATTAAACAGACCGGTGAAGGTCGTTCTTAATCGGATCTTAGACTATGAGGGTGATCCAAAGATACAAAATATATCAAGTAATTTCTTTGATACTTCTTCCGCAGTCTTACTTTGTAACGGATGAAGTTGTACGAATTTCGTGAGGTGGTCCTGATAAACTAGTATAAACTTGTAGTCACCATCTGGGTTTGTCTGCATGTCTATCAAATCTACTTGGCAACGGCTGTTTAGCTCGCTGGATAAAATAGGCTTTACAAAAAGGCCTTTTTTGGTAGATTTTTGTTTCATTTGACATGGCTTACATAAACGAAGATACAAAAGAATCGCCTCCTGAGTAATATTTGTATACTTCTTTTTAGCTTCTGCAACCATTCTGTTTCTTCCGCCGTGCCCAACACACAGATGTATTTCATGAAGAACATCAAACAAGTCTTCATTCTTGACAAAATATTTGATATTTTCGGAATTTTCGGTGCTCGACACAGGAGAAATTAACTTTTCGATGTCGCCAATACAACAAACATCGAAGCGCTTCAAACGGCGATATTGTAACGTAGAACGTTTCGTGGATATTTTGGCAGCTTTAACGTCTTCTATAAACTTGAAATACTGCACATCATTCATATAGCTTTGATTTTCACCATGTTTTGTGGCTAATAAACACTGAAACTGTTCCAAAAAACTTGACTTCATAGTCTGTAGGTCTTCATTCATAGCCATTCTGAATTCGAACGTATAAGTGCGCAAAAACAAGAAAGTACGTCTGTTTTGTACAACGGCACAACGCGTACTAAACTCAAAGCGCAAGGGCAAACGCGGGTGTACGGGAGGCGGGGCGGCAGGGGCGCGCGAGCGCGACGCGTCTCGCGTGAGCCAGGCGCCTGTTACTTGTTTCAACTTGTTTGCATCTAGTTTTATCCAACAGGGAATGGCTGGACCTAGTTGTAGCCGGCATGATGAAGGCTAGACCTAGTTTTACCCGAAAACAATCGGCTCGTACTAGGTTTAACCAAGAGTAAGTGGCTACACCTAGTTCTAACCGGCTAAAACTAGGTGTAGCCGCACTTCGGGTATTAGCCGTAACATATACATATTTGGAATGGAAGTTAGACATGCTGCTGACCTCTGTCACCCTAGTAGCTGTTCCGAGTCCACCGGTAACATTGTTGTTTTCTAACGGTTCTGTTGATTGTTGGCCATTATTTTGTGGTGACTAATAGTTTTGTATTTGTTTGAGGGGTCGGCTGAGAAGCTGGATAAGAAACAAAAGATTTTTTTCAAATTTGACAGGCTCACGCTTGACCACTATCTGACCTGATGGTAAGCGATGATGTGGTCGACGGTGGAGAACGTTTGGCCTAATCACTCTTGAGTTAAATACTCCTAGACTTTAGCTATCAGTACCCTTAGCCAAGTTGATAATCTGCAATCGTTAACGCTAGTAGAAAACTTCAAATGTACGGGAATGACGTCATCTCAACGCTCAGTCTCGTGGTAAGAACAAAAGTATCTGGGGCGTGGCCAACTCGAGGCGTTCGACGCAAGAGAAACAGTAGTAACTTGGCTAGGGTGGCAGGAAACCCAAACACCAGCATCGGCAGGGAATAACACCAGTAACAGTGATGTGCTCGCATAATGGCAACTAGAATTAGTTCGTCTATTTCTTAGATATAATACAATGTTTTAATACCAGGTACCAGTATGGATGTCATACTACTGAGTACCAGTATTTTACCTCCAGGCTTCCCAAACCCTGTCGTCATGTACACGCAACTCATCATCTCCCTAGTGTTTACGCTACTGGCTTGAGATCAGCTTCCAGTCTAACCCATTAACAACGTAAATATTCAAACGATGCAAATCATCAAAACATTGTACCTTGACTGATATTTGAGAAAAGTGATGAAGATTACAATGGCACGGTTCCAAAACATGATAATAACCGTAATAATAATCTACCAGCAATTAAAATCATATCTACATATATTTTCACAATCGCAGATTCATGTTGGTTAGAACAATATTTATGGTTCTAAAATAAAACTACTAATACATAAACCAATAAGCTAACAAAGACTGACTTGTGTCTATAAAGCAGATTTTCAAAGCAATTACGAACGAAGATTTTGTTGTTCACACTTTGCTGGAAAATCCGGCAATTAAAATCATATCTACATATATTTTCACAGTCCCATGATTCATGATTTGCAGCGATTAGAACAATATTTATGGTTCATAAACTAGAAATACATAGTTCTAAGTTAATGAAGCTGACGTGTGTTCTAAAGCAGATTTTCAAATCAACGAAATATGAAACGTAGATTTGCTATTTATGAGAGTTTCAAAGAGTTGACAAATCATGCTTAATGGATTTGGGACCAGACGAAACATTGTCAATATTGTTTCTTCTCATCAGGGAATATTACAAATAGACAGCCTTTCTTACAATCTAAAGCCTTGATATCTAAATACTAAAGAGCCGTAGCCTATGCTAGACTCCCTTGGGTAGCCTAGGGTCAAGCTTTGTTGTTTTCTATTAAATAAGCTAGCTTTAGATTTACTATCTTTTGTCGCAGCCTTGCCAGGCATCGGCACTAGTAAACCCCGTCCGTTTGCTGATCTCTTTTTCATCTTTTTGATTTCATCAGGGACATGGTTTATGACTTCAATGTCAAGTAGATGTTTTTATATTGTGTTCTATGAGTGTCTTACTGTATCTCTCGTCGTCGATATTTCTCTTTTCGTTCTGCCATGATGTACAATAGGCTGAACCAGTCTGTGCTTGTTGAAATCTAAGGCTGGTGATCCTGAAACAATGAGAACATGATATTAGTTTAGTCATTTGAGGTCCGCGTTCACTACTAAATCATCGGGAACATGCTATCTACTATTTTCTACGAATAGATACGCTATTGAATAAAATACGTGGTCGCTGAATACAAATCCAACGGGTGCCAAGTGAAAAAAGTTCTGCAATTTTACGATTACTTTTCACTTTTCGTTTCGGCTGTCACATAGACATATATATTGGCGAGCATACAAGTATATACATTTCTATGAGTGAATGCTGTATTATATGCCCTATCGTCTTCAGCAGTCGCCAACTAGGCGTTTCGGCGCTGTAAGCTGACAAGATCACACCTTATTTACCTACGGAAGTGGTAGAAGCTAATTCCTGGCCGGAAAGTGTATGGTTAGATAATTATAAATTATTATTCATATTTCCCGTTTCCCCGTTAACGAACACGAAGGCGAGATTAAAGATAGGAGCAAAAGGCACAGGAAACACATTCACTTTGCCAATAGTGATTCATTAGTAGAATTTTAATTTGCATACACCATTGTACCGTTACCGCGAAGTCTTTGTTTTAAAACCGTGAAGGAATGGTGGATGATGTTGATATGCAGTTTTTCTTTTTAATTTATGCTGTAGGTATTCTTTTGTAATCGTTTTGATAATCTCTCTAACCAAATGTATCTTTTGATGTGTTATATGTATTTTCTATTCCAGTTCCGAAAGTACGAAACTTCCGATTGATTTTGCACCTCCAATTCCGATTTTGGTTTCGACTTTCGATAAATTTTATCTTAGAAGTTCAGGGCCTAACACACTACGCGTTATTCAGCACACGATATTCAGACTCGTCTTATTGTTCATTCGTAGTGAGACAGTCTGACCCTTATTACACTACGCGACATCGACTAAGACTGTCTGTATATCGAGTGGTGTAATAGGGCCTATATATCGGAGGTAGGAGGAATCCTCCCTCCCCCGTCTTCTGTCGATTACTCTTTCACTTGTTTTGTTTTGTCTTTGGAATGTTGTGAATTTGCACTTAATTTATACTTAAACTTGTTTTTTATTAGTTCCAGTAGTGTTTGATTCGTTTTTGGTTTCGATTCCGGTTCGGATCTAACCACTATAGTACCTACATCTTTAGTATGGATGGATACTATTTATATCTTCTTAGAATGGTCCAAACAACCGGATGACTTGTGCGAGTTAAAATTTTTGAGAATACACCCACGATACAGGACTAAATCCTAGTGTGGACTAACGTCTTTTTTTTAAATATTGTTCTAGTGCTCAAAAAAAAATCCAAGGCAGACTTGTAAATAATAAAGATTAACATTTTAGTGTTTCCTTCCACGTTTTGGATAAACCTACACAATTGATATCAAATATCCGTTTCAGTGCTATAATTAAATACTTTATTTGGAATTTATGTGAAGCATTATTATTTTCCTCTAACAATGAGTAATGTACAAATGCTAATGCTGTATTATGTTTTTATTAATTTGCTTCGTTTGTGTTATCTTTCTCTCTCTACCTATCCTTTTCCCATTTATGTTGGGGTAGGTCAGACCGAATAATATAAAAGTTAAAGTGATGAAGCATCCCGGAGGTCACGACCCTCAGCATTGAGGAATACGACGCAAGGGGGAAGAGGTCAGACCGAATCGGACGCAAATTGGTAGGTCTAGGTAACTAGCTGTGTCCACTGTGGGTGGTATTCGCGCCTCATAGAGATGCTAGCATGATTGACGGGGCCAATGAGAGCCGATGCCTGACAGGCGTGTTTGTTCAAGAGAGTTACAGCAGACCTAGAACGCAAAGAGCAACTGGAGGAACAGAGTGGGTTTTAGGTAGTAAAATTTTGACTCTCTCGTTCTCTTGCTCTCTAAGCGGTAGAACTTATTTGATCTACCAGCTAAAAAACATACAAACTATTGATAAACCCAGAAAAGACCGTGAATCCAATAAAATCTTCATTCACACACATCATTAAAACCAATAGACGTTCTATTATAAGATCGCGACAGGTTTCCTCATAAAGCGCACAATGATGCGCGTGCGCCTATCGCGTTGACCAGTCACGTGGCGGACGAAATTATAGCTAGGTTAGATCAACGACCGCCTTTTATTGCTATACTGGGCGGGTCACTTGATCCGCTCCTGACTCGAATGGTTTGTACCACGTCTGTACATAGTTTCATAGAACGGGTTGTTTTGCACTTGCACCCAGTTGTTTGCTGACGCCTCATACCCGCTATGACCTGCCGTGACCTGTGTTGCACTTAGTGTCGGTGGTGTCCAACTTTAAATATTTTTGGGAAAAAATATAACATGGTGTAAAAACTATTGGAATCCATTCAGTTACTGATTCTGAATTTGAACATACTATTCAGGTTTCGCATGAACTAAACATAACATTGTTATATATTTTTTATTACATGGATAGAATATTCCAGATACGGATGTATGAACATGTGGAAATAACATTAATTTGGTACAAAAAATTAGCAATTAAGTAGTGCAATTAATTACGGACATGCGTAATGTTTTTGGAGTTGCCATAATTCAAAATGGCGTTAGTTTTTTGTCGGTCTGAGCTGTAACGTGTATTAAAAATGAAACCGTTTTCATCCGGTTTTTTGCAGCACAGTCATCACTCTCACTTTAGTCCTATTTGTACATAAATTGTAGTCGAATGAGAACAACATGTTAAGATGAACACGACTGTAATATTTTTTCACGAGGTCCTCGCTAAACCAAGATTGCTCGGAAAATAAAGTCGCATTTAGACAAAGTTTTTTTGGCAAACTCAAAGCATCTACTTGATGAAGACAGAACTCTATGGAGACATTCCATGGACACTCTTTTAAATAATTTTATGTATTATGAAAATTCTAGTCAGATATTTCCTGTCGCTTCTATATGCGTGGAAAATGTGAACAAATTTAAAAATTCAAAATATTTAAATTAGCTACGAGTTGATAAGGCTGCGAAATTCTTTGAAAGAGCTACCGCGGCCGTGGAACGCAAAGGGCAGCTGAAGGAGAACAGGTGTGTGTGTCACGGGCTTGCGGACAGTGAGCAATGGGTAGCTCGCTGTCCGGCCGTCCGGTAACTGTCCGGACCAAGCCCAAGTCTTCAACGGCACGCACTGTTCCCGCGCGCCTCAAGGAGTTGTCAGCAACAGTAGGGACCCAGCCGGGTCGAAGCCTACTGGGGCCAGGGTTATCTGAAAGGGAACTCGAGCCCCGGTATGAAGGCTAGAAGGAACGGGGTGGGCTTTTAGTTAGTAAGAGTCTGACACTATCTCCCGCTCCGCCCAAGAGCGGCGGTTGTCATTGGATGATTTTTCCCACCATAAAAAAGGTGTGTGTGTCACAGTTTTAGTCAGTAAAAGTCTGACACGTCCTCTCGCTTTACTTAGAGCGGGAGCTGTCATTTGATGATTGATTACCCGCCTCTAAACAAAAGAAGCCACATTAGTATTTTATGCTGTAAGTACTTTGATGTGGGTTAATACATCAATGGCTTACAGTAAAAAAAGACAGTAAAGTGAACCTCAGGCTCAAGACATTCAACAGTGAACTATAAAATAAATTACTTTTAGCAAGTATTGACAAAAACGTCGCGAGCGCACCTCGCTCCACACAACACAAAGACACATTGTTGTCGCCTAAAATGGTGTCAGTAGCACTGTTTGGGCACTTCTCTGTAGATTTTATCTTTGAAATAAAGAAGCTGTATATTATACTGTGGTAGATAAAGATGTTTTTTGTTTAGCTTTGACCATGGTCTGTGGTGATAGAAGCAAGTGGTCTAACCTCCGATTTCTGATTGAAACATTTGAAGACGAGTATTTCTTAAGCTATATTTTAGCCCGAAAACTTATCAAAATTTGCTATTTAAGGGTGCTTTTATTATCGTGCGATTTCATCAAGCATTCACAAAATTTCATAATGCAAAAGAACGCATCCATATCATCGCATAGTATGAAATGGACATGGGGGTTAAGCATTGCGAGATCAAAACCACACGATATTAAAAACACCCGAAGTAGAGTTTTAGACATGCTTAACTTAAAATGCTCCATTAAGAAACTCAAAAAAAAAAGAATATAATATGACGAGGTGGTGTTTTTTGTTAGTCAGATGAGATCTACAAAACCTGAGAAGCAGTTTGCTTTGAAAATTGAGCATGTGACTCACAAAAGACGTTTTTAAGAATAGTTGGTATGAAACGACATATTCCTGAAACGGATCCCAACGTCAATAGATTCCAGTTTGAAGTCCATTTAGCAGGATTAGTCAAGCGTTACCGTACTGACACCATAGCCCTACTGAAGGAACACAGGAGGGTTTTAGTCGATAAAAGTCACTCCCTCTCACCCCACTGAGAGCTGGAGCTCCACTCAGAGGTGGAGCATTCATTTGATGATTCACAACTTAAAAAAAAAAAGTTCAAGCCCATTACCACAGAATCCATTACTTATAGCGTTCGGAAGTAATAATCTAGCATACTTTAATCTACCCAATTTTATTACTTTAAAATTATTGGATAATAAAATTAATCCATTTTCGTCAAGATCAAGAGTGCAGTACTTAATTGGACCGGATGTAACGCCGTCAGAATAAAATGAAATCGACTTGGACATACTAATTACTAATTATTTAGAACTGAGCAACAAGCCTCGGATAACTCGAACGCTTACACCAGTTGCAGCAGTGGTTCCAAACCTTTTTGATCGGGGACCGTTTTGGTTTCTTTGTTAGCAGAGACTATAAGTTCAGAAGAAAATTATCTTCATGTATACAAAATAATTGATTATAGTCAGGGCCGGTTTATGCATTTCGGGGCCCCTAGGCAATGCACGTCTCGGGGCCCCCCTACCCTCTTCCAACTTCTTAATTTATTTTGTGTCTAACACAAATTTATTCCTAATTACGTTGTTTTTAGGGTTCCGTAGTCAACTAGAAAGCCTTATAGTTTCGCCAAGTATGTCTGTCTGTCTGTCCGTCTGCGGATAAGCACTAGAAAGCTGAAATTTGGTACCAATATATATGTATATCAATCACGCCGACAAAGTGGTTTTTGATTTCAACACTAATGTATGATATATTGTTGGATACGTATTTAAAAATGAATAGGGGTTCACTCAAATCATTTTTCGATAATGTCAATATTTTCGGAAATAATCGATCCAAAAGTAAAAAAAAATGTGTGTGTGTGTCCCACTCTAACTTTTGAACCATAAGTTTAGAGAATATAAAAAAAGATCTCAAAAGTCCAACTTTATTAAGTCAAAGTCAAAGCCATTTATTTGCATTAAATGCGGTACAGGAGATGGTGACTCAATGTAATAGTGCAGACACATTTTGCCATGAGTTGGCATGCAAATATTAAAATATGTTATATGATGCTCATAGTAAGCAAAACCACAATATTTGACACAAAATTTCCTTTTAAGAAAAATATTAAACCTAATGGACAGTAAGTAAGTAAAAATGTATTTGTTTAAACATGGTGTATATGATAATGCAAGATAATAATATAAAATAAGTTCTGGCATGTAATATATTATTTTTTTAAATATTGTTTATTACTAAAAAAAAAACTTTACACAAATTAACAATTAGAATTATTTTAAACCAATATTAAGTTTATAAACTATCACAAAATTAAATAACAGACTTTAAAATATAACATACTTAACACAACAATTTAAATTAGACGCAATTTGGCTTAGTAACAACATAAAAATGCAGTGGGTCTTGCAACAGCAAAACAGTACCAAAACGATCTGCAACACGTTTCTGTAATGATAGGATTGACAAGAACCTTTTTTGAGAAATTCGGTCAAAGAATAAAAACTATGTGAGATGAGCCACTTTTTAGTAGGTAGTTACTTTGCAAAATTATCCGTAAGGAAGGTCAGTTATAAAATTTGGTATAGAGTTATAAATAAGTGGAGCCATGTACACACAACTACGTCTAAATAATTCAATTTTTGGTACTGGCAAATGGTAGTGCGTAACTTTTCGTTTTTTATTATTGTTGTTTATTTCAAATATTGAGGAATTAGTTTGAACAAATTTAGCGATTTATATATGTATATAAATACAAGGAACTGTGAGAAGGTGGTGTGATTTATACACTGGTCTGCAAGAATCAGTCCACTCCATGTTGAAGATTGCACTTTTTAGGAAAATTATTTTTTACTTGATGGGTTGAACAGTTGTACAAAATAATTTCTGACCTAAGTTTATAATTTAACCGTATAAGCAAGCATTTTTTAAATTTAATTTAAATATTTTATTATTCTGAACGTATCTTCTTTCAAATAAAAAAAAGAATTATTAAAATCGGTTCACGCAATCCAAAATTACCACCGAAAACCCAACCTACATAACCCGCTAATGAAAAATCGTGTTTTATTAACTCTATCTGTTGACCGCTTTTCGCATAATCTAATGCTAGGATTGCTAGTTAAATGTCATGTCATCAAAATTACAAATATTTTTTTTTTACTGTTTATGAAACAGTCTGTTTTTTTTCCTTAAGCGCGGGGCCCCTGAACCTGGCGGGGCCCCTAGGCAGTTGCCTAAAGTGCCTAATGGATAAAACGGCCCTGATTATAGTAGATTCTATCAACTAATTATTTATTTATTGAAACATGCATTGCACAATTTTAATTAGATAAATAAAAATGTTTCGTGTAATTGGGTTTAATTATATTATAAGTATAACACTTAATTAAAGGGAACTCCTGTGTGATTAAAGGCCTTCTCCAGACCAGATCATTTTTTCTATCTTGAGCTCCCTTCCCTTCATCCAGCTCTCGCCAGCGACAGCTCGGATGTCATCCGTGTGTTAGTACCGGGTAGCTTATTTTTTATTATCAACCAACCAACGATGCGGATGAAACCGCGGGAGATAAAAAAAAATTTGTAACACAAACTTCAAATCCTGTAGCTCACCTATTCTTTAGAATCAAAAGTTACGTGCATTGTTATAGAAAATACATTTCTGATAGAAACTTAAATAAAATATATTCTTATCTACTTTTCGTTAGTATCTACTTTTCTGTTGGAAAGAAAAGTTTGATATATGTAAGACCTTTCGTGGACCATAATGTTGCCTCTTGCGGACTACCAGCGGCCCGCGGACCACAACTTGGGAACCACTGACTTAAATGGACGCTATAGTGCATGGTAGCCTTAAAACAATTTGGCATTGAGATCTTAATTATGATATCACAATTACAGATGGCATACAGACTATAGGATGTCCTACGTTTAGAACAAAGACATTGTTTGGTATGCTAGAGAGAATTAGTCATTGCTCGTAGATTTGGGTTAAACACGGATGTTTTTGTGAGAGCAGTGGTGGCCGAGTGGTTACGGCCCCGACTTACGAGTTGTAGGTCGCGATTTCGAACCCAGCCAGGCGCATTACTTTGTGTAATTTATTTCATCACGACTGCTCTCAAAACGGTGAAGGAAAACATCGTGAGGAAACCAGCATGTCCCAGAACCAAAATGATGACGGATGTTTTTCTTACGATGAAAGAGATCTTTAACATTTTATTAAGATTATATAAGAATTGGGTGGGCGCACCACCCAATTTTTTGAAGAGTAAAAAACAATTATTTGTACAAATCTACAAGTTAGTTGTTCCGGGTCTGCGTATCTTTTTCTACTTCTCTGAAAAATGCATCAAAAGGACGTCTGTAAAAAATCGCTTTTAGCGATAAGACCGCCCATTGTGACACCCTATTAATTTTTAATCCCTATTGTAATTTTATTATTGGTGTACAATCTATTTTCTATATGTATATATAAAAGCGAAATGCACTGATTAACCACGAAATCTAAGAAACTATAACACCTATTAGTAAATTTAAAATTTGACAGGTAGATCCCTTATAGGGTAGACACACATCCGCTAAGAACAGATTTTACGAAACTCCACTCTTAAGGGGCGAAAACGGGGGTCCAGTTTGTATGCAGAAACGACTTTCACGCGAGCGAAGCCGCTGGAAAAAGCTAGTTTATTATATTAACATTATACAACAATTGGTCGGTGCACTGCGTGTCGCGGGCTCGATTCCCGCCCATCTATACATCTATACATACATATAAATAAAATTGAAGTGCGTGTTTGTAATATTGAAATAACTGCTTTTTACTACATGCATATGAATATATACAATACGGTACATACACCAAAATAACATTTTTTACAATTTTTGTCTGCCTGTCTGTTTGTCCGGGCTAATCTCTGAAATGGCTGGACCGATTTTGACGGGACTTTTTCATATATAAATTACATCCAGACACAGAACAAATAACATTTGTCCTGGGTGGGAATCGAGCTCACAACCTCCGGTGTAGCAATCAGAGCCACTGACCATTAGACCAACAGGCCTGACATAACTTCATACAATTTACACATGCTTGTAATGGCAACTGAGACAAAGGGTTAACGACACTGCGTCTTGTACAAAAACGAAAATTTTAAACGACATATTCGTCTCATTTAATTAAGACTTAGCCGCTTATGTCCTAAATGGGCAAATAGCTAAATACCACACGCATTGCGCTCCCGCGAGTTTTGGGCTGGCCCAGTTAGACGGAGCTAATAATAAATAACCTTCCACCAAATAGCGTTATGTATTATATTTTTTCCTGCTTTGATATGATAATGAAATCTTTAAGTTCTGTGAAAAGAATAATAATTCTTGTCAGAACTAATAATAATAATAATTCTTTATTTCAGGCTACTATGGCCCATAAAACACTATACATAGAATAATCTTAAAAATAATAAACTAATACGAATAACATTTAATTATTAATTAAACTATCGAACTATTGCAACTGAACTGACCATGTTGGCTGTCCCTAAAATCGTTGTGGTCACTTTGCCAAAAAAGGACTATGAACATTTTTATTCCAAAAATTATTATTTTTTTTTTACAAAAATATACGACTAAAAAAAACTAAAAGTTACAAAATAACTTTCAAGTCAGTGTTTCAGGTATTGTGTTTCCGTTTTTTGACACCGTCTAACATTTCTCCTGTTTCCAAAACAGGAGAAATGTTAGACGGTGTCAAAAAACGGAAAAATCGGTTACAAATAAAGTGTAAATTGATCAATTGTGCCAAAAGAGTACGATTCTTTATTACATTAGTATCTTTCAAGTTAGTCAGACATTTTAGCACTTCGTATTTGGTACTAACAGATACTTGAATTATCACCGACGTTATCATACCTTTCATATCTTTTTGGGAAGTCCAGAAAGCACCAATTAGTTGCTAGGAAAAGCAACTCGGAAAAATCTCATGGTGGTGTGAAGACAGCGACTATCGCAACCCAGCGCTGGGTTCGCCATAATCGCAGTGCCCTCTGTGGGAAATGGTCAGAGAGGCATAACAGAGTCTTTGCTTTTCGTCTGACGTAGGACGTATTGGTTGTTTCGGGAGATTCCTACATCGAATTCGGCGAGAAGAAACCCATAGGGTGTCACTATTGTGCGGATTGCTTGGAGGACACGTCGTAGGTGGGGTGGAGGTTGGGCGAAGTACTGCTGTGTCCTCGTAGAAGTGATCGGCAGCAGCACTTCTCGCGTCCGGCCCTACTCCAGGTCATGGTCCTCACGTCTTTATTTATCTGGGTAAAAGACTCTAACAGAAGTTTTAAAGATTTTACTGCCACATGATAACTATAAAATATAATCTTTATCCTGCGACTTCAGCCTAAACCGTAAGAACTGTATTCTCAGGGGCAAGTTGAGAAGCCTGTGAAACTGCATTTATTAAAAAAATTGACATCGTATTAATGCTAGAGACTGGTTCCAGTCATTACTTCTTAAAAACATAGAATTATAGACAGTAAATACCTCTTTGTTGTTTTATTATTTTAATTTAATGAGATCAAACAAACATGATGTAAACAAACGTTTATCTTGAATGGGAAATAAATAGGTGCCAGGAAGCATATGACAATTATTACTAATGGAATTACGTTTTAATATTACAAATCAATTAGTTCGTCTATATTTATGAGCTTTTGATGTCTCTGAAGTACTTAATATTCTAATTTTTATGTTAACAGTCGTGAATAGATCGTAGAATAGAATATAAAAAAATATATAGAAAGAAATTCGTAGTTAAATAAGTATCTTTGTAGTATAACACGGAAAGACAAAAACCATTTATAGCACTGATGACTTTTTTTGAGGTGGGAATCAATAAATATTTTTTCCTGCTCTGGGTGAAGCGCACAGGAATATCAGACTTTTCACAAACCCACCCGTTTTCCATTAGTTAAGGTAGAACTACATTGCGCACACGTGTGCCACGTACGCCGATCTGGGCGCGTCGGTCTCCATATATTTTATATGGCAACTAAACTTGCAGAGCTACTTTAGAGATCCACGCAAAGCGACGCCACGCAACGCGCCGCTACGTACAAATCAGGCGTGGTTCACGTGTGCGTCGGTCTAGTGTCGTTTTCGCTTAACCCTTTGCGTTACAGCGCGAAGATAACTCTTTCGAATAGGTACCTATTGCAACATACTATTGACCTAAAGCGATAACCAAAAAAATATTTTGTTTCCTTCCCTGAAATCACTGATACTTTAACAGTGAACAATTCTTTGAATTGTTCCACTATTTCGCCACACACCACTTTCTACAAAACGTTTTTTAAAGAGAGATAAAACTGTGATCCACATCCTGTTTTTTAGGAACATAAATCTTCTGTTATCGCACCTTAACAGATTTAAAGAGATTTAGTACCGAGGTGTAAACGTGTGAAAATCAGCTTAATGTGTTATTAAGTATCTTGTTATAAATCTTAGCATATTATAAAGGTACTGGGTGGTTAGTCAAATGCCAGTTTTATGATGGATTCAGTGGGTCGGTTCAATCAGGCATGGGAAGCAATCACCTCCTGCGAAGCAGTATTGCGAGTAAAGTTGAAAACATGAAAGAAATGCACGAAAATAAAATGTCCTCACGTCCCAGACCCTGCCAGGAGATGCCTCGGGTGTTGGAATTCGCATGGCGATTCCCGGCCACCGTCGCTTAGGCGCGAGATTGCGGACATACGTAATCAAAATTACAAACAAATTGTTAAGAAAAAATAGTTTGAGCTTTGATGAGCTCTTATTTACTGTCCTCGTTTGCATAGCTCACGTAGCTCTATCGCACTAAGGTTTTCATTTGACTAAGAACCCAATTCTCCTTATTTGAAATAAACTGTACATAACAAAAACATTACATTGTCTAGACTGTTATTTGACGGTACAGCTACGCCAAATCCTGAATTTATCTCCTTGAAGTAAAAGTATCGATTAGCCTGCACTGTCCAACTAATTGGCTAATTCCTAAGGAAAAGATAGTATCGATAAGTTTAAAATTATTCTACAGACGTTAACGTTTTACGCCTCTCCAAAAGCTTAGCTGATTATATAATAAAAACACCATAAAATATTTTAAACCAAAAATATTCTCTCTCAAAAATACTCCTTATACGAATATTGGCAATCCAAAAGTTATGGCAGAGAATCTGCAATGTGCGATAACACTCAAATGCAATTGCAACTTTAAAACTGACAACATATAGTTCAAAATTGAAGAGCTTACTTTCCAGACTATGCAAATCACAGCCATATTCGATAGTCCTTTGGCTTCATAATCTAATTTGTATGGCGGAAATTGCTATGGCGTTGAAAACCATAGCAGTTCGTGCTAAATGGATTTTTTATGGACAAATGCGAGCTATGTATGTTTACCACCTCGTGACTAAAATCAGCATAAAATGTTTCTTAAATTTGTAATAATACTTTAAACTGAAGACTGCAGGACGGAATATGAAATAGAAGCAATATCAAGGAAATGATAGACGAGATCAGCTTTAAACAGAACAGAATAGAAGAAGATGGCAAAGAGCCTTGCCTAGTTTGGTAAACAGACGAAGTTGTCGATACTTATTGTGGTCATTAGACATCAATATTTTAAAATTGGAAGCCAGTCTGCTAGGCGGCCGTAAACCTGGAACGCAAAGGGTAACTGAAGCAACACAGGTGAGTTTTAAGTCAGTACTTAGTCTTAACGCCTTCTCGCTCCCACCCACAGCGGGAGAACTTATTTGATAATATCTCACAAATAAAAACCCTTTTGCTTGTCTGAATAAATGTTTATATTATAACAGCATAAAACCAGATTATTATATTCATAATTGTGAAGATTTATCACACTGTATTTCTGCAACCTGCATTCCTATTCAAATCATTTTATACTTCATAAATTAAAACAGGCATAAATGTATTGTCTCAAACTGAACGACATATCACATTCTTATGCAAAGTATGAAAAGACCTACAACCAAGACTACTATAATAAACTTAAAATGCAAGTCTATTTAAAGCTTTACACTCTGTATATTGTTAAGCCCGCACCATAGTCTCATCTTATCAAACAACCCCTATGCTTTGTACATTATATGTATATATTACTTTACAGTTCTTAAAAAAACAAACACAAAGTTCTTTTTAATTAAACAACAAACTTAGTAATAATAAGATACGGTAAAAAACTGTAACAGCAAACGCCTTTGTTGACTGATGAATGCAAAACATACCTACAGAATATAGGGTAACTAAAAATTTGGTCCAAGAGAGACTTTAATCCTGAGCATTCTCTTTGATCCAATTGAATTCAGCCAGAAAGTCTTTTCCATGTTAACGAAGGTGCATTTATTTTGCATAAACATTTTGGATATGAAGATTCTCTTTTAAGAGAGCAATGAGCATTCGCCTTTTTAGGTGCTGCAATAATTTACAATCTTAATACAGTTTTGTTTACGGAAAACCGTCTCACAACTTGGTCATGCCATAACAGGGCGAGTAGTATACACAAAGACAGAAATAGTTGCTCTCCTAGTCACCTTTTATGTGCAAACGCAATCAACATTCTGCTCAAGATTGCCATAATATTACACTGATTTAGCTTTTAACTCTGGCTGCTGATTATATTGGACTTAATGTTTGGTTTTAATCATAAATCTTTTGTTGTCAGCTGGCATATCTACCTGTTTGTCTTCTGACAGCTTGTCAGGAAATATTCAGCATGGAAAAAATTGTGTGAGAAACAGAGCTATCTCATATGAAGTTTTGCCGCAAGAGAGTGTTGAGTTCCACTCAGTGATACTGATAGGTCAAAACACTCAGCCTTATCTTGCGAAGTTGCGACAAAGATAAAAAGAAACAAAAAGTTGTTTCATTTCCTGCTCTTGATGAAAGTACCAAACAAATAGCGCCATTAAATTAATACTGAACTAATTGGCCAAATGTCTAGCTTACCTACAAAAAGAAAAACAAAAAAAAAAAAACAAAGAAAGATCTCAAACAGCCAAATATGCTTTTAATTTCGTAACTGGTCACATTTATGTCTCATTTCTGATTTTTATAAACCAGTCAGTGTTCGCATGCGAAGGGCAATAAAATTGCAATAAACATCAATAAAATATTAATGTCAAAGACAAGTCACTTGGTTTTGTTGCGCAAAAGTAAATTGCGTTAAACAGTTTTCAATGCCTTGACAAGGAGACAAGCACAAATAGTTTAAAACTCCAGGTTGACATGTGTCATGTTCATTACTCATAAAGTCAAACGTCTATAAAATACAGCGCATTTTTTTTATTATTGTTATAAACCTGTTTTGTTTAACTGCAAGGATAAAGGCCTCTTTAATTTTTTCGACATTTCTCTGTCTTTAGCTACATCTCCTTTAGTGATAAGTCAACTCGTCTATCCATCTTCTTCTGGACCTATCACGTCGCCGGTTCCTGTGGTTTGGTGTTTTGCCCAATATTGTTGCAACATACAGTAGATATGGCCTGCCCAGTTCCATTTTAGTTTATAGGAGTAACCTGCATCTGTAATTTATGTTTTGGAACGAAGTATACAGTTACGTATTGGTGGTCTCTGATATTAACTCTGAGAATACTTTTTTCTATTGCATGCTGGCAAATCCTGAGTACGGACTTGTGGTGTTTTGTTAATGAACACGTTTCCTTAAAAAAAAACGTTGTCCCACACTATGAATAACTCCATCTCTACATTATAGGCCTATTTTTTGTTCAGTGAGAAATCATCAACTAAAACCCGTGTCAATTCAGTGCCCCTTTGCGTTCCAGGACCATGGTAACTCTTTCAAACAATCCCTAAAGGACTAAAACCAATTTCAAAAACATTTCACAACTCACGGGAAGGGATCTAACTATTCTTAGACAGAAACTACACGACCCTCCACACTAAATCTATATTTATTCACAAAATGACAGCTCGTTCTTCGAATAAGCAAAATTAATGGCAGTTGTTCCGCTACATTTCTATTTCGTGTACTAAATCATAATAAACATGGATGATCTTAGTTTCGAAGTTAGGAACAAGAGTAGTTTAGATCTCATCAGATTAGCAGATTGTGAGATTAGCAAACCAATCTGCTTGACTGAATAGGTAAGCTAAGTAGGAATGGAGGGTGCATTATTTAGAATAGATTCTGCGAGTAGTGATTTATTTTATTTATATTGTACAGTTGCCATCACGGATCTTGAGCGGTTGCGCAGAAGTCAAATATTCGGTCTCTTTAGTGGTGCGAAGTGAGACGCGGGGGCGGGGAGTGTCAGTGATTGGCTCGCCGCGCCATCGCGTCATAGACGCCACTCCTAATTCGTTCCCTGCGTTGCTGCATGTATCTAACAACGAAGACGATTGGCTCGCCAATGTATGGAATGCGCAAAGCGATCCCCACTCTGATGCCGAGTGCTCAAGATCCGTGATGGCAACTGTACATTTGTCGCAACTTAGGTCAGTGCGTCTAACTATAAGAAAGAAAAACAGATTTATTTGGTACATAGATACACACAATGAAGTAGCAGTTATTTAGAAACTTAAATACTTTAATATTGTGTCTCGCGACGGGTCAACTAGGCCCAGTTCAGCATAATGCCAGGCCACTATGTAGCAGTTACCTGACGCTGATTTTCAACTAAGCCTTACTATGAGTCTACTGATTTCTTTTATGAGTGACTTCTTTCAGGTCTATGAGGTTGTCGCCTGCTTAACTGGACTTGCTTGTGGTAACCTTAATAAAATTAAAGCCTTCAGCTGGGACTTCAAAAGGCTTACACTAAACTAAAACTAAGGGGTTACACATTAAGAGCACCCTCTGTGAGGTACAGACCTCGGCTTACGCTGTTACTGGGGACAGGACAGCAAGGAATGATTTGGGCCAAGAATCAGGTTTCTATATAAAGAACTGAAGAATACCGAACCGAAAAGAAACTACTTAATTAGAAAAAAATGCTATTGTATTGCAACGACTGAAATCCAACTTCCATGGGATATGGGCGCGAATTCACGAATGCGTTAAGTATTAATTAGCATGTTTCGAACTGGCTATCATAACAAAGATCAACGCACTTCCGTTCAGATGAGTCACGTCCCCGGAAACCACGGAGGATTAATGTTTGGAGTAGCTTTTATGAATACTAAGCAAATATTATACCTTGCTTATCCTGACACCTATGTCACTCCTATCAAAATATTCGACATGAAGATTGAAGGTTATCGAATGTTAAATAAAAGAAAGAAAACATATTTATTTAGTACACACAGATAATCTACGAACAAATATGAAGAAACTTGAATGGACCTGATTTGGACTGAAAGCTACCGAGATATAGGTAGGAGTAGTTCCTTCTTTCAATATAAAAAAATGTTTTAAATAATGGCTGCCAATGCAGTACGTTTTCTCAAAACTTCTAGGATAGACTTTGATGAGCTGTGCTTTGGTTTACAGACTATTATTATTAAACCTACGGATATAGACGCCATATGCACTGAGTCTGTTCTAGGTAACACTTGTTCCAACTCCCATAGATGAATGGACAATGTCCTTTAAAACAATAATATTGTGCGCCATATACAAAACGAAATTTATTAACTGTACCTTAAATTAAGTGTAAGGATGCTAAGTTGTTTTTGTGAGGTAACTAAACATTTATAATTAAACATTTAGGTTTGTGTGGAATAATTATTATACAATAGTTGCGCCAAAAATGGTCATAATTTGTTGTTCTTATTAATAGGTACTACAGCTAAGCCAACCCATCGAGGGGCAAATCATAAATACTTTTAAGTTTCCATAAATTCTTTGAAATTTTTTGGTATAACATTTTGTTTATATATACACCGCAAAATTTTAATCGTTTTAATCCCGTGGAGGGTCGATCCGGTACATGAAACACTAAGTACCTACAGGTCATTGAACTCGCTCAGCTGACTTTTTCTTAAAGAAATTAATTTCGTACATGCGTAAATTAATACGAGTTTTGAAAAAGAGGTACTTTATTTTTATAATTTTATCTTTACAAATCGATAGTGTTTCATGTACCGGATCGACCCTCCACGGGATTAAAACGATTAAAATTTTGCGGTGTATACGAGAGCTTGCTATCTTCCCTGGGTTTCTGCATCTTTAATACAGAAATAGATATACTAGAAAACGTGTTGCTATTACTAAGCGTAATGATTTTAAGCATAAGATCGTCCGGTGTAGCTAGCTGTAAAGTGCAGTCTTATGAATTCTGAGAAACGAAGTATAACTTATGAGTAATAGGAAATCTGTGTGACCGGATGTTTTGCATTATGCAAGTGTGACTATTAGTCAATTTTAACTACTGTTTAGTTCAATAGTGTATGAAGAAAATAAATAAATGACTGACAGTTTAAAATCCATACATTAATATAAATATGAAAGTAGTAACTCTGTTTGTTACGCTCTCACGAATATACTGCTAAGCCGATTTTGATGTAATTTGGTGCGGAGTAAGCTTGAACCCCAAAGAAGGGCATAGGCTACTTATTATCTGGCTTCGACTTTGACCGACATTCACACGGACGAAGCGCTGCAGCGCTGGCAGCAGCTAGTAAGTACTGTAGTACTTAACTAAAAAAATTACATACTTAAAACAAAAACAGATTGCGAAGATATGAATACTCGTTTTAGTACATATATGAAAGTGCTCTTCCTCTCTTCAACTATTTAAAACTTTACTATACTTGTCAAGGTCCATATTATGTCTGTTTATCAAGATTATTATGAAACGATTAGAGATTATAAATATCAGAAGTTACTTAAGTATATATGCTTAGGACCCGCTTTTTTTACTGAAACAGCTTTCTCCCAATCAGCACAGCAGATTATCTGACGCGGGAAAAGACGGCCATGACAGTCCCACAGATAACTAATTCTCGCTAGACCATAGATATCTTAAGCCTTTATCTATGGTAGAAAGAAACGATCAATCCAGAACTGTAGGCTTTGAATATGAAGTGCGGTCCATAAAATTTTTACAGCCCATTAGTTCCATGAAATAGCTTCTAACTTCCTTTGCAGTTTGCACGTATATCGTGAAGAATTCAATTGTCATATCTTATTTTATGCGAGAACTTTAGTACTTTAAATAAAGAAAACGCCCAGTTATGAAACTTTCCGTCTACGGCAATGAAAAATTTTGTATTTTCTTGTAGCTGTATTGATTTGATGGAAATACTTCCAAACTACATAGGTACTTTTACAATGTGACCAAATAGTCTCGACTGTGCTTAGCCAAGTTACTGGTTTTTTTTAACGAACTTATAGGGACTCGCACCACGTTCATTGGCAGTGATCCTTGTAGGCATACTGGACTTCCACGATAGATGACGAGCAGATCGTTTTAGGTCGGCTTGTAAGCTTATAGGTACCATAATATAATCAATTTCAAGAAAAAAAGCAGCATATCCTAAAATTCCGTTTTTAAAATGCCACATTGGAAATACCGGTCCTCCGAAACGCTTTCGAGGGTTACTTTACATAATAATGCCATGCACCGATCCGGAACCCTCCAATGCAGTTGTGTGACGCGAATTGCCATTGTCCGGGACTTTTGACAGCCAGCCAACCTTAACAACCTTCATTTACTACACCTGGTTCAAACGATCATGAACTTTGTGAAGGTGTGTTAAAGATTAAGGTGTGTGAAGATGTAACATAGTTAGGTTGCCGTCCGATAGGTCAGTGACATGCGACTTTTAGAACTCTATTCATATGCATTGCTCTGTCAACAGACTGACATGTAAACTGGAATATGAACAAAGTTTTGAAACTAGAGTACCTAACGAGTTGGTAATGGAAAAGTTAAAAGAGGTTATTTTTTGTTTGTTTAGGTGGAAAAAAAACAGATTAGAAATCTTTGCATTCCAACTCGCTTTTTACACTACAATATGCTAATTTATTCAAACGCAATCACAACTGATTTACTATTGCAGTAGCATAACATTATTCATCGAGCAACGCCCATAACCAAAATATAACGACGACGCAGCTATTCAAACGCAAACAAAACACATCTTTAAAAACAAACAATATCTATGTTTGGACTATTCGAATTTCGAATGAAACACGTGATACCTTTTTTTAATAACCAGCTCCAGCCAGTGCCTTTAAAAAAATAAAATATCAAATGAGTTCGCGCCTTTTTTAACTTTTTTACCACAGAGTATAATAATCACTACGTTCTTTTTTTACGCATGACGCACGGTCTGTGAACTTCCTTCCATTGTGAGAATATCTCTGAAGCCAGTTCGGGTTTGGCCTAATACGGTAGTCAAAAAAAATAAATGACGAACTATTTACGTCCTGTGCAACTTGTACGATTCATGTAAGCTTTTGAATCCTTGGGGAAAACACAAGTTTTAATATGAAGACGAGTTTAAAAACTACAAATTTCTTGCTTTAAGCTTTTAAAATAGACACGCGTCATGAAAATTAAAATTCACAAAGCGTTTAAGCGTTAGAATTTATAACGAACAGCTATAAATTCATAGTGATATTTAAAAACAACAAACGGTTATCGGATGTATTTTAAAATATTATGAGACGTTATAATATAATCGATTTACAGTAATAACAATGATTACAATTCCTATACCCGTGTTCATGATAAGCCAATCAGATCTTACGTCAACTTGCCATTTTCCACTAGACGTACAGCGTTGTGCCATCGGTACATGGTGGATATCCCACCCATACGTGTAAAGCATTTTGGGAACACGTTCATTATGCGTACAGCTAAGGAGTGGAAATTCCTGCCGGGGTCTGTGTTTCCTGATACACAGACCCCGGCAGGAATTTCCACTCCGCATTTCAGGTACAACCTAGGGGTATTTAAGTCAAGAGTGAATAGGTTACTTCTAGGCAAGCGTGCTCTATTGCCGGCTACATAATCTCTTACCATCAGGTGAGATAGTGGTCAAACGCGAACCTATTAATAAAAAAAAAAAATTGTTTAGCTTCTGACAGCGGCTTAGCTCGCGTGAAAGTGGAAAATTATCCCAAGAGAAAATATTTCAAGAAGAAAAAAAATTGCTATGACCTATTTCAGAATATGGTCTCCCTGTGCGTCAAGTTTGATCCAAATCCATTCCACCCATCGATATAAATATATGTATTCCGCACTAGATTAGACGTTCCGAACACTGACTTCAGTCGACTCAGGTGTAATGTAGTCCGTACGTTGTACGCGTATTGTGCCAAGAAATTCATGGCGCTTAAGACATTTTGGTCGCGAAAAAAGTATCCTCTAAAGGCTATCTTAGCGCTGTATATTTTAATCGTTCTGTTAGACGACATAATGACAATGTAGCGCTGCAGTGAACTTTTATTTTAACTTTTCAGTATTCAGGACAGAATGGAAGAAGAAAACGTGTTGCGCCGACCCCAAATAAAATGGGACAAGGGCAGGAAGAAGAAGATTCTGACAAATATTTTCCATTAACGTGCTTGTCAATCACTAGAATATATGTCGATGAATCCACCAGAATTGTATGTGTAACAAAAAGGTAGTCAGACATAGTTACTTTCACATCCTTCCTGTTTTATTGTCCTCTAAATAGTTGTAATGAGGTAATTAAAACTTAATTACGTCATAAATAAAAACTGCGGCCAACGAATGGCTAATTGAATCATTTTATTGACATACGGGAAACCCGTCTCCTCTATCGCTATGGGACTTGCTTGTGTGTAGAGGAAAACCAAAGAAATTGACCAGAAAGGGGGAAAATCTTGTGACTGTTGGAAATTCATGGAAGAACAAGACATGCTGAATTGTTTCAAATATAAAATGGTATGGCACAAAGCGTTTTGGGAACACATTTATTGTGCGTACAGCCAAGGAGTGGAATTCCCTGCCGGAGTCTGTCTTTCTTGATAGCTACAACTTAGAGGTCTTTAAGTCAAGAGTGAATAGGTTACTTCTAGGGAAGCCTGCCCCATCGTCGACCACATCATTGCTTACCATCAGGTGAGATGGTGGTCAAAGGCAAAAGCCTATCAATAATAAAAAAAGGTAAGAGGGACCCCTTGTCCTTCCTTAAGATGCCGTAGCGCAAGAGTTGCGGAATTATTCAAAAGAGCTAGGGTGTTTTTAAAATTGTGCGGATTTCATCACGCATGCGGATTTGCTCCGCATGCGTAATCCCATCGAATATCCTTTTCGTACAAGTACGCGGTCGCCACACCAGAACTTTTCGGCCCCAACCGTCATCTTTTCTGCGAGCAATGTGCCATGCTTATTGCCACTTAAGTTTGGCGATCCGCCTACCATGCGGCCTCCATATTTTGTATCCTTTACCTTATAAACACAGTAATATAATCCTGTTATTACTGCTTTACAGGTCCAGTGGTACAGGTCGTAATTTACGTAATAAGAGAGAAAGTAAACTGACCAACTTGTCGACCTTGCCTTAATTAGCCAGTCCAGTACCTAGCGAAAAAAAATATAAATGTGGTAATAATGTTCTACAATCGTGTTCAATTGTTGGAAATATGATTATTAAAATGTAGAATAAAATATTACTTATTTCTGTGTTGTAAAATTTACAGTGCGCAAATTAGGACCAATTATGAAACTTAAATATTTTGATACAGTAAGTTATTTTTGTTCTTGCTGTTATGTAAGTGTCACTAATTGAGTAGGTATTCAAACATTTTTCATTAAAAACTAAGCCTCAAAAGACCATAAAATTTCCAGTTGAAAGTTTAAAGCCTGTTTCATCATCGGACCACTAGACGTACAGCGTTGCGCCTCCGGTACATGATGGACATCCCAGCCATACGTACAAAACGTTTTGGGAACACATTTATTGTACACGTCCAGCTAAGGAGTGGAATTCCCTGCCGGAGTCTGTGTTTCCAGTTAACTACAACCGGTCTTTAACTCAAGAGTAGAATAGGTTGCTTCTAGGCAAGCGTGCTTCATCGTAGACCACATCATCGCTTTCCATCAGGTGAAATTGTGGTCAAACGCGAGCCTATCAACAATAATAAAAAAAGATTCAACAAGAACCAAATCTAATTTTTTCGACAATCATCTGAATCTTATATCAGAATCGTACATGAAAAAAACCTCATATGAGTAAGTACTATGCTTAAATTTACTTAACAACATAGTTAAATAAAGAAATAAATTTCGTACGGATAAACTTGAATAATCCATTAACAATAACGTCAATAACTTAATTTTCTTGTTTCAGAAATAAGAAACAAGAACGAGGCCAACAATAATCAAAGAGACCATAGACAAAATCAGTTTCGGACATAGAAGCTTGGGAGTATTTGGCGGGATTTCTTCGGGTGGCTGTTTTAATTATTCGGAAATTGATTCCTAGTGGGTGATGTAAAATTGGTGTAATTTTGTATCTCAAGTGTCTGCACAACTGGTTAATATATGAAATCATTGAAACAGACGCGTTCTTGATAAAATGGAGCTGAGAATTTTAGTGTAGTTTTGGCTACCACAGCGAAGTTTGCCGAGGAGGCTGACTTGATTGATACATTTGCTGCCAAATACTACAAAAACATTAGAATGTGTACACCCATATTCTAATGATCTATTCACACGAAGACGTGGTAAAGGACTTAGTATCCAAGCCAAAAACATAAACAACAAAAACATAGAAGTTTATTTGTCTGAAAACACCGTGCATATGTCAAACGAACAAATGCAATTTGTGTTCGGATATCACGAGGAGTGTGTGACAACTGGGCATATTTAATCGATTCAACATGCTTATTCCATGCGTACGCTTCACGATTTGGCCTGCCGTGTCGTGCCAGCCAGTATTATATTAAAAACGATACTGTATAATCCAATGTCTTGGTCACGTTCCATAATCGATGAAGGTACGATTACTTCTAATTATAATTTATACTCTGTTCAAAACAACATTAGACATTCATGAAAACCTTTTATTACTGACCGTTCAACCGATTTTGCCTTTTATTACGTTGGAGTCTTGACAAATTTAATGGCGGCTGCAGTAAATAGTTGGTACTGTAACCACTTTTTTGCGTTTTAATGCCATCCATACGCCTACAAAATAGAAGTTAAAATTGGTTGAATTGACAGTAAAGAAGGTGTCTTTAAATGACTAATCTTAACGCGACTAGGGTATAGATTTATAATATCAAATGTTGCTGTTGTAAATAATTTCGTTGATCAAATTTTTAATAGACTTAATTGCTGTTGCTGCTTTAACAAAAAAGTTCTTGTATTAATTTGAAGCATACAATAGGTAATGTTTTCTAAAACGTATGCTGAATTAAACGGAAAAGTGTCTTGAATAAAAATTACATTAGCGAAGCACTTTCTCCAGTTCTCTTATCGCGAACGAATCTGGTACAGTCGCCAGTATTGCCACCTGCTGAGATTTATTAGTGTTTTTGCTTTTGTGTATTGTAACACCAATCTCGGGATTGTCATGACCACTTTTCACGAACTGTCATGTCGATTTTCCACGGTTACCAAATCAAAATTAATTTTATTTGTCCCCTCGACAAAAAATAATCATCGAAAATCTTTATTTTCCTGAAAACCAAGGTTAGAACCTAAATATATCCAGAATATTTTTTCGACCCTTTAGTCATTTCTTAACACTAATGGCGGTAACCTACTTCAAGCCTTACTAAGACATTACATTCGTCATGCCTGAATGAAAAATGAACGTGATATATTGGTCATCAAATCCATTAGTTCCGTTTCTCGATATCCACAACATAGCATCATGACTCATACCAGACATAATATGAAATGCAAATCTGTTACAGACACGCTGCTTACCCTATTTCAGAAGATTTGGGGCTGTCGGCCATCTTCTCCCTTAACCCCAAAAGTCTATGACTAAAGCCTTCCAATAAAAAAGGTCTGACTCCTTACTTCTTAGCTATTAACCCAATTTCTACTTAGACCAGAGACAACAAATGATGTAGTCACTCATTTGGCGCCAAATTCCACGTCAATGTCAATATTACCGCGTAAAACTCTAAGTAAATCGCAAAGCTATTAAAAGATGACTATCAACAAACAAATTATCACCTGTTGTGATAAAACACGTTGAGCAATATATGTATTATGAATGAATGACTCACACATTTTCCCGCCATTAGCTTCGTTGTTTTTTTTTCTATCGTATCTGTTGAGATGTGACAATGGCGTCAGTTTGTAGTCATTATGTAAGCGTATATATAGGCTTTGTTAGTTAGACGGGCTTCTTTTGTTGTTTTCAGCTTAACGAGATGCAATTTAGCATGAGAAGTTTTAAATTATGCGTTTAATATCAGTAGAGTTTGGTATTTATTAACAAACTATTGTTTTTCTATACAGCTCTATTACCTATTTAAAAGGAGAAACTGACGGACATTTCACCGCACAGCCGAAACTACTGAGACTAAGAGCGTGAAATTTTGCACTAAGTTTTCTTTTATGACGTAGGCGAACATTAGATAGATAGATAGATAAATCATTTATTGGCTATAGCACAAAACATGCACCAAAACACATAATGCACACAAATTATAAAAACTAAGCACATAGACAACAACAAAGGAAAAAAAAAAATAAGAAAGGTTTTCCAAAATTCTCCCCCTATGGCGAACATTACACGGTAGGTTTTGCTGTCAGTTTTGCCACAGTCAAAACCTTGATTGACGAAAACCATCATTCACCATCATTCATGATTGATGGAATTGGTGGGATCGCAGTCAAGTACTAGTTTATAACAGATAAAAAAAAAAGATTGAAGCTTGCATGACCGTGTAATGGCTGCCTAAGGGGATCAAAAGGAGTTACAGTTTGTATGGAGAAACCTGCTTTTGCTGGCAGAAACTAGTCTTAGGAAATACTACTTACTACTTACGTACGTAATTATGGAAAAGTGTTTTATTGTTTTCGAATTATCACGAATAAAATTCTAGCAGAATAATTTACATAACCGGAGGATGTTTACACTAAAATATTTGTGATTTATTGTGATTGTTAAGGCGTATAGTCCCTTGAACCATCTGACCGAAATTATGTGAACGCAACTCTCGCACTCGCCTAGGCGGCAGTACGCAAATCTGTGCATTTATTTGCGGCCAGCAGCGCCCGGATAGCGCTTTAAATCCATTTTCTCTGCGAGATATTGATTGATTTACATAATATGCAATGTTCACTTTGAAGAATATTTAACCACCAATTTTTATGTGTAAAAATGTTTCTAAAGGTCCAAGCCGTTTCGAAGGAGTAGGGAAAAGTTGCGAAATTGCTAAATTTTTTTTTTTGACAAAAGTATTAATTGCACGAAAAAATCAAATGTTGATATTATTGTTCATAAATCTATTAAACATATATTTTTTTCAAACCAATTGACCTAGCCGTTACGGAGGAGTAGGCCTCAGAAAATCACTGTTTTATGGCACTTTTCGGGCGCTTGGCCCTTAATGTAGATCTTCATTAGCGTGTTTATTAGATCATTGCTAACAATAATTATAACAATAAACATATTCAGTACCTACATAAATAACTTGATAAACATAGCTAGGTACAAGTAAAGTTTTCCTACAGTTGACCAATTAATTAGGTAAATATCTAATAAATGTATAGTTTTGTGGTTATCCTGTTTTATTGTATGTAATGTAACAGGTAAATTAAAACCAGGCTACCAGAACCTACCAGGAAGCAGTGACTCATTATTGTAACGTTAATTGGTGCCGATATTAGTTATGCACCTACCTACATACTTGTAGTTATATACACACAGATGTTGTGAACACCTGCTGACTTACATGTACCAAGATATGCATGTACTATAAGTAATTAACTCTTAATCTGTCGTTTAATCAAATTTCAAACATTTTCTTTTTTCATTTTCACATTAGTCTGTTGCCTCACTGCTATACCGGAGGTTCGATTTCTACCGAAGACAAATGTTTGTGTGATGAACATGTGTTGAATGTTGTAATTTATCTATAATATGTATATTGTATGTATTTAAAAGCTAGCTTTTGCCCGCGCGGCTTCGCTACCGCTGTTTCCTACTCCACCCTACTATACCCTTCTCTACCCTACCCTACTCTACCTTACTCTACCCTACACTACCCTAATTTTCATTTTTTTTTTTCCATAAGAACCTTCTCCTGTCAATAACAAACACAACAAGGCGAAATCGGTCCAGCCGTTCACGCGTGATGCCATCAAGGGAAATAGGGATTAATTTTTATATATAACATAGATTTATTAAAGTATGTTTATCAGTTATCCTCGATTCTCATTGAAGACAAATGTTTGTATGATGAGCACGATCATTTTGTTCTGTGTCTGGGTGCAATTTATCTATATTTATGTATGTATTTAAAAAAATATATTATATATTTTTAAGTATGTTTATCAGTTCTACTTATACCACAAGATTTTTTTAGTTTGGAATTAGATGGCGTTGTGTGAAAATTGTGGAATATTATTACTTATTTTTTCTAAAATAACAGTAGCCTATGTTACTACTTATTACATCAGCTACCTGTCAAAAAAAGTCCCGCCAAAATCGGTGCAGCCATTTCAAAAATTAGCCCGGACAAACAGACAGACAAAAATTGTAAAATTGTTATTTTGGTGTATATAATATATTTATATGCATGTTGTAAAAAGCAGTTAAATCAATATGTATGTATAGATGGGGAAGGTTCATGTATGATTCATTCATACATAATACAAGTAAATAAGAACAACAATGTGTCTCGATTTATCACCAAACGAAACAAAACCATTGTTCTCGTGTTATCACGGGTTATCAACTAATGTTGTGTATTATTTTATACATTTAATTAATACAAAGAAATTCGTTATTTTTTTATTAACTTACTAATTTCCTTGTAGTTAGTTTAATCGTAATTTTTTTAAGTACCTATTCAGTTTGTTGTTATGTATGTTTATATTTAGCTTATCAATATTAACGAAGTTTTATATAAAAATATATTAATATTGAGTATTTTTTTTTATTATTGATAGGTTCGCGATCTTTCCAAATGGTAAGTGATGGTGTGATGTGTGTGAGCACGTTGGCTTAGGGCTGATACTGCACTACGCGGTCGCCCGCGCGGTCGTTGGGGCCCAGCAAAACCTGACCATGGAATGAAAGGCAACGAAGGAGCTAGGAGTGGGTTTTAGAGTCTGACACACCCTCTCGCTACGCCCAAGGGCGGGAGATGTCATTGGTTGATTTTCCCATTTAGAAAAAACCGGCCAAGTGCGAGTCGGACTCGCCCATGAAGGGTTCCGTAGCAGCAAGTAACATAATATAAAAGTTCTGGTAGTTCGTTGTAACTTTGATCGATGTTTTAATAATAGTGTATTTTTTTTTGATTTATGACGTATAAAAAAAACTACTTACTAGATCTCGTTCAAACCAATTTTCGTTGGTAGTTTACATAGTAATGTACATCATATATTTTTTTTAGTTTTATCATTCTCTTATTTTAGAAGTTAGAGGGGGGGGGACACACATTTTACCACTTTGGAAGTGTCCCTCGCGCAAACTATTCAGTTTAGAAAAAAATGATATTAGAAACCTCAATATCATTTTTGAAGACCTATCCATAGATACCCCACACGTATGGGTTCGATGAAAAAAAAAATTTTGGGTTTCAGTTCTAAGTATGGGGACCCCCAAAATTTATTGCTTTTTTTCTATTTTTGTGTGAAAATCTTAAAGCGGTTCACAGAATACATCTACTTACTAAGTTTCAATAGTATAGCTCTTATAGTTTCGGAAAAAAGTGGCTGTGACATACGGACGGACAGACGGACAGACAGACAGACAGACAGACAGACAGACAGACAGACATGACGAATCTATAAGGGTTCCGTTTTTTGCCATTTGGCTACGGAACCCTAAAAAAGACCTAATCTAAAAAGTGTTTAAGTTTTAAAATGTAACAATAAATACAAAGATCAAGCACTTAAACCTAGCCGACATACGACTATAGTTACGACTTACGACAATATTATATGACTCACATCGCGTTACTCTTGACATTCTCACGTAAAAAAATTGCTATACTAAACATTTAAATAATATAACAAAAAAATCTCCAGGTATCGCCTTATTTTTTTCACTTTTAACGCGTGATAAAAGATTTGCCATGTTATGGAATATCGCTGCGGGAATATCCGAAAGAGCTAAGCTAGAACTAGAACTACATTAGACCGACACACACGTGTAACTATAATTTATTCGAAACGAATACTGACAGGCCAAATAGCCGAACACGGCATAAAGACAGACTTCGACTGCCACCAATCAGGCTAAAATTGTTTAAAAAAATGTATACTGCATGTCGATTATTATTTACAATCACTTACCAAATAGTTTACAAGATCTACCATTGAAAATGTTTAAAAAAATACTTTTCAATCTGTTACTATTTAAAAAATATTATACTGTTAAATAATATCAAGAAGACAAGTCAATAGAACCTGTTATGTGCAAGTTAGATTAATTGACTTTTTTTGCCTTAATCTATCTATCTAACACTAATATTATAAAGAGGGAAAATTTTTATTTTGTGTGTGTGTGTGTGTGTGTGTGTGTGTGTCTGCATGTTTGTAATGAATAAACTCAAAAACTACAGTGCCGATTTCAAAAATTCTTTCACCATTGGTAAGCTACATTCACCCTGAGTAACATAGGCTATATTTATTGCCCGTGCGAAGCCGGGACGGGCCGCTAGTATAATATAAAAGCGAAACACCACTCACTGATTAAATCTCAGAAACTATAACACCTACAAACTTAAAATTTCGGTGGTAGGTTCCTTATAGAGTAGACATCCGCTAAGGGTTTTACGAAACTCCATCCCTAAGGGGGTAAAACGGGGGTTGGAAGTTTGTATGGAGAAACCTACTATCACGCGGGCAAAGCCGATGGCAGAAGTTAGTTTATAAAAAAGTACGAGCAGTAGCTTCGTTTTACTCATATGTTATGGCGTAAATGCCCATATTTTCAGGGTAAAAATACTCTGAAGAGTCTAACAAACACCACCAAATGTTTGTAGTATTACCTTTAAAAAAGATCCGGTTCGAAGGACCATGGATTTTTTTTAAACGGAAATCAACATAACGTCTCTTGCTCTGGGTGAAGTGAGACTTTTACTAACTAAACCCTATGTTCCTTTAGTTGCCCTATGCGTTTCAGGGCCACGGTAACCTTTTCGCACATTCCCACAGCCTTTTACTCACATGTTGATCTTTTTTCTATTTTAGGAACAGATGAATATCGGGTTATTAGACCAGGTCTTTTCTAATGGTACTACGGTACGATCAGGTACTTCTATTAGGTCAAAAACTAATCTCTAATGATAAGAGATCATCTATAATGACAAAATCAACATGAAGTTCTTACTCCATTCAAATTCATCGCAGAGAGAGCAAACTTCTGGGTGCCACATATTTTGGAAGAGACTGACATACACAATCAAGTACTCCTTCCACAACTTAACCAAATAAACGACAGCGCTATCCAGAACTCCAGGTGGTTTGAGGTGGCTGCACGATACATAGATGGACAAAATTTGGATCCAATACACGAAACGGGGAGGAAGAAGGACACAATAATTAACAAAAATGCATGACAATGCAGCGTATAGCATGCAGCAGGTTGGGTATCACTGAGTTAATGAATCAATGGAGATCGCAGGATGTGCGTAGGCGGCGCTTACAATCAACGCGGTTGCGTTTCGAAAGACACGTTTCATTGAAGTCTAGCTTTTGCAAAATTAGCGTCCAGATACTTATCTTCACGCTCTGGTTATGAACGGAAATGCTGTGTTTAAGAGCAATGTTAGGTTTTACTATTAGGTAGCATTCAGGGCTGAATGCCATAGTAAAAATTCTGTTTATCACTGTTTATTTCAGAGGCGCATACCTATTACGACTTAAACTGAATTGTTAAAAAGATACGGAAGGAACTACATAGGGTGTAGTGTATAGCTCCATCTCCATATCATCCCTCTTTCTCGGTCGCACGCCTGACATTTTAACACGTCATGCATGGTAAAACCCCAGATACCTAATGCAGTAAGCGTCAGAAGTCCGGGACCTGGTGTCTTTACGCGTATTTTCGCTATTAATCCAGGTACTAAATATTTGAAGTTCGATATCAAATAGTAGCAAAAAGGTAGTGCGCTTACCAAATATCTATGCTAATCTTTACTCCTGCAAATCGTAAAGGAGTAGGCAGAACATTTCTGTAATGGAATGCAAACCCACATGTCACTAATGACATCACTGCTACATCGTCAGCTACTACATTAATCTCTATTGAATCTTCTTTGGCCTCATCAGGAAGCTTAAAGGCGTCCAAGTGGTAATGAAGAGAGCTATGTTCGGAATTTCCTTACTTGATCACATTAGAAATGAAAATATCAACAGGTTACCGAAGAATCGCCAAGCTTAAATGGCAGTGGGCATTGCACATTGCTCGCAGAACAGATGGTCGATGGGGCCGAAAGGAGTGGTGACAGCGCACCGGAAGACGCAGCATTGCCTCCCACAATAGGGACCTATGACCTGATGAAGGTTGATGGAATCCTATGCATACGAAACGCATAAAACCGGTCGTTTGGCAAGAAAAGAGAAAGGCCTATATCTAGTACTGACTGAACGTCTGTCGACTGAAATTATGAATGATGATGATGTTAAATATTCCATTAATCCTTCGCCTTTTAAGGACTTTTTATCTGCTTTGTTTGATCAAGTATTTGCTACTGTTTATTCATTAATCAACCGTATCAGAACAATCTATACACAACGGTTGATTGTTGGTTTGAATCAGAGTTGCGAAATTCGCACTATCAATACCAACCAACTAAAGGGAAAGCTGGTCGCAGAAACAGTTACCTTCGAAATCGACGTATTAAGCCTTTGTGCTGAATCAATTCAATAGTACGCTATCGGAGACTAAAAACTAGTTATTGAAAGTAGGTAGCTGATAGGAAATGTGTAAGTAGTATTTTATTTTTCTTGACCGATTTTTAAGGAAGAACCTGATCTGTTTATTAAGAGCAGTAAAAATGTTGAAGCTTGTCCAAAAATCATACTTTATAGGCGAAAGTTTGTATGGATGTGTACATGCCTATTACTCCTTTCCGAAATCATGTCCTAGAAAACTTTTTACTCCAGGAGTATTTTCCTTGGGATCATTTTGTACTTTCGCGCAAAAGAAGTCGCTAGTAGAAGCTAGTGAGAAATATGCGGACTATGTCTTATTTGGGGAAACTATGGGATTGCTCTAAATATGAAATATAAAATAACTTGACCATATGAATGCTCCTAGTAAAAAACTTAATCAAAACCCTCCATTTACACGACATTTAGATCGCGTTTCGGAATAAGGCGGAAAGTGTTTGTAAAAAACAGGCTATAAGGTAAATCTAAGCTAATCAGTACTTCTCACATTAACCCGTTGTGTGTCCGGAACGTGGATCCACGCGAGACACAATAACTTTTTAATTGTGTCTTTAATTACGGCATACGAAAGGTTAAAGGCTTGTATTACAATTCACAAGCTCCGAATAGCCGCAACTTCGTGAATAAATTAAAAAATGGAACAGAATTTCTATGAAATTATCGTGAATAAGTTAACGGAGACTAAATCACAGATGGTAGAACAGGCCCTTATAAACTAAACATTCTCAAATCGAATGACAGTTACCAAACCACTTCTCTCGGCCAGCCGGTCTATACAGTCGTTTCTCATGCAGTGGCGTAGCTAGGCCCCCAGGGGCCCCGTACTGTTTGGTACGGGGCCCCTGGGGGCATTGAGTTTTTTTTGTTCCACGGAACTAGTAGCCTGAGACGCGATAGAGTGGCATTATACCATAATAGAGATACCGACTAGAAAACATGCAAGTTCGCGATAAATAAAAGAAATGGTTTTGTAAGACCGAGCTCTAAATTGGATTACTCTAGCTGGGATAGGACAGGTCTTTTTTTATGGATAGGGTCGCGTTTGACCACTATCTGACCTGATGGAAAGCGATGATGTGGCCGGCGATGGAGCACGCTTGCCTAGAAGCAACCTATTCACTCTTGACTTAAATACCCAGGACTTAATTGAAAATGAACTCGTTAAATTTTTATTGTGATCTTATTTAAAAAATAATTGAACGAAAAGATCGAGCTACACTATACACTATTTTTTTTTTTCATTATTCTTTTACGTGTGGCCTGATATCAATACGAGAAGGTTGTGGATAACATCGGGGCCCTGCAGCGCGGGGGCCCCGAATAATTAATACGGCAAATACAGCGGTAGCTACGCCCCTGTTCTCATACACCGTGTTATGGAACCGTGACAAGTGTGTGTAATCAGCTTTATCGAGAAAACAAGCCCATCCGACGATACTCGAGAAGTCGAGACTGTTTGATTCGACGCCAGTTTTAACTGTAACCACATCGCGAATGCAACTAATTGTGGACAAGCATTAAGCTCCATATGACTATACACAACATGACATATCAAAATTACTCCTTTTATAAACACAATAAGGTTGATATTCAATTGTGGCGGAGGGTAGATAAGTCGTTCTGACAATTTACAAGTCAGTTGTGAGTCAGCGTTCAATACGACTAGACGTAAGTTCTTGACCTCCCGTTATTGTTTGTGGTTTCACTTACAAACAGCTGTTTGAGACAAATTTATTATTTAAGAGTGGTATGGATTATGATCGGGTTGCAAAATCGAGCATCAAGTGCTCATCCTGGCAAGCTGTTGCAGCAGACTGTATAAGTGCTTAAGATTGTCGCAGGATAACGTCAGTTCGCATTACAAATATAAAGGACACTCATTGACTAGACGTTTTATGATCTACGAAACGTAATGGCTGGTTGGATGGTTGGAGCGATCAAGACGACTAGTACGTAGATTTTCAATCTTAAAGGTCTTTCTGAGCTTAGTGTAAAACATTGATACAGCAAGCTTAAACAAATCGTAGGCTTGCGGACGATGAGCAATCGATTGCTCGCCGTCCGGTAACCATCCGAACCAAGACCGAGTCATCGACGGCGCGTAGTGTTCCACACGTGCCTCAAAGAGATCTCAATCTCACCGAAACAGTAGGGTCTAAGCCTACTGGGGCCATGGGTAGCCCAAAAGGAAACCCTGAGGCTATGGAACGCACGGCAAAGAAGGAACATAGGTGTGGTTTTAGTCAGCAAAAGTCTGACACGCCCTTCCACTCCATCCTCGAGCAGGAGAAGTCATTGGATGATTTCCCATCCTAAAAAAAAGCTTTTGATAGCGTTCTCGTCAAATGCTAAGAACAAAATGTACAGCAATGACATAATCTGTCACATCACTTCTGGTTCTAAGCCTGCTGTTACGCTACTTTAAAGCATGGTCTCAACCAGTTTATGAGCTACTGGCTTTTGCCCGCGGCATCGCCTGCGTACATAAATTATAGCTTATGTCACTCAGATATAAAGCAGCTTTCTATCGGTGAAAAAATTTTAACAATCGGACCAGTACTTGAGAGAGACAGTTTACACAAACAAAACAAACAAACAAACAAACAAACAAACAACAAACAAACAAGCAAACAACAAACAAACAAACTTACTTTAGACAAACTTTACTTCTTTAATAAATTAGTGTAGATTTGATGACAGGCCTGTTGGTCTAGTGGTTAGTGACGCTGACTGCTATGCCGGAGGTCGTGGGTTCAATTCCCACCCAGTACAAATGTTTGTGTGATGAGCATGATCATTTGTTCTGTGTCTGGGTGTAATTTATCTATAATATGTATGTATTTAGAAATATATAAGTATGTTTATCAGTTGTCTAGTACACATAACACAAGCTCTGCTTAGCTTGGGACTAGACAGCGCTGTGTGATAGTTGTGGAATATATTATATTATTATTATTTCTTTAGAGACCACAAGACTTTTAAAGCTCCAGAATTTCAATACGATAATTTCTAATTCAATCATCGTTATAAAAGTCGTGTAAGCTCAATGAATGTAGGGTAATAAACTTATTTAAATGCTAGCCCTATAATCTTATAAACCGGTATATTTTCTATTACTGAAGTAGATATTTTATAGTCCTTTCTAGCGATCGTCTAGATGTTCGCTCGGCTGTAAAATATATTTAAATTCACGGTTTTTTTTCTATTATAAAATGCATGTACATCTGTATCTTCCGAATTAATCACCCTGTATATTGCTAAAAACTAAACGAAAATCCGTTTAGTAGTTTTTGAGTTTACCGTGAACAAATAGACGCGGTGAGGTATTTTGATTTATAATATAGTTATCGGCACGGATCTTGAGCGCTGGCTTCAAGTTGCGCAGAAGTCAAATATTCGGTCTCTTTAGTAGTGCGACGTGAGACGCGGGGGCGGGGAATGTCAGTGATTGGCTCGCCGCGCCATCGCGTCGCATATATCTAATAACGACGACGATTGGCTCGCCAATGTATGGAATGCGCAAAGCGATCCCCACTCTGACCCCGAGCGCTCAACATCCGTGCCGATAACTATATCTAAGGAAAACTTGGAGCTCAGGGATAGACAAAATAGAATAAACTTTTTCGAACATTAAAATTGTAATAACAAAACTTTTACATAAACTTAAACGTATGGGTACAATGGCGGTCATATCGCATATTAATTAAAAGTTAAATTTTTGTTACTAACATCTTTTACGGACTGTATTGTCTGAATAAAATATTTTTCTTTTTTTTAAACTCTACCGATGAGTCTGATACTACCAAAGTTTTATATTGAGCTATGCAACTAAGACATACCTACGAAATTCTAGGCCAACTGACCCAAAAAGTCACTTAGGTATACAGTTGATAACAGCTGCACTATACACATAACGCCTTTGATAAGATTACTGTCTGCCTTTGTAATCTACACTAATATTATAAAGAGGGTTTTGTATTTTTGTGTGCATGTTTGTATTGAATAAACTCAAAAACTACTGTGCCGATTTCAAAAATTCTTTCACCATTGGAAAGCTACATTCATCCTGAGTAACATAGGCTATATTTATTGCCCGTGTGAGCCGGGACGGGTCGCTAGTATCTGTATAAAAGGAGAAACTAGGGATGTTACGGAGCTCCATAACCGAAACTATCGGATATCCGATATAAAATAATATCCATAACCGTAACCGAATCCGAAATAAAAGTTTCGGATAATATCGGATAGGGGCGGAACCTAATTGCGACACGTTATAACAGCCTGTCATAACGTGTCGCGTCGTAAAATATAAATAGTATAGTAGTAAATAGTATGTATTTATATTTGACTTCCGAAATTCCTTAAAAATCTAATATCCGTAACCGAAATTATCCGAAACTAACGGATAATGCGAAATAATTTCATATCCGTATCCGTAACCGGTATAATAAACATTTCTATATCCGTATTCAATCCGTATCCGAAATTTCATATCCATAACATCCCTGGGAGAAACTAACTGACTGAACAACTACTGGGACTAAAAGCGGGAAATTTTGCACAAGGTTTCCTAATGATGTAGGCGAACATTAAGAGAGGATTTCCCAAAATTCACCCCCTAAAGGGGAGAAACGGGGCTCCAAAGTTTGCTTGGAGAAATCTACTTTTAACGCAAGGGAAGCCGATGGCAGGAGCTAGTTAGTAATAGCCGGGATAGATACTGATTTTGTTTCGCGGAACTTAGGACCACCGATAAATGGGTCTTGTTTTGAGGATGGGAAATAGGCTAGTGGCCTTAAAAAATGTAATTAGTCCGTCTAGATTATTCAGCAAAAAGGGACACGTATTTTTTTTATTTGTAAATTAAACAAAAAATAATAATAATATAATAATAATAATATTCCACAACTATCACACAACGCCGTCTAGTCCCAAGCTAAGCAGAGCTTGTGTTATGGGTACTAGACAACTGATAAACATACATATATATTTCTAAATACATACATATTATAGATAAATTACACCCAGACACAGAACAAATGATTATGCTCATCACACAAACATTTGTCCTGGGTGGGAATCGAACCCACGACCTCTGGCATAGCAGTCAGGGTCACTAACTACTAGACCAACAGGCCAGTCAAAAAATCAAAAAATAACGAAAGATATAGCCCATTAAAGTTATGTGTAACGTCACGCCGTGCTGCATTTTTTCACACGGGGTTGACATCACACGTAACTTTAATGGGCTATATCTTTGTTATTTTTTGTTTAATCGAAAAAAAGAAAAAATACGTGTTCAATATTTTTTTTTAATCTAAAATACGGACTAAATAAAATGTAATTATTTTGACCCTGGAAACTACCCTATTGCCAAATAACTCCTTCTGCTCTGGGTAATTAAAACCCACTCGTCTTCCTTCAGTAGCCGTTTGAGTTCTAAAGCCGCAGTGACTCTTTCAAATAAACCTGCTGACCTGGGGCTTTACCATTACGTGTTAAAATACCAAGCGTGCGAGCCAGAAAGAGGAATAAAGCTATACACCTTAGGGCCTGCGAACACTTAAGACAAAACAGTCTTAGACAGACTTGTTTTGCATAGATGAGTCTGTCTTGCACTTGTGAAATAAGTCTGTCTAAGACTGTCTTGTCTCTTGTGTGCGCAGGCCCTAATATAGATCCATCCCTTAGTTTAGATTGTAAAATGGATCGCTTTAAGAACAAGTGGTAGGATCTCTGAACCAAACAGTTTAATTTAGATCGTAAAATGGATCGCTTTAAGAACAAGTGGTAGGATCTCTGAACCAACGGTGATTAGTCAATGAAATTTCTAACTTATTTAAAAAGTATTTGTGTCACAAAATCTAGTCCGTCTCCAAGTAGGTTTCTTAGCATTTTTGTCACACTTAACACTAATGTATTTGTGTAAGTGACTACATAAATACCAGTCTACATTACTGCGGACATAAATTAGTATTCCTAGTGCATTCAACGAAAACTAGATCTCGGAACTTGAGTGAAACGTTGGTATGAAAGTAAGACTTTGCATTAAGTACTAAAACAATATTTGCATTTAAGTGCACCTAGAAAAAAAAAGTCTAGTGGTTAGTGACCCTGACTGCTATACCGGAGGTCGTGGGTTCGATTCCCACCCAGGACAAAATGTTTGTGTGATGAGCATAATCATTTGTTCTGTGTCTGGGTGTAATTTATCTATAATATGTATGTATTTAGAAATATATAAGTATGTTTATCAGTTGTCTAGTACCCATAACACAAGCTCTGCTTAGATTGGGACTAGACGGCGTTGTGTGATAGTTGTGGAATATTATTATTATATTATTATCTATATGTACATATTAGTTACATTTTTAAATATTTCTTAAAATACATTATAAAAAAACATTTAAAAATATAAAAAAATATTATTATTATTATTGCAGTAAACTAACCTAGTGCAGGTTATACTTAAAAATAAGTTTATTTTCGCAGACACCATTGAAGTTAATGTAGGCGTTACATCAGGTACAAGTTCGTAATATCTTATGGTTAACCCATACACTCTAGAAGTGAGTTAATTAACAGTAGGTAATAAACGAAGATAGGAATGAAAAGTTCTGGGCAACGAGAGCATAATTTTAAGAGTGGCTTCTTGAAACAAGAAAACATCGAAGCATTCTCTACTACTGTTTGTAAAATCGGATTAAAATATTTAGGCCACATCGTAAGTAAGCAATCTTTATATCGATTCTAGTAAACTGGAAGCGATATGACATTATCCCACACCCACTACCGCCAGATCTTTGCGTAGTCACATTGGTATGTGTTCGTATTACAGAAGTTTTGTAGATAACTTTTAATTAATGTAAAAAAAAATCTATTGAAGTATAATAATAATAAAAAACAATTACAAAAACTAAAAAATAAAACGAATAATAAATTTAAATGACCTCAGTAGAGCTTCTCTTCTATATCTAGACCCACTCTTGGTCTTAAAATGAACATGGATAAAACCAAAATCATGATTAACAACCATGTAGTGCCCACTCCTATCAAGGTCGGAGACTCTACAGTCGAAATTGTGGACGATTACGTCTACCTCAGACAGACAGTCCAGTTGGGTAGGTCTAACTTCGAGAAAGAGGTCAACCGTCGAATCCAACTCGGTTGGGCAGCGTTCGGGAAGCTGCGCGAATAATACGTATCTTCTCGTCCAACATACCACAGTGTCGCAAGACAAAAGTCTTTGACCAGTGCGTGTTGCCAGTGATGACATATGGCTCCGAAACGTGGTCGCTCACAATGGGCCTCATCAGAAGGCTTAAAGTCTCCCAAAGAGCAATGGAAAGGACTATGCTCGGGGTTTCCTCGCGTGATCGAATAAAAAATGAAGATATCCGCAGGAAAACTAAGGTTGCCGACATAGCACGAAGAATTACCAAACTTAAGTGGCAATGGGCAGGGCACATTGCTCGCAGAACAGATAGCCATTGGGGCCGAAAGGTTCTGGAGTGGCGACCGCGTACCGGAAGACGCAGCGAGACCTGGTGAAGGTCGCGGGAAACCGATGGATGCGGGACGCACAGGAACGTTCCATGTGGCGACGCTTGGGGGAGGCCTATGTTCAACAGTGGACGTGTATCGGCTGAAATGATGATGATGATGAATAAATTTAAAAACATCAATAAATAAATAAATCTCGAATCGATTGATCGTCCATCGATAAATATCTCAGATTTAACTCCCAAGATCCACAGCCCATTCTATTGTATTGAAGTAAACATAATTAGGTTACTTGCCGGAGTCTTACCTACAACGTAAGGGTTTATAAATCAAGAGTGAATGGGTTATTTCTAGACAAGCGTGCTCCATCGTCGACTACATCATCGCTTACCATCAGGTCAAAGTGTTCAAACGCGAGCCTATCAACAAAGTTGTAAGTAGTAAGATGATTAATTTCTTTATCTTCAATATTTGAATAAGCCGTACTTTCGAATGAAGCGGACATCCCCAGTAGGCCAGGGAAACTAAAACTTATAATTATGCCCAATTTAAATAGCCACGGTACGCTGCTCCAGGCGAGTCAACTTGACTTTCGCTGATAATTAGATAAGTACAATACCGTAGTGTACACTTTCCTACACTTTTCTATAAGGTCTGGCGCACACTATGCTATATCGATGATGAATGGCGATTTTGTAGATAAAGAAAAAGATCTCAATATTGCAGAAATAAATACCTAAGATTGATAGGATAGAATAGAAGTAGAAAACTTACTGTATCAACCCCATTAAGATAGAAAAGGAAGATGATAATGATCTCTGCTAAAATTTAAAAGAGGGTCAGGGTTTTTATCAACTCAATATACTTTTGCACACTTGTTTTCTAATTAATATTTTCTTTTGTTATGCATTTGCCATTATTATCTTTCCAACCCCTAAGTTTACTAGTAGAAAATGCCTAAGACCCTTGTCCCGTGTTATTTGGGGACAGCGCAACACAAATTTAACAAATAAAAAGAAACCTCCATCCATCTCTTAGACACATCCAAGCAGGATACAAAGAAATGGCCAAAAGCTGACCCTGTTTTCCCAAAGCGTTCAGCAGATAAGACCAAATTAAAACGCACGATTAATCGCGTGAAAGCGCACGTATGCTCCATGTTACCAGATTTTATTAGACAAGTTTACATCAAAGTGCGCTTTCAAGTGACGATCAACAAACGATCCACCAACGTAGGTGCGACTTTAACGCACATTTGATAGTTAATATGGTCCTTAGGACCAGTCGTCGGTGTTTAAAAACCTTACGTATTGATACAACGCCACTTTCAACGATAATCACACACAGGTTTACAGTAACTTATGTGATTCATAATCATCATTTCAGCCGAAGGACGTCCACTGTTGGACACACTCTCACCAGGTCATCGGTACACCTTGTGGGTGGCCCTCCAACGCTTATGTGATTATAGTAAGTATATGTGTAATAGTAAACGAGTATGAGTGGTGTCCAAGTGCTGGAAGAAGAAGTGCTATTGTTGCCATTACGGCTAGTCCTGCGATGCACCACCAGTACATGGTGGACAATGTGGACATCCTACCCATACGAACAAAAAGTTTTGGGAACACATACATTGTGCGTACAGCTAAAGAGTGGAATTCCCTGCAGGAGTTTGCGTTTCCTGATAGCTACAACCTGGGGTTCTTTAAGTCAAAAGTGAATAGGCGACTTCTAGGCAAGCGTGCTCCATCGTCAACCACATTGTCGCTTTCCATCGGGTGAGATAGTAGTCGAGCTTGAGTCGAAGAAAGTTTGTGGATGATGATTTTAGTTTTTTCATTTTTAATTTTTCATCACCGTTGATATTGCTTTGTCTAGTTCCTCATTACCATCACCAAGAGAAAGACGTCTACTGTTGGTCATAGGCCTCCCGAAGTCTCGTCATAATGACCGGTTCTGTGTCTTGCAGCCATCACATTCTCGCGATCCTCATTCTAGTTTAGCCCCATCGTCGACCAAAACGTTGTTTTCCATCGGGTGAGATAGTAGTCAAGCGTGAGTCGAAGAAAACGAGTTGTGGATGATGATGTCAGGCCTTTCATTTTTAATTTTTCATCATCGTTAATATTGCTTTGTCTAGTCCCTCATCAAAATCATCATCATCATTTCAGCTGAATGACATCTACCGTTGGACATAGGCCTCCCGAAGTCTCGCCATAATAACCGGTCCTGTGTGTCTTGCAGTCCTCGGATTCCCGCGATCCTCATCCTAGTCTAGTCCCTCATATTTGTGTATCTCCAGCCACTGATCACCATCGCATTATCGGGCAACTGCGCCAGGCGTTATTACACACTTTCGCAGTTAAGATTATTCATGCTTGAATCTAAATGACCGGATAACGTGTCGGAAACGTCTATAATTAGCGCTCAATGTATAAAGATTGTTCCGGAGAATAATAATGGCTGAACAACCATTGATTGGCATTTTAGTCATGTTTATTTAAAACGGTTCTAAAGGTACTACTTGGTACTAAAGTAACTGTTCGACCAAAGGTATATTTTAGTCTCTGACTGGTTATTGGCTTGACTTTTACCTGTTCAATATCATCATTTTCCTGCCCTTGCCCCGTGTTGTTAGGAGTCGGTACAACACATTTTTTTTCTTCCATTCTGTCCTGTCACCCGTCACGCCATCACTAACTCCCGTTTCTTTCATATCACTCCACACACAAATCATCCACCTTTTCTTTGGACTCCCTCTCCATACATCCACATGTTTATCCATAACTCTTTTGATAACATGCGTTTCATCCTTCTTCTTCACATGACCAACTTTTCCGTCACTGGCGCTGCTTTCAAACTTCTTCTACACCTACTAATTTCTCACTTTACCCATTCTCGTCACACACATCCATCTCAACATTATCATCTTCGCTATAATATACAAACTTTTTTCATCTGTATTTTTCACAGCCCAACATTCTGATCCATACAGTATTATTTATTTTATCTATACCTATATAACTATGTAAAATTACTAAATTAGTAACTAAATTAAAAGTTATTGTCCAAGCTCGGTTTTTCCATTTTGCAAATGTTTTCCTCAATAAACTAATATAATACCTGTTATTAATAAGTTTACGTCATTGGTCACACTTTTTTTTTTGCAGTAAACGACGATTTTAGTAAATTTCCGCTTTTTTAAGGTTGGAAATTATCTAATGACTTCTACTGCTCTAGGGTGTAGCGGGAGGATGTGTCAGACTTTTACTAATTCAAACCTATGTTCCTCTTTGTTGTTCCTGTTGTTTGTTTGTTGTTGTTGTATGTTTGTTCCTGTTGTCGTTGTTGTTTGTCGTATGTTCTTTTACGTTTGAGAGCACTAATATCCTTTTCATACTTTTCCCCTTAGCAGGTGTCGACCCTACTGGACCCCTACGGTTTGCTGACATCGAGTATTTTCCCCTGTTTCAACGTTTACCTCAACGGTCATCTTTAGCATAATATTACGAAGATGATTCATAAATATGTTTACCTACTAGACCATCTTGTCATATTTGGCCTTGACTTTGGCAAAATAAATACCTATCATTATAATGACAGAGCTAAAATTTTTAAATTTAATTTAAATAAGATAAATAAATCTGTAGATGTTTTTGGTTGTGCGCGCATCACGTAAAACGTACGAAATCGACGTAGATAACTTTTATACAGTAAAATTGAGTGTAACTTGATATATTACTTAGGCTTTGTTGCATTGCAATCGGTTGACTAGATCGAAAGATATACTACACTAGCTTTTGCCCGCTCGGCTTCGCTCCCGCTCTTCCCTACTTCAGCCTACTATACCTTACTCTACCCTACTATACCCTACCCCACTCTACCCTACTCTACTCTACCCTACTCTACTCTACCCTACCCTACACTACCCTACTCTACTCTACCCTACTCTACCCTACCCTACTCTACTCTACCCTACTCTACCCTACTCTACCCTACCCTACTTTACTCTACTCTACTCTACCCTACTCTACCCTACTCTACAAACCTCACGGAGCCCGAGACCTTTCCAACGAATGCAAAACCGTGAAAATCGGTTCGTGCGTTCTGGAGTTATAGCGTTAGGAAGGAAAACCCGATTTATTTTTATATAGTAGATTAATTGACTGTTAGCGGTACGAAGTTCGCCGGATCAACCAGTAATAGTGAAATATGAATAATTTTGTACCCGGTAGTAGATAGAAACATAATTTTAGCAATTTAGAGTCTTCACCAAATATAACGACTTCCTTAGGCACATAATGTAAGTAAAATTGACGTTTGTATAAAACAAAGTCCCCCCTAGCGTCTGTCTGTCGGTATGTTCGCGATAAACTCGAAAACTACATGGATTCTCATCAATAGACGAGTGATTCATGTGGAACGTTTATGTGTATAATACATGCGTATTAAAGGAGAGGAAAGCCGAGAATTTTAAATATTAAAACAATTTGCCTACTGCGGTCTTCCTGTCCGATTATAATAATTTAGGTGTCTTCAACGTTAGAATGAATAGTAAACTAGTGCCCCTCACCATCAACGATTGCATCACTGCTTACCATCAGGTGGTATCGCAGTCAAGCACTACTTTATATTATAAAAAAAAAAAAACATTTTCTGACACCCATAAGAAGCTGGGGCAGGTCGCTAGTCAATCATAATCATTTACAACGAGCGACTCATGCGCCGCCAATCATCGTCGAACGGCGCCTAAATTTCCGTGCCCCAACAATCAAAGCACACCAGCCCATTCAATAAAACCTAATCACGCGACCAAATGAACAACAATACGTACGAATAGTATGCCATCCGTATATGGCCGCTTGTTATTGGATCTTAAACTAGATGCCATCAAAAACATAACTTGTAAAAAAACCAAGGCGCGCAACTCAGTTCTTCTACCGTAATAAGCTGTGAGATCATGTAATACCAAGTCGGTTTATTTATTCTGTCAGTACTTAAGGGACCTTGATGACTTAGATTGACTTGCAAATTCAAGCTTTTAGTTTTTTACACAACGTAGTTGTAGGGGATAGAAAATGGCCTGAACTGTTTCGAGAAAAGAATGTTACGGCCGTGCCACGTTTTTTGCTTGCCTTTGGTGGGAGCACTGCCATGCCCCCTAATTACAATTCGTTGTATTTGGAAAGATATGAACAGGTTTGACAGATGTCAAAGCTAACAGATACAGCAATGGAAGACAGTCTTTTTTCAGAAACTGATTATATTTAGATGTTCAGTATACATTGAATGCTTTCGTCTACTTCAACGATACTCTTACCTAATAAAGAAGCAATGGATGTAGTCCTTATAGTTAGTATGGACTATCTTGAGAACGCAGTCGTGATGGCTATCACTATTGGAGCTGTACAATAGATGATCTTAAGCACCTGTGAACGCTTTGACAATGAACTGGCTCGTTATCGGCGACATTGTGTGAGGAAGATTATGTTTGTGTTATGAGAAGCTACTAAATGAAGTAGGTTACATTGTTTATATGTTAATGTAATGTGGCTCAGGTAAATCTGACGCTAGGCGTTAAATTTAAGTTAAGGCTGCGGGATTGTTTAAGAGTTACTGTAGCCCTAGAAAACCAAGGAAGAACTGCAATTGAAGGAACAACAAGGAGGGTTTTAATAAGGAAAAGTTTGACGCTAGGCGTTAAAAACCAAGGCTGCGGGATTCGCCAGAAAACTGAAGAAACTCGGCGGGATTTAGTCAGATTGACACTTGCTCTCCCTCCAAACGAAATTTAAATCTTGTATTAAACGCACACTATGCAGGCAAGCATATTATAAGTTGGAGGATTATATTCAAGATAAAAATGCTTGGCTCAATGCTGGTCCAGCTCCACTACCACTAGGGCGTACTAATTAGTTGATTAGTTGGAAACTAATATTATTATTTTTAATTTGAAAGACAATTGCATTGTATAATGTAGAAGCACTTTTTCCAAGTTTGTGAATGTGAAGCACCATGGAGCATTTTTATTAGGTTACAACTTTTTTTTTTTTTTTTTTGACATTACGAGCATGGCAGTTGAGAGTTTGTCATGCTCACTCAAATGTCTCGCTGTTGGTGGCACGTGTTATTGGGTCGTTCAGTTCCCTTCAAAATGGTTGAGCTGAGTGGGGCTGATGCACGCGTCATGCTCGTGAACGGGTGCCGTCAGATGGGACTGGTCATCTCTTAGCTGCCAGTGGCTTAATTCAGTTTCTATCTTTTAATTATTTTACATTTTTTATTTCATTATCGACATTGTGCTCACATGATAGAAGCAACAAGTAATATGTAACCAAGCATTATATGTAACACATAATATGATTTAAAAGAGTGTCCATGGAGTTTCTTGCACGTTCTTCTCCATAGAGACCTACTCTTTGGAACGTGCAATTTAGCTTCACTTTTCTTGGACTGACCGACATTTGACTATTCAAAAGTGCCTGTAAATGGTCTATTTGAAATAAATGTTTTGATTTGATTTGATTTGATTTGATTCCACCCACTACGGGAGAAGTTATTTAATGAACTTATCCTAAAACAACAAACAAGATAAGTTTTCAATGAAAAGGTGCGATAATGGTCAAGGGCAAGCCTATCAATAGTAAAAAAAACCGGCCAAGAGCGTGTCGGGCCACGCTCAGTGTAGGGTTCCGTAGTTTCCCGTCCGTCACAATAAGTGTACCCATTTATGAGTGTAAAAAAATGCTTACATATACGATTATACTAAAAACTTAGTCCAGAAATTATTTTGTGCAACCTTTTTGTCTTTTTTGACCAAAAATTTTCTTTCCATCAAGTTCAAAATGATTTTCCTAGAAAGTCCTTATAAAGTTCTACTTTACAGATTTTTTTCATATTTTCTAAACTTATGGTTCAAAAGTTAGAGGGGGGGGGACACATTGTTTTTTACTTTTGGAGCGATTATTTCCGAAATTATTGACATTATCAAAAAATGATTTTAGTAAACCCCTATTCATTTTTAAATACCTATCCAACAATATATCACACGTTAGGGTTGAAATTTAAAAAAAAATCACTTCTCACTTTACATATAGGGGGGCTACCCTAATAAAACATTTTTTTCCAATTTTTATTTTACCACTTTGTCGGCGTGATTGATATACATATTGGTACCAAATTTCAGCTTTCTAGTGCTAACGGTCACAGAGATTAAGCGAGGACGGACAGACAGACAGACAGACAGACAGACAGACGGACAGACAGACATGGCGAAACTATAAGGGTTCCTAGTTGACTACGGAACCCTAAAAAAAGCTTGTAAAGAACTGGTCAGTGATAAAAATAATCCAAGACCAAGACAAGATAATTCACGAAATCAAGTTAGCTAGCTAGCTAATTATTACGGTATTGTAGCCTGACATTAAATGTCAGGCCACAATACCGTAATAATTAACAAAATAGACAAGGATATAAATTAATGAAAAGTGATTTCCCTAAATCAGGAGCTCCCCCATCCGACCCACTGACTCATCAATCAGCTAATAAACGTGATTTCTTTAAACACTCCCGTTCGTTATTGTAATTTGTGATGGTAATAAAACCTTGGGCTGACTTCCAATGTAACATAAATAAAGATATCGTGGTCGTGGATACTGAAGGTATTATGGTCCTTACAATATTTTGTATGCTTCACAGAGCGCGAATATTATTTTTGAGTGCCAAGTGTGAGTTTACGTTAACGCGATCGACAAGTTTATGACGTTCGGCGCTCCGATTGGCCCGCTCCAAGCTCTTAACCAATCAGAGAGCCAGACGTGGCAAATGTTTCGATCGTGTTAACGTAAAAACGAACTGTATTCTTTTGTTTCTTGATTTTACTTTCAAATTATTTAGGGCCTCTATTTCTCAAAATTATATTGATACTGCTTATATGTCTTAAAGCACTTGATGATGAATCGTATAAAAAAATAACAACTAATATGTACAACATAGGATCTCTATTTATCCAAATTATATTGAATGATATGTCGTAAAGAACTTACTGAAGAGAAATCGTTTACAGAAATCCCATCATCATGTGAAAAGAAGGGATGAAATGTTAGTTACTAAAAGAGTTATAAGTATGCCAGTAGAGAGGTAGAGGGAGGCCAAAGAAAAGACAGAAGATAGTGTGAGGAATGATATGAAAGAAAAAAAAGTTAGTGATGGCATGACGGATGACAGGACGGAATAACACGGGACAAGGGCAGGAAGATGATGTCGCAAATAACTATATCAACAATGGCCACCGATTCACAGACCAAACTCGACATTGCTTAACCTAGGATTTCGACCCATGTGGTTAATAATATTTTAGCCATGAGCTCCATACACAAAAGAATGTGTACAATATAGCGATAGCAGAAAATTATCCCAAGGGAACATACTTCCAGATTAAAAAGTATCCTATGTATTATTCCAGGATATGGTCCACCTGTGTGCTAGCTAGGGAATGCAAACCGGTTAACCCGAAAACCGAAAAACCGGTTTTTCGGCATATTTTTAATGATTAAAAAAACCGGTTTTTTTTTCTAGTAACCGGTTTTTTCGAGTTTTTTTTATTACTCTCAAATGACACTATTTTTTAGCAAACATTGTTTTAAAACGCTGTTGAGACTTGATATCAGTCGTAGGTTTGTTTATAAATATTTTTGTACCATGTGGTAGCTACACCAATTGTACAGTTCTTCTATTTACGATCATTAAAAATCCAGGCCGGCTGCGTGTTGTGAGAACAGGCAGTGAATGCTGTCAGAGCCAGAATTAAAATCTGGTAAGGACACCAAAATTCTTATTCTCAGATAGAATACCCACCGTTGTTAATCATCATAACATCATCAGCTTAAACGAATCGCTTTTATAGAAGAGAGAGTGAAAAGATCAAAATCTTTGCTTGTTCGTTACACTGATGAAAAACTCAGGGATATTCTTGCTACCGATGAGAAAATTTTCACAATCAAGGAATATTGCAACAAGCAAAATTATCGGATGTAAGCTTCTAACTCCAAAGAACACTTTCAACAGGTTATCAGAGTCCTGAATGATCATCATGCGGCATCAGTAATGGTTTGGTGAGGGTATCACGGAATGACCAAGGTTCATTTTCGTGAAAATGGGCTACTCTAATTTCAGCTAAAGAGTATCAAGATACTATCCTAAACGCCATAGCAAAGCCTCTTAAAGCCTCTCTCTTTTTGATAACATACTGAGGTTTTTCAGCAAGACTCAGCTTCCAGTCACAAGGCACGCACTACCCAGGCTTGCCTTGCAGCGAGTGTTTCGGGCTTCATTAAAGCTGATGACCTTTAGCTAACCTAAACCTCAACCCGTGAACTACAAATTGAGATCTATATTAGAGAGCATGGGCTGCATGTAACAATAATTCAAAATCCTTAAAAAATCTTAATTAATCTCCTCCGGGCGAATAATGTGTCGGCCCAGATGGACAGTCCGTTTGCGGATAAGGGTCCCGCATTCACACAAAAGGTGATTAGGCGTCTCCCTCTCCTGATTACAGTACCGGCAAACATCAGTGTCACTCAGTTTCATGTGAAATTGTTAAAAAAAGTTTGCAGTGGCCGGTAAAGGCGCGGGCTATCGCACAGATGTTCGTCCTGCTAAGCTCAAGAAGCTCGGCAGTTCGTTTTTGTGAGTAGTGAGTAGTAGATTTGGCGTGTAGTACCAACCAGTGCTTTTTTGAATCGCCAAATAGGTTGCCCTTAAGGGTCTGCATGGCCTGGTTCTTTGAGATACCACAAAAGGGTTCTGGTCCTATCTGATGACCTTGAGCCCCAGTCCTTGCAAGTTCATCGGCTTTTTCGTTGCCATTGCTTCCAGAATGACCTGGTACTCATCTCAGTATAACTTTATTCCTTTGCCCCAGGTCATTCAGTTTGTTAACGCAAATTTTACCAGTTTCGAATTTAAAGTATTCGAGCTCAGGGCGTTAAGAGCTGCCTGGCTATCTGAGTAAATCAGAATTATATAAGAAGTATATATTAACTTCTAGCTTAGATTCTCTATGTATGACATCATTCTGAGACATTCGTTTTTATGAAGATGAGATTTTTTTATTTTTAACAGGATTCATATTAGGTATACAATAGGGTGACTGGCAATTAGTGTACGACACTTAAACACGTGATTGTGCTCATGATAACAAATAATTTTAATTATGGCAAAGCCGAAATCGGTAAAAAAATATAAGCTCTTCAGTACATTAGGCAAACATAAATGTACTGAACAGCTGATTTTTTTTCGCGATTTCAGGTTTGTTCTTATAGTAAAAGTTGTTGGTTATCATGAGCACAATCACGTGTTTAAGTAACGTACCCTAATTACCAGTCACCTTATATTTTTTAATAGATAAGTTCCAAAATAAGTTTAAAAATATTTAAATAGAATTTTACAAGCAAAAAAAATTAAAATTTTCACTTAAAAATAAATTTCAAAAAATCTAATTTTAAAACCGGTTACCCGGTTAACCGGTTTAAAAAAAAAAAAAAACCGAAAAAAAAAACCGGTTTGTAATTTTGGCGGTTTTTGCATTCCCTAGTGCCAGCCATTCGAGCGTGAAGATGTTACAAATATACACACACACACACAAACTTTAGCCTCTATAATATTAGTGTGTTATGAGTGACTGATGATAAAGACGATATCTTGAAACATGCCAGAACAAGATTAACTTTCTCCACAATGTGCTGCATTACCATCTACAGTGCACTCTGATGCAACACCCAGGCGACCTTTAAGTGCTGTTTAAGCAACGATATATGACTTGGTCCAAAAAGTCAAAGCAATTACGCGATTGGCATCTTGAAGTTATTTTGCAGTATGTCTGAAAAGATGTACAGAGATTGTTGATTATGTAGGAAATGTTATTTAGCTCAATAATCACATTTGGACATCAGTGTAGTATGTTTACTACATACTTTATTATATCCGTATAATAGACTGCTGTTCAGACTAACGTGTTATAAATCGTTTGTTTTAATTTTTTAACACAACCCACCTGAAAACTGAAGTCTTAATTAGTCAAAGAGCTAAATAAAGTGTATAAAGTAGCAATAACTAAACAAGAAGAATGAAGGAACATGACGTCATCTTTTTTGGTCCAGAAAATGGTCCAATGTTATCTGTAGCTTTTAGCTTGCCAGCTAGATGTACTAATATCATTGGTCCTCTGATACGAAGACTGACCAAAAAACTTTAGTTTCCAAGTAGCTAACACCGGCAATGCCTAGGTCTCAAGCCTCTATGAATAGATTACCAAATTACCTACTTCTATGCAGCCTTCTATGCATCATCGCTTAACATTAGTTGATGAAACGTGAGTACTCCCTCGCTATTTAGGTATTATTTTATTTAAGTACGCATCACCATAATAAATTACACCACAAAACTAAGTAACTTCCTTCTCTTCACAACCTCAGGTCCAGTTCAAACCTAGCATCAAGCTCTAGTTGCTGGCATTCATGCTGAACTGAACCTATTTTGGTGCAGCAATGAGGAACATTATTTTATTTTTGTTTCTTGTCGTTTGTACATTTGAAACTTGCTGTGTTTGTTGCCAAATAAACGATAAATCTTTTCTTGATTTAAAATCCATGTATCGTCTACCGCAATTGCGGGAATAAGCGCCAACCGATTTTACATGGAAAAAAATGCAGTAGCACTATCATCTCTCTGTATACTCAAGACGTTTTCCTCAGACATATCTCAGCGGCTTCCTTCCAAACCGTCAATTTGTAATGCCGGTAAGACTGCAACTGAACAGTTAACTTGATTCTACATTACTTAACAGTTACGTGTGCAGTGCATTCTTACCTAACCTCCATTGAGGCCGCGAGAATCAATTCACATTGTATGCAGTGGTTGTAGTAAATTATACTTTAAGATGGTCGCTTTTTCACGGCAAATTAAATACGAAAGAAAGTTTGAAGACCTGATTGATGGAAAGTGGTCTGTAGCTGATGCTTTTGATCCGCTATTTGGGTAATTTGTGACCTAGTTTCCGGGAAGTGTGATTTGAGGTTCCCTTCAGTTATAGAAATATCAGTAGTGATGCATGACTTCAATCAATCTTTCTAGCCTTTTTCTATCTGTGTTGTGGTCAGCTTTCAGTCAAGTCGAATGCAGTTGGATAACAGTATTTCACATAGAGCGACTGCCTGAATTCCACAATCGAGTCGTCGACGGCGCGTCCACGCTCTCCTCAAAGAGATGTCAGCAAACCGTAGGGGCCCAGCAGGGCCGATGCCAGTTAGGACCGCGGAGATTTTCTGAAAAGGAAACCCGTAGTCCTAGAACGCAAAGGGCAACTAAAGGACACAGTGTTTGATGATTTTGACGCCATTTGGGTAATTTATGATTTAGTTATTGGTGTATGTGATTCAGATTTCCCTTTCCTATCATTAGATGCACGACTTTAATCAATCTCTTTAGCCTTTTCCTGTTTTGGTGTCGGCTTTCCGTCAAACCAAATGCAGCTGGGTAACAGTATTTCGCCCCAGTTTTTTTTATTTTGCCTAACTGACTTCTACAATCCAGTAACTGGGTAACACGAAACGACTGAACTTCACGAAAAATCTGGGTGGCTTAACCAGACTGGCTTCTGATTATCCGTAACGACTATCAAAAATCTACAAATGACAGTCAGGACAGCGGCTTAATATGTTTTCTAAAGGCACAACTTCGTGGTCAAGTAATTATAATATAAAATGAAAACGTTAGTAATAGTTAGTTTGATATCAATAAACAGATGGCTGATTATCACTATCTAGGGAAACACTTCAGATTCTCAGACAATACTTGACAAGAATTCAGTATCAATAAGAACTTGTACTGAGTTCTAGCTAAATCTAGTCCGGAATACTCGCATATTCTTTTCGCAATTTTATGGCACGTTTTTATTACTTTTCCTTGCCTCGGAATTTCATTTAGGGTGCTTGTCTTCTGCAATCGTATTATTATGATTCAATTGTGTTTCACACCAGGACAATGGCCTCACATCTTTCTTCCACTTTCCTGTGTCCTTAGGCTACTAGCCATTCCTTTAGATAGGAATTAAACTCGTTGCGCCTTCTCTTTCTCGATCTACCACGTAGCCAGTTTCTTTTGTTCAGGATCCAGTCAGTGGTTATCTTTGCTCTTTGCCTATGGCAACCCAAGTTCTTTTTGCTCTGGAAATAAGTACAATACTGTTCCTCATGCGGTGTGATTTTGATTTCAAGAATAATTCGTTTCTTTGCCTGCTGGTAGCTCCCAAGTGCGGGCTTTTGTGCAGGCAAGCGTAATCTAGCAATGAAAACCTTGGAAGCTGTAATAATGAGATTTCTAGTAAAAAAGAGGAATGTAAACCAACAGCGTAACTACTTTAAAGTGGGTCTACGTTACATAGAGGAGCCAGGAACTAGCAGAACACAAGCTAAGCTCAAATACGCGAAGTTTCGCTTGAGCTCGGCTCTTCAAGAGTCGGTCCACACTACACGAAGTGGCTCTTCTAGGGTAGACCCACCTTTACTTTTGAAAACAAACAAAAACGAAATTACTGTGATTCATGTAGCGTGGAGATCTACAATGATCCAAACTGGGCTAACAGAAGACAATGACAAAATCTATGCCATTGACTTGTCCGGTCGACTCTAGCAGAGTATACGGGTCTAGAACACGCCCGTTTGCGTTAAATTGGGACTTCCTCTGTCCTAGTCTCGTAAAACAAGAGACTGACAAGGGCCGATGTCTACTGCAGAAGGGAAATGCTCAATTTATAAATTAAGAAACGGTCTTACCTTTATCCTTATGAGTACTTGTACCAATTAATCGATCATTTATGTGAATGATAGTAGAAGATAATGACAAGGAATAAGACGAAGATTTGATAGTTATTGTTAATTTTGTTGTGTTATCGCTCTCGCACAAGACCAGTCGTTGTGGCGACGGTTGGGGGAGGCCTATGTCTAGCAGTGGACGTCTTTCGGCTGATATGATGAACTCTCTCGCTATCCCGGTCATTGCAGGTGCAATACACAACCTAGACAACTGTGTTCTGTCTATGGTGTAACACTGGACTTTCGCAAGAAGATGATGAATAGGAGTATGACAAGGAATAGGACGAAGATTGGTTACTTATTGTTTATTTTGTTGTGTCGTCTTTGTCGGTCCCGGATGGTATCGGAGTTGCAATAGACAACCTAGACAACTTAGTTTTGTCTATGGTGTAACACAGTTAGTGCCCAGTCCACACACAGCCCGACAGGGAAACTCGTTTTTGTTTGATCTTTTGTAATTTATTGTGCGTCTATAAAGACAGAATAAATATGTTTTTTTCTTTCTCTTTCTTTCTGCAATATGGGTACTTCTAACCTGCTGCGGAATTGTTCGAAAGAGTTAAGGCGGCCTTAGAACGCAAAAGGCAACTGGAGGAAGAGGATGTGTTTTAATTCATTAAACCCCAAGCCAACGCAGGCGTTCGCGCATCTATTGTCTTACTATTGTGTCTCAAATTGACGGTATCAGTGAAAATCAGACACTATTTCCCACTCCACCCAGAGCGGGAAGTTATTTGATGATTTCTCAGTCATAAAAAGGTAACCTACCTCTAAAAATAACTGGACTGATTTTAAAACTTCTTTCACCAGTAAATGCTTCTTTAATACTGAGCGACATAGGCATAATTATATTTTCTACTTTCACGGGGGCAAAGCCGCTGGCAAAAACTAGTACCTATAGAATATTTTCTGTTACCCAGTATTTTTTTTCATTGTTGATAGGCTCGCGCTAACACTATCTCACCTGTGTGTTATGTTATAATGTGTAGTATTTTGCCTACTTGTTCCCAGTCGTAAAATCTCGCAGCTAAAGTTGTAACAATCGGAGCTATATAAAGCTGGATCGCCAGTGCAGCAATGGCAGGTTGCCTGAAGCTCTATTTTTAGTCGGCGATATCACAATTCACAATTGAAAACGGTTCACGGTCGTTCGTGGGCCTCTTGAAATGAGAAAATGGCTACTCACTTCTGGATTTGTGGACTCTTGATGATCACATAAAGTGACGCAATCGTGAAGAAAAAAACCGGCCAAGTGCGAGTCGGACTCGAGCACGAAGGATTTCGTACCATTATCTCTACAACTATTTTTTTTTACACAATTTCATCATCATCATCATCATCACGTCAGCCGAAAGACGTCCACTGTTGGACATAGGCCTCCCCAAGCGTCGCCACAATGACGGTTCCTGTGCGTCTCGCATCCATCGGATTCCAGCGATCCCGACCAGGTCATCGGTCCACCTAGTGCGAAGCCTTCGGCTATATATTCTGCGTGCAATGTGCCCTGCCCATTGCCATTTTTAGTTTAGCGATTCTTCGTGCTATGTAGGCAATATTGGTTCTCCTGCGGATATCTTAAGTACTAACATGTCGTTCAGCTTTGCACAGGTGTTATATATATTCGAAATTCTCAGTTTTTTTTCTACTATAATATGCTTGTATTCTATTTTTAAACCTTTTTCGCAAATCACTCTATCTACTAGTGAAAACTGCATGCAAATTCTTCCAGTAGTTTCTAAGTTAGCGCACTCGTACAGACAGACATGGTGGGGGACTATATTTTGTACCTTACCTATGTAAGGATATGATTATATTATCAGTGACTGATTCCCTCTATATGCATAAATAATAAATTAAATAAAAATGCAAATTTTTCGAATGATACAGAGTCGTCTGCATAATAGATTTCTTAAGTACTTCGAAATATTCAAAGCGGCACGAGCGATTCCAATTATTCAATTTAAAACCGAAATCGTAACAAATGCGGGTAGTAAACATTCAATTACTATCCTGTCACGATCACAGAGGTTCTACCATGAGCCCTTAACGCGACCCATTTTACGACCTAAACTGAACTGTTAAAAGGATGGAGCTATACAAGGTGTAAAGAACTCCGCAAACTTTACGAACTTGTTCAAGGTGAAACTGAACATTCTTCCACAAGATTTTTTTTTTCAGAACTTTAAAAAAAAATCGGCCTCTCCACAAAAATGTTCAATCAAGTTTAAAATTTAGTATGGATATGCCACACTGTAGAGAGCAGTGGTGGCCGAGTGGTAATGACTCCGACTTACGAGTTGTAGGTCGCGGGTTCAAACCATATCAGGCGCATTACTTTGTGTAATTTAATTACCACTGCTCTCAAAACGGTGACGGAAAACATCGTGAGGAAACCGGCATATCCTAGAACCAAAAATTCCAAGGTATGTGACATTCACCAACCCGCACTGGGCCCGCGTGGTGGATTACGGCCCATTCGGCTCCTAGAGAGGTGGCCTGAAGCCCAGCAGTGGGAGCATTAAAAAAGGCTGATGATGATGATGATGATGGATACACCAATTTTTTTTAAGGTTATTCTGTTTTGTCTACTGAGCATGCCTTTAAAGTTTGCGGAGAATTGTCCCTTACACCCTGTGTAGGGTGTATAGCTCTCTTCCTCTTTCTCGCTCGCACAACTGACATTTTACCACGTCATGGTAAGGTCCCTGGACACTAAAGCTACCTTCAATGACGCTAAACCTTTTACAGCTTCACCCGAAGCAAAAAGCTAAATAAATTCAGGTTTAGGACGTACTAAAGAACAGGTATGCAGTTGATTAAAATACCAGGATGAAAGTACGTGTTCGCTAGTAAAATGATCGTAAATGAAAGGAAAATTAACATTTATAAGATACTAGCTTTTGCCCGCGCGGCTTCGCTCCCGCTCTTCCCTACTTCAGCCTACTATACCCTACCCTACTCTACTCTACCCTACCCTACTCTACCCTACCCTACTCTACTCTACCCTCCTCTACCTTACTCTACCCTCCTCTACCTTACTCTACCCTACACTACCCTACTCTACCCTACTCTACTCTAATAAACCTCACGGAGCCCGAGACCTTTCCAACGAATGCAAAACCGTGGAAATCGGTTCGTGCGTTCTGGAGTTATAGCGTCAGGAAGGAAAACCCGACTTATTTTTATATAGTAGATTGGCCATGTGAATAGTCTGTCAAAAATATTTACGCAATTATAGACCGTATACCACATTATTTTTAGTATATGCGAAACCTGAATATAGATTGTTCAGAATCAGTAACTGAATCGATTCCAATATTTTTTACACCATGTTATATTTTTTCCCAAAAATATTTAAAAAAAGGTCACATGTCACAAGGTTACGGTAAGGCATAGCGGGCGTGAAGCACAGTGCCTAGCAGGGTGTGGGAGCAAAACAACCCCTCATTCGACAGGATGGCCCGGTGACCATGTATTTGTGCGGACAAAAACGTAACATAACAATTTTATAACTTTGTGATTTTTTATGATACAGTTATGAAATTTTGTACATACCTATATAATTTTTTTACATAAAAATACTAGACACGTGTTTCGGGTGTATTAAATTCACATATACTAAAACTAACGTTGTTTACAGTAAATTAGAGTTTATAATGCTCCTTGTTTATTGTTAAGGAGTCACTGACCGGGGCAGTTAGGGTTTTCAAGAAGTCTGTGTCATGTCAGGCTTGTTATTGCGCTCTGAGCTGTAAAGCTAAGTTTTTACCTGAACGCGTGTCGAACTACAAAGTATTTTATTTGATAATAAACCGTATTTTTTGCTGCGCTGATTCATCGCCAGATCACGCAAAAATGTTAAAATTTTTATCTTTAAACTGAAAGGAGAAACTGAAGGTAGAACTATACTGTTAACATGTGAGCCACACACGCCGATCTGGGCGCGTCGGTCTCCGTAAGTACATTTTATATGGAAACTAGACTTGTAGAGCTACACTCGATCCACGCCACGCGACGTTGTTCTACGTGCAAATCAGGCGTGTTACACGTGTGTGCCGGTCTAATGTAGTTCTAGCTTGATTGACTGACATATTTACGCACAGCCGAAACTACGGGGACTAGAAATGTGAAGGTTTTCCTTTTGTATTTTAGGCGACTAGTAAGAGAGGATTTTCCAATACAGCCCTAAGCTACCAAACTATACACCACAGTCGCCACACCCAAATTTGTTGCGCAACCAGACAGACACCAGCTGAGTAACTCTCTATAGAGTTGTACACATTTTGTTGGTAGCGGCGACTGGTTGCACCGCCATGGTGTCCCGGTGAAATATAAGCCCTGAGGGGATGAAATGTGAGTCCAAAGTTTGTATAGAGAAAGCTCATGCGAGCGAAGCCGCTGACAGAAGCTAGTACAACATAAAGTAAATTTTCCCAATATTGTCCCAATCAATACGATTTACTAGGAGTCCACACAAATCGTATTGATTGATATAAAGGACTCGTCAACAAGAAATCAATCAACAGTTCAACAGATTGACTACTAGTTCTTTGAGCAAGCTTGTCACAAACCGGTCAAGCGCGAGTCAACTTGCGTGACCACTAATAATAATTTTAAAGCAGTTTCTACTTGACAACTGTCCCGAGAAAATGGCTAACGAACCGTGAAAACGTTTGAAAATAATGCCTTGTTAAAGTTGCTAGAAAAATTCACACTAAATTTTAGTATTATGTTAAGTTATTGACCTATAAGTCACTAGCCACACAAGTCATTTCAGCTGAAACACGTCCACTGCTGGACATAGGCCTTCCAGATGTAGCCATAACGACCAGTCCTTTTTTTTATGGTGGGAAAAAATCATCCAATGACAACCACCGCTCTTGGGCGGAGCGGGAGATAGTGTCAGACTCTTACTGACTAAAACACCCACCCCGTTCCTTTTAGCCTTCATACCGGGGCTCGAGCTCCCTTTCGGTTAACCCTGGCCCCAGAAGGCTTCGACCCGGCTGAGTCCCTGCTATAACGACCGGTCCTGTGCGTCTCGCATCCATCGGATTCTCACGACCCTCACCAGTTCATCAGTCCACCTTGTGGTAGGCCACGTACCTGAAGACGCAGCTATTGGACTACCACAAATATTTTTAAGCAACCTAATCTTAGTGCTAATCTGTCAAAACTGCCTTAAGTTTCTTTAAATTTCTAATCAGTTTTTGATATTAATTGTCACTGTCACTGAAGCGAGATCGCAATTTGAAAACAAGTTTATTGTACAACATTTTATTACAACAACTCAGTTTTTTTTAAATTAATATAAACTAAGTGCTTGACTGCGATCTCACCAGCAGTGATGCAATAGTTGACAGTGAGACACACTAGTTTATTAAGAGCCTATTCACTCTAGCCTTGAAGACACCTAATTCACATGCCTGTAAATTCACTTGTTGCTATATAGGCTTTTTAGGGCTAGTACCCTAAAAAGCCTACTATCCATTCATATCAACACTACACTTTTTGAAGACGTTCTAACTAATTTTCCACAAACTGCAAATTTTTGAGTTAAATATCTTTAAGTCTTAAGGCGAGAGTTTGGGCTTCTAATTCATAGATTTGCAGCCTTTCTTTAGAAAGCGCAGATAGCTCGATTTAAGCACAAATATAAACACAGAAGCTCCTGACGAGCCTGTTACATGAATAGAAACTATTAAACACAGAGACAGATAATAAAACGATTTTATTACCAAAGTAAATGAAGTAGTAAAAGCTTAAGTCTATTACCGGACATTAGCTTTCTCGTCTCCGTACAAAGATGCTGTTCAGAAGGTGCACAACCAAGTAAACAATACCAAACTGCAATAAGTACCACTCAAACAGGTTACAAAACAGTTGCACCTAAAACCAGAGTAAAGCAAAATTTTTCTGCCATTTATGCTGGACTAGACAAACCTATTTGGAGCAGCACACTTTCCTTTTTCTGTTTAGTTCTGATCTGTGTTACATAAATATATTATCTTCCTTTTTTCATGATTGTGTAGCGGCATCTAAGCCACCCATTTTTTTTTACGTAGGATATTATCAAATCACTCTGGGTGGAGCGGTCTTTCCTGCTCCAGTGTCAGACTTTTACTGATTAAAATTGATAGCGTCCCTATAGTTGCTCTTTGCGAGGACTACAGTAACTCTTTTGAACAATCCTACAGCCCTTTTTAGGCCGTTGTATTTGAACATATACAACGACCCGAAAACAATCATCGGGCAGACCAGACACAACAACCATCTCGTCGGAGCCTTCTTCAACGGTTACGGGCTTCGAGAGGGAACGGCAAACTCAAATTTTTTGTGTTCAAACTTTTGAGTAAGACCGGTTGCTAGATTTGACACAATGCTAGAAAATGTCCGTGATTATTATCGTTTTGTTTTCTAAACTTTAAGTAAGTACTAGCTACAGAACTTAGGTTGTTATGGAATCTTCCTACTCTGAGTTCATCATCCTAACAATGACTGTTTGCAGTAGCATGCAACCTTCATGAACAGTAAACAAAGTCAGACATAAATCCGGGAAGCACTGATACAGACTAGCCTTCGCGGATATTACAGAATAACATCACATGCAGGATAATTTTTATCGAAGGATGCACACCAGGGTATACATACAAAGGATTTGAGGAGATAATGTATTAACTGTGTGATTTGATTAATCTGTTTACGAAGCACAGTATAGGCAGGAAATTCATTTCATTTGTTTTAATAATAATTAGTTTTTTCCTGCGGTTTCGTCCGCGTACATAAAATATAGCCTATGTCACTCAGGATTAAAGCAGCTTTCTATCGGTGAAAAAATTTTAGCAATCGGACCAATGCTTTCAGAGATGAGTTCCCTATTTGACTGCGAAACTTGATAATTCGATTTTATTATATCGAATACGGTGAGTCGATAATTCAGTTGTACGATGTTTTATTTCATCGATGCTTTATTGGTGCGATGTAACGTTTGTCCGAAAAATCCTGTTGCGAAAAACCCTACAGCGATTGCTCATTAGTTCGATAGTATGTCGGTTCAAAACGCCTAGTGTTGCGTGACATTTTATATTACCTTATTATGGAAATAGATTCCAGGACGGTTGCCACTTCCCGCCTAAATTTACAAAGATGGCGTCACCTGTCACTTCCAAGTTCAAATTAGCCGTTAATTTTGTTATGGCCGCCTGTTTTTGTCGCCAGAGGAATTCCGCGAAGAACTCGCGGCTAACCGGTTTTTGTTGATCTGATAAATGTTATAATAAATGCGTATAGATACTTAACTGCGGTAAGGACAGAGAACCGTACTCATATATGTCGTAATAAGGCTAAGCCGTGATTTTCGATAAGATGATTCAACTGAGTAAAAATTAGAGCACATTTTAAGACCTAGATAGACCTGTACCTAAGAAACAGGTTATACAGCAGTAACTTATCATATTAATTGTAGATTTGTCTGTTTTAAATTATCTCCAGCAGAATACGTCCAAACCAAAAAAAAAAATACATAAAAGAAATGTAAGAATGAGTGTACCGTATCTAGTTGCAAATACTACTCAAGCGTGTAAACACTTCAATCTTAAGTTATGATAATTTCACAAATGCGCATCAAAATGTTTATGATTCTTTTTTGTGCCATTACATGTCTTTAGGTTCAGGTAAAGATATAATTTTGAGCAAAATCTTCCTTTAGCACTCATAATGTTCGTTTTCTAGTACGTGGTTTGCACAATCCAAAGGATAGAACACTGCGATCAAGCCGAGGCCTTCAAAAGACAGCTGTCTCAAAATCTTGCACTAATTTCAACAGTCCATTTAGAAAGATAACGGGTCGGTAGTGTTACAACACACATCTGCACGTCTTCCGTCCCTTTCAAATCCACGAGCTTCGCCGAATGCCTTGTTTTGCTTGCGAGTTTGTTTGCTTATTTTTTTAGGATACCCGTGTCATTTGAGAACCTTCGCACCTTTCAATATTTAGGTTGTGGCATCTGCGGGTTTCTTTTTTGTGCGATAAAAGCTTTTTATATTTAACTTATTTTTAGAACTTCCATGCTTTTTTCAATGTAGGTATTAAATAAAAATATTTATGACCAATAAAATCTTCTAACGGGAAGGAAAACAAGCATTCTAATAAAATAAACAATCATCGTAAACATTAGCGCAGTACACGAATGTTTCCAGTTAATAATAATAAACAAACAATTAATTTCCATAATTCAGCAGAATCAGGCTTTAATAACTGTAACAAAGTTGAACGCATTTAAAGTGGGTCTTGTTTAATTTCAATACACACCTGCTCTAACACAATTAACAAAGGCAGGTGTGTCTAAATACAGAAATTCAAGGCACCAATTAATTTATATTTTATGGTTAGTTATAACAAGCTTTGCAAACACCAAAGTGAATGCACTTCTCGAACATGGCAACACAGCATGCTCAGACGCGCTACGCGGTTTTAAATTTAGAAATGCTTTCCATCTGACATCTCAGTGTTTCAAAATTAGAATAGCGTTTGACGGTTCCTTTTCTTGCCTGCCAGTACAAAATCTGGGCACTAAGTTTATTAAATCTTGTACCTATATTTTATTTGGGTTACAGCTAACAATACAAAATAATAACGACAGGATTGATCACGATGAGCCATTTACAAGCCTCCACATAAAGGGAGTATTGTTGAAAGTTACAGTTACAGAAGTAAGATAATCAATATTATAAAAGGAGAAACTGACTGACATATCAACGTACAGTTTAAACTACTGGGACTAGGAACCTGAAATTTTGCTCAATGTGTCCATTTATAACGTAAGTGAGCATTAAGAGAGGGTTTTTCAAATTTCACTCCTTGAGGGGATGAAAAGTTTGTATGGAAACCTACTTTCACGAGGCGAAGCCGCAGGCAGAAGCTAGTTGAGATATATAAAGTTTAGTAGGAAGACTATAATGCAATTACAAAACATTGCTTTTAGACATAACAATGTTTATGGATGCCAAGCTGTTTGTAAAGAAATCAAATGAGGTATGTTCTATACATACAACCAACTTAAGTTTCAATGTTACAATTACAACAGAGTCTAACGTGAATTTTGAACCGCAGCAACATTAATGGTTTGACGAGCTTTTTATCTGGTCCCAATAAATTTTAATGACCGTTCCATATGTGATCGTACATATCAACATGACAACCACTTAAAACATATCGTGCTGACTATAATATTGGCGGTTACCGAGCATTGAGAAAATAAAGTGAACTAAATCACGCTTGTTTTAAATTGCTCTTGTTTACCATACGTTGGGACAAGGCCAGTTGATAGATAACGATCTACAATCGTTGCTAGAACTTGACCATTCACTGCAGAAAACCGTGTAATTAAAAAGCAAGGATTAGGTAGATTTGTAGATTTTTTTACACTAAAGGCAAATTTTAAACAAGATAGAGATAGATCAAAAGTACTCCAAAGCTTTTACTTAGTATTATAAGTAGAATAGAGCCAAGTTAAATCAGTTTAGAGCTCTTATGAGCCTGATGTGCCCCAATCTTCTCTGTCCTTAAAACTACTTCTGGCCAATTCTTTAGGTAGGAGTCCAAAATTCCAAATAGTCACGCCATCTTCTTCTGGGCTTACCGCGGCGCTGGCTTCTGCTGTTCGGATTCCAGCCAGTGGTTGCCTTCGCCCAATTTCGTTGTGAAATGCGGCACATGTGGCCTGACCAGTTCCATTTTAGTTAATTCAATTATATAACTTTACTTTATTAGTGAAATTAACAGCACCGTTGGCATAGCGTGTCGCGGAATCGATTCCTGTGTTGAACAAATAATTGTATGACCTATATATCGTTTTGGATCTGGTTGTCTTGTGCATACGAGTTTACATGTTTGTGAATATGCAGCCATGAATCCTACGAGATAAGATTTTAATTAAAAAATTGGGGCAACGTACAAAAAATGGTCTAATATTTTACAGACTAACTTTTATTTCCAAGGCAATATTAAAGAGGAAAAGTATATGAATAACTTTTAGTATCGGATAAACCCTAAATTGTAAAAAGAAACGGTTGTTTTCACCATGTTTGTTTATTTGTCATGTTTATTTGTTGTTTATAATCGATAATCGAAACTTTTTTTTTTTCAAATTTCAGGGTTTATTATAAGATAAAATTTTATATTTAAAAGCCTTTGAAAGATCACCAGTAAATTTAAGTGACACCCTGTAACACAGTCACATTCGAAATGGTTGTAAGACATGAATTATATCGGCACACTATCTTAGTACGACGGCTAGACCGCATCACCGCATTATGGCCGTATCGCGGAAGAGTACCGCTGTACCAGTTTATCTCCTTTATGTATTACAACATACGCAGGATTAAAGTATTAGTATAGTTGGTACTAGTCTTGATCAAGAAGATTGCATGAGTATCTTTAAAGTAACATCGTTAAGTATAGTGACTGTACAATATGGCTTTTCTTTGTGGTGTTAAGTCTTTTTGTCATTGACTACGGGTGAAGACTAGGTTGGAGCGTGAGAGATAATGTCATTACTTCTACTGACTAAAACCACACCTGTGTCCTTCAGTAGTTCTTTTAGTTTTAGGGGTTTCCTTTCAGAAATTCCCTACGGTTTTGCTATTCTTTAGGGCGCGCATGGAACACTACCAGACGACGAAGACTAGGCCTCGGTCCGGATGACAAGCTCCAGCGTCCGATAACAGTAGGGACCCAGTAGAGCCGATGCCTGCAAGGGCTACAGAGAAAGTGATCCTGGAACGCAAACGGCACCTGGAAGACACAATTGGTTTTTAGTCAGTAAAAGACTGACACGCCCTTTGAACAAGAGAAGGCAGAAATCATTGGATGATTTCTCATCTCAAAAAAAATGGTAGGCACTGAATGATTATCTGACTGTGTACTCAATTATCCTGAGATATAACGGTAAATTAACGTAAGAAAATCACTTGTACCTGTTACTAACTGTAAAGCATCTCATGACAGACTGCACTGATAACTGACCATATTCAAGCACAACTAGGTACATTAAAAACTGTCACATAAGGCGGAAGTCCATTTTACAAAGCCACTTTGCCCTTATTGAAAACTACGATGTACAGCTTCCATGACGAGCCGACTACCTTCCTTACAAGTCCTAATAACTAATGACGCTAATTACTGCAAGAACAAACGCGGCGTTTTGCTAAAATCCACGTAACTTCGCATACTCGTAATAATGTACTAATTCATTTCACCTCTAAAATTTTTGCAGTGTAAACAAACGCATAAACATTTTTAAGCTAGTGATGGACTAATGCCAGGTTTGTATGTGTCACCGGACAATCGTATAAAACTTTTGTTTTAGGTGGAAAATCATCAAATAACTTCTCCCGCACTGGGTGGAGCGAGAAGGGGTGTCTGACTTTTTCTAACTAAAATCCACCCATGTTCTTCAAATTGCCCTTTGCGTTCCAGGGCCTTGGTTACTCTTTTGAACAATCTCGCAGCTGATATTCCATCTACCGGTCTCTGTAGGTACACAAGGTACTATGTTACTTTTGGTCGGCACAACCCTCTCATTTCCATCTCCAAATTTCTCTAGCTCATGTTAATTCACTCCCATTTCTTCCGGACCATCCCTCACTCAATCCATCTTTTCTTTGACCTTCCTTTTGATCCATTCACATTTTTTTATAATAGATATAAACTAGTGTTTAACTGCGATTCTATCTGATGGCAAGCAGCGATACAATCGTTGATGGCAAATTGCACTACTTTAATTAGAGCCTATTCACTCTAGCCTTGAAGACATATAAATTATAATCGGAAGTTTATTTTTATTCCTCTTTTAGCTATATTGTATGGATACGGGGGTTAGCAGACGACGAGTAATGAGTAGGATCCCAAAGAACCAATTTATCTATCGTAAATATCTACTGCCCGACAAATTGTGGGCCAAAGTAGGACAAAGTTGGTGCCCTGAAACAGCGCGTCGGGGTCGCGGTAGACCACGAAGGAGATGGCGCGACGAACTTGATAGATTCCACCAGAACTGGCAAGAAGAAGCCCGGGCGCGCCTAAGATGGAAGGAGTGGAGGGAGGCCTTTGCCCAGGAGTGGGACAGAACAGGCTAAAACAAAAAAAAAATATCTACTAGGATCAATATTAAAATAATTCGAATAATTAAACCGAAATTTTCATACAAAATCAGAGATTCTTATTTTAATTTCGCAATACTCATTACTTAAATAATGTTCGTTAAACATTCTTCTCTGGCTTCTGACCTTATGATATCGATTGACCTTTCATGAACTGGATTTAAAGCAGACTTGCGAAGCAAAATAATTAAAAGTAAGTCACGCTAATTGCTCAATTTATAATTAGCTACAAGAAAGGTTTTTCAGATGAGACTTAAAGTCGAAATGACTTTGTAGTTATATTTTAAATGGACGCGCATCTTCTTTGAGATATCCATTCTATACATTTGACCCGACAGATAATGGTCTAATGATGACTCTGGCTCTTTTATAACCGTGTAGTTTCGTGTAGGTTCTCATCCATAGAAAACATCCGATTCCAGCCGTGCACTAGGTTCTGACGTATTATAAAGTGCCAGTATAAAATAATACGTATTTTGAACTTTGATGCGCTGCATCTTCCTTCAGATAAGCGTCCTTAGAGTGCTCTATTCTGTTTGTATACACGGACTGCTCACGTTAGATAGTGGTCATAGACACAGTTTATTACCTGTTATCCTGTAGTAGATACAACGTTACGCGATTTTGCATATTCCGTCAGATGGACCTTTTATTTTGTCAATGTTAAATCATTAATTAACTTCTCCCGTTGTGGGTGGAGTAAGAGAGAGTGACAGACCTAATAACCAGAACCCACCCGTGTATAAAAGGGCAACGGAAGCGTGGCCCTTTTAATTCATGGGCCGCAGTGGCTTCTTCGGGCTTATAACTTGGTGATTTTTCATATTACGGTTTTGAAATTTTGTATATAGATTCTTTACATAACATAACTAGAAAGGTGTTTCAGGTTTCGCAATACTAAAAATAAGGTTGTATAACCCTTAAATTGGTCAGAGGCCCTACCACAAGCACTTATTCGATCGTTAAAGGGATGGAGGTATTTAGCTTCCTTCCCTCTTTCTCGCTCAATATTTCTGCACGTAATGGTAAGTTCCCTGTGCTGCGAGTGTGTACGCACAGCTGACCTTAGATAACGGCTACACCGTTTATCATGATCTGTGTCCCTATCCTATAGAACAGCTCTACCAAACCCTTTGGGAACTGCCTGCGTGTCGGATGTGCCCTAATTTCTCGTTACCTGTCATTGATATGTCAAAACATAATGATTGTTAAGAAGGGTCAACTCAATGAAGTATTGCAGCAAGGTTGGTTACCCAGTAACTTGCGCTCAACAGTCGCGATTTGCGACCACTAAACCATCTAGGCAGTCAAAATTAGTTTAATATTAGTTAAATGTAATTAAAATTTTTGACGGAAGACGCAGACGAAGAGGTGTTACCTCTCGATTGCTAAAAGACGAGTCAGAAATCAAAACTCAACAACGCAAACGAGAAAATAACACAAAAATAAATGCATTATTCACATCAACTTTGTTTTAGTGGTAAATTAATAAATTGCGTCTTTTATGACTAACTGCATGCAGTTGAAATACCCATTGATAATAAAAGCACATTGAACTTAAGCATGACAAACAGGAAAACAAATCAGCGCCTAGAAAAAAAAAGGAAAAAACAATTCATTCATATTAATTAATCAATTTGTAGTACGATCCTCGGCGCCTAGGCAGGCCTAGACACAGTTTCCATAATTCATCACAGCTAGCTCACCGTTCATTCCTTTATTTTTGCTCTGTGGTAGCAAAAACCGAACATTCCGGTTGCCCAGATTCTGCCTGGCTTGGAAAAATAGTACAAGCCAACCGCAAAAAAACCGTTAAAAGAACACGGCTTTAAAACGCGGACAAAATTTAAAATGGCTGACCTTTTCAACGATCTTTTGCGATGCCGAGACACTAAAAAGCAATATTTATTTGAGTTTTCTGAAGAATACGATATGCTTTTTGACTTTTTAAAGAGATAATTTGAGCTATTTTGGGAAAGTATTAGGATCCGGCTCGAAGGACCAGGTATCATGCAACCGGACAAGTTTATGTTTCCGTGATAAGAATTGTTATCTCTAACACTTACGGAAACCATTTTGATATGCAGAATGGCATGACAGCATATTATTATGTGAGTCATCTTAGTCACCCTCTTGAGTCTCCCACTGGAATAATCCCGTGAATCAGAATAATCTTGGCTGAATAAAAACAGCACTAAAAATATGTACATCTAGTTCACCGAACTCCGGGACACCTACAACTCCACACTTAAGCCCAGACATACAGTAAATCATGCTAAATAATAGTGCAGCCTAGGAGATCAATGAACGCTGTTTATTTCAGTAACTATGTAATGGATCTTTGTTTACCCATTAAACATGGGTTGCCTAACGTTGGCCATAAGCCAAGAAGTAGCACTGTTTTGCAAGTGTTACCGACTTCCGGATTTTTTGTCTTTTACTACTACTATCCTAGTACTTTAACTGCCAAAGTTTGTTCAGAAATACTAAAAAAAAAAACAGTAATGATAAAAACTGATAAGGCAGGTTTTTATTCAACGCCATTTGCTAACACATATTACAGAAGGTAATAACACAGCTCAATTGTGAGTCATTTAGTGCTTTGTTATCGATGGCAGGCCAAGTGCAAGTTTTAAGTACTTATTAAGAAATAAATCAAGTGTGTTTGCCATTCCAAGATAAAATGTTTATTGGCGAACTGTACGAGATATTGAAGGTAAATAAAATCGATCATTGAACATAAGTACGGTAGAGAATTACAAAATACCCGCATAAAACGATAGTACGAAATCGATGTTGATTATCCATTTAACACCTCAAATAATAAAAGGCATTCAAGCCGGAACGTATGATAATACAATTGGCAGAAACTTTCACTTCGTTTAGAACCGTCAAAACTACTCAATACTAAGAATTATAATTTAAGACCTAATCGACGACCATTATAGACCAGGGTAGAAGCCTTTAAAAATAATAAAAAGTGAAAAAAAATAATAGTAGGATGAAACCCATTAGAAAAGGAAGAGAATATTATAAAAATGAAAGGAAAAATAATTTACGGGCGATCTGAGGTCGGGAAGGGGATGGGGGTGAGCTTTTAAGGGTAAAAAACGGTTTTTCTCGATTTCCGGCAAAACTAAAAGTCCTATGGAAAAAAGTCAAACGGCAAAGTTGTAGGTAATAAAAAGATCTAAAACTTTTGTATTTACACTTTTTTCACATAACCTCAAAATGTATGTGAAAAATTCAAAAAACCAAGTTTTTGGTTTTTTAATTTTATCTTCTTCAAAAAAAATTTTTAATTCACAAAATTTGGTGAAAACTTACCTTTTCATGTCCCAAATACGCTGTAATTTATTTGAGTAGAAATATTTATTTTGTTCACATTATTTTGAATTAATATCGAAAAAGCACCCCAATTTTCAATCGAAAATTCACCCGTCAAAATGTCGGCTTTTTTCAAAAAGTTGGTATGTTTTCTGTTCGTTGAAATCTCTACTCTCCGATGGTGAGAAAAAATATATATGTTACCATAGTAAATCTTCTCAGAAAATTCAAAAAATCGAAAAAAACTCGAATTCAAACATTTTTTTTAATTATTAGCCCCTTCCCCACTTCTCTATGAAATACTTTTTGATGGGCTAAAATTTTTCGTAGGTCACTCAGGTATATAAGTTATCTAAAAATAGTTATAAATAGGCATCTACGCATATAATTTTAAGAAGATTTGACTACTTTCTCCAAATATTGTAGATGTCTTATTAAATATTAATTTTATTAACTAATTTGTTTGTTAATTATAGTAGTATATTTTGATTTGCATTTTTTTTTATCAATGTAAAAACATGTAATCTTACGTTTTTCGAGTAATTAAAGTGTAAATTTTAATAAATAGCTAAAATTTGTAAATAATAATTTAAATTTTATTTTGATTTCGAGTTTTTTTCGATTTTTTGCATTTTCTGAGACGATTTACTATGGTAACATATATATTTTTTTTCACCATCGGAGAGTAGAGATTTCAACGAACAGAAAACATACCAACTTTTTGAAAAAAGCCGACATTTTGACGGGTGAATTTTCGATTGAAAATTGGGGTTCTTTTTCGATATTAATTCAAAATAATGTGAACAAAATAAATATTTCTACTCAAATAAATTACAGCGTATTTGGGACATGAAAAGGTAAGTTTTCACCAAATTTTGTGAATTAAAAATTTTTTTTGAAAAAGATAAAATTAAAAAACCAAAAACTTGGTTTTTTGAATTTTTCACATACATTTTGAGGTTATGTGAAAAAAGTGTAAATGCAAAAGTTTTAGATCTTTTTATTACCTACAACTTTGCCGTTTGACTTTTTTCCATAGGACTTTTAGTTTTGCCGGAAATCGAGAAAAACCGTTTTTTACCCTTAAAAACTCACCCCCATCCCCTTCCCGACCTCAGATCGCCCGTAAATTATTTTTCCTTTCATTTTTATAATATTCTCCTCCTTTTCTAATGGGTTTCATCCTACTATTATTTTTTTTGGTTTTAAAAATTATCGACCCTGGTCTATTAGTCACTGCGAGCTGGTCTAAAATAGACTAATCCAATGACAACAATGTAGAACACCTATAAATTACGGCAAACCATCGCGTGCAGATCCTCTTCGATCTAAATTAGCCCATCCTGCTTCAAGTCCTCACTTTCCAGGTGTAATTTACAGCCAGAAACATTTTTACTTAGCCCCATTAGCTATCAATTTGCCTAATTGGCCACTTTTTACAGCCATATTTTTCGCCTAAATATGTAACTAAGTAATGGGATCTATCTGTGGGCTTGGTCTTTTGTTTTGTGGTAGAAATACTAATTATGGTAACACTATCCAAATTGGTTCTAGAGCATTTGAGTCATAGAATTGTAAATTGGTTTTTATCAAGGTTGATGTGGATTGGAGATACTAAGAAACGTTAAGATCAAGTACGGATTGGAAGCAAAAAACGGCGGTGTATGATTATTTTTGCAAACCCTTTATTAGAGGAGTTTCTAAAGCTGCTCGATTTTAATCTAAAGCCCATCAGAGGCAGCGATTATTACGCCATTAGATGAGAAATAAAGAAATCTAGAGTAAGTCTTTTAATATTTGACTGGCCTGTTGGTCTAGTGGTTAGTGACCCTGACTGCTATGCCGGAGGTCGTGGGTTCGATTCCCACCCAGGACAAATGTTTATGTGATGAGCATGATCATTTGTTCTGTGTCTGGGTGTAATTTATCTATAATATGTATGTATTTAGAAATATATAAGTATGTTTATCAGCTGTCTAGTACTCATAACACAAGCTCTGCTTAGCTTGGGACTAGACGGCGTTGTGTGATAGTTGTGGAATATTATTATATTATATTATTATTATTAATATTTAACGACAACACAAAACGATCATGATGTAACTTGTAATCTTTTGATCCAATATACGATTATATTTTTTTTTGTGTTGCGAATATTATTCACCAAATAACTTCTCCCGCTTTGGATGGAGCGAGAGGAAGTATCAGACCTTTACTAACTAAAACCTACCTGTGTTCCTTAAGTTGCCCTTTGCGTTGCAGGGCCACGGTAACTAATTGTGGATAATCCCACAGCAATATACCTATGTTTATATAATAGTCCAAAGTTCTTGAGCAATGGGAACATTTGCGAATGCTATTTGCACGTGCGTTGAAGTTTCTATTTCAAACAAAGGCGAATTGGTTTTGTATGCCTCTTTAGATAGAGTAGAATTAATAATTTTATTATTATTTGGTTACTAGCTGACCAAAAAGTGAAAGAAGGTGAAAAATACTTTGGAACTTATGCTCATACCTACCGAATATACAAAATAATTAAAATCGGTCGAGACTTTTCGGAGGAGTGTGGCCATAATCACCGTGATACGAGATATTTGTAAGTATTTATTATGACGAAGCTTAAAATTGTAACAGTCCTGAAAACTGCAAAGCCTTTTATGTCAGCATGTTAAGCTAATACGAACTTTATTACAACAGTCAAAAGGATCAAAAAAACAATGAAGGTATTCTTATGAGAGTGATGTCAGCTGGTAGCTAATTGAAAGAGGCTTGGCGCCAGTTTTCTGTTTAATTGAATTGGTTTGTGCTCCTTTGGTATTTTATTTATTTACTTTATTAATTCATCTCAATTGTTTCTGAGTTCGTATCGTTTTTCCAGGAAACACATACGAACCAATTATTTCAGCCATAGTTCTATGGACTCAAACATTTATCGCCATCATGGCGTATGTTCGATGAGATTCTCCATGGGCAAAAACGTCTAAATTCCTTAGAAACAATCATCCCATATTTTGCTTTAGGGAAAGATTTTTTTTTATAGTAATTTCTTACGATCACACCTTAAAGAAACATCGATCATGCTTCTAAAATTACTAGATTAGGCAATTTAATAAGAAAATTTCTAAAATATGTATAGTTTAATATAGCATAAATGAATAATACATCGATTTTACAAACAGAATGGCCAACCTCACACAAAATCGACATTGACATATTCAGGACTTCAATAATTTATCAAGTGTAATAGAACGCATGCCTTAGGTACGGCCACTCGCCTAATCTAGGTGTCCTCTATAGTAAAACTAAATTGCAAACCGGATTAAGTCGTTGGAACCGAATCAAGACGTGTTACTACCTACGACCTTAGTGATTTATGTTTAGGTTTTTTCTTTCAAGTATCCGGAATCTAGAATCCGGTTCGAAGGACCGGTTTTAAGGTCATCAATACTTTTATTGCGATCAAGACTAGTGATATAGGATCCTATAGATCTTTAGCAGTTTTAGGTATACCAAAATTTAAATGTTTCTTTAAAAACCCATTATTGAAAGTTTTTAGACGAAATAGCTACGCTATTTAGTTCTTTAATTCAATTTCCAGAAGGTATAACCAAAATATCACTTTAAATATTGTTTCTAGTCTTGTTATCTGAAACGTTGCACATAGAATATCAAAATATCAACAGTTTATGTAAAATTTTTAACTTTATAGTAACACAATATATCAATTGCTGTATCGTCAACTGTCAAGACTGTTCAAATCCGATTATTTTCACGTACTTAAAGTCTTAAGTGCATTCTTGGTCCTTTCTCGTCTTCGAGGTCACCAGAATGCATGTGTATGCAAATGTCAAGCCATATGTTTTCGCGGACATATGACGTCGTTTGTGGGACAATGTCAGCAGTACGTGTGAATCGGGAATTATATCGTCTGTCATTGTGTTGTCTGTGTTGTAACTAGTGTTGCCAGGCGTCCGGATGAAGCCGGACACATTCAGGCTTTTAGGTTTTCTGTCCGGCAAAATTAGGCGAAGTCCGACCGGTCCGGCTTTGGTTAGGATTTGTTTTAAAATTTGATATTTTTTTGTTAGATTTGTCATTGTGTTTTGCCTACCTTGTATCGCTAGAGCAAGCGGACTAGTAATTATATCAGACAATTTTATTGTTGCTTTATTACGAATAAACGTTTTTTCTTTCTTTCTTTCTTTCTTTCTTTACAATTTAACAAGATTTTATGGTCAATAAAAAGGCGAGTTTAAGTACTTAAAAAGAATGTCGGACTTTTTATCCAAAAGTCCGGCTAAACTGGCTGGTGTGTCCGGCTTTTTCGTTTTGAGACCTGGCAACCCTACTCGTGACTATCTGTTCATAAACAATAATATAAGTCGTAGATTGGTAACGGTTTTGTCTGCTTCTACGTAAAAAGATCTCTGAAGCATAGCTATTTTTGGTATTTTTTTACGGTTTGCTACACTCGCAAAGGTGTGACAGCCAGTCTTGCATGAAGTATCTATCTTATTATCTAGTACCTAACTGGTCTATGGAGGTATACTAGGCAATCGCCCTGTTTAAAAAAGTTGTCTTCAGACTTATTTTCGAAAAATTATGCAACGTCACTGAAAGGTTCTGGAGTGGCGATAGCGTAGCGAAAGACGTTGGAAAACCTTCCACAAGAAGGACCGCTGACCTGATGAGAGTCGCCGGAAACCAATAAGTTAAGACGCACTGGACTAGTCGTTAGGGCAAAATATTCGTGGGAGGCCTATGTCCAACAGCGGACATCTATCGGGTGAAATGATGATGATGATGATACTACAAAACAGTCCTTGAATTTTTAAGGTTACTCTACCAAAATGACTTCCTTGATATTTTCGAACCGCTTATAGAAATCTGTAATAGCGCCCAACATTATGGCCATTATGCACCAAACCGTTTCATTGTCACCAAACAAAATGGCTCCCCTAGCGATATTCCACCCTTATCATTTAAAGTCGCAAATAGCACTTATACATGCTTCCTTTACCCCAACTCGCTTTATTCTTAAGGTAACACCAGCCATATTATACAACAAAACGGAAATCAAGTAAGCATAATGATGTCATTTCAAACGAACTATGGAAACAAGGTAACCGATCTTTCATGCATTTCACAGTTCTTGTTGATGCAGCTGTTAGCTGTTCACCGTAACTGAAATACGCAATTGTTCCTAAAGAAACGATACAATCATCGATTACTATTACAGTTATGGAATAATAGGAAACACCTTTACGCTAATCATTATCACTTGCTGGATATTCAACTTCCGCGCTAAGCGGAGCATTGTAAAATAGAACAGAGCGGTTTTTTTTTGTTGGTATAAACTAATACTTGACTGCGATCCCACCTGATGGTAAGCAGTGATACAATGCAAAGCTGACGGTGAGGCGCACTAGTTTATAAGCCTATTCACTCTTTCCTTGAAGACACTCAAATTATAATCGGACGGGAAGACTGCAGCAGGCAGACTGTTTCAGTCCTTCGACGTACGAAGTAAAAACGACGAGGTAAAACGCTTAGTTCGGACCGTAGAGGTTTCAACAACGTAGAACTTTTAGCGGGTTTCATTTTCTTGTTACTATACTCCATTCACTTACGTCCGTTCAACGAATTTTGACATTTATTACGTTGGTGGCATGACAAATGGCGGCTGCAGTAAATAGTTGGTATTGTAACTGCAGTTTTCCTTTTAATGTCAACCTTTTTGCCTACGGAATAGTATTCAAAATCAGTTGAGTGGAGTATCTATAGGTAAAATTAAGATACAGACATTATCAAAAAGTTTTCGTCAAAAATTCTCTAATGAAATATTTCCTGAGAGAGTGGAATTATTTAAGAGATATTTAAAACATTTCCCAAGATATATCCGTTATTCCACTAGTTTCCTTTGCAACTGGATTCTTTAGTGACGTCAACCAACACGAGAACATTTTCTCTGATACACTGGCTAGTTCACGCGGCTTTGCTCCCTCAGAATATCCCACAGGAGGCCTTTCTATCATTGAAAGAATTTTCGATATCGGATCAGTACTTCCAGCTGTCAGTCTTGTACAAAATAAGTAAACAGTTTTGTTGCTCTATGTTAAAGTTGGTTCTGTAATACAGTTTAAAACTGGCAACAAGACGGACATAATCACGTATTCAATTAATAATAAATTCCTCATCTACCCACGCAAACACAACCAGACTACGTAATTAGAATTTTACTAGCAGTAGTACGAGACGTGTCTACAAACAGCAGAGTTTGCCAAAGATCATCGTATGTAAATGACTCATATGTGATCATGTAAACATTGTTTTATTATGAATCATTTTATTTCGCGTAAAGAAGGTTCACTGGTTTTGGAAAAACAAAGACCTCTTCAGATTTGTAAAGACATCCTTGAAAGATTTATTTCACAGCGAAAATGTGAGTAGACTAAACAAAGATAGCTAATTCATAATTCTTCGGTAGCTATACCGGTTTCTTCTCTGTTAAATAACATAGAAAAACTACACGCATGAAGCGAAATTGGAAGTATTATACTCCTCTAAAATTGACAAAAGAAATACTCGTAATAAAGCGTAGACAGGAGCTGTGAAATGGGTTTTAAATACGCTAAGTAGGGTTTTAGTTAAATTCGAGGACTATGTAAATTAAATAACAGAGTTTTCGAGCTTATTCTAGAGCTAAGATTTTGATACAGGACTTCCTTTAGTAGCGATTTTGTCGTAAATTCGACTTATGAATCCTGATTCCCGCCTCGAAGGATCAGAGGCTTTATCATGACTTGGTAAAATGTCAAGAGTGCGTGCGAGAAAGAGTGATGGAGTTTTACACCCTGTATAGCACATTGGCCTCCGTTTTATACATTGTCAATTTATTAGCTATTCTTGGTGATGACTTCTAGTTCTATCGCTTTGCGGTTTTGATAGACGACCTCTGTAGTACCCTGTGTTATCAATTCGATTCACTGCAGTCTAGATAGAGCTGTTTTTAAATATCGTCAACCATTTTACTCTTCTTTCTCCTGGTTAACCTGTTTAGAGGTATGCGGAATAGAGAGTGAAGTCCCGCAAAGCTCCGTGGAAAAGAGATCGTTCGATCAGAAGGATGATTTGTCTGATCTCGACAACTACATGATAGATGATTTCGGGTTGTTGTAACATATGTTCAAAACTCGCGGAGAACTTTAATTGCGCGATGCAGGATTTCGTAGTTTAGTTCTTGAGTGACGCCACAGATGTCGCTACCATGATGGAATTTTAAAAACATCAAAGAACTCTCAGTTCTGCAGTAAATTTTTACACATCCGACCAACACGACAATGTATGGAAGTTAAATTAGGTTATTCATTACCCATTGTTTATTCATACTTGTCGAGTTTGTCGGTTATTAAAAGGCTGAGTGGGTCATGCGAAGTGCGAACGACCGGCGGAATTTATTATGATTGTTTTCGCCCAAGCTCATTTATTACTACTGCTATCCTAGTTTATGTTATTCAGGTCGAGCTAGAGAGTTCAACTTTTATCTGAACTTGTATTGTTTCGAATATTTTATACTATGGAACTTTGGCATTTGGCATGCGATATCGGGAATGATTTTATTCATTAAACCCCAAGCGAACGCCGGTGTTCATTGTCTCATTGTCTTTCTATTGTGTCTCAAATTACGGTGTTCGAAAGATTGATGGAAGCACAGTGGAGAATGTAATGAACTCGAAGAATCAACGAAGAATGAATCTATCCTGACTCTTGTGATACAGGATATCCTAGTACAAGAGCCAGGGCGACATAGCTGTTTGTATTTCAAGTGATTTCAATAAAATATTATTATTACAAGTTGAAGGCTAAATGTGAGATGAGAACAGATGCTAACACTATAATAAATAATAATAATAATTTATTTTCACCATAAGTCTTCCATTACAAAATTCCTAGACATTAGCTATACAAATAAAAAATTAAGGTCATTTTTAATCGCCCTGACTCCTAAACTAGGAGTATGTCCCTGTGGCTTAAGAGTCAGTGATCCTTAATACCAACAAACAAAATAAAATAAGTAAAATTTATTATTTAGCAGCCATTGTAAATGCAATAAATGATGGTACAAAAAAAGTAAAATTAAAAAATAAATAGATAAATAACAAAAAATAATAAGAATAAAAATCTACACTGGTTCCTATTCAGCCCAAAAAGACTTAGATCTAATTGTTAATGTATTGATATTTTTAAAAGAAACAAAGGTTGCGACTTTAAGAATGCATAGTTCCACTAACTGCATCCATAAAAACAATATTTACGAACCCACATCCACAAACATTCGGTAGCCGCATTACAAAACCAATGTTGACAGTAAAGACGCAGTAATTTCATAAAACTCATGTTCTATAGGACGTGACGTCACCGAAAGGAAACGCACCGTGTCCTGGCGGGGAAGTCATCATTCCCATATCGTCTCTAACACAGTTACATCCAGAAATACACACCACCAACTGTAACCGATCCTTTGATTCCACAAGAAACAACGAGTAGAAAGACCAACGAAAATTGGGCAGTTCTAAAAACAGCTGTTGACGAAGAGCGTCTTTTAAGTACATATATTTTTATTTGTCAGAGCGAGACTCCTTTGGATTTTAATTAAATGAGTTTTGGAGTAGTTTAATTATTTCCAACATTTAGTTGGGAATAATTAAAATAAAGTGTGTGGGGAAGAAACAATGAGATTTAGTTCTGTTCTACACCCCACTTTTATGTTTGAGGTACGTTTTAAAATATCAATAACTAGCTTTTACCCGCAGCTTCTATCGGTGAAAAAATTCTAGCAATCGGACCAGTAAGTACTTCTAGATTACCTTCTACAAACAAAAAAAAAAACTTCACCTCTTTACCATATTAGTGTAGATAAACTCGAAGATCTTAAATTACCAAGTGCATAGAAAACGCGTATTCATATCATTAACTGATTTTAACCTAGATCTATCAAGAAAATAGTTACATTTCCGCAACGATAATTATCTCTTAACACTAACCGAACTGGTCCTTCGAGCCGGATTCTAATTATCGGGCAAACTCAAGAAATTGCGTGTCCAAGCTATCGAGTCGATGGTTGTGATTAGCTAAGTAAAGTCAAGTATAAATTTATGTGTAGGAAGGCCCTCTAAAGCTGCGGTATTGAAAATCAATTCATTTAGACTATTTTAGACTGAAAGAATAGTTTTTTTTTTTTAGCATAGCTAGGATGTTCCTGACTATCTTCCCCATGAACAGATGATAACATTACCATTTTATTGTTTCCATGCGTCGCTTCATAGCAGGAACATTAGTCGAAACGACATAAGTGCATCAGTCACCGGGCTACGCTCATAAAAGTCTACGACGAGCAATAACTATAAAAAGTTAGTTAAAAAACAAACAGGGGATCGCATCAATGTGTACACGACTCACGCGCATATGCTCTGACGTAAACTAACGCCATATTGGTGCATGGTGTTCCAAATTCAATTTTCGTTTTAGGCATTCTTTTTTTGAAATGTTTGGGATATTGAGCGAAAATGGTAAATGAGGCATGTCATTTAAGTTTCCAAAGACGACAAAAACGTAATGACAATGAACTCCTAACAGCAGACATGAGACATTCAGGTCGTCAAAATAATGAGTTAGAAGAAGAAATGATGGCTAGTATTGAATAATAAGTAGCATCATACAATAGTGTACAAATTAGCATATTATGTATTGCCAATGAATCAGTGGTCAGTCAGTCGGAAACTGTCCATGATTCACGTTGATGAGCAGTGGTAGTGCAGAATAAAAAATAAAATGTCTATTAAACACATCCGCAGAACTCACAAGGAGGGTACTTGTAAATGCTAAGCATAGACTGTGCGTTTGTCCCTTAGACCATTACACTTATAGTCTGTCTAATAAGCCAACCGACTTGGGAATTTTGTATAATATTTAATCATTTAAAAAATACTTATATTCGATACTTTTCATAAGTTTCTTCTGTTAGTAAACAATGATCTCTATCTCTTAATTAACCTTGATTATTGAACCCGTGTTGACTACATCAGATTTCATTAAATCCTAATAATAACCCAAGTCGTTTAACTTATTAGACAGACTCTACCAGTCTTGAATGCACATTTTCATCTATCCACGACATTATTTTTATATGTATATGCGAAACCGTATTATTTTTTCCCAAAAATATTTAAAAAGGTCTCAAGCTGGACACAACTGACACTAAGTACAACACAGCTCACGGCAGGTCATAGCGGGTATGATGTGCCAGCAAACAGCTGGATGCAAGGGCAAAACAACCCCTCAGTCGCCTGGATGGCCCGGTGACTACGTATTTTTGTCAGAATAGAATTATATGAACTTAGAGCTAACATTGTATCATAACGTTACTGTACCAACACAAGTGCTGATTAAAATAAAATTATGTGCGTTTCCGACAGTGCAGCGAACTACATTAGGCTGGCGTTACGCTCGAGACCCTTATGGCGACTGTCAGATGGTCAGATATGAGCTTCCCCTTGTAATAGGCGTATGCAAACGACTGCCATGGCGGGTGCGAATAATTTATGGCAAGCAGACTTTTAAGGGTTAGGGTCACTCCGGGTTAATAAACTTTGTGGCGGAATATATAATGTGCTTTCTGGTTTTGTTTCGTGTTAACTGCGGAAGGTTCATAGGCGTGTGTAAGCACGTTTTTAGGGTTCCGTACCTCAGAAGGAAAAAACGGAACCCTTATAAAATCACTTTGTTGTCCGTCCGTCTGTCTGTCTGTCTGTCAAGACCCTTTATCTCGAGAACGCGTGGAGGTATCGAGTTGAAATTAAAACCATATATTCAGGTCTGCGGTCCCTTCAAGCTGTGAGAAAATCAAACTTGTAAGTTGACGAATAAAAAAGATACAGCTGTTTATGTCGCAAAAAAACGTATATTTTGATACTCGCAAAGATCGAAATTCATAGGGTACTTCCCGTTGACCCAGAATCCTGAAATTTGGCACAAAGTAAGGTTTTATAGCACAGGTATAGGTAAAAATCTGGAAACAGTTTGTTGTTATCTACTTTACAAAAAAAAAAATTGTAATTCGGAAAAATCTTCGAGACTCCATTCGGGAATTGTAGTTTTCACGGAACCCTCAGTGCGCGAATTCGACTCGCACTTGCCCAGTTTTTTTTATGGTTCCGTACCCAAAGGGGCAGGACCCTATTTAATTTACCAGTAATCATTTGTCAGTGTTATGTTTGCGCCTATTCCTTTCTATAACTAAGACTCCGCTGTCCATCTGTCACCTGTACCTCTACCATGAGTTTAAAGCAACAGTAGGTATTTGTCGATACTCGATACCAACTACGTAAATATTTTGTATGGCAAATTTTGGTTCCGTAAGTGACCGCTAAAGGCGCTAGTTGTAGTAGTAGTCGGTATCGAGTATCGACAAATACTATTGCTTTAAACTCATGGTAGAGGTACAGGTTGTATCTCATGAACCGTAATAGTTAAACAGTTGAAATTTTTAGAGATGATGTATTTCTGTTGCCGCTATAACAATAAATACGTTCGCTTGGGGTAATGAATTAAGTCAGTAAAAGTCTAACACACCCTCTTTCTCCATCTAAAGCGTGAGAAAAATTATTGATGACTAGCTGTGCCCGCAACTTCGTTCGCGTGGACTACAAGATTTTGAATTTATTTTTTCTAAAATAAAATTAGCCTATGTTACTCCTTAGTACATAGCTACCTGCCAAAAAAAGTCCCGTCAAAATCGGTCCAGCCATTTCAGAGATTAGCCCGGACAAACAGACAGACAAAAATTTAAAAAAAATGTTATTTTGGTGTATGTACCGTATATACAGTGTAGTAAAAAGCAGTTATTTCAATATTACAAACAGACACTCCAATTTTATTTATATGTATAGATTTCCTAAGCAAAATTTATGTGATCTTATAAGAAGGTTCTTATACAGTCAGTTCTCTTCATATTTTTTAGTTTCAGTTTGTAAAACCCAAAAAGTTTGACCAGTCGATACGAAAGAAAAAATCTCGTTGAATACATAATACATAGTTACTCGAATCTAGGCCCTTTAGTTGACCTGGTTCGAATTCCGGCCAAGATCTAAGTCACCGATCAGAAGTTAGGTCATTATGTGTGACTGGCTATTTCGTAGTAACACATTTAGGCATATGATGAGGCAAATTTTTCCCGACCGATTCTGAAGGAATACTATATACTGAAGAGTTTGTTTGATAGAGAGAGATAAGCAATCTCTCTCTCTCTCTCTCGGGAGTATAATGGCGATGATATGGCCGACGATGGAGCACGCTTGCCTAGAAGTAACCTATTCACTCTTGACTTAAAGACCCGTAAGCTGTAGCTGTCAGGAAACACAGACCGGCTGGGATTTCCACTCCTGAGCTGTACAGTAGGCACAACGGATCTTGAGCGCTCGGCGTCAGAGTGGGGATCGCTTTGCGCATTCCATACATTGGCGAGCCAATCGTCTTCGTTGTTAGATACATGGAGCAACGCAGGGAACGAATTAGGAGTGACGTCTATGACGCGATGGCGCGCCGAGCCAATCACTGACACTCCCCGCCCCCGCGTCTCACTTCACACCACTAAAGAGACCGAATATTTGACTTCTGCGCATCCGCTCAAGATCCGTTGTGCCTAATGTACGCTCAATAAATGTGTTGTCAAAATGCTTTGTACGTACCTGTACCTACAGGTGGGAATTAGGATGTCTACCATGTACCGGGTGCCACAACGCCGTACATCTTGTGGTCCGATTGTACATTCTATGTACAATCAACGTCGCGTTTGTATTTATCATAGTCTAATTAAGTTAAGCAGAACTTCGCAACAACGGAACTGGCCGGCGGAAGTTGACGATACTGCTTTTACAGGCATAACCTACTTTTTTTTTAGTAATCATAATTATAATTTTGTCAAAAAATATAGTAGACAGTAGACACCTAGTTATCAACTACGAAAATGTATTTTTTTTTATATTATTATTTTTTTCTTCTGTACGTGTATTTGCCGCTTAAGTCTTTCTAAACCGATTTTGATGAAATTCTGTGTGTATATCTCAGTAGGAGTATAAAATTATAGTTTCACGGGCTACCGTAGCATTTGCAAACTTTTTTTTTCTACCTGTAGTAATGTATAGTGTGAATAAATAAAGTAATAAACTCCAATAGATAACATAGATTCAAGGTATTTATTCACTACCCAAACCAACTTTTTTGCGCAGCATACTAATTCCATAAAGTGTAATGGTAAAATGACATCAGCAAGTTCAGTTCAGCAGACGTCTGGCCTCAAACAACCAACTGTGACAGACACAATTAGGTTTACCAGATGTCTAGGAAATCTAATGAGTGTCTGTGGTATATGTGAAGAAGTGAAGTGTGAATCGACACTTTTTTTTATTGTTTTTTATATAGGTTCTCGCTTGACCGTTATCTCATCTGATGGAAAGTGACGATGCGGCCGACGATGGAACGCGCTCACCTAGAAGAAATCTATTCACTTTTGACTTAAAGATTCCCAGGTTGTAGTAAGAAATCACAAACATTTACTTTAAATAGACCATTTACAGGTACTTTTGGTTGTTAAAATGTTGGTCAGTCAAAAAAAGTGAAGGTAAATTGCATGTTTCAAAGCACAGATCTCTACGGAGAAGAACATGCTCCATGGACGCTCTTTTAACCCATTGTATGGCCGGATCGCGGATCCACGTGAGACACAATCATTTTTTTTTAATTGTGTCTCTAATTATGGCATGTGTCCGGAACGTGGATCCACGCGAGACACTATAACTGTTCGCTCTGTCATTGTCTTTCTATTGTGTCTCTAGTAATTATAGTATTTGAGAGGTTAAATAAATATTATGAGACACATAAATCTTGGTTATATATTTCTTGTGGCTTCTATTCACTAAGCATGCTTACCCCCAGCTTTTAGACATTTATGTGCACACCCTTGCCCTCTCCTAGAGATGAGGCCTGAGTCCCAGCAGTGGGAACATTAAAAAGTCTGGTGATGATAGTCTGTCTAATAAGTTAAACGACTTAAGTAATTATTAGGATTTAATGAAATCTGATGTAGTCAACACGGGTTCAATAATCAAGGAGATTAAGAGGTAGAGATCATTGTTTACTAACAGAAGAACCTTATGAAAAGTAACGAATATAAGTATTTTTTAAATGATTAAATATTATACAAAATTCCCAAGTCGGTTGACTTATTAGACAGACTATAATGATGATGATGTGCCACCTAAAGGTAGTTATAATACCAATCCATACTGGCCCTGCATGGTGACCCACTCCCTCTCCTAGAGTGGAGGCCTGATCCCAGCAGTGGGAACATAATAAGGCTTATTTTATTTACTAAAGAGGCTGTACCTAGGTGGCAGCATGTACAGCATGTAGATAAAGCAGAAGATCAAAATACTAGGAGACATGTCTCATGTGGTTGCTACCCTCAGTAGAATGAGAGGCTGAAGAAGAAGAGGAAAGAGTAAACTTTAGTCACCACAATCACCGCTGGCTTAAGTAAATGTAGGCTGACACTTACATTTATTTTTTGAAGTTATTAGTACGTTTTTTATTAATTATCTACACTAATTTAACAAAGAGGTAGTTTGTTTTTTTGTTTGTAGTGTTGGGGGTTAATAGGTCACCAAAGAGAAACTTCATTTTAAGGATTTCAATTATAACTGTTTATTATCCTTTTCTTTATATTGGGAAGGTGTGTTTCAGTAACATCACGTGAGACGTGTGCTCCTAAGCAAGGCTAGTGGAATACAGTAACTGTAACCATACTAGGGATTTCAGTCAAGTGGTCATGGGGACTCTATCCATTAAATATAATATTTATTGGTTAGAAAGAGAAAGACCATAGTGTTGAAGCAGGATGGATTTGTTTTTGTTATATTCCAACATGTAGGAGGTCATCTCTGGAAGTACTGGCCCTATTGCTAAAATTTTTCACCATTAGAAAGCTGCTTTATTCCTGAGTGACATAGGCTATATTTTATGTATGTAGGCAAAGCCGTGGGCAAAAGCTAGTCATTAATATTCACAGTAATTATTAGTATTACTGGTAAAAAAAAACTTTGGGATACATAATTGTCGACTTACATTTGGGATAGATTTTTTTTACCGTTTTTTTTTAAATATAGGTAATGCATGCAAGTTAGTTGCCAGTTCTTCTTCATAGGAAATAACCAATTGGAATTGAGCACTAGGTTCTGATATTTTAAAGTGCTATATTTTATATGAAATAAAATATTTTGAATTGAATTTATAATTTTGAAAGCAAACTGCTTCATTAAGCTATAAATTAATAAATTTTAAGATAGCATCACAATTTCCAATGTATTAATAGCCACAAGGTAGTGATTATATACTCTTTGGCCACAAGATAACAGTTTTAACTGGTACAAATGCAATAGACACTCCAAAGAGGTACACACATAATTTATCTAAGAATTTTATGCTACATTTAAAACATTTGTTCTGATTATAAAATAATATTTTGAATATGGTTGTAAACTTCTACTAGGTGGGGTTTATTTATTGTAGAAATAGGACTGAGTTGTGTATTCCCAAAACCTAAAGAAGTTTCATTATCTATAACACAACAAACATGTAGGTTGGTGATCAAAATTTAGAACTTAAACTTTATCTACCTTGCTAATATGTTTTTAAAAAAGCTAAGGTTAATAATATAATATTTAGACTTACTTAGATCCTGAGCTTCCGCAGTACCCTTTGTCAGCGCTAATAATATTAAAAAATGCACCAAGCACATAACACAGATATTATCACTTAACATTTTCGCACTAAAAGTATTTTGTGACATTGTTAAAACGAAACTAGCACGATGAGCTAGAAAACAAACATGTTACTTAAAAATAAGTTGCATTATGTCCAAGCAACAAGGCACTGCACATCATACACTTGACCACATCCAGCACAAGCGCGGCTTGCTTTGCTTTGAGTTCGAGTTACACACAAAAAAATACAAATTAGACTGACTGACAGACAAACGTCAACGCAGGACAGGACACAGACTATAAATCTCTTTAGACTTTAGCTCATGGCAAAGGCAAAGGCAGAGAGTGCTACAAATCTAAAGTGGCCTTTTTTTATTATTTTTGAATGGTAAATATATGCGCTTTTTGTATGTACTTGTTTATATTCCTCCGAATATTTTATAAATCACCAATGATTTTTTAGACGATTGTAATGAAATCGCAACGTGTGGACCAAGCATTACACCGTAACATTATACTGACGTTGTCACAGTGACAGTGACAGTGACAGTGACATAAAGAAATATGTCATTCATTGTCGATCCACTAATTTTAGATTTTCCGTTCTTTGGCTTTGTTTGTTTTGTATATTTTTATGTAGCGAGCAGTATTGTGGAAACAATTTGTTATAAAAATTTATAGCCCAATATTATTTGACTTACCTACTTACTTCAACCCAAACAACCTCGCCAAAAAAAAAAAACGGCCTCGTCATACAAATTGTCCAATCAAGTTTATCATTTTGTATGGTGAGGCTGATTTTTTTTTAGTTTCCTGAAAAAAAATCTTGTGGAAGGTTGTTCAGTTTCATCTACTGAGCAAGCCCTTAAAGTTTGCGGAGGGCTGTCCCTTACACCTTTTATAAATATGCCCAAACCAAAAAGGATTGCTTTAGTGATGTCTAATTCAGATCCAAAACTCAAAAATACAAAAGCCAAGTAAACACAGGAAAATAAAATGCGAGGCTGACTTTGTACCTACTGTTAATGATAAAAATAATAAAAATGTTTTTTTCAGGTTGAATCGAAATTGTAACTACAGAACAAAACCTGGTATGACGTTATTAATATGACAAAAGTCAATATTCTCTGACTAGGACAATAATGTATTATCATTTATCCTTAACTTAGGTGGGACTAGTCTATGGAATCCAATAAAAAATAAGTGGAAAAGTAAAGCAGATTCTGAAACAAAAAAATAAATTTTGGTTTCAAAGAAAACACAAATAGAAAAGTAGATATATTTTGAAAATTATAAGCTACACAACAACCTTTAGCTGGAGAGCTAGTGAACCCTGGAAGTAACGGTCTCCCTGTAAGGTTAGAAATTTGTATATTGGCGATTTATGGCATGCTAAGAGCAATAGCCATGACCTGGCAGGCGTCAGCCCTGCACGTCATCAGCCCCTTTATTTTTCGAACTGTTAAGTAAATGGGGTTTCAAAACTTGTTTCTGTAAGTTTGAAAATTTAATAGAGTAAAGTTTATTTATTGTACATTTTAAAAAAAAATTGCCAGGCGATTACAATAAGCAGAAGTATACGACAGATCAATTAGAAAACGCACAGTTGATGAGGTAAAATAAACTTTGTCCTGTATACTTGAAATTTTTATATGTTTTCAAATAAACGTCTTATAGTAAGTATGTACAATGCCAGGCGGTTTTGAACAGCATAAGATCTTGACAGGCGAGGGGACAGCTGCTAAGGGCGTGCAAATAAGAAATGTTACATGAACGCATACAGTAAATGTAATGTATTTTATTGGGATTTATGCAATGTACATTATTTTTAACACTCATTTTCTTCAGCATCATCCGAAATTTCGCTATCACTGTTTTCATCATCATCTGATTCTGCAACAATGTTTTCCTCATCTGAAAATAGTAAAAAAAAATATTTTAATGAATCAATAAGGTTGTTGAGAATTAAATGTCAAGCTATATCAACATAGGACTGCATATTAAATGATACAGAATAAAATAGTTGTATGTTACCTGAAATGCATTCCTCAGTTTCAGTCGATTGTGCTGTGGCAGTATCAGCAGGTCCTTGTAAAAGTATGTCGTATATAGAAGACGGAACCGTATTCCCCTCAAACCAATTAAAATCGTAACGATTATCAATTAAATTCCAGCCGTTATTTTCAGGTGTAAGAATTGTTGGTTCTTTTAAATGACAATTTCGCCATATATTTGTGATGTAGGCAGTTCTCAACAATTGTTGATGTAGTTCACGTTGGCAGGGTGGTAAATTCGATGAATCATAGCTTACTACTTTTTTCATAAACACTTTAGGATTACGCCATGTGTGTTGTACGTAGCAAGGAACTTTTCATATCGTGCATTATTTAATTTTGAAGATTTCAAACCATACATTTGGCATACAAATTTCTCATACATGCCAAATGGATGAAGATGTATCAAACGTATTAATAAAAAGGGGAATTATAAAACGAGCGACTAAAAAAAAACTTAGCGACTGATGATAAGATACTGTTTTAATAACTTGAGCGGTATGAAATTGAGTAAGCGGCACATTAAATAAACTAACGACAAATATTGATTTACAATTAAATCCAGAACGAGGTAACTAAAAGTGGATTATTAAAATCCTAACTAAACGACTAAATTAGTAATTGAGCGACAAAATTAATAAGTGAGCGACAAAATTAATAAGTGAGCGACTAGAAATAAATTTGAGGTTTTTCATAACGAACTACTAAAAAATTAACTTTAACAAATGTTTTCCCTATTGTCTAATTATCTAGTCGCAGGTAGATTTATCATTTTGAACTGGGTAAAATAGGTTAGGTTAGGTTAGAACTGTGACCTACCGCGCTACGACCAAGTTGCTCGCAGATTTTATTTCACCTTTTTCTAATTATCCGGGTTTTCGCAATATCCGAATCATCAAAGTACCTTGTTGTGACATACATAATACATAAATATCGATATTTAACATTCGATACTGTGTACTTCGATATTTAGGACATTCTGAACACTTCATTTAAGATAAAATGCCGCTCAGTATAAATAAATCATTTGCTAAATTTTGAAAAAATGCAGGACGTAACGTTGACACTCAAACATTATGAAGCTTCTCATTTTGTATTTTAAGTAACTCAAATTATAGTTTGTAAGTCGCTGTTCTGTTAATTTCTCGTCACTCGCAGTCAGTCGCTCGCTTATTATTTCTATGACCCAAAATAATTATTTTTGTCACTTATAATTTTAATTTACAGTCACTCGTTTAAATACTACCCTAATAAAAACATGTGACACAGACATTTTAATATTACTGCTCGGAAACATGGACCATCTCCACAACAATAATTTAAAAATCTATATGGAATATGGCACTAATAATTGTAAAAAATCGAAAAATATTTCTGAACTATATACAAAATTGGGACCTTCTATATGCCAAAGCTTACCTGGATTTCATGCATTAACCGGTTGCGATTTCAATCCGTCATTTTCAAGAAGAGGTAAAAAAAAACCATTCCAAATATTGCAGAAATCGAGTGTATATCAGAAAGCATTCAAAGAATTAGGAAACGCAGAAATAGTGCAGAAGAAAGAAAAAAATTTCCCGATACTAGAGAAATTTGTATGCCAAATGTATTGTTACGTACGTGGGTAATCAAATGCCGATTTACTAAGAGACAACTTTATTTACCACTAACAATAACAAAATAGTCCAGTCAACAATAATCCGAATCGCAATTAACACTAGAGTACCGTTACACTATCGCTTAGGTCGTTAGATAAAATCACTTCAAGTACTAGGGTAGTTCGCTCTTGATCGCAGTCGAAATTACAACTGACTCGCTTCCGGCCGGGGGCTCGTATTTATATGCGGAGCCAAGAAAATTCTAGATACCGACTTCCCACGAACGATCCAGAATTCCAGAACAATTGAATCGCTTCTCGAAGTCATAAATCATTTTTATTATTCGTGGTAATAAGAGTCACTTTCATGCGAATTTCGACTCTATTGTTAACGTCGGAGAGTATCATTTCCCTTATCCTAGATAAATGCCTACCCATTAGTTGTAGGTACTATGTGGATGTTTCGAGATTTTTCTAAGGCTGGCTACGTACAACCATTCTAGACCTTTCGAACAGCAATGCGTTTTAATTATTACGAGCTACTCTTTATTTTCTCGGAGATTTGGCGTGTTCACGTTTAATGGCGTAACAGTGCCCCCCTCTTAGTCATGCTCGTCCCGAGCATTATTAGATCCGTGATACGGCGCCAATCTATCCACATGGACAACCTTGGGTTTCCCTCTTAGCCCTTTCTTGATGCGGTAGGTCACGTCATTAATCCTTTTTAACACGGTGTAAGGTCCCTCCCATCGAGCTTGGAGTTTCGGCGACTTCCCTTTCCGTCGAAGCGGGTTGTGAAGCCAGACCAGTGTACCTTCCTCAAATCCCTTGGCATTGGCATTACGGTCGTATCTAGTTTTCATTTTTACGCTGGTGTTCATGCTATTCTCACGAACTCGTTTATGCACTTCGTCCAATTGATCTTGAAGGTCACTTACGTAGTCCGTAACTGGCTTAGTCTTGTCAGGTGGCACGCCAGTTATGGCATCGACTGGAAGTCTCATCTCCCTGCCGAAATTCACTCTTGCTGGGGTATGTCCCGTGCTATCATGCACTGCCGATCGGTAAGACATCAGAAATAGTGGAATATACCGGTCCCAGTCCTTCTGATGGTCATCGACAACCTTAGCCAGGTGATTCTCCAGGGTTTGGTTAAACCTTTCCACCATTCCGTCCGACTGAGGATGCGCAGGTGTTGTGCGTGTCTTATAAATTCCCAGAAGAGTACACATTTCCTGGAACAGCGCAGATTCGAAGTTACGGCCTTGATCGGAATGGATTTCCAAAGGTGCGCCATACCGACATACTACTTCTTCGACCACCTTCTTCGCCACTGTCGTCGCTTCCTGATTGGGTATGGCGAAGACTTCGGGCCACTTTGTAAAATAGTCCTGGATCACCACTATGTACTTGTTTCCGTCATTTGTAACTGGAAAAGGTCCAGCGACGTCGATGGCAATGCGTTCCCACGGGGCTCCCACATTGTACAGCTGAAGCCTGCCCCTGCTTCTAGTCTGTGGTCCTTTCACAGATGCACACGCTGTACATTTCCGACACCATTGCTCTATGTCATCTCTACAATTGAGCCAGTAATACCGCTGTCTCACTTTCAGTAGAGTTTTCTTGATGCCCAGGTGTCCTCCAGAGGCACCATCGTGTATTTCCTGTAGCAGGGGGACTACTTCACATCGTGGTACTATCACTTGTGTGGTCACCTCCTTGCCATCGTTCGATTCCCATTTCCTACAAAGCACATCATTTTCTAGGACTAAACTGTCCCACTGTGCCCAGTAGCTCTTAGTTACGGGACTGTGTGACGATACTTCACTCCACTGGGGCCTAGTTCCGCTACGCTTCCAGTCCAGTATAGGTCGAATATCGTCATCTTCTTCCTGGGACTTCTTGAAGTTGCCTTCAGCCCTAATTAAATTAACGTGTTCTCGGGCTTCATTCTGCTGGCAGTGTCTGCAGTCATCATTACATGGACGTCGCGACAGGGCGTCAGCATTGTTATGCCCTTTTCCACTACGATGTTCCGTCACAAAGTTAAACTCCTGCAGCTCTGCTCGAGCCATCTTGCAACTTGGCCCTCAGGGTTTTTAAATTGTAAAAGCCATTTCAATGCAGCGTGATCCGTCCTCAACGTAAATTGTCTTCCTATGAGGTACTTGTGGAAATGCTGCAAGGTTTTAACCACAGCCAGCAGTTCTCGTCGAGTCACGCAGTAGTTCCTTTCTGGCTTTGAAAGTGCCTTACTGAAGTAAGCGATTACGACCTGTCTGTCACCTTGCACCTGTGACAACACTCCACCAATTCCCGTGTTGCTGGCATCGGTATCAACGACAAATCTTCCGTCTCTGCTCGGATACCCCAGTATAGGCGCTTCACATAACCGTTGTTTTAGCTCGTCGAATGCTGACTCACAGTCCTCGTCCCAGATAAAATCTCGTTTATCCTCAGTCAGCTGATGTAGAGGTTTTGCAATGTCCGAAAAATTCTTGACAAACCGCCTGTAGTATGTGCACAACCCTAGAAATGCACGCACTTCCGTTTTGTTCTTTGGAACCGGCCACTGTTGGACTGCCTTTACCTTCTCAGGGTCGGTTCTCACCCCGTCAGCGGAAATAACATGTCCTAGGTAGCTGACCTCCTTCTTGAACAGGGCGCACTTCTTTGGACTTAGTTTTAGGTTAGCCCCTCGTATCCTGGTGAACACTTTCTCCATATTCCTCAGGTTTTCCTTAAAAGTGCGACCCATTATAATGACGTCATCCAAATATACCAGATAAACGTCACCAAGAAGGCCCACCATGACTCTCTCCATGAGGCGTTCAAACGTCGCTGGAGCGTTGCATAACCCAAACGGCATGACGTTAAATTGCCACAGGCCGCTGCCAATACCCGTACTGAACGCTGTCTTTTCTTTATCTTTCTCGCTGATTTCCACTTGCCAGTAGCCACTTTTCAAATCAATGGTCGAAAACCACTTCATGCCACTGAGCATATCCAGCGTATCGTCTATCCTTGGTAAGGGATAACTGTCCTTCTTCGTCACATTATTCAGCATTCTGTAGTCCACACAAAATCTGGTGCTGCCGTCCTTCTTCTTCACCAGAACGACTGGAGAAGACCATGGACTCGTAGAAGGCTCAATTATTCCGCTATCAGCCATGTCCTTTACCATTTCTGCTACCTCAGATTCCTTAGCCCAGGGTATGCGGCGCGGTCTCTGTTTAATTGGTCTAGCATCACCTGTATCTATCTCATGCTTGACGAGACCTGTTCTCCCGCAGTCTTTTCCCGTTGCAAAGATATCTCGAAACCGTAGCAGGAATTCTCTGGCTTGCTGCAATTCCGAAGTCGATAAATTGCTCTTAGAATTTTCCAGAAGTTGCTGGATGTGATCCGTTTCAACTTTTGTCGTGTTTTGCTTTGCTGGAGATGTATTGATTTGACGGAGATACTGAACTTCTTCACATCTCCCAACAACACTGTTTTTCTTCAGTTGGAACTCTTCTTTCCCAAGGTTCACAATCCTTACCTTGGATTTCCCTTTCGTCATAACTAATGTTCTGGCAGTGATGAGCTCCGGGTGCCGGCCAATATCTTCAACCATTACACATCTTCGTTGCCTGATTTTCTTGGGGAATTTTACTTCAACTAAGGTTTCTGTTCTCGGAGCCAATGTAGTATCCTTTAAACAATAAAGGTTGCATGAGGTAATTCCTCGCAGGAAGACTTCTTGATCTGGGAATTTCAATACTCCCCTGTCGATATCTAAAATACATCGGTTATTCCGCAAGAAGTCAAGACCCAGTATGCAGTCGTCGGTAATATTCGCAATTAACGCAGGATGGATATACACTTGATCACCGATTTTGAACTCAATTTCTGTATCACCGAGGACGGAGACTGACTGGCCGGTTGCTGTCTGAAGTCGGCAGGTTGGAGACTCTCTTTGCCATGAGATGGTTCGTTTCAGCAACTCCGGCCTTACAATGGTTCGCGACGCCCCGGTGTCAACGGTAAAATTGCAGGCACGATGATTCAGCGTTCCTTCGATGATCAAACTATTTCCGTTGTGAACTTGATTGATGGTGATGGTTGGGGCTGTGGCCCTGGCGACATTAAATTTTATCGGCTCCTCGTTGACTTGAGTTCCGGAGTCCACACTTTCCCTCTTTTTCTTAGGACAATCGGTGCGAATGTGCCCTTTTTCTCTGCACCCGTAACACGTTGGAATATAGCGGGACTGTGCTGGAGAAAAAGCCACCACTTCTCGGTGACGTGGTCGCGCTGAAGGCGAGACCACCACTTCCCTAACTCTATGCGTACGTGAATCTTGTCGTACGGCTTCTACTTCCAGAGCGTGAGCCATCGCACTTTTTAGAGTTTGGTGGTGTCCGAGTCGCACCGTAGCCCTGACTTCAGGATCCCGTAGACCGTCGATGAATGCTTGCACCAGATTAACTTCCACCGTCTCTGGTGTCATCGACCTGTACGCACGCCGGACCAGCCGTTCAACCTCAACTCCCCACTGCTGCAGGCTCTCGTTCGACCTCTGCGTTCTCTCGCGAAGCTGCGCGCGGAAAACGTGCTCGAGGTGCTTGTCTCCATAGCGAGTGTCTAATCCCTCCATGAGACGCTCCAATGTCCTGCCGTCCGCAGGGAGGTTCTCTAGGACTAGCAGGGCGTCCCCTCGTAGAGCCAAAGTTAATGCCGCAAAAGACTGCTTATCATCCCAGCGGTTTGTTTCGACCAATGTCTCGAATTGGTACTTAAATGCCGTCCAGGAAGACGTGCCATCAAAACGCGGCACATCAAATTTTGCGGCAGATGCACAGGGGGTGTGCGATGATGAGCCGACAGCAACGGGTTCGCGTGCTTCGAGCTTGATAATTTTTTTGTTGATGTCCAGCAGGCGATCTTCGTGGCCATCAATCCTTGTTTCGAGGCTATCAGCTCGGGCGGAAACCTCCTTGACCTCTAAGGTGAGATTCTTTACCTTCTCGCCCAACGTGACGAGGCCGTTGTCGATTTTATTGAGGATCAGGTTCTGCTTAGCCTCTTGATCGCGGCGAGCGGCTTCCTGTTCGCGGCGGGCTGCTTCCATACTAGCTTGCATGGCGGCCAACACCGCAGCGAGGTTCAATTCCGAGGATGGTCCTGTTGGCACCTCAGCAACTGCTGTTGCTCCCATACCAGGCTGATCTTCCTCCTCCATACGATGACGCGCAGCATCCATCTCCATTTGCCTCCTTGTTCGTGGTCGCTGTTCGTCGTCCCTCGGTGTTAATGGCATTTCACTTCTGACACCAGTTGTTACGTACGTGGGTAATCAAATGCCGATTTACTAAGAGACAACTTTATTTACCACTAACAATAACAAAATAGTCCAGTCAACAATAATCCGAATCGCAATTAACACTAGAGTACCGTTACACTATCGCTTAGGTCGTTAGATAAAATCACTTCAAGTACTAGGGTAGTTCGCTCTTGATCGCAGTCGAAATTACAACTGACTCGCTTCCGGCCGGGGGCTCGTATTTATATGCGGAGCCAAGAAAATTCTAGATACCGACTTCCCACGAACGATCCAGAATTCCAGAACAATTGAATCGCTTCTCGAAGTCATAAATCATTTTTATTATTCGTGGTAATAAGAGTCACTTTCATGCGAATTTCGACTCTATTGTTAACGTCGGAGAGTATCATTTCCCTTATCCTAGATAAATGCCTACCCATTAGTTGTAGGTACTATGTGGATGTTTCGAGATTTTTCTAAGGCTGGCTACGTACAACCATTCTAGACCTTTCGAACAGCAATGCGTTTTAATTATTACGAGCTACTCTTTATTTTCTCGGAGATTTGGCGTGTTCACGTTTAATGGCGTAACAGTATGGTTTGAAATCTTCAAAATTAAATAATGCACGATATGAAAAGTTCCTTGCTACGTACAACACAACTAATCCTAAAGTGTTTATGAAAAAAGTAGTAAGCTATGATTCATCGAATTTACCACCCTGCCAACGTGAACTACATCAACAATTGTTGAGAACTGCCTACATCACAAAAATATATGGCGAAATTGTCATTTAAAAGAACCAACAATTCTTACACCTGAAAATAACGGTTGGAACTTAATTGATAATCGTTACGATTTTAATTGGTTTGAGGGGAATACGGTTCCATCTTCTATATACGACATACTTTTACAAGGACCTGCTGATACTGCCACAGCACAATCGACTGAAACTGAGGAATGCATTTCAGGTAACATACAACTATTTTATTCTGTATCATTTAATATGCAGTCCTATGTTGATATAGCTTGATATTTAATTCTCAACAACCTTATTGATTCATTAAAATATTTTTTTTTACTATTTTCAGATGAGGAAAACATTGTTGCAGAATCAGATGATGATGAAAACAGTGATAGCGAAATTTCGGATGATGCTGAAGAAAATGAGTGTTAAAAATAATGTACATTGCATAAAACCCAATAAAATACATTACATTTACTGTATGCGTTCATGTAACATTTCTTATTTGCACGCCCTTAGCAGCTGTCCCCTCGCCTGTCAAGGTCTTATGCTGTTCAAAACCGCCTGGCATTGTACATACTTACTCTAAGACGTTTATTTGAAAACATATAAAAATTTCAAGTATACAGGACAAAGTTTATTTTACCTCATCAACTGTGCGTTTTCTAATTGATCTGTCGTATACTTCTGCTTATTGTAATCGCCTGGCAATTTTTTTTTTTAAATGTACAATAAATAATCTTTACTCTATTAAATTTTCAAACTTACAGAAACAAGTTTTGAAACCCCATTTACTTAACAGTTCGAAAAATAAAGGGGCTGATGACGTGCAGGGCTGACGCCTGCCAGGTCATGGCTATTGCTCTTAGCATGCCATAAATCGTCAATATACAAATTTTTAACCTTACAGGGAGACCGTTACTCCCAGGGTTCACTAGCTCTTGGACTACTTCTTGTAGGTGCCAGAAGAGGCTTCTTAAAGTGAATGAAGAAATTCAAAATAAAACAAGAAACAACTTCTTCTTCCTGCCCTTATCCCATATTACTAGGGGTCGGCGCAACACGTTTTCTTCTTCCATTCTGTCCTGTCACCCTGTCAAAACAAGAAACAGAACAATAGCCAAAATTGTTTCGGAGAACTGTAAATCAAGGATCATAAAGTTGTCTTTTGTAAGCATGTCATTCAAAAAGTATTAATTTATGCTTTATAAATACACATCTATCCTTTTTAAAAATATTGTAATATTAGTATACAATAATGTGTATATAAATAAATGTATGACTACTTTTTTTAGTTAAGCCAAATTGAGATTGAAGGTATGTGCAGTACCTAGTTAAATACAAGGATTACAGACATAACAACATTAATGCTAGAACTACACTGCACACGTGTGAAACTAGACACGTGATGACATTCTATGAACAAATCAGGCGTGTTATACATGTGCGTCGGTCTAATGTAGGTGTATCTGAAGGTACTTCATGTGACAGAAAAGTAGTATATCTTCATGTGACAGAAAAGTAGTATATATTTTTTTATCTTAGTATAATTTTGCAGGCCTGTTGGTCTAGTGGTTAGTGACTCTGACTGCTACTCCAGAGGTTGTGGGTTTGATTCCCACCCAGGACAAATGTTTGTGTGATGAGCACGATCATTTGTTCTGTGTCTGGGTGTAATGGGTGTAATTATTTTTCTATAATATGTATGTATTTAGAAATATATAAGTATGTTTATCAGTTGTCTAGTACCCATAACACAAGCTCTGCTTAGCTTGGGACTAAACGGCGCTGTGTGATAGTTGTGGAATATTATATTATTATTATAATTACCCAACATGTACAGTTTTCTGCATAATTCGACAATTGTATAAACTGTTGAGAATTAAAAAACCCTTGAAAAGGTCAACTTTTCTTTTCGGAACCCTAGGCTGTAGTCCAATATGCAATACGTCATTAGAGAGATCTGCCTATGCCTAGGTAAGTATAGGTATATCTCATGAAAGTGTAGGTACTTATGTGCCACCTATCCTATTATTAACTTCACAACAATCAATGACCATACAAAGTCCATCTATCCTGATCCATCTAGCCCCGCTTGGGCGGAATACCGCCTTGTCCTAATGGAGTTAATAGGTCACTACGACCTGTCGCGCTGGGCCCCGGTTCAGGCCATGGCCCGGAGCGAGAGGGAATGAGAGGTGGTCGCCTCCTTCTGTTAAGCAGTAAAGCTAGCGAAGTAGACGGCCGTACGGTACGCTTGAGAGCACGGACATTCTCCTCCAGCGGCCGCGATCCTGACTTCCAGCCACGGTAGGAGCCGGCGCTTGCGGACGACGAGCAACAGTTAGCTCGCCGTCTTTTTGTGTGTAAATTTTAATACGCCCTTGAGCCAGGGCTTGAAATACCGTTAAAAATATGGTATCGTTACCGCCTTTCGATGCAGATATCGTTATCTAATAAATAACGTTACCATATTTAACGTTAAATCTGGCACATTTTAACGTTAAACATGTGTAACGTTATACGACTACGGTATCGTTAATTTTATCGTTATGAGTTAGTTTTGTTACCGTCGCTCTCGTCCAATCGCAACAGTTAACATTTTGTAGCTATCAGAAATTGTCATTCTAGTGAAATAGATTTAACAGACTATGAGAAATATAATTAAATTTACAATATCTACGATTACAGTGTAGCGCCTGAATGGCGACACTTGGGGGATGCTTATGTGCAACAGTGGGCATAGGTCATTACAGTGAGGGGAGGCCTATGTCCAACAGTGGGCATCAACCATTATGGTGCCTAAATGGCGACTCTTGGGGAGACTTATGCCCAACAGTGGCCATAGGTCATTATAGCGCCTAGGTGGTGACACTTTTGGAGGCTTATGCCCAACAGTGGGCATAGGTCAATATCGCGAGGGGAGGCCTATGTCCAACAGTGGGCATCAATTATTGTAACGCCCAGGTGGTGACACTTGGCGGAGGCTTATGGCCAACATTGGGCATAGGTCATTATAGCATGGGGAGACTTATGTCAAACAGTGGGCATCGATCATTATAGCGCCTAAATGGTGACACTTGGGGAGTCTTATGCCCAATAGTGGGCATAGGTCATTATAGCGAGGGGGAGGCCTATGTTCAACAGTGGGCATTAATCATTATAGCGCCTGAATGGCGACACTTGGGGTATGCTTATGTCCAACAGTGGGCATAGGTTATTATAGTGCCTAAATGGCGACTCTTGGGGAGGCTTATGCCCAACAGTGGCCATAGGTCATTATAGCGAGAGGAGGCCTATGTCCAACAGTGGGCATCAATCATTATAGCGCCTAGGTGGTGACACTTGGGGAGGCTTATGCCTAACAGTGGGCATAGGTCAATATCGCGAGGGGAGGCCTATGTCCAACAGTGGGCATCAATTATTGTAACGCCCAGGTGGTGACACTTGGGGGAGGCTTATGGCCAACAGTGGGCATAGGTCATTATAGCGAGGGGAAACTTATGTCAAACAGTGGGCATCGATCATTATAGCGCCTAAATGGCGACACTTGGGGAGTCTTATGCCCAATAGTGGGCATAGGTCATTATAGCGAGGGGGAGGCCTATGTCCAACAGTGGGCATCAATCATTATAGCGCCTGAATGGCGACACCTGGGGTATGCTTATGTCCAACAGTGGGCATAGGTTATTATAGTGCCTAAATGGCGACTCTTGGGGAGGCTGATGCCCAACAGTGGCCATAGATCATTATAGCGAGAGGAGGCCTATGTCCAACAGTGGGCATCAATCATTATAGCGCCTAGGTGGTGACACTTGGGGTGGCTTATGCCTAACAGTGGGCATAGGTAATTATCGCGAGGGAGGCCTATGTCCAACAGTGGGCATCAATTATTATAACGCCCAGGTAGTGACACTAAGGGGAAGCTTATGGCCAAAAGTGGGCATAGGTCACTATAGCGAGGGGACACTTATGTCTAACAGTGGGCATCCATCATTATAGCGCCTAAATGGCAACACTTGGAGAGTCTTATGCCCAATAGTGGGCATAGGTCATTATAGCGAGGGGGAGGCCTATGTAGTGTTGTAAAAATAAGCGCTGAGAGTCGAGCGTTGAGCGCTGAGTCGACGCTATTGAGCGTTCAAGACTCGAGCGTTAAACGCTCGAGCGTTTAGGACTCGTGAGCGTTGAAGACTCGGGGGCTCGACGCTCGAGTCGCGCGCTCGAGCGTCGAAGCGTTAACATTTTTACTGGGGGTATATTAATAATTTTATTTGACTAGAGGGAAATCTTTAATCATTGTGATGCATGACGTGCTTTAGATGCACTTCGACTCAAATCTTTTGTGTTTATAATATTTTCGAAACACAAAAGATTTCTATAATTTATCATTATTTTATAATACACCGTTAAATTTTAATCGTTTTAATCCCGTGGAGGGTCGATCCGGTACATGAAACACTATCGATTTGTAAAGATAAAATTAAAAAATGAAGTACCTTTTTTTTTGAAAAAAAAAAGGTACTTTCCTCAGCCAAAATCTCGATTTCAATGTCTGACGAATCGTCAGCTAGATCAGACTCGAGCTCCCTCAAGCCTCCCCCAAGTGTCGCCATAATGATCGGTGCCCACTGTTGGACATAAGTCTCCCCCAAGTGTTGCCATTAGACGCTATAATGACTGATGCCAACTGTTGGGCATAAGTTTCACCTCTCTATAATGACATATGCCCACTCTTGGACATAAGCCTCCTTCAAGTGTCACCATTTAGGCGCTATAATGACTGATGCCCACTGTTGGGCATAAGTCATTATAGTGAGGGGAGACTTATGCCCACTGTTGGACATAAGCCTCGTCCAAGTGTCGCCATTTAGGCGCTATAATAACTGATTCCTACTGTTGGGCATAAGTCTCCCTTCGCTATAATGACCTATGCCCACTGTTAGACATAAGCCTCCAAGTGTCGCCATTTAGGCGCTATAATGACTGATGTCCACCGTTGGGTATAAGTTTCCCCCTCACTATAATGATCTATGCCCACTGCTGGACTTAACCCTCCCCAAATGTCGCCACCTAGGCGCTATAATGATTGATGCCCACTGTTGTACATAAGTCTCCCCTCACTAATGACCTATGCCCACTGTTGGACATAAGCCTTCTCCAAGTGTCGCCATTTAGGCGCTATGACTGATGCCCACTGTTGGACATAAGCCTCCCCCAAGTATCGCAATTTAGGCGCTATAAAGATTGATGCCCACTGATGGACATAGGCCTCCCCCTCGCTATAGTGACCGATGTCCTCTATTGGACTGTCCAGGCGCACTAGTTTATGAGCCTATGTCCAAGTTGGAACCCAAGTCATAAACTAGTGCGCCTCACCATCAGATTGCATCACTGCTTACCATCAGGTAGGATCGCAGTCAAGCGCTAGTTTATATTAATTAAAAAAAAGTACGCATTTGAAAAAATCAAACATGAAATTTTCGGTTCTTTTGATATTTTTCCGTTTTTTTTTCGGGTTTATTGGAAAAATACATGAAATTTATACTTTATAACTTGAAAGTTTCGAATGTTACATTGAATGATAAATGATAAATGATAAATGATAAATGATATTTATTTTGCAAATAGGTTTAAAAAACACTTTTACACGTCAATTTTTTTTTTCGTCAATTTATGCTAGATGAGGCCGGTGTTTCCTATCTGACTACCCTGAGAAGAAACACCGAAACAAACTCAGGGGTCAAAGTCTCTTTTAAAGTCCATACAGTAAATATGTAATGGTCAAATCACATGAGAACCATGCAGATTTGTCTGAGATGGTCTTTTGAAGAAAGAACCATACAGATTTGAGTGGACCTGTCCAATCAGTGTAAGCATTTGTCAGTATTCGAAAAGCTCAACTTAGGACTACTAAGGAGCTCCACGACTTGACGAACAATACCAAAGAAAGGACATTTGGGTAGGCCGCAGAAAATACTCAAATTGCCAGACATACGTTAAAATTACTGAATAGAAAAGAAAAAGCAATCAACATAGTCCTCACATTTACAATAATCTAAGGAAATTAATAGTTTACAAAATATTTAGCAAAGTAAATATTTGTGTCAAAGAGAAAAAAAAAAATACTTTAAGTACTTAAAATGTATACACGTCAATTTGTAAAATAAAATAAAAATAATCTCCAATGTCAAATTGTAAAAAATTAAATAAAATAAAAAGAAAAGGCACATTTGAAAATAAAAATAATAATAAAAAAAAAAATACAAAAAGAAGATAAAAATAAAAATATCAACAGTTGTAGTAAGTACTGGAGCAGGTCAATCCCAAGCCTTCTCGTCCTGAATATAGTCCTTTACAGTGTAAAAAGCCTTTTGACAAAGTTTACGTTTTACAAATGATTTGAACTTATTAAGGCTTAGTTGTTGAATATGACTAGGAAGTTTATTATAGAAGTGTATACATTGGCATCTAAATGAGCCCCCTATTTTTTTGAGCCTGGTTGCAGGAACTACAAATTTATGTTTGTTTCTTGTATTAAAATTATGAATATCACTGTATTTTTTAAACATGTCTATATTTTTATGGGCATACAAAATATTCTCGTAAATATACTGTGAAGGCACAGTCATTACATTAATTTCTTTAAATTTATCTCTGAGGGAGTATCTGGGACTTAATTTATAAATTGAACGAATAGCCCTTTTCTGTAAAACGAAAATTGTCTGTATATCGGCGGCATTTCCCCATAATAGAATACCGTACGACATGACGCTATGAAAATAGCTAAAGTAAACTAAACGGGCTGTCTCTAAATCAGTTAAATTTCGAATTTGTCTTACAGCATATGCTGCTGAACTAAGTTTTTTCGACAATTTGTCTATATGTGGGCCCCACTGAAGCTTAGCGTCTAGAGTAATGCCCAAGAACACAGTAGTATCTTCAGGACTCAACTCTTTACCTTTTATTAGCACACTGGTTTCTACTTGCCTCACATGAGGCATGGTAAACTTAATGCATTTGGTTTTTTTTTCATTAAGAAGCAGGTTATTTACATTAAACCAGTGTACTATTTTTGAAAGAGCTATATTTATATCGTCAGTAACCTGCTGCTGACGTTTAAGTTTAAACAAAAGTGAAGTGTCGTCTGCAAACAACACTATATTATGATTGTCTTCTATGAGGTAAGGTAAGTCGTTTATGTAAATTAGAAACAAAAATGGGCCAAGAATTGAGCCCTGGGGCACACCCATTTTTACAATAGATCCGGGAGATCTTTGTCCGTTTACGTCAACTCTCTGAATCCTTTCACTCAGATATGATGTAAGAAGATCCAGGGAGGAGTTCCGGATCCCGTAATGGTGTAGTTTCCTGATTAATGTTTCATGGGGAACGCAATCAAAGGCCTTGGACAAATCGCAAAAAATGCCCAAGGCATCGCATTTATCTTCCCATGCATTATAAATATGTCCTAAAAGTTCAACACCAGCATCGGTTGTCGAACGACCCCTAGTAAAACCGAACTGTTTGGTATGCAACAATTTATGTCTATTAAAAAATCTCTGTAATTGCTGTAGAATGAGCTTTTCAAATATTTTACTAAAGGTAGGTAGTACTGAAATAGGTCTGTAATTTGTGGGGTCCGATGTACTACCGGTTTTGAATAATGGTATTATTTTACTATTTTTCATTAGGTCAGGAAACTCACCGCGATCGATACAATTATTAAAAATAAAAGCTAAAGAAGGAGCTACAATGTTGATTATAGACTTAACAACGTCCACAGAATTACCCCATAAATCTGCAGTCTTTTTTACATTTAAAGAGTGAAACGTCTTAATAATATCAACAGAAGTCACATGTTCGAAATTAAAATCAGAATCGCAAGCTTTTACATTCTCTTTAAGCAGAGACTCTGCAGCAGTGGGTGATGAGTTCAGAGATTTTGTTGTTGATATGGGGATCTCTGAGAAAAAGTCCTCAAAAGCCGCGGCAACCTGTGAGTCTGAAGTGATCACATTGTCATTAATTACAAGTCTATAGTCACTAGATGGTCTTTTAGATCTTCCAGTTTCACTATTTATAACATTCCAAGTGGTTTTAATAATATTATTACTGTTTTTAATTTTGGAACTCAAATAACGCGATTTCGCTACAGAACAAAGCTTTTTAAATAATTTTGAATAATTTCGCACATATAAACTAAATTCAGAAGTATTGACAACAATCCTTTCATCATACAATTCGTAAAGCCGAGTTCTACTTATATGAATACCAGTGGTAGCCCATTCACTGAACGACACATTACTATTAACCGAAATAGTCTTAGGTATAAAAGTAGAATTAAATTGATTACAGTACATGTTAAAGAAACCTTCATATTGATGATTGAGATCATCATAATTGTAGACAAGTCTGGTAAATTATTAATGAGTTTAGTTTTAAAAGTTTCTAAACGACTTGTAGTTTTAGGGTTAACAATGATATTCTTTTTAGCCGCTATGTGATTTTTATTCTGAAAAGTAATTAATTGTCCACAATGATCAGAATCTAATAAATTTATTATTTCTTTGTGACTTGGCACAATATCCGTATAAATATTATCTATGCATGTGGCACTAGTAGGAGTTATTCTTGTGGGCTCCAAAAATAGGTTAACAAGATTGTAGGACCGAAACAAACTTATAATTTTACTACATAAACCTGAATTCTCTAATAAATTAACATTAAAATCACCACAAGTGATTATGTACTTGTTTGAATTGCAAATCTTGTGGAATACTTCATCCATTACCTTTTCAAAGGAGTCATACAATCCAGAAGGGGGTTTGTACACACTTAATATAATAAACTGCTCCAATTCAATACAGGCTATTTCAACTGACCGCTCAACAGATAGGCTCACAATATCCTTTCGTTCTTTGAATTTAAGGTTGTTGCTTACTAAAATTAGTGAGCCACCCCGTATGGCATCACATCTACAGAAAGAACTACCAACCTGGTGATTACTAAAATTAAACATCAATTGATGGCTTTTAAGCCAATGTTCAGTTAAGCAAAGAATGTCAATATTATTGCAATTAAGGAATAAGTCTACTTCTAAATCCTTGTTCATAAATCCTTGAATATTTTGATGCACCAAGTTGATACTACTTAACGATTTTAAAACTGTATTGGAAATATTTTTGTTTGTAAGTACATTCATGCTAGAGATTGACTCTGTTGTCTTAAATTCTAATTTAAATTAATATTTGATGCCAAGTTATTGGCAAAATCAATTATCATACTATTGCGTTGCTCAATAGGAGCAATTTGTTTAGCCAAGTTCTTGGCTGTAATAGAAAAATAATATGATAGCGACAAAGCTATCTGTCTCCTACAAAACTTTGAAAGATAGTAATTATCTACAAAATTTCTATCTCTAGTCAAATAATAGTCAGTACCAACATAATTATTGGAGTCAATTAAATGAAATAAGTTATTATTTAATGTCACATTGTACAAAGTTGTATTGATCTTATATCTAATTAGATTTTCTTCCTGTGGCAAACTTTTACTATATGGGAATGTGAACATAACTATTTTTTTAAAACTCAGGTTACTCAAGGTGTTATAATATTGCAGTAATTCTCCTTTGTTTACATAACCCCTATAACCAACAAAAATTAAAAGTATAGTGTCCTGGTGAAATTTACATTTTATAATTTTTTTCATAATATCAAATAATGAACAGCCAGGCATACAGTTGTTAATTATTGAGTGTCCCGGATATTCATGTGCCAAAAGATGGCCTAAACCTTTTCCAATTTCATCACAAAATATAACTATTTCTTTATTTAAAATCTGTTGTGACAAACAATTAGTAATTTCTACCGGCAAACTGACACTAGACCGGGGTAAGGTGGTATTACATATTGTCAATGAATGATCCAGCGCAGAAGCAATAGATGGTAATTGACAATGCTCACAATTCGTTTTTTGTGAGCTCACCAGCTCATTCATTGCCAATACATATTCCCTCATTTGATTTTCAGAAGCTGTATATTTTATAGTCATTGAACTCAGTCTGTGTTGTAGACGGTTTAATTCACTTTGCAAGTCTTTAGTGTCAGTTTGGTATTGTCTGGTACTTTTTTCTAAGTTTGAAGAATAAATATCTAATTGTTTCAGTAGATGTAACCTTTCCCTATTTAGTTTGACATTTTTGATGAAGAACTTTTGTTTCTTGACCATTTTCTTGGTTTTCATAATATATCTGTTGATTTTAATATATTTTTTCAGTTTATTTTTACTAGTAACTACCCTCACTCTCTTACATGATGTACAATCATCATCACTAGTCAAATCTATGGTATAGGAGGGCTTAATTTGCGAAACCATTGATGGGGCAATAGGCACCAACTCGCTGAATAGACTTTGATTCAACGAGGCAGTGATGTTAAGATTAGTTGTCTCTAGTTCTGATATTTGAGATTTTGCCTCTTGCAGTTGTTGTTGCAATAGGATAATAAAGAAGAATAAACAACAGTATTAGAAAGGAACGGGAATTCTGCCTGCTTTTTTCAACGCTAGTCCCGAAGGAAGTGATAAAACTTTCTATAACAAATAAAAACCACGCAGATAAAACCGCGGGGATTACATATACAATGAGTAGTTAGTATTAAACTGATTTGTACTTCACCTATTTTATAAAGGCTCGTGCTCAAGCTCGAGTCGAGCGTCGAGTCGGCGCTATTTATCGAGCTTTTTTTCTAAACGCTCAAGCCAGCGCTCGAGCGTTTTCAAACCGACTCGAGTCACGACTCGAGCGTTTTTAAACTGCTCGAGTCCGGACTCGAGCGTTTTAGCGCCGACTCGAGCGTTTTTACAACACTAGGCCTATGTCCAACAGTGGGCATCAATCATTATAGCGCCTGAATGGCGACACCTGGGGTATGCTTATATCCAACAGTGGGCATCGATCATTAAAGCGCCTAAATGGCGACACTTGGGGAGTCTTATGCCCAATAGTGGGCATAGGTCATTATAGCGAGGGGGAGGCTTATGTCCAACAGTGGACGTGTATCGGCTGAAATGATGATGATGATGATGATGACCATGCAGGTGCAGGTAACATGAGAAAGTCAAAAGTAACGTAAAATGTTTTAAAGTAACTTGGGTACCGTGCACCATTGGCCGCATCCTACTCGCCTCATTCCTCACCTTTAAAGTAATATCCTGAAATCTAAGTAGACAACCGGTATAGCCTGCGTGAACAAAGCCACAGGCAATAGCTAGTTATTTATAGTGATTGTTTTAAACCTGTTTTTATTTGACTTCTTTATACGTTTGAGCGAGATGACTACAGAAAAAGTAGGTGAAATCGGAAGGTGCCAGCTCGCTCGGACTCGTGCGAATCGCTTAAGCGATAAAAATCGATAAAAATCGATACCAGTATGAATTATCGTAAGGCATTTTTACGTTTTGCGTAAAGTACCCTTACATCAATCTTTGTAATTACATTTTTGGTAAATTAATGTCCCTCACGTTATTTCATATTTCCAGTATCGATATGTACCATCATAACTTGAGTACCTACTTGTAACTAAAACGTGCGTTGCACGTGGAACTTGAAATCATCAGGGGAATCTTGCGACCATAGTCTTATGAAATGACTGAATCATTTCATATATGACTACACTTGTAACTGAAACAAATAGATACGTTGCGATGCATCTTTATCTTTTTAATGCTGTTAAAAAAAAAAACAGCTTCTGGTAACGCGACGTGATCTGATCACCCACGCGAAAAAGAAATAAAAATATATTTTATGTCATTCAGTGATATGATCACACACCACTTAATTCGTGATAAAAATATTAAAATAGGTCCATTATTATATAAGGTTATTCATTAAAAAATAGAGGTTCTCTTTATAATATTAAGAATAATGGTAAGAATAGGTTGTGTAAAATAATTATTATCATGAAAACTTAAGTCACCAAATGATTAACACACACACTTTTTGTGAACGCATCCATAAAGCGCCTCTCACCATAGACAAACTTCAATGTAATGTAGGACCATAGACATAAATAAATTGTAGAACGTGGTTGAATGATCTATGATTCTATGGTCGGGGTTTCCCAAAACTACGCTGAGTGCGTAATGCATCCATTTTTAATTGATAACTTGAAATCAGTTGGTATCCTGCGCGCAGCGCAGAGCGAAGCCCGTCCGCCACATAAATATTATCATTTATTCTTGTGAAACGTACAGTACTGAGCAAAGTTTATTACATTCAAGAACAGTTGGAGGTGGAAAAATACTGGATACAGTAAGTACATTTTTTATTTTTTACCTTCGAATTTCGATCAACAATGCTATATAGGTATACGTCTCACTCATGAATACGTACAGAGCGTTTTGGGAACACATTTATCGTGCGTACAGATGAGTGGAACTCCCTGCCAGAGTCCGTGTTTTCTGATAGCTACAATGGCTACAATAGTCAACTTACGAGTCTTAAGTCATAGATATCCGTGCTTTAAGTCAAGAGTAAATAGAATAGGTTACTTATATGCAAGCGTTAAGCATGCTCAATCGTCGGCCACATCATCGCAAAAGCTGGTATTATATATCATTGCATTACTACAACTTTATTGTCTCTCAGAAACTTACCTAATCTAAAGATGTTTCAATATACTTCTTCGAAAACGGACTCTTATATATATCGCACTAAGATTAGGTTCGATATGCTATGTTTGTCACCCTCGATTTTTTTTTAAATTTTATCACAACAGGGGCCTTTTTCATGTGCTTTTTCATTCCTATTTCGTCACGGTCAACGGTCAATTTTTAATATTTAATGAAAATTATAATTATGTTTATGAACAGAATATCATAAATAAATGAGATTATTTACACAATAATTTGTTATTATCAACCAATTAACAATTATTTATCTGTGTTCTAAGTTAAAATAGTACATTGTTACACTAGGGGTGAAAGTAACTCATTTCGTCCCGAGAAGGAGTTGGCGGCCGAGCGAAGCGAGGTCGCTAATTCGAGGGGTTAAATGGGTTACTTTCACCCCGAGGTAAACACTGTGCTTTTCATTACGAATACGAGGAAAGTAAAAATAAAATAAAAAAATTGTAAAACCTGAGTCGTCGTACCTATGATTTTAAGTAGGTATCTTTCTTCTGATTTAGGCGGTAAAAGGTATTCCACTACTGCTTTAGCCTCTTCTCTTATGAAATTAGGCGTTAAATCACTATTTTAATTTGATAAACATAACGTGTTAATACAAATGTCTGGTGTACGAAAATGTAAACAAAACTCGAAAAAACCAACGACTGATTGCCACTTTCCCGCCATTTTGTTTTTTTTTTCTGCGGCCGGTCAGCTATTCAGCCTCATTAATGAAAAATTAGAAATTAATTGTAATCTTATAAAAATAAGGTAGAGTCTGTGCGGAAAGTAAACCATCGTGGGATTTGAGGGCGCTGTTGTAGATAAATATCGTTTTTGTTATGTAAGCAACATTGTGACGTCATTATAGTGCGACTGTTAAATCTTGATATTTTGAAACTATGTTAGACTAGCTTCTTCCAGCGGCTTCACCCTATAATAAAAATTATCCTATTGGCTGAATTTGCTCACCTATGAAACTGCAAAGTTATAGCTTATGTGCTATATTATTGTAATGTTTATGATTAAGTTCATCTGTCTAGTAGTTTTTGCGCGACACATCCATACATACGAGTACCTCCATCCATCTTCATAAACTTTCGCATTTATAATAATAGTAGCCTATTTATTGAACTTGCTCACGTGATGAAACTTAGCAAAAATATAGTGCAACGTTTATCATTAAATTCATCCGTTTATAAGTTTTTGCGTAATGCCGTTAATTGTGGCGACACCTGAGGGAGGCCTATGTCGAACAGTGGACGTCTTTCGATTGTAATGATGAGGAACATTTAAATGCAAACACGAACGGGTAAAGGACAATAGCGTGAAGAAACTGCTGTACTGCCTATCGAGGTAGGTTCCACCAACGACCACTTACCCAGTTCCAACGAAAATGGTTCTATCACTGACTGCGATCGCTCTATTATCACTGACTGGAATATTGTAGCTAGCAGCAAGTTTATGTTTACCCTAGTTAAATATAAAGGTAAAAATGGGACACACTACCACTTTCTCGCTGTCTTCCTCAGTACATTTTTCCCTTTTGCTAATCAATGAAAAATATGAACTTAATGACTATGAAAATAAAGTACACTTCATAATTTGTAATGTTGCTTCGTAAAAAATCTATTTAGCCTGTAAGGGACCATCTCGCATATAAGATCCTTGGGGTCAGTTGGTTGTCCGTCTGTTTATCTGTTAAGACCCTTTAACTCGAGAACGCTTGGAGGTATCGAGTTAAAATTAAAACCATACCCTCAAGTCTGTGGTCTTTTGAAGTTGTGAAAAAATCAGACTTCTGCGTTAACGAAAAAAAAAAGATACGGCAGTTTGTGTCGCAAAAAAACATATATTTTAATACTCAAGGGAATCAAAGTTCATAGGGTGAATCTCGTTGACCTAGAACCCGGAAATTTGGCATAAATCAAGGTCTCATAGAACAAGTACAGGGAAAAATCTGAAAATTGTAAATTTGTAGATCCGCCACAAAAAATAAATGTTTGCAATTCGGAAAAATCTTCGTAACTCAATTCGGGAATTGATTTCATAGGTGTACAGAATCTTCAGTGCGCGAGTCCGACTCGCACTTGCCCTTTTTTATTTTATTTACTGTATCCTTACTCAAGCCTGAAAAGAAATATTCTAAGTTAGTCGAAATGCATTATAAATTTAAAGTATCAATACTCTTTATACTAGCCATCGAAAATATTGACCAAAAGAAAATAAACAAATATCGTCATGTTTAAATGAATTTCCGTTTAATTGACATATATTTGGAGATAATAGGGACAGGAGTTCACTTAGAAAGTCTAAAAATATTATAATAAAAGTGTTACGTACCAAAAACACAGCATACCAATGTTTCCCAAGTTCGTGACTTTGTTTTGATCAATAATGGTGTGATTTGCCATTTGTTATCTTTGACAAAACTGTAATATATTAATTATTATTTCCCTTGCAGCTCAGTGAAATTTTTTAACACATTTCTGAAGTTTTCAATTAAAAATCACAATAAAATAACATAATGATGAGCATAATCATTTGTTCTGTGTCTGGGTGTAATTTATCTATAATATGTATGTATTTAGAAATATATAAGTATATTTATCAGTTGTCTAGTACCCATAACACAAGCTCTGCTTAGCTTGGGACTAGACGGCGTTGTGTGATAGTTGTGGAATATTATTATTATAATAAACAAACATGATATGACGTTTGGCATTTGACGGATGGCTGGGTTGGGTTGCTACTTAAAATCTTTAATGTTATTTTCACTTTACGCCACGACGGTTCTTTTATCGCACAGACAATATTTTAAAGAAATAGTTGAACAAATAAATCACTTAAAACATAACATTATTTAATTAATACATGTCTATATGTTATTTCAATTTTATATCGCGCTGTGATTGACTGGCTGCATGGAAAATTGGAACATGGTTCAATAGAAATGTGAAGAGAGAACTAGTTTTTTTTTTAATAATTTGACAGCTGTCAGTTGTAAAGTAAAACTCCCTAGGGATGAAAAGTATCACTTTCAGCCCGCTCCTCAGGCAACTTCAGACCTACTTTCAGAGTATGAGTAATGAAAAAAATATTTGTATTTCTATTTTTAATACTAAGTAGGATGTATAACGGTTTGATACCTTTGCTTCTCCTTTAACCTGCAAAGGTAAAGCACGGGAAAAAGTCTACTAAATATTATTATATGTTATTTGTAAACAAAAAATTGAAGTAAAGATTTGAAGAGAATTATCTAGATGGCACAACGCCGCCGCCTCCAGATATGTAATTATGGGTAAAAAATACTTGCGATAGCCTGTTGCGATTTAAATAAAAAATATATTTATCGTTTGATATTATATCGTTTTATATTTGCAGCCCTCGACTCATTAACACACTCGCCTCTAAATGGCTCGTGCGAATTCCGCCTCGGTCGCAATGACAAACTTTTTTTTTTTTTTTTGTAGTGTGGCACTAGATAAAACTTTGTGCCAGTGTCAGGTAATAAAAGGTAGGGAAATATTTTTAAAGGAAATTAACGGATTCAGGAATTTTGTAAGGTTCAGGAAAATGACAAACTTTATGTTGTATCAAAATGTATTATTTTTTTGTGGAAATTCATCACATTATACCTAGCCCTTTGCGCTCTAGGCAGAATAAGAGGGAGTTTTTATTTTTTCGGTGGGAAATAGTTTAATGGATGTCAGACTTTTACTGACTAAAACTCACACCTATGTTCCTACTTTCCCTTGCATTCCAGGCTGGCTGGCTTCCGGAAGGAAAATGTGGAAGTTTCCCTTTCGGAAGTCAGTTTATGGCCTCGATGACCACGATGGCGCGCGTGGAACACTACGCGCCATCGTGGTTCATACCTCGGGCGTGGTCCAGCTGATTAACGGACGGCTGCTGAACGGCGAGTTACCTATTGTTTGTCGTCCGCAAGCCCACGCCTACGGTGGCTAGAAATCGGAATTGAATTGCGCCTTCTGACTTAATTGCTTTTCATATCCCACAAATAGTTATTGTGTGTCCAGGCAGCCATGTCTCACGAGCTGCACACGAGCGGGGTGGTCACCGGCTCCCTGAGCTGCTTCTGCCTGGCGTGCGAGGTGCTCCTGCAGTCCGCGCACCACGCCACCGACCACGTGCGCACCTCGCAGCATCGGAACAAGGCAGCCGCGGTGCACTTCTCCGACAAGTTTCCACATGAGCATATTAAAAAGGTGAGTTGGACAGAGTCGTGCCTATACGTACGTAAAAATATAAAGATCGTATATAATTATAAAAAAATATTAAATTACATAAAAAAAAAATATATAATACTTAAATTATATTAATAAATTAATATACATTACTTTTTTTCTTTTGTTTTATTGTTATTATTTATTTATTATATACTTTATTGTAGTTACATAAACAAAAAATACAGGACAAACATTACTATAAATTAGTATACAAGGCGGTGGATTGTTATTTTATTTACATTATTTATTATATTTTAATTTAATTATTTTATATATTTTTATTTTATTTGAATAATATATTTATTTAATAATTATTATTATAATTAATTATCAATTAAATATTTTTTATTTCTATATAATTTTAGTTGAACTATAGTACTTACTACATTCAATATAGTATAGTAGTCATATACATATACATATTATATTTAAAATATAAATCCTCATCACAATTATCATTTGTAAATACTCGTAGTAAATAAATAAATAAATAATTTCACAATGAACGAACTTGTGCGTCTCGCATCCATTATATTCCCATAACCTGGTTTATCGGTCCGCCTTGTAAGAGGCCTTCCAACGCTGCGTCTTCCGGTACACTGTCGTTGCGCGGTTTGATCAAGGGCCTGATACAGAAGACAGTACTTCTCGATACGGCTTGCATTGTGGGGAGGTTTCTGTCTCGAGTACTAACCACACCGGGACCCTGCTCGCGTACCTGGCGGTCTACTTTTTTTTAATGGTTGAAAATTGTGTAAAAAACTGTAGGGAAAAAGTAAAAAATAAAATAATAATAACTACATACTCTACTTGTACAGTCATTTCCGCTCTACAGAAATGACCTTGGTTGCTATCACGATTCACTTGATGCCGGGGACTACCCTCCGGTTGCGGTATAATAGTCTAGTCAAATTAGGTCATTTTTTAATAAAGATTGGAATAAATTCTCTGGAGAGGCAAAAACGTTTCTGATGGTATTGTATGAGTGAAAAATGGAGTATAAAAAAAAAATCATTTGGCACCCCTACGGAAGGGGGTGAAAGCTGTTTATTGCTCATAACTAACCAGAGAATATAGGTGTGCTCACCATTTTTTTTTTTATGGTATATTAAACCTCAACCTACATTATTGCATTTTAATTATTTTAATTAGACCAACGCAGCATTAGAAAAAAATAAAAATGTTATTTTTGGCCATTGCGGCATTGGGGAAAATCGTGTAGTTTTGTAAACTGAGGAAAGTGTTATACATTTCGACCTAAGTACATGATTGATTTTGCACCCCAGTGCGGCGTATGGAAATTAGTTTTTCACGTTTTTTTGCTTCTGTACTTCGGGGGAAATTTAAGTAGTTATGAAAATATCACAATTACATTAATTTGGTTTCCTTTATATTTGCACCCTATAAAAAATTAGCATTTTTTTAAGGAACATACGTTTTTCTAGTGTTGTCTTAATTGCCAAAGAACTATTACGCCATGGAAGTGACAAGCGCGCGACACGGAATAATAAACTGACAAGAAGAGATAAGCGTAGTCATTACCTAGGAGTGTTGTGGGATGTATTTTACGAGGAAGGAGTACTTTCTGATTGAAAATGCTCTGTTAGTAAGTGTAAGTAAAGAAACCTAATTTTGTTTTTATAAAAAAAAAAAAAACAGTTAAGAAAACCGTCTATGTTTAAACAAAAAAAACGAAAGTGTCCTGCAAGCATGTCCTTTATTTATCTTCTATACATACATATAAATAAAATTGGAGTACATGTTTGTAATATTGAAGTAACTGCTTTTTACTACATGCATACATATATACGGTACATAGAGTTTGACCATCGAAAGAAGACAACGAATTATTAATCAAACGTTATGTATGGCAGCATTTAAAAAAATTAAGAATTGTCAAAATTGTTTTCCTGTATCTTATTATACTCATTTTGCTTAAAATAATGCCATAAACAATCACTAGTTCGATGGAAAGGCTACTTTTAATATAATGGACAAATTTAAAGACGCAAAAAGTGAATAAAATTAAAAACATGCAGATAAAATGCGACGGTTGGATACAATAATATCATTTCTAGGTTAGTTTTTTAATTACTATTATAAAAACTTGATACTTTTTGACTATTTAATAATTGTAATTTTACTCACACGGTGTATTATACTTTTCAGGAGGTTTCGGCAATGAGTAGACGAAACTCCTAATAATTAAAACAGTAAAGGACATGGAAAGTTGTATATTTCGTATGCGCGCTATCTAGCAAAGTAGCGGCGGACATTTGAACGATATTATATTCCATACATAATGACATCAATCGTCCATCCAAATTAATAAAAAAAATCGATAACACACAATTTGTTTTATTCAAATTTAAAGATTCCAGGGAAGTGTTCATTGAAAGGCCCACTGGCTCCACAAATGATTGGACCTGTGCTTTGTATAACATGTTGGCCTGGTATAAAGCGCCGTCAGTGCCGGATTAAACCGACCTGGAGTCTATTGCTAATTCGACCAAGGGTAGCGTTGAAAATTCCGGAAAGAAACAATTGTTTCTTTCAATGAAAAAAACAAATTGTGTTTTTTTTTCCGTTTTTTCACATGTTGCATTGAAATTTTGCGGAAAAAATCGTTTGGGAACAAAATAGAAATCTTTCAAATGTTTTATTCATTGTTTCGGTTAAGCCTCCCCCAAGTGTCACCATAATGATCGGTGCCCACTGTTGGACACAAGCCTCTCCCAAGTATCGCCATTTAGGACTTTAATGACTGCTGTCCACTGTTGGACATAGGTCTTCCCTCGCTATAATGACCTATGCCCACTGTTGGGCATAAGCCTCCCCCAAGTGTCACCACGTAGGCTTTATAATAATTGATGCCCACTGTTGGACACAGGCCTCCTCTCGCGATAATGATCTATGCCCACTGTTGGGCATAAGCCTCCCCCAAGTGTCACCACCTAGGCGTTATAAAAATTGATGCCCACTGTTGGACATAGGCCTCCTCCCGCGATAATGACCTATGCCCACTGTTGGGCATAAGCCTGCCCCAAGTGTCACCACCTAGGCGTTAAAATAATTGATGCTCACTGTTGGACATAGGCCTCCTCTCGCGATAATGACCTATGCCCACTGTTGGGCATAAGTCTCCCTCTAGTGTCACCACCTAGGCGTTATAATAATTGATGCCCACTGTTGGACATATGCCTCCTCGCGATAATGACCTATGCCCACAGTTGTGCATAAGCTACCGCCAAGTGTCACCACCTAGGCGCTATAATGATTGATGCCCACTGTTGGACATAGGTCTCCTCTTGCTATAATGAGCTAGGCCCACAGTTGGGCATAAGACTCCCCAAGTGTCGCCATTTAGGCGCTATAATAATCGATGCCCACTGTTGGACATAAGTCTCCCCTCGCTATAATGACCTGTGACCAGTAATGGACATAAGCTTCCCCAAAGTTTCACCATTTAGGCGTTATAATGACTGATGCCCACTGTTGGACATAAGCCTCCCCCAAGTATCGCCATTTAGGCGTTATAATGACTGCTGTCCACTGTTGGACATAGGCCTCATAAACTAGTGCGCCTCACCATCAGATTGCGTCATCAAGTTTATATTAATTTTAAAAAAAAGTACGCATTTGAAAAAAACAAACATGAAGTTTTCGGTTCTTTTCATATTTTTCCGTTTTTTTCGGTTTTATTGGAAAAATACATGAAATTTATAATTTATAAATTTCTTGAAAGTTTCGAATGTTACATTGAATAAAACAACAGTATTTGAAAGAAACGGGAATATTCCCTGTTTTTTTCAACGCTAACCAAGGGGCCCCTACCACTACCGTTATAATGATAGTATCCCCTCGCTATAATGACTCGTATCCACTGTTGGACATAAGCCTCCCCCAACAATCACCATTTAGGCGCTATTAAGATTGCTGTCCACTGTTGGACATAGGCCTCATAAACTAGTGCGCCTCACCATCAGATTGCGTCATCTAGTTTATATTAATTTAAAAAAAAAGTACGCATTTGAAAAAAACAAACGTGAAGTTTTCGGTTCTTTTCATATTTTTCCGTTTTTAGGGTTCCGTAGTCAACTAGGAACCCTTATAGTTTCGCCATGTCTGTCTGTCCGTCTGTACGTCCTCGCTTAATCTCTGTGACCGTTAGCACTAGAGAGCTGAAATTTGGTACCAATATGTATATCAATCACGACAAAGTGGTAAAATAAAAATTGGAAAAAAATGTTTTATTAGGGTAGCCCCCCTATATGTAAAGTGGGAAGTGATTTTCTTTTTAATTTCAGCCCTAACGTGTGATATATCGTTGGATAGGTATTTAAAAATAAATAGGGGTTTACTAAAATTATTTTTTGATAATGTCAATAATTTCGGAAATAATCGCTCCTAAAGTAAAAAAGAACGTGTCCGCCTCTAAGTTTTGAACCATAAGTTTAGAAAATATGAAAAAAATCTGAAAAGTAGAACTTTATAAGGACTTTCTAGGAAAATCATTTTGAACTTGATGGAAAGAACAGTTTTTGTACAAAAAGACAAAAAGGTTCTACAAAATAATTTCTGGACTAAGTTTGTAGTATAATCGTATATGCAAGCATTTTTTTAAACTCATAAGTGGGTACACTTATTGTGACGGACGGGAAACTACGGAACCCTACACTGAGCGTGGCCCGACATGCTCTTGGCCGGTTTTTTTCGGTTTTATTGGAAAAATACATGAAATTTATAATTTATAAATTTCTTGAAAGTTTCGAATGTTACATTGAATAAAACAACAGTATTTGAAAGAAACGGGAATATTCCCTGTTTTTTTCAACGCTAACCAAGGGGCCCCCTACCACTAATCAATTAATTTAGTAGTAAGATACTAATTAATTTAGTACTTTTGGAAAACCTAGATGATGATCGTATTTTGCATACCCCGAATGATTAGAATTTTGCTTAGGACTTTTAGGTTTTCTTCTGACAAGTAATACAGAATTAAGGAGTCTTTTCGATGCTGATGGCGAAGCCTTTGTGAATTTATACAGAAAAGCTGTACAGTTAAGATTTACTTAGGATTACCTAGGACGCAACATTTATTTTTCTTTGAAGTAGTCTGATTTAGCAAATTTTTAAGTGTAGTAATCTTTCTGAGTGATTTTTCTCATCAACACGCCAACATCGATAGTCTTCATCATTTCAGCTGAAAGGCTTCAATTGCTATACAAAGGTTTTTCCTATGTCACCACAACGGCCGGTCCAGTTTATCACGCCTCCATCGAATTCACGTGAACCTTACTAAATAAAAGGTTATTCTTACCCTTGTTGCGAGACCTTTCAACGTTACGTCTTCAGGTATCCGGTCGCCATTCCAGAACCTTTTGACCCCATCGATCATCTGTTCTGCGAGCAATATATGTACCCAGTTTACTGCCACTTAAGCTTATCTTCCTCTCCATTGCTCTTTGTGTTACTTAAAACCATCTGATGAGGCGCATTGTGAACGACCACGTTTCAACGCCAAATGTCACTATGCACAGGCAATGTAATATTCACATAAACTAATTATGTAATTATGTCTAGATATGTAATTCCCTAAAAACCTTGTCTAAGCTTATTCTTAGTAGATTGAGCTTAACCTTCACATATTAAAATTAAGTGGTTTTAGCTAGCGCTGCTAGAAGCTGCTGGCTAAAGCTACCCTTTCTAAAATAAGCTTGAACAAGGCTTATAGTTACCAATAACTCCGTGGATTTTAAGATCACTTGCGTAAAAAGTACGATGATGGGATAAATTCTAAGAGATCTTCTATTCTGTAGTTTGCTTGCAGGATAGTCTGAAGTAAAGTGACTATCTCATCACATCCAAAAAAATCAGCTGTATTTAGGTTTCACGCAGTACCAATATTTTGACTAGTCTTTTTTATGTTCAAAAATGCGGGATCCCTGAACGCGCGGGGTCCCAAAATGGGGGGGGGTCTGTAACATTTGCTACTCTTGCTACATGGCTAATCCGCCACTGAGTGCCATCTAACCTTTGCATGAATGTCGAGTTTCCTAGCAGCTACCGTAGCTTTGTGCTCAATGAACTGCCCAAAGTTTAAGGAAATTTCAACTCCCAAGAGCTGAAGGCGGTCGATACACTCCAAGGATACATTCTAAAAAGCAGGTGCTAAGGTGATCCGGCTGCTTTTGGCAGTGAACGGACATGCTTGAGTTTTGGCGGCATTGAATATCGCGGCTAAATAAGCAGCACATGTTTAATTGTTAAATAAACATGCATCATATATATATCGCATACCTATTATTTTCATGAATAATCAAACGTATCAACTCTGTTTAAGTGGCGTACAGCTAGGGTGAAGAGCTTCAATTTTTTTTTAATACGGCCTCTTTTTTGTTTTGCCATCTTTCGTTGGTCAGAGTCTACACCAAAATAACATTTTTTGCAATTTTTCTCTGTCTGTCTGTCTGTTTGTCCGGGCTAATCTCTGATATGGCTGGACTAATTTTGACGGGACTTTTTTGCAAGTAGCTGATGTAATAAGGAGTAACATGAGCTACTTTTATTTTAGAAAAAATAAATTTAAAATCCTGTAGTCCACGCGAACAAATTCGCGGGCACAGCTAGTTTCAAATAAATTAGTTGTATTTCGGTTGTCTTTAGAACTATAAATCGTCTGACAGCGCTGATTATTCTACGGCATTGGGTAAGGTAGGAACATTAAAATATTTGTATAAAAAATGTGGAGTTTTAAGTATGCGCCTCAAAAAGAAACTGGGTAAGGGCGAGTCGGACTCGCACACTGAGGGTTCCGTATCAACTAACCTAAATACAATAAATATCAAGCTTTTGCCAGCAGCAATTATTCCTATACTTATTATATAAGGTGTAAAAAAATTAACTGCAAGAACTTCGTCCACATACTCGACATCGAAAAACAAACACATTACAAAAAAAATTTTTTTTTTTGAGCACTTTCTATATTTTCACATTAATAAAACAATTTAGTATCATATTTTTTTGTGCACTGTACGCAGGGCTGCGCTAGCGGCTCGCTCCAATACCGCGCGCGAGCGTCGTACCCCCGCCGCCCGCTACTATTCCCTCCCGCAGCCCGCTTGCGCCCCGTTCAGTCGTCCGATATCCGTCGCGCGTCTAGGGTGTATTTCCCTGATTTATTACGGCAAATAATGTACGTTCGCGAATACTTCAATAATGCCTTTTACGTATTCCAATCGAGAGTACTTGGATATGATAGTGTGTTACATTACGACTGGTGAAAGTTTAGCTGCGGCTCGTAACCGTTACCGTGAACTGTTTGGTGAGCAACGACGAGTGCCTGCTGTCCAAACAATCCTAGGAGTCTACCAGCGGTTATTAGACTATGGCGTAACTTAATTTAAACAGTCATTTAGTAGTTCGATGATTTGCCAGTCCAAAGTCTGAGAAATGTGATGGGAAAATTAGAATCAGCTGTTTCAAATTTGCGCCGTCGCGTGTCGTACTGCAGGGGTGAACGACCCACGCGTGCAGAGCGGCGCGCGCGGCGGCCGGTCGCGGAGGCTTAGGCCGCCGTCGCCGGCGCGCGTGCGGTGTACAGTGCGCATATTCAATAATTTTGTGCGAAGTGAAAATATTGCTTAACTCTGAAACGGGTTGTTATTTTGAAATCTTTTTTTCGCAATTCTTTTTTATTTATAATTCTAAACAAGTACTTAATTTTCTTGCAGGTAATTTTTTTACACCTTATATACTTAAGACTTGCTTCGTGCCAAATTTCAGGGCTCTAGGTCAACGGGAAGTACCTTTATGATTCCCTTGAGTGTCGAAATATATTTTTTTTTTTGCGACGTATCTTTTTTATTCGTTAACTTAGAAGTTTTTACTTTTACACAGCTTTAAGGGACCGCAGTCTTGAGTATACGGTTTAAATTTCAACTTGATACTTGCACTTGTTCCCGAGATAAAGGGACTTGACAGACAGACGTACGAACAACAAAGTGATTCTATAAGGATTCCGTTTTTTCCTTTTGAGGTATAGAAAGAAATAAAGATCGACAGAGAATTGATATGATTATCATAATTTCTTGTTAAATAAATACTTAATACAGGGGCAGGTCGGGAGGTCACGACAAACAATGCAATACACTCCATAATCCATTTTCACAACACAGCTAATAAAATAGAGGAAATTATAGTTATTAATTTGTATAGCGCAGGGATCGCTTCTTGCCACAAAAATGATCTAAACGCATATACATGCACGCACTTACTTACTCTCGACCCCGCCGCGCGCGCGCCGCGCGACCCCGCGTTCGCCCTCCGAGTGCCACGAGTCGCAGTATGTATTCACGTTAACTCTACATAAACTTCCAGTTATATATTTCTTATTTTTATTACGTGCGAATGTTTTATATATAGAATACATTATATATTAAAAAATCCATGACTACACTAATTTGCCCCGAAGTACAATCTACAAATATTGTAAAATGCTGTTTTCCTAGGGGTGCAAAAGGGTGCAAAAATAACTGGGTGTATAGGATGCTTTAAAAAGCTTATTATGAGTTTGCACCAACTGGCTAAATTTCCCTTGAGCCGCAAAATAAAAATAATGATTTATTAGTGTTTCATACACCTCACACTTTTTTCGTGAAAAGTAATTATACGCCAAAGGGGTATCTACATATATCTAAACTTACCACAACTAAATACTTATGATTTTTTTAAATTTTGGGACTTTAATATTAAAACCTAATATTAAACGATGTTCCGTACATAACAGGAATGGTGCAAACTCAGAGAAGACTTATATTCATGTCTTCTAATGATTCCACAAAAAATTACAACTACACGAATTAGGTCCAATCTTTTTGCTAATTTGACTAGACTAATAAATGCTTATTATCACCATTGTCATAATATGTACCTATTTGTATTTCTTCAGCTTTCAATCGGTGCATTTTTTTTCGAAATCGGTTTTTCTCCCAGAGATAATCTTTTGCAAATGTAAATAAACAGTTAAGATGATTCGATTCATTTGTTTTTCCAGTTCAAACGGGGCTACTACTGCGAGTTCTGCAACGTTCTGATGCCAATCGCGTCCAAAGTGAATGTACATATTACTGAAGATGAACACAAGCACAACAAGGGAGTTCTGCTGCTGAAGCCGCTGGGACTGGATGTTGTGGCTTTCAATAACGTTCGTATTGAAGAAGGGGCTTGGCACGGCCTGATTGAAGGAGTCTGCTCACTCTGTAACGTAGAGTTCGAAGATGAGGATGATCATAAGGCTGATGCAGAACACTCTTTGAATTTGGTTCTGAAACCTATTCAGTTTGGAGCTGATAATGCCATTTTTCGTCATGTAAGTACAAGTTATGGAATTCCAACTAGTTAGTTTATGTTTTATGTATTTTTGAAAAGATATGGTTTGTACGAAATCGATGTAGATAACTTTTATACATCAAAATTGTGTGTAACTTGATAAATTACCCTATTTCGATATAGTTAACCGTTTGACTATATCGAAATACATATATACTACATTCATTGACTGTTAGACGGTACGAAGTTCGCGATAATAAATAGTATTAATCAAATCTAATTTCACAATATAAATGAAGTGGTTATGATTGCAGTTAGACGACACAGCTGTCCAATGCCTGACTTGCAACAAGTTGCTAGCTCCCGGCAGGATGGTCAAACATTTTGTCGACGCAGAGCATCTCGAGCTTTACGCGAAACGACGCATCGAAACTAATGGAGCCAGCCAAGGAACCGTAACTGAAGAAAACTGCCAAGAAAAGGCAAACACTAAGACTTCTGTTACTGAAAATGAAGCCGGAATGAAGAATTTAAAGATAAACAACGAAGTCAAGAATAAGAGAGAGGATAAGAATAACAATGAAAAATCACCGTCTGTAGACAAATCAAAAGTTCTTGAATCTATTGCCAAGTACCAAACTAAAGGCATCAACATCAATTTGGAAACAGAAACAGCTTTCTGTAAAAAATGTTCAAAAGTTGTAACATTTGGTTTCAATGAGATAGAAAACCACATTGAAGAACATTCGTCCACTACAAAGGTTGATTCCGACTTGCAATACCCATCAAAACTGGATCAACATTTGAATCGAGTCAATATCAATGACAAAACAACACAATCTTTTGACGACCAATATAATGATGAGCTAAAGGACACCTTAAAAACTCGACGAGAAAATATCCTAGACAGTTCCTCAAGTGGGGAAGATAATGACACTAATTCAACATGCTCAGTTGGTGACTTAGACAGTCACCCGACAGAAAAGTACGAAAAAGATAGCCAAGAAGAAGAAGCAAGTTTTGCAAAAGCAAATAAAATAACTTATAACATTAATAATAAGCAATCTTTTTGCCGCATTTGTGAAGTACGTCTGCCGACTTCTTTTTTGTCAATGAAAGAGCACGTCGATGGAGCGCATCACAAAAAACTCGTAGCCTCCTCTAACTCTATAACACAACTACAAACTCCAGAAAAATTGTCCAAGCAGAAAACTTCAGAATTCATAGATTCGTCTTTCAATATACAAACATTCTTTTATATTGCCTCCATGATAAACGAAAAATATTGCATTCCGAAGCATAGTCTGTATTTCATATCGGAGAATGATTCAAGAGTGAGGTGTTTTGTATGCGACATCAACTTGCCGCCATATTTGAATGTTGAGGACCATATTAAGACATTTCAGCACCTCGACAGATGGAAAGAAGTGCCTGTCATAACGTCGGAGAAAAACGAATTCATCAGAGAGGTATAGTGAATCAGCAATTTAGTCTATAGTAACTTAAGTACTTAACCTCATAATATGATTAAGTTAGGTTAGGGTAACATAATCGTGAATAAAGCTCGTGGGCCAGATAAAAATCTAAATCTGTTGAATCGAACTTCTGCGGTCCCTCACTACTACCACTGCTGAAACTTGATAGGTCACTGGCCCACACCGCTGAAGAGAAGGTTAATCTATTTGCTTCTCTCTTTGTGGAATCTTCTCTATCTGGAACGAGGCCATCGAGAGTGTTGTGATTCCTGACCCGACCACGACATGGAACGGAGATTTTACTATGGCACAAAATGGTTATTTTAATTGTGTTTTATTGTGCCACTTATCCCAGGAATTTGTGCCTTATCCTAATCCTTATGCCTTGGCATAATCAGTAACTTCCCACTATTGATATTTTATTAGATCTGGTTGTGGTCGGGTCAGGAACCGTGATCCCCAGCCCGACCACAATCGTACTCTTATTACTCAAAAAGTACAAGGCACAAATTCCTGGGATAAGTGGCACAATAAAACACAATTATAATAACCATTTTGTGCCATAGTAAAATCTCTGTTCCATGTCGTGGTCGGGTCAGGAATCACAACACCATCGAGAAGCATGGGGAAGCACTTGCAGTCTCCCTTGATATCTCGAAGGCTTTCGACAGTCTGGCATGATAGCCTTATTGCTAGGCTTCCTTCCTTTGGTTTGCCCACTGGTCTGTGTGACTGGATCGCAAACTTCCTGAGGGAACGATCCATCCGAGTAGTTAGTGATGTCTGCTTGTCGGGTCAAATGGATATTAATGCCGGAGTCCCTCAGGGGTCAACACTGTTCTTGCTGCACATAAACGACCTGCCCGGTACCTTTGGGTATGCAGACGATAGCACTGTTGCTGAGAGTTACGTGTCCGATGCACGTACTAGTGGGTCACAAATCCAGTCTTGCGAGAGGCTATGGTTCAGCGCTTGGGCTTGTCCTTGATGGCAGTATCCGATTGGGGCGATGCCAACCTAGTCAAGTTCAATGCTGCTAAAACTCAGGCGTGTCTTTGTTCCGCCAAACGGAGCCTTATTTACCCGGCTCCAACATTCCGGGGTGTGACCGTGCCGATAACGGACAGCCTTGAGCTTCTTGGGGTAACGTTATCGTCTACCCTCAATTTCGGCTCTTACGTCGAGGCAAAAGCAGAACAGGCTGCCAAAAAACTTGGGATCCTAGCTAAGATGAGGCGGTACTTCACGCTGGAACAGCTGCTCAACCTACCAAGCGCAAGTTCGATCGTGTATGGAGTACTGGTGTCATCTTTGAGATGGGTTTGCCAAGTATCAGCTTGATGCTCTGGAGTCGATTGAGAAGCAAAGCCAAGAGGATCATCGGTGATGATGCGCTTGTAGAGTTAAAGCTCCAAAGCCTTGAGCATCGACGCCTGTGTTGCTAGCGTGACGGTTTTCTATCGATTCCACTTCGGTGAGTGTGCGTTGGAATTGCACAATTTAATTTCGTCAAGTCCGTTCCATCATCGGACCACTAGTCGTACGGCGTTGCGCCATCGGTACATGGTGAATATCCCACCCATTCGTACAAAGTGTTTTGGAAACACATTCATTATGCGTACAGCCAAGGAGTGGAATTCCCTGCCGGAGTCTGTGCTTACTGATAGCTACAACCTAGGGGTATTTCAAGTCAAGAGTGAATAGGTTACTTCTAGGCAAGCGTGCTCCATCGTCGGCCACATCATCACTTACCATCATGTGAGATAGTGGCCAAACGCGAGCCTATCAATAATTAAAAAAAAAAAGCTTGCCAACGTGCAACCCGTGCCCAAAAAGAGCAGTCGTGCCGATCCTGTCAACTATCGGCCAATTTAGGTAACCTCCATACTCTGCAAGATTATGGAGCGTGTGTTGAACTTGCGCCTCATGGCATACCTGGAAGGTAACGATCTCCTCAGTGACCGACAGTACGGGTTTTACCGCAATCGGTCTAATGGGGACCTACTAGTGTATGCCACCCACTTGTGGGGCGAGGCCCTCGAGACGAATGGGGAAGCGATTGCCGTTTCCTCAGACGTCTCGAGGGCCTTCGACAGGGTATGGCACGCTAGCCGTTTGAGTAAGCTTCCAGCGTACGGCATTTCCTCTGGTCTAATTAACTGGGTAAAAGACTTCCTGAGTGAACGGTCTCTCCGAGTAGTTGTCGAAAGATGCTCATCAGAGCCCATAACGACTAATGCCGGAGTTCCTCAGGGGTCTGTTCTCCCTGCAACTCTCTTTTAGCGTACGAATATCTCACTTCAGGCAGTCTCCAAGTGGGGTGAAGCCAATCCGGTGGGATTCAACGCCGCCAAAACACAAGCGTGTCTATTCACCGCCAAAAGGAGCCCGTTCACCTTAGCTCATGCTTTTCGAAATGTATCCCTGGAGTGCACCGATCGTCTTCAGCTTTTGGGAGTTGAAATTTCCTCACACCTGAATTTTGGGCGGTTCATTGAGTTCAAAGCCAAGGTAGCTGCTAGAAAACTCGGCGTTCTAGCAAAGGTCAGGCGGTACTTCACACCGGGACAGCTTTTAATGTTATACAAAGCACAGGTCCGTTCGAGTGTGGAGTACTGCAGCCAGCCACATATGGGCTGGTGCTGCAAAATGCCACCTGGCAGCTTTGGACTCGGTGGAAAGCCATGAGATTGTAGTACTGGGCTATACCTAGGACGCAACCTGCCCGGAGTTGTTTCTCACTTTGTACTATCATACTGTGATTTTTTTATTTTTTTTTATAATATGATGTTATCTGTAACATTACAGGTTCGTCCCGGGCTGTATCATTGCGGGTTTTGCAACCTCGTAGTCTCTGGTTGGACCGATATGAAACGTCACCTGGAGTGCTCCGACCACCGGGAACTTAAAACTGTTTGGGAGTCCCGACTGAGGAGGCATTTTCCTGAAGTACAGGAACACAAGATGCGAGAACAAATGGAGTCCATGGTCATGAGGAGATTTTTTAATATGTTTAATTGAAATCTAATTCTATCTTAATGCGAACTTGATTGATATTAGTTGATAGTATTGTAATATTATTTTTTATTTTACCCGGTTTTATGAAAAAATAACCTATGTGGAGAAATACGATAGCGCGAACGTAAGGCGTTGTCTAGCAGGTGTGCACGAAGAAACTCTCACTCACACAGCCAACGCTCTTTGGGGACGCAGACGGAAGATATTTTTCGTCTCTTTTTATGTGTCATGCGATGAGGTGGTGATTGGAGCCACAAGTAAAAATCCAACTTGCGGTGAACAATATGTATTTAAAAACATTGGTAGTCACAAATATTCGTTGGAAGGTCGGACTCAATTAGCAATATAGTAAATAATCTAGTCCGTGTTTCGCGACGCTTGAAGGGTTTTGCCCACAGAAAGAAGAAAGAAAGGAAATACTTTCCGATTTGTGCTACGAGTGTCGCCGCTTGTCTCACACCCTTTAACTCCACTACAGGCAATAAACCAATACGAACGCGCATTACGCAACTAACAGACCACGCACACTTAGATCGCAAGTTTGCTATTGGTAGTTGAACTATGAACATTGCCCTACTTTGTGGCAGGCTTGCCCTGCCCACAAGGTCATTCTAAGCTCTTTCATCTGTTCTGTGGTTTTGCCCTTGCCCGAGAGAGACGCGCTAAGGGTAGCACCCCAAATACTCACCTCGTGTTACCACTCAACTAACTTAACAATATTGGCTTGTAAATTAACATGCATCATTAAATCCAAGGCACGTTCACATGCAATATGTAACTCCACAACTCTTTTGAGATCGTATTTGTACCTGTTTTTATCAAAAACTGTACAGTGCCTTACGAATCCAATACAACAATGCCTACAGGGTGTTGTTACTGTTGTTAGGGCTGTGTCGGTACTGCAGTGCGTTGGGGATGTTCGCCAAGGCAGTGCTTCTATGCGAAGATGCAAAAACGGTGCACATCCTAGGTGCCCACCAGCTCCAACTCACTCCTGAGGATGATGGCTGAGAGGTTCGACTGTCACCATTGTTGTATGCCAATGTAGTGACAATATACACATAGATATATTAATATAATTTAATCAGATCAAACAATATTATAATTTTAATTTAATGTATTTTGTGTGTTTACTACTTGTGTAGCGGCTCATACTTACGTATAATAATAATAAATCTTTTGTTATCCAGAAAACAACATAATAATAACAATAACATAATGTAATAAAATCTACTAACCTCCACACTAGGATTCCCTGTGTCGTGGAGGGTAGTCTTTTCGTCATAACATATTATACAATATAACCAGAATAATAAAGAGTAAGTTAAAAATTAAAAATATATGTATACAAGGTGTAAGGGACAGCCCTCCACAAACTTTAAGGGCTTGCTCAGTAGACGAAACTGAACAATCTTCCACAAAAAATTTTTTCAGGAAACAAAAAAAAAATCCGCCTCACCATAGAAAATGATAAACTTGATTGGACAGTTTGTATGAAGAGGCCGAATTTTTTTTCATTTCCTGAAAAAAATTTTTGTGGAAGGTTGTTCAGTTTCATCAACTGAGTAAGCCCTTAAAGTTTGTGGAGGGCTGTCCCTTACACCTTGTATATTGAATTCGGAGGAACATACGACCGGCCGCCACTAATTAAGTAGGTAGGTACCTACTATGCGTTCCAAATGAGAATAGAATCGATTGCCATGTTGTGACGTCACGTCGTACTGTCAAATCGAAGAAATTTTGGCAAAATTGAAGAACTCAGAGATGAGTAAAATTGAAGAACTAGATTCTGACTAAACCTTTTTCGTTCACAGTTCGTAAATAAATTAAATTTTTCGTAATTTAATTAAAGTTTAAAAATTTCTTTCCTCGATTTGAAAGTAAATCGTGACGTCACAACATGGCAATCGATCCTATTCTCACTTGGAACGCATTGTACTCTGTGCGCCACCGTCCCCATCGCTCTCGCTCGTCGAAGGGAGCCCGGCACCGTCTGCCGTCATTATAACCAAATTGTCTTAGTTTTAAGTTTATTCATTACTTATCCTCTAATTATAATTCCTCGACTCTAGTACTGTAATAAGCAGCGATTTCTAATAAACCATACAGATCGTTATTCTTCTTTTAATTCTCAACAAGCTCCCCTAAACTTGTTTCTGTTGTAATTTGTAGCAGGTACTTAATTATTGTAATCATTTCCTGAATTAAATGATTATTATATAAAACGAGGGTTTTCTTTTCACGGTATTTAAGGCGATATCACACTGCCACACACTACGCAACGTAGCGCGTGAATACAGTACAATTCACGAATGATGGCGGCCGTGAAGTTAGCCTTTGCGAACATTCGCGCATACTACACTCTTCTCGCACACGCACGTCGCCATTTGGTTCCTAAAACGTTACTGCGCAGCCTCCTGCGCAAATTCACGGCCGCCATCATTCGTGAATTGTACTGTACGTGTTTTCACGTTGCTTGTAAGTATCTCCGTTTATACAAGGTGCAGTTTTAAAACTGCACAATATTTCAGGAGGTTGTAATAAAACTCATAAATAATCATGTAAAAAAACGATACCTGGTCAATAATCAGTAATACTTGTTATTTAATTTTTTAATTACACTAAACTAAATCGATTGATCGATGGCCGCGGGGGCGTGGCTAGGGTGTGGCGTGCGGGATGATGATTGGATGATACATTATTTATGAAACTATCGTTGCGAGTTAAGGTCATAGCACACTTAAACGACTCTGCTCCAACACCGCTCGCACCCAACACCGCCCTAAACTAAGACGACTGCTCGCAGTCCACGCGGCGTCAGCTAGCAAGCACCCAGCAGTCCACGCGGCGACAGCTAGCAGGCGGCCAGCTGTCCACCCGCCGACCGCTCTCGCTTTTGTGTAGATACTGACTGAATGAGCGGCGACGGCGCGGCGACTGCTAACAGTGAGCGCGCGGACACCGCGCCGACCGCTCGTCTACAACGTGCGGCCAGCGAGGCGTCAACTACCGAGCAGTCTGACGGCGGTAAGGTCGCTGACAGCGAGCTGTCTGCTAATTTATGATGCCAATGTAAAATATATCTTAAGAGCAAAATTTAAAGCCCATATTTGAATGATATTCTTTTTGCCGGGTGGGAGCAGAGTCGTGTCAGTGAGCTATGACCTTAAGTGTGTGTGAAAACGCCCTTTATTGTTCCGTGTTTGTGTGTGTGAAAAAAAGCGCGGTTATAAAAAAAAAAAAATTACCTACTTATTTTATTATTGATTCGGGTCGAGAATCACTAACTATAGTTGCAAAACTTCTGAAACATTCGGAATAATTCCGGAATACTTCTGGGAAAGTTTCTTTAAATCGGAATTATTCAAAATGAATTTAATTAAGATTTTTTTTTTTTGCTGAATAATTGTATTTTGCATCGATCGTCGATCGCCGCCGCCGCTGCTGCAGCGCTGGCCACAGAGTACTTTGTACACTGGCGCCGCGACGCGCGCGCGGGCCCGACTGCCACAGTGCCACGAGTCGTGCGTGCAGGCGATGGCGGTGCGGGGTGCGGTAAGAGGGAATATGCTCCCCGGAGAAGTTTTCCTTCCCCCCGCGAGAAAGATTCGTACCCCGCAATCGAATGTTTCCGAATGTTTCCGAATATTTCGCCCGAATATTTCGCCGGATTGCCGGAATAATTCAATCGGAATAAACGTGTTTGTTAGTTAATAATTGTTCAGTGGCACATACGTAAGTAAAATATAAATGTTTATTTTAATATAAATGGGATTGATTAATGTTAGCCTGCGATTAACAGGATTTTTATTCTTTTGTTTTTAGGTAGGTACCTACTTATTTCGAAATCGAATGCTATTTTTATATATGTCAGTTGTGAATTAAAAAACCAGGTCTAGCATTATTTGATTTGTTTTTTGAAAAAGGGTTAGAGTCTGTCTAATAAGTTAAAGGACTTGGGTAATTATTAGGATATAGTGAAATCTGATGTAGTCAACACGGATTCAATAATCAAAGTTGATTAAGAGATAGAGATCATTGTTTAACAGAAGAACCTTATAAAAAGTACTGAATGTTTTTATTTTTTAAATGATTAAATATTATACAAAATTCCCAAGTCGGTTGAGAGAGATCTCTGATTCGCGAGTCACATAGCCCACCAAGTCAATAAAAACATTACGCGTAAATAGCCCAGTCAATAAATACATTGAATTTGTTGTTTGTGTTTGTTGTTGTTTGTTCTATGTTTGTTTTGTTTGTGTGTTTGAACGAAAAATATTAATATTATATTGTAAAAAAGGGTGGGGCGCTTTGTGCCATATATTTCGTAAGAGTTGAATCGAGCACACCCCGGTATGAAGGCTTGTAGGAACGGGATGGGTTTTTTAGTCAGTAAGAGTCTGACACTATCTCCCGCTCCGCCCAAGAGCGGGGGTTGTCATAAGATGATTTTTCCAATCGAAAAAAAAAAAAAAAAAAAAAAAAAAAAAAAAAAAAAAAAAAAAAGCACCCCACGCTTTTCCTAAAGTCAATGACCATGACCCCTAAGTATTTGACCTAAAATGTTATCGAAAAAAAATTGATCTGTGTTATTTAGAGAAGTAGCGCTCGCCGGCGGTCAAAGCAGCCCTTTGGTGTCCCGGGCGTTTCCCAACATTTATGCATTTGACCTTGAGTTCAAGGTGATTGACTTTGGTGTCAAGGTCATGCCCTATGGTGTCCCAGGTGTTTTCCAACTTTTTATACATTTGACCTTGGGGTCAGTCATTGACCTTGAGGTCAAGGTCTGGCCCTTGGGGTAAAAGTCATTGCCTTTGGGTGTCACAGGCGATTCCCAACATTTTAATGAAGTAAAGGTTTAAGTAAAGGTCATTGCCCTTGAGATCAAGGTCATAGAATAAAGGATCATTGTGTTGTCATCAGTCTTTGATGGGTGTGCAAAGTTTAAAAAATCTGATCGCCCTAAGCTGGTCAAAATCGAGCTCAAAGGCGTTGATTACAAACAAATATATAGGTAAAGCTAATAAAAGCGTGTTAAAAAAGGAGGTTATGAGTTTGAACCGTATGTATGTATGTTTGTCCGCGATCATCTCGCATTTGGCTGAACCGATTTGATGCAGTTTTCAGAACAGTATTATTAGTCACTATATTATGTACCTATACGTGACATAAAAAAATGTTGAAACAAAAATGTTTAAGTAAAAAGATAGAACTGACTTCAATGAAGCCGGAGCACTTCAAACCACCACCAAGCGAAGATTTTATTGAAGAGGTGCCGGCCGGACTTCAATAAAGTCGGAACTTTATTGAAGTCGGTTCTATTGTCCTTGATGCGACGTGCACTCACAACTATAAACTTAATATATTCCTACCGCTCACAATACAACTAAAGATAATATTTTACAACTTCCAAGCGCGAAATAGGTAGTAAGGTCGATTTTCCTGGTTTTTTTTTGACAGTTGAAATATTCCGAAAGTTTCGGAATATTTCGGAATACTTCCGAAGTATTCGACGGGAAAGATTCGGAATCTTTCCCGCCAGCATCTATATCACTAACATAATTACCTCCTGAAATATTTTGCAGCTTCAAAACGACACCTTGTATAGAAAACACGCACAGTACAACATAAGCGTATAATCTATGGTCCAACACACCGAAAATGCAACCACGCGCTTTCATGCAGATCACGCGCCTACATACGGAGAAACATGCGCAAGGTTTGCCACGTAGTGTCGTGCGTGATTTTGTATGAAATGAGTCAGTCTGCGTGAATTTACAAAACGCACTTACCCGCGTAGTACGTTAAATTCTCAAACCAGTATTGAATGAAATCAGTTTTCACATTGACCTGTATTATAAGTCACCAGATCCTTCCTGCGGGCAGAAACCTCGATAAGACTTAAGTACAAATTGTTTGATTAACAATTCAGTTAATTGGCATACTTTCTTTTGTAATAGGTGAAAAGTTTTCTGTCAATAAGCCATGAATAAAAGATATCCATTAGCATTAGAACCAAGGTCGCAAACGACATAGCCCGAATAATCGGGCTTTGTAATCGGCGGAATTATATTCGCGGGAATGCGAGACGCACAGGTCCGTTCGTTGTGGCGACACTGTGGGGAGGCCTATGTCCAACAGTGGACGTCTTTCGCCTGAAATGATGAGGATGATGAGTGCCATGTTTCGAAAGGGTACCTATCCATTAGAAACCCTATCAAGACTCAAACAGCTAAAACATTATTATTAGCTGTTACTTTTTGGTGTATAATAAAGTATACAAGGTGAAAGGGACAGCCCTCCACAAACTTTAAGGGCTTGCTCAGTAGACGAAACTGAACAACATACCATAAAAAAATTTTTCAGGAAACGAAAAAAAATATCCGCCTCACCATACAAAATTATTAACTTGATTGGACGGACAGTTTGTATGGAGAGGCTGATTTTTTTTTTCGTTTCCTGAAAAAAAATTTTATGGTGGGTTGTTTAGTTTCGTCTACTGAGCAAGCCCTTAAAGTTTGTGGAGGGCTGTCCCTTACACCTTGTATTCTATTCAATTTTTAGTTTATGCGAAACCTGAATATAGTTTGTTCAGAATCAGTAACTGAATTGATTCCGATAGTTTTTACAACATGCTATATTTTTCCCCAAAAATATTTAAAAAGGTCACAAGTTGGATACCACCGACACTAAGTACAACACAGGTCAGGGCAGGTCATAGCGGGCATTAGAAGCCAGCAAACTGCTGGGTTCCATTTTCAAAACAACCCCTCAGTCGCTTGGATAGCCCGGTGACTATATGTATTGTTGTAGACATAACAATCTATTTTTGATTTTTCATGATACAGTTATGAAATTTTGTACATAGTTTCTTTATATAAAAATACTAGACACGTGTTCCGGGTTTCACATTATACTAAAATTAACGCATATTATAAAAAAAATATAGGTACTTACTTCTAGAAAAAAAAATCAAATATGTTATCGCCAATATCTCGCTGAAAATGAATCGCAAGGTCTGAGGTTTTTTTGCAAAACCTAGTCTCCATCGACACGACTACATGCACACCGTTAATGTTGAACTAGGTTTTCGCAACGGAACGGACGTTGAACTTCGACAATTTTTTTAAACTATGCTATCTTATATCTATTCTTCCTAATATACTATATTAGACTCAAAAACATCAATCTACTACATAAAACATTTAACAAATGTTTTATGTAGTAATACAGTACAATTTACGAATGATGGCGGCCGTGAAGTTAGCCTTTGCGAACGTTCGCGCATACTAAACTCTTCTCGCACACGCATGTCGTCGCCATTTGGTTCCTAAAACACGTTACTGCGCAGCCTTCTGCGCAAACTTCACGGCAGCCATCATTCGTGAATTGTACTGTACGATGCCACCGGCTTGCCGTAGCGCGACCTGCCGTGCCATGCCAGCAGTGAGCGCCGGCCTTTAGTCACACGACGGCTGCCTCCTTACATAACGACGTACCGTCTATACCTATACTGATATTATTGCGTTTTTAGAAACCAATTTTAGATTCCAGTCGTCAGTTTCTGAATTTTAAAGGTTTAACCTTTTGAATACCGTAATGAGAGACAATAGAAAGACAATGACAGAGCGAATGCCGCCGTTCACTTGGGGTTTAATAAATTAAGTAACTTTGTAAAGAAAAAATTATTTATTAAGATATAAAACTCTCAAATGAAAAAAAAAATAGAAATATATAAAATCAAAAGTCCTAAGATTAGATAAGATTAAAATGAAAGAAAACAAGCGCGATCCATTTTACGTCCTAAACTGAACTGTTAGGGTCAGCGCAGAGAGGAATAATTCTCGCGCGGTCTCGGGCATTTTCTGACGGTCGACATACGCCGAAGATACGCTTCCCCCCGTATCTTCGAGGACGCCCGAGCATTTTTTGTCAGGTTTAAGCAAATATGCACTTTAATTTAATGAAATTAAAGTTGATTTTCGGGTGCCTTAATAAAATCCTCTCCGCTGCGCTGCTGTCTGCGCTGACCCTTAGAGGGAGCTATTGTATAATAGATCCATTTCTCTTTCTGGCATTTTATCACGTCATGGTAAGGGTTAGGTTACTCCTATTTGCAAATAAAGTATTATTATTATTATTATTAAAACACTAACAACCTTGCAGGACTGTATTACTTACATCTTAAACAACAACTTTTGCTCTATGACTTTATACAAAATATAATTAATTTACCAAAAACAAATCTTCAAGATTTCGTTATTCTATCTAACACATTTCAACTCTGTATTTTGCTATATCTACCTACGTCTGTGTGACGCAAGCGCATCAAGCACCTCCGCCGCAGGAGCCCCGTTCCCCTCCGCTATTGTACTATGGCACTATCGCGTGCTTCTCATATAAATCGTAATATTTAGAACATTCAATTTTAATATTTTTATTTTTGAAAGTAAATCTGATGAACTAAAATATGATAAATTTAAAAATTCCTAGAACAAAAGTTGTTGTTTATAATGTTAGTAACATTGTCCCTGATAGGTTGCCAGTGTTTTTCAAATAACCCTGTATAAAGGTGGTGGAAAAGCGCGAATTCAAAGTGTCAAGACTTCAGAATCGTTGCAATGTTAAACAAGGTTCAATTCAGTGTGGTCAGGGGACATACTATGAAGTGTTAAAATGTCAGATGTGCGAGTGAGAAAAAGGGATGGATCTATACATCACCCTATACAAGGTGTAAGGGACAGCCCTCCACAAGCTTTAAGGGCTTGCTCAGTAGACGAAACTGAACCACCTACCATAAATTTTTTTTTCAGGAAACGAAAAAAAATCCGCCTCACCATACAAAATTATTAACTTGATTGGACAGTTTGTATGGAGAGGCTGATTTTTTTTTTCGTTTCCTGAAAATTTTTTTTATGTTGGGTTGATCAGTTCCGTCCACTGAGCAAGCCCAAGTTTGTGGAGGGCTGTCCCACACACCTTTTATAGCTCCATCCTTTAAGCAGTACAGTTTAGGTCATAAAATGGATCGCATTAAGCGCTCGTAGCTTGAAACTAAGCAGTCAAAGATTATATAAAATTAATAAAGTAATAGTAACGAATATTCGCATTCGCGAACATTCGCATTCGAATTCACAAGAAACATCCGAATATTTGGCAATTTATTTTTGACAACAAATAGTTGTTGTGTCCATTTAATTCCGGTTAGATTTTTATGTTAAGAGCGGTCTACGCCGTGGAAATTGTATGTTAGAAGCTAGTAGGTAAGTACTTAAAGCACGACGACTGTACGATTGTTAAAAGATCAGCCTTTTTCAACATAATACACTTATACACCTTGTATATCAACAAATGGTTAACATAAAAAAAAAACAAATATTATACTTAATACAAAATTATGGTATCAATTAGGGAATCCAATCACGCATCATAATCGCGATCCCGCATACCTGCGGGATTGAAGCCAGCAATTCCGCGGATCCCGCGGGATTTGCGGGATTGGGACTTTTAATTTCTTTTTTGTTTTATGTAGTAATAAACATGAAAACCGGTTAAGTGCGAGTCGGACTTTCACACCGAGAGTTTCTTATAAATTTACCTACCTATGTACCTAAATAGTTCGATTCCCGAACTGAATTTCAAAGATTTTCTGAATCGCCAAAAAAACATACTTTATAATGTAATTACTTTACGATACTTATAGTGTAAAATCAGCTGGTTTTATGTAACAATAATATTTAACGGACCTTCATCTTTTAGAAAATTAAATTCACGTGCTTTGGGAAACCCTTGGTCATAGAGTACCTAAATTGACATTGATTACGTTCCATTCCAGTTGCGTTGCGATACAGGACTCGCACAACACAAAATAGAAATTCAAAAATTATTTGACTGCAAAGTAAAATCGACAACAAAATAATTATTTTCCAGATAAATTCTATAAAAAATGTCACTAGTTCCACGTAAAGTTATTTCATCACTTTTTAATGAGGATGTTCTGGGTCTAATAAATATCAAAACGGCGGCAGGTCGTCGGAATCCAATTTTTTTACAAAAAAATTCAATCCCGCAGACGTACGGGATCCCGCATGAGTAATCCCGCATTTCCGATCCCGCAGAAAAGGTGCGGGTTCCCGCGCTTGCGGAATTGGATTCCCTAGTATCAACTAATTTTAATTCGCCATAAGTTTCTCAGAGGTTTCAACGAAACATATTAAACATCCTCATCATAGATATGTTCCTCATCATTCGTTGTCGCCCTATTTCCTGCTGTACACCAGGCAAATGCATAATCAGTCGAAACTCCCAGTCAGATCTATGTTCCCGGTGCTCTGAACACTCGAGATGACGTTTCATGTCGGTCCAACCATAGACTATAAGGTGGCAAAACCCGCAGTGATACAGCTCAGGACGAACCTGTAATGTTGCAAACAACATCATATTAAAAAAAGCTAAAAACAAGACAAAAATGAAGTATGTCAAGCTACCTCACTCCATCTGTTTAGGTAATTAACTAAATGTAAACAATCATAAAATATCTTTATCGAAAAAATTATCTAAAAAAATTATCTAAATATCAATTAGGTATTTACCTAAACCGATGTTAGGTAATTATCTAAAAAATAATCTTTGTGTGTCTTTTAAACGATTTATTTTAAATAAAGACATATCAAGATTAAGAGAACCTTTAGTTAACTATCTAAACAGATGGAGTATAAAAATACATAGATTGAAACAAGATTATGTATAAGTATGGGCTTGTGGAAAACCTAGAGAATGAGAAAATTGATAGAAATTATCTCTTTGGAGTCTTTAATTTGAATTGATTCGGTTAAGACATAGAATTCTGTCTCAGCAAAATGGTGATGCATTTGAATGAAAAACTATTTATATACTTAAGAAAAAAAAAAACGTTAAACCAATTTGCTCACAAAGTGAAAATATACAAGATATTTATCAATGAAAAGAAAATCTATAATTTTATCGCATCGGCTTTACAGAGAGTATCCTATGTTTGCTCGCGAAGCCGCGACCCACTGAAGGATCTACTACAGCTCCTATTGAATTAAGAATGCGAAAAAAAAAGTTATGTGGAATACAAGGCTACTGAACACTAAATTACTGATTCACTATACCTCTCTGATGAATTCGTTTCTCTCCGATGTTATGACAGGCACTTTTTTCCACCTGTCGAGGTGCTGGCTCGAATTCGCATGATCATCGACGTCCGAAAATGGCGACAAATTCATGTCGCATACAAAACACCTCATTCTTGAATCATTATCCGATATTAAAAACAAGCTATTCTTAAGAATGCAATATTTCTCGTTTATCATACTGGCGACGTAAAAGGATGTCCGTATATGGATAGCCGTATCTAAGAAGTCTATCGTTGCCTGCTTTGTCAGTTGTCCCGGAGTGTTCGGTTGTGTTGTATAAGGCTTATAGGAAGGTGTGAGTTTTCTGTGATTGGCACCTTCCACATGTTCCTTCATTGACTTAAAAGAAGCCGGTAGACGTACTTTACAAATGCGACAAAAACTGTTGTTATTGTTCCTATTATAAGTTATTTTATTTACTTTTGCAAAGTCCCTTATATCTTCTTCTCGGATATCTTTTTCAACATTTTCTGTTGGGGTATCATCAAAGTCATTAACTGAGCATGTTGAAATGGTCTCATAATCTTCATCATTTGAGAAATCGTTTTGTACGTTTGTTGGTAAAGCTTTTAAAGTGTCCTTTATATCATCAGTATGTTGATCGTTAGTAGACTGAGTCGTTTTGTCATTAATATCGACTCGATTCAATTGTTGATCCAGGTGTGATGGGTATAGCAAGTCGGAATCAACCTCTGTAGCAGATGAGTGGTTGTCGAGGTGGTTTTCTATCTCATTGAAATCAAATGTTACAACTTCAGAACATTTTTTACAAAAAGCTGTTTCTGTTTCTAAATTAATGTTGATTCCTTTAGCTTGGTACTTGGCAATAGATTCGAGAATTTTAGATTTGTCTTCAGTCGATGAGTTTTCAGCGTTAGTCGTATCCTCTCTCTTGATATTTTTATTGACATCGTAGTCGATCTTCGAACTCTTTATTTCGTCATCATTTTCTGTGACTGACGTCATATTGTTTGCCTTTTCTTGGCAAAATCCTTCTGCTTCGGTTCCTTGGCTGGCTCCATTAGTTTCGATGCGTCGTTTCCCGTAAAGCTCGAGATGCTCAGCGTCGACAAAATGTTTGCTCATCCTGCCGGGAGCCAGTAACTTGTTGCATGTCAGGCATTGGACAGCTGTGTCGTCTAACTGAAATCATATAAATGAATAGTTCATTAAACATTGTGAAATTAGAATTGATGAATTGTAAATAAGAGTTTAATCTCTTCTTTGTTTTGTTTGTACAATTCTCAAGAGTTGAAATTAACAATACGTAAGGATATTCTGTTGGAAGAGGTAGGTTAACATAAATAAGTTATAAGGGAATATTAGAGCGTGACAGAGGTTGGTACCCATAATAAATACACTGTACTTAGGTATATGTATAAATATGTAGATTGGTCGAACTGAAGTTTTTCAACTTACGAGTAGTTTTTTTATAATATACTTACATGACGAAAGATGGCATTATCAGCTCCAAACTGAATAGGTTTCAGAACCAAATTCAAAGAATGCTCTGCATCAGCCTTATGATCATCCTCATCTTCGAACTCTACGTTACAGAGTGAGCAGACTCCTTCAATCAGGCCGTGCCAAGCCCCTTCTTCAATACGAACGTTATTGAAAGCCACAACATCCAGTCCCAGCGGCTTCAGCAGCAGAACTCCCTTGTTGTGCTTGTGTTCATCTTCAGTAATATGTACATTCACTTTGGACGCGATTGGCATCAGAACGTTGCAGAACTCGCAGTAGTAGCCCCGTTTGAACTGGAAAAACGAATGAATCGAATCATCTTAACTGTTTATTTACATTTGCAAAAGATTAGCTCTGGGAGAAAATCCGATTTCGAAAAAAAATGCACCGATTCAAAGCTGAAGAAGTTCAAATAGGTATATATGACAATGCTGATAATAAACATTTATACCGCGACCGGTTTAAATGGTTGTTAAGCAAACAGGGTAGTCCCTGGCATCAATGTAATTTCTGTAGAGCGGAAATGACTACAATTAGAGTATTTTGTTATTATCATTACGTTTTTTCAAATATAAAAATAATAGTCCGCCAGGGTCGCAGGCAGGGTCTCAAGTACTTACCGGTGATTAGGATTCCAGCGTTTTTTTTTTTTTCGATGGGAAAAATCATCTTATGACAACTCCCGCTCTTGGGCGGAGCGGGAGATAGTGTCAGACTCTTACTGACTAAAAAACCCATTCCGCCACCCATCCACCCTTCAAGCCTTCATACCGGGGCTCGAGCGCCCTTTCGGATAACCCTGGCCCCAGTAGGCTTCGACCCGGCTGGGTCCCTGCTGTTGCTGACAACTCCTTGAGGCGTGCGGGAACAAATACCTCCCTTCATTTTTTCCACTGTTCCCGGTTCTGAATTAGCCAATTCTTGCCAATTCAAAATTGTGAAGAAGTGGTTAAATCTACGAGTATATAAATAAATAAAAATCAATGTTTGTATATTATTACTCTTTTTTTTAAGGTGGGAAAATAATCTAATAACATCCCCCGTTTTTGGACGGAGCGGGAGTGTCAGACTGACTAAAACCCACTCCTGTTTCTGCTTTGGCATTGTTCCAGGGCCCGGGGTCCTCTTTCGCATCACCCATGGCCCCAGTAGGCTTCGACCCTGCTGGACCCCTGCGGTTGCTGACAACTCCTTGAGGCGCGCGTAGAACACTACGCGCCGTCGACGACGACGAGAACGCCCGAGATGGTTCCTGTTCCCGGGGGAGGGTTTCTCCGAAAGTGCTAGACCGATTTTGACGGGACTTTACTGATGGATAGTTGATGTTACAAGGAGCAACTAAGACTACTTTTCATTTTCAGGCAGGAACGGAATTTCTAACTACGGGATACGTTTTCGAAAATGGTGTACAAAATTATACGGGAACTTCATTGGGACATGGGAGTTAATTCTCGGTGACACACACACACATTGCCGAAATGGAGAGTTTAGAATACAATAGAATAAACTTTATTGCCACCAAAATAGTAACAATTTCACAAAAACTTAAATCTATGGGTACAATTCAAAATCATTTATTTCAAACTAGCTGTACCCGCGCGGCTTCGCTCCCGCTCTTCCCTACTTCAACCTACTATACCCTACTCTACCCTACCCTACCCTTCTCTACCCTACTCTACCCTCCTCTACCTTACTCTACCCTACTCTACCCTACACTACCCTAATTTTCATTTTTTTTTCCATAAGAACCTTCTCATAATAACGAACACAACAAAAAAAAAATTAGCGAAATCGGTCCAGGCGTTGTTGAGTTATGCGCTTACCAACACATTTTGCGATTCATTTTTATATTATAGAAGATGACCATTTGCAGGCACTTTTGAATAGTCAAATGTCGGTCAGTCCAAGAAAAGTGAAGCTAAATTGCACGTTCCAAAGCGGTATTATCGCAAGCACAGAATTATTAGCTACCTGCTACCAATTTAGGTAACTAGTAATACTACGCTTTACGAACTTGACACGAACGAAGTCACGGGTAATAGCTAGTCTCATATCTTCAATATATTATAAGGGCAACCATTACTGACTGACTGATCTAACAACACACAGTTCACAACACTGAACTGTTGTTTGTTGTGCTGTTTGGCACGCACATACGCTAAGACAAGATTTACCATAATTCACTCCCTAAGGATATGAAAGAGGGTTCAAAAGTGTGTCCTGCTCACTCAAATGTCTCGCTGTTGGTGGCACGTGTTATTGGGTCGTTCAGTTCCCTTCAAAATGGTTGAGCTGAGTGGGGCTGATGCACGCGTCATGCTCGTGAACAGGTGCCGTCAGATGGGACTGGTCATCTCTTAGCTGCCAGTGGCTTAATTCAGTTTCTATCTTTTAATTATTTTACATTTTTATTTCACTATCGACATTGTGCTCACATGATAGAAGCAACAAGTAATATGTGACCAAGCATTATATTTAACACATAATATGATTTAAAAGAGTGTCCATGGAGTTTCTTGCACGTTCTTCTCCATAGAGACCTACTCTTTGGAACGTGCAATTTAGCTTCACTTTTCTTGGACTGACCGACATTTGACTATTTAAAAGTGCTTGTAAATGGTCTATTTGCAATAAATGCTTTGATTTTGATTTTGTCCTTTGTGGTATACACATTAAATGTAGGCGGGTCAAGAAGGACGTCACGTTAGAAGCGCTCCAACCGGGGTCTCGACTAGACGTCACTCTAGGCTTTGCCTGCTTACTGACAATTTGGTTGTTTCATTTACTATTTAAACCTAAATCCCTAACAAGTGATTTTAGTGAACACCACATTGGCGACGAGTAAAAGCGCAGTAAGTAAAGTGATCTTAACTCAAATAATGTACTACTTACGGATATTGGTCAGTAACAAAATTAATTTTTACACCACAAAGTGTTTAAAAAAAAAAAAAAAGACAAATAAGTGACCGTTACCTGAGTGAAATTCTGTAAATATTTCACATATTGGTCAGCAAGAAAAGTATTATTTTACAGCACAAAGTGTTTTGAAAGAAAAAATAAAAATAAGTGACCGTTTTCTACATTAAATTGAAATTCAGTAAATGTTACAGTTTCATAGAAATGTCCATATTTTGGTCGTTATTTAGCTATGTATGAGCGATCTGCGTCAGTGATTAGCTGAGAGATGCGCAATATAAATCGATGAAATCATTTCGTCATTTAATACATAAACGGTACCGTATACTATATCGGAATGTGATTAGGGCATACAAAATTACAAAATGTCCCTACATTTCGAAAATAATAAAAATTCTAAATACAATGTTTGTTGACCAAATTCGTTTGTGGCTACATAATATCAAAATAAAAGTGCCAACGAGAGTTCGTTAAATGATCAGTACCAACGAGTGTTCGTTAAATGATCGAAACAAAATAAAAATATTCGATCAAAATTTCCAGCGATAACACGTTTACTTATAGATGCTAATTTTATCGAAAGATATTATTAGATCCCAAAATGAAATGTGCCAACGTGATTATCGTCAAGTACCAGTTTTAACGCCAATTACCACTTCGATACTTCGAAGCAATATGATGCCTGGCTAGGTATCACTGTATAGTTAAAACTAAATAAGTGTCATAAAATCCTTAAGGCTAATTAAATAAAATACATTTTGCACTGGCTTTATCCATCAAACAAAGAATTTGTCACACGCGTTATAACGCCCCGATGTGGTTGGTTCTTCAATCTCTATTTCAAGTGGCCGTTTTGCTGAGTAGCATGGCGCGGCACTCCGGCGCAGGTACCTATTAATGGACCCTTGTGCGACTTGCTAGCTAAAGTTTGTTTATTTAAATGTTATAGGAACAGTGCCCATAGAGCTCTTATCTTAGCTGGCTACAATCAATTCAGGGTTATAAATAAATTAACGATGTGTTGTGTACCTATATTATTCTTGCATTTTAGTTGAAAACAAGAATAATATTATAAAAAAAAAAAAAAAAAAAAACTTATTTGAATTGTGGGTACAATTCTTGATTCTAGTTCAAATATGGTTTGAATTGTAGATTTAGTTCTGGATTCAATTCCCTAAAGAATATGGAAGATTATCACAATGAAAAATCATAACCCTTTAAAAACAGCAATCCCGCCATTGAGCTAATCCACGATAGCCAGAGTCAAAGTGCAATAAGTACCTGCCATAATGGAGTTGACACTGAACAAAAAACTGTTGCCCATGCGGCAATTAAAATCACAAACGTGATAAAAGTACCTTTCCTGTAAATCTATTGCTAACGTGTTTTCAAATTATATTTCCAGAAACACTGCAAAACAAGGACAAATAAGAAAAAAAGGCACTAACCTCGTGTCAAATAATAACAATGAGTTGTATGCTATCATGCATGTCATGAAAATTGGTAATCACAATAGTGATTACTTAAAGTTCGAGCAATTAATGAAAATTCAGTTATGCTCGCCTTATAATTAACGCAAATGGCATAAAGAGACTCGTACCAACCTCTTGTCAAATAACAACAATGAATTTGGTTGCTATCAAGCCTGTCATGTAAATTGTGGCAATCACAAAAATGATTATAAGTTCGAGCAATTGATGAAAATTCAGTTAATGCCCTATAATTAATGCAAATGGCATAAATAGGTTTTTTGAGTATTATTTGCAGAATAACGCGAAACGAGAGTCAATAAAAGAGAAAATTCTGCCTCTCGTCAAATGATAACAATAAAGTAAAAATATAAAAAACAAAGTACTAAACAAAACATCTAGCACTTATATGGTAGGTAGGTTCACACCTACTTATCTAATTTGCCACGTTGCGTCGATGAAAATTTAACAATTGGAATTGATGGTCACGTGCTATACAGTAATAAAGTGCAAGAGTTATTTGATATACAGAAAAAAAAATAGCTCTAAAGTATTACTAGCAAAGCCTATGGTCACAAAATGTTTTAAGAAACCTATTATAAAAATTTAAAAAAGGCTTTGATCTGAATTCAATTGCCAACTTAAAGATCTTTATTGATAAAAAAAAAAAAATATTAGGCTATTTGATTCCTAATAGCATAAAAAAAATAATAGCAAAAAGACGAGCTAGACAAACTGTATAGGACCTGGCTTGTAAATAAAACAATATTTCATCTTTTGGGTACCTCTGGTGATCCCGGATACCTGATGATCAATAATATTATACTAAAATATCAATGCTGATGATGGTATACGTATTTATCTGCAGATACGTGAGACCTAGATGAATATAATAAGTACTAGCGTAGTATTACTTAAAACGCTATGTACATGTTTTAAATCAAAGTTATACATAAAAAAAAAAGTCGAAAAAGATATCTACAGTACCATAAGGAAGAAACTCTATGTACAATTGTACATGTTTCAAATCAAAGTTCATAAATACTTAAGAAGTCAATCAGTAAATGCTATACATCCAACTAAAAATAAAATAAAAAAGTTAAAAAAGATATAGTGCCATAGCAAAGGAATTGTTGACTTTACTTACAACATAGTGATATAATATAAAAAAGACTGGAAGAATTAGAAATAAACACTCGCAGCACTTTTAAGTTAATTTGTGATGCGTTGTTAAATAATTTCCAGAAACCCGTAAGTATTTAAACAACTATAAAGTTACAATAAACAAAAATGAAATATTTTATATCAATTGAAACTTCAGTGCCATCAGGTTTCAAACTAGTTAATAATAAGTCAGTCTGACTTTCACATGGAAATGTTGATGAAATTCAATGTTTTCTGGATCAATTTCATTGAATAATTTAACTACAACTTTCAACCCTAAAAATCAATGGGTTTAAAAAAAAAATCCCTTGGCTATAATGACAAGAGATCGTACAATCGTACCCAACTAGAACTAACTATAGTTCTGTTAACTTTGGAGACAGAATCTGACAGATGTAAAAAAATTAACTCTGTCAGACTAAAACAAAGTATAGTTCGTGCATCTAATTGAATTCATGAATTGATTTGAATTCAATACAAATTTGCATTTTGAACAAACAAGAAGCTCTACGGACACTTGGATCAATAAATAATTACTTATATCGATAATGCATACATCTAAAATATCCGTATTAAAAATACAAATACAAATAATGAAAACCAAACTTGGCAATTACAAAATGACAAGCCTAATTGCGAGATGACCTGTCCTAACTATGACTCGTGTACTAGCACAATTCAGCTCAACTCTTCTGAAGGAAACCGAGTCATCATCAGCAAAATATGTGAGCATGCATGACATTCTAACTGCCAGAGCACATCCAAGTCAAAGGCCAGCCAGTAATACTAATTGATGTACGTAGTACTCACTTATTTCGAAATCCAACTAACTAATAGAAAAAAAACTAATAAAGCTTAGGTCATATACTGATTCCTTAGCCACAGGAACAAAAACCTAAGAACTAGAAGTTCATTGGATATTAAATTTAGGCTAAAATCGAAACCAAATAACATAATTGCGTCATATTAAGGTAAAAGAAACCAATTGCTGATTCTTATAACTCACAAGTGGAATTGTAAAACTTCTAAATAGAACAAAATACCTAATAGAGTTAAAATGTATTGTATTTCGAAGGCGCAAATCTTAAATTGGCTTACAGATGTTGTTCTGAGTCTGAGAGTCATGTGCATGGAAATTTACATTTCTGTAAACACACAATACAAGAGTAACTCATAATGTGGAGCAAAGAAAAAAAAAAAAAAGAACATCTGATAACAGTAGTCAATCTGTAATCAAGGTTGTACAGTATTAAACGAGAAATAATAGCGTTTTAATAAGTACCTACTGAATTCCGAATCCGGAATTAAAAAACAGTCAAAGCAAAAATAGATGGACATCAGACCTTAAGAAATATCCAAGTCGAGATATTAAAGAAGCCTACAAGAAAATTAATCGATTTATGTTACCTTTGTACCATACTTCCAAAATAAGCAGTTAGGCACAAAAAAATAATAATAATCAAAACATAAAAATAAAACAACGATACGCCTCACCCCTTTGGAACTGGACAAAAGAACATGAGGAACATCAGACTAATAGAGACCACCATAAGACCACCGAGTATGAAGCATCACCTTCAATTTAAATCAATTTAAAGCATATAGAAAGTAGGAAGCATTGGATACGCTTCTTCAAAAATTAAATAATAATACTACATTATTAAAGGCTTATTTGTAAGCCTAATACAAATGCTAAATGTACTCAAATCTGTGTGGTTCTTTATTCAAAAGATCATCTCAGACATTACAAAACTGTGTAGATACACAGTTCTAATGATTAGATCATTACATTACAGTGGATTTTGAAAGAGACTTTGACCTCTGAGTTTGTTTCTGTGTTTCTTCTCAGAGCAGTCAGCTAGGAAACACAGGCCTCATCTAGAAAAAAAAACACAAAAAAAAAAAAATCGAGTAAAAGTAAAAAAAATAAATGCAAAATAAATATCTTCATTTTGAAATTTTTCAATTTGTGTCTATAAAAAAAAAATTTGAATATTGTTGTTTTAGAACTTCTCAAATTGTGTTTAACTACAAAACATAGTAAAATGTGTTAAACGCAATTCATTTCAAAATCTAAATATTATAATTGCACTTAAAATCTAAATAATTTTATAAAAAGGAAGACATGTGGGATACACATTAAAAATCCTAAATATATAAATGTACTTCAAAAAAACAAACTAGCGATTTTCGTAAATCATAATCTAAGTGTGATAAATATTGTAATATAATTATTGTACTTCAAAAACCAAACTAGCGATTTTTGTAAATTATAATCTAAGTGCTAAATATTGTAACTATGCTTGAAATGTAAATCATTTTATAAAAAGGAAGAGATGTGGTATACACATTAAATGTAGGCGGGTCAAGAAGGACGTCACGTTAGAAGCGCTCCAACCGGGGTCTCGACTAGACGTCACTCTAGGCTTTGCCTGCTTACTGACAATTTGGTTGTTTCATTTACTATTTAAACCTAAATCCCTAACAAGTGATTTTAGTGAACACCACATCCTTAGAATAGGTAATAACGCATAGAAGACGCGTCTAGAACAAAACACAAAGGATATCGTGTGTCCACTTCACTTTCTTTGTGTGCGTAAGCCGAATGTGTCTACGCTCCTCAAGTGCACACAGATATAGCTTTTTCTGTGTTACCATTACAGGCCCTTCCCACTAAAGTATGAGAAAATGCTCTATTCTAAGAGTGTCATAGACAAATTCACTTTTACGCTGGCGAACCCGGTATCGTTGTATTTTGTAAGGTAAAGAAGGAACAGGAGTGGTTTTAGTCAGTAAAAGTCTGACACGCCTTCCCTCTACGCCCAAGGGCGGGAGGTGTCATTAGATGATTTCCCACCACAGAAAAAAAGCCGGTATCGTTGTATTTTGTACGTTTGGACAAAAACGCACCCGAATGCTACTCTAACCAACTCACCTTTTTAATATGCTCATGTGGAAACTTGTCGGAGAAGTGCACCGCGGCTGCCTTGTTCTGATGCTGCGAGGTGCGCACGTGGTCGGTGGCGTGGCGCGCGGACTGCAGGAGTACGTCGCACGCCAGGCAGAAGCAGCTCAGGGAGCCGGTGACCACCCCGCTCGTGTGCAGCTCGTGAGACATGGCTGCCTGGACAAAAAAATACTGTTTGTAGATATCTTAGATCATAAATATGCAGTTACACTAGTATGTTTAACCGACTGATCGACGAACTAATCTGATGAGTTGGAAGGTAAGCACCGACATTCTGTAATAAATTAAAATATTAGCCTAGCCGTGTTTGGGATTATAATAGGTAATTATTATAAACTATAACTACAAAATATGTAGATAGGTAAGTAGGTACAGAAGACAGTCTACCTGCATACAAATCACGCTCGAGCAACGAACACATACATAGACACCGCTCTACAATTCGGCGCAACGCGCTGACGTGTCAACGTGTGTGCGATCGCGGTATAAAAAGTGAAGTACATACATGAGATTGACTTCTATACCTATCTATTTTGTCATATAACCCTTTACTATGTTGGACAAACAGATATACAATTACCGGCACGGATCTTGAGCGCTGGCTTCAAGTTGCGCAGAAGTCAAATATTCGGTCTCTTTAGTGGTGCGAAGTGAGACGCGGGGGCGGGGAGTGTCAATGATTGGCTCGCCGCGCCATCGTGTCATAGACGTCACTCGTGATTCGTTGCCTGCGTTGCTGCATGTATCTAACAACGAAGACGATTGGCTCGCCAATGTATGGAATGCGCAAAGCGATCCCCACTCTGACGCCGAACGCTCTAATCCGTTTCGGCAATTGTAACTGACAAACTGTGGTCGTTTGTCTATTGGTTCACGGTACACCTCTGCCCAATCCTTAGGGAATACAGGCGAGGTATCATTGGGCGAAATGTAATGAATGCACTACGCGTTCCAAATGAGAATAGGACCGATTCCTGTTTTGACGTCTCGTCATACTGTCAAAATTTTGACAAAATTTAAGAATTTAGAGATGAGTAAAATTGAAGAACTGGATTCTGATTAAACTTTTTTCGTTCACAGTTCATAAATAAATTAAATTTTTCGTGAATTAATTAATGTTTAAAAATTTATTTCCTCGATTTGACAGTAAATAGTGACGTCACAACATGGCGAGCGATCCTATTCTCATTTGGAACGCATTGTAATAAATTCTTTGAATCGACGACAAACATTGTTATTCCTGCATGAAACAAAGCATTTCAATATATTTTTATTTAAGTTAGACTACGAGTATGAATGAGCTCATTCTGATTAGAAATTCTATGAAAACAGTTACATATTAACATCCTTTTCCTTATCGGAATCGGACTACTGACGACAAAGTAACGTCACCCGTCACTGATTTTTAGAGTTCCGTTAACGAGCTAACAAGAACCCTTGACTTTAATCACTCAAAAAATTAATAATGATTTTTAAACAATTAGATTATGCATACCTTATCTATCATACTTATGTACTTATTATTATCACATTATTAATGCAGACGGCCGAACCACAAACTGATACCACGGTATAAACTGCACTCTGTTAACGATCAAATTGTTTGTCAATAATTTGGAAGTATTCAGCTTATTTTGTGACTCGTTTATCAAACAGTCTACAAAACGAACAAGTTTGAACGTCATGTCAACAGCAGTGTGTCAAATAATATCTCGATTCTCAGTTGCCTTGCCGTTAAGGAAAACAGTTAAACAGCTCAAAAAAAAATTCGCTGAGTACAGACTTAGTCAACTTTTCTTGATCCTTAGTTGAATTATTTAAGCGTAATTCGTTTAAGGAGTTAAGTTTGATCGTTTATTGGGCACTTAAGGCCAAGTTAACACCTTTTCTCTTGCGTCGAACGCCTCGAGTTGCCCATGCCCCCGATTCTTTTGTTCTTACCACGTGACTGAGCGCTGAGATGACGTCATTCCCGTACATTTGAAGTTTTCTACTGGCGTTAACGATTGTAGATTATCAGCTTGGCTAGGGGTACTCATTTTGAACTTTTTTAAACCTCTGGAAATCTATACATCTATGTAACATCTATCTATACCTATACATATAAATAAAATTGGAGTGTCTGTTTGTAATATTGGAATAACCACTATTTACTACATGCATATGAATATAATACGGTACATACACCAAAAAACATTTTTTACAATTTTTGTCTGTCTGTCTGTCTGTCTGTTTGTTCCGGCTAATCTCTGAAATGGCTGGACCGATTTTGACGGGACTTTTTTTGGCAGGTAGCTGATATAATAAGGAGTAACTAAGGCTACTTTTATTTTAGAAAAAATAAATTCAAAATCCTGTAGTCCACGCGAACGAAGTCGCGGGCACAGCTAGTTCACAAATACAAGAGAAAAAATATGTTATTAAAATTGACTATATGACCAACCGCTGGGCAAAAATCAAAACATGACATAAATTAGTTGGCTCAATACAAAAAAATCGCGAATCTGGCTCTAACTTACGTCGCGGAAATATTTGAAAGTTACAAAATTTCGCTAATTTTTTTATAAAAAAAAGTGAGAAAAGGGGGAGAAAGAGGGAAGATCTTTTATGTACGCGGGCGAAGCCGCGGGCAAAAGCTAGTCTTTGAATAAATCTAATCTGCACTGCCACCGAGAATTAGTATGTACCTGTCTACCTAGTCTGTCTAAAAAGTCAAACGACTTTGAAATTTTGTATAGTATTTAATCATTTAAAAAATACTTAGGTACCTATATTCGATACTTTTTCTAAGGTTCTTCTGTTAGTAAACAATGATCTTTATCTCTTAATCAACCTTGATTATTGAACCAGTGTTGACTACATCCGATTTCATTTAACCTTAATTAATAACTAATTATCCAAGTAGTTTGACTTTTTAGACAGACTAAATAAAATGTTAGATTGGTTTTTGTTACCATTAGCTTAATATTCCCTTAATATACCTTATTTTGTCAAGGTCTTATGTTTTTAAGTAGGTACCTATATAGGTGCTATGCGTTCCAAATGAGATTATGATCGATAGCATGTTGTGACGTCACGATTTACTGTCAAATAGAGGTGGGCAAAGTGTATCATTTTTGCGATTGGATCATTTGAATCTCGATCACTGAACTGATCCGAATCACTGATATGTTTCATTTGGCTCATTTGGATCATCGGCTCAAAGGATACAAAATACAGAATGTTACGTATACTTACGTTACATTATTAAACTAAACCTATTTACGTAATTCAATGTCTATTTACCAAAAATTCTCACGTAAAGTCTCATAGCTCTAACTTTATGAATAAAAAGGAAGAAAGCTTGTATAGATTGTAATTATGTCGCCCGCTCACTCACGACTCGCCAGTCAATAATAAATAACTCAGTGTGTCTGTCTCTCTCTCTCGCTCGCTCACTGCTCAGTCGCCTCGCGAGCGACGCGTCTCGCGGAATGTATCAGAGCAAAATAATGTTTCAGATCCAAATGATGCGTTTGAAACGTTTTTACTGAACCAATCTTTTGACTCACTGCAATGATCCGGATCAGTGAGTCGGTTCCGTAAAGAGTTACACACGCCTACTGTCAAATCGAAGAAATTTTGGCAAAATTGAAGAACTCGAAGATGAGTAACATTGAAGAACTGGATTCTGATTAAACTTTTTTCGTTCACAGTTCGTAAACAAATTTAATTTTTCGTAAAAAGTTTAAGTTTAAAAATTTCTTTCCTCGATTCGACAGTAAACCGTGACGTCACAACATGCAATCGATCCTATTCTCATTTGGAACGCATTGTACCTACCTCAATGTGTTTTCAGTTTATAGATTTAAGTATAATCGATTAATTGATGATGATGTATAGTGGTACCTAGGTATCTGATGAGCCTTTATGAACAAAATTTTCCACCTCAAAACCACTTCAGATCATAATTATTAAAATAAAGCAGTGCCAGTTACCCATATTTTGTAACAAAAAGTATAAATTTTATGATAGTGAATACTTTCACGTTACGCACAAGATGGATATTGATAGAGCAGTGTAATTAAAAATATCTATTTGTACTTACAGTAAAAGTATTCTGCCGATTGGTAAATCCTCTTGGAATGTATGACTGCTCAGTACTGTAACTTCCACACGAATGAATATTTTATATTTTATCTCCCTCGGTTAAATTATCAACAACAGAACAAATGTAGACCTACATTGAAATTTCTGGAAAATCCTGACCATAAACTTCATAGAGCACTAATCTAGGTACTCTATGGTGAAGTTTGTTTACTGATTTCGAGTTATGGATGCGTTCACTAAAAGTTAATGTTAAGTAGGTCATTTTAAGACTCGTGAACACTGATCTCTACTCACCACAGTCCCACTTATTTTTTTTTAACTCGATACCTAGCTGGATAACCAAATTATCTTACAAAAAATTCTATGTGGTTTAAAAAAAATGGTTGATATTGCAAGGTTTTTACCCAGTAGGCGAATTTCTGAATAAAAAAAACTTCTTAATCCTACCACTTCAGGAGTGTTTTGTAATCTGCATTAAAGTGTTTTATTTTTAAGTTTTTTACCTAAATGACTGGTTAATATTATTTAGTTTAAATAATTTGAGTAAAGATCTGTATATATTTTATTAACCATAAAACTTTAGATTGTTGTGAGTTACTTTATGTTGCTAAAACACTATCGACTAAATATGTGCATACCATCATTAAATGGCGGAATGTGTCTTTGCACTTAAGCTTAACTAGGAAAGTCTCGAAATTAGAAATCATTGCATTTCATATTTTGTCTTTAGATTACATTATTTGTCGTTAATTTCTGTGAACGCATCCATAACTCAAAAATCATAACCAGTAGATTAGTGCTCTATGGTGTCAAATTGTCAATTGGTGTCTATGGTCTGGGTTTTTCCAGAGATTTCGATAATAAATGTTGATTGACACATTGATTGATTCCATCCTCATTCATCGTTATTCAATAGTGTTAGGTGAGGTGTAAGGGTTGTATTGATAATTGTAATTAAAATAATTACGTTCACGTAAATAAATACGTGTTACGGTTGAAAATCATAAACAAATTGACATAATAAAGTTTGAATTTGGCGGGCTACACTGCGCGGCGCGGCTACAACAGTGTGGCCAACGTAGGCGATTTGTAGCCAATTGGGCTACTCAGAATAAGAATTGGCGATGGAAATATGTGAAAGGCGACTAGGCGCCTTTTAGGCTACTTCAGACGCGAGCTATTTGAATTTTTTTTTTTTTTTTTTTTTTATCTTTTATAAACTAGTACTTGACTGCGATCCCGCCTGATGGTAAGCAGTGATGCAATCGTTGATGGTGAGGCGCACTAGTTTATTAAGAGCCTATTCACTCTAGCCTTGAAGACACCCAAATTATAATCGGACGGGAAAACCGCAGCAGGCAGACTGTTCCAGTCCTTCGAAGTACGCGGTATAAAAGACGAGGCGAAACGCTTAGTCCGGACCGTAGATGTTTCAATTCTCAAATCACAAAAAAAATCTTTTAATAGAGATCATAGCCACCCTAAGGTCTGTGTTTTTAATAAAGAATGATAGTCGCCCTATTATTTTATGGTTGACTAGTTCCGGGGAAATCCCTGAATTTGTCTTAGCTATTAAGAAACCAAATTTAAAATGCAATGAAGAGACATGTATTTATTTTGCTAGATAGTACGACCACAATTATCAATATAAACACAACACAATTAAGTACAGTTATCATAAAGGCTGTGAATTGAGACTATTAAGAAAACTTCAAGCTTTCATCATTTGGCTACTCCTCAGTTAGTAGTACAAGTGAAACAAAATAGAGAAAGAAGTAGAAAATGATATAAAATTTTGCTTGTAGTATTGCTGCTCATTATCTAAAACATCAATCTTCTGGCAAAAAACGTTTGAGATAGGTAGTGTTCTTGAAAAAATTCAATACCACAAAATCAATTATCCTGCCAATGTTTTAAGAATGTCCCGAACCTGCCATGCGCAAAGAACTTTTAAAAGAAGTTGGTTTTCAAAGTTTCTCTTTAATACTAGATGAATCCCCCGAGGTGACAAGTGACAACAGAGCTGCTACTTTAGACTGTTAGTTAGTAGCCGAATTTTAACTTCTGTAGTTAAAATTCGGCTACTTTAGGTTAATCATGCTGTGAAAAATGGCGACATCAGGCTCAGCCTTGTTGGCAACACTGGCTACAAAAGCATTCATTTCATTGACATTCTCATTGATTCTCATTCATTCGTGTTTCATGTTCAATTCACAGTGGTAAGCAGCTGTTTATTTCAAGAATAGTAGTTCAACATTTTATGCAACGGCAGAAGAATAATAACTGTAAGTACAAAGTACTTTTTTGTGCGTCACATGGAAAATCACTATCTTTTAATTTCTATGGTTACAATTACAACTGTACCTAACTAGAAGCGCGGGAGTCCCAAAGACCCTTTCTTAAGTTCTTGCTCTAGTTTTACACATTGATTAGCAAAATAAAACCTTCCTACAATAAAATATGCTTGTGTAATACGCCATAATAAAAATATTATATTGTCAGTTACCACTTTAATTTTTATTCGGTACCGCTACCGTCTCTCCACATTACGTACTGTAGCAAAAATAAAATTGTCAAAATTTATATTGAATTATTGTAATTCGGGACTGTTATAGAACTTGGTGAATGGAACTTCAGGTGGTTTCTTATAGGTATACATACATATTAGTACTGTGAAAGATTGGTTTTCGACTGATATTTGACTTTCTTTTTAATTAGTAGGTAGTTCCATTTTAAAATTATTTGAGTTTTTAAAGTTATGTCATTTCGAATCCAAACTTCAAAATCATTTAACGACTTTTTCGATGTTAGGTAGGTAGGTACCTATACTTAGGTGTTATGTTTATAAATCAATTTTATAAACCTGATTAATTAAAACATATTCTATTTTATTGAAAAACCTTACACCTTGAATACACAACACAGATTTGACTAAGACTTAGTAATACAAAGCAAAAACAAAAACCGTTATTGATACGCAATTAGGTACCTTTAAATAAGCTTTCTTTGCAAGCCGTAGAAATACCGGCACGGATCTTCAGCGCTGGCTTCAAGTTGCGCAGAAGTCAAATATTCGGTCTCTAGTGGTACGAAATGAGGCGCGAGGGCGGGGAGTGTCAGTGATTGGCTCGCTGCGCCATCGTGTCATAGACGTCACTCGTGATTCGTTCCCGTCTTGCTGCATGTATCTAACAACGACGACGATTGGCTCGCCAATGTATGTATGAAATGCGCAAAGCGATCTCGACTCTGACGCCGAGCGCTCAATATTCGTGCCGGTAGTTGTACTTTTCAGTTTTTCACTCAACATTTGATTGATCGAGTTGTTAGCTTTCCTATTCTTATTTAGTATGCGTTCCATAGTGCGTGCGTACATAGTTTTATTTCATACTAGCTGTGCCCGCGACTTCGTTCGCGTGGACTACAGGATTTTGAATTTATTTTTTCTAAAATAAAATTAGCCTAAGTTACTCCTTATTACATCAGCTACCTGCCAAAAAAAATCCCGTCAAAATCGGTCCAGCTATTTCAGAGATTAGCCGGGACAAACACACGACGACAGACAGACGAAAATTGTAAAAAATGTTATTTTTGTGTAAGTACCGTATATTCATAAGCATGTAATAAAATAAAAAGCAGTTATTTCAATACTACAAACACACTCCAATTTTATTTATATGTATAGACTAGTACGAACAATAGAAAAACTGGGAGACTGCGAGTCGGACTCGCGTGCTGAGGGTACCTATGTACTAGTACTATGCGTTCCAAATGAGAATAGGAAAGTCAATAAACTCGATCTGTCAAATTTTGATTGAAAAGTACGGTTTGCAAAAAAAGCTTATTTGCGTTTTAATGATTTTGATTTTGTTTAACTGACCCTTAGTTAAGTCATATTAAGAAATATATAAAAAAGTTATTCATAATAATTTTTTAACAAATTATATACAGTACTACATGTAGTACTGTATACATATAATTTGTTAAAAAATTACTTTCTTTTTATTTTCATTATTGGCTACATTTTAAATTCAAATTCAAATTCAAAATTCAATTTGCCAGCTGTCATTTATCGTCGTTGTTGGTGTTTCTTCGTGCGACTGAGTATCCAGATTGAATTTTGTTATAAATACAGGTAATAATGCCTATTTTGATTTGAAACAACATTTAGTGATATAAATATTAAAAACCTCTATTATCCATGTTTTATTTTATAAGGGAAAGCAGCAGTGATGATGACGGTGATGACGAACTGGATTTTGATCAGAGATTTTTCGTTCATGATTCGTAAATAAATTAAATTTAAGTAATTTCTTTTTTTGCTCACCCTACTCAATTTCTTCGATTTGACAGTAAGACGTAACGTCACAACATGGTAAATAGTTAAATTCCCGAATAGTCTCGAAGATTTTTCCGAATCGCCAGAAAAAACATTTTTTTTATTTTGTGTACCTATTACCGTTTAGGTATTTGTGTGCAGCGTTCGGCCTCAATGAATTATTTAAACAGGTATTTTCATAGTCTTGACACTCTTGTCGACACGCGTTCCATCGTCGACCGCATCGTCGCTTTCCATCAGGTAAGATAGCGGTCAAGCGCGAACCTATAAACAGTAAAAAAAAATAAAAACTGTCGAGCGACTAGTCCTGTGTTTTGTGGCTAGGTCAGGATTTTTGGTCTTTTCAATATTGTAGAAAAAAAAAAAACGGAACCCTTACATGAAGTATCGTATCAGTTTGCTGTCCGTCTGTCTGCAAGCGCAAGCACCTACCTAGGTATTCAAGATCTAAAATTCTAAATGTTTAACCCCTCGAGCGCCAGGGGTTCATTGACCCGGAAAATTGCACTGTTTACGTAAATTATGAAAAAAAAAAGTAAAAAAAAGTTTTTTTGGATTTTTCTAGGAAAAACAAATCTATACTAATATTATAAAGCTGAAGAGTTTGTTTTCTTGAACGCGCTAATCTCTGGAACTACTGGTCCGATTTGAAAAATTCTTTCAGTGTTAGATAGAAGTACTGGGCTTCTTACTCACCTATATAAAGGAAGTCGCGGGTTAAAGTTAGCGTTAGCCCAAAGGAACTATTCCACGCGGACGAAGTCGCGGGCGGAAGCTAGTAATATAATGTATAGAAGAATATGTAAAGAAACCAAAATTAACGACCAAATAACTTTCGTACAAATCTGGGGTAAACACGAAAATTAAGCATTTTTCAAGGAAATCCAATTTGTACAGACTATAGATGCTGGCGGGAAAAATTCCGAATCATTCCCGTCGAATACTTCGGAAGTATTCCGAAATATTCCGAAACTTTCGGAATATTTCAACTGTCAAAAAAAACCAAGAAAATCGACCTTACTACCTATTTCGCGCTTGGAAGTTGTAAAATATTATCTTTAGTTGTATTGTGAGCGGTAGGAATATATTAAGTTTATAGTTGTGAGTGCACCTCTTCAATAAAGTCTTCGCTTGGTGGTGGTTTGAAGTGCTCCGGCTTCATTGAAGTCAGTTCTATCTTTTTACTTAAACATTTTTGTTTCAACATTTTTTTATGTCACGTATTTACATATAATGACTAATAATACTGTTCTGAAAACTGCATCAAATTCGGTTCAGCCAAATGCGAGATGATCGCGGACAAACATACATACATACGGTTCAAACTAATAACCTCCTTTTTTAACACGCTTTTATTAGCTTCACCTATATATTTGTTGGTAATCAACGCCTTTGAGCTCGATTTTGACCAGCTTAGGGCGATCAGATTTTTTTAAAACTTTGCACACCCATCAAAGACTGATGACAACACAATGATCCTTTATTCTATGACCTTGATCTCAAGGGCAATGACCTTTACTTAAACCTTTACTTCATTAAAATGTTGGGAATCACCTGTGACACCCAAAGGCAATGACTTTGACCCCAAGGGCCAGACCTTGACCTCAAGGTCAATGACTTTGCCCCCAAGGTCAAATGTATAAAAAGTTGGAAAACACCTGGGACACCATAGGGCATGACCTTGACACCAAAGTCAATCACCTTGAACTCAAGGTCAAATGCAAAAATGTTGGGAAACGCCCGGGACACCAAAGGGCTGCTTTGACCGCGCCGGCGAGCGCTACTTCTCTAAATAACACAGATCAATTTTTTTTCGATAACATTTTAGGTTACTTAGGTACTTAGGGGTCATGGTCATTGACTTTAGGAAAAGCGTGGGGTGCTCGATTCGACTCTTACGAAACATGGCACAAAGCGCCCCACCCTTTTTACAATATAATATTAATATTTTTCGTTCAAACACACAAACAAAACAAACATAGAACAAACAACAACAAACACAAACAACAAATTCAATGTATTTATTGACTGGGCTATTTACGCGTAATGTTTTTATTGACTTGGTGGGCTATGCGACTCGCGAATCAGAGATCTCTCTCAACCGACTTGGGAATTTTGTATAATATTTAATCATTTAAAAAATACAAACATTCAGTACTTTTTATAAGGTTCTTCTATCATTGGGTTCTTCTGTTATTAAACAATGATCTCTATCTCTTAATCAACCTTGATTATTGAATCCGTGTTGACTACATCAGATTTCACTACCTATATCCTAATAATTACCCAAGTCGTTTAACTTATTAGACAGACTCTAACCCTTTTTCAAAAAACAAATCAAATAAAGCTAGACCTGGTTTTTTAATACACAACTGACATTTATAAAAATAGCATTCAGTTTGGAAATAAGTAGGTACCTCCCTAAAAACAAAAGAATAAAAATCCTGTTAATCGCAGGCTAACATTAATCAATCCCATTTATATTAAAATAAACATTTATATTTTACTTACGTATGTGCCACTGAACAATTATTAACTTACAAACACGTTTATTCCGATTGAATTATTCCGGCAATCCGGCGAAATATTCGGGCGAAATATTCGGAAACATTCGATTGCGGGGTACGAATCTTTCTCGCGGGGGGGGAAAACTTCTCCGGGAGCATATCCCCTCTTACCGCACCTCGCACCGCCATCGCCTGCACGCACGACTCGTGGCTGCGTGGCAGTCGGGCCCGCGCGCGCGTCGCAGCGCCAGCGTACAAAGTACTCTGTGGCCAGCGCTGCAGCAGCGGCGGCGGCGATCGACGATCGATGCAAAATACAATTTTTCAGCAAAAAAAAAAAAATCTTAATTAAATTCATTTTGAATAATTCCGATTTAAAGAAACTTTCCCAGAAGTATTCCGGAATTATTCCGAATATTTCAGAAGTTTTGCAACTATAGTACAGACGTAGATATGTAGGTACTCATATGATCTCGGAGCGCCTCGGCCCGCTCGTCGAACAGGTTCCGGTTCAAACGCTCATTAGTGTGCGTCCACCGAGCGCGAGCGTAGGTATAAAAAGTGAAGTATAATTGTCTTCTGTACAGGTCGCGCGGTGAATCAAGATCGCTCGGTGAAAATAGTGGGGGCAATCGGCGCATGTGTACAATTGCGCACAGAAATTCTTAGTATGTTAGGATTTTATTTTTAATTTCGTATGTTTGAACCTTAGTAACATAACTTATAATAACACTAGTTTTGTAATTTATCTTGTAAGTAGGTAAATTCAAAAAATTAAAAATTATAAAATAAAACATAAAATTAAAAAAAATAATTTCGTTAGTTTCTATTCACGTCGTAAACCATTTTTCTGGCTAGCCGTTTTAAAACTTTATTTTTAACCATTTTTTTTTACGACTACGTATTACTAATACGATAACACAAGCTGTACGCAACAGTACCCAAGTACAACAGTATCCAATGAGAGGCGAGAACGCAACGCGGGAATTGAAGAGCGACTCTATCTACCAATGACGTGTCGCCGACGGCGCACACCCGCCCGTACGTCGCCAAATAGACCGTAGAATTGAATACTGCGCATGCCCCTTCCACTTTTGCCGAGCGATCTTGATTCATCGCGCGACCTGTACCTATCTATTTTGTGGTTATATCTCAGTCAGAGCCAGCCAAAGTACGAGTACTTAACCCCACTTTACTACTTTAAAAGTTTAAGGACTAAGTTTGTACCAATCCTCTTTCAATCTTTCAATAGAAAGGTAACCTACCTAAGAAAAAAAAATAGAAACAATCATGAGCAATAATAAGTCATGGGTTCGTGCGGAATTCTAAAAATCGATGACGGTTTACGTTACTTTGTCAGAAATGGTCCGAGTTGTATATGCAAAAGGATGTTAGTATAATTTTAGTATGTATGTAGGTACCTAACTGTTCTCATAGAACTGCTGCGCAGATTGAGCTTGAGAAAGGTGCTTATGGTGCTTATTGTAACTTAAATAATTTACAATCGAAAGCTTTGTTTCGATGCGAGAGTAGGTATGCTCGTCATGGACACGAATAAAAGAAAAGAGGCATTATGGCCTCTGCGCTGCAATGACTATACAACCACTTATTAATTTACTTAATTTTCTTTGGTGTTCTGAGTGAGAGTTGTTTATACTTCAATGCGATCGAAACGATTAGGTGCCACACTAGGCTCTCTGATTAGTTCAGAGCTTGGAGCGACCAATCGGAGCGCTGAACGTGATAGACGCGTAAAACAAACTCGCACCAGCTAGGCATACTTAGCATGGCGTTGTTGTTAAGGGTCAATTTATACTAGCGCAGAGTCGAAGCGCATCGAAGCGTCAAATACTTTACAACAACTAAAGCGAAGCCGCACGCACGACCAATACGCGTGCACTCTTTTACGTGTGGTAATGGGCATCAACAGCAGTGCAATTGAATTGGCCAATTTCCGACTGATGACTTTTTATATTTCTATGGATGACGCGTAAGTTCGCTAGTGGGCACATGGATACGCGAGAATGCGCGCGCACCAATCAGCGTTATTCACGCGCAGACGAATTCCGAAGAATGCGCGCGTCTTTTTAAAATCTCAGAAGTGATGTGTGCGTTACGTCGTTGTGGAGTTAGGGTTGAATTTGTTATGCTCAGTTTTGGATAGACGCTTCGATGCGCTACGACCCTGCGCTAGTATAAATTGACCCTAAGGTGTAAGTATAGTTGCAAAACTTCTGAAATATTCGGAATAATTCCGGAATACTTCTGGGAAGGTTTCTTTAAATCGGAATTATTCAAAATGAATTTAATTAAGATTTTTTTTTTTTTTTGCTGAAAAATTGTATTTTGCATCGATCGTCGATCGCCGCCGCCGCTGCTGCAGCGCTGGCCACAGAGTGCTTTGTACGCTGGCGCTGCGACGCGCGCGCGGGCCCGACTGCCACGCAGCCACGAGTCGTGCGTGCAGGCGATGGCGGTGCGGGGTGCGGTAAGAGGGGATATGCTCCCGGAGAAGTTTTCCCCCCCGCGAGAAAGATTCGTACCCCGCAATCGAATGTTTCCGAATATTTCGCCCGAATATTTCGCCGGATTGCCGGAATAATTCAATCGGAATAAACGTGTTTGTAAGTTAATAATTGTTCAGTGGCACATACGTAAGTAAAATATAAATGTTTATTTTAATATAAATGGGATTGATTAATGTTAGCCTGCGATTAACAGGATTTTTATTCTTTTGTTTTTAGGGAGGTACCTACTTATTTCCAAACTGAATGCTATTTTTATAAATGTCAGTTGTGTATTAAAAAACCAGGTCTAGCTTTATTTGATTTGTTTTTTGAAAAAGGGTTAGAGTCTGTCTAATAAGTTAAACGACTTGGGTAATTATTAGGATATAGGTAGTGAAATCTGATGTAGTCAACACGGATTCAATAATCAAGGTTGATTAAGAGATAGAGATCATTGTTTAATAACAGAAGAACCCAATGATAGAAGAACCTTATAAAAAGTACTGAATGTTTGTATTTTTTAAATGATTAAATATTATACAAAATTCCCAAGTCGGTTGAGAGAGATCTCTGATTCGCGAGTCGCATAGCCCACCAAGTCAATAAAAACATTACGCGTAAATAGCCCAGTCAATAAATACATTGAATTTGTTGTTTGTGTTTGTTGTTGTTTGTTCTATGTTTGTTTTGTTTGTGTGTTTGAACGAAAAATATTAATATTATATTGTAAAAAGGGTGGGGCGCTTTGTGCCATATGTTTCGTAAGAGTCGAATCGAGCACCCCACGCTTTTCCTAAAGTCAATGACCATGACACCTAAGTACCTAAGTAACCTAAAATGTTATCGAAAAAAAATTGATCTGTGTTATTTAGAGAAGTAGCGCTCGCCGGCGCGGTCAAAGCAGCCCTTTGGTGTCCCGGGCGTTTCCCAACATTTTTGCATTTGACCTTGAGTTCAAGGTGATTGACTTTGGTGTCAAGGTCATGCCCTATGGTGTCCCAGGTGTTTTCCAACTTTTTATACATTTGACCTTGGGGGCAAAGTCATTGACCTTGAGGTCAAGGTCTGGCCCTTGGGGTCAAAGTCATTGCCTTTGGGTGTCACAGGTGATTCCCAACATTTTAATGAAGTAAAGGTTTAAGTAAAGGTCATTGCCCTTGAGATCAAGGTCATAGAATAAAGGATCATTGTGTTGTCATCAGTCTTTGATGGGTGTGCAAAGTTTTAAAAAAATCTGATCGCCCTAAGCTGGTCAAAATCGAGCTCAAAGGCGTTGATTACCAACAAATATATAGGTGAAGCTAATAAAAGCGTGTTAAAAAAGGAGGTTATTAGTTTGAACCGTATGTATGTATGTTTGTCCGCGATCATCTCGCATTTGGCTGAACCGAATTTGATGCAGTTTTCAGAACAGTATTATTAGTCACTATATGTAAATACGTGACATAAAAAAATGTTGAAACAAAAATGTTTAAGTAAAAAGATAGAACTGACTTCAATGAAGCCGGAGCACTTCAAACCACCACCAAGCGAAGACTTTATTGAAGAGGTGCACTCACAACTATAAACTTAATATATTCCTACCGCTCACAATACAACTAAAGATAATATTTTACAACTTCCAAGCGCGAAATAGGTAGTAAGGTCGATTTTCTTGGTTTTTTTTGACAGTTGAAATATTCCGAAAGTTTCGGAATATTTCGGAATACTTCCGAAGTATTCGACGGGAATGATTCGGAATTTTTCCCGCCAGCATCTATAGGTGTAAGCACTGCAGCACGTTATCCGTCGACCCGATATACGGCAATTTAAGGCATTCTCTCAAAATACTACACTGTAAGTCTAAAATATTAACACGTTCAGTGGGAATAAGGTTTAACGGTCTTTTCACGCACGACTTCGGTCTTATAGTGGCGACCAGCGCGAAGTGCGGGACGGCAGCATCTCGTGGCGTGCTTCAAACATTTTCATACTTTTTTTGTAACCGCTCGCCGCCCCACGCTTAGCTACCGCTCAGAGCAGCAAGATCGTGAACGGGCCGTAAGGGCCTGTCCGCACAGCGATATTTCACCGCGCGGAAAATATTCGCGCGGATTTATTTCCGCACCGCACCGCGTCAAATCTGCAAGAAATCACAGAATTTTTTATCGCGAGTTTTTTTTTATCGCCTGTGCGGAAACTTCCATAAGATTCAATATGTTACAGAATAACGAAAAAAAAACCGCGCTGTGAAATACCGCTAGGCGGACAGGCACTAATACGCCACGTACGTGTTTTCCTTGCGGTGCGGCTAAGAATAACATGGTATTCTCCGCCGTGCGGCAAGTAACGGGACTCGTAAGGGGCTGTTGTACCACTGGGCCACCAGTTCTAACTGCTTACTTACGACAGATATCTCACAAATAGTTATTTTTTGTCCAGGCCATCATGTCTCACGAGCTGCACACGAGCGGGGTGGTCACCGGCTCCCTGAGCTGCTTCTGCCTGGCGTGCGAGGTGCTCCTGCAGTCCGCGCGCCACGCCACCGACCACGTGCGCACCTCGCAGCATCAGAACAAGGCAGCCGCGGTGCACTTCTCCGACAAGTTTCCACAAGAGCATATTAAAAAGGTGAGTTGGTTTGAGTACGCGTGTGTCGTGTGTGACGGTCCCCGTAGCGGAAACTGAATTATTACCTGTCCAGTATTGCTGTTTCAACTTTAACGGTGTGCATGTAGTCGTGTCGATGGAGAACTATAGTGTATTATTACGTAGCAAAACGGGCGCGGGGCGTAACGTTATAAGTATCGATAACTTATAATGTAAATTCGAAAAATTCGATACCAAAGTAGTAAGTACCGTTATCTGTGTTACCGTTAAAATGTAAACTTTATGAAAATATCGTTTGAATTTGGTAACGTTAACAAGCACTGATTTAAACGTTTATAAAAGCACAGTGATATGTACCTATGTACTTGCATTCCGCCCCATTCTTCAGCTTTTCCTTCGGTTATACCCTCGTCGTCCAGTATGTGACACTAAGCGGTAGGAAGCTTTCTTTTCAATCAGTGGAAAATTCACGAAAAATCAGATTTTCTTCTGGATATTAGTACATTATGATATAAGTGTGTAATGTTAGTGATTACCGACGAGGCGATATTTAGTCCCGAGCCGTGGCGAGGATTTTAAGAGAGCCGAGAACGGTAGTGATTAATTACTCACGTGTGTCATACGATGTTTTTCAATATACTTGTGAAGAAAATAACTGTAAAACGAGTAAACTTTTGTGGCGGTAAAAATCTGTTTTCATATGCGCGCCCATATTTTTTTTAATTTACCTTTTAATAATACACTCATTGAAATGAATAAACGTAGGTTGACCGGCGACTCGTGGGGGACGACCTGCGCCCAGCCTGATACGATATCTTCTATAATATAAAAATGAATCGCAAAATGTGTTGGTAAGCGCATAACTCAACAACGCCTGGACCGATTTCGCTAAATTTATTTTTGTTGTGTTCGTTATTATGAGGAGAAGGTTCTTATGGAAAAAAAAAAATGAAAATTAGGGTAGTGTAGGGTAGAGTAGGGTAGTGTAGGGTAGAGTAAGGTAGAGGAGGGTAGAGTAGAGTAGGGTAGGGTAGAGTAGGGTAGAGTAGGGTAGAGTAGAGTAGAGTAGGGTAGGGTAGAGTAGGGTAGAGTAGGGTATAGTAGGCTGAAGTAGGGAAGAGCGGGAGCGAAGCCGCGAGGGCAAAAGCTAGTATGTAATATAATTATGGCGGGGGAGAGGTTGAACAATAAGGTTTTAAGGCGTCCCCTGAACTGTCTGGCCAAAATTATGTGGACGCACCTCTCGCACCCGCCTAGGCGGCAGTACGCAAATCTGTGCATTTATTTGCGGCCAACAGCGCCCGAAAAGCGCGCGGCTGACCTTTAAATCCATTTTCTTTGCGAAATGTTGATTGATTTACATATGCAATGTTCACTTTGATGAATATTTAACTACCAATTTTTGTGTGTAAAAATGTTTCTAAAGATCCAAGCCGTTTCGAAGGAACGCGGGGATCGTTCGGTCCATGGCCCTCTACGGGGCGCCGGTGTGGGCGCCGTCGCTGAAAAAGCAACCGGCGGCCATACTGAACGCCTGTCAGAGGGTCATGGCGATAAGGATGGTGCGGGGATACTGCACGGTCTCCCGCGAAGCGGCGAGCCTTCTGGCTGGCCTGCCACCGTGGGATCTGGAGGCAACAGTCCTTGCACACATGCACGATATGCGCGTGGAGATGCAACGCCGGGGTGAAAGTCCGCTGCCGCGATAGGTCACGGCATGGCGGACAGAGCTCCGGCGGGATCTCATGGTGAAATGGCGTCAGCGATTATCGCAACCCAGTGCTGGGCACGCCACAATTATGGCGGTAAGTCCCCTCTTTGAGGCGTGGCTGGAAAGACCTCACGGCGTCCTTACCTTCCGCATGACGCAGGTACTCACCGGACATGGTTCGTTCGGGAGTTTCCTGCACGGGATTCATGCGGAGGTGACGCCCGGGTGTCGCCACTGTGCGGAACGCCCGGAGGACACGGTGGAGCACACAGTCGAGGTGTGCCCTGCTTGGGCGGAGCATCGCCGTGCCCTCGTGGGGGCGATCGGCGGCGGAGACCTCTCGCCACCTTGGTTGAGGCCATGGTCCGGAGCGAGGAGGAGTGGCAGGCGGTCGCCGACTTCTGCGAAGCAGTAATGCTCGCAAAGGAGGAGGCCGAACACATCAGGCAACGGCGTTATCGCCGCCGCCGTCGCCGGGATTCTGATCCCGATTTCCGGCCAACGTAGACGCGGGCTTGCGGACAGTGAGCAATGGGTAGCTCACTGTCCGGCCGTCCGGTAACTGTCCGGACCAAGCCCAAGTCGTCGACGGCGCGCACTGTTCCCGCTCGCCTCAAGGAGTTGTCAGCAACAGCAGGGACCCAGCCGGGTCGAAGCCTACTGGGGCCAGGGTTATCCGAAAGGGCGCTCGAGCCCCGGTATGAAGGCTAGAAGGAACGGGGTGGGTCTTTTAGTCAGTAAGAGTCTGACACTATCTCCCGCTCCGCCCAAGGGCGGGGGATGTCAATGCATGATTATTTTCCACCATAAAAAAAAAAAGAAAAAAAAAGCCGTTTCGAAGGAGTAGGGAACAGTTGCGAAATTGCTAAATATTTTTTTAAACAAAAGTGTTAATAGCACGAAAAAATCAAATGTTGTTCATGAATCTATAATAAACAAATATTTTTTTCAAACCTATTAACCTGGCCGTTACCGAGGAGTAGGCTTCAGAAAGTCACTGTTTTATGGCACTTTTCGGGCGCTTGGGCCTTGACTACATTATAGCACTAGTGCGTAATGGTAATCAAAATGTCACAGTTTGGTAACAAGGGCCATTATGTACCTAAATGCAGTGCAATAAGAGTCACTTTCTGAGCAAGTGTATTGAAATAGTACATTGTTACACTAGGGGTGAAAGTAACTCATTTCGTCCCGAGAAGGAGTTGGCGGGCGAGCGCAGCGAGGTCGCTAATTCGAGGGGTTAAATGGGTAATCACTATGATTCAAACTGGCCACTAACAAAAAAAAGAAAATATAACAAAACGTGCGTACTGACGACACGGGAGCATTATAGAAAATTGAAACTATAGAATCTTGGAGTATTGAATTTTGTTTGTTTGATGAACTTGTAAATATAATACTTATATTTCTCTAATATATGATTTGGTCGACCAAATTGTCTTTTGATTATCTCACAGATGGTGTAAAAAGTAGAGTATGCAACACGGGGATAAAGCTGTCTTTGTCTTGGGCGGCTTAAATTCCTCACTTCACTCAGGTTTCTTTATTAACTCCCTCGCGATGCTCGGGAGTTAATTTTATAATTCCCTCACTGTCGTTCGGGATTAAAATCAGCAACCTTCGTTTCGTTCGGAATTTAACATGCCGCCCGCGACTTAAAGACACTGCTTTATCCCCTAGTCACATAAACTACTATTACAAATGTAAATATACAGTAAAGATGATTCGATTCATTTGTTTTTCCAGTTCAAACGGGGCTACTACTGCGAGTTCTGCAACGTTCTGATGCCAATCGCGTCCAAAGTGAATGTACATATTACTGAAGATGAACACAAGCACAACAAGGGAGTTCTGCTGCTGAAGCCGCTGGGACTGGATGTTGTGGCTTTCAATAACGTTCGTATTGAAGAAAGAGCTTGGCACGGCCTGATTGACGGAGTCTGCTCACTCTGTAACGTAGAGTTCGAAGATGAGAACGATCATAAGGCTGATGCAGAACACTCTTTGAATTTGGTTCTGAAACCTGTTCAGTTTGGAGCTGATAATGCCATCTTTCGTCATGTAAGTACAAACTTTGTTATGAATTCCAAAATAATTCACTGAAATTATATTTTGAAATTGTAAAACACAAGCCTGCTACGAGTGGCTTCGCCTTCGTGAAAGTAGAAAATTATTTCAAGGGTACTTACTCCGGGGACAAAAAGTATCTTATGCTATTTTTCAGGGTTAATAGGACCAACGGAATCATCGTTTTAAGGATTCAACGATAATAATAGTTCATTATCCTTTTCTTTAACTGGAAAGTGTGATTCACTAATATTATGTTATGGACTAAACTAGACAAGGGATTTCAGTCAAGCTGACTAGGGGCTATACAATATTTATTGGTTAGAAACAGTTACATTTTAAAGTGATTAAGGTACCACTTTTTACACACACCATAATCGCGGCGGTAACTCCCCTCTTTGAGGAGTGGTGAGGGAGGCGCCACTGCGTCCTCACTTCTCGCCTGACGCAGGTCTTCCTCGGTCTACCTGGAAGAGATGGCAACAAAATGGATGGAGACCAGTCAGGCCAAGGCTGAGCTGACCCATAAAATAATGGCGGCGCCTTATATCAATTACTTTGGGCGGAAATAGACGTTGAAATGCGTAAATATACGTGAACATGCAAATGCGACATGAATAGGACGACGAAAATTAGGCTTTGAGTCAAAAAGGAAAATTAGGTTAGGAGCACGCACACTCCCTCGACCGAAGCCTGGACCTCTCGGATTGATTTTTCTGGAGCAGAACACGATATGTGTCGTGATCCACGCACAACACCTTATTTTAACTTATATGTGATATAGTGTATTATTTTGTATGATTTCAGTTAGACGACACAGCACTCCAATGTCTGACATGTAACAAGTTACTGGCTCCCGGCAGGATGAGCAAACATTTTGTCGACGGTGAGCATCTCGAGTATTACGCGAAACGTCGCATCGAAACTAATGAAGCCTGCCAAGGAACCGAAGCAAAAGAAAATTGCCAAGAAAAGGGAAACAATATGAATTCAGTCACAGAAAATGATGACGAAATAAAGAGTTCGAAGATCAACTCCGATGTCAATAAAAAGATCAAGAAAGAGGATACGACTAACGCCGAAAAATCATCGACTGAAGACAAATCTAAAATTCTCGAATCTATTGCCAAGTACCAAGCTAAAGGAATCAACATTAATTTAGAAACAGAAACAGCTTTTTGCAAAAAATGTTCTGAAGTTGTAACATTTGATTTTAATGAGATAGAAAACCACCTCGACAACCACTCATCTGCTACAGAGGTTGATTCCGACTTGCTATACCCATCACACCTGGATCAACATTTGAATCGAGTCGACATTAATGACAAAACGACCCAATCTACTGACAATAAACATACTGATGATTTGAAGGAAACTTTAAAAACTCTACGCGAAAATGTCCGAGACGATGCAAATGAAGAAGATGATAACCACCCAACGGAAAACGATGAAAAAGATAGCCAAGAAGAGGCAAGGGATTTTGCAAAAGCAAATAAAATAACTTATAACGGGAGCAATAAGCAATCTTTTTGCCGAATTTGTGAAGTAAATTTGCCGGGTTATTTTAAGTCAATGAAGGAACATGTGGAAGGCAACAATCACAGAAGAAACGTAGCCTCCTCTAAGCCTTCTGCAACACAACCAGAAACTCCAGGAAATCTGTCAAAGGAGGCAACGATAGAATTCATAGACACGGCTATTGATATACGAACAATGTTTTATAGTGCCAGTATGATAAATACAAAATATTGCATTTCTCGTAATAGTTTGTATTTAGTATCGCAGAGTGGTTCAAGAATGAGATGTTTCGCATGTGACATCAACTTGCCGCCATTTTTGGACGCTGTGGATCATGCAAGCACACTTCGGCACCTTAACAGATGGAAAATAGTACCTGTCATTACATCGGAAAGAAACGAATTCATCAGAGAGGTAAAGCGAGCCAGTAATTTGTTTCCTACATAACCTTTTTAACAGATTTTAAATAGGGCTCTCTTTTGCCTCTTGTTCAGCGATATTTTCGCCAATGTAAACCGATTTTGATGATTTTTTTTTTGTTTGAAAGTTTTGTTGTCAGTTTATTCGTAAGTACGGGTGGTCCCATGTTGGCTTGGAAGAGGGCGTCGTCCGCCCTTTTACGTCACCTCGTGCGTATGGTACGGGGCGGGAGAAAACTTGTAGTGTTTTTTTTCCCTTTCCAGAACCTTCTTCTATAAGATGACATTCTCGCAGAAGTTTATCACCGCGTTCCAGTACTCAACACTGCCAACCATAGACCGAACTACCGTCAGCAGTGCCAGATCGTTTCCAACTTGTGAAACGAGGGCACGCCGCGACACGTTCAGCCAGCGCCTGGAACGCCATGTCCTCCGGGCAGTGCACGCAGTGTGGGCACCGAGCATCTGGCTCCCTGTTTATGCGACACTGGTACTTCCCGAAGTAGCCGTGCCTGAAAAGCACCTGTTACCCGTTTTCAGCCGGGAGCCATACTTCCTCCCGAGTCAGCTATCGCGCACCGGCCAGAGCGCCTCGATTTTAACCTAAGTCAGTTCAACCTCAAGGCCGCAAGAGGTCATTCCTATTAGATTTCTTGTTCTCTCGGTCTTCCACAATCTCAAACTCCTACAAAATTTTGTTTTCATTTGTGTATTCAGCATTAAAATAGCTTATCGTACTACTGGATTTTTACGTTTTTGATTCCACCTATTTTTTATAATATGATGTTATCTGTAACATTACAGGTTCGTCCCGGGCTGTATCACTGCGGGTTTTGCAACCTCGTAGTCTCTGGTTGGACCGATATGAAACGTCACCTGGAGTGCTCCGACCACCGGGAACTTAAAACTGTTTGGGAGTGCCGACTGAGGGAGAATATGTCTGACGTAGAGGACCACATAAGGCGAGAACGACTGATGAATTTCATGGTTATGAAGAGTTTAATGGGCAATATGTTTCGTTGACGCTTCTGAATAACTTACTGACTCAATTGAAATTAGTTTATACTATAATTTTTTTATTACATTGATTTGTTTATTAATCCTATTTTTTGAAACAAGGTGAATTATGTTGACATAGGCTGATGTTTCAACAATCGGGTAGTAGTGGTACTTTAAGTAGGTACTTACCTATCGCATCTAGCGCATCCACGATATTGAAATCTCATATTTATATAGAATTTAAGTAACAAATGACCCGTTAACGATGCGAATGTGACATAATTAAGTGCTACGTGATTCAATTCCTTTTCTTTTCTCTGACACATCTCGGAAACAGTTTTTCTTTTATTTCGTACCCTGTATTGAAAAAACCGACAATCTGCCCTTTTTTTACCAAAGTTAAGTTAAATGTAGCTATCGATTCGTCTCATCAAAATGAATCTTAAAATGATGAATCTATAGCTTCGGTAAAAAATAGGTATTTACGTTTTACCGAAGCCATCTTTGTAAATAATTGTCGTAGCTAATAACCGGTACGAACAAATCTGTAGGTTATATAAGCTACAGATTTGATCGAATATAATAATATGAATACAAAAACCTTGGTGCATTTAGTTGGTTTTTGCAATAAGGATACCTACAATTTATATTGATTGTTCTATAACCATATCATATTGATATTGTATTCTTTAGTGCTACTAAGTTTCAAGTTCTGGCCAAACTGTGGTGAATACTGTCTGTTGTTTCAAAGATTCGAAAGTCAGGAGACTTCGGTATTCGCGCCATTTTGAATACCTATATTATACAAGTTGACGGTCAGTTCGTCTCGCATCATACGCTTCAGTTTGGCCGTCATTTTATAATTGTTTTCATTCATTTTAATCTAATCTAATTTTTGTATCTCGTAATTTCTCTATGACTTGATTTTTCTTTTTAATACTTTTTCTTGTATTTGTGAATCATTTTTATTAAATTATTGATAACCATATAACGTTTGTTTTCTCTTCACAAAGTTACTTTATAAAATAACCGGCGTTTATGACAGACCTGTGACTGCTTGAAATATGTTAACGCAATATTAGGCTCGAACCCCGCTTTCTTCTTTCGGATTCTTTAAGGTGTCAACACACCGAAGCCGCCGGTCCCGCCCCGGCACGAGCTAGCAGACCAATCCGCGCGCTCCTACGCCTATCCTACGGATTGGACTTCGGTGTGTAGACACCTTTAAATTGTTTCACATCTTTGAGTACTGTTTATGTGAACAAGCGGGGAGTGCGAGATGGAAATCAGATTATTCCCCGTGATATGTCGAATATGTTTGATAGAAGAAACAGGTGCAAAAATTATATTTCACAAGCTGATACCCGCGACTTCTTCCGTTAGTCACAATTTAAAGAAGTTTTGCGCAGACACCTAATTCCTTTTCTATAATAAAAGTAGCCCTTAGTAGTTGCTCCTTATAACATCAGTTTATTAGAAAAATCGGTGCAGACGTTTCGGAGATTAACCGAATCAAACCGACAGACAACCATTTTTAAAATTGCATTTTGTTATGGGTATCGAATATACTTTCATAGGCATATAGTCACAATATAGTGGAAAAAAAATTAAATAATAACTGTGGAGCCGTACCCGCTCAGAGTTCGTCGACCAATGTCAGTCTGTGGGAGGACCGCTGCGGTCAGGGCCCGAGCTAAAGAAGGAAAAATTACCACGCGTTTTTAATGAAACAAAAAATATTTCAATATTGTTTTAATCAATCTTAGCTTTGCCCCCTTTTATCATTATATGGGTAACAAAGTAAATAAAGTCTACTTACTATTTGTCAACTTAAGTTTAACGCAGTACAAAAAGGAATAACTTTTAGACCGAGATAAATACACTTTAGTACATGGCTTGGTTGACTTTTATACCAGTCACTGTCACATAACTGTCGTACTGTAAGTGCAAGACAGAGATGGGAACATAATGTCGAGCCCTTACGGTCCGTTCACGACCTTGCGGCTGTGAGCGGTAGCTAGATCAAAATTATGAAAATGTTTGAAGCACGGTCACCAGACAGACGCCACTCAATGTGGCCTGCACCCGCTTACTGACGCCGCCCCGCTCGCCGCGCCACTCGTCGCTAAGACCGGAGTCGTGACTTAAGCAAAGAAAACTGGGCCGAGCATTACTGTCACAAAATTGACTAAACTTTAGAAAGAGACAAAGCAAAATTACATCCAATATCAGCTATTCTATTTTTATAAACCTTTTAACCGCCTAAGGGTCAACTCACACTGAAAGAGCGGTGAAGGGCAGCGAAGCGGAGCGCAGTTTCAGTTTCATATGAATTTTAACTTTATTATCATTACCATAATACTTATTATCGCATGAGAAACTCGAACGAGTCGCGCGGATGCCCGCGGCGCCGCAGGAATTCCGGGGAATTCCACAGGGTGAGTCTCTCATGCGATAATAAATATTATAGAAATGAAAATAAAGTTAAAATTCATATGACACTGAAACTGCGCTGCCCTTCGCTGCTCTTTCGGTGTGAGTTGACCCTAACGTCGATAAACACTCGCGTTTATTCCGCCATCGCCAGGGTCGCACATACACGACCAAATATTTCATCTCGTCAGCTCTTCTGTCACCTAAGGAGATTGAAGAGCAAAACGAGATGGGGTACCCAGCAACAAACGACCCTGGCGAATAAGACAATACTCGGGCCAATCTGAAGCAATCGGTTAATGGCAAGTAGAGCTTCGACTTTTCTGACAATCTCTAAAGTAAATTCAAAAAGCAAGTGTGTTCATTATAAATACGGAAAATAAAAAGGGACAGTAATTGTACCATAAAATTTTTGATGGGTTAGTACTGGACTGGCGTCCAATATCTGTATCTTTTCAATAGTTTGTTGTGACGTAGATGATACTGACAACCTATGACGTGGACCAATCAAATTATAGAAAGAGATGAGGGCTGGATGCAAGATCGCTTCGTCCCTCTCACACTTTCTGACTGGATTAGTGTATTATGACCACAGAACAGATGAGAGGTTAGAATGGCCTTGTGTGCCACAAAGTAGGGCAATGCTCATAGTTCAACTACCAATAGCAAACTTGCGATCTAAGTGTGCGTGGTCTGTTAGTTGCGTAATGCGCGTTCGTATTGGTTTATTGCCTGTAGTGGAGTTAAAGGGTGTTTGAGACAAGCGGTGACACTCGTTGTAGTACAAATCTGAAAGTATTTCCTTTCTAACATCTCTCATCTTTTCTGTGATTATGACAGTCAAAACAGGGAATGCTTAGTTTAGGCTACTATAATGTACCAATGTTATGATTCCGCTGTAAGAGGGAGACAGTGCTATACAGGATTCGTAGCTCCATCTCTATCTTACCGTTTTCAATAGTAGGCCAAGTCTCTAAGTCTATGGGTCGAACATTACATCTGTCACTATCGCACAACTGTCAAACTGCAAGTGTCAGATAGAGACGGGTATATATCTGAGACAAAGCTCGTTCTAAATGTATATTTATCTTAGCCTTAGACTCGGCAGAGTCAGGTGATGGCCAGCCACACTTATTTTCAATACAAATACAAAACAAATGCTATGTAGTGAACTACTTTTATGCGCACTTTTTAAACCGATTATATCAAACGAAAAAAAAACAAGGTATTTTGAACCTACTGGTTATAAACCTGTGGGAAAGTTTTATTTGCATTGTTTAGGTAATACATAATATACCCTATTTTTAATATAAATAAAGTCCACTTTGTTTTAACGAAGTCATTCGTTAACTTTTTGGCTTCCACGCAGTCTATTGTGTAAATAATAATAATATAGAAATAAATGAACGATTATTTCCCTGCCAATTAATTATGCACAATAAGATTTAGAAAAGAAAAACTTGAATCCGCTTTGTGGAGCGTCTTATCCATCACTGATTTTATTTTTAGTGGGAATTCATAAAAGAAAATCCCACTATTGGTGGACCGGGTCAGACTTTTGCTGACTAAAACCCACTGGTGTACCTTCAGTTGCTCTTTGCGTTCCAAGACCGCGGTAACTCTTTGAAATAATACAGGCGGTTTCTAGTCAATAAAAATCTGTCACGCTTTGTCGCTACAACCAGAGCGGGAGAAGTTTTTTGACGACTTTCCTCGTCAAAAAAATAAACCAGATAGAACCAGAATTTGTAGAAAATAATAAGTTGAAGTTAAAATATTTTGTAAAATTACTGGTATGAACCAGCAAATATTATAGTGCAAATAACTATCGTAAAAAATAAAATATCACTTACATACTCATTGTAAAAAGTGCGCACAAAAGCAATCATATTGCAATCCAGAAACCACACACACTTCACACACAACCTTGAAAATATAATGATAATTTAAAGTCACAATATATACAAAAACACTCGTTTTTCGCTGTCACATCACAGATCAATTAGCAAGGTATTGGTGAATTATTTAATTATGACTAGAGATGTGCCGTGGCCGGCAATATTGCCACCAATATTCATACTTCGGGCAATATTGCCACAAATATTCATACTTCGGGCAATATTGCCACCAATATTCATACTTCGGACAATATTGCCAAATATTCATACTTCGGGCAATATTGCCGCCAATATTCATGCTTCGGGCAATATTGCCACCAATATTCTCACTTCACGGCAATATTGCCAGCAACGGCACATCTCTAATTATGACACATTTGATAAAGAGAAATTTTTACAATATTGGTTTTGAATTTTCATTTATCACTGTATTACTTATCTTTAGGTTTCCTTATACATGAATTTCCGATTAAATTGTTTTTATTGACACTAAGCACTGCATGATAGTCTAAATTTAGCTTAAGTTTTAGACCCAAAACGTTTCTTTAGCAAAATGCTGAGTGCGAGTTGTTTTTAGCCAAACGCAGGCAGCGTTTGGCGCTCTGATTGGTTAAGAGCTTAGAGCGGGCCAATAGGAGCGCTGAACGTCATAAACGTGTCAATCGCGTGTATTTTTTTTCTTATAATATTGATTTTGCAGGTTTACTTAATTTCAAAAGGTCTTTTACTCACAATGCTACATTTGCAGAATATCTCTTTTTTACTTAGAATAAGACAGTCGGGATAAAAAAATATTGTACATATTTTCCAATTTCTTATTCTGCGAAATCACATTTTGGCATTTTGCGAAAGAGATGTTTTTCGTCTAAGTCCTAAATATTAATTCTCTGATTAATTTTCAACTCAAATGAAAATCCAATAGCATATTTTTATTTAGAAATTCATTTAGCTGCCACCTAGTGTTAATAAAAACATGTGCCATCCCTAAATAATACACCAAATTACAAAAAAACTACGAGTTAATTAGCTCTAATCTTTGAGCAGCGTACTTTAACATACAAAACAAATTAGATACTCACTAAATCACAATTTGTGTTGAAAACTCGTGAAAATGTAACAATATTGCGTAACCAAATGTTATAAATAACAATATTACGTTGAAATAACGTATGTCGTTGTTACCCTGGCAACGGTAAACCTTAAACTATTTGGACTCAGTTGGCCCTATAAACCAGTCAACAAGTTGCATAACATTGTTGCAAACATTTTATGGTATTGAAAACATGTTTGAAACTAACAGCATAACATATATAGCATATCATTTTTATAATATCAGTAGGATATAATAAACATGATATGCTATGTTTCATGCCTTATGATGATTGTTAAACAATCAAACATAAAACAAAAGCTTCTTTAAACAATGTCACAAATGAAAAACATTGTTTGCAACAATGTTTTGCAACTTGTTCAAATGTTGATAGGAACAAATGAAATCATCAATTATATACCCAAGCACTAACAAACCCAGGGTGTTATCTACAACATTTTTTTTTACAATGAAATCATACTCCAATAAATATTGTACTCCCTTCAAATTGAAACATACTGTTTTTTTTTTTTTGTTTCAAACCGGACCATGAGGGCTTACACTATATAGTATATCTTTGGTCAGGAATAAAAAGTTTTTGTTAAACAAGTTTAGTAAAACACTCTCATAAAGAAGCCTTGTTTACATGAGTTAGGTACTATAAGTTAAAAATGTCCATGCAAAGTTCCTGGACATGTATTGAAGAGTGCTCATAGGTAGAGGCGTAGCGTGGACGACCCACGCTAAGCTACGCTACTGCTCATAGGGTCAATACACACGCACCAGAACCGCACCACATTGCAGCGACATAAAGTGTTTACGTATGAATAGTGTCGCTGCAGCTTCTTGCAGTTACAGTCTGTCAAGAAAGTCATGAAAAGAATGCTTTGGGAACTACTGTTTTTGCTAATACTGGCAACACTGAATAATTGTTAAGCTGAGTACCTGAATTGTCACGTTGTATCTGTGTGGTTGATTTTTTACAATATTTCGGTGCTATTTCGAGTTTTTTAAATCGTGTAAGCGTTAAGATACAAAAAATGAATCGAAATGTTTATAAGAGCGGTGCGAGACAAATTATATTTAAAGTTTTTCAAGGGTGTATGGCCGAAATTCAAGGTGGGAATGCTGGGACGAACAAAGACGATGTTTATGGTCGAACAGCAAAGTTAACCGGTACGTAAATATATTCTAAAGTTTAACACACTAACGGAAATATAATGTTTTGACAATCTTCTGTTTTTAAGTACAATTTATCCATCTTTAACATTGTTTATGTCTTGCTAAGGTTATGAAATTTACCTACGATTTATTATACTACCACTTAACGGTTTTGATATTTTGGTGTTTTTTATTTAGGTATGATAAATGTATTTGTATATTTAACATATCTTTATTGACTTCAGGTGTTACCGAAAGTACAGTTCGGCGCATTGTGGACTAAGGCATGAAGAATGGAGGTAAATTTTCAACGCTTGGAAAACACAGGAAAGGCCGACCTACGAAACAAACTACGAGTCAGATGTTGGCCGGTTTCATTTTGAAGAAGTTTCAGGCAACATTTCTGGAGTCGAATACTTCGACTCTGATTATTTGGATTCGGATTAATAAAGATTTATTTCATAAACTTTTTATTTTTGCAATGAGCTCATACCTATCGATACTCAGCGCCATGCTGACGGCAGTGCAGAGAGGCAAAACATCGTGATTTGCACTTTGTAGTAAGTACATAAATGCTAGTAGCTGAAAGGACGAAAACAAGGGTTGATCAAACCAGACATTCTTATGAATATAAAACCAGATATCCAGAAGAATGTCTGTTTTGATAAACTCTTGCGTGTAGGTACGTAGGATAAACATATAATTATCCTAATAAGCAAATAGAGAAGTCTGGTTTCGTCGCAATGTTTATAAAACAAAATTCAGACTGGTAGAGAATGCCTAAGGCATTAACTCCGCCTTTGTACTTTTGTGTTGGATAAAGTTTTAATAAATAAATGAGAACTACTATAACTATTATGTATCAGGTAAAATTAAACGTCACTTGAATGAAAATTAGTTCTAATAAAAATGTTGTTCGCCACTACGACAGAGTAAGTACATTTATTTATAGGGAGCCACTACCAATGAAAGTCAAAACTCGTTTGCAAGTATGTATTAAATAGATAGACGAGTGTCAGATAGATCGGTAAAATAATGTACCTACACGGCAGTAAAGGGACCGTAAATCGGTAATTATTATTTTATAAATAAAAGTATCAATATCTTTTAGTCGAAGTTTATTGGGATACCATGTTAATGATGGTGGCGCCCTCCCTTCTTTTCATGACTTTCTTGACAGACTGTACATTGTAGTAACTACAAATGACTTGAGTATTTGAACAATTCGACTATGTATTACTAATTCGTGATCTTGCTGGTGGTCGCATTGTGGTTGCGATGTGGTAGCGGTATAATCGATATCGGCCACACGGTTGTGTTTGATGACTAAATGTGGTCAGTGTGAACGGAAACTATTTTTTATAAATAATGATGCCGAACTTATTGTTGTTGGGGTAAGATTGTGGTACGTCTGAATAGACTCTTAACTGGCGATTTTCGATAGAGAAACTGTCCTCAAGTAAACAAAGCATAAGTTTTTTTTTAATAAACCATCAATACCATTTCACTGAACTTTGTTTCAGAAATGTGTTTAACAACCCTTTTTTAGAAAGAACATTGTAAGCCACAGTTTGCGTTTTATGCAGAAATGAGTTATTCCTTCCATATTAAAAAAAATATTTAAAAAAAGAAAAGTTATTACTGATTTTATAGAAAGGTTGCTATTAACATACTTTCATAAATACTTTTTAATTATGGAAGAAAAAATCTATTCCTGCAAAAAACGCAAATCGTTACTTACTATGTTTTGCTGAAAAGGCTCGATATGCCTTCTAACCGTCTACGTCGGACATATGCGACAAACACGCGTTTATTCCACCAGGGTCGCACATCCACGACCCAATACTCCATCTCGTCAGCTCTTCTGTCACCTATGGGGATTGAAGAGCTTAACGAGATGGAATAGCCAGTCGCAAAATAATACACGACTTTGGCGAATAAGATGCGACACTCGTCGGACCAGACGGACGCAAGCGGTTAAGGAGTATTGGTGATTAAAACATAATATTTGAGAGTATTCTACTATTGGACTTAACATTTATATGTGCACAACTTTTTGCCAATTTTATTAGAAGAACATTCATAACTAGAAACAGAATGCCGCACCAATCTTTATTGAAACTAAAATTTGTCATATGAAAATGCGATCATAGACCCACCTGGCAGCCGATAGCCGTAGCCATATTTACAAGTACTTCTTTAAAAATGCTGCCTCGTTCACTTGACGTACAAAATGTACCGTATTTAATTCACATAAGCACTCGAATCACTGGCTTATTAGTTCACGTTCAGTCGTCGATCACTTGGTGTTCAATAAAGGCGTGTCCATGTTGAACTTGTAGACGTTCTGGCAGACGGCCTGCAGCGCGGCCGGTTCGTCGTAGGGCGTGGACACGCGCACGCGGCGCGTGCGGCCCTCGCTGTACACGTCCACCACGCCCCACTGCCGTAGCAGGCGCAGGCAGTTGCTGATCGCGTCCATTGATACGGCTTCGCCTGACAATTGCAATAATCAATTCATTCAATATCTTTATTCAGACATATTAGGTCTAGAATATTGGTATTGGTACAAAATCAAAAAAGTATGTAACATATAAAAATCAAAATTTAGTATTTGTCGTCCTGGAGCCCCGGCAAATGAATTTGAACCCAGTGCCACAGAAGAGGGCAGTCCAGCTTAAGGCTGAGCACGTCCAGAATGTTGTTGACGCTCCCACGCGTGCGGTACATCAGCGAAGCGATGCGGCGCCGCAGCAGTGTGACAGTAGTCGGTGTGCGCGTGCGCAAACATCGCAGCCCATACTACAGTAGCGTGGAAGCCCCACCAGCACCCTGAACGCGTTATTATATTGTATTCGGAGAGCGCTGCTAGCCCGTTGCGTGTAGTTGACCTACATTGCAAGTGTAGAGAGTTTGGCAGAATACTTTAAGTTATCTTTACCTCTAAACCACACCTCGTAAATCTGCGTGTGAACAACGAACTGCTAACTTTCATCTCCCTTTTTTTACAGGTATTTAAATTGACTCACTCTTCAATTCTTTTCAAATCAAGAACAATTTTTCACGTTGATTGAATGGCAACCCTAAATAAAGAAGTAAAACTTACCGTAAACCATTTTGTTGTGGGTGAAGTCGTCGGTGAGCTGGTCGAGCGTGTTCTTGACGAGCTCCTTCATGGAGCCGGCCGCCAGCCCCCGGCACGTGGCCGCGTACGCCTCCAGCACCGGCCGCAGCGTCAGCAACAGTCTTCGTCTGCGCAACCACCACATCATACATTACATTTATATTTCAACTATTCGGTCTTTTACGTTCCTCGTTTTGAGCTTGTTTTCTTATTGCTATTTTGATTAACATCCATTTTATGAAATTATTTGCTATTATTTTAATAGGATTTCGAAATTACTAACACATAAAACATGACGTTTTAAACAAGATAGATGGAGTTACTATTGAAAAGAAATGACGTAGTAGATTCAAAGATGAAAAAGATTTAGGGGATGAACTGTGCGAGCATATGGAGCACATGATTTCCGATTGCACTGGTACACGACTTCTAACTGACCGGGTAGATATGACTTCAACATCACCGGTATATGACTTCCGACTGCGCAGCTACATGACTTCCGACTTCACCGGTACATAACTTCCGAATACGTGTCTACATGATTTCCTACTTCACCAGTACATGATTTCTTACTGCGCGGGTACATGGCTATTGACTGCGCAGGTTCATGACTATCAACTGTATGGATACATGATTTCCAACTGCGCGGCCATAAGAGATCCGATTGCACGGGCACTTGATTTTGCTTTGTGTATGCGTGCACATGATTTCAGACTAGATCGCGGGTAAAGCCAGCTTATGCTTAGCAGCAGTATGTATTTACTATTGTATATATTTGTTTCTCTTCTGTTTTGTCTATTTATTAAGTTGCACCTACCATGTTGTTTCTGCACCACCTTAAGGTCGACTGGCAGATAATGCCTAAGGCATTAAGTCCGCCTTTGTACAGTTTTTTGTGCATAAAGCTTTAAATAAATAAATAAAAGTAAATCTACACTAATATAATAAAGAGGTAGTTTGTTTTTTTTGCTTGTAGGATGTAATCTCTGAGAGTATTAGTCCGAATGCTAAAATTTTTACACCGATAGAAAGCTGGTTTATTTCTGAGTGACATAGGCTAAATTTATGTACCATCAAAGACACTTCCGCCTGACCACCACTAAGTTCATTTTTGCTTGTACTTGAAACGAAAAAATCAAAGGGTTTGGTTTGGCGCCGTGCCGCAGGATTTAAGTTATTTTTTTAAGTGATCAGGTAGAAATGACCGCGATGGTACGCGGGTGAAGCTGTGTGCAAAAGCTAGTAATAGATAAAACATTAGGCTACCTCTCGGCGATGGCCTCGGGCTTGTCGGACACGGTGTAGGCCACGCGCTGCGCGGGGTCGGGCCGCTCGCACTCGTCGTCGTCCTCCAGGCGCCGCGCCATACGCCGGGACCACCTCTCTTCTTCTAGGTCCACCTTTGGCTGTCACACATTATTTACAATATTAAATCACAAAATATAAGAGAAAATAGCATGTCATGTACTACCTCCTCATATACACCGTTAAATTTTGATCGTTTTAATCCCGTGGAAGGTCGATCTGGTACATGAGACACTATCGATTTGTAAAGATAAAATTAAAAAATAAAGTACCTTTTTTTAAAACCTCGTATCGTAGTAGTAGTAGTCGACGTTGTGCACTAACTACCTACAGGTCATTGGACTCGCTTAGCTAACGTTTTCTTAAAGAGACGATACGAGTTTTTAAAAAATGGTACTTTATTTTTAATTTTATCTTTACAAATTTTATCGTTACTTGAAAAATCTGAGGCTTATGCGTCTTCTGGCTGACGTCACAGTAGTCATAAAGGGATCCAAGTCAATATAATATCGAAAAAGACCCAATCAGAGTCTCAACCAGTTTTCATCAGAATGACCCTACTGCACAACACACCAGAACCAGCACACGCAGCCAGCACATATATCCATCTCCATAACACATGATTAAATTGCAAGTCATTTGACAGCTAGTATGTACCTTTTCCCTAAGTATAAGCTGGCTGGCTTCGAGCGCATCCACCGCGTCCAACATCTTCTCCTGGATGCGCTGGCACGGCGCGCACACGATAAACTCGTGGCTCAGCACCTCGCACAGCTGCAGCGACGCCGACAGCAGATCTGACTGCCGGACTTGTGTTGATGATGACGAGCATATGAGGCTTTCTAGGGCAGTTGCTGGAATATGACAAAAAAAACGTTGAGTTTAGTTTTGTGGAAGTCCACGGATGGGATTAAGGGACATCCGTAAGCCCATTAGTCTGGACCCGAGATGGTGACGCGTAGTGTTCCACGCGTGCCTCTCTAAAGCCTCTTGTCCCACGACGACTTCTTTGTAGCGATGTTGTCGCGCGTTTCTGAAGCGCGCGACAGTTTCGCTACTAACGCGCGTCAGTCGCACTTGCAAGAGCTATAGAAAAAATGTCAACGGACTACCAACTCGCTACAGCATCGCTACAAAAAGTCGCTATGGGCGACAGGGCGAGGGACCTAAAATGTATAGGAGTATCACTCTCCAATACAGGAGACCTACGAGGATAAGGTACTAGTCCAGGGCAGTGGAAATCAAACTCCACCCGCAGCCCCGACCCAAGTGTACGAGGGAACATCGGAGTAGTTTTAGTCAGTAAGAGTCTGACAGTCCCTTCCACTCATCCCAGGACAGAGTACATCTATGAGGACTTCCAACCCAAAAAAAAAAAATTACAATCTGATCTGGAGTCGTTCGCGAGCCGCTTGCGAACAGCGCACGTGTTTCCTGTTCGTACGAATGAGCAGTGCGCGAACTGCATGCGCGCCGTTCACAAACGGCTCGCGAGCATTGCATTCGCCAGATCTGGACACATCATTATATCCACCTAATCCGCATGGTAGATTCAGCCCACTCGCTTTCACAGAAGGGAGGCTCTTGGCAGGGAACATTATGCTTAATTATTTAACTGTATTAAATTACAATTCAGCAGTAGGGCTGCAGTATCAATGTACCGTATCAGTTTAGAGCTTTTTTATGGGTGCAAGTTTGGATATCATCATTTCAATAAATACGTCCTCACTGTTCGGCGGGTCGAAGTGCGTCTCGCATGCAACGGACTGTGGTGAGCTTCGACTTGTGCACGAGCTACTTTGTGGTCACAAATGGTACTCACCGACAATGGCAGCCGGCGCGTAGTGCGCCACGACGGCGTTGGCGTAGTAGGCGAGCTCCAGCGACGCCGCGATGGACGTGTGCGGCCGCACCACGAGCCGCTCGCCGCTGCCCTCGCGACGGATCAGGCCGCGACCGAGCATGTCCAGCTGGGGAACACATTCATTCAACATTCATTGGGTATTTTTCTGTGTATTGAGCATCATCATCATCATCAGCCTTTTTAATATTTCCATTGTTGGGACTCAAATCTCCTCTCTAGGAGAGGGAATAGGCCGTAATCCACCACTCAGGCCCAGTGCGGGTTGATGAATGTCACATGTCTTCGAATTTTTGGTTTTAGGACATGCCGTTATTGCCGTTTCCTCAGGATGTTTTCCTTCACCGTTTTTGAGAACAGTGGTGATGAAATAAATTACACAAAGTAATGCGCCTGGCTGAGTTCAAACCCACGACCTACAATTCGTAAGTCGGGGCCATTACCACTAGACCACTACTGCTCTCGATTGAGCATCAAATTACACAAAAAGAATACAGACAGCATGCAAATTGATAAGCCAGTAATAAATAGTGGGACTATAGTGCGAATATCTCGCCACCACGTAACCCAATGGTGTGACGTTACAGTTTTTCTTGCCAATTTCCACGTTTATTCTAAGAATTCTAACAACATTTTGAAACGATTTAATACATTCTTTCTTTTGACGATAATATTTTTTAAATTAGGGATACACGAAGTGGATAACCGTCCATTCTATGTTCGAAAACGAGAGCGCGTAGGACGCTGTCGAGGATCTCCTCCTGCGAGGAGAAGGTAAACGGAAAGGAGACGGTAGAAACAGAGCGGAAGGAGACATAACTGTCCCTTCAACCTGGCCGCCTGTGGATGTGGCACGTGCAGGTACAGACTTGGAGAGTCTGTTGCCTGAGCAGTCAAAGGCACGAGACGGCGACGCAAGCACTGCACGAGGAGAACAGAGGATGACGGTAGTCAATACCAGCAGGTTTAGCCAAGTTACGATCGTTTCGTTTCAATTCTCTTGCGTTGAACGCCTCGAGACCTTTGTTCTAACGTCATCTCAACGCTCAGTCATGTGGTCAGAACAAAGGAATCCGAGGCGTGGCCTACGAAACGGTCGTAACTTAGCTAGGGGGCCTGGTCGGGGAAATGTGACGAAATGCGCAGGCATCAAAGGTAGCTGCAGATCATCGTGTGATCTCATCGCCTGTCATGTAGTCGTTATTGTGGCGTGCTGAACACATTTTACGTTGACATACAATGAATGACTGTGACAGTCAAATGTTATTCAATTGTCTGTTTGTACTAATCCTTTGAGTATATTATCCGTGTAGTTAGCTTATATTTTTGATATACTTATTATGTAGTTATTTGTATATCCTTTTTTTTGTATTCGCATTTTCCTCTTTTTCTGTATCTCCCAAAGGACGACTGGCTGTGAAAAAAATGGACGAAAAAAGATTGCATCTACAATACTGCCGACGTATCTTGGCGAGCCCGAATTTTGCACACGCGGCTGCGCACGAACGTTTTTAGGAACCAAATAACATATATGCCATTTGGTTTTGTCCATAAATAAATAAACAAATAACATTTCTACACCACCTGCTCAATCATACTTTGTTATATGTCATACGACTATGACCTAAAGCAAGTCATTCTGTCCCTAATGATTTAATGTAGTAAGGACGTTTTCTAGGGAATAATGCGTTTTTTTTAATGGTTTATTCAATAAAATTTACACAAATATTTTCATTTAATATAGATATGCATTCTGACAAACTGCAGTACAGTATGTCAGCAGTGTTTTTCGTGGATAGCTTTCTTCAGTAAGTAATTTGTATTTAGTCATCAAAATTCAAACTGGGGTTGATTATATAAATCCCTCACTGCATTCGGGCTTAAAACGTTTCGTTCGGAATTTAACATGCCGTCCGCGAGGCACTGCTTTATAGCCTAGTCACATAATCTATATATACACCGTTAAATTTTAATCGTTTTAATCCCGTGGAGGGTCGATCCGGTACATGAAACACTATCGATTTGTAAAGATAAAATTAAAAAATAAAGTACCTCTTTTTCAAAACTCGAAAGTCTCTTTTTCAAAAAAGTCAGCTCAGCGAGTTCAATGACCTGTAGGTACTTTGTACGCAACGTTCACTATTAACTACAGGTCATTGAACTCGCTCAGCTGACGTTTTCTTAAAGATATTAATTTCGTACATGCGTGAATTAATACGAGTTTTGAAAAAGAGGTACTTTATTTTTTATGTTTATCTTTACAAATCGATAGTGTTTCATGTACCGGATCGACCCTCCACGGGATCAAAACGATTAAAATTTAGCGGTGTATAAAAGGAGAAACTGACTGACTGACATAATATCAACGCACAGCCGAAACTATTGAAACCATGAGTGTGAAATTTAGCACAAAGATTCCTTTTATGACGTAGGCGAGCACTAAGAAAGGATTTTCCAAAATTCAGCCTCTAAAGGGAAAACGTCCAAAGTTTGAACGGATCAACCTCTGTACGCGGGCGAAGCCGCTGGTAAGAAGCTAGTCTAATAATAAAAAGTTAGTACTGACAGCTTGTTTGACAGCCTGCCTCGCTTCTCCAGTGTACCCCAGGTCCCTGCCCTCGGCGACGAGCGCCGCCTGTCGCGCGGCCACGCTGTCCGTGAGCGCGCGCAGCCCGGCGCCGCGCCGCGCCTCCGTCAGCAGGACGTACGAGATCACGTTCGTACACATCAGAGCGGTCGCTTGGGACGCGTCTGGAAACACAAATTACATATTTATTATACAAGGTGTAAGGGACAGCCCTCCACAAACTTTAAGGGCTTGCTCAGTAGACGAAACTGAACAACCTTCCACAATATTTTTTTTCAGGAAAAGAAAAAAAAAATTGGCCTAGCCATACAAACTATCCAATCAAGTTTATCATTTTGTATGGTGAGGCTGATTTTTTTTTTCGTTTCCTGAAAAAAAAATTCTTGAAAAACAAACAGTTCTGCGTAAACAGTTTTGTCTTAACATTAAATTACTACTTACAAAATTTTCCACAGATTACTATCTTTTTCTACAATTAGGTATTTATCTATAAGCAGGGTTATCTATAAAACAGCAACAGGTTGCCAGCAATCTCTCAGGGCTATGGTACTATAAACATAATTAACAACAACTTTTGTTCTATGACTTTTAAAAATTTATCATACATTTTAGTTCATCATACAAAAATAAAAATATTTAAATTGTTTTTGGTAAATGAATTATGTTTAAAAAATCATAGAACAAAAGTTGTTATTTATGATGTTAGTAATACAGTCATGTTTTACAAATGACCCTGTATATAAAAAGAGAAACTGACTAACTGAAATATAAACGCTCAACCGAAACTACTGGGACTAGGAACATGAAAATTTACACAAGTTTTCCTTTTAAGACTTAGGCCAGCGCTCAGAGAGAATTTTCCAACGAGCGTCCACCCAATGTATGTATGGAGAAACGTACTTTTGCGCGAGTGAAGCCGCTAGCAGAAACTAGTATTAGGCCTGAAACTGCGTTAAGCGGGCACCCGCGCGGTTTCATACAAAAGTGCTCCGTCGCGGGGACCAGCGCGGGTGTCCGTCACGGGGAGGCGCGCCCCGCACCCACGCAACGGGGCCCGCCTCCGTGCGACGGAACCGCACAACAACCTAGATTCAATAAACGGGCTTACTGGCTGTGGTTTTTTTTTTGCTAGTCGTCGTTTTGCTACGCAATAATATATTAAGTTCTCCATCGACACGACTATACAAGCACACCGTTAAAATTGAACTAGCGACACTGCGTAAATCGGTCTCCACGACGGGTCCCCGCGACGGGGACCGTCGCGTAGCCACGGAGCCCACCCGCGTGTCCACGCGCGTAGACACGCGACGGTTGCCCGTCGCGGGCGCCCGCTTAACGCAGTTTCAGGCCTTATACGAGTTTGAGGCCGACGAAGTCGCGTGCAACAGCTAGTATTACATAAAAATGAATTCCTATTTCCCTTGGTCACGTTATCACGCGTGAACAGCTGGACCATTTTCGCTATTTCTTTTTTTTTTGTTGTATTTGTTAGTTTGTATTACGGGTATATTTAATTTAACAGCTTTGTGAGTTCTGTTTGTCTTATTTAGTAGTCAAGTTCACGGCGAGGTTGTTGTTTGTACTCACCATACACTAGGTGCCTGCCGATAGCCTCGACCATCATCTTGTGATCCGTGCTCACATCAGCGCCGTACAGCGACGAGTGACTGTGGTTGTACAGGATCTGTCTGTCCAAGTTCACGGCTAGGTTGTTGTTTGTACTCACCATACACTAGGTGCCTGCCGATAGCCTCGACCATCATCTTGTGATCCGTGCTCACATCAGCGCCGTACAGCGACGAGTGACTGTGGTTGTACAGGATCTGTCTGTCCAAGTTCACGGCTAGGTTGTTGTTTGTACTCACCATACACTAGGTGCCTGCCGATAGCCTCGACCATCATCTTGTGATCCGTGCTCACATCAGCGCCGTACAGCGACGAGTGACTGTGGTTGTACAGGATCTGTCTGTCCAAGTTCACGGCTAGGTTGTTGTTTGTACTCACCATACACTAGGTGCCTGCCGATAGCCTCGACCATCATCTTGTGATCCGTGCTCACATCAGCGCCGTACAGCGACGAGTGACTGTGGTTGTACAGGATCTGTCTGTCCAAGTTCACGGCTAGGTTGTTGTTTGGGGGCGTTAGAGGAGACTCTATGGGCGACTTGTAGTGTTGGTATTTCTGGAATGATGTTACTAGTTCCTGTGGGAGAGAAATAATAACTAGAATCAGTAAGAACACGGTCCTATTGAAAACCTGTCGAAAAAGTCGAATCATTCTGATGCGAGATTCACCCGCGTAAAATATCCCAAGGCAGGATATTCCCGGGATAAAAAGTATCCTTGTGCTATTCTAGGAAATAGTCTACCCGTGTACCATCGTCGTCTTGATCATCTCGCCGCTTTTTTTAAGCTATTGCATAGCTTCTATCGCGGGCCTTGAGCGTGGAGACCGAATCCAGAAATTCCGTAACGAAAATGACCTAACACCCCCCACTCATTTGTTTTTTGAGCGTGGTGACCGATAAGAAAACAAATGAGTGAACAATCAATCAAAATTCAATTCAATGTGTGAAAGTGTAACTTCAATTAATATCAAAGAAAAAAAAACAAAGGAAAAAAATTACTGCATAAATAAAATAATTATAATTGCATAAGTTGATAAAAATGCTATGCAATAGCTTTACCGCGGCAGTCCCCGAGTGCCACACGTCTTTTTAGGGTTCCGTAGCCAAATGGCAAAAAACGGAACCCTTATAGATTCGTCATGTCTGTCTGTCTGTCTGTCTGTCTGTCTGTCTGTCTGTCTGTCTGTCTGTCTGTCCGTCCGTATGTCACAGCCACTTTTTTCCGAAACTATAAGAGCTATACTGTTGAAACTTTGTAAGTAGATGTATTCTGTGAACCGCATTAATATTTTTACACAAAAATAGAAAAAAAGCAATAAATTTTGGGGGTCCCCATACTTAGAACTGAAACTCAAAAATTTTTTTTTCATCAAACCCATACGTGTGGGGTATCTATGGACAGGTCTTCAAAAATGATACTGAGGTTTCTAATATCATTTTTTTCTAAACTGAATAGTTTGCGCGAGAGACACGTCCAAAGTGGTAAAATGTGTGTCCCCCCCCCTCTAACTTCTAAAATAAGAGAATGATAAAACTAAAAAAAATATATGATGTACATTACTATAAAAACTGCCAACGAAAATTGGTTTGAACGAAATCTAGTAAGTAGTTTTTTTTTTAATGCGTCATAAATCGAAAAAAATACACTATTATTACAACATCGATCAAAGTTACAACACATAACAAGAACTTTTATATTATGTTACTTGCTGCTACGGAACCCTTCATGGGCGAGTCCGACTCGCACTTGGCCGGTTTTTTTTTTTATTATGCTCGCCTTTGACCACTGTCTCACCTGATGGTAAACGATGATGTGGCCGACGATGGAACCTGCTTGCGTGTAACCTTTTCACTTTTGCTTGTTTGCAATAAAATAACTATGAAACTGTAATGGGTTGTGTGTCTGTAATATTACTACTAAACATCCTTTCTTTACTGTTTTTTTTTTTTTTTATAATTGATAGGCTCGCGTTTGATCACTATCTCACCTGATGGTAAGCGATGATGTTGACGACGATGGAACACGCTTGCCTAGAAGCAATCTATTCACTATTGACTTAAGGACCCCTAGGTTATAGCTATCAGTAAACACAGAATCCGGCAGGGAATTCCACTCCTTAGCTGTACGCATAATGAAACTAGCATTTAAGAGATAACTAAGTAGACAAACCTTGAGCGAGATGGGCTGGTTGAAGTCCACCCTGATGCTGCCGTGGTTGGTGTTGAGCGTCCTCCAGATGCCGCGCAGCGCGGACCAGAAGGTCTCCATCTGCTTGGGCATGCCGAGCTGTTCCCGCACGAAGTTGCCGTCCACCAGCTTGTCGTAGTTCAGCGTGGCGGGGACTAAGAGCGCGTCGTCGATGGTACCGTCCAGGTACGCGTCCATTATGACGGAGAGTATGCCCGCTGGACGAAAATAAATTATGTTAGAGTTAAAAGCACATGAGATACAAGGATTTAAGGTTACAATGTTGCTTATTACTAAGTACATTTACTACTTCAGAGAGTTTGTCTAGGTTTTTTTTTTCAGTATGTAAAAATCATTTAAACGCTTAAAAAACACCCTACCACGAGTACTCGAGCTCTTAACTTAAATTTGTTTCCAAATTAACAACTATACTCCATTCGAATTATGATTAGACATTTAAACGAACCTCAATCGATATTGACTTTAATTGTATTTGTGGCGTGACAAACGTCAACAGGTCGACTTTAGTAAATAGTTGGTATTGTAGCTAATTGTTTTACTTTTAATGCCATTTTTATGCCAACGGAATAGAAGTCAAAATCGGTTGGACGGACAGTAAAAAGAGTTTTGTATAAATATCCAATCTTGATACGAATAGAGCTCAATAATAAGTCATATTTAATGTCCACAAAAGGAGTAGTCTTTCCGTAAAAACTTATCATCATCATATAAGAGTTAGGAATTGAGTTTGATTATGAAAATCTTAATCTTTTAACTGTCTACGTCGTATATGTCCGATAAACACTCTCGTTTAATCCGCCAGAGTCGCACATCCACGACCAAAATATTCCATCTCTTTAGCTCTTCTGTCACCTATGGGGATTGCAGAGCTAAAGTAGAGTAGGCAGTCGCTAAGACACGACTTTGGCGTGTAGGACACAAAAACAATCGCCATACCAATCCGACGCCAGCAGCTAAAGGGTTAAAGGGCAGAAGGAGTTCTCAAAATATAACTACACCTTTTTGTTACACTATGTATTAAAACTAAAATTTTCTAGAAGTCAATATGTTCATTGATACTGTACTATACTCCATCGGTTTAGGTAGTTAACTAAACGTCAACAATCTTGATATGTCTTTTTAATGAAAATAAATCGTATAAAATACATACAAAGATTATTTAAATTTAGTTAATTACCTAATATCGGTTCAGGTAAATACCTAATTATTAACATTTCTAGATAATTTGTTTAGACATTTTTTTCGATAAAAGACATGTTAAAATTGTTTACATTTAGTTAATTACCTAAACAAATAAAGTATAGTTGCACAGTTGGAAAACGTCCTGTGAATAAATTCTATTAAAACTAACATAGCACGAAACAAGATCACACTAAAATCGTGTTCATGTAGAAACATACCCATTACATCTGCATAAAGTGATCCAAGTACGCAAGAACATTCAAATACATTAATTAAAACAATATAATTAAACAAGTGGCAAATGCCTTAATCTATACATATTAATAAAATTGGAGTGTCTGTTTGTAATATTAAAATAACTGCTTTTTATTACATGCATATGAATATACACCGCTAAATTTTAATCGTTTTAATGCCGCTCCACGGGATTAAAACGATTAAAATTTAGCGGTCGATCCGATACATGAAACTATCGATTTGTAAAGATAAAATTAAAAATAAAGTACCTATTTTTTTAAAACTAGTATTAATTTACGTATTCGTGCATGCTTAATTAATTTTTTCAAGTAAACGTCAGCTGAGGGAGTCTAATGACTTGTAGGTAGTAGTAGGCGTTGCGTACAAACTACCTACAGGTCATTAGACGGGAATCCATCCATCCCTATTCAACGCCTATTGGTAAGCGGTTTATGGGACCCAGTAATCATGACGTATATTTAAACTGCTAATTTTCAGCTTTATTTGGATGAAACTTTACTTTTATTTTAATCACTTTATCATAGACTAAAAGAAAATAGTAATACCTTTAGGTGTCTGTGGTTTCCCGGTCCTAGTGCGTCCTCCTTCGATGAAGAACTCCAAATTGTTACCGGCCGCTAAACTGTTTAGTATGTATGCCCTGTAAAGAAAATTATACGTTGAGATATCATACAACTAGAAGGGAACTTTTTAAGGGCAGTGTTGACGGGCTAATGGGCCTACCAAACGGACAAACTTCACCTCAGATTTGCCTGTGCAGACCAGTTTAGTATAAGGAAAGAATATCATGTATAAAACTGTACGAGTTTTGACACACGGTGTTCAAACCGGCCTACGCAGGTAAAACTGTGGTGAAGCTTGTGTTTGTGGTAGTCTATTAGTGTTTGCTTTTAATTATGTTTGACCGATAGATCGAACAAGTTTAAAAAGTATGTATAGTTATCGGCACGGATCTTGAACGCTCGGCATCAGAGTGGGGACCGCTTTGCGCATTCCATACAATTGCGAGCCAATCGTCGTCGTTGTTAGATACATGCAGCAAGCGCCGGGAACGAATCACGAGTGACGTCTATGACACGATGGCGTGGCGAGCCAATCACTGACATTCCCCACCCCCGCGTCTCACTTGAAGCCAGCGCGCAAGATCCGTGCCTATAACTAAAACTCTAACGGAAAAAACGGTTTCTTAACTCTCTATCCCCATATAACTGTGATAAAGTTTACATTGGAATGACAACTGTAGCATTCTATTCAGCTTACCTAAGAGCTGACTTGTAGGTGGGATCTCCATGGTATTCCGAGCCTTCCACTCTTCGCCTGATGTAGAACGCGCCACATCCTCGCAGGAACCAACTGAAACAATGTTTTAACACTATTAAACTATGACCAATGACCTGATGAGAGTCGCAGGGATCCGATGGATGCGAGAGGCACAGGACCGTTCGGAACGGAACGGTCTTTCGGTTGAAATGTTACCTGATAATGTCCAAGAAAATCATCATCATCATCATTTCAGCCGATATACGTTCACTGTTGGACATAGGCCTCCCCCAAGCGTCGCCACAACGAACGTTCCTGTGCATAACTTACGTGAAATACAGTAAAGGGAATGTTGAGGTGGGAAGTCATCAAATACCTTCACCTGCTCTAGTGTGGAGTTAGAGGGAGTGTCAGACTTTTACTGACTAAAACCCACCCCTATGTTCTTTGTTGAGTTGCGTTCCAGGATCCCGTGTTTTCCTTTCAGAAGCGAGCCCATGGCCCCAGTAGGCTTCAATCCTTCTGGGCCACTACGGTTTTGCTGACAAATCTTTGAGGTGCTCGTAGAACACTACGCGCTGTCGACGACTCGGTTACAGCTTAAAGTTGGCAACTCTAATCAAAGGCAAATTTAAGGGGGGTATACAAAAATACTTCCCCCAGACGGTATTTTTGTGTACCATCAAAGAAAATCAAATTATCAGAGTTGTGAAAATATGAGTATTTATAACAGTTATTGTTGATTTTTTTGCCTGTCAGCCCCTTGTGCCCCTTCCCCAGAAAAAAATCCTGGATCAGTCTTGACTCCAATAAAATTGGAAAAAAAGATAAACCACAAGCTACGAGTATAACACTCACCCGAAGAAAGGTATCCTCATATTATCGCCGGCAGCGACCAGAGGCGGCCTGAGGCCCGTGAGGTAGAGCGCGAAGGTCATGAGGATGTAGTCGAAGTGCGAGCGGTGCAGCGGCACGAAGACCAGCGGCAGGCCGGCTGCGTTGGCCTTGCGCAGCCGCTCCACGCTCGCCACGCGCGTGCCGCAGCCGCCGCCCGCCACGCGCCGCACGGCTTTGTGACATACCCACGCTACGAATCTGAACACAAAATAACAAGACAATCAAATAACACTCTCGGGAATATACGGTAGATGTGTATACTAGACCCTTTTAAACCTGACAGTCTGACACACAAACACACACACTTTGACTGATCTCTCCCGCTCTGTTATCAGTCTTTTAATGACTAAAACCCACTCCATTGTTCTTCGTTCCAGGGCCCCGGGGTTCTCTTTCGCACAACCTAGGCTTCGACTTTGCTAGGCCCCTACCAACCCTGCTGGGCTCATATAGACACACTGCGGTTAAACTCATAACTAGGGCTAGAATAGCCACTTATTGAGTCCTATTAAACGCAAAGCCACCTAGCGGCAACCTAAGGTGAAGAGCTTGACATCTACCGGAGGGACTGGCCGGCAATAGCTGAGGACAGACGTGTGTTGAAAAGGGAGAGGGAGGCTTTTGCCTGGCAGTGGGACATAATAGGCTAACAACAACGACCTTACAGGCACTAGACATCTAATACCAGGCGACGCATTTCTTTCAACACATATGGCTTTTAGATCTGATGTAGGTAGCCACAGAATAATTTCCACAAAGTCTCGACTAATCACAACTTAGTACCCCGCTCCCCCATACCAAACAGAACGCGGTGCCCCGCTCCCCCGTACCATCGCGGTAATTTCTGCCTGATCACTAAAAAAATTTTCGCATGAATCCTGCGGCGTAAGCCAAACCAAACCCTTAGAAGTTTTCGTTTCGAGTGCAAGCAAAAATGAACTTAGTGGTGGTCAGGCGGAAGTGTCGTTGATGGGACCTCGGCTAGTCGACAGAATTGTTTAGGTGCGCTAGTTTAAGCATGAGGCGTCTAGTGGCTGTAAGGTCGTTGGCTAACAACAACAAAAGGAGATAGGCATGAGGGTTTAAGTCTTAACCGACAACAGTGGTTCTAAATTTGGAGGTGTGCGGAACAGAGAGTAAAGTCCCACATGCCTCCGTTGGAAAGGGAGGATCCTCCGACCAGACAGGTGTTATGTCTGGTGGGCAACTGCCCGATAGTTTATTTCGGGCTGTCGTATATATTCAAATCGCGCGGAGAACTTTGATTGCGCGACACAGGATTTCGTATTTTTGAAGTTTCTTATATGGCGCCATAGATGTCGATACAAGGGCAATCTATCAGAGCGTGCCATTTTGATTAAAAAACGAATATTGGATGTATTTCTGCGACTCTATTCCACCTGCTGCCTCTTTTAGAAGTGGCAGCAAGTGGGAGAGGAGTGCATCTTTCACTATCTTCAACCAATGACAGTAGTTCTAAGCTTACTTGAGCACGTTATTAGACATGGCCGAGCTGATGTCCTGCACCACCTTCATGGCGCGCGCTTCCACGCGCTGTCGTATGCTGTCCTGCTGCACGTCCACTTGGCCCTTCTCAGTAGCTTTGCGTAGCTCGTCTTCTGTTGCTTCGTCGATGGCGCGCTGAAAGCTCTCGTCTTTTACCACCTGGAATGATTGGAGATATATTTATTTATTATTTGTGGTAGATTTATTACGTTGGTGGTCTGAAAATCTTTCGACATAACAAAGATAGAAGACATTTTTTCTAACAATTTATTTTTCTTTTTTGTGTTTACTTTACAAGGTGGACCGATGACCTGGTCAGAGTCGCGGGAATCCGATGGATGCGTGCGGCACAGGACCGGTCGTTGTGGCGACGCTTGGGGGAGGTTTATGTCCAACAGTGGACGTCTTTCGGCTAATATGATGGTGATGATACTTTATGGTTCGCTAAAACGGGTGAAGAAGCATAAAAATATTATTATTAATGCTAGTTGTGGCAACCTGCACTGGGCCAGCGTGGTGGATTACGGCGCATTCCCTCTCCTAGAGAGGAGGCCCAAGTCCAAGCAGTGGGAACATTAAAAAGCTGATTATGCTTATGCATAGGCATAGTAGCACAGCTAGTTGGGACTTGTGGTATTATGTTTAAGTACCTTTTTTACCGACTTCAAAAAGGAAAAGGTTTTGGAGGTAGGCGGACAGAGTGTAAAGTCCCGCAAACCTCCGTTGAAAAGGGAGGATCCTCCGACCAGACAGGTGTTATGGTCTGGTGGGCGACTGCCCGATTGATGATTTCGGGCTGTCATATATGTTCAAATCGCGCGGAGAACTTTGATTGCGCGATGCAGGATTTCGTACTTTCTTCGTAGTTCTTATGTGGCGCCATAGATGTCGCTACATCACTCCCCTCCGGAGATCGGAGATCGATGGTTCTTGATGCGCGCCAGGCCAGCGTAGGTTGGTTCCAGTGGGTCGGAACCGATGCCGCATAGTTCTCGGTGAGTCGGAACTGTCTGCGGTAATGCCCCAGTGAGCCGGGGTGTTGCTATTCCAGTGAGTCGGGATAATGCCCCAGTGAGTCGGGGTGATGATGTCCCAGTGAGTCGGGATGATGATGTCCCAGTGAGTCGGGATGATGATGTCCCAGTGATTCGGGGTGTTGCTATCCCAGTGAGTCGGGATGATGCCCCAGTGAGTCGGGGTGATGATGTCCCAGTGAGTCGGGATGATGCCCCAGTGAGTCGGGGTGATGATGACGTCACGAAGTAGTAGCTGCACGAAGGCTGCGCTGACGTTCTTTGTCGAGGGTCACCAGTTTGGAGGTAGGCGGACAGAGTGTAAAGTCCCGCAAACCTCCGTTGAAAAGGGAGGATCCTCCGACCAGACAGGTGTTATGGTCTGGTGGGCGACTGCCCGATTGATGATTTCGGGCTGTCATATATGTTCAAATCGCGCGGAGAACTTTGATTGCGCGATGCAGAATTTCGTACTTTCTTCGTAGTTCTTATGTGGCGCCATAGATGTCGCTACAAGGTTATAAATATCAATTCGTCAATTTTTTTTTATGTACCTATGTAATGTTCTACTAGTAAATACCTGAACTGGTATTTTTTTTTGTTTGTTACGGAATGTTTCCGAGGTGATCACCAAGTCAGGTGATGGGATCCAGGAAATTGGAGAAATGACGAGGGAACTCTTCTAATTTTATAGGTACACTTGTGACGGTTATTTAGTTTTCTCACTATACCTAGAATTTGCACCCCCCTTAATTCATTAAATCCCAAGCAAACCCCGGCCGTTCGCTCTCCCATTGTCTTTCTATTGTGTCTCTAATTACGGTATTCTAAAGGTCTGTTATTTCGGCAAAATGCTTTAGAACCAACATCAAACATGCTCAGATACACTTCAGCCTATTGTAAATTCAAACAAAGATCTTACCTTACAGCCACTAGACGCACCAAAACCATTCTGTTAACTAGACGAGGTACGGGGAAGCAGGGTACTGCGTTCTGATTGGTCGAGACTATTTGGAAATGATTCTGTGGCAACCTACATCAGATCTATAAGTCATATGTATTGACAGGCATGCGTCGCCTGTTATTGGAAGTCTAGTGGCTGTAAGGTCGTTGATCTTGACAAAACTAATCAAATTATTCAAAACATCAGCAACTCACATTAGGAACAACATCCTTATAGTCATAACTGAACAGATTACAGCACTGTGCCAGGTCGCAGAGGTAGCGGGACACCACGCCGCCGTTCGCGAAGTTCTGACGACCGATATCCAGGATATTGATCACCGCGCCCGTGTCCTTGGCCTTGGGTTCCTGCCATGATTCCTGGGAACAAACGAGAGGATACGTTAGTATAAACGACATGACATATTTTTTCTCTTCTAGGTTCTTACTCCTTACTGTAACCGTATGACGTCTTAAACCGGGTCCGCTGCGCCAATTTTCTAACAAAACATGTTATTAAAACATGTTACCCATTCGTCTTGGCAAACAAAAACTGTTAGGCCACGCACCTATTCGGTTAGCAAACAATGTTATTCTGTTAGCAAACACGAAAACACGGCGCAGCGGACCTGGCTTTAAACTATCATTTGATTCTGGTGTTAGAAAAAGACGGAGCTAAACAGCAGAAATATCACTATCCCTTTCTCAATACGGGTTTTTTTATGGCAGTGGCATTTCGTAGTATTCTTTCTGTAGTCTGTGTCAAGAAATGTATTTCAAAGACATGGGCAGAGTTTGAGAGGTGTACAGGACACCACATTTCTTTGGGTGAGTTCCACGTACTCACTCATATTTTGTAAAAAAGTTTGTTTTTAATAAGTACCTCGTGATGGAGTAAAAAAAAATCTTCTTCTTCTTCCTGCCCTTATCCCATATTACTTGGGGTCGGCGCAACACGTTTTCTTCTTCCATTCTGTCCTGTCACCCGTCAAACTATCACTAACTCCCTTTTCTTTCATATCACTTCTCACACAATCCATCCATCTTTTTTTCGGCCTTCCTCTCCCTCTCCATCCATCTACATGTATACTCAGAACTCTTTTAGTAATATGCGCTTCATCCCTTCGCTTCACATGACCATACCAAGACAACCGATTACCTTTCAACTTTTCAGTCACTGGCGCCACTTTCAAACTTCCTCTAATATACTCATTTCCCACTTTATCCATTCTCGTCACACCACACATCCATCTCAACATTCTCATCTCCGCAACATGCAATCTTTTTTCATCCTTCTTTTTCACAGCCCAACATTCTGATCCATACAGTATGACAGGTCTTATGACGGACTTGTAAATTTTACCCTTCAACTTGAGGGGCATGCGTGGGTCACAAGTTGTTCCCGTGACCTGTCGCCATTTCATCCATCCTGCGTTGATCCGACGTGTTACGTCTCGGTCTACCTCACCATCCCCTTGGACGAGTGACCCGAGGTACCGAAAGTCGGAACAGATTGGTATGGGCGTTCCGGCGAGAGCTAAAGGCACAGGGTTGGAGAGACCGCCGAAGTCGCAGAACAAGTACTCCGTTTTTGTTCTACTTACTTTCAGGCCAACACTCTCCAGTCTGTGCCACCACACCTCCAATCTGTTTTGGACCTCTAGGCCACTCTCGGCAACCAGCACAATGTCATCGGCAAACAGCATACACCAGGGAGCCTCCTCCTGAATGTCCGACGTCAGAGCGTCCATTATCATCAGGAAGAGATAAGGGCTGAGAGCCGATCCCTGATGTAAGCCGACAGCCACATTGAAATTTCCAGTGGTGCCCACTGTTGACCGGACTTGCGTACTACATCGACTGTACATCGCTCGGATCAACTGCACATACTTCCCAGGCACACCTTTCTCCTTAAGGGCCCACCACAGAACCTCTCGAGGTACCCGGTCGTATGCCTTTTCGAGGTCAACGAATACCATGTGCAAGTTTTTATGTGCACCTCTGTATTTCTCGCACAGCTGGCGTATAGCAAAAATGGCATCCGTCGTACCCCGACCAGGCATAAAACCGAATTGGTTCTGTGAAATTTCACTCTCTTCTCTCATTCGCCTTTCAATAACTTTCTCCCAGGCTTTCATAGTATGTGACATTAGCTTTATTCCTCTATAATTGTTGCACTCAAGCACATCACCTTTGTTTTTAAAAATGGGCACCAAAGAACTGCTGCACCACTCATCAGGTAAGTATGGAGTAAAAAAAAATCACAAAGTTAAATACCAAGTTTCGGTAGTTTTTAATTTTTGTACTGGCAACATAGAAATTTGCGTGGTAACATTCTAGCTGTCGCGTTAATTTTATTATGTTGGCACAACTCATACACGTTTGCGCGCCAAAATAATCTCAGTGAGTGATAAAGAAATAGAATATCTCAGAGAATCATCAAGTATAGTCTCGTGTTATTTATCAGATCGTAAATTGTTTTGTTTATGAAGAATTTCTCTTTTATTATATGGTACGACACAATTTCTAATAAACTGAAGTGCACCAATGCTTTCATTAGATCTTATAGAAATACGAGACGAATTTCTGGAATTTTTGTACGTACAATATTCTTTATTAAATAATAATCAAACAAGAAAATTGATCGATACGTTCAAAGAAAATTAGATCTTAACGCCAAATAGTCTAAAACACATAAAAGTACAAAAAGGTGTATGGAGCACGCGATAAGATATAGGTATGACTGGCCTGTTTTTTAATAAGTAAAATAAAAAAGCATTTTTAATTATTGGGCTGCAGCGTTGTTCAAAGGAGTTACCACGGCCTTGGATGGCAAAAGAGCAACACTATGTTTGAGGCTGAAAATGGGAGAGCAAGTGAAGGAACATAGGTGTGTGTTTTAGTCAGTAAAAGTCTGACACGCCCCCTGCTTCGGTCTAGAGCGGGAAAAGTCATTACATAATTTCCCACCTTAAAACAAGGCTGGTATAATTAGTAATGTTAGATTCATGAACATCAGCTGTAAAGTGCCACGCTCTTCCACTTGACTAAGCACTTGTTGTTACCTAAGTTGGTTGGCGTTACACAAATACGGCATTGCCAATAGCATTGCAGTTTAGATGCCAAATGCGCCTATAAAATACTGATTTATGAGTAAACACGTTTGTTATTGTTACGTTGGGAACTGTCTACTGTGGGTTAGTCACTTAGTCACCATGCTAGTAATTTCCACTGTCAGCTATCAGATAATATCCTGGGATGCAGGATTATTCCTAAGAACTACCGCGGTGCGTTCCAAAATGCTTCTTGCAGAGGTGGATTTTAGTCAGTGAACGCCTGACATCACCCAGAACGGGAGGAGATATTGGTTATTTTAGTTATTAGTTATTTTAGTTATACAGATTAGATAGTAGACATTAGGGTAGGTATACCCTAATGTCTACTATCTAATCTGTAACAATATATTGTTAAAACGCGCTAATCTCTGAAATTACTAGTCGGATTGGAAAAAATCTTACTGTATAGGATAGCTACGTTCATGGCGAATAGTATACGCTATATAACACCATGCTACGACCTACGGAAGAGGAGCAGTAGCTGTTCGCCAGACACAACTAGTTAAATAATATTTATGATAGCTATATGTAGTGATATTTTTTTAACAATACAGTTTCATAAGCATAATATGTTAGCTACTAGTATGAAGATATTTATACTCGCTAGAGTTGTCTCATGAATGTGCTTGCTTGTAATTGAAACTATGTTGTATTCTGTTTTTTTTTTTTAAATATTACAAATCCACCATACACCTCTCTTAACCCTACATTTGAAGAAGCTCGAATACGTTTTTTGTTAATGTTGTAAAGAGGTTTATCTCAAATCGCCTGGTGCTGAATATTTGGCCAATCAGTGGCGCCAAATACCTTGACAATACTCAGAACAATGTTTCGTGATTTTAGTATTTATCTAATTTTATAAAGAGAAACTTTAACCTTGGAAATAAATCGCCGGAAACAAATTGTTGACTTTGCAGAGTTATATTTTATAGTTAATTCACAGTATTTAAATTAATTCACAGCCCGAATATTCCCATTCGGCACGCAGTGCGAGTGCGGTGCTGACTAGACGATGGCCCACTTATTGGAGTGCCCAAAGTGTCCCTACAGCTGCCGCTATAAACGTTAACGTAGTGGCCTACTGGGCCCAAACACTTTGAGGGAAAAGAAAACCATCGATTTGAGAAGAAGAAGCCCAAAATAGTACCGATGCCTACAGTAAAAGTCTGTGGCTCCTCACTTATTTAGTGTGCCAGTAAGTAAATAAGTTATTATAATATGTTAAACAGTTGAACAAACAGTGAATTGTTACGAACAACTTGCAAAGGTCGCCTCGTCACACATTAGCATAGTTTTCGCCACGTTTTGATAAAAAAAAGTAAATTTGTTTCTGACAATGACATAGATTGATAATCTTGAGATATGACAACATGATTGTCAAGTTTTTGTCAAAAAATTAAAAATCACACCATATGGTATCGTTCGAGTAAAGTTATGATAACGTGAGATAAGATTTTAATCTAGCTTTAAACAAACGTGTATTACTTTGATTTAAAGCATACGACTGAAGTAGTAAATTATTAAACCAAGCGAGGACTAAAAACGACTAAAACCCGACTACAGAAATTATTATTCTTAATTAAAATGAAAAATATGTTTCATTATGAAGTTTTGTAATCCTATTTGAATTTTTTGAATTTGATATTCTATTGGATAGGTTATGTTAAAAAATAAATATTACCGACCTCCAATTTAGCGCCAAAAATCCGCCATTTTCTGTCTTTTTTAAAGTCCTAAGTCAGTAGGACACTTGGGTTTTTGAGACGAATTTAACAAAATTTTAAACTTTTCAAAATCATCCTGTCGATGCCGTTTGGAAGACACGAGGGACAAGATACACGCGAAAAACATAACCCTTCGTAGACAGTCGAGTAATAACGAAGTGAAACGTGTCACTATAGCCATACGCTATGGGTTATCGACCTGGCCTTGACTTTTAATTATGTAGAGGCTGAGTGATAGTTGCAAATTGTCGAATCAACAAGTTTTTTTGCGGCTTTGAAAAAATGTGTGAGGCCTACGTTAGTAGTGATATAATCAGGAATGTTTACATGGTTTTTATTAATAACTAGTAACCCAGCTTAGCTTTGGTGTAAGAAATCTTCGAATTTCTCAGCTTTTATTTACTATAATATACATTTATTACATACACGTAAACCTTCCTCGTAAATTATTCTGTCTATTGGTGAAAACCGCAGAAAAATGGTCCAAATTTTTTATTCAGATTTGCGAACAGACAGACTGTAGTGGTGGAAAATTTTATTTTATACTTAATATGTAAGGAAACTACATAAGAACCGAAATAATATTAAGTACAAAAAAAAAAAACAATTTACAAAAAATAGTCTTTATTACATCATACTGTTCAATATCACGAAAAAGTAACACGTAATGTGAAAACGCGAAATGTCGTAACTGCAAAAATGGTTTAGCCAAAATGACGTATGTACGCTTGTACGGTAAGAGATGCGACACACACAGGAAATAGGGAAATTTTATATTTGTAACGAATGATCAGGTGGTCGGGCAACAAAATTGTTTATCGCGTATATAAATAAACTGAGTGGAAGACAAGTTAAATGTACACGTGTGGGACAGATAAGGACGCATGTGTATAATACGGGATTGAGAACAATAAATACAATTTACTTGACAATAGGTATTGTAATGAAGAGTGCACTTAGTGTACTTGACGAAATGTCTGTAGATTTAAAAGGGTAAAATTACTGTCCAATATCAGACAGTTTGACCACTTTAATTAAAATAATTTTGTATGAACTGTCCCGAGCCCTTGTATTAGGGATCCAATTACATACAATTTAAAAATTATAGTTTAAAATGAACCAAATTCAATTATAAAAGCAGCTGTATTCATCAAGTGTATCTGCACTAAGAGGAAAGACATTCCATTGTCAACGTCAAGATAGACAATTAGGTGTTCAAAGGCGCGGAATTTCGTATAATAATCGAATACAAGGAGGATTCAGGGAGTATCGATAATGAATCGATTGTTTAATCGTATCGCCGCGGAGAGGTCGACGCACTAGCCGCGCGGGCGCCGCGCGCCGGTTGGTCGCCGCGGAGTCACGCCACCGCGCGCCCCGCTTTGTGTTTAAATTTAAAATATAAAGCAGCCATTTTCAAGAGTCACTCGATCAACGATGAATGAATGAACATTGTCAACATTGAAGCTACTTGTTGCCATACTTTTGTTATCTACTTCTTTTATATAAGGTATTCGGTCATTTGTTAGTAGGAGAATATTAAAGGTTATCACCGGTATCTCGCACGACTACGTATGAGTCAGCTGTCTTTTAATAAGACCGTTTATCAATAGCTAGATAGGTACATTGCGCTGCGGAATTCAATTTCAAATTTAACAAAATTGTAAGCATTTGGAATTCCATAGCTTCACGTTTTTAAGCATGTGTTTCTTCAGACGTTGTTTGGTTTAAAACTTGAGAAAAATGATGTCACCTCGTACGAATATTGCAAAAATTAGACTCTCATAGAGATATCAGATCACTCATAGAGATTATCTATGTGATTAAAAATATTTTGAACATTTATATAGTTTGTGTTAGCAATAATCAGGTTACGCCAAAAAACGCGTAAACCCAAAAATAAGGTTTAACTTAAATAGGTAGGTTAACGATGTAGGACAAGAAACTCTTTTTAGCACTGTTCCGGATGTTTTAGTGTATATTTGGCAAAGTAACATATAAAAACATTTAGGAAAGCGTTACGCACATAGCGATTTAAAATAACTTTTTATCCTTTTCCGCATTATATTGAGGTCTAAACGGAATTAAATTGACCAATTCAGCACATAATTTATTATATCTTCACCATAACATATTGTTTTCATTGTTAAATGGATACATCACGATGGATCGTATAGATATCATTTCTACTTAGTAATTTAATACAATACAATAAGACAAGATAAATTATGAAGGTTAATAAAGTCACGTTGAGGCCATAAAGTATGTAGTTGCACTTATACAAGTTATGACAAAAAAAAATATAACAAATATGTTTATTAAAACAATTATGGGTTGCTTGAAATATGAAAGACTACTATGATTACTATGTAGAATTTGTAAAGTTATGTACAATAAAGAATATGAGAATATATAAGAAAGAGTCAGTTATTAAATAGCAGTCACCATTTCAAACGATGATTAACACGAGTTATTAAAAAATAATAAAGTGGAAGCATGCTTGTGTCAAAGAAAAAAAAAAAATTTAAAATATATCATTCGATTTTCAGCAGCCTTTTGGTTTACTTATCTAGTTTTGGAATCAGGGGTTATATTTTTACTGTGACATATTTTGCTGTGTTATTCATGTTTTCAATAGTTTCTAACTATTTATAGTTCTAATAAATAAGAGTATTATACAGCAGCATAAGAAATAAATAAATCTTTTAAAAATCTATGGTTAGCTTAATAGCAGGCCACTAGCCATCAGTAACGTATTACAGTTGGCTAGACTGCTGCTTAATGTATCCCAATCAGGCATATCTATCATATACTGTCCCACTGCTGGGCAAAGGCCTCCCTGCATTTCTTTCATGGTTCCCGGCTCTAAGCCACTTCTACGGATACGTAGATTTTGGAGTTGGTAACTCCAAAATCTACGTATCCTACCTAAATATAAACCTAAATGGTAACGTAAACCTAGATGGTTAGTATATTTCATGTCATCTATTTTTAGTTCTATTTGTAATTTGCAATCATTTCCGTATCAATTAACTTGTACTGTTTCCTCATAGAATTTCCGAGCCATGCAAACCTTCTCAGACATTACCGTCTCCAATAGAAAATAAAAGTAATTAAATTCATTATCTAGGACTAACCTCGGATTAAATGATAGACAGAGGAAACGCTAAGAAGGAAAATTAAGAACAATAGTTCCCAGTATGCAAGCCTTGATGTTAGTTTTGTATAGCATACTGACGAGTTACGACCTCAGTGGAAAAAGTAACATATGTACGAGTAATAGGGACTGATGATAATATAAAATTACAATATATTGTTTTTCTTAGAAAATATCATCTGTTATATCAGCCTTTCTCTGTCTGACATAATCAGCCCTTTAATGTTCTCACTGCTTCCAACTCCTAGATAGGACGTTTACTTAGGTGTCTAAGAGATACAATGCCTTAATTCACTTCGTGAACCCGTGCGTGTTGATGGGTGTCACATGTTCCCAAATTTTTGGTTTTTGAGAGCAGTGACGACGAAATAACTTACGCAAATTAAAACTCTGCCTGATTATGAGGTACTACAAGTCGGGGCCGTTTCTTTGTGCTCTCTTGAAACGTGTACGAGTAGTAAATATGTGGCCATTCGGCGATAACTAAATATTTTAAATTTGTCTCAAGAGTATATAAGATTTTCGCGGACTCTTTTTCTTTCACATAAGTCTATTAAACTTTAAACTCATTCCTTCCCATAACCAAATATCACTTTCGTTGGTCTACTTAAATCTTTGATACACGCTCCATTTGTTCATGTTAGTAGTTTATTATAATAATTATGATTGTGATAAATCATAAACAAATAATGGCAAAAATACTGTTAGAAGAGCACAAAGATGTTGCTTATTTCAAAAGAAATGTTTTCAAGCAGATCAGCGACATAAAAATTGGGTGAGAGATGTAGAGACACTGTAATGTTTGACCAGTCTCAGTATTGACCGGTAATAATCAACGCGTAGTACGATTAACATACGCTTAGACGTTCTCTCTCCATGTACTCGAAGTTATTCCTCGGTATAAGGCTACGACCGTGACCTGACCTTGTCCGCCGGTTACGTGACTCAACGGCGATATCTTCTGAACTTACACCTGCATTAATACTCGATAGTGATTTAATTAGAATGCGTTTATTTCCACTTTGAACTCGATAAGAAACGTGTGATTTATGAAAACGTGATTATAGGTTTTATTTTATTTTTATTGCACGTTATAAAGTTATGTTATTGACTCAAACCTGTCTGAAAGATAAGGCCATTTAAAATAATTGACTTTTTGAAAGTTTTCTTGATAACTTTTTTTATTATTTTTTGTCAGGTGGTCATCTAATGTCTTCTCCGGTTCTTTTGTGCGTGTCAGACTTTTACTGACTAAAACCTAGTCCTGTTCTGTTTTTTGTCTTCGTTCCAGGGCTCCAGGGTACACTTTCGCACAACCCATGGTTGATAACTTATAGCATAATTATGTACTTGTTTGTGCACGATGCACCTGGCGAAATAACAGGTGCAATTTATTTGTAGAACGTCCAGTATTGGACAAGAGTAATATCAGGCAGGAAAAACAGTGTCACAAGGTCGTAAGCGCCTCTGCTTTTTTTTTGTTGATTTACTGGTCTATTCGAAAGACCAAAGTAACTGTATTATGTGTGAAAGATGATTAAGTATTGTTTTAAGGAGTGTGAGATCTATTGAGAAGGCAAGAGTGTATGGCAGAAGATATTTTACGGCAATATCATATAAATTGTCATGGGCTGCGGGATGCAACTGAAGGAATGCTTTTTTCTTCCTCGCGCTCGACGCTCTACTCAGTACCTACACTCAATTTTTTTAAGCGTGGAAAAAGACTAGGGATAAAAATGTTTATACAATAATTTAGGGGTTGAAAAAACAACAGATGTAAATTAAAACACTTAGTTTTAAATAACCCGTGGGCCTACGATGCCTGACAATAAAAGATTTCAATTTTATTTTTATAATAATTGCAACAAAGCGAAGGCCATTCAGACCTGAGAATTTATTTGGTGATTTACAAACCTAGAAAAAAAAATAAACAAAAAGAATTGGCATATATGGAAGAGAGCAATGACAAAAGTTGACATTATTTCGGTATTTCGAGTCGCTATCAATAGGTACGTTTGCGTCAATAACCCGAATAGCTAACCAAATCCTTTAATCCAAGTTCTTAATAATCGTAATCAAAGTAATCCCAGCTTAACACAATGGCTGCAGATATCGTGATAAGTTTGTTTTCACCATACATGTGCATGTTATCTTAAAAACGTCATTCAGGAACGTGAGTTAGGTCTTTGAGGGAGGGCAAATAACTTGACGGGTCATGGGATATCGTAGATGCGTAATTAATAATATATTCTGATGAACATAAATATTTTCTAGTTAAATATACAAACATTAGAAACGACGACGCCTACTACTACAAAATATCGTATATTCGCGACTTAAGACGAAAATATTTTTTTTAACTTTAACGTTTACTGTATTTCTTTTAGTCGACTAATCAGCCTTTTTTAGGAAAAATGGCGTAAGCAACAGTATGCATTTTTTGAGGAAGGGTATTTTTCATTCATACATAGTTAAAAAGTGTTTGGTAATATATCTTTAAGTGAATTGTTAATTTTAACATATTGTAATAAATAATTTTTAATTGAAAAAAAAAAATCCCTTTCAGAAAAATAAAAACGCATACTGTCGCTTACGACATTTTTCCCGAAAGACGCGAAATATTACAGGCTAGGCTAAAGATTTGAACAAAACGACGATTTTAATATATACGTATTTTCACGTTCTATCGTTTACAGTTAGGTCTAGCTATTTTTAAGTCACACTTTCTGAAAAAACGTACGTACTTACGACTATAATAAAAGTATTTTCACTTACGACTTTCTCAAGTTACTTACAAAATGACACTTAAATGACATAATTATTATTGTAAATGAAAATAACACCTCAATGCGTGTTATTGCATTTGCTATTAAACCACTGGTGCATTATGCAATTGGTACATTTCTGTATAGTTTTTGTACCTTTTACATAACATACATGGATAAACTACGTTTGATGAGCAATACATTTTTGCATGTGATCTTTGAATGGTAGATTTTTACACCAGTTTTTGTTTCATTTTTTTTTAAAACGTCAGAAGCTACTACTAGTACATGATCATTTTTGTCCATATTTTTGTGTTTCACTTTTTACGATTTTAATTCGTCGTTTCTTACGGAGAAGAAGCGGAAAGAAAAACCCGCATGTACTCTTGAAAAATACATATATACAATATTGTGTACACTTAAATATTGTTTCACTGAATGGTTTATAAGCTGAATATTGGGTACATTCAATTATTTTTCGCACTCAGCTCTAAGGATCTAACAGTAGTATAAAAATATCTTAATCGGATCACTACTTCTTTTTGTGAAATAATAGTTTAAATTAAAAACCCCGGGTTTTTAAATACGAAACTATTCAACACTGATACAATCCTGAAAAGTTATACCAAAATTGTTACAAAAAAAAAAATGGAATCGCATTTCTATAAGCGCCGTTTTTAGGGTTCCGTAGCCAAATGGCAAAAAACGGAACCCTTATAGATTCGTCATGTCTGTCTGTCCGTCCGTATGTCACAGCCACTTTTTTCCGAAACTATAAGAGCTATACTGTTGAAACTTAGTAAGTAGATGTATTCCGTGAACCGCTTTAAGATTTTTAAACAAAAATAGAAAAAAAGGAATAAATTTTGGGGGTCCCCATACTTGGAACTGAAACTCAAAATTTTTTTTTTTCATCCAACCCATACGTGTGGGGTATCTATGGATAGGTCTTCAAAAATGATATTGAGGTTTCTATTATTATTTTTTTCTAAATTGAATAGTTTACGCGAGAGACACTTCCAAAGTGGTAAAATGTGTGTCCCCCCCCTGTAACTTCTAAAATAAGAGAATGATAAAACTAAAAAAAATATATGATGTACATTACCATGTAAACTACCCACGAAAATTGGGTTGAACGAGATCTAGTAAGTAGTTTTTTTTTAATACGTCATAAATCTGAAAAAAAAATACACTATTATTAAAACATCGATCAAAGTTACAACGAACTACAAGATCTTTTATATTATGTTACTTGCTGCTACGGAACCCTCCATGGGCGAGTTCGACTCGCACTTGGCCGGTTTTTTTTAGATTGTCAGTGGACTTTGCTATTTTAAGTACGAGTAATATCATTTAGGTACAGTTAATTAGATTGTCATTTACGTAATCTCTTATCGCGAGCTCGATAAAAATATAGTAGACTTCGATCCGTTCAATAGCGTACCCTTGAATGTATCTTCTCAGATAGCCTAATAAGTACTTATTTCATGTAATACCTGGCTGACAACAGATTATCTACAATCTGTAAAATTTATAAGTTTGTATGTAGGGGGTAATCTCTGGAAGTACTGGTCGGATTGCTAAAATTTTTTCACCGATAGAAAGCTGCTTTATTCCTGAGTGACATTAGGCTATATTTTATGTACACCGACGAAGTCGCGGGAAAAAGCTAGTCTACACTAATATTATAAAGAGGGAAAATTTGTATTTATGTGTGTATGTTTGTTCACCATTGGAAAGCTACATTCACCCTGAGTAACATAGGCTATATTTATTGTCCGTGCGAAGCCAGGACGGACCGCTAGTAATATTATAAAGAAGTTTTTTTGTTTTTTTTTTGTCCGATACCGAATTTTTTTTAAATTGGTTTCTTTCTCTAGTCTGTCTTAGGTCTTATCTGATACTAGGTTAAAACGAAACATTTTAATTTAAAACATTTTCACAGACATTTTCATACAAAGTATTGTTATTGGCGTGCATCCCAATTCTTTTATTCACTTTACCCTTTTGCGAACAAAGAAAAATACAACAAATCTTCGTATGTTTTAAGATATCCTTTATCGTACAAAGTCACGTGCCAAGGACGAAAAGACCAACGTACATAAATGTAAGTAACAAAGCATTTTGTAAAGGAAACATATTGTTTAATTTACATCTTTGTTTTACACGGAAACACATCCTTTGTGATTAACACGCACTTTTTGTTTTGAAATACTGTATCAATATTACATTAATATTTGTGACAAACTGTGTATCGAATTCGAAGAAATGTGACACTTACCAGCCCGCTCTGGGTGGGCCGGCGTGGTGTATTACGGCCCATTCCCTCTCCTAGAGAGGAGGCCTGAGTCCCAGCAGTGGGAACATTAAAAAGGCTGATGTGTGTCGAATGGATTTCCCAATGGAAAAATATTAACCTTTCAATCGTGTCAACTAGAGACACAATAGAAAGACAATGACAGCGCGAAAACGCCGGCGTTTGCTTGGGGTTTAATAAATTAAAAGTACCACACAATTTTTTTCCCAATGAAATTCATAACGGACTACTCTGGAACACAAAGGGTAACTGAAGGAACACGGTGAGTTTTAGTCAGTACAAATATGACACTCTCGCCCCACCCAGAGCAGGAGAAAATATTTGATAACGAAAAAAATTATTTTGATTTAAAATTAATTACATTCTTCATTCTGTGTGTAAATTAAGTGTTACCTAGTTTATTTCCCCTGCAGTAGTGACTTATTTTAATTTTGTATATAACCGCATTAAGTATAACAGATAGAATAGCAACAGTTATTAACAATACTTTTGCTCGATCAGCGCCGCCTTCGCAAAAGGTATTTCGAAAACTATTATTACCGATTTTAAATCGATATGACACATTTATTATTGGGCTGTATCGAATTGGTTGGCTAAAGTATATAAATTAATGTCACAAAATAGGAATGTTTTAATTTTGAGTTTTAATAACCGTCTAACTACGAAAAACACAACTGTTGACACAATTAACAATTCTTTCTCACAAAAACTTCAAGTTCACAATAACTGGACTCGTTCGAGGCATTTACGCGATTGTCCGAAGTCGCGCGTGCATTGTGACGACACTCATTAAAAAAAAAAACCTTGTCTATACGGGTGGCGTGTTACAACACTACTTACATCTTCGGGTCATGGGATGTGCCTAATTAAGGACGGCGAGAATACACCGAAATGTCCTCATATGGGTACAAAATTTAACAGGTGTTATAAAATACTGTACGTGTTTCATAATGCGTTTTTTTGTTTGCATGTAATTATTTTTATTGACTGCGTAGATGTCTGGAGAACGGAAAGTTTAATAACAGGTACAGCGGGCCCAAAGTAGTACTTATCTTATTTACCAGTGTAAAATAATTTCGGTGGTTAACTCGATATTCCAAGGTCGTAAAAGAGGAATCATTTTCTACACGTGTGTGCTTCCGGACGTCCCCTCATAGCTCATAAACTGCTAGACTGATTTTGACACATCAGTTTTGTCATTTGATCCGTTCAATCATACTGATATCCCGCGTGTCAAGGTCATTTTCCGCACTATTTTTATTGAATTATATACCTACCTATAAATTATGTATTTGGACAAAAATATTCTGTTTGAATCTGAGAGTGAATATATTATTAGAATTCGTCAGCGAAAACTAGGATATTGAACTGAATAGAAGTTTACGATGCTTACAAACGTTCTAAACGCGTAGGTATTCTACAAACTATACACATACAAAGTCATTGTACTCGTCAACAACTAAATTGTGCAAATATCCCTTCATTCTTCATAGCATGTGCCTGAGTGAGGTCAACGTACGAAATCGCGGCAAAGTGGGCGTGTCTGTGCGTAACGGTAATCGAATTATTCATAGACGATCTTGCTAATAAATATTAAAAAACATTATCTTGTGAGCTGTGCATTTATGGAAACCTGTTGAGCCGTAAAGATGTTTTTTTGTGATACTGAAACTATAAAAGTAAAGATGCAAGACAATGGCAAACCTTGCCCCAGGATAACGGTGTGGGCGAAAGATGGCTTAGGTTTGAGAGAGAATGGTTGATGAAGTGGAGCTGGTGGCTAAGTAATACTAATAACAGCCGCACTGGTCGATCTTCAATGATGAGCAACCATTGCCTAAGTTGGTAGATGGATGAGTGACCATCAGAACACAACGAGATTCTTTCTCGCTTCAGAAATAATCTTGTTCATAGTTGGCCACATCAACGGCCATTTAGTCCACCGCTCTTCAACTAACTAAATAGTTCGCTTTTTTAGTTTATCAGCTCTCGTTTTGAACCAAAAAAAAAGGCAGATCGTTCGCACGCATCTATTGTTTGTTATTTAATTTAAAATTTTGCTGTTATTTTTTGCTTTATATAGGTACCTCCTACTTAATTATTTTGTACTCGTAGTAATTTAATAGGTACCGAAATATTTTTGCCTGTGGGGCCGCCCGTTCAATTTACGTAAGTAGATTTTTTGCAAATATTAACTCCCCCCTCCCCGTTTTCAGCAAAAGTAACCAAAGCTCTCTCCCCCTTCCCCCATTCTTACGTAAGCATTGGATAATTGTAAGTCTAATAAAAGAAAAAAACAAACTTCATTTAAAATTTTGACATATTAATTTAAATTAACAGTCCTGAGTCCATGATACACGAATCCATGGCTCTAAATCTTCAACGACATTGGATGTTTGCTGTTCAGTGATGTGTTCTCACTTTCTTGTGATTTTGGAACATCGAGATCATTCTCTTAAAAAACTAAGAAAAATATATACTGCTGACGTAAACACCCCATCCCCCATATCATCAAAAATAAGCAATGCAAAATCCCCCCACGTCCCTATAGTGCTTACGTAATACTTGAATGGCCCCTGTTTTAAAAATGTAAAAATAGATATTAATTACTTCTTAATAAACTTGTAATAAGATAGGGGCTTCGGCCACGTCAACGAAAAAGAAAACATATATATATATAGAAAGGCAAACTAGTCTTACGCATAATGGGTACCTACTTCACGACCTGGGGCCCTCGGTTTGATTCGCGGCTCCGTAGCGAATTAGGTACTTCGTCAGCTCATGATTGGCTAGTTCTATAGACCAGGCAACTGAACGAACGCTAAGATGCGCATGTGCAGTAAGAGCAGCGAGTAAGTAAACGGTAGTAGCGAGTAGCGACAAGACTAGGTTGGGCAACGCCGCGCTGTCGTTCACTCTCACTTCTACAGCTAAGTCGGTCATATCAAATGAACAAACGAACTAAAGAGTGTCGGAGCGCTCCAATAACCTAGTTCAGTCGCGAACTAAATAAGACTAATCGGAGAACACGTCAACGCACGCCGTGGGACCCGGCTGTAATTGGTAGATCTTTGACAGCCTTTATGGATAGTCCAGAAGCCAAGGAATGTGACACTAGTCTTGTTAAGGAGAATCCTATTACTCAGTTACTGGGTCACAGGATTCTCCTAAATATTGATAGACAGTCGCTTCACGTAAAATACTGGTACTCTGCTGGATGCGGTTAGGCATGAGGCCAAACCCAAATTAGTTGGATAAAAGGGAGAAATGATGAAGTAAGAAGAAAGACAGTGGGACCCACTGAAAAAAGCCTGTATTGCTAATCAAGGAGTAGTGACGGAACTTAACATCAAGAGAAGGATACAAAGAATTAGCATTCAACAGTAACAGACATTAAATGGGAGAAGAACTGAAAGAAAACCACAGTTCTTCACTAATCTTTCAACAAAATTACAATAGCAAGATATTTCTAAATTCAATTCAATGAGTCATAATAGTGTTAAGTTTTGAAACAAATGCTAGTGCGTGATTAACACCAACACACGCTCTAAAATTAGATGACATAACATTGTGTAAATGTACTTGAACTCGATATTATATTTTTTGCGGTTGCAAGAGCAACGCGGTAGGTGGAGATGAGAGGAACGATGGATGAACTGTGTGAAAGACGATATGTGCAGAAATGGGGGCAACTACTGAGATAATGACTATTATGGAAGAAAGAGCTCGTGCGTTTAAGCAACGCTTGACGAGTACGATCTATTTTTTTATGATGGATAGGCTCGAGTTTGACCATTAAGTGATGATGTGGCCGGCGATGGAGCACGAAGGTAGGAAATAGGCTGTGCCTACCCCAGTATGGTCTAACGCCCATTTCAGACCCCCACTATCTTTGATAACGACGTTAAAATGCTGATAACTTCACACAAAAATCAGGCAAGGTCAGTAGCCACGTCCTCCCCTCTGCGCGCCAATGATCGGTCTGCAGATAGGAGACCATATTCAAAATATAGAGATTCTTCTGTGCCTTCGACAGCACTTTAAGTCGTTGGTCCCGGCTGACGTTTGTAGTCTGAAGGCAGAATATTTCACACCAGTCTTACGAGGTATGGTGCTACCCTATTATTGGGTTGTGAAGGTCAGACAGAAAGTCTCTTCACGTAACACACTGGTTTCCTGCTACATGCAGGTAGACTGGAAGCTGAACCCAAATCAATTGGGATAAGACGCAGAGAACTGATGATGTGGTGGCTCAATGTAACAAAAGAATTATAAGAAGTGTATTCATAGCTTTTTAATTACCTATGTTGCCTAGTAGCTAGTGTTATATAATAATGACTTAATTAGATTTGATAAGTGAAAACGAGGTCAGGAGATTATCAAATTAGACATACAGTTAGCTGCAATTAAAACATCATTTGATAAGGGAGATGATGCTGCACCAGGTGAGCATTGGTGGCCAAGTGGTAAAAGCCTCGACATAGGAATGTCATGAATTCAATCCCAGGTAGACGCTTTAATTTTTGTAAATTGTTTCATCACTACTGCTCTTAAAACTATGAAGAAAAATATCTCGTGAAGAAACCGGCATGTCCTAGACACAAAAATTTAATCCCATTTCCTCTCCTGCAGAGGAGGCCTGAGTCTCAACAGTGGGAACATTATAAGGCATAATAAATATTTTTTGTTTTGACTTCCTAAGGCTTTCAAATAAACGGATTCTCTGCATTTCCTAACCTTGAGAGACCAATATATTACTTATAAATCGCTATAAGTGAAGCGATCTTCCCTTAAATCCAATTCTTTATTGTGTTTAGGCAATGTATTTTGATTTGAGTTCAAGTAGGTAGTGGTACTTATTAGTATTTGGATATCAGCTGCTGCTAGAGATATCAGAATAACTGAGTTCATTAAGAATCACACTATCCATACATCTTTAGATTGTGATGCTATTATGTTCATGATCAAAGGACCAAAAATGTAATTGCTGAGATACAGAATTCATAACATTAAAAGCAATAACCAAGTTCTTAACTCGAATCCTTGCCCGTAGTTGTTATTCATGTTTATCGTGAAGTTTTATACTAGGCTTTATTTCATTTGGAGTCGGTGATACACGTTTTCATCTTGTTGTTGTATTTTTCTCCTGTCAATCTTCACGTTATTCCTCAATCAATCAGTGTTCGTATTATTAGGTCTTACGTACTACAGGCTAGAAAGTTAAACTAATAGTAGAGCTGTACCTTGACGACTCGTCTTTGGAGTGAAGACGAAGCGGGTCGGGTCTCTCGCATTCACACCACGCACGACCGCTGGGAGTACCGTAAGGTCGGTATTACATTTGTAAATTACAAAGTGTTATACAGAAATGTTGAATGGAAGGTTCACTTTGTGCAACAAATTTAAATTCTATTTCATATTTCTCTTGTCTTTCACCTAATGTCCTAGGCGGATATGAGGTGAAGGAGATAGATATGGATCTTCTCTATTGCTCGCCACTTTATCCGGGCTTAGATCCTGGTCTGCTAATTTGAGTAAGTCAATAATTCTTAAATCTACTCTTTCAATCACGCCAGACCATGGTACAGACTAAACAGATTTGTCTAGAAACATGAAATTTTGCCCAAGGGTCACTTGCATAGAAAAGATAATAAAAGAGGTTAGAAAGGAAATACTTTCCGATTTGTACTTGAACGAGTGTCACCGCTTGTCTCCCACCCTTTAACTCCAGTACAAGCAATAAACCAATACGAACGCGTATTACGCAACTAACAGAACACGCACACTTAGATCGCAAGTTTACTATTGGTTGTGTCAAGAGTATGATCATGATCATATTTTGAGGCCTGCCCCGCCCACAAGGCCATTCTGACCTCTTTTATTTGTTCTGTGGTCACTTGTATAGTCGAGGTTTTGGGCATGCAGAAATGATTTTTAAAAAATAATTCCAGAGGTTAAATAGACGATACAACCTAGTAAAAAAAAACCGTTTTTTGCGATGGGAAATCGTACACGGTTTTTTATGCATAATAAAAGTTGTGGAAACAAACTATGTAACAAAACCACTTACTGCTGTTATGAGAACCAACGATTGTTTACGTTGTACATCGATATTTTGATTATATCGTTTTATGAGAGTCAATTTGCCCAATGTATCTGATGCACCTACATATGCGAGACGCAAAGTTGTGGAGTCATTTGGCGGAGGCCTGCTTGGCTGAAATGATAACATTTCTTTGCCTTTATTCCAATTTATATAAGGTCGATGAGCTTCTTTTTCCATCACACGTGTTTGTTTCTTACTCTTTCACACTCAAACAGATTTGGATGAAAGGTATCAGGATAGCTTATAACCTGTATTTACACATCGGCTATAAATTACAAAAATAAGAAGTACTAATGTCATACGGGCGATACTTAGTGTTTCTATATATTATTCGTCATCTCAGTTCATCTACATATTTCATCATCCCCCTCCTCTTAAAGCCATCTCCGTTCATACTTAAATGTTCCCTTAATTTTATTTCATTCTTCTGGATGACATGCTCACACCATGATAACCGTATAAAACTTTTCAGTCACTGTCATGCTAAAGAGATTTTGATCATGAAGCTTCTGCACATTTTTCTCTTCTGAGCTACATTGCGAAGTTATGCGGTCCCTAGCGAATAAGGACCTCGAAATCAGAGTCATACAAATTATCTAAGCAATGGATCCGTTTTGAACCTTTAATGTTAGCAGGTGGATCAGATTACTACCCGATACTGAACCGCATATTGCAAAAAACCGTAAGAACATTTGAATTTTGCTACCCTGGAGTGTTCACATTTAACAACTTAAGAATTGATGCCGAGTTGCTAGCCTGTCGGTTTTGTAACGTTTACATCTAGGAGAGTGTGTATCGGTAATGCACAATTTAATTCCTTCAAGCCGGAACGGGCTTCGGACATAATCAGACCACCAGACATACGGCTATGCGCCAGCCGTACATGGTGGACATAGCACACATACGCAAGAAACATTTTTCGAACGCATTTATTATGTGTACAGCCATAGATTAGGTCAGCTATGGAGTGGAATTCTCTGCCAACCTAGTGATTTTTAAGTCAAGAGTGAATAGATTACTTCTAGGCAAGCGAGCTGCATCGTCGAACACATCATCGCTTACCATCAGGTGAGATAGTGATCAAACGCGAGCGAATAATAAAAGAAACTTAACTGATGAAAAGTGAACTTTAAGGAAAAATAAGCACGATGATATGTTATATTTCCGCTTCAATCGGTTCGTTTGCAATTTCACTGTTTAGAAAACTTATCTATAACCTCAATTTCATTACTGCCATAATATATATATTAGAGGCAGAGTCGATATTAGACGTTGTAAAATGCGGTTACGCCAATTGCTTCGGCTTATGATTAGTTCATGTAGTTTGAATACTATGAACATTAGAAACTATGACTCACACTGTCACACACATATGACTTGTTCTTTATTATGTATTTGTATTATGCAAAGATCTTTTAGTTTTTTCTTAAACGTGTTAAACGTGTGTATGTAAATTGAAGGATATGTCAGGGACATTTTTTAATCAATTGCTGTTTTATCAAATCCCTGCTCTCCGCATCTTTCGCTCTGGTTTGAGCGAGAGAGGCTGAGACGCAAAACGTCTATTTCATAAAATGTCTTTTGGTCCTAAAACGCCTCATTCGCAAAATGACTCCTTCTTACAATGCCATTTTAAAAACGTGTAAATCTTTATTCCGAATTGGAAAAAAAAAACTTTTCTAAACCTGACTGAAGTTACTAAAGTGACATTTTGCGAAAGAAACATTATGCGTAAGCGACATTATGAGAAAACAGACAATTTTACGACCAGAGGGACCTACCACGAGCTCTTAACGCGATCCATTTGACGACATAAACCGAACTGTTAAAGAGATGAGCTATATAAGGGTGTATAGATTCATCCCTCTTTTTCGCTTGAACGGCTGTTATTTCAACAAGTTATGGTAAGGCCCCTGTAGACATTTTGCGAAAGAGACGTTTTAGGCCTAAGCCGCGAGAGGGAGTGTTAGACGTTTTTCGATGGGAAAAATCATCTTATGACAACCCCCGCTCTTGGGCGGAGCGGGAGATAGTGTCAGACTCTTACTGACTAAAAAACCCATCCCGTTCCTTCAAGCCTTCATACCGGGGCTCGAGCACCCTTTCGGTTAACCCTGGCCCCAGTAGGCTTCGACCCGGCTGGGCCCCTGCTGTTGCTGACAACTCCTTGAGTTACGGACGTTACTGACTAGGCCTAAGCCGCGAGAGGGTGTTTGACGTTACTGACTAAGCCTAAGCCCTGCCTAATACAATTGGGAACAAATCGTTATGACGTTGTAAAAAAAATCGAGGACGCGATACAATGTGGAACAATAAGAGAGATATTTAATAGCATGATGTCAATGACCGTTAACAATAACATTATCTCTGATAAGATAAATATTATGCCTACTGTTAAATGAAAGATATTCAATAAACAACTAGGAGAAAAAGCAAAGATCAGTTGGATAGTAAACACAGGTCTAGTACATGGAGTGGTAACGGCAACGTTGCGGGTGATTGTACTACTTATGGTTTTAATAGACCAGGGTATCGATATGGCAGACTGCCAAAAACTTTAGCTGTTATGTTTACCGATTTTGGTTTATCAAGTGATCGCTATAGGCGTTGAAAAATTTGCCATACTTGACACTTTTACAGCCATAGATGAAGTACAGCTAAGGAGTGAAATTCCCTGCCAACCTAGGGGTTTTTAGCCAAGAGTGAATAGGTTACTTTTAGGCAAGCGTGCTCCAAGAAGCGTGCGTGGCGAGCGTGCGTGTATTTATTTTTTGTGTACAATAAAGTATAATGTCTATCTATCTATCTCCTTCGTCGAACACATCATCGCTTGCCATCAGTAGGTACCTCTACCATGAGTTTAAAGCAGTAGTATTTGTCGATACTCGATACCGACTACGTAAATATTTTGTATGGCAAATTTTGGTTCCGTAAGTGACCGCATCCTCGGAATTTACTGTCCCGAGACAATATCCAACGTAGAGCTGGATTGGCCACACGCTCCGAAGGAATTCCGATCACATACCCAAGCAAGCGTTGGACTGGAATCCGCAAGGAAAAAGAACGCGTGGCCGTCCCCGTCAGACCTGGCGTCGCACCGTGTTGGCGGAAGCAGCGAGCATCGGAATGACGTGGAGCGAGGTGAAGCGTGAAGCTCAGGACCGTTCGCGATGGAGGATTACTGTGGACGCCCTCTGCCCCATCTAGGGGACATAGGACATTAAGTCAAGTAAGTAAGTCAAGTGACCGCTAGAGGCGCTGTAAAATTTGCCATACAAAATATTTACGTAGTCGGTATCGAGTATCGACAAATACTATTGCTTTAAACTCATGGTAGAGGTACAGGTGAGATAGTGCAGACTGCCAAAAACTATAGCTGTTATGTTTACTGATTTCGGTTCAGCAAGTGACCGCCATAAGCGTTAAAAAATTTGCCATAACTACAAAAAATTACGGCGTCATAAGTTGTTTTAGTGTAGAATATTGAATCAATAGACAAAGAGCGAATATATTGCCGCGCATAAACAAAACGGATGTGCCAGTTAGGACCCGTTATCACTTATCAGAAATTATGATTATCATGAAATATAGCCTTGATCATATAGGACTGTGATATCTAAGGGGAACGCATGAAAAAAGCACTTGTTATGCAGACTGCTCGATCGAATATGCCTGTGATCGAAGGTTGTGAAAAAATAATATGATAAAAAATATAATTGAAGTGTTTGTTTGTAATATATATAAGTTTTCAATGAAAATCATTTTTTCATAGCAAGTTTTTATAGTGCAGTATATCTATATAATTAATACTCGTCAAGACGAATCATACGAACCCAAACTGGAAGAGGTTATGTCGTTAAACTACCGAGTTCCTACGGCCACCTTCCAGTTCTATCATCAGATCAGCTTCATGTCATAATAATTTTTAACCGACTTCTAAAAAAGGAGGAGGTTCTCAATTCGGATGTTTGTATTTTTTTTTTTTTTTTTTATGTATGTTCGGGCATAACTCCGTCGCTTGCCGACCGATTTGAAAAATTATTTTTTTGTTGGAAAGGGTATACTTCCCAAATGGTCCCATAGTCATCAAGTCGGGATCTGATGATGGAATCTTGGCTAAATCGAGGGAACTCCTCAAATATTATAGGCAACTATATAGTCATTTTGATATTTTCATTAAGGAATTAAGCATTCACAGTCAAAAAGTGACATTTGATAAGGTGGAACTGGTTAAGAAGACCAGAAATTGCCAATGGAACTTCATACTCAAACAAATATCACAATGAAAATAGTTAAGCGACTATGACAATACAAATAAATGAATAGTTCTGAATAGTTATGTTGAAAATGGTATCATCGAAGTAACCTGATGATAGTGATGGAGCTGGAAGATAGGCACCGGAACTCCGTAATTAATCAATGTATCCTACCCGTGTTTGGGCTTATTAGAAATGTCATGAGATGCACTTTGGCTATAAGGTACTATCGAAAAGATCTGATGATGGAGCCGGAAGGTGGAAGGTAGACACGGGAACTTCATATGAAAATGATGTATTCTAGCAGGGTTTGAGTTACTTAATTGGAATTGACATGAGAAAAAAGTACTCTGGCTGTAAGTGTATTGCAACTAAAAAGTATGAAATAAAAAAACTTTTTATAAAAAAAATATAACCGACTTCACTAAAAAAACACTAAAATGATCAAAATAATTTTAATTTCGGAAGTCGGTGTTAAATAAGGAACAAACAATAATGAAAAACACCGACTTCCGAAATTAAAATTATTTTGATCATTTTAGTGTTTTTTTAGTGAAGTCGGTTATATTTTTTTTATAAAAAGTTTTTTGTATTGTCATCTGATTTACACATGCACGCAAAATTTCAGCTCAATCGGTAACCGGGAAGTGGATCAAGTTTAATTTGCAAGATTTGATTATAGACAAACATCGGGACAGGTGAAACTAAATAAAAGCTTGTAAAATATTTCAAACAAACACTTCAACTATAGCTTACGGGAAATAGAGAAGAAGAAGATAGACACCCTAGAGATGTGGTGCTGGAGAAGAATGCTCGGAGTATCGTGGTCTGAATTCCGTACCAACGAGTCTATACTTCGAGAACTCGGTATCAAGCAGCGTTTATCCTCTTTGGTATATCACCATTTTTGATCACGTATGCCGCTGAGAGGAAGTGGCTATTGAGCGACTTGTGGTCCAGGAAAAGGTTCAGGGAGGCCACAAAAAAGATCGCCTATAAGTTGGACTGACCAGATATAGGCGGCAGTAAATGGCTCATCATCAATGCACGAATGCACGAGAAAGGCAGCCATCAGAGAGGAGTGGCGGCGTGTTGTGAAGCTTGCCAACCAACACTTCATGTAATGACCACGACCACTCCGTCAAGAGTGATACCGACAACTAAGAAGAATATGCTAATATTTGCTGTTTTTTTTTTACAATCAATCTCCATTTTAAATTTTCGCACGTAGAAAAAGATATCTTTACTATCCTTACTTATTCATGTACGTACTTAAATTGTAATCTAATCGTTGAACCACATTCGGTAAACAATCTATTTTATTTTTACCTACATAATAATCTAGATTAAAAACATTAATCCCTTTGATAACATTATTGTTACATCCTATTTGGTAGCTAATGAGATATCTAAGCGCACGGCCGTGCGCAGGCCAAGTTCCAGCAACAGGCCGCGCGCATGCCGTGCACTATTTTAATATCTTACTGGCCAAACCTGAATTTAGGATGAACCCCCGATATTAGTCCAAGAGCGACGGAATTTTAGGGCACCCCGACACTGATAGCTTCGGTTAGAAGGCTAAGGTGGGAGCGAAACGGAGCTCCCGCTTTAGACTTTGTGGTTATTTTTTTTTTATAACAACCCAGGAGCTCCGCGCGTGCAGGGAGGACTGGTTTGGCCTAAGCGAAACTTGTTCATCTTACAATCATATACATCCTAAAATCAAGTTTGGCAGGTAACATATCATAATCTAGTACCCATTTGTTATTGTTATTTTATCGCACTAATAATAAAAAGGTGAAATTAGTATGCTTGTTACTCCTTCATGCTCAAACGGATTTGGATGCACATGGGTAAACCATAATATCCTGTAATGGCACATGGGATACTTTTTTATCCTGAGAGTATGTTAGAATGGGATAATTTTCTACATTCACGCGGACTAAGCCGCTGTCAGGAGAAACTAGTACAAATACCGGCACGAATCTTAAGCGCTCATCGAAAGAGTGAGGATCAATTTGCGCATCGTACACATCGTCGAGCCAATCACTGTAACTACAAAGATGTACTCCCAGCTCCCGCGTCTCACTTCAATCCATTAAAGAGACCCAATACTTCACTTCTCATTCAAGTCTGCACGATTTCAAATTCAAGTCAGCGCTCAGTCAAGATCCGTGCCGGTATTTGTACTTATTACATAAATTCGAGTATAACCTTTGTATCAAGTCATTGTTTTATCTTGAGGTTATCACTAAGCGACATGTAGGTATTAATTATAATGGATGCCTTATGATAAAAATGATATGAACAGGAATTAAGATCTTAATCTTAATTCCTGTTCATATCACTTATTACGGCATTTCAGGACAAAGTCAAGCATGATTCTTGATTTTAATGAATAAAATCTATTCATGACTTATCATCATTCTAGAATAAAGACCCCCCTTCTTTTTTACGTATTTAATCTTGTTTTTAAAACTTATAATCTTTTGTATCTTCGAAAATTTATAATTAGGCACATTTTTAGTTATCTCTATGGAAACGTTTTAATTTTGATACGTACGTAAGTTGTATAGAATTCATGTCATTGTTTGATTGATTTTTTATTTGTATAGGTAGATAAATTCATGAATCACACATTGTGTAAAACAAAAACATGTAAAAAATGACTGTACGGTACAGATAATACATACAGGTACATTTGTACCCAAAACAATATAAATAGTTTTTTTGATCTGGTAGGTACACAATTTTTTTTCTTAATCACGGATAATTAAGAAAAACTTTTTTTTTTTCTAAAATCGTAATGACCAAAGTAATTATATCACGTATGCATAGAAAAACTAACTAGCACCTCTAAAGCCTTAAACTGGAGTCACTGACCTACGCCGCAGCCGATCATTGGCGAATCGTAGGCAAGCTTATGAAGGAAGTATTAGGCAAACATCGGTTAAAACGTACTACGTTATTACCGATGTTTGCCGCTAGATTATTTTTGCATTTTTAAATCAATTTTAAATACATACGCAGAAAGCACAAAAGTCATTGAACGTTTAGGTCGCCCAAAAGAGGTCGTCACGCCAGAATTTGTCCAAGATATTGGACGATAAGAGAATGAAAGTGCGTGAGATGGCTAAGGCTGTAGATATTTCAAGTGTGCGGGTTCATAATGAACCCTTCATCACAATTTACATAAATATTTGGAAATGCAAAAACTTCACACGCAATCGATGCAGCGATTGCTCAACGTCGACCATACACACACACGCAACTACATATGTGACATCTTAAAAAGAGTGTTTGGGCAGTTTGGTGCAGCACCAAACTGCCGTCCGCAATCCAAACAAATTTTTACCTACATAGTTTCGTAACTGTTAACGAGACATGGATCTATCAAACCAGAGACCAAGGAACACTCAAGACTGGATTTCTACTGGTGAAAGTGCACCAAAGAAAGCAAACAAGGTTATGGTCATTCTCTGGGACACACACGGCACTGGGACATTCACATCGGCTACGCTGAAAAGGATATAACGATCAACGGCGAATATTATTCAGAGTTTTAGCACAGATTCGATATTGATTTTAAGAAAAAAATACAACATTGCCGAAGAATAGAGTGTTCCTGCATCGGGTGTACACGTCTGAAGTCACTATAGCAAAAATCCAGCATATTCTCCAGACCTAACCTCTAACGACTCTATCCTGTTTCCAAATCTGATCAAATGGAAGGTAATTTGGGTTTAATAAAGAGGTCATAATTTAATCACACCTATTTTGAGGGCCTTGAGAAAACTTATTAATTTGATAGAATAAAAAATATTGGAACAGGCCTAAATGTTTTAGCTAAAAGGAGACTACATTGAGAAATATAACACTTTATCGATACAGTTTATGATATTTTTCATCAAAGTGCTCTCAGACCTAAGGATACAGTTAAAAAGTTGCACTGTCCCGCTAACAACATACAATTTTACTAACACTTACTTCATAAAGGACTGATCCAAAAGAATCAAAAGAACGTCCGCTGAAATCACCAGTGACCGAATTTGGGCACTGTGCAGTAATCGAATTGCATTTAGTTCGTCATCAAGTGAATCCTTTTAAGAGATGACGTAACCTTTTCAGTTACTTATCGCCCACGACTTTCTCTTCCGACCATAACAAGTAATGTCAATGACTGGTAGTCAGTGTAGAACTGTTCAAGCGTGTCGTCAACAGTTTAGCTGAAAGAGGTCCATTACTGAACGTAAGTCTTATCAGAACGTCGCCACATCAACAGTTATGCTCCTCAAATCCAGCGGACTACCATGTCCAACAAGTCAACATCGATCCACATTATGGGTGGGTTCAAAATAGGGCTGTTGACTCTTGAAAGAACCAAGGACGCGATGAACGGCGACAAAGACAGACGAAGGTGCAGCGCAGGAGTGACGAAGGCGGGTAGCCAGCTACCGCATCATCAGGTGCGATTTCTTTATTTTGTAAATAGACAACAATTTCATTTTCGAAAAGAATGAGGTGGATAGAGAATTTTTTGATGACCGAGAGCTCGGGAAGAATTATAATATTGCATTTATAGGCATTTCGAAGGGTCCCAGTTTACTTAGGGTCTGTACATCACGTCTACTCTTCTGTACAGCTGTACAAATAGAGCTCAGTTTGTCGTCATCGGTAAAAGAGAAAAGTATTGAGTTGTCTCTCTTACCATATTATCATCCACAAAATTCATCCATCTCGTTATTACTTTTGTCTCTTTGGAAAGATTCAGGTGTATGTAACGAAATAATTAAATTACTCAATAGTGTCATTTAAATTCAGCATCAAACGTCACACATAAAACAAATTCTAGGTCAAGAAGACGGATAACCTTTAACGAAAATAGATTCACAGCGAGCATTTGTTCCGGTCGCTCACAGGGACGATAGAGTTCCCTTTATTAACCTCGAGTAATTACAAGACAATTGGCTTCTGGATGATCATCATCGTATACGATTGTCTGTTCACAATGATAAGAAATATGTCATGCAATTTGTACGAGACGTACATCAAAATCTGTGACATATGTCATACATGCTAGAAATTCTCAAGAATTCAAAGACTACTCATTTGCATATACGGCATCATGCTCGCCTTATATTGCGGGATTGTTCAAAAGATTTACCGTCAAACCTGGAACAAATAGGGATAGTGAACGAACATGGGTTGGTATTAGTTAGTAAAAGTCTAGCACTGATCGCACTTCACGTATAGCGGATGAAGTTATTTGATGATTTCTCAGACAAAAATAAAAGAAAAATGCTAGCCTAATCTCATCTTGGACTTGAGTACGGTTGGGGCATGCTTCGTCTATTTTTTTAAATTGGAATTACATGCATTTGAATCAATAACTATACATTGAAAGCAAGGAATCATTTTCAAAATACTGGAATAGGAAATACAATGCCGTAATACTGGACTGCATCTAGTACCCAGAAAAATTCAGTCGCCATCTTAAATTGCTTTATAAAATCATCAGTTCTTATAGTCGTATTATGATTTTGTTTTGTACTAACGGAATGTATATTGTGTATTGTCTTGGCCATGTTATTGCCATCAACGGTATGGCCATCAGTTGTGATAGATACTGACCGGCACGGACTAAGGTCTTAAAATGACTCGATAAAGGAAAAGTCCTTCGTTATTTATGATATGTGTCAATGCGTGCCATCATATGCATGTACTCGGACATATGCAAGGACTCGGACACGCATATGATTACATTGCAGTTGATTCATTGATAGCATCGCCCTTTCCGGTGTTTTGATGCAGGAGAACAGTTTGATTAGATTTTCAGATCAGATAAAACAAATACTTATAGGCATGTCTACAATATTGAGACTTATACCTCATTTCCGTGAGAGGGAGTGGGTTGCTAATATACTATACTCATTGCAGATACGTGGAGAGGCTATATTTTTGAAGGGATATACCGGTTATCTATTCATATATTTTTCTTAAACTGAACTGAACTGAATTAAAAGCCTTATAAATATTTTTACTGTCAAGAAACCTTCAAATAATTAGCTGCTAACATACATATATATAGAAATCAGTTTTGTTGTTTATTTTCAAAAACTAAATTCAGATATTCACAGTCACATAAAATGTCAATCTGCCTGATTGACATTTTATGTGACAGGTTATGTGGAAACGAAATGCTAGCGAATAATTTTCAAGTAATAGTTTTAAATTAATATGGCACATAAATATTCTATAATATTTTGTTGTTAATTAAAAACTAATTATTTACGTATTTTAATAAAATTATTATCTAAGTACACAAGCATAAATTTTTAGTTTAAGTCTACATTTTATTTACTCTTGTCTGAGTTGGCACTGGAGGGTGTCAACTGATATTAACCAGCGCTGGGTGTCTGACGCCCATCAAATGCTGAGGTGGTAAGTTGCTAACACTTTCGGTACGGACACGCTTGGCGAAATTTTATCGTTTCGTTCTATGCTTTTATACTCTTTTACTTTGTGTTTATTACCGTTATCTTGTATCTGTGTCGAATAAATAGTTTTCTATTCTATTATTTACTATTTTCATCAACACAAATGTGTTAGTAGCACAAAAGATACCAGTATCAAGTTAAGCTACAAATAATGCGTAGTTCGTGTTTTACATATGGCCGATCGTACAAAAAACTGTTGCGGAAGACATTGCTCTTTGCGCCGTGATAATGATAACGCACTTTGTACTGCGTATTAATGAATCTGCTCACATAATGTCTTTGTTTAAAATGGCATTACTTATTACAATATTGTTTTCTTTTATTAAAAAGTAAAATACGGTCCGTGCTTTTAATAAAAGCAGTGAATTAACAAAGGCTTTTGAAATAAGTGTACAAAGAAGATTCGCGAAACAAAGCAATGTCAGTCACTTACTTACAATATATTTTAAGTGCTCTATACAAAAAAGCATTACAAATTTAAGAAGCCTGGGAATGATCCGGCACGAAGGACCCATTTAATTTTATATGTCATACTAACGTCTGATTCAAATTTTTAAGCCCATTATAGGATCTCACTTTATGCTAATATTATAAAAGGGAAAGTTTTTATCTTTCTTTGGTATTGTTCGTGAAGTCGTGGAGCTCCTTAGTAGTCCTGAGTTGAGCTTTTCGAATACTGACAAATGCTTACACTGATTGGACAGTTCCACTCAAATCTGTATGGTTCATTGTTCAAAAGACCATCTCAGACAAATCTGCATCTACGGTGGACGCCATCATGCGCGTGCGAGCCCTCACGACGGGGGATGCGGTGTCCCGGGGCAGGTGTGTCGTGGCAGTGTCCTTGGACATTGCCAACGCGTTCAATTCCCTGCCCTGGAGTACGATCCGGAGGGCACTCCGGTACCACCGGGTGCCCGAATACCTCTGTCGAGTGGTCGAGGCCTATCTGTCGGAAAGATTTATAGTCTACCCCGGTCACCAGGGAGACTGGAAACGTCGAGAGATGTCGTGCGGTGTTCCGCAGGGGTCGGTACTAGGGCCACCCTTGTGGAACATCGGGTACGATTACGTGCTGCGCGGCGACTTCCCTGACGGGGTCAGCGTGGTTTGCTACGCAGACGACACGCTGGTTCTAGCGCAGGGAGAGTCGTATCAGGCGGCGGTCGCTCAAGCGACACGCGGGGTTGCGATGGTCGTTGATAGGATCCAGGAGTTGGGACTCGAGGTGGCGCTTCACAAATCCGAGGCGATGTGTTTCCACGGTCGCCAGCCTCGGAACGCGCCGCCATTGAGTTCCCAACTAACGGTAGGAGGAGTTCACATCGGTGTCGGGTCGACGATGAAGTACCTGGGACTCGTCCTCGACAGCCGGTGGAATTTCGTGGAGCACTTCCGACGTCTGGCTCCCAAACTCAACCGGGCTGGGGCTGCGCTCAAGCGGCTCCTGCCCAACCTTGGGGGTCCAGACGCCTCCTGCCGGAGGCTCTACGCGGGGATCGTTCGGTCCATGGCCCTCTACGGGGCGCCGGTGTGGGCGCCGTCGCTGAAAAAGCAACCGGCGGCCATACTGAACGCCTGCCAGAGGGTCATGGCGATAAGGATGGTGCGGGGATACTGCACGGTCTCCCGCGAAGCGGCGAGCCTTCTGGCTGGCCTACCACCGTGGGATCTGGAGGCAACAGTCCTTGCACACATGCACGATATGCGCGTGGAGATGCAACGCCGGGGTGAAAGTCCGCCGCCGCGACAGGTCACGGCATGGCGGACAGAGCTCCGGCGGGATCTCATGGTGAAATGGCGTCAGCGACTATCGCAACCCAGTGCTGGGCACGCCACAATCATGGCGGTAAGTCCCCTCTTTGAGGCGTGGCTGGAAAGACCTCACGGCGTCCTTACCTTCCGCATGACGCAGGTCCTCACCGGACATGGTTCGTTCGGGAGTTTCCTGCACCGGATTCGTGCGGAAGTGACGCCCGGGTGTCGCCACTGTGCGGAATGCCCGGAGGACACGGTGGAGCACACAGTCGAGGTGTGCCCTGCTTGGGCGGAACATCGCCGTGCCCTCGTGGGGGCGATCGGCGGCGGAGACCTCTCGCGCCGGGCCTTGGTTGAGGCCATGGTCCGGAGCGAGGAGGAGTGGCAGGCGGTCGCCGACTTCTGCGAAGCAGTAATGCTCGCAAAGGAGGAGGCCGAACGCATCAGGCAACGGCGTTATCATCGCCGCCGCCGCCGCCGCCGGGATTCTGATCCCGATTTCCGGCCACCGTAGGCGCGGGCTTGCGGACGGTGAGCAATGGGTAGCTCGCTGTCCGGCCGTCCGGTAACTGTCCGGACCAAGCCCAAGTCGTCGACGGCGCGCACTGTTCCCGCGCGCCTCAAGGAGTTGTCAGCAACAGCAGGGACCCAGCCGGGTCGAAGCCTACTGGGGCCAGGGTTATCCGAAAGGGCGCTCGAGCCCCGGTATGAAGGCTAGAAGGAACGGGGTGGGTCTTTTAGTCAGTAAGAGTCTGACACTATCTCCCGCTCCGCCCAAGAGCAGGGGATGTCAATGCATGATTTTTTCCCACCATAAAAAAAAAAAAAAAAAAAAAAAAGACAAATCTGCATGGTTCTCATACTTTGACCCCTGAGTTTGTTTTGGTGTTTCTTCTCAGGGTAGTCAGATAGGAAACACCGGCCTCATCTAGCATAAACTGACGAAAAAAAATTTACGTGTAAAAGGGTTTTTTAAACCCATTTACAAAATAAATATCATTTATCATTTGTGTCTTTGTTTACTTGAGGACATTTGACATACTCCCGGGAGTATGTTCTCTTAAAATTATTTTCTACTCACACAAGGGCGAAGGCGCTGACAGATGCTAGTATTTATAAAAAAATATTTACTCACATGCTAAAATAACCTTCATTATACTTATGGTTGTTATGACGGCACGCATTTGTAATTATGTGATAATGATAATGGTTGCAGTACTAAATTGCACTCGTTCTTTTTCAGATATTTATCATTAAACACGCGAAATACATACTTAAAATCTAGTAAAAGTAACTTCAACTGCGCTAAGTCTTTTAGACCAAAAGAACAGAAACATGAGAACTGAATTGTAAGTAATTTCCTGATTTTTAGTATTACAAAATAGACAGTTGCGATTTAAAATATTCAGTTCAAGGCAAATGGTAGCAAAGCTGAGTATACTTATAGACCGGTACTTTATTTGTTGGAATGACTGATAAGATTGCTTGGTAAAAATATTTCGCACAGTACCGAAAAGACTATGTTATCAAAGTATTCGTATGCATATTTTTATTAGGCGGAAAATCATCAAATACTTCTTCTGCCACTCTCAGTGGAGCGAGAGGAAGTTACAGACTTTTACTAACTAAAACCCACCTGTACTTTTAGTGGCTCTTTGCTTTCTATCCCACAGTCCTAGTAGGCATCGGCCGCATCGCTTCCCATCAATCATAATTAGATCTTAGGACCTTAATCAAAGTATTCAGCCTTCAAAGCTTTTTTGTCAGTTTCGTTTACAGTAACTACATATTTGTTAGACGATTGATTACGAGTACGTATTATTATAGCAAAGGTTTATAGGTTTATAAACTTACCCTGGAAACTGGCGCACATCTTCCGCAAGCCAGACCAGCTGGCGGTCTCGTCAGCGGTTCAGGAGCGGGTACTACGGGTCCTTCCTTTATTCTGAACAGCGACGATCTGCGGCACTGTTGACAATTATTTTTTATTAATTACACTAATTTATTTATTACTTGCGTGGTGGATTGCGGCCCATTCCCTCTCCTAGAGAGGAGGTCTTAGTCCCAGCAGTGGGAATATTAAAAAGGCTGATGGTTGTGGTGGTGGTGGTGATGATTTATTACTTTATTGCACACTTTAGCTTTTTACAGGACAAACATTTACAAAAAGAATAAGTGTACAATAGGCGGTCTTATTGCACAGGGCAATTTCTGCCAGACAACTTTTGGATGGACTGAACGAAAGGAAAAGATTATTAGATTAGATTTATTTAAGTACCTACTATTGAGCGCAGTTTTGATGCGCAAGGGACTCACCAAGACATGTTAAAATATCAAACGGGCGAATGAGAAAGAGGGACGAAGCTATACACCCTATAATATAGCTCCGTCCGTTTAAGTGTTCGGTTTAGGACGTAAAATGGATCGCGTTAAAATTTCTTGATAGCACTGCTGATCACATTAGAAATTCGATTGGTGAAATTCGATTTAATTTTGCCTAAACGGGAAGAAGCGTGGGAGTGAGAAAGATGGAATAAAGTAGATATTTTTCCACAATTGGTACCGACTTATATACTGGTGTTATTTTTTACTGTAGCAGATGCCAAAAAGAAGAGAAAAACCCATTTCTCCTCAGATTTATACTTTAAACTGGTAAAGTAGCAGGCAGATCATAATAAAATTGTAACAAAAATATTCAGCACAGAATTAAATATAAAAGAAGTGGATGACCCATTTATCTTCTTTAAAAGGGACCGTATCAATTAGCATATTTTCTTGACGAACTTAAATAAACATCATCGGAATCTGAGTCATTTATGTATATTTTTACAGACACAACAACGTACTGACGAAAACTTTCGCGGAATCAGTGGGAAAAACGTGACTTATGAAAATCTAATGAACAATATGACCAATGTACATGCAAATTATCCTATTCATAAATCTGTTTTTCGTTAAAATGATTCTCTTGAAGAAATCACAGCTATTTTTGAAGAAGAAACTAAACACGTGAACGTCACAAATGAACTGTTTTCCAGCTCAGACTGAAGATGCTAAAAATATAAGGAAAGCCACGTGTAAGACGTAGGTTAAAAATATAAGTGCGATTTAGAAGATTATTGCAAAAATGCTTCGCAATAATGCCGAAATTGTTACTGTTAAAGCTGTTAAACTATTTCATAACGAATATGCGTCAGATATCACAATAATAATGAATATAATGATGTTACTTCATTCGTAACTAGTGGTTAACGTAACAGATATGAACACTCAATGACAGAGCGTTTGAGTTTACTGATGACTGTTGCCACACTCTTTGTGGCAGAAACTGGGACTGAACATGCAAAACGATAAAACAAGATTTTGTTGATTGAAAAATAAGTAGTAACTATTGCATCAGATTGAAGAACAAATGATGATGATAATGAAAAAAATGTCGTTGAAGGATGGATTGCCAAACAGGTCAAAGCAAGGAAGATAAAAACAAAATATATGGCTAATGTTTGGAGGAAATTGACTTACATGCGACAGTGTACTATAAAAACGGCTGTACATGACGATGACGAAAATAAAATAGATGATTATGTTTGGTTCTAAAACAAAATTTAGATATCCAATCTAATCGACAAATAAACTTACTTCAATTATCACGATACAATGCAGATCTACGTTAGAGGATTAATACAATTTTGTTACAGATATATAATTTTATGGTCTATGCGATTTGACGTTTCGGCTACTTACTTTACCAAAACAAGTTTTGATAAGCAACGAGTTTTTAGTAGGTATATCATTACAACAAAGGAAAGCGGAAATTATGGAATGAATACTAATACACGAACGGCTTGAATGGTTGCTTCAACGGAAGTAGTACCTACTAGTAATCAAAACATCTTTAGTGGAACCTTTATCATATTATGTATGATTGACATATTTTTGCTTTTGGAAAAATAAATTAGACGCAGAATCATTATCTCTATGATCTAGATATATTCTAGATGGCAATCAATTATCCCATTTATTTATTTTAAAAAAAAATGCAACACTAAGGTCCTTAAGCGAACTAGGCTTAGGTATTCTCTACTAGTCGACCAGGGATTGTCGAGAGATGGGCATAGCAGGGGCATAATTCCCAATCGTTTGCGGAGCAACACCATTAATCGTTCATTTTTACAACAAAACAGTGGAAAGCAGTTTGTAGTATTAGTATTCAGTCCATACAAAACCAAAGGGTCAAAAAAATTATATCATACCACTTCTTGAAAAACCTAAGCGCTCAACAGGCATAGAAAGGAGGACAGCATATAGATAATGATGTTCATTATCATCAGCCTAGCTTTTTGTCGACAATGCTGCAGTGAGTTTCTAATCTAAGCAAATTGATACTTTACACAGTACGACGTCTAGGGGACATCAAGTGAACATTAAGGTCTTTTTTACATAGCATGGATAAGATGACAGTAGGACGAAAGTAAACATCTTTAAGATGAGCGAAAAGGATAGGTAGCTACATTATGTGAATCTGACAGCTGTCACCCGCACCATCCTATAGCAATTGTAGTGCAGGTAAGAATAGAATAAAGGGCACATGAAGGGCAATGAAAATCAATAACAACATCGTCGTCAACTCACAATAATTTCAGTTTCAAACTTGGAATAGTCTTCGGATTGTCGTTTTCGCGCCCGCACCGCTTGCCGCAGTGAACTGCTCGTGTCTCGGCCGCACCATCCTCCGACGCGTTCGCCAACCACCTCCAGCATGTCGGCAACGCGGCTGTGAACAAAGAAAAGGAAATTAAGAAGATGGCAAAGCGCTTAACGCAGCGATTGACGGCAATAGACTTGTATCACATGGGACAAAAAACTTAACTGGCCTGATGTGGGTGAAGCTATATACAGTAAACACATCAGCTTAAATCTACAAGGGAAGCTGTTTTATTATAAATTACTATAGAGCAACGGTAAAAAACATTAGGTTTTTGGCATCTAAGTTGAGTCATTCAACTTCAAAAGTTTTGCCACACCCACTATGGGATGAGCTTTTCGTAAATCTAAATTTAATAATTACGGTACTTAAATCTTGAATTTGATCAGATTTTTTTCTACTATCCTGTACACTAAAAATTACTCATGTGTCGTGGGAGCATTCACAAACATGTGAACTCATAGATACAAGACTCAGACCCGGAACTACTATCTATAGGCCTTACAAATATTTGTTCCGTGCGTGAATCAAATTTCCGACACACAACCTAACAGCCAATTGCTCAACCACTGCGCCAATCATGCCGACAATTTTGGCATGGATATCGATATCAACAGAAAACAAAAATCTATCGATCAACTGGTACTTTGGTTCTGTTAGTGTTTCAAGTCCTATGTTTAATTCCTTTACATCAAATCAAATCAAATCAAAACATTTATTTCATTTCATTCATTCATATAATCAAAACATCTTCAGTGTTAATCATCACCTATCTAAAAGTAATTTCATTAGCTTCATTTCTAGCTTCGCAAAGACGCGTATCGTTTACCAGTTCGCCTGGATCAACCAGTCCACTTTTCTAAACTTGAAAAGTCAATAACCCTTATCTTTTATGACGTAAAAGGCTGTTAACTTATCGTTTTACGAATATATAAAAATTGATTTCACAAACATGCCGATTACTAATCGCTTCCGAACATTAATCAGTGAAGTTTTAAATCTGTAATCGGAATGTAGCACGTGATTTTTTGGTGATAACACTCTTTTTAATAATATTTGTACTGAAGTTAGCAGGAAGATATGTGCGTAGGCTATTATTCAGTATCTCCATAAGTGTTTGACTTCGTCATTCTTTTGTTAACTTAAAGCATTGTTCAGGCATGCTTTCTTCTCAATGTTATGGATAAACGACCAAAGGGTTTTAATGATATAAAGGAGATATAATTGAACTTTGCCTTAATATAGAATAACTTACATCAAATAAAGAACTAGAGAGAGTGTAACATGCGAAAATCAAAATAAAACCTACAAAAGTAAAACTATCAATACAAGCATATATTAACCAGAAGTAACGACAAAATTGAAGAACATTGAAGTTAATAACATTAATAAGACTTTTAATCCAGATATCCTATAATAAATTGCTAGATTTCGTTAAATCTTATGGGTTTTACGAAAGATAGCACCATTATTTACAAAGATATTACGAAAACCCTAAGAGACGTTTAAAACCACAAGAATACATCAGGAAAATAACCATACATCATATACATTGACTGTATTTCTTTCATTTGCAGATCGTAAAATTTTAAATAGCGTACAACATAAAAATAACTATAAAGGCTACGGAAACACAAAAAGCTATATAAATATCAGAACATTGGATTTGACTATTTGTCTGTGGCGCAGTAAATATACGCCTAGATATTTTCAAGATCAACAGTTTCGCGATGTCGACAAACATAGTGAACTCAGCTGGTCTACCAGAGCAGGATAAAAATATGCATCTTTGAATCTTTAAGATGAGAGAAAAGGATCATCATACAACAATTGTAGTGTAAGTTGAGGATAGCTTAGACATCGATGTATTTAATACTGAGGAAAAAGGAAGCAAGGAAGGTTTAGCAAGTAGATTTATTACATACCATGACAGCAGGAATACAACCGAGAAAATTTATAATAGAAACTATAGGCACTGCAAATCGTGCATAGTCTAGCACATTTGCATTACACGAACCTTTGTTGTTTCTTTCAGTGAATAATAATGAACCATAACCTTTCTCAAGGTACAATACTAGAGGCGCTTGAAGAGTTCTTCTACACCTTATTCAAAACGGCGTGTATGAAATTTCATTCGTTTAATTTGTTTTCATCCATAATTTTATTTACTTTATTTAGATAAATAAAACAGGAAAAACTGACTGAGTGACATATCAATTCACAAACGAAACTACTGGGACTAGGAACGTGAAATTTTGCATTAGGTTTCCTTTTATGACGCATGCGAGCATTAAGAGGATTTCCTAAAATTTAACCCCTAAGGAAATATAACAGGGGTTTAAAGTTTGTATAAAGAAACCAACAACACGCGGGCCGCTGGCAGAAGCTAGTTTCTCATAAGACCGTGTTTCCATTCATCAACTGAATAAATACCTGTTCTGTTTCCTTTCCGTTCTGTAGCTTATAAATATAATATACGAAAACTTTAATGTATTCGTTAAGCATCAATAAATGTACTATTATCACTACTACAGTTCAAGAGTCGTTGGAATATCCTGTATTATTGATCGTGTCATATATATAGCAAGTATCTGTCACCGTATAATTATGTATATGTGTTGTTATGACAAAGGGTGAGAGAATATTTATTAATTTATTTTTCAACATACTGTCTCCGACTTGAAAACACTTTTTCCATTATCCTGCCATCGCTTCCTATATATAGTTTTACCTAAAATTTACGGCCCAATCCCTCTTCTAGAGAGGAGGCCTGAGTCCCAACAGTGGGAATATTTAAAATAAAAAGCTGATTATGCTTATGCTATACCTAAAATTTTAGTCTAAGCTTCAAAAAAAGCATCGACAGAATATTAAATTTGATCTCTTCATTTGTGGAAAACAAGGGCAACATTTATTGGTGAACTCGCATTATCCTAGTGATACAAAACTTTTCTCCTGAGCAAACAATCATCAACAGTGAGGTTGTTTCTCTTTAACATTTGCAACAGATTGCTATAGTAAGCTTCTCCACCTTTTCCAAGTTATGTTATTATCCTCTTTGATGCCCAGAAAATTGGGGCCACTACTTTTGCGGCAGATAAAGCTACTTTTCATTTTTTGGAGTACAAATATGGTCACAAATTTAGAAACAATAAAGAAGAAAAGAAAAAAGATAGGTCGCCAGACATAATTATCTTTTGAACAGAAGACTGAATCTTGTATTCTTGGATTAAAACGGGAGAAAGAAAGACAATATTTATGGATATTAGAATGTTCATTCACCAACAAAATGAATTGATTGCTATACATACTATATATACATTCTGTGTAAATTGTCATATACAACAGATATTTCATAATACAGACTATTTTTGAAACTTCGTTAATAAAGGCAAATTCTATTGAAGAACATCCTATTAAATTTGACAATCGTCACTGTCGTAAATATTTCTGTAAGCATGATATTCATTTCCTTATTAATCTGTGCCTACAACTAAAATATTTTTATCTACATACTAATTGGTGTTATTTTGTTTAAATTTTATTAACACAATTCATAATAATTATGATATCATACTACTATGCATACTCGTATTATCTAGTGGACTACTCATTTCTACCATGTCAACATATTTTTTTTTTAACGCAGTGTTTCGTAAATCTTACGTTTCTTTGTTTTTATATAAAAAAGCACACTTTGTTTATAAATAAAGTTTCAAACAGAATTGAGGTCATTAACATCAACCAAGTATTTTATTAATGTACTTGTTTTTAGATTTTTATCATATACGAATACGAGTGTTGCTTATATTGTTTTCATTATGTAGACATTTTTTTCTGAACAAAGTTCATAATAATGTATCGCTAATTAATTATTAAATTAAAACTATGACTTATACAATTAAACACCTGGTAGATAACATGGACGTGACATGGATTCGATGACGACTCCAAATATAACGGATATGAAGAATATGCCTCTAGTAGAAGTATAAAATAAAACTGGTATTCATAAAAGAATGAAACAGTGTTAAATTAAATATACTTACGAATACAAAAACTGTAAAACTAATCAAGGAATTTACTTGCCATCCAGAAATGCAAAGAAATGCTCACGCGAGTACTATCAACGACATGGATTTCCGCGAAATTATAACTGTTTGACTACGATTGACCTTTAGATAAACCAATTAGTTCAACTGAAGCAAGTTTTTAATTAAGTAAATTGTATAGCAGTAAAGAAGATCGTGGGTATGCTTCGGGAGGGAGTATAGCGAAAAGAAATAATGAAAAAAAAAAATATACAAAACTGGGGACCTAAGTATACGTAACGAGGTAGATTTTTTTAATTGATCATGGATGGGCAAACTATTACTATGAGGAAAAAATACTCGATAGGAGTTTCGGGTCCGATTTTAAAAATGTATCATCGGATAAAAAATCCACCTTCTTCATTTTGGGAAAACAAAATACAGTACCATTACACCAATTGTATTAATAGTGTCTCTAATAAGAATCTTTAGAAAGTAATGACTTATGGCAAACTTTATCCTGTAGGTGTACCCTACAGGGTGAAATAGCTGAACCACTAGGTACATTAGACAGAGACTAATGTGTACGTAGTTTAGCTAGTTACTGTACTTAGTGTACAATTAACCAGAGAAGTAGGATGAAAAGAATTGTGAAATTATGTGTAATTAAAATACGGTTTTCGTTGGCTCTTTACTTTATAATTGCAACTTTTTATGTAACAGCTGTATAGATAGACTAACCTTATACTTTTTAATAAGCATACCGGTATTATTTAACGTAAGTTTTTTATGTCTAAATATTACTGAAACAATCTTTTTATTTTGTTAAAACACTGGCTTTTGCCTGCGCGGCTTCGCTCCCGCTCTTCCCTACTCCACCCTACTCTATCCCACTCTACCCTACCCTACTTAAGCCTACTCTACCTTACTCTACTCTACACTACCCTACTCTACTCTACCCTACACTACCCTAATTTTCATTTTTTTTTTCCTTTTAAGAACCTTCTCTGAACACAACAAAAAAGAATTAGCGAAATCGGTCCAGCCGTTCACGCGTGATGGCGTGACCAAGGAAATATGGATTCATTTTTATATTTATAGATATACATAGTATATTGTAGAAAATCTATACAAAAATCCACAAAGGCAAAGTTCTACATTGCGGTATCAAACAATTTCGCGTGATGAGAATATAATAAACAGTCCGAAAACCACTATCGCGCAGTTTCCAGACCAGATACAACCCACACCTGGTCGGAGGATCCTCCCTTTTCAATAGAACCTTGCGGGACCTTCAACCCTCCGCATACTACAATAATTAAAGCTATGATTTATTAATAATAGCCTAATGAATGACGTCTTTGATTTTTAAGTCTACATACACGTTTTAACCTTTCCTTGTATAAGTACCTTTTTCATGAAAACACATTTGTATTTAAATTTTACCACTTTAAAAACCTATTTAAGTTGTCACAATTTACTCAAATTAACGGATCCGCTTGCGTTCTGTTGTAACTTTTAGCTAGTGTTTAATTACTTTGATTACATTTATGTCCTTTTGTGTATTGTTTCACACAGCTAAATGTATTTAGTTACAGCATCCAAAAAGGACATAATTCTGGTAGTTTCGAGCCTCCGTTTTTTTAATTATATACACTACATCAGACTTCAAAAAATAATATAGAAAATTCAAACTATATTTTGTTTTTTCGGTAAAATAATTTAAAAGAAAGAAAACAATAATTTAACAATTTAGGAAGTTTAGTCAATTAAGGAACTTATTTCCGTTAATCCAGAAGCTATTGCTGAAGAATACACACCTGGATGTAAAGAACCAGTAGAGGATAGCCGTGAAGATGGCGAGCTCGGCGGCCCCACTAGCCACCCGCACGTGCTCCACCATCGTCCACACGCTTATCATCGTATCCATCTCGCTGCTGTTGTGCACCGACACTACATCACCAGCCGTCCAGTTCCACAACGCACTTACTTCCACAATCTTGGACGAAATCTTCACTAATTATATTTCTCAATTTATAGATTTCACTTAAAACCTCGGAGATTTACGTAACTAATCTTTATCGAGTTCTAAAAAGATATCAAACAATCGATTTCAATTTCTTTGCGAACGGTGGTAATACGTGTTACCTCCTCGAAAGTCGGAATTGTATTGACAGTGTCGCCCTGCAGATGTAACCATGTGCACTCACTGACCTATGTCCGTTGATTTGCCCGAAGCGTTTGCACTAACGTGATATATATCGACGGCAATAGTTTCAATGTGATACCGATATGAAAACAGTAATTAATAACGACCTAATTGCTTGGTGATAAACTACTGAACTGTGAACGGGCAAAGTTAGCACGTGAAGGAGATCACGATTGATATGGATGGCAAAATTCGCGCCGGCAACCAGTAGGGAGCGAGTACTCAAAGGACAATGAAGGGGGACAAATGGTGTGGGGAATTAACAAATAAAACTGTGATACAGTACTTTAGTGCTAGATAAATATTACGTATGGTAATGATAGATTGGGTGTTATCAAAAAGATGATTCCAGAACAACAAGCTAATACTATCGATGGAATAGATAAAGAATAAAATTAAAGTAAGTAATCAAGAGACAAGCACTTCCACTGATACTACAGAATGAATCGTTTTTGCACAAAGATGCGAGGTGTATCCAGAGCCTGACATAACAAACCGGTTGGAGAGATGGAAGGTCGAGAGCACGAGCAAAAAGTTCAGGTGTCACAAATATTTCTTCATAAGAAAACATGTGATTTCTGGCGTGGAAGATAACGTTCACCGAATGGTCATCGTGTGATGCGTGATATTGTTTAATCGAGTGTCAAATAATCAAGAATTAAACAATCAACTTTTATGATGAGCAACAATCGGGGTGCATTTACTGAACTCCTTCAGTATAAGAAATAAATCCGATTGCGAAAAAATTATTTCTCATACTTGGTATGGTTTCATATAGAAGGTTCACTTCAGAATCCGCACTAGAATTTAGTCCAACTATTTATTTAGTTCGTTTTCTAGTTAAACTTGGAAGTAATGTTAAGCAGTGAATATTTTAGGGCTTGACTATTAAGTACCGTCACTTGCGCAATGATCGTATGTGCCACTGCTTTAAATAGGTTTATAATTAATGGAATTTCGGAAGAATTCTTTGAATATGCAGCATGTGACGAATTTCTGGTCATGCGTTTATTTGTCATAACATTTTGTTACTATACAGATGCAATCTGCCATGATAATTGAGGTACCGGTATTATTTATCAATTTTGATCGTTGAAGTGGTACATAGGGGTCCACATAAAAATTATTGTTATTTATTGGAGAATCGGCAACAAGATTATAAAAAGATAATATGGCTAGAAAGGGTATGAGTAGATGAACATTAATAGAGAAGAGAAGTATGGAAGGAGATATGTTACATCGATCGCAAATAAGGATGAAGGCAAGAGAACGTTGCTGATAGACTGATTAAAATTGAACCATTTTTTACACATTGCTAGAAGCATTCTATGAACTTTTTAGCGATAAACTTTTCTGCTGTGATGGACGTTTATCTAACCTCACCTAACCCGCTATTTTGGCATGGAGCTACCACTTGGCTTTTAACCTAGTCATTTATTTTTCTCTTCAGAAACGTCAACTGAATTAGTCGAGCCGGGTTCCTCTAGAACATGTTTTTGCCCGTTCTTTATTTTAGTCTTACGTGCGCATTGTATGCTACAGACTGAAACGTATCTGTTTACCAACTATCGTAGGTGTAAATTGAAATTGTAAACGAAAGCATTACATTAGCTGCTCACTTAGTATTACCACAATAGAATGAATCAGTCATTGTACGCAAATTACAATTTGTACAGATAGATCGTCTGATTTGATGCAATCATGTTTTATGGGTCAAATTGAATTTCCTCTACAGATATCCATCAACAAATCATTTGGTAACTGAAAAATCAGCTATTGCAGTGTATGAGGTAAATTGCTGAGAATGTTCATTCGCATTTTGCGAAACATTGCCAAAAAGAATCATCGAGTCGAAACGGCAACTTTACTATTAGTTATGACGGCCTAAAATACTTGACTGTATCTCTCGAACAAGGTTGAGAAAAGTTTACATTTTTATCAAATAAATAATAATTGAATAAAAAATGTTCTATTGAAGATAAGTTATCTGATAGATAATCCAAAGAAAGACGCACATGGCAAGTTGTTTGCGGTCCCAATTTGCAAATAAGGTATAATCTTAAAAGTACAGATAAATACGCCATGTGTTTGTCAAGTATCTTCTTTTTTAAGGTCTGTAGGGTCCAAAGTTTGAATAATGGCACTGCAACCTTTTACAGGCATCGCGTCTGTTTTGTTGACTATAGAGGTTCTTTACCTTTATTTAACAATCCGGCTTATATTTTTCTGTCTGTTGGCACTTTAGTAAGCCTATCCATTATCCTTTGAAAACACTCGTGAAACCTGTTCAGAACTATAAACAGTTGACACAGTAGCTTCACTTAATAACGTTACTATTTCTTTTCTAGTACCCTCGCGTAAATCAATCTTTCTTTTTTTAATTGTAATTCAACATTAGAAGTTTGATGAAATGTTTTATCAGGCCCCACTGTATTAGTATGTAGTATCGTTAAATTTCACACACCGCACCAACGCTGCGGTCATGTAATGAATGCATAAATAATTGTTGATCAAGAAAGTGAAAATTCTACGGAAGCGGTCACAGTAATTGGAATGAAAAGAATACATAGTGCCATGAGGTTTTCATGGAAATGGGACAGTTTTCTTTAAGACACAGATATCGATACAAGTATTTGTTCAACCAACGATCGGATTACTAAGGTGTATATGTGGTAGGTTATTGTGATTCGCGGCCCTGAACGCAAAGAGTTGCTGAAAGAACACAGGCGCGATATTGTCTGTAAAAGCCTGACACTTCCCATCCGTTTTTTTGCCCGATTTATTTGATGATTTCCCACCAAAAAGAAGGTATTACAGTTGACTACTTTAGTAATTTTATTGAAACAAACACAATTCGCTACTTACAATAAACACTATAAATTAGGAATATGGGTCTAGCTTTCGCCCCATAAGAGAAAGGAGCGTACGTTGATGAAAGAAGAAATTTTAACCATTTCACACTTCAGTAAACAAAGTATATGGACGATATAACCGCTCGAATTCTATGCATCTTTATGAATGAGGTAAAACGAAGCAATCAGGTCGAAACTAATGTATGAGTATCATGCGGTCTGCTTACTATTATCATTCAGTTCTCAAATAACCATTTCCAGCAAGCATTGGATAGGCAGCCCGGTAACAGTATCGTTACAATACCAACTAGCTGACTGTAGGGGTGTCATTTAACAATTCCAAATAACAGCTCCGACGTTGGCACAGAAAGTGAAATCGACATGCAAGCATGAATGCTCGCGAATACTAGTGTTGTGAAAAACTACATAGGTTGTTTTCTATGCAAAAATTACTTTTGGATACTTTACCGAATATTTTTCCTCAAAAAATATAACGTTACGCTTTGGAATGTAAGAAGATTTGAGTAACAATTGATTAATTTTGGAGCACTGACATGACTTGTAACAAAAGGCAAAAGAATGCGAATTTTTATATAACACAATTGTGATCGAACATAAAAGGGTTCGCGGACGCAGTACGTGTAGTCACGCGCGCGGACGACGCAATACTGAGGCCGAGCAAAACGCCGCCGCCGCGTGCGCACGTCAGACGAGCAACCGTTCTATTAAAGTGGTAACAGTGATTGAGTTTTAACGCGTAAAAGAAATGGGAGCCCAAATATTGGCTTGACCCTCCGTGCTTTTCATGGTGGAGGCCACGGAACTAAATCATGTTATCACATGCTCAAATCATAATTTACAGAACTTTTATCCCGAAAATATTAATCGGCCATCATTTGTGTTTACATCTTCTAAGCCATAATAATAGCCTATGATGTCTCACATTATTCTAATATGTAAATGCTATTGTCTGTTTTTTTCTAATTTACGTTTTTGTTTATGCCGAGCATGCTCTATCCTTTTAAATGCGGGTATTTTGAATAAGTTTTAAACGATTATTATTATAAATATGTATCACTTAAGTGGTCAGATAAAAAGAGTTTATTTTCTTGGGAACCTAGTTATGGCATGACAGATTATGCTACCGTTAAAATCAGATTCATTACGAATCATTTGTGTAAAAACATAGCAGAAATACTAGACAGCGAGCTTGTTATATTTGGTGTTAGTCAAGAAAAAAAAACTGGTACAATATGACCTTTGACACTTTATCTTTGGACATAGACAAAACAGAATATCGTATGATTCGCGAAAAGTTGCCGAATTATCTTGTGATTGACGATAAGTAATCGAATGATGATGTTAACCGTATCATTGTTACACTAATGGAGGTGTTCAAGGATTTTAATCACGTGCATATGTCATAGAATTCACAAGGAAATGAGTAAATAAATGAAGAAATTAACTTAGTTGATATATTTATTAAAGTTATTAATTATAATGAATAAACACTGAATAAATTCTCAACTCGAGATTTAAGAGTATCTAGGATGAAATATTCAGGTACAGAATCAAGATAACCTTCGTCCAATATATTCAAGGGCAGTAGTCCCGCCAGCATCTTTTTTTACCACATCATTAGCTATTTTCGAGTAGATCATGCCATGAGGGAATGAAACTCTGCAATAATGGTTTTTTAGTCTAGAATTAGTCTAATAAATTCAGTATATTATTAGTAACTATTCTGAATCGATTCCCATTCATCTAATTTTAAATACAAGGTGTAGTACTGCATGAAAGCCGAGCAAAATATGTGAAGAGTTGAATGTTTACAGTGGGTTTAGAAAACATCTGCGTGGATAATAATGGGAACAAGACCGGTCTAGTTATTGAAACGGAAACATTTCAGTGTGCTGTAGTTTTCTCGAAAGTTTTTGCTTTCTTGTATCCAACTAACAACCTGGTTAGTAATTATTTTTTTATAGGATAAAATAGAATAAATTTTATTGTACACCAAAAAAGTATCACAAGTGATATATTAACTCAAATCGATGGGTATAATGGCGGTCTTATCGCTGACAGCAATATCTATCAGAAAACCTAGGATCTGAAGTTTACACGGTTTAACTTGCAAGGTTAAATGCTTCCAAAATTTTAAAAGTATCAGAATCTTATCGTTGTGTCGTTCTCTTCTCACGTTATCGCAATTTATTTGGGGTCGTCGCAGTATCTGCTTCCAAACAATTTTATTTGGCGCTATCTCAATATTTAACCTCTTTCTAGTCCATCGTCTTTTAGTCATATCATCTATAAATATAAAAGGGGTGAACGAGCAATCCCGTACATAGCGTATTAATACGATACCGTACGTAATTGTATTAATTTTATGCTGTCATTGACGCGCAGCGAATTAATAAAAACACACATTTAAGTAATCGTTTTAGTAGTTAGTTGCATAACATCGATGAAACACTCATGCGCCGCGGGTCGATCATCTATCATTTTCGGGCAATACACAAATTGAACTTAATTTATCATTTAAATGTACTTTACCCACCCCGTATATTTTTGGTCCTTCGAGCCGGATCTGAACCAGCGACCTATGGAAACCGACTGACTGACGTATCAAGGAACGTAAAATACAAACGGTTTCCTTTTATGATGTAGGCGAGCATGAAATGGATTTTGGATATTCAACTTATAAGGGGGTGAAAAAAGGGTCTTGACGGACAGACAGACATACATACACAGACAGACAGATTGACAAACGGACTGACCACAAAGTGATCCTCTAAGGGTTCCGTTTTTTCCTTTTGAGGTATGGAACCCTAAAAACGCGCTAAGTACACTACCCCAAAGGTGGGGTGAAAACGTTTGCATATTATGGCGATTACCTCTTTCAACTTTTTGAGTCATCATTTGTCAAAAACGCTGGCTCTTAGGATAAAAAAAAAGTGTTTGGACATTTTAGTAGATAATTATCTGATCTACAATTTTGTCTCAGCTAATTTTATGATAAAACTTACCGTTTTGCTGAAAATCACGAAAAATTCGTTTTTGTGACTTTTGACCCCAAATTTTTTTCCAGGTGTCGGATCGATGAGGACTTTTTAGATTTTGTTTATGATGGTGTTTTAAACTATCCTACCAGTTTTCAGCTGGGTGCGAATTATTGTAACCTAACCCCTGTTATTTGGCCTAATTTGACTGGACTAAAAGTATTTACTAATTGTAAAGATTTGTGTACCATCCAGAATTGTATAGGTACATTGGTATAGTTGGTTATCTATGTCATTTTTATGACAATTTTTTGATGAATACAAAAAGACGTGAAATAAATAAAAAAAAAGACGTGTGGCACTCGGGGACTGCCGCGGTAAAACTATTGCATAGCATTTTTATCAACTTATGCAATTATAATTATTTATTTATTTTATTTATGCAGTATTTTTTTTCCTTTGTTTTTTTTTTCTTTGATATTAATTGAAGTTACACTTTCACACATTGAATTGAATTTTGATTGATTGTTCACTCATTTGTTTTCTTATCGGTCACCACGCTCAAAAAACAAATGAGTGGGGGGTGTTAGGTTATTTTCGTTACGGAATTTCTGGATTCGGTCTCCACGCTCAAGGCCCGCGATAGAAGCTATGCAATAGCTTAAAAATGTAATAACAAATACAATTTATGTATGTAGGTCTCTGTTTACTGTTATGTGTTATGACAATTAATTTATGATAAAATTAGTCATGTAGAATTTAACAATAAAAATCTTTGTTTACATAGCAACGAACTGATTTGAATTTTTTTTCCCACATGGAACAAGATAATTATAATCTTATATATTTATTATCTGTTCTAATAGAAAATACTGCGTAGTTCGAGATTGCTAATGATAAACTTCTGGTCACCATTGACTTATATTCTTATATTAGTTCATGGAAATTATTTGTCAAAATATTAAAAACTTAAAACAAGAGTTCGCTGCAGCGCTACAGTGACATTATGTCGTCTAACAGAACTATTAAAACATACAGCGCTAAGATAGCTTTTAGAGGACACTTTTTTCGCGACCAAAATGTCTAAAGCGCCATGAATTTCGTGGCACTTACGCGTTTCGTTCAACATAGTGTAAAGTTCAAGGTGTACTGACTAGCGTGCTATTCTCTAAAAAAACAGCGCTGGCCGTAGCGACAAAATCCAAATAGGTACATTGGATTAACAATCTAATGTACCTAAACATTGGATTGTTAATTCAATGTACAATGCGTTCCAAATGAGAATAGGATCGCCCGCCATGTGTGACATCACGATTTACTGTCAAATCGAGGAAAGAAATTTTTAAACATTAATTAATTTACGAAAAATTGAATTTATTTTTTAACTGTGAACGAAAAAAGTTTAATCAGAATCCAGTTCTTCAATTTTACTCATCCCTAAATTCTTCAATTTTCCCAAAATTTCTTCGATTTGACAGTACGACGAGACGTCAAAACATAGGAATCGGTCCTATTCTCATTTGGAACGTGTAGTAATGCGCTTTCGACTCGTCGCTGCGGCCAGCGCTGCGCTCAAGGCTGTTTTCTTAGAAAATAGCACCGGAGTCGACTGAAGTCAGTGTTCGGCACGCCTAATGTAGTGCGTAGTACATATACATATATCGATGCTGGTCACAGTAGAATACGTATTTGTTAGTCCACATGACATTCCGGTCATTTTAAGTAAGATTATTGTATCAAAATATTTTATCCAACAGATTAGGTGCATAACAAGTTAATCCACATTTAATGTATGTAGGTATGATTATAAAATCATTTATTACTGATTATCATAAAGACACAAAAACATTTCTTATCCTCCATTAACAATCATATTATTTGTCGACAATAAACAAAATAAACAGGTTATTGTATGATAATTGGAATGAAAATACGGAGGACGTCTGTCTAAGGTCTTAATGGAGATGAAGATTTTTTTGAAGGTGGTAGGTAAATCATCGTATGTTTTCTCCCGGCCGGTGGTGCGGGAGGACGTGTCAGACATTTTTTTTAAAGAAATAAACCAGTGCTTGACTGCGATCCCACCTGATGGTAAGCAGTGATGCAATCGTTGATGGCAAGGCACACTAGTTACTAACTAAAACCACACCTGTGTCCTTCAGTGCCCTTTGCCTTCTAAGACTACGGGTTTATTTTGCAGAAAGTCCCTGCGGGCATCGGTCCTTCTGGACCTCAACGGTTTGCTGACATCTCTTTGAGGAGCGCGTGGATCACTACGCACTATCGGCGAGGGGTTCGGTCTGGACGATTACCAGACTGCCAGACAGCGAGCTACTCATAGCCCGATGTCCGCAAGCCCGCGTCTACTGTAGCTGGTAGTCGAGTGACAGAAAATATCGTGAGGAAACTGACATCTTCTAAATCAATAATCCGGAGAATGATGAAAAGACGAGATCTATCAATCCGCACTGGGTCTTCGCGGTGGAATACGGCCTATTCCCTCTCCCAGAGCGGAGGTTTGAGTCCCAGCAGGTGAAACATATGGCTGTGCCTTAGTCGAGTGGTCCAAATTTATTATTTTAGCCAGCCCAAGATCAAAAAGTGATAAATTTAATAATCTTAAAAGCCAAATAGCAAATTGTTTATTACAAAATAATTTATTAATTTTCAAAAATACAACCAAACTCAGTAACTGTTTTTTTGTGCCTCTAGCGTCATTACAAAAGAAATAATGACATGCTTGCTGTTGTTGAGATTATGAATAGTATTTGTTACCTCAAGGTAGAGGTCAGACGGTAGTCGTTTCATAATTATATGTAAGTTCAGAGACCCACTTTGTCTGTGCCTTCATACATGCCTGTATATCTCCTGTATCAGATCTCAGAATTGATCACTCCATGATTATGTTTTTTTTTTATTATTATTATTGATAGGCTCGCGTTTGACCACTATCTCACCTGATGGTAAGTGATGATGTGGCCGACGATGGAGCACGCTTGCCTAGAAGTAACCTATTCACTCTTGACTTAAAGACCCCTAGGTTGTAGCTATCAGGAAACACAGACTCCGGCAGAGAATTCCACTCTATATAGCTGAACGCTTATTGAATGTGTTTCCAAAACGCTTTGTACGAATGGGTGGGATATCCATGTACCGATGGCGCAACGCCGTACGTCTAGTGGTCCGATGATGGAACGGACTCGGCGGAATTAAATCGTGCAATTCCAACGCACATTCACCGAAGTGTAATCGATAGAAAACCTTATGGCTTACTAAAACTGGCCAGATCGTTTAAACGAGATTTAAATATTCACCCTTACGTTGTTGAAACCTCTACGGTCCGGACTAAGCGTTTCGCCTCGTCGTTTATACCGCGTACGTCGAAGGACTGGAACAGTCTGCCTAACTATTCAGTAATCTGTGGCTGCGGTCTTCCCGTCCGATTATAATTTGGGTGTCTTCAAGGCTAGAGTGAATAGGCTCTAAACTAGTGCGCCTCACCATCAAAGATTGCATCGCTACTTACCATCAGGTGGGATCGAAAAAAAAAACGTTAACATGTGATTTTTTTTTTTCGATGGGAAAAATCCTATGACAACCCCCGCTCTTGGGCGGAGCGGGAGATAGTGTCAGACTCTTACTAACTAAAAGACCCATAACGGGATGGGATAAAAAGCAGCCTATGTTCTTTTCCATGTCAAAGGCTATATGCATGCCAAATTTCATCCAAATCCGCGTGATTAAGTAACAAACATCCAAACATCCACCGTGATTAAGTAAAAAACATCCACACTTTCACATTTATAATATTAGTTAGGATGGTAGGAAAATCATCTAATGACAACCCTCGCTCTTGGGCGAAGCGGGAGATAGGGTCAGACACTTACTGACTAAAAACCCACCCCGTTCCTTCAAGCCTTCATACCGGGGCTCGAGCACCCTTTCGGATAACCCTGGCCCCAGTAGGCTTCGACCCGGCTGTTGCTGACAACTCCTTGAGGCGCGCGGGAACAGCGCGCGCTTTCGACGACTTGGGCTTGGTCCGGACTGTTACCGGACGGCCGGACAGCGAGCTACCCATTGCTCACTGTCCGCAAGCCCGCAACATGTGATGATATATGAATTCTTGTTATTGTCATTGATGTAGGATTTCAACGATAAAAGGTTTAAAGAAACGAATATTGAAATATCATCTAACTTTAACGTTTAAAACGATCTGGCCAGTTTGACTTGGCCATATCATGAAGTGAACAATTTCTAAGATCTGGCCGGCCACGATAATCTACTATATAAAAATAAGTCGGGTTTTCCTTCCTGACGCTATAACTCCAGAACGCACTAACCGATTTCCACGGTTTTGCATTCGTTGGAAAGGTCTCGGGCTCCGTGAGGTTTATTAGAGTAGAGTAGGGTAGAGTAGAGTAGAGTAGGGTAGGGTAGGGTAGAGTAGGGTAGGGTAGAGTAGGGTAGAGTAGAGTAGAGTAGGGTAGAGTAGGGTAGAGTAGGGTAGAGTAGAGTAGGGTAGAGTAGGGTAGAGTAGGGTAGAGTAGAGTAGGGTAGAGTAGGGTAGAGTAGGGTAGGGTAGAGTAGGGTATAGTAGGCTGAAGTAGGGAAGAGCGGGAGCGAAGCCGCGCGGGCAAAAGCTAGTATAACATAAATCAAATAACAGAAACGTTTATTTCAAATAGACCAGTTACAGGCACTCTTGAATTGTCAAAATGTCGGTCAGTCAAACAAGTGAAGCTAAATTGCACGTTCCAAAGCGTAGATCTCTATGGAGAAGAACGTGCAAGAAACTCAATGGACACATACTCAAAACGACTGCAAAGACAAAAGATGTCGGTTAATGAGATTACGATTACATGTGCGGATGAAGAGAGGATTTCAGGTAGGAAATCCAATCCTGTAAGCGCGCACACGCTTGCGGGATTAATTATTTTTTTTACCTATTTATTAGACAACACAACCTCATTAAAACGTGAATTAACAACTTTTATTATAGGTAATACCTATATAATAGATTTACTCTAATTATAGGTAACTAGCTTCTGCCAGCGGCTTCGTCCGCGTGGATGTTGGTTATTGCGGAAGCGAAATCGAAGTCGAAAACAGATAAAAAGTAGCGTATGTCCATCCTTGGAGTTCTGGGGGCGATCGGCGGCGGAGACCTCTCGCGCCGGGCCTTGGTTGAGGCCATGGTCCGGAGCGAGGAGGAGTGGCAGGCGGTCGCCGACTTCTGCGAAGCAGTAATGCTCGCGAAGGAGGAGGCCGAACGCATCAGGCAACAGCGTTATCGCCGCCGCCGCCGCCGGGATTCTGATCCCGATTTCCGGTCAACGTAGGCGCGGGCTTGCGGGCAGTGAGCAATGGGTAGCTCACTGTCCGGCCGTCCGGTAACTGTCCGGATCAAGCCCAAGTCGTCGACGGCGCGCACAGTTCCCGCGCGCCCCAAGGAGTTGTCAGCAACAGCAGGGACCCAGCCGGGTCGAAGCCTACTGGGGCCAGGGTTATCCGAAAGGGCGCTCGAGCCCCGGTATGAAGGTTAGAAGGAACGGGGTGGGTTTTTTAGTCAGTAAGAGTCTGACACTATCTCCCGCTCCGTCCAAAGGCGGGGGATGTCAATGCATGATTTTTCCCACCATAAAAAAATTTAACCGTGAAAGCGTATCAGATAGAGTTACTTTCACATTTATAATATTAGTAAGGATAGTAAGGACATCGATAAGGGCTGTAGGGTCATCGTTATCTTTTGTCGGTACCCACCCAGATCGAGAGGAGTTGATGACCTCCGAGGCTCCGACAACTAAAAAAAATATACCTGCTTAATTTATTTTAAAGAAAGCCTTAAATTGACACTGGATATAAAAAAAAATAGAGGCTTTCTAGATAGAGAAGTCTATAATATTATCTAGTTCATCAGGCCGTGTAGTTTTATGACAATAAACTTTATGAAATAAGTATATACTGTAAATGAGAGCAAGCGTGAAAAGTGAATGAGTAACATAATCTAGACGAGATAACTTGATTAAAATAGCTCACGAAATTGAAAACAATAGTTGTATTTTTTTAAGCGTTAAATCATAACTTCTCCCGCTCTGGGTGGTCCGAGAGGGATTATGAGACTTTCAGTATCTTTCCGTGGTCCTTCAGTTGCCTTTTGCGTTCCAGAGCGTGCGTGTCTAGTATTTTTATTTATTTATTTAATCTTCATGTAACACAAAGTACCTACATAGGCAGACTTAATGCCTTAGGCATTCTCTGCCAGTCAACCTAGGATGGTACAGATAAAATATGGTAGGCGCATAAAAGAACCTATGTAGGTACAAAATTCCAAACTTTATTATAAAAATCACAAAGTTAAAAGCCTGATAGGTACCATAGCTGGTTGGCGACATAAATACATGGTCACCGGGCCAAATGGGGGACTGAGGTTTGTTTTGCTTCCGCATCCAGCTGTGCGCTGGCACCTGATGCGCCCTATGACCTGCCGTAACCTGTGTTGTACTTAGTGGCGGTGATATCCAACTTGTAACCTTTTTAAATATTTTTTGAGAAAAAATATAACATGGTGTAAAAACTTAGAATCGATACAGTTACTGATTCTGAACAAGCTACAAATATTCAGGTTTCGCATATGCTAAAATAATGTTGTATTATGTTGATTGATGATTCTTTTTTAAAAAACGAGGTCACGTCAAGCTCTGACACAAATGTTACATAAAACCACGCCATTTTTGCATCACAGTTTACACACTAGTCACCACGATCCTTTCCGTCTTTATCTCCATCTAAATTTAAATATCTTGTCATAGTCGTTGATTGATTGTAACCACAAGTAGCTCACAACTGCTCAAAAAACCTGGCCAAGTGCGAGTCGGACTCGAGTACTACAATTAGGTACTACAATATAATAGATAGGTACAATGATAAATGATAAATGATCTTTAGTTTGCAAGTAGGTTTTATAAAAACACTTTTACACGTCAATTTTTTTTTTTCGTCAATTAATGCCAGATGAGGCCGGTACCTTTTGAGTACGGAACCCTAGAAAATAAACTAATACCCATGTGGCTAGCCAAGGAACGGCCACAAACGGCCACAACGGGTCAACGAGATAGAATTACGAACTTCAACGGCCGCCGTCTCTTCCGGTTGATCTAGGTCGGTGCTGTCCATTATAAATTATGGCGAGTTATTTTTGGAATTGAGTGAAAGACTACCAATTTACTAGTAGTGTTTGATGTCCCATCTATCTTATATAATTTTTAAAGTAGTGCTTGACTGTGATCCCACCTGATGGTAAGCATTGGGCAGGACATGTATGCCGCATACCAGTCTAGCTTTGGGCCCGTAAAACACATGATTGGTGCAAGACACAGCGGCACAGAGCCGCGACAGATCACATCAAGGATCCACAAGGATCCTGCCATATCCTGGCGGGATCCTTAAGAAAAGGTAAAAAAGAGAAAAGTTGTGATCATTGAAAGGAGGAATGGACAAAGACCAGGGCAAAGGCCTCCCACCATAACGCAGGACAGGATTGAAAACCCCACACCCCCCACAGAAAATCAATATTTCGTAGGTTTTAGATTGACAACTTTAATTTTCGGGTTATCTAATGAGGCTGACCCTCATTTTTCCCCCAGATAATTATTACGGATGGCAATCAGAGCTGCTATACGCAGTCCAGTAGGGCCGATACATGCTAATGCTGCGGGAAAGTTTGAAAGAGTGACCCTAGCAGGCAAGCACCTCAAGGAGTTGGCTGGGTCGACGCCTACTGAGGCCAGGGTTAACTCCGAAAGGTAGCTCGAGCCCCGGTATGAAGGCTTGAAGGAACGGGGTGGGTTTTTAGTCAGTAAGTGTCTGACCCTATCTCCCGCTTCGCCCAAGAGCGGGGGTTGTCATTAGATGATTTTCCCACCATAAAAAAAAAATAATAATAAAAAAAAACCCTAGAAGGCAAAAGGCAACTGTGGGTTTTAATATCATGCGGAGTTGCTCCGCATGCAGAAAATGTCACAATACAAAAAAAACTACCTACGTTCCACGCATTACAATAAATACTTGTATGATATTAAAAAAATATACGAACACGATATTAAAAACACCCAAAGTCAGTAAAAGTCTGACATGCCGCCATCTCTTACGCCGCGCCGGAAGCATTGAGTACACACCTCAAAAAAAACAAAAATAGTACGTATACCTATGGTTACTCATACTCGTACGTCGTAATTCAAGTTATTTGAACTTGTAGTTATGTAAGCTATTTACTAACAAAATTAACCTCTCGTGGCATCGGATCATACGTTCGTGCTCTCATGGTTATTACAAGGTTAACATGTATTAAACATTCTTATTTTTCGTCTTATTTTATGTGTCGATTTTTAGGAGAATGTCAGTTTAATTTATTCAGTAATCTAAATGGCTTGCCCTAATTTTTAGGGTTCCGTACTCAAAGGGTAAAATGGGGACCCTATTACTAAGTCTCCGCTTTCCGTCCGTCTGTCACCAGGCTGTATCTCATGAACGGTGATACTTAGTTGGAATTTCAGCCGTTTTCATAGATAATGGAACGGAACCCTTTGTGCGCGAGTCCGACTCGCGGAAATTGAAGGTGTTAGACGGTTTTGTTTGACGGGTGCTTGGCAGTTACTGCGTCCGTTCGGTACGTTTGTGTAATGTAAAAAAAACAAACAGTTTTTCTTCGTCTCAAACAAGTCTTTTATTGGTATCGTAGTAACTCCCAGGGTAACACAATATATAATACTTAAATGTATTTATTTAGTCATCTAAATGTTTCGCCCTAGGTATTCTATACAAGGTGTAAGGGACAGCCCTCCACAAACTTTAAGGGCTTGCTCAGTAGACTAAACTGAACAACCTTCCACCAAATTTTTTTTCAGGAAACGAAAAAAAAATTTCGTCTCACCATAGAAAATTATAAACTTGATTGGACAGTTTGTATGGAGAGGCCGAATTTTTTTTTCGTTACCTGAAAAAAAAATTTGTGGAAGGTTGTTCAGTTTCGTCTACTGAGCAAGCCCTTAAAGTTTGTGGAGGGCTGTCCCTTACATCTTGTATAGGTACAAATGTATAATAAAAGGAGAAACTGACTGACATATCAACGCACAGCCAAAATACTGAGATTAGGAGTGCAAGCACTAAGAGAGTATTTTTCAAAATTCACCCTGTGAGGGATGTAAGGAGCAGGGACTCAAACTGTAACCGTAATAATGTGTTTTAACACTGTTTTTTAAAACAGTTTTAACAGAAAAATTAATAATAAACAGAATAAACTGTTTTTCTTTCTTTCTTTATTCTTCTTTCTTTCTTTCAGAAAAAACACTTTTAACTGTAACAGATACAATAATGTTACCGAATCAAACTGTAACCTTTTTTATGTGTTAAGAAGTGCTACCGAATCAAACTGTAATCTATTATATGTGTCAATAAGTGTTAATATGTGTAACTGAAATAATCAGTTTTAGTATAGCCTTAGGTATAAATAATTGCACAGTACCATAAATAAGTAAATTGTAACTTTGTCAACGCTGCGTTTATCTGTTACACTTATTAACACTGTTAACACTTTTATATCTGTTTTTGGGTTAACACATTGAAAACACATATATAAGTGTTACATATTTGATTCTGTTACCAATTTAACATGTAACACTTATAGTTCTGTAATCTTTATGAATGTTTTTAAGTCCCTGGTAAGGAGGTTCAAAGTTTGTAAAGACAAATCTACCTTTAAGCGGACGAAGCCGCTGGCAGAAGCTAGTTTTATATAAACAGACATAGGAGATTTTAAACGAATACAGAAATATTCCAGAAAAGCAGAAATAAAAAAAAACCAAATTCGCCACTAGGTACTACTAGATTTACCTACGTCACACACTCATTACACCAAAACCTCTGTTTTAAAGTTAATTTGCATTACTTTTATTATTCAACTTGTTATGTTTCATTGTTTATAATACAATAGCCTTGTAATTCAATATTAAAAATAGATTTAATATAAGTTCCCAAGATACAGGTTCTACCCAGGGGACCAATATAAAAAATAACTCAAAATACACATAAATAAATAAATAAAAAGTGTGGTTAAAGAGTCACATTTAACAAGTGCAATGTTTCACAGTACATCTGATCATAACCACCAAAGTAGGCCGAGGGCCTGTATTATGGTGGTCCATCGTTCAGCCATGAAGTTCAGCTAGGAAGTACATATTTAGTGTGTATCGCTACATTGGCACTTGTTTTGGCCTAGAAGACATACTATAATAATAACCAAAAATATAGGTAAAGAATAACATGAAACAAAACAAAACAAGAAAAAACAAGTGGAAATAGAATTGTGTATTTTGTAGGTGTAGTGTGGTGATGTGCAGGTATGTGAGTGTATATTGTGTGTGTGGGTGAATTTTGTGTGTGTATGGGAGTACGTTTAAATGCGCACCATGAAATTATTATTGTTGGCTTCCAGGCCTATACAATGAAGGTTAGTAGATCTTTTGTGGCATAATAGTCCAGTGTTTGGAGCCACTGTGTTAGCTTCTTTTTGGCCTTTAGACGCATGAGTCTACCTATGTCCAGCCTTTAATTTGCAGTATTATACAACTTACAGATTAAGGTGTCAAACTGATGCTTAGCAAAAGCAGTTCTGCGTGGGACAGCGGGAGAGATGGAAATTTTTCGTCGTTTGTTTGGGTCTGGGAGAGGCGCAGATGGTTGAATTTTTTGGATGGACCTTAACACATAAAGTTCGCGCACTGTAAAGACTTTACATTCTTGAAAAAGTTCTGATGTGGGGAACCTGTAGGTATGGTTTCTTGGTCCGCTACCTTTACCTTGAGTACCGCTCTTTGTACCCTTTCCAGACCCAACAGATATGTCTTGGCCGCGCCTCCCCATACGGTTATGCAGTACTGTATAATGGGCTGGCATAAAGCAAGATAGACAGTTCTTAATTTTTCTATCGTGGCAGATTCTCTTAGGTTTTTAAAAATATGTATTAGTCGCCTGGTCTTAGAGAAAACATTGTCAATCTGCTTATCCCATCTCAGTCCATTATCAATATACACTCCCAGATACTTGTCTGTAAAAAATCGCTCTTAGCGATTTTAAGTTTCTCATGTAATTTTTATTTTTGGTGTACAATAAAGAATCTATTTATCTATCTACTTGACAGTGTTCACCAGTGAGATAATCTGGCCAGAACAGCCCAACTGATCGTCACAGAGATGTGCTTTTATGGAGTAATCCTGTGGGGGTTTAGTAGTTTGTCTTATATAGAAAGGTAGGAAGTTGGTCTTAATTAGGTTCAGTGTCAATAAGTTTTCTTTTAGCCAGGATGTAGCCAGGACATTATTTTTGACAGAACAAACTCGGCTCTCTCATCACTCATCACATATAATGATCCTAACTAATATTATAAATGTGAAAGTGTGGATATTTGGATGTTTGTTACTTAATCACGCAAAAACGGCTGAACGGATTTGGATGAAATTTGGCATGCATATAGCCTTTGACATGGAAAAGAGCATAGGCTACCTTTTATCCCGATTCCTTAAGTACCTAATGCGACGCGGGCGAAGCCGCGGGCAAAAGCTAGTTATGTAATAATATCTAGTGGTTCCCTGTCTATGTACGTCAAACTATGTCCTATTTTTTGTTGTTTGTTAAAATTGTGTGTAAAATAAAGAATAAGAATAAAGAAAAAGATATTTTTTGTAAGCACGAACAAGTAAATATTATTCTTTTCTACAAAGGTGTTATTCAAGACTTGCTATACATATGCATAATACTAATTTACCCTTGAAAATAGACATTTTTAACACGCTTTTATTAGCTTCACCTGTATGCTTGTTTGTTTGCTTGTAACCACTGCCTTTGAGCTCGATTTTGCCCAACTTTGGGCGATCAGATTTTCTTCTAAATTTGCACACCCATCAAAGACGGATGACAATGACCAATTTTTTTTTATTATATATTAAGTTTCATCGTCACGAGTTCTTTTTATCCGTAAAACCGATAAAAATAACACGCCTCTGTGACAAATATCTTTTCTCTTTTAGATTTTATCTACAGTATCTTAGGCTGGTGCCTGTTTATCAATCCGTTAAAATCATCATCATCATTTTGTAAATAAAAATCCCATTAAAATCGGTCCATCCGATCCCGAAATTAACCGCAACAAACAGAGGACAGGCAAAAATTATAATTGTACTTTTATAAGCATTTACTTTGATAATAAAAACAGACACTTCAATTTTATATAGATAAACAAAATCAATTTTAAAGGATCAAAAGTCTCTCAAGATCTTATCCGAACCACTTAGAACCTCTTCACCAGAACTTCAATATTGACATGAGTTATCCAGTAGAGTGTCCATGTGCCAATAATGATATGATATAACAGAGAACACTGAACACAAATGAACTCAATCGTGCACTTTTATCGGTGGACTTTGTGTCTGACTAACAATGAGTCCACCTGATGGACAAGTGGTGGAATATTTCCGAACATTGAGTTGTAAGCACAAGAAAATATTTAGTTGACAAAAAAGGTGTCTTTCAAAAAAATACCGGCCAAGTGCGTACTTACTTACATCCGTAGCAAAAAAAAACGGCAAACATCACATGTTATATGGGAGCCCCACTTAAATATTTAGTATATTCAGTTTTTATTATTTGATTTTGTAGCATCTGTGAAAAATTTGAACTGTCTAAATATCATCGTTCATGAGACAGCCAGGTGATAGACGGATGGAAAGCAGAGACACGTTAGTACTAGGTAGTTTACCCTTTTTTGTGGTGGGTAAAAATCATCCAAATAACATCCCCTGCCCTTGGGCGGAGCGGGAGATAGTGCCAGACTCTTACTGACTAAAAAACCCACCCCGTACCTTCTTGCCTTTCATACCGGGGCCGAGCTTCCCTTCCGGAGCTAAACCCTGGCCCCAGTAGGCTTAGATCCAGCTGGACCCCTGCTGTTGCTGACAACTCCTTGAGGCGCGCGAGAACAGTGCGCGCCTTCTGTGGCCGGAAATCGAGATCGGAATCCCGGCGGCGGCTGGGGCGCTGTGAGCGCCGTTGCCTGAAGCTGTCAGCCTCCTCCTTTGCTAGCATTATTGCTCCGCATAACCGCCTGACACTTCTCCTCGCTCCGGACCATGGCATGGTTTACCCTTTGGGTACGAAACCTTAGAAAATCAGGCAGTATAAAAGTAGGCACATCCCAAAATTAAGTCTTTTTGTTTTTTAAATGAGAGAACTCAAAAATCAGTGGCTATAGCGGTATTATTGGTACTTTCTTTCTTTTCTTTAAATTTCAAAATGAGCAGTACCCGTAGCCAACTTGATAATCTAGCTATTAATTCGAAGAGATTTCAGTGAGTAGTTACAATGTTTTCAAAGAAAACCATCTGCTGTTTCTAGTTCTTATTCCTGATATATTTGGGGTAGGCGCAATACCTATGTCTTCCTTTTCAATATATCAAAAGTAAGTTAAGGCACTAAAACTATTAGTAGTAATTGCTTGGTTTACATTTTGGAACAACGTTCCCCGAAAAAGCTCGCTTGACTATTATGCCCAATAGTCAAACTAGGTACTAGGTCTAATACTAGGTACCTAATAGTAAAAGGAGAACACCTAGAATGACTTAAATAGGATCCCCAAAATCGACTCACTCGGCAACTCATATCAATAGACAACTTATCCTATTTCTTTAAAACCGCCAATTTTCATAGTCACATTATTAATAATTTCACAATGTGAGGAGGTTCCTGTCTCTGGAGCTTTAACCACCGGTAGCTTGGACCCTGCTCCCGACACCGGCGGACTATTATTTTTATATATTTTTAAGTGTTTTTTTTTTTGAAGAAATAAATAAAAATGTAAATTATACGTAAATAAAAGAAATAAAAAGAGATTAATTTAATTCGGACACAAAAATCTATAGGCTGTGTAACCACGGAACAGTAAAAACAGTGGAAGTAGCTTGAGAAAATGTTTGTTCCAGAACCGGTGTCGCCAAACTCATACATTTACAATTTACTCTTACTGCAAACCTAAAAATATGATTGGCTGAAAACAAAAACAGGGCGTAGACGAAATGCAAAAAAAATTTATACGAAATGCAACTTTAATTTCAAATTACTATAAATCAAATTGACAAAAACAAGAAAGAAATACATCTTTGACTACCAAATACTGCCACTCGTCGCTAGATGGCATTGTTCAGTATATAATATTCAGTATGAACTATAAGAACGTAAAAATAAGATTGGTATTTGAACGGCGTATCACTGACGCGAATGCGCTCGCTGCTACTCAGATAGGGAAGTGACCTTATTCGATCGAAATATGTATCGATTGTATGAAAACGTATTTAAAACATATCATGCAAAAAAAAATTGTATGAGATAGTGTGATAGTATTAAAATTATGAAATTAATATGATTAAAGGCAATTTTTAAACGTAGTAAAAAGGGTATTTATTTGCATAGTACATCAATTATCATCATCTCAGCTGAAATCATCGTCATCGCCCACTGCTAAACATAAGAATAATAAGTATAATTCAAACGCCCTATGTTGTTCCTAACTCTTTAACTAAATTTATTTAAAATACATCACAAATATCATACCACAATTTTTATTTTATTATATTTATTAATTTAATAATTATCTGTATTATATTACTTACAAAAACTATTAAACTATAATATATATTTTAAAAAGGCAATGTTATACATATTATACATATCGATTGATTTTATCGATAAAGTCACGCACTATTTGGATAGCGTCAAAAGTATAGGTAGACTAACGAATATTCCAGAAAAGCTAATAACCGAGAAAAGAAAATCAACTTTGCAGTGATGTTACTAAGGACTAGTTTTGTTTGTATATCCTGCGCAATGTTTCACGTAATTTTATTTTTTCATTTTATTAAAACAAATCCGAAAATAATACTTTTCGGTGGTATGATACACCTCCATGAGTTAGATTTTTAGTCAGACTATGGTTTTTAAAGTTCAGTATGGGACAATAAGGCATTTTAATATTATTTTTCGTTAATTATTATGTTGCGCAGTCTAGTTAGAGAATGAGAGCGCTTGAACAGCAAGTGCGCAACGCGATTCTTACTAGCGGCGACAGTGCCACGCCTACTTACTTCTTCCACTGTTTTTACTGTTCCGTGTGTGTAACACACAAAAAAAACTTATTAACAAAAATATATTAGCAAAAACGTAGAGCATAATCCTTTCAATTTCCAGGGATGCCGTGCAAGTGGTCATAAATGGCGTACAATTGTCATCTCGGCTTCCAATGGGCCGGCAATTGCCTCACACTGGTGTAATTGGTGGTCTCGAACGTTCCCGTCATGCAACATCGAGGGCTGGCCGATATTAAACACATTATAGGTACATTGCGGGATAATGTTGGATGATTGCTATGGATTATAGAAGCGAGGGGAAATGTGTTTGATTCACGAGATCCTTAGCTTCCATTTTAATTTAACAACGATATAGGTAATATCAGTTGGAGCAGCATTATACACACATACATACAGCTACAATTATAGAAGTCCAAAGCGATAGTGTTGACAAAAAACTTTCTTACACCATTCAATTCGATTCAAAAACTATAGACCATGAGTACCTATAGCATAATCAACCTTATAATGTATAATGTTTTCATTGCTGGGACTCAGGCCTCCTCGCTAGGAGAGGTAGAGGACCGTAATTCACCACGTGGACCCACTGCTGATTGGTGGATGTCACACATCTTTACATCTTGACTTGGAAGTCATGCCGGTTTCCTTATGATGTTTTCCTTCACCGTTTTCAGAGCGGTGGTGACGACAGATATAAATTATAAAAAAGCACCTGTCTGAGCTTGAGCCTGCGACCTACCATGTGCAGTTGGAGTGTTCAAGAGAAATTAGTAAAACAAAAAACATTTTCTGTTACACAATCCTGGGTAGATAAAATAAGGTAGGAACAATACTGAATCAAAAATGAGAAGATAAAATTAATCAAGCATCGGTTTACCAATAATACACATAATAACAATAATAAATACTTGTTATTGTTTGTTATAATCTTGAGATAATGAAATGCAGTGTGACGCAAAAGTGCACATTAAGTATTTATGCACTATCATAAAAATATTTAATGAAACAGAAACTGTCGCCAACCCAACTGATTAATAGAAAAAAGCATTGCGCGTATTCAAATTTTGTTGAGACGATACATTTTATTTGCAGCCTGTCAGAAATATTGTTGCCGGGAAACCAGCATGTCCTAGAGTTCTTTATTAGGGATCGATGCCTAGAATAAAAAAAATCGAAGACATACTTACCGAGCATTTTTAGGAAAAACAGTGAAAGCGACAATTTGCTCTTTTTGACAATTTACTCTCAAAACGGTGAAGGAAAACATCGTGAGGAAACCGGCATGTCCTAGAACCAAACATTCGAAGACATGTGACATTCACCAACTTGCACTGGCCCTGCTTGATGGATTACGGCCCATTCCCTCTCCTAGAGAGGAGGCTTGAAACCCAGAAGTGGGAACATTAGAAGGCTGATTATGATCAGTTCTTCTCTTCTTCTTCAGAGTGATCATGGTCATCATTGTAAATCACGATAAGTGATGATTTTGGTAATACGGCGCCATTCGTTACGGACTGCAGCTTTCCGGGTATCTACGTAAACCGAGCACTTAGTTGCGGCCTTGATTTGATCAATCTATTTCATTGGTGATCTACTATGTGGCCTGGTGCCAGCCAACTTTTTCTTGCACGAGACGCTTTAAGGAGTCATTACCACGACGAGATACATGTGTAATACACACATGATCGGTAGCTATATGGATAAGAAATCTTATTTTTAAGAATCATTGAAAGGTATAACCATTGATATTTTTAAATTCGGGAATGGAAAGCCCATTCTTGCAAAAAAATACCAACTGTCGCTTACGATGTTCTTCCTAAAGAGGGTTATGTGATAATCCGCACTAGGCCCGCGTAGTAGTTTAGTCTATTACTCAAAAGAGAAACGATTAAAGGTCGATTATACTATACTGCCTGTCTAGACATAACTATAGACCGACAAAGATATCAATCCACCCTATTTGACTTACACCTGGTCCATTTTCCCACGTAATTACTAAGAGAAAATAAACGTTTAATGAGACTGTAATTTCTTCACCACCGGAGTCACGGTACTTTCACGGAGTCATGATCTTTAATAACTGTGTTTTAAGGACTAGAATGGTGTGTGCGGTTTTGCGAAACTGAATAATTGCTAGCGTGTGGTGTAACAGAGCCACTGTGTCTAATGATGTTAAATTGGCACCTTCAGGCTTTTTAGCGTTCCCTGGTAACAAAGCAAAACGTCTGTTCATTTTTTGTTGCTTCAAAGAAGTGACCTTTCATGACAAAGGGAGTACTAATCACACTAATTTTAAAAAGGCAAAAGTTTGTATGTATACAGTGCATATGTTTACACTCTACTCTACTACTCTACTTTTACACTCTAATGGCTGAAAGGATTTAAATGACCTTTGACACACGGGTAGGCCATGTTCTGGATTAAGGCCCAAGCGCCCGAAAAGTGCCATAAAACAGTGACTTTCTGAAGTCTACTCCTCGGTAACGGCCAGGTTAATAGGTTTGAAAAAAAAATATGTTTATTAAAGATTCATGAACAACGTTATCACACATTTTATTTTTCCGTTCTATTAATACTTTTGTCTAAAAAAAATATTTAGCAATTGCGTAACTTTTCCCTACTCCTTCGAAACGGCTTGGACCTTTGCAAACATTTTTACACATAAAAATTGGTGGTTAAATATTCTTCAAAGTGAACATTGCATTTGTAAATCAATCAATATTTCGCAAAGAAAATGGATTTAAAGGTCAGCCGCGCGCTTTCCGAGCGCTGCCGGCCGCAAATAAATGCACAGGTTTGCGTACTGCCGCCTAGGCGAGTGCGAGAGTTGCGTCCACATAATTTCGATCAGATGGTTCAAGGGACTGTACTTTTACTTGGGCTGAACCGCTGCCAGAAAATGGTATTAAATAAAATTAAATATTAGACTAATCTATAGATTTGTCCAATGCCTTTTTTAAAGGGATTACTCGATTTATGTAGAATAGACCAGTTGTAAGTCATGAATAAGTCAAGAATAAAATATGAGGGAGAAAAACAGCCTAAGAAATTCCAGAAGCCAAATACCAAAGAATACCGTAAATACTATGTGAACTAGATCACAATCGAAGCATAGCAAGAACAAAAGAGTCAACATCACAAGCCATTAAAATGAAAAAAAAAAGCAGGAGCATTTAACGATACGAAGACATAAAGCAGGACTGACATAAAAATAAACCTACAGAACCATATGAAAGGAAGTAACAAATTATCTTTGTTAATACAAAACGTGCGAATAAAAACCACAGGTGGATGATAGAACCTGTAAATCTAAAGAGGACAGGTTTATGCGTTACGCTATTATGCGTTACTCTTGAGAAGCCGGTAGATGGCGTAGCGGGTAATTATAACCTTGGAAACTAGATAAAACCATCAATAATATTATCCCAGCCAGGCGCATTTCTTTGTGTAATTTATTTCAACACCACTGCTCTCAAAACGGTGAAGGAAAATATCGTGATTAAACTGGCATGTCCTAGAACCAAAAATTCGAAGACATGTGACATTCAGCAACCCCCACTGAGCCCGCGTGGGGGATTCACGGCCCATTCTCTCTCCTAGAGAGGAGGCCTGAGTCCCAGCAGTGGGAATATTAAAAGGCTGATTATTATCTATGTTTACGCTAACTTAGGTTTCTCAGAATACTCTATAAACTTAATAACAACATAGGTGGAAAAGTATCAAATAACTTCTCCCGTTCTGGGTGTTCTTTCAATTGCTCTTTAGCTCCAGGAAATCAGAAACGTTTATTTCAAATAGACCAGTTACAGGCACTTTTGAATTGTCAAAATGTCGGTCAGTCAAACAAGTGAAGCTAAATTGGGTTATGGTAAGTCCAACATTCTCGCAGTAGGTAGTATACTACTATCGATTCCGGCATTAGGGTGGACAACAATAAGTGCTAGATATATGTCGAGTTTTTTTAGGAAGAATGTTTTAACGACAGTTTGCGTTTTTTGCAAGAACTGGTTTCCTCTTCCATAATTAAAAACATAAAAATATTGTAATAAAAAATAACTCATTATATGTATAACTACTGACGTTACAGCATATTTCATTATCATCACCATCAGTTCAGTCGAATGACGTCCAACTCATAATTAAAATTCAAATATTTTTATTTCACACCAGATGTGCCCGCGAGTTCGTTCGCGTGGACTACAGGATTTTGAATTAATTTGTTCTAAAATAAAAGTAGCCTATGTTACTCCTTATTACATCAGCTACCTGCCAAAAAAACTCCCGTCAAAATCGATCCGGCCATTTCAGAGATTAGCCCGGACAAACAGGCAGACAGACAAAAATTGTAAAAAATGTTATTTTGGTGTATGTGTTACGCTCAAAGATCGAAAACGCTCAGTGAGCGGAAAAATAGCTCACAACGCGTTGTGGTCACAGCAAAACATCCACATGACGAAATTCGTGTTATGGCTCTAATGAAAACGCGCACGACGCGTTGTGGCAATCACAGAAAGACCAAATAGCGAAATTCGTGTCGTGGCTGACATGCTATTCGATCTCAACGCGTTGTGGTAATGTAGAAAAGCCATGACGCGTATGGAATATTATTTGATTACGACGCACACTACTTTCCGATATGGATCCTATTAGGCTTTTTTTTTAGTTTGGGAAAAAATCATTCAATGACAAACCCCGCTCTTGGGCGGAGCGGGAGATAGTGTCAGACTCTTACTGACTAAAAGACCCACCCCGTTCCTTCTAGCCTTCATACCGGAGCTCGAGCGCCCTTTCGGATAACCCTGGCCCCAGTAGGCGCACGGGAACAGTGCGCGCCGTCGACGACTTGGGCTTGGTCCGGACAGTTATCGGACGGCCGGACAGCGAGCTACCCATTGCTCACTGTCCGCAAGCTCGCGCCTACAGTGGCCGGAAATCGGGATCAGAATCCCGGCGGCGGCGGCGAGGACGCCGTTGCCTGATGCGTTCGGCCTCCTCCTTTGCGAGCATTACTGCTTCGCAAAAGTCGCGAACCATTCCATTTGGACGGCCTGCCATTCCTCCTCGGTCCGGACCATGGACGCAACCAAGGCCCGGAGCGAGAGGTCTCCGCCGCCGATCGTCCCCTCGAGGGCACGGCGATGCTCCGCCCAATCCTATTAGGCCTAGGCTGGAAACGTTTTGGTAGATGTCCTTAGGAAATATTTATAATTTTATAAAATCACTGCATTACGTATTTGTCATTATTAAATATGTTATATAATTACAAAAATAAAATAAAACGATACTTGTTATTTATTGAGATTACTTTATATTTAAAAAAATCAACGTATTAAGCAATAAATTACTGAAAACAAAATATTAATCATTTGTAATTTATATAATAATACTTATAATTCACTTAAAATAATAGGGATTTTAATTTTTATATCACAATTTAAAAAAAATTCAAGTAATAAAAATATTTAACACAAACATAAATGTTTATTGATCACCAATAAACAACAACAATGTACTCAAATTAATTACTTATATTAGAAATTACTATAATTGTGAAAAATAAGTATTTGATAGCTATTTATTTATACAGGAACTATTACTGTGGCATTTTGAGTTGCATTTCATATTCTTGGAGCGACACTTGCACTTTTTATTAATACAGTATCTTTTGCAGTGGCACATTATAAACCCTTGCTTACTTCCAGATGATAACATAGATGCTGAGCGACGTGTTAACGACGAAGTTGAGGGCACATCACAAATGTCACAAAATGTACAACCTGTCCGTCGTGATATGGTTAAAACAATGAATGCTCAGAACGCGTCATGGCTTTTCTTCGTTGCCACAACGCGTTGAGATCGAATAGCATGTCAGCCACGACACGAATTTCGCTATTTGGTCTTTCTGTGATTGCCACAACGCGTCGTGCGCGTTTTCATAAGAGCCATAACACGAATTTCGCCATGTGGATGTTTTGCTGTGACCACAACGCGTTGTGAGCTATTTTTCCGCTCACTGAGCGTTTTCGATCTTTGAGCGTAACATATGTACCGTATATGTATTCATATGCATGTAGTAAAAAGCGGTTATTTCAATATTACAAATAGACACTCCAATTTTATTTATATTTATAGATGTATAGATAGACCTACATGGGCACTTAAAAAACGTCAGAACCTAGTACACATTGTTGGACATAAGCCTTTCCAAGTGTCACCATAACGACCAGTTCTATGCATCTCGCATCCATTGGATTCCAACGACCCTCACTAGACCATCGGCCCCCCTTGATAGAATATTTCCTATAAACATAATTATTAATATTTTATTTATTTATTTTACAATTTATGTACACACAATATACAGAAGAAGATACATTATTCAGGATGGCATCCAGCCGGTTCTCCTTTAAGGTAATGGCTCATGAACACATTCGCAAGAAGTTGGCAGAATCATCACAGCAGTGATTTGTTATATTCATTTCTCATAATAATTTTGTTTATTTGTATGTTGTATTATTTTGTATTTATATAAGTATTTATTTATATATTATGTGTTTATGTTGATTTTAGTTTTCTTTTTGTTTGTTTGCCTTGAAGTTGCACCTACCATGTTATGTCTCTGCACCACCCCAAAGTCGACTGGTAGATAATGCCTAAGGCACTAAGCCCGCCTTTGTACAGTTTTTTGTGCAAGAAGTGTTAATAAATAAATTATTATTATAAAATTTTGTACAAAGGTACTGCTTATTTCACAAAGAAATTTCTTCCAGTCGACCTGCGAAAGGAAAGATTAAAAGAGATGTAGACAGTAGTGTGCAGAAATAAGTAAAGAAGAGTTAGTAATTATTGTTATAAATACTTTTTAATTATGGAAAAGATAAACCATTCCTGCAAAAAAACACAAATTGCTGCTTACGCTGTTCTTCCTGAAAAGGCTCGAGGTCAGGGTAGATAGCAACATAATATTATTATTTAAGTAAAAGTTTCGCAAATAATTATCACAGGGAGTTAACCGGATTATCACCTGCGTGGTCTTTAATTAGCGTTCAAGCGCGAACTTAGAGATATCTATCGAGAACACTTTACATAAATAATCTAATTAGCAATGGTCGGAACAGATATAACACTTTACTATCTTCCTCATCGGAAAAGAACGAAGAGCCTTATCGTACATGTATCCGGGCTATTTTCAAACTAGTGCATATATCGAATGCAGGTGCTGTTCAAGCAAGTTTGAACCACCGAGATAGTATCTCGAGAAAAATTGCAAACGATGAGCTTGAAGAAACTAATTTAAGTTACTTTGACTTGAAGGAAATTAGGACTTCTTAACGTGGCAGTACTGGTTTTTTTTTTGTAAGTTAAATTCCTTGCCTGGTTCCAGTATTCGACCACCGCAATGTCAGCCCCGACTTACGAGTTGTAGGTCGCGGGTTCAAACCCGGCCAGGCGCATTACTTTTGTGTAATTTATTTCATCATAACTGCTCTCAAAACGGTGAAGGAAAACATCGTGAGGAAACCGGCATGTCCTAGAACCAAAAATTCGAAGACGTGTGACATTCACCAACCCGCACTAGGCCCATGTGGTGGATTACGGCCCGTGCCCTCTCCTAGAGAGGAGGCCTGAGTCCCAGCTGAGAACTTTACAAAGCTGATTATGTATGTATGTAAAGCCGTCCGCTGATACTGCCATCATTAGGTCCCTACGTGAACACAGGTAAGAGGGCACGTGACGCAGGATAGAAGGTGGAACATGATCTGCGGAGAGACGCCGCTGACAGAACAGTGACACAATCAATTTCATCAAATGCAGTCTTTAATATTAGTAAGGATCTGGAGAGATCCTCGGAGGATCTGAACAGTCTGAAGGATTGTCAAAAATTGGATGAAAGCACCAACGTACCAAGTAGCCCAAGGGGACCCTTGAAATCAGCATTAATAGCTGAGTAGGTACAGCTGCAGTAGCTTCACGATCATACATCATTTGTTTTAATCTCTGAATGAAATGTGGGCTTAGAAATGTCCAAAAAGCTCAAAGTATAACTTAAAATATAACAATGATTAATTAATCGCTATCTTAATCCCCCTGGACTATTATCCTGTCTCTAGGAGATCAAGTACGATTACCGGGCTTATCAGAGACCGGCACGTGATAAATAGGAATAATTTTATTAATAATATAAACATTTCTAGATAAAACATTGACTAGTTGACGTCAATAGCTTGTTTTGTCATAGCGATCAACGTGCGGATTTACATGAGACTTGGCTTTCATTGTGCTCACCCTGGATTTAAAAGGGGTAAAATTTTTGATAAGATTATTGGTTATTAAGATAGGAAAGTATCGCAAGATAGGAAAGTAGTAGTAGGTAATACCGCTCATTGTACATTATCTTGTAAAGGGTTATTCAAGGTTGCTCCAAAGGTTTAATGCATTACAGAAATCAAGGGTAAAATAATTTGAATTTATTCAAAGACATGTGACATTCACCAACCCTCACTGGGCCCGCGTGGTGGATTACGGCCCATTCACTCTCCTAGAGAGGAGGCCTGAGTCCCAGCAGTGGGAACATTGAAAAGGCTGATGATGATAAAATTGAATTTTAGCGAAGAATATAATTTTGTCTTTAAATGCATTTTAGGCCACCTATTGTTCTTACGAATCTGTGTAACATTGTACGAATAAAACTCTTCTGGGAAAGAACTTAAACAATAATTTTGTCTTATTATGCTCTAGCTTATGCGAGCGGCTGCACCCTCGTAAAAATAGGTTTCTCTTAAACTTTGTAGCCCCGTTTCATACAATTTGGAACCGTGCACTAGCTTCTGACGTATAAGTGCCCATGTGAAATAAAACATTTGACTTTGACTTATGTAACCAAGATTATATGTAACTCATAATCTGCTCTAATAGTGTCCATGGAGTTTCTTGCGCGTCCTTCTCCATAGAGATCTACGCTTTGGAACGTGCAATTTAGCTTCACTTTTCTTGGACTGGCCGACATTTGACTATTCAAAAGTGCCTGCAAATAGTCTATTTGAAATAAATGGTTTTTGAATTGATTTGATTTGACATTCTCTTAGGAATCCTCTCTTAGTGCTTGACACCGTTATAAAAGGAACCTTGTGCACATTTTCAGGCTCCTAGTTCCAGTACCTAGTTTCGGCTGTGTTGACTTGTCATAAGATGATTTTTCCCATCGAAAAAAAAAATATATATATATAGCGGTCAGTCAGTTTCTCCGTTTATATAATACTAACCTATAACTGAAGCTTCGTCCGCGTACATAAAATATAGCTTATTTTGCTCAGGAATAAAGCAGCATTCTATCAGTGAAAAAATTTTCGCAATCGGACATATAAGTACTTTCAGAGATGTTTTTATGGTTATCTAACTTATCTTTTTATTTAGTGTAGATATAATAAATTTCGAACAACTAAGAATAGAATTGATTATTTTATAGCATTAATTAATGAAAATCATAATTTCGATTTGATTGATAATTATGGTTGGCCGGACTTTGACCGGATTGATACGACATTGGGTTGACCGACAAGTGACAACCGCCGACAACGACCGAACATTCCTAACTTCCAAAATAGTACCTATGTGTGTTCGCAATCTGCGTACTAATTAAATGTAAATACTTACACTAGTATATAAGCTGTCTGAGGCGACATAGGTAGCTACATAACTGCCGCCTCAGACGGCGAAGACTAGCTTAGTCTTCCTGTGTAAAATTTATCTATGGATAAAATTAGAATATAGGCTAATCTCTGCCATTACTTGAGTAACGGAACAATAACTGGCCGGAAAACTTCACTATTATGAGTGTAGATGGAAGTGGAGAGGACGATGGAGTCAAATAACAGCTTATGTAGCAGACAGAAAGGATGTTATTCCAGAAATTGATGCGGAGTGGTAAATGGAAAAACAGATGCGGTGCTGCAACGACTCAAAATAGATAGGACGACATGTGTCTCTCATTTCTCAATGCACCGCCGTGTCTATGGAATCGGCTGAGGCCACCTCTAGCGTCCGGCAATAGTCTAGACCATGGTACGGAGCGAGAGAGAATTGGCAGTAATCACTTCCTTCTGCGAAGCAATAATGCACGCGAAGGTTTTGGAAATTGTGAGGAGCAAGCAAATCTCACGGCCCGGCCTCCGCAAGACATACTCAGCGCGACTCCCAAATTCCCAACCTGTAACTGTAGGCTCGGCTTTACGTACAGCTAGTGAAGGGTAGTTAGCCATCCACAAAGAACCAGGCTCGAGCCGACGACGGTGCGTCGCGGAACGCACACTCAGATGTTAGCAAAATGGACTGGGCCCATTAGAGCCGAGGCCTGCCAGGTATGCTTTTTTTTTTTTTTTTCGATTGGAAAAATCATCTTATGACAACCCCCGCTCTTGGGCGGAGCGGGAGATAGTGTCAGACTCTTACTGACTAAAAAACCCATCCCGTTCCTTCAAGCCTTCATACCGGGGCTCGAGCGCCCTTTCGGATAACCCTGGCCCCAGTAGGCTTCGACCCGGCTGGGCCCCTGCTGTTGCTGACAACTCCTTGAGGCGCGCGGGAACAGCGCGCGCCGTCGACGACTTGGGCTTGGTCCGGACAGTTACCGGACGGCCGGACAGCGAGCTACCCATTGCTCACTGTCCGCAAGCCCGCGCCTACGGTGGCCGGAAATCGGGATCGGAATCCCGGCGGCGGCGAGAGCGCCGTTGCCTGATGCGGTCGGCCTCCTCCTTAGCGAGCATTACTGCTTCGCAGAAGTCGGCGACCGCCTGCCACTCCTCCTCGCTCCGGACCATGGCCTCGACCAAGGCCCGGCGCGAGAGGTCTCCGCCGCCGATCACCCCCACGAGGGCACGGCGATGCTCCGCCCAAGCAGGGCACACCGCGATTGTGTGCTCCACCGTGTCCTCCGGGCGTTCCGCACAGTGGCGACACCCGGGCGTCACTTCCGCTTTTATTCGGAACAGGAACCTCCCGAACTTGCCATTTCCGGTGAGGACCTGTGTCATGCGGAAGGTAAGGACGCCGTGAGGTCTTTCCAGCCATGCCTCAAAGAGGGGACTTATCGCCATAATTGTGGCGTGCCCATGACGGGGTTGCGATAGTCGCTGACGCCATTCCACCATGAGATCCCGCCGGAGCTCTGTCCGCCATGCCGTGACCTGTCGCGGCAGAGGACTTTCACCCCGGCGTTGCATCTCCACGCGCATGTCGTGCATGTGTGCAAGGACTGTTGCCTTCAGATCCCACGGTGGTAGGCCAGCCAGAAGGCTCGCCGCTTCGCAGGAAATCGTGCGGTATCCCCGCACCATCCGAATTGCCATGACCCTCTGGCAGGCGTTCAGAATGGCCGCCGGTCGCTTTCGCAGCGACGGCGCCCACACCGGCGCCCCGTAGAGGGCCATGGACCGAACCATCCCCGCGTAGAGCCTCCGGCAGGAGGCGTCTGGACCCCCAAGGTTGGGCAGGAGCCGCTTGAGAGCGGCCCCAGTCCGGTTGAGTTTGGGAGCCAGACGTCGGAAATGCTCCTCGAAATTCCATCGGCTGTCGAGGATGAGTCCCAGGTACCTCATCGATGTCCCGACGCCGATGCGAACTCCTCCTACCGTTAGTTGGGAACCCGACGGTGGCGCGTTCCGACGGCCGCGACCGTGAAAACACATGGCCTCGGATTTGCGCAGCGCCACCTCGAGTCCCAACTCCTGGATCCTACCAACGACTATCGCAACCCCGCGTGTCGCTAAAGCGGCCGCCGCCCGGTATGACTCTCCCTGCGCTAGAACCAGCGTGTCGTCTGCGTAGCAGACCACGCTGACCCCGTCAGGGAGGTCACCCCGCAGCACGTAATCGTACCCGATGTTCCACAAGGGTGGCCCTAGTACCGACCCCTGCGGAACACCGCACGACATCTCCCGACGTTTCCAGTCTCCCTGGTGACCGGGGTAGACAATATACCTGTCCGACAGGTAGGCCTCGACTACTCGACAGAGGTATTCGGGCACCCGGTGGTACCGGATTGCCCTCCGGATCGTACTCCAGGGCAGGGAATTGAAAGCGTTGGCAATGTCCAAGGACACTGCCACGACACACCTACCCTGGGATACCGCATCCCCCGTCGTGAGGGCTCGCACGCGCATGATGGCGTCCACCGTCGAGCGCATCCTGCGAAAGCCGAACTGTCCGTCCGAAAGGTCCGGCCCCACCCGTCTGCCAGGTATGCTGGTGTATTCGCAAGAGTTTTCGTATCCCAGGACCGCGAAATGCAACTGAAGGCACACAGGTATGTTTTAGTTAATAAGTGTGATATTCCCTCTAGTTCTGCTTAGAGAGTAAGGGGTTATCTGATGAAGTGATGATCTCCCACTAGAAAACTAGAAGCATGCGCATTGGAAGTATAAAACAAACCGGTAGCATTGCTTTAAAAGTAAACGAATGTAAAAAAAAGAAGGATACAATGGAGTGGATTTAAATAGCATGATAATTTTATCTGCAAGGTTGAATTTATGCGAACTGGTGAAGGGAAGAACAGATGCTGCATGGACTCAAAAGGTTTGAAATGACGACATGATGAAAAAAAGGTGACACACTGGCTCCGTAACAAAACAAGTGCCTTAATGCAGTACGCGCGTAAGTACAATACAGACCGGTATTACTATAAAAATAAATTAATAGAAAAAAAGGAAATATGTAATGGAGTGAATTTAAGTACATATAATAATTTTATCTCCAAGGTTGCTTAAACGCTTACCGAGGTTCCTGCGTGTCTCTGAAAGCCGTTTGTCTTGGCTGTCATTTGTAGATATTTGACAGGCGTTACGGATTGTATGAAGCCAGGATCTAACACCAGTACCCCTAGCCCAGTTTTTAATCTGCAATAGTTAACGCTTGTAGAAAGCTTCAAATGTACGGGAATGACGTCGTCTTAACGCTCAGTCACGTGGTCAGTAGCCCGATTCACGTAATCAAAACCATAACGATATCGTAGCGATTTTGTCATTTAGACCATTTCCGTATTCACATCCATCAATCGAGTTTGAACGACACCGATTTTAAAGTCGTTTGAAATTCGTCGATTTAAAAAAAAATCTGTATTACATTATCCTGGTAGAATACTTATTAATATAACTGGAATTAAGTCGATAGATCGTGAATACCGCTTTTGGATAGGACTTCGATCGAACGACTATAAAACTTCAACGATATTTGGCTTGTTTGATTTTACGTGAATCAGGCTACAGAACAAAAGAATTGGCGGCAAGGTCAACTCAAAGCGTTCGACGCAAGCGAAACGGTTGTAACTTGGCTAGGGGGGCAGTCTCGCCAAGGGGTATCGTTATATGTATCATACTCGATTTCTGGGTTCTGGATAGCGGGATAGTGATTTCTCACCGAAAAAACTTGTTAGGCAAAGTGAATGAATAACAAGAAAATCATACGCCGTTTTTGTCCTATCATTCTCTATGACTGAATATCTCAATTTAGTTTGTTATAGTTTCTAACTAAGCATAATCACAGCTATGGCATCATGTCGTGCATTGTATGTCACAGGCTCCAAACGAACCAACAATTCGCTAGGAGTACCTATAACAGAATTATCACAACCGCACAATCCTACGCACATTTATGGGGCCACAAATATTACGTGCAATATTACTTTTAATCTAAAGTGATACAAGATTGACAATACTTTTTGGTAATCGCTATTTGAGTACGCAGTTTTTTTTATTTTTTAAAAACTTGCGAAGATAAGACTTTTTGCTGCAATATGATAGTGCAGCTTATCTCTTTTTGCTTTCTTACATCATAGGTACTAGGACTTTCTAATTTTCCACGTTTTTCATCTTTCCTATTGCAATTTCTTTAAATAAAAATCGGTAAAAATCGTCCAGGTGACATATCCCGCCCTTGGCGGAGCGGGAGATAGTGTCAGAGAGATAGTTACTGACTAAACTGACTGACTGAGCCTTCCTTTCAGAAGCAGACCCTTGGCCCCAGTAGGCTTCGACCCTGCTGGGCCCCTACGGTTGCTGACAACCCCTTGAGGCGCGCGGGAACAGTACGCGTCGTCGACGACTTGGGCTCGGACGGTTACCGGACGGTCGCCTACGGTACTAATAATAGATACAAGGCTAAAGTTGGTGAATGTGGGCTGTTTTTACGGGAAATCGTCCAATCACACCCTCTTGCTCCGCCTTAGAGCGTGTGCGAGAGGGGCCTGCCTAAACCCCCTCCTTTATTCCTTCTTTGCTTTGCGTTTCAGGACCCCGGCTTATCCTTAAGCGAACCCATGCATGGCCCCCAGTAGGCTTCGACCCTGCTGGGCCCCTACGGTTTTGCTGATATCTCGTGTAGCCCTACGCACCGTTTTTGAGTGTGGGTGGGTATGTTCGTTTGTCTATTTATTATCCCGGAGATATGTTTCTTTGGGACAATATTCTACTTTCACGCAGGCGTAGTCGCTAGCAGCAGCCATTACAAATCCAATTTAGCGAAACGGAAACACACAACAATAGGACGTAAATATTCACGTCGAAAGATAATTTATCATCTGATCGCATCTGTTTAGATATTATCAGATAAATTGCTTTATTTATCTACATTAACACATTGGCAGGCATATTTCATCATTTTCATCGACTCAGTGTTTACAGGGCATAGGTTTATCTTGGCAACTCATGGTTGCAACTGCACTGTTTGCACTTGCAAGTTTTGATATAAACAATATTTCAAATCTGATGAATAATAATTATTTTGTGTCGTGTTTAGTTTACTGTAGTTTTCTCCAGTAGTACAGCTGCCTCCACAGATATTGGACGCTGGCTTCAAGTTGCGCAGTAGTCAAAAATCGGGTCTCTTTAGGTGGTGCGACGTGAGATGCGGGGGCGGGGAGCGTCAGTGATTGGCTCGCTGCGCATCGCGTCATAGACGACACTCGTGATTCGTTCATTTCGCTTGCAGCATGTATCTAACAACGACAACGATTGGCTCGCCAATGTATGAAATGCGCTAAGCGATCCCCACTTTGACGCCGAGCGTTCAATATTCGTGGTGGCAGCTGTAGGCTAGGTCCCTCTCCTAGAGAGGAGGCCTGAGTCCCAACAGTGGTAACATTATGAGGCCGACTATGCTAGTAGGCTAGGCATACACAAATTAACGACAGCGGTCCCTGCGTAATCAATCCTGCTTATTAGAGTTCTGTACCCAAAGGGTAAACCGGGACCCTGTTACTAAGACCCCACTGTCCGTCTGTCTGTCACCAGGTTGTATCTCATAAACCGTGATAGCTAGACAGTTGAAATCTTCACAGATGATGTATTTCTGTTGTCGCTATAACATAAAATACAATAAACCAAATAAAATAAATATTTAAGTGGAGCTCATACACAACAAACGGTGATTTTTTTTGCCTTTTTTTTTCTACGGACGGTACGAAACCCTTTGTGCGCGAGTCCGACTCGCACTTGCCCAGATTTTTTAATTACAGAACTGGATAATATTTTTACCTCACTAGCTCATGACGTTTTAATTATTTTTTCTATTGCCATAGAAGAAGGAAGTGTGATGTTCATCTGACTTTTAATTATTGTAAGATAAATCGTAGAGGCCATGTTATTTATTAAATGTATACTAGGAACTTTACTGAAGGAGGAAATCGCGTACGTTTACCGGTCAGTTTCGCAAGGAAAGAAAGAACGAAGAAACGAGCTTTATCAGATGTCTCATCTATATAGGGTGACTGGCAATGTATCGTACAGTAATTACCAGTCACCCTGATTTGGAGATCAAACTGTTTCCTACTAGACATGAGACCCTTTCACAATAAATCCGATCTGATCCGATACTGACACATGCATACAGAGAGATATGGCTAATAGGCACGGAAGAAAATGGAGAGCACAGACCCCTAATAAACAGTAAAAGGTGAATGATTTTCAAAAGAAAGAATAAACAAAAAATTTCAGCTGTTAAGATAGTCTGAAACTGAAAACAATTTAAAAATAAATTGTCTACAAAAGATATTTCGTACTGTCTATGCGCAATGACGTCTAAGCGTTATTTTTAACTTTTTACCGCGGAATTTTTTCAGAACGTAATATTTTTAGTGTAAATATGTATACGGCGTAGATTATGTGATCCTTATGAACACGCGACTGATGAGGTATATCATCACCAGTTTCATGGAAAGAATGTACAGTTGCCAAAACGGATCTTGAGCGCTCGGCGTCAGAGTGGGGATCGCTTTGCGCATTCCGTACATTGGCGAGCCAATCGTCTTCGCTGTTAGATACATGCGGCAACGCAGGGGACGAATTTCTACGACGCGATGGCGCGGCGAGCACAATCACTGACACTCCCCGCCCCCGCGTCTCACTTCACACCACTAAAGAGACCGAATATTTGACTTCTGCACAACCGCTCAAGATCCGTGATGACAACTGTACAACAGTATACAAACATTGTAACACAACTACTTGGGTTTTTTTCGGACCCGTCTGGAGAAGGAGCGGGAGGATGTGTATTCACTAAATGGCGACTTACAGATATTGTTTTACATTGAAGATATGCTGCCTGAACTTCAAATTTCACAATCAAATCTCAAATCTTTATTGCAATCCGTGTTAATATTTAAAAAAAATGGAACCAATTATGGACCCTGTCAGGCACAGCTAAATTTTAAATGGCAAAAGAAAGAAGACGGTTATTATGTATCTTATATATTTATTAGACATTTTTCCTAACTGATTAAAATGATACATGATACCAACTATAGGTACGAGTACTATTGTTTTTACAGATTTATTTATTCACTTAACTATTTTTTATCGTAATTAGTACATTTACTATTTTTTATTTATATGAATACTTACATAAATAAATGTTCGTGTATTTTAACTATGTTTTTTCAAGTAAACAGTTATATCAATTTAAATTGAATATATTAACTTCTTCCAGTAGCACCAGTACCTATCTATTACTAAATAAAAAACAAACCAAAACACGATAATAACACTAGTCGCCAAAAAAACAGTTCAACAAATAGAATTATGTAAAAATAACAAAAATCTAAGCACCAACGTAAAATCACCTGATATTTCACCCACTCATACGAGTGTAATACTTTACAACAACATTATGAATGTGTGTGAACTCAACTATGTGTTTATCACACAAGTAAACAGCTGTGTGTTTACAGCCAGTGCGCGTGCACTCAATGCATTCGTGAATCTCGCATTCACAATTCAAGTGTCGCCGCACATGACAACATGCCACAGCGACACAACGCCGGCCGTGAGAAGCTAAAAGGGGCCACAAAGGGAGCTGAAGTGCGCGACAGCCACTTGTGGCCGGTAGCTGCTGGGAAGTATCATGATGGTGTCTGACGAAGAAGGTTTAGATGCGCGAGTGGCGTGTGACGGCGTTTTGTATCGACGTATAGCAGCCAGTTCAGGCCACCAGAAGCGAGCAGCGGCGATCTGTAGCGTGTGGCGGCCACCGGCGCCAACCGTGTGCAGCGAATCCCTGTAAAATTTATGAAACCTGCAGGAAATATGCCGGTGGCGGCGTTTTGTGGTTGTGGCCGGTAGACTGTGGCCTGTGTGCGGCGACTATTATGAAGCCGTTGGTCCCGGCTGTTATTTGTACATCTGTGACAGACGTTACAAGTAGTCAGAAACATAAAATCTGACAACAGTCTTGCTGAGGGCATTACTGTGCCAGTTACTGTTTTCTATTTTAAGTATTATTGAAATGCTCGTGCAGGTGTGATAGTGGTCAACCACTACATCACCTAATGGTCGACAGTGGAGCATACTTGCCTAGAATCAACCTAATCACTCTTAACTTAAATACCCCTAGCTTGTAGCTATCAAGAAACTCAGAATCCGGCAGGGAATTCCAGTCCTTAGCTGTACGAACAACGAACAATGCATGTGTATCCAAAACGTTTCTTGCGTATAGGTGGTATGTCCACCATGTACCGTTAGCGCAACGCCGTACGTCTAGTGGTCTGATGATGGTACGGACTTGGCGGAATTAAATTCTGCAATTTGGTATTTAAAGCTAAAGTTGAAAGCGTGCGAAAAAAAAAAGATACAGAGCTCTGTTTTGTTTTATGGCCTATTTTAAGAAAGAATGCAGACAACAGCAGTCGCAACTCGCAAGCTATGAAAATGCAATTTATACCAGCCGATTTTAGAACAATGCATTAACAGCACAAAAAACGGCGGTTTTGGCAAATGTTCAACCTACAGCGTTTTTTCCCACCTTTCTGTGTCATCTGCGTTCTCAGTTTCCCATAACATAGTTTTTTTTTAGGTGAGAAGTCATCTCATATTGTTCTCTTACTCTAAGGTGGAGCCTTTCGGCCTTGCGTCTCAGGATCCCAAGGTTCCCTTTTGGGCAGCCCATGGCTTGAGTAAGCTTCGGCCCTACTGGGCCCCTACGGTTTTGCTGTCATCTCTTTGAGGCGTGCGTAGAACACTACGCTCCGTCGACTTGGGCTCGGTTTGGACGGCCAGCCGGAGAGCTAATCACTGGACGTCGTCCGCCCGTTCACACCTACGGTGCTGGAAATTGAGATCAGGGTTTTGGCAGCTGGTGCGTGAGGAAGTCCACACGCGTGCAGCCACCTCCTTCGTCAGCATTGCTGCTTCGACCTTCGACTGCGGTGACCGCCTGCCATTCCTCCTCGCTCCGGACCATGGCCAATACCAGGGCCTAATTCCCATAACATAGTAGCTACAGATCGTAGACCATAGAATTTCGACAGAATATCATTAATATGATACATTCAGACACTTAGCATAGCAAAGTAAATATGTAGTTTAATTATTCTCATTCAAAATTACATGACTAATTAAGTCTTCATCTTCATACATAGTCAATTGACTATTGTTTCGAAATTGGGTAGACAAGTGAACTACACAAAGTTCTATTTAGGTGACATAGATTCTGTCTACTACGCCTTTTATTGATGAACTATTGCCTTTAGAATCTAAATGAGCAGGAAAGTAAACAACCAAACTTTTTTAAGGCGAACAAAACGAAGGTTGAAGGAAAATAACAAGGAACTTTACAAAGATGGTCAGCAGAGGTCCGAAAAAAGTTGGTTTACCCCAAGAACTTTGTCAAGGCAACGCCATTGATCGAATTCGATTAGGATGCGGACTGCGTATTCGTGATTCTCATTACTGAGAAGATAAGAGTATTATGATAGGATTGTTTCGTAGATCTACATTTCGCAACTTAAATGTTCTGTCCGTGTAGTCTAAAGTATGCCAACCGGTATGTTATGGTAAGTATGGGGACTAAAACTTCTTCAGGATATTATTAGGATCCTATTATCCATGTAGTTGAAAGTATGTCATGCATTACCGGGGACTAACACTCACTCCAGGATACTACTGAAAAGATCATAATAGGAAAAATCAATAACAATGTGAATGAAGTTCAGGCTCAGATTCATTTTGTGCTTGCAACCAGCAAGGCTTAGAACTTGGAAAATGACAATAGATAAAACGATATCGATTAACTTGAGAATCACACTTGCATAGACGAAGCGGCAGTCTCTCTCTAAACCAACTTTTCTGATATAGCAAAAAGACCCTTTAAAAACCTAGGAAGACACTGCACGATGATGGTAAGAAAACGATGGTGTCATGCAAGGCACATTACGGTGCAACATTAGCGGGTATTTCGCAAATGATCGCAGTGCGCGTACGAAACGTACTGCTCACATGTCGCACGATTTGTATGGCGCAGTGCGTTAGGGATGCCTGCTGATTGGCTAGAACAATAGAGGAGAATTGCGAACATAACATCACACATGAGATCACGAAAGGTTTTGGCCTACAGAGACCATTGACTATCCAAAAGCCAAAGTCTAAAAATGAACCTATCGCAATTAAGCAATAATTAATTAAATCTAACCGCTTTCATATTAGAACAGACGAAGAGGAATGACAAAAAACCGGTCCAGGGTCGTAGGATTAGGAGACTACCTGCATCCGATACAGTGGCGCCTGTATAGGGAAGTTTCTCCCCAATAGGGACGAGATCCGCGAGCAGTGCACCAGCACTTGTCCGGGACAGTGGAAGTCACATTGCACCCGCAGCCCCCGATGCAAGTGTGAGAGGGAACACCTTGATGACTACAGTCACTAAGGGTCTGACAGACCACTCCAGCCACCCCAGGGCAGAAGGCATTCATGAGGATATCCACGTTGAAAAAAAACTATGATGTACCTAGGATTACCAATAATGTCTTGAAGACAAGCTATCTAAATTTAGAATTTTTGTGAATACTGCGAAACAGTACAAAAACTGCATAAGTTAACAAGCTAACAAAGAAAGAAGATTCAAGAAGCATCAAAGTAACACAATAGCTACTGTTATGATAACAACAGTGTTAATATGTAAGCAACAAAGATTTTCTATATATCATCTGCGATCTGATGCAATAATGTCTTACATATTTCAAATACCACAAACAGTCTTTAATTCATTTCGATTTTAAGTTAAAAATTATTCAACCCAAGCTTAAAATTTGCCTCTGCGGGATCGTTTGAAAGGGTAACCGCAGTTCTGGCACGTAAGGGATAACTGAAGGAACACGGGTGGGTTTTAGTCAGTAAGACTGACGCTATCTCTCCCTTCACCCAGAGTATGAGAAGTTATTTGATGATTTGTCAATTCAAATAAATAAATAAAAAAAGAAGCATAACCCTATCTATTGTTATGCAGATTGTGTAAATTCATAAGCAATCGGTATGAATAATGTTAGTTGACAAAACAAATAGGAAACATACCTGATGTTTATTGATAACTAAATGTTAGTTGAGATTTTATTCGTAGATTAGAGAAACCACTACGCTTGAGCAGGTACGCAGGCACGCAAGGCAGTTGTCTCTAGTTTAGGCAGAGATGGAGTTAGGTGTTGCCCCTTATCCGAAGCCCCATAAATCAGGACCCGAGATGGCGGCGGTAGTTCACACATGCGTCTTTTAGACATTTTAAGGGAGTTAAAACCTCGCTCTACACTATGCCGAGGCCCGCGGGCTGTGGCACAGCACTACTCCGGGACAATGGAAGTCACACTGCACGCGCAGCCCCTGATATGGTGTGCGAGAGATCACCGGGGGCAATTTGAATCTCCACTAATCTGTCAGATTCTGCCCTCCACCCTAAGGCAGTGGACACCCATTTCCAGCCCAAAAAGAAAAAAATCTGGGCAAGTGCGAGTCTGACTTGCGCACTGAAGGTTCCGTGCAAACTAAAATTCCCGAACGGAAGGACAACAAAGTGATCCTATAAGGGTTCCGTTTTTTCCTTTTGAAGTACGGAACCCTAAAAAAGCAGGCATTAACCCAGCCAAATTGATAAGGAGGAACACCTGGACGACACAGTCAGTAGGTATATTCGACAGACCACTCCGCCCTCCTTAAGACGGAGAACATCCGCGACGGTTTCTACACGTAATAAAAGGCGCTAAAATACCTCAGACAATAGTCTGCTTCAGGATCCGAAGAAAAAGGATAGTTTTTTATCCTGACCTCGATGTAGCCTTATGGATTGCACGTACAGATGAGTTGTACAGGTAAACCGGAGCGTGTCTCTCAACTCAACTGCGCAGGTTTTCACACAAGCTTATCTGACAGGTATAACTGTGCCGGCAAACCCGTCAGGAAGTGGAAGTGTTAAAGTCAACGGTAGAACTAGCGAGCCCCAAAGATGCCTGTACATTTTAGTCGATTATAGGTTGTAAGAAATACAAAGAATGTTGACCCAGGGTTGTGAGACTTCAAAAAAGTCACTCACGGCACTGAAACGTAAAAAGCAAAGATTTTAGTCAGTAACAGTCTGACATTTCCTCATGCTCCCACTCAAAGCGCGAGAAGAAATTTGACGGTTTCCACTCAACATACCTTTTGTTGAGTGTCATCACTGTGTAACCAAATGTAATTCAAATATTCAGCAGTTGAGGAGTGGTTATTTAAACGATTTACTAACAATACCTTCTTGAACGAGAGAAATACAGTGCAATATGCCTTTGTTATTTTCAGTATAATTATCAATGTTATATAAATAATACTTTGGTTACAAAAAGATGTTTGTGTCTTACAACTGGTCTTCTGAAATATCGACCCATATAACACAAAATAGATAGGTACAGAAGTCAATCTACATACAAAGCGCGTTCGAGCAACGCACACAGAAACCGCTCAAAGACACGATGTCTCGGTCGCGTCTCGGCTCACTTGTCGAACAGTTCCGGCTCAAACGCTTATTAGTGTGCGTCTACCAAGCGTAGGTATAAAAAGTGAAGTATATAAATGAGATTGTTTTCTGTACACTATTTTGACTACTGCCATTGGTTTCGTACGCGTGCGAGTATAAAATTGTTACAAGGGAACGTACTCCCGGGATAAAAAGTATCCTATGTGCTATTCTAGGACATAGTCTGTCCGTGTCCTTTTCATCCAAACCCGTTCAGTCGTTCAAGAGTGAAGAAATAACAAACATACACATACAAACTCGCCTTTATAATGCGATATGATTTATAACATCATCATTTCAGCCGAAAGACGTCCACTGTCGGGCATAGGCCTCCCCCAAGTGTCGCCATAATGACCGGTCCTGTGCGACACGCATCCATTGGATCTTACTTGGCAGATTTGGGATTACACTTTTTAGGTCAATGAGATAATTGGATTTCGATTCGATTGTCATTGGAAATTCGATCTCCACAAAATCAACTAATTGAGCACCCAACAAACGTACACACAAATAAAGTATGCGCACACGAGTAGCCAATTTATAGCAATTTAAAAGAATCTATAGAGAAAAATGTGCTCTCAAAACGGTGAAGGAAAACATCGTGAGGAAACCGGCACGTCCTAGAACCAAAAATTCGAAGACGTGACATCCACCAACCCGCACTGGGCCCGCGTAGTGGATTACGGCCCATTCTAGAGAGGAGGCCTGAGTCCCAGCAGTGGGAACATTATAAGGCCGACTATGCTATGCTATAGAAAAATTTAGCTTGAGTTGCCTTAAAAAATTCAGACATTGTAGCAAAACGATGTAATGTTTAAAATGGGTCATCTGCTTTGGAGGTCTTACCAAAACCCTGCATACAAATATAACACGAGAGCGGCTTGAACCTGGCTTAGCTTAGACTGAAGCATATACGTTTTGGCAGATCAATCCACCCGGCTTTACATCGAAGACGAAGTATTATGCGTTCTGGATATTCCAAAATCCAGACATATTTCAAGTGACCTTACAAATTCGGTCATCACCCGAACGGACTAATGGAAGGTTATTCGTCCATTAACCATGTAATCAAAATGCTAATGAATTGAAATTAAAATATATGTCTTTATCTATAGTATAATAGCATATTCAGCCTTGTAATGTTCCCACTGCTGGGACTCAGGCCTCCTCTCTAGGAGAGGGAATGGGCCGTAATCCACCACACGGGCCCAATGCGGGTTGGTCTTTATCTATACTATTTAAACTAATATTATGAGGTAGTTTGTTTTTTTTTTATGTTTGTAGGGGTTTGATCTCTAAAAGTACGAGTCCGATTGCGAAAATATTTTCACCGATAGAAACCTGCTTTATTCCTGAGTGACATAGGCTATATCTTATGTAAGCGGGAAAAGCGCGGGCAAAAGCTAGTTTATAATACTTTATTGTACACCAAGATAATAAATAACACAATGAGGACCTTAAATCTGGAATGGATAGAGATTGCCTGGCCACAAAATAGGGTCGCTTTTGGTGCAATCAGACTTATTATAAAGAAGACAGTTTGTGACTGTGTATGTGTTTGTAACTTCTTCATCTTCGAACAGCTGAAAGGATTTCAATGGAATTTAGTATACGGGTAGACCATGTCCTGGAATTGCACATAGGGTACCTATTTTTTATCTCAGGGATATGTTCCTTTGGGATAATTTTCAACTTTTAGTTCATGACAAAAACATGTTCAACCATTGGTTGAAAGATACAAAGTACATGCTTGACACTGACATAGATCTACATACTAAATACTCTGCAAGAAAATAAATGACAATTAAAAATACAAATAAAAACGAAAACATAATTACAGTGACAAGACCGTACACCTATTCGTAATGTCGTCACAAGTCTTATTTACAGGAAGTGATTGTGCGCGTTTTATTGACACTGGCAATAACAGACGAAGATTCTTGACAGTAAAGCACTTAATATGCCGAACATAGTACAAATAAACTCAAATCGTTAATTGAAATAAAGAGGGGTGAAGGTGAAAGTGGGGGGCGGGGGTCTTAAATGCACTTAGATATCCATGTAGGTAATGAGCAGTGGTGGCCGAGTGGTAATGGCTCCGACTTACGAGTTGTAGGTCACAAGTTCAAACCCAGCCAGGCGTATTACTTTGTGTAATTTATTCCATCACCACTGCTCTCAAAACGGTGAAGGAAAACATTCGTGAGGAAACCGGCATGTCCTAGAACCAAAAATTCGAAGACATGTATTGTGCCATTCACCAATCCGCCCCGGACCCTTGTGGTGGATTATGGCCTATTCACTCTCCTAAAGAGGAGGCCCGAGTCCCAGCAGTGGGAACATTAAAAAGGCTGATGATGATGATGAATGAAGTACATATTGTATTATCTTGATTGACTAGTGATTACTTTGTCCAAAAGTGTCTATATGTACATGGACAGTGAAGTTAATCCAAATTATGAATATTCATCGTGCGCATAGTTTGGGCGTGGAAGACCCTTCTGAATTTGAGGTTCCTGATGAACTGGCATGGTTGATGGCAAACGACCAAGAGGCCGCAGACCAATAAGATGGGCAGGTCCATACTGGACACCCAATTGCACGTCGCACTTCATGACGCTAAGAACCGTCACAGATGGCGGGGTACCATCAATAAGAAGCTAATCCAGCGAGAACTTCACGACCCTCAGTAATGAGGAACACGACTCGAGGAGGAGGATAGTTACAACCTGGTTGCTTCTAGGCAAGAGCGGTCCATAGTCGACCGCATCATCGCTTACCATCAGTAAGATAGTGGTTAAATGTGAAATAATAAAAAATAAATAAAGGAAAATATTTTTTGAATGCAAGCAATGTTGCATTAAAAAATATTTTTATTAAACGATTTAAAATGTTTCGTAATCATTTGATGTTGCTTGCTTGTGTTTTCTTTCATATTTATTTCTGACACAAATCGTGAATCTTTTCTCTCGACATACATTTTCACTGTTTTTTCATACAACCGCTCTTACGCGATTATGACGTTATTACACATTTTTCATCAGATATTTTAGAAACACAGTATCTTGTGGATATTATCTAGGCTTCTATGGAAATCAATTTATAAATTTGTGCAAAACTAATCCAGTTAAGACCTCTGAAAATCTGCTATTTTGCATGAACTTTGACACTTCATAAACTTACTCAAAAATTTAAAAAGTCAAAAAAGTACAACATACAAGCCTAGCTAATTTTATCAAGAATCTATATAATGAAAATGTTTTTCAAAAACTTTTAATTGTTTAAAAAAAAACACGTATTTCCTGGAACAAGTTTTGTAAAATTTTAGAGTAAATCACAGTATTACTGAATGCCAACAGAGTTTTCAGGTATTATCACTCTTTTTTCGCGTTGACTTTTGGTCAAACATCACGTTGGATTGCGTTAGATGAAGTAACAAGCTTTTAAACCATGCTCGATGTTTACGATAGGCGAGTGGAAAAGCAGCCTCTTAACCTACCCGCCCGCTCTTCTCTTCATACAAAAAACAAAACGTAAATATAAAAACTTTAATAGTCGAAATCTTATTATAATCATAATCATTACGTGTGTACCCCAAAAACATCTAGGAACTGTATATAAACTGAATGCTCGTCGAATTGGCAAATAATGGCATAGTTTGTAACTGTACTTTTTGTATGGACTTAATAGTATACATTTACATAACTCAACTACTGTTAAAAGAATGATTAATAGCTCTCAGCTTAGCACATCTGAATTCATTATTAATTTTCCAGTGTATTGCGAGAGTCGGATAACCTAGCAGAAACTAACTTTATTCTGGGTGAAATGATAACCCATATCACCAAATAGTCTGTTGGTCTAGTGGTTAGTGGCCCTGACTGCTATGCGGTCGGACTGCTGCTAGTCGTGGGTTCGATTCCCACCTAGGACAAACATTTGAGTGTTGAGCACAATCATTTGTTCTGTGTCTGGGTGTAATTTATCCATAACATGTATGTATTTAGAAATATATAAATATGTTTATCAATAATTGTCCAGTACTCATAACACAAGCTCTGCTTAGCTTGGGACTAGACGGCATTGTGTGATGGTTGTGGAATATTATATTGAATAACTTTCCCGCTCTAGATGGAGCGAGAGGGAGCGGCAGACTTTTTCTAAATAAAGCACACTCTGTGCTCCTTCAGTTGCCCTTTGCGTACCTGGGTCGCAATAACTTTTTCGAATAATCCCGCAGCCCTGCCAAGCATCGGCCCTAACAGGTCTCGTCAAGTAACTGACTTTTATTTCGCATGAAACGCGATGCACCATCGTTGACCCGGGTCTGGTGCTTATAGAACGGCGAGCTATCTATTGTTCGCCACCAGGCCTACGTAGAAGGAGAATATTTGGAATACCAAGGATCGCGGATGTGACCTAGGGTAGACTAGCACAGAACAGAGAAAAAGAAAGGAATTCTGCATTTAGCAGTAGATGGAATAGGGATGTCCATGTTGATGACAATAAAGAATAAAGATACTTTCAATTCAGAGAATGTCCCAGTTTCAGAGATTTTTTTCCTTTCCCAGCAGTGGAACATTATAAGGCTGATTATGCATAAGCATTAAGAAAGCAGGGAATTTAATAAGTTTGTTAAAAGAACAAAACTGACCAGATTGCAGATGAATCTTTATAAATCATCGACTTAAATATTCTAATGATAGACAAACCCTTTCATGGAAACTATTTGTCAAAATACAGAAAATTTAAAACAAAACTTCGCTGCAGCGCTACGTTGGCATTATATCGTCTAACAGAACTATTAAAACATGCAGCGCTAAGAGCTTTAGAGCTTAAGCTTTTAGAGGATACTTTTTTTGCGACCAAAATGTTTTAAGCGCCATGAATTTCGTGGCACTTACGCGTTTCATACATTGAACATTATACCATGTTGAACATGGTATAACGTTCAATGTGTATGGACTACATTACACCTGAATCGACTGAAGTGAGTGTTCGGCACGCGTAATCTAGTGCGTAGCACATATTTATCGATGTTATAAATATTGTTATCAAAAATGCTTAAAAATAGGCCGAATAAACATTGCTATTCTTAATTAAAACATAAATATGTAGGACGTAGAACTACACACTACACAATACCGTAATAATTTCTGCAGATCTCTAGATAGATAATATTTGCGTCATATTGCGGAGAAATACTGGCACGAACAGCAAGCATGCTTGACCTCAGATAAAGGACCTATATACGCACTGATAGACATGAAACGGTACGAGTAAATACAAGTACATATTCGATACTATTCTTCGATACCAAGTACCTTTAGTATTGATACTTTGAAATTGTGAAGTATCGAGTAAGTATTGGTCAAAAGTACTCATCCCAGTATCCAAAATATGTATGCACTGCTTCCAGAAATCGCCTCACACGCAAACATTTGGACAAATTAATATTTTGAGAAGCAGTACAAAAACAAACTTATTTAATAAATTCTTACAATTTTGTACCTATGAATATAGAATACAAATATTTATTACGCTTTTTAATCTAAATTTTCCAAAAACGATTCGATACGAGTAAGAATCGATACTTTTCAATTTAACCCGAGTACCTAAGTATCGATACTTTACGACCAATACTGTATCGAGTAAAAGTATCGATACCTCAATGCTATCGTTGCATCCCTACGCACATAACGTGTCGTTACAACAAATAAGTACATAAGGGTTCAATGGTCAGTAAATATTGTTACAATTTACGATTGTATTGTTTTGATTGACTTACTCTTACTACAATATTTGATTGTACTTGCGTTTTCTAATCATGCTTCATAACAGTGATCGCGAGAAGGATCGCAAGATGAGCGATGTTAAAGGTCTTTTTACATCATTCAATGATATCTCCCGCTCTTGAGCGGAGCGGGAGGGCGTGTCAGACTTTTACTGACTAAAAACCACCCTGTTCTTTCTTTGTCTTCGTTTCAGGACCACGGGGTTTTCTTTTGCACGACCCATCATAACACCAGTATACATAGCATGGTAGGATGACAGAAAGACGAAAATATGCATCTTTACGATGAGAGAAAAGGTGGCGGCTACATTGTATCATGTGTGAATCTGACAGCTGTCATCCGCATAATTTGTAGTATAGTAACTTTTATTTTTATTCACGAGTAGCTGTGCCCGCGACTTCGTTCGCGTGGACTCCAGGATTTTGAATTTATTTTTTCTCAAATAACCTAAGCCTAAGTTACTCCTTATTACATTAGCTACCTGCCAATAAAAGTCCCGTCAAAATCGGTCCAGCCATTTCAGAGATTAGCCGGAACAAACAGACAGACAGACAGACAAAAATTGTAAAAAAAAATATTTTGGTGTATGTACCGTATAGGTATATTCATATGCATGTTGTAAAAAACGGTTATTTCAATATTAAAAACAGACACTCCAATTTTATTTATATGTAATTAATGTATTTAAAGATGTATAGAAGAATTGCTTTTGCTTTTTTGGTAAGGTCAAATGAAGAGGAGGGATGAAACATATGTTAATAAAAGAGTTATAGTATACATGTGGATGGATGGAGATGAAGAGGGAGGCCAAAGAAAAGATAAATGGATTGTGTGAAAGGAAAGGGTGTTAGTGAAAGCCTGACGGGTGATAGGACAGAATGGAAATAAACTCTTTTTTTTTTGTGGCCTCTCGCACGTCAACCTAGGAGGTTGTCGGCTGCTTAACCGGACCTGCCTGTGGCGGCCTTGATATCTAATCAAAGCCAGGGCTTACTTGACTAAACTTACAAACTAAGCGACTAAGCTAAGGGCACCCCCTGTGGGGTACGAGCCTCGGCTTAGGGCGTCGCTGGGGGAGGGCAGCAAAGGGACGGGCTGGATCGAGCAAAATTCATCATTATTATTATTAGGCGAATTTTAGACTACTGGTTCGGCGGCGCGGGCTGGCTCGAGCAAGGGTCGAGAAGGAATGGAAATAAACGTGTTGCGCCGACCTTAAATAGGACAAGGGCAGAAAGATGATGAATTGCATTGGCTCCTTTAAGTGGAGTGAAGGCCTCCCTCAGTTGTATCACTGATGGCGATGACCTGGTGAGGGCCGCGGAAGTTGCTGAATAAGCACGAGGACGGTGGAAACGGCTATATTTGGAGTTCCGATGTCTAGCAGTGGTTGTCTTTCAGCTCAAATTATGAACAATACGGTAGTAGGGCTAATTCTCGTGATGTGCCAGAAGATCGCATTAAAACTTTAATACTTCTTAGGAAGTCAGCCTTTTTTTACGTACTTAACTAGTTTTTGGCAAATCTTGATTTTGCGTGATAGTAGAAAATGATCCCAAAGCAACACACTACCGGGATAAAAAAGTATCCTAGGTATATCGATATGCTATTCTAGAAAACCTAAAAAAAAGGTAACAAACCAAACAAACACACTCAAACTTTCGCCTTTAAAATATATCATAGCATAGTCGGCCTTATAATGTTCCCACTCTTGGGACTCAGGCCTCCTCTCTAAGCAGAGGAAATGGGTCGTAATCCACCATGCGGACCCAGTGCCACGTCTACGTTCGTCTATGTCACGTCTTCGAATTTTTGGTTCTAGAACATGCCGGTTTCCTCACGATGTTTTCCTTCACCGTTTTAAGAGCATTGGTAATGAAATAAATTATACAAAGTAATGCGCCTGGCTGTGTTTGAACCCGCGACCTACAACGAAATCTTAGTAATAGAATCTCTATGATCTTTTCACTATTTATAAAAGTTCGCCAAGGGCACGTAACTCCTTAGGTAGGTCTCATCAAAATTACCGGCAACTCGACGAGCCCCAATGAGATGACTGATGACTTGACGACCGACATTCGAGATCGCGTGATCTTCAATTACTGCCGACAATGCCACTTATACCAAATACTTCCTGCGCACATTTTAGTGTAATTAAAACTATTTCGCGGGAATTTTCAAACGGATTCGAAGTAAAAAAAAAATGGAGGGTTTTGTCGTGTTGCATCTTTTTATAAGCCTAAAGCTAGAACTACATTAGACTGACGTGACGCACTCGTGGACCATGCCTGATTTGTACGTAGAATCAACCCTTCCCTGTTTCCTGATAGCTTGAAACTAGAGGTACAGTTGCCACAAAGGATCTTGAGCGCTGGCTTCAAGTTGCGCAGAAGTCAAAAATCGGGTCTCTTTAGGTGGTACGACGTGAGACGCGGGGGCGGGGAGCGTCAGTGATTGGCTCGCCGCGCATCGCGTCATAGACGCCACTCGTGATTCGTTCATTTCGCTTGCAGCACGTACCTCCCGACGACAACGGTTGGCTCGCCAATGTATAGAATGCGCAAAGCGATCTCCACTCTGACGCCGAGCGCTCAAGATCCTTTGTGGCAACTGTATCAGGAAACAGACTCTCTTGGGGCCTTTCAAAGATTTCAGGGATTAAATAAGTAATATTACTTAATTAATTGTCTATTTTGTTGCACTGCCACTTAATTTGGGGCCTTTCAAGGATTTCAGGGATTAAATAAGTAATATTACTTAATTAATGGGAAATAATAATGGTTCCGAAAAACAATTTAATCTCCAGCGATCTGTGGCCGACTATTATTCTAATTAACTAGCGTTATAATGAATTACCGACAAAAAACCCAAAACATAAACGAAAAAAAAATATCCAATTTAACAACAAATAAGAGCATGTTCAAATTACATTTTCTCCTAAAAAGAAATGGATCTTCAAATAAAAAAACTAAACTTCCGAATAGAATACTGAACCTCCGACAAAATTACTAAGTTACCGACAACAGAGGTTTGGTCAAAATAATCATATTTTTACAACTTGCATAAACTGTTTTAATTTCTATTGTTGGTTATCAAATTTATTTTTTAGCTCTCAATAATGATGAAAATACCTCAACTGTTCGGCCCGCGCGATGGAGTTCGGATCTACTACGTAACTACATTTTCATAATAAACTGGGTTTTGTTTTATTTTTATCTTTGTTCTTGCTGACATTATAAAAGTTAGGAAATTTGTCGATTAATAATACAGTATAATATTCTAGGAAACCAAAGTCTACTTGGTTTTCGATTAAGGCATGAATAGGGGTACGTATCACAATCCCGAAAGTTCATTATACCTATGGCTGAAATACCGACGTGCAAAACACCGAAATTCAAAATACCGAAAGGTTTAAATGCCGATAGTCGTTACATCGAAACACAAAATACCGATGTTCAAATGCCCGAAAGGACGAAATCCCGAATAGACGAAGCAACTTGAACGTAGCGGTTGGTCACAATTCTAACGTTACCTAACCTATTTCATCCAGTTCAAAGTGCAATCAAAATACAATCTACCTGTGACTAGACTATTAGACAATGGTAAACACATTTTTACGAGAGATTGTGGCTGAAATAGGTTAGGTTAGGTTAGAATTGTGACCAAAAGCTACTTCTCAAAATAAAACAAATCGGGACCTTAGGGGCACCCCGACACGGATGAGTCGGGATTTTGAACTTCGGGATTTTAAACATTCGAACAAATGAACTTTCGGGATTTTAAACTTTCGACCATACGACCATTTGGCGTTTCAATTTTCGGGATTTCGTCCATCGGTAATTTAAAATTCGGGATTTTTATACGTACCCATGAATACGACTGTTTTAACTTTTTAACGCCTGAAATAGGTACCGATATCGAAGCATACCCGTGGTAAGTAAAATTCATGAATATATGATGCAATTAAAAGTTATTGTTACAAGTACATTACACAAGCACACATTACATACAAGCCACTCAGAATAATATTTTCAGTATAATGTGACAGTTAAAATAGCACCACAATCTATGAAATATAAAAGGTAATTTATGAATTAATAGTCGGCAAGTTTAGATAAAAATTACAAAGCAAAGTTTTCAGTAGAACGTAATTTATGCTGGTAGAAAAGTATTATAGCAATAGACAGTCATGTTTATTTTTCGAAGATTTCAGTATCTCATTCGGTCGTTTCGTCATTTTTATTCGGACAAAAGTAGTCGGAAAGTTAGTATTTTAAGCAGTAGATTTAATATTTTGAGTAAGGACAATTCTTCTTTTTTTGTCGGAGCTTTTATTACTTGTCTATTTTGTTTCACTGCCACTTTTTGCCGATTTGATTCTAAGTGGCAGTGGTTAGGAAGTACCAAAACTTTGTGGTTGAAAACTAAGAAAGAAATATTAATTGACAGCTTGTTTACATACATTAATGCTAAGCCTAAACAATTGAATTTAGAAGCTTGAAATTTTGTACATGATTTCTTTATTAGAACAACAATGAACAATGGGGAATGATATAAATAAGTAAAGAAATAAATGTGTAGATTTGTAATGGTGGTTAGGCCCGGCTTGTTGAATTGTATTGCCATCAGGTGAGATTGTGGTCAAACGCGAGCCTATCCATTATAAAAAAAAAAAGGCTCAAGTGTACCAAATTTGATACACCTCGATACAAGCTAACTTACACCTTATTTTTACGTAATAAGGTTTAACCTTTCAAATACCGTAATTAAAGACACAATAGAAAGACATTGAGAGAGTGAATGCCAGCTTCGCTTGAGGTTTAATGAATTAAATTAGCTGATAAGAGCATGTATAATGGTCTGCATAGGACTAAGTGCGGAAACCATGCTCAGACATAACATAACATAGCTCATATGAGGTGTACTGTATTTAGTACACTGGTGCCCAAGATGTTAAAAAGAATATTCTCTAAAAGTACTAATTCTAGTAGGTAGCTATTTGCTGTATTATTGAGCTTGAAAGGATTCTTTTTATCTCTGAAAAATGCATGGATCCTATAGGGTAGGGTATAGCCTCCCACAGGAGGGAAACCCTGTATAGTACATTGGCTATATTTGCTTTTTATATAAGACCTTTTCCATAACATCTTTCACACAATCCATCCATCACTTGGAACTTCCCCTCTACTTGTAACCGTCCATATTCTTACTCATTCATTCAATAGTTAAATTAGTTTTCAGAATGAAAGAATGATAATGGAAATATTTGTTACTGCTTGTTTAGCAATTTTTAACATCTTTGTATCCCATGGATCAGTTGTAGAGGGATATCAACTTTTTATTTAAGAAGTTATGTTCAATAGTTAGATCATCCTTGTCTAATTATTATAATAATATTCCACAATTAGCACACAACACCGTCTAGTCCCAAGCTAAGCAGAGCTTGTGTTATGAGTACTAAACAACTGATAAACATACTTATATATTTCTAAATACATACATATTATAGATAAATTACACAGAACAAATGATCATGCTCATCACATAAACATTTGTCCTGGGTGGGAATCGAACCCACGACCTGTGGCATAGCAGTCAGGGCCACTAACCACTAGACCAACAGGCCAGTCAAAAAAATTAGAAGAATGTAGAATATTTTGTTTTTATTTTTTTATATAAATATAGCAGAATATGATTTCTTGTTATAACTTTTGTTGTTTTATGCATAGTACACACAGTAAATTGTTTTTCTCCATAAAACTTAAAGAACACTTTTTTGAAGAAAAACAATACATATGATGTATTTTTTTACAGTAATGTTTTCCAGTATTGTAAAAGTTCAATGAGTACTTCTTCAAATAGGTAGTTATTTTGTATGCTCCAACAAAATATTGAAAGATTGTTCTAAAAAATTGATAGGATATTTATTATTTTAAGTGGGTAACTCAACAAATTTTGTCAAGCAACACTGAACGACATCGTTTGCGCAAACATTGGATGCCATTGTGTTTTTCTTTCAAACAATACAATCAAAGAATATCACAGAAAAATAAGGAAAAAAAGCGAAACCGGCACTTTATGAGTCATAACATGGTATTCTGACAATAAAAACAATGCCAAGGATTCAAGGCTATCCTTCACCAAGCGTTGATGGTCGTGCATGGCAGCGAATTTACATTATTAATCAAGTTACCAAGTAACCTCAAAAAAAAAATTACAAACGCGGTTTGCTACCGATTTCTAACGCAACAATGTAATAGAAAATGTAACATACTGGCAAAGGCCAGCATTCGAAAGATTATCACAAATATAGAACGTCTATAAAAAGATATGCAAACTGCCGGGTTTTTATAAAAGAAAGTGAACTTACCTCGTCTTTTAAGATGCCAACAAATGCACTTCACTTCTTGCTTTATTTGAAAATAACTAACATGAAGTCACACAAAGTTTATTCTGAACGAAAATAAAGAAATTAGTTTCAAATTTCGCACCGACAACAAAATATTTGTGTTACAACTGATAACTGAAAGTGAAATATTTAGTATTGCAAGTTTTATTTAAAATTCCACTGACTTAATAAATATAAAATTTTGATATATATGAAAAAAATACAAATATTTCGTTTACTTAAACTAGGAAGACTTTGAAAATAGTATCCTTTCTCAAGTTAATTTAAATATTAGTAATTAATTATTTGTTTTTAGATAATGTACGAATTTTCCACTCAAAACCATTTTTGTATTTGTTTTGGCAACATTATTGTAATGTCAAAACGAAAGACAATTTTTGTCACTCCATTTGACGAAGCGTTTCTTAGGATTTATTCGATATATATAAATACAATAAATTATGTTCCCAAAACGAAAAGCGGGCTTCCAGATAAAACAACTTAAATTGTGAAAATATAGTATAGAGAAGGCTGCATTATAATCAGTGGAACTTTTAATTGTAGTTAGATTTTTTTTGTTTCTATGTCTAGTTGATTTACTGCGTATATAAGAAAATTTCCCTACGATCCATTTTAAGCATAATCAAATTCATCAAATTCCATTTCATGCATAAATGTTTTATTTGACTTGTAATTGCGAAGAAACCAGAAATAGTTGTATCCTTTATAATTCAGTCTACCTTGCCACACTTAACATGATAATATTATCTCAACACAAAGGCCAAATAATCAAAAAAAATAAATTTTTAGTTTAATATTTTTTGAGTCATACAACAGTAAAGGAATGTTTTAGTGATGAAGTCATCGCCTGTCAAAATTTGTCATAGTTTATTGTCAAAACAAATTAATTTCATTTCCGAAATATAAAATAGAATCATTATAACTGTACAAAATGGGTCTTTTTGGTAAATCACCAGAGAGAAATCCGAAGGAAATGGTACATCTAATATCCAAATCATGGAAACTGACAAATATCAATAGTAATTTTCTTAACAAAAATCGCAATGTTTTAGGTAAACGAGTGGTGCCATAAAATAAGGAAAGAAGGATATAACTTAGATAGACAAATAAGAGGTAAGTCATACATCTTCTGTACTAACTCTAGAATGTATCAACTTAATGCAACATCAGAGATTAGCCTAGATTTATGCCTGATAGGAATGCCAAAAACTAGTTTATGCAGTCAATTGAGCCAAGGTCAAGACTTTGTCATGAGCTTCTTTTATATGAGTACATTTATAAAAATACTTGAAACTGAAAATTTTTTATGATATATTTTTTTTTAATATTTAATTCAAGCTGCTACCAGTGGCTGCACCCACATGATAGTAGTAAATTATACAAAGGAAACATGCTCCCTGGATAAAAAGCATCTTATGTACTATTCCAGGCTATGGTATGAAAGAGTAAATACATACATCTATACTTGAAAACTTTGATGTTTATAAGATTAGTAGGATGAACCCAGCATCCCTTGAAGCTATCATATGAACTGAATTTTTGATTTATAAATAGAAAATTTTCTAATAAAAATATGATCTATGAGCCAAAAAAAAAATTTGAGTAATTTGGTCAATTTCTTTAATTTTCTTCAACCTTTTCTGTATCATTATTTTCATAGCCATACAAAGAGAAGAGGAGAAAATAAAGCGGTCCCTAAAAGAAGCGGCAGCAAAGAGTGACAAACAGGTGTGCACAATACTGGCTAAGGAGATCATCCGGTCCCGGAAAGCAATCAGTAAAATATACACAAGCAAAGCTCATCTCAACTCTGTACAGATGCAGATGAAGAATCAATTAGGTAAGGTATACGGACTCATTAATTACTTGATTTGAAGTTGATACACACGAAACTGTCATGCCGTAAAAATCAACGACTCTTCCCAACTTATCACTAGAACATGCAAATTGATTAGCATGGAATAACATATGGACACCAGTACAATGTGTTCCAAATGAGAATAGGATCGGTTGCCATGTTGTGATGTCATAATTTACTGTCAAATCGAGGAAAGAGATTTTTTTAAATTTAATTTATTTACGAACTGTGAACGAAAAAAGTTTATTCAGAATCCAGTTCTTCAATTTTACTTATCTTTGAGTGCTTCAATTTTACCAAAATTTCTTCAAATTGATAAATGGATTGTGTGACAGCCATTATTCAGGGTTGGTGCATTAAATCTTCTTTTCCAGTACAACTCTGTCTCTCTATCCTATAATTTATCTCGTTTCTCGCCATATAGTTTTTCACACAGTCTTGTTTCTTTTTGGATGGCTTTCTTCATAGCATGTTCCCTATCCAAACAATAAGTAAAACATGTTTAAATTTAGTGCTCACAGTACAAGCATTTTCCCACCCACAGAAATCAAACATTATTATTTTCAAAACTGCAAAATTCAGGGTCAAACATGTTGTAATGTTTTTTTTTTTTTTTGAGGGGATTAAATCAGCCAATGCCTTCTCTCACACTAATGTACAACGAAAGGGAAAGTCAGACTTTTTCTGAAACCCACCGATGTCTTTCATTTACCCTATGCATTCTAGTATCACAGTCACTCTTTCAAACATTCCCACAGCATTTGTGCTAGACCTGCATGCATCTTTAAATAAAACCTCAGACAGAGAGGAGGTCAACGTCCCAGTAGTTGGAAGATTTGAAGGTTGAATCTGAATAATTTTTAATATGCAATTGTATGTTTACAGCTACATTAAGAGTTGCTGGATCATTGCAGAAGTCAACTGAGGTATGTCATTCATCTTTTTTTCATTACAAAAGAATTTTTGAAATCCTTTACGTAATTTAGGATGTTGAGATGGATGTGATTAAGTAATTTAGGATGTTGAGATGGATGTGAGGTGTGAGGTGAGAAATGAGTATATTAGAGGAAGTTTGAAAGTGGTGCCAGTGATTGAAAAGTAGAAAGGCAATTGTTTGTCTTGGTATGGTCATATAAAGAAGAGGGATGAAACGCATGTCACTGAAAAAGTTCTGAGTGTACATGTAGATGGATGGAGAGGGAGAGGGAGGCCAAAGAAAAGATGGATGGATTGTGTGAAAAAGACGTGTTGCGCCGACCCCATGTAACATGGGATCAGGGCAGGAAGAAGTAGAGAAACCTGTCAAATCTGATGGAAGGAAAAGTGTAACGTTGAAATTATGTGATGTCGCCGCCATTAGGTTATGTTTGAACAAAAGAGATAGCAAGATGTTCCCATCTTTATTAACCAATTTTTAAAACACTAATTGCACACTGACCTATTATCAATACAATACTGTTACGCCATTAAACGTGAACCCGCCATATCTCCGAGAAAATAAAGAGTAGCACGTAATAATTAAAACGCATTGCTGTTCGAAAGGTCTAGAATGGTTGTGCGTAGCCAGGCTTAGAAAAATCTCGAAACATCCACAAGGTACAAGTAGTAATAGGTATTCATCTAACCGATAAGGGAAATGGTACTCTCCGACGTTAACAATAGAGTCGAAATTCGCATGAAAGTGACTCTTATTACCACGAGCCATAAAAATGATTTATGACTTCGAGAAGCGATTCAATTGTTCTGGAATTCTGGATAGATCCGGGGATGTCGGTATCTAGAATTTTCTTGACTCCGCATATAAATACGAGCCCCCGGCCGGAAGCGAGTCAGTTGTGATTTCGACTGCGATCAAGAGCGAACTACCCTAGTACTTGAAGTGATTTTATCTAACGACCTAAGCGATAGTGTAACGGTACTCTAGTGTTAATTGCGATTCGGATTATTGTTGACTGGACTATTTTGTTATTGTTGTGGTGAATAAAGTTGTCTGTTAGTAAATCGGCATTTGATTACCCCACGTACGTAACAATACAATATGTAAGGAGTAAGCGGAAAATATTCGCCAAATCTGTTGCGTAGTAAACTACGCAATTTATATGCAGTTAATTAAGTAAGTAATTTTAATGCGGCTTTCACTAAAAGAAAGAGTAATACATCAGGGAAATTTTCGTGAAAAATTTTCACCGGTGCAAAGTCGGGGACCCGTCTCCAGGCCATGCTAAAATATGCAATGCAAAAGATAGCATCGACATTCATAGCTGTGGTTTGCCAGTGTAATCTTATACAGCCTAAACGTGTCACTACAATCGACAATATAAATGACGTATAGAAATTTGCCTAAGCCACAGCTGCATAAACATTGTTTTATGAATATATTATTACCTGTAGAAAACATTCTATGGAAAGTAATAATGAAATATGTGTTAACTCACTCAAAACTCTTCTAGCCTCAACGATTTTTATTAACACTGTGCATAGACGCTGATGGTGCGCCGATTTTAAGCTCTGTGTGCCTAAGATAGCATCTTTCAATTTCCCTTTTATCCGAAGATTCCTCTGCTGTGGTACTTTGGTTGATGTTCTTCTCATTTCCAAGGTCAGAGAGCAGTGAGCATCTTGGAAAGGGCCGTCTCTAACGACCTCCGTTTCTTTCTGAACTGTCCTTTTCAATTCTTCTCCAGTTTGTACTTGCTGTGAGCTTACGCTTTCTATTTGTAAAAATTTATCCAAGAACGTAAATAATCAAACTTCTTCAAGTACATTGTAAATATCGAAAACTACCTTTTGCCCTCGGCTTCACCCGCATATATAAAATATAGCTATGTCACTCAGGAATAAAGCAGCTTTCTATCGGTGAAAAAATTTTCACAATTGGACCAGTACTTTCAGAGATTACCTCCTAAACAAAAAACATAAAAACAAACTTTACCTCTTTATAATATTAGTGTAGATAAGGTCTACAAAAAGTGGTGGAAAACGCGATCAAAAACTCACTTATAATTTCGTAATTTGCCAGGTAATGCAAGCGATGCAGGCGCTGGTCCGTCTTCCAGAAGTAGCAGCGACGATGCAGGAGCTCAGCAAAGAGATGATGAGGGCGGGCATCATCGAGGAGATGCTCGACGAGACCATGTCCAGCATGGAGGATGAGGAGGAAATGGAGGAAGCGGCGCAGAGCGAGGTCGATAAGGTAAATAATAATATCATATATCAGAGATTTATTTTTAATAGATTACAAATGTTTTTTAGATTTTATTAACGTATTTTTAGGTTTAAGTATAATAGTTGTTAACTGCGCTGTAGCATTAGCTTAAGGCCAAGATAGTATTAAAGAGGATAAAATAAAATAATAATAAAAAAAACCATATAATTCTTGATTACTCATAACACCAACAAACAAACAACATTTAAAGATTGAACACACACCGTTACAAACGCCGACTGATAATGTTTGAGTATTTATTAGTTCTCTTTTTAAAATAAAATTTATTCCACACTAGGTAGGTATGTCTCCTCTGTCGTTAGTTCGTTTACAAACTTGTAAATTCGCATACATAAGACATCTAGACCCTGAATGTTTGGTAATCGAATCCACAACACGCAATGCAACAGCTAATCGTTCAACACTGCGCCAACCGTGTCTTTTTATACAGTTGTGTTTTTTAAATCCATTCACTCTAGAGGAAGCCGAAGTCCCTAACACTAACATATTGCCAAAATTCAAACTACTGTGTTGTGTAAAACTCCAGAAAAGATGAAATACAATAAAGCCCTTACCTGAGCTTGAACGCACATACTACATCTCGTAATTCCGACGCCACTGAGCCACAGCTGCTTTCAACTACCAAAAATTATTTTAAAGTGAAACTTTTAATCTACATGTTTTGTGAATTTCATGTCTATTTAACTACAAGTTAAGGTAGAACTACATTTGGCACACATGGGCCACGTACGCCGATCTGGACGGTCTCCATGCATTTTCTATGGCAACAAAATTTGTAGATTGACATTAGATCCACGCCACGCGACGCGACTCTACGTACACACCAGGCGTGGTTCACGTATGCGTTGGTCTAATTTAGTTCCCGCTTTACTGTACTTAACCTTTTTGCCCACTATCCAGGTGCTATGGGAACTAACACAAGGCAAGCTGGGTGAAGCGCCGGCGCCGCCCACAGCAGTAGCCGCAGCACCCTCCACCAGCAAGGAAGAAGAAGAGGACGTACCGGAGCCCACTGAGAGTGAACTAGATGAGATGGCCTCCAGGCTAGAAGCGCTTCGATCTTAGTGGAGCGGGAATTTTAGCCACAGGTATGTGTATAAATCAGGGATATTATTTATATGAAACTTCAGATCTGGATACGGATCGGCGCGTACTGTTCCCGCGCGCCTCAAGGAGTTGTCAGCAACCGTAGCGGCCCAGCAGGGTCGAAGCCTATTGGGGCCAAGGGTCTGCTTCTGAAAGAAAGGCTCGGCCCAGTCATAAAAGGCAACAAAGGAACGGAGTGGGTTTTTTAGTCAGTAAAAATCTGATAGTATCTCCCGCTCCGCATAAGGGCGGGGGATGTCATTGGATGATTTTTACCCACCAAAAAAAAAAGAGATCTGGATACGGATATATAATACTAGCTTCTGCCAGCGGCTTCGTCTGCGTGATCGTTGGTTATTACGGAAGCGAAGTCGCAGTCGAAGATGAATAAATAGCAGCATATGTCCGTCCATCCTTGAAGTTCAATCTTCCTTCGTACCAAAAGTCATCAAAATCGGTTTAGTAGTTTAACCGTGAAAGCTTAACAGACAGAGAGACAAAGTTACTTTAACATTTATAATATTAGTATGGATTCCAGTTTCGTATATGGTTATGGATATGAAATTATTTTGGATTATCTTTGGACAACTATTTTTTTTAACTTTTTTGTTTCTATACAACCCTTGATAACGGCCATATGAAACTCAAACAGCTAAATATTCACTTCGTATGAAAAATGAGATTTGTTTTAAGAATGTTACCTAAATTACTTGCCAGCCTCTTTTTCTGTTTTAATTATGGTAATTCATCATCTAGTCACGTTATCAAGTGAAATAAACATATCCTTTGTACTTTTTTATATTTGTATATTTTACTTTCAATTGTGTTTTTTTTTTGTGTATTTATATAGGGTGACTGGTAATTAGTGTACGATACTTAAACACGTGATTGTGCTCATGATAACCAACAACTTTTACTATGGGAAAATACCTGAAATCGCGAAAAAAAAATGATCTGCTTAGTACATTTATGTTTGTCTAATGTACTGAACAGCTGATATTTTCTTCGCGATTTCGGTTTTGCTTCCATAATAAAAATTGTTTGTTATCATGAGCACAATCACGTGTTTAAGTATCGTACACTAATTACCAGTCACCCTATATACACTTATTAAATATGTTATTATTATACTATCGAAATATCGTAGTATAATGTAATAGCATGTACAATTTACGTTGTTCGAACATTTAGATAATTAATACTATCAAAGTGCGCTATCTCCAAACTAGACTGTAATTAAGAAATTCTTAAAAGATCATAAGGTTAATGAATTAATTATGTCTCATGAGTAGTAACGGTAGAGTGCAATCATTTTGATAACATTATATCAACGTGATCCGCACGTGGTTTGGGGACACACAGACTTGGAAAATGGACTGAGCATGCCTATACAGGCGTGAAGTTAATACGGAGAGTCGAGTGAAAGAAAACAGCGATCGTGTGGCCAGTGGTTACTTTTTCCAGAATTTATTTTTTTATTAGGAGGAGAGAGAGCGTGACGAGTGACAGGACAGAATGAAGAAAAAAACGCGTTGCGCCGACTCCGAATAAAACGGGACTAGGGCAGGAAATGATGAGAATGAAAAGCCCTTACCCTCCATTGAAAATGGAGCATCTTGTACCTGGTCTAGGCAACTGCCAGATAGTTGTTGTCGGGCGGTTGTATTTAAATCGGCTGGACACTTTCACGATATTATTTGACCAAATAACACGAGACAAGAGCAAGAAGATGATGATTTAGATGAAGCGGGAGTGGTTATATAAAGATTTCTTAAAACAAAAAAAAAAATGAAAAAAAAAGTACGCTCACTGGTTGCGTGTACTACACACGTCGCCTTTCTGAAGAATATCTCCATTAAGATCTGTATCTGTTTCATTATTTTAATAATTCATTTTCTTTTCAGATACGTAACTATGTGTCGGAGACAAGAATCGAGAAGGCTATTGCAAGCCATCAGGTCGACAAATGCCTTAAGAACAATGTAAATAATTGTTGTTGTATGTATGTAATTAAGTTTGTACGACCGTACTAGAGATTTACACAATGATAATAATTTTATTATACTTAATGTTTTAACTTTAATAAACGTCGAGTATCGTTGTAGTTGCGGTCATGAAATGTGCGAAAAGGACGATATTATACTAAATATTATATAAATGGTGTAAGGGACAGCCCTCCACAAACTTTAAGGGCTTGCTCAGTAGACGAAACTGAACAACCCACCATACATTTTTTTTCCCGGAAACGAAAAAAAAATTTAGCCTCTCCATACAAACCGTCCAATCAAGTTAATAATTTTGTATGGTGAGGCGGATCTTTTTTCTCGTTTCCTGAAAAAAAAATTATGGTAGATTGTTCAGTTTCGTCTACTGAGCAAGCCCTTAAAGTTGGTGGAGGGCTGTCCCTTACACCTTGTATATATATTTTTTCGTATGAAGTTTTTAATATAACTATTACGTTACGGCCCGCGGCGAGCGGGGTGGCATCTGTAAGCGGGCCTATGAGCGGCGTCTGGTGACCGTGCTTAAAACATTTTCATACTTTTGTTCTTACCGCTCGCCACCTCGCGATTAGCTACCGCTTACAGCGCCAAGGTCGTGAACGAGCCGTTAGTGGTAACTCGACATATTCCCTCTCAATTAAGCACCCGAGGAAGTCTAGAAGGGAAGTCCATGGGTTTCGGGAAAATCCAAGTTTTTAAGAAAATTTATATACGTGACTTAATTTTTTTATTGTTTATATCAAAAAGTAACTCTTTCCATAATTGCAAATAAAAGAATTTTTCAAATTCGTGTATTTTTTTTATTATTATTGATAGGCTCACGTTTGACCACCATCTCACCTGATGGTAAGCGATGATGTTGTCGACGATGGAGCACGCTTGCCTAGAAGTAACCTATTCACTCTTGACTTAAAGACCCCTAGGTTGTATCAGGAAACACAAAAAAAGTATTTTATTTTGTTTTGATTCTCTCACTGAAATTTGTACCTTTTTGTGTAGGAAATAAAGTTCTATATTATATCGCTATCTTAAAATGTATGCGCTGTCTTCCGTCTCGGCATGAGCGGACTCTAGTCGTGTCGTCTCGCTCGCACATTGTATTTTATGACCGCAACCAACATGAATATGTTTGTTAAGTATAGAGCTGATGTGTAAAGATTTTTTGAGCTTATTGTAACATAGTTGGACACAATAGGGGTCTTCTTAATCTTATAAAAGCATTTTGCATTGCCCCAAACTATTTTTTTTAAGTGTTTTATCAGACAACAATTTACCCAACCAAAACTATGACACTATTGCATTACTGCTTACCATCATGTGGGATTGCAGTCAAGGACTAAGATCTAGTTTATAACTATTAAAAAAAAAAACCTTATTTTTAGAATATATGAAACCTAAAACACCTGTCAAATATTTTTGTAAAGGGGATTGCCCATTTGAGGCCATAAGCGGACAATTGACTAGAGAAAAAAATACTTTGTTCATTAATTTTGCCATAAAAAATATATTCCCTTAGTTCCAAATGAGCGCCATTATAATAAACAATAAGTGGTAAATAAAAAGTAACTTTATAAAAAAAACAATAGTTTTATCATTGATAGTAATATTTGATGTCCGTCTTTGGCCTGGAACACCATAGAGGCTGGGCAATCCCCTTTCAAAACGGTATTATGAAAAATCACAAAGTTAGAAGTCAGTTAAGGTACCTGGTTGGCGGCATAAATACATGGTCACCGGGCCACCCGGGCGATCGAGAGGTTGTTTTGCGCCCTCCCAGCTGTGCGCCGTGACTGTGTTGTACTTTTTGTCGGTGGTATCCAACTTGTGACCTTTTTAAATATTTTTGGGAAAAAATATAACATGGTGTGAAAACTGTTGGAATCCATTCAGTTACTGATTCTGAACAAACTATATTCAGGTTTCGCATAAAATAAAAATTATGTTGTTTAAAAAATAAAATATGCTCAAAGATAGCCCGCGAAATTCAATTTTTTTTTTATTCTCTAAGAATGATTTGTAAAATTCCGTTTGCGATTTTGGATAATGTTACTTTTTAATAATAATAATGAAAAGTTGTGTCAAGTTCTTAGTTCAATCATAAAGTCAGTTGAGAGTTTAAAACACATTTTTTTTCTACTCAATCATTTTCCTTCCCACCCTTATTTTTTTAAAACTTAAAAAGTATTGTATTTTATTGCCTCATTTTATACAAGGCGCCAGATAACCTTAAAATAAAGTACATAGACCTTTTCTTAATATCTCCAATATATCGAAGGTACCCGAAAAACCATCAATGCACTGTTTTTCAGAAAATTTAAAGGATCACGATAAATGTTGATTCAAAACAGCTTTATGTCTTTAATTACATTTTTTAAATTAAGAATGTCAATAAATGTAAGAGGGTCAATGACCGTATATCCAAGTTTATTTGGCGCCTACCTTAGTAGGCAATAATTTTGCACGCCTTTTGGTGTCAAGAAGTTGTTATATTACGCGATTATGGAAGCGAATTGCTTAAATAAATGTTGCCTTGATATTTAATTTGCAATATTTTAACCGACTTACAAAAAGGATTCAATAACCCCGTCTGTTTTGTATTTATTGTAACAAATGTATATTAGCTCTGTACTATATTATATTATACAAACAAATGAGATCTTTACATGTATACACTAGTCGATCAAATTATTCACTTAGGCTACTATTATTTAGCTGCAAGAATATGTAAAAGAGTTACCGCGGTCATGGAACTTCAGTTGCCCTAGGTAGGAAATCATCCAATGACTCTGCCTCTGATTTCACACCCTTGGACAGGGCGGGAGAGTATGTCAGACTTTTACTGACTAAACCATAGTTCCTTCGTTGCTTTTCATTCCAGGGCTGGGTTTTCTTTTCAGAAGCGAACTTATGGCCCCAGAACTCAGAAGGCTTCGACCCTGCTGCCCGTTTTGCAACGTAATAATACATTAAAGTTCTCCAACGACACGACTACATGCATACCGTTAGAGTTGAAATAGCGCCATTGCGCAGGTAGTAATCCGATTTCCATTATGGTGTTCCTTCGCACAAGACACACGTCTATTAGAGAAAATGGATACCTAGAATTATTTTGGTCGACTAGTAAATATGGTATTAAAATTAAATATGTGCATTATATTAACGTTCTAAGTTCAGTTGTGATATATATCTATATTGTGATATAGCTTTTCTATCGCTATACGAGTGCTGTTCAGCGAGCGCTGGGCTTCTGTTGAGATGTGTATGTCTACTTCAGTTATTAGTATTAAAATGCACTAACTATTATAAATGCATAGTTTTATTTAACCTTATTAACGTTTTCCGTTTTCAGTATAGACCGTCTCTTGCACGACATGGAACTACAGTTAAGGCTTATAGTCCCTTGAACCATCTGGCCAAAATTATGTGGACGCACCTCTCGCACCCGCCTAGGCGAGTTGCGAAATCGCTAAATATTTTTTTTAGACAAAAGTAGCACGAAAAAATCAAATGTTGATAATGTTGTTCACGAATCTATAATAAACATATATTTTTTTCAAACCTATTAACCTGGCCGTTACCGAGGAGTAGGATTCAGAAAGTCACTGTTTTATGGCACTTTTCGGGCGCTTGGGCCTTAACGTGATCGAAATGTTTGCCGCGTTTGGCTCTCTGATTGGTAAAGAGCTGTTAAGACCTTGGAGTGGGCCAATCGGAGCGCCGAACGTCACAAACGTGTCGATTGCGTTAACGTAAAATAAACTCACCCTAGGCACTCTGATGGAAAGCGATGATGTGGCCGACGATGGAGCAAGCTTGCCTAGAAGCAATCTATTTACTCTAGACTTAAATGATAAATATGCTGTGCGCATAATGAATATGTTCCCAAAACGCTTTGTACGTATGGGTGGGATGTCCAACAGGTACCGGTGTCGCATCGCCGGCTGCAGTAAATTGTTGGTATTGTTATCAGTTTTTTGCTTTTAATGCCATCTTTATGCCTACGGAATAGAAGTCAAAATTGGTTGAATGGACAGTGAAAAGGGTTTTTTTAAATGTCTAATGCTATTGCGAAAGGAGTGTACATATAACGTCAGAAGCTAGTGAATGGCTCCAATTTAACGTTCCGTATGAAGTAGAACCTCCAAGAAACTCCAATAGTAACCTACATTTATTTAAAAAAAAAAAAACTTCCTAAATAACTAGGTATTAGAATATAAGAAGACTAGCTTCTGCCAGCGGCGTCGCTCGCGTGGAATAAGTTTTCTCTATACAAAGTTTGGAGCCCCATTCTATCCCTTTTGGGGGCGAATTTTGAAAAACCCTCTCTTAATGCTCACCTATTTGTCGTAAAAGGTTATGCCTTATGCAAAATTTCGCGCTCCTAGTCCCAATATTAGTTTCGTTTAAGTCAGTCGGTCAATAATTTTTCGATTCCCGGTGTACTGTCAATGTTGATAACGTGATAAAAATCTTCAAAGTCAAGCACTACTGATAGCTTCTTCAAGTGTAGGTGATAAGCTATGGCACACTGTTCACAGGGTCACTGTCACCACTTATCTGATAAATACTCGATTCCCACTGGATTATTTTATCATTGATTTTATTATCTTCCATATGTGTGTGTTGCCGATCGTCGATTCCGCCACATGCGATCGCACTCCCTCTCTCTTTCTCGTTCTAGTAAATGGCGGTACTTAGTGAAAGAAAGGGATAGAAGCATAGGGAAGTGGCAATGTGCTGCTAGATGTTGCTCATACCATATACGACCGCGCCTATAATATGTTTAGTAGTCAAAAAAAATTTTTAGGTTCTTTGATAGAGTACATCAATACATTGAATGATTTCAGGTTTATGGCATCCGAGAGTTGAGTTCCCACAAAATAAATAATATCTGTAATATAAAAATTTCATGTCACTGTTTTTCCCTTGACTGATTTGTTTTTTGTGGATGTATATTTAGTAGGTAGGGAGTTAGTGATAGCGTGACGAGTGACAGGACAGAATGGAAGAAAAAAACGTGTTGCACCGACCCCAAATAAAACGGGACTAGGGCAGGAAGGTGATGATGATATTTAGTAGGTCTGAGAATAGGTCATAGGCTATTTTTGAGCCCTCCTGTCAAAAACAGCTATGACCCTCCTCCCCACCCCCTCCTACTTCATTTTTTTCTTTTCTGACTGGACTATATGGCACGGCAGGACTCAGGAGTATGTTTGCGGGGTCAGCTAGTTTCTTTTTATTATAAAGGCCCATTGCAAGCGACCACGTTTCGAAGCCATGTTATCACTGGCAACACGTATCTACCTACTGGTCATAGTCATAGACTTTCGTCTTGAGACCCTGGTAAATTGGACGAGAAGATACCGCGCAGTTTCCCGAACGCTGCCCAACTGAGTCCGATTCGACCATTGACTCTATCTCGAAGTTAGACCTACCCAACTGGATCGTCTGTCCCAGATAAACGTAGTCATCCACAACTTCGAGTGTAGAGTCTCCGATCTTGATGGGGGTGGGTGCTACATGGATGTTAACCATGACTTTGGTTTTGTCCATGTTCATTTTAAGTCCCACTCTTTTGGAAGCTCTACCGAGGTCACCAAGAATTGGGTACATTTACATTAATGTTACTTTTGTTTGTTTTAGTTTTTTGGAGTCGTCTCCAAAAGCTTTAATCTATTTTCTTATGTTAAACAACTAACCAGTGTTTCCATATCCAATTAAAATCTCCTAAAGGGTTACCAGAATAAAAAATCTCATTTCTTTGTAAGAATTGGCTATAAATATAATTCATATAATACTATAACAATAATATCTAAAGTATAAGTACGGGTATCACAGTTAGTTACAGCATCTTAGAGGACAGGTCGAGTTCCAGTTGCATGTCTTGAATTGATTCCTTCTTTAACAAAGGCTTGCGATCACTTTCTTTTGTCTTTTTTGTGTTTTTCTTATTTTTCGTTGATCTGGAACAAACATTAAAGTAATTAATAAATAAACATTTTGTTTTCAGGCATCTTAAAACATAAATTTTGATATTTTTGCAATGTGGGTAGGTGGAAATTACCGTACGTCATTTGCGGCGATTGAAACATTCCTTTTTGTTTTTTTTTTTTTTACGTTAATACATTTAGAGTGGATTTATACTTTTTTGATTAAATGACATCTACCACTCTAGAGTGAAGCAAGAGTAAAAGTTTGCCACGACGGCAGACTTTTACTGACTAAAGTCCACCTGTGTCCTTCAGTTGGCCTTTGTGTTCTAGGGCTACGGTCACTCTTGTAAAGGTTCCCGCAGCCCTCGCAGAATATAAATGAATACTGACGCTAGAGAAAAAGTCTTTCACATGCTGATGACTTTTTTTATGTGAGAAATCATTCAATGATAACCCTAGCAGGGATCGTCCCTAGCACAAAATATATAGGTACAGAAATCAATCTACATACAAAGCGTGTTCGAGCAACGCACACATAGACACCATATCTCGGAGCGCCTCGGCCCGCTCGTCCAACAGTTCCGGCTCAAACGCTCATTAGGGTGCGTCCACCGAGCGTAGGTATAAAAAGTGAAGTACATACATAAGATTGTCACAGAAGACAGAACCTATAGAAACCTATCTATTTTGAGTCCCTAGCCAGCCCTAGGGTGGAGTGAGAGGGCTGCCAGACTTTCTCTGACTAAAACCACACCTGTGTCCTTCAGTTTCCCTTTGCGTTCTAGGAATACGAGTTTCCTTTTCAGAATTTCTCCCCGTAGCCTTAGCAGGCTTCGTCCCACTGGGCGGACGTCCTACTGAGCCTCTACGGACTACTGACCTGTTGATGACGCCATCGGGATGGTCCATCATGCGGATGATGTCAGCCTGATCTGAGGAGTCCAGCGGCGCGACGGAGATGTCTCTCACGGCTCTGAACTTGCCGCAGTTGTTGAGGTGCTCGTTCTCCAGGCGGAAGAAGTTCCAGATGAATCGTCTGGAATAAAGAATTGTCGTTTATACCGCGTACATTAAAGGACTAGAACAATTTGCCTGCTGCGGTCTTCCCATCCGATTATAATTTAGGAGTCTTCAAGTTAGGAGTGAATAGGCTCTTAATAAACTAGCGTGATTCACCATCAACGATTGCATCATTGCTTACCATTAGGTGTGATCGCAGTCAAGCACTAGTTTCTATCATTTAAAAAAAAATACGGAATGATCAACAGGGCCAACTGTATATAATTAGCGATGGTTAGTATTCATTAGCAATGCTTACTAGGATAAGATATCTACTTTATTTTGACGAACGAGATTGAACTGTTATTTATCTAACAACTAACTTCCGACAGCGGCTTCGCCCGCGCGATAGTAGGGTCTAGGGATGTTGCGAATATTCGCATCCGCATCCTCAAATGCGGAACTTCCGCATTGATTTAGACATTCGCATCCGCAATAATCAATGCGGATGTTCATGCGGATGCGGATGTCATACAAGTTGCGACAAGAAAGAAATTGGACGGGGCAGGCGAATGGCACGTACCGTTCGCACGTTACAATGACCAATGGAAACGAAGGAATTGGTGACAAGATTCGGCGCGTTCGTTGCAGTGAATCATTTTTTTCTTGTAAATGAATAATTACGCGTTTGTTTGCGCTGTGGATTAGGTACTTAGGTAGATAGATATTTTGAGTGAGTGTTGTTGTGATACAGTGATCATTGTGTGTAAATAGTCGTTTATGGGAAAGCTTTATATTAGTTAGACTACATTAGTGCTAGCTCAGCTTCTTAAAAGCGCCAGGTAATTCCATTAGGTAGGTAAGTATTTTTACTCCGGTATTACTTTTTATTTTAAGTAAAGTTTATCGTTTTATAACAAAATTCTTTATTTTTCCAGTGTGGTTTCCGTTATTAGTATATTATATTATCTATTATCTAACTAGTTAATTAACAATGTCACCACCGACACAAAGTAATATTTGTGGAATTATTTTGAACCAAATACTTATAGAGGCCCATGATAAAGCTGATTGTTAAATATTTAAACATTCGCATCCGCATCTGCGGATGTGAGTCTTCAAAACTCCGCATCCGCATTCGCATCCGCGGATGTGAAAAAATCGGCATCCGCAACATCCCTAGAATCCATAGAATTTTGGCCCTCCGTTTCATCCCTTTAGATGGTCGTGCCTGGAAAATCATCTCATAGTAATAATAATATTCCACAACTATCACACAACGCCGTCTAGTCTCAAGCTAAGCAGAGCTTGTGTTATGAGTACTAGACAACTGATAAACTTACTTATATATTTCTAAATATTTAGATATTATAGATAAATTACACCCAGACACAGAACAAATAATCGTGCTCATCACACAAACATTTGTTATAGTGCTCGCCAACGTCATAAGAGGAAGTGTTGTGCAAAATTTCACGCTTCTAGTCCCTGTCAGTCAGTTGTTTTTTTTGTCTGTAAGAGGTAATCTCATAAAGTACTGGTCTGATTGCTAACATTTTTTCACCGACAGAAAGCTGCTTTATTACTGAGTGTCAGGCTATATTTTATTTACGCGGGCGAAGCCGCGGGCAAAAGCTAGTAATTAATATCCTTATTTACCTGAACACTTCGAGTGGCGCCAGTATGGAGGTCATGGTCTCTGCGCTGACGTAGTTGTGCTCTGTTACTACGAACGATATCGTCCATATGAAGCGCAGCACGAAGTCTTCTAGTATCGCGAAGTAGTAGAACTGGAAACAGAACAATTTTCAGTTAAGAAGAGTGGTTTTTTTTTGGTGGGTAAAAATCATACAAATGACATCCCCCGCCCTTGGGCGGAGCGGGAGATAGTAACAAACTCTTACTGACTAAAAAAACCCACCCCGTTCCTTTTTGCCCTTCGTACCGGGGCCAAGCTTCCCTTTCAGATGACCCTGGCCCCAGTAGGCTTCGACCCAGCTAGGCCCCTGCTGTTGTTGATTCATTGAGGCGCGCGGGGACAGTGCGCGCCGTCGTCGACGTTAAAAAGAGTGGTTAATGTTGATGTATGCATGAAATGGGCGGGTTTTCCAGTCTTTAATCAACCGCGTCGGATTGGTCCGACGAGTGATTCGATCTTATTCGCTAGGCTCGTGTGTTTGCGACTCAGTACATCATCTCGTTTATCTTTGCAATCCCCTAAGTGACAGAAGAGCTGACGAGATGGCGTATTTGGTCGTGGATGTGCAACCCTGACGGGATAAACGAGAGAGTATTTGTTGGAAATACACCGCTAAATTGTAATCGTTTTAATCCCGTGGAGGGTCGATCCGGTACATGAAACACTATTGATTTGTAAAGATAAAATTAAAAAATAAAGTACCTCTTTTTCAAAACTCGTATTAATTTACTCCTGTATGACCTGTACGTAGTAGTCGGCGTTGCGTATCAACTACCTACAGGTTATTGAACTCGCTCAGCTGACGTTTTCTTAAAGAAATTGATTTCGTACATGCGTAAATTAATACGAGTTTTGAAAAAAAGGTACTTTATTTTTTATTAAAATTTAGCGGTGTATACACGGTAGGTGATTAAGCATTGCTTGTGAGTCTCAGACCGCTGAGTGAGAGAGAGAGAGAGAGAGGGTTTTTCTAGAACAGCTCTTTGTCCAGCTTTCGACTACGAAATTCAACCCAGGCCGGTACACAATCTAATCTTCCTATGGTTTAAGCTTTCACATGTTGAACTTTTTTGGGTGGGATTTGGTCAAATAACTTCTCCCGCTCTGGATGGAGCGACAGGAAATGTCAGACTTTTACTGACTAAAACCCACCCGTGTTCCTTCGGTTGCCCTTTGCGTTCCAGGGCTTCGGTGACTCTTTCCAACAACTGGAGTTAGTCGAGTTATCACTCACCCCTGGACTATAAACGATCTCCTCTCGCAGGAACTTGTTCTCAGCGTTGGGCCCGCAGCTGAAGAGCCCCCAATCCATCTTGACGTCCCACGTGTACGTGTAGAACGAGGACACCAGCTGGCACGCGAACCACGCGTACAGGAATGGGTTGTCGTACGAATCGGTGTAGTTACCTAGAAGATCACAGAGGAGGTTTATTTCGTTAATTAATTGAACGAAATAAAAACGAAATAGAAATTTAAATGAAAAAAAATAATAATATTATAACTACTTTATTACGCTCTAAACCTATAGTGCTCTTTAAGACTATTCCAAAGAGCTGTAACAGATGGTGTCAAATGTTCGCAATCTTTTGCCTCAACCGCGCAATAGTAGATTATGTGACTAGGGGATGAAGCAGTGTCTTTAAGTCACGGGCGGCATGTTGGATTCCGAACGAAACGAAGGTTGTTAAGTTTAATCCCAAACGACAGAGAGGGATTTATATAATTAACTCCCGAGCATTGCGAGGGAGTTAATAAAGTAACCTGATTGAAGTGAGGTTTTCAAGCCGCCCAAGACAAAGACAGCTTTATCCCCGTTTTGGACACTCTACGAGTACTTTTTTACATCATCTGTGAGATAATTAAAAGATAATTTAGTCAAACAAATCATGTTAGAGAAATATTTACCTAAATATTATTTACAAGCAACATGTTTTGAGATTTGGAACAAACAAAATTCACTACCTTCTTCCATAGTTTCAATTGTCTTTATCGCCCCGATTTTCCATTACTTTTTTTTTAAAAGTCAGTCGGTACGACTACGTTTTATTCTATTTTTTTTTTGTTACTGGCCAGTTTGAATTTTGAATAAACTTGTTTGATACACGTACATTTACAATGACTTGCTTTAAGTGATGGTTGTATGACATATAATAGAGCATTGTCGAACAGGTGGTGTAAAAACAATATTTATGATTTCGAGATTTCAGATGAGGTATTACCAACTCTTTGTCACTTCCACGAGCTTTAGGGTGGGTCTACGCTAGAGGAGCCGAGTACGAGAGATACTATACGAATTTAAGTTTAGCCCGTTCTACGCTCGTGCTCCGATCTAGGTATATGATATCGATTAGGAAAATAATATTTATAAATAATATACTCCTCTGGTAATAAAATAAATACTTACTGCTATAGATAGTCCTGAGCGTCGCAAACAGTACGACGAAGAAGGTGGTGGAATACTTCCCAGCGTTGACCAGATGCGGGAAGGCCTCGCGGCTGTCCCGGTACCGACGCAGGCACTGGAAGAAACGCGTCCACGCCGGGATGATGTTCACGAGCGCGCGGGTTATTATGAACCATTGCGCTGTTTCGAACGTCACTGCAAAAATAAATATTATCTATATAAATATATATAAAAATTAACCCCTATTTCTCCTGATCAAGCTATAACCTAAGAACGGCTGGACCAATTTTAATCATTCTTTTTTTTTTATTCACCAGCATACAGGAAATGTTTAAAAGCAAAAAAAGTTTAAAATCATAATCAGGGTAGGCAGGTAGCGTAGGAAACTAGGTAGGGTAGAGAATGGTAGACTAGAATAAAATAAAATAAGAGGATTTTCCAAAATTCATCCGCTAAGCGGACAAAACAGGGTCCAAAATATATATGGAGAAACGTATAAGCACGCGGGCGAAGCCACTGGCAGAAGCTAGTTGTTTTAAAAATCCACTAGCTGACTCGACAAACGTTATTCTAATATATAAATTATCCAAGAAAAAATGGGGGGCGGGGGTAGGAGGGTAAAAAGAAACCTATAACCTTTTCTTAGACCTACCAAAATATATACAAAAAAAATCCTTAAACAGTTTCGGAGGAGTTCGATAACAAACACACACACAAAGGCCTCCCGCAAGTGTCGCCACAATGAACGATCCTGTGCGTCTCGCATTCATCGAATTCCCACGACTCTCACCTGGCTCCCACAACTTACCATTCACATTAAACCAGTCACTGCCAGTTGTGTAGAAGGCAATAAGATAATGGAAGTCTAAGAAGGCCGCGACGAAGGAGTTCCACTGGTCAGCCAGCCAGAAGTCCGCGAACAGCACCGGCATGAACGGAGCTGCCAGGATACGACCCTGGAACAAGAGATATGATGGTTGAAACGACATGTCTCATTTTATAAGGTAGATTTTACTAGCGTCCTCGCCTAAAAATTAATTCACGGGAACGTACAGACAGCTGTATCCTGGGGCCAGGGTTATCCGAAAAAGCGCTCGAGCCCCGGCATGAAGGCTAGAAGGAACGGGGTGGGTCTTTTAGTCAGTAAGAGTCTGACACTATCTCCCGCTCCGCCCAAGAACCTTATGCCTACATTAGGATCGCAATAACCACAAATCTGGGTAATAGTGTATACGCATTTTTTTTTCCAAATGTGTTCAGCCACTGAGGCATAATTGATTAATAAACATAAAGGCCAGCATATTTATTAGACCCCGGACCTTTCTAGGGGGTCTGGAAGAAGGTGTTATCCATCCTTCTCTAACGTCGGGGCATTGGCGCGGGATGAGAGAGCACTTGTTATCTTTGTATCCTTGTCTGCAGCCTCCATCCGTGAGATGACATTCTCCATTCTTGCAGAAGGAGATCACTGCATCCCAGGGATGTACTGCCGACCATGGAATGAACGGCCGGCAGCGACAGGTCACATCCGACGCCCGATGCATCCGGTGCGGGATGAGAGAGCAATTTTTATCTCCCCTACCCTTTCAACAGCCTTCTTTCACGAGATGATTTTCCATTCTCGAAGATCAGAGAATCCTATTACTCTGCACAGCCGGCCAAAGGAATGAACCACGGTCAGCAGCGGTAGATCGATCCAGCAGGAGGACCCGCCGCCCAGACACAAGACCCGTCTGGCAGGAGGATCCTCCCTTTTCTACGGACGTTTGGTTTTCTTTATATGAAATGACTTCTCCTGCTCTGGGTGGAGCGAGAAGACGCGACTTTTACTGATTAACCACTCCAACTACTTGACTGCAGTAACGGTATCAAACACTTGATCATGCATTTCCTAACTGCAGTTAAATCGATTACCCCTCGTTATACCAATCGGTAATCGACTCGTTTTTAATTCCCGTGTTTGTTTTAGTAATTACTAGCTTTTGTTCGCAGCTTCGCCCGCGTACATAATAGCCTATGTCACTCAGGAATAAAGCAGCTTTCTATCGGTGAAAAATTGTTCGCAATCGGACCAGTACTTCTAGAGATTACCTCCTACAAACAAAAAAAAACAAACTTTACCTTTATAATATTAGTATTGATTTCGTCACTTGTTTGTTCTATTAATACCCGCCTGTGTTTCTTCAATTGCCCTTTGCGTTCGAAGGACTGTTTCAACTTTCGAACAATCTCGCAGCCCCAACAAACAGAATAATAAACACTTATCCTAATAACGTTAAAATAAATATTATGATAAAATCTAAATTCTAATTTAAACCTTAAAACAATTACATAAGACTCAAATAAATTTAACACACATGTCGACTATTAAAGACAAATTCCTGACGTAGCCTGTCACAACACATTAGCTCCATTCAAGTGAAATAAACGAGTAATTGACAACTATTAAGAAGTCAATCATGTATGTCTTTGTCGGCGCATTACTGAACGATTAGTACAATGAGACTAGAACGAGTTTAGTACACAAATGTTTCTTTTAAAAGATTTGCTAAAAATGTTTAGAATTTTTTGACAATGTTGGTAATCTACAACCCATGTTTAAATAGCTCATCTTTCCTTGTCGTTACAATATAAATACCCCCTTTTCTGATATGGGAAATCATCTAGTGATTTCTATCGCCCTAGGGTGAAGTGAGAGGGCGATTTAGACTTTTACTTTTTTTTTACGGACTTAAAGCACACCTCTGTCCCTCAGTTGCCTTTTGCGTTCTAGGACCACGAGGTTCCTTTTTAGAAAGGCCCCGTTCAACCATACCTACTAACCTGTAAAACCGTAGGGTAGGCCCTTACGGTTTTGCAGGTCAGGTTAGGTTAGAGTGTACTGTAGTGTATAATATATAAAGAGTATTTCTATCTACCGGGATTAAAAGGTTGAAATCCTATAATTTTCCAAGAGTCATAGTCTAGTCGTATGCTTGTTTTATACGAATTGGTTCATCCGTTGAGGTGTCATTAATTGACAAACGTATTTATCTAGTAGGTACCTACAATTATCAGAAAATCACAAAATTTCAGATAACTGCGCCCGTTAAAAAGGACAATATCAGATCTTACGTGAACCTATCGTAATCACCATTTCTTGAAACAAGTCCACAGCTAGACACCGGCATCACTACCACGACTGCACACACGTACCTCATCATCATCATTTCAGCCGATAGACGTCCACTGTTGGACATAGGCTTTCCCCAAGAGTCGCCATAACGACCAATTTTGTGCGTATTGCATCCATCGGATTCTCGATACCCTCACTTGGTCATCGGTCCACCTTGTAGAAGGCCTTCCAACCGTCGACCATCTCTATTCTGCGAGCAATGTGTCCTGCTCAGTGCCGCTTAAGTTTGACGAATATCCGGGCTTTGTGGTCACTTACAATAGGCCTCAACAGAAGGTTTAAAGTCACCCAAAGGGCAATGGAAAGGGCTATGCTCGGAGTTTCTTTTCGTGATCGCATCAGAAATGAAGATATGCGCAGAAGAACCAAAGTCACCGACACACATACATACTTATAATAAAAAAATCAGATCGAGGGTGAGCGAAATAAAACAAAAGGCAAACAAATTGTTTGATATTAAAATTAAAAAGTGACATTAAATTGAGTGCTAAGGACAGATTTAGATAATACTAACTGTTACCAATGGCTTCGCCGCGAAATTAGAAAATTATACCAAGCGAACGTACTGTTGAGATAAAAAGTATTCTACGTACTATTTTAGGACATGGTATAACCGTGTTCTAAATTTCATCGAACTCCGTTCAGCCGTTCAAGCGTAAAGAAGTAACAAACATACACACACTCATAAACTTTCACCTATACAATACTAACATTTGCCCGCAGCTTCGCTCCCGTCAACTGACAACTCTATCCTAATCTACCCTAACATACTCTACTCTACCCTACTTTACCCCACTCTAACCCACTTTATCCTACTCCACCCTACTCTACCCTTCCTTATGTTAAGTTTAAATTAGTATGAACCAAGTTTGGCGAGCAGAATAATCTTCTCTATAACACACACAAGACAAAGTCACTTTCCGCGTCTCTTTGTCTACCTCCTAAACTACTGAACGGGTTTTGATGATGAAACTAATGAATTTGGATGTGATATATCTATATTATATATTATATGTGCAATATTTCAGCGGTCTAGGTCCAAAGGCTGGGCGTTGATAATTAAATGAGTGAGTTAGGAGGTTTCTTTTTATATTTTATATGTGTATTTAAATAAATAAATGAAGAATGAGAATTTTAGTGCCAGTTCTATTTAAAACACGATTTATGACAGCGACCTTTAACTAGCAACGTATGTATGAGAATCTCGCAACTGGATTTTCACCTACTTCCAGATGTCTCATTAATGTTGTTTAGTGTTTACGTTGCGAGAACTGCGACAGTATGATTTGTTTGACGTTTACGATCTGATGTATGCCAATTGGGTATTTGTCTGCACATTTATACACTACAAACAACTAATAAGAACAAAAATTATGATTTTTTTTTAAAAAACAGTATCAAAATTGGTTATTAAATAAAGCAGCAATTAGCATTACAAATATTGGTTCGAGGAAGAGTGGGAGCGTGGTAGGAAAATCTCGCTATCTGTTAAACACACGTAACCTATATATCAGTGACGTCATATTTCAGTATGTGCATCCTTATATTGTCATTTGACAGTATTACAGTATTCGAAAGGTAAAAAAAAATTACAATACTTACACATATCCTCAAAAACCAAAACCGTGCTTCATGTCGAAAAACCTTCAGCGGGTTCATGAGAAAGGCCAGCATTATAATCACCAAAGCGAGCGGATTCACAAACGGCGGTATACTCAAACTCGCACTGTATATAAAACTTAATATGCTTAAAGCCCATATAACTCCAAAAATGGCCGCCAACTCCATCAAATGTTGTTCAGACAGGTGATTCCGGGGGTCTAACTCGAAGATCAGTACGTGGTTGACACCCGAAGATCGCCATCCATATACATTTATGCCGATTAGGAATATGAATTCGACCAATAGGAATGGGCCTCGGTACAGTCTAAAGGCAGTCTTGAAATTTTCTGTGCCACCCTCGTGGAATAGTGCTGGAACAAATGCATAAGTTGGTATTTATTTGCATAAATTACAGCTATTATCTAAGACATTAAAAAAAAAAGTAAGTTTCATCATCACTAATAGCCTAACTTTGCCCACAGCTGGGCATAGGCCTCTCCTCTCTTGTGCTAATCTTTAAGTAAGTTCTGTAATAAACTACAACTTATATTTTTTCTTTTGTAGGGTGTCTTTTTAAAAAGGCTGCGGATTGGAAAATCTACTGCGGTCTTGGAACGCAAAAAGTAATTAAAATCAGACAGGTGTAGTCAGTAAAAGTCTGACACTCTCGCCCCCAAACATTAATAAAAGGTAATAAAAAAAGAAAAAAAAAAAGAAATAGGTACCTTAAGCTATGCTACCATCATAACATGAGAGCATAAGCCCAAATATTGTACACTCACTTTGTAATAAAGCTTTGATTTTCAATATTAACATTTTTTATTTTCGTATAAAAATAAAAGAAAATTGGTTATAAATTTGCTAAAAATAATAAATAACACCATTATATACATATCTGTAATCATTAAACCATCGACATACAACGATTGTACTACGCATTGACTTAAGACATCACTCATACAAAAGTGCCCATTGTCCTTTCAAGTTTTTATTTTTTAATATTGAGTAGCTTAAAATATATTTACTATGATTATGCGAATAAAGATAGAACTACACTGCGCACACGTGTGCCACACACGCCGATCTGAGCGCGTCGGGCTCCATTCATTTTATATGGAAATTAGACTTGTAGAGCTACACTAGATCCACGCCACGCGACGTCGTTCTACGTACTAATCAGGCGTGTAAGGCGTGTTACACGTGTGCGTTGGTTTAATGTAGTTCTAGCTTAAATCTTTTTTTTATAAAACATATTATTACGAGTGTAAAAGCGTTTCATATTTTTAACTTTTCTATCAGACTTTGAGTAAACAAAGACAGGGCATAACCCTGTCTTTGTTTACTCAACTTTCTTTCTCAACTTTTCCTTTATAAGAAATTACAAGAATAAGGTAAAGAATCTATTTATCGTAGAAGTTTTTAGTTGTGCGCACATCAGGTAAAGTGTACGATTATCGCAGCTTGCAGGATGCCCATTATGCTACAATAGGATTGATCCCATGAGGCTGGCATAGTCACCCAGAGTGCACTGAAGCCTCTAAATACTAGATTTTAAAAAAATCGATGTAGATAACTTTTCTACATTAAAATTGTGTGTAACTTGATATATAACTTAGACATACTATATCAAAAGATATACTACATTAATTGACTGTTAGGCGGTACAAAGTTCGCCGGGTCAGCCAGTCATTCATAGAATCGAAGTTTAAGAACTCGTTAGAATGAAAGTAATAGGTTCGTTCTTTGATAGATCAATGACCGCGCAACCTACAAATGCCATAACACGAAATACGGGCTTCCCCATATCAGCGACCTTTATTTGGCGATAGTATAGTTATTATTATTATAGACTAGCGGTACCCGTGACTTCATCCACGTAAACGTTGTAAAACAGCATATTGTCATTTAGTCACAATTTCAAGATTTTGTTTCGTGTGAAACACTAATACTTTTCTTAAAATAAAAGTAGCATAAGTTACTATTTATAACATCAGCTATTTACCATTGTAAGTCCTGTCAAAGTGGGTCCAGCCGTTTCAGAGATTAGGCAGAACCAACAGATACTACAATTTTATTTATAGCATGTATTAACATGCATGTATGTATTGAATAATACGTTTTAATTGATCATATTTGCACAGGTGTCACTGAAATACGCACACGAACCTTAGGATCCCTGAATTCCCTTATAAATGCCCTGAAAAACCTGAGACGCCTAATATGTTTTTGGAGAGAGCTGGGCTGGTTGGAATAAGCCCACCTAAGGTTATGGCCGCTATGGCTCACGTATAATGGTCCGCATAGGCCTAGGTAAGTGCGAAAACTATACTCAGACATAGACTGATCATATTTAAAAACGTGTTGTTTTACTATAACTGGTTATATTTTTTTTAATATTCCCTATAACTGTCGTTCAGCTGGGTAAAGGTTTCCGTACTTCTAGGAATTCTTTTCGCGCTACCTCGTACTAGCCCCCTCACGGTGCTGTTGTCTCATCTCGAGTGAAGAGGTGAAGCCATTGGTCATTGTGCTTGCGGCTGACTGCTTCAATAGTTATTATTAGTGGGTGAAAAAAATGACAACTATTTTTTTTTTTGTAAAAAAGGAAGATAAATGTTTGAGGATAACTAGCAATTAGGATTACATTGTCCAGAAAACATTTTTAGACTTAAAAACATAACTTACATTTAAAACCTTGGCATTTTATTTACGAGGCTTACAGCAGTTTGCAATAAATTACGGTTCATTTTTATTATTGGAAAGCCCATCTTCAGACATGGTCGCCTACGAGCTGTCAAGATGATGAATATCATGCCAATATACTTTGAAGTTTTCTTTTTTTAATTAATGAACTTCAAAAGTGGATTTACCGATTCACAAACATTTCGGCCTAGGTTATTTATGGAAAGAAAATAAACCAATACTTTTACAGAACTCATTTATTCCCCAAATAAAGAAAGAAAAAAATAAAGTAATAAAGTTAATCTGGCTATGATTTATTGATTGATTGCATTAACGTGGTCGGAAAATATTGAATTCACATCAATGCAGAAATAAAAAATAGTAAGCAATTATTTCAAATGACATAGATATTTTTCAATTTCTCTGTAAGTATAAAAAATAATTAATAGAACATGAGAACTAATAAATTTCAGATTCTACCATTACAAATGTCATGAAATAAATATTATTCACTCTCTCATTCGCCTTGAAGACTTCTATTATAATTGGACAGGGAGACCGAAGAAGGAAAAACAATTCCGTCCTTAGATGTACGCGGTATAAACGACAAAGCGAAACGCTTAGTCCAGACCGTAGAGGTGTCAACGATGTAAGGCTGGACGTTGGATTGTCCAATGATAGAAAAGTGATGGCGGAATCAAGTCATACATATAATTCCTTATAGAATAGCGAAAGCACGGTAATAATATCATACAGTATTTTAACAGTACAGTAATTTATCTATCTATCTATCTATCTCGGCCGTATTTTTGAAATAAATGCCTACAGCCGCGCGGTACGTAAACATGCGATAGGGCTGCCCGCCTCCAGCATTCTAATTACATTTGCCTGCTTTGTGTTTCCATTTAGTTTTGTGATTGTAAATATACTCTTTTATTATAAACAAATAAAATACGAGTAGGTACTTTGTGAATTGAATAGGAAGTTTTCAATAAAAATTGGATTAGGATTCCGTAGTCAACTAGGAACCCTTATAGTTTCGCCATGTCTGTCTGTCCGTCCTCGCTTAATCTTTGTGAACTAGAAAGCTGAAATTTGGTACCAATATGTATATCAATCACGCCGACAAAGTGGTAAAATAAAAATTGGAAAATAATGTTTTATTAGGGTAGCCCCCCTATATGTAAAGTGGGTAGTGTTTTTTTATTTTAGTTTCAACCCTAACGTGTGATATATTGTTAGATAGGTATTTAAAAATGAATAGGGGTTTACTTAAATCAATTTTTGATAATGTCAATAATTTCGGAAATAATCGCTCCAAAAGTAAAAAACAATGTCCCCCCCCCTCTAACTTTTGAACCATAGGTTTAGAAAATATGAAAAAAATCTGAAAAGTAGAACTTTATAAGGACTTTCTAGGAAAATCATTTTGAACTTGATGGAAAGAACAGTTTTTGTACAAAAAAGACAAAAAGGTTGTACAAAATAATTTCTGGACTAAGTTTGTAGTATAATCGTATATGTAAGCATTTTTTTAAACTCATAAGTGAGTACACTTATTGTGACGGACGGGAAACTACGGAACCCTACACTGAGCGTGGCCCGACACGCTCTTGGCCGGTTTTTGTTCCGTTTTTTGCCATTTGGCTACGATTTTGCCATTTGTATGAAGTTGGATTACTGTAATATTATTACCGTGGCGAAAGGCTGGCTACCCTATGCCTGTGCTTTAGGCTTTGTAGATTGGTCTTAACCAGATCTGGATCACCAATTAGCCTTTTTGGTGTCAATAATTCTTTAATGTCAATATAATGACTTAGACGGAATTACAGCCAGTTTTTTCATCTAAAGTAACAGCCAAAGTAACGTCATAAAGTAAAAGTAACGGTCAAATTCGTTTCTTCAAAATTTTAACTGTTGATTTAACTGTTACTTTTGCCTTTAACTTTTACTACTCAATAAGGGGCTGTTAAAGCTAAAGTCACTGTCATTTTGACAAAGTTGTAGGTTATTTAGGTTTCACTAATATGTCTTCACGAACTTCGTCCAGTGAAAGTTCAAGATCATCAGACGATGAACTTATCGTTAGTTATTTAACGCGTAGACGTAAAAAGTTTAATGTTCGCAAAGATCATTTCGTATGGGACGACGCTGATTTTCTGTTCCGATACAGAATTTCAAAGGAAACAGTTACATACCTCAGCCTGTTGTTACAAGATAAACTGACGCCAACCACAGAAAATTAAGTTTATTTTCAGTTTGTATTTAATAAGACTACGTTAAATTAACTAATGTACAGTACGGCCGTTCTATCTTGGCGAGTGTGAAGTTAGGCTCTGCGAACTTTAGCGCTTGTGTACCTACTCGTATAAAAATAACGGTTTAAAAAAAAAATCCAATAACAGTTGTTAATAGCAATAACAACAACTAATAGCATTAATTTTTTTAAATCATTTAGGCGATTAACACACGGCACCGCGCACCGCCGCGGTTGGCGGTGAAGCGGATCTCATGTTACAATGGTCACTTAGAAATCCGTTGATACCTTACACACGTACACCGCCCGACCACGCGGTCGAGCCACGGTCGAGCGGTGCTCTCGCAACCACCGCTCCTCCGCGCTGATTTCCGCGCGGTGGAGCGCGCTTACACACGGGGCACCGCAAAACCGCGCGGATTTTTGTGGATGCAGGACGTGTTGCAATTTATCTTTGCTAACAAATAATCAAATGAAGAAGTGGACATTCGTGTATAGTTCAAAAAAAATATTTTCGTGTTTTCTCAAACTTTTGTAGGATAACATGAAAGTCCCATTTAGAGTTCTGCTACGTAAAAATGGATGAACTCAATAACTTCTTACTTTTTTCTTTCTACGCCATAAAAGCCAGATGCTGCCACCACTTCAGAGTCCATTTTCGCCAGTGGCTGTGATAAAACTGGTCAAAATTGCGTTAAATCCATCCGTGCGGTTGGGCGCATAAACCGCCTAACCGCGCGGAGCACCGCTAAGAAATCCGCTTCACCGCCACCGCCCTCCGCGGCGGTGCGCGGTGCCGTGTGTTGAATCGCCTTACTTATGTTATCAATCAATTCAATTCTAAAAAAATTCGTTCGTTGGCGTTCGTATAAACAGAATCAACTGACATTCGACTTTTTGACACTACTTGACAGTGGATATTGCGATGTTGTCATGCGTAAAAAAAGCTCCCCACGTTTTTTTGGGGTAATTATGCCGTTTGTGTTATGGTAACTCTATTGACTTTTAGTTTAGCTGTTACTTGGATGAAGAAACACATTTGCTATAATATCAGTAATAGTCAAGTAAAAGTTAATACTTTTACTGATAGTTTTAGTTGTTGATGAAAAAACTGGCTGTTAATTAGGCTCCGTTAAAGTCCGTTTGGATTAAGCCTAAAAACACAAATTATATTACATTACCATGCAATTACGATCATTTATAACCTGCTAATGCTTACTTAAATCTTTTCAATTGTACCTATCAAACTATTTGATTGCCTTCCATAAAAAAGAGCTACTTATAAACCATTGTAAATTTCCACGTTTAAACCTAATCCCTAATGATATCATTTCTTTAATCCCTGAATAGACAATCACTAAACATTTATTACTGAAGGTTAGGACACGATAAGGTTTAATCTGTTATCTTTACATTTGCATAAGATGCTGGTCAGTAAAAGATAAGTTTATTTTACACAATGTTTATAGAGATTTCTGCATATCTGCTGAGGAAATATTGCAGTATCTTGGGATAACAAAGATTAGGTGAAGATATATATTGTGTAATATATTGTAAGCAAGGTAGAGATTTTATAGATTTATTGTTACCTGGTTACCGAAACTAGTCACCACGGTCGAATCAGAAACTGAAACTTTTAGGTCATGTTTTCGAAGAGGAAAAAATAGACTCTTTTTATTTCTTTTCCTGACTCCTAAGTTACAGGCCCACACCTAGTTTAGGAGTCAGTCAGAGTAACTACCTACATATTTGTGACCTTTGTAATAAGCCAATACGTTCATAGTCTTAAGATGTAATTGCTGTATTTTTTAGTGTGAAATAAATTTATTTATTTTTAAATTCCATATTATTATAATATTACCTATTATACTAGCTGACTCGGCAAACGTTGTTTTACCATGAATTTTATAAAAAAAAATGAAGGGTTTTTTTTTCTTGGTTGTGGTAGGAAGGTAACAAATAGCCTACGACGAAAAAGGAAAGGGGTCTTTATGAAGTTTACCTAAAAATATTTTATAAAGATCAGTTAATGCGTTCCGGAAGAATTCTATAGCCAACACGGTGCTATGAGGTTTTTATGTATTAGATTCTCTAATGGTGCAGTTATTAATATTTGAAATACAAAACAAAATTATCTTTTGCCTGATAAATAATAGTGCAACATATATCCCGAAGTCAGTTTGAATATTACGGTCATAGTTTCGGCTGGATAGCTACCGAAACATAAACTAGGCTGAACGAGACTTTTTTTGTCAACTCTAAGCCGAAACTGGAACCAAAAGTTCAATCGAAAACTTTTTATAGTTGGCACGATAAAAAAATACACAAAAAAGGTTTTGCTGGCTCATGACAGTTCTTAAAAAATTATATCGATGACTTAAAAAAGACCGGCCAAGAGCGTGTCGGGCCACGCTCAGTGTAGGGTTCCGTAGTTTCCCGGCCGTCACAATAAGTGTACCCACTTATGAGATTAAAAAAATGCTTGCATATATGTACGATTATACTACAAACTTAGTCCAGAAATTATTTTGTAGAACCTTTTTGTCTTTTTTATACAAAAACTGTTCTTTCCATCAAGTTCAAAATAATTTTCCTAGAAAGTCCTTATAAAGTTCTACTTTTCAGATTTTTTTCATATTTTCTAAACTTATGGTTCAAAAGTTAGAGGGGGTACACATTGTTTTTTACTTTTGGAGCGATTATTTCCGAAATTATTGACATTATCAAAAAATGATTTTAGTAAACCCCTATTCATTTTTAAATACCTATCCAACAATATATCACACGTTAGGGTTGAAATTTAAAAAAAAATCACTTCCCACTTTACATATAGGGGGGCTACCCTAATAAAACATTTTTTTCCAATTTTTATTTTACCACTTTGTCGGCGTGATTGATATACATAATGGTACCAAATTTCAGTTTTCTAGAGCTAACGGTCACAGAGATTAAGCGAGGACGGACAGACAGACATGGCGAAACTATAAGGGTTCCTAGTTGACTATGGAACCCTAAAAATGACCATCCTTCTGCCTTAGTTGGGTTGAAAAAGGTCAATTCACTAGATCAATGGCCCCGATTGTAATTTCTAGATCTTTGATAGTCGTTACAGATTGAAGCTAGATCTGAAAAAAAACTGAACCAGTCTTGCCAAGGGACACTGTGTTATTCAGTCAAGGGGTTGTGGTCAGATAGGCAATGGCTCAATGTAAAATAGCGGTCCGCAGGCGCATTCGGTTAGACTGGAAAACGACTCCATCATTGTTGGTAGAAGCAGAGGCGTAGCGTGGATTAATTTAAACATGGGCGAAGACCCATCAGCGAGAGCTTTTTCTTTCATAATTTCGAAAACAAAACAACGACTGTCGCAACCCAGTGTTTGACCACATCGTCGCTTACCATCATGTGAAATAGTGGTCAACCACGAGCCTATCAATTATAAAAAAAACCTTCGTTCTAAAAGAGCCCGCCCTTGTGCGAGACCCTTTGGGTACGAGGCTGTAAACGAGGCCCCACTTCGCCCACGTCTAACTACGCTACTGGGTAGAAGGCTGGGGAGATTGATTGACTGCGACGTACGAAATTGTACACAGTATCTTACACTCTAATGTGATCACCCTCTATCACTCAATGATTTGCCAGGAGAAAACACAATGTTGAGATAGCATAAGCTCACCTATGTACATGAACTCTGTTATCGCTGTATTGGTGAGTGTACAATCAAGAATAAAAGAAGAATGAATTTTAATAAATGTACGACGCTTCCTGGCCTCTCTGCTCTCGATAACTATTTGCTGAAAAATGTTAGCTAAATTTTTCTGATACTGTACGCCCTTGAATCCTTCGACCGTCTACACGAGAGATGATTCGCAATTACTACAATACTGTGACCTTATCGGTTAATCAATCAGTTATGCTTGCGTCCAATTAATCAGCGATACACATTCATTAATACCACTTTAGTCCTTCTTTATTATGACACATTAATGTATTATAACCAAAATGATGATTAATTTTATAATCTGTTTATAATTATCTTGTGCATGAAATATGGAAATACTGTATGGAAAAAAAATCTAATAAACCTAATTTTAATGTGAATCATTGAATAAACGACAAAAAATATGTAACTGAGATTTTTTGTAATTCATAACATGATTTAAAACAGTGTCCATGGAGTTTCTTGCACGTTCTTTTCCTAGATTTACGCTTTGGAACGTGCAATTTAGCTTCAGTTTTTTTTTTTTGACTGACTGACTTTTTAATAAAAAAAACTCTGAAAAGTACAAAATAACTTTAATTACGGGAGTCGGTGTTTCTATAATATACAAGGTGTCGTTTTGAAGCTGCAAAATATTTCAGGAGGTAATTATGTTAGTGATTCTCGACCCGAATCAATAATAAAATAAGTAGGTAATTTTTTTTTTTTTTATAACCGCGCTTTTTTTCACACACACAAACACGGAACAATAAAGGGCGTTTTCACACACACTTACTCGCAACGATAGTTTCATAAATAATGTATCATCCAATCATCATCCCGCACGCCACACCCTAGCCACGCCCCCGCGGCCATCGATCAATCGATTTAGTTTAGTGTAATTAAAAAATTAAATAACAAGTATTACTGATTATTGACCAGGTTTCGTATTTTTACATGATTATTTATGAGTTTTACTACAACCTCCTGAAATATTGTGCAGTTTTAAAACTGCACCTTGTATAGTTTTTTCTCTTCGTTATTTAACACCGACTTCCCAAATTAAAGTTTTTTTGTACCTATCAGTGTTTTTCTACATTGAAGTCGGTTTAATTTTTTTTGCTAAAAGTTTTTATTTTTCACTTTTTAGTTATGGTACCACCACTAAAAAATACCCCTAAGCCAAACTTAAATACCTTATAACTAGAGTGCATCTCATAACGTTTCTAATAATCCCAAACACGGTTAGATTACATTAATTTACTACTTCCAGCTTCATCACCAGATCAGTTCGATACATCCCCTCCCTCCCCTCCCTATTTTCTTTCAGTCAGTTATCGACTACACGTATAAACAAAGCAATTTTACTTGTTACGACAATTCTGCTGTGATCCCATGACGAGTTCTGTGCCATATCTTCGAAGTTCATGATCAGATCATAACAATATTTTTATGGGACCAACTTGGAAGCATAAACTAACCATAAAAAAAAAATTTCAAAATCGGTCCACAATTGACCGAGATATCGGTGAACATATACATACATAAAAAAAAAACATACATTCCGCCGAACATAGAACCTCCTCCTTTTCGAAGTCGGTTAAAAATTCAAAAGTGCCTGTTATTGGTCTATTTGAAATAAAGTTTCTGATTTCTGAAATCTAAACTGTTGCACCAGAGCTAAATATGTATTTGATACGCATTAGATTGTATTGATTAGATTAGTTTCTTAATAAAATATACAATTCAAAGATAAAGGGACTACCTACCTACCTATTCAAGAAATCTGAACAGTAAGGTAAACTTGTGTTATCTTATGATAATAATATATATATTATAAAAATTGTTCCGAGTATATTGTATTTGCTATCAAATATGATGTCATTTCGGAAGAAAGATTGGATGTCTATTTTAAATAGCGCGATATTTTTATTTTGTTTATTAAAATATTAATTTCAGGCTCAAATGGGATTGGGCGAGTCATGTCAGCCGCATGCACAGGGGCCGCTGGACAAGCGTCGCCACACGGTGGGTTCGTTCTGAAGGAAAGCACCCACGAGGTCGGCCTAGAAAGAGGTAGCGATATGATTTGGACGCGTACCGCGACGACTGGTTAGAGATGGCGTAGGAGAAGAAAGTTTGTAAAGATCTGGGAAAAGGCCTTTGCCCAGCAATGTGACAGTATTGGCTGGTAAAAAAAAAAAACATTTTTACAGTTTTGCCAGTTCATAACGCGTCAATTCACCGAGGCTCCGACCCCGACTACCAGCCACGGTACACACGGGCTTGCGGACGACGAGCAATGGCTAGCTCACCATCCAGCCGTCCGATAATCGACCGAACCGAATCCAAGACCTAGACCATGACGATTAATGTAAGATTGTTTTAATCTTGTTTCAGTGTAGGTAAGAGACAGAGTTATACAGGTTGACTAGCGCCATCTCTTACCCACACTGAAATAAGAATGAAACAATCTTACTTTGAATGTCATGGTAACTTAGCAGGTCGTCGACAGCGCGTAGTTCTCCACGCTCTCCTCAAGGAAGATACAGAAAAATATGTTTTTCGGTCAATATTTGTTGACATACAATAAAATACCTAATTCGCTTACGCTAAGAAACGACTGCATTGTGTGTGGGATGTGTGAATCAAAGTTTCATTGATAAATACGAGAACAAAAAAACACGACGTTGTCATATTTCACGTAAGTGTTCGTAGTCTACACTCATCATCATCATCTTCCTGCCCTTGTCCCGTTTTATTTGGGGTCGGCGCAACACGTTTTTTTCTTCCATTCTGTCCTGTCACTCGTCACGCTATCACTAACTCCCTTTTCTTTCATATCTACACTAATATAATATAATACAAAAGTAAAGTTTATTTTTGACGTGACAACGTCTTATAAATTGGTTTGCCGGGTGACACTTCAAGAAACTGCGTTACGCTCCGCTCACGTTATGCGCTCACAATGCGAGCGCGAGTGAGAGGCACGCGTCCCTTCCACTCGGGCATGGTTAGCCCGCCTAAGAGCGAGAGAGACAGACATAAAAAGTCGTTGTCACGTAAAACTTTCGCCCGTATACCGACTTTACAGGCAACCAATTTTTTGTTTTTTTGTTTGTAGGAGGTAATCGCTGAAACTGGTCCGGTTGCTAAAATTTTTACACCGATAGAAAGCTGCTTTATTCCTGAGTGACATAGGCTATATTTTATGTACGCGCGTGAAGCCAGGGGCAAAAGCTAATATTACATAAAACACTTTTACTTTTCTTTTTTTTTTTCATTTTCGATACTTTTCTTTTTTGTGACAAATGAAGATGAAAATAAAAAATGTATATCCCCTAGCGGTCCCGACAGACTTTGTCAATCTGAAAGCTGGCTTATTATCAGAATAAAACTGAGAACCCGATTGCAGCGCCACCTACCGGGTCCAATTGTATTTTCAAACCATCCAGGAACTCAGTCAAATAAATACAAAAAATTTCATCCAAATCGGTCGTCATTTAGGATGGTCTCTTAAATACCCATTTTTGACGTGCAAAATCAGTAAATCCATGAATTAGTGGAGCGGGAGGGAGTATCAGACTTATACAGACTAAAACCCACACCTTCATTGCGAGTTGTCCTTTTTTGCGAGGGCTGCAGTAATTCCTTTGAACAATCAGCAGCCTTGGCAGGCTCTTTATGAGCCTGCCAAGGCCTTAGAGTTATGGGACATGAAAAAGCGCACGTTATATTTAGCCTCATTTAATAGTCTCAGATTATGTTTTTAAATGGTACGTAATACATAGATCGATTCTAATTTGCATAAACGATTAAGGCCCTTGCTCCCGAGCAGTGCCATAAAACAGTGATTTTCTGAAGCCTACTCCTCGGTAACGGCTGGGTTAATAGGTTTGAAAGAAATATTTATTTGTTATAGATTCATTTAAAATATTATCAACATAATTGTGATTCTTTCGTATGACCGTCAAACAAAAATTTTAAATGACATGAAATTTTTTCGTTTGTTTTCCCTACTCCTTTCAAATGGAATCTTTAGAAATATGTTTACACAGAAAATTAGCTGATTTAAGTGTTCTTCAGAATGTACATAGCATATGTAAATCGATCAATATTTCGCAAAGAAAATGGTTTTAAAGGTCAGCGGGGCTATATGTGTGCAATTTAACTTCGGCCAGATGTTCAAGTAACTATTTATCATCTAGTTCCCACAGCTGGGACTCAGGCCTCCTCTCTAGGAGAGGGAATGGGCCGTAACCACGCGAGCCCAGTGCGAGTTGGTGTATGTCACATGTCTTCGAATTTTTGGTTCTAGGACATGCCGGTTTCCTCACGATGCTTTCCTTCACCGTTTTGAGAGCAATGGTGATGAAATAAATTACACAAAGTAATGCGCCTGGCCGGGTTTGAACCCGCGACCTACAACTCTTAAGTCGGAGCCATTATCACTAGGCCACCACTGCTCGAGTGTGACTATACGCCTTAAAGCAATTTCCCATGAGCACAGTTTGCGGTTGCGGTTGTGTTTTCCACAATCTCATTACTTAGAAAAGAATCATGAGAATAATAATGCTGATAGATCATCAATTTAGTCATATAAAAAATTCTAAACTTCATTAAAAGTTTAACTTAATTTGATATCTCGCAGAAATAACATAATTATGTATTTTATTATTATAAGCAACTTAATTTAGTGATCATCATCATCATCATAACGTCCACTGTTGGACATAGGCCTCCCCCAAGCGTCGCCACATCGAACGTTCCTGTGCGTCCCGCATCCATCGGTTTCCCGCTACCTTCACCAGGTCATCGGTCCACCTTGTAGGAGGCCTTCCAACGCTGCGTCTTCCGGTACGCGGTCACCACTCCAAAACCTTTCGGCCCCATCGGCCATCTGTTCTGCGAGCAATGTGCCCTGCCCATTGCCACTTAAGTTTGGCAATTCTTTGTGCTATGTCGGCAACCTTAGTTTTCCTGCGGATATCTTCATTTTTTATTCGATCACGCAAGAAAACCCCGAGCATAGCCCTTTCCATTGCTCTTTGGGTGACTTTAAGCCTTCTGATGAGGCCCATTGTTAGCGATACTTCATTCTATTTGAAATGTCTGTTATTTATCTACGGTGTTTTTTAACCAAACGTTGACTGGTAGAGAATGCCTTCTTGCATTAAGTCCGCCTATGTACCACTACTATACATGAAGTTTGAATAAATGAATAGGTAATAAATAAATACCTAAATGATGATCAGTGATCTTTGTCTTAGAAAAGGCTTTCGTCCTACATTATGGATGGCATAATTATATTGTATATCGACTGAGTTAGCTATGATGATTATGAATAGTGAAAGGCTGCGTCCAAAAGAGTTACCATAGCCCTGGAATATATAATTAAACTGTGTTCTTTTAGTTGCATAGAGCAACTGAAGGAACACAGTTGTGTTTTAGTCAGAAAAAGTCTGACATTCCCTTTCACTTCACTCAGAGCAGGGGTCATATGCTTTCACAAATCACAAAAAAAAAAAAATTAAAAAATAAGCGTGATGGGCAAAAGGGAATAATGGAACAAGATGATAAGGCTGCCCGTCCTCGTCAGACTTTTTGTAGGACAGATAATCGGGCCGATTTTGTATATTTGTAATATTGTTCTGTATTTTGACGGACTTTTTGTAGGACGTGTGTGTTGCACTATTGCTATCAGTGTGTTATATTTTTCTCCTACAAAAAATCGGTCACCGATTAACGGACGTGGGCGCGCAGCAGCGATACACCGTTTTTTTATTTTTTTTGTAAGAGGTTATCTCTAAAAGTACGGGTCCGATTGCTAACATTTTTTCACTGATAGAAAGCTGCTTTATTCCTGAGTGGCATAGGCTATTTTATGTATGCGGACGAAGCTGCGGACATAAGCTATAAAAGGCGCCAGATAAACGTGGAAAAAGTACATTGACCTTCCTAATATCTCTGCATAGGTACTCGAAAAACAAAAAAAGAATTGCTTTTCATTACTAGATCATGTAAAGGATCACGATACATGTCGATTCAAGACGGCTTTATGTCTTTATTTCCGTTTTTGAAATTAAGAATGTCAACAAATGTAGGAGGGTCAATGAACGTTATTACACGTTTATCTGGCACCTACTTTAGTATATTATACAAAGAAAAAACTCACCAGATAACACAACAGTGATGAACAACACGATAAAGGATCCAGAGAAGAGTCCCACTTTAAAAGTGGTCCACGGGCTCTGTTGTTCTCCAAGCGGCGGTACCCTTAGCTTCTTCATAGCCTTCTGTCTGTCACCGCCCTCCAGGTCATTGGTGACAGTAGCCTCTGTATCGCTTATTAGTCTATCTATATCCTTGTTCGTGTAGAAGTGAGATGTTTCTACGTGTTCCGCTCGCCATTGTGCACCGTTGCTTAGGTTTAATAACTGCGAAAGACTGATCATTAGTTGGGTATATGTTTTTGGTAGAATTTAAAAGGAGAGTGGGCAGTTTATACTAAGGGGTAACTGCGATGCGACGTCGTATCGTTAAAATCTACGAGCTCGCATTGATTCGAATCGCACATTGTTTGGTCACCTGAACCAATGCTTTACTGCACGCATGTTTCTGCGATGCGGCATTGTATCACAGCGCAGTTTTGTGTGGGAGTCGCTCCCAGGGCAGCGGGATTGCACGAAAGGTTCATCACGACCCTGGAATGCAAAGAGCAACTGAAGGAACACTGGTGAGTTTTAAACAGTAAAACTCTGACACTCCCTTTCGTTCCATCCAGAGTGGGTTATTTGAAGAATTCACAGACTAAAAAGAGGGGTAACAGCCGCCTATGGAAATCTGCAATAAGTACTAACAGGTATTAAAAATTGTTGGAGTCATGAGCCTTTAATTACACAATTTCAGTCGCCTAGTTGTGTTTCTATTTGGGTGTAGGGTTCACCCAAATAGAAACACAACTAGGCGACTGAAATACACTGTAAGTACTTATGTCTATTATTTTTAGATGGGAAATTATAAAATCGGCTCCTCTCGCTAAAGCGAGGTGTCTGACTTTTGCCGATTAAAACCCACCTGTGTTCCTTCAGTTGTCTTTTGCATTGCGTGGTAACACATAAATTTTGCAAGAACTTAACATTTCTAGTATCAAGGGCTATATTGCCGATTTTGCTAATTGCTGTTTTCCTAAGCGTATGAAGTTCGTTGAATGTCGAACATTGAGATAAAATAAGATTTTAATAGTATACAGCATTATAGCATATGATCAGCCTTATAATTTTCCCATTGCTGGAACTCAGGCCTCGTGGCCTGAGTACAGATCAGTTCCAGAGAAGACTCTACGAGAGGGAATGGGCTGTAAACCACCACACGTGCCCAGTGCGGGTTGTTGGACGTCACATGTCTTTGAATTTTTAGTTTTAGGACATGGTCTCCTCATGGTGTGTTCCTTCACCGCTTTGATCGTAGTGGTGATTAAATAAAGTGCGTTTGAATACACAACACTCGACACGGCGCCTGACGCGGATTCGTAAGTCGGGACTCTGCCACCACTGCAAAATTTTGTGAACTGCTGTCGTCCTAAGTATGTATATGAAGTTCATTGAATGTCCGACATTGAGAGAAAATAAGATTTTAAGAGTGACAAAAATAATTTTATTTGACCGTACTTTGCACACGCGTTTGCTGCGGTACAAATAATTAGGTTTAATAGAAACCTTCAAACACATAAAAAGCAAGTTGGAAACTTCGTTTTCATTATAAAAACGTGGTACTGTCAAGGTCTATGATAAAGCGTGTAACACAGCTTAAAATGTTGACCTGGTTAAGAGTATTGGCCTATTACATGTAACTTGAACATTACTGGCGAAAAATGGGTGTGCTAATCACTAGGTACCATGCTTTTTTGGGTAATACCTAAAGTCAAGAATATTTGGGCTTACAAGCTCGTTCGAAAAAGTCAGCTGGACTAGAGGCTGGAACGCAAAGGATAACTGAAGGAATACAGGTGAATTCTAGTCAGTTAAAGTCTGATACTTTCTCTCGGTACACCCAATGCAGAAGAAGTTATTTGAGGGTTCCGTACAAACTTACCTACGTAAATAGTTCAATTCTGGAGTCTCAAAGATTTTTCCGAATAAGAAAAAAAATGTTTTTTTTTTTACGTAACAACAAATTCACTGTTTTCAGATTTATTCCTATATCTGTGCTACAAGGCATTACTTCATGCCCAATTTCAGGATCAACAGGAAGTACCCTATGAATTTTGATTCCCTGAGTGTAGAAATACACATTTTTTGCGACATTAACAACCATATATCTTTTTTCATTAACTTACTCGTAGAAGTTTGACCAGAGTGTGAGTTTTAATTACAACTCGATACCTCTATTTCCACGCGATCCCGAGATAAAGTGACTCGATAGACAGACAGGCGGACGAACGGACAACAAAGTGATCCTATAAGGGTTCATTGTCCGTACAGCTAGGGAGTGGAATTCCTTGCCGGAGTCAGTGTTTCCTGATGGCTACAACCCGGGAATCTTTAAGTCAAGAGTGTATAAATTTCTTTTAGGTAAGCGCATAATATCGTCGCTTTCCATCAGGTGTGATAGCGGTCAAGTTCGAACCTATCAACAATAAAAAAGGGTTCCCTTTTTCCTTTTGAGGTACGGAACCCAAAAAAGGCATTAAACTTGATATAGACAGCGTTATGACTTGCAGCTAAGTAAAGCATCATCGCGCTTACAAATAAGTAACGGTATTTGAGTTCTTGACGGAAACATCTTGAGGAAAACCACAACACATAAATTGACTAATACAAGCTGTATAGCTGATCAAAGTTATTTATGGTGCGTTTTGAAGTAAAAATAAAAAAACCAGCTTCTTGATTCATCATTTCAGCCGACAGACGTCCACTGCTGGACATAGGCCTCCCCCAAGCGTCGCCACAACGAACGATCATGTGCGTCCCTCATCCATCGGATTCCCGCTACCTTCACCAGGTCGTCAGTCCACCTTGTAGGAGGCCTTCCAACACTGCGTTTTCCGGTACGCGGTCGCCACTCCAGAACCTTTCGGCCCCAACGGCCATCTGTTCTGCGAGCAATGTGCCCTGCCCATTGCCACTTAAGTTTGGCGATTCTTTGTGCTATGTCGGCAACCTTGGTTCTCCTGCGGATATCTTCATTTCTGATTCGATCACGCAAGGAAACTCCGAGCATAGCCCTTTCCATTGCTCTTTGGGTGACTTTAAGCCTTTTGATGAGGCCCATTGTGAGCGACCACGTTTCGGATCCATATGTCATCACTGGCAACACACACTGGTCATAGACTTTCGTCTTGAGACACTGTGGTATGTTGGATGAGAAGATACCGCGTAGCTTCCCGAACGCTGCCCAGCCGAGTCGGATTCGACGGTTGACCTCTTTCTCGAAATTAGATCTACCCAACTGGACTGTCTGCCCGAGGTAGACGTAATCGTCCACAACTTCGAGTATAGAGTCTCCGATCTTGATAGGAGTGGGTGATACATGGTTGTTTATCATGACTTTAGTTTTGTCCATGTTCATTTTAAGACCCACTCTTTCGGAAGCTCTACTGAGGTCATTGAGCATTGTACTGAGCTCTTCTGTAGTCTCAGCCATGACTACTATGTCGTCGGCAAACCGAAGGTGAGTGATGTACTCGCCATTGACATTAATGCCTAGTCCACTCCAGTCCAGAACCTTGAAGACATCCTCCATTGCGGCCGTGAACAGTTTCGGAGAAATGACGTCTCCCTGCCTCACACCTCGCTGCAGGAGGATAGGTTTCGAAGTCTGGTCCTGAAGTCGGACTGACATAGTGGCGTTTTCGTACAAACACTTCAGCACCTCGATGTACCGATAGTCAATCTGGCACCGTTGGAGAGACTGCAGTACAGCCCAAGTCTCGATCGAATCAAAGGCTTTCTCGTAGTCCACAAACGCTAGGCAGAGAGGCAGATTATACTCCTCGGTCTTCTGTATAACCTGTCGTAGCGTATGTATGTGGTCCACGGTGCTGAAGCCTTTTCGGAATCCGGCTTGTTCGGGAGGCTGGAAGTCGTCGAACCTGCGCGCGAGACGATTCGTGATGACTCTGGAAAACAGCTTGTAGACATGGCTCAGAAGTGAGATGGGCCTATAATTCTTCAGTAGGGCCTTGTCGCCCTTCTTAAAGAACAGTACCACCACGCCTCCGCTCCATGCCTGTGGCGTTTTTCCCTCGAGTATGACGGAATCAAACAGCTTCTGAAGGGCCTTAAGGATCGGTTTTCCACCCGCCTTCAAAAGTTCGGCCGTAATTCCGTCGTCACCCGGCGCCTTATTGTTATTAAGCTGCTTCAGAGCCATCCTAATCTCGTACAGGCTGACGTCCGGGATATCTTCGGTATAGTGTCGGCTCAATCTAGCTCTTGGGTCGTTTGCTAGATTTACAGTGGGTTTAGTGATTGACGTGTACAACTGTCCATAGAAAGCCTCGATCGCTCCTAGAAGCTCTGGTTTGGCGGATATGACTCTGCCATCTTCGGTCTTCAGTTTCGTGAGCTGGCTCTGCCCAATAGACAGATCTCTTGCAAACACCTTGGAGCCCTTATTTCGCTCAATCGCGTCTTTAATTTTTCCCATATTATAATGACGGAGATCGCGTTTCAAGGACTTAGAGATCCGTTTATTGAGCTGCCGATATGTGTACGAATCGTCTGAAGACTGCAGAATCATCTCACGCCTCTCCTTCATGAGCTGGAGAGTTTGATCGGTGACCCTCTTGCTCTTATTTGTACGAGTCTTAAAGAGTTTAGAGCCGACCGTATGGACAGCTTCCACGAACCCATCGTTGTATTCGTCCACGGAGCTTCCTAGGCATTCGAAACGATTTTGAAGTTCGAGCTGAAAGCTTTCGGAGTTATGGATTTGGATCTGTGCAGGACGGAGCGTAGACTTCATCAGTCGAGATCTTTCAAGCTTGACATTGATATTCAATGTGCCTCTTACCATGCGGTGATCACTTCCGGTTTTCACCCTATTGATCACGGAGACATCATTGAATATTTGCTTCTTCGTCGACATGATGAAGTCAATCTCATTTTTAGTTGCACCATCAGGGCTTTGCCAAGTCCACTTCCTGTGCTCACGCTTGCTGAAGAAGGAGTTCATCATGTAGAGGCCCTCCTTCTCCATAAAACTGGCCAGTAGATGTCCCCGGTAGTTCCTACGTCCAAATCCAAATTGCCCCACTCGCAGCTCGTCGCCGTCTCGTTTGCCCAGTTTCGCGTTGAAGTCCCCCATGACCACGGTGAAGTGACTCTTAGAACCATGCATGGCTCTGGATACGTCCTCATACATGGTCTCTACTTCGTCGTCAGGGTGTGTCGAGGTCGGAGCGTAAACCTGTATGACCTTCAGCGAATATCTTGATGATATTCTGAGTATAAGGTACGCTACCCTGGTCGACACACTCTCGATCTTCACAACATTGTTCACGAGGGACCTGTGGACGATAAACCCGACACCTCCTTGGGACTGCTTGTCCCCTTCCCGGAAATAGAGCAGGTTACCAGATCTTAGGATTATCGTATCCTCCCCCTGTCTTCGGACTTCAGACAATCCCACAATACTCCATCGTAACCCGCTCAATTCCTCCTCGAGTTCGGTGATGTTCTCATCGGACCGGAGTGTACGTGTGTTGTACGTTGCCAGGTCAAGTCGTCGACGGTTTATCGCTCTCGCCCGGAGATTCTTAGCACCCCGGACCCCAGGGCCGCGCTCACGCCCGTCAACGTTAGCACAACCGCTGGAGTCGCCGAGCACTTGGGGCCTGATTTTTGTGCATCTGTGCATTTGGGGGGGTTTAGGACCGTAGCCCGCCACGCTGGTCCAGTGCGTGTTGGCGGGTCGCCAGAGCCTCGTTTGTTAGTCAGCAGGGTGCACCACGTGCAGGTGAGGTTGGCTTGGGTCCCGATAGGTGTTGTTTGGGACCCCGTCTACACCCCTAACCGTCTACACCGCTTCTTGATTAATAGAACAGAAATAACGCCAGTTTTCCCCAAAGGGTTACCAATGTATACTTTAACCTAATTTTTTTACTATCATGGTATTACTAGTAAAGTTAAAAATTATCCCAAAGGAGTATGTTCATACTTCCAGAATAAATAGTACCTGTATCCTATTTTACGTAGCTTCTTTAATTATAGAATACAAGCAATGGCGTAACTATACTGAAGCCCGTGGCTAAATCATTGAATGTGAAAAATCGTCATCTTTGTAATTTAATTTGGATAAATCACTGAAGTACAAATATTCTTTATTATAAATCTGCAACTTCTCTAATACACGAGTACTTTTATATTTAGCCTCTGAAGAAGGGCTTCCCAGTGGCGATCCCTTTCTTATGACTGCGTTTATCTGAGCTCAAGGTTTCTCGGACCTGAGGCCCCAACAGGCCAGGGGCCCGTGGTATTTTGCCAGCCTTGCCACCCTATAGTTACGCCACTGAATACAACAAACGCCCGTTTTCTCCAAAAGGTAAATGTTACCATACTTTATCCCACTTTTTTGACTATTACTAGTAAAGTTAAAAAATATCCAAAAGGAGTGTGTTCATAGTACGAGGATAAATAGTATCATATGTCCTATTTCAGGACATGGCCGACCCGTGTGCCAAGTTTCATCCAAATTCGCTTCGCCATTAAAGAGTGAAGGAGTAAAAAACACACATACAAACTTTTGGCTTTGTAACGTAATATTCCGCAACTATCACAACGCCGTCTAGTCCCAAGCTAAGCAGAGCTTGTGTTATGAGTACTAGACAACTGATAAACATACTTATATATATAGCTAAATTACACCCAGCCACAGAACAAATGATCATGTTCATCACAAACATTTGTCCTGAGTGGAGATCGAACCCACGACCTCCGGAATAGCAGTCAGGGTCACTAACCACTACACCAACAGGCCAGTAATATGTGTTATTTTTCAGTCTCATGAAAAAAGGGATATTAATAGGCCTATAGGGTCTCATAGCAGGGCAAAAGGCATCCTATCCCCAAACACTAAAAGGTAAACTAATTTACTATTTAGTACTTTTTTAAGTGACTATAGGACTTTATGCTCTAATAGGCCGTGTTAGTGTGATCTGCGGTCAATTATAGCGTTAAATTCGTGACGTCAGTCTTTGGGTGATTCTTTGAAACCGAGAGAATGTCTCATTCGTCTGGCCTAGTTTTTCTTTACAATTTGATACTTTAATTTGCATATTAGTTTTCCCCGATTACTAAATGTATCTAAGTCACTCATTTTGCGCCCAGTGGCGACACAAAATATATAAGTATGTTAATTAGGCCAGATGAATGAGACATTCTCATGATTTCAAAGAATCACCCCTTTAACTAATTAAAACCCACTTGTGTTCCTTCAGTTGCCCTTTGCGTTCTAAGGCCACGGTAGCCGTTTCGAACAATACCGCAGGTCTAACCAAGCGTTAACGACCACTTTACGCTACTGATATTTTTTATGAGAATTTTTTACATAAAATTACTGTAGTTTTTGCCATAAAAACTACCGTGGTTCTTATTTCACTACAGGGTCTAAAGTTCAAATCATAAAATAAACGTGCTTATACATTTCATAGTTAAATTTAAATAATGGAAAATAATGGGGAAGCCCGTCTAGTAAATAAATGACGCATGCACAGCTAGGTTTTTATCCGTCATGTGGAAGATACCACAGGAATGTTAAATACTAAAAAGTTAATTTATAATTGATTATAAAATGCCGTGTTGATCTAGTAGAAGGACTGTCGTGTATGAGGGAGCTGAACTATATGACCAGTTACCTAAAGACATAAGAGAATCGAAATCTCTTCCAACTTTTAAAAGGCTATTAAAACACCATATTTTAAATGTTACCAAGTGTTAAGTTTACAGTAATTTTAGTTTATTTTCTCTTTCTTTCTGCGATACCGTCGCTTAATTTAACCCTTCATTTATTTTTATTTTCCTCTTAGAAGTTAATATGTTATTAATTTTGAGTGAATAAAGTTTCTTTAACCAGAAATGTTGAGCGTGGGATCCCATATTTGGTCAGCGGGTAGTGAGACATTAATTGTATTTTATACTTAGGCCTATGAGGGTAAGCAAGGGCAATATTATAAAATGAACAAGTATTTCAGACACTACCGGTGGTACTCTACTTTACTCTTTAGTGTTGAAATTCCTATCCACTCATATCCAAAGCAATGGCAGTCTACTACTGCTTAGAATCATACAGTGAATGCCTAGTATTGTTAAAAAAAAAAAATTCTTACATCAAAACTACACTTCATAACAAAATGTAAATATTAGTCAGTTAACGGATATCATTTGCCCACTGTATACATAGGATTATCCATTATAAATAGATAAGAAGCTTACCTTATCGTGTTTTTTCAATATTTTTCTGAAGCCAGTGTAATTTAGATTCTGGTAGTTTTGTAGGAGAATGAGACTGAGATAGAATTCACTAAAGGCCAGTTTTAGATCCTGAACTTTTCGCCGCGGTATCGCCTTCTTGCCATCACCGCTTCCTTTAGGCTTGATCGTCTCGAAATGTGACTTTAATTCGCTTTGGAGTGTGGCGAATTTACGAGTCGCTTCGGCGAGCTTTTCTGAAATGTTAGAATGCGATGTAGCCTGTGCTTATTTTTTTTTCTCTTTATTTGTTTTATAGAGCGTTTAATCACAAACTGATTATATGCCACCCTCATCGGTACAATTTTTGCTGCCTTCTTCTTTTTCACTTTTAAAAAATACTTTGCCCCACATTATGAATTACTTACTCTTGTGTCGTGGGTGCGTTCACAAACATGTAATATCGCAAACACAAGACACCTAGACCCCGTAAAACCACCTGTAGACCATATAAATATTTATTCTGTGCGGGATTCGAACCCATATTCGGTAGCGCAGCAGGTAACCGCTCAACCGCGGCGGTTGAGTTGAAGGTTTTCTTCTTCTTCCTGCCTTGTCCCATCTTATTTGGGGTCGGCGCAACAAGTTTTTTTATTCCATTCTACCCTGTCACTCGTCATGCTATCACTAACTTCCTTTTCTTTCATATCGCTCTTCACGCAATCCATCCATCTTTTCATTGGCCTCCCTCTCCCTCTCCACCCATCCACATGTATACTCATAACTCTTTTAGTAACATGCATTTCATCCCTCCTCTTTACATGACTATACCAAGACAAACGAATCCCCTTCAACTTGTCAGTCACTGGTGAATTGAAGGTTTTCTAATGTACGTAATTCAACTATTAACGAACGAAATAGGTATTAAATAATATTTAGCCGGGCAGTAAGTGGAAGTTATGACTTCACATTCTTCAAGACTTTAAAAATTCACGCGTATTAGTTTTTAAAATGACTTGCATTCTTTAATCAAACGTGACGCGACATGCGAGATAAACCCACGTGTGGATAAGGGCTTCCGTAGTTAGGTTAATGTGGTACAAAAAACCTAAAATATCCCTCTTACTATTAAAACCTGCAAAGTGTTAGTGATTTTTCAGCCTCACTAGCAAGGTTTATTTAATAGCACAACCTAGGGGGTCTCCAAGTCAAATGTGAATGGATTACTTCTATTATAGGCTAACGTGCTCCATCGTCAACATTATCATTATCGCTTAATATCAGGTGAGATAATGGTCAAGTGCGAGTCTATGAATAAAAAAATAAAAATAAAAGGCTATTGTCGAAAAAATAATAATGCTCATTATTTATTGTTACCTGAATAAAAAGTGTTAATTTTCTTAAGTTCCTGATCACAGTAATGGAAGAATGTTTCATCGAAGTTAGCAAAGTGGCGGGAAAGCACCTCGGGCTCCACATTCTCAGCTGATGGGGCTTCCTCCACTGCTGTGTATAACATAGCCTTCATTTCCTGTTGGTGAAGTAAATATTTATTGTATCAGTGTGCCAATACCGTAGAACTAAAATATTTAAGCTTCTATACCATATAAAAGTCCCATTCAATCATCAGACCACGAGACGTAAGGTGTTGTGCCACAGGCCCCACCCATAAGAACAAAACGAAACATATTCATTGAGCATATACCTAAGGAGAGCCCACATACTATGGTCTGCATGGGACTAAGTGCGGAAACCATTATCAGACATAACAAAACACACCTATGGAGTGGAATTCCCTACCAGCCTAGGGGTCTCACTATTGGACATAGGCCTCCCCCAAATGGCGCCACAATGCACGATCCTGTGCGTCTCGCATCCATCGGATTCCCGCAACCTTCACCAGATCATCGGTCCACCTTGTAGGAGGCCTTCCGACACTGTGTCTTCCGGTACGCAGTCGCCACTCCAGAACCTTTCGGCCCCAACGGCCATCCGTTCTGCGAGCAAGCCCTGCGTTCCTCCCTGCGTTTGCGGGAGGGCTATGTCCAACAGTGGACATCTATCGGCGTAAATGATGATGATGATGAGGGGTCTATATCTCAAGAGTGTACAGTTACTAGACAAGAATGCTCCGTCGTCAACCACATCATCCCTTACCATCAGGTGATATAGTGATAAGCACAAGCCTAACAATAATAGTAAAAGTGGATACAAAGTATTTTATGTCAAATACAGTTTCAAATTTCAATTTAATGACAGACAAACTCAAATCTATAGGTACAGAGATGCTCAGTCATTGAGGCGTGTTTGATAAAGAACCAATCATTTGATTGTAAGGTTTGCAGAAAGTTTGCCACAAGGATGTAGCCTCCAAGATATGCCTATTATGTGCCACTGCTAAGCGAAGGCCTCTCTCCCTTTTACACACATATCTGTCCTCGGACATTGCACATCAATCCCTCTGGTAGTTGTCCAGCTCATCTCTCCACTCTCAATTTCGTCTTATAATGGGACCCAATAAGTGGCTCTTTTAGCCCACAGCTCATGTAACATGCAGTAGACGTGTCTGGCTCAATCCCACCTTAGAGCTAGCTTCCTGGTACTTTTTAGAAAACTGACATGAAAGTGACTGAGAAAACTTCTATCAGTTCAAAGTTGAATCTCTTCAACATGAATTTATATAATTTCTTCTTAGAACTCCAGATTCAGTACAATACATTACATTGTGTACCTATGATAAATAATGAATAATTCTCTTAACAAATATTGATTAAAATCATAGTGTATATTACTAGCTTACTGAAGTACTCTTACTATGTCATATATTTTTGAAACAATGAGCAAGCTCTAGTAACATGATTTATTATTTAAACAGATATTACAAACTTAATACATTAAACCCCAAGAGAACGCCGGCGTTCGCGCACCTATTGTCTTTCTATAGTGTCTGTAATTTCCACGATTAAAAGGTTAAAAAAAAAACACTGTCACAAAATTAAAGGACAATGAGCAAATTTGTCTGGAAGCTGTCTTTGAAACAAAAAATATAATATTAATATTTTTTTAAATCTGAAGCTACAGTTAGATAAAAACAATATTTAAGTAGTCAATTACTGTGGCTGTATGTTTAATAATAAGTTAATTGGCTGTTTACTTTACCTACATTTAAAAATTATTATTATGTTTTCCCATTATACTTTCCACAAGTCAATCTTTTTTAAATTAAAACTTAATGTACAGTAATTTTTTATCACTCATCCATGGGTGGTGGAGACAATATGGTAGGCGAATACAAAAAAAAGAAAATAATTTTACAGTATATAGGAGTAAATACAAGAGAATTTAAAATTCTCTCAGTGTTATTGCTAGTTGAAACCATTTTATTTGATTTAAACAAAGCAGTTGTCTAGTTTTAATATTAGTCAAGGACATAGTGTTATTTATTTAGAAATCTCCCCTTGGCCGTTTTCTATGGTACAGCCAATTAATTCAATTTCTATTCAGTCATAAAATTATTAACTTTACACTGCACTTATATAAGCAATTGGAAAAACAAAAGATCCCAGTGCTCATAAAAAAAAATCTTTTATTTGTTGTATTAAAACTTATTAGAAACTTTTGATAATAATGTAATTTACAGTATATTGAACTTATTGAAAAATAAACATTTAACTAAAAGTGGGTAGATAGAATATGTATAGGCAAAGCGTAAATTAAAGTGCTCTTATCTACAATTTTATAGACTGCAATAGTACTTGCCTCATAGTTTATGTATTGTTTACGCCACTCAGGCGTAATATGTGCACTTAAGTGCTCCGCGAACTTCATCTTAGGACCTTACTACACGACTTTGTCGCTACAAAAACTCTTAAACACTAACTATAGTTCACAATATCCAACATAGATTGTTTGCCACGGACAAACCGAGTTTACTTTGTGATAACTGGAAATGGTGACCTCATTGCACTGAGTATATATATTTGAGTAAACACTGGAATGATACGGTATTACTTATGAGCAAATTTTTATCTTTTTGTGTTTTTATTTTTCCATAAAAAAACTATGGACTGTTTCTTCGGATCACCTGAATGAATGACAAATGAAATGACACAAGCACACGCAATTAAATATTGATGTCCCTACATTCGATTTTGTTTATGTAGACGATTAATTAAAAAACTTTAGTCGATTTAGATTTGCATATTTTATAAAATGGACTAGCTTCTGCCACTATCGCTATCCGTGTGGGGTAGTAGTTTCCCCATTATTAATTACTAGTTTCTAACCTTTAAAAACAGCTTCACCTAGATAAAAGTAGTGAAAAAGTATTGTGAGAAATGATAAGAAAGAAAAGAGAGTTTATGATAGTCAAAGAGGTGACTGTGTGACGTGACGAGTGACAGGACAGAATGGAAGAAAAAAAAAGGGTTGCGCTTACCCCAAATACAAAGGGACAAGGGTAGGAAAATGACGACAATGCCTCAGATAAAAGTAGACAAACACAACACACATACAAACTATAGACCTTATAATATTAGTGTAACCAACCTGTGTGCTATTATGCTATATAATATGTAACTGGAATACAGCACATCATTATACACCCCAATTAAAAAAATTAAGTTACAATTACACTGAAATTATGCCTGAGTTCACTTATCAGTTTTTTTTAAATTAGTTATTCTTATTGCAGGCGAATAATAATGGGGATTGACGCACTAAACTAGTACTGCATCAGTATCAGTCTTCGCACGCACGAACAAACACTAGAATAGTGACGCAATCCATCAAGATTTTTTTAGAAATAGGTATTGTTTGACTCTAACATCAAGAATTATTATAAAAAAAAACCACTGAAATCAATTCAGTAACCGATTCTAAACGTACTACTTTCACGATACATTTATTTTGTTACTTGTTGTATAGAGATTTGTAAAGTTACAATATAATCCGTTCAGTATTTATTCCCTGAAAGAGTAAATACTTTCATAATGAAATGATTTAAGAAGGAAACCTTAATTCCAATAAATAATTGAATAGTCTGAGCTGTGTAAATATCTTTATAGCAACTCTATTTATTTTTCACAGTTTAAATCGATTAGCTTTTATTAAATAGATATACTGTGACTTAGTCGATTTATAATTATTTACTTACTAATCTACACGGCACTATTGACAGCTGTTCAATGCCAAAAAAAAATCAATGACAGACCGTCAAGCGACGTAATTTTATTCGTTCAGAAACTGTCGAATTCAGTAGAATGACAGAAACTTTACGAATGCCTTTAAGGGCCAACACTGCGTCACGCGGTCTCATACAAAAGTACTTTTTCGCGGGCAGCCGCACCCAGCGCCCTTTTTTCTACGTAATAAACATTAAAGTTCCAAATAGACACGAATACATGCACACCGTTAATGTTAAACCAGGGACATTGCGCAGGTAATAATCCGGTTTCCACTACGAGGACCGCCGCACACGACATGCGCGCGACGTCACTCAACGGATGCCCCCGCAGGCGCTCGCTTACCGCAGCGTTAGGCCTAAAAACATACAAAAATAAAAGAAAAATATACTATAAAAAGATTTATTTCTCTGTTTCAATTTCTAATTCACTAGTTGAGTTATCTCTGACTGGGAACAGGGCATGGTTGATGTTCTCTGGAATGACTCTGGCCACTTTTCTGGGTTCCTTCACTAATGTCTTTGGGCATTGCATTTCTGACCAACTTATTGGCACCATACTGATGCCCTGAGGGGAACCTTCTGCTGTAGCTATTACCACTCCTAGCTCATTCTCTGCTGTTGATACATGGTACCAGTGGATTTCTGTCATCGGGAGCTGATTTTGGAGTTAAGGATAAAATTTCTTGCAGTAGACAAATAAAAACAACTAATGCAGTTTGATATACTTAAATAAAACTATTGAATAATGTTACTCATACCAACAAAAAATAGTAAGTAGCTTTTTTTTTTAATTATTGATAGGCTTGCATTTGACCACGTTCTCACCTGATGGTAAGTGATGATGTAGTCAACGATGGAGCATGCTTGCCTAGAAGTAACCTATTCACTCTTGACTTAATTCATTAAACTCCAAGCGAACGCTGGCGTTCGCGCATCTATTGTCTTACTATTGTGTCTCAAATTGAAGATATCTGAAAGGTTAAAGACCCCTAAGTTCTAGCTATCAGGAAACACATACTCCGGCAGGGAATTCCACTCCTTGGCTGTACACATAATAAATATGTTCCTAAAACGCTTTGTGCGTATTGGTGGGATGTCTACCATGTACTGGTAGCGTGGTGTTTTTTATCAAAAAGGATACAACTCTCGCCAATATCACATCCCCAGGTCTATAACACTTATAAGGGTCCACTCTGTCTTTCTCTGTAGCTTTGATGTCTTCTTTCTTCAGAATTCCTCTGTAAGGCCTCACTAGAACTGATGAGCCCACACAGAGTATAATACATTGGACCATTCTTGGGTTCACTACTGTAACTTTTGCTGTCACTATGTCTCCAGTCTTAGGCAGAACGCTGGGTGTCCTTGGGCTTTCTACGGATACTACTGTTACCTGAAAAAGTAAGTTTCTTTAGTCTAAGATCCGATTAAGAACGACCTTCACCAGTCTGTTTAATGGATGAAACGTATTTTATGATAAATTTAGTGTATTAAATAACATAATGTGGGTGGGTTGCCTAAGAAATTCCTGGCCAGACTATTATTAATTAAAAATTGAAAATTTACTATTTTTTTAGAAAAATGCACAACTGTTATTCATACCAGATTTTTTTGCAAACAACACTATAATATTGTATTCGTAATGAAACAGCGTTTATTTTGATATAGAATTTGTTGTATATCAAAATAAACACACCTGTTTATACATACCTGTTTATACCTGGCAACCCATAGTTATGCCAGGAAACAAATAGGCAACCTAACATTTTTATGTTCTAAAGGCTTCACTCTTTCGGTTAGTATTAAGTTTATTTGTTAAACAAACCGGTGCATATTTAAAAAAAAAAAAAATTGTTTGGCCAGGAATTTCTCAGGCAACCCACCCGCGTTATATTATTTAATATACTAAATTTATCATAAAATACGTTTCATCCATTAAACAAACCGGTGAAGGTCGTTCTTAACCGTATCCTCTACTACTTGTTTATCAAATAAAAATAGTTATAATGTGACTTTCATTTTAGCACCGAAATACACATGATTCTTTTAACTAGCTTATGATTTAGTTTCGCAAATGCTGCTAGTTTAAAAAATGCTTAGTGAATAGGTATGAATAAGTGTAGCGTCAACGTTGGCTGACGCGATATAAGTTTCTAAAAAAAAACAGGCTACAAGGATGGTACAAAATTGGAAGTCAGGTACTCACTGGGTGCTGGGATCCAGGATCATCTTGGACGCACTTTCAAACGATATTTCACGGTATTTTCAGAGGTTGTTAATCGCGCGCGCGTAGAATATGTTCGCCGGCCGGCTCGTTCGATTCGAATCGTAGTTTTTTCCTTACACCGTCAGAGGCGGTGCTGTGCGGTTTGGATATGAGGTTTTTGGGACGGAATGGGATAAGGGAATTCATCCTAAAGCCTGTTCATATCCCCCCACTTGAAATCAACGAGGGATTTCATAAGATAAGATAGATGAAGTTCGAGACTTGCGGTCCATGCAGATTCAGATATGTCACTGTACGGATATAGTTTTATGTTAAGTGTTGAGATATGCTGTTTAAATGTACTTAATAAGTATATGTATGATTGAGAAAAAATAAATAAAATAATAAGTGTTACTCTTAAAAACAAATTGATAGATATTTGATATGATTTGATTATGGGTTATTAATTAGTTTGAGCGATTGGAAGAGGACAAATTTTGATGGTAGGTCTTACAAGTAAGCCTTTTGACGTTTTGACTGTCACAACACGAATGATATTGTCTTTGCCCGGGTGGAGCTGGACGACGCGACCAAGTCTCCATTCGTTAGCGGGTAAGTTAGGTTCATAAATGGTTACAAGATCGTTCAATTTTGGCTGACCGTTACCGTGTTTAAACCATTTCATTCGCTGTTGCAATGTATGCAGATAGTCCCTCTGCCAAGTGCGCCAAAAGCTCTGAGATAGACGCTGCAAAAGCTGCCATCGAGTACGTAAGGTCTCGTTTTCAGCATACACCGGTTCAGGTAGAGATACCAAAGGTCGACCGATAAGGAAGTGACCAGCTGTAAGAGCGTCAACCTCGCCGGGATCGGTAGAGAGTTCCACTAAGGGTCTAGAGTTTAACATAGCTTCCACCTTCGTTAAGATAGTATAAAATTCTTCGTAAGTCAAAATTTGTGATCCTATGACACGTTTGAGATGGACGGCTTTAGTGGCATGGCAGACTATGAGGCAAAGGTAAGCTTTATAAGTTTTAGCGTTACGGCGTTTACTCTCTTTTATCATAAAAGGACCTCCGAAGTCGATGCCTACTGTTTGAAAACAGTGACCCAGTTGTAATCGGGAAGGTGGAAGATCACCTTGTAAAGGTTGACGTGAAAGAGGTTTAATTTTAAAACAGGTTACGCATTTAGATAGCCGCGATCTGATAAGATTTCTAACTCCGAGTATCCAAAATCGACGCATAATTAAAGATTGGAGTAGGCGTGGCCCACAATGAAGATAAGTTTTATGATAGTGGTCAATCAGAAGAATACTTAACCGAGAAATCTTAGGCAGGAGGTATGGATGTTTGACGCGACCTGGTAACGATGCGTGCTTGAGACGTCCCCCCACTCGCAAGATTCCGCGAGTATCGAGAAAAGGAGAGAGTTTAGATAAATGTTTGGGTAAAGGTTTCTTGGATGCTATCAAAGATATGACATCACTAAGACTTTGATGTTGAACATACTTTGTTATTTGATCTAAAGATTGGCTTAATTCAGTGGCTGTCAGGTAAGGTAAGAAGTTACGCTCTGAACGTTTAGCCTTTGCGTTATTAATGAAACGGTATATCCAAGCAACCACTCTTTCAACTTGGGAAAGAGAGGAGTGGCGTTCCATGATTGAATCCAGCACGTCGGCTTCACGTGTCGCACTAGCATGACACGCGCGTGATGCAGGCTTGAGTTCTGGCACGTTATCGGATACTTCTACTGCTGAAACAGGCCAGTTGAAGACTTCAGTAGATAGCCACTGAGGACCAGACCACCAGATTCGAGAATCAGACAAAGATAAGCACGATAAACCACGGCTACAGATGTCGGCTGGATTGTCATGGGTAGACACATGTCGCCATTCAGTTGGCACAGGACTGTCGTTAATTAGGACCACTCGGTGCGCAACGAAAGTCTTAAGCTTATGTGGCTGAGCGTTTAACCATGACAATACAGTCGAGCTGTCTGTGAATAAGATAGATTTATTCAAAATGAGTTTTGAACTAAGCAAGGATTGAATGCGATTTATTACTTTAGATAGTAATACAGCACTGCAAAGCTCTAAACGGTTGATAGTCAACACTTTTAGAGGTGCTACCTTGGACTTAGCAACTAAAAGAGAAACGTGTACGTCATGAGAGGTAACGACACGAAGATAAACGCAACATCCATATGCTTTGGTGGATCCATCACAAAATCCGACAAGCTGGAATTCCTTAGATTGAGATGGTATAATCCTACGAGGGATTTTTATTAGTTTTAAGTTATGGAGATCGGCTATAAAGTTTCGCCATATTTGTGTGATGTCTCTCGGCACAGGTTCGTCCCATGAAAGATTAAGACGCCACAAATCTTGAAGGAGCAATTTGGCTTTTAGGATACAAGGTGTAAGCCACCCTAGAGGATCGGAAATACTTGCGACGCTAGATAAGATGGAACGCTTGGTGTATTTACTGTCCTCGATAGGGGACTGTGAGTAATCAAAACTGTCACTCACAGGGTCATATTGGACTCCTAAGATTTTTAAAGTTGATTTAAACACTACTCTCAGTTTAGTGGTCGTGCTCTTAGAGCGAACGACGCAACTGTGAGGGATAAGATAAGGATTGAGAGTAGGTACCGCAGGGTTAGGTACAGGATATATGTGATTTAAATTCTCGTACTCACGCATAAAGTTAATATAATCGAATTTAAGTTTAGTTTTACTACTAAGTTTCTTTTCAAGATGAGTCAACCGCGATAAAGTACTATTGTAAGATTCACCCAAAGAGCATTTGTTATCCTTTAAGACGATGGGTACGACGGATCGTCCGTCAGGTTCGCGATAGGTAAGATCAGTGTACAAGCGTTCGCCGATGTCATTCTCGGGTACGGTGATAACGCACGGTGGTTCCTCCACTTCCCAAGATTTTTTGATTTGTTCGTCTAATTTGAATGTGGTGGCCACTAAAGAGCACGCGGTGTTTAATGGTGCAGAATTAAAGTTTACTGTCCCTGTGAGAATCCACCCAAAAACGCTATGCATAGCTGCAGGTAAACCGGGCCCCAGATTGATACGTTGACCGTCATAGATTTCGTGGAATAACTCAGCTCCTATTAATAAATCAATTTTGGCGGGAACATCGTAATCGCGATCAGCTAGCACGAGATGGTTGCACCGTTCACGAACAGCTGACGGTACTTTAACGCTAGGTATTAGAGCAGTGATGTTGTCTAATACGACTGGCTTGATATTAAATTGTGGAGCATCACCGTGTACAGGTTGTATAGTGCATTCCACCACCCCTTTTACTTGTGTGACTGAGTTTTGTCCTAGTCCGGCTATGCTAAGATTACACCGGCGGAGTTTTAACCCGAGCGTGCGTGCGCACGCAGAGGTGATAAAGCAGTCCTGCGCCCCACTGTCCACGAGTGCCCGTACAGTACATTGAGTGCCGGCGGCGGTGTTGAACGCGCGCACCTGACATGTTCCTAGTAGGACTAGCTCGCGGTTGGGAACGGCGGCCTGAGCGTGAGCCGTGACGCTTGCTCCAGTAGTTGCGCCGACGCTGGATGGCGAAGGATCAATATGCAATAGGGTGTGGTGACGTAATCCACACATCGTACAAGACATTTTAGACAGGCATTTGTCTATGACGTGATTTGTACGTAAACAATTGGTACACATGTTATGTTTACCTTGTACTAACGCGAGTCTAGTACGAGAATCTAAGGATTGAAAGATAGGGCACCGATAAATCGAGTGCGCTTCACTGCAATGAGCACAAGTCACATTTGCAGGTGGGTTGGAATTTGTGAGATAAGATGAGCGTTTGGATCCGCTGCTTTTTTGCCTACTAGTCGCGGGCGAAGATTTTTTCCCCTCAAGGTTACGAGGGTTAGAATTGTTGTTGACATTAGATTTAGAAGATAAATGACTAGTTTCTAAGATTTTTACATAATCTTGAAGAAACTTTAACAATTCATTAAAGGTGGGTATTTGAGAAATGTTTTGCGATTCGAAACGATCACGCGTGCCTGAGTCCAGTGCGCGCGAAGTTAAACAAAATAAGATAAAATCACCTAAGTCGTCAATTTTTAAAGCTTGAAGTGCATAGTATGCCTCATAAATTTCGTTTGTTAACCTTTGTAAATCTTGGAAGTTACCCGATTTTAAAACTGGCTGGTTGATGAATTTATCTAAGTATGTCAAAGCTATAATTCGCTTGTTTTGATAACGTTCGATCAAACTATTAAAAACAATTTCATAATTATCAGCGGTCATAGGGACCCCTTTGACAATGGATGAGGCCGGGCCTTGTAAACAGGACGCTAAATAGTGAAATTTTTCTATTTGTGAGATCGAATTGTTGTCGTGAATTAAGGTTTTATAAATATCATAAAATGCTTGCCAGTTCTCAATTTTACTGTCGAATTTAGGTAACTCAAGCTTAGGTAGCCGCGCATTACGTCCCGTTTGCATGGAAGTCGCAGGCGGCGGCCCGTCGACGTTGTCGCTCCTATCAGTAATGTGCAGATCAGTCGCTGCACTAATTACGGCGTAGTACAAATCGTCAAACGAACTCAAAGACTTTTGACACACTCGAGCGTCAGGTTTTATGGCTAACTCCAAACTTTGTATGTTACTACATAACGAAACGAATTCTTCGCGAATTGAATGTATTCGAGTATATCTCGCCTTGAACGCCGATACCTTTGAACGATCTTGAATCATAGTTTTTGATAAGTCGTAAAGGATTTGAATATCACGATATACATATTCGCGTTGAGATTGAAGAAGTTTTAATTTGCTTTCTTCCATTTTGCTTTGTTCGAATAATAAGTAGGTAGGTAGGTACGAAATACGAACGAACTTAAGTTGAGATTTACTAAGTGTGTAAATCGATACCTTTAGGTGAAATAGTTATGTAATAATGTTTGTAAGTGTATAAATACCGTGAATAGTTATAGATAATAATATTTCTACAACAAATTACGTAAATTACATGAATTTCTGTGACTATAATCCGACTAAATTAAGATGACCTCTGAATCCGCATGGGTTACACGGCGAATATGACCAACACAATTTTGTAGGATAATACTTTTAAAATGCAAAAATATAGCAAATCTCAGAGTTTTCATTCGAAATTGAACCTGAGAGTGCCTGAAAAAACTGTAATCTACAGGTATTCGCGCTCGAAATGGACCAAAAATATGAATAGGTATGAATAAGTGTAGCGTCAACGTTGGCTGACGCGATATAAGTTTCTAAAAAAAAACAGGCTACAAGGATGGTACAAAATTGGAAGTCAGGTACTCACTGGGTGCTGGGATCCAGGATCATCTTGGACGCACTTTCAAACGATATTTCACGGTATTTTCAGAGGTTGTTAATCGCGCGCGCGTAGAATATGTTCGCCGGCCGGCTCGTTCGATTCGAATCGTAGTTTTTTCCTTACACCGTCAGAGGCGGTGCTGTGCGGTTTGGATATGAGGTTTTTGGGACGGAATGGGATAAGGGAATTCATCCTAAAGCCTGTTCACTTAGTAATACAAAGTTTTATGAAGCACTAGCTTTAGCCCGCAGCGTCACCCGCGTTCATAAAATATAGCTTATCATTTAGGAATAAAGCTGCATTCTATTGGTGAAAAAATTTCAGCAATCGGACCAGTATTTTCAGAGATTACCTCCTTCAAACAAAAAATAAATTCATATTAGTGTAGATTATTCGCCTACCTCATTTTCATCCTGTTCCATTTTTAGTGTACCACACAAAGTGGCATAAATATATCCTCTGAGCTCATACGTCCCGGGTCCGGCGACATTTTCTTTATTCGATAAACTTAGTCGCATACCAGGGATACATAATTTTCCCATTTCTTTTAACCTTTCTTTATTCAATGCTGCCATGAGTTTTGTAGGTTATGTTGAAATACAATAGCACTTTCACAATGTTTACAGTATTAGTGCGAATCTCTTAAAAAGTTTACTTTTGTGGCGGATACCAAATTCAGTTACACTTACAGAAACTGATTAATTACGACAAATTAATATATGAATTAAAACTTTGTTGATAAACAAGTTTTGACATTTACATTTTTTTGCGTAAAATTAAACAGGGTCAGAGACAAGAAATTTTTTTTTTATACATAGATACCGAGCCAAGTTTTTGAATCAAGTTCGAACGCCGCTGACACGAATCTTGCTTTGTTGGACTAGAGAGGTGAGCGGAATGAGAGTCATCGCAGTAAAAGCATTCTATTGTGATGTTGACTTAACTTAAACCTCAGCGAAGTTTTCCAAGAAGGCTGGCTCTGGATGCTGCCAACAGCAATCGAGCAAGCCTAGCATTTGAATGCTACAAAAATACTAGAATCTATTTTATACATATTCTAATTGGAACAAAGTGACTGTATGTACAATTTGAAGAAAACTAGCTAAATAGCCGAGTGATCCAGCCCAAAAAAAAATAAAAATAAATATCTATGCCAAGTTTTGTTGGTCGTTGACGTGTCACGTCAGCCGGTTGGAGTGACATTTGATTGTGTGGAAGTGATTCTGTTTTATGGGATTTTGCGTGAATATCTCTAAAATATACTAGAGATATGCTTACAAAGTTTGAAACTAAATCAGCGCGGGTGAAAGGTATATCCTTTCATGCGAAGCGGCCATGGGTTTTGGCTAGTTTACACAATGGTGTGATACAGCTATGGGATTATCGTATGTGTACATTGCTGGAGAAATTCGATGAACATGACGGTCCTGTGCGTGGCATTTGCTTCCACATCCAACAGCCGCTCTTTGTTTCCGGTGGCGATGATTATAAGATCAAGGTTTGTGCTCAGGATTTAAATTTGCGATATAACTATAACATGTATGTTTCATCATGTTTATGACACGTATATCGTATCTGGCGTATCAATTATAATTTCCTTCTGTAATTGCACCATGTATAAGTACTTAAACGCCTATACATCAGTACATGAAAAGGTTGCTGCAATTTTGTTGTGGTCCAGAAATTGGTAATAAGTTAAAACAATATACCGAAATGCTGGCCAAGTCTAAGTAGCAACTTATACAGATTAACCGGTTGGATGCCGAATAGCAGATCAATGCAAGACATAATGGCTGTTTTAATTCTAATAGGATTTTTAAATTCTAATAAGCTAATGGTATAGCTTAAGCTTCTGCCACCGACTTTGCCCACATGAACTAGACTTTTCCCTTAGGAGATAAAGGGGGTTCTTAAAAAATAAGTCTAATTGCTAAATTTTGCATAAGGCTTCCTGCCTTATGCAAAATTTCACATTCCTAGTCCCAATCATTTTAACTGTGCGTTAATATGTTAATCATTCAGTTTGTCCTTTTATAAATGTATATCAAATATATATTTTTAATAATTGCAACTACTACACTATCATAATATAAAATTTGGTTTAGGCTCACTTCTACCCACTTTTGATTTTGTCTTAATTCATTAAACCCCAAGCGAACGCCGGCGTTCGCGCACCTATTGTCTTTTTATTGTGTCTGTAAATTCCACGATTGAAAGGTTAATAGTCTCTATAAAAAAAGTTTAAAAATCTGTCTGTGTCAGTGTATTATATATTTTCTTAACTTTTTGAGATGTATTTACTAAATATGCAAATGCCAAGTACTCTTTGGATTAAAGAGTTTTACTAGTTTGTTTATGGTTTCAGGTATGGAACTACAAGCAGAGGCGGTGCCTGTTCACTCTCCTCGGCCACTTGGACTACATCCGTACAACATTCTTCCACCATGAGTATCCTTGGATTTTGAGCGCTTCTGATGACCAGGTTTGTACTTCTTATATGTATGTTTATGCTCTTAAGTACCACCAACTTCTAGAGACTCTTGAGAGAGAAGATTGAGATGAATAAATGTTCATCACACATGATGCTTTAGTGAGCATTAAGCTCTCAGCTCCCACCAACTTCTAGAGACCCATAATCATTGGGATTGAGATGAATAAATGTTTATCACACGTAATGCTTTAGTGAGCATTATGCTCTCGTGTCCCACCATCTTCTAGAGACCCATAGTCAATGGGATTGAGATGAATAAATGTTCATCACACATGATGCTTTAGTGAGCATTAAGCTCTCAGCTCCCACCAACTTCTAGAGACCCATAATCATTGGGATTGAGATGAATAAATGTTTATCACACGTAATGCTTTAGTGAGCATTATGCTCTCGTGTCCCACCATCTTCTAGAGACCCATAGTCAATGGGATTGAGATGAATAAATGTTCATCACACATGATGCTTTAGTGAGCATTATGCTCTCAGGTCTCACCAAGTTCTAGAGACCCATAATTATTGGGATTGAGATGAATAAATGTTCATCACACATAATGCTTTACTGAGCATTCAGTAGTATTGTATTCAGGTATAAAGCAGCTTTCTATTGGTGAAAAAAATTTTAGCTAAAATTTTACAAACAAAAAAACATAAAAACAAAAAAAAAAAAACTACCTACCTCTTTATTAAATTAGTGTAGATACAAATTTAATTTCTTTCCAGACAATCAGAATATGGAACTGGCAATCCAGACAATGCATCAGTGTGCTAACCGGTCACAATCATTATGTGATGTGCGCACAATTCCACCCGACAGAAGATCTCCTTGTCTCCGCATCCTTAGACCAGTCTGTACGTGTATGGGACTTTTCTGGGCTAAGGAAGAAGAGTGTCGCGCCTGGACCTACGGGCCTGGCTGAGCATTTGAGAAACCCACAGGCCACGGACTTATTCGGACAGGTATTATAAACAGTTTTTAGGTTTTGTGTGTGTTTTTATATATTAAAGGCTATGCAGCTTGTTAATTTGAAATTGATTATGAAATAGAGTTTAATTTCAGTTTATTTTGATTAGAATTTATTTTATTAGATTAATGATTGATGACTGCTTTCAGCAAAATAGTTTTTTTTTTTGTTTTAATTTCTTATGCTTTTATTGGCACTCAGCGCCCACTGGTGCTTCACACACAGTGGCTGATAGAATATGTTGAGTAATACTTAGATGATCTGATGATGACCAGCCAAAGTCAATTCAAAGATATGTCTAAATATTATTAAAATGAAACCGAAAATGAAATGAATTAGGTTTGTTTGTTTTGATTTTGTTTTGTAACTGTATTTTAAACATTCAATTTTATGTTTTTAGTTAAAAAAGCTTAAAAAGGTACTTTTTATGAGATTTTAAATGTAGATTTGTGTAGCTGTAGACTTGTCTTGGTTTGTTTGTCTGTTCTTGTGTAGTAGCCAAAATGAGGCTGTATTCTGAAGTGTTACAATATTCGTTTTTTTTTTATTTGTTTTGCTTCTTAAAAGGGATGGCACAATTGGGTACTTGCCTCATTTTTTTTTAAATTAGAATAGAATAGTAGTTGCTTCATAGTACAGCCTTTGGTCATAGTTAGTTATTATACAATGCTTCTATAATTTTCCTTATTTCATGACTTTATTATGAAATTATATCGAATATGAATGTGCAACATGCTGCAATATCATAACTATGATACTTATCGAGGCTTATTAGGAAGAACATTATAGCCCACATTTAACGCTTTCTGCAGGAAGGAGTAAGTATTTTCCTTCCTTTAAAATATTTATGATTATTTATTTATGATTTTTTTTTTTTGTGTTCTAAAAAATGTTAAGACATTCATAAAATTATTGATATATTATAAAATCATTGTAACCTTGATTTAGGAAAAAAAAAATGATGAATAGCTTAACATACTTCGTTTAAATTGAAAAAAAATGTTTTTGTGACAGGGAGCAGACTATTGTTAATTTTGGAAAGAAAAAACCTCTACAAAGATTGCAAACTTGCGCTTAGAATGTTCTTCCTGAAAAGACTTGATACAATTTTATTTAAAACTCAAACAAAAAAAAAAGAATCTTAAAAAAAATATATTCAACACACACAAACACACTCTAACCTTTTAACTGCCGACGTCGGATACATCCGACAAACACTCGTTTGTTACACCAGTGTCGCATCCACGACCAAATACTCCATCTCGTCAGCTTTTCTGTCACGTATGGGGATTGAAGAGCTGAACGATGATGAAGTACCCAGTCGCACACTGGCGAATAGAAAAACACTCGTCGGACTAATCCGACGCGAGCGGTTAAAAGGTAAAAGAAAAAAAAAAAACAAGATATAAAGTATGTATGTATAATATTCATGTTATAACACATCACCAATGTTGCTGAAAGCAACTGATTTTACAGGCTGATGCTGTTGTCAAGCATGTTCTCGAAGGCCACGACCGCGGAGTCAACTGGGCAGCTTTCCACCCCAGCCTGCCACTCATTGTGTCAGCGGCTGATGACAGACAGGTCAAACTGTGGAGAATGAACGATGCTAAGGTACCTGGAAGCTGCTACTATGGGATGATGGATCATACATTTGTTTCAGGGTTTTCTGGTCTATCTTTGGTTGTAACAGTAACTTTTTCTGATCTGCAGGCTTAAAACAAAAATGTATGGTAATGATATTACCTGCGGAAAAGTCACTTGATGACAAGTGACGTGAGACTTTTTGGCCTGATTTGTTCGAGTGAAGTTCAGTAGGTGTTTTAATTATTCGCGAATTGATTCGTGTTGGATAATGTGATGTAAAATTGGTGTAGTTTGGTATCTCAAATGTCTCAGCAACTGAACTATATTATGTGGAATCAATGAAACAGGCGCGATCTCGGTAAAATGCCGCTGATAATTTTGTTGTAGTGTTGACTACCCCAGCCAACTTTACCGAGAAGATTGACTTGATACATTTGCTGACAACTACTAAAACATTACAATGTGTAAATACATATTCTAATGGTATAAAATAAATGAATTATTCATACGAAGACACGGCTTAAAGGACTTAGTATCCAAGCCAAAAACATTAACAGGAAAAAATCAAGTGACGTTACAGGTAATGTCATTGCCATACATTTTGTACAAGAGTTTGGCGGGAAACGCTAAGAGAAAAGTTATTTGTCTAAGCCTGTAGCTTCTTGGTTTTCAACATCATTTGACGTATTTTTAGTATACTGTACAGTTAAGTTTGTTTAGTAAATTGACTAGCAACTTGAATTTATAATTCGAAATCCATAACCAAGTATCGACTTTATTGTCGTGTAATTAAAATTGATTTTTGTAAAGAACAAGCCTAAAAAAAGTATGGGTTACAATTTGTGGAATTTGAACTTTATTTTGTATGAAATAGAGTTTTTATTCCAAAATTTAATGATTTTTTTAAATTCTTAATTCAAATATAGAAAGACGGTCACGGCTGACGTCATTAATTTTCAATCTTATCGAATGTCTATGAAGAGTCTTTATACCCATTTTATATGATTGATAAATACAGACATTTACAAGGAACTAATGTAAGACCGATACAACGATACGTTTTCATTGTCACAGATAGTATGACAGAGTGCCTAATGCGAGTTTGTTTTACGTTAACGCGATCGACACGTTTATGACGTTCGGCGCTCCGATTGGCCCGCTCCAAGCTCTTAACCAATTAGAGAGCTAAACGCGGTAAACGTTTTACTGGCGTTAATTTAAAAACATCTCGCACTTAGCGCACAGTAAAACAAATTCATAATTGTTAACCTACATTAAGGTAGAACTACACACACGTTGGCCATGTACGCCGATCTGGGCGCGTCGGTCTCCATACATTTTATATGGCAACTAGGCTTGTAGAGCTACATTAGATCCACGCCACGCGACGCGACTCTACGTACAAATCAGGCGAGGCCCAAGTGTGCGTCGGTGTAATGTAGTTCCCGCTTTACTTAGCGTGTCAATTTGCTAAACAATACGATTCTATGACTACATATTCGCGGTTCAGCATTCTTGTAACTCATTGCTTGGTGTTTGTGTCAAGCAGTTTTTAACCTTCTTTTGGAGACTTCAGACTATTTTTTCACTTTCCTTTCTAACCTGTTCATCCAATCCTGAAGAAATTCGACAGAAATGATGGTTTTAAAATTCAAAACGTTTAATTTTAAAAACAGCCGACTACGAGGTTAACAGGCGGTATCGTCGTTACTTAAAACTAATGTTTTTTTTTCGTCGTAGTTATATCCATGGAGTAGTGGTATCTCAGTGTAACTGAGTTCAAACTCAAGCACACGCTTTACTTTGACTATTAATTTATTTCATCATCACTGCTCTCACTGATGAAGAAAAATATCGGACCCAGCAAGTCTTAGAACAAAAATAATCGAAGAATTGTGACCTTGACCTAACTGAAATGTACCGAAGTCGTGAATTACAGCCTCCCTCTGCTAGAGGAGCCCTGAGTCTCAGTGGGAACATTATAAGGCTGATCGATTATGCTATTATATATATATATGTATATTATATAGATGTATACCAATATTGATACCCATCATGTCTGCGAGTTCCGCTTGTTAATTTAACTTGTCCTGTATGTCTAGCATTACTTGATATGAATTCCCATTTTCAGCAGGTGATGCTTTTAAGGTCTCGGTATAAGCTTCTATTCTTTTAATATGAGGTTAAACATTTAAGAAGTGGTTTTACAAGTCTCTATTCTAGGAGATTAATTTATTTGACTAATTTGCAAATAAATATTACTTATTTTATTAATTAGGTGGAACAAAATGAGGTAAGCAAAATTTTTGTAATGTTAATATATGATATTTGAGTATGTTCATTATTAAATTCAGTCATCAATTTATACATGAAAACCATTGGTGACATATTAAAAAAAAAAACATAGTATTCAGTGTTCCTTTAAATATCCAGAACCTAAAGTGGTAAAGTTAACAAACAATCCTAGAAGGTAGACCGACGATCTGGTGAGAGTCACCGGCATCAGATGGTTGCGAACTACCATGTGGCGACACTTGGGGAAGCCTACGTCTAGCAGTGGAAGTCTTTCGACAGTTGATGATGATGGATCGTTTTAAGAAAACTTACCTGCATAATTTCTAACTATTTGCATTGCCAATATGAAGACAGGACAGGAAACCCTAGGCTCTTTTTAATGTCGGGCACCTGTCATAATAGGTGGTGTATGCCTGGTGCAATTCTCTAGAGAAAATGACATTCTGCTAGTAATGACGATTACCAAAAAGTAAAGGATGTATGGGGTTGACATGCGCACCAGTAGTGACATGTGGTTAATCCCAAATACTTTGGACTTATACTTAAGGTCATCTATTAACCTTTCGAATGTCTTAAGTTACACAGTCCGACATAAGGTAATTGTCTTTCTATTGTGTCTCTAATTACGACATTCAAAGAGTTAATCACTTGATTTCTTTAGCAATTTTTTAATCCCTTTTATTTTTTACCGCTTAACTAAAATCACGTGTAATTTCTCAGTAGATAATAGGCATCTTAAAATTTACCAAAAAATATCTTGAAAATCGTTGCCTGGCAAGGGCGAGTTTTTTTGGTTTAGAAAAAAAGGTAAAAAAAACATACACGTGAATTATCACTTTCCTGTGAAAAATCATGAAATATTTTTTCCTAACCCCATTTTCGAGCCTCACGTGAAATGTGACCTGTGATTTAGTTCGTAAGTCGACTACACAAACTAACCACCAGCAAATCACTAAGAGCCCACTTGTTCAGGCGTGGGAGGTGGACACATGCCGAGGCCACTACAACAACGTCTCCTGCGTGTTGTTCCACGCGAGACACGAGCTGATCCTCTCCAACAGTGAGGACAAGTTCATCCGCGTCTGGGACATGACTAAGAGGACTTGCTTGCATTCTTTCCGGAGGGAACATGAGAGGTAAGGACGAAATAGCAAGACAAAAATCATTATAAAAATTTAATTAATGTACTTTGATTATATATTACTAGCTTTTGCCCGCGGATTCGCCTGCGTGCATATAATATATTATCCACTCAGGGATAAAGCAGATTTCTATCGGTGAAAAATTTTAGCAATTGGACCAGTACTTTCAGAGATTACCATTATACTACAAACAAACAAAAAAACTACCTCTTTATAATATTAATTTAGATATTTGATCATATTATACTTATATCTATTATGGTCTAGCGTCCACACTTGGATATTGCGCTAAAGATTCGAAATTCTATGTTGGACGCCAAAATATAGATAACTTCACATAAAAAACAGGTGAATCAGGCACCTCTGAAAAATAACCCACGATGCGCTAATGGTTGCACGTTTTGGGTTCAAACCCAACTAGGTGCTTTACCATGTCTAATTAAAAAAAAAACATCATGAGCAAATTACTGGCATATATGACATATGTGTATTATCAAAAATTCTAAGAGATGCGAAATCCACCACCCCGGATTGGGCCAGCGTTATCGATGAACGCCCAGTCCATCTCCCAGAGAGGAAAACTGTAACCGTGCTGTTTTATTATTTCCAGATACTGGGTTCTGGCCGCCCACCCGACTCTGAACCTATTCGCCGCCGGCCACGACGCTGGCATGATCCTGTTCAAGCTACAGCGCGAGAGGCCCGCCTACGCCGTGCACAATAATATGCTCTTCTATATTAAGGATAGGTGAGTTTTTATATTAATTATTGTAAAAAAAAATCTTTACCCATCATTGAATTATAAAAACCCAAGAAGCACAGTCTCGAACAAAAGTGACACTCTAAACTGTCCCTAAACATTCCAAAATTCTAGATAGGTAGTTATAATCATAACATAAACATAGTTTTTGCAAATTCAATCTTACTCGAATTGCTTAAAGTTGTTTTTACAATGCAGTATACAGAAAGCAATAAAATTTTACGACCGAAGTTAGCCGGCAGAACAAATCATGGAGTGGAGACGAATATTTATATAGTTTTTATTTTTATATGATATTGAATTAGATTGTTAAATTGTGTTCTAAACACATCTGAGCGTAAATATGTTTTGGGCAAAATAGTCAGCGTATGATTTATTCGGTTTAAAAAAATCTTCACGTCTTTGTCGGCTGACGATTGACGTCCATTCTCCGCATCGTATTGAGTCATGAAGAAAACTAAAATATAAAATATGAACCTAAATAAAACAACTCTACAACAACAACAACGTACAACACTATCATCATCATCATCATTTCAGCCGATAGACGTCCACTGTTGGACATAGGCCTCCCCCAAGCGTCGCCACAACGAACGATGATGTGCGTTCCGCATCCATCGTATTCCCGCTACCTTCACCAGGTCGTCAGTCCACCTTGTAGGAGGCCTTCCAACGCTGCGTTTTCCGGTACGCGATCGCCACTCCAGAACCTTTCGGCCCCAACGGCCATCTGTTCTGTGAGCAATGGGCCCTGCCCATTGCCACTTAAGTTTGGCGATTCTTTGTGCTATGTCGGCAACCTTGGTTCTCCTGCGGATATCTTCATTTCTAATTCGATCACGCAAGGAAACTCCGAGCATAGCCCTTTCCATTGCTCTTTGGGTGACTTTAAGCCTTTTGATGAGGCCCATTATGAGCGACCACGTTTCGGATCCATATGTCGTCACTGGCAACACACACTGGTCATAAACTTTCGTCTAGAGACACTGTGGTATGTTGGATGAGAAGATACCGCGTAGCTTCCCGAACGCTGCCCAGCCGAGTCGGATTCGACGGTTCACCTCTTTCTCTTTGTCTGCCCGAGGTAGACGTAATCGTCCACAACTTCGAGTATAGAGTTTCCGATCTTGATAGGAGTGGGTGCTACATGGTTGTTTATCATGACTTTAGTTTTGTCCATGTTCATTTTAAGACCTACTCTTTTGGAAGCTCTACTGAGGTCATAGAGCATTGTACTGAGTTCTTCTGTAGTCTCAGCCATGACTACTAAGTCGACGGCAAACCGAAGGTGAGTGATGTACTCGCCATTGACATTAATGCCTAGTCCACTTCAGTCCAGAACCTTGAAGACATCCTCCATTGCGGCCGTGAACAGTTTCGGAGAAATGACGTCTCCCTGCCTCACACCTCGCTGCAGGAGGATAGGTTTCGAAGTCTGGTCCTGAAGTCGGACTGACATAGTGGCGTTTTCGTACAAACACTTCAGCACCTCGATGTACCGATAGTCAATCTGGCACCGTTGGAGAGACTGCAGTACAGCCCAAGTCTCGATCGAATCAAAGGCTAACCCGTACAACACTAACCCGTAATTAAACGAAAAAAAAGTTAAATCTAAATAATATAAAAAAATAAAAATAACATTATCCCAATTTAAATTTCATTAAAGAATCTATGGTTTGTCACTGGAAGTCACATGGAAGTCAGGGTTAAAAATGGTAAAAAAAAGAGATTAAACTAAATTAGAAACATCAACTTCCAGTTTTTTTTTCTACTCATAGGATTAAAAACTATATTATAATATAGTATATACATATAACCCATAAATATTTGTTTAAAACTTTATTAGAAATAAAAAGAAATAAGTTCAACTTTATTAATAAAAAAAATTAACATAATAAAAAAAAATCGACTCCACAACTAAGAACAGGAGTTATTTGTATTATACGAACAAAATAATAGTAGGCTGGTAAGCATGGTTCTTACACTGACAATGCGGTCATTGAAATTTGCCGTATTATACTTGGACCGATGAGTGAAATTTTGGGACAAATTAAATCAAAATCACATATTACAGTGTATATTAAGTCATAAAAACAACAAAAACAATTCAATAAACACTTTTACTTACCGAAAATACGATAACCCATCCTTTTTTAACGTTTTTGACGTAATATTTTTACTATTTCTTAACAAACACTCCGGCATTTTTAACGAGCGTGCAGTGACGCGGGCGATGCGAGACTATTTGAAAAGAGCGCACTTTGTCGAATGTTGCGCTCTTTTTTCGCGGACGTTTTTGAGACGCTGACTGTGTATCTTGGGTTTTTTGTATATCAATGGTACCCATGGTGATTTCGATACAGTGCTTTATTGACAGTTGCCATGAGTAGTGGATATCAAAGTTCTACTGACTCTTTTTTCATTTACTTAGTTTACTCTTAGTAAAAGTTTCTGACAATAATCAGTATAAAAGAAGAAAAATTAAATACACTTATTTAAAACTATACAGGTTATTTCTAAAACACTAACAACCTTGCAGGACTGTATTTATTTATCTGTTATAAACTAGTACTTGACTACGATCCCGCCTGATGGTAATCAGTGATGCAATCGTTGATGGTGAGGCGCACTAGTTTATTAAGAGCCTATTCACTCTAGCCTTGAAGACACCCAAATTATAATCGGACGGGAAGACCGCAGCAGGCAGACTGTTCCAGTCCTTCGAAGTACGCGGTATAAATGACGAGGCGAAACGCTTAGTCCGGACCGTAGATGTTTCAACAACGTAAGGGTGGATACTCGCCGTGCGTCGGTTTGTCCGATGATAGAAATGAGATGGCGGAATCAAGTCATGCAATTCCTGCGCACACTCTCCAAAATGCAATCTGTAAAACACCGAAAGGCTGGCTACCCTACGCCTGTGCTCAAGGCTTTGAAGATTGGACTTAACCAAATCTGGATCACCAATCAGCCTCTTCGCACGCCTTTCCACCGAGTCCAAAGCTGCCAGGTGACACTTTGCAGCACCAGCCCATATGTGGCTGCAGTACTCCACACACGATCGGACCTGTGCTTTGTATCACTAACATCACAAACAACAACTTTTATTCTATGACTTTTTACAAAACATAATTCATTCACCAAAAACCAACCTTCAAGATCGTTGTTCTATCTAACACATTTCAACTCTGTATTTAGCTATACCTACCTACGTCTATATGAAGCGACGCAAGCGCATCAAGCAGCCCCGCCGCCCGATCCCCGTTTCTCTCCGCTGTTGTACTATCGCTAGCTTCGCATAGATTTCGTAATGTTTAGAATGTTCAATTTAAATATTTTTATTTTTGTATGAAAAGGTGGTGAATACATATTTAATCGGCATATTTTAGTATGATAAATTTTTAAAAGTCATAGAACCAAAGTTGTTGTTTATGATGTTAGTACCATAGTCTTGAGAGGACAGGTTGCCAGTGTTATACAAATATCCTTATATAATTAATAACTCTTAATTAAAATATAACATCAAAAAGTTCCTGAAAGACTGGAAGCGTGTCTAAAAAACTGGCGGCATTGCTACGTTGTATGTCAATGCTAAATCTATGACCGAGGTAAACACCAGTCCTTAGGTCACGCGAAGTGTCAACTAGGGTCATTATTATATTATATTATTCTTTCCTTTTACAGACAACTGCGTAAGTTGGATATGGCAACTAATCGTGATGCACCCGTCATGCAGATCAAGGGAGGTGGCAGAAACCAACCGTACAGGTAATTTATACTGTTTCACGGAAATCTGGCCATGGGTTTTTTCAAATCTCACTAATATAGGGTAATGTCCAGGGTCAAAATAGTTACATTTCATTTAGTCCGTATTTTAGATTATAAAAAAATATTGGACACTTATTTTTTCTTTTTTCGATTAAACCAAAAATGACAAAGATATAGCCCATTAAAGTTACGTGTAACGTCACGCCGTGCTACATTTTTTCGCACGGGGTGACGTCACACGTAATTTTAATGGGCTATACCTTTGTTATTTACAATTAAAAAAATACGTGTCCCTTATTTTTGGATAATCTAAAAGACGGACTAATTACATTTTTTACGGGAACTAGCCTATTGTAAAGGGGAAAGTTTGTGTGAGTGTATGTTTGTTACTTCTTTACGCTCGAACGGCTGAACGGATTTTGATGAAACTTGGCACATGGGCGGACATAGGACATAGGGTACTTTTTATTCTGAACATTGAGATAACTGTCACTTGGACGAAGCCGCTGTAGAAGCTAGTCTGAAATTAAATTTCCAAGAGCGTGACTGAAGTAATAGACTGGAGATTTTACGGAGGTTCAATTGCAATAAATTTGAATCCCCGTATGCCTTTTGTTTATAGTACTTCCACATGTTTGTAATTTGCTCTTCATTTTACTTATCCCCAGTTATTGACTAGTTTTAGTAGTGTTACATTTGATGTGTCAGTCTCTGATTTCTGTTCCGATTCCGACAAACTAAAGTTTATTCTAAGAAGTTTAGGAGTCGGATATTGATCCGACTTGCCTCAGAATAGCATAGAATAAACTTTATAATACACCTAAAAAGTAACATAGCTTATACATAAAGGATACAATGGCAGTCTTATCGCTAACAGCGATAAGACCGCCAGTTTAATTTTTTCAGCTATTTTATCGTTTACCTTTACATCCTATATTTTGTTTGTGTTCCTAATAAACGATAATTATTATTATTCTTTTGCTTATAGTGTCTGTCATAATAAAGTCGCTCATCTCATTTTCATCACTTATCTATTTGCCAACTATCTGCCTCTTTTCCAGCATGTCCCTAAACCACGCGGAATGGTGCGTCCTCGTCAACTGGCGGGTGGGAGACAACAGTTCGTACGAGCTATACGCAGCCCCGCGCGACGGTGGCGAAGCGCCCAGCGCGGAGCCCGCTCGCGGACAGGCCACTACCGCCGTGTGGGTCGCTAGGAACAGGTTCGCGGCGTTGGAGAAGAATAATCAGGTCGGTTTCGGATAATAAAGTACTAGCTGTGCTAGGTCCACGGGAAATTTCTGGAAAAGAAACTTGTCACAAAACGTAAAGGGCAAATGAAGGACACAGGTATGGTTTTATTCAGTAAAAGTCTAGCATCACGCTCCACCCTAGAGCGAGATATATATAATAATAATTGGATAATAAAGATAATTGGATGATTTCCCTACTCAAAAATAATCATCGTTTGGTGCAATAGGTGGTTACTTAAATTGTAGCAATTGTTCAGTTAATGTATCCCAACTATAAAATATATGTTTTTTTACAGTTGGTCATCAAAAACCTCAAAAACGAAGTATCAAAGAAGATATCCACCCCGACTTGTGAAGAGATAATGTACGCGGGCACCGGCATGCTGTTGTTAAGAGATCCTGACTCCGTGCAGCTACTCGACGTCCAGCAGAAGAGGACCATTGCTTCTGTGAGTATCTTGAACATAATATGCGTTCATCCATCGATAAAAACACACTACACACGATATTACGCACTAGATTACGCGTGCCGAACACTCACTTCAATCGACTCAGGTGTAATGTAGTCAGTACGCCTTCAACATTACACTAAGTTGAACGAAATGCGTAAATGCCACAAAATTCATGGCGCTTAAGACATTTTGGTCGCGAAAAAAATATCCTCTAAAAGCTATTTTAGCGCTGTATGTTTTAATAGTTCTGTTAGACGACACAGTGCCAATGTAGCGCTGCAGCGAACTTTTAACTTTTCAGTATTTTGACAAATAGTTTCCATCAACGTGCTGGTCTATAACTAGAATATAAATCGATGCAATTATCATTCCACCAATAGAAGTCCTTTGCGGCATGTAGGCGGAGCAAATGACCCATAGAATAGAATAGAATAGAATAGACTTTATTGTACACCAAAAAGTAATACAGCTTATACAAATACTTAAATTTGTGGGTACAATTATGGCGGTCTTATCGCTGAAAGCGATATCTTCCAGACAACCTTAGGATGGGTAAGAGCTTAAAATAATACACGGGGTAGTCTGTGGTGTACTACTAACTATATAAAACACAATACTCAATCATAAATATATATATATACAAGGTGCAGTTTTAAAACTGCACAATATTTCAGGAGGTTGTAATAAAACTCATAAATAATCATGTAAAAATACGAAACCTGGTCAATAATCAGTAATACTTGCTATTTAATTTTTTTAATTTTAACCGTTTTTCAGAATAACTCTCTAAATACACTTCTTAAAAAAACAGAATCACCCGTTGTGATTCGATTTATCGTACGTCATGTCTCTGTGTGTGTGAGGGCGTCAACCTGTACGAGGCTCCGCCCACTTATTCTACGAAATGTTAAAAACGAATAATTTAGCCTTAGATGTACCTACCTAGTTAAATTTCGATGATCATAATGTAATTTCGTTAATTAACTAATTTTTAAGCATCATTACAATGCGAAAATCTTTTAAAAGTACAAGTTGACGTTGCGTCGTTAGTTATTTACCTATCAGCTGATGAATAAGAGGTTAGGCCGAGGTCAATAAACCTTATGGTGCGTTTACACGTGGGCCCAGCCTCGGCCAACCGCCATCCCTAGCCATTGTGTAAATGGGGTCTTGGTCATGAAATGGCATGAATGGCGTAAGCTGTATCCCGTTTACACAATGGCTAGGGATTTTTTTTTCGGTGGGAAATTCATCTAATGGCATCCCCCGCTCTTGGGCGGAGCGGGAGATAGTGTTAGACTTTTACTGACTACCACGTAAGCAATATTCGTGTACCTGCTGCTTAACTTTGAAACTATGATTGCAAGTTAGACGGAACATAGCTTAGCCAAAATAATGTTTATTTATGTTAGCCTTAGTTTTGCTTTATTATTGATACCGTGACTGAGACGCATAATGTTAGTATGTTGTACCTACAAGATGTTGACATGCCCTCTCGGTATGATGAAAGCGAGCGCGCGCGCGCGGCATTTAGGCACTTAACAAAATGGACGACGGCGTCTAGTAAGTAGTAGGTAGATACATACCTACCTACATGCAATCGCAGTCGGCGCGTTGTAGGTAATTCATTATCAAGGTCAGTTTTCCGTAATAATTTCGTTTTTTTGTGTGGATTAAATTGGTTGATGTAAAACATCCCTTCCTACTTTTTAACGGGTTGAGGACCGACAAAAATACCTCAAGGTAATTTGTGCTAGTTAAGTAGGTAGGTAGATAGGGTTTTTAATGATTTATCTTGCCTGATAGGTAGGTATTTTTGGCATAGTTAAAAATTTTAAATCAACTGATTTACGTTAATCAAATTGATTTGGCTAATAACTTATTTACAAATGTTTTTTTTTATGTTCACAAATGAAATAAATAAATTACCTATCTACCTACTTATGTTACCTGGAGGTATTGTTCAAAGTGTCCACCTTCACAATCCAGGCAGAGTCTAGCACGACGTTGTTGATTTCCTTTTAATTTACGTAGCACAAACACATTTGTTTTCAAAGTTTCGAAAGCACTTATCACCTTTTCACGTACCTAATTGTGTAACACTGGTGATTTCCTTTGCGTACACTAGTCTTATTTTAAAATGGACTTTGGCTATTGGGAAACAGTTCTACGAACATCTCGATAGCTCGAGATACGCTGTCTCCACTGATAGCATACAAGCGGACCATCTCCGTCAATTCTACATTTGAGTATTGGTCTGTCATTTTTTAGCACTAGACACCGCGTACGTAACCGTTAACCGAAGGCGAACCTGAGAGCGCAAAGTGCACGCGTATGCACACGTCGGTGACAACAATTGCACTAAAGTAAATCGATTGATCGATGGCCGCAGGGGCGTGGCTAGGGTGTGTCCGCACGGGACGATGATAGGTGCTTTATTATGAAACTATCATTGCGTGTTTGTGTGTGTGAAAGCGCGGTTATAAGGCAGGTATCAGACTGGCTGCGTTTTAACAAAGGTAGTTCACACATACCGATTTCCATAAATAAGAAAAAAAATAAAAAAAATTACCTACTAATTTTGTTATTGATTCGGGTCGAGAATCACTAACATAATTACCTCCTGAAATTTCTAGCAGCTTCAAACCTGCACCTTGTATATACATAATATAATATGTTACACAATTTAATTAGTAAAAGAGTAGGATCAGTATAGTATTAGAGAGAAAGGAAATGGTTTTTAACTAGATTTTTAAAAGAATGTTGCTCTGTGGTGATGCTTGGGAGACCGAGCCACCGGTGACAGAGTTTCATTACCAATTCGTCGATCGGTTTGATGACTTAAACAAGGTTTAAATATGGTCTCCACATTCAAACGCATTATTGTTGTTTAAAAACGCATCATCAAACACAGGGAATATTTTTGCCACCTTATTTAATAGGTCATATTTAAAAAATCGCCTTACCAGTAGCTGTAGTGTAGGCCTTTTGCCAACATTTCAATTCTTCATTAAATACTCAAAAAATATTATATTGTCCCACACCAATATTTTTTTGGGGGTAATGGGGTAATTTTTGTGGTTTGCCTAATTGTTCTTTAAAGGATTAAAACTGTGATAGAAATTAAAGCGAGAAAACGGGCACGAACTAGAACAAAAAGTCTATCACGTGATAACACGACATCGTAACCTGGTTACGGCACAGTGTCCATCCAAACGTCAGATTCCCTGTGGGACATTATAAGCTAGCATTTTTTTTTTTGTTAAACTTAACTAACCAAATAATCTTCCCGCCAGGTAAAAATCGCAAAATGCCGCTACGCCATCTGGAACTCAGACATGTCCTTAGTCGCCCTCCTGGGCAAGCACAGCGTGACACTATGCAGCAAGAAGCTAGAACAGCTGTGTACCGTGACTGAGGGTGCCAGGGTCAAGTCCGGTGCCTTTGATGACTCCACACCGCAGCCGGTGTTCATTTATACCACTGCGAACCATATCAAATACTGCTGTAAAGACGGGTGAGTCTACTAGTCTTATTATCACACTAGCCCGCGGCTTTGCCGGCGTACATAAAATAGCCTATGTCACTCAGGAATAAAGCAGCTTTCTGTCGGTGAAAAAATTATAGCAATCGGATCAGTACTTTCAGAGATTGGCTCCTACAAACAAAAAAACGAACTACCTCTTTGTAATATTAGTGTAGAATTGTAGATAATGTAGATGTCACTGCACCGCAAGAGATCGTGCGAAAATATCAAACCAACTTAGGCGATCGCTTCGCTTCGCTCGACGTCGCATCGCTTCGCTCGACGTCGTATCGCTTCGCTCGACGTCGTATCGCACCCACGTGAAGTTGGTCACGTAGACCACTGCGATAAAGTGTCAATTGGACCTACTTATTCAAACAAGAACCAATCCACACAATCATATGTCAAAGTCGAGATAAGGACACAAAAATGAGCCTTCTATCGACTTTGTAAAGATCAAAATGATCAGACAATGTCAATGAAAAGATGTCAGATCATTTTGATCTTTACAGGGTCGATAGAAGGCTCATTTTTGAAAATCTCTGTATTATCTTGATTTTGGCATTTGTGTGGATAGGTTCCTGTTTGCATAAGTAGGTCCAATAGTTGGTTCTGTTCATGTTGCGATTGTGTTGAATCGCTTTTGTAGGACACTGGGCTTCATAGATTCGGATAAAATTATTTGACACATTAGTAGACCACCCTGGCATCATAGCATGTTCCCTTGAGTATTTTTTTTTCATATTCAAACGTACGAAGCCGCTGATAGACGCGCTAGATTCGCAATTCGAGTAGACATTTAGACAAACCCTTTTCACTGCCCGTTCAACCGATTTTTACCTCTATTCTGTAGGCATCAGGATCGTATTCTAAGCAAAAAGCAACATCTTTGTTTCATGTTGTTCACTTTATTCACCAGTTAGGGATTGGGGTTTATATATTAAACAACCAAATTACCAGTAAGCTGGGACAGCCCAAGAATGACGTCTAGTCGTCCTTGTCTAATCTTATTGCGATTGGAGTATAGTGTGACCGCAGATTGTGACACCTTAATTTCTCATTGTAATATTATTTTTGACTAGCTTTTGCCTGCGGCTTCGCGTAAATAAAATATTGCCTTAGTCACTCAGGAATAAAGCAGTTTCCTATCGGTGAAAAAATTTTAGCAATCGGACCAGTACTTCCATTATTATCTCCTACAAACAAAAAACAAACTTAATATTATCAGTGTAGTATGTACAATAAAGAGTATACCTATCTATCTCTGAGCCTTACTAGCCTGAAAATAACTGACTGCTATGCCAGAGGTCGTAGGTTTGATTCCCACCCAGGACAAACATTTGTGTGATTAGCCCGATCATTTGTTCTGTCTGGGTGTAATTTATCTATAATATGTATGTACCTATTTAGATATATATAAGTATGTTTATCAGTTGTCTAGTACTCATAACACAAGCTCTGCTTAGCTTGGGACTAGACGGCGTTGTATGATAGTTGTGGAATATTATATAAAAAAAAAACTGTGGTATATGTTTAACTCGCGCGGAGAACTCAGCGCGAAGCAGGATTTTGGTAGTTTAGTTAATATGTGGCGTCATAGATGTCGCTACACATTCTTCTAGAGAAGAGGCCCAAGTCCCAGCAGTGGGAACATTATGAGGCTGTTCTTCTTTTCGTGTCGATGCTCTCAAACTATACTTCTTTTGACCAATATTTGGCAACTGCTCTATTACAGCTCTATTGTTGGCCTCGTATAGATCCTGAAAACTGCAGGTCGTTGTTCATGTTTATAAGCGTATCAATTGAGTGTTTTTCTCTTTCCCCCACAGTGACTACGGCATAATCCGCACCCTGGACGTGCCGGTGTACTGCGTGAAGGTGCTGGCGAGCGAGGCGGGCGCGCGCGTGGTGTGCCTCGACCGCGAGTGCCGCCCCAAGGTGCTCAACATTGATCCCACGGAGTACAGGTGGGCTTAACGTGCTTTTCTAGAGTCGATTTCCAGTATACACAGAGTCAAAACCAGTCACATCGGCCACGGAGTTGAATTCCTTGCCCAAGTCTGTGTTTCCTGATAGCTAAGGTTATAGCTATCAGGAAACTTGGTCTTTAAGTCAAGAGTAAATAGGTTAAATACATAAGCATAGCATGCGTGCTCCATCGTCAGCCACATCGTCACTTCCCATCAGGTAAGATTTCTTGACTGACCACGTTTGACCACTGTCAAACGTGAACCTAATAAATAATAATAAAAAACATTTAGCTCATTCTTATAAATTATTCTAATATTTAAAAACTATCTCTACTATAACTTTGTGTTTAGAATAATGTCAAAGTAAATAAACAGTAGATTTTTGGAGAGGTCCAAACATAGTTTCAAAATACATTTTTGTATGAACATAACAGAATCTAATAAAAGTTGGTTTTCGCACAGGTTCAAGTTGGCGCTGGTGACCCGTCAGTACGACCAGGTGCTACACATGGTCCGCACCGCTAAGCTGGTGGGACAGAGCATCATCGCTTACTTGCAAGAGAAAGGTAAGCTTATCACTGATTCGCGCGTACGCCCACAATATACTGTAGGTTTTTTTTATTTTAGGAAACTCTAAACTTATTTATAAAGTTTCATGAGTTAAGCCCACCCCATTATCAATGAACAGCCCAGTGCAGTTGCGTGAAAGTTACTAGCATTTAGAAGTGATGTCTACACACGTTGCACAGTGATAGCGAAATGATGACAATCTTAGATTAAATACCTATAGATATAGCCACCGCGTGGCCACACATGAGACAGCACTATAACACTAAAATGAGGTTATTACGTAAACTTTTCCATAAATATGACCACAGAAATACACTTAAAACTTAACTATAGGAGTCTATTTGTCATACATACACTAAAACTATTACTTTAATTGCTGAAATTATTCTAAAGGCATAAAAATTGACTCGAGTCGGCCTCAAAGTGACAGTGATAGGCCTTTGTTTGGCTCACTTTTCAAAGTGAGCCAAGCAAAAAAGCGGCACGCCGAATGAGACAGAGAATGTTATGTTTTGTCTCAATTTTCTTACTTGTTTCGTATATATGCTTCTCACTTTCGCACTTCCATAGAGTCGCATGGCTATATCTAGAGGTATATAATCTAAGATGACAATTATCATTTAAACCAAATATAGAATTTCACGTTTGTTGGTTTTTGGTAGGATTTTTTCGAGGGAAATTCAGTGGCGGTTTAATTATTCGCAAATTGTTCCCTAGAGGTTATTTTTTAAATTTGTGTAGTTTTGTATGTCAAGTGTCTGTGCTTATTGATAACTGGACACCATGTGGAGTTCATATTCTAATGGTTAACAAATTAACTAAGTATTTGTACGAAGTCATGGCTTAAAGAATTTAGTAACGAAGCTAAAATTTAGTTTTCTTGTGCTAGCTTCTGAAGTTTTATAAGTGCCCATGTAAGCCCAAGTGAAATAAATAATTTTGAGTTTGAGTTTCAGGACACTTTCTTGAGTAATTTTTTGTGCTTATTAATTATTATTTAGCGTTTTTATTATGCAGCATTATTTGAATAGAGATGATTTTCATATAACAGGTTACCCAGAAGTAGCGCTACATTTCGTGAAGGACGCTCGCACGCGCCTCTCCTTGGCTCTGCAGTGCGGCAACATCGACGTGGCGCTGGAAGCCGCCAAGAGTCTGGACGAGCCGGCCGCCTGGGACAAGCTGGCTAATGCGGCCCTGGCCACTGGCAACCATCAGGTATATATGGGGCATTACCAGAGAATCGGAATAGGTAGGGCTATTTAGCTTCATTGATCGCAAACATTGATATTAATATGGATATTCCACGGGATTATTAATAAGTTTTTGTACAACTTCAGATAAAAATGTTTAAATGATTGTTGATTCTTGAATAAGAAATTGTTACGTAAAAAAAAATATGTGGTTTAATGAATCAAGTTTATCTATTTATTATACTATCCTTAATCCCGTCCTTCTTATATTTACCGACAGAAAGGTAGTGTAATCTTTCATTAGTCCCGAAGTTAAGAATAGTTTTTTTTTCATAATTTTACTACTTAAAATGCAACCAAATCCGAAGACTCGGGTAATATCCATATTATTCTAACCTATGTCAAGCACATAAAACAGTCCTATCTATTCCGATCTCTGGTCATTACCAGAGATCAGAACAGTTTGAGTGTATATTTACCTAAAGTTCGTAGAAGCAAGTAACAATAAACAAACCAAATAAAGTTAGAACTACACTGCTCACATGTGTGCCACACACGCCGATCTGGGCGCGTCGGTCTCCAAACAATTTATATGGAAACTAGATTTGTAGAGCTACACTTGATCCACGTCACACGACGTCGTTTTACGTACAAATCAGGCGTGTTACACGTGTGCATCGGTCTAAAGTAGTTCTAGCTTAATACTAAACTTGATGGCGTCCTCGAAGACAAGGCGACTGGCTTATTAAAAGCTTTATACTGTTACGGGTATGAGGGGTACCGTCCATCAAAACGCACATTTTGAAGTCGCCATTAATTTTAATTTATTTACCAACCCAATTCCAATCAATCTACACTATCTATCTCCCCCCGCCTTCTCGTATCCACTCTTTATCTATCTACCTATTTAAGAAATTATAAGTTTAGATAAGCTAATTTAATTTAACCATTATATTAAATCTTTCCATACAAGTAAACGCACCAAAATCTTCTAAAAATATTTTTTTTTACCAGATCGTGGAGATGTGTTACCAACGCACAAAGAACTTTGACAAGCTGTCGTTCCTGTACCTCATTACCGGCAACCTGGACAAGCTGCGCAAGATGATGAAGATAGCGGAGATCCGCAAGGACGTGTCTGCACAGTTCCAGGGCGCCCTGTTGTTAGGAGACACCCGGGAGTCCATACGGTTGCTAAAGAACGCTGGACAGGTGAGTGGGAAAATAACCGTAATTTTCTGAGTATAGTGTACCTAATCTTGTTAGGAAAATAGTGACTCATCGTTGTCACACAGCTTAGCTACGCTCCTTGACTAATTAGATCATAGTAAATTATATAACCGTGTTCACATTCCCGTCAATGCTTCCCTGACCCTTAATCAAGCATTGACGCAGAATCGTAGTGAAAATAAATACTTAGCATATTTACTCTTACCTCAATAATGTAATGCACACATTTCTACTTATAGTCTTTACGCGTTAGGGAAATAGTGACTCATTACTGCCATTACAAATTAAAAGCGTAAAATATTGCGGTAAAAACTTAACAAAGTTGACAAAAAACTTCTTATTACACAGTATTGTCAAATATAATTATTAATTAATTATAACTTACACATAATAGTCAGAATATTCACTTTTATTTTGTACAAATAGGTTAGGTATTTATTTTTAAAATTGACAAAAGTCGCGTCCGTACCGTCTGAAGGGCTTACTTCAACTCGTCAATGTGGCAATTTCTTATGTACTATAATCTAATGGGTCAATGGGGCGTAACTAAGCAGTATGGCAATGATGATGTCACTAATGTCTCAATCGAGTAGGTGTTTCGAAATCCTTTTAAATTATGGCATCCACGTGGGGTTTGATACGTTCTTACCTCTAAATTATCAATTGAGAAACCGTACCATATGTACCAAAATATGCGACCAAAAAAGGTTTTTTCATTTATGTTTATAGCACCGTGGTGTTACTAACCTGAACATTTTGTTTGGGAAAAGGTCATTCAATGATCTTTAAAATTGCGAAGAAAAAATGAATTTTCTAAGACTTGTATTTGTTTTGTCCTCCCCAGATATCCCTAGCCTACCTAACAGCAATAAACCACAAACAATACGAGGAGGCCGAACAACTGAAGGCCATGCTCGAAGCAGCCAACCTGCCCATCCCGGAGCCCAACCCCGAGGCACAGTTACTGAGGCCGCCGCTACCCGTGCACAACCAGCAACCCAACTGGCCATTACTGGCAGTTTCTAAGTAAGTTGTAGTAACTTATATATATATATTAGGTCTTTAGTTCTTTACCTGAAGTATAAGTTCATATAAACTTTATGTATAGAACGTTATTCTTTTTCCGAAATTAGTTATTTATTGCTTTCTTTGTGTTTTGTATTTTATGTAATAACACCGTTATGTAATAACATCTTTCTTCAAAAGATCATCTCAGGCTCAATCTGCATGGTTCTCATATGATTTGACCATTACATGTTTTGCTGTATGGACTTTAAAAGAGACTTTGACCCCTGAGTTTGTTTCGGTGTTTCTTCTCAGGGTAGTCAGCTAGGAAACACCGGCCTCATCTAGCATTATTTGACGAAAAAAAAAAAATTGACGTGTAAAAGTGTTTTTATAAAACCTACTTGCAAAATAAAGATCATTTATCATTTATCGTATTTATAAATACAGTCGTTACGTATACGTAACGGCCGTTGCTAATTTTATATAATTAACTGCCGAGGTACTGCGACTGAGTTATTATAGAAACCCGAGTGAAGTGAAGATTTTAACCCGCCCAATAAAAATACAGCTATTATTATTTACAAGTCGAGCAGGTGGTGTAAAAAAAGTTTTTTTTTCTCGTCGCAGGCGGTATGTTGAACTCCACACTTCACACGGGTTTTTATATCTTCCTTTCCAGTTCTCGGGAGTTAATTATATAGATCCCTCACTGTGTTCGGGATTGAAACTTGGCGACCTTTCTTCTGTTCGGAATTTAACTAACCGCCCGCTACTTTAAGACACTGCTTTATCCCCTAGTTGTAAAATCCACTATTTTATTTAAGATATGATAATGCAGATGAAACCCAGTATTATAAATCTCATCTATTTGACAGGAGTTTCTTCGAGGTAGCGGGAGGGGCACGTGCGGGTGGTGACGCATCTGGTGTGGCAGCCGCCGCGCCCATCGACGAGCCGCTCGAGGCCGCCGGCGCCTGGGGAGACGACGACGACGTGCTCAACGACAAGCAGGTCCGTATGTGGAGCGAACAGGTGGCCGATGGGGCCTAAAGGTTCTGGAGTGGCAACCGCGTATCGAAAAACGAAACGTTGACCCGGCCTCCCATAACGTAGACCGACGACAATCTGATGGGTGCGAGGCACACAGGACCGTTCGTTTTGGCGACACTTGGGGAGGCTCATGTCCAACACTTCGTCTATCAGCTGAAGTGATGATAATGACTTGATTACACCCCATAAGTAGATGTTTTAGATGTAAATATGCAGGCAGAAATTCTCGTTTGCAACCTTATAATCCGGATCATAGAAGCTCTGGGACACACATACAAAAACAACAAAGATATGTCTATAATAAAAACGTTTGTGTGCAGGATAACGGTGAGGAGGGCGGCGAAGTGATGGAGGACGCCTGTGACGATGGCGGCTGGGATGTAGGAGACGAAGACTTGGAACTACCAGAACTGACGCCTGTCTCCGGTGAGAACTCGTTTATCTTCTATGATCTGCTTTCCTTGATATATAATAAAGCCTTCCTAAGTTAAAAAGTAGTGAAAACTCAATTAAAGAAGTTGCGGCCATCTTTGTGACGTATACGTAGATGTCTACATCTACACTATCTTATAAAGAGGTAGTTTGTTTTTATGTTTGTAGTAGGTAATCTCTGAAAGCACTGTTCCGATGGTGAAAATTTTTTCACCGATAGAAAGCTGCTTTATTCCTGAGTGATATAGGCTATATTTTGTGAATGCGGGTGAAGCCGCGGGCAAAAACTAGTACTAAATAAAAGCTTTTGTGCGCGGCTTTTTATGCTGTTAAAAAGTTTGTCAAGTCCTAGATGCCCTAATGGATATAAATGGGACTTTTTGTCGAGATAAAAGTGACTTTGTTTCGATACACAGTTGATACAAGTACTCAAAATATAACAAAACTGTTTAGTATGGACTAAGTTAAAGATTTGGAATATAGATATATCATCTATGGCCTGTATACTAACCTATACACAACACTTAGGTAGTTGAAAACAGACGTGATGTTATGTAAGTACTGTATGTGTTTGTAATCCCAGCGGACATCGACGGCGGCGACGAACACACCGACTACTTCGTGGCGCCCACGCGCGGTGCCAGCGCGGCGCACTCGGGCAAGCTCAAGACGGTGCACGACCATGTCGCCACCGGACAGTTCGAGATTGCGCTCAGGTTATTATAAATACTTTTTTTAAATCTCTTTCTACTTCCGATCAGCCGTCAGGCCATAAGCAAATTAGTTTCTTGAAGTTCTTGAAGTGGAATAAACGGCCAGTGCTGCTCCTCCCTTTTATAGAAAGAGGTTTCTCTTCAGCATTTTTACCACCACAGTCGGGGTTAATAGTTCAGCAACTTTTCTTGCATTTTGTATTGCTCTATTTCAGATTATTATTGTTAATATTTTTCACCACTTTTAAATAGCCTACTCTTTTCACGGATTCTACCTCTGACTTCACTAACTCAGTAGCCGGGTAAGAGAGTCCGGTGAGATTGGAGTAAGATTTTTCTACCTTCATAATACCCGTTCCTTTAGCTTCACGTGCTTTTGGAGACACGGAGGAATTTCGGTATGTAACGGATGTTCACCTATCCACGGATTGACCTCGACAACCATTGTTTAACTTTAGAAATCGAATCGTGTGGCTCTTCTTTTTAGTAATAATAAGAAATAACCTTTGTATTTCTCTCCCCAGATTGCTAAACGAGCAAGTCGGCATCGTGAACTTCGAGCCGTACCTGGAGTCATTCGTGAGCATGTTCGGGCGCGCTCGGCTCACGTTCGGCGCGCTGTCGTCGCTGCCGCCGCTCAACGCGCACCTGCACCGCAACTGGAAGGAGGCCAGCGGCGCCGACCTGCTGCCCGTCGTCAGTGAGTAGCTACATATTAGCCCAGACTTGTCCACTGCTGGCTATAGGCCTTCCGCGAGCGTCACCACATCGTACAGATCCCCGCGGTACTTGTCACATCATAGATCCCCACGGTCCTTATCAGATCATCGATCCAAAGCTGCATCATCAAACCCGCCAACTTTCTTCATCAACGTAGATCATACAATATAGTGTAACTGTACCTACTATCCCCTGTCCTTCAAAGCAGGGACTGAACTTCCCCATCTTCTATTAAAAAGACAGGGTGGTTTTGTAACCCCTCTTAATGGACAACTGACAAATTATTATTTCAGTAGGTATGTTAATCCAGGTCATTAGGTCATTGTGCCAAACATTTCATATCATTAGGCTAAGTAGTTAAGACTGGAAAAGTAAGAAACATCCATCAAAACTTTCGGACCTTTATGAATGCTGATCACCGATAGGATATTTACTTAATGTATCAGAATATAATCATTGACGCTTTGTTTCACTAGGGATGATTTAGGAACACTAAAGAATGAGCCCCGTTTTATGGTCGATCTAAACTTTGCGTGTGTGTGTAATTCGCGCAATATCAATAATACAAAATTAACTTTATTTCAATTTACTTTAGAGTAGGTTTTGTATAGCCCATGTTGCGCACTTACGGTTACTATTTTCGTCACTTCTTCAAAGCTTTATATTAGTTACGTAAATTATTTTGTTTTCTCAATTTTCCAGCTACAAAACTGAACGACCTAGTGACTCAACTACAACAGTGCTACCAGCTAACCACCGCCGGCAAGTTCACTGAGGCCGTGGAACGTCTCCAACGCATCGTGCAATCCGTACCCTTACTTCATGTGGACACCAAGCCGGAGCTCACAGAAGCGCAACAGTTGCTCAACATCGCCAGGGAGTATCTGTTGGGGCTACAGATGGAGACCGCTAGGAAAGGTGAGTTAATTATGCACCTTTTAACCTCTTTTGGGCATCTTTTCTCTTGTTTTAGGACAAGTTTTAACCTAGTTTAAGGTAAACAAAACAAGACTACAAAAACAAAACAAGACAAGACAAAGGCAAATTTTGTTTTTAGGGCACCTTTCATATTTCCTTTTATCCTGCTCTAGAACCCTTTTACCCTGCTTTAGGGACCTTCTAGCCTACTTTAGAACAAATTGACAACTTGTAACCTGGTTTTGAACAAATATTATTTTCCTTTTGGGTAACTTCTATTCTTTTTAGGACAACTTTTATTCATTTTTAGGGCAACCTTTATTCTTATTTAGGGCAACTTTTATTCTTCTTTAAGGAGGGCTCCTTTTATCCTGCTTTAGGGAACAACCTTTGAAGGTTTTAGGGCTTTAGGATTTTTTGAATCCTGATAGGAATTTTTTTATCTTGTTTTGGACCAGTAGCATCATTGTTCTGTCAGGATTTCAAAAATTACGCACAATTTTAACCCTTATTCGTTGTCTCCACAGCCATGCCTAAAAACACGTTAGAAGAGCAGAAACGCACATGCGAGATGGCCGCCTACTTCACCCACTGCAAGCTGCAGCCCGTCCACCAGATCCTGACCCTCAGAACAGCTCTCAACATGTTCTTCAAGCTGAAGAACTACCGAACAGCTGCCTCCTTCGCCAGGCGACTCCTAGAGTTGGGCCCGAGACCAGAAGTCGCTCAACAAGCGAGAAAGATCTTACAAGCTTGTGAGAAATCCCTCACAGATGAACATCAGCTCCTTTACGACGAACATAATCCTTTCAATATCTGTGGTATAAGTTACAAACCCATCTACAGAGGAAAACCCGAAGAAAAGTGTGCTCTATGCGGTGCTAGCTTCCTACCCGAACACAAAGGCAAACTTTGCCCAGTCTGTGGAGTTTCAGAAATCGGCAAAGATGTTATTGGACTAAAAATCTGCCCCCTACAGTTCCAGAGATAAACTTTGCCCCTGACATATAATTTAATTAATAATAATGAAATTATTGTGTAAGATTATAGAATAAAGTATTGTATCACGTTTCTTTTTGTAATAATTTATTTCGAATAACAGAAAAGAATACTTAAAAATCTATTTACAAATTAAATTTACTTCTAAATGTTCTTGAGATTCTACACATCTACTGGTTTGTCTTCTTTAGTTCTGAAAATGCAAAAAAGCTTATTATTATCTGACTATTATTACGTAAACATGTACATATTAATTATATTACATATTATTCTGTTACACAAACAAATGGAACAATAAATTCTTTCTAAGCTTTAGATTTTCTTTCGCATTTCCTGTGTCACATCGTTGTTTTGTTTGTTTCGTGAAAAGTTGTACATTAGGCGGTTATCACACTGCCACACACCACGCAGCGTAGTGCGTGAATGCGTGTCTTAACGTTGCTTTGTAAGTATCTCCGTTATAGAAAACACGCACAGTCCAACACACCGGAAATGCATCCACGCGCGTTCATGCAGATCACGCGCCTACAAGCGGAGAAACACGCGACACGCTGGGCGGGGGGAGAGGTGTGGCGGACTGAGATGAGTAGTGCCGTGCGTGATTTTGTATGAAATGAGTGCGTGCCTGCACGAATTTACAAAACGCACCTACGCGCGTAAAAACCCGCACGATGATGCAGATCTGCACTCCCGCAAGTACGCTTTGACACGCAACATGCAGCGTGATACGTGGCAGTGTGATAATCGCCTTAGCTAAATTGGTTGTGTTGATGATTTTAATAGTTATAACTTATTAAAGTCGTATTTGTTACGGTCGCAAATCATATTTTTATGAACTTAAGAACCTGACCTGCAAAAAGTGTAAAACTTCGTTTTTCTTTTTCGGTGAAAAATCACCCAATGATTTCTCCCGCTCTAGAGCAGAGCGGAAGGGCGTGTCAGACTTTTATTGAGAAAACGCACTCCAATATTCCTTCTTTCGTAGGGGCCCAGCAGGGTCGAAATCTACTGGGGCCAAGGATTTGATTCTGAAAGGAAGATTTGGCCCTGGTACGAAAGGCAACAAAGGAACAGGAGTGTTTTTAACCAGTAAAAGTCTGACTATCTCCCGCTCCGCCCAAGGGCGGGGGAAGTCATCGGATGATTTTCCCACAAAAAAGGTCCTTTTCTGCCTTGCTTTCCAGGACTCTGGGTTTTCCTTTCAGAAGCAAACCCATGCACCCACAACAACGATTTTGCTGACATCTTGAGATGCCAAGTGATGGAACAGTGAGGACGGTGGGCTACCTATTGCTCGCCGTCCGCAAGCCTACGCCTACTGTATATGGAAATCGGGGTTGGGATCCCGGCGATTCCTTTGCTAGCATTACTGCTTCGCAAAAGGAGACGATTGCTATTCTTCATCGCTCCGGGCTTCCCTGGTGTTTTGATCGATCATGTTACCCTTCTCTAACCCACCTATTGTTAAGCATATCCTGTATTTCATCGAAGGTCTTGCCCTTGGTCTCGGGCAGCAGCGTGGCGGAGAAGATGAAGCCGATACCGCAGCAGACCGCGAGGATCCAGAACGCGGTGTAGATGCCGTATGACGCAGCCACGTCGCGGAAGAACCTGATTGTGAAGGAAACAGTTCTATATAACTTATTCTTCATTCGGAATAAGATTAGACATATAAAAAAACCTTTTTTACTGCCTGTTCAACCGATTTTGATTTCTATTCCGTAGGCATAAGGATTTTTTAGTGATATAAACTAGTGTTTCATTGCGATCCCACCTGATGGTAAGCAGTGATGCAATCGTTGATGGTGAGGCGCACTAGTTTATTAAGACCCTATTCACTAGTCTTGAAGACGCTTAAATTATAATCGGATGGGAAGGCCGCAGCAGGCGAATTGTTCCAGTCCTTCGATGTACGCGGTATAAACGACGAAGTGAAACGCTTAGTCCGGACCGTAGAGGTTTTAACATCGTAAGGATGGATATTCGCCGTACATCGGGTTGTTTAATTTTAGAAATGAGATAGCGGAACCAAGTAGAGCAATTCACGCGCACACTCCAAAATGCGTCCAGTAAAATGCCGAAAGGCTGGCTACCCTACACCCGCCACCAAGAAAGCGGTTACAATACCAAGTAGAACATACCTAGTCCACACGAATCCCGCGAGCCAGCACATGAAGGAACAGATGCCACCCGCGAGACACTTGGTCTTCACTGGGAACATCTCCGCCACCAGGATCCATGGTACTGGACCCACCCCTTTAGAGATAAAAAAGAAAGAAAGATACATTAATAGTTTATTTGCTGCAGAAAAGCGTCCTTATACAGGTGTAACCGAAACATGGTTATATATACCTATAATTTAAAAACTATAATTCTCAAAAAAAAAATTGACTTCATACTCAGTCGTCAGCTGATCAAAATTGGTGCATTATTATGGGATATACAACGTTTATTTGGTTAAAAAATGGTCCATTTCGATGTTAGGACGCAATTTTTTTTTTATTTCAATCAGAAGAACTGATTTAAAATAAAAATACTCTGAGTGGAGCGCGAGGGAGTTAGTCCCGCAACCTTGGCGATGATTAAAAAGGTATACCGTGTTCATGAAAAAATATCTGTACTATCCTATGAATGCACTTACCCAGAGTGAAGAGTATCATATAGACGATGAGACAGAGCAGCGGCAGGAAGGCGACCGACGTGACGTCATACTTGTAGTACGAGTCCATCAGCGCGTACACGCCTATCAGAGTCTGATAACAAATAGTCAAAGATTTCATTATATTTCAAATTCAAAAACAAAGAGACGAGTGAAACGAGCTTGGAATTTTAGGGCACCCCGACTCGGACTAATTAGGTTAAAAGGCTATGGTGGGAGCGAAACAAACCGGCGCTCCTGCCTTAACCTTCGTGGGTATTTTATTATTACCACCCAGAAATAACTTCAAGCGTGTATGGAGAAGTGGTTTGGTCTAGGCGAAACTAATTCATCCTAAAATAGGGTTTGGCAAGTAATATATTATTATTTATTATTATTATTATTATTTTGAGCCCGATGTGTCCCACTGCAGGGCAAAGGCCTCCCTTCCGTTATTCCACTCTTTTCTATCTTTAGCCACTTCTGGCCAATCCTTAAGGTAGGAGTCCAAGTCGTCACGCCATCTCCTTCTGGGCCTACCGCGTCGCCGACTCCTGCTGTTCGGAGTAAGTAATAAATAAGTAATATATAGTAAGTAAGTAAGTAATATATAATATTATAATAAAACATTGGTAACTTCTCAGGACTATGTTATTAACATTATAAACTACAACTTTTGTTCTAAGACTTTTAAAAATTAATCATTTTTTAGTTCATTAGATTTTCATACAAAAATAAAAATATTTAAAGCGATAGTACAATAGCAGAGGGGAGCGGGGATCGGTTGGCAGGGGTGCTTGATTATAGTAAAATATAGAGTTGAAATGGTCTTAGGTAGATTTGAATCCAAAGGGTGTGAAACGCATTAGACCTGTCTTCCTAATAATACTTGGGGGAGGCCTGTGTCCAAAAGAGGACGTCTTTCGGCTGAAATGATGATGATGATAAATGAACTTATGGACAATGTTTAAAATCTACTTACCAAGAATATAGTAAGTCCTAGTGAGGTGGTCCACATGAGCAGCTTCCTCCCAAGTCGGTCAACCACCAGCGGAGTCACGCAGCTGGTCACCACCTGAATATAACGACTCCTTTGATATTCATAGCTAACAAGTATTGGAAAGGTTTTTTGGGGGAAGATCAGACTGTTTTAATTAGGTATTCGCAAATTGATTCCTTGTCGATATTGTGATGTAAAATTTGTGTAGTTTTGTATCTCAATCATCGATATATAAATGTGGTGTTCACTAAAATCACTTGTTAGGGATTTAGGTTTATAGTAAATGAAACAACCAAATTGTCAGTAAGCAGGCAAACCCAAGGAGTGACGTCCAGTCGAGAGCCCGGTTAGCGCAACTCGCGTGACGTCGACCTCTTGACTTGTCTTACATTTAATGTGTATACCACATCTCTTCCTTTTATATCGACTACGTACTAGATTATGCGTTCCGAACATTCCAGTCAACTCAGGTGTAATGTAGTCCGTACACCTTAAACGTTACCTACACTATGTTTAACGAAACGCGTAAGTGCCACGAAATTCATGGCGCTTAAGACATTTTGGTCGCGAAAAAAGTATTCTCTAAAAGCTTTCTTAGCGCTGTATGTTTTTATAGTTCTGTTAGACGATATAATGCCAATGTAGCGCTGCAGTGAACTTTTGTTTTAACTTTTTAATATACAAATAGTTTCTATGAACGTGTTTGCTTGTCTATCACTAGAATACAATATTAAGTCGATGACCTCAACTGTCTGCACAACTAGATAGTATGTGGAATCATTGAAAAAGACGCGATCTCTCATCTCGGTAAAATAGTGCTGAAAGTTTTAGTAGGTACAGAATTGACTATCTCAGTGAAGGTTGCCTAGAAGGCTGACTCAATACATTTACTACCAGGCAAAAACATTAGAATGTGTTATAACCGCATTTTAATGGGATACAAAGCGACTGTATAATTCTAGACCAAAAAACTAAATACCTACTTTCAAAACTTTACACTGGCCAATGACTATAATTCTCTTTGACACTGGCTAAATGCGCAAACCGTGCGAGGCCAAAGAAAAAAGTGTTCGAAAAACATACTTATACCTCAACCTTCTCGTAGAAGTGGTGAGTTTGCTGTTTTCTATTAGGTACCTTTATTTAGCTTATTTTATACGGGATTTTATTAGGACACATCTTTGTGCATATGCTAAATTTATTGCCCGAAGTATCGATAAAGATCGTAAAGGGTATGAAGGCTAGAAGGAACGGGGTGGGTCTTTTAGTCAGTAAGAGTCTGACACTATCTCCCACTCCGCCCAAGAGCGGGGGTTGTCATTGGATGATTTTTTCCCACAATAAAAAAAAGGGTCAAATTAATAATTACACTTTATTTAGTCCGTATTTTAGATTATAAAAAATATTGGACACGTATTTTTTCTTTTTTCGATTAAACAAAAAATAACAAAGATATAGCCCATTAAAGTTACGTGTGACGTCACTCCGTGCGAAAAAATGCAGCACGGCGTGACGTTACACGTAACGTTGGGTTATATCTTTGTCATTTTTGGTTTAATACAAATAAAAAAATACGTGTCCTTTATGTTTGAATAATCTAAAAGACGGACTAATTACATTTTTTACGGCCACTAGCCTATTGTATATTGTATATTGTTTAGGTCGCCTAATTTTACCGAAAACGACTTCGCGCGGCGTGGATCTAGTGTAGCTCTACAAGTCTAATTTCCATTTAAAATATATGGAGACAGACACGCCCTGATGGCCGTGTGTGTTAGTGTAGTTCTATCTTAAGCTATGCTTTATCATCAATCCATGGTGGTCTTGTAACTTACCTGCACGACTCCCATGATGATGGTGCCGTCCGAGGGCGAGAGGTTGGTGCCCACCTTGGCCAGCAGCTCCTCCATGTAGAACAGCAGCACGTCTATACCAGACAGCTGCAGTAACATCGCCAGGAACACGCAGATACCTGGCGTTTATAGCAAAACATAGAGAGAGATTATTATTAGCGTATTTCTTATTTGTTGCTAACGACTCGTATTGAAAGAGTTACAAATCTTAAAATTTCTATACACCCCTACTTTTTAATTAGTACACATACTGAAAGGGCTTATTAAAAAAGCCCTTATTATTTTATAAGTAAAATCTCAATAAATAATATTCATAAACAGCAAAGTTATTGGCGTTGGTTTATGTCCCAAAATGTCACTCAATTTATGGAAATATTGTGGTGGTGTATTTTTCTCTACTTTAATAAGCACGTATACCTTTACACTTTACACCTAAACCTTTCACATAAATAATTCTGTCTACTGGGGAAAACCGCATGAGTAGTTTTTGAGTTTATCACGCTCATATACTTACGCAGATAGACGCGGTGTTTTATAATATGTGGGTAAGGATTGTGGTGAAAGAGACTGAGAACCATGCAGATAAATGATTCAGAGCAGAGGGCTTAGCCAAGTTGATAATATACTCGTACAATGGTTAACGCTAGTAGAGAACTTCAAATGTATGGAAATGACGTCATCTCAACGTTAAGTCACGTGGTCAGAACAAAGGAAACGGAGGCGTTACCGACTGCAGAGACTCGAAATGAAACGGTCGTACGTCGGAGGAGATTTGACCCTGTGGAAAGATGCTCACTGTTGTATAAAGTGGGAAGGGGTGAGTACCTCTTGCGACAGGTTGCAAGGGGCCTCGGCCGGAATGTATATAGGGTGACTGGTAATTAGTGTACGATACTTAAACACGTGATTGTGCTCATGATAACAAACAATTTTTATTATGGGAGCAAAGCCGAAATCGCGAAAAAAATATCAGCTGTTCAGTACATTAGGCAAACATAAATGTACTGAACAGCTGATTTTTTTTTCGCGATTTCAGGTTTCGATACCGACTACGTAAATATTTTGCATGGCAAATTTTACAGCGCCTCTAGCGGTCACTTACGGAATCAAAATTTGCCATACAAAATATTTACGTAGTCGGTATCGAGTATCGACAAATACTATTGCTTTAAACTCATGGTAGAGGTACAGGAAGAACATAGGAATGGGTTACCCGCGCTTCTAGGGTTAAATCTAAGTAGTTCCTCACCCAAAGCCTTGACGTTCCCCCTGCTGGCCCAGAGGTCCTGTATCTTGGGCGGCTCCTTGTACTCTCGCGTCACGATCGCCTGCAAGGCTTCCAGCTCACTCTGAACAGCCTCCTTAGTAGTGCCGCGAAGGGATTGGAGGATCTTTGACGCTTCTTCAGTTTTTCCTAAAGAAAAAAAAAAATTTAGGAGGGGAATAGACGTTGTAAGAATCTAAAATAATATAAACTTTATATTCAAAGAGAAAGATAAATAAATAGATGTAAAACTAAATTTAATGTAACACAAAAAGTAAAAAAACAATATACAAAAGCACAATTCAATATAAAACTAAGCACTTGAAGGAAAAAAAATAAAAACAGTCACAAACCAACCGACGCGCGACAATATAACCGTTCCAATAAAACTCATTACATTTAAAGAAAGACTAAAGTTAAGATGCTGAAAACAATTACAAGCATTGGTTATTTTGTTTAAATTTCTAAATAAATATACCTAAATAATATAGTTTACAAGTTGCATCTTATTAAAAAGTATAAGTAAATATATGGGCGCTATTGAAAAATATGTTTTGGTAGAATTTTCTTTAGTGTGCAGTTTTGAAATATTAACAAGCTAGAAAACCCCCGATTTCTGGTCGTTCTCAACCCAAAATATTCAATCGGTGAAAACCGTTTATAATATATATATAATAATCTTCTCCGATAACCGTCCCTACAAAGTTTTCTTATTTATCTGGATTAGGCAACTGCCCTGGCGGTTGAATAGTTCAAATCTCGCGGAGAATTCTGTAATACTGCGGGTTTTCCGCTGCAGAAATAACCTGGCCAAATGGGGAATCCTTGACCCATCGCAAATATGGTTCCAGAGTGTAGGCCATAACCAGGATATGTGTCATCTCATTTCTTGCCCAGTACTGCAAGCATGCACAACTGCCTGCACCTTCCACTACTTAGGTGAGGTCAACGATAGAGTGGTCCAGGCAAATTTGAGTCAGATCTATACGAAAGAAGAAGAACAAATAACATAAATCAGTCTTACCTTTATAAACCAAGTAGAAAGGTGTTTCCGGTATGAACCAGGTACAGGGCAAGTACAACAGTGACAGGATGCCCCCAGTGGCTGTCAGGCCCCAGTAGGTGGTGAAGGGGCCGATGGCGTAGGCCAGCAGGAAGCCAATATTGATGAATAGGAGGAAGAATGCACTTAGAGCGCCGCGGATTTTGTCCTGGGGAAGATGGGTTAGACTTTTTGGAAGGAAGATGTATGTACAAATAAAAACATTGCAATTAATAAAAAGAATTATAGAAAATGGAATAAGTATTATACGCGTTCATGTTAGCATTGCACGTGACCACAGAAAAGATAAAAGAGGTTAGAATGACCTTGTGGGCGGGGCAGTCGTGCCTCAAAATTTGATCATGCTCATAATTGACTCAACCAATAGCAAACTTGCGATCTAAGTGTGCGTGGTCTAACAGACCACGCACACTTAGATCGCATATGCGTGTGAACGCATATGCGTGCTGCGCGTTCGTATTGGTTTATTGCCTGTAATGGAGTTGAAGGGTGTGAGACAAGCGGCGACACTCGTAGTTGTACTAATCGGAAAGTATTTCATTTCTAACCTCTTTCATCTTTCCTGTGCATGCGACGATACGCCAGAGTTTATTTTGCCGTATAGCATACACGCGTACAGTGAACCAAAATAAATTGGTACTCCTATAAAAGTTTATTAAGAGTACCTAGTATCATTGAATTCAAAGTGAATGTGAGTAATGGAGCGCTTGTCATTACTTAAATTGAAAAAACGACAAAAAACAAAAAATAATAGGTGTAACAGTCTCTGTTTGGGCAATAATTGCTTTGACAATTTAACACGTTAAAGACACTGAATAAAAAAATGTATAAAAATACTTATATCTTTAACTTATATTTTTTGAGTATGTGATGGGCGAAAAATGCCTCTTATCAATCCTCCTCCTTTGGTATAGAATAAAACAAATTATAATATTAAATTAAAATAATAATAATAAAAACTAATCATTTAAATATTTTAATATCTATGTTTTTTTTTTTTTTTATAAGAAAGAACATAATATTAAAAAATACACTCAAAAGAGAAAGATAAATTTATTGCTTCTTACCTCAGCAATCTCCCCAATATAAATGGGCACGGTAGCAAACATCATGCCTGTGGCGCATCCCCACATAATCCTGGCCACGTACAGCGTGGTCAGGTCAGCGGTAACGCCAGCCAATAGCCATCCCAGCAGGAGAGGGATGTTGGACCCCATGACGATCCACCTGCGCCCCACGTGCCGGGACAGGGGCACGGTTATTAGAGGACCTGCAACGAACAGATGATGTCTCTAAAGCTAGAATTACATTAGACCGACGCACACGTGTAACACGCCTGATTTGTACGTAGAACGACGTCGCGTGGCGTGTATCAAGTGTAGCTCTACAAGTCTAGTTTCCATATAAAATGTATGGAGACCGACGCGCCCAGATCGCATTGTGTGGCACACGTGTGCGGCACAAGCCACTTGTGGCCAGTGGCTGCCATTTTTTTAACCCATGCGCGCAGTATCTTAATGGACTCTGAGTGGCGTGCGGCGGCGTTTTGTATCGGCATTTAGTGGCCAGTTCGGACCACAAGAGAGCAGTGGCGATTTGTGGGGGTTTGACAATGTCTTATTTTTTTGTTACAAGGAGACAGGAGAGAGTCTTGATACTCGTAGTTCTTACGTAAGATTTTAAAAAGCGCGGGCAACCGCCGATGCCGATAAGCGCTCGAATAAAGTCTGTCTAATAAGTTAAACGACTTGGGTAATTATTAGGATTTAATGAAATCTGATGTAGTCAACACGGGTTCAATAATCAAGGTTAATTAAGAGATAGAGATCATTGTTTACTAACAGAAGAACCTTATGAAAAGTATCGAATATAAGTATTTTTTAAATAATTAAATATTATACAAAATTCCCAAGTCGGTTGATTTAATTAGATAGACTATACCTATAGGCACGATAGGTATAATACATTTTGATACAAGAGCAAAAAGTTTGTCATTGCGACCGGGGCGGAATTCGCACGAGTCGTAGGCGAGTGTGTTATCGAGCCGAGGGCTGCAGTGTTAAATTTCCACGTGTATCAAACGACTTTTTTCAATACACTTACTACGAGTAAAAATAAAAAAAACTTTTTACAAAAAAAATAAAACCGACTTACTAAAAAAACATTAAAACTATCAAAATAACTTTAATTTCGGAAGTCGGTGTTTCTGTAATAGTTTTGCCTCTTCGTTATTTAACACCGACTTCCGAAATTAAAGTTATTTTGATAGTTTTAATGTTTTTTTAGTAAGTCGGTTTTATTTTTTTTGTAAAAAGTTTTTTTATTTCACACTTTTTAGTTGCAGCCAGAGTACCTTTTTCTCATGACAATTCCAATTAACTCAAACCCTGCTAGGGTACATTGTTTTATTATGAAGTTCCTGTGTCTACCTTCCGGCTCCATCATCATCATCAGATCAATTCGATAGTACCTTATGGCCAAAATGCATCTCATGACAATTCTAATAAGCCCAAACACGGCTAGGATACATTGATTAATTACGGAGTTCCAGTGCCTATCTTCCGGCTCCATCATCATCATCAGATCAGTTCAATAGTACCTTATAGCCAAAGGGCATCTCATGACAATTGTAATAAGCCCAAACACGGCTGGGATACATTGATTAATTTCGGAGTTCCGGTACCTATCTTCCAGCTCCATCATCATCATCAGGTCACATCGATGATACCATTTTCAACATACCTATTCAGAACTATTCATTTATTTGTAACTATGTTCATTGAGAGATTGGTGTGACTATGAACTTCCGTTGGCCATTTCTGGTCGTCTTCACCAGTTCCACTTCATCAAATGTCATGTTTTGACTATAAATGCTTAAGTCTTTGATAAAAATACCAAAAGAACTATATGGTTGCCTATAATATTTGAGGAGTTCCCTCGATTTCGCCAAGATTCCATCATCAGATCCCGACTTGGTGACTATGGGACCATTTGGGAAGTATACCCTTTCTAACAAAAAAAGAACTTTTCAAATCGGTTGGCAAGTGACGAAGTTATGCGCGAACATACATAAAAAAAAAAAAAAAAATACAAACATCCGAATTGAGAACCTCCTCCTTTTTTAGAAGTCGGTTAAAAAATACGGCGGTTGACCGACGACTCGTAGGGGTCGACGCGCGCCCAGCCTGATGCTATTTAAGTAATAAAATTGTGGCGGGGGAGAGCACTTGCTGTTTTCTGCACTAGTGCAGAAAAGTGCGCATCTATTGCGTGCCTAAAAACGGTGGGTTAAGAGCGAGTTTTCGAGTAAGTGTATTGAAAAAAATATTTCCAAGGCACGTCACTACGCCTCCCCCCGGTTGTGAACTAGACGTTACTTATTTGCGAGCGACACACTTTTGTTTTTCTTATTTTTACTCCTTACCCAAGAGTCCTCCGAGCACTAGAAGCGAGGCTACCCAGGACGTCTGCTGCAGTGTTGGCACTTGGGGAAGCGGCGAACTTTCGAGCCGCTGCAGCTGGGGAAGGACGGGGGACGTCCATCCCATTGCCATTCCCGTACACAGACTCCCGTAGCTTGCTGGTGGAGGAAAGTGAAACAGGATTAGTTGTTTAGCAGTTGGGGTGGAGAAAGAACCCGTAACATTTAGCACAGCAGCCAAAGATAAAGGGGCGCGTTCCCGAGTTGTACGGCTAAAGAGTGGAATTCCCTACCCCGTCTGTATTTCCTGATAGCTGCAACCTAGGCGTTTTTAAGTCAAGAGTGAATAGGTTACTTCTAGGCCAGCGTGCTCCATCGTCGACCACATCATCGCATACCATCAGGTGAGATGGTGGTTAAACGCGAGCTTATCAATAATAATAATAAAAATAAAATTGACAGACAGACAAACAAAAAAGTGATCCTATCAGGGTTCCGTTATTACCTTTTGACGAACGGAACCTTAAAAATAACTAAATCTAAATCTAACTAACTCTAAAGAATAACATAATCAACGACAAAATAATATTATGTAAGTTTCCAATTTCAAGGTAAGATCTTAATGCAGTTAGCGCCTAAGTTATACCTACGCACCTATTTCCTTACTTGCATTGTCACGAGTGCAGGAATTGCCAACCTTTGTATTTGACTCATATTTAACTCGTATTACAATACTGAATGGTGTACATTAAAAACACTAGTCCGCCTCTGTACCACAAAATAGATAGGTACAAAAGACAATCTCATGTATGTACAGTTGCCATCACGGATCTTGAACGCTCGGCGTCAGAGTGGGGATCGCTTTGCGCATTCCATACATTGGCGAGCCAATCGTCTTCGTTGTTAAGCCTGCAATACACGTTGGCCGAGCTAAGACCAACGCGAGCCTTGGCGAGCCTAAGCAAATATAGGCAAATTGACACACGGCAAGCGCCTCTCTACACGTTGGGCAAGCGCCTCTCTACACGTTGGGCAAGCGCCTCTCTACACGTTCGGCAAGCTTGAATCAATGCAAATGGCCAATAAGACGAGTTTTGAGGAGACGCCCACATGTTGGGCCCTGTCAGTTGTTGTTGTGCATTTAAACAATATGGACGACGTAGGTAGAAGTCATCGCGGCTGCTGCTATTTATTTAATAAGCGCTTATATTTATTAAGTCACAGTATACCGCAATAAAGTTGTGAAAACTTCGATCAATTTATTGATCGAAGTGTGAAAATGAAAAGACAAAAAAGACGGTGGTGAATGTTAAGCCTGCTTTATGTGGGTTTGTATGACGTATAAAACAACATTTTACACCACCTGCTCGATAATGTCGTTTTATACGTCATACAAACCTCACTTAGAGCAAGTCATTCTATCCATAGGGAGATAATGCAGTATGGCCGATCCCTAGGGAATAATGGGATTTGAATTTGGAACACCAAAAGTCGTCAACATTGTGAGTTAAAATGTACAAGCATCGCATAAGTTGACTCGAAATTCAAACTGGCCACTAACAAAAAAGAAAATAGAATATAACGTGCTTGACGGGAGCGTAAAAATTGAAACAATAAGAATCTTGGAGTAGTGAATTTTGTTTGTTTGATGAACTTGTAAATAATATAATACTTATATTTCTATAATATATGATTTGGTCGACCAAATTGTTTTTAGGGTTCCGTAGTCAACTAGGAACCCTTATAGTTTTGCCATGTCTGTCTGTCCGTCCTCGCTTAATCTCTGTGACCGTTAGCACTAGAAAGCTGAATTTAGTACCAATATGTATATCAATCACGCCGACAAAGTGGTAAAATGAAAATTGGAATAAAATGTTTTATTGGGGTAGCTCCCTTATATGTAAAGTGGGAAGTGTTTTTTTTTTAATTTCAATCCTAACGTGTGATATATTGTTGGATAGGTATTTAAAAATGAATAGGGGTTTACTAAAATCATTTTTTGATAATGTCAATAATTTCGGAAATAATCGCTCCAAAAGTAAAAAAAAACAATTTGTCCCCCCCCACCCTAACTTTTGAACCATAAGTTTAGAAAATATGAAAAAAATCTGAAAAGTAGAACTTTATAAGGACTTTCTAGGAATATCATTTTGAACTTGATGGAAAGAACAGTTTTTGTACAAAAAAGACAAAAAGATTGTACAAAATAATTTCTGGACTAAGTTTGTAGTATAATCGTCTAGGCAAGCATTTTTTTTAACTTCGTTTACATATTTTATTATCCTGAACGTATCTTCTTTCAAACAAAAAAATAATTATTAAAATCGGTTCTCGCAATCCAAAATTACCACGGAAAACTTCTTCTGGTGCCTATGTATTAATTAGTAACCCAATTCCCCGAGAGATGGCGCAGTATTGGCGGTATTATCTTATAACTACATAGAACTTCTATCAGGAACATGCTGGCAATTTAGAACAAAACTAAAATTCATTTTTTAAACGCCATCTATCAAAATGTTTAGGTAAAAACCAGTTCATAAATGGTTCGATAGATGGCGTTGCGTAATGACGTCATCTTTTTAAAAGTCGATATTAATATTTTCCGTGCTTTCATGACCTACCGTGGTAAAAAATCGTTGCTTCTTAAATATACCTATTCGTAATTTTACGAGTGCACAATCGCTGAAATTTCTACTACTTGCATACTGTTTTAACTTTTAGTTATCACCGTCCTTTGTGGGCCCGTTTTTAGGGTTCCGTACTTAGTATGTCAACGTAACAAATAGCCTTTTTTTAAACTCTTAAGTGGGAACACTTATTGTGACGGACGGGAAACTACAGAACCCTACATTGAGCGTGGCCCGACACGCTCTTGGCCGGTTTTTTTATTATCTCGCAGAAGGTGTAAAAAGTAGAGTATGCAACACGGGGATAAAGCAGTCTTCGTCTTGGGCGGCTTAAATTGCTCACTTCACTCAGGTTTCTTTATTAACTCCCTCGCAATGCTCGGGAGTTAATTATATAAGTCCCTCACTATCGTTCGGGATTGCAATCAGCAACCTTCGTTTTTTTGGGAATTCAACATGCCGCCCGCGACTTAAAGACACTGCTTTATCTCCTAGTCACATAAACTACTATTAAAAACACAAATATCAGGAGATTTACTAACAAAATCAGTAGATCAGGAGAAACTTGACAAAATCAGAAAATCTCCTGGAAAATCAGGAGGTCTGGCAACACTGGCGCGGACAAACATGTGAACACTATTGGCCGAGTGCGCGCGAGCGCCTTTGATTTGTGCAGAAAAACCGACACCGCTCCGAAGTGAGGCAAGTGATCGCGAGCGGCTGCGAGTCGTGACAAGCTACTCCAAATGAGGTCTATACACATTGGCGCACATTTGCTTTGATTGGCGCAAGTCTACTCAACCAACTAGGCGAGCGACACCGAGCGATGGCAAGACAAGGCAAATATACTGTCTACATATTGGTATTGGCCTTCACTCGGCAACGCTCGGCCAACGTGTATTGCAGGCTTTTTAGCCTCGGTTTAGTGTCGGTTTTTCTGCACAAATCAAAGGCGCTCGCAAATGTGCGCCAACGTGTATAGACCTCATAAAGAAACAATTGTTTCTTTCAATGAAAAAAACAAATTGTTGTTTTTTTCCGCTTTTTTCACATGTTGCATTGAAATTTTGCGGAAAAAATCGTTTGGGAACAAAATAGAAATCTTTCGAATGTTTTATTCATTGTTTCGGTTAATTTCATGAAAAATTGAAAAAAAAACAAGTTTTATTGAAATTGAAATATTATTATTATTGTTATATTATGTGTATAGTGGGCGAAAATGTACCACTCGTACATTTTCGCCCACTATACACATAATAATAATAATATTCCTCAGCCAAAATCTCGATTTCACTGTCGTCAGCTTGATCAGAATCGAACTCCCTCAAGCCTCCCCCAAGTGTCACCATAATGATCGGTGCCCACTGTTGGACACAAGCCTCTCCCAAGTATCGCCATTTAGGGCTTTAATGACTGCTGTCCACTGTTGGACATAGGCCTCCCCCTAGCTATAATGACCCCTGCCCACTGTTGGACATAAGCCTCCCCCAAGTGTCACCACCTAGGCGTTATAAAAATTGATGCCCACTGTTGGACATAGGCCTCCTCCCGCGATAATGACCTATGCCCACTGTTGGGCATAATCCTCCACCAAGTGTCACCACCTAGGCGTTATAATAATTGATGCCCACTGTTGGACATATGCCTCCTCTCGCGATAATGGCCTATGCCCACTGTTGGGCATAAGTCTCCCCTAGTGTCACCATCTAGGCGTTATAATAATTGATGCCCACTGTTGGGCATAAGACTCCCCAACTGTCGCCATTTAGGCGCTATAATGATCGATGCCCACTGTTGGACATAACCCTCCATCAAATATCACCGTTTAGGCGTTATAATGACTGATGCCCACTGTTGGACATAAGCCTCCCCCAAGTATCGCCATTTAGGCGTTATAATGACTGATGTCCACTGTTGGACATAAGTCTCCCCTCGCTATAATTACTTGTGTCCACTGTTGGACATAAGCCTCCCCCAAGTATTACCATTTAGGCGCTATAAGAATTGCTGTCCACTGTTGGACATAGGCCTCATAAACTAGTGCGCCTCACCATCAGATTGCGTCATCTAGTTTATATTAATTTAAAAAAAGTACGCATTTGAAAAAAACAAACATGAAGTTTTCGGTTCTTTTCATACTTTTCCGTTTAATAATAATAATTATAAGCGCTTATTAAATAAATAGCAGCAGCCGCGATGACTTCTACGTCGTCCATATTGTTTAAATGCACAACAACAACTGACAGGGCCCAACATGTGGGCGTCTCCTCAAAACTCGTCTTATTGGCCATTTGCATTGGTTCAAGCTTGCCGAACGTGTAGAGAGGCGCTTGCCGAACGTGTAGAGGCGCTTGCCGTGTGTCAATTTGCCTATATTTGCTTAGGCTCGCCAAGGCTCGCGTTGGTCTCAGCTCGGCCAACGTGTATTGCAGGCTTTAGATACATGCAGCAACGCAGTGAACGAATCAGGAGTGACGTCCATGACGCGATGGTGCGGCCAGACAATCACTGACCTCGGCCCCCGCGTCGCACTTCGCACCACTAAAGAGACCGAATATTTGACTTCTGCGCAAGTGTTCAAGATCCGTGATGGCAACTGTACTTCACTTTGTATACCCACGCTTGGTGGACGCACACTAATGAGCGTTTGAGCAGAGGAGCGGGCCGAGGCGCTCCGAGATATCGTGTCCGTGAGCGGTGTCTATGTGTGTGTTGCTCGAGCGCGCTTTTTATGTAGATTGACTTCTGTACCTATCTATTTTGTGTCTGTACTGTGTGTGCATTAAGTAGGTACCTATTAAATAAATAAAATAAATGTAGTAGGTACTCGTACTAACACAGGAGGTAAATATATTGCCTCGTTACGTCACCAGTAGCTACTTTTTTCTGTGGGAAAATCATCCAATGACACCCCCCGCTCTTGGGCGGAGCGGGAGATAGTGTCAGACTTTTACTGACTAAAAACCCACTCCGGTTCCTTCGTTGCCTTTCGTACTGGGGCCAAAACTTCCTTTCAGAAACAGGTCCTTGGCCCCAGTAGTCTTCAAGCCTGCTGCGGGCCCCTACGGTTTGTTGACAACTCCTTGGGGCGCGAGTGGAATAATATGCGCGTTCGACGTCTGTTTGGGCACCAGTAGCTAACTATTAGGGTCAATACGTGCGCTTCCGTAAAAGGCTTTTAGTTCATTAACCTTTCGTATGCCGTAATGCCGAGCCACAATTAAAAAGTTATTGTGTCCCGCGTGGATCCACGTTCCGGACCCCAAGTGAACGTCGGCGTTCGCGCATCTATTGTCTTACTATTGTGTCTCAAATTGACGGTATCTGAAAGGAGCAATTGTTAGTTTAGCATAACATATTACAGTGGCATAGCTATATCGAAGTTTAAGTAGTTAAGAATTCTTTATACAGGGTGTAAGTTATAGGTTTAAAAAACTATAAGGGCTTGCTCAGTAGACGAAACTGAACAACCTTACACAAGTTATTTTTTCAGGAAACAAAAACAAAATCGGCCTCTCCATACTAAATTATAAACTTGATTGGACAGTTTGTATGGAGGGGCCAATTATTTTTTTCCGCATGCAGAATATTTCAAAATGCAGAAAAATGCGTTCCGCGTACATATTCAAATACTTGTGTGAAATGGACACTGAGAGTTACGCGTGCGGAGCTAACCCGCATGCGTGATGAAATCCGCACGATATTAAAAACAAGTCTGGACGATAAGTGGTCGGCCGGACGGCGAACTACCCATTGCTCGTCAGAGGTACAATTGCCGTCAGGGATCTTGAGCGCTGGCTTCAAGTTGCGCAGAAGTCAAATATTCGGACTCTTTAGTGGTGCGAAGTGAGACGCGGGGCGGGGAGTATCAGTGATTGGCTCGCCGCGCTATCGCGTCATAGACGTCACTCCTGATTCGTTCCCTGCGTTGCTGCATATATCTAACAATGACGACGATTGGCTCGCCAATGTATGGAATGCGCAAAGCGATCCCCACTCTGACGCCCAGCGCTCAAGATCCGTTTCGGCAATTGTTCAAGCGTACAGTAGGATTTTCTTCCGTATACCGTTCATGGTTTAGATTACGTGATTAGCCTTTCAAGCTTCTCCAACTCTTGAGCTGCAGCGCTAAGGTTGAGGACCTACGTTTAATTCTAATGCAGGTAGTTATTAACTCCACAGTCATTATGTACAAGGTCGCAGTGTGCGTTTACTTATACTAACTTAGATTATAACTAGCTTTTGCCCGCAGCTTTGCCCCCGTACGTAAAATACCTATAGCCTCTCACTCAGGAATAAAGCAGCTTTCTATCGGTAAAAAAATTTGGCAATCGGACCATTACTTTCAGAGATTACCTGCTACAAAAAAAAAAGACGTGTGGTACTCGGGGACTGCCGCGGTAAAGCTATTGCATAGGTAGCATTTTTATCAACTTATGCAATTATAATTATTTATTTATTTTATTTATGCAGTATTTTTTTTTCCTTTGTTTTTTTTTTTTCTTTGATATTAATTGAAGTTACACTTTCACACATTGAATTGAATTTTGATTGATTGTTCACTCATTTGTTTTCTTATCGGTCACCACGCTCAAAAAACAAATGAGTGGGGGGTGTTAGGTTATTTTCGTTACGGAATTTCTGGATTCGGTCTCCACGCTCAAGGCCCGCGATAGAAGCTATGCAATAGCTTAAAACAAACTTTACGTCTTTATTATATTAGTGTAGAAGTGTAGAAGTAGATGATTGTCTGATCTATGTAAACTTATGTAGAGTTAGAATGTTTGGAGTCATATAATTCTTTTTTGACGACACTGCAGTTGGCGCTTGGTTGGTTAAGGCTTATAGTCCCTTGAACCATCGGGCCAAAATTATGTGGACGCACCTCTCGCACCCGCCTAGGCGGCAGTGCGCAAATCTGTGTATTTATTTGCGGCCAACAGCGCCCCGGAAAGCGCGCGGCTAACCTTTAAATCCATTTTCTTTGCGAAATGTTGATTGATTTACATATGCAATGTTCACTTTGAATAATATTTAACCACAAATTTTATGTGTAAAAATGTTTCTAAAGATCCAAGCCGTTTCGAAGGAGTAGGGAAAAGTTGCGAAATTGCAAATTTTTTTTTAGACAAAAGTATTAATAGCACGAAAAAATCAAATGTTGATAATGTTGTTCATGAATCTATAATAAACATTTATTTTGTTCAAACCTATTAACCTGGCCGTTACCGAGGAGTAGGCTTCAGAATGTCACTATTTTATGGCACTTTTCGGAAGCTTGAGCCTTAAATAAAATTACGATGATATGGAACCCTACTCCGACCCTCACTTGACTGACCTTTTTTAGTCAGCTAAGATGTAGAACGATTTTGATTAAATAGTACATTATAGATAGCTACCTACTCCTTAGGTGCATAGGTAACCACTTTAATTCTAAACCCGGAATACATAATTATTATCTAATAAAGCACAGTTTGACACACTTTTTTCCTATTTAAATACAGTCAGATAGACAGTATTAGATAACAATAAATCAGATATAAATAGATTTGAATAAAAAAGAAACCGTTTATTCTCGCCTGCTTTTCATTTATAGTAGGTATTGTTCTTTTTTAGGGTTCCGTATCCAAAGAGTAAAAAACTGGGCAAGTTCGAGTCGAATTGGCGCGCTGAGGGTTCCGTACAAACTACAATTTCCGAATGGAGTCTCGAAGATTTTTCCGGATTGCACAACAAATATACTTTTTATAAATTTATTTCTATATTTGTGTTATAAGAGCTTGCTTTAAGCTAAAGGAGACGTTCAATAAATGTATGGACCTTGGGCTAAAAATAATCAAAATACTGAACAGCAATCTGACTTATAAAGGCTAAAAGAGCGTAATTACCTTGATTTTTATATAATATGCTTTCTTTTATGGTATAACACATTGGTGTTCAAATTTCTTCAGAATAATAGCCCATTTTTGACCTCTTCTTTCAGGATTCTGGGTCAACGGGAAGTACCCAATGAATTTTGATTCTATTGAGAGCATCGAAATATACTTACGTTTTTTGCGACATAAACGGCCGTATCTTTTTTATTCGTTAACTTAGATATTTGATTTTTTTCACAGCTTCTAGAGACCGCAGACTTGAGTATATTGTTTCAATTTCAACTCGACACCGCATTCCCGAGATTAACAGAGCCTTGACAGACATGCGGACGGACGGACGGACAACAAAGTGATTCTTTATGGGCTCCGTTTTTTCCTTTTGAGGAACGGAACCCTAAAAACGGGACCTATTACTAAGACTCTACTGTCCGTATATCACAAGACTGTATCTCTTGAAACATGACAGTAAGACAGTTGAAATTTTCACAAATGAAATTATTTCTGTTGCCGCTTTAAATACAATTTTTTACTTATCCATATCCACAGCCAGTTTGGGGTGGGGCCGGCAAGACTCTTCTCCTAAGTCTGGAAAGAGCACAAAGAGCTGTGCTTAAAGTAATGACTAAGAAGCCTTATAGGTACTCAACCGAAAAACTATACGCAAATTGCAAAGTGCTAACAGTTCGACAGCTTTTTGTACTCAAGTCCATTTTGAGAAGACACCGTTCTGTCCCACGCCCCGATTCAGGCCGACGTCGCGGGATGCCTGTTTGTCCACGCATTTCCTGTAAGACTTCCTTTGCCAGAAAACAATTTAATAGTATAAGCATCAAATTGTACAACGACACACATAAGAAAGTTAATATCGCTGAACTAAACAGCCACAAACTTAAAGTCAGTCTAACTGACTGGCTCCAAAATAAAGATTATAAAAAAACTGAAGAGTTACTGACATACATCGCTTAACCCTCACATCTAAACACACGATACTCCTACCTGGATAGCACAATTTTCACTTACTCAAAACACATAATTATAAATAAACATCCAAATTTACAATCAACTACACACAACACCCACACTCACCCAACATTACAACATACTCACCCCACAACATATGGTCCACTCATGTAATAAATACATGTATATAAATTTTGTAACCATTTTTCTAAAGTACCCAGCGACTACGTTCACTTGCACCAATATTGTAAATCGTAACCATAGAGCCTCTCTCAACGACTGAACACTGCCGCCCAAAACACAAGCACTCGCTTAGTTTGGGAGACAGTACCAGTACCTACAGCACATTACATTTACTTGTGTGTAATTCTAAGTCACCTTGTGAACTGTTACTTTGCGACAATAAAGATTATTATTATTATTCCATTTATTTATTTTTTTAACATGTTACATTTATATTTTTAAATATTTCTTAAAAAACAATAAAAAAAAAAAAAACATTTAAAAATATAAAAAACAGTATCCCACCGGTATCGGGAACAGGGTCCAAGCTACCGATGGTTAGGGCTCCAAAGAAAGGAACCTCCTAACGATACGAGCCGTGTCCAGAAGAACTGCTTTCTGAATCAAGCCCTTGATCCAGTCGCCTAACGAGAGCCTCCTAAGGTGTTGATCGAGGCTCTTGGCAATTAAGCCATTGGCTGAAACGACTATCGGTACAATAATCGCTGAATCCACTTCCCACATGTCGACAACCTCGCGAGCCAAGTCAATATACTTGATTTGTTTATCTTTCTCGGCTTTCGCGAGGTTCTCGTCATGCGGAACGGATATGTCAACAATCATTGCACGCCTCTCGCTTCGGTCCACCACCACTATATCAGGCTTATTGGCTACAATAGTCCTGTCAGTGATGATGGACCGATCCCAGTACAACGTGATATCGCCACTATCGAGAACTGGGTCGGGCACTTACCTGTAGTATGGCACCTCCGATTGCACAAGAGAGTACTTCAGAGCAAGTTGCTGATGGATAATCCTGGCTACAAGGTTGTGTCTATGCAAGTATTCTCCGTTAGCTAGACGAGAACAACCAGAGATAATGTGGCGGATTGATTCACCCGGTCGGTGACATGCCCGACATATGTCAACCGTGCCGTCCTTCACAATAAATCTCCGGTAGTTATTCGTCATGATAACTTCGTCCATAATTGCACATACAAAACCTTCGGTTTCCCCAAAGAGGTCACCGACGCGCAGCCAGGCTACGGACGCTAGTTGGTCTACATCGGGCCCATGAAGGGCCCGGAAAAAGCGTCCGTGAAGTTCCTTACTCTGCCATACTTCCCTGCGTACGTTAGTGTCAAGCACTACAGGTTTGCGCCAGTTCTCGTTAGCCAAGGAGAGCGGGGTGAGTCCCTTGTCCACTGCTACTACATCACGATGCATACCCCCGTCGGCGGCTAGGAAGTATTCCCTGAGACTGCATACCTCGCGATTGTGCAGGGACTTAGCATTTAAAAAGCCTCGACCCCCACACTTCCGCGGGATATACAGTCTCATTACCGACGACCGAGGGTGATGCATTCGATATGCAGTCAGCAGTGTACGAACCCTCCTATCCAGGGCGTCAAGTTCCGTTTGAGTCCATTTGAGTACACCGAAAGCGTACATCAATACCGGCATGACCCAACCGTTGAAGGCACGCACCTTGTTTCCACCTGACAGAAGGCTGTTAAGTACCTTCTTCAGGCGGCCAAAGAAGCGCTCCCTCAACGATTGCTTCATGTCAGTGGCATTGATGCCTAACGCTTCCGACATACCCAAATACTTGTAGGTTTCGGTTGGAGAGAGGGATCTCAGGTGTATGGAATCTGAGAGTTGGATACCCACGGATTCCACAATCTCCCCTCGCTTTATATGCATGACCGCACATTTGTCCACACCAAACTCCATCCTGATGGCACTACTGAAGGTTTCCGTTACCTTCAGTAGCTCCATCAGTTGCAGATTGTTGGGGGCAAAGAGCTTCAAGTCATCCATATAAAGAAGGTGAGATATAACCTGACCACCTCTCTTCAACCGATAGCCTAGGCCTGAATTCTCCAGCAATGTGCTCAGAGGATTCAAAGCTAGGCAGAACCAAAGCGGACTCAAACTATCACCCTGGAATATACCTCGCTCGATCCTTACCGGTTCGCTGTTCCTCTGGATATTTCGACATCCTGGATAGCGAAGGACCGTCTTCCATTGCCTCATACATGACATCAGGAAGGTGCGAAGAGTTGCATCAACTTTATACAACTCCAGCACCCTCATGAGCCATGTATGAGGAACTGAGTCATAGGCCTTCTTATAGTCTATCCAACATGTCGACAGATCCTTTCGGGAACGCCGAACCTGTTGGCTAATGGCCATATCGATGAGGAGTAGCTCCTTCGTACCACGGGACCCATTCCTACATCCATTTTGAGAGGCAGACATGATAGCGTTATTATCAACATGGTGGTTAATCTTTGCTCTCAAAATGGATGTAAGAACCTTATAAACTGTCGGCAGACACGTGATCGGCCGATAGTTTTTGGGTTCCGCGGTGCTACCGGATTTGTGGAGCAGGTGGGTAACTCCTGTTGTAAGAAACTCGGGTAGCGAGCCAGACTCTAAGGCGGCCTGGTACTGAGATGCCAAACGAGCGTGCGACCTTTGCAACCACTTTATCCAAAAGTTGTGCAGTCCGTCCGGCCCTGGAGATTTCCAATTAGGCAATGGACGGACTGCACGGGCCACATCTTGGGGGCTGATTGTGATTGCCCCCATTTCTGTTACCGATTCGCACGCTCGTTCGACCTCTCGAGTCCAACCACCCTCAGTATGACTGACAGGCACCGACCAGATGTTGCGCCAGAACGAACACATGGCGTCATCATCCGGAGGACGCGTGTCAGTCACACCTTGGTCCGGTCGCTCCCAAGCCCTGTATACCCACCTTTCATTACTCCGGAATGTGCTATTCTGGATGTACCGTTCAACCCGCCGCTTATACCTTCGTATACGGTTTGCCCATGCATACACCTTCTGCTTCAGGAAGTCGATGCGCTCTGTGACACGGGACATATAGTCTCGGGGGCTGATGTCAGTCCCCGAAAACGCCCGCCTCACAAAGCGCATCACTCGTGGGCGAGTGTTACCCTCCCTGAAGCAGATTAGTTTGCCGATGAGTGCTCTGGCCCCACCAATACGACGCTCGATCCTATACTGCCAGGCCGGCACAGCTGGTTTTGGTCGTGTAGCTACGTCACTGTTTGGAAATTTGACGTGAGCTACACGACATGCCGCTACGGCCGCGCAGTACATGATCGAGTGTGTATCGGTGAGATCTTCGCAGTCATCAAAATAGTTTGACAACTGCGAATCCAGAGCAGCCACCAGCGCCTTATTCTTATTATGCATGGGCAAACGAGGTAAACGCGGCCTAAGCTCAAGCGGCATGTTGCGATACTCCCGAATTGCACACTCCAAAGCACTCCTCAGTTCATTATTGCACTGGGTACTTACGTTAGTGACCGTGTCAGTACTCACCTCGTCAGTGTGAAGGGATATGTGGCTGGACTGTGGTACCACAACTGGTACCACAGGTTGCGACGGAGGGGTAATGACACGGTTACTCATTTCCGTTCGGAGGCGATCAAGTACAGTATCGTCCAACATGTTATTACGTTGGATGACCCGCACCTGATCCGATAGTCGTTGTGCCGAAACGTTGACGGCTGGCTCAAGCACCTGAAACAAAGAGAGCATCCGAACACGGTACGCGGTCAGGTTGTTTCCTCCCTCTGTAGCCCCGTAGTATGCGCGCATGACGTTTTCATTAGTCGATTGCGTCCATCTCATGCGCGGCACACTTCCGCCGGCAGCTGGGACCCTATCAGAGACCGGTGGGCCTCGAGGTCCTAAGCACGCCGGCGGCCGGCGTCCTCCCCGACGACGCGCAGGTGGTGGTGTCGTCGGCGGCGAGTAGTACTCGTCGCTCGAGCTCGACGCAGCTGCCGCGGCCGGTGTCACAGCACTCACAGTGAGGCTAGGTTCCGGCGGCAGCGAGGCGGAGCTGAGCGACGAGGCCAGAGGTGGTGGGCGTGCACGTCGTGCGGCAGCTCTTGTCAACATAGTGGTTCTAGCATTGTTGTCGTTTTATTTCATCATCATTCCAGTACAAAATATTATTGTATGACATAAAATGTCATCTGTCTTTGGTCAATTTTATATTTTCTTTTCCTTTCATTTTTCGGCCTTTACTTGTTGAAGAGAAGTTTTGATTTGGTTTATTGCTTACTGTAGGGATATTGGAGTAAAAAATTGTGGGTTTGCGGTACCGAAAATTATTAATTTATAATAAAATTTGCTTGAACGACACACAACACTTTTGACATCCAGAGTTGCCAGCTTATTATCTTATTATTATTATTATTATTATATCTTCGAAGTTCATGATCACATCATAACAATATTTCAATGGGACTAACTTGGAAGCATAACCTTTCAATCAAAAAAAAATTTTCTAAATCGGTCCACAATTGACAGAGATATCGGTGAACATACATAAAAAAAAACATACATTCAGCCGAACATAGAACCTCCTCCTTTTCGAAGTCGGTTAAAAAAAGGTTATATGCTATAGGTATTAGTGTTATGATACTGAATCCTTTCAATCCTTCGTGTGCGAGTTCGACCTACACTTGGACGGGTTTTTTTTAATTATTTTCATTTTATTAAAATTGTACAATAATTCGAACTATGCAGATTTTGAACTTTTTGATTTCCAATATTTTCCGAGTGTGATGTGTAGGGATGTGAAATCAAAGAGCAAATGTGCTTAGTGTTGTGGTGACATACGGAAAATAGCTAAACACCGTAAGATTGGAAAATATCGATAAAAATCATAAACATTTTTTTCTAAATAAGACACTGATGTTGGAAAATATCTTAACATAGGATATGTTTTATCATAACCAAAAGTTTTTTTCTTAATAAGTACATAATATCGAGAAATTACAATCTAATAAATATTCATAACAATCATACGAAAAGTCTGTCATTTTCTGGTGACGTAGACATATAAAGGGTATTATATTTTTTGGTTCCTACGTAATATACTCGCTTCGGACTTGAACTTGTGGACAGCGTACATTCATATTATATTAGGCATTACATTTTCACACCAATTTTATAAAGTCGAAAGTTTCTGAGTGTGCTTGTATGTTTGTTACTTTGTTACAATTGAACGGCTGAACGAATTTCGATGAAACTTAGTATACAGGAGAATATTGTCTCCTTGAGATAATTTTCTACTATTATGTGGGCGAAGCCGCCGGCAGTAGTAGGCTATAAAGGGTTCGAATCTTAGAATCTAAGGTCCGCATTCCGTAGCCGGTCTAGCAGACTTTATAAATACATAGTTCTAAACGGAATAAATTGTTAGCTCAGGTATTTAACTCACTAGGCTAACAATATTAGTACTGTTACGCCATTAAACGTGAACCCGCCATATCTCCGAGAAAATAAAGAGTAGCACGTAATAATTAAAACGCATTGCTGTTCGAAAGGTCTAGAATGGCTGTACGTAGCCAGCCTTAGAAAAATCTCGAAACATCCACAAAGTACTTACAACTAGTGGGTAGGCATTTAGTTAGGTATTTATAGGAAATGGTACTCTCCGACGTTAACAATAGAGTCGAAATTCGCATGAAAGTGACTCTTATTACCACGGGTAATAAAAATGATTTATGACTTCGAGAAGCGATTCAATTGTTCTGGAATTCTGGATCGTTCGTGGGAAGTCGGTATCTAGAATTTTCTTGGCTCCGCATATAAATACGAGCCCCCGGCCGGAAGCGAGTCAGTTGTGATTTCGACTGCGATCAAGAGCGAACTACCCTAGTACTCGAAGTGATTTTACTCAACGACCTAAGCGATAGTGTAACGGTACTCTAGTGTTAATTGCGATTCGGATTATAGTTGACTGGACTAATTTGTTATTGTTTGTGGTGAATAAAGTTGTCTCTTAGTAAATCGGCATTTGATTACCCACGTACGTAACAACTGGTGTCAGAAGTGGGATGCCATTAACACCGAGAGACGACGAACAGCGACCACGAACAAGAAGGCAAATGGAGATGGACACTACGCGTCATCGTATGGAGGAGGAAGATCAGGCTGGTATGGTAGCAACAGAAGCTGCTGAGGCGCCAACAGGACCATCCTCGGAATTGAACCTCGCTGCGGTGTTGGCCGCCATGCAAGCTAGTATGGAAGCTGTCCGCCGCGACCAGGAAGCCGCTCGCCGCGACCAGGAAGCCGCTCGCCGCGAACAAGAGGCCAACCAGCGTAAGCTTCAGGACCTAATCGCAGCTAACCAGGAAGAAGCTCGCCGCGAACAGGAGGCTAAGCAGAACCTAATCCTCGATAAGATCGATCACGGCCTCGTCACGTTGGGCGAGAAGGTAAAGAATCTCACCTTAGAGGTCAAGGAGGTTTCCGCCCGAGCTGATAGCCTCGAAACAAGCCTGCTGGACATCAACAAAAAAATTATCAAGCTCGAAGCACGCGAACCCGTTGCTGTTGGCTCACCATCGCACACCCCCTGTGCATGCGCCGCAAAATTTGATGTGCCGCATTTTGATGGCACGTCTTCCTGGACGGCATTCAAATACCAATTCGAAACATTGGTTAAGATAAACCGCTGGGATGATGAGCAGTCTTTCGCTGCATTAACTTTGGCTCTACGAGGGGACGCCCTGCTGGTCCTAGAGAACCTCCCTGCGGACGGCAGGACATTGGAGCGTCTCATGGAGGGACTGGACACTCGTTACGGAGACAAACACCTCGAGCACGTTTTCCGCGCGCAGTTACGCGACAGAACGCAGAGGTCGAACGAGAGCCTCCAGCAGTGGGGAGTCGAGGTTGAACGGCTGGTCCGGCGTGCATACAGGTCGATGACACCAGAAACGGTGGAAGTTAATTTGGTGCAAGCATTCATCGACGGTCTACGGGATACAGAAGTAAGGGCTACGGTGCGACTCGGACACCACCAAACTCTGAAGAGTGCGATGGCACACGCTTTGGAAGTGGAAGCGGTACGAAAAGATTCTCGTACGCACAGAGTACGGGAAGAAGTGGTCTCGCCTTCAGTGCAACCACGTCACCGAGAAGTAGTGGCTTTTTCTCCAGCACAGTCCCGCTATATTCCAACGTGTTACGGGTGCAGAGAAAAAGGACACATTCGTACCGATTGTCCTAAGAAAAAGAGGGAAAGTGTGGACTCCGGAACTCAAGTCAACGAGGAGTCGTTAAACTACATGTCGCCAGGGCCGCGGGGCGGGTGCTGGCTGGTCAACTGAAGGCCCCAACCATCACCATCAATCAAGTACACAATGGAAAAGGGCATAACAATGCTGACGCCCTGTCAAGACGTCCATGTAATGAGGACTGCAGACACCGCCAGCAGAATGAAGCCCGAGAACACGTTAATTTAATTAGGGCTGACGGCAACTTCAAGAAGTCCCAGGAAAAAGATGACGATATTCGACCTATACTGGACTGGAAGCGTAGCGGAACTAGGCCCCAGTGGAGTGAAGTATCGTCACATAGTCCCGTCACAAAGAGCTACTGGGCACAGTGGGAGAGTTTAGTCCTAGAAAATGATGTGCTTTGTAGGAAATGGGAATCGAACGATGGCAAGGAGGTGACCACACAAGTGATAGTGCCACGGTGTGAAGTAGTTCCCCTGCTACAGGAAATACACGATGGTGCTTCTGGAGGACACCTGGGAATCAAGAAAACTCTACTGAAAGTGAGACAGCGGTATTACTGGCTCAATTGTAGAGATGACATAGAGCAATGGTGTCGGAAATGTACTGCGTGCGCATTTGTGAAAGGACCACAGACTAGAAGCAGGGGCAGGCTTCAGCTGTACAATGTGGGAGCCCCGTGGGAACGTATTGCCATTGACGTTGCTGGACCTTTTCCAGTTACAAATGACGGAAACAAGTACATAGTGGTGATCCAGGACTATTTCACAAAGTGGCCCGAAGTCTTCGCCATACCCAATCAGGAAGCGACGACAGTGGCGAAGAAGGTGGTCGAAGAAGTAGTATGTCGGTATGGCGCACCTTTGGAAATCCATTCCGATCAAGGCCGTAACTTCGAATCTGCGCTGTTCCAGGAAATGTGTACACTTCTGGGAATTTATAAGACACGCACAACACCTGCGCACCCTCAGTCGGACGGAATGGTGGAAAGATTTAACCAAACCCTGGAGAATCATCTGGCTAAGGTTGTCGATGACCATCAGAAGGACTGGGACCGGTATATTCCACTATTTCTGATGTCTTACCGATCGGCAGTGCATGATAGCACGGGACATACCCCATCAAGAGTGAATTTCGGCAGGGAGATGAGACTTCCAGTCGATGCCATAACTGGCGTGCCACCTGACAAGACTAAGCCAGTTACGGACTACGTAAGTGACCTTCAAGATCAATTGGACGAAGTGCATAAACGAGTTCGTGAGAATAGCATGAACGCCAGCGTAAAAATGAAAACTAGATACGACCGTAATGCCAATGCCAAGGGATTTGAGGAAGGTACACTGGTCTGGCTCCACAACCCGCTTCGACGGAAAGGGAAGTCGCCGAAACTCCAAGCTCGATGGGAGGGACCTTACACCGTGTTAAAAAGGATTAATGACGTGACCTACCGCATCAAGAAAGGGCTAAGAGGGAAACCCAAGGTTGTCCATGTGGATAGATTGGCGCCGTATCACGGATCTAATAATGCTCGGGACGAGCATGACTAAGAGGGGGGCACTGTTACGCCATTAAACGTGAACCCGCCATATCTCCGAGAAAATAAAGAGTAGCACGTAATAATTAAAACGCATTGCTGTTCGAAAGGTCTAGAATGGCTGTACGTAGCCAGCCTTAGAAAAATCTCGAAACATCCACAAAGTACTTACAACTAGTGGGTAGGCATTTAGTTAGGTATTTATAGGAAATGGTACTCTCCGACGTTAACAATAGAGTCGAAATTCGCATGAAAGTGACTCTTATTACCACGGGTAATAAAAATGATTTATGACTTCGAGAAGCGATTCAATTGTTCTGGAATTCTGGATCGTTCGTGGGAAGTCGGTATCTAGAATTTTCTTGGCTCCGCATATAAATACGAGCCCCCGGCCGGAAGCGAGTCAGTTGTGATTTCGACTGCGATCAAGAGCGAACTACCCTAGTACTCGAAGTGATTTTACTCAACGACCTAAGCGATAGTGTAACGGTACTCTAGTGTTAATTGCGATTCGGATTATAGTTGACTGGACTAATTTGTTATTGTTTGTGGTGAATAAAGTTGTCTCTTAGTAAATCGGCATTTGATTACCCACGTACGTAACAGTACATTATGATGTACCTAAGTGTGTAATGTTAGTGATTACAGTCAAGGCGGTATTTAGACCCGAGCCGTGGCGAGAGCCGAGAACGGTAATCATTAATTACTCACGTGTATCATACGACGGTTTTCAATACACTTGTGAAGAAAATAACAGTAAAACTACCTAGTAACTTTTTTTGTGACATGGCGGTAAAAATCTGTTTTCATGCAGAATTTTTTTTGTTTACCTCTAGGGGAAGACTAAGGTATTTTAATCATACTGCCTAGTCTTACGTTTCTGTTTTTTGCGTGAAAAGTTTTTACTATAATGTCTTTCGTAGTGACAATGGAATACGCATATAACATTTTCTAATGATTTTGTAGTATTTAATTTTATTTAATTAATACAGGCACTAAATTACACTCGAATAAATCAAGCCCAAAAACCGCGCGCACCTTAAAATGGCGGCCATAGACCACAAAAAAAAATTGAATGTACGATTTATTAACTAAATGTTTTTTTTTATTAAATAAATCGTTTGCACAAGTTAAAATGGTCACAATTGCATGAAATAAGTAATTATGACACTAATTTATGCCATTGAACGCAATAACTTATGATAAATGATAAATGATCTTTATTTTGCAAGTAGGTTTTATAAAAACACTTTTACACGTCAATTTTTTTTTTTTTCGTCTATTAATGCTAGATGAGGCCGGTGTTTCCTAGCTGACTACCCTGAGAAGAAACACCGAAACAAACTCAGGGGTCAAAGTCTCTTTTAAAGTCCATACAGCAAAACATGTAATGGTCAAATCATATGAGAACCATGTAGATTGAGCCAGAGATGGTCTTTTGAAGAAAGAACCACACAGTTCTAAGTGGACCTGTCCAGTCAGTGCAAGCATTTGTTGTGTTGTGTGTGTGTTGATATTTGTTGTGTGTGTTATGTGAAATTATTTCGTACTCAAAATTTATTTTGTGAACAAAGTGGTTGAACAAAAAGGTTTTGACTACATTATAGCACGAGTGCGTAATGCTAATCAAAATGTCACAGTTTGGTAACAAGCGCCTATAGATACCTAAGTGCAGTGCAATAAGAGTCACTTTCTGAGCAAGTGTATTGAAAAATAATTTATAATGTAAAAATGAATCGCAAAATGTGTTAGCGCAAATCTCGAGAACCGCTGAACCGATTTCGCTAATTCTTTTTTTTTGTGTTTGTTATTGTTAGAAGATTCATAAGGAAAAAAAAAGAAAAAAAAAACTGAAAATTAGGGTAGTGCAGGGCAGAGTAGTGTAGGGTAGAGTAGTGTAGGGTAGTGTAGGGTAGAGTAGGGTAGAGTAAGGTAGAGTAGGGTAAAATAGGGTAGACTAGGATAGAGAAGGGTAGATTAGGGTAGAGTAGGGTACAGGATAGGTAAAGTAGGGTAGAGTAGGGTAAAGTAGGTTAGAGTAGGGTAGAGTAGGGTAGAGTAGGTTAGAGTAGGGTAGAGTACGGCAGAATATTGTAGAATAGGATATAGTAGGGTGTTTAACAAAATGTGTTTCTGCGCCAAATACTAATCCTTTTTTAAACATCAGTTATCTGCCGGTGAAATCAAAATTGGTCCTGTCATTTTGGTGATTAGCCGAAATAGATAGACAAATGGACAATAAAAAAAAAATGTTTTGGTTCTTATACGTATGTAAATGTATAATTAAATTTTTAAAAATTTAAAAAGATTTTCCAAATTAAACGGCTAATTTGGAAAATCTAAATCGGAAAATAGGTCAATTTGGATGAAAAATAGGTCAATTTGGATGAAATTTTGTTGTGTGTTTTGAGTGGTTCACTGGATGGTTTCATAATACAATTGAACCTCTTCTCAATTTTTTTATTCTGGCGAAAATCTAGCACAAGGATAGGACAACGTCTGTCGGAAGTCAGGACCGCTAGTATGTAGATAAACATTGTTTATCGAAACATAAATATGCATTTAGTAAAAACATGCATTTCGAAATTACTAACAGACGTGACTTCAATTTTATTTAATTTATGTATGAATGGTGTATGTTTTGTATGGAGTGTAAGAGAGAATAAGTTAGTTCTATTGTAGCCTAAAGTTGAAGACAGAAAAGATAATTTTGTAGGAATCTTTGTCTAATTGCGGGAAGTTAGGCACGTATGCACTAAATACTCTAGTTTCCCTATTTATATTTATTTTCAACTGTTGCTTATTAAGTTATTAAATCTACACTAATATTATAAAGAGGTAAAGTTTGTTTTTTATTTGTACTTAAGAGATAATCTCTGAAAGTACTGGTCCGATACCTTAGGTCCGAATGCGAATTTTTTTTTCACCTATAGAAAGCTGCTTTATTTCTGAGTGACATATGCTATATTGTATGTATGCGAGCGAAGCCGCGGGCAAAAGATAGTTTTAAATAAAAAATAATAATAATAATAAATATACTCACCTAACGATGCTGCTAAGTATTGGCGCCATTTTATTTTCAAATGATCTTTCAAAGTATCGAACATGCTACACCAAAATTTTTAAATTAAGAACAACCTCCACACTATCCCTCTTCGGGATAGTTAAGAAAATATTCACTTTTTAAATCACGACCAGAGACAATTTTATTTGTTTTATTGAATTAAATGGGCAAAGGCGTCTTAACAGCCAGCCATATCGATTAATTGTGATATACCGATACCTGTACGCGCGAATTCCCTTCACATTTTTTCTAAGTTAAAAAAGAGTATCGAAGTTAATTGTCTTTTAATCCAGTGATAGTGAGATTGCAATGGTTTTTATAAGGTCAAGATGAAGGCCGGTCCTCATGAAAGAGTGACACTGCTTTAGAAAGTGTTTTATTTAACCTTTTGTTACGGTTTAGGAATGACGTTAGATACATGAAAAAAACCTTCGCATCATTACTCGTGAAAAAATATAAGGCCCGTTTTGACATTTGAGAAAGACCCTAGAATGTAACATTGAACGAAACTGAAAGAAACAATAAAATAATAATTAATTACACAAAGCGTTTTAAAAAAAAATACATTCTTGGCGCGTTAAATATTATGATGGCATATATTTATATTGTGAGTATTCTTTTTTATTTGTTTTCACAAATGTCAAAATGGGCCTTTTAGTTTTTTTACAACTTTTTTTTATACCAGCTTTTGCCCGCGGCTTCGCTCCCGCTCTACCCTACTCCACCCTACTATACCTTACTCTACCCTATTATACCCTACTCTGCCTTACTATTCGTATACCCTACTCTAACCCACTCTAACCTACAATACCCTACTCTACCCTATTCTACCCTACTCTACCCTACTCTACTCTACACTACCCTAATTTTTATTTTTTTCCATAACAACCTTCTCCTCACAAAAACCAACACAACAAAAAAATAATTATCGAAATCGGTTCAGCTGTTCTCGAGATTTACGCTAAGCAACACATTTAGCGATTCATTTTTATATTATAGATAAAAATCTCGTGTCACAATGTTTGTTATCGAATTCCTTCAAAACGGCTTGACCGATTTTCATGTTTTTTTTTTGTGTATATTTGGTATGTCTGAGAACAGGTTTCATTCTTTTTCTTTGATAATTCATATTGCGGAACAACGATCTCCGGGTCAGCTAATAACCCTATGTAGAGATCGATAAAACTATAATTTTCAACCGACTTAAAAAAGGTGGAGGTTCTCAATATAAATTCGGTTGTATGTATTTTTTTTTCATGTGGGCTACCTCAGAACAGAACCCTGTCGTTTATTTATGGACCCATTTGCATTTATTTTTGTGCTTAAAAGAATATGCTTCCCGATTGGTTCTGTTTTTTTTTTAAATCTAATTATGATGATGGGATCTGTGAGGTATTGAGGGAACTCTTCAAATATTATAGGTAACCACATAGTGTCAATCACCATATGGTGATTTTGGTATTTTCAACGAGAACTCAAGCAATTACAGTCAAAAAGTAACATTTGATGAAGTACTGGAACTGATGAAGAAGACCAGTAGCCCGATTCACGTAATGAAAACCGTAACGATATCGTAGCGATTTAGTCGTTTAGACCATTTCCGTATTCACATCCATCAATCGAGTTTGAACGACACCGATTTAAAAAAAAATCTGTATTACATTATCCTGGTAGAATACTTATTAATGTAACTGGAAATAAGTCGATAGATCGTGAATACCGCTTTTGGATAGGACTTCGATCGAACGACTATAAAACTTCAACGATATTTTGCTTGTTTGATTTTACGTGAATCAGGCTACAGAAACGGCTAACGGAAGTACACACTCAGATGACAATATGAAAATGGTGACATCGAACTAATGATGATGATGAAGCAGGCATCGGAACTTCGTAATTAATTATTGTATCCTAGCCGTGTTTGGGCTTATTAGAATTGTCATGAAATTCGCTTAGGTTACGGTAATATTAAAATAAAACAATGTAGGTATCCTAGTGGCTAGCAGTGTTTGGGGTAATTGCAATTGTGATGAGATGTAACAAGCACTCGGGTTTTATAGCCTGAGTACTCTCTCTCTATCACTCAATGGTTTGCTGGAAGAAAACTCAACTTTGAGTTAAGCTCGCAGTACATGAACTCTGATATCCACATATTTTGTAAATTATCATGGTGTACAGTAAAATATTAAAGAATAGTCAAATATCACAAGGTTTCTAAAATATTGAAGAAGGTGTCTGTGTGTCCTGATCATATTTTTATATTTCTATGGTCCTGATAGACTAGGGGTCTTTAAGTCAGTATGAGTTAAAATGTTACTTTTAGGCAAGCGTGCTCCATCGTCGACCACTACTTACCAGCAGTAATAATAAAAACAAAAGTACTAATATTTCTACTGAATTAGCAGTGTAAATAAGTAGCGGTAACAGAAATAACTTGAAAAGCTAAGTACCTAATCACAAGATTGCCTATTGTAAATCGTCTCAATTCTTTAATACGCACAACAGCAGGAAACCTAATCAACTTGGACAAAAAACAAACAAAACAATTATAGAAATCAGCAGACCTTATCTATTTGATCGTTACTATTATGAAGCAATGCTGTGGTAAATGCAACTTTAACACTCATTCATAGAGTGAAATTTAGATTGATTCGATTTTAAGGGGTAAGTAGATAATATTCAAGATCAAGGATAATTTGATGTTGTTGCTGGTTATGTAATTGGTGAATGAGAATTTACTTTTAGAATGGAAAGATTTATTAGTAAACTAGCTAACCAGCGAATTTCGTACAGCCTAACAGTCAATGAATGTAGTATATCTTTCGATATAGTCAACCGATTGCGATGAAATAAAGCCTAAGTAATATCAAGTAGTTTGTACGCAACGTCGACTATTACCTACAGGTCATTGAACTCGCTCAGCTGACGTTTTCTTAAAGAAATTAATTTCGTACATGCGTTAATTAATAGGAGTTTTGAAAAAAAGGTACTTTATTTTTTAATTTTATCTTTACAAATCGATAGTGTTTCATGTACCGGATCGACCCTCCACGGGATTAAAACGATTAAAATTTAACGATGTATAGAGTGTATATCTCCATCCCTCTTTCTAGCGAGGAGGAACAATTTATTTTTCTTGAAATTAAGGATAGGTTTGCAAATATCTCGTAGTAAAAGTGTTGGCACATCTATTTTGGTTTTTAATTTGTTTTGTGTGTGACAGTTTGGTATATTTTTAAGAATTTCAAAAACTTTAAGGGCCTTTTTTGGTGTTTCCTAAGGACTCTACTCTTAACACGTCTTTGTAAGGTTCCTGATACGGTTATGTCTGATTCGGTGGGAAGAAACATCCTGGTTTCACCGTTGTGCGGATCGCCCGGAGGATATGTGGAACATATGGTGGAAGACTGTCCCGCTGAGACACCCGGGTTTCACCATTGTGCGGTTCACTCGGAGGATATGGTGGAGGACTGTCCCGCCTGTGTCGAGCACCACCGTGTCCTTGTGAAGGCAATCGGCGGCGGTGAACTCACGTGTCTGTACCAGGTGGTGGAAAAAAATGCCTGCAAGTCAAGGCTAGTTACACAAATGGAGCTAACTCAGATTTTTGTATTGGGACTAGCACCTTGGCCTTTAGAAAAAGTTCCATTCAATTAGCGATTACAATTGTCTAATTGTTTAGGATTACTACGTAACATTTTAGTACGTAACGCTTGTCAAATGTTTCAAGCGTCTGAATACAGTGCGGAAGTTATAAATTGGTAACCCTGAGCTCTTTTCATCATTTTAGCCAGAAGACGACGTCTACTGTTGGACATATGTAGGTCTCATCGAAGTGTCGCCACAACTAACGGTCTTCTACGTTTCGCATCCGTCTGATTCCAATGGCTCCTGTCATCGGCCTATCTTGGGAGGCCTTCCAACGCTATCTTCAGGGGCGCTGTCACCACTTCAGAACCTTTCGGCCACATTGACCATCTGTTCTGCGAGCAATGTGCCCTGCCCCCTACCACAAAATCTAGCTATTCTTCGGGCTATGTCGGCAACCTTGGTTTTCCTGCGACTGTCTTCATTCTTAATGCAATCACGCAAGGAACCTCAAAGCAAGGCTGTTCCATTGCCCTTTCATTATACCATAATATTAGGTAGATCCTATACTCTGAGCTCTAATGTAACGTTTATTGTGTGGGTGTGATGTGGGAATGGAAGGGAGACAAAAGAAAAGATGGACGGAATTGAGTGAGGGCCGTGAAAGAAAATGGAGTCGGTGATAGCATGGTGGTCTCGTGGTTGACAGAACAGAGTGAAAGAAATAAATGTGTTGCGCCGACCTCAAGTAACATAAGAAAAGGTCGGAAGATGATTCTACATAATTGGATGGTGATAAACTGTATTGCTATTGCTCAAGTTAAGCCACACCGACTTAATTATTTATTTATTTATGTACACACAAACATTTAAAATCGAAAAGAACAAATAAGAATAAAAGAGTACAAAGGACCTGCTTATTTCTAACGAAATTTCTTCCAGCAGACCTGCGACAGGACAGTTAGATAAGATATGTAGACACAGTGTGTATAAATTAAAAAAAAAAAAAAAAAACAAACAAAATATATAATTAAATAGACTATATTATTTAAATTAAATCTTAATTAAATCTTAATTTTGAGAAAGAAGATTAAAATGAGACTGAGACAATTAAATTGTTTAAAAAATATCTACCCAGTGGCTTATTTCTTTTTTATGATGGATTAAAAGTAAATATGTTAAATTATTATGGGAAAAAGAATTGCTAAAATGTTTTAAATATGGATTACGCTTTATTATTTGAAACATGAAATAAATAGTACAAGAAGGTATGTCAAGTGCTCTAAATAAACTAAACTCCAACCGCTATAAATTTTACTTAAAAATTTAACAAACGATGATACGGGGGTCTAAATTTTGTATGCAGAAACCTATTTTGACGCGGGCGAAGCCGCTGGCAGAAGCTAGTGTATAATATATTCTTAATCGGGTGGGAAGTAAAAGAACAGTAAAAGTTGGGTGTAAAATATATGCCCGATGATATAGATCAAATAAAACGTTTGCTCGTAATGTTATAATTTCCAATTAAGTATCATATTGTTAATTGTGTTAAAAACCAATATTGTGATCTGACTGACTTCATCTTGTTACTGTAAATGCAATTAACGTAAGAAACCAGTTTGATATGAATAATGTTTATTAAATCTGGATAATTGAGTCACGTTTATGACTACCTTAGCCAGTGGCGTAGCTTGATGACAAATGGACCTGGGGCAAAAAAAAAAAACTGGAGATCTTTTTACAAGTTTTTTCACCTGTCCCGATATTTGTTATTATGTTCCTAATCAAATCTTGAAAGTTAAATTTGATCATGCATGTGTAAATCAGATGACAATGTAAAATTATTATGACATGGAGCTGATCTGACGATGGAAGCGGAAGGTGGCCATAGGAGCTCGGTAGTTAAACGACACAACCCCATCGTGTTTGGGCTTGCATGATTCGTCTTGACGAGTATCTTCTATAATATAAAAATGAATCGCAAAATGTGTTGGTAAGCGCATAACTCAACAACGCCTGGACCGATTTCGCTAAATTTTTTTTGTTGTGTTCGTTATTATGAGGAGAAGGTTCTTATGGAAAAAAAAATGAAAATTAGGGTAGTGTAGGGTAGTGTAGGGTAGAGTAGCTCCTGTTCTGGGTGGAGCGGTGGAGAAGTGTCTAACTTTTACTATTGAACTAAAACGAGTTGCCATAGAGTATTGTTGCAAAACCTTTTTTATTTTATTCAGATTTATTTGGTTTTGGAAGGTTTGAACATTTTTCGTTGGTTCAATAAGAGGATAGTTAATCAGGTTTCTGGGCCCTCCCCAAGCCTGGGGGCCCCAGGGTACTGCCCCGTCTAGCCTTTTGATAACTACGCCAGGGACCTTAGCTGTGGGTAGAGTCTAGTGCTGTTGATTTAGAGCTCGCTAATGAAATCTAGACTAGAACTGAACTTATGTTAGCCAATCCATTTTTTATCATGTCTTCAGCTCTTGTCTTTTTTTCTGGCTGGGAAACCATCAAATAACTTATCCCGCTACAATTTGTCATTCAAGATGGTAGGTATAGGTACCATCAAAGACACTTCCGCCTGAACAGTGCTAAGTTATTTTTTGCTTGCACTCGAAACAAAAACTTCAAATGGTTTGGTTTGGCACCGCGCCGCAGGATTTAAGCGAAATTTTTATAAGTGATCAGGCAGAAATTACCGATGGTACCCTCCCACTAGTGCTGCGGAATGTCTAAAAGAGTTACCGTGGCTCTGGCGTACACTTAGAACAACTAAAGGAACATGGGTGGGATATAGTTAGTAAAGGTCTGACCCTCCCTCTCGCTCCACCCAGAGCAGGAACATTTAATTGATGATGATTTACCACGTCAAAAAGAAAATACATTCCAAGTTAAATAGAAACTTGTCAGAATACGGTAGACCATGTCTTGAATTAGGACATAGGACTTTTATCCAGAGAGTATACTGCCTTGGAATAATTTCCAACTTTCACGGAGTTTGTCCACTTCCACGGCCGCTGGCAGAGGTTACCAGAGGCCTTACCACGAGCTCTTAGTACAATTACCGGAATGGATCTTGAGCGCTCGGCGTCAGAGTGGGGATCGCTTTGCGCATTCCATACATTGGCGAGCCAATGGTCTTCGTTGTTAGATACATGCAGCAACGCAGGGAATGAATCAGGAGTGACATCTATGACACGATGGCGCGGCGAGCCAATCACTGACACTCCCCGCCCCCGCGTCTCACTTCGCACCACTAAAGAGACCGAATATTTGACTTCTGCGCAACTTGAAGCCAGCGCTCAAGATCCGTGGCGGCAATTGTACGATCCATTTGAAGACCTAAACTGAACTGTTAAAGGGATGGAGTTATATAGGATGTATAGTTCCATCCCTCTTTGACATTTTAACACATCATGGTAAGGTAACAATAATTAGTAAAAAAAAAATATATACTCAAGTCATCATAATCATCAAATTAACGCTCTCCTGGGCCTTGTGTCTGTTATTACAATAGTGTCAGAATGGTCTATCATTGATTACAAAATTGTAGATTTTGACAAGTTTGGTAATCTACTAATATAATGGCTTCATTATGACTTTCGAATGGTCAACCACTGACACTCCATTGAAGGAATTGGCTTTTAGTGGTAATCTCGTACACATTAACAAATGAATGTCTGACGTATGCGGCAATCTACCAAAATTTTGACAGTTCCTTTGATCAGTAACCTACCATTACAACGTCATTGTGCAGTCTGTTACTGCTTTTAATATGCTCGATATTGTCATTCTACTACAACTCTATTATGAGACCATTGGTCGATCAACGATCGATCATTATGAATTAGCAGATTACGAACTTTTAGCAAAATGAGAATGGGATCGTGTTGGAATGACGAATTTATAAAAATAATAGACTTGGGGCCCTGAACTCAAACATAGGACTTGATGTGTTTGCGGATGAATGGAAGATGATAATATTAGAATGTTTGAATTTTTGTGAGAAAAATGCATGACTGAGTTAAAAATTAGGTATAAGTTTAAATAGTGTAATTGGCTTAGGCCGTTCTATTTAAAATAAATAAATAAATTGAAATAAATCATGTCCCATCACTAAACGCAATTCACACATAATCGAGAATACCGAGATCAAGTATAATTTGCACCTGGACATGATTTATGCAAATTAAACAGCATTGTTATCGTCTATTTAAATACAGCCTTTATGAGTAGCGTTAATAATCCATAAGAAATCAATTGATAAAGGATCTGCTGCGAAGATCAAACCATGACCTATGTATCACAAGGAAGATGTCTATTGATAAATATTATTATTTTATTTATTTTCTGGTAAACAGGACTTATTTAAAAAAATATAGAATCTGTTCCAACTGCTAAGCAAGTGATTAGCAATCTCTTGATTCAAATTTTCGAAAATTTGAATTTAGAATTTAACTGAATACTAAATTCAAATTTTTGAAAATTCAATCAAATCAGTAAACTCTATTCATAGTTAATTAAATCAACACCAAAAGACACACGTGTCTTCTTTTAAACGCATTCCACTCATGAAACATCGGTCATATCCATGTGTTATGATTCAGACATATCTTCATGAGTCAGTTTTACTAATATTCAAGCTAAAGGAAACTAGCTACAGAGTAGAATTTTCTGAGCAGAATAATATTAATAAATAATTGATAAAATCCAGACCGCTTAGCGTGTCTAGGACATAATGTCGCGGCATTTTCTTAATAAATGTTTGTCAAAAATTAACAAATCCGTTCTTAGAACTTGATCAGTGGCTCCGATATCTACGACAAAGCCGGGTGATGTAAACTGAGCCCAATTAGTCGCGGTCGTTTGTTGAGCCTGCAGCGCAGCGCGCGAAATTCTGGGGAAAGCTACCATTTTTGACCGATTTTAAAAATGGAAGTTCTCAATTCGTCGGAATATATTTTTTTTGTGAATGATCTATGATTACTCATACGCGCGTTGACAGATTTGGATATTTGGATAATTCTTTTTTTGTTTGAAACAAAAAAGAATTAACTAAATACACAAACGCAAAACAAATACAAAGATACATGCTTACTTTGCTGCTGTTAAGATCTGATGATGGGATCCTGAAGAAATCGAGAGAACTCTTAAAATTTTAGAGGAATTATAATGGATATTGTATAGGCACCTTACTTTACAGGGTGTAAGAGACAGGTCTCCACAAACTTTAACCTCTCGAATGCCATAATTAGAGACACAAAAAAAAGCCATTGTGTCAGTCAGTCAACGGGTTAAGGGCTTGCTCAGTAAACGAAATTGAACAACCTTCTCCAAGATTTCGTTTCAAACAGCCTTTCAGTGAGTGTGTATAGAAAGTTTCTATACACACTGTAGAACTTGCACAATATTCAGGTTTAGCCGAGGGGTCTAACACAACAAAAAATTTGTAAAATCTATACTAATAATATAATAACGAGGTAAAGTTTGTTTTTTTGTTTGTAGGAGGTAATCTCTGAAAATATTGGTTCGATTGCTAAAATTTTTTCACCGATAGAAAGCTGCTTTATTTTTGAGTGACATAGGCTATATGGACCTACGCGGGCGAAGCTGCTGGCAAAAGCTAATATGTATTAAAAAACTTTTTACGAAATGTAAACTTATTTTTCACTTTTTACTTTATTAGTGATTTTTCTATTGAAGTTTTGTTTAACTACTCGTAGCTTGATTATCATTTTCGAATATAGGTATAGGTATCTACCTTATTCATTTTTCGGAGACGCGCAACCGGCGCAACAATAACTATATATACTAAGTATCATTAAGTACCTACTTGGTAGTTCGGATTTTAGGTTTGAAGGTTTTACTTTTAACTTTTGTGATGTCTCAGCATATTATAGAGAGGGACTGCACTTATATACAGGAGAAAATAGCTAAATACACAGGAAATACACAATAGTGCCATCTACTCACTAGTAATTGAATGAATCTCGTAAATATCTAAAGGCACGCGTGTGTCGCCAGTCTCGGCAGTTCTTACACCATCGATCGCTTGCTATGTCATGTTTGCTACAGATCGTTCGCAGATGTCGCTAAGAACGCACCGTTAACTGCCGTTTGGGCTCTAGCTACTAATACGTTTTCAGCAATCGTGCAAAATAATATGGATATTTAAACTTCTACTTTATTTATTACCTAACTAGCTGTGTTCGCGACTTCGTTCGCGTGGATTACAGGATAATGAATTTATTTTTTCTAAAATAAAAGTAGCCTAAGTTACTCCTTATTACATCAGCTACCTGCCAAAAAAAGTCCCGTCAGAATCGGTCCAGCCATTTCAGACATTAGCCGGGACAAACAGACAGACAAAAATTATAAAAAAAATATTTTGGTGTATGTACCGTATATATACTATATATTCATATGAATGTAGTAAAAAGCGGTTATTTCAAAATTACAAACAGGCACTCCAATTTTATTTATATGTATAAATGTGGGAAATCGTCAAATAAGGAAAAGTTATATTGTGTTGGACTTTTATTAGCTAAAACCTGCTATTTGTAGTCCAGGGTTGAGGTAACTCTTTCAAATAATCCAATCTCTTTTAGCAGAGAAGACAGCCAATGTTGACAGTCTATCGGTTAACATTGGCTGTCACTCAGTAGTCAGTGTCTCAGTGAAACAGAAGTATACACAGTAAACTGATTCAGTCAGTACAACCCGTGCGCATTAACATGGCACCTGGCTTGTAAACAGTTGCCACATTGAATACTGGAAAATAGTTTGTATTGTCACGTATTGTAAATTCGTAAAATAAGTAGTATGACATATGAGAAACTACTCAGCGCAAAATAAATTTTGATATTCATAAAATAAAATAAAATTCAATGCACTCAATATTTCAAACGTTATTCATCAGGTGCCATGTTAATGCGCACGGGTTGTAAGTATGACCTACTACCTACTACAAAAAACCGGTTAAGTACGAGTTCCACTCGCGCACCGAGGGTTCTGTAAGTGCAAACTTATCATTGTAAATAGTCCAATTTCCGAATCGAGTCTCGAAGATTATGGTAACGCAAATATAACAGTTTTCAGAATCTTTTTTTTGTGCTATGAGATTTTGTTTCGTGCCAAATTTCAGGATTCTAGGTCAACGGGAAGTACCTACCCTGTAGGTTTTGAGTTTCAAAATATGCGCCTAACCGGACCATAAACGGTTTTATCTTAAGATTACATTTACTTAAAAGTTTGATTTTTTTATTGTTATTTGGGGCAGCAGATCTATTTAATAATAATTTTAGTTTCAAACTCGTTCCTGAGAAAAGGGTCTTGACAGACGGATAGACGAACAATCACAACGAATGTGATCCTATTTAGGTTCAACTTTTGCCGACTTCAGCTAAAAATTTTAACCAATCAAGCTTTTATAAAATTATTCAACGAAGAGCTCCCGGAAGGACGTTGTACATTTTACCAATCTATCCATAAAGCGAAATATCACTCACTAATAATACACGAAATCTCAGAAACTATAACACCTACAAACTTAAAATTTGGCAGGCAGCTTCCTTATAAGGTGTAGACATCCGCTAAGAACTGATTTTCTGAAATTCACTCGTTAAGGGGATGAAACGCGGGTCCAAATTTTGTATGGAGAAACCGACTTTCACGCGGCCAAGGCCGCTGGCAGAAACTAGTATCGGATAAAAGAAAGCTTACGCAAATTAACCTTTCAATCGTGGAAATTGCAGACACAATAGAAAGACAATAGGTGCGCGGCGTTCGCTTGGGGTTTCATGAATTAAAAGCATAAAAGATTAATCAACACCCTATTACCAAAAGCATAGACAAAACGGATATCTTTTCAATCAAATCGAACGGATCACAAACGTTCGCAATCAAAACGTTGCTATAACGATTTCCGGAGTGTCTATGGTGAGTTATTTTTTTTGCCACCTCCAGCAAGCGAGATCGCTTCTTCCTAGTTTTGTTTTGTATCGGTAGCAAAGCCGTATGTTTTCGAAAAAACTGAACGCGATGTTGTGAGAGCATTCACTAATTGATGGCCCGGAGTTCGGATTCGTTGCGGTGTGTTCGTGTGAAGGCAGCGGATTAAAAAACACGGGCTAGGGGTGCGCCGAATGCAATTTGTGCAGTCGTGAAATATTTTTGTTCTTGTGCTTGTTTTTTGGATTGATATGACTAATCTAATGGTGGTGCGAATGTTTGCACTTAATTGAATTTTAAATTCACTGATTTTTCAACAGCTCGGTGATACAATCATTATTTCATCATATTCTTCACCAAGTTTTGACTTTTCAAGACTCTTGTAGTTACTTGCTGCTCAATTCGAAATCTGTCAAAATACAATGACCGTCCCTTCGTTCCGAATTGCGTCAAAAGCGATATTATCGCGAATCCGACCAACGCGCAACGAACGTCACAAATATTATAGTCAATGGCTCTTATATTTTATGACTATTAAATTTGGTCGGATTCTCGATATAATTGCTTTTGACGCAATTCAGAACGCAGGGTATAAGAACTGCTAAACTCGGCTATCAAAATAAAGTGGATTTCGTAAGTACATATCTAAAATACAAAAGACAATCAACATACCGATTTTCAACCAAAAGCAACCTAAACTGAGTTAAAATCGTTACTTAATTTAATCCAAATACGCAGGCATCCAATAAAAAAAGTTACCGAATGATAAATCGGATACCTACTTCGTTCCATCTTGAACACAAATTAATCGATTCGTTTTCACAACAATCGCGCATCTCTAGAAAAAATCGATGCGTCGGATCGATTTTCACGGCTGTCACCGGTCGATCTCTTGCCTGTCAACAGATGGCACTGCTTGGGAAACCAGAATCGAGTAGAATCGATCAATGACGCTCCCTGATTAGCTGGCTGATGATTTAAACATGTGGGATTGAGTCAATTTAAATGTATTATTGTGTTTTAATTAGATTTGGAGGGCTGTAACATGTGTAAACATGGAGTTATTTGGGTAGGGACGTGATGTAGATGTTGACGGTTTTGTAAAATGTTTATGGAGCCACAGGACAGTTTTGTTAAAGTTGCCAGTCACCACACTATTTTGTCGTTGAAAATCGTATTGTCATTGACGACGAAAATGTTATTTATTGACCGTTTAACGATAAGAACAATGTGGCAAATTAAACTGAAAAAACTGCCTTAGAAACTTATACAGCGAAGATTTACTGGGACAAAGTATTTTTAAATATTACATGAAGATGAAGAATTGAATTGTCTTTGAATAGCCATGGTAAAACAATAGAATATCTGCTTGAAACGCGATTTTTAAATTATGAGCTGCAAAAAATAGTGGTAAAAATATTCCCTGTGCTTATAAAAGGGATGCGGATATAACCCATTCTAATGCTTTTATAGTATTTAGTAGCAGATTTATCGAGTCAGGCTTGTCAGCAAACTTCGCTGAGGGAGTCCATACCTAAATTAAATTCTCTGCTTCATTTTCGGTAAAATTGAAAAGCTAGTAGATCTCGGTAGATTGAGCCTGTTTCAATGATTCCACATATTGTCTAGTTATGCAGATACTTTAGATGCGATACTACACCAATTTTACATACATGAAAATATCCATCAGGAATCAATTTGCAAATAAATAAATAAAGCCGAATGAACTTTGCTTGATAAAATCCCGCCAAAAAAAAAAAAAAAAATCTTTGTATTTGGCACCCACATTCCCATATATGCATGGCACATTTGAATTTCACTTTACTACTTTTTACATAATATACTTTTTTGTACAGGATACATTTCTTTAACAGGACACTAACTATTTTAAATCTAACAATCAATTCCTTAATACAAGTTCCCTTTAATAGATAGCTTTTTGATGTCCGGAAAACGAGAGTGTCGACGCGTCGACACAAGAATTATTCAACGTCTCGATGAAATACCAAAACAAATCATAGGTTAGTAATCAGTTAACCATGACACCTAATTTGTGTTCAATTTGAAATCTTAATAAGCCGTCAAAGCGCTCCAGAAATAGTTTACTAACTAATTATGTTCCGTTATAAGGGAGGCGGGCGACAATTGACAAATGTGTTTTGTGCGGTGCGATACATACAATTAGTTTAGGAATGTATCCGAACGCATCCGTACTCGATGACAGTTGGCTTACGTCAAGCTTTTTGGCGGGAAAATATACTTTTTGCACGTACAGTTTAGAGGTTATATTCCTTTAGTAATTACCTTTAAATTGAGTGTTTGCGTTTCGAGGGGGGCCTATTTGGAGAAGTCTTTGTCTGGTCGGGCGACGATAAATCATTTGGGGCCGTGACGCGTCTCGTTGGGTGTATGTGACAAATTACCTTCTCGATCCCGTGGGGAGCGGTTTGGTTTGATAACTATTTTGAAATAATATGAATATAGTAATTACATAAATTATTTTAATATTCTCGCTTTTGAAGTGATTGCTGAGAGTTGTGAGTCCGCACATTCATAGACTTACAAAAGCACGACTACTAGAACTTTGCGCCGATCCAGAGTCCTGAACTAAAGATGTCGAATTGAGTCTAATATAGACTGTATCTTAATGTTTATCCTGTTTTTTTTTTTTAATGCGGTGTACATTGATTGGCCTGTTGGTCTAGTGGTTAGTGAACCTGACTGCTATGCCGGAGGTCGTGGGTTCGATTCCCACCCAGGACAAATGTTTGTGTGATGAGCATAATCATTTGTTCTGTGTCTGGGTGTAATTTATCTATAATATGTACTTATGTATTTAGAAATATATAAGTATGTTTATCAGCTGTCTAGTACCCATAACACAAGCTCGTGTACATTTTTATTACTCGTACAATAAGTGCCATTACATTGTTTAATGAAATGAAACGAGGAAGGAGGTTGCATAGCTACGTATATTCAATAAGGCACAAAAGATAACTCGCATCAATCCAATTACATTTCAGATCGGCGGCGGAGACCTCTCGCGCCGGGCCCTGGTTGAGGCCATGGTCCGGAGCGAGGAGGAGTGGCAGGCGGTCGCCGACTTCTGCGAAGCAGTAATGCTCGCAAAGGAGGAGGCCGAACGCATCAGGCAACGGCGATATCGCCGCCGCCGCCGCCGCCGGGATTCTGATCCCGATTTCCGGCCACCGTAGGCGCGGGCTTGTGGACAGTGAGCAATGGGTAGCTTGCTGTCCGGCCGTCCGGTAACTGTCCGGACAAAGCCCAAGTCGTCGACGGCGCGCACTGTTCCCGCGCGCCTCAAGGAGTTGTCAGCAACAGCAGAGACCCAGCCGGGTCGAAGCCTACTGGGGCCAGGATTATCCGAAAGGGCGCTCGAGCCCCGGTATGAAGGCTAGAAGGAACGGGGTGGGTCTTTTAGTCAGTAAGAGTCTGACAATATCTCCCGCTCCGCCCAAGGGCGGGGGATATCAATGCATGATTTTTTCCGACCATAAAAAAAAAATACATTTCAGAAAGTTACGCGGTGCTTAACTATTTGATTTTATTTAATATTTAGTCTAAACAAATAAAATTACGAACTGAAGACTACAGTTAACAGTCTACAAACTCAAACGCCATCCCAATAATTTAGCAAACGGTAGCTATATACCATCTACCTGGTATTTTTATCTGTGCACTCAAAAAAAGAAAAAAGAAAAGCGCGGCAATCGCTATGGTCGCACAACATACGAGCGCGCGTGCGTTCCATTACTCAAACGCATCAAAGCCGAGCTAACAGAGCAATAACAATCCAATCCGGTTTCGGAACGCACATATTAATTCTAATTTATCCAAGGAACATTCAATTAGCTGAGGAAGACGCCGTTTGTAATTTAGTCCCCGGCTCTTGAAGAAAAGTTTGACGATGTCAAATTATTTGTTTGTTTGGTTCCGTAGGTATCTTATTTTTATGGTTCGCTCTCTCATTGTCTTTTTATTGTGTAGCTAATTACGATACTCGAAAGGTTAAAAGTATGCGATAATTAGTAGCTTTTCTGTATGAAGAGCACTATTCAACGCTATAAATACCTATATTTGAGACAGAGTGAACGTCTGCTTCTGTGCTAATAAAGACTGTGTTACAGAAACAGGCGCCTTCGGCTTTCTCCTTACAATTCATTCACAAAGCTGCACTTTGTAGAAGTTTTAACAGGCTTAAAACTTAATTTAATGTAGGGACACACTTACTAAAAACAAGGAAGTTTGCACTATATCTACACTAATATTATAAAGAGTTTACCTCTTTTGTTTGTTTTTATTTTTTATTTTTGTTTGTTTGAGGTAATCTCTGGAAATACTGTTCCGATTGCTAAAATTTTTTCATCGATAAAAAGCTGCTTTATTCCTGAGTGACATACGCTATATTTCATGTACGCGAGCGAAGCTGCGGGCCAAAACTAGTAATATTATAAAGAGGTAATGTTTGTAGGAGGTAATTTAATATCTGAAAGTACTGGTCCGCTTTCTAAAATTTTATTGCCGATACAAAGCTGCTTTATTCCTGAGTGACATAGGCTTTTATGTATACAGGCGAAGCTGCGGGCAAATGCTAGTCATTTATAAACAAAGAACAATTTCCGAAACCATTTATTTATTTATTTATTAAAACTTCATACAACATAAAGGTCCAAAGGCGGACTTAACCATTCACTACGGAACTCCAAAAACACAGCGTTGTCTTGAAACAGATTTGTTAAATACAAATTGGTTATTAAAATTCTTGGCGCACGTTACGCGTGACAAGACGATCACTGCCAGTATGGGAAGCTGCACCTCATTTACTTATATTTATTACTTTTTATTTCGCTACATTTATACTGTCATATTTCCGCGGCAGTTATTGCTGCTATTAGGTAGCCATATTGTTTTTTGATGATGGCCTTATTAAATTGAGATATTTTTAGTTTTGTTTTGGAAGACTTTTTTTGTTGGTACAGCAAGTGCGAAGAAATTTTGACGATGCAAATCGTTGGAAGGCCTCCTACAAAGTGGACCGACAACCTGGTGAATTTGGTGAAGTTGCGGGAATTCGATGAATGCGGGACGCACAGGATCGTTCATTGTGGTGACACTTGGCGGATGCCTATGTCCAACAGTGGACGCCTAGCGACTGAAATGATGATGATGATGAAATCGTAGCATTATGTATTTCTATCGCTTGTGCATATAACCCCGGAGCCTTGGTACTAAAGGCAAGAAGGAACAGAAGTGAGTTTTTAGTCAGTAAAAGTCTGGCGAGCCCTCCCGTTCCGACCAAGAGTCGGAGAAGTCATTGGATGATTTCCCACCTAAAACGCAAGAGAACCAAGGTCACCGGCATAGTCCGAAGAATTGCCAAACTTAAGTGGCAGTGGGCAGGGCACATTGCTCGCAGAACGGATGGTCGATGGTACCGAATGGTTAGTGGCGATCACGCACTGGAAAACGCAGCAATGGAAAGTCTCCCACAAGGTAACCGATGACCTGGTAAGAGTCGCGGGAATGCGGTGGATGCGAGACGTATAGGACCGTTCGTTGTGGCGGCATTTGGGTGAGGCCCATCTCCAGCTGTGGACGTCCTTCGCCTGAAATGATTATGATAATGAGTGTGTATGTTTTACTTAAGCCTATCCAAGGACTATCGTGTTTTCCAGTAATTGTGTTGTAGTCGATAGGCAGTCGCTCCATGTAAAACACAAGAATTCAGCCGCATCCGGCTAGACTGGAAGCCGAACCAAGTTGAAAAGACTAGGGAGATGAAGTGTGTGTATGTGTGTCACACTTACAAGCACAAACGGCTGAACGGATTTGTACTCGAATAGACCACGTCCTGGGATAACACATATTGATACCTGCAATAAGAATTAGTAAGGGACATATTTACATTTTAGTAAAAAAAACTCTTGCGTCAATTGTCGTAAGGTACCTTTTTAAAATTTTGTTAAAGATCCCTTACGTCAATTCTTATTACAAGTATCATACAGACCTATACATATATGTTACTTACCTATATCTTGGGCGGGATACGTACCTACTTTTTATAAGTACAATGAGTCAGGTCTCCGTAAACTTTAAGGGCTTGCTCAGTAGACGAAACTGAACAACCTACTTCAAAACTTTTTTTTTCCGGAAACGAAAAAAAAATCAGCCTCCATACAAACTGTCCAATCAAGTTCATAATTTTGTAAAGAGATTCCTATGTTATCAGTTAGTTTGCGGAAACCTGTCCCCTACATCCTGTATAGGTAGAGATGTGCCGTTGCCGGCAATATGGGAATATTGCTTTTTTTTATTGTTATAATATCGTTATCTCACCTGATGGAAAGCGACGATGCGGTCGACGATGGAACGCGACGATGCGGTCGACGATGGAACGCGCTTACCTAGAAGAAATCTATTCACTTTTGACGTAAAGGTCGAAGCCGCTGACAAAGATAGTGCTAATATAAAATGTAGATAAATGATTCTCTTTTCCAAAATCTGCAGGAGAGTAGGAAATCTCTTTCAATAATCACATTTCAAGCTTAAATAAAAATAGTTAAAAGTGCTTTAGAAAAAAATAAGTAAGAGTTTCTTTGAAATATTTTCAGTCGATCATGTACATTCACATAATTTACATCAAAACATGCTGTCATCACGTATATCTTGTTAGGTCATTCAGCTGAATCAACCGGATTGATATATCGTTCAAACGCTTTGAACACAAACAGTAGGATCAAAGCGTCAAAACAGAATGTAATCCACGACGAAATTATTGAGATTTAAAAGTTCTGTTCAACATCCCACACTTTGAAACTCACATTTTTCTATTTCTACTGTCTACGTAGTGTAGATAAACAAAAAAAAAAATTGGTAACGGAATTCAAAACAACTGTGTATAATGTGGTTACGACGCCATTAAAACAAATAAAACACATATCTTAGGTAATTAAATTATGTCTAAATATTCAACTGTTAATTAATTTGCCATTTTATTACTCCATTTACGTTAAGTATTTCTTGGCAAAACAAAAGCGGCTGGTTTAGATTTTTAGGGTTCTGTATCCAAAGCGTAAAATGGGACCCAGGGTTACTGTACATACGTCTATCTGTCTGTCCGTCTGTCACTAGGCTGTATCTCATGAACCGAGATAGTTAGACAGTTGAAAATTTCACAGATGATGTAGATATATCTGTTATCGCTATAACAACAATTACTAAAAACAGAATAAAATAAACATTTAAGGAGGCTCCCTTAAAAACAAACATGATTTTCTGCCGGTTTTTGCTACTGAAGGTAAGTACGAAACCTTTAGTGTGCGAGTTCGACTCGCTCTTGGCCGGTTTTTAATTTTATTTTTGCAAAATAATCATGAGCATTGAGATGTCATTATAATACCAACACAATAAAACTAACAGATAATACGTTTGCTTTCCACATTCTTTTCTAAAATACATGACATCAAAGATATTCAGATAAAATATACAAATTAATTCCCGTTTGTTTTGACAGAATTCGTTAACGAACACTTAAAAAATAAAGTATCGTAATGAATCCTGCTAGTATTTTAATTGGAGCAGAGGCGGGGCTCGGCGTCCATTTTTTTTCACGTAAAAAACTTTTTAATTAATATCTCCAGTGAAACGGACAGCTGTTTTACGGCGTCACTTGTTTATGGTACTAATGACGAACATTTTTAAATTCAGAATTTTCGCCTTCTCTGAAAATTGAAGATGGTAGACTATACTTTATACCACTCATTTTTAATTAGTACAAATACGTAAAGGGCTTATGTATTAAAAAAGGTCTTGTTATTATTTTAAGTAAAGTCTTAATAAATAATATACATAAATAGCGTTTTGTGTTCGGTGTTCGGTGAAAGAAAACATCGTGAGGAAAGCGGCACGTCCTAGAACCAAAAATTCGAAGACATGTTACATTCACTAACCCGCATTTGGCCCGCATGGTGGATTACGGCCCATTCCCTTTCCTAGAGAGGAGGCCAAAGTCCCAGCAATGGGAACATTAAAAAGGCTGATGATGATGATGATGATGATGATTATATCCCAAAATGTTACTCAACTCATGGAAATATTGTAAAGTCTGTCTAATAAGTCAACCGACTTGGGAATTTTGTATAATATTTAATAATTTAAAAAAAAATTCTTATTCGGTACTTTTTAGAAGGTTCTTCTGTTAGTAAACAATGATCTCTATCTCTTAACCAACCTTGATTATTGAACCCGTGTTGACCACATCAGATTTCATTAAATCCTAATAATTACCCAAGTCGTTTAACTTATTAGACAGACTCTATAGGCTATTGATTTATAAATGAATTAATGACGATCAAAATGGATTTTTAGATTTTCTAGTAGCAATTGTTATACTCGTAAATGATTGATTCCATTATGAATATGCCAATTATGACAAACTAGCTGTCCGCCCGCGACTTCATCCGCGTGTACTTCGGTTATCGCACTCTAAACGTGTTTTCCCGTAGGAATAAGATGTTTTTCCGGGATAAAAGGTAGCCTATGTTCTTTTCCATGTCAAAGGCTATATGCATGCCAAATTTCATCCAAATCCGTTCAGCCGTTTTTGCGTGATTAAGTAACAAACATCCACACTTTCACATTTATAATATTAGTTAGGATTATCGTCGACAATTTTGGTATTTCGTATTTTTTTTTTACTACAAAAATATGATCTGTAATGGGTACGAATAGAGCCCTATTTTTTGTTTTGACTTAGTACAGTAGATATGTGTACTGTACTGTAAAGGACCTCAATGCATGATAAACTTATATATTTTGATTTGATAATTGAATTGTATAAACTTGAATGATTGTGTATGTTTTAGTTGGGTTAGTAGTAGTAGTAAAAAATACAATAATATGCTTAAATGTTATTGTATCTTTTTTTTATATTCCACGCCCGGAGGACACGGTGGAGCACACAGTCGAGGTGTGCTCTGCTTGGGCGGAGCATTCCTCGTGGGGGCGATCGGCGGCGGAGACCTTTCGCGCCGCGCCTTGGTTCAGGCCATGGTTCGGAGCGAGGAGGAGTGGTAGGCGTTCGCAGGGTTCCTGGGTGGGAATCGAACCCACGATATCCGGCATAGCAGTCAGGGCCAATAACCAACAGGCCAGTCATTATTGTAACAGTGTATTGCATGATTAAGACCATCATCGGCCACATCATCGCTTATCATCAGGTGAGATGGTGGTTAAACGCGAGGCCATCAATAATAATAGGGATAAATAATAATAGATAAGGAACAATAAACTTATAATAAACGCAAAGAAAACGAATATCATGTTATTTAAAACGACAGCACGTAATAAAGATACCGGGACTATGGACATAGAACTAAATAAGGTTAAGGTTGAGCTTGTTAGGGAAGTTAAGTTTCTAGGGATATATATTGATGATTTGTTAAATTGGAAAAGAGAATTAGTAGCACTTGATTCTTCTATATCATCTGCGTGCTATGCACTAAGAACTCTCAGGGATGAAGTTAGTTTAGAAGCTCTGAAGTTGGTTTACTATGCGCTGATAGAGTCAAGGTTACGGTACAGCATACAGTTTTGGGGAAATAGCTACAATTATAATTTTCAAAGGGCGTTTATTCTTCAGAAAAGAGCAATTAGAACAATTGTCCGTATTCCTCAACAAGAAAGCTGTCGACCATATTTTAAAGAACTTGGCATCCTCACAGTACCTGGACTTTACATTTTGGTACTTTTATCCACCTTGAAAAAATATATTTTTCACTTTGAAACTCATGAGGATAGACTGGAAAGAGAAAAAAAACCGGCCAAGTGCGAGTCGGACTCGCCCATGAAGGGTTCCGTAGCAGCAAGTAACATAATATAAAAGTTCTTATAGTCATGTAACTTTGATCAATGTTTTAATAATAGTGTATTTTTTACATTTATGACGTGTTAAAAAAAAAACTACTTACTAGATATCGTTCAAACCAATTTTCGTTGGTAGTTTGTATGGTTATGTACATCATATATTTTTTTTAGGTTTATCAATCTCTTATTTTAGAAGTTAGAGGGGGGGGGACACACATTTTACCACTTTGGAAGTGTCTCTCGCGCAAACTATTCAGTTTAGATAAAAATGATATTAGAAACCTCAATATCATTTTTGAAGACCTATCCATAGATATCCCACACGTATGGGATTGATGAAAAAAAAATTTTGAGTTTCAGTTCTAAGTATGGGGACCCCCAAAATTTATTGCTCTTTTTTTACTTTTGTGTGAAAATCTTAATGCGGTTCACAGAATACATCTACTTACAAAGTTTCAACAGTATAGCTTTTATAGTTTCGGAACAAAGTGGCTGTGACATACGGACGGACAGACAGACAGACAGACAGACAGACAGACAGACATGACGAATCTATAAGGGTTCCGTTTTTTGCCATTTGGCTACGGAACCCTAAAAACTCGTAGAAAGGATTTAGATAACAAACTAATTCCATCACTAAACATTGTTAAACACAGTCCATTGTACCAGGCAGTTAAAATATTTAATAAGTTGCCTCTTGAATTAAAAAGCATATTGTATACTAGCTCGTTCAAAGCAAGGCTCAAGGCATTCCTGTTGGAGAAATGCCTCTACTCCCTAGACGAATTGTAAAATATATATTTTTTATTTTTTTTAATTTATGTTATTAATTTGGCTTTTTTTTTGTATGGACATTGTTATCATTTTTTTTTTTTTTTTATTACTATAATTATTAATTATTGACATTGTTATTATTAAATTATTCATTGACATTATTATTGCTAAATTATTAATTGACATTTCTTTTTTCTTTTTTTTTGTGTAAGAACTTTTTTTTTTGACATTTCATTATTATTAGTCATTACTGTTTATTGCTGTGTATTAGTTTCTAAGTTTAATATTCGTATACAATTAATTGTTCAAGAATAAATAAATCAAATCAATCAATAATAATCTATTCTATTCTTATCTCAACCTACATTCAGATAGGCTTGCGGATGGCGAGCAATGGGTAGCCTGCTGTCCAACCGTCCGATAACCGTCCGGACCGAGCCCAGGTCGTCGACGGCGCGTAGTGTTCCATGCGCGCCTCAAGGAGTTGTCAGCAACCAAAGGGGCCCGGCAGGGTCGTAGCCTACTGGGGCCATGGGTGATGCTAAAGAGATCCCCGGGGCCCAGGAACAATGACAAAGAAGGAACAGGAATGGGTTTTTAGTCAGTAAACGTCTGACACTATCTCCCGCTCCGCCCAAGAGCGGGGGATGTCATTAGATGATTTTCCCACCTAAAAAAAGAAACCTACATTCAGATACTCGTTAATTGTGGCTGACTTAGTAATTCAGAAGGCAGTGTGGATTTTTAGAGGCGAATAATGCTGTTAACAAGAAGTCTATTTAATTAGTAAAACAAAACTAAACACACAAGGTCTACTTGAGAACATTCCAGAACGTTTATCCACTTCAAAGACCAAACCAAACTTCATTACGATTTTATCCATTCGATAATAAGATTACAATCACTCTTAGGGTTACCATATCACAGAAGTCAAAATGTCCAAAAATCATGAAATCTCAAAGATTTTTAGACACTTCTCAGGTTTTCGCAAACTTAAGGATTTTTACAATTTTCAATAAAACACAACTTAGGTACAGTTAAAAGTTAAAAAAAATATATATATTAAAAATGAATCTTCTTTTGGTAAAGGCTCCTCCCCTCCCGCTTAGAGCGCGAAGTCCAACGCAGGAGCCAGATTCGCAGCATATAAAAATGTTTATATTACGACTTTTTAAAATTATTATGTACGTTTGAGTTAAAATTCTCAAACAGTAAAAATCTTCGATTTTTCCATGGAAACCAGGTCTTTTCTCCTGTCTTGATTTTTGCATCTGGTAACCCTAATCACACAACACTTTTTCATCAACAAATGAATACAATTAGTGATTTTAACCTCCATTAGAGGGACAGAATGCTCCTGCGGCGCTGTAAACTGTTCGCAGCATGATCTGGCACAGTGTCTCGACATAATGCTCTCCAGCTGCGCGCAAATCAAATAGTTACGAGTGTTGTTTGTTGGCGCTGTCGAGTGTTTGATCGTTTTCCAACTGCTGACACCGTGTTTTATTAGGTGGGTGATTGGGAATGTTTTGGAAGTGCGAAGTAGACATTGATAACGGACTCTTAACTATATTATTCTGAATCATTTTGTTATGCACTAGTGCATAGATTTACAGACACACATTGTTAGTTGTTTTTTTTTTTATAATCATCAGTGTCTACATGTTTTCACTACATTGTATGTATCTACGAGTGTGTATGTCAAATAAAATAGTTTTCTTTCTTACATGAACTGAACATCAAGATCAAACTGTCGACTACCTGCATGCGCAGAGTACTGGAGTTCTTTGGCCACGTTGCCAGTAAAATGGCCACAACCTTGAACAGCTCATCGTAACTTCCATGGTTGATGGCAAATGACCAAGACGCCGCAGCCCAAAGAGATGGGCGGTTCAGGTCCGCTCCACACTGGACACCCAATTGCACGTCGCACTTCATGATGCTAAGACACAGATGGCGACTAACTTCACGACCCTCAGTAATGAGGAACACGACTCGAGGAGGAGGAATTTTTGTTTATATTTGTTTTTCTTTGATTTGTATTTTGTTTGATGTAGAAGTTCAGTGGTCTACATCTAACATTCAGTACTTTCTATGTTAAAATTGAACTAGAAATTTTAGACACTTTAACATTGGTTAAGTGCAACTGGACTTTTGAATCCTGACTCTTCTCTTCTTTTGATCTCTGATCTTTCGCCTTTAATAATCTAAGAGATCGACCCGTACGGATGATATTATTTTAGCCGCGAGCAAAAACTTAAGCATGAAACATAACCACTAATCAGTCTTTAATGTTCCCACTGCTGGGATTCAGGCCTCATCTCATCAGCCCATTTCCTCTCCTAGAGACCATAAATTTTCTCCTACAAATAAGAATTAAGTAAATTGATTCCATCAACAAATAGCTGTCACTATTAACAAGCTTCGCGTCACCACGAAACGTGTGTTAAATATCGAAGCAGAAAATATTCAAAAAAGTGCTTTTTCAAAGAGGCTGTAATAGTGGGAGGCCAGCGTGGGTCAATTGTCCACACAATGGGCCCCGTCCACCCACCAATCATTCACAGACAGAATGCTACGAGATGGAATTTGACACTTTTTTGTTGAGATTTCGACATTTGTAAAGGGTGTGGTTATTTTTAAATTAAATTACGGAAGCTGTGGATTAAATGATGAGATATTTAACTTAATTGCTCTTTATTATTATCTTTTATGTAACTTTCTATAAATGTCTAAACTAATAAATATTATTACTTAGAAGATACAATCTACCCCCCATTTTATTTTAAGTTCTTGTAATCCATCTTAAGGTTTTCTGGTAGATATCGCTGTTAGCGATAAGATCGCCTAAATACAATATGGATGGTGGTCAAACGTAGGTAAGCCTATCAATAATAATAATAAAAAAAACAATAAAGTTTCTTCTATTCTATTATAAACAAGCTAAAACTAATATGTAATATTTACAAACGGGTAAAAAAAACTTATTGAGCTTAAATATTGATCGGGCCCAATTTCTTGTAGATCATAATAATACACTGATAAACATGTAATTTCCAATAAAAATATTGTACCTAAGTATATTATGACAGTAAATTAGAGATCTTTAATGTACAGTTTTATAATAATAGTGTGTACTTTCGTGCTAGCGAACAATGTTGAGGGTTCATTTATTGAGTGTGCAAGCCACATTCTGCATTTTTTTTTTATCGATGGTTAATAACAATGTTCAGGCAGGGGCCTTCTTAACATAGTCCCTGATGACCAGTCCATTTAAGCCTCCCAAACCATAGTCATATCTTCATCATCGCGAACCTAATTAAAATAAAAAAAAATAAAAAAGTCCATTTCCTCTAGGTAATCCTTGAGTTACCTTTTGCGTTCAAAGATCGTGGTGTTTCTTTCGAACAACACCGTAGTCCATATTTATTTATTTATTAAAACTTCATGTACCGAACATATAAGTACAAAGGCGGACTTAATGCCCTAGGCATTCCCTCCATATTCTCTTAATCTAACCTTGTACTATCACTTGCAAAAGTCCATAAGAATTCTTAAAACTTATTCGTTTGACGTTTAGTTTGACTTACGACCTTTTATTTTCAAGTTTCGCCAACAAATGATTGAAATTCACAATTTCATCAACTTATCATAAGTCAAGATGGCCCAGTGGTATAGGCACACAGATTGAAGCGCAAATCAGCGTGCCGCAAGTTCAAATCCCACGCAATTATTGACTTTTTGTAAGTTCTTACCCGATTGGAAGTTATGTATTTGCATTACATATATTAAATTATTCTTTAACTTGTTCACACATTTCTTAGAGTTAGAAAGGTAGATCACAAAAAAAAACTAAATAAAGAATTAGATTTCTGCGAGGTAGACACGAGTTTTAACTTAACCGAAATGAACTGTCGTTTGGTTGTAGTTGTTGGTTAGTGACGTGAGGTTGACAGTATTGTAATATTCGCAAAATGCAGGCTAATATTAGTATTGAAGTGAGGGCGACTATCATTGGGCTGCATAAAAGTGGTCTTAATAAAACACAAATATCTGAAGAAACCGGACTGAATGTGAGTATAATAGCTATTAATGAATTGTAACTTTATTACAAATTAATCTTCTAATTAAAACGTATGCCATTTATGAATCCATTCATCGTATCTTTATGAGGTTTAAAAGAGAAATACGTAAATCGTTGGGTTTATTGGATTGGTTATTGGATTAATAAATGCAGTTTTATTTTAAAATTATATTCAATAATTATGATTATTAACATTTTATATAATGAAAATGAAGTGAAGTAGGTATAGCTGCCTAATATATATATTTTTTTTATTTTAGAAAAATACTGTAAATCTTTGGCTAAAAAGATATGAGGAAGAAGGTAGCCTTGCTAGTCGAAAGAGAAGTGGGAGATCGAAGCTTATTAGCGAGGCGCAGCGACGACATATGGTGGACGTATACGAAACGAATGGTTTCGCACCAACGAGACATTTTGCGGAATTATATGACACCTCGATGGATACTGTTCGCCGTGCACTTCACGCTGAAGGCGTGCATCACAGAAAACCTGCTAAAAAGCCGTACTTGACAGAGAGGCACAAACAAGAACGATTACGTTTCGCACTAAATATTTAATGTTAACTAAACTAAATGGCCTACCATTTTATTTTAACATATCTGTGATTATTCGTTAACAAACACTGTATTATATTGTGTTTACTTTCGTTTAAAACAGCTATATCTTTTAACTTGTGCCATCGCCTCATCTTAAGAATGCAGTGAACTCGCTATCAATTTTGTTGACAATAATCATGAGTCTATTTCGTTTTTTATTCTTCTACCCGCACTGTTTTAACATAATACTATAGTTCAATTTATTTTTCTCATCTAATTGACGATTATCTTGTGAGAACTAAAGTTCTTTTAACAGAAATTGAGGTTTGGTTTCAATCTTCTTTTCGTCAAGAAAATGAACAATTAAGCTATGACCTCAATACATTCATTGTGACGTTACACAAAAATAAAATGATTACAAAGTCCAAATCATATATCACTTTTCAATAAATAACTGGATATAAACAATTACCTATATTTTATTTTATTAAAATTTGAATATCCGTTCATTGTTACGTTATTCATATTATGAATGGTCTAAGTGGGTATACTTCCAACAAACAATCTTAGGCGTAACATAGATAACGGTTACAAGATAACTTTTTGTCTAGGTAACAATTCGACGTCACAATTCTCATAAATGTTTAATTTGTAAATATAAAGAATAAACATTTTTATTAAACACGTCTTTTTATTTCCACCTTATAACATCGAAAAGATGTAACAACTAAATAATTGCAAATTACGAATGTGATTCTTCTTGTGGTTAATAGATCACATTCGTAATTTGCAACTATTTAGTGCAAAAAATGCAATAGTATTTTTCATAGAAATAAAAAAAAACAACTATATCAATATAGATTGGGAATTTTCAAAGTAAGAAATAACTGCAACGGACCGACCATGATTTGAACTCGGGTTACGTGATTTGCGAATCCAACACTTAGTTCACACGGCTACCAGCACATGACGTATTTGCACGAATTTTATCAATGCTACCATATAGCTCAGTGCGACGACAGTTCCTTAGTGTGTGTTATCTGTGGAATGTGGATACTCATACATGCGCACACATACGCACGGAAATATCGCGCTCGCTCGGTTCGTAGCAATGTAATCATTAGCGTTCCTATGGACTTTTGCGGCCTTACTGTACCTACTGAGTTTATATTTGCAGTAACGAAAAAGTTGTTTGATTAAACATACAAAAATAGATCCAAGAAGCGTATTTATAAAGAGCTCAAAAAACTCAAAGCATTAAATTTGAATAGATAATTTACAGGCACTTAGCAATTGTCAAGAAGACGGACTTCTTGGAAAGTTAGAAAGATCGAGCTAATTGTCGATTCTAAAGAGTAGATCTTCATGGAGAAGAACGTGCAAAAAACTCCATGGACACTATTTTGTCTACAACATCATCCCTTACTATCAGCTGATAAACCTTCTATGGGTCAAGCGCGAATCTCACAATTATTAAAAATAACCTAGTTATACCTACAGTTTAAAAACACACCTTGTACCCTTATCTCGTTTGATTGGAGTAGCGTATCGAAAGCTTCGAATCGTGCATGTCATTCGAAGCTCTAAATGGTAGATCGCTTGCTACGATTAGCCGTGTAAATACAAAATGGAACAAAACTGGCGACTCGGTGGCTAAGTTGAGATGCACTGTGGCTGGCGGTGTCGGCGCGCCGCCATCATGCGTTGTGGCTACCTAGTTGATGGTGATAATGATAGCTGCTGTTTGTACACACAAAATCATTGTATACCTTTATATCTTAGAAATTGATTACTTCATGATATGGCTAAATAAAAGTGGCCTGACCGTTTTATACGTTGAAGTTTGATGATATTTCAATCTTCATTTGGCCTACTTTCTTTAGACCTTTTATTATCATTGAAATCCTCACTAACACACCAATGACATGCACAATCGAGAGTTGACATATTATCATCAAATGTTAAGAGCTGGTTGTAGTCACTGAGTATTTTGAATGAACTCTGCCCAGGTCTTTGTCAATTTCGCGGCTTTGAAACAGCGGTTTTATTTATATATAAAAAAAAGCAATAACTATTCAAGGTTTTTGTTAATAAAAGGACATTTTAAAAAAACAAGCTTTATTAATTTTTGTATTTTTCAAATACTTCCGTGACGTAATCTCGTAAACATACAAGTTTGAAATCGTAAGTTGGGATCAGATTTGCTCTGTTTAGCTCGTTGTGGAATATTATTATACTTTTATAATTCTTCTGTACGTGTCTTTGTTACCTAACTCCTCCTAAAAAGCTCGACTAATTTGGATGAAACTTTAAGTGTATATTTGTGTGCGTCTCTATGCGCTTTGGTGGCGCTGCAATCGAATTCTCAATTTTTTTCTGACGAAAAACTAGCTTCGGACAGTCGACAACGTCTACTGTTGGGCCCGATAGTCCTTTATAAAATAAAGTCTGCCTTCATTGGTCTGTTCGCGAGAAACTCAAAAACTACTGAACGGATTTTTATTATGGTTATTAGATATAGTAGAGAAAAGCCGATAATTCCAAAAAAATTTGTGAAACCGTGTGAAGTCCGTTTTTTTTTATTATTTTATATTGGTTTATTATATTAAAATGGGTAGTATTTAAACGAGTGACTGTAAATTAAAATTTTAACTAACAAAAATAATTGTTTTGGGTTATAGAATTAATAACTGAGCGACTGACTGCGAGTGACGACAAATCAACAGAACAGCGACTTACAAACATCAATTTGAGTTACTTAAAATACAAAATGAGAAGCTTCATAATATTTGAGCGACCTAATATTTGTTTGAGAGTCAACGTTACGACCTGCATTATTTTCAATATTTGGAAAATTATTTATTTGTACTGAGCGGCATTTTATCTTAAATAAAGTGTTTCGAATGTCCTAAATATCTAAGTAGAGAGTATTGAATGTCCTAAATACCGATATTTATGTATTATATGTCACAAGGTAATTTGATAATCCGGATATTGCGAAAACCCGAATAATTAAAAGATGGTGAAATAAAATCTGCGAGCAACTTGGTCGTAGCGTTCGCCGGCCGCTGCCGCGGCACCGCTCGCTTCGCTCACTCGGCTCACGCGCGGTAGGTCACAGTTCTAACCTAACCTAACCTATTTCACCCAGTTCAAATGATGAATCTACCTGCGACTAGATAATTAGACAATGATGAAAACATTTGCTAGCGTAAATTCCTTATTTAAAACCTCATTTTTATTTCTAGTCGCTCACTTATTATTTTAGTCGCTCACATACTAATTTAATCGTTTAACTAGGATTTCAATAACCCACTTTTAGTAAGCTCGTTCTGGATTTTATTGTTAATCAATATTTGTTGTTAGTTTAGTTAATGTGTCGCTTACTCAAATTCATACCGCTCAAGTTATTAAAACAGTATCTCATCATCAGTCGCTAAGTTTTTTTTTTAGTCGCTCGTTTTATAATTCCCCTATTAAAATTACTCTGTGTTTTTATTACTCTAGATCATACAAATATTTATTGAATGTGGGAATCGAACCCATGACTTATAGCACAGCAGTCAATCGCTCAACAACTGCGCCAACAGGGTCTTTCAATGAGTGTATGTTTGGGACAAATCTTGCAAATGGATTTTGAAACAGTTAACCCTAACCGATTGAGCTGAAAGGAGACAATTTTTTTTGGGTCCACCAATAAACGGTAACGTATATTAATAAAATTACACATGAAAAAAGTGATCATCTTATTATAATTAACAGACCAAAAATTATACAGAAATCTAACCGGAATAATGAAATAATAGTAAAAAAGTGTTACGGCAAAAAATGCGTGTTTAGGAGCGTTTTTAGGTTTACTTTAACGTGAAAATAAAATGTTACTACAGTGCGCAACGGTAATGACGTTGGCTTTAAATACGTTTAAAGATATAATAATTAATTGGTACAGTGAACTTGTTTTTAATGCTGTTATTAACGCTTAACACAAATATCAAGTATAATAACGTACTTTGAAAATCACTGTGGAACGAAACGTAATTAATGGCCCGTTGCAGATGCTCTGTGGTCTAGTTTCAAACAGTTTGACTGTTTGACACTGATAGTCTGACAGACAACATCATCCCTTAGTTCCGAATTACGTCAAAAGCGATTATATCGCGAATCTGACTGAATTTAATAGCCACAAAATATAAGGATTATTGAGTACTGTTTGTGACGTTGCGCGTTGGTCGGATTCGCGACATAATCGCTTTTGACGCAATTCAGAACGCGGGGTAGGTATTATATAGTTTCAGAATATAAAGGTTTCTTCTGTTCTTTTCGTGTTTTGTTTATATTCGTGATTCGAAAGATTTTATGAAAATGGCATCTGTAGATACAATGCATAATCCACAAAGCCGTGATATCAATTTTGCAGCACGGTTTCAACGGAATGTGCGACGACAGTTACTGTCCGAGACAGCTGCAGACGTGCGCCAACTTGTGTGTATGTGGATTTCTCACGAGGTGAGCGTTGGCTGTTATACCTGCCATACACAGAGGAGTACCAACAATTACTATGTGTAATTACAAGCGTAATGATTTTAGTTCAAATAATTATCTTCTACGAGTCAGGATACAATTAAGGCACACAAGTAGGAAAACTTATTATATATATTTATATATTAGTTGACACCACCCCATCAATTACTAACACTAGAGCTGCTCTTGCTGGATACTGTTGTAATTGTTTAGTGGGCAGACGCACTGTTGGCTGCTGTGCACATGTGTATAGTGTGGTTTTTATCATCAGTAATAAATACTTCTTGTGACGTACCTATAATGTGTTTTTTTTTCTCCATATACATCACCTTAGGGCCGGCGCCCACTGCCGGCATGGCGCGGCATGACACGGCAGAGGATTTTATTACTAATCAAGTTATTTTGAATCTTATTTCAATGAGTCTAGAATTCATGTTACTTTATTTCCATACCACGATGCCAAGACGCGTCGCGGCATACTGCGGCATGCTGCGGCGCGCCATTGTATTTCGCGAGACGTAATGTGTCACTGTGTCAAGGAATTATGATGGCTAAGTTAGTTGAAATATGGTCGAAACTTGCGCAGCGATCATTTCGGTTAATGAGGTCCGGTCGATGCACGGGGGCAAGGGAAGGAAAAGACACACTTGCGCGCGCGTTTTTTTGCCTCTCACACTGACCGAACACGGCAAGAGATTAGCAAAACTGATTGATGCCGGAGTGGCTGGGCTTTTAGTACGATGCCATGGCATTCCGCGAGATGCCACGGCATGCCGTAGCGTGACCTGCCGTGCCATGCCGGCAGTGATGACCGACCCTTATTTTAGATTTACAGTCAATGGCCGGCAAAAGCCGCGCTATTTCGAAATATATCTTTCGAAACATATATTTCGATATACATCTAATCCATTTTCATGAATAAGTCTATCAAATCGTGTAAATCACATCAAAATCTGTCACGTAGTACAGACGTGACTTTGTTTTATACTATATATTATTGAACAGTGTACTATTTTGACTTAAAATACCAAGGACACCTATCCACTCATTAGACAATCGCTCTTGTGAGATTTTAGGTTATTATGAGAGTCATGTTTTGACTGTCGTATTTCACAGTATTCCGGTTAGTTATAGTTTTGCTAATATTACCACTGTAATCTAGAGATTATAAGGAATAAACTGACGTGCATTTCATTGATATACGCCACAATTTGTAGTGGGCCCAAACTACAAACAAAAAAATTGTCTCCTTTGGTACACCTATGTATCTTGGATGAATGCATTGCATTAAAATGGTACCATAGAGCTGGAACTACAAGCGCAACAAGATAACCCCATCGTGTTTGAACTCTTTGGGATGGTCTGAATGTGTACTATACATTGCGATTGCGCGATTTTAATATCTATATTTTTAATTTTTATTTTTGGTTTATTTACATTGTTTTTACATAATATTATCGACAAAAAACATGTAACAGAGATATGTGTAATGATTGAACGGAGTGTTCATGCAGTTTCTTGCACAATCTTCTTTCGCTTTAGAATAATTAGCATCATTTTTTTCTGACTGACTGACTTTTTGACATTTCAAAAGTGCCTGTAAATTGTTTATTTGAAATAAAATGCTTTGAATTTTTGATGGAAGGTTGTTTTGTTATGAAAAAATGTTTTTCATTGAAAACTTACGACATTTCTCGTCTTTCCAGACTCCTAAATATTCATATATACCTAGGCCTTTTTTTTGAGGTGGGAAATCCTCCAATGACTTCTTTCGGTCTGGGTGGAGCGGGAGGGCTTAATGTCAGACTTTTACTGACTAAAACCATACCTGTGTCCTCAATTGCCCTTTACGTTCTAGGACTATGGGTTTCCTTTTAAGTAATTCCCCGCGGTCCTAGCGGGCATCGGCCCTGCTGGGCCCCTACGGTATTCACATAAGCAGGCATTTGGCTTGTGTGATACAATACCAGAACGAAATAATTTTTTTAAATACTTAGGTATTGCAGATCTTACCTTGTGTTTTTGATGTATATCAAAGTCGGCCTTATAATGTTCCCACTTCTGGGACTCAGGCCTCCTCTCTAGGAGAGGGAATAGGCCGTAATCCACGCAGGCCCAGTGCGGGTTGGTGAATGTCGGTGTCCGGTCGGTCTTCCACCATTTTGAAAAGTGGCGATGAAATAAATTACACAAAGTTATGCGCCTGGCTGGGTTTGAACTCACGACCTACAACTCATAAGTCGGGGTAATTACCCGAACAGTGGTGGTCTAGTACCACCACTGTTCATTTACCTACTAATAGCATACTGTGTATCTAGTGTAAAATATACGATTGTTTGATTTCCCAAACAAAACGACTATCTTGTCTAAACTAACATTATAAAGAGGAAAGATTTGATTGTTTGACATATTTAATTGTGTATTGACATTTTGTATTGTACATTGAATTTTTTTTTGTCATTGTTTTATTATTAGACATTAGTATAGTAACTTAGCATTAGGCGCTTTGACATTGATTTTATTTTGCACTTTATTATTACTTAATTTGACTTATTTTATTTAAATATTCAAGATTTAGCTAGCTTAATTGCAAATTACTAACCACCATTTGTACGCCCTCTGGCATAACATAGCGCTCTCTTTATTACGTTGTTACACCGTTATTTTTGTACCTATGTTTAACAAATGAATAAAAGACTTATGATACGATTTAATTCAAAAACTACTGGACCTATTTTCAAAATTCTTTCACCAGTAGAAAACTACTTGATCACTATACTCAGTGATAGGTATAAGTAACTAACTAGAGAGACCCATATTTTCTATTGAAGCTGCTGGCAAAATATAGTCTTTCATGTTATTAGACAACTCAATAAGATAAGTCAATTATCATACTTTTTAAAGAGCTGTCAAGACGCTTAGTTGACACTTCGCGTGACCCAAGGGCTGGTTTTTATCTCGGTCAGAGATTAAGCATTGCCATTCAACGTGGCAATGCCGCCAGCCTCTTGGGCACACTTCCAGTCGACAGCGATGCGGAGGAGTTTTATGACGCCATATTTTAGTAGGAAGTGGCCCTTAGTGTGTATATTTAGGTTAAGCATACTTAAATATTTTAATTTAAGTTTATTATGTTAGACAATTATTAAACAAATTAAATCATAAAAAAAAAAAAATTATCATGGATAGCAAACGTCACGTCATGGTGAGTTTCATCAGCTTATCATTGCGGTACACTACATCAATCAGCCGACCCTTGTGGGGAGAGGGTTACGTTAGGGTTGTCACTTTCATGTCAGGGTTGTTCGAAAGATAGATAAAAAAAATTTTCATTGCATCACAAAATTCAGACAAAAGTTGTGCTTTTGTCTGCGTACATTATACAAAACCAAGCATTTACATCGAAACAAACAATAAAAAAACTGGGCAAGTGTGAGTTGGACTCGCGCCCTGAGGGTTCCGTACAAACTTATTTATGTAAATAGTTCAATTCCGGAATAGAGTCTCGGAAGATTTTTCCAAATCGCAAAAAAAAAATTGTAACGTAACAACAAAACATTTTTCAGCTTTACTCCTATAGTTGTGTTATAAGAACTTGCTTTATGCCAAATTTCAGGATTTGACCCAGAATCCTGAAAACGGGAAGCATATTTTTTTTTTTAATTGATATGTACTAGTGCTTGATTGCGATCCCACCTGATTTGTTCGAGAGTGTCACAATGTAAGTTATTTGCCAAATAAACCGAAGTATCTTTTTCTCGGTTGAGGTAGGTACGGCACCCTAAAAAAGAAATATCTTGACCAGCATAATAATAAACAGAAAAATAAAATAAAGAAAAAAAAAACATCAAAATGAAGAAAGAATCACTGCACTTTTTTATTATTGTTAGGTTTGCGCTTGACCAGCATCTCATCTGATGGTAAGCGATGATGTAGTGGACGTCAACTACATCATCCACTACATCATACTTCTAGAAGTAACATATTTTTTCATGATATAAAGATTGTAGCCCTCAGGAAACAGACTCCGACAAAGAATTCCACTTCTTAACTATATATTATGAATATGTGCACTAGAATGTAAAGGGCAAATAAAGGAATACAGGTGTGTTTTAGTCAGTAAAAGTCTGTCACGCCCTCTCGCTCCACCCAGAGTGGGAGAAGTCATAACTAACCTACCAACCAACCACCAACCAATCATACAACAATCACAGACAATCTCATGTATGTACTTTTTATACCTACGCTCGGTGGACGCACACTAATGAGCGTTTGAACCGGAACTGTTCGACGAGTGAACCGAGACGCGAACGAGACATCGTGTCCGTGAGCGGTGTCTATGTGTGCGTTGTGAGAGCGCGCTTTGTATGTAGATTGACTTTTGTACCTATTTTGTGTAATTAGATACAAATTAAAATGATTATCAGAATAAATAGCATAATTAGTATTGATTAGTTTGTCATTTTAGTATATACAACATTAGTTTTAGTATATGTAAAACCCGAAACACGTTGTCCAGCATTTTTATGTAAAGAATCTATGTACAAAACATAACTGTATCATGAAAAATCACAACGTTATAACCTTGTTATATTAACAAAAATACATAGTCACCGGGCCATCCAAGCGACTGAAGGGTTGTTTTGCATTTGCACCCATCTATTTACTGGCGCCTAATACCCGTTATTACCTCCCGTGACCTATGTTGTACTTAATGTCGGTGGTATCCAACTTGTGACCTTATTAAATATTTTTGGGAAAAAATATAACATGGTGTAAAAACTATTGGAATCCATTCAGTTACTGATTCTGAACTAACTATATTCAGGTTTCGCAGAAACTAAAAATAATGTTGTTTACGTATTTTATTATTATAAGTCACTTAATTTAATGATACTTTATTCTATTTGTAACTAGCTTTTGCCCACAGCTTCACTCGCATACGTAAAACGCTTATGTCACTCAGGAATAAAGCAGCTTTCTATCGGTGAAAAAATTTTAGCAATCGGACCAGTACTTCCACAGATTACAAACCAAAAAAACAAAAAAAAAATAAACTTTACCTCTTTATTATATTAGTGTAGATATCTATTATTATTTATTTACTAGCTGTGCCTGCGACTTCGTTCGCGTGGACTACAGGATTTTGAATTTATTTTTTCTAAAATAAAAGTAGCCTTTATTACTCCTTATTACATCAGCTACCTGACAAAAAAAGTCCCGTCAAAATCGGTCCAGCCATTTCAGAGTTTAACCCGGACAAACAGACAGACAGACAGACAGACAAAAATTGTAAAAAAAATATTTTAGTGTATTTACCGTATATATATTCATAGGCATGTAGTAAAAAGCAGTTATTTCAATATTACAAACAGGCACTCCAATTTTATTAATATGTATAGATTATGCACATCTGACAGAGAGTTGTCTCTTTTAACCCAAAGGTTGACTGGTAGAGAATGCCTTGAAGCATTAAATCCGCCTATGTACCACTACTGTACATGAAGTTTAAATAAATAATTTAAAAATAGAATGGTATAAATGGCACCACTGAAAGCGATGTGTATTATTCCGTTGATAGATATTATTAGATACTAATTCGTAATGACCTATGATATAGGCCGCTGGAGTACTACGCAGTCTGTGCTACGCGATGCTACGCAGGTTATTTATTTATTTACAAGTACTTTTACAACATCACTGCAGAGAATGAGCGTTGTACAATAAAAAAAAAAACTTAACCTAATAACAAATCAATAAATAACATTGAAGAAAAAACAACATATAATTTAGAAATAAAAGAAAATACATATACATTAATTATCTGGGTTCGATCCCCACCCAGGACAATGTTTGTGTGATGAGCACGATCATTTGTTCTGTGCCTGGGTGTAATTTATCTATAATATATATGCATTTAGAAATATATAAGTATGTTTATCAGTTGTCTAGTACTCATAACACAAGCTCTGCTTAGCTTGAGACTGGACGACGTTGTGTGATAGTTGTGAAATATTATATTATATTATTATATCTACCATTAAAATAATATATTATCACTATGCTACACCGGTTACGCTACACAAGCTATGCTACACAAAAATATGCTACGTACCTACTACGTAGGTTGTGCTGCTTCTGACTACGTAGCGCAACGCAGACTGTCGACTGCTACGCGACGATTTGCAAAGTAAAGGTATAAGAGGTTACTAGCGCTTTGCTCGCGACTTCGTTCGCAGAAATGTTTTCATAATAACTTAAATCGTATTTTAAAAGTAGTTTTGAAAAACTGATAATGACAGTTTTTATTATTCGTTTTGGTTAGAATTTCTGCCAAGTTTCAAGTTTATTAATCAAAGAAATAAGAATTATATATAGAATCTTTAAAATCCTTTTATTGTTTTATTGGGGCTGCTCCCAAAGCAAATTAATTTGGAAAAACAAACAAAGACAACTGTTATTTTGTACAATAATAATAATTTATTTAATTAGAGACATCAATGATTCAAAGGCTAGTAAAAACTTATTATCTAAGTGTTGGCAAAGTTAAAATTAGAATCAAGATTGCAATAATTTTAAGTCAATTAATTATTCCTAACCCTATATTAAAACTATAATAGCATAATTCTTGTTTACACGCGAAATAACACCATAAAAATATTGTTTGTCCACGAAATTGGTACGGAACGGACAAATCCGTCGTGCCAAATTTGAGCGAGTGTTACACTATTCGATTACTATTTGTGCTAACTTTCAAATAAGTATATTGGCAATTTGGCACATGGACTGAGATTTTGTTTTACCTACTATCAAAATTCGCCCTTTTCACTCCCTTAAAAGTTGAATTTTCAAAAACCCCTTATTGCTTGCGTAGGTAAGATATAAAAGGAAGCCTTGTGCAAAATTTTACGTTCCTATTCCCAGTGGTTCCGGCTGTGGTTATATATGTCAGTCAGTCAGTTTCTCCCTATATCGTAAATAATAATTTTAGATTGTGTGGCCTTGATAAACTTTAAATCTCAAACCAGACCGTTTAATATTTCATTAATTTGGCGTGACGGCTATTCATTTGTAGAAACCTATCTAAAAGACTTAAATTCAGACGCAGGTAACAGATAAAGAAACATACACAAAAACTATGATTTCTTACTTTTTTCATTCCGGTTGTACCTAGCACTGTAGCTGGTAATAGAACGAATTCAGCTCTCAATAATTACAGATATTTATTTCTATAGAAGAATAATAAAAAATCACATTTTAAGAAGCTATCAATTACATCTTGGTTGGTTGTACAGTATTATCAATTTACAAGTCGGTGTCATCTAAGATTTGAGCCATAAAATAATTGCTATATTACGAGCTTGTTTATTCAGGCCGCAGATTATTTGCAATTATATTTTCCATCAAAACAAAAGCTGAAACTGAAACGTAATACGCTGAAACGGTTTCCACGCAAAGTCGTTACGTTTTCGACTAAACAAACTGGGCTAATGGCGTAAATGGCCCGCGGCTCGCGCCCAAACCCATTAAGTTCAAAACTCAATAAACATCATTGTTTCAGCGCTTAACTAGGAAAATAACCGCGCGGGCCGCCCGGGGCCGCTTTAGCCCGATCTTCAGCTCGCCGCGACCTCTAATATTCATAAGTCAATTTCCTGCCCCATTAATACGTAACGAAGTAGCGCAAATGGCCTTATCGCTTGTGCGCGATTACTTGCCCGCCGCTCTCTTACATAATTCAACGTATTAAACGAAATTGTTTAAACCTTATTGCTCCATTACGTTTCTCCACCCCGGGCACGCCTCGTTTGTCGCCGCCAATCGGGTGACGAGATTCCACTTTGGACCCCACTTTGGGCCGGTCCCCTCCTTCGACGTGCCCGCCCGTTTCTGTGCAGGGTTCAGTTGATGTCGCGTTGTGATCATCGGATGTTGGACTGGGACGAACGTGTCCGGCCGAGCACGCGCGCGCTCATCCGTGCTAACTGAACTGACATATCGTGCTAATTGACCCATAACTTCATAATCAAGAACATTTTTTTCCAAACTTTAGAACACTTGAGTGCAGTGAAAGTGTTAAAAAACTGAGATGTTTAATTGAACATTCAAATGTTTCAAGTCAAGCATTTGACAAAATAGGCCTTGCTATGACGATGCTTGCTATGGCGCGAGGATCGGAGGAGCGTCGAGACAAGACGGAAGATGAGGCTGAAGGGGAAACAGAGGCCAATGGGGAAGTCGACGTTGTGGGGGTCGAAGAAGCCGCGCCGGTGGACCTGACCAGGCGGCTGGGGTTAACTAGGCCCCCCGATAGGCCCGCTATTGCTTTCTCGGTGGAGAACATCCTGGACCCCACTAAGTTCACCGGCCGCTCTGAAGTGCCTCTGCGGTATGATGAGCAGTACTGGAGGCCGCATTACGATAGGGATGACAGTGATTCCGGTGAGTAGGTGGTTTGTTGTTCTTTATTGGTTTTCTATGTATTATTATCTACCTCGATCCTTTGGGATTAAATGCGTTTTGTGAAAATTTTTATTTGATGCCTCTGCATCTGAAAATAAAACATATTTCTTGTATGTAGTGTTTACTTTTAAGTTTTAAGTTTGCAATCTTATTGGACTAGATTTTATGCATATTGGTACATATTGGTTTATGGTAAGAAAACTTTAAAATAAATTGGGTAATATTACAGTTGACTAATGAGAATACAAGGTGATCGGACTAGATTTTCATTGAAACGCGATTACTCAATCTATCAATTCTATTTTTCCGAAACTTAAAGATTATGCAAAAATACGAGTGAATTATTGCAAATTAACAACTTTTCTGTAGATAAATCGTCAAGATCTTCTTAAATTTTGTAGTGCTTGCATTTTAGATTTACACTGTATTTGGATTTATGAAACTTTAACAATTTTGCCGTTGTTTGCAACACTAGTAAATCTCAATGTAAATTTTTAATTCTTAACAATTGCAGTAGTCATTACTAAAGTATTTGCGGCAATTAAAAGTGAGTAAAAATATGGTATCGTCAAAACAATATACATATTTTGTTAATTTTTCTTCCGTGGTCTTTTTATAAAGTACAAGATCTCTAATAAAACAAAGTGTTTACCTACTTCAGGTCTAGAAACGTCTAGCCTCGTAGCAGTAGGTACAGGGGTTGGCAGAGGGGTTGGGCCACGTAGCTCTGATAAGCTTCAATAGGCCGACGGCTTAGGGTTGGCTGCATTTTCAGCTTTACATCTATATACCTTGATTGTTGGATGTATCATAGTTATTACAAGCAAGAAAACGATGTAGTACGTCGTCTATCTTTAAAAAAAAAAAAACATAACTTTTTTATAATGTTTTGGTCAGGATAGAAGGGCTGGGTGTTTTAATACTTTTTTTCGGTTTTGATCACACATACGGGATTACTCCGCACGCAAAACACCAGCAAATGTCCATTTCATACAAACTTACCGCACGCGGGACGCGTTTTTTGCATTTTAAATTATCTGCATGCGGAGCAAACCCGCTCGATATTAAAAACACCCTTACACGGTTATACCCCATTACTGGTTTATAATTCTTTTTTATTTTACTTAATGATTTGGAATTGGCAGATTATTATAATTTAAGTGTGAGTGGATCAGGAAAAATTCTTGCAGTGACATGTTCTCGTTATTGAGAGATGTAGCTAAGTACCTATCTCACATAATAATTTTGTCACAAAGCAATTATACCTACTAACATAGTCTTAAGATTTTTTTTTACTAACTCTCTGTGGATATAAAAAAATCGTCCGAAATAAAGGCTGTTTTTATAAAAAAACACTGTATACGAATCTAAAAAGAGTATTTTAACTGTAGCAATATCAGAAATCGTAATGACCTCTTTTTAGAACCATACAATTTGACCGACTTCAAAAAAGGACGAGGTGTTCAATTCAATTGTCTTTCTTTTTGTTTTTATGTGTCTGTTTCAGTGATATCTTCACCAAACCGATTTGATGTTTTTTTTTTAGGTAGAATGAATATTTTCTCCTGAAGGTTTCAATTTTTTTTTTTAATTTAGTGGAATACTTAATATGATACTTCAGCAAATATTTTGGCTAACTTTTCATTGTTAACACCATTATGATGCATAAGTTTACTCTGGTTACATTACATTAGTTTAAAATTTCTTGTTGGTTTATCAATTCGAGCATAACTTTTTTGTTTATGGATCGATCTTGATGATTATTTTTGTGTTGTGTAACTCCTCGCTGATCCTATTATCTACTTATATGCACTATTTGCATTGAACTTTGTACGTTGAAAATACACCTGTAGTGCACTGGACCTTAAATTCAACGCACTAATAGGAAATACTATTCTCAAATCAATGTGTAGATTGATCATTAAGGGCATTTTGTTATTCGTGTTTTTTTCACACCTTCAAAATCTTAATTTTGAAGGTGTTGTGGGATGTTCCAATGGTATTTTTTCATGTTAATTTTTCCATTATGTTATGCCATCCAATGTAACCATGCTATAAGTAAGTATAACTACTTCAAAAACTGTTATCATTTCATGACAGAATATTTCAACTTTGGTTTACAATCTATATTGCTGGTTCTATTTAGATCGACTATCAGTGTTTGGGCCTTAGAAAAAAAAAACTAGAATAGGTATATAAAAAGCAATATGATATGCAAGTTGTAGAGAAAAGATTTTTTTTTTTGGTTTTTGCCTTAAAATAGCAATTAGGTTGTATTTTTAGCAGTAGAAGAAGGATAAGGCTTTTTTTTGGCTCGGAAATCATCAATTGACTTAAAATTCTCCCACTCTGAGTGTAGCAAAAGGCGTGTCAGAGTTTTACTGACTAAAGTCCACCTGTTTTCCTTCAGTTGTACTTGGTTTTGAGTGCTACGGTAATTCTATCGTACATCCGCAGCGTAGGGTTGGGCCTGAGGGGCCGGGCTACATAGCTCGGTTAAGCCTCCAAAGCCCGACGGCTTAGGGTTGGCTGCAGTCTGCGGCTATAGGTACCTTGATTATTGAATGTTTATTGTCTGGCTGTAAGTGGGTAAGGTGCAATAGAAATATTTAAACTCCTTCCTTAAGGACCTATTACACTGCGCTGAATATCGCGTGCGATCGTACTATTTTTCATTCATAGAAAGACAGTCTAGTCTATGGTTCGACGTATCGCGTAGTGTAATAAGGGTTAGACTGTCTTTCTATGGATGAAAAATAGTACGAGTCGGAATATCGCACGCAATATTCAGCGCAGTGTAATAGGTCCTTTACATCAACGGTAAGGAGAAATAGTCCATATCTTAGTTACTCGAGAGATGATGAATGGGATTTTTTTTTGTTACTATGTCGATAAGTACTTTTGAACAAAATAAATAAAAAATATCGGGTTATGTTTATTATAGCTTCGCCCGTGTATACTACAAAATATATGTCTATGTCACTCAGTGATAAAGTATCATTCTAATGACATTGCGTAAGAATTTTCTGAATCAGTCCAGTTAGTTTTTGACTTTTGAAATATTAGTATAGAAGTACCTACCTATACTTAAATACAAAAGAACCATTATTTAAATTTTACTTCTAAATATTATTTCTTAAAAATATTGTCCATTCTGCAGTTCTAATTTTCGATGACGCGTCCGAGCATTTCGCGTGGTATTTGTGGCAAATATTGCTAATGCGAATACTGACAAATGCTTGCACTGACTGGACTTGGGACAGGTCCACTCAAATCTGTATGGTTCTTACCTCAAGACTATCACAGACACTAATCTTCTTGGTTTTCGTATGATTGATTCGTATGATTAACTTTGACTCCTGAGTTTGTTTTGGTGTTTCTTGTCAGGGTAGTCAGTTAAGATTCACCGGTCATCTAGTTTAAACCCATGAAAAAATTTACGTGTATTTAAAACCTAATTGCAAAATAAAATGGCATTATTTAATAATATTCGCTTCCAGTTGTGCAATGGTATACGACTTATCCATATTATAGACTTCGGACTTTACATAGCCTCAATGGCAAAAGTCTAGGGTTGTGCTGTCACAGGATCTAGGCCTAGGCGGCTATATCAGTGGTCTAAACGCGAAATTAAAGGTAGGATTACACTGCACACACATGTTCCACACACGCCGGTCTGGGCGCGTCGGTCTCCATACATTTTATATGGACACTAGACTTGTAGGGCTACACTTGATCCATACCACGCGACGTCGTTTTTTGTACAAATCAGACGTGTCGTCGGTATAATGAAGTTCTAGCATTACTCTTCATCAAATTCTCGCAATAAAGCCTTTTTTTGAGCATGCTATGTGGCAAGTGTCGCCGTCGTGAGCCGCCAAATGTCCTAGAGATTAGGTTTCTCTGAGTGCTCGAAACGCATTCGCCGTAGAACGCTGTATTTCGCAATACTTCTGAATAATTTGAAGTCGCTGTGACGCTAGACTGGGCTAAATTGTTTCATGATGAAATGATAAATTATACTTAAAAAATTATACTTTGCTGGTATTTGCATTATTGACAAACTTTATTCCTCAGTAACGGCTGGGCCAATTGATTTGAAAAAAATTGTAAATATTTATTATACATTCATAACATTACCAACAAATGACTTTTTCGCATAACTATTAATTTTTAGAATATTTTTTTAACAACATGATAGTTTTTAGCTTGTTTCCCCTACTCCTTTCAAAAGGTTTTGATCTTTAGAAATCTGTTTACACAAAAAAATTAGCGGTTAAATGTCCTTCAAAATGTACGTAGCATATTTATGTAATGAAATGACCTCCTTGGAAATGACATTTCATTTTTTTAATTTTTAAGCTGTGGATACGGAGTGACGTATCATTCAATGACAGATGATTTTTAGATTATTTTGTGCATTTTATTGTCATAAAAACTTGTAGAGAGATAATTAAAGGGATATAATTGAGGAGGCGAAATTAGTGAACTTTAATGTCGTTTCTTTGTTTTCAGGTGAGATAAAAGTGTAATTTTAGTTAAACGATAATTTATTACATAATACTTGTAAAAGCATGTTGAATAAAACAAATCTTTGTTTTCAGAGAAACAATTTGTGGTTTATTTCGAAAATCCTCAATAATATACCTTATATTTATAAGTAAATAGGTAAATATTTTGCAAAGAAAATTGTTTAAAAGCCACCGTAGCTTACGGGCGCACGCGCAGGTGACAGTATGAGTATGTGTGCATTAAACTCCGCCCAGTAGTTCAAGGGACTATGCGCCTTAAGAAAATGTTATTACTCGACTGAAGAGTTTATGAATGAGAAATTTATTTATTTACAATTTATTTATTTTACAATTTATGTACACACAAAAATAACAGAAACAGATAATACATAAGAGACGTTAGTACAAAGGTACTGCTTATTTCCAAAGAAATTTCTTCCAGCAGACCTGCGAAAGGAGAAATCAAAAAGAAATGTAGACCATAGTGTGTAGGAAGCAAAAGAAGAATTTACTTAAATATGCGTATTCTTATTATATCTTTAAACATTAAATTATGATCGATCGATATGAAATCTTCTGCTGAAAAAACGTGTTGCGCCGACCCCAAATAAAACGGGAAAGACATCATCATCCTCCTTGGATGATGATGATGATGATATGAATCTTTTGCTGGGTATCTCAAGGCGTTGATGTTCTTATTCAAATTTCTCCATACTGGTATGCTCTAGTTATGTCTGAATTTAACCTTTCGAATATCATAATTAGAGACACAATAGAAAGACAATGAGCGAGCGGTAAGGCGGCGTTCGCCAAAAGTTTAATGAATTAATTAAACCCCAAGGTTTAATTAATTAAAACTGCAAACTAAGTAATACGTAATTGTAAAAAAGGAGCTGGTGCGGGTTTGACAGTTTGTCATATTTTTTTTACGGTGAGCAATTACCAAATATGTAACTCCTTCAGGGTGGAGCGAGAGCGCCTATTAGACTTTTACTGACTAATACCCACCTACCTTCAGTACTTACCTCACCTTCTTCAGTACCTTCAGTTGCCTTTTACGTTTCACAACCGCGGTGATCGTTTCGTACAACCCCTCCTTCTGTCACATTAAGTTTTGCAATTAGTTTTGATCTACAAATTGGGCCTAAACATATTTAATTTTCACCGCTCATCAGACCTTTAAAAACCGTTACTTGATTCAAGGCCACCTTTTACCATTTTTGTCGTCAAAAGTTATGAATGTCATGACACATCACATGGCTTGGAAAGGTGGTCTTTAACACAAATAGGTACTTAGTAAGTTTTGTTTGATTTGCGTTCTGTTGATTGATTTTTACATTAGACTAGTTTTTGTTTGCGGCTTCATTTGCGATGGTTTCGATTTTGAGAATCAATTCATTTTGTTGGACGATTAGGAAGTTCTAAAGTAAGACCGTCGCGCGGCCAAAGTACCTACCTACGGAGTCACGGGAAATAACTTGATCTCTACATGAAAAGTAGTGGTACTCCATGTATTCTTGACCTTGTTTTGTGCAAAATTTCAGGATTCTGGGTCAACGGGAAGATAAATTTCGATCTTTGAGAGTATCAAAATTTACGTTTTTTTGCGACTTAAACGGCATTATCTCTTTTATTCGCTAACTTAGAAGTTTAATTTTTTCGCAGCTTGAAGGGACCGCAGGCTTGAGTATATGTTTTTAATTTCAACTCGATACCTCCACACGTTCTCGAGATAAAGGGTCTTGACAGATAGACTTACGGACGGACGAAACCCTAAAAAGGACTAATTAGGATTCAAAATAAAATTTGTTTTACGACTAGTGATTTCAGCTTATACGACTAGTAAACATTGTCTAGTCATTATCATTATTAGTTCAAAACTTTATTTTCTTTTTTTTTTCTTAATTTTCATTAGATACATGCATACGTGTGGTTAGAAAGTCATAAACTGCTAATAAACGAAAAATACAATACATCAAATATGCAGAATTTAATGACCGAATAAATGTGCTCCATGGCTATTAAGTTCTTCACCGAAACTCTTTTATTCGTTTTAAATTACAATTTTATGCTGTACGGGTTATTTTATTGCTACTTTTTCTAAGTATCTAATTATTCTCTCCGCTCAATTCATCATTAAAGGTAACATTCTTAAAAGAAAATAAAAAAGGACCATAGACTTTTTATTCAAATATCTACAAAGGATAGTGACAATGGCGGAAAAAAAAACAAAATGGCTGATTTCATCACCGTTTCACGGGATTGAAGTAATCAGCGAGTAATGGAGAGTAGACTATCGCAAAATGAGGTGTTTTTGTTGGCAAGCACTTAATGTTGACGACCACAATTTATTTAAAAACACTGTGCATGTAAAAAGCGCCATTTTATTGATAGTTTTTATTGTTAAATGTTTTCCCAGTTCCTATAGTACGTCGGACATTTTAACTAGGATTACGAATTCCGTTCATTGGCACGTGGTGTGACAAATTGGTGGGAATTAAACCTTTGAAATAATTGTTTGTACGTGGCAACTACGCAATACTAAATTGGAGTAACTAAAATTGTAATAGCCTGTTTGTGTTAATGTGGGAACTAGTGGTGTTGTGTTATGGTTTTTATAGCTGAGTCTGAGTTTAAAACTAGGTAAAAATAATGAACCGTCCTTTCTCATTCACCTTTAGGTACAGTTGTTTCATGTGTCTAATAGACCTAAAAGTTATTCAGACTCGTCTTATTTTTAGACGGTCTGACCCATAATACACTACTCGATACGACGAGCCACCCATAGACTAAACAGTCTGAATACACACGTACACGCTTCACCATAGTTTTGCAGGCGCGTTTGTGTATCTTATTGATTTGTCATTACAAAATTCATTAAAATTTGTATAACATTTTTCAAGTAGCAATTTATTTAATTTCTTTTTAAATATTTGTAGTTTGCAATTTTTGGATATCACCAGGTATTTTATTGTATTATCACTGATACCTTACGCATAGGTAATATTCTTTTTCTGCAGTTCTGTTTTAAAGCCTGTACAGTAGGCACAACGGATCTTGAGCGCTCGGCGTCAGAGTGGAGATCGCTTTGTGCATTCCATACATTGGCGAGCCAATCGTCTTCGTTGTTAGATACATGCTGCAACGCAGGGAACGAATGAGGAGTGACGTCTATGACGCAATGGCGCGGCGAGCCAATCACTGACACTCCCCGCCTCCCGTCTCACTTCGCACCACTAATATGACCGAATATTTGACTTCTGCGCAACCGCTCAAGTTCCGTTATGGCAACTGTATGTAAAAGATTTTCATATTGATCGTGCTCCATCGTCGACCACATCATCGCTTACTATCAGGGGGCCTAGACTAGAGGCATTCGCTCCTTGACGATTCCGCTTCGAAGTTCGATTTCGCATTTGCGATATCGACTAGGTGAGATGGTGGCCAAGCGCGCGCTTAACAATAATAAACAAAAAGATCTTATAAATGTTGGCATTGTTGAGTGATCAATATTTGAACAAAATAAATTTTGTTTACCTTTTACAAACAGTGCCATTCCCAAAATATAGAGCGATGGAAAGGTTAGAATGTTAAGGGATTTAAACATAGGAACGCAGCTGTATGTTGAATTTATACCGGTTATTGATCTAATGCAATATTTTCGTGATCTGAAAATCCTCTGTCTCTCACTGCAATTACTTACCCCAAAAAACTACTATCTTAAACCAAAAACAACGAGTCCATGACAAGCTCTAATAATAGTGTCAGTGCTAACTTTTTGTCAAATTATATAATACTATTATTATTATTATTTAGAAGATAAGGGGCTATGCATCACCCATAGTGTAGGGGATGTAGTCACTGCGACCTAAAAGATCTATTGTGACTCGCCACCTTGTTAAAGTAACTCTTTTAGCCCAGAGGCTTCCAAGAAATTTAGAATACTCCTAGCTTTTAGAGTTTTAATCTCCTCCGGGCGAATAATGTGTCGGCCCAGATGGACACTGCGTTTGTGGACAAGGGGCCCGCATTCACACAAGAGGTGCTTAGGCGTCTCCCTCTCCTGATTACAGTACCGGCAAACATCAGTGTCACTCAGTTTCATGTGAAATTGGTGCCTGTTTAGTTTGCATATAATACTAGCTTTTGCCTGCAGCTTCGCCCGCATACATAAAATATAGCCTAAGTATGTCACTCAGGAATAAAGCAGCTTTCTACCGATGAAAAATATTTTAGCAATAGGACCAGTACTTTCAGAGATTACCTCCTACAAACAAAAAACAAACTTTACCTCTTTGTAATATTAGTGTAGATAGAATGTAGGTACCTATGCAAATTTGCTTAATTTTTTGCAGATTTTCTTCAACCTCTTGATTCCATGTCAGTTGACTGTCAATTCTTATACTTCCCTAGCAATTTTGCAATATTTGTATTGTCTACTTTTTGTCTATTGTATGCGATAGTCAAAGCGTCTGGACTTAAACGCTGGTAAATTGCAAAATCCCTTCTAAACATTCAAAATGTAGCCAGAATTATGTCGTTCCGGATTATCCGCTAATTTCAGATAGTTGCGGTTTCGGAATATCCGTAACCTAGTAAATTCGTAGTAGAATTTTAAAATTATAAAAGTGAAATACAAATAACAAGATTCTAAATAATCATTTGTTGGTCCGGTAAAAACAAATAAAAAACTGTCGTGAATTGTCTTTTAGGGTCGTGGGCTTTTTGGACCGGGACCGCGGTCCCTTTCCACCTATAATAATGATAACTTTTATTAGTAGTATTTTGGGACCACATATGAAATAAATACAGTTTTTTTGGTAACTATACTTTAATGCTTTTTTCCTTGTGGTCCTAAAATACCACTCAAAAATAATAATTATTTTTACAGGTGAAAAATAAATTATTATTATCTTGGCTTTGTGAGATCCCAAAGTTCTGAAATATATAGATACGTTTATTGACATATATAACTCAGAACTTTGGGGTCCTGGACTTTTGGAAGGCAAAAACCCATTAGATAGTTGTTATTATTGTTAATCTTTGTAGAAAGAGTGTATAATATTGTTTTTAATTCGTGATTGCTGTGTTTTCTTATATTTTAACATAAATAATGCCAAAAACTTGGCCTGTACACTATGATAAGTGAAAATTCGTTACGGAACTTGGTATTTGCGACGTGCTACCAAGAAGATACCAATTATTTTTGACTATAGGTACTTACCTATCGAGGTCTTTTTTTTAAAGCTATTTGCTTTATATCTTTGATGTCTATATAAAAATAATTGCAAACTTTTTACTCTAGCGTCTTCTTGACGCTAGAGTAAAAAGTTTTATATTCATTTTGTTTTTTTTTTTAATGAATTTTTTTTTCGGTGAGAAATCATCTAATGGCTTCTCGCGCTCTGAATGGTGCTAGAAGCAGTGTTAGACTTTTTCAGTCAGTTGTCCTTTACGTTCTAGGGCGCGGTGACTTTTTCGGACATTATTGCATCCCGAAATATTTTTTTCTCTTATAATTATTGTATCTATTGTTTAATTCTTATTTTTAATCGATGACCGATCTGTTTAAAAATTAATGAGACAATGTGTTACATTAAATCAAACGATTACACTATTAATATTATTAAGGCGAAAGTTTGTGTGTTTGTTATTCCTTCACGCTCGAACGGCTTATACATATCGTATGGGTTAGATGAAATTAGGTACACAAGTAGTCAATGTCCTGGAATAGCTCATAGGACTTATATTCCGGGAGTATGATCTCTTGGGATATTTTTCTACTATCACACGGGTGTAGCCACTGACAGTAGCTAGTTGTCTATAAACGGACATCCGTCTACATTAATAAATACATTACAACGTGACAATTGACCTCAACACACAAGTTGCAAGTTATTAAATAAACTTTTATTTTTTGTTGCATTTAAAATGTTTAATAACTTCATTACTATTTCGCACCTAATTATATCTTGTGTCACAAATGCCTATAAACTAATAACAAAGCACAATACACCGGATTTAACATATCAATTTAGTTTTCAATCAGAACAAACGGACCTTTAAAATGATAAAACATGGCTCCACGTGACTCATTTAATTTAGACATCAGACGTCAAAAATACAAACATAACATTTCACTTCACACACCTAAATAACATACTATTATACCTTTTAATGTAACGGTATAAGGTGCATAATGAGTTTTATCAACAGCAAATATTCTTGGTTAAGTGTGCTAAAGTCACGTAGTTCAATCAAAAACATAATAAGTGAGAAAATGGATAAAAATGGTTTGTTAAGGAGAATGTATCTGTTCTGGGTGTCGCTCTATTATTTCTACGATGAAAAAGTATTTACTGCTAGATCCTCAGGTTACGATGCTTTATATATTTTGCTATTTAAATGTTACAATGAAAGATTTTTTCCAAAGCGTTGGGCCTGTGAGACCAATTATTTTTAAATGAAGTGCATTCTAAATTGAAATGTCAATTTTGTATTCATTTTATACAATCGATCAACAGAATATACATAGCATCTGTATAAATTACACCGCGTTTCATGTTAGACTTGGCGAAAAATTAAAAAAAAAAGTGGTGCAGAAAGTCTATCAAAAACTAAGTTTGTTTTTAACTTTATACAAATTTAGTGTGTCTTATTAAAACGGAATGGGTCCAACAGAACGGGTAGTCTAATCAATCGACCTCAGAATCGATTACATTTCATCATTTGAGGAACGAAAAGTGAATCGATTCGATCGATTCCAAGAAAGTTACGTGTTCGAACGCTAGTCATTTGAATAACAAAAACTTTAACAAAACGGCTATTATTGGAGATACTTGGTCGCTGGAGATGCTTGCATACCTTCTTTAGGTAATTTTATGGGACATCAACATATAAAGAACTATATAGTAAACAGGCAATCGTGCCCCGGTCGGGACGGTAACGTGTCCCACTTGCAAAATTTTTGGACCATAGGGAAAAAGTGGTACAAAAAAAACTGTAAACTGTTGTGTGTTGTTGTGTTGTGTGTAAACTGTTGTGGTCCCAAAATAATAATAGGTGGAAGTTGGGACCGCGGTCCCGGTCCGAAAAGCCCAACGACTTAAGATTTGGGCCGATTGGGTTCGGCGGCGGAGACCTCTCGCGCCGGGCCTTGGTTGAGGCCATGGTCCGGAGCGAGGAGGAGTGGCAGGCGGTCGCCGACTTCTGCGAAGCAGTAATGCTCGCAAAGGAGGAGGCCGAACGCATCAGGCAACGGCGTTATCGCCGCCGCCGTCGCCGGGATTCTGATCCCGATTTCCGGCCAACGTAGACGCGGGCTTGCGGCCAGTGAGCAATGGGTAGCTCACTGTCCGGCCGTCCGGTAACTGTCCGGACCAAGCCCAAGTCGTCGACGGCGCGCACTGTTCCCGCGCGCCTCAAGGAGTTGTCAGCAACAGCAGGGACCCAGCCGGGTCGAAGCCTACTGGGGCCAGGGTTATCCGAAAGGGCGCTCGAGCCCCGGTATGAAGGCTAGAAGGAACGGGGTGGGTCTTTTAGTCAGTAAGAGTCTGACACTATCTCCCGCTCCGCCCAAGGGCGGGGGATGTCAATGCATGATTTTTTCCCACCATAAAAAAAAAAAAAAAAGGGCCGATTGGGTTATATATAAGTATGACGAAAATGTAAGTACGTATACAACTTCGTATAGTTCATGTAAGTATAAACATGTGTCCTAATTTCGAAGTGAGACACGTTACTGACTGGGGCATATATGGCTGGTTTACCCTAGACTTCTGTTTAAGTTAAGAAGAAAATATGGCTATGCATATCACTTAGTTATAAAGTAGCATTGTACATATGAATGAAATTTTAATATCGGTCTAGTAGTTTTTCAGTTTATTCATTGCGAACAAAAATACAAATGATTACTCTTTATAATACTTATTATTACCTATTCATCTATAATTTTATTTCTCGACTAGCTTTTGCCCGCGGCTCTGCCCGCGTTCATAAAATATAGCCTATGTCACTCAGCAATAACGCAGCTTTCTATCGGTAAATAAAATGTAGCTATCAGACCATTACTTTCAGAGATTACCTCCTACAAACAAAAAATAAATAAATAAAAAAAACAAACTTTACCACTTTATTATACCAGTGTAGATGAAACCTATGAAGTGAGCTCCAAAAAGGTACTCAACCCCTGTTTTTCTCAGAAATTATTTCTGTTTATAAATCAGACTAGACTTGGAAATAGAGTTATCACTGACCCGGAACGCAAAGGGCAACTACAGGAACACTAGTGGGTTTTAATCAGAAAAAATCTGACTCGGAACCGATTGTTAATCTTGTAACTACCTATATTTATTTAGCGGCTGTTTGAATTATTCGCAAATCGGTTCATAGTGGATATTGTGATTTAGGTACCTAAGTTAGGTGTAGTTTTGTATTTCTGTCTCTAGTTCTGTACTGTGACGCAGCTCAGCTCGGCAGTAGGCTCGTATAGGGATACTTCTGAAATTAAACACTTCGGGCGGCGCACTCTTATATTTTTCTAACTTATTTCACGAATACATGCTATTCTTATAAAAATCACTTCAGCACTGAAAAAACAACAGACATTCTTTTTTTCTACTAACTTTCAAAACTATTCTAGAACAGCATAATCCTTCGAATTATATTTTACAAGCCAGTTCGTTGGTTATTTAAAAAAAGCAACTCATGCGATCTCCTTTCGATATCACAGTACCTACAACTGAACAATAAGTTCTGTATCTGGCTGCAATTTATCTATTGATATGTATGTATTTATAACACATACACTCACACACCAACACCTAAATCACTTCATTACACTTTTTACACTACATTCACTACACTCTGCCCAAAGTACTGGTTTAATGTATAGTTTAGTTACTTAAAACTATTGTCTTTAGGTATTACTGTACCTTCTGAATATGGATTGAAAGAGACTGGACCCCACAACATAGGGAATCCTAGTGTGGGGTCAAGGGCTTCATCTACGTTTGTAAACTAAATGAGACAATAAATATTTTTTGTTTATTTATTTATTAGAAATATATAAGTATGTTTATCAGTTGTCTAATACTCATAAAAGGTGTGATGTTGTGGAAAAAAAATGTGGCAACATTGAAACAGGCGTGATCTCGGTAAAATGGAGCTGAGATTTTTATTGTAGCATTGATTACCTACGTCAGCGAAGCTTGCCGAGAAACAAGTCGGCAAGCTTGACTTGATACATTTGTTGCAAAAACTGAACAAACATTAGAATGTGTTACGTTCCAATCTAACGGTAATCTAACGGTGGGCGGATATTGAATTGAATTGAAACAAAGTGACTATAAGCAGTGTAAAAAACGAAATACTTTCTAAAGTTGACACTGACTAAATGCATAAAATAAAGTGAAGCTAAAAGAAAAAAAAAATACCAAAAAAATCTGTATGTGGTCCCTAATGACCACCGTTTTTGACAGTCATTATCGCTGATGCAATGCCACTTTCCTAGGCCCTCTTGACTTTGTACTGTGGATTCGGACATAGTGTCCGATTGGACATATTTTTATTTCAATATTTTTTTCATAGACGATTAGGACACCAAACTTAATAAAGCTGTTTAGTATAGTCAGTTAAAAAACAGTTTTCTGTGTCCGAATATAATGTGTAAATGAAAAAAAATATACCAAAAAAATCTGTTGTGGTCAATTATGACAACCGTTTTTGACAGTCATTATCGCTGATACAATGTTATTTTCCTAGAACCTCTTGTCTTTGTTTAAAGTAGCGAGTTACTGACGATTTAGACACAATACATTCGGATACATTGTCCGAAATTCCGAATAATATTTTTATTTCAATATTTGACTCTTGTCTTTGTACTGTGGATTCAGACACGACATACTCGGACATCTGCTTACTTAATACAGCTGTTTAGTACAGTGAAATACAAAACAGTTTTCTCTGTCCGAATATCATGTTTAAAAAAAATACCCTAAAAAACTGTATATTGTCAATAATGAGCACCGTTTTTAGGGTTCCGTAGTCAACTAGGAACCCTTATAGTTTCGCCATGTCTGTCTGTCCGTCTGTCTGTCCGTCCTCGCTTAATCTCTGGGACCGTTAGCACTAGAAAGCTGAAATTTGGTACCAATATGTATATCAATCACGCCGACAAAGTGGTAAAATAAAAATTGGAAAAAAATGTTTTATTAGGGTAGCCCCCCTATATGTAAAGTAGGAAGTGATTTTTTTTTTAATTTCAACCCTAACGTGTGATATATTGTTGGATAGGTATTTAAAAATGAATAAGGGTTTACTAAAATCATTTTTTGATAATGTCAATTATTTCGGAAATAATCGCAAAAAAAACAAAAAACAATGTGTCCCCCCCCTCTAACTTTTGAACCATAAGTTTAGAAAATATGAAAAAATTCTGAATTGTAGATCTTTATAAGTACTTTCTAGGAAAATTATTTTGAACTTGATGGAAAGAACAGTTTTTGTACAAAAAAGACAAAAAGGTTGTACAAAATAATTTTTGGACTAAGTTTGTAGTATAATCGTATATGCAAGCATTTTTTTAAACTCATTAGTGGGTACACTTATTTTGACGGACGGGAAACTACGGAACCCTATACTGAGCGTGGCCCGACACGCTCTTGGCCGGTTTTTGACAGTTATTATCGCTGATACAATGTCACTTTCCTAGAACCTCTTGTCTTTGGTTAAAGTAGCGAGTTACTGTGGGTTTGGAAACAATATATTTGGACACAGTGTCCGAACGGACCTAGTTTTTTCACGGTGAATTTTGGAAAATCCTTCTGTGCTAAATTTTATCGTCTAGATCCAAGGGTTTGGGCTAGGTGTTGATGAGTGGGACTTTGCCTTTTATTTATATAACGCATGTAAAGCCGGAGCGGATTATTAGTTAATATACTATTTAAAAATACAAATTTCGAACGTTTAAACAACATCAAGCTCCTCTTAACAGTCAAAACATTGAACTAAAAATAGGATCTATTTGAAAACATCTAACTCATTAAATACAAACATATCTATTAATTTTACAAAGCAGAGGAAGTCATATTTTTCTTGATGGCGGACTGGAGAGGGATTCGGACGTGAGAAAGCAGTATATCATGGTGCTAATAAATCAGTTTGGCCGCTAGAGGTCGCCACAGCTGTGCGGTGATGACACTTTGATGGTTTCCCGGCTGACCGGGGTTGAGAGTTTGAGGTGGCGATTAAATTACGTTTTAGTGATTAAACAACATTTGGGATTGTAAAAAATTTAATAAACTTTATTGTACACCAAAATAGTAGGTATCTCACAATTTCACAGGTATGGGTACAACGGCGGTCTTATCACTGACAGCGATATCTACCAGACAACCTTAGGATGGACTATAAGGGTTTGTGGTGTAGGTACTGCAAGCAAATATTCAACAAAAATAAGGAAAAAAATATGAAAGAAACTATTTTTAAAATAAATATATAAATAAAATAAATAAATAAACAATATAAAATAAATAAAATAAAATAAATAAATAAACATAACAATAAACGTTAACAAAGGGATATAATGTATTGTGGAATAAAAATGAACTTATCAAAACATAGCAGCTAACACGTGCCATGTTTTTTCTACACTGTATGTATCTGTGCGTGCCAAATGAAATATTTTTCTTTCTTTCTTGATGCGATGACCAAAAATCTTTCAATGATATTTGACATGTTAAAGCTGCAATATATCTATATCATGGTTCTAATAGATCACTTTGCCCGGTAAAAGTAGCCACAGCTGTGCAGCGATGACAGTTTGATTGTTTTCATAAAGATCGTTGTTGAGGGGGAATTTAATGTCGTATTTAGTGATAAAAAAAAAAACAAATATTTTGTCCGCGACTTCACCCGCATAAATTAAATATAGCTTTCTATCGGTGAAAAAATTTTAGCAATCGGACGAGTACTTTCAGAGATTACCTCCTACAAACAAAATAACATAAAAACAATAAAACAAACTTTATTTCTTTATAATATTAGTATAAATTATATTAAAAAAAAAACCAATCAGTAATAAAAGCAAAACTAATGATAGATTGAAGTTACTAGACCGTTAAGACTAGACCAGATGTCCCCAGCTGTTTCACTATAGTGTCTTTAGTTACTTTCCACTCCTGTGGGTGGTAGCGTGATGATAATATAGCCTATAGTCTTCCTCGATAAATATGCTATCTAACACTGAAATATTTTTTCAGAGAGATTAGGACGTTCAGCCAAACAAACAAACTTTCAGCTAACAGCAAACAGCAAACTTTCCCTCTTTGAGGCGTGGCTGGAAAGACCTCACGGCGTCCTTACCTTCCGCATGACGTAGGTCCTCACCGGACATGGTTCGTTCGGGAGTTTCCTGCACCGGATTCGTGCGGAAGTGACGCCCGGGTGTCGCCACTGTGCGGAATGCCCGGAGGACACGGTGGAGCACAGTCGAGGTGTGCCCTGCTTGGACGGAGCATCGCCGTGCCCTCGTGGGGGCGATCGGCGGCGGAGACCTCTCGCGCCGGGCCTTGGTTGAGGCCATGGTCCGGAGCGAGGAGGGGTAACTGTCCGGACCAAGCCCAAGTCGTCGCGTGTCTCAAGGAGTTGTCAGCAACAGCAGGGACCCAGCCGGGTCGAAGCCTACTGGGGCCAGGGTTATCCGAAAGGGTGCTCGAGCCCCGGTATGAAGGCTAGAAGGAACGGGGTGGGTCTATTAGTCAGTAAGAGTCTGGCACTATCTCCCGCTCCGCTCAAGGGCGGGGGATCTCAATGCATGATTTTTTCCCATCATAAAAAAAAAAAAAATATCTATTATAAATAATAAATCTGTAGAAGATTTTAGTTTTGCGCGCATCACGTAAAATGTACGAAGTCGATGTAGATTACTTTTATAAAAAAAAATTGTGTGTAACTTAATATTTACTTAGGCTTTGTTTCATCATAATCGGTTGTCTATCGAAAGATATAGTACATTTTTTGACTGTGCGGCGGCGGCGGTACAAAGTACGCCGGAAATTTTTTTCTTTTTTTAGGTGTGTAAAAATCATCCAAATGGCATCCCCCGCACTTGGGTGGAGCGGGAGATAGTGTCAGACTCATACTGACTAAAAACCCACCGCGTTCCTTCGTTGCCTTACATACCGGAGCCGAGCCTCCCTTTAGAAATAGACTTTAGGCCCTAGGAAGTTCGCCGGGTCAACTAAGGAGTGGAATTCCTTGCCGGAGTCTGTGTTTCCTGATAGCTACAACTCGGGAATCTTAAAGAGAGTGAATAGGTTTCTTCTAGGTAAGCGAGTTCTATCGTCGCTTTCCATCAGGTGAGATAGCGGTCAATCGAAAGCCTATCAACAATAAAAAAAAAAACTAGTATGTAAATAAATGTTATAGTAGGTATAGATTCATTGGCAACCCCATAATCTCGCGTCAAGCGTAAAATTTGCACACGCAAACTTTAGTACCGATTTGATAGCCGTTCTATTTAGATGAGACAGTCGATAGCCATTGATCTATTACGTACTTTGGCCGGCTCTTACACGATTTGCGCGGGCAATGTAAATAACGGGAAGTAACCGTTTGTGTGCAACCAGCTGAACTATCCTTAGAGCATCGGAAGGGTTTCATAAGTCATATGCTTTTAAGATGATTTTTATGATGAGTTGCCTTGACATAAATAGGTATAATATTTAGTCAAGCTTTTGAAAGTAAATTGTTGAAGCGTCACAAATTAGGTAGACGTAAGTTGACGCGATTGGCTGACGGAAATTCGTTCAAGCAAAAAATCTACGTGCGTTTGACATTTTGTCATATTAATTTTAAGATAGTTGGCTTCTCAGAAACTATTTCTTAATTAGTACGTAGATGCCATACCTATCGATTGGTTTCAATTTTTTTTAATAGCCTTCTACGGTGGACGTCCCGTTTTCGCACCCTGTTTTAACACTTTTTTAGTGACAATTTGTTCCTGAGTTCATATAAAAATAGCTCAGTCAAAGTCCTTTTTCACAAATGTGTAGGTAGGTACCAACTTCTAAAATTCAAAGACGCAAAAACTCTCAAATAAAATATTCGACATCGACCGAACTTGTTAAAATAAATTCCGATATCCATGAAAACGTGTAGCCACCGCGGAAAAAAACTTCCTATACAAACCCGCAAACAAGGAAAAATAAGACGAGTCTGCAACTTGTGCAACTCACTCCCAGCGATTGGACGGCGCCAGACAGAGACGGCAATACCACCCCCAACGCGTTAGAGCGAGACAGATTCAACCCTACACTGCGAACGTCCCTTTGCGCAGCAATCCGTGAAATTAGAGTCGTCTAAACGAATCTAACGATTATTTTATTATCCCTTTTACGCTAAGATTTGTTCCTTGCTCACTCAAATAAAAATAAAAGGTGAATAAGGCGTTGCGAGGGTCAAGAGGCGGACATAAATTTTGGAAGCGTTTAGGGTTAGGATTGGCTTATTTTTCGGGCCTTTAAGTTCGGGTGGACGCTTCGGAAGTCCGGCTTCCGGCACAGATGAACGCGCCCATGTTATTATACGGCGTCATTTATTTCGGTGATTTACTTGGCTATAAATAAACGGATGAAGAACGGGAGTATATTGGTTGGTTATTAGTGTTGGTAGTCAAGCGGTTATCAGGAATATGTCAGGAATTTTAATAGGAGTTACTCCTAGTTAGAGGCTGGCGAGCCTGCCAGGAATTTTTAATAGGAGTTACTCCTAGTTAGAGGCTTTTAGTAGATAAGTTCGCGCTTGACCGCTATCTCACCTCATTTTCAGTTGGGAAATCATGCAATGACTTCTCCCACTCTAGAGTGGGGCGGGAGACGTGTCAGACTTTTACTGATTAAACCCACTCCTATTTCCATCGTTGTCTTTCATTCCAGGGCCGGGTTTTCTTTTCAGAAGCTAACCCATGGCCCCAGTAGACTTTTTTTAACTAGTTCAGGTAAGCGACCTGCTTTAACCGCTTGGGTAAACTTCTGGTTTGGTTTGAAAGCTAATGTAGTGGGATGATGGATGAAATTACAAGATATTTTGACTGAAAATTCATCTTCGATGTTTTTTCTTTTTTTTCCCTAGCCATTACCTACTGAAAACGGTGAAGGAAAACATCGTGAGGAAACCGGCATGTCCTAGAACCAAAAATTCGATGACATGTGACATCTACCAACCCGCACTTGGCCCGCGTGGTGGATTACAGCCCATTCCCTCTCTCCTAGAGTGGAGGCCTGAGTCCCAGCAGTGGGAACATTAAAAAAGCTGTTGATGATGATGATGATGATGATGATTACCTACTGTCCCACTGCTGAGTAAAGGCCTCCCCTAATTTTTTTTAGACATTGGGCATTAGTTGAGTATAAGCGTAGTACTATGAAAAAGCAGACTTATTATCCTAATGAAATCAAATTGTTACAATCATAATAATTAATTGTTTGGTTAGCGCCTAATGTAACATAACGTATTCAGTATTATGTTTCCACTGCTGGATTTCAGGCCGCCTTCTTTCTAGGCCGAACTCAAGTCGTTAGCTCTAAGCCACAACTGCTCCCCATTAATGAATCTTCCTCGTTGAATAAAAATTATTTAACTGGGCATTAACAGATGCTTACTTATAACAAACCATGCATTTAGTAAAAATTTTTTTGCTTGTTTCATAAGATCTATAAAAACGTTTGTGCAAAGTTTTTGCACGACGTTAGACAGTAATAAAATGAAAATTACTCTTAAAATGTGTCTTTTAGCTTGAGTTGCCATTTTGTAGAGCTATATGTAATTTGCACAAAAGTTAATTGGGCAGGAAAAGTAATATCGTGTTGTGGTAGATAGCTGTTTGCTTGTATAAATAAAACAATTTAATATTTCACCTATTTTTTTTTTATGCTTGATAGCAATCCCACTTGACAGTAAGCAGTATTGCAATCGGTGAATATTCAGTCTAGCCTTGAAAAAAAAAAAATGATATCTATTAAAAGAAGAGATCCAACAAATAAAGTATACAGTCTTAAGTTGGGTCAACTGGTGTTTCCAATTTAAATACGTTCTTGCTTAATTAAAAAAAAAGTACACCCACGCGTCTGTCTGCCTGATCACGATAAACTCAAAAATTACTGAACAGATGTAAATGCCGATTTCACCAATAGACAGAGTGGTTCATGACGAAGGTTTAAGTGTATTATACATTCATATTAAAGTAAACCAATGCCGAGAATTTCAACGATTTCTAACACCCGTATGAAACTGGAACGCGATAACTTATAAGCAGGATTACAGTACAAGATAATGTCTAGAACGAGATGTCAATCGGTTTAGTACAAATATGTTATAAACAGAAAGATGCCTAAGTGTCACACAGTGTCTTTGAAAACGCTAAAGTTTCTGTCAACAGAGGCAACATGATATAACCGGCTAAAACTTGTCATAATAAAAATGCAAAAGCCAGTCGGTCAGCCTATTTTTTTCCATTCCGTAAGAACTATTCTTTATTTTAGAACAATTATTATTAAACAAATTAAATTATAAAATACACTTAACTAATTAAAAATAATGTAGGTATACACTAAATGCCTAGCTAAATATGACGCCATAAAATTCCTGACTCCTGAAGACTGCAATATCAACCTATTTAGTTGTTATGTTTTCTGGATTTTGATGTAACTTGGCACACAGATAGACCGTAACCTGGATTAGTACCTACATGGGATACACATACCTGTTAGTACAATCACTTGCGATAGAAAATTATTTTTTGTATTACGCGGACAAACCCGCGGGCTGAACTTAGTTGATATAATATATTAAAATCAAACCACATTTTGGTGCGGAATGTCACCTTGTCAAATTTTGTAATTATTATTTCCAATTCTGATGATACCTACCGAAATACACGACCACCACGAATTTATAAAAAGCGTAAAATTATAAAAACTATTAAATCCACATTTTCGAAATCCATTCATCCATAAAATTAATAACAGTACATAACACAAATCTTTCGAAAAACACGGAATTTTACAAAAATCTATTACTTTTTCGTGTGGCAACATTGAAAATTATTACAGCAGCCGCCATGTTTCCGTTGTAACCGGAAGTGTCGCGAGTGTTAACGAGGGGCTTAATGTTGGCAGCACTGTTCGTTGACTTTTTAATTACGCCACTGAAATTACGTGAGAATGCCTCGAGCTTGTTGTGAATATAAAATCAAGGGTTGTTTTATTATTTTGGTAAAATGTTGTGTTTAGATAGGAAATTGTTTCTGTATAATTAGTTTAACTATATCTAATAAAACGATTCGATAGAAAATACAGTTTTATCTACACTATTATATTATAAAGAGGTAAAGTTTGTTCTTTTTTTTGTGTTTTTTTTAAGCTATTGCATAGCTTCTATCGCGGGCCTTGAGCGTGGAGACCGAATCCAGAAATTCCGTAACGAAAATAACCTAACACCCGGGGACTCATTTGTTTTTTGAGCGAGGTGACCGATAAGAAAACAAATGAGTGAACAATCAATCAAAATTCAATTCAATGTGTGAAAGTGTAACTTCAATTAATATCAAAGAAAAAAAAACAAAGGAAAAAAAATACTGCATGAATAAAATAAATAAATAATTATAATTGCATAAGTTGATAAAAATGCTATGCAATAGCTTTACCGCGGCAGTCCCCGAGTGCCACACGTCTTTTTTTGTTTGTAGTATTCGAGGTAATCTCTGAAAGTACTAGTCCGATTACAATTTTTTTTTCACCGATAGAAAGCTGCTTTATTCCTGAGTTACATAGGCTATAATTTTATGAACATTGGCAAAGCTGCGGGGAAAAGATAGTAAAAAATATTTTTATACTTGTTAGGCTCGCGCTTAACCATTATTTCACCTGATGGTGACCGATTCTAGGCAACACTACACCCCACCACATGGGAGCACAGTGTCGACTATGGAGCAAGCTTGCCTAGAAGTAACCTGTTCACTCTTGGCGTAAGGACCCTCAGGTTGTAGCTCTCAGGAAACACAGATTCCGGCAGGGAATGCTGTACGCACAATGACTCATTCATTCGATCGAGGAACTTTTCTGGCAGACCATTCAGAAAAGTCTCTCGGTATATATATACACCGCTAAATTTTAATCATTTTAATCTCGTGGAGAGTCGATCCGACACATGAAACACTATCGATTTGTAAAGATAAAATTAAAAAATAAAGTACCTTTTTTTCAAAACTCGTATTAATTTAGGCACGTACGAAATTAATTTCTTTAAGAAAACGTCAGCTGAGCGGGTTCAATGGCCTGTAGATAGTAGTCGGCGTTACGTACAAACTATCTACAGGTCATTGAACTCGCTCCGCTTGCGTAAATTAATACGAGTTTTGAAAAAAAGGTACTTTATTTTTTTATTTTATCTTTACAAATCGATAGTGTTTCATGTCGGATCGACCCTTCACGGGATTAAAACGATTAAAATTTAACGGTGTATAAAACACATTCATCTACGAATGTAGAAATAGAAGAACTTCATTTTATACTAAAACAACACAACGACACAACTCACAACAACGCTTCATGGAACACAAGGGTACGAAGGTGGATTTGTTTGTAGGTACATACTAGGTTAAGGGCCTGCTCAAACTTGAGACAAGGCGTCTTAGACAGACTTGTCGCAGACGTCGTCGAAGATATTTTATCAACAGTCCTAGCGCCCCGTGTCGTAGACCAAACAGTTTTGTCTACGACACGGGGCGCTAGGACTGTTGATAAAATATCTAGGTATATATCGAAATTTTTCAAATAATGCTCTGCCTATGGACTGGCCTGTTGGTCTAGTGGTTAGTGGCCCTGACGGCTATGCCAGAGGTCGTGGAGCACAGGAAAGTGAGCGGCAAAGAGGGATAGAAGACTGGCCTGTTGGTCCAGTGGTTAGTGACCCTGACTGCTATGCCGTAGGTTGTGGGTTCGATTTCCACCCAGGACAAATGTTTGTGTGATGAGCATGATCGTTTGTTCTGTGTCTGGGTGTAATTTATCTATAATATGTAGGTATGTATTTAGAAATATATAAGTATGTTTATCAGTTGTCTAGTACTCATAACACAAGCTCTGCTTAGTTTGAGACTAGACGGCGTTGTGTGATAGTTGTGACATATTAATATAATAATTAATATGGGCTGCCGAAGTCTAAATCTGGCGCTGCATTCACGCGGTTGAAGTCGCTGGTACCAGATAAATAAAGTAATGGAACGGGATTTTGAGACGACTGTGCTGTAAGTGTACTCACATTCCTACAATCAGGACCTCAAGTCTGCTATTACAATAGTATCAGAATGGTCTAACATTGATGTCATAATTGTCGATTTTGACAAGTTTGGTAATCTACTAATATAATGGTGTCATTATGACTTTCCAATGGTCAACCACTGACACTCCATTGAAAGAAGTGGCATAGAATAGTAATCTCGTACATATATATAGACAAATGAATATTTGACGTATGCGGTAATCTGCTAAAACTTTGACAGTTTATTTGATCAGTGTTCTACCATTAGAACGTTATTGTGCAGTTATTGGTTTTAATATGCTCGATATTATCATTCTACCACAACTCTATTACGATACCACTGACCGATCAATGATCGATCATTATGAATTAGCAGACTACGAACTTTTAGTAAAATGACAATGTGATCGTGATGGAATGACGAATTTATAAAAATAGCAGACTTGGGTCCCTGATGTGTAATTTCAAGTCTTCTACTCTTATTGTAAAATTAGTTCCACTTAAATCCACCGTGTCTTATAGCTTTTTAAATGGCTTCTTCATAACGTTTATTGTTACTGTTCTTGTGATAAAAACTCCTCGCGTTTGTACCTTGATAGTTAGCTGATTTCACGCCATATTATGTTCTGGCTGATTTTAGTCTAAGATCCGATTAAGAACGACCTTCACCGGTCTGTTTAATGGATGAAACGTATTTTATTATAAATTTAGTGTATTAAATAATATAACGCGGGTGGGTTGCCTAAGAAATTCCTGGCCAGACTATTATTAATTAAAAATTGAAAATTTTATTTTATTTTTAGAAAAATGCACAACCGTTATCCATACCAGATTTTTTTGCAGACAACACTATAACATCGTATTCGTAATGAAACAGTGTTTATTTTGATATAGAATTTGTTGTATATAAAAAAAAACACACGTGTTTATACATACCTGTTTATACCTGGCAACCCATAGCTATACCAGGAAACAAATAGGCAACCCAACATTTTTATGTTCTAAAGGCTTCACTCTTTCGGTTAGTATTGAATTTATTCGTTAAACACACCGGTGCATTTTTCAAAAAAAAAAAAAATTGTTTGGCCAGGAATTTCTCAGGCAACCCACCCGCGTTATATTATTTAATATACTAAATTTTTCATAAAATAGGTTTCATCCATTAAACAAACCGGTGAAGGTCGTTCTTAACCGTATCCTCTACTATTTGAAAAGTTTCAAGGAGTATGGTCGTTTTGAAAAGATCTGAAGACTGACTAAAACTTGTCTAATTCAATAGAGTATTATCACTATTCTGACGGCACTGTTGGCCATCACCTGTTTCGTGGTTTTTTTTTTTATGGTGGGAAAAATCATCCAGTGACAACCCCCGCTCTTGGGCGGAGCGGGAGATAGTGTCAGACTCTTACTTACTAAAAGCCCACCCCTTTCCTTCGTTGCCTTCGTACCGGGGCTTGAGCTATCTTTGGAATTAACCCTGGCCCCAGTAGCTTCGACCCAGCTGGGCCCCTGCTGTTGCTGACAGCTCCTTGAGGCGCGCAGGAACACGCACTGTCGACGACTTGGGCTCGGTCCGAACAGTTACCGGACGGTCGGACACCGGGCTACCCATTGCTCGCCGTGTTTAGTGGTTTAGTGTCTGAATTTGACAGGCCTGTTGGTTCAGTGGTTATTGGCCCTGACTGCTATGCTGGAGGTCGTGGGTTCGATTCCCACCCAGGACAAAATGTTTGTATGATGAGTATGGTCATTTGTTCTGTATCTGGGTGTAATTTATGTATAATATGTATGTATTTAGAAATAAGTAATAAATTTTTTCACGTATTGCGTCTGTTGAAGTCTGCAACATCATCGTCATCATTTTGGTGGCTTTGGAACGGAAACGGCAGCTGAAGGAATAATGGTGGAATTTAGTCGGTAGAAATCTGAGACACCCTCTTACTTCAGCTAGAGAGGTGGTTGCTTATATTTGACGGTTAATCTGTATATAGGTATATAAGGTGAAACTGACTGACTGATATAATCAACGCTCAGCGAAGCTACTGGTACTAGGATGGTGAAATTTTGCCCAATATTTCCTTTTACAACATAACCGAGCACTAACAGAGAGGAAATTTCAAAATTTCGAGAAGGGGACCCAAAATTTGCATAGAGAAGCGTACTCTCACGAAATTGCTGGCAGGAACTAGTAAATAAATAAAAAATCTTATTTTTTTTTGCCAGAAAATAACAAACAAATAAATATTTTAACTAACTGCGTCGGATATACTCGACAAACATCGCGTTTATTCCGCCAGAGTCGCACATCCACGACCAAATACTCCATCTCGTCAGTTCTTCTGTCACCTATAAGGATTGAAGGTCTAAACGAGATGGAGTACCCAGTAACTAATACATGACCCTGGCGAATAGGACAACACGCATGCTTAATGTTACAAAAAAAAAAAAAAAAAAAGTTGATGGTTCCAAATTTAAAAAAGAAGTGTTGCCACATCAACCGGTCCAGTCTGTAATACGCTAGACTAATTCGAATTCGTTTTAAACCTCGTGAGACGTTCTAAATACAAGCTAGTTAACTACAAGTGTTCAGTGTTGCCAACATCACTGCGAACTCGGCACACATTACCGACGCACCCGACCAAGATCCTTCCTAAATTACACATCTCCATTTTCTTCATTTAACAAATTGATGGGCATTGTTTGAAAACGCACACCAACCGAAAAACGATCTTCCCACTCACAGAATTAAGTTCAAAATCCTCCGAATTAAATCCACCTCACTGTTGACGCTTACGCCCAAGAGATAAGATTGGGTTGGGTTAATGGGGATCCGTTATGGGATTTTTAACCTTAGTAAACAGGTATTAAGGATGGTAATGCGTTGGTGGGTGAGTGGTAGGGGTGTGTTGGGGTGGTTGCGGTCCAAGTTTGTAATTAATAAAGCCCTCTCGATTACAAGTGCCTTTCCTCGGCGGGATTTGGGGGGTGTGGGGGAATATGGCACCCTTGTTCGTATCCACGTTAGAGCGGGTTACGATTGATATGGTTACATCGACACTAATGATTATTTAATTAAGGATTTTTCCCATTTTCCTTTGCCTTGAGTGATAAGGGGAAATTTGATTTGTTACTACTACCTTGTATGATAGTTCGCGTTCATTAATATATAGATAATAAATATAAAATAATAATGTTCCACAACTATCACACAACGTCGTCTAGTTCCAAGCTAAGCAGAGCTTGTGTTATGAGTACTAGACAGCTGATAAACATACATAATATAGATTTATTACACCCAGACACAGAACAAATGATCATGCTCATCACACAAACATTCGTCCTGGGTGAGAATTGAACCCACGACCTCCGGCATAGCAGTCAGGGCCACTAACCACTATACCAACAGGCCAGTCAAGATAGTAGTCAATCCGAGATTGTAAGTTTAATCTTTTAGTACATAACCGAGGTACGGGAACGTTTAGTCAGTCAAAGTCTGACACACCTCTCAGTTCAATTCATTTGTATGATTTACATACATAGGTACATACATTACAAGTTAAATAGAAGTTTGTAAAATAACCTTTCACCTACATCCCTTCAATTTGAAGTTAGTGCAGCATGGCTACATCTTTCAAGTGTCCCTATCGTAGAGACAAATAAAACGATCGTCTCAAAGACAGGGAGAACCGAGATACTTATCGTCTCATGGAGAACAATTGCAATCTTGGGAGAGGGATCTCTTTGATAGTGCCGGAAAAGCGATTAAGACATTAGTGACAGATACTGTAGAGATTTAAGGGGATGCAACTCAACATACATTTTTACTGTTTTTCATACAACCGCTCTTACGTGATTTTTTTTTTTTTTTTTTTTTTTTTTTTTTTTTTTTTTTTTTTTTTTTTTGTCTGTTATTAACTAGTACTTGACTGCGATCCCGCCTGATGGTAAGCAGTGATGCAATCGTTGATGGTGAGGCGCACTAGTTTATTAAGAGCCTATTCACTCTAGCCTTGAAGACACCCAAATTATAATCAGACGGAAAGACCGCAGCAGGCAAAATGATTATGACGTTATTACACATTTTTCATTAGATAGATAGGTATTTTGTAAACACAGTATCTTGTGGATATTAAATAGGCTTAGAGCAGTGGTGGCCGAGTGATAATGGCTCCGACTTACGAGTTGTTGGTCGCGAGTTCAAACTCTGCCAGGTGCATTACTTTGTGTAATTTATTTAATTACCACTGCTCTCAAAACAGTGAAGGAAAACATCGTGAGGAAACCGGCATGTCCTAGAACCAAAAATTCGAAGACATGTGACATTCACCAACCCGCCCTGGGTCCGCGTGGTGGATTACGGTCCATCCCTCTCCTAGAGAGGAGGCCTGAATCCCAGCAGTGGGAACATTAAGAAAAGGCTGATGATGATGATGATTATCTAAGCTTCTATTGAAATCAATTTTTTGTGTAAAACTAATCCAGTTAAGACCTCTGAAAATCTGCTATGTTACATGAACTTTAACACTTCATAATTTACTCAAAAATTTAAAAAGTCAATTTAGTATAAAATAGAAGCCTTACAATTTTTATCAAGATTCTAAATGACGACATTTTTTTACAAAAACTTTTATAAATTAAAAAAAAAACATGTATTTCCTGGAACAAATTTTGTAAAATATTCGAGTAAATCAAGAAATTACCGAATGCTAACAGAGTTTTCAAGCGTTATCTCCCTTTTTTCGCGTTGCCTTTTCGTCAAACATCACGTTGGATTGCGTTAGATGAAGTAACAAGCTTTTAAACCATGCTCGATGTTGACGATAGGCGAGTGGAAAACGAGCCTCTTGACGACTATTTTCACAAGAAATATTGAACCGTTATAAATTCTATTTATACCTTAATGAATTACATAACTTTGCTATAAGTGCGTTGAAAGGTCTCTCACAAGGTGGACCAATGACCTGGTAAAGGTTGCGGGAATCCGATGGATGCGAGACGCACAGGATTTTTCATTGTGGCGACACTTGGGGGACGCCTATGTCCGACCGAGGACGTCTATCGGCTAAAATGATGAAATAATAATATAATATAATATTCCATAACTATCACACAAATCTGTCTAGCAAAACTGTCAAACTAAGCAGAGCTTACTGTGTTATGAGTACTAGACAACTGATAAACATACTTATATATTTCTAAATACATACATACTCGTATTATAGATAAATTACACCCAGACACAGAAAAAATTGTCATGCTCATTACACAAACATTTGTCCTGGGTGGGAATCCAACCCACGACCTCCGGCATAGCAGTCAGGGCCACTAACCACTAGACCAACAGGCCAGTCCAGATGATGATGCTACGAATATAAGTGCAAGTCCTATACGGCTTGAGATCATACAATGCTACTTTGACTTCGCTTTATCTAATGAATGCCCACTCTATACTTCATCGGTTTAGTTAGTTAACTAAAGATTAAGAGAATTGTCTAAAAAATTTATCTAAAAATGTTTACTATAAAGGTTTTTATACTAAACTAATGTTAGATAATTAACTAAATTTATATAGTTTTTGTGTCTTTTAAACGATTTTTTTTAAATAAAAAGACATATCAAGATTGTTTACCTTTAGTTAACTACATAAAGTATAAGTTCGCCCTAAGTTAGAGTTCGTGGGATGTGTCAGACATTTACTGATGTGACTATACACCGTTAAATTTTAATTTCGTTTTAATCCCGTGGTACATAAAACACTATCGATTTTTAAAGATAAAATTAAAAAATAAAGTAACTTTTTTTCAAAACTCGTATTAATTTACGCATATATATGCGTAGGTAGTTTGTAAGCAACGCCGACTATTAACTACAGGTCATTGAATTCGCTCAGCTGACGTTTTCTTAAAGAAATTAATTTCGTACATACCGAGTTTCCTTTTATAATGCATAAAAAAATGAGAAAGGATTTTCCAAAATTCATCATCTAAAGAGATGAAATGAGGGTCAAAGTTTGTATGGAGAAACTTATTTTTACGCGGGTGAAGTCACTGGCAGAAGCTAGTAGTTTTACATACATATATTATTCCTCATATTATTCATCTTATTGATCTTTCTATTAGTGAAAACCGCGTCGAAATCTGTTGCTTGGTTTAGGAAGACTGCGTAGATAAACAGACAGATGTAAAAAAAAAAAATTGTTTTAAATATAGGTAACGTGCAAATAAAAAATAACAATGTATTAATTGCTTCTGTTAAATAAAATTATATAAAAATGCAATTTATAATATGTGTACCTAAATAAATAAAGACATAATAATATTGTTTTAATCAGAAACTTAATGATCTATAATGGTTAAACAACGGGAACTTATTTTTAGAACTATGTCAGTAGGTACGAAACACATTCACAATCTACGTTTCATTTTATTTCACCGCCTCGACCACAAAACGATTTTAATCAGTTTCAATTAACTTGGTTGTCAAAAAGTCTAAAAAGTTCGCTATTGAAAATACTACTGCATGAGTACAATAGAAATGTCTAGGTTACTTGGTCTAGGTTCTTCTAGTTTCATTCTTTTGCTGTAATTTTTTCACTACCTACCGAACAAAAGTTTTGTACCAACAATTTATTACATTACACACGAACAGCGTGTTGAGTTATAACAGCGTGTTTAGCTGCCATTATGACGTCACAACATGGCGTATAACTATTAACCTAACTTGCCATTTCGGTAGTGCTTCAATATCATCCATTGTTGTACCTATTTTGACAATCGTTACTGTTGTTGTTTTTGTTGATGTTTCTAAGCCGAATTCGAAGTAGATTTTGTAATACAGTTGTTACTATCTTACGATGGCAAATTCAACATGTTTGTGTGTGTACATTTGCGTGCACATAGTTTCTGTGTACGTAAACTATTTTCTATAAAATCAAGCACTTCAAGTTTGTGCACGTGGCACGTGCGTAATCTACACACATCCAAATCCAACTTACCTTGATGAGACAAAAAAGTACCAAAAAAAATACATACTTAGGTACATACTCCCTCTTTTCTAAAATCGGTTAAAGAAGGACCAAAAAAAAACAATCAAACTGCTCCAGACTGACATTTCAACACATTATACACAAACAGCGTGTTTAGCCATATAACAGCGTGTTTAGCTGCCATATGACGTCACAACACGACGTGTCACAGGCACCCCCGTGCGGCGGGAGTGGGGACCAAAGCCTGGCTTTACGCTGTTCCGCTACACACTTGTAAATCCACTCGCAGTAACACGACGTGTTTACATGTTGCGTGCTGGGGAAACATGTGGCGGTTTAGTTTTGGAAATAAAATAGAGTGAAAAATTCTGCAGTACCTAGATCGCATGTGAGGGGTTACACTTAGATCTTGAGCGGCCTTAGAGCTAGCACGCACTGGTGACTTTTGTTTATCTACTGTCATCGTGTTTATGAACCCAACAGGTGTGGTGCGCGCACTTGAACACATGACAGTTGGGTAAAAAATTACAAAAAAAATATTGTCACACTAACAAAAGTCACCAGTGCGCGCTAGCTCTTAGTGTAGCGGTATCGCCTTAAGAGCTTGTAGGTCGCGGGTGCAAACCCAGCTTGGCGCATAAATTCGTGTAAGTTATTTCATCACCACTGCTTTCAAAACGGTGATGGAAAACATCGTGAGGAAACTAGTCTAGAACCAAAAATTCGAATACACCAATCCGTATTAGGTAGGCCTGCGTGGTGGATTACAGCTTATTCCTTATCCTAGAGAGGACACATTAGACCCAGCAGTGAGATCATTATAAGACTGTTTATGCTATCATAAATTTTACGATGTTTTAATATGACATCACGTCTTCATTGATCGAGTCCTTGACTTTTACTGTTAAGCCATACCTACCTATCCAGTTGACTATGTGGGACATAGAGTCAGGAACCACGCTTGTAAATAATTACGAGCAGGTACACTCGTAGATAACTGCAAATCGTGTTAACACATTTTCTTTGTGGAAATGAATGTGTTTTTATGATTTATAGCTCTGTTTGTATCTATTGCCAAAATACTCAGACTATTTTCTACTTACAATTATTAGATTTTAGTACAAAAAGTCACTGATCTTTAATCCCCACACACGTCGACTTAATAGACAAAAAATTGTTATATAATTCTATGTTGTCCCCACTACAGGGCAATGGAGTCCTTCCCTTCTTCTACTTTTACCGGCCTGATGCTGACAATCTTTTACAAAGGGATCCAGCTCGTCCCTCCCTCTTCCCGTCCTTTGCTCAAGCCAGCCCCGCAAATAAACCAGTGGTTTGAAAATAGTCCTTAAAATCAGTTTGATCCAGTCCGTTCCCTCTAGCAACGTCCTGAGCCGAGGTCATCTTGTGAAAGGCCTTCTAACGCTGCGTCTTCCGGCCCGCAGTCACTACTGCGGAAACTTTCGGCCCCATCCACCATCCCCCTTTTATTTGATAATATTACACTTTTTGTATATGTTTTCTATTAGTCTGTAAAAGTAGCCATAAACACTAGGGACAAGTTTACCTGTACAGTTGAGTTATACAGGTAAACCAAAGCGTGTATGTTGCACAACTGTGCAGGTTTCCATACAAGCTTACCTGACAGGTATACCTGTGCAGGGAAACCTGTCAGGTATACCCTAGCGTGTATGGCTATCTTAAGCCTTCTGTAAAATAAAATAAATAAATAGTGATTTTAAAGCAACAATGTTCACAATTAGTTAATAAGCTTATCCAAACACCCAGTTCTCGCACCTCATAAATCGGCAGCCATTTTTAAAATGGCCGTCTAATTAATTAAGCCGTATCTGTCTATTAGTGCCAGCGGTACTTTTTGTGCCGGCAGTCAATTAACAAGGTATGCGGCGCAGGCGCAGCCAAGTGCTCAACTAGTCATGGACAGACAAATGAGCTCCTTAAACTATGCGCTTTATTTGTTCAGGATTTTTTAGGGTGGTGGAGCAGTGGGAGCTTGGAGCTATAGTAAGCGATAACTATATATAATAATTTTAATAGTTTTTTAATAGTAGAAACTATTAATAATACGAAAAAATGGTGTTGTGTATTGGTGGTAGAGTGGTTTATGAATAAAAGAATATTTTCTGATAAATGAAATAAGACTAAGAGATTCATCGATTACTTTATATAAAGTCGTATAAGATCTTGTTGAATGTGTATTCAAAATTAGGTAGTTTGCTTAAAAACTTAAATGTTTCGCCCCTGTTAGTTTTCCTTGCTTTGTAATTTCATCAAAATTAAAAACACAAATATGTATTTAATCTGCAGTTAATTAAGACCCTTTGGCTAGGGCTATGGGATTGTTCGAAAGAGTCAACGCGGCCTTTTAAAATGCGACCAGAGTCAGACGGGAGATGTTATTTCATGATTTCCTACGCAACAAAAAAAAAAAAATACGCGCTTTGTCTAGTCATTAAATCCTGTAAAAGGTTATTCATTTTGACAACTCACGTTATTTTTCTACAAAAGCTAATCGATTTTAATCCTAAAACGTACTAAAAACATTAACCACCCAATTTCATGCCATACTTAATTGAAATCCTCGCCTATCTTACGCTGCTTACTTACCTTTTAACAACACGTATTTAATCCGAACATCGCGCGTCGCTAGCACCAATAATATATCCGTCGTCGCGACATCTGCGCCTTATTTTATAGCACTAATTCGTACTGCATGTCATGGATCACAGGTCTTAACCAAAACATCTTTAACGACTGTCCCATACATTGTATTTTAAACTTTGTCACCTTCGTTTTATTGATTATTATCGTGTGACTTATTCGGGTGGTTAAGTCTTGTCTGATTAGAAGATTTTGTTATAAGTATACTTTCCGATAGGGAGCTTTATTTGTTTATTGTTTGTGTGAAGTATTCTCAGTCGATGTTAAAGGATGAGCTGAAATAACAGTGATGGGAAATTATGAGTTTTGGCTTTATGGAGAAGAAATTACTTTCCTTGCAATATTCGATAGGTTGTTTTATGAGGTTTAACTATTTTTTTTTAAATTGCATGGTCGAACCGAAGTTAGTTGAAAAATAGGCTATAGATAAATATATATACCAACTCTGGATTGTACGCCAAAACTGAAGTTACTATAAGAACTTATAATGCAGTACCTCAGAGGTAAACAATAGTAACTCCACTTTTTTGAAAATATGTTTTTTTGCACTGTTAAAATCGTAAGAACCAGTTCTACGTAATGGTATAATTTATGAAATAGGGTGTCACAATGGGCAGTTTTATCGCTAAAAGCAATTTTTTACAGACAACCTTGGGATGGGTTTGATAGAGAAGGAGAATAAGATACACAGGTACCTATCATCTTAAGAGGAGAGGTGATCATTATTTTTAGCTTGGCTAACTGACACGGGCAAAGCATTCCACAGCCGCACTGCTTAGACTGCAAACGAATTGCCATAGAAATTGGTGGAGTGGCTTGGCATCTCTAGTCTCAAGTTCCGTGACAGCGCGACAAGTTGCGCCATCATTGTGCCCCGATGAAATATAGCGCTAAGCTACCAAACTAGTCACCATACAGACACCTAGTCGTCACACGTCCAAGCTGGTCACGCTACCAAATTGGTTGCGCAACCAAACGGACACCAGTCACCAGGTGAGTGACTTTCTATAGAGCTGTACCCCTAGCCAAGTTGCTAATCTAATAGTTGACGCTTGTAGAAAGCTTCAAATGTACGGGAATGACGTCGTCTTAACGCTCAGTCACGTGGTCAGAACAAAAGAATTGGCGGCAAGGTGAGCTCGAAGCGTTCGGCGCAGGCGAAACGGTTGTAACTTGGCTAGGGGGGCTGTATACATTTTGTTGGTAGCGGCTACTGGTCGCGCCAACGTGGCGTTCTTGGTGAAATATAGCCCTAAGTTATATGAAGTCATGCAGAAACTTGAAACGTTCTTTAGGATGAGCAGGGGTTTTAGGATTCAGTCACTTCAGTTTAGGCACAAAAACATGATTTTTGTGTTATATTTTTAAGCTGGCAATAAAAAATAAACTTATCAACTACAATTTAACGTGTTGCAAATATGAAACATCCTACTACCCAAGTCTCGGTTTTATGTTCAATATATTACACGTCGGTTTTATTCATATCCTGTTGTAGATCGTCAATTATACTTTCTGTAGCACTCGATATGTCGTCGGCAAACGGTCTAAAAATATTAACACATTGTTAACTCTTTTACGAATATTTACAGAATATCTTTCTGTCTGTAAATCGACCGTATCAACGCTGTTTATCACCAATCAAGCCACCATTTTTAACTTCCGAAACTCGAAACTAAACGACATAAAACACACAGCCAATTTCGCTAATATTTATACATCCTGGCCACCATTAAAATTCGCATTTTAGTAATTTTACTAAACACAAAACTGTCCCACCATAAATTATACTTTAATGTTTCCGGACTTCGAATTTCTTCCAATGTTACCACATTAAAAATTAATAGCCGTTTTAAAACTATTTCGCATTGGCAACACTAGCCACACGCGCCGACGGAGAAGGAAACGGAAATGTCCATTATATCATCTGAAAAACATGAATATTTTTATGAAAATGGCGTTATGAGCGATAAAAGTGTTTTATTTATAACTGTCTGTTAAGAGTTTAAAATTCATAAATGAGTTTTAAAATGAGTATTTAAGAGAAGGAAATTAAACATGAGGAATGGTGTATTTTCTTTAATGAAGATTTTCCTTTTCACTTTTAACTATGTTTATATTTCATTTCAAAATGTTACTTTATTATCTGTGGCATAGCTAACTGGCTACTGATCCCTTTGAAAGAGCCCCTTATGAACAATTGGAGAATTGGAGGGTTATATTTTTCTTTTTACAAAGTAAATCGTACTAGCACAGAGCTAGTAGGCTTATTAAACTTATTATGTAAACTGTTTTATTTTTTAAATCCAGTATGGTATATACGCATATTTTTAAAAACAGTTAAACGTTATAAAATTAGATTAAGATCAACTGAAAACCATGTAAAATGTCGTTGGAAAACTCCTTCGCCTCGCTGTCAACTAGTAAATGGTAACGTGTCCAAAAGACTAACAGTATTACAACGCTTTATGGCAATGCTTATCCTCTGTCCAAGGTAAAACCTTTGGGTCACATGAAGTGTCAACAAGGCGTTTAGACAGATCTTAATTATAATCTGTAAGCACTCTCCTATAATCTGAGAGTCTCCACCTTATGATCCATGAAGTTTCTTGCACGTTCTTCTCCATAGAGATCTACGCTTTGGAACGTACAATTTAGCTTAACTTAATTTGGACTGACCGACATTTGACTATTCAAAAGTGCCTGCAAATGGTCTATTTGAAATAAATGTTTTTGATTTTATCAACTTTATTACACCAGTACCTATAGGCCATTTATTTATTACGTTAGGCAATTTAGGGCGGACGATATCTCAAGGCCATACACGCTAGGATATACCTGACAGATTTGCCTGTGCAGTTGAGTTTTACAGGTAAACTGGAGCGTGTGGGTTGCAGGTGTCTGTGAAGGCAAACCAGTCAGGTACACCCTAGCGTGTAATGGCTACCCTTACTTTTTCTTACATGGGGATGGGTGGGATTCTCGACTGGTCCTGTGCGTCACGCATCCATCGGATTCCTGCGTCCTTCACCAGGTCATCGGTTCACCTTGTGGGAGGCCTTCCGATCCTGCGTCTTCTGGTACATAGTTGTCACTCCAGAACCTTTCATCCTCATCGACGATCTGTTCTGTGTGCAATGTGCCCTATACGATGCCACTTAAGTTTAGCAATTCTTCGAGCTTTGCCGGTAACCTATTCTAACGTAATGCCTCTCCTTGTTACAGTCAAAGACCACCTCCAGCACTCGGACATTGAAGCAGATGAGATAGAAACCGACGACCAGACCTCGAACCTCGATGACGACATCCTCACGCAGTCAGACCTGGACGAGAACGGCGACCCCAAGAGCCCAACCAGCTCGAGTTCGAAAAAAGGGAAGGGAAGTTCGTCAAGAGATTCTAAAGGTGGAACCAAGCCCAGAAGAGCCAGAACTGCCTTCACTTATGAACAGTTGGTGTCGTTGGAGAATAAGTTTAAGACTACGAGGTATTTGTCGGTCTGTGAGAGGCTGAATTTAGCGCTGAGCTTGAGTTTGACGGAGACACAGGTGAGGGATCCAAAAATAACCTTTTAGTAATAAGCCAGCAGCTTAGCCCGCGTGAAAGTGAAAAATTGTCCCAAGGGAAAATATTTTCGAGATAAACAGTAGATGGTATTCAAAGATATGTTCTACCCATGTGCCAAATTTTATTCAAATCCGTTCAGCCGTTCGAGCGTGAAAAAGTAACAAATATGCACACACATATTAGCGTGAAGTATGATTTTCAAATGTACTAAAGGATTTTGGATACCTACTACTCGTAATTTACGAATAACAAAGGGATAACACTTGTTAGATTGAATGTAGGGTACTATAGGCTACGTTTTACAGTTAGACCATAACCCCACAATGAAGGCAAAAGCAAAAGTTAGTTTTAAAAAATAGGATAATTTAACAACATTGCACTGTTGTGTGTGTACTGCTGTTGTGACCAATACTTATTATGCTTAGGCAGACTTTTTTATTCATAAGTAGAAGGGGCAGGCCGTTAGTGCAAACTGAAACTAAGTCCCAAAGCCCACCAATCTTTGAAAATGTGAAGCTCTAACAACTCCATTCTCCACAGGTCAAAATCTGGTTCCAAAATCGCCGAACGAAGTGGAAAAAGCAGAACCCGGGTATGGATGTCAACAGTCCAACGGTTCCTCCACCTTCAGCCGGGGGCTTTCCATCAGGTCCTTACCCTGGGGGTCTGCTGTACTCACACGGGGTTCCGTATCCGTTCACGGGGCCTGGTCCTTATGCTCCGTACTTCCACCATCTCGCAGCTAATCATCATCACTCGCATGGTAGCCTGGGACACTCCCACACGTGATTGTGGCAGCGCCCGGGGTCTCAGGACCCTAGGGTCGAAAAAGAGAACGAAAACAGTTGTGTACTTCCAAATTAGTGACGTTAATGGACTCCAAAGTGTTATGTGCAAATATTTTTATCCCTAAAGTCTGTTCATTATAATGTGAAACGAATGACAATTTAAAAAGAATAAACATTTGTATATTGACAACGAAAATGAGATTGTGATTTCATTTTTTGCTAACAAAAATTAAATGTTGAGAAACACAATTTAGGCTTCCTGGATCTAATTTCGTTTTTTGCATTTTATTTAAATGATATGTGTCCCAACAATAATGGAAGTTAAATAACATGCATAGCAATTTAAATTTCGCCTTTCAAAGAAACTTAATCTAAATATTACAATGACCATTATAAGTGAACAGACTATAGTTTGAAAGTATCGGAACTGTATTATAATAGTGCAATTTATTTAAGGTAACATTATGAATCAATTGTGATACGTATTTAATAAGATAAATAAGGACTTTATGGTAATTGTAAGTTTAATAAAACACTTTTTTTTTTGGTGCCAACCCTGTATAATTTTAACGAAGTCGGGTATAATGGTGTTCACTTTAAGTAGGTCAACCATTTAAAAAATTGGTTTCTTTTTTATTTATAAAGTGCGTCATTAAAGCTTTTGAAATAATTTTTTTGCATTTTAGTAATTTTTCGCATAATGATCTCAAATTATTTCATTGCTTGACAGAACTGCATTTTAGCGTAATGATTATTGTAAAGGAACAAAGGACCAATTTTTGGTAAGTAATATGAATAGGTATATCAAAAATAACCAAAGAGTGGATTGATCCATTATAAAGTACGATTTATTAGTACTTTATAATAGTGGTTAATATTTATTTATACTTCAAATTTAAAAACATAAATTCAACAAAACTTGGTCCTTTGGTCCTCTCTTTGCTATGTGCCAAAAGCCCGCTTTTCAGTTAGTTATTATACTTTTTTTACACATTTTGCAATCCAACACCAAACGATATTAATAAGAAATGTAAATAAATAATATTAAGCCATGTATAAACATTTTGTAAATATATCGATAGCCACTTAAGAATATGTTTTTTCCTTAGAAGCTGCTTTTAAGCTGAGCGGCTCTAATTTATTTATATTACTTACCATTTTGTATATTGCTTATTTTTTATTTTTTTAAGCAAGCCTGGATTTTTTGTCTCCCATAGATTATGGCTTCAGGCTATTTAAAATATATCTGGTATAAGGCAGTCATTGACTGTATTTTTGTATGCAATTGGCCAATATAAGTTCCTATTAAACGTCCAATTAAAAAAAAAACTTTTTTTGTATTTAATTTACTAAAAATGCAAGGTCTTTTCATAGTATGTGTAGCATTCATACATTGGAGACCATTTTTTTGTAACTAGAGATTGGCAAAGACTACTGGGTTTAAACCCGATTATTAGGTTTAAATCTAGAGAGAGCCAATCTCTACCTGCAAAATCAATCAATATTAGTTTTCATTACCTTTTATTATATATTTAGAATCTAAAAGCATGTTCAGACAAAAAATATGTAGATAGGATTCAAATCATCACAATATCTTAAATTCTTGTGTGGCTTCAGTAGGACACCAAATAGCCGAATTGTACTATAGGAGTTTATTTTTTATTTTTGATAAGCTCGCGTTTAACCACTATATCAAATGATATAAGCGATGATATAGTCGACGATGGAGTACGCTTGCCTAGAAGGAACCTATTCTCTCTTGATTTAAAGACCTCTAAGTTCAAATTTCCCATCAAATATTTTTTTAAGGAATTGTCAAGAATTAATTTTCAACAACTGGCTGAACTATTAGTGAAGCTATTTGGCTGTTAAAATCAACCCTAATGCTTATTCCCTGTTCGCGTTAAGATTGGACATTAAAAGAAATCTTTTTGCTGTCTGTTCAACTGATTTTAACTTTTGTTTCGTAGGCAATAAGGATGGCTTTAAAAGTAAAAAGTGGTTACAATACCAACTGTTTACTGCAGCCGCCATATGTCATGCCACTAACGTAATAAAAGTCAAAATTGGTTGAATAGACAGTAATAAAAGGTTTTCATAAATGTCTAATGTTATTTTGAACAGAGTATAGTATAGCATAACCATAACCTGTCTGTCCTGGAACGCATAGGGTAAATAGGGGAAGACAAAACCCATCCGAAGTTTTAGTTAGTAAATGTCTTACACTCCCTCTCTTTTCATACAGAGATATTGAAGTAATTTGATGATATCTCACCTAAAAAAACATAATCATAATACAGCCATCAGGAAAGATCTCTTTCCTATAAATGAGAATGGGTTTTCCACGCGTAACAAGCGCGGATTAGCTTTTCTTCACCTTTATGAGAGTAGTTGTGAATTATTAAATTTTTCTCAGTTTCTGTATTTTTTTTTCAAATTTTTCTGCGTAGGTACCCGAAAAACAAACAGTGAACTGGTTTTTATTACTAGAAAATGTTCAGGATCACGATAGATGTCGCTTCAAGACGGCTTTACGTTTTCATTTAAGTTTTTTTTTTTTATTAAGAACGTTAATAACCGCTAATGCAATATTATCCGGGGCCTACTGAACGGTCACCACGTCTATTTAATCCACGATTTAATGTGAGCCAGTGATTCTTGTTTCCAAATCAATTATGTCGAGGTAATCGAGTGAACTATCGCTATGTACTGACGGATTAAGGTAATTAATTGATTAATGTTCTATTTCTGTTATGAAATTATCGTCGTGTCGATAAGCAAATTGTTTTCCCCACCGCTTTTAGGTACGCAACAGACTGTTTTCCGCACTAGTACAGAAAAGTGTCACAATTTTGTTACATTTATCGTATCAGGCTGGGCGCTCGTCGATCCCCACGAGTTCCAAGCTCTCGGCTCCATAACACACTTGCTTGAAATGATGTAACAGAGTGTTTAAGAATTTTTGCTATCACGTTTCTCTCAAAATGTATGTCAATGTATTTAGTTACGAACCCCATTAATATAATTTCAGATTTTTGTTTTTCCCTTGTCTGAACATGCTTCAAAATAAATAGTTAAGTATTTGCTAATACGATGCTCAACGCTGTACATATTTGTAATTAACTAGTTCGGCCACTACATTAACTCGATGTTGACATAAAATAGTTTCAAGTTATATCAAATTCGTTTTATTTACCTACAAAACCTCCCTGCTCACGCACTGAATGGTTATAAAATATGGTGTGAATATCCACCTGTCAATCTAAAGCTAGAACTACATTAAACTAACGCAAACGTATACCACGCCTGGTTTGTACGTAGAACGACGTCTCGTGACGAGAATCAAGTGTAGCTCTTCGAGACTATAATATTATTATTATTTATTTATTATATTCTTTATTGTACACCACATGAACAAAAAGATACAGGACAAACATTATTCAAAATAAGTGTACAATGGGCGGTCTTATCGCACAGGGCGATCTCTTACAGACAACCTTTGGATAAAAGAGGATAAAGATATAGGGCTGAAAGAGAGGATAAAGATATAGGGCTGTCAGACTAATATGAAATAACAACACAAATACATACATACATTACAAAAAATATACTAATAAATATTAAATATGTAATCAAGCCAGAAGAAGAATCAAAGTGAAAGGTAATGCTCCTTCACCATATAATATAGTTTCCTTGAAAAATGTATGGAGAACAACGCGCCCAGATCGGCGTACGTGGCTCACGTGTGCACAGTGTAGTTCTACCTTAAGTGTTTTATAAGTTCAGCAACTGAAAGCCATCATTGATCTTAGCCTTTAATTTTCTGAACTATATATTACCCCAGGGTTGGATAAAGTTGGATACAATACTTTGAATAATGGAACGGACCATGTGATTTTTACAACTTCACAACGCTTTTATCTACTGATTAACGAAAGAAAGAAAGAAAATCACAATTATTTTTGTGTACTGGTTTTTGTCTAACTAGGCGTAACGACCGTCAAAATCTTCGAATGACAGCCGTCACCGACTGTTTTTAGAGACAAGAAATGAAAAAAAGAAATGCCTTTTGAGACATAGAAAACAGCATAGTACGAAAGTAGGATTACTTATTACGTAAAACTGTTGCCGAAGATTATGAGAGGACAACTAGATATAGCTTAATTTACATCTCAGACTCAAAGAACAATCTAAACTAATATTATAAAGAGGTAAAGTTAGTTTTTATTTTATTTTTAAGTTTTTTGTTTTTAGGATTTTAGCAATCGGACCAGTTGCCCGATTCACGTAATGAAAACCGTAACGATATCGTAGCGATTTAGTCGTTTAGACCATTTCCGTATTCACATCCATCAATCGAGTTTGAACGACACCGATTTTATAGTCGTTTGAAATTCGTTGATTTAAAAGAACATCTGTATTACATTATCCTGGTAGAATACTTATTTATGTAACTGGAAATAAGTCGATAGATCGTGAATACCGCTTTTGGATAGGACTTCGATCGAGCGACTATAAAACTTCAACGATATTTGGCTTGTTTGATTTTACGTGAATCAGGCTACTGTACTTTCAGAGTAATCTCTGAAAGTACTGGTCCGATTGCTAAAATTTTTTCACCGATAGAAAACTTCTGTATTCCTGAGTGACATAGGCTATATTTCAGGTACGTGGGCGAAGCCGCAGGCAAAAGCTAATTTACTATAAACTAAAGAGGGACCTTTGAATAGCCAAGGAGTTGGTTCCTTAGTCAGAAAGTTAAAGTAATTTGCACGTTAGAAAACGATTTTTTTTTATCATATTCGTCAGGAGCTCAAAGTCATTCATTCCTAAGTCAAGCTCTTTCTATATTTATGACACTTTTCCTGGTCCTTATTTACACGATATCATACATTTATTATTTATTAAACTCATGGGCGGGGAAATAGGGGAAGTCCTATCGCCTCGAGCATCTTCAAGGGGTGAAACTACCCCTGTACGTTCTTAAATATTTAAGATGAAAAAATAGTGTAATATGAAAATAAAATTACACAGTACATAAATAATGAGATTTAAAGTTTGCGGTCGGAAGGACCAAATTTTTCTTCAGTCTTGATAGCTAAAATGAGTGAGGATCGACCACATTGGTTTTGTAATAAGAAGCAATAAGTATTGGATGTACTACACCATGTGAGTTGCTAGTTTGTTTGTCTTTAAGAGATTGCCTTATGCGATATAACCGCTCATTGTACTCTTATTTTTCTTTTTTAAATGTTGGCCCTGTTCATATTAGGATAAAGTATATACATAATAATATATCCGAATAAAGTTAATCTGTGGCATTGACTTAGGAATCTAATTAGATAAATTTTGGAAAATCGTTAGCAAGATAATCAAACTTAAAGAAAATCATTACGAGTCAACGTATCTAATAATAAAACAATGTCAAATAAAAAAATAAGAGTTTGGTACTGTAAACTATGTATAGTGCAATCTACTTTATGTAAGATGCACGAGAGATACAATTTGGCTATTTCCTGCACCTATTACACAAATTAAATATATTGTAGAAGATACAAACATAAATTTTGAATTTGGTAAGTAGGTAAGCGAGGATTATCAAGGAAAAAGCATGAAAAAAACCTCGTAAGTATCGTTACATTGTAGGTACCAACAGGTTTTTCGTTAAACCAACAAAAACAATCCTTGACAAAATTGGCAAATACATCAAAGAATAAATAATTGACACGTACAACGGCTAGAATCTTTCACGCGCTCTCAAAAACCACATGATTGACATCTTTACATCCATCCATCCAGATTAACTAGCTAAAAATGTGTTGAACGGTTTTTTTTTGAACGCGGCCTTCTTTGAGCGGATTCAAAATGGCGACGAGTCATCTGTCATTTTTAATTGTATGTCAAACGGCCCGTACAGGATGGCTTGCCGACGAGGAGGCATTAAGTATATTTAGTTTATTGCGTTATAAACGAAGCTATTATTGGGAACCCTAATTTGAATTTGGCTACTGTTTCGTTGGAAGAATGTTGACGATAATTTATTGTGCTTTACTCAATCTTCTATTAGGATCTACACCTCTAGGAATTTCGTGGAACAGAAGCTGGATGACTCACTGCTTTAGGCATTTGGGATTTTATCGCTACTCTACTCGTAGCTACTCCCAAAGGGCAGGCAAAAACAGGGCCCTGTTTATAAAAAGTTGTGTTTTTTTTTTACAAAAAACATCTTTCTAGCATAATACTTGTCCTCCAAGACTGCAAGGGGGAGTCACAAAGTAGATGGCCGAACTAACTGTATAGATTACATCCATAGGTAGGTACTGATTACAAGACGGGCGGGCTCTCAATAGATGAAAGAAGTGATTCTGTCAACATGTGAAAATAAGCTCTAATATTATTGCATCCTGGACTAAAATAAGTTAAGTTTATAGTGTGATCTTAAATACAGAATGCTAAAAAAAAGAGGAGCGATTTATAAAACTGGAACACCTAAAGATGCTGAAAGAATTCGGTCAGCAGAAGCTAGTCATTCATTCCCTACAGGTCTCTTATCAATAAGAGAATATAAAGATGCGGATAACATATTACGAATTTTTACACTCGTCGGGGGGGGGGGGGGGGTTGTTGCCCTGGAGCCCCGTATAATTAACATGGCTAATACGACGGTAGCTACGACCTTAGTAGTCTCTATATGTAACTTTATAAGCTACTAGATTAATGTTATGGTTTCAGTCCTATGGCATATATAATCAACTGTTACGAGTTTACGACGCATTTTTTCCGTAATACAAAATCTTAATAATACTAAGATATAAATTTCTATCAGTGTGTATTGATACCATAATAATATTAATCATTTCCAATAAAATCCCATGTTGTTTGACTTTTTAGACAGACTTTACTAATCATTTAGACAATCATTCAATTCCAATAATTAAATTAATCAAAAAACATTAGTTATTAAATCAAAACAATTAAATTCAATTATTCTATCAACAAAACTTAACAATATCTCTTTTCACGTTGATTCGTTCCAAAGGCTACCACGAACCCTAAACGCCATCCATTTGACAACCTAAACTGAACTGCTAAAGAAATAGAGCTATATTGGGTGAATAATTCCATCCCTCTTTACATTTTAATACGTCATGCTAAGGCCCCTGATAAACCACAACTGTGTTATTCTTGAAGATGCAGTAATTGATACCAGATCAGAAACTTCACTGGATAGTTATGTGGCCACTTTACACTATTTGTTACTCAGATTTTTTGTAATACGTATAAACTAACTTCAATACTAGAATTATTGGTCCTTAGATTACCTTACTTTATATTGATTGTTTTTAATTTTAATAGTTTGTACGGCCACACAGGGTGAATAGAAACACCGGGGTGAATAGAGACAAAACCTTGATGGGGATTTGCACGTTATTTGAAAACTGTTTGCAGCATTTGAGTACTCAAATTTATTATTCAAATATTGTATTAAAAATATCATTGCCTTGTTTTAGTTTTTTTTTTTTTTTTTTATATTATCGATCGATTGTAAACTCACATACACAAGACACACGTATTGTATATGTCGGGTCTAGACCTGGAACATAGCTATCTGTATTCTGTAGGCCATACACATTTTTGTTCCAAGCGAACCCGCGACAGGTAGTGCAGCCGACAAACGCGCTAACTGTATCGTCGAATTATATTAAAACTAAAAAAATGGTATCAAAGTAAAAATCCAGATCAAAATATGGTTTCTATTTGCCCCAACGTATCTATTTACCCCGTTTGTTAAAAAAGAAATAACAGTCATTAGAAAACCAGCATCCAGCACAGCCGATCTAACTTCAGACATTATTTTCCCAGACAAAACCAATAAAATAACCCCATGCTGCATCCATATTCCATTAGATTCAAAACTGAAACCGTTTAGAATCAATAATCGTTCTGCCTGACCGGAATAGGATGTCGTTTAGGTGTTTACAGTCCAATGCTGGCTCTTAACGACGCGATGGGCAGACATCAAAGTAAAACCAGCCATCGACGTACTAATGACCGCTTTGAACGCCATAATTGCTTCAGGATTTAATGTCTTAATTTCTTTAGGGACTGCCGTATTGTGGTCTTTTTGGGAGAAAATGGGAGAGAAAGAGATAGAATTAGTTGTAACTTATGAGATAGAAAGGGATAGAGAAACCAGTTGTCTCGATATGGATATTTGTTCTTGGGTTTTGCAAATAACAGCTATAAGATTTTACTATCTCGTACGATTAAGATCCGTACTTTATTTTAGGAAAAGGTAATCATCAAAGGTCTATCAACTTACGGACATAAACTGAAAGTATATGTCTCTTAGACTGTGCTATTGATCAAACTCAAAACCTCTTCCGCATTTAGTCTATTTCAGATACTTTTTTAAAGAGTTGGTCTGCCTAGCTGAAGGACATTATTTTGCTACATAACGGAAGATTCGAAACAATAAAACTGAAGCTGACTAATATTTTTGCAGTCAGTGAAACCCAGGTTCTTATTTCAAATTTTCCCATAGAGAATTTGAATTTAGAATCGGCTTTTATAACGAGTATAATTATTATTCATTTTAATTGGCTAATGCATTAGCGAAGCCATGAAAAAACAATATTATTTATGTACATAATTCCTAAGCGTTCTTCGTTTAATAACACCATACTATTCAATCAAATTCTATGATTTAAAAAAAACCTTTAACTCATTCTCTCAACCTCAAACCCAATAGAATCCATCTCCAACTCACCGTACCGCATTTATTTTACGATAAACTATTTATATAACGTTTCTTCAGACATTCGACAAGAACAACTGGCAATTAAAAGTGACAAATGGTATGAGTTATAAGTCCCCTCATGTCATGTTGTAACGGTGTGTTCGCTTCAAAGAGTTCATGCCGGCTTCAGATCTTTTCACTGGCCACTTCACACTTGTTGACAGCCAGTGTGATAGTTTTTAAAAAGTGGTTAAAAAAAAAATACTGGGTTTTTTTCTTTGGTCCTTTGATACGTGGCTATGAAACTTTTGAATCTTATTTTATGTGCGGTTTATTGGTGCAGGTCATTTGTATTAGTTAATAATTGTATATAGCTAGCTGGTTTATTAAAATTCGCAGTTGCAGCCATAATAATGAAAGTGAAAGATATTTGTTGGTTAAAAGGCCCAAAATGCTATGGCATTAAGTCCGCCTTTCTACAGTGTAATGTGTAGTGATGCAACGGAAGTGTCTTAACGGAAGCGGAAACGGAAACAGAAGTCAAAAGTAAATTTTAGCGGAAGCGGAAACTGAAGCGGAAGCGGAAACGGAAGTGTTATTACTATGAAGAAAAACCACATTTTTTTTTTTATTTGTTTATTTAATTGAACATTAATATTATTATTTGTACTTTTAGTACTCAAAATTAATTATAGGTAAATTATATTTTATAAAAAATTACCATAAAGCATGAATAAATTATAATAAATAAAATTCTATAATTTTGTAATTGTCTAAACTCGGTACCTATTAGCCAGTTTTTAGTCTTATTAAACACGGTAAATAACGATGATACGATCATTTTAATTTTTCAAAACAGTAGTCGGTAGTTCATCAGTTAAAACACCATTACAGATATTTTTTTAATAGATTTAAACTATTATCCCAAATTAGTGCGACACTAATTGCATTTAGATTTGAAATGTGACAATTATTATTGGACCACAGACCTTCCGCCATAAACAAGGCCGTATATCTAGGCTGTTGGCGCTTGCTACTGTTACCACTTTTGCTAGTCGTTAGCATTTGACGGATGACAGATAAAAAAAAGATTAAAGCAAAATGTCCAGTAATGTTATGACGCGTGACCGTTGGCTGTATAGCGTATCTGCCTTGTCGTCTAGTACATTAAAAAGCAATAAATGTTCCAAAGAAAAGTGTTCGAAGACAATTTTGTAAATTATTAGCGGTCGTTTGTGGGACAAAAATACTTATTCCCATTTCGACATGCATTAAATTATATTTTTTAAATATATTCTTATCGTTGGTTCCGATGTTAGTCAGTAAGTCATTTGTGAAATATGGTTTAGTGGTTTTTAACTAGTAGGTAGTTAAATAACGCTAAAGTTTATTTTATGCAGTTCCGTGTTTTTTGACGCGCTAGTTTATGTAATTTATGATTGCACACTTTTATTCTCTCTGATTAAACAACCGGTGTCTAGGAGAGAAGATTTCGACGCGACAAATGTTTAAGTCAAGTGATACGATTGTCTACTGAAAAATAATTTAACCAATCAAGGCTAAAGGCTAGCAAAAAAGGGCTATGCTCGGAGTTTCCTTGCGTGGTCACATCAGAAATGAAGAAAAATTGTCGACCACATCATCGCTAACCATCAGCTGAGATCGTGGTCAAACGCGAGCCTATCAAGAAAAACCGGCCAAGAGCGTGTCGGGCCACGCTCAATGTAGGGTTCCGTAGTTTCCCGTCCGTCACAATAAGTGTACCCACTTATGAGTTTAAAAAAATGCTTGCATATACGATTATACTACAAACTTAGTCCAGAAATTATTTTGTAGAACCTTTTTGTCTTTTTTGTACAAAAACTGTTCTTTCCATCAAGTTCAAAATGATTTTCCTAGAAAGTCCTTATAAAGTTCTACTTTTCAGATTTTTTTCATATTTTCTAAACTTATGGTTCAAAAGTTAGATGGGGGGGACACACATTGTTTTTTACTTTTGGAGCGATTATTTCCGAAATTATTGACATTATCAAAAATGATTTTAGTAAACCCCTATTCATTTTTAAATACCTATCCAACAATATATCACACGTTAGGGTTGAAATTAAAAAAAAAATCACTTCCCACTTTACATATAGGGGGGCTACCCTAATAAAACATTTTTTTCCAATTTTTATTTTACCACTTTGTCGGCGTGATTGATGTACATATTGGTACCAAATTTCAGCTTTCTAGTGCTAACGGTCACAGAGATTAAGCGAGGACGGACAGACGGACAGACAGACAGACAGACAGACGGACCGACAGACATGGCGAAACTATAAGGGTTCCTAGTTTACTACGGAACCCTAATAAAAAAAAGATATCCGCAGAAGAAACAAGTTTAACGACGTAGTCCGAAGTATCACCAAACTTAAGTGACAGTGTCCAACAATGGACGTCTATCGGCTGAAATGATGATGATGATGATGAAGTGGCAGTGGGGAGGGCACATTGAACAGATGGGGACGAAAGGTTCTGGAGTGGTGACCGCGTACTAAAGGACTCAGTGTTGGAAGGCCCCCACAAGGTGGACCGATGACCTAGTGAGGGTCGCGGGAATCTGATGGATGCGAGACACACAGGACCGGTCGTTATGGCGACACTTGAGGTCTATGTCCAACAGTGAACGTTTTTCTGCTGAAATGATGATGATGATGATGACTAGTGCAACTAATGAGTTTTTAACAACTAGTCACCTAGATTTTGCCATCATTTTTGGTCCAGAAACTGGGCCTGAATAAAAAACGTCATCGATCAAGAAAATCCACAGTCTATCACTAGTCAGAAAAACAATTACGAAAATTTTTCATGTCCACAAAACCACTTAAACGTTCTCCTATAATATTTAAATAAAAGTTTATTTTTAATATTAATTACGACCCTTTTAACAAACGCTAGTGGTTGTCAGAACGCGCCAAACGTCTCTTGTTTTATTTTTTTTTGTGTTCTTTTTCTAAATTATTGTCTTTTGGCGCGTTAACGTACTGGCTGATTATTTTTGTTCTTGTGTAAATTATATTACTGCGTTCCATTTAAAAAGTTTTTATCATGCGTGAAACATACTTTTGTATGCAATTTCTTTTATCGCTTATTTTATACGCTCTTTAATTACCTTTTTATCATTTTTTATTTCTTATTATAGAAAGACTCCGTTAGTTTCTTTCAGTTTTCGTCTATAGCCAGTTACATTATGTAGTATTTAATAAAATGCTGCTCCCGCTCTGTGTGGAGCGAGACGAAGTGTCAGACTATTGCCGACTAAAACCCACCTGTGTTCCTTTAGTTGCCCTTTCCGTTCCAGGACCGGGGTAACTTTTTTGAACAAACTTACAGTTTAAACGGGTCCTTTAGACTTTATATGAAAGACATTTTTGCAAGACAAGACAACAACACAAGACAAGACAACAACAACAAGACAAGATTGTATATGTAACTCATAATATGATTTAAAAGTGTGTCCATGGAGTGTCATTTGCGGTTGCAGTTACGGTGTGTCCATACAAATTTATGCTTTGGAAGCTGCAATATAACTTCTCTTTTTTTTTTGGACTGACCGATATTTTGACAATTCAAAAGTGCCTTTGAATGGTCTATTTAATTAAAATAAACTGTTTCTGATTTCATACTTAAAGAAAACAACACATATAAATGCTGCCAGAAATCTAATTTAAGACCTAAAAGCATAATGAGCCATTACAATATTAAGAGCATATAAAATTAGCTCTCTGCATAAACGTTATGTTTAATTAAATGTATTTACAGCCATTACGGTCGTCAACGCCTGGGCTTTTGATCCGGTCACACCGAGTCAAGTCGGAGGACAGAATCGTATGACAAGTGCTGTCATGCTCAATATTTCGTGTTAGTGGATGTAAAATTAGATGGACATAGAGAAGGTCGCGATTCATGTTGGGAAGTGTTTAGAAAGATAGAGTACGCCTGACGGATCTTGGCGAGTCTGAACATAGGCTCTGCGCATCTCTCTCTCTCACGTCGTTCATGTCAAACAAGTGTGAGCCTATAATAATAATATATTTTTAAACATATCACTATTAATTGACTGCAAGAACGTTTAATAAACGTTAGATGCTTTGATTATAGACAAGTTGTTAGATGATATTTTACTCCGGGCTATGCTCGGAGTTTCCTTAGGTGATCGACTTTGGAATGAAGATATTCGCTTTGCTGAAGAACTAAATTGCTCGCTGGTGGGCGATACGGCCAAAAGGTTCTGCCCCCCTAGCTAAGTTACAACCGTTTCTCTTGCGTCGAACGCCTCGAGTTGGCCAAACTGGGCCACGCCCCCGATTATTTTGTTCTGACCACGTGACTGAGCGTTGGGATGACGTCATTCCCGTACATTTGAAGTTTTCTACTAGCGTTAACGATTGCAGATTATCAAATTGGCTCGGGATTATGAAAACACTGCGTTAGAGGTCTTCCCACAAAGTTGCCTTGGTGAGGGCCCCCGACAGAAATCTGCTGGATGTGAGAATCACAGCGCCCATATCCTGCAGTGAACGTATTCAGGCTTAAATTATTTCGTGACCTCTAAAAAAAATTGTATTCCAACATTCAGTGCCATCTTCTGATAGAGGTCTACTGGATTTCGAAACTTGATGATTCGATTTTTATTATATCGAACACACTGTGTCTGGGTCGATAATTCAGTTGTACGATGTAGAGGCGAAATTTTGTGAGTGTAAATTTGTCACGAAATTCACTCATTCAATGGCTGAATGGACTTGAATGAAATTTGGTACACGGATAGACAATGTCCTGGAATAGCGCTTGTATATACACTTTCTAGTCCGGAAGCAGATTCTCTTGGAATAATTTCCCACTTTCAGGGTGTTTTTAATATCGTGCGAATTTCTCGGGATTGTCTCGCATTCAGAAAATTTCACGCAGCGCGGGACGCACTAGGCTACGGACTGGTTTTCTGCAGGCTGCTGTGTATTGTGGTTGTGTGTGTTAATATAATAATATAATATAATATTCCACAACTATCACACATCGCCGTCTAGTCCCAAGCTAAGCAGAGCTTGTGTTATGGGTACTAGACAACTGATAAACATACTTATATATTTCTAAATACATACATATTATAGATAAATTACACCCAGACACAGAACAAATGATTATGCTCATCACATAAACATTTGTCCTGGGTGGGAATCGAACCCACGACCTCCGGCATAGCAGTCAGGGTCACTAACCACTAGACCAACAGGCCTGTCTGTTGTTAATGGACGACAAACGCGAGGGGCCCCGCGAGGTTTTGCTGTCCGGGATCACGCCCCGTCCTGCGTGCGTGGAATACGCACGCATCACAATAAAGACTAGTATGGAATGAGCTTTTCCAGAGCTATCCCGCATGCGTGATCAAAACCGCACGATATTAAAAACGCCCTCATGTCCACGGCGCACGATATTAAAAACGCCCTCATGTCGGCGAGGCCGCTCGCAGCCGCTTACTGCTAGTTTAATAATAAATGCTGCATCGCCATTACATGAGACACATTAGCACCTGTTCAGTAATTAGGTGTAATTAGGGCAACACTAATCGCTTAGCCATACCCGCTGGCTAATTACGATGGCTCGGGCAAAAGCCGTCTGCTAATATTAATTTGATAATGTTATAAATATGTGTAGAACATTGTTATTGTAAACTAGTCTCTGCCGGCGGTTTTGACCGCTTGCCTCACCTCCTCACTCAGTGATAAAGTAGCATTCTACTGGTGAAATATATATATATTTTTTTTAAATCGGGTCCAGTAGTTTTAAAGTTCATTATTTCCAAAGAAAAAATGTGAAAATTCAAATTTTCCTTTTCATAATATTAGTATTAAATTATAAATTAATACAGATAAAGATGAAAACGAATTTGTCCTTTGAAATTATTATTATGAACCTCCTCCTTTTTCTGCAGACATATTAAAAATAATAGGTATTGCTGATAGTTTCTTAAAAGAGCGATTTCGAATATCTACTGAAACTTCACAGTCAGCACAAACTAAAAAATCTTATCTTTCGGTACAAATAAAAATTTAGAAGGAATAGCAAGCGATCATTTTAATTTTAACTAAATCTTTCTGACTGTAGGTAACTCTTGTAGCTATTTCTACTTCGCCACAGAAGCACTAAACTGCAACATCCTGCATCACGGTATTAAAGTTCTCCGCGAGATTAGAACATTATACAACAATCCGAAATCAAATATCAATCAGTTGAATGAACTAGACACAACACCCGTCAGGGTATCCTCCCTTTTTAACGGAGGTATGTGAGACTTACACCCTATTCCGCATACCTCTAAGCTCATGTCCCGTATAAAACAATATATCTTCCTACCACGTTAGCTTCTTCCCGATCCTTCACTCGCAACACTTCACATATCACATCATAATCACACCCAGTAACATTTTTCTACAGCAAAAGTATTTTTTCTTTTTAGTTTCATAGGTGATAGTTTCAGAAGGCACCCGACCTTTGTGGTTAATTCCGGGGGGTGTAAGAGTTTTACCTCATAAATACTGCCCCGGTGATCATTTAATCAGCACATGGAAGGGTTCCAATTGCTTCTTAATTCATTAAACCCCAAGTGAACGCGCTGTTATTGTCTTTCTATTGTGTCTCTAATTGACACGATTGAAAAGTTAAAAGACCACATTGTTATGGCACATCCCTGAGGAAACCAACACGTTTTGACAGGAGGCAACATCCCACAGGTTTTCTGTCTCGCCAGCCTAGCCCTGAATACTGATGTCAAAGATAAACCTCGCCCGATCCTGGCGATCAGGACCCGCTACTCAGAGGCTCACGTAGAGCATTCCTCGAACATGTGGGGACAAAAGCGTCTAATCTTCGGTTATCGCAACAACGTCTCCATCGACAATGTGAAGCTACAGCAACAGCTGCAGCGCTTTAAGAGGTCTTTGCTTCATCTAACGCAATCCAACGCGATGTTTGATGAAAAGGCAATGAAAAATTGAGAGATAACGCCTGAAAGTTCTGCTGACATTCGGTAATTACGTGATTAATTCGAATATTTGACAAAAATTGTTCCAGGAAATACGTGTTAGTTTTTAAACTCTTAAAATATTTTTTTTTTAAATTGTCGTCATTCAAAATCTCGATTAAATGTGCAAAGCTTCTATTGATGTACTATAAGGAGTACATTATGGAGGGCCAAAGTTTACGTAAAATAGCCGATTTTCAGGGGTCTTTACTAGATTAGTTTTACACAAAATGTTTTGATTTCCATAGAAGCCTAGATAATATCCACAAGATAACCGTGTATCCAAAATATTTAGAGAAAGATGTGTAATAACATCATAATCACGTAAATGCGGTTGTATGAAAATGTACCTCAAAAAGGACGCTCTTAAGAATGAGGATATCCGCAAGAGAACCAAGGTTACCTACATAGCCTTTTTTTATGGTGGGAAAAAATCATCCAATGACATCCCCCGCTCTTGGGCAGAGCGGGAGATAGTGTCAGACTCTTACTGACTAAAAGACCCACCCCGTTCCTTCAAGCCTTCTTACCGGGGCTCGAGCGCCCTTTCGGATAACCCTGGCCCCAGTAGGCTTCGACCCGGCTGGGTCCCTGCTGTTGCTGACAACTCCTTGAGGCGCGCGGGAACGGTGCGCGCCGTCGACGACTTGGGCTTGGTCCGGACAGTTACCGGACGGCCAGACAGCGAGCTACCCATTGCTCACCGTCCGCAAGCCCGCGCCTACGGTGGCCGGAAATCAGGATCAGAATCCCGGCGGCGGCGGCGGCGGCGATGATAACGCCGTTGCCTGATGCGTTCGGCCTCCTCCTTTGCGAGCATTACTGCTTCGCAGAAGTCGGCGACCGCCTGCCACTCCTCCTCGCTCCGGACCATGGCCTCAACCAAGGCCCGGCGCGAGAGGTCTCCGCCGCCGATCGCCCCCACGAGGGCACGGCGATGTTCCGCCCAAGCAGGGCACACCTCGACTTACCTACATAGCCTGGAGAATCGCCAAACTTAAGTGGCAGTGGACAGGGCACATTGCTCGAAGAAATAAGATCACTTTAACTTATCTTTCAAATAAAAGCATCTTTTGCAATACAAACTGCATGCTCAATGTTTACTACACTACAGGCATATACAACCTCCTTTATTTACAACTCTGTTTCACCAACAAATTACTTTAAACATCGACAAAGCGAGGATAAGCTTTACAACGTTGAACTAAGGTTGGTTTTTGAGTGTCGTTTAAAGATTGTAAAATATTTTGTTGATTCCGCTTTATTGGATAGTTTTAACATTATTGAAGTGGAAATGTTTTCGTTTCGATATTTTTAATACAACAAGTATGTTAATGTTACTCCAATATTTTTAAGCTATTGCATAGCTTCTATCGCGGGCCTTGAGCGTGGAGACCGAATCCAGAAATTCCGTAACGAAAATAACCTAAAACCCCCCACTCATTTGTTTTTTGAGCGTGGTGACCGATAAGAAAACAAATGAGTGAACAATCAATCAAAATTCAATTCAATGTGTGAAAGTGTAACTTCAATTAATATCAAAGAAAAAAAAAACAAAGGAAAAAAAATACTGCATAAATAAAATAAATTTAAAATAATTATAATTGCATAAGTTGATAAAAATGCTATGCAATAGCTTTACCGCGGCAGTCCCCGAGTGCCACACGTCTTTTTTTTTGCTTTTTACCAATTATGGTGTAAATGGAGGTGTAACTATTAGGGCTGGGGCTGCCTACTGGGGCCAGAGTTATCCGAAAGGGAACTCGAGCCCCGGTATGAATGCTAGAAGGAACGGGGTGGGCTTTTAGTCAGTAAGAGTCTGACACTATCTCCCGCTCCGCTCAAGAGCGGGGGTTGTCATTGGAAGATTTTTCCCACCATAAAAAAAGGGCTGCAGGATTGTTGGAAGGAGTCTCTGTGGCCCTGGAAAAGGACAACTGAAAGATCACAAGTGAGTTTTAGTCTGTAAAAGTCTGACACTTCTTCTCGATCCAACCAGAGCGGGAGAAGTTATTTAATGACTAACAATGCGAGCGGAGCGTATTGTTTGGAGGTTTCTGGAGCCCTGACCACCGGTAGCTTGGACCCTGTTCCCGATGCCAGTGGGATACTATTTTTTTTATACGCTTTTGTTTTAAAAACGTTAAAAATGTAATTTATATGTGTTTACAATGAATAAAGGGAATATTAATAGTATGGTTGTTCTCGTCTAGCTAACAGAAAGTACTTGCATAGGCACAACCTAGTAGCCAGGATTATACGTCAGCAACTTGCTCTGAAATACTCTCTTATGAAATCGGAAGTGCCATACTACAGGTATGAGCCCGACCCAGTTCTTGATAATGGCCTTATCACTTTGTACTGGGACCGGCCCATCATCACTGACAGGACTATCGTGGCCAATAAGTAAGCCTGATATAGTGTTGGTGGACCGAAGCGAGAGGCGTGCTGTGATTGTTGATATTTCCGTTCCACATGACGAGAACCTCGTGAAAGCCGAGAAAGATAATCAAATTAAGTATATTGACTTGGCTCGCGAAGTTGTCGACATGTGGGATGTGGACTCGGCAATCATTGTACCGATAGTCGTGTCGGGCAATGGCTTAATAGCCACACCTTAGGAGGCTCGCGTTAGGCGGCTGGATCAAGGGCTTGACACGGCTCGTATAGTTAGGAGGTTCCTCTCTCTGGAGTCCTGACCGCCGGTAGCTTGGACCCTGTTCCCGATACCGGTGGGCTTACTAGTTTTTTATATTTTAAAAATGTTTTTTTTTTATATTGAAATATTAAAAAATATAATTTATATGTGTGTATCGAAAATAAAGGAAATAATAATTTATTCATAAGCCTAACAATAGGAGAGAAACTTCTTGAACAAATACATTTTCATCATATTATAAGTTATTAATCTTTGGTATGCGCATAAGCAGTGGTGGCCGAGTGGTAACGGCCCCGACTTACGAGTTGTAGGTCGCGGGTTCGAACCCAGCCAGGCGCATTACTTTGTGTAATTTATTTCATCACCACTGCTCACAAAAACGGTGAAGGAAAACATCGTGAGGAAACCGGCATGTCCTAGAACCAAAAATTCGAAGACGTGTGACTCACCAACACGCACTGGGCTCGCGTGGTGGATTACGGCCCATTCCCTCTCCTAGAGAGGAGGCTTGAGTCCCAACAGTGGGAACATTAAAAAGGCTGATTAAAAAGGTGATGATGATGATCATCATAAAACTTTAGACTTTTGACACCCAAACCAAGACACGTCTACAATAGATAAATTCATCATCATCATCATTTCAGCCGAACGACGTCCACTCTTAGACATCGATTTGATACTCTTTATTTTATACCAAAAATAATATTACAGTAAGTGCAAGTCTGTAGTGGTCTTAACAGCGGCTGGGCAGCGTTCGGGAAGCTGCGCGGTATCTTCTCGTCCAACATACCACAGTGTCTCAAGACGAAAGTCTGCGTGTTGCCAATGATGACATGGCTCCGAAACGTGGTCACTTACAATGGGCTTCATAAGAAGACTCAAAGTCACCCAAAGGGCGATGGAAAGGGCTATGCTCGGAGTTTCCTTGCGTGATCACATCAGAAATGAAGATATCCGCAGGAGAATCAAGTTTACCGACATAGCTCGAAGAATCGCCAAACTTAAGTGGCAATGGGCAGAACATTTGGTTGATGGGGACGAAAGGTTCTGGAGTGGCAACTTAGACATGTGCGCCGACTACAATTTTGTCGTCGGCGGTCACAAAGATGGTCCTAGTACCGATCCCTGCGGAACACCGCACGAAATCTTTCGGCGTCTCCAGTCTCCCTGGTGACCTGCCCCCCCCCCCCCCCCTAGCCAAGTTACAATCATTTCGCTTGCGTCGAACGCTTTGAGTTGGCCGCCCCGCCAATTCTTTTGTTCTGACCACGTGACTGAGCGTTGAGTTGACGTCATTCCCGTACATTTAATGCTTTCTACTTGCGTTAACGATTGCAGATTAATAACTTGGCTAGGGGTACTGGGTAGAATATGTACCTGTACGATAGGTAAGACGACTAGTTGATCGTGTCGCGTTGACCCATGCGGCCGGCGCCGATTCAAATTGGCGGCGGCGGTGGCGGCGTGTGATTGGTCGGCGGCGGCGGCGCGCCGGCGTGGCGCACATGTCTAGTGGCGACCACGTTGGAAGGCCTCCAACAAGGTGGACCGATGACCTGGTCAGGGTCGCGGAAATCTGATGGATGCTTGACTCACAGGACCGGCCGTTGAGGCGACACTTGGGGGAGGTCTATGTCCAGCAGAGGACGTCTTTCAGCTGATATGATGATGAGTGTCTTAATAGGGTGTCACAATGGGTAGTCATATCGCTAAAAGCAATTATTTACAGATAACCTTTGGATAGATTTGACAGAGAATGAGAGACAACGATTTCGCAACTTATGGAAAAATCCATTCCCTACTAAAAAATACGCCAGTTTAAGACAATCGTGTTCGAATCCATTGTATTTAGAGTAAGAAGCTCAGCTTGGAGTGAATTTATCGTCTCGCAATCGGCACTTAAACGTCACAAATCGTCAGTAATTGAGTATTCAATTCTTTAATAAATTGCCTTGGAATCCGCTCTCGACTTACACCGGGGTGTGTGTTTCCATTGTACTAACGTTAGGAGTTTCTCTGCCAAACACTTTCATACTTAAGACGCACTTGAGTATATTCTATTCCAGATAAATGTGCAATACGGGCATTCACCCTCCTACATTTGTTGAAATTCTTAATTTCAAAAACGGAAAAAAGACATAAAGCTGTCTTGAATCGACATGTATCGTGATCCTTTGCATGACATAGTAATGAAAAGCAGTACATTGTTTGTTTTTCGTGTACCTACGCAGAGATATTAGGAAAAGGTCAATGTACTTTATTGCACGGTTATCCGGGGCCTTTTATAGAAATATAAATCCAAAACACGCTTATGTGACTTTTTTTTTCGATGGAAAAAATCATCCTATGACAACCCCCGCTCTTGGGCGGAGCGGGAGATAGTGTCAGACTCTTACTGACTAAAAAACCCATCCCGTTCCTTCAAGCCTTCATACCGGGGCTCGAGCGCCCTTTCGGATAACCCTGGCCCCAGTAGATAACCCTGGCCGCAGTCGCTTATGTGACTTCAATGACCTTGAAAAGAAGCAAAATCACTCAAGAATTTTAACACTTGGCAAAAAATCACAATGTAAAAATTCAGTCGCAAACTTTCTTGTATACATACAAGAGAGTTTACAAAAAGTTACAAGAAAGTTTGTCAATATATCGATAAACTAGCTTTTGCCCACGGTTTCACTCGCGTACATAAAATATAGCCTATGTCACTCGGGAATAAAACAGCTTTTTGTCGGTGAAAACATTTTTGCAATTGGACCAGTACTTTCAGAGATAAACAAAAAACATAAAAACAAACTTTACCTTTATAATATATAAAAAGTATAGATAAATAACATTGTAACATAATAAAGTAAGTAGATCCAATCTAGATAGATTTCCAAACGTCACACATTGTGTTTACGTTTAATTTTATCTCAACACTAACTGTGCCCGCGACTTCGTTCGCGTGGACTACAGGATTTTGAATTTATTTTTTCTAAAATAAAAGTAGCCTATGTTACTCCTTATTATATCAGCTAACTGCCAAAAAAGTACCGTCAAAATCGGTCCAGCCATTTCAGAGATTAGCGCGGACAAACAGACAGACAGAAAAAAATTGTAAAAAATGTTATTTTGGTGTGTGTACCGTATATATATTCATATGCATGTAGTAAAAAGCAGTTATTTCAATATTACGAACAGACACTCCAATTTTATTTATATGTATAGATGTATAGATAACTATTGTTGAGATAAAATTGAAGGCCTTCCAGAAGGTTCAGTTTATTCCAGTCATCTCCTTTATATTATTCTCCCTACTCCATAATTCTGGAATAGTCGTTATTAAATACTCACCCCATGACGTTCTTTAAAATATTTAGGATCGGATCAATGGAGACACACCGTATCTAAGACTTCATTTAAAAGCTGCATATTTAGGCGAATCCTGAATGAGCTTTAAGCTTTTAAAAAGAATCATAGCGACGGCGGCGTACACCCGAAAGCAAACATGTCTTCTAGTAACTTAGTACCAGTTGGTTGGCGCAGTGATTGGACTATTAGTTGCCGCACTGCATGCCGCGGGTTCGATTCCCGCACGGAACAAATATTTGTGTGATCTACAGATTGTTGATCCGGGTATGCATGTGGGTATTCATGTTTCTGTTTGAACCCACGATACAGGAGTATTTTGAGTTAAGCAGGTCTCATACCCTACTTTAGTGGTTTTAACAGGTTTGCAGGCTAGTGTTTGGAAAATACTCAACTTTAAATGCATAACAGCGGCCAACTCGAGGCGCGTTTTTATACAACCGCTCTTACGTGGTTATGATGTTATTGCATATCTTTCTCTAGATACACCACTATCTTGTGGATATTACCTAGGCTTATATAGAAATCAAAACATTTTGTGTAAAACTAATCTAGTAAAGACCTCTGAAAATCTGCTATTTTACGTGGACTTGGACCTCCACAATGTACTCATACTTAAAAATATAAAAAAATACATCAATAGAAGCTTTGCACATTTAATCGAGATTCTGAATGGTTCATTTTTCTGAAAAACTTTTAAGAGATTAAAAAAACACGTATTTCCTGGAACAAATGCAAAATATTGGAATGCATTGCTTCTTCATCAAACATCATATTGGATTGCGTCAAACAACAAGCTTTTTAATCATCCGGAAATCGGGAATTTGTCTCTTCACTTAAACATCAAAATCATTGCTCGAAACTTTATTTAAATATACTCCTCCTATTCCTTTGATTATTATTGTTATTTACCTCTACCTATCCGATGTATACGTGACGCTCAGGACCGGTCGTTGTGGCGACGCTTGGGGGAGGCCTTTGTCCAGCAGTGGACGTCTTTCGGCTGATATGATGATGATGATGACCTCTACCTATTTACTTAACTAAATAAAAAATCGCATAGCCTTCGTCGGAATACTCATATTTTATCGTTGCTTTACAGTGTCCTGTTTATCCCTACAACCCCCTCTTATCTCAAAGAACGTTTTAAGTTCATTCATGACACACATTCTAGACACTTGAGATCATCGGAGAATTTGACCCTCTTAATGCCTTCGCATTCTACAAAATTCTGTGATAAGTCGTTTGCGATCCAAGCGGTGCGTTTGTGGAACGCGTTGCCATTACCAATTAGGCAAGCCCAGTCACTAGTTTCTTTTAAAAATCTAGTTAAAAACCATTTCCTTTCTCTCTAATACTATACTGATTCTACGTAATTTAATTTCTTCCACCAACCCTACTTTACTCTTTTTTTCTACCCTTTTTACTAATTAAATTGTGTAACTTATTATAATATGTGTGTTTATATGTATTTATAATTGAGTATTGTGTTTTATATAGTTAGCAGTACACCACAGACTACCCCGTGTATTATTTTAAGCTCTTATCCATCCTAAGGTTGTCTGGAAGATATCGCTTTCAGCGATAAGACCGCCATAATTGTACCCACAAATTGAAGTTTTTGTATAAGCTGTATTACTTTTTGATGTACAATAAAGTCTATTCTATTCTATTCTATTCTAAAAAATCAAACACAGAACACGAGTCAGTTTCGCCTGCACCTGTACACTGCTCGAGCACAGTCAGATCCCGCGCTAAATCCCTGCGAGAAAATTGCTTCCGACGATTTGTTCAGACAAAACTTCCCATCTCTGTACGCCCAATACACAATTTACATAATTCACTAATGTATTTTTTAAAGGACACTACGTTCTATTTATTTTAATAGTCGTTGATTCTGGCAGCCCATTTGTGTTAATTTAAAATTCATCATCATTTCAGCTGAGAGACGTTCACTGCTGGACATAGGCCTCCCCTAAGTGTAACTTTAAGAAACGGTCGCATCGGTGGTTCACTGCTGGACATAGGCCTCCCCTAAGTGTAGCTTTAAGAAACGGTCGCATCGGTGGTTCAATAGCTATTGTGATTGCATTCAATCCCCGTGACTCTCACCAGTAGGCTTAGCCAAGTTTCGTATTTTTACTACAGCAACGCCTCCGATTCCTTTGTTCTGACCATGTGACTTAGCGTTGAGAGGATGTCATACCCATACATTTGAAGTTTTCTACTAGCGTTAACAATTGTAGCCAAGTTACGACCATTTCGTTTTGATTCTCTTGTGTCGAACGCCTCAAGTTGGCCACGCCTCCGATTCCTTTATTCTGACCACGTGACTGAGCGTTAAGATGATGCCAGAACAATTCTTACCTTAAAAAAAGACTGCAGTTACCGTGCCTACCTTCATGAAGAAATCAACAAAAATATAATCAAAATAATAAAGAAATAAATACGATTAAAACGACATGCCTAGTTCATTCCCCCATTCAATGTCATCCCTAGCACAATTCTCGCCCTTATTAGGCGGCCATCGAGGCGTGTTATTAAAATATAGATCACTGCTGCTTACCATGACAATAGCGATTAATGGATGGGTCGGCGTGTGCTGTAGTTTACAGGGACACTTTAATTTAGTCAAGTGTGAAGGTAAATGGGGTATGTGTTTTATACACATGTTTGTTTTCTAGACTTATTAGATTAGTGAGCGGTTAACAAGAGGTTAAATTAAAAATAAATCTACACTAATATAATAAAGAGGTAGTTTGTCTTTTTATATTTTTGTTTGTAGGAGGTAATCTCTGAAAGTACTGACACAAAATAGACAGGTATACTGGTCTCATTGCGAAAATGTTTTCACTGATAAAAATCTGCTTTATTCCTGAATGGCATAGGCTACATTTTTTGTACGCGGGCGAAGCCTCAGTCAAAAGCTAGTTTTATTTTTTATTTATTTATTTATCATTGATACAAAGATTACAGGATTATCTAGGTTAAATAGCAACCAAAAAAGCATTAAAGTTAGTACTTAGTAATAAATACGTATATACCTACTCTAGGTTTACGGGATTGTTCGAAATAGTTATCGCGGCTCTGAAACACAAAGGGAACTAAAGCAACACGGGTGGGTTTTAGTCAATAAAAGTCTCGCTCCATCCAATACGGAAGAAGATGTGATGTGATGATTTCGTTAGTTACAAAATATATATATATATATATATATATATTATATATATATATATATTTTACCCCGAAAATCTCTGACTTAGCAACCCCGAATGCTCAAAAAAATCAGAAAGTACTTTTTTCCGCTATCCTCGCCCGTGTCTCGTTACATATAACTTGTATAACCACTTAATTGTATTAGATAGCTGGGTACTACAGTAATACTGGGTGTTTCTACCATATCGTAAACGTTTTTGTATACTACCACATACATGGTATCCTAAAAAAAAACAATTTAAAAAACCGCGTTACCAGGCGTTCAGAAAATAAAGAAAATCCGTTCCGCTCGCGATGACAAAAGCCAATTCCGCTTTGCCGCCAGTTAAGCTATAACTACCCTCAATATCTCGTTCTACCGTATTAGCTGCTTACTCGGTCGTGTGATTAAAAATTATGCAATCGCGTGCGGCCCGCCACGGAGGACGGACGCGTCGCGTGCTCCTATTGTTGCTTTTAAAAGCTATTTAAAACGATAATAATGGGTCAAGAGCTCAGGTTTCAAGTTTGTTTTTTAGAGGAATTTTGTTGGATTAAAGGATTTGAATTTGACTTTAGAAATATGTAGTAGAAGAATTGTCACATTATGTAGACAATTAGTTCCAGCTATATTATAAACACTGAAATACTAACTAAATTAACATTAATATGCTAGTTTCCTCCCATTATTTGGTATTTAAATCAGCATAAACAAAGCAATCTCAGTTTAAACCCTTCTGAAACTTGAAAATAATGTTTTGATAACTTTCTAGAGAGGAGGCTATCGTTCCAGCAATGAGATTAGTTGCTTAGAGAATTAGCTTTCAAGTTAATTAAAAATTTACAGTTTTAATACCCTAAAACCACGACCAAACTCTTCAAAGGCACACTCATATATTTTAAAGGCAGAGAATTTACGTCACTTACCATATCACGTCGGGTTTCCATCCAAGTTGGTCGTGCGCGTGTTCAGCCGTGAAATGGCTCCCTCTTAGCGTATATCGATTTAGGGGTTTGTACCCTCTCTTCAATGGAATTAATAGACTTGCCACAGCCATCCGCAGCGTTGGATGACAACGCATTCAGATTCTGTGTTCGAAAAGCGTTTTGATACTTTCGAAGCTATGCTTTGATGGATGTTTTGGTGATTGTAGTAAGGGAGCTTTGATAGTAATATAGTAAGAGAGAGTTTTAAGAATGCAACCCCTTCCATCTTAAAATAGAGATAATAATTTATTAGTAAGAGCTCGGAGTGTGGGTTTCCCAGTTTATGAAAACGGGATTGCGCCCTGTCACATGATCCGTAGGGGCTCAGTAGGGCCAATGCCTACTAGGGACATGGTTTGACTTCTGAAAAGGTTACCTGTGGTCCTAAAACACAAAAGGCAACTGAAAGAACATAGGTGTGGTTTTAGTCCGTAAAAGGCTACCACCCGCTTTAGAGCGTGAAAACTCATTAGATGATATCCTACCTCAAAAAAACCTATCATAATATGATAAGTACCTTCTCAAATATAAAGGCTGAAATGTAGGCTTAAGTGCAATATATCATTGCATTCCTGTATAGGTAAATTAGAAATTAAGGTAAATTATTAATAATACGATCAATTAGAAATTATGTTTAAAATAATTTTATATCTTAGTAGCGATGGTAATAGACTCATATATCGGCACGAAAACTGTCAACGATGAATGCTCTATGTAGAACGATAAATTTAATATCAGTATTCTAAACATCACACATGGAAATACCACTCGAATATAAACGTAAAAAGTAAATAAAGGTGTCCTGAGACACAAATGACGCCCAGCACGGGACAGTTGATCATATGTTGGGCGCCAATTGTGTCTTTGACTGTGATTATTGAAACTATTTTTATAATATAATGAAAATAAATGAAATAGTAGTATAATTTATTTACTTAGACAGAGTTCATAATGGTTAGACACAAAAGAGTTTTTAGAACTATGTTAGTAGGTATAGTTGGAGAGAGATATATAATAGATAGGAGGAGTTCCGGTTCCGGTTGTCAAACAGTGAACACGTACGTCAGTACGCTCCGCAAAAAAATACTATAAATAAGTGCAAAAAGTTGAATAAAGTACGATTTTTTCGGAAATAACGTTCGTAGAAGCTCCACAGAGACTGAAAAAGTGTAGAAAAGTCATTATATAGCAAGATCTTCTCGAAAAAGTGCAGTGAAAACTATACGACACATAACCTAAAATATACAGTCATGCAAAGTGAAGTTGTTGCTGATCAATCTGCAAATTCTGTCAATAGTACCAACATAACACACATTTTACCCCAGTGTTACAACAATATTAAATAAAAAATACGAAGTGAAGTTATCGCCAATCTACGATCTTTCAACTGCCAACCGTACCAGTGTTCCAACAAGCAATAAATACAGTAGCGACAAACAGGGTTACCACCACAAACCTCTCAAATACCCCAAAATAATAAAGATTTTAACAAATCATAAAACAAATCAATAAATAACTAGTTTTTACCCACGACTCCGCTTGCGTGTCAAAATGAATGAACAAATAGAATTATTATTTTCAAAACTAGATGCAAAACTAGACGAAAAGCTTAACCAACAAACATACACGATAACAAATGCAGTTACCACAAATGTTATGGAAGCGCTAAACGAAAAAATGAATGCATTAATAGAAGAAAACCAAAGCTTGAAAAACAAAATAACAAAACTGGAACAAAAAGTTATGATCTTAGAAAAAGACAGACGGAGAAATAATCTGATATTTTTTGGAGTTGAGGAAAATGGCAAAAAGGAGGCAGAACTCGTGGACCATATCAAAGAAATCATTGAGGACGCGGGAGTACACATGGACAGTCGCGAAATAAATAACATACGTAGAATTGGAGTACAAACCAACAAAAACCGCCCCGTCATAATCACTCTTTCTACTACGTGGAAGAAACATCTAATAATGAAATCGAAATCAAATCTACCAACAGGCGTCTATATCAAAGAAGACTTCCCCAAAGAGGTTTTAGAAGTTCGTAAACAACTACAGCCCAAAGTGGAGGAAGAATGGAAAAAGGGGAATTTAGCATACTTGAGAGGAGACCAACTAATAGTAAAGAAACCAAAAGATAACCAGAATCAAAAAAGGAAGATGGACAAGGCTGTATCTCCTAACTTACCCTCACAGAAAAAAGCAAACACCTCTTATAACCAAAAAAGTCCAAACAATCCAACATCAAACAAGACGAACACCCCGGGCCAAAAAGAAATAGTGAAACCAAACATACTCCAATATCTAGGAAGAGATAGATCTACTTCGACTTCTGAAACTTCAAAAAACTAATAAATAAATACACGGAATGCACAGCCACAAACGAAAATAGCATGTTACCGGAAACAAAGAACAAAGCGAAAACAACAAAATTCAATAAAACAAAACTACTAACTCAATTCCCCAATCCGGCTGGTCCCCGTGGGGATAACGACCACTACCCTCCATCTAACCTCCCCAACTGCGGAAAGAAAAATAAGAAAATAACGAAGAACACACAACTTAAAATATGCACGTACAATGTCAGATCATTGTCAAACAGTGAAAGATTATTAGAGCTAGACAAAAGCATAGAAAATATAGATTGGGACATAATAGGACTGGCTGAAATCAGAAGACAGGGTCAGAAGATTGAAGAATACGAGAATTATATTCTATGTTACATCGGCGAGACTGCAGGCCTGCATGGTGTAGGCTTCCTAATAAAGAACACATTAAAAAATAACATAATACATTTTCAAGGAATATCCGGAAGAATTGCAATCTTAAAACTAAAATTTGATCATTTTCCAATTACCTTAATTCAAACATATGCACCTACAGAAAGCTCAAGCGAAGAAGAAATTGTCACATTCTATAATGATCTCAAGACAGCACAAGACCTTTCTGACAAACAGCAGTTTATAATAGGCGACTTTAATGCAAAAATCGGTCATCCAAAACCTGAAGAAAATATGGTAATGGGCAAATATGGATACGGGAAACGGAACAACAGGGGGGAACGCCTCATACAGCACGCTAATGAGCATAAATTATCCATAATGAACACTTTTTTCAAAAAGAAACAGTCTCGCAGATGGACATGGACATCGCCCAACCAGAGAACAAGAAATGAAATCGACTATATACTGACCAACATTCCGAAGACCGTAACAAACGTAGAGGTACTGAACCCAATCAACTTTCCATCTGACCACAGAATGCTCAGATGCTCCCTAACGATAAAAACATCTAAAACTAATCGAAAACACTACAAACAATCAACAAGTTTACTCAAGTCACTAAACGAAAGAGAAACATATATTCAAAACCTAGAGAAACATTCAAAAACACTAGATGAACTTCTAAAAATAGATAACGACGTAGAAACTATTAATAATGAACTAGAACAGATGATAACAAAGAGTCTCAAATTAGAAAATAAACCAAAAATCCACAAACATAAAATACTAACTAATGAAACTTTAGACCTCATAAACAGACGTGGAAAACTACTACATCTAAAAAATAGAACTAAAAAAGAGAAAGAAGAATTAACACAACTATTTAAGAAAACCAAGAAAGCAATCAGAGAAGACTACAACACGTACAGGAAAGTAATTATCGAGAAAAACCTAACAACATTTAGAAGTTCAAAACGGGCTAGTAAAGAATTGTCAACACATAAGACCTGGATTCAAAACCTAAAGCAAGGGCAAATAGAAACAAAGAGCAGGGAAGATATTTTGAACTGTGCTACCAAATTCTACAGAGAACTCTACAAAAAACTGCCAGAAGAATCAGGCACAGAGGAAAGCATCTACAACAAAACAGGAGAGATAGGACAAACACAAGATGCAATAGAGCCAATAAGTGGTATAGAAGTACTAAGACATGTAAAAACACTAAAACCAGAAAAGAGCCCTGGACCAGACAACTTAACTAACGAAGCAGTAAAAGTTGGAGCACGGGTACTAGTCCCATACCTAACAATACTCTTCAACAGGGTATTAGAAACTGAACAAATACCTGAAAAATGGGGCCTTTCACATATAATACTTCTATATAAAAAAGGAAACCCACAAGAAGTAGCCAACTATCGGCCCATTAGTCTCCTATCCACTATGTACAAACTGTTTTCTTCAATCCTACTTAGTAGAATAGCATCAAAAATCGACATAAACCAACCAACCGAACAGGCGGGGTTCCGACCGAGCTACTCAACCATCGACCACATCCACACTGTTGATCAACTGTTAGAAAAATACCAAGAATTCAACAAACCACTCTATATAGGATTCATTGATTATTCAAAAGCTTTTGACAGCATCGCACATACATCCATATGGGAGGCACTAAAAAACAACAACATAAATGAGAAATACATAAATACAATAAAAAATGTATACTTCAAAAGTGTTAGTCGAATAAAACTAGAAAGTAAAGGCGAAGAGTTTCCCATAGAAAGAGGTGTAAAGCAGGGTGATCCGCTCTCTCCAAAACTGTTCATAGCAGTTCTGCAACACATCTTCGAAAACATAGACTGGGCAAACAAAGGAGTTTGGTTACAAAATAAACGCCTAACACATCTACGATTCGCAGACGACATAGCTCTTTTTAGTGAAACTGCTACAGAACTAGAAATAATGCTCCAAAACCTTGCCACGGAAAGTAAAAAAGTGGGACTTGAAATGAATACCAGCAAAACCAAAATAATGACCAATCATACCCAAACCCCGATTAATGTTGAAGGGAAGGTGATAGAATATGTAAATGATTATGTATATCTGGGAAAACTTATGTCATTTGACGCAAACAGAAACGAAAATGAAGTCGATAGGAGAATAAATATAACTTGGAAAAAGTACTGGGCACAAAAAGAAATCCTCAAAGGGAACTATGGCTTAAAGCTAAAGAAAATCATAATGGACTCCTGTATCTTACCATCACTAACTTACGCAAGTCAGACCTGGACATTCACGAATAAGATAAAGAACAAAATCCTGTCTTGCCAACATGCCATGGAAAGAAGCATCTTGAAACTGAGAAGACTAGACAAAACGAGAAATACAGAGATACGTAATAAAACCCAACTCAAAGATGCTCTACAACATGCTATGTCACTGAAATGGAAATGGGCGGGCCATCTAGCCAGGTACCGGGACAAAAGATGGACACTACTTGTTACGAAATGGCCAGGTCCCATTGGCAAAAGGAAAAAAGGACGACAAAGAAAGAGATGGGCGGATGACATTATTAAAACAGCTGGAAAGAACTGGATGGACACTGCCCAAGATAAAGAGATATGGAAAAAGATGGAGGAGGCTTTCTACCCTATAGGGGCCATACAATAATTAATAATTACAAGTACATGAAATATGAAAATAAAAACATTGTATGGAGAAAATAAAGCTATAATAATAAGTAGGTATAGATACATTACAAATAGGTAATAAATGGTCTGCAGTCATGAAACCCTCTACTCCAGCACCCGAGAATCTGAACTAAACTCCTCCTGATTGCCGAGTCAACTTACAACAACTTATTACAAGTAATTGTATAATCACAGAAACAAAACCTGTTCATAAATACGGATACCAAAGTGATTATTCAGGCAATCGTCAGACTGTCTGACGTAGATCACGTTCTAATTTTTCGTATTTGTTTTGAGTCATTTTAAATACATAATTTAATAGTTACTAGTATAAACGTCCCCTTTTTTCTAGAAAACTGGCTTTATAAGTAGATTACACCAATATATCGTAGGACTAGTCATAGGGCACATAAAAACCATTTTTTAAGTAATTCTATACTCCTAATTTCAGTGATCTTTATCATGATACGCTGTGCAATAAAAATTATATTATTCTATCCGTCTATGACATCCTTTATAATTTCAGATCGAAGTTTTCCAACAATCTGCCCCGATCGATGCCAAGTATCCTGCAACTCCCCAAGTCCTGAACTCGGAAGATTGAAGAAACAATCCAATTAAGAGGAACTTGTTAACAAGCTGTGCAGAACAATATGACTTGCCATGCTTCGATGGTCTATGCAAACTCACAATTAATATTCAGGATTATGATTTGTTTAATTAAAAAATAAATGTTTTAAGTTATTTGGAGTGTCAAAGATTTTGGGTATTGAGCAAATTAGTGTACCTATAAGCATAGCATAGCTTAGTCGCCCTTATAATGTTCCCACTGCTGGGACTCAGGCCTCCTCCTGCAGGGAATCGGCCGTAATCCACCACGCGGGCCCAGTGCGGATTGGTGGATGTCACATGTCGTCGAATTTTGTGGTTTTAGTACCAGATGGTTTGGAGTTATTCAGAATAACATAATTTAAAGTGTGATTCTGGCTTTTTTTGGGAATGTCTTGCTCACTGACTTGACATAAAACGTACACGTACGTAGTATGGGCATTTATAAAACGTAATCTGATTTTTAACAGCCTACGTTATCGTAGGCTTGTGTGAAATAAAATATTTTTGAACTTTCAAGTTTGATCGAAAATAATTTTAATAAAAACTGATCACTCAGAAGAACTGCTTTATTTTGGGCTTAATTAGGTATTTATTCAATAAAATTAAGTTCAATTTTCAATTCATCATAATAAGTACCTACTCACTCAGTAAAATAAAACGATCCAGAATTCGGAGAACACACTAAAAATGTTGAACTTTTTAAATTACCTTAAACCACTTAATCTTGATATCGTACTTCATAAATCTTAACTCTTTTTTTTCGTCAAAACTTCGTCGGAAAATCGTGAAACGTTCAAAAATCGAGGGGTATCGTCGGCCGGGAGGGTAGTCAGGCAATCGACGCTATTCCACGATTCCACGGTGCAGGCTTTGTGATGCAGATAACCTTAATCCCTGTCTGTCGGCTGCGTGTCAACACCAACCGCAGGCAGGCGATGGGAACTAGGGGATGGGACTACGTCAATGATGATCTAGGAGAACTTTTGGAGTAACTTCATACTGGCCGCTGTTTTGGAGATGAGGGTGGGAAGCAAGTGAGTTCATTTCATTTCGTGAGCTAAGTCGACCTATTTGATTTGCTTTTCTTTCTTAGCTTTCACAAGGTTTTCCTGAAATAAGATGGTAACATCGGTTTTCATTGTGCGGCTTACTAATCGGTCTATAATTACTGTATCTACAGGTTTATTAACAACAATAGTCCTGTCAGTGATGATAGACCGATCGTAGTACAATGTTGCATGTTAATTTTCAAGAACTGAATGGGGCACTTAATTGTAAAACGGTACGGTTTTCGCCCGGGATGCGGTCTTTGTGCAGTGCGACCATATGTCAGTGCATACTTACATCGGTTTTCAGAAATTATATTCTGAAGCTGTACACCTTGCGATCGTGGAGACTCTTCGCATATAAATAGCCTCGACCTCCGAACTTCCACGGTACGCAGTCTCAACACCGATGATCGTGGATGTTGCGCCCGTTTAGCAGTATCCTCCTCTCTAGGGCATTAAGCTCGGTCTAAATCCATTAGTGCATGTCAAAATAGTACGACAAAACCGGTAAGATCCTATCGTTGAAGGCGTGCACCTTATTTCCGCCCAACTAAGGCTAACTGATGATCTTTTTCAGGCGGGCAAAGAAACGCTCTTTCAGAGATTGATTCATATCAACATTCTTAATGTCTCACTGACAAACTTACCCAAAAACTTGTAAGTTTCGGTCGAGGAGAAAGATCGAAGGTTCGTGGAACCGAAAAACTGAATTCCTCCGGATTCCATAATCTCTCCTGACTTTATATGCATGGCTGCACATATTTCTACACCAAATTCCATCCTGATGGCACTACTAGCCGTCAGAATGGAATTAGGTATAGACATATGTGCAGAATTTCATTTAAATTCAGCAGTTCCATCAGTAACAGGTGAAATATAGCCTGACCCTCTCTTGTCAACCGATAGCCCATGTCTGAATTATCCTCGATCAGATTTGCTTAAAGGATTTAGAACTAATCGGAACCAACGTGGACTCAAACTGTCGCCCTGAAATATTCTCCTTTTAACCCATATAGGCTCATCGTTCTCTTGGATCGGCCGACATCCTAAATGGCGAAAATCTGAATTCCAATGCCACTATAAACGACTCAAAGAAGTTACGTAGAGTTACATCTGTTTTAAACATCTCCAACACCCTCATGAGTCACGTGCCTTTGTGACACAGTCAAAGGAATTCGTTTATTATCAAATAGTTATTACTGAATTATTTTCAGTATTGCAGTGGTGAAACTCTCTTTTTAAATCAATCACAAAAGAAAAAACGTCTGATATCTGTCTTTTCTTTTCGTTTTTAAGAGTTAGTGTGTACATAAATAAATAAATAAATAAGTAATCACTTCCAAAAAACAACTTCCTTAAACCTAAAGTACTTGCGTACTTCTAACTCCGAGCACATCACCGTTAACATCATCGTCTCCAAGCGCCAAGCAACAGTGCGAAAGGATTATGAAGGGCTGAGATAGCAATTTGCGGCGTACTTAATTACAAGATAAATTACTATGTAAATTAATGGCCTGTTCCGCACCACGGTGGGTAAATATCGTCGGTTTTGAATATTCCCAGCATTTCCGACTATATTTCTAGTGTTTCTGGCTGTCGTTTCTAGAAACATACATGTGCCGTAAGTACTGTTTAAACTAGATAGGATTGCGTTGAGCGGATAAAGCAAGTAACAAGACGCAGTTATCTATTTAGAAAAACTGTCATAGGACGCAGTTCTTTGTCTAGAAAATCTGTCAGAATACAGATGTTTAGAAAAACTGTCATTGAACGCAGATGTTTTTTAGGAAACTGTCATAGGACGCTGTTTTTTGTTTAGAAAAACTGTCATAGGACGCAGTTGTTTGTTTAGAAAAACTGTCATAGGACGAAGTTGTTTGTTTAGAAAAACGGTCATAGGACGCAGTTGTTTGTTTAGAAAAACTGTCATAGGACGCAGTTGTTTTTTTAGAAAAACTGTCATAGGACGCAGTTGTTTGTTTAGAAAAACTATCATAAGATGCAGTTGTTTATTTAGAAAAACTGTCACAGGACGAAATTGTTTATTTAAAAAAACTGTCATACCTTTCTTTTAACCGTCATAGTAAAAAAACAATGCTACTAGCTAAATAACCGGGCCGAAAAAAAAGTAAAATTTTATCAGCGAGTATGTTTGTCAAAATTCCAAACGTTTAGGCGTCACCATCCCACACGGTTTTGGTTTTCTGTCAATTGTTACCAGTAATGTTATAACATTTTGCCATAGGGTAGAACTACATTGTGCACACGTGAGCCACGTATGCCGATCTTGGCGCATCGGTCTCCATACATTTTATATAGAAACTAGACTTACAGAGCTACATTAGATCCTCGCAACGCGCCGCTACGTACAAATCAGGCGTGGTACACGTGTGCGTCGGTCTAGCGTACCTAGTTCTCGTTTTATTGTTTATGTTATAGTGGATGAATCCTCCCACTCTGGGTGGAGCAAGAGTTTCGGAGTTTTACTGACTAAACCAACATGTGTTTGTCCTTTGCATACAGGGCCAGAATAACTCTTCTGAACAATTCTACAGCCCTGGTAGATATTGCCCCTACTGGATCCCGTCCATTTTGCTGACATGTCTTTGAGGCGATCGTGGAACACAACATATCTTGGACCCTGGCCTAGTCCTTTACGGACGACGAGCTACCCATTACTCGCCGTCAAACCCAGGACTCTTATCTACGGCGACTCTTATCGATTTGTATGTCCGATTTTCAAACCCAGGTTAATTTGGGTATGACGTCGACGCCAAAAGTAAATAGATCAAGATTATACAAAAGCTGCATGTAATCCATAGTGATCAAATGCAAACTAGAGTTAAATAGAACATTTAATTCGCGATCCATCACGAGTAGTAATTAATCAAACCATTATTTGTTAAAGACATCATTTCCACAGGTCTACCCTCACATTAGATAACTAGTCAGAGGGAGGAAACAAGACCAATTACAAAAATTATATTTGCACAATACCCCGCATAAAGAACAGTGTGTTTGTTCATCTAATATTAATAAAGATTTGATTCTGATTACGCTGCGCTATCGGGCGCCATGTTGGTATAGCTGTCAAACTTCGCGTGCACGGCGCATGCGTGCCACGTGCCGTTCAAATAGAGAATAGAGTAACGTTTTAATCTAATAGGCCTAAGATTGCACGGTATTATGCCAGAGGGCGAAAAAACAGGATTCTGTTGATTTTATGAGGATTCATCTTTATTAAAAATAACTTTTCTGTTATGATTTTGATGATTTCTCACGTTTTTAATAACCGCAGTGATCGTGGGAGAATTTGACTAAAATTAAGGCGTTTTTTTTTTTTAAATAAAAGTAGTCTTGAGCATCGACGTGCGACGCCTAGTTGCTAGCCTGTCGGTGTTTTACCGGTTGCCTTTCGGGGAGCATGCATTGGAATTATATATCCAGATTCCACCAAGTCCGTTCTATCGTCGAACCACCAGGCGTACGACGATATGTGGACATCATACCAAACACAAAACGTTTTGGGAACACATTTATTGTGCGTACAGCTAGGAGTAGGTTTCCCTGCCGGAGTATATGTGTTTGCTGATAGCTACAACCTGGGGATCTTTAAGTCAAGAATTATTAGGTTACTTCTAGGTATATTTAAAGACCCCATCTTGAAAGACATACTTCGGCAGGGAGTTTCACTCCTTAGCTGGATTAATTTATCATAATTGATTTTGTCATAGAAAAAAGAAATGATTCTAAACCACATTCTGTTTATCATGAACATTAAACTTATCTTCAAAATCACAAAAAAAAAACTGACTAAGCGCCATGGATCTGCAAAAGCCAATTACGTGAACAATGGTTGTAAAATAATACCCACAAACTGACACCACAGATGAAAATGTTATAACAGATTATTATCATGGTAACACCGTGGGGTGATGCGTCGATATAAGATATCAAATCACAATTTTGGCACCAAAAGACAAGGGGGCCTATCTGCGATTTTAGATAAATTTGAGTTGTCGGTAACAGGAAAACAAGGTGCGTAATTTATTTAACATTTTATGTAATCGCACTCATATAAAATAAAGACAAGAAGAAGGAAACGAAAAAACGTGCAGAAAAATAGGTGACGCTTTTTTTTAAGAAATCTCTTCAGATTTAGTAACAAACTATTAAATTACATACATATATTGCCATAATTATATACATATATAATAGTAAATAAATATGATAACTGTGACGAAATGGAAAGATGCTTAAGTTTAGCAGTCCTTAATTTCAAGCGAGATTTTAGTGGGTTCCACAATCGTACTGCAATAGGTACCGTCACGGAACAGTAAAAATAGGGTACCGTTATCTTTATTATATAATTATTTTTTTAGATTTATATTCCTAAGTATGTTAGAACACTGAACCTGTTTGAAAAAATCTTTCAATATTTCAGATCAATTAATCCCAATCAGATCAAGATTTCAGATCAAGTATTCCATAAATAGGAAAAAGAAAACATTATTATCAATTCTATTTATCTATAATTCTCTGTTTAGTGTTTTGGTGAGATACACCCGTTTGCTAATGGCATCAGAATTTTGGCGGGAGATTGCGGCGACAGATCGACGACGCTTGTTTATTTGATCAGGACTCTTTTATCGCAGCATCTCCCCTAAACAATTTCTGTTTTGTTTGTTTGCAGTAGAAATTATTATTGCGGCCGCGAGATATCAATGTGATGACACTGCGCTATGCGGTCATATTATTTTCGTATTTAAGGCGTATAGTCCCTTGACCGAAATTATGTGGACGCAACTGTCTCACTCGCCTAGGCGGCGGTTTTTTCACTTTTTTATTCACTTTGAAGAATATTTAACCACCAATTTTTATGTTTAAAAATGTTTCTAAAGGTCCAAGCCGTTTCGAAGGTGTAGGGAAAAGTTGCGAAAAGTTGCGAAGTTGCAAAATATTTTTTTTTTTGACAAAAGTATTAATAGCACGAAAAAATCAAATGTTGATAATGTTGTTCATGAATCTTTTATAAACATATATTTTTTTCAAACCTATTAACCTGGCCGTTACAGAGGAGTAGGCTACAGAAAGTCACTGTTTTATGGTACTTTTCGGGCGCTTGGCCCTTAATATTAGTAGTAGTGGTTTTGAAGAATATCGGAAAACTAAAACTTAACTGGTCAAATTAATGTCTAAAATTCTCCATAATCAGCTACGGAGCTGAGATTTAGACTTTGAAATAGGGACCGCGACCGCATTGAAGCCTTCAAGACGTGGTGCTAGAGGAAAATGCATTTTTCCTGGATTGCTTTCCGTACAAACATATCAATCTTACGAGAAGTGAACATCAAGATTAGGCGATTATCACATCCATGCTCCACGCAGCGTAGCGCGTGAATGCTTATATGTTAACGTTGCTTGTAAGTATCTCCGTTTGTAGTACAACACACCGAAAATGCATCCATGCGCTTTCATGCAGATCACGCGCCTACATGCAGAGAAATAGGCACACACGCGCGTAGGTGCGGGGCGACACGCAAGGATTGGCACACTCAGTCTCGTAGTGCCGTGCGGAATTTTATAAGTCAGAGCCTGCGTGAATTTACAAAACGCACCTACGCGCGTGAGTGCGTAAAAAACCCACACAATGATGCAGATCTGCACATTCCGCAAGTATGCGCACCTATTCGCATACTTGCGGAATGTGCAGATCTGCATCATTGATAACACGCCACGTGATGCATGGCAATGTAATAATCGCCTTAGACTGTCAACTACCTGTATGCACAAAGTATGTACTAACGTTTTTGGCCAGGAACTACGGCCACAACCCTGAACAGCTCATCATAACTGGCATGATTGACGGCAAACGATCAAGAAGCACCCCAAAAAGATGAGCAGGTCAGGTCCGCTCCACACTGGACACCCAATTGCACGTCGCACTTCATGACGCTAAAAACCGTCACAGATGGCGAGACACCATCAATAAGAAGCTAATCCAGCGGGAACTTCACGACCCTCAGTAATCAAGAATACGACTCAAAGAAGAATGGTACCTACATTGTAGTTTTATTTCGTTTTAAATAAAATCATTAATATTAATGCGACAAAATACCTATTATTATGAAAGGTTTAGATAGAATACCTATATAAAATAAACCAACAGTCTTCAAAATTAAATATCATTTATTTCAAATAGACCATTTGCAGGCACTTTTGAATAGTCAAATGTCAGTCAGTCCAAGAAAAGTGAAGCTAAATTGCACGTTCCAAAGCGTAGATCTCTATGGAGAAGAACGTGCAAGAAACTCCATGGACACTCTTTTAAATCATATTATATGTTACATATAATGCTTGGTTACAAATTTTCATGTCTTAGTACCTAAGTGCAGTGTGCTTTATTGTTATGTAAGTAACCAGGTATTTAGATAAACACCGTTGGTCTGTATAAACCCTGCTTACTTGCAAGCGGGGTTTATACAGACCAAACCGGTGTAGGTACATACACTTAAAGTCCTCTAATATCATAATGCTTTATGCAAACTTGCGTTAAATTCAACTATAAATCACGTCAAACTCACCAATTAAATGATAATTTGTCATTTGGGACTGCAGAATTAATTAATTGATACAATATAATAACTTGGAATATAACAGAAACGTTTGTAAGCGAACTTTAAATATGAATGCGTTCATTGGTCCGTGACTGATCTTCCATTATTGAAAATTTGAATACAGACGTCAAAACCACGATGTCAGCGAAGTCAAAATTCAAATTTCGAACGTGCATTAGCGCTAAATCGTTTATTTAAATTTTACACGCAGTTGACTCTGAATGCAAAAATATGGCGTCCGAAGAGAAATTATAAAATTATCCCTGTTTGTCTAGTTCGGAATACAAAGGAACTGGCGAATGTTTACACGCTATTTAACAATTATTTAACATTTCATTTGTACACGGACACGTGATTTGAATCCAACTTATTTGCATAATCCCCTATATTAGTCACAATTACGATTTGACATAGCTATTCGATTATTAGCTTTGTGACGTTTAATTTATAACTTTTTCTGTATTTTTATTTAAATTAATGTTGATGTTTTAAACTCTGAAAAAAAAAAATCTTTCCTTTCTTGTGTGAATAAATGTGGTGTAAGGAAATAAGTAATAATGAGAAATAAATGTTATTGCACGCGTCTTCATGCGTCATCCTTCGCAATTAGCAGATCAATCATTCGTGAACGCAACCATACGAATGCGCGCCAAAAGCTGCGTTGCCTGTCAAAATATTGGCCAAAGAATTTTGAACCTAACGGCCATTACCAATAACAGAATTAACTTATAAAATTGCTTACACGATTTTCTGTTGAAATATGTATTTTATTTCGCGCCAAAAAGTGTCGTTCGCAACATGGCGGCCCCAAGGGACTTTATTAGTGTCTGCGACCCAGCCATTATACATTTTTAAACCGTATCCATATAAATTAATGTCGATATCACCCCAGCGTAATATCAATCTCGTGCCGTAGTTGTTCGCGGATTATGTTACAAATAATATCATTTTGTACGGTGATTCGTTATGAATGGTGCTACCTATGGGTTTTAGCGTATACTGTGGCTATGGCATCTTGATTATAGCGACTATTTGCGATTTTTATTATTAATTAATAGTTTACCTATATCAAAGACTTATTCCAAGTCTGGTAAACATTTCTGAAATAAGTTTGAGATTTCTTTTCGTTTAATTAATGCTACTCATATCATTCATTTTGATACTAGCGCTCGTACGTCGTATCATTATGCTAATTTTAATATCGCTTTTACCATACATTTTTCTAAAGGCAACTGGCTGAATTTAATTAATTAGCTTACTCATCGATCAACAGTGTTCTTTAAGAAATGAGGAACGAGCAATATAAAGTTGTTTAGCTACATACATCTGTTTAGGTTTATGAAAAAATAAAGACCAGAAAAAATCCCCACAATACTCCTTTTTTTTCTACTAAGTATTTTCTACCATATCTTCGTATGAATATTTCATTAGTTTACCATTAAAATGCAGATGCAGCACACTCTAATGTTTTTGTAGTATTTAGCAGCAAATGTGTCGAGTCAACTTTCTCAACAAACCTCGCTGAGGTAGCCAAAACTACAATAAAATTCTCAACTCCATCACAGCACTTCTTTTTGTCATAGGTAAAAAATACTAAACAGCCAGTATCAACACCATTCAATCCAACTACCCGTCGGATAACGAAGTGTTCCCCCAACAAGGGAGGCCAGTTTACTGTTTCTTTATTCCATTATGTTTTAAAGAGAATGTCATAGCTATCGGGCAAGTGCAGCGCGGAACGCAGCCAAACTGTCGAATTAGCGGAGGGCGCGAACAATAGCTCCCAATTTAAATTGCGAACGCAGCCTTTAATTGCGCGCTAATAGGCAACCGGTTTTTGTTTTAAATTGGCTGTCAAGTTGACATATAGAATATTTTATTTGGTTTGTCATTGGCTTTTTTTATAGGTGGGAAAATCATCCAATAACATCCCCCGCTCTTGAGCTGAGCGTAAGGGTGTGGCAGACTTTTACTGACTAAAAATCCACTCCTGTTCCTTCGTTGCCTTTCATACCAAGGCCGAGTATTCCTTTCAGAAGCAGACCTTTGACCCCTTGTTTGTCATTGGCTGGTTTTGTCATTTCAGCATTATTCTTTCTTACATAAAATATTAATTTGTGGATTGTATCAGTAAGAAATTCCTGGATGATCTTTATACTATGAAGATAAGCAGTAACTACAATACTCCACATCCTTACTCCTTTTGTTTGGTTTTGTTCCAACAATTTAGATGCATACAATACTTTATCAATTTCTTTTGCGCAAAATATATCCATTTTATAAATCAACTACATAACAATACCGGTATCAAATTATCACAAACCCTCAAAAATATATACCAGACAGCCATGCCGTCTAATTACCCCACACAAGAGGCAAAAACACAACACCTATCGTCCCAAACTGGCGATAAATCAAATGAAGTAAAATATCTGTCCTATGGGGCCGCTCCAAGCTGTCAGATGACATAATAGGGTCCTTTATCGCGATAACGAGTGCTAGTAGTGACGATCAGTGTACGCTATTATGTTTTTTTGAAAAAGGAATCTGTGTCGATGGTAATTTCGGTTGGAATGTAATGACGATTTTTGAAAAAGGAATCAGTACATCAAGAATCATAACAAGCTTAGACAAATGACTTTTCTGTTAGCGCTCCCGCTAAACGCTAATTACAAAATGTATGGCAATGACATTACATGTCACGTCACTGGTCTCGTGACATTTCCGCAAGTATTATCATTGCAGTCTTGATTATGTCGACTATTTGAGATTTTTATTCTACTAATTATTAGTTTACCTATATCACAAATTATTTAATACCATAATTAGAGACTCAATAGAAAGACAATGAGAGAGCGAACGCCGGCGTTTGCTTGGGGTTTAACGAATTAAAGTCTGATCAACCTATTTCCAATCTACCCCACTTCTGACTGATTCTAAGACAGCATTATCAATTATCAAAAAGTTTGAGATTTCTTTTCGTTTAATTATTGCTACTCTTATCATACATTTTGTATTTAGCGTTTGGCGTTCCATTTAAACCAAAAATAAAACCACAAAAAATCAAAATCAAAAATAGGCAACAACTTAAGACAGCAAAAAAGTCCTCTCAAAAAAAAACATTAAATTAAAGAGATCTCATTACAGAGCAGAGTCGACACGTGTCCATATAATTTAGCCCCCTCGTGCTCTCTACTCGCCAGTCGCCATTAAGACTCCCACAGGATTAGCGGAATCAATGAGCTGCCCGCCATGGCTACAGCCCTAGTAGAGTGATACTTGCGGTTCGGACAGGGGATTCGAACCTGAATTTGAAAGGAAGAAGAACCAAGAAGGCTTATCTACAAGCATAACACTAAGTGTGAAACACTAAATAGAAAAAGGTCAAAATCTTAATAAAAAAATATTAATAGCATATTAAAATACAGAATAAAAACTACAGAAAGAATCAATTTTTAATCGAGACTAAATGAAAAATATAACTTGCATGTTTCATCTATGAGAAAATATTACTTGTAGCGCCAAATGCCAAACCACACAAGCACAATATTTTTTTCTACATAAATATAAATTCAAGTCAATTCATTGGTAAGAAGCATTACTTGAGAACGGCTGAGCCGATTTGTATATTATGAATAGTCAAAGTAATCTTTTCAGCTGGCAGACGTTCACTGTTGGACATATGTACATTCACTAGGATAGTAACATATAGAATTAGCTAAGGTATAAACAGTGGCACTATTTAATATAAGGAAACTGCAATATCGCATTGGGTCTATTTAGCCTGTAAGGATATTGTAAATTTTTGGAAATAAATATTAATCTTCGGTCTACAAATAATCGCCTTCTACGATGTCCCTCACACCGCTCTGGACTTATCCACTCCTCCTTTTTTATCCAGGCGATATCTCTCTGGAATGCGCTCCCTCTGAATATCAGGATGGCGACCAGCCGATTTTCCTTTAAGGTGATGGCACGTGAGCACATTCGCAAGCAGTTGTTTGGTGATTGGTTGGATTTGTTTTTCACCACAACATTGTTTATTTGTATGTATTTATCTAAGTATGTAGATATTTACTATTGTATTTGTCTCTCTTCTGTTTGTCTATTTATTAAGTTGCACCTGCCATGTTGTTTCTGCACCACCCTAAGGTCGACTAGTAGATAATGCCTATGGCATTAAGTCCGCCTTTGTACAGTGTAATGTGCATAAAGCATAAATAAATAAATAAATAAATTAATTCATTAATCAATATGGGCCTCATCTCCCAAACTTCGGTACATCGACCGGACCTGAACGTCTCGCATCCATCAGATTCCCACGTCCCTCACCAGGTCATTGGTCGACCCTGTGGTTGTGGTAAGCCTATCTATTACAACGCTGATGATAAGTCCGATTAAGATTTTTATGTGGGTACAGATAAAATTAAAAATTCGACGTTATTGAAAACTTTTTTCTTTGATTTCAGGAACCGAAAATACTTGTCGCTAATCTAAAAATTAGACTTGGAACATTTCAATAGAACCTCGAACATTTTTATGAACAATTATTATTCGTAGCTTCTCCATCAAAATAGGGTCGAATGACGTTACATTATCAGTAGTACTAACATGAGGGGTCCACATGCGAATGCACAATGGTGACAACATTGATTTGTAGTGGCCCACCTGTTTGAGCTGATTATTTCTAGTGACATCACATTGATATCAGGTTTCTTATATAATTGCTGACAATATAGGGTGTAATGACCGCCAAATACGCTAGGGTATACCTGACAGGTTTACCTGTACAGGTGACTTGTATAGGTAAACCTGAGCATGTATGTTGCAAAACTGTGCAGGTTTTCATACAAGCTTACCTGCAAGGTATACCTGTGCAGGTAACCCTGTCAGGTATACCCTAGCGTATATGGCTACCTTAAGGAACAGATCTCCGCAAACTTTAAAGGCTTACTTAGTCGACGAAACTGGACTACCATCCACAAGATTTTTTTTTTCAGATATCGTAAAAAAATATCGGCCGCAACATACAAAATTATAACTTGATGGGACAGTTTGTATGGAGAGGTCCATTTTTTTGGTCGTCATCCGCAAGCTCACGCTTTTCAGGGCTGCGGTATTAATTTCTAGATCATGCAAGGAATTTATTTAGAAGGTTAATTTAAGCTTGAGTGTGAAATCTACATTTTTTCACGACGCTGACGTATTTCTTTCCATTAATCATAAGCCAGTAATTTCTTTAGTAACACTCAGTAGATAATGTTGTGTGCTCAGTAAATATCTATCTAGATTCGGCCATTCTTAGAAACCATTCTTTTTTACGAGATCATTGCTTTTAACTCGATGTTGAGCCGCTGTTCTGTTATCTTAACTAAAGTACTGTTTAACCTAAAGTGTACCCACTGAAGACATTTCGGTACTTACATAACATATCTAACCTATTTGACTTAAAGACTTCTGTTTTTATTTTGTTTTCGAGAGAAATCTTCAAAAGGCGCCCGACTTTTGGATATGTTTTTTTTTTCGGTGGGTAAGCTCATCCAGATGACATGCCCCGCCTTTGGGCGGAACAGGAGATAGTGTCAAACTCTTACTGACTAAAAAACTCACCTCGTTCCTTCGTTGCCTTTCATACCGGGGCCGAGCCTTCCTTTCAGAAGCAGACCCTTGGCCCCAGAAGGCTTCGACCCTGCTGGGCCCCTACAAACCTTTGGATATGTGATACTAGCTTCTGCCAGTGGCTTCGCACTCGTGAAAGTGGGTTTCTCCAAGCAAACTTTGGACCCCATTTCATCCTCTTATGGGAAAAAATTTGGAAAATCCTCTCTTAGTGCTCGCCTACGTCATAAAAGAAAACCTTGTGCAAAATATCACGCTCTTAGTCCCAGTAGTTTCTGCTATGAGCTGATATGTCAGCTAGTTTCTCCTTTTATATACAAGGTGTAAGGGACAGCCCTCCACAAACTTTAAGGGCTTGCTCAGTAGACGAAACTGAACAACCTACCATAAAATTTTTTTTCAGGAAACGAAAAAAAAATTCCGCCTCACCATACAAAATTATTAACTTGATTGTACAGTTTGTATGGAGAGACTGAATTTTTTTTTCGTTTCCTGAAAAAAAAATTTGTGGTGGGTTGTCCAGTTTTGTCTACTGGTCAAGCCCTTAAAGTTTGTGGAGGGCTGTCCCTTACACCATTTATATAGATGAAAATTGCAAACGCCGTAAGATTGTAAAATCAAAATAATTTTATGAAAAAACGACTTACCGTTTTGCGGAAAATCACGAAAAACTCGTTTCTGTGACCTTTGACCCCTATTTTTTTTTCCAGATGTCGGATCGATGAGGACTTTTCAGATTTCATTTATGATGATGTTTTGAACAATCCTACCAATTTTCAGCTGGGTGTGGTGTAATTAGATTACACTAATTCACACCCAGCTGTCTAAATTGACCGGACTAAAGAGATAAAGTTTGTAATATGTTTAAAAAAAACCCCTGAGTTTGTTTCGGTGTTTCTTCTCAGGGTAGTCAGCTAGGAAAAACCGGCCTCATCTAGCTTAAACTGACGAAAAAAAAATTAGTAATCTTTGGAACTACTGAACTGATTTTGAAAATTCTTTTACCAGTATTAAGCTACATTATTCCCGATTGGATTGTAATTAATAATATTTTTTTAATCCAAAAATATTTCACGCGCGAAGAAGCGCACATGGGTCAGCTGGTTTTTAATAAAAACGTAGACACACGTTCGTCCTAAAAAAAAACCTTTTGTTCACCTCAAACTTGTAATTTAGTTATCGTACTAAGTCGAGAACACTTAATGTACATCTACTTACAAAAAAGGGAATAACAAATAAAAATATCCCTCAAACATCCTCATATTCCCAATTGGTGAAAACCTCATTTGACACTGATACTCCTATAATAGAATCACATTATGCGGCTAGGGTGCGGCCCCTAGGGACGAGACAACATCGATTGCGCGATAGTCGAGTCGAATAGTCGAATTACTATTCGATTCTCGCAACGATCCGTATCGAGTGTTTGTCCAGGGCATGGTAAAGGAGTGTAATTGAAGATGTCGATTTTTATTTGGTCTGTTGTTAGTTGTTTGGACAGGGAAATTGGTTTTTAAACAGACTCGGATGACCGTGTCAATAGTGCGGTGACGTCTAGTGGTATGGGTAGCGTGGCTTTTAAGCCGTGGTGAGATTTATAAAACTTTTGATATTATTCAGTTATAAAACTAAATTCAAATAATTTCGAACGTCATTAGTTCTCTTGTTATAACTTTTTTACTATAATTATTGCTAGGGTTAAAATATATATTTTTTAAATTATTATTTTTATTGATAGACTCGCGCTTAACCATATCTCACTTGATGGTAAGCGCTGATGTTGTCGACGATGTAGCACGCTTCTCTAGAAGTAACCTACATACACTCATGAATCAAAATCCCAAGACCCAGTCAAACCAGTTTCAATTTTTTGCATACAAAAATCTTACTGGCTAAAAATGGCAGATGTTACAGAGAAAGATTATTTTATAAAGAAATCTTAATCTTTTTCACTATTATATAAACCTATCACGTAAAGTCTACTTACATAAAATAATCTGTATCAATCAATTTAAAGAAAGAAAACGTTTATTTGAATCTCGCACAGGACAAACGACATAATAAAACAAAAATGTTATTGTGTTGTATTATACACCGTCCCACGTTGAAACACTCTCATTTTTGTAGTTTCATCACAGATTTATTACTTAAAGGTATGTTTGCGCAACAAACAATAACTTACATAAAATTAAGCCAAAAGTACGTAACTTTAACATTTAAAATAAAATTTATAAATATGAAATAAAAAATATCTATAAAAATGAATCCCTATTTCCCTTGGTCACGGCATGCGGCATCATGCGCTGGCCCAATATGGCCAATTCTTTTTCTTTGTTGCATTTATTTGTATTCACAATACAAACAAAAAAGAAGCAAAAAAAAACGTAATGACTATTTAACGTTTAGCAGTTCATAGCTAAGCCAGAACAACGTCTGTCGAGTCGGCTCGTCCATACTATACTGATATTATAAATGCGAAAGTAAAAAGTACCAAATTTCATCAAAATCAGTTCAGCGGTTTAAGTGTGAAAGCGTAACAGACAGACAGACAGACAGAGTTACTTTCACATTTATTATATTAGTATGGATGATAATAATAGATAATGACGGCCAGTATTGAATTATATAAATATTACTACCCCCTTCAATTACCCCTGAAACGGTCTACTCCCCCTACTTAAAAATTTGAAATTCATCCCACTTAACATACTTAAAAATACTACTTAAACCCAATAAATCGATAAACTACACACAATTATCTACAATCCATACCTACTTTACTGGACAGATTTGAGCAAATGATGCAAGGGGGTCATCCAAGGGGGTCGTCCAAGGGGGTCTGTCGAAGGGGTCCCGGTAAAACGTTAATCGAATCTGGACGTAATGGGATTTCTTTCTTGAGGGGCACATTGCTAAAGGATTAATTTATATCAATTTAAATGGGAGCTGTGAATACAGGGTGGGTTTTTTTTGAGCGGGATTTTTTTGCGAGTAAGTTATTGGATTTTGTGAAACAATTTTAGCTTCTGTATGTAGGACTTTGTGTTGAGGGTTTTGTCTAGACTAGAATAGGTCTAGACTTCCTTGCTAGCTTTTCATTGCCACAAGACTTGAATATTGTGTAACAAAAACGAAATTATTAAAAGTCATCATTGTTTATGATGTTAATAACATAGTCCTGGGAAGTTGCCAGTGTTTTACAAATAACCCTGTTTAGGAGATGGTCGATAATATAATTATCTCTGTGTTGTGATACTATTACTAGATGTACTGATAGGTTCACATTAAAATAAAAATATTTATTATTATCATACTTTTTGTACACCTGATAATGAGCACACGACAATTATTATTATCATTATATAGCTTTATTGCACACCTTAACTTACTAAAGGACAATAATTAACAAAAATAAGTGTACAATAGGCGGTCTTATTGCACAGGGCAATTTTTACCAGACAACCTTTGGATGGACTGAAACGAAAGGAACAAGATTTCGGGCTGAAAGTGTACAACAACTTATATTAACAATGAAAAAATAAATAAAAATATAATACATAAATAAAAAACCAAATAATAAACTAATAAATATAAAATATACTCAATCATTTACAAAAACGAGTGAACAATCAACCATCCATCTGATCGCACAGGACAATCTCTTACAGGCAACTTTTGGAAGAGCTGAATAAAAACAGATAGTTTTGGGGCAATCAGTGTACAGATTCCACGAATATGGTTAATGGTAGATCTATCCATTGTTTTAGACTCGATAAAAATAAAAGGCACGTTTTAACATTTGAGAAACACCCTAGAATGTAACTTGGAACGCAAATGAAAGAAACAATAAAATAATAATTAGAGGTCCGGTGTAGTTGTAGCCATTTTAGTAGTAGCTACACTACACTGGAAAAGCCGCTAGGTTGTCAAAATACAACAACGTAAATAATAAAGAGATAAGAAGAAGGAAAGTTGACGTAAACTCTATCGACGAAGAGGCAACGACACGACGCGGACGTTACCGCTTCGTCAAGAAATTTTCATAGTTTTGTAAGTTAAGCTGTGAGCAGGCGTACAATCGGAAATCAGAAACTTTATTTCAAATAGACCAATAACTAGCACTTTTGAATTGTCAAAATGTCGATAAGTCAAAAAAAAGTGTAAAAATAAAAAAAAGTTGCACGTTCCCAAGCGTAGATCTCTATAGAGAAGAACGTGCAAGAAACTCGATGTAGTTACACTCTTTTAAATCATGTTATGAGTTACAAAAATCTTGGTTACATATTTTTGTCGGTTCTATTATGTGAGCACAATGTAAATAAATAAAGATAAAAAAAGAGGATTAAAAAAAAAATAGATATTAATTGGGAAAGGCACTGGCAGCTTAAAGCTAGTCTCAACTGACGGCACCCGTTCACGAGCATGACACTACGAAGCTACACGTCCGTGAACAGTAGGCCTTACTCAATATTCCGACAGTTTTTAAGCGCGCACCCTGTAGCTGCGCTCCGGGTAAGGTCTAATCCTCCGTTTGTTTGTGTCGGGTAATGTATGTGAGAGCGTGCGCACGCCGACTAATTATGGAGACGATATTGTTGGAGAATATCGGATGCTGTAAATAGGAAGAGCGGCTACAGGTTTTGTACCTAGATATCAGTTAAGTAGACCACTTAAATGTCTGACAAATCGAAATTAAATTAAATAAGCGTTTAATTAAATAGAGCAGTGGTGGCCGAGTGGTAACGGCCCCGATTTGTAAGTTGTAGGTAGCGGGATCAAAGCCAGGCGCATTACTTTGTGTAATTTATTTCATTACCACTGCTCTCAAAACAGTGAAGGAAAACATCGTCAGGAAACCGGCATGTCCTAGAACCAAAAATTCGAAGACATGTGACATTCACCAACCCGCACTGGGTCCGCGCGTGGTGGTTTACGGCCCATTCCCTCTCCTAGAGAGGAGGCCTGGGTCCCAGAAGTGGGAACATTATAAGGCCGACTATGCTAAGCATTTAAGATATTCGCTTTTAGTTGTTCAGTGAAAATCTTAATGACCTTGACACCTAAATTATAGGTCAGTAGGATGTATGTAACTACCACAGCTAGAAAGTCCTAAACGGACGGACTGCATTTGAACTGCAATCCAACTGCAAATTGCAGTTTAAGTGCAATTTGAATGCAGTTGACACGACTGCAATAGAACTGCAAACCAAACGTACGGTCCGATTGCAGTCGTGTGAACTGCATACAGACTGCATCCGAACTACATCATACCCACACGCCCGCACGCTCCGCCCTCCCGTACGTTTGGTTTGCAGTTCTATTGCAGTCGTGTTTGCAGTTCTATTGCAGTCGTGTCAACTGCATTCAAACTGCACTTAAACTGCAATTTGCAGTTGGATTGCAGTTCAAATGCAGTCCGTCTGTTTAGACCCTTATGTATATTAATTAAGCTAGCTACTTTAACTTTTCACACATAATAGTAGTTTATGTGACTAGGGGATAAAGCAGTGTCTTTAAGTCGCGGGCGGCATGTTGAATTCCGAACGAAACGAAGGTTGCTGATTTTAATCCCGAACGATAGTGAGGGATTTATAAAATTAACTCCCGAGCATTGTGAGGGAGTTAATAAAGAAACCTGAGTGAAGTGAGGAATTTAAGCCGCCCAAGACAAAGACAGCTTTATCCCCGTGTTGCATACTCTACTTTTTACTCCATCTGTGAGATAATTAAAAGACAATTTGGTCGACCAAATCATATATTAGAGAAATATAAGTATTATATTTACAAGTTCATCAAACAAACACTAAATTCACTACTCCAAAATTGATTTGTTCTTCGTTCGGCCCACTGAGTTTTGTCCCACATAAAAAATTCCTGGTTTGTCCCAAACTACATGCTTCTTTCGTCCCAAAATGTTATTTTAATTATTTTGTTCTCGATTCGTCCCATTTTCTATTCCTTGTTCGGCCCATATTTTTTTTGTATAGGCGGTTTTTACATTTTTGTACACTCAGCAACAAAAACGTATTACTATTTTATTAGTACAAACTATACACTAGCTTCTGCCAGCGACTTCGCCCATGTGATAATAGAAAATATTTGCCTACGTCACTTTATGTAATGAGGTAGGATTCTTCTGGTGAAATTATTATTAAAGGCGGTCTTGCAGTTTTTTATTTTGTATAGAAGTAAAGACTTAACAACAATAAACTATATAAAATAATTGCTTCTCTCTGCCTTCTCCTTGAAAGAAAATTTACATATATTGTTTTTTTATTAGCTCTTTAGTCGCTGTTAGTAAGCAAGTCAAGAGCTGACGTCACTGGAATCTGTTTAGAAGAGCAGGTATTTTTTTAAATAATAATTCCTTTGTTTGCTTGTATTGACTAATGTTGGCCAATAGTATTATTTTCCGTAATCACTATTTTACTCATGTTGTTAAAAATACTCTCACTTTAATCTCGGTGAATTTTTCAGTAACTAAAATTATAATGTAATTAATATTTATTATAGATCTGACTGTTGTGTATGTTTAAACTGTTGTAATGATAAGATGATTATTATTATATCATTTCTGCAATTTTGATTACGATACTCGATAGTAAAAATGATTTATAGATAATTTAAAAAAATTGTTTTATTATTAGAAATTGAATTTACATTGAAAAAATATTTAGCCAACTTTAATTACAGTAAAACTAACAAATAATAACAAAAACTCTAATCTAATTAAAACTAACTAAAAACAAACTAAAATATGATGTTTGTTTTCAGTTAGTTTTAATTGCAATCTTGTCACCGTCGGTGTTCCAGCGGTATTGGAACCCCTGGCATGCAAAGATGGCATGAGACGGGAGAGCATGTCGTTATTCCCATGGAACATAGGTATGAAACATAGCTATTTGTGTCGATACTCTTGCGCCATCCAATCTTCCGAGCTCGTCGTGATGTGCTGGTGCTGTCGCTGCGTCTGCGGAGAACCTCAAACGGCAGAAATATAATAACCTTTTTGGAAGTTATATTTCCAAACCATTTGGGGTTGAAACTCTCGGATCATGGGGTGTGCTCACAAATTGTAGTATAAAGATCTTTCAAAACGTCTAATTGACACTTCGCGTGACCCAAAGGCTGGCTTTTACCTCGGAAAGAAGATAAGCATTACTATACAGAGTGGCAATGCCGCCAGTCTTTTGGGCACATTACCAGTCGACAGCGATGTGGAATAGATTTTTTATCGCCATATCTTAGTTTGATTTTAGTAGTAATTAGCCTAGGGTTTTTATTATTATTATTTTATTTTACTGTAATAGTTAACTATTTTTTAAATATGTGCAAATAAAAAATATTGTTACGTTTTAATTAGTTTTTTTTTATTATTAGAAGAATGTATATTTTTTTAAATATTATTCAATAATTTCAAATAGCCACTTACATTATTTTTGTTGACTGTACTTTTAAAGTACTTGTGATTCGGGACGAAACAGAACTTCAATAGTGATGTGGGACGAATAAATAATTTTTTGGAATGTGAGACAAAACTTCGGGACGAACGAAGAACAAACCCCAAAATTCTATAGTTTCAATTTTCTATAATGCTCCCGTGTCGTCAGTACGCACGTTTTATTCTATTTTCTTTTTTTTTGTTAGTGGCCAGTTTGAATCATAGTGATTACATACTCTTTGGTTTGAATTTCGAGTCAACTTGTTCGATGCGCCTACATTTTAATTCACAATGTTGACGATTCTTGATGCTCCAAATTCAAATCTCATTATTCCCTAGGGATCGGCCATACTGCATTATCTCCCTAGGTATATAATGACTTGCTTTAAGTGAGGTTTGTATGACGTGTAAAACGACATTATCGAGCAGGTGGTGTAAAAAGGTACTTACTCCCTATTAGAAGGCGTATTTTATTTTTCATTACTCATATTTTTTGATACTTTTCATCCCTAGGGAGTTTTACTTTACAACTGACAGCTGTCAAATTATTAAAAAAAACTAGTTCTATCGTCACATTTCTATTGAACCATGTTTCAATTTTCCTTACAGCCAGTCAATCACAGCGCGATATAAAATTGAAATAACTTCAAGACAAGTATTAATTAAATAATGTTATATTTTAAGTGATTTATTTGTTCAACTATTTCTTTAAAATACTTTATTTTTAAAAGATTACAATTAATTTCTAATTTTTCATTAATGAGGCTGAATAGCTGGCCGGCCCCAGAAAAGAAAAAACAAAATGGCGGGAAAGTGGCAATCAGTCGTTGGTTTTTTCGAGTTGTGAGAATGTAAACAATACATTTCCGTACAACAGAGATTTGTATTAACACGTTATGTTTATCAGATTAAAATAGTGATTTTTGTGAATGTACTATTAAATACTTTTACAACGGAAGAAGTTTTTGAGTTGGGAAATCATCAAATGATTTATTCCACTTTAGGGTGGAATCCAAGGGACTGTCAGACTTTTACAGAATAAAATTCAGCTATGTTCTCAAGGTGCCCTTTGCGCTCCAAGGTCACGGCAACATTTTCATACATTTTTTGTAAGTTTTTGGTGTTATCGTCATTTTACAACGATAAGAGGGTAGGCTATGTCCCAGAATAGCACTTAGAATACTTTTTATTTCTAGATTAAGTTCCCTGCGCCGACAGCAGTGAACAAAAATAAAATCACGGTGCGAAAATAACAGAAAAATTATAAAAATCGCATAAGCTCGTGCATCAGAACAAGCCTCAATATCTTTAAAAGCTGTCCGCTTCGTTTTTTCCCCACTATCCGCTTACAAAGAATCCAATCCATGTCGCCTGCTTAGCAGCGAGTGCCACACACCGCACTCTTCGATTATATGCAGAGTAGTCGCATTTATACCGTTTCATGAACAGTATTTAATTTATACTGTAAAACTTGATGTAAATAAATAATTGTTGTTAGTATTTTCAAGTACAGAGTGACTAGAACGGCCTAGAAAATAAACCGACTGTCGAAAAGTTTATTATTTAATTTGAAATTTAAGTAATTTTCTTTTTTCATTCATACACTGCCGCAAATCTAGAAATATTGCAAACATTTCAATCAAAAACACTGCGCATAATTGTAAATGCACCTTGGTATATCACCAATGAAGCCATACACAGAGACATAATTCATTAAACATCAAGCGAACGCCGGCGTTCGCTCTCTCATTGTCCTCTAATTACGAAAGCACGCAAAAAAAAAAGATTCTGGGATGACTTAAAAAAATCAAAAGGACACTATCTCAACATCCCAACAACTTGACACAAGGAAGTATGCAAGCCGGCCCCATCTTCCAAAAAAAAAATGTAGACACCGTGTGTAAGGTAAAAGGCTATTAAAGAAAATCAATTGAACATAATATCTCTAAAACAACTCGGATATCTATCCTATACTGAAAAGAAATACTAAAGAGTACATCTAAAAGATTTAAAATGTAAACTGGCATTTTTCGTAGCACGTCTACGACTTCGTAGCTGCTACGGAACTGTAGAATCAAAACTGACTACGATTTAAAAAAGCTAAGTTTACATTGCTTTACATACTTGACACATTCACAATAATTCTGATACAATAAATTAATACTAAAAATTAGTACACCACTTTAATAAGTTAAATGAAGAAGAAGAACGTAAGCGTAGCAATGTTGCTACGATTTCGTAGCACCTACGTATCCGTAGAGGTCTTGCTACGCAATTGCTGTAATTCAACACATTTTTTTGTCATCCCATATGAATCTTATATTATTATATAAATATGAATTTAAATACATAAGGGACCCGTACAGTGTATGGGTATATTAATTCTAAGAAAAGAGAAAAACCTAAACGTCTTTGAAATCATTTAACAACTCTATCTTTAGAAGTTGACTTTTTACAATAAACATCATTCTGTCTTCTAAAGTTTGATTGTACTGTCTGTCTTTAAAAACTGTTTAGGAAATATCCACAAGTCCGATTTTTGTAAGCAAAACCATAAAATGCTAGGAATTAGTAAGTATTTACAACATCGATTACAGTAAAAAGTCATCATACACTATGATTAAGGCAAGGGTGTACGGTGAAATCATAAATCATTAATGCACTAATGCTTATTCGTGCATTTTAACCTCTTTTCACTAATTTATATTAGTCGAGTATCCAGTACCTACACGATTAGCGGTCATCGCGTGTGCTCTCTCGCTACTCTGTATTTCTAAACTTTTGGTTCGATTAATATATCTATTTAATTTAACTTTATAAGCAGCAGTATCATTTAAACATCTTCCTAGTTCTACAAAGGGTCTTATACACCGTTAAATTTTTGTCGTTTTAATCCCTTGAAGGGTCGATCTCGTACATAAAACACTATCGATTTGTAAAGATAAAATTAAAAAATAAAGTACCTTTTTTCAAAACTCGTTTTAATTTACGCATGTACGAAATTAATTTCTTTAAGAAAATGTAAAACGAAAGACGACATTTAAACGGTCTGGTTAGTTTTAGTTGGCCATATGATCAAGTGACATTCTAAGATCTGACCACGACATATACGTTTTCAAAGGAAAAGACCTGACGGCTAAGTGGCACCAACTAGTGGTGAGAATTTCCCCGAACATCCTCATTCAGATAGTATAAAAAATTCTTGGATTAAGCATCATAACCCCCATTTCAAAAAACGAACCGCGGAGAAACGTCAAAAAATAAAAAAACATAACGCAACTCGCGACCCGCAGGCAAAGGCAGTTAACTGAACAGCCTAGTAAAATATTCACGTGTAGTTATTCCATGCGGCTGCCCGCGGATCACCGCAGCAGATTAAACTATTAACAAAATGGTTGCTGCACGGATTCCATTTTCGAATAACGTTTTGCATAGTTAAACGGCGGTTAGCGTGCCATGATCTGCGCGCCAAAAGGTTTTATGAACAAAAACTTTTTGGTTGGGCCTACAAAGGGATTGGGTGGGTGAATATGTGACGTTTTCATATTCTAATCAAGAGAGAAAGACTTATTTTCAGAAGAAGACTTTTCTTCGCTATTTACTCGGTTAGAAGGTAAATTCAGTGGAATTAATAAACTAAAAATAATAGTTGGATGTATTTACAACGTAAGGTACCTACTGGCTTTTCGTCGGGTTGTCCGCTGGAAATATAGAAATGAGATGGTGGAATCAAGTCATGCAATTCCGCGCACATTACGAAATGCAACCTGTAAAACACCAACAAAACATTTATAGCATTAAATTATGGCACACAGGCTTCCCGCCATCAAATTTATCTCGAAAACTATGATCATCCACCATGACAGTTCTGAGCGGTCGCCTGGCAACGAACGTAATTGGCGGCAAATCGTCGAATGGATTAGGTACCGTGACGTGACATGAAGGCGTATTCTGATATTTAAAAAACGTATTAAATTCTAGTCGCAATCAAAGATTTTATATAGGATATATAAAATCTTTGGTCGCAATATCTTCTCAACGTCAAAAGGTTATCAAAATAGGGTATTAGAAGTGTTTTGGATAACTTATTTGAGATCACTCTGTTATCAATTATTGGACATTTTGTCGACTTGGTTCATGTACATTTATTTATTTAAACTTCATGTGCTAGTGGTACATAAGCGGACTTAATGCAACAAGGCATTCTCTACCAGTCAACCTTTAGGAGACGAGCGGCATTTATTCTAAGTTTTCTTTATTTTATTTTTAATATTAACTTCCTGTTTGCCTCGTACCTGATGGTAAGCGATAATATGGTCAACGATGGAGCTTGCCTAGAAATAACCTGTTCGCCCTTGACTTAAAGACCCCTGGGTTATACAGAAACACTGGAATTCCCCTCCTTAACTGTACGCACAATGAAAGTGTTTTGTGCGGATGTCCACCTGTATCGTTGGCGCATCGCCGTACGTCTCGTAGTGTGGTGATGGAACGAGCTATGCTGGTTTCAGCGGTCGGAATTAGGTAGAGTTATTCATGTACTTGCACCGAAATATTGATATTACGGTGGTTGCTGAAAACCAGCACCGTAGATGCCTGGATAATCCCAGCGTCACGGTATATGCTGAGCAACGGCCTATTTTTGCTTAGATGCGACGCACAACTTAGAATTTTTAGATTGTATTAATATTATTATAATAGTACATATTTCTTTTATTTTTAGTTATTTTTAGGTTATTTTTGTTTATGTTGTTCTCTGTTATGGCCGGCGTCAAAATGCCACAGATAAATATTTACATGCTCTGTGCAGATAACATAGACAACTTCGTTGTCGATGGTTACAAGGGCAATAGTATTATACAGGTCGCGCGGTGAATCAAGATCGCTCGGCAAAAGTGGAAGGGGCATGCGCAGTATTCAATTCTAAGGACTATTTGGCGACGTGCGGGCGGGTGTGCGCCGACGGCGACACGTCATTGGTAGATAGAGTCGCTCTTCAATTCCCGCGATGCGTTCTCGCGTCTCATTGGATACTGTTGTACTTGGGTACTGTTGCGTACAGCTTGTGTAATCGTATTAGTAATACTAGTCGTAAAAAAAAAATGGTTGAAAATAAAGTTTTAAAACGGCTAGCCAGAAAAATGGTTTACGACGTGGATTGTTACGTTAAGAAAGAAAGTAACGAAATTATTATTTTTTATTTTTATTTTAATTTTAAAAATTTAAATTTTTCTGAATTTACCTACTTACAAGATAAATTACAAGCAAAAACTAGTGTTATTATAAGTTATGTTACTAAGGTTCAAACATACGAAATTAAAAATAAAATCCTAACATACTAAGAATTTCTGTGCGCAATTGTACACATGCGCCGATTGCCCCCACTACTTTCACCGAGCGATCTTGATTCACCGCGCGACCTGTACCCGTTACACACATGGCCTGATAGGGATACTGGCTTTTATATTTTTTATATTATTGTGTTGATTTGTGCGTCTATTTAGGCGGAATAAAACATGTTTTCTTTCTTCCTTTCTTTCTTTCTATATTAATATGGATCTTCCCGGGATTTGTAATGAGAAATCTCGCGTGGACAACAATATTACCAATAAATAACTTTAAAAACCTCAGAGATAAGACAAATAAAACGAAGAAAATGAATATACAATTTTTATTGTTAATTTTTATTGAAAAAATCTCTCTACGTCAACCGAGATGAAGACAAAAAATTTATACATGTCCTCCTCCTCGTCATTAATACAGGAAGAATTTTATTTCACAAAAAAAAAAATCTGCTCTTTAAAATTAATCTCGGAATTTAAAGTATATCCACTTTATTCTTTTGCTGTATGAAATCAATATAAGTACTTAAATAACTCTACCTAATTCCGACCTCTGGTCATTAATCTCTGGGATGGCAATCATCTAGGTGTCGTAATAATAATAATTGATATGACTGGGTCTGTTGTTGTGATTAATATAGGGGTCTTTATGTCAAGAGAGAATAGGTTACATCTAGGCAAGCGTGCTCTATCGTCGGTCACATAATCGCTTACCATCAGGTGAGATAGTGGTCAAACGCGAGCCTATCAACAGTAATAAAAAAAAAGTATATACTTATTTGTGGCTAGCTGACCCGCCGAACTTCGTATCGCCTAACAGTTAATGAATGTAGTATATCTTTACGATATAGTCAACCGATTGCGATGAAACAAAGTTTAAATAATATATCAAGTTATACACAATTTTAATGTAGAAAAGTTATCTACATTGATTTCGTACATTTCACATGATACACGCCCAATTAAAAATTTCCATAGATTTATAATACGTGTACGTATCCGAGTAATTCAACAATCAATGGAAAACCTTTCCAAAAACGGGGGGTAAGAAGTAAGCCAACTAGAATACCAAAAGTGTAACTAAATACATCTTTCATCATGCAAGACTTTTGTCGTGTGATTTTTGTTTATTTAAAAAAATATTATTAGTATTTATGTATTTAGTTAGGTTTTAATAGGTTAGGTTTTAGAGGGAGGCCAAAGAAAAGATGGATGGATTGCGTGAAGAGCGATAGGAAAGAAAAGGAAGTTAGTGATAACATGACGAGTGACAGGGTAGAATGGAAGAAAAAAACGTGATGCGCCGACCCCAAATAAGATGGGACAAGGGCAGGAAGAAGAAGAAGACGAGTTAGGTTAGGTTAGTAGTAGTTTAAGTACTTTTGTGTACATATGTAAATTAACAAAAAAAAAACAAAAAAAAACCTGTCAGTTTACACCTACCTACTTTATAATTAAAGTCGACACCAGCATAAAGAATCTACACGTGTCTAATCCTCGCACACGTGCGACAAAATGTCTGAACAGGTACAATCGAGGTGCTCAATGATGTCACTATTCGCTGGTATAGTATAGGGATGGATCAAAAACGATTGTATTTACCACCTGCTTACTATTACCGAGTCAGTCATTTAGAATATTTAAATTGGTATTAAGTGATGCTCTTTTTAAAAGCTTAGGATTATATTAGGTCATGCGAGGTTAATTTATGATTTGCCATTTTTTTCGGATTTTTTTTGAAGGGTCTAATAAACTATTTTTTGTTGCTTGTAAAATATCTTGTTAAAATATTTACTTTATCGTCGGTACCAGATTGGTCACCGGTTGTTTATACATTATACTTATTCTTCCTCGTACATAAAACCACTTTAAAAGAGTCGACTTTAAAAATAAATTCATAATAATTTGAAGCTGTTGTTTTTCATTTTGTTTTTTTTTAATACCGAGTTCCTAAATGAAAAGCCAGTTACAAACTTAAAAAACACGAAATATGTTTAGTGTAAGATGGTGTTGAAGAACTTTCAAGCGGGCCCTTATAGTCAGTCATGTGACTGCTTCTCAGATCATTTGACTTCTGACTGCTCAAGATCTACAAGATACATGGCATTTTTAGGTGATTAATCATCAAACAACTTCAGATTTTTACTGAAAACAACCCACCTGTATTTCGGTCTCAGCATGCCAGGACCGCAGCAACTCTTTTGAAAAATTCTGGAGTCCAGGGTCCTTACCATAACATTATTAAAATCAAAGATTTTGTATACCTTACGGATAAGTTAGTATCTGTCATTCGAGCGAGAAAGAGTGATAGAGCTGTAGCGACATCTATGGCGTCACATAAGAACTAATTCTGCATCGCGCAATTAGTAGAACAGCCCGAAATCATCTATCGGGCAGTTACCCACCAGACATAACACCTGTCTGGTCGGAATATCCTCCCGTTTCAACGGAGGTATGTGGAACTTTACTCTCTGATCTGCATACCTCCAAACTGGTGACCGACAAAGAACGTCAGTGCTGTCTTCGTGCAGCCACTACTTCGTGACATCATCGTCACTTCCTCAAGCTTTCGAACAGCGAGCGATACAGCTAGCACCCACGGTACACATCCTATATAGCCCCGTACCTTTAACAGTTTAGTTTTGCTCGAAAATGGATCGCTTTAAGAGCACGTGGTAAGGTTTTATGACAATGGTCATACTGTTTAACCATATCTCTAGGAGCTCTAGGAAGTTCTCTAATCCTACTTCCAACTACATACGTATCATCATAAACAAATTTAGCAAAAAACGAATGATAAAGGCATTAATTAAGCCACTAATTACAGCCGGTTATCACGCTCATTGTCCGCGGTGCGATTACGCGCGACATAAATTGAGCTGCGAATATTTAATAATAATTGGCTTGCCTTTGTTTAACGGACGGGGGGTGTCCGCCCACTTCAGCCACCCTGCTGTACCGATAGCAGAACAGACGATACAGATTATAATTATTTCGTTTCGTAAATGAAGTAAAGGGGGTATTTGTTTGAAAAAGTTGTCTGCTGCGGTCTTCACATCCGATTATAATTTGGGTGTCTTCAAGTAATAGGCAAGGGGTAGGATAGAAATAAAATATGGAAAAAGGTCTCGCGGGCGCAGCCCAATGCGTTGGTCTGACTAGATCCGCGCCGCTCTTGACTCCACAGTATACAAGGCCCTTCACACCGCCAGAGACAGGAATAAATGGAAAAACATCATAAAAAGTAAAGTGATGAAAAAGGGAGGTCACGGCCCTCAGCATTGAGGAATACGACGCAAGGAGGAGGAGGATAGGAATAGGCTCTTAACCTTTCAATCGTGTCAATTAGAGACACAATAGAAAGACAATGACAGCGCAAACGCCGGCGTTCGTTTGGGGTTTAATGAATCCATAAACTAGTGCGCCCCAATATCAGAGATTGCATCACTGCTTACCATCAGGTGAGATCGCAGTCAAGCACTAGTTTAATCGATTTAAAAAAAAAGTTAAGGTAGAAGAACTACATTGCGCACACGTGGTCCACGTACGCCGATCTGGGCGCGTCGGTCTCCATACATTTTATATGGCAACCAGACTTGTAGAGCTACATTAGGTCCACTAAATCAGGCGTGACCCACGTATGCGTCAGTCTAATGTAATTCTCGCTTTATCACGGCCTTGAGACGCGAAGAGCAACTGAAGGAACATGGGTGGGTTTTAGTCAGTAAAAGTCTGATATTTCCTCTCTCTTCACCCAGAGCGAAGTAGAACTTGAGGAGTTAAGTATTAAATGTTTATGTAGGGATCGCGGTAGCTGGCCCTTGAAAAATATGGTGCGTCAGTACTTACGCTCCACAACCAGTACTGGGTAACACTATGTTATTTAGTCGTGAGAATTTCAGCATCGATATACGACACCTTTCGGCAAAAGCCCTCTCACATGAAAAAAAAAAATGAAAACAAAAAATATTAATGATAATGATGGCAAATCATCACAAAAAGATCCCGTGTCCACGAAAAACTGATCTTTCAATATCTTGAAAGCACATATTTCAAAGAAACCCAGCTATTCCAATTCTCATTAAAAATATCCTTCTTTTTTTGCTATCGGTACCGACATCCGGCTACACAGTTAAGCCGGTTATGAACGGCCAGTAATGACGGTGTCATTTGCGCGGTGAATTATAATTGGCCCGATAACGCCGTCCGCCCGACATTAATAGACAAGTTAATTTAAACGCCCTGTATATAGCGCCCGCTGTACATAACGGGTATGTAATATGCTGACGCCTGACGAGCGAGTGGTATAAGGTTTTTGTAGGAAAAAATGTACGTGTGTTGTAGTGTGTGTATGGTTGTTATTTGAATTTGTTGAAGGAGCTGTTTTTTTATGTAATGATGGTCTGTAAATATATACCTACATACTCGTATGTGGACTCATTAGTTGTCCGTTCATAGAATAGAAAGCAGGCACTACAGACAGGGCCCTTGTGCTTTTTTTAAGGCGTATAGTCCCTTGAACCATCTGACCGAAATTATGTGAACGCAACTCTCGCACTCGCCTAGGCGGCAGTACGCAAACCTGTGCATTTATTTGCGGCCAGCAGCGCCCGGAAAGCGCTTTAAATCCATTTTCTCTGCGAGATATTGATTGATTTACATATGCAATGTTCACTTTGAAGAATATTTAACCACCAATTTTTATGTGTAAAAATGTTTCTAAAGGTCCAAGCCGTTTCGAAGGAGTAGGGAAAAGTTGCGAAAAGTTGCGAAATTTTCACGCTTTCCTATAAGAAATCTAGTCCTTCTTGATATAGAAACTCCCATATTGTAGCTACCAGGAAACACAGAACCCGACAGGGAATTCCACTTTTTAGCGTACGCACTGTAAAATGTTTTCCTATAATGTTTTTTGCGTATAGGTGGAATGTCCACTAAGTACCGGTGGCACAACACTGCCTTGCGTCTAGTGGTCAAAAGATTGAGGGAGCTTAGTGCGATTAAGTTATGTAATTCTGACGCACACTGCAAAAAAAACGCAACAAATAATAGTTATTATTCTTTATTTATTTATTAATAATTTCTTTGTAATTCTTACAGTACTCACAAAAGTGTATAAGCAAGACAGCATTCTACAAGCTTAAAAAAAAAGTAATTAATAACAAATCGATAGTTAACAATTTATTAAACTACAAAACCATCAATTAAAATAATACCAACAAGTGCCATTATACTACAATAACATCAAATAACAAACACCCGACCGCCATATGCGAGCCTAGTAAACGCTATCATTAACGTTAACTGCTACAATAATTATATAAGGGTGCAATCGGACTGCAGTTCGAAACGGCCATAAGGGTGCATACAGACTGCAGTCTCTACGGACGCGTTGTTTTTATGGCTTGTCCTTTGTATTAATGCCACTAAATAATTCCGAACAATGCCGTTAAGTTGTGATTTTGATGATTGTAATCTGTTTGCACATGTGACGGTCTAAACGATTTGTTTTTGTGGTAGCCTAAGATAGCAGCATACATAGCATAATATTTTGCTAGTGGTTTCGAGGACTCTAAATTACGTACTGCAGACTCTGGGTGTAAGTTATGTGATAATGTGATATCTAAGGAGATCAAGAAGTGCGTTCCTATACTGACAAGATAAATTTTTCATAATTTGTTACCATGCAGGCCGGTCGATTTATTGTTTTTTAAATGGTTGTGTAAAGGAATAAGACTAAACGAAGCCTTTAAAATTCTCAGCTTTCTCTAAAGTCTGTCTAATAAGTCAACCGACTTGGGAATTTTGTATAATATTTAATCATTTAAAAAATACTTATATTCGGTACTTTTTATAAGGTTCTTCTGTTAGTAAACAATGATCTCTATCTCTTAATCAACCTTGATTATTGAACCCGTGTTGACTACATCAGATTTCATTATATCCTAATAATTACCCAAGTCGTTTAACTTATTAGACAGACTATATAATAATACTTATGCATGTATTCTACATTGAAACTTTTATGAATCCAATCAAAGAATCTCTGTATAATGAAAACTACATGATTTGTTCTGTAGTTTTAGAGTTTATCGCATAAATATAGACTGTTATTGTTTTAAATTATGCAACGATTGATATAGCCCATGTAACAAATGTCGTGCGCCTATTAATAATAAAAAAAAAGTATTTTTATTCTCATTACTTATTTTTTTTCAATTACTATTTAGAACGAGTTATAATATAAAACTGTGTCTTTTAATTATTATAACTGTTTTCTGTACTGGGCGATGTGGTCGCTAAGCGACAAAGCCCTTTATCAAATAAAAAAATATATTTAACTGTCATGCAGAGTCATTACTTGTTACGAAGGACAGTAAAACCAAAAGAAGCAACTATGATATTTGAATACGAAAGACACTGTTATTGAAAACTTATTACGGAAGAAAACATGGACGAAAGACTAGACGATATGGTCGAACGACTTTGGCCTTCCCTAAGGGGTAAATAGAAAAAAAAAAGCAGGGTCATTAGATTAAGTAAGCTGTTCGCTTGATAAAATAATACAACTATTAAATAATAAAACATAAAACTGGGTAAGTAGAGGTCAATCGTTGTTAATGATTGTGGATTATTGTTACTGTTACAAAATCTAAGCTATTGTAAACTTGATTAATAGTTTTTGGGAACACGTGCACCTAAAGTTAAAGCGCGATTTATATGAAACTAGCCGCTGCCCGCGACTTCGCCCGCGTGATAGTAGAAAATTATCCCAAAGAAACATACTCCCGGGATAAAAAGTCCTATGTGCTATTCCAGGACATGGTCTACCAGTGTGCCAAGTTTTATCGAAATCCAGTCAGCTGTTCGAGCGTGAAAAGTAACAAACATACACACACAGCCTCAAACTTGCCTTTATGATATTAGTGTGATAACGAAATGCGTTTAGAAGATAGTAGTAAAAAATTAAGACTAGATATTACAAGAAATTGGCTTTGAATTATTGGGTGTGGCTTCAAAAAAATAATAGTGGCGTGCACAGAAAATATGCATGTTTATGTTATGTTTATTGAATTAGTTAATTTAAATAAATATTTAAAAATTAAAGGTTTAAACTAGAGGTAAAGGAACAAAATCGCATTCTACCTCAACTAGGTATAAGCCTCTAGGTATCTTAGGTAACTTAATTACTTAAGTGCAAAAAAAATATTTTTTTTTAGATATTATTTATTCAAATTCTGATTAATAGGTACTTAGTTTAATAGTCAACAAATCTGCAACAACATCGACATGAGACATTATTTTAACACAACATTCCATTATAATTTTTTGCAAAGTTTCTTTATATTTAACTAGAGACCCATCCCGACCAAGTTTGCACAGGCGCATTTGCGTCTGCAAACAACATAACAACATAATTTTATGTACATTAATCTTAGTCGTTTACCGCTCTTTCTATTAGTAAAAAACAAACCAAAATCGGTTCCATGATTCGATAGATATTCGCAGATAAACTGACACACACAGTCAGCAACTTTGTTTTAAATATACCTACTATGTAGTGAATGAAACATTCTCTTCATTAAAACCAACGTAGACGTTTTTCGAGAATAAGTATTACAACTTGGAAGTCGGCCATAAGGCTAACTTTTGTACAGATCGCATAAAACACAAACCAACCTACCTACCTTTTATTTAATTCTAAATCTAAATTAACTACATCAATTAAGAGAGTAATATCGAGCAAAAGATTACGTAACAAATCAAAGACCCAAATATTCCCCTACCTGCGCAGCGTCGACAACACAGGCTTAGATCTACCCTCCTCAAACCACGATATTAATACCAACAGAAAACTAAAACACAACCCTTATGTCAGTAATATAAGGTTTAATTTTCAAAATTTTGAGGTTATGTAACCGCCATCTTAGTTTGGTAAGGTATTCCCGCCACTTCATTTGCGAAAATGTTGGTACGCCTGGCTTAAGTGTTGCACGCTGTTAAATTAATGAGCCAATCTCAGTCGGCCGGGGTTGCCACCTCTATATTTTACAAGGTGGTAATGTGCCGTAGTGCGGTGCTATAATATTGCCTTGTTTTAACAACAGTGAAGTACATTAAGGTAAAATATGCTTAGAACTTTCTCTATTATGGTGTAAGTATTTTTGTTTTGATTTATTTGGTTTGTATTCGTGGCTTATTTGTTAAGATTTCAGTTTAAGGCAATTACCTTAAGAGATTATTTATGTTCAAAAACCTTGCAGAAATCACACCTATAAAACCAATGGATGCTTGCACCGCTACTGCGGGTAGTTTTAGTACGATTTACTAATAGTAAAACCTCAAAAAACTGAAGTACCTAACAAAACGACATTTTATCGAATCGAATATGTTAAGATTACATACTTTCCAGTCTATCCGGATACGACTGAGTAAATGGTACTCAGTATTATATATTTATCTATATATATAAAAATCAATGCCACTTTTCGTTGTAATTTTATAACTCAAGAACGAGCTCACCTATCCAAACCAAATGTTTAAAGGCTTCGTTCGGACTATTTAGTAGATGGTTTATGTGAAGTTTGGTAGGGTAGAGTAGGGTATAGTAGGGTAGAGTAGGGTAGAGTAGTGTAGAGTAGTGTAGAGTAGGGTAGAGTAGGGTATAGTAGGGTGGAGTAGGGAAGAGCGGGAGTGAAGCCGCGTGGACAAAAGCTAGTTATGTATATTTTAACATTATTTATACATAAATTACTGTGCTTGATAGGCTCCATGTGAACTAGTAAAACTAGTTACAAAATACATGCTGCTAGCAAAAAGGTTAAATTGAGCTGAATATTTATAAACTAGCTGCTAAAATTATCCCAAGGGAACATACTCTCGGAATAAATGTATCCTATGAATTATTCCAGCAGGACATGGTCTACCCGTATACCAAGTTCTATCGAAATCCGTTCAGCCGTTCGAGCGTCAAGAAGTAACAAACATACACACACACATACAAACTTTCGCCTTTTTTTAGGGTTCCGTAGTCAACTAGGAACCCTTATAGTTTCGCCATGTCTGTCTGTCTGTCTGTCTGTCCGTCCTCGCTTAATCTCTGTGACCGTTAGCACTAGAAAGCTGAAATTTGGTACCAATATGTATATCAATCACGCCGACAAAGTGGTAAAATAAAAATTGGAAAAAAATGTTTTATTAGGGTAGCCCCGCTATATGTATGTAAAGTGGGAAGCGATTTTTTTTTAAATTTCAACCCTAACGTGTGATATATTGTTGGATAGGTATTTAAAAATGAATAGGGGTTTACTCAAATCGTTTTTTGATAATGTCAATAATTTCGGAAATAATCGCTCCAAAAGTAAAAAACAATGTGTCCCCCCCCTCTAACTTTTAAACCATAAGTTTAAAAAATATGAAAAAAATCTGAAAAGTAGAACATTATAAGGACTTTCTAGGAAAATTATTTTGAACTTGACGGAAAGAACAGTTTTTGTACAAAAAAGACAAAAGGGTTCAAAATAATTTCTGGACTAAGTTTGTAGTATAATCGTATATGCAAGCATTTTTTTAACCTCATAAGTGGGTACACTTATTGTGACGGACGGGAAACTACGGAACCCTACACTGAGCGTGGCCCGACATGCTCTTGGCCGGTTTTTTTTAATTTATATAAACTAGTGCTTGACTGCGAGCCCACCTGATGGTAAGTAGTGATGCAATCGTTGATGGTGAGGCGCACTAGTTTATTGTGAGCCTATACACTCTTGCCTTGAAGACACCTAATAGGCTAGTGGCCGTAAAAAATGTAATTAGTCCGTCTTTTAGATTATTCAAAATTAAGGGACACGTAATTTTTTATTTAGAAATTAAATAAAAAATGACAAAGATATAGCCCATTAAAGTAACGTGTGACGTCACGCCGTGCTGCATTTTTTCGCACGGAGCTGCGGAGCGACGTCACACGTAACTTTAATGGGCTATATCTTTGTTATTTTTTGTTTAATCGAAAAAAGAAAAAATACGTATCCAATTTTTTTTTATAATCTAAAATACGGACTATTTAAAATGTAATTATTTTGACCCTGTACACTACCCTATTATAATCGGACGGGATAATACACTTTACAATGTCAGTTTGATTCTACTCGTATTCTTACAAATAAATGATATTTTGTAACAATATTCCGGCAGACTGCTTTATCAATATTTCATTTGACTATTTTTACTTTCTATCTATTGAACTTACTTTCAGACAGTCGCCATTTTGTGCGACGTGTCTATTGTTGTACAAAACTGTGAAACAACAGTATTACGTAAGCTATTGTAAAGTTAAATGGTTCACGGTTAAGTAACCAGATGGTAAACTAGATATTACTGTAGTCATCTTGAATGTACCAGGGACGTAGCTACCGCCATATCAATGATACGGGGCCTCTAAGCTGCAGGGGCCCCGAGTAAAAAAAAAATTAACATGTTATCCAAAATATCCATACTTATTGATGAGAGATGCGTAGGTAACGAATTCCTAAATGATAGGATGCTCCATTTTTATAGCTCGCTCCGTTCATTTTAGTATTCTCTACATAAGATAATAATAAAAACTTAATCTCCCTTCTATTCCATAATACTTCAATAAAGGAGGTTATCGATCTCGGTCTTAAATGACTTAGACGAAATCTATTCTTTAAATATCATACTACGTATGTTCTATAGACGAATCTATATAGTCTGGTCATATCTTTCGAGGCCCATCGTGCCTCTGTCTCATGTCTCTGTGCAAGTAAGGCCTACGTTTAGTGTCCGTCCGAAAATGGTTTTTCAACCGAAATCTACACCGAAACCGAATTTCGGCAACGGTCTCAGTTTCGGCATAAACCGAAACTTCCTTACTAGGATTATGTTTTGAATGAAAAATAAAGAAAACATAATCAATTAGTCCTTATTTTTTTTAAGGCATTTCAGGAATTTATATTCGTTGACTATCATGAATTTTACTGCACTCGATTTTAGTTTGGAAGTAGGTAAAACGAATTGCAAACACAAGCCAGTCACAACATGATTAGGCACGTGGACATGGCAAAATGTCTTCGTTGCTTACTCGCTTTGAATTTAACGCGCTAAACATGAGCGATCACAGCGCGAAAACTCCCGAGTGCAGTTTCGGTTCGGTCGTAGTTCCGGCGGGTTCGCCACCGAAACCGAAACTAAATCGAAACCGAACATCCGATCGGACACTACCGTTTACACTACGTTGTAAAAAAATCTCGATAAACTTTGTTAAGGGGCCCCTCAGGGACTAGCTACCTACGGCACTGATGTACGTGTAAGAATTTAGTTTCGACTACCAGAAATAGGATGACTAAGATCTCGTTGAAACCTTTTTGATGTATCAAACGTGAAAGAATTTCTACTTTCGATAGTAACCAATTGCAAAAACATGTTTGAAATAATGTAAGTAATGTAATGTAGGCTTACATTCTATAAGCTACGACTATAGTACTTTATGCACATATTTTTTATTTTTATATTACGTATGTATTTATTATAAAATATTTTTTATCTAGGTATAACTTAATCACGAACATAAGGGGCATATAGATTGGTGATACTTTTTTTACTTACAAGTTTAAGGTACAAAATCTAGTATCAAAGTCTTAATTATGACTGTCATTATTAATTTTTCAAAATTACCCTCAAAATACGATTTAGAGGGAGTTAGTTTTTACAAAAACATTTTTCGCGAACCAAGTCGCTAGCAAAAGCTAGTAACATAGTATTTAGCACAAACAAATTTCCGTGTCACATCACTACGGCTCCATATTCGCTAGTGTTGTCAATACATAATTTACTAGCCACAGCGAGGCTAACAATGGGCCAGGTTTAGAGGAGCCGGGTCTAATGAGACCTCTCGCGCCCGGATTAGGTAGAAGTGTTGATACGCGGAGCGGGGAGCGGGAGCTGCGTTGATAAGTCGATGTGTGTGAAGTAACTAAGAAATTGTAAAATGAAATGGTTCAATGGAGGAAAAAACGTTCATCAATATAAACTGCCGTAAACTAAGTGCTACACAAAAATATTGGCCTTTGCTAGCAGCTTATTTCTGGAAAATACATACATATTTAGCTAGCCTACAATACTCAAGAATAATATAGCTACATATTAGTGAAAGAATTTTCAAAATCGGTTTAGTAATTTCAGAGATAATGCCATGTACACTTACTAGCTACCTCTTGATAATATTAAAGTATAATTAGATTTTATAAACCAAGGGATTATCTACAGGCACTCGCAAGTCCATCAATTATCTTTTATTTATAAGCAAGTTACTTGCAATCAGCAAGCCAAGCCTGTCAACTGTGTTTCTCCCGTAAGGGGTGACAAGACGGTTGCAAACCAACCTCCCAACCAAAGTGAGTTTCAAACAAAATTTCGACAAACGAAATTGTAGACAGCAGTTGACATCAGAAGACTTAAAGTCACCTAAAGGGCAATGAAAAGGGCTATGCTCGGAGTTTCCTTCAGGAGAATCAGGAATGAGGAGATGATGGAGAAGAACTGAGGTTACCGGCATAGCACGAAGAATCGCCAAACTTGAGTGGCAATGGGCAGGGCCGGTGATCTTCTGCATCTCGTGAACCAAAAACAAGACAATGAAAAAAAAATCTGTTATCAAACTCGCAAACTCCACCACAGTGGCCCCTCCCTCACACAACAAAGGTATCCATTGTGGGTAGCGGGGTAGTTTGAAGGTACAAATGTGGCAATTAGCCCCGCTGCTGACTGATGGTCGCCCGACCGTGATTAAGACGGGCCCGAAGATAACGAATACACTGAGACCCTGGTACGTGTGGAAAAGGAAAGGGTGTGCGGATGGAAAGTAGTCAGTCGTTGCTATGGACACAAAAACTGCTAAATAAATAGTACATTTTGATACAAAAGCAGAAAGTTTGTCTGCAGACAAACTAAGCTAACTAATAAAGCTGTGACAAATTTGCACGTGTATCAAACGACTGTTTTCAATTCACTTACGAAGAAATTAATAACCGGAGGTTGACCAGCAACTCGTGGGGGTCGACACGCGCCCAGCCTGATACGATAAAAGTAATAAAATTGTAGCGGGGGAAAGCACACGCAATTTTCTGCACTAGTGCGGAAAACCGTCTATTGCGTGCCTAAAATCAGTAGCATAAGAGCGGGTTTTCGAGTAAGTGTATTGAAAAATATTTTCGCATCCTCGGGATTTACTGACCCGACACAATTTCTAATGTAGAGCAGTAGCTGTTGGAGAAATACCACGAAAGCCCGATCCAACGTCGTAAGTGGAGATGAATTGGTCACTCGCTTAGGAAGAATTCCGATCATATACCTAAACAGGCGTTGGACTGGAATCCTCAAGGGAAATGGAAGTGTGGCCGTCGGCCGTCCTCAGCGAACCTGGCGACGTATCGTATTGGCAGAAGCGACGACCATCAGATTGACATGGAGCGAGGTGAAGCGTAAAGCTCAAAACCGATCGCGGTTGGTGACTACTATCGATGCCCTCTGCCCCAGCTAGGGGAAAAGGATCTTAAGTCATGTTAGTCAAGAAATATTTTGATAAAGTAAAATCTTTGACGAGATGAGAACTACGAGTATAAGTAAATGAAAAGACATTTTTAAAGTTAAAAATGTTTTTATTTCACATAGGCCTACTACATGGGCACTTAACAAAATGTCAGAAGCTAGTGCACGGTCCAAATTGGTCGTTTCCTATGGAGAAGAATCAATCGGCAAGAAACATCCATCGTTAATCATGGTTAGCCGTCCGATTATAATTTAGGTGTCTTCAAGGCTAGATTGAATAGGCTCTTAATAAACTAGTGCGTCTCACTACTTACCATCAGGTGGGATCGCAGACTAGTTTATATAAATTAAAAAAAAAAATGAGCAATCACTCAGAAAAAATCGCCATCTCACCTCAATATCAATAGCCATTAAACTCTATAGATACACGTAACCGACACCACAAGGATGAAGCTTTTAAGGCACCCCTCCTCCAGGCCCCAGTTGATAAGTAGTGCCTTGTACTCTTATTTGTTCAGTCTACACAGCACTCTATTGCCGAGCTGGTGCTATTAATATCGGCTTCCGATTGCTGATACCCTGCAGGTAATTTGTGGAGCAATTGGGCTATCGAACATTTACTGGGGTTTTAAGATGGTTTAAATTCGACTGGTCCCTAGAACCAAATCGTATGAGGTTTTAAAGTTCTCTGAGAACTTGTAAAAAGATAGGTATTAAACCAAAAAAATTGCCGTATAGCTATTAATAAACGCGCGACTGCTACGCTACATCCGCGCGTATTATTTCTATGGAACAACAAAGCAGCGCGACAGTAGCGCTGCCGTCATGTGCGTCGTGCTTCGCGGCTAATTGAAGGCGCCCTAAATTATCATTCACACTTTAAGTAATAACATTAGGTCCCTTTGTTGTTTCACGCAAAAATAATTAAGAACAGGCTGTTAGAGATTGACTAAAGACTAGACTTTTTACCCGACTACGGCAAAGCCAAAGGAGGGTTATGATTTTTAGGTAATACATTTTCAAGTCGTGAGTGAGGCCCCACAGACCGCAAGGCCATAAGCGGGTGGCCCACGTCGCCCACGCTTTAAGTAAAGCAAGTATAATCAGCCTTGTAATATTCCCACTGCTTGGACTCAGGCCTCCTCTCTAGGAGAGGGAATGGGCCGTAATCCATCAAGCGGGCTCAGTACGGGTTGGTGAATGTCACATATCTTCGAATTTTTGGTTCTAGGACAGCCGGTTTCCTCATGATGTTTTCCTTCATTGTTTTGAGAGCAGTGGTGATGAAATAAATTATACAAAGTAATGCGCCTGGCTCTGTTTGAACCCGCGATCTTCAACTCGTAAGTCGGGGCCGTTACCACTCGACCGCCACGTTTTACTGATCCTTAATTTCATATTTTCACTTAGTTGACGCCATTGGAAGAAGCTACAATCAGAGTAGACTGTAGCTTCTTTCTAGCCCAAAATTTTAACCCATTCCAATAACAATTAAACACTTATAAAACAAACAGAAAAACGAAAACCTTTTCTAAACCCCATACGCTCTTCAAAAGCCAAGTAAACATTCTCGTTCAATTTCAATGCCCAGCGATATCCAAGGGGTCTCACAAATTGGTTCGACAAGTCGTTTCAACCTTCTTGAAATCTACAATTGCTACACACCCTTATTTCTTAGAAGTTAAGGTTTAAAATGGGATGAGAGGTAATTCAGTAGCTGTTGGAAATTGGTGTGTGCAGTAGAACTCACTCAATCCGCTAGTCGTGTTTGATTATACAAGAACCCTTGCTCCTCAATCGTTGCGTTCATATTAGTTTACATATTAGTTTGGTAGAGATCAGATATTAATTTTTAAATTGAGATTGTGGCGAGGTTTTTCGGTCCCGATATGTCGGTACGGGTCGGTATAGATAGGTACCGGTCAAACCACATACAGAAACAGGTAAATCTGTAGTATGTGTAAAATACTACACTGACCGATGCTTACACCCGTATGAATCGGACGAGGCAGTCGATATCGGCCAGTATAAACCCGTTTCTTTATAATTGAATGCATGAACACACGGGCCCTACACCGATCGGTACCGACCCGCACAGATTCGCTTTCACCGATAACCTGTTTTTCTATGTTTGCACCGTTAGATAGGACTTACACCTCTCTTTTTAAAGTTGGTCAAATGACCTATATAGCTCATGGACATGAATTACAGAAAAACTTAACAGTGGTCAATCCGAGACAATCCATACAAAGACCTCTAAAAATCAGACATTTTGGGTGAACTTTGTCCCTTCATAATGTACTCACTCATACATTAAAAAAGTAAAGAAAATATAACCACAGAAACCTTGCACATTTAAACGTAATACTGAATGATGAAATTTTTTTCAAGAAAAAACATGTATTTCATGGAAAAAGTTTTGTATAATATTTTAGTGAATGACAAATGCCATCAGAGCGTTCAGGCTTTATCTCTCCTTTTTCGTGTTGCCGTTGCCGCTTTATTCAAACATTGTGTTGGATTTGGATTGCATTGGATGAAATAACAAGCTTTTAAAATCATGCTTACGTTGACGATAGACGGCTCGCGAAGGGCCCTCTTAAGATATTAAATTAATCTTTCTACCACTTTTCACAGTTAGGTATATATTAATTAATATAATATAATACATCTAATATGTAAAACTATGCCTTGTTGATAATTTTCATCCTGAAAAAATGTGTCTTACGCCTCGCATAAAACCTATTTTTTCCATGTACTTATCGACTTAGCTTTTTCTCTGTATGATGTGTTTTAATTCAATATAGACAAATGGATGAATACCTATCATTTTTTTAAATTTTGGTGGCAAAACCGTTACTTCAGCTTTTAAGCTTGAAAATTATGGATCCGGGTCCCTAATTTTCACGAAAGCAAAAGAAAGAAGAAACTGAAGAGAAGAAATTTTTCCCCGGTGATGACAGTTTTCTTCAATTCAAGTCATTCAAATTTCGCTAGAATTAGGGTCCTGCCGAACCGAAGAAAAAGTTTCGCCACCAAAATTGAAAAATGTGTCTATTCACCCAAACAAGAGTAGGTACAAAAATGGCATTCGCCTTAAAATCAGATAATTCACAAACTTAAATTGCACAAAAACCTATAGCATAACATATATATTGTTGAACTTAAAACATACGAAGATCACAAACTGCTAAAACAATAATACGTAAGGAAGAAAAGAAGAATAGAAGAAGCGTGTCAAATAAATAGAACCTCAACTCCCATAAACCTACATAACCCCACACATCTTCAGAGTTCAGACTGTACATAAAACATGAAAACGAAACTGCCGAATCTCGCGGAGTTATCAAAACGTTGCGCTAAAGGGAGGCTCACGACGAGCGGAGCCGCGGGGCGGGCGCGCGAAATAATTGATGAGTGCATTAGAGACATGTGTCCGCCATCTTTTATTCAAGCGCGCGAACTCGGTTCCTGAACGAATGGCGCGAAATGTGGAGCATAATCTGTATGAATTTGGAATTTGTAGCCACAGATAAGGAATGCTTAGTGAAGGGGTGTATGAGTGTGTCTAGACGTGTAGTTTTAAAGTGGTAATGGCGATGGCTTTCTATAGGTAATATAATTTTGCTATATGATGGTGCGGGTGACATTCTCTCATCTTAAAAGTGCATATTTTCATTTTACTGTCATTCTACTTATGCTATGTAAAAAAGATCCTAACCACATTATGATGAACAAAGTAAAAAATTATTATATAGCATAGCATAGTCGGACGTATAATGTTCTCACTGCTGGGACTCAGGCTTCCTCTCTAAGAGAGGAAATGGGCCGTAATCCACCACGCAGGCCCAATGCGGTTTGATAGATGTCACAAATCTTCGAATTTTTGGTTATAGGACATGCCGGTTTCCTCACGATGTTTTCCTTCATCATTTTGAGAGCAGAGGTGATGAAATATATTACATAAAGTAACGCGCTAGACTGAGTTTGAACCCGCGACCTACAACTCGTAATTCGGGGTCGTTACCACTTGACCACCAATGCTCACTGAAATAAATTATAGGTATAAATACAATTTGATTTTATAGCTCTAATAAAATACTTGTCTTATATTATTAATACTTGTCTTATATCATTATCGAAATAATAAATAAATATTATTTAGTTGGGTTGTACCAAAAACTTATAAAAGCTTTCACATACACTTCAAACTATGCGGATCGGGTTGTAACCAAAAAGAAAAGGAGACACTAAATTGCAAAATGTTACAAACCCTAACGGGAAAAACCTCGAAAAGTTGGTTCCTTTTATTCAGTGGCAACATCGATCACTACTAAATTATTAGTGCCCGATGAGTAACAATAAAAAAAATACTCCACCCAATCGATGCAAAATCACATCCTATAAAGTTGACCGTAAATCCCAAACAAGTTGTCGGCAAAGCTTTTTAATTCGCGCATCCAGTAGGTGGACCCGTGAGCCAAACGGGGGCCCCTCTTATCTGGAGCACTTAGTAATTTTGTCTAATCCGATATACAAGTTTTAATACCCCGTCCCGTTCGCCCGCGGCTACAAAAAAGGGACTGTGTTAAGTCTCGAAAAACTGTACGTTTTCACACGCCCATACTCTTATATTGGGACCAGATGGTTGAGGGTTTTTGGGAATGTCCCGGCTCTACGTTAAATTTTTCGTGATAGGTTATTTCTACATTATCAAGTTCAGGGAAGGTAGAACATTGTAAGTATCAATTCTTAATTAAACATAACACAGTAGATTCATACTATAATTAAACAGCTAATATTCAAAGTCGAGCTTCAACTCAAAGTTGAGTTTTGTACCCGCAAAGTAATACCAATAGTAAATTTGATTAATTTTGGTTTGAAAAACCGACCCAGAACCTAATTTTTTTTAATTTTGTTATTAAACAAAAAAGCTCTTTAAATACAGATAATAAAACTTTTGATTGTTGGAGAGAAAGATAGCGAAGATCACATTATAGAGTAGATAAATCAAATACTTAAATCTACTAAAAAAAATTTTAAGATTTTTGAAGTGTCCTTGAGGCTCGCTCCAGACATATTCACTTTTGGTTACTAATTGATATTCCTCATCTATTTAATTTTCTAAAAAATAATAATATTTTTTTCTCCTAACAAGAGTTTGAGTGTTAGGTATCTATCCCATCACTTGCTCCTACAGCATGGTCATCCGACTCCTGAATTACAAATGGAGATTCGAAACATTCATTCCGTGCCTCCGTCTCTTTCCGTCCCTTGCATTATTAAGAGACGACGCATAATATAATTGGAGATATTTTCAGCTGGACCTTCCATATCAGGGACGATTTTAAACGATTTAGCGTTTTGGACCTTTATCTGTTCTTTGATAATTGACCTCAGGTTTCCGTGCAGTCAAATTCTTCTGATAAAAAGTCTGAAATGCCTATCTTCTGAAAAAGGGTGATAATTTTTGTGTCTGAATCTGAAATTTGCCTTTGCTACTTTTTTTTTTAGTTAGCCAATCATCCAATGACTTCTGCCACTCTAAGGTAGAGTGGAAGGGAGTCAGACCTTACTGACTAAAACCCACTCCTAATTCGTTCCTTCTTTGCCGTGCGTCCTAGGACCCTACGATTTTGCTGACATCTCGTTGAAGTGCGCGTGGAACACGACGCGCAGTCGACGACTCGGGCTCCGTACGGACAGATACCGGACGGCCGGACACCCAGCTCGCCGTCCGCAAGCCCACGCCTAAGCTGGCTGGTAATCAGGATTAGGATCGTAACCTCACGAGTGCATCCGCCTTTGATACTTAATTTTCCTTGATTCCCAAATGGGCTTAACGCTTCCTCGACAAATTCAGTTTTCTTTCATCCGGGTACAGCGTCTGAAAACAAAAAAATAACATACTATGTTTATAACAAAATCTATCTACTAAGTCCAGACTCTAAATAACAAAACGCAAATGCAATTAAAACAGCTCGTAAACTCAGAACGCGACTCAACTTCGGCACCCGCACCAACGAAAGTATAACAATGTTGTTTTTCGCGTCGCATAAACCACGACCGCAATCTACAAAAGAAACAAGTATAAACTTGGAGTCAGACTCGATACAAAGGGGGAACGGCTGCCGAGCTCGTTACCATTCATAATTCACGGAGCAAACTCTTCGTACGTTTTCCCATTAGAAATTTTATAAGGTTTTTATTGCTTCGCTCTCTCCTCTCCCGCCAAAAGTTGGCGCGCACCCGTTTGACAGTCAGTAGCGCCAACCGTTAGCTGCGTTCACAAATTCATTCTACTTTTTTAAATTTTAAAAAAGGTTTAGCTAAGAAATTGTTCCTTTGTGACGCGGATCTAGTTTATGTTACTGTTTCGAAGAGTAAATATTGTGTTTGTCCACTTATGCAATTCTAAAGTTATGAAAAGTTTATTTAAAATTCAAGGGTACAATGTTTATGAATTATTATTTAATCTAGCAGCAAATTAATCACGTTAATTTGAAGTTAATTTGAGTTTTAGGTACACATGCATGGATGCGAGACGCACAGGACCGCTCATTGTGGCGACACTTAGGGGTGACCTATGTCCAACGGTGGACGTCTTTCGGCAGAAATGATGATGATGATGATGATGACACATGCACGTGTTACGAGTGTAATCCGTTTGTGCCATAATAATATATAATAATTATGTTCATATTTCCTTCCAACTAACATGTTGACTTTAGCACAAAACTAAAGTGCTTAATATCTTTTCGTTGGAGTTCGTGTCATCATTTTTAAAACAGCTGAAATTGAAAATAGGTATGTGGTATTTGTATGTCACTTAAATTTTATTTACATAAACGTTGATAGTGGCAATCATTTTTGTATTTTTTAATTCCTGTAGTACGGGGCATTTAAGACCTCGTTTGAAAACTATAATCATGGTGGTAAGAGGTTTATTAAACCCCGTAACTTTTAAGAAACTAAAAACTTTTTGGCTAAGTGAAGTACGAGGTCACAGTGACCCCATATTAAAATAAATACTCCACTGCATTCTGTTTTAATAGAACATCTTAGACATACATTCATCTCTTTCCTAAACTAAACCAAATTGAAGTTCGGCACACAGCAGAAAATACTATATTTTTCTTAACCACACCGCAAGGAAGACACATACAAGGCTTATTAGACCCCGTACCGCACTGAATGGATTAAAAATAAAACAATGTTGAAAAGTACCAAACTTGGCTACATAACCTAACTCATTGGAAACAAGCAGAAAATTCAAAGAAGAACTACAGACTTTAGAGATTATATGAAAACCTCGTAACGTTTCCGAGGATCCCACTTACTCTTAGTTGATAGCGACACCAGCCATTCTCGCCGAGCTACCGTCGGCAACAACTTTGATAAGACTCCGCGAAGTTTGCCAAGTCGAAGGGTTCCGACACATTATGCTAACTTCCGTAATGACCCAGGTAACGTGACTTTAATTACGTATGACAGCAGACGGTGACGGCTCCCTGAACTTATAGGCTCTAGATTTAAGTTAGAAACTTAGAACTAAAGTCTTTAGGACTAAGTACATCTATGAAACATCAGAATTTATTTGACATTAATGTTCGCAACCGGCGAGACCCCAACAGGCTCGTACTAGGCAATATCCCAAGTCTAACCAAATATAATAAAAGCTGCGTCACAATGTGCATGCGCTTATATAATATAAGCTACCAAATGATCTACAAGCTTTAAACATTATAGTATAAGGACGCTAGCATTATGATTTTAGCGTAATGATGTCCACGGTTGGATAAAAATCTTCTCCGAGTGACATCACACAGTATAGGCACATAATAGCTCAAAATTATTTCTGGATAACCTGAAAATCGTGAGAGACCAATGAAGCTCAGATCAGATATATCTAAATGTAAACTTAATTACGAAAACAAAGAATGAAAAATAATTTTCCATATGTCGCAGTGCATTTCCCATCAAATGAGGCTTGTCCTCAAGGATAACGCTACGCGCCTTTACGCACTCAAGTACACTAGCATAGCGCGTAAAGGGATAATCGTCGGTTGGTACTACGCTCTACGAAAATTGTCTAAAGGGCCTCTGCGAGTTGACTTCGGCCCCTCGTATGCCAAAGGTCCAGGATCCTAGAGTTATGAAGAATAAAATATAGAAAATAAAGGTTACAAAGTGTGTGTTGTGATAGAACTTTTTGCTTTAATTGGAAAACTAAACACTAGAGTATTTACAAAGACTTCCTGCACTCTAGACGAGGCCTGCCTGTCCCGAATATATAAATAAAATAGCTTAAAATTTAACTCGTAAGCAATCCTACGTTTTGATCTCAACTTTATTTAAAAGAAAGGTCAAAGCATAAAGCAAACGACCAGTATTGATCAGCTCCTTCCTCAAATTATTCCACTCTCTCAAATCAACTAACTAGCTACAAATTAACAAGCAAAATAGTTCCAGGTAACTCCGTTTCCATTGGCGAAGTGTTGCTAGTTAGTTAGCCCAGGCAGCCAGGGTCCGTATACTCAAAGAGGTATAATCTGTCGCCCAGCAAGATAAATTCTAACCTTATTCATATTTCCGTGCAGATTTAGTTTGGTAACACTACTCGGATTTTGAACGTTGGCAACAGATTAGGGATGTGCGGCTGTCAGATTCCTATTTTCGACTCCAGCCTTTTTTTATAATCATATTTCATGTTCCACTTCCTTTGCCTTTAATATTAATGCATGCAGCTAAACTTCCAGTTTATTTATCAACCACATTTCAACGGCTAGACTAATTGCGATGAAATTGTTATCGGTGATCGGATCTTGCAAGTAATGTTTTAGCGACATCGTCTTTTTCTACTTTCCAGCAGACTTCTTCTTATTATGACATAACACCTATCTCTTTTTATGATTTCTATTAGTTACAATGCCAAGCCGCAAATCTCGGTAAAACCCATAATCATACAGGATATACTTTCAGAAATATGTTGTCCACTTAAAATTATAACAAATCTGATTCACGCTTAAACTTTTCTTGCCATTTACCATTCCTTCACTTACACTCTTACGTACAAGCGTGATCCACAATAAAAGTCCAAAGTTTTTCCAAAACCCTCCCATTTCCAAAATTAATTCCCCACTGCCACAAAAACGCAGCAACCCTACGTTTCCCGGCGACCTCTATTAATTAAAACGCTGTGTAAACCGGGCTTTATCGGCGCGCCGGCCACGCCACCCAATTAGGAGAGCCGACGAGTTCGCGCCAAAAATTATGCGGCTTATCAACTGCCGCGTAATTTTGACAAACGATCGTTCGTTCGGAAACACGCCTCGGTGAGCCGTGATCGATTATTTGTTGAATTGTTTAAATGTTGTGGATGGGTTTATGTTCTAACAAGTAATAGTAGTGAATGATGATGAGTGTGTAAGTTTTGCTCTGTGGTCAGTTTTCTTTAAGACATTAGATAGAGAGGAATTTTTAGTTTTGCATCGGCTAAATGAAACTTTGTGTGAAATGCCTAGCCACTACATACGTTTATAGACTGATAAACGTAAATAAATACGGAAAATCATAATTAAAGTTTACATAAACCTTTATTATAAACACGGAATGCGTGAAATTTTGGTTTTTATTCAAGCGAATCTGCGCTACGAAAACCGTAGCTTCGTAGAGCTACGAAAAGTCTACGACTCTACGTTCATTAATCGTTTGGCAGTAGCGATTTTTTGAGTTAGTTGTGGTATCATATCAGTAAACTTGTTTAGTTATTCAATCAACAAATTGAAGCAATTCGAAAAGGTAAAAAATACTCTATTTAAGACACAACAATATTATATCTACAAAGATATTGTTACTTTAATTGGCTCTTGAACTTGTCTATGCACAATCTTATCCAAACTCTACCTTAGATCATCCACTTTACTAAAATTACTTAGAAACCACACCCTACCTAACCCTCGCATCCATTCACCCCTTACTAGGTTTGCAGATTTCGCCGGCATCTATAACATCATACCAATATGCCATTCATCAGGCGAGGCGTCGCTAAACACCGTCGGCCGCATGAGATAACCAAGCAGTAAACCGACAACAATGCCCGACTCGCACTCAATAAAAGATGATAACACATGAAATATGAACTGACGACACCCCTCTACGAACGAGCAAATGAAAAACTAATCTCAACTCTATGTAAAGCACACAAAGTTCCATTCTCATTGAGACTACCTCCAAGTTATGATATTTCAAAAGCGAAGACAGCGTTAGCATAATAAACGCGCGCCAATGAAAACAAACCGCATCCAGCTCACGAATACAGCCAAATTTCCCAAAGAAAACATACCAAGTTACAACGTTTCGGAACGAAGCGGTGACGGCGCGAAACAAAAGCGCGGGAATCGCCGCCATTGGTGGAGGAGGTGGGCGGACTCCGGATAATATGGCGGAAATATTACGAGCCGAGGAGGTATTCAAGGTGCACCGGGAGAAAGGGAGGCCCGGGGGAGAGGGAGGACTCCCCCCCGAGAGGTTAATTACCCGCCGGCCGATAAGGCAGCGGCTCGCTAATTACGTACTTATGGCGGACTGAAATTAAGTTATCGTCGGCGGGAAAGCGACGCTCACTTTGTTTGCGTTCCGTTTTACGGATAATATGTATTCTGCGGCGCTCGAGAGTAATGGAACAAAATTGGCGGCTATTCAGTTTTATCTTTTATGTCCGAGTAGAGGAAGCGTAGCGTCGTTCTCAGATAATGGAATCATTGTTCAAACAGTGAGCGCTCCGGGGACTCTTTTTTAATCGTTTAACTTAATTTTTGCTTTGTTTTATATTTAAACAAGCTACGCCGATTTGCGTTTCATTCAAATATTAATCTGCCTTTTGATATAAAAGTAAAAAAGAATAAGAAAGTCGGGGTAAGCGTGTGTTTGCGAAGAATATTATTTCACAGGAGTCGTTCATATTTTAAGTAGATATTAGATAGATAGCGAAATATACTCGAGTGCGGCAAACAACACGACTGGCAGCTGAGCTCCCAAATAAAATGCGATAAAATAAAAAGATGCCGGCGACAAAACGTAGATACTTATACATGAGCCAAGTTACTTGAACCAACAGAAAGAAACTCTATGTTTCTTGAGGTTTCACGAATAAGAGCTGAAATGGGCAAGCAAAGAAAATGATAAAACGCAGATTTAAATTGGTAAGTTTATACATATTTACCACAAAAGCGGCTCAGCGAGAGATCGCGGGATCTGTTCCCCAGTTTTATTTTTCCAAGCTCTAAATGGAGTCGGTGGAGCATTTAAATAAGCTTCGCCGCCTGAAGTATGGTAATGTTAGTAATACGCGGAAAGAAACCGCGCCGTTGCTTTCAGTGTCGGCCATTTTGAATTTCCTTTTATTTTAGTCCTCTGAGACATGATCCCTTGCTATGTGATTATTTGATAATGTAAAGGAAAATTTTGTTTGTCTTGAAAGAAATTATGTTTTTTAAATCGAATTATTCAGTAATGTGTTTGAAGGTAGTGGGGTCCGGGTACACACTTTTGATTCAAACGTTTAAAGCACGAAAATGAAAAGAATACTAGCTCCGGTATAGTTATTTTTATGGAGTCCAGTAATTCTATGTTATCTTTACTAAGTACCTATAAAACCAATTCGCTTTCAGTGACGGGAAGAGCAGTAACCAAGGAAGATTCATGTACTTACTAGCTGCTGCCAACAGATTCAGCCGCGCGAAAGTAGAAAATTGTCCCGGAGGTACACACTCGCGAGATAATAACGGAAGACCCAGGACATAGTCTTCCCGTGTAGGTACTAAGTTTCATCGAAATCCGACCGAGCATGAAGAAGTAAAAAGCACTCACACATACTCAAAAACTTTCGCATTATATAATATTGATTAATTTTATATTGATTTATTTTTTATTGATTGATATTTTTTATTATACACACAACTAACACTACTGAAAGGAGAATGAGCAACTTACTATGGCACTTGGTTGCGCAACTTTTGACTCAGTGTAGTAGTGAAAATTAGACACAAAAAAGGGTTAGTGTCATACTTTAAAACAAGGTTAAATCCAAACTTAAATATTGTAGGGCATTTGAAAAAAAAAATAACTTGCGTACCTGTTGAGGTTATGTAGGTTAGGTTATGTTACCATGGAACCCGTTGCTTCTCTGATTTGGCATCTAGGGTGCGGGTGTGCTAATAAAAGAGAACAGTTCACACAGCGCGACATGTTTTACGTCTAGAACAAATCACCGTAAACGTAAAAAAATGTTTTAACAATACACTTCGAGGCACACGCACAAAAAGAGTCGCATTGCTCGATGTAGGAGATAGATTTAGAGGAATCCTAAAACTCAACTCGACACGAATTTATATTTGTTAGCAGAGAAAAGCTAAAACCATTATTCTCGGCTTAACCGGCACGTTAGTTAACAAGGTAAACAGAAAATACCATTTTGTTTGACATTTTATCGAATAGTGTTGTGACCAAACATTAGATTACGGACGCGGAGTCATGACTATAGATTATATCTTAATTGTTTTATTTTTGCCTAGAAATTGCTTTTTAACTCTTTGAATGTCGTAATTAGAGACACAATAGAAAGACAATTACCTTATGTCGGACTGTGTAACTTAAGACATTCGAAAGGTTAATGCAAGAAATAGTAACATAATTGAAGAATAAAGATAACGACAACTCTTAATACTTTTTAGTTGCGATTGTAGATTATTTTGTTGTTCCACGATTTATGTTAACGGTTAATCGATCGATTATAATTGAAAATAGAGTCGCTTCACTATTATGCAAAAAATGACGTATTTATTGTATTAGATACTAATTAAAATGAAAATAGAAACCCCACAAATGATTTCAATGAATTTAGGTAAAACATCATTAAAAATAATATTATGAATTATACATTAACTCTAATAGCCATACGCGGCAAAAAGTGAAACTATTGGTGCCCAATTTCCTTTCCTCATTAGACGTAGGTACATCATTACGAAAATAGTTCTCTTTGTATTTCCGTTATTTCCTATCCCCATTATACTAAAATTTTGTCAAACAAAGCATACAATCTCCCCATTATACAAATACCCAATAAATTAAACCCATAACTGAACATTCCAGCTGAGATTCCCTTTCATTCCTAATTATTCTCGAACGATTAATTAATATAACATGTAAACGACATGTTCTAAAAAGGGCGGCCATATGTCGAGACTGATCAAAGAGACCGTACGTTTTTTGGCTCATAATTAGTTACAAATTATGTAACAAAAACTCCTTGGTATCTCGGTATCTCCTTCACGTTCCTTGGCGGTGAGTATGGCGTGAACTTAGTTATGGGTCGTCTCCCGGAACGCGTTGGAATATTTAAACATAGAGTTCGTAATGGATGTAGTCTAAACTTGCATTCATCACTCATCTTTCTAGTGCCTGACACGAATGAGTGGCAAAAGAAGCACAGGTATGCTCGTTATTTGGTCGTTTACAGGATATATTAATAATCTGTTATTTGGCATATCCAGCAGTACCTACTGTCTTAGTTCAATGAGAACGCTAATATTTTGTAAACTAAAGTCCGTGACTCTTAAAAAAATAATCATTTTACTACTTTCTGTGCGTCCAAAACCTCTTAATTGATTCTATACAATTTTCATGCATTCCAATATGAAACAAATTAGTTTCAAATTAAAATATTCTCCAGTTACTACCCACCTCTTTTTTTACTCATCTCTACGCCTGCACTATCTAATCGTTCTCAGTCCTGAAAACGTCACGTTTGGATGCACGCGTGGCGCGCACAACCGGCCATACGGGCCCTCCACCCAACTAATTCAAACTAATTAGCTTCCGTAAGCAGTAAATCTAACAAATACTGCGCCGACGTCATCGCGCGCGCTTTGATCACGCGCGAAGTGAAACGGAACGCGACACGTGAATGAATGAACTGAACGATTTTTGAACGGAGTGTTTAATGTCAAATGTGGCGGGAATTCCGCCGGCCCTTAAGTTTTATGACTTCATACCGTTGGTGATACATGGTTTACTAGAAATGGGTGTTATACGGTGAGTCGTAAAAGCTTCTATTAAGTTTGCAAAGTTTACGCCGCCAGCTTTAAAAGAGTTTTTAATCGACACTACACAGTTTACATCACAATGTAAGTAAATGTATCAAAAAATCATGTGTAGGTAGATACTATATAATCTGTTGGTATCATCAGGAATTGTCTGTAGCCGACATGTATATAGCTGACCCACCTGTGCTCCTTCAGTAGCCTTTTGAAACTTTGATCTTCTCTTTAGAACAATTTCGCAGCCCATGCCATTTAAAAGACCCTAAGTTTTATAAGACATTATTTAGTTGGAAACTATGAAAATTAGATGAAGACTGCATTTTTACAATCACATGACGTTAGACCTTACACATCATATAAGAAAAACTATCCGCCAATATAAGTAAAATAAGCCATGACTAAAATCGACACAACAGCGGTTATACTAACATTTGCCCTACTTTTAATTCTAAGTTAAATCAAACATACTTTCGTTCATTCTAGACCGTTATACGAGTAAGTACACATAAAAAACCTCAAACATAAAAAAAAAAAATATGTATAATCCTGGGTTTAGTTCTTGTACCTAGACCTTCCGCATATATAAAAAGTAACACTGTAGCGCCATCTATGTCCCCACATATAAACTAAAAAAAATCTATACCATCATCCACCTTTCAATCGTGGAAATTACCTACAGACACAATAGAAAGACAATAGGTGCGCGAACGCCGGCGTTCGCTTGGGGTTTAATGAATTAAGTTACCCGGATCAGTTTTTTTTTTAATTTTTTTATTGATATAAACTAGTGCTTGATTGCGACACCACCTGATGGTAAGCAGTGATGCAATCGTTGATGGTGAGGGGCACTAGTTTATTAAGAGCCTATTCACTCTTGCCTTGAAGACACCTAAATTATAATCGGACGGGAAGGCCTTAGCAGGCAAATTGTTCCAGTCTCGCGATGTACGTGGTATAAACGACGAGGCGAAACGCTTGGACCGGACCGTAGAGATTTCAACAAAATAAGGGTGGATACTCGCCGTTCGTCGGCTTGTCCGATGGTAGAAGTGAGTTATTCACGAGAATTCACGTTTATTTTAGCCCAAATCCTACACCAGCATAACACCTAAAAGTCTAACAAATATCGATCCTTATTACACTCCTTTTGATTTTTTTTACCTAAAAGTAAGCAATTGTTTTAAACCGGAACCTAAAATGAAATTAAACTTATTTTATTAAATCAGCACTTGAAAATATCGGCTGGTGTGCATTACGCTTGGATACCGACAACCTTAGCATAATGTTAGAACTGGTATATATCACAGTGATTATTTATTATAGCTGTATTAAGCGCTTGAATTTTTGAATGGATATGCAACAAAACATTTTTGTTGAATATCCATTCAAAAAATTTTGTAACTCTTAGATATTATTGAATGTTATACTACCTGCACTATACATAGTTTGTAATTGCCTCGTTGAGCCCATAGTTAGAAGCAAAACTGCTTAACACAGGTTCTCTGGATTCGATTCCCGAGTCGGACAAGTGCTATAAGATATAACGCAAATACGTTAGGAATTACTCTGTATCAGCCCGCAGTTTGGAAGTTGGTGGTGTAACACCCCTGTGACTTGGAAAGCACGTCAAGCCGTTGGTTTTACACCCTAGTCCTGTCGGATTGTCATCCTATCTGACTATGTCAATATTATTAAGTTTATTCCATTCCATTATATGTAGTTAAAGGAACAGACAGTGTTCCTCGCACTGTAATATCCCCCGTGAACTTGGCTAATCTCCATTGAGATCGACCATCGTGATCGAATTCGTCGAATCGGAATTAAGCATTTATTTTAAACCATTTACAGGCACTTCTAAATTAGCAAGAAGTCAGTCAAAAAAATTATGCTAATTGCACATTCTAAAGTGTCTATGGAGAAGAATGAGCAAGAAACTCCATAGGAACTCTTTTTAATCGTAAATATTACTCAGTATTATTTAATAAATATCTCGGTTACACATGAGAAGGAGGATAACTAAAATTATTCTCTTCTTTATCACATCATATTGTGTTCATTTAGTTTGTATTATAGCATGTGTCATTAGGTTACAAAGTTAGTGTATCAATTGTAGATTTATATAAATATAATAAATGGCTAATTTGCTCAATGTGTCTAAATCTTTTTGTTGGTTCTCCTATGATTAAACAAATATATAAATGGAGAAACTGACTAACATATCATATCAACGCACTGCCGAAACTACTGGGACTAGAAGCATGAAATTTTACACAAGGCTTTTCCTTTCATTTCGTAGCGAGCACTAAGAAAAGATTTTTCAAAAGTCAGTCTTTGAGGAGATGAAACGGCCTAAAGTTTGTATGGAGAAAATTAAATCTAGTTTCACGTGGTCGAAGCTGCTGGTAGAAGCTAGTAGGCCAATAAATAAATAAAGAATACTTACACATCACTCAATCCGCACAAACAAATCACACGGTAGGCAGCCGTTAATCGTTCTATCATATCAATCATTCGTCCAGAAACAATCAATTAGAACGCGATCCCCTTTCAATTATCCCTTGCATCGGTAGGTAATTGCCTCCCAGCTCCACCTAGGGGCGGATCGGGGAACCGATTATGTGTGAACCGTGATGGACATTCTATTGCCATGATCGCGGTTTGATAGCAAAGATGTTGCCAGTAATAAAAATAGTACAGCGTTGTGGTTTGATGAATTAGGTTGTTATGATGTTTATTAGACAGACTCTAGGTATCATCAAATAGATAGCACACAGCAACTTAGCCCGCGAAATCCATTTTTTCTAAAGTTTGTTGCATTATTCAGGACAGAGCCAAGATGTATGTTAATTAAATTGTGATTGTTCAACTAAATCCGAATTCATCTACGGGATGAATTCGGTATGACGAACTGAGAAGGTTGTATAGAAAATTTCAATGATTATAATTATGTAAATAAATACAAATTATGCTCGCAAATCATATTTTAATTAATAGGTATATAATTTGACTGTGACCTGCAAAACGCATAAAACTTAAGAAAAAAATAATTTCACTGGCTTTCTTTGGGCATCTTCCTTATATGCCATATTTTCATCGACCACCCATGTACATCATGTCGATACCTCATATTCCGTTCACTCACTCCTGCTACATATTCATTCTTGTTACCTACATAATATGTAGTTTTGTAAAGTTATCAATTAAAAATCACTTTTAGAAATAACACCTCCCATTGCTACAACCTATGAACTCATGTGGGTAATTTGTTTTTTTGTTAAATACAGACAAATCTATTTTACTCTACTCGAGAAATCTTGCTTATTTCTTAAAGCCAGTATTGTATCCATCGAAATCATTACTTTCTGTTAATCTCTCCATTTATCTTACCTTACCAATTAATGACTTAATCACGGTTGATTTACGCCCTGTTATGGTCGAAGAGCTCTATCGCCATAGCGACACGTATCGTACCGTCCCGCCACCTGAGTCGCCGACAGAGTGATGGATGACGCTAGCTGTCACTCCCCTGGCTTTCAGTTCCCACATCCGAGCCCTGCTCAACGTACTGCCCTGCTTTATCCCCGTAATTAAATTTATATTAGCAACGCTTGCAATATTGGTGACCCCTGATAAGTTGATTTGTTGAGTTTGTTGTGTTTGCCTTTGCCTATGTTCCTCGAAAGTTTTCGGTAGGTTGAGCGTGGACAGCATATCCTCAATTTCTGAATTAATAATTTGAAGTTTTGAAACTCTACATTAGTCTGAAAATCAGTCAAATTTCTTCACTACAAATTATCATTTCAGACACCGGGTCATGCTATCTAATATTTCGCTACCGAAAGAAAATCGTTTTTTTTTAATTATTATTATAGATGAGCTCGCGTTTGACCTTTATATCACCTGATGGTAAGCGAGGATGTGGCCGACGATGGAGCACGCTTGCCTAGAAGCGACCTATTTAGGTACCCTTGTCTTAAAGACCCCTAGGTTATCGCTATCAGATGTTATGCAATGTGTACCATAGCCGTCTAATAAGTCCATATTTAACTCATCAATAAAATCGTCTTTAACGAAAGCGTTTTTTAAATCACGAACCCATTTGTCCTGACTTATTTCATGATTATGAAGTTAATTTTAATATGTATATTTTAATGGTCCGATAATCCCACCCAAGGCATTCAGTGGACAAGACTATAAACTTCTTCCACATCCAATTAAAAACCTCTTTGAAAGCCGTCCGTTTTAAAGCAATAAAAACGTCACTCGAAATTCAAAACATGACAGATGTCATTTGACGGTGTCAAAACTCAATAGCAAGCAAAATGACTGTGCCGATTTTTATAAATCTGTAGTTGTAACCATCGTGGTATAATGAAACCCATCCGATACGATGAATGCTGCTACCGCCGCTGCTGTGGGTTTAGCAATCGTTTTAATGTTGCTCTACGTTAGATGGAAATGGTTATCCATTTTTGATGCTAAGGTGGGTAATAAGCAAAGACATTAAATATATACTACCAATAGACAGGACATAGCGAACAAAAGTCCAAACCGATACTTGTTACTTGGTAGTAACAAGTCGCTCAGTCTAGTATGACACCCCTAAACGTCAAGTCGTGTTTGTATCCGCTTTAGGCACTAAAAGAAAATCATTTTCTGAGAAAATGCGCTGAGTTGCGCATTACGCTATTGCAAATCTTGTTATAGTAAAATTATTGGACCTAACTTCGGTTTATTTTCGTAAATATTCTTGGTATTTACGCAGTAATTAATTAAAATTCAACAATTTCCATGAATAGTTCTAGAACATTTGCTGATTTTATGATAACACCATCTATTGCTGAAAAGTTTAACCTTACCTAGCACACACCAGTGGCGTAGCGTGGGTTTTCGCCGCTTGGGGTCGACCAGAAATACGCCGCCCTTTGTTGTTTATTATGTTTAAAGATCACCAGTATTTAGAACGACTGCAGGTATCCCGTCGGGGCCACTAGCTTTATTTTTACGTACGTCTTTCTGATGGATACGAATATCTGACATACTCGTCCCGTACCCATCAGGAGAAACAGGGGGCGGTGCGTCACCGGAATTCAGACGCGAAGATTCCGCAATAAGAGGGGCAATTAAATTTGCTTTCTCCTCAGCGGTGTGAGCCAGGGACCCGTCGGGTTTCAGCAGTGGCGGAGGTGAGGGACGGCAGAAGTTCGATGCACTCGAGTTTGCCAGGGACCAAAACGCTTTACTACCAAGGGGGTTTGTTCCCTATTCGGCCAATGTGGTCAAACTGAGACCTCCACAACACCTTAAGAGTCACGTCACTTGCCTTGCGCATACGAGTGTTGGCCCAAGGTCGGTATGCGCGTGTTTAATCGCGTCAGCGTGAACACACTTAGTGCCAAGTCAATGTTGAGCTTAGTCCGACATTGTTACGTCAGAGAATGAACTTGGATTAATAAAAAGCAATATACCTGCTGCAGCACGCAGGGTAGACTTAACATCGACATCAAAATTTGCTTGGCACGTACGTAACATTGCGCTCGCAATTTCGAGTATCTAAGTTTTTTTTGGCGCTTTCTGCCGCCTCCTTTCGTATGCTGCCTAGGGCCATGGCCCCCACCGCCCTCCCCTCCCCAAGCTACGCCACTGGCACATACTGAAGCTTCTACCACGAGTTCATAACGTGATCTATTTTACGACCTAAACCGAACTATTTGATCCTTTTTCGTTCGTACTACTGACATTTTAACATATCGTGGTAAAGCTCCTGGCCACCTACCGAGCAATAGTTAAATTTATACAAATTTTGACAAATTTAATTCGCGTGATTGCTATTCAAAGCTAGATGGCGTCACTGAGAGATAGGATGACAGTTTTTCTAAGACATTTCTCCTGATAGCCGCTCTATTGTATCTCTTTAAATCTCTTTGGTAATAAGATAGAAATCAATTTATTAAATCCCACGCGAACTCTAGCGTTTGCTCTCTCATTGTCTTTCTTTCTATTGTGTCTCTAACTACGGTATTTGAAAGGTTAAACATGGATAGAAGTTAACAAGAAAAATAAAGACACAACTAATTAAAACTACATAAACACAATAACTCCTACGTAAAATATGGCGACAAAAAATTTCTCCGCTTCGCTGTCGACTGGAAGTGTGCCCTAAAGACTGGCGGCATTGCCACGTGGTATGACATGCTTAATCTCTAAGTATCTACAACTTTTACATAATAATCGCACATCCAGAAATTATAGTAAGTTCAGAATCTGATAGGTACTGAAACGATTTCAGTAAATTTTAAAATTAGATTTTTTTATCCAAAAACTACAAAAGATTTATTATAGGATAAAAAATAAGTCTAAGATATAATGTTTGATAAGTCTAATAACTAAGGCATTGCGTAAATACCATACCATTACATTGCGAGGCGCTACCAATGTAGTGCGACGATGACCATACTAATTAAATGCAGTTAAGTAAAATTTTAGTCCTAAAATTATGATTGTAAAAAGGTAGAGAAGCTATGTCTTCTACCTTCTTCAGTTATGAAATTAAAGATAATCATGGCTCCAAGGTGTGTAATATGAGTTTGCAAATCATGCTCCTGTGTTCACATTTTGTGTTACAAAAACAAAAATTAAGAAATGCAAAATTAATAGCAAGTAAAATTTACATTACAGAATAGTCACTTTACAATAGGTATCTAGTTCGTTTGAGGGCATTATTTTTAGTTTTTCCGACCTTTTTCGGACAGACATGTTAACATTGATTTCAAATTAGTACCGAAATCCCGTATTTCTGTGGTGAAATAATCGTACCCAGCTTTAATTAGACCCACGCTGTAGCACTATATTTTTCTTTTATTTAGGGTATCCGTCATACCCATATTTGGCACAAATTAACTGTCTCGAACATGGGGTCTTGGGACCGATTATCAGGTTGGTCAGAAAGTGCAATTGGATTTTTCTCTGAGCAGCCCGAACTTTAAAACTTTGTGGTGTAATACTTCCGTGTCTCGGAAAGCACGTAAAGCCGTTTTTCCTGCGCAATCTCCCCAGTCCTATTGGATGCGTCCCATTGTGCCATAAGTGTAAAAGATCAAAGAGTACCTATACCTGTGTTTGCGCACACGCTTGAACACTATAGCTGTTTGAGGTTGGCCACCATAATCAAGATTCCATCAGAAGGATTATTTGGCACAAATTAATATAGAACTATGCAGAACACAGGGTCTCGTAATTTCCGAAAGGGAAGATCGCCCGACGGTTATGGTCGGGCTTCTGATTATGTCCAAATTGCGCAGCATCTTTGATTGCACGATGTAGAATTGGTGTAACGTCAATTCTTCTACGTAGTTCGTACAATTGCCGTCACGGATCTTGAGCGGTTGCGCAGAAGTCAAATATTCGGTCTCTTTACTGGTGCGAAGTGAGACGCGGGGGCGGGGAGTGTCAGTGATTGGCTCGCCGCGCCATCCCGTCATAGACGTCACTTGTGATTCGTTCCCTGCGTTGCTGCATGTATATATCAACGAAGACGATTGGCTCGCCAATGTATGGAATGCTCAAAACGATCCCCACTCTGGCGCCGAGCGCTCAAGATCCGTTTTGGCAATTGTATGTGGCAATATAGATGACGAGAGCAGTAGTGGCCGAGTGGTAACGGCCCCGACATACGCCTTTGTAGGTCGCGGGATCAAACCCAGCCAGGCGTATTACTGTGTAATTTATTTCATCACCATTGCTCTCAAAACGGTGGAGGAAAACATCGTTAGGAAGTCGGCATGTCCTAGAACTAAAACTTCTAAAACATGTGACATTCATCAACCCACACTGGGTCCGCGTGGTGGATTACGGCCCATTCTCTCTCTCCTAGAGAGGCCTGAGTACCAGCAATGAGAACATTAAAAGGCTGATTATGCTTATATGCTAATATAGATGTCGCTATATTCGACTCTTTCTTTTTAGCCGGCTGAAGAGCCTGAGGAAATCGCCACCGCCACCCCCTCAACACAGGTGCATCACCGCCTGTGTCCTCACCACAACGTAGTGCAAGGATTTAACATTGAGCTGGAAGAGAAAGACTCTCTTGACGAACATCTCGATCTCCTCACCAAGAAGCTCGCAGATAAGGTAACAATGTTTGTGAATGGTCAATTTATTTACAACTAGCTTTTGCCCGCGGCTTTGCCCGCATAAATAAAATATAGCCTATGTCACTCGGGAATAAAGCAGCTTTCTATTGGTGAAAAAATTTTAGAAATTGGACCAGTACTTCCACAGATTACGCCCTACAAACAAAAAACAAACTTTACCTCTCTAAAATATTAGTGTAGATAGTAGATGTAGATCACGGCTTTTGGCTTCTTGTTCTCCTCAAATCTGTCTGCCTTTTATCATCTGGATGATTTACCCACCGAAATAAAAAAACCTTAAAGTAGGCCCAGTAAGCTGGCGTTTATAGCGGTGTCAGTGGTATTTTTAAGGTCCTCCAAAGTGCAGGCAGATGTGGGTATTTGCAAAGGCGTACAGATACCGGCACGAATCTTGAGCGCTCGGTGAAAGAGCGTGGATCGCTTTACGCATCGTTCACATCGGCGAGCTAATGACTGTACAAGGATTGCAATCCCCGCCCCCACGTCTCACTTCATACCACTAAAGAGACCCGATATTTCACTTCTGCGCAAGTGGAAGTCACCGCTCAAGATCCGTCTCAGTATCTGTACTTTGGTGATACGTCTTTTGGGGCAAATGAAAATGATGACCTATCTATATCCAAGGAAGGTGTCCAGCCTCCTGAAGTGAGGGGCTATCTTGATGAAACGTTATGCTTCATATCTTATCCTGCCCCCTAATGGCACAGCCACGAAAGTAACACCACGCTTGAGGCGTCAATTCGCTACAAGCGTCATTTCTAAGCGCCAACTAATATCAAACGCTCGCTGCTGCTTGCAGCGCTATTTTGTGGCCTTGTAAATAATAGAATACATTGATTTTTGACGCTTGTAGCATAAGGCGAATTTGCTTGGAGCATCACTCGCATTTTGTGGCACTCGGGTAAGTCTTGAAACATAAAGCGTAAGTGACTCTACATTTTAAATTAAGAAATTTTGAAACCTTGCAAGTGAAAATTGACCCACTGCCCAGTCTCCCATTGAGCTGGGTAATTGCACGCATATGGGAATCAGATGACAATATTATATGTTCTTCTCCATAGAGATCTACGCTTTGGAACGTGCAATTTATCTTCACTTTTTTTAATTTGACTGACCGACATTTGACTATTCAAAAGTGCTTGCAAATGGTCTACTTGAAATAAATGATTTGATTTGATTTGAAATATATTATTGATTCTTCTTTCTTTTCCAAATTATGCTAACAGGAGGGTCGCCTTCGCCTATCCAAGTCCAAGATTCGGGAAACTCAGAACGAAATCGAGAACCTCCATGCAATCGACTACGACGTCAGGATTCGTTACCGGGAGATCATGGAAGCTCTCCGGTCAGACCTACTGAATAATGAGAAAGAGTGCAAGAAACTACAAGAGCAGATCGAGTGGGTATCTCAAAGAAGAGCTGAGCTGAAAGACGAGGTAATAAGGCCTTTTGAACTTTTTTTTTCCGATGGGAAAAGTCATCCTATGACAACCCCCGCTCTTGGGCGGAGCGGGAGATAGTGTCAGACTCTTACTGACTAAAAAACCCATCCCGTTCCTTCAAGCCTTCATACCGGGGCTCGAGCGCCCTTTCGGATAACCCTGGCCCCAGTAGGCTTCGACCCGGCTGGGCCCCTGCTGTTGCTGACAACTCCTTGAGGCGCGCGGGAACAGTGCGCGCCGTCGACGACTTGGGCTTGGTCCGGACAGTTACCGGACGGCCGGACAGCGAGCTACCCATTGCTCACTGTCCGCAAGCCCGCGCCTACAGACCTTTTGAACTGATTCTTATTTTTGTCATTTGGCTATTTTTAGTGAGCCATGTTTGTCCTACTCTTGAACAAAGAATAGACATGAATGTGTGTAGAACCACCCGCGTCGGATTGGTCCGTCGAGTGTTTTGGCATCCTATTCGCCAGGGTCATGAGTTAGCAACTGGTTACTCCATCTCGTTTAGCTCTTCAATCCCCATAGGTGACAGAAAAGCTGACAAGTAAGAGAATTCGTCGTGGATCAGGGTCGCAACCTGACGAAATAAACGCGAGTGTTTGTTGGATACGAGTATTCTGTAGGCGGTAAAAGGATAAATAAATCGAGAATTATTGTACAGACTTTCAGAGATATTTTTACTGTGGTACAGTCAAATCATGCTTAGAAAACAAGTCTAGTTAATAAAAAAACAGGTAGCACACATTACATTTGTCACTAAATAAAAGTACACAAATAACTTAAATATCAACTAACTATTTATGCTAAACCTAACTATGTAAAGTTATTCACAATCAAAACACAGTTAAGTGTCTAAGTACTACATCGCTGTCATCTGGAAACTTGACCAAAAGACTGGCAGCATTGCCACGTTGAATAGCAATGCTAATTCTTTGGTCAAGAACGAGCCCGCCCTCTGGTAACACATTGGCAAGAAATATCAATCTAATAAATAATATGTTATAATTAAATTCAAGGGAGGTGGCATCCTTCGGTTCGCGACAAACCTTTTGGAAATACTCAACGAGGAGTTAGACGCTATCATGCGAGACTGCCAAAGTAATTGATTTTGATGTAAATTGTGAGATTGTGCGTCTCTTGAACTGACCATTAACATTTGTCTGTCACCAGGTGAACAAAGGCCAAACGCTTTACGGCGAAGCAGCAGCAGAACTAGCGAGCAACCTCGCGGAATTACAAAGGGGAAGAGTCCCGGAGCAGAGGGTCACGGACAAACCACGAATTCAATACTCCCCAACCTTAAGATGCCGCAAGGAACAGCATTTTCCTAGGGCATCACCAGTTTATACCGGTAAAACTCCTAATATGTATACCGCGACCACGAATACCTCTAACATAAACCCAGGAATATTAACGGAATGAAAGCTTGTCGCGAAATGCTTCGTCTGAATCGTGTTTACTTATTTATTCTTTAAATTTTTTGTAGTATATTATTTTTTATAATATTATTATTTCTATGATTATACAAGCAATTATAATAATGCAGGATTTTTAATTTTAGCTCTTCCTAAACTCATGTCCAGAAAAAATATCTTAAAAATAAGTCAAGTTCCTTTTGCACATTATGCTTTCATAAAACGCAATTACTTACGCCTACCTACTTTAGTACCTAAGCCTAATCATCGCCGCATTATCCACAACACTTAATTTGCCTCAAATAAATGTCCTATATTGCTTATCAATAACTTCAATTAAGGTGCAAAAACAAAACGCAATAAAAAAAAATACATCCACACGCATCCAAAACAATGACAAACCACCGCAGCGCACTCGCAAACGAGCCCCCTTTTATTTTATATCTCTCGTTAATTCCGAGGGTTAAAATCCCCGAAAAAGTGAGCACTTGCCTTGTTTACAAGGTTTTAGATTTTAATTTAGATTGGGGTTACGCCAACTTTGCGCGCGAAACGACGTAAACGTCAAACGATATGGCGGGGAAATTGGGCTCTTTTTAGTTGCACGGTTAGGTCTCTGGGTTGTTTACGAGGGGCGCTCTCGGCGTATCCATTAAAATCGCATTCGTATGTGATCACCTAATACAATATCATCAAGTCCGTGCCCGGGGTGCTTTGTGAATAATTTCGCGGCAATCTGCTCCCGTTTGTATCGGATTTGAATAATTTCATAATTGGTACGGTTCAAGTAACTTTTTGTTGAGTCAATCTCTGTGAACCTTTGTTGTAAGAATTGAACAGAATAAGTTAGAAGTCAGTTAACTAATTAGTAATTTATAATCAACCATTTTTATGTTAGCAAATAAACACAATCATAGGTTCCTAACCTAATTTTAATTTAATGTCCTGCAATATTTACATCCATGCCTAATTCATAACAAATAAACCAGTGATAAAAAAAAATTTTTGTTTAATGAAGAGGCAACACCACATCTGTCGCGTTTGTAAACGCATGAGCAGCACATTTGTCTGTATGTTTGTTTTCCTTTGCCTCACATTTGTTCCGCCGGGGGCGTCCCACAAACAAAACTACTCGACTTGTACTAATGTGTCAATCAACTTCGTTCTGGTTATTTAATTGGAGCTTTTTAGTTAATTTATTGGAGTCATCTGGAGTTAGAGTTTGGATTTATGCCCAAATGATAATACTCGTGTTCTGTTACCTAGGACTTAACATAGACATCATCACACATCATCATCATCATCATAATTTCAGACGAAACACATCCTTAGCTGGACATAGGTCTCCCCCAAGAGTCACCATAACGACCGGTCCTGTGCGTCTCGCTTTCATAGGATTTCCGCAACCCTCGACCTCGATGGTCGGTTTACCTTGTGGAGGGACCAGAAAAAACTGACAAAAAATAATAAATCTGTCAACGTAACTGAAAGCGACGAGCAGTCATGGTGGCCGAGTGGTAATGACCCCGACTTACGAGTTATAGGTCGCGGGTTCGAACCCGGCCAGTCGCATTACTTTGTGTAATTTATTTCATCACCACTGCTCTCAAAACGGGGAAGGAAAACATCGTGAGCGTGAAACCGATATGTCCTAGAACCAAAAATTCGAAGACATGTGACATTCACCAACCCGCACTGGGCCCGCGTGGTGGATTACGGCCCATTCCCTCTCCTAGAGAGGAGGCCCGAGTCCCAGCAGTGGGAACATTATAAAGCCGACTACGCTATGCTATGCAACGAAGCTGCAACGAACACGACAGCACGACATCGTTGCCGCTTCGTCGACAGAGTTTCATAGTTTAGTATGTACCTACCTAAGCTTTACGCAGGCGTATACCAAGCGTATAATGACGAATACGCGTGTATGAAGCTACGCGTCCGTGAACAGTAGGCCTTACACTGCTTTTGACATCACATTACACAGATTAGAGTTTTTCCCATCAGAGGTTTATAGTTGATCCCAATAGATGTTACTGAGAAGGAAAAAGTAAAAAAAATCCATCACGTTTACATTTTTTGCTACTTATCTTAGTTTGTTTATGTAAAATCTATACATATAATAAAATCGTAGGAAAGTCAAAACTGTACATTGAATATTTTTTAAAAAGAATACTTGGGGCGTGATCTACAATCGATATCGAAGCCAAAAATATAGTTTTTAGAATTTTTGTCTGTTTGTCTGTTTATCTGTTTGTCTGTATGTATGTCCGGGCTAAACTCAAAAAGTACTGCATGGATTTACTTCAAATTTTGCATGAATATTACTAAGAGGTCTGGTCAACATATAGGCTACATATTATCACGCTATCACCTACGGGGGAGGAGCTGTGAATCTTTATTTTTCTTAAGCATTCTGTGACAGTGTGTAATCTAACGATGCATATTTAAATGTTGTTTTTAAGTAAGCCATGCTATTATATAGCTTTACACCATAAAACTACGCCATTTAAGTAACTTGGGCAGAGAAACATAGTTTAATGAATGTTAGTAGTATAGAGACAATTTAGAAGCAGCGCCTTCTATGAGATTTCATAAAAATCAAATCAAATTACATGTTAACACTTTTTGGAAATTAATAATTTAAATTTGATCATGCAGTTAGTTATTCTTAAAATTCATAGATGGTGATGTGGTGTGATATGCATTTTCTTCATAAAAGTTGTATCATATAGTTCCTTTTGACAAATTTAAGTTCCAACAAAACCCTGAAAAAACTTGAGTAGAGTTGAGTAAGACAATTTAAAAAAAAATGCGGTGTTAAGTATTACATGGTGACATTTTTCCAGCTCTGAGAAGTCGACCAGTTTGCGAGATCCCTTACGTATGACAAGGTGCCTTCATATTACACGTACGATAAGCAAAGGGGTGTATTTAACCGACATCGACGAGGAGGTGTTGTGGAAGGATTTCCGGAAATTTTTAAGGACGCCGCATTGGTTATTGTTTATACCGTGCATCCAAATAATGGCCAATGCTATTTTCTGCGGTTGTTACTTCACTCTGTCCGAGGCCCAACGTCTTTCGCCTTTCTGAGGACATTTGATGGCGTGGAGTATCCCACTTACCACGCAGCCTGCGTAGCACGTCACCTTCTCGACGGTGACCAAAATTGGGATCCTTGCGGAGGCGAGCGTCAGTGACAGTCCCAGCCGCATGCATCATGTTTTTGCCGTCATCTTGGTGTTTTGTGGAGTCGCAAACCCGGTAGCTTTGTGGGAGAAGTATCGCCATCATTTTTCTGAAGATTTTCTACGAGCTTTGAGGCGTGCTACTGGAGACGAAGTCGATGTAACTGATGAACGCGTGCTGAACTCCTGTCTCAGTTCACTTCAAGATGTGGTCATTTCTATGGGCGGCAATTCGCTGATCGAATATGGGTTACCAGCTCCCCAATCATCACCGCATCAAGGCCGTGGAAATCGGGAGTACAACGCTGAGACAAATTACGAGCCGGGCGAAATGACCACCATACGAAATGACCATGTCACCGTGTTCTCTTCAGAGCAAAAATAAATGACACCGTCCTTGAAAGCGTTGGGCAAAACCAGGGTAAAATGTTTTTCTTGGATGCTCCTGGTTGAACAGGAAAAACATTTGTTACCACTGGCATAGTTGCAGAGGTCAGGAGGCAAGGCAAAATTGCTATTGCTGTAGCCTCGTCGGGAATCACTGCCATACTGCTTCCGGGTGGCAAGACAGCACATGCCATGTTTAAAATTCCCATCGATTTAGATAGCGCCGAAACGCCTGTTTGTGGTGTGTCACGTAACAGCGATAAGCGACACGTGCTCAAGGATTGCTCTCTGATCGTATGGGATGAGTGTACGATGGCCAATAGGAAGGCAGTTGAGGCCGTGGACAGAACCCTGCAGGACATCCTCAGGAACGAACATTTGATGGGTGGTGTCACAGTTCTGTTCAGTGACGATTTCCGGCAAACACTTCCCGTGGTGACGCGGGGATCGAGGGCTGACGAGGTGATTGCTTCGTTGAAACGATTTTCGATGTGGTCACGAGTTCGTACGCTGCGCTTGACCATTAATATGAGAGCTCGGCTCGGCGGCAATGCACGTGCATTGCAAGAATTTTCCGATGTTCTTCTAAGTCTTGGCGAAGTCACTCTGACAGGTGGTGCTTCCAGAGTCTCTCGGTAGAGTGGTATCCAGCTTAGAAGAAATCACTTCCTGTGTGTACGGGGACATCAGTCGTATACCGCACCAGCTTCTTGGGTGTGTGAGCGATAACGATCAGGCTGCAGCAAATAACGAATGCATTCTCTCGGAAATTGAGGGGAATGAAGTGGTCTACACCTCGATAAACACTGTTGTCGAGCAAGATGACGCCACACGTTATCCCGTGGAATTTCTGAACTCCCTGTCAGCAAGTGGACTTCCAGCGCATACCATCAAGCTGAAGGTCGGTGTCCCGATTATGCTTCTTCGGGACCTATTTCCTCCGAAGTTGTGTAACGGGACCCGCCTTAAAGTCATCTCGCTCCACAGACACACCTTTGAGGCGGAAATTCTTACGGGTTGTGGCGTCGGCGAGTCAGTATTTATACCACGCATTCCCCTCATACCTCACAACTTCCCGTTCCAGTTCAAGCGCGTACAGTTCCCCGTGAGTGTTTGCTTCGCGATGACCATCAATAAGTCACAGGGGCAGACACTGAGGGCAGCGGGTGTCGACCTCAGGACGAGTTGCTTCTCACACGGGCAACTGTACGTCGCTTGCTCCCGCGTCACCAGTCCTGACTCTCTTTACATTTTGGCTCCTGGCAGTATAACTACCAATGGAAGGGAAATGTTGTAAGGTATGATACCTTTGTACATATTTTTACTCTTTTGTGTCCAGGAATGTATTCCTGCATTATTTTCTCTATTTCCTTCAGTCTCATCTTATGACTGAACTCAGCAGGATTGCCATATAACTCTCTTCACTTGCTTCGTTTGCAAAAAAAAACTTGTATTTTAATGCTATTTTAAAAGTTGTTTAGGTACTTATTATACTATAGCGACACTGGCATCTTAGGTATTTTTGGTGCTGTAGAGCCTTCACGCAGACGATGTCGCGGGCAGCAGCTAGTACAAAATAAAGCTAATGTTAATGCGTTTTTCTCACATTATTAAAGTTACTAACTAGCCTTATTAGTAATCTTTTAATTGAGTCTTATTAATGGTTCAGTACAGTTTATCTAAATCAATTAATTGGCTTACAGTTATAGCTCGAAAAAAAAACATCAAATTTTAAGTGTATAACACTTAATTTTTTTTTATATACAAATATCTTTTATATTTACCCAGTATTTTCTCAGGTTAGCAGATTGAGTGTTCCAGTTAATTGATCGCTTGTTTTTTCCCATCAATTTCTCTCTCATAAAGTTATTACAATTGTTTCCTTGATTACATATAAATACACCCCTACTTTTAATTAGTACACAAAAAATGGGGCTCCGTCTGTACCCGTCACTGATCATATTTTTGTAGTCAAAAGTAGAAAAAACCGAAATCCTTAAATTGACCACGAAAAGGTAAATTCATCATAGAATCAATCAAACATAACAATTGCTAGTAGAAAATACTGCGGGCAGTGTTTTTCCTTAATAATAAAATTGTCACTTATTCATTCATTAATCAATAGCCTGCACAATATTTCCATAAATTGAGTGAAATTTTGGGACATAAACCAACTTTGCTGTTTATGAATATTATTTATTGAGATTTTACTTATAAAATAACAAGGGCTTTTCTAATAAGCCCTATAAGTATGTGTACTAATTAAAAATTGTGGTGTACACTTACCTTTTCTCCTACATACAACTAAATACCGATGCAGTGCAACGTAATCTTTTATCGCAGGTTCGTACTGGCTTCTCATTTACCGGCCCACTTGCTCGCAACACTACTACCCTAGTACAATGCAGGGCTTTACCTTTCTAAATCTTGGATTGTCATCAGATTTGTGGATTTGTAATAATGTTTTTTTTTTTATAACGAACAATTAGTGTTTTTGTGTGTGGAGATTAGATCTATAAAAAAATAAATATCTTAAAATGTAAGTACAAAATAATAAAAATCTGGGCAAGCGCGAGTCGGACTCGCGCACTGAGGGTTCCGTACAAACTTACCCTATGTAAATACTTAGTCCAATTCCCGAATGTAGAGAAAAAAAGGAAAGTTTTTTTTTTTAATTTTAATTTTACTGTATTCTGATTTATTCCTATTACCGGTGCTTGACCTTACTTCATTCCAAATTTTAGGATTCTAGGGCAATGGGAATTACCCTATGAATTTTGATCTCCTTAAGAACGTCGAAATGTAGGTACGTTTTTTGCAACATAAATGTCCGTATCTTTTTTTTTACAACTTCAAGGGACCGCAGTCCTGAGTACCTATATGGTTTTAATTTCAACTCGATACCTCCACGCGTTCACGAGATAATTAAGGGTCTAGATAGACAGACAGACAGACAAACGGAAGACAAAGTGATCCTATAAGTGTTCCGTTTTTTTCCTTTTGAAGTACGGAACCCGAAGGAAAATAAATAAATAAGTATAATATATTAGAGAAAGTTCGAAAGTGGCGCCAGTGACTGAAAAGTTGGCAGTGAGTCGTTTGTCTTGGTATGGTCATGTGAAATGAAGGTATCAAACTCATGTTACCTGGATGGATGGAGAGGGAGAGGAAGAACAAAGAAAAGATGGATGGATTGTGTGAGTAGTGATCTGAAAGAAAAGGCAGTTAGTGGTAGCGTGACGAGTGACAGGACAGAATAGAAGGAAAAAACGTGCTGTGCCGACCCCAAGAAATATGGGACAAGGGCAGGGAGAAGGTCTTTCTCGATCCACCCAAAGCGGGAGGAATCAGTTTGTGATTTCCAACGTAAATAATAAGGACCCACTCAGCAGTCGCGTTTACACCAAACGACATTATTAGATAACAAAAAAACGTCGAGTCATTGAAAAGTTTAATGGAACCATCTCGAAAATTATGCAAATCAAATTCAAAAGCACATTTAATCCCAGTTAACAAGCAAAGGGTTAAATGTAACAAGCCATAAAAATTCAGTCAGCAATCTTAGGAAATTAAACAAGCCCCTAATTGTAAAACGCTTTACCGACAAAATTATCAATTTGTGAGAACGCTGCGCCCATAACGAATAATTAAATGGCTTACTAGCGCCATCTATGATTTTGTAGAGTAAGTTTTGACGAGAATGTACTCTCCATCTCGTAAGGGTGCTGTCCTACCAGATTTGTGTGCTATGGTTCTGGAGTGGCGACCGCGTACCGGAAAACGCAGCGTTGGAAAGCTACACAAGGTGGACCGATGACCTGGTAAGAGTTGCGGGAATTCGACGAATGCGAGACGCACAGGACCGTTCATTGTGGCGACATTTGGGGGAAGCCTATGTCCAACTCTGGACGGTTTTCGGCTGAAATGATGATGATAATGATATACTATGACATGGAAATATAAAATAAATAAAAGTCCATTAATCCTAAATTAATTATATGGCCAGTGTTAGTTGGTCACTTCATGAAGCGATCAATTATAAGATCTAGCCACAATTTAACCCCTCTAAAAATCCTAAAGCAGATTTGGTTTGGTTGGTCGCGCTATACCTCAGGAACTACTAATTCGGATCGAGAAACTATTTTATCGAGAAAGAGACTATAAATGATATCCCGGTACAAAAATTAAAAGCGGAGTAGTAACCGAAGACGCGGGTAAAACCGCGGGGGGAGGTTAGTGTTATTTACGTAGATAAATACCTGAAACACTTTTTATAGCTACATAAACATGTAGACACAAAGTCCATCAAGCACAAAACACTCCCCCGCGAGTTACTCCCATCAGTTTTTAAATTCGCTAAGCGCCACACACGGACCCCGTGTTTATATTATAAACAAACCAACATCTTTTTACTATTAATATAACCATGAGCCACACGAAATTGAACTTTATTTACAAAGCAATAAGGGTGACTAGGTCAGTTTTATACAAGCCTAGTTTTTTCTCTTATATCTACGGGATATTAAAAGTTGCGCCACCCTTCTAAGTAGAGGTTTTTTTTTTCTTTTTCTTTTGTCCTTAATGTAAAAAGAAAACGCGAAAAGTTTCGGGACGCAGCGAGTTTAAATTTTTCCACCCCTAATGCGCTTATTACGAGTGGGGGAAAATTTGATGGTTCCCAAACTTTTCAAATATGGACGAAATTTTATTGTGTCTAGTGGCAGAAAGTTTTTTTTTATGCTCATTGTAAGGCAAATGAAGCGAGGGACGCAACATAAAAGCGGGCTACTTAAACGTGTGTTAAAATGAAATAAGTTAGAAAATGAGATACATCACAAGTACCTTCTGAATTCGGTGGCAGTGGGCGCTCATAATGGACCTCATCAGAAGGCTTAAAGTCGTCAAGAGCAATGCAGAGGGTTTTGCTAGGAGTTTCCTTGCGTGATCGGATTAGAAATAAAGATCCGTAGGAGAACAAAGGTTACCAACATAGCCCAATGAATCGCCAAACTTAAGTGGCAGTGGACAGGGCACAATGCTCGCAGAACAGATAGTCGATGGGGACGACGGGTTCTGGAGAGGCGACCGCGAACCGGAAGACACAGGGTTGGAAGGCCTTCCAGAAGGTTGATCGATGAGCCGGTGAGTATTGCGGGAATCCAATGGATGCGTGTCTATTAGGACCGTTCATTATGGCGACACTTGAAGGCGTCTTTCGGCTGAAATGATGATAATGACCTACTGACCTTAATTTTTTCCATGGCAAGTTATTCAATTCCTTCTCGGAGCTAGAGGAAGTATCAGACTTTTTCTAATAAAACACAGAATTGGTGCTTTGAAATTGCACGTCACGGCAGACCACGAAGGAGATGACGGTATGTCTTAGATTTTGATTAGAAATTCGCAAGAATTAAAAAGTCTATAGCTATACCATTTTAAAATTATTTAAAAAAAACTGGGCAAGTGCGAGTCGGACTCGCGCACTGAGGGTTCCGTGCGTACAATAAAATTCCCGAATGAAGTCTCGAAGATTTTTCCGAATAAAAAAAAAATGGTGAGGTAGGTAACAACAAATTTACTGTTTTAAGATTTAATTCTATACCTGTGCTGTAAGACCTTGCTTTGTGCCAAATTTCAGGATTCTGGGTCAACGAGAAATACCCTATGAATTTCATTCAATCTTTGAGAGTATCAAAATATACGTTTTTTTGCAACATAAACGGCCATATCTTCTTTATTCGTTAACATAGAAGTTTGATTTTTTAACAGCTTGAATGGACCGCAGACCTGAGTATGTGGTTTTAATTTCATTTCGATACCTGAACGCGAGGACAACTGAACTGCTAAAGGTATGGAACTATAACCTGTTTGTTGCTCGCATACTTGACACTTTAACACCTCACAGTAAAGCCCCTGTAGATTTTAAACGCATTAACAAAAAGAAACTCCCTTTTTCAAGCTAACAGTTGAGATCCAATGTCCGGGTAGAAGAATCATCCACACTGCACGCCAGCTCCTCCCGTCATTTACATTTTTATTTTATTTACAGCTGGCAATACCGACGCACAGATAATTTCGTTCCTCTAACGCGGATAGAATAAATTGGAAAGTTACAATAAGGCTTTGCCTACAACCGGAGTTAAGTAGACAATCAAGAAGGATTTTAAATTCATTATTACGTATCTACGCTAAGGCAGCGTCGATTTACGTGAAAAATATATGAAGAGACAAGATAATGTGAGGCAATCTGACTTTATCTGGGCTGTTTCTCAACTTTTCTAGAATCTATGGGCGGATATCTGAAACCGGATTTCGGACATCTCAAGCCTCACTTTAACGTAGGCTCTATAAGAACAAGTGTTTTTTTTTTTATAATTGAGAGGCTTGAGTTCGGCCACTATTTTACCCGACGATGTGGTCGAACACAGGGTTGCGACAGTCGCTGCCTCGTTTTCGAATTTATGAAAGAAACAGGCCTCGCTGATGCGCCTCATTTACTTTGATGCCAAATCAAACAGGCGTTTTCAGGCTAGAGTTTAAGAAATACTCAACTTCAAATGCTTAAACCATAAATCATACATAGTTACGAAAATTCCTTAGCCTTGAAAGCCTTAAAGACTCTATGTTGTAGACATGTAAGCCTGTAGTGAGGCTGGTATTTTTAAATCTATCTACAGTATCAGATCGAAGAGAAAAAATATTCTTTCTCTTCGGTCCTCCTGGCTCACTTTCAGTGTAGATTTGTATCAACCCCACCACCCACCAACTTTGGTTTTGAACCAGCGCCTGACTGCGATTCCACCTGAAGATAAGCAGTGATGCAATCGTTAATGGTGAGCCGCACTTGTTATATCCAGGTGTATCCAGGTAATTCAACACGCGATAATTTTTTATCTTCGTTCTTTTGTTTCAAGAAGAGTTAAGCCGGTTAAGCCTAAGCACATACTACTCTGACAATTGTTTTATATCGAAATACACGCTTTTAATTTCTGAAAAACTTTTATAGCAAGATCCTGGATATAAATCCCCAACAAACCTAATATGTAATACTTTGCCTGACCAACAACGCCGAGCTATCGCACTTGCGCCCTTAAGACCAAGATAGTAATTAAGGACATTATGGTTTTGCTACAGAAATATGCCTTTAAAATAAGATAAACATGTACGTGAAAAAAGTTGTTCTCGTACAACTTTTTTTTAATATTTATTTTATTAGCCCCCTTAAATATATATTTTATTCTGTTTTTTTTTACTCTTTGGGTATGGAACCCTAAACTTCTTCCAATTGATTTACTTGTATTTACGAATAAGAACATATTTAAAATGGCCCCAAGTCCTAGCAGCCCACAAACACGAAGCAGATAAAAACGTCCCCTCTTGAGCGCCATGTCGTTTTCATTAGTGTTTTATTTTTCCACGTTTCCCGCGCTTGCACTCGCCACCATTTTATTTATCAGACGAAATTTTTTTTTTTTTGTTATCGGATACAAACCTTTTTAGCAACGAATGGCCTGCATTTTCGTGGTCTGCGGCGATTTGCATAGATACTTACAATTTTATTTTTCCAATATCTAAGTGTTTATGTAATAAAGAAAAAATGTTTATTGATTGTCTTAGCTATTGGAATTTTATTTCAAAATATTTTCGTGAAAAACACGTTTAAAATCTTAAGTTAAGGTCTAATTCGTGATTTTTTTTTATCGAGCCAACTAATTTATGTTATAGTATTGATTTTTGCCGATGACCTGGTGAAGGTTGCGGGAATCCGATGGATGCGGGACGCACAGGATCGTTCATTGTGGTGACACTTGGGGGAGGCCTATGTCCAACAGTGGACGTCTATCGGCTGAAATGATGACGATGATGATGATTGATTTTCAATTTTAATAATATAATTTTTGATTGTAATTTCTTTTATATTTGTGGATATCCAGAGGTTCAAAAAGTACGAAATTAGTAGAACCTGGCCTTAAGCCTCTCTCAAGCGTCCCGTGTTTCTCTCATCTAGCGGATTCCTGCCACCTTCACCGACCAAGCCCAAATCGTCTACGGCGCGCACTGTTCCCGCGCGCCTCAAGGAGTTGTCAGCAACAGCAGGGGCCCAGCCGGGTCAAAGCCTACTGGGCCCAGGGTTACCCGAAAGGGAACTCGAGCCCCGGTATGAAGGCTTGAAGGAATGGGGTGGGTTTTTTAGTCAGTAAGAGTCTGACACTATCTCCCGCTCCGCCCAAGAGCGGGGGTTGTCATTAGGATTGGGATGATTTTCGCCACCGAAAAAAAAAGGTCGCTATATAGCTCTATCCCTTTAAAAGTTCAGTTTAGGTCGTCAAATAGATCGCGTTTTAAGAACTCGTGGTAGGGCCTCAGTTTGTCTTACTTGAACCTTACCATGACATATTAAAATTTCCACCATGATATGTTAAAATGTCAGGAAAGTGAGCGGGAAAGAGGGAGAAATACACGTTAAATAGTACATCCCTCTAACAGTTCAGTTGAGTAGATCGTGTTTTAAGAACTCGTGGTAGGGTGTTTTACTTGTACTGAATTGTCGAAAAAATCAAAATATTATCTAATGGTTCATATTATATTATCAGTCTTCTTTTTAGGTTTTTGTAAATACGGTTTTATTTACAATATCCAATTAAAAATCCGTGACATGTCATAGGTCTGCAACAGTTGTCAGAGGTTGTATCACACTGCAAAAGAAAAATATTATCATTAATTTATATACATCTGTATATGTATCTGTTATTTGTTTATTTTGTAAACCTACCACAGTGTTGTCTTTTTTAACTCAAAGGTTGACTGGTAGAGAATGCCTTGTTGCATTAAGTCCGCCTATGTACCACTATTGTACATGAAGTTTAAATATACAAAAGCACAGCCGAAACTACTGGGTCTAATAGTGTAACATTTTCCACATGGTTTTCTTGTATTACATAGGCTAGCACTAAAAGAGGATTTTGCAAAGTTTCATGCGGGCGAACCCGCTGGCAGAAGCTGATTATTTTAAATACATTACTAAAAATAAACTAAGAATTAAAATTTTAAAGATAAAAATACAGTAGGTACGTAAAACATGGAATTGTGCAGGTCATATGCTGACAGAAAAAAATGAAAAATTGACTAGAATAATAATTATCGAATAGGGTCGCAATGTAGGCCTTACAAATATTTGTTCCGTGCGGGAATCGGACCCCGGACACACAGTGCAGCAGCCAATCACCCAACCACTGCGTCAACTGATCAATAAATTAATCTTCAATACACTTACTCGAAATCCCGCTCTAATACCTACCGCTTTAGGCACGCAATTTACTGTTTTTCGCACTAGTGCGGAAACGGGCGCGTACTCGCCCGACCACAATTTTATTACAGTTATCAGGCTGTGCGCTAAGCGCCCCCAACGAGTCACACGTCAACCCCCGTTTATTTATATCTTCATAAGTGTATTGAAAAACGTCGTTTGATACACGTGGTTTGTCAGTGCAACTCGGCTCGTTAACGCCTTCGCCTACGACGCGTGCAAAATCCACCTTGGTCACAATAACAAACACTCTCGTATCAATCTCCACTTGTATCAAAATGTAGTATAATGACCTGAAACTTACCACGCTGTCGTATGAGAGACAGGACGACGCATTTGTCATCACAGCAAATGTCAGCACTCCAAGAAGAACAATTAGCACTGCCTTGTACATCTTCTACTCTTAGCTTGTTACTTTATGAATCTGCAAAATATTTTTAAATTGATTTTAACCAGTTTGATAAGGCCTACTGTCCACAGACGCGCATATTCGTCATTATACGCTTGGTGAACGCCAGCGTGAGCCTTACATACCAAACTATGGCCTTCTATCTATAGACGCGTTGCTTCATAAACGCAGCAAGACAGCACGATGCCGCTTCGTTGAAAGAGTTTCATAGTTTTGTATGTAAGCTTCACGCAGGCGTATACTAAGCGTATTTAATAATGACGAATACGCCTTGGTAACAACTTCAAAACTTTTTTTAGAACCACCACGAAAGAAATGTAACGTAAGTTTTTATTTCTTTAAAATTGTTTTTCCTATCCATTAGCTACTGTCCAACAGCTGGGCTAAATGCCTTCCCCAAGTTCTTCCAGATATTATTCTCCCACTCTGGTGGAGCATGAGGGAATGTCAGAGTTTTACAAATTATACCCACAGTATTTTCATTAAGTTGCCCTTTATTGCGAGTCTCGCAGTAAAGGGCAACAGTGCGACAGCTGCGGTGACTTCTTCGAATCATCCGCAACCCTAGCAGACGTCACATATTGTTCCACGCGACGCTCAAGGAGATGTCAGCAAAACCGTAGGGGCCCAGCAGGGTCGAAGCCTACTGGGGCCATGGGTTGTATGAAAGAGAACCCCGGGGCCCTAGAACGAAGGCAAAGAAGGAACAGGAGTGGGTTTTAGTCAGTAAAAGTCTGACACGCCCTCCTGGCCTGCCCAAGGGCGGGAGATGTCATTAGATGACTTCCCACCTAAAAAATAAGTCCTGGCAGACATCGGCTCTTACTGCACTATCAATTTTAATGACATCTCTTTGAGGTGCGCGTGGAACATAATGCATCATCGACCGGGGCTTGGACCCGAAGGCCGGACGGCGAACTACCTTTGGCTCGTCGTCGTCCGCAAACCCGCATCTTTGTGATACTTCTCGAATATCTGGCTTGATAGCCTCTTTCTATAAAATCATTCATAATAATTAAAAAACTAAGCAATGATGGTCCCTTACCTTAATGTCTTTTCACAATTAAGTAATATTTGCACAAGAATTTTACAACAAACGGCGATGAATGACCAACACGTCTACAACTGTTATTCCAGGTTTCCGACTTCAACATTTATATTATTTTATGCTTTGTGATAGTGTGGAAGTAGTGAGACAAATGATGATTTAATTGTTTAAGATATTTATTTCTCATTTAATAATACAATTAATTTGATATGAGAACGACAATAAGTAAATCGTTAAACGAATTACATTACAAATACATTTTACATTTATTATATTCATAAAACAGTAGGTAGCTACCTACTGTAGGCACTTTTTTTGATAATTAACTAGTGCTTGACTGCGATCCCACCTGGTAAGCAGTGATGCAATCGTTGATGATGAGGCGCACTAGTTTATTAAGAACCTATTCACTCTAGCCTTGAAGACACCCAAATTATAATCGGACGGGAAGACCGCAGCAGGCAAATTGTCTTTCCAGGTATGCCATGAGGCGCGAGTTCAATACACGCTCCACAATCTTTCAGAGTATGGAGTGGATTTGTATAATTATGCATTATTAATAGGTACATGAGCTCGTAAAAGAGTAATATAATATAATATAATATTCCAGTAGTAACCATGGAGTTTCTTGCCGGTTCTTCTCCATAGGAAACGACCAATTTCGAACTGTGCACTAGTTTCTGACGTTTTATAAGTGCCCATGCAGGCCTATCCTAACTAATATTATAAATGTGAAAGTGTGGATGTTTGAATGTTTGGATGTTTGTTACTTAATCACGCAAAAACGGCTGAACGGATTTGGATGAAATTTAGCATGCATATAGCCTTTGATATAGGAAGGAAAAGAACATAGGCTACCTTTTATCTTGATTCCTTAAGTACCTAATGCCACGCGGCCAAAGCCGCAGGCAAAAGCTAGTGTGAAATAAAAAACTTTTGACTTGACGTTTGCTTTATCAATTTGACGGTATTTCAATGGATTGAGTTTTTGTTGTTGTCTTATATAGAAAACTAGCTTTGCCCGCGCGGCTTCGCTCCCGCTCTTCCTTACTCCACCCTACTATACCCTACTATACCCTACTCTACCCTACTCTACCCTACTCTACCCTACTCTACCCTACCCTACTCTACTCTATCCTACTCTACCCTACTCTAACCTACTCTACCCTACTTTACCCTACCCTACTCTACTCTACCCTACTCTACTCTACCCTATTCTACCCTCCTCTACCTTACTCTACCCTACCCTACCCTACTCTACCCTACTCTACCCTACCCTACTCTAATCTACCCTACACTACCTTACACTACCCTACACTACCCTAAACTACCCTACTTTACCCTACACTACCCTAATATTCATTTTTTTTTCCATAAGAACCTTCTCCTCATAATAACGAACACAACAAAAAAAAAATTAGCGAAATCGGTCCAGGCGTTGTTGAGTTATGCGCTTACCAACACATTTTGCGATTCATTTTTATATTATAGACCCTACTCTACCCTACACTACCTTACACTACCCTACTCTACCCTACACTACCCTAATATTCATTTTTTTTTCCATAAGAACCTTCTCCTCATAATAACGAACACAACAAAAAAAAAATTAGCGAAATCGGTCCAGGCGTTGTTGAGTTATGCGCTTACCAACACATTTTGCGATTCATTTTTATATTATAGATAGATGATAGAACGAGCTGTGCGAGCTAAAAACGGGGGCCCCGTTTCATCCTTAGGGGATGAATGTTATTAAAGGATAGACTAGTAGGTATTGGTCTATTAAACTCCAGAATGCTAAATCCAGTACCTATATATATAAATATTTCCTTTTTCTTATGACAAGCGTTTCAATTAGGTACATATATGACCACTTTCTATTGAAACTGTCTGAATGGTTTCTTTTACAAACTAAAGATTGAATTTACAATCGTTCAAATACTTTTTCAATACAATTTTTTTTATCCCACCGCTTTTAGGTACGCAATCGACTATTCGCACTATAGCTACGCGTGCTCACTCCCGCCGTAATTTTATTACATTTAATTATATCATATCATGCTGGGCGCTAAGCGACCATGAGTCGCGCGTCAATCTCCGTTTATTTATATCTTCGTAAGTGTATTGAAAAACGTCGTTTGATACACGCGGTTTGTCACTGCAAGCACTCAGCTCGTTCGTTAACGCCCTCGCCTACAGCGCGTGCAAAATTGACCTCGATCACAATAACAAACGTTCTCCACTTGTATCAAAATGTACTAAGGAGTCATCCATAAATTATGTACGTCACACGAATTTCATGATTGTTTACACCTCCCCCGTCCTTCTTGTCACATTTGTGAGATCCCTAGTGTGACGTCACATATTTGGCAAAGGACATTGCCAATCTTTGTATAGGCGTTGGACCAAGTGCTGCCCAGAAAGCACAGATAGTGCATTTCGTTCCTCAGACAAATACCAATCAGTAAACTGAAGCGCGTCTAAATCTGTTCCAGGAGTCAAGAGAAAAAGAATGTTTTGTTGTGAAATATTTATTTTCGAAAAGTAGCTAAAAATAATTGTTTTCAGTGTAAACGAGCACTGACTATATTTTAATAGTACTTTTTATGTATCATCAAGTATCATTAAATAATATATCATTTATCAACATTCATGATCATGAAATTATCCAGTCACCGCGACGGGGATTGTTGCGGTCCTACGGAACCGCAGGGGTTTCATAGTTTTTTGATAAAACTATGAAAACTGCAGTGCCGTAACCAGTCTTTTATACGCCCGGTGCGAGCTTCTATAACTGCGCCCCTAGAAAAAGTACAATATAAACAAAACAATACTAGGCATATAATTTTAGCGCCCCTCTGGTAACTGCGCCCTGTGCCTGGGCACCGCTGGCACCGCCCTATTTTCGGCACAGGAAAACTGTATAGGGCCAAGAAAAAAAACAAAATATTTTCATGTTCCATGATCTTTATTCATACTCTAAATAACATCCTCTTCAACAGAAATGGATAAAACTTCAACATAATATTATGTTTTGAATATATTCAGTTAACGGAGTAACCATATCGCTTGTATAGCATATGGAGTTGATATTATGTTAAAAACTAATAATATTCACTAATATTACATATCATTGTTAAGATCGAAGTAAGTTCATATAACTTCATAATAAGCTCAGAAAACATTTAGGAGATTTGGGCTATGTGACCATAGAGGGGAATTTCCCGGAAGACACGGTCGAGCACACAGTGGAGGTGTGCCCCGCTTGAGCGGAGCATCGCCGTGCCCTCGTGGGGGCGATCGGCAGCGGCGATCTCTCGCGTCGGGCCTTGGTAAAGGCCACGGTCCGGAGCGAGGAAGAGTGGCAGGCGGTCGCCTCCTTCTGCGAAGCAGTAATGTTAGCAAAGGAGGAGGCCGACCACATCAGGCAACGGCGCTCACAGCGCCCCAGCCGCGCCTAGGGTGGCTGGAAATCGGGATCGGAAATCCCGATTTTCAGCCACCCTAGGCGCGGGCTTGCGGCAATGGGTAGCTCGCTGTCCGACCGTCCGGTAACTGTCCAGACCGAGCCCAAGTCAAGGAGTTTAGTCACAATGAGATCGGACACTATCTCCCGTTCTGCCCAAGGGCAGGGGAATGTCATTTGGATGATTTATACCCACCAAAAAAAGACCATAGAGGAATTTTGAACAGCTAGAAATAACTTCAACGCATACCATACATATGCAGGGGTCAATAGAAACAAAACATTGAAGGGTATTTTCACTACTGAAACTAATGAGCGGATTTTTATACAGTTTTTACCAATACACAGAGTAATTCATGAGAAAGGTTTAGGCATGTAAGGAACTTGCCGAGAATTTATCGAGTTGAAGTTATGATACGGCCATTTATGTCGCAAAAAAACGTATATTTCGATACTGTCAAAAGAATCAAAATTCATAGGGTACTTCCCGTTGACCTAGAATTCTAAAATTCGGCTTGAAGCAAGGTCTCATAGCACAAGTATAGGAAAAAATCTGAAAACTGTAAATTTGTAGTTGTCACAAAAAAAAAACTTTTTGCGATTCGAAAAAAACATCGTAACACAATTCAGAAAACGAACTGTTTTCATAGGTAAGTTTATACAGAACCCTCAGTGAGCGAGTCCGACTCGCACTTTCCCGGTTTTTTTTTTCATCATCTTTATCATAAACTTTTATGGCGGTTTATGTAATAATGAAGATTATATATTTATAGACAAAAAATACTAGCATATTATCTTCTCTTTTTCCTTCATTCCACTCAAATGGTCAGATAACCAGTGTGACGATTTATCTTAACGACGATAATAAAAGACCAGTGCATCTAATAATAATACCCAAAATATAATTAGTCAAAGATAGGAATAAACAGAGTTAGTTACTAAAATTAACTATTTACAATTTATTATCCTATGAACCTTAATTGATTAGTAATCATTAGAGGTCGGAATTAGGTAGTTATTCATGTACTTGCATCGAAATGTTGACATTAATATGGATCTTCCCTGGATTTCTAATGATTTAAATAAGATAAGACAAATAAAACAAAGATAATTAACATACAATTTTTATTAGTATTTTTCATTGAAAAAGATCTCTCTACGTTAACTGAGGTGAGGTTAACAAATTTATACACTTCCTCCTCCTCGTCATGAATGCAGGAAGAATTTTTTTCTGCTATACTTCTGATAGTGTCATAAAAAAATCTGCTCTTTCAAATTAATCTCGTGATTTAATACATATCCACTTAATTCTTTCGCTGTATGAAATCAGTATAAGTACTTAAATAACTCTACCTAATTCCGACCTTAATCATACATTACATGTATAGATTGGCCAGTTTATGAATGAAGAATTTTAAGTTGACTTTTTTGACAAACTCTAGCCTGGAGGGCTACCACGAGCTCTTAACTCGGTTCATTTGACGACCTAATCTGAACTGTTAAAGGTATGGAGCTATACAAGGTGTAAATACATGACGTGTTTAAACGTCAGTCGTGCGAGCGAGAAAGAGAGATGGTGCTATACAGGGTGTAAGGGACAGCCCTCCACAAACTTTAAGGGCTTGCTCAGTAGACGAAACTGAACAACCTTCCACAAGACTTTAAAGAAAAAAGAAACTTGTGGAAGGTTATTCAGTTTTGTCTACTGAGCAAGCCCTTAAATTTTGTGGAGGGCTGTCCCTTACACCCTGTATAGCACCACCTCTCTTTCTCGCTCGTACGACTGACGTTTAAACACGTCATGATAAGGCCCCTGGCCCTGTAGTGTACACCTCAACTTTAATTCTCAATTCGTAAATAGCCATAAATGTAATATTTTTTCCATGAGTACATATAATTTTGTAAGTTTAAGAAGAATTATGAGATCTTTACATTTATGTGTAAAGTTTCTAGATACATCAACCGTGATTTCACTGTTGTAATATTCTCGGTTTTCTCTTTTTTTTTCAATAGTTTTTATTGGAGTCTATCCAATAAAATACTGTGCTTCAATAACATCAATATACAGCGTGTAAAGGACAGCCCTCCACAAACTTTAAGGGCTTGCTCAGTAGACGAAACTGAACAACCTTCCACGAGTTTTTTTTTTTCAGGAAACGAAAAAAATAATCGGCCTCGCCATACAAACAGTCGAATCAAGTTTTTAATTTTGTATGGTGAGGGTGATGTTTTTTTGTTTCCTGAAAAAGTCTTGTTTCGTCTACTGAGCAAGACCTTAAAGTTTGTTGAGGGCTGTAATTTACATCCTGTATGTTCTTGTTGGTTAATAAGCTTGGGTCAAAGTAACCCGATTTCCCCAGTATCTAAAATGAAACTGCTTAGCTATAAGTTTTTTTTTTTTCAATACTCACATTAGGACATATCTTTTACTAAACACTTTCTAAAGACCACATTCTAAAAAAAAAATCTTCTGAAATGTGAATCTCCATTTCAATCTTTTTTAGAATATGATCACCTAATATAAAATATTTTAACTAAAAAAATATTTAAATATTATTAGATAATTACTTTAAAACCAGTCTATACATTTATTATTTATGCATTCTTATTTTTGTCTCTCAACAGTTTACGTCGTGCAGTTATATTTTTCCATTTGTTAAACATTGTTTTCCAATAATATAATCGTCATTTACGGAAGCTATCTTACAGTGTTTAAATTTACGAGGTTAAATGGAGTTATGTAACTCATTCTGCTTTGACGTCGTCATCCATGCAAAACTCTGCGCCTAATACCACCTGGAACAAAGTAATAACTTGGTTATATTTTTATGTTTTAAATCTACACTAATATCATAAAGAGGGGAAATAGTATGTTTGTAATGAATAAACTGAAAAACTACTGTGCCGATTTCGAAAATTCTTTCACCATTGGAAAGCTACATTCACCCTGAGTAACATAGACTATATTTATTGCCCGTGCGAAGCCGGGACGGGCCGCTAGTCTATATATATAAAAATCAATGCCACTTTTTGCTCACCTATGCAAACCAAATGTTTAGACTTTGTTGGGGCTATTTAGTAGGTGATTTACGTTAAGTTTGGTAGGGTTGAGTAAGGTATAGTAGGGTAGAGTAGTGTAGAGTAGGGTAGAGTAGGATAGGGTAGGGTAGAGTAGGATAGGGTAGGGTAGAGTAGGGCAGAGTAGGGTGGAGTAGGGAAGAGCGGGAGCAAAGCCGCGCGGGCAAAAGCTAGTTGTATAATTATAAAACCCTTCCATTGTTCAAATTTTCTTTGTCCTTAGCTACATTTGGCCAATCAAATGGTGCGACATGGTCTGGGCCGCACAAGCACTGAAGGTCGGAACCGGCTAAAATCCTGCATGACGTGCCCTGTTACTTGTTCACGTAGGGACCTAATGACAGCATCAGTGGACGGCATTGCCGTGTCCAAATGCTGGGCCTGGCAAGGAACTTAATAAGTTTTGCCATTGACACGCTAAGAAGAAGGACTCGTCACGACATACATATTTTTTTTTGTTTCTTTCAGTTTGTTCTGTGTAAACGGAAGACGCAGCGTTGGAATGCCCTACAACAAGGTGAACCGAGGACCTGGTCAGGGTCGCGGGAATCTGATGGATGCGTGGCGCAGCTTGGGGGAGGCCTATGTTCAACATTGGACGTCTTTCGGCTGATATGATGATGATGATGATGATGATGGAACTCACCCCTTGCATGTTAGCGACAGCCCGGTCGGTCTCCTTCTCGGAGTCATCACCGCCATCTTCTTCCGTTTCCTCCACCACTTGCATCTGTGTTTCTTCACCTCCATCTAACAACAACAACAAATTATATTTTAGTTTGAAACTCGCACCATTTCAAATGTATTGTAAGTTGGTTTAAAAATATTAAAATTAATCTGCTAGTGTACCTTATAATCAAAGATCGGAATATGTAGAGTATATTTACATAAAGTTCGAGGAAGTAAGTATCATGGAGTAGATAATAGCTCTTCTAAAATCCCGGAATCATAAACATGATTAAATCCCGGGATTTAAGAGACGTGAGTCCCAGTAGGGGGAACACTAGGAAGAACATTATAAAGCTGATAATGCTTATGTTTATCTGTCTTCTATGTATAATACACAACATTTTTAATATATGCGAACCTTAAATTGGACTGGTAGAGAATGCCTAAGGCATTAAGTCCGCCTTTAGTAAAGGTGCCGGCACGAGTCTTGAGCGCTCGGCATCAGAGTGGGGATCGCTTTGCGCATTCCATACATTGGCGAGCCAATAGTCGACGTTGTTAGATACATGCAGCAAGCGCAGGGAATGAATCACGAGTGACGTCTATGACGCGATGGCGCGGCGAGCCAATCACTGACACTCCCCGCCCCCGCGTCTCACTTCGTACCACTAAAGAGACCGAATATTTGACTTCTGCGCAACTTGAAGCCAGCGCTCAAGATCCGTGCCGGTATCTATACCTTTGTGTTGCATGAAGTTTTAATATATAAAGTAGTGGTCATCTTACCGTATGTCACAAGCTCACCTTCAGACGCCGCATGTATGAGCTGCAGCGTCCCGTCCACGATCTGTCCGGAGATGACGCCGGACAGGCCGGACACGTTGATCTGCTGCCTCATCTTCTTGGCCTCCAGTTCCAGCTGTTGCTTGATGTACACCTCTTTGTGGTGCACCTTGTTGTGGTATTTGAGATGGTGGGCTTTGGTGAATTTCTTGTTGCAGGGGGTGCAACTGTGGGTGAGAAAATGGTTGTTTTCTAAGGCTGATTCTCTTTGAATTACCCCCGATTTCGGAATTAAGCAATTTAATTTTTGAACCTGTCAAAATTCGGCAATTAAGTAGGGTTTGAGACATGTTTAACTCAATATATTCAATTGAGAAACCCGCTCTTAGCTCATTGATGGGAGAAAATATGGCCTGAATTATTCAAATTTTTGACTTGGTTGTTTTTGGCCTCAACAGCGTACGATTTTTATTTAGTATTGAGAAGTTCTGCTAAGGTGAAACGTCACCAAAATATCTTGCTAAATTAGCAGCAAAATGAAAAAAAAAAATTGATGGTCTATTTATTCTTGTTTTCCTTTGAAAATAACACAAACACACAGCTTTGATGTGACCACTGTTTGAAACCCACAAATACTATACTTTGGGAATCGTCACAAGTTTTTTTTAAATTATTCTCATAACATGGGTACTTTATGATGATGACAGCCAGCTGCCTTTTTCAGGACGAAGGTAAATAAAGGCTTTTTTAAGGGGAAATTTCGATCAGGTTGGAGAGAGGCCATCTCAGTCTCACTGATCCACCTGTGTTCCTTCAATTGTCCTTTACATTACAGGGCCGTGGTAAATATTTTAAACATTCCCGCAGTCCAGGTAAACAAAGGCTTCTGTTTTGAGATGGCAAATCAACCAAAGACTTTTCCAGCTCTATGGAGCGGGATGTCGGACTTTAACTGACTTAAACCACATCCGTGACCTTCAGATTCCCTTTGCGTTTCTTTGCTCCTTTTCAGAAATGCCCTGCGACCCTAGCAGACATCGGCTCTGCTGGGTCCCTATGGTATGGCTTACTTTTTGTGGCGCCGTCAATGGCTCGGACTCAGTCTGGACGGTTATGCCTTGATCACACGTACAGTGTAAAAGGGCGAGACAGTAAAATATTGCTCGGCCGAGACAGTGATGTAAGCGAGTTGTAGAGATAAGCGGTCGGCCTAGCACTCGGTGGTTTGTTTACACGTACCGAGTACTCGGCCGAGAGCACTGTCTCGCCCGTTTACTCGGTACGTGTGATCATGGGCATTAAGGTTCAAAGTAGATTTTTAATGTTCAAATACTCACGAGTACTTCTTCTCCCCGGTGTGAGTCAGCATGTGGTTGGCCAGCACATACGAGTATGTGAACGACTTGCCGCACAGTGAGCACTGGTACGGACGGACTCCCATGTGTAACCTGTATAGAGCATAGTGGACGATTAGTATAAGTTTAGTAAAAAAAAACTGTGCGTCTGTGTTCGAGTTAAATTGCCAATTCCCAAGGACGACATCTAAGTCGTCCCGCCATCTCCTTCTTGGTCTGCCGCGACCCCGTCATGCGACTTCAGGGCACCAACCAGGTGTATAATTATTATATAGTATATTCGCGCTAACAAAATAGCACAGCACAGACAAAAAAAAATTACGCAGTGTAGCAATCAATGCCGTCAAAACTGAAGATTAAACATTTTAAGGGTAGAACTACACTGCTCCCTCGTGTGCCTCAAACGCCGCCGCGCCGATCTGAGCGCGTCGATCTCCTTAATAGTAATTACATACATTATATAGAAACTAGACTTATAGAACTACACTAGATCCACGCCACGCGACGTCGTTCTACGTACTAATCAGGCGTGGTCCACGTGTCAGTCTAATGTAGTTCTAGCTTTAAGAGCTGGCATAAATTATTTGACGTCATGAAATAATGTAGAATGTCTTTTCAAAGATACATGATCTTTTTATAAACTATCCATTAATTTACTTAACAACCAAAATGATATTGTTACTTACCAATATATAACTAAATAACACCAAACCGCCATTTTCTCACCAAAATACAACAATTCAGTAAAATTATAGGTACTCTTGGGTATCTCACCCATCTTTACGCCCTGTTCTAAAAGTTATAAAGCCCAAAATCGCATACCTCTCATACTTCTGCATATTCGTAGTCTCCGAAGGGTGGCTCTCTATTATAACAATGGCATGTGACTTACCACTTTTATAGTCAGAAAAAAGATTTAGCACAATTCTTCGCGTTATCAGAACTTAAATAACAGCTCGACAACAACTGTCGGACAGTCGCTCGGACCAGACACCTGTCTGGTCGAAGTATCCTACCTTTTCAGACTTAATTCTTCCGCATCTTACTTCATAAGAACACCCGAAGTAACACAATATCTCCCGACTTCCTATCACAAACAGTACCGTATTGCTCAAGTCATAAAGTTCAAAATCCCATACCTTTCATGCTTCTGCCTCGTCCCGTAATCTCCGAACCGTCGGTCACAGATCCGACACTTGTACGGCCGCTCTCCAGTATGACGTTGCATGTGACGTTTCAAAGCCTCACGCATCACACAGGCGAAACCGCAGACGCTAAGTTATTTGAAAATAGTACATATACCGTTTGTGCTAAGGTAGAAAATAGATTCTACCGTTTCATTCACCTGTCATGTATTTGCCGGTCGTTTTGGTTGTAGAACTGCATACGCTGTTTCAAGTTTTGTTTGTATGTTTGGTGGGATGTGTGTTAAGGGACTGTTGAATCGATTTGGTCATAGTTGTATGCTTATGTAATTGGTCAACCGAAGTGGATAGAATACTAAATTATGATCATTTTAGTAAATATGCAAATATGATAATATTTATTCACTCGAGCGACGAAGGGTTACAGACTTACTTAGATTACGAATGCTCTGAAAACATTCAAGAATGTTAAACTCTATTCAAAATATGATGAGACATGTTAACAAACCTTTTTAACCGTCCGATCGACCGGATTTGACTTCTATTCCGTAAGCATAAGTATGAAATTAAATGCAAAAAATTGAACAAAATCAACATTGAACATTAAAAAATTTAATTGCGTACATCGATGGACTGGGACAATTTGTCTTCTGGCCAATTATAATTTAGGCGTTTTCAAGGCTACAGTAAATAGTCTCTTAACAAACGATTGCATCGCTGCTTATTATCAAGTGGTCAAGCACTGGTTTAAATCAATAAAAAAAAAATTGGTTGCAATACGAACTATTTACTGCATTAACCATTTATCATGCTATCAACGCAATAAAAGTCAAAATCGATTGAACTGACAGTGAAAAGGGTTTGTTTAAATGTTTCATCATATTTCGAATAGAGTACCCTTAGATAAATAAATTAATAAATTGCAACTCTAGCCATGAGATGAACTAAATTGTGATTTTATATATTATCTGTTTTGCATTAAATGTTTCTAGCTATCCATATAAATACTGTTTCTTGGCTCGACTAGTGCAAAAAATCAGACAAGAATTAATATAACCGAAGAATTGTTATCAACATCTTTAACCTGTCGTATACAGTAATTAGAGACACAATAGAAAGACAATGAGAGAGCAAACGCCAGCTTTCCCTTGGGGTTTAATTATTTAACCAACACTATGACCAGATCCTTTCCAACAGTCCCGCCCACACTCTGCCTATCTTAGTCGGTCCAACAACTCGCCTCTCGTGTTTCTGGCGACTGCCGAAGTCCCCGAAGCGCCGGTCGCACACGCGGCACTTGTAGGGCCGCACGCCCGTGTGCCGCATCATGTGCCGACGCAACTCCATGTTCAGAACGCACGCGTACCCGCAAACGCTGCGTACAAAATGCAGCGAGTCAGTTATTATTTCGATTGTATACGCCCTATGTATGTGCCCTAGCCAGTCATTGTCCCGTACAAACGTAGTATGGTAATCGCCATACCACTCCACTGATTGGTGGTATAATTTCATAATAAAAAAAATTGATATTAGCTAACCCTGTATCTAAAACAGTCTAAAAAAATATGAACTTGAAAGATACGAGCTTCGAAACATTGATGTTTCAATATTAATTTAATGGGACTATAACACGTACAAACTTCCGCCGGTTTGTGCACGAAACGACGTGTACTGTACGAGTTTTACGAACCACGCGCACGGTGTTCCGTGTACAATGTTCTGTGTTCCGGCCTGCGCAGGCAAAACTGTGGTGAAGCTTGTGCGTGTGGTAGGCTCATCTTTAGACGCATCTTTGGGCGTATGAAAAATGGTAAAATAGTTTACATACAGAGAAAGATTATTTGTTCAAAATTTTAAATAATATTATTTATATGACATCCATACCAAAATGTTGCCCAAAAGTCTGTTCATAAAATTGTATGCACTACTTATATTTTTTTATATTGTACTGTGCATGCATTGGATAACATAGCATGTAAACACATAATATGTTTGTTTGCCTTAGATATGTAAATTCTAGCATTTAACTATAACGATAGCCAAAGCATAACCAGCCGTGAAACGGCCGCCTATTGGTCAATTCGACGATTTGACAACTGTTAACGGCTTTGTTATCGTTATAGTTAAATGGTGCAATTCACCCTAAAAGTCTGATGTATTTTGCAGCAATTTTTTTGTTTTGAGCGAAGGATCAAGACAAAATATTCAACTACAATATTTTGTTTTCCTACTTTTGAGACTCAGCGCAAACATACAAAGACCCCACCATGAAATTATGCCTATAAATTTTATGGCACAGATTTATAAACTGAACTGTTTATAGATTCTAAATATATACCCTTAAATTTGATCGTTTTAATCCTGTGGAGGGTTGATCCGGTACATGAAACACAATCGATTTGTAAAGATAAAATTAAAAACTAAAGTACCTCTTTTTCATAACTCGTATTAATTTATGCATGTACGAAATTAATTTCTTTAAGAAAACGTCAGCTGAGCGAGTTCAATAACCTATAGGTAATTAGTACGCAACGCCGACAAATACCTACAGGTCACTGAACTCGCTCAGCTGACGTTTTTTTAAAGAAATTAATTTCGTACATGCGTAAATTAATACAAATTTAAAAAAAAGGTACTTTATTTTTTAATTTTATCTTTACAAATCGATAGTGTTTCATGTACCGGATCGACCCTCCACGGGATTAAAACGATCAAAATTTAACGGTGTATAACATGGTTCCATGGATGAAAAACCAATATTTCATTACGAATATAAATTATAAAAAAAAATATAAATAAGAAAACGAGAGCAGGTGCGGGTGCGTTCTTCCATGTGTCAATTTATTTTATTGACGCAATATTTATTTGAATTATTTATGTAGATATTCGTTTTTTACTTGAAACAGCGTGTGCTAAAACGACCGATAGAACATGGGCGCAGGTGTAACATATAATTTAAGTATAATATATATTATTTTCTAATAACATCAGTATTAAAATTGAAACCAAACAAAAAAGTGACCCACCCGCACCCATATCTCGTAAAATACATAAACGTGAATGTAAATCAAAATTACGCGAACAATAATGATTTATAGAAACGATTAAAAATAGAAAACAGTTACTAAGGTTAAGTATAAAATTAAATCGTAAACTTTTAGTAATATGACAAAACTATTTTATTTACTTTTAAAATTATAGGTTTATTTTTGTCTATAAAATTATGGTCAAATCATAATTAATGTACTACACAAAATAATATGACCTTTCATATGAGAAAAAATACAATATTTATTACTGTTCAATTCTTAAATTAAAAAAAACTGTATTTAATACAAAGTTGTACATACCTGCACACGAACGGCTTGATTCCCAAATGGCGTCGAATATGCGCTTGTAGCGACGCATTGGACGTAAATGATGCGCCGCAAGTCTCACAAGTGTGCCTATAAAATAATGGGGAATTATAAAACGAGAGAATAAAAAAAAAAAAACTTTGCGACCGATGATGAGATACAATTACCGGAACGCTTTGCGCATTCCATACATTGGCGAGCCAATCGTCTTCGTTGTTAGATACATGCAGCAACGCAGGGAACGAATCAGGAGTGACGTCTATGACACGATGATGCGGCGAGCCAATCACTGACACTCCCCGCCCCCGCGTCTCACTTCGCACAAGTAAAGAGACCGAATATTTGACTTTTTTGTACGATATGTATACTCATACGGTAAATATATATCTGTATATACAAGGTGTAAGAGACAGCCCTCCACAAACTTTAAGGGCTTGCTCAGTAGACGATACTGAATAACATTCCACAAAAATTTTTTTCAGGAGACGAAAAAAAAAATCGGCCTCTCCATACAAACTGTCCAATCAAGTTTATAATTTTGTATGGTGAGGCGGATTTTTTTTTTCGTTTCTTGAAAATTTTTTTGTGGAATGTTGTTCAGTATCGCCTACTGAGCAAGCCCTTAAAGTTTGTGGAGGGCTGTCCCTTACACCTTGTATGTATATCTGTACAAATATTTATCTAACAAACTCACGTCTTCTCATAAGTATACTTCTTCTTCTTGTTGGTATACTTCTTTTTAGGCTTGGGGTTCAGGATGTGTTCCGGGATGGGCTCAGAGAAGGCCATGATTGTCTCCTTCAGAAGAACGTCTTCTCCGTCTTCTGTTTTGTGCTTGGTCTTCGGCTCTTGTGGCGCCTTGCGTGGCCTGCCTCGCTTGCGGGGTGGTGGCTCCTAGAACAAATGAGTTGGATTTATGTAAACTAAGGCCTAACCTTGATGTGTTAAAATGTCAGTTATTTAAGCGAAAAAGAGAGTTAGAGCTGTATACCTTATATAGGATGACTGATAATTAGTGTACGATACTTAAACACGTGATTGTGTTCATGATAACCAACAACTTTTACTATGGGAACAAAAGTGAAATCGCAAAAAAAATCAGCTGTTCAGTACATTTATGTTTGCCTAATGTACTGAACAGCTGATATTTTTTTCGCGATTTCGACTTTGCTCCTATAATAAAAATTGTTTATCATGAACACAATCACGTGTTTAAGTATCGTACACTAATTGCCAGTCACCCTATATAGCTCCATCCTTTTACAGTTCAGTTTAGGTCGTCAAATGAATCGTGTTAAGAGCTTTTGGTAGGACCTCTGGCTGTAAGATGTAGGCGTTTTAGCATTGTATAGCTGCCAAATAGTCAGAGAGCAAACTGTATGGAGTGTTTGTAGGTGATATTAAAATATGTATATCCTTGCATGTTATAAAACAAAGTCCGCATATGTCTGTCGCTCTGTTTATGAACTCAAAAATTACTGAACGTTTTTTCATGTCATGTTTCTATCGCCGACCTAAAGAGGTTTCAATTATGCTACGGCTACATTATAGCACGAAGAATATTCGCCTTGTAGCCTTGTTGTGATAAAAACATCGTATTCGCGATGTTGTCTACATTAGCGAGCAATCGCATTTTATGCTCGCGACAAGCATACGTGTTCGCTCGAACATAGCCACAGTATTAGAAGTGATACATCATCATCATTTCAGCTAAATGATGACCACTATTGGACATAGGCTTCCTCAAGTGTCGCCACGACGACCGGTCCTGTGCGTTTCGGTTCTATCGGATTCCCGTGACCCTCATTAGGTCATCGGCCCACCTAGTGGAAGGGCTTCCAATGCTGCGACTTGCGGTGCGTGGTCGCCACTTCAGAACCTTTCACCACTATCGACCACCTGTTCTGCAACCAATGTGCCCTGAAGTGATACATGCTAGACATAAAAAAGAAAATAAATACCATCTCCTTAGTATCCGGCTCAGATTCATGTTCTTCACCAGCTGGCTCAAAGTCAGGATCATCTTCTCCACCAAATTCTGAAAACAACAAAATATTTATTACAAACTATTTATATATTCAGAGCAGTGGTGGCCGAGTGGTAACGGCTCCGACTTAGGAGTTGAAGATCACGGGTTCAAACTCAGCCAGGCGCATTACTTTGTGTGATTTATTTCATTACCACTGCTCTCAAAACGGTGAAGGAAATCATCATGAGGAAACCGGCATGTCCTAGAACCAAAAAATTCGAAGACATGTGACATCCCGTCAGCACTTAGCCTGTGTGGTGGATTATGGCCCATTCCCTCTCCTAGAGAGAAGGCCAGAGTCCAAACAGTGGGAACATTATAAAGCCGACTATACTATGCTTATATATTAGTGACACCCTATTATTCGATGAATCAAAAAAAAAAGGTATTAGAAAAAAAAACTAAACTAAAAAAAAAAGATGGACTCTGCCTATTTGATTAGCGACGATGAAGTGACAAGAACCTTTATCTACCAGAACATAATTTTACAGGAAACGAAAAAAACGTTTTATATATTTTAAACGCAAGGTATGAAAAATATTATTATTGGTTATATAGGTTGGTTATCGGGTATATATAATATATAACCAATAATAATATTTTTCATACCTTGCGTTTAAAATTAATAAAACGTTTTTTTCGTTTCCTGTAAAATTATGTTCTGGTAGATAAAGGTTCTTGTCACTTCATCGTCGTTAGGTTACTTATAAAATCAGCCTTGTAAATAACTCAACTAAATAATAGTGAGTTATTCGAAGTAGGCATTTCCATATTAGTCATTGATTGTTTTCGCTCATTAGGATATAAACAGTGTCATGAAAGTTGCCGCTCTGAAGTAGACAAAGCAATAACTGTGCCTGTTTTTTATGGCTCCACTCCCGCTCCCGCTCTAGGTCGAAGCGAGAGGGCGTGTCAGACTTTTATTTATTTATTTAAAGCTTGATGCATAAAAAAACTGTACAAAGGCGGACTTTTACAGACTGAAACATATTCCTTCTTAGCCTCCACAATCAGAACTATATTCCAGGATCCCAGGTTTCTCTTTAAGAAGTCAACTCATAGCCCCAGTAAATCCAACTGTGCTTGTGTATTCAGATTGAGTGTGAGTTGTGTTTGGTTTTGTAGTTTTGTCAGGATTAGAATTTTAATTTTCTGTTTGTTCTAGCTATTTCAGAGTTAGACCATAGTCAAAATTATTAGATGATTAGAGTCTGTCTAACAAGTCAAACGATTTGGGTAATCTAACCAAATAATCAAATTCTTGAAATCTGATATAGTCAACACTGGTTGAACAATCAAGGTTGTAAAGAGATGATCAATGTTTACTAATAGAATCTTACAAAAAGTATTGTATGTAAAATATAAATAACAGATTTTTTATTACTTTTAAAAATTTTGTTTGACTTTTTGACTGACAACTTTTGAGGAATTGAGATATTTCAATTACACAAATCAAATCAAATCAAAAACATTTATTACAAATAGACCATTTGCAGGCACTTTTGAATAGTCAAATGTTGGTCAGTCCAAGAAAAGTGAAGCTAAATTGCAAGTTCTAAAGCATAGATCTCTATGGAGAAGAATGTGCAAGAAACTCCATGGACACTCTTTTTAAACCATATTATGAGTTACATAGATCTTGGTTACATATTCCTTGTCGCTTCTAATATGTGAGCACAATGTTGATAAGTAATAATAATAATATATATTTTTAAATAGTTACTTTAAAATAGAAACTGAATTAAGCCACTGGCAGCTAAGAGATGACCAGTCTCAACCGATGGCACCCGTTCACGGGCATGACATGTGCATCAGTCCCACTCAGCTCAATCATTGTGAAGGGAACCAAATGACCCAATAAGACGTGCCACCATCAACAAGGCATTTATGTGAGCATGACAAACTCTCAACTAACAGCCATGCTCACACTGTATAAAAATCATGTCATACAATATGGCCAATATGAAAATACCAAAAAATAAAACAGAAAAGACATTACCAATGTTATACTGGTGACCCTCACCGTGACCAAAGGCATCGTCCTCGTCATGGTCAATAGGCTCTTGCTTCAGGTCCAGTGAACCACTTGCAAGAAGAGTGGTCAAGGCTTCCGGCTCTTTCTCGTGGTTTTTAGGCTTCTTGCGCTGGTACGGTGATAGCTCTGAAACACGTATTTGTGTGTTTTTATTTTGTTACAATTGATGAAATATACATTAAAATACTCTAAACTCAAAAAAATCTGTATTGACAAATGAAAAAAGAATTCAACAAAGTTCTTTTAGCATTATATCAGACTTCTTGCTAGGAGTTATTATGCCACTTCTTTCAATTAATACACAACATAGTGGTGAAAGCCAGGACTCACATGTCCAATCAAAATGCTTCATCAAACCAACTCATAAGAATGGTAATTTTTTGGGTTTATTCCATTAATACTCACCAGTGGGGATTGTTACTTTTTTTTCCAGAAATCCCCCCCTAGCCAAATAAAATCCCCTGAGTGGCAATTTTTGAAAAAAAAAATGAGTAAGAATCCCCACCAATATCTTGGGATTTCTGGAATAAACCATTTTTTGATGTACAAAAAGTGTATGCTAATTTTTTGATGTTCAAAAAGTACCAGTGTCAATAAGTAAATGCTTATTTGCTTTTATAATTCCCTTAAAAATTAGGTTTTCAAAATTTTTTCAAGACATTCATCATATACTTTAACTATGCCTGCAGAACTTATATCACATTCAATTGTTTTCAAAACAATGATCATATGATGATGGTGTTTATGCTTCACACACATCTTTCACATTGTTCTACTACCACACATAACACAGACACATATTTCTATACCCATAAACACACACATATACTAACCAATATTTATCGATAATAATTATGTAGGTGTTCACCAATAAGTAACCAAGACTTCGATGTTAATGTAACAAGAAGGCAGGGTGTTAGTGTCCTGAAAAACAGGCTTGCAGCCTAGTTTACGCACCAGTCTCCCACAGCAATAAAACAGTTGTTACAAGTAAAGTATAATATTGCGGTGAGAAATAAATATATATTTATTATCATCTTTTATCACACACACTAAAAAAATGTTTAACATACCAATCTGTCCCTGTTCGTTAGGATATTTCCGAGGACGTCCTCTCTTTCTCGGTCCCGGAGCTTTAGTAACAACCGCACTGCTCGGAGTCTTGACCAGTGTGCGGGTCCACTGACCCTGCGGGTCATGTTCCACTGGCAACTCGTACTGCAGTAGCAGACCATTCTCTTGTTTGATGGTGATGGTTTCTGTATCTGTACCTGGTGATAATTTTAAGGTTATGTTGTGATAAAGATTGTGGATACAAATTAATGAGTGCAGCACTTTAGGTTGTTTGAAGTGTTATTTATTTTATAATATTGAGAGAATTAATTTGTAACACATAAATGCAGCGCCTGTCACACTGGATAAATATTTAGGCGGGAAAATAATTCATAACGAGTACAAATAATTTATGCAAGCCATAGAAAAATTACCACTAACCTTTAGACGTACTTCCAGCGACAGCTTCAGAACTTTTCTTGAATTCCTCCAAACATTCTTTTAGTGTATCGTTGGAAGTAATACACTGTTGCTTAAATTGATAAGCGTAAGTTAGACGATCTACGCAATTCAAGCATATTAGCGTTGGCAAACTATCATTTTTCGACACCTAAAATGAAAATACCATTTCAATATTTTAATAACTTTCGAGTCAAATAATAACATCAATATTTTTAACTTCTGGGATGTCAGGAAAAAATCCAAAATCTGCTACAAATAAACCAATATAGCAACATTATTGTAGTAAAAAATCAAATAGGGTGGCCATCGCAACCATTTTGATGTGGTAATTTTTACATACCTCCACGCCGCAGCAGTAGGTGTACTTGTCGCCAAGTTGTTCATTGTTTTCGTCCCAATCAAAGAGGGAAACCATATCCCCGGTATCTAGACACACTCGACATGTTAATTGCCAATCCATTTTGTAGCATTGAGGGCGTTACAGCTTCCAATTTTGCTAAAAACTCGACAAAATGCAGCGTTTTCTCAGACCGGAAGTTTTAACATTTGACAGCAATACCAACATGACCTAGTGGTGTCTCTGTCAAAGCGCGGCAAAGGTTAGCTCTCCTCTGCCTCTATGATCATTGATTCATTAATTAATATTCAGTTTTAATTATTACTGCCATGCAATTTAAACTTTTAATTGATTATTAAGAACACAATCTAAATTAAAACATGTCGTTTCTTCTTTTTATTATTAATTAAAATAAAAGATTAAACTATTGGTGTGGTGGACCGCACCATAAAGCTATACCAACCTTCTAAAAATTTATTGAGATTCAGATTCTGCCCCTTCCCCTTTCAATAAACGTCAAATCAGTGCAAAATACAACAATAATAAACACGATGAAATTAAATCAAAACGTATTGAACGTGTAATAAATCAAGCTAAAATGGAATTATTTAGATCAGAGTCGTTTTACATATTCGTTAGAAATGAATCAAGTTTATGGTGGAATAGGATAACGGGGGCATTTTCAGTCCGATCAGGTGAATATAATAAATCTTTAAATTTTTGGCAACTGCAGTGATATTTGACCTAGTTTTTCTTAAAAATATGATGCAGAGAATTATCTTAACATTATAAAGTTTTAATTCTTACCTAACTATATTGTTCTAGTTAATTATCTGATTTAATATGACTCATAAATTCTGATGGTAATCCTTTGTTTTAGCATGGGATCTCTCTGATATTGAGGACATAGAGTGTCTGGGTATCACTGATGGGATAATAGGCAAGGTAGAGCACACCAACATATTCGAGCCCCGTCTCATGATAATAAAAGAAAGTGCTCCTGTGGGTTCAATTTATTTCCACCATTCAATTTATAAAATCAAATCAGTATGCTTTTTGAATTTGGGACCTGTGAATCAAGAGATAGATCTGTGTGCTTGTACAAAACATGGATCTATGAGTACTGTGGCAAGTTCAAACAAGTCTTTGAATAAAAAGATGGGGGCAAGACTGTTTGAGAACTCGGCATTCCTGAACAAGACTGTTGGAGCTGTGAAGAATGTCAGTAACACCATCAAGACGACCACACAGCAAGCTGCCACTCAGGTAAGATCAAATCTGGATTATTATATAACATAGATAATCTTATATGTCTAACTTATCTGATGTTAACTGATCTCAATTATATATGAAATTTTTATTTTGTGTACCCACACCCTGCCTTCCAATGAAATGAAATGAAATTTATTTATTTGCTAGAATATAGGTACACATATTAACCTTTCAATCGTGAGAATTACAGACACAATAGAAAGACAATGGGTGCGCGAACGCCGGCGTTCGCTTGGGGTTTAATGAATTAACCTTTCAATCGTGGAAATTATAGATACAATAGAAAGACAATAGGTGCGCGAACACCGGCGTTTGCTTGGGGTTTAATGAATTAACATGTTAAAATATTTTTTTAGACTCACTATATTCAACTTTCAGTTGTGCAAATATTTTTAGAACATGATAAATGATAAATGATATTTATTTTGTAAATAGGTTTAAAAAACACTTTTACACGTCAATTTTTTTTTTTTCGTCATTTTATTCTAGATGAGGCCGGTGTTTCCTATCTGACTACCCTGAGAAGAAACACCGAAACAAACTCAGGGGTCAAGGTCTCTTTTAAAGTCCATACAGTAAATATGTAATGGTCAAATCACATGAGAACCATGCAGATTTGTCTGAGATGGTCTTTTGAAGAAAGAACCATACAGATTTGAGTGGACCTGTCCAATCAGTGTAAGCATTTGTCAGTATTCGAAAAGCTCAACTTAGGACTACTAAGGAGCTCTACGACTTGACGAACAATACCAAAGAAAGGACATTTGGGTAGGCCGCAGAAAACACTCAAATTGCCAGACATACGTTAAAATTACTGAAAAGAAAAGAAAAAGCAATCAACATAGTCCTCACATTTACAATAATATAAGCAAATTGATAATTTACAAAATATTTAGAAAAGTAAATATTTATGTCAAAGAAAAAAAAAAAAAAACTTTAAGTACTTAAAATGTATACATGTCATTTTGTAAAATAAAAATAATTTCCAATGTCAAATTGTAAAAAAACAAATAAAATAAAAAGAAAAAGCACATTTGAAAATAAAAATTATTAAAAAATACAAAAGAAGAAAAATAAAAATGACAACAGTTGTAGTAGGTACTGGAGCAGGTCAATCCCAAGCCTTTTCGTCCTGAATATAGTCTTTTACAGTGTAAAAAGCCTTTTGACAAAGTTTACGTTTTACAAATGATTTGAACTTATTAAGGCTTAGTTGTTGAATATGACTAGGAAGTTTATTATAGAAGTGTATACATTGGCATCTAAATGAGCCCCCTATTTTTTTGAGCCTGGTTGCAGGAACTACAAATTTATGTTTGTTTCTTGTATTAAAATTATGAATATCACTGTATTTTTTAAACATGTCTATATTTTTATGGGCATACATAATATTCTCGTAAATATACTGTGAAGGCACAGTCATTACATTTATTTCTTTAAATTTATCTCTGAGGGAGTATCTGGGACTTAATTTATAAATTGATCGAATAGCCCTTTTCTGTAAAACGAAAATTGTCTGTATATCGGCGGCATTTCCCCATAATAGAATACCGTACGACATGACACTATGAAAATAGCTAAAGTAAACTAAACGGGCTGTCTCTAAATCAGTTAAATTTCGAATTTGTCTTACAGCATATGCTGCTGAACTAAGTTTTTTCGACAATTTGTCTATATGTGGGCCCCACTGAAGCTTAGCGTCTAGAGTAATGCCCAAGAACACTGTAGTATCTTCAGGACTCAACTCTTTACCTTTTATTAGCACACTGGTTTCTACTTGCCTCACATGAGGCATGGTAAACTTAATACATTTGGTTTTTTTTTCATTAAGTAGCAGGTTATTTACATTAAACCAGTGTACTATTTTTGAAAGAGCTATATTTATATCGTCAGTAACCTGCTGCTGACGTTTAAGTTTAAACAAAAGTGAAGTGTCGTCTGCAAACAACACTATATTATGATTGTCTTCTATGAGGTAAGGTAAGTCGTTTATGTAAATTAGAAACAAAAATGGACCAAGAATTGAGCCCTGGGGGACACCCATTTTTACAACAGATCCGGGAGATTTCTTTCCGTTTACGTCAACTCTCTGAATCCTTTCACTCAGATATGATGTAAGAAGATCCAGGGAGGAGTTCCGGATCCCGTAATGGTGTAGTTTCCTGATTAATGTTTCATGGGGAACGCAATCGAAGGCCTTGGACAAATCGCAAAAAATGCCCAAGGCATCGCATTTATCTTCCCATGCATTATAAATATGTCCTAAAAGTTCAACACCAGCATCGGTTGTCGAACGACCCCTTGTAAAACCGAACTGTTTGGTATGCAACAATTTATGTCTATTAAAAAATCTCTGTAATTGCTGTAGAATGAGCTTTTCAAATATTTTACTAAAGGTCGGTAGTACTGAAATAGGTCTGTAATTTGTGGGGTCCGATGTACTACCGGTTTTGAACAATGGTATTATTTTACTATTTTTCATTAAGTCAGGAAACTCCCCGCGATCGATACAATTATTAAAAATAAAAGCTAAAGAAGGAGCTACAATGTGGATTATAGACTTAACAACGTCCACAGAATTACCCCATAAATCTGCAGTCTTTTTTACATTTAAAGAGTTGAAGGTCTTAATAATATCTACATAAGATACATGTTCGAAATTAAAATCAGAATCACAAACTTTAACATTTTTTTTAAGCAGAGACTCTGCTGCAGCGGGTGATGAATTCAGAGATTTTGTTGTTGATATGGGGATCTCTGAGAAGAAGTTTTCAAAAGCTGCGGCTACCTGTGAGTCCGATGTGATCACATTGTCGTCAATTACCAGGTTAAAGTCACTACATGGTTTTGTAGACCTACCAGTTTCACTATTTATAATATTCCAAGTCGTTTTAATTATATTATTACTGTTTTTAATCTTGGAACTCAAACAACGCGATTTTGCTTCAGAGCAAACTTTTTTAAACAATTTTGAATAATTCCGCACATATAAACTAAATTCAGCAGTGTTAACGAGAATTCTTTCATCATACAATTCGTAAAGCCGATTTCTACTTTTATGAATACCACTAGTAGCCCATTCACTGAACGACACATTACTATTAACTGAAATATTCTTAGGTATAAATGTAGAATTAAATTGATTACAGTACATGTTAAAGAAACCCTCATATTGGTGATTGACATCATCAAATTTAGACAAGTTTGGTAAATTATTAGTGAGTTTAGTTTTAAAAGTTTCTAAACGACTTGCCGTTTTAGGGTTAACAGTGATATTTTTTTTAGTCACTATGATGTTTTTGTTATGAAAAGTAATTAATTGCCCACAATGATCAGAATCCAATAAATTTATAATTTCTTTGTGACTTGGTACAACATCTGTATATATATTATCTATACATGTAGCACTAGTAGGAGTTATTCTTGTGGGCTCCAAAAATAAATTAACAAGATTGTATGACCGAAATAGACTTAAAATTTTACTACATAAACCTGAGTTTTCTAATAAATTAACATTAAAATCACCACAAGTAATTATGTACTTATTTGAATTACAAATCTTGTGGAACACTTCATCCATTACTTTTTCAAAGCAGTCATACAATCCAGAAGGGGGTTTGTACACACTTAATATAATAAATTGCTCCAATTCAATACAGGCTATTTCAACTGACCGCTCAACAGATAGGCTCACAATATCTTTGCGTTCTTTAAATTTAAGTTGGTTACTTACTATGATTAATGAGCCACCCCGTATGGCATCAACTCTACTGAATGAACTACCAACCTGGTGATTACTAAAGTTAAACATGAACTGGTGACTCTTAAGCCAATGTTCTGTTAAGCAAAGAATATCAATATTGTTGCAATTGAGGAATAATTCTACTTCTAAATCCTTGTTCATAAACCCTTGAATATTTTGATGCACCAGGTTGATACTATTTAATGATGTTAAAACTTTATTGGAAACATTTTTATTCATCGGTACATCCATGCTAGAGATTGTCTCTGTTGTCTTAATTTCTAATTTAAATTATTAACTATGTCAACATTTGATGCCAAGTTATTGGCAAAGTCATTTGAAATGTTGCATTGCTCAATAGGAGCAATTTGTTTAGCCAAGTTCTTGGCTGTAATAAAAAAATAATATGATAGCGAGACAGCTATCTGTCTTCGACAAAATTTTGAAAGATAGTATCTATCTACAAGATATCTATCTTTTGTCAAATAAAAATGAGTGCCAACATAATTGTTGGTGTCAATTAAGTGAAACAAGCTATTATTAATAGTCAAATTGTGCAATGTTACATTAATCTTATATCTAATTAGATTTTCCTCCTGTGGCAAACTATGACTGTATGGGAATGTGAACATAACAATTTTTCTTAGCCTGAGGTTACTTAAAGTCCTATAATATTGGAGTAATTCTCCTTTGTTCACATAACCCCTATTACCAACAAAAATCAAAAGTATAGTATCCTGATTGAAGTTAGATTTTATAATTTTTTTCATTATGTCAAGTAATGAACAGCCAGGCATACAGTTGTTTATTATTGAGTGTCCCGGATATTCATTTGTCAAAAGGTGACCTAATTCTTTTCCAATCTCATCACAAAATATTACTATATCTTTATTTACACTCTGTTGTGAAAAACAATTGGTAATTGCAACGGGCAAACTGACACTAGACTGGGGTAAGGTGGAATCGCATATTGTCAATGAATGCTCTGGCACAGAATCAGTAGATGGTAATTGACAATGCTCACAATTCGTTTTTTGTGAGCTCACCAGTTCATTCATTGCCAATACATATTCCCTCATTTGATTTTCAGAGGCAGTATATTTTATGGTCATTGAACTTAGCTTGTCTTGAAGACGGCTTAACTCATTTTGCAAGTCTTGAGTGTCAGTTTGGTATTTCCTAGTACTTTTTTCCAAGTTAGAAGAGTACATATCTAATTGTTTCAGTAGATGTAATCTTTCCCTATTTAGTTTGACATTTTTGATGAAGAACTTTTGTCTTTTGACCATTTTCTTGGTTTTTACAATATATTTGTTGATTTTAATATATTTTTTCAATTTATTTTTACTAGTAACTACCCTCATTCTTTTGCATGATTTAGAATCATCATCACTAGTCAAATCTATGGTATAGGAGGGGATAATATGTGAAACCATTGATGGGGCAATAGGCACCAACTCGCTAAATAGACTTTGATTCAACGAGGCAGTGATGTTATGATTAGTTGTCTCTAGTTGGGATATTTGAGATTTTGCCTCTTGCAGTTGTTGTTGCAATAAATATTTGTGACTCAGAGCATGTTCATACTCTGTGCTACATTGGCTGAACCCGTCCACAACAAGCTGGAGCCTATCCCGGTCTTCTACAATCTCAGTGAATTGAATATATAACTGAGACATTTCATTTTTTAACTTTCTATTACTCTCATGAGCTTCAAAGAGGACCTTTTCACTGTCATCTATTTCCTTATTCAGCTGGTCACAGTACTCTTTTGATGCCCTTAGTTCGCTCAAAGCCAGACTGAGTTTGGCCTCCTCCTGACGAGCATAGGCGCTACGAGTCGTAGGCATGATTACAAGGAATCGAAAAGAAAACAGAATAGACTAGAAAGGTTGTGATAGAAGTTAAAAAGATAGATGAAAGAAAATAAACTTTAGAAAACTAAGTTCTGTCACCAACCAACTAAGGTTATGTTTACGTTTCAACTGTCATTCCACAATATGCAGTCGATTATAAGAATAAAGTTGTAAGTATAATTATTGATCGCAAACTATATAATAGCAAATCAAAATGTAGTATTTTACCTGTTAACAAGATGACAATGCAAAAATCACTCGTACCGGTAACCTCTAACTGTCACAAAGTTTGATCGAAATTATGCAATTATTTACACTTTATTGAACGGTTTTAACACGAAATACACTTAAATACCCTATTAACTTGTTGAGTAATTGGAAATAGGCTTTAAAAACATAGAAAATTAATATTTAAAATTAAAATTACAAGGACTAATTCAAATCAGCTGTTAGCTGTAGTCATATGTTATATGTAGACATGCATAACAATATAATAATGTCATGAAATTTTATCACTGAATTAGTCACTAGGCAAACATGATAAAACAATATAATAACAATTTTACAATTATTGTAAAATAGAATAAAAATAAAATTTGTGCAGAATTTATTGGTTAGAAAGTTTATAAATAATGTCTAACATGACTGTTGTTGTTAAAAAGGGCACATTTTTTTTTTAATGATTAAAATACATATTCAAAATCAGAAAAAAATCTGTTTTGCTTTCCAAATTCCATGTCCATTTATTAATGTTTTTCTATATTGTACAACCTGTATACTAGATCCTTGAGACCTAGCGTTAAAAAAAATGAAAAAAAAATTCACACATTAACAGTCTAAAATGAAGTCATTGGTGTAATAAATTAAATACATTATTGTGTCATAATACTTAGGGAAAGGTTAACAATTATACTGATTCCCTACATAACCATATTTAGTAAAAACAATAATGGCTGTGTAAGCTATACAGCTATAGGGTGATATTAATATTGTGCGGTTTTAATCACGCATGCGGGATTACCCTGCACGCGTAACTTGCACATGCACATGGGACACTCTCAGTAATAAAATTATTATCATCTTTCGGTCCTTGTCTACTACTTGTGGTTCGGGCAACGGGGCAACACATTCATCTTGTCCATTCTATTCTGTTAACCGTGATAGCTTGGCATGGACTCCTTGTTCTTTCATATCACTTCAAACACATTCCATCTATCCAAATATTGATGGTTGGACTCATGGACTATTTGTAATAACTCTTTTATTACTTATTTATGTAACACAGTAATATACAGTTATTATTTGTTGGAAGGCCTCCTACTAGGTAGACCGAAGACCTGGTGAAGGTTGCGGGACGCCCAACATCGTTCATTGTGGCGACACTTGGGGGAGGCCTATGTCCAACAGTGGACATCTATCGGCTGAAATGATGAGTTAATATTCCATTTTGAAATAGTAGATTCTGCCAATCGAAGTATTGTATCTTCTATTCCAGGACACGGTGTCCTCATGGCCCATATTTCATCTATCATCGAGCCATCTAAGTGTGAACATACACAACAACAGCAACACACATAAATACAATGTTTTTGCCTTTAGCTTATGGTGCCATTTAAAATTATAAACCAGTATGAGTCGCGGGCTTGCGGACGGCAAGCAATGGGTAGCTCGCTGTCCGACTGTCCGGTAACTGTCCGGACCGAGCCCAAGTCTCCGACGGCGCGTACCGTTCCCGCGCACCTCAAGGAGTTGTCAGCAACAGCAGGGGCCCAGCCGGGTCGAAGCCTACTGGGGCCAGGGTTAGCTCCGAAAGGTTGAGCTACCTTTCGGAGCTAGCCCAGGTACGAAAGGTAAGAAGGAACGGGGTGGGTTTTTTTGTCAGTAAGAGTCTGACACTATATCCCGCTCCGACCAAGGGCGGGGGATGCCATTTGGATCATTTTACTCACCAAAAAAACCAATATGAGTCCAACAAATTGATTAAACAATTAAAATAATTAGAAATTACAGGCAAATAAATACCTGTAATGTAGGTAAATGTTATTGTTTGTGTGACACTTCAGGAAAATTTGCATTAATAAATAAATCAGTTATAATAATCAGAGATGTAACGTAGTTGCCATTCTAGGAAAGGAAAAGGTCGGAACTCACGTTTGTTTTTACAAGTTCGGTTCCGATAAATTTAAATCGGAACTTTTATCGAAAGTACATAAAAGTTTATACTTACCGCGCGGGGGACCCTAGAAGTATTTCGGCGGACACGTACTTCTAATGCTGCCCATACACCATCCTACCTATCGTCTAATCGGTTTGACGCTATAGTGCGTTGGGGTAAGATCGGCATTGGGGTAAGACCGTATAAATATAAATTATACCACTTATCTAGCTTTATTTTTAATGCTAGTCATATTGCGTGCCGCGTCATTATGTTCCACCTTGCCCAGCAATGTAACTGGCATTAAAAATAAAGCTAAATAAGTGGTATATTGATTTATACGTTCTTACCCCAATGCCGATCTTCCCCTAACCCACCTCACAGGATTGATCAAACCTGTAGCTTCAAACCGATTGGACGATAGGTAGGATCATAGATATAAGAAATATTTCTATGGGTAGGATGGTGTATGGCCGGCATAAAAAGACTCAGTTGGCATTTACCTTGTATATCTCAACTCTATTTTGCTCTTCATTTTATTAATCCGAGTTTTTGACATCTGGGCTATCACGCTACGACCAATAGGAGCAGAGCAGACAACCAAAGACGCGGATGAAACCTCAGGGCACGGCTAGTTGTAATTTACGTTCATAACATATACTTCAAAAAACCGGCCAAGTGCGAGTCAGACTCGCACATGAAGGGTTCCGTACCGTCCCTAACAAAAAACGGCAAGAAAATCACGTTTTTTGTATGGGAGCCCCCTTAAATATTTATTTTATTCTGTTTTTAGTACTTATTTGTGGTTATAGCGGTAACAGTAATACATCATCTGTGAAAATTTCAATTGTCTAACAATCGCGGATCATGAGATTCAGCCTACGGCGCGCGCTGTTCCCGCGCGCCTCAAGGAGTTGTCAGCAACAGCAGGGACCCAGCCGGGTCGAAGCCTACTGGGGGGTACCGGCGGGCATTCTGAACGCCTGCCAGAGGGTCATGGCAATTCGGATGGTGCGGGGATACCGCACGATTTCCTGCGAAGCGGCGAGCCTTCTGGCTGGCCTACCACCGTGGGATCTGGAGGCAACAGTCCTTGCACACATGCACGACATGCGCGTGGAGATGCAACGCCGGGGTGAAAGTCCTCTGCCGCGACAGGTCACGGCATGGCGGACAGAGCTCCGGCGGGATCTCATGGTGGAATGGCGTCAGCGACTATCGCAACCCCATCATGGGCACGCCACAATTATGGCGATAAGTCCCCTCTTTGAGGCGTGGCTGGAAAGACCTCACGGCGTCCTTACCTTCCGCATGACACAGGTCCTCACCGGAAATGGCAAGTTCGGGAGGTTCCTGTTCCGAATTAAAGCGGAAGTGACGCCCGGGTGTCGCCACTGTGCGGAACGCCCGGAGGACACGGTGGAGCACACAATCGCGGTGTGCCCTGCTTGGGCGGAGCATCGCCGTGCCCTCGTGGGGGTGATCGGCGGCGGAGACCTCTCGCGCCGGGCCTTGGTCGAGGCCATGGTCCGGAGCGAGGAGGAGTGGCAGGCGGTCGCCGACTTCTGCGAAGCAGTAATGCTCGCTAAGGAGGAGGCCGACCGCATCAGGCAACGGCGCTCTCGCCGCCGCCGCCGGGATTCCGATCCCGATTTCCAGCCACCGTAGGCGCGGGCTTGCGGACAGTGAGCAATGGGTAGCTCGCTGTCCGGCCGTCCGGTAACCGTCCGGACCAAGCCCAAGTCGTCGACGGCGCGCGCTGTTCCCGCGCGCCTCAAGGAGTTGTCAGCAACAGCAGGGGCCCGGCCGGGTCGAAGCCTACTGGGGCCAGGGTTATCCGAAAGGGCGCTCGAGCCCCGGTATGAAGACTAGAAGGAACGGGGTGGGTGTTTTAGTCAGTAAGAGTCTGACACTATCTCCCGCTCCGCCCAAGGGCGGGGGATGTCAATGCATGATTTTTCCCCACCATAAAAAAAAAAAAAGATTCAGCCTGGTGACAAACAGACAGACGGAATGACAACCGCGTCTTAGTATTAGGGTCCCGTTTTACCCTTTTGGTACGGAACCCTAAAAAACAGCAGTATTGTTCAGTCATACTCATTACACAAGTCAACATACGCCTAATATAGTTACACAATTTTTTCAGCGGCTTGTTTACTTGCCAATTTCAATTGCCTTGAACAAAAACATCAACAGAACACCTCCATGAAACGTGACTATGCACTTCTGCATTCTTCTCTTGTCATCAACGGGCACTAGCCATTATTTGGCGTTAGTCCAGCCTTTAAAAACAGTCAAAGTTTTTATTATTTACTAGGAGATACCCAGAGGCGTAGCGTGGACTAAATTAAGACGTCGGCGAAGGCACATGAGCGAGGCCTTTTTTCATAATTTCGAAAACGAGACAGCGACTTTAGCGTCTGTAGCAACCCAGTGTTTGACCATCGTCGCCATCAGGTGAAATAGTGGTCAAACGCGAACCTATCAATTATAAAAAAAACCCTCCTTCTTAAAGAGCCCTCGCCTGTGTGAGGCTCCTTTGGTTGACCATGAGCGAGGACCCACTTCGCCCATGCCTATCTAAGCTTCTGCAGATACCTGCGTGTGTTACTAAAAATTTTCTTCTTTGTCCAACCCTCTTCCCAGTATAGCTGAGGCGGGTCTCCGTGTTCGTTTCCGCAAGAGAGCTCTGTTCTGTCTTGTCTGTGGACTCAGACTTGTTTGCTGGATTGTTTATGCATATTTGAACACCAGGTGGCGGGTGATCGTCCTCTTCCTCTTCCTCGTAGTCGGTCAGGGCTTAGTTACCTAAGAACTTTTTATTAACTGGGTGTTCGTCATTTTGTCTAAGCATATGACTGTACCATCGCATGCGGCTTTCTTTCAAATTTTCGCCAATCGGTTCCATCTTAAATTACTGCACTAAACTGATGTTGTTGTTAGCCTATTATGTACCACTGCTGGGCAAGGGCCTCTCTGTTCCATTTCCACACACGTCTCATCAGCCATTGCGGGCCAGTCCCTTGTCCGCTAAAAGAAAAAAATATTTTATAATGGTCTGTCTATCGTTGAGTAAAATCTCGCATCTCCTCATACTGAGTAATGAAGGCCTGATGGCAGTCAACCTGATAATCGAGTACTATAGAACTGAGACAAGCATTACTTAGCCTTTGAAACCTTTTTTATAACAATATAATCAAATCAATAACATGAGAACTCAAGTAACTAACTCTAATATAATAATTTAGTTCAAATGTATTCATAGCGTAATAAGTTAATTGCAATTTCTTAAATCCCGGGATTTAATCGAGATGTCTATGATTCCGGGATTTTAGAGGAGGGAGGTATTATCAACTCTTTGTTAGGTACTTACTTCCTCCAACTTTATATAGGGTGACTGGCAATTAGTGTACGATACTTAAACACGTGATTGTGCTCATGATAACAAACAATTTTTATTATGGGAGCAAAGCCGAAATCGCGAAAAAATATCAGCTGTTCAGTACATTAGGCAAACATAAATGTACTGAACAGCTGATTTTTTTTCGTGATTTCAGGATTGTTCCCCTAGTTAAAGTTGTTGGTTATCATGAGCACAATCACGTGTTTAAGTATCGTACACTAATTACCAGTCACATTATATACATTTTTTTTGTGCATATACTCTGCCTCTTCCGATCTCTGACGAGGACTGATGGACTGCACTGGATGTAGTTTTTAATATTTCTAGATATTATGTTCTACATTTGATTTGAAGTGTCCTAATAAGTCCTACGATTTTTATTTAATACCAGTACTACAGGTAGCCCATCAATTAAAAAATGAACCATTAAAATCGGTTAACATTTGACGAATATATCGCTGAACAAGATACAAAAAAGAATCATATGAAATAAGGACCTCCGCTTTTTCTGGAAGTCTGTTAAATATTGTTTCACTTTTTTTACGTTTCTCTAAATATGTCAATGTGTTTTAGAAGGATGCCTTTTAAAATTGACAATTTATTAACATAATAATATATTAAAACAATCAATCTATGATAGATGTTGCCGGGAAAAAGCTGTCGCTATTTCGAACCACAACCGAATACTGCCGACCAATCAGTGAAACCGGTATGATTGTTTTGTTTCACTATATTTTTGAAATCAGAATTTGAGATAATTATCAAATGAAAAAAAGAAGTCTATGTCTGACTGAGCAAAGTTCAAATACCATTGTCATCCACCTATTTTTGGTCATTTAAAAATGAGCATAGAGTGGTGATGGGTTTAAATTGTCTCGAATTTTTATTTCAAGTATGGCACTCTTAGTTCCTGGTACATCGTAGGTATGTCATTTGCATCAGACATAAATCGATTAAAAGAGCTATAGTAGAATGACGCATCCTTGTTTCCATAGTAGGTAGTGTATGTAGGTACCGTCTTTTTTACTTGTTTAAAACCATATGTATTTTTGCCTATTTTTTTTATTGTAAAAGATACATAGATTCGACCAAATGAGTAGTAAACGTTGAATTTAGTTGTAGGAAAAGTATTTTTATAACAAAATTTATCTTAAAAACAGGTATTACGAGTAGAAAATAAAAATCTGTCATTGTTTGATTGTACTCCTAGCAAACTTTAGCCTATTTCTAAATAGGGAAATATTTAATTTAGGATCTCCATCAAAGGATGTTACCAACCAAACCCGGTTTAATTATTAAGTAGTTTCGCCTAGGCCGAACCCGTGATATTAGTCCAAAAGCGAGCGAAGAGGGCTCAGAATTTTAGGGCACCGTGACCCAGACAGGTTAGGTTACACCTCGGCTATATATAATAATATAACGTTTGAAAATTGGATTTGACTGGTAACATATTTGTTATATTACATACAAAGTTCAATACTGGTTGCAAAATTTAAAACATTGCATAGAATTAAGTATCTAGGTATTTTCTAAGTTGTGAGATCCAAACTTATTATATTTATACTAACCAAAAACTATTTTTTTCCTCTACAGGTAAAACAATCAGTAAAGAAACAGCGCGATCCAAAACTCGCTGAGCGTTTCGAGAAACGTCTCACAGATGAACTCCTCAAGATATTCGATGACTCCGAGAGTTTCTACTACTCACGCACCCTGGACTTGACGAACAGTCTCCAGAGGCAGTATGAGATCGAGAAGATTTTGGAGTCAGAAGCTGGGACTGGGAAACCGGTGGTGGACATCACGAAGTGGTGGAAGCACGTCGACGATCGCTTCTTCTGGAATAAGCATATGTTGAAGGATATTATTGCGCTTGGGGTAAGTCACCAGAGCTTTTTTTTGAGGTGGGAATTCATCAAATAACTTTTTTGAGAGCTAAAGCCGCGCACAGACATCGCGAGGCGTGTCTCGCGAATGGTTCGTCAACTTATAAGCACTCAGAACTTATAAGCACTATGTGTCGGTGTCCACTTTGAAAATAAACTACTCGTATTTTTCTCACTAAAAAACATTGATGCGTTATACACGAATCAAGAAGAATGCAATGGCGCCTGCCGGCTGAACACGCGGTATGTGCAGAGTATGTTATCACTACGTTCTAGTATAGTAGTGGGCCGCTCTCTTGTGGTGGGAAAAAAGGGAGGGATATTCTCGGTAAAGTTACTAAGGAAGGGTGATATTCTCGATTTCTACAGAATCATAGGACTGCTTCTTCATTGTCATTGCTTTGTTTTCGAAGACATATAATAACTATATAGTTGCCTTAATATTTGAGGAATTGCTCAGTAGACGAAACTGAACAACCTTCCATTAATTTTTTTTCCATGAAACAAAAGAAAAAATCGGCCTCGCCATACAAATTGTCCAATCAAGTTTATCATTTTGTATGGCGAGGCTGATTTTTCTTTTCGTTTCATGAAAAAAAATTTTGTGGAAGGTTGTTCAGTTTCGTCTACTGAGCAAGCCCTTAAAGTTTGTGGAGGTCTGTCCCTTACACCTTTTATACATATACTTTATTGCACATCAAGATTATACAAATAAAAACACACAATTGGCGGTCTTATCGCACTAGGCGATTTCTTAAATTATTAATTATATTTTCTCGCTCTGGGACATGGATCGGCGTGTGTGGCACACGTGTGAGGAGTGTACCTTAAGGGCTATAGTTCACCGTGACACCATGGTACCGCGACCTGTTGCGCCTTCATGGTGTCCCGGTGAAATATAGCCCTAAGCTACCAAACTAGACACCATACAGACACCAGGGTCGCCACACGACCAAGCTGGTCGCGCCACCAAATTGGTTGCACGACCAAATGTTATTATGTTAATATACATTTTTTTTGGTAAAACGTCTGTCTCGGTGAAATATAGCCCTAACTAGGGCTTTCATCCTGGGAGTCTCGGTCTCGAAAATAACGGGGTTGTCGACGAATTTTCCTTTTTTTCTAGACTCGAGATTCATACCTCCAGTCCCGGGAATAACGAGACTAGCGTAGATTTTTAAAAATCTACTAAACTAGATACTGCATGGTACGACGCAATACTTGACACGAGACCGTATTTAATTTTTGCATTCTAAAATTACATTTCCAGACCAACTCTTTAACAGAATCAAAGACAATAAGCTCTGTAAGCGAAGTATTTTTCTATATTTTTGCACAATCCTACTCAATTTTATTGAGAGGAAGTTGGGTCTTTTCGAACCCTCAATAATAACGAAATCACATTATCTTTATATGTATAATATGAAAAATTTAGTAAATCACTGATAGCTTTCGAGCAAATATAAGTCCTCCAAAACATAACGGGACAATGGTGTAGCTCACGGGTTTTTTTGTTTAAGTATCTCGCGTTTGACCACTATCTCACCGAATGATAAGCGTCGTAGTGGTTGACGATAAGGCACCCTTGCCTAAAAGTAACCTATTCTCCCTTGACTTAATTACCCCTAGGCTGTAGCTAGGTTTGACTGCAAAAGAAAACCTAGGTTAACCGTTGTTTACTAAAACCTCAAAAATAAAAGATTAACATCTTTTTTTAGGTGTGAAATCATTTATCGAGCCCTTGGACGTTGTGGGAGAGCGTTTCAGACTTTTACTGACTAAAACCCACTTCTGTTCCTTCTTTGTCTTCGTTCAACTCCAGTAGTCTTCGACCCTGCTGGGCCCTTACAGTTTTTTTCTTACGAAAGGTGCACTGGAAAAATGCAAAATGTAAATAAAAGAAAACTTTTTAATACAGTTGTTCAAAAAGTCCTCGATTGACAATATCAAATAGCTTACAATGCGTTACAAATAAGAATTATAGGATCGATTTTACGACATGTTGTAACGTCATAGCTGTCAAATCGAAGAAATCGCGTAGCGTGAGCAAAACAAGAAATAACAACTATTGATCTGATACGCAAAAAGTTTTCTTTGCAAACCGTACTTTTCAATCAACATTTGACAGATCGAGCTTTATAAATATTGATTTTCTTATTATTTTCTTGCGTTCCAAACGCATTGTAATTTTGAACGGATTACATTGTTTTTTTTTTTTTTATTTGTGATTTTGGAAAAAGTTTGATACATACTTAATAAGTACTTTTTAAAATACTTAAATGATAAAAAAAATCAGTCCAATTCAAGAGTATCGTGAAAGAAATAAATCGCAAATCGTAACTTATTGCTGTATTCAGACGAGGCTTTAGAGCCTCTTGAAAGTTCCCCTGTCGCTGCCATACACCTTTAAGAGGCGACAAGAGGTTTAAAGAGAAAGAATCCGTTGAAGAATCTAGGTACCTTGTTTATTTTTTAGGGTTCCGTACCCCAAAAGTAAAAAACGGAACCCTTATTGGATCACTTTGTTGTCCGTCCGTCCGTCCATCTCTCTGGCTGTCTGTCTGTCAAGACCCTTTATCTCGTGAACGCGTGGAGGTATCGAGTTGAAATTTAAACCATATACTTAGGTATGCGGTCCCTTCAAGCTGTGATAAAATAAAACTTCTAAGTTAACTAATAAAAAAGATACGGCCGTTTATGTCGCAAAAAAATGTATATTTTAATACTCTCAAAGATCGAAATTCATAGGGTACTTCCCGTTGACCCAGAATCCTGAAATTTGGCACAAAGCAAGGTTTTATAGCACAGGTATAGGAATAAATCTGAAAACAGTAAATTTGTTGTTACCTAACGTCACAAAAAATAAAATAAAAAATTGCAATTCGGAAAAATCTTCGAGACTCCATTCGGGAATTGTAGTTTGCACGGAACTCTCAGTGCGCGAATCCGACTCGCACTTGTCCAGTTTTTTATTTATTAATTATATATTTTATTTCTCTTTTTTGTTCTTGATATGATGTGTTTAGATGAAATGAACATAGCATAAAAACAAGAACATTATTTTCTTGAGATTCTTAACATTTTAGTGTTTATGGATAGACTTACAAATGATCTGTTTTTACCCGACTATGCCAGAAGGATGAGCTTTTCGAGTGTATGTAAATCGTTTTGGTACGCCCTATGCCCTACTGCCTAAAAGGCTGGTTGTATTTTAGCTTGAGAGAAGGCGTTGGATTTATTTATTTATTTTATTTATTAGGGAAAACAAACAAGAACACATTGGGAACTCCACATATAAACATGCATGAGATATTTGATTTGACAAGCGCTGTAATTTTCGTCTTACTTGTGAGAGTGACACCGAGTACATCAAAATTAAAATGGCGAATGCCAAATTGTATGTTTTCAAATATTAGTTAGTGACCTAGTCGTCAGACTTTTACTGACTAAAACCCACCCCTTTACGGTTCAGGGCCGCAGGAAATCTTTCGCACAATTCCGCATAATTTGCATAGCTGAGGTAATTCGTCTTACTTGAAATGTGTAGGCGGCAAATTGCTGATCCTCCTCGGAGACATTTTAGGCCTCGAGAGTCGCAGGAAGATTTTCAGCGACGAACAACAGGTAACTCGCCGTCTGGTCATCCGATAAGAACCAAACCTGGACAGCGAATTTTTCGAAGGAGTTCCCGAAACTCTCACAAAAAGTGCAACTGAGGGAACACTGTTATTTGATGATTACCCGCATAAAAAATTAGCAAATTAAATAACAAGTCCTTGTAAAATAAATATCACTTCCATGATAAATAACTCAGCTTCTTGAACTGCATTAGACCGACGCACACGTGTAACACGCCGAACGACGACGTCGCGTGGCGTGGATCAAGTGTAGCTCTACAAGTCTAGTTTCCATATAAAATGTATGGAGACCGACGCGCCCAAATCGGCGTACGTGGACTATAAATACCGGCACGGATCTTGAGCGCTGGCTTCAAGTTGCGCAGAAGTCAAATATTCGGTCTCTTTAGTGGTGCGAAGTGAGACGCGGGGGCGGGTAGTGACAGTGATTGGCTCGCCGCGGCATCATGTCATAGACATCACTCGTGTTTCGTTCCCTGCGCTTGCTGCATGTATCTAATAACGACGACGATTGGCTCGCCAATGTATGGAATGCGCAAAGCGTGTGCGAAGTGTAGTTCTACTTTAAAAACAAGGCACGTCACAGCTATTTTTTTTTTTATATTTTCATTAAATCTTCATTTTAACATTCCTACTTTTTCACAGAGCCCATGCTGCGACCAATGGGTGCTCCCCATCATCCAAGGCTACGTCCACCTATCTCAGATAGCGGTGGAGCCCGCAGACGCCAACCCTCTGAATACGGAGTCGCTAAGCAATGCGAACTCCTGCGATGAAACCTTCACGCTGGGTCTTATATCGAGGAGGTCGAGATACCAGGCGGGGACGAGGTGAGTGAATTTTGTTGAAGGTTGCTATGAAATATTATGTTTTTATTTATGTGTCCAACACATATTTACTGTTGATGCTCAATTTTTTACTTTCTTTTTGCGACGCAATTGTGTTATTCTATATTCATTTGGTTTTCAAATCAGGATTATATTTTCATTCATCCACCATACAATGATTCAGTGATAAATTCACAGAACTGTTATCAAATAGTTATCAGGCTGTCAACACTGTAGCACAAAATCAACAACGTTCAGCGTACTCCAGATAAAAATAAATGGATTCTACACGATAAAGTACTATTAGTTCGTAATATTAGTTAGTATCTTTTTTTATGGTGGGAAAAAGTACCACGTACCATGGCCTCAACCAAGGCCCAGCGCGAGAGGTCTCCGCCGCCGATTCCACGAGGGCATGGCGATGCTCCGCCCAAGCAGGGCACACCTCGACTGTGTGCTCCACCGTGTCCTCCGGGCATTCCACACAGTGGCGACACCCGGGCGTCACTTCTGCACGAATCCGGTGCAGGAACCTCCCGAATGAACCATGTCCGGTGAGGACATGCGTCATACGGAAGGTCAGGACGCCGTGAGGTCTTTCCAGCCACGCCTCAAAGAGGGGACTTATCGCCATGATTGTGGCGTGCCCAAATATTAGTTAGTAGCTGGCCTTCATGTTTGATTAATTTAAAAATAGAAAATACTTTTTTTTTCTTATTTTTGAAGTGGCAAATCGTCTAATGACTTCTCGCTCTAGAGTGGAGGGGGAGGGCGTGTCATTCTTTTGAATTTCAAATAGACCAATTTATGAATTATCAAAATGTCGGTCAGTCAAAAAAGTGGAGCTAAATTGCACGTTCCTAAAGGTAGCCATTGACGATACGTCTGTTTGGAATGCTTCTAAGTGGAACACTTCCTTATGGAGGTACTTCAGTTTGAAGGCACATTGACATACTACCATTTGGACGTCCGCGCCGAAACTTCGAAGATTAGAATTAACACAATAGAGTTTCTAATTGTGGCAACAGCAATATGTATTTTGATAAAAAGACAGAAAAGACGCAAGAGAAAATGTATGAAAGACTGCATTGCTCTTTTCCCCGTCGTGATAATCAGGGTGTTTCACTTGCCATAAAAATGAGTGCGATAGTTATATTTTTCAATTACTTCTAATACAAAGTCACGCGCAGACGTAGATATAATTATAAATAAAACTATCCTGGTTTCATAGGCTCAGACCTTTCTAGCATTCCAGCGCATGTACCCTCCGTCAACATAGAACATAAACTGAGACAAAAATCACAAAATAATGGCCGGGGTTTTGCCCATTCACAGACGATTCGAACGGCTTCCAAATTACGTGGCGCATGTTTTTGACATTGACAGTCGGCCGCGGATGACGTCCATTTGGATTGGATGGAATGATGGAATACGTTTGGAAATCCATCGCTGGAAGATGTCCATTTGATTGGCATACGTTTATCACATTCACGAGACGATTTTGGAAGATGTCCACTCCATTTGGATTGATGGACGTATCGTCAATGGCTACCTTTAAGCGTAGATCTCTATGGAGAAGAACGTGCAAGAAACTTCATGGACAATCTTTTCAATCATATTAAGAGAATGTTCGGCACTTCTAATCTAATGCATAGTACATATATTTTATTGATGACTTTTCTCCCAGGTACAACCGTCGAGGCATCGAGGCGGGTGGGAAGGTTGCTAACTACGTGGAAACTGAACAGATCGTCTCCATCATATGCTCAGATAGCATACACCGAGCTTCGTTTGTTCAGGTAAGTCAATAGCAAGAAACTCTTAACTGAATGGATTGACTGGCTGAGCCATTCAAATAAGTTTTACGAGGCAACCATAAATTATGTCACACGAATTTCACGATTTTTTGACGTCCGTCACCTTCCCATCCCCGATCATACTGTGAGTTACCCTTTGCAATTTTATATCTTAAAAAGCCTTATCCCACCCAGACAGTATGCAGTAGCATAAATCGGTCCGTGTTAATCAGAAACAGTGATTTTAAGTATTTTTTACACTTGCATAATTGGCATTTATGTATTGAGCCAAAACCGATTTATGACATCAGAAGCTGAAATTCTGAATTATTTTCTTCTTAGAAGTAAGGTCTATTTTTGACTAGACCTTAAAACCTATGATAAACAAACTTTAAAATCAAATAGAATCATAATTGTTTTATTTTGCTCAGCATAAAAAATTTCTTTTAGAGCCGCCAGGAACATAAAATTTGGAGCGCATAGGAATAATCCCTATAAATGATTAAATGCAACACAGTCGCACTTTGCTGTCCCTCTCCCCTCTCCTTAAAAACATAATTTATAGATGGACCCTTTGGAGAAGCGATGGACAATTCCGAGATGTTTTACTAATCGAAAGAATCGCAGTAGAGATGTGCCGTTGCCGGCAATATTGCCGTGAAGTGGGAATATTGCCCGAAGTATGAATATTGGTGGCAATATTGCCAGCACTGCACTGCACTGCAGCACTCTAAATCGGAGTCGTTAAAAAAACTATCGAGTCAAACATTGACTCGACGTTCTACAAAATAATCGAGATGTTTCGAGTCAACGGAATCGACCGCTAATTTTCGATTGTACGAATCAGTCACTCTCACTCACCGAGTCGCACTCGATCACCAGGGTGAGGGGGTCAGTCGATTGCATGCATCGAGCCGAGGTGCATGTTAGTGCGCCAGTCGCAATAACAGACCGAGTCAGACTCGAGTAAGTCAAAACAATCGAGAACCATCAAGAAAATGAAAATGAAAGAGGTTAGAATGGCCTTGTGGGCGGGGCAGACATGCCTCAAAGTAGGACAATGCTCATAGTTCAACTACCAATCTAAAAACTTGCGATCTAAGTGTGCGTGGTCTGTTAGTTGCGTAATGCGCGTTCGTATTGGTTTATTGCCTGTAGTGGAGTCAAAGGGAAGAGAAGACGCTCCTTGTAGTACAAATCGGAAAGTATTTCCTTTGTATCTTTTCTGTGGTTCGAACTGTCGAATAAAACCGCTAGCCATCGCGCATCGCTACTTTGAAGGCGTGAAGAGTTCGTGGTTGAACATAACAGCCTCACGGCTCGACCTTCAAAGTTAAGCAACGCTTGCCGAGATCAGTTTGTAGATGGATGACCATCCATTACATACCGAGGCTCCTCCGTGTCTCCGTAAGATTTTTAAGCCCTTAGACCTGGTTGTCATTCATAGATCTTTGATATTGTTGTACTACATTGTGCATGGTACGTACCGGCACGAATCTTGAGCGCTCGGCGTCAGAGTAGGGATCGCTTTGAGCATTACATACATTGGCGAGCCAATCATCGTCGTTGTTAGATATGTACATGCAGCTAGCGCAGGGAACGAACCACGAGTGACGTCTATGACACGATGGTGCGGTGAGCCAATCACTGACACTCCCCGCCTCCGCGTCTCACTTCGTATCACTATAGAGACCTAATATTTTACTTCTGCGCAACTTGAAGCCAGCGCTCAAGATCCGTGCCGGTATCTGTACTCAATTGAACTTTACCGAGAGTTTACGGATGCAAATCAATTTATTTTATTTATAACACAGAATGTTAATGCAATTAGAAAAATAATATGTTCGTACACATTTACAATATATTTTTCCTTGTAGCTTACGTCTTTTTGCTATTTTAAAATAGCATACTGTGTATGATCTACAACTAAATGTGTTTCATTACACGTAATCAATTCTCATTATTCAAACCTATGAGTAATGTTAGTTTTTTTTCCACAATTTTCGTACTTCGCTATCTAGTTCAAACCTAAGCAGGACTTGTACTATGAGTACTAGACAACTGATAAATATACGGATATATTTCCAAATACATACATATTATAGATAAATTATGAGCACACCCAGACACAGAACTTATCACTGTGCTCATCACACAAACATTTGTCTTAGGTGGGTATCGAAACCACGACCTCCGGCATAGCAGTCAGGGCCACTAACCACTATAGACCAATAAGCCAGTCAAACTTAGTGTGGTATTAAATTAAAGCGCGAATTATTTTAGTACAACAAATGAATACATTTTAACCTAGTTGTGTGATACCGTTACTTCGAACGTTCACGTAATAGTGTCATGCACCGATGGGTTTTAGTAGCCATGATGGAGTATTCCGTATTTAACTGTATTCATATATTTTATACCTTTTCTGATGTTGCAAATTCACCGAGATTTAGCTTTCTACAGCGGGTTTTAAAAGGTTTCAGCAATAAAAGTTAAGAAGCAGCCGGCTTTCTGCGTGTCAATTCATGGCGAAATGTCTGCACTAATAAATTCCATGTTCCCACCTCCTGTACCGCATTTAATGCAAATAAATGACTTTGACTTTAAATCAATAAAAAATATTATAATGATTAATATAATGTTCTGAAGTGAAACCTACACTTAATTAACTTTTAATTACATACTTGCCTACTTTTTTTTTAGCCCAAATTGTCCCAATGCTGGGTAAAGGCCTCCCTCCACTCCTTCCAATGATCACGGTTCCTCGCTTTCTCATTCCAGTTCTTAAGGAAGCCATCCAGGTCGTCCCGCCATCTCCTTCGTGGTCTGCCGCGGCCCCACGTTGCTGTGTCCGGACACCAATCCTGCGTTTTACGCGCCCACAGCTCGTTAGACATGCAGACATGTCCTGCCCAGTCCCATTTAAGTTGGGCAGCCTTTGGAGCCACATCGACGATTTGCTTTTTGGAGCGCAGTGTTGTGTTTCGAAAACGATCTGTCAATTTAACACCTAGTATGCTGCGCTCCATTGCACGCTGGCAAACCTTGAGTTTGGACTTTTGGATGTTAGTCAAAGACCAAGTCTGTGCGCCATAAGTCAGAATGGGGAGAATAAACATGTCCATCAGCTTACGCTTCAGTGACATGGGCAAAGTGCCCTTAAATAGTTCCTTCACGGACTAGCAGCTCTTCCAGGCATTTTCTGTTCAGCGTGTTGCTTACATAAAATAAAAAAATATCATATCTAAATTTCGACTGCACTAATATTTTATTTACACTTTATGGCAACTAATAGAAAATGTAACCATAGATTTATATTTTAGACAGACAAGTAAAAGATGTTTGTAATCATAAATTTAAATAGCAAAAAGGGTCGTATGAACAATTAATGGTTTTTTTTTTAATAAATATGTTATGAGAACTTTAAGTAAAATAAAAAAATGAAGAGCAGTAGTGGCCCAGTAGTAACGACACTAACTTATGAGTTGTAGGTCGCGGGTTTAAACCCAGCCAGGCGCGTTACTTTGTGTAATTTATTTCATCACCACTGAAGCGGTCTCTCAAAACGGACTAGTCAGAAATTCGAAGACATGTGACATCCATCAATCCGCACTAGATCTACCTGTCTTTCCTATACAGGGTTACTTGTAAAACACTAGCAATCTCTTAGGTGCTAGTTAAAAACAACGAACGTTCTAAATATAACGAAGTCTATGCGAAGCAAGCGATAGTACAATAGCGGAGGGTAGCTGAACATAAACTTACTTATTTACGGGCGACCCTCACTAGTCGGTCAGTCGTATTGATGCGCTTGCGTCGCGCCATACGTGTTCTTGTAGCAAAATTCGGCAGTGCGGATCTTTACATGATGGTGTATCAATATTCTAATGTCGAGTACACGGAAATGGTGCGAAGCATTCGCACCATATCCGAGTCTCATTTTCAAGTCGGTTAGTCGCCTTGATGCGCTTGCGTGTTCTTGTGGCGAAATTCGGCAGTGCGGATGTAATTATCTTTACATGATAATGTATCATTATTTTAATGTCGATAAAACTAAAATGGTGCGAATGCTTGCTAGGTGTAATTACAATGTTTCGGAAGCCAATTAATGTTACGAAATATTTATAAAATTGTTTTTTTTTTATAATGGATAGGCTCGCGTTTGACCACTATCTCACTTGATGGTAAGCGATGATGTGAGGCCGACAATGAAACGTGCTTGCCTAGAAGCAGTCTATTCACTCTTGACTTAAAGACCCCTAGGTTATAGCTATCAGGAAACAGACTCCGGCAGGGAATTCCACTCCTTAGCTGTACGGCTGTACGCATAATGAGCGCGTTCCCAAAATGCTTTGTACGTGTGGGTGGAATGTTTCATCAGTTTTTAGTGTACATACTACTCACTGTTTTTCGACAGTCGAGATTGAGATTGTAAAATATGTGTTTCCTTACAGGTTCGTGGGTCGGTGCCTATCTTCTGGAGTCAACCGGAGTACAAGTTCAGGCCACCACCGCGTCTCGATCGAAGTAAGTTGCTCATTTCAAAAGTTGATGGCTAAATCTGAAACTATGAGGAGTCTGCAACATTGGATTTTTGGGAAATCATTATTACTAGCCAGAAATCGAAACTATAGATGTGAACAAAAACCACGGATTATAAAAAAAACATTGCTGTTTCATTAACGTGTTGAGTTGCTAGCCTGTCGGTTTTCTACCGGTTGCATTTCGGGGAGTGTGCGTCGGAATTGTATAACCTAATTTCGCCTAGCCCATTCCATCATCGGACTACCAGACGAACGGCGATGCGCCACCGGTACATGCTGGACATCCCACCCACACGCACAAAACGTTTTGGGAACACATTAATTGTGCGTGCAGCTAAGGAGTGGAATTCCTTGCCGGAGTCTGTTTCCTGATAGCTACAACCGGGGAATCTTTAAGTCGAGAGTGAATTAGTTTCTTCTAGGTAAGCGCGTTCCGTCGTCGACCGCATCGTCGCTTTCCATCAGGTGAGATAGCGGTCAAGCGCGAACCAATCAACAATAAAAAAAAAAGGTTTTCTTTTATCCTAAGTTAAGTCAACCAATAGTTAAAAATAATATGTTCAATAAGTTGTTAGTTTGACCAATGGACAAAAAAATAACTATTATTTATTTTTTTAATTGATATAATATAGTAACTAGTACTATCAATCAAGAAATTGTAGACATTCTGTAAGTTACTATATAAACTAGTTACGGTAAAAGACGGTCGCTATAATAATAATAATAATTTATTTCAACCAACACGGATCATACAACATCAAATGTTTTCTTACACACACATTGTTTGTATAGGGCGAACATTTCGGGAAAATTTTTGCAGTACAATTAATTTATTGTTATTATTTTATGACAGTTTAACTTCTTCTTTCATCAGCTGAAGACGAATCCCACGAGGCCTTTAAGAAGCATTTCGAAGAAGAACTGAAAACGTACAAGAACGTCTGTATAGTGAACTTGGTGGACCAACAGGGGAGGGAGCGCATCATATGGGAGGCGTACGGGGAGCATGTGCTCAAGTACAACAGCCCGGACGTTATATACGCGACTTTTGACTTCCATGAATATTGGTAAGTGGTTTTGCTGATACAGTTATTCATCATCATCCTCATTGTTTTAATAATAACTAGCTTTTGCCAGCGGCTTCGCTCCCGCTCTACCCGACTCCACCCTACTATACCTTACTCTACCCTCTTCTACCCTACTCTACCTTACTTTACCCTATTCTACCCTGCTCTACCCTACTATACCCTATTCTACCCTACTCTAACCTACTCTACCCTTCTCTACCTTACTCTACCCTAGACTACCCTAATTTTCATTTTTTTCCATAAGAACCTTCTCCTCACAATAACGAACACTACAAAAAAAGAATTAGCGAAACTGGTTCATATGTTCTCGAGATTTGCGCTTAGCAACACATTTAGCGCTTCATTTTTATATTATAGAAGATAATATTCCACAACTTTCACACAACGTCATCTAGTTTCAAACTAAGCAGAGCTTGTGTTATGAGTACTAGACAACTGATAAACATACTTATATATTTCTAAATACATCATAGTATAGATAAATTACACCCAGACCCAGAACAAATGATCGTGCTCATCACAAACATTTGTCCTGGGCAGAAATCGATTCCACGACCTCTGACCACGAGTCAGGGCTACTAACCGCTAGACCAACAGGCCAGTCAATCATTTCAGCCGAAAGACGTCCACTTTTAGACATAGGCCTCCCCCAGGCGTCGCCATAATGACCGATCCTGTGCGTCTTGCATCCATCGGATTTCCGCGACCCTCACCTGGCCACGGTCCACCTTGTGGGACATTTTCGTTGCGTCTTCCGGCACGTGGTCGCCACTTCAGAACCGTTCGTCCCCATCGACAATGTGCCTTGCCCAATGCCACTTAAGTTGGCGATTCTTCAGGCTATGTCGGTAACCTTGGCTCTCCTGTGAATATCTTAATTTCTGATGTGATCACTCGAGCATAGCCATATTTATAGATATTTATAGAACCGTAATTTATTTCAGCACGATGAGCATGCCCACAACCCTAATAGGCTTGTGACTATGTAGTGGTTAAACTAAATAAACACCTAAATTATAATCGGTCGGGAAGACTGCATCAGGCAAATTGTTCGAGCTGACGAGGCGAAACGCTTAGTCCGGACCGTAGAGGTGTTAAAAATAAAATTGCTTTTAGCGATATGACCGCCTATTGTAACACCCTATGAATTTTAAGTTTCTTACGTAGTTTTTTTATTTTTGGTGTACAATGAAGAATATATCTATTTATCTATCTATGTAAGTGTGCATACTCGCCTTACGTCGGGTTTTTAATTAATTCACCTTTTTTTCTTCTTCTCAGCCGCGGCATGCACTATGAAAACGTGAGCATCTTAATCAACGCACTCGCTGACGTCATAGGAGAGATGCGGTTCTGTTGGCGCGACGACCGCGGCCTCATTTGTACGCAGAACGGCGTGTTCCGCGTCAACTGCATCGACTGCCTCGACAGGACCAATGTGGTGCAGGTATGTGGTGACATAGAGACCAATGTGGTGCAGGTATGTGATGACATAGAGACCAAAGTGACACAGATACGTGACGACATAACACCACCACTAGATTTTGTAAAATATGATAAATATCAGATTTTTATACCTATAAAGCTGATACATTTTCTCATCTCAATCCACAGACCGCGATAGCCAAGTATGTGCTGGAGCTGCAACTATGCCGGCTGGGCTTGGGCACCCCTGGCTGCGGCCTGCCTCCCTCGCTGCGACAAGCCTTCCTCACCATGTGGGCCGACAATGGAGACGTCATTTCCCGTCAGTATGCTGGTACCAAGGCTTTAAAGGTGACTACAATCATTTATAATATTATTTTAGTGGTAAAGATAAATGTGAAGTAATCAATCAACTCTTCAGCGGTAAATCGAAATGTCAATGAATTACGTGTACAAAACTAATGTCTTCGACATAAAAGTCTACCAACCTCACAAAATCAACACTCTCAAGTGGAAATAACCTGGTACACCTAAGCGAACCCATGATCCCAGTAGGCAGTGGCCTTGCTGACCTCTTTGAGGTGCGTGTGGAAAGTGCTCTACGCACGCGAGCGCAGTGTCGCTCCGTCAACGACTCGGGGTCGGCCCAGACGGTTACCGGACGCCGTCCGCAAGCACACACCTACGGTGGCCTACAGCTGGGCCATGAGGAAGTCCGTTTCCTCCCCCCCTGCGGCCGCCTCCTTCGCTAGCATTACTGCTTCGCAGAAGGAGGCGAGCGCCTGCCATTCCTCCTTATTCTGAACCACGACCTGTACCGGGACTGGTCGCGGAAGATCGTTGCCACCGATCGAAGCCTAGTACATCTGTAACTAGGAGTTACTTTCATAATTATAATATTAGTTTAGACGAGTAAAATAGACTTAACCCACATTTTTTCTCCACAGGGTGACTACACAAGGACAGGCGAAAGGAAATTCACTGGACTAATGAAAGATGGCGTCGCATCCGCTAACAGGTAACCCCGATTTCCTCGAACATACCCACCCAATATATTTAGGGTTCAGGGTACAAACCACAGACAATTTTTCAGATTCATCATCCGCCATTTTAACGACGAAATCACTCAGTGTGCCATAGACATTTTGCTCGGACAGGAAGTCAATATGGCGACCGTTGAGACGTTTGACAGTTTTTGGCGCGATTTTAAAACCGCTTCGCTGATGTTGGTTGAGAATATGGACACTGAAAGGCCTAAGTTAGAAATGATGCCGAGTTACTTTGGACATGGGTTGACTAGCGAACTGTTGGGGGCGGAGATAGCGTACGGAATGGGGAGGTCAGTCTATTGGTATATTATTATAACTAATGAAATTTAGTTTGGCTTGTCTTGACCTCCTCTCCGTTACCTGTAAGCTTTGGCACTCTTTCAGAACAGGCTTCCAAAAGGCTGTTGATGCTTGTTTTTATTAACTTTCTGTAGTTTTAAGATGGAATCACGTTTACAAGCAATGATTAGATTTTTCTGTATGTCTGTCTCTTTCTCTCACTCAGAAACGTAATTCCTAGTGCATACACACGTACTAGTTGATAATGAACAAAGAAACGTCACAAATAGATTGTAAAATCATGGTTTGCCTCCCCTAAATTTCGCTAATACTTGATTTGTAGGTGCTTCTTCATAGTTGAATTGGGCACTTGTGTTTATTTTTGTACTATACTTTCTACTTAACTACAAATAGCACTCAAAACAATTTTTTTTTTAAACAGAATCACAATTAAGTAGTTGTTAAATGAAGTAGCAATTAGCATTTCAAATATTGGTATGAGGAAGAGTGGGAGCGGGGTGGAAACATATCGCTATCTCTCTTGTACGCGCGTAACCAATGTTATATTTATTTTGTTATCTAATGTAATTTATATCCAATATTGATTCATATGTATTGTCAAATTGTACGAGTTGAATACACCTTTAACCTCTCGTATGCCGTAATTAGAGATCGAGAGAGATAGATCTACGCGAGACACAATGGCTTTTTAATTTTGTCTCAATTAAAAAGCCATTGTGTCTCGCGTAGATTTGCGTTCCGGCATACAACGGGTTAATTGACATATTTGCACTTAATCGAACGTCTATAAAATTACCTACATGTTAAACATCTTTTTAATGCATATAACAAATAAATCTAATAGCGTTGACGTCACACTTCAGTATGTACACCCTTTTTCTGTTATTTGACGGTTTCACTTTTGAGAGATTATTGACATATTTTGAAAAATTATTTCTCTTTGTGATTTTGGTTAAACAAAATATAAAAAGTCAGCCTAATACTACCCAATTTGACACCGAGGCTTGTCATAAACATCTGCTCTTGGTGACAAAACAGATGGAGACACAGAATCTTGCTAATTGGTGCATGTAAATAGGATTTCATTTTTACATATTTTTCTAATACTTTAACGTACAAATAACCACAATACAGTGTATGTGAATTTCAGACAATTTTAACCCTTAATGTTAACACTATACGGTAGTCTGCGAAGTTCAAATTTTCGAAAGTTTTTTGCATTTTGTAGGTCAGTGCCATGTTCTATGTCCATTATAATATGATTTGCGACCATAACAGATATGGGTTTACTATGTGACAATCATTAAAATCATCAATACAATCCTATCAGTTCAATTAACCCGATATGACTTTTCTTTGAAATAGCCATTCAATAGGTCTACTGTCTGTGGACGCGTAGCTTCATAGACTTTCGACAAAGCAGCAACGACACGACAGCATAACGTCATGCTGTCGTGTCGTTGCTGCTTTGTCGACGAGTTGCTTCGCTTAACAGAGTTTCATAGTTTTGTCTGTAAGCTTCACGCAGGCGTACACCAAGCGTATAATGACGATTACGCGTCTATGAAGCTACGCGTCCGTGGACAGTAGGCCAACTGAGAAGGTTGTATTGATGATTTTAGTGTTTATAATTCCTAAATAAATACATGTTACGATCGCAAATCATATTTTGATGAACATAAATCCTGGCACTAGCCTGCAAAATGGAAAATACTTAAGAAAATTTGAACTTCATAGGCTTTCCGAGTACGTTATTGGTAAATGTACTGTCAAACACAATGTTGGCTGCTGCAAGGCTGTTGTAAAGACTACCAAAAATTCTGAAGCAGCTCAAATATCTTCCGCTTCCGTTGTGATTTAATACCTCCACTAACATAAGATTTACATACCTAATTTTTTGTATATGTGTGTCTTATTGTAACAACTAAACGTGTCCATACTTTGACTGTCATTAAATATCTTTGCTCGAGTGGTTTGTGTGTGAAACAGCACTTTTAATACACGATATATTTCGGTGTGCAAGTTTTACTATCTCTATCACTTCCTATATGTATAATATTTACCTGTGAACAATCATACTGCAGGTTTTTTTTAAATACCTCAGTTAACCTTTTGAATGTCTTAAGTTACACAGTTCGACATAAGCCATTGTCTTTCTATTGTGTCTCTAATTACGGCATTCGAAGAGTTAATACTGAATCATTTCTGAACTCTTTTTCGGTATATAATTTTACAGATTACCACTGAGAATATCGTTCCCCACCCAAACAGAGTCCTAACAGGGTAAAATGTTCAAAAACCCACAATTGTTATGATATTATTGTAAGTGCATGAGAGCAAATAAATACGTAACAATTAAAAAAAAGAAACTTGCCCCTCACTTGGAATGACTCCCTGTGTATTGTGGGTGTGTTCACTAACACGTAAACTCACAGACATAAATTTTTATAATTTATGTTTAAAATATTTTAGAACTGTAAAAGTATTTCTAATAAACCATATACAGACATTTTTCCAGTCAATTAGACAGAAAGCTGAAGCTGATTTGTCCATTCAGAAACTCATATCTCTCATCATTATTCAAAAAGGAAGGTGACCATCCAAAATTCGTAGTTAGAACAGGAACTAAAATAACAATACTTTGTTCCAGATATTATCTTTCTACATTCAAAGACGCACTCCGCCAAGTCGCCATAGACGTGATGACGGGAGAGTCTCGGACCATCCCGGACCAGCTCATCGTGCCGGAGTGCGGCCGATGCACCTCCGTCAAGGTTCTCATGTTCAACGTGCGTGCATGTGACGCTTGTCTTAGATATTACGATACAGTAGTGACGACGGGAGAGTCTCGAACCATCCCGGACCAGCTCATCGTGCTGGAGTGCGGCCGATGCACCTCCGTCAAGGTTCTCATGTTCAACGTGCGTGCGTGTGACGCTTGTCTTAGATATTACGATACAGTAGTGACGACGGGAGAGTCTCGAACCATCCCGGACCAGCTCATCGTGCCGGAGTGCGGCCGATGCACCTCCGTCAAGGTTCTCATGTTCAACGTGCGTGCGTGTGACGCTTGTCTTAGATATTACGATACAGTAGTGACGACGGGAGAGTCTCGAACCATCCCGGACCAGCTCATCGTGCTGGAGTGCGGCCGATGCACCTCCGTCAAGGTTCTCATGTTCAACGCGCGTGCATGTGACGCTTGTCTTAGATTAGACAGATAAAACTGCTAGTATTGTATTTTTGGTATGATTGAAAATTAATTTGCACCAGTATCTATCCGATCTTGTTTGTTTATTTTATCGTTTGTTGTAACAGGACCAATCGGAGCCCGACACGGCGGCGATGGCGCAGCACGTCAAGTCGTTGATAGACGACTGCAAGAAGCTGCTCGTGGACACGGAGCCCGTGCTCGGCTCCTGGGGGCTGATTGATGCAGATCCCAAGTAAGCAGTCAAAGACTTTACTAGACCAAAGTGTTAAAGTAAGAAAGAAAAATATTTTATTTGGTATACATAGATACTCACGCGTCATGCTCGTGAACGGGTGCCGTCAGTTGAGACTGGTCATCTCTTAGCTGCCAGTGGCTTGATTCAGTTTGTATCTTTTATTTTTATTTTATTATCTACATTGTGTTCACATAATATGATTTAAAAGAGTGTCCATGGAGTGTCTTGCACATTCTGTTCCATAGAGATCTACGCTTTGGAACGAGCAATTTAGCTTCACTTTTCTTGGACTGACCGACATTTGACAATTCAAAAGTGCCTGCAAATGGTCTATTTGAAATAAATGATTTTGAATTTAAATTTGAACACATTGCAGAAACAACATTTAGTACCGTAAAACGGGGTGAATAGAAACAAAACTTTGGTTTTGTTTTTCACTTTGATACCATAATATCGGCCTCTAACAAAAGCATCTACTTTTTAGAATAACAATTCATTAATAAATGGATATAGTTAAATTCTATAGTTAAATGGCGAGTTTCTATTCACTCCATTTTACCCGGAAACTTAAAATAGTATTTGTGGTATTGTTCATTTTTTCATTAAAGACGATGATTTGACAAGTGCAAATGTCAAATTCTAGAAATATGTTGCCAGAATTTTACTAAAAGTGATGTCTCCAAATTCGATTTTTCATACCGGTTTTTTTAACAATAGAACCTTTCAGGAAAACTGGACAAAGATACAGTAGTGTTTATTTATAGTAGAGTCTAATATGAATTGAAAACTAAAATAATTAAAAATATTACTATATATTTTTAACACTCGGCCTTTTACTTAGGCTAAGAACTCACGAAGCGGTTTTAACCCATGTCTGTGTTCTGTAGAATACTAAAGATATAGGTATAATAAACAATTCATACACATTTTACGACGCGTTTTACGGCCGGGGTGTGCGCGGTTGTTTGCGGCTCCCGCTGCAAAGGCGAGGAACTAGTAGAATCGCGCGAGCTGTGGTCACCCGTAGCCTGCGAGTGCGTAAAAAACCAACACGATGATGCAGATCTGCACTCCCGCAAGTACGCGCGTAGGTGCCTTGACACGCAACATGCAGCGTGTTGCGTGGCAGTATGATAATCGCCTATAACGCAACAGGTTGTTTCTGGTGTCTGTCTATGGTGGTTCGTAGTCAGCGTTGCGTACAAACTATCTACAGGTCATTGGACTCGCTCAGCTGACGTTTTCTTATGAATTTCGTACATGCGTAAATTAATACGAGTTTTGAAAAAAGGTACTTTATTTTTTTATTTTATCTTTACAAATCGATAGTGTTTCATGTACCGGATCGATCCTCCACGGGATTACAACGATTAAAATTTAACGGTGTATATGAAGACTGTCATTGAAGAAGTCAAAACACAACTACGCTAAACGATTAAAGCTCCATCGAACCCATTGGCAAGCATGCTTCTAATACGAAACCAAATCAATCGACTGAAAAGGGCAAATGTGCTGTATGACTAAGGAGAGTTTAGGCAGTGGCTTTAACCCACCAACATTTCTGTTTACTGCAACCTATCTGATTATTTATCAATTTTATATCTCGTTTCTAAGAGCGGGACGAGACAGTCGCAGTTTATGCTTTAGAATTAAAAAAGTTGTCCATCATTGCGTCAAGCTATAAATACAAATGTCTGCATTGTAAGAAACCGACACAAAATTCGTTTTTATTGCTACAATTTTTAAGAGATCCGCACGAAAATAGTACACGAAGAGGACTTAGATATATTTTTACAATATTATTATTTATTAACTAGCTTTTGCCCGCGGCTTCGCTCGCGTTAAATTTGGGGTAACACGGTTCCCCTAACTGTGGGGGGTTAGAAAGAGACAAAAAGTAGCCTATGTCACTCCCCAGCCCTTCAACTATCTCCACTTAAAAAATCACGTCGATTCGTAGCTCCGTTTTGCCGTGAAAGACGGACAAACAGACACACACACACACTTTCCCATTTATAATATTAGTATAATGGATCTTAGCCGTATGCAGCGCCCCTTAGCGAACTCCACTGCGGGTGACGTAACCCACGACAAACTTTCATGGTGAAATGGCGTCAGCGACTATCGCAACCCAGTGCTGGGCACGCCAGAATTATGGCGATAAGTCCCCTCTTTGAGGTGTGGCTGGAAAGACCTCACAGCGTCCTTACCTTCCGCATGACACAGGTCCTCACCGGAAATGGCAAGTTCGGGAGGTTCCTGTTCCGAATTAAAGCGGAAGTGACGCCCGCAGTGGCGTGCCCGCCATATAAGCCAAAAAGCCCGGCTTGCCCTACCAAAACCTCACCTAATTCATAGAACACGACCAATCAATTATCACAAAAATCTAAACTTTAAACTTCGCGCGCTTACGCGGTTACGCTAAGTTGCCACTGTGTTGTGCGGAATTCAAAAATCATTCATAAGACGATACCAGGGCGAAGCGAGGATGCCATTCTGAGCGAAATCTCTCCGATCTCACTCTAACACTTAACAAAAGAAAGAGATGAACACTAATGTGTTGTTGTCTTTTTCTGCCTCAAAGGCTTTTATGAGGCTTTATCTTCTATCTCTACTTTTGATATAAAAACGTCAAATTTTGAGTGTGTGTGGGTGTAATTTGTTATTGTGTGCAAATGCTCGTCGAACATTTTGTTCTAAAAAAAAGCTGGGCTTTGGTAAATTTATGAATGGTTTTTTTTTGACAAATTTTTACGCATATTATAATACGAGGCGCCCTCTATGACGCGTAAAGTTGTACGAACTAAAAAGTACTCAGTTCTTTGCTTTGATCGGTTATCGTGTTGTACGTAATTATTGTTTTGATAGTTTTTTTTTGTTTTCCGTCATTTAACAGTTTATGAATTCGGAAACTATACTTGTGGTTGTGTGTGGATATTATTATGTGTGGAATTGATATTGGCCAGGTAGGGTTTGAGTTTTAAAGATAAATATAATCATAAAACTTTACTATTTTTAATATTTCTCAGAAAAGTTAATAACAATGCTTGGAATACATCAGGTATGACTCAAATAACTTCGCGAGTGCCATGAAAATTCTCAAAAGTACTTGAACGCTGTTATTTCATTCTTTATTTTTTGTAAACCGCCAATAGAAAGTTGGTTCTCTTTCTCGACAGTTAAGTGATAAGTGTGTTTTAAAAAAGCGAACAACGAAAAGCTACCGCTGTTTCAATTGTGAGTATTTGCCAATAATATTACATATTATTATAAAGAACAAGTGTTTGAAATACTAAGAATTTCTGTGCGCAATTGTACACATGCGCCGATTGCCCCCACTACTTTCACCGAGCGATCTTGATTCACCGCGCGACCTGTACCTAAGTATAGATAATATTATTTAATATAAAAAATACAAAACCATAAATTTAAAATGAAATTATTTTTACGATTTTTACGAATATTTTTCGGATTTTTGGTCAGTACCGGTTGCGGTACCTTACTATTTATGAAATGGAAAAAACCTGCAACATTCGTATTGTCAAATCGTAGTCTTTAATTAAAAAACGGACGATAGAAATTGTAGCACAATATTTTGGTATACCTGAAGACGATGAAGCGTCTACGACTAATTTTTTTTTTTTGTAATTGGCACTATTTTTCTTAACTGAAATTTAATATCATTTACATTTACTTTTTTTTAGCACCGGCGACCCACAAGAGACGGAAATGGACAGCGTTCTAGTTCTGACAAGCGATGCGTACTACGTAGCGGACTACGACGAAACGTCTGATAGACTACTGGGCGTACAGCGCGTACCTCTTGCTGACGTCACGCTCATAGAGCTGGGGCCTTTTGACGCTAACTGTACTACGGTGAGACAACTTCACTTCTTGTAGTAAACTAGCACTTTTTGCGTGACTTCGTACACGTAAATATCGTACTTTCTCCTATATAGTATACGGCGAATAAAAAAAACTACAGTCAATTAACTTATACCCCATTTTTACCGAGTTTAACTTGGTAATAGTAATTCGTTCTAACCACTTTATGATCCGTATAGGTTTGAGGTAATAATTTGACTAAGTTCAATAAAATGAAAGGCTCGATTTTAGCAAATACTATTTTCACTGATGTAATAGTGCTCCTCTGCCCTAAAAACTAAATAAAGTAAAGAGTTCACCGCCATCTACTGAAAACATGGCCTTTTATTTTCATATGGAATTATTTTCTTATATCTTTCTATTCTGGATATATTTTAGCAAATTAGTATCCTTTTCTCTTATAAATGTTCATTGGAATCCATATAAAAATTATATAAACTGAGTGTTTTTTCATAATTGGACAAATATCGATTCTGATTGATGATTCTTCATTACCAGAAAATATAGGTACAGTCAATGACCCTAAATGCCATGCTAAAACTCAATAACTATACAATTATTTTTTTTAACAGCTTTTCAGCGTGGGCCGTAAGAGCGGTACGGAGCCGATCTACTGCATCCGCATCAACTACACGAGCGCAGGCGAAGCCGGCTACTTCCACATGTTCCGCTCCACGTCGCTGCGCTTCTTCAACAACATGGCCGTGGTCATCAACACAAGAGACGAGATGATAGGTACATTAGTATTGATTTTTTATATTATGAAGTCTGGCTGATCTTCATTGTGTGTGTAGATTCACATGCGCAATGATTCAGTGTTCGTAAACAATTTTGAGTGACACTAAACACTTTTTTTTAAGTTATTTTTTGGTTTGGATACTAAGTCCTTTAAGCCATGTCTTCATAATGAATAGTTCATTAGAATATGATATTTTTGTAGTATTTGGCAGCAAATGTATCTAGTTAACCTTCTCGTCAACTCACTACTAAGGTAGTCAACACTAAAATTCTCAGCTCCGTTTTACGGAGATCGCGAATGTTTCAATGATTCCACATATTGTCCAATTACGCAGACGATTGAAAAACATAACTACACCAATTTCACATGACAATATCCACTAGGAATCAATTTGCGGTAATTATTATTATTATTATTTTTTATCTGTTATAAACTAGTACTTGACTGCGATCCCGCCTGATGGTAAGCAGTGATGCAATCGTTGATGGTGAGGCGCACTAGTTTATTAAGAGCCTATTCACTCTAGCCTTGAAGACACCCAAAAATTAATAGACAATGAACTTCACTCGAAGGAAGAATTAATTTATTATAAATCTATATAAATAAAAGGAGAACCTGACTGACTGACATATCAATGCACAGCAGAAACTATTGGGACTATAGTCTGTCTAAAAAGTCAACCGACTTTTGTATAATATTTAATTATTTAAAAAATACTTATATTCGATACTTTTTATAAGGTTCTTCTATGATCAATATCTCTTAATCAACCTTGATTATTGAACCAGCGTTGACTACACCAGATTTCATTTTACCTTAATAATTACCCAAGTCGGTTGACTTATTAGACAGACTTTAGGAGCGTGCAATTTTGCACAAAGTTTTCTTTTATGACGTAGACGAGCATTAAGAGAGGATTTTCCAAAATTCACGCCCTAAGGGGATGAAACGGGGGTTCAAAGTTTTGTATGGAAAACTACTGTCACTACAGCGGGTGAAGCCGCTGGCAGAATCTAGTTTATTATAAAGGACATGTTCAAAAAATTAACGTCTCCTTTCGTAGATAGTAGATTTGATATTGTTACGTACGTGGGTAATCAAATGCCGATTTACTAACAGAGAACTTTATTCACCACAAACAATAACAAATTAGTCCAGTCAACAATAATCCGAATCGCAATTAACACTAGGGTACCGTCACACACTTAGGTAGTTCGCTCTTGATCGCAGTCGAAATCACAACTGACTCGCTTCCGGTCGGAGGCTCGTATTTTATATGCGGAGCGAAGAAAATTCTAGATTCCGACATCTCAAGATCGATCCAGAACAATTGGGTCGCTTCGTGGAACTATAAATCATTTTTATTGCACGAAGTACTTAGAGTCACTTTCATGCGAATTTCGACTCTATTTTTAATGACGGAGAGTACCATTTCTCTTATCGGTAGATACATACCTAACTACTAGTGGTACTTACTTTGTTGATGTTTCGAGATTTTTCTAAGCCTGGCTACGTACCACTATTCTAGATCTTTCGAACAGCAATGCGTTTTAATTATTACGTGCTACTCGTAATTTTCTCGGAGATATGTGCGTGTTCACGTTTAATGGCGTAACAATATTCAACTATCTAACGACACAGATGTAAATAGTTTTTATCACTGCTTAAATCGCCAAACTTTAGTGGCATTGGGTGTAGCGCCAGCAAACAGATCAGGTGGTCGATGGGACCGAAAGGTTCCAGAGTGGCGACCACGAACCGGAAGACGCAGGGTTAGAAGGCCTCCTACAAGGTGGACCGATGACCTGGTTAGGGTAGCGGGAATCTATTGGACGCGAGGCGCACAGGACCGGTCGTTGTGGCGCCGCTTAGGGTCAGCAGGGCCAATAATGGACGTCTTTCGGCTGAATTGACGATGATGATGTTGGTGAAGAGTTCTTTAATTTAGCATAACCCAAAAGTAATAGTCACCATAGAGGCTTTTCTAAATTTTAGTTTATTTATATATTACAGAGTCGTTACACTCAATCTGTGAATCGTTGATGGTGGCGCGTGATGTTGCTAAGTTGACGCCGATACCGTTCCACGATGGGGTCAAATTGGAGAAGAAGAAATCAAAGGTAATTTCACACTTATTTTAAAATTATTGTTGGATATTTTGCTCTCAGAAGAACACAATCTTGTAATTCGACTTTCATAATTATTTTTCTCCTTTTTTTCGAATCGATGGTAAACTCTTTAAATTGTTTGGGCCCTTGGTAATGGTCACTTGTCACTTTTTTTTTATAATGGTTAGGCTCGCGTTTGACTACTAAAAACAGGTGTATAGTCACTAAGGCCTCTGCCTCGAATCTTGCGGACAGCGGGGCGGCGGCGGCGGCAGCGCGGGCAACGCAGACCCGTTCACGATACCAGCGGGCAGGGCGCGCGGCACTATAGCGGCGTCGTGTTGTGTTCGTGGTTGTGTCGTCGAGATATTTGTTTTTATTCGCGAACAAAATGTCTGAATAACGGCGACAACATCTTTTTGATTCAAATTTATTCCTAACGCTCGATTTAATGTGGGCACATCATAAAAGTAAATTGCACAACACTTCAATGCAGACGCGCGAGCGGTCACCGCTTGGCTGGCGCGCACCGCTCGTTGCCCGCCCCCGCGCCGCTGTTTCCGAGGTCCGGTCCATTTGATTTTACGCATTAGATCCTGCCGCTCCCGTGCCGCCGCCGCCGCCGCCCCGCTGCCCGCAAGATTCGAGGCAGAGGCCTTAATTTATACAACATTAGTTTTTAGTATATGCGAAATCCGAAAGACGTGCACGTGCGACATATTATATCAATTTAATAGTTGATAATTATGCCATTTAAAAATTACATAATTTTTTTCTCTTTCATGATCAGGTACACCCAGGTCAATCGGGCAGCGCCCGTTCGTCCTTGTACTTGGATCTGTCGCGCCTGCCCACCCTCACGCGAAACGTCAGCGAGACGCAACTGGTTGCAGACATCCGGAGTGTGGGTGAGTCATATTCGTAATAATAATAATCATCATCATCATCATTCAGCCGAAAGACGTCCACTATTGGACATAGGCCTCCCTCAAGCGTCGCCACAACGACAGATCCTGTGCATTTCGCATCCATCGGATTTCCGCAACCCTGACCAGGTCATTGGTCGTAATAATAATAATCACCGCTAATTATATGATTCGTCTTTTAAAAAAAACAGTCTCAACCACGAGTTCTTAACGCAATGCATATGACAGCTTAAACTGAACTGTTTAAGGGATGGGACTATATAGGGTGTATAGTTCCATCCCTCGCTCTCTCTCATTTCGCTCGCACGCTTGACATTTTAACACGTCATGGTAAGGCCCCTGTAATAGCACAATTGTAACAGCAAAGACTTACAAACTGCTGGCACTTGTACTTTGTGTCGTTTATTTCGTCGGCAAAGGAAAATAGCATGTCCTAGAAACAAAAATTCGAAGACCAAATTAACCAAATTGATGTAATCCACCATGCACACCCGGTGCGGTGTGCATTGTGGATTACATCACTCTCTCAAAAAGATAGTGGAAACATTATGAGTTAGTTGATTTTGCTAGTAAGTCTTAGGCCCGTATTACAGAACATCGCTCAATACTCAAGCATTACTTAAAACTAGATTCAAGCCATATGATTGGTTGAAACTAATTTTAAGTAACGCTTGAGTTTTGAGTGACGTTCTGTAATACGGGCCTTAGATTAGTTAGAGCTACTATCTTATACAGACAACCTTAGATATCATGCTTATTTCTTTTGTTAACAAAAGTAAAGATCGTGATATCTCGAAAGCTTTTGACAGGGTACATCATAAAATGTTTCTGAATATTTTAGCCTTAATTAGTATTTGTGATAACTTGTTGTGATAGTTAACTGTAAACAATACTAACCATTATCAACAGGTTCTAATTAATGGATATCACTCTCTTATTACTCGGGTTCCAACTGCTGTCTCACAAGGCTCTATTCTCGGTCCTCTTCTGTTCAGTGTCTGTATCTATCAATTATAGGTACAAGGTATGACAGAAATGGGTGGTCATGTTAAAAATACTACTTCTGCCCATAGAAACAAAAAAAAAAACTCAAGAGTGCTATCGACAAATCCGAAATAAATAAAAAATAAATGTATCTCCCGTACTAATTTTGGTCAGTTGATGATAATTTTATAAAGTAGAGAGTAAGATATAGAAAGTTGTGCTATTGCTAAAGAAAAATAATCCAGCTTGTACAGTAGGCCACAAGAACTAGTAAACTACATATATTGGTAATTCCTTAACAATCGCCCTCTTCTATCCCACCCTTACCGTATCCTCTCTCCCTCTATCCTAGCAGAGAGCAGTGCTCCTGCATCGAAGAAAAGAGCTCAAAAGCTGTTAAGAATAGTGTCCCAGCCAAAGATACTGCATCGCAACGTGGTTGCCACTACAAGTGAACGAAGACCCGGCTCATCGAAGACCGTTAGTTCATCTCTTTGTAATAGTGTATTTGACCAGCTTTATTTTAAAATTAGACTTTTTAATAAAAAACGTAAGACACCTCGCCCGAATATAATTTGGGTGTCTCCAAGGCTAGAGTGAATAGGCTCTTAATAAATTAGTGCGCGTCACCATCAACAATTGCATCACTGCTTACTGTCAGGTGGGATCGCAGTATTAGTGTATATCAGATAAAAAAAAATCTCAATGAGTTTGTATCGCTTGGTGAACTGGTCAGAACCAGGGCACTGCTGGACTTCCTTGAGGAGCTGGGTTAGATCGAATGACACATTTTTTTCACTCGTACATAAAATACGCGCATTAGACGGAGTTGCAGACACCAGCCCGAAATACAAATAAAAAAATAATCGCGTGGTGTCGTAGAAAATACCTGACGCACACAAACAATTTGCAGGTGAATATACATACACAAACCCAATTCGCGACATAGAATATCAGTAGCAAAATTTATGCAATTTCTTAAGAATATTGTTTTGATTACAACAAGAAAGATAGTTATTATGGGGTCAAATTTAATTAACTGGAGAAGCTCCACAGACATGATGGTATTGATATCTGATGACGAAACATACAATAAACCCGTATTCCTTAGCTATTCTATATAATCGACGGACTTAGAGGTTAGTCCTTACAATACGACGGGTGCTAAGTAAAAAAAAGTTATCTGCAATTTTGCGTTTGTTATTTTTATCAAATTAGCATAAGCAGTTATTTAGTATTTTTTTTTTTTTTTGATAAATATTATTGAAAACAAAGCTTTTTTTGTCAGAAATTAAGAAACATCTTCATTTTTTATATTTGAAAGAAGAATTACCACGTCTTATAATATGAATTTTTAGTATGTTACTGCAATTATTGGAAAACCGTAAAATCGCTGACAACTTTATTTACTTAGCACCCGTCATATTGTATGGACTAACCTCTAAGTTTGTTTTGGTACTTCTTCTCTGAGTACTCAGCTATAACCCGTATAATTTTGATCGTTTTAATCTCGTAGAGGGTCGATCCGGTACAACGCCAACTACTACCTATAGGTCATTGAACTCACTCAGCTGACGTTTTCTTAAAGAAATTAATTTCGTACATGCGTAAATTAATACGAGTTTAAAAAAAAAGGTACCTACTTTATTTTTTAATTTTATCTTTACAAATTGATAATGTTTCATGTACCGGATCGACCCTCCACGGGATTAAAATGATCAAAATTTAACGGTGTATAGAGTCTGACCACTCTCAGAATAATACCAACTCCATCTATCTACATGTTTTTTTTTTCTAGCCGTTACTGTCCCACTACTGTGTAAGTCCTTTCAGGCATTCTCCTCTCACGCTGTCTCAAACCAGTCTTCGTGGTACGCGTCTAGATCATCCCACCAGGCACAAATGGGATTGGGCGAGCCACATCAGCCGCATGCGTGGTGAGATGATCTAGAAGCGTAGGTACCACGAAGACATGGTTTAAATTACAAAATCTATTCGACGTATAAAAGTGTTATTTTTGTTAATTTTTTAAAATATTATTTACTTACTTCAAATTTGGGCCAGCCAAATAAAAAAAGCCATTTAAATCCATAAGGATTTAAATGGCTTTTTTTATTACTAACGATTCCCATCACGTCTGCAAAGTTTCTCCAGCTAACTTAATTTGACCTTGTATGTGTCGTAGGATAAAAGAAAAAAACGATTCTATAAGAAAATCCTAGAACAATTGCAAAAGACCGAGATTGTGGAATGTAAGAATGGTTTTCGAAATCATCCGACCTATCTTCAGAATTATTGCAAAAATCCGGCTTATCTTAGGTAAGTCGCGAATAAATGTTCAAGTACACAATCGGTACAAGATATCCATCTTAAATTAATTTATTCCATGTCTTATCATCTGACTAAAATAATATAGAGGGTTATTTGTAAAACTAACAACCGTGCAGGACTATTATCCACCATCATACACAATATCATACCGTGCCAATAATCATACCATCATAACCAACAACTTTTGTTCTATGACTTCACAAAACTTAATACATTTACCAAAAAGAAACCTTCAAGATTTCGTTGTTCTATCTAACACATTTCAACTCTGTATTTTGATATACCTACCAAGTCTGTATGTCGCTGAATGCAAGCGCATCAAGCACCCCTGCCGCCTGATCCCGCTCCCCTCCGCTATTGTATTATCGCTTGCTTCGCATAGACTTCGTAATATTTAGAACGTTCAATTTACATATTTTTATTTATGTATGAAAATCTGATGAACTAAAATTTAATAATTTTAAAAAGTCCTAGAACAAAAGTTGTTGTTGATGATGTTAGTAACATAGTCCTGATAGGTTGCCAGTTTACAAATAGCGCTGTATAAATGATAATTATTTTTATTTTGGGTTTATATCGAACTAAAGCAAACAGTATTAAGATAAAAATATCTCATTCTAGGATCAAAAGCCCTGACCAACATGACGGAACAATTCAGCAAGCTGAACAAACTGAGTCACTCTCTTAATGCGCGCGCTCGACCTAGTCTGCAGCTGAAATTTGACCAGAGCGCCTCTCGCACCAAGAAGATCTTCACCCTCGGACAAAATAAGGACAACAAGAAGAAAGGCAGCCTCTCCGACGGCATGAGCTCTGACTACTCATCAGATGACGAAAACAGGACCAACATCTTCGAGCCAACCTTGGACAACTTCGAAAACACCCAACATTACATAGGCAAACCCGGACAGAAAAGCGATGCTGAAAACGACTGCGAGCTCATACAGAACCCTTTGTATACTTCCAAAATTGAACCGCACGACGAGACGCAGGTTTTCATTCCGTCTGAAATCGTGACTAGCGTTGACAAGCAGATTTCAAAAACACCTATTAACGTTAACAAAATCAATCCGTTTAACATAGATGCGTCGAAGAATCCAGAAATTCAAGTAGATGGGGCGTTCGCGAAGCCAGCGCCCCCTAATTCGTTGTTGTTGACTCAGAAACTGTCACACAGTTCGAACGAGTTGAATTTAGACGATAGCCAATCAGAGGGGGTGAATTTCCACGTGCGTTCGAACTCTCAGCACGAGATCACGCTCAATATTGCGCAGTCGCATAGCGAGTCTGCTATTCGGCAGTTCAAGAACATCGCCAGTCCTGTTGGAAGCGCTACTAAGGATATGGTGCTCTCGCCGTTGACTAAGCTGGCTAAGGGAGTCCAGAATCTTGGAGCTAATTTGGATCCGAGGAAGATCAAGGTGAGATATTGGTTTCGAATTAAAAATCAGGCTACCTACTATCAAAATTATTATTGGCCCGTTCACGACCTTGCCGCTGTAAGCGGTAGCTAAGTGCGGGGCGGCGAGCGTAATTTCTAAAGTATGAAAATTACCTGAATAGATCTAAACCTGCTCAAGTGCAAGTGTAAGATGCATTTAATGAAGAGCATTACATTTTTTAAATTTAAATCTTGTTTATAATTAGAACTCTTCTATGCTATACTCTGTTCAAAATAACATTAGATATTTATAAAAAACCTTTTATTACTGTCCGTTCAACCGATTTTGACTTTTATTACGTTGGTGGCATGATAAATGGCGGCTGCAGTAAATAGTTTGTACTGTAATCACTTTTTTGCTTTTAATGACATCCTTATGCCCACGAAATAGAAATTAAAATCGGTTGAACGGAAAGTAAAAAAAGGTTACTTTAAATGTCTAATCTTAACGCGAATAGGGTATAGGTATGTTCTACACAGAAATCAGAAACGTTTATTTCAAATAGACCAGTTACAGGCACTTTTGAATTGTTAAAATGTCGGTCAGTCAAACAAGTGAAGCTAAATTGCACGTTCCAAAGAGTAGGTCTCTATGGAGAAGAACGTGCAAGAAACTCCATGGACACTCTTTTAAATCGTATTAAGTTACATGAATCTTCGTTACATATTTCTTTTTTGCTTCTATTATGTGAACACAATGAAGATAAGTAATAAAAATTAAATATAATGGTAACAATAAAAATAGAAATTGAATAAGTCACTGGCAGCTAAGAGATGACCAGTCTCAACTGACGGTGCCCGTTCACGAGCATGACGCGTGCATCAGCCCCACTCAGCTCAACCATTTTGAAGGGAGCCAAATGACCCAATAACACGTGCCACCATCAGCGAGACATTTTAGTGAGCATGACAATCTCTCAACTGCCATGCTCGTAGTGTGAAACAAGTTGTAACCAAATAAAAATGCTCCATGGTACTTCACATTCACACATTAAGCAATATAAAGCGTTTAGCGTTTTGGTTCCAGTACTGTAAGCTTGTAATGTATTTCTTAATAAATAAATAAATAAATAAACATTTTACAAGAACAATTAACATATTTCTATATCTTTTTTGTTCTACAGGCTGCACCTGCTGTAAAGCAAGTAACAGAACAACAATACGAAGACCACAGAAAATTGCAAGAAAAATGGCTCGGCTGCAACACAAGATTGGTCGCGCTCTAATGACAGTGTTACCAACCACAACCTAGTGTTGCCAGGTGAAAAAATATTCAGTTGTTTTGTCCAAGGAAGCCGCATACCCAGTGATATATTTTCCTTTTTAATTATTGATTTTGTTTACATGTTGTGTGCACAATTTCGTTTTTCTATGGCGTAGACTTAGTCTGCATTGTACAGTTCGATTCGTAGTATCGTATTATGTGTGTTATTTAAACCATACAGTATTTATTAAACTAATTGAAGGTAGTTTACAATGTTTAATGATACGAATAGTTTGCAGGGTTGAAACATACGGTCCTTTAGTGTTAGGAAGTGATGTAAGACAGTTATTGTTAATTCATCTTTCGTACAATCTAGAGGGGACAGCCAATTAGGTACGTTCCCTACTTAGTGCATCTAGATGCAATCATTTCACCCGAAAGACGTCCACTGCTGAGCATAGCCTAAGTATCACGATAATGATCAGTATTCTGCGTTTCACATCCATCGGAATCTTGCGCCCTACACAAGGTCGTCGATACTGCCTGTAAACCAGACCGGCGCCGATCCTAGCGCGACCGCCGAGCATAGGCATGAAAAGTGAAGTACACACATGAGATTGATTTCTTTCTGTACCTATCTATTTTGTGCTGTAAATGTGTATGTAGAATGCACCGTAGGTCACATACCTATGGAAAAAATGGCGGAATCGGGACAAGATAATGATGTCTAGGTGCAGCTCAATTCATACAAAGACGCGTTATTAACTAAACGCTATATTATAGATTAACTTATTTTTTATAATATCAAAATAAATCATTACTTCACTTCTTATATTGGCTTTTCTCGGTTCGAAGATTTCACCAAGGATTCAGGCTTAGATGGTGTTTTTTAAATCGGAATATAACCACTTCTTTTATGTTAGAATGTGGATGAAACACATTATAATATATTTTTGCGATATTTGCCAACAAATGTATCAGTCAGCAAATTTAATTGAAGCTTATGATAAAATCCTCAGCTGTATTTTACCGAGATCGCACCTGTTTTAATGATTCCATATACAAGGTGTAAGGGACAGCCCTCCACAAACTTTCCGCCTCACCATACAGGTCGCGCGGTGAATCAAGATCGCTCGGCAAAAGTGGAAGGGGCATGCGCAGTATTCAATTCTAAGGTCTATTTGGCGACGTGCGGGCGGGTGTGCGCCGACGGCGACACGTCATTGGTAGATAGAGTCGCTCTTCAATTCCCGCGTTGCGTTCTCGCGTCTCATTGGATACTGTTGTACTTGGGTACTGTTGCGTACAGCTTGTGTTATCGTATTAGTAATACGTAGTCGTAAAAAAAAAATGGTTAAAAATAAAGTTTTAAAACGGCAAGCCAGAAAAATGGTTTACGACGTGAATTGTTACGTTTTTTTTTTTTTTAAATTTAATCTTTCTGAATTTACCTACTTACAAGATAAATTACAAGCAAAAACTAGTGTTATTATAAGTTATGTTACTAAGGTTCAAACATACGAAATTAAAAATAAAGACCTAACATACTAGGAATTTCTGTGCGCAATTGTACACATGCGCCGATTGCCCCCACTACTTTCACCGAGCGATCTTAATTCACCGCGCGACCTGCACAAAATTATTAACTTGATTGGACAGTTTGTATGGAGAGGCTGAATTTTTTTTTCGTTTCCTGAAAAAAATTTTTATGGTGGATTGTTCAGTTTCGTCTACTGAGCAAGCCCTTAAAGTTTGTGGAGGGCTGTCCCTTACACCATTTATTGTCCAGTTCTGTAGACACTTGATACAAAACTACAGCAATAACATCACAATATCCATTAAAAATCAATTTGTAAATAATGAAAACAGCCACTGAATTTTACTCGAAAAGATCCCGCCAAAATCCATAAGGTTGGCATGATTTAGTACTTCCTAATAACGCGTTATTTTACTCGTTGACAAATAACGTGTTATTATTCGTTATCGTTATAAAATAGTTTTGACGTTATACGTTATTATTAACTACCGCTAAAAAAATTCTTGTACCGTTACAACATTACGCTAGCTGTTCTCTCTAAATTGTGCCTTTATATTTATACCTTCACTAACAATAAAGCTTCCTAAAAATCTTCAAGCTGTTAAAGTATGCTTTGATTACTTCAATAACGATGGATTTCTGCGTTATTTTACCATAACTTTTTATACGTATTAATCTAGTACAAGCTTCGTAAAGATGTTAAAGTTTTTGAGCACTTATTACTATGAACTATCAGCTACAATAACTATTAACGACTTCCATATAGAGAGCAGAATTGCTCGTGTATCGCCTTTACCTGAAAAAGTTTTGCAGTTTATCTTAAACTAGCCTCTGTCCACGGCTTTGCCCGCGTGAATGATTTTCTGGGTTTCTTCATACAAACTTTGCACCCCCGTATTATCCCCTTACGGGGTGAATTTTGTGAAATTCTCTGTTTGCGCTTGCCTATGTCATAAAAGGAAACTGCAAAATTTCACGTTCCTACCCCAGTAGCTGAGCGTTGAGCTGAGCTTTGCTGAGCGTTGATATGTCAATCAGTCAGTTTCTCCTTTTATGTATATAAATTATGTTTATGTTTTATCTCAAACTTTTTCGGGAAAACGTGAAAATGGGCTAGGCGAATGCTTTGATGTTGTCATAGAACATTAGAAAGTTAAATATAGCTCAATAATATAAAAATGTTAGCGCAAAATGTCTATTATAAAGCTGTACTGATTAGAGATTTTGACATTTTTTATAGCTGATAGTTTTTAGACAAACATTTAAAAAGTTCGAACTAAAAGTTTATATTAAATGCGAATAATAATCTTATAAAAAAACTGCGCCGTTTCTCTACTTTTATAAAATTGACATTCCTTTATATTTAATTATAGTATTATATTTAAGGCCTCATTTAGATAAAAAAGGTAGCGAGAGTAAAAGTTGACTAAACGTAATTGTAATTAAATGTTCAGTTCAAAGTAACTTTACTATTAAATAAATATATTTTAAATTGTAATTAATGATATTTATTCACGTAATTGCTAAATTCACGTACTTACTTGTTAAATTACTCTACTACTAAATTTAAAAAATACTATTATGAATATTTCAATTTATTCTTTGTGATTTCTATTTACTAGGTCTTGGTTTTGGAGATCACTGTCTCCTTAGAACATGTCCATTAAAATTCTTATTTTTGACTGTTGCCAACTTATGACTAGGACTAGAAAGTAATTTTGTTTTTTGATATAAATTCTTCGATTATTTTTTTTAAATCACAAAATTATAGCCACCCTATCACCGAGTCTCGTAGAATACTTTCTCTACTGAAAAATACACAGTTCCTTTGAGAACGAAGGAGTTAAAAGTAGCTAATTAATACAATGGCATGGCTATAGGTTTTCCCTTTTTTTAGCGTGGGAAAACGCTTCAAGTGACTTTTCCAGCTCTGGGTGAAGCGAGGAGGACTGTCTCACTTTTACTGACTAAACTCATGTTCTTACAGTTGCCCTTTGCAGTACAACGCCGCAGTGACTCTTTCCAACAATCCTGCAGTACTATGGGTTTCTTTCCTAACTGAAAAAAAAACTTTTATTTTTTTTATTATTTATTTAAAAACTATTTTCTTTTTTTGTCGTGATCGTAAAAGTCAAAAATAATGAAGTTCTATCCCAGTCATAAGTTGGAAATACGACGAATATATTGACAATTTGTAACCAAATATGTACTTTAAACATAGTATGATATGTAGTCGTAAATAACCACCTTTGCGATACCTTAGTGAGATGCAGTATTATAAATTAAAAACTATTTAGTGCGTAATGCCATTAAATAGCTGTGAAAAAAAAACTGATAGACCGCCAAGTTAGAATAAATCTAAGCGTGTTTTTGGATTAGAGAATCTCAAAACCATATCGCCTCTGTCTATATTATAATATCATTTTTTATTGTGGAGTGTAAATTATGTCGAATAAAATATTATCATCGTACTCTCTCTGAAAGCATGCTTTAAATATTTATATCTTAAAAAAACTTCATGCATAAACTGTCAGTTTAGTTTGTATCAAAAATCTAGTATATAAAATCTTGTAATTTATTCAACATTATAGGTGTCACAAAACTTCTGTTACACTAATAATAAAGTTATTATTGCACCGATTTATTAGACAAATGTTGTTAATAATATATTTGTAATAGTCAATGTAACATTAAATTAAGACCTGCATGAATTTAGTTGGTTTTGGAGGAATTGTTAAATGCAATAATTTAGAGAAGCCCAAGTTTATCTAATCTTTATAAAACAAAAAATAAATTTACATTGTATCAAAATATGAACGCTATTTTACACTTGCCTGTTGAAGTTAATGATCAAATTATTCAAGACATATTTTCACATGCTAAAAATATTTTTCTATCTTTTAGAAAATTTGTTTCTGCTGATAAACAAAATCCTTACTTAGCTGTCTGTATAGTTTTTTTAAACCTCAGGTGAATATTTATTTTACGATTGCATGTAAAAATGTTGTCTCCTCAACTATAATCTTTAAAAATGCTTGTTTTTTTTTTTAATACAAAAAAGTATAGTCATTCACAAAAATGTCACTCAAATTCCTTGTTATTTATAAACGGAAAAGTGAGAATTAAATAGTATTATAGTAATTCCATTTAGAGTATAAATTATTAGTGGATAAAGTTAATTTTAGTCTGTACGTCACAATGTAAAATTACTTTGAATGTAAATCGTACGTATTGCATATATATGACACATATATCTGAAGAAAGCTTAAAATTACCAAAACGATTAAGATCATCGAATTTATTCGCTTTAAATTCGATTAGCGGATGTTCTCGAGTTAATCTTGAAACTAAAAAAGGAGTCTTCCTTAAAAATGTGCATGCAATCAAAAAACAAAAATGTACATTGGATTCATTCCACTTGCACAAGCGTTAACGAGCTATTCAAATATATAAACGATAATATTGCAACATGTATCCAGGCGTTAAATGCGTATATGAATAAAGGATATTTATTGTCCAAACTGCTCATATATGCAGCACATATCTAATCCACCATACCACACAGTGCGCAATCACATATTTACTGTCCAACTGCTCATATATGCAGTACTTATTTATTCCACCATACCACACAGCGTGCAATCACCGGCAGCGTCTAGAGAGAAGGGAAATATGAAATTCTTGGCGACGGCGTGCTTTGAGTGCTCAACAGTGACGAACCCCTACCAAAGCCGTCAGTTCTATGCCATTTGTGTCGTTGTGCAAGTAATAACCGGTATAACGCTTAGTTTTGTGTAAACAGTGCCACCACTTCCAGAAGCCAGTGTCTCGCGGCGATATTATGGTCGCAGCACTTTATTCTGTTTCTGTTCTGTCTTCACACGGTGATTCACTCGTTTGTATAGATAGCGCCAAAGAAATGTTTCTGTCGTAACAATTTGGGGAGTGTAGGCTGTACTGCGTAGTGTCGTGAGTTCTATGGTAATGTGTCAAGTGTTAGCGGCGTAGCTCGTAGGATTTTATATTAGCATTAAATCTTGCTTTTACAAAAAAAAAGTCTCAAAACATTTTGTTGCATTTTTTTCATGACGGCGCTGTTGATTCAGTCACATACTAAAACCGTGCTACTATACACTCTGAGGTTACATATTCTCAAATAGTTATTATTTTGATAATCGTAAAAAACTGTGGAATCAGTCATAACATATACTAATAGCACTGTATACAGCTAGTTTGAATATAACTGATAAATAAAATATAAATTATTTTCGCTTCAAATAAACATAAAAATCTATAAAAATATTTTCTAGTTTTTCTCACTATTGTGACCAAATAAGCTTAACGACTGATACCTAGAGAAAAATAAATATATAATAATGTAGATGGCTACTAGTGGATGGAACTATCTAGATTGTTGTTGGCTTAGTATAGTGTTTGGATTTTTCAGTACTTTACTTTCATGGCTTGCATATACAAAGCCGTCAAAAGCACTTTATCTTCCATAGCAAAAACCTGAGTAAAATAACCAATAAAATCTATTTTTTTAATAGTCTTAATTACGCCATTTTTTATCGTCCTGTTTAGTTTTTTTTTTTCAGTTATTTCATTATTAATACAGAGTAATATATTCAATTTAATAGTTTTTGAATATTTTAATACAAAATTGCAGTAATTTAAAACAAAATGACGGCTAACTATCAATAACGGTTACATAACTATCGATAACGGCCGTTATTTTTCATATAGTAAATGCAGTATTTGTAGTTATAAAACGCGCTACATACAAATATTATGAACCTACCTAAACATTAAAAATCTATATCTAGAAAAGTATTTTGGTGTGAAGTAATCGATAGACTGGTTGAAAAAATTATGTTATCGATATTTTTTACTTAATTGTAAACTGTTAACCTTTTTGTGAGCCAATTGGGCAACATGTTTCTTAAAAAAGAAAACAAGAAATGAAAATCATTAAAATAATGGTTTCAGTAGGGTTCATAAGTAGCATTTGATTTCTTGACCTGGTTTAGCATAGAATGGAGTGGCAATACAACGCAAGGTCAGATTACACTGGTTTCGTCACCAATTACGAGCAGCCTATAACGTACCGTACAGATACCGGCACGGATCTTGAGCGTTGGCTTCAAGTTGCGCAGAAGTCAAATAGTCGATCTCTTTAGTGGTATGAAGTGAGACTAGGGAACGGGGAGTGTCAGTGATTGGCTCGCCGCGCAATCGTGTCATAGACGTCACTCGTGATTCGTTCCCTGCGCTTGCTGCATGTAGATACATGCATGTTAAATTAACAACGACGACGATTGGCTCGCCAATGTATGGAATGCGCAAAGCGATCTTCACTCTGACGCCGAGCGCTCAAGATTCGTGCCGGTACCTGTACTAGATGGGATGATAGTTATTCCATAATACCATTCCAATTGCCGCTTTTATAAAATCCTACCAAAATGCGTACAAAGTTGCTGTAGTTATTATATTTAGCTTATTTAAAAGTACGTAGGTCAATTTTTGTGTAATATCCAAATCTTTAGTAAACTATGTTATAAAGGTGTCTGCGAATTTGATTATCATTTAATGATTTCTGAATTAACTATTTGGAGTCGAATATTAATTGTCAAAGTCTAATTTACCCGCCAAATTTTGGCTTTAAAGTAGCATTTGAAATATATTTAAATCCAAAGCCTTAAATTCAGAAGCCAGCCCTTACCATTCTATCAAAAGAATATTCCAAAAATAGGGTCTGATTTTTCAATAGTCCGATAATTTTAAACTGAGGAGTGAATTCGTGTTTTGACATATTTTGTGCGCAGAAGCTGTCAAACTGCCCCTTATTCCTTTAGGTAAACTTATCTGACGATTGAAAATAACAGTTCTTAATCTGCCTATTTTAAATTGAAAATGGTTTTTGATTGTTTTAAAATGTAATTTCGCAGGCTACACGAGTTGTTCCGCAATGTCTTGAACTCTTGACAATGTGAAATGTAATGAAAAAATACTTGCCTGTATCTATTTTGTTTAACGTTATTTAAATTTGTTTTAACATTTACCGACAATAAATGGTTATAATATATTTGTACGGAAAGTAAATTACAATATTTTCCTCACACTACTGAATTAATATTAAATTATTTTACTTTGAATAAATTACATAAACGACATTAAACAAAAAATCTGTAATATTGAATTTGTCTGTGATTTATTTATGTACAGAATTATTTGGTTATTATTTATTATTAATTAAACCTAAATATAATGCTTTTGACGAACGTGTTGTCTTATTATTTTCATTGTAGGTACCCTGTTGTAAAGATGCCTAATTACTAATAGGCATTTTGAAAACCGAATCATAGCAATGAGATCATTGATGATCTGGATGGAGGCCACACATCCGTGTGACCCGGACTCAGTCCGAGCGAATATTATAAGGCTTGGACTCAAAGCAGCCATGTCGGAAGAATTGAACCCGCACGTAGTTGGCAAAAAGTTGAATCATTGAGAATGGTCGACGGGCGAAGGTTGGGCTGATATCGCATGTTTTATTAAACAGATACCAGGCTCAGAAAAAGTCTAGATAAAGATTTTTAATAATAAAGTCGCCCTTGGCATCGAGTTTACGATCGTGCACCTGACAGTTCATTAGACTATAATGGGTACATCGTTGTCGCAAAATCTGTACTCGTCTTGTCGCGTGATAGTTGAATCAATGGATTCTCGACCTTATTTTCTTATTATTAAAATAACAATTCGCATGTCAGTAATTCAAAGACTGGTTTGTGCAACGAAGACTGTTTGACTGTCGCAGGATGGAAAACGGTTGTTACGTTGTAGAACAAAAAACGGTTTTTGAAAACCGTTCACTGTTGAAACGCCCACCGCTATTAGACTATCGTAACATTATAAACGTTACAGAATCCTTGCCGATTGTGACCTCGTGAAAACTGAAATGAAAGGTAAGTCAATATGGTAACCAATTTGAACTATACTAGTTTTTAATTAGATTGGCCAAAGTGACAGCTCAAGCGACCGTATTTTCATACCGTTTAAGCATAATTTTGTAGTAATAAGGCTCAACTTTTAGTCCGGTCAATTTAGACATCCGAGGTTACACTAATTCACACCCAGCTGAAAATTGGTAGGATTGTTCAAAACACCATCATAAATAAAATCTAAAAAGTCCTCAATGATCCGACATCTGGAAAAAAAATTATTCCGGGTCAAATGTCACAAAAATGAGTTTTTCGTGGTTTTTAGCGAAACGGTAAGTTTAATCATAAAATTAGGTAAGACAAAATTGTAGATCTGATAATTAGCTACAAAATTGTTTAAATACTTTTTTTTCTAAGAGTCACCGTTTTTGAGATATAATGTTCATGTGTCACCGTTTCAAAAAGTTGAAAGAGGTAATCGTCATAACATGCACACGTTTCCATGCCACCTTTGAGGTACCTAGTGTACTTAGAGCTTTTTTAGGGTTCCGTACCTCAAAAGGAAAGAATGGAACTCTTATAGGATCGCTTTGTTGTCCGTTCGTCTGTCTGTCTGTCTGTGTATGTATTTCTGTCTGTCAGTGAGGACCCGTTATCTCGGGAAAGCGTGAAGTTATCGAGTTGAAATTAAAATCATATATTAAGTCTGCGATATAAAAGAAATAGCAGGAAAAGACTGGTTGAAACTTTCCCAAAATAGGGATAAATGGAAGGAATTAGAGGAGGCTTTTACCCAGAAGGGGTTCGTGTAAAAGAAAAAAGAAAAAAAAAAAAAAAAAAAAAAAAAAAAAAACATTATAATTACAAACTAACCTAGTGTAAGAAATTTACTAATACTTTGAATTGTTAACACACTTTTATACTGAAATAAAAAGCTTTATTATTATTATTATTATTAAGTCTGCGGTCCTTTGAAGCTGTGAAAAAATCAAAGTTGTAAGTTAACGGAAACAAAAGATACGGCCGTTTATGTTGCAAAAAACATAAATTTCGACACTCAAAATCTCGGTATCAAAATTCATAGGGTACGTTCCGTTGTCCTAGAAACTTGAAATGTGGCATAAAGCAAGGTCTCATAGCATTAGTATAGGAAAAAATCTGAAAACTATAATATAATTTGTGCTTACGTCACGAAAAATTAAACTTTTTGCGATTTGTAAAATTCTTTGAGAGTCGATTCGTAAATTGAACATAAACAGCCGTATCTTTTTTTTTCGTTAACTTACAAGTTTAATTTTTTCACAGCTTCAAGACAGGACAGACTTGAGTATATGGTTTTAATTTCAACTCGATAACTTCACGCGTTCTTGAGATAAAGGGTCTTGACAGACGAACAGATAGACAGACGGACAACAAAGCGATCCTTATAGGATCACTTTAATGTCCGTTTATTCCTTTTGAAATACAGAACTCTAAAAACGTGCTAAGCACACTACCTCCAAGGTGGCGTGAAAACGTGAGCATGTTATGACGATTACCTCTTTCAACTTTTTGAATCATTATATCTCGAAAACGGTGGCTCTTATGAATTTAAATGTTTATATATTTTTGTAGATAATTATCTGATCTACAATTTTATCTTTAATACCTACTTTTATGATTAAACTTACCGATTTGCTGAAAATCACAAAAAACTCATAGTGACACTCACTCACTCACCTCACTCTTTTAGTGACATTTGACCCCGAATATTTTTCGGGATTCGTCGGATTGATGAGGACTTTTTAAATTTCATTTATGATGATATTTTGAACAATCCTACCAATTTACAGCTGGGTGCGAATTATTGTAACCTAACCCTTATTTTTTGGTCTAATTTGACTGGACTATTTGTCGTTTTAGTCAATTTATGGATTTGCACTGTTAATACAAAAGGGCAAAATTATTTATAAAATCTTAAAACTTATATATATACCTTTTAATTAAGCAACAAATGTCTTTCAAATATTGCAAATAGTCGTTTAGGATGTTTATTCTACATACATACAGGCGATCAACGCAAATTCAAATTATGAAACTTACTAAAGGACCTATTACACTGCGCTGAATATCGCGTGCAGTCTAACTCCTATTACACTGCGCGAGACGTCGAACCATAGACTAGATACGTCGAACCATAGACAAAACGAGTCTGAATAACGCGTACCTAGTGTAATAGATCCATAAACTTGATCATTCAGGAAACAATTAGTGTTGGGATTTTATCCGATTAAATACTCAAAATGAATAAATACTCGTTTTTAATCGAGTATTTATCCAATAAAAACGAGTATTTATTGAGTATTTATTCATTTTGAGTATTTAATCGGATAAAATCCCAACACTATTCGCCATTCGTCATTCCTTCATTTTTCATTCAACAAGACAATTTTTTTTTTCTATCTACCCCCTAGGGAAGGCTAAAGTCGTTCGACCATATCGCCTAGTCTGTCGTCCGTTTTCTTGCGTAATAAGTTTTCAACTTAGGTTAAATACCTATGGTATATTAGAATTCTATCTAAGGTTTTCAATAACAATGTCTTTCGTATTCAACAAGACAAGACTGGCTCCGCGTTCAGAATTGCGTCAAAAGCGATTATATCGCGAATCCGACCAACGCGCAACGTCACAAATAGTTCTGAATAGTCCTTAGATTTTATGACTATTAAATTTGGTCGGATTCGCTATATAATCCCTTTTGACGTAATTCGGAACTAAGGGCACAAGACGTCAAGCACAGAGCATCTAAACAAGAGACGGAACTTAGAACATTCAGTTTTGAGAAATTTCTTACATTCTTTAGCCAACCACTTAAAAAAAAAACAAAGCTACCAACATGAAAACTCCAAGTAAAGAACTGTCATAGATAGGGATGCGCAACGTACAATAAACTTATCGATGTTGAGTTTACACTAGTGCATTTTTTATCGATATCGATAAAATGCACTAGTGTCAATGATTTCGAAAGGAAGGATGCGCCCATCAGAACATTTCTTAAAAACCTTCTTATTACAAGCAAAAATAGCGACATCTGTGATAACTCATAGGAACTACGTGACAGCCGCACTGCATAGGTGTTCGACGTAACCTTGTTCGCGCGTATGCATTTTTTCGCATATTGGCAGTCAGTATAATTAAATCAATTGCATGCCGTTATAGGTAGGTACATACATAACGATTTCCTTTTTGCGATGATATTTTACAGGTCACTATGAAAATATAATTAAAACAAATTAAACGAGTCTCAATCAGCTTTATTTGAAATTTAAATAAATATATATATAGATAAATAGATAGATAAATAGGATTAAATATATAGATAAATAGGAATGCGTGAGTGTGAGTACTGGCCATCAGTACCGTAACACTGCATGTCGCAGTTACCATAGTTACTGGTTTATCAACAAGTGTGTCAAATAAATATTACGCAAAAAGCTCGTGTATATTTTACTGAATTTACTAATAAAATCCCCCACAAGTGGTAGCAGAGCGTGGTTACCCGTGGTTTTCCGTGGTTACCCGTGGTTCTCCGTGGTTGAAAAATGTAACTAGTAAAAACGCTAAGTGTTGGTTGCATATTCATGTGAGAAAAATGACATCAGCAACAAATAGCCGAACTTCCATAGAAACATTAACCAAGTCCAACTACGACACCTGGTGCCTACAAGCACAGGCTGTTCTAATAAAAAATGACCTATGGGATATTGTCAGTGGATCGAAAACTTTGGCGCCAAACGCTGATCCAGCAACCGCCGCGGCTTTCAACAAAGAAGATCTTAAGGCCAAAGCCGAAATCATCTTGTTGTTATCGCCCTCCGAGCTGAAACAAATAAAAGGATGCGAAACATCGAAAGAGGTATGGCATAAGTTAAAGAAAACTTACCAAAGTACAGGACCTGCGCGTAAAGCTACATTGTTAAAGCAACTAGTTCTAAAGAGGATGACACCGAATGAAGACATCCGCGACCACCTAAACAATTTCCTCGACATAGTTGTTCAACTTGAAGACATGGATATAAAAATCCCTAAAGAGCTACAATGTATTATGATCTTGTACAGCTTGCCAAAATCTTTCGAAAATTTCCGAATCGCCATAGAATCAAGAGACACGCTACCAAGTCCTGAAGACCTCAAGGTCAAGATATTTGAAGAATCACAGGCAAGAAATAATAATATTGAGCAACAAGAGTACGAAGAAAGAACTGAAGCTTTGTACGCAAAGAAAAAGAAATTCTGTACCATCTGTAAGAAAAATTCACACAATACAGAAACTTGTTGGTCCAAAAAGAAAGAGAGTAAAACTCCTTTAAAATTTTCAAATAACAAGCAACAGCAAAAAGGTTTTTATACTTGTTTAAATATAAATAATGTAAAAATGTCAAATATGACGTGGTGTTTGGACAGCGGCTGTACGTCCCATATGACAAATAACAACCAAATTTTTGTCAATATTTCCGAAGAAAATGGCTCTATAAGATTGGCTACAAAAGACCACACAACGCCAGTCAAAGGGACAGGAATGGCACGGGTGAGTCTAGGCAAGTATTCGTGTGACTTACATGACACCCTGTACGTGCCAAATCTATCAACAAATTTACTTGCAATAGGGAAAATAACTGAAAAAGGCAAGAAAGTTGTATTCGAAAAGGAAAAAGCTTACATCATAGAGCCTAATGGCAAAATATTGCTAGAAGCACGAAAAATGAACGGCTTGTATTATGTACATGGTAATGAATACGAAAGTATGGCTAACTCAGTAACAGTCGAATCCGAGATGATGACATGGCACAAGAAGCTAGGCCACATCAACGAGAAAGATCTGAAACAAATGGCAAAAGACGAAAAGTTACGAGGGCTCGCTTTTAAAGAAGACAAGCTAGAAACGTGCGAAACGTGCATCAAAGGGAAAATGTCACGTTTACCTTTTCATAGGAAAGATTCAATAAACAGCACTCAACCACTCGAAATAATTCATACAGACGTATGTGGCCCATTCGAAACTGAAACATTGGCCGGATCAAAGTATTACGTCACATTCATCGATGATTACACAAGATACAGCTACGTCTATTTTATGAAGAAAAAGAATCAAGTATTCACATTATTCAAAGAGTTTAAAGAAGAAGTTGAGAATTATCATAAGATAAAGATACGAAACTTACAGTCTGATAATGGAACCGAATACATAAATAATGAGTTCAATCAGTATCTAAAAGAAAACGGAATAAAGCGACGATTATCCGCTCCGTACACGCCTCAACAAAATGGCGTTGCTGAACGCAAGAACCGGTCTTTATTAGACAAAGCCCGATGTTTACTCATAGACGCAAACGCGCCAAAAAATTTATGGGCTGAAGCTGTAAATACTGTAAATTACCTTGTAAATAGAAGCCCAACAAAACTACTCAAAGGTAGTACACCATACGAACTGTGGGTGGGGAGATCAGCATCGGCAAATCATCTTCACGTGTTTGGAAGCAAAGCTTTTGTACTGCGAAAGACACGACGAGGAAAGCTGACACCTAAAGCTCTAACAGGCGTATTCATGGGCTATGCGTCAAATGCAAAAAGCTATCGTATTTTCATTCCAGAAAAAGGCGACATAATAATAAGCAGAGACGTAAAGGTAGTAAACCAAATGTACTATGAAAATAAAAATGAAAACTATGAAAATCTCATCAACAATGAAGATGAAGAGAAAGAAATAAGAGGGACGAGTAGAAAGGAAAATTATAAGGAAGCTAAAGCAGAAAATATTGTAATAGATTTTGAAACAAAAAAGAAAGATTTCCAAACTGTACAGCAACCTAATCATGGAAATTTTCCTAACTTAAATGTAAATTACCCTAATCAGAATGAAAGTCAAAGTGAAGAAATTGAAAATGAAATAAATCCAAATGTCCGCTCCCAAAGAGAACGTAGACCACCACAATGGTTAAATGATTATTATGTATCAAATGATAATAGCCTAAGTGAACCCGACGAATTCTACGATGTTTTTATGGCTTCACATAAAGACGAAGAAGATGATGAATATTGGCATGATGCAATTAAAGCCGAGATTAAAGCACATGTTATAAATGGAACCTGGAAAATAGAGAAGCAAAACAAAAACATAAAAGTAGTAGATTACAAAATGGTTCTAAGAAATAAAGTAGGACCCGATAACAGTATCACAAAGAAAGCCAGACTAGTAGCACGGGGTTTCACTCAACGACCAGGCGTTGACTATAACGAAACATACGCTCCTGTAGCTAAACTGAGTTCGATAAGATCTGTTATTGGAATAGCCATGGAAGAAGGTTTGAAAATGAACCAGATGGACGTTACAACGGCGTATCTAAATGGCGAATTAGAAGAAAATATATTTATGAAGTATCCTGACTACTTAGAGGAATACCTGACTGAAATCTTGGTTGAAGAAAGTAAACAAGAAGATTTAACTTTGTACAACAAGACAATGAATATGCTAAAAGATATAAGAAACAATCCAAAAGGGAAAGTTTGTCATCTTATAAAAGCTTTATACGGACTCAAACAGGCAGGGAGGCAATGGTACAAGAAACTCGACACAGAGTTAAAGAACATAGGTTTCAAAGCATCAGAAGCTGACCCATGTCTATACTTACTAGAGAAAAGAGGAGTTAAAGTCATAATGATTATTTATGTCGACGATTTATTAATTGCCTATTCGTGTCCTAGAAAGCTTCAGGAAATAAAAGACCTGTTAAATACGAAATTTCAGTTAAAAGACTTAGGTACACCTAAACGGCTAATAGGGATAGACATTACCTATAAGGGAGATGAAATCAAACTGAACCAGCAGAATTTCATAGAAGACACTCTCAAAAAATTTAAAATGGAAGATTGCAAGGCCACATCTACACCCATAGAACCGGGTCTTAGATTAGAAAAAGGCGCAAGGGATGAAAGGAAAGATCTGCCTTACAAAAATTTGATTGGCACACTCATGTACTTGGCGGTGGCAACTCGACCCGATATAATGTTTGCCATAAGTTATCTCTCCCAATTTAATGATTGCTACGGTGAAGAGCATTTCAAGTGTGCAAAGAGAGTGCTACGATACTTAAAGGGAACAAAAAGCGTTGGTCTTGTATTCCGTAAAACAGACCAACAATTGCTTGGCATGGCTGACGCAGATTGGGGCGCATGTAAGCTCGACCGAAAGTTTTTTTCGGGCTATATCTTTAAATATGCTGGAACGACCATAAGCTGGATGTCGAAAAAGCAAAAGTCTGTGGCACTATCGACTGCCGAAGCAGAGTATGTCGCCTTGACAGAAGCTGCAAAAGAAGCTATTCATTTGAAAAGTTTATTTAAAGATCTTGGGTCCAGTTATGAAACTATAAGCATATTAAATGACAACCAAGCTGCCCTTAAATTAAGTCAAAATACAATGGTCACTTCCAAGTCCAAACACATTGACTTAAAAATGCATTTCATTCGAAACTGCATAATGGACGGAGCAATAAAGGTCAGTTATCTAAGAACAGAAGACATGGAAGCAGATATCCTAACCAAAGCTCTAGCTGGGCCGCGACTGTTGAAATTGCGCAGTGGCTTAGGAGTTTCCTGAACTTCTGATAACCACGACGATGCTGTGAAGAGGAGTGTGAGTACTGGCCATCAGTACCGTAACACTGCATGTCGCAGTTACCATAGTTACTGGTTTATCAACAAGTGTGTCAAATAAATATTACGCAAAAAGCTCGTGTATATTTTACTGAATTTACTAATAAAATCCCCCACAGTGAGGCCAACACCTTAATCTCAAATCGTGGTATTGCCGATCCTTTTAACCTCCGGAGTCCAGCTTTTGAAATTTCAATATCATTGTCACAAAAATGAGCAGAGTATACTCTTGTATTTTTATGAGGCTTGAAATAAGGCTCCTTTCGTTAATTCCTAATAATTCGACTCCAAATCTCTTTACGCGTTGAATCACTTGGAAATATGTAAAAAAAAAAAATTGAGTCGTAATTCGTCATCGCGAATTTGTCCATACATCCATACTTTTACTTATATTATAAATACGAAAATAACTGTCTACCGCGCTTTCATGGCTAAACTACTGAACTGATTTCGATGAAATGTGGTACGGACTAAGCTTGAGCCCCAAGAAAGGATATAGGTAAGCAATTTTTAATCCACTTGCAACCGCGATAACCGAAATTCACGCGGAAGTAGTCGCGGGCGAAAGCTAGTAGTTTAACGGTCATCTCAGTTAGCGTGAAGAAAATAAAACTACATTTTCAAAATAATTTAAGAATAAAATTTTCAGTTTCAATTAGGTAGGTATCGATTCTAAGCTTTTTTTTTTAATGTTTTTGTTTTACCCTTATTGAATATAAAACACATTAGATACCAAAATTCAAAATTACAAGCACTAAGTTCAACAATGAAATAAATAAAAATTACGTCCGTACAAGTTTACTTCGTGCACTTCGCGCGTTCAGTAGCGGCCACACAATGGCTGCCATTATGGAATTCGATAGTAAATTATTTATCGCTATAAAATGTGTTTATTTAATAACTTAATGGTAGAAAAAATAATGTAATGTTACTTACCGATCGATGATACGATATCCCATGTTCCTTTTTAACCTTTGTATCATAATTTTTGCAGCCTTTTACCACACAACTAGGCATTTTTATGACAAGCAAATATTCGTTCACTCCCGCACACGGACCACTGTCAACTGAGTCGCGTTGGCCCTAAACTGTAATTTTAGGGCCAGCGCGCTAGTGCCATTTAATCGCGCGATTGGCCTGGTCCTTACGCTAGTAATATATATGTCAATGACTAGTGTTGTTATAGGGGGTTCCAAAACTGACGTATTTATTTTGAAAACTGGGTAAAATAAAACACTAATTTACATGATTTTATTTCATGTTTATTTATATATTTAATAGTTTAAACATACAAAGTTACAGAAGCTGTTTCTTTTACCGCTTTTCTACAAATCAACCTTTATACCTATGGTTTTATGGTTTCAGCATGCCAAGCTTCTTTGATACCGCAAACTTCACATCTTCTGTGGCCTTTACTCATGATGGTTCACAAACTTGAGAACAACTTAAGAGTCTCCGTCTCGTTAAAATATGTAGTAACAAAAAATAGAAGAGTCAAATATCTCGCAAGAGTCACTTACACTAACAGAGTCAATATCTCGATAAAACCGATGAAAAGAACGAACAGGTGCTCAACTCAACGTTATACGTACAATCACAGAACTTATTCTGATGATTTATATTCCGAAATCTTAAAGAAAAAGGAAAAAACAAACAGAATTGTCACAACACAAACTTAATTACACAAAGGTAGCCATGTTTGTTTTTAAGTACCACAGACAATACTATAGTTAGTCTTTGACCACAGACTAAAACATCTAGTAAGTTCATTGTGTAATGTTGGTCAAATTGATGTTTTTCTCAATGTTGGCTAAAGAATGCACGAAATTCCATAGAAAAAGTAATTTGTTCGGAGTTTCACAAGACTGACGTCAAGCACTGTCACTGTCAAGCAACTGTCAAGCAAGTTTGTAAAATGGTACGCGTCAGTATGATGTAAATTGCGTACTTTTAATGTTTATTAAACTCGTAATTTTTACATGTTTACTTGTAAAGTTCTGTGTTTACGTCCATTTATGTAATAATGACGAAAAGTGATTAAAATTATCTACGCTATCCTCCAATAAACAAACAATGCTTACCCGTATAAAATCCCATGCTGGCGGTGCATCTAAGGGAAAAAAAAGGCAAAAATATTTGTCGGAAAAGTGCAGAATATGCTTAGACGACGGTGAAATACCTATATTTGGCGCTAACGATATTTCCGACGACGTGACGGAGTTTGGAAAGATCAAAATTGGTAAAGATGACAACCTTCCCCAGTATTTATGCGAAGCTTGCTCTACGTTGCTGGAAGCCGCAATCTTATTCCGCAAAACGGCGAAACAATCTGATGAAGTACTCAAGCGAAGGGATTATATAGATAGTAGCACAGAAGAGTCAGATTGTAAACAAGAAGATGATACTTATATTAAAAGAGAATACCTCGAGTTCAAGTGCTATTCTGATTCCGAATCAGATTTAGACGACTTTGATAGGCTAAAACGCAATTTCGTATCTGAAGACGAGACTACTAATTATAATTTTACCATTTCTGAAGTGGATACTCTAGACAGTAATGATTATAAAGACTTTCAAACAGATTTACTGGATGCTAAACAAGAGAAAGATGGATCCATCAATGAAATGGATATTCAAGATGGTAATGATTGTAAAGATTTCCAATCAGATTTATTGCGTATTAAACAAGAGAAAGATGGATCCATCAATGAAGGGGATAGTGAAGCAATTATGATTATTGTTTCAAACAAAGATAAAATAAAACAGGAACATAATGAAGATGAACATAGTTACATTGATTCTGATAAAGATGAAGAAAAAACAAAGCCTAACGAACAATCTCTTATGAAAATACTTCCCCATCAAAGAGAATGTGAAGTCTGCCATACCATAGTTTCAAAAAATGCATATAAAGTACATTTTAAAGAACATAGAAAAAAATATAAAGAAAAATACAACAAAAAGTATTGTAAAATAGAATGTGAATTTTGTGGTAAGCAAGTAAGCAAATCATATCTTAAAATTCACATGAAAATACATGGGACCCCTGAGGAACAGGCTGAGAGGCTTGTTGAATGCACAATTTGTAACAAAATGTTCAACTCGCGCTATTACAGTGATCATGTTAAAAGAATGCATCCAACAAAAAGTGAAAAGAAACAAATTATCCAAAACGTAAACAGAAAAGAAACACCATCGCCAACACCCAACTATAATAAATGTCCTGTTTGTGACAGAAATATTAAAGAGAGTGATTTTAAATTACACTTAGAGAAGCACAACGGGCCACTTCCACGATACGTTTGTGACAAATGTGGAAAGGTCTTCAAACATCCATCTGCCTTCAAAACTCACTGCCTTACTCATGGCAGCGAATTAAAATATAAATGTCAGTTCTGTCCATACAGAGGGTTACATCAAGGCCTACTTAAAATTCACGTGAGGACACACACCGGTGACTACAACTACAAATGTACTGAATGTCCAGCTCGATTTATAACAAAAAGTAACTTGTCTAAACACCTGAACAGACACAGAGGTATCTGTGCATTCAAGTGTGAGGAATGTAATAAAGGGTTTTATGCAAAACGTGATCTTGAAAAGCACAACAGAAATGTTCATATGTTTGTTAAACATCATGTTTGTGAATATTGCGGTAAAGCATTTGGACACCGGGACAATATGCTGAGCCATCAGCTAAAAGTACACAAAAGAGACAAGATAATACCCCGGGGTCGCATGCCCTCCTATCTAAAAGCAGAATTAATGCAGTTTGATTGAAAATAATTAATTATGAATTATGTTACATTATTTGAACACAAATATATTTTTGTAGGTATTATATATGAATGTTTGATTTGAAATGCTATCGAATATGCAGGTGAATATAAATGTATTTAGTCTTTCAATAGCAAAATTACAATATTTTTTTATTTTGCTTGACTACAAAATATCCCATGACATCAGTAAAAGGCGCGATCATCCTGGAATTGGAATATTATTCCCGCATTTGGACAAATTCAGCAACTTGCATTGCAAGTTTTTTCGCACAAGCGCGGAAAAGTGCGTGAGCTCGCCCCCATCACAATTAATTGTATTCATCGTATCAGGCTGGGCGCTAAAAGATCCTTAGAGTCGCGCGTCAATACCGCGATCGGTCCCGGTATTGCACGGCTGAGGTTTTTTTTTCTTTCATACAAATCTTGTCCTTATAAGACAAGCGACAATTTATTTTTAATACAATAAAAAAAGAAATACCTATTGGTAGTAAGTATATATATTATGTATAATGTCTTTGACCTAAAGCTGTTCTGAAGTTATGCGCTTACATCTGGCAATCGATTTTTATTTATATGCATTATTACAAGTAGCGGCACGTAAGTCTAGCGCTGAACGATACGCGGAGGGGATTGCTGCGCATGGGAATGAACAGAATGCGACTGGAGAGCCAATCGGCGTTACGCACGCTCGCCCTTCATCCCGCTAGCGCCCTCAGGTACCTTAATTTTTACTTCTGCGCAATAACGGTCAGCGCTAAAGTTTCGTGCCGCTACTTGTAACTGCTGCCAGTGGCTTCGTCCGCGGGAGTGTCTGCCGAAATTCGAAGCCAAATAACAGGTTGCTTATGTTCTACAGGGTTCAAAGCTTACTTCACATCAAAATCGGTTCAGTAGTTTAAGCGTAACAGACAACTTTCATATTTAAAATATTTGTAATATGGATTGAAAATAGACACCACGCGATATTGGCTGATATTGGCAACGCATTGACTATGAGGTCAGTGAACAAAACGCTAAACAAGCTTCTCAAAGCTGTGAAATATTAATGATTGTTGAGTTTTTGGCGGAAGATTTCCGAGTGAGTGTCTCAAGACTACAAAACTGGACATTTTGTAAAATTATGGAAACAGCAGTAAAATGGAGCTGAATTTTTTTTTTTTGTTCCTATTTTTTAACTCAGCTAAGCTTGTTGAGATAATGGACTTGATATTTTTACTGCAAAAACATGAGAACGTGTTAAATTACATCCGTATTCTAAAAGTGCTCGATAAAGACGTATGAGGCAGTATGGACGCAGACTTTAGCCTGCGGCAAAGAACAAAGAAAGATTGACATTTGGAATTGTGTCACTGTGACATAAGGAAAAACAAAAACAAGAGGTTGTTTATTTTGCGGTGATAGAAAAGTTCCTTCTGAAGAGAAAATAATGGTATCAACCTATCACATAGTAAAGTTGTTTCAAAAAGCGACTTACGAAAGGTATCACAGAATCCTACAAGAGGACAGAGAAGGGTCCGCAACTACGTCTCGGCAAGATACATCCGAAGACAAAATATGCAGGATTTGTCTCAAAAAAGGTACTCTATCCATTTTTAAAGACCAAGGACCTGATATTTACGAAAATATTTGCACTTTCGGTGATATCCAAATAAGTGAAGACGACGAACACCCCAAGTTCATTTGTGATTCGTGTCTCAAATTACTGGATTCTGCAATACTGTTTAGGAAAACGGCAAAAACATCTGATAAGGTTTTGAGAAGTGCTTCAGCTAAAAGCAGTCAACATTCCAGCAAGACTCAAGACCTAGATAATGAAGAAACTGTAAAAGAAATTGCAGACAATACTTCAGCATCAGTGTTGCAAAACTTCTTCTCAGCCTTGGAAAGTGAAAATGATGTATACACTGATGAATCAAAATCAATGAGATGCAAGAAGAAGGTACCTAAAGTGCAGTGTAAGATATGCTTCAAAATCATCACCAAAGCTTACTACAAGGAGCATTTTGCTCTCCATGACCAAACTGTTGCCAAATATGTTTGTGACATTTGTGGCAAATCCTTTCGGCAAAGATGCTCCTACAGAAACCACTACTTTACACACAGTTCAGAATTTCCTTATAAATGCACAATTTGCCCATACAGAGGACGGCATTCAGGCCTCCTGAAAATTCATTTGCGCACTCATACTGGAGACTACAGATACATGTGCACAGAATGTCCTGCTAGATTTTTAACTAAGAGTAATTTAAACAAGCATGCACTAAAACACAAAGAACCAATGTTCAAATGTGATGCTTGCCACAGAGGATTCCATTCAAAACTAATTTTAGAAAGACATTTTGAAGCAGATCATTTAGGAATAAAGAATCATATTTGTAATGTTTGTGGGAAAGCATTTGGATACAGAAAAGCAATGATGAGACATCAACTTGATGTTCATAAAAGAGAAAAGAAATTGAATGGAAGAACTCCAGCTTACATAGAGGCTGAAATACAAAAGTTGGAGGATAGTTTATAGCAGTTAAAAGTTTATATTCAATCGGTGAACATTCCAGGGTAGACAGTGAATTTTTATTAAATTTTTAATTTTGCAGTGTCAGTTCCTATAAACAATAAATATTATTTGCGACAGTAACGCATATTTATTTTTGAAGTAATCACCAAAATCATAAACACAACCCTGTTTCAGTTCGGCGGCGGCGATCTCTCGCGCCGGGCCTTAGTGCAGGCCATGACCCGGAGTGAGGAGGAGTGGCAAGCGGTCACCTCAGGGCTGTAGCTAGAGTCGAATTTGAGGTAGGGCAGCATTTCAAAGTCAAAGTCAAAGTCAAATCATTTATTTCAAATAGACCATTTACAGGCACTTTTGAATAGTCAAATGTCGGTCAGTCCAAGAAAAGTGAAGCTAAATTGCACGTTCCAAAGAGTAGGTCTCTATGGAGAAGAACGTGCAAGAAACTCCATGGACACTCTTTTAAATCATATTATGTGTTACATATAATGCTTGGTTACATATTACTTGTTGCTTCTATCATGTGAGCACAATGTCGATAATGAAATAAAAATGTAAAATAATTAAAAGATAGAAACTGAATTAAGCCACTGGCAGCTAAGAGATGACCAGTCCCATCTGACGGCACCCGTTCACGAGCATGACGCGTGCATCAGCCCCACTCAGCTCAACCATTTTGAAGGGAACTGAACGACCCAATAACACGTGCCACCAACAGCGAGACATTTGAGTGAGCATGACAAACTCTCAACTGCCATGCTCGTAATGTCAAAAAAAAAAAAAAGTTGTAACCTAATAAAAATGCTCCAAGGTGCTTCACATTCACAAACTTGAAAAAAGTGCTTCTACATTATACAATGCAATTGTCTTTCAAATTAAAAAATAATAATATTAGTTTCCAACTAATCAACTAATTAGTATGCCCTAGTGGTAGTGGAGCTGGACCAGCATTGAGCCAAGCATTTTTATCTTGAATATAATCCTCCAACTTATAATATGCTTGTCTGCATAGTGTGCGTTTAATACAAGATTTAAATTTCGTTTCATTGAGGTCTAATATTTGGGGTGGTATTTTATTATAACATTTCAAACAGTACCCCATAAAAGAAGAGGCCACTTTAGCCAGTCTGAAACCTGGTTGAACTAATTGATCCCTATTTCTTGTAACATAATTATGTCTATCGCCTCTTTTGCTAAAAAGATGAAGATTTTTTCGAACATACATGATGTTTTCATAGATATATTGACAAGGTACCGTCATTATGTTAATTTCTTTAAACAGTTCCCTTAAAGAATCGCACCGGCGGAGATTGTAAATAGCTCTGATGGCTCTTTTCTGTAATATAAAGATTGACTCGATGTCTGCAGCCCGTCCCCATAGTAAGATACCGTACGACATGACACTATGAAAATAACTAAAATAGACTAGCCTAGCGGTATCAACATCCGTAAATTGGCGGATTTTTCTAACAGCATATGCAGCTGAGCTAAGCCGCCCTGCAAGAGATGTTAAGTGAGGACCCCATTGTAGCCTTGAGTCAAGCGTAATCCCCAGGAAAATCGTTTTATCAACAAATTCTACTTTTTCATTAGTCAATACAATGTCACAATCACTACTTTTGACATTCGGTAAGGAAAATCTTATGCATTTAGTTTTTTTCCCATTTAGAACCAGATTATTAGCAGTGAACCAGTTTTGAACCTGCAATAGGGCGCTATTTTCGTTGTCAAGATTGTTAGTCTTTCTATTTATCTTAAAAATCAAAGAAGTGTCGTCAGCAAACAACACCATATTAAGTTTATTTTGCAACAAATTGGGTAAATCATTAATATAAACTAAAAATAAAAAAGGACCTAAAATTGAACCTTGGGGCACCCCCATTTCAACATTCAATCCCGACGAATTGACACCGTTTATTTGCACTAATTGCTGTCTATTATTTAAATAAGATTTTAATAAGCTTAACGCTGCATTGCCTAGAGTCCGTCTAATGAAAGCGTGACCTGAGAAAAGGAGGTTACAACCAAAAATTTCGAATGTGGTATTATTGAAATAGTAGGAGAAAAAAGTTTTGATACTAGAGTATTTTTTGTATTTATGACAATTTTAGAATAGTTGTACAAGAACTTAAATCCTAGTCAAAAACGAGTGTAGACTTAATTATTTAGTGGGTGTATGGTAAATGTCAAAAACACACAAAATGTTAGATAGTATTCCAAATTATTTTATTTTATCTGATCTCTCAAATGTCGCTATATGATATTTAAATAATATTCTTTATTTTCCATTTGGCGTTCTGGCAAGAATACCAAGTGCACAACACCGTGATTTCAACTTCATCACGTCTCGCCAACACTATTAATGTGTTTCAAGATCAAACTTGAACCAAACTTTTTCGCGATTTTAACTTCAGTTGCAGACTTTCATGCACTACTAGACAGAGTGAGGCAAATCTTTCATTACATCTCAACTGCTTTTGAACAAATTCTACCACTCACTAGCATGTGTTTTTGATTAAGTCGATTCACCAAAAGCCTTCTTTGTTCGATGTGTTTGTCCATTATGAAATTCGCAATATGTCAGATTATCTAAAAATATAAGAAAAAAAAAATCATTATATCCTTAATATAACTATCTAATAATATTAGTCGACAAAGATCAAGATTATAACGTCATACTAACTTAAAAATCAGAAATCGTATGTAAACAATGTTGGTTTTCATTGAAAACACCTTCTTTCTCTTCTTGTTTTTGTTTGAACTTATTAACCATAGTGTGTAGCAGTTTTTGCACGTTACTGTTTATTGTTTTTCCCACAATTAAGCAATTATTCTTGAAAAATAAACATCAGTTTCCAAAAACTGACAATTGCAACCATAGACTTTGACGTGATTTTTTTCGGCAAAACAATGTTGCCAATTTAATTTAAAAAAAAAACTCCAGGTTACGCTTTCAGTAGACGCACTCTAGTCCGTAATGCTTGAGTTTCAGAAGCAATGTTTCATGAACTACACAATCAAACGCCTTAGATAGGTCGCAGAAGATGCCTATAGCATCTTGTGCCTCTTCCCACGCATTAAAAATGTGTTTTAGTAAGGAAACACCCGCGTCAGTTGTACAACGTCCTTTGGTGAAACCATACTGTTTATCATGTAGGATGTTATTGGAGTTAAAATGACTAAGCATTTGATTTAACATTACCTTTTCAAATATCTTGCTAAGAACCGGAACCATTGGTTACAGGTAGGGCGGAAGTAAAAATTTATCATAATTGATCTGCCCTCGAAGCACGGGCACCTAAATCAATCACCATGTACATATATCACTGACAAGTGGTGATTGATCAGTGATTACATACATTCAATAATCAAACCAAAGCTAAAGCTATTCGTAGACATAAAAAATCTGTGACAGAGCATGAGCATGGATCATGGATATTAAATCCTCAATTATGAAAAACAAGTGAACAAGATGGTTGAACTTCCAGATTTGGATGTAGAGGTCCACGTCTGAGTGAGAGTGAGATAGGGCATAGTGAATCCAAGGTAGGACATTGCCCCACAATGCCCCCCCCTAGCTACGTCCGTGGGTCGCCTCCTTCTGCGAAGCTGTAATGCTAGCAAAGGAGGAGGCCAACCGCATCGGGCAACGGCGCTCTTAGCGCCCCAGCCGCCGCTGGGATTCCGATCCCGTTTTCCGGCCACCGCAGCCCCGGACTTACGGACAGCGAGCAATGGGTAGCTCGCTGTCCAACCGTTCGGTAACTGGCCAGACCGAGCCCAAGTCGTCGACGTCGACATGCTGACGGCGGCTAGGTGATACAGGATGTTTAGCCAAGCATAGTGATTATAGTGAAATCAGGCAAGATGGAAAATAAAAAATAAGTTCTTGTGAACTAATAACTTTATTGCCAAAAAAATTACAATACTATTGTTAACATGCATGGACTAGGTAATAGAGTATACTAGGTAATAGCTACAAATTTTCAAAATCGGTCCACAATTGACCGAGAAACTGGTGAACATATTATGTAGGTACATAATCTAATCGATTATACATATAGATTCATTTTATCTCTGTATAAAATTCGTTGTTGAACGTCTTGCGCAATTCCGCTAGTAAGTACTTGAATGCCGCAGTTGACTCAAACAAAATTGATGCCATGTGCCGTGGTTTGCATTACTGTGAACACAGGCGTTTTAGAGGCTTAGCCTCCTGATACGTATTCAAGGTACATAGCTTTCATCACGATGGTAATACTGTGACGATGCATACGAACACTGCGAAGTATATTTTTGCTGGGTCCTGTTACAACCCATAGTCCGGGGCGAGGAGTGACAGCGGTCTCTTCCTTCGAAGCAGTAATACTAGCGAAGGGGGCGGCCGCGTGGAGGGAATTCCTTAGGACTGAAACTGCATAAAGAGGACGCCCGCGACGAGCATCCGTCTTGTGACAAAGCGCGTGCTCACGCAGACAGTAATCGTCGCGGAAACTGGATTATTACCTACACGGTATCGCCAGTTCAACTTTAATGGTGTGCGTGTCGTGCTGATGGAGAACTTGATATATTATTACGTAGTAAATCGGGCGTCGGGCCCGGATGCCCGCGCGGGTTACTACAACGGACCACTTTCACACTCAGCCGCCAGGACCCTGATCCCAATTTCCAACCACCATAGGCGTGGGCTTGAGGACGACGAGTAATGGGTGGCTCGCCGTCTGGTCCGAGCCCATGTCGTTGACGGCTGAAACACTCTCCCACTCTGCTCAAGAGCGGGAGAAGTAACTGGATGATTTCCCACATAAAAAAAGGAGGGAATGACAAAGAAGTAAGTTCAATTGGCTTCCTCATTGTTATGTTGAGCTTCTAAATAAGCAGGCATCCGGCCAAACAGCAGCTTTTCTCTCTTATGAACATGTCTCTGATGTTTCATCATAGCATTTCTATATCCAAACGCTTTTCCACAAATATTACACACATGGTTTTTAATTCCCAAGTGATCTGCTTCATAATGCCTCTGCAACATCAGTTTAGTGTGAAAAGCTCTTTTACAAGAGTCACAGTGTAGTTGAGGCTCTTTATGTTTTAATGCATGGCTGTTCAAATTGCTCTTAAACAGAAACCTGGCAGGACATTCTGTGCACATGTACCTATAGTCCCCTGTATGAGTCCTCATATGGGTTTTGAGAAGCTCAGAATATCTTCCTCTGTACGGGCAAAATTTACATTTATAAGGGAATTCACTGCCATGTCGCAGGCTGTGGTTGTGGTATGCACATCTCAGTCTAAAGGATTTCCCGCACACATCACAAACATACTTCTTGTGGTCAGGGTCGTGCATTGTCATGTGCTCTTTGTAGTAGGATCTATTTATGACTTTATTGCATATGGTACAAGTCACTTTTGAATTTGATGGATATTTAACTTTTACTTTCTTTTCGATTTTTACCTCACCAACGTCGTCATTTTGAGTTTCCCACTTTTCTGGCTGTTTCGTATCATAGATGCTACTATCGCTGAAATCTTGATCGTATTGCTCATGGTCATCGACAGTTTCTTCTTTCACTGGCTGTTTGAGGATTTCATCTGATTCTCTCGCTATTTTTCTGAACAATATAGCCCCTTTGATAAATTCGTGACATGTGCCGCACAGGAGCTTTGGATACTCGTCATTTTCATTCACCTCTATGTTGGACAGAGTCAATAATGCTTCTACAATATTAACAGAGTTTTCAGTCCCGAAAATTGGCACATGACCTTCTTGTAAACATACTCGGCATTTAGATAATGAGCGTTCCTTTATTTTCAAACGTTTATCATTATTTTCATGAATGTTTTTATAATATTCGGCAGCACTTAACTTAAATTTTTCTTTTTTCGTTTTTTTCATCAGATAGTACAAAGTCAGCATGGTATTGATGATTACAAAACTGAGGCGTTTCCAGTAAAATCTAGCTTTTTTGAAAGAATTTCACCTTTTATCGAATTAGAAGTTAAAATAAAAGAAAAAGTACTTTGTGACAATAACAATAACATAACCAAACAAATTAGCGATGGGCGACTCGAGTTATCTAACTCGAGTAACTCGAGTCAGACCGTAAGCGAGTGAGCCCGAGTCAAAATATCTGCAAACCGAGTTGACCCGGAGAGCGCGCGCGGCGGGCGGTGCGGTGGGTTGGCGGCCCGTGGCTAGCCCGCGAGTCGCGAGGCCCGAACAACTCCGAGCGAGCCCGAATCAGCCCGATGACCGAACGTCCGAGCCGCGAGTGAAAGAGATAGTTTTCGTTCTTGGTTTCTTAGCAGACGGTTAGTCAGACAGAACGAGAACTAATGTGTGAGTTTTGACATAGAAAGCCAGCTCGCTTTTTTGGTTTGTTTACGTTTTTGTTATTGTTACTTCGTTAGTTGTTTATTGTTTTGTTGCCGTTTCATTAGTTTGTATTAGTTATTTTTATAAAGTTGCCTATTTTGTATTTTTTGAACTTAAAACTGGTATTCATTCAGAAATAAGTGGCATTACTTAGATGTTGATTAGCTTTTTTTATAGGTGTTACTTGATAGCTAAATGACCAAATACCAAACGGTGCGGTGTTTAATTTAAGGAATAAAGTGCCATTATTATTTTAGTTTCTTATTATTTACGAGATGAAAATGTTACCATTCCTTTGCGCTACATAAGTAGTTCGTTTTGTGTTGTGACGTTTGTAAACGCTAATTTATAAACGTCTGATTTTTGAACGGGCTCAATTTTATAAACTACCAATACCATTCAATTGACTCGACGCCGCCACGCAGCCCGCGGCCCGTCGAACTCGAGAACGTAGCAAACTACCAACCCGCGGAACGATGCACCGAGTTGAGCATTTACTGACTCGGACGGACGACGCGGCGACGCGGCAGACTGAACGAGTCAACTCGAGTTGCAACTCGAGTTGGTAAGCGAGTCAACTCGAGTTACTCGAGTTACCAAAAAGTCGACTCGGCCCATCGCTAAAACAAATAGGCGACATAGGCGTCACACAGAGTACATTATAGGCGTGTGTGTAACTGGTGTAAATCTTTACTGAACCGACTCACTGTTCCGAAACATTTTAGTGTTTCGAATGATTGGAACACCAGTAATGTTTTAAATTGCATCATTTGGAACAATTGGAACACTGAAACACTTTTTACTTTATGTGACCAGCAGTGTTTTTAAAATTCAAATAAAAATGTAAATATTGTAATATAATTAACGTGAACTAAAAATATCAGTGAATTAAATTATTCTGAAATAAAAATTAAATTATATAAAACAGAGTGTGACGCAACTTAACAAATCACGATTTAAAACATTTGTACCTATCTTGTGAGTCGATGTTCCAAATGTTCCGTTTGTTTCTTGTGAGCCGATGTCTCAAACATTCTGTTTGTATCTTTTATGCCGATGTTCCTGTTTGTATCTTGTGAATTGATGTTTCAAATGTTTCGTTTGTATCTTTTGAGCCGATGGATGTTCCAAATGATACATAATTACCACTTCAGTGATTCAGATGCAAATGTTCGAATCGAAAAGATGACACACTTTTCCCACGCCTATAAACAAGCAAGCTAGACAGCAGACCATGATTTTTTTCAGACAACTGATTTTTTTGTTATTGTTTTTGGTTTGGCTACTTAACTAAGGTCTTGATATCATCGTTTGTTTAAAAAACCTTCTTGACAAACATAGCTGAGGTAGTCTACACTACAATAAAATAGCTCCATTTTACCATGATCGGGCTGCTGTTTCAATGATTCTATATTTTCCACTTGAGAAACAAAACTTCACCAATTTTACATCACACTAGGCACTAGAAATCAAACCTGTGAATAATTGAAACAGCCACTGAACTCACAGCTAATACTTTTCATTGAAATACCCATCCCTAGAGCCAAAGCATAAAGTACAAAAAAAAAACCGGCCAAGTGCGAGTCCGACTCGCCCTTGGAGTTTTATCATTCTCTTATTTTAGAAGTTACATGGGGGGGACACACACATTTTACAACTTTGGAAGTGTCTCTCGCGTAAATTACTATTCAATTTAGAAAAAAATGATAATAGAAACCTCAATATCATTTTTGAAGACCTATTCATAGATACCCCACACGTATGGGTTTGATGAAAAAAAAATTTTGGGTTTTAGTTCTAAGTATGGGAACCCCCAAAAATTGTTTTTTTTCTATTTTTGTGTGAAAATCTTAAAGCGGTTCACAAAATACATCTACTTACCAAGTTTCAACAGTATAACAGTGTCTCTTATAGTTTCGGATAAAAGTGGCTGTGACATACGGACGGACAGACAGACAGACATGACATGACGAATCTATAAGGGTTCCGTTTTTTGCCATTTGGCTACGGAACCCTAAAAAAAGGACTTTAGGCCACAGAGATTTTCTTTTGACCTATAGATTTTTATCTCTGGACTTGACATTTGACAGCTGACAGTCAGCTGGTTTTGACTTTTGTAATCAGATAATCGTAATCTGTGGATAATCGACTGATTTACAAATAAACAACAATGTCTGGTTCTTATTTTATGTTGCAATTACTGAAAAAAATACGGTTTAAAGAGCAGCAGAAAAAGTTGTTAAATAAAAGTACAACTTACCAAGACAGCGATGTGAAAACAGTTAGGACTAACTATAACTGTAGGCTTTGTTTAAAAGAAGGTGAGAAGCCTATTTACAATTCAGAAAGTAGTTTTAACATTGCTGAAGCGATACGGACTTTTGCGGATGTATCATTGAATGAAAATGATGACTATCCTAAGCACTTGTGTATGAAATGCTACACTTTTCTTCAGCAAGCAGTATTATTTCGAAAATCAGCCCAAGATACTGATAAACAACTTCGGCAGAACCCAGCTCAAGATTCTGGAGGAGAATCAGATGCAGTAAATCATCCTGCCGACGATGATGACTTAGAAAGACTTGCTGAAAAATCAAAATTTAGTTGTAAACTGTGCAAGCTCCATTTCAAAACAGCTAAAGATTTGATTGCACACCAAAGATCTAGGGTTCACAAGAAAGTTCGTATTCGATGTCCTGTATGCTACAGATTGTTGACTGCTCAATTATATCAGAAGCATGTAGCCAGGCACCAGTCGGCATCTCACCTTGTTTGTGATATATGTGGGAAGCTTTACCGTAAAGACAACTTGGTCAGGCACCTACAGCTTCACAGTTTCGACTTACCATTCAAATGCCAGATCTGTCCATACCGAGGACGCTTCATGGAATCACTTAAAATTCATATGAGAACACACACGGGGGACAAACCATTTTCCTGTGATAAATGCGAGTTACGTTTTCTAACAAGAAGCAATCTGAACAGGCATCTGTTAACTCATAAAAAGGAAAGACCATTCAAATGTCTTGAATGCGGTAGAGGATTTTATACTAAGAGGGATATGGATTTACATTTTAAAGCTGATCATGCTGGGCTGCGAGAGTTTGGTTGCAAGATGTGCGGCAATAAGTATGGTACTCGGAAGGCACTAATGAGACATGAACTAAGGGTCCATAAGAGAGACAAAATGGCAAAAGGACGAATGCCGCTGTACCTTCAAGCTGGCTATCAGAAACAAGATGAAGTCATGTCTAGCATGTTGGTTGCTGTAAAACTTTTGTCAGACACAACTACAGTCCTTACTTAATTTCAGAATATGTACATATTCCAAAATTTTTGGTGTAGGTACCAAAAGTCAAATGACAATGTATGTTTAGGATCAAAAGTATTTTATATCATGCTAAGGTCTATCTTTTCAACCAAATCTATTCAGCTGTTCTGTGTATTCAGTTAAGGCGTTTAAAGAAACAGAAACGTACTTTTTAATTTGGGTGTCTACTACTCTATCTTATCTTTCTTCAGGGAAGTTGAACTGTATTTTAATCCTATGAATTTTTATTTCTTCCAATAATTAAAAAAAAGTGTTATCAACACAATAAATGAGGTTTATATCTATCTATTAAAAGGTAGTTTTGGATTTCATAAAATAAAACCACGAGAATGATAATTGCATAAATATTTATTCTCATAACTAGACAATAAGTGTTAATAAAAACAATTTATTTCAGATCTGTAATGGTTTTTTTTTCAAATAATTTAAATAATAATTCTTTCAAAAGTTTAAGTACAATTTGTTTGGAATAGAATAGAATTTTGTATACCTATTATAGTTCATTAAATAATGCAATTTTGTAATAATATATATTGGTCTCTAATTTAAAGTTACACATAAAAACAACACTTAATACATTTGTAAATAAAATCACACACATTAATATAAATCTTTGGTGTAATATTACTACTGAACAATGGAAGATTTGATAGTAACTATTCAGTATAATAAATATCTAAATAAAGGCCACATTATCACTTATGTTACACTTAACGGATGGATACAAACAACAATGGGGAAGGCTTTTATGGTCTCCTAAAATTACAATGTTTGGTTAGTTATAGCACACCCCTAGTCCCCTACTGAGCCTTGTGTATGTGGACAAGGCCTAGTGAGAATTTTTTAACCTACTCGATCGCGTTAAGGACCTATTACACTGCGCTGAAGGACCTATTACACTGCGCTGAAGGACCTATTACACTGCGCTGAAGGACCTATTACACTGCGCTGAAGGACCTATTACACTGCGCTGAAGGACCTGTTACACTGCGCTGAAGGACCTATTAAACTGCGCTGAAGGACCTATTACACTGCGCTGAAGGACCTATTACACTGCGCTGAATATCGCGTGCGATATTCCGACTCGTACTATTTTTCATTCATAGAAAGACAGTCTAACCCTTATTACACTACGCGATACGTCGAACCATAGACTAGACTGTCTTTCTATGAATGAAAAATAGTACGATCGCACGCGATATTCAGCGCAGTGTAATAGGTCCTTGAATATCGCGTGCGATATTCCGACTCGTACTATTTTTCATTCATAGAAACAGTCTAACCCCTATTACACTGCGCGATACGTCGAACCATAGACAAAACGAGTCTGAATAACGCGTAGTGTAATAGATCTTTTAGGTGAGTGAATGCTCCAAGATAAACCGCGAAATTCATATTTTCGAATGTTGTTTTGCAATTTGTTGCTTGGTATAGGATACGAAACAAAAAATATATTTGCGGTAAAGACATGTAAGTCACAACTTAAACCATCATTATTCTTTGATGAGGTATAACATCAAGTTTATGTTAAAATGGGACATTTTACCTTTTCTATATGTATCTTCATTTATGTACGTACTACATAAGTTCACACGGATGAAGTTGCGAGCATGCGAGCATACTTAAACTGTTTAAATTATAATCGTTTTGGAGAGTTATAATATTGACAGCACAACATGATTTGGAAAAAACATCGAATTGCAAAGCGTAAATCTTTTGTAAAACTTGATTAAATATATTATAATTAGATATTTAAATATTACACAGCAAGAAAATTGATGATGCAAAAATATGTGATTATTGACTAGAAGTTCAAGTCTTAAAATAGTTTACAGTTTACAATAAAATACATGAGTTTTGTTTTTTTGTTATATTTATGATTATACAATATTAATTTGGTATAGTGAAACAAGATTGTAAATATTTTCCCAGTCTTATAATATATGTAGGTAACAAAATACATTTTGTAATACTTTCATGTCACAAAATAGGTAGTGACTCTTGTCATGATTTTTTGTGCTCCACACAGATTTTTTAAACATTTGAGTGTAATTAGAATTTTTTGTGCACAACACACTGTACAGGTCGCGCGGTGAATCAAGATCGCTCGGTGAAAGTAGTGGGGGCAATCGGCGCATGTGTACAATTGCGCACAGAAATTCTTAGTATGTTAGGATTTTATTTTTAATTTCGCATGTTTGAACCTTAGTAACATAACTTATAATAACACTAGTTTTTGATTGTAATTTATCTTTTAGGTAGGTAAATTCAAAAAATTAAAAATTATAAAATAAAACATAAAATTAAAAAAAATAATTTCGTTACTTTCTTTCTTTAACGTAATAATTCACGTCGTAAACCATTTTTCTGGCTAGTCGTTTTAAAACTTTATTTTTAACCATTTTTTTTACGACTGCGTATTACTATTACGATAACACAAGCTGTACGCAACAGTACCCAAGTACAACAGTATCCAATGAGAGGCGAGAACGCAACGCGGGAATTGAGGAGCGACTCTATCTACCAATGACGTGTCGCCGACGGCGAACACCCGCCCGTACGTCGCCAAATAGACCGTAGAATTGAATACAGCGCATGCCCCTTCCACTTTTGCCGAGCGATCTTGATTCATCGCGCGACCTGTACACATATTTTGCAAATATAGTGTCACAAAAATATGTTTTTTTGATTGGCGCGCTGGACAGTACAACCAAATCGAATGCTGTGACGGCACACGGTATGATGGCCCCACTACGCCAGCACTCTCCATTTCTCAGTGTGTGCATGCGCATATACTTACTAGATTTTATAATAATCTTTTTTCCATCTTATTTTAATGTGTTGAGGTTGGCTGACTTTCAGACTTACTTCGAATTAAATACCTTGAATTAAGAAGATTGGTATACAATATATAGGGTGCAAGTAAATGATGTTTTATATTGTAAATTCTGTTCCTTCATTTTCATATACTAATCAATAAAAGTAAAATGACTAGTCAATTTATAGGACTGAAGCAATAGATGGCTAAAATACAACACAAAAGCATTATAAATATTATAAAATATTAAAAGATTTAGCCATTTATTCTTCTTATACTTAATATATGATATTAAAAACGATATAGTATACAATAATATATTGCATGGCATCAATAACATTGCCTTTACATAATGGCCTGCTTTAGCACTTATAAAATTCACACCTAGGATAGGTTTTAAAAATAATTTTAGTTATTAGTTGTTCTGATTGTTGATGAAAGTATTAACTAGTTTGGCTTTTTATATCTGGCTAGCAAATGCAAATGAGTGACAGCATCTTTCATCTAGAATGTATGAATAAAATCATAAAGTCCTTCATAGATTTCAACTGAACTGCTATAATGAAATTCAGATGGAGTGATGTCACATTTATTCTCTTTTTTATTACTTATGGTTTTATGTCATAAGATGATTTTAACAAAGTTGATGATGATGATGAGTTTATGGAAAAATACCCTCTTATTTATTATTTGTCACTGAAAGGCAGTACAGTTAGAATAACAGTATGTAAACAAGGTTGAATTTTTTTTATAAATACTTTTCATATAAAACTTTTTCTGAATAACACTGGCCTAAAAATAGTGCTAAAGGCACTAGATCCTTAGTATAAGGTCTGTTACAATATAATATTGTACTTTTTAGTCATAGGAGGGTCCTCTGCAAAGAGACACTATGAACATGGACGCAAAGACAAACTCGAGCGTTTGGATGCATAGCATAAGGGTACACCAGATATACTCTATCCTTAGGACCACTACTTGGTAGCTGAGGAGGTATATCACACCCATGATGGATGGCAGTGTTAGCAGCACTGAGAATATTACTGGTAAATCTGCAAAAGACAAATATGCTTAACCTTTGGAATACCATAATTAGATACACAATAGAAAGACAATGAGAGTGCGAATGGCGGTGTTCGCTTGGAGTTTAATGAATGAACAGAAGGCAAAATATCATACTTCAAAAATGTTCAAATTCAAGTCCTAATATCGGCAATCAACGTTAACTGCTATGCAATTATGAATAACACTAATTGTCTCTGTATATTATTTTAAATTAGAATTTAACTTCTAGGACAAAAACATGTCTTTTTTTTTTAATTGATATAAACTAGTGTTTGACTGCTGATCCCACCTGATGGATGTGTGTTGTGAAATCTCTGATGTGAAATGTGAAATCAGTGATGAAATCTCTGATGGTGAGGTGCTCTAGTTTATTAAAATAATGTCTTGTTGTATCTTTCTCTGATTAAAAGTATAGTGATTAAAATCATTATTTATGGCACCAAATTATCGCAAATGCCATAAGATTGTAATAAGCCTTGATCAGGAGTTAAACTATTGTTATATTGTGTGTGACCAGACCATTTCAAAATCAACAAATTCTATAGTTTACAAAATATCTGTCATAGGAAAAACAAGTGAAAACAGATTACAATTTATTGTGATTTATGTAGTGTTTGTTACAACCTAGTGACATATAATTTTTGTAAGAAATATTCAAATATTTTATTTCACACCCTATCTCACGGCCTGCATGGGGATGGTTCTAATTGGTTATTTCCTCTATGAAAAACCTACATGGTTACTCTTAAAAAAAAATACAATAAATATCTTACCTTTTTCACTGAGACTTCCTTTTCGTCCCAGTATAAGGCGGGCCGCTTCAATAATGAACAAACTAAGAAGGACTCCATAATCTCGGCTTATGTTTGTTGGATCTTTGTTTACTTCGTACTTCTCAATAATTAAAACCGACTTCAGGATAAGAGTGCCTAGTTCACATGTCGCGAATAGACCGAAATAAAATGAATTTATGTAAAGAAGAATTTCATACGCTAAACTTGGATTTACCATTTTGACGTCGTATTTAACTTACTTTTTTTACGAAAAATATCAATTTAATAAAAACAAAGGAACTTTTCTAGGCACTTAAAATACACGAGATTATAAGTTCACTTTATCCCGAATTATTTAAAAATAGAACAGTCGGCACGAGGATGGAAGAAAAAATTACAAATTACAAGTCAACGAATGACACTTGTTGGCTGACAGTTACAAAGATATGTTGCTAGGAAACTAAATTTATCGCGCAACACTCCACGCTTATCAGTCGGTGTAGTAATTCACAAATGAACAACTCTGTTGTGTCATTATACAGAAATAATACTAAAGTCGTATTTGTTAAAACTATATAAACTTTTTTGAGGGATAATAAGAAAAATTATGCATTGAGGTGGAGTCTGTGATTGATGTCATTGAAGAGGTTAGGTTAGTTTTAATTTTGCACTGGCAATATAAAATTAAGTGCAACGAACGACGCCAACGGGGGTGGTTGTGTTGCACGTGTTTTTAAATTGTACTCCAATGCAGTTGTTATGAATAAAAAAGTTTAATTTAGCTTTCTAAAGTGTCCGATTTAGAATAAAAATTTAAAGTTGTAGTGCCCGCAATTTATGTTTTGGTAAGTGTTGAAGATTGAATGTTATGACGACCACGCGTTCGATGGGCACATTTAAAAATTGTCTTTTTGGTATCTAACGGGATAATATCTCTTCTATTTCATTTGAAAGCTTGTTGTTAGTGAAGCAACGTTGTGACTGCGTCTTATTTCGTAATATGTGTGGTGATAAGTGAACGTTCGATAGCGATAAAATGAGATACAGTTGTATCTCACCTAGAGTAAGAATTTCTCCCTAAAGTCGTTAGAAAAGAACGATTGACTGTTTTCTCTGTGGGGTTTACTGTACAGTGCTGTAGCTTTGGAAAGTTTATCCCCATTTCTGTGGATATTTGTTTTTTTTTTCTTATACATACTGGCCGGTGGTAAGGTTAGTTTTGACACATAAGTTTATTTTGTTCTAAACATTTATAAGTAGTAAAAACCTAATGTTTAACCCAGGAATAACTTGTTTTCAAGAAATAGCCTTGGAAGATTACATATACTTTAAAGCCAATTTAAAAAGATCTGGTTGAATGCAATAATTATTACTGCAATACAATTCAAATTAAATAAAGTTACATACTCTAAAGTTAACAAGCATTTCAGGCATAAAATTCTGTTTAACTTTATCAAAAAAAAAGTATAAGTAACTCTTTAAATCTATGCTCAAAAGTCATAATTTGTCATACAGCAGGAAATATTTAAATCTATTTTTTAATGCAGTGGCACAGGCGGTTGCACATCCTGCCTAATATGTTATACACAAAGAGAGTTTAGTGACTCCCATTTATTATTATAATCCCTTTCTTTGTAAGAGCAAAACTTAACATACTGTTGAAAGAACATCGTTTATTTGTTTTGGCAGCGCAAAATGTTAGGGCCCTTTGCAAAATAAAAATTGTAAAGTTTCTAATAAGATCACCTAACTTGTCAACATGTTTTACAAAGACCCGAGTTTTGTATTCCAAATTAAAAAAATAAATCTTGGTGACAAGTACTTAATATTCCTTTCTATTTTTAAGTATGTTTTAAAAGCTGCCTGATACAGTTTGCAGCAGTTATTTAAGTCTTTAATAGTAGCTATTTGGTACAATAAAGTCACTTTTTTTTTCTTTAATTTTTCCTGTTAACAACTTATTATTTTTATTTTTATTAAACCAGTCATACCTACATTTTCCTTGTTTTTGAATACATGTTTAAGTAATAAAATACTTGTACAGAATTAAAAATAACAACATGAAATTATAATAACAGCTTAAAAAACATAATAATTGCTTATTGTATTGATAAGAAGAATAATAAAATATAGTATCAAGATTGGTTATGGAATGGATAGCAACACAATTATTGTATATTCATAAAAAAATATTGCCTTGAATTATATCTAACAATAAAACATAATTATCATGCTTTAACCTTTCAATCGTGAGAATTACAGACACAATAGAAAGACAATGGGTGCGCGAACGCTGGCGTTCACTTGGGGTTTAATGAATTAAATCATTATTATTAGTAATTAATGCTTAACTCTTAGATCAGATCTAGAAGATACTTTTGATAAGATATTATTATTACCTTTTAATTAGTTACCTATACTCTTATCTGTTTGGGTAGGTATTTCAGTAAATATATACAATCTTAATGTCTTAATATTTAAAATAAATTGTATGGTATAAAATACCTATTTATTATATTACTTCTATATCTATCGGTTTAGAGGAAAAAAATGCCTAAAATTTTTAGGCATTTTTTTAAATAAAGGACATTTCAACAGTAATATTTTTTTCCTAACTCTAAAAATAAATAAGTTTAACAAATAATTACTTTTAGAGTTTCCATCTTTTTTAAAATTTGTTTATTCTTCATATATTGAAATGGAGTTGGTGATAGTAACGGTTGACAGGACAGAATAAAAAAAAAAAATTTTGTTGCTTCAAAATTCGCATACATCTTGTTGACTCTTTTTTTCCTGATATTTTGCATTAAAAAATATATAAAAGTATTTTTATTGACCTACTTACTGGTCTATTTATCTACAGTGTCAATATATATGTATATATATTATTATTTGCCCTACACTAGGAATCATTCCTGTATCATGACTGCATTCACAAACATGTAAACACACATACACAAGTCATCCAGACCCGTAACAACTACCTATAGGCCATACAAATATTTGTTCCATATGGGAATCGAACCCGCAACACGCAGTGCAGCAGCTAATCGCTCAACCACTGCACTTGGTAGTACTTAGTGGGTAAAAAAAAATTAAGATCACCATTTCCTAACTTACCATAGACACCACTGTAAAAGCCTCTTATCACACTCGTTAAAAACGATTTGTCATGGCTTCGGCCTCGTACCTATGTCAAGGCCAGACCAATGTCCGAAAGTATATGTATAACATTGGATAATAATAATATTAATAATGTACTGAGCTTCAGCTATGTACCTAAATAAAGTCCAGAGTTGTACTTTATTCAGTGATTGATTGAAAGAGTTAAGCTAGAACTATTTAGACCAAAGCACACGTGTAACATGCCTGATTTTTACGTAGAACGACGTCGCGTGATGTTTGTCAAAGTATCAAGTGTAGCTCTACAAGTCTAGTTTCCATATAAAATGTATGGAGACCGACGCGCCTAGATCGGCGTGCGTGGCACACGTGGGCGCAGTGTAGTTCCTTTAGACCGCTATCCCAATGGCGTTTTACGAGCATTGGCGTTTCTCTAACGTCTACGCAGCTTCAACGTCGGGCAAACGCGACGTTAGTCGCGAGTTTCTAGTGGCATGCGTTATGTCCGTTGAAAGCAAAGCTGACGTTGCACTCACACACGTTTCGATTTGAGGTGTACGCAAGAAACTTGGGACGTTAACGTCGCGTCTACGCAACGTTGGCGCTGCGCAAACGTTAGAAAAACGCCAGTGGGATTGCGGCCTGAGATAGCAATGTAATACTGTTTTGAACTTTATTTACTTTTCAAAAGGTACACATTACAGTGATTATGTCACTAGAATATTCGCATAAAGCCCGCAGTATATTTTTATTCGAATTTTATCCTTGAAGTGATTGACTTTTAATGTTACATAAAAACAAAGTCGCTATTTATGGCTGGGTGCGTCACATCGCCATATCAATATAATAATATTGATATGGCGATGTCAATATTATTATATTGATAAATAAATACGGTCTTTACTTTAGTGGCAGCTATATTTTTACGACATATCTCCAAAACTTTTCTAACTATCTATTTATCTAGAGAGAGAGAATTTCTGAAAAGGAATCCCGTAGAACGTAAGGGGCATTTGAAGGACACAGGTGTGGTTTCAGTCAGTAAAAGTCTAACATGGCTTCTCGTTCCACTCTAGAGCGGGAGAAGTCATTGGATGATTTCTTACCTCAAAAAAAAACTATTACTAAGACTCCGCTGTCCGTTTGTCTGTCACCAGGCTGTACCTCATGGCATGAACCGTGTTAATTAGACAATAATAATAATAACAACTTTATTTAACCATTGTTACAAGTATTTCCTTAAACATTATTACAATGGCCCCCAAACTAGGCGGTGCCTGTATCTTGGGGACCGGAGTTGCGTTATCGTTAAATTAAAATACAAGTTTCTTTTGCGGATTACCTTAAAATAAAGGAAAAAAATAGGAGACAAAATAATCATTAGTTGTAATTTTCATAGATGATGTACCTATTACTGTAGCCGCTAAAAAATATTAAAAACAGAATGAAATTAATATAAATGGGGCTCCCATAAAACAAACGTGATTGAAACGTTTTTGGTTACGGGTGATGTAACGAATATTCGCAGAATTCACAAGAAGCATGCGAATATTTGGCAATTTTTTTTGAAAAACCAAAAATATTGCCAAACATTCGCATGTTTCTTGTGAATTCGAATGCGAATATTTACGCGAATGCGAATGCGAATATTTGTTACATCACTATACGGACGGCATGGAACCCTTCGTGCGCGAGTCCGATTCGCGCTTAGCCGGTATTTTCCGCGACCCCGCTCTTTGGGTTTCGGTAATGTCTTGGTTCAAGAAGCACTTACTCAATTGTTGTTGTAAGTTCGTAACATTAAAACAAGGAATAATTTAATCCATCCTGCATTCACTTATTTATTGTTTTGCATACAATAGCCGGATGACTGAGGCTTTCGAAAGCTGCTCAGATGTGCTTGATAATACAAGAACTAGTACAGGTCGCGCGGTGAATTAAGATCGCTCGGCAAAAGTGGAAGGCAATTCTGAGGTCTATTTGGCGACGTGCGGGCGGGTGTGCGCCGACGGCGACACGTCATTGGTAGATCGGTCGCTCTTCAATTCCCGCGTTGCGTTCTCGCGTCTCATTGGATACTGTTGCGTACAGCTTGTGTTATCGTATTAGTAATACGTAGTGGTAAAAAAAAATGGTTAAAAATAAAGTTTTAAAACGGCAAGCCAGAAAAATGGTTTACGACGTGGATTGTTACGTTAAGAAAGAAACTAACGAAATGATTTTTTTAAATTTTTATTTAAATTTTTAAAATTTTAACTTTTCTGTATTTACCTACTTACAAGATAAATTACAAGCAAAAACTAGTGTTATTATAAGTTATGTTACTAAGGTTCAAACATACGAAATTAAAAATAAAATCCTAACATACTAAGAATTTCTGTGCGCAATTGTTCACATGCGCCGATTGTCCCCACTACTTTCACCGAGCGATCTTAATTCACCGCGCGACCTGTAACATATTGTGAAAAAAACATCACTAGTCACTTTTTTGGGTCGTATCATCTTATAATATATGTATAAAAGGAGAAAGTGACTGACTGACATATCAACTCACATTTGAAACTACTGTGACTAGGAGCGTGAAATTTTGCACAAGGTTTCCTTTTATGGCGTAGGCGAGCATTAAGAGAGGATTTTCCAAAAGTTACCATCTAAGGGTATGAAACGCGGGTCCAAAGTTTGTATCGAGAAAGCTGTCTGGATACCTTCCACATTTTAAAATACAACATATACCTAGATTTTATGAACACGATTCTTAGGGTTCCGTGCCCGAAGGTTGCCAACGAGACCCTATTACTAAGCCTCTACTGTCTTCAATCGCATCTTACTCGCTATCTATAAAAAAAACCGGCCAAGTGCGAGTCGGACTCGCCCATGAAGGATTCCGTAGCAGCAAGTAACATAATATAAAAGTTCTTGTAGTTCGTTGTAACTTTGATCGATGTTTTAATAATAGTGTATTTCTTTAAATTATGACGTATTAAAAAAAAAACTACTTACTAGATCTCGTTCAAACCAATTTTCGTTGGCAGTTTGTATGGTAATGTACATCATATATTTTTTTTTAGTTTTATCATGCTCTTATTTTAGAAGTTAGAGGGGGGGGGGGACATACATTTTACCACTTCGGTAGTGTCTCTCGCGCAAACTATTCAGTTTAGAATTTTTTTTTATCAGAAACTTCAATATCATTTTTGAAGACCTATCCATAGATACCCCACACGTATGGGTTCGATGAAAAAAAAAAAAAATTAAGTTTCAGTTCTAAGTATGGGCGCACCCCCAAAATTTATTGCTTTTTTTCAATTTTTGTGTGAAAATCTTAATGCGGTTCACAGAATACATCTACTTACAAAGTTTCAACAGTATAGCTCTTATAGTTTCAAAAAAAAAGTGGCTGTGACATACGGACGTACAGACAGACAGACATGACGAATCTATAAGGGTATTTTCACTTCTGCGACTTGATTTTGAACGTTTTTCAAGTACAAGAATTAGTTTCTTAACACTTGCTGGCCCGGCTATTATCTAGCTTAAGAACTACCTTTTGGTAGACAGTTAGCAATACAGGCCTAGAAAAAACATTAAAAAAATAAGCCCCTGCTGCAATTTAAAACGAAGTGTATAAGCTGTTAAAATTCTCGGTCAACGACCAACCGTATATGATTCAATCAGCAAAATTACATGAGCCGTATTCAATTCAATGATTGACTGATAAATAAATAACCTACAATTGTATTACAAAGTCGAAGTCTGCAATTTTTTATTCGTCTGATTCTCACAATAAAAATGCTTGTTTAAAAAAACAATTGCAGTGACGACAATTGTTTTCATAATACTGTAAATCCCAAGCATGTGTGCGTATCGTATCGTAAGCGGATAGAAACCTCTTTGAAATTATATACTAGCTTCCGTCACCGGCTTCACCCGCGTGAAAGGTTTCTCCATACAAACTTCAGAGCCTTTTTACCCCCTTAAGGGTGAAGTTTTGTAAAATCCGTTCTTAGCGTATGTCTACACCCTATAAGGAAGCTACCTGCTAAATTTTAAGTTTGTAGGTGTTATAGTTTCTGAGATTTTGTGATTAATCAGTGAGTGGTATTTCGCTTTTATATATTTAAATATAGATTTGGGGTAGATGAGCTCTTGAAACTTTAGAATTGTTAATCTAATAGAGTCTACGACCACAATCTATTACCACACTGTCTCAAGACTTAGTCTGCGATCAGTGCGTGTTGCTAGTGGAGATATGGCTCTGTAAAGTGGTCGCTCACAATGAGGCTCAACAGAAGACTTAATGTCACCTGAAGAGCAATAGAAAGGGCTATACTCGGAGAAGTCGGAGATGCAGACGTCACTTCGTACGTCTTCGGATCTTGACGTTTGGAACTCGGTTTAGTAGCCTTATGCCAAGCCCAGAATACACCATGGCTCACTGTCTAACTTTTATCCTGAATACAGCTGCAGCCTACACTACGATACCATAGAGTACTGTAAATCGATCGAAGTAAACTTATAGAAACATTATAACACACTTGAATAATACGTAATTTTATTGTAACTTATCTGGTCCATAAAAAAATGATAAAACTAACTAAGCCCTCGGTAGCACTCGAATCGTTATCTTTTTAATTGTTAAACAGAATTTTTATTTCAATGAAGATAAGGCGCATTAACTGAAGCCGAAAGTCAACTGTGTAAGTGTGTATTCAATGTCAAGGCGCGATCTCCGCGAGCGGTTGTCCCGTGGCGACTTTATTTTATGGTTCCGTACCTTAAAAGGAAAAAAAGGATCACTTTGTTTCTGTCAACTGTCTGTAAAGACCCTTAATCTCGGGAACGCGTGGAGGTATCGAGTTGAAATCAAAACCATATAGGTACTCAGGCCTGCTATCCCTTGAAGGTGTGGAAAAATTAAACTTTAAGGCCCAGCGCACACCGCTGGAGCCGCGGCGGAGCGCATTTGAAGACAACAATTTAATATAAACCTTAACTACCTTGACATACGGTCTACAAAAGAATAAATTCGCATGCGGCGCTCGGAGCGCCTTCAAGCTACTAGGTACAAGAGCATGCGCGCTAAACCGTATGTCAAGATAGTTAAGGTTTATATTAAATTGTTGTCTTCAAATGCGCTCCGCCACGCCTCCAGCGGTGTGCGCTGCGCCTAAGTTTAACGAAAAAAAAAACGATCGGCCGTTTCTGTCGCAAAAAAAGTTTATTTCTACACTCACCGTTGACTCCTGAAATTTGGAATGAAACAAGGTCTTATAGCACAGATTTAAGAATAAATCTGAAAACGGTTTCGTTATTACGTTACAGAAAAAAACTTAAGCGATTCGGAAAAATCTTCGAGTCTCCATTCGAGAAAATTTTATTTTCGGCCCCAACAGCAGTTCGAACGTTTCGAGTATATACTCTAACATACTCGTATATGTTACAGCACAATTTAATTCACTTACTCATTCAATAATTTTGTTGCCTGCACGTTTCCTAATTTTGGTACCAGGCTTTTAGGTAGGTAATTACATTACTTCTTCGTAGAAAATCTAGACGACATACAATATCTTTAAGGCCCGGCGCCCATCATCGGCATCAGCAACAAAAAGCATCTTTCGGCATCCCTACATGCAAGCGCACACTGTCGGAAATGTATGCATGTAGGGATGCCGAAGGATCCTTTTCCTTGCCGATGCCGATAATGGGCGACGGGCCTAAAGCAACTGAAAATTTCCAGCCATCTCTGTTTAAATTGAATTCAGCCATCAAACTGTTTCCATCACTTCTTACGTCTTAAAGTGGCCTTTTTTATTAGTTTATCCAATGCCCACTATACACGCTAGGGTATACCTGACAGATTTGCCTTTACAGGTGAGTTGTACTGCTAAACAGGAGCGTGTGTGTTGCACAACTGCAGGTTTCCATACAAGCTTACCTGACAGGTATACCTGTGCAGGTAAACCTGTCAGATATACCCTAGCGTGTATGGCGGGCATTAGAAAAGTAAAGAAAGAAGCGAAAACTTCATATGAAGTGAAAAATTCATATTGATACTCGTACTTTCCCGGTATCGAACCCGCAACCTGATGCACGACAGGCGGGTGCCCCTTCACGACACTACAGCCATCAAGTACCCATATTTAAACTCGCATCCATGATACCTATTTTATTATGACTGTATGTACAAAACAAATTGCACAATTCACATGCCCAATTTAAACGCAAGCACTCGAGTACTCCAGATCCAGCTCATCAAATATCTAATTTTGTCTGCAGACGCAGTCGTCCATCGCGCCGACCAAGACTACAGATGCCCGTATCAGTTTTATGATATTGGTAGTGCACCCTGTGAGCTGAGCCATGGAGATGTCACACCAAGGAGGGGCGGAGGGCGAGAGCCTCCTGAGGCAGGAGAGGGGACCGGTCGTCATGCCTGGCCAGAGAGGACGTGAGTACATACAATAATAACGGCTATATTTCATCGAGACATCATGGCGACGCGACCAGTCGCTGCTACCAACAAAATGTATACAGCTCTATTATATAGAGAGTTACTCATCAGGACCTCTACCATGAGTTTAAATCCATTTGGTACCGCGACCAGCTCGGACGTGTGGCGACTCTGTTGTCTGTATGATGTCTAGTTGGCTTTGTATTTCACAGGGACACCATGAAGGCGTAACTGGTCTCGCCACCATGGTGTCCTGGTGCAATATATCGCTAAGCCAAGATATTTTGAAGGCGAATCTTTGCGATTGTTTTATGTTTTTTTTTTTCAGCTATAGAATAAACTTTATTGTACACTAAAGTAGTAACAAATCTTTTACACGAACTTAAATCTATGATGATCTATAATGGCTATCTTATCGCTGACAGCGATCTACCAGACAATCTTAGGATGTATTGTAAGAACTGAACTTAAAAATACTATAAGAATATTAGAAAATATATACAAAAACACGAGTGACGCCACCCCGCTCGTCGGCCCGTTGATTCGTTGAAATATTTGCGGTGCGGCGCGGCGCCGCAACGCATCGTGTGGCCCGGCCCTAAGCCACAGCACAGCTCAGTTTATCCTGCCTAATTTTTTAACAAAGTAGGACTGGATGTGGTAAACCACTATCTTAGCGGAAGCATTTCCACTCCGATAAACCATTCCGTTTGCCCCTGACCTTGTGATGGGAATGAAGGAACTTCTTTATGCCAAACGAAGTGGTCACCAGAATGGGTGATTCATGTTGTAATATTATAACATTGCACTCATTGTATTCATATTATAAAACTAGCTGATGCTCGCGACTTTGTCCGCAAGACTCATAAAACAGCACATTGCCATTTGGTCACAATATAAGAACTTATTTTTTTGTAAGGTAACCCTGAACACCAATCAAAGTCTCGTCAAAATTGGGCCAGCTGTTTCGAAGATTAGCTGGAACAAACGAATTTATAAATTTATTATTATTATATATTTTATAAATTTAATACGTATTTGATATCATAGGTCCTATCGATAGAACAAAAAAAAAAATGATATCACATGAGTAATGATATTACAAACACGACACTCCGTATTTGTATGCATATCAACAAGCATACGTTTGTGCTGTTTGCCAAAAACGTGTCTGATAAACTGAAGTGTCCAAATTTTTTTTTCTCCGAAATGAAATCACGCAGACACGAGTCATCGTTTTAAAAGGTGTTTAAGGTTATTAAAACACGACACAGTGCTAAATGCGTAACAAATTGACCTTGACGATATGTCTTGCTTGTCCGAATCTATTTATGGTCGTTTTTTGACGATTTTGAGACATAGATGATGGATGAATATTATTTTTGTTAATCTACTTATCTACAACCTTAATCAGTAACTGAATGGATTCCAATAGTTTTTACACCATGTTATATTTTTTCCAAAAGTATTTCAAATGGTCACCATCGACACTAATTTCAATACAGGTCACGGCAGGTCATAGCGGACATTAGGGACCAGCGAACAGCTGGGTGTAAGTGCAAAACAACCCCTCAGTCGCCTGGATGGCCCGGGACTATGTATTGACATAACAAGCTTCTAACTTTGTGATTTTTCATGACACAGTTATGAACATAGATTTTTACATTAGAAAGTATATAGATTCTTTACATAAAAATACTAGACACGTGGTTCGGGTTTTGCATATAAAAACTAATGTTGCATATAGGCGTTCTCTTTTTGAGAGACAGTGGGCCACCTGCCATTATAGATTCCTGGGTGTCTTGGAGTGTCATTTTATTTTCCTTCGTTTGGTGCATTTAACAATACACGTTTAAAAGAGTTATCAGTATACATGTCGATAGATGGAGAGAGAGAAGGAGGCCGGGATTTATTGTGTGAGGAGTGATATGAAAGAAAAGAGAGTTAGTGATAGTGTGACATAGGCGTTTTCTTTTTGAGAGACTGAGGGCCATCTATCAACGTAGAGTTCTGGGTGTCTTGAAGTGTCATTGTATTTTCCTTCGTTTGATGCATTTAACAACAACACATGTTACGAAAAGAGTTATCAGTATACATGTGGATGGATGGAGATGAAGAAGGAGGTCAAAGAAAAGGAAGATAGTGATAGCGTGACGAGTGACAGGACAGAATGGAAGAAAAATACGTGTTATGCCGACCCCAAATAATATGTGACAAGAGCAGGAAGATGATGCATTTCACATAATATTTTTCTTAACTTTAACCGACTTCAAAAAAGGAGGAGGTTATCAATTTGGTTGTATTTTTTTTATGTTTGTTACTTTAGAACTTTGTCGTTTATGGACCGATTTTCAAAAGTTTTTAAAGTTATTTTGATCATTTTAGTTTTTTTATAGTGTAAGTAGTTGGTTATTTTTTTTATTTTTCGTAAAAAGTGTTCAAACAGTTCTTGCTCTCTCTATCTGACGTCAATTCAAAAGAAAAGCGATCCCAGGCGTTTAATTACAATAATTATTTCACAAAGTACATCGAAATGCGACAAATGTAGGTATTTGTTTCATTTACTACACGAACTTAATATTTACACAAGTGCAGTGAAGTAAGGGCATTCACTTCGGCAGTTGAAAGTAACGGAAGAAAGGTAGCTTGGTAAAAAATATACTCTTTTTTTTACAAAGAAATTGTATGGGTTCGAAATTGGAAAGTTACCAAAAACGAACATGTACACATCGGACAAAAAAACTGAGTTTTCTGACAATGCCTTTAAATAGCTGGTGTTGTCAGCATTTCTAATAACTCCGTTCGACAAACAAAAATATTTTATTACATAGCTGTTTTATTTGGTGCAACCATCAAATGACTTATCCCGCTCTGGGTGAACAGAGAGTATCAGACTTTTTACTGACTAAAACCAACCGTATGAAAAAAAAATGTAATTTCCACGTGTATCAAACAAATTTTTCAATACATTTATGAAGACATAAATGAATTAACATGCATTTTTCCGAACTAGTGCGAAAAACAGTAAGTACTTAAATTACGTGCCTAAAAGCGCATTGAAAATATATTATTTTCCTTTCCTTGACTAAGTTTTCACTACTATTGTGTGGTCTTTTTTATTCTTCAGCGTCGAAATATCAGATTACAATTTTATTCTGTATTTTATTTGTCCAACCAAGGATATGTCAGTCCCATCAGATTAAACGTAGGTAACCAATAATATTAAACTAGTCATATTTAGTATCTGATTCAATGCGTGTTTGCAGGTTTTGTATAGAATATGCTGATTCATCCAATTTAAGGCCAGTCCTGTTGTCAATTTGACCCTTTTACGTTGACATAACTAATGTAAATCGTCTTTTCGTGTTATTGACTAACACGATTTAGTTTTTTAGGCCAAGAATAGCTTTCAAAGTTGAAATTGCTACAAACAGACTGCAGCAAAATGCAAATTCTATAAAAGTTTTCTCGTAAAACTACTATAGAGCAAACTTTGATTTTATTTAATACTGTTGTTACTGTCTTCACTGCTGTAAAGTTATGTTTTATCTTCAAATATGCTTTCTATTGAAGCCGTAAATAGGGTGTATCAAGATATTGAAATAAACAGCCCCCCCTAGCCAAGTTACAAACGTTTCGCTTGCGCCGAACGCTTCGAGTTAACCTTGCGGCCTTGCCGCCAATTCTTTTGTTCTGACCACGTGACTGAGCGTTAAGACGACGTCATTCCCGTACATTGGAAGCTTTCTACAAGCGTTAACGTTTTGTTTTTTTTTTTTTTTTTTTTATAATGGATAGGCTCGCGTTTGACCACAATCTCACCTGATGGTAAGCGATGATGTGGCCGACGATGATTATAACTATTGCAGATTAGCAACTTGGCTAGGGGTACTGAAGCTTTAACCTTTCTCATACCGTAATTAGAGACACAATAGAAAGACAATGAGAGAACGCTTGGAGTTTAATTAATTAAAGAGCTGAGAGCTTATTTTGGTATTTTTTTACGTATGGTTAACGTACTTTTAGGCAAGCGTGCTCCATCATCGGCCACATCATTACTTACCATCAGGTGAGATGGTGGTCAAACGCGAGCTTATCAATATTAAAAAAAGTACTCGATAAGCGTACGTTAAAGTTCGCATCTATGGCGTTAACAATATCAAAATTGGTAGAAAAGCAAAAAGGCATCATGGTATTTGACGTCAAAAACCATGTCGGACTTCTCTTTCTTATTTTAGCTTTGAAATTTTATAAATTCGTTGTTGATGAAGATATTTTTTTTTTTTGGATTTGTTTACCAGGGATAAAAAAAAAATAAAAATAGTAGCAGTAGTAGTAGTGTAGTATTGTTAGTATTGTTTGTAATGTATTGTAATTTAGCAAATGAAAAACTTGCATACACATATTCCCTATTGCAATTTTGAATTTTATTACAATTAATTTCTTAACTTTAAATCAATTTAACTTATTACAAACATCCCTATTGCAATTGTATTGTTAGGTTTTAGAGGTCAGATAAGCAGTCTCTTCATGTAAAATACAGATCTTCAGCATCCGGTTAAACTGCAAGCCGACGAGCTGAAAAGGCGAAGAAAAGATGTGATCGAAGATAGATATAGACCATTCATATTAATGGCGCATACACATGTGTGCCACACGTGTGGTCTGAACAATAGCTCATATTCCCTATTGCAATTGTATAGTTAGATTTTAGAGGTCAGATAAGCAGTCGCTTCATGTAAAATACAGATCTTCAGCATCCGGTTAAACTGCAAGCCGACGAGCTGAAAAGGCGAAGAAAAGATGTGATCGAAGATAGATAAAGACCATTCATATTAATGGCGCATACACATGTGTGCCACACGTGTGGTCTGAACAATAGCTCATATTCCCTATTGCAATTGTATAGTTAGATTTTAGAGGTCAGATAAGCAGTCGCTTCATGTAAAATACAGATCTTCAGCAGCCGGTTAAACTGCAAGCCGACGAGCTGAAAAGGCGAAGAAAAGATGTGATCGAAGATAGATATAGACCATTCATATTATTGGCGCATACACATGTGTGCCACACGTGTGGTCTGAACAATAGCTCATATTCCCTATTGCAATTGTATAGTTAGATTTTAGAGGTCAGATAAGCAGTCGCTTCATGTAAAATACAGATCTTCAGCATCCGGTTAATCTGCAAGCCGACGAGCTGAAAAGGCGAAGAAAAGATGTGATCGAAGATAGATATAGACCATTCATATTAATGGCGCATACACATGTGTGCCACACGTGTGGTCTGAACAATAGCTCATCGTACGTTATTTACGAATGTCTCGGATGACGTGGTTAGTTATATTTTCCTTGCTTTGCAAAATATTGTAATACTACCGCTAGTTCTGCTTGCTTTAAGTCTATAAGCCACGTATGCACTATGTAGAAATTGTTGGTGTAATGTAAACCTAAACGTTGTTGGAAAATGCACTGTGTAGCTAAATGTGTAGCGATTTTGCGAAGCACTTTATTGGGCTACCTTGTTTGTTTGAATTTAAGCTATACAGATACTACAGGATGTAAAATAGCCCTATTTTACAGCTTTTGATTTTCAAATGCTCCCAAGGTCTCTTCAGTAAAGTTGAGTTACCAGTGTAGCGACATCTATGGCGCCACATAAGAACTAATCCTGCATCGCGCAAAGTTCTCCGCGCCATTTGAATACATTTAAATGTATACGATAGCCCGAAATTATCTATCGGGCAGTTGCCCACCAGACATATAATAATACCTGTCTGGTCGGAGGATCCTCCCTTTTCAAAAGAGGTATGTGGGATTACTCTCTGTTCCTTTATTTACCACGACATGTTAAAATGTCAAGCGTGCGAGCGAAAAAGGGGGATGGAGCTTTATACCCTATATAGCTCCATCCCTTTAACAATTCAGTTTAGGTCGTCAAATGAATCGTGTTAAGAGCTCGTGGTGAGGCATCTGGTTTGTCTCTGAATTTAGCCAATCATATCGGAATACAAAGTTGGACCACTTTTCAGCCAATGGCCTGGTCTGGTCTATCTTTGAATTTAACCCCTCGAAGCGCCGATTATACATACGTCTGTACAACTTGAAGACCTTGAAAAACGCTAATTTTCGTTTTGTACACACGTCTGTACGAAACTTATTTGGTCGAAAATTTTGGTTTCTATATTATATTATTCCATATTTATTATATTACTAGCTTTTGCCCGCGGCTTTGCCCGCGTACATAAAAGACCTTCCCTCTTTCTCCCCCTTTTCTCACTTTTTTTTTTAAACATTAGCCTATGTCCGTCTACAGGGTCCCAACTATCTCTGTACCAAAATTCATCAAAATTGGTTTTGCCATTTAGGCGTGAAGACGTAACAAACAAACAAACTCACTTTCGCTTATATAATATTAGTAAGGAAGTAAGGATTTGTTTTTCCTAGAAAAATCCAAATATTTCTTTTTTTATTAAACGGTTTTATTTAGCTCACCCCGTTTGTTTTATTCTTTGATCAAATTTAGTAATTCAAATTTCACCCTCTTCCTGTCAACCGATTAATCTGAAATTTTGTATACACTTTGGATTTTGGTGACAATACAATTATGTTTATTCATTATCATTATAAATTCAAGATGGCCGCCGCTACAAAATGGCGGATAATTTATGTTTTATTAATCCCATCAATATGGGTATCAAATGAAAGGGCTCAACAAGCAAAATACAATATACTATAAAAAATTGAAATCCAAGATGGCGGCCGCTACAAAATGGCGGATAACGTAGGTTTTATTTTATCAATCCCATCAATATGGGTATCAAATGAAAGGGCTCAACAAGCAGAATACAATATACTATAAAAAATTGAAATCCAAGATGGCGGCCGCTACAAAATGGCGGATAACGTAGGTTTTATCAATCCCATCAATATGGGTATCAAATGAAAGGGCTCAACAAGCAGAATACAATATACTATAAAAAATTGAAATACAAGATGGCGGCCGCTACAAAATGGCGGATAACGTAGGTTTTATCGATCCCATCAATATGGGTATCAAATGAAAGTGCTCAACCAGTATAATACAATGTACTATATAAAATTAAAATCCAAGATGGCGGCCTCTACAAAATGGCGGATAACTTAGGTTTTATCAATCCCATCAACATGGGTATCAAATGAAAGGTCTCAACAAGTAGAATACAATTTACTATGCAAAATTGAAATCTAAGATGGCCGCCGCTACCAAATGGCTGATAACAATTTTTTATCAATCCCACCAATATGGGTATCAAATAAAAGGGCTTGACAAGAAGAATACAGTGCACTATACAACCTCAATATTTAAGATGGGCGCAGCCACCAAATGGCGTATAATAATAAGATTTAAATTTAGAAATTGAATCTGTAATTTAGGTATCTGATTAATCCAGCCTGAATCCACCACCCAAGTCAAGATTTTGTATCGTGTTGAGGACTGTGTGGCGTTAGGGTGGCTAAAAATGATACGTCGTTAGCGGTACACCACCCAAGTTAAGGTGAAAGGTTAAAACGCGCCGAGAACTGTATGGCATTAGGGTGGATAAAAATGATATGTCGTTAGCGTTTTCCCCTCAAGACTCAGGCAATAATAATACGTAATAATAATTATCATACAGAATGCGAAATAAAAACTAAAAACTAGAAAATAAAAATAGGTAAAAAAACTTTTTAAGTTAAACGGTTTTATGTTAAACATACATTGCAATGTTTAAGATAAATGTACTAAAAACCAAAAAATAATAAAATAGATACAGTCGTGGGAATTATAAACATATGCATAGACTAGACTAAAATAAAACCGTGGGGCACGTCAATTGTCTACAATCGTTGATTAAAATGTTAATTAATTTGTAGACAATTGACGTGCCCCACGGTTTTATTTTAGTCTAGTCTATGCATATGTTTATAATTCCCACGACTGTATCTATTTTATTATTTTTTGGTTTTTAGTACATTTATCTTAAACATTGCAATGTATGTTTAACATAAAACCGTTTAACTTAAAAAGTTTTTTTACCTATTTTTTTCTTCATGCAATCAATACCCTACGTCATGTGACTGCTGAAGTAGCATTATTATTTCTTCTTACTGCAGCTGCTTATAACACAAAGTCTCCCACCGCGTCTGTCTGATCGCGATAAACTCAAGCATTGCTGAATAGATTTTCATGCGGTTTCCTTCAATATACTGGGTGATACATGAGGAAGGTTCATGTGTTTAAATACATACATAATATAGGAAAAACCAAGAATTTCAAAGATTTATAACACCTGTGCAAAGCTGACCAGGGTCTCTAGTAGATACAATAAATTCTTCTAAAGTAATAAGGTCACAGAATGACACATTTCCATTAAAACAGTAAAATATGCTAACGAGCTGCCAACATAAATAATTTTGATAAAGCTAATAACCAAAACCTCGGTTTTCCTCCTAGTACTTTAATTTTAGGCTCTTAAGTCTAAAATTTACTGGACATCTCAGTTTACGATGTGACAGAAATCTTATAGCGGAGAGTAAGGGCTGAGTCACATAGCTATGTTACTGGACGCATCGCTTGATGAGTATGTAGCTAATGTAGCTCTACAGACAACGGAATAGCTGTAGACAGGTTCTTAGGGTATATTTCACCGAGACACCATGGAGGAGCGACCAGTCGCCACTACCAACAAAAATGTATACAGCTCTATAGAGTGTTACCCCTTAGCAAAGTTACAACCGTTTCGCTGGCGCCGAACGCTTCGAGTAGGCCGCGCCGCCAATTCTTTTGTGACGTCATTCCCGTACATTTGAAGCTTTTTGCTAGCGTTAACGATTGCAGATTAGCAACTTGGCTAGGGGTACAAATGTTCGTTTGGTTGCGCAACCAATTTGGTGGCGCGACCAGCCCGAACGTTGCGACTATGGTGTCTGTATGGTGTCTAGTTTGGTAGTTTAAGGCTACATTTCTCCAGGATACCATGGCGAAGCAACAGCTCAGTGAAATATAGCCCTTAAAGCCGGCAGTAATATACACAAGAGATTTATACAGTAGGTACTAGTGAAGTAGTGACCCGCTTTGATATTGCTCTTCGAACCCTGTTGCGTGGTTTAGGATTAGTTGGCAGATAAACAGACTGACGTGGAAAGTGACTTTATTTCATATTGAAAGTAAGAAGAAGAACAGGACGTATTGCGCATTTTTCTAATGTCAGGAATTGACATTAGAGCACCGATGAAAAAATTCTCCGCGATCGGCTATCTTTGAGAGCATTTGTATGAAAAACGTGTAATGAAGCCTTACTCGAATGTCTACGGTGCGGAATGAGTCGCAGGCCGAGAACCCTGAGATCCGGCACTGCTGAACTGAGCGAGCATTTTTCGCCGTACATCGCCATCCTGAGCATCAGTCAACTTCCACCTTCAGCCCAGGGGTAGTCGGGACTTCAACTGCAAGCTTTTGGGTAATACCTGTCCCAGCAAAATTGCCTATAGACGACCGTAACCTACTAACTACAAATTCGTGTGCCTCCAACTTTGCTCGCTAATAAATATTTATTTACTTGGTAGACACCTGTTTTAATTTCATTGCCGTCCTAGTTTGGGTAGGGGGGAAATAAAACGGGTGGAGGCAATTAAAAAAAAAAAGTTATATTGTAGTGTTTCTTGTATGGTTAACGGAGTAGAAGCTAATGTCTCTACGGCTCTATTGCTCAAATCTATGCATGTTCGCCATTCAAAGTCTAAACATTTAGTAGCCTCACCGAGTATAGTGTAGATCGAGTAAACGGAGACACGCTGCGCTTGGTTTGTATGCAAAGTGCTGAGAGTACCGCCTCTAGCTTGACACAAGTGACAAATTAGTCAAGCAATGTTGTACTAAGCGTCTCTTTACTCTAGTGTAGACAGATACAAGCGTGAAACCATGCGTTGGTTCGCTAGCTACTTATAAGAGCATGTCACCTAGTCAGCATATTACTAAGCACTAATGGTCCATATCATTGGGATTATTGCTGATGGCTGCCTATTTTTTGAGGGTAGGAAACATCAAATATCTTCTGCCATTGGTAGGGCGAGAAAGTGTCTTACTGTCTAACTCGTGTTCTTTCAGATCCAGGTGACTCTTGCACGTAGCCCTGGCAGCTGATTGATGTTACATGTTTCTGTGCCATTTGACGTCGACTTGGATTTTGGAAAATTTAACTTGGTGTAAAAGGTTACTTCATTCACTTTACGGCAACTGCCGCTATTGGTGTGCAAGCATCCGTGTCTTGTGATCCGTGTCGTGGATTCTGAACTTCTTAAACTTTTATTTACTATCTCACCTGATGAAAAGCAACGATGTGGTCGACGATGGAGCACGCTTGACTAGAAGAAACCTATTCACTCTTGACTTAAAGACCTCCCAGCTTTAATCTTTGCCCTCAGGTTGTAGTTATCAGTTGACAATGGGTCTATGGGCGTTGTCTTTTCGGTTTGGTGTACATTTGTGGTAAAGCTAAGCAGCTGTCTGTCTTCGACTTAGAGTGCTCGAGTGCTGTGACTTCGCTTTACCATGCATCTCCGCACTTCCGACACAAACCGTTCAAGTATCTATGTTATCGATGCAAAACTGGTTTGATTCCTATTGACATCACAGTCGTCCGTAGCCGAGTATACCAGTGCTATTCTCTAAGAAAACAACCATGAGCGCAGAGCTGGCCGCAGCAACGAAATCCAAATAGATACATTGATTTAGGAAAAATCCAGTGTACCTATTTGGGTCGATGCCTACTGGGGCCAAGGCTTGGTACGAAAGGCAACGAAGGAAAAGAGTGGGTTTTTAGTCGGTGAAAGTCTGACACTATCTCCCGCTCCGCTCGAGACCTATTTGGATTTTGTCGCTGCGGCCAGTGCTCAAGGCTGTTTTTTTGAGAAATAGCACTGCTGTTCGATGTCGGTGGTAAAGCTGAGCAGCTTCGATCTTAGAGTGCTCGAATGCTGTGACTTCGCTTTAGCATAGCATAGTCGGCGTTATGATGTTCCCACTGCTGGGGCTGGGAATGGGTCTTAATCCACCACAAGGGCCAAGTGCGGATTGGTGGATGTCACATATCTTGGAATTTTTGGTTCTTTTGAGAGCAGTGGTGATGAAATAAATTACACAAAGTAATGCGCCTCGCTAGGTTTGAACCCGCGACCTACAACTCGTAAGTTGGGGTCGTTACCACTCGGCCACCACTGCTCCACTCCGCTTCTTCTTGCTTCTTCGACGCTTTACCACACATCTATTCTCACATCCGTCACAGTATTCATTATACATTTCCTTAGTGCTTACGGGAAACATCAATTGCGTGATTATAAGATACGTGCCAAGAGAATGAATAAGACAGGCTGGATGATTACTGTCAACACGTTACAACTGTTTTAATAATAAGCCGTCAGTTTCCTGTGACACAGTAATTACCTATATTATTCAGAGTGTGAGAAATCGCAGCTTTCTGATGCTTGGTGTTACATATTATTCTTTTTACTTTTGCCACTTGTTTGTATCATCAAATGTTTGCCAGTGGAGAAAGTTTATCATTAGGTACATTGAGCCGCAGGCCAGGGTGTTATGGAGCCGAGGGTTGCTGTTCAGTACAAACGTCCACGTGTGTCAAACGACGTTTTTCAACACACTTAAGAAGACATGAATAAACAGCAGTTGACGCGTGACTTGTGAGGGTCGATTAGCGTCCAGCCTGATATATATGATAAATCGTGCGTAAACGCGCTCTATTCCGCACTAGCGCGGAAAACAGTAGATTACGTCCATAACAGAGGTTGGGTTAAGAGCTTTTTTTCGAGTAAGTGTATTGCAAAAGACTTGACAGATGTAGAAATTGCTAAAAGTATAAATTTTAATACAAAAATATTCTTTTTGCATTTTGCAATCAAGCTTAAAATAAAAATAATCTTTACGTAACGGTTGTCTTATATCTTTTCTAATTTTCTAGTCGATTTATTTTCAATTAGCACCTATTTGCGAAAATTTTGTGACGTCTTTAACAGCATGTTAGCATGGCATCTTGTGATTTTCAGTCTCACGGCAATTTGATAGCAGCACATTCGTGATTGACCAGCTCCGAGTGCAAGTAAAAAAATACTGAGATTTTTTTTATGTTTTCTCAAACATTATGTCGCGATGTCTCTAATTTTTTTTTTTAAATTTATATATACTAGTGCTTAACTGCCATCCTACCTGATGGTAAGTAGTGATGTAATCATTGATGGTGAGGCGCACTAGTTTATTAAGAGCCTATTCACTTCTAGCCTTGAAGACAACTAAATTATAATCGGTCAGGATATTTTATTTTCTACAACCATTGACGCAACTAAAGAACAAATAATTCTAAAACAATATTTCTGTAGAATGTCTTAAACTTATCTACTTTTGTTTATATTTACTCGCATCTCAGACACCTTTCAAGAAAAATAATCCTGACTGACAGAATAAACTTCTATAAGTCTGACTGACACTCACGCACAATCCGGTGCGGCAGTGGTGCAGGTAGTACGCGGAAATTATTATTTTTAAATGAAAAGACGTTGCGTTTCTTCATAATACTTTATTAAAATGATATAATTAATGTACCAGTGTACAAAGAGAAAGATATAATATATGTTTTTTTTATTAACATGAATATATCATATTTTTCACATGAATTGAATTATAAATATTATTCAAAAAAATATACAGTCTTACACGACATGATAAAGTGTTAATTACCCTCTTTAAAAACACTTATTAACCCCTCGGGGTTAATATAATGCACTTTTTCTTAATAAGAGCGTCATTAGTTAATGACCTGGTATTTCTAAGATCGCAGGATATCGCAGCCAAAACTGATGTATTCTTAATCTATAGGGTCTAATTAATCTCCGAAAGTACATTATTATGCAACGGTCGATAACGGAGATTAGGTTATGATCTCATGATTGAAAACAAAAAGTTCGAAATGACCTTCTTCATTAAAAATGTAATAGCAAGTAATTACTAATTATTTCATTACATATGTTTACTTATTTTATTAATACACACAATAAACTTATGACTAAACTAAAAATAAAAGTTGATTATTATAGTATTTATTTAGGTTCTATTCTTATTTGAAATATCAATATTTTTTACACGAAATTTGTTATTTCTCGATCACCCTTACCTTGGCATCATATAATTAAATACTGTATAATTATTTACCCGTATTAATTTTAGGACTTGTTTCTACTAACATTCTAGTATGTGTGTACCAAATTGTAGACATTTTAAAAAAAGTCTAAATAAAGGACTTTTTTCCGCCCTTGAACCAATGTGCGGCGCCGCAACGCATCGTGTTCCAGCTCCGACGCGATGCGTTGACGCTGCGCACACCCGACTTTAACTGTTGTTTGTGCGTTGAGAGGGGAGACAAACGTAAGCGCATTTTGTGGTCTATTTACTCCCCGCAATTGATTTTTTTTAGGTGGCAAATCGGCCAATGGCTACTCCCGGTCTAGGGTGGAACGAGTGGGAGTGTTATACTTTTACTGACTAGAACCCAGCTGTCCCTCAGTTGCCCTTTGCGCTTTGCTATACTCAAACGTTCCCGCAACAACTGTGTTCCGCGTCATCGCAACACCACGACTGCGTCGCGTAACTATAATCTAATCCATTTTTATAGTCGAGATCAAAATTCATGAAGTGAGTTTTATTTAAATTAAGATAAGCGACCCTCATGTAATTAAATATAAAGATGTAGATGTTGTGTAGGTTGAAACAATGCAGGGCCTGACCTTCGCAGGTCGATGTTCCGCGTGGGTCGAACAGTTCAGGCGAAGTGGGTTTTGTTCGAGGTATCACATGTATGCGGTGTATACTTACTACCCTTTATGATAAAGGAATGCGAAGAACTTTCAAGTGCCTGTAGGCGTAGTTATAATGGTTAGATCAGTTTTGTTTGGTAAGAAAGGGTAAATTATTATATTAAATTAATAGCAGGGTTGTTCTCCTTATTACTGAACATCGTGCAGTATAAACCAAAAAAGTACATCCTAGGTACTTCAGTATAAAAAGAACACTAGAAAGTGACATTAAAAAACTATATACAAAAAATGTACATGTTCGAAGAAACAATACTAAATTAAAGACAACATAAAGTTATTGTTTTTAAGCTAATGCATAGCTTCTATCGCGGGCCTTGAGCGTGGAGACCGAATCCAGAAATTCCGTAACGAAAATAACCTAGCACCCCCCACTCAATTGTTTTTTGAGCGTGGTGAATGAGTGAACAATCAATCAAAATTAAATTCAATGTGTGAAAGTGTAACTTCAATTAATATCAAAGAAAAAAAACAAAGGAAAAATAATACTGCATAAATAAAATAAATAAATAATTATAATTGCATAAGTTGATAAAAATGCTATGCAATAGCTTTACCGCGGCAGTCCCCGAGTGCCACACGTCTTTTTTTTTTGTTAAAGGAAAGCCACAGAGGCTTTCAAAGTTATACACAGGGTGTAAGGGACAGCCCTCCACAAACTTTAAGAGCTTGCTCAGTAGACGAAACTGAACAACTTTCCACAAGACTTTTTTCTCAGGAAATGAAAAAAAAATCAGCAATAAGTAGGTAATTACTCATTACATTCAATCTAAGTCAAAAATATGACAATACCTTTCGTGGGGACAAGCGACGAGTTCTGTTTTACAAACATGTTCATGTAAACAAGTGGAAATCAATATATGTTTACACAGATGACTATTTTATGATAGTGTGCACGCATTTGCACGTTACAAAATATGTTTTAGCTGTGCAAATTCTAATTCCTGTGCCTAATTCTGGATACACGCGACCACGACCGTACAGATATGGAAACCGCTTCCGGGGAAACTACTGATTGCGATAACTTAACAATATTAAACACAGTTAAGTGTGTTCTTTATCCTGCCTGGTAAAACCGCTACGACTACAGTAACAGTGTAATTGAATTTAAAGCAACGATGTATAAAGTTTACTATCATGAGAAATGGAATTGCCCACATTGTTGGGAAAGTTCGTTCAATGAGATGGGAGACATGAATGATCGAAGTATAAATGAAAGCTGGAATGAGTTGGCGGAGTGTATCAGGCACGCAGCGAAAGATATTTTGGGAGAGACGAGAGGAAAAGGCACAATAGATAGGGATACATGGTGGTGGTCGATAGAAATTCAGAATGTGTTGAAAGAAAAGAAAAGAAAATTCAAGGAATGGCAGCACGTAGAAGTGGAAAACGGTAGTTTGAAAGCGGAAAAAAAGAGGGAATATGACGTGTTGAAGAAAAAAGCTAAGAAAGCCGTGGCATTAGCAAAATCAATGGCCCAGGACAAACTGTACAACACACTGGACAGTCCTGCAGGCCAAAAAGAGCTGTACCGGCTAGCTAAAACAAGAGAGAGAAAGACAAGAGATGTTTGTCAAGTAAGATGTGTAAGGAATGAAGCGGGAGTGGTCCTGTCGGATGATGAAAAAATCAAAGAGAGGTGGAAGGACTATTTTGAAAGACTGATGAATGAGGAAAATAATTGGAGTGGAATTTTAAAGAGTAAACCAGTGAATGTAGGGTTAGTGAGAATGGTTAGTATGGATGAAGTCAGAGTAGCAGTAAATGGAATGAAAAATGGTAAAGCCATTGGTCCAGATGGAATACCCGTTGAAGTGTGGAAGTTATTGCGAGTGGATGGATGGACGTGGTTAGCTTTATTCTTCAATAAGTTGTTGCGGGAAGAAGCCATACCTGATGAGTGGTGCAGCAGTTCTTTGGTGCCCATTTTTAAAAACAAAGGTGATGTGCTTGAGTGCAACAATTATAGAGGAATAAAGCTAATGTCACATACTATGAAAGCCTGGGAGAAAGTTATTGAAAGGCGACTGAGAGAAGAGAGTGAAATTTCACAGAACCAATTCGGTTTTATGCCTGGTCGGGGTACGACGGATGCCATTTTTGCTATACGCCAGCTGTGCGAAAAATACAGAAGTGCGCATAAAAACTTGCACATGGTATTCGTTGACCTCGAAAAGGCATACGACCGGGTACCTCGAGAGGTTCTGTGGTGGGCCCTTAAGGAGAAAGGTGTGCCTGGGAAGTATGTGCAGTTGATCCGAGCGATGTACAGTAAGGCCGCAAAAGTCCATAGGAACGCTAAAGATTACATTGCTACGAACCGAGCGAGCGATACTTCCGTGCGTATGTGTGCGCATGTATGAGTATCCACATTCCACAGATAACACACACTAAGGAACTGTCGTCGCACTGAGCTATATGGTAGCATTGATAAAATTCGTGCAAATACGTCATGTGCTGGTAGCCGTGTGAACTAAGTGTTGGATTCGCAAATCACGTAACCCGAGTTCAAATCATGGTCGGTCCGTTGCAGTTATTTCTTACTTTGAAAATTCCCAATCTATATTGATATAGTTGTTTTTTTTTATTTCTATGAAAAATACTATTGCATTTTTTGCACTAAATAGTTGCAAATTACGAATGTGATCTATTAACCACAAGAAGAATCACATTCGTAATTTGCAATTATTTAGTTGTTACATCTTTTCGATGTTATAAGGTGGAAATAAAAAGACGTGTTTAATAAAAATGTTTATTCTTTATATTTACAAATTAAACATTTATGAGAATTGTGACGTCGAATTGTTACCTAGACAAAAAGTTATCTTGTAACCGTTATCTATGTTACGCCTAAGATTGTTTGTTGGAAGTATACCCACTTAGACCATTCATAATATGAATAACGTAACAATTAACGGATATTCAAATTTTAATAAAATAAAATATAGGTAATTGTTTATATCCAGTTATTTATTGAAAAGTGATATAAGATTTGGACTTTGTAAACATTTTATTTTTGTGTAACGTCACAATGAATGTATTGAGGTCATAGCTTAATTGTTCATTTTCTTGACGAAAAGAAGATTGAAACCAAACCTCAATTTCTGTTAAAAGAACTTTAGTTCTCACAAGATAATCGTCAATTAGATGAGAAAAATAAATTGAACTATAGTATTATGTTAAAACAGTGCGGGTAGAAGAATAAAAAACGAAATAGACTCATGATTATTGTCAACAAAATTGATAGCGAGTTCACTGCATTCTTAAGATGAGGCGATGGCACAAGTTAAAAGATATAGCTGTTTTAAACGAAAGTAAACACAATATAATACAGTGTTTGTTAACGAATAATCACAGATATGTTAAAATAAAATGGTAGGCCATTTAGTTTAGTTAACATTAAATATTTAGTGCGAAACGTAATCGTTCTTGTTTGTGCCTCTCTGTCAAGTACGGCTTTTTAGCAGGTTTTTTGTGATGCACGCCTTCAGCGTGAAGTGCACGGCGAACAGTATCCATCGAGGTGTCATATAATTCCGCAAAATGTCTCGTTGGTGCGAAACCATTCGTTTCGTATACGTCCACCATATGTCGTCGCTGCGCCTCGCTAATAAGCTTCGATCTCCCACTTCTCTTTCGACTAGCAAGGCTACCTTCTTCCTCATATCTTTTTAGCCAAAGATTTACAGTATTTTTCTAAAATAAAAAAAAAATATATATATTAGGCAGCTATACCTACTTCACTTCATTTTCATTATATAAAATGTTAATAATCATAATTATTGAATATAATTTTAAAATAAAACTGCATTTATTAATCCAATAACCAATCCAATAAACCCAACGATTTACGTATTTCTCTTTTAAACCTCATAAAGATACGATGAATGGATTCATAAATGGCATACGTTTTAATTAGAAGATTAATTTGTAATAAAGTTACAATTCATTAATAGCTATTATACTCACATTCAGTCCGGTTTCTTCAGATATTTGTGTTTTATTAAGACCACTTTTATGCAGCCCAATGATAGTCGCCCTCACTTCAATACTAATATTAGCCTGCATTTTGCGAATATTACAATACTGTCAACCTCACGTCACTAACCAACAACTACAACCAAACGACAGTTCATTTCGGTTAAGTTAAAACTCATGTCTACCTCGCAGAAATCTAATTCTTTATTTAGTTTTTTTGTGATCTACCTTTCTAACTCTAAGAAATGTGTGAACAAGTTAAAGAATAATTTAATATATGTAATGCAAATACATAACTTCCAATCGGGTAAGAACTTACAAAAAGTCAATAATTGCGTGGGATTTGAACTTGCGGCACGCTGATTTGCGCTTCAATCTGTGTGCCTATACCACTGGGCCATCTTGACTCATGATAAGTTGATGAAATTGTGAATTTCAATCATTTGTTGGCGAAACTTGAAAATAAAAGGTCGTAAGTCAAACTAAACGTCAAACGAATAAGTTTTAAGAATTCTTATGGACTTTTGCAAGTGATAGTACAGTCGATGTAGTACGCAAGTCCGGTCAACAGTGGGCACCACTGGAAATTTCAATGTGGCTGTCGGCTTACATCAGGGATCGGCTCTCAGCCCTTATCTCTTCCTAATGATAATGGACGCTTTGACGTCGGACATTCAGGAGGAGGCTCCTTGGTGTATGCTGTTTGCCGACGACATTGTGCTGGTTGCCGAGAGTGGCCTAGAGGTCCAAAACAGATTGGAGGTGTGGTGGCACAGACTGGAGAGTGTTGGCCTGAAAGTAAGTAGAACCAAAACGGAGTACTTGTTCTGCGATTTCGGCGGTATCTCCAACCCTGTGCCTTTAGCTCTCGCCGGAACGCCCATACCAATCTGTTCCGACTTTCGGTACCTCGGGTCACTCGTCCAAGGGGATGGTGAGGTAGACCGAGACGTAACACGTCGGATCAACGCAGGATGGATGAAATGGCGACAGGTCACGGGAACAACTTGTGACCCACGCATGCCCCTCAAGTTGAAGGGTAAAATTTACAAGTCCGTCATAAGACCTGTCATACTGTATGGATCAGAATGTTGGGCTGTGAAAAAGAAGGATGAAAAAAGATTGCATGTTGCGGAGATAAGAATGTTGAGATGGATGTGTGGTGTGACGAGAATGGATAAAGTGAGAAATGAGTTTATTAGAGGAAGTTTGAAAGTGGCGCCAGTGACTGAAAAGTTGAAAGGTAATCGGTTGTCTTGGTATGGTCATGTGAAGCGGAGGGATGAAGCGCATATTACTAAAAGAGTTCTGAGTATACATGTAAATGGATGGAGCGGGAGAGGAAGGCCGAAAAAAAGATGGATGGATTGTGTGAGAAGTGATATGAAAGAAAAGGGAGTTAGTGATAGTTTGACGGGTGACAGGACAGAATGGAAGAAGAAAACGTGTTGCGCCGACCCCAAGTAATATGGGATAAGGGCAGGAAGAAGAAGTTGGGAAAGTTCGTTCAAGCTAAGGAAAGAACATAATAGTCTAGCTGTAGCTTTTAAGATATAGGCTTCTGGGATCTGGTGTTTGTCTCACCTGATGGTCTCAGCGATGATATGGTCGACCATATCTTCACTTACCATCAGGACACCGTCGACGCTGGAGCACGCTTGCCTAGAAGTAACTTATTCACTTTTGACCTAAAGACACCTAGGTTGTAGCTATCAAGAAACAGATTCCGGCAGGAAATTCCATTCCTTAACTGTATGCAATACCAATGTGTCCTAAAACGTTTTGAACGCATGTTGATGATGTTCTCGCAGTCCTAGGTAAATTTTTCATGCGATCTCCTTCCCTTCAACACCAAAAGTTACTGGATAGAAATCTCTGTTATTACGATAATGAATTACCCTACTCCTGGGAAAAGGATTCTTCCATTTATAGGTGACGGATGTCCCATTCGTTTCATTTCTTCCGGTTTTGTGCTTCTTCTCACCAAGTTCCGAAGCAGCCATCCAAGATTCACGATTCAGTCTTACGATTGGTCATACGATGGGCCATCTTCCCGCGTAGCGACTGTAGGAATTCAGTCTTACGGTAGGCATAGAAAAACATTGGTAGAAAAAACAACACCGAGCAATTAGTTGGTGGCAAAATTGATTCCACAATTGGTAAGGTCATAGGTTGATCAAATCAGTTGAACAATGCAATCAAAGAATGCAAAGAGCAACGAGGAGGCTAGGGAATAAATTAAATGATACGAACGCAGTGACGTTATCATGAGACGACGTGAGTTATGAACCCACAGAGCACAAGAGGATAGGAATGTTACCGCTAGAGACGAAATCAGCAAAGCTTTCTATACAAATCAAGCGTTCTAGTGAGTCTCACTGTTCCAAATCAAATCAAAAGCATTTATTTCAAATAGACCGTTTACGGGTCTGTAGTCGTTTGGACCCGCTCAGTTTGGGTCCGCGGGATCAATCGACACAGTCCCATTTTGAAGGTGTCGATTGGACCCACCGCCCAATTTTATTATAAGTACAGTCATGAAAGAAAGTCAAATCTTTTAGTTTTAAATGATTACTACATTAGTTGTGTACTTAAAGTGAGGCTGTGGTTAAAATATAGTGATATTTTACGTGAAAAATCTATTATAAATTAGTGTACATAAAACTTCATACTATCTATAGGTATATTTTTTTTGCTTTCAGTAGTAATAATATGAAAGTTTGCCATCTACTTCACAAGAATTCTCATCAATGTATTTTGGTATAGTATTGTTGATTGTTATATTTGATTAATACTATTTACTACGTTAATTTATATAACTTTATTTATGAACGTTCTTTTATCTGCCTATGATTAATAACGTATATATGTTCCATATAATTTAAAAAGATTTTAGAATTTGATTGAGAATAAACTTTTAAATGTAACTAAATTGCGTTTTATTATATTTTGACTTACCACTTTTGCACTTGACTGTATCCACCAGTAGCTTTAAACAATGGATTTTTTTTTTTAATTTGTATATAGGCCCAATCGACCACCAAAAATAAATAAAATAAATTGTGTGGTCGTTTGGGCCCGCGGGACCAACATCGTGCGGGCCCAAACGACTACAGACCCCGTTTACAGGCACTTTTGAATAGGCAAATTTTGGTGACGGCAAGTGACGCTAAATTCCAAAGTAACTCTATGGAAAAGAAGTTAACACATAGAAATAGAGTGTCTCGTCATCATCATAATTTGAGTCGAAAGACATTCACTGTTGAACAAAGACCACCCCTAAGTGTCGCTACAACGATCGCTTCTGTGCGTCTTGCATCTATTGGATAGGTTAGTTAGGGAATAAGCATAACCAAAATATTTGTTATCTAACCAGTTTATCGATAAATGTAAAAAAATATTTACAATGACTACTTATAATCGTAACAAAACAATCGGGTATAACAATTTTAAACAAGTATGTAAACCTGTCGCTCATACGAACGCCGATTTCTTTATCAGATGATGTACTAGGTTTTGACGTCAGAGCGTATATCTATTCTGCAACTTTGAAGCTTTATAACTTTGCTACTGATAAAAGTAAAAAATCCTTCATATTTGTTTCCAAAAGCATCGTATTAAATTAATTAATATACTAATACATGTTAATTCATAATAACCCGGCGTTAGCCCTCTCATAGTCTTTCTATTGTGTCTCTAATTACGGTATTCGAACACACGAAGTGAGCGCCGTGTTCCGCTGCGAGGTCGGTATCCTTCCACGAAATCGTCGATACACGGCACCCTTTACCCAACACTCTCCTTTGAGGAAGGTGTCACCCGCACCACAAACGACTTGAAATTAGTGTTATGCTATCGACGGTTCATGTCGAATATGATTATGACAGTTATACAGTCAAAGCTTGTGGTTATTGCGCGGTTACAATACTTTCAGTAATGATGTCTGTACTCACTGCCAACGCCTCGAATCCGCGCTCTGTTCGTGAACCGATCTACTACACTCGCTGCATGTGGCCGAGCTGTTAGATAAACATTTATTTACGCTGTCACTTGACAGGTTTTATGATGCGAACATGTGTGGGTTTGTACGACCTATAAACGGTCTGTAACGTCCAGAACTAGTCAATTTATTGATCATATCGCCGGAATCACAGGAAATGGATATGTGAATGTAGTGGGTTCTTCCTTCTTGTGTTCCTCATCCTGGAATAGCAAGCTCACTGCCCAGGAGTGCTTGAGCTACTTTATTAAGTTTCACCCGCGTCTTTGGTCTCTGATATATTTCCTTGGGTAAGCCTATACTGCTCGTCATGAACTTGATTATACTATACAGAGAGACTTTTCCAAATCCTACTGGTAGTTCTAGATATCAGCGTGTCTTCATTCAAGTCGGTGTTTCTATAAAGTTTTGTCTCTTCGTTATTTAATACCGACTTCCCAAATTAAAGTTATTTTGGGAGTTCCTTTCTATCTTCGAAGTTCCTCATCAGATTATAACAATACTAGCGGCATTCCCGGCTTGGCACGGGCAATGAATATAACATACGTTACTCATGATGAATGTAGCTTTCCTATGGTGAAATAATTTTCGAAATCGGTACAGTAGTTTTTGAGTTTATTAATTATAAACCTAAACAGAAAAATACAAATTTTCTTTATAATATTAGTTTAGATTTAAATGGGACCAACTCGGAAGCATAATCTTTCAATAAAAAAAATTCAAAATTGGTCCACATTGGCCTCCTCCTTATTGAAGTCGGTTAAAAATAACTTCTCTCAAAAAGAATTTCTCAGTAGATATTGTGCTCACAAATTCGATAAGACAGACTGGGACAGGCTTTGAGACTGTATGAAGAAAGTCGAAAAACAATCTCGTCGTAGTGTCGTAACATGTCACATGAAATGCATGAGACATTCGAGATTATTTGCACACTAAACCCGGGTTGAATGCTAAAATAGTAAACTGACCCTTAGGTGAGGGTCAAAAGTCATTGTAAACGCACGTGCTTCTGAAAATGTTGAGTATTGCGATCCCAATTAGCCTTTGGGTCTTTTAAGAGGATTACGCAGCTTTTACATCATTTCAAAAGGATCTTCTACTTCATTTTGTTTTCGACATCTATCGTCATTTCATAAAAAGTGGTGCCATATATTCCTTATGGTCGTTAATAAGGTACATTATACTAGCTTTATCTCGCTTCTCCATCCCGCAAAACTGCGCATGTTTTGGCATAAAAAATAAAATAAAAGCTTATGACACTCAATTGTGCTCATCATCATCCGCTATAGGAAGATTCACTGTTTGACATAGGCCTTCCCAAGTGTCGCTATAACGACCAGTCCTATGCGTCTCCCATCCATCGGATTCCCCCGACCCTCACTAAGTCATCTGTCTACCTAGTGGATGATCTTACCACTTTGCGTCTTCCGGTATGTGGTCGCCACTCCAGAAACTTTCGTCCCTATCCCCCATCGTCTTAAATGTGATGATTTGTACACATCTTTGTATTACGATTATAAAACCAAAAATGATTACTCTTTACTTTTATACACAAACCAGAATACAATTTTACCTCTTTATCTATTTAAATAAAAATCAATGCCACTTTTCGTTGTAATTTTATAGCTCAGGAACGGGCTCACCTATCCAAACCAAATGTTTAGGCTTTATTCGGACTATTTAGTAGATGGTTTATGTGAAGATTGGTAGGGTATAGTAGGGTAGAATAGAGTAGGATAGGGTAGGGTATAGTAGGGTGGAGTAGGGAAGAGCGGGAGCGAAGCCGCCCGGGCAAAAGCTAGTTATAAATATTAGATAACTGAAGTTCCAATCACTTACAGATACTTGTAATAAGTGTCTGTGCCTGGAACGTTAATTAATTAGCCTCTTCATAGCCCACACGAGTAGCCTTACTCTCAAGTTTCATGATATCAAATGAAATTATCGGTCAAAGATAATCAGTATGTCTGAATACATCAGGATTAATATGCCTGTTAGTATCATTATTCACTGAAATCCGCTGGGAGTCAAAATTCTAAATGTTATTTAACCGTTTGTGAAGGATTGGTCCAACGAGTGGTTTCGTGTCGTATTCGCCAGGGTCGTGAGTTTGCGACTGGGGGTACTCAATCTAGTTTAGTTCTTCAATCCCCATAGGTGACAGATGAACTAGGCCTCAAGTCTGCTATTACAATAGTGTCAGAATAGTCTATCATTGATGTCATAATTGTCGATTTTCACAAGTTTGGTAATCTACTAACATAATGGCGTCATTATGACTTTCCAATGGTCAACCACTGACACTCCATTGAAAGAAGTGGCATAGAATGGTAATCTCGTACATATTGACAAATGAATATTTCACGTTTGCGGTTATCTGCTAAAACTTTGACAGTTTATTTGATCAGTGTTTTACCATTAGAACGTTATTGTGCAGTTATTGGTTTTAATGTGCTCGAAATTATCATTTTACCACAGTTCTATTACATGACCATTGACCGATCAATGATCGATCATTATGAATTAGCAGATTACAAACTTTTAGCAAAATGACAATGGGATCGTGTAGGAATGACGAATTTATAAAAATAGCAGACTTGGGCCCTGGCGACCGGCCACCGTAGGCGCGGGCTTGCGGACAGTGAGCAATGGGTAGCTCGCTGTCCGGACCAAGCCCAAGTCGTCGACGGCGGGCACTGTTCCCGCGCGCCTCAAGGAGTTGTTAGCAACAGCAGGGACCCAGCCGGGTCGAAGCCTACTGGGGCCAGGGTTATCCGAAAGGGCGCTCGAGCGCCGGTATGAAGGCTAGAAGGAACGGGGTGGGTCTTTTCGTCAGTAAGAGTCTGACACTATCTCCCGCTCCGCCCAAGAGCGGGGGATGTCATTGGATGATTTTTTCCCAACATAAAAAAAGGGTCGTGTGTTTGCGACTGGGTACTCAATCTAGTTTAGCTCTTCAATCCCCATAGGTGACAGATGAACTGGCGAAATGGAGTATTTGGTCGTGGATGTGCGACCCTTGCGGAATAAACGCGTCTGTTTGTCGGATATTTTGACAGGCCTGTTGGTCTAGTGGTTAGTGACCCTGACTGCTATGCCGGAGGTCGTGGTTTCGATTCCCGCTCAGGACAAATGTTTGTGTGATGAGCATGATCATTTGTTCCGTGTCTGGGTGTAATTTATCTATAATATGTATGTATTTAGAAATATATAAGTATGTTTATCAGTTGTCTAGTATCTACTCATAACACAAGCTCTGCTTAGCTTGAGACTAGACGGCGTTGTGTGATAGTTTGGAATATTATTATTATATCTAAAGCAGGCGGTTAAAACATAAAAAAAGTAATTTAGCTTTTTTTGCTCTGAGAAAATAAGTTGAAGACGCTCTTGGATTACGCCTACTACAAATCATATAGCAATACTTGTAGCAAGCCATTATTTCAGGGATGAAAGCCAGCCAAAACCAGAGTAGCGAAATAAATCTATAAAGATTTTACTCAAGTAGGTCGGACACTCTTCAAAAATACTTTTTGATATTTTTGCGCGCAACTCTTGTTGTCTCTGGTATCTAACTGTCACATTTAATGTCATTTTTGGCGAATACTGTTCCTCTAGTATTCGTTTTAGTTTAGTGTTTTTTTAAAGTATGGGCTTGTTTTATATATTATAGTGCTGTTTAAAGACTAGAGATTACTTGATGTTCACTTGTTGTCAGTAAGTATAATTTCACACAAGGTTTTTTCCGTAGCAAGTCAAGCTAGGTATGTCAATGAGCGAATCGTGGAGGAAAAAAATGATTATGTTCTTGTAACAATGTATACACCTTAATTAAAGAGTAAATTCAATTATGAAATGAACAATACAAACAATAAAACAATATTAAATTGGTGCCAGGCAGTCTTACCGTCTAACTAATAGAGCATCTGCGTTTATTATATGTGAAACATAGTAGTGTGTGGTCTATTTCAGTCTGGCGTTTACGTTTATGAGTATGACTAATACATTATGGGCTACGGCATAATCCATTGATTGAGAACTTTAGTACCAATTGCGTTTGCAACTTAAGCTAGGACTACATTAGACCGACACACGTGTAACGCCAGATTTGTACGGAGAACAACGTCGCGTGGCGTGTATCAAGTGTAGCTCTACAGGTCTAGTTTCCATATATGTTTGGAGAACGACGCGCCCAGATCGGCATGTGTAGCACACGTGGGAGCAGTGTAGTTCTACCTTAGTTCTTGAGTTCTGGGTGACTTTTTTAACAATCCATCAAGGGTTTTGTTTGAGGTGGGAAATCGTCCAATGTCTTCTCTCGCTCTCTAAGGCGGTGCGGGAGGGCGTGTCAGATTTTTATTGACTAAAACCCACTCTTATGTTTCTTCTTTGCCTTCGTGTATCAGGGCCCCGGGGTTCTCTTTCGTACAACCTTAGACCTGGGCCCCTCTCCTTCAAGGGTTGAAAGTAATCATGGACAAAATTCACTATGTCCAAACCTGTATTATTAAAAAAAATGTGCTGTCTCACATTTATTGAGATTTTTTCCTAGTCTATTCTATCTTACTCCTGTTCCACTCCTTCCATCTGCCACGAACCCGCGCTTCCTTCTTCCAGTTTTGGTGTAATCTGTTTAGTTCGTTCGTGATCTACCGCGAGTTGCGACCCCGCGACCCGCTTCTTACTACGTACGTACCAGTTTTCTTGGTAAGAATCGAGCCGGCTCGTCCCGCCATATTCCACCTTGGTCTGCGATGTCACTTATTTTTTTTTTTGGTAGTAAATCATCAAATAACTCCTGCTTTGGGTTAGGTTAGTAGAAAGTGGTAGTAAAACCCACCTGTACTCCTTCAGTTGCGTTCCAGGGCGATCTTTCCCGCTGAGCCGCGATTTCACATAGCGTTCAAATTTAATGGGACCCATTAGGTGGTTCTTTAAGTTCACAGTAACCATCTGTTGGCTGTATTTATTCAGGAAGAGGTCTATTCTGGGTTTGTTCCTTATGACTTCGTGTGTTTCATAACGATGAAGTGTTGCAGAGTTTTATTAAAGCCATTTTTTCCGAAGAAGTCATTTAAAGGTGACATTTTTCAAAGCCAGCTATTTAATATTTGGCCCCCACGGCGCCATAAATATGGCAATACATTTTTATTGGTCATAACTTAGTTTCTAGGATTTACCGCGCGTACGCTCGCACGCAATATTCTTAATAAATTATCATCAAAATATTTAAATTGTCGCTTTTGGACTTAAGGCCTTAGCTTCCGAGCAGTGCCATGAAACCGACTTTCTGAAGCCTACTTCTCGGTAAAGGCTAGGTTAAAAGGTATGAAAAACAAATGTTTATTATAGATTCATGTACAACATTATAAACGATTTTTCGTATGCCTAATACTTTTACAAAAAAATAAATAATAACAACATGATATATATTATTTCGCTTGTTTCCTCCCTACTCCTTTCAAACAGCTTTGAACTTTAGAATATGTTAACACTAAAAAAAATATGGTTCATTGTCCTTCAGAATGTACATATGTACATACTTACATAGCATATTATGTAAACCAATCAATATTTCGCAAAGAAAATTATTTTAAAGGTCAGCGGGGCTCTATGCGGGCGCAGGCGGCAGTACGATTATGGGCGCCTTCAAATTAGCCGCAAAGTGCCGCTCGACGGCGCGGCAGCAGCGTTGCTTTATTATTCCTTAAAAATAAAAAATGCGCGACTGCTACGCTACACCCGCGCTGCAGTCGCACTGGACGCTACTAAATTACATCATAAATTCGTCAAAAGAATAAAGAGTTTGCTCGATAAGCTATTTTTCCCACATAGAAATATAATGATTTCCCACCTAAAAAAACCTCTTCTCTAAGTTAGAGTTATATTATATGGAACTAGCTTTTGCCTGCAGCTTCGCCCGCGTACATAAAATATAGCCTATGCCACTCAGGAATAAAGCAGGTTTCTACCGGTAAAAACGTTTTAGCAATCGGACCAGTACTTTCAGAGATCACCTCCTACGGCACCTATAAAAAAAAAAAAACTTTACCTCTTTACTATTTATATGGAATAACAAAGCAGCGTGGTGCCAGCGCAGCGCTGCAGCCGTCAGGCACCTTTTTGCGGCTAATTTTAAGGCGCCCTATGTGTGAATTTAACTCCGGCCAGATGTTCAGGGGACTATACGCCTTAACGTTATTTCTTGGTAGTTTAGCGAGCTCTTTTGTCAGAAGGCACGAATTCCTGTAAGAACGCTGTATTTTTACTGATACAATTTTCTTCATTGACCCAATTTTCTTTACGCATATCAGTACCCAAGTAATGAGATCAAGGTCCTATGACAGAGATATTGACTGCCAGATTGTTGAGACTACAGTTTATTATGGGATGGTATAAAATATTATTTAAATTAAAAGAGACATGTGAAGCGTGTTGAATGTAAACACGTTTCGATTACTGGGTGTGATGTACTTGTGTGACTGTCAATGCCCTGATGAATATTTTATTATTCGTATTCAAGCATAGGTTTTTATCGCTGGAACGACCATCCGATTTTCTGGATCTGATTTTTGTTTTTCGACTTGCCGCTAATGTGTTTCTTGGGCAGTGTACTTTTCACTCCTTGTGACTTTTTCTCTGTCACATATATTCTGAGTTGGCAAACATGAAAAAGGCGGTTAAAACTAACAAATTTTTGGTATAATCTTTCTTTTGTCTAACGACCTCCAAATATATTTTGAGTTAACGAAAACTACCAAAAAATGACATTTTCTTTTCCTTTATTGGCACTGCGACCATCTAGTATACTTTTACCACTCAATCTGATATAATTGTTAATCAGATTTCTTTCGATAATCCACTATCTACTCCCACAATCTGATTACCGAGTCGGACTGCTCTGTAGCTTTGATATAGTCGCGTAGTAAATACGAATTTCCTTGACATTTTTATCTGTATGTACACTACCATGATATGCGAAAAATTCAGAGTGGGTAGTTACAAAATGAGTACAAATTGATAAGGAAGCTTTGTTATCGGATATGCTAATAATGGGTTGGTCTGGTTGTCATAGGGTAGGGTTTAATGTATGTAAACGTACACGCGATTAAACTTGGTCATTTTGATTTAGTCAAGGGAAGTTCGACAATATAAAAAAAAAAAAACGAAAATGAAAAAAAGAAAAACAACCCGACGTAGGTACGTCGAGTCTCCTCCTTTACATTGTTAACACCTCTATGGTCCGCACTAAGCATTTCGCCTAAGAATGGAACAATTTGCGTGTTGCGGTCTGCCCGTCCGATTGTAATTTACAGGCGTCTTCAAGGCTAGAGTGAATAGGCTCTCTTAATAAACTAGTGCGCCTCACCATCAACGATTGCATCACTGCTGCATCCGCTGGAATCGTAATCAAGCACTAGTTTATATTATTTAAAAAAAAAAACCTATAAAACTTCCCGCCTAACAATATAGGTTTTTGTAAACATTTGGAGTCCCTAACTCAATGACTAGGAAAATAGACAGCACACCCTTAACTCCTTTAAGGCTCAACGGAATATGAAATGTAATCTAACACAGCCTTTATCACAAAACACCGCAAAACTTACTTAGACTTTCAAAACAGAACAAGATCCTTCAGATGAGAATACAGAACAAAAAAAAAACAAAACATTACTCCTTTCAGTCTTGCCCACAGAGCTAATGATACTCCTCGCCTTTTTAGACGCGGCATTGCGAAAACATTACAAACAAATCAAGCGTGTCAGTGAGTATCACTGTTTACTCATAGAAATTGACAAGCTAGTGACAATTCTAACTATGGATATGACAGCGGAAAATTGTCCTCAAAACATTGCGCTGACATAAAGCTTCCGGTTGATAATCTTCTGTCTGCTTAGCTGCATGCTTTCGAAGTGTTTAGGTACTATCCCAAGGGGTCTTAGTACCAGGATGAAGTGTCTTATGTCCTACTTCAGGTCATAATTTATCTTTATGCAAAGTTTCATCAAAATTCGGTCTATAAAGACGTGAAGTCGTAATAGACACTTTCATATTTACAATATGTTGGCCGCATTTCCACCTGCAAGCAACTTGCATGCTAGTCTAATAATATTACGGGGCATAATCGACTGAATGATTACATTATACCCCGCTAGTCCGTAATGAAATGTAACTTACGAGCTTTTCCCACTTTGGGTGGAGCGAGTAGGAGTGTCAGACTTTTACTGACTAACACTCATCTGTTTCTTCAATTGCCCTTTACGATTTAGGGCCCCGTTACCTCTTTCAATGAATCCCGCATGCTTGCACAAGTGTGCGTATTCGATCACGATGAAGTAAACGACAATTTGTTCTAAAACTGTATGAGCCATCTGATGACAGTATCGGAAAATCTCCTTTTTTATACGATTTTATATAAGCGAACGTTTAAGTTAACGTTATGTGAAAACGTGGTCTTGTTATGGATGCCGTCACTAGTCACTGCCAGCTCAGCGCGACGATTCCATGGTCTGTGGTCATCCCTTTAGCGAGTGAGGATGAATATCTTTTACAAAGTGTAGTCTCCCGCAGCTATACAATCCCGGTAATGTCATATGAACTCGTTTCCGCCTTCCCACTGACCTATAATAAACGATAAGTAGGGTAACCATGTATACTTGGCCATTGAGGATAAAGTGAAATTGAATAAATATTCGTCGTTGCAATGTTGGAGTAAATAAAAATTTAAAAAATAGTCGAGTCAATGGTGGCCTTTTGACTTTCAAAAAAGGAGGTTGTTTTGAGTCTTCAAAAAATGACAAATTTAATTTAAATTGTTTAAAAAAAAATCTTATAGCCTGTTTTTTATCACCGTCCACCTAAAAATAACTTTGTATCACACTATTAAAAAACAAAAAAAATAATTATGCAAGCGCTGTGCTCCAAACCGGTGTTATTAGAGAAACAATAATGCGACATTGTTATAAGACCATTTCAACAATGCATTAAAACAAAATGCAAGTTTCCTTTTTTTAACAAATAAGCTAATGCGCAAAATTATTTTTTATCGTAAGTAACGTATCGCAGGTAACCTTTAATAAGTCATAAAATGTGTATATGTACTATCACTTGCAAAAGTCCATAAGAATTCTTAAAACTTATTCGTTTGACGTTTAGTTTGACTTACGACCTTTTATTTTCAAGTTTCGCCAACAAATGATTGAAATTCACAATTTCATCAACTTATCATAAGTCAAGATGGCCCAGTGGTATAGGCACACAGATTGAAGCGCAAATCAGTGTGCCGCAAGTTCAAATCCCACGTAATTATTGACTTTTTGTAAGTTCTTACCCGATTGGAAGTTGTGTATTTGCATTACATATATTAAATTATTCTTTAACTTGTTCACACATTTCTTAGAGTTAGAAAGGTAGATCACAAAAAACTAAATAAAGAATTAGATTTCTGCGAGGTAGACATGAGTTTTAACTTAACCGAAATGAACTGTCGTTTGGTTGTAGTTGTTGGTTAGTGACGTGAGGTTGACAGTATTGTAATATTCGCAAAATGCAGGCTAATATTAGTATTGAAGTGAGGGCGACTATCATTGGGCTGCATAAAAGTGGTCTTAATAAAACACAAATATCTGAAGAAACCGGACTGAATGTGAGTATAATAGCTATTAATGAATTGTAACTTTATTACAAATTAATCTTCTAATTAAAACGTATGCCATTTATGAATCCATTCATCGTATCTTTATGAGGTTTAAAAGAGAAATACGTAAATCATTGGGTTTATTGGATTGGTTATTGGATTAATAAATGCAGTTTTATTTTAAAATTATATTCAATAATTATGATTATTAACATTTTATATAATGAAAATGAAGTGAAGTAGGTATAGCTGCCTAATATATATTTTTTTTTATTTTAGAAAAATACTGTAAATCTTTGGCTAAAAAGATATGAGGAAGAAGGTAGCCTTGCTAGTCGAAAGAGAAATGGGAGACCGAAGCTTATTAGCGAGGCGCAGCGACGACATATGGTGGACGTATACGAAACGAATGGTTTCGCACCAACGAGACAATTTGCGGAATTATATGTCACCTCGATGGATACTGTTCGCCGTGCACTTCACGCTGAAGGCGTGCATCACAGAAAACCTGCTAAAAAGCCGTACTTGACAGAGAGGCACAAACAAGAACGATTACGTTTCGCACTAAATATTTAATGTTAACTAAACTAAATGGCCTACCATTTTATTTTAACATATCTGTGATTATTCGTTAACAAACACTGTATTATATTGTGTTTACTTTCGTTTAAAACAGCTATATCTTTTAACTTGTGCCATCGCCTCATCTTAAGAATGCAGTGAACTCGCTATCAATTTTGTTGACAATAATCATGAGTCTATTTCGTTTTTTATTCTTCTACCCGCACTGTTTTAACATAATACTATAGTTCAATTTATTTTTCTCATCTAATTGATGATTATCTTGTGAGAACTAAAGTTCTTTTAACAGAAATTGAGGTTTGGTTTCAATCTTCTTTTCGTCAAGAAAAAGAACAATTAAGCTATGACCTCAATACATTCATTGTGACGTTACACAAAAATAAAATGTTTACAAAGTCCAAATCATATATCACTTTTCAATAAATAACTGGATATAAACAATTACCTATATTTTATTTTATTAAAATTTGAATATCCGTTCATTGTTACGTTATTCATATTATGAATGGTCTAAGTGGGTATACTTCCAACAAACAATCTTAGGCGTAACATAGATAACGGTTACAAGATAACTTTTTGTCTAGGTAACAATTCGACGTCACAATTCTCATAAATGTTTAATTTGTAAATATAAAGAATAAACATTTTTATTAAGCACGTCTTTTTATTTCCACCTTATAACATCGAAAAGATGTAACAACTAAATAATTGCAAATTACGAATGTGATTCTTCTTGTGGTTAATAATCACATTCGTAATTTGCAACTATTTAGTGCAAAAAATGCAATAGTATTTTTCATAGAAATATAAAAAAACAATTAAATCAATATAGATTGGGAATTTTCAAAGTAAGAAATAACTGCAACGGACCGACCATGATTTGAACTCGGGTTACGTGATTTGCGAATCCGACACTTAGTTCACACGGCTACCAGCACATGACGTATTTGCGCGAATTTTGCTATGGTAAGCTCAGTGCGACGACAGTTCCTTAGTGTGTGTTATCTGTGGAATGTGGATACTCATACATGCGCACACATACGCACGGAAGTATCGCGCTCGCTCGGTTCGTAGCAATGTAATCTTTAGCGTTCCTATGGACTTTTGCGGCCTTACTGTACTTATAGCAAGTAATGCAAATTTTTTTAGGTCTAAAAATTATACATGTAGGTAGTGTAGGTACTTATAACAAATACAAAACGATTTTTTAGTGTGTCTTTATAAGGAAAAGTCTGCTTTAGTTAGACAATCCTTAACATAAAATTCCATACATACAATGCTAAATACCATCTCAATGTATTCACCTCTACACAGGTTGTCGAAAACATGACTGGATAAATTAATCGATAGTTAGCTGGACCATAATAATTGTGTTATTTGGAACGAGGCACTGTCATGAGGGCATTATCGGGTCACCGCCAGTACTTATACATTATAGCGTGTGAACTAAGTACGTTGCAACTCATTACAGCAATTATTTCACCGTTGTTTAGTTTCAGTAACGGAGATCGATTTAGACAGAGTGATTTTAAGGATGGGAAGGGCGACAAATGAGCTTAACTTTATTCATTTTTGCACTCTGTACAACTTCTTTTTTTACGTTTTCGCTTCGTAAATAGTAACTCAACTTGTTTTTTTGAGGTGATCCAATGGCTACTCTTGCTTCAGGGTAGAGCGGGAGGGCGTGTTAGACTTTAATTAAAACTACACCTGTTCGTTCTAGAATCACTGGTTTACTTTTCAGAAATTCCCCGCGGCTTTAGAAATAACTTGCAGTTATTTTTTTTTTACTGTTCGAAAGATTCACCGTGGCCCTGGACTGCTAAGGGTAACTAAAGGGACACAGGTGGGTTTAATCGGTCTGAGCCCGAAAATCCTGACGAAGTCATTTATGATTCCCATGTAAAAACGTATCATTACATACCTCTTATTACTTTAGAATAGACAAGCGGGTACTAGTGAAACTAGTTACTGCTGTTTATATTAGTGAAAAACCGAAACAAAATTCGTCACGTGCTTACAGACACTAAAAGTGACTTTGTTTTATACTGTGTAAAGATTGAAAAGTAAAGACGTCTTGTTACGTGTTTCTCACCCAAAAAAATTACGTTACTCCCAATTATCTGCACTAATATTATAATGCACTAATTTTTTTTTTTGTAGGAGTTGATCTCTGGAGTATTGGTTTGATTGCTAAAATTTAGTCACCGATAAAAAGCTGGAGTGGAGGGAGGCCTTTGCTCAGGAGTGGGACAGAGCAGGCTAACAAAAAAAAAGCTACTTTATTCCTGACTGACATAGACTATATTTTATGTACACGGGCAAAGCCGCAGGCAAAACCAAGTTTTTCAATAAAAAACCTAATGGTATACTATCACTCACACATAACACAAGGATAAAGTGAATTTCACAAATTCTTAGATAAACTTTCTAAATACCGAAACTTGAGATTATTTAACGACATATAGGAAACTCGGTTCCTTAAACTCCAGAGCGGAATAATTTGATGGAATTTCTTGCGGCTCCCAAACTCGGTCAAGCATGGTGCCTCTAGCGATAACAAAGAGTGGGTACCTAGCCTACTCACTACCTGAACCCGCCTGCATTGTTTACTTACTGCATTTACTCAAGATAAGCCGCGACTAACTTGAGTAATCGGTAACTAACGATAATATGTACGGCTTATGTTAATTAGCCTTAATGATACTAAAACTATTTATAAATAAACTGACGATTTCGGAGCAAAACATAGTTGTGTAGTTGGCTTGTAAAGGTGGGTCTATGCTAGAGGAACCGAGCACGAGTTGAGCACAGATTCGTGTAGGGTGGGTCGATGTCAAGCCTCGAACAAATAGTTTGAGGCCAGAAATTCCCACCAATAAATCCGCATCAGTGGGGATTGTTACTTTTTTTTTTCAGAAATTAGAAAACTATCGGGTATTTAAGCAATATCAGCCTAGTATGGATTTTTGGAAAAATAAGTAACATTTCCCCCACTGGATTTGTCGGTGGGGATTTCAGGAATAAGCCCCTCGAACGAGCGCCCTTCGAGCTTTTGATTTGTGCTCGACTGTAGGTACTCTGCCTATTGTCAGTTTTTTTATGAACATAAAGGGTTTTGCATCACGTTCGAGGACAGTGATCTTTGGGGGCTCGTTCTACGTCCACATCCACACTGACACTGTGAGTAGAGCGGCTCGGCTTGTGCTTAGCTCGTGCTTGTCTCCTCTAGCGTAGACCCCACCTTAAGCTTTGTTGGAAGTGGTGTTGTGATAAGAAAAGTTTGTTCAAAGTGAACACGTCTCTGTTGGTGGATGAGCCCACGCTTCATAATAACAACGCATCACAAAAAAAAATGCTTTGCTACGTGTTTGGATATCGACGATCTCAGATATTTGCCTAATGAGCTATTCGCAGCTTTAAGGTAGGTACACTACACTGCTCACACGTGTGCCACACACGCCGATCTGGGCGCGTCGGTCTCCATAAATTTATATGGCAACTAGACTTGTAGAGCTACACTAAATCCACGCCATGCAACTCGTTCTACGTACAAATCAGGCGTTACACGTGTGTCGTCGCGTCGGTCTAATATAGTTCTAACTTTAATTACTGTTCGGGATGTTGGAACTATGAAGGTTTCTTTTATTGTTTCATTGTTGTTTTGTTATCGATTAGTTCTATTTACGTAAATATAATAATTACCTAATTTCTTTAATGCGGGCTTTAGTACTAAAACTAGGGTTACCTACAGTTTCGAAAATACGCTTTGTGATTAAAAACAACTTAGTGCTGAATGTACTGGTGGCCCAGTGGTGAGACAGTGGTCAAACGCGAGCTTATCAACACTTAATAATTTAAGTTATAGATAATATAGTGGTATAGAGGCGGATATAATTCATTATTGCACACTAGAAAAGGCGAGCTTAGCTCAACAATGAGTTCAACAAACCTTTGAGAGAGTATAATATAAACCTACATAAATAAGTATTCCCTCTCCTAGAGAGGAGGCCTGATTCCCAGCAGTGGGAACATAAAAAAAGGCTGATGATAATGTTGATGAAATAAGTATTGGAATAGTTGCAATAAGGCATTCTCTACCTTTGTCAGGCCTTTTGCGCCTCAAAGAGTTGTCAGCAACCGTAGGGGCCCAGCGGGGTCGAAGCGTACAGGGGCCACTCGGCCCTGGTATGAAAGGCAACGAAGGAAAGGAGTGGGGTTTTTTAGTCGGTAATAGACTGACACTATCTCCCGCTCTGCCCAAGGGCGGGGGATATCATCTAGATGATTTTAACCCACCGAAAAAAAAACCCTTGTCAACCTTTGGGTCAATAAATAGGTTTTATTGCACATGATGAATCGTCTAAACTACTCGTAACCGCATAATTATATCTTTATTTCCTGCATAGTACCTAATACGCAAGCATCATATTACAAAATACACATCAACTTGATATTTAATCTTAAATTTGAAAAAATCTTTTGCAGATCTCTAAGTTAAATTAACAATGAATTCATGAATATCTAATCGCCACAAAACACTGTGTGTATTACTTGAAAAAAAAAAAACACGTTTTTCATATACTTAATGCTGACCAGAACCAGATTTTGAATTATTCTAGTTTGTGACTGTTTATTTGTGGGACGTGTCAACCTCACAATGTCTCCTCTCTATAAATCAGTATAAAAAATTACTGGAATTTTCCTATGGAATATTAAACTTATGAGCTATCAAATTATTGCTTGAGCTATGGCATTTAATTAACTACGTGTTATGTTTTTCTGCGAAGGAAAAATACTCGACAAAAACTTAGTGTAGGTTTCAAAACGAAGCTCAATTCACGGCCAATATCGTTAGAACATAACATAACTTACATAATATAACTAATGCCAATATCAAAGTGTGGTAATGATTTATTTGTGTGGACTAGTTAGTCTTGCGGTTCGTAACGAGAACACGTACAAATGTGCGACAGTTGTGTGTATATTTAGTGAGAATCGTTAAATCTTATAGCCAACATGGTCTATAACTATGGAACATTTCACAAGAAGACTGAGAAGGGTAAGCGGCATTTTCATGGTATTTTTGATAAATTTATATTACGTGACGTTGTTGCATTGAGTTCGAAACAATGCGAAAAATAAATCTCTGTGTTTAATTTGAATTTGTTACAATTTATTACGCAATGAAAATAAACGGCTCAAATGAATTGTTTTCTATTCATTATAATTTATCTGTTGCTATGAAAGTTTTTACTATAAAATAATATGAGTTATGACAGGACAAAAGTACATTCGGGTACAAAACCTTTTTGTTAAAAAATGTGTTGATGTGATTCGAATTGTAATATGCTAATGGTATCTATCTAATTTCTGTGACTCGTATAATATTACGGCCGCTGGCGCCCGTGCCCCTGTAATGTTCCATAAACTTTGATAGTGCATATTATAGCAATATTTCAAGTGAAAAATTCTGCATCTTCGACATTTCTTTCCTCTTTTCATTTATCACTTTCTGTCGCTGGTTATTTTCAAAATGGCCAAAACATAAACAATCCATTAAAAATTTTTATGTTCTAATACTTTTCTTTTTGTGATTGTCATTAAAAATTAATTCGTATTAGTTAGGTTTGTTTTGAAAGTAACCTGTGGTCTACGCCCTTGATATAACCTGTTTAACCCGACGAGTAATACGGTACATTTAGAACGTTCTTGCTTGTAGTGTCTTAGTATCTTTTTCGTAATTCGTAAATAAAAATATAAATCAGTACCAAAAAGCTTCAATGAAGCACTCATAAATTGCTTGTTCTTATTCTCTTATATTCTTTTTGTACACAAATTATACAATTACTAATTTATTAAAGAGGTAAAGTTTATTTTTTTGTTTGTAGGAGGTAATCTCTGGAAGTACTGGTTCGATTGCTAAATTTTTTTCACCGATAGAAAGCTGCTTTATTCCTGAGTGACGGGCTGTTTTATGTACGCGGGCGAAAATGCGGGCAACAGCTAGTGAAAAATAAAATAGAACCCACAATTGAGTTTACTTACAGCAAACCTATTATAATGTATATTAAAGAATTTTAAACATAAGGAAAACAAATCAATGTTCAATATTTTTTCAAGTTTGTCATTTTATTTGATAGTTTAGAAAGGTTAAATAATCCCAAGACCTGCCACTGAAATGAAGTCCATAAATATAATAAGTAGATCCAAAGTGACCTTTGCCAGGCTATTTGTGGTAGATAAGCAATCTAAAATGTTAATGGGAATCTTCTTGTTGGGCCAAATCAAAAGAACGATCGTTAGGGAGTTGACATGACGTCAAAATATTGTAAACAATCGATATTGGGGAGTCCAAAAATGCTTCAAGCTGATGATAACGTCCAAGTGACAGGAAACACGGACGAGGGACCGCCAAGGATCTCAAAAAAGCGCAGATACTAGCTGAATTGGAAGATAGAAAGTTATAGTCCTGTATTATCAGTATCTATGACTAGCTTTTGCCAGCGGCTTCGCCCGTGTGAAAATAGAAAATATAGGCCTATATTTTCTATTTTCGCTGTGAAGATAAACTAGCTCCCTACTGGTGAAAGAATTTTGATAATCGGTCCAGAAGTTTTCGATTTAATCACATACAAAAAATCAAATCTTTCCTCTTTATAATATTTGTATAGATTACGAACTGAAATGATGTTGTGAATTCAAGGCAAAACTCAGTTTGTAGGGTAATGCGAATATTAGCCTACCGCTTAGACCTATTTATTGATTCAATATAGTTACATAATTCTTAATCTATTACTATATTAATACAAAGTCTATATTAATAATCTTGTATCTCTGTGTACATCTTGCTAGACTATTTCTTACCTACTTCTCTATACTTATCAAGTTCTTGATCAAGAAATGTAAAAGTACTAATTACTGTTGCTTAGGTTTTCGCTATGAAATTATCAAATCGCTACCGCTATGAGTGGATTGTTGAACTTTTGCTGAACTTGCCATCTACCTTCCACGGCTGTGGTAACTCTTTCGAACTAGCCCGCAACACTTTTTTTGATGCGAGTAATCATCAGCTTCTCCCGCTCTTGAGTGGAGCAAGAGGATATGTTTGGTTTTTTTTTTTTTTTACTGACTAAAACAACAGCTTTTGTATATGTTCAAGCATCCAATTATGAAACATTTGTACGATTTCCAATCACCCTGTCTTGTGTGAGTCATTTACTCATTTGATTATCTAATTGGTTAACCATCGGAGTTTCCTTGCTCTGTAAAGGCGAAGGTTTCGCACTAGATAAATATTTATATGGCCTACGAATGTTTGATCAGAGTTCGGATATTTGCGTTTATAATTTGTGGAGTAATGCTAATGTCACACACAGGAAAAATATGGAGTAGGACCATGATGTAGAGGGAGTTTTAGTAGCTATTGCAAAAAAGTACCTGCTTCAACACACTCCTAAATCAGTAAAATGGGGTGAATAGAGACAAAACTTTAAAGGGTATTTTCTCGATATTAGAATTTTTTTTTTTCAGTATTTAACTATATGAATATATTAATGAATTGTTATTCTAAAAAATCGATGTTTTGTTAGAGGCCGATATTATGGTATCAAAGTGAAAAAACCAAAGTTTTGTCTCTATTCACCCCTATGTCTCTATTCACCCCGTTTTACGTTACCACAATATTTTTAGTTTGCGCGAAACCTGAATGTAGTTTATTCAGAATCAGTAACTGAATGGATTCCAATAGTTTTTACACCATGTTATATTTTTTTCCCAAAAATATTTAAAAAGGTCACAAGTTGGACACCACCGACACCAAGTAAATAAAACACAGGTCAAGGCAAGTCATAGCGGGCATTAGACGCACGTACATAGATTCTTTAAATAAAAAAAACTAGACACGTGTTTCGGGTTTACCATAATACTAAAAATAAGGTTGTATAAAAATCTCGTGTCACAGAGGTTATCGAATTTCTCAGCTGAACCTTACCAGAATAGTAGATTCAAAATTACATAAATAAGTAAGCAGTTTTGAATCTACTATTCTGGTAGAGTATTGCTTATTTTAGGCAGTCAAAATTGAAATTTCCAATAACTGTATACGGGTCGGGACCAATAACTGTAGTGTTTGACCCTATATTTGGTAGGTCTCAGAATAGTTCGTAGGCTATTGTTTACTCTTCTACCCCCACTCCTCATGTTTTTCTTTGACAATTTACATAGCAGAAGAACAACGTTTGTCGACTCAACTAAAGTTGTCACATTATTTTGTCAAAACGAATGCTTAAATAGTGCAAAAAGAATACTCGCAATATATTCCATCATTTATTTTATTTAACATGCCAAAAAAAAATATGTAGGTATTTTTTTAAAACCTTAATATTATTTTACTGTTTCTTTCATTTTCGTTTCAAGTTACATTTTAGGGCCTTTCTCAAATGTCAAAACGGGCCTTTTATTTTTTAACGAGTTTATTAATATGTAAAAAATTGAATAAAATCGTAACTTTCTCTCCATAACATTTCTGCTTGGTTTAAAAAAAAAAACTTGTAAAAAGAAGTTAAAGTTATGCTGGAATGACTTAGGACAATTTTGAAGTTGTTTGATAAAATTATGTTAATCAGGAAACTTTGCTAACATAATTTTGTAATTGCTTTTTTATGAGTTTTTTTTACTTGTATGTGGTCTTTGCTGAAGAATCTTTGCTTTCTTTTTCTAAGTCAATTGGTGTTTATTTTATGTGCTATGTTTTATACTGAACAAAGAACACAGAAAAGAAATTCTATTATAAAAACAACTTCAAAATTAGCCGCCATTAGTATATCAAATATTGATGCGAAGAAAATTGAAGGCGAGGTGAGAACATCTTGCTATCTTTTTTGTGCGCACGTAACTTAACAGCGGTGACGTCACATTTCAATTTATGCATCCTTTTTCTGTGACTTAACAGTTTCACCTGCCACCAGATTTGAAAAGTTTCTAGTTAATTTTGAACGGAATTTGAAAATTCATTAAGTTTTAAATTTTGGATAAAGTTTCAAATTTTTTTTGTTCTTTATTTTTTAGGGACTAATCCCAAAAACATGTTAGCCCCACCGTAACCTAAAACAAGTTTACAATAACAACTTAGGGTGAGTTGCACTATTTAACTATAACGATAACAAAGCCGTTAACGATAACAGCTGTCAAATCGTCGAATTGACCAATAGGCGGTCGTTTCACGGCTGGTTATGGTTTGATTATCGTTATAGTTAAATGGTGCAACTCATCCTTAATTTTCAAATTAATAATACTTAATTAAAAAATAGTCAACTACTTAATTAAAAATTCAATCGCTTCTGTATGCAACAGTACAAATCTGCGAGCGATAAAAAATGATTTTCTTTTATAACGTGTGCATTATCGCTGGCATTGTTTTATCGATGGCTATAAGAGCGTGGCTGGGGGCACCTCTAGTTGGCTCTAGTGGTTTACGTGCATAGGAGTGAGGAAATTAGTCTGCCGCAGTGTGTTTAACCGTTTTTTACAGCAAACGTTCGGTAAATGGTTTAACATAATAACTAATAATATGTTTTGTGACCTACTTGTTGATTGCCGGTGGAAGTTCACGTTTTCGTCGGGTTTTTAAAGCTAATGTGTCGTGTTTAAGTTCGTGGGTTAAGCCTGCGTTTGTGGTGAGTTTTGATTTTTGTTTTTATGCAGTAGTGACAAAACAAATCATATTTAAGTAAAGACCCGCGTGAACTGCATAATTCATTTTCCTGCTTTGAACTGACAGCCGTGAAATAAGCAATACGTAGATATAACTTTAATTAACATTATTAACTAGTAAGTGAGAATATAAACATGATAATAATAATAACTTTATTTCGGGTGGCATGGACCCATGGAAAATTTAACCAATTAATTGATTAAACCCTAACCCGAACGACGGTGTTCGTTCTCTCATTGTTTTTCTATCGTGTCTCTAGAAGGCCCCAGATAACCGTGCAATAAAGTACATTGACCTTTTCCTAATATCTCTGCGTAGGTACACGAAAAAAAATGTACTGATTTTCATTACTATGTCATGCAAAGGATCACGATACATGTCGATTCAAGACAGCTTTGTCTTTTTTCCGTTTTTGAAATTGAGAATTTCAACAAATGGAGGAGGGTCAATGACCGTTATTGCACGTTTATCTGGAATATAATATAATTACGGTATTCGAAAGGTTAAAAAAAAAACTTATTCTGTGGCTTAACCTAGTACAAATTTTATTTTATTTTATTTGCCATGACTGGACACACCTACACAAGAAATGACCCAATAGTTTTGTAAAGGACAAGCAAACCGTACCTACAGCAATTGCATTCAGAATGCCGTTGTTGCTACTCCTTATACGGTCCAGCAGGGAAGCTGCTTTTTTGTGCATGGTGTCCTGGAAACCGTCAGTGCGCGCTTCAGCAAACTTCAATATAAACAGCAATATTTTCACTTTATCCTCATTTGCAGTTCCCCAAACTGTTGTAATAATATTCCATTACCGCCTATCATTACGTAACCACTATTTATTACTGGCCCGTATTATCTCACTGCTGGGCAAAAGCATCCTTCTGTTTCTACCAACGGTCACGATTTTTCACGTCTTCTTTCCAATTCCTAAAGAACACAGTCAGGTCTTCTTGCCATCTACTTCGTTGTCTGCCGCAAATATAAATTAAATCCAATAGAAATGAAATAGTTGCAATCCGATTCCCATCTTTTGAGAAATACATGAACACACACTCATATTTGGTGCATTTTAAAGCTAATTCATAACCTTTTTTTTTGAAGTCAGTTATAATTTAATTCTAAAATTTGTCAAAATCTTATTCACACTAATATTATAAAGGTGAAAGTTGTGTGTGTGTATGTTTGTTACTTCTTCACGCTCGAACAGCTGAACGTATTTGTATAAAATTCGGGTCACGGGTAGACCATGTCCTGGAACAGCACATAGGATACTTTTTTCCCGGGAGCAAGTTCCCTTGGGACAATTTTCTATTTCGACGAGGCAATACCGCTGATAGCAGCTAAGATTTAGACCAGTAGTCTGATTCACGTAAAATCAAACAAGCCAAATACTTATCGTTCAAGTTTTATAGTCGTTCGATCGAAGTCCTATCCAAAATCGGTATTCACGTGTCCCTTAATTAATATATAATATAATATAATAATATTATTCCACAACTATCACACAGCGCCGTCTAGTCCCAAGCTAAGCAGAGCTTGTGTTATGGGTACTAGACAACTGATAAACATACTTATATATTTCTAAATACATACATATTATAGATAAATTACACCCAGACACAGAACAAATAATCGTGTTCATCACACAAACATTTGTCCTGGGTGGGAATCGAACCCACGACCTCCGGCATAGCAGTCAGGGTCATTAACCACTAGACCAACAGGCCTGTCTTGGGATTGGGTAGAACGACAACTAAACTGGCTCGAAACTAAACGATATACAAACACTTATTTCCAGTTACATTACTAAATACTTATTCTACCAGGATTATGAAATACAGATATTTTTGTTTTAAATCGACCCATCTACAAACGACTTTAAAATCGGTGTCGTTCAACTTGATTGATGGATGTGAATACGGAAATGGTCTGAACGACTAAATCGCTACGATAACGTTACGGTTTTGATTACGTGAATCGGGCTGATTAGCTTGTCCCAGCGAACTTCGTATCGCCTAACAGTCAATGAATGTAGTATATCTATCGACATAGTGAACCGATTGCGATGAAACAAAGCCTAAGTACAATTTTCGCTTGCCTGTCGGTTTTCTACCGGTTGCATTTCGGGGAGTGTGCGTCGGAATTGCATAACCTAATTTCGCCTACCCGTTCCATCATCGGACCACCAGATGTACGGCGATGTGCCACCGGTACATGGTGGACGTCCCACCTATACGCACAAAACGTTTTGGGAACACATTCATTGGGCGTACAGCTAAAGACGGGAATTCCTTGCTGGAATCTGTGTTTCCTGTTAGCTACAACCCGGGAATCTTTAAATCAAGATTGAATAGGTTACTTCTAGGTAAGCGCGCTCTATCGTCGACCGCATCGTCGCTTTCCATCAGGTGAGATACGGTCAAGCGCAAACCTATCAACAATAATATATCATCATCATCATATCAGCCAAAAGACGTCCACTGTTGGACATAGGCCTCCCCCAAGCGTCGCCACAACGACCGGTCCTGTGCATCACGCATTCATCGGATTCCCGCGACCCTGACCAGGTCATCGGTCCACCTTGTTAGAAGCCGTCCAATGCTGCGTCTTCCGGTACGTGGTCGCCACTCCAGAACCTTTCTTCCTCATCGACCATCTGTTCTGCGTGCAATGTGCCCTGCCCATTGCCACTTAAGTTTGGCGATTCTTCGAGCTACGTCGGTAACCTTGGTTCTCCTGCGGATATCTTCAATATTATATATATATATACAAGTGTACATATATATAATAAAAGTTATCTACATCGATTTTGCACATTTTACGTGATGCGTGCACAACTGAAATCTTCTACAGATTTATTACTCGTATATGTATAGATACTCTTTTAGTCTCAACGTTTTCTTTTAAGTAAACCTCTCATTTATAAATAGGGCGATTTAAAAAGCGTTGTTTCGCTAAGCGCCCCTCGTGTCGAGAGCGGGTGGGACAAACGACCGCAGCCACACGGCCCCTCTGGTTGAGTGTCCTCGTAAATAGAACGAGTTCCCGTAGTTTTTAAATGTTTTTTTATTAACTACATACATTTTACGTTGTTGCGACGGTCGAGGTTCTAAGTGACGCTGCTTTTAGACTAACTAGCTCTCTAAATGATATGCATTTTGAGGAAAGACATGAAAAATGTTTACATATAATTTGCTCTAGATATAAGTACCTAACGCATAAGCACCATGACTTACTTTAACTTAAGTTCCTGTGTCCCACATGGGGCAGAGGGGCATCCACAATGCGCCGTCATCACGTTCGGTCTTGAGCTTCGCGTTTCATTTTGCTCCAGGTCTTCCCAATGTTCTTCGCCTCTGCGATGACCGTTTACGCTTTCCTTGAGGAAAATAAGTACCATATATGTTTTTTTTTTTTTTTTTACAAATAGGGTAACCTTCATTTGAAGTCATTTCACATTGTCATTGTACATGTGATGTGTACGTAGGGACCGAGGTCCCAATCCAAAGCTCCTCGACCCGATTCCCCACAAAAAAAGACCATGTAAAATGCAATAAAAAAAAATTATAGGTAAAAGACATCGCACGTCATGCGACTGAAAAAAAATTGCGATTAACCCTTAGGAAAATGTACAAAATTCGTGTTTACAGTAATGTAAACGATCTACAACATCCAATAACTTCAGGTACTTTCGATAAACAGAAGCCTAGAGATAGTCATTGTTCCCACTTGAAACTTGAACACGCTTCCCGTAAACAGCACTATTTACGTTGTTTGTCCCTGGGCCCCCATCCGTAACTTTTAGTTTACAACAACCTTACAACCACTCAACGTTTATTAACAGGCGACGCATGTCTGTCAACACATAAGACTTATAGATCTGATGTAGGTCGCCACAGAATATGAATTATTTATTTATCAAACTTATACTATCTTTACAGGGAGACCTAATGCGACAGTACAGCCAAAATAACTATATAAACATAATTTGTTACTCATCATTATCATCTTCAGCCTTTTAAATGTTCCCACTGCTGGGACTCAGGCCTCGTCTTTAGGAGAGGGAATGGGCCGTAATCCACCACGCGGGATGGTGAATGTCACGTCATGTCTTCGAAGTTTTGGTTGGTTATTTCCAAATAGTCTCGACCAATCAGTACACAGTACTCCGCTCCCCCGTACCACGGCTAGTTGTCAGAATTGTTTTGGTGCGCTAGTTCAAGCATGAGGCGTCTAGTAGCTATAAGGTCGTTGGTTTTAGTACTTGCAAACAAGTTTGTCCCCGAGATGAAGATAGATTCGATTACAAGGGTCGAACTCCTAGGCTTTGGGATTGTGGAAACATCTTGTAAAACGAGTGTTTTTTCGATGTCGTGCCTTTTTTTTTGTTTGAAATAAGATTGTGAATCTGAAACACTAGAAGAAAATACCCTGATGGAAATAAATTGTTGGACATAATACATATATTCGGACGCCACCAAATTAATTGAAGCTGTTAAGTATACCAAGTTAGATAAAAGAAGTTTTAAATGTACCAATTCGGATACTGTGTCCGAAAATATCGTGTCTGAATTGAAATTGAAAATATTGTTGCAATATGTAAACTCACGCTTTCTTCTCATAGGGGTTGGCAAAAACCATAGAAAACCCTTGGCTTTGTTTTAAGTTCATATCGAACCGACAGTTTTCGTTTTTGACATAAACGCATTTTTCGTTTCCTATTTTAAAACATTACAATATGTGAACTAATCTAATAGATCAAAACTTGTATGAATAACAAGTTATATTTTTTTAATACTTAACAATTAGAAAAATAATTAAGAAGCTCGTCCTGCAATAAACGCGAACTTTCGCTTAGGTCGATATATCTGACTAAGGTTGCCGACATAGCACAAAGAATTGCCAAACTTAAGTGGCAATGGGCAGGGCACATTGCTCGCAGAACAGATGGCCGTTGGGGCCGAAAAGTTTTGGAGTGGCGACCGCGTACCGGAAGACGCAGTGTTGGAAGGCCTCCTACAAGGTGGACCGATGACCTGGTGAAGGTAGCAGGAAACCGATGGATGCGGGACGCACAGGAACGTTCGATGTGGCGACGCTTGGGGGAGGCCTATGTCCAACAGTGGACGTGTATCGGCTGAAATGATGATGATGATGATGATATATCTGAGGGCTTAGCCAAGTTGATAATATAATCGTTAACGCCATCGCCAGTAGAAAACTTCAAATGTATGGGAATGACGTCATCTAACGTTACATCACGTGGTCAGAACAAAGGAATTGGAGGCGTTACCCACAGTAGAAAGAGACTCGAAAAGAAACGGTCGTAACATGGCTAGGCCTGCAGGTCACACACTCAAGTCATTTGTAAGAACTGCGCACCTGACCTTTATAAAGAATATCACAATAAAAAGCACCTATCTCTTAGTGCTCTCTGGTTAACCAATTGATTGGTTTTTGTTTTTTTTTTTTATGACCTAGGAGTAGGTATCCACTTGCACGAGTTATCTTCCGATTGTACTTAAATACGTCTAACCGGGCTTTTGTGAGTTGGCTTCGGCTTACACTCCTTCCAAAGGCCCGGGTTCCGAGAATTATCAAATTATGAACAAAATCCTTGTCAGTTGAAATCCGAAACAATTCCTTTACTAAAGGTAAAAAATATTTCGGACGGATTATCACTCGGTTCGTGGCTTTAAAGACTGAATCATAATCTGCTAATTCTTCATGCCGCAATAGCTACTCCACAGTTCTATTATTAGATAAAAACTAGACCTGTATCGATTATAAAAAGAAATTGTTAGGTTGCTAAGCAGCGATACAGTCTTGTCTGATCCTCGAAAGAATTCCCTGTAGATTTGTTGGGGTAAACTTTAGCGCTTTGTTCGCCGCTAAAGTTACGACTTGGAGTTTTCACCCGTTTGTAAAGGTATTGGTTTAAATACTTTTTAACTGACTTCAAAAAGAAGGAGGTTCTATTTTTGGCTGAATGTTATTTTTTTTCATTTTAAAGTAACATTTTGAAGACAAGTGTTATCAAATTCTATCGTCAAAAGGGAAGAAATGTGATGCTTGTTTCGGTGCAGAACTTTTCGACTTCTGTCCAACTCATCAGGTGAGATTGGGGAAAAGAACTGTCTCTTTCCCATTATAAATCAATCTTATTGGTCTTGTGGCAAATGCTGCTGTTGATCGTGGGGTCTTTCTTTAATTCGATATAGTACACGGGTTAGGGCAAAGTGTCATTGAGATTTTTCATCAGGAATGTTCTCAGTAGCAGACCGAGGTCTGTGTGTCTAATTCATGGCAACAGGCTTGCCTCATCATCATCATCATATCACCTAACAAACGTCCAAGCTTCCAGAGCTAGACAAAGGCCCCCTCCAAATGTCGTCACCATGGCTGGTCCTGTGAGTCTTGTGTCAGTCGGTTTTTTAAGCATTCTGTATCGTGGACACGTTTATATGATTTGGACTTTGTAAACATTTTATTTTTGTGTAACGTCACAATGAATGTATTGAGGTCATAGCTTAATTGTTCATTTTCTTGACGAAAAGAAGATTGAAACCAAACCTCAATTTCTGTTAAAAGAACTTTAGTTCTCACAAGATAATCGTCAATTAGATGAGAAAAATAAATTGAACTATAGTATTATGTTAAAACAGTGCGGGTAGAAGAATAAAAAACGAAATAGACTCATGATTATTGTCAACAAAATTGATAGCGAGTTCACTGCATTCTTAAGATGAGGCGATGGCACAAGTTAAAAGATATAGCTGTTTTAAACGAAAGTAAACACAATATAATACAGTGTTTGTTAACGAATAATCACAGATATGTTAAAATAAAATGGTAGGCCATTTAGTTTAGTTAACATTAAATATTTAGTGCGAAACGTAATCGTTCTTGTTTGTGCCTCTCTGTCAAGTACGGCTTTTTAGCAGGTTTTCTGTGATGCACGCCTTCAGCGTGAAGTGCACGGCGAACAGTATCCATCGAGGTGTCATATAATTCCGCAAAATGTCTCGTTGGTGCGAAACCATTCGTTTCGTATACGTCCACCATATGTCGTCGCTGCGCCTCGCTAATAAGCTTCGATCTCCCACTTCTCTTTCGACTAGCAAGGCTACCTTCTTCCTCATATCTTTTTAGCCAAAGATTTACAGTATTTTTCTAAAATAAAAAAATATATATATATTAGGCAGCTATACCTACTTCACTTCATTTTCATTATATAAAATGTTAATAATCATAATTATTGAATATAATTTTAAAATAAAACTGCATTTATTAATCCAATAACCAATCCAATAAACCCAACGATTTACGTATTTCTCTTTTAAGCCTCATAAAGATACGATGAATGGATTCATAAATGGCATACGTTTTAATTAGAAGATTAATTTGTAATAAAGTTACAATTCATTAATAGCTATTATACTCACATTCAGTCCGGTTTCTTCAGATATTTGTGTTTTATTAAGACCACTTTTATGCAGCCCAATGATAGTCGCCCTCACTTCAATACTAATATTAGCCTGCATTTTGCGAATATTACAATACTGTCAACCTCACGTCACTAACCAACAACTACAACCAAACGACAGTTCATTTCGGTTAAGTTAAAACTCGTGTCTACCTCGCAGAAATCTAATTCTTTATTTAGTTTTTTTGTGATCTACCTTTCTAACTCTAAGAAATGTGTGAACAAGTTAAAGAATAATTTAATATATGTAATGCAAATACATAACTTCCAATCGGGTAAGAACTTACAAAAAGTCAATAATTGCGTGGGATTTGAACTTGCGGCACGCTGATTTGCGCTTCAATCTGTGTGCCTATACCACTGGGCCATCTTGACTTATGATAAGTTGATGAAATTGTGAATTTCAATCATTTGTTGGCGAAACTTAAAAATAAAAGGTCGTAAGTCAAACTAAACGTCAAACGAATAAGTTTTAAGAATTCTTATGGACTTTTGCAAGTGATAGTACTTATATTTATGTCATAAACAATTATAACAGGATAGAATTAACTTTTATAACATATTGTACTACCTGTGCAATAGCTAATCATGAAAGCGATTCTTTGCTAACAATTGCTATGAGCTTTTTGATAGGCGGTAACGTTCGTATATTTTTATTTTTTATGTGTGTTTGTACTTATTTAAATCGAACACTATGTGATCTGGTTGTTATTTTGGTTATTTTTACTATATTTGATCTGTTTCTTTTAGTCTGCATGTTTCTTGTATTTGTTTGTATCTTTCAATTTGTTGTTTTATTATCAATCAATCTTAATCTTCCATTTGTGAAAATTGCGATTGCGTTAATAACGGGTGAGGCGTGGATGATTACAATTCTCTGTAGACTAAAGTGTCATAATGACTGATAAATTAGTCATATACTACCAAAACTGCAGGGGAGTCCGTACCAAATTGCATATTCTTTATATGAATATTTTAGCTAACTGCTATGACATTATAGTTTTGACTGAGACCTGGTTGACGCCAGAGATATATAACACAGAGTTCATTGATGAGCGTTACGAAGTACATAGATGTGACCGTGATCGCGCGGCCACTAATAAGAAGGATGGAGGTGGTGTCCTCATAGCGATTTTAAAGGGGGTGCGATCAGTCAGAGTAACTTTGCGTACATCTGCGCACGCGTACATTGAACAGGTCGTTGTACAGTTACCAAACTCAGCTACAGGCAAATTTCAAGTTATTGGGGCAGTGTATATACCGCCTAATACACCTGAATTCATATATTCTGAACATTTTGACCTATTGCACGCGCTACTCGAGGATAACAACATCGAAAATTTTTATTTGTTTGGTGACTATAATTTACCTGAGGTCGATTGGGTTCCCAGCTCTGACAGTAATTCTCTTACTGCTCAGATCTGCAGAGGCCACACGCCCGTATGTACTCATATGAGTATTTTTATGTCCCTTCTGAACGCTTATCAATATAACACTATTAAAAATCTGAACGGGAGAATATTGGACTTAGTGATAAGTAACGATGATTGCTCGATTTCTACACCCACCGATTATTTATTACAGCTTGACAACCACCATCCTCCATTCTGTATTCTCATCTCGCGACGTTTGCCTCATATTCCAATGACACACAAGGCAAACAAAAGGTATAATTATTATAAGGCAAATTATGACAAAATTAATGACGAATTAAAGGAAATAAATTGGAATGACGTCTTATGTAATCAATCTGTTGACACTTCTCTTGATACGTTCTATAATATCATTTATGAAATTATTAAAAGACATGTACCATTGACTAATTGCAGATCTTCTAAGTTTCCCGTGTGGTTCTCAAAACCACTTATACATATTTATAAAAATAAAACCAAGGCCTGGGTTAGGTGGAAAATGTATCACAATGTGTCAGATTATGAGCAGTTTTCGCTGTACCGTTCTAGATTCCAGGATGAATGCAAAATCTGCTATAAAAAATATATGGATTCCGTTGAGAATGGTATACGAAGCAATGTTAAGCATTTTTGGACATTCATATCCAACAGAAAGAAATCTACCGGCATTCCATCCACTATGACGTATAACAACAACTCCACTAACAGCCCAGAAAACATTTGTGACCTTTTTTCAAATTATTTTAATTCGGTTTACGAACCATCGACCTTTACTAATATACCATCTATGTACGACGACTGCTCTGAAAGCTGCACTCTGATGAATGACATCGAATTTACCATTGATGAAGTAATGAATGCGCTTAATACATTGGATCCTTCTAAAGGGCCAGGATCGGATGGTCTTCCGGTGATTTTCATTAAACAGACAGCCGTTAATCTATGTGTACCGTTGCATAAAATATTCAATTTATCCATTTCCCAAGGATGTTTTCCTCAAGCATGGAAACTCGCAAACATAACCCCAGTTTACAAATCGGGATCTAAGGATGATGTAGAGAACTATCGCCCTATATCTATACTGTCTGCTTTGTCGAAGGTTTTCGAGAGGTTAGTACATAATAAAATATACCCTTTGTTGCACAATAACATTGTGCAACAACAGCATGGATTCGTCAAAAGGAGGTCAACTACAACCAACCTGGTTACCTTTGTTGACTACCTGTTTAACAACATGGACTCTCGTGTCCAGGTGGACACTATTTACACTGATTTCCGGAAGGCCTTTGACAAAGTAGATCATCAGCTGCTCTTAAATAAGATTGCGTTCAATGGTATACGTGGCGATCTTTTAAGATGGTTCGCTTCCTATGTGTCAAATAGAACTCAGAGGGTAGTGATAAACGGTTTCACTTCCAGCACTTTGAGTGTAACATCTGGAGTGCCTCAGGGCTCCATTTTAGGACCCCTTTTATTCATCATGTTTATTAATTCATTAATACCCGCGCGAACGCCGGCGTTCGCGCACCCATTGTCTTTCTATTGTGTCTGTAATTCTCACGATTGAAAGGTTAATGACATCACCACATGTTTCAAACATTCCAAATTGTTGCTGTACGCAGATGATCTAAAAATTTTTAGGCCTATCAAAGACATGAATGATTGTCTCCTTTTACAAGAAGATCTAAATAGGTTTTCTTCATATTGCTCAAAGAATAAGCTCCAACTTAGCGTATCCAAATGCTGCTGTATAAGTTTTACGAAAAACAAAAATGTTAAAAAATTTCCTTACGCATTAAATAACGTCATCTTAACGAGAGAAACATTGGTTCGCGATCTTGGAGTTCTGTTAGATGATAAATTACACCTTGACTCTCATATAGCAAAAATTGTAAATAATGCCTTCCGCATGTACGGTTTTGTAATGAGATCAGCCACTGAATTTGTCCGTCCTTATACATATATATATCTCTATAAATCGTTAATCAGGTCCCAGTTAGAGTATGCAGTTGCAGTTTGGAGTCCCTTGTACAGTAAGTACTCAGACGCAATTGAAAACGTTCAAAGAAAGTTTTTAAAAGCCATGCATTACCGTTGTTTTCGCACTTACGCATCTTATGGAGATCTTTTGAATAAATACAAGCTTCAAAACCTCAAAACCAGACGTATCTTTTTGGAAACAATGCTTCTATATCAATTATGCAAAAACACACTTGATTGTACTGACATTATCAATAAGATCAGCTACGTAGTACCAAGAACAACCATATGCCGTGGGGTACGTATGCGGCCCTTGTTTGCCGTATCATCTACACGCACGAATGCAGGTTTACGAGCACCCTTGCGTCGCCTGGCTGATCAATATAATAAACTTTTCATTGATATTGATATATTTGCTGTTCCATCAGGACAATTTAGGCGACTTGTTTGTGAGTCTATTAATAATTCTAACTCTAATTCTGTTTATTAGTTTCTAATTTTTAATTTTTGGAAGCCTTTTCAAATTTGTCGAACTTCTTGCTTTTGTTTTATTAAAATTTTTGGAAGCCTGTTCAAATTCATCAAAAATGTTACAATTATCATTATTCTTTTTAAAAATTATTCGTTGTACCTTAATTCATTCATTCTGTTATATTTTTTTTTTTTTGCAATTATTTGTTTCTTTTTTTGTTTTTCTTGTAATTTGTAAGGGCACGTCGTTCTGATTTGTATTTTTTTTTTTGTATTCTGTGGAAAATGTCGTTAGTTGTGCATTTGTCTTTTTCTTTATGTAATTTTTTTTTTAATGTGTTACTGTATTGTGCAACTGTTTATTTTCCCTAATAAATAAAATAAAATAAAATAAAATTAGAAAAATAATTAAGAAGCTCGTCCTACAATAAACGCGAACTTTCGCTTAGATATCTGAGGGCTAAGCCAAGTTGATAATCTATAATCGTTAACGCCAGTAGAAAACTTCAAATGTATGGGAATGACGTCATCTAACGTTACATCACGTGGTCAGAACAAAGGAATTGGAGGCGTTACCCACAGTAGAAAGAGACTCGAAAAGAAACAGTCGTAACATGGCTAGGCCTGCAGGTCACACACTCAAGTCATTTGTAAGAACTGCGCACCTGACCTTTAAAAAGAATATCACAATAAAAAGCACCTATCTCTTAGTGCTCTCTGGTTAACCAATTGATTGGTTTTTGTTTTTTTTTTATGACCTAGGAGTAGGTATCCACTTGCACGAGTTATCTTCCGATTGTAGGTACTTAAATACGTCTAACCGGGCTTTTGTGAGTTGGCTTCGGCTTACAATCCTTCCAAAGGCCCGGGTTCCGAGAAATATCAAATTATGAACAAAATCCTTGTCAGTTGAAATCCGAAACAATTCCTTTACTAAAGGTAAAAAATATTTCGGACGGATTATCGCTCGGTTCGTGGCTTTAAAGACTGAATCATAATCTGCTAATTCTTCATGCCGCAATAGCTACTCCACAGTTCTATTATTAGATAAAAACTAGACCTGTATCGATTATAAAAAGAAATTGTTAGGTTGCTAAGCAGCGATACAGTCTTGTCTGATCCTCGAAAGAATTCCCTGTAGATTTGTTGGGGTAAACTTTAGCGCTTTGTTCGCCGCTAAAGTTACGACTTGGAGTTTTCACCCGTTTGTAAAGGTATTGGTTTAAATACTTTTTAACTGACTTCAAAAAGAAGGAGGTTCTATTTTTGGCTGAATGTTTTTTTTTTTCATTTTAAAGTAACATTTTGAAGACAAGTGTTATCAAATTCTATCGTCAAAAGGGAAGAAATGTGATGCTTGTTTCGGTGCAGAACTTTTCGACTTCTGTCCAACTCATCAGGTGAGATTGGGGAAAAGAACTGTCTCTTTCCCATTATAAATCAATCTTATTGGTCTTGTGGCAAATGCTGCTGTTGATCGTGGGGTCTTTCTTTAATTCGATATAGTACACGGGTTAGGGCAAAGTGTCATTGAGATTTTTCATCAGGAATGTTCTCAGTAGCAGACCGAGGTCTGTGTGTCTAATTCATGGCAACAGGCTTGCCTCATCATCATCATCATATCACCTAACAAACGTCCAAGCTTCCAGAGCTAGACAAAGGCCCCCTCCAAATGTCGTCACCATGGCTGGTCCTGTGAGTCTTGTGTCAGTCGGTTTTTTAAGCATTCTGTATCGTGGACACGTTTATGACGTGTAAACTCACATGTCTTTCCCAACCCTTGCCAGAGAGACCTTTTAATAATACGTTTTCCGTTACTCAGTCGCCATATAATAAATGAATTATGTTTACCTACATATTTGTTGAAAAAAAAATTTTTTTTCTTCATTTTTTTAAGTATTATTGGGATGGTTTCAAAGATTGAGCATACGTGGACATAGATAAAAGTCGTCATAAAAACGTTAGAAGTTTTCCAAAGTAAATGTTTCATTTTTTAATTAAAATTACCTATTTGCACAAGTCGTATCTTCGATTGATAGTATTGACCACCTAATACCAGCATTAAAAAATGAATTATGACACAACCTTCCAGTAATAAAATGCTGTAAAAAATAATAATGTCTAGCTTCGTTTCTTTAGTATTGTAGCAACGTAATGCAAGATGGATGTTCCGTTGTACGTGAGTCGTGTTCGTAATAATAACAAGGAGTAATGCAGCCATTCAGTATTTATGTTTAGTGTTTATTTACGTGAAATTAATTGACTGCCTTAGTCAGTTAGTGTGTATGGATGGCTTTATCTTCGCTTGGCTTTAGTCTGTGTGTTAACGTAACTAATCGGTCTAAAAGTAATGTTGAACTTCTCCTCCTTGCGTCGTTTATTCTCAATGCAGAGGGTCGTGTCGTGACCTCGACGAATATTTTTCTTGTGGGACTATATTTCGCCATGTTGTCCTATCTTCGGCGATCTGGTTGAACATCTACATTAATCTTTATTTAATCACTAGCTTCTGCCAGCGGTTTCGCCCGCGCCAAAGTAGGCTTCTCCATACAAACTTCCAACTCCAGGTTTACATCCTTAGGGGTGGAGTTTCGTAAAATCTGTTCTTAGCGGATATCTACAACCTATAAGGAACCTACCTGCCAAATTTTAAGTTTGTGGGTTTAATAGTTTCTGAAATTTCGTGATATTAATCTGTGAGAGAAATCAGTGAGTGGTATTTCGCTTTTTGATTATCTACTTAATTATTTTTTTTTGTTAATTAGAGTATGCAAATCAATAATAGCGAAAGTTCAGATATGATAAAGAATTTTCGTTTTTCCAGAGGTCTTCTTGCAAAAAAAAAAGAAAAGAAAGCTTATTTATTTGACACGCACACACACACTGTCTAGAAACAGATAGATAAATAATGAATCCAACGAATCAATGCTATGATGATTTATCCATATTTTTGCCAAGTATTCACGTGTCTTCAGTTTAAGGGAGAACCAATTGGTTTCCACTTTGATGTTCGGAGGGAGGGCATTCCATATCATCTTTCTAAAGTCTGTACATCGTTTCTTTGGCTATTATATGACAACCAATTTTGAAAGAAAGAAAGAAAAACATTTTATTTGGCAGAACTAGGCGCGACTAACAAATTATAAGTATACAAAATATGCGCCACATCCGCGCAAAACGGCCGAACGCTCAGCTAATGCCGTGACCACACGCAAAATGTGACGAGTCTACGACGCTGGTTTTTAGCGTAGGCCAGTAACGGTGTCGACATAAATATGTCGGCACGGTATTGTGTGCTAATAGATTTGAATCAGATAGAAAAATAAATAGGAAAAAAATACCATCATCGATTTTAAAATATCACAGATCGTTCCTTGTTTGATATTCCAAATGTGGTTCCAAAAGAATTTCTTCGTCCATTCCATCTTTTCAAACGTCAAGCTATCTTCAACTCCCTTTTCTATCAAATCATTCCTCATACTATCCAAATAGATCACAGATCAGGAGAGGTCATAACTTTTCGAGGAGATCCATTGACTGCCTGATAAACAAATGTAATTGAAGCGTCATACGTGTCAATTGCTCGAGCGTGAATCAGATAGATACTGCGTCGTCGTTAAATTGTTGTATTGTACGTCAAACCAAGCGTGTATTGAGATTAAGGGTTATGCATAGGACTATTCATAATTTATGATTAATAGATTAAAACAGAACTAAAGCTAGAACTACATTAGACCGACGCATTCGTGTAAAACGTCTGATTTGTACGTAGAACGACGTTGCGTGGCGTAGATCAAGTGTAGCTCTACAAGTCTAGTTTCCATATAAAATGTATGGAGGCCGACACGCCCAGATCGGCGTGTGTGGCACACGTGTGCGCAGTGTAGAATAGCTTAAACTTAATGTACACCAAAATAGTAACACAACTGATACATAAACTTAAATCTATACAACGGCGGTCTTATCGCTAACAGCTATATACATATATCTACCAGACTACTTTAGGATGCCTCGTAAAAACTTAAAATAATACATATTTTGAAATAGATTTCTAGAAGTCTGGATTGAATGAATGGATAGTTTGTACATATTCTTTTCAGTCCAATTTCGTTTTTTACTTATGGGCCTACCACACTCATAAATTTCACTTCAGTTTTGCCTGGGCAAACCGGTTTATACGCGAAACACCGTGTAAAACTACGAGTTTTCATTAAACCCCAAGCGAACGCCGGCGTTCGCGCACCCATTGCCTTTCTATTGTGTCTGTAATTCTCACGATTGAAAGGTTAAAATCGGCCTGCGCAGACATAATTGGTGAAGGTAGATAAAACTACACTGCGCACACATGCGCCACATATGGCCGATCTGGGCGCGTCGATCTCCATACATTTTATATGGAAACTAGACTTGTAGAGCTACACTTGATCCACGCCACGCGACGTCGTTCTACGTACAAATCAGGCGTGTTACACGTGTGCGTCGATCTAATGTAGTTCTAGCTTTAAGCTTGTGCGTGTTGTAGGCCTATTACGCCTCATGTCTTAAGGAAAGTTTCGAGAATGAATGTGGGTAGCGGAAGATTAAATTAACGATGAATGGATTGTGTGAAAGTTGATCTGGCAAGAAAGGAGGTGAATAAAGACATGCCGCATATACCTATGGAATAAGAAGACATTATTGGACCGAATACTAATAAATTGAGTTGAGGGTAAGAAATTGATAGGCTGTGCGATTACTCGAAAGAGCTATTGCGACCCTGGAACGTAAAGAATAACTGAAGGTACACACGTGGGTATTATTAATCGTTAAAAGTCTGACGCTCTTGCTTGCTGCACTTAGGGTGTTTACACATTATGCTGCAGCTGCTCACTGGTTCTGCGATGAAACACCGCAGCTCTTGCGGCACCGCGGCGGCGAAAAACGCTGCCGCTGCGGCATAATGTGTAAACGCCCTTAGTCTTCTTACTAACCTTAACTTTGGCAAACGCCGAAATTGACATTATTTTCTGTTATGTTGAATTTATATTTGCATTTACTACCAAGAAACTCTTCGAAGACGTGTAGACTGAACCGTATCTTTGTTTGTCCACAGGTTGGGATGCGGCGGACGAAAAGGCGCCGTTTCTTCGCAACGAGCCGGTGAAGCTAACGCCTGCGTGGGAAGGCAATAACTTGCCAAATGACACTCTCAACTTGAAAGGTAAGATGCTCCAGATTTTTGAATGCCTTGTAACCAGTAGCGTAGTTAGAAATAGGCGAAGCGGCCCCTCGCCTACGGCCTCGGACAAGCAAGGGAGAGCCCTAAAGAAGCTTAAAGAGCTAAGAACAAGAGTTTTTTTTATATTTGATAGGCTCGCGTTTGGTCACTATTTCTCCCTGATGGTAAGCGACGTTGTGGTCTAAAACTGGATTGCGATAATTGCTGTGTCGTTTTCAAATTTATGAAAGAAAACAGTCACGCCAGAACTCAGGAAATATATAATATTATTGGCGAGGCAATCCAGCCCTCCGGCGGTTGGAGTCCAGTCGATAGGAAACCGATATAAACCTTAAATACTCCAGAGCGTAGTGCATCTGTCAAGGGCTTTCAATACAATGAAGAGCACTTTCGTTCTAAATTGTGATGTGGGCTATCATCTACCTATCAACATCAGGGCTGGATTAAGCCTATGCAAAGGTCCGTAACAAATTCTACTAAGGGATCCTTTGAATCATTATAAATGACATCGAATCAAAGCTCATTTAACCTATTTTTATACAGGCCCTAAATCCCTACATAGTGATGGGCCCATAACTATATTGTCTTTAATTAAAATCTGGATGTGATTAGAATTATTCAAATGACATAGGTATCTTGACATGTTTTTTTTCCTCCGATGCGCGGGGCCCGTAGCCTTTGCTACACTTGCTACGTGGCTAATCCGCCACTGATCAACACAATAGTTTTGGGCCAGTAAAATTTAATATACTCTCCTGCCAGCGACACGAAGGGAAAATACTATTAAACTGTATCATTGATAAGAATCAGAAGCACGGCACAAATATGCTACAGGAATTTGGCCCCTCCCAGCGGATATACCTTTAGCTTGTACTCTCCATTCTTAGTCGAAACTTACTCGTGTGAGTAAAATACCTGATATTATTAGAAGGTTCCATCATGTATGAAGGACTCGGCGGGGATGTGATCAAATGTCCAATTTTACGCTCAACTTGAACGTAATCCGCTGTTAACACGGACAGATTCGTATCACACAGAATTATGGATAAAAAGTTGAGTTATTTACCAATAAATATGTGGTACGGGGTTGTTAGGTCTTCAAACCGAAAAGCCGGACATTTGAATAAATTGGCCGACATTTTTTTTTAAGGTAAACTCGACTATAATTATATAATATAATTCTAATGAAACAACAATAAAAATGGCTGCTATAATTGCTAATCCGCTCCGCTTACGCTAGCTTTATAAGATAAAGTAGAAGAAATGAAAAATCTAAAAAAAAATTGTTTAATTTAAAAAGCCTAACTTAAGCCGGACAGGCCGGCCTCCGCCTAATTTGGCTGGACACGCAACTAAAAAGCCTGACCCTATCTTGATTTATCCGGACGTTTTGAAACGCTAGGTACGTTTACATACATACCTATGTGTTAGTGCGGGGCCGTGATTGGATGTCAAAAGTGACATGTTCGAATTGAAAGGTTGTTAACGCAAGAGGAAAATCAGCCTTCACCTCTCGATGGTTTGAAGCGGAAAACTCTCCTGTCAACACAGCGGATTTAAATACAGCTTTAGGATGTGTTTACACTGATACCGCCCTGGGCGGAATAGAAGAGAAAAAATGTGTTGTGCCGACCCCAAGTAATATGAGATAAGAGCACATACAAGAAAAAGGCCCTGGGCAGAATAGAGCGGAGAAGAGGAATGAAAAGTAGTAGTGGGGGCGGAGTGGAGTTGAGCACCGAAAAAGAGTATACGTGTTATCAATTTACATTTTAAAGTTGACTGAACCGTGACGTACTATAGATGTTCCCATAAATACATCCCTAATGGCGCTATTGTGCCTAATTACTATACAAAAATATTCGACACGATAACAGTAACTTTACTTGGAGTAGTTAATGTAAATCTATTATTTGTTCTATTAGTGGTGTAGTGTATTAGTGAACCTTACTACACAGTGAAATATACTTGATTTTGGACGGGACAGTTAGGGCAGGTAACTTTGAGTGTGTTTCCACTGAATCGAAGTGGACCGGAGAAGAGCAGTGAAAAGTGGCAAGTGTTTCCATTAAAGCGGAGCGGGGCGGATTGGAGTTGTTCTACCCTCTGCTCAGCACTACACCCTGCTCCGACTCCGTTCTGTCCGGCTGGAGGCTGCGTGTTCATCATCATCTTCCTGCCCTAGTCCCGTTTTATTTGGGGTCGGCGCAACACGTTTTTTTCTTCCATTCTGTCCTGTCACTCGTCACGCTATCACTAACTCCCTTTTCTTTCATATCGCTTCTCACACAGTCCATCCATCTTTTCTTTGGCCTCCCTCTTCCCCTCCATCCATCAACATGTAAACTCATAACTTTTTTAGCAACATGCGTTTCATCCCTCCTTTTCACATGACCATACCAAGACAAACGATTCCCTTTCAACTTTTCAGTCACTGGCGCCACTTTTAAACTTCCCCTAATATACTCATTTCTCACTTTATCCATTCTCGTCACACCACACATCCATCTTAACATTCTCATTTCCGCTACATGCAATCTTTTTTCATCCGTCTTTTTCACAGCCCAACATTCTGATCCATACAGTATGACAGGCCTTATCACGGACTTGTAGATTTTACCCTTCAACTTGAGGGGCATTCGTGGGTCACAAGCGGTTCCCGTGACCTGTCGCCATTTCATCCATCCTGCGTTGATCCGACGTGTTACGTCCCGGTCCACCTCACCATCCCCTTGGACGAGCGACCCGAGGTACCGAAAGTCGGAACAGATCGGTATGGGCGTTCCGGCGAGAGCTAAAGGCACTGGATTGGAGACACCGCCGAAATCGCAGAACAAGTACTCCGTTTTGGTTCTACTCAATTTCAGGCCAACACTCTCCAGTCTGTGCCACCACACCTCCAATCTGTTCTGGACCTCTAGGCCACTCTCGGCAACCAGCACAATGTCATCGGCAAACAACATACACCAGGGAGCCTCTTCCTGAATGTCCGACGTCAGAGCGTCCATTATCATCAGGAAGAGGTAAGGGCTGAGAGCCGACCCTTGATGTAAGCCGACAGCCACATTGAAGCTGCCAGTGGTGCCAACTGTAAACCGGACTTGGGTATTACATCGACTATACATCGCTCGGATCAACTGCACATACTTCCCAGGCACACCTTTCTTCTTAAGGGCCCACCACAGAACCTCACGAGGTACTCGGTCGTATGCCTTTTCGAGGTCAACGAATACCATGTGCAAGTTTTTATGCGCACTTCTGTATTTCTCGCACAGCTGGCGTATAGCAAAAATGGCATCCGTTGTACCCCGACCCGGCATAAAACCGAATTGGTTCTGCGAAATTTCACTCTCTTCTCTCAGACGCCTTTCAATAACTTTTTCCCAGGCTTTCATAGTATGTGACCTTAGCTTTATTCCTCTATAATTGTTGCACTCAAGCACATCACCTTTGTTTTTAAAGATGGGCACCAAGAAACTGCTGCACCAATCATCAGGTATGGCTTCTTCCTGCAACAACTTATTGAAGAACAAAGCTAACCACGTCCAACCATCCACTCGCAATAACTTCCACACTTCAACTGGTATTCCATCTGGACCAATGGCTTTACCATTTTTCATTCCATTCACTGCTATTCTGACTTCATCCATACTAACCATTCTCACTAACCCTACATTCACTGGTTTACTCTCTAAATTTCCATTCCAATGATTTTCCTCATTCATTAGTCTTTCAAAATAGTCCTTCCACCTCTCTTTGATTTTTTCATCGTCTGATAGGACCATTCCAGCTTCATTCTTTACACATCTTACCTGACAAACATCCCTCGTCATTCTCTCTCTTCTTTTAGCAAGCCGATACAGCTCTTTTTGGCCTACAGGACTGTCTAGTGTGTCGTACAGTTTGTCCTGGGCTTTTGCTTTTGCTAATGCCACGGCTTTCTTAGCTTTCTTCTTCAAAATATCATACTCACTCTTTTTCTCAGCTTTCAGACTAACATTTCCCGCTTCTACACGCTGCCATTCCTTGAATTTTCTTTTCTTCTCTTTCAACACATTCTGAATTTCTATCGACCACCACCATGTATCCCTATCTATTGTGCCTTTTCCTCTCGTTTCTCCCAAAATATCTTTCGCTGCATGTCTAATACACTCTGCCATCTCATTCCAGCTTTCATTTATACTTCGATCATTCATGTCACCCATCTCTATCATTTTGTCCACCACTCGCTCTCTGAACTTTTTCGCACAATCATTCTTCTCTAACATATGCCACTTTATTTTGGGGGGAGGACGCTCTTTGCCTTTGTTACGTTTTATTTCGACTAGCGATTCCATAACCAGGAGTCGGTGCTGTGATACTAGATCTTCTCCTGGCAGCACTTTGCAGTCTTTGACGTGTTTTATGTTGTTGCGCCTAACTAAAAAGTAGTCGATTTGGGTCCTGTGGTGACCGCTTTTGTACGTGATAAGGTGTTCCTCACTTTTTTTAAACCAAGTGTTGGCTACTGCTAAGTCAAAGGCGGTAGCAGATTGCTGCAGCGTCTCTCCCTCATTATTCGAACTTCCGAAACCCCATCCTCCATGTACTCTTTCATAAATACCTTTCATTCTTCCCACATGTCCATTAAAATCACCTCCAACTATCAATTCCTCATGTACAGGGATGGTCATTAAGGCAGTATCAAAATCCTCCCAAAACTTCTCTTTCACTATTTCATCACATCCTACTTGTGGTGCATACACACTAACTACATTCAGCATCACATTCTCTAACATAACTTTCACAACTATAAATCTATCACTAATCCTTTGAACTTCCATCACGCTTTCTTTCAATTTACTATCTAGCACTATTCCTACGCCATTTCTTTTTCCATCACTTCCACAATAATAAAACTTATATCCCTCACCGATTTCTCTCGCTTTTGTTCCTCTCCATTTAGTCTCCTGCAAACATGCTACATTTATCCGTCTTCTTTTCAATACATCCGCTAACTCTCTGGCCCTTCCAGTCATAGTCCCAACATTCCAACTAGCATACCTCAATCTCATTTCCCGAGCTTGCTTCTTACGTTGCACCCGCCCGGGATGGTGCAACAACCCTGGTCCATTTCCCACAGAAGCCGGGTGCTGCCCCTGCGCGTCGCCTGTGGGGTACGCCCTAACCCTATCGCGCATTCTATCACTAACTAACATGTTACAAAGGGATTTGGCAACTGTTTTATAGTCGGCCGCCAGCCTGACACCAACCCTCCTTGGGAACGCTATTGTTGGTGGTTAACGCATCACCATGCGATGACCTTCAGTGCTTTATATTACGCATGGTCTCAAAATGTCCCTTAGTCGCCTCTTACGACACCCACGGGAAGAAATGGGATGGTGTTATTCTTTACGTCCGGACACCATACGGAACTGGAGGCTGCGTGTTCATTGGTTTTATTTAAAAGTCCGCTCAGCTACACTCCGCTCCACGTGACTGTTGAACCACTGATGCGGAGTGAAGATTTTGAGCACTGTGGTTGGCCAATTCACCACTCCGCCCAGCACCACGTTAGTGGAAATACACCATTAGACTCGGTTTCCGGGTAGGCCGAAGGGGTTTGTTTTAAACTCCGGATTAGGTACAGGTACAGGTACAGTTGCTTTCTATCGGATGAGATAGCGGTCAAGCGCGAACCTATCAACAATAAAAAAAAAACTTGCCTAGAAATTACTCGTACAAAATGTTATAGACTTTGTTTGTAATTATTTTCTAAAGTCATGCATTTATAAGTGTCTATCTAAAGACCTTTAAGGCCTGTGTATAATAATATTGTTTTTGTATGTAATAATATGTCTACAAAAAATCACGTTTAAGGTCAAACACGGAACGATGAAGCTCAAAAAAGATAAGCGTAAGTAATTACGCTTATCTTTTTTGAGCTTCATCGGCCAAGTCAGTATCGGCTGACCATAAACCTACGCAACAAAATCTACTTATTTATAGGCTGGATGGCTTTGAGAGACGAACGTTAAAAAGTAATTGAAACTGTTATTGTACATTAAATACATTATCTAAAAGTGGCGTGTTGTATGATAATAAATTATTCTTAGTTATAATTAAATAAAAAAAAAAAACAATTAGGATTGTACACCATTAATACCCAGTAAAAACAATAAACAATGCCCCTTAGTTTGTTTCCCATAATTTTAATAAAACATTAATAAGCAATAGAACTAATCGTTTTAAACGTGACACTAGTCACGCCATCTATCGGAAACTGACATAAAACTAACCTTTTTCAAGGTCGGTAACATGGCATACCTTATTTCGCTCACCCTCCAACTCGTCCGCGTAGCCCACTTCCCAACGCAGTGGTTTCAGTTACATATAACTGCTTGTCACATTATTAACTCAGTGGGTATATTGACGCTTCACTAAAACACATGCAAATTCCTATGAATTTGTGTGCACCTAAGTATTGCGACATTCCTTTTTGGTCCAAATATTGAGAAACTTTGGAGAAAAAATGTCTGCGCTACGCTACACACTATTTTAGGAACAACTGTCAAACTAAAAGCTTCTACGTAAGTTCAATATCATCGAAAAATAAATTGGACAAATACAAAAAGAGCTTTTTAATCTGGGATTCGAACTCGAGACTTGTCCGTCGCGATCTATGACTTGGTTGTAAGTTCGATTCTCAGGAACGGAAAAACTTTTTGCATATACATATTTGTTTTGTTACAAGTTTTTTATTTTATCAGTATAAGTTTTTAGCATAGCTGCTTTATTTATTGCGGCTTAGGACAATATTTAGTGTTTTTTTTTTAATGATACAAACTAGTGCTGGACTGCGATCCTACCTGATGGTAAGCAGTGATGCAATGGTTGATGGTGGATCGCACTAGTTTATTAAGAATAGCCTTAAAGACACCTAAATTATAATCGATCAGAAAGACCTCTGAAGGCAAATTGTTCCAATTCTTCGGTTTAAGCGGTAGGTATAAACAACGAAGCGAAACACTTAGTCCGGACCATAGCGTAGGGGTGGACACTTGCCGTAATTGTGATTGTCCGATGGTAGAGAGGCAGTTATAAATAAAATACATTTATTTCAGACTGAAATAATGTCCATAATCCATATAATGTTAGCTAACTAGTAGTAACTAATATTTGTTTAGTACCATTGTATTAAAAAAAAAAACTTAGGATTGCAACTGAGAGAGAGAGAGAGAGCAGATTATGAGAACGTAAGAAAGAAAAGAAAGAAAGAAAAAGCGTTTGTTCACGTCAAACATGGCGCATACCTTAAAACAAAATAAATAACAATATCGAATAAAAGTAGCACGTAAGTAAGATATACGTCACATCCGCGCAAAACGGCCAGCGCTCAGCAAAATGCTGGGGCTCATGTAAAACAGAGCCACAGCGCTGATTTTCAGCACCAGCCAATGTAATCATGAATGCTGCTGTGAATCAGCAGCATTCATGATTACACTATATAATATTAAAAAGAGGTAGTTTGTTTTTTTGTTTGTAGGAGATAATATCTGAAAGTACTGGTACGATTGCTAAAATGATATCACCGATAGAAAGCTCCTTTATTCCGGAGTGCGGATTGCGGAAGCCGCAGGAAAAAGCTGGTATTCAATAAAATAATAACAATTTCATTAACAGCAGTGTCATAATATAAAATAGTCGAGTAAAAGTAGGGTAAAAGTTATATTAATTACCTTAAAACTTACTTTCCAGACACCTTTTTGTTATAAAACTAATTCTTCCCTCCTTCCGCAGGCATAGCGATGGACTTAGCAGCACCTAAAGACAGATGGAACATAATATTCCTGACGTTACTGCTGCACGGCCTCGGCACCCTGACCGCCTGGAACATGTTCATCACAGCCAAGGAATACTTCGTCAACTACAAGCTGAAGGATGCGCCGGTGTACTCGCAACATTACCTGGCGTATGTCGGCTGGGCCAGCCAGATACCCAACCTGCTGTTCAGCTGGTTTAATGTCTTTTTTAAGACGAGGTTTGTAGTTTTTTTATTTGTTTGCTTTATATCGATTAGTGTAGGTACCGGCACGAATCTTGAGCGCTGACCTTCACTTGCGCAGAAGTCAAATATCGGGCTTATTTAGTGGTATGAAGTGAGACGCGGGGGCGGGGAGTGTCAGTGATTGGCTTGCCGCGCCATCGTGTCATAGGCGTCATTCGTGATTCGTTCCCTGCGCTTGCTGCATGTATCTAACGACGACGACGATTGGTTAATAAATAAAAAAATAAATAATCACGTAAGAGTGGTGTACCTCGAGTTGGCCGCTCTTAACCGAGGATCGTCGACGATATTTTAATTGGTTCCGTAAATAGCTCGGAGGCTATTTCGCCAGCCAGGAAAGCACAGGGTGAGAGGTGCCCCGCGTGAAACTTATTTGTATCTCTGATAAAACTTACAATTTAAATTTATCAGCACTGAAGTCGGAATCGGATAATTATGCAAAATCAATAGGAAGTTTCGACCTTTCGGAAATGAAATAGGTTACATTTCGTCGTTTTTTCTGGGGCCCAAATCAAGTCTGCAAGAATACGTACGAGATTGCCATTCTATGCCACTTCACTCAATGGAGTGTCAGTGGTTGACTTTTGGAAAGTCATAATGACGCCATAGTAGATTACCAAAACTTGTATATAGCAACAATTATGAAGTCAATGATAGACCATTCTGACACTATTGTAATAGCAAACTTGAGGTCCTGGTAGAGATGTGCCGTTGCCGGCAATATTGCCGTGAAATGGGAGTATCAGTTACGAAGTAACTATTTAGTAAGAAAAGATAAAATAAAATAACATTTTATTTCGCAAATATGGGTACATGTGATGGTGATACAGTGTTTTAATAAAATAAAGGGAGAACAAGCCATATTTTGCCAATAACAAGGCATGCAAAAGTACAAAAGTTTACCCCACATAATTATGTAGGTATAAATACATGTTTTTTTATGATTAATTACAAAGAAACTATTTAATTACTATTCAATACAATAAATAAAAATAAATTCAGTTGATCAGTCAAATAATTAAATGTCATGGCTATTCTATACATTCAATAAATAATAAAATTCCGATAATCAGTCAATAAAATAATCAATATAACATATTCTCATTGTTAATTACATACAAAATAAAAATTGTCAATTAATGTCCAATAAAAAATCTGCAACACTGTAATACTGTCAACTAAAAAAGTAAGTAATCTGTGGCATTAGTGGCAATATTGTCCGAAGTATGAATATTGATGGTAATATTGCCACTTCGAGCAATATTGCCGGGAATGGCACATCTCTAGGCCCTGGTAGAAACACAAAATTGCAAAGTTGCTCATACTTCAATCCCAAAGGCTTATAAAAAAAAGTTAACGCGAGTTAAAACATAGTTTAAAGTAGACAGGCTTACCCGACTATTTTTCAGCATATTTGCATAAGTTTCGAGGGAGGAACGAGCTGCTGCGGGCTTAAAATGATTAAAAGTATGCACGTGCAGATTTTTTTAATAAAAACGTAGCAAAGTTACAGGAATTGAGTTTAAACGTAGTGGAGGAATTTACGGTTTTTATTAAGAGAGAATTTTTAAAATGATTCTTGACATTGCTTTTAAATTTTTTTTCAGTTTTTTGAAAAGTTGTTTTTCCAAGGCATCCTCTTAATGAAATGCGATTATCGTGTCAATATGCGTCGTCGTAGTTTTTTTTCCGAACAAATGAACGTGGCGAAAGCGTATCCGCACTTGTATCGTTTTCTATCAAAACGACATCTAAAAACGCAAACGAAGATATGCCCACTACCCAACGCTTTGATAGTCAGTATTAAATCTGGTTTATCAAATTATAAAAGTGGGCAAATTAAAGCTTTACTAAAACACACGCAAATTTCTTTCTATAAGTTTGTGTGCACCTAAGTCTAGCTACAAAAAAAAGTTGAAATTTTAAATAAGTTTATGCCGAAAAAAATACCATGTTGTCTACCTAGGCTTGAAGTATGCCCAGACTAAAGTATGCCCAGACTGAAGTATGCGACCTAAACTATACCCAGAATGAACTACATACCTATATCCTGAGTATGCTCAGACTGAAAATGCAAACCTTAGTATGCCCAGGCTAAAGTATGCCTAGACTGAAGTATCCCCAAACTGAAGTTATTACAATGTTACACTTGCTGAGGTCGATCTGTGGATGGGTGATCGCGGAGCGCGCGACTAAAATGTTTGTAAATCTATTCGCGCGAACTTAGTTCATACGAATGCGCGATCAAACATATTAAAAAATAGGTGTCCTAATTGAAATTCGCGCGATAATTTTAAAATAAAATATTGTCTATTGTGACGTCATCCAAACATTTCCCGATAGCAAAAATTGAGCGTGACTGACATACATGGTTATTGGTATCAACCGTGCCACTGCCCCAGACCACGGTAGCTCGCTGAGTGAGCGAACGTGGCCTAGGGCAGGCGAGCGAGCCTCGCTAGCGTCGTCAATTCGCGCGATGATCAATAGGACACCCAGTTTTTGCAATCGCGCGAACACGCGATGGTCGCATCGCTTACTCGCGCGATGATCGCGCATTCGCGTTCTATTAGGACGACGCCTTAGGGTGTCATTTGTAGATCTTAGAAATATAGTAAGTATGTTTATCAGTTGTTTAGTACTCATAACACAAGCTCTGCTTAGCTTAGGACTAGACGGCGCGCCGTCTATGCCGCGGCGTTGTGTGATAGTTGTGGAATATTGTTATTTGTCATTTGTCCTTGGTGAGAATCGACCCACGTCCTCCGACATAGCAGTCAGGGCCACTAACCACTAGACCAACAGGCCAGTCAACACTGGGCGGCCACTGCTATAAAAAAATCCATAGATGAATAAATAAGAGAAGTTTAACGACAATATAATTTGATAATACACCATAATTTCATGTTGATATTATCACAATATTGTTCGTGTACCACGTTGTATCATTGTTTCAATATCCAATCCCTTATGTACGGGGCATACATAATTTATCAAGTCTAATGCGTTACCCGAGCGTGAAGCTCTAAGAAAACAAAGTTATGTAGCTGTTACATCGTTGTTGTCATGGGAATTGTGTTAATTTGTTTTTTATAGTCATGACACCATTATTGACTAAGTGGCGATTTGTCTACTATTTAATTAACTCGTTCTCATGCTGACGAATGCTTTTTAGGGTTCTGTACCCAAAGGGTAAAAACAGGACCATATTATTAAGACTTCGCTGTTTGTCCGTCCGTCTGTCTTTGACTAGGCTGTATCTCAAGAACCAAGAGTTGCCGCTTTAACAAAAAATACTAAAAACAACAAAAATAAATATTTAAGCGGGGCTCTCCCATATAACAAACGCAATTTTTTTGCCGTTTTTTTTTCTACGGACGGGACGGTACAGTACACTGCGTGCGCGAGTCCGACTCAAACTTACCCAGTTTTATTAAAATGCACATTTTTATCGCATTTTGTAGTAGTTCTTTTTTTCTTCAAACGGTGAAGGATAAAAACGTGAAGAAATCGGCATATCATGGTACAAAAAATTCGAACACATGTGGCATCCACCAATACTCGGCTCGCGTGGTAGATTACGGTCTATTCCCTCTCCTAGGGAAGAGGCCGTAGTAGAAGAGGTAAGTAGTTCCAGCAGTGGGGGCATTATGAGGCTAGTTACGACACTAAGACCAGCGGTGTTCACACTTGGTTGTTTACTCAAATGGTGAAGGATAACATCGTGAGGAAATCGGCATATTATGATGGAACAAAAAATTCAAAGACATGTGGCATCCACCAATACTCGGCTCGCGTGGTGGATTATGGTCCATTCCCTCTCTTAGGGAAAAGGCCGTAGTAGAGGAGGTAGGTAGTTCCAGCAGTGGGGGCATTATAAGGCTAGTTATGACATTGTAAAACCAGCCGTGTTCAAAGGTTCTTTACGGAGTCGCTCAAGTTCAAACTTTGACTTTGCCCAAAAACTCGATGTGGCTTAGGAAAGCCTGAAAGAATTTATGGCAAGCTTTTGTCAAGCAGTGAGAGTAAGACATTTTAAACTAATCAGGTACTCCAAATATTTTTACAATAAACGAGATTTGATTTTTTCGTATCCCACAGGTAATATTTTCAAAGATAAATGTACAACATTATTTGTAGTTTACCTGTATTTAATTTGTTCAGAATCAGTAACTGAATGTATTCAAAATCCAATAGTTTTTATACCATGTTAAGTTTTTTTTAAAGGGTACAAGTTGGACACCACCGATACTAAGTACAACACGACCTGTGTTGTACTTACGGCAGGTCATAGCGGGTATTAGGCGCCAGTAAAAAGCTCGGTGCAAGTGCAAAACAACCCTTCAGTCGCCTGGATGGCCCGGTGATTATGTATTTTTGCTGACATAACAAGCTTAGGTATAACTTTGTGATTTTTCATGATATAGTTATGAAATTTAGTATATTATAGATTCTTCATAAAAATACTAGACACGGGTTTCGCATATAAATAAAATGTTTTTGTTTCAGCGGTAACCTGACAGTACGCATCGTGTGGTCGCTAATCATCGAGGTGTTAATCTTCGTCGTCAACATCATCCTGGCTATGCTCGACACAACTGCTTGGCCAGGCGGCTTCTTCTGGATCACTATGATATCTGTATTCTTCTTGAACGGTAAGATTTTATGTTTTTATGGGGATTTTTACAAGAGTTGAGTTCGATATTTTGTCTCTCAACCCGGGGTTCGTCGCTACCGGTTTTTTTTTTGGTGTGTAAATATTATCCAAATGACATCCCCTGCCCTTGGGTGGAGCGGAAGATAGTGTCAGACTCTTACTGACTAAAAAACCCACCGTTCCTTCGTGCCTTTCATACCGGGGCTTAGCTACCTTTCGAAGCTAACCCTGGCCCCAGTAGGCTTTGACCCAGCTGGACCCCTGCTGTTGCTGACAACTCCTTGAGGCGCAAAAATTACCACAGAGGTGATAAAACACTTAGATATACAAGGTGTAACGGACAGGGCTCCGCAAACTTTAAGGGCTTGCTCAGTAGACGAAACTGAACCATTCACAAGATTGTTTTTCAGGAAACGAAAAAATATAACCAGCCTTTTCTTCAATTCTCTCTTGACCTCTTTTGCCGGCTGATTGTTTCTTTTTTCACAATAACAAGATTCATTTCATTTACAAAGGTTAAATTAACTCAAAAGTTGAATTTTCTAGAGCAATCCGGTAAGGATTGCTCTAGAAAATTCAACTTTGCCCTGCTTTCTGAATTGAAGGTACATATTTCCCAAACTACTTTCGCCTGAAAATCTGCCATATATATTTTTTTATTAAAGTAGGATTTGAGTAGTTCTTAACTCAAAATACCCGATAAAGAAATCAGTCCTTACGGGGCTTTTGAATAAATAGAACAAAATTTATTGTTCACCAAAATAGTAATGGTTCAGAAACTTAAAACTATGGAAAAAACGGCGGTCTTATTGCTGATAGCGGTATCTACCAGACAACCTTAGGATGAACTATAATCGAAGCAGTAATGCTCGCAAAGGAGGAGGCCGAACGCATCAGGCAACGGCGTTATCGCCGCCGCCGCCGCCGGGATTCTGATCCCGATTTCCGGCCAACGTAGGCGCGAGCTTGTGGACAGTGAGCAATGGGTAGCTCACTGTCCGGCCGTCCGGGAACTGTCCGGACCAAGCCCAAGTCGTCGACGGCGCGCACTGTTCCCGCGCGCCTCAAGGAGTTGTCAGCAACAGCAGGGACCCAGCTGGGTCGAAGCCTACTGGGGCCAGGGTTTTCCGAAAGGGCGCTCGAGCCCCGGTATGAAGGCTAGAAGGAACGGGGTGGGTCTTTTAGTCAGTAAGAGTCTGACACTATCTCCCGCTCCGCCCAAGGGCGGGGGATGTCAATGCATGATTTTTTCCCACCATAAAAAAAAAGGATGATATAATAACTTAGACTAAAAAGGGAGTAGTCTGCGGCGTACTGCTAGCAGATATTAATCAAACAAAAATTTTACATTTTAAATATACGATGCATACATGTAAAAAACTTTCTTTATATTTCATTCCCACTTCGCAACAGAGGAAGCATTTCATAATATGTTTTTATCTTTTTTAAGTGGGTACAGTAATGCGTTACTTATGTCTAGCACCTTCTTTTATGCAAATTAGTGTGCAAGTTAGTTTCGCTACATTATTTTATTTTTTTATTCTATTTTAGTAATATTATAAATGAGAAAATCTGGATGTTCAAGTTAGTCAATCACGCATCAATGAATTACGGATAGAAAGAAAGAAAGTCGTGAATTTAAAACATAGGTAGGTACTGCACTCCATACTTGGTTCAGGCCATGGTACGTAGCGAGAGGGGATGGGAAGCAGAAACTTTCTGCAGCACCCAGTCACATGAAAGACGATTATTATTTATGAAAGACATCCACTACTAGACATAGGTCTTTACCAAACGCTACATCAACCAGACCTGTCGTCTCGCATCCAGTGGACTCTCGCTTTCTTCACCGATCTCTTGGGCCTTGACACAGGCCAAGGTCTGAAGCGAGCAGGAGTGGCAGGCGGTCGCCTCCTTTTGCGAAGCAGTAATGCTAGCAAAGAAGGCAGCCATCCGGTAACCGTCCGGACCGAGCCGTCAGCAAACCGTAAGGGCCCAACAGGGTCGAAGCCTACTGGGGCCAAGGGTTGGCTTCTGAATGGAAAACCCGGCCCTGGAATGAAAGGCAATGAAGGAATTAGGTTTGGGTTTTAGTCAGTAAAAGTATGACACGCCCTCCCGGCCCGACCAAGGGCGGCAGGTGTCATTGGACGATTTCCCACCAAAAAAAAAACCGTCAAGGGGTTTTGATGAACTTATTTTCACATTCAAAAGTCGATAACAAGTACTCGAAAATGTACAAATCTCGCCACGTACCAATAATAATGTTTCTCAGTCGCCCTAGGGTTATCGCTGAGGGTCATCGACTGTTGTTACATCAATTATACATTACCGTCTCTATATAGAGAGCTCAGATTTCCATGATTAACTCGGACAAGTGAATTGAAACGACCAAAAATGATTCCAACTGTGTTTCAATTGTGATTGATATGAGGTACCCAATAACGGTAATTGTAGGTTTAATATTTTTGACTAGCTTTTGATTGCGGCTTCGCCCGCATACATAACATTCTACCTATGTTACTCAGGAATAAAGCAGTTTTCTGTCGGTGAAAAAGAGAGACTAGTCTGTCTAATAAGTCAACCGACTTGGGAATTTTGTATAATATTTAATCATTTAAAAAATACTTATATTCGATACTTTTTAAAAGGTTCTTCTGTTAGTAAACAACGATCTCTATCTCTTAATCAACCTTGATTATTGAACCCATGTTGACTACATCTGATTTCATTAAATCCTAATAATTAACCAAGTCGTTTAACTTATTAGACAAACTCTACCTCCTACAAAAAAAAAAACAAACAAACTTTACCTCTTTATAATATTAGTGTAGATTACAGTATTTAGGGGTCATCCATAAACTATGCCAGCCATATTATGGATTTTATGTTTTTTTTATACCTTCCCCCGTCCTTATCACTGCTGGTCACATTTATGTGCAATTTTACATTTAGATATTATATTCAAACTGCAATTCCGAAATTAGATTTTTTCCTATATCTTTTTAAAAAGCCGCCATCAAACTAAACGTTCGAAAAAAAATCAATATTTAAAATCTTTGTTTTTAAGGCTAGAGTGAATAAGCTCTTAATAAACTAGTGCGCTTCACATCACCTCTTTAAAGGTAATTAAATCAAAGTATTTGTAGATCTCTATGGAGAAGAACAAGCAAGAAATTCCATGGATATGGACAAACAAAAGAAAATGCGAAATATCCATCACATTCCCATTTAAATTCTTTGTTAAACCATTAAGATAATTACCAAAGTTAAATAAGACATTAAACCGCAATCTTATTTACTCGTATATTGTTGAAATATTTTTACTCAACTATTTACAGAACAATTGACACAGTTTCTCTTGGCTGGTGGTTAGGTCAAAACAATTTTGTTCGGCTATGACAGTTTTGGTTCTAAATTTTATCTACAGTCCCACGTTTATATATTACTGGCTTCTACCAGTGGCTTCGCCCTCGTGAAAGTACAAAATAGTCTATTTTTTAAATTATTTATTTATTTATTTCAAGTACCAAAGACTCATTTCAGTTAAAAAATCATACATATCGTATATCGTATAAAATTACATAAAAATGAAAGGTCAATAACAAAATTAAATTAATTTAAATTGCATTAGATTATTATTACGAGTATCATTTAGATTGCATTATCATTATTTTGCATTGATCCGATGATTATCATTAAATTAAATTCATTTTATAATTATATAGTCACTATGTTACTTAGTAATAAAATATGAAAATGTGAAATAATAATTTTTGAGTTTATTCATTACAAACAAAAATACAAATCTTTTCTTAAACAAGTTTATTTGTAAACCACTAACAACCTTGAAGGACTGTATTACTAACATCATAAACATGTTTTACTAATAACCCTGTGTAATAATCAGTGATCGGAATTGGTAGGGCTATTTAGGTTCATTGACCGCAAACATTGATGTTAATATGGATATTCCACGGGATTATTAATATGTTTTTGTACAACTTCAGAATAAAAATGTTTAAATGATTGTTGATTCTCGAATAAGAAATTGTTACGTAAAAATATACACGTGGTTTAATGAATCAAGTTTATCTATTTATTATACTATCCTTAATCCCGTCCTTCTTATATTTACCCGTCAGAAAGGAAGTGTAATCTTTCATTAGTCCCGAAGGCAAGAATAGTTTTTTTTTTATAATTTTACTACTTATAATCCAAACAAATCCCGGGACTCGGGGAATATCCATATTATTCTAACCTATGGCAAGTACATAAAATAGCCCTACTTATTCCGATCTCTGATAATAATAGATTTAAAAAATATCTACTCAATAACGCGTACATTCCATAAACGCCCAAATCGAAATTTTTGTACAAGTATACTGTTATCAGCTTGGACGTTTGTAAAAGGTTAAGGCCACACGTTTGGTGTTATCAGTCAACAGTTATTCACGTTTTGTTCTCTTTATTGTTATCTATACTGATCCGTGTGTTCAAGATCAGCATTATGTTCTTCACGCCTAAAACTACCATCTTTAATACGTCTTACGTATTTTTGAAAGTTTGAAAGGCACATAGGTTTTTGTAATGTACTACTTATACCCTTTCATTTGATATCCCACTTGGCCATATTTGCAAATGTTAGGTTGTTCATTCCCTTTTCCTTTCCCTCATTTCTTGTAAATTGCTGAACCGATAAGATCAAACATGTCTAAAAACCATCGCTAAAATACTTGTTTTAATTATTATTTTTTAATATTTTGGGTTTCAAGACTACTCTGTATCTAATTTCATCACAATCGGTTTAGCAGTTAAACCGTGAAAGCGTAACAGACGGGCAGAGTTACTTCCACATCCTTACTAATATGATAAAAGCGAAAGTGAGTTTGTTTGTTTTTTTGTTTGTTACGTCTTCACGTCTAAATGGCAAAACCAATTTTGATGAATTTTGGTATAGAAATAGTTGGGACCCTGGAGACGGACATAGGCTATTTTTTTCTCGCGGTCGAAGCCGCGGGTAAAAGCTAGTGTATAATAAAATAACAGTATGGATTACAAAGTTAATAATTTACAAAAACCTATTGTAAAGATGCTACAAAAACACTGTCTAAAACAGTTTATTTTGTAACTTTCCAGGTTTCAACGCTATCTTCCAGAACTCGGTATTCGGTGTAGCGGCCTGCTTACCACCCAGTTATACAGGCGCAGTGATTCTCGGCAGCAACCTCTGTGGCCTCCTCATCGTGGGTTTGAACTGGCTCTCAGTGTTGTTTGAGAATCAGCGCACAGCTGCCATCTACTACTTCATAGGCGGCATGTTTGTGCTGCTCATTTGTATCGACACCTACTTCGCGCTGCCGTTGAATGTGAGTATCAACTTAACAGCTTGGTCTCGACTTCGGTTTTGCGGCGCGGTGAGTGGCGGCATCGGTAAGCGGGCTCCGGGCGCTATGAGCGGCGACTCGTGACGTGCTTCAAACATTTTCACACTTTTGATGTTACCGCTCGCCGCCCCGCGTTTAGCTACCGCTCACTACACCAAGATCGTGTAAACGGGCCGATATGCTAACGGGAATAAAATTCACTATAGCGAAAACTCACAGGTAGATTGTGTAAACGGGCCAATATGCCAACGGGAATAAAATTCACTATAGCGAAAACTCACAGGTAGGTAGCTAGATACAACAATTATTCGATGCATCATAAAAAGCTCTTGCACCACCATCAACGATTGCATCACTGCTTATCTTAGGTGGGATCGCAGTCAAGCATTGGTTTATGAGCAGACAATACACAAAAGCACAATGAAATTACAAAACTAAGCACCTAAATAAAAAATAAATAGAAACAATCACAAACGTCAATATTATGAGTAGAGAATAGAATTATGTAAAAAAGGCACGTCAAAAACATGAAAATTAAACATAAACATGGGTAACGATACTTACGACGTGCAATGCTCAATCCAGGTGACACTGCAACGTTGCCCAGTGTCCCGCAACTTGCTTCACAACATTTTACAATGGAGTGGGGGACATTTGGTCCCGTAATGTATCTGGCTTTAGTATCATCATATTTTCCCACTACGCAACAGAGGATACATTATCTTTATGTTTCTTACTTTTTTAAGTGGGTACAATAATGCATTACTAAGTAACATGCGTATTTTGAAATAAATATGTGTTTATGGTGTTTTGCTACATTCTATTATGTTTAAAGATGAAAGAAGTTAGAAAGGACATACTTTCCGATTTGTACTACGAGTGTCGCCGCTTGTCTCCCACCCTTTAACTCCACTGTAGGCAATAAACCATTACGAACGTGCTTTACGCAACAGACCACGCACACTTAGATCGCAAGTTTGCTGTTGGTGGTTGAACTATGAGCATTACCCTACTTTGTGGCGCGCATGCCCCGCCCACACGGCCATTCTAAACTCTTTCATCTGTTCTGTGGCCGAAATATACTAGTAGAACTAACTAGAGGATAAAGTAGTGTTTTGAAGTCGCGGGTGGCATATTGAATTTCGAATGGAGCGAAGGTTAAATAGGCTCATATAATTAACTCCCGAGTATAGCAAGGGGGTTAATGAGTGCTCGAGCATCAAATAGTCAGTAGTTTAAATACTTAATAATAATAAGAAGTACCGTACTATAGCTATGTGCCCGACCCAGTTCTCGAGAATGGCAGCGTCACATTGTTTTGGGATCAATCTATCATCACTGACAGGACTATTGTTGCCAATAAGCCTGACATAGTGGTGATAGATCGACTAGAGCGTCGCACAATGATTGTTGATATAATAGCGGTATAGCGGTCCCTCATGACGAGAACCTCGTGAAAGCTGAGAAAGATAAACAAACTAAATATCTTGACTTGGCTCGCGAGGTTGTCGACATGTGGGAAGTGGATAGAGCAATGATTGTGCCGATAGTCGTGACGGCCAATGGCTTAATAGCCAAGAGCCTCGACCAACATCTGCGGAGGCTCTCGTTAGGCAGTTGGATCAAGGGCTTGATCCAGAAGGCAGTACTAGACACGGCGCGTATTGTCCGGAGGTTCCTCTCTCAGGAGCCCTGACCGCCGGCAGCTTGGACCCTGTTCCCGATGCCGGTGGGCTACTATTTTTAAATGTTTTTTTTTAATGTTATTTTTTGAAGAAATATTTAAAAATATGATAAATATGTATATATTAATAAATGAATGGAATAATAATAATCTTTATTTTGTACATTCAACACACACAGTAACAAAATATAATGACATGAACAGATACAATAGTTGTACAAACACTGATCATTGGAAATAAAATGAACATTTGACTCCTAAACTAAGTAAAATAAATACTTGTATCTCAGGAGCCAGTTCCTCCTTGGAGATGATCAAAAATAGGATGTTTGGTACAATTACTATAGCCTTTATATAGACGTGTAACAGTATAAAGGGATAGTTATGCGATGATTGTTAATAATGATTCGGTATAATCATAAGACAGTACTTGCAACCACTTAGATAACTTAGTCTTTAGTGTATATTTGTTTAATGTATAAATATTGATCAGATGGTGAATCTTATTATAAATGCGAGCGCTTAGGATAACGAATTGACGACCTGCGAAAGCGGTCCTGCAATGTAGGGAGTCACTGACCGGAAAACCTCGACTTCTGAGAAGGATGCTTGAGTCTAGTGGAATCATGGAATGGCGGCGTAAGGCTACACGCAAGATAAACAGTTGCCGCACGGTGAGGACTTGGGATTCCGAGTACAGCTGGGTAGTTGGGTAATCTCTTCGCTTAAAATGCATAACGTTAAGAATCGCCCTTTGTGCACGCTCTGCTTGAAGCAGAAGGCTTTTATGGGTGCCTCCCCATACAGGAATGCAGTACATGAGCTTTGGTAAACTAAGGACAAGGTTGCAGGATCAGCAGCATGTCTCAATTTTTTAAACAGATAGATAGGCTTCCTTGTCCTCGAGCATAAAGCCTCAATACTGCGGACGCCACGAAAGATTTGCATCTACGTACACCCCCAGGTATTTGATACTTGGGACTAAAGAGAGTGTCAGACAGTGACAAGAGGCATCGAGACCTGAGCAAGACTTAACCTATGTACTTGTTGTTCTACAGAAATTCTACCGCTACCACGAACAACTAAACCAGCAACGCAACGCAGATAGCAGCGGTGTGAAAGCCAATGTACCGCAAACGTCTCGTCTCACGCTGGTCAAGCAAGCGTTCGTACAGCTCTACAACGTATTCATCATTTTCTTCGTCACGCTTGCCGTGTACCCGTCCGTCATTTCTGGTAAATATAATTATTATACACAATAGAACATAGTTCCTGTGTCACGCACAAATCTACCCTAATATTATAACATTATGTTTTTTTTTTGTTTGTAGGAGGTAATCTCTGAGAGTACTGGTCCGATTGCTAAAATTTTTTCACCGATAGAAAGCTGCTTTATTCCTATTTTATGTACGCGGGCGAAGTTGCGGGTATAAGCTAGTACATAGTATAGTTCCCATGTCACGCTGTTCATTCATCATTTCATTCATCTTCTTTACGTTCGTCTTGTATCCTCTCCGTGGAGCACCGCTAGGGTTGCCTTAGAAAATAAAATCCCACCGACTTTTTTAATGTATAAAATATAAATACTTCTTGAATCCCACTACGCAACAGAGGAAGCATGTTCATTATGTTTCTTACTTTTTTAAGTGGGTACAATAAATGCTTTGATTAACTTATTCAAGTTTCAGTCTGAACTTGTATATGATTATTAAGGCTACAAAAACATAAATATAGCAGATAAACTGTTTAGAGATGAAGTCGGTGTTTGTTAGCTAGCTGACTACCCTGAGACGAAACACCAAAAGAGACTCCGGGCTTTTTCAAGTCTTTTTTAATTGTCAAATGGTGTTGCTATTTCACGGCACGGAAGGTACCTTACTAATTTGTAAAAATTGTTAATTTACAGACGTGCATCCGAACACCGTCGGCTTCCTGGGCGGAAACTTTATGCGCATCACTTGCTTCCTGACGTTCAATGTGACGGCGACGCTCGGCAACATTACCGCCAGCACGTGGCAATTCGTAAGTATCTCTTTGTGCTCGGCCATGCTCGGCGTGGAGAGGAAACGCACACGATTTGCTTGACCAGGCTGGCAGCGCAGTGCGGGGAGCGGTGCGGGTGCAGGGACAGGGTGGCCGCTCGTCGCCCGCTCACTCAATTTGGCCCCGTGTATGAATGAGTTATGGTGTGAGTTGCGCGCGCGCGTCCCGCGTCTCGCACTCGCGCCCAGAGAGGTCTTGGGAGAAGGATCTTTTAGTCAGTAGTGAATAGGTTATAAACAAGCATGCTTCTATCGTTGACCACATCAACGGTTACCATTAGGTGAGATAGCGGTCAAACGTAATTCTCATCAATAATAAAAATAATCTACTTCTATTTTTTCAGCCTGGTCCCCGCTGGCTGGTGATCTTCACGACGACCCGGCTGCTGTTCATCCCGTTCTTCCTGCTGTGCAACTACATGCCGCTGGAGCGCACCATCCCGGTGCTCGTGACCAACGACTACGTGTTCTGGATCGCGTCCGCGCTGCTCGGCTGGTCCTCGGGACATGGCAGCTCTCTTGCCATGATGTATATCGGAGGGTGAGTACTGTTTCTTAAGAAGATGTCAGCAACCGCAGGGGCCCAGCTAGGTCGAAGCCTACTGAGGCCATGGGTGATGCGAAAGAGAATCCCGGGGCCCTGGAAAGAAGGAACAAAAGTGGGTTTTTAGTCAGTAAAAGTCTGATACACCCTCTCGTTCAGCCATGAATCTGTCATTGAATGAATTTCCCACCTAAAATAAAGGGTGAGTATTCTTTGGTTGCGCCTGTCCTTTGGCGAAATTTAGGGGAAGGCCTATGTCCCACATTAGACGTCTATTGGCTGAAATGATGATGATGAGGAAGAAATTTTATGTTCCTATCATGTCTCGCTCATTCGTCTATTCCCACTACGCAACAGAGGATACATTGAAAATATGTTTCTTACTTTTTTAAGTGGGTACAGTAATGCTTTATTTGTACAAAACATACTATTGTTTTTGAATATGTTAGTATGCACACAAGTTCTGCTACATTCTGTCACTGAGAAGGATCATAAACATTTGGGGAACTATAAATTAAATACTGAAAAAAATGTCGTAATTTTGACACTCGTACAAATATTAGGTCGCTCAAATATTATGAAGCTTCTCATTTTGTATTTTAAGTAACTCAAAGTTTGAAAGTCGCTGTTCTGTTGATTTCTCATCACTCGCAGTTAGTTGCTCACTAATTATCTATATATATAAAAGAAAGTTAGTTACACCACTTATTTTTTTTTTTGAGTAGGGTAGGGTATAGTAGGCTGAAGTAGGGAAGAGCGGGAGCGAAGCCGCGGGCAAAAGCTAGTTGTATCTATAACCCAAAATAATTGTTTTTGTCTCTTAAAATTTTTAATTTACAGTCACTCGTTTAAATACCACCCCTTTTATAATTTGTACAATTATCGGGTTGTGCAGGTCAACTAGTCAGTGGTTCCTCCTGGTTAGATTGGAGGCCGATCCTAACGGCCCGTTCACTGCCTTAGCTTAGCTGTCGCTAAACGTGGGATGGCGAGCGGTAAGATCGAAAGTATAAAAATGTTAGAAGCTCGCCACGAGATGCCGCTCATAGCGCCCCGCGCCCGCTTACTAATGCCGCCCTGCTCGCCGTAGCGCTCGCCGTCAATAATAATAATAATAAACACAACCTTGTAGCCAGGATTATCCATCAGCAACTTGCTCTGAAGTACTCTCTTGTGGAATCGGAGGTGCCATACTACAGGTATGTGCCCGACTCAGTTCTCGATAATGGCGATATCACGTTGTACTGGGATCGGTCCATCATCACTGACAGGACTATTGTGGCCAATAAGCCTGATATAGAGGTGGTGGACCGAAGCGAGAGGCGTGCAATGATTGTTGACATATCCGTTCTGCATGACGAGAACCTCGCAAAAGCCGAGAAAGATAAACAAATCAAGTATATTGACTTGGCTCGCGAGATTGACGACATGTGGGTAGTGGATTCAGCTATTATTGTACCGATAGTCGTTTCAGCCAATGGCTTAATAGCCAAGAGCCTCGACCAACACCTCAGGAGGCTCTCGTTAGGCGACTGGATCAAGGGCTTGATTCAGAAAGCGGTACTTCTGGACACGGCTCGTATAGTCAGGAGGTTCCTTTCTCTGGAGCCCTGACCGCCGGTAGCTTGGACCCTATTCCCGATACCGGTGGGATACTATTTTTTTATATTTTTAAATGTTTTTTTTAATTTTTTTTCTAAGGAATATTTAAAAATGTAATAAATATGTTAAAATGGATAATAAAGGAAATAATAATAATTTATTTCCACCATAAGCCTTACAATTCAAAACTTGTAGACATTAGTTACATAAAAGCTTACAATAACTGAGGTCATTTTTTAACGCCCTGACTCCCAAACTAGGTGCTAAGACCGAAGTCGTGACCAGACCATTACGGTTTTTATAAAAAAATGCCATATTATGCCTTTTTCTTGAAAATACAAAATAAGAAGTTGCCCTAAGCAGAGCATTGGTGACGCAGTGGTTGTAGACTCGATCAATAAGTTGAAGATCATAGGTGTGAACCCAGACAGACACTTCGCTTTGTTTAGATTATTTGATCACCACTGCTCTTAAAATGGTGAAGGAAACATATCAGGAGTCCTAGAAACAAAAATACGAAGACATCTATCAATTGGCATTGGGTCTGTGTGGTGGTTTACGACCCAATTTCCCTCTTAGATAGATTATCATCATCATCATTTGAGTCGAAAGACGTCCATTGTTAAGACATAGGCCTCTCCCGAGACTGAAATGATGATGACTGTTGGACCTCCCCGAGTAGTGTCGCCATAATGACCGGTCCTGTGTGTCTCGCATCTGTCGGATTCCTGCGACCCTCGACAGGTCAGCGGTCCGGTCCACCTTGTGGGATTGATATGCTAGTAATAAATATCTTGTAATGGTATTTTGCCTAAACAGATGTTAAAAACACAAAAGTTAAATATTGTTTTCTGCATTCCAGCACGGTGGCGCCCGAGAACGCGAGTACTGCCGGCATGATCGGCGGCGCCGTGCTGGTGACGGGGCTGGTGGCCGGCATCACGTTCACGCGCGTGTGCCCCGTCATCGTGACGGCGGCGGCGTGGCGGAGCGCCTAGCGCTCGCTGCACGTCGTCTCCACGGCCTGGGACGTCTTCACACGACGACTGGGACAATGAAACGCTAAACTGATGTGTTTACGATGGGGAGAATTGAACTCACTTGTGTAGGAAACCGTGAAGTTTAGGCGCCGCCAAACGAGCGAATGAATCGCCTCGATTTAATGTTCCTCTCGTTGACTGAAAGTAGTGGCAGCACGATGACATCGTCACGAAACACTCGCTCGTAGAAACGGCGTCATTGCATCTACAGAACGGACCGGATCGCAGCATAAAATTCCGCCATTTTTAAACGCCTCGTTCACTCCATGAATGCCTAGATTAAGTGTAAGTTAAACACGAGATCGTCAAAGTGTGCGACATTCAAAGTGGTCAAGTGTGAGTTAGAATAAGGAGCCTGGATTACAGTGATTTAAGGATTGTGACATTCGAAAACATGTGTTCTATAGCTATATATGTTATATTATATGTTATATAATCATTTTTATGTTGTGTAGTTGGTTGTTGATACGATTATTAAGGAGATATTAGATACAGTTTGCCAAAAACTAATAGTTTTATCAGTTAACAGTCTTGTGCCTTTCATGTATTTATTTGCTTGCCTTTAAACGGCATTGCTAGACATCTATTCTTAAGGTTAAAATGCATTTACTAGTATTTTGAACTCGGTTTATGCGAAGATAGCAATATAAGTTGAAACCAAATATTTAATTTTGTCTCGAACATGAATGTCTTAGTGCAGTTGATTTTAAATTTTCAGATATTACGAATTACAGTTTATGTTGTTTTGGTGCTTGTTGAAAGTAATATTAATCGTTTGATCTTAATGTAAGGCCGCGTTACTACTTGCAAGCAAGTAAAATTGCATCGCGTAAGTGTATAAAAATAAATAAATTACATCGCGGGTTACAAACGGATATAATACAACTTGCTTGCAGACGTAACCCGCCTTTACAGTTGACTATCCACAGATATTATTGACGTTGATACGAGCTAATATGGTACTAGATTAATATCTTATAGAGTAAGACTGTTGGTAACCTATCCTTGAGGCTAATTTAATTTAAAATCAGAAACCAAACACGCCTTCAAATGACAACTCTGAGCAAATGATTGCCAGAATGAGCACATTAAAAACCTGAATATAACTAATATAATTGCTAAAATATAAATATGCTATATAAAATTATATATGTAAAGTTAAAGTTTGTAAGTGCATAAAATATATTTAATAGGTAGTACAATGACGTTGAGATGTATGAGGTTATTATGTTTGTTATTGTATTGGTTTAGTTAAAATATGTATTTTTTTGACCTTAAAGTGTGTCCATAAATGACGACTTGCCCTTTACATAAGAACTAAGGGTTAGTTCACACTGAGATGCGAAGCGACTTAACTCTACGCGTACTTTGAAACAGCTAGAACAGCGGCGCGCTGTGTCTCGGTGTGTGCTGACCCTAATAGGTAAACTAAGCCCTTCTGTCCATAGACGCGTAGCTTCTTAATGCGTATTCGATATTGTACGTCTGTTCGCAGATTACATACAAAACTATGAAACTATCAACAAAGCTGCAACGACATGACATTGCCACTTCGTAGATAGAGTTTAATAGTTTAATATGTAAGCTTCACGCAGGCGTACACCAAGCGAATACTAACGAATATTCGCCTATGAAGCTACGCGTCCGTGGACAGTAGCCTTAAACTTTACTCCTTCATTACTAGTGTTGGGATTTTATCCGATTAAATACTCAAAATGAATAAATACTCAATAAATACTCGTTTTTAATCGAGTATTTATTGAGTATTTATTCATTTTGAGTATTTAATCGGATAAAATCCCAACACTATTCATTACCCTTCCAGAGTCAAGTCTAATCAAGTTATTTGTCTTCTTAATTTACGTGACTAAAATACTAATCCAAAGTTCTTGTAAAATTGACTAAGTTGTGATTTGTACCATTTTTGTCGTAGCACAAAATTTATAAAGAAGACTCCGTAAACGACTTTTGTATTATAATGAAATAGTTGGTTGTTGTTCCTTGTGCCTGTTAATTATTATAAAAGATGATCAAACGACATTTTATACTTTGTTTTTCATACGTGTGTGTAAAGTTATTTTCTGTTAATATTACCCATTTCCTAATATTTCTGCAAAACTGACAATCCATATTTATTATAGGTAAATTCTAACAATTAATTACTATGTATGTTTTACAGACTGAAACACTAACAATCATTTGTTTATTAAATAATTATAAGACTCTTAGCTTATCGTGTTTCTTGTGGATAATGTTTGTGAGGCGTTTAATAAGTCATCTTATTTGTAGGAGTTGTACTGACTAGGCAACCGTAAAGTCTCGACTCTTGATATTATTTTTAACTTTTTGTGTTCATTATTGCATGCCAAATAATTCATTGTCTGAAGTAGAACAAAACGACTGTAGTCAACCTTTGTGGTCGTCGATCGTCGCTCGATTTGTCTGTGCACATTCGTCTGTGCACATTTGTCTGTGCAGATTCGTTGTTCAGATTCGTTTGTATAGATTCGTCTGTGCAGATTCGTCTACAGATTAGTCTGTAGATTCGTCTGTTCAGATTCGTTTGTACAGATTCGTCTATGCAGATTCGTCTCTACAGATTCGTCTGTGCAGATTTGTCTGTGCAGATTTGTCTGTACAGATTCGTCTGTGCAGATTCATCCGTGCAAATTCGGAGCGGCCACAAATGTTGTCGAGAGCTATACCTGGTTTTATGTTTTCTATCCCTAGCGTAACAGTTTTGGCTGTTGGTCCTATTTATTTGAAAGTAAAATGTTATTTTTTAAATTTTACGTTTTTTATTTTATTTTCACCTTATCCCTTTTTACATAATAAAACTAAAATAATATACATATTCAAAATAATATCTTTAAGTAGAAGTAGTATGATTTTGGAGTGCGGAGGATTTACTGAGTAATCTCTTAGTAAACTGTGTATCAAATACGAACAGCTACTAAAATATAGTAATAATGTATTGCGCATAGATTTATCTATTGTATAGCAAAAAAAAAATAATATGTAGAAATATGTTATAAACTCAAGCTTCCAAGTAGCAATAAATTTTGTGCCAATATTACCCGATTTCCATAACTTTCGTCTTTGATACACAGTTTGCCCACAGCTAAATAATAAGTACAAATAATGTTTTAACCGAGGAAGAAGTCATTTTAGGTTCAGATACGGCTCTTCATATACAAGGTGACGCAAGTCTTAGATACTCGGAATCACTCTGATATATTATCTCCACCACAGTCCTGCCTGTTTACACATTAGGAGCATTTTGAGGAAATAATTTGACTAAGTTCAAAAAGGTTAGCCGAACTGAGATGGTTATTTTTATATATATAATTCTTCTATAGGTGTGTTTGTCACCCAACTCCTGAATAGCTAGAGCGTACAGCTATGAAGTGGAATTCCTTGCTGGAGTCTGTGTTTCCTGATAGCAACAACCTAGTGGTATTTAGAGTGAATAAGTTACTTCTAGGCAAGCATGCTCTATCGTCAATCACACGCAGTCGGTTACCGTCAGGTGAGATAATGGTCAAAAGTGAGCCTATTCATAGTAAAAATAAGTGGAATGTTTTATTTTAGTAAACACAATTTCCTTGACATAATGCTCCCAATATACTAAAAAAAAACCGGCCAAGAGCGTGTCGGGCCCCGGCCACGCTCAGTGTAGGGTTCCGTAGTTTCCCGTCCGTCACAATAAGTGTACCCACTTATGAGTTTAAAAAAATGCTTGCATGTACGATTATACTACAAACTTAGTCCAGAAATTATTTTGTAGAACCCTTTTGTCTTTTTTGTACAAAAACTGTTCTTTCCATCAAGTTCAAAATAATTTTCCTAGAAAGTCCTTATAAAGTTCTACTTTTCAGATTTTTTTCATATTTTCTAAACTTATGGTTCAAAAGTTAGAGGGGGGGGGACACACACATTGTTTTTTACTTTTGGAGCGATTATTTCCGAAATTATTGACATTATCAAAAAATGATATTAGTAAACCCCTATTCATTTTTAAATAGCTATCCAACAATATATCACACGTAAGGGTTGGAATTAAAAAAAAAATCACTTCCCACTTTACATATAGGGGGGCTACCCTAATAAAACATTTATTTCCAATTTTTATTTTACCACTTTGTCGGCGTGATTGATATACATATTGGTACCAAATTTCAGCTTTCTAGTGCTACGGGTCACAGAGATTAAGCGAGGACGGACAGACAGACAGACAGACGGACAGACAGACATGGCGAAACTATAAGGGTTCCTAGTTGACTACGGAACCCTAAAAAACTGAACATATTGTGCCATCTGGCGGTAGTATGGCCACGCTCGGGTCTATAGCTTTCACCGTGAATGCTCCAGAGTAGTCCGTAAGACTCAAATTTCCTTAACTTTATATTATAGTCCCTTGAACATCTGGGCGGATTTTCATCAAGTTTCATCTTGATGAAACTGGGCATCAAAAATGTCTTATTCTGCAAACATCAGCTTGCAGAATAAGACATTAAATCAATACCAATAAAGTTCATTTTTGCATGACTCTTCCGAGTATTGGACAATATTGTGTAACCTTTTGTATGAAGGAGCAAATCTTAGATTGGTGTTGTAAAACCCTGGTGCCTTATACATCTTCCATTGGTTTCAAACACCGCGTAGAATAAGTGGAGACTATTATTTTGCCTACAGAAGCATGAATGTTTATTTGTACAATAAGAAATTGTATTGTTAGTGACCTAAAGTCCATTTTACCACAACCTAAGAATGTAACATGCAACATATTACGGGTAATAATGTAATAAATCATTAATACGCTTTGATACTGCTTGTACAACTGGCCGAAAAATCTTGACCACTCTGAACTTCGAACAATTGGCTGCGCAGTACTTAATTCTTTTTAAGAATCATAATAGCAAATACGTATTGCGTATTTTTTATGCCTATGCGCATGGTTCGAAACGCGAACTTCCGAGTGGTCAATATATTTTGAACGTACTGGAACTGTTAAATATCAGTAGGTATTTTTGCGTAAGTAGCCTGCAGTTAACAGAAGGTACTTTACTTTTTTAAAGTTCCAAATATCAAAGAAGCTGTATTTATTCGGCCGTTCCTAGGTTCCTACCTACTAATATTTGTACAGTATTATTATTGTAAGGTACCTATTGTTTCAAAATATTCTGATGACAATAAAGGGGATTATTGGAAATTGCCATACATATAATATTAGGAAGAAGTAACCAGAGAAATATTTAATAGTACTAAAATATATGAAAGTATAATATTATTATTACTTGTTAGGGCTGATTTCATCACTTCTGTATGTGTCTATAGGTACCTACTCTGTTCGCGATAGCATTAGAAATTATACATACACGTGACTTTTAAGAAATAGACAGTTACCTATAAAAAATACATAAGCAGCTGTTTTTTATTCGTTGTTTCAGGGTTAGTCCAGTTTCAATAAAATTGGTCCACATTTGTTAGTATTTTCAATCTCAGTTTGTCAATAAATTAAAAGTCACTTGTATAGGCAATGGCAAATAATGTTTTGGTACTTAAATAAAAAAACAGAAGAGATACGTACTGAAATGTGTAATGCTTTTATAAAAATATGACAGAAGTGGTGAATTAGGTACCTACTTTTAAATTGGTAAATTTTGCACATGTAATACTTCCACTATAACTTTACCTCATCTTCAAGAACTATAATATCACTAATCTATGTCTACTAAGTCATTCAAGTATTACGTAAGTAGAATTTTAGTCATCCCCCCATCCCCTTCCCCCTTATTCCCCAAATCAGGAGAAGGGAATTAAAAAAAGACTCCTTTCATCCCCTATCTCATCTGAATAAGCAAAACTGACCCCACAACTCTATTTTATGATTACGCTATACTTGAATGGCCCTCTATTGCCTACCCAAGATCGCTTATTTCTTCTTATTCTATTTCTAAAACTATTTTATACATAAAATATATATAAATAACAGAATACATAACTATATTATATAGTAGCCAGAAATATGCTCGAAATTAGTGTTGTACCTACCTAATGTGTACTTTATTGCATAAAGAGCCAGCTAAGTTGATCACGGTCGGGAAATTCTTCTGTCGTGTGTCTATGGAAAGTGAATAAGAGAATTCCTGATGGATCAGGCAATCACCCGATAGTACTTGATCAATCAGGGCAAGATAATTCGTCGCTTTTTAGGAAGAACATCGCAAGCGATTACTTACGTTTTTTAAAGGATAGGATTCTGTTCCCTTATTAAAAAGTATTAATGAAAATACTTTTCAAAAAAAAAAATGGTATTTTATTTATCCAACTACTGATTTATTAGAATACTTTCTATTAATATGATATTATAATTACTTTTTATGTAAAAAAATGTACTTTACAATTCTTTTTGCAAAAAAGCGCGAACAGTCACTTACGATGTTCTTCCTGAAAAGGCTTGGTATGTTGAAATTGGAGTAGAACTAATGACGTACAAATGTACAATCGATCAAACGCACAATATTTGACGTTTTAAATTTTTTCACTTCCACATATTCACTATGTATAATATAATGTACGTATGTATAAACCATTTATACGTACCATGTATAAATTCGGTTTACTTGTTATTTTGCATGATTGACCCCGAAATCGTCTCTGTGTTTCTGTGTTCTGCAAAATATGAAGTAAAACTGTCTTATGTGTAAATAATACTCGCGTAAATATATATCTATATATACCTAAATACTATACAGGGTCAAATTAACATAGTTAGCAGAACTTCGTAGATTTTATGGCGGAATGACCCCTGGAATCAGCTTTAGAATCTTGATAATAAGGGCTAATTTTAAATGATATCTTCAACGCCCAACACAAACTCTTGGACAAAGAACGATGAAATGCACAGAGGTGTATTTTATGATGTACCTATACAAAGATAAGAACGGATTTTCCAAAATCACCTTCTAACGGGAAAACACGTGGTCGAAGCCGTTGGCAGCAATTAATAAAATGGAGTATTTTTTACAATATAGGCCTTGGTATTAGCACAGGAGTAGTGCCCTGAAATAGCGCGACAGGTTCGCAATGGGCCACGAAGGAGATGGATAGACTATTGGATAGGTTAATACGTCTCATCAGAAGACTTAAAGTCATTCAAAGGGCAATGGAAAGCGCGTGATCGAATCAAGAATGAGGATATCCGCAGAAGTACCAAGGTTACCGACATAGCACGCAGATCGCCAAACTTAAGTGGCAATGGGCAGGGTACATTGCTCGCAGAACAGATGGCCGTTGGGGCCGAAAGGTTCTGGAATGGTGATCACGTACCGGAAGACGTAGCGTTGGAAGGCCTCCTATAAGGTGGACCGATGACCTGGTGATGGTTGCGGGAATCCGATGGATGCGAGACGCACGGGAACGCTCATTATGGCGACACTTGGGGGAGGCCTATGTCCAACAGTGGACATCTTTCGGCTGAAATGATGAATACGTCCATGGCTAAAAAACAAGCAGACTCGCGAAAGATAGAAGAAGGGTTATGTCATCATATTTAAGGCTACGCTTCAAAATGGAATGACCAGGACCTAGACCTTAACGTTTAAAAGTAAGATTGTTTTAATCTTGTTTCAGTGTGGGTAAGAGACACAGCTATACAGGTTGTCTAGCGCCATCTTTTACCCACACAGAAACAAGATTAAAACAATCTTACTTTGAACTTCATGGTAACCCCGTAGGTTAGGACAAGTTTTCATTGAAAATTATCTCGTTTATTAGATTATTAAAGTTTAAGTTTATATTGTGATTTTATTTAGAGACTATGGGCCTCTTACCAGCAAGAGAACTTTAGGTTGTGGATTACATGTTCTAATCGAGGCCCCTGTAGCCCAGGGGCCCTGTACCATTGGTATGGCTGATACGGCAGTAGCTACACCCCGGTCCATACATACCACCACACTAATGAGAATCATGACTTCGGAGTTCTGCTAACCAACTTAATCAGACCCTGTAAACCTATTGTAATCTTCGCTCCTATGGATGTTCACTATAGAAAGAGTACCTTATGAAGCACTCCTTATTCGAGGCTGTGAAATAATAGCTTTAACCTTCCCATTGTAGATATTTTTCACAAGCACTAGAGTTCTGTTCAGATGAAAAAATATTTGTGTGCTTTTTTTTTTGTTTTATCTTTCATTCGTGGTACAGCCAACAAAAGAGATTGGTACCTACTTGTCTAACCTACACCAACGTTGCCTTAGAATGTGATGGTTGGTCATTTTTTATTTTATTATATTTTTCGAAAGAAACTACGGTATGCACGTCCTAATATCACACAAAAAAGTTTAGTAACATGTAACACCAGTGAAGGTTCATGATGAACCTCGTTAGAATTCACGACTGTCTTTACGAAATGCTCACATGTACCTACATAGCATTTGATTTTTTTACGAAAAATACTTGAAATATTATAAATATATAACTTAAGTTCGTCTCAAAACTTATTCGATTTGTAACTTACGTATATAATATATGTGTATAGATATTTTTTTTACACACAAAAAAAAATCGTGTATCTAAATAGTTAGAAACACGATTTTATATGTGTAAAAAAAACTACAAGGCGTAGTTATTTCTTCTTCTTTAATATAAATTTTACTCTACGACGACGCCATAAATATAGTTTCGTACGTTACAAAATGATTACAATTTACAGTTATTTCAAAATGGGTGTGTTCCAAACTGTTTTGTTGACTGTACACTTATAGAACTAATTTAAGTAGAGCAAGAAGGATGTGTATAAATAATGCCTTCAAAACCAGAATTGTATATATCTTCATCTGAACAGTTGATTTTCCCGTCTTCATCATTCACCTGTTTTATGAGTACAAAACATTTTGTTTAATTTATTCGACTAGATAGTAATTTTTACCCTCCATGTAAGGTAAAGTTTTTATTTACGTAGAGGTAAATTGAATTAGAAAGCGAAATTCCAGAAAAACCGAAAAGCGGACGATTTTTTATTCATTACGGGCAAAGCTTTTTTTTTGTTTTGTCGTCAATAGATTTCAATAACACAACTTTTGCGGAATTTCACTAACTAATTAAATTGTACCCTGCAAATTAATGTAGCGTCCTTGTATATATGTATGTAGTGCATTTGTACTGTGTTTATATACGCACTGTGGTATATGCACCACCATTTCTTCAACTTTCGTATATAAGCCGATGCTAGCAGAGGTAACAAAATTTTCCAAAGTTAAAGTGTAGTAAATATCTATTGGGTTTTTCAGAAATTGCCAGTATTTCATATTTAAAGATATCTTTTATCTATGAAATAAATAAATTGTCATCTGAAAATATGTCAGAAAAATGGCGCCAAAGCGTCAAAATTATAATGTAATGAAACCAAAATGGTAGACTTGAACTTAGCTAATCGAGATAATATACGGTAGAATTTTATTTCAAGGTTTAAAAATAAAGTGTTTCCATGCTCTTTTCACAGGCTGTCCATTAATTACATGAAAACATATTATTTATTACACTTTAACATGTCTATCACCACTAGATAAATCCTTTTCTATTTAAAATAAATAAATTGTTATACCTACATAATACAACAAAAATAAAAAAACCTATTAAGAATAAAAATACCAACTAATTTCAAACTTTAAACTTTTATAAATCAATTTCATATTTAGATTTCCTTAAGAAAAACATGAATTTATCGTGACTAGTGACGGAAACCATACCTTTGTGACAATAATGACGAACTTATAACACAATTGTAACCATGCCTACCTATTTTTCCACTTTTCCACACATTTGTGTACTGAAATTATATGAAACACTTTTCCCCATTCTTCACCTGATATTGTGCTAATCGAAGTTAAAATGAATAAAGTAAAAAAACATGATTATTGAATTTCAGTCTTTTATTTATAGACTTTCTCTATTTATTAAATACTTTAACGTTTCAGATACTTTGGGGGACAAAATTTCCCCCAACTTGACGCGCAACGCTGTTTGTCCGACACCCTGTTCTGCTTCAATATGAATGCGTTGTAAAATGTTGTTGTGAAAGATTGAGCGTTGCTCGTCATGTTGGGGGACAATTTGTCCCCTAATGTATCTGAGGCGATTGCTCCAGGGTACCCAGCGAAATTTTATTTTTAAATATTTTTGCAACTTAGTATCGGATACTATAGTAACAAAAATTATACAGAGTTATAATGATGGATTTGATTAATAGAATTGTGTAAATACGAGTACCTACCTACATAAATGTCATTATCATAATAGTAGTTTATGTGACTATATAATATGTGACGATGATAAAGCAGTGTCTTTAAGTCGTGGGCGGCATGTTGAATTCCGAACGAAACGAAGGTTGCTGAATTTAATCCCGAATGATAGTGAGGGATTTATATAATTAACTCCCGAGCATTGCGAGGGGGTTAATAAAGAAACCTGAGTGAAGTGAGGAATTCAAGCCGCCCAAGACAAAGACAGCTTTATCCCCGTGTTGCATACTCTACTTTTTACACCATCTGTGAGATAATTAAAAGACAATTTGGTCGACCAAATCATATATTAGAGAAATATAAGTATTATATTTACAAGTTCGTCAAACAAACAAAATTCACTACTCCAAGATTCTATAGTTTCAATTTTCTATAATGCTCCCGTCAGTAAGCAGGTTTTATTCTATTTTCTTTTTTTGTTAGTGGCCAGTTTGAATTTCGAGTCAACTCTCGCTAACGCTCAGGGTTCTAATTATTGAATCACTCGCTGCGCTCATAATCCTCGAAATCCTTCGCTTGCTCGGTCATCAACTTTACACTCTTGTGTAACAAATAACTATTTTATTATCATTCTATCCGATACTGAGTTGTAGATTGCAAAAAACTATAAAAAATTTGGAAATCGTGAGATTCAGTTCGTGAAGCTGAACTGAGTTTTTTTAAGCGTTATAGGTATTTAAATTATTATATTATTAATTATTGACGCACACGCTGATTTGGGCGCGTCGGTCTCCATACATTTTATATGGAAACTAGACTTGTAGAGCTACACTTGATCCACGCCACGCGACGTCGTTCTACGTACAAATCAGGCATGTTACACGTGTGCGTCGGTCTAATGTAGTTCTAGCTTTTTTTTTCTGTTATAAACTAGTACTTGACTGCGATCCCGCCTGATGGTAAGCAGTGATGCAATCGTTGATGGTGAGGCGCACTAGTTTATTAAGAGCCTATTCACTCTAGCCTTGAAGACACCTAAATTATAATCAGACGGGAAGACCGCAGCAGGCAAACTGTTCCAGTCCTTCGATGTACGCGGTATAAATGACGAGGTGAAACGCTTAGTCTGGACCGTAGATGTTTCAACAACGTAAGGGTGGATACTCGCCGTGCGTTACTTCACTCTTTCAAAAATTCCCTCGGCCCTAGTGCGTCAGTACCTGGATGTTTAATGTTTGTAAAGACAGATAGATAATGTTTTACATAAGCGAAAGTTTTAGCCGCTAGGTAAGGATCGAGGCATTGACTCACGGTGGATCCGATCGTCCTGTTGTACTGTAGTGTACTTATAACTACTATCAGGTTCGTAGTACACACTATTGTTGTATTCAATTGAAAAGTTTAAAGTGAAAAGTTGATGAGTTGTCCGGAGTTGACCATCCGGTGTCCGTCTTCCAGTGCCGGATTAAGCCAACGTTGGGTTTATAACAAATGTTACCAATGGGCCCTAATTTTCAACATATTATTATGATAACGAGTAACGAGATTCCTATAATTAATTTTACAAACAGGCCCCCGGGATCCATTATTGGCGATGGGTTTTCATCAAGACCAAGTAAGCGATTACCTATGCGCTTGCTTTATCTTGAAGGAAAATCCAGAAGTTAGCACAGCATACAAACGGGGCCCCGTTTAATAGAATGTGCTACTCTTACTACATGGCTAATCTGGCACTGCTCTCTTCATCTTTTAACTTCAAAATCAACTGTCGAAATTGCGTGTCACATTGTCGCGGCTGTCTGCGGAACTACCGCGTCCAACGCACATTATTACTTACAATATTCCCTAACCAACGCTCAAAAATTTACCAAAATGTTGCAAGATAACCCAAAAATTACTAGATATTTACATGATTCTAGTCCGCTCTTTGTGAAATTTATCGTTAGTATTTTTCTAATTAAAAATACAAAACTTTATTTTAAACTGTATATTTATAAAAAAAATCTTAGTCGACATTTTAACTAAAAAGTAATTAACCGAATGTTTTCATTGAAAAACACAATATAAATAACACTAGAACGAGGCTGTGAATGTGATGACAGCATCTTCAGATAATTGCGATTTTTTTAAATTCATACGTGGGACCACAGATGATAAGCAGGTAATTACACCCAAATGTCCACATTCATTGGTAGTTAGCTAGTTACTAGTTGTCTCAGAGCCATAGGGTATAGACTCTTTAAAACACATACATACCTATTTAGCCAAGTATGTCAACTGTCCGTAATAAAATTGACCTGGCCATCATAAGCATGTCAGGAAAAGCAGGACAGTAATATTGTATTGTTTATTATAATGGCTATTGGTGAAAGTTCATAGGAATGCGTTGCACATTCATAAAGAGAGGTTTATATGGGGCTAACGCTAATAAAGCCCTAGGGAATTTTTATGGGCCAATAAGAATTTTCACCAGCCTTTTTTGAAAATATAGCTCGAATATTTGGATTACCTTTTAAAAAGTTTAATGTTTCAGTTACAAGTTTTGTTCGTAGGAAAGTAAGGGGGTTCAAATTCAAAATAATTAACCATAACTCAAACGACAGTTTCTTTATTGTTTCTCAATAAATAATAATAAATTAAAATCGTCAATAAATAACTCATCTAGACCCTAGCCGTTTCCATGGTGCGTGCGTCAAAACACTATGTACAATGCGTTTCCCGTGCGTACGAGTATTTACATGAGGTAGTATTCGTTTAGTTGGAGCCTGAAGATGACGAGGATGAAGCAGACACTGATGACACGCTGGAGTAGCTCGGAGACTGGTTCGAGGCTGCTGAAGGGTTCGAGTCACCAGGGTAGTATGAACTGTAAGCGAGCTGCGATGGATCCCAAACTCTGGCGTAAGGACCGCTGCTAGCTGGCTCCCAAGCATTGTTGTACGAGTCCTGAGGAGCGGAAGGTCCAGGGGTTGAGGGAGGTCCGTACTGATTGGCCGGGGGACCGTATTGGGATGCGGGAGCGGAGGCTTCTGTAGGCGGCATCATCATCATGGGCATGGCTGGCAACAAAAAGAGAAAAATTACATTATGAAAAGTTAATTTTGGAACTAAAGCAGATTATGTCATTCGATATCTAACCTCCTTTCTTCATGATCAGGTTGTAGATCAGGAATCCGAGGACGAGAGTGATGGCCAGTTTGCTGAGGATCAGCGCCTTAATGGACTTGATGCCGATGATAGCCACGAGGATGGGCATCAGAGCCTTCATCTTCAACTTCAGCAGCAGCAGGACGGGGAGCAGGAGCTTCTTCTTCAAGATGCCTCGGGCTGGAAGAAAAATTGTATATAGTTTGATGCGTAATTTTTGTGTACCCTAATTTGTCTTGGTTGATTTCGTTACCTTCGCCGTTTTCACTGTCAGTTTCCGGGAATTCAACATCCAAACCCCTGTCAGCTCTGTAGGAGACCTCAGCACTCTCAAAGAGGAACTCAGGCAGCTGGAACCTGACTTCATGGTTGCTCAGGTAGCGGCCAACGCGGTCGAAGATCACTTTATCAATGTTCTTATCGTCGAAAGCCCTCGAAGATTCAGAGCTCACTCCAAGTTTGGTGTCCAGGAACGATAGAACTTTCACTTTGAGACATGACATCGGGGCTTCAGCTTCGAAACACTCACTGATCACACTCCGGAGTAACTCATCACTAGATCCTAACCGCGCCGTCTGAATCTCATTGTCCTTGATGCTGTAACCACGCACGATGGCGACGGAAGCCAGGAGTAAACACAAACACTTCATTTTGTTTTTTTTTCACTTTGTCATTAGATTTGATTAATTAGACGTTCGGCCCGGCCGGTTAATGGAGCAACAATGATTTAATTTTTCAATGGGCTTGGTTTTTATACTGTGATCCTTTGGGCGGCAAGGCACGCGGTCTCTGCGCGTGCGCTGACTGTCAATCGCTTTCATACTTGGCAAACTATTTATTTTCATTTAAAGAAAGTCCTGGTGGTGAGAGTGATGTATTTTGGTGATGGTATAATATTGAAATATTAATAACTTTATTTTTAGGGAAATTCTTTTATATTCAGCAATCGCTTCAAATGTTCAGGGGGTAGTTTTTTACTTTGTGTAAGATCTGTAAGTGCCTATAATTTATAGATTTGTAATAACAAAAAAAAAATATTATGGTAATCTTAAATTAGGATGGTCCTGCATTTTCTGAGATATAGATACTAGTACCTAATAAGTTCTATTCATCAGTTTGTAACGATATAGATTGCTAGTATATTATATTCTTTGTACTTATGTTTAGTCTCCTTCAGGACTACCGTACTCTAGTCCGGTTAACAAAGTTTTTATTAAACTAACACTCCTCGCTGTTTATGTTTAATTTAACGCTTTTGTTGTAGTAAACAAACATGGTTTTTATTGTGCTCTATTACTAGCTGTTATGTGGATATAACCTTTCCAGTCACGTTCCTTTTACTACAGATTTTTTACGTAATGCCAGGGAATGCATGCGTGTTCTCTGCATACGGTCTGTTGCCGATGTCAATGATAAAATTGAAATTCATTATTTTCTTTTTTTGGGCTATATGATGATAGTAAATCCAGTAGGTCACAAGGCCCATGCAAAGTATATTCTATCAGCTACAACCAAGAAATAAATACTTATACAGATAAATGAAAAAAAAAAAAACTTTAGACGCTGGGTTGCTATAAGCTGTAGCTTCACTTCATTAGAAGACGTTGGATTTCCATGCCATGGAAGACTTTAGTCAAGCCTTTGAAATACGTACCTACTTTGAAGGCGATTGCAATAAATTCATCTGGCAGTGCTACTATATTATTTGGAACAATCATTGCGGCCCTGGACCGTAAAGGGCAACTGAAGGTTTATCGAGGTGGGTTTCAGTCAGGTAAATTCTGGTAAACAAATCCCTCTTGCTCCATCCAAAACGTGAGATTTTTGAGGGTGGGACGATTTCCCGCCCTCAAAAATTGGCGCTAAATTCAGAGTAGTCTCTTCTTGTTCCACAATATTGGCGCCCATTACAAAAAGATTTGTGCATATAATTTTTCTGAAACCCGGTGTAATCCTAAAAGGTTAAGTTTTAAAATAATTTACCGATGGCTACTGAACTGAACTATGGAAACTGTAATGAGCTTGGCAGTTTGAGAGTTTGTCACACTCACTCAAATGTCTCACTGATTATGGCGCGTTTATTGGATCATTCAGTTCCCTTAAAATCTTTCAGTTTTTAGTATTAGTCAGTTAGTTTGAAATAAATGCTTGCTTGGTTTGCAAGGTGAACCGATGACCTGGTGAAGGTTGCGGGAATCCGTTGGGTGCTGGACGCACAGGATCGTGCATTGTGGCGATACTTGGGGTAGATAGGCCTCCCCCAAGTCCAACAGTGGACGTCTATCGGCTGAAATAGTGCTTTAATTTGATTTGCGACAAGAGCTAAAATGGCGATTTGAGACGTACGTGGACCCTCAGAACGTTGGTCGGAAGTCACTGTATGATCCTGGAATAACATTATTACTGAAGCTGGCTGGTAATAAAGTTCAAGTGCAAAAAAAGAAAAGCCCATCTACGAGTAGCTCAGTTTACAAGTTTACTGTTTGTTCATAAAGAACCATGGGCAAAAATATATGAAAGACGAGATCACTTTGAATAGATTAGCTCTTCAATAAATACAAATCAACTCATTTTGGTGCAGAATCCATGGAGTTATTTTGCTTTAAATAGGTTTCTCTTACCATAAATAAACTATAATCCTACAAAGTAGACCGATTTTGATTTTTTGTATTGTTTGCGTATAATTCTAGATTGGATGAAATATTGTCATGATCTGATAGTGAACTTCGGAGATATGAAATGGAACTCGTTTTAGGATCATAGTAGAACTATCGTAAATAAGTAAAATTGCTTTGCTGACGCATGTACTCGATGAGTGATTAAAGCAAAGAAGGTGAGAGTACCTACATCGAAATGATCTGATGATGAAGTTGGAAGTTCAATCAATGATCCACTTAGGCAAAAGCTGCTATTGAACTGGTGTGATGATGGAGCCGGAAAGTGGAAGTTAAGCAGGAGATCTATCCCTAAAGGTATTTTGCTTATTGGAATTGTTATTGTAGCTATTAAGATGAAGAAAGATATGTTCGAGTATGTACGTAAATTACGTATGTTCCCGTCAACAGAAATGAAATAGGTTCAGGATGCCAGGAGCCAGGATCAGGTATCTACTGCTCGTGTCTAACAGGTACATACCAAAGTACAAACTACAAAGTTAAAGTGAAGTAAGTAAATGGGTAAGTGAGGTGAAGTTGTGTACATACCATTTCAATAATATGGGCTCTAGGGTTTGTTGGACAATATTTCAATGAAACCAATCTATCAAACCAAAACTAATCCATTATTGATTAAGAAATCGGTAACTAATTATCTGTTCTTACATAATCTATTTATTTATGTTTGATATAAAATATTGCTTGACTGCGATCCCACTTGATGGTAAGCAGTGATGCAATCGTTAATGGTGAGGCGCACTAGTTTTTTAAAAGCCTATTCACTCTAGCCTTGAAACCATCTAAATTATAATGGATGGGAAGACCGCAGCAGGCAAATTGTTCCAGTCCTTCGATGTACGCGGTAGGAACGACGAGGCAAAACGCTTAGTCCAGACCGCCACCATAAAAAAAAGACCGTAGAAGTGCCTATTTAGATGCATATATATTTTCCGCAGTGGAATTAAAGGTGAGAAAGAAGAGAAAATTCAAGGAATGGCAGCGTGTAGAGCCAGGAAACGCTGGTTTAAAAGCTGAAAAAAAGAGTGAAGATGACATTTTAAAGAAGAAAACGAAGAAAGCCGTGGCCATAGTAAAATCAAAAGCCCAGGACAAATTATATGACACACTGGACAGTCCTGCAGGCCAAAAAGAACTATAAAGGCTTACTAGAATAAGAGAGAGAAAGACGAGAGATGATTGCCAGGTAAGATGTATAAGAGATGAAACTGGAATGGTTATATCGGATGATGAGAAAATTAAAAAGAGGTGGAAGGACTATTTTGAAAGACTGATGAATGAGGAAAATAATTGGAGTAGTGTGTTAGGTTATGAAATGGTTGTTAGTAGTGGTTAGGAATGGTTAGTATGGATGAAGTTAGGATAGCAGTAAATGGAATGAAGAATGGTAAAGCCATTGGTCCAGATGGAATACCAGTTGAAGTGTGGAAGTTATTGCGAGTGGATGGATGGACGTGGTTAGCTTTATTCTTCAATAAGTTGTTGCAGGAAGAAGCCATACCTGATGAGTAGTGCAGCAGTTCTTTGGTGCCCATTTTTAAGAACAAAGGTGATGTGCTTGAGTGCAACAATTATAGAGGAATAAAGCTAATGTCACATACTATGAAAGCCTGGGAGAAAGTTATTGAAAGGCGACTGAGAGAAGAGAGTGAAATTTCAAAGAACCAATTCGGTTTTATGCCTGGTCGGGGTACAACGGATGCCATTTTTGCTATACGCCAGCTGTGCGAAAAATGCAGAGGTGATTGACTGACATTGACCTCGAAAAGGCATATGACCGGGTTCCTCGTGAGGTTCTGTGGTGGGCCCTCAAGCGATGTACAATCGATGCAGTACCCAAGTCTGGTCTTCAGTGCGCACTACTGGCAGCTTCAATGTGGCTGTCGGCTTACACCAAGGGTCGGCCCTCAGCCCTTACCTCTTCCTGATGATAATGGACGCTCTAACATCGGACATTCAGGAAGAGGCTCCCTGGTGTATGTTGTTTGCCGATGACATTGTGCTGGTTGCCGAGAGTGGCCTAGAGGTCCAGAACAGATTGGAGGTGTGGTGGCACAGATTGGAAAGTGTTGGCCTGAAATTGAGTAGAACCAAAACGAAGTACTTGTTCTGCGATTTCGGCGGTCTCTCCAATCCAGTGCCCTTAGCTCTCGCCGGAACGCCCATACCGATCTGTTCCGACTTTCGGTACCTCGGGTCGCTCGTCCAAGGGGATGGTGAGGTAGACCGGGACGTAACACATCGGATCAACGCAGGATGGATGAAATGGCGACTGGTCACGGGAACAACTTGTAACCCACGGATGCCCCTCAAGTTGAAGGGTAAAATCTACAAGTTCGTGGTAAGGCCTATCATACTGTATGGATCAGAATGTTGGGCTGTGAAAAAGACGGATGAAAAAAGATTGCATGTAGCAGAGATGAGAATGTTAAGATGTATGTGTGGTGTGACGACAATGGATAAAGTTAGAAATGAGTATATTAGGGGAAGTTTGAAAGTGGCGCCAGTGAAAGGTTGAAAGGAAATCGTTTGTCTTGGTATGGCCATGTAAAGAGGAGAGATGAAAAGCATGTTGCTAAAAGAGTTATGAATTTACATGTGGATGGATGGAGACGGAGAGGGAGGCCAAAGAAAAGATGGATGGATTGTGTGAGAAGTGATATGAAAGAAAAGGGAGTTAGTGATAGCGTGACGAGTAACAGGACAGAATGCAAGAAAAAAACGTGTTGCGCCGACCCCAAATAAAACGGGACAAGGGCAGGAAGAAGAAGAGGAATAAAAGGTGGTGTCGATAGTAACCAAACCACCCGGTACAAGCAGAATCCTCTACAATGGTATATTTGTCCCATGGTCTTTTGTTTTTTTTTATTGGATGTCTTCATTTCTGTTACTGTCGATGTCGAGTAAAAAGCTTCTAGTAAAAGCATTCACTGTGTTGATAGTATAATCTTTTTCTGGTGCAAAACTTGTTTGCTCGTTAGATATGATTACTTTGAAAATACTGTTTTTGTAAATCCTTCTTACCCTTGGGTCCCTACGATCCGGCCGGACGGCGAGTTACCCACGCCTACGGTTGCTAGAAATAGGGGTCGGGGTCTGTGTGGCTGGAGCGCGAAGGCCGTTGCCTCACGCGCGTGGCCGCCTCCTTCGCTAGCTTTACTGCTTCGCAGAGGAAGGCGACCGCCTGCCATTCCTCCTCGTTTTGGACCATGGCCTGTACCAAGGCCCGGCACGAGTAACTAGCATGTGTATTGCCGTCTAGGTTATTATAACATCACGCTACGATAAACAAGCAGATCAGTAACTAAAGACGCGGGTGAAACCACGGGAGCAGTTAGTGAATCTATATATGGATTGTAATGTGTTAGGCAATAAGCATCCGTTCCTCATTAGTTAATACTATCATGCTTCTTTAATTATTCCACTGATTTCTGTGGACATTGGTTTTACATCCACAATTATGCGGAAACAACACCAATAATACCAATGCAGTCTCCAAAAACAATCGAACACGTAAAACGGAATACATTCGTCGACACTTCATGAAGACGTACGTAACATAGAATCATGTTCGATGTCTTTAACCTTCTTGTTGTATTGTTGGACATACGGTCTGACCAGACGTGCCACATTTCAGTGCTAAAAATGTTGCTGGGATTTAACGTTGCAACTTTTTTTGAATTTGAAAATTTTCCTGATCCTCTGATCATTCAGTCTCGATATGGTCAGCGTTCACCATATATTGGAAAGTTGGGAATATACAACTGCCAATTACATTTACGATTGGCTGCTGCGCTGCGTGTCGGCTTCGACGTAAGTTACAAATATTTATGTGGCGATTAAAGGAAGAAGTGGCGAGTTGATCTATAAACGTACCACGAGGACTGGTTCGAGACGGTGGGAGAAAAGAACGTGTGGAATGATTTGGGGGAGGTCAAAAAATACTGGCTGATGTTCCAATTGACGGTAAATGGCATAATTAGTGGTCATCTTCTATTATGTAAAATAGAAATACCAGAGGTATTTTATTTAGATGCGTTGTCATTTCAAAAACTAAGGGAACATGTCTTGACTAGGTTTAATTTCACATGTAATAGTATGGTATTAACCTAATAAGGAAAGAACTTCACATCACTGCAAAATGTTCTGTGTCGAAGCAACTATTTTGTGGCCCGTCTGCACAGACCTGTAGTCAATCAGCTTGTTTGTCATGCAGTGTCAGACCATGCTCTCACCAGCAGCGTGTACATACCAATCAAGCGATGTGTCGCTTTTGTAATGTCATTCATTTGCTTTATGCAGCGTATTTCGTTAAAGCTGTCAGACTGAACGGCATGGTTAGCGCTATTTTGATTTGTGAATACTGTTGGAGGATTTATACGTGCGAAGCCAAAGTTATTTCTTTTTTTAAATCTATTTTCTGTTCCAATTTTTCAAGATTCTTAATTCACTTTAAAACTACTAAATCACATTGTTAAGTGTTACCAATTTCGATTTTGGGCACTATAGTAGTTTGTAATATCAGACAAAGAGTATCCACCCTTATGTTGTTGAAACCTTTACTGTCCGGACTTGGCCTCATCTTTTATATCGCGCACATCGAAGGACTGAAACAATTTGGTCTTCCTGTCCGATTTTAATTTGGGTGTGTTCAAGGCTAGAGTGAATAAGCTCTTAATAAACTAGTGCGCCTCACCATCAACGATTGCATCATTGCTTACCATCAAGTGGGATCGCAGTCAAATAGTTTATGTATCTACACTACATAATATTATAAAGAGGTAATTTTTTTTTTGTTTTTATGTTTTTTTTTTGTTTGTAGGAAGTAATCTCTGAAAGTACTGGTCCGATTGCTGAAATTATTTCACCGATAGAAGACTGCTTTATTCCTGTGTGACACAGGCTATATTTTATGTGCGTGGGTGAAGCCGCGGGCAAAAGCTAGTATCAATTTAAAAAAAAACAAAAAGAGGTAAAGTTTGTAATTTAGTTGGTAGGAAATAATGTACCAGACACCGTTAAATTTTAATCGTTTTAATCCCGTGGAGGGTCGATCCGGTATACCGGTACATGAAACACTATCGATTTGTATTTGTATCTTTAAGAAAACGTCAGCTGAGCGAGTTCAATGACCTGTAGTTAATAGACGGCGTTGCGTACAAAGTACCTACAGGTCATTGAACTCGCTCAGCTGACTTTTTCGTACATGCGTAAATTAATACGAGTTTTGAAAAAGAGGTACTTTATTTTTTAATTTTATCTTTACAAATCGATAATGTTTCATGTACCGGATCGACCCTCCACGGGATTAAAACGATTAAAATTTAGCGGTGTAGAACTGCTGAACCGATTTTGAATTCTTTCGCTAGTATCAAGCTACATTATTCTTGAGTGACAGGCTATATTTGATTATTATAATTAATGTTTTTTTAGTCCACAAATATTTCACGCTTGGCGAAGCGTTTACGGGTCAGCTAGTTATAAGTAGTATTGGCATTAAAATATATCCATGTCTTTGTGGGACGAATGTGAATGAGATCAGGTCACGTGAAGCTATTGAATACAAAATTGATATTATGGCTAAGTATCTAAGCATTCTATCAGTGAGCGTCGCTCAGTCATGTTTAAATGTAATAGAAAATTATCTCTAGGTTAAATAGGGAGTTTTTTTAGGAGCGAAACAACAAGGTATCCTATGATTTAATCTAGGATATAGTTAACTAGTGTGCGAAATATTATCTAAATTCATTTTGACGTTAGATCACGCTTGAGTAACAAACGTGCATACAAACAAACTTTCGCCTTTAAAACATTGGTTTGAATCCACAATTTTCAGTAATACCAATATATGTTTATATTTTTGAAAATGTAACGGTTGATACGTTAATCGAAACAGATTCGGTGTGATTATTTACTTAAAATATATCAGATAGTTCTATTAAAAATATTTTATAAGTTTCAAATCCAAAACTCTATTAACAAAAGCCAAGATCATGTTACAACAAGTTACGTAAAAAGCTCCTGCATAGTTTTATAACAAAAGTGAAACTGCTCTCATTTAGCAAAATGTCCGCGCACATCTCCATTATGCAATAAGGGTTGTTCATCGCGAATGCAACTCGTGCGCACATTACCATAGACTTGCTATGTCCGGATTGTGAAATGGCTGTTTCACTTCCGTTCTGATAATGTTCGGCTATAAATCTGTGGATTGGGCCCGTTTTATTGACGTGTTTATGAAGACTGTTGCTGTGTGCATTGTTTGATCTACTTAAGCTTATTTTAATTCTATCATCATAGTTTTTGCCCTTATTTTATTTTATTTGAGTTAGACGTATCATGACGCAGCGCTTCTTTTTCCATATCGTCATAATTTCAGAACCCATTCTACAGGAGAATATCAAACTTCTTTTCAACCATATCTTCTACTTTCCTCTACAATCTATCTGCGACATTAATGCTCAAAACTTTATCAATATGTCTAAGAATATTATTTTGTAAGTTTGCTTTTTGTAATGATTTCAACAAATTCACTCAAAAAGTTTACTTCCAATTTAATCATAATTTGATTATAATTAACAGTTATTTTTAGCGCTAATACTTCTTTAATTTGCAATAAGAAAGTAAGTAAACAATTTATGCCGTCCGTATTAGGTAACAGTCATCCACATAACACTGTCCACTTACAAACATTGCGCTCGTGACAAACATACAAACAGGTCCGAAACTCCATCATCTACTTCTACATACAAATAGACAAATTAACCTTTGCTGTCACACAAACTATATCCAAGCAATCCTAAACCTTGTCCCATTGCAATAATGAAAATATTAAATTGATTGGAAGAACTTTGACTTGACAAGAGCGTTCGATAAGGTGTCCACTATAAGGACCTAAAAATCGTTGAGTTATGGTTTTGAATCCGTGCTAATGTGTGCCGAGTGGGTCAGCAGGGTAGAGCAGGTATGCCGGGCGATGGCCGAGCGCATCCTGTGCGAGGACGGTGCATTATAATGAGGAGTGCCGCAGGGCTCCCGTTTGGGCCCCCCTAATTGTGTCGGTAATTTGGTTCAAGTTGTTGCTGTTATTTCGTGGATTTGATTGTTTTGGTTTTGTATGATCCAAAAGCCAAAATCCGACTTTGCTTTAACAGGTTTTTCGACAGTCATTCTCTTTTCATCTGCATAGTCTTATTGCTTTTTCTCCTATTTTGAGTAATGACTTTTACTTGTACTGATATAAAATGAGGTTTCTATTTTTAAGTGAGAAGAAGTCCAGATGGCATTGTCGTCATCAGTATAGTCTGTCGTCAGAGCTCAGTACAGTGACTAATCTAACGAATTAATTAGGCTCTGTTTTGCATGATTGATAGCAGCCATTTAAATAAAGAACACACAGACCTAGTTTTCTACGATACCATGAAAAAGTGCTAAAAATAAACTCAGTGTAGCTAGTATAGACGGCAATAGGATCCGGCTATCGAGATGTTCTAAGTTTTATTGGATTCGGCAAAGTTTTTGTGGGCTTTTTTATCAGGACCTTATCAGTAACAGCCCTTGATTGGATTTGTGTTCAATTGTCATAAATCAGTTTGAAAAACTTAGTCAATGCTTGTGTAACGCTATGGGAAATAGAGATTCGATTTTATATAATAATATGCAACAATATTTCAGTAAATTTCAAACTGTGTTATTAGGTAGTCAGCTGAAAGTTTCAAGACCAAGGTTGGGTCTTATAAGGCAGGTTACTGCTAGGGTCAATACTGTACGGCGGTAAACATTTCATGTAAAGGTGCAGTCTGTAATTAATAAATATTTTGAATTATTTGCCAATCTACACTGGTCCCGCATGGTGGATTACGGGCTACGGCCCATTTCCTCTCCTAGAGTTTGAGGCCTGAGTCTCATCAGTGGGATAATTATAAGGCTGATTATACTATTATAATTCAAAGCCAAAGTAAGTATAATGTATGTACGTATACATGCAGTGCATGGTGTTAATTATAAAATATCGAATCACTATGTGTTGCCTTGCTGGGCAATTGGGCATACAAATATTGTTTACCAAATGGTGAACTGATTATTCAGTAACTGTAATTATTTGCTATATTTTCACAAAACGCAGCCAAAGCATTTAAAACACAATTTTTGTCAATTTTTTCATTTGTCAGTTTCGTCATTGTTATAATATATTGACAATATATGCTGATCGTCATTAACTTCATTGGAGAAATTCTCCCTCATTATTAGACTAGAAAAAGTGTGTGTTTTTTGTACCCTTTAAGATAGTTCTTAAATTTACATGATTATGAAAACTGGAATCTGTATTTCTTGATACGAGTAGCTAGAATCTGAGGGCATTTAAGTCCAATGTAAATAGATTACTGCAACTTTACTACTACTAGGTAAGCAGTTATGATGCTCGGTATGATGCTAATTATGAGCTATGATGGTCTATATAGTTAAGGCTATAATAGCAATAATAAAATAAAATGTCCAGTACGGTTTCAATTTATCAAAACAGTTTGCCGAAACCTATCTTTAAAAGAAAATATCGATATCTAATTTAGAAGAAAATGTTGATCCGCTAAAATAGAGAAAATTTTCAGAACCTCTCTGAGCAAAAAATCATCGTTTCGTGTCTTAACAAAAATACTTTACATCCAAACAATAAATCCATATGTAACTGATCAGCTGGTTTAAATCTTTTCATAGCATCAAAGTAAGACGTATGTTGTGAGTAAGTGACATTGATAGTATCTTGTACGTGATCCTCATTACAGATGAGCAGAAGTGTTGCTAGAAAGCGATTGGCACTCGGTGGAAACTTAATGTGTTGCGAATGCCTCCTCGTATCGAATTTTCCTCCCTTTTGGAGAAAGTTATTTTTATAACGTCCTGCTTTTATTCACCTACATAGTTTGAATTTTCTTGCGTTTCATTTTTGTCTGCGTTCTAATTCTTTTGACGGTGTACTCTATATATTGACACTTCTTTTCATTCTTTATTGGTGCCTATTTAATTGACCTATATTCTTGGTCATTGTAATTCATTACTATAATTAGATTATTTTTTTTTGTTAGTGCAAGCATTTTGTGAAAATTAATCTACAAAGTTTATAATGGCTTGTTGAAATACACTCTCTGAATGATAAGTTGTTTCATACCATACATAATAAGTGCGACTGAAGATGAAAGTGGTGAATTTACAGTGCGTAAATCGGCATTTATTTGAATGCAGTTGAATATATCAAAACTATTCTAAAGCCTTGAAACTACTGCATTAGAAATTAAATTATTGCACTGTCTGAGATATAATTCACTGTGTGTTGAGATCAATAAGATTATCTACTCATTTTATTATGACATTTATTCGGTCAAGCGCGAACCTATCAACAATAAAAAAACCTTTCAATGAATACAATTTACTAGTATTTAATATATTTATTGCAAGAGGTGGATAAGTGGGAACACCAAATAAAATATTGATATAATTCTTCAAAGATTTATTATTAATAAAAATAAATAACATCAGTCATACATCACAATCACACGCTCTCAAGCACAATATTTTAATAAATAAGTTGCATTACATTACATAGTATTTACACGGTCTCGATTTCTCGACGAAATCATTTATTTGGTCTATGTTATCTGTGCCCGTCAACCAGCTGTTAAAAAACGGCGGGAAAAACGAAGTTCGGATACAGGTCGTTGGGTTGAGGTCGGGGTCGGATAGATTAGTGGTAAGCGTTGTAGGCGAGCTCCTGGGCCAACTCCTGGGGCTCGGCGTCTCTCCTGCGGCGCGTGGCGGCGTAGGCGGCGTCCCAAGGACCGTGGGCAGCGATCTGGGGGTGCGAGTTGTCCGCCGCAATCTGGGTAAACTACAATGTTAGGCTTATGGATAGTAGAGTTGTGAAAGAAAGTTAGTACACAATAACACTTAGTTTATAGGATGATAAACTTAGTGTCGGGTTAAAATGTAAAGTTAATTGTGCAAATCAAGTTCAAACAGTGCCAATAGATCGTAAAAGTGGTGCCAAAAGTGCAAGCGTTCTTGGAAAGTGCTGTGCTTTTCAAATAAGTCTGTGCCGCTTTAAATGTTTTGCATTGATTCTAATAAGAGGACTACATTGTTAATGATAAAGTATAAGTTCAACTCACCTTTTTGCAAAGCTGGAAGATCGCCAGAGCGACGGAAACCACGAAAGAGAAGAAGGACAGCTGCAGCGCGTTCCAGGCCTTCAGACCGAGGACACCGATGGCCAGAGGGATGAGGGTCATAGCCTTGAGGAGCACGAACACCAAGATGGGGACGATGATCTTCTTTAACTTGGCCTTGCGGGCCTCACCCACGGAGCGGGCACCCTCCTTGTTGAACTTCACATTCACAGACAGCTCATCGTTGTCAAGGTTTCTCGGGCTGACAGTGATCTTGGTGTCGGCGATGGGCAGCATGAAGGTCACGTCATGGGACTGGATGAAGTTCTCAATGCTGTCGAAGAAATCGCCAGTAGAGCGGCCAGTGACGTCATTGGCAGCACCATTCTTCGTCACTTCAACGGCGTCGGAGATCTATGGAGAAAGCAATCAATTGTAAAACTTTCGATTCTTTGGAAAGTCAAAATTAGATTTGAAATGGAAAGCCGGATACCTGGAAGGTGTCCTTCTTGAAAATGGAGTCCAATAACGACATGACCTTATATTTGATGCAGGCTGTGGGGTCTGATCCTTCGGCGCAGCCTGATCTCATCTCCTCCACCATGCCATCCATGGGGGTTCCCTTCCAGAACGCCTCCTTTGCAGGCTGGGCAGCTGCGCTCCCGAAAAGGGCCAGAGCCAATAAGCACACTACTTTACTGGACACCATTTTGCTGAGCTCCTCGTGGTGTTTACTGGCTGAAGGTTGGATTGTTTGTGATAGTTTCGACAAGGACCCCGCGGTTTTTATACAGCTATTTCAAATTCAGCACGTCGTGTGCAGTTCCGGTACGCATTGTCTTTCAACGTACGATCCGATACGTGCACATGCGACCTTCTGGCACGGAGGGGACCCAAGTGTAAGGGAAAGCTATCTGATACGAATCCTCGTAGAGATATGGAATACAAAACGTCCTAAGTTCTAACATTGTCAGTCGTTTATCGTACATTTTAGAATAGTTATTCGTTTGTGTGAAGCGCCTTTTCTGTTGTTTGTGACACCGTACCCTGAATCAGAGAGTCATGATCCAGTTTATGTGTTTCTTTTTGTCTTATGGGTTGTGGGGAGGGTGCGAGCGAAAGGTGCGATTGGTCAAGTAGTGAGGTGTTTGATATGGAGGAGCAGATGCGCGCACGCACCTCTTTGCATACGTAATGGTCCTTAAGTTGATATCATTGAACTTGTACGTCTAGGAGATAATGACATTGTTGATCGAAGGCTCATCTTCTTGTTCATGAACTTCAGAGGTTTATGACCTGAGTGTAGCCACTGTCCAGGTTCACTCCAGCATAAATTTCTTCAGAATCTTGGTCTGCTTTGCATACTTTTAGTTTATAAACTTGGCAAAAACAATTTGAAAGTGAAAATGGTTAAAAAGTGAAAACCTTTCTTGGAAACTGGTTCAACGTTTAGTGTGAGGATTTATTGTGCAGCAAAGGTCATTTCCTTTCATGATTTTAGTTAATTTAATGTACCGTCACAAAAAACTACTGCAGAGCTGACCTTGGCTTGGATTGAGTACTTATCTGCCATCTGATGCAAAAAGTGAGTCAGCTGGATTATATTGGCTTTAGCAGACGATGCGAGGTGATAGGATGATGTATGGGCTGGATTAATTGCACTCTATTAGGTATTATATACATATATGTTTCATTTAGCCTACCTTTTCTCACTGCTGGGCAAAGGCCTCTCTCAAATTCTTCCAGGTGTTCTTTTCTCGAGCCTCTCCGGTAGCGATAGCCATCCAGGTCGTCTCGCCACCTCTTGGCGGCGTCGTCCATTCTCAGGCACCAATTTTGTGGAGACTGATGCCATGCCCAGCAGTCTATGTGTTATATTATATTAGATACCGTTTTTGCACTGCAGGGCAAAACTTACCTCTATCTACTTTTCAGGGTCAGATGCAATTGAGGATTAAGAAAATGAATCTAGCTCAACCCGCCATCTCCGTCTAGGCATACCATTATTATTACTAATCCTAATGTTTAAGTTTTAGCATGTAAATTACTAACAAAAATGGTTCCTTTGTTTTCTGAAATAAACAATTTATTATTATACTATTTCCTATTATAGGAACCAGTATGATATTATTATGCTTATTTGCTCCTCAGACAAGAAAAATACTCAAATAGTGCAGATACAAAATCAGGTCTCATCGGGGCGTCATATTGAAAGAAGAATTAGAATCCTTCTTTCAAAATGACGCTATTATAGTTCATGCCATTGAACCCTGTAGATGTTACAACCAATGGATTCCACTAAAGCTTTTGATTGACTGATAGAATTAAATATAGCCATATCATGATGTGAATGTTATCTGACAGTCATACAAAATTAGAGAAAAGTTCTTGGAAAACACAGTTTACTTCCGATAGGTTTTACATGTCATAGGCTACGTGTGCCCAGTGTCGTAACCAGCCTTTTATACGCCCGGTGCGAGCTTCTATAACTGCGCCCCTAGAAAAAGTACAATATAAATAAAAAGTACTAGTATATAATTTTTGCGCCCCTCCGGGAACTGCGCCCTGTACCTGGGCACCGCTGACACCGCCCTATTTACGGCACTGCGTGTGCCGAGCTGGTAGGTAAATATGGAATGGTTTTTTTTTATTAGCAGAAAAATGGATCTTTATGATCTTTGAGGCCCTACCACGAGCTCTTAATGAGATCCATTTGACGACCTAAACTGAACTGTGAAAGGGATGGAGCTATTGAAGGTGTATACCTCCATCACCTTTTTTTTTCTCGCACGCTTGACTTATAACATGTTATGGCTTACCAGTAAAGTACCAAAGGCCTTAGCCCCTGATACTTTAAAAGATAGGTCCTGTATTTTTTTTTCCATTCAAGTGATTCAAATAGAGTGAGGTTATCTTTATTTTGGTGTCCATCGCAATTTCGATAGCGCAATATCCTGAACTGGGCACTAGACCATAGTGGCCCCTACTTTCCCCACATGTATGCCTATGCCTTTTATTTCTCAAAAATTCTTCCTTTTTGTTTGTCTTCGTATTTTAAAGCATTGTAGCGCAACATTTAATTTCTTCGGAGAAGTGGTTTAGACTGGAGAGCAGTGGCGGCCGAGTGGTAACGTCCCCGACTTACAGGTTGTACGTCGCGGGTTCAAACCCAGCCAGGCGCATTACTTTATGTAATTTATTTCATCACCACTGCTCTAAAAATGGTGAAGGAAAATATCGTGAGGAAACCGTTAGGAAAACATCGAGAGAAATTTGAAGACATTTGACATTCACCAATCCGCACTGGGCCCACGTGGTGGATTACGGCCCATTCCCTCTCCTAGAGACGAGGCCTGAGTCCCAGCAGTGGGAACATTAAAAGGCTGATTATGTATGATGAGAAAATTAATATTACTCTCGTGCCAAAAGTAGAAAATTAAATAATATTAAATCAACCAGCAATTCTAAAATGTAATCCCAATAACTGACACAAATACTTGGCTCCAAGTTAACGGGTGATATCCAATTATTATTGATCCGGCATAGCGTGGCAACACTGAATACTAATGGGGTTGCCATATGTGTCTCATAGTTCCGCCATGGTGAAAGTGAACGACGAAGTATTAATTATATTAATGAGTAAGTTACGATTTTTTAAAGTTACGATTGCGAAATATTTGTAGGTGGGGTATATAAGAGGATGGTCGCGGAATGGTTTGGAAGACCGCGGCCATATAACGCAAAGAGCAACTGAAGGATCACATGTTGGTATTAGGGGAAATTGGGCTCTTTCTTACACGGTGGACGAATGTTATCAAATCTGTGATACACTCCAGCATCAATGACCCCTAGCCGCCGAACACAGAGTTGCGAGGCGTCGCATTACGTGAGAAGCAGTGGCGTAAGATTCGACCGATATACCACCACGACCACTCTGTCAAGAGCGCACAACTGAGATGAAGAAAGATTAGGAGAAGCTAAGAAACTACGTGACCTTTTCCACTGATGCTTTACAGCAGGGCGAATAAGATGTGCTATGAAGGTACGCTTTACGTGGTGTGAGAAAGATGCGCAGCTCAAGCTATGCGATCTATCGACAACAGGTACAAGATACGGGAGCACTCGCACTCGCGATCTTCCATGGCACGCTTTCAGAGTACGCATCTATTTCCATAAAAATCATAAAGCTATGCTGTACCAATGAATATGATTGGTGGATTTCAAACGTATCATACTGTGGTGGGTGCAAATGAAAGGCTTCTTCAGATATAGGTAGATACTATTACATATTATATTTTATGAAGTACTTTATGTGATCTTCTTGGACGCCACAATACATAGCCTAATTCATCTCTGAGGTAAAAAGCACCCTTAAATGGTTAGGTAAAAGTTTGTTGTAAAGAGTAAACCCTTAGGTTTGTATGGAGTATAAAGGGATAATATATTTCAGGGTTTCAATCGACTCCAACTTACAAGGAGTAAGTCGCGGGTTCAAACCCAGCCAGGCGCATTACTTTGTGTAATTTATTTCTTCCCCACTACTCTCAAAACGGTAACGGTACATCGTGAGGAAACCGGCATGTCCTAGAATCAAAAATTCGAAAATATGACATCCACCAACCCGCACTGGGCCCGCGTGGTGGATTACGGCGCATTCCCTCTCCTACAGAAGAGGCCTGAGTCCCAACAGTGGGAAAATTATAAGGCCGACTATGCTATGTTAAATTTCAGGGTTATGAAAAACAAAAAAAAAAACAATATTATTAATAATTAACAATTATTATTATAATTTTAGGGTTGGTCGCAAAAACATTTATTTTGATAAAATATCGTGATTGAAAAAAAGTTCTTCAGTTTTCACTTTTCGACACCTCCCTAAATTAGAATAGTCCAGCCCAGTGAAAAAAACAGTGATAAAATTCTAAAGGAAATTAAAGGCGAGGCAACAAAATTAAATACTTATACATATTGCTACTGTATGTAAAATAAGGGTGTACAAGGGTGAACTGATCACACAAAATACGAACCTCGTCTGAAATACACGTTTATTATTATAAAATAGGTAACTAAGTATAAAATTAAGTAACTCAATTAATGTAAATAGTAGAATAAAGGCTTTTTTATTTATTTATTTATTATTACAAAGTCGTGATGCGATGCTTGTGTTCTGGCGCACGCGCGTAGTTAGATCCTTATCTTGGATTTAAGAGACAGTATTGAACACTGCCAACTATCTTCCCTTCTGCCTTCAGAATATTGATAAATGTTAGCTTGTGAATGAACTTGAAACAGCTGGTTAAATTATTTTGTGAAATTATCATAATTTTAAAAGTTCACAGGTTAATTATATTTGATATTTTACCTAAATAAAAAATCATTAAAGGGACTTTAGGTAAAGTCAGTTTTAATTATTGATAATAATTACCAAGAAAACCTAGATTAAAAAAATGTTTTGGCTTTGTACGATTTGACTATATTATACATTTTTAATGTGCAGAAAATAAAGGCAAAAAAGGAATAATGAAAGAAAAATTACCTCAATGGGAAATTTTGGCAACATTGTAACGGGCCCGACGTACGAGTTGTGGTAGGTCGTGACGCGTGGATTCAAATCCAGCCAGACGCATTAGATATATATTTGTGTAATTTATTTCATCATCACTGCTCCTGGAACTCGACCCCAGGAAAAATGCCCGGTTGTCTATAGTGTGGACCACCCGGAGAACACTACCGTACAGGGCACTACCGTATCTTCCTGAGGGCGATCAGTGGCAGCGACCTCTCGCGCCGGACATTGGCGTATGATCTCCTTTGGTATGCCAATGTGTTTTACCTCATTTAAGTCTTGATATCTTGAGTTGCGATAGTAATTTATCTCCAAATGCCACCGTGGGATCTGGAGGCAACAGTCCTTGCACTCATGCACGATTTGCGCGTGAAGATGAAGATGCAACGCCGGGACGTAACTCCGCGAACAGAGTTCCGGCGGGATCGCATGGCGAAATGGCGACAGCGATCTCTCCCTGGCCTTGGTTTGGTACAGGCCAAGGTTCGGAGCGAGGAGGAGAGGCAGGCTAGCAAAGGAGGCCGTGCGCGGAGGCAACGGCGCTCACGCCCCAGCCGCCGCTGGGATTCTGATCCCGATTCTAATGGGTAGCTCGTCGTCCGACCGTCCGGTGGGCGTCCGGCCCGAGCTCAAGACGTCGACGGCGCGTATTGTGCCACACGCGCCTCAAGGAGCTGTTAGCAAACCGTAGGAGCCCAGCAGGGTCGAAGTCTACTAGGGCCAAGGATTTGTTTCTGAAAGGAAGATTCGCCACAAGTACGAAAGGTAATAAAGGAACAGGAATGGGTTTTTAGTCAGTAAAAGTCTGACACTATCTCCCGCTCCGCCCAAGTGCGGAGAAAAAATTATCTCCAAATATTTCTCGATACTGTGTGATACCTATATACTGATATGCGTTTCCTGATAGCTACAACCCGGGAATCTTTAAGTCGAGAGTGAATAGGTTTCTTCTAGGTAAGCGCGTTCCATCGTCGACCGCATCGTCGCTTTCCATCAGGCGAGATAGTGGTCAAGCGCAAACCTATCAACAATTTAAAAAAAAATACTATAGCGCTATATATCGGTGTTGATAGTCGTAACTCCTATATTCTTCACACGAGTGTGATAACATCTAATGTGGGCGATGCATGGTGAATGAAGACCGGCAGTCACACCTGTCGATCATGAGTAAATAGCCAAACGCCAATAGCCTTACGTGGTGCGCGTTCTGAACTTCAATGATATATGAGTTATGCGTGGTTTGGTGTGCATTGAATGATACAATGATGTTTTATGAATCAAGCTGTAGTAAGTGCAGTTACAGTTGTAGTAGTCTGAAAAGGCGTCACGGTGTCCTCACCTTCCAGTTGACGCAGAAGAAACGACAAATTAGCAAGACCGAGAGGATGATTGTCGACAGAGCTAACAACAACTTACCTTATATACAAATGGCAAATTGTAACGTCCTACATCTTATGTATACCTTGGGGCTCTAATCTCAAATCAGGGAAACTGTGTTCAAGCGATCAAGCGACGAATATCAATCAAGAGCGGCGATGGACAAGCTCAAGAAAATATAGGAAAACAGTAGCATAACAAAAGCCACAAAAATCAGGCTCGTTAAAACATTAGAGTTTCCCATATTTTTATTCGCCACTGAGACATGAAATCCATAACAGACAGAAACCAAAAAAGATTGACGCTTTGGAAATGTGGTGCTGGAAGAAAATGCTTGGGGTCTCTTGGACCGAATTTCGTTTGTTATTCTCAAGGAACTGGGCGTCAAGGAGCACTTGTCTACGCTGGTAGATTTGGTCCATACTATTGTTACATATAAAAACAAAAATTAGGTATTAGCGGCTCTCTAGCCCCGGGCTCGCGCACTTGAGTTTTAACCCAGTGCTCCAGAAGGGGGCTGTCCAGGTTGTGGCTGGGAACATTCAGGATGGTGTTGGCGATCCCAAGCGTACAAAACATCAGGGAAGCGATGCGGCGCCGTAGCAAACTAGGCTTGTAGAATAAATATCGATACATCAATATATCGATATTTTCATTTCGATACATCAATATTTTTGGGCGATATATTTTATAACGATATATCGATATCAAATGTCCCAAGATCGAAATTGTGTCAAAAACGATCTGTTTTTGGTTTTATTATGTCGACTCAATTTGCTGGTTAACTTCTTTTTAATTTGGTATTTATGTTGGTTTTTAAATTGGCTGCAACGGGTGCTAACTGTCTCGCAGTACCCAATATCGCCGGGCACATAAATCAAAGAGTTTTTCTTATGTCTGTATCAGATAAATATTGGTTCAGTTAATAAATAATTAATATTTTTTATCGTTGTTCTTGATTTATTAAAAATGATGTCTATTGATTAGTATTTATCTAGTAATGTACCTACCTAAGATGACTGAAGTAGATTAAACCATTTTTTTTTCGTATCGTACCGATATTTCGATATTTTTAAATAAAAATATCGATATCGATATTGATATTTTCAAAAATATCGATATCGATATTGATATTTTCAAAAATATCGATATCGATATATATCGATACTCTATTGCAGTTCTGACATCCCTATAGCAAACATCGCAGATGCACTACAGAAGTGTGAGAGCCCCATCAGCATTCTGAATGAGTTAATGTATTGTAAAATAGCATATTAAATGGCAAAAATTAAAAGTTTTTACCAAAAAGCAAATTAACAACCTCCGTTATTACGCTTGGTTTCAACCTAATTAATTCAGTTTACCTGGCTGGATCAGGCTGTTGACATTAACAAGTTCATGACGAAATTCAAATACTCCATTATTTGATTAAGATCTAATCGCGTGTGGGTTAGCTTTATTATTTGTCTACCGGTAAAGAGTAGGTCTAGTATTCTCTATGTTTTTTGATCAGCATTGAGCAACTACTTTCCTCGAATGTTCTTGCTTGAGGGAGTCTGTACTTCCTTTGGGATATGTATCATAGTAGCCATAAATCTGCTTCGTAGTGCAACATTCCTTTCAGATCACCATTATAAAGAAACTTAACAATCACATTTTGATTCTTTCTACACATAAAATTTGAAACATATTTGAGTAAAATCATCAACATCTGATGATAATACAAGTAAGCTCATTGAGAATAGGCTAGGTTAGATCTCTCTAGTAGCCCAGCCTAGGGATAGCCTTTTTTCAACTAGCATTACAACCCGATAAGAGTATTTTTTTTTAAATTTTATTTAAAAAAATAATTACTAAAAATACAAAAAATAAACATTATTATTGCCTTTTATATCTATCTTAATTATTTTTTTTACTTAAATAAAAATATCGGTTAAAAAAGTTTCACAATCTAGTTATAAAAAATACAAAATCGATTCTTCTGTAAAAAACAAAAAACTTTTTGCTTAACGACCGCGTAGAAGGCACCGATTTACTATGTGCATCCCTTCAGGTAGGAATGTGTTACGTCATCGGGAAATATACTTTATTGCTGGAAATTTTAAAAAAGATCGTTTGAATAAATATACTAAGGCTTCTTAAGCCACACAAGTTTCACAGTCAGTTTTCGTAATATTTGCCGGAAAACTTTAGGAATTTATTTATCCGACTATGTTTGTTTTAAAAACATCTGCGGTTACTTTTTGGGATGTTCTTACTGAGTTTGATCTATTACTACTTTAAAATTTTTAAGTACACCGTTGTGAAAAGTATTTGAATTTGATTTAAATCACAAATCTGAACTGTCAACACATTAAATCATATTCACCGTTAACGTTTATCTCAAAAGTTTGCTAAAACGTAGTAATGTCAACATTACAATGCAAACTGCATTAAGACCCACGCCAGCCAATCAATACTGCTTATAATAAATTCATTGCCACGCCTAGGAAGCGCGGACTAACCAAAAGTAAGGAGCGAAACCCACACTTGGAGCGCTGAGGCCAGCCATTCAACATTTCATATGACCGCTCACTTAGTGCCATGATCGTCATCACAGTGGACACAAGCGTCAGTGAAAATATCCAGTTCAGTGATACGAATTTTCATCGCCATATTTAAACACGCACCTTATTTAGACATGTCGAAGCTTACAGTGACGAATTTCTCCAAGAGAACGGGAAGCCCCTTTCAGAAGAGCAAAAGTCCGGAGGAAATTAAAATTGTGCACGAAGAAGTAATCGAGAAGAGTACTTTTGAAAAGCAGAAGGAGAAGCAAAGCGAACTGATTCAAAAGGTGAATAAAAAAGCGGCGGAGTACCAGTCGAATAAACCAAGTTCTGGTGTGTTTACTGAGGTGGTATCCCATGGTGCTTTTACATCCAAAAAAGGCAATACAAATAACACGACCAGTACTAGTTCTCCAAAAGTAGAAAGTCCAACTCCACCGAAGTCTAACGGATCCAATGCTTCTAATTCTAAATCCCTGCTCGGGTTCCCATCATCAGCTAATGATTTGGCTTTGGACGCAAAAACTGACTTAGAATCAGACGCAAACATATCAAAAGCAGTTAAAGACAAAGTGATTGAGAAACTATTTGCTCTAGTCTCGATGGTACAGCACACGTACGAGTCTAAAGTGAGAATAATGACAGAGTTCGAGAAATATAAAGACACACACATGAAGAATGAGATGAGAAGAGAAAAAGAACATTCAGAACAGTTATACAAGCTTAACATGAATTTCCAAAATGAAGTTGTTCAAGCAATACAGAGGCTGAAAAGTGAATTAGACATTTCAAGAAATGTTAGTAAAAATGTTGAAGAGAGTAACAGCAGCGCCAGCTTAAAGGATACTTCTGTAGATTTTAATACTTTTGACGAAGTACGAGACTTCGATTTAAGTGAGAAAGGAGATGATACCGTGGATGAAACAGTAGTAGCTACCCATGAGCGGCTTGAAGATGAGAACGCAAATAGTGATGTAATTAAAGATGAGTAATATTGTAAAGTACGTTTAAAATAATTAAAATACCATTAGTCATTAATACAGACATTAAAGTTCTTTTTGGTGTTTTATTTTTATGGCATTACTTATAAGAGAATGTCAACAATTTACTGCGTAGATGCCTAATAAATTATACATAATGATTTCTAAGTAATTTTCTTAAGGACATTGCTTTGTGGCAGAAAGCCAAAGAGCGACAGTATCGGATCCTAGCTCCTTCAAATTCCACCATGAATAATACCTACTTAGTAAAATTTAAGTTTGAATACATGGTAGATATCCAGATAGCTATATCACAGATAGTGTATTAAAAGTAAGTATTTTATAGGTCAAGGCTGTATAGCGTGTTAATGATTATTTAGATGAGTAGGCGTGAGTGGGAAGCATACTTAAAGCTTAGGAATTTACACACTACGGATGTAGTTAGGTATTGATTCATTTGTTAAAAGAGTTGTGAACAACGCCATCTAGCTTATGTGGTGAGAACTTTGTTCAGACTTCGGTACAAGTTCAATACGCAAGGCATCGATGAATCGATACTTTCGTCAAGTTCAAGTATCTGGTTTCATTATCCTTGAAGATGTTTGTTTTTATTTGCATTACACGTCAAATATATGACTGTTTTCTTAAATGGATAGTCACGCGAACAAATTCATAACTAAATAAGTAATCTTCTTTCTAGAGATTTTTCTGAAAGTGGCTCAAGTTGTAATAGTAGCTTCCGGCCGCAATGATGGCTCCTTTTCTGTAACTGCAGTGCATTACTGGAACTCTCTCCCATTCTTCCTTCTCTGGATGACTTTAAGAGAAGTCTTATAAAGAGTCCTTTTATAAATGACATAATCATCACCATCATCATATCAGCCAATAGACGTCTACTGTTGGACATAGGCCTCCTCCAAGTGTCGCCACAAGGAACGATCCTGCGCGTTCCGCATCCACCGGATTCCCGCAACCTTCACCAGGTCATCGGTTATGTCACCGTCATCAATGACATAATATTAGTAGGTAAATCTATGTATTTGGTATGCATAATATATATTTATACAATATACTCATTTATGTAGGTTTACTTGCTCTTACAAATATATCAATTAAATATAGGATTTTTTTAAACTTTAACAAACGTATAGAACAGCTTTTCGGAAAAATGAAGAGCGAGAATGAGAGAGAATGTTTGGCCATTCATAATTTAACACAAAATTAATGTTGCCCTTTACATATTTGTGATCTATATTTCGCTGCAATCGTTATTAGACTTTAACACTACTATTCAACAAATACTTAAAGTAGGATATTTTTTCGTAAGTTTTTATTGCTTTGTAGCTCTAAGCTCGTATCACAAGATGCTTCAAACAGCTATTCTTCCAGGGGCCCAAGTCTGCTATTTTTATAAATTCGTCATTCCAACACGAACCCATTGTCATTTTGATAAAAGATCCTAATCTGCTAAATCATAATGATCGGTCATTGATCGGTCAATGGTCTCGTAATAGAGTTGTGGTAAAATGACAATATGGTGCTTATTAAAAGCTGCACAATGACGTTCTAATGGTAGGTCACTGATCAAAGGAACTGTCAAAATTTTTGCAAATTACCGCATACATAAGACATTCATTTGTAAATATGTACGAGATTACCGTTCTATCCCACTTCTTTCAATGGAGTGTCAGTGGTTGATCATTGGAAAGTCATAATGACGCCATTATATTAGTAGATTACCAAACTTACTCAAAATCAACAATTATGAAATCAATGATAGATCATTCTGACACTATTGTAATAGCAGACTTGGGGCCCTGAACTATTGAAAGTGACAGTTACCAGGGGTCCTACAATGACATCTCATGGATATACACGGTCTCTCTGACATCGACGCACAAATAAATACCATGGATCCAGTACATGATTCTGCACCCCCCAGTGGTAGAATTTTTCGTCGGTTTTTTTCTATTTTTTTTTTTTTTATATATAATTTCTTCCTTTTTTATAATATAAACTGTATAAAATCGTTATTTTAAAATTTTTAGTGAAAAAAATTAATGAATTACCTTTGAAATTAAAAATGTCATCAGGGTGTTATCGACCCTGATGACTTTTTAATTAATTAATTTTTAAATAAAAAAAACGCTTTTGTTTTTTTAATAAAAATATCATCGGGGTTGGTTAGAATAACGATTTTACACAGTTAAAATTAAAAAAAAGAGCTGATTTTTTTTCTAAAAATAGAAAAAAAGCCCACGAAAAATTCCATCACTGGGGGGTCCAGAATCGTGTACTGGATCCGTGATATTCGTTTGTGCGTCGATGTCAGAGATACCCTGTATAAAATCTTTGCGTCTCATCGACATAGTTCAGTTGTGAGAGGGAGTCGGAGCTATACAAGACGAATATAGCACTATCCTTTTTGTCTCTGGGTGGACCGGTTTGCGATGTTCATGGGACAGCACTGCTTCGAACTCACATAGCATGGAAACTCTGCTAGTATAGTGAAGAGCCTTGAGAGTAGAGTTACCAAATGAAAAAATCAAAAGTCCAGAGAAAAGGCTCGATTTTTAATACAAAATCCTGAGATGTTTTACTGTTTGAGATGTTTTTCACACTACGGATCTAACTCATGCTTTGCACATAACACTCAAAGTAGTGGGCGACCCCCCTTTGCCAAAGGAAGTTTGATTTCAGTTTATTTAACTTTTTAGTATTTTTTTTAGTTTGTTTAACTTTTAAGTGTACGTAAGTAAGATGTATTTTATTGAAAATTCTAAAAATCGTGAGATTTATTGAGATTTCCAAAATCCAGCCGTAATCCTGAGAAGAGTCCAAAAAACCTGGAATCTCAGGACAATTCTTTAGTTCAGTTCTCTCTCAAGTGAGGTCCTGAGATATTATGAGATATACATATACAAAAACATGCTGCTTCATATTCCTTCTCACCGTACTAGCTTTATGTCTAATTTTTACGCTGTTTCCACCATATAACTCTGGAATGTGTTTCCCCTTGACATTGAAAAAGCTGAAAGTAAATTATCCTTCAAACGTAAAATTCGGAACTACTACTTGAAGTCCTATCAACCTTAGTTCAGTCTTCGACAGAATTGTTATTAAGATCTCTTAATGATTTGATATTTTTCTTAGTATTTATTAGTTTATTATGCAAACCTACCACAGTTTTGTCTTTTTTAACATATAGGTTGAATGGTAGAGAATACCTTGTTGCATTCAGTCCGCCCATGTACCGCAACTGTACATGAAGTTTAAAAAATAAATATGAACCGTCAAGGAAATCGGTGGATAGGTTTTCCTAAGTCACCTTTTGAGTATCCACATTTAGGAGAATCATCGACTTATTATAGTAGGTTTTATAAATTCTTTGTAAAGACTGACGCATTACATGCGATTGCAATGAGACCGTATTTATATGGGTGAAAAACGTGAAACTAGGCAGGCATACCTGGGTTTTCTTTTTTTTTGGTGGGTAAAAATCATCCAAATGACATCCCTCGCCCTGAGGCGGAGCGGGAGATAGTGTCAGAGTCTTACTGACTAAAAAACCCACGCCGTTCCTTCTTGCCTTTCATACCGGAGCCGAGCCTCCCTTTCGGAAACAGACCCTTGGCCTCAGTAGGCTTCGACCCAGCTGGGCCCCTACGGTTGCTGGCAACTCTTTGAGGCGCGCGAGAACAGTGAGCGTCGTCGACGACTTGGGCTTGGTCCTAACGGTTACCGGGCGGTCGGACAGCCAGCTGCCCAGGCAGGCATACCTGGGTTGACACCCGGGCGTTTCTTCTGCACGAATCCGGTGCAGGAATCTCCCGAACTGATCATGTCTGGTGAAGACCTGCGTCATGGACATGGACGCCGTGTTATCTTTCCAGTCACTCCTCAAAGTGGGGACTTACCGCCATAATTGTGGCGTGCCAAAACTGTCATGTCACTGTGTTTGTTATCGAATTACTCTGAATCGGCTTGACCGATGTTTTATCTAATTGTTCGTATACATTTCTTAGTATTTCTTAGGTCTGAGAATATGTCGTAAAGTATTTTTGACCCTTCTTCTCCCATCTCTCATTTTAAATCACGATTTTATCGATCACTAATAGAACTTATTTATGAAACGGGTTAATTTGAACTGTGATATCTTCGGACCGACTCGGAATTAAAAGTTCAAATAAACTTTATATTAAAAGTACGTGATAAATGCAAAGCATAAAGATAACACAACGAATCTTTTAAATAAAGTTTACCTGAACTTTAAATCGAATTCAATCCAGAAAAATCACAGTTTAAAGTACGTCGTTAAAAAATGTCAAATTCACAGATAAAGACCCTATTATAAAACAATGTAGTAGTAATTTAATATTTGATGGAGGCCATCATCAGTAGTCCCCCTGTTTCCTCATAACACAACACAGTCTATAAGAGATAAGGTGTGCCCTGTTTAGGGGGACGACGTGTCCTCAAGGGGGCGATATACGGCAGCAACCTCTCACGCTGGGCTCTGGTACAGGCCATGGCCCGGAGCGACAAGGAATGGCGGGCGGCGAGCAGTGATGCTTATTTATGGAAGGAGGCGGCCGCACGCGTTTTGGACGGACTCGCTTACGCCCCAGCCGCGATCGGGATCCTGATCCCGATTTTCAGCCACCGTATGTATGGCTTTGCGGACGGCGAGCAATGGGTAGCTCGCCGTCCTGCCTCCGGACCGAGTTCCAGTCATCGACGACGGCGCGGGCGCGTAGTGTTCCACCTCAAAAAGATATCAGCAAAACCGTCGTAGGGACCTAACAGGGCCGAAGGCTTGGGACCATGGGTGTTAATTTTATTATAATTATTGATACCTAAAAAAACGCTAGGCGGAGATATGATTTCGTCACTTACTATAAATATGATAAATATGCAGTGAAAGCGAATTAACGGTCTTTCATATGATATACATAACAACGAATGGATGGGGTTAATAAACCGCAAGCGCATATTACATCACTTATGTAATATTATAATTATAGGTATATCTTATACTTTGCTATTAGAATTATTTTACTCAAATTTCTATGAAGTTGATACCCAATGAAGTCATTCACAAAATGCACGAATGCACACAAAATGCGCTAATGGCAATTCTTGCTAAATGAATAAACCTGGGAAAACCCAAATAACAAGAACACAAGAGAGGTACCTACATAACACTAACTTCATATTACTCGTGAAGACAGACTCAGCTGCACGCAAACCGTTTCTAAAGTTATTATCAACTTGATTGTGAATTATTTTGACCATATAATTATTTGAGACAAATGTTGATATTTTAATGTGTATTGTGAACGATGATTTGATAACCTCAGTGTCAAGTGAATCGTAGAAGAATTGTGATATTGTTAGTAAAACTAAAGATTTAGTGAATTTGAGAGGTAAGTAAATACAATATTATGCTGTTTTTTAAACTTATTTTTATTTAGAAGTTGTCAGTGAATAATTTAAATAAGGAAAATACGAAGTTCTATACGGGTGTGTGAACCAGTTTTTTTTTGTTCAGTTGATAAACGGTGGTTTTTATCTCGTCAGTTAGATGGCGGTGAACTATAGCTTTTTACAAATAAGATAGAAGAGCATACACAAGACAAAGTCATACCTATATGATCCTTAAATACTTAATATTACAAATGTGAAAGAACTCTGTTACGCTTTGATGGTTAACCACGGAACCGATTTTGATGAAAAGTACAGGGTAATGAATCCCACGAAAGATCATAGGCTACTTTTTATCTGGCTTCAATATTGATTTGACATCCACAATAATCGACATTAACACGAACGAAGCCGCTGGTAGAAGCTATTATGAAATGAAATTAAAATGTTTGCAAAACACTACAACAGTATTAACATGTACAATAACATGTAATGTAATATTGACATTTTTATAATTCCAGACATGATCTCATACAAAACTACCCTGTCTGCCCTGCTAACGGTATTAGTCACCATCGAAGCGAAGCCAAAATGCAAGACCTTTGCCGATAATGTCGTGTGCTCTGCTGGAAAGTCTGATTATAAACTCGTAAGAGGTCTTATATCTGACAATAACAGGACTACAGGGATAACACTGAGAGCATGCAGGATATCTGAGGTTGACTTAGAATCATTCAATGATCTTAATTCACTAACGTATCTGGATATATCCCAAAACAAGATACAAAATCTAAAACTTGGCGTTATAGATGAACCAAAAAAACTCACTCATTTAAATCTGTCATACAATCAACTGGCTGATTTTCCTTTAGGATTTTTTGATCAGCTCACTAAACTAGAAGTTTTAGATTTAAAAGGAAACAAATTAAACAACCTGGAACTGGGCATTCTTGATACATTACCCAAATTAAACTACGTAGATTTATCTGATAATGCTATTGTGGGAAAGGATTTTAGTCCTTACATATTTGATCAGAGTCCACAAATTAAGTTTATGGATTTTTCTAGAAACAATATGGAAGATTCTCCAGACAATTTGTTGCAAGCATTTCAATCGTTAGAAATCTTAAATCTGGATAGATGTTTCTTAACCGCAGTCCCAGCATTTGCTACAAAACCTAATTTAAGAACCATGAAACAGTTAATATTGTCAACAAATCAAATATCAACACTCGATAATGCTGCCATTTTTGTTAATTTGGATAGTTTAGAACTACTTGATCTAAGTGCTAATGCTATTGAGACCATAAGTGGTAATGTACTGTCATCGTTAAATACTCTTTCAAAGGTTGATTTGAAGAATAACAAGATCAAAATAATACCAGATAGCCTGTTTAGAAATATGCCAAAATTGATAACTATTGACCTGTATGGAAATCAAATTGAAGATGTACCAGTGAATGCTTTTAGAGGAAGTCCCTTGAAGAATTTAAATCTATCTAATAACAGAATAACATATTTGCCTGATAACTTTTGTCTCGAGCTGAGAAACTCTGGAGGCAAAATGAAGAAATTTTTGATGGATCCAAATCCATGGCAGTGTGCATGCCTTATTGATTTGCTAAAAGAATTGAAGAAGTTTGGAATTGAATATAACAGTAGTAAATATGATGGAAGTCGCCCAGTTTGCGTAACAACGAATGAATTCAATTGTAAAAGACAACAGAACTTTAATGAAATGTATATTGACATGTACAATGAAGTGAAAAGAGACTATTTCAGAAATAAAAGAGCAGTGTAACGCCATCTGTTGAATGCGCTAAGAACTATAATGCAACATAGTTATCAAGAGGTAAAGTACCGCCACCTATTGTGATCTATATGAACAATGGACAACTAGTTCTCGGTTTAACTGTAAGATGTCTCTGATTAAAGACTGACTTTTGTATAAAATGGTTTTAATATTTCTTAAATGTTGCTGAACAGAAATGTATAAATATTTTTTTGATTCAGATTAGTAAAAATCTATTTGGGTTAAGAGATAATTAGGAAAAAGTTATACCTATGCTTTGACTTTATGGTTAGGGTTACAAGTACTGCCATAATAATGAATAGACCTGCTGCTTATTCTAGTTAATTCATGTCTTACTATTGTTAATTAAGATTGTATATCCATATTTAATTCCACCAAGTCCGTTCCATCATCAGACCACTAGAAGTATGGCGTTGCGCCATCGATACATGGTGGATATCCCACCCATTCGTTCAAAGCGTTTTGGAAACCATTCATTATGCGTACTAGCTAGGGGAGTGAAATTCCCTGCCGGAGTCTGTGTTTCCTGATAGCTACAACTTAGGGCTCTTTAAGTTAAGAGTGAATAGGTTACTTCTAGGCAAGCGTGCTCCATCGTCGGCCACATCATAGCTTACCATCAGGTAGGTAAGACACACAAACAGTATCGGGAGGGTTGACCCCAAATAGGGAACAAGCCAGGGGTTTGATTGAGGAGTTACTGTTATTGAAAAGAATCTGGGAAAAAGAAGAAGGAATTATCTGGGATTCATTTGGGAAGATGCATCTTTTCCCAGATTACAGAGAAATGCATTCTGATGAAATTTTTGCAGACATGGGATTGGCACCAGAAAAACAGACCACACACAAAGTTACTGGTGTAGGCATCATTTATGTTGGGTAGTAAAAGTATATGTATTGAGGAACAGTTAACATCCTAGATAATAAAAAATCTGAATCTATATTTAATATAAATAAAATGGTGTATAAGTAAATTATGGTACTTTGATATTATTTCACTAATGGTCATAAAGGTAATTAGGTTCACTTCAAAGGTTTATCGACGGTGTTTAAATGACGATATTTTAAAACTCAATTTAGCAAATGAACTAATAATCGTAAACAATATTTTGCCATCATTATCGTGGATCGTTTTCTATCCATTTATAATTAAGTAAGCCTATTTTTATATTTTTGGACGATTCCATAGACTTGAAGACCGCACACTTGAGATTAGAAAAAAATGTGTTATACCGTATGTGTGGGTTCTGTCGAATTTATTTAATGTGTTTGTAGAAGCTAGATGTGTCTGTGAGCAATAGGAATTAAATTTTGTTGACTTTTTATTAAAAGGTCCCTAATGTTTGACAAATAATGTTATATCCATATACAGGATATTACACTTACAGGACTTGTAAGAATCCCTTAACAATAAACTAATATGCCAATGTTGTATGTTCTGTTTGTACTTCCATGATTCAGATGTAAACATCAATATTATTTTTAATGTAAAAGAATTCGGCCAGTCTTCTTTCTGGGCACAATTCAGGCGTGTCCAGAACCAAATGACAGCGATGTACAAAGAGAGTACTTCAACGCCTAAATGTTAAAAATTATTTGGCTTATAACTATAAAAATATATGAACGTAGTTAAGTTTTAAAAACTCATAGTTAATATTGAAGTCATTTATTTATATCCTGACATGTGATGTAAAAAGCCTGTAAAAATTAGGTATACTTATAAGATAATATCTGAAAGTAAAATCTGGCAATTTTATATTGTTACCTGTGGTATTTAAAGTACCTAAATGAAACGTGGCAACCAAGCGAATTAATTTTATTTTAACTTATCTCATTTTAATGTATAGTTCCGTATTGTTAGGAAATAAAAGGCGTTTTTAAATTTTATTAACCTGTGGATTTGTTTTTACTTTTAACTGACAACATGACATTGTTTTTTTGTTAGGTACTTACATAAACTAAAGTTTTACGTTATAGTCAAAGAACCCTGAAATATCAAAACACGTGCAAGAAATTTATAAAACCAACATCTGCGAAATCGTATTTTTTTTTTAGAATTTCTTTCGAAGTTTTGGTAAAAAACGCGGGCTCCGCTGTTTTTTAGCGCTAAGGTACAACACATATCCGATAGATTCGGTGCACGTATGTGACGGCCGTATTTATACGGCGTGATGCTCTTTAGGACAAAGAATGCCAACTTTTTTGAAAAAAGAACACCAACATTACAAAAACAATCTTTTTTTTTTGTTAATGTTTTTGGCTTGGATACTAAGTCCTTTATACCATGTCTTCGTATGAATAGTTCATTAATTCCGTTAGAATGTGGATCACATTCCAGCTTTTTTGCAGTATTTGGCAGCAATTGTATCAAGTCAACCTTCTCGGTATACTTCGCAGAGGTAGCCAAAACTGCAATAAAATTCTTAGCTTCATTTTACCGAGATTGCGCCTGTTTCATTCCACATATATTTGCGCAGAAACTTGAGCTACAAAACTACACCAATTTTACATCACACCACTAGGGATCAATTTTCGAATTATTAAAACAGTCACTGAACTTCACTCGAAGGAAACCCGCCAAAAAATCTAAATGTTCTTTTGAAAAAAGGTTATCTTTAGGAAAAAGAATACTTTTGAATGTTCTTATCATCAAGTTAGTATTTGTACTAGTCGCATGTTGTAAGCCAATTTGTACCTACATTACATATTGTTGGTATTTACAGGAGATTCATTTGAGGTCTTACACAATAATTCCTTGGCCACGTAGTTAGTTTTTTAATGTTTTGTATTTTTTTTTTAATAGAAGATCATTATGTAAATACCGCATTGGTGAATAATGAGACAGACGATGAGTCTTCAAATAAATTAATTGTCTTAATAATATTTGTCCTGCTTGATATTGAGAAAATTCTGCCTAGTTTGGGCCTAGATGGCATTGTGAATAATAATAATATTACAAAATTTAAAAAACACACCTTTTAAAAACTGTAATAAAATACACACAGAAACCATTTACAAACGCAAATGCAAACTTTATCATAATCGTAAAAACTTTAAAAAACATCCACCTGTACACATAGAATTTAGATATCTCAGGTAAAAAACTTTTTTCGTAATAAATACCTCAAAAGCCTTAATTATCTGGCACGAGATCGCACAATTTTTTTTTCTTTATGTTTTTTTTTTAGGAGTTGGCGCAACGTTCCGCGCCATTTGGTTGCACATCACATTATTACTATCAATTTAATCTGTTGTTTTTAATTTAATCTGTATAAAATTGATGCTGTTTTATGCTGCAGCTTTTCATAATACACTCTGTATTAAAAAAAAAAACACACTATGTTTTCCTATAACGCCGAAATTATAATAATTGAGAGACGGAATGATATTGTATGCCTGATATCCGTGTGGATGCCATTCTAATGCATCTTCAAAATAAGTCTTTTTGCAAAGATTTATAATTTCTTAGGATTATTTCGGTCTAATAGATTAAATCATAAATTAATTATTTACAAACAAATTCAGTTACTGTGTGCAGCTGTAAAAAGATTATGCTTTATTTTTTCCAAGCATATCATATGTAGAGAGAAAAGATCTATCTTGCTGCAAGTATTTTGTTTACTTGCAGCAAGTAGGTTTTTCTCTGCCATATCTTTAAACTTACTAAAACATAAGTCACTTTTATTACTATTTATTTATACAGAAGAAAGATTTCAGATTAAAAGGAAATACATAATTTAGATTTTAAGTTTTTATTTTAATTTATTTATACGAGTATAATATATAGTTGTTATAATGTATGTTTCGACACTCTCAAAGGAATCATAATTCATAGGGTACTTCCCATTGACCCAGAATCCTGAAATTTGGCATAAAGCAAGGTCTTATAGCACAGGTATGGGAATAAATCTGAAAACAGTCACAAAAAAAAGTTTTTTGTACCTACTTCGGAAAAATTTCTCAACTCAATTGGGGAATTGAACTGTTTTCACAGGTAAGTTTGTATGGAATCCGACTCACACTGCCCGGTTTTTAATTCAGAAGTGGAATTAAATTTTTACGAATTTAGTTACTTAAGTAACGCTGTGCTGTGAGAATGATCGGCAGAGTTACTGTGATCCTGGAATGCAAAGGGTAATTGAAGGAACACATGGAGGTTTTAGTCAGAAAAACCTGACACGCCTTCTGGTACTACCCAGAGCGGGAGAAGTTATTTGATGATTTCAAACCTCAAAAAAGAAGAAATTTATTGACGGCACGTTTGGCGCAGTGGTTGAGCGATTGACTGCTACGCTACGTGTCACAAGTTCGATTCTCGCACGGAATTAATATTTGTACGATCTACACATATATGTAGGTGTTACGGGTCTGGGTGTCTTGTGTACCTATATACATGTGAATATACGTTTGTTAACGCACACACGATACATGAGTAATTCCTAGTATGAGGCAATATATAGGGTGACTGGTAATTAGTGTACGATACTTAAACACGTGATTGTGCTCATGATAACCAACAACTTTTACTATGGGAACAAACCTGAAATCGCGAAAAAAAAAAACAGCTGTTCAGTACATTTTTGTTTGCCTAATGTACTGAACAGCTGATATTTTTTTCGCGATTTCGGCTTTGCTCCTATAATAAAAATTGTTTGTTATCATGAGCACGATCATGTGTTTAAGTATCGTACACTAATTACCAGTCACCCTATATGTACATAAAAAAATAAGAAACGATAAAGCTAGAACTACATTAGACCGACGCACACGTGTAACACGCCTGATTTGTACGTAGAACGACGTCGCGTGGCGTGGATCAAGTGTAGCTCTACAAGTCTAGTTTCTTTATAAAATGTATGGAGACCGACGCGTCCAGTAGCCCGATTCACGTAATGCAAACCGTAACGATATCGTAGCGATTTAGTCGTTTAGACCATTTCCGTATTCACATCCATCAATTGAGTTTGAACGACACCGATTTTAAAGTTGTTTGAAATTCGTCGATTTAAAAAAAACTCAGTTTTACATTATCCTGGTAGAATACTTATTAATGTAACTGGAAATAAGTCGATAGATCGTGAATACCGCTTTTGGATAGGACTTCGATCGAACGACTATAAAACTTCAACGATATTTGGCTTGTTTGATTTTATGTGAATCAGCCCCCCTAGCCAAGTTACAAACGTTTCGCTTGCGTCGAACGCTTCGAGTTGACCTTGCCGCCAATTCTTTTGTTCTGACCACGTGACTGAGCGTTGAGGCGACGTCATTCCCGTACATTTGAAGCTTTCTACAAGCGTTAACTATTGCAGTTTAGCAACTTAGCTAGGGGTACAGGCTACTGATCGGCGTACGTAGGCATACGTGTGCGCAGTGTAGTTCTCTTAATGCGTAATATATTATAATTGTTTTATGTGACTGGCATGTAGTGGTATAAATATGTATCTAAGAAACAGGTGACCAAATATAAGGCGTGGTGTGGTAGGCTAATATGGAGATCACTGTGCTAAATCAATAAATTTTCTGAACTGAAGTGTGCCAAGGCCAAGTATGGAGCTGGATATTTTTAAAGTAATTGAGTTGCTTTTATGCGGGTTTGTATGCGTTTAGGAGCAGTATATAAGGATTAAGGAGTTCAGGGCTACGGGATTTTTCGAAAGATTCACCACGGCCCTGGATTGCAAAAGGCATCTGAAAGAACACGAGTGGGTTTTAGCCAGTAAAAGTATGACACTTCTTCTCGCTCCATCCGGGAGAAGTTACTTAATGATGTTCTACTCTAAAGAAATATTGAACAAGGAAAATAAAGTACTTCCGTATTTCCCTGATAGGCTGAAAAATACAGAATATATTTTTTCATTTGTACTCATAGTTTTTTCTTGTTATTGATATGCTGGCGTTTGATCAGTATTCAGTACCCGATCATAAACTATTATTTGTATGTGGTATTTTGAACGAGAAGACACCGCGCAGCTTCCCGAACACTGCCCAGCCGAGTCGGATTCGACAATTGACCTATTTCTCGAAGTTAGACCTACCCAACTGAGTCGTCTGTCCCAGGTAAACGTACCTAGTCGTCCACAACTTCAAGTGTTGAGTCTCCGATCTTAATAGGAGTGGGTGCTACATGGATGATTAGCATGACTTTGGTTTTGTCCATGTTCATTTTAACCTCTCGTGTGCCGTAATTAGAGACACAATTAAAAAGCCATTGTGTCTCGCGTGGATCCACGTTTCTAGACACACAACGGGTTAAGTCTCACTCTTTCGGAAGCTCTATTAAGGCCTTTGAGTACTGTACTGAGGTCCTCTGTAGTCTTAGCCATGACTATTATGTCGTCGGCAAACCGAAGGTGAGTGATGTACCCATGGTGGATGAGTGATGAGTAGGTACTAACATAGCATAATAATATTGTTATCACATTGTTACTAACATAATAGATCTCTGTTGTCTGATGTATAAATAAATAAATAACTAGCTTTTGCCTGCGGCTTCACCCGCATACATAAAATTATAGCATATAGGTATCACTAAAAAATAAAGCAGCTTTCTATCGGTGAAAAAATTTTCGCACTCGGTACTAATTCTTTCAGAGATTACCTCCTACAAACATAAAATCAAACTAACTCTTTATAATATTACTAGCTTTGGCCCGCGACTTCACTCGCGTACATAAAATATAGTCTATGTCACTCAGGAATAAAGCAGTTTAATTCTATCGGTTAATAAAATTTTAGCAATCGGATCAGTACTACCAGAGATTACCTCCTACAAACAAAAAAAAAAAAACGAAAAACTTTGCCTCTTTATTATATTAGTGTAGATAATATTATATATTATTATATTAAACGGTGAAGGAAATCATCGTGAGGAAACCGGCATGTCCTAGAACCAAAAATTCGAAGACATGTGACATTCACCAACCTGCACTGGGCCCGCGTAGTGAATTACGGCCCATTACCTCTTCGTTAGAGGAGGCCTGAGTCCCAGCAGTGGGAACGTTATAATACTGATTATGCTATACTATTATAATATCATTTTACTATTGTAGATATTAATAAAAATATATTTTGGACTCTTTGACAATAATTTTTACTGATATAATGGCACTTTGTCGAGGCCCTTTGCACTCAGAACATTAAAACTCAATTCCTAACAACAGTTGTCACTACCACAGATGTTTATTAGATCTATAATGAACACTTTCTATGCGAAAACGCACCGCGAAATCGCAAAGAAAGCAAAAGTATGTCGGAACAGCTGACGTGGCACGAGTTTCATCCGACTTTGTTAGCGAGATGATAAAAAAAACGCCAAAAAACTTCGATAAAAAGGTACAATTTGGCAAGGAAGTTAAAAAGACAGGAAGAGGCGGCCATACTGTGGCTACTTCCGCGGTTTTAATGTAGCGATATCTTATTGTGGATGAGACGTTCGATAATGTTCTATCTGTCTATGGTTTTTTTTGGTGGGTAAAAATCATTCAAATGACATCCCCCACTCTTGGGCGGAGCGGGAGATAGTGTCAGACTCTTACTGACTAAAAAACCCACCCCGTTCCTTCTTGCCTTTTGTACGGGGGCCGAGCTTCGGATAACCCTGGCCCCAGTAGGATCCCAGTAGGTATCTATGGTAAGCGCTGGATAAATTTTTCCGGTTTTATTTCTCGCTCAGAAGACTGACGTTTTATAACGTGATGGTACGCCCTCTGAGTGAAAGCTGCGGGCCCGAGTGTTACCATGTTTCTGCTAGATGGTGCTGTATTAAACAATGTTAGTTTATTTTATTTTTAGTACCTATATATGGGAGTATTATTAAGTCAAGAAAATCGTATTTGCTAAAATCGGACATTACATTTAGTTGAATTTAGCCAAATTGTTGCTTCAAAATCCACTCGATTTTTCATGACTCTAACTGTGTAGTACTTAAGTATAGCATTATACATACAAGCTGCATACAAGTAATACATATTACAGGGATAGCAACTTAAAACAAATTAATTTAAAGAGTTTAAAATTCTTATTAAATGTGTACCATCGGTCATGTGTCGGCTAATGATTATTATTAGACTGCAAGAATGAAATTTAACCTTCAGGCCATTCATTTATTATCCACAAGAAATCGTAGTGGTATTTTTATACAGACTACATTATTTAATTTTTAATAAGTACTAAACAGTTGAATAAATTGCTAAACAGTTGTATGTTATGTGGTTGCTGTATGTCATAGAAATTGAGACAATCATCAATTGTTCAAAAATATTGATATTAATCAAAAGATTTTTGTTAAACATTGCCATTTTATATGCAAAATTGAAATCCTTTATGATAATACTTTGTAGAATAACATTTATGTTTTACAAGGTGAAATCACTTTTGATTAGCTTTTGCCCATTTAATAAGCGTTTTATTGTGACTAAGGAACATAATCCTGACATCACGTCCATCCAGAAAATGGTCTATCAGCGTGCCAACTTTCATTCATATCTGTTCGGTCGTTAAGGCGTAAAGAGATAACAAAAAGGCAGAGAGAGTTATTTTCGCAATAGAATAATAGCTGTTCGTTCTGAGATAAATGCTATTTGCTATTTTTATTGAATTTAAAAGGTAAGTCTATATTGTAACATTAATTTCTCATAATAATCTTGTCCATGTTATGCCTTGCGCACAATAAGGGACCATTGCTTTTTTCTTAATTTGATCAACAATTGTTCAGATCATAATAACACACACTGTGTAGGAGAGGAGAAATTAAAAAAAAACGTGGCTCGTGCTTATGCCAACCTTTTTTTTCGGCACAAACTAATGCCATTCGCTTTTTTATTTCTTTGTGTTTTCGTGCAATGTAGTGAAATTAATTTTGGAAGCATGTGTTTATGACAAGACGAATAGTCGGACAGATGCAAAAGAAGAATTTTAGTCTGCCTAGTGCAAAAAAAGTTAAAATTGAGAGTGTTTTTTATTTCTTTAATCATTTATTTTTTTGGGTAAAAAAGATATTTACTAGAATATTCACATGTCAGCTTCTAATGAGTCTAATAAAATTAAATGTTATTAAAACTACACTAATGTTTTATTAAATGTTTTAATAAGCTGCAACAATTAATATTTTATAAAGTTACTTGCCGATAATTAAGAGATAATTATGCTAACAGTGGGGAAATAGCAGTAATTATTAAAATTATAGTGGCTATTTTAATTCAGGCAACTGGTTATAATAAAGACATACTCGTAAATACAAATAGGTATGCAAACCATAATTAAGTAATTAATAATACTAATCGATTTACATTCTAAAGTAGAAATACTTATTCAATTTCAACTATAGAATGTGAACGTCAAATTTCGAATCGATACGGACAAACTGAACGTAGAATGTAGTTTGCTCTTATTTTGAAATATCGATGGTCAAGAGCGTATGAAATAAAAAACAAAACAAAAAATATTCACTGAAGTGTGCATTATCGTTCGATATAAACAAATACCATTAAAAAATTAAGTATTGCGCGACCGAACAGCGGAAGTTTGGCACATGCCGCGATCAAAAAACGTCAGCGCTGCCAACATAAAAAACCATAGTCTTATTTAAACTTTTTTTTGTAAACCGCGCGCTTTTTAGCAAGTATTTTTTATCTGTGGGCACAAAATGTTTTTATACTGACCAGATGTTGTATGCAGATGACAATTTTTTATTTCTTAGTGCGATTTTTAGTGGTTTGTCGGTAGATCGGACTTTTTTGAAGGCAGATGGTTTGCATATTTATATATATTTTGTTTAATAGGCAGTATGGCTGAAAAAAAAACGCGCGTGCGCTATCAGCTGCTTGTTATGGAATTTGCATAGGTAATAATGTTAATGTAAGTGATGAATAGTAAACGTGTAGGCATTGTACTGAATTATATATTGATGAGTTATTTTGGTATTTTATTTTTACGCTTGTTTCGTATCTAAAATGCCGACTAATTCTACAAAGGTACTGAAGCGTTTCATCTGTGAGCCTTGATTCGTGATCTAGTTTGAAGATTATTTGGATATACTATGGTTCTTAAAAGGTCATTTATTGAGCAAGACCATTTTACCAATCACTAAACACCGAAAAACATGACATAATCAAACCCCTAACACCAATGCAGCGAATTGCGAGATTACACTCACGATAAAATTATTAGAAAAATCTAAACAAGATGCAGTCGCGTGCCACAAAGTTGTACAAGCACAAACCGCTTACTTATCATAATCAGGCAATTATCTTATGAGAATGTTGCACGATGAAGCTTTTTGTGGCTAAGTTGCTAACCGAGACGAATTTCGCGGAAATTAGACAGTAAGGGATCATGCGAGATACTTTTATAATAAAATAAAATATAATTGCTATTCAAAAACAAATAAGTCGTGTGCCTGCCTGCGGCTTGGCCGACTATCAAAAGATTCTTGATTTGAATAAATCAATCCCTTATAGAAATGCATCGATATACAGGAGATGTCGATTTGATGTGGCTCAAGGACAAGGACACACAATCTTTTATGACGTTTTTAGGGCAATATTGAGGATTCAAATCTTTCTGAAATTGGCATTCTTAGAGGGCAAACAAGACGATATCTCAAGCATAAAATATTCAAATTCTCACAACCGTAAACAAGTTTCTGTAAACTTTTTTTTTTTTTTTTTTATATTGGATAGTCTCGCGTTTGACCACAATCTCACCTGATGGTAAGCGATGATGTGGCCGACGATGGAGCACGCTTGCCTAGAAGCAATCTATTCACTCTTGACTTAAAGACCCCTAGGTTATAGCTATGAGGAAACACAGACTCCGGCAGGGAATTCCATTCCTTAGCTGTACGCATAATGAATGTACTCCCAAAACGCTTTGTACGTATAGGTGGGATGTCCACCATGTACCGGTGGCGCAACGCCGTACGTCTTGTGGTCCGATGACGGAACGGACTTGGCGGAATTAAATTGTGTAACTCTAGAGCACACTCCCCGAAGTGTAAACGATAGAAAACAGACAGGCTAGCAACTCGGCGTCGATGCTCAAGACTTTGGATATATTATGATAGCAAAATTTTGGCGTAAATCAAGTTATGAACGTAGGTACTAATGTTTAATCGTTGTGGGACTAAAATAAGTAATGTCGTATTTAAATAAGAATGCGCTTATATTAATTAATTCCAGATTTATTGTATGTAATAAATTGTAACCTGACACTTTACACGTTCATATAGGTCTCAAATAGGTCTTACAAACACACGTTTGTAAGACCTATTATTGAGACCTATGAATTAGGAATTAGCTGTATTATCGACAGAGTGTTCTGTAGATACAACAGCTAATTCCTAATTCAAAATTCAAATAAAATGGAACTCATAGACAATTTTTTTCTTAGTTTAAAAGGTATCGCAAAGTGCAAATAAGGCTGAAGTGTCACACCCTGTATCCCAGCACTTTTTCCTAACGTTTAGAGGTCGCTTTTTGAAAGGTTTTTTCTCCATTTCGATGCCAATTATGCACATTTTTGCCGACGCGGTTCGTTTGGCGGACGAGCGTTCGCCCTCTTCGAATCTCATACTTGCTTCAACGGAATCCTTCAAATAAAAATCGGGTAGGACCCTTTTTGTGATGGTTTTTGTCCGTATATTGATGAGTCTTCCAGATTTTGAAGGAATTCCTGAGAGGGCGTCGGGGACAGACGCTATTGTGTCGTAGAACCTGATTTCTGTAAGTTCTGGAGTCCTGTAACATGTATGTAGGTAGCAATAGTGATAATGTGGCCTTTGTGTGGTTAGAATTGGATGAACAAATTACTTACGTATTCTTTCTTTTCACCCCAAACCGCACACTTATTTAGTAACACATTTAATTTACTAATTTGGTTTTGCATGCATTTAATTAACCTCGGGAACACTTACCTATTTTTGTTACCGAATCTGGACCCGCATGGTGGAATACAAAATCACTATCTTAAAAAGGACGCCTGTGTCCCAGACTTAGGAACACTAAAAGGCTGATTAATTTAGCTATATGTCAATTAATGCCAAGAAATTTTTCGATCCTAGATTTGTCGATCATCTTTGAGAAACAGATTGCTACCTTGGTACATTATGGATTCCTTAATCGTACAAATAATACCTATTATTAAGTGTTTCTACGATTAAATATCAGTTTAGTAATAACTAGACCATTTAAAAACATGCTGACAGTCAGAGCAATTTCTAGTAGCAAAATTCAAAAAAATTCAAAATTCAAAACATTTATTTCAAATAGACCATTTACAGGCACTTTTGAATAGTCAAATGTCGGTCAGTCCAAGAAAAGTGAAGCTAAATTGCACGTTCCAAAGAGTAGGTCTCTATGGAGAAGAACGTGCAAGAAACTCCATGGACACTTTTTTAAATCATGTTATGTGTTACATATAATGCTTGGTTACATATTACTTGTTGCTTCTATCATGTGAGCACAATGTCGATAATGAAATAAAAATGTAAAATAATTAAAAGATAGAAACTGAATTAAGCCACTGGCAGCTAAGAGATGACCAGTCCCATCTGACGGCACCCGTTCACGAGCATGACGCGTGCATCAGCCCCACTCAGCTCAACCATTTTGAAGGGAACTGAACGACCCAATAACACGTGCCACCAACAGCGAGACATTTGAGTGAGCATGACAAACTCTCAACTGCCATGCTCGTAATGTCAAAAAAAAAAAAAAAGTTGTAACCTAATAAAAATGCTCCATGGTGCTTCACATTCACAAACTTGGAAAAAGTGCTTCTACATTATACAATGCAATTGTGTCTTTCAAATTAAAAAAATAATAATATTAGTTTCCAACTAATCAACTAATTAGTACGCCCTAGTGGTAGTGGAGCTGGACCAGCATTGAGCCAAGCATTTTTATCTTGAATATAATCCTCCAACTTATAATATGCTTGCCTGCATAGTGTGCGTTTAATACAAGATTTAAATTTCGTTTCATTGAGTTCTAATATTTGGGGAGGTATTTTATTATAACATTTCAAACAGTACCCCATGAAAGAAGAGGCCACTTTAGCCAGTCTGAAACCTGGTTGAACTAATTGATCCCTATTTCTTGTAACATAATTATGTCTATCGCCTCTTTTGCTAAAAAGATGAAGATTTTTTCTAACATACATGATGTTTTCATAGATATATTGACAAGGTACCGTCATTATGTTAATTTCTTTAAACAGTTCCCTTAAAGAATCGCACCGGCGGAGATTGTAAATAGCTCTGATGGCTCTTTTCTGTAATATAAAGATTGACTCGATATCTGCAGCCCGTCCCCATAGTAAGATACCGTACGACATGACACTATGAAAATAACTAAAATAGACTAGTCTAGCGGTATCAACATCCGTAAATTGGCGGATTTTTCTAACAGCATATGCAGCTGAGCTAAGCCGCCCTGCAAGAGATGTTAAGTGAGGACCCCATTGTAGCCTTGAGTCAAGCGTAATCCCCAGGAAAATCGTTTTATCAACAAATTCTAGTTTTTCATTATTCAATACAATGTCACAATCACTACTTTTGACATTCGGTAAGGAAAATCTTATGCATTTAGTTTTTTTCCCATTTAGAACCAGATTATTAGCAGTGAACCAGTTTTGAACCTGCAATAGGGCGCTATTTTCGTTGAAGCAACTAACACACATATTTGAGCTCCAATAAATTCGCTATTACAACCCATTAATTTACTGTTTTGCATAGAACGTGCTTGGTATAGCCAACTTAAAAAAAACACCACTTAAAGAGACCATAGGCAAAAAACTTCGTAGTTTCGTTGCACAGGTATGCACGCAGTAATCCTATGTGACAATGCCAGTCCACCTGTCAAAACAAGACTGGCCGTACAGGTGGACTCACACCTGACAAGGGATGAAGAAGGGGTGAGAGGGGGATGACCAGGTGACCAATACTATATTGAAATAACCCATTAATGGACCTTACACGCGGGATGATCTATCATTTATAAGCCCTCATACATTTTGTGCTTATTTCTTTAAATAGACTTTTCACGAGTGACCCAGTGGGAAAATGGGATGGACAGTATTAGGTCGAAATGTTGCCACGTAATAAATGTAGTAACTTAGTATTTATTTATGTTTTAGTTTTTGCTGCTCGATATCGGTATTATGGATATGTAAGGCGGTGTTGAATTTAAATTGAGGAGTATAATATACTTACTCGTGTTGAGGACTATTACGACGAGGCTTAACTTGGTCTAAAAACGCTTTGTATCTAAGTTTGACTTCATTATGTGCAGTCTTTGTCACTGATATGGCAACACGTGTAGATACTAAGGGTGAGTTGCACCATTAAACTATAACCATAACAAAGCCGTAAACAGTTGTCAAATCGTCGAATTGACCAATAGGCGGCCGTTTCACGGCTGGTTATGGTTTGGTTATCGTTATAGTTAAATGGAGTCGGATAACTATAGTTTTAGTATATGCGAAACTCAAAAACGTGTCTAGTATTTTTATGTAAACAATCTATGTACAAAATTTCATAACTGTATTATGAAAAATCACAAAGTTATAAGCTTGTTATGTCAGCAAAAATACATAGTCACCGGGCCATCCAGGCAACTGAGAGGTTGTTTTGCACTTGCACCCATCAGTTTGCTGGCGCCTCATGACCGCTATGACTTGCCGCGACCTGTGTTGTAGATACTTGTTGTCAGTGGTGTCCAACTTGTAACCTTTTTAAATATTTTTGGGATAAATATAACATGGTTTTTGCACCATGTTATATTGTTGTAATCCATTCAGTAATGATTCTGAACAAAGTATACTCAGGGTTCGCATAAACTGAAAATTATGTTGTATAGAAAAGAAGAAATTGACGGACAGACATATCAACGTACAGCCGAAACTATTGGGATTACGAAGGTAAAATTTTGCACTAGGCTTAGGTGAGCACTAAATCAGGATATCCCAACATTTAACCCTTAGGGGGATGTAACTGGGGTCCAAAGTTAGTATGGAGAAGACTACTTTCAGGCGGGTGAAACCGATGGCAGAAGCTAGTATAGATATCAGCACGAATCTTGAGCGCTCGGCGAAAGAGTGAGGATCAATTTTGAGCATCGTACACATCGTCGAGCCAATCACTGAACTATAAAGATAGTACTCCCAACTCTGGCGTCTCACTTCATACCACTTAAGAGACCCAATATTTCATTTCTCTTTCAAGTCTGCGCGTTTTCAAGTTCAAGTCAGCGCTCAAGATCCGTGCCGGTATCTGTATAGACATATCACTTACCTAAGTATCTAATCATGAGTCTTTAAGACACACTTCTACTTTTGATGATAACATTTGAGAGGCACCTGTTTGCAAGTAGGTACTACATAATATATTTATAGACTTTAAGAGTATACACAGAAGAGACAGATGTACCTACAGCTAAATGTAAATGTTTGAGATAACATTATATTTTAACTGCCCACGAATATTCAAATATGTTCACTCTCTGTAATTCAAAAGTTTGCTGGAAGAAAACTCATTGTTGAGTTAAGCTCGCCTTTGTACATAAACTGTATGTATCACTGTGTGTGAGTTTAATAATAATAATAATTCTTTATTTTCAGGCAACTAAGACCCATAGACAAAATACAAAGAAAAATCTTAAAATAATAATAAACAAACAACAACAGCAATTTTTGTGTGCAAAAAATAATTTAAGAATATTATTTTAATTTTGTTATTTTTGTAAAACGAAAGTATAATTTGCATGCAACAATGTAAAATGAAATTAGTCTTTTTATTAACAGCTTTTTCTTGAGGTCTTACTGGCGAAGAAGCGTAAAATATTCCTGTATAAGATAGGTATACATACTCAGCTTAATTTCTTATCCACTCATCATATGAGTACGTATTTTATATATTGCATCTTACAATTAAACAAAAAAAAAGTCATTTTCATAAACTAAAAATAAAAATATTTACATTTTTCAACTCACTAATATGAGTTTTGTAAACTGCGGTAATATAATTATAATTTCCGCGAAAACCGCGCCTTTTTGACATTTAAGAAACCATAGACAAGAAAAACTGATTGTTTTCAATTGTGACCAATATAAGAAAAATGTAAGTAGAATAGGTAAGCTTTAAAAAAAAAGAAAACGTTTAATCATTAAAAAATACAATCGCCTCAGCTGCAGTAACATTAAAAACAATAATTCGCGTTTGTCAAAAGGGTTTAAAACAATACAAATAATATACAGTCAATATTGTGAGCACACGCCCTAATCCTTTTTGCAAACACATTTAATAGGATTTTTACCACCGTTGCAAATCAAATAGAAAATAAACTGATGTTATACGAAGGATGCTGATAACTGATTACCTACCTACGATGAAAATTGCAATAAATATGGCGACGATGAACTTGATATGACGGCGAATAAAGATGAATGGAAAAAGACATGTTGTGACCACAAATCAATAATTGGAATACATAAATTGGTAACGAAGGATGATGATGATTTCCAGTATTCCCTTAAAAAAGCGAGAAGGAATATCTATATAGGTAATCATTTGTGGTTAGGGAAATGCTCTTGCAACGGGATCATTCAAAAGAATCACCGCGGTTCTGGAACGCATAGACCAACTAAAGGAACACGGGTGGGTTTTAAGTCAGTAATAGTCTGATACTCTCTTTCAACCCACACAGCGTGGAAGAAGTTATTTCATGATTTCACATCTCAAAAAAAAGAGAAACGCTCTTGCAGCAAAAATAGAGACGAATATAGAAATAAAGAAGCGAAAAATTATTTATTTAATTTATTTATTTAATTCAAACAGAACGGCCGAAGCCAATTACACCATTTGAACACGGACAGAAATACAAAAAGACAAAGCAATAAAATATAAAATAATAATTAAAATTAAAAACAGACAAGTCAGAAGTCGCGCATAACTTTTAAGGGACATCTCTAATAAATATTAATATTATATACAGTCATACATTCATCTCACAAAATTTCAAACATTCTTACAATATCGTCTTTCATTCTTCACCGAACATCAAAAACTGTGTTTTTGTCTAGGAGAGCATTAGGCGCAGAGAGTGTCCGCGGAAAAACATAACATGAGCAATAGACGGCCAATATGCCTTTATTCCAGTCTACCTAACATTATATTCTCGTGTCACCACATAGGTCTACATAGTTAGAAGCCTTGTCTATGACTTTAATGGGCCAATTGAGCCTAGAGAGCTTTTAGATTAGTCTAATGCGTTACTTCCTCCTTATACGGAGCACTTATAATTTAACCGTTTTAAACACGATTTAACTTAATCTATATCAAACTTACTACTTGAGCATAATGTAAAGGGTTTTTGCAGTATAATATGCCAGTATTTTATGTAAAAGAATGTCAATAAGATCTTCATCTTCCTCGTTTTCGAGCAATCTTCCACCTGGCCGTAAAACTTGCCTTTAATACCAATTTTATAAGAATAAAATTATGGAAACTAGCAACTATACTTTATTTTTTTTATCATCTGATAGCTTGTCTTCGTTTTATAATATATCTACTAAAGGTGTTCGCTGAAATATTAATTGGATTTTTTTAATGATTCAATTCAAGGATAGGGAATTTAATAAAAAAGTTGTAAAACCCTTTTATTACATCACAGCATGTGTTGAGAGCAGAATGGGCGCGTAAGTGACGCTTACAATAGACTCGTGCCGATTTTTTTTTTATACGGAAGACGATCGACGAAAGCAAACATTTGACAGCCACAAAAGACTGGCACACTCCACTCAAGATCGAGTTTCTTGAAAAAAAAAAGAGAAAAAAAGATAGCACATGCCGAAATCTGATTACACCACCATATTTGATCAAAGGGTTGCCGTTTTGCCAAACATTGCTGATCACAAAAACTATTGGAACGTAGGTACCTTTTTGCACCCGCTTGTTTTTTGTGGAAAAAAATGCAAAATCGATTTCGGCAGATGTCCACAAATAGAAAGGGTTTGATAGGTTTTTTTTTAATAAAAAAATGGCGGACGCATCGGCTGTAGACAATGGATGGACCGTTATGGATCGACTGTCAAAATTCGCCATTATTGGAGCTAAAGAGTTATTTTGTTGCATCATTAAACTGATGTGTTAAATAGCTGTTTTCTGTTGTATACTGTTTTTTTTTATATTAAACGGAAAAGGATGCATGGTTTTTTATTTTTTTTCAGGGCGCTTTATAATCGTTTAGGAGCCATCTGTATCGGTTCAAATTATATATTCTTCCTACTTAATGGAAATTAACATTTTTTTCTTACTTTATCGGGGAAATATTGTATCTAAATTAAAAAGAAATATATATTCTTTGGATAGGTAAATAATAAGTACATATATTATTGGTGACGGAAAATTAAACCTACCTAATTTAAGGTTTCGTTAATTTGCTGTTTTTTAATCGATTCTATTTTCGTTCCGAGGTTTTTATTATAAAATATAAATATTAATTTAAGCAGATTTATGCTGTTGTTGAGTAATTGTCCGTGTTTATGTCACGATATATTTCATCGAAACCTTCGTATTGGCGGAATGTTGTTTTAATTGTGCAAGGATATTTTATTTAAAAAACTTGCATTTTTATATACGCAGGTCGATACAGAAATTGTATTATTATTACGGTTGTCAGTTTATTATTGGGTATCAATTTATTAATTATTATTTTAAATAACAGGATTTTTTGCAAGATTGTTATAATTTTATTACTTAGTTATTTTTGTATCTTCTTGTGTAAAACTAGGCGTTAATTACTTCCGTTCCGTTTAAGATAAATAATAATATATAATAATAATAATCGCAAAACGTCATCTAGTCCCGAGCTAAGCAGAGCTTGTGTTAGGTACTCCTAACACAAGCTCTGCTTAGCTAGACCACTTATAAACATACTTATATATTCCTAAAAATATACATATTATAGATAAATGACACCCAGACACTGAACAAATGATCGTGCTAAAATATTAATAAGATGTGACTTTGATACATTCATCCTAAAAGTTGGTCCTTGATAGTATCATAGTGTAGACTGTAGATACTAGTTTCATTTCTGTCAACGGCGTCGTCCACGTGAATGTAGAAAATTATCCCACGAGAATATACTTCCGGGATAAAAAAGTATCCTATGTGCTATTTGAGGGCAGTACCTACCCGTACGCTAAAACCTATGGCTAAAATATTCAAATCCGTACCGTCATTTGAGCGTGAAGAAGTAATAAAACGCTCAAACCGACATACAAACTTTGCCTTTACTCAGGTTTCTTTATTAACTCCCTCGCGATGCTCGGGAGTTAATTATATAAATCCCTCACTAACGGTCGGGATTAAAATCAGCAACCTTCGTTTCGTTCGGAATTCAACATACAGACACTGCTTTATCCCCTAGTCACATAATCTACTAAGAGTATTAATATTATTGGCTTCGATTGAGTCCATATTTTTTTTTGTAATAGAATAGAATACAAAATTAAACTAATAATCTCAAAAATAAAACAGTCATGGTTTTTATAAATGTTATTTCCATGTTTGTTATTTGGTGTACAACAAAAAAAAAATATAAATAAAAAACCACTAAAATGTGCAAAATAATGTTAATTTCAGAGGTGGATGTGGTTTTCTTTGTGCGTTATCTATACTAATATTTAAAGAGGTAAAGTTTGTTTTTTTTTTTGTTTGTAGGAGGTAATCGCTGAAAAATTAAAAAAGAAAAAAAAATTCGCAATCAGACCGTACTGGTTTGCTTGATTGCGAAATTTTTTTTACTTAAATTTTTTTTACCGATAGAAAGCTGAAAGGAATAAAGCCTTAGTGACATAGGCTATATTTTATGCTTACGGGCGAAACCGCGGGCAAAAGCTTGTATATACTAATTTAGTTACCTCATTCTTACCAAATTGAAGTTAATCATTCATTGTATAATCTCATATTAAAACTTGAATAAACATCAACGCATTCAGAATACGGCCGCAGTTTTTCTGAGACCCGTACCGCCTAAAATGGTCAGACGCCACACTACATTAGGATTCAAACTAAGTAGCCTAAGTTTATACTTAGTACACACCATGTTTATTATGTTTAAGGCTTTCTAACTCTCTAACTCTTTAGTGTTTACCAACGATTAATATCGTATACGATTATATAATTTTTTTATTGGTTTTTTTTTTAGTACTTATCTATTTTGTACTTACTCACATATTAGAAGCGACAAGAAGTATGTACGTATTAAATAAGAATAGAATCGATTGTTACACCTAGTTGTGTGTGATATCATAGCAGTTAAAGAAAAGAAAAAAAAAATAAGATGAGCAAAACATATTTTTTTACTAATTGATATAAACTAGTGCTTGACTGCGGTCCCACCTATGACCTAATGGGAACATCTGGGAAACCTGGTAAGCAGTGATGCAATGGTTGATGGTGAGACGCACTAGTTTATTATGAGCCTATTCACTCTTGCCTTGATGACACCTAAATTATAATAAGACGGAAAGACCGCAGCAGGCAAAACACAATTAAAAATTACAAAAAAAAAAATGAATATTGGCAATTTACGAATTATGAACGAAAAAAGTTTAGTCAGAATTAATTTCTTCAATTTTGCTCATCTGTGCGACGTGAAGTGTCATTCTCATGTCTCATTTTCATTGTTATTTTCTTTTTTTTTTAAACGAATAACTTTAACAATATATTTAGCTAATTTAGATTAAACAATAACGTTTTTAGTTTACCTAGATTTGTAGACTTAGTAACACGAAGCAAAACAAACCTTTTATTCATACGCAAATAAGTTTTCTTTGCGAACCGTACTTTTCAATCAAGATTTGACAGATTCTTATTTGGAACGCATAATAACCAAGATTTACGAGTAATATAAAACTCTTAATACGATTTAAAAGAGTGTCAATTGAGTTTCATGCACTTTCTTCTGCATGCGTAACGACGTGCAATTATTTAGCTTCATTTTTTTTTGACTGACGGACATTTTGACTTCAAAAGTGCCGGTAATTAGTCTATTTGAAATAAACGTTTCTGATTCCTGATATCTTTAATAAAAACGTGAATTAAGGAATCTCTTTCGAGATTTGGACATTTTGGCGAAGTGATTCTGATTTTTAGTTATAAATTAGAAAATATTGTAGTGAATGAACATTGCCATTGTGTCATATTGCGAGATGGAGTACTGTTATCTCCTTTTTCAATTTCTTCTTACTATTATTATTAATTTTTATTAAATTATTTTTACCTCATTCTAGAGTTTGGCCACGTTGTTTTATTGTATGTTCATGTTAGTATTCGAAATCGTTATTATGACAGATTTTTTGGAATATTCCTGTATATTTTTAATGAAGGAACAAATTATCTGTACTTCCATACAAACTTTCGATCATTGTCATAGAGAAATTATTTAAAAATTGAGCCGTCCATAGAGGCCAACTATGGCCGATTCCCTCTATAATAGGATCACGGTATTTTTTTTAAAGAGACCGTGTTCTCGGAAAGCCAAAGGCAAAGGACACATGAAGGATTTATTCAGTAAAAATTTTACACGTGCTCTCGCTTCGCCATCGGGTAGGTGAAGTTATTTGAAGATTTCTTACCAGCAGAAAAAACGCTCATCGTTAAATTGAATTGAATATTTTTTTTCCAATTTTTATTAAAAGTCATATTTTAGTAAAAGATATACGTAGAATGGTAAGATGATGCAAAATAAGAAGTATTTAACACTAGTAATTGACTCTGAAGCAAATAATCCTATTATTGAGTTTAAGAAGAAAATATCTTTCTCACTACAAAAAGTGATTAAAACCTTCGTACATTTGATCGGCGATCCAGACCAGAAACTGAAGACCCTTCTGTCGACAGCACATCGCAATTTTGGACTATATTTTTAGGACTTTAAGGTTTGTATTAGTTAGTCGAATTCTCAGCGAGGTCACGATATCTGGTAATTCTTTACTATGGAACGCGACGTAAATTCTATCTTGAGGGTTACCTTGTATGGACATGAAAGGGAAAGCCCTCGGCTTCGAAATAAACGTATCGGTATTTATGGCTCTGAAAAAAGTTGCGTCTAAAGTTTTTACATTTAGAATCTTTGTCATGGTAGAAATTGCAGGAATTTTCCGACTTTATAAGTGGACTTTCATGTGGAATGTGAAAAAAGGGTCTTGAGAGAAAAGCAAGCAAAAAAAAATATGTTAGCACATTCCGTCATTCTTAATCATCAAAAGACTTCTAAAGATCAGTCAGAAAATACCTAATAACTCACAAACTAACCACGTAGAAATTCAGAATAAAATCGTCAATATACATTTCAAATTCCTATTGTATTTTAAGCGGTTCGTTTTAAAATAAATGTATATCGGTGAGGCCTACTGTCGCCATGTCGTGCGTTCAAAAATGCACTGGCAAGATGAGTGGAATCTTTGCCCTAACCTTATATAGAGAGGGGACTTAGACTAACAAGGCCGGGACCGAACGATGTGCAAAATCGATTAAGCATTCGAATTAATCGGTTAATTCAAATCGATGCAGTTAGCTTGTTAGAATTTGAATTTAGAACATAATTGAGTTAATTGTCAATAATAGTGAATTTGTTTCGGTTGTTTTAATCGTATTTATTGGCTTTATCAAAGAGTAGAATTTAGTTTATTTGAATATAAAGTTGTGAAGTTGTAGAAAAGTAGGAATATTATTCTTGACTATAAATTAAGTGTGCAAACACATTGCATACAGATGTTTTTGCAGAACTGTTTTCTTTTCATTAGTAGTTGCAAGCGCTACTGCTAAATATGAGGTTTTGTGTATGATTCCAGGGTTGAGCATTGTATTTCCATCTGGAATTTCTCAGTAACAGCCTTTTTTTTTATGGTGGGAAAAAATCATGCATTGACATCCCCCGCTCTTGGGCGGAGCGGAAGATAGTGTCAGACTCTTACTGACTAAAAGACCCACCCCGTTCCTTTTAGCCTTCATACCGGGGCTCGAGCGCCCTTTCGGATAACCCTGGCCCCAGTAGGTTTCGACCCTCGCCGTGCCCTCGTGGGGGCGATCGGCGGCGGAGACCTCTCGCGCCGGGCCCTGGTTGAGGCCATGGTCCGGAGCGAGGAGGAGTGGCAGGCGGTCGCCGACTTCTGCGAAGCAGTAATGCTCGCAAAGGAGGAGGCCGAACGCATCAGGCAACGGCGTTATCGCCGCTGCCGCCGCCGCCGGGATTCTGATCCCGATTTCCGGCCACCGTAGGCGCGGGCTTGCGGACAGTGAGCAATGGGTAGCTCCCAGTTCGGCCGTCCGGTAACTGTCCGGACCAAGCCCAAGTCGTCGACGGCGCGCACTGTTCTCTGTTCCCGCGCGCCTCAAGGAGTTGTCAGCAACAGCAGGGACCCAGCCGGGTCGAAGCCTACTGGGTCCAGAGTTATCCGAAAGGGCGCTCGAGCCCCGGTATGAAGGCTAGAAGGAACAGGGTGGGTCTTTTAGTCAGTAAGAGTCTGACACTATCTCCCGCTCCGCCCAAGGGCGGGGGATGTCAATGCATGATTTTTTCCTACCATAAAAAAAAAAAGGCTTCGACCCGGCTGGGTCCCTGCTGTTGCTGACAACTCCTTGAGGCGCGCGGGAACAGTGCGCGCCTCAAGTGTTTTCTACTGTATTATATTTATTTACACTATTTATGTTTTTGTACACTGCAAGCCCCAAATCTTTTCCTTTCGTTCAGTCCATCCGAAGGTTTTCTGAAAGAAAAAGAAAGAAAACATGTTTATTTGGCACACAATGAACAAAACAAGTATTGAAACATTAATAAAATATAAAACTTAAAACAAAATAAAAAAAAAAAAACATAAAAACATACCAAACGTAGAAAGTACACTTATTCTTTTTGTAAATGTTTGTCCTTTTATAAGCTAAGGTCTGCAATAAAGTAATAAATAATAATAATATCCTTCGTAAAATGTATTACGCCTATATTTTGGTATTCTGTTTAAAATATCGTTTAACCAAGAAATAGCCCATTACTTTTCAATTCCCTTTGTTAAAAACCACCCGAAGCAAGAATACTTCCAACAACATTACAACTTAAAATGAAAAAGATAATAATCGACAGTATCTGACATCATTTTACAATACTTTAATTTATATTAGTTGATATTGTTATAAGGGCGTTACTTTTGGTTTTATGACGTTAAGCATGTGTGATTGCAAAATGGCTTCATTCGTTAACAAAGTACCCAGCAAGTTTAGCATTGACTTGTCTTGATTTAAATTCGTGTTTCCTAGTACATTCGACGACAATTGGCTTTTGTGTTTTATTTTTTTCTGATCAGTGTAAAACTAAAATAATTTTTAAATGTATTTCTGTTAACTATATCAGGTAATAATAGATTGGAAGTTTTTTTTTATAAGCACGCTCTTGACCAATATCTCATCTGGTGGAAAGTGACGATGTTGTTGACGGTAGAGCCTTAAGATAATAATTTATTAACGACAAAGTTTGAGGGCAAGAGTAAGTAAGCCAAAGAAATTAAACAGTAAAAATTGTAATAAATCCAACATATTCAAGGAAAGTTAGTTATGGCCGCAAAAATAATTAACATTTCAAACGTACAATGATGAAAGGTGATAATGTTAAGATAAGAAAACATCAGATAATATGTGTCATGATAAGAAAACTGAATATGCGCGCGTTTTAAAGAATTATGTATGTTGATCATATTCTGTTGTCTTAAAAGGATCTAGGTCCCTTTAAGGAAATTAAAGGGGCCTAGAATAGTTCCATGTGGAACAGCAAGAGTTATTGTCGGGTTAACACGTAATAACCAATGTAAACTGTTACTAGAGTCCAATTAGTTATGGAAATGTATTAGCCGCAGATATTCAAAGACGGAATATTAAGCAAACGATGACTGTATTAGCTCTTTCTTTATTACATCTAATGATTGAAATTATTAAAAAACTTAATAAACTACATTAGGTACATTTACACTCCTCTCAAAACCCAAGCGAACGCCCGGCGTTCACGCGTAATTTCGCGCCATTCGGTTATCACTAAGATTATAAAAAGTCCGCATAGATTACTAAAATATTGAGCGTTTTATCCGTGACTTTGACTTTTATTGTAATTTTAACTTATTTAATTTGATTTTAATTTACTTTAATTTATTTTGTTTTTTTAAATAATTTAATTTGATTTTAATTTATTCTGATTTAAATTTATCTTAATTTTATTTTAATTTAATGACTTTGTTTTAATTTAATGTAATTGATCAGGTTTAAACTTTATATTATTGGTGTTTAACGTATTTTAATTGTAAAAACGGGTACTTTGACCTGAATGGGTATGTATCTAAGAATGTAAATAAGAAGTTTTTTATAAAGTAGTCTGTAAACATCGAAAATAAGCAACCTTTCCATTTATCTATATTTAAATCTACTTAAATCCTCAAGATCGAAGCGTTACTAAAATATGGTGTCAATAAATTGCTCCCCATCCGCAAAATTGCCACGTTGTATATCGGGCCGAGCTAGCTCTTGGTTCACGCGAGCAAGTGACAGCTAGGCATTTAGATAAAACTTTAAATAATAATAATAATAATAATAATAATAATAATATCTTTATTCATTAAAAACATTGTAGTACATTATGACAATTTACAGAATCGATTACAGTGTACAAAGACTACTACAAATTAGTGGGTGAGGTGCTGTATTCCTAGCTAGGCTAATATATAACCTGTGTTAAGGAGTACAGTGCCAGTCCCCAAGGAAATAAACAGTAAAATCGTACACAGTATGCGTTATAGTACATTATAAAGTGATACAAATAAATCTCAATAACAAGATAACAAAATGTAGTTAATTAAAAGTACAATAATAGTAAGAAAATAAAACATTACACATTTAACTTAAAATAAATAAATCATGTAACTTGAGGGTAGGTGAGTATTTGTTGTGCCCAAGTGTGCGCTGTGCGAATGTATTTAATATTTTCGCTACAGGTTACGAGTCATAAGCTGTAGCGGATTAAATTTAATGACCGGAATGTTAGTAAGTAGGACTTCGATGTGCATCTTTATGGTAATCTTAATTTATTGTGCCAAATAGTATATTATTTGTTCAAATATGTTTATACTCGTAGTAAAATAAATGGGAGAAAAAATAAATAAATAGTCAAATCAATCAGTTATGAATTTTTCTGTTTCATCGTAATTTTTAGCTTGTAGGAATGAGTAAACCGTTCTTTTGCACTTGTAATTTGACAGACCATATATTGGACAGTGCTTATTCAATTTATTGTAGAGAGCTGGGCCTTGGAAATAAAAAAATCTTTTAGGGAAGTATGATCGCGTTCGTGGGAGTGTGCATATTTGGTCTTTTCGACGTTTCGTTATGATTTTATACGGGGTTTTCCTGTGTTGTAATAAGATTACTTGTAAAATAAAATGTTGTCGTATGTTGAGAACTCCCCAGTGACTGTATAATTCATTGGTAGGAAACATAAAATGTCGAAAGGTTGCAACCTTTAAAATGGCCCTGTGAGCGACTTCCAATGGCATCAAAATAGTCTTGGCAGCACCGCCCCAACATGAGATACAATATGTGATAATAGAGGAGCAAAGGGCAAAATAAACAGTACGAATAATTTTTAGGTTCGTAACATACCGGAGGGTTCTAAATATGTAAATTAGTTTTCTTACTCTAACCGTAAGCATGTTAATATGCTTCTTAAACTTTAAATTTGCATCTATTATTATACCTAAGTATTTTATATGATCAACGTTAACTAAAGATGGACAATTACATGATGTATTTGGGAGACAAGAGTGTGCTTTTAAGGTTATGGCAGTATGTGGTTGGGAGGCCGCGCTAATTGAGTAAGCAATAAAATTGGTTTTACTAGTATTTAAGGTAAGGGTGTGTGCAGTGAGCCAGTTTAAGGCTGCGTTTAAGCCATGTTGTGCTATTAGTTCTAGCTCTGACCAAGTGTCTGCGGTGAATGTGATAGCGGTATCATCCGCAAATGAAACAATTCTGCCATTTGGAATATTGAGGTTGCACAGATCATTTATAAAGATAAGAAAGAGGGTGGGACCTAATATGCTACCTTGGGGGACCCCGTAGCAGATGGGAAGCTCTTCACTACTATAATTATCAATCCTAACAGTTTGTGTGCGATTACTTAAATAACTACGAAAAAGTTCTAAAGGTGTCCCTCTGACTCCCATACTTTCAAGCTTGAGTAGAAGAGTGGAGATGGGAACCGTATCAAACGCCTTCGCGAGATCTAAAAAGACTGTAAGAGCTTTTTTATTTTGGTTAAGGTGTAAAACAACATTAGAAATCACATCTTGAACTGCATCACAAGTGGACTTATTTTTGCGAAACCCAAACTGTTGAGGGGACAACAAATGATAGTGTTCAAGATATTTAGTTAGTCTCCTGTTTATAAGACGTTCGAGCACCTTAGATAAGGTACTCAAGACTGCAATAGGACGATAATTGCTAGGTAAGGTCCCATCTCCACCCTTGAATATCGGATGAATTATTGCCTTTTTCATAGAAGTGGGAAATACGGATGTTTCAAAACAGAGATTAAAAATATGGCACAGTATGGGCGCCATGGTATCAGCATATCTCTTTAGGAAAAGAGGCGAGATGGTATCCCAACCAGTGGCAGCGTTCGTTCGTAGGGAACCTATGACAGATATAATTTCGTCAGGGTCAGTTGCTTCCAGGACGAATGAAGTGGGTGGAATTGATTTTTGCTGGGTCTGTGGAAGTGATGCCGGCTGCAGGGTATTATTTTTGCAGATATGGTCTGCAAGTTTCCTACCAATGTTCACAAAAAAGGAATTTACTACATTGCAACATTCTACTGGTGTTGATGCGCATGTCAGAAGTTGTGTGGACGATCCTTTAGTATTTGTGGTATTCGTAATTTTCTTTATAGTTTCCCATAAGACTTTTGGATTTTGGCTTGCATTGTTAAGTTCTTGCGTGTCAAATAATCTTTTTGCTTTCCTCAACAGGCCCAAACAGAAGTTTCTGTATCGTTTGTAAGTTATTTTTAGTACTTCATTATCTGGAGATAACTTAAGCTTTCTATGTAAAGCATCTCTATTTCTTATACACCGCAACAATCCTGGGGTGATCCACGGTTTGAGCATTCTCTTCCTTGCTGGCACTTGTTTTACTGACGTATTGTTTGAAATAGCTGTTGCCAAGAGGCCTATCAAGTTATCAGTAGCCATATTAACGTCTTGCATGCACAGAATATTACTAAAATCAATTTGGGACATCGACTTATCCAGAGCCTCGTAATCAATCCTAGTCATAGTAGATTTGAAAACATTGCGTTCGCTTCGTTTTTCTAGACATAACAAGGAAGAGTGATGATCGGTGACTGTGGTATCATAGACAAATGTGATACATGGACATTTTGTTTTTAAAATTAGGTGATCCAGGCAATTGTTACCTCTAGTTGGCAGAGTATGCGCAGGCAGAAAACCATGTGAGGCTAAACAGTTTAGATATTCGTGGGAACTTGTGTCAGTAGTAGTAGACTTTATGTCTATATTTAGATCACCCGTTATGATTACAGTTTTAAATTTGTTTAGTGACAATAGTACATTATTCAGAGCTAGAAGAAAATCATGGAGATTATTATTAGATGGTGAACGGTAAATGCAAACTATTGCCACTTCTGATTTTATTTTAATTATGAGCCCAGAGGCAGCTTGGCCAAAGTCTGGTTCTTCACATGTAACAAGAAGATCAGACTTGAAATATACTACCACACCATCACTCTGATTGAGATGTTTGGTCGTCTTAAGCGTAGTATAGTTTTGCAACATTGGAAGAAAGAAATTGTTAGAACAGGCTAACCAACATTCTGTTAAGACCACCAGATCACAATCAAATGACATACGGTGCAGTAGAGTTTGTAAATTTAGGAAGTTACAATTTATAGAACGAATATTTTGCGAGAGTATTTTTAGATATCTATTTGGATGTTTTAATAGAGTGTTAGACTGTTCAGGGGTACATGAGTAAATTTTCGATACAGAAAGTTCGTCGATCCCATCAGCTAAATGGTCTACGTCATTATTCATTTTTACGTTTTGAGCTAGCTTGGAGAGAGGGGTTAAATTGGGTTATCAAGAATAATTCAGCTAATAGGCGTATCTGTCGGACCTGACGAAAGAATGTATGACACAGAACATTGAGCAATTTTACATTTTCATAATTGGTGCAAGCTAATAAACACCACCAGGTATTCGAAATAATAAGTGATTGATTGTAGAGTATTATCGCAGTGCACAGTTGTGAAAGTCGTTGTGTTTGTGTAGGATGTAAATCTCCTTGTGCCATATTTGCAATTTTTACATTTAATACTTGTATAAATCCATAATGATAATAAAGATAGTTAAGCAAGTTACATGCATGAGTTCTTAAATTTAATTCTTTCGGGTAATTGAAGTATTGAAAAATTAGCTTATCTAAGTTTAGTGATATATAAATAGAAAAATAATGAGAAATATTACGCAGTCATGCACCTGCAGCATCGTTGACAGTTGCGATGTTAGTAGAGGGCAGTTGTTGCAGTTGTCGTTCACTCTTGATCAGGATGACTTGACTATCGGGATTCTTTTTTAACATAACTCGTCCATTAGACGTCCAGCAGAAGCTATATTTGTTTGATTTAGCGTAATTTCTGGTGAGGTAAAACAGTCTTTTGGTCTGAAGGGTCAACTGCTCAGCTATGTATACCGGAATTCCCGGAGTAGCTTTCAAGCCTAGATGTGTTGAGCACAGCTTATGATTAGGGTTTTGCTTATTATAATTCTTCACTGCTGTTAGGAACTTGGACTTCGTAAGGGCATTCAAAAACTCGACAGTTATATTTGATGTTGTATTTTCCTTTTTTGATGGTTGTCTTATTACATCACGAATACTAGTAGGCTCTGTTTGCATCTGTAGTTGGCTTGACAGGTGCTGTATCATGTCATACAATACTATTTTACTTTCGTTTACCACTTTGGGAACATTTCGAATTTCTACAGATGTTTTAATAAAGTTTCGCTCGAACGATTCGACTTTTTCCTCTAATGTTGATATCTTGATCACCATAGAGTTTCTTTCTTTTTCTAGTCCCGTAATCTTACTTTCTAGTAGCGATACGATAAATAGTGTATGATGATGAGGATCTTCGAAGCCACGGCGGTTATACGACTACGAGTCAGGAAGATGGGATAGCGCAAGAGTATCGACTCATCCACCATGGAACTAAAGATAAATTTCCAGTCTTTTACCATCATCGCATGCCAAGCCATGAGGTTCCAAAACAGTCGAAACGGCAACAGAGTTAAAAGCTCGTCGGATAATGTTAATATTCACATGCCGCGCTACGTGATCTGCTCTTCGGCTGCATACCGTACATACGTCAGCTGCATACGTCCTTAAAGACCGTGGTGACCAAAGCTGTTGACAAGTTCGCTACAGTGGCAGCAATGAGGAGAACAACAGAGAACGCCTAGGCCTATGGAAACTGATGGTAAGTAGTGTCGTCATTCATGGTATGCTATGTTCGATGACGGTAGTGTGTGAGACCCGATCTCCATTTTCCCACACCTTGAGGTGCAGTTCGTTCTTTATAAATAACTAGCTAATCTATCCTATGTCACTCAGGAATAAAGCAGCTTTCAATCGGTGAAAAATTTTTCGCAATCTGATCAGTACCCCTAGCCAAGTTGCTAATCTGCAATAGTTAACGCTTGTAGAAAGCTTCAAATGTACGGGAATGACGTCGTCTTAACGCTCAGTCACGTGGTCAGAACAAAAGAATTGGCGGCAAGGTCAACTCGAAGCATTCGGCGCAAGCGAAACGGTTGCAACTTGGCTAGGGGGGCAGTACTTTCAGAGATTACCGGCTACAAACAAAAAAATAAACTTTACTTCTTTATAGTATTAATGTAGATCAGGGTTTTTCAACCTTATTCATACCACGGCCCTTTTAGTATGAAGGAATTTATCGCGACCCCCCTACCCGTTGTTTTTTTTTTTGTTACTAATATTGAAACCAATACATTTACTTATTTTCACAATTACGGTTCGGATAAATACATACTTATATATTTTTTACATTTTTCTTAATAAATGTTATTCTTTTTTACTGCTGTAGCTTTCCCAACCTTAAGCAACTCCACAATAAAAGCTTCGCGACCCCCCTGGAGAGGCTTCGCGACCCCCTTGGGGGTCGCAACCCACAGGCAGAAATACCCTGGTGTAGATGGTATCAAATGCTTTAGACTGATTTTCTTATCAATTTAAAGAACACATTGTAAAGTCTTTCTATTGACTTGATAACATATGTACGTATTATTTCACCAGTCTTATCATATGAAGTATTGTTTAAACTAATTACAAAGTATAATGAGTAGGTACACCACTTGAAAAGTAAAACAGAAAACCGGAGAAAATTTTGTAAAGATATTTTTTAAAAAGAATATTGTTATTCTTATTGATTGACCCAAAACTCCACTTTTAATGTCTGATGTAATGTTTGATCTGACATTTTGCTTAAATTTTAATTAATATTTTTAAACTTTTGTTATTACGAAATGGTTTCTTGTTGTTGACTGACAAAAATCAGGTTTGTTAATTTGTTTATGTTGTGGGAATCTAATAATCTCTTTTTGGAAATGATATTTTTTTTTGGTGGGGAAAATCATCCAGTGACAACCCCCGCTCTTGGGCGGGGCGGTATCTCCCGCCATGTCAGACTCTTACTGACTAAAAAACCCACCCCGTTCCTTCAAGCCTTCATACCGGGGCTCGAGTTCCCTTTCGAATAACCCTGGCCCCAGTAGGCTTCGACCCAGCTGGATCCCTACTGTTGCTGACAACTCCTTGAGGCGCGCGGGAACAGAGCGCGCCGTCGACGACATGGGCTTGGTCCGGACAGTTCAAGGACGGTCGGACCGCGAGTTACCCATTGCTCACTGTCCGCAAGCTTGCAAATGATATTCAATTTGTAGAAGGCTTAAAGTCACCCATAGAGCAATGGAAAGGGCTATTCTCGGAGTTTCTTGCATGATCGAATCAGAAATGAAAATAGAGATCCATGATGAATGAGATCCAAGGTCGCTGACATAGCTCGAAGAATCGCCAAACTTACACTACTTAAACTAAAACTAAGTGGCAGTGGACAGGGCTGCTCGTAGAACGTATGGCCGTTGGGGCCGAAACGTTCTAGAGTGGCGACCCCGCATTGAAAGACGCAGAGTTGGAAGGCCTCCCACAAGGGGGATGCGAGACACAGGACCGTTCGTTGTGGCGACACTTGGGAGAGGCCTATTTTCAAAAGTGGACATCTTTCGGCGGAAATTAATGATGGTGATTCAATTTGTAGATTGTTTAAATAATACTACTATACCTACGTCCGTCATTTTACAGATATAAACTAGCTGATGACTCTGAGAAGAAAAATCGAAATAATCTCATGGTTGACTGATCAGATCGAGAGCAATGGGGCCGAGTGGTAATGACTCCGAATTACGAGTTGTAGGTCGCGGGTTCAAACCCTACCAGGAGCATTACTTTGTGCAATTTATTTCATTACCACTGCTCTTAAAACGGTGAAGGAAAACATCGTGAGGAAACCGCTATGTCCTAGAACCAAAGATTTTAAGACATGTGACATTCACCAACCCACACTGGGCCCGCGTGGTGGATTACGGCTCATTCCCTCTCCTAGAGAGAAGGCCCGAGTCCCAACAATGGGAGCATTATAAGGCTGACTATACTATGCTATGAATGAACCTGTCCAGACAGTGTGAGGATTTTTCAGCTGTCATGAAGCTTAAATCAGAGCCTTACCATGACGTGTTAAAATGTCAGTCGTGCGAGCGAGAAAGAGTGATAGAGCTGTACCCCCTGTATAGCTCCATCGTATATCCCATCGTTGAGCTCCTTAGTAGTCCTAAGTTTGAACTACACAAATACTGACAAAATAATGCTTGCACCGACTGAACAGGTCCACTCAAATCTGTGTGGTTCTTTCTTCAAAAGACCATTTGAGACACTAACCTGTATGGTTCTCATATGATTTGACATAATGGTCAAATCATATGAGACCTTTACTGTATGGACTTTAAAAGAGACTTTGACCCCTGAGTTTGTTTCGGTGTTTCTTCTCAGGGTAGTCAGCTAGGAAACATCGGCCTCATCTAGTTAAAACTGACTGAAAACAAAATTGACGTGTAAAAGTGTTTTTTTAAAACCTATTTGCAAAATAAATATTATTTATTATTATCATTTATCCCTTTAACAGTTTAGTTTAGGTCGTAAAATGGATAGCTTTAAGAGCTAGTGGTAGTACTACTGGTCTGTAAGGAGCTCAACAATAAAATTGTATAGTGGAATGTGGTACATTTAACATGTTATCTCATGTTCTGTGTAGTGTAAAGTTGAATAGCCCGTAATCACTAAGAACGAGCGAATAAATCGAAAAAGAAACTATTTAAAATCGGTTCATTGACTTGTTACAATGCGTTGTTAGTACTTGCTAGTTACTTTTGGTTTCTGATAAGTCTGAAATAGTATTGCTTATAGTCATTAAGTTTTTGTAATTTTATTAGTATTTATGCAAAGTTTTTGAGAAAATTTCAAACATGCACTTTATTAGTATTCAGAATGTTGAAAAAAAAGTTTGAAAGTTGCGTCGGTGACTGAAAAGTTGAAGGGGAATCGTTTGTCTTGGTATGGCCATGTAAAGAGGTGAGATAAAATGCATGTTACTAAAAGAGTCATGAGTATGTAACATGTGGATGGGTGTAGAGGGAGAGGGAAGCCAAAAAAGAGAGGGATGGATTGTGTGAAGAGTGATATGAAAGAGAAGGAAGTTAGTGATAGCATGACGGGTGACAAGAATGAAAGAAAAAAACGTGTAGCGCCGATCACAAATAACACGGGACATGGGCAGGAAGATGATGACGAATGTTAGAAAAAAACTTAAAATTTGCAAGGAATTATAATTGGTCCACTCTTAAATACAGCGCTGTGATGATTTTGCTATAAAATTTAGGCAACTTGCTTCATGCATGTGTGCTAAAACACCGTTTTCCTAGTGAGAAGGTCAAACATGAGCCTATCAATAATAGAAAAAAAATGTGGTTCAATCTCAAGAATGTTTGTCAATTCCTAACGTTCGTGCTGTAATGAAAACAACTATTAACTAGACTTATCAACTTGAACCAAAACGAACTTCCGCCAATTGTGTTTCAGATGGCGATGTTGAATTTCTTCTAGACTCTAGATTACCCATGATAACTGGTTTTTTAAACATGCTCTAATACCTAAACCTTTACGTTTTGGAAACTTCAGCCACAAATCCTGAAATTGCAACTTGCATGAAAGTAGTGCTAATAACTTGCATCAACACGACTCTCGTGTCACTGTCTCCAAAGTGGCACTAACTCTATGCTATATGTCCTACCCAACTCTATGCTACATGTCCTGCTCAATTCTATGCTACATGTCTCTTAAGTTAGGCAGTATTTAGAACCACACCAGCCATACTGGTTTTGAAGCGTATAGTGTTCCGAATTGAATCCTACGGACAAAGTATTGCAAGTGATGACTTAGGTACACTTTTTCAGCTACTCCTGGATGTTATACTGCACTCCATTGCCCGTTATTAAACCTTAAGTTTGGAATTCTGGATATTAGTCAGAGTCAGTCAGTTCTGATCAGTTTTTTAAAGGGCTATTATTAGTCTATTCTCAATGTTCATGGGTAAATGTAACAATCTCATGCGTTAGCATACTTTTATGCCAGTTACAGATGTATATTAAGAGCTGAAAAGGTGTACAAAAGTCATCACTTGCAATACTTTGTCTGTCTGTATTCCTTTTATGACCTCCTATCATATCAATAATAGCTTCAATTAATAGGTCTTCGTTAATATAATAATTGTATATTTTTATTACCGAACCGCTGCTGTTTTCGAGATTACTAAGAAATAAGGTTATGGATACATTTCATCGCAAGTAGCTGACGCCTGTGTTAACTGCATCGCAAATGTCATGGCCGCCTTTATCACCGTATTATGGATATTACGATTACCTACTGAATGTTTATTCATTATCATGTTCGAGCTATTAAAAGTTGATGTGTGGTTTATGGTGTCGAATGCTTTTAATGGTTCAAAATTTAAAGTTGATGTGTGGTTTATGGTGTCGAATTCTTCTGATGGTTCAAAATTTTTGCGGAGATTGTATTTTAGACAAATTATGTGTTGTTATTTTAGGTCAGTGTATATTTGTGCATTATCTTTTTATGTCTATTTTAAAACTATTATTTTGATAGCTCGCAAGTTGTCTAGATAAGTTACCTGTTCCTAATTTTTTATACATAATTATTTTTAGTAAATCCGAGACCTGAATATGTAGTGTGTTCAGAATCAGTAAATGAATTAATTCCAATAGATTTTACAACATGTTACATTTTTTCCCAAAAATATTTAAAAAGGTCACAGCGGTAGCTCCGCGGTGCGGCAGCGGTAATCCCTCAGTCGTCTGGATGGCCCGGTGACCATGTGTTTTTGCTGACATAACAAGCTTATAATTTTGTGGTTCTTCATGATACAGTTATGAAATTTTGTATATAGATTCTTTACATTAAAATACTAGACACGTGTTTCATGTTTCGCATACTAAAATTAATGTTGCATATTGTCATATTCTTAAATATTTGTAATATTAATTTCTAAACGATATTTTGCCAAGTTAACGAACGTTAACTATCTACTGTTTGTTAACTTGGTAAAGAATTATCCAGGGTATTCAGGGAATCGTTCTCATTACCACAATCGATTAGATATGTAAATGTAGTACCTGTTTCACTCTTAATAACACTAAGGCATCATAAGACACGATATTCCAACATTAATTTGTACAGGTGATCTAGTATCCGGCTATTTTTAGTGGTAACAATATTGCCATTACAACGAAACACATGAATGTAGACCTTGCTGTTTAGACAGAAGGGTCAAGTCTGATGTATATAGATTTGTGAATTGCATGCATATGGCCAGTAGTTCTGCAATTATAGAGAAGCATATGCTTTGTGGCACGTGCCACTCGCAAAACAGGAATGGATATCAAGGGAGCCATTTTTTTGTTTCAAAAAGGTTTGCTTGTTTCGTCTTGTTATTTTTTAAATTTACAAAGAAATAATATTAAGAGTAAGATATAGTTTTCATGGTATTTTTGCGTTAATTTAAGATTCAGAGAGAGGAGAAAGCATATTCTGTTTATCGATTTAAATGATTAATTTTTTTAGTACCTATTAAGTCTCAAAAGTAGACTGAAGACCTGGGCTTCAAGTCTGCTATTACAATAGTGATATTAGAATGGTCTATCATTGATGTCATAATTGTCGATTTTGACAAGTTTGGTAATCTACTAATATAATGGCGTCATTATGACTTTCCAATGGTCAACCACTGACACTCCATTGAAAGAAGTGGCATAGAATAGTAATCTTGTACACATTGACAAATGAATTTTTGACATATGCGGTAATCTGCTAAAACTTTGACAGTTTATTTGATCAATGTTCTACCATTAGAACGTTATTGTGCAGTTACTGGTTTTAATATGCTCGATATTATCATTCTACCACAACTCTATTACGATACCACTGACCGATCAATGATCGATCGTTATAAATTAGCAGATTACGAACTTTTAGCAAAATGACAATGTGATCGTGTTGGAATGACGAATTTATAAAAAAAGCAGACTTGGGCCCCTGGTAAGTGTCGCGGGAATTCGATGGATGCGTGACGCACAGGACCGGTCATTGTGGCGACGCTTGGAGGAGGCTTATGTCTAACAGTAGACGTCTTCCTGCTGAAATGAGAAGTTTCAAAAAACAACATATTTTTTTCTATCGGTACTGATTTTGTTACAGTTTATAGTCTAATTTACGTAGAAATTATTATCTTTAATCTAACAGTGGTAATGAATCTAACTGCGCATTAAAAATAAAATTCCTAACTTGCACTCCGATAAAAATAATGAGAATCGTAATGAAAAAAGTCATTTGAAATTTGCTCCGATTGTATGTATAATCTTTTTAATTGCAATTTGTACGTAAATGCATTAAATATGATCATAAAATTTTAGTTACGTAATCAGAAGTTAAATTAGAAAAAAATAGAACAATTTCTATTTTGTAGATTCTTAAATTTTTGTTGAAACTTATATGGAATCAATTCAGCATGATTTCAGTTTGATCTGTAATACAGGTTAATTACCGATAACAGACACAGAGTTCCTGTTGCTATAAGTTAATTGAATTTATAGTACTATAGGGTATATTATAATCTTATATAAGGTCTTATTTTTTTTAGGAGTAATCAATGAGTATATATATTTTTACAAGCTTGTAAAAATACATCAAATTTAAACTTTGAGAGCCTCTATTGAATAGTTGTCAATTTGCACATTGGCTCATAGGTACCATCGATATATCGGATTCCCATGATCCTTACCAGGTCATCGGTCCACGTTGTGGGAGGTCTTCCAGCGCTGCGTCCGAGAAGAGACAAATAAAGATTACTATTGGTTTTTATTCAAAACTAGCTTTGCCCGCGCGGCTTCGCTCCCGCTCTTCCTTACTCCACCCTACTATACCCTACTCTACCCTACCCTACCCTACCCTACTCTACCCTACACTACCCTAATTTTCATTTTTTTTTTCCATAAGAACCTTCTCCTCATAATAACGAACACAACAAAAAAAAAATTAGCGAAATCGGTCCAGGCGTTGTTGAGTTATGCGCTTACCAACACATTTTGCGATTCATTTTTATATTATAGATATCTTTATTAGTAGCCATCTCATTAGTCACATCCAATCTCCTAACATTTTTCGCAAAACGCTACAAGAGAAAATATACATGGCTTTTCTCTTCTAGCCAAATAATTTTTAACTATCTTTTCCATACAATTCTGTTCTCTTTACTTCGTAGTTTTTCAAAATCAGTCTGCAAATTGCACCTGTGTCCAACACCTGTAATTCCTTGTTCATTTGAATTACTAATCCCTAGTATTTATTAGGAAGTAAACGATTGTCATTAGATGTTGTAAGTCTTAGTAGTAAAATTGTTAACGTTTTTCTGCACTGGTATTTTTCTTGTCTTTATGGTTGTAGTGACATGTTGGACGCCACATAGGATCTAAAATTCAAAATTCTACATATCGATGTAACTAATCTACGACTAATCGAAGTGGGCAGAGGCAGTTGCCCGGACTAGACATAACACCCATCAGATCAGAGGATCCTCCCTTTTCAGGGTGGGTGTTGTTCATGTTGGCCAAGCTTTTAGGTCCAATGCTGAGTAAGTTCGCACTAAGATCAAGGTAAGGAACAATGAAAATTTTTTATGGCCAATATTGGTCTTTGGAACAGAAGTAATAGTAGTTTATGTGACTAGGGGATAAAGCAGTGTCTTTAAGTCGCGGGCGGCATGTTGAATTCCAAACGAAACGAAGGTTGCTGATTTTAATCCCGAACGACAGTGAGGGATTTATAAAATTAACTCCCGAGCATTGCGAGGGAGTTAATAAAGAAACCTGAGTGAAGTGAGGAATTTAAGCCGCCCAAGACAAAGACAGCTTTATCCCCGTGTTGCATACTCTACTTTTTACACCATCTGTGAGATAATCAAAAGACAATTTGGTCGACCAAATCATATAGAAATATAAGTATTATATTTACAAGTTCATCAAACAAACAAAATTCACTACTCCAAGATTCTATAGTTTCAATTTTCTATAATGCTCCCGTGTCGTCAGTACGCACGTTTTGTTCTATTTTCTTTTTTTTGTTAGTGGCCAGTTTGAATCATAGTGATATACATACTCTTTGGTTTGAATTTCGAGTCAACTTGTTCGATGCGCATACATTTTAATTCACAATGTTGACGATTCTTGATGCTCCAAATTCAAATCTCATTATTCCCTAGGGATCGGCCATACTGCATTATCTCCCTAGGCATATAATGACTTGCTTTAAGTGAGGTTTATATGACGTGTAAAACGACATTATCGAGCAGGTGGTGTAAAAAGAAAATTAATAAATTTAAGATGTTACGTGTTTGAGCCTAGAACATAAAGAGCAAACTGAAAAATCATAGGTACTGACATTCTTTTCGCACAATCCAGAGTTAAAGAAGTTAGTTGATGATTTGCCACCCCAAAAAGAGACATAAATAACGTAATAACTGCAATAGCAGTCCTAGAAGTTGTAACAATGAAACTTCATTTCTATTTCTCAGCCAAAAGCTGAGTGAATGCTTTTTAATGGTCACCGAGTTGCTATTAATGGCGAACTAGTTACTACTATTCAATTAATATTGTTTTTTTAATCATTTTATATTTTTATATAGGTAAAATACCTAGGTATCTTTTTAAAAGTATTATTATTTATCTTTATTTTTTTACTTTAGTGTAAGTACTCGTATATATAATTTTAATTATTTGAGTGTTATTATTTTTCTTGTTTTAGTATTTTTTCATAATTATAATTCTCAGTTGATTTTGAGACTGTTTAATATTATTATTATTATTATCTATTTTCTATTTATTATTAAACTTATATTATAAAGGTGCAAATTTTGTTTTTTGAAAGTACTGGTCTGATTGCTAAATTTTTTACACCGATAGAAAGCTGCTTTATTCCTGAGTGACAAAGGCTATATTTTATATGCGCGAGTGAAGCTGCAAGCAAAAGCTAGTTAATTATATTTCTCGTTCCATATCACTCTACAAATATGACATAACAATTAAAGATAGCCACTAATAGCAATAGCCATTATGTGACATAAGAAAATGTAATCGTTTTTCCTAACATGACGCGTGTTGCGTCACGGACAACTTCTAAGCGTTTATAGAATCCTGGTACTTCGATCCGTAGTTAAGACGGCTTAATCCGGGTTTAAAAGTTTAGGAGATAGAGTTAATTGATGAAACTGAACGTGATCGACTCATCTAAATATTATTATAGATACTCAAATGATCTTTAAAATATTTTTTGTTTGTTTGTTGGAAGATAGGGGATTTTTTTAACCTAAGACAATAGGTGCGCGAACGCCGGCGTTCGCTTGGGGTTTAATGAATTAATGCATTGTTTTAATGGTCTAAAACCATAATTTCCTTTCTAATGACTTTTTATGTTTTATATACAACATAAGTTTTAGTGCGCGAAACACGAAAGAATCTATGTACAAAATTTCATAGCTGTATCATAAAAAATAACAAATTTATAAGTTTGTTAAGTCAGCAAAAATACATGGTCACCGGTCCATCCAGGCGACAGAGGGGTTGGTTTTGCACTTTCATCCAGCTGTTTGTTGGCTCCGAATACCCGCTAAGATCTGCCGTGACCTGTGTTGTACTTAGTGTCGGTGGTGACCAACTTGTGACCTTTTTAAATATTTTTGGGAAAAATATAACATGGTGTAAAAACTATCGGAATCCAGTTAGTTACTGATTCTGAATAAACTATATTCAAGTTTCGCATAAACTAATAATAATGTAGTATAAGACAGACAAACGGCAGACGTTCTGGCCGTAAACAGGCATGTTGTTAGGAAAAAAAATAAGAACCTGATTGCAGCGTCACCTACCGGGTTCAATTCTATTTCCAAACCATCCAGAAACCCACTTAAATACACACACAAAACTTTATCCGAATCGGTCAAACCGTTTAGAAGCGGTTATGTGATAAATATCCAAACAGAAGAATCATAGATAGAATTAAGGTAGATAATACCGCGTTCAAGATCTGTCAATATATTGACAAATACAAAGAAAAATGAAGGACTTTGACTGCCCCTGAATATTTTGGTTTGTGTTGTAAACTAACCCAGCTTTGGCAAAAAAAAAACAGCTTTGGCAAAACTCGTGTTTTAGGTTTCAAGTTAGGTTTGTGATGTATAATGCTTATTTCCATAGAATTATGTCTTATGGCATTTTTTTGTGGAGAGCTGCAGTTGATGTAAAATCAATCAATTTACGTAATGCAAAAGAGAACAATCCGGGGTAAAAAATGAGTCCTCGTAAGTCTCTTAAAACACCTTCAAAGAAATCGATATTCTAACAAAAAAAGCCTGTATAATATAAAAAGTATTTATTATTTCAGTAAAAAAATTTGGACTGTTCAATATTAGAAGTGATTTTCATAAAGAAAATACGCGTAGGAAACGTGAAGTTGTATGAAAGATGCTTCTGATTGGTTATTCCCTATGGAGAAGAACTAGCAATCAATACTGTTTGCTTTTGGTTAAAAAAAATTACTTATCTTGCAATATTTCTGTATTACAATTTCAATAGGTATGTGAGGATATTGTAGATTGGGTGAAGATTGTATTCAAAAGCACAAAAAAAAAGAGTAATAATAAAAAAGAGGATCAAAATAGAAGGTCATTTATGAATTCGGGGAGTCTACAGTGTTCTCAAGCATACTATAAAGAAGAGGTTTTAGAAAAATAAAATTAAATCTATGAATAAATTAGAAGTTCACAATAATAAATCACCATAGAGAATTACGTCATTATGTCACTAATTACGTCAACATGTCATATAAGGCCTTAATATTAATTATTTAATTACTTTCTTTCCTGTAGACTTTGAGCTTTATCCAAGAATAGATTTAACTGTAAGTCATGGTTCAAAGTGCAAATATTGATTTAATATGTGTAATTCTAATTATTACTTACATTACCATAAAAGTAATTGACCTAATAAGAAAACTATTTTTCTGTGTTTAATTTTATGTTTGCATATGAATAGTTAAATAAATAATGAAATGATTTTTTGAAACTCACATCCAATGACATCTCCCGCCCTTCTCGTGTCAGACTTTTACTGACTAAATCCCACTCCTGTTCCTTCTTTGCCTTCGTTCCATGGCCCCAGGATTCTCTGTCGCATCACCCATGACTACAGTAGGCTTCGACCCTGCTGAGCCCCTACGGTTGATGACATATCCTTGAGGCGACATTACGCGTCGTCGAAGACTTGGACTCGGTCCGGACGGTATCCTAAAGGGATGAAACGGATTTCCAAAGTATACTTATATGTAGAAACTTATTAACGTGCGGGCGAAGACACTATCAGAAACTAGTAATACATAAATGCATACCAGCTCATTATATAGGGTGACTGGCAATTAGTGTACGATACTTAAACACGTGATTGTGCTCATGATAACAAACAATTTTTATTATGGGAGCAAAGCCAAAATCGCAAAAAAAATATCAGCTATTCAGTACATTAGGCAAACATAAATGTACTGAACAGCAGATTTTTTTTTCGTGATTTCAGGTTTGTTCCCATAGTAAAAGTTGTTGGTTATCATGAGCACAATCACGTGTTTAAGTATCGTACACTAATTACCAGTCACCCTATATAAACAGACAACCCTTGTTTAAATACTTAAAAAATGAAAAAGACTAATTACACCTACTTAACCACATTCGTGCCTATTCCTACCCTAATAAATTATAAAATTATAATTGACGTCCCATTAAAATGTAAACACAGTGTAACTACATGCTTTAGGCATTTGCAGCTTGTATGCTACTGTTGATAGTCAGTGCCTAGATCTAGATGCGATCTAGATAGCCTAGGTATTATGTTTTGATGCACCTTGGCGTGATAAAGGTATTTAATTCAAAATGGGCGGGTTTTGTGTGGGCCTGTTTTTCTGAACTCATGTGTAATGGTCATTAAATAAATATATGACTTTAAAAACCTCATAGCACAGTGTTTGTCACCGAACTCCTCCGAAACAGCTTGACCGATTATTATGTTTTTTTTTTTGTTCGTAGGCTATCTTATATTTCTAGGTGATAGGGCTGGGCCGCAATAATTTATGGCTATACAAATAAAATTCTTTATTTACATAGATTTTTTCACAGATTTACAATTTTGTCAGTAAATTCATTTAAAAAAGAAAAAAAAGTAAAATGGAAGTAAAACAAAAATTGATATTGGTACTTTTTTTTTAATTACATAAACCAGTGCTTGATTGCGATCCTAACTGATGATGCAGTGATGGAATCGTTTAAGGTGAGGCGTACTAGTCTTAATTAAGAGCCTATTCACTCTAGCCTTGAAGACACCTGTATTTCATAGGTTAACCATTAGTTAACTAGTAAACAATCTTGATTTGTCTTTTTATCGGTTTTACGGTTTATTTTAAAATAAACCGTGTAAAAGACGTACAAAGATTATTTAAATTTAGTTAATTACCTGACATCGGTTTAGGTAAATACCTAATAGAAAACATTTTTTTAGACAATTTTTTCGATAAAAGACATGTTACGATTGTTTACATTTAGTTAACTACCTGAACAGATAGAGTATAATTGTGACTTTTTATAAGTAATAATAATAATAATACGGCCGTAGTGAATACTGACGAGGAACAAAGCTCCCACCTCTCTCTTGCCTTTATTGGCTGGTTTGAGTGGAGATTTGCAAGAGCAAACGTGCTCGGGACACGGATGTATAATCCAGTAAGGTGCTGGTAGGGATCTTGACCGTACTTCTGGGATTGTCCTGATAGCCGTGGTATACCTCTCCACTCCTCAAGCACATCACGATATGTTGCCCTCTTGTTGCTACGTCACTTTGTGCTAGCGACCGTTTTGGGGGCCCATTTGTTGAGTGTGCAAGTCACCCCCTGCCTTTTTATCGATGGATTTTAATAACATTGTTCAGGCAGGGGCCATAGTCTTAAAATAATTCCAGGTTACCAGTCCACTTAAGACTCTAAAAACCATAGTCTTATATTATTTTCCACATGTTGCAATAGTTTCCCTTCAACCGGGGGTTGTCCTTGGATGCACTAGCATAGCGCATACAGGGATAATCACCGGTTGGTACCACGTTCCATTAGCGTCTAAAAAGGCCTCTGCGTGTTGGTTTCGGCTCCTCGTACGCCTTCCAAAGGTCCAGGTTCTCAGGGTACTGAGATAAATAAATAAATATAATAATAATAATTTATTTAACAAACACAGTTTCACATTACTGCGTTACATCATGACACATTAAAACTAAGCAATGACTATGTAAAGTTAGCAATGGGCCCCATAGGTCCCAAACTAGGCGCAACCTGTATCTTGGTGACCCATAAATGCTTATGCACTTATGGTATGGTTATGAGAACTAAAATATTTTGAATTAAATGGTGCTGGGTATGTTAATATGTGTAAGTTATATCACGATTCTGGCATAAACTGTGATGTCGCTTTTTACCGAAAATAAAGTAACAAGTTGATTTACTAAGTAACAAATTATTGGATGTTATCCATATGAAACTATGAGTTAGGATTTTGGTGTGTTAGGCCCCATTCTGATTTAAAAAGAACTACGTTTTATCAATATTTAAACATCTTTGAATATAAACAACAAATAACACATTTTAGCGCTACATTACGACTATCTTATTTCACCTTTTTACTACAGAACGCATTCAATAAATCATTTTTAACGGACACGCACGATCTTTTTAATTTTTCGCGTGAACCATAGACAAGATGTTTATCTGTGCGGGATGCGTTTAAAAACTCTATGATAAACGATTCTCGCGTAGCAGATGATACCTTTTGGTAAAAAAAAAAATCAGTTTAAGAATGAAACGTGATGTTCGAAAATTAAAAAATGGATGATATTCTTTATTTGAGTTACTGAGGCTAATAAAATTGCGTCACAGGTTGACGCAATTTTATTAGCCTCAGTTTAACTGCTCAACTTTAGTTTATTATAGGTTTTCGTACCTATATACCTAGTCAAAAGGTAGCCAAATATCTGCTAGGGTAAACCTGACAGGTTTACCTGCACAGTTGTGTAACGTACACGCTCTTGTTTACCTGACAGGCATGATTGTACAGGCAAACCTATCAGGTATACCCTAGCTAGCGTGTACGTTACTTTTAGAAGACTTGCTGAATTGTAAAAACTGGATTGGATAAATTATTCCTTAATTTATGGCTCAATTCGTAAGTTACCCACGTTTTGCGGCTAAAATTAAAATAATACTAACATTATGTTTTGGCACAAGACACATTTCTCGCAAAACAGGTGGCTGTTGGGGCCGAAAGGTTCTGGAGTGGCGACCACGACAGACAAAGCGTTTGAAGGACTCCCATCAAGTTAGACCATCGACCTGGGGCCTAAGTCTGCTATTTTTATAAATTCGTCATTCCAACACGATCCCATTGTCATTTTGCTAAAACTTTGTAATCTGCTAATTCACAATGATCGATCATTGATCGGTCAATGGTCTTGTAATAGAATTGTGGTAGAATGACAATATCGAGCTTATTAAAAGCTCTAATTGCGCAATGACGTCGTAATGGTAGGTCACTGATCAAAGGAACTGTCAAAATTTTTGCAGATTTCCGCATACTACAGATTTTCATTTGTCATTATGTACGAGATTACTATTCTATGCCATTTCTTTCAATGGAGTGTCAGTGGTTGACCATCGGAAAGTCATAATGACGCCGTTATATTAGTAGATTACCAAAACTTCTCAAAATAAACAATTATGAAATGAATGATAGACCATTCTGACACTATTGTAATAGCAGACTTAAACCCTGGTTAGGGTCACGGAAATCGACCTGGATGTCGATTCCCGATGAATGGATGCGAGATGCTCTGATGCTCTGGTCTTTGTGGCGACACTTGAGGAGGTTTATGTCCAGCCGTGGACGTGTTTTGGCTCAAATGATGATGTTGATGACTAGCTTCTGCTTTTACGGATTCATTTATGTGATCTAATGATAAAATGCCGTGTTCTAGATCCTAGGCATGAAAAAGGCATTTCACTAATACTTCAAATTTCATTAAAATCGGTGTGTTTAGGCATAAAAAGGTGTCATTCTGTGGGAGCGTTTGAAAAAGCCACCGCGGCACTAAAACGTAATGGGGAACTGGAGAAACACTGGCAGGGTTTAGTTAGGGAAAGTCTGATACTCTCTGTCGTCTTACCCACAGCGGGTGAAGTTATTTAATAATTTCACACCTCAAAATAGAAAAGGTTACCTAAATATAGTCTGTCTAATAAGTCAACCGACTTCGGAATTTTGTAAAATATTTAATGATTTAAAAAATACAAATATTCGAAACTTTTTATAAGGTTCTTCTGTTAGTAAACAATGATCTCTATCTCTTAAAACCCGTGTTGACTACATCAGATTTCATTAAATCCTAATAATTACCCAAGTCGTTTAACTTATTAGACAGACTCTACCTACTATTGAAAACTCAACTACATAACAAGCGAGCGAAAAGTAATGTTTTCAGGACTAAAACAGTTTTTAGCCGGCAGTTGCTACTGTATCCATACTTATTAGACTTACATATGTATAGGTACTAATACATTAGCTGCTATACAGTAACTCTTTTGATATATCTGCAGCCCTGGTATGGGGACGGCTCTATTTACCCCCTACAATTTCCCTGGCATCTCTTTGAGGTGGCGAAAACAACCTCCCAAGCCATTAAACGACCGTTCCATTTCGATTCTCTTGCGTCGAACGCCTTCAGTAAGGCCACGCCTCCTATTCCTTTGTTATGACGTCATCTCAACGCTCAGTTACGTGTTCAAAACAAAGGAATCAGAGGCGTGGCCTACTCGAGGCATTCGACGTAAGAGAATCTAATCGAATTGGTGTAACTTGGCTAGGGGAGCTAGTGTAACTTGTCAGGGGTCTGATGTAACCAGTGTTACATCTTTTACGTAATTCCAAAGTTACCGTAAAATGTTTGGCTTCTGAAAGTTTCATTACAAAATTGCCTCTAGTATCAGCCCGTGCTCCAATCAATTTGTAAATATTGAACATGTCGATAATGTGTTGTTGTGGGTACTTCATAATTTTGCTTGTAAACTATTTTCCAACGTGGCTGCTGTTTTCAGACATGTTTTCTTCTTTTTTTCCCCAGTTTCCGCTCTCAAAATGGCCTTTTAGTAGAAGTTTAAATGAATACATAAGTATATTTTTAAAAACTGTTGCTTTATATCTGCTATCAAATCATATTTCTTCGGATTTTTCAAAATTAATTTAGTGTGCGATCATCTAACAATTTTTTGCGAGTCTGTTTCTAATGTCTCTTCTCATCCTCTTTTATTTTATCGTGTCCCATGGCTAGGTAAAGGCCTTCCTTTCTCCTTCCAAACTTCTCTGTTTTTTTTTTTGCGTCGCGAATTTGACCAGATTGTCACACCACCTTCACCTCAACAATGTCGTTCTCAACGAAGTCGTCCTCAACGTAGTTGTCCTCAACGTAGTCGTCCTCTCTCAGGCGTCCAGTAAGTGACGATCTTTAACCATTAGTTCGGGTGCCTTCGTGCGATGTGACCAGAGCATTTCCGCTTCAGCCTGGCTGTTTTGACCATGTTCAAACTCCACTTGAATGCCAAAGTTTGACATTGATAGGTTCTCAGGCTAAATTATCAAAACAAAAGGAGTCACCCCCCCCAAAAAAAAGGTAAAACCTTTAGATACCTAATTAATCAATAGTGTTCTTTTTAATGATATATCCTAATACTTCACTGCGATCCTGCTTGATAGTAAGCAGTGATGCAATCGTTGGTGGTGAATTGCACTAGTATATTGAGAACCTATTCACTCTAGCCTTGAAGACGCCTAAATTAAACGGATGGGAAGACCGGAGCAGGCAAATTGGTCCAATACTTCGATGTAAACGATCAGGCAAAACGCTTAGTCCGCGTGTTTTGTTACCTTAGTTTTAGATTTAGGTTTTCAGGCTCACCGAACGTATCTACCATTACCCAGGTCATTTAAACCCTATGTTTCATATATCCGTAACCTATATCGTCGCCCTCCCCGCTAACTGTCCTATCTCACAAACTGGCGTAGAGTCTGTCTAAAAAGTCAAACGACTCGGGTAATTATTAAGGTAAAATGAAATCTGATGTAGTCAACACTGGTTCAATAATTAAGGTTGATTAAGAGATCTTGATCATTGTTTAATAATAGAAGAACCTCATAAAAAGTATCGAATATAACTAAGTATTTTTTAAATTATTGAATATTCTACAAAATTCTCAAGTCGTCTGACTTTCTAGACAGACTATATATTTATTACCTACGTGTTCATAACATTAATTCGAATAAGGTCTCTCTAATCGTCGTATTTGTATCGTTTACCGTTTAGAAGATAATCACGTATTTCGTTTTGCAAGTGCAAAAAAAGGGTAAATATATTCTCACTACCTTCGTACCTTAGGGCTTTAGGGCCCCTACTAACTTAGAACAAGCCAAGAGTAATATAAAACACTTATTGATTCAATAATAAAGCTACAGCTAACGCAAGTATAGTAACATGATTGTAACGACCGAACAAAAAACGGTTGCCCTGGAAAAATATCAATTGCTAGTTAGGACAGTTAGCAGGGAGGATGACAACTCTAGATACTTCAGCGCTAGAGGAAGCAACAACCTGATTAGAATACAAGATGCATTTCTCACGCGCCCCCGCACACGTGAGAGAGCTCGCAAAAACGGCAGCCATCTTTACACGGAAACGTTTATGATTATGAAACTGATTTAGGGTTGCGTGTGCGCAGGAGGAAAGTCTTTAGGAAAGAAAGAAGGAAGGGAAAAGGAGGTGGTTTGAAGATAACGTGAGTGAAGCGTTTTTTTGACAGACTTGAAATTGATAGCTTAGTAGTAGGCATTTAAAACAAAACAATGACTGTCGCGGAAATCTTATGGATAAGATGCGACACGCATAAGACCGGCCGTTGTGGTATCACTTGGGGTCGGCCTGTGTCCAGCTGTGGACATCTTTCGGCTGAAAGGATGGTGATGATGCAGGCACACTACACCGTTAAATTTTAATCGTTTTAATCCCGTGGAGGGTCGATCCGGTACATGAAACACTATCGATTTGTAAAGAAAAAATTAAAAAATTAAGTACCTTTTTTTTCAAAACTCGTATTAATTTACGCATGTACGAAATTAGTTTCTTTAAGAAAACGTCAGCTGAGCGAGTTCAATGACCTGTAGATAGTTTGTACGCAACGCCGACTACTAACTACAGGTTATTGAACCCGTGTTTCATGTACCGGATCGACCCTCCAAGGGATTAAAACGATTAAAATTTAGCGGTTCATATTCATTTGTAGAGAAACATATAGGGCGTATAATATAATCAGGATAAAAATATCCTATGTGCTTCTCCTAGGCTAGTCATCATTAATCACTGTTAGACATAGGCCTTTGTATTGTATTCGGGTGGTGTTCGCAACTCCATGACTAAAGCGCGTATTTAGCGTAAGGGAAAAAAATGTCTCAATCGATCCACCCTAACTTCTCAAAGAAGGCCAGTGGCGCGTTGGTGTTACTGATAATGAGGGTTTACACTGTATCCGGCGACCTGCTGTCTCGCCAAATGTTCTCCTAGTATCTTAGTATCACCACAATACAATGACAGGCCCCGTGCGTCTCGCATAGCTATCAGATTCCACTCACACTCTTCGTGTGCCTGTTCAATCTTCAAGGTTTCAGCCGACCCTACATTTGGAAGTGCTCTGAGTATTTAACAAACACAGGCCTTTGTTTACAGCAGTCACAGAAACAAATTGCGTAAGATGAAGCTTTCCGCTTTTACCTAAGCCCTTGATTAGAGAGAATTCGGTAACACATAAGTAGAAACTATGTCGACTTATAACCGTAGATTGGTATAAATCAACTGTACTAGAGAGCACAGCCTACCTAGAGGTCACAGAACGCATGCCCTATAGGGTCGAACGTTTGTAGACTGCTTATCAGAAGGTGTGACGTCGGAAACCTTTTTTTATAGGCTCACGCTTGACTATTATCTCACCTGATGGAAAGCGACCATGTGGTTGTCGATAGAGCACGCTTGCCTACCCGTGAGGTGGACCGATATTCAGGTAAAGATTATAGGAATTCGCTGAATGCAAGACGGCCAGGACCAATTGATGTGTCATCGGTTGAAGGAGTATGCCTGTAGTAGACGTCTTTCGATTGATATTTTAGAAATTGTTCTTGTTGATTTTGTGTTCTATATATAAGGCTCTTTTTCAGACCCTGACTTTAAGACCCATATTGAAATGGATAGAAATTATAAAATTCGGAATATACGGAAAAAAATCTGAAGATAAATCAATGATTCCCCCCCCATCCCATCGCCCACATCAATGTTCTAATTTTTTAGCTATTTCTTAGTTGAAAACGACCCAGTACATACTGGAATTTAAATAAAATTCCACACTTACGGAATCCATGCCATGACATGTTTCAGACTTATCCCAATTTATTTTTTTCCATCGCCAAATGCGTTCGAAAACCAAATGGTCCGACCACATTTCACACCCGGCAACACATCTAAACTTTTTTGCCGCAAAACCGTCTTTGAGTTTAATTTTAAAAATCGAATGTCGCTATAATTTTAAAGATAAGGAGTAAAAAGGAACAGGTATTTTTTTTTAAATATCAGAACACTTTTGGCGCTAAAATGCATTAGAGGCACAATATTATTTTTAGGTTACTTTTATGTAACTTTATATATAGAGTGATATTTATTATGATTGTTTGATAGCATCACGGGCTATTGAACATAGAATTACATAATTTATTCAAACAAGAATCGATTGTATAAATAAATAAATAAAGAAAAATATACAAGTCATAAAATGTTGTAGGAGCACGTTAGATCAGGAAACTCAGGACTTATAACGATTAAACACGCAATTAGCATGTAGCAATTAAAAGATAATAATATGACCTGACAATAGAACATAAACAATTAAAATAGATTATTAATTGTGTTGAAGGTACGAAGATCTTTATCAACTGTCAATTATGACGAGCGTTTGACAGTTCATTTATCAAGATGGCGCCGTTAGTTTATGGTCAACGTGTGAGGTGGCGCTACCTGTCATCGTTGGCCGGATTCTGGACCTTTTGACCCCTCTCTATGAATGGACACTTGATCCGTGAACCAACCTTTTTTGTTTGTTAAATCAATCTTCCAGGTGACACAGTGCTTGAAATGTACCTCAACAAATTAACTTATTGTGGCTCTGTATTTTATACAGGGTGGCGATTAGGTTATCACATTAATTGAAGCCACGTACTCTATATTAGGTAGTTTATCATTTACGGTTAAAATAATTTAATAATAAACAATATTATACCCGTGGGAGATTTTTTTCCATTTTAATATTTCACAACATCATGTATTGCATAATCTTAATCAGCTGATCATTAAAAGTAGGTCAAAGACCCGAGGTTGGTGAAGATACCTAGTTCACAACTTCAAACGTTTGCCATTCCGTATTACCTACAAGCTCTAAACTATCATTTTACAAACTGTTTACGTTAGAATTGTTTATGTTTCTTCTAATCATTACTACAAACGCAAACAATTCAAGCGAAAAATGTCCTTACGACTAATAGTTGAAGACGTTTTTTGTGCGCCCAATTGAAAGATGAAAAGGGACCGCATGTGAGGTATGAAAAAATATGCAACAATATTCTTACAGTTGACGACTTAAGGTTTAAATCTCTATGCGCGAAATGTTACGGGGTACGGAGGTGTTTATAGGCATAATTCTAATTTCTTTGGTGCGTCTGATGAATGAGTCTAGTCCGCCGCCAAAATACTTGAGGGATAGTTGACGAGCTAACTATCTGCGCGCGCGCCCTTCGTGGATATTATTGTTGTTTTTATTTTGTGGACATTGTTTTATGTTAGCTTTGTATGAATAAGATAGACTGAAATGACGACTTTGATTTGAACGATTTAAAAACTCGAATAATTCGTGCCTACGACAATTTAAAAAAATTTGCCGCAAATGGTGACCAACTAAGAAAAGTCCGAAACAATATCGTAAGACGATGTCATTTGTGTGTACAGTAGCATGGTGGACATTTTGAAAATGTGAAAATTTAAAATGCCTAATTAAACATTTAAGTGTTGATTTTTAAAGAAAATTAGTGATTATTTCACAAAACAACATCATAAAGTACCTATGTTGTCAAAATGATAATGTAAGTACCGTCGCATCACGCGCGCGTGCCTACATCCACAAGTAGGTATTCGTAACTCGCGTAGGTATGGCGTGTAGTCGCCGGCGCCGCGGCGTTGCCGCTTGTACAGGTCAATAAACTATTGTTATAAAGGATGATTTATTTTTTACCAATTATAATGCTATTTATTTTGTTTGAAAGATGCATTTTCTTAATTTTAGTAAAATTGTTTATTTTATTATTTTACCGGAATAATAACAACTTGAAATGCCTGCTGCATAATTTAATGTGATAACCTAATCGCCACCCTGTATACATGATATGTTCGAATTAACTATGAGCCAAGCAATAGTTGATGGTGATGTTGCCTTAATTTTTAGTTAGGCAAAAACAATCACATGTAATCATTTGACTTTTTACCAACATTTCAACACAACACTTAAGTTTCCTGAAGGGAAAAAAGAAATCTTTAATCTTGGACACAGTCATTTCATTTTTGAATAAAGATATGACACTAATGACAAGAATCCATAAGATTACACTGCAACTGCTATAAGATGCTACGGGTGACAGCTGTCAGATTCATACAATGTAGCCACCTATCCTTTTCTCTCATGTTAAAGATATATATTTTCATACTGCTGTCATTCTACTCATGCTATGTAAAAAAGACCACAGTTGCAGTTAGACAGCCAAAGGTCCTCAACCCGTCCAATTCCAAACATCTTAAACTTGAAAATGTAATAAGAACCAATCACATACCCTGTTGTTTTATCTTATTAATATTAAAATGAACTTTTCTAAACCTTAGTTAGCTCTATAAACACGTCGACAAGATCATTATAAGGATCCGATTCTGTAAGTAATGTGTTCTAATCTAACATGGGAATTGAAATAAAAATCATAGAGCTTGGTTCCTCTATAAATTCTTTACGTCAACGGAGAGTAATTTTATGGTGTTTATTTAATGTTATGGCTATTAACTTGTGTTCGACAGTGAGATCTAACCTTTATGGCGTTGAAGGAAAGTTTGAGAGTAATACTCGTATACGAAGTTTTATTTTTGGTATTTGTAAAACCTGAAACACTTGTCTAGTATTTTTAACCGACTTCGAAAAGGAGGAGGTTCTATGTTCGGCTGAATGTATGTTGTTTTTTTTTTTTAATGTAATTATGTTCACCGATATCTCGGTCAATTGTGGACCGATTTTGAAAACTCTTTTTTTGATTGAAAGGTTATGCTTCCAAGTTGGTCCCATAGAAATATTGTTATGATCTGATCATGAACTTCGAAGATATGGAACAGAACTCCTCATAGAATCATAGCAGAACTGTGGTTACAAGTAAAAGTGCTTTGTTTATACGTGTAGTCGATGACTGACTGTCAGAAAAGGGGGGGGATGTATTCAACTGATCTGATGATGAAGCCAGAAGGAAAAAAATTAAATTAATGTAATCTAACCGTGTTTGGGATAATTAGAATCACTAGTTTGAGTTTCGTTATGAGATGCACTGTGGCTATAAATTATTTAAGTTTGTCTGAGGGGTACTTTTTAGTGGTGGTACCATAACTAAAAAGTGTAAAATAAAAAACCTTTTACAAAAAAAAAATATAACCAACTTCAATATTAAAAAACACTGAAAAGTATAAAATAACTTTAATTTCGGAAGTCGGTGTTAAGTAACGAAGAGACAAAACTATTATAGAAACACCGACTTCCGAAATTAAAGTTATTTTATACTTTCAGTGTTTTTTTAATATTGAAGTCGGTTATATTTTTTTTTGTAAAAAGTTTTTATAGGTAAAGAATTTTATGTTTTTTTTTAGGTGAGAATATCATCTTATGACATCTCCCGCCCTTGGGCGGAGCGGGCGTGTCAGACTTTTACTGCCTAAAAACCCACTACTGTTCTTTCTTTGCCATTGTTCCAGGGCCCCGGGGATCTCTTTCGCTTCACTCATGGCCACAGTAGGCTTCGACCCTGCTGGTCCCCTGACAACTCCTTGAGGCGCTCGTGGAAAATTACGCGCTTGTTCTGGATGATTCCTGTGCATTTTATAAGCGTCTCTCATTATCAGATGTCAGGCATTTTCATTCTTCCTCCATGAGGAATTCAGTTTGTGTCTTAATGATAACAATGTCATGCAAATGACAAAGGGCGCAGTGACACCGCCCCGGAGGTCAAGAGTCACAGGGTGATACCCCGCTATCACACGCGCGGTCTTGCGGACGACGAGAAGTGGGTAGATCACTGTCTGGCCAAACTGGCCGTAAGGAACGAGCCGGCACGTGTGGAACTAAAACCATACAGTTGCCACAAAGGATCTTGAGCGCTCGGCGTCAGAGTGAGGATCGCTTTGCGCATTCCGTACATTGGCGAGCCAATCGTCGTCGACGGGAGGTACGTGCTGCAAGCGAAATGAACGAATCACGAGTGGCGTCTAAGACGCGATGCGCGGCGAGCCAATCACTGACGCTCCCCGCCCCCGCGTCTCTCGTCGCACTACCTAAAGAGACCCGATTTTTGACTTCTGCGCAACTTGAAGCCAGCGCTCAAGATCCTTTGTGGCAACTGTACTTGTATGTAGTGGCTGTCCTAATTATTCACAAATTGATTCCTAATAGATATTGTGATGTACGGGGTACACAACTACACCAATTGTACAATTGGTGTAGATTTGTACCCCAAGGGTCTGCGCTACTGAACGGTATGTGGAATCATTAAAACTGGCGCGATCTCGGTAAAAATGAGCTGAGAATTTGGCAGCAAGCTTCACTGAGAAGGTTTAATCGATTTTGCTGCCAAATACCGCAAATAGATTAGAACATGTTGCACTCGTATGATCTAGTGTAAATAAAAAAAAAACAATTATTTATTCTGGTGTCAAGGCGGTATGGTCTAAGGGTGAGTTGCACCATTTAACTATAACGATAACCAAACCTTAACCAGCCGTGAAACGGCCGCCTATTGGTCAATTCGACGATTTGACAACTGTTAACGGCTTTGATATCGTTATAGTTAAATGGTGCAACTCACCCTAAGACGTTACTCTGTCCAAATTAAGAGAACAAAAGAAAACCAGAATAAATTGACATGTAAACACACAGTTCAAAAAAAGCTAATTTTTAGGGTTCCGTAGTCAACTAGGAACCCTTATAGTTTCGCCATGTCTGTCTGTCCGTCTGTCTGTCTGTCCGTCCTCGCTTAATCTCTGGGACCGTTAGCACTAGAAAGCTGAAATTTGGTACCAATATGTATATCAATCACGCCGACAAAGTGGTAAAATAAAAATTGGAAAAAAATGTTTTATTAGGGTAGCCCCCCTATATGTAAAGTAGGAAGTGATTTTTTTTTTAATTTCAACCCTAACGTGTGATATATTGTTGGATAGATATTTAAAAATGAATAAGGGTTTACTAAAATCATTTTTTGATAATGTCAATAATTTCGGAAATAATCGCAAAAATAACAAAAAACAATGTGTCCCCCCCCCTCTAACTTTTGAACCGTAAGTTTATAAAATATGAAAAAATTCTGAAAAGTAGAACTTTATAAGAACTTTCTAGGAAAATTATTTTGAACTTGATGGAAAGAACAGTTTTTGTACAAAAAAGACAAAAAGGTTGTACAAAATAATTTTTAAACTCATTGGTGGGTACACTTATTTTGACGGATGGGAAACTACGGAACCCTACACTGAGCGTGGCCCAACACGCTCTTGGCCGGTTTTTTTTTTTTTTAAATAAAACTGCATTGTTGGATGCTGTCGTCCGAGCGTCTTCGCAAGGTTCTGCAATACTTCGGTCACATTGCAAGGAAAGACAGTGGCAATCTCGAAAGGCTCATTGTGACCGGTTTAAGTAAAGTGGATGGGAAAAGGCCTCGCGGGCGCAGCCCAATATGTTGGTCCGACCAGTTACGCACCGCTCTTGACTCTACAATGTACAATCACACCGCCAGAGACAGAAACAGATGGAGGAATATCATAAAGGTTAAAGTGATGAAGCAGGGAGGTCACGACCCTCAGCATTGAGGAATACGACGCAAGGAGGAAGGAGGAGGTTGGATACAACGCAGTTTTTGTTCCTTTTTTGGCAACTGAGCCGGTGTCGACTATTCTGCCAGTGTCATGTAGTGACGGCAGCACCGTAAGGTGATCCGTCGAACTTTGCCCTTTGTGGTAGATCTAACGTGTAAAGGCGGATACAGACTTTGGGAGGCATGCGCCACGCACGACGCACAGCCAATGCTTCACAAGCACGTGGCTCGCCATAAACATGAAGGCAGACAAATGAAGCATTTGCTTTGCACGCCATGGCTCGACCCGAGTATATGTTGGTTCATATATTATTTTCAACACGCACACTACAAGCAGAGGCATTCGTTGCTTGCCGTTTGTGGCGCATGCCTCGCAAAGTCTGCATCCACCTTTACCAACCAAAAAAAAACTACGTTCTATCGAACAACGCAGTTTTACGCGAGCAGTCGAAATGCGACAAAACATCTATTTTGGGACGCATTTCGCCTTAAAAGGATAGCTTTCAAAGTCCAGTAGCCCATTGACTTAGTTTAGAGAAAGGGTGTCTTTCTTAATGCACTTTAACGACTGACAATTAATTTATTAGCTAGTAACTCTCCCGCGCAGGTCGTTAACGTCGCTCATACTTCAGTTTAAGTTGCGAACCGCCGCGAAAGAGAGGCTTAACGAGCCTTTAAATAGGTTTTATTTATCTAGTGCAGACAACCTATAGAATTTATTATATCAGCACCTTTATGAGTCGTGAGTTGCAGAGCGATCCCCGGCCATCGAGGACGAGCTGTGGGTAACTCGCCGTCCGCCAGAGGACCGAGCTGTAGTCGTCGATGGCGTGTAGTGTTCCACGTGCACCTCAAAGAGATGTTGCTGACATCTCTTTGAGGTGCGCGTAGTGGTCCAGCTGGAGCGTTTTGTTTGTACTTTACCAGGGGTTTAGAGTTTGTAAATTGTGCCTCGAATGGCGTCTTGAGTTTGATCCCTAACTTGGGCAAAAAGTGCTAGTCCATTACGAACCATTTTGTAGATGCCAGGAGTTTGAAAGTTCGTAAATGGTGTAAGGCCGGTCGCGTCGAATTACCGTTCCTTCGGACTACGAGAGTAAAGGTAGAACTAAACTGCGCGCACGCATGATTGAGCGCATCACACAAAAATTTTTGTTGGGTGTGAATCGAAACCACGACCTTCGGCATAGCATTCAAGGCCAGTAACCACTATATCAATAAGCCAGTGAAGCTGAACCAGGTACGCAGAAGATATTACAGTGGACAAGCGTGTGCGCAAACATAGGCGCAGTTTCTGTCCCTTTAAGATAGAACTACATTAGACCGACGCACACTTGTTACACGCCTGATTTATGTAACGTAGAACGACGTCACGAGGCGTCTATCAAGTGTAGCTCTACATGTCTAGTATCCATATAAAACCGCGCCCAGACCGGCGTGTGGCACACGTGTGCGCAGTGTAGTTCTAGCTTATTACTAGTGTTAACAACGGTAATAGCTAATTTTAGGCACGTGTGTATTGAAATCAACGGTAAATTCACGTGTCAATCAGTCACGTGAAGTGCAACGGAAATCTGCGGAAACGGTACATGCAAGAAAATCCAAATATTTAGACGAAAATTACCGGTGTTGGTTCATAGTGTATAACGTTATGTGATAACCGACCGATTAGGACGAAAATCAACTAACAGAGGTTGCCCAAGCTTACAGCACTATTGTTAGTAAAAATTTTATCATTGTTCTCGTTTGTTAATCTGTTGTACTATACTACGATTTAAGTCATTTCAATGAAATGATAAATCATTAATTGTAATTTTATGTTATTATTTATTTTATTTATTTGATGTTGAATTGTACCAAAAGTTTACCCAACTAAGTTAAAATGTGTGACTTGTAAATGTAATTTTTACCAATAAATATGTTTATCTGTCGATAAACTTGTTAAAAAATAAAAGATACGTTTTGACATTTCAGAAAGACCCTAGAACGTAACTTGGAAACTGAAAGAAACAATAAAATAATTAATTACATAAAATGTTTAAAAAAAAATACATAAGTACATTAATTTTTTGACGCGTTAAATAATATGATGAAATATATTGCGAGTTTTTCTTTTTGCGTATGTATTTATTGTTTTTACTTTAGCCAAATCAACCTTTTAATGATTCCACTACCGGGACTGAGGCCTCCACTCAGTGACGTGGACCCAGTGCGAGTTGATGGATGTCACGTCTTTGAGTTTTTGGTTCCAGGGTATGCCGGTTTCCTCACGATGTTTTTCTTCACCGTTTTGAGAGCTGTGGTGATGAAAAAAATTACACAAAGTAATGGCGTGTTTGGACCTGACCTACTACTGCTCTATCTTTTCTGTTGATAAATCGTTATAAAATTATACGAAATGATGATAGCATTACCTACGCAAACTGCATGTTTTCTTTCATTTTATATTCAACAATAGTAATAAATATTCGACAACTTTCTTAACTAAGCAGAGCTTGTGCTATGAGTAGGTACTAGACAACTGGGGCCCAAGTCTGCTATTTTTATAAATTCGTCATTCCAACACGATCCCATTGTCATTTTGCTAAAAGTTCCTAATCTGCTAATTCATAATTATCGATCATTGATCGGTCAATGGTCTGGTAATAGAGTTGTGGTAAAATGACAATATCGAGCTTATTAAAAGCAAAGACTGCATAATGACGTCCTAATGGTAGGTTACTGATCAAAGGAACTGTCGAAATTTTTGCAGATTACCGCATACGCAAGACATTCATTTGTAAATATGTACGAGATTACCATTCTATAGTCTGTCTAAAAAGTCAACCGACTTGAGAATTTTGTATAATATTTATTTGTTTAAAAATACTTACATTCGCTACTTTTTATAGAGTTTTTCTATTAGTAAACAATGATCAAGATCTCTTAATCAACCTTGATTATTGAACCAGCGTTGACTACATCAGATTTCATTTTACCCTAAAAATTACCCAAGTCGGTTGACTTATTAGACAGACTCTATCCCACTTCTTTCAATGGAGTGTTAGTGGTTGACCATCGGAAAGTCATAATGACGCCATTATATTAGTAGATTACCAAAACTTGTCAAAATCCACAATTATGAAATCAATGGTAGACCATTCTGACACTATTGTAATAGCAGACTTGGGGCCCAGATAAGCATACTTACATATTTCTAAATACATACATATTACAAATAAATTACACCTAGACACAGAACAAACGATCGTGCTCATCACACAAACAATTGTTTTTGGTTAGAATGGAAACCACGACCTCCTCACGGCTTTACAGTCAGGGCCACAAACCACTAGACCAATAGACCAGTTAAATTAAGTAAGACAACGTTTTTTGAAATATCCTCGATTTGTAACATCTTACATGCATATAATACATCATAAGGGTACGTTTGGAAGAGTCATTATAACCCTAGAACACCAAGGGCAAAACTAGGAATACAGGTGGGTTTTTGTCAGTAAAAGTCTGACTCCCCCTCCTCCTCACTCCACCACAGAAAGATATACTCTTCCCATCTCAAAAATAGCCAGAGTACCTCAAAGTTTTTCAAACACATTAAACATAGGTGTCTTTTGGTCTCCTATCCTGATACTAAGACAATTTTGAGTCAAATAACAAACTCGTTATCTCCAAAACCGCATCAAAACTGTTGGCCTGACAACAACGTTCGGATACACACACAAAAATATCTCGTGTCATATCCTTTAATTCAAAACCTTATCCTTCTTAGAATTATAGTCTTCATTCCAGAGAGGAATGGCTTTAAAACTAGATGTTATCACGCAGGATGGTCAGTCGGCGGCCAAGTAAGTAATGTCCGAGCCATCCTGTACCGAGAGTACATACAAGTTGGGCAATTTAAACATGGAAGTACTTATGAACTGCCCTGACTACTCTGCAGGTTTAGGGGAGCAATGACCTATATCCTAGTCACACAACGCACGCCATAACGATCCAACTACACGAACACCAAACAACTATACTAAACTCTATTTTTTGTGCATTAGAATTCAGTTCTAATCATAGATTTCAGGATGTACTGTCAAATTTAGAACGTCATACGTCAAATTTGGCGGCAATTCTAATTTGATTCGTATTGAAATGTCAAATAGTTCGGAATTAAAATATCGTTCGTGTCATTTATAGACTGTTTGGACGCCGTGAGCGCCTGTGAAGTTTATGTTTTTTAAGAATTTATACTGAGTCGACCGGTGGTGCTCTTGCGCCGGTTATTTTTAACCAATCCAAAAGTTTATTACATGTGCTTACGCAATTAATAGGAGTTTTTATTGGACCGGTAAAGGACTAAAAGCGTTTGATCGAGCTAGAGATGCGTCCAGTGGTATTATTTCGGGAATATTAGAGCGTGTGCGCTCGTAAAAGGAATGTTCTTACAACGTTGTATGAGCTTGTATGTGCTTCTAATCAAGGTAATTGTTGATTTTGGTCCTTGCTCGTGCTTGGAAAGTTTTTCAGATCAATTGTCACATCACAAAAGGACTTATTGCCTTATGGGTGATGTTTTAAAGGATGTTACAAGTCCGATGTCCTTTAGACGTGGGTAGTATCTAATTCCTTTCAATTTCGAGTGCTAGTACTAAATGTCTATGGTTGGTTAATGGGAAAAGGTTTGTCTATGATACAGGTTACATTACTGTAGGAGTATTGGTACATAAATTTGTCAACGATAAAGAAAATATTTGTTTGGAAATCGGCTTGTCCACCACGCACAATTTATGGTCCACGTAGAACTTAGTGCGTAAACCAGATACCGATAGATAGATAGACAGACCAGTTTGTCCTGGAACCAAAACTTCGTAGTCACTGGCCGGTGTATTAAAATTTCGTGTGACGTTATGCTCAAGTATTTATCGTTAAATGGTAGAAAGGTGCAAGTGGAACTTAAAACCTTTTCGTTGTAAATAACTGCAAATCGGATTACTCATGTATCTGTTTGTCTGTATGTTCGTCTGTCACAGCGATTGTGCAGTGAATCTACTAAACTAAAAATTGAAATTTTTATATATAAAAAGATATGACCCCCAAACATGATAAAACAAAGTGAATTCAAAAGATAGGGGCATTTTTAGGGTACAAATCTAGTATCCAAGTTCTATAGTAAGGACTATAGAACTTACACACTATACGTATATATCTATATAAAACGAATTATTTTCGAATCGATAACAAAATCGTAAAAATTAAAAAAAAAACCATGAATGTTAAAAAATATGATCCTTAGAGAACATTGCGTGCGAGTCCAACTCGCATTTGACAGTATTTTTTTTTTAATAAGCACTTTTGCACTGGACAGCTTTTTATAAGTCCAGAAATAAGTATGCATTATGCCAAATTCATTTGCCTATTTGCGTCAGAGACAATCCGTTTGATAATAAATAAAACCTAACTGCAACGATCCCAGCCATCTGTTGTCAATTAATTACTAGTCTTAATTCACTGATTAAGCAATCGGTTTTTTTTATATACTTACTAGATTTTGCACTTTATATTTTTTCCTATTTTTAATTCTAAGATAATGCTGGTCGTAAAACTTAGGAGTTGTTATTAGGACTGTTTTTATCTTCATTTCAGTATTTATGTAGAAAAAGAAAAGCATAGAATTCCATTAATTGTACTTTTAAAGTAATACACTGCCGTCGTTGCTTATTTTAAAATTGGAATTAGCTTGTCACTGGTCGATCATAAAGAAAAACATTTTTTTTTAAATTTCTTTCTAAATTGCAATGAAAATTTATACTGTCTTGCATTATTATTTTTTAGCATTACATTTTAACGTTTTATCGCCATTTTTGAAACGGCTATTTATTTAACCGCATTAAGAAACTAATTTGCACCTGTACCTCACCCGACTTACGCGACCCATATACGAAAAATGCCTATCGTTGTCATTTGTAGACAAGATAACTGCCGCTTACATATTATATCCATTTACTAAAGCACCAGTAATTTCCAACGTTTATTTCGATCAAACCAATCCCGCGCATTCTCACCTCAAAACGCCACTTTAACAGTCTATGGTTCACTTCTACATTTGTCTTTGACATTTATCTTGCGCGCCATTTTTTTTTGTTTTATTTATTTTTTTCCACGTGTTTGTTACAGAGTTTACCGCAATAGTATTATAATTGAATACCGAGTTTTGAAAATTAATAATATGTTTAATAAGATATCCGCAGGAGAACCAATGTTACCAACGTAGCCCGAAGAATTGCCAAAAAGTGGCAGTGAGTACACAGCACATTGCTCGTAGGACATGGTCGATGGGGCCAAAAGGTTCTGGAGTGGCGACCGCGCACCGGTAGACACGTTAGAAGGCCTCTAACGAGGTGGACCGATGACCTGGTGTTAAGGGAATCCAATGGCTACGGAATGTACAGGACTGGTCCGGCATAGCCCTAATCGGCTCAAACAAATTCGTAATAAATTCTATGAGAGCATTGGTGGCCCAGTGATATAACGGCCCCGACTTACGATTCATGCTCGTACGAGATAAAAAAAAACATTTCTTTTTTATTAATTCCAAATTGTTCGTTTCTTATAGATAGGACAAGCGTATTACTTTGTGTACTTTATTTCATCACCACTGCTCTCAAAACTGTAAAGAAATCATCGTGAGCAAACAGACATGTCCTAGAACCAATAATTCGAAGATATGTGACATTCACCAACCCGCCCTGGGCCCGCGTGGTGGATTACGATCCATTCCTTCTCCTAGAGAGGAGGCCTGAATCCCAGCAGTGGGAACATTATAAAGCTTATGCTATTATTTGAAAAAAAAAAAAACAGAAATTAGTAGTTAGGCCATATGTCTACTGAGTGTAGCTTCGTAGACGCGTATTTGTCATAAGGGTATTGTATCTTTAAGTCAAGAGTGAATAGGTTACTTCTAGGTAAGCGTGCTCCATCGTCGACCGCATCGTGGCTTTCCGTCAGGTGCGATAGCGGTCAAGCGCGAACCTATCAGCAATTTAAAATAAATATACGCTTGATGTACAATTACCGGAACGGATTTTGAGCGCTCGGCGTCAGAGTGGGGATCGCTTTGCGCATTCCATACATTGGCGAGCCAATCGTCGTCGTTGTTATATACATGCAGCAGCGCAGGGAACGAATTACGAGTGACATCTATGACACGATGGCTCGATGAGCCAATCACTGACACTCCCCGCCGCCGCGTCTCACTTCGCATCACTAAAGAGACCGAATATTTGACTTCTGCGCAACTTGAAGCCAGCGCTCAAGATTCGTGCCGGTAATTGTACGTCTGCGTGAAGCTTCCACACAAAACTATGAAAATCTGTCACGGAAGCAACGTCGCCGCGTCGTGCCGCCGTGCCGTCGTGTCGCAGCCGCCATAAGCTTCACACACGCGTACACCAAGCGTATAATGACGAATACGCGTCTGTAAAGCTACGCGTCCGTGGACAGTAGGCCTTAAGATAAAAACCAAACAAAAATATCGTTTAAATATCTTTATCTTACATAACTAGACTTTTAAAGGCAGGTGGAGGCTAATTTTAGTTGCCATCGTCTTGTCTTGTCTCACACATTGTACAGTCTCGTTATTATTCAACGTGAATAAATAATTGCTATCATCTCTGTTGAATTAATAATGAATTTAAATTATTACGTTTACATTCGGTTTGGTGTTAAAAATTGTCTGGACTGTAGAATTTTTTGAAAGAGTTGCCGCGGTCCCCGCAAAGGCCAACTGAAGAACTACTCTAGGTTTCAGTCAGTACCACTAAAAGTAACTGAAACCAGCCCCCTAGCCAAGTCACAACCGTTTCGCTTGCGTCGAACGCCTCGAGTTGGCCACGTTCCAATAAGAAACACTATCGTTCGTCTGTCAAGATCCTTGTTCTCAGAAATGCGTAGTGGTATTAAGTTAAAATTAACATCAACTAGGTACTAAGATCTGCTACCCCTTGAAAAAATAAAACTTCTAATTCAACACAATTTGTAGATTAGACCATTTATGCTCAGTTTGGGAGCATATTTTGACACTTGCAAGGAAATCGAAACCATAGGGTAGGTACTTCTCGCTGACTTAGATTATCCTAAAATTTGGTATGAAATAAGGTCCCATTACAAGTGCAAGAAAACCTGTAAAATAGTAACATCACAAAATAATTAGATCCTCTTTTGCAATTCCGAAACATCTTTGAGAATCGATTCGGGAATCGAACTACGTATTTATATGGGTAAGTTAGTACGAAGTCCTTGGTGCGTGAGTCCGATTCGCGCTTGATAGGTTTTTTCAGAGCAGTTATCTCTGTCAGTCATAACTGCTAACAAAATTCCTTAAAATTTCATACGTCAGTTGCACAAGAAATTGGTATTAGGTTTTAAAAGGGTTCTTCCCTACTCGTCTGGTCGTCAATTTGAGCATGGTTTAAAAGCTTGTTGCTTCATTCGACGCAATCTACACTTAATATAGTAAAGAGGTAAAGTTTGTTTTTTTGGTTGTAGGAGGTAATCTCTGGAAGTACTGGTTTGATTGCTAAATTTTTTTTATCGATAGAAAGCTGATTTATTCTTTAGTGACATAGGCATATTTTATGTACGCGGGCGAAGTCGCGGGCAAAAGCCAGTGGAAATGGAAACGCGGTAATTCCGCCACTTTCGTGTATTTCACAGAAATAGTTCCGGGAAAAAGATATATCCATTTATATTTTTAATTTCAGAGGTCTTTATTGGATTACTTTTATACAAATTTATGTTTTAATTTCAATAAAAACCTATGCAATATCCACAAGATATCCGTGTTTCCAAAATATATCTGGAGAAAGATGTGTAATAAATATCATAATCATGTAGAGCGGTTGTGTGGAATTATACCTATATTTTTCGTAATTTTCATTTTAAATCAGTTTCCTTTGAAAAACTCATGGAAAGAGCTTTACGATTTCAAGAATGTATTCGATATGGGATTTGGTACATGTGGAATCCTGGAGTAGCGCTGGCCTGATGCTGCGTAAGCGAGAGTACTTGTTGTTAGAAAGTACCTAGCAAATTCTGAACTAATTGTCTAGTGGTTAGTGACCCTGACTGCTATGCTGGAGATCGTGGGTTCGATTCGAGATGAGCACGATCATTTGTTTTGTGTCTGGGTGTTATTTAATGTATGTATTTAGAAATATACAAGTATGTTTATCAATTGTCTAGTACTCATAACACAAGCTCTGCTTAGCTTGGGGCTTGACGGCATTGTGTGATAGTTGTGGGATATTATGTTATGTTATGTTATTGGTGTAATTGCTGCAAAGGCGTTGTGAGGATAACAAATAAATAAATAAGCATCTAGGGTTGGTCGCTCTTAAATCGCATTGTCGAACCTTTGCCCAGGTCCTTATATAAACGGTTTATTTAATATTTTGATAGTTTAATTAAGATTGTGTTCTAGCCACAGTCGTGCCGATCACATTACTGTTACAATAACTGACTTATGAATTCATTATTTCTACGGTTTACTAGATTTTAATAATACTAACGTACCACGAGTTATTTTTATTATATTTTCAACTATAATCACTTTGAAGATAAGACGCGATTGGAATTATGGTTTGTAATTATCGACTGCCTTTGGTAAATGTTAATTTTAACTTTTTTGGTTAGTGTGACTTTTAACAAAATGTATGTAAAAAAAAAAACTAAAAATAAATATCTAAAATTTAAAAAAAGGTCTCGAGTCACAGTGTTTGTTATCGAATTCCTCCGAAACGGCTTAACCGATTTTTATATTTTTTTTTGTGTGTATATTTGGTACATGTGAGAATAAGGTCGTACGTTATTTTTCCGCCTACCCCCTATTTTTTATTTGGTAATTTATGTAGCAAAACAACGTTTGCCGGGTCAGCTAAATACCTAGTAATTTAAAAAGTAAATCAGCCTTTTAATGTTCCCACTACGGGGACTCAGGGTTCCATATTAAGAGTGGGAACAGGCCGTAATCTAGAACACGACCCTCGAATAATTTTTCCGCTTCTGGCACTATGCCGGTTCCCTCCCAATGTTTTCCTTCACCATTTTGACATCGATTGTAATGAGGTTAATTAGATTAACCTTTTGAATATCTTAAGTTACACCGTTCGACATAAGCAATTTTCTTTCTATTGAGTCTCTAATTATGGCATTCGATGACTTAAAGGGCCTATTACACTACGTTGAATAACGCGTGCGATATTCAGACTAGTCTTATTTTTCATCCCGAGTAAGACAGTCACCCTTATTACACTGCGCGATACGTCGAACCATAGACTAAAATACTATGAATAACGCGTAGTGTAATAGGCCCTTGAGTAATGGACTGGCACTGGGTTTGTACTTACCAGACCCAACACTCACATACACACCCATTCCTTGCCAACCTGCGTCAGTTTTTAATAAGTATGTGTATATTAAACTAAGTTTTATACCTGTGAACTCCTACCTGTAAACTCCTACCTGTAAACTCCTACCTGTAAACTCCTACCTGTAAACTCCTACCTGTAAACTCCTACCTGTAAACTCCTACCTGTAAACTCCTACCTGTAAACTCCTACCTGTAAACTCCTACCTGTAAACTCCTACCTGTAAACTCCTACCTGTAAACTCCTACCTGTAAACTCCTACCTGTAAACTCCTACCTGTAAACTCCTACAAAGTGCAGTTTTGTGAATGAACTATAAGAGGAAGGCGGCCAGACAGACGTTCACTCCGGTAAAAGTTGGTTTTTGTCCATACAAACTTTGAACCGCCATTTCATACCTTTACGGGATGAATTTTAGAAAATCCTCTCTTAGTATATTCACCTAAACCATAAAAAGAAACCTCGTAAAAAAAATCACGTTCCTAGTCCCAGTAGTGTTGGCTGTGCACTGATATGTCAGTCAGTCAGTTTCTCCTTCAGAAATAATATAATATTCCACAACTATCACACAACGCCGTCTAGTCTCAAGCTAAGCAGAGCTTGTGTTATGAGTACTAGACAACTGATAAACATACTTATACACCGCTAAATTTTAATCGTTTTAATCCCGTGGAGGGTCGATCCGGTACATGAAACACTATCGATTTGTAAAGATAAAATTAAAAAATAAAGTACCTTTTTTTACGTACGAAATTAATTTCTTTAAGAAAACGTCAGCTGAGCGAGTTCAATGACCTATAGGTAGTTTGTACGCAACGCCGACTATTACCTGCAGGTCATTAAACTCGCTCAGCTGACGTTTTCTTAAAGAAATTAATTTCGTACATGCGTAAATTAATACGAGTTTTGAAAAAAAAGTACTTTATTTTTTAATTTTATCTTTACAAATGGATAGTGTTTCATATACCGGATCGACCCTCCACGGGATTAAAACGATTAAAATTTAATGGTGTATATTTCTAAATACATACATATTATAGATATTATCACCCAGACACAGAATAAATGATCATGCTCATCACATAAACATTTGTCCTGGGTGGGAATCGAACCCACGACCGGCGGCATAGCAGTCAGGGCCACTAACCACTAGCTAGACCAACAGGCCAGTGCATAGTGATAATTAAAACGATTCTTTACGTCAATTAAATCAATTGCTGTCTAAGAAAAAAAATATCAATATTACCACTCAAAAAAAGGCTCAGTCTCATATCTACAGTCCATTCAAATTAAATAGGTCATTCCACCCCATAGGGTCAGTACCCTGTTCTAACAGGACTATGGTTTTTTGGGCGATAGGGCCGGACAGGACCATTTTTTATCGAGCGCCCTACGAATGATTCTACTTACATAAGTACCGTTAAACACGGCCGCACGAGAGAGTAGAGGTCCGAGATTAGTTCGAAGATAGATCTTGGGCTTGAGATGTATGAATAAAGTTTTTGAGATTTCTGAAATATTATTGAGGTTTTTATTGTAAAGTTATAATAGGAAATATAATGTGGTAGTACAGTCAAAGTGTAGGATCTAGATGCATTATGTTATGAACAAAAATCTCTTACATTTATTTAGGAAGGTCTATTTAACGAAAGTGATGTTGAAAAATGGATTTTTGAATACTAACTTCATGAATATGTAGATAATTTTGTTTTTCAAGGGTAGAAAATTACCAAATAACTTCTCTTCTTGGGTGAAACAAGAACAAGTGTGAAGCATATAGCACACAGAACCAGAGTATGGGCTCGAGTGCGCAACTCTTTTATCTTTTTAGGGTTCCGTAGCCAAATGGCAAAAAACGGAACCCTTATAGATTCTTCATGTCAGTCTGTCTGTCTGTCCGTCCGTATGTCACAGCCACTTTTTTCCGAAACTATAAGAGCTATACTGTTGAAACTTTGTTAGTAGATGTATTCTGTGAACCGCTGATTTTCACACAAAAATAGAAAAAACCGGCCAAGTGCGAGTCGGACTCGCCCATGAAGGGTTCCGTAGCAGCAAGTAACATAATATAAAAGTTCTTGTAATGTTTTGTAACTTTGATCGATGTTTTAATAATAGTGTATTTTTTTCGATTTATGATGCATTAAAAAAAAACTGCTTACTAGATTTCGTTCAAACCAATTTTCGTTGGCAGTTTTTATAGTAATGTACATCATATATTTTTTTTAGTTTTATCATTCTCTTATTTTAGAATTTAGAGGGGGGGGGGGGACACACATTTTACCACTTTGGAAGTGTCTCTCGCGCAAACTATTCAGTTTAGAAAAAAATGATATTAGAAACCTCAGTATCATTTTTGAAGACCTATCCATAGATACCCCACACGTATGGGTTTGACGAAAAAAAAATTTTTGAGTTTCAGTTCTAAGTATGGGGACCCCCAAAATTTATTGCTTTTTTTCTATGTTTGTGTGAAAATCTTAATGCGGTTCACAGAATACATCTACTTACAAAGTTTCAACAGTGTAGCTCTTATAGTTTCGGAAAAAAGTGGCTGTGACATACGGACGGACAGACAGACAGACAGACAGACAGACAGACAGACAGACAGACAGACAGACATGACGAATCTATAAGGGTTCCGTTTTTTGCCATTTGGCTACGGAACCCTAAAAAGCAATAAATTTTAGGGGTCCCCATACTTAGAACTGAAACTCAAAATTTTTTTTTCGTCAAACCCATACGTGTGGGGTATCTATGAATAGGTCTTCAAAAATGATACTGAGGTTTCTAATGTAATTTTTTTCTAAACTGAATAGTTTGCGCGAGAGACACTTCCAAAGTGGTAAAATGTGTGTCCCCCCCCCCTCTAACTTCTAAAATAAGAGAATGATAAAACTAAAAAAAATATATGATGTACATTACTATAAAAACTGCCAACGAAAATTAGTTTGAACGAAATCTAGTAAGTAGTTTTTTTTGAATGCGTCATAAATCGAAAAAATACACTATTATTAAAACATCGATCAAAGTTACAACACATTACAAGAACTTTTATATTATGTTACTTGCTGCTACGGAACCCTTCATGGGCGAGTCCGACTCGCACTTGGCCGGTTTTTTTTAACGTTGTATGAGTAAGCAAGGAGTATTTATTTATTTAAAAATTAACTAATACAGAAAGAAGAGTACAAAGGTATTGCTTATTTCAAATGAAAGGACCATGAGACAAATTGGACTCATTGACCAACACAGTTAAGACAAATGCCATTGTAAAGGATTCGGTTCGTACTTAAATTGTTTCTACTGCCACAACCTTCAATTCCATTGGAGATAAAAGATATGCGCCTAAATAGTATTTGTAGGAAAAAAATTTGGTGCCAATTTCTTGGTCAATTGTAGACAGATTTTGAACTATTTATTTTTATTTGAAAAGGTATAGGAATTGGTCCCATAGAAACATTTTCGTCATCTGATGATGAATTTTGGAGATATGGGAGGACTCTTCATAGGTTCATAGCAGAACTGTAATAACAAGTAAAATAGCTTTGTTCGTACATGTAGTCAATATTTATGGTAGGAGAAAAATATGTAAGTATAGCAAAATAACCCCATGGATTTTTCACAAAAATTAGTTTATAATTATCTTAATATTTATTGAAGTACAAGTCTATTCGAAGTGATCCCATCTCTGTTGGTGGAAGAGCCCACACTCCATATATTTTTGCCCATGGTTCTTTCTTTCAGCAGACCTGCGACAGGAGAGTTGGATCAGAGATGTAGACTCAGTGTATACAAATGAGTCAGAAAATTAAAAATATACTATATTATCTAAATTAAATCATATAATACATATATATATGTCAAAACCAGTAAATGAAATACAAAATAGATACAATACATAAATTAAAAATTATAAGTATCGCATACCTCTTCGCCTATTTTGCTCCGTAACGCAGCCTCGACTCTGGCAGTGGGCTTCTTCTGGAATTCCACGACTTAAGTCTGTATGGTAGTTCATAATTTTTACAAACGGGTAACCCCAAGATTGTATTTAATTTAAATAGCTGTTTAATTGACATAATGGCCTATGCTAATGATGAAGGGCTACGACAATGTCTTCAAACAGCTGTCATATGAACAAAATTACAGCTCTCTATAACAGCTTGTAGGCAAAATACAGTGTTCATAAGTCAAAGAAAACTGATGTCCGATGACTATCGAATCGTGTATATTGGCGTAGCTACCAAAGAGCTAGCCGATGTCCCGGGGCCCCCAAGCTTGGGGGCCCCCCATAACTTGATTAACAAACCTCTTATTGAAATAGCGAAAAAAATTTCTACCTTAAAAATCTAAATAACTGAGGATGCGAATAAACTTTATTGTATACCAAAATAGAAACAAAACTTTCAAAGTAACTTAAAGCTATAGGTACCATCGCAATTATTTCTGCCCGATCACTTAAAAAACATTGTCGCTTGAATCCTGTGGCGCGACGCTAAATCAAGCCCTTTGAAGTATTCGTTTCGAGTGCAAGCAAAAATGAACTTAGTGGTGGTCAGAGTTTACAATGGTGGTCTTATCACTAACAGCGATTGTCAGCGATATCTACCAGACAACCTTAGAGTGGATTGTAAGAACTTAAAATAAAAAGCTTTAAATGGCAACTCCATTTAGGTAGTAAGAATGTGACATTCCCTCTCGTTCCACCCAGTGTAGTGAGAAGTTATTTGATGATTTTCAACATAAAAAGAGGGGCCCCAGTTTTTTCTTGCCCCGGGGGCTTTGGTCGCGTATCTACGCCCCTGATCGTGTAACCGATACTTACAAGAAAAACAATGTCTCGATTTAAAATTTTCAACAACAATTAAAGGTCAGACTACACCTGTCTTTTATTGACGACGGCATTCACTTGTACTGACATTAAATCACATAATTACCATATTTGGCACGTGAACAGTTGAACTTGCTACAGGATTTCTGACGGTCAGAAGTATCGAACTTCACCTTTTGAACTGTTGAGTTGTTCGCTAATTAAAATTTATGATGTGTTAATTTCTTGAGAGGTTTCTGCGGATTTCATTTCAGTACCCGCAAAAGCTTCCTTATTTTCGTGATTTGTAAATCAGTATTACTTCCTCTTTGGTAAGGTAATACAATTTCTCCTATAGCGAGAAAAAAAGATGGTACATCCTTGTAACAGTTCAGTTTAGGTCGTCAAATGGATCGCGTTAAAAGCTAATGGTAGAGCTTCAGGAGTCAGTCTTAAAAAAAAAACTATACTTTAAATTTCAACGATGGCAGATGTATTCCTTATGAAAGATCGTAAGGAATACATCTGAAAAACCATATTTATGATATAGAATTAATTTCCTAATTACTATTTGAAGAGTTTGAGATAAATTAGAAATATACACAGTGGCACCGATTCTCGTGCACCAACTAAACTCATTTTAAACTATCGCTCTCTTTTACTAATCCTTAAAACTAGAAAGAGATAGCAATAACTTTCATCCTGTCAAATTAGTTTACGTGATACATTTCTTTATATTTTTCCCCAACTGTTAATCTACACGTTCTGAAATGACGTCTAAAATTGTATGGCAAACGAAACTGTGACTAATTTGACAGGAGTAAAATTCTATCTATCTTTTTTTATAAGTTACTATTGTAAGAGTGAGCCGTTGTTTAAAATGTTTAGTTAGTGCACAAGAGAATCAGCGATATGGTGCAAACAAAACTATTAACGAAAAACAAAAAAAAAAAAATGTTGGCAACATTGGAAATAGCTACGAAAGATACTAAGTACTACAATATTCTGTAGCACTTCAGTCTTATTAACTTCGCAATCAAACTACCAGGCCGCCAGAACACAGAGTAGCATCTAACGACCACAATCAATACTACAGTTATCGTGAGTTGGACAAATCCTACGGTCGGCCGTGTGTAGCTGAGATGACGCCCTTCCGCATTCCGAGCGGCCGGCGACCTACTGCGCTAGTGGCCAAGTATCCCTGATCCTGCCGCGGGTTGCGCTGCGCTATCGATGTATCGACTGTCGATGTTTTGTGAATTTAGTTTTATAGTACGATGTTTTGGGAAAGGAAAGAATTGCTTGAAAGCTTGAATGGCTGGCAACGTACTTGAAAAAACGATCAAATTTTTTGGAGCGTTCAATTCAACTAATTTTGATACTATTAGGTATAGTTGTGTCAATATGTTCGTGTAGGTTATTTTGTATGTTGAAATTAGAATTTAACTTCAATTAGTTGAATTTTCAAAATGATGTTAATTTTAAATTTTAATGAATTGATTGTCACGCACGTAAGTTTAATATTCACAATTAAGTAAACATTTTTTTTTATTGTTCTCATTGAAAGTTATTTGAATGGTAAATGCCGTCGAGGTCGTTCGAATTACTGTCTACATTTGCTATTTAACATTAAAGTAAACAAAGTCAGAAACAAAAACATTTTTTCAAAGGCATTTGCAATACACACTGTTATGCTAAATCATGTCATTGTTAATATTTTCATGACCTTCCATTTCTGAATTCAAAATCTTCGAATAAATTATAACTGTTGTTCTATCAACTTGTATCATCGATAGAGCTGTTGTTCTATCGATGATGCAAGTTTGCTGTTGCAAGGACATCACTAGAGCTCTGTTTAACGGGTCCCAACCCTACATAGCTGGGCTAGCTTACATGGATACCGCTAAACGATACATCAAAAGGTTAGTACTTCGGTAATAGCTTATTATAGTCGCTCCTATCTTGTAAGTGGTCGCGATTATACCGTAGCTAGTTCGGAATTTAGAACTAACGGTTACCCTTTATCATTCTCCTATGATTTATATGCTCCTGGTAATGTTACTTATTTATATTTGTTTGGTCTTCGTATTGAAGGGACCTATCTGTTGTTTGTCTGTCATTTTTTTTGTTTTGACGCCACTTATTTTGTGGTATGTGTCTTGGTAATGATTGTACAATGTACATTCTTAATGTGTGTTGGGGTTATTTAATTGAAGGTTCGTCTTCTGGGTGTTTTTTCTTGTTGGTTTGGTGTTTTATGTAATGTATGTTTTCTAGTAAGCAGTATTTGTCTAAATGTACCAAAAGACCAAGCCTTAGTCGACGAGTTGTGTCCCACACGCCGTTCAAAGAGGTATAGTTATCGGCAAGGATCTTGAGCGCTGGCTTCAAGTTGCGCAGAAGTCAAAATATTCGGTCTCTTTAGTGGTGCGACGTGAGACGCGGGGGCGGGGAATATCAGTGATGGCTCGCCGCGCCATCGCGTCATAGACGTCACCCATGATTCGTTTCCTACGCTTGCTGCATGTATCTAACAACGACAACGATTGGCTCGCCAATGTATGGAATGCGCAAAGCGATCCCCACTCTGACGCCGAGCGCTCAAGATCCGTGATCCGTGAATGGAAAGGGAAATTGAAGAAACACGGGTGGGTTTTAGTCAACAAAAGTTTGATACACCCTCTTGCTCCGCCTAGTGCGAGAGATTGGCAGAAATAGAGCATATTTAGTCATTGTTGTGTTTTTTTAGGTGGGAAATAGTCCAATGACTTGTCACGATCTAGGGCGAAGCAGGAGGGCATGTCAGACTTTTACTGACTAAAACTAACTTCTATGTTCGTTCTTTGCCTTGCGTTCCGGGACCCCGGTGTTCCCTTTCGGACAACCCATGACCCCAGAGGCCTTCGGCCCTGCTGGGCCCCTTCTGGTTTGTCGACATCTCTGTGTTTCAGGTCTGTGAATTCAAATTAACTACATATTTAGAGCAGTGGTGGCCGTGTAGTAATGGCTCCGACTTACGAGTTGTAGGTCGCGGGTTCAAACCCTACCAGGCGCATTACTTTGAGTAATTTATTTCATTACCACTGCACTCAAAACGGTGAAGGAAAACATCGTGAGAAAACCGGCATGTCCTAGAACCAAAAATTGGGCCCGCATGGTGGATTACGGCCCACTTCTTCTCCTAGAGAGCAGGCCTGAGTCCCAGCAGTGGGAACATTAAAAAGGCTGATGATGATAATGATGATGACATATTTACCGTCATATTATGTTCGTATTGTTTAAGATTTCATTCGTTAAATTAAACTTTTACTGATTTATGGTAGTTTATCAAGTGAATTGGGTGCAATTACGAGTACACTTGACATTTGCACTCTTACCTGTCATCAGAGGGTCGCCATGACCTCTCATTACGTCAGTCTGCAAGCTCTTACTTACTGCTCTGTCGAGTTTGTAATGTAATACGGTTCCCGCAACTTACCAACGAGTTCCTGCAATAGGAAATATGCTTGAAAAAATATTTGTTAACAATCTTTTTTTTTTTGAGACATTTTTGTTGATAATTGTCTGATCAAAAGTTTTTGCCTGGGCTAATTTTATGATAAAACTTATCGTTTAGCTGAAAATCGGGAAAAACTCGTTTTTGTGAACTTTGACACCGAGTATTTTTTTTTTCCAGATGTCGGAACGATGAGAAATTTTTAGATTCCATTTATGATGGTGTTTTGAACAATCCTACCAATTTTCAGCTGGGTGTGAATTATCGTAACCGGGTAAGGTTTTTTTTGGTCTTATTTGATTGGACCATGAATGAATGTCGATGAAACTTGGTACATAGGTAGCAAATGTCCTAGAATAGCATATATGTTACTTATTATCCTGGGATTATGTTCTCTTGGGATAATTTTCAACTGTCACGCGGGCGGAGCCGTTGACAGCAGTTAGTAATTTCTAAATATACACACAATAGGGTATGCTATTAGTAAATGTGTAATGCACAACCTATCTATATGTTACATCTCACCCATACGAACAAAACCTTTTGAGAACACATTCAACGTAGAACTACACTGCCCAAACGTGTGCCACACACGCCGGTCTAGGCGCGTCGGTCTCCATACATTTTATATGGCAACTAGACTTGTAGAGCTACACTTGGTCCACGCCACGCGACGTCGTCCTACGTTCTAATCAGGCGTGTTACAGGTGTGTGTCGGTCTAATGTAGTTCTAGCTTCACAGTGGAGTTCCTGTCGGAGTCTGTGTTTCCTGATAACTACAATTTCTAGGTAAGCTTGTCCAATCGTCGACCACACCATCGCCTACTCAGGTGAGATAGTGTTCAAACGTGAGCCTATCAACATTAATAATAAAAAACTGGGCAAGTGTGAGTCGGACTCGCGCCCTGAGGGTTCCGTGCAAACTGCAATTTCCAAATGGAGTCTCGAAGATTTTTCCAAACTGCAATTTTTTTTTGTGACGTAGGTAAAAGTGCCTGCAAATGGTCTATTTGAAATAAATGCTTTGATTTTGATTTTTAATAAATTTCTGTAGACCTTGCTTTGTGCCAAATTTCAGGATTCTGGATCAACAGGAAGTACCCTATGAATTTCGATCTTTGAGAGTATCAAAATATACGTTTTTTTGCGACATAAACGACCGCGATTTTTATTCGTTAACTTATAAGTTTGATTTTTTCAGAGCTTGATGGGACCGCAGACTTGGGTATACGGTTTCAATTTCAACTCGATACCTCCACGCGTTCTCGAGATAAAGGGTCTTGACAGACAGACAGCCGGACGGACAACAAAGTGATCCTATAAGGGTTCCTACTGGGGCCAGGGTTATCCGAAAGGGCGCTCGAGCCCCGGTATGAAGGCTTGTAGGAACGGGATGGGTTTTTTAGACAGTAAGAGTCTGACACTATCTCCCGCTCCGCCCAAGAGCGGGGGTTGTCATAGGATGATTTTTCCCATCGAAAAAAAAAATATCCTATAAGGTTTCCGTTTTTTCCTTTTGAGGTACGGAACCCTAAAAATGGTGCAACTAAAAATACTCCAAAAATACATCATGTCGGAGTTAGCTATAATTTCGATGAAGCGTCCTTTAAATTCAGACAGACAATACAGCCTACAATTTGACGATCATGACTCAAAGCATACGTCAATTTAACAGTGGATGTACCGTTAGTAATTAGTGCTCGTAGGAAAGCCGGTGAAGACGTAACTTATGAACTGTTGGCGTAGGTCATTCGTATCTATAGTATCATCATTCAGTATTGTGTGTATAGCAGATATGTGCGATATTTCTAGGTTATGGACGATGTATCTTTCAATAGTTTCTATATTATAGCGTGGCAATGCTGCCAGCGTTCTGGGCACTTTTTCCATTGATATCGATGTGGACGAATTTTTTGATGCCTTTGAGTTCCCCTTTTATACCCGTTTGTACATATTATTATTTTAAGTTTGTATCAATATATACATATTAATTTATAATATTTAATATGAAATGATGATGATGATGATGGATGATGTTAAGAAATTTTATAGTTTCTTGTATGTATATTGTTTTTTAGGTGGTAATCATTCAATAATTTCTCCGATGTCTTTTACTGATTAAAACCCACTCCTATATTCCACCTTTGCGTTGCATTCCAGGGCCCCAGGTTTTCCTCATTAGCCCCAGCAGGCTTCAACCCTGCTGGGTCCCCTACGGTTTTGCTGACGTCACCACTAGGCGCGCGTGGAACGCTGCGCGATAAATGTTGCTATCGTCTCTTTGAGGCGCATAGAATACATCAGCCCCCCTAGTCAAGTTACAACCGTTTCGCTTGCGCCTCGAGTTGAGCACGCCCCCGATTCTTTTGTTCTGAACACGTGACTGAGCGTTGAGATGACGTCATTCCCATATATTAGAAGTCTTCTACTAGCGTCAACGATTGCAGATTATTAAGTTGGCTATGGCTAGGGGTACTGGGTCCTTAATGGATGACGAGCTATCTATTGCTCACAAGCTCTTTTTTTTAATATTGATAGGTTCGCGCTTGACCGCTATCTCACCTGATGGAAAGCGACGATGCGGTCGACGATGGAACGCGCTTACCTAGGAGAAACCTTCACTCTCGACTTAAAGATTCCCGGGTTGTAGCTATCAGGAAACACAGACTCCGGCAACGAATTCCACTCCCTAGCTGCACGCACAATGAATGTGTTCCCAAAACGTTTTGTGCGTGTAGGTGGGATATTCATCACATACCGGTGGCGCATAGCCGTACGTCTGGTAGTCCGATGATGGAACGGGCTAGGCGGAATTAGGTTATGCAATTCCGACGCACACTCCCCGAAATGCAACCGGTAGAAAACCGACAGGCTAGCAACTGTCGCTAGTCAGGCTAGTAGCTCTTTAGTTAAAAGCGATAATATAATAGCGATAAAGACAAAGCGATATCATGGTAGAAGTTATTTTTATTTCTTTTTTGTTTGATTTGCCTGGCTGCGTCGAAGGGTTTCTGTTTGGTGGACAGGGAAATTAGTAATATAGTCTAACTAACTCATATTGACCATTTCACTTTTTTTTTTTGGTGGGTCATTATCATTCAAATGACATCCCCTGCCCTAGAGTGGAGCTGGAGATACTGTCAGACTCTTACTGACTAAAAACTCACCCCGTTCCTCCTTGCTTTTCATATCGAGGCCGAGCCTCCCTTTCGGAACTAGGCTCTGGCCCCCGTTTCTATGCGTGGGCTCACTTCTTCTTCAGTGTCGAAAAAATTTCCATGTTTTTCAGTGTTGAAAAGTTCCCGCGCGCCTTAAGGTGTTGTCAGCGACAGCAGGGACCCAGCCGGGTCGAAGCCTACTGGGGCCAGGGTTATCCGAAAGGGAGCTCGAGCCCCGGTATGAAGGCTTGAAGGAACGGGGTGGGTCTTTTAGTCAGTAAGAGTCTGACACTATCTCCCGCTCCGCCCAAGAGCGGGGGTTGTCATTGATTTCTTCCCACCATAAAAAAAAAGTGTCGAAAATTTTTCTATAGCCTATTCTCCAATCAAGATCGGAGACTCTACACTCGAATTTGTCGACAACTACGTTTACCTGGTACAGAGTGTTTAATTGGATAGGTCTAACTTCGAAAAAGAGGTCAATCGTCGAATCCGACTCGGCTGGTGGGCAGCGTTCGGGAAGCTACGCGGTGTCTTCTCGTCCAACATACCACAGTGTCTCAATACGGTGTCAGTGAGTGTTGCTTTATTGACACCCGTTCAGTAGTTCGAATGTGAAGAAGCAATAAACATATTAATACGCATAGTAAGATTGTATGTCCTCTTCAATTATTTCAATTTTTAATTTAACTGATTTATCCATTGATTTCTAAAGTTACCTAAATGATACCTTGTAATTCATAGTTACATACACCGCTAAATTTTAATCGTTTTAATCCCGTGGAGGGTCGATCCGGTACATGAAACACTATCGATTTGTAAAGTTTAAATCAAAAAATAAAGTACCTTTTTTTCAAAAGTCGTATTAATTTACGCACGTACGAAATTAATTTCTTTAAGAAAACGTCAGCTGAGCGGGTTCAATGACCTATAGTTAGTAGTCGGCGTTGCGTACAAACTATCTACAGGTCATTGAACTCGCTCAGCTGACGTTTTCTTAAAGAAATTAATTTCGTACACGCGAAAATTAATACGAGTTTTGAAAAAAAGGTACTTTATTTTTTAATTTTATCTTTACAAATCGATAATGTTTCATGTACCGGATCGACCCTCCACGGGATTAAAACGATTAAAATTTAACGGTGTATACAAAATTATTTTTAGTATATGCGAAACTTGGATATAGTTTATTCAGAATCAGTAACTGAATCGATTCCAATATTTTTTAAACCATGATATATTTTTCCCCAAAAATGTCTAGAAAAGGTCACAAGTTGGAGACCACCGAAACTAAGTATAACACAGTTTACAGCAGGTTATAGCGGGCATCAGGCGCTAGTGTACAGATGGGTGCGGGAGCAAAACGACCCCTCAGTTGTCCGGATGGCCCGGTGACCATGTATTTGTGCGACACATGGTAACCTAAGAATTTTATAGCTTTGTGATTTTTTATGATATAGTTACATAGATTCTTTACATAAAAATACTGGACAAGCTTCAGGTTTCGCATTACTAAAATTAATGTTGTGTAGATAACATTTTTTTTTTTAACAAATCATTGCAAGTGATGCAATCCAATTTTTCACGAATATAGATTTTGTAGGTCGCCCACGTCACTTGTGTTCATCGCTAGGTGTTATGCAATTTTTAAATCTACCTTTCTTGCGGCTATGAAACAATTGAATACATTTTAAAATGTACTGTATTTGCTAATGTGTACCGATTGTCTTGTGTTTTTGTTCATTCAATTCATAGGGTAGTTAACTATTTTGCGAAGATTGTTTTTCTATTCCTTTTTTTTATGCTGAGATGGCAAGCGGTTTGGTGGTTATCTTTATGTGGTGTAATTGGTTGAAACATTCCCTTTTGGAGTTATTTCATGACCTCTGGCAGCTAGAATGTATGTCGCATGTATGGTGAGTACTGGATAACTGGGATCTCAAAGGATCCTATGATTTTGTATCACTACTAGGAGCTATTCATTTACTCAGTTTCCTATATAATCTGGTTTAAGTCACACTGTTAATTTAAAGAGGGTTCCGTAAACAATTCGGATACCTATTTGCAAATTGCAAAATTCGTCAGGACGGACGTCTGACTCCGAAATAAAATTCAAAATGATTTAATTAATCTATAATATAAAAATGAATCGCAAAATGTGTTGGTAAGCGCATAACTCAACAACGCCTGGACCGATTTCGCTAATTTTTTTTTTGTTGTGTTCGTTATTATGAGGAGAAGGTTCTTATGGAAAAAAAATGAAAATTAGGGTAGTGTAGGGTAGTGTAGGGTAGAGTAAGGTAGAGGAGGGTAGAGTAGAGTAGGGTAGGGTAGGGTAGGGTAGAGTAGGGTAGAGTAGGGTAGAGTAGGGTAGAGTAGGGTAGGGTAGAGTAAGGTAGAGGAGGGTAGAGTAGAGTAGGGTAGGGTAGAGTAGGGTAGAGTAGGGTAGAGTAGGGTAGAGTAGAGTAGAGTAGGGTAGGGTAGAGTAGGGTAGAGTAGGGTAGAGTAGGGTATAGTAGGGTAGAGTAGGGTATAGTAGGGTGGAGTAAGGAAGAGCGGGAGCGAAGCCGCGCGGGCAAAGCTAGTTAATTATATAAATATCTCATTTGATAATACTTTGGAACTAAGAAGTTGCAAATATACAGGTAGAGGTACACATAAAAAATAAAACCTAATTTAATCTCTATAATTCAGGTTTAAATTTCTCTGTATCAGAGATATTTTAATGCCGAAGTGTAGGACCTCATTTTAATCATCAGTAGTAAATGTTTCTCACATATCTAGGGATTCCTTAAGGTTTGGCTTTATTATCTTGTTTGTGGATTTAAAGTAAATAAAAACTCGGTTTCAAAATAATATAAACATCTTTATTATCCCCTATATTATGCCGTTACTTTCGCTTACATTGATATAAATTTCAAATATCCTAGGGTGGGACTTTCTGGACCTTTTTACCAAAAGAAGGACGAAAGAGGTTAAATTCATTAATTTTAATAATTCAGTCTTTATTGGCAACACTGAATTTTTAAAAGTAGCCACTTAAATTTAACGCAGTCTTATCTACTTTATCTACATAATAATAGAATATGCTAATATTTAGACAGAATTATAAGTAAAAATCTAAGGGATCAACAAGAAGCACTGGAAACTTATTGCAATTTTATTTACATTTTATCAAGCGGAAGGTATTATTATGGTAACTCGAATTGTGTTGGAAGTTACGTATTCAAGGATCCGAAATATTACAAAACTAAGAAACTACAACTAATAATGTTTTCTACATATAATTTGCGGTAAATTTTTGAAGGTTTCTCTAAATAATATACAGTCGGGGTGAAGAAAACCATTCAAAATCCCTTTGCCTCTGTTTGCTTGTCATTTCAAATTTTCTTAATCTATTCCTTAATGATGTTACTTTATTGACACAAAAAGAATACAACTACAAATGGGAAATATTTATGTGAACAAAATAACATCGTCTTATGTTAAAGTTATAATAATTTATATAAAAATAAAAAATGCATGAAGGATATGTGCAATTCCTTGAGAAATGTATCAGTCGCATAACATCTTATTCACTACTGAGTATTAATCATAATGAAGTAGAAATAATGAACATGGAGTTGGATGATAATGATGATGAGATTGATGGTGAAGTTGATGAAGATGATGTGAAGCTGAAGGCCGATGTAGTCGCATTAACATCTGGAAAAGAAGAAAAAGAAATATTAATTTCAAATGTTAAAGTATGTAAGTATTGCTATAAATGTTTTGAAAACACATTATAGATTGTTTCACAAAATTTAGGGTTCATCAAAAATTTCTAAGATTTTGAGATATTTAAATTGGATCTAAAAAAATTATTATGCGTGATCTACGCGGTCATAATATCATTATATTTGATTCCATGGAGATATACTTCGGAATCAAAACCGGAAATATATATTAGTTCCGCGAATTAGATAATATTTTTCTTCAACATATAACAAGCCTTTTTAGAATTAAATGTAGTGATTAAATATCAGAATTATTAGGTGCACAGTAATGGTAGATAGACACAGAACGATGCTATGCGCCGTGTTGCACATTAACTAGACGCTTCCTGCGCTGAATCTTATATAATACCGGCAACAGTTGAGCTCTTTTATTTTCTGCGTATTAGATTAGTTTTTTATTTATATTTAGTCCTATGAAGACAAATGCTAGGATTGCACTATTCACTTTTTATCTTTGGGTTTGGTGGAAGCAAACAAATTGCATTATTAGTTTGGTGTTTCATTGTTATATACTGTTCAATTTCTGGCCAGTTTCAAGCCGGTCAACCACCTCGTAATTTGACTAAATTGTGTATTGCTTAATTTTTCGGGGTATATAGGCGTGGTTAACATCAACTCCCATATACAAAAGATTCTATGGGAGTTGAAATATTCTCATTTATGTATATATTTATTATCAATACACCGTCTATTCTGTTTGTTTAGGTTTTTTTAGTTTTATGAAAAACCTTTTGATCAACTGAAAGATTAATATGTATCTGTTACCACAGCAGTCTGGTCATATTGCTATCAGTAATAAGACTGCCATATGCCCATATAAACAGTAATAAATTAGACAGCTTGTGTATGAATTTTTTTTTATGTACAATTAAGTGTATTCTATTCTATTAAATCTACTATTTTTATTACTAGATCTTCAGCATCAATTGTTTTTATTCTTATGTCTCATTATTCCCGGTGTCTATGAATCTAATTTTCATCTTCTTCCATCTTAATTTGCCTCTATTTCAGTTCTTTAGTTTATGGTTCGAGTTTGACACACTGAACGACCACATCCCGTGCATTGTGTCTTAAATAAATACAAGTTGTAAATTAATACTGTCTAAACTGGAGATGGGGCATGTAGGCTAATGTGTTGCACGTCAGGTGGTCAACCGCCAACTTGCATATTTTTATTTGTACTTTTAATACTCTAGTTGTCAGTGTTGTAGTACTTTTTTTCATAATGCTCATTTAAAACATTAGGAGACTTCTTTCTGAAGCGATCAGGTATATTGTAAAAATGGTGGTTAATTCAGAAGTTTATGTTTAATCCAATTTTAACTTTCATTTTGTTTAAAGTTATGTGTGTTAAAGTCATTGTATGACAAGATATATTTTCTTGTATTTTATTATTAACGCCCACTTAACTAATAAAAAATGAAGTAAGTAACTATATATGTACATGTTTATTTTCAGGCGCTACTACTCCTTACTCAATTTGAACTAGCAAGCGAACTAACCGAATGGAACTAATAGTTTTAAGTTTCATGAGTTTAAAAAACTCAAAGATGCTGTCTGTCACCAATCTAACAAAAACGTGGAGGACAATGGACGGTGCGTTCTTTGAGACATAACGCAGTTGAACAATAATCATAAAAGATTTTTTGCGAAACTTTTGGGAGATCAGCGACCACCTAGATCACCCCAAAGCTATTGCGCATACCTTTATTACAAGGTCATTTTGTACAGTTTTTTATTTTTTTTCGCAAAAGCAAACACATTTTTTAACATACCACGTTGCAAAAAGTCGTCAATTGTTTTCAATAGCCTTAAATCTATTTGAGCAAGTTAATTGTTTTTTATTGGTTTCTGTTCATTGTTCCTCATAATGTTTTAGTGTTCGGCTGTCTTTTGACGAACCCCAAAGTACCGCAAAATTATACAGTCCCGCGCAGGTTTTCAATAAAAACCTAGTTGATCAGCATTTTATGAACTGTAATTTTTCAAGTGCATGGCTTTACTCACAACTTTAACGATCAAAATAAACTATGAAATAAAAACTCATAAAAATGGAGACTATAGATTATTTCCATTGCGCATCCTCTCGATTATGATCTCGAAAGTATTTATAGCGATTGAATTGATTTTTTTTTATTTCAAACACTCATAAATATTGCGCGGTCATAGATATATTTCATATTTTAATTGAGCAGAAGAACAAGCGTTTAAATGTTTACTGTAATGACGCGGCAGTTGGCAGGCGTCACATATTAAATTCACAATTGCTACACATTCTGGACACAAAGGATCTAGTTTTTAACGCGACGCATCCAATTACATTCTACTGATAAAGACACTAATTATAATAGAAGTCTAGAGCGTGTCCCGCTCATGTCCTAGAGCAAAAAACTAGGCAATATTTGCCGACAGTTGCCCCAGGGTGCACCGGCTGACCGGCCGCGCACTGGTCAAGTGGTCATCCTTGGCTGGGGCAGGCTCCCTGCACCTGTCATTGTTCAATTAAACCTGGCGACACATTGCCTTAAATAATTCCTCAAATTGTATGCTCGCATACAACGCGTACCGAAGCATTTTTTATTTAAAAAAATACTATTCTTCTCTGTCTTGTCTGCTTATAAATTTAGTTGTTTCACGCTAGTCGATAACAGATGGCGCTGCGCGACAAGATGCTCTTTTAGTATTTTCAGTTTTCTTATTCTGCTGATGTTTTTTCACAATTAAAATATTACTCATCTCATCTCATTAAAACTAAGTATGGAATCGATTAAAGTTCTCGAATTACGATCATCATCTCGTGGTTGCTCGGATCGTCAACTAGAACACTTTGTACCAGGATCGCAGATACTACGAAGAGTTTGTGTGTTACGTCGTTGTATGTTACGTACTGGCAACGCCTTCTTAGCAGTTCTGAATACCGAGTGTAAGTGTAAGTCATATGAAAGGACTTGCAGGTTTGTTCGACCTGCCAAGAATGGGACACTGGGATTTTTCTTATAACCCAATTTAATAATAATTAATTACAAATTCATTTTTGTAAACCAATATTCGTTTCTGCTAGCACTCTAGTTTTACTAAGTAATGGCATCGCGAATTTTTCAAAAACATTTTCAAGGTATTTAATTTTGTTAATCCTTATCTAAAAAAAGAACACGGAAGCTAAAATGCCTTCCTTTATTGTAAGATCAAGAAAAGCGAGTTATCTTCAGCTTATTACGGGGAGACGAGGTACCAGGCTCGCAGAGATTGCGGGAGGCCAACTTGTGACGTACGTTGTAGTTTCAATGTTGTAGCTATATACACAGACGTAAGTACGTGAGCACGGCTAGAGTGTGCGTGAGCGCGTGTAGGCGCGTCACAATCACAGCGCCTGACGACGTTTTGACGTATTTTTTTCTGTTTTTATTAAAAAAAATCGTGCGTTTTTGTTATGTAAGAAATTGTAAAGGCAAAGTTATATTAATTAGTTTACCGAAAAATATATTTGGCGCCGATTTGTAGTTTATTTTAGGAAAATTCCTAATCCTAAAAACTATGAATTTTAAAATACGTGCAATGCGTCAAGGCGAGGCGCAAAGCGACTTTTTTCTAATTCGTAAGGTTGACGCTCTCGTGTTCACACGGGGGCAAGCCTTCACACGTTCGTGTTCGTTGCCTCTACGAACTGCCTATGCGGAAACACAACTTTGCTATTAACACGCGTTCCTTTACTATGAGATACTGCCACTTATGCACGTACATACATACATAGTATACGTACGAGGAAAGCGTTTTCACTACAACACACAGGCATCCGTCCAAATACAAGCAGAATGAGAGCATGCGCCGTGTACGCATGTACATTTACACTTGTGTACGATTTTCCACATGTGAAAGTTGCGTTCATGTTGTATTTTCAGATTCGTTCGTGAGCAGTTTCTATGTTTCGGGTACTAGGGAATCAGAAGTTGCGAGGAGGTATTCACTCACACGTGCTTGGTTATCTGTTAATGTGTGCGTTATCTAAACGGCGCTCTTATCTAATAGACACGACAAACACATCAATTGGTGTTTTGATTAGAATTTAAATTTAAAAATAGTTGGAAATATCGTGGTACCATTTACGTTATTGTTTCGGAATAGCATGTTGGGCGGTGTTGATAAGGTGGATGCACCTCTAGAGTTGATTGAACGCCTGCGATCTCATCATGTCCTAGTATATTGGCGTTCAGTGCAGTGGTGTCAATGACTTGATCGATGACGAATCCATCAGTAGCCACGTCAGAAAAAAGATACGAGGAAAGCTATCTTCAGTAAATTAAAATGATCATCCAAAGTTATTTTATCTTATAATGGATCTACAATGTAGATACAAGGTGACATTGGATAAATAATAATGACTGCCTAATATGGTAATAATTTATTATTTTGGCTAGCAAAATGTTGTAGCTGTTTATTGGTTAAATTAAGTATATGCTGATAGTACTTGTTTATTTCTATATTGTGGAAATTATAAAACACGACGCACTTGGTCATTGCGTAGGTGGATAAATCAAATAGAATATATTATGAAGTATTTATATACATATATGTAGGTACCTATCGTGTGAAAAACACATAAATTAAAGCCAAGTTTGAAAATAGGTCTAACGTAATACAAGAGGATAAAATAAATGTGCAATACATAACACCAATGAATATTCATCATTGTAATAAAGACTGTGTATGCAGTAGATTTTTACGAACAGAAATTTATGAACAACCTTGAACCAAGAAGAAGCAACATTCATTGGGATTAGACAGCGCGACAAATAAGTTGCAAAGAACAGGATAAAAAGAGTAAAAACAGACCGACCAATTAAATAAAAGTGCAGTTCAAATCGATCAGTGTAAAAAGGAACGTTCATGCGGATATTACGCCAAGCGATACGTTATGCAAACTCTGATGCAAGTCAGCTTGTATTGTACCAAGTAAAGTTGCAGATAAAATATTTAATTTTAGGTGTCTGTGGCCAATATTTGACCCACTGACTGCATTTACTGACCGCCAGTTTGATGTTCATTTAGCACGAGTGCGGTAAATGTCAAATTATAAAGTTAAATTCGTTCCAACTATTTGTGAATTCATTAATCCTATTGGTGACGTCATTCGCATTATATTTTAATTGCCTATTCCCCTGTGTTGTAGTTAATGATAGTGTAAAATAACGATGGTATTCCTTTTTGAATATAGCCAAAATATATAAAAATAAGTTTTAGAACTAGATACAGATATAGAAAACAATATTTTACATTTAAAGATTGTAATAACAGGTTACGAACACATTGCGTGCAAGTATGAAAAGAAAACCTTATGTAAGGAAGATAAGCGTATAAACAATGCAGTTTTTTAATTTCAAGATAAGCTAGATGAACTGTTGAAATAAATCAGCTCACTATATTACAACATTATATGTTTCGAATAAACCAGTAGCAAATATTTACAGGTTAAATTAGTGCCTTTAATAATGTCGAACGATCGAAATTGCACATGATAGCACAAGCCTTCGAGGTCACTCAATTGTGAAATTATTTCACATTTTATTTCATACAGTTCCAATAAACCTTTTGGTATTTAAGATGGTTTCAGTGAAAGGAATTGTATTTGATTTGAGTCGCTAATAAGTAGAGGAAACAGACAAAAATGTGGCACAATTCATGCAAATAGCACTCAAGGCTAAATTCTTTTGTAAAATCACACTTGCAAAAAATCTGCGAGTGCTAGCGACATACCTGCATATTTAGCAACAAGTTAAAAGGTTAAAACTTTAATAAATGAATGATTTGAAATTAATTTGCATCTTTTTCGGCCACCAATGTTTTTTTAAATAAGGAAGCCATTAAATATGTGGATCGTCTTAATGTTTCTGTCAATACCATGAAAATTCTTCAACGTTTTTGTTAATTAATAAAAAAAAGTCTAATCACGTCCAATACCCCAATAAATTCATTGATAACTAATTAAGCTACGTGGATATCTGTCGACAATATAGTATGATATTTTTTCTAATGTTTGGTCAAAGATGTGTTCAAACAAATAGGAACTGGTTCCTTATAAGTTTATTGACTTCACAAAACTACCATACATTCCATGTCTCATATTTTTGATAGAAAATTGGTAGATTGTACATGTTTTTTTCCTTTGGCTCCTCGTGGTTACGTCATGGTGTGCCTTTGTATTCATTAGATGCTTCTAGACTTTTCTAGAATTTTGGTAATGCTTGCCATGTTGACCAACTTTTAGAAATTACGTTTGTGTTTTTCCTAATATCAAAGATGTTTTTTTCAAGTTTGCCTTTGGAAGTGGCGACAACTTATGTAAGCTGTGTGTTTATCATTGACTAATCCTCATCTAATAAGCGTTCAACCTTTATAAAAGTCCTTGAAGCAATCAAAGATACACCCATTGGAGTTACTAATGAAGAAACAAACTCGTAATCGAGACTTTGTACGCTAAAAGATCACGCCTTTTTGCAGGAGCTGCATCGATTTGAATATGCAAACATTCAGTCATAATTTCGAACTGACACAAAACTATTGTACACATATTCAAATGAGCGTTTCGAGCAATTTATCTTACGTGTGCACAAGCAATAATAGCATCGAGACTATATTATTAATGCAAGTAATTTGGCATGTCCCTAAATAATGATTTTATACTTGCATAAACAAGACGCCACCTGCTGCACTACGGCGTGGCTTGGCACTGCCCACTTAATTATTTAAACATAAAACCTTTAATTAGACCTTCCAGCTGCCATGCGACCTTGTACTGCACCTTTGTAATGCGACAAGCAGTATTTTGCATCGCAAAAAGTATACATTTTTAACTTCAATTCATGCGCTGTTTTTACTTGTTGCAGAAAAAAATGGCGATCTTCAGGCGTTCTTTGTTGATATTTTAAGAATCGATAACATTATTGGTCTAATTTGCATGTTAAACGGAATAATAAGTTGGTGTTCGTTCATTATTGCATCTGCTTCAGTAGTCTTATGTGCATTAGGTACCGTGCGTGTTTGTTCCTGCTTGTCTATTATGGTTGAATGGACACCTGTATGTCAAACTGCATGTTTCGTGTGCTTTTTGGACACATGCTCTGCATTCAGACAAGAATTAATGTCTATTTTTGTCGTCGATGCAGGATAGTATCACTTTTTAATTTTGTGATGATTTGAGACACACAAAGTTTGGGTTTGTTTATTTTATTGACAAAGGTTACCAAAAAAAAGTATACCACCTACATGGGTATACTTTTTGCAAATATTCAAAAAACTGAACTTTTGTGGAAATGTGTATAATGAGTGTAGGATTTTTACATCACCATCATCGGTACGTAGATGGGATTGTGTGAACTCTTAGAAGACCTCCTCGGATCTCCCTCTGTACAACACCTGTTGAGTCACATCCCTTAGGGGACACATCCCTCGCTGTATTACCGCAGCATGTGATCACAGTGCGGCTTGACGAAGCAAAGACTACAACATTTTCCCGGAATTTTGTTTTACTTGCACTTAGTTGTGTAAAAGTAAAACATTATCTCCCTTTTGTAAAAAAAAAGCAACCTGAAGCGGAGTACCTCAACAAATAACTTACAATCAGTACTTTTAAACCACAAATTAACCTCGACGCCCGATTCTTTATTTAAAAGTTCAAAACGAAAACCGGTCATTTTATAATACAACCCTACAATTTGCGTACTAAAATGTTGTTTGAGAGTTTTTCAAATAATGCATTTTATTTCGTCACAACGTTGCAAGTTGTTGAGTTGCTGTCGTAACATTGATTGTTAAGTATGTGTGTCGTACTTGATTTCATGTTTTTACATAATGTTGTTAAGTCTGTAGCAAATATCTGAGGCAAGTGCATTAAACTTAAATTCATTTCTGCACTTGTGTTTTAAGAATTGATTGGTTCGGGTCGTGCAACTGTGAAACAACTAATTCCCTGTTCAATGACCGTAATTTATGCTCACGTAATGTCGGTAAAGGACGCGCAATAAATACTCTATGGACGGCAATATATCATCGCTAGTGTTATTTTCATCGTTCAGCAAAATCGTGTGGGCATATTTTTTTGTTTGTGTCAGATTATCTATTCAGAAACTAACTCTTTAGGAAACTTGTATCCGAGTCTTTAACCTGCCCATATAACGTGTTTTATTACTCCTACTTGCCCTAAAAGAGAAATAAAATATCTTTTTCCAACTTAAGTTTTTTCACAATCAAATTACGCCACATTAAGTTACGACGCGACCAGTCTTGACTATATTAAGTTACCAAAATAGATGGCATGAGTTTAAATGGACTAACAAAGGAAGAAACTAACGTGCGGAGAATATTATGAGCAAAAAATATGGCGGACTAGGGTGGTAGTGACCTATGATGACGCAATGCCGAAAACAGGCCATACTGCAGCCGCCAGAGGCTCGCTGCCGAAGAGGGGTCAAGGAGGTTCATCGCGGAATATTGCTCAATCTCGTACAGACATGTGCGAACCTAAATATCACGTACTAGTGAATCAGAATCACCGTGACATCCATCGCATCGCCAAGACCAATTAAACGAAAAAAAAAAAATCAGTTTCCAAATTCGAATGCGTTTACGTAACGAGTCTTCCGTGGTGTTGCACTGTCAAATATCTAGTTCAGTGTTGCAATTCTACAAAATTGATATAAAATCTTTTTTGCGTATTAAATTGATATTTTTTTAAGTCGTCGAGGAGCGTGGTGGAATCGTGTCCGCATCTATTTTGAACTCCCGATCGGACGTTCGCCCGGTTGTTGAACTGGAATAATTCGGCAAACACAGGCACATTACGCGCTTGTTAATCTCGTGATATTATGATACGTGTTGGGCCGTGTGCCGATTATAAAATACCTTTCCACGTACTCCGAGTACACACGCGGTGTCTATACATACTTATAGCTATTGTTGTTAACTAAGTCTTGAAGGAAGTCGATACTGAAACAATATTAACTGCAGATTCCTATCAGATAATGGAATATCGAAGTACCAATAAAGTTTAAAGGCTTGTTTTAAAAGTTGTTTTTTTTTTAGGTTCGCGAGTAATATGACACAATAATGATAATTAATTATAGCAAAGATTACATTCGCAATACAAATGAGCGGTGTGTTGTGTTTACGCGGAGTGGACGCAAACATGCAGAGATGGGTCGCGCTGTGTGGGTGCGCTGTGCCTGAGTGTGGGTGTGTAGTCTCTGTGTGTGTACGTGGAAGCGCGCGATGAAATAAAATATGTCCGGTCAATGAACTCGCGGTCGGTGCCATAAAAATCGCGATACTGGCCGAAATTCGGACAGAAAGCCGAATATTCAACCTTATAATTGATTTAAAATATATAAACTATGGTAGCGGGCGGGCACAGCGCGTGTTCTAAATTCAAAATGATCTTGTTTCGGTGTCCAAAAAGTCCGAAAATGGCGGCCGGGGAATAGGAAGGATTACAGCTGTGCAACGAACTTTAATATGCAGCGTGCGGCTGTCGTGTCCGCCACGGCGACAGCTGTCCGATTCGCTCTTTGTCTCTCAGCACCCATGACTGAATCTTAATTTTGACCAACCCTTAAAAACGGAGGTGTCTGTCAAACACAATAAGAACCATTCGAATTTTGAATTGAAAATTTGACAGGCATCTCTTACAAAAAGAAAAAAGAAAACAAAAAAAAATACTTACTTGAATTGAATTTTAGTGGTGTCCGAAATGAAACAGCGTTTTGCAATTTTTTTCTGTTCGAAACTTTGGTGTTGTTTCTATGGGTATTCATTTCCGGATTGCACGCGGCGCGCGAGTCAGCTGATTTCCATCCAATGACCTTGCCAACACGTCCTCCCTTCATTTTATTCATAGTATTTACAGGCGATGAGTGTTGTATCGTTCAGTGGACTCATTCGGAGCTGAACCTTCTCTTTCTACAGGAGGAAGTCTCTCCGGGACTGGCGCCTGTGATGATCCTGCGTCTTCCGCAACACATCTTGTCTCATCGGAATTGGGGGGGTTTAGTATATTTCCGTAGGGTCTAAACCGATCATTTTCACTTTTAGTATTGTCCGGTAGGATCAAGTACTTTGGTGTCCATTTTTTTTTATAAAGATTCTTATAGGATTTGGACAGCAGGTTACAGGTTGAAGAACTTCTGTTACAAGCTAGTACTGACCGGTAGGGTCCAGCGTGGTGTCCATGTTGATTGTTTTTTTAATAAAGTCCAGTTGGATCCAGGGTGAGTATATCCATGTTAGCACAGTCAACACAACAGTTCGTTAGGTGCACGGTCGCGAGTAGTTCGGGCACTGGAGTGGTCGCGCGTACGTCGAGACGACCAATGAGGCGAGCGCTGCGCCTGCGCGCTTATATGATAGAAGCGACCTCTGGCTGCGACATCTGGTGGCGAGTGGACGAAACGTGGAAAATGTTTTCCGAGCTACGACGCTTTTACACTTTGCCAGAATTTTCATTTAAAAATTTTAACAGAAAAAATGTTATTTTTTTTGTAGTAGTAGTTTAGGCATTAAAAAGGTTGATGAACTCGTCCGATATAGTAATTCTAATAACTTTACCAGGCGATCTGGTCCACTCGAACTAGATCAATGACTGCTTACTTAGGAGAGGTTAATGATCAAACAGTAAACATATTTCCATTCGCAAAATGTTGTTTGAGGCAGAGATTTTCTGAAAAATTTACTAAGCTGCATATAAGTTTTAATATAAATTAATGGATATAAAAACATAACCATGTATGTTTAAATCATTTTGAGGTTTTTTACCTAATTTAATAAAAAATCGACTGATTGACACTTTGCGTGACCAGAGGCTCGTTTGCTCAAAGAATTTTAGCATTAACTTTGCCATTCAACGTGGCAATATTGCCTGTTTTCTGGGCACCTTTCCGGATGACAGCGTTTCGAAGAAGCACTTCGATGCTTAAGTGCATTTTGTTTTTGTACCTACGTTAGGTTTAGTACCTATAAATAGTCTGTTGTAGTCTACCCTAATATATAAAGAGGTAAAGTTTGTTTTTTTGCTTGTAGGAAGTAATCTTTATCAATTTTAGCAATCGGACCAGTACTTGGTCTGATTGCTAAAATTTTTTCACCGATAGAAAGCTGCTTTATTCCTGAGTGAATTATGCTATATTTTATGTACGCGGACGAAGTCACAGGCAAAAGCTAGTGAGTTATATTTTTGAATCGTTTGAGGTTGAAATCTCTCGGAGCGTGGGTCCAAGTGCTCAAAAATTGTATAAAGATTTGTAGAAACGTCTTGTTGATACTTCACGTGACCCAAGGGCTGGCTTTTACCTTGGACAGAGGATAAGCATTGCCATACAGCGTGGCAATGTCGCCAGTCTTTTGGCACATTACCAGTCGACAGCTATGTGGAGGAGTTTTTTTAATGCCTTGTTTTAATTTGTTTTACTTAGTTTTAATTAGTATATGGGTTTCCATTTTGTTTTTTGGTTTTAGATTTTTAAGTTACAATAAATTTGTAAAATGTAAGGGTAGGTTAATATTTAAGTATAAAGTCTTACCAAAATAATCTCCCGTTACTACAAATTTGAACAATAATAAAGAGATGTTGAAAATGGTACTATTTATCAATTAATTTTACGTATACAATTTATGTACACACAAAAAATAAAACTAGGTTTTTTTTTAGTTGGGAAATCACCTAAAAACATCTCCCGCTCTTGGGCGGAGCGCGAGGACATGTCAGATTTGACTGACCAAAACTTACTCCTATATTTTTTTAGACGATATAAACCAGTACTTGACTGTGTGACTTACCTGATGGTAAGCAGTGATGCAATCGTTGATGGTGAGGCGCACTAGTTTACAAGTATTAAGAACCTTTTCACTCTAGCCTTAAAGGAAAATATTTTTCTTTCTTTGCGTTCGTTCCAGGGCCCCGAGGTTCACACAACCCATGAATAGTACTAAGGTACTGCTTATTTCCAAAGAAATTTCTTCCAGCAGATCTGCGGAAGACGGTCCGGAGCGAGGAGGAGTGGCAGGCGGTCGCCAAGGAGGAGGACGACCGCATCAGGCAACGGCGTTCTCGCCGCCGCCGCCGGGATTCTGATCCCGATTTCCGGCCACCGTAGGCGCGGGTTTGCGGACAGTGAGCAATGGGTAGCTCGCTGTCCGGCCGTCCGGTAACTGTCCGGACCAAGCCCAAGTCGTCGACGGCGCGCACTGTTTCCGCGCGCCTCAAGGAGTTGTCAGCAACAGCAGGGACCCAGCCGGGTCGAAGCCTACTGGGGCCAGGGTTAGTTTCGAAAGACAGCTCGAGCCCCGGTATGAAGGCTAGAAGGACCGGGGTGGGTCTTTTAGTCAGTAAGAGTCTGACACTATCTCCCGCTCCGCCCAAGAGCGGGGGTTGTCATTAGATGATTTTTTCCCAACATAAAAAAAAGCTGCGAAAGACAGTGATATTGATATTAAGATAGTGTTGTTTCTAATTTCTGGATAAAAAGAGGTTTAGAAAACAAAAAGTCATAGTTGATAACAATTGTTTATATGACTACGTACGTACAGTGGCCCAAATCTTTCTGTGTTAGTTTTCTATCATTTGGTAAAGGTTAAAGATCGATGAGAACGGAAATGACTCATTATTGTGATACTCTTTATTAGAGAGTATCTTTGGTCTATTTAAGGAAAATTTTATGGGTTATCGTTCTATGTTTGAGAAACACTATGTAATTAGTAATATCTTAATAAGTGTTAACCAGTCGAGTGAGTACCATTGACTTACTTTAGAAAAGCCCTCAGCATTCCAATGAACTAAATAGTTCATCCCTCAAAATTTTAAGATTTTTTTTTTTAAATTGTGTAAGCAGTTGAGAGAGCAGTGGTGGCCGAGTGGTAATGGCTCCGACTCACGAGCTAGAGGTCACAGGTTCAAACCCAGCCAGGCGCATTACTTTGTGTAATTTATTTCATCAGCACTGCTCTCAAAACGGTGAATGAAAACATCGTGAGGAAACCAGCATGTCCTAGAACCAAAAAATTCGAAGACATGTGACATCCACCAATCCGCACTGGACCCGCGTGGTGGATTACGGCCCATTCTCTCTTCTAGAGAGGAGGCCTGAGTCCCAGCAGTGGGAACATTAAAAGGCCGACTATGCTAAGCAGTTGAAAGGTGAATAGATTGTGTTAGAAATACTAACCTGGGTTCTTTTTTTATTGTTGGTAGGTTTGCGCTTCATCGCTATTTCATCTGATGGAAAGCGTATAACCACATCATTGTCTATGAAAAATAAATAAAGGATGCGTATCAAAGGAAAAATATCTACACTTCTACACTAATATTAATATTATTATTTATAATAATGTTGTATCTTCTTCTTTTTACATAAATTACAAAATAAATAATATTATAATGAGTTGTCTGTATTTTTGTTTGTAGGAGGTAATCTCCGTTACTACTAGACCGATTGCGAAAATTTTTTCACCGATACAAAGCTGCTTTATTCTTGCGAGACATACGCTATATTTTACGCATTCGGCAAAAGCTTGTATAATATATATATAAATACTCTTACAATAATTCTAAAAGAAGCAGATACATATCTGCACATGCACACACAGTCACACACACTATCCGCATTCAAGTTTCCATTTTAAGGGCGGTGAGCCAGCAATTGACAAGTTAATTTTCTAAATTTTGACTAAGAAAGCGCGAAAATGTCTAAATCTATGAAAAGTCTTAAATATTGTCTCATTTCTCCACAGAGCTCTATCATTGTGTTTCACTGCCATAGTCAATTACAAATAATTTAATGAGTATAAACTAATAGAAACTATAAATATTTTTTTTTTGTTTTAGGTTTCACAGTTTAGGTACCTAAATAGTTAACATAGCATATGTAAATAAATTACAAGCGAATATCGAACAAATGTAAATAGGTATTTAATGTTCAGACATCGTTGTATATTTTGTTATAATTGTTAAGTAAATAATAATAGCACACATGTATTTAAAATCGAGGTCGCATATTTAAATATGTTCCTAATATCGAATGCGATTTTAGTTAATGCTTTAATAAAATAATATTTACAGTTTAGTCAGATTTTTAGACACCGTTTCAGATAGAAAAACCGTTCTTTTGAGTTTTTTATATCTTCTAAAATTAGAAATGTTAATTAATTTTGTCGCTGTATTACTGTAATTTTTTTAAACCCAAATTCTTAATTAAACTGTAAATTCTTAATAAATATCTTAAACGCACTTGCGTTAATTTATTAAGAGCCTATTCACTCTAGCCTTGAAGATACCTAAATTATAAACGGACGGGAAGACCGCAGCAGGCAAATTGTTCCAATCCTTCTGTTTATAAGTATGTACCTAAATAAAAGTATTTGTTATTAAGTTTCGATAATATTTAAAATAGTAATTATAACTAGGTAGTTGAAGCGAAAAACTCACTTCAACTACCTAGGTAGTGCGTTACCTAGGACTCTGTTAATAAAAAATGCAAAAAATTAACTCTAAAAAAAAAAATTAATATTGTGTTTTCCCTGAGGCTTTTGATTTGATCAATTTGTCACTTCAAAGAGACTCAGACCCTTTTCTTTTTTTGAGTTGGGAAATCAGTGTGGTTCTTTGCTCAAAAGACTATCTTAGGCATCAATCTGCTTGGTTCTAATATCGTTGTTGTTCGAATTGCTGTTATAAAAAGGTTTGCCACAAGGCTCAATTCTGTGCCCTTTAAATATCGATGTCTCTGCTGGGCCTCATTTCCGTGGTAACAGTAATAAGCAGTAGAGGTATTAAAAATTACAAATTAAATTACATTTATTCTCCATGTCAGAATTCAAAATAGCATGTTCACGAGTATAGTCTAATTAATTACCTTTTAAAACAGTCCGGCAATAAAAGGAATCGGTAGACCTACTTAAAAATATATAAAAGTACAGAAACAGAGTCATCGTCGACATTTTGTTTCTCCAGCTTACTGCTCCAGCGATGGGCAAAGTCTTCCCTCCATTTCTTTCAATGTCCCCGGCTCTGGATCACTGCTTACCAATTTCTAAGGAAGTCTTTAAAGTCTCCATCACCATCACGGTCTGGCAATATCTTTGTCATCAATTTTGTATTGCCAGGCAGATAATGTCGAGGCCGATATGCCCACTTCTTTTTAGGCAGGAAAATATCCAATGACATCTCCCGCTCTTAGGCGGAACAGGAAGGCGTGTCAGACTTTTACAGACTAAAACCCACTCCTATCCCTATCCTCCAGGGCCGCGGGTTTTCCTTCCAGAAGCGACCCCAGTCCCACTTAAGCTGGACAGCCTTCCTGGCACGTGAGCGACATGTGTATTGTAGCGCAGTTTAGTGTTACGAACGCGACATTATTTTGCGGTCAACAATTTACGTCAATAATAAATTAGAATTTATTAATTACTGCGTATGTGTTCTTGACTCATACGCACATTTTTGTTAAATATTTATTATTTCTAACAGCGATTGTGATTTTTGTAGCGTGGTTTTGTATGAGTCCATATTACTTCAATAATCATGAGAATGCATGACTGAGACTGACCTTATTCTATCTAAAAATCTAATATATATTTTTTTAACGACTAACTACTGCTAGACTGCGATCCCACCTGATGGTAAGCAGTGATGCAATCGTTGATGGTGAAGCACACTAGTTTATTAAGAGCCTATTCACTTTGGACTTGAAGACACCAAAATTACATATAATCGGTTGGGAAGACCGCAGCAGGCAAATTGTTCAAGTTCTTCGATATTCGCGGTATAAATGATGAGGTGAAACGCTTAGTCCGGACCGTAGAGGTGTTAATAACGTAAGGGTGGATACTCGCCGTACGTCGGGTTCTTTTAGATTCAGTTTTTTTTTTCTTTCAGATTCGTTTAGTCATTGTCATAGGTAAGTACATTATAAGTTCTTATTTAATACATTGAGGTCGCTATTTTTTGCCTCTAGGGCGTACAAAGTAGTAATACATGCACTATAATTAAATCAAGAAATGAATACAGATTTATGAACCACAAATAAAGACACAGATAATTTAGATAATTCAAAAAAAGAAAAAGCAAAATAAAACAATGGAAATAAAAAAAATGTCCGCAGTTATACAAGGTGTAAGGGACAGCCCTCCACAAACTTTAAGGGTTTGCTCAGTAGACGAAACTGAACAACATTCCACAAATTTTTTTTTCAGGAAACGAAAAAAAAAATCAGCCTCACCATACAAAATGATAAACTTGATTGGACAATTTGTATGGCGAGGCCGATTTTTTTGCGAAAAGTATGACACTTTTACTGACTAAAAATCCACTCGTGTTCCTTTGTTGCCTTTTATACCATGACCTAGTCTACCTTTCAGAAGCAGACCCTTGGCCCCAGTAGGCTTCGACCCTGCTGGGCCACTACGGTTTGCTGACATCTCCTTGAGGCGCGTGTGGAACAGTACGCGCCGTCGACGACTTGGGCTCGGTCCGGACGGTTACCGGACGGTCGGACGGCGAGCTACCCATTGCTCACTGTGGTCAAGCCCGCGCCTACGGGTGTTGTTTTCTATGAGGTCACTTCCAAGACACTGTTTCTTCATAATCGAGAGACTGTAGCCAACTATATGGACATTCATTTTACACTGGATTTTTTAGAGAGTAGATGGAAATGGCTCTATTATTGTAGAGTTAATCCAACCAGAAAACAAAATTATCGACGACTATCCTTGGTCCTTAACCGACGGCCGGACGGCGAGCTATCTTTTGCTCATTATCGGCAAGCCTCTAGGGTAGCCGGGAATTGCCCTACGTCTCCAACGGAACTCCTCTGTGCCTACTAACCTAAATATGATAAACAATATCACCAAAGGCCACCAAATAAATTAAAACAATAAATTATACGTGTATAATTGCTGTGATACAATCATCCAAGTGCGTGATTCATTTACATATGAAAGAGTTCAACGCGCTACGCCATAAGCAAATGAACTTTATCTTCAAACGTTTAAAGTTGAATTTTCTTTGTGTTTTGTATGGAGCTGAATTTTGTGGTTTCCCAACCGAGGAGGGGATTTTTAAAAGTTAAAAACGTGCAAATGCGTTCACGCTATGGTTTTATTTGCAAGTTCCTTGAACAACGAATCCTTATGACCACAATGTGATAAACAAAATGCAAAATTAAAACGGAAGCCTTTGTTGTAAGTTCATATCAGGGACATTTTTTTTTGTAGGAAATCTGGAATGACTTCTTGCGCTCTAGCGCGGAGCGGGACGTTGTGCCGTTCCACCCAAGAGCGGGAGAAGTCATTGGATGATTTTTCACCTAAAAAAAAAGTAAGGTTTAAAAAAAAAATGTCTTTCTTGAGACTTGAATGGCCGAGAGTCTGTGTGGTAAATCTACACTAATATTATAATGAAGTGAAGTTTGTTGTTTTATTTGTAGGAGATAATCTCTGAAAGTACTCGTCGGAATGCGAAAATTTTACCGGTAGAAAGCTGCTTTATTCCTGAGTGACATAAGCTATATTTTTTTTTTTTTTAGGACATAGCTGTTCGCTAAATATATAATTATCACCATCTGTATTATGTACAATTACCTATGATCCACAATAAAGATGATTTGATTTGATTTTATTTATTTGGTCTACCAACAATTGTTTACACAACCACTTAAAACAAAAATACAATCTGTATAAAACTTTTACCAGTGCATATTTTATGTATGCAGGCGAAGCTGTGAGCAAAAGCTAGTGAGTGAATTAAACCATTTGTGGATAAGGGGATCCCCCAATCATTCAGCATTGGAGGTCAAGTAGACTGGCTCGACATATAATTATTTCCAGTTATATTTAGTCAAACGTATGGAAACCTAATCACGAAATGTTTATAAAAAAATACGGATTAAAACTATGATCAGTTCAGGCTGTATCGGTTTTAAGGCGGTTGAAACTCACCTTAGTCATTGTAGTTAATTGAACTTTGAGTTAACGAAGAACGACTACCAGTTACAATTTTGAATATTTTATTTTTTATTTATTAAATTAGGTTCACCAACGATTATAATATGTTATGGACGAAATGATAAATTGGGCATTATACATAATGCCCGGTCATTATGAAAAATGCCCAATATGAGAGTGCGATTTGATAATAATTATTCAAATAATCAAATTGACCGGGCATTATACATTCGGCCCATCACCTTTTGGGCAGAGTAAAATATTTAATTACCATTTTTTTATTGGTATTGTCATTTAACTTAAAATAAACTAAATATTAAACCATTAAAATAATCAGACTCTCTTATTTGGATTAATTATATCAAGGAGTCTATTATCTACCTTAAAACTCTGCCAGTTCGAAATAACGAATAATACCTACAATCTCTCGTAAAAATGTGATTGTATTTTGATTGCACTTTGAACTGGGTAAAATAGGTTAGGTTAGGTTAGAACTGTGACCAACCGCGCTACGTCCAAGTTGTTTCGTCCATTCGAGATTTTTACCTTTTTCAGTTAATCCATTTGATTATTAATAATTTATCCAGTAATCCATTTTGACCTTTGAACGATTTGGTCAATAGTGTAATAAATAATTTAAACATTGATATTCCATCCAGACTTTGGTCAGCTGAACTTTTGATCAAATGACCATATTTTAAACTTTGTTGATTTGTACGTTGTTCTTTTGAAATTTGCTCAGGAAAGTTTTGATTTTCTTACATGCAACCGTCACACCCTGCGTGCTTCCCTCCCCGCCCTCGCACCGCGTCTTTAGCTTTATTATCAAATTGCCCAATTGTCATGTAGCAATATAATAATGACCGCGCAATGTGATAAATATTGAAGTTAAGATAGTAATTAATCACTTGGTCCAATAGAGCTAGACATTATTCATAATGCTCGAACATTATTTATAATGCCCGCATTAATCACCCGGTCCATAACATATACACTGAATACAGCAACATAACACTTTTGTAAAATTAAACTTTAGCGCAACAATCACTTACAGGTAAACACCGCATGCATGAAACAATAAATTAAAGAATTAAGCTACCATAAAAATACATCCAAAAAAAAAACTTCATGAATTGGAAATAATTAAAAGTTTCAAAAAAACATAAAAGTTAATAATAATGCATAACAAAATCTTTAAAAAAAAAAACAAAAATATTCATATAAATTCATAAAAATTTCATTAAAATTATAAAAAAGAAAAGAAAAATATTTAAAATCATAAAACAAAAAATCATTAAAATCATAAAAAAAAATCATAACAAAATATCATAAAAATTCATTGGATAAAATTGGTAACATTGACAGAATTAATTACAGTGATAAAATTAATTATAGCGATAAAATGAATATAATATCCTCTTTTTTACTTGAGGAATCATCACACGACTTCCAGCCATTATGATGGTTTCTTCTCTGTCACTGCAGTGCGTCAATGCAACTCTCTTCCCCACTCCTCACGTGACAGCCCTTCTCTGGATGTCTTCAAGAGGAAAATTAAAGAGCATTTCCTTTCACAATGACATAGTACATATGTATTTATGTAGATGTATATATATTATATAGGGGTGATCCAAAAGTAATGATAATCGGATATTTGTAGAGGTAATCTCTGGAAGTACTGGTCCGATTGCAAATTTTTTTTCACCGATAGAAAGCTGCTTTATTCCTGAGTGACATAGGCTATATTTTATGTACGCGGGCGAAGCTGCGGGCAAAAGCTAGTGAATAATAATTTAAAAAAAAACGTGGTATCAAACTATACACCCCTAAATTTTGATCGTTTTAATCCCGTGGAGAGTCGATCCGGTACATGAAACACTATCGATTTGTAAAGATAAAATTAAAAAATAAAGTACCTTTTTTCAAAACTCGTATTAATTTACGCATGTACGAAATTAATTTCTTTAAGAAAACGTCAGCTGAGCGAGTTCAATGACCTGTAGCTAGTAGTCGGCGTTGCGTACAAACTACCTGTCAGACTTATACTGACTAAAAACCCACTCCTGTTCCTTTGTTGCCTTTCGTACCGGGGCCAAATGTTCCTTTCAGAAACATATCCTTGGCCCCGGTAGGCTTCGACCCTGCTGGGCCCCTGTGGTTTGCTAACAATTCCTTGAAGCGCGCGTGGAACATAACAACAATAATTTTAAATACTTAGATACAAATATATATAGGTAGGTATACATTACCGATGTACTCCAAATTAAGAGAGGAAACTAAGCCAAATATTATTCATATAATATTACCTAAGTCATTGATAAATACGAGTACATGAATGAATTGACGTAATGAAGTTTACATAATTATAATTTTGATCGCGGAATATGACTTGGATTTACCTCGATGGGTATTCAAGAGTAATTTTGTTGTAAACATGTATAATATATTATGATTAATTAATTGTTTATTATGTTGAATAATAACATTGGGGACATTTATGTTATTTCTATAAATGAATGAAATTACTCAGTATTTTCATATGTAAACAAAACGCTTAATAGAAATTCTAATTAAGAGTGTTCATCTCGAAATAACATGTAAAACAAAATAATTTCTATATATTATTTATTTATTATATTGCTATTTATTTTTTCTTTTAGGTGATTATGACGTTATTTAACATTTATCTCTAGATATTTTGTGGATATTATCTAGGTTGCTATTAAATTCAAAACGTTTTTATGTAAAACTAATTCCGTAAAGACCTCTAATAATAATTTGCTACTTTGCGTGAAATTTGGCCTTTTATAATGTACTCATAAATTTAAAAAAAGTATAAAATATATACCTATATCTGTATTATCTATGGAAACTTACACATTGATTCGAGAGTCCGAGAGATGAAATATTTTTCCAAAAGCTCCTGGAACAAGTTTGGTTTAACTGAATGCTAAAAGAACATTCAGGGCTTGTCTCTCTTTTTTCTTTACTGCTTTATCAAACATTGCATGGGATTGCGTTGGATGAAACAACAATCTTTTAAACCATGTTCACATTGACGATAGATGGATCGGGAAAGTCTAAGAAACATCTCTTACAGTTTTAAAAATTTATAAAAATACTCCGTACTAAATTACACAAAAAAAAAAATAAGAATCTAAATAGGTGAATTTCAAGAAAGTTTTCTATTAGACTCAAACGATTCCGTGAAAAATACGGACAGTTATTATTTAAGACTAAATAATAACTCGTTCCTTAATTAGTTGCATTTATTTATTTTTCTTGCATTGATGTGTCCTTTCTTAATAAATGACATAAATACACGCACACACACCCATTTTAAAGAACAGCAACTTTATATTAAAACCTATTATTATTTCTAAATACCGAATTACTAAGTGAGCATTTACTAAAAATCTCTCATTAATTAACACACATTTGTCAAATGTCGTATAAATAGTTCGAATATAAAACAATAAAAGAAGACATTAATATAATCATAAAAAAATAATAAATTCAGTCAGAAATAGATTTCATTGACAAAAACATGTTCATACAGTGATGAGGCGCCACGTGAACGTATTAATGTAGTGATGTCCTTCGATATATTTTAATGTCGATAGATCCGTTTATATTATGATGTGCCCAGCGATATCGACAAATGTTCAAAAAATGGATGAAAACTGTACCAGTGGGGGCACTTTGAAAAGTGTCCTGAAATAACTTTAAATTCCACTCAATATTCACACTAACGTCATAAAGGCGAATGTTTGTGTATCTTTGTTTCTCATTCACACTCAAACGACTGAATGGATTTGTATGATATTAGAAGAGAAAAAGAAAGAAAAATATTTATTATGAAGCAGAAAACATCGTAGACAACAATAAACATGTTGAAACTTAAGACAAACACAAAAAAAAAATTAAACTAATGTGTTGATGTTAAAAGTGTTGTTTTGTCGATATAGACACCAATTTAGCATAATCAAAATCAACCTTATAATGTTCCCACTGCTGTGACTCTCTAGAAGAAGGAATGGACCGTAATCTATCACGCGGATCCAATGCGTATTAGTTGATGCAAGTTGTGTCAAAATTGTTCGTTCTGGACAAATTATCGGCACCAACTGCCATAAAAAAATAAAATAAAAAAGAGAAATAATTAATTTTTGGCCATCAAGCCAGTACTATATATTTTAACAAACATAGCCAAGCCACACATAATTAAAAAAAAACAAACTAGTAAGGCCCGGTTACTTTGTCCGTCTAATAAATCGTAGTCGTAGTCCTACATGCCGGCAGCTATCAGGCGGTCGGTCGCAACGTTTCCTTTTCCTAGTGCGAGAGAAAACTGCTTTCTTGTCTGACGATATTCTATCCGCGAGTACAGACGGACACGTAATCTATACTCTATATTATATTACTAGCTTTGGCCAGCAACTTTGCCCGCTTGAAAGTAGATTTCAAACTTTGGACCCCTGTTTCATTCCCTCAGGGGTTGAATGTTGGACAATCTTTTCTTATTTTTTACGTACAACTTAAATCAGAAACATTTATTTCAAATTAGCTTTTGCCCGCGGCTTCACTCCCATAAACTTGACTACTATATGTATTCTACTCTCCCTAGCTCTACCCCTACTCTACCTCACTTTACTCTACTCTACCTTACTCTACCCTACTGTACCCTACTCTACTCTACAGTATATTCAACCACATGTTGATGGACTATATTAAATCAACCGGTCAATTTCAAAATTTTAAATGTCAAATTTTCAACCACACATGTTGATGGACTATATTAAATCAACCGGTCAATTTCAAAATTTTAAATGTCAAATTTTCAACCACACTTACCCATAGACAACATTACGTTTAGCTGTCAGTTGCGTTTTGTTATTCCATGTCAGTTGCGTCTTGTTATACCACGTGTTATATGTCACGTTCCCCGGGAACGGGATAAAAAGTAAAGATAAAAAAAGTATTTTTTAAAAGAGTTCGTAGCGAAATTATCAGCAAACTTACAAAAGTTATGAACGTTACAACTAAAATAAATAGAAAAAGAAAGCGAGGCGGACAGTTTCGAAGATGGGAAGACGAGATAAAAGCAATAGAAAATATGGTCTAGAAAAGCGATGAATAGAATAGAGTGGAAAGAAATGGAGGAAGCCGTGCCAAAGTTGGGCAAACAGACAAAGTTGGAGGTGTCATTGACTCAGCAGAGTCATTAATTTATGTTCATTATTATTATTTTTTTTGTTAGCCTGTTCTGTCCCACTCCTGGGCCTCCCCCCACTTCTTCTATCTTTCGCGCGCCCGGGCTTATGTTTATTTTATGTTAACAATTTTTTTGTCCCTGTAAAAGCTTATATTATTCATCATTCAGGCCGAAAGACGTCCACTGTTGGATATAGGTCTCCCTCAAGTGTCGCCACAATGAACGGTCCTGTGCGTCTCGCATCCATCGGTTCACCTTGTAGGAGGCCTGCCAACGCTAAGTCTTCTGGTACGTGGTCGCCGTTCCAGAAACCTTCGGCACCAACGGAAATCTGTTCTGCGAGCAATGGGCCCTGCCTACTGCCACTTATATTATTATTTTTTATGAATTTGTCACTAAAATCAGAATCAGCCCAAATAAATATACTATTTAGATATGTATAGCATGCATGAGGGTGAATAAACAAATGCTCATTTGCTTCGAGTGACGTCAATATGTCACGAATACACGAATAAATCTGAATGATGCATCCATATTTGGATATCCTACTTCAATAAAATGCTAAACTGTTTGAAGTCAATGTCACTTAGTCCCCTCCTAACGCTGAAGTTAGGCCAATGATTATTCTGGCACGATTTTGTGTTTCTTAAATGATTATTTTGTTAGTATCAATGACTGTAGTCACTGTGAGCTGGTCATGAATGTCTAAAGACCGATAGCCGATCGATTGTTCGGAAGAGTTACCGCGGCCCTTATAGGTTTCCGTACCCCAAAGGGCCTGTGGACTACCTGCATGCGCAGAGTACTGGAGTTCTTTGGCCACATTGCCAGGAAAAATGGCCACAACCTTGAACAGTTTATCGTAACTGGCATGGTTGATGGCAGACGACCGAGAGGCCGCAGCCCAATAAGATGGGCAGATCAGGTCCGCTCCACACTGGACACACAATTGCACGTCGCACTTCATGACGCTAAGAACCGTCACAGATGGCGAGATACCATCAATAAGAAGCTAATTCAGCGGGAACTACACGACTTTTTTTTTGTTGGGAAAATCATCAATGACAACCCCCGCTCTTGGGCGAAACGGGAGATAGTGTCAGACTCTTACTGACTAAAAACCCACCCCGTTCCTTCAAGCCTTCATACCGGGGCTCGAGTTGTCTTTCGAAACTAACCCTGGCCCCGGTAGGCTTCGACCCATCTGGGCCTTGCTGTAAGTTGCTGACAACTCCTTGAGGCGCGCAGGAACAGTGCGCGCCGTCGATGACTTGGGCTTGGTCCGGACAGTTACCAGACGTTCGGACAGGGAGCTACCCATTGCTCACTGTCCGCAAGCCCGCGCCTACGGTGGCTAGAAATCGGGATTGGAATCCCGGCCCGGCCGTTGCCTCATGCGGTCGGCCTCCTCCTTTGCGAGCATTACTGCTTCGCAGAAGTCGGCGAACGCCTGCCACTCCTCCTCGCTCCGGACCACGGCCTCAACCAAGGCCTGGCGCGAGAGGTCTCCGTCGCCGATCGCCCCCACGAGGGCACGGCGATGAACTTCAAGACCCTCAGTAATGTGGAATACGACTCGAGAAGGAGGAGGAGGAGGACCTCAAAAGGAAAAAACGGAACCCTAATAGGATCGCTTTGTTGTCCGTCTGTTTGTCTGTCTGCTTGTCTGGCCTTTATCTCGGGAATGCGTAAAGTCAGGGTAGGTTTTAATTTCAACTCGATACCTTTACGCGTTTACTACTCAGGTCTGCGGTCCCTTGAAGCTGTGAAAATATCAAACTTCTGAGTTAACGAAAAAAAAAGATACGGCTGTTTATGTTGCAAAAAAACTAATATTTCAACACTCACAATTTTTTTCCTTATTTTTCTCAATCTTTTCTTACCTTATTTCTTGCATCTTTTCTTTCTTTCTTTATCTTAATGAAGAAGTTTTTTGTCCTGAATTATTTCATCTATCTTGACATACAAACTCATACTGTTGCCAAACGATTAGTTTGGCAAAGTTGGCAATGAACTACTACTACTGCCAGCATAAAGTGCGCCAAGAATACTATACTTAAAGAGTTGAATAATGATGAAATAATACACCTATTTATCGAGCTAAGACCAAGAAAAATCCACGTAATAATTACAGAACACACGTGGTACGTCGCCACGTGTTTTTGTCATCGCTTTTAGTTCCAACGCTACATTGTGTCAAGTTGCGACATCGCAGGGAATACCTTGATGACGTTTTGTTATTGTGTTGTGGCCGCATCATCTGATTTATTGCTAAGTGTATTGACTTCAAGATTACGAAGGTTTTATGTAACTGTTGTCTTTGTTTCATCATTAATCAGGCTGTTAAAGCGTATAGTCCTTTGAACCTCTGGTCGGAGTTAAATGCACATATACTCGTACTACCCCATGCGCGCGCATAGAGCCGCGCTGAATTTTAAAACCCTTTTCTTTGCAAAATATTGATTGATTTAAGAATGCTATGGACGAGTACTATCACGATCATTTCTGCCTGATCACTTAAAAAAAAATTCGCTTGAATCCTGCGACACGGCGCCAAACTAAACCCTTTGAAGTTTTCATTTCGAGTGCGAGCAAAAATGAACTTAGCGGTGATTAGGCGGAAGTGACTTTGATGGAACATTCTATAGAACACTTAACCAGCAATTTTTTTCTGTAAGCATATATCTAAAGATCGAAGCCGTTTGAAAGGTGTAGGGAAAACAAGCGAAAAAATATCATGTAGTTTTTGAGCTAAATGTGAGCCCCTTAATAGAAACTGGCTGAAAAGACAAGCGGCGAGTATCTACTTTTAAGTGGTTGAAACCTCTACGGTCTGGATTAAGCGTTTCGCCTCGTCATTTATACAGCGTATGTCGAAGGACTGGAGCAATTTGTCTACTGCGGTCTTACCGTTCGTGTCTTCAAGGCTAGAGTGAAATAGGCTCCTAATAAACTACTGCACCTCACCATCAACGATTGCATCACTGCTTACCATCAGGTGGGATCGCAGTCAAGCACTAAGCACATCATCATCATTTCAGTCAAAAGACGTCCACTGTTGGACATAGGCCGACCGACCCTGTGTGAGTCAAGTACTAGTTTACATAAATTTAGAAAAATAAACTTTGTTATAATAGCCATTGTGTTGTGAATAATCTTTTCTAAGATGGAAATGACCTTGGTAAGGACTTACGAACACGTATTTTTAGAATAGGACACATCAAAACAAGTCAACAACCTCTTTACATTAGCTTTATTTTTTGAATTTCGAATCATTTGACAGCTCGAATTTATTTGACAGCTCTATTGTCTTCCGTCGTTTTCTTATTTTTACTACAGGAAAGAGATAGCAATAGCTAGCCAATCAGAAACCAGCCCGTTATTGATACCAAGTTGAACACATTACGACGTGGTGTACAACAGTACCTACACCCAGTTATTAGAAAACTCGTAGGTATGTACTATAACCAAGAATTTAATTTTTGAATTTCGAATCTATTTGATAACTTAATCTTTAAGTCGAGAGTGAATAGGTTTCTTCTAGGTAAGCGCGTTCCATCGTCGACCGCATCGTCGCTTTCCATCAGGTGAGATAGCGGTCAAGCGCGAACCTATCAACAATAAAAAAAAAAAAAAAAAAAAAACTCTATTGTCTTCCGTCCTTTTCTTATACTTACTTTAAGAAAGACATAGCAATAGCTGGCCAATCAGAAACCAGCCCGTAGGGTCGTTTCCAGGGTCAAAATAATTACATTTTATTTAGTCCATATTTTAGATTAAAAAAAAATATTGAACACGTATTTTTTTCTTTTTTTTTTCGATTAAACAAAAAATAACAAAGATATAGCCCATTAAAGTTACGTGTGACGTCACCCCGTGCGAAAAATGCAACACGGCGTGACGTTACACGTAACTTTAATGGGCTATATCTTTGTCATTTTTGGTTTAATTTACAAATAAAAAAATATGTGTCCCTTATATTTTTATAATCTAAAAGACGGACTAATTACATTTTTTACGGCCACTAGCCTATAATTGTACACGCTAAACCAAGTTGAACACATTTCGACGCGAGTGTACAACTTTACACCCAGTTATTAGAAAACTCGTATGTACTATAACTTAGGTTTCTAGTTCCTAGTTTTCTAATCAATAAAATCTGTGTTTTTACGGCGTCCTCACTTGAACTAAGCGTATTAGGAATGTATGCAACGTGTTAATTGTAAAATAGTGAAGGAGGTTCGTTTCCTTAATTACTAATTTATGTTAATATTGTTGGTTTAAGGTGTTTCTATCAGATTTAGATGTAAAAAATGTAAAGTTGCTCAAACAGTTCGAAGAAGTATCTGCATTATGTTATGTAATGTTGTTACTGCTTCATTGGTCTCGTAGTTGGAAGCGCGACTGCTGACTGTGGGGACCTAGGTTGGAAACCCAAGCCGGATAAAAATTGCTGGTGCAATAACCCCGTTCTTCAGAAAGCAGGTAAAGCCGTTGGATCTATGCCTGATCTCTTTCCGGTCGTGTCGGATTGCCGTCCCATCCCCATCGGACTATGAGAGTCAAGGAACAAAGAGTGCACCAGTGTTTACGCACACACTTGAGCACTATCTTCTGTGTATCTGGCTAATTTTACAAAATTTATTTATAATTTTTTCGTATCTTTTGAATTTATTTATTTACAAACGAGTAAAAAAGGCTGAAAAACGGGGAAAACTCAAAGGGCATCAAACAATTCGTCCACATCGATGTCAATGGGAAAAGTGCCCAGAACGCTGGCAGCATTGCCACGCTGGATGGCAATGCTGATTCGTTGACTGAAGAAGAGTCCAGCCCTCTGGTTACGCGAAGAGTCGACCTACTGTTTGCTGATATCCCGAACAACTCGATGAGCGCTCGGACCCCATGGCCCTAGTGTTTCAACCCCAAACGGCTCAAACACATAACTTCCAATGAGGTTATTATATTTACGCCGTTTGAGTTTTTCTGCACCTGCTTAACTTAATTAAAACTAACAAAATAAAAAATAAAAGCCCTGAAGAACTAAAAGAAGCAAACTAAAGTACGGCGTCGATAAACTTTTCGGTATTTTACAGGATGCGTTTTGGTAAGTGTGCGCAGGAATTGCATGACTCGATTCCGCCATCTCATTTCTACCATCGGACAACCCGTCGTACTGCGAGTATGCACCCTTACATTGTTGAAACATCTACGGTTCGGACTAAGCGCTTTGCTTCGTCGTTTATACTGCGTACATCGAAGGACTGGAACAATTTGCCTGCTGCGGTCTTCCCGTCCAATTATAATTTAAGTGTCTCCAAGGCTAGAGTGATCAAAATATAAACTAGTGCGCCTCACCATCAACGATTGCATCACTGCTTACCATCAGGTGAGATCGCAGTCAAGCAGTGGTTTATATCATTTAAAAAAAAAACCTCTGCATCGCTGTCGACTGGTAATGGCGGCATTGCCACGCTGAATGGCAATGCTTATCCTTTGTCCACACAGCCCTTGGGATCACGCGAAGTGTCAACAAAGCTCATTCCGTTTAGATTAAAACCATTACTGTAATAATAGAATTTAATTGAATTTTAATTTTGTGTAATTTCTTTTAATATTTTTTTGCATTTTTTCTTTAATATCTGATTGAGTATACCTAATTATAATAATTTAAATTTTCTGTAATTTAACTTTTCAGTAAGTACTTTGTTTAAGCAAGTAGGTACCTAAAATTAGTGTTTTGTTACTTAACTGAATAATATAAATAGCTTTTGCCCACGGCTTCGCCCGCGTACATAAAATATAACCTAAGTCACTCAAAAATAAAGCAGTGAAAAAATTTTAGCAATCGGACCAGTACTTTCAGAGATTACATCTTAAAAACAAAAAACAAATTTTAGCTCTTTATTATATTAGTGCAGATAAGAAGAAAGAAAGAAAGAAAGAAAGAAAACATGTTTATTTGGCACACAATGAACAAAACAAGTATTGAAACATTAATAAAATATAAAACTTAAAACAAAATAAAAAAAATAAATAAAATAAAAACATACAGCAACATTGTGTCTCACGGTAGTGCCAAATAGGTTCAGTTCAGCATACTGTCGGACAACTGTAGCAGTTGCCCGACGCTGGTTTTCAACTGAACCTTTTAGGATTTTTCAGATAAATAAGCCCCTCGGCAACCAAAGATTTTTTGACCACATCAATCCCGAAGATTTTTTGACCACATCAATCCCAAAGATTTTTTGACCACATCAATCCCAAAGATTTTTTTGACCACATCAATCCCAAAAATTTTTTGACCACATCAACCCCAAAAATTCATGTGGGTTTTAGTGAGACAGTTCTAACAAAATAGGTCTTGTTATCAACACTTTGATAATTGATATAATTTTAATGATTACCTACCAAACAATATTTCTTGTGACCGTCTGATGAGTCATTCCTTTAAGTTGCTTAATATACTGCAAATCTTGCTTTGATTACGCAATATGTACTTCATTTTCCTGGTGTTTATACGTTTATTTATGAATATATGATATTTAAAGTGACCAATCTGGTCCAATTCAATTAATTCTGCAAATAATTTAGGATTTAAACCAATGTAACACTGACAAGACGACTGCAAAGGTAACGCTAACACAGATTTTAATAAAACCTTTCTGATCTATTTTTACTCCTTACATAAAAAAAAGAAAATACGATTTATTTGCAAGATTGTTGCAGTTCTAGTAAACATGGCAGGCGCGAAGCAAAGGCATCGGCCCTCACGCTCTAACCCCGGCCAGCCGCCGCCGGGATTCTGATCCCGATTTCCGGCCACCGTAGGCGAGGGTTTGCGGACGGCGAGCAATGAGTAGCTAGCCGTCAAATCGTCCGGTAACCGTCCGGACCAAGCCCAAGTCGTCGACGGCGTGTAGTGTTCCACGCGTGCCTCAAAGAGTGAAGCCTACTGGGGCCATAGGTTCACTTCTGAAAGGAAAACCCGGCCCTGGAATGAAAGGCAACCAAGGAACCAGGAGTGGGTTTTAGTCAGTAAAAATTTGAGACGCCACCCTGCTCCGTCCAAGGGCGGGAGATGACATTGGATAATGTCCCACCTAAAAAAGCCCTAGTAGACATCGGCCCCACTTAGCCCCTTTAGTTTTGCTGAATCTCATTGAGGTGCGCGTGGAACACACGCTATCGACTAGGGCCTGGTCCCTTGCGACTCCCCCAATCGCCCGGAATGCTCCTCCGGAGGCAGTTGGGGCGTGAGAATATCTGTTCCGTCAAGGTTGCGCCCATCTCCTTCGCTCACATTACTGCTCCGTAGATGTCGATGGCCGCTTTCCATTCTCTCTGTCACCGGGCCGGGCGTGAGAAGTCACCGTCTCCGAACGCCTCCACCATATCCTTCAGGTGGTCCGCAAAATGTACCTCCCAAACTGAATATGTCCGATGAAGACCTGCGTCTGGCGTGAAGTGAGAACGCCTTGATAAATTTTCAGCCACTCCTCAAAGACCGAAATTACCACCACGATTATGCTGTAATCACTGTAGAGTTTGTATGGTTGCAACTGTCGCTGTCTCCATACCACCTTGATATTCCAGGTGTATTCTGGTGATGCGTATTTAGATAAAATAACTAGGTTTAATGGATGATTAATTAGTTATTTAAGTGCAAGTCAAGGATTAACGCTGTATCCTACTTAACTAAAAAGCGCAGCTTGTTGTTTTTGTGCTCACACCATATTTAATGTATATTATAATGTCTATCCATCAGGACTTGTAATTGGCTTTCTAGTGATTATGAGTTCCTTTTTAGGGTTCCGTAGCCAAACGGCAAAAAACGGAACCCTTATAGATTCGTCATGTCTGTCTGTCTGTCGGTCTGTCTGTCTGTCTGTCTGTCTGTCTGTCTGTCTGTCCGTCCGTATGTCACAGCCACTTTTTTCCGAAACTATAAGAGCTATACTGTTGAAACTTAGTAAGTAGATGTATTCTGTAAACCGCTTTAAGATTTTTACACAAAAATAGAAAAAAAGCAATAAATTTTGGGGGTCCCCATACTTAGAACTGAAACTCAAAAATTTTTTTTCATCCAACCCATACGTGTGGGGTATCAATGGATAGGTTTTTGAAAATGGTATGGTAATGGTGAGGTTTCTAATATCATTTTTTTCTAAATTGAATAGTTTACGCGAGAGACACTTCCAAAGTGGTAAAATGTGTGTCCCCCCCCTGTAACTTCTAAAATAAGAGAATGATAAAACTAAAAAAAATATATGATGTACATTACCATGTAAACTACCAACGAAAATTGGTTTGAACGAGATCTAGTAAGTAGTTTTTTTTTTAATACGTCATAAATCTAAAAAAATACACTATTATTAAAACATCGATCAAAGTTACAACGAACTACAAGAACTTTTATATTATGTTACTTGCTGCTACGGAACCCTCCATGGGCGAGTCCGACTCGCACTTGGCCGGTTTTTTGTCTGGTTTTATTAGCTGTAAGTCCTCCATGTACTAGATAAATAAATGAAAAAAGCACAGTAACCTTAAAAAAAAAAAAATAGAAGCAAGGTAATTGACATGGGTTACCGCCCGGGAATATTTAAAAGACTGGTCCTGGAACGCAAAGGATTACTCTTAATCATCATTTTAGACGAAAGACATGTACGTCCACTGTTGGACATAGGTCTCCTCCAAATGTCATCATAACGACCGGGCCTATGCGGATCGCATCTATCGAATGCAATTTGCACTGCCACTTAATTTGGCGATTCTTCGAGTTACGTTGGTAGCTATGGTTCTCTTGCGGATATCTTTATTTCTAATGTGATCACGCTTGGAAACTCCGAGCATAGTCCATTGCCCTTTTGGTGACCTTAAACTTTCTGATGAGGCTCATTGTGATCGACCACGTTTCAGAGTCATATACTGTCACTGGCAACACGCTTGAGACACTGTGAAGTGTTGGACGAGAAGATACCGCGCAGTTTCCCAGTAAATAATACAATGGTAGTAATTCAGAAGCGGTTTACCAGAGAGCTATGGAGCGCAGCATTCTGGGCGTAAAAAGAACAGACCGAATTCGGTACGACATGCTGCGCTCCATAACGGGTATAATAGACGTGGGCAGGCTCAAATGGGATTGGGTGGGTCATGTCAGCCACATGCACAGGCATCGCTGGGCAAGCGTCGCCACACAGTGGGTTCCTACTGAGGGAAAGCGCCGTCGAGGCCGGCCTAGACTGAGGTGGCGGGATGATTTGGATGCGTACCTAGTGATGTGCCGTTGCCGGCAATATTGCCGTGAAGTGGGAATATTGGTGGGAATATTTTTATTTTATCTGTTATAAACTAGTACTTGACTGCGATCCCGCCTGATGATAAGCAGTGATGCAATCGTTGATGGTGAGGCGCACTAGTTTATTAAGAGCCTATTCACTCTAGCCTTCAAGACACCTAATTTGTAATCAGACGGGAAGATCGCAGCAGGCAAACTGTTCCAGTCCTTCAATGTACACGGTATAAATGACGAGGCGAAACGTTTAGTCCGGACCGTAGGTGTTTCAACAACGTAAGGGTGAATACTCGCCGTGCGTCGGTTTGTCCGATGGTAGAAATGAGATGGCGGAATCAAGTCATGCAATTCCGGGAATTTCCGGGAAATATTGCCGGGAATATTGCCCGAAGTATGAATACTGGTGGCAAAATTGCCAGCAATATTCCCATATTGCCGGCAACGGCACATCTCTGTGGACTGGTTAGAGACAATGTAGGAGAAGAAAGTTTGGATGGACTTGGGGGCAGCCTTTGCCCTGCAGTGGGACAGTAATCGCTAGTAAAACCATAGCATCAAGATAATACGGTAGAAGGTAGACACAAGGTGTCAGTATGTTATAGTTCGGTAGCTATTAGTGTGGCGGTACATACAGTGCGCGAGTTTTCACCGCGATGAGACGCGCATGCAATAGTAATGCACTCCTCGTTAGTTATGCACTCCGCGTCCCAAACTTGCGCAATGTTCTTATATCCTCCATTTTACAATTACGATAGATCTACCAGGAGTTTTTTTTTTGTGTATTTACATTTTTTTTATTATGTTGGTAGTATAATTTAGTTGTCACGTGCGGAATGTTGTAGCTTTGTTCACGTGAGAATTAATTTACGTACTAGTGTTTGGTTTTGTGAGCGGACTTTTAGAGGAATGAGAAATGACACGTATTTTGCAAATAGGTTTTTTTTTCTCTAAATGATATCAACCATTGCTTGACTGCGATCTCACCTGATGGTAAGCAGTGATGCAATGATTGATGGTGAGGCGCGCTAGTTTATTAAGAGCCTATTCACTCTAGCCTTGAAGACACCTAAATTCTAATTGGACGGGAAGACTGCAGCAGGCAAATTGTTCCAGTCCTTCGATGTACGCGGTATAAATGACGAAGCGAAACACTAACACGTCATTTCTTTTTTCGTCAGTTTAAACTAGATGAGGCCGGTGTTTACTACCTGTTTAGTTAAATTAAAGTCCAGTGGTTAAATCACATGAGAACTATGCAGATTAGTGTCTTTTGAAGATAGAACCATACAGATTTAAGGTAAAAAAAAAAAATCCGAAGTTGTGACGTGGAACATGCAAGTTTTCGAGATGTTTACATACGATTCCATCCACATCACTGAAGTTAGAACAACATGTTGAAATGTAGTCCACAACAAAGTTATTTGTCAAGGTCACGACTCTCAGCATTGAGGCCAAAAATGATGATAGAGGAGATGAAGCAAGGTGGGACATACGATTAAGACTTCTTACCAAACATTTACAAGGTCCTAGTTTAAGACTGGAAGCCGAAAAAGAAAATACATGGTGCCTGTAGAGCCATGAGAGAAGACAAATTTTTAACCGACTTAAAAAAAGGAGGAGGTTCTGAATTCGACCGTATATATGATTTTTTTTTTGTTTGTTCGCGGATAACTTTGTCGTTTATGGACCGATTTGCAAAAAAGTTTTTTTTCTCATTTAATATACTTCCAGATTGGTCCCATTTTTTTCAAAATCCATTTCTCATGATGGGATCCATGAGTAATCGAGGGAACTTCTCAAATATTATAGGCAACTATACAGTGATTTTAGTATTTTCATTGAGATCTTAAGCATTTACAGACAAAAAGTAACATTTGATGAAGTGGAACTGATGAAGAAGACCAGAAATGGCCAACGGAACTTCATACTCATATCACAATGCAGATAGATTCGCGACTACGAAATTAATAAATGCTTCTGAATAATTATGTTGATGAAAATGGTATCATTGAAGTTACCTGGTGATGATGATGGAGCTGGAAGATAGGCACCGAAACTTCGTAATTAATCATTGTATCCTAGCCGTGTTTGGGCTTGTTAGAATTGACATGAGACGCACTTGGGCTGTAGGATACTATCGAACTGATTTGATGATGGAGCAGGAAGGTGGAAGGGAATACGGGAACTTCATAATTAAATAATGTGTCCTGGTAGTGTTTGGGTTAAAAGGATTTGCTTTTTTAACCGACTTCGAAAAGGAGGAGGCTGAATATATGTTTTTTTTTATGTATGTGCACCGATATCTCGATCAATTCTGGACCGATTTTTAAAATTCTTTTTTTTGATTGAAAGGTTATGCTTCCAAGTTGGTCCCATTGCAATATTGTTATGATCTGATCATAACCTTCGAATATATGGCACAGAACTCCTCATAGGATCACAGCAGAACTGTCGTAACAAGTAAAATTGCTTTGTTTATACGTGTAGTCGATGACTAGCTGAAGGAAAAGGGGGAGGGGATGTATCGGACTGATCTGATGATGAAGCCAGAAGGTAAATTAATGTAATCTAACCGTGTTTGGGATTATTGAAATCGTTATGAGATGCTCTCTGGCTATAAGGTATTTAAGTTTGGCTGAGAGGTACTTTTTAGTGGTGTTACCATAACTAAAAAGTGTAAAATAAAAAACTTTTTGCAAAAAAAAATACAACCGACTTCAATGTAAAAAAACACTAAAAAGTGCAAAATAACTTTAATTTCAGAAGTCGGTGTTAATAACGAAGAGACAAAACTTTTATAGAAACACCGACTTCCGAAATTAAAGTTATTTTGTACTTTTCAGTGTTTTTTTACATTGATGTCGGTTGTATTTTTTTTTTTTTGTAAAAAGTTTTTATTGTTTATAATACAATTAAGCGTTTTTATTGGGCATATATGGTATAAAAATATAATAAAGAGGTAAAGTTTGTTTTTAGTTTTTATGTTATTTTGTTAGGTGTACTATGACAAATCGAATGCCAAATAGTCGAACATCAATTAATCGAACACTTTAAATCGAACACTCAATATGTCGAGTGTTCAAAAATACCAAATAATATCGAATGTTTGATCCAGCGGCCAATGCATCACACATTCACCCGGAGGACATGGTGGAGCATATGGTGGATGTGTGCCCGCTTGAATGGAGCACCGCCATGTCCTCGTGAGGGCGATCGCCGGCAACAACTTCTTGCGCCGGTGCCATGGTCCGGAGCGAGGAGGATTAACAGGCGCTCGCCTCTTGCAAAGCAGTAATGATAGCGAAGGAGGTGGCCGCGGCTGTAGGTGTGAGGGAACGGGCTTCCTCATGCCCCAGCCGACGGCATCCCGACTTCGTTTTTCAGCCACCGTAGGCGTGGGCTTACGAACGGCGAGCAATGAGTAGCTCGCCATCTGGTCGTCCGGTGACCGTCCGGACCGGGCTCGATTCATTTACGGCGTAGTTTTCTACGCGTACCGTCGGCTGGGGCGTGAGGAAGCCCGTTCCCTCACACTTACAGCCGCGACCTGTATCAGGGACCGGCGCAAGAGTTTGTTGCCGGCGATCGTTCTCACGAGGACATGGCGGTGCTCCATTCAAGCGGGGCACACCTCCACCATATGCTCCACCATGTCCTTCGGGTGAATGTGGCCGCTCGGTCAAACATTCGATATTATTCGGTATTTTTGAACACTCAACGTATTGAGTGTTCGATTTATTAACCATTCGATATTATGAACGTTCGAGTATTTAGGTGTTCGATTAATTGGAGTTCGACTATTTGATATTCGACTATTTGGCATTCGATTCGGCATAGTACACCCATTTTGTTTGTAGGAGGTAATCTCAGGAAGTACTGATCCGATTGCCAAAATTTTTTCACCAATAGAAGCTGATTTATTCCTGAGTGACATAGGCTATATTTTATGTACGTGGGCGAAGTCACGGGTAAAAGCTATTATAATATAATCTTATTTTATTTATATCGTCAAAAGTTCATAGTAAACATGACAAGTGACAGTAGTCACGTGAGTACGTAAGAGATTAGCATTTAATTTGCCTCTGTGTCTAGCAATTCATTAAGTCATATTGGCCGCAGGCTTAAATATCTTGACATTATTAATTAAGAATTCATCATATTTTATGCGGACACAAGTTTCTAATTTCAGTGGTAGCTTTACAAGGGTCGTATTTAAACCTATTACCAACACGCCATGGCATATTGTGGACACAATATTTCAATAATTTAAAATATGTGACTTCTATATACGCCCACAGCCCACCCCCTTACCAATAGGCTAACGTATAGCACCATTATAGACTGATTACATTATAGGCTAAACGAAATAATCAAGCTACTTTAGTCATATGATCATTGGTAGCTTTTAATTACTTACTTCTGGCCAAGAGATTATGATCTTATTCATTTCCATTACGCTTATTTCCATTTACACTTTGTAGTATCCCTCGCTTCATGCCAAAAGGTTTTCGACAGTTTTAATTATGTACACAACTATACGCTACCTAAACTGATTCAGGTCAAGATTTTCAGGCATTTTAATGTGGTGTATTACAAGTAATACATAGTATAATGAATAAAACCTACCTGTGTATGCGATGGTGTCTTCTCTGCGTAGCCCTCAAATAATCAATCTAGCTAAGACTGCCTTCCGGGCGTTCAAAGAGACAGACTTTAGAGCTTGTTTCGGTGTTTTTTTTCTTATTTCTCATCGTGACCTTACTTTTCTTATCTTATTCCTAATCGGATAGAGACCACTGACCTCAGCAATATCAAATAGGATTTTTTCGATATAATATGTTGGTTATGTTCAAACCAATTTACAGAATTAAATATTTAATATCATTGGTCATCATTCGCCATCAAAAACGATCGTAGTCAAACAATTCTGTAGTCCAAAGATTGGTGATTTAACATTATAAAGAAATACGTCATGCTTGTTATTTATGCATGTTCCTCCTGGCAGCCAAGTTGTTGCCTTTGCCAATAGAAAAAAGTCGTGAGCAATAGATACATATTGAACTTTCTGGGAAAGTATTGCGTAGTTGTTTTATTGTAGGCAAATGGTTGAATCAGCTTTTTGATAATTTACCTAGATCTTAAAAATAAGTGATCTGGAGGGATACTTAAAGTTTATTCTTAATGTCAATTCAAATAGCTTGATTGTCTCATCGGCGCTACTTCCCTGAATAATTAGACAAACATTTCAGCATTACCATTACTGGAGGTGCATTAACATAGAGTTACATATTTTAATACATCACAAGTTATCATAAACACAACTTCTTATAGTGGTGCAACATTGGCCACATAGTAATACCTTGTGGCAGACCTATTTCTTTTTGTACGTTGAAAATAAAATGTTGTTGGTATTTAAATAAAAATAAGAAACAGAGTCTCTCTATCTACTAAAAATAACATACCGTGATTATGAAATCAATTGTTTATAATATCTAGCATTTTCTTCTTTGATTCCACAATTATTTTGATGTTCAATGGAGTCAAAGGGTTGTCCATATACTAAAGTAAAAGATTGTATGACGAAGTATTTATTGGGTAGAAAGTGATTAATGGGGACTAGATTTAATAAGGAATTGCAGGTTTTATGATTTTCACTCAATGGGCTCTTCAATTTCTAGTTTTTTTAAATTGTATAATTTAAGTTTACCTGTCAAAGGTTAGAGTCGTGAAAATACCCGTAACGAGAATCTATTGAGTTATGATAGATGTAATTTCATACTTAAACTTTACTAGTAGGTACAAATAAACTAACTAGTATCTGGTTTCTTCTAAAAATTATTATTAAATACTTGCCAGCGGTCGTGAAAGTCGAAATTTACACCAAAATAGCATACAACTGGGATAGAAGATATATTATTCGTATTGTCCTTAATTTTTAATTATAGAGTCTACGAAATTCGTTTCCAAAAATTGAAAGCCCAGTTGTAGTTAGCCTAGAAAGCGGTGGCGAGAGAACTCGGAGATGTACGTCTTGGACTAGTTCAATAGGCGGGAAAAGAGCCTTTGGAAGTACTTAGGGTTGTGGCATTCAGTGTGGCTGTAAAGATTGTGAGCCATTTAGCATGCCAGTGTCTTCCAAAACAAAATTGTTTTGGAAGTTTAGCTGTATCTACATGTTTTTGGTTGTAAATGCTGATGCACTTTAAATTATAAGTTGAAATAAGTTGCATATGCCCTTTGTTTCTGAAATGGCCCTGTATGCGTAGGGTATTGCAATATCAATAGACAGTGGTGGAAAAGCGTAAGATGAACTCACCCCACTTGTTCTCCAGCCAATCATTTGTGTCGAAAGACGTCTACTGTTAGACATAGGCCATAATGACTGGTCCTGTGCGTCACGCATCCATCGGATTCCCGTGATTCTCACTAGGTCATCGGTTCACTTTGTGCGTCTTCTAGTACGTGGTCGCCACTCCAGAACCTTTTGTCTCCATCGACTATCTGTTCTGCGAGCAATGTGTCCTGTCCACTGCCACTTAAGTTAGGTGATTCTTTGGGCTATGTTGGTTCATTAACCAATAACATTAAATTGAACGAAAAATAGTACATTTTGATACAAGTGCTGAAAGTTTGACATTGCGACCGAGGCGGAATTTGCACGAGCGTGTTATGGAGCCGAGAAATATAAAAAAATTGAGGCGGAGGAAAGCACGTGCACTTTTCTGCACTAGTGCGGAAAACAGTCTATTGCGTACCTAAAAGCGGTGGAATAAGAGCGAGTATTCGAGTAAGTGTACTGAAAAAAAGATTCCTATGCATGACAGCTTTCGCTGCGACAAAAAGTCGTGTCGACTGCGACTATCATTCGCTTCTGAGAATGTTTACTAATATAGATTTGACGTAAGCGCTCAAGTAATAGCGGCTGGCGTTAAGGAGAGAGTAGTCGCTTAAGATGCGCCACCCAGCTTTGTTTAGATGCATTTCTAGACATAGGAAACCGTGGAGTCGAAGTTTTTTAAAAACGAAGTCGCCCTTTGGTAAATGGCCCAATGTTAGCTTAATCCGGCGCTGAAATTTATATTTTTTTCGCAAATTGTAGATAGAATTTATGAAAATTGCTCATTAAGAAAATATAATGCCATAAAAACTTACAAAAAGGATTTGAATATGCTTACTGCTGCCTTTTTCAAGTTGCCGCTGAAAAGGAATTTTTATTTTGCAAAAAAAAAATATAATCTTTTACAAATAATAAAAAATAGAACAACTGATGTATATTAGGCTAGCTTAACCGACAACTGGGTTTTCTTACAGCAAATCTTAGTTATAAGATGAAAAAAATAGAAAAAAAAAAAATTATACACATGAGGATATTAATAAAAATGCACAATTTGTAGGTTATGTTAGCTTAAGTTTTAAGCTAACATAAGCTTGACTTAGTTTGGGAGGTAGTGGATCATACTGTGTGCTACTATACAACCAACCAGCGAATTTTATGTTCATATGTATAATGATTAAGATTGTTGTTTACATTATTATTATATTTATTATTTTATTATCTACACTAATATAATAAAGAGGTAAAGTTTGATTTTTCCTTGTTTGTAGGAAGTAATCCTGGTCCGATTGCTAAAATTTTTTCACCGATTGAAAGCTGTTTTATTCCTGAGTGACATAGGCTCAATTTTAGAGCGCGGGCGAAGCCACGGGCAAACTCTACGAGAATATAATAAGGAGGTAAAGTTTGTTTTTTTGTTTATAGGAGGTAATCTCTGGAAGTACTGGTTCGATTGTTAATATTTTTTCACCGATAGAAAGCTGCTTTATTCTTTAGTCACATTGGCTATATTTTATGTACGCGGGCGAAGAAGCAGACAAAAGCTAGAACTTAAAAAAAAATATAAATATAAATTAATTCAATTAATATTTTTTTTTTTTTTATTAACCACGAACCACGTTATCAATGAAGAACACAGTAGGTCAAGATGATAACAATTAGGAGAACCCCATAACTCATAATTAGTCTCTAATTTTGTTGAGGAAAATCGCGATGTAAATTAATGTTTGTCTGTTACGAACCATTGGGCTTTCCGGCCATGCATTTGATTAAATGTAATGAATTTGATATTTCACACCAATTGAAAGTTTTCCGTAGGAAAATGTGAACAATATTACATTTATAGAGGATTCCCCGTATTGTAAAACAAAATGTTTGTCGTTTTGAGCCTTGAACCATCCTGATGTATTGACAAACTGACATGTTATCTTGTTATGCTGTTCCTTTTTGCGTTTGTTTAATTTTTTTTTGGCTGTTTATACACCGCTAAATTTTGATCGTTTTAATCACGTGGAGGATCGATCCGGTACATGAAACACTATCGATTTGTAAAGATAAAATAAAAAATAAAGTACCTTTTTTCATAACTCATATTAATTTACGCATGTATGAAATTAATTTCTTTAAAAAATATTTTTTAATTTTATCTTTACAAATCGATAATGTTTCATGTACCGGATCGACCCTCCACGGGATTAAAACGATCAAAATTTAAGGGTGTACTATGAGTAACTTATATGTAGGTACAACTACTACTAAAAATATTTAACTACTAGCTTTTGCTCGCAGCTTCGCCTGCGAACTTAAAATACAGCTTATGCCTCAGGAATAAAGCAGCTTTCTATCGGTGAAAGAATTTTAATAATCGGACCAGTACTTTCAGAGATAACCTCCTTGTAGGAGGTTGTAGGAGGAGTACTGCAAAAAAACAAAGAAAAAAATAATAATTTTTATATTAGTGTAGATTTATATTACACCTAATTAACAATACACTCAGGTGTCGAAATGGTGTTAGCCTAGTGTGAAAAAGACTACTGAAGGAATACTGGTGAAAAGTCTGACACTCTCTCTCGTTCCACTCAAAGCAGCAGTGATGGTTTGCCATCTAAAAAAGGGCGAAACACGGGTAAGTCAATAACAGTCTGTTTAGCACTAGTGCGAAAACAGTAAATTGCGTGCATAAAAGTGGTAGGGGTAAGAGCGGATTTTCGAGTATAAAGAGGCAAAGTTTTTTTTTTTTGTTTTTATATTTTTTTGTTTGTAGGCGGTAATCTCTGAAAGTACTGGTCCGATTGCTAATTTTTGTTTTCTTTATTCCTGAATGACATAGGCTATATTTCAAATACGTGGGCGAAGCTGCGAGCAAAAGCTAGTAATATTCTTGCCGAAAAAAAAAAAAACTAGCCACGAAGCTCCCAAGCTAAGCGGCTCAGTGTGACCGTGTGCTAAAAGTGGGTTAGCGCAAGAAAGCGTCGCGCGCACAGCGCATGCGCGAACTGCGCCCACCTGCGCCGGCGACCATCGACACTTTTTACTATTTTGTTATGACTTTGTAGCTCTGTGGACTAGCTTGTTTGAATGTAAAATGTTGTCCTATGTGTTGGTTATTATTATTATCCAATCAATATCAATTGTTACGAGTATTTCGTCGTCAAAGTTTTTTCTTAATTACCTATTTAGACACATGTATGATGTAGTTGGGTCTATCATTGTCTTCCTTATCATTATACATTTTTACATAAATATATGTCTGTACTCTTTTTTTATTATTTTTTATGTTGTTGTATATTGTGTTGCTTGCGCCGAATAAATGCTATTCTATTCTATTCTATTCTATTCTATTCTATTCTATACTATATTATATATCAGCTTTTGCCGGCAGCTTCGCCCGCGTACCAAAATATAAAGCCCGTCACTCAGGAATAAAGCAGCTTTCAATCGGTGAAAAAATTTGACAGTCGGACCAGTACTTCCAGAAATTACCTCCTACAAACAAAAAAAAAAGAAAAACAAACTTTTCTTTATTTATTTATTTATTTATTTATTTATTATAATCTTTATTGTACACCAAATAAACAAAAATACAGGACAAACATTTAAAAGAATAAGTGCACAATGGGCGGTCTTATCGCACAGGGCGATCTCTTACAGACAACCTACTACTTACCTCTTTATTATATTATTAAGTGTGGATAACTATATTATAAAGAGATAATAGTAGTTTATGTGACTAGGGGATAAAGCAGTGTCTTTAATTCGCGGGCGGCATGTTGAATTCCGAACAAAGCGAAGGTTGCTGATTTTAATCCCGAACGATAGTGAGGGATTTATAAAATTAACTCCCGAGCATTGCGAGGGAGTTAATAAAAAAACCTGAGTGAAGTGAGGAATTTAAGCCGCCCAAGACAAAGGCAGCTTTATCCCCGTGTTGCATACTCTACTTTTTACACCATCTGTGAGATAATTAAAAGACAATTTGGTCGACCAAATCATATATCAGAGAAATATAAGTATTATATTTACAAGTTCATCAAACAAACAAAATTCACTACTCCAAGATTCTATAGTTTCAATTTTCTATAATGCTCCTGTGTCGTCAGTACGCACGTTTTATTCTATTTTCTTTTTTTTTGTTAGTGGCCAGTTTGAATCATAGTGATTACATACTCTTTGGTTTGAATTTCGAGTCAACTTGTTCGATGCGCCTACATTTTAATTCACAATGTTGACGATTCTTGATGCTCCAAATTCAAATCTCATTATTCCCTAGGGATCGGCCATACTGCATTATCTCCCTAGGCATATAATGACTTGCTTTAAGTGAGGTTTGTATGACGTGTAAAACGACATTATCGAGCTGGTGGTGTAAAAAGTTTGTTTTTATGTTGATGTTAATGAATTTTGTCACCAAAGCGTCACTGCGGGGTGCCAGCTGAAAATCAGCGCTGGGTGTTTGACGCCCAGCAATTGCTGAGTTGGTGACCCTTTCGGTTCAGGCACAGTCACTGCAACTGTATTGTATGTCTGTACACTTTTTTTATTATTTTTTATGTTGTTGTATATTGTGTTGCTTACGCCGAATAAATGCTATTCTATTCTATTCTATTCTATTCTATTATATTCTATTCTATTCTATTCTATTCTATTCTATTCTATTCTATTCTATTCTATTCTATTCTATTCTATTCTATTCTATTCTATTCTATTCTATTCTATTCTATTCTATTCTATACCAATAGAAAACTGCTTTATTCGTGAGTGTGTACGCGGGCGAAGCTGCAGGTAAAATCTAGTTCTATATATAAATATATATAGGTAAGGTGAAACTGACTGGCTGACGTAGAAACGCACAGCCGAAACTACAGGGCCTAGGAGCGTACAAAACTTCCTTTTATGACATAAGCTAAGAGAGGATTTTCCGAAATTCACCCCCAAAGGGGATAAAACTTCATACAAACTACCCTCGTAGTTTGTATGAAGAAACCTGCCTACACGCGGGCGAAGCTGCTAGCAGAAGTTACTACTATCTATCTGTCTGTATATTTATTTATTTAAACATCATGTACAATAGTGGTACATAGGCGGACTTAATGCCACAAGGCATTCTCTACCAGTCAACCTTTGGGTTAAAAAAGACAACACTGTGGTAGGTTTGCACAATAAAAAAATACGTAACAAATAGTTCAAATGGAAAAATGGAAAAATATAAAATAAGTTATTTATAATAATAAAATACATATATATGCTAAAATAATAAACTAATAAATACTACATACTACTTACTAAAAGGGAGTTAGTGATAGTTTGACGGGTGACAGGACAGAATGGAAGAAGAAAACGTGTTGCGCCGACCCCAAGTAATATGGGATAAGGGCAGGAAGAAGAAGAAGACTACATACTACTTACTAATATATTCGCGATCAACTCAAAAACTATCTACTGAACGAATTTACATGCAGTTTTCACGTATAAACAATGTCATTCACGAGAATTGTTTAATTCATTAAACCCCAAGTGAACGCCGGCATCCGCTCTCTCGTTCTTTCTATTATGTCACTAATTAAGGTATTCGAAAAATTAAATGTATCTACAATATAGTACATGAATATTCTAGTAACAAAAAGCTGAGAATTTTAAAGATTTCTGAAAAAGAAGATTTGTAACACTCATAAGAAGCTTGGGCGCAAAAAAACGCACACTTGAAATGGAAAAGTAGTAAAAATTATCCTCTTAACTAATTTACCAATCTTTTTACAGACCAGCTTTCATCCCAGGAGATATTATAGTGCACAAGTGTGTACACAAACGCAGGTTCGTTTTTCTTTGTGCTAAGTATAGTGTCTACAAAGGTACCTGAGGATGGACGACGCCGCCGAGGCTGACTTAGGAGGAGGTGGCGAGATGACCTAGACGCCTACAACAAGAACTGCTTCAAGGTATCTCGAGAACCGGCCGTCCGGTAACTGTCCGGACCAAGCCCAAGTCGTCGACGGCGCGCACTGTTCCTGCGCGCCTCAAGGAGTTGTCAGCAACAGAAGGGACCCAGACGGGTCGAAGCCTACTGGGGCCAGGGTTAGTTTCGAAAGACAGCTCGAGCCCCAGTATGAAGGCTAGAAGGAACGGGGTGGGTCTTATAGTCAGTAAGAGTCTGACACTATTTCCCGCTCTGCTCAAGAGCGGGGGTTGTCATTGGATGATTTTTTCCCACCATAAAAAAAAAATAAAATAAAAAAAAGGTATCTCGAGAAAAGATTACTTGGAAGAAGTGGAAGTCATTTGCCCAACAGTGGGAAAGCATAAAAAAACTATAAAGTATAACATAGGTTATAACCACAGAGCTAAGTCACGCCTATATACCCGCCCATTATGACAATATTCCATTGTTCATTATAAAATGTGGTTTTCTTTATTTAATTTGAAATTATGTACTTATTACCTACTTTGTGTAGGTTAACCAGCCTTACATTATTAACGTCACTAAACCACACTTATTAGATCACTAGGTATTTCTAATTGAATTAATTTTCAATTGAACACTTTCGTAATTATTATTTAAGGAATTTAACTGAAGTAAGTACCTATTTAAAACCATTTTTACCTCTACGTTCCGGACTAAGCGTTTCGCCTCGTTTATACCACGTATCGACTGGAGACATATGAGCCTGCTGCGGTCTTCCCGTCCGATTACAATTTAGGTGTCTGCAAGACTAGAGTGAAGAGGCTCTTAATAACCTAATGCGCCTCATCATCAACGATTGCATCACTGCTTACCATCAGGTGGGTGGGATCACAGTTAAGCACTAGTTTACGAACATTGCTCTCAGAACAGATGGCCGTTGGGGCCGAAAGGTTCTGGAGTGGTGATCGCGTACCGGAAGACGCAGCATTGGAAGGCCTCCTACAAGGTGGACCGATGACCTGGTGAAGGTTGCGGGAAACCGATGGATGCGAGACGCACAGGAACGTTCGCTGTGGCGACGCTTGAGGGAGGCCTATGTCCAACAGTGGACGTATATCGGCTGAAATGATTATGATGATGATGACTAGTTTATATCAATCAAAGCACTAGTTTATGCAATATTGATGATATATACGCACTTAGAACTGCTTGGGAAAAAAAGTCAACCTCATCATACAAAATTAAAAACTTGATTGGACAGTTTGTATGGAGAGGCCGATTTTTATTTTCGTTTCCTGAAAAAAAAAATCTTGTGGAAGGTTGTTCAGTTTTGTCTACCTCAAACCCCAAGCGAACGCGTGATTTCGCGCCATTCGGTTGAATATTAAGATAATTAAATGTCCGCGTAGATTATTAAAATTTTGAGCGTTTTATTTATTAGTTATGTATCTAAGAATGTAAATAAGAAATTCTTCATAAAGTAGTCTGTAAATTTCGAAAATAAGCAACCTTTCTATTTTTCCGTATTTATACCTATTTAAATGCTCAAGATCGAAGGGATCGAAGGGGTGGAGCGCTGTCCCTTACAACCTGTATTTCGTTATTTTTACAAGCTTTTATTTAGTTTCACATGTCCTGATGTAATCAAATCTTGCAAATTAAATTTGACCCACTTTCCGGCTACCGATTGAGCTGAAATTTTGCATGCATGTGTAAATCAGATAACAATGCAAAATTATTATGACAAGGAGTTGATCTGATGATGGAACCGGAAGGTGGCTATATGAACTTCGTAGTTAAACGACACAACCCCATCGAGTTTTGGCTTGTATGATTCGTCTTGACGAATATTAATTATTATATATGTATACCGAGCTAAAAAAGCTATCTATGAAAAAAACATTTTCATTAAAAGCTTGTTAAAGATAGCTTACGCTCTACGACTACTATAGTTTGACTTACCTACTTGATTCTTTTCTAATACCCACACTATGGCACTACAGTAAAATTTTCTATGTTGCCTAGATCCTCTATGTATAGGGAGCTCGAGCCCCGGTATGAAGGCTAGAAGGAACTGGGTGGGTCTTTTAGTCATTAAGAGTCTGACACTATCTCCCGCTCCGCCCAAGAGCGGGGGTTGTCATTGGATGATTTTTTCCTACCATAAAAAAAAGGTCCTCTATGTATATTTTATGCAAGTGCCGATAAATAGGACATGATAATATGGGTTTCTGGCACGTAGCCCCGAGGCTGTGTACGCAGACGTGCCCTACACACGTAAAGACCAACATATATTATAGTATATTAACATAAATAATATAAGTGTAACACTTTTATGACCAATAAATTATTTTATTTTTTATGTATAGTGCTCCAATTACATAAGACCAGGACTGAGCAGTAGGTTATTTCGGTGTTTGTAGTTTTTAGTAATTTTGCCTTTTTTTAAGGTGAGAAATCATCCAATGAATTCTCTCGGTCTGGGTGGAACGGAAGGGCGTGTCAGACTTTTATTGACACCTGTGTCCTTCAGTTGCCCTTTGCGTTTTGAGACTATGGGTTTCCTTTTCAGAAAATCCCCGTGATCCTAGCAGGCATCGGCCCTTCTGGGCCCCTACGTTTTGCTGACATCTCTTTGAGGAGCGCGTGAGCGAATACACGCTCTCGACGACTGGGGTTTGGCCTTTTCTTAAATACTTAAATAGTACATATTTTCTTATGACCAAGTAAGATAAGGCACAGCATGTAGTCAATCTTGTATTGTTGTAACTGGAACGTTTGCGGGAATCTGTTCATCTTAGGTTGAGGAAGACTATCCGGTCGTAATAAATGGTCTACCTGGGCGCCAAACTTCATTTAAATCTGTTCATCCGTCCGAGCGTGAAGAAGTAACAAACACGTACACTCCATAATTTCTATTAATTCATTAAACCCCAAGCGAACGCCGCCGTTCGCGCTGTCAGTGTCTTTTTAATGTGTCTCTAATTGACACGATTGAAAGGATAAAATATAAGTGTGATATCTATTTTATTTTGTAGATGCAGTTGTTGGATCGGCCCCTAAAAATATAAAAAACTCCTTATGTCTATGGATCGGCCTGACGTATTAAAATGTCAAGCGTGCGAGTAAGAAAGAAGGATGGATCTATAAACCCTATACACTGTTATTTTTTGATCTCCTGACCTGATCATATTTTTTGTGTAGTCAAAAGTAAAAGAAAAACGAAATCCAAAAGTGTCCATGAAAATTTGTCATAATTGGTAAATTCATAATTGAGTCAGTCATTCATAACAATTACTACTAAAAAATACTACGTGCAGTGTTTTTCCATTTTGGTCGTTATTTATTCATTCATAATCAATTGCCTGTACAATATTCCCATAAATTGAGTGACATGTTGGGATTTAAATAAACGCTAATAACTTTGCTGTTTATGAATATTATTATTTTTGATAGGTTTGCGCTTGACCGCTATCTCACCTGATGGAAATCGACGATACGGTCGACGATAGAACGCGCTTACTTAGAAGAAACCTATTCACTCTTGAGTTAAAGATTCCCGGGTTGTAGCTATTAGGAAACACAGACTCCGGCAAGGAATTCCAGTCCTTAGCTTCTTAGCTGTATGCACAATGAATGTGTTCCTAAAACGTTTTGTGCGTGTGGGTGAGATGTCTATCATGTACCGGTGGCGCATAGCCGTAGGTACGTCTGGTGATCCGATGATGGAACGAGCTAGGCGAAGTTAGGACGCACACTCCCCGAAATGCAACCGGTAGAAACCCAACAGGCTAGCAACTCGGCGTCGCTGTTTAAGACTTTGAAGCCTCGACTCGACGAGTGCATCAATGCCAATTATCCTTCTGGCTCGCCTCTATTTATTGAGACTTTACTTAAATAATAACAAGACCTTTTCTAATTAGTCTTTAAGTAATTGTACTAATTCATAATTAATGATGTATAGTGTATATCTCTATGTCAAACAGTTTAGTACCTAAGGTCGTAAAACTGGAGAACTAACTTCCAGAAAGTTCTAGAACTGTAATAGGAAAGTTCCACTTCAGACTAATTTAGCAGCGTTACACATTCGTAAGAAAGAAATGATTAATGTCATCCGCACTAATTTAATTACCACTTTGACGTTGACTTTCTAATTATAATTGAATCAAACATGAATACACGTCGTATTAGAACTAAAGCAATAAAATCAGGCTGCAATTATCAAGACGAGAAAGTATTTATTTTATCTCAGGCATATCATATTAATACCTATTATTTATTTTGAAGAGTGATCCTGGGTTTCTAGAAATACATTTCCGACTGACAGTCATAAATAATAAGCAAGTCAATGAATGGATTTGGCTATTGAAAATTCATTCACCGATCACAATCGCTAATGTTATGGCCGTGTTGTTTTGCACATTTAGGCATATAATTATGTTAGGTATCGTAGGGGCCCTGCAGGGTCGAAGCCTATTGGGGCAATAAGTTGTCCTGTTTTACCTAAATATGCCTTTTTTAAAGTAGGAATTCATCTAATAACATCTCCCGCCATCGGGCGGGGCGTTCTTTGCCCTCGTTCCAGGTTCCAGGGCTCCGGGGTTCTCTTTCGCATCACCCATGGCCCCAGTAGGCTTTGACCTTGTTGGGCCCCTGCGTTACCTTATTATACCCAAATGTGCAAAACCGTAGGGCCCAGTAGGGCTGAAGTTTACTGGGGAAAGAGTAACCCGGGGTTTGTAATGTAATTTGATATACTTTTTTTATTAATGTAGTTTTAGATAATTGATAATTCTCTACACGTGTTCGTTTTGATTATTGGCATAGACCAAAACTGTAATTAAAAAGTAATTGGTGTAAATCGGTACCACATCCCATGAAAAGTGTTTAAGGTGCCCCTACGCGAGATGGCTGTGACCACTCGTACGCGACATGCTTTCCAAAGGTTCAGGACCTTTCCTGATGATTAAGATGAATAAATAAAAAAGGAAGGAAAAACTTAATTTAATTAAGGCAAAACTTTAGCCACATTGTTATCCTAAAATGCCTAATTTAATTAAACAACAAACTAACATGGTCACACCATAGTCTTTATAAGGCTATCATTACCTATGTGATTCATGGGTATTTTTACTCTCTAACAAACAAGTGTTATATAATACTTGTTGTAAATATAGTACAATAATATTTACACGCTTTTCGGGAATAACCCGAGTGTTATATTATAGTGGTGCTTATCATTAACCTCAACACTATGGATGGAGGTCATAATTGTGTAAACGAGGCAATATAGTGTTTTATTTTTCGTTGGTAAAATTATCTAATGACATCCCCCGCTCTTGGGTGAGTGGAAGATAGTGTCAGACTCTTACTGACTAAAAAACCACCCCGTTCCTTATTGCCTTCCTGGGGCTGAGCTACCTCTCGAAACTAATCCTGGCCCCTGTAGGCTTCAATCGATGTGGGCCTCTGCTATTGCTGACAACTCCTTGAGGCGCGCGAGAACAGTGCGCGCGGCTCGGTCCGGACAGTTACCAGATGGTCGGACAGCGAGCTACACATTGCTCGCCGTCCGCAAGCCCGCGCCTACGGTGGCCGGAAATCGGAATCGGAATCGGATCGGAATCCCGGTGGCGGCGAGAGCGCTGTTACCTGATGCGGTCGGCCTCCTCCTTTGCTAGCATTACTGCTTCGCAGAAGGAGGCGACCGCCTGCCACTCCTCCTCGCTCCGGACCATGGCCTGAACCAAGGCCCGACGCAAGAGGTCTCCGCCGCCGATGGATAGGGTTTTAAATCGACCTGTCACTTGTTGCAGTGTGTGACAGCTATTATTTTAAGGTAGTTGGATGTTTCTGCCGAGGTGGCGCTGTACCCGGTCCCCACCATATTGCAGGCTTGTACTGCGCACGCGGCTCAAGCGGGCAGTTGTCAGCGGTGTAGCGAGCAAGACGAGGAAGTCAGGCAGTTTGTGTGAACAGGGTCAGGAATGTTGAAGTAGCCTTCTAACATCAGTCTTAAGAACTTTGATACACAGTAAATAGCCGTTATGTTGACATCTTAGCATAAACACGTAGAGTTATACCCCCATCACCCGTGACTATTCTATCAATAGTAAAAAAAGACTGGCCTGTTAGCCTAGTCACAAAATATATAGGTGTAGAAGTCAATCTACATACAAAGCGCGCTCGAGCAACGCACACAAAGACACCGCTCACAGACACGATGTTTCGGTCGCGTCTCGAATCACTCGTCGAACAATTCCGGCTCGAACGCTCATTAGTGTGTGTCCACCGAACGTAGGTATAAAAAGTGAAGTAAATACATGAGATTGTCTTCTGTACCTATCTATTTTGTGGCCTAGTGGTCAGTGGCCCTGACTGCTATGCCGGAGGTCGTGGATTCGATTTTCACCAAATATAAATGTTTGTGTGATGAGCACGATAACTTTTCTGTTTAGGTGTAATTTATCTATCTATAGTATGTATGTATTTAGAAATATATAAGTTTAAGTTAACAGCTGCCTAGTAGTCATAGCACAAGCTCTGCTTAATTTGGAACTATGTAGATGGCGTTGTGTGAAAGTTGTGAATTGTAATATACACTCGAGAGCAAAAAAATCGCACATCATAACTCTTTTTGTTTAGGCAGTTTTTGTCATTAATGTGTATAGATATTGAAAACATGTCCTACACTAATTGAAAGCCTATTTAATTACCTTTCTAATGGTATGAAATACAGTGTAAAAAAATATCCTTGAAAGGGTTTAGAGCACAAAATCCAACATATGGCAAAAATGACCAAATTTCACTTAAGAAAGAATGAGAGTCAAACTTTACTTTGTATGCTTCAATTTTGCTTAACAATTTGTTTTCAATATCTTTAGATTTAAGAAAAAAACAGTATTAAACGAATTTACTAGCCATGTGCGATTTTTTTGCTCTCAAGTGTATTATTATCATTAGTGTGTTATACCTATAACCTAACACTAGTTGTAAATATTGTATAATAATGTTTACACACTTTTCTGGGATAACCCGAGTGTTATATGATGGTGGTTCTTATCAGTAACCTCATGAACACCATCACATTTAGGCATTTTGTTTTAAGATTAAAACAAAATGCCTATAGTCTGTCCAATAAGTCAACCGACTTGGGAATTTTATATAATATTTTAATCATTTAAAAAAATACTTATAATCGATACTTTTTGTAAGGTTCTTCTATCAGTAAAGAATGATCAAGATCTCTTAATCCACCTTAATTATTGGACCAGTGTTGACTACATTAGATTTCATTTTATCTGAATAATTACTCAAGTCGTTTGACTTTTTAGACAGACTCTAAATGTGATCATGGTGTCATCATATCTATGATCAAATGACTTTTTGCGCTCTAGAGCGGAACTGGGCGAAGCAGACTTTTACTGACTAAAACCCACAGCTTTGCTCCTTCTTTGCCCTATGCGTTCCAGGACCACGGATTTCCTGAAAAGCCCATGGCTCCCCAGTAGGCTACAACCTTGCTGGGCTCCTACGGTTTTGTACATTTAGGTATATTTAGGTAAAACAGGTACAATAAGTTATTTTTATGGTTTTGTCTGGCTTCTTTGTTTGGGAAACCATCAAAAAATTTCTGCCGCTCTGAGTGGAATGAGGGAGTTTCAGATAAAACCATTATGTTATATATTTATTACACCACCTGTGTTATATATTTGGTAGCGAAAGCCTTCTTAACAAGCTTCACTGTCCTAAGAAGTCACTAATGTGACTAATGACAGTGATGAAATTTCATGACATTATTATATATTATTATACATACATGATAAGTCGAATATAATATCTCTAAGTCTAAAAAAATATTTCAACATATTAATATGTGTGTATTCTAGCAAATAAATACATTTCATTTCAAATATATATACTATATAATTTATACTGCTTTAATTCATTAAACCCCAAGCGAACGCCCGGCGTTCGCGCACCTATTGTCTTTCTATTGTGTCTGTAATTTCCACGATTGAAAGGTAGTATTTATATCGAGCACCCGCCTGATTCAATGATTCCACATATTGTCCAGTTATGCAAACACTTGACATACAAAACTACATGAATTTTCACAATATACACTAAGAATCAATTTGCTAATAATAAAATTAAAACAGTCACTGAATTTCTCACGAAAAATCTCGCCTAAAACTCCCCATCAAATGACTTCTCCCACTCTAGACGGGCCAACTGAAAGACACAAGCGGGTCCTTCAGTTACCCTTTTTTATGGCGGGAAAATCATCAATGACAACCCTCGCTCTTGGGCGGAGCGGGAGATAGTGTCAGACTCTTACTGACTAAAAACCCACCCCGTTCCTTCTAGCCTTCATACCGGGGCTCGAGCTGTCTTTCGAAACTAACCCTGGCCCCGGTAGGCTTCAACCCAGCTGGGTCCCTACTAGTTACACTTAGCATTCCAGGTAACTACTTTAAAAATACCCGTAGGTATGTGTTGATTCACTATTGCAATGTATTTTACTGACGTAGGACGTGCGTGAAGGAAATTTGGATAGGAAAACCGTAAAAAACAATTACCGTTGCATTAACATCATAGTAATAAAGGTAAAATGTGACCACAGATTAAAAAAGTAGTTGTTTGACGTAAGTTTGACGTAAATAAAGTACTTTCGGGGAAGCACTAGCGAATAGTTCTAAGTAACTATTTCTACCACCAAACCGCGTCAATAATATTTACGTGAGTTATGAAGGCAGTGGCTTGGACGAATAAAACTTTTTGATAAATTTGGAGATTTGTCATTGCGACTGAAATGAAATTCGCCCAAACTATATAGGCCACTCAAAATCGACATGAAACATCGCAAACGCTCATGTATCTACGATTTCTTTATATTTTGTTAGATTCCTTGAGAGTAGTTAACACTCAAGTTTGCAACCCTGTAAACCCTGTACGTGCCTTCCCCATGGTGCTCGAAAAACAGCGAAATTTTGAAACTTGTTTCAGTTTTTTCGAATAACTACCCTAAGGAAGCGTTTTTCAAGTATTACCTCTGTTCAGAATCCAAATATCACAACTTCGCTTATCGCTGTGTAAACAGGATTTGCGGTTTTTCATGCTGAATTCACTGGTTTGTGTAATTTATTTCATCACCACGCTCTAAAAAAGTGAAAGAAAACATCAAAAGGAAAAGGACCTCCACTAATCCCCAATGGGCCTGCGGGGTCTATTACGGTCTATTCTAATTTATTTCATCACCACTGCTCTTGAAATATCGTGAGGACTTCACATATTCTAGGCCAAAATTCCGAAGACATGTGAAATCCGCCAATCCCTTCCCTAGAAAAGGAGGCTTGAGTCCCAGCAGTAGGAACATTAAAAGCTGATTATTCTTTTGTACTATGCTATGATGAATCGTAATGAGGACTCAATGGAACGTTTGGTGGTGCAAGGAAAAGTCGAAGGCAAAAGATCTCGTGGACGCTCTCTAACACTGTGGACAGACCTCATCAAAACCGTGACACACTGCAGCGTAAATGAAGGCTCTTTAGCCGCCAAACAGAGCTGCATGGTGTGGGATGTAGTATCGCGATAGAGGCGATGGTGCGGGACTCGACCTAGAATGACCACGACCACTCTGTCAAGAGTATACGACTAAGAAGAATGACGAATCCTAAATGGGGAAGAGTCTGACGACAATATGAAGAAGCTGTATTAATAACTAGAGCATTCTTCCTTCCTCATCATTACCTCTTAAATTGCAATAATGACGATGCCTTGTGTTTCCCTTTCAGACGACAAGTACTATTATACAACCATATTGCCATTGTTTTCCTGCACCGTTGTATCACAAAATAGATAGGTACAGAAGTCAATCTCATGTATGTATTCACTTTTTATGCCTACGGTAGGCGATCGCACACACGTCAGCGCATTACTCCGAACTGTATGAGCGCGACCGGGCGGTTGAGCCGAGTTGTCGTGTCTGTGTGCGGTGTCTATGTGTGCGTTGCTCGAGCACGCTTTGTATGTAGATTGTCTTCTGTACCTATCTATTTTGTGGTTGTATAGTATATTCATCTTTGTGACATTAAAACCTATTTTGATGGTGTTAATTTGTTTTATTGGTTTCATGTTGTTTACTTCCTTTAGAGACCCATTGAGGGTTTTATACACACCATGACGAGGTTGTTATTGTTATTATATTGGTCATTTATAAACAATAATGGAGGATAGGGGGGTATCCCATATTCTTTTGCGGATGACGAGCCGTCTAGCTGTCTTGTAAAGATCGAACTCCAGTTATCAAGGACCTCAAGGAGATGGCAGCAAACCGGAGGGGCCCAGCAGGGTCGAAGCTTACTGGGGCCATGGATTTGCTTCTGAAAGGAAAACCCGGCCCTGGTATGAAAGGCAAAGAAGGAACAGGAGTGGGTTTTTAGTCAGTAAAAGTCTGACACACCCTGACGCTCCGCCCAAAAGCGGGAGATGACACTGAATGATATTCCCACCTAAAACAAAAAGTTATCGAGGGCGCCAGCTCAGAGTTTGGTCCGATGGCTGATTGGTTCAATTGAGGCCTTTTTTAACCGACTTTTATTACTCTTGGGTCTTGCCGCTACGCAGAGTCGGTTTTCTTAAGAGCATCCTTTTCGAGGTACATTTTACATACAACCGCACTTTACGTGATTATGACGTTATTACACATCTTTCTCTAGCTATTTTGGATACATAGGTAGCTATCTTGTGGATTTTATCTAGGCTTCTATAGAAATCAAAACATTTGTGTAAAACTAGATCTAGATCTCTGAAAATCTGTTATTTTATGTGAACTTTGGCCCTCCATAATATACTCATATATTAAAAATATAAAAAAGTACATCAATGCCTTGCATATTTAATCGAGACTCTGAAAACTTTTGAAGATTAAAAAAACGTATTTCCTAGAACACGTTTTGTGAAATGTTCGAGTAAATAACGGAATAACTGAATGCTAACAGAGTTTTCAGGTGTTATCCTCTCTTAGTCAGGATCAGTTTGCGCATCGTACACATCGTCGAGCCAATCACTGTAACTACAAAGATGTACTCCCAGCTCCCGCGTCTCACTTCATACCACTAAAGAGACCCAATAGTTCACTTCTCATTCAAGTCTGCGCGATTTCAAGTTCAAGTCAGCGCTCAAGACCCGTGCCGGTATTTGTACAATTTGTTTTTCAGTACCGGATAATAAAGTAAAAACAAAATTCAGTTATGACATGCATTTATTTGGTTATTAGGGACATTGTTATTAGTTCCGTACTCCGAATAGTCCCAGTTTATTTTTAGGGTATTCCCCCTAAAATATAGTGTCAAATTAAATGAAAATTACGTTACTACAATTCCCTTTATTATACAATAGTACTTCCTTATCAATGTGCTAACAATTTTAAGGATACACTGGAATTTTGGCCTTTGACGTCATCAATAGGAAATAGATATTAATTTAACAGCGATTTGTATCCTTGCTCATTAGTTCAAGTTATACTCTACCTATAATTAATCAGGACAAGGAAAATAGACCAGACTATTGCTAAGGTAAATTGGGTATCAAATCTGTATTTCTAAAAAATAGGCCATATACTTAATGTAAAATAAGTATCAAAACCTGTATTTCTAAAAAATTGGCCATACTACCTAAGGTAAATATTAAAACCTGTATTTCTAAAAAATAGGTCAGAATACCTAAAGTAAATTAAGTATCAAAACCTGTATTTCTGAAAAATAGGCCAGACTATTGCTAAGGTAAATTAAGTATCAAAAATAGGTAAACCTGTATTTTGATAGCTACAATCTGGGAGCATTTAAGTCAAGGTTAATTCTGGGCATCCGATCGATGCGAGACGCACAGGACCGATCATCGTGGCGACACTTGGGGAAGGCCTATGTCAAACAGTGGACGTCTTTTGGCTGAAATGATGATGATGATGATTCTGTGCATGCGTGCTCCATCGTCGACCAAATCATCACTTATCATCAGATGAGATTGCAATACAGTTCGCAGAAATTATAAATCACACATATAAATATAACACTTGTATTCTCTGGAGCATAAGCGTAACAATTCATTTGTACTTTTTTAAGTTTATAATAATAATAATATAATATTCCACAACTATCACACAACGCCATCTAGTCTCAAGCTAAGCAGAGCTTGTGTTATGAGTATTAGACAACTGATAAACATATTTATATATTTCTAAATACATACATACATACTATAGATAAATTACACCCAGACACAGAACAAATGATCATGCTCATCACACAAAGATTTGTCCTGGGTGGGAATCGAAACCACGATCTCCGGCATAGCAGTCAGGGTCACTAACCACTAGACCAACAGGCCTGTCAAGTTCAAGTTCAAGTTTATCCAGAACATTACTGACACTCCATACCTCGGAATGCACGTCAAGCCGTTGGCCCCGGTTGTTATTCGTAGGTCTTTAATCATCATCATCATCAGCCTTTTTAATGTTCTAACTGCTGGGACTCAGGCCTCCTCTTTAGGAGAGGGAATCCACCACGCGGGCCCAGTGCGGGTTGGTGGATGTCACATGTCTTCGAATTTTTGGTTCTAGGACATGCCGGTTTCCTCACGATGTTTTCCTTCACCGTTTTGAGAGCAGTGGTAATGTAATAAATTACACAAAGTAATGCACCTAACAGGGTTTGAACCCACGACCTACAACTCGTAAGTCGGAGCCATTAATAATAATAATAATAAATAATTTATTATCAGGCATCTTGGCCCATAGATATATACCTTACAGACTAACATACATATAGAGTAAATATAACTTGTCGTTAGTAAATAAGACTTAAGACTATGTTAGTAACACTTCACATTGCACTAAGTTCACTTCGTGCTGTTCTGTGGCACCATTACCACTCGGCCACCACTGCTCTCTTGAGAGATCTTTAATAGTCGCTACATATAGTCAGACGCCAGAAAGTGGGGCCATCAGTCTATCCAAAGAGTATCGTGTTGCCCAGTAACTGGGTAATGGGGGTTTGACAGGCAATTGCTTTATGTGAGACAAGGGTATTCAGCCGCATCCCGTTAGACTAGAAGCCAACCCTAAACTATTAGACCTGAAGCCAACCCTAAACTAATTGAGAAAAGGCTAGGGATGATTCTAGTCGTTGAGAGGATCCAGCAGTTGGGACTCGAGGTGGCGCTGCACAAGTCTAAGGCCATGTGTTTTCACGGTCCTCGAAGCGCCACCTCGGCGTTATTTAGGACATCAGAACTGCGCCCACTACAGTTGCCATCACGGATCTTGAGTTGCGCAGAAGTCAAATATTCGGTCTCTTTAGTGGTGCGAAGTGAGAAGCGGGGGCGGGGAGTGTCAGTGATTGGCTCGCCGCGCCATCGCGTCATACACGTCACTAATAATTCGTTCCCTGCGTTGCTGCATGTATCTAACAATGAAGACGATTGGCTCGTCAATGTTTGGAATGCGCAAAGCGATCCCCACTCTGACGCCGAGCGCTCAAGATCCGTTTTGGCAACTGTACAATTGTAGTTTTGTAATTTTACCATGTAAAAAATTAATACCCATGTACTTCAATACTTGTAAACAATCAATAAAAAATATTATTATAATGTTTCGTTGTTGAAACCTCTACGGGCCGGACCAAGCATTTCATCTCGTCATTTATACCGCGTACATCAAAGGACTGGAACAATTTACCTGCTGCGGTCTCCCGTCCGATTATAATTTAGGTGTCTTCAAGGCTTACCGTCTGGTGGTATCGCTAGTTTAAATCAATAAAAATAAATAAATAAAAATAAACGGGGATTGACCGGCGACTCGTGGGGGACGACGCGCGCCCGGCCTGAAACGATAAATGTTATAAAATAATGGCGGGGAAGAGCGCACTTTTCTGCATTAGTGCGGAAAACCGACTATTGCGTGTTTAAAAACGGTACGATAAGAGTGGGTTTTCGAGTAAGTGTATTGAAAAAAGTTATTATTATTCTTATAATAACTTTCTCGAATAGATCAAGTAATTCTATCCATGTGTAGGAGGCTTTATTCTCAGAAGACACACCCACGTCTGAGAGCCGGTACTGGCTCGCGGATACACAACACAGTAACTGTGTCCATCAAGGCCCTTCGCATTAACTTGAGGTTATGCAATTAATGGATCTCAGTCTCCGGTTGGCGCCCTGCGGTCTGTTGATAACGATGTGTCTTCGTAAATTTCATTGAAGTGGTATGTGTACAAATTCTCATATATCGTAAAGAATGAAACTAGTGAATTATCTACACTTCTACACTAATATAATAAAGAGGTATGTAAAGTTTGTTTTTTGTTTGTAGGAGATTACTCTCTGAAAATATTGGTCCGATTACCAAAATATTTATTGGCATATGATAAATATAATGTTAGGATAATGATCTCAATATATACGATTTAATTTAGTAAGGGCTTGATAATATAAATAACTAGCTTTTGCCCGCGGCTTCGCTCCCGCTCTTCCCTACTTCAGCCTACTATACCCTACTCTACCCTACCCTACTCTACCCTACCCTACTCTACTCTACTCTACCCTACTCTATCCTACTCTACCCTACTCTACCCTACTCTACCCTACCCTACTCTACTCTACTCTACCCTACTCTACCCTACTCTACTCTACCCTACTCTACCCTACCCTACTCTACCCTACTCTACCCTACCCTACTCTACTCTACTCTACCCTACTATACCCTACTCTACTCTACCCTACTCTAACCTACTCTACCCTACCCTACTCTACCCTACCCTACTCTACTCTACTCTACCCTAAAAAAAAGAAAAAAAAAAAAAAAGTATCCTATGTCCTTCTCCTGGTTCTTAGCTACCTCCCCACCAATTTTCAGCCAAATCGGTTCAGCCGTTCTTAAGTTATAAAAAGTGTAACTAACTGACTTTCTTTTATATATATAGATTTAACAGTTTGGTTTCCAAAAAACTTTTTAATTATGAAAACTACAATAACATTGTTATATTATTGTTTACTTTTTTAAGTTAAGCTCGACATTGTTATAAATTAAATATTTTCTTTTATTTTTAATATTTGCCGTGCCCTTTAGGGTCCATAAGTCTTTCTTACAACTATTGAATAGGGTATGGTGAGCCCCATGGAACAGAGAAAACAGTAGAAGAAGTAAGTAGGCGTGGCACTTTGTAAGTATTGCATTACGCGCTTGCTGTTCAAGCGCTCTCATTCTCTAACTAGACTGCGTGTTCCTTTCTATTCCGTGGTGAGCACTCTGTTCCCCGCGCAAGGGGAACACTCACCCTCACCCTGTTCGGTCCAGTCCGGTACCGCCGCCAGCGGTGTAAGACGTGGACCACGACGGCCACGACGATGACAATGCTCCAGAGGTAATCGAGGTACGAGGTACGAAGGCTGAATGCCAAAAATACCTTCCCAGGACCGTCAGAAAACACGACTCACTGAATAAGCACCTCCACACAATAGGCATCACGGACAGTCCCCTGTGTAGAGGATGCTTGGTGGTGAAGACAACACGCACACGAACTTTAGGATCCTCAGGAAAGGGAGTGTCTGGGGATCCACAGACGCCTTGAAAAACCTGAAAGCCCTAATAACTTTAATAACACCACCAAAGATTTTAGCCGCTACGGCCCACATACAATAGTCCGCATAGGATTAAGTGTGGAAATCATACTAAAAACTGAATTATAATAATAATATTCCACAACTATCACACAGCGCCGTCTAGTCCCTAACTAAGCAGGGCCCCAAGTCTGCTATTTTTATAAATTCGTCATTCCAACACGATCCCATTGTCATTTTGCTAAAAGTTTGTAATCTGCTAATTCACAATGATCGATCATTGATCGGTCAATGGTCTTGTAATAGAATTGTGGTAGAATGGTAATTTCGAGCATGTTAAAACCAATAACTGCACAATAACGTTCTAATGGTAAAACACTGATCAAATAAACTGTCAAAGTTTTAGCAGATTACCGCAAACTTCAAATATTCATTTGTCAATATGTACGAGATTACCATTCTATGTCACTTTTTTCAATGGAGTGTCAGTGGTTGACCATTGGAAAGTCATAACGACGCCATTATATTTGTAGATTACCAAACTTGTCAAATTCGACAATTATGACATCAATGATAGACCATTGTGACACTATTGTAATAGCAGACTTGAGGTCCAGATCTTGTGTTATGGGTACTAGACAACTGATAAACATACTTATATATTTCTAAATACATACCTACATATTATAGATAAATTACACCCAGACATAGAACAAATGATCGTGCTCATCACACAAACATTTGTCCAATTAAACTGAAATATTTTAACAATGCAAAAATATTTACTATTGATGGATTATTTATAGATATCTACTTACTTATTGACACTCAATTTTATTACAAAGATAATATAATTAGAGCTGTGTCATAACTCCAGCATTCATAAATGATCACTTTCAAATAACAAAGAGAATGAGATCAGTGCTTTAAACGTTCACATATTCAATATATTGTGAATTTATTTTATTGTCAACATGTTTGTTGACTATTCTAGAATACTAGTGTTATTATGTATATGGAAATTTTCTGACGCAGTCTGTCTTAGATCATTATTCTTCTTCAGTGAAAATTACTCATGAAAATGTATGTAATATACACCGCTAAATTTTGATCGTTTTAATCCCGTGGAGGGTCGATCCGGTACATGAAACACTATCGATTTGTAAAGTTAAAATTAAAAAAACCGGCCAAGTGCGAGTCGGACTCGCCCATGGAGGGTTCCGTAGCAGCAAGTAACATAATATAAAAGTACTTGTAGTTCGTTGTAACTTTGATCGATGTTTTAATAATAGTGTATTTTTTTAGATTTATGACGTATTAAAAAAAAACTACTTACTAGATCTCGTTCAAACCAATTTTCGTTGGTAGTTTACATAGTAATGTACATCATATATTTTTTTTAGTTTTATCATTCTCTTATTTTAGAAGTTAGAGGGGGGGGGACACACATTTTACCACTTTGGAAGTGTCTCTCGCGTAAACTATTCAACTTAGAAAAAAATGATATTAGAAACCTCAATATCATTTTTGAAGACCTATCCATAGATACCACACGTATGGGTTTGATGAAAAAAAATTTTTTGGATTTCAGTTCTAAGTATGGGGACCCCCAAAATTTATTGCTCTTTTTCTATTTTTGTGTGAAAATCTTAAAGCGGTTCACAGAATACATCTACTTACTAAGTTTCAACAGTATAGCTCTTATAGTTTCGGAAAAAAGTGGCTGTGACATACGGACGGACAGACAGACAGACAGACAGACAGACAGACATGACGAATCTATAAGGGTTCCGTTTTTTGCCATTTGGCTACGGAACCCTAAAAATAAAGTACCTTTTTTTCAAAACTCGTATTAATTTACGCATGTACGAAATTAATTTCTTTAAGATAACGTCAGCTGAGCGAGTCCAATGACCTGTAGGTAATTTGTACGTAACGCCGACTACTAAAAAAAGGTAAATAAATATAGTTTGTTCAGAATCAGTAACTGAAAGGATTTCAATGGTTTTTACACCATGTTATATTTTTTTTCCCAAAAATATTTAAAAAGGTCACAAGTTGGACACCACCTACATTAAGCACAACACAGGTCACGGCAGGTCATAGCGGGTATTAAGTGCCAGCAAACAGCTGGGTGCAAGTGCAAAACAACCCCTCAGTCGCCTGGATGTCCCGGTGACTATTTATTTTTGCTGACATAACAAGCTTATAACTTTGTAATTTTTCATGATACAGCTATGAAATTTTGTACATAGATTTTTATATAAAAATACTAGACACGTGTTTCGGGTCTTGCATATACTAAAACTGGTGTTGTATAATATAAAATCTCTTGTCTCAGTGTTTGTTTTTTTTTCATGGATAGGCTCGCGTTTTACTATTATCTCACCAGCCCCCCTAGCCAAGTTACAACCAGTTTGTGTCGAATTCCGTTCTTTAATCGGTAACGCCTCGGTGACAGTAATTGTAGAAAACGATAAGATGGTAGCCATGTTGACGCGGCTGGGTCGGCCCCTCGTTCTACATGTAGTGTTTGTATAACAAAGGATGTAGCGTTAAACACTGTAGAAACGATTTTGAACGATGTGAACTTGGCTACGAATTGTCTATTCGTTTGTTCTGACTACGCGAGTTTACGTTGAGATGACGTCATTCCCATACGTTTCATCACTTTTCGACAGCGTTAACGATTGCAGAATAACAACTTGGCTAAGCGTGCTGATGGTAGGCGATGATGTGGCCGACGATAGAGCACGCTTGCCTAGAAGCAATCTATTCACTATTGACTTAAAGACCCCTTGGTTATAGCTATCAGAAAACATAGACTCCGGCAACGAATTCAACTCCTTAGCAATAAGCATAATGAATGTGTTCCCAAAACGTATGGGTGAGATGTCTACCATGTACCGGCAAATGTCTTGTTTGTTAAGAATTCTTCCGAAACGGCTTGACCGATGTTTATGAAATATTTTGTGTAGATATATTTAGTAGGTTAGAGTATGGTTTTAATCAGTAAAAGTCTGATACGGAAGAGCGGGAGAAGACATTAGATGATTTTTTTTCAAGACGGATAAAAAGTTACCTATATCCACCCTTGAAGTTCAAGCTTTCTTCATACCAAATTTCATCAAAATCGTTTCAGTAGTTTAACCGTGAAAGTGTAACAGACAGACAGACAGACAGAATTACTTTCAATTTTTACAGACAACCTTTTGATGAATTTGACAGAGAAGGAGAAAAAGATACGCATGTAGTTCGTGGTGTACTATTTACATAATATAGGTACAATACATGAACTAATAAATTATATATATTACAAACGATATATACTTACATATATATATATATATATTATATAAATATATATATAATATATTATATATATTTATAATTATAAAAGCAGAGAAATACTGTATTTAATGACAACGTTCAGGAGGAAAGGTAGTGATCCAAACCACATTTTTAGGGTTCCGTACCTCATAAGGATAAAACGGATCCCTTATAGGATCACTTTGTGGTCCGTCTGTCTGTCTGTCTGTCTGTCAAGACCCTTTATCTCAAGAACGCGTAGAGGTATCGAGTTCGAATTGAAACCATATACTCAGGTCTGCGGTCCCTTCAAGCTGTGAAAAAATCAAACTTCTGAGTTAACGAATAAAAAAGATACGGTCGTTTATGTCGCAAGAAAACGTATATTTTGATACTCTATAAGATCGAAATTCATAGGGTACTTCCCGTTGACCCAGAATCCTGAAATTTGGCACAAAGCAAAGTCTTATAGCACAGATATAGAGAAAAATCTGGAAACAGTAAATTTGTTGTTAACAACGACACAAAAAGAAAAAAATTGCAATTCGGAAAAATCTTTGAGACTCCATTTGGGAATTGTAGTTTGCACGGAACCCTCAGTGCGCGAGTCCGACTCGCACTTGCCCAGTTTTTAAAAGTTGCGAGTATATGAGCTTGCCTTACCGACACGGGCAAAGCATTTCACAGTCGCACTGCCTGAAATGCAAACGAATTATCATAAAATTTGGTGGAGTGACTTGGCAAAACAAATAAACAAACTTTACGTCTTTAATTAGTGTAGATAGTGTGCATTGAGACGCAATAGATACGACTATTGTATTATAAAATAGACCATTGAATTTCAAATCGAATTAAATCCTTATTTAAATAAAAAGACTGAAGTCTTTGACCGAAGTGACGAGTTCATGGTACGGGTCTCTTTCGGAATTTTTTTAAGAAATGGAAGTAAAAATAGTAGTAGTATTGTTAGATTCGTTTCTCATAATAACATTGTTAATTTGTATGTGTGTATCTAAGTATATATTTATTAAGCTATTGCATAGCTTCTATCGCGGGCCTTGAGCGTGGAGACCGAATCCAGAAATTCCGTAACGAAAATAACCTAACACCCCCCACTCATTTGTTTTTTGAGCGTGGTGACCGATAAGAAAACAAATGAGTGAACAATCAATCAAAATTCAATTCAATGTGTGAAAGTGTAACTCCAATTAATATCAAAGGAAAAAAAATACTGCATAAATAAAATATATAAATAATTATAATTGCATAAGTTGATAAAAATGCTATGCAATAGTTTTACCGCGGCAGTCCCCGAGTGCCACACGTCTTTTTTTTGTGTTTTTTTTCTCACTCTATTATTTTATCATTAAGTTGCACCTACCGTGTTAAGTTTCTGCACCACCCTAAAGCGGGTTGCAGACAGAGCTAAGCTAAGTCAGTTTAGCTTAGTTCGCATAGCTGATGCAGTTTTTCAAGCTACGCATCGGCATACACAACACAGTTAGCTCACATAACTTAGTTCGCATAGCTTGCGGTCTGCACACAAGTATGGAAAACTGCGTCGGCTATTCAAGCTAAGCTACAGTAACTTAGCTTGGTTTTTGGTCTGCGACCGGCATTAGCTTGACTGGCAGAAAATGCCTAAGGCATTAAGACCGCCTTTGTACAATGTTTATGTGCATAAATTTTAATAAATAAATAAATAAAAATATATTTCAGTAGTAGATTGCAATGTAAATGACTTATCACTGCAGAAAGCTCCTTACCCGCTGATGAGTTCATTCACCTTTCTGTGGCCATTTTCGTGCATCATCCTAGCTTCTACAGGTAAATGTACCTACGTCCAATGCACCCGAGACAATCACAACATGAGCTATTTTTATATACTTAACATATATAATCAGTCTTGTAAAGTTCAAACCGAATGGAAATAGCTATGCTCGGAGTTTTCTTCATGATCGCATCAGGAATGAAAATTAGCAGGAAAACCAAGGTTACCGAAATACTCCGAAGACTCGCCGAGTTGCAGGGCACATTGGTCGCAGAACAGATGGTCGATGGAGCCCAAAAGGTACTTTTTATTTGGTGATAAATCAATGACATCTCCCGCTCTAGGGCGGAACGAGAGGGTGTGTCAGACTTTTACTGACTAAAAACCCACTCCTGTTTCTTTGTTGCCTCTTGGTCCCAGTAGGCTTCGACTCTTCAGGGCCCCTACGGTTTGCTGACAGCTCCTTAAGGCGCACGCGGAACAGTACGCGCCGTCGACGACTTGGACTCGGTCTACATGGTTACCGAACGGTCGGACTGCGAGCTACCCATTGCTCACCGTCCGCAAGCCCGCGACTACGACAGGAGTAGCGATCACGTATCAGAAGACGCAGCGTTGGAGCAGCCTCTCACAAGGTGGACCTGGTGAGGTGATGTTGCGATTTTTATTTTTTTATTTTTTGCTCGGCTAGTACTATTGTATAATATAAATTAGCTCCACGTTGTTATAAGCATTTTTTTTTTGTTTCAAGCCGTGCAATGTGGAGAATTAAAAAGAAAAATGAAGTTCAGTATTCGTTCAATAATTTGCAAATTGATTCCTAATACATAGTGATGTAAAATTGATGTAGTTCTGGATCTCAACTGTCCGCGCAACTGGACGATATGTGGAATCATTGAAACAGGCGCGATCTCGGGAAATGGAACTGGACAGGAACAGGATTTTATTGTAGTGTTTACAACCTTAACGAAGTTTGCTGAGAAGGCTGATTTGATACATTTACTGCCAAATACTACAAAAACATTATCTTAGTATGTGTACATCCGGTCAGGTCCCCAAGAGACATAATATGTATCCTATTTCCTAATTAGTTATAGAAAATATGATTGATTATTTATTTATTTAAGGATCACCAACGAGTGTTACAAAATAAAAACTTAGAAATAGAAATTGGTACATGTAACCTGGTCATATAATGAACACTGAGTCATAGGCAACCACCACAACACAATGAGTGAACATGGCTTTTAATACCTAATTATAAAAAAATAGTAACAAAAGTAATTGACATGATGTGACATAGAAAATAATTAATTAATATTAAAGGTTAAATAATAAAATAAAAATTTATTGAGATCAAAATTATGTACCTAATAGCCTTAAGGAATTCTTTATTTATTGTAACAATGAACAATAAACATTATTCTTATTCTTATCCATATTCTAATGCTGAAGACATGAACTGTTAATATGAATACATGGCATAAAGAACTTATCTAAGCCAAACCCAACCCAGTTTTTGAACTTTCAAAATTCGAACATCATGAGGAATGATGACACAAAAAAAAGAGAACCAACCCAGTTTTTGAACTTTCAAGATTCGAACATCATGAGGAATGATGACACAAAAACGCCATCGACACAAAACATAATCTCATCAGAAATAGCTATGGTTTTTTACACATGGCGTAATTAAATCGTTGCCAAGGCCACCGACTGGTTTTAGATAATTAAATATAAATGATGACATTGTGCGAGGTCAAATATATGGTGGCCCTTTGCGGACTTAACGTGAATATTGCTAATAATATATATGTCGTAGTATTGTAATTTAGTTATTATCTTAATTTTGGCCTCCTCCAATTATCGCCATAACGACCAGCAGGCTTACTCTTCAAATTAATTACAATTTCAATCTAAAGTCAATCCGATTGCAATGTCAATTTTGACGTTACGTGACTCTTGAAAACAATATTGTCAACATATACGATTTCACATATTAGTTCTCAAAATGGTCACGCAATTTTGAACCAATTTGGCGCTAGCATTGAATTCAAGGGTACGAAACGTCACAATCTCAATGTCGACCGATCGGAATTGAACTCAAGAGTAAGCCTGCTGTTCTATGTGTTGCATCCATCGAATTCCCGCGACGCTCACTGTGTCATCAGTCTACCTTGTGGGAGGCCTTCAAACGGTGCATCTTCAGGTAAGTGGGTACGTGGTCCCCACTCCAGAACCTTTCGGCCTCGTGGACCATCAGTTTCGCAGGCAGTGTACCCTGCCTACTGCCACTTATGTTTAGTGATATTTGTGTAGAAGCTTTGACAACATAGGTGCAATAAAACCGCATGAGTTGCCTCAGCAGAGGAGCTTTCGGGTCTTCAGTAATGCTCTTTCAGGATGCTATTGTCCCTCCCCCTATTCCTCACAAGTGACGCCATATTTTCCTAAAGGAAGTCATCTGTACACCATTGGGAAAACATCTCCGAGGCAATACAGAAACGAGGAAGTTTCAATATCAACTTGTAAACATTAAAAGTAAAAAGAAACAAAGAAAACCAGTTTATTTACGCGAAATGATGCAATCTTAAAACAAGCTAACAAACATAATCATTATATAGGACACGCTACATAATGTACACTATAATAAAGAGGTAATGTTTGTTTTTTTGTTTGTAGGAGGTAATCTCTGAAAGTACTGATCCGATTGCGAAATTTTTTTCACCGATAGAAAGTTGCTTTATTCCTGAGTGTTGAGTTACTGTGGGCAAAATCTAGTATAGACATAAATTTTATTCAACGTTAATTCTCTTAAAGAAACTTAATTGCAGACTAGCAACATCTATCATCATCCATGTCTATCACCCTTTTCCCAATTATGTAATAGTTGGCTTCCAGTCTGACTAGATGCAAAAAGGTAGAAAACTAGTAAGTATTTTGCAAGGAGCGACTACCTAGCTGACCTCCACAGCACAGTAACTGGGTAACTCGATATCCTTTGGCAAGACTGCTGGTCAGATTTCCTTCTGGTGACAGAAGCAAGCTCAAAGTTTTTTTATTTTATTTTATTTTTTAGGGACAAAAAACAGTTACATGTTAAGGCGATACAATAGTACATTTTGATACAAGTACAGAAATTTTGTCATCGCGACCGAGGCCGAATTCTGTGTTATGGAGCCGAGGGCTTTTTTTTTCGGTGGGGAAATCATCCAATGACAACCCCCGCTCTTGGGCGGAGTGGGAGATAGTGTCAGACTCTTACTGACTAAAAAAACCACCCCGTTCCTTCAAGCCTTCATACCGGGGCTCGAGCGCCCTTTCGGATAACCCTGGCCCCAGTAGGCTTCGACCCGGTTGGGCCCCTGCTGTTGCTGACAACTCCTTGAGGCGCGCGGGAACAGTGCGCGCCGTCGACGACTTGGGCTTGGTCCGGACAGTTACCGGACGGCCGTACAGCGAGCTACCCATTGCTCACTGTCCGCAAGCCCGCGCCTACGGTGGCCGGAAATCGGGATGGAGCCGAGGGCTGACAACTTACGACGGCATTTTGTTTTCTTGTAAGTGTATTGAACAATTACGAAGAAATAAATATACAGGGGTTAACCAGCGACTCGTGGGGATCGACGCGCGCCCAGCCTGATAAGATAAATGTAATAACATTGTGTCGGGAACAACTCGCTCATTTTCCTGCACTAGTGCGGAAAACACTCTATTGCGTGCCTAAAAGCGATGGGATAAGAGCGGGTTTTCGAGTAAGTGTATTAAAAAAGATTTCTTAGATAAATAGGTAAACATATAATCCGCACTATTGTCCATGGATTAATCATATACATAGATGAAAAACGGAAACTGTTTTGTTGAAGTGAGATCAGAATTGACAAGAATCGAAGTAAATTCTATGGCATTGGAGACGCCTATCACTACTAGAGTTCTGGGAGGCTGATGCCATCGGTACCCTGCAGTCTCAAATAGTTGGAGTGAAAGAGGTCTTACTTGGAATCGTGTAGCCTCGCCCTCGTGATATAATTATCCATATTTAGTAAGCTAGACCCTCCCACAATATTGTTAACTAAATTCTATACTTTATGCACATTGTCCAGTTAAATAGTTTCAATATGAAATAAAGATAAGCCTCCAGTGTATTTAAGTTTATTAAATATTCAAGATAACACGGTATCTTTATATTTTAAGTTTAAAGTTGCCACCGTAAGTTGGTCGAATGATTTGGGAATGCAATATTTGTAAAATATTTAAATGTTTCTACAACATAGTTTCTTTATTAGCGTAGGTACTCATTAAAATAATTTCTGTGGCTAGAAATACTTTGACAGCTAAAATTTGTATCATTTTTGACACACCCTTTTTTTCTCCTCTGTGGGTGAAGTGAGAGGGAGTCTTAGACTTTTACGGACTAAAATCTACCCGTATTTCTTCATGCAGATGGCGAGTAATGTGTAGCTCACCGTTCGAACGTCAGGTAACCGTCCGGACCGAGCTCAAGTCGTCGACGGCGAGTGTTAAACGCGCGCCTCAAGGACATGTCAGCAAACCGTAGGGCCCCAGCATAGTCGAAACTTGCTGGGGCCATGGGTTGTGTGAAAGTGAACCCCGAGGCCCTGGAACGAAGGTAAAGAAGGAACAGGAGTGGGTTTTAGTCAGTAAAAGTCTGACATGCCCTCTTGCTCTGCCCAAGGGCGGGAGATGTCATTAGAAGATTTCCCACCTAAAAAAAATACCGTATTTCTTCAGCTACTTTTTGTGTTCCACGATGACTCTTTCGAACACTCCCGCAGAACATCATCATATCAGCCGAAAGACGTCCACTGTTGTATTTAGGCCTTCCCCAAGCGTCGCCACAACGACCGGTCTTGAGCGTCCTTGAAAAATCAATTCTGCAATGTTTTAATCATGAAGACAAAACCGATTGAAAACGATAAGAAAGACTGACAAGATGCTACGTAGATAGCAAGAGGTGGTATAACTAAAAAGGAGGTTAATAAAGAGATGGCCCCTGAATAAGATGTAGAGAAGATAACGAAAACCAATAAAAAAACCAGGCAAGTGCAAGTCGGACTCGTGCAGTGAGGGTTCCATACATTATTGCTGAACTGGACCTATTTGGCGCCGCCGTGAGACACACATTGTTAGTTGTCTCTTTTTTTTATATATATAATAATTATAATAATAATTTATTTCAGATTTCTCCATATTAATTGTTAGTAACACGAAAATACTTAAAAGAAAAAACAGAAAGAAATAACAAACAAAAAATACTTTTAAAAAACAACAAACTACTACAACAAAATACTAAATACTGAAAACCGAAACACACAAAAACTGAAAACAAAAACACTAAAAATACTGAAATACTTTTATATATATATAATAATTTATTAGTTTCTACATGTTGTTACTACATTGTATGTATCTACGAGTGTGTATGCCAAATAAAATAGTTTTCTTTCTTTCTTCTTTCATACAAACTTACCTATGAAAACAGTTCAATTCCCGAATTGAGTTACGAAGATTTTTCCGAATCACATTTTTTTTGTGACGTAACTAACAGTTATCAGATTTTATTCTATACTTGTGCTATGAGACCTTGCTTGATGCTAAATTTCAGTATTCTAGGTCAACGGCAAGTACCCTATGAATTTTGATTCCCTTGACAGTGTCGTATTTGCATAGTTTTTTGCGAAAACGGCCGTATATTTTATTCTTTGTTAATTCAAAGGTTTGATGTTTTTACAACTTTAAGAGGCTGCAGACTTGAGTATATGTTTTAAATTTCAACTAGATACCTCCACACGTTCTCGAAATAAAGGGTTACACAGACAGAAACACAGACGTATTATAAAGTGATGCTTTAAGGGTTCCGTTTTTTCCTTTGAGGTACGGAACCCTAAAACCATACTATATTTCTAACTAGTGACCAGCCTTAGCTTCGCAGGGGTGTTATAAATCTTGGTAACTCTCGTCTTTTCTCTACTATATTATGCATGTATTTATACACCTAAATGTTCCTCATGAATCAATCTGTTTATTAGTGAAAACTGCATGGAAATCCGTTTAGGAGTTTATGAGTTCATCGCGAACAGACAGACAGACGCGGTCTCGACATTGATTTATATTTAAGGATATTGGAAACGATATTCATGAACGCATGTTGGATACTCGTGGTGTCAGACTTTTACTGACTAAAAACCCACTTCTGTCCCTTCGTTGACTTTCGTACCGGAGCCGAATCTTCCTTTCATAAGCAGTTCCCTGGCTAGGTACGTAGGCTTCGACCCTGCTGGTCCCCTACGGTTTGCTGACAACTCCTTGAGGCTCGTGGAACAATTGCAGGTGCTACATAATTATATTCTGAAAATAACATGTTAAGCTCTACAAAACTACATTATCTCTTATACCTGAGCACCAAATCGCTTTCATTACAATGTTTTTCTGTCCATATGTCCTCGCGTATCATTTTGTTATCAAACCGTGCTGCCCCCGTTAGTTAAAAAGACGCATCTAACATTTTTCCAGATTTGATTTGAGTTTCATATTATTATTAAACCAAGTTAAAGGTCATTATATTCGGCTTTATTTTCAAGTTTTAATATGTAAATATTAAAATTTACTCAAAGACAGCAAACGATTTCCCGTTTCATTCATTAAAACATTTTTTCTCCGTTTTTACTTTTTATTAGATACGTCTTTTTAACTATCAGGGGCAGCGTAGGTAGCGCATGCAAATGTTCTGGACTAGGGTGACCTAGGAATTAATACGGCAATGTAAGTATATTGATATTATTTTGATGTTACATTATTCAGGGCACGTTGAAGCTAATGCGGGATTTTGAACGTGGTAAGCGCACGTCAATTTGTTATTAGATCATTGATATAAGATACGTTAGGCGCTAAAATTGCAATCAAAAAACCTGGACTCTGTGCACAACTAAATGCACGAGTGAAATGTGATTTGTTTTTTTGTTTTTGTATGATTTGTACAACGCCTATAAGCACACGAAGGCATTTTGATAACTTTTATCGCATTTAAAACAAAAAAATTGAGCCACGGGGGCTTGATTTCAGCGGTCCACGCGCTAGAGACGAATCACCTATCTTCCACTGTTTTGATTTAATCTTTCGAAAACTGTAATTAGAGACACAGTCAATATAAAGACAATGAGAGAGCGAACACCGACGTTCGCTTGGGGTTTAATGAATGAATGAATGAATCTAAGTATTAGATAGTTCGTTCTTGACGTTTGGAGACTATGACAGCAGCTGTCAAGTCTGCCAAAGCTGTCAAATGAAGAAATGATGAAATGAAGTAGACAGAAGTCGACCATCTTCTCGAACGTTATAGAATCCTGCTACTTGCAATCATCATCAGAATGCGTAACTCCAGAATTCTATAATGCCATCTAATGGAGAATTTTGAAATGCATTTAATAGAATCGTTCGTATAAAAAAGATCATTTTTTTTAGTATAAATTCTGAAAATATGGACAACGATATATAAAAAAAATAGTAAACATTGACAAATAGGCATTTTTTAGATATACATGACTTTTAAGGCGCTTGTCCCGCATTTTTTTCCCGTATTTCACGATAGAAAAGACTTGAAATATAAACATAAACATTATAATCCCGCTCAACAATTTATACGAGCATTACTGACAAATATATTCGTAGCATGTGTACAGCATATGTCAGTAGTGTCGCTAGTGCATTCTGCACACCTGTTGATCCGTTCATTGTTTCAATAATTGCTTCATATTGTTTAGACTAATCAGTATTTATGAGCGGGCAGAAATTCGAGGAAGTTTAGAGACTGGAAGCGCTATCCAGCCCTAGAACATACTGTAGGGGCCGATGCTTGCTAGGCATATAGCAAATTCAGTCTTTTAATGTTCCCGCTGCTGGGACTCAGGCTTCTTCTTCTTCTTCTCTAGGCGCTCCACCCTAGAGTGGGACAAGTCATTAGCTGATGATTTAACAACTTACAAACATCGTTATTGGGTTTTTGGGCGTAAAGCGACATCTATATGAGGCGTGCGGGAACACTACGCGCCGTCCACGAATCGGACGGCCGTTTATCATTTACCATATCATCTTTTTAAATTCTAATAAAACATCATTAAAATTTATATTTATAATTTTTTATTTGATTGTTATTATAGTTGGTTAAATATTTTTTATATGTAAATTGATCGTGTAAATCTAGACTAATATTATAAAGAAGTACTTTTTTTTGGTTGTTTTGTTTGTCGGAGGTAATCTCTGAAAGTACTGGTCCGACTGCGTTAATTTTTTCACTGTTAGAAAGCTGTTTTATTCCTGAGTGACATAAGCATATATTGTATGTACATACAATAAGTACCTACGCAGGCGAAGCTGCGGGCAAAAACTAGTAAATTATACTAATACAATAAAATTGTATGAATCAATGTTCTTTAATATTGATCATTTAATATTAATTTCACGGGGCCTCTACGATTTCTAAATGAAGTTGTCTTAGTGACCCAGATTTCTTCAAGTCGGAAGGTTCCTGGTACAAGCACTATCAAGCCATGAACCTCCCCTCTGCCTACATCTTTAGTAAATGATGTAATGTTATTATTTTGTTGCACGATAATGTTTCTTACGCTTTCATTAACAAGGTTGAATTTCGACACTTTCAAAACTCTTGGCACATTTGAGTGTAATCAAATGTTTTTAGATTTATTTATTGAAACTTTATGCACTAGAAAAACATTGTACAGAGACGGATTTAATGCTTTAAGCATTTTATAGTATAGGTGCAACTTAATGGTCTATGTATCTGTATTTTTTTTTCTTTTATATAAATATTTTTTTTAAATGGTTTTATTTTTAAAATATCTGTATTTGATATATTCAGAGTACATTATGTCATTTCAGCAAAAAAAAAAAATGGATATGTCCAAGTCATACTTTAATTACGATATTTTAATCTTTTTTAGAAATCGCTAGACAGGGTTACGGCTGCTTACAAAGGAGATGGCGGGACCACTTAGATATTTCTTCTTTAAGATTTTTTTTTTAATTGAGTTGGCAAAAAGTGCCAAAGGGAGGAAGCCCTTTATCTAGCAGAGGGACTCTACCAGCTAGATATAGGTAATAGTATTTTCCAAAAAAACATAGAAAAATAAATCCTTAAACGTCATCGACATAGTGTTTTGACTTTTTAGATTCTCTGTCAGTCTCAATGACGATCACTTATGGAGGACTAACATTCTCTGAGTCTGGTATTGCTTGCAATCTCTTGGCTGATGCAACTTATCCAACTTCTTGTAATATATTACATAAATGTTAATATTTAACATTTAGTATTATTATAAAATAATATCCTATATTATATTTGATGATATCTGTTATGTAAAAAATTGAAATGATTAATTTTTGTATATTGAAAAATTTTAATTCTAAAAGTGTTGTATTTAAAAAGAATCAATATTGATGACTTTAAAAAATCATGAGAAAATTATTAATGCAAAATTAATGTGATTTATTGATAAAATATTTGTGTATTTTGTGTTGTGTATTTTGTGTTGTGTATTTGTGTAAGTCACTTTGTGTATAGGGAAGGGATTTCTAATAAATAATAAAATGTAAACAACAGTTTTTACAAAAATTAAATGTATATTCGCTACATTTTATCAAAGCTTATTCAGCCACATTTAGCTAGAGTATTCACTAACAGTCTTATTATTTTACAAGAGTATAAAATCACTGCCATAGACGAAAAGAAATGCAATGGGTACATAGAAATGCAAGAAATATCTAACAGTTTGGTTGACAACGAAAAATGTTACAAACATAACATAAATGACAACACAGAGTTGCCACACCAACTCAGAATATTTCTACCAAGTTATTCTACTTACCTACTGTTAGTCAATAAATAATCACTTACACTATGGTAACTTTAATAAATTAAAGAACGTACGTTCCTTAGTCTTCGACATTACTTATAAACAAACAGTTTATCAGCGGGTAGTCAGTAGCAGTCTTTGGTTCCCTATATACATAATTACAAAGTTTTATTAACTTTAAAAATGAATGAATTTCCTCTTCTTCCTATTCGATGAAAATGCAGTTCTGCTGAATGATATTAATTTGTGGCGAATTGATGAACATATTACTGACATTGTATTCAAATGAAATGAATTAAATTATTTTGCATGAAATGGGATGCAACATTACACTAACCTAACTAATACACTCCCGTAGGATCTAGAACCAAAGCCATTTTGAAGGAGTAACAATAAGACGAAATATAGAAATTAAACTTAAAACCTAGTACACATTAGTGGGGTCAAGCGCGACCATTTTGATTTTTAACTAAGAACACTTAACACTAACACAGTTTTTGTTCAGTACACTCCGGTGGGATCTAAGCCCAACATTTTGAAGCACTAACGATGAATTCTTCACACGAAACAGGAAGTTTTTCAATACACTCCCGTGGGATCGAGCACGAACATTTTGACGAACAGGATGTAGAAACTCCAAAAAAGTAGATCAGGATATTTGAGAAGATTATCTCAAATCAGTAGACACCGGTGGGATCCAGGATAAACATCTTGATCACTTGAATAATAATTTTCTTCAAAAAAATTAAAAATCTTCCGAAATTCAGTAAACTCCAGTAGGGTCCAAGCCGAACATTTTCGTTGATTTTCTTGAAATATCAGATATTCTGAACTTGATTGATGATTTTTGGGATCTTCAATAGATGCCAGTGGGATCTAAAACTTTGATATCCATGGTAAATTATTCTTGAACTTGAAAATATCGATCTTATTTACGATGCAAGAGCGCGCGCGGAATAGAGTGACGTGCGTTCGCTTCCGTGGATGTCTCACGACTGTGGTAACGAGACCACGTGCCTTCCTTTTATAACGCGCTGCACACTCGCGCATATTTTTTGCGATTCGAATTTGGAAGCTTTCAGCCGGGTGGGCGTCTATGCGCCCCCGCCCTTATGTTTTTTTTTTTGCAAGGTTTTTTTAATGCCACGTTGCTAGTTAGCACATGCCGTAACAGATAATAGACAATTTAAATATTCATTGATTTAAAAAAACATCAGATGGATGTTTGATTTTAGAAATAGGTTTTTATTTAATTTCAATTTTTTTAACTTAATATAATTTCAAATGCTTTGCTAAATTTATGTAACTGTTATGTAGTTTTGGTTTCAATAATTAGAATTATTTATCCTGTTGCAACTTGTTGTCAATCAATATTCGCGCTATTGCTGATAAGTGATTATTAATATACTTAAATTTCAAATATAATGCATTTTTTTTTCAATTTAATTTTACTTTTGAAATAGGAATGCAAATAAAATAAAAAAGAATAGGCCAATTTCAATATTGTCACGGCTTGCATAAAAATAATTAAAATAAATTGAAAAGAATTTGCTTTGTAGAATGTTTAATAATGCTGTTATTAAAATACGTGATGATTGAGATCCATTAAAATATAAACAGTGATTGTTTTGATTAATCGACATTAAGATTAAATTCTAACATAGACTGCAGACATGACTGAGTGGAATAACTTCAGTTTTAATTACTACCAAATTAGTAGTTTATTTTGATGATGTAAATAATTAGATATTTTACATTTTTTAATTTGACAAAAAAATATTTACCTATAACGGCACGATATCGGAAAACAAAATTATAAAAAATACACTAAAAATAAGTTTCCGCAAGGAAAACATATTTTTCTTAGTTATTTTTTTAAGTTAGGTATTTTTATTCAAGTAGTACTGTATATGTAATTGAAGTCATTTTCATGTATTGTAATATTTTTATAATTATTGTAATAAAATATATTGTAATAAAAAAAGAAAACAGTCAAAATTTAAAATTATTCAGCAAATAAAATTTATTTCATTTATATGTTAATATGACTAACAAATTTTTACAGTACGTAATTACAAAATGTAGTTCATTAATATGCGGTCATATTAAGAATTGATAATGGTTTTTCCAAACGATACCATATTACGTTCATGTCATACAAAACAATGAACACAGTATGTATCATACATGAATTATTTGTTTTACATACGAGTATTTTGATAGCCTTTAAAAGCATTGTATGAGAGATTCATTGAGGAAATTTATGAATGAAACTTGTTTACTACTTCGATTTAAATAAATCATTACACCAATAACGTACGCAATCGACATATGGGTAGGTATGAGTAATAAATTATATACAACATTATATTATTTTTAGTACTTACATGCGTAAATCTGAATATAATTTGTTCAGAATCAGTAACTATATTGATTCCAATAATTTTTACGCTATGCTGTAGTTTTTCTCAAAAATATTTAAGAAGGGTCACAAGCTGGACACCACCGACATGTACAAGACAGGTCACGGCAGGTCATGGCGGACATTAAGCTTCAGCGCACAGCTCGGTGCGGAAGCAAAACAACCCCTCAATCGTCCGGGTGGCCCGGTGACCATTTATTTATGTCGCCAACCAAGTATCATAACTGGCTTATAACTTTGTGATTTTTCATGACACAGTTTTGAAATTATGTACATTGATTCTTTACATAAAAATACACACGTATAGTCTGTCTAAAAAGTCAAACGACTTAGGTAATTAATTGGGTACAATGAGGCCTGATGTAGTCAACACTGCTTTAACAATCAAGGTTGATTAAAAGGTCTTGATCATTGTTTACTAATAGAACCTTACAGTAGGCACAACGGATCTTGAGCGCTCGGCGTCAGAGTGGGGATCGCTTTGGGCATTCCATACATTGGCGAGTCAATTTCCTTCGTTATTAAATACATGCAGCAACGCAGGGAACGAATGAGGAGTGACGTCTATGACGCAATGGCGCGGCGAGCCAATCACCGACACTCCCCGCCTCCGCGTCTCACTTCGCACCACCAAAGAGACCGAATATTTAACTTCTGCGCAACCGCTCAAGATCCGTTGTGCCTACTGTATAAAACATATTGAATATAAGTATTTTTTTTAGACAGACTCTAATACAGGTGTTTCAGGTTCCTCATATACTAAAAATAGGGTTGTATAAATATAAAAAAAAACTGAAATTCAATATCAAAATACAAATAGCTTGTTTTGTTCAATGTGAAATGGGCTTTATATTTTTAACACTTAAAAAAAGTGATGAGAATAAATTTTGTAAATAAAAAAAAAAAAAATAATAATTTCAATATTCTTTTTTCAATTCTATTCTAATTTAAATTTTAGTCGGTTATGACTTGTACGATTTTTCACACTTGTCGCATCTAGATGCTCGTTCAATGGGACTTTGAACTTGTCTCGAGAGAAATCGTTACGTATAAACTTACATACATGATAATTGACCATTGCCGATAATTCAATTAAACCTTTTTAGATCGTAGGGACATACTTTTGATGTATTAGTAAGTCTAACTCAGAGCCTTTTTTTGGGAAAATGGTAAAGCATCCAATGACATCTCCTGCTCTTGGGCGGAGCGGAAGATAGTGTCAGATTTTTACTGACTAAAAACTCAGAGACCCTACCACTAGTCCAGTCAAATTAGGCTAAAAAATAGGGGTAAGGTTACAATTATCTAGACTACACAATCTCTTAAGGCCCGGTTCTACTCATTTTGAAAATTTTTTAAACCCCTGGAAATCCACAAATATAAAAGAGAAAACTGTAACATTTGTTTAACTGTATTAGGCAAATAAATGATTTGATTTGATTTAAAAACCATAAAAAAATATTTTATTAAAATTGACTATACATATGACCAACCGCCTGGAGAAAATCCAATCATGATATAAATTAGTTGGCTCGATAAAACAAAAAAAAAAACACCAATCTGACCTTAAATTACGATTTCAAACGTGTATATCTACGAGATGACGTTACAGAAATATTTGTAAGTTACAAAGAATAATAAAGCTTGTTTTTTAAAAGGGCCTCACAAAAACAAAAATCTTGAGAAGTTAATATGGTAATCAAAATTAAACCGCTGTTACAGGGACGCGAATTCGACATAGTTCCGAGCGGAGTTCATACAAAACACGCAGTGAGTACAACCGGCTCTTAAGCGATCCATTTGTCGACCTATACTGAATTGTAAAAGATATAGAGCTACATAGAGTGCTCCAACCCTATTTCTCGCTTGCACGCTTGACATTTTAACACCTCATGTTCATCATCATCACCATCATTTCAGCCGAAAGACGTCCACTGTTGGACATAGGCCTCCCCCAAGTGTCGCCATAATGATCGGTCCTGTCCGTCTCGCAACCATCGGATTCCCGCAACCCTTACCAGGTCATCGGACCACCTTGTAGGAGGCTTGCCAACGCACACCTCATGTTATGGCTCCAGATATTTCTTATCGCTCTGTTCACACGGCACTATAAAGTGTTTTGGCACCCATTATTACTGTTTCTAGAAACCAGACTAGGTATAGTCATAAATCATATAAAATCTTGAAACCTGAACAACAGAAAACCAACCCTTATAATCCTATAAAGGATGCCGCCATTGTTTTGCAAACTTTCCAGCTAAAATAAAACAAAAAGAAAGGCCAATTGTCTAAATGTACAACATATTCCATATTTACGGGTTTATAATTTTGGTCTTTGTGTCAACGGATTACATTGGTCATTATGAGGTAGGAAGTGAACAATAGATGTTTAATGACGGTGTTTGAAGACAATAAAGAAAGTACCGGCGACCTAATTCCTAATCCCTGAGGGCTCCTTTCACGTCATGCGGGTAGCAATAAAGTTTAGACGAAGTCCAAGAAAATTAGCAAAGATAAAAAGGTTATTTACAATGTACTTACGATCCTTTTGTTGTCTCTAAGCGCATCCGCCATTTTGTATTCTAGAAACAATTTTGCATTTGGTTAGCAGGGCCCGTCTAGCTATTTAGCCTCTCTGGCAAAGATAATTTTCGCCGCCTTTAAAATACGCAAAACCATATAAGTCATAGAGTCATAAGTCTTAAATATTTCCACTATCTAACCAGCCCCCCTAGCCAAGTTACAACCGTTTCGATTGCGCCGAACGCTTCGAGTTGACCTTGCCGCCAATTCTTTTGTTCTGACCACGTGACTGAGCGTTAAGACGACGTCATTCCCGTACATTTGAAGCTTTCTACAAGCGTTAACTATTGCAGATTAGCAATACTACTATATTAATAATACTAGGGGTAATATTAGTAATACTAGGGGTACTGAAGTAGGTTGGAAGGTGGTACATAAAATTCTCATCCTTTTTTTTTTTTTATGGTGGGGAAAATCATGCATTGACATCCCCCGCCCTTGGGCGGAGCGGGAGATAGTGTCAGACTCTTACTGACTAAAAGACCCACCCCGTTCCTTCTAGCCTTCATACCGGGGCTCGGGTGCCCTTTCGGATAGCCCTGGCCCCAGTAGGCTTCGACCCGGCTGGGTCCCTGCTATTGCTGACAACTCCTTGAGGCGCGCGGGAACAGTGCGCGCCGGCGACGACTTGGGCTTGGTCCGGACAGTTACCGGACGGCCGAACAGTGAGCTACCCATTGTTCACTGTCCGCAAGCCCGCGTCTACGTTGGCCGGAAATCGGGATCAGAATTCCGGCGACGGCGGCGGCGATAACGCCGTTGCCTGATGCGTTCGGCCTCCTCCTTTGCGAGCATTGCTGCTTCGCAGAAGTCGGCGACCGCCTGCCACTCCTCCTCGCTCCAGAACATGGCCTCAACCAAGGCCCGGCGCGAGAGGTCTCCGCCGCCGAACGCCCCCACGAGGGCACGGCGATGCTCCGCCCAAGCAGGGTGGAAGATAAGAATAAGTCAATTATGCCGCCCTTCATTTCGCCGCTCTAGGCAAATGCCCGACATGCCCCCCCTTAGATCGGGCCCTGTTGGTTAGTATTATTACGTTTGTATTTAAGGTGATCAAGTGACGCATTGAGAGTGCTATTTTCTGTGGTCAAATGTACGTCATAAAAATATTATAATTACCAGGTATTTCGAGAATTGTGTAGGTAATTGACGAAATGACGCTACTAAACTGCCAAATAAGAACTTTATATTTTACCTTCCTTAACTAGTACCTTTTCTTACCTAAATTTTTAACATGCTGTAAAATTCAAAATGCTATAATATTATGAACTATTTTTTGCCCGCAGTTTCGCCCGCGTTTATAAAATATATCCTATGTCACTTAGAAATAAAACAGCTTTCTGTCGGTGAAAAAATTTTAGCAATCGGACCAGTACTTTCAGAGATTACCTCCTACAAGTAAAAAAATAAAGTTTACCTCTTGATAATATTAGTGTCGTACATGTAGATAATGTAGATTACTTAGCTGTCCCCCGCGGTCATTGCTTACTACCCCGCTTCCGTGTTTCGTAGCGTGATATTATACACCGTTAAATTTTAATCGTTTTAATCCCGTGGAGGGTCATCTGTAGGTAGTTTGTACGCAACGCTGACTACTATCTATAGGTCCTTGAACTCGCTCAGCTGACGTTTTCTTAAAGAAATTAATTTCGTACATGTGTAAATTAATACGAGTTTTGAAAAAAAGGTACTTTATTTTTTAATTTTATCTTTACAAATCGATAGTGTTTCATGTACCGGTTCGACCCTCCACGGGATTAAAACGATTAAAATTTAGCGGTGTATAGCCTTCCTCAATAAATAGACTATCAAAAAAAATTTTTTTTTTATTATTATTGATAGGCTCGCACCAACCTGCATTGGGCCCGAGTAGTGGATTACGGCCCATCCCCTTTTCTAGAGAGGAGGCCTGCTTGAGTCCCAGCTGTGGGAACTTTAAAAGGCTGATTAAGCTATGCTTGCGCTATGATAGGCTCGCGTTTGACTACTTTTTCACTTGATGGTACCTAAGCGATAAAGTGGTCGAAGATAGTTCACGCTTGCCTAGAAGTAACCTATTCATTCTTGACTTAAAGACCCCTAAGTTGTAGTTATCTGCACGCTTAGCCAAGTTGTTATTCTGCAATCGTTAACGCTGTCGAAAAGTAATGAAACGTTTGGGAATGACGTCATCTCTACGTAAAGTCGCGTGGTCAGAACAAACGAATAGACAATTCGTAGCCAAGTTCACATCGTTCAAAATCGTTTCTACAATGTTTAACGCTACATCCTTTGTTATACAAACGCTACATTATAGAACGAGCGGCCGACTCAGGCGCGTCAACATGGCTACCAACTTATCGTTTTCTACAATTGCTGTCACCGAGGCGTTACCGATTAGAGAACGGAATTCGACACAAACTGATTGTAACTTGGCTAGGGGGGCAGAAAACACAGACTCCGGTAGGAAATTCCACTCCTTAGATGACTTAGTAATTCCTGAAACTAGTGCGCCCAAAAAAAACTCTTCAGACTCATATTATTATGTATTGATAAAAAATAATTGTGTTACTGCGGCCAGTGAGCTAAAAAGTCCCAAGTACATATTTTTTTATTTGGTTCTATCGCGGCTATCTACTACTAAGTATTTCAGTTCAAAAGAATCGGGTACTTTATGCAATTTTTAGTAGCAAAGCTTAGTCATGTATGTAGGTTTCATTTTATTTGTAAATCAAAATATGTATTTGTACGGCGGGTTGTACTGGGGCGACTACTGCAGGTGCAAAAAACCTCAAACGGCGTAAATATACGCATATAGTATATAACCTTATCGGAAGTTATATGTTTGAGCCGTTTGGGATTGAAAGACTAGTAGCCGACTAGTAATCAAAACCGTAACGATGTCGTAGCGATTTAATCGTTTAGACCATTACCGTATCCACATCCATAAATCGAGTTTGAACGACACCGATTTTAAAGTCGTTAGTGTTGCGTACAAACTATCTACAGGTCATTGAACACGCTCAGCTGACGTTTTCTTAAAGAAATTAATTTCGTACCTGCGTAAATTAATACGAGTTTTGAAAAAAAAAAAGGTACTTTATTTTTTGATTTTATCTTTACAAATCGATAGTGTTTCATGTACCGGATCGACTCTCCGCGGGATTAAAACGATTAAAATTTAACGGTGTATGGAAAATAAACTTGTAGACCTACTCTAGATCTTCGCCACGCGAAGTCGTTCTACGTACAAATCAGGCGTGTTACACGTGTGCATCGGTCTAATGTAGTTCTAGCTTGAATGTGTTTCCAAAAAGTAGTTATAAATATAATTATGATTTCATTGATGAATAAATGTGAAAAGTAAATATTAGAACAGGATCTTCCACCTAAATAGTAGTTAAACTGACCTTTATTTAAATTCATAATGTTGGTAGTAACAATATATTATTATTGACCTAGTTCCGGTTTTTGACGTTTCTGACATTATTATAGAATATATTAATGGCTCATCAATTTGTGGTTATGTCTGCACATTCTTGCTTTAAACAATGCAGCGATAATTACGAGTATATTATTTGATGTTTGCTTGACTTTGTATCTTACGTTTTTCTTATGTAATGTAGATTGTATGTATTGTATATTAATGTAGATTGTAGATGGATGGAGAGGGAGAGGAAGGCCGAAGAAAAGATGGATGGATTGTGTGAGAAGTGATATGAATGAAAAGGGAGTTAGTGGTAGTTTGAATCACTAGAATATAAGTCGATAGATAAGGCTGTTTATGCCCCGTTTCGACACATATTTTGACACTCGTTAGGAAATCAAAACTTATAGGGTATTTTCTGTTGACCTTAGAACCGGCATGAAGCAAGGTTTCATAACACAAGTATACGAAAGAGTCTGAAAAATTGTAAATTTTTATTTACATCACAAAAAAAAACTTTTTGGCTATTTGGAAAAATTATTGAGGAAAAATTATTGATAATACTCGATTCGGAAATTGAACTATTTACATAGATAAGTTTGTACGGAAGCAAACCCGACTCGCACTTGCTCGGTTTTCTTCGCACGGTTTAAGCATTAAACAAAAAAATAATTTCTAAACTTGATCCTGGTGATCAAGTTTAGAAATTATTTTTTTAAACAAGATACTCCTACAGTCTTTTACTCGTACAGTCTCAGATTATGTATTTATTTAATTTAGATTTTGTAGTATTATATTTAGCAGCAAATGTATCAAGTCAACCTACTCGGCAAGCTTTGCTGAGGTCGAAGACTATAATAAAATTCCCAGCTCCACTTCACCGAGATCGCGGCTGTTTCAATAATTCCACATATTGTCCAGTTAAGGCCCAAGCGCCCGAAAAGTGCCATAAAACAGTGACTTTCTGAAGCCTACTCCTCGGTAACGGCCAGGTTAATAGGTTCGAAAAAAATATATGTTTATTATAGATTCATGAATAACATTATGAACATTTGATTTTTTCGTGCTATTAATACTTTTGTCTAAAAAAAATATTTAGCAATTTCGCAACTTTTTCCTACCCCTTCGAAACCGCTTGGATCTTTAGAAACATTTTTACACATAAAAAATGGTGGTTAAATATTCTTCAAAGTGAACATTGCATATGTAAATCAATCAATATTTCGCAAAGAAAATGAATTTAAAGGTCAGCCGCGCGCTTTCCGGGCGCTGTTGGCCGCAAATAAATGCACAGATTTGCGTACTGCCGCCTAAGCGGGTGCAAGAGGTGCGTCCACATAATTTTGGCCAGATGGTTCAAGGGACTATAAGCCTTAAGTCTACACGTGGGATATAAAATTACATAATTTACGTATTCATTTATTCAGGGGATTTTTTCAGAAGATTATTTATTGAATTTTCGTCATTTTTATCATCATATTATGTAAATTATTTGACAATGCATTCAAAAGAAGATGCTATAAATCTGTATATTCTATTAGGTTTGATTTGTTTATCGTAAAGTGTTTTGCCATATAATTTTTTGTCAAGAGCAAGAAACGACATTTGATGCATTAATTTATATGACTGGATTATTCTTCTCCACGATAAGCGTAAACCCCAACCATCTCCTCCGTAGACTAAAATTAGGTAACAGATTTAGAAGAATCCGTTTACATAAACTTACAGAAAACTGCCATATTTAACACATGCAGAATGGTTAGAAAATTCAGATTAAAGGATGAAAATACTCTCCCATTATGAAAACATTATACACGTTGCATTTACTTGGTTTAGCCCATAAATATAGTTGTTCCCAGCAATGAGTTGAGGAAAAGAACCTTCTGAAAAACAAAAAAATATTTAAATGTTTTTTTAAGAGTTTTGGTTAAAAAAGTATTTTAAAATGTAATTTATGTGTCTATTCAATCAATAGAGAGAAGAATAATAAAAAAGTTATTTATTTTCAGGCATTGTAAACCCTTAGGGTGTTAGTACTAACAGATAACAGAGAGTACTTGCAATAGGTAACCTAGACAACTGTGTTGTCTATGGTGATATGGTACAAAAGCCCGATATACATATATATGGCCTGGCGGGAAAACTGTTTTTTTTTGCATATTTTAGTAACGAATTGTGCGTCTATGCAGGCAGGTTTTTTTTGGTAGTAAAAAGAGAAAGAAAGAAAAGATCTTTTCTTTCTTTCTCTCTTTACTACCAAAAAACTTACGTATTACTCGTACGTATTTAAGAATTACAAAAAAAATACCGTGGGATCTGGAGGCAAAGACATGATTTGCGTGACATGGAGATTTTTTTTTTTATGGTGGAAAAAAATCATGCATTGACATCCCCCGCCCTTGGGTGGAGCGGGAGATAGTGTCAGACTCTTACTGACTAAAAGACCCACTCCGTTCCTTCTAGCCTTCATACCGGGGCTCGAGCGCCCCTTCGGGCTGCGCCGCCGGAGCGAAACTCTGCTGCATGGCGGACAGAGTTCCGCCGGGATCTCACGGTGAAATGGCAACAGCAACTGTCGCAACCCAGTGCTGGGCACACCACAATTTTTTTATATAATAAAAAAAAACCTAAACTCTTAATTATGCCACCATAATTATATTAATACGTAAAAATAAATTACATTTGTAAATATTTAAACTCAAATTCTTGTTTATTTAAATTAAACTATATAGAAGAACAGTTTTAACTGTCAAGGTCAACCACTCAAAAAAAATGCTATTTACACGTTCCAAAGTATACAATAAAAAAAAACATCATTAAATTCATTTATAAATAAAACTACGTTTGCGAGAAAAATCTTCACCTATTAGGTAGAGGCCGAAGATTTTGGAACGGAACGGCAAAAAAAAAACTGTAGATACAATAGGGTAGTTTCATTTAGTCCGTATTTTAGATTATAAAAAAATATTGGACACGTACCTATTTTTTCTTTTTTCGATTAAACAAAAAATAACAAAGATATAGCCCATTAAAGTTACGTGTGACGTCACCCCGTGCGAAAAAATGCAGCACGGCGTGACGTTACACGTAACTTTAATAGGCTATATCTTTGTAATTTTTGGTTTAATTTACAAATAAAAAAATACGTGTCCTTTTTTTTGAATAATCTAAAAGACGGACTAATTACATTTTTTACGGCAACTAGCCTATTCTAATTTAAAAAAAATACCTACCAAATTACCAGCCAGCATATTTGTAAAACCACACACCACTCTTAACCACATCTTCTAAAAACAATTAAATGATTTGATGGTTCTATTAAAATGTCCGCAGTACATTGGCTATCTCGTTCAAATGTTGTTGGTGCACTAAACAGGTATCTTAATGACTTTATTAATTGTTAGGTAAATAAGAAAGTAATTACTATCAACATTTAAATATAGACGCAAGTTGTTTACAAGGCATAGCGATTATATAAATGCTCCTTTGACAACCTGCTACTCGTATTACAATTAGAATGGAGAAATGGCAGTCTTTTCTGAAGCCTATATTTTTATTCATTTATATAAATCAAAATAAATGGCTAAATGAAAAAAATTTAAGAATTGCACCGTAATACACTATTTTTTATAATATTCAAATTGTTTCTAGTCGTCAATATTAGAGTTTACTGTCAATATTTATTATGAAATATTTAAGGCATTTGATAGAATCACGTCCACCGAGTCAGGTGGTACGTGTCTGCGAAATTTAAAAGACTAAGGGGTTTAGTATAGAAATGACAGATTCGGAACCGTTCATTTATAAAATCTGTCATTTACAGGATTTTACATTCTGAGAATCTGTCAATATTATAGACTAGAGTCTGTCTAAAAAGTCAAACGACTTGGGTAATTATTAATGTAAAATGAAATCTGATGTAGTCAAAACTGGTTCAATAATTAAGGTTGATTAAGGGATCTTGATCATTGTTTACTGATAGAGGAACCTTATAAAAAATATCGAATATATTATTTAGTATTTTTTAATTGATTAAATATTATACAAAATTCCCAAGACGTTTGACTTTTTAGACAGACTATATAAGTAGTCATTTCCAGTCAGACAAATCTGACAAAAGTTATATGAAAAATAGGTTTAATAAAAGGTACCGTGTACAGAATTTTTATGATTATATATTTTTAATGTTTCTTTTAACGAATAATTTAAATCCAACTTTAAAATATTTGTATTTTTTTTTAATTTTATCACATATTTTAAAATAGACGGCTTTTGTATACTATAATGTGCAAATAAACGTCCTTTCTTATGAATCAGTCTGTTTACTGGTGTAAACTTCATGACAATCCGGTCAGTAGGTAGTTTTTTTAGTTTATCACAAAGACACAGACAAGCCGACTTGGTTTAATAATTATACATATTAATAGGCAAAATACTATACATATAAAGATAGTATGGGACTTTCAAGTGCTCACAGGTAGGTCCCAAAATCATAGATATTCGGAAAAAAATAAAAAAAAGGTTCATACTACCCATTAACTGTTTAATGACTTACAAACTTGCGCAAATGGTTTGTATAGTTGCCTAAAAATAATGTTTATATTACTTTTTACCCTTCGCGATGTATAATTACACTTTTGCGTCATTCTTTGTACGTTTTTTAATACTTTTATAACCCTATGGATACATTGTGCAAATGTTTAGAGGACCTCTGTTTTGGATATCTTTTTAAATAGTTGGCAACAACGAATTTTTATTAGCTTTTTTAACAACCAATACAAAAAAATAAAAATATGTTCTTTGTGTAGTCCATTGTGCAAAAATTGCAATTTTTTAAGGGTTCCATGTAATTAGAAAGCGCGTAAGGGCTAACTTTCTCAAGTTTCTAGGAAAAGAGATGTTTTTTAGCAAATGGCCCACCCATTTGCTAAAAAAGATACGTCAATTGTATTTGACGTCGGAATGACATCTCCTAAGAAAGACGTCATCATTTACTGTACAATATTTTTTAATTAGACGGACCAAAGTGAGAGCTATAACAATGGTTAAATGACAGCGGGCCAATGTGCATAGACAGCTGGGCATAGTCCTTTACCGTTATTTTAGTTCAACAAATCAAAATTAAAATATAATTTCTTTAAATTAGCCTACAAATTTCTGTAAAAAATGCTTTTCTATATCTTACACTAATAAAATAAAGAGGTAAAGTTTGTTTTTATATTTGTAGAAGGTAATCTCTGAAAGTACTGGTCCGAATGCTAAAATTTTTTTCACCGACAGAAAGCTGCTTTATCCTGAGTGACATAGCCTATATTTTATATACGCGGGCGAAGCCGTGGGCAGAAGTTAGTTTCTATTAAATTTTTCACGACTAGTTTTTTTTTTTTTTCAAATTTACAGTTTGGGGTCAAAAGTGCAGTTGCATACTATCATTGCTAGCATTTATAATTTCTTTGTAGACGGGGTTAATGTTTTATGACTAATTTGAATTACAATTTTATTGGATTGTATTGCTATACGTAGGTATGATACCAACAATCATTTTTATTACTATTTACCACTAATAATAAGCAGTAGCTATTATATTATACATTAAAGTTGTGTGTAACTTGATATCTTACTTCGGCTTTGTTTCATCGCAATCAATTGTACTGTATCGAAAGATATACTGATTCATTGACTATTCGGTAGTACGAAGTTTGCCGGGAAGAAGTGGTTTAATAAATTTATTAATATTTATTACTAGCTTTTGCCCATGGCTTCACTCGCGTACTGAAAATATAGCCTGTGTCACTCAGGAATAAAACAGCTCGATGAAAAACTTTTAGTAATCAGATCAATACTTTCAGAGATTCCTAAAAACAAAAAACATAAAAACAAACTGTGTCTCTTTATTATATTATTTATCTACTACTACTACCATCAATTTTTATTGTAATGTTGACGTAGATAATTTTGCAACAATAAAGGATAACGCACAGACAGTCGTCAGCCCTACGTCAAAATGACGTAGGGTTTCTCAATGAATAAATACCACGTTGTACGGCACTTACCTTCCTGTAGCATCTTAACGAGATAATTTAAGATTGATGACACATGACGCAGGTAAAACAAGTAACTATGATTCTATTATTAAACTGTAACCTCAGATTATTTAATAGATATGGCGTCATGAATTTGAACATTGATAGTTAAATACTTATGTTTTTCCTCATAGTCAAAATATATCTACTTCATTTTTTAGGGTTCCATACCCAAAGGGTAAAATGTTTAGGGTTCTGCCCTATTACTAAGACTCCAACTGAAATTTTATAAAAACAGAATAAAGTACCTAAATGTTAAGTGGGGTTCCCATACAACAAATGTGATTTTTTGCCATTTATTTATAGGTGTATCACTTAAAAAATATATAAGTAAATTAAAATAAAGTAAATATTTATGGGGGCTCCAAAAACGTATTTTGCCGTTGGAATTGGTTGGAATCCTTCGTGGTTTGGAATCCTTCATGCACGAGTTCGACTCGCACTTGGCCAGATTTTTATATTAACTTTTGTTATGATCAGGTAATAAAAACAAGAACTTATGTTTAATATTAGTACATTATGATACAAGTGTATAATGTTGGTGATTACCGCTGAGGCGGTATTTAGATCCGAGCCGAAGGCGAGGATCTTAAGAGAGCCGAGGACAGTAATCGCCAATATTCACGTGTATCATACGACGTTTTTCGACACAGTTGAGAAGAATTTTTTTACAAATTAATTAATTATTGATTTATCAGCAAAACTGTTTTTTTTTGTAGTATGGCGGCAAAAATTGTTCTTTCTTCTTATGGTTGGTTGAAGGTTTTATTTATTAAACATGTAAAAGTTAATATAGTTTATTTAAACACAAATTAGCATAAAATAAGCAAGCAAGACACTAATTTGTACTATTAAACGCAATAATACCTAATGTATTTTTTTTTCTAATTCAATGTATGATTTGAGAACAGAGGTTTAACAAAAAGTCACAGTTTGGTAACAAGCTACATTATGTAGGTACCTAAGTGTAGTGCAATTATAGTCACTTCATGAGCAAGTGTGTCGAAAAATTTATTTATTCATCACGCAGTCATTTAGAATCCCGTACAAAACGACCACTGTTCTTCATTCAACCCTATCTCTGTCACAGCCCTTTCTTTTACGACCGGTCTTTAGTTTTTCTGTATACTTTCTGATACATTTCTATGGCTCAATTATTTAACAATCTGTCAGTTTGTCTAACTGAGTGGATTGTTTAAATAATAAGCTCTCCTGAATGCTACAATTGTTCGCTTTGGCTACTGAAATTGGAACAATGACGTGGTTACCTTTACCTTGCTATTTTTTTTCGTGACCACCTTTGGAGGTTCTTTTGTTTCTATTCGTGATGTTTTAGAAACTTTTCAATTTGAATTTTTGATTTTAGTAACACCTGCTGAGTGAAAATAATTTGCATCTTTTAATGAAATCATTTTGACAGATATAATTAAATCTATATTTATTAAAATGCATTGCATTTTCATAATGCATGTTATTAAACGTTTATATGCATGGCTCAACATAAATATCAAATAAAATACTTTTTAATCAATTAAATCCAATTAATCAAAAGTTACGTTATTGATATCCATTGACAATATGTCATAAATCGTAAGCGTTATTGATGAAAAATTGAAAAAAACAATATAATAAGAACATAATTTATACGTCTGCTAACTTAATATACAATTATTGGTTTCACTACTGACAAATTTGAATAAAAGAAAGCAGACGTGAACTCAGTTGGAGAACGTTTTTCGCGGATAACCCTACTAATTTACGTAGCACTCAATTTTGTAGAAGAAGTAAGAAAATACGTACCTTCAAAATTTCGGCGGGTTATGCGAGGCCTAAATTAGAAATGTCAAAGTCATTGAACTGAGAGCACCATGTGACTAGGGTCACAGATTAATAAATTGCTATTAGGTTATCTGTGGGAGAAAATGTTTGTTTAGAAACCAGCATTTGCTTGAGAATCTTCTCAATTTTATGTTAAAAGTGTGGGTTTAAGCTGTCTACAAATAATGTCCAAACTACAGTCTAATCCAGATTTGGGGCCTGTTAAAAATCTTGTTCTTCTTGACGAGTTTTTACTACATTTTTGAAAAGAGAAACGGTGAGTTGTCTATGAGCAACCTGTTAATGCACTACTGCGATCGTTAAACTCAACATGTTGCTAGAATGCAGCTTTGAACGCACCTATTCTGGGTACCCTTTGAAAGCAGGTCACCCTACTAAAGATAGGATAAATATAACTTAAAAAAATATTTCAGAAACATTCAGCTATACAAAAACGTACAACAGCTGATAAGGGTTATTTTAAATTAAAGATTCATTCAGATTACATCAAAAAGACACAATTATAACTAAAATTGGGCGTAAAACTGAACAAGAGATTTCTTATTTAAACGAAAAAGCAGCACAATTCTTAAAAATATCAAAAAATTACAATAAACAAAAAACTAAAGTCGAACAAAGTACTAGGGCGGCAGAAGTCATGAGAAGGTCATTAAAAGTTTCAAAGAGCAAAAAATTCGCGCGTTCGAAAAACACTGTCGAGTTCAAAGTACGGGGGAAATTGGAGCGCATCGTTTTCCCGTATCTTGAACTCTGTTGGATGAGAGACAAGGAACAATGCCCCGGGAGCGGCAGATAAAATGCGTCTGCAAAACTGTGTGAAACTTATATTCGGAAAATTTCAATTCCTTTCCGAATTTTTAAAGTTGTTACGACTTTTTTTAAATTGTATTTCTTTTTATATATTTGGAAAAAAAAAATAAACTTCGACTGTACTGACTAAATATTAAATAAAAATATTTAAAAAAATCGACTAAATATTAAATAAAAATATATTTATTTGTTTTTTTCTGTCATAATTATTTACACAAATAATTTACTTACATTTAAAAAATACTTAACTAACTATAATTACATCAAACTAAACAAATAACTACAACTAACTAAAACCAACCAAAATATGGCGTTAAAAAACTCTTCCACATCGCTGTGGACTGGTAATGTGCCCAAAAAACTGACGGCATTGCCACGCTGCATAGCGTTCCTCTGCCCGAGGTAATAGCCAGCCCTTGGGTCACATGAAGTGTCAACTGGATGTTATTTGTAGAACTTCTCGCATATAGGGCTTTTGGAACGAGTACCTATGCATCATTATCCTTTAGCCAAATTCATATTTTGAATTCAACCTTTACTATCCAAACGCCTAGTTGACTTTTCGCAAGACCCAAAGGCTGGCTTTTACCTCGGTCACAGATTAAGCATTGTCATACAACGTGGCAATGCCGTCAGTCTTTTGGGCACACTTGCAGACGACAACGATGCGAAGGAATCTTTTGACAAAATATTTTAGCTAGGAGTGTGTCTATTTTATTTATCAGTGTTTCTACATCGATACTTGTATTAAGAATTGACATGAAGGGCATTTAACTAAAATTTAAAAATGTACCTCACGACGATTGGCGTAACAGTTTTTTTACTAAAATGTAAATATATCCCTTACGTTAATAAATATTTCTGGTATCGATTTAAATAATTAGTGTTTAAATTCCACCTTAAATTACGTATATGTATAAAATCTAAAATTTACTGTAATTTGCTTCATCCACCATCCTGCTTAGAAACACAGCCAAACTAGGAAAATATCTGAAATATTAAAATTTATTTAAATAATGATTTAATATCATACTTTTAATTAATTACCTATATGACGCGAGTATACTCACGTAGACATCATTAAAATATAGTGATAACGAATTAAATTATTCCGATAATTAATTAAACTGGACCTAACCGCAGTCGAAACGATTTCCATAGTTTCAGCATTAAGTTTTATTGAATTTCCTTTTACAAAATTATTATTATAATTATGCAAGAGGAAATTTGTCTTCCGTAATTATGTTAATAATTTGAAAAAAAAAAAGAGAAAAGTGTATGGTGAAATCCAACAATTACGTACAGTCTCTTTTTCGTTTACTTTTTGATTTTGTTTAAGTCATTTTTTTGTACTTAACCAAATTCAAGTACAGAAAAGGTTCTAGATTTGTTGGAATTGTTCAAATAAATGTATTAACCATCTATCTAAAAAGGCCTAGTCTATGGTAACGAAAATATAGACTTTATGTCGAGAGATTTAGCAATTTTAACGTCAAAAATTACGAAGTCAATTTTCTTGAATAGGCCTCGTCACCACTTCTGAACAGAGGTGGCGCAAAGAAATTCATAGCATCTTATATCGGCAAACTTTTATTTTAAAACTTTACTAATGTTTTAATACAAGTTCATAACTTTTTGTAAACTTCAAATAATAATAATATTCCACAACTATCACACAACGCCGTCTAGTCCCAAGCTAAGCAGAGCTTGTGTTATGGGTACTAGACAACTGATAAACATACTTATATATTTCTAAATACATACATATTATAGATAAATGTTAATTAAAAAACATTATTTGGTTTACACTTTGCAATTTGTAAAGAGGCATTCTTTTACAAATGGCCTTTTCAATAGGCGACTTTATCGCACTCGGTGATTTTTTCCAGGCAACCTGGGATGAATTGAAAAATGTGTTAAATGTGTTAAAAATGTGATGTTAAGACAATTTTCGTAATAAATTGCCTGTAATCTTGCAAAAGCTACCGCCAGCAATCCATTCAAGCAACACAGAGTTTTAAAACACACAAAATCCTTTGAAAAACCCTAAAAAAGATTAAGATAGTAAAGAAGTAGTCAGGGTTTGTTTTTATGTTTATGCTTACTGATTGGTAATTGAATAATGGGTTAAAAAGACGGATTAGTAAGTTATCCTTTGACGAAAATGGTAACAGTAGGTTCTTTTTCAATAGACCTTTGTTTTTTATTTTCGGAACTGTACAAAACAGAAATGAGTGCGAGTCTCCACGGGTTTGGATTTGTTTCAGCCTTTTTTCGTGGGAACATAGATATGGCGGGCTTTTTAAAGCGATTGTTATTCCTGTAACTTCTTTCTTTTCTTCTGTAATCTCTTCTATTTTGCTATAAAATGACGGGTAAAGGTGAATTCCGAAACGAACCTGAATTAAGCGGTGGCACACGTGGCCCATGCCTGATTTGTACTTAGAACTTCATCGCGTGGCGTAGATCTAGTGTAGCTCTACAAGTCCAGTTTCCATATAAAATGTATGGAGACCGACGCCCCCAGATCGGCGTACGTGGCACGAATGCGCAGTGTAGTCCTACCTTTATACTTGTAAGTAAGAAAGAAACACGGGAGCTATAGATTTAAATTTATTCATTTCAACACACATATAGATTTTGGAAACTGTTGTTCTTTTCTCAAAAAATATAATTTTTAGTTAGGCCACTGTCATTTTCAGGGTAGAATTGATTTTAAAACTTTGTAGAGGAGACTGCCCAAAATCGTTGCATTCTGTACTATAAGTAGTATGTACTTACATCGAGAATAATATGCGTGATCTTTGTACAATTTAAGCAAATGTTACATATTTTAAGTATAAAAAGCCCAACGTGACACTGGCAGAATAGTAGCAACCAGTTAACATCACAACAATAAAAAATTATAACTAATCTAACAAACATATACGGATAACTACGGCACTGAAATTATTTTAACCATTTATTTAGGCAAGCTCAAATCAATTTTATTTAGCTTGTTTAACAATATAAAAAAAAGATTGGAAAAAATATGGTTATTGTTTGTTTTAATGTAAGTTTTTGCTATTTATTTTAAATATCACTTGCTTTAAAAAACTCTTTTTGACGAGCCCGACGATACCTCTTTGATGCAATTTGTCTTCGGGCAAATTGAACGCTAATATATTTTTTATTACTTACCCTAACGGCTACTCTGCAAACTATTTTTTGACTTTGGAAAGCTTCGGCTTTTGTATATTATACAGCATTTTTATGATATGCAGTTTCCGTTTTTTATCACCAGTTACAAACATTTTTGTAACGTTTGCTAAAAATGTAACCCTCGCTTTTTTTTACAATTAGAAAGTGCGTAAGGGTCTTCTACTAGCGTTTATGTTCTTATTTTAAAATAAGAATCTAAATATTGCGCAACTTTCTATTTGTTTAATAGTATTTATATTATATTTGTTTAGTATAAGTTTTTTTTTGCTTTCTATTTTCAAAACTAAAAAGACAGTCTCGACGAAATCGGTCACATATTTTTGTACTCATTATTCCACCTTTTTACTACTAATACAACATGTGTTAGTAGTAAAAAGGTGGAATAATGAGTTTACTACTAATACATGTTGGGCGGAACAAAAGTTAAAAAAATAAACTGGCCAAGTACTAACAGAAAAAGAAAAAACAACCCTTTGCTTTAATATTGTCAACTAACCATGCTACTAAACAAACTAAAAACACATAAATTGAATTGCTCCAATATTCAAGGACAGTAGTTCTAAGACGATGTAAGTAAATATTGAATTGTTATGCAAACAAAATAATTACAATATGAATAAAAATACTCATTTTTCTTGTCTTCAGTTACCGTGTCGTTTTTTATCAATCTTTGGCGGTGTTTTGCCTATTTTTATTGCGGTCCTAAGGGATAGATTTTTGTTTTTTTTTATTATTATTTGTAATGGACGACGCGTATACACCGCGACATAATGTCGACCTCGTTGTTTTTTAAATGTTTATTATTTAACTTTTTTAAATGTTTATTATTAAATTGGTTAATATTTTGAGATTGGTCATTTAAGGATGGCCTTGTGGACAGTGACCAATGGGTAGCTCGATGTCCGGCCGTCCGGTAACTGTCCGGACCAAGCCCAAGTCGTCGACGGCGCGCACCGTTCCCGCACGTCTCAAGGAGTTGTCAGCAACAGCAGGGACCCAGCCAGGTCGAAGCCTACTGGGGCCAGGGTTATCCGAAAGGGCGCTCGAGCCCCGGTATGAAGGCTAGAAGGAACGGGGTGGGTCTTTTAGTAATTAAGAGTCTGACACTATCTCCCGCTCCGACCAAGATCGGGGGATGTCATTGGATGATTTTTTCCCACCATAAAAAAAAGGTCAATTAGGGATGATATCAAACATACACGCTCCGGTTTACCTGTAAAACTCAACTGTACAGACCAACCTGTCAGGTATACCCTAGCGTATATATACGGTTTTTCGATTTTGGTCATAGAATCACTCTATAATACCTACTTACAACATTATAAAGGCGTCAGTTTGTATGTTCGTTACGCCTTCAAGCTCAAACGACTGAACAAATCTTGAATGAAATTTGGCACACGAAATGTGCATATTTTGCTTTTTACGAAAAATCTGTCTGAATATGAAAAACAAAGCCAAAACTGGACACTAGGGTCAGATAAACTTAAAAGAAAACATTTAGTTAATTTATAAAACTTTAATTTGACTTTAAAACTGATACCTAGGTATAACTAATATACGTTATACTATATGCCAATATGATTCATTTTAATGAATATACTGAGGAAAAGTTAGGAAAAATTATTCTCGAAAGGACACTATATTCCACTTTGAAATATAAAATCAAATTAACTTACACATAAAGTCGACAGACCCATCCGTTATTTGATGTACCTAGATGTATTTTTCACTAAAACATAGTCTATACTAATACTATAAAGCTGAAGACTTTGTTTGGTTAAACGCGGCAATCTCAAGAATTATTGTTTTGGATTAAAAAATATTTTAGTGTGTATAACCCACTTATTAACACTACGACTAAAAGAAACAGAGCAGTAGCAGTAAAATCAAGCTAATCTGTCTATACTAATATTATAAAGACTAATGATTTGTATTTTTGGATTTGGGTGTTGTTGTTTTTAATGAATAAACTGAAAAACTACTGAACCTATTTTAAAAATTCCTTCGCCAGTAAAAGGATACTTTATTACTGAATAAAATAAATATATCATTTTATTTGGGTAGTGTCCAGGGTCAAAATAATTTCATTTTATTTAGTCCGTATTTTAGATTATAAAAAAATATTGGACATGTATTTTTTCCTTTTTCGATTAAACAAAAAATAACAAAGATATAGCTTATTAAAGTTACGTGTGACGTCACCCCGTGCGAAAAAATGCAGCACGGCGTGACGTTACACGTAACTCTAATGGGCTATATCTCTGTCATTTTTGGTTTAATTAACAAATAAAAAAATACGTGTCCCTTATTTTTTAATAATCTAAAAGACGGACTAATTACATTTTTTACGGCAACTAGCCTATTTTCACACGTGCAAATCCGCTGGTCAAAGCTAGTATATATATAATAATATAATCAATGAATTTGAATCCATTGTTTCTAAAGATTTAATAATATAATCAACAAATGTATGTATATTGCGCATAATTCCACTAAGCACTGAATTAACTTATCCGGGGCAATGCCAGGCTCTCATTGGCTATTCATAAATTACTACTTTAATATATTCTTTCACGAGATTTGCGTCTGTATGTAAATGTTTTCTCCATTCAATCTGAATTATAGATTTGGGTGAAATTCTGTTTCGTTTCAGTTTTCTAGTAACCTTCGATTTAATTCTTAAAAAAGAAAGTTTTATAGGTATGGAGTTCAATGTTACTGTTGTTGATAGAAGTAAATACCGTGGGAGAAATTTATTTCTGTCTACTGTTTGGCCTCGTCGCGTCGTACTTACATCTAAGGACTGGAACAATTTGCCTGGCTAGAGTGAATAGGCTCCTAATAAACTAGTGCGCCTCACCATCAACGATTGCATCACTGCTTAGATACCATCAGGTGGGATCGCAGTCAAGCACTAATTTATATCAGACTAGCTTTTGCCCGCGGCTTCGCCCGCGTTTATAAAATATAGCCCATATCACTCAGGAATAAAGCAGCTTTCTGTCGGTGAAAAAATTTTAGCAAACGGCCCAGTACTTTCAGAGATTACCTCCTACAAACAAAAAAAAACAAACTTTACCTCTTTATTATATTAGTATAGATAAAAAAAATGATGTCCAATCCTGTGGATATTCAGATATTTCTGAAAATAAATCGATTTAAATCAATATTCATAATTGTAAAATCATCAAATATCGACTGTGAGGTGAGAACCTCACCTTAGGGCGGGAGACATTCGAGAACGTGTTAGACTAAAACTCATCTAAGTTCCTTCATTTTTCGGCTAGGGTCGCGATTATTCTTTCAAACTCACTCTGCGGTGACTTTTTCCAGGACTACTTAACCTCTCAGGCACCAGTGTACCGAATACAGTAAGTACACCTCATACCAACTAACTTGAACCTTATTGCGTGAAAATAAGTTAAGTTAGCTGGTACCGAGGTGTACCGAACTCGGTACACTTGTGCCTGAGAGCTTAATCGACTATGGAACTATGAAAAACTATTAAAAACTAAAAAATATTACCTATTTTTTCAGAATAACATTGTTTTATTAGTTGTCGATCTTTGTACAGTGACATAAATTGATTTGAACGAATTTTCTCGCACAAAAACTTAAGTTTTGCCTTCTATTCACTAAAATTAAACAAACAAAAATCGCACCTTCCTCAACATACGAAAAATATACAGAATGGACCACACTATTGTAAACAAATTAGAAACGTGAAAGAAAAACGTGATATCAGATTGTTCGACAGTTTCCGGTCGAGTCTTTTAGCGAACATTGACATAATCCTTTATGTTAAAAAATAATTCGATTTTCAAATAATTAATTTCTCTTTTCCGTAGCGGTTCCCAGCAGTGGGAATATTCTCTGTTTCTTAGTCGGGCAAGTGACAGAGTGGTTGTGGTCATATCTCGGTCGAGTCCTGCGTCACATCCTCCCTCGAGATGCGACGCCATGCAGCTCTGTGTTTGGCGGCTTTAATTGTCGTAAATGCTGCAGTGTGTCACAGATTTGATGAGTCGTCTCGTCTGGAGTGGCAATATTATGTGTTTGCTTATACTTAACTAGCTTCTGCAAGCGGCTTCGCCCGCGTAATAGTAAATATCTTCATACAAACTTTGGACCCCATTTCATCTAGTTAGGGGGGTACATTTTGTAAAATCCTCTCTTAGTACTACGCCTACATCATAAAAGAAAGATTTGTGAAAAATTTCACGCTCCTAGACCCTATAGTTTCGGCTGTGCATTGACATGCCAGTCAGTCAGTTTTTCCTTTTATTTATAAGTATAGATTATACGTAGACCCGCCTCTGCTTCTGTAATCTTTGAAATTCTCGGCTTTTTTTTACTATATGCATGAATGACCCAAAACTTCGTGCTTGGTAATCTGATCAGTAATTTTTGAGTTTATCACGGACATACAGACAGTTTTTTTTAGGTGGGAAAATCATCCAATAATATCCCCGCTTTTGGGTGGAGCGGGAGATAGTGTCAGACTTTTACTGACTAAAAACCCACTCCTGTACCTTCGTTGCCTTTCGTACCGGGACTGAATCTTCCATTCAGAAGCAGATCCTTGGCCCCAGTAGGCTTCGATCCTGCTGGGCCCCTACGGTTTGCTGACAACTCCTTGAGGCGCGCGTGGAACAATACGCGCCGTCATTCTATTCCTATTTAGACTACCTATAGTCAACTTTGGTCTGCAATCTAACACACTAGTGGGATAGGTGATGTATGAGGAAAAGATGGCATATCGACGATTACTCAGCATCCGTTGAATGCAAGTAGCTGTTATTGAGATGTTAATACCATGGAACTACTTTCTAATTTCTCCGTATTGTCTTGCTTTTGACCCATGCTGTGATACTGAGAAAATCTTGATAATTGATACAACTTAGCGTACGAGGGTCTTAGCATGACGTGTTTTTTGTTTATGGCAGGAGTGGGAAATCCGCATGGACGTCTAGGCTGCCTTATAGATAAGCCAATCTGGGTAATGTCAGACTCCAACTGACTAAAACCACACTCCTGCTTTACATTTTTAACCCACGGACATGACTTCCGTGCTCTTGTTTGATAGTTTATTTATTTAGTATTTTATGCATACAGGACTACATGTATGCGATGAAACAGAGCCTAAGTATTATACCAAGTTGCACACAATTTTAATGTATTACAGGTATCTACGTTGACTTCGTGCTTTTTTCGTGATGCGCGCACAACTAAAAACTTTTAGAGATTTATTATATGTATAGATTTATATACAAAACAAAAATATAAGGTTTTTTCATGAAATAGCTATTCGATAAGATTAGGAGAATTGAGAGGATTGTATTAATACAATTTTCTTTTTTTCGATAGGTAAGCTTTTTAAACTTTACAACACAACAACTCAGACAATCTCCACAGGTGGGGGTTCACGGATGGTTCCGATCTTCAGTGTTTGTGCGGCGTCTCTCCGCAGACCATGTCCCACCTTCCGTCCTGCTTCACGTGCCCTGTTGCCTGCTCACGTAGGGACCTAATGACAGCATCAGCGGACGGCATTGCCGTGGCCGAATTCTGGGCCAGGCAAGGAATTTAACTAATTTTGCCATCGATACGATAAGGAGAAGAAGATTTAAACTTCAATATTTATTTGTTTCTTGAATCGCATACTATCGAATAACTGGAACAGTTTACCTGCTGCGGTCTTCTCCAATTATAATTTAGGTGTATCTAAGGCTAGAATTAATAGGCTCTTAATAAACTAGTGCGCCTCACCATCAACGAACGCAGTCAAGTACTGGTTTTTATCGTTTAAAAAAAAAGAATCCTTGCAATCTAGCAGTGTTAATAGATGCTAAAGATGTTTAATTATCTTAATAGGTAGGCACGCTCCCATAAAAACAAAACAATAAATTAATTATTCGAGATAGTCACCATAATGAGTGGACTTATTTAGCACAGCCGTGACGTGAGACACAATGTTATTGTTTATACTTTTTTAATTAAATTTCTACATTGTTTGTGTCTATGTGCCAAATAAACATGTTTTCATTCTCTCTATTACTTTATTATAGTCTGTCTAAAAAGTCAAACGACTCAGGAATTTGGTATAATATTTAATCATTTAAAAAATACTTATATTCGATACTTTTTATAAGGTTCTTCTATTAGTAAACAATGATCAAGATCTCTTAATCAACCTTAATTTTTAAACCAGCGTTGACTACATCAGATTTAATTTTAACCTAATAATTACCCAAGTCGTTTGACTTTTTAGACAGACTCTATTACCCAAGATTTTTGTCTCTGGTTGCACAGTACACAAACAGTTTTATGGCTTAAAGAACTTAGTGTCCACGCCAAAAAAAAAAATACAAACAGCTGTAACGGCTGTCAAACCAATAACGTCTGGTTTACCAATAAAAATAATATTTATCTCAAAAAGAATTACCAGAAAATAAAACCCTAAAATGCGATAGTTTTATGTGACACTGTAAAACACAAATTCTTTTAAGACCACCTATTACAGTATAAATTTTGGCCACCATACCGTTCAACCCTTTCTCTTTGATTTACGGTTTTATTGCCAGTCCTGTACTTACAAGGGTTAGAAGAAACACCGTTAGTCTGTGAAAGAGTTTGATTATAATATTCATAGACAAGAAACGTTTTGTTTTTCTGTAGCTGTGTGACAATGTTTAGCTACTGACCGCCTCTGTCATTTGTTTTGTTGAAACCTGTAACTGCTAAGTCCAATTTTTTTTGTTATTTACAGTTTGGGGAGCTACCGTGAGATTGTGAGAGATAGAGTTATTTGAAAGAGAATTTCCGAACGTTGGGTACTGGTCGAATGATCTATTGTAAAATTTAAGAGCGCCCAACCCGAGATATTTCTATACAACCGCTCTTACGTGATTATGACGATATTAAACATTTTTCTCTATATATTTTGGAAACACAGATATCTTGTGGATGTTACCTAAGTTACTATTGAAATTAAAACTTAAATTTTTGTTAAACTAATCCAGTAAAAACCTCTGAAGGTCTGCTATTATTCATGAATTTTAGACCTTCATAATGTACTCATATTTCCTGGAACAAGTTTTGTGAATTATTCGTGTGAGAGACGGAATTACCGAATAACAACAGAGCGTTCAGGCATTATCTCTATTTTTTCGCATTGCTTCTTTATCAAACATTGCGTTGGATTGCGTTGCATGAAACATCAAGCTTTTAAATCATACTCACGTTACCGATAAACGGATCGGGAAGGGTGCTCTTAAAGAGTGAAACCGTTTCAAAATATTTAAGTAGATATATAATAATTAATATGTAAGTGTATATAATACTTAATTCTTATTTGGCGCAGCTGTGAGACACACAATCTTGATGTGTTTTAATTTTAAGTTTCTATACCTACTATAATAATTGTTACCACATTGTGTGTTGTAATTATATAATAATTGTTCCCACAGTTAGTACTTAAAGAAAGAAAGAAAACACCAGGCACTTTTCTTTCTTTCTTTAAGTACTAACTTTTGCCCACAGCTTCGCCCGTGTACATAAAATATTATTAAATTTATGTCTCTCAGGACTAAAACAGCTTTTTGTTGTTGAAAAAATTTTAGCAATCGGACTAGTACTTTCAGAAATTACTCCCACAAATAAAAAAAGAAACTTTACCTCTTTATAATATTAGTGTAGATATGCCCAAACAAATGTAATTTAGTGAGTAGCAATTTTAGAGTACTTTATAACAGATACCTGATCAAACCTCCTATCATATATCAAATATACTTGTATAGGTATTTTTTTGTGTATACACCGTTAAATTTTGATCGTTTTAATCCCATGGAGGGTCGATCCGTTACATGAAACACTATTGATTTGTAAAGATAAAATTAAAAAATAAAGTACCTTTTTTAAAAAACTCGTATTTTTTTTTGAATTTACGCATGTACGAAATTAATTTCTTTAAGAAAACGTCAGCTGAGCGAGTTCAATGACCTGTAGGTAGTAGTTGTGTACTAATTACCTATACTCGTATAATCAAGTATACTCGTAGTCAGTGAAGTGTTTTTCAAATATGTTAAGGGCCGATGCCCGCTATAGCCACGAGGAATTTCTGAAAACGAAACCGTGGTCCTAGAACGCAAAGAGCAACTGAAGGATACAAGTGTGGTGTTATTCAGTAAAAGTCTGACACTTCCTACTGCTCCACCTTAGAGTAGGAAAGGCATTGGATGATTTCGCACTTTATAAAAAAACATAGCATACCTACTTAGTATATTCAGACTTATAACGTTCCCACTGCTAGGACTCAGGGCTCTCTAGAAGAGGAAACGTGATGAAATCATCCATCACGCAAGCCCAGTGCGTTGTGATAAATTATATTTTAAGTTTGATCTTCATTTCAACCGAAAGACGTCTATTGTTGAACGTAGCTCCTCTCCAAGTGTCGCCACAACGCCCAGAGCCCTGATTCACGTAATGAAAACCGTAACGATATCGTAGCGATTAAGTCGTTTAGACCATTTCCGTATTCACATCCATTAATCGAGTTTGAACGACACCGATTTTAAAGTCATTTGAAATACGTCGATTTAAAAAAAAATCTGTATTACATTATCCTAGTAGAATACTTATTAATGTAACTGGAAATAAGTCGATAGATCGTGAGTACCGCTTTTGGATAGGACTTCGATCGAACGACTATAAAACTTCAACGATATTTGGCTTGTTTGATTTTACGTGAATCAAGCTACAGTCCTGTGCGTCTCGTATCTATTGAATTCCCGCAACCCTCAATTGGTCATCAGCCCACCTTGTAGGAGACCTTCTAACAGCAACTTTCAGTACGTGGTCACCACTCCAGAAATTTTCATCTTTATCGACCATTTATACTGCAGGCCTACTGCCATTTTTTTCGATTTTTCGGGTTATATCGATAAACTTGTTTCTTGCGGATATCTTCATTTACGATTTTTTTTTTATCTGTTATAAACTAGTACTTGACTGCGATCCCGCCTGATGGTAAGCAGTGATGCAATCGTTGATGTTGAGGCGCACTAGTTTATTAAGAGCCTATTCACACTAGCCTTGAAGACACCCAAAAATTTCCGTCAATTTTAAGTTTAAAATCAATAATATATTTCAATTTTAATTAAGTTTAAATACACAGAACGCTGAACATTATGTAATATTAACAGGAATTCCCGTTCAATAATGTTCATAACTGAAAACCGCGAACTAATTACTATTGAAGTTTGATAGATAATTATTGCCATAGCAGCAACGTAACATAGTGACAACTATTAATTAGAGTTTATTACTGGGAAAAACCACAGAAATTCATCACTATTTGATATTTAATATAATTTATTAGATTTAATTCTTAATTATACTCCATAAAATGTTACAATATATCGTTGTTCTAGTGCTTTTATGGCTTTTAATCGACCAGTTTTTAAGTTGATATCGGCTCTAAATGCCATTGCTTTTTTTTATTAGATAAACCTGTGCTTGACTGCGCTCCCACCTGATGGTAAGCAGTGATGCAATCGTTGATAGTGTGTGCGCTTTGCACTAGTTTTTTAAGTTTCTAAAAATTAAGATACAAAAAAAATATAATGGAATATTGGTTTGAAAAGGCACCTTTCAATCGTGGAAATCACAGACACAATTGAAAGACAATAGGTGCGCGAACGCCGCCGGCGTTCGCTTGGGGTTTAATGAATTAATTTAAAAAAATAAAGATTTTTTACAATTAAGCTTTTTCTAGAAATATTTATTTATTTATATATACTTTATTGCACATCAAGATTATAAATATCTTATTTGTTAGATATTATTATTTATTTTATACTTTCCCTCATAATGTCGATAGGATAAACATAACAAAAACTAAGTGTGGGCGGTCTTATTGCACAGAGCAATCTTTTAACAGACTACCTTAAGATGTACCCTTGTTGTGTGATGTGTCCTTTGGATGGTTGGGTATCTTCTGCTTAGTGAGAGAAGTACCAGCAAACTAATTTAGGACAGTTCAAAAGTCATATTAAAAAGACATTACGTGACTCACAAAATCGCTACTTCTTGTTTGTGACGAAAATATTGTCACACAATGTGACAACAAAGCCCTTCCGACAGAATGGCCTGTTAACTTGACCAAATGACAAATGTTCGATCACCACAATTTTCTACAAGACTCTTATCATTTTAAAACATCTCTTATTACAAAAGAGTACAGTCTAAAATCGCTCAAAAGCAGTTTACGGCCAGTGTTTCAAAAATAAACGCTACGTCATCAACCCAATGGACCTGTCACCGAAAAAAAAAGTACAGTTTTACAAACGTTCCCGTTTCATTATATTTTTGTTTAATTTACGATGCTGCGGGCCCACTGTGCCAACGGGATTCAAACAAACACCGCTATTCAATAGTGGTGTAAACGGTGCTGCTGCTAGAAAAAAAAGGTTTTTAAGTAAAACAATGAGCGTCTTCGGTAACTTTTATTGCATGAGAGGTACGGTGGCCAATTCTGAAAATTCTATTGAATTTTTGAATATCATTATCCTTTATTTAAAGTAGCTGGGAGCGGTATATCATAATATGCTGTCAAAAAAATAAAAACAGCGTGTCTCCCAGCCACAATGACATTGAAAAAAAAAGAGCATTGTTTTTGGCCGTGTCTTTATTTACCTTCAAGGAAAAAGGTGTGGTTATCTCTGTACCTGCACTTAGGTATTTGGCCACATCGGCCATTTTGTACTACTAGTAATGTAGGTACTTACCTTGCCCACTATCACTTAAGTTTGGTGATTCTTCGGGCTATCTAAAATAACATGGTTTTTTATTCCTGATTCGAACACGCAAAGGAAACTCTGAGTATGGCCACAATAATATGTAGTATGGCCCTTTCCATTGCCGATTATGTAACTTTCCACTGCTGGGACTCAAGCCGCCTGTCTAGGAGAGAAAATGGGCCGTAACCTACCACGCGGACCCAGTGCGTGTTTGCGAATGTCACTTGTTTTCAATTTTTTTTTATTCTAGAATATGTTGGATGAACATGAACAGGTTAATCATGATGTTTTCTTTCACCGTTTAGAGAGCACTGGTGATGAAATAGATTACACAAGCCTGGCTGGATTTTAACCCGCAATCTACGACACGTAAGTCTGGGCCGTTACCATTCGGTCAACACTGCACTTCAAACCTCCCAAAGAGGCTTAGTTATGATCGGTCATGTTTCAGTACCGTATGTCATCACTGGCAATACGCACTGGTCATAAGACTTTAGCCTTGAGATACTGTGGTATGTGTAAAGGTCGCCATAACCGCTAGAGTATACCTGATTGGCTTGCCTGTACAGTTGAGTTTTACAGGTAAACCGGCGTGTATGTTGCACAACTGTGCAGGTTTCCACAAAAGCTTACCTGTCAGGCATAACTGTGCAGGCAAACTTGTCAAGTATACCCTAGCGTGTATCGCTACCTTAAGATTCTGGAGTGGCGACCGGGTACGATATGATAATCGCAGCATTGAAAGGCCTTCCACAAAGTGGACAGACGACCCGGTGAGGGTCGGGAGAAAACATATTGTATTGGTCCAAAGATCACCAGGGAACAAGTGGTCTCAATTGTCACGAATTTGTACCCTATATACAAAAAAGGCGAAAAGGCAGGCCGGTCAAACGTTGGAGTGATGACATAGTTGCCACAGCTGGAATAACCTGGAACAGATTGGCAAGGGATAGGAACAAATGGAGAGAAATGGAGGAGGCTTTCACCGCCAGAGCGGTCCTTACAACAGACTATACTAACAAACTTGGTTAAGCGAATATATAATGTGCTAACACAACCAAAAACTATTAGATATGTAAAATCTGTGTGATTCATTCCTTACACAGATTCTACATATCTAATAGTAAAGCTATTATTATTATATTATATGTCCAGTATTGGTCGTCTTTCAGTTGTAATGATGATGATGATGATATTTATTTGATCTTCATTTATAAACATCGTCATAATTTGGGTCACTACCCCTCACACATTAAAATAAATGTAAATAAAAATAAAACACAAATACAAACCGCCTTATTCCGAAACGCAATCTAAATTTCGTATAGTTCCTGGATTATTACTGGGTTTACAGACCAAAGGCAAGTTTTGAATTTAAGTGTAAAAAATAAAGTTTATCACTAGTTTCTAATTTATCTGTGGTAGTAAAGTTAGACCGCAGAAACCCTTAGTTTAACTAAGGTACTAATTTCGATACAATGCGTTCCAAATTAGAATAGGAGCGCCCGCCATTTTGTGACGTCACAATTTACTGTCAAATCGAGGAAATAAATTTTTAAACATTAATTAATTTACGAAAAATTTAATTTATTTATGAACTGTGAACGAAAAAAGTTTAAGCAGAATCCAGTTCTTCAATTTTACTCATCTATATGTTCTTCAATTTTGCCAAAATTTCTTCGATTTGATAGTACGACGAGACGTCAAAACATAGGAATCGGTCCTATTCTCATTTGGAACGCGTAGTACTAATACATATATTGTGATTTAAGATTAGCTTTGATTTTGTGTGTTGTGTCATATAAAAATTGTTAAAAATGGATATTAATAAGATTGACTTGACGGATCAGGAACATTTGAATATTTAAATACATGGGTTTTGTATTGTAATTAAAATTCTAGTGATTGACACCAAACAAGACCCGTTGCTAGGCAACCACACATTAAACACGCCACAACTCTTGTACTAAAGATAGTACTATAGCAATTTTTTGTATTAAGACGGAAAATGTTTAGTTCTACGAGTATAACACCTAGTTTACATTAGTTTATGATTGGAGCCTCCTTTTCAGCATGATGATGCCTGTATTAGGAGACTTCACTTTTCAATTGCTTTGGATGTTAAAAATATTTTATTTAACATTTATTAAAGTTTTTGAGTTATAGTTTACGTTAAAACTACACTAACATATGTTTACGAGCGCGCGTTGCGTGCTTTAATGCCATTTACATGAATAAATAATGACTTTTCATTAAAAATATGGGAATATGTCCCCTTAGGATAATTTCGCAAAGCCGCTGACAGATGCTAGTTATTAGTAGATTATTATTATTATACATAATATGCTAGACATATTCTGAAGACACTTCCGCCTGACCACCGCTAAGTTAATTTTTACTCGCACTCGAAACGAAAACTTCAGGGTTTTGTTAGGTGCCGCGCCGCAGGATTGAGGCGAAATTTTTTTCAAATAATCAGGCAGAAATTACCGCGATGGTACATAGATGGGTGGAGAGGGAGAGGGAGGCCAAAGAAAAGATGGATGGATTATGTGAGGAGTGATATGAAAGAAAAGAGAGTTAATGATAGTGTGACGGGTGACAGGACAGAATGGAAGAAAAAAACGTGTTGCGTCGACCCTAAGTAATATGGGATAAGGGCAGGAAGAAGAAGATAATATGCAAGACATACGCTGCCCAGTCCAGAGGGACTTGGCTGCATAGCTGAGGCTGCTGAGCAAGTGAGAAGAGCAGCCTTTTGAGCCACGTTTCGGACGCGATCCTAAATTTAACACCAAAACAATATATTTAATTCTAAACATTCTATAATAAATATTAATTTCGAGAAATCAACCACCACTTGAAGCAACATAAGACCAAGAAGACGTATCGCGAAAAGTCAAAAGCTTGTGCTTTTGACTTTTCGCGATACGACGATACGATATGGTATTTATATACCCTAAGTGACAAACACTTAGGAACGATCCGACGTCTCAGCAGTGATTACCATTGTAAGTAGAGAACGATTTCGAAATATCAACGTGGTTCAAGGAACAGCTAGTCTGTCTGTCACCAGGCTGTATCTCATGAACCGTGACAGCTAGACAGTTTAAATTTTCACAGATGACGTATTTCTATTGCCACTATAACAACAAATATTAAAAATAGAATAAAAATAGGTATTTAAGTGGGGCTCCCAAACTGCAAACGTGATTTTTTACTTCATATGTATTTAGTAGTAAGGAACCCTTGGTGTGCAAGTCCGACTCGCACCTGGCTAGCTTTTTTATACACTTTTAAAAATACGGACATTTTTGTCTTTCTTCCTAAGACGTATCGCGAAAAGTCAAAAGCATAAATACCCTAAGCGACAAACACTTAGGAACGATCCGACGTCTCAGCAGTCATTATCATTCTAAGTAGCGAACGATTTCTGAATATCAACATGGTTCAAGGAACGCTATTTCGGTTTAATACAAGTAAATTATGACATTATTGACTTCAAAATGATCCGTTGCGTAAGCATTCAAATTTTTTTTTTTAAACTGTTGCGGTTTAGTTTTTTTTCTTCTTGAATTGGTTTTTAAGGTTCCGTAATTCAAAAGGAGACACTTTACCACGGGAACCCGTGGAGGTATCGAGTTTTTTTTATTAGAATTAAAACCTTATACTTGAATCTGCTGTTGTTTTAAGCAGTAAAAAAAAACTTCTAAGTTAACAAAACAAAAAGATATGGCCGTTTATGTCGCAAAAAAGCTTAACGCTTAACTTAACCCTTAATTTATTTTTATTTTCCTCATAGAAGTGAATATATAATATTTTTGAGTGAATTAACTTTCTATAACCAGTAACCAGTAACCAGTAGAAAACTTATATTTCGACACCCTTAAGGGAACCAAAATTCATAGGGTACTTCCCGTTGACCCAGAAACCTGAAATTTGGCATAAAGCAAGGTCTTATAGCACAATTATAGGAGTAAATCTGAAAACAGTAAATTTGTTGATAAGTCATATCAAAATAATTTTTGCGATTCGAAAAAATCTTCGAGACTAGAAAACTATTTACATATGTATGTAAGTTTGTACGGGACCCTTAATGCCCGAGTTTGACTCGCACTTCCCCAGTCTTTTTGGTGATGTAATACCTGGCTTTTTAGTCAAGCATAGGATTCAATGACATCGCTAGATCTCAGGCCTCTTTTGTAGTATGTTTAAAACCTTACAAAAACCAAAAATAAACTTTTTGTGGAGAAGTGTAGGTAGGAGTGTAGTGGAGGTAAGATATAAATGTATTTTTTACATTAGCATTTATATTTTTTACTTAAAAGTAGACTTTATATAAAAGCATTCATTTGTGCTTCCATTTCATCAATATCAATAATAATAACAATACAAGTCAATTATGGCTCATAGCGTATATGAAAAGTTTAATTTAACAAAATTTTGCACAAAATACTGTATTTTTTGGAAGACCGATGACCTGGTGACATTCGTAGAAATCCGATGGATGCGAGACGCACAGGGCTGTTTGTTGTGGCGACGCTTGGGGGAGGTCTATGTCCAAGTTTGTTGTGGCAACGCTTGGGGGAGGTCTATGTCCAACAGTAGACATATTTCAGTTGAAATGATGATGATGGCAAAAAATTTGCTAAATATTTTATTGAACTAAAAGCCTGGTGTTCATTTTTTTTTCTTAGGTTTTGCTGGGAAAGTTTTAAAACTTTTATGAATTTTTATCATTTTAAACATGATTAATATTAAAATTACTTCACTAAACACCAGTTATTTTGTCTGAAATAATCCAGTAAAACACTTTATAATAAAGAAACTCAATGTATATGAAATGCTATAAATGACTCATAGCGAGAAAGAGACCAACTTTCATCATCCTCCATAAGATGACCAGTTTTTCACTAGTTTTCCTTAATCGATTGGTTGAATCATAAAAAATAAGTAATTCAAATGAGTCACAAGTTATTTTTTAATATTTTTGGTTTCGATACTACTTCCAGGTTGTAGCGATCAGGAGCTTCTTATTACCTGAATAATTTTGAGTTTTAGTACCCTACGTTGTCTGAACACACACACCACAGTGTGAAATGGTCCTGGTTTTGCTCACATTCCCCTGGGTTATATTCATATGTTATCATAAGGTTCCACGCGCGCCTGAAAGAGAAATCAGCAAAACCGTAGGGGCCCAACAGAGCCGATGCCTACTGGGGCCAAGGTTTCAAAAAGAAAACCCAGGGTCCTAGAACGCAAAGCAAAGAAGAACCATAGGAGAAGGTTTTAGTCAGCAGAAGTCCGACACACCCTTTCGCCCCGCCCTAGTGTGGGAGAAGTCTTTAAATGGGTAAACCTTGGGTCTTGTAAAGACTGTGTTACATATTATAAAACTGCAGGAGTGGGGCGTATTTACACTTTTACCTCAACTTTCTTACAGCTAATCGTTCCAAAACAAACAAAAGCACATATCCTATACATAAATCAATATCCGAGACATGTAATTGTGGTTTCTTCCGCTGCGCCCGCGCCGCCGCCGCGCTGGCTAGCTGCTGTGAGAATGTTATAAATAATACCTACATACTGACCGTGTATCAGTGGGAAAGTTTCAATCAAACTACATATTACATACCAACTAGCTTTTCCCTATTACATATAATATAAATCTACACTTGAGAGCAAAAAAATCGCACATGGCTTGTAATTTCGTATAATACCGTTTTTTTCTTAAATGTAAAGATGTTGAGTACAAATTATTAAGCAAAATTAAAGCATACAAAGTTAGAATTGATTTCTGACTTGATCACGCAAGGAAACTCCGAGCATAGCCCTTTCCATCGCTCTTTGATCACTCATCGCTCTCACGACTATCGGCTCAATGATAATAATTATTATTAATCTGCTCTTAATAAACGTGACCAAAACTACGAAAAATCGATCAAAACTTGCCACTCAATCGACGATCAATCACAATAAAATCTTGCAATAAATAAATAGAATCGTGAAGCACGCCACTTCCGATCACACACGGGGGTCATCGACACCTGAAAATCGTACGTTTGACTAGCCACGGGTAACAAAAGTAAAATGGTATTTCAGTTCGAGGAACGATGAGTTCGCATTTTTATTTCTGTAAGGATCATCATAAGGTGATTTAGTTATTTAAAATCGTAATACATTAAGGCGTATAGTTCCTTGAACCATCTGGCCGAAATTATGTGAACGCAACTCTCGCACTCGCCTAGGCGACAGTACGCAAATCTGTGCATTTATTTGCGGCCAGCAGCGCCCGGAAAGCGCTTTAAATCCATTTTCTCTGCGAGATATTGATTGATTTACATTTACAATGTTCACTTTGAAGAATATTTAACCACCAATTTTTATGTGTAAAAATGTTTCTAAAGGTCCAAGCCGTTTCGAAGGAGTAGGGAAAAGTTGCGAAATTGCTAATTTTTTTTTTTTGACAAAAGTATTAATTGCACGAAAAAATCAAATGTTGATATTATTGTTCATGAATCTATAATAAACATATATTTTTTTCAAACCAATTGACCTAGCCGTTACGGAGGACTAGGCCTCAGAAAATCACTGTTTTATGGCACTTTTCGGGCGCTTGGCCCTTAGCTGGAACTTTCTAGTTTTGTCTGTAACGCTGATTTGGTTTTGACTTCTGCATTAATTTGGCTATTTTTCTAACTATTAAAGTATTATACACAATCGTTGACGTACTTGTAAATTATGAGCAACATATAAATTGGGACTGGCCTGTTGGTCTAGTGGTTAGTGGCCCTGACTGCTATGCCAGAGGTCGTGGGTTCGATTCCCACCCAGGACAAATGTTTATGTTATGAGCATGATCATTTGTTCTGTGTCTGGTGTAATTTATCTATTACATGTAGGTATTTAGAAATATATAAGTATGTTTATCAGTTGTCTAGTACTCATAACACAAGCTCTGCTTAGCTTGAGACTAGGCGGCGTTGTGTAGTTGTGGTATAAAATAAAAAAATAAAAAATACTTTTATCTATTAACAGATTTATTTTATATATGTATATTTCCTAGGGGGTACTATTAAATAAAATCTCTAAAAGCTAAGCACAATATTAATAGTAGGCCACATTAAATAATTATATAAAAATTAAAAACTAAAATCCTAACTCTGAAGTAATTAAATCACATTATTGTATTATTAAATCGTAAATTAAATTATTTAATAATTACTAGCTTTGGCCACAGCTTCGCCCGCGTATATAAATATATAGCTTATGTCACTCAGGAATAAAGCAGCTTTAGATCGGTGAAAGAATTTTAGACTTCTACAAACAAAAAAATAAAAACACAAACTTTACCTCTTTATTATAATAATATAGTTACTTATATACAATATACACCGCTTAATTTTATTCGTTTTAATCCCGTGGAGGGTCGATCCGGTACATGACTCAATCGATTTGTAAAAGATAAAATTAAAAAATAAAGTAAGTACCTTTTTTTCAAAACTCGTATTAATTTACGCATTTAAGAAATTAATTTCTGTAAGAAAACGTCAGCTGAGCGAGTTGCGCTCAGCTGACGTTTTCTTAAAAAAAGTAATTAGTGTTTCATGTACCGGATCGACCCTCCTCGGGATTAAAACGATTAAAATTTAGCGGTGTATACGTCATATGTTTTTGTATAATAAAACAATGCTACACCACGCGCAAAATGTCTGAATACGCGTGTTTCTTGAACCTGTCCAGGGCGTACGATATGGACTCTTATGGCTTTATACCAAAGGGTAGCAAAGGGTAAGGGTAAAAACACACCGCTGTAAGATATTATCTTTAAGCACTGTTTTTTGTTAGTGTACGAGTATAATGTTTGCAAGTGATAAATTATATTTAATTTGCAAATATATTTAACACTTTTACAGGTATTTTTTTAATTAATTTAAACTAGATGACGCCGGTGTTTCCTAGCTGACTAATACTCTAAGAAATACCGAAACAAACTCAGGGTCAAAGTTTCTTTTTAAGTCCATACATCAAACATGTAAGGCTTAAATCATATGAGAATCATGTAGATTGGTGTCTCATATGGTCTTTGGAGGAACGAACCACACAGATTTGAGTGGACCTGTCCAATCAGTACAAACATTTGTTAGTATTCGTTTCAAGAAAATTTTACTCAAGATATAATTCAGCCTCTGTCATTAATGTCTTGTAGACCTAGAAAGAACAGTGGACTTTAAGACCAGATACAGGGTGACTTGCTCGATACCGCGGTGCTAGAACATAACGGGCAACTGAAGGACAAGGAACACAGGTGAGTTTTATTCAGTATAATATGCTTGACACACCCTCTGATACCACCCATGATACCCCACCCCAACAAAAAAGATCCTGGAACAATGTCAAGTTATATTAAGTTGCGAAACTTCACAATCGTGATGCGCTTGGATGGGAAACTCATGATGATTTATAGTATAAAATTGTGTAATTGTTTTAATTTATTGAATTTTGCATTTATATAATTTCTTAAAAATGAATGAGATCTCACTCAATTAATTTAAATTGATTAAAGTTTTAAATACATACAAATCTTGAGCCCACGCGGTAGATTAAGGTCCATTCCCTTTCCTAGAGAGGAGGCCTGAGTCCCAGCAGTGGGAACATTAAAATGATTATACTATGCTATACCTACAAACAACTTGACTTGACTTGGATTACTCTAGCGGGCATTAGGCGCCAGCAAACAGCTGGGTGCAAGTGCAAAACAAACCCTCACTCACCTGGATGGCCCGGTGACTATGTATTTTTGCTGACTTAACAAGCTTATAACTTTGTGATTTTTCATGATATAGTTATGAAATTTTGTACATAGATTATTTACATAAAAATACTAGACACGTGTTCCCGGTTTTGCATATACCAAAATTAATGTTGTATAAAGATTGACATGCACTACCAGAGTGTTACATCACGCGATACATGCCATTTATTTTGGTGCTTAAACATAACCAAATATTTCCATTTATAAATTCATTGTGTTCCATCGCATTGGGGTTTCAAATCGGCCAGTACATAGGAAAAGACAGGTTGATAACCTATTGGCTGTGACTAAAGAGTCGTACACCTCACAGTCTGCCGACAGACAGAGAGATGGCTGGCTAGGATAAAAGAGAATACATCAATTGTATAATATAAATAACCAATGTTTTGTTTGTTAATGCAAACACTTTATTTATTTAAAATTACATTTTAATTAAAAACATCTTAGCACACAAATATTTTTTAGAAATAAAAAAAAAATGGCTGACTGGAAATATTGTGGCGGGAAAACACACGTCTATGGTCTAATGATTTAAATTATCTGTGGAACATAAAATATGAAAGAATTTTTTTTCGAACTTATATCTAGGTATTGTTTGTATGTTAGCTTTTGTCCGCGGCTTCGCTCGCATACATGATATATAGCATTTGTCACTAAGGAATAAAGCAGCTTTATATAGGTGAAAAAATGTCTCCTACATAAATTGCATATTAAAAACCACCAAATTTTTGTTTCTTAAAATAAGCACTTCATTTATTTAAAATTACATTTTAATAAAAAATCTTATCACAGAATTATTTATTACGAAAAGACACATCTACTAGTTTATGATTTAAATTATCTGTGGAACATACAATATGTAGGAACCTTTTATTCGAACTTACAAGGTATGGTTTGTATGCTTATATGCACGTATCTGAATATGAAAATTAAGTGACTAATTCATATACATGTTGTTATTATTTTTTCCGTGAAAATGTCATAGTTCCGGTTGGAAAAACCACGGGCTGAAACTACGGAAATCAGCTGCTATGGTCTATAGAGTCTGTCTAATAAGTTAAACTTGGGTAATTATTAGGATTTAATGAAATCTGATGTAGTCAACACGGGTTCAATAATCAAGGTTGATTAAGAGATAGAGATCACTGTTTACTAACAGAAGAACCTTATAAAAAGTACCGAATATTTGTATTTTTTAAATGATTAAATATTATACAAAATTCCCAAATCGTTGACTTATTAGACACACTATAGGAATTTAATGTGCGTGTCAAATTAGAACAGTATGATGTACTTTTTTTAAAAAAAGGTGCTAGCTTTTGTTTTAAATGACATTAGGTAGTGCTTGACTGCGATCCCACCTGATGGTAAGCAGTGAAGCAATCGTTGATGGTTATTCGCAGTTTATTAAAGAGCCTATTCATTCTAGCCTTGAAGACACCTAAATTATAATCGGATAGTGGGATTAAAACCTTTAAAAACATAGTTTTTTTTTTAGCTATGGAAAGTTTTGTTAGGATAAAAGTTCTTTAAATAAATAATAAAAATGTAACGTGCGTATCTTATCAATGCGCGTGTGAATCCCGATAGCATGCGTAAAGGTCACTGACCGCTGATATTTCGCTGAGCACAGCGTCGGAGTCCATAGACAATACTGAACGCTAACGACTCGTATTGGCGATAGTCGGGTCAACGTCCTGGCGTGGCAACTGCCGAAATGTGCATTTAACGAGACGCTTGCATATACTAGGTATCTGTACAGGTAGAGTACACAAAAATAAAGAGCACTTGAAGAATATTTTTTTTATTATATTAGCATTTTTTGCAAGTACATACTAGAGATAGGAGGCAGTTGTGCAAGATAATTTGGTTTGATAGGATGTCATGATTGTGAAGGCGCTTCAGAAGAGCGAGACGAGTATGCTGCTTTTTACACCGCACAGCTGTTTCCAACAGGGTGTAAAATAATATTTAGATCTAAGTTGAAGTAGGATAAATCTCAGGAGTCTTAAGACTTAATAATTTTATTATTTACGTTAATGTTTCCCAAGAATACTTGTTTAAAATAGTTAATAACTAATCGAAACTGTTAACGAAAAACAAATTTAAAATTAATTAACTTATGACAGCCGATAACTTTAACCAACTTAAGTCATTTGATGATTTATTTTTTATTGCTTATATACATTAGTTTCAGTAGAGCTGAAATTCAAAACACGTGTTTAATATTTTTATATAAAGAATCTATGTAGGTACAAAATTTCATAACTGTATCATGAAAAATCACAAAGTTATAACCTTGTTATGTGAGCAAAAATTCATAGCAACCGGGCCATCCAGGCGACTGAGGGGTTGTTTTGTACTTGCAAACAGCTGTTTGCTGGCGTCTAATGCCCGTTATGACCTGCCGTGACCTGTGTTGTACTTAATATCGGTGGTGTCCAACTTGTGATTTTTTTAAATATATTTGGGAATTAACATAACATGGTGTAAAAACTATTGGAATCCATTCAGTTACTGATTCTGAATTAACTATATTGAGATTTCGCATAAACTAAAAATATTGTTGTTTAATAATATTTTTGGAAGTATCTAGGGTGGAGTACGAGGGCATATCAGACTACACCTGTGTCCTTCAGTTGTCATTTGTGATCTAGCAGCACGGGCTTCCTTTTCAGAAATTCAACAAGCACCTCAAGGAGTTTTCAGTGGCAGATTCTGCTACACAGCAGGATCTGTCTTCGGGCATCCGAAGCCTGTATGGAATGTAAAGAGCAACTGAAAGATCATGGGCGGTTTAGTAAGTAACAATCTGACACTCCCTCTCCCTCCAAGCAGAACAAGAGAAACTATTAATAATAATAATATTGTAAGTACAACCATTTTTTTTAAAAGAGTAACCATGGAGTTTCTTACCGGTTCTTCTCTATAGGAAACGACCAATTTCGAACCGTGCACTAGCTTCTGACGTTTTGTAAGTGCCCATGTAGGCCTATGTGAAATAAAAAACTTTTGACTTTTTTTTTACTTTTTTTGACTATTTGATTATTATCCACTTAAAAAAGATAAATCATCATTTCAGCCCAAAGATGTCCACTGTTAGTCCTAGGACAGTGGACGTCTTTCCAAGTGTCGCTATAACGACCGGTCCTGTGTGTCACACATCCAATCAATTTGTTGCAAATCTAACAACAAAACATACAACCTGACCGTCACCTGATTTGGGTCGAAGCCTACCGGGGCCAGGGTTAGTTTCGAAAGACAGCTCGAGCCCCGGTATGAAGGCTTGAAGGAACGGGGTGGGTTTTTAGTCAGTAAGAGTCTGACACTATCTCCCGCTCCTCCCAAGAGCGGGGGTTTTCAATGGATGTTTTTTCCCACCATAAAAAAAAACCGTCACCTGATTTCGTCACGCAAAACACGAAATGCCGACGCTGGCTCAGCATTTAAAAACGCACTGTCAAACCTCTGCGTCAGCCATTAACAATCCTAATCTTCAAGGTCCTGTTACCAGAGGCGTAGTGTAGACTAATTTAGACGTAGGCGAAGACGTATCAGCGAGGCCTTTTCTTTTATAAATTCGAAAACGAGACAGCAACTGTTGCAATCCAGTGTTCGACCATATCGTCGAGGTCAAGGTATAGTTTGTGTTTTTTTTTGTTCGCAGGAGGTAATCTCTGAAAGTATCGGTCCGATTGGTAAGATTTTTTCACCGATAGAAAACTGCTTTATTCTTGAGTGACAGGTTATATTTTATGTACGCGGGTGAAGCTATGGGCAAAAGCTAGTAAATCTACACTAACTAATATAATAAAGAGGTAAAGTTTGTTTTTTTGTTTTTATGTTTTTTTTGTTTGTAGGAGATAATCTCTGGAAATGTTGGTCCGATTGCTAAAATTTTTTCACCGATAGAAAACTGCTTTATTCATGAGTGACATAAGCTATATTTTAAATACGCGGGTGAAGACATGGGCAAAAGCTAGTAAATTATAAAATAAAACCCTCGTCGTTAAGGGGCTTGCACACGCAAGGTTCCTTTGGGTGCGAGGCCGTGGACGAGAGCCCGCCACTTCGCCAACGTCAATCTACGCTACTGCCTGTTACTGACATATCTATTACAGCATGCATTGCTACAATTCCGCATCACTGGACCAAAGATTCAAGGAAAGAACTGAGTCAGCGGTTACAGCTCGGAGTCTATAACTTTCGCAACACGCTAACGTAAGCGAATTCTTACTTTCATAAGTGTTTGGTTGTTGAATGAGTCATTCGTGACGTTCCGTGTCGGGGGTTTGGCGATGAAGATATGGTGGGAAATACGAACTCTTAAGCGTAATCAGTCTTATAGGCCCGTATTAATAAACGAAACTCAACTCCGTCCTCAAGTGCGATATCATTTGATCCCCTTTGATTATACGATGACAAAAGCTCAAGATCATTGCTAATTAATAAACACATGAGTACAGAATCTCAGGTACCAAACACCTTGGGCTTGTGAATCTCGTTTATTAATATAATCAGGACCTCAAACTTGATATCAAGTACGAGATCTTGGGCTGATGAACGTTTATCAATACGGGCCATAATATTCCCATAGCTGGGACTCAGGCCTCCTCTCTAAAAGAAGGAATGCAACGTACTCCACCTTGCGGGCTTATTGCGGATTGGTATATGTCACACGTCTTGGAATTTTTGATACTAGGAGTCACCGGTTTCCTCCCGTTGTTTTTCATTACCGTTGTAAGAACAGTGGCAATGAAATAAATTACGCAAAGTAATGCGCCTGACTGGATTTGAACCCGCGATCTACTACTCGTAAGTCGGGGTCGCTACCACTGGCCCACATTTTTCTTCTATGACTTTTAAAATTTAACATATTTTAGTTCATCAGATTTTCATACAAAAATAAAAATATTTAAATTGAACGTTCTAAATCTATGGCAAGCAAGCAATAGTACAATAGCGGAGGGGAGCGGGGATCAGGCGACGGAGGTGCTTGATGCGCTTGCGTCGCGTCGTACAGATATAGAAATTTTGCTACAGAGTAGAGATGTGTCAGATAGAACAACGGAACAGTTTGCTTGCTTCCCGTCCGATTATAATTTAGGTGTCTTCGAGGCTAGAGTGAATAGGCCCTTAATAGACTAGTGCGCCTCACCATGAAAGATTGCATCGCTACTTACCATCAGGTGGGATCGCAGTCAAGCACTAGTTTATATCAATTAAAAAAAAAATCTTTATGGTTAGTTTTTGGTAAATGAATTATGTTTTGTAAAAAGTCATAGAATAAAAGTTGTTGTTTATGATGTTAACAATACAGTCCTGCAAGGTTGTTAGTGTTTTATAAATAACCCTATAAATGTTATTTACAGGCATTTATCAGGTTAACCCCTGAGTCCCCAAGCATTTAAATAGGTATAAATACGGGAAAAATGGAAAGGTTGCTTATTTTCGAAATTTACAGACTATTTTATGAAGAATTTCTTATTTACATTCTTAGATACATAACCAATAAATAAAACGCTCAAAATTTTAATAATCTACGCGGTCTTTTAATAATATGAGTGTTCAACCGAATGGCACGAAATCACGCGCGAACGCCCTTCGCGCGTTCGCTTGGGGTTTGAGGGAATTCGGATGGTGCGGGGATACCGCACGATTTCCCGCGAAGCGGCGTGCCTTCTGGCTGGCCTACCACCGTGGGATCTGAAGGCAACAGTCCTTGCACACATGCACGACATGCGCGTGGAGATGTTAACGTTAAAACAACTCGCACTCGTCTCTCTGCTCGTCGGGAAACCCTCGGCATTGAGTCAGAGAGCTTGTACTCTATGACGTATTGTTTGGAAGAGCTCTGTTTCATAACACACGCAACATAATATAAACATCCTCGTTTTATCATAGCTTCTGCGGTTAGTCATGGCTATAGTTTTTTGTAACCCGGAGAATCCTGTAGGACATGTACACAGTACACACGTGGGAGGGGGAAATCAAGGGACAGGCTAGTTTTTAATAATTCTGATGTACTGAAAGACTTAATTTAAATTATTACATTTTACAGAAAAATATGTAAAGTGAAAAATAGGTTATTTAATTTTTATTCAATATGCCACCATGCATCCATCTTGGACTCTGAACTTAAAATATTATAATGCAAAAAAAAAATATCACAAACTTCTAAAAAAAAAAAACATAACAGGATATCCATAAAAAAAAAAACAATCAATTTTGAGCCTGCATTATAATCTGTGGCCGACTATTACCGCCAAAAACCAGAGCTGGGCTTTCCCGCCGAAACATTTACGATGATAAAACCACGCCTTGTTTTATATCCAGCCAGTGCCTTCCATCAAGTTCCTTTTCACTTCTACGAGTCATTTCTTAAAATTATATATCTTATCTTGGTACGGATTTCCTTTTTCAAATTCTTTGGATTTAAAAACAAGAAAGTTTTATTTAGAACTAAACTGCTTAGTTAGATTTGGTCTGTCAATGTCAAAGAATGTTAAATAATTATTGACTATAGAGTATGAATTGAAAAAAAAAAAGTTCCTTTTCTAATATTTTTGATTACTACGAATACTATAATTGATTGGCGGTTTGCATACGCACACCATTTAGTAAAATTCTCAGTATAGTTCCTTTTTTACCATAAAAAAGGAAACCTAACCTCCATAATATCTCAAAATACGGGATATAATCGGCAAAAACAACTATTGTTTTTGGAAAAATGGCCATTTAACGTCAGAAGTGACGTTTTAGGTTTTGACGTTTTACGTCTTGCTATCATTGTTATGGTTTGTAATCTCATTGACGTGCTACGGATTTACCATAATGACCTATATTCCCTGTATAAAAAAAAAAACAATAATTTAATATTTATCCTTTCGAATAATTAGAGACACAATAGAAAGATAATGAGAGAGCCGGCGTTAACTTGGGATTAAATGAATTAATAGTAAGTTTTGATTGATTCAGAAAGCGGTACTCCTGGACACGGCTCGTATTGTGAGAAGGTTTCCTCTCTTTGGAGCCCTGATAGTCGGTAGCTTGGACCCTGATTACTATATTTGCATGAACTTAAGAAACTGGTTTCTGAAACCTTTCATAACTCATTTATGTACATTTTCTTGTACCAATAAAGGTTTTGTCATGTTTTTACAAAAATTAATAATTATGTGTCGTTTTATTTGATACTTCTCCTATTTTCTTAAACATTTGTTCACATTTCTCATTTCGCAGGTCTGCTGAAAAAATATTATTGTTCACATTTCTTTTCAATTCCCTAAAAAAAATTACAGCAATTAATAATTCCTTGGTTATGCGAGTACAAAAAAGCTTAAATGTACTTTTTCATCCCCCTATCTCGGAAAGAGTATGTTTGCTCTTCGTTATCTGAGTGCAAAAGCCGTTTTTATCCGCTAGAGGATAAATTGAATTTAGAACATCGTGTGCACTAAGTTTATGAATTCAAAACATTATTAAACCTATTTAGTTCTACCTTCATGGTGCCACATTTATCATACAACTTTTTTTAATTTGCTAAATACTCAGACTCGGATTCTCCTTGGATTGAATTTTAAAATCCTTCGCTTGTTCGGTTATCAAAATTGGCACGCGGTTAAAAAGCAACTTTGCACTCTTGTATATCAAATAACTTTTATCCATAACTGTTTCTGTATACAGTACAAAAATATTAACCTTTCGAATGTCTTAAGTTACACAGTCCGACATAAGGTAATTGTCTTTCTATTGTGTCTCTAATTACAACATTCAAAGAGTTAAAATAAATAAAACATTTATTGAGTACACAAAGGCAAAGCCAAAACAAACTACAAGGCGAAAGAAAACCAATTTCCACCTTTCTCTATATCAAGTCAAGCAAGTCTGCATTACCAAGCCAAAGCACCAAAAAAACAAAATTCACACCGTGGGAAAGAATCCGTTGTCAGTTTAGTGAAAAGGTGTTTCAAACCTTTCAGGTTTATAATACAGTTTTTTCTTACAACATAAAACATGCCTGAAATGTGAAATGTTTTCTATCAAACTTCGTACTGATAAGATATTTTATAAAATTATACATAGGACTATAGGAATAAGAAAAGCGAGGAAAATAATTTTCACTGATTCCTTAACAGACAAAGTAAGGTTAATTTATCAAGTCTCAAAATCAAACTCAAAATATCCACATAAATCTACATCGGAACATCAAAACGTCAAAAGTTAGGTGTACATTCTCAAATCGTAGTAGTTCCAAACTCAAAATCTACGTCATGGAAAAAAACAGCTGTCACTAGAACCATTTATCATGGGTACATGGCGTGATACCACACGGGCACCATCATCATTTAAAATCCAGGTCACCTCTCGCACAAAGAGAGTTCGTGGAAGTTCATATCGATCTTTCTAGACTGCACACTGATGGCTGAACACCACTGGTCTCCGATCTGGTCGTTGACCAGTCTCTCGACTCGACCCAGATTCTGCACACACACTAAGGTGTGTACACATTATCACGTACGAGTATATGCATCACGAATATTTTGGCAACGTTATTTTTTTTAGTGTCACTGTTGGTTGTATAATGAGTCTATGGCCAGTGACGTTTCAGTGTTCGGATTTTAAAATGACGGGTATTTTTATGGAACGCAATCTATCAGAAATACTTTGACTTTTTCAACATTTTGACACATTGTTTTTGACAATTTTTGTCGCCGAGAAGATCAAATACAAAAATTTGCTTTATTTCGACTCAAATAGAATTTAAATTTCGAATAGAATGCCCTTTTATAGAGGATTTAAAGGCCATAAGTCTTAGTTATTCCTAGTGCCCATTTTTTTTTGTGGGAATTTATACAATGATTTCTCTCGATCTAGAGTGGAGATGGACATGTCAGACTTTTACTGACTAAAACCACAACAATGTTCCTTCTTTGCCATTTGCGTTTCAAGACCACGGGTTTTCCTTACGGAAGTAAACACATGGCCCCAGTAGGCTTCAAAAATCGAAACTTACATAAAAAAAAAAACAAAACGAAAAAAAATATCGGTATTCAGTACAACGTTTTACATGAGAGGTGCATTTTTTCCTCTACGTCGATTATGACTACGCTTTGTGTATGTATCAGTATTTTCAGGTCGTTAAGTACTGGTTTTTCTCATGAAGCATTTTCCTTAGGTTACTGCTGTCATATGACTCTTTGGAAGAACTGCAGCTTGCGAGCTGTTTTGTATTTTAAATTGGTAGTAGGTCAAGTCGTGTTTATTACATTGACACGTACCTAGATAACTCGATATGTCGATTTTATGACCTATCAAGACAGCAGAAGAATTTTTTTCCTGATTACCAAGATACATGATATCACTAATATTTATTAAACCTTTACACTGCACTAGTAAATACTATACAAAGGCGAATTTAATGCCTTAGACATTTTCAACTAGTCAACCTTAGAGTGGTGCAGAAACATAACAAAATAAATCAACCAATATGTAGTATATCTATGTATCCACGAAATCAAATACATTGGCGTATAATTTGTACATCGAGACAAAGCCCGAAGCTTTCGCCGCGTCAAATAGTCGATTCCCTAACTTTCTACGAGTTCCAAAGTTCCGATGAAAGTAGTCTCACACTTGTCCAGTCGCGAACAGAGGTCGCGATATACTGGCAATACAGACTGGCCGAATAGATGCTTCGAAATTTAAAATACTCAGTTTTTTATTATTATTTTCTTTTACTGTATCGGCCATAGATAAGTTGTATAGTATGCGTATGTAGGTCATAATAGTTTTGTTACGAACGAAAAATTGTTTTGTGATAGGTATTTTATTTTTCTCTATAACGATAAGTTCTATTTTTGTTTTGAAAGACAAGAATTATTCTTTAACGAGCTCTGGTCTATGTTTTCACCATTAGTTTTTGTGACGGCGCGCGCTGTTCCCGCACGCCTCAAGGAGTTGTCAGCAACAGCAGGGGCCCAGCCGGGTCGAAGCCTACTAGGCCAGGGTTATCCGAAAGGGCGCTCGAGCCCCGGTATGAAGGCTTGAAGGAACGGGATGGGTTTTTTAGTCAGTAAGAGTCTGACACTATCTCCCGCTCCGCCCAAGAGCGGGGGTTGTCATAAGATCATTTTTCCCGTCGAAAAAAAAAAAAAAAAACATTAGTTTTTGTTTGACATTGCTTGTACTTTCTTAAGTTTTCTCCTATCTGCTATCATCATCATCATCATCACAAAAATGCTAATTATATAAAGGAAGGAAAACAAATATTTCGCAATCGTGTAAGAAAAACTATGGACGTAATTCATGACGAGATATCAAACAAATGCGGTTTGCTTTATTGAATCATGAATGTTAACAAAATCTTGTGAATGTATGACGTAAATACAATAAATTATTATATTAACCTAAGTTCTAATCCAAATTAAACAATATTTTAATAGAATTTTTTGCCTACGAGTTGCGTACATTGAATAAGTAGTTTTTCTTTTTAGTTTTGCTCGATATATTTAAATTTTTTTGCTATTTTACATTTGCATTGAGCTAGCTTCGGCCAGCGGCTTCGCCCGCGTGAACGCAGATTTCACTATACAAACTTCTTTTTTCGTTTCATTCTCTTAGGGACGGAATTTTGGAAAATTCCCTCTTAGTGTTTACCTGCGTCATAAAAGTAAGCGTTATGCAAAATTTCACGATTCTAGGCCCTGTAGTTTCAGGTGTGCGTTTATATCTCAGTCAGTTAAAAAAATAACTACAATTACTACAATTTATGTTTAAAAAAACCCTCGCATTTAATTCACACTAACATGATTAGTAAGTACTAAAAACGCTACTAAGTGTTACTATTTTGGTGTACTTACAATAAAGTTTTTTTTTTAATCTGTTCTATTCAATGATTTAAATTCAATCAAAAATCGTACCTAATTAAATAGCTCCTTGAACTTCTACCTTTTAATTATGCACATAGAGAAAATTACAGGCTACCAATATTCCGTCGCGATTTAAATATGGAACCTAATTTCGAACGTTCAATTTTGAATGTCGAGCGCAAATTCGGCCAGTAATGATAGCACTGTAATCGCATGAGTCAACGCCCGGTGAAATGACGGCCAGGTTCGTTCACCTTTCACCCAATTTGCCTAAACACACACCGGCCGAAAATAGTTGGCATCGTATCGCGACCAATGCCATATGATAAGTGTGTGCACTACAAATTGTCAGCATAAAATCTGTAGTACGGTGTGTCATATTATATCGAGTACTGCTTATATTTTTTTGGTTATAGAAATTTTTCTATACTTTTTGTGCGCTATGACTGTCAAACAGTGACGTATAACAAGACGAAATTTATTGTCTATGGTTTTGAGGTGCGCAAAAAATCTTTTGTTCGTCTTTAAAAGCCGAGACTTATAAGTAAATTGATCCTCAGTATAAATCGATGTAAATTTATTTTTTGTATCAAAACATTTGAAATCTATTTTTAAGACATGAGAAAAATCGCAAAGAATTACATGAATTTTAGATGTTCACTGAATGTTACATATTATTTTGATACTGTCTTGTCGTGACGTGCGAAAAGTCGAAAACGCGAGCATTGTTCTCGAATTAAATTGACTATGTTAAGATAGTGTGGAAAAATTTGGTATAGCAAGCAAAATATTTGACTATATTATATATGTATTTTACTTTAACAAAAACGATCGCTTTATCTGCTACGCTTGTGGAGCAAAAACTGTTGCTCTGTTCTTAGGCAAAGCGTCATACTGCGCCGTTTTCGTCATATTGGAAAATATTACGTTTATGAATGAGCGTGTACCACGTAACGTCGGTCGCGAGCGCACGTCACGTCGATCAATATACAGCGCCTTTATCGTAACGGCAATCTCATCTTGCACAGCATTTTAATGCTGCATAAAACCTAACTGTCTGTCCAAAATAAATACCAGCAGAATGTGAAGGTAGGTCGGCAAACGGTATCCGACAATGAACTCCAAATGTGGGACAACGACCGCCGAATTTGGCATTTGGTCTCGTGGTGAAAAAAAAATATCGCCACCGGCGGTACCAGGGGATCATAAACTAGAGAAAGGTTGAATTTCGAGTGTTTCAATGTGTGCATACTATCCGAATGTCTGTCTGTGTGTGCGTCATTGTAGTCTCGTAGTAGAAAGCTCAGTGAGTTTGTTTACATTCGCTATTTAAAAAAAAAATAGTGAAACGGTGAAACGATGAACTGTCAAATTATTTGTCGGTATTTGTTGAATGTAGGTCGATTAGAGTGTCTCATTCACTAATGCGTAGCGAGCACGCGATGTTGTTTTGTGGAAATTGTTTGTTTTAGATTGTACTTTGGGGAAGTCGAAAAGATACGTGATAGTGAAATTAAAGTAATATTGGCTGAAACTAGTACGGTGTAAAGCAAGATAGCTGAATGAGTAATTGAAATAAAAAAAGGTTTCCACAGGTCCCTACGGTATGGGCCCAGCAAGGTAGAAGCCTACTGAGGCTATGGGGTATGCGAAAGAGAACCCCGGGGCCCTGGATCTAAGGCAAAGATATCTCTGTTATTCCGACTCCTTCAGTCGAAATAATAGAGATAACCTATACCTAGAAATTTTGCATCCAATGATCAAGAAATAAATTTAAAAAAAAAAAACATTATTTTTTGTTAATATTTTTGGCTTGGATACTAAGTCCTTTAAGCTACGTCTTCGTATAAATTGTTAATTTGTTTACCTTAAGAATATGGATGTACACATTCTAACATTTTTGTAGTATTTGACAGCAAATCTATCTAGTCAACCTTCTCGGTAAACTTCGCCGAGGTAGTCAACCCTTCAATAAAATTCTCAGCCCCATTTCACAGAGGTCGCGCCTGTTTCAATGATTCCACATGCTGTCCAGTTGAGACACAAAACTATGCCATTTTTTAATCACAATATCCACTAGCTTCACTCAAAGAAAACCCGCCAAAATCTTCTTCGAAATTTAAACCGGGTGATGCCATAGACAATCTTATAGCATTTATTTCAAAGAATATTTGAATGAATACTGAGAACTCTATCGAATACCATTGTAAGTTTTCCGGCTTCCTTCCTTTTAATTTATCATAGCGACACTTAAAGAATCATCATCGAATTAATAGTTTAATATTATATCTTTATCCTTATGTAACATTACGTCATATTAGTTACTGTATGTTTAACGATTTTCCTCTTTAATGACGTAGATTTGTGTAATTCGCATGGTTATTATCGGGTGAACAGGTTTCCTCGATTTTTGAACTGATGTGCTGTGCATTTTGCACTAATTATTCAGTGAAATGATCACGTTTATGAAATCAGTAATATTCATAATTTTCCTCTTAGGGGTAAGGTGGTTGCAGCATTGTTTAAAATAGTAACTATGACACTGGAACGCAAAGGAACGCTGAAGTAACACAGGTTTTTTTTTCGCGATGGGTAAATCATCTATTGACATCCTCCGCTCTTGGGCGGAGCGGGAGATAGTGTCAGACTTTTACTGACTAAACACCCACTCCTGTTTCTTCTTGCCTTTCGTACCGGGACCGAGCCTACCTTTCGGAACTAGACCTTGGCTCAGTAGGCTTCGACCCAGCTGGGCCCCTGCTGTTGCTGACAATTCCTTCAGGCGCGCGGGAGCAGTGCGCGCCGTCGACGACGTGAGCTCGGTCCGGACATTTACCGGACGGTCGGTCAGCGAGTCACCCATTGCTCGTCATCTGCAAGCCCACGCCTACGGTGACTTTTACTGACTAAAACCCACCTGTATCTATTATTTTAGTTGCCCTTTACTTTCCAGAGCCACGGTAACTCGTTTGATCTTTTTTGCAGCTCTGTATTCACTCACTTTGGGTCTAAGTATACCCAAAGAAAAATCCTACGAGAATGTGAAAGTATGTTTTCATAATCATCGTGATTTCAGCCGAAGAACGTCCACTGTTGGACATAAGCCTCCCTCAAGTGTCGCCATATCGACCGATCCTAGGCGTCTCGCATTCATCTGATTCCCGCAAAACACCATGTTATCGGTCGATAGGATACTCGTAAATTAAATATTACATAAATAGTCATATTACATTCTAACTAAATTAGTCAAGGTTTGTAAAGAAACGTTGCCTATTAGTTAGTTTTACGTGCGTAGGATCTGAATGATAGGGATAAATTTAGGAAAAAGATCCTTTAGTATAGATAATTATATCCGTTACGGCTAAGTTGTTTGAAATATTTTATTGGTTCATATATTTCGAGTATCAACAGCGTTCGTGAAAGATGATGAGTCTTCAAAAAAATACAATTATCAATTAAATTATGATATTTGACAATTGTTGGCGGAAAACCTTTTTCCTTTTTTTTTAAAAACATGATATCTACACTAATATTTTAAAGAGGTAGAGTTTGTTTTTTTTTTTTTTGTTTGTAGGTGGCCGCGGGCAAAAGCTAGTACAAAATAAACTGAAACAATTATAAATTCCGTGGTAATTTATTTCGACGCACTAAAATCTCAATATATCGTATGTATTTTCTTTACAAACAAATCAGTCATTAAATCAACCGATTCCAAAAAGTTAGACGTACAAAAAAACTAACACTCTTATATCAAAGTACCAGGGAAGCATAGCCGTTAGGAGGTCACCCGAAATGTACGCACACTAACACACGCACGCATTTTATTTGAATGCGCGACACGTGACGTTTGCATGCGTACCAAATAATCGGCATCGTAGAACGAAAGCAACGTCGCCGTCGAATAGAATTTTGTTGGCATCGAACAGTATAGGTAAGTACATCGTACATACTTGTATGAAGGTATTTGATATTTTGCAATAAAAATATTTTTCGTCGGAAAATTAAGCGCTATCCAGGATATATTTGATTTCAGCTGAATAAAGTATTAATAATATTTATTTCCACAAATGAAAAATATATTTTTCCTACATTTCAGCGACCCTGTAAAATTATGTAAATGAAAATACCAATTCATTAGGTAAAAAAAAAACAAATTTATTCCTGTAATTCGCAACTGAATAAATCAGAACAAGTTTTAAAACATATTATGTACATTTTTAATATAACTATCCTCTTTCATCTCTTGAAGCATAATTAATAATCGAATGAATGGCATATGTACGCGGTCTCAAATGTTACACCGAGAAAACAGGCACGTCTGCGCGGGAAAAAGCAAGATGGCCGCCCGCCGTTTTCTTCACGACCTGTGTTCCGGAACGAAGGCAATGAAACTACTTTGAGTTGGTATCGGAAAGTTGTTTACTAACTTGTATGGGGTTTCTTTTTTTGACAGTTCGTCTTACTGTCCACTTTTACTTTTGAAATGAGCGCAAAATTAAAACTATGTTTAATTTACTTAATACATTGACGTATTATATTCTTAAATGGAGTATAAGTACCTTTGTCCCATATATTCCATGTCACAAAATGTGACATGAAAAAAAAACCTAAGATTTTGATAATAATATGTACCTACTTAAAACTTCATCTGGATGAAAAAATGTCCTCCATTATTCTTCTACACTGTAAAATTTACAGTCCAACTGTATTGCTAGGAAAATAATAAGTAGAGTTTAGACTTAGGTATTATCTACTGTAGATAAATGCGTTTTTACTAACAGACTAACTGAAAGATCAACGCTACACCGCCGATTGTAGAAACGTGCATGTACATCTTGATGTGTGGTTTCGAATATAAATGATGAGTTCGAAATTCAACTGTGAGAACTATTCCAAATTCAAATAAATGTAGAATTATAATATAAAAACAAGGATATTTAAATCACATTTAGAATTCGAAATTCATTATATAATAGTTTGTTTGTGTAGTTTGTGTTTACTTCAAGATATTTTTTAGAGATTGTGGTTGTTCAAAAACTTCTCAAATTATATCACGTCATTATATCACCATGTTGGTGGTAATTAAATGACATTTACTATATCTAAAATATTTATATTTTGTAACTTACAAGAAGCTACCCGTCTATTCAAACAACCCAGGGTAATATAAACTATTACTATAAAGAGTTCAAATTGGTACGATTGTATGTAGGGGGAAATCTCTGAAGCTACAGAACCGATTCTGCAAATTCTTTTAGTAATATGTAGCTGCATTATCCAGGGAGTACCACAGACTATAAATAATTTTCATAATGTATTACAAATTTTAGTTGAAAAGGAATGCGGTGGTAGCGAGACGCACAGGATCGGTCGTTGTAGCGACGCTGATCATGTCTCTTGAACCATCTGACCGAAATTATGTGAATGCAACTCTCGCACTCGCCTAGGCGGCAGTACGCAATTCTGTGCATTTATTTGCGGCCAGCAGCGCCCGGAAAGCGCTTTAAATCCATTTTCTCTGCGAGATATTGATTGATTTACATATGCAATGTTCACTTTGAAGAATATTTAACCACCAATTTTTATGTGTAAAAATGTTTCTAAAGGTCCAAGCCGTTTCGAAGGAGTAGGGAAAAGTTGCGAAAAGTTGCGAAATTGCTAAATATTTTTTTTGACAAAAGTATTAATTGCACGAAAAAAACAAATGTTGATATTATTGTTCATGAATCTATAATAAACATATATTTTTTTCAAACCAATTGACCTAGCCGTTACGGAGGAGTAGGCCTCAGAAAATCACTGTTTTATGGCACTTTTCGGGCGCTTGGCCCTTAATGCATGATGATGATCATGAGTTTTGCAGAAGAAGCCGCCAGCAGAAGCTAGTCATCATCATCATCTTATCTTTGTGATCTGGTTTCCGCACTTAGTCCTTGATGGACAAGCTGAAGATGAGGACGCTGCGTCCTCTTTACAGCCACAAAACTCATACCATGGGATTGTTATAACTTAGGAGCATTGGTATGCTAAGAGATATTGTCATCATCATCATCATCACCATCATTTCAACCAAATGTCGTCCACTGTTGGACATAGATCTCCCCCAAGCGTCGCCACAACGACCGATCCGGTGCGTCTCGCATCCACCACATTCCCGCGACTCTCATCAGGTCATCAATCCACCTTCCAACGCTGCGTTTTCTTTTTCTCTAGAACCTATATTATTGTGTGTAGACTGAATATCTTTCCACTTATTCTTGGCAATGTTTTTACTGCGTTCGCTTTTGTTTTCTACACAATCCGGATGACGGCGCACATTGCTGGGGATTGTGATCGCGTTGCATGCATTACTGGGACGTGCTTCCGTAGTCCACTTATAGATGTGCTATATGAGCTACACGTGTCCGAGATGATGCAATGTTTGAACTTTTCTAAGTATTTTCTTTTCTTTTTAAAAGTATTATAAATTGGATTTTTTCGCGATTAGTTTTTGGGGATAAAAATAATATAGTTATGGCACTCTGTGATAATGTTAGCCACCTGTTATTTGACGAAAGGATCTTTTTTTTTGGTGGGAAAATCATTCAACGACGTTCCCCGCTCTTGGGCGACATATTTCCTGGGATTAGAGTCCCCCCTCCTACAAATGAACAAATATTACCAGAAATAAACTTGTCATGTTCAACGAAAAAGCAAGATATTGACGTCAAATTAATATTAAAACAAAGTATTATAAATAAACATTGTTTTTTTAATTCATTGAATAAGCAAACGCTCTCTCATTGTATCTCTAATTACGGTGTTCGAAAGACTAAAATTATAAATTACTGAACTCATGTCTCTTAAGACGATCAGTTTCAACTGAATTGTTATCTACGTAAGTTATTACCGAGATAACAATTCAGTCAGATCAGTTTCCATGTTCAATTTTGTGAGTTGTTGAACTGCTAAGTTGAGCAAATTACTGAAATATTTATAGAAAAATCACAATCTATAAAAATATCTTCAAGCCAGAAAAAATATCGAGGAGAACCAACTGCCTGCATTATCGATACAGCACTTGCCTTATCAATTAGTCACTGATAATGATCAACAAATGCATAAATGAATGAGTGGGAGATAAAAACTGCCCCATCTGGTAATCATGCCGGAATGAATACTCTTGTAAACAAATGAGATGCTTTCTCGTGAATAGCTAATCAGTTTATATCTCACTTGTGCTGGTTTCATAAATATGGTATAATAAACATTGTGAGGAAACCGGCATGTCCTAGAACTAGCCGGGATGCCGATCTCGATTTCCGGCCACCGTAGGCGCGGACCTCCGACCTCCCGGTAACCGTCCAGACCGAACCCAAGACGTCCACAGAGCGTGTGCGCGCCTCAATAAGTAAGTTGTCAGCAAACCGTAGGGGCCCTCAGGTTCAAAACCTACTGGGGTCAAGGGTCTGCTTCTGAAAGGAAAACCTGGCCCTGGAGTAAAAGGAACTAAGGGTGGGTTTTAGTCAATAAAAGTTTGACACGCCCTCCCGCTCCATCCAAGCGAGGGAAATGTCTTTGGATGATTTACCACCTAAAAAAGGTGTCTTCAAGGTCATATTGAATAGGCTAAGACTATACAAACTAGTGCGCTTCAAAATCAACGATTGCATCACTGTTTATCATCATTTAAGCACTAGTTTATTTCGTTTAAAAAATAAAAAAACCTAGCCGTCACATTCTATCCCTTGCCATTTATAATACCCTGGTAAAAGTAGTTACTTAATGGCAAAACATAATTAATTTTGTATCTAAACAAACAGTATTATCATGTCTTAGTGTAATGCCCACTCAATTGTAACTGAACCTTATCAAGAATCGATAAGGGCTTATGATTATTGTTTGTACGAATCTTTTCGGCGTTTCTGCAATCCTGGTACAATAAATAAATTATGTTATTGTAATTAATTGATATTAATTACTTTTTGCACTTATTTATCGTATCTTGTTTGTTTTTTGTTTCAAATATAGTAAAATTAAATGTTGACGGTAATATTTCTAAACACAAGAAGTACTCTTAAGTTAATGATGTCATAATAGAAAAATCAAACAATATTCTTTGCGTGTGATGGTACAATAAAATCATGTCAGAATTCGCCTAACCTGGAAGGGTTAGGCGAATAGGATAAGAGTTAGCAGTTAAAGTATAAAAAAACAACAGCTAATATGCGTGCGTACAGCTAAGAAGTGGAATTCCCTGCCGGAGTCTATGTTTCCTGACAGCTATAACCTAAGGTCAAGAGTGAATAGGTTGCTTCTAGGCAAGTGAGCTCCATCGTCGACGACGTCATCACTTACCTTCAGGCGAGTTAGTGGTCAAAGGCGAACCTATACATAATAATAAAAAAAAAAAAGAAAACTGAAATCAAATTATGTCCAGCCAGCTACTGGTGCATTCTTCCTAATTAATTACAATAATTACCTAAGCATAGCATTACAGACCTACGTTTCTAATCACCTATGGTGCCCTAGTAACATTTTAATTATATATTTATTACTGAAATCAATTAATTAACCTACTAATTAACGTATTATCTGCGTAAGTACATTTTTAATATCTACTTATCGTTCCGTGTAGAGATAAATTTTCTTCGGCTTATATTGAACTTGATAACGGAACAAGTTTTTTTTATAAATTTATATATGTTTAGCTGCTATCCAATGGATGTGAGACGCACAGAATCGGTCATTATGGCGACACTTGTGGGAGGTTTACGTCTAGCAGTGGACGTCTTTTGGCTGAAATGATAATGTGCTTAGCTGTGTCTGGTTTTCAGTCTTGTCATATACAGGGCCTGCCCAGTTTTTCAGCCTTAGTGTTTCAGCTTTTTGAGCTGTAGACTGACGAGATGACGGGACACCAAGGACGACTTTCTTGAAAATTTACCCTGGAGTTGGAGGGGGGCTAAATAAATAAATGTTTCAAAATAGCAAAACACTTGCCAAAAATACGTGACGAAAATTCGGCCAGTTTAATTTGGTAAACGTTCCGCCTGTGGCTTCGTCCGTGTAATGGTCGAAAATTATCCCAAGGGAACATGCGGTCTCAAGCGATTTCAGCAAAACTGTGGAGGCCCAGCAGAGCCTGACTTTCGATACGGAAACCTAAGGTTCTGGAACGCAAAGCAGAAAAGGACCATTATTTATTTTTTATTTATTATATATCATTAGGGTTCCGTAGTCAACTAGGAACCCTTATAGTTTCGCCATGTCTGTCTGTCCGTCTGTCTGTCTGTCTGTCCGTCCTCGCTTAATCTCTGTGACCGTTAGCACTAGAAAGCTGAAATTTAGTACCAATATGTATATCAATCACGCCGACAAAGTGGTAAAATAAAAATTGGAAAAAAATGTTTTATTAGGGTAGCCCCCCTATATGTAAAGTGGGAAGTGATTTTTTTTTTAATTTCAACCCTAACGTGTGATATATTGTTGGATAGGTATTTAAAAATGAATAGGGGTTTACTGAAATCATTTTTTGATAATGTCAATAATTTCGGAAATAATCGCTCCAAAAGTAAAAAAACAATGTGTCCCCCCCCCCTCTAACTTTTGAACCATAAGTTTAGAAAATATGAAAAAAATCTGAAAAGTAGATCTTTATAAGGACTTTCTAGTAAAATTATTTTAAACTTGATGGAAAGAATAGTTTTTGTACAAAAAAGACAAAAAGGTTCTACAAAATAATTTCTGGACTAAGTTTGTAGTATAATCGTATATGCAAGCATTTTTTTAAACTCATAAGTGGGTACACTTATTGTGACGGACGGGAAACTACGAAACCCTACACTGAGCGTGGCCCGACGCGCTCTTGGCCGGTTTTTTTTTTTACATATTATAAAGGACCATTATAATCTTTATTGTACACCAAATAAACAAAAATACAGGACAAATATTTAAAAGAATACCTAAGTGCACAATGGGCGGTCTTATCGCACAGGGCGATCTCTTACAGACAACCTTTGGATGGACTGAGAGAAAGGAGATAGATTTAGGAAGCATTAGTGAGATTTTAGTCAGTAAAAGTCTGACACGCTATTCCGTTCTGCCCTAGAGCGGAAATATCATTAGATGATTTTCCATGTTAAACAGGAAACATTCTCGGGATAGATAGTGTAAACACTAACTACTACTACTCGTGTACAGGGTGAGTTGCACCATTTAACTATAACGATAACCAAACCTTAACCAGCCGTGAAACGGCCGCCTATATTCGACGATTTGACAACTGTTAACGGCTTTGTTATCGTTATAGTTAAACAGTGCAACTCACCCTAAGTTTTATTGTAATTCGTTCGTGTTTAAACCCGATTAATTAGTCCTTTTTTAACGCTACTACCGTCACATTCGGAAGGACTGTTGCTAAGCTTAGATTAGGAAATCCTAGTTTTACGTCATTGTATCGTCTGCGGTTATTTTACGTAGGCATGTGGTGACTATTATTATCAAACGTTATCAGTCCCATTAGCCAATTGAGCTCCACCTTTATCCTGTAACTGAGACTGAGTACGCAGAGTTTAATTCATTTAATTGGACTTTGATAAGGTTTTCCTTGGTTTCAACAATTTGAAGTCTATATTTAAAATTAATTTTAGATTATTTCAAACCCGAAACACGTGTAATTTTATTTAAAAAATCTGAGTACATTTCATGACTCTATCATTTTTTTTTTTTGTTGGGGAAAATCATCCAATGATAACCCCCGCTCTTGGGTGGAGCGGGAGATAGTGTCAGACTCTTACTGACTATAAAACCTACCCCGTTCCTTCAAGCCTTCATACCGGAGCTCGAGTTCCCTTTCGGATAACCCTGGCCCCAGTAGGCTTTTTTTTTTTTTTTCGATGGGAAAAATCATCTAATGACAACCCCCGCTCTTGGGCGGAGCGGGAGATAGTGTCAGACTCTTACTGACTAAAAAACCCACCCCGTTCCTTCAAGCCTTCATACCGGGGCTCGAGTTCCCTTTCGGATAACCCTGGCCCCAGTAGGCTTCGACCCGGCTGGGACTCTGCTGTTGCTGACAACTCCGACGGCGCGCGGGAACAGTGCGCGCCGCCAACGACTTGGGCTTGGTCCAGACAATTACCGGACGGTCAGACAGCGAGCTACCCATTGCTCACTGTCCGCAAGCCTGATGACTGTATCATGAAAAATCACAAAGTTATAAGCTTGTAATGTCAACAAATAATACATAGTCACCGGGCCATCCAGGCGACTGAGGAGTTGTTTTGCACTTGCATCCGGCTGTTTGCTGACTCCTAGTGCTCGCTATGACCTGTCGTGACCTGTGTTGTACTTAGTGTCGGTGGTGACGAACTTGTGACCGTTTTAAATATTTTTGGGAAAAAATATAATATGGTGTAAAAACTATTGGAATCCATTCAGTTAGTGAAAATGTATTCATATAAAATAGGGAACGAGAGGAAGGATTCTCGCAATTGGTCAACGATTCGAAAAATGGTGGGTCAGCAACTAGTGATTACACTAATTCATTGTTTGTGTATATAACCGTTGTGCTATGTCTGTACCGAATGAAAGTATTTCTCTTCTATTCAACATAATATGTATAAGGCGAAAGATTGTGAGTGTGTATCTATGTTTGTTACTTGTTCACGCTCGAACAGTGAATATGAATGAAATTTGGCACAAATGGGTAGCTCGCTGTCCGGCCGTCCGGTAACTGTCCGGACCGAGCCCAAGTCGTCGACAGCGCGCACTGTTCCCGCGCGCCTCAAGGAGTTGTCAGCAACAGCAGGGGCCCGGTCGGGTCGAAGCCTACTGGGGCCAGGGTTATCCGAAAGGGAACTCGAGCCCCGCTATGAAGGCTAGAAGGAACGGGGTGGGCTTTTAGTCAGTAAGAGTCTGACACTATCTCCCGCTCCGCCCAAGAGCGAGGGTTGTCATTGGATGACTTTTCCCACCATAAAAAAAAGATCATATTCTGGAATAGCACATTCAATACATTTATCTCAGGTGTATGTTCCCTTGGGACAATTTTCTACTTTACCTCAGGCAAAGCCATTAGCAGCCGCTAGTTAGTATATTTTTAAGCCGAACTCTAAATTAGGTATAGCTGTAAGTCGGCATGGCGACAGCTATACCTAATCAAAACACGATTATTTAGGAATTCCTAATATTATACCTAATATACTAACAAATACGCAAAATACCCACATAAGATATGTAGTTGCCCGATATAGAATACAATATATACACTATGTTTCCTGAGAATGATTGCCCCATACCTAATTATTAAACACAGTGGAAACTTATAATTATTTATCCGGAATTGATAACAAAATGATCTAGGTAAACTAAAAATTGACGATACATTGGTTATTATAATACTTAGGTAATACCAAAAAAAGGAAATTCCAATTAAATTAAATTTTAATGATGTATGAATGGATTAACCCACGTTTGTGAAACTCTTATCAGACATTATGTACATGTTCATGTTTTGTGGGTACCTATTTAGTATTTAGTTAACAGGTTACTTCTAAGCATTGATTAAGATTAACTCTCTTCTTCAATCTATGTGTTGGGCATTCTTACCTACCACAGGAGATGCTGGATTCATTACCTAATAGCTACTATCTAAAAGTCTTTAAGTTAAGCATGAATAGATGAAATCATCAAATAAGATAGCGGTCAAACTCTAGCCAAAAAGAACTTAATTTTAATGGTTTTATCTGCCTCTTGTAAACTGCCAGCATTATTATCTCCATACACCTCACTTCCTTAATGGCATACACTTGCATATAACATAATACACTCCCACGAGCCACAGAGCACGTGTATTGCACAGTTACATAACCCCATTCGGACAACCTTCTCAAGTAACGGCCATCTAACTTGATCCAACCACGAGATACACTTCTTAACATTGCCTATACTTCCCCAAGATCACCTTACATTGGCCCAAACACTAATGTAGTATGATCTTGCCAGTAACGGAGTACCGTTTCGTAGCGATGATATTAGCAAAGCCTTGTGACCCAGATTTAAGTGTACCGTTACCGGACGTCGAACCTGCACCCCAAGTGTGACATTTATGCGGAACGGAATTAAGGCAGGTCGGTTCAGTTGGCTATAATTCAACATGGCTGCCGAAATGTAGCTGTACAGTTATGATTGGTGGTATTAGACCAAACGTGTGTGAGATAACGTGTGTCTTATTAAAGATAGGTTCCTTCCTCAAGGTGGACCGGTGATTGAATCGAATGGATGAGGGATGACCAGGAGCAATCGTTGTAGTGACGTTTGGAGGACGCCTACGTGCGGCAATGGACGTCTTTTGACTGAAAGGATGATGATGATAATGAAGATCACTGAAACTTACTCGCTGTATAGGCTAGTTGCCGTAAAAAATGTTATTAGTCCGTCTTTTAGATTATTCAAAAATAAGGGACACGTATTTTTTTATTTGTAAATTAAACCAAAAATGACAAAGATATAGCCCATTAAAGTTACGGGTAACGTCACGCCCGCGCCGTGCTGATTTTTTCGCACGGGGCGACGTCACACGTAACTTTAATGGGCTATATCTTTGTTATTTTTTGTTTAATCGAAAAAAGAAAAAATATGTGTCCAATATTTTTTTATAATCTAAAATATGGACTAAATAAAATGTAATTATTTTGACCCTGGAAACTACCCTATTCTCACAAAAACACAATAGACAAAATTCATAGTTTGTATCTCTCTACATGTATATGACATATACTGAGGCACAGTCTGCTTTTCTAAGATTCCCCTATACTTATTTTAAGAGACGATTGACTGGAGGAAAATGTGTCAACCCGGTGTACAGTTTTCTTCCACCGCCACACATAGTTAGCTATAGGAGGTATAGACAAGCTCATCAATTCTTACATAGTTTTATGCAGTCCCTCATCAACCTTGGCTTGCTCTTGGTATCATTGGAATACAGTCCCTTTTTTTATGGTGGGTAAAAATCATCCAATGACAACCCCCGCTCTTGGGCGGAGCGGGAGATAGTGTCAGACTCTTACTGACTAAAAGACCCACCCCGTTCCTTCTAGCCTTCCTAACAGGGCTCGATAGGCTTCGACCCAAACTGGGCCCCTGCTGTTGCTGACAACTCCTTGAGACGCGCGGGAACATCGCGCCCATCGACGGCGCGGCCACTCCTCCTAGCTGCAGACCATGGCGCCCTTAAGGCTACTGGGGCCATGATGCGAAAGAGATACCCGGGGCCCTGGGACAATGGGAAAGAAGGAACAGGAGTGGGTTTTTAGTCAGTAAAAGTCTGACACTAGTCAGTAAAAGTTTGACACTAACTCCCGCTCCGCCCAAGAGCGGGGAATGTTATTAGATAATTGTCCCACTTAAAAAAAGAGGTGATGATCATACACTAGCTGGCTTCTACTGAACCTCCTCGAATTGAACCAAAGGCAAGTTTGAAGAGGTAAGGACTCCATTTTCGTAGTTAACTTATTTACTTACACAGAAACTTTTGGAAATAAAGTTGCTCGTATGCGCTATTTCTAGCGACCACGAGCAATTTAGCTGCCCAGCAACTTGGTTTACAAACCCGTAACTTGATGTGAGAAACAAATTAGTTGCCGAGACAAAAGTTGCACGTATGCGCTATCTCTTGCGCAATATTTTATTTAGATATCTATATGCATAATCAGCCTTATACCGGTTCCACTCTCAGGTATCTTCTCTGGGAGTGCAAATATGCCCTCCACCACGCGAGCCCATTGCGTTGGTAGATGTCACATGTCTTCGAATTTTTGGTTCTTGAGTATACATGTAGATGGATGGAGAGGGAGAGGGAGGCCAAAGAAAAGATGGATGGATTGTGTGGAGAGTGATATGAAAGAAAAGGGAGTTAATGATTGTATGACAGGTGACAGAACCGAATGGGAGAAAAAAACGTGTTGCACCGACCCCTAGTAATCTGGAATTAGGGCAGGAAGAAAAAGACGAAGAAGAAGGACATGCCAATGATCTTATGGCCTCACGATATTTTTCTTCATCGTTTTTGAGAGCATTGGTGAAGAAAACTTGTCAAAAGTCGGGGTCGTTATCACTACTCTTTAAGTCTACAATAAATTATATTAAAAATACAAACTTTTACGCCTCATCAATGCCGATAAATAATGAAAATGCATAATATCGAATAACAAAACAAAATAAGACACGAAGACTTGACTCATAAAGGAAATACCTCGCATCCTTCACACCGTTACTCGACCCCAATCAAGAGAATTTTGAACAGCCAAAATCAAAAAAAGCCTTTATGTAATTTTAGCTTTATACAAAATTTGGGTCATCCAAACTGGATGTGTCAACGAATTTTGTCCCGTTATACATTGACACACTGGACTTAATGATCTAACTGTGTTTGATAATGTTAGTCGTTTATTTCTTTGATAAATAATTTATGGGTTTGCATATCTCAGAGGGCCTTTGGAGGGTGTACGAGAGGCCGAAGCCAACTCGCAGAGGCAGACATTAATAGATATTTAATAAATCAGAACGTGGTACCAACCGACGATTATATTATGCAAGTGCAGCACAGTATACAGTCGGCCTTATAATGTTCCCACTGTTGGGAGTCAGGCCTCCTTTCTAGGAGAGGGAATGGGCCGTAATCCACCACGCGGGCCCAGTGCGGGTTGGTGGATGTCTCATGTCCTCGAATTTTTGGTTCTAGGACATGCCGGTTTCCTGCAAGTGCACCTAAGGATAACCCCCAAGATTATCATCATAATCATTTCAGCCGAAAGATGTCAGCCGTGGACATAGGCCTGTCCTAAGTGTCGCCACAATGAACGGTCCTGTGCGACTCACAACCATCGGATTTCCGCAACCCTTACCAAGACATCGGTCCTCCTTGTAGGAGGACGTACTAAGCGTTTCGCCTCGTCGTTATACCGCGTACTTCGAAGGACTGGAACAATTTGCCTGCCGCGGTCTTCCCGTCCGATTATACTTTAGTTTGTCTTCAAGGCTCTTATTAGACTAGTGCACTTCACCATCGACGATTGCATCACTGCTTACCATCGTAGTCAAGCACTAGTTTATGTCATATAAAAAAATATTTTGCTTTGGATAAAGTAACTTTTCCATTTACAAAAATAAAAACTCTAAGGGTGAGTTGCACCATTTAACTATAACGATAACAAAGCTGTTAACAGTTGTCAAATCGTCGATTTGACCAATAGGCGGCCGTTTCACGGCTGGTTAAGGTTTGGTTATCGTTATAGTTAAATGGTGCAACTCACCCTTAGTACCTAATTATCGTCGGCAGTAGAACGTCACTTTATCTATACTCCATCGGTTTAAATATTTAACTAAAGGCAGACAATCTTGATGGGCATGTCTTTTTATTGAAAATAAATCGTACAACAGACATACGAAGATTATTTAAATTTAGTTAATTACCTAACTTCGGTTTAGGTAAATACCTAATTGTAAACACTTTTAGATAAATTATTTAGTCATTTTTTTTTTCGATAAATTTCATGTTACGATTGTTTACATTACTACCTAAACAGATGGAGTATAGAACCTCATATGGACCATAACTTATAGTTTAGTCCATAGACAACATGAGATAAACTTTTCAATGCGCAGCCCACCCAATAATTACGCTGGCAACATTATCAACTTCGTCCGTTTAGCCGCCCCGCCCTAACCACAGTAGGACCATAACATGGTGGCATCGGTAACGGTTGACCTACATTGGGGAACTAACGAGAGAACTCACAGTTACATCCTGATATGGTAGCTCTCAGAACTGGGATGCTGAGATAACTGTCCAGCGGGTTATTATGTAGATCCTGTTGTACTAGATGTGGCAGTCTGAAAAGAGACTGCCTTACTTGTCAGTTTAAAAGGAGAGCCTGTACTCTGTATAATGTCGAATCTTTGTGCCTTGCGCTTCCTTTATCAACTCTACAATATGTTCTTCTAAGGTAAATCTGACTATGTAATGCAGTATTTTCATGAATGTGTCTGGTTGTATGTTCATTTGAATTGTTTTTTTATAGTTGATAGGTTCGCGTTTGGCCGCTATCTCACCTGATGGAAAGCGACGATCCGGTAGACGATAGAACTCGATTACCCAGAAGAAACCTATTCAATCTTAACTTAAAGATTCCCGGGTTGTAGCCATCAGGAAACACAGACTCCGGCAAGGAGTTGCTTTTGTTACTTGCTAAGTTGGTTCTTTGAAAAAATCTACACCTCTGGGGTCCGTCTCGCTTCATCGTTAATACCGCGTACATCGAAGGACTGGAACAATTTGCCTGCTACGGTCTTTCCGTCCGATTATAATTTAGGTGTCTTCAAGGCTAGAGTGAATAGGCTCTTGATAGACTAGCGCGATTCACCATCAAAGATCATCACTGCTTACCGTCAGGTAGAATCGCAGTCGAGCACCAGTTTATATAATTTAAAAAAACCGACCAAGTGCGAGTCGGACTCGCCCATGAAGGGTTCCGTAGTAGCAAGTAACATAATATAAAAGTTCTTGCAGTTCGTTGTAACTTTGATCGATATTTTAACAATAGTGTATTTTTTTAGATTTAGGACGTATTAAAAAAAAACTACTTACTAGATCTCGTTGAAACCAATTTTCGTTGGCGGTTTGCATGGTAATGTACATCAAATATTTTTTTTAGTTTTATCATCTCTTATTTTAGAAGTTACAGGGCGGGGGGACACACATTTTACCACTTTGGAAGTGTCTCTCGCGCAAAATATTCAGTTTAGAAAAAAAAATATATTAGAAACCTCAATATCATTTTTAAAGACCTATCCATAGATACCCCACACGTATGGGTTTGATAAAAAAAAAAAATTGAGTTCTATGAAGGGGACCCCCAAAAATTGCTTTTTTTCTATTTTTGTATGAAAATCTTAATGGGGTTTACAGAATACATCTACTCACTAAGTTTCATCAATATAGCTCTTATAGTTTCGGAAAAAAGTGGCTGTGACATACGGAAGGACAGGCAGACAGACAGACAGACAGACATGACGAATCTATAAGGGTTCCGTTTTTTGCCATTTGGCTACGGAACCCTAAAAACTATATAAAGTAAGTATCATAATAGGTATGGAGGATCCAGAAGCTGACACTTTCTATGTCAACAGTTAATGTGAACTTTTAATATTTTAAATGTATGGCAAGATTGTTTCTGCAATTTGGAGCAACTCAAGCTTGAGTAAAAAATGTTTGATCAATTTTTATAGCACATTTATCATCGCTTACCATCAGTAGCCTGATTCACGTAAAATCAAACAAGCCAAATATCGTTGAAGTTTTACAGTCGTTCGATCGAACTCCTTTCCAAAAGCGGTATTCACGATCTATCGACTTATTTCCAGTTACATTAATAAGTATTCTACCAGGATAATTTAATACAGATTTTTTTTTAAATCGACGAATTTCAAACGACTTCAAAATCGGTGTCGTTCAAACTCGATTGATGGATGTGAATACGGAAATAGTCTAAACGACTAAATCGCTACGATATCGTTACGGTTTTCATTACGTGAATCGGGCTACAGGTGAGATAGTGGTAGCTAAGACGCGACCCTACCCATAATTAAAAAATAAACATAAAATAAAATTCTTTGTAGATATTAGTGTTCCGCTCAGACGATCACAGAAGAATATAATTCCTCCTCCTCCTTAGTCGTTCACTCTTGACAGAGTGGTCGTGGTTGATGATATTGCATTTTCATTTGGCGAGTGAGGCCCTCGCGATGCGTCTCTACTTGTCCCGGTTTACGGCGTCTCGAGAACTCTGAACTAAGGAGGTTTGTGTTGCAGCTTTGATGAGGTCTGTCCAACGCATAGGTGAACGCCCGCGTTTCCGCTTCCCCTCCGCTTGTCCCAGGACAAAGAGAATAGAAAATAATTAAATGACATATTTTTTCAACAAATACAAAGTTTAAAAAGAATATTACTAACGAAATTATATCGTATGAATCTAAAGGACAGCATCAGCGTTAGCAACCATATGCTTAGACACTGGTAATAAAAAAGATTTTAATGAAATATTCATATTAATATCAATATCATGATTATGTTCTCAAATAATCATTTAATAAGAAAAAATACAATGAAAATTAAAAAAATGTGTAACGCTGGATAAGAACTATATTATTATTTACAACAACAATACTTTTTTTGTTGAGGGAAAGCATCCAATGGCTTCTCCAGCTCCAGGGTGGAGCGAGACGTACGGGACCTCCACCACCACTAGAGGAGGGCTTATGTCTAACAGTGGCCCTCTTTTGGCTGAAACGATAATGATCCCGGGAGGTGCTCAGTTCTTGTCGATCAGTCAACTTAGCTAGAGTCGAGGAGACTCCTTTACAGCCTCCATATGAATGTACCCAACAGGCATTAAGGTACACTACACTGTGCACACGTGTGCCACACACGCCGATATCGGTGCGTCGGTCTCCATACAATTTATATGGAAACTAGAATTGTAGAGCTACACATGATCCACGCCACGCGACGTCGTTCTACGTACTCAAATCAGGCGTGTTACACGTGTGCTTCGGTCTAATGTAGTTCCAGTTTTATACAGAGGTGGTTCTGGGGTGGTATTTTATAGCTCGCTGTCCGGCCGTCCGGTAACTGTCCGGACCAAGCCCAAGTCACCGACGGCGCGCACTGTTCCCGCGCGCCTCAAGGAGTTGTCAGCAACAGCAGGGACCCAGCCGGGTCGAAGCCTACTGGGGCCAGGGTTATCCGAAAGGGCGCTCGAGCCCCGGTATGAAGGCTAGAAGGAACGGGGTGGGTCTTTTAGTCAGTAAGAGACTGTTGCTGGATGTCATTGCATAATTTTTTCCCACCATAAAAAAAAGGGTGGTATTTTAAGGGGGCCATGTGGTGTTTGATTGCCGGGGTAGTTTTATTGAACTAAAATTCCCACTCTCCTGAAAGTAAGAAAGAAAGAAAAATAGTACCCCTAGCCAAGTTGCTAATCTGCAAAAGTTAACGCTTGTAGAAAGCTTCAAATATACGGAAATGACGTCGTCTTAAGGGCCAAGCGCCCGAAAAGTGCCATAAAACAGTGATTTTCTGAGGCCTACTCCTCCGTAACGGCTAGATCAATTGGTTTGAAAAAAATATATGTTTATTATAGATTCATGAACAATAATATCAACATTTGATTTTTTCGTGCAATTAATACTTTTGTCAAAAAAAAATATTTAGCAATTTCGCAACTTTTCGCAACTTTTCCCTACTCCTTCGAAACGGCCTGGACCTTTAGAAACATTTTTACACATAAAAATTGGTAGTTAAATATTCTTCAAAGTGAACATTGCATATGTAAATCAATCAATATCTCGCAGAGAAAATGGATTTAAAGCGCTTTCCGGGCGCTGCTGGCCGCAAATAAATGCACAGATTTGCTTACTGCCGCCTAGGCGAGTGCGAGAGTTGCGTTCACATAATTTCGGCCAGATGGTTCAAGGGACTATACGCCTTAAGGCTCAGTCACGTGGTCAGAACAAAAGAATTGGCGGCAAGGTCAACTCGAAGCATTCGGCGTAGTGTTGGGATTTTATCCGATTAAATACTCAAAATGAATAAATACTCAATAAATACTCGTTTTTAATCGAGTATTTATCCAATAAAAACGAGTATTTATTGAGTATTTATTCATTTTGAGTATTTAATCGGATAAAATCCCAACACTAGTTCGGCGCAAGCAAAACGTTTGTAACCTGGCTAGGGGGCAGTTTATTTCCGTGAAAAAGACGCAATCTTAAAACTAGCAAACAAAACATGACATTACAGCAATTGATAGGGAAGATAATTATGCGTCTCCTCCGCTCAAAATGGCCGAACGCTCAGCATAAAGCCTGTGTTTTCTTCAAAAGCCTAGACACTTTTTGAAGGGTTCCCAATAACAATAGAAAAGTTACCGCAGTAAAACCAAGCTTGTAAGGTATCCACACTATCTAGACTAATATTATACACCGTTAAATTTTAATCGTTTTAATCCCGTGGAGGGTCGATGCGGTACATGAAACACTATCGATTTGTAAAGATAAAATTAAAAAATAAAGTACCTCTTTTTCAAAACTCGTATTAATTTACGCATGTACGAAATTAATTTCTTTAAGAAAACGTCAGCTGAGCGAGTTCAATGACCTGTAGGTACTTTGTACGCAACGCCGACTATTAACTACAGGTCATTGAACTCACTCAGCTGACGTTTTCTTAAAGTTACTAATTTCGTACATGCGTGAATTAATACGAGTTTTGAAAAAGAGGTACTTTATTTTTTAATTTTATCTTTACAAATCGATAGTGTTTCGTGTACCGGATCGACCCTCCACGGGATTAAAACGATTAAAATTTAGCGGTGTATAGAGGTAAAGTTTTTTTTTATGTTTTTTCGTTTGAAAATACTGTTCCGATTGCGAAAATTTCACCAGTAGAAAGCTACTTTATTCCCAAGTAACATAGGCTATATTTTATGCTTTATTTATTGTTTTATGTAAGCTAGGCTACACTTAATATCATAAAGAGGTAGTTTGTTTTTAGGGTTCCGTAGCCAAATGGCAAAAAACGGAAACCTTATAGATTCGTCATGTCTGTCTGTTTGTCTGTCAGTTTGTCCGTCCGTATGTCACAGCCACTTTTGTCCGAAACTATACTGATGAAACTTAGTGAGTAGATGTATTCTATAAACCGCTTTAAGATTTTTACACAAAAATAGAAAAAATCAATAAATTTTGGGGGTATACATACCCCCCATACATAGAACTGAAACTCAAATTTTTTATTTTTCATTGAACCTATACGTGTGGGGTATCTATGGATAGGTCTTCAAAAATGATGTTAGGTTTCCAATTTCATTTATTTCTAAACTGGATAGTTTGCGCGAGAGACACTTCCAAAGTTGTAAAATGACCCCCCCCCCCTGTAACTTCTAAAATAAGAGAATGATAAAACTAAAAAAATATATGACGTACATTACCATGCAAACCGCCAACAAAAATTGGTTTGAACGAGACCTAGTAAGTAGTTTTTTTTTTTTTAATACGTCATAAATCTAAAAAAACCGGCCAAGAGCGAGTCGGACTCGCCCATGGAGGGTTCCGTAGCAGCAAGTAACATAATATAAAAGTTCTTGTAGTTCGTTGTAATTTTGATCGATGTTTTAATAATAGTGTATTTTTTTAGATTTATGACGTATTAAAAAAAAAAACTACTTACTAGATCTCGTTCAAACCAATTTTCGTTGGTAGTTTACATAGTAATGTACATCATATATTTTTTTAGTTTTATCATTCTCTTATTTTAGAAGTTACAGGGGGGGGACACACATTTTACCACTTTGGAAGTGTCTCTCGCGTAAACTATTCAATTTAGAAAAAACCGGCCAAGTGCGAGTCGGACTCGCCCATGAAGGGTTCCGTAGCAGCAAGTAACATAATATAAAAGTTCTTGTTGTGTGTTGTAACTTTGATCGATGTTTTAATAATACTGTATTTTTTTCGATTTATGACGCATTAAAAAAAAACTACTTACTAGATTTCGTTCAAACCAATTTTCGTTTTCAGTTTTTATAGTAATGTACATCATAATATTTTTTTTAGTTTTATCATTCTCTTATTTTAGAAGTTAGAGGGGGGGACACACGTTTTACCACTTTGGAAGTGTCTCTCGCGCAAACTATTCAGTTTAGAAAAAAATGATATTAGAAACCTCAGTATCATTTTTGAAGGCCTATCCATAGATACTCCACACGTATGGGTTTGATGAAAAATTTTTTTTGAGTTTCAGTTCTAAGTATGGGGACCCCCAAAATTTATTGCATTTTTTCTATTTTTGTGTAAAAATCTTAATGCGGTTCACAGAATACATCTACTTACAAAGTTTCAACAGTATAGCTCTTATAGTTTCGGAAAAAAGTGGCTGTGACATACGGACGGACAGACAGACAGACAGACATGACGAATCTATAAGGGTTCCGTTTTTTGCCATTTGGCTACGGAACCCTAAAAATACACTATTATTAAAACATCGATCAAAGTTGCAACGAACTACAAGAATTTTTATATTATGTTACTTGCTGCTACGAAACCCTTCATGGACGAGTCAGACTCGCACTTGGCCGGTTTTTTTTGTTGTTTTGTTTGTAGGAGGTAATCTCTGAAAATACTGGTCCGATTGCGAAATTTTTTTTAGAAAGCGGCTTCGTTTCTGAGTGACATAGGCTATATTTTATGTGCGCGGGCGAAGTCGCGGCTAAAAGCTAGTATTTAATATTTTCCATCGTCATTTCCAGCTAAGTTCTATATCAGTCAAACGTAGTATTATCGCTTTACTGGAAGTGTTCGCGGATCTGAACTAAACATGGCGATATATTTTCTTTAGCTGTAAGCTAATTACAGTAGAGGCGACCTCAGGACTGTATATAGACGCCTATTAGAGGCCGATTGTGATCGAAACCTAATATGTAGCAGCTATATCTGGAGGAAACGGGACTTCAGCACATGATGTCGAGTTTATTAATATTTATTCTTATAACTTAGCCTTTAACAGTGGTAAGCATGAATATATGGATCTGTGAAACGTTATATATTATGTATGTCTTGTTAGATATTGGTTAGATCTTGGTGAGTCTCGGAGTGTAAGGATGAGGTGCTGATGAAAACGGATGCAAAGTTTCAGGTTTAAGGCTGATGCCTGCAAGGGTCATAAGAGATATCGCGGCCTAGGAATGCAAAGGGTAAGTGATAAAAAAAAATTATATTGTATATAGGTTTTTTAAAAACACTTTCACTTCTAAATTTGATCGAATGAAATATTCCTATTTTAAATGTTTTTTGTAAGATAATGTATTTCTTCAATTTTTAATGGATTTTTTGCACTAAATAATTGGGAGAAGACACTGATTCCTGTAACACAGGTGTCCCACCTAGCACAGGAGTCAGGGCCTCACTGCATTTGTACATGTTTTATATGCTAATAAAATTATCTTATCTTAAATTATCTTAAAATTAAATTATCTTAAAATTAAATTATCTTAAAATTAAATTATCTTAAAATTAAATTATCTTAAAATTAAATTATCTTAAATTACTTTTACACGTCACTTTTTTCGTCAGTTTAAACTAGATGAGGCCAGTGTTTCCTAGCTGACTACCCTGAGAAGAAACACAGAAACAAACTCAAGGGTCAAAGTGGTCAAATCATATGAGAACAATGTAGATTAGTGTCTGAGATGGACTTTTGAGGAAAGAACCCCACAGATTTAAGTGGACCTGTCCAGTCAGTGCAAGCATATGTCAGTATTCGTATAGCTCAACTTAGGACTCGAACAATACCAAGGAGAGGACAATTAGGTAAACCGCACAAATACTGAAATTGCAAGAAATACGTCAAAATAACTGAAATGAAAAAATCCATATAGTCCTCATATTCACAATAATAAACGAAAATATATAAAATAAAGTGTAGAAAAATATAATAATTAAAAAAGTAAATATTTATGTCAAAAATTAAATATAATAAATTCATATTGAAGGAACACAGGACCTAATAAGCGACCAAAACAGGGGTTGCGCGTGATTTCGCGCCATTCTGTCAAACGCCAAGAGGATGCCGGCGTCCACATAGACTAAAAACATTGAGCATTTTATTTGTAGGGTATTTATCCAAAAATGTAAATATTTATAGTTATTATACATAATATATTACAATATATAATATTATTATTATAGTTATTCATAAAATAGTCCGTAAATATCGAGAATAAACTTCATTAGTGCGAGAAAGCGGGCGCCGCGAAAACGCTAGGAGGTCCAAATGTGTTCATACTGGTGTTGAAGTTCATTGCCATTCTACATTTTTGGTGGTTAAAGAGGCCATAGTGAAAGGCTGAATGAGGAGTGAGTAACTAATAAGACATTCGTCTCAACTTCTGAAGGATTTCCTGCTTCCGGTTTACAAATTTTCTTTTAAAACGAGTGGTACCACACCCACAAAGATTTTTTTTCTTTTTATAAGCCCGCACTTAACCACTATCTCACCTGACGGAAAACGACGATGCGGTACATGCCTACCTATATTCACTCTTGATTTAAAAATCCCCCTACAGCCGAATTTGCTGAACGCCCTGATTGCTCAGGAACCAAAATTCGATATATGATTTTATAGCAAAAAGGAAATGAGAAATGTTTATATCATATTTGCTAGGTCGTAAATTGTTGGGTTTGTTGGCTTGCTATACGCTTTGGTGCATACTGTAAGTAAAGCAAGCAATTGATAAAGACACACATAAAGCACACTTCCAGTCGACAGCGATGCGGAGGAATTGTGTATAAAAGGTGTAAGGGACAGCCCTCCACAAACTTTAAGGGCCTGCTCAGTAGACGAAACTGAACAACCCAACATAAAAATTTTATACAGGAAACGAAAAAAAAATTCAGCCTCTCCATACAAACTGTCCAATCAAGTTAATAATTTTGTATGGTGAGGCGGATTTTTTATGGAGGCTCCCCACAAGATTACTAGCGATTGTAGATTATCAACTTGGCTAAGCCCTTTGGAGTTTGTGAAAATGTCTGTGGTAATTGAAAATTGAACAAACAATGAGGAAGAACGCGCAACACAATGATCATCCTCAGCCTTTTTTTTAATGTTCCCACTGCTGGGACTCAGACCTCCTCTCCAGGAGAGGGAAGAAAAGAGGAAAGCAAATGCACTTTTATTATTTTATAAAAATATGTGTTGGATTAAATGTTTGCTTTTACAGGTAATAAATATTTGACATATGGGGATATTAAACTTTAAAATATTTTCCTCCAAATCGAAATAAATTATTTCTGGGAACCATGAAACGATTACAAGTGCACACATAATTTTTAAATCATTTATTACGATACCGTAAAGTAAAAACTGTCAGTACTGACATTATAAATTCATCCTTCCTCATTATTTTCTGCTGTATTAAGAGCCATTTTCGATGTCATGAGTCATAGAAAGAAAGATAATTAATTTATTTGGTACAGCACAAGGCCCAAACACAGTGATATACAATAACAACGTATAAAAAAAAAATAGTTGTCGTGTTCCTCATGGCTGCACCAAAATAGGTTCAGTTCAGCATGAATGCCAGACAACTACATATGTAGTGCCTCACGCTGATTTTCATCTGAACCTGTGGCAGTGACGCAACGGACGTAAAACCGGTTTTGGAGTGCAATATAATATATTATCAGTGAGTCAGACAACCTGGACTCCGCCTCAAATTGTAAAAGTGGTAGAATCATCATCATCATCATCAACCGAAAGACATCCACTGTAGGATACAAGCTACCTCCCAGTGTGCCCACAATGAACGCTCCTGTGCGTCTCGCATCCAGCGGTTTCCCGCAACCTTCACCAGGTCCAACGCTGAGTCTTCCGGTACGCGGTCGCCACTCCAGTACCTTGCGACCCCAACGGCTATCTGTTCTGCGAGCAATGTGCCCTGCCCATTGCCACTTAAGTTTGGCAATTCTTCGTGCTGGTTAGTTCTCCTGCGGATATCTAAAGTGTAGTAAGTGGTAGAATAATTTGTACTATATAGATATTAAATCAAGGGTTTTTTTTTTGTCCTGACTTCTAGGTCGAATGGAGTTCCTTCAAGATTGAACTGAACTTGGAATACAAGCCTTTTGAGCGGTGTGTAAAAATTGACATTATAAGATTGACATGATGATCAATGATCATCATGTCAATCTTATATCCAATAAAACAAAAAAATAACATGATCATTGATCATGTTATTTTTTTGTTTTATTGGATAAGACACTATTATTACAAGCTTTTATTTAGTTTCACCGGTCCCGATGTTTGTCTGTCATCAAATCTTGCAAATTAAATTTAATCCACTTCCCGGCTAGCGATTGTGCTGAAATTTTGCACGCATGTGTAAATCAGATGACAATGCAAAATTATTATGACACGGAGCTGATCTGACGATGGAACCGGAAGGTGGCTATCGGAACTTCGTAGTTAAACGACACAACCCCATCGAGTTTGGGCTCGTATGATTCGTCTTAACGAGTATTATTTATATAGGTATACCGAGCAATAAAAACTTGCTATGAAAAAATGATTTTCACTAAAAACTTGTTTTTTTATAAGTTTTGGTCGTGGATTTATTAAAAAAAAAAGTACAAGAACAGATTACTCGATTACTCGAAGTACCTAACCACATAAAATCACAATAAGAGAGCCACACAAAATAAACAACTGCAAAGGCACAGTACCAACATAACAAATAACAAATCAACATGGTCTGAATATGTGATACAAGTCAGTTAACAGTCTTGCATTGAGGGATCAAAGGCTGTATGTAGGGCGACCGTTACGATGCGAGGTATGCGCACTAGTGGGTAGTAGTGTGATGTTTGTTTTGATTGTCTATGGCAAATGGATGGCTAGAGAAATTGAAGAGTTTATGGCGGGACTTTTCCAAATGAAGTTCGGTGGCTGTTTCAATTATTAGTAAACAACCTTTTGCCCGCGGTTTTACCCTCGTACATAAAATACAGCCTATGCCACTCAGGAATAAAGCAGCTTTCTATAGGTGAGTTGGTCATGCCCACTTAAATGTCTCGCTGTTGGTGGCACGTGTTATTGGGCCATTCAGTTCCCTTCAAAATGGTTGAGCTGAGTGGGGCTGATGCACGTGTCATGCTCGTGAACGGGTGCCGTCAGTTGAGACTGATCATCTCTTAGTTGCCAGTGGCTTAATTCAGTTTATATCTTTTAATTCTTTTAATCATAATAGAAGCAACAAAAAATTTATAATCAAGATTATTTGTAACTCAATATGATTTAAAAAAGTGTCCATGGCGTTTCTTGTACGTTCTTCTCCATAGAGATCTACGCTTTGGAACGTGCAATTTAGCTTCACTTTTTTTTGGACTGACCGACATTTGACTATTCAAAAGTGCCTGCAAATGGTCTATTTAAAATAAATGATTTGATCTTGATTTAAAAATATTGTAGCAATAAGACCAGTACTTTCAGAGATTACTTTCTACAAACTTCTTCATCTTTATAATATTAGTGTAGATTTATTCCTAGTGGATAATTTTTTTTTTTTTTTCTTCATTCAGATACCCTTAGCCATGGATATTTATTAAAATTAATTGCTAGGAAATAATAAACAAATTAAACAATAACTTAAATAATTAAAAATAATATATACACTAAATGCCTAGTTAAATATGACGTCATAAAACTCCTCCGCATCGCTGTCGACTGGAAGTGTGCCCAAAAGGCTGGCGGCATTGCCACGTTGTATGGCAATGCTTATTCTCTGACCGAGGTAGAAGCAAGCCCTTGGGTCACGCGAAGCGTCAATTAAGCGTTTCGCCAATTCTTTATAAAGCATATGAGCACTCGGACCCCACGGCCCGAGAGTTTCAACCCCAAACGGCTCAAAAATATAACTGCCGACGAGGCTGTTATATTTCCGCCGCTTGAGGTTCTCTGCAGCCGTCGCGGCAGCACCAGCACAGCACGAAGAGCTAGGAAGATGGGATGGCGCAAGAGTATCGACACAGGTAGCGTCCCACACTAAAGGCCTACCCATCTTCCAAGGAAATAAAGACATACCGTCTGGTCTCTTACCATCGTCGCGTGCCAGGCCATGAGGTTCCAAAACAGCCGGAACGCCGACGGTGACAAGGGCTCGTCGGATGATGTCGTTAATGTTCGCGTGCCGCGCTATGCGTCCCGCACTTCGACTGCATGACAGGCCGTGGTGACCGAGGCTGTTGACAACTTCGCCACAGTGGCAGCGATGAGGAGAACAACAGGGAGCACCTAGACGTAGGGCAACAGCTAAGCGGAAAGTAGTATCGTCGAACAAGGTGCCAATATTCGACGACGGCAGTGCGTGAAGCCAAAGACCTGACTCCCAATTTCCCACAGCCAGCAGGCGCGCACGCTCCGCAGCAGTAGCAGATGTTACGATTAGGTTTTCCTGAACTACTTTGCAGAAATAATAAAATAAATAAAAATAAAAAGCATTTAATTCAGGCAACCAAAGGCACCCATAAAGCAAATACACAGAAATACATTCCACAACACACTCATTCACACTATCGGATATGTCCGGACATTACTGAAGCAACATGTCTGCTACAGCAATGCCCGATATAAGGACAAAATCTGCCGGCAATCATCGCCAGAACTGTATTGGAGCTGTCCCGCACCCTGCGCACCAAAGACGCGCACCGCTTGCGCATGGTAGTGTGAAAACAGTCGGTGCGCGCTTCCGCAAACATGCCCGAGGCACTACAGAATCGGGGCAGCCCCAACACCGCCCTGAACGCGTTATTGTATTGGATACGGAGGGCACTGTAAACCGCTTGTGTGTAGGAAGCCCATAGGCTGCACGTGTACAATGAAGTGCAAAAAGCTTTAAAAAGTGAAATCTTGACCTCACTTGAACACCGCGCAAACCTACGGGCTATCATATTAGCTCTTTTAGACAATGCCCTTCGCTCCCTATCTATGTCTACATGGTCCCTCAGGTCAGCCGTTACCCAATGCCCTAAGTATTTAAATTGGTCCACCCGTTCCAAAGGTACATCATTCAGGCGAATGAGTGGTACATGTTGAGGGCATTTGGATCCAGCCTGAAAGACCATGTATTGACTCTTCACAACATTGTACACGAGTCCGTGTCTGTACGCGTACTCCTCACACACTTCTAACAACCTTCGTAGGCCACAGACCGACGCACTCAGTAGCACCATGTCGTCTGCATAACTCAGATTGTTTACACAGATTCCATCAACATAGCAGCCAACACGGCGACCACTAAGAGCGACGATGAGTGCATCCATATAAAGATTAAACAAGGTGGGTGAGGTTAACCCACCCTGTCTCACTCACTCACGCAGAGTGGCTCATCCCACCGTCTCTGGGAAGCCGGGTTGTTAGGTGGATTTGTATTCGGGCAAGCGATTCTCCAGACATCCAAAGCCTCGGCGAAACACGGCACTTCTAAAGGAATCAGTGTAGAAGTTAGGATGTTCCTGATTAATTTATCAGTGCCGTGGACCGAAGATATGAATGCCGGTAAACTAATACTGGTAATTTTGCGGACGCCGAGGCCACCCATACGGATGGGAAGAGTAACTTGAGCCCAAGCTCGATCGAAGTGGATAATTGTAATGTAAAATTGGTGTAGTTTAGTATCTCAAGTGTCTGCACAAATGGACATTATGAGGAACTATTGAAACAGGTTGCTAAGAAAATTTCAACTGTCTAGCTATCGCAGTTCTTGATATACATCCTGGTGACAGACAGACGGACAGACGGACGTACAGTCAGCGAAGTCTTAGTAATAGAGTCCCGTTTTTACCTTTTGGGTACGGAATCCCATAAATGGCTAGATAAATTAAAAAGGAAGATAGAAATCGTGTAAGTACTCGTTTTTACAACAGAATGTATCTAACTTAATAATTAACTCATGTGGCTACGAGTCTTATACCACGTAAAAGTGAGCGACAAAAGTACAGGTTTAACTGCTTAAAAATCCTGACAGGATTACACCCACATCTTTATCAATGCATGTCATCAATTGAATAAAAGTTACAACGTTTTCCTTAACGACTCGAAGAGTCAACACCACCGCTAGTGCTACGGGGAACTTTTGGAAAGGAAACCCTAGTTCTAGAACAAAAAGAGCAACTGAAGGACACATGTGTGGTTTTTTTTCACCCTTACGTTGTTGAAACCTCTACTCCAGATTAAGCGTTTCACCTCGTCGTTTATACCACGTACATCGAAGGACTGGAACAATTTGCCTGCCGCGGTCTTCCCGTCCGATTATAATTTAGGTGTCTTCAAGGCTAGAATGAATAGACTCTTAATAAACTAGTGCGAATCACAACCAACGTTTGCTTCACTGCTTACCATTAAGTGGGATCGGTGTCAAGCACTAGTTTATATCGATTTAAAAATAAAGGCAGAAAAAATGTGACATGACCTGTGTTTACTGGGGCCAGGGTTAATTCGAAAGATAGCTCAAACCCCGGTACGAAAGGCAACGAAGGAACTGGAGTTGGTTTTTAGTCAGTAAAAGGCTGACATTATCTCCCGCTCCTCCCAAGAGTGAGGGATGTCATTAGATGATTTTCCCACCTTCCTCCTCAAGAAGAAGAAGAAGAAGGAGGAGCGGATGTCATTGGATGATTTTTCCACCACTAAAAGAAAAAAAAAACATGACCTATGTTCCTTCAGTTGCTTTTATCGTTCCAGGGCCAACATTCCCGCAGCAGTCACACCCATCCTAGACATATTATCAGAACCACTCATACAAATTGATATTTGCACGCACACCTCATGGCCATCTAAGCATATTTTTAGAACCATAACCTATGAATAATTCCAACACAATTCTGACCTTACCAAGGCTTTCTATTCACAAGTGCTAAACAAAACAAGTTTGTGTAACGTCAGGACTAAGATCCGTGCACACTGACTCACTGAGTTCCGTGACGAACTGGGTTAAATCAGCACGAACTTAGTTGACGTCTTGACGAAATATGTCAAAATATAACAGTTTTTTTTAATAGAACTGAGTTGTTCGAGGAAGTTGTTCTGATCCGTTATGATGCAATGGTTATGTGCGTGGTTCGTTCGTGCGTGTTGAAAAGACCCAGTAGTGGTGGTAGATTTGAATGGAAATGGTTTTGTGAATGAATTTGCCTGTTATGTCGTGTCCTCACTTGTGATATAGTAATGACTCATTAATTAGGCTTTGTGACTGATAGTCTGCTGAACACAAACCTCGTCGGCTTGACCTGTTCTTGTTACAGCTCTCATCAAGTCCTTTTTAGACCCTTGACCTGTCAATGGCCTTTCAAAGCTATGTGTCTACGGGAGCCACGGGAGGCTTTGTGTCTATCATCATGATGATCTTCTGATCACAAGCCGTGATCCTATTCTTACTACAGCATTCACCAAGTACGTCCTTTTTAAATCCATGACCTGTCGGAAGCCTTCCAACAGTACCTGTCTTCGAGTACGCGATCACTACACCAGAATCTTTTGCCATAGGCTTGTGTTTATGCACATTCTTATAGAAATCCTCAAATTATTCAGCAGCTGGTTCCATACAATGTTTCTCAGACAAATTACTATTTAATACTATGTAGGTATGTCCCTGCGTAGAGTCAAGGTTAAAAGGCTGTAGCTCCTGGTTCATTAGCATCTCATTTGAATTAAAGCTTGATTCTAACACACTTGAAATATTGCTGTAACAATGATTGGAAGGATGAACAAAATTTTTGAGAAATTATTATAGATCAAAAGTGAGAATTGGGATAAGGTAAGTTGGTGGTGGTAACGGCCCCGACTGAGCAGCGCTGGCTCAATGGTAACTGTCCCGACTTATAAGTTATGAGTCGCAGTATCAAATCCAGCTAGGCACATTACTTGGTGTAATTTATTTCATCACCAATCTCAAAACGGTGAAGAAAAACAGTGTCAGAAAACTGACATCCAACAATCCGCACTGGGCCCGTGTGGGGATTAGGGCCCATTCCCTTTCCTAGAGAGGAGGCTCGAATTCCAGCAGTGAATGCTTAATTCTATACACTTCTAATTTTGACCCAGAAGTTGTAAACTTGTGAACACCGTAGAAATCCGCTCAATAATTTAAGTAAAGATGTGCCAAGAACGACAAGAATGTATTTCGTAGGTAACATGCAAGCAACTTTCGTACGCATAATACAACGACCTTTGGCCTAGAACTTGATGCTTGAAACAATCTGTTCGCGCAGTCTTGTGCAATGATTCTCTGAGAGGTGTGTTGGCACGAACGAAGTATTGTGTACCAATAAACTAACGCCTTCAGGTGTTTGATAAATAATCATAGTAATGCCAATAAGGTATTCTAAAGCTTCAAATTACACCATTATCGTTGTATAACAATTGATTATTAAGATATCATCATATCAGATCTCTCTCATTCTCTTTCTCTCCCTTCCCTCCTCTTTAGCTTACTTCCTTCCCAGTCTTGAGCTTCCTGCATCCAAGTTTTCCCTCTTCTACGCTCCTATGGGCAGTTCTGGATCTCTACCCTAACATTACTGTTTAAATTATGATCTCCTTTTCCCTTTACCAATTTACTCAGATTCTGTGCGGCATATCTCTTTCTTTCATTTCTATTTGCCATATTTTCAATAATTCCTTCCTTCTTCGCCAGATCATCTTTCACAGTAATCTTTCCATTATTTTCTTTGACCTTTCCATTTTCTTTTCCTTCCATTCTGTCTAAACATGAACCAATTTTAATTCTCCTGTGTTTTATCTAATGTTTTCTCCTGTAGGTATCTTCCCATCCCACTATTCAACATTACTTTTAGTTAATGCGATACCTGAATGTAGTTTCTTCAAAATCAGTAACTGAATGGATTCCAATAGTTTTTACACCATGTTATATTTTTTCCCAAAAGTATTTAAAAAGGTCTCAAGTTGGACACCATCGACACTAAGTACAACTCAAATCGCGGCAGGTCATAGCTGGCATTAGGCGCCAGCAAACAGCTGGGTGCAAGTGCAAAACAATCCTTCAGTCTCCTGGATGGCCAGGCTTATAATAACTCTGTGATTTTTCATGATACAGTTATGAAATTTTGTACATAGATTCTTTACATAAAAATAGGTGCTATAAACGTGTTTCGTGTTTCGCATATACTAAAACAAATTTTGTATAAATAACAAAGCCTAAATGACATGTTCTACGTTGCTAACTGGTGTAATATAGTGGAATAAATTCTCATTCCTTTCAAATATTGCCGTGGCAACCCTACCCAAGCGATCTCTATCCTCAATAGTGATAGAAGAAAATGTCTGTTAGAGTTGTATGCCGCTAAGTATATGTTGCAAGATTGGCAGTAAACTTGAGGAGGTCGGGCCCCAGCCGGTATGTGGGTCGACCGTAACCGTTCTCCGCGCTGCGCCGACGCACCGAGCCCGCGACACTATTCTGATGCGGATATTAACATTATTTTTGGTTTATTTTATATTAGCTTTTGCCCGCGGCTTCGCCCGCCTACATAAAATATAACTTCAGTCACTCAGGAATAAAGCAGCTTTCAATCGGTGAAAAAATTATCGCAATCGGACCAGTAGTTTCATAAATAACCTCCTACAAACAAACTTTATCTCTTTATCTTCAGCTTCGCCCGCGTACTTAAAATGTAGCCTATGTTACTCAGGAATAAAGCAGCTTCCTATCGGTGAAAAAAATTTTGCAATCGGACCAGAACTTCCAGAGATTACCTCCTACAAACAAAAAAAAAACATAAAAACAAAAAAAAAAACTTTATCTCTTTCTTATATTAGGGTGAGTTTCACCATTTAACTATAACGATAACAAAGCCGTTAACAGTTGTCAAATCTTCGAATTGACCAATAGGCGGCCGTTTCACGGCTGGTTATGGTTTGGTTATCGTTATAGTTAAATGGTGCAACTCACCCTTAGTGTAAGATAGTGTAGATTTATCGTAGTTCACTTTTTTTTCAAACGAAGAGCAGGATAAAATAGGGTCTTTTTTTTAAGTGGAAAATCATCCAATAACTTCTCCCGGTCTGGGTAGAGCGAGAGAGCGAGTCAGACTCTAACTGACTAAAACCAGACCTGTGTCTTTCAGTTGCCCTTTGCATCCTAGGGCTACGGTAACTCTTCCAATCGTTCCCACAGCATTTATTATGACCTTGAAGCCCTTCAAATAAAAATAAAAAAATAGGTTCAAAAAATATTATCATTAAGTTTCATTTAAATGATATTTATTGATAATTATTATCATTTAAACGAATCACTAAAATGAATCATTTTAACATCATTTAGAACATACTAAACAGACAATTTAATTTTCCTCTAATAAAAAGATCCTACGCAAATACAAAATGACGTATGTTTGTTTTTTCTTTTTATTTGATTTATTTTACAGAAATACGTCAGAGCAGGAAAGAGGGAAACAGACGTGTGTCGGTAGAAAAAGAAGGAAGGAAGACAGAATTGAGTACCATATAAAAAGGTTTATAGGTCCAACGTCATACAATCTGTACTTACGCATTTCATGTTACTTACGTCTTTTAATATAACCGCAGAATGTTAGAATGTACTCAAGAGTGACGCCATTGGAAAAAATACTAATATGCTCGCATCTTTTGACAGCTTGGTTGAGCGATTGATTGCTGCGCTGCAAGTCGCGGGTTCGATTCCCGCACGGAAAAATATAAGGCCTACAGATTAGGCTCTTAATAAACTAGTGCAATTCAGCATCGACGATTACATCACTGCTTACCATCAGGTGGGATCTCTCAAGCACTGGTTTATATCATTTAAAAAGAATTAGGTGTTCCAGGTCTGGGTGTCTTGAGTGAGTATGTGAGTTAACACCAATGAACGCATCCACTATACAGGAATAATTCCTAGAGTGGGGCAAAGTTTAAAAAAAAAACATTTTGTTTAAGGAAAGGAGGCCTTTGCCCTGCAGTGGGACATAACGGGCTCATAATAAATAATAATAAGGAAAACTAAAGCTAGAACTACACTAGACCAACACACATGTGGACCACGCCTGATTTGTAACGTAGAACGACGTCGCGTGGCGTGGATCTAGTGTAGCTCTACAAGTCTAGTTTCCATATAAAATGTATGGAGAACGACCAGCCCAGATTGGCGTACGTGGCACACATGTGCGCAATGTTTTCATAATAAATAATATAATAAATTAAAAATAATAATATAATAAATAATATAATAAATTTATCATAATAAATAATAATAATAAAGAAGACTAAAGCTAGAACTACACTAGACCGACACACACGTGGACCACGCCTGATTTGTAACGTAGAACGACGTCGCGTGGCGTGGATCTAGTGTAGCTCTACAAGTCTAGTTTCCATATAAAATGTATGGAGAACGACCAGCCCAGATTGGCGTACGTGGCACACATGTGCGCAATGTTTTCGCATCCAGAAGTCCTGATTTTAAAAGTTTAAGCTAATAAAACCAATTTATTAATCTTAAAAGATTTTTCATAAAGAAACCTTCGTTCCAGAATACGGCCGCAGTCAAGTTTTACGCACGGAACGACATTTTGAATATTTGAATACCATTTAGTAACTTTTCAAAGAATTAGAGACTCTTGGAGAATAAGCACTGTCTTCAAATCTAGGCCATCATCATAAGTGGTTCCATGAACTTAGTCATAATGAAAAGTAGGTTTCAAAGAAGCATTGTTCGTCAAATATTTCAGTTTCCTATTGTGATTTTTGCTAATAGTTTTATGTCTTTGTCTATGTGTGTATGATTTTGTTTTTATGTATGTGTCAGTTAGAAATAACAAGTTTATATTTTGAGTTGTTGAATGAGGTAATTAGTCTATTTCGAGAGCTATTTTTGCTGAACCCCTATCAGTTGTACCTATTATTATTATTATTATTATATCTAGCCCATACTGTCCCACTGCTGGGCAAAGGACTCCCTCCACTCCTTCCAATGTTCCCGGTTTTGAGCCACCTCTTTCCAATTCCCAAGGAAGACATCCAAGTCGTCCCGCCATCTCCTTCTTGGTCTGCCGCGGCCCCATCGTGCGATTTCAGGGCACGAATTTTGCGTTTTACTGGCCCACCGCCCGATGCGGCAGACAGGTCCAACCCAGACCCACTTAAGTTGGGCAGCCTTGTTGGTACCTATACCACAGGTTTTTTCCAAAAATCAATTTCAGGCAACATACTCTTACAATACTGGAATATAGTCTTTAGGATGCTGCTTTTCCACTCGCCTATCGTCAACATCGAGCATGGTTTAAAAGCTTGTTACTTCATCTAGCGCAATCCAACGTGATGTTTGACGAAAAGGCAACGCGAAAAAAGGAAGATAATGCCTGAAAACTCTGTTAGCATTCGATAATTCCGTGATTTACTCGAATATTTTATAAAACTTGTTCCAGGAAATACGTGTTTTTTTTAAACCCTTAAAAGTTTTTAAAAAAACATTGTCATTATTTAGAATCTTGATAAAATTTGCTAGGTTTTAGACTTTTTTGACTTTTTGAGTAAATTATGAAGCGTCAAAGTTCATGCAAAATAGCAGATTTTCAGAGGTCTTAACTGGATTAGTTTTACACGAATTGATAAATTGATTTCCATAGAAGCCTAGATAATATCCACAAGATACTGTGTTTCAAAAATATCAAATGAAAAACGTGTAATAACGTCATAATCGCGTAAGAGCTTGGTTGTATGAAAAACAGTGAAAATGTATGTCGAGATGCATCCTCTTAAGTCACATTCTTAACTGTCAAAAACCTATTGTGAAGACAGAATAAATGAACTGAATTGATTCATAAATGAATAAATGAAACGATTTGAGCTATCGTACTAAAACATTTTCTTCTGAGGAAGTTCTATTCTGTATGTAATGTAATGTGTGTTTTTTATGGAATACTTTCAAAGTGAGATAGAAAAAGAGTATCTACTATTTAAATTCATTAAGAATCTTGATCATACATCGCGCGCTCAAAATTTTATTTTAATATTTTTTTATGTTTACTACATACTTATCTGATGTTGGGAATCCAATAGATGCGAGAAGCACAGGATCGTGCATTGTAGCAACACTTGGGGGAGGCCTATATTCAACAATGGACGTCTATCGGATGAAAAGATGATGATGATGATAAAAAAACACTTAATTACTTACGTTACCTTACTTAACTTACCGTCGTGTTGTGCATATAATCATTTTGTACATTTTAACATACGGTATGGCGCTTGCCTGTAATTTTTTTTAACTCTAGGCTATAGATTTAAGTGAAGTTTTGTAATATGTAATTTTAAATGTTGACAATTATTGGTGAGCCTGATAAATAAGCACATTAACCTTGTCAAATCGTCAGGAAAACGGTTCGTTTGTCCGACTCTTTTAATATCGATTACAAAGGTTGCTAACTTCTTTATATAATATCTACAAAAGTACAAAACAAAGTCGCTTTCCGCGTCTGCCTATTTATTCGCTAATTCCTCATACCACGCAACGCATTTAGATGCAAACTGCATCTAAATCTACACTAATATAATAAAGTGGTAAAGTTTGTTTTTTTTTTTGTTTGTAGTAGATAATCTCTGTAAGAACTGGTCCGATAGCTAAATTTTTTTCCCTGGTAAAAACTGCTTTATTCCTAAGTGACATGGGCTATATTTTATGTACGCGAATGATGCCGAGTGTAAAAGCTAGTCCGTAATATTTATGTATTAAAAATATGTAAGTATGTCTATCATTTTTCTAGTACTCATAGCTAAAGCTCTGCTTAGTTTAGGACTAGATGGCGTTGTGTGAAAGTTGTGGAATATTATATTATACACATACTACTCTGTCAAGAAAGTACCGGGAAAATACACAAAATTTTAGTTATTCATCCAAATTTATTTTATCACCTTCAAAGTATTCAGAAACAATACACTTACGCCAACGAATAATCCAATCATCAAAACATTTTTTTAACGCTATTTCCGAAATTGAGTTCAGTTCTCGCCGCGAATTCTCTTTTATGTCTTCTACAGATTGAAAACGGGTGCCGCGAAGTGGTAATTTGAGTTTAGGAAAAAGATAGAAGTCGGCTGGAGCCATGTCTGGCGAATATGGTGGCTGCTCGATGGTATTTGTTGAGTGTTTGGTCAAAAATTCGTTCACAATGATGGCCTTGTGCGAAGGCGCATTATCATGGTGCAAAATCCAAGAATTTTCTTTCTACAAATCTGGCCTTTTTCGTCGAATTTGTTCTCTTTAATGCCGCATAACGCTCAAATAATATTCTTTATTTACCGTTTGACCTTCCGGTAAGAATTCCGAGTGCACAACACCGCGATAGTCAAATAAAACAGTCAATATGACTTTGACTTTTGATCGACTTTGGCGTGGTTTTTTCGGTTTTGGTTCAGTTGGAAGGCGCCACTCCGAAGCTTGTTGACTTGTTTGCATGTCAAACTCGTAAACCCACGTCTCGTCGCCAGTAACAATGCGTTTCATGAATGTTGGGTTGGAATTGACTCGTTCTAGCATGTCCTCAGCGACTCTCATGCGATTGAGTTTTTGGAGAAAATTCAGGTCTTTTAGGACTAGCCGAGCGGCAACATGTTTCATACCCAAATGATTAGTTAAAATGGTATGGATCGACTCGTGGGATACAGAAAGGCAGCTATCTCTCTTAAGCTTGAATGAGGATTTTCAGTCACTATTTCCTTCACTTTTGCGATGTTAACTTCAGTTGCAGAGGTTGATGGCCTACCAGAGCGAGGCAACTCTTCCATCACATCTCGACCGCTTTTGAATGCTTTGTACCACTCATAAGCACGTGTTTTTGATAAAGTCGATTCACCGTAAGCCTTCTGTAACATTTTCAGCGACTCCGAACACGAAATTCCATTGGCGATGCAAAATTTAAGACAAACTCTTTGTTCGATGTTTTTGTTCATTATGAAATTCGCAATACACACTAGATATGATATAGCTAAAACAGCACTGTACTTAATATAAATAACAGATATAACTCAAACTCCGCGCCAAAATGGAAAACAGTTGTGCCAATCTAGCCAACAAAAAAATCTAAAATTTGAATTTGGAACCATAAACAAATCATCCATTCCCGATACTATTTTGACTGAATGTAGGTATACAATATCTCACTGATTTTTATTGCCTTTGAATTACCTATACATTAGCTCTTCTCTGAAGATTTATAGATATTTTTCAACGTCATTTAGAAAATCACTTCCAGAGGATGCTTTACGCAAATCAGGCGGATTTAAGATAATTTAATTGCTAATATAGGTAATTAGTTTCATACGTACATTATATACTAATGCATCCTCCTGTGATTATGTTAATTAAATCTAAATAATTTACCATGGAGGATTATAAAGTAAGAAATATATATCTTTTCAAATAAATTATAAGCTATTTATTTGCTGATATTTATAATTTATAACATCATGAACAGTAGTGGTACATAGGCGGACTTAATGCAACATGGTATTTTCTACCAGTCAACAATTTGGGTTGCGGAGCATCGCCGTGCCCTCGTGGGGGCGATCGGCGGCGGAGACCTCTCGCGCCGGGCCTTGGTTGAGGCCAAGGTCCGGAGTGAGGAGGAGTGGCAGGCGGGCGCCGACTTCTGCGAAGCAGTAATGCTCGCAAAGGAGGAGGCCGAACGCATCAGGCAACGGCGTTATCGCCGCCGCCGTCGCCGGGATTCTGATCCCGATTTCCGGCCAACGTAGACGCGGGCTTGCGGACAGTGAGCAATGGGTAGCTCACTGTCCGGCCGTCCGGTAACTGTCCGGACCAAGCCCAAGTCGTCGACGGCGCGCACTGTTCCCGCGCGCCTCAAGGAGTTGTCAGCAACAGCAGGGACCCAGCCGGGTCGAAGCCTACTGGGGCCAGGGTTATCCGAAAGGGCGCTCGAGCACCGGTATGAAGGCTAGAAGGAACGGGGTGGGTCTTTTAGTCAGTAAGAGTCTGACACTATCTCCCGCTCCGCCCAAGGGCGGGGGATGTCAATGCATGGTTTTTCCAACCATAAAAAAAAAAAACAATTTGGGTTAAAAAAAACAACAAAATATTGTGCACACCTACCACAGTGTATGCACAATAAAAAGCATCAGCGTAATATCATAACCAGCCTTTTAATGTTCCCACTGCTGAAACTCAGGCTTCCTATCTAGGAGAGGGAAAGGGACGTATATCAACCACGCGGGCCCAGTGCGAGTTGGTGAATGTCACATGTTTTCGAAATTATGGTTTTAGGATACGCCGGTTTCCTCGCAATGTTTTCCTTCACCGTTTAGAGAGCGGTAATAAAATAAATTACACTGAGTAATGCGCCTGGCTAGGTTTGAATCCGCGACGACTCGTAAGTCGGGGCCGTAACCACTGCTCCACAATAAATAAATACTATATATATCTATATATATAAAAATGAATCCCTATTTCCTTTGGTCACGCCATCACGCGTGAACGGCTGGACCGATTTCGCTAATTCTTTTCTTGTTGTATTTATTATTGTCAGGAGATGGTTCTTATGGAAAAAAAAAATGAAAATTAGTGTTGTGTAGGGTAGAGTAAGATAAGGTAGGGTAGAGTAGGGTAGAGTATGGTATAGTAGGGTGGAGTAGGTAAGAGCGGGAGCGAAGCCGCGTGGGCAAAAGCTAGTAGATATATAAAAACAGAATATGAATTAATACAGGCACGTATAGAAAGAAAACTATGAATGGGAAAAGTGCCAAAAACACTGGCAGTATTGCCATGTTGAATGTCAATGCTGATATTTGGTTGGTCGCGTGAAGAACCGACTAGGTACTTATTGATGTCACGCACTTTATGATAAAGGGATGGCCACATGGTTGTAATTCATGACCTTCAACGCCCTTGGTTGGGAGGCGCGTTTTCCCAACCACCGAACGTGTTGGCGCGTGGATTACATCTATGTAGCCACAACACAAACCAAGGTTACCTTGGTTGGAACGCTTGTTTGCAACCGCTTGTGGCCAACCCATTAATGAATCCTTGACAAGTCGTTGCCTTACCTAATGAGAATTAATTTGGAAATTAAAGTCACTTTTTTACAAAGCAATAATGCTGGCGAAGGAGACGGCCGCACGCGTGAGGGAACGAACATCGCCAAGACTACTAGCCACCGTAGGTGTGGGCTTGAGACGACGAGCAATAGGTAGCTCGCCGTCCGGCCTTCCGACTAAAGAAGAGTTGTAATGCGTCTCAAAGAGATGACAGCAAGACCATAGGGGCCCAGCAGGGTCTAACCCTACCATGGGTGTACTTCCGAAAGTGAGACCCATGGTCCTTAGAACGCAAGGACAACTAAAGGAACATAGGTGTGTTTTTAGTAAGTAAAAGTCTGACTCGCCCTCTCGCTCCACCCTAGAGCGGGAAGAAGAGAAGTCATTGGATGATTACCCAGGCTAAATCACTTAATTTTTAAAACATACGATTAGATAACAACGTCCTTTTAATAATTAAACAGTACTAAGAATTAAAATAAACAATCTAATAAATACGCGCACGTTTCTTTGAAACAATATAGGACAATATCCGTACTATAGCAAAAAGGAACCTTGAACGATTGTATTAAATCATCATCGACGCGCGGCCGTGGGCGTAGCACGGCCGACGTCACGGCCGCCACGTCACGTGACGTCACGCCGAGGTCAACGAACGACCGCCAGTTTATTTTGGCGCACATTCTACAAAAAATGCCGGGCGGGCGCCATCTTGTATTTCACATTTCGCAATGTATCTTTCCCGCTGCCGGCTTTTCAACGTTTTGTTTGATTATTGATCGATTAACGCAATAAATTGTTGTTGTAATTGATTATTTTGGGATTTTAAATTAAAAATTGATTATATTTAGAAGTTAATTTCGTTTAAATATCATGTTTAAAGTAAACGTTAGTAAAAAAAAAAAATCTATCAGTTCACAAGTCGTTAGTTATACTAAAATAGACATACAAACGTGTTTATAACTCCAAAAATAAGTTATTATTAGAGTGTTATACAAACGAAGCTGATGAACGTATAAAAAAATAATTACAACGCAAAAAAAGTCCTTGCGAAACTTGCCAAACTGGCTCTGACGTCATAATAGGAGTTGCAGATTTTTTATAGTCACCGAAAATATTTGACCGGGCGACGAACTCTGTGTAGCCAGCGACCCTGACCATCGAGCCACTTGTGACGAAATGTGACGAAATGTTACTATTTGTGACGTGTGGAGAATGATAATTGTGAAGTACGTGACAGAAGGAGAGTCGCCTAATTGATGTTTTGAAGTATTTTCTTGGAATAATTTAGTGATGACGCGGAATGGAAGGATGTTAGAAGTTTGCTCTTTGTTCATATTTGTTTACGACAATTTAGACGTCTTTAGAATTAGGGAACCAATTCTTTTTTTCTCCAGCTATTAATTACTTAAACCCCAAGCGAAGGCTGTTCGGTCTCTCATTGTCTTTCGATTTTGTCTTTAATTATGGTATTCGAAAGGTTAATTAAGGTTCTACTAAGGTTTACATTCTGTGTCCACAAAATTACACAAACTCTATTTTTCAGCTGTTACCATGGAGAATTTCTAAGCTATATCATGTCCCGTGTTAGAGTCTGTCTAATAATTAAAACGACTTGGGTAATTATTAGGATTTAATGAAATCTGATGTAGTCAACACGGGTTCAATAATCAAGGTTGATTAAGAGATAGAGATCATTGTTAACTAAAAGAAGAATCTTAAAAAAAGTATCGAATAAAAGTATTTTTTAAATGATTAAATATTATACAAAATTCCCAAGTCGGTTGACTTATTAGACAGACTATATTTGGGGTCGGTGCAACACGTTTTTTTCTTCCATCCTGTCCTGTCACCTGTCATGCTATCACTGACTACCTTTTTCTTCATATCACTCTGAATTCTTAAGCTTTTATATAAATTAGGTTTAAAGTAAAACGTAGGTAAGTCAGTTCAGGCCTATATGTTGGCTTGTACCAGTAGGATGTTGTAGTCTTGTGCCATATTAATATAACCAGTTCCTTACCAATTACTTTGGCGTTTTTTGGGGTTTCCTGCGAAGTTTACGAGGCCGTCAACCCGTCAATTGACTTCTTCACCACCTGACGACCATATGACGATCTGACTAATTTACAAAACATTCCAAAAGCTTTATGACTCTTTATTTGTTGATCGTTTAGACGCTAAATGGTGAACGTGCAGAGTAATACGTAACTTTATTGACTTTTTTGTTGCAAAATATTGTGATTTATTACATATCTAATATGTAGGTACTAGTTTCTACCACCAGCTCCGCTCGCGTATACTGTATCACAGGAGAACATCTTCTTGGATAAAAAGTATAATGGTTAAGTACTCTTCCAGAACTTGGCCTAGGAAGTATTATACAAATCCGATTAGCCGTTTGATTGTGGAGGAATAATAGACACACTTAGAAAGGCTCATTTTTTTGTTGTTAATGTTTTTGGCTTGGATACTAAGTCTTTTAAGTCATGTCGTCCTATGAATAGATGAATTACTTTACCATTAGAGTATGGATGTACACATTCTAATGTTTTTGTAGTATTTTGCAGCAAATGCCAAACTTGTCGGTAAAATTTGCCGAGGTAGTCAACCCTACAATAAACTTCTCAGCACCATTTTACTGAGATCGCACCTCTTTCAATGGTTCCACATATGTCCAATTGTGCAGACAGTTGAGACACAAAACTACACTAATTTTACATCACAATATCCACTTAATCAATTTGTGAATACTTAAAACACCTACTGAACTTCACTTTTTTTAAATTGTTATAAACAGCGATCGGAATTAGGTAGAGTTATTCTTGTACTTGCATCGAAATGTTGATATTAGTCTGGCCCTTCCCGGGATCACTAATAAACGAACGTGTGGCCAACAATATTACAAATAAATAATAATAAGAACCTCAGAGATAGATAACACAAATAAAACAAAGATAATTAACATACAATTTTTATTAGTATTTTTCATTGAAAAAGATCTCCCTACGTCAAATGAGGTGAGGTTAACTATACTTCCTGTTCCTCATCATTAACACAGGAAGAATTTTTTTTTTTTTGCTATATTACTGTTAATGTCATAAAAAAGTTCTGTTCTTTAAAATTAATCACGGGATTTGAGGTATATCCACTTTATTCTTTCGCTATTTGAGATCAGCGTAAATACATGAATAACTCTACGTAATCCCAACCTCTGGTGCCAACCAATGCTTGACTGTGGTCCTGTATGATGTAAACCTCCTCACTCGAGGAAACCCCTCCTTAACTCACAAACCTTCACTTTTATATCACTAGTATAATTTATTTACAAAAATAAAGTCATTTTAAAATCGATCAGTCAGTGCAGTGATCGGAAAGAGGTAGGTGTAGATATTTTGATTCCGCGTTTATTTTTTTTTTGTAGTCCACGGAAGCAGCAGTTTTCGTGGCATTTTCCTCATTCCTTAATTTTTTATTAATTAATTGTTTATTTATTTCCGATGCATTTTGTAAGGAACTTCCTAGCTAATTCATAATCTAAGCTTTGTGTCATTCAGAAGCTTGTCATCTAGAGGAAAAATATATTTTTTTTTATGGTTGGAAATCATCAAATAACTCGTCCCACTCTGGGTGGAGCAACAGGGTATGACAGACTTTTACTGACTAAAACCAACCCGTGTTCCTATAGTTCCTCTTTGCGTCATTGGAACGCGTAACTCTTTCTAAGAATCCCGCGAAATGGTTCGCGTCTTACGTTATTTTACTTCAAACATAAGTTACAAAAGATTTTTTAATAAATGCGTAACAAAACACATGATAATGATATGTTCTAAAAACTAGATGATTAATAATAATAATAATGGTTCTAACCACCGGCTCGTATCATGCCGTGCATGTCAGCTGACCATCATTTAGATCTAGTCCGGAACTCCGCTATTTTATAGATATTTGCTAGGAACCTCATTATTGTCTATGGATAGTAAGAGGGTTGCACATTGGGTGATTCTAAAATATTTTAATTAAAGGTCAATTTATATACTCATAGTGAGCAAGTGCTTTTAGTAATACTGAATGATGTTTGTATATTTTACGATAAATGTAAGTATTCGTTTTTTAAACAAATAAATGGTGAAAATGTCTTGTGAAACAATGTCGTTTTTGTTTTATTTCAGCTGGTAGGATTAATTTTAATTTCATGGATTTAATTATATACTAAATTGACGAATGATATTTACTAGCGTAATGCCCTTTCTGCGAAAAAAAATGTAAAGATGACCATAAAGAAAATTACATAATTTTATGATTCGCGAAAAATCTGTCACAATAAGAATTGTTTTTCTTTAGGTAAGTACTTAGTCTAACGTGTACTTCACATTAAAATATTTCATACCAATCCTATCCAAGTCCAACTAAAATGATTAAATTCTTCACAGAAGTCAGGCCTCCGAGTTCAACGCCTTTTTGGTCTATAGTCCAAAATAATTGCGCATCGTGGTGTAACCTGGACATCAACCTACCCCAAGTGGACCCATGACTCATACTGCTTACCAAAGTACCAAAATAAATGCGTAAATTCCTAAATACTATAATTAAAGGGGCACCACTCACAAACAAATAGTTACAGGTCATTAAACTTAGGTATTTTTGTTTATACTAGTTGCTAAGTACCTATTCTAACAGGTGGTGTCTACCTTTAGTATTAATTAATACCTCATAATGTTGGGTTCAATACCACTTGCAGTTTAGTGACACACGGAAAATACTGGCAACGTAGGAATGTCGTATTATTTTTAAACGAGTGGCTTGTCTATGGAAACCAATATGGCGCTTTAAAGTTTTCCCACGCAAATACTATTGTGCTGATGTGATTGATATTTTGTACGTACCATATTATTAAGTCAAGTTATTTCATGTATTTGTCTAAAATAATATAAATCCCAATTGTTCCGACTTAAAAAAAAACACAGTTACTTTTCATACCCATAACATCTGTTGTTTATTATAACAATCAGGAACAATTTATTCAGTTTGTAATAACTTAAATAAATGTTAAATTAATATAATTATTTTCACACCAAATAGCGTTGAATCCAGTGATCAACACCTTTTAAATTACTAACAAAACGTCTATAAATCCAGTAGATCAGGAACCCCGTTTATTTAATATTATTTATTTGTCAATTAAACAAAAAAATAAATGAAAACTAAATTTAAAAAAAGGTTTAGGTCAATGCCAGCAGTCTATTTTTTCTATCTTCTAAATACCATAGACAACTTTATTGATAAGTCAGTAATCAGAATATAAACCATATAAAAAGTGATGCAGATTGTCTACAAAAAACCAACAAATCATTGTGTACAAGCAGGAAAGCGTCGGATGGAACATTTCTTCCTAGTTTCTTGGTTCCGTGGCCGTTCCAATTTAGCGTTCATTCCCCCGAGTCGTGAATACTCGCGATTTCTCCGTCACTTGTGTGGCAAATGTATTAATTATATTCAGCCTTGTCTATTGGTTCGACAATGCTGATTTTGAACTATAATTTTTCTTTAACGATCTGTTTTTGCTTTTGTTATGGTATTATGGAATTATGTTTAAAAGTTTGTTGTTTTTTAAATTGTTTTAATATTGTTTAAGTGGAATATAATTACTTTCATATTGTTTAATAGACACTAACAGGCAATCAGTTAGCATGTAAAGAAATGTGATAATCCTGACGCCTTTTTCTCAATTACCTAATAAAGATTTACATGCTGTTTGGGATCATAACATCCATCATACCTACCTCATAGTTCATGGGGCCTTTCTTAAACCTGAAGGTAACTCCCGCAGCCACGCTAGTCCACCACGACCGGGTTGGTGACCGACATGACCGGACAACCAGCTCGTCCCGGTGACTGGTGACGGCTGCTAACCATCAACACTCGGGTATTTTGACAGCCAAGATGGTTGAACCCACTTCTCGTGACTAATTAGATAGGAAATTTTGAATAGCAAAAGAGCGAGTTGGTTTAGAGGATGAGAGGTTCCGGAGTTATTTTTACGTTATTTTGATTTCGCAAGGTTTAAACTAAAAATTATAAGTTTTTAATAAATCAGAATTCAATTATGTTCAAAAGTTACCTGTCGTGTTAAAATTTCAATAGAATTGTTATTAAATTGCTGCTTTCCTTCACGGTTTCTGTAGTTATAAACATTATAATATTCAATTTAAGCCAAATAATAGGTAAACATGTTCTCTTGAAATAAACTGCTTTTAATAAAAATCTTTCGACTTATAAAATTACACCGTCTATGTTTAAAATATTTCTTCCTAATTCATTTAGGTATATCAGTAACTTCTTCTCTATTTTCTTTTCATTCATGTTCGGTTTTAAACTGAAACCAGTCTATTTATTATTTTTAAATTATAAAACAATCCTTTAAACAGTTACGTGTTTAAAGGATTGTTTTTGCCTCTAAATATTTATTATTTTCGTTGGTTAAAGTCTAGAGATACAGAACTACAGAGGAAACGAAAGTTAATATTAATATTAAAAAAGACTAGTTAATATTAAATACGGAATCCTAAATACAGCGGAAACTCTTCTTACAAGCTATAGATCTTTTAATCTATCAGATAATTATCACCCATAAAACTAGAATAGATACATGTTTTGCCACTTCCTTCGCTGTTTCGCAATCAATTATTTTTTTCAAACTCAATTTTGGGGACAATTAATATTTGTCAAATTAATCAGTGTATTTACGACCGTTTTTTCTTACTGCATGACTAAAATATTTTGACGTTTCATCTTGGCGCTGCTTGTTAAAGAAAACAGAAACGTCACTGTCAAATTCCATAGACTAAGTTTAATTCTTGGTTTTGCCGCGTGCTAAGTTACGCTGGTCGTTCGTATGACATATCAATCAGTTTATGACTTCCCATGCTAAAACAGGTTTTTAGTATTTTTATTTATTTGGAATGAAAACTAATGATCTGGAGCTATGCGATATCTGTCATGTTAGTTAAGAGGAAACTCTTTGGCCAAACATAATTCATTCACGTGATAGTCATAAAACCTGTTTTATTTTTTTTATTTAATTCTAGCTTCTGTACATCATTCATCATATTGTATTTTTTATGCCTCTCGTTTTTGAGGTAGTACATTATCCATAGAAGTTACATTATGTTATAATTGAGATTGATGAGTACACTTTCATTAATAACAACGATTGCGATCTGAAGAACTTGTGTAAACTCTAAAAAACCATCGTTACAGTACCTCTGAAAAAGAGTCAAGGAACAGTTTATTTTAATCCAAACTCAATTTCAAACATTAAGAGCGGTATATTCTTAGAGCGGTTACTTCTTCCTTTAATTCTTCTTCTTTTTCTAAGAGGCTCTTATTTGGCCCCTATTAAATATTTATCAACTTAAAGACTCCAAAGTCTTCAGCAATCCCATAAAATAGGTCTCTCTAAAATGACGTCACTCCTTCCGCATCCATTCACTCCCTCACTCACATTCATCATTCAAACATTCAGTTTAGTTCACACGTTCACAAACGATTGATATCAGTCCGTGTGATATCGCCTTAATTACTCGCGGGTCGATGACCGAGACATAAAAAGTTCGCGGCGAGTTTAATGTCTATGGTTCGACCACGTGCGCGTTTGTTTATGTTTGAGCGCGGGAAATCGTGTTTGTGTTTTTTGGTATTTAGTTATTTGTTGTTTTAATTTCAGAAGTGATTAATTTTTTTTTATATTTAGATTGTCGTATTCTACATTATTTATGAGCAATAATAATGGCAATTAAAAAATAATACACTCGTAACATTGTACACTTGTTTTATACATCGTGTTTGCTCTCATAATACTGTCCATATTATGAGGTAACTTAAATAATAGTCGGCTATAAAAGAGACTATAACCCCAAAGTTTATTTTGAAAGAAAGAAAGAATTTTGGTGTTTCTGCTCAGGGTAGTCAGCTAGGAAACACCGGCCTCATCTAGTTTAATCTAACCATAAAAGTGTTTTTTAAAACCTATTTGCGAAATAAATATCTCATATCATTATATCATATCATTTAATCATTCGAATTAAAAAAAAACCACACACTATTTAGTCGCTAAACCACCAGTTTATTTAATTTAGTACCTACTTAAGAAACAGCAATAAGTATCTATATGAAAGTTAGATTAGATTAAATATAAACGATACTGGAAAAAGATTGTCATCGTTTAATATTGCCTCTAAAAACCAACATCTCTCGCTCATTTATTTCAATAAATTCTTAAGCCTGTCCATTACACTCCTATTTGTAAACATTTTAAAATTCTGCAGACTAATCGTTGCAGTCGTTTTCTTATATATACCTTTTTTTTTTTTTTTTTTTCGATGGGAAAAATCATCTTATGACAACCCCCGCTCTTGGGCGGAGCGGGAGATAGTGTCAGACTCTTACTGACTAAAAAACCCATCCCGTTCCTTCAAGCCTTCGATACCGGGGCTCGAGCGCCCTTTCGGATTACCCTGGCCCCGGTAGGCTTCGACCCGGCTGGGCCCCTGCTGTTACTGACAACTCCTTGAGGCGCGCGGGAACAGCGCGCGCCGTCGACGACTTGGGCTTGGTCCGGACGGTTACCGGACGGCCGGACAGCAAGCTACCCATTGCTCACTGTCCGCAAGCCCGCGCCTACGGTGGCTGGAAATCGGGATCGGAATCCCGGCGGCGGCGGCGAGAGCGCCGTTGCCTGATGCGGTCGGCCTCCTCCTTAGCGAGCATTACTGCTTCGCAGAAGTCGGCAACCGCCTGCCACTCCTCCTCGCTCCGGACCATGGCCTCGACCAAGGCCCGGCGCGAGAGGTCTCCGCCGCCGATCACCCCCACGAGGGCACGGCGATGCTCCGCCCAAGCAGGGCACACCGCGATTGTGTGCTCCACCGTGTCCTCCGGGCGTTCCGCACAGTGGCGACACCCGGGCGTCACTTCCGCTTTAATTCGGAACAGGAACCTCCCGAACTTGCCATTTCCGGAGAGGACCTGTGTCATGCGGAAGGTAAGGACGCCGTGAGGTCTTTCCAGCCACGCCTCAAAGAGGGGACTTATCGCCATAATTGTGGCGTGCCCATGACGGGGTTGCGATAGTCGCTGACGCCATTCCACCATGAGATCCCGCCGGAGCTCTGTCCGCCATGCCGTGACCTGTCGCGGCAGAGGACTTTCACCCCGGCGTTGCATCTCCACGCGCATGTCGTGCATGTGTGCAAGGACTGTTGCCTCCAGATCCCACGGTGGTAGGCCAGCCAGAAGGCTCGCCGCTTCGCGGGAAATCGTGCGGTATCCCCGCACCATCCGAATTGCTATGGCCCTCTGGCAGGCGTTCAGAATGGCCGCCGGTCGCTTTTGCAGCGACAGCGCCCACACCGGCGCCCCGTAGAGGGCCATGGACCGAACGATCCCCGCGTAGAGCCTCCGGCAGGAGGCGTCTGGACCCCCAAGGTTGGGCAGGAGCCGCCCGAGAGCGGCCCCAGTCCGGTTGAGTTTGGGAGCCAGACGTCGGAAATGCTCCTCGAAATTCCATCGGCTGTCGAGGATGAGTCCCAGATACCTCATCGATGTCCCGACGCCGATGCGAACTCCTCCTACCGTTAGTTGGGAACCCGGCGGTGGCGCGTTCCGACGGCCGCGACCGTGAAAACACATGGCCTCGGATTTGTCTTATATATACCTCTATTTGTTGCACTATTATCATCACTACTGCATATATGCATATATACATCTCAATAGTCATTTCCTCTCTAACCATAATTATTATCTTACAATCTTCTATATAATTAAAAAAGCAATATAGCACTCACTGATTAATCAAGAATTCTCAGAAACTATAACACCCACAAACTTAAAATTTGGCAGGTAGTGTCTTTATAGAGTGTGGACATCCGCTAAGAACGGATTTTCAGAAATTTACCCCCTAAGGGGATGAAACGGAGTTCCAAAGTTTGTATGGAGAAAACGAATTTCTCGCGGGCCAACCCGCAGGTAGAAGCTAGTCTATCTACGTTTTGATGCAAAAATACTTAACTGCTGATAGACAGTTGATGAACCACATTCTTTCTTTCACTATAACAACTTATAAAATAAGTGGATAACAAAGTTCAAGTAGTACATAGGCGAGCTTAACTCAAAGTTGAGTTTTCTTCCAGCAAACCATTGAGCGATAGAGAGAGATGACAGTAGAGGGTAGGGTCCAGTGTACAATTTTAAAATTAAAAATATAATACATAAATAATACATATATGCTATGTCATTGTGAAAGGAAATACTCTTTAATTTTCCTCTATAAGATATCTAAAGAAGGGCTGTCACGTAGGGAGACTCAACTTCCAAAAACCTTTCAAAAAACCATACCTTTGCTCCAATTCCAGTCAAAGACACTCCATCAAGAGACCAAGTAATTAATCACTAATTTTAATTAACATCACAGTCGTCAAAGCTATTCTAATGTACATACCCACAGCACATAGAATGTGTCTTAAGTATATAAAAACAGCACTAATGTGGCATCTATGGGTCTGGTTAGTGGCTCTTAATTCGAAGTTGACGGCACTATGCCTTATTAGAAAAGTATATTTATAAAAAGATACTTCAGAATGCGCTTTTCCTACTTTTCTGTAGGGTGAACAGGCTAGTTGATGTCATAGATAAGTTTCTCTTTTATTTATTAGAATACGCAGGTTTTGAGTAACTTCAGAGAATGACTAATAGGGTTAGGATTTCAGTAACTTACATGAATTCATACTTACATTAATATTGCCAGCTGCGTATGTAGACACCAAAGCCCATCAAAACAAATTACAGTTCAAGACACTCCAAATTCAATTATTTAAAAATAAATTAAGGCCTACACCTGTTCACAGTTTACATACAAAACTATGAAACTGAGCAGGTGCGTGCATCAAGCGTATTATGACGAATACGCGTCTGTGAAGCTACGCGTACGTGGACATAGGCCTAAGCCTAAATAAGTAGATTTACTTATATAACTAGCCGCTGCCAACGGTTTCATTCGCGAATAAAAAGTACCCTTTGTGCTATTTTAGGACATGGTCTACCCGTGTACCAAGTTTCATCGAAATCCGTCCAGCCGTTCGAGCGTAAAGCAGTAACAAACATACACACAAACTTTCGCCTTTATAATATTAGTGTGATTTGCACCTGTGCCAAGCCGAAGCTGGCCGCTAAGAGTACAAGTTCAAATTAGACATTCCAAATTTAAATAGTCAAATAACGATTTTGTTGACAATTCAGGACATTCCAAATTCAAATTTTCAAATAACGATTTAGATCATAAATCAGAACGTTCTAAACTCGAATTGCCAAAAACCAACGATTTTGACGACATTTCAGGACCTTCTAAATTCAAATTGCCAAAAAACAACGTGCGACTATCAACTACAACCTTCAAGCAACCAAACAAAGTCGGCCACTCACGACATCAACACTTGCTGTACACAGCCAGCGCATAGTATTCCTTTAGGAGATGTGTGCCGGGTTCGATGGCCGAGGCCACGTGGCGAGCTCAACACCCCGGCTGCTCGCAAAAACACAGGGAACACTACACTGAATCACTGCCATCCGACGGCGGTTGTAGGGTTGGCACGCACCTAGATTAGGGTTTTGCTTGTCTAGGAGACATGAGGCAGGGATTTTGTAGAATAAGTATGTAGAGTAAATAGATTTTTTAGTACACTTTAATACAAATGTGCACGTGTACCAAACGACTTTTTTAACACACTCACGAAGAAATTAATAAACAGGGGTTGACCGGTGACTCGGGGAGTCCATGCGCGCCTAGCCTTATACGATAAATGTAAATATTGTGGCGAGGCAGAGCACGCGCACTTTTCTGCACTGGTGTGGAAAACAGTCTCTTGCGTGCCTAAAAGCGATGGGATAAGAGCGGGATCTCGAGTAAGTGTTTTGAAAAATATATTTGTTATCTAAACCTGTTTATTAATAAATATACAAAAAAACAGAATAATAATCATGAAAACAATATCAAAATTGGTGGGAAAACAAACGAATTCGATCAATTTTAAACTGTATATCTGTAACATTGTGACACGTGTCTCGAGGTTTTAAAATACGAACTCCTCCGAAACGGCTTCATCGACTTAAGGCCGCTGCATACGTGACGGGTTTTTTCACGGACGGGATGGAACGGGAAATTTTGGAAATATCGTTTCATGCAAAATGTATACGGAAGCGCATATGTCACGGAAACACGGACGGGACGGGAACGTTAACATTAGTATGAAACGATATTTCCAAAATTTCCCGTTCCGTCCCGTCCGTGAAAAAACCCGTCACGTATGCAGCGGCCTTTAGTATTTAGGCACAGGGGTGGCCCTTATAGCGGCATCAGTGACGTTTTAAGGTCCATCACAGTACAGATGTAAGGACACTTTAGGTACTCTAGTAAGTAGGTCATCGTCTGGTTAGGAGCACCGCACTCATACTGGGCGTCGGCTAAGCCTATAATCCCTTGAACTTGGCTCAATTGGAGCCAAGTTCAAGAGCAATTTGCTAAAACTTGATTACAGACAATATAGTGAATACCTCGAATGATGTATAATTTTTTACATTGCGGGATGGGATGTGCATTGGGATGTGTCTCAGTCCCTAGAGAAGAAGCCATTTTTTTTGTGGAAAATCATCCAATGACATCCCCCGCTCTTGGGCAAAGCAGGAGGTAGTATCAGACTTTTACTGACTAAAAACCCACTCCTATTCCTTCGTTGCCTTTCTTTCAGAAACAGTTCCTTGTCCCCAGTAGGCTTCCACCTTGCTGGGCCCCTACGGTTTGCTGAAGACTCCTTGAGGCTCGCATGGAACAATACACGCCGTCGACCGTGTTGGGCTCGGTCCGGACGGTTACCGGGCGGTCGAACGGCGAGCTACCTATTGCTCACTGTCCGAAAGCCCGCGCCTACGGTGACCGGAAAACCGTATCGGGTTCCTGACGGCTAGAGAGGAGGCCTGAAGACCTGAGGGCCTCCTCTCTAGGTGAGGAAATGTGACATAATCCACCTCGCACGCCCAGTATGGGTTGGTGGTTGTCACATGTTTTCGACATTTTTCTTCAGTATTTTCTGGGCAGTGGTGAAGAAATAAATTACACAAGTTCGTTAACCTATGCCCACGTGGTATCACAATACTCTCGCGTGCTAACCCTGACATTCCAACATGAGATCACGTCAGCAACATCCACCTGTAACTGACCTGTTAGCTGATGACATCATACCGATATCACCAATTGTCGTGACTTGTCTATCGCAGTAAAATCTGCGATCGAACATGTCGATGACAGTTTTTGATGACTGTCACTTTTGCACTATTCCTCGCCTGTACACTGTCATGAAACTGCATGCCAGCAGGCCTAACCAAGTTACGACCGTTTCGTTTCGATTTTCTTGCGTCGAACGCTTTGAGTTAGCCACATCTCCAATTCCTTTGTTCTGACGTCATCTCAACTCTCAGTCACGTGGTAAGAATAAAGGAATCGGAGGCGTGGCCAACACGAAGCATGCGACTCAAGAGAATCGATACGAAACAGTCGTAACTAAGCTAGAGGGACTGTTCTTCTTCATAAGAAACGGCCAGTTGGAATTGTTTTTCTAGCTTCTGACGGTTTATAAGTGCCCAAATGCCTATGTAAGTGCTCTGTATCTAATCTTCAAAAGATTGCTTAGCATAAATCAGCCTTATAATATTCCCACTGCTGGGGTTCAGGCTCTCAAGGAGAGGGAATGGAATCACTACGTGGACTAGTGCGAATTGCTGGATATCACATGACTTCGGTTTTTTGCCATGCCGCTTTCCTCACGATGTTCTTTCACGGTTTTGAGAGCAATGGTGATGAAATAAATCACACAAAATAAAGCACCTGCTTGGGTAACCTATAACTTACAAGTCGTAAATCGAGGTTGTTGCTACTAGGCCACAAGCGCTCTTTAACCGACTTCAAAAAGGAGGAGGTTCTATGTTCGGCTGAATGTATGTTCTTTTTTCCTTTTTTTTATGTATGTTCACCGATATCTCGGTCAATTGTAGACCGATTTTGAAAATTCTTTTTTTGATTGAAAGGTTATGCTTCCAAGTTGGTCCGGGGAGGGGGGTGTATCGAACTGATCTGATGATGAAGCCAGAAGGAAAAAAATAAATTAATGTAATCTAACCGTGTTTGGGATTATTAGAATCGTTATGAGATATACTGTGGCTATAAGTTATTTAAGTTTGTCTGAGGGGTACTTTTTAGTGGTGGTATCTTAACTAAAAAGTGTAAAATAAAAAACTTTTAAACAAAATATAACCGACTTCAATGTTAAAAAACACTGAAAAGTATAAAATAACTTTAATTTCGGAAGTCGGTGTTAAATAACGAAGAGACAAAACTATTATAGAAACAGCGACTTCCGAAATTAAAGTTATTTTATACTTTTCAGTGTTTTTTAAAATTAAAGTCGGTTAATTTTTTTTTGTCATAGTCATCATCATCATCATTTCAGCCGATAGACGTCCACTGTTGGACATAGGCCTCCCCCAAGCGTCGCCACAACGAACGATCAAGTGCGTCCCGCATCCATCGGATTCCCGCTAACTTCACCAGGTCGTCAGTCCACCTTGTAGGAGGCCTTTTTTTTTTGTAAAAAGTGTTTTTTGCTGTCTCATCATCACATCCCTCCTAATTTTAAAGGCCATCGGTTTTGGCTGTGTATAAGGCGATCAGCATTATATTAAAATACGTAATAACAACCAAAGTATAAACTTTCAATATTGAAAGAAAAAAAGACTATTCTTCCAGCTTATAAAATCCGATTTTATAATCTGCATATTCGTTCGGCAACCCTATCACGTACGGCTCGCTAGCTAATGAATAGTATTTATGTAATGAGAATAGGAAACACATTGTCTGTGTAACGCAGCTCAATTATAATTATAACCATAATTATTACCAGGATCGCAGAAAAAATAACATTCATAGTTTAAACGGGACGGTGGTGAGCTGTCAGTGTTATTCGTAGGAATATGCATGATTTTTTTTTAATAAATATTATAAACTAGTGATTTAGAGGACTCTTCCCCATTCGCCTATCGTCAAAGTCGAGCATGCTTTAAAAGCTTGTTGCTTCAACGCGATGTTTGATGAAGAGGCAACGATAATAAAAAAGAGCGATGACGCTTGAAAACTCTGTTGGCATTCGGCAATTCCGTGATTTACTGGAATATTTCATAAAACTTATTTCAAGAAATACGTGTATTTTTAAAACCCATAAAAGTTTTTCAGAAAAATTGTCGTCATTCAGAATCTCGATTAACTGTGCAAGGCAATAGATGTACTTTTTAGGGTTCCGTAGCCAAATGGCAAAAAACGGAACCCTTATAGATTCGTCATGTCTGTCTGTCTGTCTGTCTGTCTGTCTGTCTGTCCGTCTGTCCGTCCGTATGTCACAGCCACTTTTTTCCGAAACTATAAGAGCTATACTATTGAAACTTTGTAAGTAGATGTATTCTGTGAACCGCATTAAGATTTTCACACAAAAATAGAAAAAAAGCAATAAATTTTGGGGGTCCCCATACTTAGAACTGAAACTCAAAAATGTTTTTTTTCATCAAACCCATGCGTAAGGGGTATTTATGGATAGGTCTTCAAAAATGATACTGAGGTTTCTAATATCATTTTTTTTCTAAACTGAATAGTTTGCGCGAGAGACACTTCCAAAGTGGTAAAATGTGTGTCCCCCCCCCCTCTAACTTCTAAAATAAGAGAATGATAAAACTAAAAAAAATATATGATGTACATTACTATAAAAACTGCCAACGAAAATTGGTTTGAACGAAATCTAGTACTTAAGTAGTTTTTTTTTAATGCGTCATAAATCGAAAAAATACACTATTACTAAAACATCGATCAAAGTTACAACACATTACAAGAGCTTTTATATTATGTTACTTGCTGCTACGGAACCCTTCATGGGCGAGTCCGACTCGCACTTGGCCGGTTTTTTATATTTTTAATACATGTATGTGGACATTATGGAAGGCTAAAGTTCACGTTAAATAGCAGATTTTCAAAAGTCTTTACTGGATTAGTTTTACACAAGTTTATGTTTTGGTTTCTATAGAAGCCTAGATAATATCCACAAGATATGTGTATCCAAAATATCTGGAGACAGATGTGTATTAACATCATAATCACGTAAGAGCGGTGGTATGAAAATGTACCTCGAGTCAACCGCTCTTAACTGCGATCCCACCTGATGGTAAGCCGTGATACAGTTCTTGATGGGTTTTTTTAGGTGGGAAATCTTCTAGTGGCATCTCCCGCTCTTGGGCGAACGGGAGTGAGTGTCAGACTTTTACTTAATAAAACCCACCCGCGTACCTTCAGTGCATTTGCGTTTCAGGGCCGCATTGACTCAAAAAAAATGGTACTGCCAATACATTAAGATTTTTTTTTTAACAAACAATGCTACGAATGGTTCCGTACCTAATACAATGTTAAAATCGATAAAAAAAAACGCTGACAAAATAACGGTTCGTGTATGGAAACCGCTTTAATTTTTAACTTAATTTTATTAGTTGTTGTAGCGGCAATAGAAATAAATAATCAGTGACAATTTCAACTCTCTACCTCTTACAGTTTATGAGATACAGTTTGCTGTTCGACGGACGGACAGACAGACAGGCAGCGGAGGCTTAGTCCCGTTAGCACCCTTCGGAAACGGAACCAAAAAAATTAACAGCAACATTAGTATGTTGTTGATCATAGTTGATCGTTGTATGCCATAAACTGCACGGTAGGCTTCCGGCTTGGCTTAAACTAGTGATTGCTTTCTGCAAGCCACTAACCACGTGACTGAGTGTTGAGATGACGTAAGAACAAAGGAATCAGAAGCGTGGCCGACTTGTGGCGGTCAACGAAAGAGAATCGAAACGAGACGATCGTAACTTGGCTAGGCCTTTTTTTTATGGTGGGAAAAAATCATCCAATGACAACCCCCGCTCTTGGGCGGAGCGGGAGATAGTGTCAGACTCTTACTGACTAAAAGACCCACCCCGTTCCTTCTAGCCTTAATACCAGGGCTCGAGCGCCCTTTCGGATAACCCTGGCCCCAGTAGGCTTCGACCCAGCTGGGTCCCTGCTAACTTGGCTAGGCCTGCTGAAGCATATCCATCGAATTCCGTAAACACTTGAATAGTGTAAGTAAAATTAAAATTATTGATAAACAGTAAGCTGATCACCTAAACACGAGATAGTTAACATTTTACTGCAAGTAAGTACAAACATAAGGCAGCGTACACACTAGCGCGTGTACACAAATATAAGGCAGCGTACATACTCGCGCGTGTACACAATGTCTCAGGTGCTGGTGTCACGGACAGGTATCGCGAATGGACATGGAGTTCCGACACTCTGGACGCCTGTCAATACACCTATGTACCTTACAATACACACCTTACACGGGAAAATACGGTTCGGTGGAACGTTCATGTATTTGTGAGGGAAATAGTACCTACTTTAGTGTGTTTGAAACTAGACAAGTACAACCTATCTTATAAAATATAAAAGCGAAATACCACTCACTGAAAATCTCAGAAACTATAACACCTACAAACTTAAAATTTGGCAGGTAGGTCTCTTATAGGGTGTGAACAGATTTTCTGAAATTCATCCCCTAAAGAGCTGAAACAGGGTCCAAAGTTTAAGAATAAAAAAATATAGTCTAAGAATATGTTTTATGTCGTGATCAGATCTTAGAATTGATCGCTTCATGATGTGACTGGTCATTTCATGAAATGGTAATATTTCAGCTAAGCGCAAGATTATTTCATGATATGGTCAAACATGGCTAATCATTTTCGGGTAATGGGTAGCTCACCGTTCGGTCGGTTCCATAAAAACCGTGTCCAATTCGTTGACGGCGTAAAGTTCCACGCACGCCTCAAAGAGATATCAGCAAAACCGAAGTTGCCCAGCAGAGCCAAGGACCAAGGGCAATTTAGAAAGAGTTACTGTGGTCCTAGAGCGTAAAGAGCAACTGAAAGATACAGGTGGGTTTTAGTCAGTAAAAGTTTGACACATCCATTTGTCCCACTTCGAAAAAATACCACAAAAACTGTGCAAAATTTTTAAAACAACAGACAAAGCATAACATGCCTAATCAAAAATATAGTCCGTCTAAAAAGTCAACCGACTTGAGTAATTATTAAAGTAAAATGAAATCTGATGTAGTCAACACTGGTTCAATAATCAAGGTTGATTAAGAGATCTTGATCATTGTTTACTAATAGAAGAACCTTAAAAAAGTGTCGAATATAAGTATTTCTTCAAATATTCCCAAATCGTTTGACTTTTTATACAGACTATAGTCCCAACAACATTGTATCACCCAGCAACAACCAACAACAAACAAATCTATTACAGCAACACTCAACAGGAAAAGTTAATACATTAACATTACTATAATAAGATTAGTCAACGAGTTAGGATTGTTAGGAAGCCGCAAAGTATGGCTGCTAAACAAATGCTTCGAATTCGCGGGAAATAACTTAGAAATTGATCTTATGTAACCAGTCTCTGGATTTTTAGTACTAACTGCAAGTTCGATTAAACGGATTTTGGTTTTATACAACGTGTAACGTTAAATGCGCAAAACCTCGTTGACGTTGACTCAGAATCCGGAGATTTGGCATAAAGCAAGGTCTTATAGCACATTTAAATCGATAAGTTTGTATGGAACCCTCAGAGCGCGAGTCCGACTCGCTCTTGCCCAGTTTTTATATATACACAACGTGTATCGTTAAATGCGCAAAACCTAAAATTCGTATCTGCATTGAAATAAGAACTATTATTATCCCGCGTATAATTGAATTAGACAACAACCATTTGGTGTTTGTTTACTTACAGTTGCCACAAAGTATCTTGAGCGGTTGCGCAGGAGTTAAATATTCGGTCTCTTTAGAGGTGCGAATTGAGACGCGGGGGCGGGGAGTGTCATTGATTGGCTCGCCGCGCCATCGCGTCATAGACGTCACTTCTCATTCATTCCCTGCGTTGCGGAATGTATCTAACAACGAAGACGATTGGCTCGCCAATGTCCATACATTGGCGATGATGGCATGGAATGCGCAAAGCGATCCCCACTCTGACGCCAAGCGCTCAAGATACGTTGTGGCAACTGTACTTAAGTGGGTTTGCGCATGTGATGGTTTGACCCATTAATAAATAGACAGGTCAACATTTTTAATGAAGATTTTTTTTGAAAAATGTGACATACTTGTATATTAAAAAGTGGTTCATTTGATTCTGCTCGTTTTTCTGATCAAATTATTTTCAGGTTTAGCGCATTTAACGTTACACGTTGTATATCAATAGATAACAAAGCAACAATGTAGGTAAACCAGTCAAGTCTACCAGCATTTGAAACTCCTCTAAGACTAACCGTTCTTCCCAAACCGCAGGCCGTGCCTCAAACATCACTGGTACTTGTAACATCAATAATTCAGTGTATTACCTCTCAGACTATCCATCATCATACCATATAATTATGGCCACATAGCCCATACATCATGATCGTAGCTTAACGGGCCTACTGTTATGATCATCTACCGCTTATGTACTTACTGTATAATGTTTTACGGGGTCGCCAGTTCAGTGGTCTAAAATTATTGATTACCTAAGATGGGCGGCGGACGTCTCCTTCTGCGGAACAGTAATGCTAGTGCAGGAGAAGGCCGCAGGCATGAGGGAACGGGCATCCTCATGCCCTAGCCGCCGAGCCCCCAACCCTGAGTACCATGCTACCGCACCTCACCGTCCGGACGTTCGGTAACCGTCCGGATCTATCCCCAGTCGTCGACACGGCGGCGCCTCAAAGAGATGTCACCTTTTTATAGGCGGACCCAGAGCTCTAGTAGTCTAGGCCCACAGGTTGGTGGGCCCTGGAACAATGGCAAAGAAGGAACAAGAATGGGTTTTTAGTCAGTAAAAGTTTGGCGACTACGTACTGGAAGACGCAGCGTTGGATGGCCTCCAACAAGGTGGACCGATGATCTGGTCAGGGTCGCGGGAATCCGATGGATGCGAGATGCACAGGACCGGTCGTTGTGGCGACGCTTGGGGGAGGCCTATGTCCAACAGTGGACGTCTTTCGGCTGATATGATGATGATGATGATGATGATGATGAAAAGTTTGACACGCCCTCTCGCTCTGCACAAGAGCGAGAGATGTCATGATTTTCCCACCTAAAAAATAAATCATCTTGCTAATGCGTTAATTAATGATATTATTTCTAATAGCTCATTTTTCCCAGACCACTTGTTTCTAAACGCCTCACTTCTAATTGCATTTCTGCTTACTCCATTACGTCGTTAGCGTGATGATACGTATGTAAAGGAAGTATATATTTATGTGTGTATTGTGACATTCTTCGCGGCCGAGGTGTGGAGAATTCCGAGACTAGCATATTACATTAATGTGTTCAATTACTTTACTTGATTGTGAATGCTGATAGTGGATGAACAATTTAGATTTTACTATGAGATTTTTGTTTGTTTGTAATATGTATAATAATAATATTTTCATTTATGCATTATCATATTATCTACTAGACTTTGCCCGTGGCGTCGCCCACGTACTTAAAACATAGCCTATGTCACTCAGGAATAAAGTAGCTTTCAATCAGCGAAAAAAAATTAGCAATCGGCTCTGTAATTTCAGAGATTACCTCCTATAAACAATAAAACAAACTTCTTTAAAATACTAATAACTTAAAGAAGTACAGATAAACTAGCGACCCACCCCAATTCGTTTTACGGACCGCGAGCAATTGGTAGGTATAAGTAATTTGGTGATATATATTTTTTTTAAACATAATACTACACAGTTCCAAGCAAGCACATCCATGAGACAGCGCTAGCGAGTTGTTACGAGCGTAAGGAGGATAAATATCTTCATACTAGTAACACATTCCTTAGATTCATGTATAAGAAATTATTTGGATACTATCCATTTTTATATCCTACAAAATTTTTACTCGGAATGCTGAAATTTAACTATCTAGAAGTAAGGCGTAATTACTTTTTACTCGTCTACGCTTGTCGAGTTCTTCGGGGTGAATCTAATTGTCCTGAAATAGTTGCTCAGCTGGTGAGGTTGTTTGTTCCTCCTGTACCTAAACAGCACCTCAGGCCGCGAACACACCGATTGTCAGCTGATCCTTTATCTCAGACAGTGCCAAGAGCTAACTCGCCACTCGTTCGTGCGCTGTCTGTGCTAAATGCTCTTCTGACTCTCACACCAGAGTGTGACTTGTTTGCTGGGAGATGGATAGATGTGTGTCGGAAATGTCTGAGGTTTTGTGAGAGGATGGATGAAAAATATGTAAACGTTGTCTTGTGTGGTAATGTATATGTTTTCATCTTTTTTTTTAATTCCTTCTTTTATTTCTTGTTTCTGTACAACGCATTAGTTTAGACTGTAATGTTGTATATGTAAATTGTAAATAAATAAATATTATGCATAGGAAATTGTAAGGATGGTATTGTGTTTAAAAAAATATCACCAAAATACCTCCCCTTACTTTACTACACATATAGTTTGCTAACTGTGACGCACACTTCACCTGAAGAAACTGTACGTTTTCGCAACCTTGAGACATTGAACTAGACTTTATATGAAAATAACAGCTAGCGAATCAAACGTGTAAAGTTATTCAGTTACGGCATCCGGAAAGCGGTGAAACTTCCGATAATCTAAAAATAAATATAAATGCATTATTCTATCATAGAACATGATTTTACATGGTATAAATTGAAGTGGATATGGATAGGGAAATCCAAAATTATGAGAAATGGCGAATACTTAAAGAAGTCTCAGGCCCCATTTTTGTAGGATCCTATTGGATATTTTGAAAAAACAATATTTCTATCCTTAGCCGAGCATCAAACAAATCAACATTTTAAAGATATTTCCTCTATAATCGAATTTTTTGGAAATTATAATTTTTGCTTTCATAAAACATCAAATAGTTTAATTTTACTGTCTAGCAGCATAAACGCCTATAAGAAAAAAAGTAATAAAACTACTAAAATCAGAACAAAACTTAAAAAATCTGCTATTTTAAATACAGTAACAACTTCATTTGATTGTTTTAAAATTTTAAATTAAAAAACTCCCTTCCACAAATATTGAAGTTTCCGCCAGAATGTATTGTATTAAACATTTATTCATTTAGCCACTAATTTCAAATTCAGAAACTTATTTAGATTACCAGTTTATAAACTCGTATTACGTAAGTTCCGATATGTCATGTAACAAACCATTGTAGGTACGTAATGTAAACAAAGTATATGGAAATATTTAATATTCTGAAAAATCGAGTCGTTGATTCCAAACCGGATTGTCATGAAAGTTTTATAAAGTGTATTGTTATGCACTAGACAACTGCATGTAATACAAGAAAAGTAAGGAAAAGCATTTTACATATATCGATACCTAAAAATATTTGGAACAATCAGGAATGTAAGAAAATATATTGCATTTCACAGTCAAGCCTTTAAGTATAATATTATGAATGCTAGTCAGTATGTACCTATGTGTGTGCGCATGTTTGTTACTCATTGACATAAAACTGCTCTACGGAATGAGAAGAAAGAACCATGGGCAAAAATATATAAAGCGTGGGCTCACTCACCAACAGAGATGCTTACTTTGAATAAACTTGTACTTCAACCATATATATAAAGTCATTTTTGGTGGTCGTATAAGAAAGATCAGTCCAAAAACAAAAAGTAAACCCAAATCGATAATGCCAATAACATAGAATTTAATCATATTTGATGAAATGAATACTAATGTGAACTTTATACATCCGCGATAACGCTTTAGAATATACTGGTGTGATGTTATGTTAAGGAATGGTGTTACGAAGAAACCGATAAGCAAATACAGTAATCTTGGAAGATTTGCTATCATTTATCGAAGAGTTCCATGGTCTATCTCCGAAGTTCTTGATTAGGTCTTGATCAAATTAAAATAAGACTGACTCGCAAAAATATTGTTCTAAACGAAAATTTAATCATTAATATTGGTCAACGATCGGCAAAGATATCACTGAACAAAATACAAAAATACATTCATCATTCTCCTGATTTTAGACGTAGGTTAAAAACAGAAGTACCAAGGCCACATAAACCAAAGGATCAAAACCTTGAAACCTATGAAGTACACCCATAACATGGTCGATTCTAAAGTAGGCGGTGACAGAAGACAGATAGTTTGCCCGTCAGGCCGTCAGTGCGTTAAAACCAACATGAATGACAATGCGACCTCGAACGAAAGTACTTTTACTATGCACACACGTGATCAGGATAACTCATACAGCATAGAGTAGTGTGGTACAGAGAAATTCGCCAATTTGAATGTTGTTGGTAAACAAAGTGCGTTTGCACATATAACTGAAGCTCTGCAAGAAGCACTTGTACACTTCTTAGAAACAATGCTTGTGATTCTTGAACAGCATCGTTTCTCAAATGGAGTATTGCCAAAATTTAGCTTCCTCCATGTTTTCTTTCACCCGTGCATCACTGCACGGTGCCAACTGAAAACCAGCGCTGGGTGTCTGACGCCCAGCAAATGCTGAGGTGGTCACCTTTTCGGTGCGGAAACGCGTACTGAGCGTTTCTGTACTTTGGTTCTTTTTTATTGTGTGTTTCTAACTATTGTGCTGTGTTTGTCCCGAATAAAATATTTCTATTCTATTCTACAATTTTCAGCTACTTTTGACGTTAAGACTAACAATCACTCTTTAAAACTTAACTTTTCTAGCCCAACATTTAAAATCCAACATATCAAACCACCTAATTTTTTTCTCACCAGCCATTAACTTCCCACTTTACGTCTCCCCTACAGAACCACCTAATTCATAAACACAATTTCTCCACGCTGCCTCTACATCCCTCCCCTACTCTTTACACAATACATTAGCAGTTGGCATGGTGCCGACAGGCGGACGCGGCTTAGTCCACTGCACCATTGACCCGAACCGCGTAGGGTAGCTATGAAGCACCCGGAACCTCAGCTGATTGCATATGGCTGTATTAGCCGATATTTTCATACAAACTTGCTAACCCATAAACATCCTCTGCTCTGTATGGGCCTCAGCAGTATGCAGTAGCGAAATGTCCTAGATAAATTTTGACGTGGCTACTGGACTTGGCATTGGCATTGTTAGGTGTCGTGAGATTTATTTTAAGGATGATGTTAATTTCATTTGTCTTCTTATAGCCTTTGGTAGTGTGCTTATCAGGATCACACTGTGAGAAATTAAAACTACCATTTTCTATGTTAGGCACATTTATAGTAAATTGTTTGTTGGTTTCTTTCTGATCTTTATCTGCTGTATATAATGCTACAATGCTTCTGTAACGGCTACAGTTTTGTCGAATCAGTCATTTATTAGTTAGATTCCTGATTAGCTTTCTTCTTCTTCTTGTTTCTTCCAGTATTGTTTACCAACTTATTTGAAAACGAAGTAGTTTGGACTTCAATCCACTGAATAATTATATCACCCTGACAAAATGACTAAGAGAACTGCGCGGAATCTGAAGGTTGAAACGTAACTTTCAGATGCTGCGCAGTTCTTTCGTAGTGCGTAATTCCTTGGTCCAGATCAAAAAATCTGAATATTTGTTTTACAGATTTCAGTGATCTTCATTTGACATCACAGTGAAACAAACAACATAGTATGTAAATCTAGACTGTGAATACCGGCTGAAACTTTTATAAATATCCTTTCAGATCCATTTCGAATTTGATGATAACACCGTGTAACACAAACTTCAGCTGGAAGACGCTGAGTTGGAAGATCTCTCAGAAGGTGGACCGATGACCTGATGAGAGTCGCAGGAATGCAATCGATCTGAGATGCACAGGACCGGTCGTTGTGGCGACACTTGGGACAGGCCTTGTCTTTCGGCTGAAATGAAGTTGATGACAATGACCGCGTAGATAAAGTTGGTCGACTTTTTTAAATTTAATAATAGTTAATTAATTTGTACTAGGACAATCATAGTGCACCTACATAGTCAGTAACTATGCACGGGCACTGAGGAGCCGGGTAGCATAGCCAATGATGGCTGAACGTGCGCCGCTTGCTAAACGCTGATTGGCCGGCAGCTCCAGCATGCGCAATGATGACCTCGAGTGCAATGCGATTATTCAAGTTCTAGTAATCCCATGACATAATCTAGATTATGGTAATCGTCTGGCTGAAGGCTGGTTTGTCGTTTTTTGTGAGAGCGGAGAAGTCATGTTAAAATATTAAGATGAATTATATCAATCACACCATTTTAATAGTTTTCTAGGGTAGTCAGAAGCCTGAAAATTAACCAGTAGGTATTAGAATAATAATATAATAATAAACTGTATAGTAAACCAGAATAATACACATACCTTTTACACAAACTTAAATCTACAGGTACAGTGGCGGTCTTATCGCTGATAGCCATATTTAGCAGACGAATTTTGAATAAAAGGGGGAGGGGCAGTCTGCGGTATAAATTTTACCAAGGCGTGTTATCTAGTTTCTGGGGTTATAAAGATACTATTTATTGGGCTTCTTAAAAGGTTTTGAACCACACTGACTTAGGTTTTACTGGAAGCTTACCACCAAATAGTTTGAAAAAATGATGATGAAACTAAATTCATTTCCATGATTCAATGAATGTCCTGAACATAAAGTGCAGCTAGAGGAACACAGGTTAGTTTTATTCAGTAAAAATCTGACCCTCCCTCTCTTTCCCCTAATAAGAATCTAGGTAAATACCTAGATTAATATTATACTTATCCAACAAGAAAAAGGATTACATCTAGAATGCGTCAATAATGTATACTTCCTAATATTTATTGCAAAGATATCTGAATTTCCTCTTTATTTTACGACTTTAAAAGAAATATTAGCATGATCTCCAATAGTACACCTGAATATAGGAGTGGGTATCAAAATAAACAATATTTCTGCCATTGCCTCTGAGCAAAGAGGTTAGAAAACCTATTAAGGTGTCATGTATTCCAACTATAAAATAACATTTGGCATAACGGCCAAACGTGTGGAGGATTTAAATATATAAATAAGAAATTTTTATTACTCCGATATACTTTATTTTGCAGTTTTACATCTTTGTGTGTTATTTCCATTTTAGTTTTAGGAAGTTAATATTCACTTATAAATTTAGATTCATTTAGCTTTTTAATACTAAGCGAAACTATGAAATATGTAACAATATTTTAATATAGTGTTAGTTAAAACGGGTTACATCAGGAAACCATAAGTACAGAAACTTATTGTGGAAACTTATAGTTTCTAAAATAGCTGACAGTTTTATCTTCCTTATCAATCTTACCATCAATCAGCTCGTTTAAATGCAAACTAAAAGTTTAACCATAACCTTTTGGCGATAAACAGTGCTAAGAGTGATTTTATGCCAAACAAAAGATTAGAGATTAAGGAAGAGATTTAATGAAGAAATATTTTTGAAAACGTTTTGTTCAGTCCATGAATTGACATAATGTTACTCTAGACACAAAAAGAGTAGTAAAGGTAGACACTATCGTAGAGGAGAAGATGTCCTCAATAGGTGATGGGAACGACTTGGGTGAAGAAAACAGAGATGGATCTTTTTGGAGAACAATTGAGAAGATCGTTGCTAGATATAATGTAACTCCACATGACGAGGTTGTTATTATTATTCTTATATTCGACAACAAATTTAACACCAAGTTAAGATTCTTTGAAATTGGAATGATTCCTGAAACGCAACAAGGTAGGAACTTGTAACGAATAAGTAATTCCATAACAATGTCATAACAACTTAACTAAAACCCAAACCGCAGAAAACCAAACAATTATTAATTTCATAATAAACAAACCTTGACCTGGTTGAAAATTAATTACTTTAAATGAATTATGAAAACAAAGATGGCGCTCAATACTTTCTACAATTTTGCGCCTAGCGTCATGCGCATGGGTATTTCCCTTCCAACCATAAGCACATGAGACTTGCAAATTGTTTTAAATAGTTACAACACAGCTACGAAGCCCATCTATCAGGAAAATGGCAGACAGTCCTATTACTTTCCCTTAACCTTATCAAAAAGGAAAATAGAGAATTCGCAAAGTATAAATGCAACATATGAATAATGCACACCCTTATACACCTCAATTGGAAAATACAGTTAAAATCATATTTTGGGCCCTGAAATTTTACTTAATGCATAGGGTTTAAGAAATTAGTTATCTGATTTGTAGGCAAATAAAAGAAATCGATGCACTACAGTGCTAACGCATCACAATTGGGATCTAAGCACTCACACACAAAGACTAGTGACGCAATCAAGATTTATCGAGAATTTATCAAAATAGGTTATTATCTATTTTAAAAATAACGAAAGTAGCCGATTCTGAATATATACTACTATAGGATATGCGTTTATTTATGTTACATGTAGTTTACAGTTTTATGTTTATATTTCAACGTAGAGAGAGTGATCTCATTGTTGTAAGAGGAAAACTGTTGCCACAATATAGACAAGGACATAAAACTTTCTCTAAATAATAACAACATCAAGGCCACTAAGGATGTCAAAAGGAAAACCAACAGCAACCTTCAGTTTTGCAAAAACTACATGAGTCATTCATTCTTTTATAGCCCAAGAACTATCTGCCTAGTCGGCTAGACCGACTTCCAGTCAAACTTAATGCACCAGTATATCAGTATTTTACATAGAGCGGATGCCTATCTGACTTCCACAACGCTTACTTCCTGTGTTCTTGATCTCCTCGATTAAACCTCTTGTCAATCTTTCTTCATTGGTGTTCTCGAGTAGACGTCACAGACAACAAAACGACGTTATTGAAGCCTTTGGGGCATTAGTTCTACAATTTGCAATATCAACTTTGATCTTCTTCTTTTTCTGCTTCTTCCTGCCATTATCCTATATTACTTGGGGTCGGCACAACACATTTTTTCTTCCATTCTGTCCTGTCACCCGTCACATAATCAATAACTCATTTTACTTTCATATCACTTCTCACACAATCCATCCATCTTTTCTTTGGCCTTCTTCTCCCTCTCTATGCCCCATGTCTCCATCTACATGTATAATCAGAACTCTTTTAGTATCATCCCTCATCTTCACAAGACCATACCAAGACAAACGATTACCTTTCAACTTTTCAGTCACTGGCGTCACTTTCAAACTTTTTCTAATATACTCATTTCTCACTTTATCCACTATCGATCTTTTGACTTATATCTATAACCTTTACTCTTCTATACACATCTTCATTTCCATTGCAGCTTACAAACAAAAACCAATTTAAATTTCGCAGAGTGCTTTCGTGAAATGGAAACACTTGTCTAGCCAAAGAATTCTGCCTCATCAAACACTCATATGTATTCAGATGTGTTTTCAGTCATAAGTATACCTATGACGTCAGCAGTGAGACGGGCTGCCTAACCTTGGCCTAAAGCCATGCAGTCACATGTACTGGTCATACCACGCTTGTCTAGAGGAGGTTTATGGTTGTCTGTCGTTTTGTTTTGTTTATTGTCTGGTTCAATCATGTTGTTTAATAATGTTAGGACTTAAGGAAACAGTCCGTGTTTAAAGTTGATTAACTTTTGCCCGGGGTTTGGCCCGTTTGGAAGTAGAATATGATCTCAAAAAACATATTCTTGAAATAAAAAAGTATCCTATATATTCCAGGATATGGTCTGCCCATAACCAAATTTCATTCAAAACTGTCATCAACTGTTTAAGTATGGTAACTGTTTAAATAATATACTCGTATACAAAATTTAATCTTTATAATATTAGAGCGATTATAAAAATAGATTTGAAAATAGAATTGCAAGTAAAAACGCTCTTAATGAATTCTATAAGCAACACAATTGTCTAAAGTCCGAAATAGTGTGGTTATCATTTTCAATTTTATGGTCATTGTAAAAAATCTTATCGACAACCCTTCTCAGGCATAAATTGTCACAATGTCTAGAAAATCTTAACATGATTTGTTTCTTTCATTATTTCCAGCTACTTAAATTCATTCTCTAATCACCTCATCTTCTACCACCACTTTCGCATCACCATCCTTAAATAGACCCTAGATCTAGCACACAGATACCATGTCCTATACAGTCCCGAAGAGTTGGCAGCAGTACGTCAAACGGATGTCCCACGTCTAGGCGACGTGTGTTGAATACTCCGCCAATCTATAACTCGTGAGAATGACTCTCGATACTAATTCACCTATATTTATTAGCAGTTCCAGGAATACCTGGAAGTGGCGTCGTGGTTCTAATTAGCTAGTTACCGGTACCGCCCTATTGGTCTGATGATCTATTGTAGCTTCCGGTGTTTTGAGATTGAGGTTTAGTTTGGTTCTTGTTGAAATCTCCGAACCCAGGCAACTGATACGGCTTGAAAAACTTGCTTTATATGAAGATAGTTTTTAGCACTAGTAAGATAATCTTCAAACTGAATGCATAAAAAATAATCCCCATTATTGTATGTGCCAAGCGGGATAAGAAATCGTAAAGCAAGTAAAATTTTGTCCTTGACTTTGGCATCGTAATCATTTCAGTATTTCTTTTGGTATTTAAGATTGAAAAAGACCTATTTGGCAACCCGATAAAATTGAATCATAATCATAGATTTAAAAAACTACATAGAGGGTAGCTAAAGAAAATACTTACAGATTTATTGTGTAAGGAATGATATGAAAGAAAAGGAAGTTAGTGTTGGCACGACATGTGACAGGACGGAATGGAAAAAAAAACATGTTGCACCGACTCCAAATAAGATGGGACAAGGGCATGAAGATGATGATTTATAAAAATAACAAAACGTATTACATATTAGTATTAGAAAGTGCAGAGTTACCCTGACATTGACACATAGCTACAGAAATAAAGCAAATTAACATATTCACACAGAAGTGTTAATGAACACTACGTTTTAATGATGATTCATATTCTAAACATACGCCTATTTACATTATAAACAGATAATTATAATCATTCCTCAAGAAAGGAAGTACTTAAATATGGATAAGACTAAATTTACATTTACGAGTGTGAAAATATTTAAATGGTTCAAATCAAATTCTCCATATTTGATGCGTCTTAGAATGAATGAGTTGTTTTAATTGTCGAAGTAGAATTAATTATGTATACGGATATAAAGAAATGCAACTCTAAGATGATTTGATATTGAATAAAAATACCTTTGACACCAAATCCCAAATATATCATGATAATTATTACAAAAAATATAATTGAAAGAACTTAAAAAGTATGATAGCGTGTGGATAACAACAAGAAACCACAAATATTTATACACCAATTTGGTCAACCAAAATGAGGAACAGTTTTTTATTTCCACTCTTGATATGGCGGATTTATTATTTTTTACAGAGAAATACGCACATTCTTAAAAATTTAACAAATTATACTAGTCCTATATATATACATTTAAAACAAACACTCTTAACTTGCTTGCTTCCTAATATCTTAAAATATGGTGTCAAATGTCTGTGATGCTATTTTCGTGAATACTCTTGCGCCATCCCGTCTTCCTAGTTTGTCATGCTGTTCTGGCGCTGCCGTTGTAGCTTCAAATGAACTCCGAACAACGGCAATATAACAACCTCGTCGACGGTCACATATTTGAGCCGTTTGTGATTGAAACTCTTAGGCCATAAGATCCGTGTGCCTTAAAGTCCTGGCGCTCCATCTGCTGTATGGCCTGATTTCTCAGGAACTGAAATTCGACAATTATTTTTTATCTATTTTATGAAAATTTGCCGAATTTCGGTTCCTGTTATTATATAATTTTTTTTATTCTTTTTTTAGCTTGTAGATTTATTAGATCGCTTATTTTGGCGCATAATGTCAGCAATTGATTAAATAATAATAATAGATAAATACACACTATACTACCTAGGCATTATTTTTTAATTTATCCAAACGCCTAGTTAACACTTTGTGTGACCCAAAATGGCCTTTGCATTGATCAGAGATTAAGCATTGCCCTACAATGTAGGAATGCCGCCAGTCTTTTGGGCACACTTCAATTCGACAGCGATCCGGAGGAATTTTTTGACGCTATGTTTTAAAATTTTTGGATACAAGTTTCGGTTAGAAACTTTTCAGTTTATTAACTATCTATTTATCATGCAGTACATGTAGTACCAATTCAGTAAGGAAAACAGGGTATCTATGGTGCAACCCATTATGCATAGAGTGATCTATTGACCTCACACGTAATTCTTGCCTCGCTTGACGTGTAGGAGAACCCAGGAAGAAATATTAGCATGACACGTCATAGTGTATTCAGTTTAGGTAATACTTGTAGCTATAAGGCACATTAAAAGTATATGGGTAAAACATAAAGGAATATGAATCGGGTGTCTGCCAAAGGTATTAACGAAATTACTTAAAATTGTTTTACTTTGAGTTCTCTTAATTATAATCCATTTTATGATTTATTTATTTAACCTTCCAGATGCCGTCCATTTGAGACAATAGATGAGCGAACGCCGCCGGTTCGCTGAGGGTTTAATGAATATGATGTCAACTATATAATTGTAAAAATGATATTATTATATTTCCGTTTGCTTTATGTGTTTTTGTGTATTTGTATCAACCTATGGCCATCTTACATTAAATAAATGTTTATTATTATTATTACACATTTATACATCCCAGGACCCTTTGGAAGTACGAGAGACCGAAGCCAAACCGCAGAGGCCCTTTAGATAATTTTAATGGAACGTGATACCAGCCGACGATTATGCCTGTACGCGCTATGCTAGTGCAACTAGGGCCAACCCCCGGTTAATAAAAAACTGTAGCAACATATGGAAATTATTATTATTATGTTTGATATTATCATAGCATTTATGTTTTATTTTAGCATTACTTATACACCGCTAAATTTTAATCATAAAGATAAAATTAAAATATAAAGTTCCTTTTTTTAAAACTCATATTAATTTACGCACGTACGAAATTAATTTCTTTAAGAAAACGTCAGCTGAGCGAGTTCAATGACCTGTAGGTAGTTTGTACGCAACGCCGAGTATTATTATATTTACACAAGATTACATATAAGATTGAATATCTTTACAAATAGATAGTGTTTCATGTACTGGATCGACCCTCCACGGGATTAAAACGATTAAAATTTAGCGGTGTATATTTAGTCTGGCTATATATTACAATAAAAAAATATATACTATAATACTCTTACAATTAAAAAAATTCTAAAATTAATTTGAAATCTGTCATTCATATTCGAATATTCATTCATTGTGTTTTCTCATTTTCATTATTATAAATATTTCATTGACATTATAGTGTGTAAAGCCTTAAAGGAAAATTGATGGTGTTAAGTGATGTATTGTTTACGTGTTACCTGCACTTTTGTAGTTGTAACGAGTTCAGTAGTTTTCTCCATCTTCAAATAAATCAAGCCTAAATCCAATAATTCATTGCTATTGGTAATAGCCATGTCACTGAACATTTAGTACATTGCTCTGCTTTCCCTCCAAGGACATAGATGTAATGACGCATGACATACAAACGTACGTTCATTAAACTCTTATTTGGTAATACACATAGTTGTCAAAAAATCCTTCAAAGCCTTCAAAGCCTGGGTAGCCAGCCTTTCGGTGTTTTACAGGATGCATTTTGGAGAGTGTGCGCAGGAATTGCATGACTTGATTCCGCCATCGCAATTCTACCATCGGACAACCCGACGTACGGCGAATATTCACTTATACCGCGTACGTCGAAGGACTGAAACAGTTTGCCTGCTGCGGTCTTCCCGTCCGTTTATAATTTGGGTGTCTTTAAGGCTAGAGTGAATAGGCTCTTAATAAATTAGTGCGCCTCACCATCAAAGATTGCATCGCTACTTACCATCAGGTGGGATCGCAGTCAAGCACTAGTTTACACACAACTCAATTTAAAAAAAAAGTCCGTTTTGCCATTTGTATTTTGACTACATAGCGGATTCTCCGGTGTAGTATAGCTACTACTAAAATAGCTAGCTACTATTACATCGAACCCCTAATTATTCTTTCAGTTTCGTTCCAAGTTACATTCTAGGGTTTACTCAAATGTCGTGTGATGTGGTGTGGTTGACTATATATTGTATAGTTGTATATATTTATTCTATGGTTTATTAGTATATCTATTCTATGGTCTATTAGTGTATCAATTCTTGTATTTGCCTTTTTCTCACTCTTTTATTGCACCTACCACTACTTTTTCTCCGCATCACCCAAAAGTTGACTGGAAGAGAAAACCTAAGGCATTAAGTCCACCTCTGTACCCATGTGCATAAAGTGTTAAATAAATAAATAATAAATGGGCCTTTTATTTTTTTATGAGTTTATAAGTAGTTTTTGCAGATAACAATAAAAAAATCTTGATGTTTATGAATGGGGGCATTGTTTTAATCACCTGCCTACCGGTCTGGAACGCAAAGGGGGGACTGAACATGGCTGAGTTTTAGTCAGTAAAAGTCTGACACACCTTCTCGCTGCAACTACAGCGAGGTCAGTATGGAGCTGAGAGATTGTAATAACAAATGCCTACGTGTATCAAACGACGCTTTTCAACACACTTGAAAACAATAAATAAAATTTCATAAACGTAGCGTGTATTTTATCCGGACAACTATGGAGTGGAGACTATCCAGTAACCTTCAACCTGATATTATGATAAATGAAATAGGCTGGTGATTTTGAGATGAATAGGCGAGAGAGAGGGAGTCGTTAGACGATTTCCCACCTCAAAAAATAGACACTGTTATCACTGGCAATACATACTTGTGTACACAACCATATTTAAACTTTTGGACACTTCCATAAACCAAAACAAACCAAAGAAAGTGCATGAGAAATTGTTTAGCATATTGATACATGTCCTTGTAATATACATTAGAACATTACTCATCGTCGACTAGATTATGCCTGGCATATGTAATGGGTGGCATTGCAATGTGCAGTGCGGTACATCCTGCCAGTAGCCTACTTTCCAACTAGAGTCGGGAACTGTTGCCCTGGGACACTATTACAACATAATTCTAGTTTATGTGAATATTCTAGTTTTTTTTAAGGAAATTTCTCGCCGACTGATCGACACCATACGTGACCAGAGGGCTGGCTCGTTCTTCGCCCAAAGAATTAGCATAGCCATTCAACGTGGTAATGCTGCCAGTCTTCTGGGCACATTCCCGGATGACAGCGATGTGGAGGAGTACTTCGACGCCTGAGTGCACTTTGTGTTTTTGTGTTTTATTTATATACGTTAGGTATTTATTTAGGTTTTAGTGTAAATAGTTTAAGTTTGTTTGTTTATGTAGAATCTTTTGATTAATTATGTTTAATAAATAAAGATATTGTGAAACCTGAATATAATTTGTTCGGAAACAGTAACTAAATCGATTCCAATTAGTGATGTGCCGTCGCCGGCAACATGGCAATATTGCCACCAATATTCACACTTCGTGCAATATTCCCGGCAAAATTCCCACCAATATTCCCACTTACTTCTAATTCCAATAGCTTTTACACTATGTTAAATTTTTTCCCAAAATATTTAAAAAGGTCTCATGTTGGACATTACCAACACTACGTGCAACACAGATCACGGCAGGACATAGATGGGCATTGAGCACCAGTAAACAGCCTGGTGCAAGTGAAAAACAACACCTCAGTCGCGTCAGATGGATGACTATGTATTTTTGCTGACATAACAAACTTATCAGTTTGTGATTTTTTGTGATACAGATATGAATTTTTGTTCATAGATTATTTACATAAAAATACTGGATACTAAAACTAATTAATCTACACTAGTATAATAAAGAGGTAAAGTTTGTTTTTTTGTTTATAGGAGGTAATCTCTGGAAGTACTGGTCCGATTGCTATGATTTTTTCACCAATAGAAAGCTGCTTTATTCCTGAGTGACATAGTTTATGTACGCGGGCGAAGCTCCGGGCAAATGCTAGTGTTGTATGTTTTAGGTTTATTTTTTTTAAATCTTTCCAAACGCCTTGTTGACACTTCGCTTCTTGATCAGAGGTTATCCTCTGATCTTCAAGAATTTAATTCTTATGTATTGCCATAAAGCAGCGTGGCAATGCTGCCAGTCTCGTGAGCACATTACCAGTCAACAGAGATGCCAAGGAGTTTTCCGACGCCATACTTTAGGTTACTTACTTACTTTTTAATAGTTATTTAACATTTTAATGCTATCGAGCTTTTTTAGGAAAAAATACTTAAGCGACAGTTTACGCTTTTTGCTAGATAGTGTTTTTGCCATTCGTAATAAAAAAGTATTAATAATAATGTCAGCTCACTCAGCAAACGTCATCACTAAAATATGGCGTAGAAAAACTCATCTGCATCGTCAACTGGTAATGTGCTCAAAAGACTGACAGCATTGCTTATTCTCTGTCCAAAGCAAAACCAATCCCTTAAATCACGCGTAGTATCAACCAGGCGTTTACATTTTTTTTTCCTTTTAAGCTATTGCATAGCTTCTATCGCGGGCCTTGAGTGTGGAGACCGAATCCAGAAATTCCGTAACGAAAATAACCTAACACCCCCCAATCATTTGTTTTTTGAGCGTGGTGACCGATAAGAAAACAAATGAGTGAACAATCAATCAAAATTCAATTCAATGTGTGAAAGTGTAACTTCAATTAATATCAAAGAAAAAAAAACAAAGGAAAAAAAAATACTGCATAAATAAAATAAATAAATAATTATAATTGCATAAGTTGATAAAATGCTATGCAATAGCTTTACCGCGGCAGTCCCCGAGTGCCACACGTCTTTTTTTTTTCTAAACCATCTTACTTAAAACCAAAACTATAACACAAAGTACCTAGAAAGTACATCCTGTCCCACTTAGCAAATGGTTGTAGCTACCCACATTTAACGCCAGAGAGCGGCGCCTGCGCTTCAGAGCGCTCGTAAAATGTTTATGACCTGAGTTATATACCTAGTTCTTTTATACGTACCTAGGTATAGCTCAGACTACGTTGTGATGGTCAGTTTCTAGTTTCCAGTACGTGCCATAGCGGAAGTGCGGTGTAGATACTAATTTAGTAGTCAAAATTGTTATGATATGCAGGGTTACCACGCGTACTCAAAGATATGGATACCTGTAATAAGAATTGGCATAAGGGACCTTTAACTAAAATTTAAAAATGTACCTCGCGATGATTGACGTAAGAGTTTTTTTTTACTAAAATGTAAATATGTCCCTTACGTTAATTGATATTTCTGGTATCTATATAATAGGTATTTACCTATGAAATTGCTGTTTTTTAAAACGGATTGCTTTGAAATGTTATATCTTTGAATTGACTTGGAATTATAAGTCCAAATAAACTTTATAATAAAGGTAATTTTCTTAGATTTCATACTTATAAACACTGCGATATTACAGAATATACAAATCACAAAGAAACTAATAAATACCAAATTATATATAATAGAAAAGTATGATGTACCTTTAATATATAGTTTATTTGAACATATAATTCCAAGGTAATCCAAATATTCTTCAACTTCAAAACAACCCGTTTTAATAAACGGTAATTTCAGAGCTAAGACCTGATAAGTATAGTATTATCATGCTATACTTTAGTCTATTGCACTTTATAATACACTAGGTTCTGCCCGCAGCTTCGCCCGCACATATCTATAGCCTATGTCACTCAAGAATAAAGCAGTTTTCTATCTAAGAAAAAAAATTATCAATCGGACCAGTACTCGAAGAAATAGGTGATCCTAGTTGTGACCTTTTTTAAATAATTTATGAAAAAGATATAATCATCTACCCTAGTCCCGTTTTATTTGGGGTCGGCGCAACACGTTTTTTTCTTCCATTCTGTCCTGTCACTCGTCACGCTATCACTAACTCCCTTTTCTTTCATATCGCTTCTAACACAATCCATCCATCTTTTCTTTGGCCTCCCTCTTCCCCTCCATCCATCCACATGTAAACTCATAACTTTTTTAGCAACATGCGTTTCATCCCTGCTTTTCACATGACCATACCAAGATAAACGATTACCTTTCAACTTTTCAGTCACTGGCGCCTCTTTCAAACTTCCCCTAATATATTCATTTCTCACTTTATCCATTCTCGTCACACCACACATCCAACTTAACATTCAGAAAAAGATATAATATGGTGTAAAAATGATTGGAATCGACTAATTTACTGATTCTCAACAAACTACGTTCAGGTTACGCAAACACAATCAAAATAAGGTTGATATAAAAAGTAAACGCAGACAAGTAATCAACATAATCATATCCCTTCCTAGTAACTAGAACTTCCTTACACAAAACAAAAGTAACTCTACACACATGATCGAAAGTAATCAATATTCCAAGGAACTCATATTATTTGTCTTCAATATATTTGATTAAAAACAAGTTATTATTGTGGAAAATCGCTGGTATCCGGGAAGTTCGCAGTTTTCTGTAGCCCGGAAGTGAAAGCCGGCAGAGCAGACCGGCCGAGCCACTTCCGGTCAGGGACGGTAATGGCAGATGCCGGGAATACTTGCAAGATTATGAACCTGTACCTTATGGCCATCAGCTCAATTTATTAGCTAACATAAAAGGTAATAAAACTTGTTTTGGAAATTATGCGAGAAATTATTGAGACATTTTTGTCGAATGACGTGATTTTTTTTTGTTTTTGTAGAGAATTTGTGTTTTAGTGAGTACTTATGGGCTTATACGATTGTATCGAAATGATAACTGTGATTTTTTATGGGCAATGACTCTTTGGGTAAAGATTAGCAGCAAAGCTTTTTTGATTTTTGAAAATAATCTAAATGTCTTAGTTCGCGGATAAAAATCAATAAACAAATATTGATTTTTATCCGCGATAAGACCATTAACGTAATAAAGTTGTGCAAGAGCTGTGTCACAATAATGGTACAATACTCGTTGTATCTTCTCTTATAAATAAAAATGAATTGCTGTTCGTTAGATCTAAAAAAATAAAAGTTTGCTATAATAGAAGAAAATTATAAAATAAAATAAAAACAAGGAATAACAACAGTTGAAAAATCTAAAATTAATTTAAACATGAGGAGTACTAATTTTAGCGGCAGTTAGAAATTGATCACTTCATGATAATGGCCAAATAAAACTAGCCAGCCTGATTCACGTAAAATCAAACAAACCAAATATCGTTGAAGTCTTATAGTCGTTCGATGGAAGTCCTATCCAAAAGCGGTATTCACTATCCATCGACTTAGTTCCAGTTACATTAATAAGTATTCTACCAGGATAATGTAATGCAGATTTTTTTTTTAAATCGACGAATTTCAAACGACTTTAAAATCGGTGTCGTCCAAACTTGATTGATGGATGTGAATACGGAAATGGTCTAAACATTTAGTCGTTTACGCTACGATATCGTTACGGTTTTCATTACGTGAATCGGGCTACAGATCGTTTTAAACGTTGAAATTTCAAGATATTTCAATCTTCATTTGGCCTACTTTCTTTAGACCTTTTATTATACTATCATTGAAATTTCTCCATCAATGATATGGCCAAACGAGGATTGACGTATCATCAAATGTTACTAACGTTTAAACGCTCTGGCCAATTTTAGTTGGCCATATCATGAAATGATTAATTCCAAGATCTGACCACGACATATACAGACATTATTTTATACAGGGTTATTAGTAAAACAGTAACAAACTTGCTGGACTGTATTACTTACATCATAAACAACAACCTTTGTTCTATGACTTTTTTACAAAACATAATTCATTAACCAAAATAAACCTTCTATATTTCAAGTATAACCTACGTTTGTATAAAGCGGCGCAAGCGCATCAAGTACCCCACCACCTTATCCCCCTCCCTTTCGCTATTGTAGTATCGCTTGCTTCGCACAGCCATTGTAATATTTAGGACGTTAATTTTTTTTTATGAAAATCTGATGAATTAGATTTCAAGTACAACCTAGTTTGTATAACGCGGCGCAAGCGCATCAAGTACCCCACCACCTTATCCCCTCCCTTTCGCTATTGTAGTATCGCTTGCTTCGCACAGCCATTGTAATATTTTGGACGTTAATTTTTTTTTTTTATGAAAATCTGATGAACTAAAATATGATGAATTTTTAAAGTCGTAGAACAAAAGTTGTTGTTTATATTGTTAGTAACATAGTTCCAAGAGATTGCCAGTGTATTGCAAATAAAAGATAAAGATACAATACACAAGATAAAATTAAACAATATAGGTATAGTATAGTAGGTACTTTTTTTCGAAACTCGTATTAATTTACGCATGTACGAAATTAATTTCTTTAAGAATACGTCAGCTTTGAAAAAAAAGTACTTTATTTTTTATTTTTATCTTTACAAATCGATAGTGTTTCATGTACCGGATCGATCCTCCACGGGATTAAAACGATCAAAATTTTGCGGTGTATAATAAACTAATAGGTAGGTAGCACGTCTAACCAGTCGGAAGTGAGCTAACATCAGTCAGGAAAGCCGGCAGTAGCTCTCAGCCTGTTTCCCCTTTCACTACGCTACTAACTATTTGTAACTATTAAATACTGTCCGATCCAATTATGATTATGTTGCTCTTTATTAGTTGAAACCAGGTATTAACAAAGTCAAAGGTACGATAAATAATTATTGCTGGAATGAATTTATGTATGCGTATTTTAAATATATGTATACTCTTTTTTACAAAATAAAATTTTGTTTTTATGTGCCTACCATGTTGTCTCTGCACCACCCTAGGTTGACTGGTAGAGAATGCCCAAGGCATTAAGTCTGCTTAAGTACTTTGTGTTGCATGAAGATTAAATAAATAAAATATAGACTATATTGTACACCAACAAAATATACTCGTAGTAATTTGAGCCTTTTTAAAAACATACAATTTGCGGCTTTAACGCATTCCGTGACAGAGTTTGACAGAGATTGCCTGGACACAAAATGGGGTTCATCATCATCATCATTTCAGCAGAAAGACGTCCACTGTTGGACATAGGCCTCCCCCAAGTGTCGCCATAATGCCCCGTCCTGTGCGTCTCGCATCCTTCCCGCAACCTTTACCAGGTCAGCAGTCCACCTTGTAGGAGGCCTTCTAACGCTGCATCCGGTACGCGGTCGCCAGACCAGACTCCAGAACGTTTCCGCCCCAACGGCCATCTGTTGGTCTGGTGATTCTTCGTGATGTGTTGGTTCTTCTGCGGATATCTTTATTCCTGATTAAATTACGCTAGGAAACTTCGAGCATAGCTCTTTCCATTGCTCTTTGGGTGCCTTCTGATGAGGCCCATTGTGAGCGACCACGTTTCAGAGCTATAATTATGTCTTCACTGGCAACACGCACTGGTCATAGACTTCCGTCTTGAGACACTGTGGTATATTGGACGAAGCGAATTGAAGAATAAAGATTCTAAAAATTGTATAAAAAAGAAACTTTATCTAAAATCGAGAATAGTAAATAGGTTTTTCAAATCAATTCAAAATTAAGTAAACTAGAAACAATACCCTTGTCAGGTACCTAACAAAAAAAAGATACACACACTGACATGTGACGTCACCGTCTCCAGACGACAGCACTGTTGGTGAGAGTTACTTTTCCGACGCACGATCTAGTGGGTCACAGATCCAGTCTCTCGAAGAAGCTATAGTTGAGCGCTTAAAATTAGCCTTGAAGGCGATCTCCGAATGGAGCGATGCCAATTTGGTCAAGTTCAATGCTGTTAAAACCCAGGCGTGCCTTTTTTCCGCTAAACGGAGCTAATTCCAACCAGCCTCGTCTTTCCGAGGTGTAACCGTGCCGATAACCGACAATCTTGAGTTTTTTTAAGTAACACTCTATAACTACACTATTTACTGTTATATTTATAGCTAGCTTAAGTTGAGCTCCTTAGTAGTCCTGATCACTTGCCTATACTGCCTATACAAATATTGACAAATGCTTCAAATGCTTGCACTGACTGGACAGGTCCACATACAGGTGAGTCTCCTCAAAAGGCCATCTTAGACTCTAACCTGGATGATTCTCATATCTTTTGACCATTACATGTACAAAATAATGGTCAAAACATAAGCTCAGGGTCACAAAGTTTCTTCCGCTTTTTTTCCGTATTTCTTCAGCTTGTTTCTTCTCAGAGTAATCAGCTAGGAAACATCAACCTCATCTACATACAAACATTTATCCTGGGTGGGAATCGAACCCACAATCTCCGGCATAGCAGTCAGGCCCACTAACCATTAAACCAACAGGCCTGTCAAATCAAAAAATAAATATAATTAATTATACAATAACTACACTATTCACAAGGTTATGTGACTAATTAGCTTTGTCTTCCCATAAGATATGATAATGATTCGTCTACAAAAAGAGAATTTATTTTTTTGAAAGACAAATAAAAAGTCTAGCACCAGTCAACAGTGGCAATCATCATCTTCAGCCTTTTTATGTTCCAACTGCTGGGACTCAGGCCTCCTCTCTAGAAGAGGGAACAGGCCGTAATCCACCACGCGGGTCTAGCCACGTCTTCGAATTTTTTTGGTTCTAGGACAAAGCCCGTTTCCTCACGATGTTTTTCTTCACCGTTTGGAGAGCAACTTTTTTTTTTTTTTTTTTTTATAATGGATAGGCTCGCGTTTGACCACAATCTCACCTGATGGTAAGCGATGATGTGGCCGACGATGGAGCACGCTTGCCTAGAAGCAATCTATTCACTCTTGACTTAAAGACCCGTAGGTTATAGCTATCAGGAAACACAGACTCCGGCAGGGAATTCCATGTATGAATCCAGCAACTGTGGCAACTTAACATATAATGGGCAACTTGCCGATAAGCGACCTTTACGAACAAAACCTTTTAACGTATAGGATAGTGTTAATTATAATTTTAGCAGTACTAGGTTCTTATAATTACCAGTGGCAGCATATTCTTTTCCCACTGTCGTGCGTGACATTGTTGGTTAAAAAAAAATGGCTTTTCGAAGTCGAATGGTGGAAATATGAATGTCGAATGTCGTAAAAAATGGCCAAATTCACCTAAAATAGGAAATAATATACAATTATCTATGAAAACTGGGGCCAGGTCAAGATGCAAAATAGGTGTCAATTTGATCTCTGTTATATTTCTTTGTCTAGAACGCCAATCTCAAGGTATTTTTTAGAAATCGATAGTTAATATGAATTAACAGTTCATTATGATCACCAACAAATCATATGATATTAAAAAAATCTATCACTATCATAGTTATCATAGTTATTTGATATAAAAAAAATGTGGTCAAGTTGCTACATTTGACGGCATATTTCAAAACCAGCCGATTTTCTCCCACAACAAGTTACTTTTGTAAACAAACACCACTAGATACTAGCTTTCCAACACAAATAATATTAGTCCAACGACACTAACCGTAGGAAGTATACATTACAGAGTCGGAAGAAGGAAGCTGTGCTCAGCCGAGCGTCGAACCCGGCCCCTTTCACTCGCTGAACTCTAGTGGCACTTAGCTAGCAGCTAGTTAGGTTGATGGACTTGGCAGAATTATAGGACAAGACTGGTTTGATAGTGTTTTGTTTGAATTTCTAATACGTAAGTTTATCTGTTGATAAAGAGTATCTGTATTGGTGAACACGATTGCCAGAATTCCTGAATATAAGGGATAACATTTTATGGAGGGAGAAGTCAATAAAACGGGAGGGAATGACCGATATTTACAGACTAAAACCCACTAGTGTTTTTTTTTTTCGATGGGAAAAATTATTTTATGACAACCCCCGCTCTTGGGCGGAGCGGGAAATAGTGTCAGACTCTTACTGACTAAAAAACCCATCCCGTTCCTTCAAGCCTTCATACCGGGGCTCGAGCGCCCTTTCGGATAACCCTGGCCCCAGTAGAACCCACTAGTGTTCTGTTGCCCTTTGCGTTATCAAGCATTATATGTAACACATAATATGATTTAAAAGAGTCTCCATGGAGTTTCTTGCACGTTCTTCTCCATAGAGATCTACGCTTTGGAACGTGCAATTTAGCTTCACTTTTTGGACTGACCGATATTTGACTATTCAAAAGTGCCTGCAAATGGTATATTTGAAATAAATGCTTTGAATTTTGACTTTTTTTGGCTTTTGTTCCAGAACTACGGTCATGCAGGATTGACCCTGGCAGATATCAGTCCTAGCAGGTCCCGTCAAATATGCTGCCAACTCTTTGAGGTGCGTGGAATGTGGTGGAATCGGGCGGCGAGCTATGGGATTTACCACGAAGACATGTGACATCCACCAACCCGCAGTGGGCTTGACCTGGCGCGTGGTGGATCAGGGCATAAGCTCCTGCAGTGGAAAGATTGTACGGCTGGTTTTCTGTATGTTACCTATACAAAGGCAGAATGAAGAGCCAGGGAATGCGGTCGCTGTGGCCGAAATCGGCTAGATGGCATCATCATCACCATACAAAGGCAAAGTTCTGACTCACTGAGTCATCAGCGATGAAACATTACACAAAGGTTTCTTTTACGATGTATACGAGGAATAAGAAATTTTGTCTAAAATTCACCAGCTTAGGGGATGAAACGGGGTTCAAAGTTTGTACGGAGAAACTTACATTCACGCGGACAAAGCGGAATTGTTGAAAAGTTTCCGAAGCCATGGAACGCAAAGGGTAACTGAAGGAACACCGGTGATTTTATTCACTAGAACTCTGAGAGTCCTTCTGAAAATTGTTTGATGGCAAGGTTTTCACACCTTATTCCTAGTATGTAGCTGGACAATAGTACTCGTACATTTTGATACAAGTGCAGAAAGTTTTTGCCATTGCGACCGATGCAGAACTGCACGAGCCGTAGGCAAGTGTGCTAGGGAGCCGAGGGATGCAGTGACTTTGTACTACACGTACACAAACGACTTTTTTCGTTACACTTACGAAGAAATGAAAAAATGGGGATTGACCGGTGACTCGTGGGGGTCGATGCGCGCCCAGCCTGATACGATAAATGTAATAAAATTGTAGCGGGGATAGCACGCGCACTTTTCTGCACTAGTGCGGAAAACAGTCTATTGCGAACCTAAAAGCGGCGGGATAAAAGCGGGTTTACGAGTAAGTGTATTGAAAAATAAACATATAACATTTAATAATAATTTCTTTTCTTAACAGAAAGGTCTATATCCTACAGTAGCACTATTACAAACAGGCATTAATGAGAAAACCAAACAAAAAGCGAAGAAAACCATCCAAAATTGACACTAGTGAGACAATGACCCACACATCGCCTGACCCCGATCATAGACTAAAAACACTTTATTTCTTTTGTTAACATAGCACACGTAACAACCACTAAGTATATAGCTACAGAAGGTTGGCGACACATGAGCGACAATTCACGTACACGTACTTCAGTTTTTTTTAATTGGGAAAATCATACAAATGACATTATTATTATTATTATTTATTATTTAGTAAGACACACTAGCAGCTATTAGCTGATGCGTGTGTTTCATATAGTTTGGAGATGTTTAGTCTGTCCAACCGATTTTTAAAGCAGTTCAATGTGGGGGCTTTCACAACACTTGGACATTTTGGGTGAATCAGACTTTTACTGACTAATAACCCAGTCCTGTGCCTTCGTTGCTTTTCATACCAGGGCCGAGTTTTCCTTTCAGAAGCAAACCCTTGGCCCCAGTAGGCTTTGACCCTGCTGGGCTCCTACGGTAACCAGTTCTGCTTAGGAGTATCATGTTACCATTTAACTGAATCGAGCAACAACAGCAATTGGTTCGATTAGACTGATAGCCTACTCCAATATGTTAAAAGAATCAAGTCAAAAAAGGTCAATAGTCAAACTATTTTATTTTATTTTTTATTTCACATAAGCCTACATGGGCACTTATAAAACGTCAGAAGCTAGTGCACGGTTCCAAATTGGTCGCTTCCTATGGAGAAGAACCGGCAAGAAACTCCATGATTACTCTTTTTAAAAAAAGTGTTTTTTTTTTTTTTTTTTTTTTTTTTTTTTTTTTTTTTTTTATGGTGGGAAAAAATCATGCATTGACATCCCCCGCCCTTGGGCGGAGCGGCAAAAAGTGGTTCATGTTACAATATTTATAGATAATTATTATGTAAGAACAGTGTAGACTGTACACAAAAACACACAAAAAAAATCATGACAAAAAAGTAATTCTTAGTAATCTGAGAGTTCGTGGGGTATACAGTGTTCTCACATTCACATTACAAAACAAAAAAGAGGCTATATAAAAAAAGCAAGAAAAATATAAATAATTACAACCATTAATAAAATGTTAACAAAATAAATTATCAACGATAAATTCGTTTATCGTTGATTTGAGAAGAGAATTTTTTTAAATATTGCAAAAGCAAATTGTTAGAGAAAATAATAAAATAAAAAATGTATATATATTAAAACAGAGGTGGAGCAGTTAACAGACACAATATTTATGAGTTACCAGGGGGCCACATGTGCTGAGGTAGTCATTGCCAAACAAGAAAACAAGAATACTAGAAAAATGTTTGAGAACAATGGTGGCCAACTTACGAGTTGTAGGACGCGGGTTGAAGTTCAAACCCAGCGAGGCACATTACGTAGCAAAATTTATTTCATCACCACTGCTCTCATAACGGTGAAGGAATATATCGTAAGGAAACCGACATGTCCTAGTATCAAAAATTCAAAGACATGTGACATCCACTCACCAAAACACACGCGTGACTTATTTTCTTTCCTAGAGAAAAGACCAGAGTCTCAGCAGTATGTAGGACATTAAAATATGCTGATTACATAAGACTTATGATTATAAAAAAGGATTTATTTCTCAAAAATAAATATTCCAATATTCCAAGAACATCAGGTTTAGAATAAAAAATTCGAAGACATGTAACATCCTCCGACCCGCACTGGGCTCGCGTGGTGGATGATTACGACCCTTTCCTTCTCCGAGAGAGGAGGCCTGAGTCCCAGTAGTAGGATTTTTTTTTCGGTGGGTAAATATCATCTAGATGACATCCCCCGCCCTTGGGCGGAGCGGGAGATATGTCAGACTTTTACTGACTAAGAAACCCACCCCATTCCTTCGTTGCCTTTCATGCCAGGCTCAAGCCTTTCTTTCAGAAATAGACCCTTGGCCCCTGTAGGCTTCGACCCTGCTGGGCACCTACGGTTGCTGACAACTCCTTGAAGCGCGCAGCCTATAAGGCTGATTATGCTATGTTATTACATAGGAAATGGTTTGTGGAGCAAACCTTCTGCTTCTACCTACCCAATTTGTATTACAAACGAAGGCGGAAAATCGCACATTTGCTAATTTGCATTTACAAAGATACGAATTAGCGCTTATGAATCAGTTTGTGAATTCTGTAAGTGTGCCAACGACCTGGGGATCTTTGAAAGGATTCATACTTTTTGTTTGTAAACCTTTTTGGTTCATTTGATTTTGTTTTAGCTCTTCGTGTGTCTGGTTTCCTGGTAGGTCAAATGCTGAGTTATTGCTTTTGACTGGAAGTTATTTTTATCCAGACGAGTTGTATGAGAGAAGTTAAACGAGATATGGGAGAAAATACGTCATGATGACGCTTTTAAATGATGAGACAGTCAACAATATTGACTGGGCTAACTCGGGACTGTTTGAAAGAGTTACCCTGGCCCTAAAACGTAAAAGGCAACTGAAGAAACACCTAAGTTACTTCTTATAAAGAAGTAACCTAAAGAATTAACCTAGGTTACTTCTTATAAAGAAGTACCCTAGGTTAATTTTACAAAGACATAAATAAATTGGGAGATCATTTTTTGTGCGGACAAAAAAAATCTGGTTGAAATTGTAACCAAATTGCATTGTGCTGTTTTACGCATCTGACGCGGACAAAGTCGCGGACACGAGCTAGTACATAAATAAATTAATTCTCTTCTAACCACAATTCAGCTACTTTCCTATATTAATATGTATACGGATTGTCCATCGAAGCGTACACAATTGGATTGAATAGCTTCCTGTACGTTATGCTCGCACAATGCGTCCATTCACCACATATCTGGACAAAAATGGACAGTTTTTTTTCCGAAGTGTCCAAAAAAGACAGAAGGGTTGCGATTCCTTGGGGATTATCTTTTCTAGAAGTTAGCGCCGCTTCCTTTCATTTTTTTGCAGACTCTACACAATTGTTGCAAACTTTTACATAAATATTCTGTATGGTCAAGAAATAAAGGATGAAGGGGTTCTATTAACAATATTAGTGAGCATTTTTAAAGGATTAAGGATCTCTAAATCTTTTATTTGATTATAAAATGAATATATTTTAAAATGGAAAGCAAGAAGGGACAAGTATATATTGAGTCTAAGAGCGAGTTTGTATCGAGTTATTAAGCAAAAAATAATGTGTACTTACTCTTGCTTTTGCCAGCGACTTCACTTGTTTCAAAGTAGATTATCTCACGAGAAGGAAACCGAGAGTATATGTACTCCTGGTATAAAAAGTCCAATAAAATCCGTTGAGCAATTTCAGGATATTGTCTGCCTATATACCTACCAAATTTCCTCCAAATCCGTTCAACCTATTCAGCCTGAAGAAGTAACAAACATACACACACGTTTGGTGTATTATGCAAATACACCAAACGAAACTTTTAACGAATAAACAAAACCTTTTCAAAATTCATAAGTTGCAAAATTGAACAAATTTTTATTCGTGGGTTATGTTCAAATAACAAGAAAGAAAGTGTCTCATCCTTTTTCTCAAGTACCTACGCATAATCATTGTCATTCAAAATTCGGTTCCAAATATTTGAGCCTCCATATCGTAAGTAAATAAAATGTTAAGAGGAAGCTTTCTCGTAACAAAACAAGTTTAACAAAAGAAAACCAACGTCCTACAGTTGTCGTAATGTGCGTAATCCTTTAAATAAATACTCGAAAAGGCCACTTCAATGTACACCTCTCTTCTTACCACCCAAGAAAGAAGGCTAATCCTAATATGCTCACCCAATTTTGCACTACTTTATAACTTTTTCATCTTGCGACAATTGTTTAGTTTAATGCAGCGTGAATAATGATTTTTGGGTGGCATTTTTATTGTCAACTTTGTCCAGGATCAAAGACTTTTTGCGCAGTGTGCGGCATTTTAAGTGAAGTAGTGTAAACTACTGAACATTTTTCGGTTAATTAGCATTATGTTATTATAACGATAACAATACACGCAAATTCGTTTAATTTTTCGGCTGCAACGAAAGGGAGATTTCGTTTTAGAACCGTTTATGGATGAATGAGTATCATTGCGTTTACTATAGGGGTGGAGAGATTTTTATGCCATTCCTTTTTTTAGGACACATACTAGTGCTTGACTGCGATCCGTGATGGTAAGTGGTAATGCAATCGTTGATGTTGAAGCGAACTAGTTTAAGAGCCTATTCACTCTAGCCTTGAAGAAACCTAAATTATTATAATTGGACGGGAAGATCGCATCAGGCAAATCGTTTATAGGAGGTATCCACCCAGAACGACAGAAAGTATTTGGTGATTTAGGTATAACATAATAAAAAGGGGGTCCAATAGAACCAATACCCGGTAGGGCTGCTGGAATTTTTGAAAGAGCTACCGTTTACCGTTCATGACCTTGGCACGCAAAGGGCAACTGAAAAACACAGGCGTGGTTTTAATCGGTAAAAACCTGATACACCGTCTCGCTCCACCTAAAGTGGGAGACGTTATTTAATGATTTCCCACTACAAAAAAAAAAGACTGATAATTATGATGATGATTTAGTAATAATTTCAAGGGACATACAGTTCAGTGAGGAGAAAATACCGTAGTTATTATATTAGAGACAATAAAAAAGCTCAGCAAATTGCATTCCAATGATGATGATACTTCAAAAAACCAAGGTGGACTTGAGGACGACGAGCAATGGGTAGCGCTTAGTGTTCCACGCGGTCCTCAAAGAGATGTCAGCATACCGTAGGGCCTAGCAGGGCCGATGCCCGCTAGGGCCGCGGGGATTTTCTGAAAAGTAAACATGTAGTCTTAAAAAGAAAAGGGTAACTGAATGACACACATGTGGTTTGAGTCAGCAAAAGTCTGACATACCAGAATTCATTGGGTGATTTACCATCTTCAAGAGAGAAAAAAAAACAAAATTACAAACATAGAGTCACAAAAAACACCACAAGTCACAACTCTAAAATAAAAATACTTCATAAACACGTAATTTCCATAACATACCTATATCGCGAAAAAATGGTGTCGGTTAATTCCAAAACGAAAAAAAAAGATGGACGCATTAATTCAAAACATTGAATGATTATAAACGATGTGCTGTATCGCTTGAGACATCGGTTTGAACATTTAAACATCGTCCACGCATCGATGGACGCGTGCGGAAGACATAATAAATGACAATACAAGCCACTTAGCGAAATATTTCATCAATCAACAAAGGATTATGAACCTTAGTACTACGAAATAAAGTTGTAATAACACATTTGGAAGTTTTAATCGCGGGAAGCACGCGTCCAGACACTTCTGGTCAATCTGAGATTCGATTAAGATGGAAAGGGCTTTTTTTGCTAAGTTTACGTTAGGTGTCAGTGAGCTCCAAAAAATAAATTAAGTAATGAATATCTAATGAGATGAGATTTGTTGCAAGGAAAATAAATTATTTCCACAAGAATTTTCCAATATTTACATTAATATAATAAAGAGGTAAAGTTTGTCCTGAGTAACATAAGCTATATTTTGCTAGTTTAGCTTATAGAAGCTGCGGGCAAAAAATAGTTATAAATAAATAAAAAAACGTTTTATTTCCTACTAATTACTTGATACTGCATTGTGTAAAATAATTAATTAATTTACTACACTTAACCAATTTAATACACTTATTTACCTACTGATTTTAATATATCAATATTATAGATTATCTACAAGGACTCAAAATTTATAAGTAACAAAAAAGTGGGAAATCATAAATTAAAGGAGAATATTAATATAATAAATTACAGACTTTTACACTTAACTTTCTAGCAACGTCTCATACCTGTGCTAGTATAGGAAAAATCTGTAAACTGTTTTGTAGTTATTTACATCATAAAAAAAAACTTTTTTTGCAATTTGGAAAAATCTTCGTAACTCAATTCGGGAATTGAACTGTTTTCATAGGTACTTAAGTTTATACGGAACACTCAGTGCGCGAGTCCGACTCGCACTTAGCCGATTTTTTATTTTAGTGTCAGACTGTTCTTAAGGGTGTTTTTAATATCGTGCGGATTTCATCACGTATGCGGGATTGCTCCGCATGCGTAACCCCCGCAAATGTCCATTTCATACAAGTATTTATTGTAAGGCGCCGAATACACACGCGGGACATGTTTTTTTGTATTGCACATGCAAGTGAAATCTGCTCGATATTAAAAACACTCTATAACCCACTGCGTTACTATTCTATTATACGTTACCTCTTGCGTTTCATAGCCACGATGACTCTTTCAAAAGTTTCAAATATTCCTGTAATGAATAAGTGACATATTGTGGCTCAGTTTTTGATAATTGTAATTTGTCACTTGTGCATATTTCAACCCATTTATATATTCATACCCATATTTATATATAACAATCTTTACCTGCTCATATATAACTACATATTAGCCAGACAGCAATAAATAATTTCCATTTACGCAAGTATTTATGCGGTATAAAAAAAAAAATATACTATTTAAAATTCTACGTAATTGATTATTAATTATAATTCATGAGTTTTCCAAATGTGTCATTTCTTTTCAGTATAATGTTAATCTAGACTTGACTACTAAATAATTTATTATGGTTGGTTTTACTACATAATCTATGTGGTTTATTTTATTTTTTATTTATTTTTGAACCGCGATGAAAGGGACTGGTCTCCACATCACAGGGAATCCTAGTGTGGAGAACAGTGAAGTATCTGATACAATCGTGTATTGTCCTGAACTATTGTTTAAAAAGATCATCATCATCAATCATTTAAACTAATATTATAAAAAAAGGGTAGTTTGTTTTTTTGCTTTTTTTGTTTGTAGAAGGAAAAAAACCGGCCAAGTGCGAATCGGACTCGCCCATGGAGGGTTCCGTAGCAGCAAGTAACATAATATATCTTTTTTAGTTTTATCATTCTCTTGTTTTAGAAGTTACAGGGGGGGACACATTTTAGCACTTTGGAAGTGTCTCTCGCGTAAACTATTCAATTTAGAAAAAAATGATATTAGAAACCTCAATATCATTTTTGAAGACCTATCCATAGATACCCTACACGTATGGGTTTGATGAAAAAAAAATTTTTGCTTTTTTTCTATTTTTGTGTGAAAATCTTAAAGCGGTTCACAGAATACATCTACTTACTAAGTTTCAACAGTATAGCTCTTATAGTTTCGGAAAAAAGTGGCTGTGACATACGGACGGACAGACAGACAGACAGACAGACAGACATGGCGAATCTATAAGGATTCCGTTTTTTGCCATTTGGCTACGGAACCCTAAAAAAGTACTGGTCCAATTGCTAATTTTTGTTCACTGATAGAAAGCTGCTTTATTCCTGAGTAACATAGAATATATTTTATGTACGCGGGCGAAGCCGCGGGCATAAGCTAGTAACAAATATTATAAAGGCGAAAGTTTGTCAGTGTGTTTGTTTGCTACTTCTCTTCGCTCGAACGGCTGAATGAAACTTTATACACGGGTATAAGCACCTAGGATATTTTTTATCCCGAGAGCATGTCAGTTCCTCTAGGGAAATTATAAACTATAACGCAGGCAAAGCCGCTGGCTGTGGCAGTAGCTAATATCAAATAAACAACAATTATCAAGTATCATTGTTTTATTACTGTCCGACACACATCTGTTTTAGTACTTCTCTTTTTATTGGTTTTTCATTAGCCCGACGACAGTTAGTTCATTTAATGCTAGAGTGAATAGGCTCTTAATAAACTAGTTCGCCTCACCATCGACGATTGCATCACTGCTTACCATCAGGTGGGATCGCCGTCAAACACTAGTTTTTAACAATAAAACAGGGCTTAGTCACCGTAGTGGTTTTGGCTAATCTGTGAACCAATATTGTTATTTGTTTCATGTACTTCTATTACTAAGTTTTATATTACTACTGACTTTGTATTATTCATTGAACTGAATCTGACATTGTATTATTATTCATTTTTAATATTAATTTTGTTTTTCATTACCAGTCGGCAGCGATTTAAAAAAAAATTTTACGCCATATTTTATTTTGTTTCTAGTTTATGGATCTCCATTATTATTTTTTTGATTTTATTGTAATTATAGCTAATCAAGTGTTATGTTTAAAATTAAATGTAAATAAAATGAAATAAATAAGTTCATATGAAATGTAATTTATTATAATGTAAGTAATTAAATTTAAATTAATCTTAATTAACTATGGGTATTAAAATAAATAAATTTATTATTATTATTATATTGTAACTTTTTATTTTACCAGTTTACAAAAAAACAAAAAAAAATTTAAAAAAAGTCACAAAATTTATATTTATGACAAAATACCCTTCTGTACTAACCCGACGTCACCATAGACATTGGTCGGACAACACATGGGTGATCCATCATCTCATGCAATTGTGTCTATTTCGTCCGCTGCGCTTTTTTCAGAGATGTACCGGTGGTCAGCCACCACCTTGCTTTCGGATATTTTGCGACATATCCGCAGTTTTTGTGAGATAAGGATGGGATTGAAAGAGGACGTATTGTCGATGATTTGGGAGCAGAAGCAATTTCGATTTTCTGTGCTGTGGTTAAACAGTTAAATTAGGAATTGAAAAAAAAAACAAACAAAGAAATAATAAACATTTTCTTTTCGTGTCTTAGCTACTCTCTGTTTATGGTCCTGTTACCAGCAAAGTAACCAAAGTAGGCGCCGGTCAACATAAAAATCAGAGAGATGAATCAAGATTATTAAAATTTAGGCACATAAATTATCCTATGAACTCAGAAACATCTACTCCAAAATTCCAACTCTGAATATTCCTCTCTGACAGCCTGTCTTTGTTTTTAAGCTATTGCATAGCTTCTATCGCGGGCCTTGAGCGTGGAGACCGAATCCAGAAATTCCGTAACGAAAATAACCTAACACCCCTCCACTCATTTGTTTTTTGAGCGTGGTGACCGATAAGAAAACAAATGAGTGAAAGCAGCTGTCGGCGTTTTGGATGGGTGGGGTTAAGCAGCTGTTAGCGAGGTCTGGTTTTTGATGGAAGAGGTTAAGCAGCTGTTGGCGAGGTCTGGTTTTGGATGGAAGAGGTTAAGCAGCTGTTGGCGAGGTCTGGTATTGGATGGGTGGGGATAAGCAGCTGTTGGCAAGGTCTCATTTTGGATGGGTGGGGTTAAGCAGCTGTTAGCGAGGTCTGGTTTTGGATGGGCGGGGTTAAGCAGCTGTTGGCGAGGTCTGGTTTTAGATGGATGGGGTTAAGCAGCTGTTGGTGAGGTCTGGTTTTGGATGGGTGGGGTTAAGCAGCTGTTGGCGAGTTCTGGTTTTAGATGGGTGGGGTTAAGCAGCTGTTGGTGAGGTCTGTGTTTGGATGGGTGGGGTTAAGCAGCTGTTAGCGAGGTCTGGTTTTTGATGGAAGAGGTTAAGCAGCTGTTGGCGAGGTCTGGTCTTGGATGGATGAGGTTAAGCAGCTGTTGGCGAGGTCTGGTTTTGGATGGGTGGGGATAAGCAGCTGTTGGCAAGGTCTCATTTTGGATGGGTGGGGTTAAGCAGCTGTTAGCGAGGTCTGGTTTTGGATGGGTGGGGTTAAGCAGCTGTTGGCGAGGTCTAGTTTTGGATGGGTGGGGGTTAAGCAGTTGTTGGCGAGGTCTGGTTTTGGATGGGTGGGGTTAAGCAGCTGTTGGCGAGGTCTGGTTTTGGATGGGTGGGGTTAAGCAGCTGTTGGCGAGGTCTATTGCATAAGTTGATAAAAAATGCTATGCAATAGCTTTACTGCGGCAGTCCCCGAGTGCCACACGTCTTTTTTTTTTTGTTTTCCATGGTTGGTGCATTTTGCCAGGGTAAAGTTAAGAAAATATGTGTCTAGTTTTACAGCTTACTTAGAGTCCTAATGGCAGATATTACACTCTTTTTTTAGCCGCCCTTGGGCGAGACGGACGGGCGTCTCAGTCTTTTACTGACTAGAATCCACTCCAATTCTTCTTTGCCTTTGTTTCAGAGCCCCAGTAGGCTTCGACTGCCACAACAAAACACTACGCGCCGTCGATGACTTAGGCTCGGCCCGGACAGTTACCGGACGGTCGAACGACGCGCTATCCATGACTCGCGCCTACGGTGGCCGAACCCGCGTTTACGGTGACCGATACCACTATTTTTTTTTATGTGTATTCTGCGACATGGCCATCTGTCTGATAGGCCACTCTTTGGCTGATTCTATTTCTGAGTTTTACATGTTTGAAACTTGGATGGACACTTTGCAGTAAAGTGCCTCATTCTACATTGATGTACCTATCCAGTAGAGAGGGGATACTTTGCCTTTTAAATCTCCTGTGTCGTAAGCTTCCATCTCCTAATAATCGGAGGGCCAGTTCATTTTTGTTTTGCTAATCTTTCTTGATACTTCTTGCTGTACTGACTTATCTCTTGTCTAACAGTTGTTAGGTATTTGCAGATCATGGTAAATATACTTATTGCTAATACATTGAGGAATGTATAATAAATATCGATAACAGTATGGTTTTCCCAGTATTTGGTAGCAAATTAATTAAATCAGACTTTGATATAACTCTTGTTTAGGTACTTTGAGGTAACAAAACAGTAACTGGAAATGTTAGTAAGCGTATGACATACTATGAGTACTAAACTACGAATAGTGGTCAAAAGATTCATTATAAATGTTTCTTTTGGGATTTACCAACCAATTTTACATTTCTAGATTGCACACTGCACAATTGGGCAATCCCAAAACATTACAAACTGGAATAAATGTTGATAATATGCGTCATGATTTCATGAAAACTAATCCAAGTAAAGCGGATTTATGTAATGAATACATTTTAAATCAAGGGCGGATCCAAGTTTTTTTGCACGAGACGGGCAAAAAAGTATCGTAGTATAGTAGTATGGAATACGTGGTAAAGCAAATGCGTGGTTAAAAAGTTACCTTACAAACAGATCGCAATTTGTGGAAGTGACTGTGGACAAACCAAATCAAAATGATGAAATAAAATTTAAATCCGGACTGGGTCACAATTGTACAGGCGTCCCACAGGGCAGTATTTTGGGACCCCCACTCTTTCTGTTATATATCAATGACTTGACAGAAGTAACTGACTATCCTTGCATACTCTTTGCAGACGATGTGTCCGTAGTTATCCCTAAAACTAAAGAAAACTATAATGAGGAAATAAATAGTACCGTAAGCAAAATTATATCTTGGATGAAAAAGAATAATCTTAAACCTAACATAGATAAAACCAAATATGTACAATTTCTTAACAAAAATTGGAATAAAATTAATTTAAACATCACTTATAATGATAAACAAATACAACAATCAGATAGTATGACTTTTCTTGGGATAGTTCTAGATGAGAGGTGCTCCTGGATCGGTCATATTGATATGATATGTGGAAAACTCAGTAAGTTTGCTTATGTTCTATGGCGATTATCTAACCTAGCAAGTAGACAAGCCACATTACAGGCTTATCATGCATATGTTGGTTCAATACTGCGTTATGGTATACTGGTATGGGGAAACTCGGTGCATCTCGGAAGAGCGTTTATCGCACAAAAGAGGTGTATACGTGCGATTTGTAATGTAAACCCACTCACATCCTGTAAACCACTGTTTAAGAAACTTAGAATACTAACATTAACCGGTATCTGTATTGAGGAAATTTGTAAATTTACTAAATCTCATCTTGAAATGTTTGAAAAACTGGGAGATAAATGTACATTCAAAAGTAGATTTCCTAATAGGTTGATTACTCCTAAAATGAGAACGGAACTATATAGGCGAAGTGTTTACCCTATGTGCATTAAAATTTATAATAAAATTCCAGATCGAATTAAGAAACTCCCAATGGTCCGCTTCAAAAGGGCTTTACGCAGGTTTTTGATTGAGAATCCCTTTTATACTATAAAACAATTCCTCCAATTCAAATTTAATTAATACTAATGATAATTTGACTTATTGAAATAATAAATATCTAATTAGTTTTAATTAACCTACCTATAATTAACAAAAATTTGCATGTCATTATGTTATGATCAAATATGTTAAGCTACCATTGTATTATAACCATTGTAAGAACTTTTATAACCATATTTGTCTGCAAATAAATCTTTGACTTTGACTTGACTTTGACTTTGATCATACTTACTTCAAGTTTATTTCAACAATTTTTTTAAACATATTTTCGCAACTCAGTTAATTTGTCCTATGTCGAACAGTAGACCTCTTTAAGATGAAATGATGATGAAAATGCATCGGATCGCTTCGTTTTTTCACATTGTTTTGCCTGCGTAGACACTAGGTACTTAAGCAAAAGCCAGAAACGAAACGAAACCCTGCATTCCTTCAGTTGCCCTTTGCCTTCCAGGACCCCGGCAACTCCTTCGATCACTACCGTAGACCAAAGTGATCAGGTAACCGTTCGGACCGAGCCCAAGTCGTCGATGGTTCGTACTGGTCTACGCGTGCCTCAAGGAGATGTCAGCAACCGTAACGGCTCAGCAGGGTCGAAGCCTACTAGGGCCATGGATGATGCGGAAGAGAACCCCGGGACCCGGACCCCGAGAAACGGAAAAGAAGGAACAGGAGCGGGTTTTAGACAGGAAGATGAATTCTCACCTAAAACCAAAGTGATCAGTGAACATGATAAATTATCATCATCAACCTTTTTTAATGTTCCCACTGCTGGGACTCAGGCCTCCTCTCTAGGAGAGGGAATGGACCTTAATCCAACATGCGGGCCCAGTGCGGGTTGGAGAATGTCACATGTCTTCGAATTTTTTGTTCTAGGACATGCCGGTTTCACGGAGCAGTGGTGGCCGATTGGTAATGGCTCCGACTTACGAGTTGTAGGTCGCGGGTTCAAACCCTGCCAGGTGCATTCCTTTGTGTATTATTTATTTCATTACCACTGCTCTCAAAACGGTGAAAGAAAACTCTATTAAAATTTAAAATATCGATATCTCAACTCATAACCCCACTTTCCCACCTCCTTAACCCTTTACAAGCAACTCAAGCCCACTTATTCATAATTTTCATTTAAAAAAAACATGTTCACGCGGCGTCCAATCCATTGTCAAGAATGTATTACAAGATTATAATCCTTATTTTTTTTAAGTGGACAATATGGTGGACTTGACCACAAAGCGAGTATGGCTGCACGAAAGTACTGGCTGTATTATTTCGGTAACATCTTGCAACGTCTATAGGTAAAAAAAAATACAGGCACAATTTGATGTGTGAAATTGCAATACATGGAAGATCATTCAAGAAGAATTATAATAAAATATTTTTTATTTCTCCCCACAACTTTAGACGGTCGTAAAGGATTTGGAAACGAGGCTGCAAGTCTTTATTTCAGGACACCACGACCTCGCCTCTTACACAGAAAATATTTCGATAGATTTACAGTATACTATCGTTAACTTTAGGGATTGAACATTTATCAGTGAATCCAGACATAATTACCTACTATCGACAAGTTTTAATTAGTGTAAGTGTGTAATTCAATGGTTCAAACTTTCCCTCTTGAGCGTTAGAACAAACTCATTAGAACGCTAGAAATATTGGCATATTTTGCTTGAGAGTTTCTACTAGCCTACTAGCGTATTACTTGCCTATTCATAATTATTATCTTCGTGCTATTATCACAATAAATTTTATTCTCAATCCATTTTTGGCACAGCCGTGGTGAGATACACATCTAAATAATGTCTAGTTTTTTTTTATATTCTTTTATTTATATATTTTCTCTACTGTGTCAGATCTTTGTACTTACTCCGTGTGACAGATTAATTTAGTTCTTTATTTCTCAATCAAGGCAAATGCCTTACTTTCCAATGTAGTACTTTCGTCCTGCCATGCACGGCCGCCTCGTGAGGTCTAGTGCAGACGTGCGAATTACGAGCTGGCCTTGTATTGTGTCCGCAGCTTTAGTGACCAGCCTTGCACCGCCCGCTGCAACGATACACATTATATACAGCCTGATGTCCGGGGAATATTCGAATAATTATTTTTGTGAAATGCTTACATCCTTTTTTAGAAGCATAAGCATAATCAGCCTTTTAATGTTCCACTGTTGGCACTCTGGTTTCTCTAAGAGAGGGAATGGGCCGTAATCCACCACGCAGGCCCAGTGCGGATTGATGGATGTCACATATCTTCGAATATTTTTTGTTCTAGGACAAGCCGGTTTCTTCACGATGTTTTTCATCACCTCTGTTCTCAAAAACAGTGGTGATGAAAAACAAGGAACCTAAAATATACATTAAGTAAGTACTTTAATTAATATAACTTGAATAATATATCTAGATTTTTTTTTTATTTGCTGTCTAATTGGTTGTACTTATTATTAGCTTAAATACAAGTATCTGGACTTTCGTCAGAACTAAGAGATTATAGATAACTTACGTATGATACGGAAGTCAAAAATATTGTAGAGCTACAAATTAATCCCCCTGTACACAAATACATCGGTCATTCATGTCCGAACATATTTTTTTGCAGCTTGTCTTGCGACAATCGCAAAACGCAGACTGCTTGAAAATCCACACTTTATTAACTAATCACAAAAGGATTACAGTAACAAAGGTCCACAATGGGTTACAACAGACCACAAGAGGATACAATGGACCAAATGTGCATTACATGCCTACAAATCGTTTTAAATAATATTAATGATACTTCAGAAGTTTATTTTCGTAAACGTTGTCAAAACCTTGAAGATGTATGAAAAATGATATAATTTTTAATATTTATTTTTATTGTCATTCATGAAAGTGAATTGTAAATTTATTTGTATAGGATTATGAAAATGACTGGTTTATTGAAACATTTGTTCTATTATTTATTGCTTTTATGTATGTTTTTTTCATAAGAAATATGATTTAAATTTCGTTTAGATATTGTGTTTTCTAATTTACGATCTTCAATCAATGGTCCTTTAATCTTCCCGAGTCGTCGACGGCGCTTAGTGTTCCACGCGCGCTTCAAAGAGATGTCAGCAAAATCGCAGGAGCCCAACAGTGCCGAAGCCTACTGGGGCCATGGGTAGTCCGAAAGGGAACCCCGGGGAACGTAAAAAGAAGCAGGGACATAGGTGTAGTTTTGAAGCGATGAGATTCAATAAAAGTCTGACTCGCCCTCCCGGTCCGGCCCAAGGAATGGGATGATATCCCAGCTTTAAAAAAACCTTTCATCCTGGACTTGGAAGATTGTGGTTTAGCGTATTGAAATGTTTTACAGAATATCTCTTGATCCAGTGTGCCTCTTGGTATAAACCTCTTCTAATATCTTCTATCTCTAGCAACCCTTCTCCAGTTGGGACCGGTTGTTAATGTCATCTTATCTTCCTCAGTCTTTCACTAATCCTTTCTTACGATCTTACAGTAGAATAATAATCTTGACCTTTAATTAAATAAAACTTTATGATAAATGTGAAATAAGCAACTTTTTTGAAATAAAAAAATAAATGTTTCATGAAATAAAGCAAGATTGAATATTAGAAATGCTAATTCAATTCTTTCACGTTCTTGACCGCTTAAAAAATCGCCAGCAGTGAACTGGAACGGAAAGAGACGCCATTTTGTCCATTATAATTTCGAAAACTACATAATTTCCATTCATGTCCCCTTCGTATCTCGCATGCATAAAATCTTGTCCATTTATTATCGATCGTACAGATGTAACTAGCCTAACTCGTGTAGGTACAATGTACAAGACTATTCTATAAAAATATTTCCCTAGAGTCTGTCTAATAAGTTAAACGACTTGGGTAATTATTAGGATTTAATGAAATCTGATGTAGTCAACACGTTTTCAATAATCAAGGTTGATTAAGAGATAGAGATCATTGTTTACTAATAGAAGAACCTTATGAAAAGTATTGAATATAAGTATTTTTTTAATGATTAAATATTATACAAAATTCCCAAGTCGGTTGACTTATTAGACAGACTATACCTTTTATATGGCATAAAAGGTAGGGAAATATTTTTAGAGGAAAATATCGGAGAATCAAGAATTTTGTAAAGTTCAAGAAAGAATCAGTATTTGTTAGTGCGTCCATTATATTCAGGACTATGTGCCGGCGAAATTGATACGTTACAAATTACAGCCAATGTTTATAAACCAGATTTGAAATATCCTGATACCAAATTTCATCCAAATCCGTAAAGCCGTTGTAGCGAGAGGTAGTAACAAACATACACACACACATTCACAAACTTCTCCTCTCTCCATCTCTTCTTCTTCTCTGTCAAATTCATCGAAAAGTTGTCTGTTAAAAATCGCTTTTAGTGATAAAACCGCCTATTTGTAACATATTATTAACTTTAAGCTCCTATTGTAAGTTTTTATTATATACAGGTCTAAAATAAAGAGTAAGCATAATCAGCCCTTTTTTTAATATTCCCACTGCTGGGACTGAGGCTTCCTCTCTAGGAGAGGGAATGGGCTGTAATCCACCACGCGGCCCAGTGTGTTTTTTTTTTTTTTTTTTTTTTTTTTTTTTTTTTTATGGTGGGGAAAAATCATGGGTGGAAGACCGAATAAGACCGAAGAGTCATATTCGCCTTCATAATATCAGTAAAATAACAAAAATTCACATTACATCTTTATTAATTGCTAGCCAATATACTTCCCCTTTTAATTTACAAGTCAATCCGAACAAAAACACATACAGCATACCTAATGTTATGTTTTTATTTTTAAAAATATGAATTACACATGAAAGCGCGGTGTCGTTGACCACTTTGTTATTATAAAACGTTCAGGCATTAATTATTTTGCTTGAAAAGGAAATATAAAAGTATTATGTGAAGTTTCTGATTACGTTATATAAACAGTATAGCATAGCATAATCAACCGTATAATGTTCCCGCTACTGGAACTCAAGCCTCCTCTCTAGTAGATGGAATGTTGCTGGATGTCACATGTCTTCGAGCCAGCCCAATGGGGATTGGTCGATGTCATACATCTTCAAATTTTTGGATTTATATCTAAGAGATGCCGGTTGCCTCATGATGTTTCTCTTCACCGTATCGAAAGCAGTGGTGATGAAATAAATTACATAAAGTGATGTGCCTTAATGTTTGGTTTGAACCCGCGACTTATAAATCGAGGCTGTTAACACTCAACCATCACTGGCGATCAGCGATGGCCACCTCTCGCATCGGGCACTGGTCCAGGTCCATAGCGATGAGGAATGAGAGGCGGTCGACTCTCAACAAAGCAGTAGGTATTTCTAGCGAAGGAGACGGCCGCACGCGAGACGGTACGGATATCCTAACGCCCCTGCTCTTGCGACCTCAACCCCGACTACCAGCCTCGGCAGGCGTAAGCTTGCGGACGATAATCAGTGGGTAGCTCGCCGTGCGTCCGTCCGAATCGTTCAGACCGAATCCTGGTCGTCGACAGAGCATAGCGTTCCACGCACTCCTCAAAAAGATGTCAGAAAACCATTGACACCCACCAAAGCCGATGCCCGCTAGAGCCCCGAGGGTTTTCTGAAATCGCAACCTAGAACGTAAAGGGCAACTGAAGGATACAACTGTGGTTTAGTCAGTAAAGTCTGATACTCCACCCTACGCCCTCCCGCTCCACCCTAGAGCTTGAGACACAATTATAATAATTTATTTCACAAAAAAAAAACAGCAGACTAAAAAAAACGATTGGTTTATTACAAAGTCACAAATATATGAGTAGGTACTCTTAAACTAGGTGTGGGCGTGTAACTTAGGAGTCAGTGATTCTCCATCACAAAAAAAAGGCATAATTACTCTGCCCAAGCCGGGCACATCTCTACTGTGTTCTCCACCGTGTCACAAAGTGGCGTCACCCGGGCATCACTTCCACACAAATCCGGTGCAGGTACTTCCCGAACTTACCCGGTTCGATGAGAACTTGCGTCATGCGGAAGGTGAGGACGCAGTGAGATCTTTCCAGCCACTCCTCAAAGAAGGGGACTTACGGCCGTGGCGTACCCAAGTCGTGCTTAGGTCAAGATTTTGTTCCTCTGATCCCATTTTGATGACTCAGAGAAAAGACTATGTGATCTAAATCACATAGCCAACCTCCCTGACCCCATTAGCTCCTAGTACATCGACTCCAGAAACGAACTGAATAAATATCACTCCTCGAAGGCTTATTTCACAAGAAACTAATGAGATTCCGTTGTTTTTGACCTCTTTGGGTATATCAGTGCATGAGGTCTACATAATGCATGCCACCTATTTTTTGATATAGCTTTTGCACGTGACTCCGTCTGTAAAAGTGGGTTTGTTTACACATCATGTCTTCGGAAGCGACGGATTGTTGCTCAAGTTATTCAGTTCAAGGTAGTGTGACAAACTTATTTTCACGCGACTTCAATAGTTTTTTTTTAATTTTATCTAGCATAGCATAAGCTTAATCAGATTTTTTAATGTTCTTCTCACTGCTGACTCAGGCCTCCTTTCTAGGGGAGGGAATGGACCGTAACCCACCACGCAGGCCCGGTGCGGGTTGGTGGATGTCACATGTCTTCGAATTTTTGGTTCTAGGACATGCCGGTTTCCTCACAATGTTTTCCTTCGCCGTTTTGAGAGCAGTGGTGATGAAATAAATTACATCAAGTAATGTGTCTGGCTGAGTTTGTCTATGAGCAGAAAATCAGGTACTCTATTCCTTTGTAATTTTAAAAAGTATTAATAAAAACCATTAATGCATTCAACCTATAATAAAAACTAAACGGAAGTTCTCTAGTAGCTCTAAGTTTTTCAGATTTTTTCCTTTACTGGTATTGTGAGACCTTGCTTCATACTTTTCATGACTTTAGGCAAGAACTTTTAGTTGACCTAGAATCCTGATTCAAGATGTAGACGGCGCGTAGTGTTTCACGCGCGCCTCAAGGAGTTGTCAGCACCCGTAGGTGCCCAGCAGGGTCGAAGCCCACTGGGGCATGTGATGCAAAAGACATCTCTGGGCCCCTAGAACAATGGCAAAGAAAGAACAGGAATGGGTTTTTAGTTAGTAAAAGTCTGACACCATCTCCCGCTCCGCTTAAGAGCGGGGGATGTCATTAGGTGATTCTCCTACCTAAAAAAAAAGTTGTAGACCTTAGGTCTTATAGGTTTTAATTCCCATGAGAGTGTCAAGATATATGCACTTTATATGGAACATTTAAAATGATCTTTTCTTTAGATTGTGTAGACTTAGACGGTTGGTTTTTTCACTGCTCCAAGGAGTAGCAACTACGAGTATTTGATAGTAATTTCAGCTCGAAACGTAAACGCGTTCCTGAAAAAAAGGGTCTTGTCACACGAACAGGCAGACAAAAATGTGATCCTATAATAAAGACCCAAAAAAAATATCATCATTCAACCCAAAAGACGTCCACTGTTGGACATTCCTGATTCCATCACGCAAGGAAAGTCCCTTTCCATTGTCCTTTGAGTGACTTTAAGTCTTCTGATGAGGCCCCTTGTAAGCGACCATGTTTGGCAGCCATACATAATCACTGGCAACACGCACTGGTCATAGACTTTCATCTTGAGACACTGTAGTATGTAAAAACAAAGATAATAATATCAAACAAACACAATACACGTTGGAATTTAACTTTGAAATCTTCACAAAACTTACAGATTAATGTGCATTATGTACTTAAATTACTTATAAAGTTTATAGACGAGTGCAGATTATTCTCATTTCGTACCAAGAAGGCTGAATATAAAGAGTTCATTCCTTGCGAAACATTCTATTATTCGTTCGTAAAGCCCTTCGAATTTTTGTTTTAATTCATAGCTGTATCACATTAGTAGTATAAGTAAATTTTGTGAATTTTATACAGTTCCAGTGTACCTAGTGACGATGGCAACACAGAGTTTTTATTATTAGCAGGGGTTTTTTTTCCCGCCGTGCCTTGTCCTTGTCCCTTGCCGTGGGTGATGAGAAAGAGATTCCCGGAGTCCTGGAACAATGGCAAAGAAAGAACAGGAGTGCGTTTTTAGTCCGTAAAAGACTGACACTATCTCCCGCTCCGCCCAAGAGCAGGGGATGTCATTAGATGATTTTCCCAGATAAAAAAAAAATATTACCAAAAAGTGTTTTTTTTTTATAACCACGCTATACCAATTGCTTTGTTTGGCAAATACTACCAACATTCATATCACCCTATTCGAAGAAATCAGCGTGTTTATGGATAGCAACATAAATAATTCAATTATTTAAACGAGATCGTTATTCGAACGAACAGTTGTTGATAATACGTTTTCTTTTTTCAGCCAAATTTCTGGTGTCCAGACACACACTGGAGACATTTAAAATAGCAGCATAACCTACGCGTCTCGTGCCCACATAACGTTTAGGGCTGCAGAATAACAGTCTCTATACATATATCGAAGATTTAAAACAGTTTGATCGAGCAGTGGTGGCTAAGTGTTAATGGCTCCGACTTACGAGTTATTGGTCGTGGGTTCAAACCCAGCCAGGTACACTACTTTGTGTAATTTATTTCCCTACTCTCAAAACGGTGAAGGAAAACATCGTGAGGGAACCGGCATGTCCTAGAACCAAAAATTCGAAGACATGTGACATTCACCAAACCGCACTGGACCTGCGCACTATGGGACCAACCGGTACTTTCCATTTCAAAAATCGATAACTCTGTTGTTTTGTGATTTTTCTCCTTGAATTTTTTTTCATGTATTTATGAATACCTAGGCAATAAAAGAAATCAAACATCATACTTTAAAAAATTATACATTTTTCGTAAAAAAATGACAAAGATAAAGTTTCATAAAATTTCATACAAAAAATTATATTGTTATATTAAAATAGCAATAAAAGTTACACTTTTAGTTAAAATAAGTTTAAATCTTAATTATTATTATTAAACAAATATTTACGAGATAAAAAAAATTAGCGCTTATCCTATTCATCACTTTCTATTTCCAACAATTCTTTACATATTAGAAAACTTGGTTTATTTAAGCTAGATATATATGGATCAGATGTATATAACAAAATATGCAGAACGTCTTCGTTTGTTGCTGATCTGGAACACTTCCTAGCGTGATGTAACCTATATTTCTTATAATCTTTTATTTCGGGCTTCCTGGGCATCTTCGGATAATTGTCCTATTGGCAAAACTGCATAATGCTCTATTATTTTAGCACCATGTATAAGTACTTTATGGACCGAAGATGGCATGTAGTACCATACTGCCAGTCTTCTGGGCACATTTCCGGATGACAGCGATGTGGAGGAGTAATTTGACGCCTGAGCGTTCTTTGTCATTTTGTATTATATTTATGTACATAGTTAGGTTTTAGTATAAATAGTTTATTTAGTATTTAAGTTTTTTATGTACATATGTAATAAGTACCAGTTATATTTGCTTACATATAATTGCGCGGTTACCAATGTATTCTGGCCGAATTTTTCTGCGTTTACTATGGCATCGGGATTCCCTAATCCCGATGACATAGTTTGAAGAATTATATATAATCTCTTGATCAATTCTTCATCAATTCCAGTAATCTCTGCAGAACATTGATAATTTTGGAAAAATCTCCTTGCCGTATTTCCGTCATTACTATTACCGGAACCTTGACGTGGTTTATCAATGTGCAAACTAAGCACTTCTCGGAAACGTTTTTGGACATATTTTTTCTTGTCTTCTTTATGTTGCTTGTTTTCTGGAGTGGTTGCAGACCACTTCTCAAAACCTAAATTGTAAGAAATATGGAGGATCGTTTCCATAAATCTTATCCATGCGTGTAGTGTCGACAATCCATATTTAAATGCATTTTCATTTTCAACTCTCGCTGTAACTTTTAAAAGATCATTCATTTGTCTGGGAGTTGCTCCACAAACAGCGCAGGTAGCACTGGATGATGTGTTCGTTAACACTTGAGCAACTTTCCCATCAATCATCGTCATAAACAATTCATGTTTAACTTCGATGACTTTGTAGTCTATTAACATACGAGTTGGAATCAACTGATTAATTTTGGCCTCAATTTCACTGACAACCGCTGTAGTTTTTTCGGGTGTTTCTTTTGCGAATTCTAATAAAATTGGTCTGCAATATCTAACAGACGACAATACAGACATCAAAATGTAATGATTAAATATAATATTTCGTAATTAAAAAGAAGAACGGTAATTTTCGGGTATTTTTAGGGTTCCGTAGCCAAATGGCAAAAAACGGAACCCTTATAGATTCGTCATGTCTGTCTGTCTGTCTGTCTGTCTGTCTGTCTGTCTGTCCGTCTGTCCGTCCGTATGTCACAGCCATTTTTTTCCGAAACTATAAGAGCTATACTGTTGAAACTTAGTAAGTAGATGTATTCTGTGAACCGCTTTAAGATTTTCACACAAAAATAGAAAAAAAGCAATAAATTTTGGGGGTCCCCATACTTAGAACTGAAACTCAAGAATTTTTTTTTCATCAAACCCATACGTGTAGGGTATCTATGGATAGGTCTTCAAAAATGGTATTGAGGTTTCTAATATCATATTTTTCTAAATTGAATAGTTTACGCGAGAGACACTTCCAAAGTGGTAAAATGTGTGTCCCCCCCCCTCTAACTTCTAAAATAATAGAAAGATAAAACTAAAAAAAATATATGATGTACATTATCATGTAAACTACCAACGAAAATTGGTTTGAACGAGATCTAGTAAGTAGTTTTTTTTTAATACGTCATAAATCTAAAAAAATACACTATTATTAAAATATCGATCAAAGTAACAACTAACTACAAGAACGTTTATATTATGTTACTTGCTGCTACGGAACCCTCCATGGGCGAGTCGGACTCGCACTTGGCCGGTTTTTTTTATTTTCCCCCGATTGACATATTGCCTCGAAATCACCTTTGGCGCAAAAAACGCGCAAGTTTTTTTTTATTCCTCATATTACTGAATAGGTAAGGTATCTAATAGAGTGAATAACTTGACACCGGCAGCTTTCGGCAACAATGAAAACTCCAATTGAAATAAATAAAAACGAAAGATTCTTTACATTACTAAAAAAATAAATAAAAAATAAAATAAAAATATTTTTTCACAAAAACCGAACGTAGTTGCAAAGTGTACACTCTAAGCTATCTAATGATATATAACACTAACATACTTCCTTGGAAAACTTCCGAATAATTTTGTGTTGAACTTCCTTAACGGTAATTTAATTGGCATGAAAATATTTATGCTCAATGTTTGAGGTTCATTTTATATTCGGGAGGTTCCTGTTCCGAATAAAAGCGGAAGTGACGCCCGGGTGTCGCCACTGTGCGGAACGCCCGGAGGACACGGTGGAGCACACAATCGCGGTGTGCCCTGCTTGGGCGGAGCATCGCCGTGCCCTCGTGGGGGTGACCGGCGGCGGAGACCTCTCGCGCCGGGCCTTGGTCGAGGCCATGGTCCGAAGCGAGGAGGAGTGGCAGGCGGTCGCCGACTTCTGCGAAGCAGTAATGCTCGCTAAGGAGGAGGCCGACCGCATCAGGCAACGGCGCTCTCGCCGCCGCCGGGATTCCGATCCCGATTTCCGGCCACCGTAGGCGCGGGCTTGCGGACAGTGAGCAATGGGTAGCTCGCTGTCCGGCCGTCCGGTAACTGTCCGGACCAAACCCAAGTCGTCGACGGCGCGCGCTGTTCCCGCGCGCCTCAAGGAGTTGTCAGCAACAGCAGGGGCCCAGCCGGGTCGAAGCCTACTGGGGCCAGGGTTATCCGAAAGGGCGCTCGAGCCCCGGTATGAAGGCTTGAAGGAACGGGATGGGTTTTTTAGTCAGTAAGAGTCTGACACTATCTCCCGCTCCGCCCAAGAGCGGGGGTTGTCATAAGATGATTTTTCCCATCTAAAAAAAAAAAAAAAAAAAAAAAAGGTTCATTTTATAAACTTAAACCTAAGTTATTTAATTATTTTTGTAAATCATTTGTAAGTTCCATCTTTTGACAGTATAAAACCATAAATAAATCTATAGATTTAGGACTTTCATCAAAACCATTTTTGAGATGGAAAATACTGTTTGGTCCCATAGTGCTGCGTGACAGATTACAGACCCTTTCCTAGAGAGGAGGCCTGAGTCCCAGCAGTGGGAACATTAAAAGGCTGATTATGCTATGCTATGGTCACAAGTGATTGAGCCTATTTAAGGCTGGCGCCAGCGGTACCCAGGCGCATAAGGCAGACCCTGGAGGGCCGCAAAAAATATCAATCAAGAGCCAAGTTTTGTATTATTTAATTTTATTTAATTAATATAGTCACTGAATTTCACTCGAATAAATCAAGCCAAAAACCGCGCGCATCTTAAAATGGCGGCCATAGACCACAATAAAAAAAAATAGTACATTATGATACAAGTGTATAATGTTGGTGATTACCGCTGAGGCGGTATTTAGATCCGAGCCGTAGGCGAGGATCCTAAGAGAGCCGAGGACGGTAATAGCGGCCATAGACTAGCTACTCTACATAGCTAGGCTGTTTGAATAAAAATAAGAATAAGGTTGCTTAGTGCTTACCTATGTTTATAAACAGAAAAAATATTTTTATTTTATTAAAGGTTTTATTTATTAAACATGTAAAAGCTAAAATAGTTTATTTAAACACAAATTAGCATAAAATAAGCAAGCAAGACACTAATTTGTACTATTGAACGCAATACCTAATTTATTTATTTTTCGAATTCAATGTTTGATTTGAGAACAGAGGTTTAACAAAAAAGGTTATCACTACATTATCACACTTGTGCATAACGGTAATCAAAAAGTCACAGTTTGGTTACAAGCTACATTATATACCTAAGTGTAGTGCAATTATAGTCACTTTCTGAGCAAGTGTGTCGAAATAGTAGTTTATGTGACTAGGGGATAAAGCTGTGTCTTTAAGTCGCGGGCGGCATGTTGAATTCCGAACAAAACGAAGGCTGCTGATTTTAATCCCGAACGATAGTGAGGGATTTATAAAATCAACTCCCGAGCATTGCGAGGGAGTTAATAAAGAAACCTGAGTGAAGTGAGGAATTCAAGCTGCCCAAGACAAAGACAGCTTTATCCCCGTGTTGCATACTCTACTTTTTACACCATCTGTGAGATAATTAAAAGACAATTTGGTCGACCAAATCATATATTAGAGAAATATAAGTATTACATTTACAAGTTCATCAAACAAACAAAATTCACTACTCCAAGATTCTATAGTTTCAATTTTCTATAATGCTCCCGTCAGTAAGTACGTTTTATTCTATTTTATTTATTTGTTAGTGGCCAGTTTGAATTTCGAGTCAACTTGTTCGATGCACGTACATTTTAATTCATAATGTTGACGATTTTTGATGTTCCAAATTCAAATCTCATTTTTCCCTAGGGATCGGCCATACTGCATTATCTCCCTAGGGATAGAATGACTTGCTTTAAGTGAGGTTTGTTTGACGTATAAAACGACATTATCGAGCAGGTGGTGTAAAAAAAAAATTATTTGAATGTACGATTTATTTACTAAATGTTTTTTTTTTTAATTATTAAATAAATCGTTTGTACAAGTTAAAATGGTCAAAATTGCTTGAAATAAGTAAGTAAGACACTAATTTATACCATTGAACGCAATAAGTTTGTGAAATTTTTTCGTACTCAAAATTTGTTTTGCGAACAAAGAGATTGAACAAAATGGTTTTAACTACATTATAGCATTAATGTGTAATGGTAATCAAAATGTCACTGTTTGGTAACAAGTGCCTTTATATACCTAAGTGCAGTACAATAAGATACACTTTCTGAGCAAGTGTATTGAAAAGGTTAATTACGGCACTGTTTAGAGCAAGTCTTTAGTATTAAGAAGAAGAGCACACGGCGTTGCTCCGCCAAAGCGGGACAGATCCTTGCTATATGCTCCACCGTGTTCTTGAAACGATCCAAACAATGGTGACACCTGTGCACTTGTCCTCGCAGAATCCGAAATAGGCAACTCACGAAACACCCACGGGCAATGAAGACCTGCATCAGGCGGAAAAAAAGGACGCCGTAGAGCCTCCGTAATCACTCCTCAAACAAAGAACTTACTGCCGTGATTGTAGTGTATCCAATTAAGCCCCATCACATGGGATTTTCATTCTTTCTTTAATAAAAAAAGTTTCCCCATACTCGAAACTACGCCAGTCCACTACTATATACCAGATCAAAAGCAAACTCGAAGAAGGATCTCGTTCGTCTATCCGTTTTAACCAGTTTGTGCCTATTGAAAGGGAGATTTTAAGTGCTCTCCCTTCTCGCACCAGAAAAAACGCACCAACATCGCAGAAGAGCTGAAGAGGCCCTCTTCTAGCACCACTAAAAAGGTCCAAGGACAACTGATCAGAGAAAATCCCACGCCCCATTCCACGTATTCCACGATCACCTCTCATGGGTGCATGGATGCTTACTCACCCACTCCTCACTACGGAACGTGGCCAGCACTAGTGCAGGGCAGTAAAACCAAAAAAGAAAGAAATACTCACATAATCGTATAAACTAAAAAATAGACAATGAAAAGAAAGGTTAATCAGTGCGAGGTCAAAAATGCACACAACTCAGCATATGCTACGTTATTTAAAACGGTAAATAACGCAGCGCTGGTATTCAGTTAAGCAGTGGAAGTCAGAGCGCACCCCGCAGCCCCCAATACAAGTGTGTGAGGAAACATCAAGGACGGGTTTAGTGATAAAATAACGCGTGACACAACAGAATAGAAGAAAAACAACGTGTTGCGCTGACCCAAAATAACACAGTACAAGGGCAGAAAGATGATGATGACATAGATAAAAAAAAATGATGAAATAAAATACATATAAATGTACATTTGTACAAGTTAATTAATTAGGTAAAAGAGAAGTTAATGATCACATCCATGGGGACTTCTAACGTCTAGATTCTAGATATCCATACAACAGATTTATCCACAACAAAACTTAAGCACAATAATTAAATCATACTTAAACTAGAAATATACTAAACAAATATATAATGTACAGCACACAATACATAAACATACTATACACAATAAATACAAACCTTTACAATATACACACATATTTATGGGTCATATTGACAGGAAATGTTCCCTAATTCTTCCCCTGAAAACCTCTAGCAGGCTAGCCGTCAATGTGATAAGCTTAAATCATGTCCAGCTGTAAGAATGAAAAATAAACAAGCAACATCTGCCATCCTTACCAGAAAAACACTGAAAAAAACAACAAATTAATGTCACCATTCATTGCCTACATAAAATATGAACACTTTGAGTGTGAACAACCTGAAAAATATATTCAGCAGCGTCACTGACTAGGAGATTATGAAGCCTAGGTGGGCATGAATGATTCAGTGCCTTAGTGCGATAACACTAGCATATGTTAGAGATGTTATTTTCGTAGATTTTTCATTTAGCCTCGAGTTTTCTCTGGTTCAGTGGGATAAACTGTATTCTTGTTTTTTTTATTATTTGCTAGCTGACCTGCCGAACTTCGTGTCGCCTAACAGTCAATGAATAGTAGTATATCTATCGATATAGGCTACCGATTGCGATGAAAGATAGCCTAATTAATATTATATCAAGTAACACAATAGGGTAGTTTCCAGGATCAAAATAATTACATTTTATTTAGCCCTTATTTTAGATTATAAAAAAATATTGGACACGTATTTGTTCTTTTTTCGATTAAACAAAAAATAACAAAGATATAGCCCATTAAAGTTACGTGTGACGTCACCCCGTGCGAAAGAATGCAGCACGGCGTGACGTCACACTTAACTTTAATGGGCTATATCTTTGTCATTTTTGGTTTAATTTACAAATAAAAAAATACATGTCAAAACTTTGGAACAAACTTTGGAATCCCGTTCACATCACACTCTTAGGGAGTCAATTTTGGAAAATCCTAACTTTGTGCTCGCCTACGTCATGAAAGGAAACCATGTGCGAAATTTCACGCTGCTGGTCCTGGGACCAGAAGCGTGAAACGACATCCCGTGACGTCCCGTCGACGACGTGACTGGTCAGTCACACAGCTTCTCCCTTTATATATATAAATCTGTGTTTGTGTGTGGACCCAGCAGTCCTATTCCTTCTTTGTTGGTTCGAAGCCAACTCACAGAAGCCCCTTAGACACTTTTCATGGAGCATGTTTCCAATCGACGATTTTGCCTGTGACGCGTAATGCTAATGCACCCAAGGACAACCAGTTGGTGGGAAACTGTAACGACATATGAAAAACCAGGGACTTAAAAACACCTTCATAAAGGTTACAGAATTATAAGTGTTACATGTTGAATGTGTAACAGAATCAAAAATGTAACACTTACATATATATGTGTTTTCAATGTGTTAACCCAAAACACTTAAAAAAGTGTAACCGTAACATATCTGTAACAGATATAAAAGTGTTAACAGTGTTAATAAGTGTAACAGGTAAACGTAGCGTTGCCAAAGTTACAATTTACTTATTTATGGTACTGTGCAATTATTTCAGTTACACATATTAACACTTATTAACACATATAACAGGTTACAGTTTGATTCGGTAGCACTTCTTAACACATATAAAAGGTTACAGTTTCATTCGGTAACATTATTGTATCTGTTACATTTAAAAGTGTTTTTCTAATATAACTGTTTTAAAAAACAGTGTTAAAACACCATTATTACGGTTACAGTTTGAGTCCCTGTGAAAAACAAAGATTGGCTTTGGGAAGCTTAAGTGGACTGATTACCAAGAATTAAGACTATGCCTCTGGCTGAATAATGTTATTAATAGACATCGATCCTTATTGCAATTAGGGGTGCAAGTCACCCCCTTTTTTTTTTTTTTTTTTTTTTTTTTTTTTTTATGGTGGGAAAAAATCATGCATTGACATCCCCCGCCCTTGGGCGGAGCGGGAGATAGTGTCAGACTCTTACTGACTAAAAGACCCACCCCGTTCCTTCTAGCCTTCATACCGGGGCTCGAGCGCCCTTTCGGATAACCCTGGCCCCAGTAGGCTTCGACCCGGCTGGGTCCCTGCTGTTGCTGACAACTCCTTGAGGCGCGCGGGAACAGTGCGCGCCGTCGACGACTTGGGCTTGGTCCGGACAGTTACCGGACGGCCGGACAGTGAGCTACCCATTGCTCACCGTCCGCAAGCCCGCGTCTACGTTGGCCGGAAATCGGGATCAGAATCCCGGCGACGGCGGCGGCGATAACGCCGTTGCCTGATGCGCAAGTCACCCCCCTACTCCCTTGAGTGGGGGGTGACTTGCACACTCAATAAATGGACCCCCTAACACGAAGTGACGTAGCAACAAGGGAGCAATAGTATATTTTGATACAACTGGACAAACATTGACGGAACTTTGCGTTAATAAACCGAGTGCTGCAGTAACAAATTTCCACGTGTATCAAACGACATTTTTCAATACACAAATTTTTAAAGACTAAATAAACAGCAGTGATTGACGCGCGACAAGTGGGGGTCGCTTGGCACCCGGCCTGATACAATAAATGTAATAAATTATGGCAGGGGCGAGCTCGCGTACTTTTCCACTTTTCCTCATTAGTGCGAATAACAGTAAATTGTTTGCTTAAAAGCGGTAGAGATAAGAGCGTGTTTCCGAGAAAATGTATCGAAAAATTATTATTATTATTCTTATAGGATAATACTTAAGTTATTTAATGATATCAAACAAAAGAGAAAACATACGAAAATGCCGGAAAACGTATGTATCTGTACCGCTAACTGTATATGAAGGAGTCAATGACTTAGGTGAGGCATATTGTGTGATCTTAGCGGCTCTATACAGGCTGAAATGTTTAGTTCAGTAACATTTTCAGTTTAAAGACCTAATGAAACATGGTCTAACCATATATATAAACAAAATTGATGTATCTGTTTGTAATATTAAAAATAATGTTTTTTTACTAAATCGTCGCTTAAAAGGGTCCTTTTCAAGCATGCTTTAAAGCTTGTTGCTTCATCTAACACAATCCAATGCGATGTTTAATGAAGAGGCAATGCAACAAAAGAGAGATAACGCCTGAAAACTCTGTTGGCATTCAATAATTCCGTAATTTACTCGAATATTTCAGTAAATACGTGTTTTTTTTTTTTAAACCCTTAAAAGTTTTTCAGAAAAAATGTCGTCATTCAGAATTTCAATCAAATGTGCGGGACTTCTATTAATATACTTTTTTATACTTTTAATATATGAGTCCATTATGAAGGGCCAGATTTTCAGAGGTACTAGAGACCCCGGACTATATCACATAACGCCGTCTAGTCCCAAGCAAGCTAAGCAGAGCTTGTGTTATGAGTACCAGACAACTGATAAACATACTTATATTTTTCTAAATACATACATATATAGATAAAAACTACTACTACTACTACTAACTACACTGCTATTACTACTAGATTAGTTTTATACTTATATTTTGATTTCTATAGAAGCCTAGATAATATCCACAAGATAGCTGTGTATCAAAAATATTTAGAGAAAGATGTGTAATAACATCATAATCACGTAAGAACGGTTGTATGAAAATGTACCTCGAAAAGGCACGTAAGCAATTGTTTGCCAAAATGCGTTACGTATGTCATTCATTAACAATTCAAACATCGCAGCGTTTGATGAATCAACAGCAAAAGAAAATTAGAAAATAAATAGCAACTTATTAATTAAAATTGACAATTAATTTATTTTTTAGAATGTGTTAAATTGATGCAGAAGCTAGGTTTGAATTTAAGACTCTTTTTTAGAACAGAAAAAAAACTTAAATATCTGTTCTCACATTTCATATTTCACCAAGTAGATTTCATTCATCAGCAACACTGTCTTACATTATTGAATAGATTGCTATAAAATTCCAATAGTATAGCTTTCCTAACCAACTTCAAAACTAAGTAGTTTAAACTTAGTACTTAAGTAGTTTTGAAGTTAGTTAGTGTAGAGTAGTTTGTGAGCAGAGCCAAGTGACTGTGCTCACAAATTCTATAAAGATCTGTCTTATAGGCCTTATTGATAGTTCGTTTGACCCAAGGGCTGGCTTTTCTCATGGACAGAGAATAAGCATTACAAAGCCGCTAGTCTTTTAGGCACATACAAGTCGACAGCGATGTGGAAGAGTTTTTCCACGCCATATCTTAGTTTGTTTTTATTTAGGTTTCATTAGTCTTGACTGTAGAACTTCATAGGATCATAATTCTCATAAGGTTTCTCAATAAAGTTTATACATTAATCAACAACCAATTAGACAAAAAACGCAAAAAAAAAACACTACTGAAGCGCTCTAATTAAAATTCTAAGATATTAGCTACCAGGATATTATAAGCGAGGAGAACTTTTTATTCCACTTCTGATAATTACTCTTAATTATCGCAAATCTGTCGTTACTTATATGAAATATGGAGGACCCCCGCTGGCCCACCAGGAATGGTTCCGGATTGCACAACCAGCTTTCAGTTGGCTATTTTTAGATGTAAACTCCTTGATGTTTCTGCGATCCTGGTACCACTTCGGGGAAAAGCATATTTTGTAAGCTCCTCGTTAATTTTTTGGCTTTTTGGCTCTGAACTGTTATTGCATTTGTTTATGTACAAGTATTAACATATTTTTCAATTCACTTACTCGAAAACCCGCTCTTTTCTCACCGCATTTAGGCAAGCAATAGATTGTTTTCCGCACTAGTGCAGAAAAGTGCGGATGCTCTCTCCGCCACAATTTTATTACATTTATAATATCGGACTGGGCGCGTATCGACCCCCACGAGTCTCCGGATAACCCCCGTTTATTCATTTCGTATTGAAAAAAGGCGTTTGATACACTGCGTGCTTTGTCACTTGTATCAAAATATACTATTATTCCCTTTGTTTTCCATTAGAATACGGATGAAATACATTCTAGTGACTTAGCAGGAAGTGTATCGAGTCCATCTTCATGACAAGCTTCGCTGAGGTAGTACTACAGCGAAATACTCAGTTTCATTTGATATGACCTAGGACCGGGTTTCAAACTTAGGTTGGCACATTAATTTGTGCAATTTACTTGCACAGCAATGCTCTCAAAACGATGAAGAAAACGACTTGTCCTAGAACCGAAAATTCGAAGACATATGACATCCACCAACCCGCACTGGGCCCGCGCGGTAGATTACGTTCGATTACTCCCCAAAAAGAGCAGGCCTGAGTCCCAGGCTTATTATGCTATGCTTATTAAAAACGTAAGCTCCGTAATGCTTTCTAACATCATCATCATCTTTTCAGCCAAAAGAAGTCTACTGTTGGGCATAGGCCTCCCCCAAGTGTCACCACAACAAACGGTCATCGCTCCACCTTGTGGAAGGCCTTCCAACGTTGCCTCTTTGGTTGTGCGGTCGCCACTCCAGAACCTTACGGCCGCAACGGCCATCTGTTTTGCGAGCAATGTTCAATGCCCACTACCACTTAAGTTTGGCGATTGTTCGGGCTATGTCGGTAGCCTTGGTTCTCCTGCGGATTTCTTCATTCCTGGTACTATTACGCAAGGAAACTGCAAGCGTAGGTAATTTCTAACACTTGAGATCCGTAAAATGAGGTGAATATAGAGACTTACGGGTGAATAGTGACAAAAGAGTATTTTTTGCAACATTTAACTATACTTATCAATTTTTTAAATTAATAAAAAAAAATTGAATTTTTGAATTTTTTTGAATTGTTTTTTTTTCTTTATTTATTGAATTTTTATTTTTTTTGTTGTTTTTTTTTAATTGTTATTCTAAAAAATCGATGCTTTGTTAGAGGCCGATATTATGGTATCAAAGTGAAAAACCAAACCAAAGTTTTTTGTCTCTATTCACCCCATTTTACCCGGTAATACATAAAGATCATCATTCTTTATTCAAATCCCTTCCTCAAATATATTTACACAAAAGGCAAAGGCAAACGTCCAGTCGGCCAGAGTCAAGACCATAAAACATGAACGATACCGCAATCGTCAAAATCTATTTAATGTTTATCCCTTTACGTTTTCCTCATGGGCCATAAAAATTACGCCTTCTTGGTTTTCACCCACCATTATTGAGCACCATAAATAATATGGAAATACCTCTTTTGTTACTTAGTATATCCGCCATAGACTGGTTGTGCTGAATTGTGAAAAATAAATTCACATCCGCAATCCAGAAAAATGCAGAATAATAAATATAAAAAGTTTTTAATTGGCTTGCGAGGGTAAATTGGACTTGAATATGGTTTAGTGTCCTTGGAATTTAATTTCATGTAGCGTTGAAGGAAAAGTAAGTAACAAAATGTGAACTGAAACATGAATATAACACTGAGATAATGGCAACACTTAATAAATAAATAAACGAGTTGAAGAAAAATCTATCAACATAGGTATCGCATTTTCGAAACGAAAATTGTTGTACAAATCATGACTATAAATCAAACCATGATGTTTATTATAAACTATGTATATGTAGTATTACTTACTAATAAATATTAGTTTATTCATTGTTTAGGATTATTCTGTGTGTAGTGTCTATGTTTTTTTTAATACATCTCTGTAGCCTGATTCACGTAAAATGAAACAAGCCAAATATCGTTGAAGTTTTATAGTCGTTCGATCGAAGTCCTATCCAAAAGCGGTATTCACGATCTATCGACTTATTTCTGGTTACATTAATAAGTATTTTACCAAGATAATGTAATACAGATTTTTTTTTAAATCGACGAATTTCAAACGACTTTAAAATCGTTGTCGTTCAAACTCGATTGACGGATGTGAATACGGAAATGGTCTAAACGACTAAATCGCTACGATATCGTTACGGTCTTCATTACGTGAATCGGGCTACTGGACCTTTGCAAGATGCAAAAGAGGCCGAAGCTAACTGGCTGAAGCCCCTTAGACACTTTTCATGTAACGCGGTACTAACTGACTACTATCCGTACACGCGCTATGTAAACACATCCAAGGAGAACTTCCGTTTGGTGAGAGTGAGAGATTATTGCGACATAAGGAAGACAAACATAAAAGGCTATAGTTTTGGAAGACTTAAGTGGACTAGCTTACCAAAAACTATGTATATATATAAAGATTGTGACCCCTCCCAGCAGGGTCGAAGCCTATTGGGGCCAAGGGTCTGCTTCTGAAAGGAAGGCTCGGCCCCGGTATGAAAGGCAAGAAGGAACGGGGTGGGTTTTTTAGTCAGTAAGAGTCTGACACTATCTCCCGCTCCGCCCAAGGGCAGGGGATATCATTTGGATGATAAATGATGATTTTTACGAACCGAAAAAAAACCCCCTGCTTGTACAATGTTATTAATATACAGCATTTATAATCTAAGGAAGTACTAGTTCGAATTGAAAAAATATTTGTGCTGGACAACCTATTTATTGAGAAAGGCTATAGACTATATCATTTCACGCTACGGTCCAGCGGAAAAGTAACCAAAGACGCGAGTGAAACCGCGGGTGTCAGCTAGTAGATAAAAATGCGAGCCTGAATCAAAAACTTTCCCCTTTCGCGAAACCAGTTCAAAAAGACAACAATGTGAAGGACGATTGTAATACCTACTTCCGGTTCAAGGTACAATAGCAAATTAATGTACATGATATTTCCTTTAACTTTTATACAAAAGAAATGCACAGTATTGTTTTATTAAGTTGGGTTGAGGGATTGTTCAAAAGATGGCCGTGGCTCTGGAACGCATATGGCACCTGAAGGAACACAGGTGGGCTTCAGTAAAAGTCTGAAAATACGAAAATATGTGGAAAGAAATTTGATAATTTGACACAAAAGAGTCAGCCTAGGTGTAATAGGTTTAGGTACAATAAATCAATGACTATAAACAGAAAATTCAGAGTATAGATATGGCGGTGATGCAGTTTTTCATTAAAAAAAAAATGCAATGAACAATAAAAAATCTATACGTTCCCTTTTTTTGAAAGAAAAAACTGACCCAGCCGAAAAATTCCATACTTCTAGGAATAATAAATTAATAGTTATTTTTTTTTCATTTTTTTTATCCAAATTCAAAAATCGAATTATGAAAAAAACCGTCACTTTTTTCAAGTTTCTTATACACATATCTAAATACCAAATAGTGAATCAAGTGACTGAATAGCCAAGAGGTCAAAGACTTGTTGTTTTGATGACAACATTAAATCGGGACAGCGATTGAAGAGTCACAATGCAACAATACGTTGATAAAGCATAATCAAATCACTTCTAGGATTCTTTGAATCTTGGAAATGATTTTTTTTTAGCCTTTACTGTCCTACTACTGGCCAGTCAGACAAGACAAGTAATAATAACACAACTATCACACAACACCGTCAAGTCCCAACTAAGCAGAGCTTGTGTTATGAGTACTATACAACTGATAAACATACTTATTTCTAAATACATACATATATAGATAAATTACACCCAGACACAGAACAAATACTCATGCACATCACACAAACATTTGTCCAGGATGGGAATCGAACCCACGACCTCCAGCCTAGAAGTCAGGGCCACTCGCCACTAGACCAACAGGCCAGTCAACAACAAGTCTATCATATCATAACAAGTATATCAACAAGACTATCCTTGGCGCAGTCTTGAAACAGTGAGCGTATTTTCGAGGTAGATTTTCATACAACCGCTCTCACGTAACGTTACGTTATAGAAATGTTAAATTATCTTTCAGTTTACTTCTTATTTTTCGATTTTGAAACATGATGTGAAAAGAATTAATTGGGCAAAAGTTTCGTTACCTCATCCCAATACAAACTATTAACATTTATAACCATTTGGTAACACGCAAAAAGGATTGCTTCATATTTTACACGTGACTCCTAAAGTTTTACTCAAAAGCCTCGGCAACCTTCCTCAAGTCTTTTAGATAAAAAATTTGGGGTAAACTCGTCCAGAAATACAATGTCACGAGTCCAAACACGTTCTAAAAGCCACGTGTTAGATAATAAGAAGCATGATGAAGAAATCACGCCGCCTTTTTTTGAAGTTAGTGAGGGATTGCTCGACACAAACACGTGAAGCCCAATGTGTCTGAAATTTTCCTTAACTAGAAAATGTGACCTGTAATGTCCTCGTAAAATGGGTTAATTATAATTTGATAAGGGCACCCATCTAGGGTTTTTTTTTTCGGTGGGTAAAATCATCCAAATGATATCCCCCGCCCTTGGGCGGAGCGGAAGATAGTGTCAGGTTTTTTAGTCAGTAAGAGACTGACTAAAAAACCCACCCTGTTCCTTAATAGCCTTTCATACTGGGGCCGAGCCTCCCTCGGAACTAGACCCTTGGCCCCAGTAGGCTTCGACCCTGCTGGGCCTCTACAGCTGCTGACAACTCCTTGAGGCGCGCACCCGCCTATGGTTATATCTCAGGATTTGGCCTGAGATTTCATGAATTCCGAACTCATCTCAGTGGCTAGATTTTGCAAATGTCTTGGAATCTCCAGATTTTTAGGATTTTCAACAAAATACAGCTTACATTTTTTTAAATAAAACAAACTATAAATATATACTTGTGCAATAAAAAAATCTGTAAGTATACGTTTATTAACGGGGTAACACTCCCCCCGGTTTCGTGTACGATGTGCAACGCATGAGCAATACGTTTGAGAGAAATTTCTCAAATTAAAAAAATCTCAGGACATTTCCATGAAAATCAGGCCTTTTCTCCGGACTTTTGATTTTTTTCATTTGGAAACCCTACACCCGCCTCTCATGCATTAAGTTGCGGTTTCGAAACCAGGGAAGTACCAACGTGAATTTTTCGACCTAGTGTTTCGCTTCAATGTTTGTACCTCAAAGTCAAAATATTTTATTTCACATAGGCCTACATGGGCACTTATACAACGTCAGAAGCTAGTGCACGGTTCCAAATTGGTCGTTTCCTATGGAGAAGAACCGGCAAGAAACACCATGGTTACTCTTTTCTCCTCTTTCAGTATATAAGGAATATCGTGTCACCCAATAACAGTAATTCAATGTTTTATTAATAATTTTCGTAAATTTTAAAGGAACTGTCTGAACCAGACCGAATTGTAACTAAATGTTCTAACTCAGATCTCGAAACCTTCTAAGTTTCATTTTCTTTTTGAAGGTGAGAAATCGTCAAAAAACTCTCCCGGTCTTGGTGTATTGAGAGGAAATCTCAGTCTTTAACTAACGAAACCTCACTTCTGTTCCTTCAGTTACCTTTGTATGTTCCAGTGACACGGTAACTCTTTCGTCCTGCAGCCCTAGTACAAAGGAAAGACCAATCCACTCCTTTTTTCCATCCACTCTAAATCCATAAACATGATTTCTACACACCAATAAACAGTACTGAATATAAACACAACTACACACAACGCTTTAATTGTAAATGCGTTTCATACATTCAAATACATTCAGATCGATCGGCTTGAAGCATGGCGCATGCAACGTGACAGGTCGATGAACTCTCCAATCAGTTTTGATTACTCGCTTCAATGATGACAGATGAATCAGTTTGTTTATCAACTAGTGCATGGTTCATAAAAGTAACCGATCGTAGTAGGTAGATCGACTGGTTGTTATTTTTTAGCTAGTTTCTGTTTTTGAATTCGCCCCTCATGAGGAATGAAAATGTTTACATAAAAATTTTGCTTTGGAAACAGCCCCAACTTACGAATTGTAGGTCACGGTTTCAAACCCAGCGAGGCGGATTACTTTGTGTGATTTACCACCACTACTCTAAAAACGGTGAAGGAAAACATCGTGAGGAAACCGGCATGTCCTAGAACCAAAAATCCGAAGACATGACTGTGACATCCACCAATCCGCAATGTGCCCAGGTGGTGGATTACGGCCCATTCTCATTCTTAGAGACAGGGGCGCTGACTCTGTGGGTGCTCGGGGGCTTGAGCATCCATGACAAAAAAAAGAGTGGGTGCCGAGCACCCCTGAGACTTCAAGATCAGTAATCGCCTTTTAGGAATGGGCGTTTTTTCTTTACCAGACGACCGGTTCAACGCAGTGGTTTAGAACGCCGGTTAACGGCAAACATATTAATATTTAAACACGCAGTACGTAAGTAGGACATTTATTTATTTGTCGGTCGATTAGTGTGCATTTCTCTTCTCATACTCGCAACTTTTTTGAGTCATCAAATGAGCATGAGCACCCATGAGGTTTTCTAAAAGCCGGCGCAAGCTGTCAGCTGTGCTGCTTAGAGAGGAGGCCTGATTCCCAGCAGTGGAAACATTATAAAGCTGATATACTATGCTGTGCTGTGTTAAATTATACAGATGTAAAATCTGTACATTATTTTCAGCCTTCAGGCGAATTTTGAGGTAGAAAAGCTACATCAGATTTTTTAAAGAAAGTATTGATCATGATGACTCTATGACGCTATGTCCAGTAGTGCAAGTATTTGACAAAAATAATATTAGCATTAAAATAATAAAAATAATAATGGAAAAAATACAAATAAAGAAAATAATAATTTATTTATGAACGCTTTTTCTTGGTTGAAGCATTCAACCAAGAAATAGGGTTTATTCTTACGTTTTAGTCGTCAAGTTGGAATCTGTTACAGAAAAGTCGTGATTATATTTTTTGGGTTCAACCCCAATGTAATTACGTATTTTCCTGACTACAACTATTCTTAAATATAAAATATAACAAAAAACTTGTTAAACCCCGTTTACATTTCTTTTGAATTAAAAAAGGTTTTTACATCAATTTTATGCTACCTTGAACTGCAACGTGGATTTCCCGCCGTCCCTGACATATTGTACTTTTAAACTCATTTTACACATGCAAGGGAAATTTCATATTCAGCCTGTATTTTTTCGAACGTTTATGTATGGGTTTTTTGATGGGTTATTTATTGTTATTTTCTTGTTTGAAATACAGATCTTTTTATGAAACAACTGAGAACTGCTTCCATTGACATTTTAGTATGAAGTATGAAAAAGAACTCCTGATTTTTAGTTCTTTGTGGGTTCTTTCTGGAGCCGTGGGTTCGCTCTGGGGCCGTAGGTTCGCTTCCGAAAGAAAAACTTGGAACGCAAAACAGATGAGGAACCCAGGAGTTTAGTCAGTAAAAGTCTGACATGCCTTCCCGCTCCGCCCAAGAGCGAAACAAGTCGATCATCCAATGACTTCTCTCGCTCTTGGGCGGAGCCCCCCACCCACCTAAAAATGCCATTTGTTGTTCTCGGTAACTCTTATTCAGCTGCTATAAGCTTACGTTTACTTATTCGAGGTTTCTCATTTTCTACTGAAAGATATATTTACCCCAACTATGATTGGTTTTACGGTCTAGTGATCTAATTTAAATAACCTAATTACAATCGTACATTTTAGATTTTTATGATTTATTTATTTAATGTGATGTCAACTATATAATTGTAATGAATGAATGTTATTAGTATGTTTTGTATTTTGTGTATTTGTATTTGTGTCAATCTACGTATATCTTACCTGAAATAAACGTTTTTTAACGTTTTTTACGTTAATTAGTAACCACATTTACTCCATAGCCAAGTCTTCTTCTTCCTGCCCTTATGGTCGTGGTGTGTGTACTTGTCGTCGGTGCAACACGTTTTTTTCTTCCATTCTGTCCGGACACCCGTCAAACTATCACTAACTCCATTTTCTTTCATATCACTTCTCACACAATCCATTTATCTTTTTTTCGGCCTTCCTCTTCCTCTCCATCCATCTACATACCACCAACACTCTATACTCCATAGCCAAGTAATCGGGGAAAATGTTTTCGAATTTGACGCTGAAACACATTTTACAAAATTTTAGATCCATTGTCCATTTTCATTTTCTCCATTGTATCACCGTCATTAGAATGAAAATATCATATAAAGTACGAATTGTATTAAAAATATGTTTGATTTGTGAACCCGTTATGTCTGCGTGTAGATAAATGTAGTAACTTAATTATATCAACCTTTAAACAAAAGTGACACTATACTAAACTTGTGTTTACAATTTTATTGCCATTTTTTGGTTAACTTTTCAATCTGACCTATTCTCTGATAATAAAAGTCTTTGTTCCAATTGTTAATGTTCCTCGGTAATTGATTCACACTTTCATATCGAGTAAATAAGTAGGTACACTCAAAACTTCATGACTGTTGAAATATAAGGTATATTTTTTGGACACTTTTGTTTTAAGGGTGCGATAAATAAATAATCTCAATTTCTGAAAAGCTACCCTGATTTTACAGTTTATATATTTTATCTTAGCATAATCTTCTTCTTTCACTATGAAGGTAGAAAATATTTAAAATAAATAAATAGAACGGAAATTGTCACAGTTTTATATTTAAATATGACCGGATGCTCTGTAATTTTTAAAGAAATAAAAGAGTATTTAACTTGACCACTTAAAGTCAAGTTAAATCCTCACAAATTCGACCGGATGTTGTAATATTTTCTAGAAAGGAAGTTGTCATTTAATTTGTTATAAATTCAACAGGATATCGTAATATTTTAAAATAATTCGAACGGAAGTTATGAAATGGAATCCTTTTATAAATTCAACAGGATGTCGTAATGTTTTAAAATAATTCGAAAGGAAGTTATCAAATGAAATCTTTCTATAAATTAAACAGGATGTTGCAATATTTAAAACAAATAAGCAGGATGTGATCGAATTAAATCTTCATCAATATATTTAAATAATGGTTTGCGCCCATATATACATAGAAGAATATGTAAAGAAACCAAAATTTTCGACCAAATAACTTTCGTACAAACTTGGGGAAAACACGAAAATTAAGCATTTTTCAAGGACATCCAAGTTGTACTGTAGACTTATGTACAATCGGCGCTCGAGGGGTATGCGCTACCTAATATAAGAACATATAAAAACCAAGGACACTAACAGTCAATATATTAATGAAAATCATTTAACGCATGCGTTATTCAGTTGTTATTTGGCAAAGATTCGAGAACAAAGTATTCGTTGACCCGTCGTGCGTCGCAAGGCAAAATGGCGTCTGCAAATCAAATGCACCGGAATACGTCTGCATAAATAGAGTGTTCTGGAAAACAAATCATTAATATTTACTTGATTTTGCAATTCTGATTAGCTATGTACACTGTCTATTGTTGACGAGTATTGGGTTCGTTTTAAGAGGTCAATTGTGGTCATCTCGACTCCTGTTTAGGAAGAACCACTTAAGCGACAATTAGCTGTTGCCCTACGCCTTGGCGCTCCTTGTTGTTCTCCTCATCGCTGTCACTGTGGCGAAGCTGTCAACAGCCTCGGTCACCACGGCCTGTCATGCAGTCGAAGTGCTGGACGCATAGCGCGGCACGCGAATATTAACGACATTATCCGACGAGCCCTTGTCACCGTCGGCGTTCCGGCTGTTTTGGAACCTCATGGCCTGGCACGCGACGATGGTAAGAGACCGGACGGTATGTCTTTATTTCCATGGAAGTTGGGTAGACCTTTAGTGTGGGACGCTACCTGTGTCGACACTCTTGCGCCATCCCATCTTCCTAGTTCATCGTGCTGTGCTGGTGCTGCCGCTGCGGCTGCGGAGAACCTCAAGCGGCGGAAATATCTCCTATATATATACCTTGTCAGCAGTTATATTTTTGAGCCGTTTGGGGTTGAAACTCTTGGGCCGTGGGGTCCGAGTGCTCATATACTTTTTAAAGAGCTGTCAAGACGCTTAGTTGACACTTCGCGTGACCCAAGGGCTGGTTTTTATCTCGGTCAGAGATTAAGCATTGCCATTCAACGTGGCAATGCCGCCAGCCTCTTGGGCACACTTCCAGTCGACAGCGATGCGGAGCATACATTTAAGCATACTTAAATATTTTAATTTAAGTTTATTATGTATATATTTTGTTGCTTTAAGTTGTAAATAAGCGACAATTTGTGTTTTTTTTGCAGGAATAACTTTTCTCAACCCTAATGAAAAAAAAAAGAAGTAAAAAAGGAACAAGAAAATTTACCGTGGCCCCGGAACACAAAGAGCAACTGAAGGAACACAGAGGGTTTCAATCAACAAAACTTTTCCTCTCGGGCCACCCAGAGCGCGAAAAGTTATTTGATGATATCCCACTCTCATGCATGTCACAGGCATGTCCTAGAACCAAAAATTCGAAGACATGTGACATCCATCAACCCGCACTGGGCCTGCGTGGTGAATTACGGCTCATTCCCTCTTCTAGAGAGGAGGCCTGAGTCCCAGCAGTGAGAACATTATTAGGCCGACTATGCTGTTCTATACTATCCCACTCTCGATTTTTAATAAACTAGTGCGCCTCACCATTAACGAATGCATCACTACTTACCATCAGGTGGGATCGCAGTCAAGCATTAGTTTATATCAATTTAAAAAAAAAGAGAACGCTCCTTTTTTTGAATTTTCTGCAGAGAACGTCCTTTCCAGAAATAAGTACTATTCTTCCAGCGACAGTGATTGTCAAAAAGCCTACAATTACAGTTTTTGGCGGGATTGAAGATCAATGACGGTTTTAATAATTTGTAAATTGATCCTGGATATTGTGTGATGTTATTGGAGTTTTGTATCTCAAGAATCTACGACTCAACAATATGGGGAATCATTGAAACAGGCGTGTCTTTGATAAACAGGAGCTGATATAATTTTACTATAATACTGATCACCCCAGCGAAGCTTGCCGAGGAGGCAGGCTTGATACATTTAAAAATTTCCTTTCTTGATATTATCTTGATTACATCCCTAGCATATTTTTGTGTACGTGCATAGATATCCCCTTGATAGATACCAACTATCAATGCAGTACCAATGTAGTACGTCGGTGCCCTATATTATTTGCCTAAAATTTAACTTTTTTTTTTTAAATCACTGCCTACGTGCATTTAAAAGGGCTCTCCCGACCTGTGTATCGTCAACCTAAGCATGGTTCAAAAGCTTGTTGGTTTATCCTACGCCTTCAACGCAATATTTGATAAAGAAGCAACGAGAAAAGAAAGAGATAACACCTGAAAGCTCGTTAATATCCGGTAAATCCGTCATTCACTGAAATATTTCACAAAACATGTTCCAGGACATACGTGCTTTTTTTTAAAAAAAAGGCATTATTCAGAATCTTATTTATTATTATTTTATTTTTTTATTTATGAGTAGGTACATTATGACGGGCTAAAGTTAACACAAAATAGGAGATTTTCAAAGGTCTTTACTGGATTAGTTTTTCACAAAATGATTTGATTTCAATAGAAACCTAGATATCTAGAGAAAGATGGGATGACTATAATGCCTTGGAAATTGGGTAGGCCTTTGGTGTGGGATGCAACATGTGTCGACACCCTTGCGCCATCCCATCTTCTGAGTACGGCGGGCTGTGCTGGGGCGGCTGCTGCAGGTGCAGAAAACCTCAAACGGCGTAAATATAATAACCTCATTGGAAGTTATGTGTTTGAGCCGTTTGGGGTTGAAACTCTAGGGCCATGGGGTCCGAGCGCTCATCGAGTTGTCCGAGATATCAGCAAACAGTTGGTCGACTCTTCGAGTGACCAGAGGGCTGGACTGTTCTTCAATCAACGAATCAGCATTGCCATCCAGCGTGGCAATGCTGCCAGCGTTCTGGGCACTTTTCCCACTGACATCGATGTGGACGAATTTTTTGATGCCCTCTGAGTTTTTCCCCGTTTTTCAGCCTTTTTTACTCGTTTGTACATATTGTTATTTTAAGTTTGTATATATATACCTAGTGATTATTTATTAGATTAATTGATATTATATAAATAGTAAAATAATTATTCAAATAAAAAAATAAAAAAAAAAAAGAGAAAGATGTGTAATCTATGTCATATAAAAGGAAAAACTGAGTGACATGAGAACGCACAGCCACATCTACCGACAATAGGAGCGTGACATTGAGCACTAGGTTTCCTTTTATGACGAAGGCGAGCACTAAGAGAGGATTTTCTAAATTTGCCCCATAAGGGGATGAACTAAGGTCCAAAGTTTGTATGGAAATAGTAGGGTAGACCGGGGACAATTGAAACAGGTCATGATTGCAACAACTTCAATTTCTCGTAAACTATAAAATACCCCACATATTCCACGTTTTTATCCGACTGCACAGAAAAAGGTTGTGTTTATTAAAATATCAATCATAAAAAGATATAAAAGTGCACAGAATTAAAAAAAATAACAGTATTACGATGAAAAAAAAAACATTTAAAACCACTTTTTACTAACAATCGATAGGTATTATAAAATTAAAATACCTTATGGTTATAAGAAAAAAGTGGTTTAAATGGTTTCTATTTTATGTTGGGGTTGGGTTACCTATTAGTTAAAATTATATCTGATGGGCAACTCAATAACTCTGACGACCCTAAAATTGAACCTATGACATTAAGTTTGATCTATATTTTTTCATTGATCTTTTCTAGAGATGTCTAGAAAACGAAAACGCGTTACAGACAGATGTTCCAAGAACATATTTGCGTATCAGCAAACATTATATGAGGAATTGCTATTCGGTAAATCGATTGATTGATCTTGAATGATGTTGATTGATCTCCTCTGAAATTAAATTTCACAAGAAGAGTCAAACCTATACGGGTCAATATGGTTATGATTGAAACATTTTTATACTTGAAACATTGTCATGATTGAAACATTGTTAAGATTGAAACAGGCTGTATTGTATGAGACTGGAATACTTTGTTTTCTCCCCCATGTAAGTAATTCCACAAACATTTTTTTCAGGAAACGAAAAAAAAATTCGGCCTCTCCATACAAACTGTCCGTCCAATCAAGTTTATAATTTTGTATGGTGAGGCGGATTTTTTTTTTCGTTTCCTGAAAAAAAAAATTGTGGGATGTTGTACAGTATCATCTACTGAGCATGCCCTTAAAGTTTGTGGAGGGCTGTCCCTTACACCTTGTATTTTGAGTTGATTATACTGAAAATGTTTTTGAATGTATAATTTTTGAAATATTTATGTTACAATGACGGATTTATCACGATCTCAATAAACAATTTAGTGGTATGTTAACTTGTTGAGATTGATTGTTTCAATTTCAGGTAAATAAAGTTGTCCACTATTTCCAGGTCTAAAGCGCCAGTGAGCAGAACATTTTGATACAAGTGCAAAAGTTTGTCATTGACTCCGAGGCGGATTTCACACGAGCCGTAGCACGTAGGCGAGTGTGTTATGAAGCCGAGGGATGCAATGACTTTGCACGTGTGTTAAACGACTTTTTTCTATACACTTACGACTCGTAGGGTTAACCCAGCCTGCTACGATAAATAACTTAGTGCGGAAAACAGTCCATTACGTGCCTGTAAGCAGTGGGACAAGCGCGGGTTTCGAAGTGTATTGAAAAATTTACTTTCAAACGAGCGTAGCCGCTAGCAGAAGCTAGTCTGACTATTTCGGGTGCCCCGACTATAGGCAGCTTCAAAATGCGTTTGAAAAAAAAGGCTTATCAAGCAAGCTTTTTATTCTTTTGAGGAATTTATGATTTAATGTAGGTAATTGACATAAATATTAATTTGGTCGAAAATTGTTGTGACTTTTAATTTTATAATTTATTTTAATTTGTGATTTGACTTTTATTGTTTTGTTCTCTTGTATTTTATTTTATTTGTTTGACATTTTATATTATTTGACATTGTAATGTAATTATTTGTATCATTTGGTTCATCATCATCATTCATCATTTCAGCCGATACACGTCCACTGTTGGACATAGGCCTCCCCCAAGCGTCGCCACATCGAACGTTCCTGTGCGTCCCGCATCCATCGGTTTCCCGCTACCTTCACCAGGTCGTCGGTCCACCTTGTAGGAGGCCTTCCAACACTGCGTCTTCCGGTACGCGGTCGCCACTCCAAAACCTTTCGGCCCCAACGGCCATCTGTTCTGCGAGCAATGTGCCCTGCCCATTGCCACTTAAGTTTGGCAATTCTTTGTGCTATGTCGGCAACCTTAGTTTTCCTGCGGATATCTTCATTTTTTATTCGATCACGCAAGGAAACCCCGAGCATAGCCCTTTCCATTGCTCTTTGGGTGACTTTGAGCCTTCTGATGAGGCCCATTGTGAGCGACCACGTTTCGGAGCCATATGTCATCACTGGCAACACGCACTGGTTAAAGACTTTCGTCTTGAGACACTGTGGTATGTTGGACGATCATTTGTTTATTATTATGTAATTTGAAATATCTGTATATGACTTGTAAGAATCCCTTACTAATAAACTACTATGACTATGACTATGAACCACGGTATATCTACTATTGCTCCATCGTCCTTCACCAACTATCTATGTGTCAGTCAATGTCCTATATTCAAAAAGGAAAATACCACACATGGAACTAGTTTTCACTAGTACCTTTCCATTACTTAATTCACTTCATAACATCAGTGTCCCTTCAGACCTCACATTGTGTTCCACGTGACTGAAGATTTCATCTGAACACCGTTACTGCAGCTTCAGTAAGGCTAAGTACACACTTGTCAGTTTATGGATCTTCTTCGTGCATTTCTAACCCCCACGTTTATTCTTGTAACGATACTGATACTGACCCCCGCGGTTCTTCCTGTCATGCTACTGACTCCTATATTCTTCCTAACCAACCCGCACGGTTGTTCCTGTAATGCTATTAAACCCGTTCTTCCTGTAATGGTGCTGACCCCCTACGGTTCTTCCTGTAATTCTACTTACCCATAGTGTTCTTCCTGTAAAAATACTGACCCCCATGGTTCTTCCTGTAATGCTACTACCCCAAGAATCTTCCTGTAATGGTACTAACCCCTTCGGTTCTTCCTGCAATGATACTAGCGCTCACAATTCTTCTTGTAATGATACCACTAAGACCCACGGGTCCTCCTGTAATGTTACTAGTTCTCACAATTCTTCCTATAATGGACCCCTACGATTCATCTTTCAAAGATACTTGCCCCCACAATTCTTCGGCGGCCGCTCTAGCGACACGCGGGGTTGCGATAGTCGTTGGTAGGATCCAGGAGTTGGGACTCGAGGTGGCGCTGCGCAAATCCGAGGCCATGTGTTTTCACGGTCGCGGCCGTCGGAACGCGCCACCGTCTGGTTCCCAACTAACGGTAGGAGGAGTTCGCATCGGCGTCGGGACATCGATGAGGTACCTGGGACTCATCCTCGACAGCCGATGGAATTTCGAGGAGCATTTCCGACGTCTGGCTCCCAAACTCAACCGGACTGGGGCCGCTCTCAAGCGGCTCCTGTCCAACCTTGGGGGTCCAGACGCCTCTTGCCGAAGGCTCTACGCGGGGATCGTTCGGTCCATGGCCCTCTACGGGGCGCCGGTGTGGGCGCCGTCGCTGCAAAAGCGACACTATCTCCCGCTCCGCCCAAGAGCGGGGGTTGTCATAAGATGATTTTTCCCATCGAAAAAAAAAAAAAAAAAAAGCCCCCACAATTCTTCTTGTAATGATACTAACCCCCTCAGTTCTTCCTGTACTGATACCTGTCAGTGAAAGCTCACAGCACAGTGTAAACTAAGCCTGTTGTGTTTGTTGTCATGTTAAGTCAAGTACTGCGCTTTGTAGCACATCTGACTGTACAATACTGGTGGTTTACGATGTTTTATTTATAATGTTTCGACGGAGTTACAATATATTTGGTAGATGTATTGGTTTGGTCTAAATACATTGATATTTTGGTCCACGTGGACAGTTAGATGTGAATTATACTGGTTCATTTTCAAATTCGTAGTATGAGTACACGCGAAGCCGGCGTTCGCTTGGGGGTTTGAGTGGGGATTTGCTGAATGAGAAAGGTAATGGTAAGGTCTTTAAAGTTATAATAATAAGTGTTTACTGCGATATGTTTACTAATGATCGTCAGTGCCGTAAATAGGGCGGTGCCAGCGGTGCCCAGGCACAGGGCGCAGATCCCAGAGGGGCGCAAAAATTATATACCTAGTACTTTGCATCACTTCTACGGTTAAAGTGAAAAGGAAGGATGAAACGCATGTTACGAAAAGAGTTATGAGTATACATGTAAATGTATAGCGAGAGAGAGAGGGAGGCCAAAGAAAAGGCGGGTGGATTGTGTGATATGAAAAAAAAGGGAGTTAGTGAAATCGTGACGGGTGACAGGACAGAGTGGAAGAAAAAAATGTGTTGCGCCGACCCCGAGTAATATATATGACAAATGAAGAAAGACGATGTTGGTTAAGATAGTGATATTAGACATCAAACAAATAATAGTTGGGGTAAATGTATAAAATCGCGAATGGGTAACATAAGCTGGGATGCCATCACACTAGGTGAACGATCTTCGCAGATTATAGCAGGTGAATAAGAGTTACAGAGAACAGAAAATGTTTTTTTAACCTTATTGCATAGCTTCTATCGCGGGCCTTGAGCGTGGAGACCGAATCCAGAAATTCCGTGACGAAAATAACCTAACACCCTCCATTCATTTGTTTTTTGAGCGTGGTGACCGATAAGAAAACAAATGAGTGAACAATCAATCAAAATTCAATTCAATGTGCGAAAGTGTAACTTCAATTAATATCAAAGAAATAAAAACAAAGGAAAAAAAAAATACTGCATAAATAAAATAAATAAATAGTTATAATTGCATAAGTTGATAAAAATGCCATGCAATAGCTTTACCGCGGCAGTCCCCGAGTGCCACACGTCTTTTTTTTTAGGTGGGAAATCATCCAATGACTTATTTCGCTCTTGAGCGGAGCGAGATGTCACACTTTTATTGATTAAAACCCACTCATTTTTTCCTTCTTTACCTGAAGATTCAACGCCTGGGGGTTCATATGGGGTTTGAACCCCTTACATGTGACTCGTAACTCGGAGCCATTACCACTGAGCCACCACTGAGTCAATGAACAGTATTGATCATAATTTAATGGAAACTGAAAAAAACAATGCCGTTATTCAACTATGATTAAAGTTTAACCTTTTCTTTTCATGTTAATTTATGAAATTCAAACATAGCAGAATACATTACCGTTATATCGTATATTTCACAATCAGTTACAACTCATGTTATCTCATTACAATATAGGTAGGGCTAATTTAAATTTATAAAATAGGTTAAAAGGAAGCATCATGAATTTTACGCATTTACTTCCATTTGCCTTGCATTGCATCTGACATTGACAGACAAGGCTATATCAGGCTTGTTCAAAAATTTCATCGCGGTTCTAGAACGAAAAAGGCAACCGAAGAAACACAGGTGGGTTTTAGTCAGTACAAGTCTGACACTGCCTCTCGCTCCAACCAGTGCGAGAGCAGTAGTGGCCAAATGGTAACGGCCCCGAGTTGTGCCAGGCGCATTATTTTGTGTAAGTTATTTCATCACCACAGCTCTCAAAACGGTGAAGGAAAATATCGTGAGGACACCGGCATGTCCTAGAACGAAAAATTCAAAGACATGTGACATCCACCCAGGGACTTAAAAACACCTTCATAAAGGTTACAGAATTATAAGTGTTACATGTTGAATGTGTAACATAATCAAAAATGTAACACTTTTAAATGTGTTTTCAATGTGTTAACCCAAAACACTTAAAAAAGTGTAACCGTAACATATCTGTAACAGATATAAAAGTGTTAACAGTGTTAATAAGTGTAACAGGTAAACGCAGCGTTGCCAAAGTTACAATTTACTTATTTATGGTACTGTGCAATTATTTCAATTACACATATTAACACTTATTAACCCATTTAACAGGTTACAGTTTGATTCGGTTGCACTTAATAACACATATAAAAGGTTGCAGTTTGATTCGGTAACATTATTGTATCTGTTACACTTTAAAAGTGTTTCTCTGTTAAAACTGTTTTAAAAAACAGTGTTAAAACACATTATTACGGTTACAGTTTGAGTCCCTGCATCCACCAACCCGCACTGAGTCCGCGTGGTGGATTACCGCCCATTCTCTCCTAGAGAGGAGGCCTGTGTCCCACTGACGTGTGAATCCAAAACACTGTACCTATCTCAGAAATAGCTATTTTGCGAAAATGGCATTTGGTTTTTGGTATGTTTAAGTAATATTACTATAAAACATAGTGCAATATCATATGTGAGCTACCAAATGAAAGGTATTTTACGTTCTATACAGCCATATACATTTTACAACCATACTATCCATACAATTAGTATTAATTAAATTAGTAACTAACATACAGTGTTTTATTGTGCTTATATCTACTTCTACGTATTACAAAATGAAAAAACAATAATATGTATTTGCCTCTAAATAGTCTAATGAGCGCTATTAAAGCAAAACACTGTATCTCGAGTTACAGTGTATTGGATTTGCACGTCAGCCCAGTGGCACATATCCCAGTGGTCCCAACAGTGACTATACTATTCTATTTACCACCTCAAAAAAAGTCAGTACCTAATATCACTAGAAATCAGCATAGCTATGCTGTTTTTTTTTTCTATTCTAAAATGGGAAATTGTCTAGTGATTTCTCGCGCTCTAGGGCGGAGCGTAAAGGCGTCTCAAACTTTTACTGACCAAAACCACATCTATGTTCCTTTAGTTTCTCTTTGCGTTTTAGGACCACGGGTTTCCCTTTCAGAAGTCGACCCATGGCTTCTGTAGGCTTCGGCCCAGTTGGACCCCTACAGTTATGCTGACATCACTTTGAGGCGTGCTTGAAATAATAAGTGCCATCGGCTCGGGCTCGGTTCGGACAGTTATTGGACGGCCGGACGGCGAGCTACCCATTGCTCGTAGTCTGTGTCAGGGCCCGGGTTGAGACGTAAGGATGTCTGTTGCCTCACGTATGCGGGGTTCTTAGCTAGCAGTACTGCTTCGCAAAAACAGGCGACCCCCTCCCATTCTCACTCGCTCTGGACCATGGCCTGAACTAGGACCTAAGTCTGTATCTATTCCAGGGTCACGTCGACTCATCATTCACAACAACATACAGACAGATAAACGTTTTCACTTGACGACTAAAAATGGCAACTCTACCCGCTTAGCAACATCAATTTTTCCTATAACCAATTAATTATCCGGCCAAATCTCTCGCAGTCTACCGCAAATTAATATTAATAATAGGCTTTAATAATTTGTAGATAATAATACTACTTCCTTCCTGTGCGAAGAAAGTGTTCATAGTTAATAGTACCAATTAATAATTAAATGCTAAGTATACAAACGACGTATTATCAAAGCGTGAGTGAACTGCCCTGATTATTTAATAAATTAGCAAACCAATTCGCTTAATTGATATGATATGTACCAGGAAGACACCACAATCGACCTTACCACTTTCACTAGATACTAAAAATAGAATCTTAGTTCATTGACTTAAAGAAGGAATTCGGATGTCATCGAACGAAGCGCTTCCGACGTTTTGATTTAGCAAAATAAATTGCTACAAAGCTCAATGATCCCGCCAACGTGTGCATCAGAAAATGAACTCTAGTATTCGTTTTTAGAGTTTAAATTTCCATGTTGTGGAAATTGCGATTAAAGCCTTTCTCTGCGGCAGATTGATCTCGAGCTCGCGAAGTTCAACGTCCGTCCTAGCCCCCCCCCCCCTCCCCTGTGAGACGACTGCTTTTGGTAATTAACAACAAAAAAAAGTCTAATTATCAGGGTGTCCAGTTAGAGGAAATGATTAAATCCCGATTGAAGCCAAGTTCGTCTCAGACGTGAAGAAAAAAACTTTATAAGTATGTATATTGTTTATGTTAGTAGCGTAGTCGCATGACAAATGGCTTGCACAGGTGTCTTCACATTATTTACTGACGGAATGCGTCATATTTCTCCTTGTCAGATCTTATATGAAAATGCTCAAGAAATGTGTATAAACAGCTTCAAAAACATTGCAAACGTAACGAAAATGTTCTTCATAATTTTGCATTTGTTGTGTCATACGTTTTTGTCATTCGTTTTATTCTTTGATAGTAAGTCGTCACATTTCTTGTAACAGGTGTGGTCAATAAATATCTTATTCACGAAAGTGAGGATTTTACGACAAAATTATACATGACAAGTTTGGAACGAAGCGTCGTTCCATGTTTCTCAAGTAAAACTTTTGGCGCGTTTTTTGACAGCAGCACAAGTGTCAAAACCGTTTATTTTTTTAATTTATTTCTTGACCACGGATAAAATCCTTCAGTTGAACTATTAGATATCACATATGTCTATTATATAGTTAATTTGTTTACCATTAAAGTATGGATGTACATTTTTCAATATTTATGTAGTATTTGGCAGCAAATGTATCAAGTTTAGTCGTCCTTCTCGGCAAACCTCGCTTAAGTAGTCAACACTACAATAAAATTCTGTTACATTTTACCGGGATCGCACCTGTTTCAATGATTCCACATATTATCCAGTTGCGCAGACAGTTGGGATAAAAAACCACACCTAATTTTCAGCACAATATCCATTATGAATCATTTAGCAGCCACTGAACTTCACTCGAAGAATTCCCGCCAAAATTTTTTTCAAAACAGAAACTAATCAGTGTTGCAAGCTTTGAAACTAAGTTTTGGAAAACAAAAAAGGTTTAGTTCCGCCATAAACTTAATGCAAACTTGGATTTTTTGAAGCTATCAGCGCAATTTTTAACCTTTTCTCATTTTAATGTTTATTTAGCAGCAATAATATTACTATGTACTTAAGTTTTTGGTTTTGTTATATTTTGCCAAAAAATCAAATCAAATTTTAAATCGTTTTTTTTACACAAACACTTAAAAATCTTTTTTTTAGTTATCTAAGTAAAGTTAAAGTTTTCCCTATTTCACTTGTATGTACAAAAGTAAACAAAAAAACGTTACAGAAGAAAAGCATTTCAAATAAGTTTGTCTGAACTTGGTCTAGACGAATCGAGACGTTCGTTTATTGATTCTAGTGCCGTCCGATCGCATCGCCAAAAGTTCGGTTGTTGACCCGACACCCCTATTCCGGACTAATTACTGCCGAGTATCGATTCTATTCGAGATCGATGATTGGTGTTGCAGTCGCTTGGTTTTTGTTAGCACAACAGTAGTAAGTATAAAATTGGTACCGGAGAAAGATGATTTTTTATTTTAATCATGCGTAGGATTTTTTTCCCCATTTACATTTTCACTGTAATAATCAAAACAACCAATGAGTAAACCAAAACATGGCTGCTTCGCATCACATCAGAATAAAGGTGAACGATTTATAATGTGAATCAAGACAAACCAATAAACTAAGTAAGTTATTGCTTTTCTCTTAACTTTAGCAATTTAATTGCTTTATTACTTGCCAAAGATTCGACGTTTGTGGGAATGACGAGTTCGCACGGAGCTGTTTAGTTCCACTACTCGGCAACAGATGGCGCTGTTTTTCGTAGTGGGGGAAAACAAATTAGAAAATTGATTGTTTTTGCCGACGATTTATAATTTAAATATTTTAATTAGATTTTGCTAAATTCAATAAAACTTCATTTGGTAGTTTTTTTTTGTTTTAAGTTTTTGTATTACTTAGAACCGCACAGTGATATGGCTTTGTTTATTTTTTAATAATAAATAAAGAAATAGAACAAAACTGGTTAAAATGGTTTTTATGCACGTATCTAATTTTCACTCCAGCTTTATAAAAAAATAATAAGACCTAGCGCCTCGACTTTTTTTAGTCAGTTAAAATTTTACTAGCACATAACAATAAAATATACATAGCAAATACCAGAAAAGAACACATAAACCTAATCGGTTACATTACAACGAGATCATTCGATATTCCTGCAGCACCTGCGAATAGATTAGACATTTTTTATTCGTCACTAATTCCAACGATCCGCGTAAAGAATACGAATGTCTTCTCATGTCATCCGACAATCGATAAGTTTATTAACTTTTATACCTACCTTGTTTTTTAGGGTTCCGTACCTCAAAAGGAAAAAAAAACGGAAGCCTTATACAATCACTTTGTTGTCCGTCCGACCGTCTGTCTAAGACCCATTATCTCAAGAACGCGTGCAGGTATCAGGTTGAAATTAAAACCATATACTCAGGTTTACGGACTCTTGAAGCTGTAAAATAATCAAACTTGTAAGTTAACGAGAAAAAAAAATCGGTTTTAGTGGCAAAAAAAAATTTTCGACACTCAAGGGAATCAAAATTCATAGGGTACTTCCCGTTGACTTAGAATCCTGAAATTTTGCATGAAGCAAGGTCTCATAGCACAAGTAGGTATAGGAAAAAATCTGAAAACTGTATATTTGTAATTACGCCACAAAAAAAAAATGAGACTCCAAAAAAAAAATCTTCGTAACTCAATTTGGAAATTGAGCTGTTTCTACAGGTAAGTTTGTACTGAACCCTCAGTGCGCGTGTCCGACTCGTACTTGCTCGGTTTTTTTTATGAAATAAGTTGATATTATAACATAAATTGCTGTACTTCCTTGTGTAATCGTCTATTTCGCTATTAAAGTAAATTTCATTTTTATATTTATTTTTATTCTTGTAATTTATGTGAAAAAAATATTGGAGAATTTACAGAATAGGCACTACACTTATACAGGTGTATAAACTAGCATAGCAAACATTTTTCCATTTGAGTTAAAAGAAAAACTTGACACAGAGCGCCATATATAATGATGAAAAGTACCTACATAATAATATCTAGCAATATTTACGTCAACATATTTCATTATTTGATAGCTTTTTCTTATCAGTTGGTAATCATTAAATAACTTCTCCCGCTTAGGGTAGAACGTGAGGGATTGTACAGACTTTTACTGATTAAAACCCACTTGTAATCCTTCATTGCTCAAGGGCAATTTGCAAACAATCCCACAACCCTGGATTATACGAGTATAATGTCTTTTTTTTATGTTGGAAATTAATCAAATGTTTTCTCCCACTCTGGGTATAGCGAGTAGGCGTATCAGACTTTTACTGACCACCCTGTGTCCTTTAGTTACCCTTTACGTTCCAGGGCCACGGCAACTCTTTCAAATCGGCCCTGCTGGCCTATACGGTGTTGCTGACATCTCCTTGAGGACCCGACCGCAAGGAACTACGCGCCGTCAACGATTCGGGCTCGATCCTAACCTAACAGCTGGACGGCGAGCCACCGCTCATAGTCCGCAAGCCCGCTCTTACGGTGGCCGGGAACCGCAAACCAAACGTATTTTCTTTGCATAAAAAATGACATAATTGTGCCAAAATAATGATATTTAAAAAAAAAATCTTCAGATCTGAATGAATTGTCAGTTTTATTTTCGCTAGCAATAAATTGATTCTCCTTTACCTAATTCAGTCGTTAATATTCGTGCAAACACAGTAAACAATTTACATCAATTACGATTTCTAGCTAAAGCAAAAAACGTCGATCACTTCTATAGCCTCGGTTGATTTCCAAAACGTGCATGCGCGTGACCAGAATGCTTTGAAAAGGCTGGACTCGAATACACACTTATAGTCTCCAAATAAAATTTTCATCTTTTAGAAAAAAGTTTCTTTTACTCTAAAAACATGCAAATTAAAGTAACTTTCTCATCTCAGCGGCAATGAGTTATCGTCTGTAAAAAACATGTAATACACCCCAATTTTTTTATTAGTAAATACAAATAATCAAAGGGCTTATTACAAAAGGTCTAGTTATTATTTAAGTAAAGTACCAATAAGAAATATTCATAAACAGCAAAGTATTAACGTCTGTTTATATCCCAAAATGTCACTCAATTTATGGATATATTGTACAGGCTATTGATTATGAATTAATAAATGACGATCAGAATGGAAAAACACTGCACGTAGTATTTGCTAGTAGCAATTTGATTCTATTATGAATTTACCAATTATGACTTCGTGGACAATTCTGGGATTTTGTTTTTTTTTCTTAATTTAGACTACAAAAATATTATCTTTCAGTAACAGGTACGAAAAGAACCCTATCTTTTTTTAGTACTAATTAAAAATTTGTAGTGTTTATGGTAAGGTCTCTTACCATGACATTAAAATGTTAAACATGCGAGCGAGTATGAGGGATGGAGCTACAATATACACCCTCTAAAGCTTCATCCCTTTAACAATTCAGTTTAGGTCGTGAAATAAATCGCGGTAAGAGTTCGTCTCTGAAATGGCTTCTGAATCGATTTCAGCTGTTATGTTTTTAAAGTTGAATAAAAACTGAAAAGTTTTGAAAAATCGGTTGTCCTATGAAAGAATTTGAATAACTATGGTGAGGAAAATTTTGAGTCGATGGATTTTGAGAAAGACGTTGTGTCTGGTAAGAAGATAACTGTCGAATTTACAATTGATAGAGAAGTATAGTCATAAAAAACAAGAATAGAGTAAATCGAAATATTCTAATGAGGGTTTTCAAGAAAATTCACACCACCAGTTTTTTTTTTAGATGGGACATCATCCGAGAACGAATGGATGATGAATAGGATAGGATAGAACAGGACAGGACAGGACAGCACAGGACAAGACAGGATAGAATAGAATAACATTAATAGTACACCAAAACCGTTACTTATTTTACAGCTTTTACAAATGAACCATTAAAGTAATACTTGTAGCGACATCTATGATACCAAATAAGAACTATTATTCCAAATCCTGCATCGAGGTACTAGAGTTTTCCACGATATTAGAATATTATATAACAGCTCGAAGTCAACTATCGGGCAGTAGACTGGACCAGACATAACACCCGTCTGGTCGGAAGATCCTCCCTTTTCAATGAAGATTTATACCTTAAACTGATAAGCCTCGACTATAAGTAAGTGCAGACTTCGTGCAAGCTTACAGTCATCACTTTCTCAAGTTTTCAAGCAGCGAGCCATACTTTAGTTAGTTTTATCTCAATTACAAATTAAATCTACACTTATATTGTTAAGAAGTAAAGTTTGTTTTTTTTCTTTGTAGGAATTAATCTCTGAAAATATTGATCCGATTGTAACATTTTTTCACCAATAACTGCTTTATTCCTAATTGACATAAGCTATATTTTATGTACGCGAGCGAAGCCGTGGGCAAAAGCTAGTAAGAAATAAAAAAGTGAGTTACAATTTGGATTCTGACTCACCTGTTTATCTTGAATCTTTTGTTTATCTTGAATACTTTCAGTAAAAAACAGTGTAATGTCATGTGCCTGAAATTAAAGCCTTTTAAACAGAGGGCGAGAAAGCTCGATTATACTGATATTTTAAGGGTTCGGAACCCTTCTGATATAGGGACTCTATTACTAAACTTCCGCTGTACGTCTGTCCGTATTTTTATCTGTCCGTCTGTCAGCCAGCTGTATCTCATAAACCATACGAGGTAAAGAATTGAAATTTTCACAGAATGTGTATTTATAATGTCGCTACAGCGATAAATAATAAAGTTAAAAATTAAAGGAGATTTCTCGTACAAGAAACTTTATTTTGTTAGCGTTTTTTGCTCGATTTTAAGTACGGAACCCTTTGTGTGCGAGTCCAACTTGAACTTGGCCAGTTTTTTTTATCTTTTCAACCGCTTTTGGGCAAAGGCCTCTTTAGCATTACTCTTATCTCAATATGTTTACCTCTTATGGCCAATCTCTCGTTTTCTAGCACTTTTGGGCAAAGGCCCAAAAGTGCTAGAAAACCCACCTTATCATTTCATTTTTCTTGGTATGTTACCATCTATGACCAAACTCTTTCAAACACATAATTATTGGTCCTCTATTTTCCATCAATCTTTTAAAGTGAAACCTCCTTTCCCTGATCATCAATGCTAGTCCTCGGACCTATGCTAATCAGAACGAGAAATTATTATGATTAGAGATGTACAGATACTGGATATAATCGACAATCAGGTTTATCGTGACTAATCGTGAGTCAGTAGTCTATTAGTCGATACGCTTTCAAGATTCGATTGATCAGACAACCTAACAAGTGATCAAACCTGCATACATTATTTTTATTAAGTGTGAATGTACATGATAGTCTGTTTATTCGTTTTATACTGCATGTTATGAAAGCGCAAATGTATTTCTGAGAAAAAAAACAATATTAAACTCAGCTATTTCAAGCGTTAAATGTCCGGAAGCAATTCATTTAAAGTCAATAGCTGTTATTTACAATGTGTGTCCAGTAATAGATACGTTTTGTCCTGAGAAATCATTATTATAGTCAAACGAGCGCATGTTAAAACGGCATAGAATTGCAAATGACAATATAAAGCGTCCAGAACAAAGGGACAGTGTAAACATGGCATTAAATGCGCGGCACTATGCAGCCTACCCCATTGTACACCATAGATACTGGCCACACAAGCACAGCTATGTATAGTCACTCGCTAGAGTTTACTGGGCTAAAAGTTGAACGAACCTAGGAAGCGCTTGCGTCTCATTGCTCTCAGCTCTCGCACACAGCGCCACCCAGATAACATACGTACACGACTACACCAGCGAAGAAACAAAGATGGACTCGACACACACCGATGGAAACTAACCGTGAGAAATGTTGATAACTCACTTGCGTTAGTGAGCCCGATCGTCACTTCCGACTTTGAATAGAATCAACACGCTCGAAACGCTTTTCGAAAATCAAATTCTTTGTTTAAATTTTTAACGTGTGAACGAACTTTTTGTTTGTGTGCGTCAGTTTTGGGACAGACAGAGACAGACATAGCCAATCAGCCGCGAAGAATTCATGACACGTTTGCTCGGAATCGAAGCGCAGACAAATTGATGATAAAAATTTATAATTTATCATTTGATCTGAGACACCTGCGCGATCACAATCGACAATTTGAAGTATATTAAAATGAAATGTTAAATTAGAAAGAGATGGGGTTGCAATTAATATTAGAGCTGTGGTGTGAGTGAGCGCGTAGGCGATATGTTTAATGAGAGTCGGGTGTACTGCGACTCGTATGACTGGGCGAACTCCGTCAGCGTATGTAACCCTGGTAACTTGGATCTCGTTTGCGCATACATTTTAGTACGAGTTTTTTTTACATGCAGTTTAAAATAACCCAACCGGCTTGACGGGGCCATTTCTTAAAAATGTCTTTGCATTTCCGCGTTGAGAAAAGTAAAAAGGGCATTCGCGCCTAAAATTCATTACAACTTGAGCAGACAAATTCTTTGTGAAATTCCTCACGAATGCGTGACATTGTAACGATTATATTCAAAGTGTTAATATAGTCTTTATACTTAATGATATTTACGTAATTTAAAATTTTAGAGATGCACGTACTTATATGAAGTAATTTTTTAATTAAAAATCGCATTTTATCATGTCGAGGCATCATTAAGGTGTTCAAACGTATGTTTAACTGTACAGTAAAAGTTGCAAAATTAAATTAAGTACTGGTATTATGAGTCAGTAGATATCTATTACCTAATTGGCATCACATCGCGTTTGCTTGCTAACAAAATATTTGCAAACACATTAAAGATCTTGAACATAGTTTGAGCTTAAACCAGAAGCAAAATATTGATGAAGTTGTCATTACGTTCAATTGAGCTCATTGGCAGCGTCTGACATTCAATGCAAAGGGATCGTATGTGAGTGAGTTACTTCAATAAAAGCATAATGGCTGCTCGCTTCTTGACATTACTCATCGTGCTGCCGACCCAACAATCGATTACACTAATTTGTTGTTAACGACTCACTCATTTGAAGACAAAGCAAAAGAGAATGTGCATTCATTGAGCGAAATGCATCTTTGAATATTTTTAACACATTTTTTTTAATACTATAGGCTCGCGATGGAGATGGAGCACGCTTGCCTAGAAGTAACCTATTCACTCTTGACTTAAAGACCTTTAGGTTATAGCTATCAGGAAACAGACAGATTTGTTTCTCATTTCAAATAAAGACAAAAGCAATAATTTTTATGGAGCTACAAATGAGATTCTTACCGAAAATTTCATCCGTCAGCAAAGGCCAGTGTACCATAAGAATAATCAGATTAGAGATAAAATCAGTAATGTTTAATGGAAACTTCGATAATGCTACAAAAACTACTTATTTCAAGCTATTTCATAAAATAAACAAACCTAGACAACTTCTATGAACATTTTCACGCGAATTTTCTTCTACCAGGAGCGCAGTACGTCGAGGAACATCGGTATTAGTTAGGTATTAGAACGATCGACAGCCCGTCTCGTGATTAAACTATTTAATAGGTCGTCTTAGATAGACAAATTATCTGATAGCGTGAGGCATGAGACAGATAATTTTTGTGTAAATATTTATGAGGTTCACGATAAAAAATATGTATTATTATCTCCTTACTTTACTTTTTTTGGGGAATTTATTAAATAATAGGCAAACAGATAATTGCTTTGTGATTGTAATTAAAAATCAATACGCTTATACAGGCGACCACTCTGCGAGTATCACTTATAGCGAGATCCGTAGAAGAAATCTCTTCCCTCAACTGTCATTTGATTATAATAAATATTATATGCTAGATAATGCGTTTATAAGACATTCCGAATAGGTTGCCTTAGATAAATCTGGTGCCAATGATGTTAAACAATAATGTGTAATGTAATGAGGGAAGAGAGTTTTCCTATCGGATCTTAGATCACTACAGGTGAAGCTGTTTTCTTCCCCACCTAATACAATGTATCAAGAAAAAATTACAAGCAAAAAAAGAGTAAAAATATAATTTAAAAAAAAAACAGAATATTTTCGTAGCAAAAATAAATGAAACATAGTTTTCGTAGAGCCTACTACGCTTCGTAGCGCTACGCAGTAGGTACTACGCACGTATTGTAGCATTTGTGAATTTGTAGCGTGCAGAGCGTGCGTGTATGATTTATATTTAGAGCACTTTCTTGATGAATATTGTATAAAATATGTATATCTACACTAATATAATAAAGAGACCAAAGATTCAAAAGTGCCTGCAAATGGTCTATTTGAAATAAATGATTTTGACTTTGACTTTGAGACAGTTTGTTTTTTTGTTTGTAGGAGGTAATCTCTGAAAGTACTGGTCCGATTGCTAAAATTCTTACACCGATAGAAAGCTACTCTATTCCTGAGTGACATAGGCTATATTTTACATAAGCGGACGAAGTCGCGGGCAAAAGCTAGTCTATTTGAATAAGAAGTAAAATTTGTATGTTTGTATGAAATGGGAACTGTAACTGCTGGACTCATTCAGAAAATTCTTTCACCATTATGTACCTAGTTGCACTATCCCTGAGTGCGGCTATAAATTATTTTCATGCGCGTGTGAATTATTTCCACGCTATAATGAGGAAGATGGCTGCCTCGTTACTAAGCAGATCTAGGACCAGCTCCATGGCATTCTTTGAACCTTAACCAATAAGCATGTTGCGCTGGTGACCGATCAATCACTGGTTATGGTTTCTGGTGCAGAATTAGATAAGTTTTTAGGTTTTTTAAGTATTACTAACTCTCTAGTTAATAAGTTGTTACTAACCGTTGGACCCTCAAAGGTATTGTCAGCAAACCGTAGGGGCCCAGCAGGGTCAAAGCTTACTGGAGCCAAGGGTTTATTTCTGAAAGGAAAACTCAGCCCTGGTACGAAAGGCAACGAAGAAACAGGAGTGGGTTTTTAGTCAGTAAAAGTCTGACACGCTATCACCCGCTACGCCCAAGAAAGGAGGATGTCATTGGATGATTTTTCCACCGAAAAAAACTAACCATTGGACCAATGTTGTCTTTTAAATAAAATTATTATTGTTATATAGCTTTACGTGCGAAGCCGAAGGCAGTAGCTTGTTCAAAATAATTCTATTGATAAGTTAACTTTTTAGCTTAGATAGTATTATCTTGAAACCTTAAAAAGTATTAAAAAGGCAACTCACCATGAAAGTATATTCAATTCAATTTAAATTGCTATCTAGACCTGATTTTTGTACTTGAAATAGTACCTTTAATACTGCATGGCGATTACTAAGAAAAAAAAATCAAGTTAAATAAGATTTAAAATTGTTAAAAAAGAAAAGGCCAATTTTGATATTTGTCAAAACGAATACTTAAATACGCAAAAATAATAGTCGCAATATATTCCATCATATTATTTAACACGCCAAAGAAACTATTTTTTTAAAACACTTTATACCTATAATTAATTATTTATTATTTTATCGTTTCTTTCAGTTTCGTTCCAAGTTACAATCTAGAGTCTTTCTCAAATTTCGAAACGTTTATTTTTTAACGAGTTTAATTCTGTCCAAATATTTAGAAAGAATAATGCTTTTTCTTAAATACTTATTATTTTCTATGTACCTAATTAATCCAAGAAAAGATCTATCAACCATACCCTCAGCTACCAGGGCACCATAAGTTTCGTAGAACAAAGAAGAGTCCACAAGGAGCATTCATGACTCACCCGATCAAAGCGTGTCTTCCATTCATTCCATTCACTCGATGCTCATGATGGCCACCTCATGCGGTGTTCCGGGGTGAATGACTACGGATGCAAATGTACGGAACCCGTCCCGCGTCAATTAATGTGGACCCGGCGGGAAAATCGCGAGAAAATCGGAAATTATTGCAAGTTTACATGGTATGGTTTATTGGTGTTTACGTTGTTAGTTGGTGTTTATTTTTATGTGCGTTTTCAGATAACATTTCACACTTCGTTTTGTTAGATAGAATGTGTTGAAAATTCTTTTTTTTTGCTATCGATAGTCTCCCATTTGACCAATAACTCACCTGATGGAAAGCAATGATGTAGTCGCTTGCCTAGATGCAACCTATTCACTCTTGACTTAAAGACGCCTAGGTTATAGTTATTTATTTTAATGTATATAAAGTCATGCTTGACTGCGATCCCACTTGCTGGTAAGTAGTGATGCAATCGTTGATAGTAAGGCGCACTAGTTTATTAAGAGAAAGAAAAAAGAAAGAAAAATAATTTATTTGCACGCATGGATACACACACTGTAAAAACAAAATTTCAGACAAAAAAAGAAAAACAAAACACTGACACAATGTGTGTTTCACGGCTGCGCCAAATGGGCCTATAGCCTATTCCTTCTAGCCTTGAAGATACCTAAATTATAATTGGACGGGAAGACCGCAGCAGGCAAAATAAAAAAATATACTAGCTGCAGTAGCACCTACCAGCGACTTCGCTCGCACGAAAGCAGAAAATTATCCCAAGGGAACATAACCTTAGGATAAAAGTATCCTATGTGCTATCCTAGAACATAGTCTGCCTGTATGCTATACATACACACACATATAAACACATTCACAAACCTTTATAATATTAGTGTGATAAAATAATATTGAAGATTATTTTCCATACTTTAATTATTAAAATCTAGATTTTCAGTGTAGAAATCTGTTTTTTCTTACGAGTTACTAGTAATATTAACGAAAAAGTATTTTTATTTGTACGTAGAAGACAGTGGAAACCCGCTTGTTTTTAGGGTTCCGTACCGAAAAGGTAAAACGGGTTACTAAGACTCCAGTGTCGGTCCGTCTGTCTGTCTGTCCGACTGTCACCAGGCTGTATCCCATGACCCGTGATAGTTAGACAGTTGATATTTTCACAAATGTTGTATTTATATTAGGTACCGCTATAAAAACAAATACTAAAAACAGAATAAAATAAATATTTAAGTGTTGCTCCCATACAACAGACATGATTTTTTTGCCATTTTTATAAATGGCAAGGAATCCATCGGGCGCAGTCCGACTCGCACTTGGCCGGCATTTTTTTTTATAAACTCAGATCTTACTGGTTCATTTTTCAAAGTAATAATTCGAAAATGAATGATCACTAGAATACAGTGACCAAAGTCCGGTTAATAAGTAGTAAAACCACCGCATAAACTAATTGTCAAGTAAAATTTTCATTCCTCACACTTCCGCAGCATAAAGTAGAATTTACCTAAGACGCTATGTATCTCTGTCAATCGCGTTCCAGTCCGGATGTTGTAAATCTCGATATATCTTGTAATCCCTTCCATTCAACAAGTAATTACCTTACTATGATACAAACAAGCGCTGCTCTGGACATACCATTAGACTTGTGTTTAGGGCTGGGCAGAAAAAAAAATTGATACCAAACAAAAAAAAAATAGTCTATGGTTGTAGTATTGACTGAATCAATGAAGCTTGCCGAGAAGGTAATTTACTGTAAAATCAACAGAATTTTTGAAACTTTTGATGCCAAATACTGCAAAACCATCTGAATTTACATTCGCATGCTAATAGAAAATGAAATGTCTATATTATACGAAGACATGTATTAAAAGACTTAGCATCCAAGGCGAAATAAAAAATAATTGCATCTCTCAAATTCAAATGACATTTTCTTGTGACAGACTTTTTTAAAAATCGAATGCTAATGCTAAGTAATTACATGTACATGAAATGCCCTTACCTATTTCACTGCAAGCTTTTGACCCTAAGGCCTGAGAATGTATGTTATATTTGATCAAGATATTACATATTAATGGTTATTACAATCCTGTAGCCAGTTATGTTACCTGTCGCTACATAATTCTGCTTCAAGTACACCATGTTTAGAACCGTTTTGCTGCCTCAGGAATGGGGAAGTTGACAATTTATAATATCTTAGATGGGGAGCTAAAACAATGTTGGAAAAATACTTTCCGTGCATTATTAGCACGCTAAACATTTCAACACTGTTTGAATACGTGTCATATTTGAATGTATACAATATTTTGTACGAATAATAGCAATATTTTCATAAATGTTCTATTCTTCGCCTATTTATTACTAGGACATTAGAAACTGGAACAAGTGTTTTTTTCTAATTCTAAATAGCATTGTGTGGAAAATATGTCAAACTGACTTATCAATTAGGTATATTCGTATAACTACCAATCATCAGTATCAACTGTTAATTAATTTTATTAAAACTCAAAACAACTAGACCGACTTTATTTTTTATTTTCTTAGCTTAAAATTCATGTATTTGTGTCTAAATAAAATAATTAAGGAAAACCCATAAACACAGTGGTTAAAAGTTCAAAATTAGTAATTTGTTTGGGAATCGCCTCTTAAAGGTAGGAAGTAGCTACAAATTTCACGGGGGCAGAACCGCGGGTGGTAACTAGTTTTCAAATAAAAGCTATTTGTGACGATTGAAAAATTTTTATACCAAAATATTAAAGAAAAATTCAAATAATCGCTCAACTAACCTCTGTCATGTATAGGTACTGTCAAACAGAGGAAAAAAAAGCAGTACTCTCCGTTCTACCTGACATAAGTAATCAGGGGAGCAGGATGTATCAGATGATATCGAGCTGACACAATCGAGTGGCGATCGTTAGACTTTATCATCGCTATCTGTGTGAGCGTGATTCTGCGTTCGATACTCCCGTCTTCAGGGATGGCGAATGGCAAAGATATTAAAAACAAGTTTAAAATGTGTAAAAAGTCATCTGTGGAAACACTTAGGCAGGTGATTTTCGATTTGCCTACACATGTCATAATAAAATTCCTTTTTCTCAGCAATTTCTGTCATTATCATTAGATAAGCCGACTTTTTATTATCATTCTCATTACTTATAGACACATGGAGATATTGATTCTCTAAATTAAGATAAAAATTTCAAACATTTATGAACCGATTTATAAAAGTACACCATAATTATAATTTACATTAAAAACATACTTAACTTTTTTGACGCCATATTTCAATTTGTTTTAATTAGTTAAGAGTTTTTATAATTATTATTTGGTTTTATAGTAATTATAGTTAGATAAAAATTCCTTTCCAAAATAAGAAAAAGAATGACCAAAAATCAATTAGTGAAAAGCCATATTTCCTTCCATATCTTTTATTTTATGCACTCCACACTGATACTTTGCTCGCAACCCTACCAGGAGCGCATAATTCTAAACAAGTTGTTCCTGCACCCGTCTAACTCGCGCGTCTGCCATCACTGGGCTAAAAGTTCAATGACCGTTCAAGTGGTAACATGATGCTTATCGCATTTCTTATATTGTTGCATAAACGAGTTGACGATGGAACTTGGATGGTAACTGCGGTGCGGATCGTTTCCGACAATATGGCCAAAGTTTTTGAGACATTTGTGATTTCAGGTTTTGTATGGTGTCTACGCGTCGTAGTCATTTCGTAGCAGCTAAAGTTACAAAGTCACTTATTGGCTACGAAGTTCTTTGTCACGCGTAGCACATAAGTGCTTTAAAGGTGGGGTCTATGATAGAGGAGCCGAGCACGAGCCGAACTCAACTTCGTCTAGTTTCGTTTGTGCTTAGCTCCTCAGAGTCGGTCTACACATCTTCAGAAGTAATTCTAGCATGTTACTAAAAGAGTAACACTCGCCGTCGACGACTCGGGCTCGGTCCAAACGTTTACTGGACTGCTGGACGGCGAACTACTTATTACTCGTCATCCGGAAGCCCACGCCCTCAGTGGCTGGTAGTCGAGGTCAAGGTTGCGGCAGCTGGGTCATGAGGATGTCCGTTCTCTTACGCGTGTTACGTCTCCTTCGCCAAAGTAGGCGATCGCTACGCATTCCCCTCGTTCCGGACCACGGCCTGTACCAGGGTCGGTGCAAGAGGTCACAACAGCCGATCGCTCCCACGAGGACACGGCGATACTGGATCCTATACTCTGCTATTCCAACAATATGCTACTAAGTTTTCCATTAATTTGCGATATTCATTTGTAGATCTCTGATAGTTACGGATAGTCTGACGTCAGGTTTGATACCAGTCCAGCCGCGGGTTTGCGGACGGCGACCAATGGGTAGCTCGCTGTCCGACCGTCCAGTAACTGTCCGGACCGAGTCCAAGTCGTCGACGTAGTGTTCCACGCGCGCCTTAAGAAGTTGTCAGCAACCGTAGAGGCCCAGCTGGATGGAAGCCTACAGGGGCTCAGGTCTGTTTCCGAAAAGCCTCCCTTTTGGAAACAGAGCCCCAGTATGAAAGGCAAGAAGGAACGGGGTGGGTTTTTTAATCAGTAAGAGTCTGACACTATCTCCCACTCCGCCCAAGGGCGAAAAAAAATAAACACCAGTCCTGCCATGGGGGGTTTTTTCTTCTTTCTTTCTTTTCAGTCGCTTCATGAAACATACTAGTACTCGACTGCATCAGGTTAGACTCAAATCCAACTCCAAAAAAATATGTCTGTTGTGGGAGCCCCTTTAAATATTTATTTTACACTGTTTTTTCAGTAGTTGTTGTTACAGCGACAACTGAAATGCATTATCTGTGAAATTTTCAACTGGTTAATTATCTCGGATCATGACACATGCAGCCTGGTGACAAACGGACAAAAAGACAGACAGACGGACGGACAGTGGAGTCTTAGTAATAGGTTCCGTTGTACCCTTTGGCTACGGAACCCTAAGAAAAAGAAAAACCACTTGTTTAATTGTAGAAGGTAATCTCTCAATCCAGATCCTATATCAAAAATAATTTCAAGCGCCATAGATCCATTTCATCCGGTAATAAGGTTCAACGGCCAGAATCCTAAATGTTGACAAGATGGTTATCACTTCTGAGATATTGTTGCATGTTTAAACGTGCGCATGAGCATAATAAGTCCCCCCAACATGTCTCGCTACCCACTACTACACAACAGGTTGTCATAAGTTCTATGGTTCGTTGGTCTCTCTGATAACATATTATATAAAGGTTACTACTACTTTGCGCACACGTGTGCCACACTCGCCGGTCTGGGCGTGTCGGTCTCCATACATTTTATATGGCAACTAGACTTGTAGAGCTACACAAGATCCACGCCACGCGACGTCGTTCTTTGTACAAATCAGGCGTGGTTCACGTGTGCGTCGGTCTAAGTAGTTCTAGCTTAAAGGTAGAACTACACTGCGCACCCATGGCCACAGCAGGCTTCGACCCAGCTCCACCAGCTTTCCCCTACTGTTGCTGACAACTCCTTGAGGCGTGTGGAACACTACGCGCCGACGACTTGGGCTCGGTTCGGACGGTTACCAGACGGTCGGACGGCGAGCTACCCATTGCCTCTTGCTCACCGTCCGCAAACCCGCGCCTACGGCGGATTGTTCGAGACAGCTACCATGGCCCTCGCAAAGAGCAACTGAAGAGACACAAATGGGTTTTAGTCCGTGAAAGCGTAACCGGCGAATCTTGAGGGTCGCTTAGCGCCCAGCCTGATACGATGTATACAATAAATTGTGGCGGGGACGAACTCGCGCACTTTTCGGCACTAGTCCGGAAAACAGTAAATGGCGTGCCTAAAAGCGGCAGATAAGATCGGATTTACAACTCAGTGTACTGTAAAGGGACATTTTGCTTCAATTGACTGAAATATCTGTGGAATTCGATTTATCTACCGCTTCCAACCTGAAAAACTGGGAAGCTGCGAAAGATTTTTATTTCTACCCGCTCTCTTTAACATTACCGACAAAAACTGCTCATTTTTAATTGAAACCCCCATACAAAAATGATACCTGTCTTTTCCTGTATTCCTCATCGCTACTCTTGATACATTCCGTGTCGCACTGGCATTTTCTTTATAGGTTCCACTTACGTCATTACTGACAGTGCCTTGTGCCACCTACCGCGTCACTTCGGGATGCGTCGGCATTCTTCGGCATCTCTTCGTTTTTGATCGTGGAAATGGCTGGAGTTATGAGCAAAGAATTGGGAAGCTTTAGGGAGGAATATCACATATTCGTTCTGCGAACCTAGTACCTTGCATGGATAAATTGGTATTATTTAGAAGATTTACTAATGAATTTCAATGTGTTCAATGATTTTTCCCATATGGGTTTTGAGGCTTCTTAAATAAAATAAAAAATGCGAACTTTTCATACATGAACTTTTCCACAGTTAAACTGTGCTTCTGTCGCATGTAACATGATTATTAGTAGTGACACTCCTCAATCTTTCTTTCAACACCTACATTATTTCTAAGACAAATACTGTTTATTTGCGCGAAAGCACTTTAACACTTAATCGCAAAAACCAACAATTACGCGGATGGCCACCACAGCATCCGCAAGCCCATATGTGTAAAGCCGTCATAAGCGTGCTTAGAAAACAAACTTATATTTACCGTCGATTCTCTTACACACGCAACAAAGTCGAACCAAACTTTAATTACAGACACGCATTTAAAACATTGCACACCACTTGCAGCGACAGCTATAAATCTCCTTTTACAAATACCAATTTGAATTCTAATACTACATAATAAAAGTTATTTTTAATTGAAAAGGTTGCCGAGACGCGTCAATCGCTGTCGATTGTAAAAGAAAGCAGAGACCAACATTTACCATCAAGGTACTAGGAAAATAGAGAATTGAAGAGGTGTACAAAAGTTCATAGCGCGCGAGTATGTTCCACGCCTCCGCGGAATTACGTTAATTAACTGACATTACGCGTTTACGGCGGCATTTTTACGATTCGAACGTCGGCCGGTCGAATGAATCTATTACAAAGGTTAGACTTATATTTATCTATGTTGAAGTAAGTAATTAGGTGTTACATACACATAGTCTATTTGCGATGAATTTTATTCAAGATTACTTCATTGTCTTTTAATATTATTTACTAAAGCTTTTAAAAATCTTTGTAAATCGCATATAAATATTGCACTTATACAGTGATTCACCGCTGCACATTTTCGAAGACCGTTCCTTTTCTCATCTCTGCTGGTTCTTTTCACTTCCAGCCCCGTGTTTTATTTTAGAAATTAGATATGTGATTTAAATTCTACATTATCACCTTGCATGACATCATGGACCATGTCCAAACCACAATGCTTGAATGAACCTCACCTCACATTTACAATAAAAAACCGGTACACCCACCCAGTAAACATAGACAATGAGGTATTTACACAACCAGATTGCTATGAACCCCGGGTTTACTTACTTCCGTCCCTAAAACGATCCATCTTGTGAGGAATGCGGAAAACAGGAGGGGTCAACCCACAATAGTGGTCGCAGACATGATTTCACGTGGGCAACATTTCTCAATTCGGTATTCCTTTGAACGTGTGAACCTCTAGTTGTGATGTACGCAACCTTTCTGGTGTGTTGTAAATATTCATAGATACTTAAAGAAAAAAAACAAATGCTAGTCTAGTCAAAAATTTTTTTGAAATTAGAACCTTAGGGTGTGTTGCACCATTTAACTATAACGATAACCAAACCATAACCAGCTGTGAAACGGCCTCCTATTGGTCAATTCGACGATTTGACAACTGTTAACGGCTTTGTTATCGTTATAGTTAAATGGTGCAACTCACCCTTAGAGTTTCAAACCAGCATTTTGTTGTCTTTAATTTCGTTTTAAAAATAGAATCGATATCAAATCTTACATTACGATTCTTAGTTCACCTCGGTCCTACAGAGTAAAAAGAAAAATGCTTTTATCAAACAGCAAAGGCAAGCAGATTGATGACCATTAAGAATTCCTTGATTCTTAAGGAAACAAGACACATCAATTTACGAAGTTGTAATGAGTTAAGTATGATAATTAAACTAATTTATCAAAAGATCTAACACAGCACATATTTATTCATGTTAAAGCTTGTTGATCTTTATCAACATTTATGAATTAACATTTTACAAAAAGGTCTGGAGATAACGACACCATTTGTTAACTCCTTTAAACGTTTACGAATGGATTACTAAATATTTTGACGGTCGTTTTGTCAAAAAGGGTAGATAACATTGAGAGTTTTTGACGTTTTGTCGATTACGGAACATTATAGGATCGTCATTGTGACATTTTTGACAACTTGTTGACAACTATATTTTACTCGACTGTTCAGCAGGAGGGTAAGTAGAGTTGTATGTATCTCTGATACATATTTATTGTATGTGTTGCTACAGCCCAAACGGCTGAATCTCTTTTAGTTCGTATTAAGTGCCGAAGTAACATAGACTTTAAGAATTAAAATAAAAGAAAACTAAGTGACGGAAATCGTTATGTATGTAAAGTCATTTAACGAAAAAATTCCAATAATGTAGGTACCTAATTCACAGAAACAAAAAATTGCGACCCGAAAGTCACCAACTACATCGCCCTGCTTGAATAGTGACTCGTTTCTAACTTTTATGAATTTGTTCCATTTTCAAATATAACAATTGACAGATTTATTATTTATCGTAGAAGAAAAGTGGCAGAATCGGTCTCCATATTGTTCCATAATCAAAAATTGCTTAGTATTCGGTCCAAAGGTTGAATGTCCAATAGTAACATTGATAAAAATTCGTGGTTCGTAATCGGCAATGTGCTATGGTTTCGTAATTCGATGAATTCAATTATGGCCGACGTACTCTGAATTCGCCTTTGATTTTTTTAGTAAGCCCTTTTCAAATTCAATGATAAAATAGAAGAAAATTATGTAGGTACCTACGAAATATAAAAACTGATAGGTATCTAGTTGGATTCTTCTCCAATACTCATGAGAAAATAGACAGTTACATTTTTGTGTTTAGATTAAAAGTGAGATTAGCAAAAGACTATTCCTTCAAAGATAAAATAACAACAACACAATCAATGTCATAAAAGACAAGTAAACCCGTTTTCCTCCGAAACATTAATGAAAAACCTTTCTTTGTATGAATTTCCGATATCGACAAGTGAAACGTGACGCAAACACATCATAGTCACGTTATCTATCGATATAGCCAACGTAAACCGTCAAAAGTACCAGGCAAGCATAACCAAAACAAAAGTAAACTATTTCGACAGCCGTACGCTCAATAAAAACTTCTAAACTTGAACATACCGTGGAACAGAGACGCTGCTATCTGTCGATTCTCCCGTCTCACTCTCTTTACGTCGGTTGACAAGCAGTGGGTGAACGAACTTCGAGAGTTTACTGGGCTAAAAGTTGAATGTACCTCCGTTCGCGGACATTACGAACAAGATAGCAACTTTACCATACGCATCGTGTCAATGAAAAGACGCAAACACGTTTTGCTGTGGCGGCGAATTTAATCAGTAAAGCGGGTAATTAGAGTTCATTTTGTTTTGAAAGTGGTTAGATTATGTGTCGTTTTGGAATAGAACAGCAAGTTTCTCACGACTACCACTACATTGGCACGTTAGTAGTGAGACGCGTGTGCAGATGGGCAGCGGTGTATGTTTGTGTGCGCTCGAGGTTGGTGTAGTCTTGAAAATAATTTCGCGGTCACACCAAGCCGGCGGGTTCATATAACCTGAACCACCTGTCTGTGTTGTGCGCCTAGTTATTTATATCTATGCGCGAACCTATGTAACATAGCTATATGTATTATATATTATCAAAATAAACCAACATATCTTGGCATACGAAGTATGTTTTCATAGGTGTATGTTCGGTTCATATGTTTCGTTCAACATACTTTTTCGTTTTTTTCTGTTCGTTTGCGATAACACTCGTAAATGTTACATCCAATGGTTTGATAATTTATCTTCTTTGAGCGATTACTCTAAGAAAAAACGCAATGAAATCGAAAGCCTAGTTTGTAGACGCGAAAATGCCTACACCTGCGTCAGACAATGCCACAGCTGCTGACTTCTACTTAGGTATTGGATACTTTAAAAAGATACTCTTTAAATTGTAGCTATCATTATGGCATCTTCACGCCATGTCTGAAATAATTGGAACAGTCTTATTTTTAACACAAATATATTATGTACTAACATCAGCTTTGTCTTGTCTCTGCATCGTACGTAAATTACTTTGTTTTTAACAAGGAGTTTAAGTATGGGACATTGGACATGTGTGTTAACACTGTATTAAAATGGTTCCATGAAACGTATAATAAGCATATTGACACATTAACAATACCGTACCACTTAGAAGACTATATCAAGCAGGTGTATTCACCATTTTTCACACAATTCAAAATAAACTAAGTTATACAGATGCCTAGTTGACGCTTCGCGTAACCCAAATGCTGTCTTTTGCCATGGCCAGAGATCGCATTGCCATACAACATGGCAATGCCGCCAGACTTTTTATTTTGGACACTCCTGCAGTCTATAGCGATGAGGAGAAATATTTTGGATACTCTTGCAGTCGATAGCGGTAAGGAGAAATATTTTGGACACTCCTGCAGTCTATAGCGATGAGGAGAAATATTTTGGACACTCTTGCAGTCGATAGCGGTGAGGAGAAATATTTTGGACACTCTTGCAGTCGATAGCGACGAGGAGAAATATTTTGGACACTTGCAGTCGATAGCGACGAGGAGAAATATTTTGGACACTCTTGCAGTCGATAGCGGTGAGGAGAAATATTTTGGACACTCTTGCAGTCGATAGCGGTGAGGAGAAATATTTTGGACACTCTTGCAGTCGATAGCGATGAGGAGAAATATTTTGGACACTTGCAGTCGATAGCGATGAGGAGAAATATTTTGGACACTTGCAGTCGATAGCGACGAGGAGAAATATTTTGGACACTCTTGCAGTTGATAGCGATGAGGAGAAATATTTTGGACACTCTCGCAGTCGATAGCGATGTGAAGATATATTTTGGACACTCTTGCAGTCGATAGCGATGAGGAGATATATTTTGGACACACTTGCAGTCAATAGCGGCGAGGAGAAATATTTTGGACACTCTTGCAGTCGATAGCGGTGAGGAGAAATATTTTGGACACTCTTGCAGTCGATAGCGGTGAGGAGAAATATTTTGGACACTCTTGCAGTCGATAGCGATGAGGAGAAATATTTTGGACACTTGCAGTCGATAGCGATGAGGAGAAATATTTTGGACACTTGCAGTCGATAGCGACGAGGAGAAATATTTTGGACACTCTTGCAGTTGATAGCGATGAGGAGAAATATTTTGGACACTCTCGCAGTCGATAGCGATGTGAAGATATATTTTGGACACTCTTGCAGTCGATAGCGATGAGGAGATATATTTTGGACACACTTGCAGTCAATAGCGGCGAGGAGAAATATTTTGGACACTCTTGCAGTCGAGAGCGACGATGAGAAATATTTTTGGAAGTTTGTGAAGAATGCACTTTAAGTGAATAGAAGAGTGAGTGGAGTGGAGTGGGAGTTAGTGAGTGGTATGTTTGTGTACCTAGAATACAATTAAGGAACGACCTTTTATCAAACTTTTAAACTTGGAAGCCTTTGTAAAGCTAAAAACAAAGTGACAAACTGAGCCCACGAACGCCACGTATGCTACGCATTATGACGTCTAGACTCGTGAATTTGCTTGAAAACGGATGATTTAGAAAATACTTGGCTTGCGTAACGCTGGCACCGCGTCCCACGTAAGTCGTCTGTTATCAAACAAATCAAAGAGTAGATGTCATAATTCCTAGCACACGTGGCGTGCGTGAGCTCAGTTTGTCTTTAGCTAATTGCTTCGCTTTTCGGACTATGCAAAGGGAAAATCTGACAGGGGACTAGCTTATCTATTAACGCGGGGTAGTCATGACTAGGAAACTCTAGAACACAAAGAGCAACTAAAGGACACAGGCGTGGTTTTAGTCAGTATAAGTCTGACACGCCCTCCCCCCCCCCCCACTTAAGAGTGGAAGATCACATCGGATGGCTTCCTACCTCAAAAAAAAATCTATATAATCTATACAATTTTCAAGCATTTCCCAGAACCATCTCCTCCGTAGATACTTACGTAATAGTACAAAAATGTGTAATTACTTTGTCGATTTAACGCCCACAAGAATCAAAGTAATCGATTTCCTTCCTACCAGCTAGCTACCAGTTACCACCATCCGCGTAGGCTGACGAGCTAACACTAATACATTGATTTATCGATTCTCTTCATCCTGTAGTCAGGTAGAAACTGGATTGTACTTAATGTAGTTATAAATAAAGTAATTATTCAAACTTCAAGTTAATTCTGTTTAGTTTGTTGTTTGAGAATTATGATCTAAGATCCGTAGATGAAATGTCTTCCCTCATCTGTTATTCGATTATGATAAATATTATGTGCTAGATAATGCGTTCATTAAGACATTCTATTAATGTTTTTCAGTTCCTTGGGGCACATTCTTTGAGCTGATGCTCAACTTTCCCAAATAACAAATGAGGAGTAATTTATGTCAAAAATGTAACAACATATTGTTTATCATCATTGGCACCAGATTTAGCTAGGCAATAACAGATGAGGGAATAAATTTCTTCTACGGATCTCGTATTTATTATTTACAAAAAAGATTTTCTATATAACACAGTTATATCATAAGTACCAAGGCTGCAGAAATAATCACGAAATTAATAAAATCAAACACCCAACATTAAAAGAAAAGTATAGTTACAAATATTAAAAAAAAATTATACAATAATTCCAAATTCAAAAATTTTAATGGTGTCGTTCTAATTTTAAATGTAAAGAAACGCAAGAAAATTGGATACCATGCCAGTTCTATGAAGCTACGCGTCCGTGGACAGTAGTCCTAAGATTTTAAGAACGTCAGATTTATATAATCATACTTTATTCTTACGAACTCATCGGCCAGTTCGATGACCCCCAGATGAGTTCCAGGCTCAGTATTGGACCGATTAATGGCATTTTTCATCAAACCATCATCGTAAACGGTACAAACATTTCCGCAATGGCTGCCATATGTTCATAAAATCCTTTTAACTCGACAATATCTTATAATCGGCTGTAAAGTTTAATGAATTTTCTTTGTTAGTTATCTGAGAGAATTGATTGATCAGCTGATTTGCAGAGGTTTTTGGCATTAACTCAAAGTTATCTTTGAAGTTTAATTTAATTTGGCTTTTGATTTTAAATTGAAATCAAGTTAACTCACGATTTCTAGAAATAAATTGTCTTATACACGCTGGAGTATTATACCCCAGCGTAATTAATTAATAAGTATTATTAATCGTAAGGTATAATACTTGACAAGATTGCCTGTACATTTTATTTGTACACTGTTCAGAGTGCCTAGTGTGAGTTTATTAAGCTATTGCATAGCTTCTATCGCGGGCCTTGAGCGTGGAGACCGAATCCAGAAATTCCGTAACGAAAATAACCTAACACCCCCCACTCATTTGTTTTTTGAGCGTGGTGACCGATAAGAAAACAAATGAGTGTACAATCAATCAAAATTCAATTCAATGTGTGAAAGTGTAACTTCAATTAATATCAAAGAAAAAAAACAAAGGAAATAAAATACTGCATAAATAAAATAAATAAATAATTATAATTGCATAAGTTGATACAAATGCTATGCAATAGCTTTACCGCGGCAGTCCCCGAGTGCTACACGTCTTTTTTTTTTTTAACGACACGTTTGTGACGCTCGGCGCTCCGATGGGCCCGCTCCAAGCTCTTTACCAATCAGAGAGCCAAATGCGGCAAACGTTTCGATTGCGTTAACGTAAAGACAACTCGCACTCAGCGCACAGGTAAACCGGAGCGTGTATTTTGCACAACTGTGCAGGTTTCCACACAAGCTTACCTGACAGGTGTAACTGTGCAGGCAAACCTGTCAGATACACCTTTAGTATTACTAAATACAGAGAACTTACCACGAGCTCTTAACGCAATCCATTTCACGACCTGAACTGAACTGTTAAAAGGTTGGAGCTATATAGGGCGTATAGCTCCATCCTCCTTTCTCGCTCGAACGCCTTACATTTCAATTCGTCATGTTAAGGCCTTGTGTCAAGTGATGCGATCGTTTATTGAATACTAGCTGACCCGCCGAACTTCGTACCGCCCAACAGTCAATGAATGTAGTATATCTTTCGATATAATCAACCGATTGCGATGAAACAAAGCCTAAGTAATACATCAAGTTACACACAATTTTAATGTATAAAAGTTATCTACGTCGATTTCGTACATTTTACGTGATCCGCGCACAAATAAAAACTTCTGGAGATTTATTGTATGTATAGATAGTTTCCATTAATTTTTTGGTAGCAATCTCAGCTCTGGGATCTATACGAGGCCAATAATAGAACTGTACAGGTTGCCAAATATTGGTCAGAAAAAATATAGTTTGAGAGCATCGACACGAAAAGAAGAATTTATTGAGTTACTAGCTTTTGCCCGCGCGGCTTCGCTCCCGCTCTTCCCTACTTCAGCCTACTCTACTCTACCCTACTCTACCCTCCTCTACCTTAGTCTACCCTACACTACCCTACACTACCCTACTCTACCCTACACTACCCTATTTTTTTATTTTTTTTTTTCCATAAGAACCTTCTCCTCATAATAACGAACACAACAAAAAAAAAATTAGCGAAATCGGTCCAGGCGTTGTTGAGTTATGCGCTTACCAACACATTTTGCGATTCATTTTTATATTATAGATAAGCAGTCGGCTATAGCGAAAAAGAATTAAAAAAAACTACTACAGAGTTCAAAAATTCATTGAACGAAGTAAATATTTACGTTGGTGTGTTTACGTCACCACAAGCCGAGTTTTCAATTTGTGTCGCAAGAAAGTCGCCCACAAAGCGACCAAAACAAAACAAGCTAAAAATAGCGCGTGGTATCATCAATGAATAAACATACCAACACATTAATTTTATATAACTAGTTATGTTTTAGAAAAACACGTGTAAAAGGGCATTTACACTCTTCTGTTATGTGAATACAGAACTGGTTTTTAGGTTTTCGTACCCAAATGGTAAAAGTGGGACCTCACTATCCCTCAATCAATCCAATATGCAATTCACCATCATCATTAATTCAACCGAAGGACGTCCACTCTTGGACATAGGCCTCCCCCTAGTGTCGCCACAAGAAACGGTCCTGTGCGTCTCGCATCCATCGGATTCCTGCACTATCACCAGGTCATCGGTCCACCTTGTGGGAGGCCTTCCAACGCTGCGTCTTCCGGTGCGCGGTCGCTACTCTAGAACCTTTCGGTGCCGTCAACCATCCGTTCTACAAGCAATGTGCCCTGGAACCCTGCTACTTCAAGTTTAGTGATGAATACAAGACGCACAGGACCGGTCATTATGGCGACACTTGGGGGAGGCCTACGTCTAATAGCGGACGTCTTTCGGCTGAAATTATGATGATGTCAGTGACCTTGGTTCTCTCTCAGGTAATTAATAGCTCATAGCCCTTTCTAGCCCTTCTAGTCTTTTGTAAGCCTTACTACAGTGGCCAATTTGGAAATCTCTAAACCGACTGCGAACCCAGGTTGGCCGCTGTAAAAACGATCTGGCCAAATGGGGCTTCGTCGACCCATCTCTAACAAAGTGCCAGTGCGGAGCCTCTCCACAGGTCATGCGCCACCTATGCTGCCCATCCTGCATAACCACCTGCACTTTTCAGGATCTGTACGAGGCCAACAATAGACCTGGGCCCCAAGTCTGCTATTACAACTATTGTAGTGTAACTATTGTCATAATGGTCTATATTGATTTCATAATTGTTGATTTTGAGTAAGTTTGGTAATCTACAAATAAAACGTTAAATTTTAATCATTTTAATCCCGTGGAGGGTCGATCCGGTACATGAAACATTATCGATTTGTAAAGATAAAATTAAAAAATTAAGTACCTCCTTTTCAAAACTCGTATTAATTTACGCATGTACGAAATTAATATCTTTAAGAAAACGTCAGCTGAGCGAGTTCAATGACCTGTAGGTAGTTTGCACGCAACGCCGACTATTAACTACAGGTCATTGAACTCACTCAGCTGACGTTTTCTTAAAGAAATGAATTTACTCGTATTAATTTACGCATGTAGCGTAAATTAATACGAGTTTTGAAAAAAACGTACTTTATTTTTTAATTTTATCTTTACAAATTGATAGTGTTTCATGTACCGGATCGACCCTCCACGGAATTAAAACGATTAAAATTTAACGGTGCATAATGGCGTCATTATGACTTTCCAATGATAAACCACTGATACTTCATTGAAAGAAGTGGGATAGAATGGTAATCTCGTACATATTTACAAATAAATGTCTTACATATGCGATAATCTGCAAAAATTTTGACAGTTCCTTTGATCAGTGACCTAGGCTACCATTAGAACGTCATTGTGCATTAATTGCTTTTAATAAGCTCGATATTGTCATTTTACCACAACTCTATTACGAGACCATTGACCGATCAATGATCGATCATTATGAATTAGCAGATTAGGAACTTTTAGCAAAATGACAATGGGATCGTGTTGGAATGATGAATTTATAAAAATAGCAGACTTGAGCCGCTGTACAGGTTACCAAATATTGGTCAGAAACAATTTAGTTTGAGGCTTCTGATGAGGCCCATTGTAAGCGACCACCACCACGACGCGTTTCAATGTCATATGCAAGACTTTGTAATAGAAAACCATGTAAAAGAGTGAGATACAAGTACTACTATGACATGACATCTATTTCTGCAGTCATTGCAATAAGCACTTAGTTCTATGGCTAATTCATAACGTTATAATTCGTAATATCCGGAGAAAATGTCGCCGTTATACGACATTAAGTGTCCCCGGTTGAGGAGCTTACAATGTATTGGTTAAACAGGACTGGTGACCCAGGTTCAGGTAGAGTAGATGAAAAATTATGTCTTATGTTTATAGAATTACCTACATTAAATCAAAACAGCGGAAGATTGGTAACTCGCTCGCCTCTAACGTTTTGAATTTTACCCAATCACATATATGTATAAACGGACTTGTCAAGCAAAATTTTTATTTTGTTTTATGTGGGATAAAGCTTATCTAAATGCCTTCAAGTGCTTTTATGCGTTATAGAAATCATACAAAAACCAATCACATGGTTTAACATTTTACTCGTGCATATACCTAGTTCAGAGTCCAGGTATTCTGATTGCAATACTAGCGCGTAACGTATCTTTTCTTATAAAATATCAATGATTACAGATGAATTATAAAACAAAATTAGTAGAAATTTAAGATGTTTTCTCTACAACATGTAAAAAAATTAAGAAATTTAAAATTTCGCGGGTTACTTTGGCGTTTTCACTTTAATTATAAGACATGAACAGGAGATTTAATACGTCGTATTAAAATGACAGTCGTGCGACCGGGAATATAAATAGAACTACATTAGACCAGGTGAGATTGTGGTCAAACGCGAGCCTATCCATTATAAAAAAAAAAAAAAAAAAAAGACCGGCTAGTTCGGGTACAAGTATTCCTCATATTTTTGTCATCGTCATTTCAGCCGATAGACGTCCACTGTTGGACATAGGCCTCCCCAAGTGTCGCCACAATGATCGATCCTGTGCGTCCATCGGATTCCCGCAACCTTCACCAGGTCATCGGTCCAACTTGTAGGAGGCCTTCCGCGGCTGCGTCTTCCGGCACGCAGTCGCCACTCCAGAACCTTTTGGCCCCAACGGCCATCTGTTTTGCAAGCAATGTGTCCTGCTCATTGCCACTTGAGTTTAGCGATTCTTCATGCTATGTCGGCAACCTTGGTTCTCCTGCGGATATCTTCATTTCTGATTCGATTACGCAAGGGAACTCCGAGCATAGCCCTTCCCATTGCTCTTTGGGTGATTTTAAGCCTTCTTATGAGGCCCATTGTGAGCGACCACGTTTCGACACCATATGTCATCACTGGCAACACGCACTGGTCATAGACTTTCGTCTTGAGACACTGTGGTATATTGGGCGAGAAGATATGGCGCAGCTTCCCGAACGCTGCGCAGCCGAGTCGGATTCAACGGTTGACCTCTTTCTCGAAATTAGATCTACCCAACTGGATTGTCTGTCCGAGGTAGACGTAATCGTCCACAGCTTCGAGTATAAAGTCTCCGATCTTCATATTTTTGTACGCTGCAGAAACGTGAACCCTGCGAGAAGTAGAGAAGAACAAGATAGACGCTCTAGAGATGTGGTGCTGGGGGAGAATGCTCGGAGTATCGTGGACTGAATTCCGTACCAACGAGTCTATACTCCGAGAACTCGGCATCAAGCAGAGTTTATCATCTTTGGTACAGTCTCGTATTCTCACCTTTTTTGGTCACGTATACCGCCGAGGGGAGGTGGCTATTAAGCGACTTGTGGTCCAGGGAAAGGTTGAGGGTACCAGGCCACGAGGAAGATCGCCTATGAGGTGGACTGACAAAATAAAAGCTGCAGTGAATGGGCCATCATCACTACATGAATGTACAAAGAAGGCGGCCATCAGAGAGGAGTGGTGACGTGTTGTGAAGCTTGCCACCAACACCTGAAGTGATGACCTCGACCACTCCGTCAAGAGTGATACCAACAGAGAAGAAGACATTAGACCGACCCACACTTGTGACCCTGCCAGATTTGTACGTAGAACGACGTCGCGAGGCGTGGATCAAGTGTAGCTCTACAAGTCTAGTTTCCATATAAAATGTATGGAGACCGACGCGCCTATTTCGGCGTGTGTGTCACACGTGTGCGTAGTGTAGTTCATTTCATAGCTTCAAATGGATCGCATCGCATTACGCTCGTGGTAGCACTGTTGTACCATAAGTAAAGACATTTTTAATAACAATAACATTTATTTTCCTGGCCGTAAACACCTCGATCTCGTTTATAAATTCTCAGAAAAAAAGAATGTACCAATTTATTCAATTCAAGAGAAAAGTGTTGAATGTGGAACGCGCATACCATAATAAAGAAACGAAGATTTGCATCGAGAGCAGGGTCACTGACCGATCTCTTGGACTCTCATTGAATTTCAGACTTCAATTAAATAATAAATTATGTTTATTGTTTTCAATCAACACTCTTTATGAAGTGTAAATATGTTTGTAGAGCTTTCATTTAAAAGTTGTAAATTGATTTGTCAAAAATAAATATTGGTTTTTCAATCGAAATCAGGTAATCTTACTTATGATGGCAAATAATTATTTTTTCAGTTTAATATAAGACACATATTAAAGCTCGATACTTGGGGATTCTTGATGTACTTGATTACTTTATATACTCGTTCGTGCACATTCTTAAGGGAAGAGCCCTTATGAGTTAGCCGAGTATACATCACAAATTTTTAATTAAGATTGATTCTATGATACCTTTTCGGTTTTTTCTACTTTTGACTACAAAAATATAATCAATAACGGGTACAGATAGAGCCCCATTTTTTTGTGTACTAATTAAAAAGAAGGGGTGTATAAAATAATTTCTCAGTAGCAACCCGAACTCTAATTAATGGTTGATGGAGAACATGGATTCTGTCCTGCTCAGGTTTATGTCTGGTTGAATGCATACATTCACTTCTGCTTAAACTTATGCCTCGTTCAAGGTATAGATTCACTCTTCATAAAACTTGAATGAACTTTACAATATTCTCATCATCATCATCTTCATTTCAGCCGATATACGTCCACAGGACATAGGCCTCCCCCAAGCGTCACCACAACGAACGTTCCTGTACGTCTCGCATCCATCGGCTTCCCGCAACCTTCACCAGGTCATCGGTCCACCTTGTAGGAGGCCTTCCAACTTTTTCTCCAATTCTGCCTACGATTAATCTAATGCTCATCATCTCATGTCCACAGTCACGCTATCATGCATTCCCTTTTTTATCATCTGAATGAGATGTCACATAATTCACCTTTTCTTTGATCTTCCTCTTCACTCACTAAAAATATTCATTACTATCCCTTCGAGATACAATAAAATATGAAAATATGTAACTGATAACGACACGCCGCGTCGTAGTGCGGTTTCAGATGTCAATTTTATCACTATTTCTGTCAAAGAATAATCTATGTATGCAAAACTCATAGAAGCAGCATCGTTTTAGTGGGGAAACGTTCGACATGAAAGAGGTGGGTCTGAGAGCAAATAATACCACCTTCTAACTGGTTTAGTTTATGTCTTTTATGACCTTTAATAAAGAGAAAATAACCTTTAAAGATAAAAATTTATCTTCGTGATTATCGCACATTATCACTAATTTGAATAAAAAAATAATGAATACGTTTGGAAGTCTTTTTTGTCTTCAAGATTCGGATCGTTTTGAGGTGAGAAATCATCTAATGACTTCTCCAGCTCTATGTGGAGTGGAAGGGTATGTCATGACTGGAGCGACAGGGACTTTTACTAATTAAAACCGATTTGTATTCCTTCAATTGCCCTTTGCATGTCAGGAAAACGATTCGAACAACCCCTAGCAGGCATCGGCCCTACTGGGGCCCAACATCAACCACAGCCTGACTTCGCCTAATGTTTATTGAGCCTATCTTCCATGCTATTGTATCACACTCATCCAGATTCTACCCTCGAAAATTAAGTCCAAACGAATTTCATAATCCAACATTTACCGGGACGATAAACCCCTACATAATTTTCAATACACAAAGCATTTTGTGTTATTGTGTCATATTTTGTGATAGTTTCTTCAATAGTTTAGACCCAAAACACTCCGAATACACGGTCAATGACAATGACATTCACATTGAAACTAACAGACACACTTTTGGTGAAAACGCAACCTACTTTGCTTGAACAAAAATAACAAAAAAAAAGCATAAATAAAGCAAGATTATATTGTTGCATACTCTCATTCAGACGACAATATGTCTCACTAAACATCAGCTCTCTCACTAAACATCAGCTGAGCTACAACACTAGCCGATACGAAAACAAATAAACACATCACAGACGATAAAACCATTCCTTTCTTCAGCTACTTAATATTAAGCATGTACATTCATCACCGGCTTTTTCCTTCTAAACCATTGATAATTTGTAAACACGTACTGAGTCACCGACACAGTTCCGATAAATAGCTCGTGTTATAGTCGTTTTGTCTGTCTGCCTGTCTGTATGCCTCGGAAGTGAAAGTGTATAGAAAGCGGTGAAAATCTGCGCGGGCGCACGATCTTTCCCCGGCCGAACACTCTAGACAAATGCATCGGCAATGCAGCTCTGTTTCTGTGTACCTACGTATTGTCTAAGTTTAACGATCGGTCGCAGACAACGAATGAGAAATGTGAAATCGATGTCCGCACGAGAATTCTAATCTTTTACAAACTATTGAGTGCTTCTATAAACATAGACTCACTCATCTTTACTATCGAGAGTGTAACAATCTCGAATAATCTCAATTGACTGACTTACATGCTAGCTGTTAGTCTCATTAAAAAATATCAAAAAGAAATCATCATTAAAACACAATCATAAGAACATTGTTGCTTCTGACCTACATTCGATACACGCGAATCTGACATCAAAATTTACATTGATAAAGTTGAAATTGGTGTGGACTATCAGAAAAAAAGTGAATGGGTAATGTCAAGAACACGATAAAATTATCTAGGGAGAGTATGAAGAGTAGATCACGGTCAAATATAGACTTTCACTGCTTTCTCTGACCTAAATGTGTGTATTGTCGTAGGTCGAGTGGTCGGCCTTCGGGGTGCCTCCACTTTTAGTTTTATTTCTCACTTTCATTAACCTATGTCGGTAGAAAGTTGTGACGTAGCAGTTTAGGGCGTTGAAGGTAAAAGTACCAGGAGAGAGTCGGGAAATAGGTCGATAGATGTCCGAGATAAACGAGCGTACATAGCTCTTGAAGAGGAGGCTTAGTCGGATGATGAGTCGGACAAATTCGAAGCTTAGGGTGAAAGCGTAGTCCGCCAAATTCTTTTCTTAAGTTTTTTGCATTTTCCAGGTCAGTGTCAATGTTGTATGTTCATTAAAATATGCTTTGCGGCCGTAACAAGTATTTATTTGAGGATTTATAATCATTAAAAACATCAAGACAACCGTCTCATTTCATCTAACCCTATTGAATTTCGGGTCAGATGCAAAATGAAAAAAAAAATAAGAAAATTATAATTTAACGGGCTTTCTTGATGCTTCCTCCTTTACATAAAGACAGATTATACACTCTAATCTCTAAATATATTTCAAATATTCCTAATCAAAAGAAAGGCCATTTATTCTATTTTATAAACAAAACAAATGAATAACAATTCTAAGCAGTAAACTTTAAGAACCACGAAGATTCAAGTCACAGATAGTCAGTTAATTAATAAATTACTGCAAATTCAAATAATAACAATTATTTATTTATTTTCTAAGCATCACAGACTCGTATAAAGAAAAAACAATAATTTAAACAGTCACATTTAAAATTATAATTTGTAAAATTACAATTAAAGCTCAAGGAAGACATCAAACGTCAACATAAGGTGTAACGGAAATGTATATATATGTCCAGGGACTGAAATAGTACAAAAAAAAATGCTTCCCTTGGATATTTTTTATTTAATTTTTTTTATTATGACTTCCTTGAAGAAATTTGTTAATTTCTATGGGCAAAAGCAGTTAATAAAATAAAACCACAGCGATTACACACCCTATACTATAGGGCCTATAGAATTTCTTCACACTTTTATAAAAAAAAAACCGGAACAATTTCACCTCCTAATGTTGTCAGTCACGTACTCAAAAAAGATTCGGTCTAGACTGCTGCATTTGGTTCGGAGGCGCCTTATTTATCTAGGTTAGTTTACGATCAGTAAGCACCCATCGAAATATCATCACAGATCATTTTTTTTACCGTATACTTTTATTTATTTATCAGCTTAGCATAGCATAACCAGCTCTTAAATGTACCCACTGCTAGGACTCAGGCCTCCTCTCTAGGAGAGGGAATGGGCCGTTATGCACCATGCGGGTCCAGTGCGGATTGGTGAATGTCAAATGTTTTCGAATGTTTGGTTCTAGGACATGCCGGTTTCCTCACGATGTTTTCCTTCACCGTTTTGAGAGCAGCAGATGAAATAAATTACACTAAGTAATGCCCTTGCCTGTATTTGAACCCGCAACCTACAACTCGTAAGTCACCCCCCCCTTACCACTTGGCCACCACTGTTCTTATTTCTTTTAATTTTTTTTTTTTAAATTGATATAAACTATTGCTTTACTGTGATCTCACCTGATGGTAAGCAGTGATACAATCGTTGCTGGTGAAGTGCACTTGCTTATTAAGAGCCTATTCACTCTAGCTTTGAAGACACCTAAAATTATAATTGGACGGGAAGACCGCAGAAGGCAAATTGTTTCAGTCCTTCGATGTACGCGGTATAAACGACGAGGCGAAACGCTTAGATTTAACTATCATTATAAATATATAAATACCTTGTTTTTAACTTTAGATTACTTTTAATTGGAATTAAAAAAGTCCTCCGCATCGCTGTCCACCAAATACCCAAAAACCAGTCCATTTTAATTTATAAAAAGAAGTTGGACTGAGCTCGTATCTATGCAACACCGCAAATGGAAAAACAAACAATAATTTCAAATAAATGTATTTTAATATTTGGCCTCTGACTTGTGCAATACCGCCTCGAGTCCTAACTGCTGGATCCTCTCCACGACTGTCGCTAGTTCGACCGCCGCCTGGTACGACTCTCCCTGTGCCAGGACCAGCGTGTCGTCTGCGTATCAGACCACGCTGACCCCGTCAGGGAAGTCGCCGCGCAGCACGTAGTCGTACCCGATGTACCACAAGGGTGGTCCTAGTACCGATCCCTGCGGAACACCGCACGACATCTCTCGCCGTTTGCACTTTCCAAAGAACGAATGTGATACATTCTCACTATGTTCCAAAAAACTTTCTAAAGCTTTGGAAAACAGTAAAACATTGACTTAATTGTTAAAGTTTTCTAATCTTTAGTGAACCGTAAAACTTTTGATGAATTACCGATATAAATCATTCATGGATAGAACCGATGGTCAATTGCTGAGCGATTGTTGAGCATGTTGCCCTTTCGAGCTTCCCAATTGTGTATTTTTATATGGCAAATAGACAATATTTATATTTAATAAGCACCCATTGCAGTTTTTCAAAAGCCTTGCATATTTCCGCAGAGTTCGATTCATGGCGAAGTGTTACTGGGTTGTTCTACCAGTAACAGCCCAGCATTCAGAGGTCGTTAGTGTGTCACCCCTGTGTCTCGTAAAGCTCGAAAAGCCGCCTGGTCTCTGCCTGAGCCTAAAGTCTGCTATTACAATAGTGTCAGAATGGTCTATCATTGATTTCGTAATTGCTGATTTTGACAAGTTTTGGTAATCTACTAATATAATGGCATCATTATGACTTTCCAATGTTCAACCACTGAGACTCCATTGAAATAAATGGCATAGAATGGTAATCTTGTATACAATGATAAATTAATGTCTGACGTATGCGGTAGTCTGCTAAAATTTTGACAGTTGCTTTGATCAGTGTTCTACCATTAGAACGTCAATGTGCAGTCTAGTGCAGTCAGTGCTTTTAATAAGCTCGATATTGTCATTTTACCACAATTCTATTACGAGACCATTGACTGATCAATGACCGATCATTATGAATTAGCAGATTAGGAACTTTTAGCAAAATGACAATGGGATCGTGTTGGAATGACGAATTTATAAAAATAGCAGACTTGGGCCCCTGGTCGGATTAAACTATGAGTGTAAAGGAACAAGGATGTACCTGTGTTTCCGCAGAGACCTTTGTGCACTTATATCCTGGAAACTTGTTTAATTTCCGATGAAATTGGTCACCGTGAGCAGGTAAAGGTCTATATACGAGGAAACTAGATGGGGTTGAGTGGGGGGCTAAGAAGTATAGTCTAGGGCCCACTCCAGAGGGCAGGGTGAAGGGCTACCGATTCGAAATTTTATGATAGATGCCAAAATACTGATGATTTCATACAAAAAAAAAAGACGTGTGGCACTCGGGGACTGCCGCGGTAAAGCTATTGCATAGCATCACTCATTTGTTTTCTTATCGGTCACCACGCTCAAAACAAATGAGTGGGGGGTGTTAGGTTATTTTCGTTACGGAATTTCTGGATTCGGTCTCCACGCTCAAGGCCCGCGATAGAAGCTATGCAATAGCTTAATAAAACATGACTGGAGCAGACCCCGCCCCCGAAAAGTAAGTACGCCAATGGTGGCTGAAATTCGTCTTCAAAATAATTGCTTAGCGAGTTGTTTGTGATATCAGTAAACAGTTATACTTACAACTTTTAATATTTATTAATTTAAATGTTTATATACTTGATTCTGGTTTATTTTTCCTGGTTTGAGACGGCGCGGGTGAAGAAGAAAGTATGGAAGGACCTGGTGGGAGCTTTTGCCCAGCACTGGGACAGTAACGGCAAGATAAAAAACAAAACTTAATTCTTGATTACTTATATAAAACTAGCTTTTTCCACCGGCTTCACCCGCTTGAAAGTAGGTCTCTACATACACTATCATGACTTTGAACCCCCGTTTCATCCTCTTAGGGTATGAATTTTGGAAATTCATTTTCGTCATATAAGGAAGGCTAGTGCAAAATGTACTCCTAATACCAGTAGTTTTGGTTGTACATTGATATGTCAGTCAGTCAGATTCTTCTTATATGTACATATTTAGATTAATTCTTTGAATAAATATTACAAACTACAAGCTTTTGACTGCGGCTTCGCCCGCGTACTTAAAATACATATAGCCTATGCCACTCAGAAATAAAGCAGACGGTAGCAACCGACAGAAAATCTGTGAAAAAATTTTAGCAATCGCACCAGTATTTTCAGAGATTACCTCCTACAAACAAAAAAACATAAAAAAAAGACGTGTGGCACTCGGGGACTGCCGCGGTAAAGCTATTGCATAGCATCACTCATTTGTTTTCTTATCGGTCACCACGCTCAAAACAATTGAGTGGGGGGTGTTAGATTATTTTCGTTACGGAATTTCTGGATTCGGTCTCCACGCTCAAGGCCTGCGATAGAAGCTTTACAATAGCTTAACAAAAAAAACTTTACCGCTTTATTATATTAGTGTAGATTATAGAAAGTGAAAATTTTACTAAGTAGGTACTAAATGTAAAATTTTCATGGGCAACATTGTTCTACAAACAATAAGATTTCCCATGCTGTGTCAATGCCAGCCCACGCGTCGAGCCATGCCCTTAGATTTCACATTTTAGAAAAGCGACAGAAATGAACGCGTCACTAGTTAGAACGGAACGTTGAACTTCAAAGTAACTACTTCCTACATTAAGTTGTACGGTTTAAAAAGTATGCAGCAAACTTTTTAGGGTTCCGTATCTCAAAAGGAAATAACGGAACCCTCATAGGATCACTTTGTTTCTGTCTATCGGACTATCAAGACTTTTTATATCGGGAACGCGTGGAAGTATCGAGTTGAAATTAAAATCATATACACAGGTCTGCAGACCCTTGAAGCTGTGCAAAATTCTAACTTCTAAGTTAACAAAAAAAAGATACAGCCATTTAATATCGCAAAAAACGTTTATTTCGACACTCTCAAGGGAATCTAAATTCATAGGGTACTTCCCATTTATCTAGAAAACTGAAATTTGGCTTAGCAAGGTTTATAAAACCTTATATTATAAACGCGAAAGTTTGTACCTATATTGTGTGTGTGTTTGTTATTCATTCACATTCAAACTGCTGAACGGATTTGAATGAAATTTAACACTCGAATACACCATATCTTATTGTTAGTAAAATATTATGGGAACATACTACACTGTCCCATAATTTTCTATTATGCTTTCAAGTGGGTGAAGCCACTGCCAGAAACTAGTGATTGATATAAGTATTAAAAAAAAAGCTAAGCATATTTTTCTATCTCGATATAAACTCCTATTTAAATTTGTCCTCTAATCTATGCAATTTTATTTTTGTCATTTATTCCTATATATATCATATCTACAAATGTACATAAAACGATTACTTAAAAATATTACCTAAACTATTTATACTAAAACCTAACTATGTACTACATATAATACAAAAACACAAAGTATACTCAGGCATCAAAATACTCCTCCACATCGCTGTCATCCGGAAATGATTCCAGAAGACTGGCAGCATTGCCACGTTGAATGGCAATGCCGATTCTTTGGGCGAAGAACGAGCCAACCCTCTGGTCACAGAAAGTGTCGATCAGTCGGCGTGAAATTTCCTTAAAAAAGAGACGCGCACTGGGGTCCCATGACCCAAGCGTTTCGACCCCAAACGGCTCAAAACTTTAATTACCATTAAGGTTACAGATTTCCCGCCGCGCCGTTTGAGGATGTAAAGTTATACCTACAAGAGTTTTCGAGTGTTTCTTTCAATGTTTATTCAAACTTCATTCAGACTAGATAGTGTAAGAGCTGCAGATTTGTTCGAAAGAGTCGGTCCTGGAGCGCCGACAACTGAAGGAACACGGGAGGATTTTAGTCGGCTAAAGTCTGGAACTCCCTCTCGCTACATCCAGAGCGGGAGACATTATTAGATGAAATCCCAACAAAAAAAATCAAAGACTAAAATATTATTGTTGTTAAATTAACAAAACTATTTTCCCTTGTCTGCTTTTATTTTCTTGCTGTTCGCTGCTAAATTAAACATATTCAAATCAAGAATAACAATACATAGGCTGGCCAAGCATGTATTAGAAATCTTCTCCCTATCTAAATATAGGTAGGTGGCGTTAGAAACTTCTTTCTACGCCGAGTTCGATTTAGAAAACATTTTAGAGAAAGTGAAAAAATATGCCATTCCATATTCATGGTAATCTGGGATTAGAAATGGCTGTAAACTGGCTGGTTACACCCATAATTTATTTAGCTAACTAGGTACCTAAGTACCTACCTGTTTCGCCGAACTAGTAGTGACATCTAGTAACCAAAAGTATGTAGCAGTCACGGGGTGTACAATTTTAGGAAGGAAAATATAAGGTTGACTGGTAGGTATGCACACCTGACAGAGAGTTGTCTCTTTTAACCCAAAGGTTGACTGGTAGAGAATGCCTTGTTACATTAAGTCCGCCTATGTACCACTATTGTACATGAAGTTTAAATAAATAAATATCATTGTCGATGTGAAATAAGTGGGATTGCACAATACACCAGATTTTCCAAAGGGGTAAGGAACTAGGCATAGGCACACAGACATTTTACCGTGTCAAACAATATAGGTATGCAAGCATGATAATGAAGTAATTAGCTGATAATGCGCTAAAAAGCTGATCTGCATCACCATAAGTGAGTAAATAAACGATACCACCAAAAATATATGCATAGATTGAGTAGCGCTGTGACCAGACTTGGTAGTCTGTAGTAGGTCATTGAACTCGAGTATCATTTCTTTCCGTCTATAACTCACGAAGGAGCGAAATACTAAGGATTTTATATTCCTGATACAACCTAAGAGTTTTTAGTCAAGAGTATATTATTTCTAAGCAAGCGTTCTTCATCATTCTTGCGTTGCGTTGTTCTGAGCTCTCAAAACGGTGAAGGAAAACATCGTGAGGAAACCGGCATGTCCTAGAACCAAAAATTCGAAGACAAGTGACATTCACCAACACGCACTGGGCCCGCGTGGTGGATTACGGCCCATTCCCTCTCCTAGAGAGGAGGCCTGAGTCCCAACAGTGGGAACATTAAAAAGGCTGGTGATGATGATGATGATGATGTTCTTCATCATGAGCCACATCATCGCCTACCATCAGGTGACATAGTGGTCAAAGGCGAGCCTATCCGTTTTACGTCCGTTGCGCCACAACTACAGGTTCAGTTGAAAACCATCGTCAGGCACTACAAAAAAAAAGGAAAAAAGTCAGATCGTCACCGACCCACCATCCTCTTCGTGGTTATTTTTTTAAACCACCCTGAAGAACACAATTAGTATTTTTGGTGGAATAAAGGCATATTTTGTAGCAGAAAACAGGAATAAATTGAGGAACAATAATTGCCTAAAAAAAATACTTTTATTGATTGACAGGGCGAAATTTGGAAAATACGGAATTTTGATGATAAGCTTGTAGTACCGCATTGTTTTCAAGTTCTGAGCTTTCTGAATCCCAAAATTAAATAAATTTTACGCTGAAAACTTTTTTTAAATAGTCAGAAAGCTGCGTATGCGCAATGCAAAGAAAATTATCTATACCTACGTATCTACAAAAGCTGTTCTGTAGTCGCGCATGCGTGTAGGCCACCGAAAATCAAGCCAGACTCGTGTGGTAAAAGTTGCCAGTAAATGTCAATGACCCCCGGCATGTGCGATTTTGACCTTAGCAAAGTTTATGTAGCAAAGTCAGTGAAAGTGGGGGCATCAATCAGATTGGCGGGGAAAGCACCATGCCCTTCGATTATGACGTTTTTAAAACACATTTTTTTTAGAAAAACACTGTAAAAGTACTTGACTGACTTTATTGATATTGGCGTTTATAAATAGGTACCTATAAACTCGTTAAAAAAGGCTTGTTTTGATATTTGAGAAAGACCAAATGTAACTTGGATCGAAACTGAAAGAAACAATAAAATAATAATTAGGAGTCCGGTGTCATTAGGGTTACCAGATGAAAAAAAAATTAAAAATCCCGAGAAAAGGCCTCATTTCCGTTGAAAAACCCTTAGATTTTTACAGTTGGGATTTGTTACACTGCGGATCTAACTCATGCGTTGCACATTGCACTCAAAGTGGTGTGGGTGGTAGAGGAACCCCCTTTTGCCAAAGGAAGATTAATTTTAGTTTATTAAGTTTTTAATAATAATTTATTTTAGCTTGCTTAACTTTGAAATGTACCTAAGCTGTATTTTGTTAAAAATTCTAAAAATCCTGAGATTTCATGAGATTTGCAAAATCAAATTTAAAGTAGAACTGCATTCGACCAATGCACACGTGGACCACGCCTAGATTTCTAAGTAGAACGACGTCGCATGGCGTAGATGAAGCGTATCTCTACAAGTCTAGTTTCCATATAAAATGTATGGAGACCGACGCGGCCGGATCGGCGTGTGTAGCACATGTGTGTACAGTGTAATTAAACACGCTTATATTAACTTCACCTGTATGTTTGTAACCAACGCCTTTGAGCTCGATTTTGACCAACTTTGGGCGTTCAGATTTTCTTCAAACTTTGCACACCCATCAAAGACTGATGACAATACAGTAATAATAATCAGTTTTTTTTTTTGTGAAAAATTTTACACTTTTTAGATTGATATGCTATGAAAGCGTGTTTTTATTAGTTTTTTTAAACTATATATTTTTATTTTTCTTATCCTAGCTTAAAAAGTGTTCACACTTTTCCCGCAGCATGTTCTAAATAATTGCCAGCCCAATTGATTGGACGTCGATTAATTTCAAGCTGATACGATTAACTGACCTTAAATTTAAGGGTATTGAATTAATTAGTCAATAAAAAATTCATTAAGAACTCTCGTAAAACGTGTATGAAAGTTTCTCTGGGTGTTTTTGTTTTTTTGCGACATTGGCGCCATCTACATACAGATAGAATTAAAACGTTGGTTCCTAATATTTATCAACATACAAAGTAGGTACTTAGGTTTCCCTACCTACCTAGAGTTTCTATGAAAATACATTTTTTATACGTACCTATCTCACACAAAAGTTCAAAATAATACCTACCTAAATAATTAAGTAAGTATTAAAAATGAGGTTTTTTTACCGACAATCACTTGTACTCTTGTAAAATAATGTAGATATCATACTTATGATTGATATTTTTAAGTTTCCCAATTCTATTTTATTACAATACATAGGTACCATTATTCAAGGGCTTTTAATTGGCTATTATCATATTGCATATTTTCCTTTTTTTAATTAGTGTGACAGAGTGAACGAAATACACCTGCGTCACACTTTTTTGTACAGTTGATCAATTGTCGATATGCCTGCTAATATGTCTGTAAACATTCTTCTTCTTTCTTGACTAGCTAATACTATAAATGTATTTATTTGACCATTAGTCAACTTAACAAGTGATTTTACTACAACACATTTGCCAAAATTGAATAATTACGTAGGTATATATATTATTTTTAATGGAATATTTTTTTTTTACTGTGCATCAAACATTTTATTCTTTACTAATAATACTATCTAATTGTACACCAACTATTAATAGATTTTTTATACTTATTATAGGACTTGGGATACCATGATTTTAGATAGGTTAGGTTGAAAGGGGATGCCGGGAAGTCGAGAGCGAGCAAACACAGATCGTCACCGACCCTCCATCCTCTTCGCGATTATCTGAAGAGCTTTAGTGGACAATTAATATTTTTAGTTGAATAAATGCATATTTTGTTGCAGAAAACAGGAATAAATTGAGGAACAGTTCCTTAAATTCTAACCATTTTTATATAATCGTCTTATGCAACTAAAAACTCGACGTAAGGACTCGCACTTACTACCTTTTGATATCTGTCGTAGCCATATCTTAGAATTGATCACTTCACGTTATGGCTAACTAAAACTAAACATTTTATGACATGTCAAACCTAATTTGGCCTTAACGTGAAGTGATAAATTTTTAAGATCACGACTTAACTACTACCAACGTATCTCCTAACCTAAGTAAGTAATTACTAATTAACCCACCCATCATTATTATTACCTTTACCTACTGAGTATATATGTGTGAGACACTAAGCAACAGCACGTTGGCAGGTAGGTAGGTAGGTACCTACCACAAAACTGAAAATTGCAACTAAGGTCATCAACCCGTATGTTCAGCAAATTCAGTGCTATCAACGACCGGAATGTTTTAATAGTGGTCTTATTCTAACAATGGACGGCATGTAAGATTTGACTTAATTATTAGATTAATTATTTCAATTCCTCTGTTAGGTAGGTACCTATGCCGGCGGAAAAAAAAACTTGTCATTTTCTTAGTGGCACCAATATCTTCAAGATAAAGTTTGTCTTAAATTAACATTTTACAGAAGCCAATAATTTATTAACGATAACGGCAGTTTATTTGTCATGGCTCCTCGTTCAAGTTATTTCCTTGATCGCATGCAATGTTTCGCCGCAGGTGCAATTTGTCCATGCGATTTGCCATGCATGTCGATTTAAAACGTTTATTTTCACGATGTGTATTTTTCGATGGATCGAAATTAGCATAGGTATGGTAACCACAATTTTGTCCACTAGTTTTTCATGTCTTACAAATAAAAATACTGAAAATAATGTTTAAATGGAAATAGTGACATCTATCGTTGATATGTAGAACTTAACTTTACATCTTGTTGTACAGCGCCATCTCTTGATAACTTAGTAAATCACTTCACAATGTTCTTCAAGTTTGGAAACTGTTTTATCGACATAAAAACAACTTTGACATTTATATAAATGTTACCAAGGCTTGGAATAAAAATCTACCAAATAGTGATAAGAATCGCAGCCTAAAATATAGCTGTAGTTATCGGCACGGACTTTGAGCGCTCGGCGTCAGAGTGGGGATCGCTTTGCGCATTCCATACATTGGCGAGCCAATCGTCGTCGTTGTTAGGTACATGCAGCAAGAGCAGGAAACGAATCAGGAGTGACGTCTATGACACGATGGCGCGGCGAGCCAATCACTGGCATTCCCCGCCCCCACGTCTAACGTCGCACCACTAAAGAGACCGAATATTTGACTTCTGCGCAACTTGAAGCCAGCGCTCAAGATCCGTACCGATAACTATACACAGAGCCGTTTTATCCATTAGGCAATTTAGGCAATTGCCTAGGGGCCCCGCCAGGTGCAGGTGCTTCAGGAAAAACAATAGACTGTTTCATAAACAGTAAAATAAAATGATTTGTAATTTTGATGACATGACAAAGTGGTCAACAAATAGATTTAATAAAACACAAGTTTTCATTAGCGGGTTATGTAGGTTGGGTTTTCGGTGGTGATTTTGGACTGCGTGATTTGATTTTAATAATTCTTTTTTTATTTGAAAGAAGATACGTTCAGAATAATAAAATATGTAAATTAAGTTAAAAAAATGCTTGTTTATACGGTTAAATTATAAACTTAGATCAGAAATTATTTTGTACAACTTTTCAACCCATCAAGTTCAAAATAATTTTCCTAAAAAGTGCAATCTTCAACATGGAGTGGACTGATTCTTGCACACCAGTGTATAAATCACATCACCTTCTCACAGTTTCTTGTATTTATTTATATGAAATCGCTAAATTTGTTAAAACTAATTCCTCAATATTTAAAACAAACAACAATAATAAAAAACGAAAAGTTACGCACTACCTACCTATTTGCAATTGTCAGTACTAGTATTGAATTATTTAGACTTAGTTGTGTGTACATGGCTCCACTTATTTATAACTGTATACCAAATTTTATAACTGACCTTCCTTATGGATAATTTTGCAAAATACTAAAAAAGTGGCTCGTCTCACATAGTTTTTATTCTTTGACCGAATTTCCCAAAAAGGGTTCTTGTCAATTCTATCTGTTATTAAGCCAAATTGCGTCTAATTTAAATTTTTATGTTAAGTATATGTTATATTTTGAAGTTGTTATTTAATTTTGTGATAGTTTAATATTGGTTTAAAATATTTCTAATTGTTAATTTGTGTAAAGTTTTTATGTTGTTTCTGTAATAGTAACAATATTTAAAAAAAAAAAAATTTTACTGTCCATTAAGTTTAATAAAGGAAATTTTGTGTCAAATATTGTAGTTTTGCTTACTATGAGCATCACATAGCATATTTTAATATTTGCATATCAACTCATGGCCAAATGTGTCTGCACTTTTATATTGAGTCACCATCTCCTGTACCTCATTTAATGCAAATAAATGGCTTTGACTTTGATTTTGACTTTATAAAGTTCGACTTTTGAGATCTTTTTTTAATATTTTGTAAACTTACGGTTCAAAAGTTAGAGTGGGACACACACACACATTTTTTTTTACTTTTGGATCGATTATTTCCGAAAATATTGATATTATCAAAAAATTATTTGAGTTAACCCCTATTCATTTTTAAATACGTATCCAACAATATATCACACGTTAGTGTTGAAATCAAGAAAGAAATCCCTCCCCACTTTCCATGTAGGGGGGGGGGATAACCTAATAAAACTATTTTTTCCACTTTTTATTTAACCACTTTGTTGGCGTGATTGATATACATATTGGTACCAAATTTCAGCTTTCTGGTGCTAATGGTCACTGAAATTATCCACAGATGGACAGACAGATAGACAGACTTGGCGAAACTATAAGGGTTTCTAGTTGACAACGGAACCCTAAAAACAACGTAATTAGGAATAAATTTGTGTTAGACACAAAATAAATTAAGAAGTTAGAAGAGGGTAGGGGGGCCCCGAGACGTGCATTGCCTAGGGACCCCGACATGCATAAACCGGCCCAGACTATACAACGTGCAGCAAAGCCAATATACACCCGTGTGGGTCTCATAGATGTCGCGTAAATCCCTCGTAGACGTCCCGTCGAAGCTAACATATTGACTTGACTTGTATATAACATATTTTATCCTAAATAAGGCTGCTATTTCGGATTTCTGCAAAATACTGATGTAATGCCGTAACGTTTTGTTGACCAAATCGATTCATAATGCTATAATTTTATAGTAATTAAGAAATGTTTATAATTGCAACAAGAATGTATGCCTGATATCATCCATTACGCTCTTTTTGCATCCTACGTTCTCCCGCTTCTTAATTTTTTGTTGATTCTTTATATAACATTAAAAAAAAAACAATAATCCGTTTATTTCCTAAAGTTGAATAATGTATATGATAATTTCAAGTACACACTGCTTCGTTTATTATAAAAATTCAGGTTGCTAAGTGACAGTAAGATAAATAGAAAGATACTTTTATATTTTAAAATATTTTATTTTCTATAATACATACTTTCTCACGTCTTTTACGACTCCTTGCTAACAAGTTGCGACCTGCATAGATTTGATTTATTATTACGTAATCATTATACCAGGATTGAGAGAATCCGGACTTATTCTATAGTAATTATAATTATTTTATTTTTACGAAATAAAATGATGAACGAAAAGAAATATATATTGTTTGCGCAAAATATTCTTTCTTCTAAAATAAAAAAATCGTCATTGTCATCACATCAAGAAGAAACGATAAAAATATCGCGCATAGAACTGTCCGTGTTGAGGGTAGAGTATGTCTAAAAATCAAACGACTTGGGAAATTATTAATGAAAACTGATGTAGTAAACACTGGTGGTTTTTTTGTAATGTAAATATTTTTCTTTTTTTTTTTCCACTATGACATTATGACATTTTTAACTATTTTAATGATTTTTGATTTAGATGATTTTTGACAAATGATGAATTTTAAATTTTACTATCTGTTATTATTATTTTTAATTTTATTCATTTTTGTTATTATTTTATAAAATACTAGTGGTTGACATAATGAACTTGTGACATTATTATTTCTTTGTGTGTTGACATTGTTTTATAATTGTGATTATTATTTAATTTTATTGATTAATTGATTTTATTGGAAATGTTTTAGCTATTATTAATTTATTTTCTATTTTTTTTTTTTGTAAAACATTCAGACACAATTTATATTGTTAAAATGAATAAATAAATGAAAAAATGAAAAATGAATGTTCAATAATCAAGGTTGATTAAAAGATATTGATCATTTACTAACAGAAGAACCTTATAAAAAGTATCGAATATAAGTATTTTTAACCCTTTAAGCGTTTATCTAAATATGCTCAAACCATTTAAACGCGCATTACTCAATATTCAAGAATCACGTGAATTTTGCCTTTTGCTGATAGGGTTATTATCGACCAACAAAACGAAAACGCAATACATCACAACACACATATTTTCTCTTTCTCTCCAAAAACAGCGAGAACTTAGGTGATCCGCACCGAATTTGAATATTAGCGGATGCATAATGAAATTTGTTTCAAAATCGTAGTAATAATAAATAGACTGTAAATGTTTAAGTGTAATAATATTTGAAAGACATCTAATTACAATAAATACACATTATTTATTACAAAATTCTATTATTTTATGTCTAATGAAGGAATATGGTATTTGTATCTAAATAGATACTTTGCGACATATCTCTACAAATCAAGTGTATATTCATGTATCTAAAAAGATACAAGACCTCTTTTTCAGAGTTATGTAACTTATTTGTTTATGACCAAAAAATACACAATACTTGATGTTTATTGTAGAAAATTAACCAAAGTTCGAGGATCAAGCCAAATTTATCAACAGCGCATAAAAATCTCTCACGCGAGCCTCAAGGAGATGTTTAAAAAAAAATTAAAGGGGCCCGGCAAGGCCGACGCCTGCTAGAGCCACGGGGAGTTCCTAAAAAGGAAACCCGTGGCCGTAGTACACAAGTCCGATACGATCTTTTGCCCCACCCTAGAGCGTGAGAAGTTATCAAATGATCTCCCTCCTAAAAATAAAAAAAACTTCTGATAATGAAGTTTGACCTCAGTAGCTTTTCCGTAAATACATGGATTGCTCCTATAATAGTATTGTAAACCCCAATAACAGACACTGACTTTCCGGGCGTCAATAATTGAAAAAGCGGGGAAAACCACGGGGTTTACCCTAGTTAATAAACCCTAGAATCATTTTGTATATTTTTAGATACGAAGTTCACAATAACGTTTTTGTATAATAGTGTTTTTGTATCTAAAAATATACAAACTGAAAACTCAGTGAAATATTACATTTTTTTTTTAGCTTTTAATTTTGTTTAAAATGGTTAAAAAATAATAATTTTGGCTATTTTTCTTTTATATAACCATCGCAATACCTGCTTGCTCGTTGAAGGGTTAAATGATTAAATATTATACAAAATTCCCAAGTCGGTTGACTTTTAAGACAGGCTAATCATCTTCGCAACTTACTATTCACCGCCGCCGCCGTCCTCACTCAATAGAGTGTTCCAACGAGAATGGAAACACGCTATGACAAATCTCATTGTTACGATTTTGTACGGCTGATAGAAACAAAATTGCTTATGTGTGACCAAAATCGTTCAGTGAATCGTGAATAGCGCTGAATAAGTGTAATGAATCCCTTATGGGGTTTGTCTCTTCTTTATTTTTGTACCAATGATGCAATTTGTTTTCGGCTAAAATAAAGCCGAAAGAAAAAAACCCGGTACCTACTTTTTCTCGAAGAGTTTAATGCCCCTCAGATAATCTTCAGATTTACTTTTTTCGAGGTTTTAATTTCACGTAACTTTAAAAAAGTAAAGCATATGTACAGACATATATGCTTTACTTTCTTAAGTAGTCCGTTACAGTTTACCTCATTTTAAGGGCCAAGCGCCCGAAAAGTGCCATAAAACAGTGATTTTCTGAGGCCTACTCCTCCGTAACAGCTAGGTCAATTGGTTTGAAAAAAAAATATGTTTATTATAGATTCATGAACAATAATATCAACATTTGATTTTTTCGTGCAATTAATACTTTTGTCAAAAAAAAATATTTAGCAATATTGCAACTTTTCGCAACTTGTCCCTACTCCTTCGAAACAGCTTGGACCTTTAGAAACATTTTTACACATAAAAATTGGTGGTTAAATATTCTTCAAAGTGAACATTGCATATGTAAATCAATCAATATCTCGCAGAGAAAATGGATTTAAAGCGCTTTCCGGGCGCTGCTGGCCGCAAATAAATGCACAGATTTGCGTACTGCCGCCTAGGCGAGTGCGAGAGTTGCGTTCACATAATTTCGGCCAGATGGTTCAAGGAACTATACGCCTTATTGTCTGTGCGATAAAAGAACCGTCGTGGCGTAAAGTGAAAACAACATTAAAGATTTTAAGTAGCAACCCAACCCAGCCATCCGTCAAATGCCAAACGTCATATCATGTTGACAGAGGGTTTATTATTATGTTATTTTATTGTGATTTTTAATTGAAATCTTCAGAAATGTGATAAAAAAAATTACTGAGCTGCAGGGGAACTAATATTTAATATATTACAGTTTTGCCAAAGATAACAAATCGCAAATCACACCATTATTGAACAAAACAAAGTCACGAACTTGGGAAACATTGGTATGCTGTGTTTTTAGTACGTAACACTTTTATTTTAATGTTTTTAGACTTCTTAGGTGAACTCCTGTCCCTGTTATCTCCAAATATATATAGATTAAACGGAAATTCATTTAAACATGACGATATTTGTTTATTTTGTTTTGGTCAATATTTTCGATGGCTAGTAAAAAGAGTATTGATACTTTAAATTTATAATGCATTTTGACTAACTTAGAATATTTCTTTTCAGGCTTGCGTAAGAATACAGTAACTAAAATAAAAAAGAGCAAGTGCGAGTCGGACTCGCGCACTGAAGATTCTGTACAAATTTACCTATGAAATCAATTCCCGAATTGAGTTAGAAAGTTTTTTCGAATTGCAAACAATTTTTTTTTTGTAGCGTATCTACAAATTTACAATTTTCAGATTTTTCCCTGTACTTGTTCTATGAGACCTTGATTTATGCCAAATTTCAGGATTCTAGGTCAACGAGATTCACCTTATGAACTTTGATTCCCTTGAGTATCGAAATATATGTTTTTTTGCGACATAAACGGCCGTATCTTTTTTTTTCGTTAACTCGGAAGTCTGATTTTTTCACGACTTCAAAAGACCGCAGACTTGAGTGTATGGTTTTAATTTTAACTCGATATCTCCAAGCGTTCTTGAGTTAAAGGGTCTTAACAGATAAACAGACGGACAACAAAGTGATCCCAAGGATCTTATATACGAGATGGCCCCTTACAGGCTAAATAGATTTTTTACGAAGCAACATTACAAATTCTGAACTGTACTTTATTTTCATAGTCATTAAGTTCATATTTTTCATTGATTAGCAAAAGGGAAAAATGTACTGAGGAAGACAACGAGAAAGTGGTCCCATTTTTACCTTTATATTTAACTAGGGTAACCATAAACTTGCTGTTAGCTGCAATATTCCAGTCAGTGATAATAGACCGATCCCAGTCAAAGTGATAGAACCATTTTCGTTGGAACTGGGTAAGTGGTCGTTGGTGGAACCTACCTCGATAGGCAGTACAGCAGTTTCTTCACGCTATTTTCCTTTACCGGTTCGTGTTTGAATTTAAATGTTCATCATCATTACAATCGAAAGACGTCCACTGTTCGACATATGCCTCCCCCAGGTGTCGCCACAATTAACGGTTTATTACTCATTACGCAAAAACTTATAAACGGATGAATTTATAACATGGCTTATAACCTATATTTTTGCTAAGTTTCATCACGTGAGCAAGTTCAATAAATAAGCTACTGTACTAATATTATAAATGTGAAAGTTTATGAAGATGGATGGAGGTACTCGTATGTATGGATGTGTCGCGCAAAAACTACCAGACAGATGATGTTAATCATAAACATTGCAATAATACAGCACATAAATAAGCTATAACTTTGCAGTTTCATTAGGTGAGCAAAAGCAATAGGATAATTTTTATTATAAGGTGAAGCCGCTGGAAGAAGCTAGCCTAACATAGTTTGAAAATATCAAGATTCAACAGTCGCACTATAATGACGTCACAATGTTGCTTACATAACAAAAACGATATTTATCTACAGCAGCGCCCTCAAATCCCACGACGGTTTACTTTCCGCACAGACTCTAACTATACAAATTAATTTTCTTTAGAAATTTTCTAAGCCATATTCACATTTTATTAATCTACTATTAAAAGAATACGTTGGTTATAATAAATTGGCAACACTAGGCAGCGGCTGCCATCTGCCATGATTTGGCGTTTGTCTTGTCATCTAGAAGTGCATCGTCTAGAAAATTACAAAAATGCTTTATGAAAAGCTTTATTGGGTGCAAGTGTTCTTAGTATCAATATTAATTAGTTCTATTCTAGCAGAATGGAACACAAGGGATTACATCAGACGAGAGCATTCACTCACAAAACCTTACCAAGGTGAGTGACCCCTGCCCGGTGACTTTGATCTTGCTTCGAATTTGCGCTAACAATAAAATTAATCAATTGCATACAGGAGGTGGGTATTCGGTGCCTTACTGGGACTTCTTAGGTAACACTATAGTGACTTCGAACTACGTACGACTAACACCAGACTTGCAGTCGAAGTCAGGTGCTATTTGGAACACTGTGGTGAGTACCCAGCTATTATCACTTACTTAGCTATGAATAAACGCACGATAAGATGTTATTAACGTACACAGAGCGCCACGAGGCGACTCGGATCTGTTCTATAGATAAGCTGAGCTAAATTGGCAGATTTTCATAATTCAGTAGGTAATGAGTTTTAACATGAATACAATGTAAGTTTTCGCATAACATGGGACTTTGTTTACTCAGTTGTTTTGTAAAATTACAATCTTATAAAATTTCAATATTCTCACATTAACTTTAATTATTCTTCATGTTTTTGTCTATAAACTCGTTGAAAGAAAATACTTCATTCATTTGGAATGACTTATATTATTACTGCTAGTACCTACTCCGAATTTCTTGTAGCCTAGCTTTTACACATTTTTTATTAATTCATTAAACCTCAAGCGAACGCCGGCGTTCGCGCACCTATTGTCTTACAACACAATTGAAAGACAATAGGTGCGCGAATGCCGGCGTTCGCGCACCTATTGTCTTTCAATTGTGTCTGTAATTTCCACAATTGAAAGGTTAAGGGGATAGAAAGCATATTTCACATAATTATCCTTTAGAATTGTGTAACTGCCACATTCTGTCACCAAAGTGTAGATAAAGTAGATAATAAAACTATAACTGATAATAGGTTATGACTTTCATTAAACTGCTATACTTGCGGTTTTATGGCATAATGTTTTTTCTTGTATTCCATTGGTTATAGAAAATACATACCTAAATAAGCAATTGAATTACAGTAATTTATTTATTATAAAAATTCAGCAATAATTATGCTATTAATCATACATATACACAGGGTTTTGTCCATGACTTTGTATGTGTGACTGTCTGTTATTGTGGAGACAAAGTTTAAATCAAAGTTAGATAAAAAGTAGACCATGTCCTTCCTTGGTTATAACATACTCCATACCATACCATATTTCATCAAAAGATTACATGTATTTTAATGTGTGTATTGTATTAAAACTTTTATGAACTCATGCTAAGTTCCCAGACACTCAAATTAAAATAAAATAATAATAACACCCAATCTGATTGGCATAGAGTTTACCCAACTACAGTCTAGGCAAGCATGCTCCGTTATCAACCACATTGTCGCTTCCCATCAGGTGAGATAATGGTCAAGTAAAATTGTTGATAGGCTCGTGACCTATCAACAATTTAAAAAAAATATATATTGGGGTCAGCTTCCAGTATAACTGAATGCAGCTCTGCATTGCGACTGCTTATCTCCCCTCGAGAAATTGGTGAATTGAGTTACACGATACCTCTCGAAAAGAGGTGTCAGATTTTCTGGCTTCTGTTTTTGCATAACAATCATCAGAGATCTGTAAATGACATCCAGGACCAATGGCTCATTGTTCTTTTTGGGGCATGGCGGAGTCTTAGTATGTAATGCGTTGGTCAGTCATCTACCTTGGCAAGCATTGATTTAACCTTGCAAAATTAGCCGTGTGACTGTGATTATTTAGACACAAGCTCTTCAAAATAATTATAATATGCTATCTTTATGGTCTATCTACAATCCATTCATGTAATAATTATTATGACAATACTTCATGAATAATTCATAAATACTGTTAGACTAATAGAGTCAATGCAATAGAGTGTATTGTCTCTGGCTAAAACAAAACCTCTTTACTCCATCCATCAATATTGTATGTCATGGACCTCATGAAGTGCAATAACACTACAGTCCATTACATAACACGAATATTATGTCTCTGTGAATTTTGTTGATTCTCATGAGAAGCTATCAATCCATGTCCATGATTTTTTTTTTTCGATGAGGAAAATCGTCGAAGTACTACTGCCACTCCAGGTGTAACAAGAGGGAGTATCAGACTTTTTACCCCTCGAGCGCCGATTGTACATACGTCTGTACAACTTGAAGACCTTGAAAAACGCTTAGTTTTCGTTTTGTTCACACTTCTGTACGCAACTTATTTGGCCGAAAATTTTGGTTTCTATATTATATTATTCCACATTTATTATGTTATTTGTTTTTACTATAAAAATCATTATCCAAATTTATTTGGAGTTTACTACATCTATCTATACTTACAGGGTTATTTTTAAAACACATAACAACCTTGCAGGACTGAATTACTAACATCATAAACAACAACTTTTGTTTTATGACTTTACGAAACATAATACATTTCCCAAAAACAAACCTTCAAGATTTCATTGTTCCAACTAACACATTTCAACTCTGTATTTTACTATACCTACCTACGTCTGTATGACACGAAGCAAGCGCATTAAGCACCCCCGCCACCCGATCCCCGATTCCCTCCGCTATTGTACTATCCGTTTTTTGCATAGACTTCGTAATATTTAGAAAGTTCAATTTAAATATTTTGATTTATTATGAAAATCTGATGAACTAAAATATGATAAATTCTTGAAAGTCATAGAACAAAAGTTGTTGTTTATGATGTTATTACCATAGTCCTGAGAGGTTGCCAGTGTTTTACAAATAAACCTGTATAATTATATAAAAATGAATCCCTATTTCCCTTGGTCACGCCATCACACGTGAACGGCTGGACCGATTTCGCTAATTCGTTTTTTGTTGTGTTCGTTATTGTGAAACGGTTCGGTTCTTATGGAAAAAAAAAATTAGGGTAGTGTAGGGTAGAGTAGAGTGGGGTAGTGTAGGGTAAAGTAAGGTAGAGTAGCGTACAGTAGGGTAGAGTTGTGTAGATTAGGGTAGAGAAGGGTGGAGCAGGGAAGAGCGGGAGTTTTTTCTCGGTTCCATCTTTCTTCTTTTATCTCAATTTCTAAGCATACAATTCAGAGACCGATCGAAAATTCGGTTTCGCCACGATTTCGGCTGGAGTTTCAGATTCGGCCAGATAGTGGCCGAATATTCGGGACAACGGAAATTCTTTGAACTGACTGTTAACCTAAAAACTGTCTGTCTCGAACGTCTACGTATATTATATTATCAATATCATATTTGGGCAATCGTCGAATAATTATATATAGTTTGGGTATAATTAAGTAGCTATATTAAAATATATTTATAAATAACTACATCGAAATGTCATGTTTTATTTCTTATCAGTTTTATGTAGCCACGTCAGTTTCGGTTTCGACTGCAAATCATGTTTCGATCGGTCACTACATACAATACAAGGTGCAGTTTTAAAACTGCACAATATTTCAGGAGGTTGTAATAAAACTCATAAATAATCATATAAAAATACGATACCTGGTCAATAATCAGTAAAACTTGTTATTTTTATTTTTTTATTTTAACCGTTTTTCAGAATAACTCTCTAAATAAACTTCTTAAAAAAATACAGAATCACCCGTTGCGATTTATCGCACGCCGTGTCACTGTGTGTGTGAGTGCATCAACCTGTACGAGGCTCCGCCCACTTATTTTACGAAATGAATAATTTAACCTTAGATGTAGATCGAATTCGATGATCATAATGTACATTAATGTCTTAAATTTCGCTATTTAATTACTCGCTTTTAAGCATCATCACAATGTGAAAATCTTTTAAAAGTCACGTTGACGTCGCGTCGATAGGTACTTACGTATCAGCTGATGAATAAAATGTTAGGCCGAGATCAATAAACCTTATGAGGCGTCCGTGCCTCCGTCCGTAGGTATCATCGAGCGCGCGCGCTCGAGATTTAGATACGCAGTGGTACATGAACGTATCTACCAGACGCAGTCTGTCGGTAATGTCATTCTCAAGGTCAGTTTTCCGTAATAATTTCGTTTTTATTTGTAGATTAAATTGGTGGATGTGAAATTTCCCTTCGTACTTTTTAATGGGCTGAGGACCGACAAAAAACACTTCAAGATAATTTGTGCTAGTTACGTAGATAGGTAGGTTTTTAAGTGATTTATCTTGCCTGTTAGGTAGGTATTTTTACCGTAGTTAAAATTTTTAAATCAATTTATTTACACTAATCAAATTGATTCGGCTAACAACGTATTTACAAATGACTTTTTATGTACTTACTAATAAAATAAAATAAATACCTAAGCAGGTACTTATGTTACCTGGAGGTGTTGTTCAAACAGACAGCAGTCTAGCACGACGTTGCTGATTTTCTTTTAATTTCGTAGCACAAACACATTCGTTTTAAAGTGTCGAAAGCACTAATCACTAGTGATCACCTTTTCAAGTAACGTACTTGCCGACCGTAGTGAGGAAACCAAACCGTAGACCAGCATCCCGCGTGCTGGCCCGTGGCTCTCGCTTGAAGTATTCCAGGATATTTTCCTGCAAGGCGACAAGCAGGCCTTCGTTGCCGCGACCGTCAGCAAGCCGGGGAACGCCGAATCGTCGAAACTCGCGGAGTCTTTGCGTAGCAGCCAGTATTACCCTTTGAGATGGACGTTACGATGTTTCCACTGATAGCATACAAGCGGACTATCTCCACCAACTCTACATTGGAGTATTGGTCTGTCATCTTTCATCACTAGATACCGCAACCGTTAACCGAAGGCGCTGTGGGCGAATATTGCAAGCGCGTGTATGCACACGTCGGCGGCGTCAGTTACACTAAACATGATCGATTGATCGATGGCGCGGGGGCGTGGCTAGGGTGTGTCGTGCGGGAGATTATTGGTGCTTTACGTTGCGTGTATGTGTGTGAAAGCGCGGTTTAAATAATGGTGCGTTTGTGTGTGTGAAAGCGCGGTTATAAGGGAGGTATCAGACTAGCAGAGTTTATAAAAAAGGTAGTTCACACATACCGATTTCCATATATAAGAAAAAAAATACCTACTCATTTTATTATTGATTCGGGTCGAGAATCACTAACATAATTACCTCCTGAATTTTTTTGCACCTTTAAAACTGCACCTTGCTATAACCTATTTTTATATGTACCAAAATTTCATGCAAATAGGTACATTAGTTCCGCGGTTTATTATTGAAACTCTTTAGCATTTTAAATACTAACTAGCGGCCCGTCCCGGCTTCGCACGGGCAATAAATACAGCCTATGTTACTCAGGGTGAATGTAGCTTTCCAATGGTGTAAGAATTTTTGAAATCGGCACAGTAGTTTTTGAGTTTATTCGTTACATACAAAAATACAAATCTATCCTCTTTATAATATTAGTATAGATATGGAGTAATGAAGGCTTACTTCCCAAATGCTAACGTTTTATTGTGTTCATTGATTACTAAGTCATTTGTGGTACTAGGCTGTTAACCTAATAAGACACTTAAGTGAATTGATAAGAAAACAAAGGTTATGACGTCATTAATGTTTGTCTGATTAAAGTAGGAACTAATAGCATTTTGTTATCTAGATATCTGCTTTTGTTATAACTTATACTTACTTAAAAATCTAGTTAAAAGTTTTAATAAGATTTTTTTTATTTATTTACTCCTAGGTAGGGCCTTTTTATCGATATATTTTAACCGCATACGTCGCATATACCTACCCGACAAACACTCTCGTGTTTATTACGCCAGGGTCGCACATCCACGACCAAATACTCATCTTGTCAGCTCTTCTGTCACCTATGGGGATTGAAGAGCTAAACGAGATGGGAGTACTCAGTCGCTAATACATGACTCTGGCGTATAGCACACAAAAACACTCGTAGGACCGACGCAAGCGGTTATAGGGTTAATAGCATTGTTCAGGCAGACTAGTCTTCACATAGTTCTTGGTAACCAGTCCAAGTGGACTGGTTACCAAGAACTGTGTAAAGACTAGGGATTTGCGAGGCTTAAGTAAGCCTCGCAAATCTCTAGGTCTATATCCTTCATTTCCATATCACACATCACATCACCAGCCTTTTTAATGTTCCCACTGTTGGGACTCAAGCCTCCTCTCTAGGAGAGGGATTGATCCGTAATCCACCACGCGGGCCCAGTGCGTGTTGGTGAATGTCACATGTCTTCGAATTTTTGGTTCTGGGACATGCCGGTTTCCTCACGATGTTTTCCTTCACCGTTTTGAGAGCAGTGGTGATGAAATAAATTACACAAAGTAATGCGCCTGGCTGGGTTCGAACCCGCGACCTACAACTCGTAAGTCGGGGCCGTAACCACTCGGCCACCACTGCTCTAATTTTTATACTATTTTCATATAACGCAATCATTTTCTACCAATCAGTTGTCCTTGGGTGCACTAACATAGCACATGCAAGGATAATCAGCATCGATAAGTACCACGTCCCTGATGAAAACTGTCTAAAGTGCCTCTGCGAGTTGGCTTCGCAGAGGCACTTCCAAACGTCGTTCGTCGTACGTCTTCCAAAGGTCCAGGGGTCCTCAGATAAATAAATGCATTGTACAGCGAAGGCCTTCATACTCTTTTTCCAATTCCCTTTGCCTAGTGATGACTAAGGAGTTAAGCTCATTATGCCATCTCCATCAGTGTTTAATGTTGCCTGCCGATTCATGTGCATACAGTGCATAAGTCCAGTAAAATTCGGTTACAACAAATATTAAAATGCAACGAATGTTTAAAAAATGGTGAAGGAGCATTACCTTTCATTTTGATTTTTCTTCTCCTGACTCATTTATATATTTGATATTTATGTATTTGTGGTGTTATCATGTCTTGTTTGTATTATTTTGATTTTTGTACACTGACAGCCCTAAATCTTTTATCTTTCGTTCAGTATTTCCAAAGGTTGTAAGAAGTTGCCCTGTGCGATAAAACCACCTATTATACACTTATTTTTAATAATGTTGGTCCTGTATTTTGTTTGTGTGGTGTACAACAAAGAATATAATAAATATTTAATTTTATAAATTCTTTTACTGTCAAAATCTATTTTAAGCCTGATTTTATAGGTCATAAGGAAAAAGTAGCCTTCGAATAAAATGTTTATCTTTGTTATGGGAGCAACCAACCAGAACAAGGTCACATGCGTTTTACATAGATAATACAAAACTGTACTCTATGACAATGGCATAGACTGCAAAATTGCATGTGGTTTGTGAGAAAATAAAGTTGGAACTTCAATAATAAGTGTGCCAAATATAATGCTCAATTTCAATGCCAAACAAAAATGTTTCATGCTTCATTCACTTTTGTTATAGAATGGTTTGACGTGAAATTACTTTTTTTTGTAATTAAAATCCTACTGATTAATGACTCCATACTGAGTAATGTTAATTGGTTTTATAGTATTTCATTTATGAGATTTAGAGTCAGATTTATATTTATGAAGTAAAGCTAAATATTTTGATTGGGTCCTTCGAAATCTGTTCCTGAAAACAGCATCAAAATTGATTATTATATCAGCAATTAGCATTTCAAATATTGGCCCTGGAACGCAAAAGGTCACTGAAGGATCACGGGTGGGATTTAGTCAGTGAAAGTCTGAGACACCTCGCTCCACCTAGGGCGGGAGTAGTTATAGAAAGATATCTCAAAAAAAAAGTGTTTTCAAAACCTAAAAAAGCTATTAATTTATTCTACGGCTTTATTATGAGTAGCCCACGTATATTTTATGATGTTTATAAGTTCCACAGAATAAGACCATGACTGACTAGAATGCATAATATTTACATGTTCGATTTGAACTTGGTTCACTACTATTTGCATGAATTCTTGTCTACGATTAGGTAATTCTTCTTTACGTATTTTTTATTGTGTGTAACTTAAACAAAGACAATGTTTTAGACTTTGATTACCTATTCTTTAATTTTGTTTTAATTCGGAATTATTTACCTATGCTTTGTCCATTATCTTATGAGTGTTTTGTTTTTTTACCTCATCATTATTATAAGCCTGTTTGTGGCCCGCTTCAGGGCAAAGGCCCCCCTTCCATTCCTCCACTTTTTGTTTGAGTCCAAATCCTCACGCCAGCTTCTTTTGTTCAGGATCCAGTCAGTGGTTGCCGTATTGAACAGTATACTTCGTACCGAAACACATTTAGGGCCAGGCCACACGGTGCGGTGCGGCTCCGGCGCGGCGCCTGAGCGACCAATCGGCGGGCACACGAGTGACGTCACCCCGCTCGTACGGCCCGCCGATTCGTCGCTCAGGCGCCGCGCCGGAGCCGCACCGCACCGTGTGGCCTGGTCCTTAGGCAACTCAGCCGCCAAACCTGAGGTGACTTAACTAAAATAGACCTGGGCAGGCCACATCTTCCGCAAGTCGCAACCTCTTTTTATCATCGTAACGGGCTAAAAATAACATTATCAGTAGTTATTGTATTCTTCAAACATTCAAAAGCTATAATTTATGGGTAATATCCTTGTTGGCATAAAATTTTTAAGCATAATATTGTTTGGCATAACGTTTTCGCATAACTTTTTTTAGCATAATAATAGTAGTGTAGTAGTGGCGACGCATTATTGGTTACTGGGTTAGGTTAAGTTAGGTTTTTTTTTTGTAGTAGGAGTGGGAAATCCATAATGAACGCCCAGTAAGGTGAAATAGTGTCTACAACTTACCGTATGGAGTTATCTTTTAGGGTTTATTAGTTTTATTCCAAAGAACATTATGTGTTCTTATCATTATGCGTTTAAAACATTATGCTTTAAAAAATTATGCTTTATTATTATTATGCTAGCAGTATTTATGGCAACAAGCATTATGGCAAAAGTTTTATGCCTAATAATTTTATGCGTAATGATCATTATGCTGAATTTTGTCATGCCAATGTAAATTATGGCAATATATTTTATGCTAATCATTAATAAACCCAATTTATGGTGAATGTTCCTTCAATTCGCAGTTCAGTATCGGAAAGCAAGGTAAAAGAATATACGCAATAGAATCATTAACTTAAGGGGCTTTTCCACCAGAGATGAGCTATGCTACGTTGCTATGGATGCGTTTGATATCCACCAACCACATTCATTTTCGCACATAGCACTGGTGGAAACGGATTCAACCAAGATATGTTTTTTTATATGAAAGGATTCATGCTATGGATTAGTGCTATGCATGCTAATCACGCCGCCCTCGCCGCTCCACTATTATCGATACATCGCATAGCTCGAGCTGCGGATATTCTTTTTACTTTGCGACGGCATATCTTCATAGCACATCTTATTCGCACTGCTACATAGCCTAGTCTCAGTGAAAACGGTCGCATAATTTCACAGCTTAGCTATTACATCTTTCCTGCATAGCGCATCTCTGGTCGCAAAGCAGCCTAACACTCTAACAGAGCTAAAGTGCAATTTTAGCAAAAACTAGACATTTTACCTTTTCTCCGAGTTAAACTTCTTCTATTATCTACTAACACCAAGATCTATCTCAATTTCTCGGAGAATTTCTTAATTGCTAGATGACTTAAAAACTGTTTGGAAGAGTTAAATAGTGAATACCATTCCTGAAGTAAATACACTTAACAAAGTGTAATCAGTACATGTTTTTATTTAATAAATCTCTTATCGCATAGGAAATTCATATCTTCTTCCGGCCTCGACTTTATATGACTATTTCGCTGAAAAAAAAAAATACCGCAACGCTAATTTTCCCTATACGTGGCACTTATCTATATGCTACACTCGGTTGCTTTAACGTTAAATAACTGAAATACCACGTTTACACGTTCATGGTTGCCGTTCGCCTTGCCACTCACCTCGCCATTCGCCTCGTTATTGGACAAAACATTTGTATAGAAAGTGCGAAAGGCGAATAGTGAGCGCGCTGTTTACACTTGCGTTGCTTGCTTGCCATTCGCCTCACCACTTACGTGAATGTGTAAATGCAGTTAAACATTTGTTTGTGCCAAATTGTATAGAAAAAAAATCCGTTATTGTCACCAGAAGGCGCATAAAGAGCTTAAGTAAAAATTGACACTAACGAAATCGAGTGCGATAAAAACTCGCATTATGAACACTGAATGAGAATTGAATATTTTCCTGTGTTCATTTTTGTACAATATTATATCCAAAACATAATGATACGAGGAAGAGGAAAGTCTTTTGAACGCACATCCTACACATCCTAATGGTGATGACGTCATAATTCAGTTTGTGCGTTTTTTTTTCTGTTGCTTTCATCAGATTTGAAAAGTTTCTAACTCACAGAATTTTGAACTGAATAAAAACAATCTTCCATATTCTGACGTTGGAATTATTCATTTTTGAAACAAAAGAATTAAAAAAAACTTTTTATAAAAAAAATATAACCGACTTCACTAAAAAAACACTAAAACGATCAAAATAATTTTAATTTCGGAAGTCGGTGTTTTTCGTTATTGTTTGTTCCTTATTTAACACCGACTTCCGAAATTAAAATTATTTTGATCGTTTTATTGTTTTTTTAGTGAAGTCGGTTATATTTTTTTTATAAAAAGTTTTTTATTTCATACTTTTTAGTTGCAACACACAGCCAGAGTACTTTTTTCTCATGTCAATTCCAATTAACTCAAACCCTGCTAGAATACATCATTTTCATATGAAGTTCCCCTGTCTACCTTCTACCTTCCGGCTCCATCATCAGATCACTTCGATAGTACCTTATAGCCAAAGTGCATCTCATGAGATTTCTAATAAGCCCAAACACGGGTAGGATACATTGATTAAATACGGAGTTCCGGTGCCTATCTTCCAGGTCCATCACTATCATCAGGTTACTTCGATGATACCATTTTCAACATAACTATTCAGAACTATTCATTTATTTGTATTGTCATAGTCGCTTAACTATGTTCATTGTGATATTTGTTTGAGTATGAAGTTCCGTTGGCAATTTCTGGTCTTCTTAACCAGTTCCACCTCATCAAATGTCACTTTTTGACTGTAAATGCTTAATTCCTTGATGAAAATATCAAAATGACTATATAGTTGCCTATAATATTTGAGGAGTTCCCTCGATTTAGCCAAGATTCCATCATCAGATCCCGACTTGGTGACTATGGGACCATTTGGGAAGTATACCCTTTCCAACAAAAAAAGAATTTTTCAAATCGGTTGGCAAGCGACGAAGTTATGCCCGAACATACATAAAAAAAAAATAAAAAAAATACAAACATCCGAATTGAGAACCTCCTCCTCTTTTAGAAGTCGGTTAAAAAAAGAGTCGAGAGTACCCAATTCGTAAACGATGCTGAAATATTCAAGGTAAGGTAGCGTGGGGAAAATACCTAAAGTTTATGAACGTATGCCAGAATTTGTAATTAGACCCGAATTCATTTATTTTTTTTGAATCGAGATTGGGTATTAATTAATACTAAGGTCAATGTTCTACTTAACCAGAAGCCTCGACCCTCATTTGAAGAGGCTGTCGATAGGTTAGACTGAGTTGGGTCAAGGATTTGATGTGTAGAGTACCCTTGCACGGCACGATTCGTTACGTTGATCTCTTGTGGAGGTCTGTGCGCCTGGTAACCGAGATCAAGTAGCCTATGCATTGCGATAGATTTATTTACAGTTAGAGAAAAAGATATAATTAAAAATAAGTACAAAACATAATAAATTTATTATGATAGGCACCCGATTTTGTCATAAAACACATCGACCTTTTTCTAATATAATCTGCGTTTACCTACACAAAATAAACAATAAATTGGGAAATCGATAACGAATAATTCCACCACTGGGTGTTCATAATAATATACTAGACCAGTGACCTTCTGCGACTGGACAGAGGCAGCTGGTATCTAATGACAGAGCCCATCACCGGACACTGCTCCCTGAACAAACACTTCTTCACAATGAATATCACGGATAGTCCTCTGTGCAAAAGATGTATGGAGTCGGAAGAAACTCTCGCATGTACTCCTCATGCACAGCCGTCAGCGAGATAAGGACACGAACCTTAGGAGCAGAGAATTCACTCAAAGACGGCCTGAGCAAACTGAAGAGACTCATCTCCTTCTGGGGTGAGGTGGGCTGGTTCGAGTATAAGTCGCCATGGCCCACGCACAATGGTCCGCTAAGGACTAAGTGCGGAAACCAGACCACAAAGATAGAATAAATCATTATCGATATTTAAAAGACTCATCCGCAGCTCTCTGTCTAATTATTGTGTTTCCCTTGTAAATTTTACTTCCTTCTTGATTCTACTTTTACTAACCCTATAACAATATTTCTAACTGCATGTACTGTTTACTAACACCCTTAGCGATTACATTTTTACACAATATGTCTGTATATATCTGTGGGCAACGTTGAGAGCAGCGGTGGCCGAGTGGTAACGGCCCCGACTTACGAGTGGTAGGTCGCGGGTTCAAACCCAGCCAGGCGCATTACCTTATGTTATTTATTTCATCACCACTGCTCTCAAAGCGGTGAAGGAAAACATCGTGAGGAAACCGGCATGTCCTAGAACCAAAAATTCGAAGACATGTGTCATTCACCAACACGCACTGGGCCCGCGTGGTGGATTACGGCCCATTCCCTCTCCTAGAGAGGAGGCTTGTTCCCTCTCCTAGAGAGGAGCCTTGAGTCCCAACAGCGGGAACATTAAAAAGGCTGGTGATGTGGGCAACATTGTGGGTTGCATTATTGCCAAAATGTATGTCTTATGTTTAATTATTGTAAGATATTAAAATGTAACTGTTTGTGGTTCCTTTTTTATAAAAATAAAATAAAAAATAAAATACTGGATCCATGGCATGTACACGTTTATGTGTTTAGTATATTCGGATACCGTGTACGTACCGATGAGAAAAACATAGAATTACAATATAGAAATACATAGTATTAAACCAATTCTAAACTATTCATTTGGCAATAACATACAGTGTGGTCGCCAAAACACTACTCGTGTTTTGATAGTGTTTGTTTATTTACATTCAGTTTCTAACGACTGAACTGATATCAGCAGATGATCGATGTCGCCAGACGTATCAAGAAATAGTTATATTGTTTTGCAATACATTGTGACTCATTTGTAATGATGTTAGGTATGTCAGGCTGTCTATATATCTGTATAAATGTCATCGTAAAATTGTAAATAACGTTAGATTTATAATAATCCATCTCGCGAAATTGTAAACTATCGAATGATTGTGAACCATACAATTTAACGCATTATTTTTCTATAGATTCATCTCCGAAACGGAAATAGATTTTGAAGAAACCTTCACTAACAGACAGCTGAAATGTTTTTGTCTTATAAAAACTAATCATTTGCCTCAAAAAAGGAGAATACTGTTTTTAATCTCCCCGCGAACGAAGTCGCGAGTAACAGCTAGTTATCTAAATAAATCCCACAGACCTCTAGGCTCCAGGAAACTCACAAAAGAGAAAAAAAAAACGGAACCCTTATAGGATCACTTTATTGTCTGTCTATCTATTTGTCAAGACCTTTTACCTTGAAAACGCGTGGAAATAACAAATAGAAATTACAACCTCTCTGCCTGGTCTGCGGTCCCTTGAAAAAACCAAACTTTCGAGTTAATTTTTATTTGTATTCGCCAAACTTCTCATCACGTCGGCTTGAGCAACCGTAAGCGTGCACAGCGAGGTGATGAATGATCTCTAACCCAACTCTTCTCTTCGTTCCAGCCATGTGTAACCCGCAACTGGGAATTGCAAGTCCAGTTCAAGGTCCACGGTCGTGGCAAGGATCTATTCGGCGACGGGTTCGCAATATGGTACGTGCACGACCGCATGCAGACTGGGCCCGTGTTTGGCAGCAAGGACTATTTCCACGGCCTCGGCATCATCGTCGATACCTACAGCAACCATAATGGGGCTCATAATGTAAGTATTATACTAGCTTATACCCGTGGCATAGTTCACAGAAACATAAACTAAGAACTACACTGCTCACACGTGTACCACACACGCCGATTTGGGCGCGTCGGTCTACGTACATTTTATATGGCAACTAGACTTGTAGAACTACACTTGATCCACGCCACGCGACGTCGTTCTACGTACGTACAAATCAGGCGTGTTATACGTTTGCGTTGATCTAATGTAGTTCTAGCTTTACCTTTTTTTTTTCGCTCTAAAAAGAAAGTTTTTGCCATTGGATTGACGAATAACACACAGTAATGAAAAAGCCACGAGTAGCAAATGCTACGGGTCCAACGCATCGGAGAGCTCATGTAGTCAAGTCATGACACCTTCTGTAACATATGATATCTGACCAATTCCGGAAAGTCCACACAATTGCAATGGGGATATACTACATAGGCCCCGGCCCTCGCCCACGGCGACTTTGTAGCGATGGTGTTGCGCGTTTTGTAAACGTACGACTGCATCGCAGTATCGATGCAAACGCGCGACTGTGTCGGACGACATCGAGGAGAGAACGGCGGGAGAGTGGCGCGTGAGTGAAACATTCTACATACAAAAACTTCATTTTCGTGCCATTACTGAATCGCGTTTGCATCGTGACAGAAGCACGGCAGAAACGTGACAGTTTCGCATTTGCATCGCGACTGAGAATCGTCGTGTGGGCGAAGCCAAACAGGTAGCGACCTCATCGCAACTGTATCGATGCGAACGTGTGACAGCATCGGTACAAAGACGCCTTATGCGAGGGGCCTAGAGAGTCCAATGGCCCGTGATAAAAATAAGTTGGAAGAGTTTTATTTCGTTTTCAGCCCTTGGTAGAATTAGCTACACCAAAACCAAAGTGCGGTCTGTAAATCTTGTCCTGAAGTCACATTTTTTTTTCTAGCACCAGCACCCGTACATATCAGCGATGATAAACAACGGGTCGCTGCACTACGACCACGACCGGGACGGCACTCACACGCAGATGGCTGGCTGCGAGGCCAAGTTCCGCAACTACAACCACGATACGCACATATCCATCACGTATATGGATGACACTCTTACTGGTGAGTACTAGACAACTGATAAACAACGGGTCGCTGCATTACGACCACGACTGGGACGGACAACCACGACACACACATATCTATCACGTATATGGATGACACTCTTACTGGTGAGTACTAGACAACTGATAAACAACGGGTCGCTGCACTCCGTCCACGACCAGGACGGCACTCACACGCAGATGGCTGGCTGCGAGGCCAAGTTCCGCAACTATAACCACGACACGCACATATCCATCACGTATATGGATGACACTCTTACTGGTGAGTACTAGACAACTGATAATCAACGGGTCGCTGCACTCTGACCACGACCGGGACGGCACTCACACGCAGATCAGATGGCTGGCTGCGAGGCCAAGTTTCGCAACTACAACCAAGACACGCACATATCCATCACGTATATGGATGACACTCTTACTGGTGAGTACTAGACAACTGATAAACAACGGCTCGCTGCATTACGACCACGACCGGGACGGCACTCACACGCAGATGGCTGGCTGCGAGGCCAAGTTCCGCAACTACAACCACGACACGCACATATCCATCACGTATATGGATGACACTCTTACTGGTGAGTACTAGACAACTGATAAACAACGGGTCGCTGCACAACGACCACGACTGGGACGGCACTCACACGCAGATGGCTGGCTGAGAGGCCAAGTTCCGCAACTACAACCACGACACGCACATATCCATCAAGTATATGGATGACACTTACTGGTGAGTACTAGACAACTGATAAACAACGGGTCGCTGCACTACGACCACGACCAGGACGGCACTCACACGCAGATGGCTGGCTGCGAGGCCAAGTTCCGCAACTACATCCACGACACGCACATATCCATCACGTATATGGATGACACTCTTACTGGTCTGTTCCTTTTCTTATTTAGTAACGTGATTTCCCTCGCTTATAGAGAACACCAAAGAGTAGTCTTCTTGACGTGTTAAAATGCCAGTTATTTGAACGAGAAAGAGTGGTATGCGGAAAAGAGTGTAAGGTCCGTTGCGTTCTTCCGTTGAAAACGGAGCTTCCATCGACCAGATGGGTGTTATGTCTGGTCCGGACAACTGCTCGCTAGTTGATTTCAAGCTATTGTATGTTTTAATGGTGCGGAGAACTCTAACACCGCGATGTAGGATTTCTAATTTTAGTTCCTTTGCGGCGTCAGAAATGTCACTACATTTCCTTAAATACGTGTAATGTTTTTGGGCCACGTTACTACGTTTATAGCCGGGTCAGTGGCGTTTTTAGGTCCTCCAAAATGCAGAGGTAGGAACACTGGGCACTGTAATAAATGGGCCATTGTCTGGTCAGGAGCACCGCACTCGCTCAACTGAACTATCGACTCTGGGTTTGTGTACTTAAAGTTTATTCTTAGATGATCATTTATATTTAAAATGGTGCAATGGAAGTTGAACTTTGTTTTGTATGTGATAGAGTTTGTTATTCCAAAATTCAATATCTCGAATTCTTAATTGGAGGTAACATTATTTATTTTTGTCTTTGTTCCAGTATCCACGGACCTAGAAGGCAAGAACGCGTGGAAGGAATGCTTCAAAGTAGAGAACGTGTTGCTGCCTACCGGGTACTTCTTCGGTGCGTCGGCGACCACGGGCGACCTGAGCGACAACCACGATATCATCGCCGTCAAGATGTTCGAACTTGATCTTTTGGAAGCTGTAAGTTTTTCTGATATCAGTACTTTTAAAATCACAATCCTTACTAATATTATAAAAGTGAAAGTGACTTTGTTTTGTTTGTTTGTTACGTCTTCACGCCTAAATGGCAAAACCGATTTTGATGAATTTTGGTACAGAAATAGTTGGGACCCTGGAGACGGACATAATTTTTTTATAAAAAAAAGTGAGAAAAGGGGGAGAAAGAGGGAAGGCCTTTTATGTACGCGGGCGAAGCCGCGGGCAAAAGCTAGTAATATTATGAAGCCACCCACGCGCTGGATCACGCTGTTAAAATTCACTCCCTTTAGTTTCCACTCCTTTTTTTTAAATTGATATTAACTAGTGCTTGACTGCGATCCCACCTGATGGTAAGCAGTGATGCAATCGTTAATGATGAGGCACACTAATTTATGTTTATTAGTAGTTTTGTTTTTTAGTTTGTGGAGTTTGATGAAACTTATCACACGGGTAGAGCGTATCTTGGAATAGCACAGAGTATATTTCCTTGAGATAATTTTCTACTATCGTTCGGGCGAAGCAACTGGCGGCAGCTAGTCTTGTAATATATAAGTATTCTGGTTCAAGACAAGCAAGGTATTGGTCTAACGAACTTTCCTCTTCAGCATCTTTGACACTATGTTAACAATCTTAGATTTTAATGACAAAATAAATGGATTGATTAGTAATGAAACAATCCAGGAAGCAATAAAATCCCCAATATATAACGTACATATACCTTTTTCGTATCTTTTCAGCAAAACAAAGACGAAGACCGTTCCCAAATAATCCCATCAGCGGCCTCGTTCGAAGCACCTCGCGAGAGGATCGAAGACACCAAGCCTGCCATGTCGGGAGTCAAAACCTTCCTTTACATGATGGGTATAGCCATCGTCATCATAGTTCTAGTCGTTCTTGGCATCATGTACTATCAGAAACGTCAGGAACAAACCAGGAAAAGGCTGTATTGAAGATCTAAACTATTCAGAATAACCCCTGTAATAAGTTTTCAGAATAACACAGTTGGTGGTTCAAAAGACATTCCTTTTTTTACTTTTTGTAACCGTTCTTTTTTCTAATTTCTCGTTCAAATGTTTTTTAATTTCTGGTTTTAGGAATGTCTGTGGTTTAATAAAGGTTCTATTTTCTGCGATGCCACTGTGGGAGTGAGATAGCGCCATACGAAATCTAATTGTTGAAGTGAGACAACATATCTGGCTGTCATGTGTCAACGTCAAATTAACTTCCTAAATTGATTTATTTAAAGGAAGGGTTTACGTAAAAAGCAATATTAAGATTGTGGAACAATAATAATTTTGAGTAAAACAGAGTTTGTCTCGACCAATAATAATATGAGATGTAAAAGACTAATTTTAAATTGTAACTCCAAATAAAATTGTCCTTGATGTATTTATATTGTTACCTATATTCTATGTTAAATGGTCTGTTCAGAAGATAATTTAGAAAATAAATTGAATGGTGTATAAATCTCTAATAACTTTCTTTCGAAATAAGCAAGGTGTATGTGATTTAAATTAATATTTCCAAATCCTAAAAATATTTATAAAACGCTTTAATTTTCGACGTCAAACTAAAATTCAGATCGATTTTTTCTAAGTTGCACTATAATGTTCAATACAAAAGAAAAAGATAACGATATATAACTTCGTAAATTCCACAACCCGCTTTTCTACATCACCAATTTGAAGCATTACCAAATAATTTTGCTTAGCCAATGTCCATTTATAGACGCTATACGACATCTGCAACTATCAACCTTATATTTATAGAACTAAGAAACATTTTTGTTTAATTAATCTGCGTTGATTAAAACGAAATCTCATGACATTTCTTTTTCTTTGGTTGTTTGTGGTCATATGTTTAGGTATAAAGGGTAATTAGTCATTTATGCCCCATGTATATCTTATAATAAAAATCGTCAAGTTCGACTGCATTTTTGTATGTATTTATTTTATTAAAGTAATAAAATAAATTAAAAACAATAAAAAAAATGTATTTCTGTATTAAAGTATTTTTGGCATCAATGTTATATTTTTATTTTTATTAGAGGAACTAAAACGTATTTTTAAATGCAGTTCGACATTTAGAGATAACATCCGTTACATATACATTAAGTAAGTACATAAACATCATTATACATATGTATAGTCACTATTTTATTATTAATATTATATTATAAAACATACATCTTTATTTTGTCTACATACAAAAGTAGGTATCCACGTTATATTTACGTTTTTTATTATTTTATAAGATGAAGCTATGGTTTATATTAATTTTGTGTTAAAAATTGTCGCTATAATATCGATTAGTGTTGGGACATGTTCTGATTGTTTATCGATAAGATCCCGATTTTTTAAATTATTTGTCTCACGTGACGAATGAGAAATGGTAATCAATCAAAGAATGTCAATCATGACATTGGAACTTTTGGGCTCATTTTTGTCTAAGGAGTCTGTAACCTAGTTTTCTTTACTTGCAAGGTACCTTGTATTGTTATAAGTTCGATCCCCAACTTTAGCCATATTTTGTGATTTTGGTTTTCATGTCACTCTCAAACAATGTAATTTATTTCATTGTGTCTGTCGTTCGGTACAGAATAATATATCGAAAGGTTCTTCATCCGAGCGCGTATCACTTTGTAATGTTGATTAGTGATGGGACATTGATTATCGATAAGTTCTCGATTTTTTAGGTTCCATGTCGCATGTGACGGCTGTCTCGAAAAGAACTTGGTTCTGACACCTCTCTTTGTTTTTTTTTTTAAACTGAACAGGCACAACACTATTCAGCCCTATTCAATTCATGTTAGATTCCCTATTTAACCTTAATTGCATAAGTAAACGATTGCTTCCATCACAAAAAAAAATGCCAAACACGATTTTTTATTAGGCCAAGTAAATATTAATGTTCCATTTTTAGCACACTTATGAGAATATCCATCTTGTATTTTTTTTTTCATGATTGAGCAAAAACGCATAATGAAGTTTGTTTTTTATTAATTAGTTTAATCGTTAAGTCGGTTACACTTGAACTATTTTACACACAAGCTCGTAATTAAATAAAAATACGAAATGAAAGTATTTATTTACATTATAATTTAGTTCTTTTTGCGTATTAGCCGATGTTTAAAATGGTTCAAATGTAACATAATCATTATGTGAACGAGTGGTGTATGTGTGTTTAATAAAAAAGATTTATAAACTTTTCATCGCGTTCTTTTATTTGAATTTACCTTTTTTTATTAAACAACGCCCAGCAGGGCCTAAGCTACGGTCCTCACGCTCCAGCCGCTACCGGGATTCCGATCCTGATTTCCGACTACCATAGGCGCGAGCTTACGGACGGCGAGCAATGGGTAGCTCGCTGTCCGGCCGTCCGGTAATCGTCCAGACCGAGCCGCGTATTGTTCCGAAGTTGTCAGCAAACCGTAGGGACTCAGCAGGGTCGAAGTCTACTGGGGCCAGAGATCTGTTTCTGAAAGGAAGATTTGGCCCTGGTACGAATGGCAACGACGGAACAGGAGTGGGTTTTAGTCAGTAAAAATCTGACACTATTTCCCACTCCGCACTTGAGTGCCATAAATATCATCCAAGTAAACCTAAAAAAAAATATCTTAGAGGCTGGGTATTAAGATTAGCAGGTAGAATAAGAGGATTCTAAGCACATACCTAATGAGAATAATAAATAAACAAATCAATACTGAGCGTGTTCCTGGTTCCAAGACATAACAACGGCAACGCCCACGTTACGGAACGCACTCAACATCAGTTGTCAATACTGTCATTATTCTTGTTCATTCTGTCAAAATAGCGGAGGCAAGCGAAGCGGTGTTTCGCGTGTCCATAATTATTATTGAACCAAAGTAAAAATCTGAGATTTAGTTAGTGTGTAGTTATAAATTCTTATTCTTAAAAGTAGTGCATGTGGACGAATCCAGTATGGACGGGAAATCATTCCTGTACTCTTGGTGTGCCAAGAAGGGGCTTACACCGGTTTACGACATCCGGGCCACAGGTATGGAAAATTACTGATATTTTTCTATAGAAAACGTAAGATCAGCAACCCACGATCGTTTAAGTGTGATAATTATATATAACCTGGCTAGTATTGAATTCATAGATGTTGATTTTTGTGAACATAAATCAATAATTGATTTTTATACTTATACAATTTATTTCGCCTTTGCAGCGTCCTTAGCATAATTAAAGAAGCCCTAGTAAACCATTCAATATATTAAGCTTCGCCTTTATTTTCGTATTAAAGTTTAAAATAAGCAAAACTACTAAGCGTCATTTTTTATTTTAACTAACCTCTTTGCACAACTTTTCAGGGCCGCGTCATCGTCAGCGCTTCTTATGCGAAGTTCGCGTGGACAATATCACCTATGTCGGCGCGGGAAACTCGACGACGAAGAAGGAGGCCCAGATGAATGCCTCCAAGGACTTTGTCAATTACCTGGTGAGGACTGGCCAGGTTGATGCTTCTGAAGTGCCTGAAGACACCAGAGTAAAGGCTGAAGACGAAGGTCAGGGGCAAGGGAATGGGGATACGCAGCAGCAGGATTCTAGGCCGCAGCAGCAGAGATCTGTGTTTCAGGTTGGTGTTTTGATTTTATCCATTATTACATTAATTGTGAAAGTATGACAACATTAACATGTTCTGAGTTGCTAATAGAAAATGAGAACTGGATTAGCACTCACTGAATCAATAAATTTAGTCTTCAATTCTAGAGTTACTTCTAGGCAAGCATGCTCCATGGTCAACTGCATTGTTGCTTTCCATCAGTTTAAATTGTTATTCAGTGCAAGCCTATCAACAGTAGAAAAAAAATTGTTACCCCAACCATGTAACATCTCACATGTCTGTGTATCTGTGACCTATGTTTAACTCGGGGTCATGGGGGTGGAAAAGTGTCAATCATGGCGGTAAGTCCCCTCTTTGAGGCGTGGCTGGAAAGACCTCACGGCGTCCTTACCTTCCGCATGACGCAGGTACTCACCGGACATGGTTCGTTCGGGAGTTTCCTGCACGGGATTCATGCGGAGGTGACGCCCGGGTGTCGCCACTGTGCGGAACGCCCGGAGGACACGGTGGAGCACACAGTCGAGGTGTGCCCTGCTTGGGCGGAGCATCGCCGTGCCCTCGTGGGGGCGATCGGCGGCGGAGACCTCTCGCGCCGGGCCTTGGTTGAGGCCATGGTCCGGAGCGAGGAGGAGTGGCAGGCGGTCGCCGACTTCTGCGAAGCAGTAATGCTCGCAAAGGAGGAGGCCGAACGCATCAGGCAACGGCGTTATCGCCGCCGCCGTCGCCGGGATTCTGATCCCGATTTCCGGCCAACGTAGACGCGGGCTTGCGGACGGTGAGCAATGGGTAGCTCACTGTCCGGCCGTCCGGTAACTGTCCGGACCAAGCCCAAGTCGTCGACGGCGCGCACTGTTCCCGCGCGCCTCAAGGAGTTGTCAGCAACAGCAGGGACCCAGCCGGGTCGAAGCCTACTGGGGCCAGGGTTATCCGAAAGGGCGCTCGAGCCCCGGTATGAAGGCTAGAAGGAACGGGGTGGGTCTTTTAGTCAGTAAGAGTCTGACACTATCTCCCGCTCCGCCCAAGGGCGGGGGATGTCAATGCATGATTTTTTCCCACCATAAAAAAAAAAAAAAAAAAAAAAGGGTGGAAAAGTGTTACACGAACTGTGGGGATGGGTCTCACAGACCCATTTCAATTTTGAGATCGTGTAACTCCCACTGCGGCTGTTGCACGTCAAAAGTGTTGACTACGATGCATAGAAGAACTCAACAGCTCCAGCTATTGAGAAGTACAGCAACGTCGCACACATAGTAACCAAACTAGAAGCAGTATTAAATGTGACGGGTCTCACAGACCCCACCCACCCCCATGACGCCGAGTTAAAAATAAATAAATCTGAATTTGTACCATAATTAACTAAAAAAAAAGTTATGGGCTGTATGCATTTATATTACAGCCAATTCCTCTACAAACAAAGGTGTTGTTAGTTTATGGCTTATAAGCTCAATGTCATAGTACAAATAAGATTTTTTTTAAATAACTTTAGCAAATTATTGTGCTCTACAATTTCTATTATCAAACCTTTTACCTTAGGATGGCATGGGACCCCAAATGATGGGTCAAGCGTACCAAGCTTATGGCGGTCAAAACCAAGGCGAAGACAGGCCTTCAACCTTCACTTACATGGACCGCATGCAACAGCAGAAGAACGTAGCAGAAGCCGAGGACTTGGATGTCAATGCAAGTCTTCATGGTAACTGGACGATGGAGAATGCCAAGTCCAAACTTCATCAGTTCTTACAGATTAACAAGATAAATACGGACTATGTGTACAAGGCTGTTGGTCCGGACCATACAAGGTTTGTCTATGAAATATTGTCATTTTTATGTTTTATAGCTGTTGTATTTTTGCATGGCAATAGCAATTACTAACCTTATTTTTATTATTGAATTTATTGAAATTCTTATTTCAAAATCAGAAGTTCTAAATTAACTTTTATTTATTTATTTCTTTATCTATATCATTACAATCATAGTTTTAGGTTTAGGTCTTAGAAGACATATCATGGAATAAAAAATTTCCACTATTGCCATGCTAAAATAAAAAGCAGAAACATAATGCATTACAAATAATCACCACGCTTGCTACCCAATCACTAAGTGCTCTTTCATGGCATCACTTCAAAAGTTATGTCTTAAATATTACGAAAACATTTCTTTTTTCAGATCTTCATAATATGAGGCATTACTAACTTTGCATTTATGTTACACTCTTTGAATGAAAGTGACCTAACTCCAAATTTGTAATTTGTAAAAACTGAGCAGGAATGATAAATGAGACAAATTAAATATCGACGGTTCAAAGGCAAAATGATCTAAGCGACATTGAGTAAACTTTACAAAAGAGTGACTTAAAGTTAAAAATTTGAGTTCACTTTTGTAAAGTTTACTCAATGTCGCTTGATCATTTTGCCTTTCAACCGTCGATATATCTTTACAATGTTTCTTTTTTACACAAGGCTCTTCAAAAGATCAGATTGTAGCAAAATCTAAAGTTACAGGAATTTTGATTCAGGCCACTTTGATTCTAAAGATGCAATGTATGTAAATAACCATTTTAAAATGTATGGATGAAAGAGAATACTCCTTTTAATTATGCCTCATAGTGTTCATAAAAACCGTATTTGTCATGTGCTTTAACCAGACTTAATATGGATTATCGAACTTTGGGCCCACATATCTCACTAATAACTTATTACTTGGTGAGAACCGCTTGAATGCTGGATGCTAGAATAGGAATAGTCAATATTGAGTGCCTGATGGAGCCATGGCTCCAATAATTTAGGACATTCTGTCTCTGTCAAATTAGACGATTGACAGAAATGGAATGATGATATAGAAGTTTTTCACAAAATGCATTTTATTTTATTGCAAATGGGCTTTACAGAGAGGCAATGTTCTATCACAAAATAGATAGGTGCAGAAGCCAATCTCATACCTACCTTCGGCGGTCGCGCTAGGGTCTGTGCCGCTATGCCCGCTTGCACCCGGGTGTGGCGGCGTCAGGTGGCTGCACGGGCGGCCGGCTCACCGAGAAGTTCCTATCTTTATATGGTTTATAATTAGATTATTGAACACAAGGTTTACACAGCTTATACCTACTACAAAAAATACCTAATATAAACTGGAAAAATATCACATTGTCACAAACTCATGCTCGCGTAGGCCTCTGCCTCGAATCTTGCGGGCAGCGGGGCGGCGGCGTCGGCGGCGCGGGAGCGGCTGGATCTAATGCGTAAAATCAAATGGACCGGCCCTCGGAAACAGCGGCGCGGGGGCGGGCAACGACCGGTGCGCGCCAGCCAAGCGGTGACCGCTTGCGCGTCTGCATTGCAGTGTTGTGAATTTATTTTTATGATGTGCCCACATTAAATCGACCGTTAGGAAGAAATTTGAATCAAAAAGATGTTGTCGCCGTTATTGAAACATTTTGTTCGCGAATAAAAACAAATATCTCGACGACACAACCACGAACACAACACTACGCCGCTATAGTGCCGCGCGATCTGCCCGCTGGTTTCCAGAACGGGTCTGCGTTGTCCGCTCCGCTCCTGCGCCGCCGCCGCCGCCGCCGCCTCGCTGCCCGCAAGATTCGAGGCAGATGCCTTACTTGGTGGCGGGCCGGGGGGCTACCTAACTGTTCTGTGAAACAAATGATAGCTTAAAAAACGTTAATTCATTTCATTAAAAAAACTGTCCTCAGTCACTTTTTTTTTGTGTTCCATTATTGCACAGAAACTCTCACAGATGCGTCGTCGTCTCGATATCGTGTCAGTGAGCGATGTCTATTTGTGTGATGCTCGAGCACGCTTTATATGTAGATTGACTTCTGTACCTGTCTCTTTAGCGGTTCTACTAAGTACACCTCTACTCTCTGCCATAGTTTTTACCACGCTAGGTACTGTATTTTTGTTTAGACATTAGATGCTTTAACGAGCCACTGATTATTCATATTGTACAAATGAAAAATCATTGGCTAAAGATTTAATTAAGACAACCGGGAAGTGTTGTCAAGTACAGCTGCCACCACGGATATTGAACGCCTGGCTTCAAGTTGCGCAGAAGTCAAAAACCGGGTCTATTTGGGTGGTGCGACGTGAGACGCGGGGGCGGGGAACTTCACTGATTGGCTCGCCGCGCATCGCATCATAGACGCCACTCGTGATTCGTTCATTTCGCTTGCAGCACGTACCTCCCGACGACGAGTACACTTACGTGCAATTTAAGTGACTCGTAATTTTTATTCCATGGATTTTATTTTTAATAGTGGTTATTTTTTGGTAAGTAAAAAACTAAGATATTTTAAGGGAGTTAATTTGATTGCTAATACTTAATAGTACATTATGATACAAGTGTATAATGTTGGTGATTACCGCTGAGGCGGTATTTAGATCCGAGCCGAAGGCGAGGATCTTAAGAGAGCCGAGGACGGTAATTGGCCAATATTCACGTGTATCATACGACGTTTTTCGACACACTTGAGAAGAATAATTTTACAAATGAATTAATTATTGCTTTATCAGCAAAACTGTTTCTTTTTTGGTAGTATGGCGGCAGAAAATTGTTCTTTTTTCTTATGCGCGCGCATCCAAAATGGCGGCCATAGACTAGCTAGGCTGTTTGAATAAAAATAAGAATGAGGTTTCTTATCTATACAGAAAAAATATTTTTATTTTATGAAAGGTTTTATTTATTAAACATGTAAAAGTTAAAATAGTTTATTTAAACACAAATTAGCATAAAATAAACAAGCAAGACACTAATTTGTACTAGTGAACGCAATACCTAATGTATTTTTTTTTTCAAATTCAATGTTCGATTTGAGAACAGAGGTTTTAAAAAAAAGGTTATCACTACATTATCACACTTGTGCATAATGGTAATCAAAAAGTCACAGTTTTATTACAAGCAACATTATATACCTAACTGTAGTGCAGTTATAGTCACTTTCTGAGCAAGTGTGTCGAAAATATCTTTATAGTGATAATGAGTACTGTGGTCTATTTATTATATTTTATCTGACATTAGATACTGATGTCAAAATTAAAACTTTACTTAAACGAAAATTTAAGAAAATATATGTTTAGCTGATGATTTTGCGAATATTGGAAAAAAAAAAAACCTAAGTACTTATAATAATTATAGAATTGTTTCTGCTTCTTAGCAGATAAAATTCATTCAGTTTTTAACAAAGTTTCATTTTGTACAGTTGCCTTCACGGATCTTGAACGCTCGGCTTCAGAGTGGGGATCGCTTTGCGCATTCCATACATTGGCGAGCCAATCGTCCTCGTTGTTAGATACATGCAGCAACGCAGTGAACGAATCAGGAGTGACGTCTATGACGCGATGGCGCGGCGAGCCAATCACTGACACTCCCCGCCCCCGCGTCTCACTTCGCACCACTAAAGAGACCGAATATTTGACTTCTGCGCAACCGCTCAAGATCCGTGATGGCAACTGTACGATAAATATTATACGGATTTATTTTAATTCTTTTTAGGTCCAAGATGCCAAGAAAAAACTCCATGTTAAACAGTCAGGCCAGAAAAATGGTTTATCATGTATACTGTGTTATGGAAAAAGAGGCTGAAGATGGCGTGAAAAACTTAAAACAAGTTCAAAAAAGAACAGCGGAAGCCACAAACACATCTGTATCTACTGTGCGGCGAATTATAAAAGAAAGTAGTGATGGTGGGCTTCTTTCTGTATTTAGAACACCAGGGAAAAAGCGACCTCGAGCAAAACCTATCACAGGTATAGATCATTTTGATCAGGGAGTGATTAAGCGCTGTATTCATAATTTTCATATAACGGAACAGGAATTGCCGACCGTCGAAAAACTGAGACGAAAATTACATAGTTACATAAATTTTCAAGGGTCTGAACAAAGTTTGAGGAGAATTCTTAAGAATTTAGGATTTAGATGGAAGCAAACAGAAAATAATAGAAAGATTCTTATAGAAACGTCAAATATTCGTTTTAAGCGAATAGAATATTTAAGGCGGATAAGCCGGTATAGGCAAGAAGGAAGGCCGATAGTATACACGGGCGAATCGTATATAGATTCTTCACATTCAACTCCCAGAGCCTGGTCTGACGAATCATCTAAAGGTCTTAAAAAACCGATATCAAAAGGACAGCGAGTCGTTATTGTCCACGCCGGATGCGAGACAGGTTTTATTCCTAATGCGTTGCTCACATTTCAAGCAAGTGTTAAGACGGGTGATTACCACGACAATATGAACTGGGAAAATTATGAAAAATGGCTACGTACTCAATTAATACCCAATCTGCCAAATAATTCCGTCGTGGTAGTAGACAACGCACCTTACCACAACAAGCAACGTGACCCTGCACCAACATCAAACGCCAAAAAATCTGACATGAAAGCCTGGTTGACCGATAAAAATATTAGCTTCGACGAGAACTTGTTAAAACCTCAGTTATACAACTTGATTAAATGCCATAAGGAAAAATGTAAAACTTTCAATATAGATAAAATGTTGGCTGAAAATAATCATGACGTTCTTCGTCTGCCTCCATATCACCCAGATCTCAATCCGATCGAGATGGCTTGGGCTGCTATTAAAGGCTACGTATCTAGTAAAAATGTAACTTGGAGCGTCGAAGGTGTGACTGATTTAGTCAAAGAAAAAGTTAGTTTAATGGGGGCTAGCGACTGGGATAAGTTGTGCCAAAAAGTAAAAATCATTGAAGATGATTATAAAAAAAGTGATTATGTGGTTGACACTTTAACAGACGAGTTCGTTGTTCGGGTTGGCAGTGATGACTCGGATACTGAGAGCAGTGATGATGTTGATGATGATGAAAGTGATAATTTTACTGATGAAGACGATGAACCCACTGCTAGTACCAGCTATATTGGTGGAATTGATTTTATTTGAAGGTGTTACACCTATTTCACCATAAAGTTAAAAAAAAATATTTATTTGATAAATATAAAAGTCACCCAAAGAGCAATGGAAAGGGCTATGCTCGGAGTTTCCTTGCGTGATCGAATCAGAAATGAAGATATCCGCAGGAGAACCAAGGTTGCCGACATAGCACAAAGAATCGCCAAACTTATGTGGCAATGAGCAGGGCACATTGCTCGCAGAACAGATGAAGCGTTGGAAGGCCTCCTACAAGGTGGACTGACGACCTGGTGAAGGTAGCGGGAACCGGATGGATGCGGGACGCACATGATCGTTCGTTGTGGCGACGCTTGGGGGAGGCCTATGTCTAACAGTGGACGTCTATCGGCTGAAATGATGATGATGATGATGATGAAATATAAAATACTTTTTTATTTTAATATTATAACATTTTAATATTATATTATAATAACTATTTATGATTTTTCTTTAAACTTTTACCTTCAATCAGAATCAAAAAGATAGCAAATAAAAGAAAAACTAAAATAAGTGCAAATTTTTTTTGCCATGAGTGTAAGATGCGCAAAGCGATCCCCACTCTTTCGCCGAGTGTTCAATATCCGTGGTGGCAGCTGTAATTTTATTTCACTGCTGGCAATACTCATTATCTAGTGTTGATAAGATGTTAGGCGATATCGATCGCGCGATTTTCAGGTATGCAATCATCAATTTCACTGAATTTCACAAAAAGCATTGAGCTTCAGAAATAAGCTCATGGCTTTTTGTGCAATTGCGTTTGGGCATCATAATATTATGTGGTCTACTATCTTATTATTAAAATAACATCTAGATCTTGCAATGGTAAAAAGCTCATTCTAAAGATACAAAACAATATAATCATATAATAACACTGACTAACGATACATTTGCATAAGCAACTAAAATTGACCATCATTTGGCAATTGCAACACAATCTTGCAATTGAATTTTTGGCAATTTGCAAGATTGTGTTGCAATTGCAAGATCAGTGTTGCCTGTGAATTGCGCAATCAGTTACCAGTGTAAACGCATCTTACAACTTAATGATGAGTGTTGCCAGCAAATGATAGTTAACTATATGAACAAAAAAAGAAGGAATCGAAGCCACCTTTGCTACTGTAAAAGGCAAAGGTGGCTTCATAACTGACTGATAGTTTCAAGAGCTGAGATTATACAACCGCACCGAACGAATCCAAGACAAATGTTTATATTAAAATAAAATAAATTAGTATGTATATACATAGTTGTTATCAATAGTACCAATAAAACCGCGTTTTCATCATTGTTGCAACAAAATACAGTTCTGCAACAAGGCCATACCAACACATATTATTTGTTGGTATGGCCTTGTTGCAGAACTTTTGTTTTGCCATGAATATGTTACAGGAGTATTGCAAACGCCGTCCGTTTATAATAAGTCTCGCGAGATTATGAACTCCCTATAAATTGTGAATTTCCATTTCATTTACGAAAATCGTTAAAAAAAATTGCCAGTTTAAAATGTAAGAAATTCACAAACTAGTATGGAGAGTTTATAATGTTGCAAGCTTCATTATAAAATTACAGTGTTTGTAATGATTTAGTGACGAATAAAAAAATAATTAGCGATCATTTAATGTACTATTGTTTTCATCTATTAAATTACTAACAAATTGTTCCAACTGTATAATGATACGAACTATATATGAACTATATGATAGTCTTGGATTTTGTTCTCAAAACAGGTGTGTTTGAGCTCTTTAAACTGATCGTACTTGGCGACACTTCCTGAATGTAACAATTCCTTCACATCTAGTCAACATAGAGGTAAGTTCAATATTTTTAATTTATTTCAAATACAGGATCTAATAAGAAACTGATTTTTGAAGAGAACTTTCGAAAGAAAACTTAAAATCGCTCTTTTTCGTAAAAGTTCATTAACTTTTTGATCTAGGTATCTTCTGTATTCTTACTGGATGAGTTATTAACGTATTTTTAATATACGAGATTTAACTTACATTTTATCAATATATTTAACACATACACCAACATTTGTTTATGTTAACATTTTTCTTCTGGATTTTTTTTTTAATAGTTCTCAATAAAACTATTCAAAATTGTTCTCAATAATATCTCTAAAATAACTTTCAAAAAAAATTACAGGAGTTTTTGCTGCGAGATGTCGATATTCGTCCGTCAACTAGGCCGCAATGTGACCGGCCGTGAGACTGCATCTAACAAGCAAACGGCGAGCAAGTCTTGTGCTTTGTCCATCGTGAGGCAACTTTACCATCTCGGTGTGATTGAAGCCTTCAGTGGCACGCTGAAAAAGGACAGGTATATATTATATTTTTTTAAATTGATATAAATTAGCGCTTGACAGTAATCCCACCACAGATGGTAAGAAGTGATGCAATCGTTGATAGTGAGGCGCACTAGTTTATTATAACTCTATTCGCTCTAGCCTAGAAGACACCTAAATCATAGTCGGACACAATCACAGTCGCAGCAGGCAAATTGTTCCAGTCCTTAGATGTTTGCAGTATAAACGACGAGGTAAAACGCTTAGTTCAGATCGTAGAGGTTTTAACAACGTAAGGGTAACTCGTAAACGTAACTCGCCATACGTCCGGTTGTCCGATGGTAGAAATGAAATGGCGGAATCAAGTCATGCATTTCCCGCGCGGTTGCGGGGGGCCCGCAGCTTCTGTAGAATGCAGATATTTATATAAAAAATTAAAGCACATTTCACGATGCGTTTTACGCCCATGGTGTGCGCGGTTGTTCGTGACTCCCGCTGTACCGGCAAGCAACTAGTAGAACCCTGTGGGCCGCGATCGCCCGCAGCACCGGCGGTTCACGGCCGTAAGTTCTGCGGTCGGTTGGCGGGCGACCGGGTATCGATCATTTCATCGCCCGTCTTGCAACCGCATGTTTTTCGATAATCGCCCGCCAGGTTTGCGGGTGAAAATAGCAACCGCGGCAGTGCGTTACCGAGTAAATCTGCGGTCTCGTGAGTTTTGAAATGAAATAGCCATTTCCTCTACCGCGGAGGGCGCGGGTGAAAACCGCTTCGCGAGTTCTTAGCCGGTCTCCCTTTCTGCTTGTTGGATTGTTTGAGGATTGAAATTCTCACACAATCCATCTTTTTTTTGGTGTATGTACACTAATAAGGTTTTATCTTGTATTGGTTATGTGAATTGATCGTTGTGTTCATTTTTGTATCAAATCATTTTGTTTCAACAGGTCATCTGAAGGCATTATGAAACCGTATCCTGTGGCTATAAGCCCTGATTTGGAACGGCAAATAGAAGAAACTTTAGAAGGTAGGTGAACTAAACGAAACGATTTTTTTAAGTAATGAAAATAGTTATGTCAGAAGAACCAAGGTTTCTGACATAGCCCGAAGAATCGCTAAGCTCAAGTGGCTGTGGGCAGGGTAGTTAAGCATATTGCTTGCGGAACAGATGGTCGATGGGAAAGGTTCTGGAGTAGCGACCGCGGAACGGACGCGGGGTGGTGGAAAGACTCCCATAAGGAGACAAGGTAGGTTTCAGGGAGGCTTATGTCCAACAGTGGACGTGTTTAGGCTGAAATGATGATCGTGATGAGTTATCTCATCATGTTTGAAATTATTACAGAAGATGCCAGCAACAGTTACTAAAGTCTATCAAGACTTTAGTAACTGTTGCTGGCATCTTCTGTAACATGCATTTATTGTACCTCAAAGCCTATCTACACTAAAATCTGTCTATTGGTAAAAATCAAATAAAAATCCGTTCAGTGGTTTTGAATTTGTCGCGTTCATACAGACAGGTATATACAACAGGGGACTTTATTTTATAATATGTAAGAATTTGTAAAATAAATATAATTTTTCATTTGTTACAGAATTGGAAATAAATCCAGTACAAATAGACCCAGCAGCCACATATTCAAGCGACGAAGGTCAGTCAGGAGGCCTCACGCTGTTGCAAGTAGACCGCGTGAAGGCCATGCGAGAAGCGAGACCCACACCTGGAGGTGTAGTCTCCTGGTCGCCTCCTCAAGCTAATTGGAACGCATGGACTGGCTGTAACATTGGTAAGACATTAATATCTTACGCTAGAGATGTAGTAGAAGTATTTATACCGGAACCGAATTTGGAACCGGAGTATTTAAATTTAATGTATCGGAACTGGAACCGAAACTAAAATTGGAGGCGTATATTTAGTATTCATTTCTTTTGTCCTGATGAACCTGCTCTTGACTTCGATCTGCTTGATCTGTCTGGTGGTGAACGATAGATGAGATCTACGATAGAGCGACCTTTTTATTCGCTCGCTCTTGCCTTGAATAACCATGGAGTAACCATGGAGTTGCTCGCTGGTTCTACTCCATAGGAAACGCCCAATTTGGAACCGTACACTAGCTTCTGGCGTTTTATAAGTGCCCATGTAGGCCTATCTATAATATAAAAATGAATCGCAAAATGTGTTGGTAAGCGCATAACTCAACAACGCCTGGACCGATTTCGCTAATTTTTTTTTTGTTGTGTTCGTTATTATGAGGAGAAGGATCTTATGGAAAAAAAAAAAAAAATTAGGGTAGTGTAGGGTAGAGTAGGGTAGAGTAGGGTAGAGTAAGGTAGAGGAGGGTAGAGTAGGGTAGGGTAGAGTAGGGTAGAGTAGGGTAGAGTAGGGTAGAGTAAGGTAGAGGAGGGTAGAGTAGGGTAGGGTAGAGTAGGGTAGAGTAGAGTAGAGTAGGGTAGGGTAGAGTAGGGTATAGTAGGCTGAAGTAGGGAAGAGCGGGAGCGAAGCCGCGCGGGTACAGCTAGTGTGAAATAAAAATATTGGAATTTTGAAAAATATTTTTTTTTTTTAAGTTTTGAATACAGACTGACTAGTAGAATGTTCACTAATGTTGTGTTTCTTACAGATGAAGGACCACTAGCTACTACAAGTCTTGATGACATCAGCGCTGACTTGGAGAAACATCACAGAGATATATGTCAGAATAGTACTCTGTACCAGGTTTGTACTTCTAACAAAAATTATAGAACTTATTACGTAGTACTAAGTGGTAACTTATAGGGTTCTGAAGTAGCGACCGCGTAACGGAAGACGCAGCATTGGAAGGCCTCCTACAAAGTGGACCGATAACCTGGTGAGGGTCGCCGGTCGCAGGAATCTGATGGATGCGAGACGCATAGGACCGTTCGTTGTGGCGATACTTGGGGGAGGCCTGTTTAACAGTGGATGTCTATCGGTTAAAATTATAAGTACTTATTAGGGGTGGTAAAACAGGAGTGACTAAAGAGGCGCTATGGCGTCTCTCGCTCCACTAAGAACAGTATATTATAAAAATCGGTCATAATGATGTACTTTTATTTTCTGTATTACAATTACGCCTTGTTGTATCCGATTTACTCAGATTTTAAACGTATTGTAATATTATAGGACAGTCTCCGTGAAAGAGAGCAGTTGCCGGTGCACGCGATGAGGTCGACGATCATGGAGGCTATCAACGAGAACCCTGTTGTTATCATCAGAGGCAACACTGGATGCGGTAAAACCACACAGGTACAGTACAAATTACTTCTCATACGCTTTCATTCATTTATTCACCATAACAATAAACATTGTGTTGAACTCATACAACATTATTTTTAGTATATGCAATTATTATTTTTAGAATTTATGTAAGTAAAATCAGAAAGTTAAATAATATATAAGCCTGCTTATGTTAACTGGTTGTCCGCACAAATACATGAACAACGAGACATCCAGGCGACTGAGGGTTGGTTTTTCTCCCGCATCCAATTGTGCGCTGGCGCCTAATGCCCACTATGATCTGCCGTGACCTGTGTTGTAATTAGTGTCGGTGGTGTCCAACCTTAATTAAATATTTTGGGAAAAATATAATATGGTGCAAAAATGATTAGAATCGATTCAATTACTGATTCTGAATAAACTATATTCTGGTTTCACAGATATATAATAATATCAGACAAAATTCCATACGGTTAATATCTTTAATATCAAATATAATGTCAAAAGTAATTTCAAATGATCAGCCAAAATCAAAGCATAATATAATAGTTTGTGTCGAAAATTAATTCAGTTAAAAGCGTGTTCACTGGTATTTATTTATTTTATATCATTTGACATGAATTCTGATAATTAATATAAACATTTTTCCAATAAGTTTTTAATTTGTTTGCGTAGGTCTGCCAGTTCATCCTCGACGACTACATAGCCAGCGGGCAGGGCGCGTGGGCCAACATCTGCGTGACACAGCCGCGACGTATTTCAGCCGTGAGCGTCGCTGAAAGGGTTGCCAGCGAGCGCTGCGAGGAGCTAGCTAATAGTGTTGGGTAAGTTTACTTTATAAAGTGAAACTATGATTATGCGTGCCGAACATTCACTTCAGTTGACTCAGGAAATTCGTGGCGCTCAAGACATTTTGGTCGCGAAAAAAGTGTCCTCTAAAAGCTATGTTAGCGCTGCATGTTTTAATAGTTCTGTTAGACGACATAATGCCAATGTAGCGATGCAGTGAACTTTTGTTTTTAACTTTTTAGCATTTTGACAAATAGTTTCCATGAAAGGGCTTGTCTATCACTAGAATATAAGTCGATGGAAACCGTATTATATTATATTCCACCATATTATATTCCAATAAAAATCGTAAAATTACAATAATTTTCTTGCTTACGCGCGAAAATAGGCAGGTGCAAGTCGAACTGTGGGTTCCGTACAAACTTACCTATGTAAATAGTTCAATTCCCGAATGGAGTCTCTTAAAATTTTTCCGAATTGCATAATTTTCTTTTTTTGTGACGTGATCATAATTTTACCGTTTTCAGATTTATTCTTACGAGTATACCTGTGCCATAAGACCAACGGGAAGTACCCTATGAATTTTGATACATTTAGCTTGTCGAAATATACATTTTTTGCGAGATGATCTGCCGTATCTTTTTTATTCATTAACTTAGAAGTTTGATTTTTTCACAGCTTAAAGGGACCGTAGACCTCTGGGTATATGGTTTCTATTTCCACTCGACACCTCCGCGCGTTCAAGATGAAAGGATCTTGACTGACAGACAAATGGACAACAAAGTAATCCTATAAGAGTTCGGTTTTTCTTCCTTTTGCTGTACGGAACCCTAATTTAGCAGAAACCCACGCATTTATCTGTTGTATATTTAATCCCGTGTGATACTAATTTTAAAAACTTTCCATCCGCAGCTACTCCGTCCGTTTCGAGTCCATGCTGCCTCGTCCGTACGGCTCGATAATGTTCTGTACCGTGGGAGTGCTGTTGAGGAAGCTGGAGGGTGGACTACGCGGTGTCTCTCACGTGCTTGTCGATGAGGTATGTCATGGATCGGCTACGGGGTGATTTGAAAGAGTTTCCGCGCCGCATGGCACGAGACGCGCTCGCCTACCGATGTGTCCCGTTCGCCGTGCCGCTCGCCACTAACACCGGAGTCGTGAGCGACGCGTTAGGTGAGGCCCTGTCCGTGTGCCCGAGCGGCGCGTTAGGCGAGGCCCTGTCCGTGTGCCCGAGCGGCGCGTTAGGTGAGGCCCTGTCCGTGTGCCTGAGCGGCGCGTTAGGTGAGGCCCTGTCCGTGTGCCCGAGCGGCGCGTTAGGTGAGGCCCTGTCCGTGTGCCCGAGCGGCGCGTTAGGTGAGGCCCTGTCCGTGTGCCCGAGCGGCGCGTTAGGTGAGGCCCTGTCCGTGTGCCCGAGCGGCGCGTTAGGTGAGGCCCTGTCCGTGTGCCCGAGCGGCGCGTTAGGTGAGGCCCTGTCCGTGTGCCCGAGCGGCGCGTTAGGTGAGGCCCTGTCCGTGTGCCCGAGCGGCGCGTTAGGTGAGGCCCTGTCCGTGTGCCCGAGCGGCGCGTTAGGTGAGGCCCTGTCCGTGTGCCCGAGCGGCGCGTTAGGTGAGGCCCTGTCCGTGTGCCCGAGCGGCGCGGTAGGTGAGGCCCTGTCCGTGTGCCCGAGCGGCGCGGTAGGTGAGGCCCTGTCCGTGTGCCCGAGCGGCGCGGTAGGTGAGGCCCTGTCCGTGTGCCCGAGCGGCGCGGTAGTTGAGGCCCTGTCCGTGTGCCCGAGCGGCGCGGTAGGTGAGGCCCTGTCCGTGTGCCCGAGCGGCGCGCTAGGTGAGGCCCTGTCCGTGTGCCCGAGCGGCGCGGTAGGTGAGGCCCTGTCCGTGTGCCCGAGCGGCGCGCTAGGTGAGGCCCTGTCCGTGTGCCCGAGCGGCGCGGTAGGTGAGGCCCTGTCCGTGTGCCCGAGCGGCGCGGTAGGTGAGGCCCTGTCCGTGTGCCCGAGCGGCGCGGTAGGTGAGGCCCTGTCCGTGTGCCCGAGCGGCGCGGTAGGTGAGGCCCTGTCCGTGTGCCCGAGCGGCGCGGTAGGTGAGGCCCTGTCCGTGTGCCCGAGCGGCGCGGTAAGTGAGGCCCTGTCCGTGTGCCCGAGCGGCGCGGTAGGTGAGGCCCTGTCCGTGTGCCCGAGCGGCGCGGTAGGTGAGGCCCTGTCCGTGTGCCCGAGCGGCGCGGTAGGTGAGGCCCTGTCCTTGTGCCCGAGCGGCGCGGTAGGTGAGGCCCTGTCCGTGTGCCCGAGCGGCGCGGTAGGTGAGGCCCTGTCCGTGTGCCCGAGCGGCGCGGTAGGTGAGGCCCTGTCCGTGTGCCCGAGCGGCGCGGTAGGTGAGGCCCTGTCCGTGTGCCCGAGCGGCGCGGTAGGTGAGGCCCTGTCCGTGTGCCCGAGCGACGAGTGCGCGGGCAGGCGCTTAGGCACACTTAAGGCGCTGCGAGGATTGTATTACAGCCACACTCGCGCTGGATCCAGAGTTCACTGCAGCCACCATTAATATTCTATTTTCGTATATTTATTGATAAACTGGTAAGTGTAATGTAATATTTCGTGTCTATAAACCACGTGCATAACAGCGTCATCTCCCCTTAGGTCCACGAGCGCGACGCGGACACGGACTTCACGCTGATCCTGCTGCGCGACATGGCTCACACGTACCCGGACCTGCGCATCATCCTCATGTCGGCCACCGTGGACACCACACTCTTCACCAACTACTTCGGGAACTGCCCTGTCATTGAGGTTAGTTTATTATAGACTGAATGTTTACCGTCAAAACAAACAGTATCTATTTGTATTTTTACCAAGATGACAAAAAAGAAGGTACCATTTTTTTTTTTAATGAAATGAATAAAATGTAAAGTTATGAAATAATCATTATAATATTTCAACAAATCGAAATGTGGCACTGTAAAATTTGCGCTTGCAAGAATATTTCACGCGAAGCTCCAGTATGTGACGTCACACGACCCTTTACCAGTGTAGTGAAAACAAAGACACTAGCAATAAACCAAAAGCAGGCTAGTTGTACGTAAAATAACTAAAAACAACGTGAGAATTCACGTGCGACTTATACTCCAATCGCATTATTAAAGAAACCTTTTAAGCTTTTTTACTGTCCATTCAATCGATTTTAACTTTTATTCTGTAAGTAATAAGGATGACAGTACAAGCAAAAAAATGGTTACAATACCAACTATTTACTGAAGTTGCCATTTTTTATGCCAGCAAAGCAAACACTTGGCAAGTGAAAAACAGGAAAGGGCTAATTGTAAGCTAATTTAAATGTTGATTTTCTTTCCAAAGAAAAGTGTTGAGTGTGTGTATATCTCTAAATAAGTTATTTAAAGAAAGCTTACATATTAAAACTGCACACATCACATAAACTTCGATGTCATTTCAAAATTTCTTGCATGTTCTTCGTCATAGAGATTTACGCTTTGGAACATGCAACTTAGCTTCACTTGTTTTTTTGACTGACCAACATTTTGCCAAATCAAAAGTGACTGTTAGTGGTCTATTTGAAATAAAGTTTCAGATTTCTAATTTCAATACCAAGCATATATGTAAGGATAAGAAACAGGAAAATAAATCATCTACATAACTCCCCCAGGTTCCAGGACGAACATTCCCAGTGCAGCAGTACTTCCTGGAAGACTGCGTGGAGCTCACCAAGTTCGTGCCTCCGCCCGACCAGCGCAAGCGCAAGTCCTCCGGCAAGAAGGCCAACTCGCGCGGAGAGGACGACGACGACGATGAAGAAGGTACATATCACTAGCTACTTCCCTCAGGTGTAAGTGCAGCAGTACTTCCTAGAAGACTGCGTTGAGCACGGAAGCTCGTATCTCTGCTCGACCAGCGCAAGCGAAAGTCCTCCGGAAAGAAATTCAAGCTGTATGGATGACTAAGACCTGATACAACAATCCTATGTAGGTTTGTTTATAATTATTATCAAAAACAAATGCGGTATGGTCAATTTAGACTTGATTCTAAAGTCATCATCATCATCATTTTAGCTGAAAGACGTCCACTGCTAGACATAGACCTCCCCCAAGTGTCACCACAATGAACGGTCCTGTTCTTCTCGCATTCATCGCATTCCCGCGACTCTCAGAAGTCTGTTACTGTATTAACAACTTTACATTTATCTTAATAAAGTCCCGAATACAAAAACATGCTCGCAGGCTTAATATGGACTAAAAACATACCGAACTTCGATTGAAGTGTGATATATTTCTGTGCTACCTAACACTAATTCGTGCCTATATTTTAACAACTTCATGTTTATAATTCAGGTACAGTCGACGAACAAGAAGAGGATCTGAACAAGAACAGCCAGCTCGGTAATAACTATTTGCCGCAAACTGCTCAAACCATGGCTCAACTCTCGGAGAAAGATGTAAGTGTACACTTCAAAGGATGTCATAATAATAAAAGGTTTAAAGAAAGTAGCCCAAATCATCATCTTCCTGCCCTAGTCCCGTTTTATTTGGGGTCGTCGCAACACATTTTTTTCTTCTATTCTGTCCTGTCACTCGTCACGCTATCACTAACTCCCTTTTCTTTCATATCGCTTCTCACACAATCCATCCATCTTTTTTTTGGCCTCCCTCTTCCCCTCCATCCTTCCACGTGTAAACTCATAACTTTTTTAGTAACATGCGTTTCATCCCTCCTTTTCACATGACCATACCAACACAAACGATTCCCTTTCAACTTTTCAGTGAAGAAAGTAGCACAAATGAGGAATGAAATATCATCAAACTTAAATGTTCAAAAATGATCTGGCCAATTTTAGTTGGCCATATCATGAAGTGACCAATTTCTAAGATGTGGCCACAATATGTATACAAAGTCAGGTAGACGATCTTACTTATCTTTCCCATCTTTTGTTTCAGCTAAGCTTCGAGCTAATCGAATGCATTCTCCAATACATTCGTGACCTTAAAAACGACGGCGCCGTGCTTATCTTCCTCCCCGGTTGGAACCTAATCTTCGCGTTGGCCAAACATTTGTCCCAACATCGAGTGTTTGGCGACACGTCGCAATATGTGATACTGCCACTACACAGTCAGATACCTAGAGACGATCAGAAGAAAGTGTTTATTACTCCGCCACCGGGCATGACTAAGGTAAGTTATTTTTCTTTCTTTCTTTCTTAAAAAAAGTTTACCCTACACTAGGAATAACTCCTGTATCGTGAGTGTAATGACACACATGTAAACTCACATACACACGATACCCAGACGCGGAACAGGTATCAGTAAGCCATTGAAATACTTGATCCGTTCGGGAATTGAACCCGCGATAAACAGCTCAGCAGCCAATCGGTCAACCATTGCGCCAATCGTGCCGTCGAATTGTTGACCGTTTAATCTGTTTTGAAAACCCTGTGTAGAAAACATCATCATCATCATTTGTATATAGAAAACTGGTAGGTAATGCCAAACTACGGTTGCGAAGCGAAGCGGCGTGAATGGAGCAAACAACGTAGCCTACGTGACCAACCGTACATGCGCGCTGGGCAAAAGCGGCCTAATGCCTGTCAAACATTATTGACAGCCGCTATCATTGGCGCAACGTCGTTTCCGAGGCAAAAATGGTATCGGTATACTATTGGACAAGCTGTTGCATATGTTTGGCGGCTAATTTTTTGTGCCTGTTTGAAGCGCCACTTGCGAGCGTCCAGAGAACTAATTTTGACTTTGACCTTTCAATCGTGGTAATTAGAGACACAATAGAAAGACAATAGGTGCGCGAACCGGCGTTCGCTTGGGGTTTAATGAATTAATGCGAACGGCTGCAGAGTGTACAGTACTCTATAGTGTTTTTGCATTTTGAATTAATTTCGTTCGAATTTCCTGTTAGTTTTGCTTTACGAATTAGTGTGGTGTGTGGCGCGACATTATTATCTTTAGTACCGTAGACACTCGCTATGGTCGACAGCGCCAAAATGGCGAATATCAAACGGGCACAAAAGCACTTTGCCGGCCGCCAGTCCAGTGTGGTAAATAGTAGAAGTCAGTGTGAAGGAGTAATAAACATACATACAAACTTTTTTTTTAGTATTTAATATTTCTCTTCATATTAGAAGTTTTATCTTTTTAAACTAATTTCGTAAAATTTGTCGGCAGGTGATCCTCTCAACGAACATAGCAGAAACGTCAATCACTATCAACGACGTGGTATACGTGATAGACTCGTGCAAGGCTAAGATGAAGCTGTTCACGTCACACAACAACATGACCTCGTACGCTACCGTCTGGGCTAGCAGGACTAATTTGGAACAGGTAAGAATTTGACCCCTGAGTTTGTTTCGGTGTTTCTTCTCCGTGTAGGCAGCTTGGAAACACCGGCTTCATCTAGTTTAAATACTACTAGGTTACTTCTAGGCAAGCGTGCTCCATCGTCGACCACATCATCGCTTACCATCAGGTGAGATGGTGAATAATAAAAAAAAAATTGATGTGGGTTCTTTTTTCGGTTAATAATCATCCAGATGACATCCCCCGCCCTTGGGTGGAGCGAGAAATAGTGTCAGACTTTTACTGACTAAAAACCCACAAAATTGACGTGTAAAAGTGTTTTTAACAGGGCTTGAAATACCGTTAAAAATATGGTATCGTTACCGCCTTTCGATGCAGATATCGTTATCTAATAAATAACGTTACCATATTTAACGTTAAATCTGGCACATTTTAACGTTAAACATTTGTAACGTTAAACGAGATACGCTATCGTTAATTTTATCGTTATGAGTTAGTTTTGTTACCGTCGCTCTCGTCCAATCGCAACAGTTAACATTTTGTAGTCACTATTAGAAATTGTCATTCTAGTGAAATAGATTTAACTGACTGTGAGAAAAATAATTAAATTTACAATATCTACGATTACAGTGTAGCACCTGAATGGCCACACTTGGGGGATGCTTATGTGCAACAGTGGGCATAGGTCATTATCGCGAGGGGAGGCCTATGTCCAACAGTGGGCATCGATCATTATAGCGCCTAGGTGGTGACACTTGGGGAGGCTTATGCCCAAATGTGGGCATAGGTCATTATCGCGAGGGGAGGCCTATGTCCAACAGTGGGCATAGGTTATTATAGTGCCTAAATGGCGACTCTTGGGGAGGCTTATGCCCAACAGTGGGCATAGGTCATTATAGCGAGAGGAGGTCTATGTCCAACAGTGGGCATCAATCATTATAGCGCCTAGGTGGTGACACTTGGGGAGGCTTATGCCCAACAGTGGTCATAGGTCATTATCGCGAGGGGAGGCCTATGTCCAACAGTGGGCATCAATCATTATAGCGCCTAGGTGGTGACACTTGGGGAGGCTTATGCCCAACAGTGGGCATAGGTCACTATAGCGAGGGGACACTTGTGTCCAACAGTGGGCATCAATCATTATAGCGCCTGAATGGCGACACTTGGGGTATGCTTATGCCCAACAGTGGTCATAGGTCATTATCGCGAGGGGAGGCCTATGTCCAACAGTGGGCATCAATTATTATAACGCCCAGGTAGTGACACTAAGGGGAAGCTATGGCCAACAGTGGGCATAGGTCACTATAGCGAGGGGACACTTATGTCCAACAGTGGGCATCGATCATTATAGCGCCTAAATGGCGACACTTTCTTATGCCCAATAGTGGGCATAGGTCATTATAGCGAGGGAGAGGCCTATGTCTAACAGTGGACGTGTATCGGCTGAAATGATGATAATGATGAACCTCCCGATCTTATCATGTCCGGTGAAGACCATGCAGAGAAAGTCAAAAGTAACGTAAAATGTTTTTAAAGTAACTTGGGTACCGTGCACCATTGGCCGCATCCTACTCGCCTCATTCCTCACCTTTAACGTAATATCCTGAAATCTAAGTAGATAACCGGTATAGCCTGCGTGAACAAAGCCACGGGCAATAGCTAGTTATTTATAGTGATTGTTTTAAACCTGTTTTTATTTGACTACTTTATACGTTTGAGCGAGATGACTACAGAAAAAGTAGGTGAAATCGGAAGGTGCCAGCTCGCTCGGACTCGCGCGAATCGCTTAAGCGAGTTGACGAACAATCCTTCTTTTCTTACGCCCCATGTTGAACTTTTCGTAATCGTTACTCAAAACAAAAAATAAATCAGCTGTAGTAGATAATCGAAATTGAAGTAATAATTCGCGAGCGGGTTCTGTAAGCGCGTCTGACTGCCATAAGAGTTGAGAAGACGACAAACGAAATGGCAGCAGCGCATCAGAGGGGCGCGCGCCGCCGCCACCACCCGCCGTGCTGCGCCGGCGACCGGCCTTGGAGAAAACAGCAACGTCGCATAAAATAACCAAAATATACCGTTTACTTGTTACCGCTGTTTTCACAATAACAATAAAAATACCGTTAATTTTTAACGCAATTTTTAACGTTCTTATAATGTTATGCTACTAAGTAACGTTACCAAATCATACCGATATGCAAGTATCTCTATGGAAATACCGTTACTTAACGTTATTTTTAATGTGAATTGGTAACGTTTTCAAGCCCTGGTTTTTAAAAACCTATTTGCAAAATAAATATCACTTAATTAATATCGCTATTTTGTGGCACATCATCTTCAGATCAATTAGATCCTTGACTATTTTTTTTTTAAATTTGTATTTTTTAAATTATTTGTATTGATAAGTACGGTCCAGTTGGGTATGTCTAACTTCGAGAAAGAGATCAATCGTGGAATCCGACTCGGCTGGGCAGCGTTCGGGTGTATCAAGACGAAAGACTTATAGGATTACTTTATCAACCGACTGTCTGTCAAGACCTTTTATCTCGGGAACGCGTGGAATACATCCACCAGCTGAAATTAAAATCATATACTCAGGTCTGCCGTCCACTAAAGCTGCAAAACAAACTTCTAAGTTAATGAAAATAAAGATACAGCCGTTTAAGTCATAAAAAACGTATTTCGATACGATAGACTTCTACTCTAGGGTAGAGCGAGAGGGCGTGTTAGACTTTTGCTGAATAAAACACACATGGGTCCTTTAGTTGCCCCTTTGTGTTCTAGAAGCACGGTATCCTGTTCAGAAATTCCCGTGGCCCGTTGCTTGGGTTGATAAATAAACAAGTAAACAATAAATGCCTAATTTCGAAAAAAGAGTAACGTACCTTTAATATTAAGTTAATTTGAATTCAATTCCTAGTCAATCCAAAGATATAACACTTCAAAGCAACCCGTTTCAAGAAACGGCAATTTCATAGTATTTTTATTTTGTAGCGTAAAGGTCGCGCGGGCCGCGTCCGTCCCGGCGTGTGCTTCACGCTGTGCTCACGCGCGAGGTACGAGAAACTTGAAGAACATCAAACTGCTGAGATGTTCCGCACACCGCTGCACGAACTGGCTCTAAGGTAAGGAGTATGACACTTATTTTATTGTGGACCAGCTTTTGCCCGGCTCTGCGCGCGCTGCCCTGTCACTCAGGAATAAAGCAGCTTTCTATCGGTGAAAAAATTTGAGCAATTAAACCAGTTCTTTCAGAGATTAATTACCTCCTTCAAACAAAAAAAAAACAAACTTTATTATAATATATATTATACGCTAACTAGGCACCGACTAGTCTACACTAATATATATTTATTTATAATATAATATTAGTGTAGACTAGTTGATGCCCGCGACTTCGTTCGCGTAAAGCAGCACAATGTCATTTAGTCACAATTTTCTACAATTTTTTTTTTGTGCAGAACTTTATTTCCTAAAGTTAAAACTTTTTTGTTTTTACTATTTACTAGATTTGCAGTAAATACTAACTAGATCTAAGTGCAATGTGCAGATAGAGAATAATCAAAGAATCAAAGCATTTATTTCAAAATAATAAACTATTTACAAGTCCTTTTGAATTGTCAAGAGGTCAGTCAGTCACATATCAAAGTGTAGATATCTAAAGAGAAGAATGTGCAAGACTCTTCAAGGACTCCTGTATTACAAATAACTTTGATACAAATTTAATTTTACCTCTATTTGTGAGAACAATGTCCGTTTACGAACATTACGCGTATATCAGCACCACTCAGCTCAACAAACTCAACAAATAAAAAATATTCCATTAAACTTATATGTGACGTCACCCCGTGCGAAAAAATGCAGCACGGCGTGACGTTACACGTAACTTTAATGAGCTATATCTTTGTCATTTTTGGTTTAATTTTCAAATAAAAAATACGTGTCCCTTATTTTGAATAATCTAAAAGACGGACTAATTACATTTTTTACGGCAACTAGCCTATTGAATGATCAGTGAGACATGACATACTGAACTGCCCTGCTAATTTTTTTTCAAACAACTCAAATACATAGTAACCATTGACCGTATAATAAGTTAACAGTTACATATAAAGACTACTTTTAGCTTCAATAATAATATATCGATTATATTCAGAACCATATTACAATTTTATGAAAAAATTATAATACATAGAAAACTTAAAGAATGTAAACCTAGTCTTTTATTCGAAATTTATTTATTTTCTCTAGATCTGTTGGCCGTCGACAAAGGCCACTCAGTTCCATGTGACGCCTGTCACTTGTCTTATGTCATCATCTTATCTTTTTCGTAGTCTACCTCTTTTCCTTCTACCTACTCAAGGATACCATTGTGTTACAATTTTGGTCTATTTGTCATTCTCTCTTATCATATGCCCTGCCCATCACCATTCAAGTGTTCCTGCACACGGGCCACGAAAAAAAGCCGCTTCTAGCTTCTTTTTGTGGCCAGTGTGCGGCGGTGCCGACACAAAAGCTAAAAGCCGCTTCTAGCTTCTCCAGCCACAAGCTGTTGCGCGCTTCAGCTTTTTTTTTGTGGCCGATTCTAGCTTTTTTTTTTGTGGTTCGTGTGCGGGGACACTAAGTTTTCTTATTTTGCACTTTATGTTTATAACCTTTGTTTTGTTTCTTATCTTTCCAGCATCAAGCTCCTCCGCCTGGGCAGCATCGGGCACTTCCTGTCGAAGGCCCCCGAGCCGCCGCCACTAGACGCAGTCATCGAGGCCGAGGCCTTGTTACGTGAGCTGGGCTGCCTCGACGCACACGACAACCTCACTCCACTCGGCACTATACTCGCCAAGTTGCCGATAGGTTCGTTTAGTTTTACCTAACCTATTCACTCTTGACTTAAATACTCCTAGGTTGTAGTTATCAGGAAACACAGACTCCGGCAGGATATTGCACTCCTTAGCTGTACGCATAATGAATTGTAGCTACATCAGCAAAACGTGTTCGATCGTGATCGTGTTCCTTTATTCTATTCTATCCTATTATATCGAACAAAAACGTTTGTTGTCAGAACCTCGTCTGGGCAAGATGATGGTGCTGGGCTTCGTGCTGGGCGTGGGCGACGCGCTGACCACGATGGCGGCCAACTCCACGACGTTCCCCGAGATCTTCGTGGTGGAGGGCCGCCGCCGCCTCTCCAACCACCAGCGCGCGCTGGCCGGGGACCGCGCCTCCGACCACGTGGCTATGCTCAACGCTTTCCAGGTAACGACCCCAACTGACTAAATATCATCATAAATTAGAAACGTTCATTTCAAACAGACCATTTATAGGCACTTTAGAATTAAATTGTTGGTTCAAAAAAAGTGAAGCTAAATTGCACATTCAAAAGCATAAATCTCTACGGACGTACGTTCTTCACGTGCAAGAAACTCCATGGACACACAAAAGCAGTGGACATAGGGATCACCGGATCACCCAAACCTCTACACATACACAGAGCCTGTGCGTTTCCCATCAAGTTTAATCTATTGCTACTAAAGTGGCTTATTGAAATAAAGCAAAATCATGTTCTCGGCATTAAGGGCTGATTTGAAAAAAAAAAATACTTTCTTATAAAATTTATTAGCATTTCAGTCTTGTGTAGACACATTTTACTTCATCTTGTTTATGTCACCGGAAATTATAGACTCCCTAAGATTGTAATAAATCTTTATTAGATTATAATTTCTCAATATATCATAAAAAAAGGTTTTGTATACGATATATCACATCCAAATTCATTAGTTTCCAACATAACACGGTTATTTAGAAAAAAAAAAAAATCTCGCCATTTTTTACAATCTTACAGCGTTTGCAATTTTCTGGTGTCAAATGGCTATGGAGGTCTAAAAGTAAAAAAAAATGATTTACCTTCTACTGACGAAATGTTACAGATGTGGGAAAGGGAGCATGCAAAAGGTGAAGATGCAGAGACGAGATGGTGCGAGTGGAAGGGGCTGCAGCAGACCACCATGAGGGTCACCTCCGAAGCCAAGTACCAGCTCACCAGTGAGTACGACAAATTTTTTAAATATTGTGAGGATACACATATATGCTAAGAACACGACCATAAAATACTATATAATCTACATACATTAAAAGAGCACGACAATTCAACAGCTTTTTTTTTCTAGATATCCTGACAACGTCGATTGGTTTCCCTGAAGAGTGCTGCGTGCCACAACGTTGGCATCCCACTGGTTCGGACCCGACCCTGGACCTGGTCATAGCTCTCATGTGCATGGGACTGTATCCTAACGTGTGCCTGCACCAGGGCAAGAGAAAGGTAAGAAAGAAGTTGTATCTTTGTTTCAATGCTAATTTACAAAACTGAATATCAGTGTGCCCAATCTAACTGTACTGTAAATATAAAGCCTAACTCTTAGTTTATATACAACATGTAACATTCGTAAAACTTCTGACACCCTAAATGATTTTTAATTCATAGAGAGAAAAAAAGGTAAAGGTTTTATGAGCTGTTTTTTGATTAAAATTCGTATCTGCATTGAAATAAGAACTATTACTAGTACAACAACCATTTGTGTTTGTTTACCTACTTGGGCGGGTTTGCGCACGTGATGGCTAGACCTATTAATAATAAATAATAAAAATAAAATACATTTATTTCGGACTAAAAAATAATGTCCATAGATGTTAATAAATAGACAGGGCGTTGTTGAAACCTCTACAGTCCGGACTAAGCGTTTCGCTTCGTCGTTTATTTATTTGTATATCGTTTATGTATTGTACGTCGAAGGACTGGAACAGTTTGCCTGCTGCGGTCTTCCCGTCCTATTATAATTTGGGTGTCTTAAAGGCTAGAGTGAATAGGCTCTTAATAGACTAGTGCGCCTCACCATCAAAGATTGCATCGCTACTTACCATCAGGTGGGATCGCAGTCAAGCACTAGTTTATCTCAATTAAAAAAGGGCAATATTTTTAATAAAGTTTTTTTTGAAAAATTTGACCCATATTAAAAAGTAGTTCAATTGATTCTGCTCATTATTCTGATCAAACTATTTTCAAGTTTTGCCGCATTCAACATTACAAGTTGTATAGGCCTAACTTTGGCCTAAACTAGAAAAAAAAAAAACTAGAATATTAAAAATTTCAAGAATATATACTATTTTTATATTATTTTTCGAAGGGACAAGCGGTTGTTCTAAGATTGGACGACCCGGGATACATTTCCATACAACTGCTCTAACGTGATTATGACGTTATTACACAACTTTCACTAGATATTTTGGAAACATTGATAGATATCTAGTGGATATTATCTAGGTTTTATTGATTTTTTTTTAACTTATCCGGTAAAGACTCTGAAAACCTGCTATTTTGTGTGAAAAAATATATTTTCAATATACTTGTTCAGAAAGTGACTCTTATTGCACTGCACTTAGGTATATAAAGGCACTTGTTATCAAACTGTGACATTTTGATTACCATTACGCACTCGTGCTATAATATAGTTAAAACCTTTTTGTTCGCAAAACAAATTTAGAGTACGACAAAATTTCACATAAGTCTTACGCGCAAAATTTCATGCAATTTTGTCCATTTTAGCTTGTACAAACGATTTATTTAAATAAAAAAAAAAGACATTTAGTAAATAAATCGTACATTCAAATAAAAATTGTTTTTTTTTTGTGGTCTATGGCCGCCATTTTAAAATGCTAGCGGTTTTTGACTTGATTTATTCGAGTGTAATTCAGTGGCTGTTAATTTATTAAATAAAATATTAATTAAAATAAATTAAATACTACAAAATCATTAGAAAATGTTACATGCGTAACATGTAACTATTCCATTGTCACTACGAAAGACATTAGTAAAAACTTTTCACGCAAAAAACAAAAACGTAAGACTAGGCAGCATGATCAAAACACCTTAGCCTTCCCCGAGGGGTAAATAAAAAAATTATGCGCGCGCATATGAAAACAGATTTTTACCGCCATGTCACAAGAAAAGTTACTAGTTTTACTGTTATTTTCTCCACAAGTGTATTGAAAAATGTCGTATGATACACGTGAGTTATTAATGATTACCGTTCTCGGCTCCCTTAAGACCCTCGCCACGGCTCGGGTCTAAATACCGCCTCGACTGTAATCACTAACATTACACACTTACATCATAATGTACTATTATGGAAATCTTGCTTCGAGATTCTGAATGACAAAATTATGTTCCTAAACTTTCAGGTTTTTTAAAAAAGCATGTAAAAAGCACCTGGAAAAAGTTTTATGAAATTCGAGTGAATGTCGAAATCGTCGAATGCTAACAGAGCGTTCAGGCGTTCTTTCTTTTCGCGTTGCCTCTTTAACTCTTTAACCGCTCGTGTCGGATTGTCGGATCCGACGAGTGTTCGCGTCCTATTCGCTGGAGTAGTGTGTTTGCGACTAAGTAGTCCATCTCGTTTAGCTCTTTCATTGCTATAGGTGACAGAAGAGCTGACGAGGTGGAGTATTTGGTCGTGGATGTGCAACCATGGCGGAATAAACGCGAGTCTCTGTCGGTCGGCTATAAGGTGGGTTGGGGGAAGATCGGCATTGGGGTAAGAACGTATAAATCAGTATAATTTTTTTTTTTTTTAATGCCAGCCACATTGCTGGGCAAGGTGAAACATAATGACGCGGCACGCAATATGACTAGCATTAAAAATAAGTGGTAAAATAATTATATTTATACGTTCTTACCCCAATGCCGATTTTACCACAACGCACTATATCCGACGTAAGTGGTTAAAAGGAGGGTTCATTAAGAGCCCCCCCCTCTCTATTACCTTCTCAAGTTGTCTATAGTCAACGTGAACAGGGTTTAAAAGCTTGTTGTTTTATCCAACGCAATATTTGTTAATAGATCTTGGGCTAAATCTCTTACTTATTCATCGTGTAGGTCCTAACAACAGAAGGCAAGCCGGCCCTCATAGCGAAGACGTCGGTGAACTGCAGCAACCAAGAGCAGCGCTTCCCGTCCCCGCTGTTCGTGTTCGGCGAGAAGGTGCGCACGCGCGCCATCAGCTGCAAGCAGACCACCATGGTGGCGCCGCTGCATGTGTTGCTCTTCGCCAGCAGGAAGGTGGAATGGGTGAGTTGTAAATATACTAGCTTTTCTGGCGATGAAAAATAGACTATTTCTTTACTAAAATCACATTGATCTGTTACATAACGTAAGATTACTTGCCTACGTGAAGAGTTTAGGTAACCTTATTTTTACTCTTAGATCTATGTCACTCGGGCCCATTAATAATCGAATGCATAACCTACCTTTTCTCCAAATGACCTGTCACAATAGGTGACAACCGTTCTCCAACCATTTAAAAAAATTAACCTTTTGTTTAAATGTTCTTTTATGGATGTTTTTTTCTCGTAATAATCCTTTCTCAAATTGAAAATGAATTGGATATTTGTTTTCTCATAAAGATCCTTTCTCAAATTGTACACTACAATCTATAAACGATGTACACGAAACTGCAGTCTAAACATAACGTGAAATCTGAAAGAAAAAATCACCTTTTTTGGAAGTCGGTTAAAAAATATAAAGGTAAGCGCGTTCCATTGTCGACCGCATTGTCGCTTTCCATCAGGTGAGATAGCGGTCAAGCGCGAACCTATCAACAATAATATAAAAAAAATTAGCAAATAAACAGACAGACATGGTGTTGTTTCAAAGACCCGACCCAACGGTTTTTTTGTTTACCCTAAGACAAAATCAAAACAACGTTGAACTTTTTGACCTCATTATTATCAAATTCACAGATCGACAACGTAGTCCGTCTGGACAACTGGCTGAACTTCGAGATGAACCCGCGCGCGGCAGCGCTCGTGACCGCGCTCCGCCCCGCCATCGAGAAGCTTGTGGAGAGAGCCGCGTCGGAGCCTGACGCCGCGCTGCAGTTCACTCCTACTGAGCAGAAGGTGCCTTTATACAATCGCCTTTCGTTATTTCAGACCTGTGATAATTAGGTACTCGACCCCACAGAAAAGATGAAAGAGGTTACATTACAATGGCCTTGTGGGCGTGGCGTCTTACTTATCTCTCCCTCTCCCTCGGGCACCGAGTGGAGGCGTGTATCGTCGGTGACTACTGCGCCCTATTCCGTATCATAAGCGAAATCTCGTTATTCGATTTATATGATTTGGTATTGATCTTGTAAAATAACACGAGATCTCGCATGACCGGGATTACATTTCCTAAGCAGGTTGTAAGTTGTTCTACAGATTTATACATATGTATAAATCTGTAGAAGTTTTTAGTTGTGCGCACATCATGTAAAATGAACGAAATCGATGTAGATAACTTTTATACATTAGAATTGTGTGTAACTTGATATATTATTTAGGCTTTGTTTCATCGCAATCGGTTGACATATCGAAAGATATACTACATCCATTGACTGTTTGGGCGGTACGAAGATCGCCGGGTCAGCTTGTCGATAGTATAATTAGGGTTTCCCAAAACAGCAGCCGATGGTCATGCTCTGATTACTTTCCCACAGGTCGTGGACTGCATAAAGTCCCTATGCGTCATCGAAGCTGGCGACTACAACATTCAACGCGAATGTAGCACTCCAACCTTCAGGCTCGAAGGAGCCAAGAGAGGGAACAGAGGCTGGGGCACAAGCGGTCCCCGCGGGGGCACGGGCGGCGGGTTCGGGGGCGGCGGCAACCCGGGCTTCGGAGGGAACCGGGGAGGTTTTGGCGGGAACTCCGGTTTTGGTGGCAATTCCGGTTTTGGCGGCAACCGAGGAGGCTTTGGCGGCAACCGCGGCTTCGGCGGGAACAGAGGCGGTTTTGGCGGCAACCAATACGGCTTCGACGGTAACCAAGGCGGCTTTGGCGGGAACCAAGGCGGATTTGGCGGCAACCAGGGGGGCTTTGGTGGTAATGACAATGGTTACGGTCGAGGTGGCTACGGCAACCGTGGGGGATTCAGAGGAGGATTTAGAGGTAGAGGTAGAGGAGGAAGCAACTGGTGAATATTTCATTCCTGATAAAACTAGTGATAAATTGTGATCATTCTATGTAAGGAATAAACTTGATGTGTGTAATTTTTGTTTTATTTATCGGCAAGACGAAACGAATGAGAAAAACAAATGGACAGTAATTAAAAGGAATAAACGCAGAGATGAATTGCAGAAAAGCAGTTAACTTATAAACCACATTAAACAGTTTTAAATTAATAACAATTTTAGTAACAATTATTCAAATTAAAAATTATAATCCTACTTATCTTTATGAAAAGTAATCACAGTAAAAAGAGTTCATTTTTATTCAGAAAAATTGAAAAATGCTTGCATATACGATTATACTACAAACTTAGTCCAGAAATTATTTTGTACAACCTTTTTGTCTTTTTTGTACAAAAACTGTTCTTTCCATCAAGTTCAAAATGATTTTCCTAGAAAGTCCTTATAAAGTTCTACTTTTCAGATTTTTTTCATATTTTCTAAACTTATAGTTTAAAAGTTAGAGGGGGGTCACTTTGTTTTTAACTTTTGGAGCGATTATTTCCGAAATTATTGACATTATCAAAAAATGATTTTAGTAAACCCCTATTCATTTTTAAATACCTATCCAACAATATATCACACGTTAGGGTTGAAATTTAAAAAAAATCATTTCCCACTTTACATATAGGGGGGCTACCCTAATAAAACATTTTTTTCCAATTTTTATTTTACCACTTTGTCGGCGTGATTGATATACCTATTGGTACCAAATTTCAGCTTTCTAGTGCTAACGGTCACAAAGATTAAGCGAGGACGGACAGACGGACAGACAGACATGGCGAAACTATAAGGGTTCCTAGTTGACTATACGGAACCCTAAAAAAAGGACGAATCAAGAGCAAAAATTCGCTTGGACTCTTGGTATCTACGAAACCCTTAAATTAGTTTATGAGCCAAAGCTTTCAACATTCAGCACCAAACGGATCACATAGAATTATGGCGATTTGCTAACGCAACATGGCGAACATTGCACAGAACGGAATTCCCTGCGGGAGTCGGCGCTTTTGTTGATAGTTTATTCTTGAATTGGTTACCCCTAGGAAAGCGTACTCCGTTGTCGACCACAACATCGCTTACCAACCGTCAGATTAGGTAGGTAGTGGTCAAACGCGAGCCTATCGTCAATTTATAACAAAAACTTTGAGGCTTGCCGCCGTCTCATGATTTTGGCCGCTTCCTTTGCTTGCATTACTGTTATGCAGAAAGAGGTGGCCAGTTCTCATTCACTCTCACTACGTACTAGGCCCGGACGCGAGAGGTCCCTGCCGCCGATCAAGTCCACAAGGACACGGCAGTGTCCCAAGGGCTGACCTCCACCGTATCCGTCGCGCCGGGCGAAGGACAGAGTTTTAATCAGTAAAAGCTTAACGCTAGAACTACACTGCGCACACATGTGCCACACACGCCGATCTGGGTGCGTCGGTCTCCATACATTTTATATGAAAACTAGACTTGTAGAGGGGATGCGTTTGATCTACGCCACGCGACGTTATTCTACGCACAAATCAGGCGTGATACACCTTTTTTTTATGGTGGGAAAAATCATGCATTGACATCCCTCGCTCTTGGGCGGAGCGGGAGATAGTGTCAGACTCTTACTGACTAAAAGACCCACCCCGTTCCTACTAGCCTTCATACCGGGGCTCGAGCGCCCTTTCGGATAACCCTGGCCCCAGTAGGCTTCGACCCGGCTGGGTCCCTGCTGTTGCTGACAACTCCTTGAGGCGCGCGGGAACAGTGTGCGCCGTCGACGACTTGGGCTTGGTCCAGACAGTTACCGGACGGCCGGACAGTGAGCTACCCATTGCTTACCGTCCGCAAGCCCGCGCCTACGTTGGCCGGAAATCGGGATCAGAATCCCGGCGGCGGCGGCGGCGATAACGCCGTTGCCTGATGCGTTCGGCCTCCTCCTTTGTGAGCATTACTGCTTCGCAGAAGTCGGCGACCGCCTGCCACTCCTCCTCGCTCCGGACCATGGCCTCAACCAAGGCCCGGCGCGAGAGGTCTCCGCCGCCGATCGCCCCCACGAGGGCACGGCGATGCTCCGCCCAAGCAGGGCACACCTCGACTGTGTGCTCCACCGTGTCCTCCGGGCGTTCCGCACAGTGGCGACACCCGGGCGTCATCTCCGCATGAAGCCCGTGCAGGAAACTCCCGAACGAACCATGTCCGGTGAGTACCTGCGTCATGCGGAAGGTAAGGACGCCGTGAGGTTTTTCCAGCCACGACTCAAAGAGGGGACTTACCGCCAAGGCGTGATACACCTGCGCGTCGGTCTAATGTAGGTAGTTCTTTTGTATGCTTAACACCCTCTCGCTCCACCCAAAGCGGTAGAAGTTATTTGATGATTCGGGACCAAAAAAAAGGTGGAATATGCAGGTAGACATAAAGCTCGGAGCAAACGGGCAACCGATCACAACTACCACATTTGTAATAGTGTGAGAAGCGAGCGACAGCCACCAGTGCTCGGAAGCAGTCATATTTTATTATAATAACCCGTTCCCTGCTGCACAGTTTTCAATGGACTCCGACACGGAAAGTGCCCATTCAGTCGTCGTGCTCCATGGTGAGTTGGTGACTTGTACGATAATATATGTACTACGCGTTCCAAATGAGAATAGGACCGATCCTTATGTTTTGACGTCTCGTCGTACTGTTGAATCAAAGAAATGTTGGCAAAATTAAAGAACTTAGAGACGAGTAAAATTGAAGTACTAGATTCTGATTAAACTTTTTTCTGTGAACGAATCATAAATAAATTAAAATTTTCGAAAATTAATTAATGTTTAAAAATTTCTTTCCTCGATTTGACAGTGAATCGTAACGTCACAACATGGCGGGCGATCCTATTCTCATTTGGAACGCTTTGTAGAACGTCTAACATTTAACTGCGCAGGGGGTGGAGCAGTGCGACAGTGGCGGGTGTCGGCGTTTTGTGCAACTAGTGGCACTGCTGTAACTAGTGGCCACCACTGGCTAAATGTGTGGTTCTACACAAAATATATATGATAGTGTGTTAGTAGCTATAGCTGTGGTGTGTAGTGGCTGTGGTCGGCGGCCCGTTTGCGCCGAGCCTAAGTATCCATGTAATCTCTCCAGGTTCATATCATGGCATGTTTCAACTTTTGTACCCCTAGTTTCAAGTCTTATAATCATGAAAAAATTATGATACATCAAAATAATAAAACTTTTAACTTAGTACAATATTTATTTGCATGGTATACTTTGTTCCTTTTCCTTTAAAAACAATGGCAGTATTACAAGTAACTTATAGTGAATAACTTTTGATAAAACATTTAAAAGCTTCTAGGATTCACTCTCAATAGACAGGCCCTGTTGTTTCATAGTCTCTACTTGCAAATACAAAGGCGTTCTGCCACTTTTGAGTTTTGCCCTCTTATGCACTTTTAGCTGATGTTTCATCATCTGCTTTCTATAACCAAATGCTTTCCCACAAATATTACAAACATGTTCCTTTATGCCTGCATGGTCAACTTTATAATGTAACTCTAATTCTCGTTTTGTATAAAAGCCTCTACCGCAAGTTTCACATCTAAAATCGTGTTCTCCCTTATGTGTTAAAGTGTGTTTATTTAAATTACTTTTATTTATAAACCTTGACGGACATTGGGTACATTGGTACGGTCTTTCTCCAGTGTGAGAACGCATGTGCATTTTTAGGGATTCGCTGAACCTTCCCTTGTAAGGACAAAGGGAACATTTGAAGGGTAGTTTGTAAAAATGTGTCAGCCTATGTCGAGTGAAATGCCCTTGGACAATGAAGTGTTTCCCACAAATATCACACATATACGAAGGCTTCTCCTTGTGTAATGCTAAATGCTTCTTAATATACAGTTCTGTGTAAGAGTTGTTGCAGATAGGACATAAAACCTTTTTATTCTCATGTTCTTCAGTCTGTTTGTGGTCAGCATACTCTTTGAATGAGTCAAATGATATATCACATTTCTTACAATAATATGACTTTTTCTTTTTGTCTTTGTGTTCATACTCCCAAGAGTTGTTGTCATCTTCGGGGTAATCATATGTATCATCATTATCAGCTGTTAGTGAGTCTTCGGGAGGATTTTTTAGAATTTCATCAGACTGTTGAGCCGTTTTCCTAAATAAGATTGCTCCTTGTAGTAGAGTGTAGCAAGGCTCACATAAGTACTTAGGGTATGGATCATCTGTTCTTATTTCAGTTCCAGCAAAGGTGTTAAACGATTCAGCTAAATCTTCCGCTGTTTTGTTCTCAAAGATTGGCACACAACCTTCTTTGAGGCAAACTCTGCACACGCTTTCGTCGTTGTGCTCCTTCTTGATGCTGATTTTGTCTCGTGAGTTTTCATCGAGCGAGTTACTGCAGGCCGAGTCGCCCCCTGCACTCGTACTACTTCTGCTATTCATCTGTTTGCAATGTAACATTTTTAGCAGTAACATTGACAACGTCATAACGATTTTTGTTTTCAGCGACTTACGCTGATTCAATAGTCGTAGAATCCAATTAATGGTTATGTAAACTAGTTATTTTTATTGTTAACTAAATATTTTATTTCCTTCGGAAGCCACAACAAAACAAACTCCGACGACCGCTAGTAGAATGATGAGTAGAATGTGTCAATATGACATGTGTCAGTGTCAAACAGTCAATCTCATTTTTTTTGTTAATATTTTTGGCTTGTATACTAAGTTCTCTAAGCATGTTTTCGTATGAATAGTTCATTATTCTTACCATTGAATGCGGGTACAACACATTCTGTTTTTGTACTACTCGGCAGCAAATATTTCGAGTCGGCCTTCTCGGCAAACTTCGCTGAGGTAGCCAAAACTACAATAAAATTTTCAGCTGCAATTTACCGAAATCGCGCCTGTTTCAATAATTCTGCAGAACAAAGAAACAGCAAACAATGTATGTACGAGTATACGCCGTAAACTATTAAAGTTGTGTTGATATTTGGTTTTTTTGAGGTGGGAAATCATCCAATGACTTGCCACCGAAAAAACTGTCGTTTTTTTTTTAAATGGGAAATCATCTAATGCCGTCTTCCACCCTTGGGCGGAGCGGGAGGGCGTGTCAAATTTTTACTAACAAAAATCCACTCCAGTTTCTTCTTTGCTTTCGTTACAGGGCCCCGGGCCATGGCCCCTGTAAGCTTCGACCCTGCTGACAGTGGCGTAACAATATCATCTGAGGCCCGTGGCAAATTCATTAGATGGGGCCCCCTATAAATCACGTTACGTTATGATTTCATTTTAATATGTTTTTTAATATATTTTGGGTTACTTCTTCTGAGATCGCGGCCACTAAGACCGGGGGGCCCCGTCGGCCCTAAGGCCCGTGGCATTTTGCCAGCCTTGCCACCCTATAGTTACGCCACTGCCTGCTGAGTCCCTACGGTATGCTGACATCTTAAGGTGCCGTAGAAAACACTACGAGCCGTCGACAACTTGGGCTCGGTCCGGACGGTTAACAGTCGGTCGGATAGCGACCTACCCATTGCTCGCCGTCCCTAAGCCCGCGCCTACGGTGGGCACTGGTTACCTGTCCTTCAGTTGCCCTTTACATTCTCTTTGAGGTGAGCGTGGAACACTACTTGCAGTTAACGACTTGGACTCTGTTAGGATGACCGGACGACGAGCTAGCCATTGCTCGTCGTCCGCAAGGCCGCGCCTACGGTGGCTGGTCGTCCTGCGACTTCGCCGCCCGGATCACATTCCCTTTTCGGATCAAGGTCTGCACCAGAACCAGGCGTGAGAGGTCGCAGCCGGCTTTTGCCCGCGGCTTCGCCCGCATACTTAAAATATAGCCTATGTCACTCAGGAATAAAGCAGCTTTCTATATCGGTAAAATAATTTCAGCAATCGGACCAGTACGTTCAGAGATTACCTCCTACAAACCAAAAAACAAACCACCTCTTTATTAGTGTCTCTTGATCAGTGTAGACATAAGTAGAAATTATAAAACTCGTTAAAGTTACTATTCAATAGAACCGAATACGGTGCCTATCAATTTTGATTTAATCGGCTCGCTAACCCTTCGATCGCGCCCTAATTGTGAGTAATAAAACTATTATGCGTAATTTTGGTTTTATTTATTGATAAGGGCACGTGAAATGTTAGTATTAGTAATTAAAAATGGGTACATACAATGATTAAAATGAAATAGTGTAAACAAATAATTATACACTACAGGTATATAAAATTAAAAGAAGTTCATCATACAGGCAGCGATCTAATCCACTAGCAAACTGCTACCGGCAGGTGGTAGCAAAGCCTAACATTATTTGAAATCAAAATAGTAGCAAATCTACAACTAGAGATCAAAGAAACGAGCACAAATTCAAACAAAAAAGTCCACAGTGTAAAACAATTGGCTTACGAGCCAAAACCTTCGTCATTCAACCGGGTTTTGAACGACGATTAGTATAAACTCTTTATCTGGAGCAACCATCACTTCACTTTTTCTGCTGCGTATCCTTAGAAACGTCAAATCATTCGTAGGGTCCAGATCTCGTACTACGGCCTTCGCTTTGTCGACCAGGGAACTCATGAGGCCCGCGTATTGTACCGAAACATGGTTGTCAAGAGTTGTCTTGATCGGTATACCTTCTCCATTCACAACGATGACTCCTGCAACTCCTTTATGCTGTGATAACTTGCGAACTGTCTCTTCGGCCTCGTTTGCCATTTCTTGATGAGGAAACTAGTATTTTCTGAGCCAGAAACTAGTTTTAAGTTTTTGTCCAAAATTAAGATCTTATCTCGGCGATGTCTTATTTTTCGTGGCAATCCTGTTGTCAAAGCACTAATTCGAATTACAAAATAAATTGTTTTTCCCACCGCTGGCCAGTACTTTTGAAACTCCCGTGAAAAGAGGCGATCTAAATCTTTTTTTATTCAGAATACTGTTTAAAGTTTTTATCTGATGGAGCGTGTGCGTTATTACTCAATTAAATATCGAAAGAGCTATTATGAGCGGTCGTTAAACTTTACGACTCATTTGTATTGTTGACACTTTTAGTTGTCGGGCCGACAAGTCCTGTTGCATCAGTTGCCATGGTTCCTGTCGTGGTGAGGTGGCAGCAGGCAATAAGGCGTTGCCTTAGGAGTGAAGCAAAATGATAGAAAACACTAGAATTCTGACATAAACACCATGGTCAGAAACTCCATCACTGCGTGAATAGATATTTTTTCCAGCCTTTAGGCCGTTAGTTAAGCGTTTGACGTTTATCAGTTTATGGTATGGTTTTCTGTCAGGCTGGGTACTGCAAATCCGCTTCTAGAGCGCGCATTTTGTGTACGGGTGGGTCGTATAATCCGCTCTAGGTCCACAAGGTACCCTCCGCAAAATGATCAGTAGATCATTTTGCGGAGGGTACCTTGTTTTTCGAAGTACTTTGCCCTATATCCGACAACTACTGAGCAGCTTAGAAACAGATGAGCTGATGTCTTGTCCACTATGCAGGCTCTGCAGAGTGGGTTGTCTGTAACTCCTATCATAGAAAAGTGCTTGTAAAAGAACCCATGGCCAGTTATAACGATCGTCATTTTGTACTTAATAACTGAGGTGAAGCCAGTTGTAGGATATCTGTTTGGTGAAGCGGTAGTGTCTGGTTGCATTCACTATGATTTACCCATAGTTTGTTTTGGATCAGCTACGGATCTTCACTGAAGGATTTAAAACAGGTAGTGGTGTTTTGGATCAATCAGTGACAATCCGTGGCTGGTGAATTTTGTATTTTTATACAAGACTAGCTTTTGAAATATAGCCTATGTCACTCAAGAACAAAACAACTTTCTATCGGTAAAAAAAAAAATTACAATCGGACCAGTACTTTCAAAGATTAAGTACCTCCTACAGACAAAAAAAAACAAACTCTTTATTATATTAGTGTCGATGTAGATTTCGCTTCAAGTCAACTCAACAACTGAAGTCAACTCAAGGGAAATACACTCCCGGGACAAAAAGAGTTCTATTCAGGGTGTAAGGGACAGCCCTCCACAAATTTTAAAGGCTTGCTCAGTAGACGAAACTGAACAAGATTCCACAAGTTTTTTTTTTCAGGAAACGAAAAAAAAAATCGGCCTCAAGTTTTTAATTTTGTATGGTGAGGCCGTTTTTTTTTTCGTTTCCTGAAAAAAAATCTAAAAATGAAGTGTTCAGTTTTGTCTACTGAGTGAGACCTTAAAGTTTGTGGAGGGCTGTCCCTTAGACCCTGTATGCTTTTCCAGGTCCTGGTCTACCCATGCACTTAGTTTCATTGAAATCAGTTTAGCGATTCGAGCGTCAAAGTAAGTACTGTTACGCCACTAAACGTGAACACGCCATATCTCCGAGGAAATAACGAGTAGCACGTAATAATTAAAACGCATTGCTGTTCGAAAGGTCTAGAATGGTTGGACGTAGCCAGGTTTAGAAAAATCTCGAAACATCCACCAAGTGAGTACCACTAGTAGTTAGGTATGTATCTACCGATAAGGGAAATGGTACTCTCCAACGTTAACAACAGAGTCGAAATTCGCATGAAAGTGACTCTTAGTACCACGAGCAATAAAAATGATTTATAACTTCGAGAAGCCATTCAATGGTTCTGGAATTCTGGATAGATCTTGGGATGTCGGTATCTAGAATTTTCTTGGCTCCGCATAATTATAAATACGAGCCCCCGGCCGGAAGTGAGTCAGTTGTGATTTCGACTGCGATCAAGAGCGAACTACCCAAGTGTGTGAAGTGATCTAACGACCTAAGCGATAGTGTAACGGTACTCTAGTGTTAATTGCGATTCGGATTATTGTTGACTGGACTAATTTGTTATTGTTTGTGGTGATTATAGTTCTCGGTTAGTAAATTTGCATTTGATTACCCACGTACGTAACAGTACTTATAAAACATAAATATACACACACAAACTTTCACCTATAGGTGGCATTTAGGGACCATTCATTTATTTCGTACCTAAGTCGATTATTACTATTTTAAATTAATAAGAAACAATAAGAATAGGCCAACGCCCTGTTTAATAATTTTTACGTAAGAATTTAAAGGAAAAATGAATATAAGTAATATGTACTTTAGGTTGATTTTAATTTTTAATTTTTATGTAGCAATTTTAAGATTGTTTAGAAGTGTGTCGTTTACGCAAACAAGTAAGTTCACAAGCGGGGAGGTGCAGTGACGTTGTCATAAAAGTAGTTTTCAATACACTTGCTCAGAAAGTAACTCTTAATGTACTACACTTAGGTACATAAATTCACATTACCAAACTGTGACATTTTGATTACCATTACGCACTAGTGCTATAATGTAGTTAAAACCTTTTTGTTCAACCTCTTTGTTCGCAAAACAAATTTTGAGTACGAAAAATTTTCACATAAATTATTGCGTTCAATGGTATATATTAGTGTCTTACTTACTTATTTCATGCAATTTTGACCATTTTAACTTGTACAAACGTTTTATTTATTTAAAAAAATACATTTATTATATAAAAATGTATTTTTTTGTTGTGTATGGCCGCCATTTTAAGATGCGCGCGGTTTTTGGCTTGATTTATTCGAGAGAAATTCAGTGGCTGTAAAAAGAAAATGTTACATGCGTATTCCATTGTCACTACGAAAGACATTATAGTAAAAATTTTTCACGCAAAAAACATAAACGTAAGACTAGGTAATAAAAAATTACCTATGCAGTACAATTTAGCCAGTGTCAAGTTTAGAAATGATCACGTTTTCAGTCATTATACGTTACTTTGAAATACATTAGAACACGGATGTAAAATATTCTAAATGTTTTTGCAGTTTTTTGGGCAAATGTCAGCCTTCTCGGTAGGTAAGCTTTGGGTTGGAGTGTAGCCTTAGGGGCGCTATGGCGCGGGACTAAAAAAATTTTTTATTTCGAATTGGTACCATACGCTTATAGGCACCATGAGCCGTGCAGAAAACAAAAAAAAAAATTAGGTTAAAAAAATTTTTGGGACTTAGAAAATTTCTCCTTACTTTTCACCTTGAGTATGGTTAGGGGCAAACAGAAAATTTTTCAAAAAAAGTTTTTTTGGAAGTTGATGCCATACGCTTATAGGCACCATGAGTCGTGCAGATAACAAAAAAAAAAAATTAGGTTAAAAAAATTGGGACAGAAAATTTCTCCTTACTTTTCAAGAAAAATTTTACAAGTCCCAAAAAATTTTTTTTTATCTAAAATTTTTTTTTATCTAAAATTTTTTTTAGATTTTTTAACCTATTTTTTTTTTGTTTTCTGCACGGCTCATGGTGCCTATAAGCGTATGGTACCAATTCGAAAAAAAAAATTTTTTTTAAAAAAATTTTGTAATTCCCAAAAATTTTTTTTACTAAAAAATTTTTTTTTTCGTTTTCTTTGCTTCTCATAGCGCCCCTAAGGATATACTCCAACTCCTAAAAATCCGCCCCTAAGGCTACCCACTGACCAAGCTTTGCTGTGGTAATCAATACTGCAATAATTCTCAGCTCCATTTTTTCGAGTGTTATCGAGATCGCGCCTGCTTCAAGGATTCCACAGATTTCCACACATTGTCCAGTTAAGAAGAAACTTTGAATTTAAAACTACAACAATTTTAAATCACATCACAATATTCAACAAGAATCAATTTGCGAATTTTGCGAAAACCTAATTAAATCATGATTAAATCAGAAACTGAACTTCACTCGAAAAAGTCCCGCCAAACTCTCGAACGAAAATATTGTTAGGTATTCGGAACGCGGGGAATGAACTTTATGTGTACAATTTTACGCAGCAGGAAGCTCAATGTCAAATGATATAGATACGATAAAAGTAATAAAATTATATCACTAGGAAGTGCATTATTGTTGTAGTAACATTTTTTTACTTAAAATTTATCTCTAATATTTTTTAGATGATAAGTGAATAATATTCTTCAGCTCACGTACGAGTATATTTTTTGAACATCTCAACGAAATGAAACCTCCATTTCTTGTCATGTCAAATGTCAATGTCAAAATAACCAGGATCCCGAGAGGATCGAGAAGTAAACATGAGGTTATGTTAAAAATATTTCTGGATAAGACAGCCATTAATATAAATAATACTTAATACGGTCCTAATTCCGAAAACCTGAAACATTTCAATAGGAAAACATGAACACGATCAGGGTAAGGCACCTTACACGTATCAACAGTGAGTATTAAGTAGTTTGTGTAGCAGCAATCTTATATGCCTTAATTTTCAGAGTTTATGGCGTTCTGTGCCTATGGTGCGCAGTGCCCTAGCATCTAACTATACTATCCGACCTCTTTCGGCGGCTACAGTGGTCCCTACACAGAAGCCCGTTGAGCCAGTACCAGCGACGACTGTGGAACTCGATAAGTTATATAAACGAGTAGAACTTGAGATGAGGGGCATCGACCCCGCGGTACTGTTGAGTTATACCTGGTTTTGTGTGGCGGCAGCCTCGCATTTGGGCATAGAAGTCACTAAGAGGTATGTTTTGAAGTTATTCTGTGTACAATTAGATTTATTGTTGATTAAAAATAATTAATGTATCATTTTCTTAAGCTTACTAACTGTGGTAGTAATAGAAAATTATTTGGGATTCTTTATGTTTACCATCCCCAATGGACGATGCCACCGCGGTTGACTTGGGAAAAGTAACAGGATGATCTATACTCCTACTGTAAGAGCTGGTTCAAGGTGACTCAAGAAAAGAATATTTGAAGGAGGCCTTTGCCCAGCTGTGTGCTTAAAAAAAATCATTTCCAAGGGCTATCAGTGTTTTCCTGTTGTTGTCATTAATTATCATTTTTTATTTAATTACAGTTGGGCATTAAGAAAAGCAGAAAAAGAAAGGCACACCCTCCTCCGTTGTGTCCACATTTACAAGAAGCACAGAGTTCAATATGAAGTAAGAACATACTTCAGATTCATACATCTCCAGAGACTCACGGGTTCTACTTGTGACACTTATCTAGAGTACATACAAAGAAACCTTCCAGAAGGATGTGCGCTAAAGGTTACGAAGGTTGAATGCCAGAAGCTCCCGGATCACATAACACCTCCTACTAAAGAATAAGTCTAAGTTTGTTACGTAGAATTAGAATAAAATACAATATAGTATGCAGTTAATTTTATTTCAATACAATTTCAATACAAACTTAAAAACTACAACATTGAGCTTTTTGTTGGGGTATTTATGATTGAAATCAATTACGAACCAAGACTTAAGACAGTTGAGCTTAGCTTTTCATTGTCCAGGGCTGTAGAATTGTTGTAAAGAGAAACTATGGCCCTCAAATGCAAAGGGCAACTGAAAGAACAAAGATGGGTATAGTCAATAAAAGTCTGACATTCTTTCTCGCTTGTCCTGGAGTGGGAGGATTCATTCAAATTTGATAAATGCCAACAAAAAAAAATATTGTGGCTGAACAAAAATAACTATAAAAATTACCACAGCTATGTAACCTAAATTTAAATTAAGCTAGCTTAGCTCTTGGTTCGCAACTGGTTAGTAGCCAGCATTATTTGGGTACCATAGTATTTTATTTTAGTTAATTGGAACATAATATTGTAAACCTTAATCCCAACATCTTTAATTGACTAAGTACTGAAAGTTTTACATTAGGGCCATGCTAAATTTACACAAAATTTTAAACTTTGAAGTATGCACAGAACAGTAGTTAATGAAATTTAATTATCTTGTAGGTCAATGTTTAAATGCATCTAAAAGTTCACAAATTCAAAACATCTTAACTAACTTAACTTTAATAACATTTAAAAACTATTTTACTTAAAAACATGGAAAGGGGTGTTTGACACAATAAGCTATATATTCCAGAAAAGAACAGCGTAAATCTTGATTTAAAAATTAGTTTTGATTCATAAGAAATCTTAACATTTTTAATCAAGAAGAGATTCAAACTTGAACATTAGAGTCAGTTCACACAGAGACACGACGTAGTGCGAAGAGTGACTCAAAATATAACTTTATTTCCTACATGAAAAGATACACATTTCAATTCCAGATGCCTCGTGGTGCAGTGCTGAGAGGGGCAGCATATTCTGAATTCTTATAATGAAATGTGTACATCTTTTCGTGTTGTAGGTAAATTAAGTTATATTTTGAGTAGTTCTTCACATACTCTCAGTGTGAAATGACCCTTATTCTGGAACCTTGGCTCGACCTTAATTTATAATTTTAATCATCTTGAATCAATTTACACCTCACCAACATACAAGCGTTTTAATATACTTACAAAAAATAATAATTTAATACTGTTCTAAAAATGTATCTAACAGGGAAAAATTTTCTACCTATGTAAGGCAAAATTCGGTTCGGCAGACCAAGTAGCTAAGTTTGTCAGAGCTTAGCTCATATAATTAAGAAAGTCTGTCATACTTAGAAGAAACTAATTCTGCTTAAAGCTAGAACTACATTACACCAACGCATATGTGTATCATGCCTGATTTGTATGTACAACGTTGCATGGCGTGGATCAACTGTAGCCATTGAATTATAAAAACAAGAAGGGTTTTTTGTATATCAATGACTGTAGCTCTACAAGTCTAGTTTCTATATCTTCTTCTTCTCCTTTTCGTGTTGATGCTCTCAAACTATACTTTTTCTGACCAATATATATTCTGGCAATGGCAACCTGTACGGCTGTCATATAAAATGTATGGAGACCGACACGCCCAGATCGGCGCATGTGGCACACGTGTGCACAGAGTGGTTCTACCTTAACTCTTGGCCTGTTACCAGGTTTATCGGTACACAAAGAAGTATCTAAAGGAAGCCAATTTTTTTTAGTTATAATGAGGCACATTCATACATACAGTAAGGTCAAAAATAGCCTAACAATTAATAACTTTCTAAAAACTAAGCTACTGAGTAGATATTTGATGTTACATTTTACCATATTTACCTACACTCTTAAAACTCAGTCAACATTTTGGCTTTAAATATCTCTTTGGCAAGTTTGTGCTTACATTCTATTCATACTGTTGATGTTTACACACTGTTACAATGAAAAGTATAGCAAACGCTAACTCCAAAGCTTGAAACATAAGCATTACGGCACACCAGATGTACTCCAGCCGGAGTATGTAGGTCTGATATATGAGGAAGTAGCAAACACCTATTGCTGACGGTATTGTCAGCATTACTGAGAAAAATACGGGCACTTCTGGAAGAAAAAAGAAAAAGGATTTAAGTAGTATTTTCTTTTATTACCAATTAGGATTTATTCTAGAAAATATGAATGAGACTTTCAAGAATCTTAATTTTTTTATCATCAATTATGATTTATTTAAGAAAATATGAATGAGACTTTCAAAATTTTAGTAAGAAATAATTTATTTTACTATCAGTTTATTTTAATTTTAAAAATGATTTTATTTTATGGTCCAAGTTACTCAGTACAGTTGTCTGGCCAGAAAAATACTTACTCTTACTAGCTAAATTCCCTCTTCTTCCCAAGAAAATACGGACGACTTCCACAAGGCATAGAGCACTAAATATTCCGGCTTCGGTCCACAACGCATTCTCGGGGTAGGAAACATTGATGGCTTTCAAAATGCCCATGGCCACTTCACACACGAAAAACATCCCAAGATAGAAACTATTCAGGTACAACAGTATCTCATACGCTAAACTAGAATTCACATTGGTCACTTTGGTCATTTTCCTGAAGGAATCAATGGTGACGGCTTTCTTGTTTACTTTTGTTGACGTTTTTTTTTGTTTATTCGATTGACCGCCTAGACAACGGGGGCTCACCGGATACGCGAGTGACGTAACTGACGTACGGCATGTACTGTCAAAATTTAACAGCCAATAAAAAGTTTGCGCGCGCATGTATTGATTTCCGCGAAATATTCGAACCAAATTATTAAATTACGAAATGGTTAATAAGTTTAATCGATAAATTCAACGCCTACTTCTATGTATCAGATCATCCTCTTGCCTTTATCCCAATTAATTTGGGGTTTTTTAGTTAAAAAGGAACTGAAGCTGTCGATGAAGAACGTGGGAAAAAGCTCTTCATCACCCATAAAATGGTTAAAGTTCATAAAAAAAATTAATGTAGGTACATTTAATTTGCATAGAACATCCAACGAATAACTTCCTAATACCATATCTATAAACTCCCATTCATTATCGCATTCTTTCACCTCGTCGTTTCGTTTACGCACCTCATTGCGTGTGTGCACGGTCGAGCGCATTCGGCCGTTACGCAACGAATGCAGTAAATGCACTATCAAACGTAAATGTAAGCGCTCATACGAGAACGGAAAGTTACCGAGTAGGAAGAGGATCACGGAAGTTGCCAGTCCGATTTGAGCTGCGGGCAATTCCTACTTGCACTTGTGGTGGATGGGTAGCAGTGATGTAGTTAAGCCCTCCCAAAGGTGAAAAAGCGGCCAAGTGCGAGTCGGACTCGCGCACGACGAGAAGAGTTCCGTACCGTCCGTAGCAAAAACGGCAAAAAAAAAAACACGTTTGTTGTAAAATATTTAAGGGGGGGCCCAATGGAAGCCCCTGAAATTCTGTTTTTTAATATTTGTCAACACAAATACGCCATGCATTAAATTATCACGGTTCATGAGATACAGCCTAGTAACAGATGCACAGACAGACAGGCAAACGGACAGCGGAGTCTGTAATAGGGTCCCGTTTTACGCTTTGAGTACGGAGCCCTAAAAAGTAAAAGGTGTTTATGATGTGTATCAAACTTTTTCAGGGTTTTTTCTTTCTTTTAAATGACAAAATAGTCCCTAAAGCCGACGAAAAATTCCACCACTGGAGAATCCAGAATCATGTGCTGCATCCGCGGTATTCCTTTGTACGTCGAATGTCAAAGACACCGTCACACCGTGTAGGTATATTAGATGTTACGATTTTTTTCCGTCCCGTCTCATTAATACGGCTAATATTGCGGTAACTATACATAGATATAGTCACTACCCTCTTCGTGGGCAGATAGATAGGGTAATCATGACTGAGACTCTTATATGGGCTTTACGCGGAGCGGTCATGCAGCGAATGCGTCGCGAACACGCCGCGGCTGCACAGCGAAGACGTCGCAGTCGCGTGGCAAATTCACAACGTTTTCAAGGCGTGTTTGTAACAAGTTAACGACGTACAATACACTCAGTAACAAAACAATATGGATTGCGACGAGGATACACTGCTGTTGGTTTTGTCACTTCGAAGATGCCACAGACTCGCACCTCGTTGCCGGATCTTGTTGCGAATCCGCAACAAATTCGCTCTGTATTTGCGGCTTGTTCGTTGTGCGCACGTAACGTATTTATTGCGCACCCGCTCCGCTTTAAGGACGCTCGCAATCCGCTAATATGATAAGGCCCTTAGACATTGAAGGATCCCGTAGAGCACTGTTTCTACTAGACGCACCATGTAGTGGTGTGCGTGAATTTCAGCTATCATCGACTCCATTAGGTAATCAATTTTGACCGTGGGGCGTATAAGATCCTTGGGTGGACTTAATCACTAATTGGTAACATTCTCTGTCACACTGGACAAAGGATATCTGAGCCATGCCGCTGAGGTGTGGGCGAGGAGGTAATATATTCTAATAGAGAGAGATGTTGTTGTTGTTAGTAGACTGAGGGACCTTCATTTCTAGGGTTAGACAGATTTATTCTTTTTTTGTTAAGAAATCATAAAAATAAATCCTGCTTTGGGTGGTGCGAGATGCAGTGACAGACTTTTACTGACTAAGACCCACCCGTGTTCCTCAGTTGCCCTTTGTGTTTCAGGGCTTTTTTTAAGATGGGAAATGATCTAATGATATCTCGCCCTTGTGCGGAGTGGGAGGGCGTGTCAGTCTTTTACTGACTAAAACCCACTCCTGTTCCTTCTTTGCCTTTGTTCCAGGATGTCGGGGATGTTTCAGGGCTACGGTGATCTTTCGAACAATTGCAGCAATACTTAAGAATGAACTCGTTACGTTACGTTAATGTCCAATTGTTTTACGAGCTTATCAATATATATTTTATATTTTAAGCTGCTGTCCGCGGTTCACTCCGTGACTTTAACTTATAGTACTTCTTCCCGCCATAAAAACAATGTAAAATTTTTCGATTGTTTTTTCTCAATGTTTTTACTTTCTTTTATCAAAGTGAACCAACAATAAAAATAAGCCAATTCGTTTTTGATTTTAAGAAAAACTTGTGGACAGTATTACAGTAATAAGAACCATAATAAAAACCATAAATTTCACATCCAGTTGCGATAAAGTTTATGTTTATAAGCCTAGAGAAATGTTGTTTAAATTGCATAACTAGCCAGGTGGTAAGTTCAAATGAGAATAAAAGCTAATAAAGCTCTAACCGGCTAGGCTAGTTGTGCACGGGGCATTTTTAGGGTAACCATGGTGGAAAACTATTATAGGAATGTTTCAGGGTTACTGTTTTTTTTTTTTATTATTGATAGGCTCGCTTTTGACCACTATCTCACCTGATGGTATTTAATGCAAATTGAAAAACTTTGTCATTTTACACGCAGAATGCTGCGCTCCTTAGCTCTTTGGCAAACCCCAAGGCAAAATTTTTGCAATTTGGTGAGTGACCAGGTCTAAGTCCCATTTTACCTACTTGCGAACATAAATAAAGTTAAATAAAACTTGCGTCTGAAAATGTTATCACAAGCATAAGCATGGCATAATTAATGGTTTGGTAGCGCCAATTTTTTTTCGTGTAGCATAGCATAGTCGGCCTTATAATTTTCTCATTGTTGGGACTTAGGCCTCCTCACTAAGATAGGGAATGGGCTGTAATCCACCACGCGGGCCCAGTGTGGGTAGGTGAATGAATGTCACGTCTTCGGATTTTTATACATTTTTGGTTCTAGGTTCTGTTCGTTTTTCGAAAGAGCTATAGATACCTACTTGTTTTCAAATATTCAGAATTAGAATTACTTAGTACCAAAATTTTTTCGTCACTTATCCCAATCTCAGAAAGATAACTAGGGCCTTCAACCATCAATAACAAAATTCGACCGAGTTTTTAAATAGAACCAACAGGAGCAAAATCCAATTCCAGCCAAATAATGTCTGTTTACCTACATTTTACTTAAATTCTTCCTGTCCCCTTAGCATTAGAGTACAATTTCCTATCTGTCCTTTCAATCGCGTACAATACTGGTATTCCTATTGGTAGAAAGTTAACGGTTTTCTGCAACGCGAGGGAAACGCGATGCACCGTTGCACCACGCAATCACAACACTTCCGTGGAGGGCAGGCACTAGACGCGTTACATTCCACCTTTTTAAATCGGACCTCTTTCCATAAACAATTTTTTTTTGCTCTTAAAATGAAGACAAAACCAGTGTTGACATTTTCAAAATTAGATCCGGAAACCGGTGATCTTTTAGACAGGATGTTCGACAAAAAGGATTGTATGTCGGAGATAAATCCTGGAAGGGTGATTCTGCCAGCTGATTACATGACTATTGGGCAGGATATTCTCGATATGGAAGTCAAGGATACCGATGTCTGGATGTGCTCTTATCCTAGGACTGGTGAGTGGTTGTTTGATTAAAAAATTCTGGATATTAGTAGATACTGATAGACCAAGAAATTACCCGCATTAATTATGGCGTAAAATCGGTCTTCCCGTCCGATTATAATTTGAGTGTCTTGAAGGCAAGAGTGAATAGGCTCATAAACTGGTGCGCCTCACCATTAGAGTTTGCATCACTGCTTACCATCAGGTGGGATCGCAGTCAAGCACTAGTTATATCAAATAAAAAAAATATGTAAAAAGGTAAATCCCTTTTACTTATTCACCAACTAATTAACTTTTCCTATCAAAGCGATAATTGTTTTTTTTTTAAATATTTTTCTACCAGTTGCAAGCTATTAGAAAAATATTAGCATGAGTTATATTTATATCGGTGTAGAGTCTAGTAAATGGCGAACATTTCAATGATTTTCTTTTTCTATGTTTGGTGTTTTGGTCCAATGCGCTAGTTTTTCCTTTCAGCTGCATTGTAGCTAATAGTACAGTTTTTTGGACTGAGTGTGGATTTTTTAAACTAGATATTGTTTATTATTGTGTGTTTTTTTATGTGTTTCGATTTTCCGGGCCGTTTATTTTTATTATAGCTTTATTCTCTGAAGAAAATGAAGGTTTAAAGTAATGTGACTGTTACATTTCGATAGCAGTGTTGTTCCTGTAATACTTAGGGTGAGTTGCACCATTTAACTATAACCATAACAAAGCCGTTAACAGTTGTCAAATCGTCGAATTAAGCGGCCGTTTGACGGCTGGTTATGGTTTGGTTATCGTTATAGTTAAATGGTGCAACTCATCCTTACAAATCAAACTTCTGTATTGTTATTTTGATTTTCTTTCACGCACGGTTCGGAAATCGAACACGGCTAGTTCACACTTCACCTTCACATTCGTAACCATTAAACTAATGTTTAAAATAAGATAGAAAGTGTGTGTGTGTGTAAGCTATCACTGGTTATTTTTCTCGTGTAGGATCTACATGGGCACAGGAAATGGTGTGGCTCATCGGACACGACTTGGATTACGAAGGAGCTAAATCATTGCAACAGGTAAGTTTTTCTAACTTTTTTTTTTCTACATTCTCTAGTGTATAATATTACAGCTTTTTTCCGCAACTTCATCCGTGGGTCCTATAAGTGATCTGCCATTAACAGGATCCGTGGGCTCAATCCATACGCAATCTGCAGGAACCGTGGGTCCAGGAATGTGAAGGAATCGTAGCCCGACAAGCAATCTGCAGGAACCGTGGACCCCACATGCAATATGCAGTAACTAAGATCCCCTGACTCACCGCCATAATTATGGCGTGCCCAGACATTGGCTAAATGTACAATTTATGTAAAGAAAAATTTAAAAAAATCGTGGTAAACTTTACTTGCGCGATGTAGGATTTGCCATACGTGATGTCATTCATAGTTCATTTTAGCTGACATAGATGTCGCCACTTTAGTATCGATGTGATTACTACACGTCATTTATGTTCACCTCCCAGATAAGATGCCCTCTAGTGGAGCTATCCTGCATCATGGTGGCTGGCCACTCGACCTGGCACAAGGAGTCGGTCCAGGGTACCTCGGTGGACCTGGTGAAGCACCGTCTGCCGTATCCTCGCTACATTCGCAGTCACCTGCCCTGGGATCTTCTGCCGGTGGATATTGAGAATGACGATGGATCTGCTAAACCCAAGGTAAAGTAAAATTAAACTACTTGCGGACTACGGACTACCAGCCTTTTTTTCTTTTAAATAGCTTTCGGTGCCATGACCCTTCATCTCACAAATATATCTCGGGTCGTCAGTTGCCGGGAACTCGTAGACTGCAAGTAAAGATTTGGTTATAGTACTTGCTACAATTTGTAGTCAAATCTTTATAACTTGAGTTTCTAACTTCTATTATTTATTTATTTATTTAATGTTCATGCAACACAAAGTACATAGGTGGACTTAATGCCTTAGGCATTCTCTACCAGTCAACCTAGGGTGGTGAAGAGACAATATGGTAGGCGCACAAAAAGAAAATTTTGGTAATAAAACAAGAGTAAAAAGTATACATACATAATTATTTCTATGTAAATGTTTATTCAACAACTTCATCGCCGACATATAGGCATTTGCCTTCTAATAAGTATATGTTTATCAAACCATTTCATTTTCAAATATTGGTCCTTTCGTCATCATCAGTTCAGCCGAAGAATGTCCACTATTAGACATAGGAAGCGTCGCCACAACGACCGATCTTGTGAGTCTCGCATCCGCCGCATTCCCGCGACCCTCACCAGGTCGTCGGTCCACCTTGTGGGGAGGCCTTCCAACGCTGCGTTTCCCGATGCGCGGACGCCACTCTAGAACCTTTGGGCTTCATTGACCATCCGTTCTACGAGAAATAGGGTACATTGGCCCATAGCCACTTTAATTTGGTCTATTACCCTTTTCGAAATTTTCTAAATTTGCATTCCTAATCTAACAGAATAAATCTAAAACTGCAGATCTTTGGCAGGTCATATACACGTCGCGCAATCCAAAGGACATGGTGGTATCGTACTACCACTACTGCACCCTGGTGCACGGACTCAAGGGCACTTTCGAGGAGTTTTGCGACCTATTCATGAAGGATCGCGCTCCTTTCGGGCCCGTTTGGAACCATATACTTGGTAAGATTTTTAAAAATGCTAGTATTTTTAACAGGATATTTATTTTAAGGAGTGTGGTTTCGGTCTACCCTGGTATTAGCAGTGATCGTGCGGTTTTGAAGACTAACAAAGTAGGTTCTTATCTTGTTTTTTTTTGTTGAGAAAATCATCAAATTACTTTTTCTGGGCGGAGTGACAAGGAGTGTTGACTTTCATTTAACTTTGTTACATCAGTTGTCCATTGCGCTTCAGGGCCGCGGTAACTCTTTTGAACAATCCCTCAGCCCTAAAAATGCCTTATCTAATTGTATTTTCTTTGTAACTGTATCATCATATCCGCCATTCATAATCTTAATTCGCCTTCTCAGAGGCTCAGATCGGCAAACTCGGCCTTTGATTATTGTTATTAATTGATAAACAGACAAAGTTCAGGATCTAGGATCAGGCTAAAGGACTAATTTCGAGCGGCTAGTAAAGCTATTTAAATTATGAAATGAACCATAAAGCTATAGGGTTTACTTTCCTTACATAGATTTCTTCGCCTCTGCCGAAACTTTCAATGAAAATCAAGTTTGGTCCTTTAATATTGTAAAAATAACAACAACTTTTACTTTTAAAACAAAGCTTTTCTCCTACTCAGGTTTCTGGAACCGCCGTCATGATCCGAATGTTCTCTTCATTAAATTTGAAGAGATGAAACATGACCTCCCGTCTGTAGTCAGGAGAACTGCCACCTTCCTGAACAAAGAACTCAGTGACACCCAAGTGGACAAACTGTGCGATCATCTCTCCTTCCAAAATATGAAGACGAATCGAGCTGTCAACCTGGAAGCCATCTTGGAAAAGTCTTTTGGGACCAGCTATTTAGAGTCGACAGATTTGAGGTTCATCAGAAAAGGGGAGATTGGAGACTGGAAGAATTACATGTCTGATGATCTGTCGCGAAGGTTTGATGAGTGGGCTGAGCAGCATTTGAAGGGTACCGAGCTAAGTTTTGAGTAAAACGGTGCTAAAGGTTCGATACAGTTCGATTCGAGAGCAAACTCATTTGCAAGCGGGGGTGAGGGGGTATAGCGTAGCGAAAAATGTACTTTACAGCTGCCTTAAAGTTTGAATCGAATTATAATAAATTAAGATTGCTTTGTAGTTTCTAATGTATTTAAAGAGATTATTATAACGATGTTAAATGAAAATTTTAGTTAATGTGCGATTACGACAGGGATAGAAATTAAAAGTGTGAATGGACTATTAATAGTTTATCTATTTTATATTGTGTTGTTATGAAAATAAGTATTTTTTTAATTATAAAAATTAGAGGGAACAGTATTGTCCTTATGTAATACGTAATTATGTGTAGTTTTCTACATTTATTTCAAGTTGTTAGCGTAACAAAACTTCCGTCTACATTTTCCTAATGTTACGTTTCCTTACTCCATTCTAATTGTTTGTTATTAGCTTTTATAGAAGTAAATGTTATTTAATTAATTGATATTTAGTGCTACCGTTATCTAAAATAAATAAAATATTACGTGTATTTTTTAATTTTCTTTCATTTTATGTTAGCATGAGATAATGATGTGAATATATTGTACCTATTTTAGTATAGGGATTCATCTGCGTAACAGCACTAGCTGTAACCCAGTTACCCAGATGGATCTTTACAAGTACTAATAATATCAGATTGAACTCTTTTGTAGTCCTTAACTCAGGAGAATCGAGCCACACGAATACTGACAAATACTTGCACAGGCTGGACAGGACCTCTCAAATCTGTGTGGTTCTTTCCTCAAAAGAATATCTCGCATAACAATCTGTATGGTTCTCATATGATTTTGACCGTTAAGTATACCTTAAGTACCTACAATGTTTGCTGTATAGACTTTAAAAGAAATTTTGACTTTTGAATTTGTTTCTGTGTTACTTCTCAGGGTAGTTAGCCTGAGAAGTAGGTAGGGTTTTCAGGGTAGTCAGATTAGAAAAAAAATTACACGTACTTAAAAGTGTTTTTTAAAAACCTAAATACAAAATAAGTATCATTTTTTTTTTTACTGTAAAGAGCATTTTTAATGAAGCACGTTGAAAATAAAATAGAAAAACGTTAGATGCATTTTTATTATAAAAAAAAAAACTGCTTCCTGAGTTTTTAGCCTAAGGGTTCTCTGGTCGGTAAATACGAGTATGCCTTGGTTCCTATTCCAGCCGCATTAGTCAGTCATAAAAGTTTATTGGTAAGGGATTCATGCAGGTCATATACTCGTCAACAAATGATTACATACAATGTCAAATAATAAAGAATGTCAAACAAATAAAAGACAAATAAATAGAAGTCAAATCACAAATTAAAATAAATCATAATGAAAGTCATGTCATATTCAGTCCAAATTAATAATCAATCGTCAAAGTTAAATTAAATTACATCATAGGTACATTCGTCAAAAGAATAAAAAGCTTGCTTGCATTTTTTTAAACGAACTTCGAAGCTGTCTTCTTATGGTGTTGGTGCCAGTTGTCAGTTCACGAAGTTCTTGTTCTTAGCTCTGTCTGAAGATGTTGAAGTACGATTTCTCAGCACACTGCTCGCGTTAAAATAATTGCGAATGTACAGTTAAAGACGTCGTATTGTTTGAATTTATGACGTTTCGTTTAATTTTAATTTTATTGCACTTTCTCTTGTCGTCGAGTTTCTTCGTATTTTTTCTTGTTTATTGTCTAAACGAACGCAATACGTTCACTCATATTGTGCTTATTTATGTAGCTAATATACATAGATATTTATGAGAGGAGCGGTGGTCCATTGGTAATGGTTCCGACCTAAGATTTGCAGGTTTAAACCCAAGAAGGTGCTTTACTTTGAAATTTATTTAATTACCACTACTCTAAAAAACGGTGCAGGAAAATATCGTGAGGAACCATGTCTTAGAACCAATATAGATAGTTGCAAGACATGTGACATCCACCAACCCGAACTGGGTTTGCATGGTGGTCGTAGTGGATTACGGCTGGGGCCCATTCCCTCACATAGAGAGATGGCCTGAATCCCAGCAGTAGGTAGGATAACCGTAATAAAACATTATTATGGAAGATAAATGAAACCACCTTTGTCCTTCTTTTGCCCATTGCGATCTAAAACCACGGGTTACCTTTTCAGAAAATCTCCGGGGCCCTAGCAGAATTGTAGGTAGGTGCTTCAGTAATAAAACTCACATTATTAAAGCTTTTATTTAATTTCATTTTTAAAATAACTCAAAAAAGTCAAAATAAAAAATAATAAAAATAAAGAACATGTAAAATACAACATGGATAATCTCAAAAGGACTAGACAAGATAAATATTATTTTAATTGACTCACAACACTTAGCTACGCGGTGAATATCAGCTAAACAACTATTGTTGAAAAACACTTTTTTTTTTTTTCATGATACCTACTACCTAGAAAAACTTTTGAAGTTTTTACCAATTATAAGAAAAATAAAAAGGCAGTATAACGGAAATTGATTTTTCGATTTAAAATTAAATTACAAAAAGTATATTTGTCTATGGACACTACACACGACCAACCTATTTTTGAATGCCTCAGAAAAAAAATAATAATAAGAAATATTTAATTTTTAATTTTATGTCATAAATTAACAATAGTGCCTTTAGTACCTACGCAGTAGGTAGGTAAGTACAATAGATGCAGTAATAGAAAAAACATTAATTTAAGTATTTATTATTTAAACTTAAAACTACATTGATCATTGTGGCTCCTGTAAGTTCCTTAAATACAGGATTATTATAATATTATTACAAATATTTAATAAATTGTGCCTAGTGAGGGCGTAGCAAAAGCGTAGAAGTACGTAATATTTACAAAAGTTAGATAATTATTTAAGTACCTTCTATTTGTTAAAAGTGATTTACAATCTAATAATATTAAAAATAGGTGATTAACTAAGCAAATTATTAACAACAATTCGTATACAAATTTTTAGAAACCCTTTCTAGGGATTATCATCAATAATATTTTAAATACATATTTCTGCAATGATTGCAAAAAATAATAAAACAATCTTATTTTTCAACCCTACAACTGCTTTTGTCGGATTTGTCCGACGAGTCTTTTAGTGTCCTATTTGCCAGCGTCGTGTGATTGTGACTGAGTACTCCAAATCGTTTAACTCTTCAATCCTCAAAGGTGACAGATGAGCTGACGAGATGGAGTATTTTGGTCGTGGATGTGTAACCCTGGCTGAATAAACTCGAGTGTTTAGTTTAGTTTAGGGTGACTGGCAATTAGTGTACGATACTTAAGCACGTGATTGTGCTCATGATAACCAGAAACTTTTACTATGGGAACAAACCTGAAATCGCGAAAAAAAAATCAGCTGTTCATTACATTTATGTTTGCCTAATGTACTGAACAGCATATTTTTTTTCGCGATTTCGGCTTTGCTCCCATAATAAAAATTGTTTGTTATCATGAGCACAATCACGTGTTTAAGTATCGTACACTAATTACCAGTCACCCTATATAACCAACATTGGTAGTTAAAATGTTAAACATTAAGATAGTCGCCCGCTACGCCCATTAAATTCTAAAAAAGACGATCCGAAAAGACCTTTTGAAGTTACTAGGTAACATTCTATCTATAATAATAAAGGTACAATAAAAATATCGTCTTTGGTTCGTGTACAAGAAAATATATTCTATAATTAATACGTTTATGGTAAATTATCTATTTTTCTCTTACGCCAAAACCGCCGTCACACAGCGTCAAATATTTTGATATATTTTGTATATATTTATGTTTAGTTTTTTTTCTATTGTCATCTTGTAAAGCTCTCATCTTGATTTTTTATTTTCGTAACGATAAATCTTTGGAATTATTTTTGGGATGTATTCGTTTGAGATCTATTAAATACTATAAAAGTAAAATATTTTTAACGATAAGAATGATCCACCAATTTTGAGCTCATAAGTAGAAATTTTTTTTGAATGATTTTGAGACCAAATGTGGTGGAGAATAATTTAAACTGTACGAATTAAAAACTGAATCTGATGCTTACACAAATAATTAAGTACAATAATAATACATCTTCTACAACTATTTTTATTATTTCATAATATATATAGATTTGTTTATGGACTAGAGTGAGTTTGTATATAGGTTTTCAAAACGATACATTAGGCCGAAATAGTTGGGAAATATATTATTCTGTTAAAAATACTGATATTAATAATTCTGATTTTGATATTATACACTAGAAACCTGTTTTACCCTCATTTGACGACATGGATATGCTAAGTTGTGAAAGACGTAGACACAATTATATTAATACAACCTTTACTGAATTCAAGACTTAATGAATAACTGTTCTTAAATTCATAACAAATAAAGTCGTTGTACTTAATAATAACGAAACAATTAAGAATCAGCTGCATAAGAAGATACTAAGGAAGATCATAATCACAGAATGTTGGATAAAGTATCGGAGGGCAAAACAGGTGAGTTAAAAAACTATATAGACTTTAAATCAGATGACAACTTGAGTTATTTTTATGTCTTACGTGAGGGTTTCCGAAAGCCCCACAACACTGGTGATGGTTCACATTCTTGGTGTGATGATGACCATGAGGATGAACGTTCCCCTGCGGCAGTTGCTGCTTCTCTTTGTTAGTCAACTCTCTTGGAACCTGTTTGTGGACTGAACAAGTTTTGTTGTGTCCGGGAGCTATTCGCGCCTTGAATCTGCCAACTTTGCCAGGCTTGGGGTGGTTTTGGCTTTCAACAGATTCTTGAGTGCATAGGTGTGGTACTTGGTTCATGTCATTGTGGGCGTCTTGGTATTCGGTGTCTGTTTCTGAGGAAGAAAAGTCTGGTTTTAAATTTGGTGCCAAAAATTTTGTTTGAATTTAGGTTGGATTCTGACACTGGTTATCAAGAAAAAATTTGTTTATTCGCTAATAATAATTAATATTGTACACTTAATTATTGGATCCTTTTGGATAAAGTATTTAAACCTTATAAAGCTAGAAACTAAACTTTTACAGAAAGTATACCAAAATTATTTTGGAATATTCAATTTTTTTTTAAATTAATTTTCTGTATTTTTTTAGCTGTAGGTACCTACAATAAAATTTATTCTATTCATTTCACTTTTAGTGCTAGGAACATAGAATAATTCATCCTGAGTCCTACAACCCGCGTCCCGAGTCGTTGTCATACGTAACTATTGTTGACCTAAGTCCATGCCCAGCCGACTAGCGAGTCCTCTTTATGTATGCTTAGTATGATGTAGATTTTTTGATTATTGTACTACAGTGCTTCCGGGTTCTTGGCACTGTATGTTAGTGCCAAGGACCCGCAAGCCAAGTTAGCATACTTGGATTAAAGCACATGAGCGAGGAAATTGTTGACGAAACTATTAAGCGTAATCTACATAATTATTATGTCACCATGATAGATACCGGCGAAATAATTTACTAAGTTAATCATTTACTAGCATTACTAGTAATGTCTAAGACAAAATTGTTCAGGAGGTAATCTCGATAGTTTTGTATATTATTTTCGTCACCAGATGACAAAAAAATATGTCGACATAATTTTGTTTGGGAGTTCGTGCTTTATATTTTCCTCTTTACTCCCAATAGAATATTGTTTGATGTTTCACTTACTGAATATCACCTGCTTACCTATTTCATCTGCACTATGCTTGACCGTGATCGAAGATGCAGTCTCCGGTCTTAGCGTGGCGTAGGATGCTCTGACAGTCGGTGGGGCGGACCTTGTTGGAGAGATCCTCGCGACGCACTGTTGGATTAGCGTGAAGCACCCAAACGTTAGCCGTGGACTAGTTAACGATATCTAGAACATTTCAGCGGTCTGACAAACTGATCTCCAATTCGGCTGGGTAAACTTTTGCAGAATTTTTAAACCCACCACCAAATTCTTTGTGATCCACCACCGAAATGTTTCAGCGATTTCTTGTGAAGCATTTCATAGAAGCAATGTTTCAATGTTGAAGCTAAAAATATCGTGTTCTTTCCATGCACATGCAAACTCAAGAAAAATATTAGTGTAGTTTGGTGGTATTTGATCATCTTAGTTTTGTATTATTTCGGTTTGACTCACAGTGTCAAGCATATTGTCTGTTTCTCGCTCTTTGGCTTGTGGTGCAGTCCCCACTCTGCAAGGGGATGTTGAACTGTAACTAAAGATTATCTTGATTTTATAAAGAGGCTGTCGGGAAAATATATTGGTTAGAATAATGAAAAGTGATCAGTATAGTCAAGGCAAAAGAGGCCTTAACGCGATCCATTTGGCGACCTATACTGAACGGTTAAAGGATGGAGATATACAACATTATTTTTAGTTCATGCAAAACCTGAACATATTTATTCAGAATCAGTAACTGAAAGGATTCCAATAGTTTTTACACCATGTTATATTTTTTCACAAAAATATTGAAAAAGGTTACAAGTTAGACACCACCGACACTAAGTACAACAAAGGTCACAGCAGGTCGCCGGGCATTAGGCGCCAGCAAACAGCTGGGTGCAAGTGCTAAAAACCCCTCAGACGTCTGGACGGCCCGGTGACTATGTATGTTTGCCGACATTTCTAGCTTATAACTTCGTGATTTTTCATGATACAGTTATGAAATTTTGTACATAGATTCTTTACATAAAAATACTAGACACGTGTTTCGGGTTTAGTGTTACTAAAACTAAGGTTACCTACCATATCCGTTCAATTTAGGTCACCAAATGGATTACGTTAAGACCTCGTGGTAACCCTGCAGGTCTAGGTGTACCTACCATAGTTTTGACCTTAGCTTACCTACGTTTTGACACAATCGTTATCGCTGAGAGAATATTTATTTATTAAAACTTTATACACTATTATGGCGAACTATGCCTTATACCTACTCTGTTAAAAATTACATTATGAAAATCTTTTATTATTGTCCCTTCAACTGATTTTGACTTTTAATACGTTAGCAGCATGACAAATGGCGGCTGCAGTAAATAGTTGGTATTGTGACCACTTTTTTGCTCTTAATGCCATCCTTATGCCTACGAAATAGTTTAAAATCGGTTGAACAGACAGTAAAAAAGGTTTCTTTAAATTTCAAATCTTAACGCGAACAGGGTATAGGCATTTTCTAAATGAATACTTAGAACTTTAACAATACTCATCCTAAGGTGTCATTAGGTAGTATTCGTAGAATGTCTGTTCCTGTATTTCTAAGTGTATACCGGCACGGATCTTGAGCGCTTGGCGTCAGAGTGGGGATCGCTTTGCGCATTCCATACATTGGTGAGCCAATCATCGTCGTTGTCAGATACATGCAGCAACGCAGGGAACGAATCACGAGTGACGTCTATGACACGATGGCGCGGCGAGCCAATCACTGACACGCCCTAGATAATCCCCGCCCCCGCGTCTCACTTCGCACCACTAAAGAGACCGAATATTTGACTTCTGCGCAACTTGAAGCCAGCGCTCAAGATCCGTTCCGGTAATTTTACTGTATTTATTTATAATTACCATATTGAGGAATTCAAGCTGTCTATAGTAGTAGCGGTCGCAGTTCTCAGAGGCTCAACAGATTCAGCGTCGGTCCACATTCCAGCTACACTTGTTGAGTTAGATCTTGATTCTATAACATAACAAAAATATTATTTTTATTTACAAAATCTATTTTATTGTTTAGCTTTTTTCTTTAAGGTGAAAGCTTCGAGCCTAAGCTTGGCTATATCCTCGCTAGATGGAGCTGAACTAGAAATTTGTAGTTAATTTTTTTAGTGTATTGGAGTACTATTTAATCAAGGAATTTCCAGGAAAAATTTATTGTTAGTAAAAAAGTATTTGTACAATATTTACAATCATTAGATTCTCTATAGATAGGTATAAATTTCATATTGGTAATTGATTTGGTAAAAAAGTTGAAACAAAAAAAAAAACAAACGCAAATAGACATTTTTTTTGTTGTTTGTAGAATAATAAATAAAAAAAATATTTGTATAAAATTGAAGACCATGAATCAAAGTATAATATATATTTTTTTTAGAATTTTATGATGCCCTTTTAAGGTTTTTTAAAAGTTGAAAAACGTACATTTTCAAAGGGAGCCCTCAAAGTTTTTACTTAATTCGTTTTTCTTGTATAGCATTAATAAATCAAGATAGACAATTTTTTTTTTTCAAAATTTACCCAATTCTGACTGTGAATGAGCCTGACTATAGTGCTGCGAGAACATGTCCACGTAAAGTATAGACCCGTAGCTTTCACCATAATATCTTGTGTACCCTCACCTCGTTCCCTCTCAGTCCTATTAGGAGAATTAGCAATACTCCTCCTGGCCACATCTTGGAAAGTGACGGGAGAATACATCCGTCTCTCTTCCCCCGGTGACGTCATCGGAGCAGACACTTGGGAACTCCTCACCACCGCTGTACTCTGTACCGTCATCAAACTCCCTGAACCGTTCACTAAGGAGTTTGGACCAGAGTTGACAGCATTTGGGAGATGGTTTTCAGCACTTTGGACTCTTCCAGGATTCTGTATGTCTTTATTATTCATTTGCTGCGCTGAATGTTCTGCGATACTGTCTCTGACGTCAGCAGCTCTTTCCCATTCCAGTTCTGTGCCAGGAGTCAGTTGTGGTGATATGACTTTTGTGAGTGATGGTCTGGATTCTCGACCTTCCAGCCAGTATGTTTTCATTGCACCTGCAACGGTTTGTTTTTGGTTTATGAGAAACATTAGAATGGAATGGGATGGAATGGAATGGAATATTATGGAATAGATTAGAATGGAATGGACACATGACAACAAAACATTGCACAATTTAATAATACCTGCATGTATATGTGAGAAATCATGGAAGGAGTAAAATATTGATGATGATAATATCTTCTAACATTATATAGTAAAATCATGTATCACAGTGTTTGTTATCGAACTCCTTCTAAACGGCTTGACCGATTTTTATTAATATTTTTGACTTTTGTTTTTTGGGTAGTATTTGGGTAGGTCTGAAAATGGGTCGTAGGCTATTTTGTACTCTCCTATACCTCCCATTTATTCTTAAATAATAATTTATTCAGTAACTTAACGACTTCTACAATAATTAAAAAAAAATCAAATCCTCCTCCTCCGTCCTCCTCATCTCCTTTTAAGTACATAGGTATATGAAATACTTGTGCCCCACTCTTAACTAAAACTAGACCCTCCAGATTTTTTCAAATTCAAAACTATAAGTTAATCTACATGATCAAAAACAAAAGCAAACGCCTAATATCCTTACCTTTCCCTTTAACCTGTATTTCACCTCTCTCAGTCACCATGTACGAAGGTGACAGCAGTTCCTGCGTCGTCTGAGAGATGTGTATCCTCATGGCTTCTGAGGTAGACTCCATCCTGGAGGCGGTGTTCACGGAGTCTCCGAAGAGGCAGTAGCGAGGCATCTTCAGGCCGACGATACCGGCCACCACAGCTCCTGAGTGGACGCCTACTCTGATTGAGAGATGGGATCCTGGAAATAAAGAATGGACACTCACGCGTTTATGAGCGTGTGATAAGCATGATCATTTGTTCTGTGTCTGGGTGTAATTTATCTATAATATGTAGTATTTAGAAATAAATAAGTATGTTTATCAGTCGTCTAGTACTCATAACATAAGCTCTGCTTAGCTTGAGACTACGGCGTTGTGTGATAGTTGTGGAATATTATATTATTCCGCCAAGGTCGCACATCCACGACCAAATACTCCCAACTCCTCCTTATCTCGTCTTCTTATCTCAAGATCTAAACGAGACGGAGTAGTCAGTCGCAAACTCACGACCCTGGCGAATAGGACCTGAAAACATTTATCGGACCAATTTGACTCAAGCGGTTATTTAAAGGTTTAGTGCGTCATGCTCGTGAACGGGTGCCGTCAGATGGGACTGGTCATCTCTTAGCTGCCAGTGGCTTAATTTAGTTTCTATCTTTTAATTATTTTACATTTTTATTTCACTATCGACATTGTGCTCACATGATAGAAGCAACAAGTAATATGTAACCAAGTATTATATGTAACACATAATATGATTTAAAAGAGTGTCCATGGAGTTTCTTGCACGTTCTGCTCCATAGAGACCTACGATTTGGTACGTGCAATTTAGCTTCACTTTTCTTGGACTGACCGACATTTGACTATTCAAAAGTGCCTGCAAATGGTCTATTTGAATAAATGCTTTGATTTTGATTTTTGATTTTTTAAGTGAAGATTGTTCTACCCCTGAATATTTCGTTTTTTCTATTAAGGTGTGAAATCACGCAATGACTTTTTTTTAGGTAGGAATCGAATCCACGACCTTCGGATAGCAGTCGGGGCCACTAACCACTAGACCAACAGGCCAGTAATATATAGGTACTTATTTTGACTACAAGCAAATCACTCTTACTCCAAGCCACCTAAATCATGAAAGGCTATATAGGTCGTGAAGTTGTGGACGACTTTTACCTGGGAGAGACGGTCAATCGTCAATCCGGTTGGGCAGCGTTCGGAAAGCTGCGCGGTGTCTTCTCGTCCTATATACCAGTGTCTCAAGACGAAAGTCTATGACCAGTGCGTGTTGACATATGGCTCCGCACGTTTTGGAGCTTCTCTTCGTTCTGTCACTTATAATGGGCCTCATCAGAAGGCTTAGAGTCTCTTAAAGGGCACGGGAAAGGGCTATGCTTGAAGTTTTCTAGCGTGATCACATTAGAAAAGAAGATATCCGCAGGAGAACCAAGGTTACAGACATTGCCCGAAGAATCGCCAAACTTAATTGGCAGTGGGTAGGGCCATTGCTCGCAGAACAGATGGCCGATGGGGACGAAGGTTTCTGAAGTGACCACGCACCAGAAGACGCAAAAAGCCTCCCACAAAGTGAATCTATGATAGGGGTCGCGGTAATCTGGGTGGGGGCCGGTTGCTATGGCGACATTTGGGGACCTCATGTCCAACAGTGGATGTCTTTCAGCTAAAATGATGATGATAGATAGAGCTATTTACCTGTGCTAGGGTCTTTCAAGTCAGTGATGGCGTCCACCATGTCGAGCGCCATGTCACACACCTTCTCAGCGTGGTTGTCTTCCTTCTCCGGAGCCCCGGACACCACCATGTAGGCGTCGCCTATTGTTTCTACCTGGAATTCATAGACATACGATGTTAAATAAGTTTTTATCTTGATTGGAGTGTTAATAACATCATCAGATAACGTTTACTTTCGAGAGAAAGGCATGTCATGTAACAAGGCAAGTAACTGAACAAAATGAGTTTTCAAAACACTAACTTCGTTCTTATCCCATCGCTTTTAGGCGCGTGATTTATGTCTTTTCGTAGTTTTTTTATATTTTTTATTGATAGGCTCGCGTTTGACCACCATCTCACCTGATGGTAAGCGATGATGTGGTCGACGATGGAGCACGCTTGTCTAGAAGTAACCTATTCACTAGTGTGGAGAAGTGCGCGAGCTTGCCATCGCCATAATTTAACTACATTTATTGTATCAAACTGGGTGCACATTGACTCCCTTTTATGAAAAACGTCGTTTGATACACGTGGAGATTTGTCGCTGCAGCACTCGGCTCCATAACACCAAGCCTGTACGACTCGGGTGAATGCCGGCACAACCGCGCACGTAACCGCACCCACGCCGCTGTCCACACCGTGCTGCCAGTCTAGCTAAGCACTTGAGTTCACCCACGTATCGCCACGTCGACCGGACCAGACCAACGGACTTCTGAGATATAGTGGACTAATATGCGAGGGTATCCTATATATTGTCGTCGCGACTTTAAGACCTCTTGTGTGTTAAATTCGTTAAATTCAACTTTATGAGAAAATCGAAAAAAACTGTCTACTGAGCAAAAAATAAAAGTCCAACCAAAAGTAAAGTCATATGATTTTTTGATGATTAAAAGCAGTATGCTATTAAATTAAAAAACAAAAACAGTTTAAATACAAAAGTAGTATTTTATTGGGAAGCACATTGTTGAACTTGGGTTACGATGGGGCTGGCATGGTCTTCTGTGACCAAAAGTCTATTTTATAAAAGAATAAAAAAAAAAAAATTGATAAACAAATGACGATTAAATCGTCGTTTATACATGAGAGTTTTTGCTTTCGATAGAGCTTCGCTAAAAAGGGTGGCGTAAAAAAGTTATTTTGCCAAATGACACATAAGAGGTCTTAAAGTCGCAACGACAGTATTTATATTATAATGATACCTTCTTTCATTAAATCAATTTTGCTATCTAACTGATAGCAAAATTGATTTAATGAAAGAAGGTATCATTATAAGTCTTCTCTTACCTGATAGCAAAATTAATATATACAACATTGATAGCTAACTGATTAATAACTCAACTCTTCTTCTTCTGCTCTTATCCCATATTACTTGGGGTCGGCGCAACACGTTTTCTTCTTCCATTCTGTCCTGTCACCCGTCAAACTATCACTAACTTCATTTTCTTTCATATCACTTCTCACACAATCCATCCATCTTTTCTTCGGCCTTCCTCTCCCTCTCCATCCATCTACATGTATACTCAGAACTCTTTTAGTAATATGCGCTGAAAACAAAAAACATAAATAACTCAACTACACATACCTTATACACCCGGTTCCTCTCAGTCAGTGTATCAAAGATGGAGTACATAGCGTTGAGCATGGAGACCACCTCCATCGGGGTGATGCGGGAACAGATCTCCGTGAAGGTCACCACGTCGGAGAACAGGATTGATACACTGTCGAACATCTGTGGGTTCAAGAAGAAGGTAAAGTTAAGTAAATCAGAGATCTAGATGAGCAGGAATAGAAAAGTATTCAAGACTAGCTGTTGCCAGCGGCTTCGTCCACGTAAAGGTAAGTTTTAGTTCCCCTGTTTCATACCTATAAGGAATGAATTTTAGAAAATCTTTTCTTAGTCCTCGCCTGCGTCATAATAAAAAAACTTTGATTGAGTTCGTTTCGGTGTTTCTTCTCAGGGGTAGTCAGCTAGGAAACACCGGTCTCATCTAGTTTAAATTGACGAAAAAAATAACGTGTAAAAGTGTTTTTATAAAACCTATTTGCAAAATAAAGATCATATAGGTAGCATTTGAGCAAAATTTTACGTTCCTAGATCTAGTAGTTCCGGCTGTGTGTTGGTATGTCAGTTTCTTCTTTTATATAAATAACTGGTTTTTGCCCGCGGCTTCACTTGCGTGAAAGCACGTTTCATCAAACAAACTTTGGACCCCCGTTTCATCCTCATAAGGGGTAAATTTTTGGGAAATCCTCTCTTAGTGCTCGCCTACGTCATAACATTTAGGATATCCATTGTACCTACATCATACATGATTTTGCACCGATTACAGCCGCGTGCAATTACGTTTCTCCATACAAACTTTGGGTCCACGTTTCATACCCTTTGGTGGTGAATCTTAGTAGTCCTCTTTTGTTCTTTGAACATAAAAGGAACCTCTGTGCATCAGCGTTCTAGGTCTAAGGCTGACATCAGACGGACTGCATCGCAGCGACCGCACGCGGTCGATATATTTAACTGAATGCAGTTGTACGTTCGACTTCGTGCAGTCATGATATCAACTGCACGCGGTCGGCTGCAGTCGAGTGAAGTCAATATCAACGGATTAGGCGCACAATGCCACATTCGCAAAATGACATATTGACGCAAAATGCCACATTCGCAGAGTGTCATATTCTCAAAATGCCATATCGCAAAACGTCACATTAGCAAAATGCCATCTTCGCAAAATGTCAATTTGCTTCAGTATGTCATTTTGCGAATGTGGCATTGTGCGCCTAATCCATATCAACTGCATGCAGTCGTGCCATCAACTTTACGCGGTTGGCTACAGTCGTGTAGTGTCGACGCACGCTGTCCATCGCTAACCGCGTACAGTCGGTGTGCAGTTAATTACAAAGAGCAAACGCACATTGATATTGTAAAGATCAAATCATAACTACGCTTCTGGGCTAGATACGTGGCGCCAACTGCTCAAAGTCAGATCAAACTTCATGCAGTTGAATATATGGATTGTGTGCGGTTGCTGCGATGCAGTCCGTCTGATGGCAGCCTAAGGGTTTGGACTAGACATTGATGAGTGACTCAGGACTTTGCCTAATAAATCCTGAGATGCCGTCTATGTGGCTTTAATCAAGATTGAATCGCTTAGTTTAGTTCAAGCAGATATAAGTACTGAACCAATATAATAGTTAATACTGCAACCACAGCCACTACTTAGTAAAACAAAGTTCAAAACTTTTAAGCCTCTTATCCCGTAGAATGAGTAAACCTCAAAATCATTAGAACAAACTAAACTTATCGTTCATCTCATTGGAGAGCCAGTCGGCACGGATTGCTGTTTGTATGGGATGTAGTTCGAGAAACAGCGGATAAGGGCCGTGTCTCACTGGGGTGCCATGGCGGCGCGGCGTAGCCAAGGTGTGACATCAAAAAATGTATGTTTGACTACCCGACTTGCGTAATTCGCACCGCCTACCCATCAAACAATGTAGTATATCTTCCGATATAGTCAACCGATTGCGATGAAACAAAACCTAAGTAACGCATTATATCAAGTCATTTATACCGCGTACGTCGAAGGACTGGAACAATATGCCTACTGCGGGCTTCCTGTCCAATTATAATTTGGGTGTCTTCAAGGCTAGAGTAAATAGGCTCTTAATAAATTAGTGCGCCTCACCATCAGAGATTGCATCACTGCTTCCCATCTGGTGGGATCGCAGTCAAGCACTAGTTTATTGATATTATCAATAAAATGAAAAAAAGACGTGTGGCACTCGGGGACTGCCGCGGTAAAGCTATTGCATAGCATTTTTTATCAACTTATGCAATAGACCTCGCCAACAGCTGCTTAACCCCACCCATCCAAAACCAGACCTCGCCAACAGCTGCTTAATCCAACCCATCCAAAACCAAACCTCGCCAACAGCTGCTTAACCCCACCCATCCAAAACTAGACCTCACCAACAGCTGCTTAACCCCACCCATCCAAAACCAGACCTCGCTAACAGCTGCTTAACCCCACCCATCCAAAATGAGACCTTGCCAACAGCTTCTTATCCCCACCCATCCAATATCAGACCTCGCCAACAGCTGCTTAACCTCTCCCATCCAAAACCAGACCTCGCCAACAGCTGCTTAACCTCTTCCATCAAAAACCAGACCTCGCTAACAGCTGCTTAACCCCACCCATCCAAAACACCGACAGCTGCTTAACCCCACCCATCCAAACACAGACCTCACCAACAGCTGCTTAACCCCACTCATCTAAAACCAGACCTCGCCAACAGCTGCTTGACCCCACCCATCCAAAACCAGACCTCACCAACAGCCGCTTAACCCCATCCATCTAAAACCAGACCTCTCTAACAGCTGCTTAACCCCACCCATCCAAAACGCATACAGCTGCTTAACCCCACCCATCCAAACACAGACCTCACCAACAGCTGCTTAACCCCACCTATCTAAAACCAGACCTCGCCAACAGCTGCTTAACCCCACCCATCCAAAACCAGACCTCACCAACAGCTGCTTAACCCCATCCATCTAAAACCAGACCTCGCCAACAGCTGCTTAACCCCACCCATCCAAAACCAGACCTCGCTTACAGCTGCTTAACCCCACCCATCCAAAATGAGACCTTGCGAATAGCTGCTTATCCCCACCCATCCAATACCAGACCTCACCAACAGCTGCTTAACCTCTTCCATCCAAAACCAGACCTCGCTAACAGCTGCTTAACTCCACCCATCCAAAACGCCGACAGCTGCTTTCACTCATTTGTTTTATCGGTCACCACGCTCAAAAAACAAATGAGTGGGGGGTGTTAGGTTATTTTCGTTACGGAATTTCTGGATTCGGTCTCCACACTCAAGGCCCGCGATAGAAGCTATGCAATAGCTTAAAAAGTTACACAAAAACAATAATAAAGACTAGTGTCCGACCGAATGTTCGGTTTCGGTTGAGTTTCGGCAAAAAAAAGAGTTTCGGTTTCAAAAGCAAACCTGCCGAAACTACGACCGAAACCTAAACTGCTCTCGGGAGTTCTTGCGCTGTGATCAGTCATGTTCAGCGCGAAATTCGGATGCGTTTTCGGTTGAAAAACCAATTTCGGTCGGACACTAATAAAGACTGGCATAAATAACTTTCCTACACTGACCGCCACATACCAGGGCAATGAAAATTAGGCTTAAGGATGAGCAGTGAGAGACATCGATTTATTGAACCGTTGCTTAATTTTGATTTTTCGAGATGAATAGCTTCCGTTTTCCGGGTCGTTTGTTTGGGGTTATGAGAACGGGCTGCCGTATTAATAGGACTGAGTTTTTCTGACCATTGTTTGGACCAGACAAGCCAATTCTATGTCTATACTAAGATACCATTCCATTCCGTTTATTTTCATTCACTTAAATATTATGTCGTGGCCCGATCTTACAATTGATCACTTTATGATGTGACCAACCATTTCATGCAATGACTGGCTCCTTTCTTATATCTATGGACTGGCCTGTAATTGGTCTAGTGGTTAGTACTAGTAGACTTACTATGCCGGAGCTCGATTCCCACCCAGGACAAATGTTTGTGTGATGTGCACAATCATTTGTTCTGTGTCTGGGTGTCATTTATCTATAACATGTATGTATTTAGAAATATATAAGTATGTTTGATTTCGCTAGCTACATCATGATGTGGCTAGCGCCAAGTCAATGATCGGTCTGCTTACAGCTAAACGCACGATTATTTCGTGATATGTGCGCTGTGAGTGTGTGCTGAGTGCGAGTTTTTCTAACGTCGATGCAATCGAAACGTTTGCGCGTTTGGCTTTCTGATTGGTTAAGAGCTCGGAGCAGGCCAATCAGAGCATCATAATATAAATATCCCTATATAAAGTGATCTAACATTGATTCTTGATTGGCATTTGATAGTACCCACGATCCAAGTTCAATATATTATTCCTATTTATTTCACGTTACCAATCTATGAATATCCAATAGTAACAGATGAAAAAGTAAGTTCTATTGTGCGAATTTGTTATTCCGACAGTGTACAAGGAAAATTCGTGAAGCGTGTAGCGTGACTTATCACTGGTAGCCAAGCATTGAGTTAGTAATATGATTTATATTTTATCATACATTAAGCGACGGAATAACAGTATGAAAAATACGTATTTTGGGAAAAATAGTGGAAGATTCCTGGAAGAAATTGACACAAATATTGTTAAAACTTTTTTTATTGTAATTCATGGAAAAGTAAAAGTTTCCTGCATTTTTTTTTGTATTTATTGCGGCCCGTGATACATCGTCTATATGTATTTTTTTATTGATAGGCACCTGGGGACACAAAATAGATAGGTACAGAAGACAATCTCATGTATGTACGTCACTTTTTATACTTACGCTCGGTGGACGCACACTAATGAGCGTTTGAGCCGGAACTGTTCGACGAGCGGGCCGAAACGCTCCGAGATATCGTGTCCGTGAGCGGTGTTTGTGTGTGAGTTGCTCGAGTGCGCTTTGTATGTAAATTGACTTCTGTACCTATCTATTTTGTGCCTGGAACCCTCTTCCTTTTTATCGATAACTAACTTCTGTTAGCGGCTTCGACCGCGTAAAATTTGGTTTTTCCATACAAACCTCCCTTAGGAGTGGAGTTCCTGTACCTGTTAAGTTTTAAGTTAGTAGGTGTTATAGTTTCTGAGATTTCGTGATTAATCAGTGAGTGGTATTTGGCTTATAATAGAAGATATAATGTACTGTGCACTACCGCAGTACATTATATCAATGATGTAGCTACTATACGTCTTTAAGCATTTTTAAATCCGATACCGATATTGTAAAATAAAATCTTCAATGCCATCGCTGAGTTTGCATTTGAAATAAGCTTTCTTTTTGCAAACGTATATTTTTTATCGTTCTTGAACGACTACAAATCCCAAAGGCCACGGAGCTTTACTGAAAATGATCCCAGCTCGGATTAAGAGGTCGATCGCCTCTTGCTTTGCTGCTAAGCCTCTGATCTTCCATATATTAGTTTACTGTTTGCTCAAGGGACTGTGAACGTATTTTTGATGCTTGAAGATTGTACAGTTTTGTGAAGGATGAAACATATAGGTTTAGTTGAGGCGATTTGTAAAAGTGACGGTTCTGAAATCACAAGAACAGAGTCAACGTAAATAGAAAAATACACTTCTTGTAACTGAAAACACTGAACATGTATAGCACTAGTAAAGTTTAGAGGTACGCGGAACAGGGTGTAAAGTCACATAAACTTCTGTTGAAAAGGGAGGATCCTCCGACCAGACGAATGCTGTTTCTGGTCCAGGCATCTGTTGAAAACCTACCGCGATGCAGAATTTCCAATTTTAGATGTTTTTCTTTTTCCAAAAAAACATTATTCATTCAAGCAGCATCAAGCCAAGAACTAACTGGTCAGAAGGACGCGTTTGACTTGAAATAAGATTTCATGCTTTGACTCGATCCTTGGACCCAATTTGGTTATTTCAAAATTAGTCTGCTCGAATATGTATAAAAATGTTTATTCATCATATTTGGAGATATAAATATAAATATTGCACAAGTATTGTATAAATAGGTACCTATGCATAAAATTTCACGATTTCTTTGTTCTCTTACTAAAACTTGTCGTCAACCAGTAGTAACACAATCCCGTGTTCCTTATTGGTTAATAAGATTTGATCAAAACTGTACCACAGGGACCAAAGTAACTTCATAATGACACAGAATAAATAGATACATATTTTCATTCATTGTTATATTGTCGTCTTCACATTGTATTTTATTATCTTGTTTCTTTCTGATACCAATATATTTAAACCATTTATATTTCAATACACACACCCAAATTATAGCTCACCTCACACGTGTCTATAGGGTTCTCCCCATTCCTCAGGCGATCCGCCACCTGTTTCGGTATCATCTGGTACAGCAGCTCGTCCGTCCTCTTCATCTCCTCGTCCAGCTTCCTCATCGACTCCTCGAGCTTTTTACTCTTCTGTTGTTCCTGGTCTAATGCTAGCTTCAACTCTACTGATTGCTGCGTTCCTGCTAACATTAGGTCTCTGGAATTATAGAAAGAATGTTTTAGAATTCGTAAGGAATTTTTGGGTAAAAGGACAGCTTTTTTTTTTTTTTTTTTATTGTTGATAGGTTCGCGCTTGACCGCTATCTCACCTGATGGAAAGCGACGATGCTTTATTAAAGCTTATCAAAGCCGTTGCCGGTGGGAAGTTTGAAATATATACCATATGCCACACGATAGTATTTCTAAGATACTCGATAGCTCGTTTTTAGGTTCGTGTGCTACAAGTGCTCAAAGTCTTAGAGACAAACATTTGAACGTACAGACTTACATAGTTATCTAGATATACAAGGTGTCGTTTTGAAGCTGCAAAATATTTCAGGAGGTAATTATGTTAGTGATTCTCGACCCGAATCAATAATAAAATAAGTAGGTAATTTTTTTTTTTTTATAACCGCGCTTTTTTTCACACACACAAACACGGAACAATAAAGGGCGTTTTCACACACACTAACTCGCAACGATAGTTTCATAAATAATGTATCATCCAATCATCATCCCGCACGCCACACCCTAGCCACGCCCCCGCGGCCATCGATCAATCGATTTAGTTTAGTGTAATTAAAAAATTAAATAACAAGTATTACTGATTATTGACCAGGTATCGTTTTTGTACATGATTATTTATGAGTTTTATTACAACCTCCTGAAATATTGTGCAGTTTTAAAACTGCACCTTGTATAAAATACAAAAAAAAAACCATGAGTTCATTTTAAAAGACTTTGAAACCGTCGAAAGGCGAAATGGTTTTAGACCATAGACCAAAATAATGCATTAAAAAAAACAGAATGTTTATTTGTAGTATAGTAGCACAAGCTGGGTATCCCATAATCATCTTCATTATCATAATGTCAGCCGAAAGATGTCCACTGTTGGACATAGGCCTCCAATTGTCATCAAAGCCACACACAGAACCGCTACGCTGTGTGTCTCGCATCCATCGGATTTCCGCGACCCTCACCAGTAGCCCGATTCACGTAATGAAAACCATAACGATATCGTAGCGATTTAATCGTTTAGACCATTTCCGTATTCACATCCATCAATCGAGTTTGAACGACACCGATTTTAAAGTCGTTTGGAATTCGTCGATTTGAAAAGAAAAACCTTTATTACATTATCCTGGTAGAATACGTATTCATGTAACTGGAAATAAGTCGATAGATCGTGAATACCGCTTTTGGATAGGACTTCAATCGAACGACTATAAAACTTCAACGATATTTGGCTTGTTTGATTTTACGTGAATTAGGCTACTGGTCGACGGTCCTCCTAGTGGGAGGCCGCGTTAACGCTGCGTCTTCCGGTACCTGGTCACCACTCTAGAACCGCTAATAATAATTTTTATAATTTAAAAAAAAAACCGGAATTTTAAGGCAATCGCTTTCTTAGATAATAAGTTTTATAGGTGCATAATAATAATAATGTAACTTTTATGAATTTTTATTAACAGTCTAAGGCACTAATAATAATTTACCTGCTAAAATCATGCATCGACAGATCGTTGATATAAAGCCCGGTAGACACTAAAGCAGCCAGATCCGGCATCACAGGAGTGCCCAGGTACATCATCATCCGCCAATTGTCCATGTAGATCATTTGACCTGGATATTAACGAAAAATTTAGTTGATTATCAGATATACTGACCGAAATAGTAGTAGAAATTCGTAGGCCGCTATCCTACTGGCGTTTTACAAGCTTGGTGTGTCCAACGTCTGCGCAGCGCCAACGTTGCGCAGACGCGGCAGGTTTCTTGCGTACCTACATCTCAAATCGCTGCATGTGTGCGACGTCTTGACTCCACGGATACACCGCTAAATTTTAATCGTTTTAATCCCGTGGAGGGTCGATCCGGTACATGAAACACTATCGATTTGTCAAGATAAAATCAAAAAATAAAGTACCTTTTTTTTCAAAACTCGTATTAATTTACGCATGTACGAAATTAATTTCTTTAAGAAAACGTCAGCTGAGCGAGTTCAATGACCTGTAGATAGTTAATTAATTTCGTACGTGCGTAAATTAATACGAAAAAAAGATACTTTATTTTTTGATTTTATCTTGACAAATCGATAGTGTTTCATGTACCGGATCGACCCTCAACGGGATTAAAACGATTAAAATTTAGCGGTGTATAAGGCCCTTCACATCTCCGGAGACAGGAATAGATGAAGGAAAAAAATGATGAAGCAGGGACGCACCGAGAAGGAGGAGGAGGTTAACGTTGCGTTCCTTTGAAACTCACGACGTTAACGTCGCCTCTGCGCAACGTTGGCGTTGGCTCATAAAACGCCAGTGGGATAGCGGCCTTTAGCTAGAGTCTAAGAGCCTGGTCACATTTTTAAGGCATGGCATCGTTAACGTGAAACAGTGGAGCGTTGTGTAGATTTTTTTTTCTTTGAGGCTGACAGTCATCTAATGACGGCTCCCGCTCTAGAATGGAGCGAGAGGGCGTGCGTGACTTTAACTGACTAAAACCCAAGGTTCAGTAATTGTCGTTTGTGTTCTAGGACTACGGTATTCCTTTCAGAAATCCCCTGTGGCCCTAAGCGTGCTGTGTGCGCGTACACTACGCGCTATTGACGACTTGGGCTCGGACCTTACGTAAAGGCCGGACTGCGAGCTACCCATTGCTCCACGACCACGACTACGTCTACTGTGGCCTCATTCATGCAGGCAGATATAAGGTAGCAAACCGTGTTGACCGGTTGCACGGTAAAGTCAGGCACCGCACCATTTTACGTTAACAAAGCGCATCGTGATATTGTGGCCAGGCTCTGAGGTGATAGAGGTAATAGAAATATACAAACGATAGTGGTGATTGACGAACAAAACCATCTTTGATATTGGTGAAAAACAGAAGACAGGATTTCTAACGGTGAAGAAGAAGAAGAAATCAAATCTTTATAGTAAGAATATAACGTCTTTTGAAAAATTCACATTAGGTATTTTGTTTTAGGTAAATACTCAAAAATCTTGTGAAAGGTTCTTAGGTACTTATAATTCAGTGCTACGTAGATTTGCCAAACCTTCCACGAGTAGAATATACAAATATTTCTTGAAAAAGATTGTAGACCAAAAATAGATTTCAATAAACATATTGAAAGTTTTCTGTAGCAACAAAAATCTTGAGAAGAGTAACTCAAAGTGACATATAGAAGTGCTTTCTAAACATTGAAATAGGGATGGCGAATCTTCTTAAAGAAGATCGATTTTTAAATCAATTCATATCGAAGTCCAAAGTATCGATCGTTGGTTACTCTGCAGTATCAGTACCAATTACTGAATCATAAAAAGCGTGGTATGTGATCCTATAATGACACACACAGACACACACACACACAGATACAGATGTTTTTTGACTGGTGAGTTATCGGGTAAACAACATTTACATAAAATTAACTTGAGGAAAATAGGTGCTTTAAACGTTTTTAAATAACAATATAGTTGCATTTCGGAAGAAATAAATCGAATTTCGATTTCAAGTTTCTGAGATCGATTTACAAAATCGATCCATTCTTTATGATCGATTTAAAAAATCGTTTTGTTGACCTATAAAATCAATTGTTCGATAAACCAATCTCAGATCGCCATCCCTACATTGAAAGAAGTCTATAGAAGGATAGGTACAGTGAATTTGGTAAATATTCCAAATTATTATTTAGTGCGCCACTCATACGATTTTTTTGTATTTACAGGATCACATTGAAAACTAAAGGTGCTATATTTGAAATATTGTCTAGTGCCCAGACTACATTGGTTGCAGGCAAGTTTGGTGCTTTTTAGTCTTGTCTACCTTTAAGATGTAAGTTAATATTGTCTGGCAATGGTCTCCCATCATATGCAAAGCGCTTCTTTGGCGGCATGCCTGGAAAATGTCAGCTCGTTTATCATCATCGTTTTTTTTTTAATGATATAAACTAGTGTTTGATTGCGATCCCACCTGATGGTAAGCAGTGATGTTATCGCACTAGTTTACTAAGCTTTGAAGACACCTAAATTATAATCGGACGGGTTTAAAATTTTAAGAACATTATTTCTGGACGTTCACGGCTACTAATTGAATTTCATTGCTTTTAGGGCCCTTTTCCTGTCACGCGTATTTTATCCCGCACGCGGGTTTAGTCCGCATGCGAGTGATAGCACGTTCCGGGCCACACGCAGGACAAAGAGTTCGTTTGCTGCTGCAGTGTTGTGCGCGTCGCCAGTGTGTAAACTTGATTGCGATATATGCGGACTATGAGCATGCGTACAACCCGCTTTACAGTAAAAACAACACTGAAGGCAGAAGATCACCGCCCATATCCATCGCATGTTAGGAAAAATATGTATCAAATGATAGGATACAGGCAGTCCGCATGCGGACGAGAACCGCGTGCGGGCAACAATACGCGTGACAGGAAAAGGGCCCTTAGTGATTGTTCCGGTTCTATCAGTTTCATAGGTCAGGCATTCCTTGCAGAGTCATCATCATCTTAACTGTGTTGGGTCGGTTTCCAATCTAACCGGATTCGGCTGAGTACTAATGTTTTGCATGGAACGACTGCGGAATAGACTTCGCGACACAACCCAGTAACTGGGCAACACAATGGCGTTTATACCCGTGTAATACGTTTGACGATGACGACTGTCAAATATCTACGAATGTTAAGGGACCAACGGTTTTTCGTGCTGTCCGAGGTACAAAGTGTCCATAATGTTCCAGATAAATTGAAAAGTACATTTGTATAGAAAAATTCACATTGATACTTAAAAAGTGAAAAAATATAAACCGAGATCTGAGAATTGAGAGCCAGTCGAATTGGAAGAAATCTTGTATAACATAGCCATGTTCGATACAAATAGTAATAATAATATAATAATAATAATATTCCACAACTACCACACAACGCCGTCTAGTCTCAAGCTAAGCAGAGCTTGTGTTATGGGTACTAGACAACTGATAAATATACTTATATATTTCTAAATACATACATATTATCATTGATATTATAATTCAATGCATATTATAGATAAAACAGTGTACCTAATATTCAGAATTTCTGGCATCTGGCTACATATACCAATGGCTTCACGTACCTGCTATCCGCGGAGTAGGGTACCAGTAATGTCAAAAAAATTCACACTGGTACTTGGTTACTTACTTACGTTATAATTGAATGCTCCTTCAAGTATTACACGGTTACGTAACGCAATTTGAAGGGAGGGGGTTCTCGTAAAACGTTATTGTGCGTTACAAGGGCGGGAGGGGGAGTATTGAAACAATGCGTTACGTAACATTTTTCATTTTAATAAAAAAGCTAGGGATTTAGAATCTTCCAAATCAGCAACTCTTTTCGTTTACGGGGAAACCCTCAACAGTATTGTACGTTACTTTTATTTTTGTTTCCTAAGTTGGCAAACCTTTCGTTAACATAATTGAGACTTTAATGGTCACTTAAATGTTACGTAACGTTTAGGGAGGGGGAGGGAGGGGTACAGATAAACGTTACGGTGCGTTACATTGTCTAAAATCTTCAAAAATTGCGTTACGTAATACTTGAACGCTCCCTTGCTCGTTTTCGAACCCGCAACCTCGTTTATGAAAGAACTCGGGAGAGAGATTCGCTGTCACTAGACCATCAATCCATCCCTCTTTGAGGCGTGGCTGGAAAGACCTCACGGCGTCCTTACCTTCCGTATGACGCAGGTTCTTACCGGACATGGTTCGTTCGGGAGGTTCCTGCACCGGATTCGTGCGGAAGTGACGCTCGGGTGTCGCCACTGTGCAGAATGCCCGGAGGACACGGTGGAGCACACAGTCGAGGTGTGCCCTGCTTGGGTGGAGCATCGCCGTGCCCTCGTGGGGGCGATGGGCGGCGGAGACCTCTCGCGCCGGGCCTTGGTTGAGGCCATGGTCCGGAGCGAGGAGGAGTGGCAGGCGGTCGCCGACTTCTGCGAAGCAGTAATGCTCGCAAAGAAGGAGGCCGAACGCATCAGGCAACGGCATTCTCGCCGCCGCCGCCGCCGCCGGGATTCTGATCCCGATTTCCGGCCACCGTAGACAGTGAGCAATGGGTAGCTCGCTGTCCGGCCGTCCGGTAACTGTCCGGACCAAGCCCAAGTCGTCGATGGCGCGCACTGTTCCCGCGCGCCTCAAGGAGTTGTCAGCAACAGCAGGGACCCAGCCGGGTCGAAGCCTACTGGGGCCAGGGTTATCCGAATGGGCGCTCGAGCCCCGGTATGAAGGCTAGAAGGAACGGGGTGGGTCTTTTAGTCAGTAAGAGTCTGACACTATCTCCCGCTCCGCCCAAGAGCGGGGGAAGTCATTGGATGATTTTCTCCAACCATAAAAAAAAATGACCATCAATCCATAATCATAAATTAAAAAAAAATACTTATTATTAATTTAATTATCCTCAATTTATACGTTGATCAATAAGTTGGCCATCATCTCATTATTCTTAGAGTACTTACTTGCCCACAACGGCTTTTCTCACTCCACAGTGTTTGGAGCCAGATTACGGCGAGTACTAAAACCGAGACCTCATAAATAATGATTAGCTACCTACTCTTTACTAAGCAAAGTCTTAAATCCTTTCAAATGAAATTGAATTTACTGAGATAGACAATAACGTCGAAAGTTTCTCTAGCAAAACCAGAGTCTTTCAAAACAGTTGTCACTAGAGATAGCGTTGTTTCAGAGAGCGACTAATTTTGTCTTAGTTGATGTACGACGTCAATATTCATTTGTTTAACAAACTACGTTTTCTTGTTCAGACAAAACAAAATTAGGACAGGTTGTACGAGTACTGTATCTGATTTTTCTTCGTTCTATAAAAGACCTGCAGATCAATGACCTGTAGGTTGAACTATTCTGTAAGGGTATGATTCCACTGACGCGAAAATGGTTAGAGTTGGAGAGGAGCAGGTAGAGTATTTTGTACAGGATGTATGGGACAGGTAAAAGAAAATCGGTCTCAGGTAAAAAAAAAGTGTGGAAGGTTGTTCAGTTTCGTCTATTGAGTAAGCTTTTAAAGTTTGCGTAGACCTGTCCTTACACCCTGCATGATTGACACATTGAGTGTGACATATAATATCTCGTTTCCGCTGCGCATCTGACAGATACTGCCATAGAAATATAAAAAATAGGATACTGCCGTAAACGTGCTCTGGTACTCTTCAACAAAGCGATCTCTATTACAATTACCGAAACGGATCTTGAGCGCTGGCTTCAAGTTGCGCAGAAGTCAAATATTCGGTCTCTTTAGTGGTGCGAAGTGAGACGCGGGGGCGGGGAGTATCAGTGATTGGTTCGCCGCGCCATCGTGTCATAAACGTCACTCGTGATTCGCTCCCTGCGTCGCTGCATGTATCTAACAACGACGATGATTGGCTCGCCAATGTATGAAATGCGCAAAGCGATCCCCACTCTGACGCCGAAAGCTCAAGATCCGTGCCGCTAATTGTACTTAACTTTTATGAAAACGCTTCTCACTGAAGTTGAGTTCCTGTTGTTAACTTCTTGTCTGAAAAGACATTTGACAAGACAACTTCTGTGGCGCGTTTTTTTTTAATGCTAGACATCGCTTTGAAAAACATAATCTGCCCATGTCTTCAGTTTCTGATGTTTTGTAATTTGACGAGTATAGACCACTAATTTTTAATTATTATTATTATTTTTAGTTATTATGTAAAGTCTTAATAAATAATATTCATAAACAGCAAAGTTTGAAAAAGCGTTTGTTTGTTTCCCAAAAAGTCACTAAATTTTTTGAAATATTGTACACGCTAAATAGTATCGTTAGGATCATGAATTAATGACGATTAAAATGGAAAAAACACTGCGCGTAAGGTGAGTGGGGGTAAGTCGGAATGGATTTTTGATTAGATAAACAGTGTTGATTTGAAACTGTTGTGAAACAAAGGGATTTAAGTAAAATGCATAAAATGATGTTTTAGGTAAAAAAGGATAGTCAACTTGTTTCTATAATGTTGACAGCAATCTTTTTGAAACAATATTTTATGAAAAAAACACTAGTAAAATTGGTCTTAAGAAAAAAAATATGTAGGGGAAAGATGAAACGCTGAAGGGGTAAGATTTAAATAGTGACTAAAATCGTATTCATTGTCATTATGCTTGTGTGGTGATCAATAAACCTTCTGCTTCAATAACCTAAACAACTTGAAAATCAGTTACATTAAAAAATCGCATTCTAAGTGCAAGAAAAAATAATTTATCAAATAAAATATATCGATCTTACCCCGTTGAAACGGCTGGCAGTCAGAGGTTCTCAACATGTTATGGATATTAAAAGAATTAAATAATCATGCTCATGCATGACTGTCAAGTCTAACTCGGGTCGATAAATAAAACACACGTTTTCATTTAGTACCACGTAGCGTACATTATAATTATTTTTATGAAATAAACCACGACAGCAGAATACAATTAAACATTATTAAAAATATTATTTCAAAGGAGGTAATACCTAAACATCACAGTTAAATAAAATCAGTCAGGCTCCGACTGGTCTGGACAATCCAAATCCCCATTTTTCTAATACTGCAAGTCCGTTCGCCAACTGCGTTTCTATTTCAAGAGGCAAAACCGGTGGACGCCCTAGAGTATTGCTTTTTATTCCAGTTTTTTTATGTAAGCGATTGTGCAGCGTAGCGACAGGTATGTTATATAACTTAGCTGCTGCGTACATGGTTAATACTTTATTCTCCACTCTCTGTATTGCAATCGCTAAGTCCTCAGGAGTATAACAAGTTGCCCGTAACTATTTCCTTATATAGTTACGAGGCATGTTGATCCTAAAATAAAAATAAAAAGTTATCTATATTATTATACAAGTTGAAATTGCATATTTCATGTTCCATACCGTGGATGATTTACAGATCGCAAATCGAGGTCTCTTTGATATTTATGTATAAAAAATAGAAAAATGAAAGAAGCATACCTACCTAAGTACAGATACATTAACACAGTAATCAGCATAACATGCCTATATTCCCCGGAGGGTAAGGCAGAGGTGTATATTCTTATCGTGTTGATCAATGGCATTATATTTTTTCTAGACACTGGACTATAAAAAAAATCTTCTGGTTTGTGAGGCAAAGTACTGACTTCACCACACAAACCAGAGGTGTATAGTACGCTAATATTTTGCCAGCTATGTGTAAGTATAGAAGATAATCCGTGCATTAATCCAGAGTCCCGGCTCTTATAGAGAGATTCCTAATGGAAAATAAAAAATACAGCCTGACCTGGGCATCGAACTCAAGGCCTCATGCACAGCAGTTGCGCTTGCGACGACCATCGAGTCAAATTCTGGTTAATAATTTCCCTACCAAAGGAAATTATTAGAGAAAATTAACAAGACCATAACGCAAGGTATCCCTAATTTGTTTAAATAAGTGACCACAGTGGTTTTCGGATGATTAGAATAGAACACACAAATTGAAGGACATCAGGATGAAAACTTTAACCATGGATTCATTATTTAAATAATTCTAGACACCTTAACGTACAATTTATTCATCCGCTTAAAAAATCAGCTGTATACATTGGTACATTTTAATCGTGTATGTATTGCACTTATGTACAGAGCATCTGACTTTTTTTAAGCCGACAAACGGTTTAACACTAGAGAGTCTAGAATTATGTACTAATTTTATGATACAAGTTTTTGATACGATATTGTGGAAGGGATACTACCGTGTATTTCAGATTGAGGGCCCCTGACCTTTTGTAGGAGTTTCGTAAATGGGGTAAGATGGAAAGTTTAATATTATCATCTTACCCCGTTAAATTTTGCAGGGGAAAGTTTGAAAGGCATCATAAATCTTAAAATACGTGAAATATACTAATCACCACATTATAGAGCATATTACATTTCAAATCTAATTATGAATATCAAAACAAAATGTTTGTTACTTACCTGTGTAAGGAGATACAGCGAGCGGGGTAAAGGTCAAAGCACACTTACACGACTCTGCTCCCACCCGGCAAAAACAATATCATTCAAATATGGGTTTTAAGTATTGCTCTTAAGATATATTTTACATTGACATCATAAATTAGCCGACAGCTCGCTGTCAGCGAGCTTACCGCCGTCAGACTGCTCACTGCTAGCAGTCGCCGCGCCGTCGCCACTCATTCGGTCAGTATCTACACAAAAGCGAGAGCGGTCGGCGGGTGGACTGCTGGGTGCCTGCTAGCTGTAGCCGCGTGGACTGCTGGGTGCCTGCTAGCTATCGCCGCGTGGACTGCGAGCAGTCGTCTTATTTTAGGGCGGTGTTGGGTGGGAGCGGTGATGGAGCAGAGTCGTTTATGTGTGCTATGACCTTAAGATTGAAAAACTCAATTTTACGCGGGAAATGTAATGTACGGAAAAATGTCAAATAACACACGAGTACCCTCACTTAGCGACTGTCGCAGACTGCGGGGCGGGGCAACACAAAATGGTGTCCACAACGATATTGCCAGCATTAAAAGAATTCCCTGGTATTCGGCGTTATTATATTTTTTTTATCTTTCCCCGTTTTTTATCTTACCCCCACTCACCTTAGTATTTTTTAGTAGCAATTTATTATTATAAGTATTTGATTCTATTATGAATTTACCAATTATGACATTGTGAACAATTTTGTGATTTCATTTTTTAGTATTAATTAAAAAATAGGGGTATACATATATAAACATTTTTGTTACTTTTATTGCAACTGTAAAAGTTAGTTTTTTTCTGAAACATCTGTTAGTGATCAGGAAATCTCCAGCAGGGAATTCTAATACTCAGCATCACGCACTAATTTCTGTATAGACCGGCAAATATTGTGGGAAAGTTTAGGTACATACCTACTCGTCTGTGGAATTTCCTTAACGAATTTAAAAGGAATGTAGCTATAAGAAATGAACTAAAATGTGTCTTATAATCTCTGAATTCCTACTTCTCAATGACAGCCAATCGAAGTGAATTCAATTAAGAATCTGTGACACCGATTGATGTGGGTTCGGGTCGGGTTTGTTCGTCTGTCAGATCGGAATCTCGGTAACAATTTGATGAGTATTAGGGGCAGTAGTTTTCAGGTCACTCATTATGTAGGTCATGTTTTGATGGTGAAATTATCCCCTTTTCAACCGTACACTCATAATAAATGATATTTATTTTGCAAATAGATTTTAAAAAACACTATTATGGTAAGACATACACGCTAGGGAGTTGTTGAGAGCAGTGGTGGCCGATTGGTAACGGCCCCGACTTACGAGCTGTAGGTCGCGGGTTCGAACCCAGCCAGGCGCATTACTTTGTGTAATTTATTTTATCACCACTGCTCTCAAAACGGTGAAAAAAAAATCGTGAGGAAACCGGCATGTCCTAGAACCAAAAATTCGAAGACATGTGACATTCACCAACAGGCACTAGGCCCGCATGGTGGATTACGGCCCATTCCCTCTCCTAGAGAGGAGGCTTGAGTCCCAACAGTGGGAACATTAAAAAAAAAGGCTGGTGATGATGATGATGACACGCTAGGGTATACCTGATAGGTTTGCCTGTACAGCTATACCTCTCAGGTAAGCTTGTATGGAAACTTGCACAGTTGCGCTCCGGTTTACTTACCTGCTCAACTCAGCAGTACAGGCCAACCTGTCAGGTATACCCTGGCGTGTGGCAATACACGTAAATTTTTTCGTCAGTTTCAGCTAGATGAGGCCGATGTTTGAAAAACAGAAACTAACTCGGGGGTCAAAGTCCATACAGCAAATATGTAATGGTCAAATCACATGAGAAACGCTGATGATGTCTGAGAAGGTTTTTTGAGGAAAGAACCTTACAGATTTGAGTGGGCCCGTCCAGTCAGTGCAAGTATTTGTCAGTAGGTATTCGTAAAACTCAACTCAGGACTGCTAAAGAGTTCAACATAAATATGGCTCAGTTTAAAACCAGCGTCTGGCAACTTACACGTAGTTGTCAGGCACTGTTGCTGAGCTAGACTTATTTGGCACAGCCGTGAGACACAATATACGTTTTTTTTTTAATTTGAATCTCAAGTTTTTACATATTGGTCCTACAGTGTGTGTATCTATCTGTGGGTGCCAAATAAAATAGGTTTCTTTCCTCTTTCTTTCTTTTAGACATAAAGGGTAGGTACCTACTCAACTCAATCAACACGAGGTTTTAAAACAGCCATAACTGGTTCATGAGGAATACAAATCTCAAATCTTCTTTCAATATTTCTTTTTGAATGACCACTGAAATGTAGATACTGTACCTTTTATCATTGATTAAAATTGCAAAAAAAGAAAAGTGCCCATTTACCTTTACCTGCGCCATTTTATAAAGGTATTTTATTGGATAAAGAATCTACAATCTAGCAAAATACCTCACTCAAAAGGCCTACCTTACCTTGCCAATTATTTCAGTGATTCGTATCGCAAATATTTTCTGTAATTTTTGCGTGGGAGCTTTTGCCTTTTCTGTCGTCCTTAGCCAGGGGAGTATTGATAGTATCAAAGATAAGGAGACACAACCTTAAATTCTCTTACTGATAGAGGCCCGTAGTGAATGAATTAATGACTAGATTATCATAGAATGTACCAATGAGGGTCAATCACATAATAACAAATCCGATTTTAATATTTCCCGATTATTTTTTTCAGATTTTTTTATTTATTTTTTTCATTTTTTTTTATTTTTATTGAGCATTTAATTTTTGAAATTATTAAAATCAGTCAAGAAATGGTGGATTTATTTAAGTTTTTCTGAACAGCTACTTTAGAAACGCGCGCTCTCGCTGGACTGTTTATGATGACGTCATCTGTCATGATCCGTGCGACGAACAATGCATACAAATCAAATGTTCCGCCGACAGACTGCGCTGCCGTTTTAATCGCGCGGTGGAGACCGATCATGTCATGACAGATGACGTTACAGCGAGTCGCTTCATTCTCGGGCGCGTTTCTGGAACTAATGCACTAAAATTGCTGTATCTTCCGTCATTTTTGGTCCGGTTTAATTTTGTAGACAAGCCTTTCTATATTGGCTACGAAATCTTTGATTGTACACTAAGCTAGGTATGTAAGTGTACCTACCTTTAAGCCTAAGGTTCTTGTCAGTGGCCGCCTCAGTCTCGTCAGACAGTCTCACCAACTCATTGCGTTTGTCGGGCGCCTTCTCATGCATCACAGCCTCGACTGTCACCAGCTCGAAAATGTTGTTCGTGCGGTTCAGGATCTGTAGCATATGACAGTGTTAGACTTGACTTGTGTTGATTTTGGCTTATTCTACTACCAAGTGCCGTAACAAGCCTTATAAATGCCCGGAAAGAGCTTCTGTAACTGCACCCCTAGAAAAAGTACAATACAAACAAAAAGGATTTATTAAACGTAGATGTTTTGATACAAGTGAAGAAAGTTTGTCATTATGACCGAGGTGATATTCACCCGAGCCTTGGCGAGGGTGTTATGAAGCCAAGGGCTGCAGTGACAAACCATGTGTATCAAACGACGTTTTTCAATACACTTACGAAGACAAATAAACGGGGGTTGACGTGAACTCGTGGTGGTCGATGCACACCCAGCCTGATACGATAAATATAATTAAACTGTGACGGGAGCGAGCACGCGCATTTTTCCGCACCAGTGCGTAAAACAGTCAATTGCGTACCTAAAAGTAGTGGGATAAGAGCGGGTTTTCGCATTAACAGAATTTGAAAAACAATAATTACGCATTCTGTAGTTGTGTATTTAAAAAAAAACACAAGGCTAGATAAACTTCTTTGATGCAATAAGATAGAATAAAAAGTGCTTCGGTCCAATTGAGGTTAAAGTTCTTACCTACTAGAAAATCCACAATTGCAAAAAAACTTTTCACTAAATGTTATCTGCTGTAACATTGTAGTGCTAATATCTACAGGCGCAGTGGCGGAAGCTCTTACCATTAGGCGCGACACTTGCTTATTTACGCGGTTCATCGTTACTCAAGATGTCGTTAGGGCTCCTAAGTTACTCCAGTATATCAGGAATGTTTGCTGACACAGATATTGATGACTTTAATGCCATCAGGAGGCGAGTAGCATCCATGATGCGCAAAGTGCGTGGGTCTTAACTTCTTTAGTGATATCCCATGTTGCGCCACTTTGGCGCTTTTCCTTAAACTCCTGTTGTGTCTTTTACGAACATACTTTTTAATTAATAACAAACCTAATATTATTATGGACTACGGTCTGAAGGTCTTTTATTTTATTATTACTTCAGGTTAGAGTCACTCTATCAAATCAAATATAAGTATATTTGAGCGTGGTACACAGGTAGGTACAATTTAGGTGTTACAAAAAATATGTGTTCTGCCTAAGGTTGCCAGATGGTCGGGAATCGTCTGGATTCTCTCGACTTTTTTAGTGATCTCCAGACTCCAGACAAATCTCAAAATCTTCAGAAAAACGGATAAATCTAAAATTTCCCACGAAAAATAATTTAAAATTAAAAGGCGATTTCTTTACATGGGAAGAGCTATCCGTATTGCCCGACTTATTTAATATTTCAAACGATATTGACCAAGATGCTTTATCTATACAGATTATTGTTGCATTCGAGAAATATTTGAACATCTTCCAAAAGAAAAAAACATGTCAAATGACAAGATTTGGGCATATTAAAAAAAAAAATGTAACCAGAATGACCTTAAAAATTAAAAAAAAAAATTGTATCGTTGGTGTTGTCAATTCCTGTAAGCAATGCTTACTTACTGTGAAAGGGTGTTCAGTTTGTTAAATAATTTATATATCAAAGACCGAAATCGCATGGCTTTCGATTTAATTAAAGCTGAATTAGTAATTAGGCTAAACTTTAAAGCAAACTGATTGACATTCAAGTCAGTTTTAAACGGTGCTAAAGGTTCCAAATTAGTGGAATCGGTGAAGTCTAATAGCAAGTACGTCATGTGGCAAATAAGACCATAGCCTGCTTATTGTCATGGTGTATTGTTGTAAATTTAAAAAGTAAATATTTTTCTTATATTTTATTTCTCCCGACAACAATCCCCAAATCCTGACTATTTGATTTTTTTTTCAGATATTTTGAAATTCTGATCTGGCAACCCACTTCTGCCACAGTAAGTGGCATACAAATATTAGTAAAATGTAAGTATGTTTAATATTGCCTATTGAAATTATATTGGATCGGTACACACATTATGTTTATATATATATATATATATATATATATATATATATATATAGAAGTTATGAAGACCTTTCAAGAGCCTGATATTTTTTTGATAGCAACGAGCGACGATGCATTGTATAATATTTAAGTAGGCTAATTGATCATGTCTTGACATAATTATTAGCACCTTGGTACCGACAACGCTGAATAAAAAGTGCGAAGTAATATAATATTTCTCCTGTTTTATTTGACACAAATCTCAGTCAGTTCCGTATACATTACCAATGAATATTAATTTAAAAAAGTACTACCTACTTAATTTAAAACAAACTTTCGTCTACATTTTGATATTCCTTCATATTTGTTACATAAATGATAACATTGCGCATTTTTGGGTGAGTATTTTTTTTTTACTTTTTTTTTTATGTTCGAACTTTATTAACTTTAAATATTTAGATTTTAATAGTTTTTTAGTTGTAATTAGCGTAGGGTTTTATTTTTATAATTTTTTTTTAATTTACTGTAATTATAGTTTTTAGTTGTGTATGTAATAAGTTAAATTGATTTAAAGTGAGTAAATTAAATAGTGTAGATAGTATCATGCGTTCCTCATCCAGGCTTTTCCGGGATTTTGATGATATCGCCAAACATTACGTTTCTATGTTGCTACCAAATTTCTATCCAATAAAATAAAAGAAATGCGACATGAACGCACTTACAGTTTGAAACTTGAAGGCTATGAGCGGCCGCACCAAGTCGAACCAATTGGTAATTTTCTTGCCTACTAAGTCCGGTAATATTACCATCAATGAATTGCCAATACTTCTTACTATCATGTCTGACCTGAAATAATAAAAAATAAAATAGGTAAGTATTTAGTTAAATCATTCATCAATTTTATTTTCACAGGATACAATAAAAATGTAATAAGCACTTAAAATATTGGTAACTTAAATTCTACGCATACATTTCGCGCCATTTTATGTAGGTAGTGTTTTTTTTTCTTGTCATTTTGTTACGAACCATAAACAAACATCCTATTTTTATGTAAATATAAAGAGGTCGAAAATAAATCAATGAAAAATAATAATTACCCAAACACGATACAAAAAGGGAATATTTCAAACAACACGGACGCACTGATTGGTAGATGTTTTTCTTCTCTGGTCATTGCTAAAGAAGCTAGTGTGAATGCCCTGTTGTCGAATGTTAGTTGAAAAGTTACGTGAACTGTATCGAATAATAACTCTTCTCGTAGTAACTCTATTCGCATCTCTTTGTGATAAAAATGACGGGCTACCTGAAAGAAAACATTGGCATTATTATTTTCTGATAAATCTAAACTTTATTTTCAAGATTATTTTTAATAGCGCCATCTAGTTTCGAACTTAAGAAACGAGCAAGGCACAAAGTTGTTACGTATGCTCGGAAGATGGCGTAAAAGTCGTCTAGTTACGAATAGTTTTAACAATATTATGAATGATTGGGATTAGAACCATCATTATAGTTTCAATTAGTTTTTAATATAATAATAAACATGTATTATAAAAATGATTATTGTTTTTTAAGTTGTTATTGATTTTAAGAGAAACTGAACCACTATTTGAACTAAGTGTTCTATCGGGGGCGTAGCTCAGATGGTAGAGCGCTCGCTTAGCATGCGAGAGGTACCGGGATCGATACCCGGCGCCTCCAAAGTATTTTTGTGTTTTTTTTTTTATATTCTATTTATAATTATGTTTTTTTTTTTTATTTAAATAAAGAATACTTACTTCTCTTATCTGTCCCATAGCATAATAAACAAATCCTCTTCTTTTAGACCTATAATGTAACGTCAATCCTTGTCTCGTCTCATTTTCACAAATAAAGCTGGGGGCCCTCATTCTGGGGTAACTGAATTTCAAGTACTCGTGTAGGTTGTCTAATCCGTTGAGAAAATCTCTCATGTGCCTGCCAAGGACTGATAAAACTCTGTCATAGCCATATTGTGAGACGAATCCTACGAAATATACTCCCATTTGGTCCATGAATTCGCGTTCTGTTATACCTAGTACCTGGAAAAAAAAAGTAAATATTAATTTGATTCTGAAAATTAAACTGACTCTGACTAAGAATAAGGGATTTTGCCGCCATTTGTCTTGGCCGAGGACAGATATGTGTGAAAAATGGAGAGGGAGGCCTTCACTCAGCAGTGGGACATAATGGGGTAACTAAATAATTAACTTGTCTGGGCCATGCTATCCTGGTCTGCGGGCCTACCTTATCATATCAGTCGAATCTTCTAAAATTAAAAAATTTATTATACTTATCAGTGAATAGTGATTATTTAATATTTTTTTATGACTATGACTTTTGTGTGCTCCCAACGTCACCTTGACAGATTAGACACAATCGGTCCAGTAGCAATAAAAAAAGCATTTGTACGGAAAAAATAGGAAGTCAAACGTCTCCCAAAGCTTTTTGGGAGACGTTTGACTTAATTTAATAGACTTAACAACATAATAAATTATTTATTTATTTATTTTACTATTTATCTACACAAAAACAACAAAAAAAGATAATACATAAGAGACATTAGTACAAAGGTACTGCTTATTTCCAAAGAAATTTCTTCCAGCAGACCTGCTGCCTGAGTAATAAAAAAACATAAAAAAAATAAATAAATAATAAAATAGGTAATAATAATAAAATAAATGTTAAGATTGTTTTTATTTTTCAGTTGTCATTGTTTTTTGTAAATGCTAGAGTGTGTAACAATATTCAATTTTTTTTTTGTTTCATGTATAGTACTTACATATTTAATTTATTACGCCTAAACACTACACGAATGCTTGTGGTATTTAAAAAAAAATCGTCTAATAGATCTTAAAAAAAAATATGGCTGTAAGTACCTAACCTTATAAAACAAAAGGTGTGCTATTTTTGAGGCGCAAACTTACTCCTACCCGTCACACTCCCAAATCCGTGACTGCAAATCTTTACCAAGATGTATGCCAACAAGTGTATCTTATCTTATTAGTAAAATAAGGTTAGCGAATCTAACCTATAATTTCGACAGTTTCATCACCGGGGATGTAACTCAGTGGTAGAGTGTCTGCTTCGCATGCTGAAAGTCCTGGGTTCAAATCCCAGCATCTCCAAATTGTCTTTTTGTTCCGGTTTTATTTTTTCTTTTGATTTTTTTATCACATAAACTTATTTTATTTGCTGGTTTTATTTTGGAATAATGTTTTTTTTAATAGTTCGAATACTTTTATTATTTTAGGAATGTTTGGTTAAAGACTTGGCATAGGCATCTAAATAAATGGGTATTGGAAATATGTACTGAGTAATGAAGCATTTAACAACTTTCTTATTTAGATTATTATCAAAAAACCACAAAAATAATTATTTTGGGACAAAAATTCAAAAAGAAACGTGGCCCATGAGGGGATCGAACCCGCGACCTTCGCGTTATTAGCACGACGCTCTAACCAACTGAGCTAATGGGCCAGTGAACAAGTGTTTGAAATAGCCGACTCGTATCTGTTGACGACCATCTTCATACATAATAATCAACGCACGTGATTTGAATGTCCGTCATTGGATTTGCATAGTTGATTTGAGTACCTACATTAAGAAGGACATAGCTACTTTTTATCTGGCTTGACCTTCGACTTTTGGTGTGCAATAACCGACATTCACGCGAATGAAGTCGCTGGAAATCTTAAATTCTAATGAAACATTTTTTTTAAATCAGAATTTAAGTGTTTATTTCGTAACTAATTGAATATTAAACAAAAAAAAGACGTGTGGCACTCGGGGACTGCCGCGGTAAAGCTATTGCATAGCATTTTTATCAACTTATGCAATTATAATTATTTATTTATTTTATTTATGCAGTCTTTTTTTTCCTTTGTTTTTTTTTCTTTGATATTAATTGAAGTTACATTTTCACACAATGAATTGAATTTTGATCACTCCTTTGTTTTCTTATCGGTCACCACGCTCAACAAACAAATGAGTGGGGGTGTTAGGTTATTTTCGTTACGGAATTTCTGGATTCGGTCTCCACGCTCAAGGCCCGCGATAGAAGCTATGCAATAGCTTAAAAAAAAAACTAACTTGTAACTATTTATGTATATGTAATGTATATGTCGTGGCCAGATGTTAGAAGTTGATCACTTCATGTTAAGACCAAGTAAAACAGGACAGATCGTTTTAAACGTTTTAAAGTTTGATGATATTTCAATCCTCGTCTAGCCTACTTTCTTTAGACTTTTTATTATCATAGAAATCCTACATCAATGATATGGCCAAACGAGGATTGACATATCATCAAATGTTAACGTTTAAACGATCTGTAGTCCGATTCACGTAATGAAAACCGTAACGATCTTCTTCCTGCCCTTATCCCATATTACTTGGGGTCGGCGCAACACGTTTTCTTCTTTCATTCTGTCCTGTCACCCGTCAAACTATCACTAACTCCCTTTTCTTTCATATCACTTCTCACACAATCCATTCATCTTTTCTTGGGCCTTCCTCTCCCTCTCCATCCGTCTACATGTATACTCAGAACTCTATTAGTAATATGCGCTAAAAACAAAAAACATAAATAACTCAACTACACATACCTACCTTATACACCCGGTTCCTCTCAGTGAGGGTATCAAAGATGGAGTACCTACATAGCACCTAAGTAAAAGGTGATCTAAGTAAGTCCCTTGCATCAGTCGTCAAGGGAAATCTTAGTACATTGTCGCATATAATTCATCGTTGAGAACAATGCATTACAGACAAGGTTCAAAGATCTATTTATGTTCCTAGGCACTTTATGAAGGGGGCTACACAGTGGCGGATTAAGCTAGCGCGGGGCCTCTAGCAAAATCCGACTTTTTATTAAGATAGATAAAATAAATTATTTTGTTACTATTCTGTAGAATATAATGAACTAGCTTTTGCCTGCAGCTTCGCTTGCTCACATAAAAAATAGCCTATGTCACTCAAGAATAAAGTAGTATTGGTGAAATAATTTCAGGAATCGGGCCAGTACTTTCAGAGATTACCTCCTACAAACAAAAATAACAAGTACCTCTTTATAATATTAGTTTTTATTTACTATTACATCCAAAGAAATCAGCATTTTGAGTAGCTTGTTTTAGCCCCCAAGGTGCAGGGCCCCGGATTGCAAGAACCCCGTAGCATTTGCTATTCTTACGTGTCTAAGCCGCCACTAGGGCTACAAAGACAATTTAATGCTTTAATTTTGATGAATGGAAGACTTTTAAGGTATACTGCATCTGCCTCAAATAAATTAAGCTAATGACATATACCATGCAGCAACCTCTTGCGTCCGGCCTTGGTCCAGGCCATGGTACGGAGCGAGAGAGCATGGGAAGCAGTCACTTTCTTTTGCTAAGAAGTAAAATGTATTAAGGCCCAAGCGCCCGAGAAGTGCCACAAAACAGTGACTAACTGAAGCCATAAGAATAACATTATCAACTATTGATTTTTTCGTGCCATTAATTCTTTTGTCTAAAAAAATCTTTAACAATTTCGCAACTTTTCTCTACTTCTTTAAAACGCTTTGGATCTTTAGAAACATTTTTGCACATAAAAATTGGTGGTTAAATATTCTTCAAAGTGAACATACTATATGTACCTAAATCAATCAATATTTCGCAAAGAAAACGGATTCAAAAGTCAGCGGCGGCGCTCTATCCGGGCGCAGCTGGCCGCAATTAAATGCACAGTTACTCGTTCTGCCGCCTAGGCGGGTACGAGTGTTGTGTCCATTTAATTCCGGCTAGATGTTCATGGGACTATAAGCCTTAAGTTATTTGATGTTTTCCCATCCCAACAAAAAGAGATGAGGCCATGAAAGAAATCTATTCAATACCTAATGAAGTAAGTTGGTAATAGCTCGATACTTAGGTCAGGCTGTGAATAAAAAATCTATGTAATTTATTATACAAGAACTAAATTAATATAATTTAAAATTCTTTTTCAGCAGTCACACGAAAGCTTTTCAACTTTTCAAGATAATGAAAAGGTCCGTTTTCTTTTTCGAAGTACCTACATAATATGATTAGAAAACTGGGATCATATTTAAGATTTAATCATTATCGTCACGTCTACAAACTAATTTCTAAAGAAATTTGAGTGTCTAGGCTCTAGGTTTGTAATTTAAATACTTAGGTAGGTACTAGACGTCATCACTTTGATTGACTGGTGAATTTAATATTTGAGAAGTAACGTCGCTGGCAGAGTAGGTACTGAAGTGACCTATTTTTCCTTGAAAATAAAGATATCTACTGTTTGCTGGTAATCTTTGAGTCTATGAGCCGGGTGCTATTCTTTAAGAAAACAGCATTGAGCGCAGCGCTGGCCGCAGCGACGAGTAGAGAGCGTAGTACATTGAATTAACAATCCAATGTTAAGGTGAAAACATTTCCATGACAAAAACAAAAAAGTATAAAAAAAGTTTCTTTGAGAAAGTAGTTTGTAATCATGAGAACAATCTCGTGTTTAAAGCCCAAGCGCCCGAAAAGTGCCATAAAATAGTGACTTTCTGAAGCCTACTCCTCGGTAACGACCAGGTTAATAGGTTTGAAAAAAATACGTATAAATATGTTTATTATAGATTCATGAACAACATTATCAACATATTTTGAATTTTTTCGTGCTATTAATACTTTTGCCTAAAAAAAATATTTAGCAATTTCGCAACTTTTCCCTACTCCTTCGAAACGGCTTGGATCTTTAGAAACATTTTAAGACATAAAAACCGGCCAAGTGCGGGTCGGACTCGTCCATGGAGGCTTCCCTAGCAGCAAGTAACGTAATATAAAAGTTCTTGTAGTTCGTTGTAACTTTGATCGATGTTTTAATAATAGTGTATTTTTTAGGGTTCCGTAGCCAAATAGCAAAAAACGGAACCCTTATAGATTCGTCATGTCTGTCTGTCTGTCCGTCCGTACGTCACAGCCACTTTTTTCCGAAACTATAAGAGCTATGCTGTTGAAACTTAGTAAGTAAATGTGTGAACCGCATTAAGATTTTTACACAAAAATAGAAAAAAAAGCAATAAATTTTGGGGGTCCCCATACTTAGAACTGAAACTCAAAAATCCCTCCATGGGCGAGTCCGACTCGCACTTGGCCAGTTTTTTTTTCCAAAATCTTAAAGCGGTTCATAGAATACATCTACTTACTAAGTTTCAACAGTATAGCTGTGACATACGGACGGACAGACAGAAAGACAGACAGATAGACATGACGAATCTATTAGGGTTCCGTTTTTTGCCATTTGGCTACGGAACCCTAAAAATGAGTGGTTAAATATTCTTCAAAGTAAAGAAAATGGATTTAAAGGTCAGCCGCGCGCTTTCCGGGCGCTGTTGGCCGCAAATAAATACACAGATTTGCGAGAGGCAGGGCCGATTTATGCATGTCGGGGCCCCTAGGCAATGCACGTCTCGGGCCCTCCCCCCTCTTCTAACTTCTTAAAATATTTTATTTCTAACATAAATTTATTCATAATTACGTTGTTTTTAGGGTTCCGTAGTCAACAAGGTACATAGTTTCACCAAATCTGTCTGTCTGTCCGTCCGTCCGAGGATAATCTCAGTGACTGTTAGTTAGAAAGCTGAAATTTGAAAAGTAAAAAATGTGTCCCCCTCTAACCTTTGAACCAAAAGTTTAGAAAATATGAAAAAATCTCAAAAGTAGAAGTTTATAAAGACTTTCTAGTAAAATTATTTTGAACTTGACGTTACTTTACTGTTTATGAAACATAGTCTATTTTTTTTTCCTAAAGCGTGGGGCCCTAGAACCTGGCGGGGCCCCTAGGCAGTTGCCTACATTGCCTTATGGATAAAACGGCCCTGGCGAGAGGGGGTGTGAGGTGGGTGCGAGAGGTGCGTCCACATAATTTTGGCCAGATGGTTCAAGGGCCTCTGTCGAGTGGTCGAGGCCTATCTGTCGGATAGATTTGTAGTCTACCCCGGTCACCAGGGAGACTGGAAACGTCGAGAGATGTCGTGCGGTGTTCCGCAGGGGTCGGTACTAGGGCCACCCTTGTGGAACATCGGGTACGACTACGTGCTGCGCGGTGACTTCCCTGACGGGGTCAGCGTGGTTTGCTACGCAGACGACACGCTGGTTCTAGCGCAGGGAGAGTCGTACCAGGCGGCGGTCGCTCTAGCGACTCGCGGGGTTGCGATGGTCGTTGATAGGATCCAGGAGTTGGGACTCGAGGTGGCGCTTCACAAATCCGAGGCGATGTGTTTCCACGGTCGACGCTCTCGGAACGCGCCGCCATTGAGTTCCCAACTAACGGTGGGAGGAGTTCACATCGGTGTCGGGTCGACGATGAAGTACCTGGGACTCGTCCTCGACAGCCGGTGGAATTTCGTGGAGCATTTCCGACGTCTGGCTCCCAAACTCAACCGGGCTGGGGCTGCGCTCAAGCGGCTCCTGCCCAACCTTGGGGGTCCAGACGCCTCCTGCCGGAGGCTCTACGCGGGGATCGTTCGGTCCATGGCCCTCTACGGGGCGCCGGTGTGGGCGCCGTCGCTGAAAAAGCGACCGGCGGCCATACTGAACGCCTGCCAGAGGGTCATGGCGATAAGGATGGTGCGGGGATACTGCACGGTCTCCCGCGAAGCGGCGAGCCTTCTGGCTGGCCTACCACCGTGGGATTTGGAGGCAACAGTCCTTGCACACATGCACGATATGCGCGTGGAGATGCAACGCCGGGGTGAAAGTCCGCTGCCGCGACAGGTCACGGCATGGCGGACAGAGCTCCGGCGGGATCTCATGGTGAAATGGCGTCAACGACTATCGCAACCCAGTGCTGGGCACGCCACAATCATGGCGGTAAGTCCCCTCTTTGAGGCGTGGCTGGAAAGACCTCACGGCGTCCTTACCTTCCGCATGACGCAGGTACTCACCGGACATGGTTCGTTCGGGAGTTTCCTGCACGGGATTCATGCGGAGGTGAAGCCCGGGTGTCGGCACTGTGCGGAACGCCCGGAGGACACGGTGGAGCGGATGCTCTTGGGCGGAGCGGGAGATAGTGTTAGACTCTTACTGATTAAACGACCCACCCTGTTCCTTCTAGCCTTCATACCGGTGCTCGAGTTCCCTTTCGGATAAACCTGGCCCCAGTAGGCTTCGACCCGGCTGGGTCCCTGCTGTTGCTGACAACTCCTTGAGGCGCGCGGGAACAGTGCGCGCCGTCGACGACTTGGGCTTGGTCCGGAGAGTTACCGGATGGCTGGATAGCGAGCTACCCATTGCTCACTGTCCGCAAGCCCGCGCCTGCGGTGGCAGGAAATCGGGATCAGAATCCCGGCGGCGGCGGCGGCGGCGAGAACGCCGTTGCCTGATACGGTCGGCCTCCTCCTTTGCGAGCATTACTGCTTCGCAGAAATCAGCGACCGTCTGCCACTCCTCCTCGCTCTGGACCATGGCCTCTACCTGGGCCCGGCGCGAGAGGTCTCCGCCGCCGATCACCCCCACGAGGGCACGGCGATGCTCCGCCCAAGCAGGGCACACCTCGACTGTGTGCTCCACCGTGTCCTCCGAGCCGGCGTCTCTTCCGCCTGAATCCGGAACAGGTACCTCCCGAACGTGTAATTATACCTTCGGGATAATTTTCTACTTTCACGCGGGCGAAGTCGCTGGCAGAAGATAGTCTCTTTACATAATTAATTTTTTCTTATGACCTTTACAATTCAAACGTGTAAATGTTAATTGAAATAAATGGTTTGAGTTTGATGTGCTGTTAGACTTTAATTTAATAAATGTTTGAAAAAATTGGGAAATAATTTCGAGTTTTATTACAAGTTTCATAATTTGTTTCTCAAGAACATAGAATGAATTACTTTTTAGGCATTCGTAATCTAAACCATGAACATATTTTTATTAAATGTTCATGGTTTTGATTATGAATGCCTAGCTACTAGCTTTTGCCTGCCGTTTTACCTGCGTACATAAAATAGGCTATGTTACTCAGGAATTAAGCAGCTTTCTATCGGTTAAATAATTCAAAACCTTGAGCACAGGGCGTAGGGTAGCCAGCCTTTCGGTGTTTTACAATTTGCATTTTGGAGAGTGTGCGCGGGAATTGTATGACTTGATTACCCGACGTACGGCGAGTATCCACCCTTACGTTGTTAAAACCTCTACGGTCCGGACAAAGCGTTTCACCTCGTCGTTTATACCGCGTACATCGAAGGACTGGAACAATTTGCTTGCTGCGGTCTTCCTGTCCGATTATAATTTGAGTGTCTTTAAGGCAAGAGTGAATAGGCATTGCATCACTGCTTACCATCAGGTGGGATCGCAGTCAAGCTGTAGTTTATATCAGATAGAAAAAAAAATCAGCGATTGGTCTAGTACTTTCAGAGATTACCTCCTACAAAGAAAAAAAAAACTTTACCTCTTTATTAAAAAGTATATCTGCTATGTCCGTCTCCCGGTTCTAAGCTACCTCCCCACCAATTTTCAACCAAATCGGTTTAGCCGTTCTCGAGCTGTAAATAGTGTAACAAACACGACATTCTTTTATATTTATAGATTAGGTTTGTCAACGCTTATCCGTGAATGTATCTACCATTTTTTAAAGTGGAGCGAGAGGGTGGGTGTCAGGGCTTTTCCTTGTACCCGTTGGCAACGATGCCACTAGGAATTATTCCTTTGTCATGGGTGCGTTTACAACATCTAAACAAACACTCACACATACATGTACATGGGTTATGTGGAAGTGTACCCCTTGGCTTTGGGACGCAGGAAAAGAAGAAACAGGGGTGGGTTTTAGTCAGTGAAAATCTGACTCGTCCTCCTGCTCCTTTAAAGAGCGATAGAAGTCATTGGAAAATTTCCCACAAAAAAAAAACAACATTTAAAGCCTATTCTATTCTGAATTATTTTCTTGTCACATACATTGACATCCAAAACCGGGAATAAATATCTGTAGGTCATGCATCGAACCCGCGACACGCAACGTAGTCGCCAATCACTGCACAAACCGCGCCGACAAATGCTTTTGTGAAGGTATAATAAAAATAAAGAACTGGGCAAGTGCGAGTCGGACCCGCGCTCTGATGGTTCCGTACAAACTTATCTATGTAAATAGTTCAATTCCGGAATGGAGTCTCGAAAAATAGCAAAAAAATAAAAATAAATTGCGACTTAGGTCACAACAAAACAGTTTTCATATTTAATCCTATACTTGTGCTATAAGACCTTGCTTTAAGTATGCCAAATTTCAGGATTCCGGGTCTATGAATTAATATATAATTGTAATATTGATTTCCTCGAGAGTATCGAAATGTACGTTTTTTGACACATAAATCGAAGAATCTTTTTTCTTTTTAACTTACAAGTTTGATTTTTTTACAGCTTCAAGAGACCGCAGACCCTGAGTATATGGTTTTAATTTCAATTCAATACCAACAAGCGATCCCGAGATAAAGGGTCATGACAAACAGACAGACACAGACAGACAGACGGACGGACGGACAACAAGTTGATCCTATAATCCTGTAAGGGGTTCCGTTTTTTCCTTTTGAGGTACGGAACCCTAAAAAAAGGTCAATACGCGTTAGGAATAAGAACAAGATAGTAACTTATATCTTAATATTTAATAAACCACTCCTAGATATTAAAAACTGCTTCACAAAATGACTACTCTAACACAATTCTCTGCAATTTATACCACAACTGTTCACACTTCGTGGCCATTAAACCGGTGTTCAAAGTTTGTGGTCACGGGCGGAATTTCTTGGCTGAATAAATGGAGCGCCCAGTGCCCAGGAGTGACACTTAATTGAAAATGCATGTAGCGTCCGTTCCTTGAGGAATGTGGCCGAGATAACTGAGAAATAAAACTATTACTCGCGGAAATTGTGAGTGTTACTTTCTTGAAATTACTTTAAATGTTCCACTATTTTTATTCAAAGAAGAATCAAAGCATTTATTTCAAAAATATCATTGGCACTTTTGAATTGCCAGGAAGTCAGTTAATCAAAAAAAAAAAAAAAATGATGCTCATTGCACATTCCATAGCGTAGATCTCCATGGAGAAGAATGTGCAAGAAAGTCCATGGATACTCTTTTTACATGTTTCTTGTCGCTACTATTACGTGAGAAAAATGTAGAAAAAACAAAAAAAAAACATAGTTTTTAGATACTTAGCTTTTTGAGAGCCGTGGTTGCCCAACAGTCTCGATTTACGACCCAAAGCACGAATCAAACCTAGCCAGGGCTCTGTTTTTACCTTTGGGTACCTACGGAACCCTATAAAAAGTCTCGCTTAGTTTTCTGCTCCAGTTGCAGTAGTCATTAAACTCTAGCTGCACCCTTAACGATAGCTATTATTAAATGAGGTCGAATATAACTACTGATGTCTTTTCCACTAACCGAGTAACCAGTGACCAAATAGATCAAAGAGACATAATTTAAAAATAAACTATTGAAATAGATAAATATTAATAAATTAGTCAACACCATACGAAATACTGTGAAGATTTATTTTTAACTTTTCAAATGATCTAGTGATTCTTGAGATTTTTTGCGATTGATTCAACTTTTCAAGCGACCATATTGGAATTATGACGTCACTGCAAAATGCGATCAAGGTCGTGGAATCATTGACATTGTAAATGTTTATTTTGGTGTGGCTCGCATTACATTGATATATGAAATGTTCAAACATCAATCATTTGAGGATGATTGAGTAAGAATGATGCTTGAAAACCATTAAGCATAAAATGTACTCGTATTAAGAATATTTACTGATTTTTGGAGGGGACGAAAATTTCTGGAGTACGACCGCGTACCGGAAAGCGCAGCATTGGAAGGCTTGCCACAAGGTGGACCGATGACCTGGTGAGGGTCGCGGGAATGCGATGCAAGACGCATAAGACCGGTCATTAAGACGACACTTGGAGTTGGTCTATGTTCAACAGAGGACGTCTATCGGCTGAAATGACGATGATGATGATGATGACTGATTTAAACAACTTCCATAGAGTTTCTTGCACGTACATGATCCCGATGTCCGGGTTCGAATGTGCGCTATAGCTTCGCCTTTTATTTTTTTTCTTCTTAATGACCTACTTTCTGTCCCCGCACACGGGCCACAAAAAAAACGCCGCTTCAAGCTTCTTTTTGAGGCGGCTTTGTTTTGTGGCTCGTGTGCGGCGGTGCCGCCACAACAAAACGCTTGAAGCGGCATAAAGCTTCTCCGGACATGTCACGCGCGCTTCAGCTGTTTTTTGCGGCCGCTTTTAGCTTTTTTTGTGGTCGCTTCTAGCGTTTTTTTTTTGGCGGCGTTTTTTTGAGGCCCGTGTGCAGATGAGCAGGGATGCTTTGACTCAAAAGTGCCTGTAAATGGTTTAAAAGGGCCCTTTCCGGTCTGTTATCGACAATATCAGCATGGCTGAAAAGCTTATTGTTTCATCCAAAGTAATGTTTGTTAAAGAGGAAACACGAAAAAAGAGAGATAACGCTTGAACGCTATTCATAAAAACATTTTTCGCCATTCAGAATCTCGATTGCGAGGTTCCCATAATAGGTACTTTATTTACTTTTTAACTTATATGAGGTATACATAAATATATTATGTAGTGCTAAAGTTAATGTATTTGTGCAAAATAGAAGATTTTCAGAGACCTTTACTGTATTCCGGATTACCTAGTTTTACACAAAATGTTATGTTTTCGATAGAAACCTAGATAGTAACCACACTAACCACAAGATATCGGTGTTAGATACCGCAATATTTACGGAAAGATGTGTAATTACTTCATAATCACGTAAGACGGGTGTATGGGAAGTATTACGAGTTGGGTGTTTTGAACTGAAATATGCTTTGAGTAATTTATTGAGCAAGCGGGTACTAATTAGCGATGTAACGAAAGTGGTAATATATTATTATATTATATCTATATGTTTATGTGAAAAAGAAGGATGAAAAAAGATTTCATGTAGCGGAGATGAGAATGTTGAGATAGATGTGTGGTGTGACGAGAATGGATACAGTGAGAAATGAGTATTTTAGAGGAAAATTGAAAGTGGCGCCAGTGACTGAAAAGTTGAAGGTAATCGGTTGTCTTGATATGGTCATGTGATTAAGAGGAATGGAGCGCATATTACTAAAAGAGTTCTGAATATACATGTAGATGGATGGAGAGGGAGAGGAAGGCCGAAGAAAAGATGGATGGATTGTGTGAGAAGTGATATGAAAGAAAAGGAAGTTAGTGATAGTTTGACGGGTGACAGGACAGAATGGAAGAAGAAAACGTGTTGCGCCGACCCCAAGTAATATGGGATAAGGGCAGGAAGAAGAAGAAGATATCTATATGTATATATCAGACGTATTTATGTAGGTTTTTGTTGTACACTGGATCCTACTCTCGAATGTGATCTCTTTCTGTCACTCAAAGGTTTGCTGGGAGAAAATTCATTGTTGAGTTAAGCTCACTTTTGTACTTAAATTATTATCAAATCAATGTAAATACTAAGGGTAAGTTTTGTGTGTACAATAAGTAATTAAAAGTGGTTATATCAAAACCAAAATTGGAACCGGAAAAGTAACTAAAATCAAAAGCCGAGACGGAGGCTGTAGCTGGAGGAGGCAGTAGTGTTTTTCTCTGCACAACCCAAAGGTTGACTGGAAGAAAATGCCTAAGGCATTAAGTCCGTCTCTGTACTTTTATGTGCATGAAGTATAAATAAATAAGTAGCGTCAAACATTACTTACTAAAACTAATCAAAAACTCGGTATTGTAATCAAAAGAGAATTCACACCATTCCAAATACGGAACTAAACTTTTTTTCTTTTTCCACAACTATCACACAACGCCGTCTAGTCTCAAGCTAAGCAGAGCTTGTGTTATGAGTACTAGACAACTGATAAACATACTTATATATTTCTAAATACATACATATTATAGATAAATTACACCCAGACACAGAACAAATGATCATGCTCATCACACAAACATTTGTCCTGGGTGGGAATCGAACCCACGACCTCCGGCATAGCAGTCAGGGTCACTAACCACTAGACCAACAGGCCTGTCAAAGTACAGGCACGGAAGGAGGTTCTTCGCGCGACAAGTACCTATGCGTAAAGTTGTTTGTACTTGTAGCTCCGATAAGAGTTTCGACTTTATCGGAACTGAAATCGGAATCGAAATTGCAAAAACAATCGGAAGGTCCCTTTGGAATCGGAACCGAGCCTAGAACGATCTCTCTCATCATATTTGATTGTTTTTTGTTTGTTTGTTTTTTTTGTTTGTTTAAGTAATTATTATTGTGGTGTACCTACAATATATGTAGTTTATTCTATTCTATTTAACTGCCGCCATGCTTACCTCTTGTGCCTTCTTCGCAAGTCGTGTAATTAGATTCTCCGGATACACCTGGTGGACAGAGAAGGAGGGCTGTTCCACGCCCGCCTGTCTCCGGATGTCCTCCCATCGCTCCTCGCCGTAGGTCTGACGGATGTACTCCGCCATGTTCTCGAGGAGGAGCCCGTACATCTTGGAGCCTGGAACCAGAGAGAAAATGTTGAGCTTCCTTTTAATTTTTACTACATGTTTTCGCAGAACATCTGTTCTGCCAATACATTAATAATACAATAATAATAATAACTACGATAATAATTGACCATCTGGTCAATTGGGACGAAAGGTTCTGGGGTGGCGTCCATGTACCAAAAGACACAGCGTTGGAAGGCCTCCCACAAGTTGGACTGATGACCTAGTGAGGGTTGCGGGAATCTGATGGATGCGAAATGCACAGAACCGGTCGTTGTGGCGACGCTTGGGGGAGGCCTATGTCCAACAGTGGACGTCTTTCGGCTGAAGTAATGATATATAGGTTTTTAGAAGAGCAGTGTTGCTGAGGGTTCGCTGACAGGTGATATTACTTTTTTAGACAGTTGGCGCAGTAGCAATCGGTTGCTTTGCTGCGTGTGATTCTCGTCCGGAACAAATATTTGTAAGGCCTACATATGTATGGTTGTTTTACGGGTGTGAGTGTCTTTTGCATATGTTTGTAAATGTTCCCACAATATAGGAGTAATTCTTAAAGTGAAGCAATGTTTTTTTTTTATATACCCTATTTATTTCAGTTTTTGACCCGTTAAAAGGACTGCACTGGATCTTACCCTCTATTGTGATCTCTCTCTATCGCTCAGTGGTTTGCTGGAAGAAAACTCAACTTTGACTTAAGCTCGCCTATGTACATGAACTCTGTTATTCACATATTTTGTTATTTATCATGGTGTACACCCTGATATAAAAAAAGAATTAAAGAAAGGAACTTAGCTTAAACTTTACCATGACTTTAAAATGTTCGTTACCTAATGATATAAAGTTAATACTTTGAGTTTATGATGAAATTGAATATCTTTAGCCACAGAGAATGCTCCAGTCCCTGTTTTTATTTTCCCTGGGAAAATCTTCAAAAATCTCCTCCCCCGATTTAGATGAAGAGAGATGATGTGTCAGACTTTTACAGATTTAAAGCCCCTGTGTTCCATCAGTTGCCTTTTGGATTTCTAGAGCTGCGGAAACACATTCTAACATTTCCGCGTCCCAGGTTCAAATCCCTGCAGTGGGAATACAAATGTGTTGACATTCAGAGCTACCATTTGAGATCGAACTCCGAACTCGTACAAAATACTCTCTTGGGTTAGAACTTACAAATTGAGTTTACATGCCATGAATTTTAAGCGAATGGTGGCTGTAATAGTTGGCTTGTAGTTAAAAAAAGTAGCGTCAACTGCATCCAGAGTGCAATCAAAATGTGATTTAAATCTTTCTGAATATAAAGTGATTAGGAAATAGTACATTTTGATACAAGTGCAAAAAGTTTGTGATTGCAACCGAGGCGGAATTCGCACGAGCCATAGGCGAGTGGGTTATGGAGACGAGGACTGCAGTGGCTTTGCACGTTATCAAACGACTTTTTTCATTACACTTACGAAGAAATGAATAAACGGGGGTTGACTCGTGATTCGTGGGGGTCGACGCGCGCCCAGCCTGCTTCGATACATAATATATAATAGCACTATGACGGGGAGAGCACGCGAACTTTTCTGCACTAGTGCGGAAAACAGTCTATTGCGTGCCTAAACGCGGTAGGATAAGAGCGGGTTTTCGAGTAAGTGTATTGAAAAGTTTTTGCTGAAGATAAACCAGCGTAAAAGAAATTATATCAGCTGAACGAAGATTAATTTCATCTAGGTTCCTTTCTGTAAAATAATCATAATTCATTCCGGGTTATAAATTCCTCGAAGGAAAATCCCAAGAGAAAATCCTGTAGTCAGAATCCAATTCAAAAAGTAGGTAATCGGAAACCTGATTTAACTAGAGAAACGTTGAGGAATTGAGGGCATTTGGGACCACTATCGTTTGCAGATCTTGGCAATTTATGACAGGACGTAACTTCAGCCTTATTCACGTTAAAATTGCCTTATTTCCACCTCAGGATATTAAAGATATCCTTTGGATAAAAACTTTAATTCTGTCTGTTTAACCGTGGTTTTCAAATTTTTTTTTTAATGTTGTTAGCAGGGACCAGAAGTCAAGAAGAAAATGTAGGTACAAGTACAATAAAGTTTATTCAATACACTTGCTCAGAAAGTGACTCTTATTGCTCTTGACTTAGGTACATAATGGCACTAGTGCTATAATGTAGTTAAAACCTTATTGTTCAACCTCTAATTATAATTTTAATACATTATCGTATCAGGCTGGGCGCAGGTCGTCCTCCACGAGTCCTCGGTCAACCTCCGTTTATTCATTTCAGTGAGTGTATTGAATGGTAAATAAAAAAAAAAAAATATGGGCGCGCATATGAAAACAGATTTTTACCGCCACAAAAGTTTACTAGTTTTACAGTTATTTTCTTCACAAGTATATTGAAAAACGTTATATGATACACGTGAGTAATTAGTGATAACCGTTCTCGGCTCTCTTAAGACCCTTGCCATGGCTCGGGTCTTAATACCGCCTCGACGGTAATCACTAACACTACACACTTATATCATAATGTACTATAGTAAAGTGTAAGCAGTTGTGCCGAAACAACTTATTATTTTTATATACTTTTTAATTGTAATATTTGAAAGAAAGAAAAAGAAAAATATTTTATTTAGCGCACAAACATTGTAGAAAAACTGGCCAAGTGCGAGTTGGACTCGCGCACGGAAGATTCCGCACCATCCTTAGGAAAATTCAGCAAAAAAATCGCGTTTGCTGTATGGGAGCCAACCTTAAATATTTATTTTATTATGTTTTTAGTAAGTGTTGTTATAGTGGCAACAGAAATACATAATTTGTGAAAATTTTAACTGTCTAGCTATCGCGGTTCTTGAGATACAGCCTGGTGACAGTCAGACGGACGGACCGATAGCGAAGTCTTAGTAATAGGGTCCCGTTTTTACCCGTTGGGTACGGAACCCTAAAAACATGCTGAAACAAGATAACAGAAACTAAAAAAAAACAGCATTGCATGTCTCAATGTGTCACTGTTTACTATTTTATACTCATCGAGGACCATATTTTACCTCTTGTGGACCACCTGTCGTCCGCAGACTACAGGTTGGAAATCACTGGTCTAGACCAAATGAATTTTAGTTAACATATTATTTACATTTATGGAGGACGTTAAAGTTTTATGGCCCATTTACACAATGTTACGTGTAAGACATCACATATTTTTGCTATTTATTTTTCTCTTTACTTTATGTTGGTTTAGTAGTTCGTGGCCCTGACTGCTATGCCAGTGGTCGTGCGTTCGATTCCCACCCAGGACAAATGTTTGTGTGATGAGCGGGATCATTTGTTCTGTGTCTGGGTGTAATTTATCTATAATATGTATGTATTTAGAAATATATTAGTATGTTTATCAGTAGTCAAGTACTCATAACACAAGCTCTGCTTAGCTTGGAGCTAGACGGCGTTGTGTGATAGTTGTGGAATATTATTATGATTAAAAAACTATCTCAATACTTCTTCTTCATCCTGCCTTTATCTCATACTTTTTTTTTCTTCCATTCTGTCCTGTCACCCGTCACACTATCATTAACTCCCTTTTCTTTCATATGACACACAATATATCCATCTTTTCTTTGGCCTCCCTCTCCCTCTCCAACCATCACCACCATCAGCCTTTTTAATGTCCCCACTGCTGGGACTCAGGCTTCTTCTCTAGGATAGGGAATGGGTCGTAATCCACCACGCGAGCCCAGTGCGGGTTGGTGGATGTCACATGTCGTCGAGTTTTTGGTTCTGGGACATGCCGGTTATCTCACGATGTTTTCCTTCACCGTTTTGAGAGCAGTGGTGATGAAATAAATTACACAAATGTGCCTCGGCCACCACTGCTCTCTCTATACGTTTGACTATAATGTTTATAAAGTCTATCAAATCGGAGTTACCATAAAAAAGCCCGCCTAACGTTCATGTAGCATGGCCCATTGTGTACTGCTACTACTACTAATGGCCATTACCGACAGCCATGCGCGTAGTTCCTATTGCGAATGTTCCTCGTTTAGTGCCGCCATGTTGCTACCGGTGACCTGCATTGATTTTGAAATGCTGAAACTGTGACTACTATGAGGTTTTTTTTTGTGTGAAACCAATGGAATGTGAATGGAAAAATGTATTCAGAAAAAAAAAAAAAACGTTCTGGAATGTGGGGGGGGGGGTTGGTTTCGTCACGGCAGGTCATAGCGGGCATTAGGTAGCAGCAAACAGCTGGGTGCAAGTGCAAAAGAACCTCTCAGTAGCCGGGTTGGCTCGGTGACTATGTATTTTTGCTGACATAACAAGCTTATAACTTGGTGATTTTGCATGATACCTAAAAGAAATTTTGTGCATTGATTGTATAAAAATAATATACACGTGTTTCAGGTTTAGCATGTAGGTACTAAAATTATGCTGTGTATCACGCGCCACAGACGCGTTAGGACGTTCTCATTCCCACCATCGCGGACCGCACGAAGATTATAGTAGAGCTTTTGGTGGAGGTCTACCCCGCTTGGGCGGAGTACAGCCGAGTAGAGATGATCGGCGAAAGTGTTATTCGCTTCTGGCCTTGGTTTAGGTTGTGGTACGGATCGAGAGGAAATGGGAGTCGATCACCTTCTTCTACAAAGCAGAATTGCGAGCAAAGAAGTAGAAAAGCCTCTGGTCCAGGCTGGAGACGTCACAGATGTCGGGAGTTTTAGTACGATTCCTAGCCACCGCAGATGCGAGCTTGCATACGGCGAGCAAGCGGTAGCTCGCGGTCTGGCAGTCCGGTATGAATCAAGCCCGTGGGTCGAACGCTCGGTGATTACCGTAGCTCGGTGGTTACCGTGGCTCTCGCAAAGGCCAACTGAAGGAACACTGTGAGTTTTAGGCAGCAAAAGTCTGACACGCCCACTCGCTACACCCAGTGCGGGAGAAATCATTTGATGATTATTATCTACGTAAAAAAATTAATATGTAACAAATGGTCTTCATTTTGCTTTTACTACTGCTAGAAACTATTTACGTATTTATTAAATACTTCTTAGCTAACTACAATTATAGATAATTCTATACCTATTTAGTATATACAAAAATCAATGCCACTTTTCGTTGTAATTTTATCTCAAGAACGAGCTCAGGTAGGGTAGGGTATAGTAGGGTAGAGTAGGCTAGAGTATTGTAGAGTAGTGTAGAGTAGTGTAGAAAAGGGTAGAGTAGGATAGGGTAAGGTAGAGTAGGGTATAGTAGGGTAGAGTAGGGAAGAGCGGGAGCGAAGCCGCGCGGGCAAAAGCTAGTAATTATATAAAAATGAATTCCTTTTTCCTTGGTCACGCCATCACGCGTGAACAGCTGGACCGATTTCGTTAATTCTTTTTTTGTTGTGTTTGTTATTGTCAGGAGAAGTTTCTTATGGAAAAAAATGAAAATTAGGGTAGTGTAGGGTAAAGTAAGGTAGAGTAGGGTAGAGTAGGGTAGGGTAGAGTAGGATAGAGTAGGGTAGAGTAGGATATAGTAGGGTGGAGTAGGGAAGAGCGGGAGCGAAGCCGCGTGGGCAAAAGCTAGTAAAAATAATAATAAAAACCCTCAACTAACTTAAGACAATTTATAATACGCTGTTAAAAAAATTCCCTGTATCGCTGTCGACTTTTACACACTGGTTTTATTATAAACAAGCCTTTGCCCGCAGCTTCGCCCGCGCACATGTAGGTATAGCCTATGTCACTCAGGAATAAAGCAGCTTTCTGTCGGTGAAAAAGAATTCTAAGGTGGTTTTCGCAATTGAACCAGTACTTTCAGATTTACCTCCTACAAACAAAAAAACATAAAAACAAACATTACCTTTTTATTACATTAGTGTAGATAGGAATATATTCAAGAAAAATATGTAAAATATATCGGCACCTATTCATACCTTACTGGTGCCGATATATTTTCTTCAATGTTCATGTAACATGACGAAAGAGAAAACAATAAAAAACTCCATGAACAAGTATTATTAGTTCTATATTTACTGTAAGCTGTTTGTTTGTTTTGTACTTTCAAATAAAAATCCTGGCCATGAGAATTGTTGATAAATGTGAAGTTTTTTTTTTTATTACCGTATAAATGATGTCTATAAAAAAAAACGATATTTTTGTGACCTAAAAAATTAAAAAAAATACCTAGAAGACAAAAATATAAAACGGAGGAACTGAAACGTTTCAGATATTTCAGAATTCAATAACTTCTCGCGTTCTTAGGCGAAGCGCAAGGGCGTGTCAGAGTTTTACTAAAACCCACTCCTGTTACTTCATTGAAGGCAAAGAAGTAACAGGAGTGGGTTCCAGGGCCCCGGGGTTCTCTTTCGTACAACCCATGGCCACAGTAGTTTTTGACCTTGCTGGGCCCCTACAGTTTGCTGAATACTACGCGCCGTTGATGACTCGAACTCGGTCCGGACGGTCACCGGACGGCCGGACGGCGAGTTACCCTTTGCCACATTACTTTAATTGGTCAGTCAGAACTTCAGAAGGGTCCCCCTGAGATTGTTTCGATGTTTCTTATCAAGGTATTCAGCTAGGAAACACCGGTCTCATCTTGTTTAAATTAACGAAAAAAAAATAAATAATTTATATTTATTTTGCAAATTGGTTTTTAAATCTAGCTAGTTGCATATTCCAAAGCGTAAATCTTTTTTTACACCACCTGCTCGATAATGTCGTTTTACACGTCATACAAACCTCACTTAAAGCAAGTCATTATATGCCTAGGGAGATAATGCAGTATGGCCGATCCCTAGGGAATAATGAGATTTGAATTTGGAGCATCAAGAATCGTCAACATTGTGAATTAAAATGTAGGCGCATCGAACAAGTTGACTCGAAATTCAAACCAAAGAGTATGTAATCACTATGATTCAAACTGGCCACTAACAAAAAAAAGAAAATAGAATAAAACGTGCGCACTGACGACACGGGAGCATTATAGAAAATTGAAACTATAGAATCTTGGAGTAGTGAATTTGTTTGTTTGATGAACTTGTAAATATAATACTTATATTTCTCTAATATATGATTTGGTCGACCAAATTGTCTTTTAATTATCTCACAGATGGCGTAAAAAGTAGAGTATGCAACACGGGGATAAAGCTGTCTTTGTCTTGGGCGGCTTAAATTCCTCACTTCACTCAGGTTTCTTTATTAACTCCCTCGCAATGCTCGGGAGTTAATTTTATAAATCCCTCACTATCGTTCGGGATTAAAATCAGCAACCTTCGTTTCGTTCGGAATTCAACATGCCGCCCGCGACTTAAATACACTGCTTTATCCCCTAGTCACATAAACTACTATTTTGTAGAAAAGCGTACAAGAAACTCCTTGGACACTCTTTTCAGCCCCAACTATTAGTGCATCGCTGAAGAAAGCTTCCCTTTCTTTTCATAACTTACATAATTCCTGCTCTCAAAAGTAAGTGATATCAATTTATTTCTAGCCTTCTTCATTAATATCATTCGTGAAATAGAGCGACTTGGTAGGTATAATTTGATTTATACTCGAAAACTTTACCTTTACTTTTCAATTGAATGAAAAACGATCCTTTCATAAACTTGAAACTGTTGTTTTATTTTCATAATGAAAACAAATCAATTTCAGTCTTTTATTTTTCGATGGGAAAAATCATCCAATGACAACCCTCGCTTTTGGGCGGAGCGGGAGATAGTGTCAGACTCTTACTGACTAAAAAACCCATCCCGTTCCTTCAAGCCTTCATACCGGGGCTCGAGCGCCCTTTCGGATAACACTGGCCCCAGTAGGCTTCGACCCGGCTGGGTCCCTGCTGTTGCTGACAAGTCCTTGAGGCGCGCGGGAACAGCGCGCGCCGTCGACGACTTGGGCTTGGTCCGAACAGTTACCGGACGGCCGGACAGCGAACTACCCATTGCTCACTGTCCGCAAGCCCGCGCCTACGGTGGTTGGAAATCGGGGTCGGAATCCCGGCGGCGGCGAGAGCGCCGTCGGCCTCCTTCTTAGCGAGAATTACTGCTTCGCAGAAGTCGGCGACCGCCTGCCACTCCTCCTCGCTCCGGACCATGGCCTCAACCAATCAATTTCAGTCTATTAATAGAGATCTTTGTGACGAGCGTGCTAGATTAAATATGCTGATATTTCTTTGAGGCGCGAGTAGAATACTACGCGCCGTAGACTCGGACTTGATTCTTACTGGACGGGAGCTACATATTGCACCCCGTCTGCAAACCCACGCCTATGGTGGCCTAGATCAACCTGCGACTCTTGACGAACAGGCTCCCTCGGTGGTTCTTGAGGATGCCCTGTCCCTCACGCTTTCCGCCACCTTAATCGCATTACTGCTTTACTGAAGAAGGTAACTTCACTCACGCTCCAGACCATGGCTTGAATCAAAGCCAGATGCGAGAAGTCATTCAGCCTTCACGAGGATAAGACGGTGCTCAACTTACACGTTATGCTTCAACGTGTCCTCCAGCCGATCTACTCAATGGCTAGAGAACTGCTCTGGTGTTAATCAGAGCGGTTCTCTCTAGCCAGTCCTCAAAAAAGGGAATAGGCTAGTGGCCGTAAAAAATGTAATTAGTCCGTCTTTTAGATTATTCAAAAATAAGGGACACGTATTTTTTTATTTGTAAATTAAACCAAAAATGACAAAGTTACAGCCCATTAAAGTTACGTGTGACGTCACGCCGTGCTGCATTTTTTCGCACGGGGTGACGTCACACGTAACTTTAATGGGCTATATCTTTGTTACTTTTTGTTTGATCGAAAAAAGAAAAAATATGTATCCAATATTTTTTTATAATCAAAATACGGACTAAATAAAATGTAATTATTTTGATCCTGGACATTACTCTATTATCACAGTGAATGTGGCGTGCCCGTGTGTGCAAGGGCTGTTGCTTTCAAAACCCAAGGAGGCAAGGAGGATCACTGTCTTACGGGCGACTGTGGACTGTCCTGTATTCCTGTACCACACGGATAGCCATAACCTTTTTAGCCGACAGGCTGGTTGCTTTCGTAGCGGTCGCACCCAGACCAGAGCCCCGGCCCATAGACCGCGTGATCCCCGCGAAGAACTTCCAACAGAAGACCTCTGATCCTCCGAGATTGGAAATTGGTAGTAGGGGGTGAATTGCATTAATAATTTGTATTTTAATGTACTATTATGTTGCATATTATATACAGGATTATATGTATAACACTAACAACCTTGCAGAACTGTATTACTAAAATCATAAACAACAACTTTAGTTCTACGACTTTAAAATATAAACTTTCAAGATTTCTTTGTTCTATCTATCACATTTCAACGCTGTATTTTGCTACGCCCACCTACGTCTGTATGACGCGACACAAGTGCATCAAGCACCCCCGGCGCCCGATCCCCGCTCCCCTCCGCTATTGTACTATCGCTTGCTTCGCATAGACTTAGGAATATTTAGAACGTTAAATTTAAATATTTTTAATTTTGTATGAAAATCTGATGAACTAAAATAATTTTTTTTAAGAGTCATAGAAAAAAAGTTGTTGTTTATGATGTTATTAATATAGTTCTGAGAGGTTGCCAGTGTTTTATAGTCTGTCTAATAAGTCAACAGACTTGAGAATTTTGTATAATATTTAATAAATTTAAAAAAATACAAATATTCGGTACCTTTTATAAGTTTCTTCTGTTAGTAAACAATGATCTCTATCTCATAATCAACCTTGATTATTGAACCCGTGTTGACTACATCAGATTTTATTAAATCCTAATAATTTCCCAAGTCGTTTAACTTATTAGACAGACTCCACAATTAACTCTGTACCCACATCTGCGGAATTCCGCCAGTTAATTTAATATAACCCGGTTTATATAAATGCTTTGTTATGTTTTTATATACAACATTACAAAGCTGCCTCGTGCATTGAATACGCTTTACGACTCGGTATCGTCATAAACTCATGAACCGCACATCATAAACACCAAGCAAAGATAAACCACTCGACGTTATAAAGCTAAATGTTATGTATACCTATTTTTTTTTTTTTTCACAACTTTGACACAACGCCATCTAGTCTCAAGCTAAGCAGAGCTTGTGCTATGAGTACTAAACAACTGATAAACGTACTTATACAACGATAAATTTTAATTGTTTTAATCCCGTGGAGGGTCGATCCGGTACATGAAACACTATCAATTTGTAAAGATAAAATTAAAAATTAAAGTACCTTTTTTTCAAAACTCGTATTAATTTACGCATGTACGAAATTAATTTCTTTAAGAAAACGTCAGCTGAGCGAGTCCAATGACCTGTAGGTAGTTTGTACGCAAAGCCTACAAGTAAATACATACATACTACAGATAAACTACCACCCTCCACCCTTACGTTGTTGAAACCTCTACGGTCCGGACTAAGCGTTTCGCCTCGTCGTTTATACTGCGTACATCGAAGGACTGAAAAAATTTGCCTGCTGCGGTCTTCCCGTCCGATAGCCTAGAGTGAATAGGGTCTTAATAAACTAGTGCGTCTCAACGATTGCATCACTGTTTACCATCTGGTGGGGTCAATTTAAAAAAAAAAGGGGAAACGCAAGATATATTCTGGCCTGTTGGTCTAGTGGTTAGTGGCCCTGACTGCTATGCCGGAGGTCGGGGGTTCGATTCACACCCAGGACAAATGTTTGTTGTGATGAGCGGGATCATTTGTTCTGTGTCTGGGTGTAATTTACGAGTATCTATAATATGTATGTATTTAGAAATATAGGTACTAGTATGTTTATCAGTTGTCTAGTACTCATAACACAAGCTCTGCTTAGCTTGGAGCTAGACAGCGTTGTGTTATAGTTGTAGAATTTTATTATTATATTCAGCAGCAGTGCAGGCGACAAAGGAGGACGCATCTGGCAACGGCGCTCTCGCCGCCGCCGCCGGGATTCCGATCCTGATTTCCGGCCACCGCAGGCGCGGACTTGCGGACAGTGAGCAATGGGTAGCTCGCTGTCCGGCCGTCCGGTAACTGTCTGGACCAAGCCCAAGTCGTCGACGGCGCGCACTGTTCCCACGCGCCTCAAGGAGTTGTCAGCAACAGCAGGGGCCCAGCCGGGTCGAAGCCTACTGGGGCCAGGCTTATCCGAAAGGGAGGTCGAGCCCCGGTATGAAGGCTTGAAGGAACGGGGTGGGTTTTTCAGTCAGTAAGACTCTCTATCTCCCGCTCCGCCCAAGAGTGGGGGTTGTCATAGGATGATTTTCCCCACCAAAAAAAAGCAGTGCAGGCGAGATTTAGACTAACAACGAAGCCAAAATTTTTTCAAACATCAGTAAAAAAAGTTCTGTTATGGAAGAAATGGTTTGGTATCAATCTACTAAAGGCTCGCTTCGATAGCTGACTTGGCGAAATTTTACGGTTCACGCTTGACCTAACCAGTTTAAAAGTTAAGTGAACCGCGTAAACACGAAAGGGAATAATTTGTGTTTTTTTCATTTTCTCCATCGTTCAATTAAAATTAATTTAAAAAAAAAGACGTGTGGCACTCGGGGACTGCCGCGGTAAAGCTATTGCATAGCATTTTTATCAACTTATGCAATTAAATTATAATTGAATAAGTTTTTTTTTATGCAGTATTTTCTTTTCCCTTGTTATATTTATTTTTTTATTTTATTTATGCAGTATTTTTTTTCCTTTGTTTTTTTTTCTTTGATATTAATTGAAGTTACACTTTCACACATTGAATTGAATTTTGATTGATTGTTCACTCATTTGTTTTCTTATCGGTCACCACGCTCAAAAAACAAATGAGTGGGGGGTGTTAGGTTATTTTTGTTACGGAATTTCTGGATTCGGTCTCCACGCTCAAGGCCCGCGATAGAAGCTATGCAATAGCTTAAAAAAATTGGTTGAAACAAATGAGTGTAGTTGGTTAGTTACAGTTTTTTTTTTAAATAGAGTTTTCAAGTAAGTATACATATAATGTCGAAGCCATTGCATATAACACGCCTTTTTACAATTGGCGTGACGGATTGAAAATGCTCACTGTAATGTAATGCCTGATTACCTTCATTCAAACAAATTTTAATTCGAATTTTAAAATTTGATGTACGCCTAATAGTATGGTTACTTCGAGTTCGTAGGCTTAGTAACGTTGAGCCCAAATACAACCGAGCACATCGTCAACACGCTTTTTGAAAGTTTTAATTCCTATTCATAATAGAACGATTCATTACCATAATCCGGCTGAACGAACGTGTGAACGAGATAACCGCATTATATTATAGCGACATTTTTCAATCCGGCCCTACAACTTGAAATGTGGTGTGTTATACTTGTACGATACGGCTGCGACATAATTATATAATACTCGCATTAGCGAGCATTGAAATAATCAATAGATATCAAATCAATAATAGGGAATTTAAAGCAACCTTGCAGAAAATTTGAAATAGGGAATAAAAATATTACTTACGTAATAGGGTAGTGTCCAAGGTCAAAATAATTACATTTTATTTAGTCCGTATTTTAGATTAAAAAAAAAATTTTGACACGTATTTTTTCTTTTTTCGATTAAACAAAAAATTACAAAGATATAGCCCATTAAAGTTACGTGTTTGTCATTTTTGGTTTAATTTAGAAATAAAAAAATACGTGTCCCTTATTTTTGAATAATCTAAAAGACGGACTAATTACATTTTTTACGGCAACTAGCCTATTAGCAAATTTAAGAGCCGGGCCCCCATTTGATGCTCAAGTAATACTTGAATGATATGAAAAACGTCGGATTCGGAGCAATGTGCCCTGTCCACTGCCACAGTTGTATAATGTTTCCTTTATTATGATAAAATTAATTACGAGCAATATGAATGCAGATTAGCCCAAGGTTATTATCATCCCCGCTGAAATTTATTGCTAATGGAAATAACTCGGCAAATAAGACTGTAATTAAATGCTATATCGTTATTTCCGCTTTATATTATTTTAATTAATGGTGACCTTCGTTATGTCTTTCTGGTTTTACGAATTTAGGTCAACGTTGTTTTTAGGGTCCCGTATGTCAGTCCGCAAATCCACTGTAGGATCTTTGTTGTGAGTCTGTTTGTTTGTCAAGATATTTTTTTTTTTAGGTGATATAAACCTGTGCTTGACTGCGATCCCACCTGATGGTAAGCAGTGATGCAATCGTTTATGGTGAGGCGCACTAGTTTATTATGAGCCTATTTGCTCTAGCCTTGAAGACACTTAAATTATAATCGGACGGGAAGACCGCAGCAGGCAAATTGTTCCAGTCCTTCGATGTACGCGGTATATAAACACTTTTTCCTAGGAAAGCGTGGAGGTATAAAACTAAAATTAATATCGAATAACGTTGTCAGAATATAACGAGAATGGGAGCATTGTAAATTAAAGAAATGGTGTTTGCTAACATTTCATATATTCCACTTTATTGAATTTAATCGAATGATTGCCTCAAAGGGTGTTTTAATATCGTGCAGTTTTGATCAATGATTGCTCCGCACGCGTAACCCCCGCAAATGTCTATTTCATAAAAGTATTTATTGTAATGCGTGGAGTACGCACGCGGGACGCGTTTTTTTTGCATTGTGAAATTTTCTGTATGCGGAGCAAGCCCGCATGCGTGATGAAATCTGCACGATATTAAAGACATCCAAAATTCACCTGATTCTAACTGTCAGATCATGGCCACGTAAAGGCCCCTATCGACGAGCGAGTAAAACTGGGGTCTGATGGCTCGTCTGTAAAGCTCGCCGGTGTATCATTGCAATATGGTTTTGTGAATTGTCGAGCCTGGCTCGCGGCTCGTCATGGTTGCTTCAGTTTCTATAAGGCTCGTCGTTCAAAACCGCGTGTCGATCAGCACCAACGAGCCGCGAGTAAAACCGACATTCTTTAAAATTGCGGTAAATATGCTCGTACGTCGATCACCCACTTAGCATCTGCATTCACCTTAGGGCCTGCGCACACTTGAGACAAAACAGTCTTAAACATGTCTAAGACAGTTTTGTCTCAAATATGCGCAGGCCCTCAACGCGCTGTCAACTAAGGTGTGATCCTCTCAACAAGAGTTAAGGCCAAGATCACATTAGCATCAAATGAAATGGTTCCACAAAACGAGTACATCTGTAAACAGCACACGTCAGTAGCTGTCCTAATTGGGAACGATTGACGTAAACTCATATAAATAGGGTATGAATAACCATTGATTGGCTATTTAAACGATATGGATTTGCCATTAGCTGTCGTCAATCAAGTACAGGCTGGAGGTACTCTTGTGTGGCGAGGTTTATTCAGATTACATTATTTTTTTCTACCTATTAACATTCAACATCTGGGGCCCAAGTCTGCTATTTTTATAAATTCGTCATTCCAACACGAACCCATTGTCAATTTGCATTTTGTGTAATCTGTTAATTCATATTGATCGATCATTGATCGGTCAATGGTCTTGTAATAGAATTGTGGTAGAATGACAATATCGAGCTTATTAAAAGCAACATTGACTGCACAATGACGTTCTAATGGTAGGTTACTGATCAAAGGAACTGTCAAAATTTTTGCAGATTACCGCATACGTAAGACATTCATTTGTAAATATGTACGAGATTACCATTCTATTCCACTTCTTTCAATGGAGTGTCACTGGTTGACCATTGGAAAGTCATAATGACGCCATTATATTATCAAGTAGATTACCAAAGTTACTCAAAATCAACAATTATGAAATCAATGACAAGACCATTCTGACACTATTGTAATAGCAGACTTGGGGCCCTGTTGTGTTGCTGTCATGCTTGGTATGCGCTAGATTACATAAATAAGGTAATGGGAACTATAGTTTTGACTGCTTGTACTACTACTTCTGACGACTCACATGACATGCACGTCATCATTTCAAGAATAACTCTAACCAGAGCGCTGGCTTGTTCTTCGCCCAAAGAATTTGCTTTGCAATCAAACGTGATAATGCTGCCAGTCTTCACTTTTTTTTAACTGAATGACATTTTGACAATTCAAGTGCCTGTATAAAAATGGTCTATTTGAATTAAACGTTTTTGATTTCTGATTCGTATTTAGTTAATATTTGAGTAATTTATGTACATAATATTTTTTATTAAGTATCTAGAATAATATTGTATTGTGATGTGAACCATATTTGACGTTATTTCCATTAGAAATAACTAGGTTCACAACTTCTTCGTTCTTCTCTTCTTCTTTCTTCTCTTTATTACGCAACTTCTAGGTTCACAATACAGTGTTATTTTACAACAAATTTGACACTTTGAAAGGTCAAAATATGTTTGACCTTTCAAAGTGTCAAATTTGTTGTAAAATGCCTATTACATAGGAAGTAGGTCACCAACACATAATAAAAACCCACGGTCAAAGTCACTAAAAGGACACGCATACAGTTACCAACTGTACTCCAAAGGCATTATGTCGGTACAATAGCTACTGTGTCTAATATTAGCCACACAATGCGACATTGCGACAATGCGCATGCGACGAAAAAGGCGCGCCAAAACCGTCGTTTCCCAAAATGGCCGCCACGTCTAATTCATTTCGTCCGTTTTCCGCGTGTTAATGAACAGTTGGCTATTATATAACGATTTGTTGGTATTGTGTTCGTCTTTTGGATGGTTTTAGTACTTGTTTATAAAGAGAATCTGGATTAAGTGTGCTAAGCTTTGGTGGACTTGTTTGGGGGCACGTAGACCAACTGACTTGGTGGCTGAGAATAAATCACATGGATAATTTGATAATATAATCAAGGCAATCAATCTGGTGACGGCTTTTTTATTTTTTGCTGGAAAATCATCTAATGACTTCACCCGCTTTAGGGCAGACAGGTTTTAGTAAGTAAAAGTCTGACTTTTTAGTCAGTAAAAGTAAACTTTTTTTGTTCCTTCTGGGTTGGTTTGTTACTCTGGGTTTCCTTTTCGGGAGCTAAAACATAGCCGCAGTAAGCTTCGACCCTGCGGTTTTGCTGACATCTCTTTAGGCATGCGTGGGTCATTACCGTCGTCGAAGACTCGAGCTCGATCCAGACGTACGGCGTTGCGCCATCGGTACATGGTGGATATCCCACCCATTCGCACAAAGCGTTTTGGAAACACATTAATTATGCGTACAGCTAAAGAGTGGAATTCCCTGCCGGAGTCTGTGTTTCCTGATAGCTACAACCTAGGGGTCTTTAAGTCAAGAGTGAATAGGTTACTTCTAGGCAAGCGTGCTCCATCGTCGGCCACATCATCACTTACGTGAAACGCAACCCTATCAATAAAAAAAGACGTGTGGCACTCGGGGACTGCCGCGGTAAAGCTATTGCATAGCATCACTCATTTGTTTTCTTATCGGTCACCACGCTCAAAACAAATGAGTGGGGGTGTTAGGTTACTTTCGTTACGGAATTTCTGGATTCGGTCTCCACGCTCAAGGCCCGTGATAGAAGCTATGCAATAGCTTAATAATAAAAAAAAGACGGTTATCGGCCGTCCTGACGGCTACGAATAATCGCCTAAGAATCTGGCGAGGGCTGCGGAATTTTTTGAAAAAGGCACCGTGGCACGTAAAGGGCAACTAAATGAACACGAGTGGGTTTGAACGGTGGGTCAGTAAAAGTCGGATTCTCTTCGCTTCACTCAGAGCGGGAGAAGGAGAAGTGATTTTATGTTTCCGAGAGGCAATTTGCCTAGCCTTATTCCGGCAATGTTGGGATCGACTTTCGGTCTAACAGGATGTTATTGAATACCAGAATTTGCAAAAAGAGAGACCGCTTATCAGATCTTCACAACTCAGAGACTGGATGACGCTTTACACTCTTGCCAAGACTGATGTCAGATTCCCTAGCTTCTGTGCTTGGTTGGTGAGGCCTTGGCCATTGGCGATGGGGAAAAGAAAACTCAGAAGAAAGTTGACTGACACTTAACTGCTTTGGCAACTAACCTTCGAAAAAATGGCAAGCGTTCTCTCTCTGAGATAACTCGTTTAAATAATATCATTTCGATAAGGTCAAATTTATTTTATTCCAGATACACCTCATTCCATTCCGTAATTAATCTGTCTCCAAACCTATCGATAGCAGTAAGTAGGCGAATGTTATAAAAACAAATAAAGATCAACCTGATGACCCAATTTTGTCGCCAGACCTTTTAATTGGTCCACCTCAGACATACCGACCGACGCGGCGACGGCGACGTTACGGCTTACCGTGCAAAATTTAGTTAAGGCTCTAACTCCCGAGTCCGAGCAGGGCTATAAAACAGTGATTTTCTGAACCTACCCCTAGGTAACGGCTTGGTCAATAGGTTTGAAAAAAATGTAGCGACATCTATGGCGCCACATAAGAACTACGAAGAAAGTACGAAATCCTGCATCGCGCAATCACAGTTCTCCGCGCGATTTGAACATATACGACAGCCCGAAATCATCCATCGGGCAGTCGCCCACCACACTATAACACCTGTCTGGTCGGAGGATCCTCCCTTTTCAACGGAGGTTTGCGGGACTTTACTCTCTGTTCCGCCTACCTCCAAACTGGTGACCCTCGACAAAGAACGTCAGCGCAGCCTTCGTGCAGCTCCTACTTCGAGACGTCATCATCACTTCCTCAAGCTTTCTAGCAGCGAGCCATACAGCCAGCACCCACAGCTATCGAGGGTATCCTGGCCACCAGCATGCCTACCTGGTCATACCTTCAGCCTCATCAGCGACCTTGGCTTGGCACACCGCACCTTCGGCCAGTCACATGAAGAGCTATGAAGAACCTCTCCTGGTCGACGCCAGCAGTCCAGCCCTACGTCACACAGCACCGCTCCGACTCACTGGAGCCAGCAGCACTACTCCGACTCACTGGAGCCTGCAGCATCATCCCAAATCACTGGGACAGCACCACCCCGACTCACTGGGGCATCATCCCGACTCACTGGGACAGCATCACCCCGACTCACTGGGGCATCATCCCGACTCACAGGGATAGCAACACCCCGACTCACTGGGGCATCACCGCAGACAGTTCCGACTCACCGAGAACTATGCGGCATCGGTTCCGACCCACTGGAACCAACCTACGCTGCCCTTCCGCGCATCAAGAACCATCGATCTCCGATCTCCGGAGGGGAGTGATGTAGCGACATCTATGGCGCCACATAAGAACTACAAAGAAAGTACGAAATCCTGCATCGCGCAATCAAAGTTCTCCGCGCGATTTGAACATATACGATAGCCCGAAATCATCTATCGGGCAGTAGCCCACCAGACTATAACACCCGTCTGGTCGGAGGATCCTCCCTTTTCAACGGAGGCATGTGGGAATTTACTCTCTATTTCGCCTACCTCCAAAAAAATATATGTTTAATATAATCCATATTAAACATGTAGGTACACTATTATCAACATAATTATATATTTTTCGTAAGACATTTGAAAAAAATAAAATAAAATCAACAACATGATACTCGTACTTTTACGCTAGTATTTCCTACTCCATCCAAATAGCTTTAATCTTTAGAAATATGTTTACAACAAAAAAGTTGCTGGTTAAGTGTTCATTAGAACACACATCACATACAGATACATAGCATATTATGTAAATCAATTAATATTTCGGAAAAAAAAATGATTTAAAGATCAGCAGGGCTCTCACGGGCGCAGCTGGCCGGAATTAAATGCATACATACTCTTACGGCCACCTAGGCGGCCAGTACGAATATCTGTGCATTTAATTCCGGCCAGATGAACAAGGGTCAGATACGCCTTAAATTATCATCATTATTGCAGAGCTTCATTGTCTCCATGGAGTATTTTTAGACCCTCGACCTCGCTTCACCATGATTGTTATTCCATCTATTTCGCTATACTCCCAAAAAGGGGCGCGACACGTGACGATTTTGTGAAATAGATTTTTTCTGTTGACTCGTTTATAGAATAACGATTGTGTTCTGGTTGATAAATGGTTTTACTTTCTTACGTCAAAAGCAAGGTTATTTTGGAATGATCTGGAAACAACATTCTGAAGGCAACCCGTGCGTGACGAAGGGTTTCTCAAGGGACTCTTCTAGGACCTATGTTGTTTACTGATGTTTCGTAAAATAACCTTTAGGAGCAACTGTAACTGTGATCGTTGAGTGTCCATTGAATTAAATTGGTAAAAATTTAATTTATTGAGAAAAGGACAGTGCCATGTAAACTTAAATCTTGAGACACGATATGTTATTGGTTTTTGTTTATTTCGCTTACGAATGCATGCTTGTAGACACCATTTTATTTATTTTTTTGCATTGTTTACACCAACTTTTTAAATATTAGCAAAATTGTTTGCTTGTTAGAATTTTTTTTCCTCTTTTTCACCAATTACAATTCCATTTTGTATCCAGGCAATCTCTGTCTATTCCACGTTGCCTATAAGGGCTATATTTCTGCCGGGACACTATGGCAGCGCGACCAGTTGTGCCGCCATGGTGTCTAGGTAAAATATAGACCTAAGCTACCAAACTAGACATCATACAGACACCAGAGTCGCCACACGTCCGAGCTGGGCGCGCCACCAAATAGGTTGCGCAACCAAACGGACACCAGGTGAGTAACTCTTTATAGAGCTGTATACATTTTGTTGGTAGCGGCGACTGGTCGCGCCGCCATGGTGTCTCGGTGAAATATAACCCTAAGAGATCGTTGGAATGGGATAAGGTCACTAATTGTATGTTTTTTTTTAGTTTTCTCTATAAATAAATAAAAAAAACTAACTAATTGTTTGTTTGTCTATTTAGGCATAATAAACATGTTTTCTTTCTTTCTATAAGTACTTATCCAAGTTTTTATTTTAACCAAGTAACGTAACTTTCACACCTGGTAAAAGTTCGGAGTGACACAAAAACTGTAATGTCGAGCGAGGAAAGTTTAACCATGAATCATGTGAACCTAATATCGATGCTCCATGTTTTTTAGCTTCAGACTTTGTAATGCCTGCTATTTCTTTTTAGATGTTTATCGTAAGTCACGAAATAAAATATGATCTACAGGTGATGTTAAATGAAATAAATAAAACGAAAAGCGGGAATCAATTTGGACCAATAATAACCCAATTGACTATGCCGATGAATATAATATATGTATATCTAGGTCAGATAATTTCGCCAGTAAAACTAATTTTAAAAGAAATTAACAGGCGTATAGGAATTGCATGGAAACAATGCTGGAGTCTAAAAGAGATTGTGAAAAATACAGAAGTCAGTGTAGCCGTCGAGCGAAATCTCTTTGATACCTGTATAAATCCAGTGCTGAGTTGCTGACTTATGGTTGTCAAACATGGGCAAGTCACAAAAGCCTAAGAAACTAGAAACTTGCATTAACTTAGTGGGGAAATTATTTGATTTCGGATGATTGTATTTATATGTTTTAATCGTGCGGAGAACTCCGATACCGCGATGTAGGATTTTTAGTTTCTATGTGGCGATATAGATGTCGCTACGGGCGTAACAAAAGTAGATCCACAAATACATACCTAACCACAAAGCTTCCTCTTTATAATATTAATGTGATAGTATGACTTCAACAAAAGAGTATCTTAACAACAAGAACTCAAGTCCTAAAGCAAGTCTAGATAATAAAAAAAGCCTGGTTCTAGGCCAGTTTCACCAGAAAGACACATTAACTCGAAGCTAAAGCTATAAAATAGTGTTAATAAAAACCTTAGCCCTGGAACAATGGCTAGAAATGTGGATACAAATAACTTGCCCGCTGAGAGGGAATAAATAAATTGTGTAAGGGAACAAGTAAACAACAGTGGGGCTACCTAGATTGTGAGAAGTAACAGAAAGAATTTGTTCTAAGCCTTCTTAGATTTCAAGAAATATATGTACCTATTTGCCAGGCGGCTTCGCCCGCGTCAAAGTCGATTTCTGAATACAAACTCTCAACCCTCTTTTCATCTCTTTAGGAAGTGAATTTTAGAAGATCCTTTCTTTTTAACAAGCTTTTATTAGCTTCACTTGTAACTATGTATGTAAGAAAATATTGTAATCTTAATTTGACCCACTTCCCGGTCTTCGATTAGGATAAAATTTTGCACACGCTCTGAGTTCTAATGACAATACATGACTAGCTAAGAAACGTCATTACAAATCCAATATGGCGGCCTCCCCAAGATGACGGACTGGCTGTTTGAAATCCACCCCCATGATATGGGTATCAAATGAAAGGGTTTGCTATCAAGAATACGAAAAAATAGTCACGTGACTCAAATCCAATATGGCGGACGTCCAAGATGGCATATTGGCTATTTGAAATGCACCATGATTTGGGTATTAAATTTAGTGCGTGCTAAAAGCGTGTTTTTTAGTGTTTTAAACTATTATATTTTATTATTATTTGTATATGTCACCGTAAAATTCTAAATACCATTTTATTATAACTTCACTTTGAGACATTATAATCTACCGAAAAATAATGCGTTAAATTGTAAGCAGTGTGTAATGGTTTACAATCTTTCGACAGTTTACAATCTCGCGAGATAGATTATAATCTAACGGTATATACAATTTTACGGCGGCATATAGGTACATCATAAATGAACCACTGTGCAAAATTCAGCGTCCTAGATACAAGGGTTTTGGCTGGGCGTTAAGGAGTTATTGAGTGAGTCAGGACTGCCTTTTTATATACCTACAGATTTTTAAAAATTAATATTTTCTTTCAGCTATTGCTACATGCAACGTTAGAAGGCCTCCCACAAAGTGTCGCATAAAAAAAGAACTGTTTTGTTTCTTATTTTCATTGTTGGCAAACATTTGCCTTTTTCTTCTATTGGCCCCTACTCAGATATTTTTTTTTATCTGATATAAACTAGTACTTGACTGCGATCCCACCTGATGCTAAGTAGTGATGCATTCGTTAATGGTGAGGCGCACTAGTTTAAAAAAAAAATAGAATCTAAAAAATAAAAAACTAGATTCTGATTAAACCTTTTTAGTTCATGATTCGTAAATAACTTTAATTAGAAAAATATCTAGTTTTGCTCACCCTACCAAACTGATTCGATTCGACAAGACACTATATTAAATTATGTGACAAGGGGATACAGTAGTGTCTGTAAGCCGTGGGTGGCATGTTGACTACCGAACGAAACAAACGTTGCTAAGTTTTCATCCCGGACGCCAGTGAGGGAACTATATTATTAAGTCCCGAGTAGGCGAGGGAGTTAGTACCTCAGTTAACCTGTTCGAGTCGAAGGCATCGCATGTACAAATCGACCATCGGCCATAAGTGGCTGTCGTGCGCTTCATCTATCTTTCTAGCAGTTTCTAGCTTCTCGTGGCTATCGCGTGTAGCCTGCGTGTACCGACCCTAACCCTCTGCACACACTTGAGACAAGACAGTCTTACTTACAGATTTGTTTCGCATAGACCAGTCTGTCTTGCACTTGCGAAACAAGTCTGTCTAAGATTGTCTTGTCTCAAGTGTGCGCAGGCTCTAAAATGTATCTGATCTACTATGCCTTAAAACACCGTACGACCTTCAAAAAGGAATGTCATTGTTAAAGGTTTTGGAGCATAAGTTTTTTAATATCTGCCAACATTGAAACATGAAAGTTTCTGAAACAAATACAGCCACATTCTTGTTCGAGTAACTCAAGTGTACGAATAAATGGCCATAAAAGCTCGACCTTGGAATATTTTCAAAGACGAACAACTTAGTAGAAGTAATTAAGCTTCATTAAAACTTTACACGTTTAATGTGTCTATCCACATCTACATAGACTATATTTTATGTAAACGAACGAAGCCGCGGCCAAAAGCTAGTATATTAATATAAGGATGATGTAGAGGTGGTATAACCCAATGTATAAAAATTTCCTGTCACAGTGTTTGTTGTCAAATTCTTCCGAAACGGCTTTTATGATTTTTTGTGTATATTTCACGAAAAAAATGAAAAGAGTTTAGAAAGGAAATTATACTTTCTGATTTGTAGAGTTTGACCATCGAAAGATGACAACGAATTATTTATCAAACGTTGTGTATGGCAGCATTTAAAAAAAATAAGAATTGTCAAAATTGTGTTCTAGGCGTTTCTACTACGAGTGCCGCCGCTTGTCTCACACACTTTAACTCTACTAAAGGCAATAAACCAATACAAACGCGCATTACGCAACTAACAGACCACGCACACTTAGATCGCAAGTTTGCTATTGGTAGTTGAACTGTGAGCATTGCCCTACTTTGTGACACGCTTGCCCTGCCCACAAGGCCATTCTTACCTCTTTCATCTGTTCTGTGGTATATTTAGTAGGTTTGAGAATAGGCAGACAGACAGTGAGCAATGGGTAGCTCGCTGTCCGGCCGTCCGGTAACTGTACGGACCAAGCCCAAGTCGTCGACGGCGCGCACTGTTCCCGCGCGCCTCAAGGAGTTGTCAGCAACAGCAGGGACCCAGCCGGGTCGAAGCCTACTGGGGCCAGGGTTACCCGAAAGGGCCCCGGTATGAAGGCTAGAAGGAACGGGGTGGGTCTTTTAGTCAGTAAGAGTCTGACACTATCTCCCGCTCCGCCCATGCATGCATGATTTTTCCCACCATAAAAAAAAGGGTACATTCATAAACCGAGCACTTAGTTGCGGCCTTGATCTGGTCTGTTCATCTACCACGTGCCCTGGTGCTCTCAACTTTGCCCTGCACTACGAGTACAAGGGTCCCTTTATTCTTTGATAATTCCTTTGTGAGAAAAACGTTTGCTGACTCAACTAACGTGTCTATTGATTGATTTATCAATACCATAAGATGTAGTGAGTCTTTCAAAAGTCACCAAGATCTTGGAACGCAAGGGGATGTTAAAGGATCATAGATTTTAGTCAGTAAAGTCTGATACTTCCAGAACGTTAGAAGTTATTTGATGATACCTATCCCGGAATCCAAAAAAAGGTTTTTTGATAAGTGTTGCAAGAGTGTATTCGTAATCGCGCGTGCGTACAATGCGTTCCAAATGAGAATAGGATCGAGTGCCATGCTGTGACGTCACGATTTACTGGCAAATCAAGGAAAGAAATATTTAAACTTTAATTAATTTACGAAAAATTTAATTTGTTTACGAACTGTGACCGAAAAAAGTTTAATCAGAATACAGTTCTTCAATTTTACTCATCTCCGAGTTCTTAAATTTTGCTAAATTTTCTTCGATATGACAGTACGACGTGACGTCTCAACATGGCAATCGATCCTATTCTCATTTGGAACGCATAGTAAATGTGCGTACATCTAAGGAGTGGAATTAATTCCTTGTCGAAGTCTGTGTTTCCTGATAGCTACAACCTAGAGGTCAAGAGTGAATAGGTTTCTTGGCGGTAAGTCCCCTCTTTGAGGCGTGGCTGGAAAGACCTCACGGCGTCCTTACCTTCCGCATGACTCAGGTACTCACCGGACATGGTTCGTTCGGGAGTTTCCTGCACCGGATTCATGCGGAAGTGACGCCCAGGTGTCGCCACTGTGCGGAGCGCCCGGAGGACACGGTGGAGCACACAGTCGAGGTGTGCCCTGCTTGGGCGGAGCATCGCCGTGCCCTCGTGGGGGCGATCGGCGGCGGAGACCTCTCGCGTCGGGCCTTGGTTGAGGCCATGATCCGGAGCGAGGAGGAGTGGCAGGCGGTCGCCGACTTCTGCGAAGCAGTAATGCTCGCAAAGGAGGAGGCCGAACGCATCAGGCAACGGCGTTATCGCCGCCGCCGCCGCCGCCGCCGCCGGGATTCTGATCCCGATTTCCGGCCACCGTAGGCGCGGGCTTGCGGACAGTGAGCAATGGGTAGCTCGCTGTCCGGCCGTCCGGTAACTGTCCGGACCAAGCCCAAGTCGTCGACGGCGCGCACTGTTCCCGCGCGCCTCAAGGAGTTGTCAGCAACAGCAGGGACCCAGCCGGGTCGAAGCCTACTGGGGCCAGGGTTATCCGTAAGGGCGCTCGAGCCCCGGTATGAAGGCTAGAAGGAACGGGGTGGGTCTTTTAGTCAGTAAGAGTCTGACACTATCTCCCGCTCCGCCCAAGGGCGGGGGATGTCGATGCATGATTTTTTCCCACCATAAAAAAAAAAAAAAAAAAAGAGTGAATAGGTTACTTCTATGTAAGCGTGCTCCATCGTCGGCCACATCATTGCTTACCATCAGGTAAGAAAGTGGTCAAACGCGAGCCTATCTATACATGTAATATATCTGTAGAAGTTTTTAGTTGTGCGCGTATCACGTAAAATATGCGAAATCGACGTAGATAACTATTACACATTAAAATTGTGTGTAACTTGATATATTACTTAGGCTTTGTTTCATTGCAATCAGTTGACTATATCGAAAGATACATACATCGACTGTTAGGCGGTACGAAGCTCGCCGGGTCCGCTAGTTCAGAATTTAAAAAAAAAACACCAAATTCGCCAAAAATACTAGATACTATGCCCTCGTGCGCCCCGGGGTAACTATTACGTAATTGCGCGTTTTTACGTAAATCACCAAAAAAAAAACCACATTATCAGGATTAAAAAAAAATAAAGATATAGAAACCAAAATTTCGTAAAAACGTGTATACAAACGACAATTAAGCGTTTTTCAACGTCATTCAAGTTGTATAGACGTATGTACAATCGGCGCTCGAGGAGCTACGGTGCTTGAGTGTAATCGAATGTTATGTTCGTTAGGTATTTTATGCGAAATATACTAGCATCCAAGCAACGGCGGTTTCATTCGGTAGCTGACATACCAATAAAGCATTCCATATACGAAATTGCTATTCAGTACATATTCAGAGGATGAAACTGGCTGGAATAAAGTTTTACGATTGACATTTTTGCCGTTAAGTTTTATTTTCATTTTATGAAATGTTGCCACTCACGTATATTTGCAGTGTGATATAACCTTATTTAAGGTGTACTTGGGATCTTATATTTTAGTGTTACGATTTAAAAAATAATCAGGTATTTATTGTTTGACAGACAACTTTTTTTTTGTTAGCCTTCTGTTCCACTTCTGGGCAAAAGCCTACCTCCACTCCATTCGCGGGCCCGCGCTTTTTCTTGCCAGTTCTGGTGAAATCTGTCTAGTTCGACCCGACATCTCCTTCGTGGTCTGCTGCGAGCCTGTCGCACGACGCACTGTTTCAGGGCACCCACGTTGGGTCGAAGCCTACTGGGGCCAGGGTTAGTTTCGTAAGACAGCTCGAGCCCCGGTATAAAGGCTAGAAGGAACGGGGTGGGTCTTTTAGTCAGTAAAAGTCTGACACTATCTCCCGCTCCGCCCAAGAGCGGGGGATGTCATTGCCAACAATAAAAAAAGGGCACCCACGTTGATTAAAATAAAAGTTGTGTACAAATAACATTCACATAGTTACACCGACAATTCTATTTTTTATTGTGTTGTTTTCTTTGATCCGTCACGTTACCAAAATAAAAGATTTCTTAATTACACATTTTCCCATCAAGATCGTTCATCCGCCATCTTTATTTAGATCTGTCAAGACGAAATGTCATTTTGACTCATATTAAAGGAATTCGTCAGACGGCCTAGTCCTCAGATATTAAATTGTTGATTGATTGTTTCAGTCCCCTAGCCAACTTACAACTGTTTCGTTTCGTTTCGATTCTCTTGTGTCGAACGCCTCGATTTGGCCACGCCTCCGATCCTTTGTTCTGGCCACGTGACTGAGTGTTGAGATGACATCAGAACAAAGCAATCGGAGGCGTGGCCAACTTGAGGCGTTCGACGCAAGAGAATCGAAATGAAACGGTTGTAATTTAGCTAGGGGGGCAGATAAATGGTTTTACCTAATGTGGCTTTATCTTTGACAGATTAAGGCACTAAAATTTAAAACCTCCTTGTTTTTGAAGTCGGTTAAAAATAAGGAGTGCCATATTTGTCAAGTGTGATTCATGTTGATTTATATAGGTACTTACGTCTACATCACAGGGTTCTTTATACCTACTTGATTCGTCTGAAATTCGTGACTAGGCTGATTTACATCGTATCGTAGAGAACGACTGTGAATTGAATCAACTGACTGCCGATTTATTGCCAGAAAAATAAAATTTTGCTTTCCAAAATTGAATCTGATTGCGAACTGCTGCTTGGTAATTTAAACCTTATACATATTAATGTCTACGGCGAGTAGGGTTCTACGAGCACCTCAAAGAGATGCCACCAAAATCATACGGGCCCAGTACTGAATGCTAGCGATGAAGGCGGCCGCTCACGTGAAGGAATGTACTTCCTCATGCCCCAGCCGCCGGGATCCTGACCTCGATTTCCAGCCACCATAGGCGTGGGTTTGCGGATGGCGAACAATGGGTAGCTCGCTCTCTGGCCGTTCGGAGTCATCGACTGCGAGTAGTGTTCCAAGCGCACCTCAAGGAGATGTCAGCAAACCCGTATGGGTCCAGCAGGGCTGGAGCCTATTGGAACCATGGGTTAACTTCTGAAAGGGAATCCCGGGGTCCTGGAACGCTAGGCAAAAAAGGAACACAGTGGAAGATTTTAGTCAGTAAAAGTCTGACACGTCCTCCCGCTCTACCCTAGAGCGCGTGAACTCACTCGATGATATCCCACCCAAATTCTAATAAATTATTAATGTTCTATACAAATTCTATTTCAACTCCTAGAGATTAAAATATCTATGAAATTACAGTAAGTTTTTGATGTTTTTTGAGTGTGTATTCGTTCGATGGAATAATCACGAAGATTTATCATCTATTCGGATGTTTGTTTTTCCTCTCGTCGATGAAGCCTTGACCTTAAAACGCCTCTAGAGTATTTATTTACACATGTATTGGCTCATATAAAAATAGCTGAAAACGATTCAGTAGCTGATCCAGTACAATACACATACCACTTTCACTTCACCCTCTCTTTTCTCTTTCTTTCTTTTTCTTTCTTTTTTCTCGTTTCTTTGTATCTTTCCTAAATAAGTATTTAGATATAACATGTACAAATCCACCCAGTCTTACCAAGAGATTGGTTGTGGAGCTAATGGACAGTCGCTCTGTACAAGATGGTCAGGACATGTCTGTCGAATGCTCAACAAACTGTGGTCGAAAGTAGCACAAAATAGGTAACTTGAGACAGTGAGACGGGGTCGCGGCAGACCGCAAAGAAGATGGCGCCAGGAACTAGACAGAATTCGTCAAAACAGGAAGAAGAAAGCGTGAGCCTGTGAAAGATGCAAGGAGTGGAGGTAAGTCATTGACCAGGAGTAGGACAGAACAGCTTAATAAAAATTGAGTCATTTTTTAAAATCATGTTACCTGCTTAAATTGAAAATGGTCGATTTCGAAGTAAATGAGCCGTTTCGGTTTCAATTTATCTGATAAGTACTCGATGGCTCGACGAATTCAATTTGTGTCCGTCTGCTCGTACGTAGGTACTGTATATATTGCAGCTAGCTTGGGAGCGATAACACGCTTCGCCCGAGAGCGGGGGACGTCATTGGATGATTTTTCCACCAAAATAAAACTAGGTACGTATAAAAGTGGATAAAATAGTTTTTAGTCACCAAAATGTATAACAAATCAGTACGGAGGTGATCCTGAAGGCAATACCCGCAGCCTTTAGTATCAACTGGTTTTAAATCCCTTTACTCGCATATGTAAGTAGGAGTATAAGAAAAAAAAAACTAATCTTGTCTATGCGCTACTCTAGGCGTTGGTCTTTGAAAAAATGGCATGGCTGCCGTTGTAGATTTTTTGGACGAAGGATTGTGAAAAAGAATAAATAAAATATATGTGGTGTGTGCACCTGGCGACTTTCATTTGCCTTCTCATCCCATATGTTTGTAAATTGTAATATACCATGTAGGTATGTTGCGTTTGCAAGAGATTACTGACAAAGTCAATATGTCTAGAAAATAAATTGAAGTCTGGTCCTAAATCGTATTCTTTAGTTTTTTATTATTTCAATCTTTCTTGTCTTTTAGTCCATTATTCAGAGGTAAAATGTCGAGAGTTATAATAGTAGTTTATGTGACTAGGGGATAAAGCAGTGTCTTTAAGTCGCGGGCGGCATGTTAAATTCCGAACGAGACGAAGGTTGCTGATTTTAATCCCGAACGATAGTGAGGGATTTATAAAATTAACTCACGAGCATTGCGAGGGAGTTAATAAAGAAACCTGAGTGAAGCGAGGAATTTAAGCCGCCCAAGACAAAGACAGCTTTATCCCCGTGTTGCATACTCTACTTTTTACACCATCTGTGAGATAATTAAAAGACAATTTGGTCGACCAAATCATATATTAGAGAAATATAAGTATTATATTTACAAGTTCATCAAACAAACAAAATTCACTACTCCAAGATTCTATAGTTTCAATTTTCTATAATGCTCCCGTGTCGTCAGTACGCACGTTTTATTCTATTTTCTTTTTTTTGTTAGTGACCAGTTTGAATCATAGTGATTACATACTCTTTGGTTTGAATTTCGAGTCAACTTGTTCGATGCGCCTACATTTTAATTCACAATGTTGACGATTCTTGATGCTCCAAATTCAAATCTCATTATTCCCTAGGGATCGGCCATACTGCATTATCTCCCTAGGCATATAATGACTTGCTTTAAGTGAGGTTTGTATGACGTGTAGAACGACATTATCGAGCAGGTGGTGTAAAAAGGATTTTTTCGAGTTAAGTGGCTTTTTTTTTTTTTGCAAATTGATACTTATTGCATATTTTATTGCAAAGTAAAATTAAGGTGCGTTGTAGGTAAGTACAATGCGTTCCAAATGAGAATAGGATCGCCCGCCATGTTGTGACGTCACGATTTACTGTCAAATCGAGGAAAGAAAATTTTAAACATTAATAAATTTACGAAAAATTTAATTTATTTATGAACTGTGAACGAAAAAGTTTAATCAGAATCCAGTTCTTCAATTTTACTCATCTGTAAGTTCTTCAATTTTGCCAAAATTTCTTCGATTTGACAGTACGACGAGACGTCAAAACATAGGAATCGGTCCTATTCTCATTTGGAACGTGTAGTAAGTCCTGCAAGGTTGTTAGTGTTTAACAAAATAACCCTGTATATTCTACTGAACGGAAAAACGTTCCCATTGAATCCAGGTCAACATGTCAACGGAAATACTGTAGTAAGTAATAAAAAAGTGATAAACACGAGAAGGCGTGGCTGTTAACTGGATCAATAATAATCAATATCAATTGTGGGGATTAGTCGAAGAGAGCGGGGCGAATCATAGAGTAATGTAATATTAATCGCTCCTCTGGGTTATAATGGGTGGGGTAGCTATTAATTTCGACAGTTTAATTGTTTTATTGATACGAGTATTTTGACAACTGATAAGTTTATATTGCTAGAATCGTATAGTATTTTTATCTATATTAATAGCTTTTGCCCGCCGGCTTCGCTCCCGCTCTACTCTACTCCACCCTACTATATTTTACTCTACCATATTCTACCCTACTCTACCCTACTATACTCTATTCTACCCTACACTACCCTACTCTACCCTGATTTTCATTTTTTCCATAAGAACCTTCTCCTCACATCCAAACACAACAAAAAAGGATTTAGCGAAATCAGATGTTCTCGAGATTTGCGCTTAGCAACACATTTAGCGATTCATTTTTATATTATAGACTAGCTTTTGCTCGCGCGGCTTTGCTCCCGCTCTGCCCTACTCCACCCTACTATACCCTACTCTACCCTACTCTACCCTACTCACTACACTACTCTACACTACTCTACGCTACTCTACACTACTCTACACTACTCTACACTACTCTACACTACTCTACACTACTCTACACCACTCTACACTACTCTACTCTACACTACTCTACCCTACTCTATCCCACTATGCCCTACTCTACCCTACCAAACTTCACATACACCATCTACTAAATAGTCCGAACAAAGCCTAAACATTTGGTTTGGATAGTTGAGCCCGTTCTTGAGTTATAAAATTACAACGAAAAGTGGCATTGATTTTATATGTATAGATAATGGTCAAAGTTTGTGAGTGCAACAAACACACGCACGTGTTTGTTGCCTCTTCAAGCTCGAACGGTTTAAAAGATTTGGATGAAATTTGGCACATGGGTAGACCATGTCCAGGTAATGGTACTCAGGATACGTTTTAACGTACGACTAAAGCCCACTTGTGTCTTTCAGTTGCTTTTTGCGTTCCAGGTACCCGGGATCAGAAGCAAACCCATTGGGCTTCGACCTTGCTGGGCCTCTACGGATTTACTGACATCTCCTTGAAGCGCGCTTGGAACACTACGCGCCGTCGACGACTCCGGTCAGCCAGACAACGAGTTACCCATTGCTCGCCGTCCGCAAGATCACGCCTACTGCGTTTGGAAATTGGGGGTTAGGATCGAGGGCTGGGGCGTGAAGAAGTCTGTTCCTTCACGCGGCCTACTCGTTCGCTAGCATTACTGGCTAAGCAGAAGGAGGGGATCGCCTGCCAGTCCTCCTCGCTCCGGACCATGGCTTGTACCAGGCCCGGCGCGAAATTTCGTTGCCACCGATCGCCACCACGAGGACACGGAGGTGCTCTGCCCAAGCGGGGCACACTTCCATCGTATGCTCCACCGTGTCCTCCGTTAAATTTAAATCAGCATACAACTTGACATCACATGCAAAATGTAAAAAAGACCGGGCTAGTGCGAGTCAGATTCTCGCATTGAGGGTTCCGTATAGCCCTACAAATAAAAACAGTTTATTTCCCGAATTGAGTTGCGAAATTTTTTTCAAATCGCAAAGAAAAAATTTTTTTTTGTGACGTAGGTAACTACAAATTTTCAGTTTTTATTTTTCCCATACTTGTACTTAGACCTTGCTTCATGCCAAATTTCAAGATTCTAAGTCAACGGGAAGTAGCCTATGAATTTTGGTTCCTTTAGTTGAACGGCCGTATCTTTATTTTTTGTTTGATTTTTTCACAGCTTCTAGGTACCGCCCCCACGTGTTCCCAAGATAAATGGTCTTGACAGGCAGACATACAGACGGACAACAAGTGATCCTTTAAATAGAATAGAATAGAATTGAAATACTTTTATACACAACCTCAATAATTTCTCAAGAATCTCCAAAAGAGAAAGGGTGAAGGGGGTCAAGGGTTCTGCTTCTTCCATTTGAGGTATGAAACCCTAAAAATAGGAAAATTAGAATTTCGCTAGTTACCCTAGGGCTTATAATCTAATAATATCTGTCGTCCCCAAGATACCTATACCATATCAAAGTTGCTGTAGCAGACGGACACAAATTGGATTTGTCGAGCCATCGAGTAGTTATCCGATAAATTGAAACCGAATCGGTTCAATTACTTCGATATCGACCGTTTCCAATTTAAACAAGTCTTATCACGTTACAAATAATAATAATCTTTTTAGTGTTTTTGTACTTGTCTCGAATGCACGAGCAATAAACTTGTGACAGCTGACAGATGCATGCGGTTTTCCATAAAATACAGCTTTCATTTGAGAAAAAATCTTAAACTGTAAAAAATCTCAGCATTTTTCAATGGAAATTAGACCTTTTCTCCGGACTGTTGTTTTTTCATCTGTAACCCTAGCCAAGTTGATAATTTGCAATCGTTAACGCTAGTAGAAAACTTCAAATGTACGAGAATGACGTCATCTCAACGCTTTGTCACGTGGTTAAAACAAAAGATTCGGAGCTTGACCAACTTGAGGCGTTCGATGCAAGAGAATCGAAACGAAACGGTTGTAACTTGGCTAGGGGGGCTGGTAACCGTACAAGCGACCCTTTGACGAAAGCGCAAGTGTTGACTCTGGCTGCTGTTGACGTACCCAGCCATGATATGAGTACCCCCTGTGTTAGTTATAATAATAATATTCTACAACATTCACAGCCAGTCAAGCTAGTTAGTAAGAGTACTACAATCTACAAAATGAATCCCTATTTCCCTTGGTCACGCCATCACGCGTGAACGGCTGGACCGATTTCGTTAATTCTTTTTTTGTTGTGTTTGTTATTGTGAGGAGAAGGTTTTTATGAAAACCTTCTCCTCACAATAACAAACAATTGAACAACAAAATGAAAATTAGGGTAGTGTAGGGTGGTGTAAGGTAGGGTAGAGTAGGGTAGAGTAGGGTAGAGTAGGGTAGAGTAGGGTAGAGTAGGGTAGAGTAGGGTAGAGTAGGGTAGAGTAGGGGAGAGTAGGGTAGAGTAGGGGAGAGTAGGGTAGAGTAGGGTAGAGTAGGGTAGAGTAGGATAGAGTAGGGTAGAGTAGGGTAGAGTAGGGTAGAGTAGGGTAGAGTAGGGTAGAGTAGGGTAGAGTAGGGTAGAGTAGGGTAGAGTAGGGTAGAGTTGGGTAGAGTAGGGTATAGTAGGGTGGAGTAGGGAAGAGCGGGACCGAAGCCGCGCGGGCAAAAGCTAAATCTTTTATTGAAACGGAAACACATTTACAAATTGTTAGGGTACGAAATAGCTACATTAGTTAGTTAGCAACTTCTCTGTTGCAGTTATTAACAGCCACCTCCAGGAGAGCAGCATTCCAGCATATTTTATATTAATCATTAATATTGTGAAGTTACGCACATGAAGTATTTGTTAGGCTTTGTTTCATCGCAATCGGTTGAAAGGGATTCTAAAAGAGGGACTTGTGGTCCTGGGACGCAAAGGCAACAGAAGGAGCATAGGTGTGGTTTTAGTCGTAAAAGGTCTGACATTCCGCCCTGTTCCGCGTCATTAGACAATTTTTCACCTTAAAACACCAGTGCTGGTATTCTGTCGTAAGAGAAAACACAGTATCTTAACTTACTGTGTTCTCACTTTTTTTTAATTATCGTAACAACGAGACTGAACTCTACGCGGCAAATTTTTCCGTTTATTTAAAACGCTTCTGGTTCCAGAGATACGGTCATTAAAACACAATAACTTTTATAAACTAAGCTTTACGCTCGTTTTTCTCAAAACGACTTTTTCAAAGTTACTGTGTTCTCTGTTACGACGGCAGATGTGGTCCCATTACCCAATTAAGCTAGAGACACCCATCAGACCCACCACAACCCAATTACAGTGAAACCTGAATAACTTGGACTTCAAAGGACCTGTAAGTGACTGGTCTTGTACCACTTAAAGTGGTATTCAACCTACCCAGTGTTTCAGATATCCAGGTATAAATAAATATCTGTCTGTACTGGGTACCTCTTGTTAAGACTTAGTAAGTTTTAGTGATATGAAGTTCATTACTCAAATAGAAAGAAACTTATGGGACAAAAACAGTGTTCGACGTTACACCTATAAATAGGTGCCCTAGTAGCGTTAGAAGTCAAGGCTTCATCCGCGAGAAGAAAAACAAACAACCGAAATCTTCGTAATTTACAATTTAATTCATTAAACCGCAAGCGAACGCCTGCGTTAGCGCTGTCATTGTCTTTCTATTGTGTCTCTAATTGACGTATTTGAAAGGACAAGTTTAAACATCTAATTTATTAAGCTATTGCATAGCTTCTATCGCGGGCCTTGAGCGTGGAGACCGAATCCAGAAATTACGTAACGAAAATAACCTAACACCCACTCATTTGTTTTTTGAGCGTGATGACCGATAAGAAAACAAATGAGTGAACAACTATCAAAATTCAATTCAATGTGTGAAAGTGTAACTTCAAATAATATCAAAGAAAAAAAAACAAAGGAAAAAAATACTGCATAAATAAAATAATTATAATTGCATAAGTTGATAAAAATGCTATGCAATAGCTTAACCGCGGCAGTCCCCGAGTGCCACGTCTTTTTTTTATTTATTTAACAATTTATGTACACACAATAATAAAAGAACAGAAGAAGGAAACAGAAGAATAGTAAAAAGGTGATGCTTATTTCTAAAGAAATCTCTTCCAGCATACCTGCGAAAGGAAAATTGGAGAAAAAAGAGATGTAGACACTGTGTGTAAAAGTAAATGGACAATAAGTACATACAAAATACATAATTAACAATGAAGTAATGTAACATGCAAAAACGTTCGACTGGCCTGTTGGTCTAGTGGTTAGTGACCCTGACTGCTATACCGGAGGTCGTGGGTTCGATTCCCACCCAGGACAAATGTTTGTGTGATGACCATTTGTTCTGTGTCTGGGTGTAATTTATCTATATATGTATGTATTTAGAAATATATAAGTATGTTTATCAGTTGTCTAGTACTCATAACACAGGCTCTGCTTAGCTTGGGACTAGACGACGAAAAGAACCTCTGTACCAACCTTTTAAGCTGTGTTATAAATATGGCATAAAAGTTAATTCACCAACCGTTCTCCTACGACTAATTCATCATTGGACTGTTCGTCGACAGGACGATTCATTTATTTCCGTTTCCTCAACAGAATCTTTCAGCTACGGACATTTCGCCGACAGTAAATTTCATCTGTCACACTTATGACGACAGGCCTTTTCAGCTACCGAATATTTGACCGCCATATGACGATAAGCCTATAACTTTTATAACTATAGAACTCTCATCTATGACAATTCGTCGTCACAACAAGCGATATTTAAAAAAAAATACACATTTATACAGATACAAATACCGGCACGATTCGAAGACATGTGACATCCACCAACCCGCACTGGGCCCGCGTGGTGGATTACGGCCCATTCCCTCTTCTAGAGAGGAGGCTTGAGTCCCAACAGTGGGAACATTAAAAAGGTTGATGATGATGAAATACCGGCACGGATCTTGAGCGCTGGCTTCAAGTTGCGCAGAAGTCAAATATTCGGTCTCTTTAGTGGTGCGAAGTGAGACGCGGGGGTGGGGAGTGTCAGTCATTTTGGCTTGCCGCGCCATCGTGTCATAGACGTCACTCGTGATTCGTTCCCTGTGCTTGCTGCATGTATCTAACAACTATGACGATTGGCTCACCAAAGTATGGAATGCGCAAAGCGATCCCCACTCTGACGCCGAGCGCACAATATCCGTGCCAGTACTTGTACTAGGTAGTGTCTTTATGATTTATATGTTATCTAACGACTTTACGCGCTTTAGAGCGGAGCGGGAGGGCGTATTAGGCTTTTACTGACTAAAACCATGCCTATGTTCCTTCAGTTACCCTTTGCGTTCTGGACCTGGGTATCCCTTTCAGAAGTCGACCCATTGCCTCAGTAGGCTTCGGCCCTGCTGGCCCCTACGCTGATAAAAGCTACCCTTTGGTAGGATTGCTTTGATTATTCTACAAGTTATATGTTTTTTGTGATGTTAATTACCAAAAGATAAAAAAAAAAACTGATGGCACAAATAACAGAGCCGATCCACTAATACCTATTACTTAATTAATACTTTCGCGGCGTTGTAAGGTCAAGGCTAATAGCCAGTTTCTTCATCAACAACTAAAACTATCAGTAAAAGTATTAACTTTTACTTGACTATTACTGATATTATAGCAAATGTGTTTCTTCATCCAAGTAACAGCTAAACTAAAAGTTAATAGAGTTACCATAACACAAACGGCTTAATTACCCTAAAAAAACGTGGGGAGCTTTTTTTACGCATGACAACATCGCAATATCCACTGTCAAGTAGTGTCAAAAAGTCGAATGTCATTTGATTCTGTCTATACGAACGCCAACGAACGAATGTTTTTAGAATTGAATTGATAAATAATAACATAAGTAATAAAATAAATGCTATTAGTTGTTGTTATTGATATTAACAACTGTTATTGGCATTTATTTTTTTGAAACCGTTATTTTTATACGAGTAGGTATAGGTATAGGTACACAAGCGCTAAAGTTCGCAGAGCCTAACTTCACACTCACCAAGATAGAACGGCCGCACTGTACATCGTAGTCGTATTAAATACAAACTGAAAATAAACTTAGTGGTTGGCGTCAGTTTATCTTGTAACAACAGGCTGAGGTATGTAACTGTTTCCTTTGAAATTCTGTATCGGAACAGAAAATCAGCGTCGTCCCATACGAAATGACCTTTGCGAACATTAAACTTTTTACGTCTACGCGTTAAATAACTAACGATAAGTTCCTCGTCTGATGAACTTTTTTATGGTGGGAAAAAATCATGCATTGACATCCCCCGCCCTTGGGCGGAGCGGGAGATAGTGTCAGACTCTTACTGACTAAAAGACCCACCCCGTTCCTTCTAGCCTTCATACCGGGGCTCGAGCGCCCTTTCGGATAACCCTGGCCCCAGTAGGCTTCGACCCGGCTGGGTCACTGCTGTTGCTGACAACTCCTTGAGGCGCGCGGGAACAGTGCGCGCCGTCGACGACTTGGGCTTGGTCCGGACAGTTACCGGACGGCCGGACAGTGAGCTACCCATTGCTCACTGTCCGCAAGCCCGCGTCTACGTTGGCCGGAAATCGGGATCAGAATCCCGGCGACGGCGGCGGCGATAACGCCGTTGCCTGATGCGTTCGGCCTCCTCCTTTGCGAGCATTACTGCTTCGCAGAAGTCGGCGACCGCTTGCCACTCCTCCTCGCTCCGGACCATGGCCTCAACCAAGGCCCGGCGCGAGAGGTCTCCGCCACCGATCGCCCCCACGAGGGCACGGCGATGCTCCGCCCAAGCAGGGCACACCTCGACTGTGTGCTCCACCGTGTCCTCCGGGCGTTCCGCACAGTGGCGACACCCGGGCGTCACTTCCGCATGAATCGAGTGCAGGAAACTCCCGAACGAACCATGTCCGGTGAGTACCTGCCTCATTCGGAAGGTAAGGACGCCGTGAGGTCTTTCCAGCCACGCCTCAAAGAGGGGACTTACCGCCATGATTGTGGCGTGCCCATCGTCTGATGAACTTGAACTTTCACTGGACGAAGTTCGTGATAACATATTAGTGAAACCTAAATAACCTACAACTTTGTCAAAATGACAGTGACTTTAGCTTTAACAGCCCCCTAATGAGTAGTAAAAGTTAAAGGCAAAAGTAACAGTTAAACCAACAGTTAAAATTGTGAAGAAACGAATTTGACCGTTACTTTTACTTTATGACGTTACTTTGGCTGTTACTTTAGATGAAAAAACCGGCTGTAAGAGAAGAAAAACAAACATCTTAATAGACGATAAATCTTCGGGATTTTTCCATCAACAGATAACAAACGAAACACTTTCTGAAACAAATCGTTCATGAAAGGGTGTCCTCTTCGTAAAGTATAAATAAAATAAAAAAAAAAATTTTTTTTTTTTTTTAATAGGAATTAAGGTAAATAAAATCTACAAAAAATATGTAATGTAGAGCAATTTATTCTCTAACAAACCGTTTTAGTTTTATTAGTGTAGCTATAATAGTTTTTGAAAAAAATAATTTTGAAAAATTAACATTTTAGTCAATTTACTCCGTAACGAAGTGAGATAGAAGGCTAAATTCACGTCAACGGTAATAATAAACGTCACTGATATAATACCATAATTTATTTGGGCAAAACCTCGTGGGGGCTGCTGGCCCTACCTTATCCTGCTACACCCTTTATCTAAATTTTATATTAGACTATATATTTAAACTCGATAACAGCCTTCCAACGCTGCGTCTACCAACCGGAAGACGCAGCGTTGGAAGGACTCCAACAAGGTGGACCGATAACCTGGTCAGGGTCGCGGGAATCTGATGGATGCGTGACGCACAGGACCGGTCGTTGTGGCGACGCTTGGGGGAGGCCTATGTCCAACAGTGGACGACTTTCGGCTGATATGATGATGATGATGATATAAAATATTTAAACTACCAAGCCGCCGTTCGCAATCAGATTCTAGTCTGGGTAGCAATTTTTTTTAGGGTCATAAATCATTGCGGGCGGTACTAAGTGTCATCATATTCCTTTTTCGAATTTTACTTGATCCCTTTATAAAAACCATTTGCAGTGGCGGATTAAGCTAGCGCGGGGCCTTTAGCAAATTCGACCAAGGGGCCCCGTGTAGGCCACGTGTCTCGGGTAAGATACGTGGAAAATGCGGTAAAATGTTGAAGGCGCATTACCTTTCACTTTGATTTGACTTTGATTTTCTCTTTTCCTGGCTCATTTATACAAGGTGTAAGGGACAGCCCTCCACAAACTTTAAGGGCTTGCTCAGTAGACGATACTGAACAACATTCCACAAAAAAATTTTACAGGAAACGAAAAAAAAAAATCCGCCTCACCATACAAAATGATAAACTTGATTGGACAGTTTGTATGGAGAGGCCGAATTTTTTTTTCGTTTCCTGAAAAAAAATTATGTGGAATGTTGTTCAGTATCGTCTACTGAGCAAGCTCTTAAAGTTTGTGGAGGGCTGTCCCTTACACCTTGTACCTATATTTGATATTTATTGTTATATTTTTTGTATTGTATGTATGTATTTGTGGTATTATTTCTTATTAATATTATTTCTGATTTTGTCCACTGACGGCCCTAAATATTTCTACTTACTTTCAGTCCATCTAAAGGTTGTCTGTAAGAAATTGCCCTGTGCGATAAGACCGCCCATTTTACACTTATTTTTAATAATATTTGTCCTGTACTTTTTGTGTATGTGTTGTAAAAAGATTGACTATTATATTCAATAAATAATCAGTTGTATTCGGATTTCAATATGTTATGTACCTACCTATACCTCTATACTTTGACTAGACTTTTTTGCGTTCAAGAACAGTATCCCCGAACGTGCGGAGCTTACCTAAGTACGGGACATGTAGCATTTGCTACTCTTGCTACATGGCTAATCCACCACTGACCAATTGTTGAGGTATACATAATAAATCAATTTCAATCACACTTGTCCAAAATCAAATAAATGTCTTTTTTTCTGTATGTAACTCACTCAATCTAATAAAACCAAACAAAACCACATCTTCTAAACAATCAGTCAATATTTTACACCCGTGAACTGAGTCTGTCTGAAGATATTTTTTAATATAAGTCAAGGCACAGACAAGACGACATTTGGGCTTGACAGAACTAGAAAAAGATGAATGATATTGGCGGGAAAGGCGTATATATCTTTTATTTTAGTGAAATTTTAGAGACCCCTTTTATTCCCTTTGGGGTTGAATTTTGATAAATACTTTCTTTACTCGTCTACGTCATAGAACACTTGTGCAAACACGTTCCTAGTCCCCGTAATTTCGGAGAACACAGGCGTCATGTATATGGTGTTATACTAACAGCCTAGCCTTATTTTGATGATAATGATTTGAGATGATTTTCTCAAGGCAAAGTTTATTTTTGTAATACAGATTTATTAATGAGAGCAGTGGTGGCCGAGTGGTAACGGCCCCGACTTACGAGTTGTAGGTCACGGGTTCAAACCTAGCCAGGCACATTACTTTGTGTAATTTATTTCATCACCACTGCTCTCAAAACGGTGAAGGAAAACATCGTGAGGAAACCGGCATGTCCTAGAACCAAAAATTCGATTCGATGGGTTGTACAAAAATGTACCCTGTATGATTACCCATATAAAAAAGCCTAGCTTTTTACTATACGGCGTCATTCAATGACTTCTTCCGCTAAAGGGTGCAGCGCAAGTGCGTATCAGACTATTAATGACAAAAACGCACGCATGTTTTCCGTTGTGTGGTCGCCACTTTAGAACCTTTCGGCTCCACCGACCATCCGTTCTACGAGCAATATGCCCTGCCAGCTGCCATTTAAGTTTGGCGATTCTTCGGACTAATTTTGCGACCTTGGTCCTCATGTTTTCAAAGAGTTTTGGGAACACATTCATTTTGCGTACAGCTAAGGAATGGAATTCCTTGCCGGGGTCTGTTTCCTGATAGCTACAACCCCCTAGGTTGTCTTTAAGTCAAGATTGAATGGGTTACTTCTAGGCAAGCGTGCTCCATCGTCAACCACATCATCGCTTACCATCAGGTGAAATCGCAAACTATGAATAATAAAAATAAAATCTTCATTCCTGATGCGATTACGCAAAGAAACTCCGAGCATAGCCCTTTCCATTGCCATTTGGGTGACTTTAAGTATTTATTTATTTATTTATTACAACTTCATGCAACACAAAGGTACAAAGGCGGACTTAATGCCAAAACAATATCGATAACGTTTAATTCCTTGCTTAGCGCAGATATTTATAGAGGCTGAGGCAAGTCGGTCGTGAAATTAATTTTCTTTGATTGCCGTAAGATAAGCCGGAGCCTTTCAGTCAACCAGCCGGGCATCGCAGTTAGCCAGTTCACTAAATATTTTATAAGATGCATCAGCTGAATATTATTATATTATTTGATTTTAAAGTTTGATTTTGATTAAGTATTTTAATTTGATTGTAATGGTCGATTTGATTTAATAATTTAGCATAGCATAGCATATTCGTCCTTATAGTGTTCCCACTGCTTAGACTGAGGCCTCCTCCCTAGGACAGGGAATGGGCCGTAATCCACCACGCGGGCCTCGTACGGGTTGGTCGGATTTAATTATTTATTTTTTACCTATGCAGCAACACAGGTAGGTGCCCTTACAGGGTCCATAAATATACCTTAGCTTTAAGCCTATTGTAACATCCTTAATCACATTATGGTATGCAAATAAATGAAATGAATTGAATTATTCAACCAGCTAATTGAACGGCGCCGTTTAGTTATCAGGCTATTCTTTTAATTGAAGAGCGGCCAACCCGACCTACATTTTCATACAACCGCTCTCATTCTCCAGATTTTTGTTATACACAGATATTTTGTGGCTTCTATAGAAATCAAAATATAAATTTGTACAAAACTAATCCAGTATAGACTTCTGAAAATCTGCTATTTTACGTGAACTTTGGCCCTCCATAATGTATTCATATATTATAAATACAAAAAGAACATTAAACCGAGATGCTAAATGACGACAATTTCTATCAAAAACTTTTAAGGGTTTTAAAAATCACGTATTTCCTGGAACAAGTTTTGTGAAATATTCGAATAAATCACGGAATTACCGAATGCCAACAGGAATGAAACTTTAGAAAGGCGTTATATCTCCTTTTTCGCGTTGCCTCTTCTTCAAACATCGCGTTAGCTGAAGCAACAAGCTTTTAAACCATTCTCGATCTTGACGATAGGCGAATGGAAAAGGGTTCTCTTAAGCCGGCTGCATATGTTTAAAACTGCCGTTTAAAAAAGGTCTTTGGCTTAATCTAAAAAAAAATCAGCATCTAAATTAAAAAAAAAATGTCTTCTTAGGAAACCTGTTGAAATAAACATAGTCTCTACCTAGTTTACATTTTAATGGTCTGGTTAATATTTATACTGGCTCCGACTAGATTTACTTAAACCCCGTGTTTTATTTAATCTTATTTAAAGTTAATTGCTTCTGTAATTTGTGGAAGATTAGGCACAATATTATTGAGATAAGTTGTCATTGCGACAGAGATGGAATTCACCCGAGCCTTAGGCGAGGGCGTTATGGAGCCGAGTGCTGCATTGACAAATATCTACGACACTACGTATATCAAACGAAGTTCTTCAGTTCAGCCGCTCAACAAACATGGAACTGGGCAGGCCATACCTGCCGCATACTGTAAGAGAATTGGGCGAAGACAGCCACTAACTGGATTCCGAACAACAAGAACCGACGACGCGGTAGGCCCAGAATGAGATGGTGTGACTTGTTAGACTACTTCCTAAAGAATTAGAAAGGTGTAGCTAAGACAGAGTCAATCAGAACAAAGGATGAGAACCCTTTGCCCTGTAGGGGCTAAATAGGCTCATAATATTTAATTAGATGCATTACCATCAACATAATCATTTCAGCTGAAAGACTTCCACTGCTGGTCAGTCCTTCCCCAAGTATCGCCACAACGACCGGTCCAGTGCGTCTTGCATCCACCAGATCCCCGCGACCCTCACCTGGTGAGACCGATGACCTCATCGGTCCACCTTGTGGGAGGCCTTCAACCGCTGCGTCTTCCGGTACGTGGTCGCCATTCTAGAACCTTTCGTCCCCATCGACCACCTGTTCCGCAAGCAATGAGCCCTGCCTACTGCCATTTAAGTTTGGCGATTCTTTGGGCTATGTCTGTAACCTTGGTTCTCCTGCGATTGTGGTACATTACCATGACATGTCATTACACATATATCACACAATATAGCAATACCAGGGTTTTTTTTCTGGTGAGTACAGGAAGAAGAAGGGTAAAAATCATCCAGGTGACATCTTCCGCCCTTGGGCGGAGCGGGAGATAGGGTCAGACTTTTACTGACTAAAAAACCCACCCCGTTCCTTTGTAGCTTTTCATACCGGGGCTGAGCCTCCCTTTCAGAAATAGAACCTTGAATCCTTGACCCCAGTAGGCTTCAACCCTGCTGGGCCTCTACGGTTGTTGACAGCTCTTTGAAGCGCGCGGGAACAGTACGCGCCGTTGACGACTTCGGCTCGGTCCGGACGGTTACCGAACAGTCGGACAGCGAGCTACCCATTGCTCGCCGTCCGCAAGCCGGCGTCTACGGTGGCCGGAATTGGGATCAGAATCCCGGCGGCGGCTGGGGCATTAGGGCATTAGCGCCGTTGCCTGATGCGGTCGGCCTTCTCCTTTGCTAGCATTATTGCTTCGTAGAACTCGGTGGCCGCCTGACACTCCTCCTCGCTCCGGACCATGGCCTGTACCAAGGCCCGGCGCGAGAGATCGCACTCGCCGACTCACAAGGACACGGTGAGCAATACCAGTGTTACAACTACTATATAAAAGATTTCATCTCAATTTAAACGAGAAAGAGGCGAGCCTAATGTATCCAACTTATTTATGCAGAAATGGAAAGCAGTATATTTTTTCACTGTGTTTTCTCATTACTTACTAACAAATTGTTACGATTCATACGTCTACGTACAAAATGGTTTTTTCTAGCACTTTGACGAATTGAGTAGAGTAACGTCCTTTATTCTTAAAGGAGGCACATTTTTCTGTCAGACTGGGTTGTTTGTATAATTTTTAGGGTTCTTTACCCGAAGGGTAAAAAGGGATCTTATTACTAAGACTCCACTTTTTTGTCCGTCTATCTGTCTGTCACCACGCTGTATCTAATAATCCATGATAGACAGTTGGTTTTTTACTGTAGTACTAGAAAACAGAATAAAATAAATATTTAAGTGGGGCTCCCATATAACGAACGTGATTTTTTTTGCCATTTTTTATAGGTACGGAACCCTTTCAGTGCGAGTCTGACTCACAATTTTCCGGTTTTTTTATTACCTATATTGTTTGTACTTCATTGTGCCCACAGCTAAGAAGTGGAGTTCCTTGCTGCAGTCTAGTTTCCTGTAAGCTACAACCTAGGGGTTTTTAAGTCAGGAGCGAAGAATACTTCTAGGCAAGCATGCTCCATCATCGACCATGGCTTACGATCAGGTAAGATTGTGGTCAAATGCGAGCCTATCGATAATAACTAATTGTGTCCCACTACCCGGCGAATCCTCCCCTTTCTCTTTCCATACCTCTCTACACTAGAGTAGGTCTAGACCTACTACTACTAGAAGCCCTAGGGCTTCTAGGGCGATTTCTGACCAAGTTTACCCCGTAAACATGATTAGATCGTCATACCACCTTTGCTGCGGTGCTCTCTCAGACTTCCAGTGAGTGACAATCCTCATCCACTGGAAATTTTACTAGTGCAGATGCAATTTCCCTATACGTTCTAGGACCGTGATGTCCATTTTGACTACGGGATTGTCCAGTTTGGACAATCCTGTAGTCCTACTACCTACTTCTTTTACAAAAGTTGAATAATTATTGTTTGGTGACATAACCAGTTATTTGTGGATGAAACGCATAAATTACAAAGTGGACGAGCGACGAAGGCAATAACATCTTACCCCGTCTATTAGATTCAAAATAACCTATAGTCCTCCCGAAGAAAAAACGATTCGCCGGCGAAAGGACCCGGCTTATCACAATTCACTAGATCTGATTTCAGATAGGCTAGGCTAAATGCGTAGTACATAGTTTGAATTTGGGTATGTTTAGGAAATCTGCCCTAAAAGCTGCGCGATACAGTCTCGTCTGACATACCACAGTGTCTCAAGCTTAAAGTCCATGACCAGTGTGTGTTGCGAATGATAACATATGGCTCTGAAATGTGGTCGTTCACAACGGGCATTATCATAAGGTGGAAGTCACCCAAAGGGTAATTTAAAAGGGATAAGCTTGGGGTTTACTTGTGTCATCGAATCAGGAATGAAGATAATAGCAGGAGTACTAAAGTTGCCGGCATAGCCCGAGGAATCGCCAAACATAAATGGGCAGGGCACATTGCTCGCAGAGCAGATGATCTATGGGGCTAATAGGTTCTGGATAGACAACCGCTTACCTGAAGACGCAGCGTTGGAAGGCCTCCCGCAAGGTGGATGGCCTGGTGAGGATTGTATGAAATGGACTTTAGCGGGGGTTACAAGTGCGGAGCAAACCCGCATGCGTGATGAAATCCGCACGATATTAAAAAACACCCCTAGTTCGTAGTCCTCTTAACCCACAAATATAATTATTATGATCTTAATAAACACAATCTACAAAAACATACTACTTACGGGCAATCTAATTAGTATATTTAACATTTAAATTTAAAAGCGGGTTTTTGATATTGAACTTTTTTTTTTGGTGGGAAAATTATCAATGACAATCCCCGCTCTTGCGCGGAGCAGGAGATAGTGTCAGACTCCTACTGACCAAAAACGCACCCCGTTTCTAAACCCTAAGAAACTAACCCTGGCCCCGGTAGGCTTCGACCCATCTGGGCCCCTGCTATGCTGACAACTCCTTGAGGCGTGCGGGAACAGTGCGCGCCGTCGACGACTTGGGCTAGGTCCGGACAGTTACCGGACGGTCGGACAGCGAGCTACCCATTGCTCACTGTCCGCGAGCCCGCGCCTACCGTGGCTGGAAATCGGGATCGAAATCCCGGCGACGGTGAGAGCGCCGTTGCCTGATGCGGTCGGCCTCCTTCTTAGCGAGCATTACTGCCTCGCAGAAGTCGGCGGCCGCCTGCGACTCCTCTTCGCTCCGGACCATGGCCTCAACCAAGGCCCGGCGCGAGAGGTCGTTGGAAGGCCTCCCACAAGGTGGATGGCCTGGTGAGGATCGCAGGAATCCGATGGATGCAGAACTTACAGGATCGGTCGTTATGGCGACACTTGATGGAGGAATAGGTCCAGCTGTAGACGTATTTCGGCGGAATTGATGATGATGATTAATTCAGCTGATTTACAGCTGTCAGTGATGTATGAATAATGTTTTTTATACTTGTATTATCGCGTCCATTCCATCCAGCACAGCTCACGATGAGTAGCTACGCAAAGCATCTCAGAAGAAAAAACGAAGAAACGAACGATAGGCGATAAGAAGATATTCCCGGTAGGGGATGCACTCTAACTGACATAGCACACTCACCATATTTGCTCATAGTCATGGTCATAGTATGCGTACAGCTAAAAAGTGGAATTCCCTGACAGAGTCTGTGTTTCCTGATAGCTACAACTTAAGGGTCTTTAAGTCAAAAGTGAATAGGTTACTTCTAGGCAAGCGTGCTCCATCGGCGCCTATACATCGCTTACCATCAGGTGTGATGGTGGTCAAACGCGAGCCTTTCAAAATAAAAATAAAACTGATCGCAGATTTAACAGAAGAAAAAAAATATTATCGCGTCATGCTTACAGCGTATGTCTGTAAGCCTTTAATTTATTTTCGTTGAAATGTACGATAAAACAGTTTTCAGCAAATAACCCTTTTGAAATCGCACGAATAAACAGATTAATAAAATCATTTGAATTGGAAATTGGAATTTCGGGTTCAATGATCGTCTCATTATAAAATTGTACGAAACTTTTTGGATTTTAATGAAGTTCGTGAAAATATTTAATTAAAAATTCAGTGAACGTAATATTGTTTACTCAGGCGAAAGATATTGTTTTGTAATAAATTAACAAAGATTCTTTCAATATTTTTTTTAAATTTGTTGTTTGTTGTTATACTTCCTTGTTGATTTATTAAACGACTTCGAAAAGGAGGAGGTTCTATGATTGGCTGAATGTATGTTTTTTTTTTATGTATGTTCACCGATATCGGTCAATTGTAGACCGATTTTGAAAATTATTTTTTTCATTGAATGGTTATGCTTCCAAGTCGGTCCCATAGAAATATTGTTATGATCTGATCATGAACTTCTAAGATATGGAACAGAACTCTTCATAGGATCACAGCAGAACTGTGGTTACAAGTAAAGTTGCTTTGTTTACTTATACGTGTAGTCGATGACTGACTGACTGACTGACAGAAAAGGGGGGGGGGTATGTATCGAACTTATCTGATGATGAAGCCAGAAGGTAAATTAATGGAATCTAACCGTGTTTGGGATTATTAGAATCATTATGAGATGCACTGTGGCTATACTTAAGTTATTTAAGTTCGTCTAAGGGGTACTTTTTAGTGGTGGTACCATAACTAAAAAATGTAAAATAAAAAACTTAAAAAAATATATAAGTAACCGACTTTAATGTTAAAAACACTGAAAAGTATAAAATAACTTTAATTTCGGAAGTCGGTGTTAAATAATGAAGAGACAAAACTATTATAGAAACACCGACTTCCGAAATTACAGTGTTTTTTAACATTGTTTTTTCAATAGGTTTTTCCTTTTTTTATGGAAGTGTGAATTCATGAAATGGATGGTTTCGCTCTATAGTGGAATGAGAGGGCGTCTCAGACTATTACTGACTGCAACCCGCCCCCCTAATTATATATCTTCATTTTTCCGAGAGCCACAGTAACTCTTTTAAAATAGAATAAACTTTATTATATACCAAAATACTAACGATTTCAAACATAACTCTACGGGTACAATGGCGGTCTTATCGCTGACAGCGATATTTATCAGACAACCTTAGAATGAACTATAAGAACTTAAACTAAAAAACGGGGTAGTCTGCGGCATACTGCAAGCACGACTGGCCTGTTGGTCTAGTGGTTAGTGGCCCTGAATGCTATGCCAGAGGTCATGGGTTCGATTCCCACCCAGTACAAATGTTTGTGAGATGAGCATGATCATTTGTTCTGTGTTTGGGTGTAATTTATCTATAATATGTATTTGTATGTTTTTAGAAATATATAAGTATGTTTATCAGTTATCTAGTAATCATAAAACAAGCTCTGCTTAGCTTGAGACTAAAAAAAAAACTATTAATCATCAAAATTAATTAAGGAAAAAAAAAAAAAATACATACCTGCTGGTATGTATTTTTTCCTACTGGGCCCCTTCGCTATACATACACTATTATGAATAGAGACCCACGAATCCATGTGTTTGTCTAGGGCGCTTCATTGTAACGTGACCTATAGATATTTCGACGAATTTTCCGAATTCATTGAAATGTTTGCCTCGTAGAAATACCCTTAATTTAGTCGATTTTAATATTTATTCGAGAAAAAGTATATTACAGTACTCACCTAAGTAGGTATTCTTCATATCGAAATGAAAACGTACCTTAATTAAATTTAGTAGAAGTGTACATTACGTAATTGAGGCAACTTTAGAAAATATAATATTCAAAGAAAACAGCACGGAAAATGTTTTGGACTACAATATTTACTTACAACACACCAAAATAATAAATTAATAATAACACGGTAAGATACCAAGCATCCCAAATATTTGTTACAAACAAAACAATACATACCAATATTTGTTACCAACAGACAAAGTTCAACTTACCGAAGATGCACGCATAGATCGGAAGCCCACATCAAACGGGCAAATATTTGAATGGGCCAATGTTATTTGTTATTACTTTAGTTCACGTTTCGTAAGTACCCTTAGACCGCTTAGGGTCACCACACATGAGCGACAAGCCACAGCCACAAACGCCGCCACGACAAGCGGCCACAAAGGCAGCAGAAGCGCGCTACAGAGTTTTGTTCGCGTTTGTGGGTCGTAGTTGCTGGTTTTTTTTAGCCCATACGCGCAGTATCATAATCATAATGGACTCTGACGAAGAAGAATTAAATGCGCGAGTGGCGTGTGATAGCGTTTTTTATCGGCGTTTGGTGGCCAGTGCGGGCCACAAGAAGCGAACAGCGGTAATTTGTAGCGTGTGGCAGCCACCAGCGTCAACCGTGTGCGGCGAATTCATATAAAATGTATCAAAACTATAGAAAATATGCTGGTGGCGGCGTTTTGTGGTTGTGGCCGGTGGCCAGTGTGTGGCGACCCTAAGTGTGTATCTATTATGAGTGTATTATGGTGCGGCGCAACATTTTGATGGACCAATATAAACGTTGGAATATCCATCGTATCAGAGAGTTTATGGCGTGTATGTAGGTATGCGACTAGAGTTGTCAGGTCACAGAATACAAAATCCAGATAGACCAGCCAGTTGGTGGACTGGCTTGTAGATCTAGTGGTTAGTGGCTCTGACTGCTATGCCGGAGGTCGTGGGTTCGATTCCCACCCAGAACAAACGTTTGTGTGATGAGCATGGTTATTTGTTCTGTGTTTGGGTGTAATTTATCTATATTATGTATGTATTTAGAAATATATAAGTATGTTTATCAGTTGTCTAGTACTCATAACACAAGCTCTGCTTAGCTTGGGACTAGATGGCGCTGTGTGATAGTTGTGGATAAAAAATAAAAGTTTAGTCGGACTTTTGAACAAAAAGACCGACAATTTTTTTGAAGTAAAGAACACCAGTTTTTATTGACTATAAAATCTTTTTAAATTCTAGTCAAGGAATAATAAAATTGTCTGATATCGCTCTGCTTGCGCTAGCGATACTAGGAAAGTCAGAAAATAATGACGAATCTAAAAAATGGTCAAATTTAAAAAAAAAACCTAATCAAAGTTAGACAGGCCGGCCTCCGCCTAATTTGGACAGAAAAACAACTTAAAGCCTGACAGTGTCCGGCTTTATCCGGAGGTCTGGAAACGATATATGCGACTGTCATCGCTTTAGTGCGTTTTTAAATCGTGAAAAAACGCATCCCGCGTGCGTTTTGCGTGATGAAATCCGCACGATATTAAAAACACCCCTAGTTCGTAGTCCTCTTAACCCACAAATATTATTATTATGATCTTAATAAACACAATCTATTAAAACATACTACTTACGGGAAATTTAATTAGTATATTTAACATTTAAATTTAAAAGCGGGTTTTTAATGTTAAACCTTAATTTTTATGATAAAGACAAAGGACCTCTGAAATCATTAAGTTCTGTGTTAATTAGATAATGATTTGAGTCGACCTATTTAAGGCAAATGCTCTAGGGCCCGCGACATTTAAATCGGAAGTTTTTTTGCAATTTACACATTTATACTCTTTAAAAATATCGTCATAACTCTCAATTTATGGACTAGAGGTAAAACGTAAAGTTTCTATTCACTCTCTGAATCAGGAGTGGAATTACCCAGGTCAGACGGGGCCCCAGGTCCAAAGGGACGCTCAGTCCGAGAGGCTAAGAGCTCAGAGAACCTCAACGAGATGATTTTTCTGGGGTCAGTACCTACCCCTAGCCATGTTGCAAATCTGCAATCGTTAACGCATGTAGAAAGCTTCAAATGTACGGGAATGACGTCATCTCAACGCTCAGTCACGTGGTCAGAAAAAAAGATTCGGCGACGCGGCCAACTCAAAGTGTTCGACGCAAGCAAGGTTGTAACTTGGCTAGGGGGGCTGGTCTTATAAATTCACCAAAGGCCTCAGATGATATAGGTAGTTGTACCTATATTACTATTTAAATATTATTTACAGCATTTAACTACTGAATTGTACTTTTAAAAAGTCCAAGTTTTTTTATAAACCACTATTATGATATCAACCTGAAAAAACCTCATCACAATTTTGTTTCAATTCACCCCGTTTGTAGGTCTCATGTCTGATCCAATTTCTTATGTCCAATAATAAAATAGCGAACAAATATCCAGTCTACGATTGTCTCATAAAGCTGAAACATTATATACTTTTCTTAGTTATATGATAGTGCGGGGACGTCGGTCGTGGCTTGTTAGTATCGATAACTGGACAGTTCGTTACGAGCGCACGGTCAGTTTATTGGCTAACCTAGACTAGCAGTAATTACGTCTACGTTGCAGTTATTAATACTGATGTTATTTGTTCTAGATTTTTAAGGGTTTGTAAAGGTACAGAGAGAAACATACAAATGATTCATGTATTACGATTTAGCGGGGCCACTCCAGACAGACCGAAAAAACGTGGCATATTTGCTGTGTTTGTTCAATGTATCTCACGAATTTACTAACAAGATCCAATGTAACTCAGCTATTTTGATAGAAATTACAATTAATTGCTTCGTCCATCTAGCGGGGCCCTTGGTTCTATTACGCTAGGAATACATTAAAATAATACTGATCGTAACTTTTGCCAATGTACATTTTAATTCATATGTTAACTCCAACGGATCTTTGGTCACGCCATAATTATGGCGGTCAGTAGGGGACTTACCGCCATGATTATGGTGTACTTTGAGGAGGCGGACCTCACGGCGTCCTTACCTTCCCTATGACGCAGGTTCTCACCGGACATGGTCAGTTCGGGAGAGTTCTGCACCGGATTCGTGCGGAAGAACCGCCTGGGTGTCACTTTTGTGTGGACCACCCGGAGGACACAGTGAAGCATACAGCAGAGGTGTGTTAGGCATGGAATTTAATCGGAAAAAAATATAATTTTGCTATAGACACGCTAAGAAAAAGAACGTCTTTTTTAACCGACTTCGAAAAGGAGGAGGTTCTATGTTCGGCTGAATGTATGTTTTTTTTTATTATTGGTATTTTTGAGTGATCTGTTATCTAATAACTTTTTCTGCTCTGTGTGGAGCGAGAGGTGTGTTGGACTTTACTGACTTAGATTCACCCGTATTCCTTTAGTTACTTCGGGAACGTTTGAAAAAAAATACTGTGACCCTAGAACGCAAAAGACTAATGAAGGAATATATAAGTAGGTCACACTCCTTCTCGCTTCAACCAGAGCCGGAGAAGATAATTGACGATTCCCCCTTCAAAAGACAAAAATGCATTATTGGTATTATTGGTATTCTGTTACATTTTGAAGCATTCGAAGATCCTTCTCATCTTGATAGACAGCATAACAGGGGATCGAGTTCATAATCATAAACAATAGATCTACAGTAAAATATGGCCATTTATTTCCTGAAACATTTCAAGTGCGAATAATTTTGACAATGACGAATGCCTCGCCGTCATTATTAATGCATTTGTCAGAGAAACGACATAAATAAAATTGTCAAAACTGTCGCAAGTAAAATGCAAGCGTTTCGTTTGAAAAGGGATACCATTGAGATTTATTTTAATATCTAGTAAGAAAGGGAGGTTTGTCATGCTTTTATATATAGGGTGACTGGCCTGTTGGTGTAGTGGTTAGTGACCCTGACTGCTATGCCGGAGGTCGTGGGTTCGATTCCCACCCAGGAAAAATGTTTGTGTGATGAGCATAAACATTTGTTCAGTGTCTGGGTGTAATTTATGTATAATATATATGTATTTAGAAATATATAAGTATCTTTATCAATTGTCTAGTACCCATAACACAAGCTCTGCTTAGCTTGGGACTAGACGGCGTTGTGTGATAGTTGTGGAATATTATATATTATAATTAGTGTACGATACTTAAGCACGTGATTGTGCTCATGATAACAAACAATTTTTATTATAGGAGCAAACCCGAAATCGCGAAAAAAATGTCAGCGGTTCAGTACATTAGGCAAACATAAATGTACTGAACAGCTGATTTTTTTTCGAGATTTCAGATTTATTCGTTCCCATAGTAAAAGTTGTTGGTTATCATGAGCACAATCACGTGTTTAAGTATCGTGCACTAATTACCAGTCACCCTATATACACTAGCTTTTGCGCCCACGTGCATAAAATATAGCCTATGTCACTCAGGAATAAAGCAGCTTTCTATTGGTGAAATAATTTCAGCAATCAGACATACATTTAGAGATTACCTCCTACAAACAAAAATAAACTTTACCTCTTTATAATATTTGTGTAGATTTAGATTTAAATAAAAAATAAAGTGTATATTTGTAATAATTATATGCTTTTATTTTTTTATTGTTAGATAGAAAACGACGCGCGATAACTAGACGTAACCTATACTCTCTTAATTTAATGATCTTGATTTATAAATGCAATTTTTTAAATTTGTCTTTCCGTCTTTTTCTTATGGCTAATCTCCGAAACGTCTGGACTGATTTTGACAAAACCAATTGAATAATCGTTTAATCCTATTGATTGGTTATTTCATGAAAAAGTAGTTTGGTACGTTTAGCTGAATTAGTATAAATATAATGTACGGTCGCTAATAATATTTTAATAACCATTGAATCTGACAGACTGACACAGATCATTTAAAAGAAAAAAACTTAAGAAACTTTGAAAGAATTTTGTAGGTATAGTCTGTCTAGTAAGTCAACCGACTTGGGAAGTATGTATAATATTTAATGATTTAAAAAATACTTATATTCGATACTTTTCATAAGGTCCTTCTGTTAGTAAACAATGATCTCTATCTCTTAATCAACCTTGATTATTGAACCCGTGTTGACTACATGAGATTTCATTAAATCCTAATAATTACCCAAGTCGTTTAACTTACTAGACAGACTCTAACACTTTCTTTTTTTGAAATAAGAATCATCCAATGAGAGGGCGTGTCAGACTTTCACTGGGCCTCTACTGTTTAGCTGACACCTCTTTGAAGCGCGCGTAGGACACTATGCGCCGTCGACGTCTCGCCGGGCTCGGTCTTCTGGACGGCGAGATGGGCTGCATCGGCGCTCTCCACTTAAGAAGAACATCTAGAGAGCTGGACTGGACTATGGTACTCGTATAATCTTCTATACACATAAATAAAATTGGAGTGTCTGTTTGTAATATTGAAATAACCGCTTTTTACTACATGCCTAGGAATATATATGCGGTACTTATACCAAAATATTTTTTTTTACAATTTTTGTCTGTCTGTCTGTTTGTTCCGGCTAATCTCTGAAATGGCTGGACCGATTTTGACGGGACTTAAGGAGTAAAATCTTGTAGTCCACACGAACGGGCACAGCTAGCCTCAAAGCGCGCACTGTTCCCGCGCGCCTCGAGGAGTTGTCAGCAACAGCCGGGTCGAAGCCTACTCGGGCCAGGGTTATCCGAAAGGGAGCTCGAGCCCTGGTATGAAGGCTAGAAGGAACGGGGTGGGTCTTTTAGTCAGTAAGAGTCTGACACTATCTCCCGCTTCGCCCAAGATGTCATTGGATGATTTTCCCCACCATAAAAAAGCTTCACTATTATTTCCTTAGAAATGAAACATCACAAATCCTTAATAAATTTACTAAAAGGAACATCATTCGACCGACTTTCACACATAATTCAATATTCTACCGAAAAGGGAAAAACCGCAGAATTCAGTGGTCGCGTTCATAATGATATTTCTAGATCAAATTATCGTTAAAAAGAACTAAAAGCGACATTCCTTTGAACGAACAATGTGGGCGTAAACCGATTTCAGGGCTGAAATAGCGAAGATATTTTTACGATAGACTTTAATACGTCGTGAAGACAAAGGGTCAGTGGCGTAAGTAGGTGACAAGCGGTCCTGGGGCAAAAAAAACTAGGGGCCCCTTTTTTACATGGAATATTGTGAGATCATGGAATATGTGTCGCAATGGGCAGGATACATTGCTCGCAGAACAGATAGCCGTTAGGGCTGAAAGCGCAGACGCAGCGATGGAAGTCCTCCTACAAGGTGGACCGATGACTTGGTGAAGGTTGCGGGAATCCGATGGATACGGGACGCACAGGATCGTTCATTGTGGCGACACTTGGGGAGGCCTATGTCCAACAGTGGACGTCTATTGACTGAAATGATGATTGTGATATCGAAAGGAGATAGTATGAGTTGTTTTTTTAATAGCTAGCGGACTGGCTTGATTAATATACTTTTAAGGATATTGCATTTCTAGAATAGGTTTGAAAATTTAATAGGAGAAAATAATTATGTTGCTTATTCAGTAATGAAGTGACTTATGAGATATTGTGTTGTTGAAGTCGAAAGTAAAAATACAGGTTTTTATTGCGACGCCCTGATTGGTTTCTTCAAGTAAACATCCCAGAACCGAGGCCTACCAGAGCTTACTCTCACAATATCATCAAATAACTCCTCCAGCTCTGGGCAAAGCGAGAGGTGTCAGACTTTTACCGACTAAAGCGAGTTACCACATTTCAAGAAGTGTAGTGTAGGTTTTTTAATCAGGTTTTCGGGGCCCCCGGAGCTTGGGGGCCCTGGGGCATTGCCCCGCCTTAGCTTTTGGCAGCTACGCCAGTGCAAAGGGTACATTTATTTCAGACTTCATTTGGAAACTGTCTTGTTGAGACAAAAGCATTTTTGTACCCTAATTGGGAGATATGGGCCGTGGTTTTGAAAATAAGTGGGAAAACACCGGGTTATTTCAGTTTCAGTTTTGGTGTATTTTTATTGTAGGGATTGGAGATAATATTTTATTTAATTCATTAAACCCACATCGCTTAAACCCCAAGCGAACGCCGGCGTTCGCGCATCTGTTGTCTTACTATTGTGTCTTAAATTGACGGTATCTGAAAGGTTAAAATTTAGTTTAAGATTCTACAATTTAAATACACACTAATAAAAGTGTATATTGGTATATATAAGTTATTAGTATCTACACTAATATTATAAAGAGGTAAAGTTGGTTTTCTTGTTTGTAGGAGGTAATCTCTGAAAATGTTGGTCCGATTGTGAAATTTTTTTACCGATAGAAAGCAACTTTATTCCTAAGTTACATTACATAGGCTATATCTTATGTACGCGAGCGAAGCTGCGGCTAAAAGCTAGTATGTGACAAAGGCAGGAAGAAGAAGAAATAAAAATTCAAAGTTCAAACACCTTTACACACAAAAAAAACCTACCAAAATACCGCAAAATTCATTTCATACGATCTTTATTGCGAGTACATTACTCATACAGCCGGCGATCGCTTCCTATCCGCCCACTCAGATATAAATCGAGATCGAGTCGACTACGTCTGTTGACTCAACCCGGTACATATGACCGCGGGGACTTCAAAGCTGGAAAATATTGACGCCGAGCGATGTGACGACAAACGATCGTAATTAGTGAAACGTATCGTTTTGAAATCTTTGTGTGAATCGGTATCCTAACATAATAATATAGTGAAGCTTCATCTTCTTCTAAACCTTTGACAAGAGTGTACTCTACTAATTTATAATTACTATAAATACTTAAATGGTTTAGAAAAGTTCTGTCCTGTCATCAGTCACACTATCACTAACTCCCTTTCCTTTCATACAACTCTCTTCACACAATCCATCCATCTTTGAACTATCCATTTATCATCATCATCATCATCATTATATCAGCCGAAAGACGTCTACTGCTGGACATTGGCCTCCCCCAAGCGTCGCCACAACGATCGTTCCTGTGCGTCATGCATCCATCGGATTCCTGCGACCCTGACCAAGTCATCGGTCCACCTTGTTGGAGGCCTTCCAACGCTGCGTCTTCCGGTAACTCCCTCACACAATCCATCCATCTTTATACTATCCATTTATGGATAGTACTTTCCTCAATTTATTCAGGCTGCTTCCTACTACAAAATATGCCTTTGTTCCACCAAAAATACTGAATGCTAAGTGATTCATAAACAAATAACCATGAAACAGATGGCGGGGTTTCTGTTACCGGCATTCCTTTCTTACCTAACTATTCTAAGTCAGGGTGCCTTAAGTCCCTGAATAATTTGTTAAAGTCCATTAATATTTGGTGTACAATTAGTATTTTTAGTCAAGAATAAGATTTTTGATGCACAGTAATCTTTTTTTCTTTGATTTTTTAACTTTTTTTAGCATTAATGACAAACATTTTTATCTGGCCAATTAATACCTTGACTAATTAAAATGTTCGTTATTGAATTGGTATACCTACCTGTTTAGAGTTTTATATACCTACATAGAATTTGAAAGGCTCCAGTATTTTTATTTTCTTGTGAAAAACAATAACTCCTCTACCGCTCTAGGTGGAGCCAGAGGGAGTGTCAGTCTTTGGTGTTTAAAACCCACTCGTGTTCCTACAATTGTCTTTTACATTCCTCCCCACGGCCGCAGTGACTCTTTCAAAGAATACCGCTACCCTGATAGACATCGGCTTTAACCCCGTTGTAATTTGGGGGTTCGCAAAGCAGACAACCTGCTGGTCTAAACAGGATTTATTGAATAATCCATCTAAAACATACAGTGGACTTACAATAATGCGCACTAAGTAAAGTACATACTAAGCATTAATATCACACCGTTTTGTTAAGGGTAGGTAATACTAAATAGATTCACTTATGGCTAACACACTACACCGTTACTAAATCTGAAAATCGATGCTTGAAGGGCAAACATTACACTTAAACGTTGAGTAAACTTTAAAGGAGAGTTATTTAAAGTAACATTATACTTACTAGGACATAATCGGATTTAGATACTACATCATGGTAGGTAATAGTATCTAAATCCAACATTTTTAAGTTTACTCAATGTCGATTAGTATTTTTTGCCTTTCAAGCGTCGTAATGCTTAATCAATTTACTGAGTTTATAAGTAACCGCAAAAAAAATCATAGGTCCTCTCTGTATCTTGGTATTTAAAAAAAAAAAAAATTAATGTTAAAAAACTTTTGAAAAATTGTCCGCCATATAGGATTTATTTTGTTTACGTATTCGCTTGAACAAACCCTTTCAAATAATACCTACCCATATCATGCACCCCAAAAGAAATTAACTAACCCGACATCTTCAAGATTCCGCCATGTTGGATTTATTTTGGCGTTTGTTTTCGTATCCTCTTCAACAAAACCTTTCAATTGATACCCATATCATGCACCCCATAAGAAAATAACTAGTCCAACATCTTCAAGATTCCGCCATATTGGATTTAGAATGATGTCACTCAGCCATTTCATTGTCATCCAAACCAAATATGTCTGTGAAAATTTCATTTTGGGGATTTTACCCGAGGTATGGACTGGCCTGTTGGTCTAGTAGTTAGTGAGCCTGACTGCTATGCCGGAGGTCGTGGGTTCGAATCCCACCCGGGACAAATGTTTGTGTGTTGAGCACGATCATTTGTTCTGTGTCTGGGTGTAATTTATCTGTAATATGTATGTATTAGAAATATATAAATATGTTTATCAGTTGTCTAGTATTCATAATACAAGCTCTGCTTAGCTTGGGACTAGACGGCGACGCGGCGTTGTGTGATAGTTGTGGTAATTATTTCAACTTTATGTAACTTACTTCTTCGAACTTTGGGGTTCTGAGTATTCCGATCTCAGGCAATTAATGTTGTATATTATTAACCCTTTAACTGCCTACACCGGATATATCCGAGATTCTCGCATTTATTCAGCCAGGGTCGCACATCCACGACCAAATACTCCATCTCGTCAGCTCTTCTGTCGCCTATAGAAATATAAGAACTAAACGAGATGGAGTATTTGGTCGTAAAGTACCCAGTCGCAAACTTACGATTGTGGCGAATAGGACACGAAAAGACTCGTCGAACCAATCCTACGAAGGCGATTTATACACTTTATACTAATTTGTATTTTATTTTATACTAATTAATTGTATACGGATAACATTTGGCCAGAGATCGCAAAAGACAGAAAAAAAAAAAAAAAAAAAAAAAAAAAAAACTTTATTGCATATAATTTTGGATTGAATTACATGTCGAGGAGTCTCCATTTAGACATAAAAATGCCTGTAGTTGAAGACTCCGCTCTTCCCTTACTTTATAAATACACAATTAGGCAAATGAAAAAAGTAAAATAAATATAAAGTAAACATAAAAAGTAACAAGAAGAAAAAAGAAAAAACGATCTTTGTGCATGAGTCGTGTGATAGTATGTGTGGGCGTGATGGTGTGTACGTGTGTGTGAGGGAGTGTGATGATATGTCTGTGTATGTGTGTAGGAAAGAAGGTGGTGTTGTGTGTCATAATTAAGTTATACGCTGCAAAAGTGACTCTGTATCATCATAACTTAAATTTTGTAGCCAAATAGTTAATAGTTTTTTGCATTCGACTCTTTTTTTATCATAGATAAATATAATTTTATTAATCTTGTTGTACAAGAAGGCAGACCGTTTTTTATATTGTCTCCTGGCAAATTCTGTGTTTGTAATGGGAACGTTTATTATGCAATGTTTCTTTCTCTTTTTAAGGATTTTAGGATCATATGGTGTCTCTTTGTGCGTTTTGAGGATGACAAGCAGGATGTACAATTTTCTCACTGATAGCAGATTACATAATTTGTAAAGCTTTTCAGTTGAGAATATTCTTTTTTTGAAGTACATCACTTTAAGTATCGCTCTTTGAGCACGTTCCAATTCTAGAAAACTAGATTTCGTTGCTCCACCCCATACAGGTATGCAGTATATTAAAACTGACTGGACCAAAGACACATAAATTTCATTTAAAAGGTTTCTTTGGTTGTCACTATCTTTCTTTTGATTTATATTTATTCTCTTCGGTACAACATATCTCAGCTCTTTGAATATCCAGATAAGTTTTCGTACTCTACTTATGACGTTTTCCAGATGAGGATACCAGGACAGACGCTGGTCAATAATCACTCCCAGATATTTTGTTTGGGTAACTTGTTCGATAGAAGGGCAATTGCATCCAGTTCTATCTGTAGTAACGTCACAAGTGTGTATTTTTAGATTAAATTCTCTATCTGATTGGAGCTGATTATAAATATTAAAGCAAATGAAGTTGGTTTTGCTTGTGTTCAGGGTGAGCAGATTTTTTTTTAACCAAGTTGCAACAAGAGCCAATCCTTCTTCTGCACTATTTTTAACAGCATCCCAAGTTTCCCCTGAGAAGACGACAGCTGTATCATCGGCGTACGAGATTACTTTGGCATTCTTAATTCTCATACTGCAGAGGTCATTTATATAAATTAAGAAAAGTGTAGGTCCTAGTACACTTCCTTGCGGTACGCCGTATGATACATCTGCGTCCTCACTAGTAATATGTCCTAGTTTCACTTTTTGTGTTCTACCAGAGAGATAATCCTTAAAAAGTGCCAGTGGTACTCCACGAATTCCAATTGCTTCAAGCTTGTGTAAAAGAATGGAAGTAGAGACGGTGTCAAAGGCTTTTCTAAGATCTAGAAAAGCTGCCATGCATTTGTTCCCTTTATCGAGTTGTTCGGTAACTAAAGAACTCAGTGCAATTACAGCATCTTCAGTTGACTTTTTTTGTCTAAATCCAAATTGAGAAGGTGACAGAATATCAAATCTATTTAGGTATTGCAAGAGGCGAGTATTTATCAGTTTTTCTATAATTTTTGAAATTGCAGTCAAGACAGAAATAGGTCGATAATTATTAACATCGTCTCTACCACCACCCTTATACACAGGTGTAATAATAGATTTTTTTAATGGGGCTGGAAAAACACCTTTTTGGAAACATAAATTGGCAAGATGCGTAATAATTGGTACAACTTCATCTTTAGCCAGTTTCAAGAAGCAAGTAGGTATATTGTCCCATCCGGGAGCACTGTCAGATCGAAGATTCATAATCGTAGTGCCAACTTCGGATTGATCAGTATCCAGGAGTACCATTGAATTTATGTGTGATGGCGTTTTATTAAGGAGTTTACTATATAAGTTAGTACCTGATGATATGTTTTGGGCCAGATCTTTGCCTATACTTGAAAAATATTTATTTATAAAGTTAGCTGATTCTGTAGGAGATGATTTCACCTGCAACAATTCTAAGTTCTCTGTTCGTGATTTATTTGTATAAGTGATATTTTTTATATTTTTCCAAAGAAGTCTATTATTTTTGGTAGCATTAGTAATTTGTTCCCTATTATATTTTCTTTTTAACTTTTTAATGAGATTATTGCAGTAGTTTCTATACCGCGTATACGTAATTTTGGCAATTTCATTGTGGGGATCATTTCGTGCTTTTTTCTGTAACGCATTACGATTACGAATACATCTCAAAATACCCTGAGTAATCCAAGGTTTTAATAAACGTTTACTGCTAGGTATGGTAATAGTGCGTGTATTAGCTGACAAAGATTCAGTTATTTTTCCTATTAATGATATTGTAACCACACTGGGGTCATCAATAAATAGTAATTCAGCTAAATTTTTATTTTGCAAATATAGGAGAGCATTGTCAAAATCAATAATTGTTTTAATTTTATTTGGAGCGATTCTGTGTTTTGTTTTTGCCAAAGAAAGAAAGATAGTATAGTGGTCTGTAGTGGTAGTGCGTAAGATAGCTATAAATGCTGAGTTTTTTTTCGGATTAATTTTTAACATAAAATGATCAAGACAATTCATATCTCTAGTGGGTAGTGAGTGCCCGGCCAGAATTCCGTATGAGGATAACATTGTAAGGTAATTTACTCTATTTTTACGTTCGTAGGATTTCTCAGTTTCCCTGGGTCTTAAGTTAATATTAATATCCCCTGTGATCACAATGTTTCTTTTCTGTATATTTAATGATTCCAAATGTGAGCTAAGAGAGTCAATAAAATTATCTGCACTTGAATTTGCTGGGGATCTATACACTCCAATGATAATATTATTTAGAAACTCGATTTGAAGACATGATGCGTGTAAGAGCTTAACTTCTGTAGCTTTATGTTTTAAGGATTTTTTTACATACGTGACTACCCCATCATGTTTATTTAAAAGGTTTGTGGTATAATAGCAGTTGTAGTTATTTAGTTGCGGGACAGGTTTATTTAGATTAAGTTGGCATTCAGTCAATATAATGATGTCTGTTTCAAATTTAAGGCTAGATAATGTAAGTGAAAAGTCGTCAAAATTGCAGTAAATGCCTCTAATATTCTGGGAGATTATAGTTAAATCATTTTTTTGTATATATGTATGTTTGTTTAACTCATTACAGTCGCATGTGATCGATTTAGCAAGCTGTATGTTGTCTATTTCTTGCAGCGTTTGTAAAGATTCACATGATGCAGCCATTTTTAAAATATTTGATACATGTCCTTACTGGCCAATGCTTAAAATGTGTGTAGTGTATTGGTATGATGTTTGTGTTGGTCTTATATGTGTTTAAATTTGTTGGATTATTAATTTTAAAAATATGCTTATTGTAGTAGTTATGCCTAAACTGATTGATGGGAATAAGTGTTTTTTCTTCTTTCCTGTAGTTAAATGTACATTTAAGTGTAATGCAATTATTTTGTATAGCTAATAAAATAATTAAAATTATACAAAGCAAAATTATAAAAAGGTAAAAATTCTGAAAGTTATGATTTCCTTTGAATAGTAGCAAGATCATGCTCTGATTTAATCTGTACGCGTTCATTATTATCGAGACGCATAAAAACCGCTCCACGAAAAATCCAGCATGTGTAGCCATTTGTTTTGGAAAATTCACGGGCTTGAGAGAATAGTTTGGCAGTCTTTTTTGTGACACTCTCAGACACATAGATAGGCTTCTTTTCTCCTTTAAAGCGAAAATGCCCAGAATGTAGCTTATCACTTAATTCTTTGCTTTTGTTGAATTTTTTTGTAGCAGTTAGAATCTTTTCTTTCACTAGTACTGTAGAAAACTCGGCAACGATAGTACCAGATCCATTCGATTTTTCATGTGGTTTTATTCTGAAGATATCTTTGATGTCAGTATCCTTAATTTCGGCGTCAACTATCTTGACCAGCTCAGACATAAAATTGCTTAGGTCCTCTTTCCCTTCAAACTTTTTCTGATCGGAGATCAGTTTCGGTACATTACGAATTTCAATAGTTGTTGAACAGGTTTTCTTTTCCAAATAATCGACTCTTTCCTCCAGCGCAATAATCCGTTTCCTGTCCTCCTTCTTTTCATTTTGTAGCGATTCAATTTGCTTTAGGGCCACATCGTACTTCTCAGATAAGAAATTGATACTTTCCTTAATCTCTTCGCTCTGCTTCTCTAAGGTCGTTTGCAGTTCCCGGAAGCGTGAATCTTGTTCAGCTGCCAGAGAGCTAAATAATGTACGCATTTCCTGCAAAACATCCCCCATACTACTAGTATCATTCGCAGTTTTAATTTGAGTAGGCGTTCTTACAGCTCGTCTTTTGCTCGGTTTTCTATGGGACACCTTTTCGTACTCGTCTGTATCTTCTTCCACATCCTGTTCAGATCCATGTTGCAACACATCAGCTTGCTCCTTTATATTTTCTTTGCCTTTTAGCGGTGGACTGCGCTGAACTGACATGGCTGGCTCAGTTCAGAATCACTTAAATTTACTAAGAAGTTATTATCTATAGGCTCTGGAATGTAAAGTCACCTGCGTGAAACGGAAGTGGTCGATGCTGTAGTTCCTTACTTAGTAGGTTCCTGGAACGCTACCAACAGATGACGAATGACGGTAGACAATGACAGATGACAATGGCGGATGACATTGACGTTGACACTGTCAGATGTTGTTGACAGATGAGAATGACGTTGACAGATGAGAATGGCGTTGACAGGTGAGAATGACGTTGACAGGTGAGAATGGCGTTGACAGGTGAGAATGACGTTGACAGGTGAGAATGGCGTTGACAGGTGAAAAGGACAGAAAACACTCACTCTTCACTCGTTGCAACTTCCATGAATGTGTGAGTACCCGCACCGTTTATTCACCGCCGCTGGATTCTGCGCTCCTAGTACTTCCACTGAATTGTTTTACTTAATTTTTATTTAAAATACATTAATTTAATTATTAATTTTGCGCTAACTGCACGTCCGCACTGCTTGGTATCCGAGGGGGAAGGGGAAACAGAGAGGTGTATCTTTCTACACTTCTCCTATCCTTTATCTTTAATCCTATTCCTATCATTTGATAAGTATAAGGCCTTTGCCTAGCAGTGGCATAAAGTAGGATAAAAATAATAATAATAAATGATTTTATAATATCCTTTTCTATAAGAAATATTTAAAAATATAATTAATATGTATAAATATGAAATAATAATAATATTGATTGCTACTTTCTCAATTAGATTCGCATTTTACTTATTACAGAAATAATATCTACATCTACACCTAATATAATAAAGAGTTAAGTTTGATTTATGTTTTTTTATTTGTAGGAGGTAATCCCTGAAAGTACTGCTACGATTACTATAATTTTTTCACCGACGGAAAGCTGCTTTGTTCCTGAGTGACATAGGCTATATTTTATGTACGCGAGCGAAGCCGCGGGCAGAAGCTAGTATAATCTAAATGTACCAAAAAATGGTAATTTCAATCACTTTATGTATGTAAAATTCCATAATTGTGTTTATTACAAAGTGATGGATCGTCCAAAATTACTAATTTTCTGGTTCATTCTCGGCTCTTCGTAACTTGTGATCGAGTGTTGACTATGCTTTAAATAGATTAAGTAGGTACATAATATATTGTTATTTTAATAAGAAATCTTAATTTACAAAACAAAAAAATAAACAATTTAAGAAACATTATTTACTTCTAATAAAACTACTATGTAAGTACGTATATACAGAAACAAAATACACTCAGATGTTGAACTACTCTAAACATCACTCACTAGCTGTCATCCGGAAATGTGCTCAGAAAAAATGGGCCCGAAAAAGAAGCATTGCAATGGCAATCCTGCCAGACTACTGGGCAAATTCTTTAGTTTACCTAAGCTAGCCTTCTGTTGTCACATAGTTAATTTTAAATCGGTTTATATTAAATAATGCGGATAGGTACCTATGTAGTACCTATTTATTATAAACGTAAAAACGCCGTCAATCTTCTGGGCATAATTCCGGATGATATCCTGGCTACATAATTAGATATGTAGAGAACTACTTTAACTCCGGAGCATTGTTAGGTCTGATATAGTCTACTAATACTTTCTTTGAATACCCTCTACTTAGCGGCTTTGCTTGCGTGAATGTAAAAATTTATTTCAAGAAAACATACACCCGGAATAAAAGTATCTTATGGCCTACGCATGTGCCAAATTTCATCCAAATTAAGCCGTTTGAACGTTAAAAAATCAAAATCATTTATTTCAAATAGACCATTTGCAGGCACTTTTGAATAGTCTAATCTCGGTCAGTCCAAAAAAAGTTAAGCTATATTGCGAGAAACATTCACACATACAAAAATTCACCTTTATAATATTGGTGCGATTATGATTTTATGTCATACAAATTGTTGGGTAGTTAGAGTTTTCCGAGCGATTTCATATACAACAAGCCCGAAATCACCTCTCGGGCCCCCTCTGGTCAGAGGATCCTCCCTCTCCAATGGAGGTTTGCGGGACTTTACCCTTTAGGTATTTCGCTTACTTCACATTTGTTTTCCTCCTTTGTTAACCTAAATATTTTGAATGTTATTTGAATAGAATTATTCACAGAACACAGGAATCATCACTCTTCTGTTCTGTGGAATTATTAGTCACAGAACACAGGAATCATACAGTACTCGAACACAGGAATCGTACTGTTCTGTGGAACTATTATTAGAATGATGTGTCACTGCGGGGTGCCAGCTGAAAATCAGCGCTGGGTGTTTGACGCCCAGCAATTGCCGAGTTGGTGACCCTTTCGGTTCAAGCACAGTCACTGCTACTGTATTGTATGTCTGTACTCTTTTTTATTATTATTTTACGTTGTGGTATATTGTGTTGCTTGCGCCAAATAAATGCTATTCTATTCTAATGATTTTTCTTCTCAAGTAACTGAAAATTATTGATTACTGATATCATGTAAATAGTCGATAGAACGCACTTGTTGATAAATTGAAATAAAAATAAACTTGTAAATTCTGCTCTAAGAATTACCGTTTAAACATAATGTATTGCAGAGAAAAATCTCACATGTTCAAAGATTGCAGTACTTGCTAACTTTTCCTTTTGTGTGAATCCATCAAATAACTCCTCTCACTATGGGCAGAGCAAGAGGGAGAGCATTATGATTTTAATAATAGGTATGTTCTGATACCGAAAATTCTATTACTGATACAAAGTGACACCATAGCTGAGTGGCATGGCTAAATTTTATTTCGGAAAATCCACGGATTTTGCAAGAGACAGCGGGGCCAAGTCGCAGGCTAAGCTTATCGGAAAATAGCACTGACACCTTCTCAAAGCGTAATGCAGCCTCTGCATTTTATCCAGTCTCGTACGTACCTATAACAAGAAGAAAATCAGAATTAGTTATTCAGGGATTTCACTGATTTACAGAATGGACATCTCATTTCTACCATCGGACAACCGACGTACGGCGAGACGGTCCGAACTAAGCGTTTCGCCTCGTAGTACTGCGTACATAAAAGGACTGGAACAATTTCCCTGCTGCGGTCTTCCCGTCCGATTATAATTTAGGCGTCTTCAAGACTATAGTGAATAGGCTCTTTAAACTAGTGCGCTTTACCGTCGACGATTGCATCACTCTTTACCATCTTAATCAAGCACTGGTATATATCAATAAAAAAAAAAAAAAACAATTAAAAAATTGGACTCTTGAGTTGCGCTTTGTTGTTAGGAAGCCTTTGTCGAAGGACAAGCGGTTATAGGAAAAACCGATCGTCAGTAACAACGTTTGTGACCGTTTGGGAACACATTTATTGTGCGCACAGCTGAGTGGAATTACCTACCGAGGTCTATGTTTCATGATAGTTACAACCTAGAGGTCAGTATTCTTCGACCCTATTGGACCCCTTTGGCACAAAATAGATAGGTACAGAAGTCAATCTATACACCGCAAAATTTTGATCGTTTTAATCCCGTGGAGGATCGATCTGGTACATGAAACACTATCGATTTGTAACGATAAAATTAAAAAATAAAGTAAATTTTTTTTAAAACTCGTATTAATTTACGGTTGTACGTAATTAATTTCTTTAAGAAAACATCAGCTGAGCGAGTTCAATGACCTGTAGATAGTTAGTACGCAACGCCGACTACTACGTACAGATCATTGAACTCGCTCAGCTGATGTTTTCTTAAAGAAATTATTTAAGTACATCCGTAAATTAATACGAGTTTTAAAAAAATGGTACTTTATTTTTAATTTTATCGTTACAAATCGATAGTGTTTCATGTACCGGATCGATCCTCCACGGGATTAAAACGATCAAAATTTAACGGTGTATACAAAGCGCGCTCGAGCAACGCATACATAAACACCGCTCACGGACATAATATCTAGGAGCGCCTCGGCCCACTCATCAAACAGTTCCGGCTCAAACGCCCATTAGTGTGCGTCCACCGAGCGTAAGTATCAAAAGAGAAGTACATACATGAGATTGTCTTCTGTACCTATCTATTTTGTGCCTTTGGTTTGCTAACATCCGGCCTTGGACGGCCGGACTGGGAGCTATCCATTGCTCGCAAGAGTAAATATTTTACGTCCATTCTAATAGGTACCTACATCAGTAAGTTGATGTAATAATGTGGGTATTTTGAAAGCAACTATATGAATGATATGATGATAAGTGTGAGAAAAAGAGAAGGAAGGATAAGCATAAGCATAATCAGCCTTCTCATGTTCCCACTGCTGGGACTCAGGTTCTGTGGTGGACTACGGCCCTATGCGAATTGGTGAATGTCACATGTCTTCTGGTTCTAGTACATGAATGGTTTCCTCGCGATGTTTTCCTTCACCGTTTTGAAAACAGTGGTGATGAAATATTGCACAAAGTAATGTGCCTCATGTGCCTGTCTGGGTTTGAACTCACGACCTACAACTCGTAAGTCGGGGCCTTTACCACTGGGTCACCACACCACTGCACTGTACAACTACGGCGTTCGTACGATGAACATTTGCTAAAGAAGTAATATAAAGACGTTGATAAAAAGGTTCTATTGTCATTCATATTTTTAAATAAGGAAGAGAAAACCCATTCCTGCAAAAAACGGTCGCCTATGATCCTTCCTAAAAAGGGTCGACATAGTAAAACAGTTTATTTCATTTACTAGTTGTTACCCGCGACTTCGTTCACGTATTTAGAGTTTAATAAAATTACTCTCCTTTATTTGGGGTGATCGTGTAAACAAGTTTTTAATGAAAATATATTTTTTTTCAAAGCAAGCTTTTATATCGCGATATAATACTTATATAATTAATACTCGTCAAGAAGAATCATACGAACCCAAACTCGATGGGGTTGTACTGTTTAACTACCAAGCTCCTATAGCCACCTTCCGGTTCCATCATCAGATCTGCTCCATGTCATAGGTAATAATTTTGCATTGTAATCTGATTTACACATGCAAACAAAATTTCAGCTCAATCGGTAGTCGGGAAGTGGATCAAATTTAATTTGCAAGATTTGATCACAGACAAACATCGGGACAGGTGAAACTAAATAAAAGCTTGTAAAAAGTGTTCTGATCGAAACGCATAATGCTGCGCTATGCGGTACCCATACGTAATCTTATGACACACGTCCAAAATCGTCCTTAGTCCATCGCAGTATGTGTCAGCGGTGAGGATTATGCTTTCCCAGAAAGAGATCAGATCTATCTATATATCGGACTACATATATCGATATATCGTCGGACTACCAGACGTATGGCGATGCGCCACCGGTACATGGTGGATATCCCACCTACACGCACAAAACGTTTTGGGAACACATTCATTGTGCGTGCAGCTAGGGAGTGGAATTCCTTGCCGGAATCTGTGTTTCCTGATAGCTACAACCCGGGAATCTTTAAGTCGAGAGTGAATAGGTGTCTTCTAGGTAAGCGCGTTCCATCGTTGACCGCATCGTCGCTTTCCATCAGGCGAGATAGTGGTCAAGCGCGAACCTACCAACAATAAAAAAAAAGACGTGTGGCACTCGGGGACTGCCGCGGTAAGCTATTGCATAGCATTTTTATCAACTTATGCAATTATAATTATTTATTTATTTTATTTATGTTAATAACTTTACCGCGGCAGTCCCCGAGTGCCACACGTCTTTTTTTTCCTTTGTTTTTTTTTTCTTTGATATTAATTGAAGTTACACTTTCACACATTGAATTGAATTTTGATTGATTGTTCACTCATTTGTTTTCTTATCGGTCACCACGCTCAAAAAACAAATGAGTGGGGGATGTTAGGTTATTTTCGTTACGGAATTTCTGGATTCGGTCTCCACGCTCAAGGCCCGCGATAGAATACACTCTTGATTACTTTCTGGCAGGGATGTTACCGAGGCTCGATTCCGATTCCGAAAGATCGGAACTACCTATTAATTTTGCACCTCCGATTTTGGTTCCGATAAACTTTAATTGGAAGCTATATCGGAGGTATAATCAAAGTCGTGCGTCTGTGCATGCATGTTGCGAGTTCGCACTTTATTTATAGGTAATTACCTGTTTAACCGAGTTTTTGATAAGTTTTAGGCTGTTTCTGTCCTCGCCTCTATTTCCGGTTTTAATACCAATATCAGTTCCTGACCAAATGTTGGCCCACTTTTAGAGTGCCCAAAAAGTCCCTTCAGTGGCGTTTTTAGGTCCTCCAGAGTGGAGCTCTGACGCCATTGACGTCGTTATACACGTAATATGCTACTGGGTCCAATAACTTTGAGGGAAAAGAAAACCATTGATTCGAGAAGATGAAGTTCCGATAAACTAAATTTAAAAAAACTCCGTTTCCGAATTCTAACCACTCCCGTCACATCCCTACTTCGCAGTATGTGGTCACCAATCGGCTTAACTAGTGACTGTGAACAAGCGTTACGTGTATTTTCGAGAATTCTGCTTATTCGAGCATTATTTCTTTTTGCGAGAAACCCGTTAACAGTTACTGGGAGAAACCACAGATGTTGCCACCAAAAGCCGCATTGTAATTCAAACATTTGCTTTTACCTACGTTTTTGACATTCTAGGAAAGCTGCGGGATTTAACTACAAATGGGAGAAAAAAATACTGGGTTAGTTTCAGTAACTAGTTAAGATACTCGTACCTGCTTGAAGAATACTACGATACATACTCATATATTTATTTTTTGTTATTTTTATTTCAACCAATTGCTCTTTTCACATTAGGCGATAACGACACGATATCGGACAGTAAACAATGGGTAGCTCGCTGTCCGAACGTCCGGTAACTGTCCGGACCGAGCTCAAGTCGTCGACGGCGCGCACTGTTCCCGCATGCCTCAAGGAGTTGTCAGCAACAGTAGGAGCCCAGCTGGGTCGAAGCCTATCGGGGCCAGGGTTAGTTTTGAAAGACAGCTCGAGCCCCGGTATGAAGGCTTGAAGGAACGGGGTGGGTTTTTAGTCAGTAAGAGTCTGACACTATCTCACGCTCACCCACCCGAGCACCCATCCACGGGGTTGTCATTGATGATTTTCCCACCATAAAAAAAGTAGACCTATTAATAAAATTGCTCGCCGCCCTCAAGCCCGCGCCTACGATGGCCGATTCGAGCGGGTATTTAATAAAGGTCGATTTACGAACACAGAGTTAGAGCTAGAACAAGAGTATTCGTTCGTGGTCTTTTAGTGTTAACGAAAACTCGTATTACTCGTATTACTCGTACATCAAACGAACAAAAAGCTGGAGTTAGAACAAGAACATTCTTTCGTAATCTTTTAGTGTAAACGATAGCTAGATCATCTGAACGAATATTCTTTGCTCATTCGTGTCAATTCTGTGCACATTCTGTGGTTGGTATTGGTAGTCCATCTTTTTTTTTAATTCTTCAACATTGCATTCCAATAGTTTTGCAATTTTCTGCCACGCATCTTGTTTGTAAGTTGTATTTTTATAGTGTTCAAATGTCGGATCCCACAGACATCTGGAATTTTGGTAGACTTCTATCATTAATAAACACTTTTCTTGAGACCAATCCATAATTTAATCGATAAGATATGTAAACAATCGCTAGAACACAAGAACGCTTTGAAGAGACCGCTCAGGGGCGCGAGCACGTCCGAACACGCAAGAACGCTCTAAGCAACTGTTCGCGCGCTCTAGCGCCGTTTACATCGAGCGAGCGAGTATTCTTAGAATATTCCATAGAATCTTTGCGAACGCACTAAGAACAACGAAAGAATGCTCTACGCCTGTTTACACTAAAAGAATTTGATATAGTGGGGATAGAATGAGCATTTGCTCGTCTGATGTAAATCGACCTGGTACAGAGTAGCATGAAATATTTTCTCTCTATCCTAGAACATAGCTAGACTAGATATTCACAAAAAACATTTTTTGAAACGTTTGTAAACCGCCAATATGAGAGGAATGCTTTCATATTGATATGGAATTTTTAATTTCAACTTTTTGGCTTTATTAAAGCCAGGCACAGAAAAGCAGATATTGGCAAATGGGCCCCGCCTGCATATATGCATTTTAATATGCGTCGGTTGTTACAAGTTAAATTAAATTTGTAATTGGTACAAGTTACAATCAGTATTATTTTTATGTATTCAGAGCGTAATAGATTTGAGGGTCCCGCTGGATGGATGAGGTGATTAATTGTAATTTCTATCAAAATAGTAAGTCCCAATGTACCTCACATTGGGACTTGCAAGTTAATTCGTGGGGTACAACAAACAAAGCAATGTTAGTTTTTTCTATCTAGCTCGATTGACCCCGCTAGATCGAAACACATTGAAGTATCTAATGGTGCGTCCAGATTTGGCGAATGCGCTGCTCTCGAGCTGCTTGCGAACTGTGCGCGTGCGTTTCATGATCGTACGAAGCGCGCGCTTCGCAGGGGCTTTATACGAACGAGCCGTGCGCGAATTGCACGCGTGCCGTTTACAAGCGGCTTGCGAGCGGCGCATTCACCAGATTAGTACCCCTAGCCAAGTTGATAATCCGCTAGTAGAAAACTTCAAATGTACGGGAATGACGTCATCTCAACGCCCAGTCACGTGGTCAGAACAAAAGAATCGGGGGTGTGGCCAACTCGAGGCGTTCGACGCAAGCGAAACGGTTGTAACTTGGCTAGGGGGGCTGGACACACCATCATTCTATTGAAACCATCCCGCAACATTAACCACGTGATAATGTCGATAGAGCATGTCTACCTCTTATCCATAAGTCAATATATCTATCCGAAAACTTTCGACAAGGGGTTTTAGGCAGTATTTTAACGAGTGAACTTCACTCGTTTAAATATGCGCAAATCGGTGTGGCCATTTTAACTATGCGCAAATTGATTCCTAGTAGATATTGAACCGTAAAATTGGTAAAGTTTTGTGTTCCAAGTGTCTACGCAACCGGATAATATGTGGGATCATTGAAACCCTTGAAAACCGCCCTTGGGCGGAGCAGGAGATAGTGTCAGACTTTTACTGATTAAAAAACCCACCCCATTACTTCGTTGCCTTTCGTATCTTGGCCGAGCCTTCCTTTCAGAAGCAGATCCTTGGGCTTCGACCTTGCTGAGCCTCTACGGTTGCTGACAACTCCTTAAGGCGCGCGCACAAATATTTGTATGGCTTATACATAGTTGTTCTGGGACTGGGGATCTTGTATAAGTGAGTTTACATATTTGTGAACATAACCACGATAATAGTTATTTGTTATACAAGAGTGAAAAGTTGCTTTTTAACCGCATTCTCAATTTTGATGACCGAGCAAGCGAAGGATGCTAAAATTGAATCACGAGCGCAGCGAGTGATTCAATAATTTGAATCCTGAGCGTCAGTGAGGGAATCAAAAGAGCACGAGGTGAAAAATCTTTGCAGTTGAGTGCAAAACGTAACTTTTCATCCGAGGAAATGACTAGATAAATGCAAAAAAGTACACAAAGAAGGTTCTGAGTCTGAAATTTTAATAAATAAAAAAAAAGTTGTAAGACAAATTTGGTACCATGTAGGTAGATAATGTTTTAGATTCATAAACTTAGTGCACGCGATGTTCTAAATTCAATTTACTTTATCTCTCTAATAAAAAAATTATGCTATGTCATTTGCTATAGTACCTATTGACTCCTCAGTACTGCACACAAATTCAATAAAAATGAATAACAAAGACTGTCATTATTAGTTTATGAAAACTACCCTCGAAATACGATTTAAGGAGTACATATATGCAGTATTATAATATCACGGAAAAGATTTATTGTTCGTTTAGACGTACTAACCTCTGGAAGTACCTGTCGGATTGGCAAACATCTTTTTGTATGGAATAGTATGAATTTTGTATGGGCTATAAGACATCACCGGCTTCATCTAGTAGCTGACGAAAAAATTGACGTATAAAAATGGTTTTTAAAAACCTATTTGCAGAATAGATATAATTTTTTCTAATTTAATTGTTCCTAATAATCCCAAACACGGTTAGAATACATTAATTTATGGCGGCCTGCTTCATCATCAGATCAGTACGATACATCCCCTCCCCCTTTTCTTTCAGTCAGTCGTCGACTACACGACTACACGTATAATTTACTTGTAGCAAGTTTACTTGTTACGACAGTTCTGCTGTGATCCTATGAGGAGTTCTGTCCCATATCTTCGAAGTTCATGATCAGATCTTGGAAGTATATCCCTTCAATCAAAAAAATAATTTTCAAAATCGGTCCACAATTGACCGAGATATCGGTGAACATACATAAAAAAAAGGCTATCCAATATCACACTACGATCCAAAGCGGGGCAGTAACCGACCGGATAAAACCGCGGCAGACAGCTAGTATAACAATGATAGTCGGTAAAACCTTATCATTTCCTAATATCTACTCGGAAAGTATCTATTACCTTAAATATTCAAGGAATGTTTATAAGACACACAAATTGTCCACGTTTTATTACCTCGTTGCTCGATGAATTGTTTTTCTTAATTAAATGGCGGGGGACACATTGTTCTTAATTGAAACTTGATAGGAACCTTAATAGAGACATTCGTTGAAAAAGTAAAATAGGTTTCGTGTTTCTAAGGGAATGTCTTCTGGTGAAATGTAAGGAAGCTTTCAATTTATGCCGGCCGGATGCCGCACGTTTGCCGTGCCGCAGCCGGCCGGTTTCAGTACGATAGCAGTCCGACAAGAAAGAAAGAAAACACATTTATTTGGCACACAGGTACACACAATGAGATAACAATTATTATAGTAAAGAAAATTAAACTTAAAGGAACTGGAACTGGACCTATTTGGCACAGCCGTGAGACACACAGTCTTGATGTATTTAAAGACGGGTACATAGGTACTTTGCGAGGCATGCGCCACGAACGGCATACAGCGAATGCCTCTGCTAGAAGTGTGCGTGTTGAAAACGATATATACCAACATATACTCGGGTCGAGCTATGCTGTGCGAAGTCAATGCTTCTTTTGTCTGTCTTCATATTTGTGGCGAGGCATATGCTTACGAAGCATTGGCTTTGCGCCGTGCGTGGCGCATGCCTCTCAAAGTCTGTATCCACTTTTAAGTTCCAGTCCAGTTCAGCATGATGCCATGAAGCCACAAGACACAAGACGTACGGCGTTGTGCCACTGGTACATGGTGGACATCCCACCCACACGCACAAAGCGTTTTGGGAACACATTTACTCGTATTGTGCGTACAGCCAAGGAGTGGAATTCCCTGCTGGAGTCTCTGTTTCCTGATGGCTACAACTTCATCATCATCAGCTTTATTAATGTTCCCACTGCTGGTACTCAGGCCTCCTCTTTAGTAGAGGGAATAGGCCGTAGACCACCACGTGGGCCGGTGAATGTCACATGTCTTCTAATTTTTGGTTCTAGGACATGCCGGTTTCCTCACGATGTTTTCCTTCCACTACACAAAGTAATACGCCTGGCTGGGTTGAACTCGAAAGTCGGGGCCATACCACTCGGCCACCACAGCTCTTTACTACAACTTAGGGGTCTCTAAGTCAAGAGTGAATAGGTTAGTTCTAGGCAAGCGTGCTCTATCGTCGGCCACATCGCTTTCCATCAGGTGAGATGGTGGTCAAACGCGAGCCTATCAATAATAAAAAAAATAAGTGCCTAAATTGAAAGTGTATTTGGAAGTCGTGTATTTGTATGCTAGTAATGTGCTATTTAACACCGAATTGAACACGTGTTGCTTGTGAAGTTGCCGTTCTGTTGTCGACCGTTCGCCGCTTTATATAAAAAATACGATTGTCCGTACGCTGTACGACTAACGCACCGCATCCGCACCGCAGCAGGCCGCCAAAAAACGCATAATTTGAAAGTTAATTAATTCATTAAATTAATTGTTTGAACAGGGTTCTCAATGTGAAAATTCTCACCACCAGTTGGCGCCACTTAGCCGTCAGGTGTTTTTCTTTAAAAACATATACAAATAATAGCCCAAATGTTTTTTTTTTAGTATTCGACGGCACGTTTGGCGTAATGGTTGAGCGACTGGCTGCTGCGCTGCATGTCATTGGTTCGATTCCCGCACGGAAAGTTTTTGTATGGCTTAAGTACAGATGATTGACGAAAAAGAAAAAAAGATGAAGTTGAGATGATTGATTTGATGTTGGTGTTTCAGGTCTGGGTATCTTGTGTATATGAATTTGCAGGTTTGTGGACGTAGTCATGATACAGGAGTAATTCTTAGTTCTACTATTTGCCCCTTGCAAATTGTAGATTATGTGACTAGGAGATAAAGCAGTGTCTGTAGGTCACGGGTGGCATGTTGAATTCCAAACGAAACGAAGATTGCTAATTTTAATCCCGAACGTCAGTGAGGGATTTATATATTTACAATGCGAGATTAATAAACCTGAGTGAAGTGAGGAATTCAAGCCACCCAAGACAAAAACAGCTATATTTTACCCTTTAAAAAGTATGACATATCTATCACCTCTACTTTGTACTTCTATATTCATCAGAACTCGTCTTATTTCGCTCAGATATGAAAATGAACAGCAATATACAATTTGTCAAGTGTTTTTGTTCCCATAACAGTTGAGAGCTCGCCGTACCTACTTTTGAAGAGGTTTCATTCAAAGTGGCTTGTACTTGGTACTTAGGTACCTACAGTCATATTGCGTATTACAGTTTTGTAACAAGAAGGAGGGATGGAGTACAAAGTTTCGTGTTGTACGCTAAATTGATTTTATGAGTACATCTGAGCTTCATTGTTTATCACACTCATATTATAAAGGTAAAAAAAAAAGACGTGTGGCACTCGGGGAGTGCCGCGGTAAAGCTATTGCATAGCATTTTTATCAACTTATGCAATTAAAATTATTTATTTATTTTATTTATGCAGTTTTTTTTCCTTTGTCTTTTTTTTTCTTTGATATTAATTGAAGTTACACTTTTACACATTGAATTGAATTTTGATTGATTGTTCACTCATTTGTTTTCTTATCGGTCACCACGCTCAAAAAAAAAATGAGTGGGGGGTGTTAGGTTATTTTCGTTACGGAATTTCTGGATTCGGTCTCCACGCTCAAGGCCCGCGATAGAAGCTATGCAATAGCTTAAAAAATGTGAGTGTGTTTTACTTCTTCACAATCATAGCTGAACAAATTTTAATGAAACTTGGTACAAAGGTCTACCTTTGTCCGAAAATGTCCAAAATATGGTCTACTATTTTCAGGAGTTTTTTTTCTCGATATTACACAAACAAGCAGTATAAAATAAATAAAGGACCATGAAATATTATTCAACATCCAGATCCATCTAAAAAAATATATGAATTTCGATGAAACTTGGTATACAAGTAGACCATGACCTGGAAAAGCACATTATGATACTTTTTAGTTTGGAGTATGTTCCCTTGGGATCATTTTCTACTATAACGCGGGTGAAGCCGATGCCAGCAGCTAGTTTAATATAACATATCTTAAACATTTATTTTTTTTCGTTCGCAAAGGTACCTTGCAAAATAATTTAGTTAAGTGATTACAAATAATATTCCTATGTGGAAGATACAGATTAACAAGCCCTCAAATAGTGTATGTTTATTTTTTTTAACCAGAGACTAGACCCAAAGACTCAATCTTTGGGTACAAGTGCTAGTTGGACTTGCACGCTGAAGGTTCCGCATAAACTTACCAATGAATTGAAATTGAAATATGTAAAGACATGTACAATTCCCGAATATCCGATTCGGATCCGATTTTTCCGAATCGGAAATAAAGTATTTTTTAGTGACTCTCCAGCACTTCGGGCTGTTCACCGTGAAATGATGATGACAGCCAATAGTCAACAGAGTAGTTATTCTTAGTTCGGTTATCTACGCATCCAAGGTACATGAGTAGTTCCTAGCGTGGGGGCAACGTTCCAGACAAAAATAACAAGAAAACAGAACAGTTTCTTGAAATCTTATTTATTAGTGCAGAAAAGTTGCTTGTAATCCTCTTTTCTCAAGACTTTTTCCGATATATGGAGAGCTCATTAGGCATCCTTTAGACTCCATTGTTTCCCGTTTGCCTAAGTAAGTGGAGTTCAAGAAGATTCTTTTGATGATTCTTTAAAAAGCTTTTTGTTGTTCATTCTAGTATGATCTTGTATGTTAAGTAGTTTGTTTGTAGTTCGTTGAGAGCATTTTTATATATTTTAGTAAAATAATGGGATCGTTTGTGAACAGGGTTGTATGGAAAATACCGGTCAAGTGTGAGGCGACGGAACCAGATTCGCGCACGAAGGATTCCGTACCGTTCGTCGCAAAAAACGGAAAAAAATCGCATTTGTTGTAGTTATATTTAAATAATTATTTATATTTTATTCTGTTTTTAGTGTTTGTTGTTATAGCGGCAACAGAAATAAATATCTGTGATCAACTGTCTAGCTATCACGGTTCATGAGATACAGCCTGGGGACAGACGGACAGACAGACAGACGGACGGACAGCGAAGTCTTAGGGTCCCGTTTTACCCTTTGGGTACAGAACTTAAAAAAAATGTTATTGACTTTTGAGTCATTAAAATTTGGTGCTTATTATGTGGTTTACCAAGAGTTTTGAAACTTGACGATTTTACAGATTTTAATGTATGTACACTTTTAGAATTTTCACTTTGCTACTTTGCATCTTTGCCGCTTGTGCTGCCATATTGGAAAAATGGCACCAATAATCAGTTTTTTGAGGGTATCTCCTTTTCGACTTATTTTACGATGAAAATTTTCTACAATTACTATACACCGCTAAATTTTAATCGTTTTAATCCCGTGGAGGGTCGATCCGGTAAATGAAACACCATCGATTTGTAAAGATAACATTAAAAAACAAAATACCTCTTTTTCAAAACTCGTATTAATTCACTCATGTACGAAATTAGTATCTTTAAGAAAACGTCAGTTGAGCGAGTTCAATGACCTGTAGTTAATAGTCGGCGTTGCGTACAAAGTACCTACAGGTCACTGAACTCGTTCAGCTGACTTTCTTAAAGAAATTAATTTCGTACATGCGTAAATTAACACGATTTTTGAAAAAAAAAGGTATTTTATTTTTTAATTTTATCTTTACAAATCGATAGTGTTTCATGTACCGGATCGACCCTCCACGGGATTAAAACAATTAAAATTTAACGGTGTATACGAGTACCTACTAATCCTTTTTAGGGTTCCGTAGCCAAATGGTAAAAAACGGAACCCTTATGGATTCGTCATGTCTGTCTGTCGTCCGTATGTCACAGCCACTTTTTCCGAAACTATAAGAGCTATACTGTTGAAACTTAGTAAGTAGATGTATTCTGTGAACCACATTAAGATTTTCACACAAAAATAGAAAAAAATAATTTTTGGGGGTTCCCAGACCTAGAACTGAAACTACAAATTTTTTTCTTCATCAAACCCATGCGTGTGGGGTGGGGTATCTATGGATAGGTCTTCAAAAATAATATTGAGGCTTTTAAAACCATTTTTTTCTAAACAGAATAGTTTGCGCGAGAGACACTTGCAAAGTGGTAAAATGTGTCCCCCCCTGTAACTTCTAAAATAAAAGAATGATAAAACTAAAAAAAATATATGATGTACATTACTATGCAAACCGCCAACGAAAATTGGTTTGAACGAGATCTAGTAAGTAGTTTTTTTTTAATACGTCGTAAATCTAAAAAAATACACTATTATTAAAAATCGATGAAAGTTACAACGAACTACAAGAACTTTTATATTATGTTACTTGCTGCTACGGAAACCTTTATGGGCGAGTCCGACTCGCACTTAGTCGCTTTTTTTTTGATGATTTGCTTTGGAGGTTTAGAGTACGAGCGTCGCAAAGTCTTCACCACGTTTTCAATTTAACTTTTTTATACCTGAGGCCCTACCACGATTCATATAACGACTTGAACTGAACTGTTAAAAGGATGGAACTATATAGGGTGTGTAGCAAATACATACATAATATTTTGATGAAGCAACTGCCTTTCAAAACTCCCAAACTGTTTTTTTACGTCCAGAATGACCTAATACCCCGAGAAATACCTAATAAGGTTACTGAATTGTAATAAAAATATCATACCATGAACGCGCAACGTCACATTTCCTGCTATACTAAAATCACAATCACAAACTAAATCTTTCCACAAACAGCAAAAGCTGGCACAACATTCCCCGAATGAACTGGAATTGAGGAAATTGCAGGCTTCGTTGCCTGCTAGAGGCAACTAAATATTGGTTCCACGTTTATGAACTTAGACTGTACGAATTGGCACATATTCGAGACCACAGAATTTGGAACCACTTCACAAGTTGTGGCTTAATACGCCTTCCACACTATACTAGATTAAATAATTCGAGATAAATATCGAAATTCGAAACAACAACTCTATTTTATACGAGACAAAGTTTAAATTCCATAGCACGCATCCTATTTTCAGGGAATTTTGACACAAATGGTAACTTCAGACCGGTCGATATTTGTGTAAGTAGGAATTATATCGACAGTGAAAAGGTAAAATCGCTAACCGCCACTTTGGTCGAAAATAAGTTACATAACTTATAGAATAAGTTATATAACTTATTTTCACTTAAAATAGCTTTCCACTACCAGTAGTGGAAAGCAAGTGTGTTTTCTTGTTCTTTTTTTTAATACTAGTAGTGGAAAGCTATTATGTAGTAGTAGTACTGTTATTAGTAGTAGTGTGACCTTTCCACTACTAGTAGTTGAAAGGTCACACTACTACTCGTTTTTTATATTCCTTTTGATTTTAACTTTCCACTGTCGATGTTTTCAGGTAAAGTATACATACGCAGGAGACGCCCGGGTAACAGAAGTGTGCAAGATCCTCTGCCGTAGTAATTGTAGGCTGGTGGACGGCACTGGACACTGTCCGATAAGGACCAAGTCTAGGTTGACAGTGCGTTGTGCTCTACCGCACGACTAAAAGACCATAATTAACCGGGCCCGCTGAGGCCGATGCCCAGGGTTGCAGGAATGTTCGAAAAAGTTACCGGGGCTCTGGAACGCAACGGACAACTGAAGGATACAGGTGGGTTTTAGTCAGTAAATGTCTTTGACACGCCCTCTCACTCCATCCTAAACGGGAGAAGTTATTTGAAGATTTTCCAACTCAAAAATAAAAAAATAAGAATTCAAAGATTCAAAGCATTTTATTTCAAACTACGAGCGAGAAGAATGTGCAAGAAAGTCTATGGACACTCTTTTCAATCGATAATATCTAGACAGACAGCATGCATGCATGGGCCATGTCTAGGCAGTACCAGGAATACAATTACCGGCACGGATCTTGAGCGCTGACTTCAAGTTGCGCAGAAGTCAAATATTCGGTCTCTTTAGTGGTGCGAAGTGAGACGCGGTCAGTGATTGGCTCGCCGCGCCATCGTGTCATAGACGTCACTCCTGATTCGTTCCCTGCGTTGCTGCATGTATCTAACAACGAAGACGATTGGCTCGCCAATGTATGGAATGCGCAAAGCGATCCCCACTCTGACGCCGAGCGCTCAAGATCCGTTCCGGTAATTGTACCTATCATTTAATATCACTTAGCAACAGACATAATATTCACCATTCAAGCATAAATGATGTAACTGACCAATAATGACCCAGCCCTTTTGTATCGAGTGGCAAATTGAGGCCTCTAGGACCCAGGAGAGCTCTCGATAGTCGTCCAAATGCTAGGGTTGAGTCAAGTGAGGCCGTTTATACCAGATACAGGTACCATTAAATGCGTCATTATCGGCACCAGAGACGGGACAATGGCCCTTTCATTGTTATCAGATTGAGAGATAAGGTTCAACTGTGAGAGACACAGGTGGAGCAGTGGTGGACGAGTGGTAATGGCCCCGACTTACGAGTTGTAGGTCGCGGGTTCGAACCCTGCCAGGCGCATTACTTTGTGTTATTTATATCATCACCACTACTCTCATCGTGAGGAAACCGGCATGTCCTAGAACCAATAGGCCCGCGTGGTGGATTACGGCCCATTCCCTCTCCTAAAGAGGAGGCCTGAATCCCAGCAGGCACAGTAAAAACAAAAAAAAAGGCTGATGATGATGATGATGATGATGATGATGAGACACAGGTGGGTAGTCAGGAAATGTCACTGATACGCCCTTTCTTTTCAAATCCTTAGTAGTCCTAAGTTTGAACTACACGAATTCTGATAAATGCTTGCACTGACTGGACAAAGTCCACTCAAATCTGTGTGGTTCTTTCTTCAAAACAGCATGTGAGACAAAACCTATTTGCAAAAAAATATAATTATACGATACGATATTATCATTTCGGTCCTTTTTAAAGAGAAATCATTCATTTTTATTTAAGCAGAAAGATGTCCACTGTTGGACATAAGTCTCCCTCAAGCGTCCATACAATAACAGGTTCCTGGGATGAAAGTCTCAGAAACGTTGATTTGTACGAATAAAGTGATGATGATTCATTTCAAACATCGAAAATACTAAGGGACAAAACTGCGTTAAGCGGGCGCCCCCGTCGCGTTACAAAGCGCGTGCGTCGTGTGCAACGGTCTCCGTCCCGGAAACCGTATTATTTAGCTGCACAGTGTCACTAGTTCAGCTTTAACGTTGTGCATGTAGTCGTGTCGATGGAAAACTTGATATTTGTTACACAGCAAAAAGGGCCGACCCGCGACGGATGCCCGCGCTTTTGGCAGCGGATCACTTTTGTATGAATCGAACCCACGACCTCCGGCATAGCAGTCAGGGTCACTAACCACTAGACCATCAGGCCTGTCGTATGTTACCGCGTGATCGTCCGCTTAACGCAATTTTGGCCCTAATATGCACGCGAACGCCGTCTTTTGTCTTAATATGGTCAGATAAAGAGGAGAGGTGAAACGCATGTTACTAAAAGAGTAATGAGTAAACATGTGGATGGGTGGAGAGGTACAGGGAGGCCGAAGAAAAGATGTATGGATTGTGTGAAGAGTGAGAGAAAAGGTGTGTGTAGCATGACGGGTGACAGGATAGAATGGAAAAAAAAGACAAGGGCAGGAAGATAATGATGATGCACGCAAACGCCGTGTCGCTTATGTCCATCATCGGATTCCTGCCTCAAAAAAAAACCCGTGTTCCTTTCAGTTACCTTTGCGTTGCAGGGCCGCAGAGATTCTTCCAAATAATCCCACGGCTCTGTGTTTGAGTCTTTATCCGATTATCGGACGTTTGGGAACAAAATGTTCTTCCTAAATCCTAACTTCGGCTTACTGTGTAGTTATAGGATTTAGGATTATTGATTGAGTAACGGATTCCCGGTGGATGCTGTAAAAGGAGAGATTACTATACGAAAGGAGGATTATCCTACGTTAGGAGGATCGGTAACATTTTCCTTGTTTCATTTTTAAGGCGCCTTTTCATCAAAGATTGGCGAAGTGGTGTGGTGAGCGTGGAAAAGAAGAAAACAAATACTTTCGTTTTTCTAGCGGGGCTTAAAGTGTAGCTTTCGTGGAAAAGAGTTAGCATATATCTACGTATTTTTACAAACTAAAAAAGCAAGTTTGGCAATTCTTCGAGCTATGTCGATAACCTTGGTTCTCCTGCGGATATCTTCTTTTCTGATGTGATCACGCAAGAAAATTTCGAGCATCACCAAACTTAAGTAGAACTTTGCTCGCAGAATAGACGGTCGATGGGGCCGAAATGTTCTGTAGTGGCGACCACGTGCCAGAAGACCAATCCAATGGATACGACACGCATAGGACAGGTCGTCATGGCGACACTTGGGGGAGGATTATGTCCAACAGTGGATATCTTTCGGCTGAAATAATGACGATGATGATGAAAAAAACGAGACCTTTTTTCTCGGAGGAAATCATCAAATAACTTGGTGCTCTAGGTGGAGCGTGTCAGACTTTTATTAACTAAAACCGAAGGTGTTCCTTTAGTTGCCCTTTGCGAGGGTCTCGTAACATCGCGTCGGCAGACATCGGCCCTAACTGACCCCGTCTACCTTGCTGACATCTCTTTGAGGCGCTGCTCGTGAAGCACAACGCAAGTGGGCGTTCAGATAGGAATATATTCAGCGAGTGTGTGAAGACATAGGGGCTAAAGTTGCTCCAAGAGCAATTGTTAGAGGATCCATCAGGAGAATATAACGCCAGACTACGAGCAGTATCGCAACCTGAGTCCGCGGCGTGGTTACAGATGATTCCATCACCTCATCTGAGCACTCTTCTCGACGGTCATCGTCGAGAAGAGTGCTCAGATGAGGTTTGTGTATGGGGGTGGCTCTCCGCCTGGGCTGGGTAAAGTGTGCGAACCTCGTATTGCATATATAGCATAGCATGCGGTTCCATAATGGAGGCCGATGGCCATCACGCTACACAAGCAGTTTTTCGCGTCTCCATACCCAGAACGACATAGTGTAAAGCCCTTATATCGGTAAATGCCCCTGCGTGCTTGTGCCTCCAGGTCTTAGCAGGTCTGATGGTAGGAGGTCTCATGATAAGAGGATGGATACACTGACTCTGGTGCCATTGAAAAACGTAAAGTGTCTGATCTAGGATACAATTTGCGTCAATACTGTCGCCGCCAGTCACCTGAGTCGTACCTAGTGATAATATACGGCACGGCAATATTGCCGTGAAGTGGGCATATTGGTGAAAATTTTGCTGGGAATATTGCCCGAAGTATGATTATCGGTGGCAATATTGCCAGCAATATTCCCGTATTGCCGGCAACTGCACATCTCTAGTCGTACCATGCACACTGCAGACGCCTGCTTTAAAAATCTTGGAGCAGCTAAACCATTTTGTGACGGTAGCCGTTGAGACCATGGGCAGTAGGAGTACCGAAGCAAAGTGTGTTGTGGGGGCTCGGGGAGGCAACGGATGACGCCTGGTCTAGGTCGTTCTTGGTGTGAAGGTTGGCCATCGCTATTCAGCGAGGCAAAGCGAGAAGTGTTATAGGCACTTTGCACCGGGAACAATCAGGGGCGGGTTATTTAATGACGTTTGACATTTTATTTTTTATTTAATTGTAAAATTAATTTACGACACTTTATATTTTATTTGTTACGATTAGCACATTGGATTATGTCGTGGCCAGATCTTGGAAACTGATTTCTTCATGATATGGCCAAGTAAAACTGGCTAGATCGTTTTAAACTTTAAAGTTTGATGATATTTCAATCTTCGTTTGGCCTACTTTCTTTAGTTAGACCTTTTATTAACATTGAAATCCTACATCAGTGATGGCCAAACGAGGATTGACATATTATCAAATGTTAGTTGGCCATATCTTGAAATGATCAATTGTAAGATCTGGCCCTAAACAACTTTATTTTTTGTTTATGTGAAACCTAAATATAGTTAGTTCAGAACCAGTAACTGAATGGATTCCAATAGTTTTTACACCATGTTATACTTTTTTCCAAAAACACTTATTTAAAAAGGTCCTAAGTTAGATTCCTTCGACACTAAATACAACACAGGTCACGGAAAATCATACCGGGTATTAGGCGCCAGCAAACAGCTGGGTGCAAGTGCAAAACAACCCCTCAGTCGCCTGGATGGCCCGATGATTATGTATTTTTGCTGACATAACAAGCTTATAACTTTGTGATTTTTCACGACACAGTTATGAAATTTTGTACATAAGTAGCTTCTTTACATGAAAATGCTAGACACGTGTTTTTTTTTTTTTTTCGATGGGAAAAAACATCTTATGACAACCCCCGCTCTTGGGCGGAGCGGGAGATAGTGTCAGACACTTACTGACTAAAAAACCCATCCCGTTCCTTCAAGCCTTCATACCGGAGCTCGAGCGCCCTTTCGGATAACCCTGGCCCCAGTAGGCTTAGACCCGGCTGGGCCCCTGCTGTTGCTGACAACTCCTTGAGGCGCGTGGGAACAGCGCGCGCCGTCGACGACTTGCACGGCCGGACAGCGAGCTACCCATTGCTCACTGTCCGCAAGCCCGCGCCTATGAGGCAAGCCCGCGCCTACGGCAGACACGTGTTTCGGGTTTCACATAAACTAAAACTTATGTTATATAAAGATTTTAGAAGAGGTATTATCAACTCTAAGTTACATACTTCTGTGAACTTTCGGCAAATATACTCTTTACTTTTACCAACCTCTCCTCGTGGGCTAGACTACAAACAATGAACCGTACTTCAGCTATTTATAATTTAACTAGAAGTAAAATAGAAACCTTTAAAAAGAAAGCTTTAGGTTGTGTCTAAATCCTTTTGAACAGTACCTGCGAACAAGAAAGAAAAAAGAATTACAGATCGAAAAGAAAACACAGAAAATAAATCTATATTTATTACATGGCCGATAAACCGAGTCGCTTCCAGCGTCCGTTTGTTTTTCCGCTAATGTTGGTCCAGTATTTATAATTCAATATTGTTATTTTGCTTTCCTGTAAAATAACCATTATTTACTTCCGCATTCTCAGAAGTTCTACGAATCTAATTCCTTTTGTCTTCATTTACGAGTACCTACAACTTGTATAATTGTTATTATAACTTCATTCCGGATATCTCCTTAATAAACAACCCAAAACTACGTGGAAATTACTTCCCTCTCTACCGGAATTATATTACAATAATATAATCGTTACGGCCCACCCTGTGTAAATACTAACAGACTAATAACAATAACAGTTTCCACACAATCTACTTAGACGTGGCAGTACACTGCTTGCTTGGACACAGAGTAGTGAGTACACCGAGTGATAATTTCTACTTGTCTTCCTTGGAAAGAGCATTGCTCCCTGCACAAACAAATTATATTGCTAATTTTGATCTGCTTAGTAAGTGCCACATACAACTATGGACTTTATTATTTATATTAGTTTTACCTGACTTCTGCCAGCGGCTTCTCCCGCGTGATATTAGAAAAAAATATGCAAGTCACTCAATGATAAAAAAGCATTCTACTCAGGTGAAAGAATTTTTAAAATAGGTACTTTTTGTTTGAAAATTTTTTTTTTTAATGAACCTAGAACCTATAGTATAACCGGGTTTTATCCGGGTTTGAATAAATAGTATTTAAAAAAATGTTAATGCGATCAGTAAATTAGTACTTTCAAACATATTATTTCTAATATCTATCAATATTGTAATACCAACCACTTTTTTTAAAAAGAGTACCTAACCATGGAGTTTCTTGCCGGTTCTTATCCATACGAAACGACCAATTTGGAACTGTGCACTAGCTTCTGACGTTTTATAAGTGCCCATGTAGGCCTATGTGAAACAAAATATTTTTGACTTTGACTTTATTATTTCACTGGATACTTTAAGTCACCATCAAATAGGACTGTGCCCATTTTTGTCTATGCACTTTAGAAAATGCTACTAGAGCTTCATTTTCTTGTCTGAACGGTACTTTGATTATTAAAAAGTATCTGCAATTGATTTTTATTAAATAAATATCTTTTAATTGAATTCTTTGAACTCCTCTTCTACTCTTTAAAATATTAGAAAGTTAGGCAGTAAGGTATAATCTGTTTACATTCGTTTTGCAACATGTTTCTAATTTGCACAGCTGGTAAGTCGTATTCGAATGTTAGACCTTCATTTCTAACTACTCTTTGTCAGTTACTATCCACTTCAGTAAACTAATTCAGAGTCTTTCAGTCGTAGGTTTGTACTTACTTGAATATACTAAGTTCGTTAAATTGTTAGTAATGTTATTTGATGTTTGTTGTTTGTTTTGAAAGACCTGTGTTAGACGTAAAATGTTTACCTCAGTTGCAGACGAAGAAATAATAAACTAAAGTAGTAGTTAGTTCATGAAACTTTTAAATCTCTTTTTAATATTTCTTGTAGTCTGCGCAGTATTTGAAAAATATTACTTCAGTTATGCGTGGTTAGGTTAAAGTAACGAGATACGCAGACGGCTGGCCAACACTAGTGCAGGACAGCGGAAGTCAGTCCACACCGGCTGCCCCTGACTATAAGTCAGTAAAAGTCTGACACGCTCTCTCGTTCCACCCCAGAGTAGGAATCTCTGGATGATTTATCACCTCAAAGAAAATTGTGGACTCTGATAGACCCATCCTCCCCAGGGCAGAAGTTAAAATTAGATCTTTCTTTCCTTTTTTTTCATTCCGAAAAAGAAAGAAAGATTTAATTCTTCAACCAGAACATAGTACTTTATATAACCAGTAACCAGAACATAGTACGTTATGTAACTATACGACATAATTTGTTTGGTTTAAGATCGTTAATAATACAAGGTGTAAGGGACAGCCCTCCGCAAACTTTAAGGGCTTGCTCAGTAGATGAAACTAAACAACCTTCCACAATTTTATTTTCCAAAAACGAAAAAAAAAATTCGGCCTCTCCATACAAACTGTCCAATCAAGTTTATAATTTTCTATGGTGAGGCGGATTTTTTTTTTTCGTTTCCTGAAAAAATTTTTTGTGGAAGGTTGTTCAGTTTCGTCTACTGAGCAAGCCCTTAAAGTTTGCGGAGGGCTGTCCCTTACACCATGTATACTCATTAGCACTACCAGCGGCTTCGCCCGCCTGAAAATAGGCTGCTCCTTACAAATTTTGGACCGCCTATTTTTGGAAAAATTCTCTATTAGTGCATGCTTATATCATAAAAAGGAAACTTGTATAAAATTTCACGATCCTAGACCTAGTAGTTTGGCTGTGCGTTGATATGTCGGTCAGTCAGTTTCTCCTTTTATGTATGTATGCATATTTCTTTTCATTTCACATAAAAAATATTAATAAGGTTAGATTATTCATAAAAGTAGATTAAAAGTAGTTCTATTTCATATTAAGCAAAAAATACCTGTACCTAAATATATTACCTTGCAAAATAACACCTTTTTTGGTCTGGAATATCACCAAATAAATAGAGAGGTGGAGCGAGAGATAGTGTTTGACGTTTACTGATTAAAATCCACTCTTATTTCAAAATTGGCGCCTAATACTTACGGACAACTCCGCAGCCTTAAAGTACAAGTACCTGCCACATGTTTCTAAGCGTCTGGGCTAAATTGTCATTAAGATCACAAAATTACTCCAGGAACAGAAACCCTTGACACAGAATAAGCGCCTGCTCGTAAAAGCAAGTACTCATATATTTCCACTGGGGTTCAATTACATATCGCAGATGCTATTGCCATCCGATTCAAAGGAAAGGGTTTGGGTAGGCCATGATTATGGCGTGATCTTTAACGAATTGATATTTCGTACGAATTAATTTGTGTGTGACATTAGGTCAGAAAAACTGTAAAATTAAAGAAAATATATTATACTAAATTGACATTTGGGAGTTCTAATCACGTATTTGTAATTACCTTTTGACTAGTAATATTCAATAATAACAATTAAAAACGAGCCAAGTGCGAGTCAGACTCGAGAACGAAGGATTCCGTACCATTATTTATAGTTACAATTTTTTTTTTACACAATTTATTTTATTTTGTTTTTAATACTTGTTATATAGCAGCAACAGAAATACATCATCTGTGAAAATTTCAACTTGTCTAGCTATCACGGTTCATGAGATACAGCCTGGTGACAGACAGACGGACAGTGGAGTCTTTTAGTGTACGGAACCCTAAAAGGCAGATGTCACTTTTTTTGGGGCCGAAAAAAACCCTGATATGCTGTCAGAAACCTTAAAAGTGCAAATTCAGCTGTAGATAACGGCTACGTAGGAAGGATAGAATCCAGTATTACACAGAGTGTGGTAAATCACGCATAAATGTTCCAGTCGGTAACTTGCCTCACTTGTAAAACTAAGACACGCAACCTTTCAGATAGGTACCGTCAATTTGAGATACAATAGTAAGACGATAGATGCGCAAACGCTTCGCTTGCGGTTTAATGGATTAAAATTTGGTGCTTATTTCAGCCAATCTGTTAAGTTTATAAGTATTTGTTTTACTTTATCAAAAATGGCTATTCGCCAATTACATTAGTTAAAGGTACCTATATTAATATATACAAAACTCACACACTCACGTCACAGAAATCCAGACATACAGACATGATCGTTTTCCATTCATAACAGCCAAGGTGCAGGTCCAAACGAGATTTCAGCTCAGAGTACACGCAACAACGTGACTCGGAGGCACAGCGAACAAGCTATGTCTTCTGATGTGGCTATATTTGACTGGGACACAAAGTTGAGATAGCTCAGCATACAGCATGTAATTTATTGTTTTATGTATTGTGTATATGTAGATAGTACACCATCAACTACCTGAGTATCTTTTTCTCCTTCTCTGTCAAATCCATCCAAAGGTTGTCTGTAAAAAATCGCTTTTAGCGATAAGACCGCCCATTGTGACACCCTATTAATTTTAAGTTTTTAAGTGTACAATAAAGAATCAATCTATCTATCTATCTACAGGTCAGGGGCATCGGTTTAGGGATTTCCAGATGTCTCAAGGTTAACTTGCGTTGGATAGTTTATGTAATTTTAAATAGGTACGTATCTTAGTTTTGCAAGTGGGGTATGTTACTAACAGGGGCACGTATGCCTGGTTTACCCTGTAACAATAAATTCCAATTGGTCGAATGATACGTATTTACTGGTTGGCTGGCGGATTTGAATACAAATGGGAAAAGGCCTTATTTGCTATCGTTTTCACACAAGGTTTTATATTATATTGGAAACACGTCTTTGTGTTTCGCTTACATATTCACCAGCTTGATATATTTGTAAACAGTATTCTGGGTCGTTTTCCAGATCCTAGTTTATATTTATGTTACACTAGCTGAGCCGGCGAACTTTGTACCGCCATATAGCCTATGAATGTTGTGATACCTTTTTGCTGAACTGTCAAAGGATAACGCCATCTACTGGCATTACTAGAACCGGCATAATTCATTTTAAAATGACATTTTAATTAGAGATGGCGTTGTATTCGGATTTTTATTTTTTTTTCTTGAATTTTGGAGGTAATCTCAGAAAGTACTGTTCCGTTTGCTAAAGATTTTTCACTGATAGAAAGCTGCTTTATTTCTGAGTGTTATAGGCTACGTTTTATGTACGCAGGCGAAGCCGCAGCAAAAGCTAGTCACGAATATTTCAAGACAAAAATTAGCAAAATCGGTCCAGCCGTTAAGGTGTATCTATCACGTTGTTTCAGCACCACCCAAGCTCCAAGGTTGAAAGGTAGAAAATGCCTAAAGCATTAGTCCGCTTTTGTACAGTGTTTACTAGTGCATAAAGTTTAAAAAATTAAATAAAAATTTCTAGTAACTAATACCCTTAATTTAACACCATACTGTACAGTGCACTCCAAAACCTTTTAAATGATTAACACCATTCTCCGACAGGAAAGTGACAAACGAAAACTGATTTTGTGCAAAAACAAAACGCAACTGTCAAAACCTTTTTGTCAGATTCATCACTTGAGTTGTTTTTGACGCGCTGAAATATTTTTTTAGGTGTTTTATCTGTGGTTTTTAAATGCTTTCCTCTTTTTCTTTTTTGTCAATGTTTTTGGCTTGGATACTAAGTTATGTAAGTTATGTCTTCGTATGATTAATTAATTTGTTTATTATTCGAACATGAAAAATATCTTAGCTCCATGAAAACAAGCTTAATCATATTTTACAAGCTTTTATTTAGTTTCACCTGTCCCGATGTTTGTCTGTAATCAAATTTTGCAAATTAAAGACTCACTTCCCAGTTACTGATTGAGCTGAAATTTTGCATGCATGTGTAAATCAGATGACAATGCAAAATCATTATGACTTGGAGCTGATCTGATGATGCAACTGGAAGGTGGCTATAGGAACTTGGTAGTTAAACGACGCAACTTCATCAACTTTGTGCTCGTATGATTCGTTTTGACGAGCATTAATTATATAGGTATACCGAGCTATAAAAGCTTGCTATGAAAAAATTATTTTCATTAAAATCTTGTTAAGCTATTGCATAGCTTCTATCGCGGGCCTTGAGCGTGGAGACCGAATCCAGAAATTCCGTAACGAAAATAACCTAACACCCCCCACTCATTTGTTTTTTGAGCGTAGTGACCGATAAGAAAGCAAATGAGTGAACAATCAATCAAAATTCAATTCAATGTGTGAAAGTGTAACTTCAATTAATATCAAAGAAAAAAAAACAAAGGAAAAAAAATACTGCATAAATAAAATAAATAAATAATTATAATTGCATAAGTTGATATAAATGCTATGCAATAGCTTTACCGCGGCAGTCCCCGAGTGCCACACGTCTTTTTTTAATATGTTTTTGGAATACAAGGAGTTTTTGGGATTTTTTCGAGCGAAGTTCAGTAGCTGTTTTAATTATTAACAAAGTAATTATTAATGCACATTGTGATGTATAATTAGTGTAGTTTTTTATCTCAAGTATCTACACAACTGGAATACATGTAGAGTCGTTGAAACAGGAGCAATCTCGGAAAATGGAAATGTGAATTTTATTGTAGTATTGACTACCTCAGTGAAGCTTGCCGAGAAGGCTGACTCGACACATTTGCTGCCAAATACAGCAAAAACATTAGAATGTTTTGCACCCGCATTCTAATGTATCTCAAAATAGTAGGTATATTTTGATACAGGTGGAGAAAGTTTGTCATTGCGACCGAGGCTGAATTCTGGAGCCGAATGCTGCATTGACAAATTTCCACGTGTATCAATACTTTTACGTAGACACTCAAAATCAGAGGTTGACCGGCAACTCAGGGTCGCTTAACACCCAGCCTGATGCGATAAATACAATTCATTGAGGCGGGGGCGAGCTCGCTCATTTTTTGTACTAGTGCGGAAAAACAGTAAACTGCGTACCTATAATCGGTAGAAATAAAAGCAAGTTTTCGAGTAAGCGTTTTGAAAAAATAATAGTTAGTTACCACACAACTTAAAAACTATTTATTTAACCTTGATAATTAATGTAACGAGGACCGATGACAAATGCCGATACACGCAAACCCTTGTTGCAATTTGCTGACTGTACCTTACCAAAAGGTTTACGACTTTTTCAGCTCAACCAAGGCTTTGTACATTTCATCTCCCTTTCCCGCCCACTCGTTTAGATATAAAGCTATGAAAGGACGATTTCTTAGGGTCCGTTTTTATTCATCCGTCTTTTCTAGAGATGCGCCGAATATTCGTTTTATATTCTGTATTCGGTGCATTTGGCAGAATTTTGAGGTATTCGTATTCGACCGAATCATTTGGTTGAAATGCCGAATATATTCGGATTAATAAATTAGTCTTTCAAGCAAAACGAATTAAAAGAATCCCATATTCTAACCATCATATTTATTAGACGACCATATTGTTTTGTTTTTCACTTTGTAAGAAATTATATCTGTGATGTTTGTTGCACAATCGAAACCGATGATGATTCGGAAATCGATGGTGGCCCAGTCACTGGTGCCGGAACCATAACATAAACCATATCGGAAAATATGGAACACAAAATTATGTAATGGGAACCGAATAGTTGCCGTAAAAAATGTAATTAGTCCGTTTTTTTTTTTTTGATTATTCAAAAATAAGGGACACGTATTTTTTTTATTTGTAAATTAAACCAAAAATTACAAAGATATAGCCCATTAAAATTACGTGTAATGTCACGCAACAAAAAATAACAAAGATATAGCCTATTAAAGTTACGTGTGACGTCACCCCGTGGGAAAAGATGCAGCACGGCAATATCTTTGTTATTTTTTGTTTAATCGAAAAAAGAAAAAATACGTGTAGTATGTGTATATGGTAGTATGTTCGGTAAGAACTTAACCGAAAATTATTCGGAAACCACTATCCGGCGCATCTCTAGTCTTTTCATCATAGGCTTTAACTTTTTAAGGTTTTGAAGTAAGCTCTTGTTACTATTTTTTGTCGTCAAAAAATAAATACTCTTCACATTTTTTATAGTTATTTTTTTCTTTTCAGTATACTCGTAGTTTCGCATCGTCTAGACGTTAGAGATTATTTTTTATGAAGGGTTTTATGTCAGTTTTCTCTCCGGATTATGATATTTTAAGTCTTAGCTTAAAGTAGTGATGGCTATGTTTTAACGGCCTCGACTTACGAATTGTAGGTCGTAGGTTCAAACCCAGCTAGGCGCATTACTTTGTGTAATTTATTTCATTATCACTGCTCTTAAAACGGTGAACGAAAACATCGTTAGGAAACCGGCATGACTTAGAACCAAAAATTCGCAGACATGTGACATCCACCAACCCGCACAGGGCCCCCATGGTGGATTACGGCCCATTCCTTCTCCTAGAGAGAAGGCCGACTATGCCATGCTATGCTAAGTCTAATTAGCTGGTAATCCTATAGGTAATGTTCGAATTTATTAGTTTTCTCAGAAGTCTGGTTCGTGTAGTATTGAACTCATAGTGAAATGTAATTTAGAACGCTAATTAGAATTTATAAGTATCTATATTGAATGTTGTATCAAATTTATTGAAGCGTAAAAATAGTTGACTACTTTGTTTTCAATATTCGAGTAAATAGTATACAAAATATTGTATACCTTAATAACCAAACAAATTTTAAATTAGACATTAATATTGTAGGCATTCAACGTGATTCTATACTTAACTTAAAAGTATGTCTATTTTCTATTTATAAGTCTCTCGTCTAGATTTCATTAACACAGATAAGTAATTATTCTAGTTCTATTACAGCTAACGAAGGTTGTCTTTGATGAATTTAATTTAAATATTATTTATTTATTTATTTATTACAACTTCATGCAACACAAAGGTACAAAGGCGGACTTAATGCCTTAGGCATTCTCTACCAGTCAACCTAGGGTGGTGAAGAGAAAACATGGCAGGTGCATAAAAAAAAGAATAGTTTGATAAGAAAACAAGTGTACAAATATTTATATAATAAACATACTTAAATATTCAATATAATATAAACCTACATATATACAAATATATATAATTTATATAAGGTAACGAAAGGATTTTTGAGACTACTCCGCTATTTGTGTTGAAAATGAAGCCGCAACTTCCGCTTAAATGCATACCGACTGGTGGCCGTCCTGATTTCAAGAGGAAGCGCATTCCACAGAAGAATGGACTGTATATGAAAGGAAGAATGGACAAAATCAGAAGAATGAGAAGGACAAAGCAGAAGAAGGTTGTTGGAAGAACGCAGATTCTTGGCATGGGAAGAACATAGAAATTGAAAGTTTGATATAAGATAAGAAGGAGGGGTGGGAGAATTCAGCAGAGAGAAAAGTGTAGTCAATGCGCGCAAACTTCTTCTCTGGCGTATAGGCATCCATTTAAGTTCAGTTCTGTAACTTGAAATATGGTCATATTTCCTCAAATTAAATATAAACCGGATGCAGTTGTTGAGGAGTCTGTCAAGCTTGTCTAGCAACACCGTATTCAGGTCAAAGTAGCACACGTCACCATAGTCGATTATAGGGAAAATTAAAGTCTGCACAAGCATTGCCTTTGTCTTCGCAGGCAGAAAGTTCCTCAGACGATACAGATACCGCAAAGTCCCGTTGACTCTTTGGCAGACACTTGAAACTTGACTTTGCCAGCCAAGCGTCGAGTCAAGATGCAAACCGAGATCCTTTACGCTAGGATTGATGGGGATGACGGCACCGTTAAAAACAACTGGAGGAAGAGAGTTAACCACCACTCTACCTATCATACGCGGGCTACCAATAATAATAGCCTGACACTTTGCGGGGTTTACGGACACCCCAAAGCGATCAGACCAATCCTTGATAGCTTCCAAATCTCAGTTTACATCCTCTATAGCGTCTGACAAACTCTCCACCCGCGCAGCCGCATATAATTGTAGATCATCGGCATAAAGATGATACGAACACCGAAGACAGAGAGTTATAAAATTTATGAAGATGGAGAATAGCAAGGGAGAAAGAATACCGCCTTGTGGAACACCAGATTCTAGATCACGCCAACTCGACGAATTCTCGTCAACGCGAACCGACTGCTGACGTCCCCGAAGATAAGAAGAGAACCATTCCAGCGCCTCGGACGAAACCATAAGATGGGAAAGGATAGATAGGAGAATATCGTGACTGACAGCATTAAAGGTATTTGAGAAATCTATTAAAACCAAAACGGTAACCTTGGTTTCCTCCATAGCTTCCCTAATGTCACCAGTCACTTTAAGGAGAGCAGAGGAGGTACTATGACCAGGCCTGAATCCAGATTAGGCGTGTGTAACTCTTTACGGAACCGACTCACTGATCCGGATCATTGCAGTGAGTCAAAAGATTGGTTCAGTAAAAACGTTTCAAACGCATCATTTGGATCTGAAACATTATTTTGCTCTGATACATTCCGCGAGACGCGTCGCTCACGAGGCGACTGAGCAGTGAGCGAGCGAGAGAGAGAGACGGACACACTGAGTTATTATTGACTGGCGAGTCGTGAGTGAGCGGGTGACATAATTACAATCTAAATAAGTCAGAAAGAGATACCAATCGAGATGTGCATCACTCATGCTATCACAGATTTTCGTTGTCGTTATCCATGCACGTAAAAATGACCATTATGGCGCTTACGTATCAAATACTATACGGTCGTTTTTTGCATATGAAAATAATGTTTTCACTAACAACTTATCGTATTACGTTGATGCGGCACGAGGCCGGCAGATTGTTTATGTTCGTTCGTCCGCGCAAATTTTCGAAAACATTTTAGTTTGTTTGCGTAGTGATTATTGACTTACTTTCTTCCTTTTTATTCATAAAGTCAGAGCTATGAGACTTTACGTGAGAATTTTTGGTAAATGGACATTGAATTACGTAAATAGGTTTAGTTTAATAATGTAACGTAAGTATACGTAACATTCTGTATTTTGTATCCTTTGAGCCGATGATCCAAATGAGCCAAATGAAACATATCAGTGATTCGGATCATTTCAGTGATCGAGATTCAAATGATCCAATCGCAAAAATGATACACTTTGCCCACCTCTAATCCAGATTGAAATGAGCTAACAAGGTTGTTACGGTGAACAAATCCTGATAACTGCTTATGGACGCAGGCCTCAAGTACCTCTCAATCTAACCTCTCAAGTAACCTCTCAAGTAATAGCTACAGAAAAATACAGCTTGTCCGGTCCATAAGAATGTTCTGTGAAAAGTAAACTATGACGTATGTCCTATTTGCGTTAAGATTAGTCATTTAAAGAAACCTTTTTTTACTGTATGTTCAACCGATTTTAACTTCTATTTCATAGGCATGGCATTAAAAGCAAAAAGTGGTTACAATACAAACTATTTACTGCAACCACCATTTGTCATGCTAATATAGATCAAAATCGGTTGGACGGACAGTAACAAAAAGTTTTCAAAAATTACTAATTTTATTTTGAACAGAGTATAATGCCCACCATGATTCTCCTGTGAGAGGGAAAGAGATGATGACTATACAAAACAATAGCACTATCTTTTTTACAACGAACTCATAATGGTAATAGAACGTCATAATTGTATAGTACGATGATAGTACGGGCAGTTTCGTAGCAAACTCGTAGCAGTGCTACGGTTGCTACGGCGTAGCAACAGAATAATTCTTACACAACTAGCTGAACTGGCAAACGTTGTTCTACTATATAAATCACTAGCTTTTTCCCGCTGCTTGGCCTGCGTACATAAAATATAGCCTATGTCACTCAGGAATAAAGCAGCTTTGTAACGGTGAAAAAGTTTTAACAATCTGACCAATAGTTCCAAAGATTACCTCCTATAAACAAAAAAACAAACTTTACCTCTTTATAATATTAGTGTAGATTAAAACAAAAACATGTCTGTTGTATGGGAGGCCTCTTAAATATTTATTTTTATTCTGTTTTTAGTATCTGTTGCTATAATAATAAATACTAAAAACGGAAACTGAAATACATCATCTATGAAAATTTCGATTGTCTTACCTGCCACGGTTCATGAAATACAGCCTGATGACAGACAGACTGACAGCGGAGTCTTAGTAATAGGGTCCCGTTTTACCCTTTGATATGGAATCCTAAAAATGGGGGGTGGGGGTAGGAGGGTAAATTGCCTCCGATCTATTCTCAGACAACTTTGATTTCTTACATTCTTAAATTAAAGTCACTTATCCTTTGCAGCCAGTAAACAGAGTTCACGATTGGATTACTACGGATATTGCACACGTCTTTTAGGATTAAATCCCGGCTAGGAAAAGGTCATGACCTCTACACATTCCTAGACATACGTACATACGTACCAACATATTAACCTTTCACCGCTACACAAAGAACAAAGTAAAGTAAATCAAAGAAAGTTAGACTTCAACTAATTTATTAATGCTGTAGTTAAGAGCGCCCAACCCGTGATTTTATTTCCATACAACCGCTTTTACGTGATTATGAGGTTATTGCACATCTCTTCTATTTATTTTTAGAAATACAGTTATCTTTTAGATGTAACCGTTCGAACCGAGCCTAAGCCAGTCTTCCACGCGAGCCTAACTGTCCCCGCACACGGGCTTCAAAAAAACGCCGCTTCAAGCTTCATTTTGAGGCGGCCTTTTTTTTGTGGCTCGTGTGCGGCGATGCCGCCACAAAAAAAAACGCTTGAAGCGGCTTCAAGCTTCACCGGACACAACAGAGTCGCGCGCTTCAGCTGTTTTTTGCGGCCACTTCTAGCTTTTTTGTGGCCGCTTCTAGCTTTTTTGTGGCCGCTTCTAGCGTTTTTTTTTGTGGCGGCCTTTTTTCGAGGCCCATGTGCGTGGATAGTAAAGGATATGTCAGCAAACCGTAGGAGCCCAGCAGAGCCGAAGCCCACTGTGGCCATTGGTTGTGCGAAAGTAAACTCCGGGGCTCTGGAACGAAGTCAAAGAAGGAACAGGAGTGGGTTTTAGTCAGTAAAAGTCTGAGTCGGGAGATGTCAATAGATGATTTTCCACCTACAAAAAGATATCTTCTGGATATTATCTAGGTTTCTAATGAAATCAAAACATCTATACTTGTGCCAAATAAACATGTTTTTATTCTTTCTTTCTTTTCTTTCTGTATTTAAAAATGAATAGCTGTTCGTTAGTCTCGCTAAAACTCGAGAATGGCTGGAACGATTGGGTTTATTTTGGTCTTGAAATATTTGTGATAATCCAGGGAAGGTTTCAGAGCTTGTTTCTGAATAAAAATGGCCGAACAAGTCTCTCAATTTGTTCACAGAAAACTAAACCCTAATATTTTTTCCGTTCGAAATCCTTTTCAAAAACAGAGACATAAGAGGCTAGCCAGCAAAAATAAAATAAATGATGTAAGATCCGATAGAAATAATCTCTTTCTTTAACTGTTTTTTGATTAAGATAAATATTATATGCTAGATAATGCGTTCATTTTAAGACATTGCGAATAGGTTGCCTAGCTAAATCTTGTGCCAATGATGTTAAACAATAAAATTAAACTGTGAGAAAATCTGGAAAAATTCACGAAAAAAAAATCTAATTAAAATGTAATTTTAAAATGAATTATGCTGGTTCTGGTAATGCCTGTTGATAGCGTTAATTATCCTTTGACAGCTTAGCTAAAAGGACTATTAGGCAGTAGGTACGAAGTTTGCCGGGTCAGCTAGTAAAGTATTGCAAGTATTGGCTCGCAGAATCTTTACTAGATTAATTTTAAAATATAAAATTAATATAGTAAAGACCTCTTTTCGTACGAGATACGTAGAAGAAGTCTCTTCCCTCATCTCATCTGTTATTCCATTATGATAAATATTATGTGCTTGGTAATGCGTTTACTAAGACATTCCGAATAGGTTGCCTATATAGATCTGGTGCCAATGATGTTAGACAATAAAATTTGTTTAAGATCGCGAACATTTTATACTTTATCTAAATACTTACAAATTGAGTTCTATCGTTACTTATTAGTAATAGCTTCTGTAGACTAAACAACACTAATTAACATAAAAAAATTGATTAAATAAAAGATGAGGATAAATTATGGCCATTTACTGACATCTTTGTGCAAGGCAATCCTTCTATTTGCACTAAAAAAAAGGAGGAAACATAGTTTTTCAGTTTTTTGGGGCACATTCTTTCAGCTGATGCTCGACTTTCCCAAATAACAAATGAGGGGTAATTGATGTCAAAAATGTAACAACATATTGTTTATCATCATTGGCACCAGATTTAGCTAGGCAACCTAATCGCAATGTCTTAATGAACGCATTATCTAGCACATAATGTTTATCATAATCAAATACCAGATGAGAAAAGAGAATTTTTCTATCGGATCTCAGATCATTTACTTTATTTTTACTGGCTAGCCTCTTATCTTTCTGTTTTTGAAAAAGATTTCGAACGGAAAAAATATTAGCGTTTAGTTTTCTGTGAACTTTAGAGACTTGTTCGGCCATTTTTATTCAGAAACAGGCTCTGAAACGATTTTCTTTCTTTGATGGCCGTCTAAGTCAGATAAATAAGTCGAAACTTGTATCAAAGTTTCAGTTTCATCGATACGTCCTCGATCTTAAATCACCGACAACAGCAATTTCAATGTCACCCTTGTCAAAATATCGCCAAACTGGAACAAACTGTGTGCCATTTGTTATCGTTGTTAGTCTAGGCTGTGACGTCATCAATTGTCTTTGGTTTTAGGTCATCAATCCAGACGATTTTGACGTTTACTTACAGTTCGATTCTGATTCGATGGGAGAAGTTTGATTTAAGAACGATTTGCAATGTGATTTATGACTGTTATTAGTAATCTAGCGAATTTCTCTCTCTCATTAGAATAAGGTTTGCTATAAAAAAAAACCAATTGTGGGTTAAGTTCGCCTTTGTCCATCAGCTGTCCTATATTTGTCCACACTAATATTATAAAGAGGTAAAGTTTGTTTTTTTGTTTGTAGGAGGTAATTTCTGAAAGTACTGGTCCGATAGCTAAAATTTTTTTCACCGATAGAAAGTTGCTTTATTTCTTAGTGACAGGCTATATTTTATGTACGCAGGCGAAGCCGCAGGCAAACGTTACTTATTTTATAAAAGTTTTCTGTACATTAGAGAATATGAATATGGTCCGTCCCAGCTTCTCACGGTTTTTGGCAGATTTTTTTATTATTGTTGATAGGTTCGCGCTTGACCGCTATCTCACCTGGTGGACGACGGTGCGGTCGACGATGAAACCTATTCACTCTTTTTTTTTTCGATGGGAAAAGTCATCCAATGACAACCCCCGCTCTTGGGCGGAGCGGGAGATAGTGTCAGACTCTTACTGACTAAAAAACCCATCCCGTTCCTTCAAGCCTTCATACCGGGGCTCGAGTTGCCTTTCGGATAACCCTGGCCCCAGTACAAACCTATTCACTCTTGATTTAAAGATCCCCGGCAGTCTTTGAAATTGTCGGCTTTTCTGTACTACTCATATAATAAGCATGTATTGACTGGCTGGACTGTTGTTCTAGTGGTTAGTGACCCTGACTACTATGCCGGAGGTCGTGGGTTCGATTCCCACCCAGGACAAATGTTTGTGTGATGAGCATAATCATTTGTTCTGTGTCTGGGTGTAATTTATCTATAATATGTATGTATTTAGAAATGTATAAGTATGTTTATCAGATGTCTAGTACCCATAACACAAGCTCTGCTTAGCTTGGGACTAGACGGCGTTGTGTGATAATTGTGGAATATTATATTATTGTATATACCTAAACCTTCCTTGGCAATCACCCTGCCTTTATTGGCATAAATTGCTTTGAAATCTGTTAGTCTAAGATCCGATTAAGAACGACCTTCACCGGTCTGTTTAATGGATGAAACGTATTTTATGATAAATTTAGTGTATTAAATAATATAACGCGGGTGGGTTGCCTAAGAAATTCCTGGCCAGACTATTATTGATTAAAAATTGAAAATATACTTTTTTTTTAGAAAAATGCACAACCGTTATTCATACCAGATTTTTTTGCAGACAACACTATAACATCGTATTCGTAATGAAACAGCGTTTATTTTGATATAGAATTTGTTGTAAATAAAAATAAACACACCTGTTTATACCTTTTTTTTTTTATGGTGGGAAAAAATCTTGCATTGACATCCCCCGCCCTTGGGCGAAGCGGGAGATAGTGTCAGACTCTTACTGACTAAAAGACCCACCCCGTTCCTTCTAGCATTCATACCGGGGCTCGAGCGCCCTTTCGGATAACCCTGGCCCCAGTAGGCTTCGACCCGGCTGGGTCCCTGCTGTTGCTGACAACTCCTTGAGGCGCGCGGGAACAGTGCGCGCCGTCGACGACTTGGGCTTGGTCCGGACAGTTACCGGACGGCCGGACAGTGAGCTACCCATTGCTCACTGTCCGCAAGCCCGCGTCTACGTTGGCCGGAAATCGGGATCAGAATCCCGGCGACGGCGGCGGCGATAACGCCGTTGCCTGATGCGTTCGGCCTCCTCCTTTGCGAGCATTACTGCTTCGCAGAAGTCGGCGACCGCCTGCCACTCCTCCTCGCTCCGGACCATGGCCTCAACCAGGGCCCGGCGCGAGAGGTCTCCGCCGCCGATCGCCCCCACGAGGGCACGGCGATGCTCCGCCCAAGCAGGGCACACCTCGACTGTGTGCTCCACCGTGTCTTCCGGGCGTTCCGCACAGTGGAGACACCCGGACGTCACCTCCGCATGAATCCCGTGCAGGAAACTCCCGAACGAACCATGTCCGGTGAGTACCTGCCTCATGCGGAAAGTAAGGACGCCGTGAGGTCTTTCCAGCCACGCCTCAAAGAGGGGACTTACCGCCATGATTGTGGCGTGCCCACCTGTTTATACCTGGCAACCCATAGTTATGCCAGGAAACAAATAGGCAACCCAACATTTTTATGTTCTAAAGGCTTCACACTTTCGGTTAGTATTAAATTTATTCGTTAAACACACCGGTGCATTTGTCAAAAAAAAAAAAAAAATTGTTTAGCCAGGAATTTCTCAGGCAATCCACCCGCGTTATATTATTTAATATACTAAATTTATCATAAAATACGATTCATCCATTAAACAAACAGGTGAAGGTCGTTCTTAACCGTATCCTCTACTATATTCAGTAGTTTTTGAATTTATCGTAACCAGACAGAAAAATAGACGCGGCGGGGAACTTTGTCTTATAATATGTGTATGAATTTGGAAATGGTTTTCATTGCTCAATTATTAGTAGTTTACTGAAAAGGTCGCGATTTGAATGAGAAATGGAGCTATAACAATTTTGTATAGCTTCAACAAATAGATTTGTTTCTGCAGGGTCACTACCCTTACAGTAAACTACTAAATTAGAAGTGTCGTTATGAATATTATAATTGCCGGCATGGATCTTGAGCGCTGGCTTCAAGTTGCGCAGAAGTCAAATTCAAATATTCGGTCTCTTTAGTGGTGCGATGTGAGACGCGGGGCGGGGAGTGTCAGTGATTGGCTCGCCGTGCCTTCGTGTCATAGACGTCACTCCTGATTCGTTCCCTGCGTTGCTGCATGTATCTAACAACGAAGTCGATTGACTCGCCAATGTATGGAGTGGCAAAGCGATCCCCACTCTGACGCCGAGCGCTCAAGAACTGTTTTCTGTGGCTTCGTATCCGTGCTTTTTTTTTAGTTCTCCTTTGCCTTTTGGACCGCGGGTTTTCTTTTCAAGATGGCCCAACAGATTATGCTGACATCTCCTTGAAGTGCGTTTGGATCACCACGCGCCATCGTCCTCTAGGCCTCGGTCTGGACGGTTACTGGACGGCTGGATGACGAGCTATCCATTGCTCGTCGTCCACAAGCTCGCGCCTATGGTAGCCAGTAGTTGTGATGCGTTCGTTTCCGTGCTGTGATACTGAAATGAGCTTTGGTTTCAGTAGAGAGTTTAACAGGAAACCAAAAGACAAACTCTTGTAACTTAGAGCGTAAATCAACAACACAATCTTAATTAATTTCAGTATTTAATATTAATTATGTGTCTACGTGTATTCTGAATATAATATGTAGACACAGATATTCCCACTTTGATCAACTACATAGTTAATACAATCTCCAAAACCAATGCAAACTAAGTTTAATTAATTATATTAGTATCTCTAACCTCTGAACTATCAGTTTATTACGAAGTTTAGGCAAACTACGAGAATTACGTATTTTCCCTTGCATTAATATTATACAATCATCATCATCATCATCACCATATCAGCCGAAAGACGTCCACTACTGGAAATAGCCTCCCCCAAGTGTCGCCACAACAACCGGTCCTGTGCGTCACGCATCCATCGGATTCCCGCGACCCTGACCAGCCCCCCTAGCCAAGTTACAACCAGTTTGTGTCGAATTCCGTTCTCTAATCGGTAACGCCTCGGTGACAGCAATTGTAGAAAATGATAAGTCGGTAGCCATGTTGATGCGCCTGAGTCGGCCGCTCGTTCTACAATGTAGCGTTTGTATAACAAAGGACGTAGCGTTAAACATTGTAGAAACGATTTTTAACGGTGTGAACTTGGCTACGAACTGTCTATTCGTTTGTTCTGACCACGCGACTTTACGTTGAGATGACGTCATTCCCATACGTTTCATCACTTTTCGACAGCGTTAACGATTGCAGAATAACAACTTGGCTAAGCGTGCAGGTTTATTTATTTATTATTTATTTAACAATTCATGTACACACTTAACTTATATAAGAAAAGAAAACAGAAACAGAAAAATAGGTACATAGGTGATGCTTATTTCTAACGAAATCTCTTCCAGCATACCCGCGAAAGGAGAATTGGAAAAAAAGAGAAGTAGACACCGTGTGTAAAAGTGAAAGGAAAAAGAAACAAACAAAACAATTATTATAAGAATATACCTACCTGAACAGGCTTTAGGATGAATTCCCTTATCCCATTCCGTCCCAAAAACCTCATATCCAAACCGCACAGCACCGCCTCTGACGGTGTAAGGAAAAAACTAGGATTCGAATCGAAAGAGCCGGCCGGCCAACATATTCTACGCGCGCGCGATTAACAACCTCTGAAAATACCGTGAAATATCGTCTGAAAGTGCGTCCAAGATGATCCTGGATCCCAGCACCCAGTGAGTACCTGACTTCCAATTTTGTACCATCCTTGTAGCCTGTTTTTTAGAAATTTTTATATCGCGTCACCCAACGTTGACGCTACACTTATTCATACCTATTCATATTTTTGGTCCTTCGAGCCGGATACCTGTAGATTACAGTTTTTTCAGGCATTCTCAGGTTCAATTTCGAATGAAAACTCTGAGATTTGCTATATTTTTGCATTTTAAAAGTATTATCCTACAAAATTGTGTTGGTCATATTCGCCGTGTAACCCATGCGGATTCAGAGGTCATCTTAATTTAGTCGGATTATAGTCACAAAAATTCATGTAATTTACGTAATTTGTTGTGGAAATATTATTATCTCTTACTATTCACGGTATTTATACACTTACAAACATTATTACATAACTATTTCACCTAAAGGTATCGATTTACACACTTAATAAATCTCAACTTAAGTTCGTTCGTATTTCGTACCTACCTACCTACTTATTATTCGAACAAAGCAAAATGGAAGAAAGCAAATTAAAACTTCTTCAATCTCAACGCGAATATGTATATCGTGATATTCAAATCCTTTACGACTTATCAAAAACTATGATTCAAGATCGTTCAAAGGTATCGGCGTTCAAGGCGAGATATACTCGAATACATTCAATTCGCGAAGAATTCGTTTCGTTATGTAGTAACATACAAAGTTTGGAGTTAGCCATAAAACCTGACGCTCGAGTGTGTCAAGAGTCTTTGAGTTCGTTTGACGATTTGTACTACGCCGTAATTAGTGCAGCGACTGATCTGCACATTACTGATAGGAGCGACAACGTCGACGGGCCGCCGCCTGCGACTTCCATGCAAACGGGACGTAATGCGCGGCTACCTAAGCTTGAGTTACCTAAATTCGACAGTAAAATTGAGAACTGGCAAGCATTTTATGATATTTATAAAACCTTAATTCACGACAACAATTCGATCTCACAAATAGAAAAATTTCACTATTTAGCGTCCTGTTTACAAGGCCCAGCCTCATCCATTGTCAAAGGGGTCCCTATGACCGCTGATAATTATGAAATTGTTTTTAATAGTTTGATTGAACGTTATCAAAACAAGCGAATTATAGCTTTGACATACTTAGATAAATTCATCAACCAGCCAGTTTTAAAATCGGGTAACTTCCAAGATTTACAAAGGTTAACAAACGAAATTTATGAGGCATACTATGCACTTCAAGCTTTAAAAATTGACGACTTAGGTGATTTTATCTTATTTTGTTTAACTTCGCGCGCACTGGACTCAGGCACGCGTGATCGTTTCGAATCGCAAAACATTTCTCAAATACTCACCTTTAATGAATTGTTAAAGTTTCTTCAAGATTATGTAAAAATCTTAGAAACTAGTCATTTATCTTCTAAATCTAATGTCAACAACAATTCTAACCCTCGTAACCTTGAGGGGAAAAAATCTTCGCCCGCGACTAGTAGGCAAAATAGCAGCGGATCCAAACGCTCATCTTATCTCACAAATTCCAACCCACCTGCAAATGTGACTTGTGCTCATTGCAGTGAAGCGCACTCGATTTATCGGTGCCCTATCTTTCAATCCTTAGATTCTCGTACTAGACTCGCGTTAGTACAAGGTAAACATAACATGTGTACCAATTGTTTACGTACAAATCACGTCATAGACAAATGCCTGTCTAAAATGTCTTGTACGATGTGTGGATTACGTCACCACACCCTATTGCATATTGATCCTTCACCATCCAGCGTCGGCGCAACCATTGGAGCGAGCGTCACGGCTCACGCTCAGGCCGCCGTTCCCAACCGCGAGCTAGTCCTACTAGGAACATGTCAGGTGCGCGCGTTCAACACCGCCGCCGGCACTCAATGTACTGTACGGGCACTCGTGGACAGTGGGGCGCAGGACTGCTTTATCACCTCTGCGTGCGCACGCACGCTCGGGTTAAAACTCCGCCGGTGTAATCTTAGCATAGCCGGACTAGGACAAAACTCAGTCACACAAGTAAAAGGGGTGGTGGAATGCACTATACGACCTGTACACAGTGATGCTCCACAATTTAATATCAAGCCAGTCGTATTAGACAACATCACTGCTCTAATACCTAGCGTTAAAGTACCGTCAGCTGTTCGTGAACGGTGCAACCATCTCGTGCTAGCTGATCGCGATTACGATGTTCCCGCCAAAATTGATTTATTATTAGGAGCGGAGTTATTCCACGAAATCTATGACGGTCAACGTATCAATCTGGGGCCCGGTTTACCTGCGGCTATGCATAGCGTTTTTGGGTGGATTCTCACAGGGACAGTAAACTTTAATTCTGCACCATTTAACACCGCGTGCTCTTTAGTGGCCACCACCTTTAAATTAGATGAACAAATCAAAAAATCTTGGGAAGTGGAGGAACCACCGCGCGTTATCACCGTACCCGAGAATGACATCGGCGAACGCTTGTACACTGATCTTACCTATCGCGAACCTGACGGACGATCCGTCGTACCCATCCTCTTAAAGGATAACAAATGCTCTTTGGGTGAATCTTACAATAGTACTTTATCGCGGTTGACTCATCTTGAAAAGAAACTTAGTAGTCAAACTAAACTTAAATCCGATTATATTAACTTTATGCGTGAGTACGAGAATTTAAATCACATATATCCTGTACCTAACCCTGCGGTACCTACTCTCAATCCTTGTCTTATCCCTCACAGTTGCGTCGTTCGCTCTAAGAGCACGACCACTAAACTGAGAGTAGTGTTTAAATCAACTTCAAAAATCTTAGGAGTCCAATATGACCCTGTGAGTGACAGTTTTGGTTACTCACAGTCCCCTATCGAGGACAGTAAATGCACCAAGCGTTCCATCTTATCTAGCGTCGCAAGTATTTCCGATCCTCTAGGGTGGCTTACACCTTGTATCCTAAAAGCCAAATTGCTCCTTCAAGATTTGTGGCGTCTTAATCTTTCATGGGACGAACCTGTGCCGAGAGACATCACTCAAATATGGCTTAACGGAAACTTCATAGCCGATCTCCATAACTTAAAACTAATAAAAATCCCTCGTTGGATTACACCATCTCAATCTAAGGAATTCCAGCTTGTCGGATTTTGTGATGGATCCACCGAAGCATATGGATGTTGCGTTTATCTTCGTGTCGTTACCTCTTATGACGTACACGTTTCTCTTTTAGTTGCTAAGTCCAAGGTAGCACCTCTAAAAGTGTTGACTGTCAACCTTTTAGAGCTTTGCAGTGCTGTATTACTATCTAAAGTAATAAATCGCATTCAATCCTTGCTTAGTTCAAAACTCATTTTGAATAAATCTATCTTATTCACAGACAGCTCGACTGTATTGTCATGGTTAAACGCTGAGCCACTTAAGCTTAAGACTTTCGTTGCGCACCGAGTGGTCCTAATTAACGACAGTCCTGTGCCAACTGAATGGCGACATGTGTCTACCCATGACAATCCAGCCGACATCTGTAGCCGTGGTTTATCGTGCTTATCTTTGTCTGATTCTCGAATCTGGTGGTCTGGTCCTCAGTGGCTATCTACTGAACTCTTCAACTGGCCTGTTTCAGCAGTACAAGTATCCGATAACGTGCCAGAACTCAAGCCTGCATCACGCGCGTGTCATGCTAGTGCGACACGTGAAGCTGACGTGCTGGAGTCTATCATGGAACGCCACTCCTCTCTTTCCCAGGTTGAAAGAGTGGTTGCTTGGATATACCGTTTCATTAATACCGCAAAGGCTAAACGTTCAGAGCGTAACTTCTTACCTTACCTGACAGCCACTGAATTAAGCCAATCTTTAAATCAGATAACAAAGTATGTTCAACATCAAAGTTTTAGTGATGTCATATCTTTGATAGCATCCAAGAAACCTTTACCCAAACATTTATCTAAACTCTCTCCTTTTCTCGATACTCGCGGAATCTTGCGAGTGGGGGGACGTCTCAAGCACGCATGGTTACCAGGTCGCGTCAAACATCCATACCTCCTGCCTAAGATTTCTCGGTTAAGTACTCTTCTGATTGACCACTATCATAAAACTTATCTTCATTGTGGGCCACGCCTACTCCAATCTTTAATTATGCGTCGATTTTGGATACTCGGAGTTAGAAATCTTATCAGATCGCGGCTATCTAAATGCGTAACCTGTTTTAAAATTAATCCTCCTTCACTTCAACCTTTACAAGGTGATCTTCCACCTTCCCGATTACAACTGGGTCACTGTTTTCAAACAGTAGGCATCGACTTCGGAGGTCCTTTTATGATAAAAGAGAGTAAACGCCGTAACGCTAAAACTTATAAAGCTTACCTTTGCCTCATAGTCTGTCATGCCACTAAAGCCGTCCATCTCAAACGTGTCATAGGATCACAAATTTTGACTTACGAAGAATTTTATACTATCTTAACGAAAGTGGAAGCTATGTTAAACTCTAGACCCTTAGTGGAACTCTCTACCGATCCCGGCGAGGTTGACGCTCTTACAGCTGGTCACTTCCTTATCGGTCGACCTTTGGTATCTCTACCTGAACCGGTGTATGCTGAAAACGAGACCTTACGTACTCGATGGCAGCTTTTGCAGCGTCTATCTCAGAGCTTTTGGCGCACTTGGCAGAGGGACTATCTGCATACATTGCAACAGCGAATGAAATGGTTTAAACACGGTAACGGTCAGCCAAAATTGAACGATCTTGTAACCATTTATGAACCTAGCTTACCCGCTAACGAATGGAGACTTGGTCGCGTCGTCCAGCTCCACCCGGGCAAAGATTATCATTCGTGTTGTGACAGTCAAAACTTCAAAAGGCTTACTTGTAAGACCTACTATCAAAATTTGTCCTCTTCCAATCGCTCAAAATAATTAATAACCCATATCAAATCATATCAAATATCTATCAACTATTTTTTATATTTTTTAAGAGTCTAACACTTGTTATTTTATTTATTTTTTCTCAATCATATACTTATTAAGTACATTTAACCAGCATAATCTCAACACTTAACATAAAACTATATCCGTACAGTGACATCTGAATCTGCATGAACCGCAAGTCTCGAACTTCATCTATCTTATCTTATGAAATCCCTCGTTGATTTCAAGTGGGGGGATATGAACAGGCTTTAGGATGAATTCCCTTATCCCATTCCGTCCCAAAAACCTCATATCCAAACCGCACAGCACCGCCTCTGACGGTGTAAGGAAAAAACTAGGATTCGAATCGAAAGAGCCGGCCGGCCAACATATTCTACGCGCGCGCGATTAACAACCTCTGAAAATACCGTGAAATATCGTCTGAAAGTGCGTCCAAGATGATCCTGGATCCCAGCACCCAGTGAGTACCTGACTTCCAATTTTGTACCATCCTTGTAGCCTGTTTTTTAGAAATTTTTATATCGCGTCACCCAACGTTGACGCTACACTTATTCATACCTATTCACTACCATATAAATATATATGTACTATCATAAATATAAACACATATAATAGAATAAATATCGCAAAAAATACATACTGACCATATATATATATTATATAATTATAAACACATACTAATAAGCTTATCATATCATATCATATCAGCCGAAAGACGTCCACTACTGGACATAGGCCTCCCCCAAGTGTCGCCACAACAACCGGTCCTGTGCGTCACGCATCCATCGGATTCCCGCGACCCTGACCAGGTTATCGGGATTCGGTCATATTTATAATATTTTTAGTTTGTGCGAAACCAGAATATAGTTTGTTCAAAATCAGTAACTACACCCGATATACCACCGACACTACGCACACACAGATCGTAGCAGTTATTAGGCGCCAGCAAACAGTTAGATGCAAGTACAAAACCACGCCTCAGTCGCCTGGATGGCCCGATGACTATGTATTTTTGCTGTCAAAACAAGCTTAGAACTTTGTGTTTTTTCATGATACAGTTATTAAATTTTGTACATAGATTCTTTACATCAAAATACTAGAAAGTAGGTACGTATTTTGGGTTTCGCATAATCATCATCATCATCATCATATCAGCCGAAAGACGTCCACTACTGGACATAGGCCTCCCCCAAGTGTCGCCACAACAACCGGTCCTGTGCGTCACGCATCCATCGGATTCCCGCGACCCTATACTGAAACTAATATTGTATAAGTTTCGATCTACAGGCGGGCACAGGCACTGGCCAAAACTAGTTCGTAATACGCCATTACAGTAAGCTTTAGGCCGGGTTTCTAAATAAATTATCGTTAGTGTTTATACTAATTAATGAAGTTTGCTATTCGACGAAAATTAATGATAGAAGGTAACCTTGACTACCTCGTTCACAAAGGGCACTGAGGGGCTGGGTGAAGGTTCGAAAAGGTTACTTTGGCCCTGAAACGCAAAGAGCAATTGAAGGAACACAAGTGGGTTTTAGTCAGTAAAAGTTTGACATGAGTTCTTGCTCCACCCAAAGCAGGACATGTTATTCAGGCAAGAGCCCTGTTGCGTCAAACTTCTACTAACTATAAGTATTTAGTTTTTGATACAGAATACACTTTTTTTTCCATTTATTTTTAATTTTTTTTCTATTTTTTGTTACTATTTTGGTGTACAATAAAGTTTATTTTATTCTATTTTTTCGGCAAGCTTCACTGAGCTATTCAATACTACAATAAAATTTATTCCATTTTAATGTGATCGTGCATTTTCCAATTGTGTAGACATTTGAGATAATTACTACTTTAAATAACTATAGCAATTTTACATCATAATATCTACTAGGAACCAATAAATTTGCGGATAATTTTATGAAAGCAGCCACTGAACTTTTCGAATTTCGAAAAAACTCTCTCAAAAACTTTGACGTCAAAGTTTCATTAAAGTTTTGTTCGTCAAAGTTTCATTAGTAAGTCATTTTCCAAATGGAAGATGGCTAGTGGCATGAATTTTTCTCAAAATCGTCATTACTTTTTTTTTTTACTACCTACATAAACCAATACAGGCTCCGTCAAAGATAAAGTTTGAATAACACAAATCAAACCAACACATCACAGTAACATTATTATATATGTGTATCATTTTTAGAGTCTGTCTGAAATCTGATGTAGTCAACACAGGTTCAATAGTCAAGGTTGATTAAGAGATAGAGATCATTGTTTACTAACAGAAGAACCTTATAAAAAGTATCGAATATAAGTATTTTTTAAATAATTTAATATTATACAAAATTCCCAAGTCGGTTAACTTATTAGACAGACTATATTCATTCATACTGAAACGGCTGAAGAAACCGTTCAACAAATCCGACAAAGTCAAAGAGAAGCGCTTACGGTGGTATGGTCACGTACAAAGACACCCAGATGATCATATGGTGAAGCTTGCCCTTGAAATGCCTACGACGAAGCGCACGCGTGGAAGACCACCCTCCATTTGGCTGACGACAGTCAAAAGAGACCTAAACGAAGCTTATCTCGATATCGACATGGCACAAAATCGTGCACAATGGAAGACAAAGACAAGGAGGGCCGACCCCAAATAAATGGGATAAGGTGTAGCCAGAAGAAGAAGAAGAGCACTGTCACTCTCACTCACTCAAACGGCTAAACGGATTTGGATGAAATTGTACATGGCTCACGGGTAGACTATGTTTTGGAATAGCACATAGGGCACATTTTATTCCGGTAATACTCCCGGGGTCCCTTAGGGTAAGTTTCTATTTTCGCGCAAGCGAAGTCGCTGGCAGAAGCTAGTACAAATATAAACAATGATATTTCGAAATGAACGTACAAATATTATTACTTAGTAGTCAAATATTGTTGTTTACTGTCGATAAAGGGAGAATTGTAATTAGATTTTTGGAGAACACAATTTTAAACTAATTAGAGATGTTCCAGATACTGTCCGATTTTTCGGTAAAGCCAGTTTCGTATACGGTGATTATTCGGACGTCGACTATCGGGCTTCTTTCTTAGTATATATTTCTCAGTAAAATGTATAGAAGAGCATAAACTTTGTTGTAAACCAAAATAGTAATATATCTTTGACACAAACTTAAATCTATGGGTACAAGGGCGGTCTTATCGCTGATAGCGAGATCTACCTACTAGACCACTTTAGAATGGACTGTAAGAACTTAAAATAAAAAGGAGTAGTCTGGTATACTGCTAATAAATTCATTAAATTTTCACATTAAAACTAAATATGTACTGTACTATACATAGTTATAAAATTGTATTATATAGTACCTATGCATAGGAAAAATTCATAATCATAGAACTTACCTATACTATATGAGACTGAAGTATCACGGAAATAGGATAGTTTCCAGGGTCAAGATTACATTTTATTTAGTCCTTATTTTAGATTATAAAAAAATGTTGAATTTTTTTTTTCTTTTTTCGATTGAACAAAAAATAACAAAGATATAGCCGATTAAAGTTACGTGTGACGTTACACGTAACTTTAATGGGCTATATCTTTGTCATTTTTGGTTTAATTTACAAATAAAAAAATACGTGTCCCTTATTTTTGAATAATCTAAAAGACGGACTAATTACATTTTTTATGGCAACTAGCATACTGTCGAACACTCGTACGCCCGAAATCGTAATCGGCGATTAGTTGGCCTCTTTACAACCGACTAACCGCGTAATCGTGTAGTCAACTAGATGTCACATCACTAGAAATTATTAGTAGGTTTACAAAGTAAAGTTGGTCACGTTGTTCGTTTAAATCATATTTTAGGCTTTTGCGCTTAGTGTTCTCCACTGTTTTTGAATAAACATTATTTGCTTCTGTTTTATAAACAAGACAAGAGTAACCTTCCATTATAAAATGGAGCAGCTCTCTGTTACGGTCGCAAATCATATTTTAAACAACATACGACTTGATACTTTTTTTTAGGTGTGTAATCATTCTGTGACCCTTGGGGGGAGCGAGAGGGCTGTCAGACTTTTATTGACTGAAACCCACTCCTAGTTCTTTCGTTGCTTTTCATTCCAGGGCCGTGTTTTCTTTTCAGAAAGGAACCCATGGCCCCCCGAAGACTACTATATCACTACTTGTTACGTCCGCAAATCATATTTTATTCTTGATACTGACTAAACAAATCATCATCATCATCATTTCCACTGAAGGACGTTCACTGCTGGACATAGTCCTCCCCAAGTGTCGTCACAACTAACGGTCCTGTGCGTCTCGTATCTATCGCATTTCCGCGACTCTCACTAGGCCGTCGGCCCACTTTGTGGGAGGACTTCCAACGCTGCGTCTTCCGGTACCTAGCCGCCACTCCAGAACCTTTCCGTCCCATATTGACCATATGTTTCACGAGCAATGTGCCCAGCCTACTGCCTCTTAAGTTTGGCGATTTTTCGCGATTAAAAAAATAAATACTTATTTTTATGTTTACAAAGTAACCACCTACATTATTCAGATCTAAAATCTCTCCCAATTTCCTCGTCTATTTTTATACAGTTCATTGAACTCTGAATACCCCAGAGTATATCTGTGATAAATAATATCTTATTGGGGACATTAGGGACCCTTTCCAAATATAGACGGAATTAACGACGTCACATGGGACGGTTTCGTACATAGAAATAACCATAAATCATTTCTTGTATGTAATTGAAACCAGTTTAGGTTCAAAATTGGGTAATTATTGTAGATGTTATAAAGTATAGAAGAACCGTCACTGAAACTATCGGATATCCGAAATAAAAAAAAATAGCCAAACCATATCCGAAACCGATATAAAAAAATCGGATATTTTCGAATAAAGACTAAATGACAGGTTATGACAAATTTACACTAATGTTATAAAGAGATCATTTGTTTTTTGTTTTTTTTTGTTTGTAGGAGGTAATCTCTGAAAGTACTGGTCCGATTACGAATTCTTTTTCACCGATAGAAAGCTGCTTTATTCCTGAGTGACATAGGCTACATTTTATGTTATGTGCGAAGCCGCGGGAAAAAGCTAATTGTTAATATTTTATGGTGTGTAAGCTTCATAAATGTGAAGGTTTTGGGTGTCGATACTTTTGTTGTTGTAACTTAATATTGATAATAAATTGCGGGGTTAAGATCTTTGAGTACAAAACACGTGTAGGATTTGATGAAAGATTAACACTCCTTAGGCAGCCAAGGCCAACACTTCATCACATTAGATTGGGGATTATTCAAAGAGTTAAGCTAGAACAACATTAGGCCGATGCACACGAGTAACACGCCTGATTTGTACGTAGAACGACGTCGCGTGGCGTGGATCTAGTGTAGCTCTGCAAGTTTAGTTTCCAAATAAAATGTATGGAGACCGACGCGCCCAGATCAGCGTGTATGGCACACGCGTGAGCAGTGTATTCTACCTTTAATTTTGCGAACACGGCAGGTTTTAGTCAATACAAATCTGGTAATCCCTCTGGCTCTGTGTAGAAAACAATGCCGTCAATATGGACCTGGGAATGTGTCAAGAGCAAGAAAGAGGGATGGTGCCATACTCTCTTTGGCTCCATCCTTTTAACAGTTCATTTTAAGTCGTCAAATAGATCGTTAAGAGCTTGTAATAAGGCTTCTGGTCTTTATCAAACAGCGAGATACTCATTGTTCGCCGTCCGCAAGCCCGCCTGCCGTGGCTAGTAACCGATCTTAGGGTCAAGAGGAGCGCAGGGGAGAGGATTTTGTTAAGGCGCTCGAAAACTAACTTTAAAATTATTGAAATCAACTGCGTATATCCTTAAACCTGACAAAAAATGCTCATGTATCCTCGAGAATTTGGCGGCGTCCGCGCAATTGCAGTTGTCACTGAGTTCAAAGTCCCTCTTTGAACTCAGTGACAACTTTCCGACGAACGTTCAAACTTTCCGACGCCTTACTTGATTAATATGTTCTTCCTTTTTTTCTTCTTCCGCCAAAAGTGCAATTGTTGTAACACAATAGCGAATGGTAACCCAGAACGGTGTACTCGCGCAGGCTCGTGAGGTCGTGCGTATGTTCGAGCATATCCGTAAGAAAAACCCCGACATCGCGCGAGAATTATTCCTCTCTGTCTGTGTTGACCCTTAGTTTACCGATGCCGGTCTCAATAATGTCAGTAGTTTAATTAAAATTGCTAATGATAGGATAGGTGCGGAGATAGCAATCTAAATAAAGTTGGTTTTCCGCTTGGCAAAAGCTCTCCATAGCATAGTTCTGGTAATTACATAGAAGGTAAAATTTTACGATTAGTGAGCATACGAGCAGTTTTCTTGGACACAGTGCTGTAGAGCTCGAGTGCATGAAAGCAGCGATAAGGGGTTAATGTGGTTAAGAGGAATAAAGGACTTAAAGCGCGGTCACTATCTGTACAACATTATTTTTAGTATATATATTTATATTTTTTTTTATGGTGGGAAAAAATCATCTAATGACAACCTCGGCTCTTGGGCGGAGCGGGAGATAGTGTCAGACTCTTACTGACTGTTCCCGTTCCTTCTAGCCTTCATACCGGGGCTCGAGCGCCCTTTCGGATAACCCTGGCCCCAGATTTTTAGTATATGCGAAACCTAAGTAATTAGGATGACTGGTAATTAGTGACCGATAATTATGACACGTGATTGTACTCATGATCACAGATAATTTTCCCAAAGAAACTTTTCTTTATACTCAAATTAACGGGACCATGTAGGTACCTACACTGATTACATACACCGATGGGTTTGCAAGCGGCGCGGGTGCACTATCACTATAGTAGGTAAAGTATATGAGACAACGGCGTTACGCGGCTAACAGCTGAGCGGTCGTAGGCGCGCGCGCGCGAATTTACGCGAACAGCAGTTTTGTTATTGTGATAAAACTAATGAGTATAAAAAAAAGTTTCTTTGGGAAAGTTGTTTGTAATCATGAGTACAACCACGTGTATAAGTATCGGTCACTAATTAACAGTCACCCTATATAGATTCCAATAATAATTTTCACACCATGTTACATTTTTCACAAAAATTATTATAAAGGTCACAAGTTGGACACCACAGACACTAAGTACAATACAGGCCACGGTAGGTCATAGCAGGCATTAGGAGCCAGTAAAAATCTGGGTGCAAGTGCAAAACAACTCCTCAGTCGCCCGGATGGCCCGGTGACTATGTATTTTTGCTGACATAACTAGCATAAAACTTTGTGATTTTTCATGATACATTTATGAAATTTTGTACATAGATTCTTTACACAAAAATACTAGACACGTGTTTCAGGTTTCGTATATTCTAAAATTAATGTTGCATGTATGTTAGTCTGAGTTTTTACCTACAATATCCTAAATAATATTATAAATGTGAAAGTGTGGATGTTTGGATGTTTGTTACTTAATCACGCAAAAACGGTTGCACGCATTTGGATGAAATTTGGCACGCATATAGCCTTTGACATGGAAAAGAACATAGGCTACTTTTTATCCCGAAAAAACATCTTATTCCTACGGGAAAACACGTTTAAAGTGCGATAACCGAATTACACACGGACGAAGTCGCGGGCGGACAGCTAGTAATAATATAAGGTATACAGGCGTGATAGTTATACTCTTACCGTATATGAACCAGAAACTAAAATATATCCAAGTCACGTATCTCCGCATCGGTCTGAAGTAAGTTTGTTTCCATTAGGACATGTTTTGACGTACTACAAATATTTACTCGTAAACATTTACTTGTAAATATTTGTTTGGTTGGTTGAGTCTTATTTTTTAGGTGAGAAATCATTCACTGACATCTCCCACCCTTGGGCAGAGCGTGAGGGCATATCAGACTTTTACTGACTAAAACACACTCCTAGTTTCTTCGTTGCCTTGCATTCCAGGGCCGGGTTTTCCTCTCAGAGGCGTACCAATGGTCCCTGTAGGCTTCGACCCTGCTGGGCCCCTACGGTTTGCTGACATCTCCTTGAAGCGCGTGTGGAACAGTACCCACCGTCGACGACTTGGGCTCGGTCCGGACGGTTACCGGACGGTCGGACGGCGAGCTTTGGTTGGTTGAGTCTGGGATTGATTCGTCTAGAATGAAACATGCAGAACGTAAATAAATGGCAGATTTTGCTGGTCTACAGAAATATTCGAGAGAGTTACCGCGGCCCTGGAATGTAAATGTCGGATGCCGCTTTACAGAACGTATTGCTATCACAATCAGGCTGACAGTAAAGTAGCTGCATAACAATAAAGTGACGTTTTTCCAGCACACCGACTGGTAATACGGCGTGTTAGGTATATGAAATGGCTTCGACACTTCTTCACACTTCAAACGAAAAATACTTACAAAAAATTAAAGAGAAAAATACAAAAGCGAAGCAATATATTTTTTTTTAATTTTAAAATTGTTATATATATATAATATAGCTTCTACCAGTGGCTTCGCCCGCGTAAAATTTGGTTTCTCAATACAAACTTTGGACCCCCGTTTAACCCCCTTTTAAGTTTGTAGGTGTTATAATTTCTGAAATTTCAAGATTAATCACTGAGTGGTATTTCGTTTCTATAGATATAATATATCTCTTGTAACCTTGCAAAAAACACCATAGCACGAGAAAAAAATACTTAAACTAGACCTCGATATCATATTCTTTCCACAAGAATTTACTAAGCTAACCTATCCTTAATCTTATCTTAAATGTATTCAACCTTCTTGAGCATCTTCGTGAGCCTTAAAAAATCCTTAAAAACTTCGAGAAGCTTACCACCCACACCCATCAATTAGCCTTTTAAGATCATTCGTGTTGATACATTCATGAGAATCGCACGCTTGAACAGACTCGATATTTAAGGCCCTAACTTCCGAGTATTGCTAAAAACAGTAACTTTCTGAAACCTATTCCTTAGTAACGGCAAGGTCAATAGATTTGAAAAAAAAAAATTATGTTTATTATAGATTTATGTACAACATTATCAAAGTATAATTTTTTCGTAAGATTTTTTCCAAACAAAAAAAAATTTGGCTTTTACCTCGGACAGAGGATTAGCATTGCCATACAGCGTGGCAATGCCGCCAGCCTTTTGGGCACATTACCAGTCGACAGCGATGTGGAAGAGTTTTTTGACACCATATTTTAGTTTGATTTTAGTTAGTTGTAATTAGCGTAGGGTTTAATTATTATTTTTAATTTAATGTAATTGTAGTTTTTAGTTGTGTATGTAGTAAGTTAAATTGATTTAAATAAAAAGCTACAATAAAAAAAATAACAACATGATATTTTTTGGCTTGTTTTCTCGCGTGGACTTATTTTTTATAAAATAAAAGTAGCCTATGTTACTCCTTATTACATCAGCTACCTGTTAAAAGCCGTTTCAGAGATTAGCCCGGACAAACAGACAGACAGAGAAAAATTGTAAAAATGTTATTTTGGTGTATGTACCGTATATATATTCGCATGTAGTAAAAAGCAGTTTATTTCAATATTACAAACAGACACTCCGATTTTATTTATATGTATAGATGTATAGAAGATCATAGTAACAATTCAAGATTTTTGTTTTAGATATAGAGTGGCTATTTAAAAAAAACTTTATAATTTTATGTAACTTTCTAATATTTCCGTGACGTAATCTCGTAGTTCAACATCGTAAATTAGGGTCAGATTCGTGATTTTTTGTTTAACGAGCCAACTAATTTATATCATGTTTTAATTTTTACCCAGCGGTTGGTCATACGGACAATTTTAATAATATATTTTTCATTTTATTTGCTTAAAAACCCGCTCTTATCGCCCCGCTTTTAGGCACGCAATAGACTGTTATCCGCACTGGTCTCTCCCGCTACAGTTTTATTATATTTATCATATTAGGCTGGGTGCGCGTCGACCCCCACGAGTTGCCAGTCAATCCCTATTTATTAATTTCTTTTTTAAGTTTATTGAAAAAACCTCCTCGATCACAAAGACAAACTTTCTGCACTTGTATCAAAATGCATATTTGTTGATTTCCAGAGGTTTAAGAAGTTCAGAATGAGTAGAACCTGGCCTTAAATCTTCGCCACAGTTCTATAAACCACCTTTCTCACATGATACAGCAAACGAATTGCTCATTAATAAGTTACTTTGGTAAATTTCGGTAGAATATTTAAAAGTTTTGAACAAACTTGGAATGATATGGGTTTTTATAAATAAACAACGAAAGTTTGACTTCATGTGTAATGAATCTACTTTAGTTACAAAACACAACTACCCACACGATTTTTATTAAAATCTACATATTCTAAAGACGGAAAACAGAAATATGAAATTACGGAGTAATTTTCTTAAGAGGCTGCTTTTACACTCTATCGTCAACATTGAGCATGGTTTAAAAGCTTGTTACTTCATCTAACGCAATCCAACGCGATGTTCGACGAAAAAGCAACGAGAAAAACAGAGATAACGCCTGAAAATGTTAGCATTCGGTAATTCCGTGATTTATTCGAATATTTTACAAAAATTTTTCAGGAAATACGTTTCTTTTTTACCTTATTTTAAAACTTAATTTTTGAAATAAAATCTCGTGATTTAGAATCTAGATAAAATTTACAAGGCTTCTATCGTTACTCTTTTTTTGACTTTTTAAATTTTTGAGTAAATTATTAAGTGTCAAAATTTATGCAAAATAGCAGATTTTCAGAAGTCTTTACTGATTAACACCATACTTTATTAATAACACAGACCTCAGGGTATCTATTATTTGTATTAAAATGGTATTCATTTGTAATTCGAGAAGTTTAAATCGTTCGTTTCTGAAGTAGCCTAAATGGCGACCAATCGCCTTCGTTGGCCACACCGACAACCACACTCAGGTGGCCGTTGGTGCTGGCACGCACCCTATGCAACAAGAACAAAGGATATTTTTTTATCCCGCTATTTTAATTTTTTGATTTCAATAGATAATATCCTCAACATATCTTTTTAGAAATTTGTAAGATATCTGAAAAAAAAAAGTGTAATAACATCATAATGTACTTACCTCGAGTTGCCCGCTCTGAATTATAATGATTCAGAATTGAATACGTTTTGATTTTCCTCATAAAAAAGCTACTTGTTGATTCTTATCTTTTTCCTTACACATTTCAATGTACAAATAACCGGCTTCATTATCTACTCGCTTCAAGTGGTTTTAGTTTTTGGTTCATTCTTTCCCTCATTTTACCCTCGTTAGTGTTCATTTAAACTGTTAAATGTTTAAGCTTTTCATATTATAATAGTGATATTATGAACTTTCTAGCTCTTCAGATTATTTTTTGGGTGCAAACGTCTAACAAAGAGAAACTAACGAGTTTCCTTTTCAGAAAACATTTTGAAAGCACATTCATTGCGTGTACAGCTAAGGAGTGGAATTCCATGCCGGAATCTGTGTTTCCGGCCATCAGGATTCCCGGGTTGTAGCCATCTACAACCCGGGAATCTATAACTCAAGAGTGAATAGGTTACTTCTAGGTAAGCGCGCTCCATCGTCGACCACATCGTCGCTTTCCATCAAGTGAGATAGCGGTCAAGCGCGAACCTATCAACAATAAAAGTAAAGAAGATCCCCGTGGGCCTAGCGGGTATCAGCTCTGCTGGACCCCTACGATTTGCTGACTTCTCTTTGAGGAGCGTGTGGGACACAACGCGCTGTCGACGAGTTGGGCTCGGTCTGGACGATTACCGGACGCTGCAAGCTGCCTATCGCTGGTCGTCTACAAGCCCGCACCTTCCGTAAATACCCAGACGGATAAAAATAGGTACTTGAAGTACTGACTAACCTAATTAAGACCACATTTTACACTAATAGCCAGTACCAAACCCGATTCATTGGGGATTGGAGCTATTCAGGCAATTTACTGCCCCACAAATAATCACGCATTACTCTAGAATTAATTAAAGTGTACAAAACAAAAGATAGAATCGTATTCACTTGAGATTTGAGAACTGTACTCGATAATGGATCTAATTAATGTTGAAATAACTAATTTGTTGATGGGATTGCTTGATATGGCTTACGATTTTATTTATTTGATGACTTATAAATAAACACTGATAACAAATTTTGTTTTATCGGAAAAAAGAAAAAATAAGTTTATTTGTGTGACTCGTAGGTACAGGACTTCTTCTTCTTCCTGCCCTTATCCCTATTACTTGGGGTCGGCCAAACACGTTTTCTTCTTCCATTCTGTCCTGTCACCCGTCAAACTATCACTAACTCCCTTTTCTTTCATATCACTTCTCACACAATCCATCCATCTTTTTTTCGGACTTCCTCTCCCTCTCCATCCATCTACATGTATATTCGTAGGTACAGGACAAACAATAAAATAAAATAAATTATTAACTATTAATGAGTGAGCAATAGTGGCCTATGTGTATTGGCCTTGAGTTACAAGTTGTATGTCGTGGGTTTAACCCAGCCACGAGCATAAATTTGTGTAATTTGTTTTATCACCAACGGTAAAGGAAAACCTCGCGAAAGAACCGGCATTTCCTTGAACCAAAAATTCGTAAACATAATATGACATCCACATTTCGCAGTGAGAGCGCGTGGAGGATTACGGTCCATATGCTTTGCTATATATTTAAAAACACAGTAAAAAAACATTTATTTCAGGCAACCAATAGCACCCATACATACAGCAATCACAAAAACAGAACACGCTTACGTAAAGGAATACACTACACTATCAGACATAGCAAGCAATCTTTTTGCTTCAGCTATGTACGATAAGGGCAATCAAATCTGCCGGCAACCATCACCAGAACTATATCAGATCACAAAAAAAAAATGCAGAACAACGCAAAAGAACGCACCGCTGGCATCAGGCGTATATTGAATTTACACATAGATTCAGACCATCACTACCACAAGTCACTACGTAATACCCACCTCACCTTATGGACAATTAACTTCCCCCAACCTAACTACAAATCGGCAATCACGCCCGTTTCACATAACTACCATGCATGGCTGCACCCAGATAAGCCGTTTAATGACCGCTGCCACGTTCTGGCTTGACCGAATGGCCTGACAAACATGCGTTCAAGCCAATTTGTCAGTTATCCGACTGATGCAGTTCAAGGCTGGACGGAGGGTTCTGGTAAAGTTAGTCACAATATTCGCATTGTTTTGAGCTTGTGATTTTGGAACTTTCTTCAAAAGATTGATTTAACAACTACTAATATGCATAGGTACTACTCATGTCATTATATACTGTTACTGTGTGTGTTAAAAGTACAAAATAAAGATTATTGTTATTATTTAAGAAAAACAACATTTTTGTTAAACTTTAGTTCACATTCCCAAACTTATAAATTCAGCACTTACACAAGATACTCGGATGAAGAACAACTATGACAAATATTTGTTACGTGCAGGAATCAAACCACCGATACGCAGAAAGCAATCAATTGCTTAACTACTGCGCCAACAGTGCTGTCACAATTTACTTTGGCTACTGAGTACTATTAGATTGTAAGAGCAAAAGGTGGTAAAACAACCCTTCAGTGAAGATTATTCGTGTAAAACTTGGAAAAATTGGTAAGCCTTTGCATTAAAACCGACTGGAATGCCGTGACGGTAAACGGCATGATGCCCCACTATGCCACCGCTCTCGATTTCGTTGTGTGTGTGCGCACGTATACTGTCACAGATATTTCAAATCTGCCGTTTCAATCTGCCTTCCTACCATCACGGTTTTTTTTTTTTATAATTATTCTATTATCTCTTCAGGGCAAAGTCTTATTACCACTTTTCACTACTTCATACGACTACTTGCCAATCTGTCAATGAGTTTCACTTATTTTAAATCTAAATTAATGAGGCTTTTTGCTTATAGTTTTATCGCCATCTTCAAAAGGAAGAAAGAAATAAAACATGCTGAGAAACGAAGTGATCTGCATTCGTCTAAGATTTCATTTTACGAATTTAATATTTGATAGTTCTTATGCTCATATTGAACCTAACATCTGTGCGAAAAAAGTATGAAATAACTAATTATACCCAGAGAGAAACAGAGTGTGACAAAAACATCCCAAATTTTTGGCAATTTAACGTAGCTTTTAAAAATAAATTCGCAGACATAAATTATGTATTGACACGTTCGCAGTCCGGCGACACCCTTATCAACTTCATACAACAGTTAATTACGGACACGTACCGCGAGTGAAAATAAATCTGCATTGTATATAACGAAATATCACAAAACACAGACCGAAAGTGTGGCCGCTGCTAGAAGCGACAATGTCAAAACTCTTCATGCAAACAAGCTTGTTAGTAATCTTACTGTTTTATCACCATCATTTTTTTTAAATTGTTTGTTAAAGAAGTTTGTCACAACGTTGACTATGACGTTTCATCATAGCCAAATTTAGAATTTTTAGTTATTTTAAAATTATGATCATCATCATTATCACCATCAATAATTCATTAAACCTCAAGCAAACGCCCGCCGGCATTCGCCCATCTATTGTCTTACTATTGTGTCCTAAATTGGCGGTATCCTGTGTGTATAGCATCCAGTGGACTTTCGAGACCTTCCTGTTTATCCGTCCACATTGTAGGAGGAATTTCAATACGGTGCACGGGATGTGCAGTAAGACAGTGGTTTTTGACAACCCTAAAAAAGATGTCGTTTCTAGTAGCTGCCAGCGATTTCGCGTTCTGTGCGAAATATGAACAAAACCAGATTTAAGTCGACAACATTTTGCACTTACGTTACATCAAGTACGAACAGAAAAATGAGCTAGTCTTAATAATATTGCATGCAGAACAGAGAATATCTCTTCAAGAATACACTGAACTTTTGGTTTAAAAGTCTTTTGTTTTTTAAAGATTGAATATTTGGTAATATGAAAATGGCGTGAAAAGTCAGACTGAAGAACTCTGTGGTTGAAAGTTCAAACAAAATTTTGCAAAAGTGGTAAATTTCATTTCACTAAGTAGTTACTTGAACTTTCTTAATACTTTTTGAGGAGTTCATTTGTGATGAAATTACCTTTTGTCTTTACGAATGAAATATGTATATTTAAATTTTCTTTACGAACATGCAAAATTACAGTTAATTCATATAACAACCCTGTACATTCGAAAGAGTTACCGTGGCGCTGGAATGCAAGGGGCAACTGAAGGGACACTGGTGGTTTTCAATCAAACAAACAAGTCTGACACTCTCTCATGCTCCACTCAGAATGAGACTTTTTTTGGGTGAGAAATCATCAAATAACTCACTTATTTGATGATTTCTCCCCCAAAAAAAGTCTCATTCATCGATCGTCTTGCCAATCTACACACAATTTACTATATACTTCACCACTTCAGAATTAATTGTTTTTTTTTTAATAATACTAGTTCTAGAACTAAATCGTGCAGTCTTATAGGTAAAAGGAACTAAAATTAGCCATGTAATTGACTCATGTAAGAAAAAAACTCTCGGTGGAGTAATAGATTTTATCATTTTATACCTCAGGTAAGAGCAAAGGCAGCCTAATCTAACTAAATGGATTGATCCCCCGTGGTACAGAATGAAAAATGAAAAAACCAACAAATTTACAGTAAGCTTTAGACTTAGCGGCGACTGTGAAGTCCATTACAAACTGCGCAAATTATCAGATTTTTTTTCCATAACAATTTTTCCACACTCCTGTATCGCAGGTGTGTGGAACACGAGCTTGCGGACAGTGAGCAATGGGTAGCTCGCTGTCCGGCCGTCCGGTAACTGTCCAGACCAAGCCCAAGTCGTCGACGGCGCGCACTGTTCCCGCGCGCCTCAAGGAGTTGTCAGCAACAGCAGGGACCCAGCCGGGTCGAAGCCTACTGGAGCCATGGTTATCCGAAAGGGCGCTCGAGCTCCGGTATGAAGGCTAGAAGGAACGGGGTGGGTCTTTTAGTCAGTAAGAGTCTGACACTATCTCCCGCTCACCCCAAGAGCGGCGGATGTCAATGCATGATTTTTTCCCACCATAAAAAAAAGGTGTGTGGAACACCCAGAGCCAGAATCCGGATCTTTAGCTCATAGAAATATCTTTCCTTACTAAAAACCTGCGACATGCACCACGCTACCACAATCGAGAGTTTCGTATAGGAAATTGTTGGGCGTCTCATCAAAACGAAACTACTCGCAGAAAATTAGCTTGATATCAATGTATAGAATCAAGTGTAAAAATGGACCAGGGATCGTGGACTATAGGAATAAAGCAGCTTTCCATCGGTGAAAAAATTTTAGCAATCGGACCAGTACTTTCAGAGATTACCTACAAACAAAAAAACGAACTTTACCCTTTCTAATATTAGTGCAGATAAACTATTACTTATACAAAAATAAGCATAGACAAATATATACTTAGTTCAAATATATACAAAGCACACCTTCCATTAAAAAAAAAAGACGTGTGGCACTCGGGGACTGCCGCGGTAAAGCTACTTATATGCAATTATAATTATTTATTTATTTTATTTATGCAGTATTTTTTTTCCTTTGTTTTTTTTTCTTTGATATTAATTGAAGTTACACTTTCACACATTGAACTGAATTTTGATTGATTGTTCACTCATTTGTTTTCTTATCGGTCACCACGTTTAAAAAAACAAATGAGTGGGGGGTGTTAGGTTATTTTCGTTACGGAATTTCTGAATTCGGCCTCCACGCTCAAGGCCCGCGATAGAAGAGCTATGCAATAGCTTAAAAACATTGCTTTAACCAATTAGCAACAAACTTTTATTTATTTTAGTACTTTAAACAAAAACTATATAAGTACTGTTTGTGGTACGTACATAAAAGGATTTTATCATATTAAACCTGATACGTGTGTTCAGCCCAATGCCTATAGCCTGGCGACAGCTGTTGAAAAGGACACCATAATAAAATGCAATAAAGTTTATTTTACGATGGCACGTTATCGTTGTGCGGTTTCAACTTCACAGACTGATATTAGCTGAATCTGTTGAATGGAACATAATGTACATACGATACATATTATACTCACGCTTTTCTCCTATTGATTTTTTTTTTGTGGGAAATTATCCAATGACTGCTCCCGCTCTTGGGCGAAGCGCGAGGGTGTGACAGACTTTTACGGAAAACTCACTCTCTATGTCTCTTCTTTGCCTTGCATTCCAGGTCCCTGGGGAACGTCGACGACTGGGGCTCGGTCTGGAGGGTTACTAATCGGCCGGACGGTGAGCTACGTATTGCTGGGCGTCCGTCCGTGGTGGTAGATTCTACACAATGCCACGATCCTTAGGTACATACTATTTTTTTAATATTATTGGTAGGCTAGCGGCTGATCACTATCTCACCTGATGGTAAGCGATGATGTGGCCGACGATAGAGCACGCTTGTCTAGGGTAACCTATCCACAGATAAGTTTTAGTCTTTGATTATTATATAATGTCTAGATGCACGCACTCATACAGTTACTCAGTCAGTAATCTGTTTATTACTAAGTGCGCGTAATACCTACGTTGTGACACGATCGGCGCTGATTGGTGTGTAAGATTCTACGGACTGAAGGTCGGTCCGTCTTTCCGGTGACATTTTGAGGCATTTGACACTACATCTAGGCAATATATAATAAAAGGATTGAACTATAGTTTTCTATTGTATCGTTCCTGCACTTTCATTACTTTTTTTAAGTAAGTACTCGTTGCACATTTTACTCTTTTTTTTTTGTTAGTGGCCAGTTTCATTTTTGATACATATTTGATGCACGTACATTTTAATTCTTTTTTTTTCAAAATGTGGTTTTTGACGTTCCAAATTTAAATCTCATTATTCCGACACGCCCATAATAAATAAATTTTTTATGGACTGAATGATTTGGTTTAGATGATGGTTGTTTGAAATACAAAAGAGCATTATCGAGCAGGTGGTATAAAAATAAATATACAGTGAGTACTCCTTTCACTCAATACGGAATAATGTAAGCATCGTCTGGCCTGCACATAAACGAACTGTTTACCATAGTATTACTATGTCAATACGTAATCTGTTGAGAGCATTATAGCCTTGACGGAAATAGAACAGCTATCGATCAAAGATGTCTACACGCATCACATATTAATGTTAATTGCCTTATGTTTCATGTATGACTTGTTTTTTTTTGACAGCCCGCTCAAAGGACCCTTTATCGGTTTGGGGGCTTTGTCTGTGGTCTGTCTGTGGTTTTCGAAAATGGAACAACCGATTGGAATGTGGTTTTCTTTTGCTTGTTGGTGGAAATCCATTTCTATTCGGCCAGTGATGTTTTACGAATTATGCGAGAGTAGAGTCTGTCTAAAAAGTCAACCGACTTGGGAATTTTGTATAATATTTAATCATTTAAAAAATACTTATATTCGATACTTTTTATAAGGTTCTTCTATTAGTTAACAATGATCAATATCTCTTAATCAACCTTGATTATTGAACCAGCGTTGACTACATCAGATTTCATTTTACCCTAATAATTACCCAAGTCGGTTGACTTATTAGACAGACTATACTAATCTTCTTATATTTAAAAATCGATTGATGTTCGAATCGTCTCGCTAAAGCATAGTGCGTACTGATGACTTTTGTCACGGTGACAATAATTTTTTTACCCAACTGTCAGGCTGCCATCAGACGGACTGCATCGCAGCAACCGCACGCAGTCCATATATTCAACTGCATGCAGTTTGATCTGACTTTGCGCAGTTGGCGCCACGCATCTAGCTCAGGAGTTTAGTGTATGATTTGATCTTTAAGTGCCTCAAAATAAATTTGACAATGTCAATGTGCGTTTGCTCTTTGTAACTAACTGCACACTGACTGTGTGTTGTTATCGATGGACAGCGTGCGTCGATACTACACGACTGTAGCCGACCGCGTAAAGTTGAAGGCACGACTGCATGCAGTTGATATTGACTTCACTCGACTGCAGCTGACCGCGTGCAGTTGATATCATGACTGCACGAAGTCGAACGTACAACTGCATGCAGTTAAATATATCGACCGCGCGCGGTCGCTGCGATGCAGTCCGTCTGATGTCAGCCTCACATCCGTCCGTCCGTGACTTTTTTGTCAAAAGTCACGGTGACAAAGTCACCAGTGCGCGCTATGTCTAAAACTTGAAAACGGTTCGATCGAATTTATTCATTTTTATTTTGTTTAGTTTGCATTAAGGTAGAGGATAGTTTGAAAGAAAAAAAAATAAGGAACCAGTTAAAAAAATCAAAACTGATTGTGAAAGATTGATTGAAAAATAGAAAGTAAGTTCACGGGTTAAAGCCACGGGCGGCAGGTAGTCTTGAATAAAAATCATAAGTATATATAAATAAAGTCTTTTCAGGAAGAACATCGTAAGCGACCATTTGCGTTTTTTTGTAGGAATGGGTTTTCCCTTTCATAATCAAAAAGTATTCATAATAATGTAATCCTGAAAAAAACTTATTATTCCCATAACTATTGATCTATTAATACAATAGATGCTTGCTATTACCATATTTTCATCCACTATATATATAAGTTTCTGTGAAATTGTTTGCGCTTGACCGCTATCTCACCTGATGGAAAACGACGATGGGGTCGACAATGGAACGCGCTTACTTAGAAGAAACCTATTCGCTCTCGACTTAAAGATTTCCGGGTTGTAGTCATCAGGAAACACAGACTCCGGCAAGGAATTCCACTCCTTAGCGGTACGCACAATGAATGTGTTCCCAAAACGTTTTGTGCTTATAGGTGAGATTTCCACTATGTACCGGTGGCGCATCGCCGTACGTCTGGTGGTCCGATGACGGAACGGGCTAGGCGGAATTAGGTTATGCAATTCCGACGCACACTCCCCGCAATGCAACCGGTAGAAAACCGACAGGCTAGCAACTCGGCGTCGATGCTCAAGACTTTGACTCGACTCGACGAGTGTATCATTACCAATTATCCTTCTGGCTCACCTCTAAATTAAACCTCTTTATTATATTAGTGTAGATACGATTGTAAAAAATATTAACTTTCCTTTTTATCACCAAAATACTTTAAACGGCCTCTTTTCTGTAACCCAATTAAAAATAACCCCAAACAAAGTCATGTTGACTGAAAAGCTTCTTTTTTTGTGTAAATAGCGATGTGTATCGGTTCGAAATAGTGACGAGGGTTCCGAAGGGTTATATCATAAATAGATCTATCTGTAGATATCTATTTTGGTTTACATACGTAGCATATACAATACAGTGCCACCGTGCATTGATTGATTGCTTTTGACGGAAACTCGTTTTTGTGTTACTGTTTTGCTGACTGTTTTATTACGAGTTTGAATTGGTTTTTGGGTCAGTGTTTTATTTACGAATGTACATATCTATAAAAAGGTAGACATAGATGTATTACATGTATACTCATATTTCAAACCGAACCTATGAAGAACCGGGGAACCTATGATGGTTGTCACATTGGAAGAATGTTGTCTTTTAAAACCTAAAGGTTGACTGCTAGAGAATGCCTTGTTGCATTAAGTCGCCTATGTACCAGTAATGTACATGAAGTTTAAGTAAGTAACTAAAACAATACACATAAAGAAGATGATGTCCGCAGGTGAACCAAGGTTACCGACACAGCCCGAAGAATCGCCAAACTTAAGCGGCAGTAGGCAGAACAGATGTTTGATGGCGGCGAAAGGTTCTACAGTGGCAACCATGTACCGGAAGGCGTAGCGTTGGAAGGCCTCCCACATGGTAGACCGATGACCTGGTGAGGGTCGCGGGAATCCGATGGATGCAAGACGCACATGACCGGTCATTATGGCGACACTTGGGGGAGGCCTATGTCCAACAGTGGTCGTCTTTCGGCTGAAATCATGATGATGATGTACATATCTCTAAAAAGGTAGACAGAGATGTATTGTATTACTCATATTTTGAAACTAGGGGATTGAACCTGGGAACTTGTAATCAGTTAGTTGTCTGCAGGAGAAACCAAGGTTATCGATATGACCCGAAGAATCACCAAACTTAGGTAGCAGTGGGCAGTTACATTACTCGCAGGATCTCTAATGGGGACGAAAGATGACATTAAAGTTCCAACTGCTGGGTGATAAGAGAAATTATTATTGGCGCCCAGGTTAAAAGAAGTTATTTTTTTTTTATTATTGATATGTACGTAGGTTCCTACATACAAACTTAGGACTCCAGCTACATCATTTTTAGAAGAAAAAAGAGGGAGAAAGAGAGAGGGAGAAGTCATTGGAAGAATTCCCATTTAAAAAAATTGGGCAAGTGCGAGTCGGACTTTCGCACTGAGGGTTCCATACAAACTTACCAATGTAAATAGTTCAAATCCCGAATGAAGTCGAGAAGATCTTTAAGATTCGCAAAAAAAAAACGTAACAACAAATTATTTTAAGCTATTGCATAGCTTCTATCGCGGGCCTTGAGCGTGGAGACCGAATCCAGAAATTCCGTAACGAAAATAACCTAACACCCCCCACTCATTTGTATTTTGAGCGTGGTGACCGATAAGAAAACAAATAAGTGAACAATCAATCAAAATTCAATTCAATGTGTGAAAGTGTAACTTCAATTAATATCAAAGAAAAAAAAACAAAGGAAAAAAAATACTGCATAAATAAAATAAATAAATAATTATAATTGCAAAGTTGATAAAAATGCTATGCAATAGCTTTACAGCGGCAGTCCCCGAGTGCCACACGTCTTTTTTTTTAAAGATTTATTCCTGTATCATAAGACCTTGCTTTAAGACAAATTTCAGGATCCTGGGTCAACGGGAAGTACCCTATGAATTTTTATTACCTTCAGAGTATTTTTCCTTTTGGGGTACCAACCCAGCCGTAAGTTACGGAACCCTTAAAAAATTGCTCGTTAGTGAAAAAAACAGTAAATGATTTAATTAAATAAAAATAGGTTTCCCTTTTTTTGTAACATCTTTAACCTTCTAAATAGACCGTTACCTTAGTTTTTCTTCAAGTATAAACTTTCCTCTCCCAGAGAAAGAACAAACATTTATTTACCGCGCTTGACCACCGTGTGTCACCATTAAGTAGGCCCATTAAGGTCAGGTTTCTTCACTATGTATTCTTACTAAATACACAGCTATGTATTACTAAGCGTCCGTGCACACGGGCCTCAAAAGAACGCCGCCACAAAAAAAACGCTAGAAGCGGCCACAAAAAAAGCTAGGAGCGACCGCAAAAAACAGCTGAAGCTCACGACACCTTGTGTCCGGAGAAGCTTGAAGCCGCTTGAAGTGTATTTTTTGTGACGGCTACGTCGCACACGAGCCACAATAAAAGGCCGTCTCAAAAAGAAGCTTGAAGCGGCGTTTTTTTGTGGCCCGACAGTAATGTGTTTCATTAATTTATGTAACGTGTAAATAGTTTACTTTTTAGGTAGGAAATCAATGACTTCTTCCGCTCTAGGGTGATGCGGGAAATCAAATCAGAGTTTTACTAACTAAACCCCACTCCTATGTTCCTTCTTTCCCTTGCTTTCCAGGACCCCGGGTTTTCCTTTAGAAGCTTCGGAAGGTGATCTGTTTCTGTAACTCAAAGGTTTGCTGGGAGAAAACTCATTGTCGAGTTAAACTAACCTTTGTACATGATTGTCAAATTGCTATTTTAAGTTTTTTGTGTACTATAAAGAATTAAGAATACCAGGGATATATCTATCTACATGGCAATGATGCCATTTAGTCCATTTCGACCACAGTTATAGTATATATGGATTCCTCATGCTCTCCGCTCGTTCGCTCCTCAACTCTTTCGAATGATCCGAAGCTATACAAAAACTAATACTAAAACTATGTTAGAGTACTCTTCTAATATTTTAGGATAATGTCAAGTGGCTGATCGACGCGTCGGCGACCTCTTGCGCCAGGCCTTGATTCAAGCCATGGTCCAGAGCGAAAGGGCATACGGTCGCCTTTTCTGAGAAGCAGTAATGCTAGCGAAGGAGATGGCCAGAAACGTGAGGGAATGGACATCCCCCCCCCCCGATGGCTGATCTCTGGTCACCATAGGTGCAAGCTAACGGACGACGATTAATGGCTCCTCGTCTACCCATCCGGTAAAGACTGAGCCTGAGTCGTCGCCGGAGCGTAGTGTTCCACGCGCGCTTGATAGAGATGTCAGCAAAACTATAAGAGCCCAGTACTCCAGCAGCTATTACAGCACGTAATAGCATCACGTCGGGGACACCACTTTAGGTACACTGTGGGCTGGTAAATAAAATTACTGTCTCTTTAGTAACTTCCACCCCAAGCGAACGTCGGCGTTCGCGCGTCATTTAATTGAACACTAATATTATTAAAAGTCCACGTAGATTATTAAAATTTTGAGGGTTTATTTATTGTTTATGTATCTAAGAATGTAAATAAGAAATTCTTCATAAAGTAGTCTGTAAATTTCGAAAATAAGCAACCTTTTCTATTTATCTGTATATAAACCTATTTAAATGCTTGGGGACTCAGAGGCTATATTGTCCGACTAACACATAGGGTAGCTATCGAGCGACTACCCGTCACCGCTAACGTAAAAGAAGAATGCATACATGCCTAGACCTCACAGCTTCTATAATATAGTATAGTATAGTCGGCCTTACAATATTCGCACTGTTGGGATTCAGGCCTACTCTCTAGGAGAGGGATTGGGCGGTAATCCAACACGCGGGTTCAGTGCGGGTTGGTGGATGTCACATATCTTCGAATTTTTGGTTCTAGGACATGCCGGCTTCCTCACGATATTTTCCTTCCCGTTTTGAGAGCAGTAGTGATGAAATAAATTACACAAAGTAATGCGCCTGGCTGAGTTTGAATCCGCGACCTACAACTCGTAAGTCCATTGCTCTATAATATACTGTATCAGTTTTCATAAGAATCTTTGCCCTACAGTGACATATTTACAGTCTGTTATTATCTATATCAACTGCTATAGAACATCTCAACTAATTACATAGCTTCGTGTCAAGACATGCCGGTTCATCACTGTACAAAGCAAAGTGTCACCCTATAGATAACGCAGTTCCTCATAGTTACTTAATGATACGACAAAATACAGCCTCTATGTACACTTTATATGGAAAGACTAGCTTCTGCCAGCGGCTTTGTCTACGTGTAAATAGGTATCTACATATACAAACTTTGTATAAAATCCTCTTTTAGTGCTCGTCTATGTTATAAAAGAAAAACCCATGTGCAAAATTTCATGCTCTTACCCTCAATAGTTTTGGCTTTGCGTTGATAATGTCAGTCAGTCAGTTATTCCTTATATACATATATATATATAGATAAGTTTAATTTTTTGTTTAGTTCGGTAAAAAAAAAATGTTATATTATATTTTATTATATTATTGTCATTTTATGATCAAACGCGTGATTTATAATATATATGATTGTTGCGAATAACGCTGTTGATTACATAATTGTTAATTTTAAGATTTATTGTTGTATTTTCTATTATGTAATTGTTGGTTATTCCAAATAAATAAATAAAATATAAAAAAAAACACTGAAAAGTACAAAATTACTTTTCTTCGGAAGTCGGTGTTTCTATAATAGTTTTGTCTCTTCGTTATTTAACACCGACTTCCGAAAAAAAAGTTATTTTGTACTTTTCAGTGTTTTTTTAACATTGAAGTCGGTTGTATTTTTTTTATTTTACCTCTTTAGTTCTGGTACCACCACTAAAAAGTACCTCTCAGCCAAACTTAAATACCTTATAGCCAGAGAGCATCTCATACCATTTTAATCATCACAAACACGGTTAGATTACATTAATTTACCTTCTGGCTTCATCATCAGATCAGTCCGATACATCCCCTCCCCCTTTTCCTTCAGCCAGTCATCGACTACACGTATAAACAAAGCAACTTTACTTGTTACGACAGTTCTGCTGTGATCCTATGAGGAGTTCTGTGCCATATCTTCGAAGTTCATGATCAGATCATAACAATATTGCAATGGGACCAACTTAGAAGCATAACCTTTCAATCAAAAAAAGAATTTTCATTATCGGTCCACAATTGACGGAGATATCGGTGAACATACATAAAAAAAAAAAACATACATTCAGCCGAACATTTAACCTCCTCCTTTTCGAAGTCGCTTAAAAATAAGATGTTAAATAATTCAGCATTCTCTAGAATGCCTGACCGGCAGTTCACGAAATACCTATTATGTTCGCACGCGTGATAATACAAAATTATCCCAAAGGAAAATACTTCTGGGATAAAAAGTATCCTATGTGCTAATCTAAGACAAAGTTTACCCGTGTAAGCAGCCTTTTGAATACGAAGAACTAAACTAAACAAACATACACTCATACGTCATACTATGTATAGGTATTCTATACAATGCCTAAGCTCAGTCGGCAATGTACTAATGACGGTCGTAAGTAAGATAAGCCTATTTCTGTGAGCAGGGTTTAAAGGAACCTAATGATCGATGTGAGTTAGTTCCTTAGTTTCCCCATTTCGCTCGCTCTACACTAATTATTTAAGGAATTATTAGGGCTGAAAGGTCATCCACTCCTACACTTCTTACATGATTTTGTTGTGCGTCATTTTATACTTTGTCCGATTACCTCGTGGCATTTTATACATCCAGTGCGTCACGCATCCATCGGATTCCCGCGACCTTGATAAGGTCATCGGTCCACCTAGTTTAAGGTCTTCCAACGCTACGTCAGGACCAGCGAAGCTTGGGGGAGGCCTATGTCCAACAGTGGACGTCTTTCGGCTGATATGGTGTTGATTTTATACATTAAGGGCTAACGCTGCATTAAGCGGACGCCCACGCGGTCCCATAAAAAAGTGCTCCGTAACGGGGAGTTGCGCCCTACACCCATTTTGCTTCGTAATAATACATTAAAGTTCTCCATCGACACGACTACATGCACACCGTTAAAGTTTAATAGCGACACTGCGCAGGTAATAATCTGTTTTCCACAACGGGGATCGTCGCATACGAAACACGCGCGACGTCACGCGACGGGTGACGGCGCGGGCGCTCGCACGTGCGTCGGCCTAACGCAGCGTTGACCTTAACAAAGCAGGGTAAAATAATCATAAACATTTTTTTTTTCTTCTAGCCTTTGCTGTCCCACTGCTGGGCAAAGGCCTCCCCCAAGTCCTTCCAAACTTTATTCTCCTGCGCGGTCTCAAGCCAGTCCTCGCGGTACGCGTCCAGATCATCCCGCCACCTCTTTCTAGGCCGACCTCGACGGCGCTTTACTTCAGTAGGGACCCACTGTGTGACGACGCTCGCCCAGCGGTCCCTATGCATGCGGCTGATATGACCCGCCCAGTCCCATTTAAGCCTGGCAGCCTTTTTGCCCACGTCTATGATTTCATAAACATTAACAGACAAAATATTTTATATAATGTCTAAATGAGCTTGGCACTATATAGAATGACTAGCCATTCTATAGAATGTTTGGATTTCGCTTTGCTAGCGTTGGTCACTAATTACCCATTCATGTGAAAACATGTCAACCTGCAGTAAAGGCACTTTCTCTGTTAAAACACACATTTTGGCACTGCGTGACTGTAAAAAGTTAATACACGTAGTTTTTTTTTATGAAAACGCACATTTATTATTTGTTTAACATAGGTAGAACAAGAAAAACTGGGCAAGTGTGAGTCGGACTCGCACACTGAGTGTTCCGTACAAGCTTACCTATGTAAATAGTTCAATTCCCGAATGGAGTCTCGAAGATTTTTCCGAATAGAAAAAAGGATTTTTTGTGACTTAACAACAGTTACTATTTTGAGATTTTTCCTACAGCTGTGCTATAAGACCTTGCTTTATGCCAAATTCCAGGATTCTGGGTTAACGAGAAGTACCCTATGAATTTTGATTCCCTTGAGAGTGTTATAATTATACGTTTTTTGCAACATAAACGGCCGTATCTTCTATTTCGATAACATAGAAGTTTGATTTGTCACAGCTTCAAGGGACCGCAGACCTGAGTATAGGATTTTAATTTCAATTCGATATCTTCACGCGCTCCCGACATATAAGGTCCGTAAGACAACCAAGTGATCCTATACGGGTTCCGTTTTATTCTTTTGATGTACGGAACCCTAAAAATTGACAAAGGAACATACTCCCGGGATGAAAAGTATCCTATGCGCTATTCCAGGATATAGTCTTCACGTTTATCAAGTTACAAAACTGAAACAAAACTGTCGCCTTAAAAATATAGGCGTAAAGTCTTATTAGTCTATAATAAAAAAGATTCCCAACACTAGGAACAACTCCTGAATCGTGGGTGCGTTTACAAACATATTTAAAACTCACAGATACAAGTCACCCAGACACAGCAGGGACCCAGCCGGGTCGAAGCCTATTGGGGCCAGGGTTTAAGCCACGGTATGAAGGCTAGAAGGAACGGGGTGGGTCTTTTAGTCAGTAAGAGTCTGACACTATCTCCCGCTCCGCCCAAGAGCGGGGGTTGTCATTGGATGATTTTTTCCCACTATAAAAAAAGTCACCCAGACACGAAACACCTATCTGTCGGTTAGATATTTGTTCCGTACGTATATTGAACCCACGACACGCAGTGTAGCAGTCAATGACTCAACTACTGCGATTAGATTTATAAAATTTGATCCGGCAAATCGACTTATCATAAGCGATAAGGACGACTAAAATTATAGATACTAATATGTACTTTTAATAAATACCTTTACTAATATTATTTTAATATGTAAAAGTCTAAACATAACTAAACATTATTACTTAGCTTAGAAATACCAGAGTCGAAAAGATTTTAAAGACTAACCAAACTTTTGATCTATATAAAATCAGCCAATATTCAATTAAGTACAAAAGTCAATATCATTTCAATTAATTAATATTTCATTTCATTAAACAAAATCCAAAGTGAATCGTAATTAAATAATTTAATTATTCCAAAAGTTAATTTTACAAGAAAATTCCTTCATCACCCAACAGAGCAATAATTCCACTCTACTAATTCACTAACTAAATTCAGAGACAACTCCGTAGCCTCGTAGCACTCGCTACGAAATCCGCTACGAGCCCCGCTACGCTCACGTAGCATTCCGGTGCTGCTACGAATCTCGTATGCTACGAACATCCAATCGTAGAATGGAATGTGATTCTATCTTTTGTTTACATCTGAACGTCGAAGTTAAGTTCACGTTTATAGTGGAGCTGTGTTCTTGCATACTGTTTTGTAGGGATGGGCGATGCGTAAATACTTAATAGGTAAAATAACGGTTATTTAGTAAAACTAAAAGGAAAAAAATCGCTGTTATAATAAGTGAATACCGGAATGGTAACGTCGTGATTTATTTTAGATTTTTTAGTATTAAGGCGTAGAGTATTTTCAAAATGGTAATAAAAAACAGGCCAAATGCGAGTCGGACTCGTTCACGAAGGGTTCTGTACTATTCGATTCGATATATCACTAACCCGGAATCCATTCTGTTATAGAAAAGTGCCTGGCATAAATTTATATTAATATTTTAACCCGACCTGGCAATTGAAACCAAATTTCTGGGTTTTAGATATATTACCGGTATTTTTTTCATAATGCATATTGGCTCGCGTTTGTTATCTCACCTGATGGTAAGCGATGATGTGGCCGAGGATGGAGCTCGCTTGCCTAGATATAACCTATTCACTCTTGACTTAAAGACCCCTAGGTTGTAGCCATCAGGAAACACAGACTCCGGCAGGGAATTCCATTCCTTAGCTGTACGCATGAATGTGTTCCCAAAACGCTTCGTACGTATGGGTGGAATATCAACCATGTACCAATGGCGTAACGCCGTACGTCTAGTTCCGATGATGGAATCGACTTGGCGGAATTAAATTGTGCAATTCCAATGCACAGTCCCCAAAATTAAACTGTAAAGAGTATTTACATAAGTATCAATAGGTATTTTTACTAGGGAAATACACATTGATATTTTACCAAAATACCCGTTCCGATTGAACTTACCTAGGAAGGTAAGTTGCTGAACTCTAAAGAAAAGTTTAAGTACAGCAGAGACGGTTAAAAAGAAGAAAAAGTTGGTTTATTGTAGCCTAGGTTATTTTCTGAAGTACTAAGCGATAAAAGTACATTTAAAAGTCTTTGGAAGCACTTAGCCTACTTTCAAGCTGAACGGACTAAGAAGGAAGGTAGGTATATTATTTTCATGTTGAGTGTTTTGGTAAAGTCTTAATAATCTAAGGGGTTAAATTAAAATAGATTTCTTGCTATCATTTTGAATGAAACAGAATCAAAAAATCTGATTTCAGAGGCGTTTATTTCAAATAGACCAAATGGTCTCGACATTTTGACAATTCAAATGCGCCTATAAATATAGGCGCTTTTGAATTGTCAAAATGTCGGATGTCGGTCAGTCCAAATAAGTGAAGCTAAATTGCACGTTCCAAAGCTTAGATCTCTGTGGAGAAGAACGTGCAAGAAACTCCATGGACACTGTTTTAAATAGAAGAGTTACATAAATCTTGGTAACATATTTTTTGTTGCTTCTATTATGTGAGCACAATGTAGATAAATAATAAAAAAAAAAGTTATTAACAAATAGAAATTGAAATAAGCCACTGGCAGCTAAGAGATGACTAGTCTCAACTGACCACGAGCATTATCAGTCTAATATTTTTTTTGTTATGTATGTTTTTGTTGTGACTATGTTTGTTTAAAGTAAATCTTGCAAATGAATTTTGTAACGATTATCTCCAACCCATTAATCTGTTTGGAGACGTGTTCCATTTGGATGGCAATGTCCTAACCATTAAGTTAATGGTTGGTGGTGGTTGGTTTTGGTTGGTTGGTTAGTTGGTGGTGGAAAATCTACTTTAAATATGTTTTGACTTAGGGCCTGTCCGCACAACGATATTTCACCGCGCGGAAAAAATTCGCGCGGATTTATATCCGCACCGCACCGCGTCAAATCTGCAAGAAATCACAGAATTTTTTATCGCGCGTTTTTTTGTCGCCTGTGCGAAAACTTCCATAAGATTCAATGTGTTACAGAATAACGAAAAAAAACCGCGCGGTGAAATACCGCTGTGTGGACAGGCCCTTAGTTAAGTCAAAACATATTTAAAGTAGATTTTCCTTCAAGCGTAAAATTCGAAAGTACTACTTGAAGTCCTCGCAACCTTAGTTCGGTCTTCTCATAATTTAAGTTCTCTTAATTATAATGATTTGATATTTATCAATGTAGTGTAATGTAATATTAGCATATAACACTTTATTTTTAGTATATGCAAAACCTAAATATAGTTTGTTTAGAATCAGTAACTGAATCAATTAGAATAATTTTTACACCATGTTATGTTTTTTCCAAAAAATATTTTAAAAAGTTCATAAGTCCTACCACCGATATACTTTATACATACATTATTTTTGGTACATAGATTCTTTATATAAAAATACTAGACACGTGTTTCGGTTTTTTTTTTAAATTGATATAAACTAGTGCTTGACTGCGATCCCACCTTATGGTAAGCAGTGATGCAATCGTTGATGGTGAGGCGCACTAGTTTATTAATCGGGTATCGCATATACTGTAACTAATGTTTTATAAATTTATGTGTTTTATTTATATAAGTAACTTCCTAACTAATATTATAAATGTGAAACTGTGGATGTTTGAATGTTTGTTACTTAATTACGCAAAACGGCTGAACGGATTTGGATGAAATTTGGCATGCATATAGCCTTTGACATGGAAAAGAACATAGGCTACTTTTTATCCCGATTCCTTAAGTACCTAATGCCACGCGGGCGAAGCCGCGGTCAAAAGCTAGTAATTTAATATTACAATCTACTTGAAATATCTGTTATTTATTTATTGACTGGTAGATAATGCCTTGTTGCATTAAGTCTGTATACATAGACAGACTTAAACTTTCAATCGTGGAAATTACAGAAACAATAGAAAGACAATAGGTGCGCGAACGCCGACGTTCGCTTCCACTACTGTACATAAAGTTTAAATAAATAAATTTAATATTTTTCCGGAAGATAACGATTGATTTATAAACCTAATGAAACGGTAAGTCATAAAGATCTCGATACTGTTGTTGCCAACATACAAACACTGATGAAACGTGAATGTATCACTTTTACGAGTTTTCATTTCTTTTGTTGGGTTGGTATTAGTACTTTTATTCATTCACGGCACGTATATTTTTCAACATTTTCTTTTACGACTATGTGTGTAATTTTATGTTTGTATTTAAACTGGTATGCTGTAAAGTGGTAGGAAGGGGTTAGATGTATTTACTGGTTTAGTTCTATAGTTTCCAACAGGTGCAATAGTTGAGCCATAAGTACCTTTTTTGAGGTTGAGTAGTCAAAAAGTCTTTTTTTTGTTTGGGTTACCAACCAATGATTTTTACCGCTCTTAAGTGGATACTACGCAAACGCAAAGGGCAAGTGAAAGAACATAAATGTAGTTTTAGTTAGTGAGAGTCGGACATGCCCTTCTGCTCAAGCCCAGAGCGGGAGAAGCTATTAGATGATTTCCCACCTCAAAAAAAAACTAATACACTGTAAAGTTGTAGAAAAAGATTAGATGTCTCTACTAGTTTGATGTTAAGTGGTGGTTCTGACTTTCAGATAGATCGCGGGTTCAAACCCAGCCAAACGCATTATTTTTTGTAATGTATTTCATCACCAATGCTCTCTAAACGGTGAAGGAAAACATCTTGAGGAAATCGACACTTCCTAGAACCAAAAAAACGAAGATATCTTTTTTTATGGTGGAAAAATCATCCAATGACAACCCCCGCTCTTGGGCGGAGCGGGAGATAGTGTCAGACTCTTACTGACTAAAAAACCCACCCCGTTCCTTCTAGCCTTCATACCGGGGCTCGAGTTCCCTTTTGGATAATCCTGGCCCCAGTAGGCTTCGACCCGGCTGGGTCCCTGCTGTAAACGAAGACATCTGACATCCACCAATCCGCACTGAGCCTGCGTGGTGGATGACATGCTATTTCCTCTCCTAGAGAGAAGATCAGAGTCCCAGGAGTGGAAACATTATAAGGCTGCTTCTGCTGCAGGACCGTTCGTTGTAGCGACATTTGGGGGAGGCTTATGTCCAGCTGTGGACTTCTTTCGGCTGAAATGATGATAATTTTGGTTTAGTTTCCAATGGATACAATATTATGTTGAATAGAATAAACTACTACAAAAAGTAACACAACTTACAGTGCGTTTCACTTAAGAGGTTCCTTTGCCATAATGTTCCCCTGTCTGTCTACAGAAAAAGGGAGGGAAAAATGAAAAGAGTTGCCTACTGTACCAAAATTTTTGCACGAATATGAAACTAAATTGATTTTAACGGAACCACTTTATGGAGAATAAATGAGGGGAATAGGATTTCAATCGAAATGGAGCCCGACGTTGTATGCTTTATGATGATGTTGATGTTTGTATGTTGTGTGTTTGCTCTCGGAGGGGACGCCAAAATTGTCACTCGAGCGGTGGTTGCTGAAAACCAGCACCGTAGATGTCTGGATTAGCCCAGAGTCACGGTATACACTGAGCAACGGCCCATTCCTGCTTAGATGCGATGCACAACTTATAATTTTAGATTGTATTGGTATATTATTATGATTTTCTTTTATTTTTAGTTACTCTTTCTTAGGTTATTTTTGTTTATGTTTGTCCCTGTTATAGCCGGCGTCAAAATGCCACAGATAATCTAGTAATCTAGACAGCTCCGTTGTCTATGGTACAAGATGCAATATTGTTAAGCTCGATACACACATGGCCTGACAAGGGAAACTGGCTTTTATATTTTTTATTTTTGTATTATTGATTTTTGTAATTATTTGTGCGTCTATATATAGGAGGAATAAACATATTTTCTTTCTTTTTCTTCTTTCTTTATTCAAAAATAGTTTGGACACACAGTCCAAATGAATTAAAAAAATAATAATTAAAAGGCAATTGTTAAGAGTAACGAAATATTAAGTAATTTCATTGCTAAAATTTATAGCAACACAGTTTTTCCGTATTGCCAATATTACGGCAAAGGACATCACTGTACACATAAACTTAAATTTATTGCCTTTTTAGGGTTAGAAGTCGTCAAATAAATTGAGAGGGAGTGAAAAGGGCAAAGGTGACTGACTAAACTGTATAACTTTCAACTTAAACTAATGTGCATCAATTACAACAGAAAGCCTGGCTTTGACACCTCTAACAGTAATTGCTTCACATGGTTCCTCTTCAAAGGGATGACTACAAAGGCTTTCCATGCGAGTGCTTCCAGAACTTCTGAGAAAGTTTACAGTTGCGAAGCCTAAGATGATATTATGTGTATACACAGAATTCAATGTGTAGTTTTCTAAGATGTTTGGTGATTTTCTATTTTGTAGTTTTCAGAATTTGTAAATACAATAGTGAGAACAAATTTTTAATTACACTAAGGGTGCGTTGCATCATTTATCTTTAATGATAACCAAACCATAACCAGCCGTGAAACGGCCGCCTATTGGTCAATTCGACGATTTGACAACTGTTAACGGCTTTGTTATCGTTATAGTTAAATGGTGCAACTCACCCTAATATTATAAAGGACACACAAAGATCGCTGGGCAAGCGTGGGTTCCTACTGAAGGAAAGCGCCGTCGAGGTCGGCCTAGAAAGAGGTGGCGGGATGATATGGACGCGTACCGCGAGGACAGGGAGACGGCGCTGGTGAAGAAAGTTTAGGACTTGGGGGAGGCCTTTGCAAAAAAAAATGTTATAATTAAAGTTTGTATGGTTGTGCTTTTTTTTAGGTGGGCATCTAGTGACATCTCCCGCCCTTGGGCGAAGCGAGATTGTGTGTCAGACTTTTACTGACTAAAACCCACTCGTTTGGTCCTTCTTTGCCTTGCGTTCCAGGGCCTCGTTCATTTTCACTCAACCCATGGCCCAGTAAGCTTCGACCCTGCTGAACGCTCTACGATTTGCTGACATCTTCTGAGGCACGTGTGGAACACTACGCGCCGTCGATGACTGGAGTTCGGTCCGGACGGTTGCCGGACCACCGAACTGCGTGCTACTTATTGCTCGCCATCCGCAAGCCTGCGCCTACGGTAGCTGGAAATGCTTGTCACTTTTTCACATAGAATATAGAAAAGTACAGTGGCTCACGGAAGTATGTTTCCGTGGGATAATTATCCAAATCCATGCAGCCGAAATCGCAAGCAAAAACTAGTCTGTATAATTTCAAGACCTATCCACAGTTTTACGACCGGGAAATAAATTAAACCCGCTTTTCCAGAAGTTATTTTAAAATATTTGCATAGTTCTGTCACCAGCAGTGAACGTGAACGGTAAAATGAAACGAGACGGTTGTAAACGACAGTCATTCCCTTCAATGTAACATGCCTTATCTATAAAACTGCAAAGTTGTATCATTAGGCTTCTTTTTTTCAGTGGGTAAAAATCATCCAAATGACATCCCCCGCCCTTGGATGGAGCGGGAGACAGTGTAGAATAGAATATAATAGAAATACTTTTATTCGGAACAGACACAGCACGACAGTTGTAAACACAAAATAAAAAATGGCAAAAGTACAAAGTACACCGAGCGTGCCCGCAACGAAAGGGTGACCACCTCAGCATTTGCTGGGCGTTAGACACCAGTGTCGGACTCTTACTGACTAAAAAGCCTTCCTTCATGCCTTTAGTACCGAGGCCGAGCCTTCCTTTCGGAAAAAGACCCTAGCTCCAGTAGGCTTCGGCCCAGCGGCTCCTACAGTTGCTGACAACTCCACGAGGCGCGCGGGAACAGTGTGTGCCGTCGACGATTTGGGCACGGTTCGAACAGTTACTGGACGGTCGGATTGTTCGCCGCATGCACGGTGAGCGCCGTTGCCTGATGCGGTCGGCCTCCTCCTTTGCTAGCATTACTGCTTTGCAGAAGGAGGCGTCCGCCTGCTACTGACACATGGCCTGTACCAAGGCCCGGCGCGATAGATCGCCACCGCCGATCGCCCCCACGAGGACACGGCAATGCTGTGCCCAAGCGGAGCACACCTCTACCATGTGCTCCACCGTGTCCTCCGGGCGTTCCACACAGTGGCGATACCCGGAATCCGGTGCAGGTAACTCCCGAACTTACCATGTCCGGTGAGAACCTGCGTCATGCGGAAGACGAGCACGCCGTGAGGTTTTTCCAGCCACGCCTCAAAGAGGGGATTTACCACCATAATTGTGGCATTCCCTGTATCATTAGGCTAAGATTATCATTACTCTCTTAACTAAGGTCGAGCAATTGACTGCAGCATTGCATTACTGCACACTATTGCGTACAAATGAATTGTTCCGAGTCTGGGTGACTTGTGAATGTCAGTTTATATGTCTGTGAACGCACCCATGATGCATGAGTAATTCCTAGTATGGAGCAAGAGTCAAGAGAGTTTCAAGAGTACTAAACAATTTTCCCTCATCATCATCATCAGCCTTTTTAATGTTCCGACTGTTGGGACTCAGGCCTCCTCTCTAGGAGAAGGAACAATTTTCCCTAACCTTACATAATTTGCAGTAGTGGCAGGTGTAACACATACAATACGAGCTATATTCTCATTGTGAACACAGACATTAATCCTATGAATGCGTAACAGCTAAGAATACATTATATCATCCGTAGTTATGTTCATATATATATCTATATCAAAGGGAGTTCCGTCACTGTGTCGAATGCTAACAATGGGATAAATTGATACCGTATGCCTTTGTGGGTTGGGTTACTGAGAGTTTTAGATGTATAAGCATATAATATATATATAAGCGATTCCATAATAGCCGAACTCAAGTCATTTATGAGATACCACCAAATGCCAAAGAAGAATCTTTGATTTCTTTGATTGTGTTGCTGCTTACAGGAAATATAGATGGGAAAAGACCTGTAGGCAGAAGTCCAATAAGTTGGTCAGACCAAATCCGTGCTACACCGGAGACCACAGTCTGCAACGCCATCCACATCGCCGAAGATAGGACAACATGTCAAAATTTATACCCACAAGAAATTTCTTTGTCGAGGTCATGACCCTCAGCATTGAGGATAAACAACTCAAGGAGAAGAATTGCATATGTATAAACATAATCAAACATATTTTTCCCATTTTATAGTCCACCACGCGGACCTAGTGCGAGTTGGTCAATGTCATATGCCTCACGATGTTTTTCTTTACCGTTTTATGATGACGAATTAAATTAGATAAAGTAAAATGAGAGGAACTGGGTATAAAGTCTCGCAAACTTCTTTTAAAAAGGGAGGATCCGACCAGACGGTTGTTATGTCTGGTCCGGGTAACTGCCTGATAATCCCACAGCTGGGACTTAGGCCTCCTCTCTAGGAGAGGGAATGGGTCATAATCCACCACGCTGACCCAGTGCGGATTGGTGGATGTCATATATGCCTTCGAATTTTTGGTTCTACGACATGTCAGTTTCCTTCACCGTTTTAAGAGCAGTGGTGATGAAATAAATTACACAAAGTAATGCGCCTGGCTGGGTTTGAACCCGCGACCTACAACTCGTAAGTCGGGGCCGTTACCACTGATATATTATGTATGCGTCTAAAAATGTCAGCGAAAATTTTTTTCTGAACTACACAAAAATAATTCTTCAATCCTTTGTATCTGACAATGCACAAGGCGAGCTAACCTTGAAATCATCGCATCTGGCCTCGTGTGGGATGTTTGACACCGTATCGATCGACAGATACATGCCACACATAGGTGTCCTATCGCATCTTGGATATATCGCTATCATAGAACACGGAATGGCCTAGAGATGCCATCAAAGTTATATTACAAATGCAACTAGAAAATTATCCCAAGGGAATTTACTCACGGTATATGTGTTATTCCAGGTACAGAAGTCTCATGGTGAAATGGCGTCAACGACTATCGCAACCCAGTGCTGGGCACGCCACAATCATGGCGGTAAGTTCCCTCTTTGAGGCGTGGCTGGAAAGACCTCACGGCGTCCTTCCCTTCCGCATGACGCAGGTCCTCACCGGACACGGTTCATTCGGGAGTTTTCTGCACTGGATTCGTGCGGAGTGACGCCCGGGTGTCGCCACTGTGCGGAACGCCCGGAGGACACGGTGGAGCACACAGTCGAGGTGTGCCCTACTTAGGCGGAGCATCACCGTGCCCTCGTGGGGGCGATCGGCGGCGGAGACCTCTCGCGCCAGGCCTTGGTTGAGGCCATGGTCCGGAGCGAGGAGGAGTGGCAGGCGGTCGCCGACTTCTGCGAAGCAGTAATGCTCGCAAAGGAGCCGAACGCATCAGGTAACGGCGTTATCGCCACCGCCGGGATTCTAATCCCGATTTCCGGCCGTCCGGACCAAGCCCAAGTCGTCAACGGCGCGCACTGTTCCTGCGCGCCTCAAGGAGTTGTCAGCAACAGCAGGGACCCAGCCGGGTCGAAGCCTACTGGGGCCAGGGTTATCCGAAAGGGCATTCGAGCCTCGGTATGAAGGCTAGAAGGAACGGGGTGGGTCTTTTAGTCAGTAAGAGTCTGACACTATCTCCCGCTCCGCCCAAGAGCGGGGGATGTCATTGGATGATTTTTTCCCACCATATAAAAAAGGTACAGAAGTCAATCTACATACGAAGCGCGATCGAGCAACGCACACATAGACACCGCTCACGGACACGATATCTCGGAGCGCCTCGGCCCGCTCGTCGAACAGTTCCGGCTCAAACACTCATTAGTGTGCGTCCACCGAGCGTAGGTATAAAAAGTGAAGTACATACATGAGATTGTCTTCTGTACCTATCTATTTTGTTAGGATATTATGGTCTACCCGTGTATCAAATTTCATTGTTTATCCAGCTGTTCATCCGAGAAGAAGTAACAAGCGTACACACAAACTTTCGTTTTTATAATATTTGTGCGTTATCTTTTTCTATTTTAGTTTATATTTCTATTGCTCCCCATTATGCTGTCTTCTAAACGTTTAGTGTTGGATTTCGTTTAAAACAACTTAAGTTTTTATTTCTTTATAGTAGATACACAAAAACATGTCATAGTACACGGTGAAACATACAGTTTAATGTACAAAGGAGAGCTTAATTCGGCAATGAGTTTTCTCCCAGCAAACCTTTGAGTTACAGAGAGAGAACACATATTTGCGGAATACGTTCTCTTTCTTTAATTTAATGTAATCTTTCTGTGATCCCTATGGATCCAGTGTAAAATATAAACCTACATAACTAAATGTACTTATCTACACTTAATATAATAAAGAAGTAAAGTTTGTTTTTTTTTCTGTTTTATTTTTTGTTTGTAGGAGGTAATCTCTGGAAGTACTGGTCCCATTGCTAATTTTTTTTCACCGATGGAAAGCTACTTTATTCCTGAGTGACATAGGCTATATTTTATGTACGTGGGCGAAACTGCGGGCAAAAGCTAGTGTACTTATAAAGTTTATCCCTAATTTTATTCTTAAACCAGTAAATCACTTCCACTATTAGTTTACTTTACTATTTATTGCCCATTGTGACACCCTATTCATTTTAACTTCCTGATGTAATTTTTATTTTTGGTGTACGGTAAAGAGATATTATCTATTTATCTAATTACTGTCATTTCTACCGGCCACATGCACTTGAGTGTGACTTGAAATGCCCCACTAACACCGAGGCGTCTCCAATATTTTACTGTCTACATTTTGTTACCTAGATCACGATGCAACTCTCTACTAGTTAGGTTTACTTCAAGTGCAGTATAGTGTCCTTAAGACATGATAAGGGAGTGTTGTGAACGTGACAAATACATTGCTTGCGACTCTATAAGCTGATAAATTTCAAATCTGACAGCACTGAATCGCACTTTCGTATGCTTATATCTATCCTTTTCTAAAATCCTTTTTAGAATCGTGATTTACTAGAATAAGAAAGAGAGCAGGAGTGCGATCACACGTGGCGGTTTCCATGCCTTGTTTCATTAAGTCCGCCTATGAACAATGAATCACTACTGTACACGAAGTTTAATGGCAGATTATGTGACTAGGGCATAAAGCCGTATCTTTTTTTAGTCGCGGGCGGCATGTTGAATTCCGAACAAAACGAAGGTTACCAAGTTTAAATTCCGAACCCCACGTGAGGGATTTATATAATTAACTCCCGAGCATTGCGACGGAGTTAATATAGAAACCTGAGTGAAGTGAGGAGTTCAACCCGCCCAAGACAAAGACAGCTATATACCTGCGTTGGATACTGTACTTTTTACACCATATGAGATAATCTTAAGACAATTTACTAAAACAAATTATATTTTAGAGATAATTATAAGTATTATTTACAAGTTAATCTTAACTATCGCTTGATATGTTTTGAGATTTGAAACAGACAAAATTCACTTATATTATAGACACACTAACCAGCTCATTTTAGAAGGAACATATTAACAGCTCTGTAGTATTCTATGTCCCCGATGCAACCTTCAACTAATTAGGGTTAGTTAGAACGCAGTCTAGTGGCCTTGGGCGTGATTAGAGAGTGTTATGAGCATGTCACATACCACTACATAGCTGGAGTCATGTAAGCAGATTATAATTAGAAGCGCATTCTGAATCGTGTTCAATTTATATTCACTGTATGTAGCATACTTATACTTTTTGGGGTTCCCTACTTAAATGAAAAAAAAGATCCTATTACTAGACTCCACTGTCCGTCCGTCTGTCATCAGGCTGTATCCCATGAACCGTGATACCTACACAAGGGAAACTTTCACAGATGATGTATTTTTTTGCCGCTATTACAAACAATACTACAAACGTAATTATTTTTGCCGTTTTTGCTTGATTTTAATATTTTAGTACGGAACCCTTCGTGTGCGAGTCGGACTCGCACTTGTCCAGTTTTTTTACCACATAAAACGACTACCTAATAACGGCTAATCCATTCCTACAAAAGAGGCAAATCATCGCTTACGATGTTCTTCCTAGTAATGGGTTAATAACAAATTTTCTGACGTATTTATTTTCAGCATAACACTCAATATACGTGACTTTTTACAGGAGATATTTCACAGCCTCATCTTTCCGGAAATATAATCCTTTCAATTAATCTGATTTGGCGTAAAATATACATATGTACCGTAGACACATATGGTTATCTCTGGACGTTTCTAAATTTTGACGTCGATTTTAAATGGAATTCATTCGCAATGGAATATTTATTGATAGGTACCGAAGCGAGATGAATGGTAGCGTGACTGAATTACTATAGTATCTTAGATTGGAACGGTTTTTTTCATCAATACTTATAATAGGATTAATTTTATGGTAGTAACGATAATAGGTTTCTAAAATGAATACATTTATACTAACTAAACGCTTGTGGAGACCAATCCTGGATTAGATTTGTTTGCTGATGAATGGATAACAATATTATTACAAAATTTGGGGTTCCGAAGACGTGTTATAGTATTAATAATGGCTATTATGGTGCACTAAAATAAAATAAAGCTATGTTCGACAGCGACCCTAATGATTTCGGGCAGTCCTTTATGAGTTTAACTTTAGTATTACTTATTTCAACTTTGGGTACAATAGCGGTAAATAATATCCGTAGGCATGAGCTTGCGGACGACCATCCAATAAGGACCAAACCCGGGTTGACGGTTCGTAGTGTTCCAAGCGCGGCTCAAAAAGATGTCAGCAAAATTGTAGGGGCACAGCAAGGGCGTCTCCGCAAGGAAGTTTTGAAAAGGAAATCCGTGGTCCAAGAACGCAAAGGGCAACTGATGTGTTTTTAGTCAGTGACAGTCTGACACACCCTCCCGCTCCACCCAAGAGCGGGAAAAGTCATTAGATACCTACCTAACTTAAAAATAGGACAAAGGATACTTTTTACAAGTAAGTTCCCTTGGGATAATATTTTACTTTTATGCGGGTGAAGCCTCAAAAAAAAAAAATAAAAAAAAACCTTCAGTTTCTATTTCACAAAAGGCCATCAAAAACAACTACTAGTTAAAATATTTACATAAACATGCGAACATAAACAAAGTGAAACAAACAGGCTGTCAGTCAACACCAGTAGAGTTGACACGTTGTACATAGCAAGCAGGCGTGATGAATTACTATAGTTGGCGCCCGCAACGTCGCTCGCTTTAACTTTATCGTTTAGTTTTAGTTTTGTTTATAAACTTAGTTTATAAACATTGCTGGGTGTAGTTTGTGATAAGTTTTGAACAGAAGGTTTTCGTATGTTAGAATACTTTCATCATTTATTATGTGTTAGTAATGAAACATACAAACGTGACAGCTGTAATCTTCTATAGACCCCTAGTTTAGTGAATATAGTTCATAAATTAAAATTCATAGGTCACTAGTAACTTACGTCGAGTCTTGTAAAAATAAAAACTTTTATTCTTACGTAATTCAATCTTAAAATACAAATAGCAATTTGCTGTATATCACAGTTATTAGCGAGTATCGGTAGAGTGCTCCATAATACACAGATATACAGCTTCTATACAGCTTAGAGTGTACACGTAGACGTTTATGCAGCTGTTGTGCAGCTACTATTCTCCACTAATACTTATTTCTGTATAATTTGGGGCCCATTTAACAGTTATAAGAGCTGTATAAGCGCTTATACAGGCTTTATACAGCTTACTTTATAGCTTAGAGGGTTCACCTGGACATTTATACAGTTGTTATACTGCTTGTTGTGTTACTTAGGTAGTAGTAACAGCACACAGTCACTAAATTTACTTTGGAAACGTTTAGAGTTATCGCGGCCCTGGAACGAAGAGGACAACTGAAACACAGGTGGCTTTTATAGTCAGTAAAAGTCTAACACGCTCTCTCGTTGCCCTAGAGCTGGGGTGGCCAACTTGATTAGGCTCAAGATCTCCTGTTTACCATTGAAACCCTGTGCGATCTACCAATTACATACTTATTGAAATCTTAAATGAAATAGCATAGTTCAGTACACAATCATCTAACAGTCGCGATCGACCTGTTGGCCACCCTTGCTCCAAAGTGTGACAATAAATTTGATAGTGTCCTACCTAAAAGAAATGCGAGTCGGACTCGCGCATGAAGGGTTCCGTACCGTCCGTAGCAAAAAACGGCAAAAAATAGTCACGTTTGTTATATGGGATCCTAACTTTTTTTCAGTTTTTTTCACGGAGCAAGTACAAAAGTTTTTTTAGTATTTGTTGTTATAGCGAGAACAAAAACACGTTAAAATTCTGGAGATCTGTGGATATTCCGCCTAACTATCAAGGTTCAGGCTCGGTGACATAAAGCGGAGTGATAGCAATAGGGCCCCGATTTTATCCTTTGGATACGGTATGCTGGAAAGTACCCACATTTTTATTTTTACAGTTGATAGACCCGCGTGTGACCACAATCTCACCTGATGGTAAGCGATGATGTGGTCTACGATGAAGCACGCTTGTCTAGAAGTAACCTATTCACTCTTGAAATAGCGTTGTCTAGATAATCAACTTTATCCGCTTCAGAATCGTCCCGTTCCGCAAACGGCTTCCGGGGCCACAATGGCTTATAGATAGGTACACTATGTTTCGATATTCAGCCAACCATAAGGCTGATATTAAGCCCTTTGTTGCATTTTACGACAACTGTTAGGAGAAATGGTGCGAGATGGGCTGTTCTTTATATCTTCTACATGGTAAACTCGGCAACATTTTGCCACATTTATAGCGGGTTGTAACCACTAACTCTAACGATAACCAATGTGTCAGCCATCAAATCTTTGGTTAAGACAAATAATACGGATTGCACTAATTTAGCAAAAGTTAAAATGACGTCACAAATAATGATCGACGAGCCAAAAGAGGTACATTGTTGGACATAATATTGGTCTCCTCAAGTGTCGCCACAACGACCGGTCTATAGGAATCCCGTGCCCGTCACCAGGTAGTTGATCCACATTCTTCGGTATGAAACAGGAATTAGTATTTGTGACTAGTTTTTTGTATATCAATGGACTACAAAGAGTAATTCCTGTTTCATACCGAAAAATATTTTGGGAATTACATGATTGACTTTGCCATCTACTTTCTATTATATTAGAATAGCTCGACATTCGGCGAGTATCCACCCTTACGTTGTTGAACCCTCTACGGTCCGGACTAAGCATTTCGCCTCATAGTTTATACTGCGTACAATGAAGGACTGAAACAATTTGCCTGCTGCGATCTTCCCATCCGATTATAATTTAGGTGTCTTCAAGACTAGAATATATAAGGCTCTTAATAATATAGTGCGCCTCACCATCAACGATTGCCTTACTGCTTAGCATCAGGAGGGATTTGTTTTTGGTTGGAAAAATCATCTAATGACAACCCCGCTCTTGGGCGGAGCGGGAGATAGTGTCAGACTCTTATGCCTTGATCACGCGTACCAAGTAAAAGGGCGAGACAGTAAAATGTTGCTCGGCCGAGACAGTGATGTAAGCGAATTTTAGAGATAAGCACTCGGCCGAGCACTCGGCGCTGTTTACACGTACCGAGTACTCGGCCGAGAGCACTGTCTCGCCCGTTTACTTGGTACGTATGATCAAGGCATTACTGACTAAAAGCCCACCCCGTTCCTTCGTGCCTTTCGTACCGGGACCGAGCTTTCCTTTAGGATAACCCTGGCGCATCAATCAAGCACTAATTTATATGAATATAAAAAAATGTACACAGCATAATTCTAGGTTAATATTTTATTTAACGGTGATAAAGAAATAATTAAAAAGTTTCCGTCAAGCGCGCTCGTTTAACGCCAGTTTTAAACGACAGCCACGTTCTAGAACTTTGTTGTAAATTAGTTTTTTCTATCACTTTCAACTTATACGGGTGCTGTATAAAGATACTAAATAAGTAACTCCAGTAGAGCTTATGATCAAAACAATACTTGATTAAAGTATTATACAACATAATTTTTAGTGTATGAGAAACCTAAATATAGTTTGTTCAGAATCAATCAATCAATTTATTTCAGGATCAATTTACATTGTGTTTGAAATGAAATCATAAATAAAAAAACCATTCATTAAAATTTTATTACGAAAAAGAAACCTGGGGTCCTTAAACTCAAGGCAATAAAGAACATAGATGTGGGTTTTAGTAATTAAAAGTGTGATACGCCCTTTCGCTCCGCCCTAGAGCGGGAGAAGTCATTGGATGATTTCCCACCTTAAAAAAAGCACTTACAAGATATTATTCTCAGTCTCTACTAGCTTTTGCCCACGGCTTCGCTCCCGTTCTACCCAACTCCACCCTGCTATACCTTACTCTACCCTATTGTACCTTACTCTATCCTACTCTACCCTACTCTACCCTACACTACCCTAATTTTCATTTTTTTTCCATAAGAAAGGTTCTTATGGAAAAAAAATGAAATCCTCACAATAACAAACAACAAAAAAAGAATTAATATAATATAAGTTAATTCTTATGACAGCATATCTATAAATTTATATTATAGATATGCTCTCATAAGAATCAACAAAACATCCAATACAAACTTCCTATCCACATTGAACCAATAGGTAGTTATCTCAAGGGTAAGATGTTAACACGTCCGCAGCCAAAAGTGACCCATCTATACCAAAACAAAATGGAGCAATGACCTTGAAATGCTTCCGGACAAACAAGGGTCAAACTACCTCGGCAATATTGCATTACTTTCCGAAACTTTTCTACGAAGGTTTGGCGGCTTACATTAAATGAGTTTTAGTAAGACTTATTATGCGGAGAATCTGCTGAGACTGGCTAATGAAAGCATGCACGGTTAGGCTAAGTGATTCAGGGTACAGGCACAAAATAGATAGGTACAGAAGTCAATCTACATACAAAGCGCGCTCGAGCTACACACATATAGACACCGCTGATGGACACCTTATCTCGGAGCGCCTCGGCCCACTCGTCGAACAGTTCCGGCTCAAACGCTCATTAGTGTGCGTGCACCGAGTGTAGATAAAAAAAGTGAAGTACATACATGAGATTGTCTTCTGTACCTATCTATTTTGTGGTACAGGCTAGAAAAATGCTGAGTTTATCTTCCTCATCTTCCTGCCCTTGTCTCATGTTTTTACGGGCTAGCTTTTGTCCGTTTCTTCACGGCAAAATAGCCTATGTTACTCAGGAATAAAGCAGCTTTCTATCGGGGAAAAAAATTTAGCAATCGTACCAGTACTTTCGGAGATTACCTTCTACAAACAAAAAAAAAACTTTACCCCTTTTGGCATATATTTTAAGTGTAGATATGTTCGAGTTTGACCATTACCTCACGTGATAGTAAGCGCCGATGTGGCCTTCAATGAAGCCTGCTTGCCTAGAAGTAACCTATTCACTCTTGCCTTAAAGATCCCTAGGTTGTAGCTATCAAGGAACACAGACTCCGGCAGGGAATTCCACTCCTTAGCAATAGATACAGTGAATGTATTCCCAAAATGCTTTTTATATTTTATTTTATCTATACGCTATTCGGATCGGCGCAACACGTTTTTTTCTTCCATTCTGTCCTATCACTCGTCACGTATTCACTTTATCCATTCTCGTCACACCACAGATCCGTCGTCTCCGCAACATAGAATCCAAGAGAAAAATGTAATTTATATTTTTCCCTTTTTATATCATTCCGTCTCTTATTATTGATTTCGGCGTTGTAGGAAAGCATGGTGTGCTGTTTTAGTACTAAGTGCATTATGAAAAGCTGGCGAACAGTAAGCACGTTACAGGATTTGTATAGCTGATCTGTAGGATAGAGAAAGGGAAGGAAATAGGCTACTTTTAAAATTGCTCTCTGAGCTCTTTCAAGAGGCAGTAGGTGAGTTTTAAGTGCTCCACCCCAGGAAGTGATACAGTATTGGATTACAGATTGTCCTAGGGCTAAATAAATTTGTGTCACCAATTTTGAATCTGCGATCGCACGCAATTTTTTAAAGACATAAATTAATTTGCGCACTCTTTTAACTAGACTTTCAAGTATGGTCTAAATGAGAGCGTTTCATCTATTATGACCCCGAGATATTTGATGTCGTGTGTTTTAAAGATACCGGGACAATCACACATGTTAATAAATTGTTTTGAAGCCAATTAGTCACAGTGTTGAAACCCAATTGAGCGTATTCGTATAAATCGCTGCTAGTTTTTGCGGTAAATATTAAGGCCGTGTCGTCGGCATATGAAACAATTTTGCCATGTTTAATATTTAGGTTACATAAATCGTTGATATACAGAAATAGGGTAGGGGCCAGGATACTTCCTTGGGGAACACCATATCCAGAACTTATTTGCTATTCACTCGTAATATTGTCTATTTTGACATATTGATGTCGATCATCTAAGTAGTCAGCAAAAAGTTTTAGCGGTGTTCCTCTTATTCCTATAGCCTCTAGTTTGTTTAATAACAAAGGATATAACCGATACCGTATCAAAGGCCTTCGCTAGATCAAGAATTACCCCCAGGGTCTGTTGTCCTTTACCGAGTTCTTCAGAGACGTAATCTGTCAGGCTGTGCACTGCATCAGCTGTAGATAATTTGGCTCTAAAACCAAATTGTGCAGAGGATAAGAGTTTATTTTTTTCTAAATAGTTAATTAGTCTATTGTTTAATAATTTTTTCAGTATTTTTGAAATTGAGGAAAGTATCAATATTGGCCTATAGCTGTTTACTAAATCCGGAAATTTAAAAACAGGGATTACAACTGCTTTTTTTTCAGGCAAAATCTAGGGAAAACTCCTTCAGAAAAACAGATACGAAGTATATGCGTCAAAGGCGGAACAAGGATATGCTTACAAAGTTTTAGGATCTTATTACTAATATTATCCCAACCTACTGCAGAATCATCTTTTAGTCCACAAATGATTCGAGTAACTTCGTCTTCGTCAGTTTCCAGTAAGCCAAAAGAATTTAGGGCATACCTGTTTCTTAAATCAAGCGAAGGTCTTTGGACACAGTCTTGTGTTGGAATCTGTTCGGCAAGAGTTTTCCCAACATTTACAAAAAAGTTGTTAACAAGCTGATGAATGAGGTGAGGGATTAATAAGCAGTAAACTCGAATTAGATTCACGCTTTTTTGCCATATAAGTCAGTCATTCGAGCGAGAAAGTGGGATGAAAATAGCTCCAAACCCTTTAATAGTTCAGTTTAGGTCCAAAAATACCTAATTTACTCGCGAGAATATTTGAAAATTATACCAGTATTGACATTAAACTGTAATAGTATTCCCACTCCGAAGCGACTGTCACCATAAAATGAATTTATACACCTTGAACACCGTCTGCACAGATTGTACAATGTACGTGTGTCACTTGAACGCAAATTGAATGTCATTATGCGAAACAAATGATAATTATTACTGTTTTAATTTACGGCTGGTTTACACAGTGCGAGCATGGCGTACGAGCTTGCCTACCAAGTAGCTACACTCCAGTAACTCGAACGCGCGAGTTGAACAGTAGCTCGTATCGGAGTTACTGCAACATTTTTTTGTTTTCACTCGCCTGCTCGCCCGGCAGCAACTCGTAAATGGCAGCAGCTAGGCCGTCGCTCGCATCGTTTGGACGCGTTCGGCAGTAGCTCGCCAGTGCCAGCCGGATAGAGAGCGGATATAGCGACGTGATAAACTCGTCAGAAGACTGCTGCATAGCTATTCTACTATCATTGAGAAAACAGCTAAGGCGAGCCGAGCTACTGGCATACGACTAGGCAATACGAGTAGCTGCCTACTGTTTACTCAGTACCTTGCATTGTTTAAACCAGCCATTAGTGTTTCCGTACATGGCCTACACATCTCAGCCACAAACGCCGCCACGAGAAGTTAGAAGCGGCCACAAGCCTTGTAACCAGTGGCTGGTACTTTTGACCCACGATATATTTATTTTAATTAAGGTCCTTTAGAAGAAAACTTCTACTTCGATGGACACAGTCGCTATGACATAATAATAAGCTGTCAATATAACTGTCAATTTGATTGAGTCAAAAAAAATATTTAGAAGAAAAAAAAGGAACATGAATTCTCTGCTACTGTGATTGTCAGCATTATTCACTAATGAAAAATGTAACATGTTTTATTGCTTGAAGACATAGGGATATTAGGGATAGGGCAATAACCATTATTGCCATGCTAAAATGAAAAGACTATACTTAAAAAATATGGTAGAAATTATTCAGTTTGAGTTACTATGAGATATAAATGGGACATCTCATTTATTTGGCGTAGCTCGTAGCGACGCGGTGACGTAGACCGTAGCACGATCGTAGCGCGTAGCAATGTGGTGTACAAATTTTATTTAACATTAGCGTAAGATTGCTTTTCCACCAGAGATGTGCTATGCAGCCATGCTTCGAGGATGTAATAGCTAAGCTGTGAAACTATGTGACCGTTTCCACTGATATTAAGCGATGTAGTACTACGAGGAAGATGCCCAGCTCGAGCTATGTATCGATGGTAGGGAAGCGGCTCATAGCTACACCACTCGTGACCATCCATATCATACATCCGTAATACGCATCCATAGCATACATCCATAGCCCGCATCCTTCTATATAAAAAAGACGTGTGGCACTCGGGGACTGCCGCGGTAAAGCTATTGCATAGCATTTTTATCAACTTATGCAATTATAATTATTTATTTATTTTATTTATGCAGTATTTTTTTTCCTTTGTTTTTTTTTTCTTTGATATTAATTGAAGTTACACTTTCACACATTGAATTGAATTTTGATTGATTGTTCACTCATTTGTTTTCTTATCGGTCACCACGCTCAAAAAACAAATGAGTTAGGTTATTTTCGTTACGGAATTTCTGGATTCGGTCTCCACGCTCAAGGCCCGCGATAGAAGCTATGCAATAGCTTAAAAAAATATCGGTTTCCACCAGTGCTAAGCTATGTGCAGGAGTCAATAAGATTAGTGGATATCTATTGCATCCATAGCAACATAGCATAGCAAATCTTTGGTGGAAAAGCACCCTAAGGCCCGAATATTAGTTTTTCCAATTGCCGCGCCACCTGCCGGGTCCAACTGTGAATCTTAGCCATACACAGACACACCTACATATTCTTATCTTTTTTTAAACAATGCTTCAAGTAACCCATAGTCGATTCCGAAAACACAGTTGGACCTCTCATAATATTTTTTATCAGCTGACAAACATCAGCTGATAACAATTAACAGAAAGTGTTTTTTCATTAAGAGCCAGCTTCAAACTATACTTCTAATTTAACAATATCGCTGCGTTCTTGAAGCATTAACATGGGGTACGGAGGATTTAAATAAAATGCATTGTCAACACGTTGGACGGTTTTAAATCTACTTGCAGCGACTGCCTGCATGCTAGATAATTTCCTGCGCAAAGTGAAGTCAGGAAATTGGGAGCTTGGCACCTCGCAATCGTCTGAATTTGACCCACTTCGCGCTGATTCGTCGCCAGCATGTTACTGGTAGATAGGAACCAAAAGATCTATTTCAAATTATAATAAAGTAAAGAAAAATATGACAAAGAATTGTTTAAATGAAATGCATGGTGATATTTTTTGTACTGCCTTTAAACCCGTTACAGACCTTTTCTTTCGAAGAAATTTTCTGTTAAATGCACTGTATATACGAATAAATACAATATTTTTATATATTGGCGAATTTTCATAACGAAAAGTCGATTCTTCGATAATAATCGATTACATGTGTTCGTTACTTGGTTAATTTTATCTTATTCCATCATTTATTCAATATTATGTAATTGGAATAATGCACGCCCGTACATAACCCAATTAGAAAATTAAATTATTTTATATATTTATTTATTTAAGTTTTATCTATATAGTTATATATTTATATTGGTTTTAATTTTCTGTCAGTTTGTTTGCCTTTAAGTTGCACCTACCATCTTATGTTTCTGCACCACCCTAAGTTCGAATGGTAGAAAATGCCTAATAGAAGGCACTAAGTTCGCCTTTGTACAGTGCTTACTTGTGCATAAAGTTTTAATAAATAATAATAAATAAATAAATAATAATTCAAGTACTGGAATTTTACTTAAATGCATTGAAGTACGTGACGCACAGGACCGTTCGTTGCGGCTTGGGGGAGGCCTATGTCCAGCAGTAGATGTCTTTCGGCTGATATGATGATGATGATGATGCACTGAAGTAGTGATTTTTACCCGACTGTCAAGAACGGTTATGTTTTTCATGATCTTGTATGTATGCATGTACTATTCTTTATTTAATTCAAATCTTCCAAACCGCTGAACGGATCTATATTACTACGGAGGAGGAGTGGCAGGCGGTTGCCGACTTCTGCGAAGCAGTAATGCTCGCAAAGGAGGAGGCCGACCGCATCAGGCAACGGCGCTTTCGCCGCCGCCTGGATTCCGATCCCGATTTCCAGCCACCGTAGGCGCGGGCTTGCGGACAGTGAGCAATGGGTAGCTCGCTGTCCGGCCGTCCGGTAACTGTCCGGACCAAGCCCAAGTCGTCGACGGCGCGCGCTGTTCCCGCGCGCCTCAAGGAGTTGTCAGCAACAGCAGGGGCCTAGCCGGGTCGAAGCCTACTGGGGCCAGGGTTATCCGAAAGGGCGCTTGAGCCCCGGTATGAAGGCTTGAAGGAACGGGATGGGTCTTTTAGTCAGTAAGAGTCTGACACTATCTCCCGCTCCGCCCAAGAGCGGGGGTGGTCATAGGATGATTTTTCCTATCGAAAAAAAAAAATCTATATTACTACTATTACTAATTAATTCTATATTTGATATCGTTAGATTAAATAAGTTAAATTGATTTAAATCGTTAGATTCGTTTTGATAATACTAATGTTCTTATAGGTTCATGGGTGAAGCGACAGAGAACCCCGGGGCACTGGAACGAAGGAAAAGAAGGCGCAGGAATGGGTTTTAGTCAGTGAAAGTCTGACACGCCCTCCCGCCCTTTAGATGATTTCATATCTACAAAAAAAAAGTGTTCTTATAGGTTTTTATGACGACTGTACTAAAATATTATGGAAATCAACGAACTAAGGTAAGGTTCAAACCTTGCCTGGCGCAATACTCTGCGTAATTTATTACGGCCCAGTCCTTCTCCTAGAGAGGAGGCCTGAATCCCAGACGTGGGAACATTAAAAAGACTCATGATGATGGAATCGAACTACACTGGTAGCGCATCGGCCTTAGTATTTACGCACATATGTATACACAAACACTCTAGTGACGCAATCAAGATTTATCAAAAATGTAGCAAAAAATGGTGAATACGATTTCGATTTGAACATAGCCTTCTTCTTAAAGTAGTATCTTTGTTCAGAACTGCGCCATATATTATGTTACATGTTGTTTATGATAAAATCGTTTAACTTAGTGTCGTAAAACAACAAGATTTACTGCTTATCACAGTAAGATCACGTTAATACTATAGTTTGTAAGATTAAGGAGACGTTTACCAGTAAAACGCTTATCGGGACCCATTCCGTCCTAAATAACTTATTGGGAACAGGGGATTGTTATTATCATCGTATAAAATACATCTATGTAGATAATACGTTTTATAGAAAGTTCGTGACAACGTGAAGATCAAATTTTAATGTTACCGATGTTCCCGATATCTTAATTATTATAATATTACTGGAACCGGATGACTCAGTGGAGCATACGGTGGAAGTGTACCCCGCATGGGCAAAGAACCGCCGTGTCCTCGTTGAGGCAACCGGCAGGGGCGAAATCTCACGCCCGGCTCTAGTTCAGGCCATAGTTCCGGACCGTGGGACACATGGCGTCTCCTGACACTGTGGCTGGGACGTGAGAATGTCCGTTCCCTCACGCGTGGGACCACTCCTTCGCTAGAATTACTGTTTGGCAAAAGTAGGCGACCGTCTGCCATTCTCTCTCGCTCTGAACCATGGCCTGAACCAGGGACCGGCGCGAGTGGTCGCCGCCGGCGATCGCCCCTACGAGGACGAGGTTGGGTCCCGCCCAAGCGGGGCACCCCTCCACCGTATGTTCTACTATGTCCTCCTGGCGATCTGCACAATAGTAACACCTTGGCGTTTCTTCCACCTAAGTCCAGTGCAGACACCTTCCGAACTCGGCATGCCCTTTGAAAAAGTGATCATGCGGAAAGTGTGGACACCGTGACGCCTCTCGAGCCGCTCCTCAAAGAGGGGACTTACCGTCATGATTATGCCGTGCCCATGCTTTCAACTGCTGAGAATACTAAGGAACACTGACTATGTACTAGGCAAATAAATATTAGAATAATTGTTCCGAGCATTTATCTGATCTGGCCTGGTTCAACTGATGCACTGTCAATCAAAGATAATCATGATAAAAACTAAATAAACCGACTAATAAACGACTATGATAAAGTACATACACAAGGAGATAAAGTAGACACAAGAGATATAACCAAACGCGGATTCCTTATCCCAATCTTGACCTCGTTGGCACAGAGAGATACCAAAAATCCACCAGTTGTTTTGGCAAATTATCTTACTCTCATACGTATGATCTTGACTGTACCTAAGGTCAGTTTTTCAGAGGGTCATGGCCATCTGTGTTGTGCGGGGATACTGAACGGTCTCCTGCGAAGCGAGCCTCCTTGCCGGCCTGCTGCCGTGGGATTTGGAGGCAACAGTCCTTGCATACATTCATTCGTTGTGTGCACAGCTAAAGAGTACAATTCCCTATCAGAGCCTGTGTTCCTGAGAGCTAAAACCATTAAATCTTTAAGTCAAGAGTGGATAGCTTAGGTTACGTTGGATAGCGTGCTTCATCGTTGACCACATTGTTGTAATCCACCACGCAGGTCCAGTGGGGGTTGGTAAATGTCACATGTTTTCTAATTTTTGGTTTTAGGACATGCCGGTTTCCTCACGATGTTTTCCTTCGCCGTTTTGAGAGCAGTGTTAATGAAATAAATTACAGAAAGTAATTCGCCTGCCAGGGTTTGAACTCGTAAACCGTAAATCGTAAACTCGTAAGTCGGAGCCATTACCACTCGGCCACCACTGCTCTCAAACGGCGAATCTATCAATAATCGGCCTGGCCTGTTGGTCTAGTGGTTAGTAGCCCTGACTGCTATGCCTGAGGTCGTGGGTTCGATTCCCACCCAGGACAAATGTTTGTGTGATGAACATAATCATTTGTTCTGCGTCTGGGTGTAATTTATCTATAATATGTATGTATTTAGAAATATATATGTAAGTTTATCAGTTGTCTAGTACTCATAACACAAGCTCTGCTTAGCTTGAGACTAGACGGCGTTGTGTGATAGTTGTGGAATATTATTATTATATTATTATTATTAATAATAAAATAAACGAAGACTGAATTAATCCCACCTGAGTTTCTTCAGTTGCTACGTCCCTTTAGAACTATTCCGATATTCACACGGAAAAAGTCTGATTTAAATCGTATGATGTTTGATACTCAGTTATCGGGCGATCGCCGTGTGCACTGTGCATAGCGACTCTTAGATTATCTACATCCAACGTCCAAATTATATCTCCCACCGAGATGAAGATAAGATCTTATAAAATATAAGGTACTCGATGGTTTTCCTCTTGTCAGTCAGTTGCATAACTAAAAGCAAGATGTTACTAAGACCTGCAGGCTTTATGTAAGTAATGGCTAACTTATCACTATCTTGTCTATAAGGTCAGTACTTTTTTATTTCGGTGAAAAATCATCAAACGTCACTCTACAAACCATTTACTACATACCACTATCTCATTGTTTTTCTATTGTGTCTCTAATTACGTACGTCGTTGTCGTACGTCGGTATTCAAAAGGTTAAGACATGGGTTACCCCACGGTTAGAGCCTCGGGTTTTTTTTTTTTGTTTTGACTGTATGAAAAGGTTGATCGTGGTGAAGGTGGTGTGACGATCTGATTACGTTCGCGGGGCAAACTTGACCCGAGATCGAGAGATAGAGAGGTGTGGAAGGAGACGCTAGAAAAAAATACAAAAAAAGAAATCAAATTACTTTTCAATCCACTTACTCGAAAACCTGATCTTATACTACCGGTTTTAGGCACGCAATAGACTGTTTTCCACACTAGTGCAAAAAAGTGCGCGTGCTCTCCCCGTCACAATTTTATTACGTTTATCGTATCAGGCTGGGCGCGCGTCGACCACCATGAGTCACCGTAGTATATTGAAAAAAGTCTTTTGATACATGTGTAAACCACTGCAGCCATCGGCTCCATAACACACTCGCCCACGGCTCGTGAGAATTCCGCCTTCATCGCAATGACAAACTTTATGCTGACTAAATCCCACCGGTGTTCCTTCAGTTGCTTTTTACGTCCCAGGGCCACGGTAACTCTTTAAAATATTGAGGTATCATTTTTCTTTTAAGATTCCTGATATTCTCGTTGTGCAAGGCAGCGCAAGTTGAGCGGCATGATGTAAGGAAATTTCCTGAGGGTTTCCTGTTTGGAGCCTCCACTGCATCGTATCAAATCGAAGGAAGTTGGGATGTAGACGGTAAGGAGATCTGACAATAAATTGTGTTAGGATGATCGTATATCGAAGAAACCTCAAGTTAGCTCTATTGCTAGAAGCGATAACCCAGGATAGAATATCGTAGCGTCAAATATGTGGTAAGTCCCCTCTTTGAGGCGTGGCTGGAAAGATCTCACGGCGTCCTTACCTACCGCATGACGCAGGTCCACACCGGACATGGCACGTTCGGGAGGTAACTGTTCCGGATTCGAGCGGAAGAGACGCCCGGGTTTCGCCACTGTGCGAAACGCCCGGAGGACACGGTGGAGCACACAGTCGAGGTGTGCCCTGCTTGGGCGGAGCATCGCCGTGCCCTCGTGGGGGCGTTCGGCGGCGGAGACCTCTCGCGTCGGGCCTTGGTTGAGGCCAGAAAGAGTCTGACACTCTCTCCCGCTCCGCCTAAGAGCGGGTGTTGTCATAGGATGTTTTTTCCCAGCATAAAAAAAGCGTCAAATATGTAGTATGTAGTAAGTACTTCTCTTTTGGAAGAACAACTAATTGATCGCCTTGTTAGACCAGCCAGGCAGGTTCTGACTTCCCTCGAGGACGTTGCCGATCAACGATAACATATGTAAGTACTGCAATCGATTATGTGGCTTGTTTTTTTTTTTCGGTAAGTCTGACGTATGTTTGGCAATTTGAGTATGTTCTGCGGCCTACCCAAATGTCCTTCCTTTGATTCGACAAGTCGTTGAGTACTCTTGAATTGAGCTTTAAGAATACCGACAATTACTTGCACTGACTGATGGACAGATCCACTCAAATCTGTGTGGTTCTATCTTCAAAAGATTATCTCAGACGTGTAAAAGTGTTTTTTAAAACCTATTTGCAAAATAAATATGTTTTCCAGGTAAAGCCGAAAACATCTGGGATCGTATGACTCACAATAATCCTTGTGTGATAGACGACTGCTCAAACGGAGACGTTGCTTGTGACTCCTACAATCAATACAAAAGAGACGTTGAAATGATGAGGGAATTAGGACTTGATTTCTACAGATTTTCTTTAGCATGGCCTCGTATTCTGCCTACCAGTTTTCCTGATCATATTAGTGAACCTGGATCGCAGTATTACAGTAACTTAATTGACGAATTGCTTAAATACAATATTGAGCCGGTGGTAACGCTATATCATTGGGACCTGCCGCAAAAGCTGCAGGATATGGGAGGATGGACCAATCCACACATTGTTGACTGGTTCGCAGACTATGCCCGTATTGCCTTCAATTTGTATGGCGATAGAGTAAAGTATTGGATTACGATAAACGAACCTAGAGAGGTGTGCTATCAAGGATATGGAGCGAGCACTAAAGCACCTGCAGTGAATATCAAAGGCGTTGCTGATTATTTGTGCGCCAAAAATCTTTTAATGGCTCACGCCAAAGCTTACCATATTTATGACCAGGAATTTAGATCGAAACAAAATGGGTCTATCTTCATAGCTTATAGTGCGCAATTTTATGAACCAGAAACTGAAAAAGAAATCGTGGCTGCCAAAGAAGGGAATGCTTTCGAGGTAAGCACAGCTAGCCCACATGTATATACAGTCAGTGCCGGATAAGACTCGTGGCAAGGGTAGCAAGTATTAAAACAGGTTGGGATACTATGCTATATGAATTCTAATCACGAACTTTCCATAAAGACAATGTCGGTAAAGCTACCTATGAACCCATCCACCCATATCTAAGGGCCTCGAGGCTTGTTTACAAAATAAGTTTAGAGAGAAACTCCTTAAACTTTTCTTTTAGTTTAAGGAGAAACTCCTTAAACTTATTTTGTTTTTAGTTACTAAGTTCGTTGTCATTTAGGAAAATGGGGTGCGTTTGCATATTTAATACAGGTCCTACGCTGGCTTAATCCGGCCCATAGTCGGGATTTAATACTTATAAACCAGATAAAGGATGATTCACGCTGTACCGTGTCGCGACCGGGCCAGTCATTCATGTTACACCGGGCTGTTTAGGTGTATTATTTGCACGACTATATCTGTGTTATATGGTTTTTGTTAATAAACAATTTTCACAATTTGAATTGGCAGCTATTGCAATTCTTCATTTGTCCAATACTTTGCCATCGATGACAAAGTATTGGGAAAACGAAGCAAAACTACTAAAACAAGATGGGGGGTACAATTTTACATCCAACCCGGAGAAAACGAGAAGCAGAAGGAGAATTTGCTTTACTTTTTTACTTGAAAAAGTATAACCAGACCTAACCAAAAAAATTACAAGATTTCAAAAGTCTTCCCATCGAACGTGCCGAAGCCGAGAAACAAAACCCACCGACATTTCAACGTCGTGCTCCGGCCGAGTCCAGGCGGCGCACGGCCGTGGCACGGCCGAGCCACGATCAGCCATGAATTACTTCATACAAAAAGTATACCATAATATTTGACCGTGCCCCGGCCAGGACACGGCCCGGTCGCGACACGGTGTAGCGTGAATCATCCTTAAGGCTGCGGCTTTGTCTTATGTCTGCATGATTATTCAAAAGAGTTACTATGTTGGGTGTAACTATTAAAAGTCTGAGACGCCTCATCCAGATCGGGTGATAAAATATATTTATTTGTTTCTCTCATAAAACAAATTCATTATTTGATAATTTACCTCCTCAAAAGAAAAAATATTATAATAGAAGAAATGACGTGGCTCCAAAGGCAGCCCAGCTTAATTGGGACTGGGCTGGACATGTTCGCATTCCGATCAATCTGTGCGCCTTTAAAACACAAAACTGGTGCCCTGAAATCACACGACCGGGTCGCATCAGACCAAGACAGAGATGGCAGGATGACTTAGATATATTCCTTAGAAATTGGCAAAAAGAGAGAGGCTAGATATAATAATAATACTTAAAATACTGACTGTGTTTTTGTGAATTCCAGTGGGGCATTTACGCACATCCGATATTTTCCGACACAGGAGATTTCCCACCTGCCGTGAAAGAAAAAGTAGCTGCTAAAAGTGCCGAACAAGGCTTCTTCAGGTCAAGATTACCAGAATTTACAACGGAAGAAGTGGAGTATGTCAAGGGGACCTCTGATTTCTTTGGTCTCAATCACTATACGACTTTCTTAGTGTACAGAAATGAGTCAGCAGTTGGCCAGTATGATGTACCATCAATGTACGACGATTTAGGAAATATTCATTACCAACCTGCTGATTGGGAGTATGGCGTGTCAGTGAATTTGAAGGTATGTTATTGAGCTTTTGAGTAAAGAAATATTCTAGATTCATCTTGACTGGCCTGCTGTTCTAGTAGTTAGTGGCCTTGACTACTATGCCGGAGGTCGTGGATCCGATTCCCAACCAAGACATTTTTTTGTGTAATGAGCACTATCATTTGTTCTGTGTCTGGATGTAAATCGTCATTTCAACCAAAGAAGTACACTGTTGGACATAGGCCAATGTTGCTATAATGACCAGCCCTTTGCATCTCGCATCCATTGCATTCCTGCGACCAGGTCACCGGTCCACCTTTTAGGAGGCCTTCCAACGCTGCGTATATAAGTACTTTTATCAGTTATCTAGTCCTTATAGCACAAGCTCTGCTAAGTTTGGGACTAGATGGCTTTGTGTTAAAGTTATGGATTATTATTATCTTCAGGTACTAAACTGATGCGTTTTACTCTTCAGGTCATACCATGGGGCTTTTATAAACTGCTGACGCAAATCAGGGAGGATTACAACAACCCTGCAGTGTTTATCACAGAGAACGGCTACTCGACCAGCACAGGTTTGGATGACAGCACTACCCGGATCTCCTACCTGCGACGGTACCTGAGCGCACTCCTGGATGCGATAGATGATGGATCTGATATCAGAGCTTACTCTACTTGGAGTCTTATGGATAACTTCGAGTGGATGTTTGGATATACGTGAGTTTTTGTGCTCAACATGACAATTCTCCTTTCCATTACTTTAGCTTTACTGAAGGATCACAGGTTGGTTTTAGTCAGTATAAGCTTGATCTCAAGGTTGTGGGAATCCGATGAATGCGGGACGCATAGGATCTTTCATTGTGGTGACACTTGGGGGAGGCCTATGTCCAACAGTGGATGTCTATCGGCTGAAATGATGATGATGATGGATGATGAAAGGAGACGTTAGATCAAAAGAAGGTTTTCGTCAAAGTGAATCATTTCCTTCTCCTAGAGAGGAGGCCTGAGTCCCAGCATTAGCAACATCAAAAGTCTGATTATGCTTATGCTTAGAATCATTTCCAATACCAAGGGCATTTAGTAACATCCGTGCTCAGAGACGATGCTGATATCAAGAAGGAGTAGAGTAGTTTGGTTTTTAGAGGTACCATGATAGCTCATGAGAGCAGTGGTCGCCAAGTGGCAACGGCTCCAACTTACGAATTATAGGTCGTGGATTCAAACCCAGTCAGGAATTTCTTTGTGTAATTTTTTCATCACCACTGCTATCAAAACGGTGAAGGAAAACATCGTGAGGAAACCTGCATGAACCAAAAATTCGAAGACATGTGACATTCAACAACCCACCCTGGGCCCGCGTGGTCGATTACGGCCCATTACCTCTTCTAGAGAGAGGAGGCCTGAGTCTTAGCAGTGGGTACATTAAAAAAAGGCTGATTATGCTATATGCTTATACTATGATAGCTCATAGGTCAGTAAAGTAGATCCTTTACAAGGATATTTGTACACGTGCAACCGGTGGATGAATCAGAAAACATACGAAGCCCTTCGTGTCCAGTATAACAAAGCATTCAGAACGCTGATGAGGCTGCCAAAACACGGATGAACAAAATTCAATTCAAAAATTCAAAATCATTTATTTCAAATAGACCATTTGCAGGCACTTTTGAATAGTCAAATGTCGGTCAGACCAAGAAAAGTGAAGCTAAATTGCACGTTCCAAAGCGTAGATCTCTATGAAAAAGAACGCGAACATGTTTGCTACCTGATTTTAATTCTTACTTAAGTGGCAGTGGGCAGGGTAAATTGTTGTATTTGTTGATGGGGTTGAAAGATTCTGGAGTAGTGATAAAGTACCAGAAGAAGCAGCACTCGAAAGCCTTCAAACGCTGTGTCTTATGGTACGTGGTAGTTCAAAGCCGGCCGATGACCTGCTGAGGGAAGAGAGACACACAGGACCGGTCGTTATGGCGACTCTTGGATGTCCAGCAGTGAACATCTTTCGGCTGAAATGATAATGATGATGATGATGATGATGATGATGATGAAATTGAACTGAATTGAATTGAATTTGGTTAAATAATGTGTTTTGTTCTTTTCAGTTCACGGTTCGGTCTGTACGAGGTGGATTTCAGTGACCCCGCGCGCCCGCGAACTCCGCGCATGTCTGCCTTCATGTACAAGCAGATGCTGCGCACGCGCACGCTCGACTGGCACTACGAGCCCGACACTACCGTCATGACTATTGACGAAGGACGTTAAAATATAAACCGATTATGGAAGTCATCAAATTGAATAAATGCACTTATGTGGGAAGACTTTTATTTTTTCACTTTTAGATTGTTTTTTCCATATTTTACTCAAAAGGAAAAAACGGAACCCTTATAAAATCACTTTGTTGTCCGTGCGTCTATCTGTCGGTCTGTCAAGACCCTTTATCCCAAGAACACGTAGATATATCGGGTTGAAATTAAAAACATACGCAAATCTGCGGTCCCTTAAATCAGTGAAAAAATCAAACTTAGGTTAACAAAAAAAGATACGGCTGTTTGTATTGCATAAAACGTATATTTAGACACTCTCGAGGGAATCAAACTTAATAGCCATTAAAAACAAAAATGTAATTCGGAAAAATCTTCGAGAATCGACCATTCGGATTTGTAAAGTTTGTTTTTTTTAACACGCTTATATTAGCTTCACCTGTATCTTTGTAACCAACGCCTTTGAGCTCGATTTTGACCTGCTTTAGGCGATCAGATATTCTTCAAACTTTGCACACCCATCAAAGACTGATAACAGTACAATAATTCGTTTTTTTTTGTATTGTTGTTTGTAGGAGGTAACATTTTTTCACTGATACAAAGCTACTTTATTCTTGAGTGACACCGGCTATATTTTATAATCGCGGGTGAAGCTGTGGGCGAAAGCTAGTTTTTATAAATTTATTTGTGCCGGTATTATATTATTACTACTTAATCGATTAAAGTTTGTATGAAATAATCTACTTGATTCTTCCATACAAACTTTAACAACCACTCATTTTTTTCCCCACATAAAGGTTGATTATCGCAAGATCCCATTTTAGCATTGTAAATAAAACCATACTAACCAAAACTTTTATTTTGATTTTTTTTTGGTGACCTTAATAGAGATAACGACTTGTTCTTCTATATTGTTGTTGTGCTGCTTGTTGTTGTATTGTTGTTATTGTTGTGGTTTTTGCCGGCATGAAATGGTAAGATCAAGAAATGGTAAGAACAGCACTATTATTTTGCTGCCTACTATTGCATCAATGCAATAAAATAACTTTATCTACAAATATAAAGAAAGTAGTCTCTACTAGTAGTCAGGCTTTTAAAATTAATTTACGTCAAGTCTCCCACTTCCCGACCGAGGAGGCAGTGTTATGAAGTCGGGGGCTGCAGTCATTACACCAGGTATCACACTACACTCCACTTGTATCAAAATGCACTATTTATTTTAGACTGACACGTTCCTAGCTCGGTCAGGTCACGGGGTCATACAGCAGACCCCTATACGAGTTCACACATGTTTTGTGTTTACGAGCGATATTCTGCTATGTTTCAGTAATGTTCGCTTTTACTACCTGTTTAAGTATTTCTTGTGCGGGTTTCTTCCATGTCAGAAAATGTGTGTTTTATTATTTGTTTATGACAGTCAAAATTGCTTAAACAAATCATACCCTTCCTGCGTGGCAGTTTTGGTGCACTCTGATTTTTCATAGCATTTTTACAAGTATACTTAGATATCTACTTTAATACGTGTAAAAAAAGGTAAAACAATATGACACTCTTTATTACATCTATGAAAATATTTTTTTAAGCTATTGCATAGCTTCTATCGCCCGCGCGTGGAGACCGAATCCAGAAATTCCGTAACGAAAATAACCTAACACCCCCCACTCATTTGTTTTTTGAGCGTGGTGACCGATAAGAAAACAAATGAGTGAACAATCAATCAAAATTCAATTCAAGGTGTGAAAGTGTAACTTCAATTAATATCAAAGAAAAAAAAAACAAAGGAAAAAAAATACTGTATATATATATAATACACGTCTTTTTTTTTAATTAGTACAAAAAAGGAGCTCTACCCGTAACCGTTACTGAACATATTTTTGTAGGTGAAAGTAAAAAAAAAAACGAAATCCCGAAAATGTCCACGAGTCCTAAATAATAAATTCACAATAGAATCCATCATTATAACAATTGCAACTAGAAAATACTACGCGCTGTTGTGTTTTCCATTTTGATCGTCATTCATCCATATTTATAGTAATCGATAGCCTGTACAATATTTCCATAAATTGAGTGACATTTTTGGATACAAACAATCGCTAATAACTTTGCTGTTGGGTTCCCTACTTGAAATCGAATGACGCGAGATCGAATAATACTTGCTCGAAAACTTTTATTCGATAGTACTTGAAATCGATAAACTATGAGCTCGACAGTTCACTCCCTCGATGCATCAAAATCTCGAATTACTATAAGCTCGAATCATCGGCAGCGCGAAGGCTCATTGTTCGATGTATCAAAATCTCGAAACATCATTTCTCGACCGACCATCTAATCGATTTACAGAAAAGTTATAAGGAGTTTTATTTGAGTGCCTACAATATAATGAAACAATACATGCGCAGAAATATAAATCAACTATATTCATGAAAAATAATGATAGTCACGAATCGTACCCCTGGTATATGAGTATATGCGTTTTTGACTAGGATAACTGAAGAATGCTATATTTATCTTTTTCATCAGCTCCGAGACCGAAAGGACATTGTGGAGACACTTGGGGGAGGCAGTCCACAGTGAACGTATCCGCTGAAATGATGAGGGTATATAGCTCCATTTCTCTTTCGCGCTTGCACGCGAACTTCATGGCAAAGCTCCTGAGTCTCTACGTTAAAAAAAAATTATGTGTCGTTGAAGAATCTAAAAAAATCTCCGTATCATGCCCACTTCGCGAATCAAGATCAAAAATCCCTTTAAATTAATCGTAATAACAAGGGAATTCCAAAGTTTCTCAAAAACTTTTTAAGTGCTATAAAGGAAAATATATTTTTAACGATCGCCTAAACTTTCGAGTAACAAGATTATATAAAATTTTATAAACTTATCATAATTACGACTAACTTTGAGTCGTATTTCCCATTGCTGGCAGCCCGAAATAGCTGAATAAATTGGCTACGACGATAAACTCTCTTAGGCGTAAAATATTAGCCTTAGAGTATCATATTATGGAGCTAAAAATAGTCAAGTTTAAAAAGATATCGAAAGGTCCCGGAGGTGTCGTGACACCACCGTATGCGACGTGTCGCGTACTCTCAGCACAGCCCCCTAGCCAAGTTACAACCGTTTCGTGTCGAATTCCGTTCTCCATTCGGTAACGCCTCGGTGTCAGCAATTGTAGGAAACGATAAATTAGTAACCATGTTGACGCGCCTGAGTCGGCCGCTCGTTCTACAATGTAGCGTTTGTATAAAGGATGTAGCGTTGAACATTGTAGAAACGATATTCTATCATTTTGAACGATGTGAACTTGGCTACGAATTTTCTATTCGTTTGTTCTGACCAGATTATCAACTTGGCTAGGGGTGCATATTAGTAAAGAGAATGTTTAGGCGGTTATCACACTGTCACGCACCACGCAGCGTAGCGCGTGTATGCGTGTCTTAACGTTATTTGTAAGTGTCTCCGTTTGTAAAGAAAACACGCACAGTCCAACACATCGAAAAAGCATCCAGCGCGTTCATGCAGATCACGCGCCTGCATGTGGAGAAAAAAATGTACTCACGCGCGTGGGTGCGGGGCGACACGCAAGGTATGGCACACTGAGTCTCGTAGTACCGTGCGTGATTTTGTATGAAATGAGTGCGTGCCTGCGTGAATTTACAAAACGAGATTTTGCGCTTTCTATTCCGACTTCAGTTTCGATAAAATATATTACCTAATCGAAACTTTATCGAAGGTAAAACCTGTTGATAATAAGTTAAAACTCTTTGCGCGTAAAACCTCCGTGTCTTGAATCGATTACTCTTTCAGTTATTTGGTTTCGTATTTGGAACGTTGATAATTTGCACTTCATTTATATTTCTCTGAGTTTTTGTTTTACTTGAAGCTTCTACTTTTAATGCACACATACAAACACGTACCTATTAATTACCGTAATAAACTAGTGCACCTCACCATCAACAATTGCATCTCTGTTTACCATCAGGTGCAGTCAAGTACTGGTTTATATCAATTAAAAAAAAAAACAATCAGAAACGAATGACAGTCGCGCGTGGGCATACCACTCCCTGTACGACATCGTCAAGGGTCTAACCTTGTCTTAACTATGCTGGAGTTAGCAGGGCTTTTTTTAATGACTTTGAATTCTAGGACCACAGATTTCCTTTTCACACCGTGGCCCTAACGGGAATCAGGCAACCGAAGGATACATGTGGATTTTAGTAAATAAAAGTCTAACATGCCGCGTTACTCCTTTTACAATTGCCGTCACGGATCTTGAGCGCTGGCTCAAGTTGCGCAGAAGTCAAATATTCCATCTCTTTAGTGGTGCGAAGTGAGACGAGTGTCAGTGATTGGCTCGCCGGGCCATCGCGTCATAGGCGTCACTCCTGATTCGTTCCCTGCGTTGCTGCATGTATCTAACAACGAAGACGATTGGCTCGCCAATGTATGGAATGCGCAAAGCGATTCCCACTCTGGCGCCGAGCGCTCAAGATCCGTTTCGGCAATTGTAACACCAGCTGTGTTGTAAAGAGTGAACATTAAAAAAAACAATCACATAGGCAGTGCACAATTGAGTAACTTAAGAATTACTTTTATTTTAGAAAAATGAATAATGGTACCACGTAAAAAACCTTTACCATGCCGCAGCCGGCCGGTTGCAGTACGGTAGCAGTCTGACAACAAAAGCCTAAATTGAAAACTTATCTGGCTGCCGGGCGTTTGTATGCCAGTGATACGCTATTAGACACCGCACTATTCAACATCAATTGAGCACGTGGTACTCGTGACGTCGCCGTCCTGTTGTGGACCGTTCGCCACACGGTTGCCGCACCGCGCGCCAAATATGAAAAATACGCTCGTCCAAACGTAGTACGATTAACGCACCGCATCCGCAACGCCCAAAAAACCGTCAAAAAACGCATAAATAGAAACGCATAAAAAAAAATGAAAATGTTGACTTCAGCGCCATCTAGCGGGAAAATGGCCACGAACAACCCGTAGCAATCACCTTAAGGGCGGTTTCCAGCGGGCTAGCTAGTTTAATTATTATTATTACTACTCCGTTACGAACTCTGCTTTATGCATTGGGTCAATTTTAGAGAGTATTTTCGCTCTTTAAGTGATACCATCCTTCTGTAGAGTAGGTATTTATTTGTTTTCTCGACCTCAAGTCGTTCGAATCACGATTACTCCCGAGCGACCCCGAACGAACCCGAAGAGCCACGAACCACGTCATTTAAACTTATCCCTTTTCTAATTTGTGGGTAGTGGGAAAACTATTAAATGGTTGAGATTCAACGTTGGTTCGAACATAATGATACCTTTGTATAAATTGAACTGGATTTACATCACTTTTCGGATTCTGGCCTGATTATCTTATTATTAGATTACTACCGTAGAAGAACTTGCTTAGTTTGTAATTTCTTCCTATCAAAAGATAGTTGATTCTTCTACGGTATAGTATAGTATAAGTATAATGAGCCTTTCAATGTTCCCACGGCTAAGACTCTAGGAGAGGGAAAGGACTATAACCCATCTCGTCATGCCGCGTGCACATGCGTTCACTGTTTTGAGAGCAATTGTGTTGAAATAAATTACAGTACGTAAAACTTCTGATATGTGGCGAGATAATCTAGACGCCTTTCGCAAGAGCTGATTCGAGGTGGCTCAAAAAAAGAACATTTGAAAGAAGCTGGTGGAGGCCTTTGCCCAGCTGCGGGAAAGCATACGATAAAAAAAAACATCTGTCTGGGTTTGAACCCACGACTTTCAACCTCGCCCACATGAAGGCCATTGTCACTGGGCTGACACTACTCTTCAAAAACAAAGTAAAACTAATTTCCCCTACGTAATCATATTTTGTTCACGTCCCTCAATCAAAACAAAACAAACCAGAAATGTCATCTTAAAGTTTGGTCCCCGAGCTCACTGACGGAGGGACGTGGGGACATCTAAATTAACATAACTCAGTGGCAATTAGGGTTGCCAAACTACAGAACTCTAATACAATGTTCCGCAAACTTTTTGTGTTCAAATTACGTCTAGGAAATAGGACAATTTTGGAGGTAGGTAGGTATACCATTTAAAAAACATTTTTTACAGATATTTAAACTAATCAACGAAACAAAAATAAGTTTCTAAAAAATAATTTTAATGTGCGCTCCGGTTTTCATCATTTCTAACAGTTCTAAATACACACGGGCGAACATAGAGAGTTAGAAACCTCTTCTTTTTGAAGTCGGTTAAAAATAACCATAGCTTCATTGAAGCTTCCGTGTAGTCGTACAAATTACTTTATAACAGCGACATATTTATTTCGTAAAAACTAAAGCATTGAAGCACTTTTCATAATCATAACCATTTGTTAGTTTGCAACATGGTTGTGGTACGTAAGTTTTTTTTTTTTTTAAGCAAAACCTCTATATGTTGCCATCACACGAGCATGCATTTTTTTTGGAATTTCATTTAAATTAAAAAAAAAAATAACACCGTGATAAAGATCATAGATAAAACTATATTATGTCAAACAGAAACAAAAAGTAAGCTAACTAGTATCACAATAATTATGCCAAACAGAGTATGTGAATCCATTATTAATAAGTTTCAATTCCCCAATCTAAAATCTGATATATTCTATTTAAAAAAAATGTGCCAACCCTAGTGACAACCCATTCTAATGAGAGTTTCATTGATGGAATTACCATTTTTATATCTGCTTTTACTAAAGCAGGGATGCATTAAGACCTTACTTTTTGTTAAATAAATAATAAATGTTAATTATTTCGCAAATAGGTTTTAAAACCACTTTTATACGTCTTTTTTTTTCGTCAGTTTAAACTAACATCATTGGCACCAGATTTAGCTAGGCAACCAATTCGAAATGTCTTAATGAACGCATTATCTAGCACATAATATTTATCATAATCGAATAACAGATGAGGGAAGAGATTTCTTCTACGGATCTCGTACTATTCTTCTCTGTCGGTATCACTTTTGACAGAGTGGTCGTGGTCATCACTTGGCCTCAAGTCTGCTATTACAATAGTGTCACAATGGTCTATCATTGGTGTCATCACGGAACAGTAAAAACAGTGGAAGTAGCTTGAGAAAATGTTTGTCCCAGAACCGGTGTCGCCAAACTCATACATTCACAATTTACTCTTACTGCAAACCAAAAAATATGATTGGCTAAAAACAAAAACAGGGCGTAAACGAAATGCAAAAAAAATATTATACGAAATGCAACTTTAAAATCAGTCACCTATAAATCAAATTGACAAAAACAAGAAAGAAATGGGTTCCTTCTATTTGGCAGAATCTTGATACTCCGATTTTTATTTGGCATAACTCACATGGCATAATCTTATTTAATCGAATATTTTTAAGGCATAAAAATTATTTAGCATAACTTTTGTTTGGCAGAATATTTACGTGTCCGAATTTACAATGGCATACTTTTATCTTGGCAGAATTTTGTTTCGCATAATTACCTTTGCCATAATTAATATTATGCATAATTTTGTTTAGCATAACAATTATTTAGAGATACGATTATTTGGTATGGGTGCATATTTGAACATCAAAAATTAAAATAGATGTATCTTCTTGTAAAAATTAGTGTTCAAAACATCAAAAACTTATAATATAAGGAATAAAACTGATAATTTAAATAAAGTAAATTTATGCTGTCGAATGGTTAGATAACCTACGTGCAATGTATTTAAAATCGAATGGTCTGCAAAAGTGACATAGAATGTTCTAAATATAGCATGTATTGGTAGCATTTTCAATATTAAATTAAATTTGTGTCATAAAAAGTCAATACGTTGTGCTGCAAAATTTTGTGACAGAAACGAATCGCTGCGAAACCGACTTTACGCAGTCTTGTCTGCCCTACCCCTAGAGTGTAATTTAAACCCGCGTAGGCGCGGAGGGGTAGGGCGGCCCGCGAGCTGAGGAGCAGGTGGTTTGAAGGCCCGCCACCGCGGCTGAGGCTGGCCGGCGAAGCCGGCCAGCAAGCCGAAGCTGCGGTGGTGAGCGTTAAAACCATCTGTGACGATAAGCTCGCGTGGCGCCGCCCAAACCCCGCAGCGCCGGAGCCGTGACAGAAACAATGCTTGCTGCATGTTGCATGCCTGCTTGCATGCTGCATGCCTGCTGCATGTTGCATGCCTGCTTGCATGCTACATGCATGCTGCATGTTGCATGCCTGCTTGCATGTTGTATGCCTGTTTGCATGCTACATGCATCCAAGCCGACAATATTTTTGTAAAAAATCAGTTCTGCCTTTTAATGACTATTGATATAAAATGTATGCCAAAAGACGATTCTGACTGTGAATTTTCTGCGATATGATGGTTCTGCTTTTTAATTATTATGGATATAAACATTATGCCTAAAGATGATTCTGACTAACAAAATTATGAGTTTTGAATGTATGACAACTGAGTGTATGCGAAATGATTTTCTGCGAAATGAAGTTTATGCTATCCGTTGTTATGCAAAACAATATTATGACGTAAAAAGTTCTGCTATAAAAGGTAGACCCGAAAGAAATACATCTTTGACTACCAAGTACCGCTATTCGTCGCAAGATGGCATTGTTCAGAATATATTCGCTATATTTCATGCTAATCCAGTATGAACTGTAATTACGTAAAGATAAGAGTGATATTTGAATGGCGTATCACTGACACGTACGCAGACTGCTACTCCAGTAGTGAGGTAACCTTATTCGATCGAAATAATATCGACTGTATGCAAATGTATTTAAAACATAATAATGCAAAAAAAATTGTATGCGATACTGTGATAGTATTAAAATAATGAAATTAATATGATTAAAGGCAACTTTTAAACGTGGTAAAAAGGGTATTTATTTGCATAGTACATCAATTATTATCATCTCAGCTGAAATCATCGTCATCGCCCACTACTAAACATAAGAATATTAAGTATAATTCAAATGCCCTATGTTGTTCCTAACTCTTTAACTAAATTTATTTAAAATACATCACAAATATCATACCACAATTTTTATTTTATTAAATTTATTAATTTAATAATTATCTGTATTATATTACATACAAAAACTATTAAACTATAATATATAATTACTTTTATTTTAAAAAGGCAATGTAACATTTCGATTGATTTTATCGATAAAATCACGCACTATTTGGATAGCGTCAAAAGTATAGGTAGACCAACGAATATTCCAGAAAAGCTAATAACCGAGAAAAGAAAATCAACTTTGTTTTTATGTTATTAAGGACTAGTTTTGTTTGTATATCCTGCGTAATGTTTCACGTAATTTTATTTTTTCATTTTATTAAAATAAATCCGAAAATAATACTTTTCGGTGGTATGATACACCTCAATGAGTTAGATCTTTAGTCTAACTATGGGTTTTAAAGTACAGTATGGGACAATAAGGCATTTTAATATTATTTTTCGTTAATTATTATGTTGCGCAGTCTAGTTAAAGAATGAGAGCGCTTGAACAGCTAGTGTGCAACGCGTTTCTTAGTAGCGGCGACAGTGCCACGCCTACTTACTTCTTCCACTGTTTTTACTGTTCCGTGGGTGTCATAATTGTCGATTTTGACAAGTTTGGTAATCTACTAATATAATGGCGTCATTATGACTTTCCAATGGTCAACCACTGACACTCCATTGAAAGAAGTGACATGGAATGGTAATCTCGTACATATTGACAAATGAATATTTGAAGTTTGCGGTAATCTACTAAAACTTTGACAGTTTATTTGATCTGTGTTTTACCATTAGTACGTTATTGTGCAGTTATTGGTTTTAATATGCTCGAAATTATCATTCTACCACAATTCTATTACAAGACCATTGACCGATCAGTGATCGATCATTATGAATTAGCAGATTACAAACTTTTAGCAAAATGACAATTGGATCGTGTTGGAATGACGAATTTATGAAAATAGCAGACTTGGGGCCCTGGTTTTGGTGGCAAGCTTCACAACCAAACATCACTACAAACATCATTACTCTGTAGTCTGTACCAAATTTCTTGATTTTTACTGTACTGGAACTATTTTGACGCAGCCGTGAGGAACACTATTTTATTTTTATATTTTTTCTTTCGTTTATACTTTGTAACTTGTCGTGTTTGTTTGTTTGGTGTTGTACCAAATAAACTTATTTTCTTTCTTTATTCGCAAAACCTAACACCTTTAAAAGTATCATCCCAATTTTATAGCAAAGGAAATTGATACTATTTTCCCATATTCCTAACTTTATAAACCCATCCAATTCGTCCCTGTTTTAAGTGGAATTTTATTACTGAGCCACCAGACGTCTTGTTAGTCAAAGTATGCCACGAAAATATTTCTGATGAAGAGGATTCCTGACGTATCCAACGTGTACTTCGACGATAAAATGGTAGATGTGTGTACCAAAGATAGGTATATACCTAAAAGATAGACATTTCAGATCGAGGATAAAGTTTTTGAAAAAAGTATAAAGTTAAATGTTTAAGTTTTTTTTTTTAGTTTTCGTTTTGTAAAGTTTTTACTTAGAAAAGAAGTTGCTGATGATTCCTTTTATTAGGTTGGTAGGTCCTTATCATATCTCATTAATATGAAGGAGAAAGTCTGTGTCAACCTGGCAGCTTTGGACTCGGTGGAAAGGCGTGCGAACAGGCTAATTGGTGATCCAGATTTGGTTAAGTCCAACCTTTAAAGATTTGAGCACAGGCGTAGGGTAGCCAGCCTTTCAGTGTTTTACAGGATGCACTTTGGAGAGTGCGCAGGAATTGCATGATTTGATTCCGCCATCACAATTCTACCATCGGACAACCCGACGTAAGGCGAATATCCACCCTTACGTTGTTGAAATCTCTACGGTCCGGACTAAGCGTTTCGCCTCGTCATTTATACCGCGTACGTTGAAGGACAGGAACAGTTTGCCTGTTGCGGTCTTCCCGTCCGGTTATAATTTTCCCGTCCGATTAGAGATCCTATTCACTAACAACACCCTAACACCACCAGTCAAGCACTAGTTTATATCAATTAAAAAAAAAGGCTCGTTCTTTTATTCGAGTATCTACCCTAGGGTTAACATAACTAACTCTAATTCTGAGCAGGAGTAAGCGGCCATAATTATGCTTGACATTGACAGTTGAACTTGTTGACGTTCAAAAATGCCAGGGTAGAGTATTTACCCTATATCATTAGAGTTAACTCTAAAGTCAAATTTGAACGCAGGGCAGCGTCGCACAAGCTCATGGTTTGCTAACTAACTGTTGCCGCGTATCTTGATTATGGTTGCGTATTCAAATCCTGAATTCTAATAGGAATTTCGTTTCTATTTAACACATAAAAGTTCACCCTGTATTGCTGACTCATTTAATTTAATTCATTAAACCTGAACGTGCCTGAACCGTAAGCGAACGCAGGCGTTCGCTCCCTCATTGTTTTTCTATTATCTCTCTAATTACGTATTCGAAATTTGAATGGAAGATGACAGTAACAGAAAAGCGTTTATGCTGTCAAATATGAATAGGTGTAGGAACCTCGGAGTTTCCGAGTAATTTAATATAAGCCAGTTAATAGGTTTATTTACTACGGTTGTTTGTGTAAGATTGGGGGAATTTCCGTCATGTGTCGTCTTACAGCGATCTTTGTTCCCGATTGTACCAAAATTTATTATAATTAATTTTGGTACAATGGGGAACAAAGATCGCTAATCACATGACTTGTTTTAAGGCAGGATTGACTTACAAAGATCAACCTCAATACTGAAAAACTATAAACACTATACTGAAAAAGAAAACACAAAGAGCAACTGAAGGAGTACAGGTGAGTTATGTCAAACAAAATCTGATAGATCTCACTGCACCCTAGTGCGGGAAAAGTCATGATGATTTCCCATCCAAAAAAAAGTGGTGGGTTTTAGTCAGTCTGCTTCACCCAGGGTAGATAAAGTTATTTCATGAATTCCTCAAAAAACGACTCCGGGCCGCTGAGAAATTCGAAATTGGGGAAATTCAAACACTTGTGTCTCACTTCATATAGTGCACAGCAACTGTTACCGACTAAAGTACCTAATGATGAAATCTTTTTTAAATTTTCTTTTTTACTTATAGATAAAAAAAAAATCATTCTTTTTAATTTTGGCTGTTGAATTACCTCCTACTCTGAAAATAATACGTTACTCGGTCTTTTTTTCTGAAATAAAAAAGTGGTAATAATTTTGAAGAATGTACTTACAACCGAAGACGCGGGTGAAAACGCGAGTTTAACTAGTAAAATATAAACATACTTTTATTTTCATGATCCACTTACTATCTCAATATCTAGCCATTTTTCCTATATATCTTTCCTCTACCTCTATAAAAGAGGAAAGTAGAGGATAGTAGAATGGTGTATGTAAAAGTAACATAAATTGTCCCTACGACTTCGGTCCAATAAAATTCGTACCTTCTCCTATAAAGGTTACGGTGAATAAAAAACCAGCTCAGTGCGAATCAAATTCGTGCACGAAGGGTTACATACATTATCTTTAAAAACTGAGCAAGTACGAGTCGGACTCGCGCACTGATGGTTCCGTACAAACTTACCAATGAAAACAGTTCAATTCCCGAATTGAGTTACGAAGATTTTTCCCAATCACAATTTTTTTTTGTGACCTATCTACAAATTAAATTTTTCAGATTTTTTCCTATACTTGTGCTATGAGACCTTGCTTCAGGCCTTTTAGAATTCTAGGTCAGCGGGAAGTACCCTATCAATTTTGATTCCTTTGAGAGTGTCGAAATACACGTTTTTTGCGACATAAACGGCCGCATCCTTTTTTTTTTTTCTTTAACTCAGAAGTCAAATTTTTTTCACAACTTCAAGGGACTGCAAACTTGATAAATGGTTTTAATTTCAACTCGATCTCTCCATAGTCCAGTCATTATAGTAAGTTCACCTCGGAATTCGAGATACCCAGCTGTAAGTCTGTAAATACTTGTATATTGACACCCTAAAAGTTCTCTCAAAACCTACATAATTATGGTTGGGTATACGCAACTATTAAATTTCAAGGTCACAAAAATCGGTTTTTTGTGCTTTTTTTTTTTGTAAATATCTCATTTCCTATGGGTTTTTTGCTATTTGTTTTTATTATCAATATTGTAGAATATAAAATTCTCTACAAATTTTGTTTAAAATTTTTTTTATACGGTGTACCGTTTTCGAGATAGAGGGCGGAGAGCGCGCGGTCACAGCATCACTTCAGGTCAACCGGTGCCTCCGGTCGAAAACGCGCCATATATAGTTGATGAACTATCGATAACAAACTATGAACTATGATTATAAATATTTGTCAATTTTTATTAACTATTATATTATATTTTATCATTTTCTTCATGCATTAAATCTATATCTATTCAATAATACTGATAACCGTTTCCTAAAATTAAAAAATAATTAAGGGAAAAACTTAAATCATAATATAATTATATTCCTATTTACACTGATGACATTTTAAATAGTTATATGCATTACGTCAAGTCTACAAAACTTAATAAACCTGTGCAACTTTCCAATATTCCACCAAAAAGTGCAGCTGCTCATCAACATTTCAAACGTGTATATTATCAAGTTCAAACTTGGTTAGGGCATGATTTGGAACCCCAGGTATGGGGTTGGGCAATGCGAAACGATTTTCTGGAGCCTATCATGACAATTTTACCACCTGCTCCAGAAGATTTGCTAAATACAATTTTCTGCAACTGCAAGAGTGGTTGTGGTTCGCGATGCGGATGCAGGAAAGCGGGCTTGCAATGTTCTTTAGCTTGTGGCCAATGTAATAGTCAAGTTTGTCTCAATGCTCAACCATATCAGAGCGACATTAACGAAGATGGAACCTTTGACCCCGAAATCATGGAAGAACTTGAGACAAATGTCGTTGAAGACGATAATGAAGACCAGTTTGAAATTTACCAGCAGCCGGAAGACGACGATGAAGAGGAAGAAGATGATTAAAATTATAAATTTTAGTTTTTATTCCATTTTTTTACTTTTAATAAAAATAAATGTATTGAATGATATTTTTTAATAAAAAGAATAATTCATAATTTATTTGTTTTTTTTTTTCATCATGTAATAAGTTATTATAATTCCTATATTTTCATTAACAATTCTGCAATTACATGGGCAGGTAAGTGTTGTTAAATAAATTAATACTGAATAAAAAGTGGATAGGTTAGGAAAAAAATGATAAAATGTAATATAATAGTTAATAAAAATTGACAAAATATTTATAATCATTGATTTATCGATAGTTCATCAACTATATATGGCGCATTTTCGACCGGAGGCACCGGTTGACCTGAAGTGATGCTGTGACCGCGCGCTCTCCGCCCTCTATCTCGAAAACGGTCCACCGTATAAAAATTTTTTTAAACAAAATTTGTAGAGAATTTTGTATTCTACAATATTGATAAATAAATACAAATAGCAAAAAACCCATAGGAAATGAGATATTTACAAAAAAAGCGCAAAAAAAAAACGATTTTTGTGACCTTTGACCTTAAAATTTAATAGTTGCGTACACCCTACCCTATGTAGGTTTTGAGACAACTTTTATGGTGTCAATATACAAGTATTTACAGACTTACAGCTGGGTATCTCGAATTCCGAGATTCTTACCTAATTTAAGCTTAAATGACTGGACTATCCACGCGTATCTGAGATAAAGGGTCTTGATATACAGTCAGACAACAAAGTGATCATATAAGGTTTCCATTTTTTTCGTTTTGAGAAACCATAAAAACGACAAAAAAAATATGTCTTTTGTATGGGAGCCCCCTTGAATATTTATTTTATTCTGTTTTTTTAGTATTTGTTATTATAGCGGCCACAAAAATATATCATCTGTCAAAATTTCAACTGTGCAAACATCATGGTCCACGAGATAAAGCTTGGTGACAGACAGACAGGTAGCGAATGGTCTCTTTTTTATCCTTTGGGTACGGAACTCTAAAAACCTCTGCCAACTTAATTAACTTATTTGTCCTGTTAGGGGTAGCTTTTTGGACCAACTGAATAATTATGTTAATCACGCTTTTCAGTTGAACTTAATTATATCTAGCGCGTTTAACTTAGTCGATTGGTGTGTGAAGGTTCAACCTAATTTTTTTTTTAATACATTATTCCACACTAGAAACATCTCCTGTATCGTGGGTGCGTTCACAAATCATGCAAACTCACATTCACAAAACACAAACACAAACATTTGTCCTAGGCGGGAAACAAACCCAGGACCTCCGGCATAACAGTCAAGGCCACTAACCACTAGACCAACAGGCCAGTAAAATGGAAACAAACATAAGTTTTAAATAAAAACAAGGACTCTAACTTGTTGTACAGTTATTCCAAGACTTTTAATATTTACCTCCATTATTAAATTAATATTAAAAACATTTCTCGCTAAGAAAATACTTTCTAGAAAGGACAACATTGCTACTGCCACAATCAGTGCCAGGTCGGACAGTTTCCGGGAAACGAGTTTTAATGAAAAATATCTTACAACCATTCTTATTCTTATATTCTGTATTGTACACCACTTTTATAGTTAATAAATAGTAGTAGTGATGTAGACAGGCAAGCTTAACCCACAATTGGGTTTTCTCACAGCAAACTTTTTTTTTTATATTGGGAAAATCATCCAATGACAACCCCCGCTCTTGGGTGGAGCGGGAGATAGTGTCAGACTCTTACTGATTAAAAGCCCACCCCGTTCCTTCTAGCCTTCATACCGGGGCTCGAGTTTCCTTTCGGATAACCCTGGCCCCAGTAGGCTTCGACCCGGCTGGGTCCCTGCTGTTGCTGACAACTCCTTGAGACAGCAAACCTTGAGTATTATATACATATATACACAACCTTAGTTTTAGTATGTGCGAAATCCAAATCAAATCTAATCAAATCATCTTTATTGTGGACTATAGGTATACATAATAAATACAGGTCTTAAATAATTAAAATAAGTTCAGCTATGTCCCGCTGTTGAGGCATACAATATTAGAATACAAATCAGAAATTAAAACATAATTAGTCATATTAGTCTCGATACATTATTATAATATTCCAAATTATAAATACATACAAATTCAATTCCAAGTCATAATTCATTATTATAACATTGCAAATTGTATTCTTACATAAATATTAAAAAAATATTAAAAAAAAGAGGAAACAGACAAGCAATTTAAACGGTATCCGAAACACGTGTCTATTTTTATGTAAAGAATCTATGTATAAAATTTCACAACTATATCATGAAAAATCACAAAGTTATAAGCTTGTTATGTTACCTGGATGTCAACATAGTCACCGGACCAAACGGGTGACGGAGGGGTTATTTTGCTCCAACACCCTGGCACCTAATGCCCACTATGACCTGCCGTGACCTATGTTGTACTTAGTGACGTTGGTGTCCAACTTGTGATCTTTTTAACTAACGTGGTGTAAAAATTATTGGAATCGATTCAGTTACTAATTCTGAACAATCTATCCTACCAAAAACATACCTGTTAAAAACAGGGCCAAGTTCCTATCGGCTAATTGTTCGCCAAAAAAAGGGTTGAAAAACAATCCAATGCCAAGTTTAGGTGCACTTTCAAATCGACACATAGCACAAGTATAGGAAAATATTTGAAACTGTAAAGTAACGTAACAAAAAAAAACTTTTTTTGCCTTTCGGAAAAATCTTCGTAACTCAATTCGGGAATTGAACTCAGTGCGCAAGTCCGACTCGCACTTGCTCAGTTTTTTATTTATGATCGCATCTGCAATAAATATAAACATTTCTTCAACATTCTGTAAATATCAATAAGGCAGTCGGCTGCGAAATAGTTCGACAGAGTTACCGTGGCACCTGAAGAAACACAAGTGAGTTTTAGTCATGAAAAGTCTAAAGGTAAAACTATGCTGCGCACACGTGTGACACACACGCCGATCTCGGCGCGTCGGTCTCCATACATTTTATTTGGAAACTAGACTTGTAGAGCTACACTTGATCCACGCCACGTGACATCGTTCTACGTACAGATCACGCGTATTACACGTGTGCGTCGGTCTAATGTAGTTCTAGTTTAAACTTCCTCTCACTCTGCCTAAAGGGACGGACGGCGACCGACCCATCGCCCGCCATCTGCAAGCTACCCTTAATACCTAAATTGGGATAAACACAAAGAAGATGTTGATATATGTATAATCTACTAATGAATACCTCTCGTTTGACAATGTGATTTGAACTTGATCTTCATCACGTTGGGACAAAGGTTTCCTCGGTAACGAGCCTGAGGCGAATTTCATTAATATTTTTTTTCCCTGCCCTTGAAAAACATATACAATGTCCCTTTCGGTTTTTTTTTTTTTTGAGGTAGGAATTCATTCAATATATTTTTTCGCTCCAGAGCGGAAAAAAACATTGGATCAGATTACTATCAGACAAGGATTTTTGTTGACCAGACTGGCCTACATGTAGAATTTAATTTGTTTGAAACCGTTTTATTCCGCAGTTTCGTTGATTCAGCTCTCGTGGAGATCAGATACACGATTTTACGGTAATGTGTGATCGTTTAGATATGGCTTCTACCCATAGAAATGTAAAAATACCTTCGAGAAAGCTGTAGCTTTTTGGAATTGAATGTATTCAATACCAAAAAAAAAAAATGTTCCGTAACAATTTAGATCAGCTGATGATTACTTTATAAAAAATAAGGTAGGAAGCCTTTGCCGATCTTTGAGATCCATCTCACTCCCTAGTCAAAGGCTACCTACCTCTCTTTCATTGTTCGCGAGCCTGCGCTACCTCCTTCTAGTTCTGTTTCTTTTTGCTTACCATAAACAAAATAAATACGTTTTTGCGTATTTACTTTAATGACTGGCCTGTAAAAATAAAAAAAAAACATTTAAAAATATAAAAAATAGTGTCCCACCGGTATCGGGAACAGGGTCCAAGCTACCGGCGCGGTCAGGGCTCCAGAGAAAGGAACCTCCTAAGTATACGAGCCGTGTCCAGGAGTACCGCTTTCTGAATCAAGCCCTTGATCCAGCCGCCTAACGAGAGCCTCCTAAGGTGTTGGTCGAGGCTCTTGGCTATTAAGCCATTGGCTGACACGACTATTGGTACAATGATCGCTGAGTCCACATCCCACATGTCGACAACCACGCGAGCCAAGTCGATATACTTAATTTGTTTATCTTTCTCGACTTTCACGAGGTTCTCGTCATGCGGAACGGATATGTCAACAATCATTGCACGCCTCTCGCTTCGGTCCACCACCACTATATCAGGCTTATTGGCTACAATAGTCCTGTCAGTGATGATGGACCGATCCCAGTACAACGTGATATCACCACTATCGAGAACTGGGTCGGGCACATACCTGTAATATGGCACCTCCGATTCCACAAGAGAGTACTTCAGAGCAAGTTGCTGATGGATAATCCTGGCTACAAGGTTGTGTCTATGCAAGTATTTCCCGTTAGCTAGACGAGAACAACCAGAGATAATGTGGCGGATTGATTCACCCGGTCGGTGACATGCCCGACAGATGTCAACCGTTCCGTCCTTCACAATAAATCTCCGGTAGTTATTCGTCATGATAACTTCGTCCATAATTGCACAGACAAAACCTTCGGTTTCCCCAAAGAGGTCACCGACGCGTAGCCAGGCTACGGACGCTAGTTGGTCTATATCGGGCCCATGAAGGGCCCGGAAAAAGCGTCCGTGAAGTTCCTTACTCTGCCATACTTCCTTGCGTACGTTAGAGTCAAGCACTACAGGTTTGCGCCAGTTCTCGTTAGCCAAAAAGAGCGGGGTGAGTCCCTTGTCCACTGCTACTACATCACGATGCATACCCACGTCGGCGGCTAGAAAGTATTCCCTGAGACCGCATACCTCGCGATTGTGCAGGGTCTTGGCATTTAAAAAGCCTCGACCCCCACACTTCCGCGGGATATACAGTCTCATTACCGACGACTGAGGGTGATGCATTCGATATGCAGTCAGCAGTGTACGGACCCTCCTATCAAGGGCGTCAAGTTCCGTTTGAGTCCATTTGAGTACACCGAAAGCGTACATCAATATGACCCAACCGTTGAAGGCACGCACCTTGTTTCCACCTGACAGAAGGCTGTTAAGTACCTTCTTCAGGCGGCCAAAGAAGCGCTCCTTCAACGATTGCTTCATGTCAGTGGCATTGATGCCTTGCCTGCCGCTTTATATGCATGAACGCACATTTGTCCACACCAAACTCCACCCTGATCGCACTACTGGATGTTTCCGTTACTTTCAGTAGCTCCATCAGTTGCAGATTGTTGGGGGCAAATAGCTTCAAGTCATCCATATAAACATATAAAGGAGGTGAGATATAACCTGACCACCTCTCTTCAACCGATTATTATTATTATTATATTAATGTAAATATAAATCATATTGAATTTTCCGTATATTGTAATCATCAGCTGATCTAACTTGGTATGAAAGGTCATTTTTTTTAGGAAATGACTGTAGTTTTCTCTCTTTCTTTCTTTATTCTTGCTAGGTTCACGCTTGATCGCTATCTCACCTGACGGAAAGCGACGATGCGGTCAACGATGGAGCGCGCTTACCTAGAAGTAACCTATTCACTCTTTACTTAAAGATTCGCGGGTTGTAGCCATCAGGAAACACAGACTCCTGCAGGGAATTCCACTCCTTAGCTGTACGCACAATGGATGTGATCCCAAAATGCTATGTGCGTATAGATGGGATGTCCACCATGTATCGGTAGCGCATCGCCCGTGCCGTACGCCTGGTGGTTCTATGATGAAACGGGCTCGGCGTAATTCCGCTTAGTCCGTTCTGGCTATGCAATTCCAACGCACAGTCTCCGACACAACCGGTAGAAAACCAACAGACTAGCAACTAAGGGTGAGTTGCACCATTTAACTATAACGATAACCAAACCTTAACCAGCCGTGAAACTGCCGCCTATTGGTCAATTCGACGATTTGTCAAATGTTAACGGCTTTGTTATCGTTATATTTAAATCGTGCAACTCACCCTTAGTGAAGGTATTTTTACATTTTTGTGGACAGACAGCAGTATTGACGACCACACATAATTGTAAAATGTTGTATAACGCCACGAGAGCCGAACGAACGAAGCAAAGGAATAAAACGGTTTCATACAAATTAAATTCCACATTTAGGCCATTAGTCTTCTGTGACAATACTTTCATCATCTCAAGACAAAGTCAAAGTTTTATTTTACTCTGAACCAAAATTGTTACCAACGAAACATCAAAAAAATACCCGGAGTAAATACCCGTACCAAAGACCCGTAAAAAATAACGAGATACCTACAACACTAAAGTGAAATATATTCCATTCGTTATCCAAATAACATGAAAGTCAAAATATACTCGCATTACACACGATTGGATCTCCCAACAAACTTGTATTTTCAGAAAAATATTATTCGTAGGGGTCGTGGACTCTTTGGAACGAGACTGTGGTCCCTAATTACACTTATAAAAATAATTGTAATATGTCTATAATATGTATGTATTTAGAAATATATAAGTATGTTTATAAGTTGTCTAGTACCTATAACACAAGCTCTGCTTTGCTTGGGACTAGACGGCGTTGTGTGATAGCTGTGGAATATTATTATTATTATTCCTTTATTCATATTTTATATACATGTTATAATATATTTTTAAATATTCCTTGAAAAAACAATTAAAAGAAACATTTAAAAATATAAAAAAACAGTATCCCACCGGTATCGGGAACAGGGTCCAAGCTACCGGCGGTCAGGGCTCCAGAGAAAGGAACCTCCTAACGATACGGGCCGTGTCCAGAAGAACTGATCTCTGAATCAAGCCCTTGATCCAGTCGCCTAACGAGAGCCTCCTAAGGTGTTGGTCGAGGCTCTTGGCTATTAAGCCATTGGCTGACACAACTATCGGTACAATGATCGCTGAGTTATTATTATTATTAATTAGTTTAGACACATTTAATTAATCAGAATATAAATACAAGAATATAAATACAGGATGTCTTTGGCATCGACACATAAACGATTACATGATTCTGGACCACCCCTTGGTAGAATTTTTTAAATTTAAATGTTTAAAATCGTTAATCTATCATTTTTTGTGAAAAAAAATGAATAAATTACTTTTAAAATTAAAAATGTCGTGGATTGATTACAATAACGATTTTATCAACCCCGATAACTTATTAATCTACACTAATATTAATAAAGAGGGAAAATTTGTATTTTTGTGTGTATGTTTGTAATGAATAAACTCAAAAACTACTGTACCGATTTCAAAAATTCTTTCGCCATTAGAAAGTTACATTCTCCCTGAGTAACATAGGCTATATTTATTGCCCGTGCGAAGCCGGGACGGGCCGCTAGTTAATTATATTTAAATTAAAAAAAATCACAAAAAATATCATCAGTTAGAATAACGATTTTATACAGTATAAATTTAAAAAGTACAGAATTAAAAAAAAATATTTGAAAAAAGTCAACGAATAATTGCACCACTGGAGTTTCATCATCAGAATCGTGTACTAGATTTCCGTTTGTGCGTCTATGTCAAAGACAGGTGTATAGTCTGGCGGCTCTAAGATCCTGGATTACAATTAATGAATATTCTATTTATCTGATTCTCCATTGACACAAACAAGAAGCTTAGATCTCGGTTCAAAGATCCGAAAACATTACGTCATGTGCCAAAGCTGTACGTAGGTGGGTAATCCGTTCCCCTGACAGTGAAATCGCCTATTTGCAAGATCAACGCCCTTCATATCCTTCTAAGCTAAGCCCGACTAATCTCAGCTTTTACATAATAAATGTCAAAGTGACAAGTACAAATTCGTCAGAATTCTTCATCTTTTCAAAACTACACTTCGCTGAAAATCCAATTACAATTCGCAGAAAGACAGGAAAATCAAACACAGATTTCATGAAAATTAAAATTTAAAAAAATCTGTAAAGAATCTTTACAGATATTTTGTTATATTTTTAGAAAGATTTAATGGGAAATGTAAACGGTCAATCCTATATTTCGATTAATAAATTAATAAATAAATAAAGTAATGAGCATAACAATTGTTTTTTCAAAAAATTGTAATATTCCACAACAATCGAACAACGCCGTCTAGTCTCAAGCTTAGCATAGCTTGTGTTATGAGCACTAGACAACTGATAAACATATTTACTATATATTTCTAAATACATACATATTATAGATAAATTACACTCAGACACAGAACAAATAATCATGCTCATCACACAGACATTTGTCCTGGGTGGGAATCGAACCCACGACCTCCGGCGTAGCAGTCAGGGCCACCAACCGCTAGACCGACAGGCCAGTCAAATTGAATGTAATATACAGTGGTGTACACCCACATGTAATAAATAATATCTAAATCATGTAAAACTAGTTGCAGCCAGTGACTTCGCCGGCGTAGCAATAGAAAATTGTCCCAAGGAAACTACCGTCAAGAAAAAAAAGTATGTAAAATTCGTTCAGCCGTCGTTCGTTGACGCCGCGTAGTGTTCCACACGCACCTCAAAGAGATGTCAGCAAACCGTAGGGGCCCAGTAGAGTCGAAGCCTCATAATGTCATGGGTTAGCTTCTGAAAGAAAAACCCTGAGTCCTGGAACGCAAGGAAAGGAAGGAACATAGAAGTGGGTCTTAGTCAGAAAAAGTTTGACACGCCCTCTCGCTCCACCGTAGACCGGGAGAAGTCATTGGATGATTTCCCACCAAAAAAACATACACACTTACAAACTTTCGCTTTATAATAGTAGAAGGATGAGAAGGAGCCATTAACCAAGGAATCATATATGGTAGTTCTACCTAAAACACTAAGCACATGTGGGCCACGTACGCCGATCTGGGGTCTCCATACATTTTATATGGCAACTAGACTTGTAGAGCTACATTAGATCCACGCCACGCAACGCGCCGCTACGTACAAATCAGGCGTGGTTAACGTGTGCGTCGGTCTAGTGTAGTTCTCGCTGATACTACTAGATGCATGAATCAATATAAGTACACAAAATAAAAAATAAAAAGACGTGTGGCACTCGGGGACTGCCGCGGTAAAGCTATTGCATAACATTTTTATCAACTTATGCAATTATAATTATTATGCAGTATTTTTTTCCTTTTTTTTTCTTTGATATTAATTGAAGTTACACTTTCACACATTGAATTGAATTTTGATTGATTGTTCACTCATTTGTTTTCTTATCGGTCACCACGCTCAAAAAACAAATGAGTGGGGGGTGTTAGGTTATTTTCATTACGGAATTTCTGGATTCGGTCTCCACGCTCAAGGCCCGCGATAGAAGCTATGCAATAGCTTAAAAACTTTTTACAAAAAATACCCCTCAGACAAACTTAAATAACTTATAGCCACAGTGCATCTCATAACGATTTTAATAATACCAAACACGGTTAGATTACATTAATTTACCTTTTGGCTTCATCATCAGATCAGTTCAATGCATCCCTTTTCCGTCAGTCTGTCAGTCAGTCATCGACTACACGTATCAACGAAGCAAGTTTACTTGTAACCACAGTTCTGCGATCCTATGTGGAGTTCTGTTCCATATCTTCGAATTTCATGATCAGATCATAACAATATTTCTATGGGACTAACTTGGAAATATAACCTATCAATCAAAAAAAATGTTTTCAAAATCGGTCCACAATTGACCGAGATATCGGTGAACATACATAAAAAAAAACATACACTCAGCCGAACATAGAACCTCCTCCTTTTCGAAGTCGGTTAAAGAGTCACCCTCACACTCATTAACAACATTTCAAGTAAGCTTTTGAGGGTTCCGTACCTAAACAGAATCCTTACAGGGTCACTTTGTTGTCCAACTATTAGGTCTGCTACCCCAAGTCACAATGAAAAAAGTTAATCTCCTAAGTCAACGAAATCTAAAAATAAGGCCGTTTATGTTTTTTTTTTAGCGTTTGGAAAATCTTCCATGCCTCAAAAGGCCGATGCCTGCTTGGGCTGCAGGATTGTTTTGAAAGACTTACCATAGCAATGGAACGCAAAAGGCAACTGAAGGAACACAGGTGAGTTTTAGTCATTAAAAGTCTGAGTCTCCCTTTCACCGCACCCAGAGTGGCAGTACTTATTTGATAAGAGAGAACCAAACTTAAAAAACACTATTTTCTTCAGTACCTAATCAAGTTGGCGACTACCTATACCAAAGAGGCAGTTACAAACAAATATATTGGCAATACCACAGATTAAATAAGCTTAAAGACCTACCATAAATAAGTAAACTTTTCAAACTAAATCAATTAATAAACGTTTACGTTACTCGAGTTTAATTATAAAACCAGTGAATATAAACTTAAGGGTTTATACTTAAACCCTTTAGCATATTTTAATAATAATAATTCATTTATTTCAGACATTGTACATATGTTCACAAAATTAAAATCAAAACAAATTTTAACGAGAAAACAATTTTAATGAGAGTTGTTCATAATTTTATTAACTAATTTATTTATTGACTTCTTTGGCATTTGATTATATTTAATTTAAAATTATGCTTAATGTATAATGTTGTTCTTCCTAAAAAATGGTACGCTACCGTACGGCGCGCGCCTCAAGAAGATGTCAGCAAACCGTAGGGGCCCAGCAGGGTCGAAGCCTACTGGGGCCATGAGTAGTGAGAAAATGAACCTCGAGACCCTGGAAAGAAGGCAAAAAAGGAATAGGAGTGGGTTTTAGTCAACAAAAGTCTGATACGCCCTTTTGCTCCGCCCAAGAGCGGGGTAGTCAATGGATGATTTCCTAACTAAAAAAAACGATATGCGGCTTTCATTTAATTATTATCTCGCATGCAATGTATCATGTACACCATGTTTTTTTTATGTCTTATATGAACTTGTGCTTGACTGCCATCCCACCTGATAGTAAGCAGTGATGTAATCGTTGATGGTGAGACGCACTAGTTTATTAAGAGCCTCACTCAAGCCTTGAAGACACCCAAATTATAATCGGATGGGAAGACAAATATATAATAGTTTTACTTTCTTACTTACTTATAGGAGTTATGGGCCAGAAGACTTTTCAATTAGACTAGAGTGGTACAATTTATGTAGCAGTAAGGACTTAGTTTTACTAGGAAAGGTGGGAATTGTATTACATTGCTGTTCATTCTTGGCGGTCAGTAACCGCTGCCTAGTGAACATAGACAGTTTGTTGACTTTTTAAGACATAGACAATCGTTGTCTGTTTTTTTATAAATTGTATAAAATCTATACTTATAATAAATCTATAGAAGTGAAAATTCTGTGCATTGCCAATATCAAAAAAATAAATGGCAATGATATTATTAGACCGACACCGAACCCAAAAATGTGATTAAAAAAATGTTTGTCTGTCTGTCTGTTTGTTCAGGCATCACGCAAAAACTACCGGTTCGATTACGATGAAACTTGGTATAATTATTCTTTAATATCCTGGACACCACGCTGGGTACTTTTTATTCCGGAAAAGTATATACCTACAATAAAAAAACAATTTTATTCGATCCTTAGACCCGATTACTGTACCAACCGTAAATAATAAGTTTGTCGTAGGTTACGTCACCCGCAGTGGAGTTCACTATGGGGCGCTGCACACGGCTAAGATACTATAATATTTTATCTTAAGATACAATATCGCTCACCATACAATTCAATGGACTATCACACACGACGAAGATAATAAATAATATTTCATATTTTCGTATCTTTATATGAATTTGTATGGCGAGCGATATTGTATCTTAAGTTAAAATATTATAGTATCTTAGCCGTGTGCAGCGCCCCTAACTTATTCTGTAAATGTAGTGCTGAAGGTATATAGAATATAGATTTACTAATTAATTAAAAAAAAAAACAGACTTAGGAGATTTCTGAGTAAATCTTAAACATTCCGAGTAAAATATCAAAAATCCTCGACTAGAATTTCATCTCGTAACAATGTTATACTTTCACTGGTTATACAAAAATTCACAATGTTCTTAAAGGTCAGGGTTGAATGATGCAATAGTAATGAAAACGTATTTGGAAAACGCAATTAGAACTAAAGTTTGTAATTCAGATGAAAGCCAGAATTTACCTACACATAATACAGGTTAATTTTCATACATGATTAACTCTCAAAATAAGTATAAAACATATCTTAAATATACCACTATCGTTGACTTTTTTTTTTCAATAGAACTCATTTATTTACAACTAAATAACTATAATTACAGTAACTTAAAAAAAAAAAAAAACCCTACGCTAATTACAATTATGTAACTAAAATCAAACTATAATTAAATTATATGGCGTCAAAAAACTCATCCACATCGCTGTCGACTAGTAATGTGCCCAAAAGACTGACGGCATTGATAGACTCGGCCTACACCATAGGTTGTACAACCCGAGCGCATTAACATGGCACCTGGCTCGAATACAGTTGCCACATTAAATACTCGAAAATAGTTTGTATTGTCACGTTTGAAGCATCGTACATTCGTAAAATAAAGTAGAACGTCATGAGAAACTACTCAGCTCAAAATAAATGTTGTTATTCAAAAAACTAAAATACTTGTAAGATTCAATGCACTCAATACTTCAAACGTCATTCACCAGGTGCCATGTTAATTCCGGAGCGAGGAGGAGTGGCAGGCGGTCGCCGACTTCTGCGAAGCAATAATGCTCGCAAAGGAGGAGGCCGACCGCATCAGGCAACGGCGCTCTCGCCGCCGCCGCCGGGATTCCGATCCCGATTTCCGGCCGCCGTAGGCGCGGGCTTGCGGACAGTGAGCAATGGGTAGCTCGCTGTCTGGCTGTCCGGTAACTGTCCGGACCAAGCCCAAGTCGTCGACGGCGCCCACTGTTCCCGCGCGCCTCACGGAGTTGTCAGCAACAGCAGGGGCCCAGCCGGGTCGAAGCCTACTGGGGCCAGGGTTATCCGAAAGGTAACTCGAGCCCCGGTATGAAGGCTAGAAGGAACGGGGTGGGCTTTTAGTCAGTAAGAGTCTGACACTATCTCCCGCTCCGTCCAAAAGCGGGGGTTGTCATTGGATGATTTTTCCACCATAAAAAAGGTGCCATGTTAATGAGCAGGGTTGTAGGTACTACATTGCTGATGGAAAGTTTCGATAGAATATTCCACTAATGTAGAGACAGTAAAATAATACATAGGAGTAGTTTTTAATATACACTTCTGGACACATCTATTGGCCCACCTTAGAGTTTAGGTTTCGATGGCCCCTACCGAAATATGATTGCTATACCTTTTTTGTCCTATGATGAGTTCCCTGACAGTTCTTGTCTGACAATTATAGTGATGTGACCTAACGAAATGTAATCGATTTTTTACAATAACGAATCAGTTGGCAAAGAAAATGGAATTGGATTACCTATTTTAGATTTATAGATGATAAGTGTGAAAGTTTGTATGTGTGTGTGGATGTTTGTTACTTTTTCACGCAAGAACTAGTCTACTAGTCCAAGATCCTAAGGCCGCCAGACGTCACGTATTTTCTGACGAACGAAATTTGGACGATTGAGTACTATTAGTATGTACTAAGAACGCATGCCTACCTGCTAGCTTGCTTAGATGGCCAATTTTCAGGTATCAGGTAATCAAGGTACATAAAATTATTACTTACCTCACGTAAATTCTCAAAGCTGATTTTTACGTATTTTGTAGGCAATATCTTTAAAATCAAGTTGCTAATACTCCCAGATACATTCCGTCGGCCGTATTGTTTAACAGACGCTTTAAAGCTCCCAAAAAAATGACATAGTCTGGGCAACTGGCTGGCCAGTCCATAACTGTGATGTTCACATCCCGAAGATATTCCCTGACGATGCCGGCCGCATGGGCTCTTGCATTATCATGCATAAAAAGGAAATTTGGGCCCACATAGTCCGCGTATGGTATCACGTGAGGTTCTAAGCACTCACGAATGTACCTTTCAGCATTTAATGTTGGCAGCCGTGGTCCTGTAACAACCTCAAGTTGAGTTTTGCCGCTCGCGGATATACCGCCCCAGACAGTCCATGAGCCACCGCCATAAGCAACCCTCTCTTCAAAGCAGCATTGTGCGAAACGCTCTCCCTTACGTCGGTAGACCTTCTTCCTTCCATCATTGCCATGTAACACAATTTTAGACTCATCAGAAAAGAGTACACGGCTCCAATCTTGCTGTGTCCAATTTAAATGACTGCGTGCGAAATGAAGGCGCGCTGTTCGGTGGGCTCGCGTTAGTTTGGGCCCATTAGCTGGCTTGTGTGGTACCATATCGCGTTCTTTTAACCTTCTCCGAACAGTTCGAGCGCTCACAGATACTCCGTGGAAGTCGCGAAGTTGGTTTTGTATCTCAATGGAGGTAAGGTGACGATTTCTCAAGCTGGTCGTCACGATGAATCGATCCTGCCTTTCAGTTGTGACCCGAGATCGTGGCCTTCCTTGGCGACGAACAAAGCCGCCAGTCTCTAGGTACCTCCGATAAACATTTCGGACCGCAGATCGACTTAAATTAAGTTGAGCACTCACGTTTCTTTGGCTGTGTCCGGCCTGAATAAGTGCCACAGCTTGGGCGGCGACTTCAGATGAAGTATCCATAGATTATTGATAGAACCTCACCTTAATGTTAAGAATAAGTAATGTTTGTTGCAAAACCAAAGATATCAATCACTTTTTCAAGAATTAAATCCAAGTAAACCAATAAAACCAAGTTTTCTTAGTATTCGATTGTTTGATATCAACAAACAGGCTCCAAATTGTCTTTTGTTTCTTTAAATTCTGTGTTCGAAATTCAAAAAAAGACTATTGAATGAAATTGTGAATGTGCCAGGTTCAAAACTGCATAAAAACTTTTTGCTCGACCTAATATAAAATTTTAGCTAGGACCAAACGAAAGTGAAAATACAAGGTGGGCCAATAGATGTGTCCAGAAGTGTATATAAAAAATGTAGGCGATTGTAAAGCTGATTGGTTATTCTACTTAGAATTATTGAAGATAATTGACTGATGGACCCGAAATTATTAATTTCAAGCGGATTCCCTTTAATACCGAAATAGGTCTTTACCTAAGATAACTCGGGATTACACTCCTGCAATAAATAAAATTGTTCGTTGATTTTTTTATTAATTTGAAAACCTTATTTAGGTCATGAAATAATAAATTTTCTGCGAAACGAAATAATAAATTTTCTGTGATTTACGAGACTTTTTTAAATTAATTTGTAAAAATTATTTACAGTGGTAAGTTTGTGCCGATCCCTTGGTGCGCGAGTCCGCTTCGTACTTGACCGGTTTTTATTATTTTTAAATTTGTTCACAAATAAAACTCAAGCATTATCCATATAAACTATTATGACTTTGATACACGCGTACAAATCCGGCGGTAGAAACTAGTCTAATATATAAAAATCTCGAGATACAGTATTTCTTACCTTCGAAACGGCTTGATCGATTTTTATGGAATTTTTTGCGTATATGATGTAGGTCTGAGAATAGGTCTTACCGGGGCGGACCCCCCGGTGGTGGAATTTTTTGACGTCTTAATTAAAAATAATAATTAATAGCGATTTTATACAATTTAAATTAAAAATCATAGAGATTAAAAAAAAAAAGAAAAAACCGACGAAAAATTCTACCACTGGTGGGTCTGTACTAGATCCATGGTATTCGTTTGTGCGTCGAAGTCAAAGACACCCTGTATAAAAAGAAGAATTGACTGACTGACAAATCATCACACAACCGAAACTACTAGGACTAGGAGTGTGAAATATTACACAGAACTTCCTTTTATGACGTAAGAGAGCACTAAGAGAAGATTTTCCAAAATTCACCCTTTTTTTTTTATGGTGGGAAAAATCATGCATTGACATCCCCCGCCCTTGGGCGGAGCGGGAGATAGTGTCAGACTCTTACTGACTAAAAGACCCACCCCGTTCCTTCTAGCCTTCATACCGGGGCTCGAGCGCCCTTTCGGATAACCCTGGCCCCAGTAGGCTTCGACCCGGCTGGGTCCCTGCTGTTGCTGACAACTCCTTGAGGCGCGCGGGAACAGTGCGCGCCGTCGACGACTTGGGCTTGGTCCGGACAGTTACCGGACGGCCGGACAGTGAGCTATCCAAAATTCACCCGCTAAGGAGATGAAACGGGGTCCAAAGTTTGTATGAAGAAACCTACTTTTACGCGGGCGAAGCCGCTGACAAAAGCTAGTCTAGTCATAAAAGAAAAAGATAAATTAAATCACTATCGATAACTAGTTCTCGCAAAATAACAGTAAGAACTCGATTAAGTAATAAAAAGAAACGAGTCTTAATTCTAGAGCCGAGACTGTCTTTTGTGGGATAAACAACGCCATTTTCTTTTCTATTACTAGAAGTGGTGTTACGTAGTTTCCTGCCGTTTCAATCTTCTAGCTTCTAAAATTGGTGTCCAAAAGAACTTAACACATTCAGTATGGAACGAGGTCTTATAAGCCTCGTATGTGTATTCTTTGCGGTGCGGCTAAGAAAAACTGTCTCCTGTGCTGTGCTAAGGCCGTAACTTCAATTTAGTTTAGTTTAAGAAAGAGATGAATTATATCTAAGATCTTATAATTTATGTCTAATTACAGACAATACTAGTTACAGACAATATTAATGACTAGCTTTTGCCCGCGGCTTCGCCCGCGTACATAAAACATAGCCCATGAATACAGCAGCTTTAAATTTTAGCAATCGAACCGGTACCTACTACTTCCAGAGATTACAGAGACCAACGAAAAAAACAATCAAAACAATATTTGTGCAGAATAAGTAATAGTTTTAAGGTATTCTTTATTTATTGTACCAATGAACAATAAACCTTATTTTTAACCTACTCTAATACGGGGTCACTTTGACCTCGTTTCGCAATGAGGATTTTTTTTTTGTTTTCATATATACATATGCAATTACTATTTTTTAATTTAGCCAAAATAAACTTTTATGTTCTTAAACGTTGCCAGTATACTTTTGAGTTTAGATTTTTAAACGTTACCAGTGGGGTGTTTAGGTTTTTTTAAACGTATAAGTAAGTATATTATGTACAATCCTCCTGTGGTAATCCTCATCAATGTCCTTTTATTTTAGGGCAGAAAAAGGGGCCTGTTATACTAATACTAAGTAAAAACACATTTTTCTCTTCGTCGGTCCCTGCTAAGGTCCTCGAATTCTTCAAAATCACACAGCACATTCTAATGGTTTTTCAATATTTGGCGGCAAATGTATTGGGTCAGCCTCCTCGGTAAGCATCGCTGTGGTAGTCAATACCACAATAATTCTCAGCTCCCGTTTATCGAGATCGCGCCTGTTTCAATAATTCCACACATTGTCCAGTTGTGCAGACACTAAAATGCACTGAAATACAAAACTACACCAATTTTACATAACAATATCCACTTCAATTTACGGATAATTAGAACAGACACTGAACTTCGTTCGAAGAAATCCCGCTAAAAATCCGAGGTTGTACTTAAATTAAATGATATCTAGTTTGCAAATAGGCTTTAAAACAAGTTTTTATAGCACGGTTTAATACTTATATAATAAATACTCGTCAAGACGAATAATAAGAGCCCAAACTCGATTGGGTTGTGTCGTTTAACTACCAAGCTCCTATAGCCACCTTCCGGTAGGTCCATCATCAGATCAGCTCCATATCATAATAATTTTGCATTGTCATCTGATTTACACATGCATGCAAAATTTCAGCTCAATCGGTAGCCGGAAAGTGGATAAAATTTAATTTGCAACATTTGATTACAGACAAACATCGGGACAGTTGAAACTAAATAAAAGCTTGTAAAAAATCACATCAATTTCCAAATTCAAATTCAGATAAAAATCATCACGTCCTATACAATCTGTGTGTCTATGGAACTTGACCTTGGATCCGCCGGAAGTGACGGACAAGCGGCCATTATCCTTTACGGCGTGACGTCATGCCATAAGTAGTGTTTGCCATCTTTTTATTAGCGCGATTGATTGCCATTAGATAATTATTATTTTGGATTGAGTACGTGAAAATTGGTGAGCGATTATTTGATGTGTAAGTAGCTACTTGTAGGTTTATGGTAAGTACGTACGACTGTTAATTGAAATTGCTGACGAATCGGACACAATATATTCGGACAGTATCGGAATTGACGCATTTTGATTGCAATATTTTTTTCACTGACGATTCGTCTGAATCGTCAGTGACACAGTAGATATTTAATAGGCATTCAAATAAAAAGTTTTAAAATCTATACATATATACATATAAAACCGAAATACCAATCACTTATTAATCACGAAATCTCGGAAACTATAACACCTACAAACTTAAAATTAGGCAGGTAGGTTCCTTATAGAGTGTAGACATCCGCTAAAAATGGATTTTACGAAACTCCACTCCTAAGGCGGGTAAAACGAGGTTCCAAAAAAAGTGTGGAGAAACCAAATTCGCTCGCTAGTAAGTATAATTTATAGACCAGGGTAGAAGCCTTTAAAAATAATAAAAAGTGAAAAAAAATAATAGTAGGATGAAACCCATTAGAAAAGGAGGAGAATATTATAAAAATGAAAGGAAAAATAATTTACGGGCGATCTGAGGTCGGGAAGGGGATGGGGGTGAGTTTTTAAGGGTAAAAAACGGTTTTTCTCGATTTCCGGCAAAACTAAAAGTCCTATGGAAAAAAGTCAAATGACAAAGTTGTAGGTAATAAAAAGATCTAAAACTTTTGTGTTTACACTTTTTTCACATAACCTCAAAAATTATGTGAAAAATTCAAAAAACCAAGTTTTTGGTTTTTTATTTTTATCTTTTTAAAAAATAAAAATTTTTTCACGAAATTTGGTGAAAACTTACCTTTTTATGTCCCAAATACGCTGTAATTTATTTGATTAGAAATATTTATTTTTTCACCTTATTTTGAATTAATATCGAAAAAGCACCCTAATTTTCAATCGAAAAATCACCCGTCAAAATATCAGCTTTTTTCAAAAAGTTGGTGTATTTTCTGTTCGTTGAAATCTCTACTTTCCGATGGTGAAAAAAAATATATATGTTACCATAGTAAATCTTCTCAGAAAATGCAAAAAATCGAAAAAAACTGGAATTCAAAAAAATTTTTTCAATTATTATATACAATTTTGAGCTATTTATTAAAATTTACACTTTAATTTCTCGAAAAACGTAAGATTACATATTACATTGATAAAAAAAATAATTGCAAATCAAAATATACTACTATAATTAACAAACAAATAAGTTAATAAAATTAATATTCCATAAGACATCTACAATATTTGGAGAAAGTAGTCGAATCTTCTTTAAATTATATGCGTAGATGCCTATTTATAACTATTTTTAGATAACTTATATACCTGAGTGACCTACGAAAATTTTTAGCCCATCAAAAGGTATTTCATAGAGAAGTGGGGAAGGGGCTAGGCGGGTCTGGGTCTTACTACGTACATACCTACTATTTCTTAGCAGCTGTAACAACCGTTAGCCTAGCCAGTACCTATTCGAAATACAGTACAGTATACAACATCGTTTATAAAAATACACGTGCATGCTGAGTTTCTTTAATATAATTGTGACAAGTTTACTTAAAAAAAACTAACAAGATTAAAAAATAATAATCTCCTTTATTTTGCACAAACAAATTTAGTTACTCCCATGAAAAAAAAAATTTCAAAATACATAAAAAATATATTAAAATTCTATAATAAATATATACAAAATATTTATCGTAAATATGTTTTTAATAACTAACTTTTGGCCGATTTGCATATATATTTTATACATTTCAAATATATTTTAGATACTTACATTCAAAATATATCTTAAAAGACATAAAAAACATAGCTAAGAATATAAAATATATATATTTATTATAGATTTTTAAAATATTTTTTATGTATTTTGAATATTTTTTTTTCATGGGAGTAACTAAATTTGTTTGTGCAAAATAAAGGAGATTATTATTTTTTAATCTTGTTAGTTTTTTTTAAGTAAACTTGTCACAATTATATTAAAGAAACTCAGCATGCACGTGTATTTTTATAAACGATGTTGTATACTGTACTGTATTTCGAATAGGTACTGGCTAGGCTAACGGTTGTTACAGCTGCTAAGAAATAGTAGGTATGTACGTAGTAAGACCCAGACCCGCCTAGCCCCTTCCCCACTTCTCTATGAAATACCTTTTGATGGGCTAAAAATTTTCGTAGGTCACTCAGGTATATAAGTTATCTAAAAATAGTTATAAATAGGCATCTACGCATATAATTTAAATAAGATTCGACTACTTTCTCCAAATATTGTAGATGTCTTATGGAATATTAATTTTATTAACTTATTTGTTTGTTAATTATAGTAGTATATTTTGATTTGCAATTATTTTTTTTATCAATGTAATATGTAATCTTACGTTTTTCGAGAAATTAAAGTGTAAATTTTAATAAATAGCTCAAAATTGTATATAATAATTGAAAAAAATTTTTTGAATTCCAGTTTTTTTCGATTTTTTGCATTTTCTGAGAAGATTTACTATGGTAACATATATATTTTTTTTCACCATCGGAAAGTAGAGATTTCAACGAACAGAAAATACACCAACTTTTTGAAAAAAGCTGATATTTTGACGGGTGATTTTTCGATTGAAAATTAGGGTGCTTTTTCGATATTAATTCAAAATAAGGTGAAAAAATAAATATTTCTAATCAAATAAATTACAGCGTATTTGGGACATAAAAAGGTAAGTTTTCACCAAATTTCGTGAAAAAATTTTTATTTTTTAAAAAGATAAAAATAAAAAACCAAAAACTTGGTTTTTTGAATTTTTCACATAATTTTTGAGGTTATGTGAAAAAAGTGTAAACACAAAAGTTTTAGATCTTTTTATTACCTACAACTTTGTCATTTGCCTTTTTTCCATAGGACTTTTAGTTTTGCCGGAAATCGAGAAAAACCGTTTTTTACCCTTAAAAACTCACCCCCATCCCCTTCCCGACCTCAGATCGCCCGTAAATTATTTTTCCTTTCATTTTTATAATATTCTCCTCCTTTTCTAATGGGTTTCATCCTACTATTATTTTTTTTTGTTTTAAAAATTATCGACACTGGTCTATTAGGGGAAAAGCGTTACCAAAAATGTTAGTCTGAATTTAAGGCGGCAACTTCGGATAAGTAGTATATTAGTACTTTATATTATATTTTAAAGCTTTTTATTATCTGACTGCTCAAAATAGCTTCAATAAATTTAGTGGTGTCAGAATAGACAATAAATATTGAAAATAAAACGTCAGCAACTCGGTTATTGGATGGGAAAGTTAGTGTTAGCTACATGTAGGTTTATGGTAAGTACGAACAACTATTGTGATACGAAGTCATCGTTATAATTGAAGGCCTATTTAATTTTAAATAAGTATAATGTAGACATTATTGTATTTTTTATAAGTTATTTAAATGTAAAAATTGATGCACAGCACCAAAAATTGGTATATTTATGATAAGGAGTAACAAAATGTTGATTTGTACAACCTGCTATGTTGTAAATAAACATGTTAAAAAAGATTTTCCAAGTTTTCCGCACTTATCAAAGACAAATTAAGTTTTACTAATTAATAAATAAATAACAACTTACCTTATGTTTTTCTCCCTTCAAAACAGCAACTTTTTTCAACTTCGTAACAGTTTTACCGATGAAAACCAACTCACTTTCACAACACTATAAATAAAAACAATGAAACTCTTTGCTACTAAAAAAAACAAAACAAGTTTTTTTTAAACAGAACACCGAAACCACAAACAACTCATTCTTTATTCGAAATTCGCGCGCGCGACGAAAATCTGAACTGTCAGTCGAATAGCGAAATAAGGGCGGGAACAGACTGCCGCGTTTCGCGGCTACCGTTCGACTGCCATAGCGGTCCTTGCAAAGTTCGCGCGGAATTCAGACTCGAGTACCGCAGCTCGCAGGCGCGATGCAGCGAGATGAAATGGGCCGTGCGGGTAATTAGCGCGTTTAATTGTAATTGTCGCGCCAATATAAACTGACTTTATGTGACGTCATTGTTTACGTGATTGTCGATTTTGAATTTGGAATGTTTTGTGATGGGTTTTGTTTCATAATAATTCAGTAACTAAATTCAATAGTTTAAAAGCAAGTTGAAGTGATAAAAATAGGGACAAAAAGCTAAAAGTATTGAAGGTAAGATTTTACGTATTTTACAAGCAAACTCTTTTCCACACGGTTTTAGCTTTCAAAGGAGTTCTTTTTGAAAGCTAAAACCGTGACGAATAATGAGACATGTAGCAATAGCAAAAAAACCACTGCAATTCCAGTCCTCCAAATGAGCGAAATTTCAAGTTATTGAAAAAGAGATAAAAAAAATGTAGCTTAATGAATATAAATAAAGATAGTAAAAGATGTGGAATATTTGTGTAATTGTTAACTTTCTATTATTAAGTTTTGTGTTATGTTTGTGTGTTATGTAATTAGGAGTCTTAGTTACTTGCTCAAATAAATGATGATGATGATGATGATGATTAACTTTCTTCTGCCAGTGTCTTCATCCTCATAAAATACGAAAACATCCTAAGGAAAGGAACATACCCTTGGAATAAAAAGTAACTTTTGTTTTATTTCCAGCCGATAAATCGTGAAGAGGATCAAACAGACGGGGTTATTTTCGAATTTATATTACGTAATGAATTAAATACTTTATACCTGTAGAAATGTAACATTTATTAACAAGAATTTAGTATTTAATTTTAGAACAGTTGAACCAATATTTCTACTAGAACTTATAATATATTGATTCAGTCATATGACCATTTTTTTAGCCTCATTACAATATGAATGTGAATTTATATTTTCATATTTTCTTTATTTCCGGGTAGCGACACTAGCGGTTTGACGAAGGTGTGTCGAATACATAAAGTATTTACAGTTTTGGTATTTAGGGAATGCTATACAACAATCCATTAATTACATCAAACCTAATTTTTGCAAGTCGAATTGGTTGTAGGATTTGTTAGAATTGCGGGAAATTTCCGAAAAGAAAGCCCGCGGTCCTATAACTCAAAGGGTAACTGAAGGACAAAGGTATGGTCCACCCTAGAGCGGGAGAACTCATTGAATGATTTCTGTCAAAAAAAAAAACTGAAAAAGAAGGTACACTAAACAAACAAACGGTTTCTGAAATTATTTCATGATTTATATCACCGACTCGTTATAATTCGTCTAAACACAAGTGATGGAATGGACTGTTGAAAATGCATTGAACCACTCACAGCAGGTAACGCACGTTTGACAGTTCATCATCATCATCACCATCATTTCAGCCGATTCGATTGGACATAGGCCTCCCCCAAGCGTCGCCACATGGAACGTTCCTGTGCGTCCCGCATCCATCGGTTTCCCGCTGCCTTCACCAGGTCATCGGTCCACCTTGTAGGAGGCCTTCCAACGCTGCGTCTTCCGGCACGCGGTCGCCACTCCAGAACCTTTCGGCCTCAACGGCCATCTGTTCTGCGAGCAATGTGCCCTGCCCATTGCCACTTAAGTTTGGCAATTCTTTGTGCTATGTCGGCAACCTTAGTTTTCCTACGGATATCTTCATTTTTTATTCGATCACGCAAGGAAACCCCGAGCATAACCCCTTTCCATTGCTCTTTGGGTGACTTTAAGCCTTCTGATGAGGCCCATTGTGAGCTACCACGTTTCGGAGCCATATGTCATCACTGGCAACACGCACTGGTTAAAGACTTTCGTCTTGAGACACTGTGGTATGTTGGACGAGAAGATACCGCGTAGCTTCCCGAACGCTTCCCAACCGAGTTGGATTCGACGGTTGACCTCTAAGTTAGACCGACCCAACTGGACTGTCTGTCCTAGGTAGACGTAATCGTCCACAACTTCGAGCGTAGAGTCTCCGACCTTGATAGGAGTGGGCGCTACATGGTTGTTAATCATAATTTTGGTTTTATCCATGTTCATTTTAAGACCCACTCTTAGAGAAGTTTGACAGTTAAACGCATTTATTTTTCAATAATTTTTACTCCAAAATCTTGGCGAAATACTACTTTATTTTTAGGAAAAATGTGGTGTTCCGATGAACACAACAGGAGCACAGCAAAAGCAGCAAAAAGCTATTTATCAAAAACTATGCAAGACAAGCTGACGCCTAGCATCGGCTAACTTAGACCAATACTTATATTCACCAATCTAACTTAAACTAAACACTATCTACTGGTTGAACTTGTTCTTTCTAAGAGCTTAAGACAATAAGTTTTACTTAAGTTTTCATTTGGAAGACTACGTTTGGATAAACTTTTTTAGTTTTGCCTAACAAAGTTTTTATATTTATTTTGTATCTACACAGATGTGTGTTACGTGTGTACCAGACCTTATTTCGTTTTTAAATAAAATATTAAACTATTATCTTTGATTATATCGGAGAATTTTCGACAGATTTTTTCGAGTGAAGTTTTAATTATTTGAAAATTGATTCCTAGAGGATATTTCGTACCCAAAGGGTAAGACGGGACGCTAATACTATGACTTCGCTGTCCATCTGTCTGTCACCAGGCTGTGTCTCATGAACAGTGATAGTTAGAAAGTTAAAATTTTCACAGATGATGTAGGTATTTCTGTTTTTTTTTTATATAGCCTCTTTTTGTAATGTGAACGTGAGAACACTGTATACTCCACAACTCTTAGACTACTTCCTATTACTACTACTACTTTCTATAGTTGATTTATTAACTAATGATAATATTGCTTATAATGTATCTGGAGCAATGTATTTCCTTACCTGGAGATGGGCGTTGATAACCGCGACACAGTTTTTTACTACTGCGGTTATCATCGTTTCAATTTGATTTTTTCTGTATGTGTTTCTTGTTCCAAATAAAGAAATTTATTTAAAAAAAAAAAAAATTATTTAATTTATTTACTTCCTATTACGACTTACTTTGTTTTTTACTGAGATAATTTTTATTGTGCTTTTGTGTATAATATTTGACTGGTCTACACTGATCTTACATAATATCTATCAATATTGTAATACCAACCATTTTTTTTAAAAGAGTAACCATGGAGTTTCTTGCCGGAAACGACCAATTTGGAACCGTGCACTAGCTTCTGACGTTTTATAAGTGCCCATGTAGGCCTATGTGAAATTAAATATTATTGATTTTGATTTTGTTGTCGCTACAAAAACAAAAATACTAAATAAAATAAATATTTAAGGGGGCTCCTACACAACACACTTTTTTTTTACTCGTTTTGCTACGGCCGGTACGGAACTTCGTGCGAGAGTCCCACTCGCACTTGTCTATTTTTTCTAATTTTATTATTAATTGTCTGTTGCTACCTGTTGAATTGATCTAATATTTTCGTGGGCGATGACAAACAGATGGCGTATGACACACGCGCTTTATTTTATAAAGGCATAGTTTTTATTCCATTTTTTGCCGATAGTTGAAATCCGTCTTAGCGATCACTCATACCCGTTCCAGTTATCATTTCTTAAGCTAGAACTACACTACACGTATACCACACACGTCGACCTGGGCGCATCGGTGTCCATACATTTATGTGGAAACTAGACTTGTAGAGCTACACTTGATCCACGCCACACGACGTCGTTCTATGTACAAATCAGGCGTTTTAGAACTGTGCGTCGATCTAATGCAGGTCTAGCTATAGTTTTTACACGGTGCACATACCACAATCTCTAAGGTTCCACATATTGGATCAGTATAATCGGGAATACTTCAACCCTTGTCATACAGGTCGTTCTAGTTGCGGGGTTGAGTAGGGTTACCAACTATACTTTATTATCGTCCGGACCGAGCCCAAGACGTCGACGGTGCGTAGTCTTCCACGCTCCTCAAGATGTTAGCAAATCTTAGGGGCCAGCAGGCAGCAAGCCTAGTGGGACCGTGGGTTAAGTGAAAGTGAACCCCGGGGCCTTGGAACGTAAATAAAGATGGAATAGGAATGGTTTTTAGTCAGTAAAAGCCTGACATGCCCTTTCGCTCCTCCTAAGAGCAGGAGAAGTCGGATGATTTCCCACTTAAAGAAACAAAGAGTCGAGCTAAACCAAAAAGTAGTTCTAGTAGGTTCCACCCTGTTGGGCCCCTGAGGTTATGCAGATATTAATATCTCTTTCGGACAACTCGGGCTCGGTCTGGAACCTACAGGACAATCGGACAGCGAGCTACCCATTCCTCGCCATGCAAGCGCATGCCTGCGGTGACTCGTAATCGGGGTCAGGATACCAGCGGCTGGAGCGTGAGGAAGTCCGTTCCCCTACGCTTGCGCCGCTATATGGCGCTGACCTCAGAATTTATACTGGCTTATAAGCGCCTGTACTTAAAGTGACTAAATCTGTGACCAGTGCGTGTTGCTAGTGATGACATATGGTGCCGAAACGTGGTCGCTCACAATGAGCCTCATCAGTTAAATTCACCCAAAGGGCAATGGAAAGGGCCTTGCGTGATCGAATCAGAAATGAAGATATCCGCAGGAGAACCAAGGTTGCCGACATAGCACGAAGAATCGCCAAACTCAAGTGGCAATGGGCAGGGCACATTGCTCGCTGAACAGATGGCCGTTGGGCCGAAAAGTCCTGGAGTGGCGACCGCGTCCCGGAAGACGATCAGCGTTGGAAGGCCTCCTACAAGATGGACCGAAGACCTGATGAAGGTTGTGGGACTCCGATGGATGCGAGATGCACAAGATCGGTCATTGTGGCGACACTTGAGTGAGGCCTGTGTCCAACAGTGGACGTCTATCGGCTGAAATGATTATGATGATGATGAGTTAGTTAAGACCTCAGTGCCGAATTAAACACGTCGCAAGAGTACCAGCAAATGCTATGGGCCCCGCGCCCTGTGGTGGGCCCCGCTTGGTTTTAAAAACATTTCAAGATACGCGTACCTTATGAATTCTAACATAGATATCCGGAATTCTATACACTTCCGGGTTTTGCATATAGATGATGTTACATAGGAACCACCCCGGGGTGCAAAAAAAAGTTAAAGGAGTTTTCATTTTTTTATTTTACTGGCCTGTTGGTCTACTGGTTAGTGGCCCTGACTACTATGCCGAAGTTCGTAGGTTCGATTGCCAGCCAGGATATTTTTTTGTGTGATGTGCACGATAATTTAATTTTGTTCTGTGTCTTGGTATAATTTATCTATATGTACCTATGTATTTAGAAACAAATAAGTATGTTTATCAGTTGTCTTGTACCTACTCATAACACAAGCTCTGCTCAGCTTGGAGCTAGATGGCGTTGTGTGATAGTTGTAGAATAGAAAAAAAAATCGATGTTATTAATAAAGATTTGGGCAACCCCTTAGTAGAATTTGCTAACTGGCACTGCATGTAGGTACAGTCAGAATAAACAGGATTTTGAGGTAATAATTTGACAAAATTTATTAAAGTGGAATGTACTACTTCAGCAAATACCATTTCCTTGACTTAATAATGCTCTCGAATGAGTATGGAAGCATTAATATGTCATAATATAGAATATTATAATAGCGCCTTTAGGGTGCTGTTTGGGCTTCTGCGGTTTTGTAGCGCATCGGGAATATTTGCTGAGGCAGATATAGATAGCTTTCAAGGTGTATTTGTATACCTACTTTATTATACACCATTAGTCATTACACTTACAAAAAGAAAATAAAAATAAAACATAGACATATAATGGGCGGCCTTATCGTATTCCGCGATCTCTTCCAGGCAACTTTGAATGGACAATCACCTGGACAAGGAATGGGGCTATCATTGGTGTGAAGATATGCTGTATAATAGATACATAAATACATATATATACATAATTATTGAAAACTATAGACAGAAATATAAATGACGACTATCGATTTTCACAACGACTGGTAATGTTCCCACCTAACGAGTCTCATATAAACAGTAACGATTGAACGTGTTTAATTGTGTGTGGTAATTCATTTCACAGATGAGGAGCCTGGACAGTAAATGTTTTGTCGTAGAAAATCGTGGTATGGATTGGCAATTTAAGTCGCAAGTAAAGTCGAAAGCTATAGGTAAGAGAACAGTATCACTGACGCATAGAATTCGGGTACAGCTACAGTATTTTATAAGTGATAGCAAATAAGCCATATTTCGCGTTCCTGGGGCATTGGACTCGTATGCACAACTGCAAATCTGGTGTAACGGGAAGCGGCCACAGATTTAGTTACTTATAGATTTTTAAATTAGTTTAATTTAAATTTTAATGAGAACTGTTACTAGCATAGTTTTGTAAGTGTTACCAAAGACAATATGAATAAATAAAAGGTATAAGGGACAGCCCTCCACAAACTTTAAGGGTTTGCTCAGTAGACGAAAGTGAACAACCTCCCACAATTTTTTTTTTCAGGAAACCAAAGAAAATTTTGTGGAAGGTTGTTCAGTTTCGTCTACTGTGCAAGCCCTTAAAGTTTGTGGAGGGCTGTCCCTTACACCTTGTAAAATACAATTTACAAAAAAAGCCGGACTCGCGCACGAAGGGTTCCGCACAGTCTGTAGCAAAAAACGAGGAAAAAAAAACACGTATGTGGTATGTGAGCCCTCTTAAATATTTATTTTATTCTGTTTTTTAATATTTTTTGTTATAGCGGCAACAAAAATACTTCATCTGTCTAACTTTCACGGTTCATGAGATACTGCATGGTGACAGACTAACAGACAGACTGCCGGACAGACAATGGAGTCTTTAGGCCCCGAATTACCCTTCGGGTACAGAATATTAATAAAAATAAAATAAACTACAAATATTGAGTTCAACGCCATCTAGTGAGAAAGTATTTATGTTATCCATCATACATTACCATGTATCGCGAATGTAAAATAAGTTTCTGTAATACATGATTGATGATCACCTTATTTATATCCTATGGAAGAATGATGTGAGATGCGGAGAGCGGGAGAAATCATTGATTTGATTGATTTTCACCTTAAGGCCCAAGCGCCCGAAAAGTGCCATAAAATAGTGACTTTCTGAAGCCTAATCCTGAGTAACGGCCAGGTTAATGGGTTTGAAAAAAAAATATGTTTATTATAAATTCATGAATCACATTATCAACATTTGATTTTTTCGTGTGATTAATACTTTTGTCTAAAAAAAATATTTAACAACTTCGCAACTTTTCCCTACTCCTTCGAAGCAGATTGGATCTTTAGAAACATTTTTACACATAAAAATTGGTGTTTAAATATTCTTCAAAGTGAACATAGCATATACACCACTAATTTTTAATTAGTACAAATACTTAAAGGGCTTATTAGAAAAGCCCTTGTTATTATTTAAGTAAAGTCTCAATAAATAATATTCCTAAACAGCAAAGTTATTAGCGTTTATGTTTATCCCAAAATGTTTCTCAATTTATGGAAATATTGTGCAGGCTATTGATTACGAATAAATAAATGACGATTAAAATGGAAAAAGACTGCCCGCAGTATTTTCTACTAGCAATTGTTATGTATGTTTGAATCCATGATGAATTTACCTTTTCGTGGTCCGTGGTGGAATATAAAAATATGATCAGTAGCGGGTACAGATACAGCCCCATTTTTTTGTGTACTAATTAAAAAGTAGGGGTGTATAAATCAATAAATATTTTGCAATGAAAATGGATTTAAAAGTCAGCCGCGTTCTATCCGGGCGCAGCTAGCCGCAATTAAATGCACAGATACGCGTACTGTCGCCTAGGCGGGTACGAGGTTTGTGTCCATTTAATTTCGGCCAGATGGTTCAAAGGGACTATAAGCCTTAAAAAAACTCCTTAATACAATGAATGTGTTCTGGCAATTGGTGTAACGCTGATGAATAATGCCTGAAAAGCTTCAGACTCAAAAGCCACTTATTTAGGTCTAAGAGATTTATCAGTCGAATATGAAACAACATCGAAAGAGTTTTGGTAGAATTACTTCGAATAAAGTTCAGTGATCGTTTTAATTATTCACAAAGTGATTCCTAGTATTCCTATGTATATTCTGATGTAAAATTGGTTTAGTTTTTTATCTCAAGAGTCTGTGTAACTTAACACTATGTAGAATAATTGAAACAGAATCGGTTTCGGTAAAATGAAGCTGAGAATTTTAGTAGCTTGGATTTTAGTAGATATGAAAGAAAAGGGAGTTAGTGATAGCGTGACGAGTGACAGGACAGAATGGAAGAAAAAAACGTGTTGCGCCGACCCCAAATAAAACGGGACTAGGACAGGAAGATGATGATGATGATGATTACCTCAACGAAATTTGCTAACAAATTCTACCAAAACTTTAGAACTGTACGATCCATATTACATATACATTATTTCGACTGGCCTGTTGGTCTAGTGGTTAGTGGCCCTAACTGCTATGCCGGAGGTCGTGGGTTCGATTCCCACCCAGGACAAATGTTTATGTGATGAGCATGACCATTTGTTCTGTGTCTGGGTGTAATTTATCTATAATATGTATGTATTTAGAAATATATAAGTATGTTTATCAGTTGTCTAGTACCCATAACACAAGCTCTGCTTAGCTTGGGACTAGACGGCGTTGTGTGGTAGAATTATTATTAAAAAAAAAAAAAAAAATATTCTAATTGTAAACAAATTAACTATTCATACGAAGAAAGGCTTCAAGGACAAAGTATCCAAGACAAAAACATTAACTAAAAAAAAAATCGCTCTTTATTTATTTCGGTTCGGTTTCGGTTTAATAAAAGAACAGAAGAAGGAAATAGAAGAATAGTGGGTCTAGTAGAAGAATAAGGTAATAGTGGGTAGTCAAAGGTGATAAGATGGTGCTCTAAGATGACAGAGATCACATTCACATAAGGGCACTAAAAAAACGTCAGAAGCTAGTGCACGGATTCGATTGGTCGCTTCCTACGGAAGGACTTTTTTCGAGTTTTACAAATTCTACACCACTAATTAAAATTAGTATAAATACTTTATGGGCTTATTATAAAAGGGCTGGTTAATATTTAAGTAGTCTCAATAAATAATATTCACAAACAGCAAAGTTATTAGCGTTTGTTTATATTCCAAAAGGTCACTCAATTTATGGAAATATTGTACAGGTTATTGATTATGAATGAAAAACAATGAAAAAAATACTGCGAAACAAAACAATTGCTACTAGAAAATACTACACATTTTCTAATAGGTACTAATATAAATACTAGTAGAAAATACTACATATTTTCTAATAGGTACTAATATAAATACTAGTAGAAAATACTACATATTTTCTAGTAGCAATTGTTATGAATGAATGATTCAAATATGAATTTACCAATTATGATTTATCCTGGATAATTATTGGATTTTTTTTTACATTTATACATTTACGCAAATATAATCAGTAACGGGTATAAATAGAACCCCATTTTTTTGCACTAATTAAAAAATTGTTGACTATATTACAACGTTAATAGATATGAGAGGATAATGTAAACTTGTAACGTGAACCAAATAAGTATTAAAATAAAATAAATAATAATAAAAAGTGGATTGAAATAGAAAATAATATACCTAACTATCATAGAAAATCATCTATGACTGCGAAGTCTACACTATGTAGGTACGAAGTTTTCATATTCACGTTGTAACAGAACCTAAAAAAGAACCTAATAACAAAGGACATGGTTAATAAAGTAAAAAAAACTAAACACTAAATGCCGTAAAAAACAAAGACTGTACACTAATAATTGTAGGTATTTCTTTTTCTTTACAATTTTCATCTACCGTAGGCGTGAGCTTGCGGACGGTAAGCAATGGGTAGCTCGCGCCCAGCTGTCAGGTAACCATCCGTCGACGCCTCAAGGAGAGTTCCGTAGAGGCCCAACAGGTTCGAAGCCTACTGGAACCATAGGTTCGCTTTTGAAAGGAAAACCTGGGGTCCTGGAGCGCAAGGTAACGTAGAAACACAGGAGAGGGTCCCACCCGCTCCGTCCTAAAGCGGGAGAAGTCATAGAATGGTTCCCCACCTGAAAAAAGCCACAATTTTCTTACAGACGTACCAAATACTTCAGATTGCCACAAAATAAACCAAACCATCATACGTTTTAAACTCGATTGCCAATAATAACAGAATTACAGAAATAATCAGAAGCGTGACGTCTGGCGGCGTCGCTCCCGAACGCTATTTTCATATGAAATGAATCAAAATTTACGAAATACGCATCGATTGTGACCAAATCGTAGTTAATGGAGATATTAGAAATAAATTTCAAGAAAATATTGAACCACGCCTGTATTTACCAAATTTTTAGGGTTCCGTACCCAAAGGGTTAAATAAAACAGAACCGTATTACTAAGACTCGACTGTCCGTCTGTCTATCAGAAGGCTCATGAACCGTGATTGCAGTTGAAATCACAGATGGTGGTCAGGTGGTGGCCTTGTGTTACCATTTGGCATTATGCTGAGCTGAGGCCTTTTTGGCGTTACACAATGTAAGTACCATTTGTTTAATTTTAAGGTGTTTCCGTTTTTGTAATGCTAATAAACGCGATTTTCTCTCTTTTCTTTCTATAGATGATGTATTTCTGTTGGCGTTGTAATAACTAAATACTAAAAACAGAATAAAATAAATATTTAAAACAGGGGCTCTCATACAACAAACGTGATCACTTGCCGGTTTTGGCTCGATATTAATATTATTTATTGTAACTATTATAATTGTAAGTACTTGTCTAATGTTGCTAATGTGGTTTAAATAAAATGATATAGAACCCTTCGTGCGCGTTTCGGACTCGAACTTGGTCGGTTTTGATATTTGCAGTTACTTATGGTAGGTATATGCCATGATTCCAAGAACGATAAAAATATTATTTACTGAAAACGACAAATACTTAATATTTTATTCTCAGAAGAAACATAGGAAGAGAAGAATATAGATATATATATATAGAATAAACATAGAAGACCTATAGCCCGATTCACGTAATCAAAACCGTAACGATATCGTAGCGACTTAGTCGTTTTTGTCATTTTCGTATTCACATCCTTCAATCGAGTTTGAACGATACCGATTTTAAAATCGTTCGATCGAAGAGTCGTTGAAGTGTATTCAGCAATGTGAATCGTCAGTCAATTGTTGGCTTGAGGTATTCTCGTAGATAAACGTTGTTTGACCGGGTCGAATGCCAACGACTAAACGTCAAATATTGCAGTTCAAATATCGTTGAACAAAAGTTAGTTTTCAGTTGTCGTTTTATCCAAACCCGATTAAAGAACACACGAATTCCGATTTTGGATAGGACTTGTATAGAACGACTTTAAAACTTCAACGATATTTGATTTGTTTGATTTTACATGAATCAGGCTACTAGACGTTTCTTCCGCCTTAATTCGGTGCAGGAACCTACTGAACTTACCATGTCCGTTTAAGACCTGCTTCGTGCGAATAGTAAGCCAACCTTAACGGGGCTGTTTTTGAGATTTCCAAGAGACAATCTCATTAACGCTAAAGTAAACAAGGAAAAGAGAAAACAATAACTTACTTATTAATTCTATAGGTACTTAAGTGCAGCTGTGCTGTGGTTTATAGATTGACATTATGAAATAATTCTCATAGCCTAATTCCGTCTAGCCTATTCCATCGTCGGACCACCAGGCATACGGTAATGCGCAACCGGTAGATGGTGGACATCCCACCTATACGCTCAAAACGTTTTGGGAACACACACATTCATTGTGCGTACAGCTAAGGAGTGATATTCCTTGCCGGAGTCTGTGTTTCCTGATGGCTACAACCCGAGAATCTTTAAGTCAAGAGTGAATAGGTTACTTCTAGGTAGGCGCGCTTCATCGTCGACCTCATCATCGCTTTCCATCAGGTTCAAAAAAAGTTAAGTAATCTGGTAAACTGACAAATTCTGAGGAAACTCCCGTTCAAATGTTTACTATGGCTGCTCTATGAAATTTATCAGATCTTACTGACTTTTCCCTGGGGCGTGAAGATAAAAAATTACCCAAGTGACATATCCCCGGGATAAAAAGCATCCTAGGTTATATATTTCAATATTATGATCTACCCGTGAGCAAAATTACATTAAAAAATACTTAGCTGTTTGAACATGAAGGAGTTTTGTTTTTTTAAGTGGGAAATAATAATAATAATAAATATATTGTGAAGGACGGAACGGTTGACATCTGTCGGGAATGCCACCGGCCCGGGGAATCAATCCTACACATTATTTCTGAGTGTTCACATCTAGCCAACGGAGACTATTTGCATAGACACAACCTCGTAGCCAGGATTATCCACCAGCAACTTGCTCTTAAATACAATCTTGTGGAGTCAGAAGTACCGTACTATAGGTATGTGCCCGACCCAGTACTCGACAATGGCGATATCAAGTTATATTGGAATCGATCTATCATCACTGACAGGACTATTGTTGCCAATAAGCCTGACATAGTGGTGATAGACCGACTAGAGCGTCGCACAATGATTGTTGATATAGCGGTCCCTCATGACGAGAACCTCGTGAAAGCTGAGAAGGATAAACTAACTAAATATCTTGACTTGGCTCGCGTGGTATTCGACATGTGGGAAGTGGATAGAGCAATCATTGTGCCGATAGTCGTGACGGCCAATGGCTTAATAGCCAAGAGCCTCGACCAACATCTAAGGAGGCTCTCGTTAGGCAGTTGGATCAAGGGCTTGATCCAGAAGGCAGTACTCCTGGACACGGCGCGTATTGTCCGGAGGTTCCTCTCTCAGGAGCCTTGACCATCGGCAGCTTGGACCCTATTCCCGATGCCGGTGGGCTACTATTTTGTATTTTTAAATGTTTTTTTTTAATGTTTTTTTTTTAAAGAAATGTTTAAAAATATAATTAATATGTGTAAATGGGACATAAATGAAATAATAATAATATTCCACAACTATCACACAACGCCATCTAGTCCCAAGCTAAGCAGAGCTTGTGTTATGAGTACTAGACAACTGATAAACATACTTAAATATTTCTAAATACATATACATATATTATAGATAAATTACACCCAGACAAAGAACAAAATATCATGCTCATCATATAAACATTTGTCCTGGGTGGGATTCGAACGACCTGCGGCATAGCAGTCAGGCATGGCAGACTTTTACTGAGTTAAATACACTTCTATGTTCCTTCTTTGTCTTAATTCCAGGGTTCCCTTTCGCACAACCCAGGGTTGTGCCCCAGTGGAAATCGACTATGCTAGTAGCTAATCAGTTATAACTACATAGAATCTAATCGCGCACACACAAACACTAGAGACGTTATCAAGATTTAAGGCTTATAGTCCCTTGAACCATTTGGCCAAAATTATGTGGACGTACCTCTCGCACCCGCCTAGGCGGCAGTACGCAAATCTGTGCATTTATTTGCGGCCAACAGCGCCCGGAAAGCGCGCGGCTGACCTTTGAATCCATTTTCTTTGCGAAATATTGATTGATTTACATACATTTCTTCAAAGTGAACATTGTATGTTCACTTTGAAGAATATTTAACCACCCATTTTTATGTGTAAAAATGTTTCTAAAGATCCAAGCCGTTTCGAAGGAGTAGGGAAAAGTTGCGAAAAGTTGCGAAATTGCTAAATATTTTTTTAATTAAACAGGTATTTATTATCTTAAATCCCTATTTTAACCTTTTTTTAAATTTATTTATTAAAAAATGGATGCACTGTACAAAGGCATTTTACCGTATTTATACCCCCTATTTTAAAACAACTGAAATCGATTCAGTATCCGATTGTGAACACACTACTTTCAGAACGTACATTTCTAAGTTACATGTTGTAACGTTATTTATTTTAGATTTCCAAAGATTAAGGACAAGCGAATTCATAATACGTTTTATGTCAAAAAGGGGTATTTTGTACCCAGTAGGTACTTACCTACTGACCTATATAATCAGTAGATAAGTAAAACGGGTAGAAAAAGGATCTATAAGATATAAACCGTCTTTAAGAATCCAAGAGATTTGATCAGTATTCAATTTGTTACTAAGTAAATTCTTCAAAATTTTCCTTTTAGACTACAATATTTCAATTCAGGATATCTTGGAACTTTTTTGAACCCTTTTGACTTCTATTTAAAAATAGGTATTTAGAGTAGCGATGGCCGAGTGGTTACGGCCCCGACATCCGAGTTTTAGGTCTTGGGTTCAAACCCAGCCAGGTGCATTACATTCCGTCAGCAAAAAAATGAGATCCTGATTGCAGCACCACCTACCGAGTTCAGTTGTATTTTCAATCCATCCAGAATCTCATTTAAATATTCATCCAAATCGGTAAGCCGTTTAGGAAGAGTTAGATTAAATTAGACATTAAATTATTCTCATGGCATCAAGTAATAAGATGAACGTGTATTTTATTTGAGTAATGTTTAACCACTTAATTGCTTACGTCGGAGGCGGCCGCATATGTGATGGAACGGCTCTCACGCCCCAGCCACCCAGATCCCGATCCAGGTTCCCAGCCACCGTAAGCGTAGGCTTGCGGACGGCAAGCAAAGGGTAACTCGTGCGGCTCACTTACCATCAGGTGGGATCGCAGTCAAGCACTAGTTTATATTAATTAAAAAAAAAAAACTCGCCATCCAGCCGTCCAGAAACCGTACTGACCAAGCTCGAGTCGTCGATGGCGAGTAGTGTTCCACACGCGCCTCAAAGAGATGTCAGCAAACCGTAGGGGCCCAGTGGGGTCTAAGCCTACTACGTATCCCGAGGTTCGGACACGAAGGCAGAGAAGGAACAGGAGTCAGTAAAAGTCTGATTCGACCTCCTGTTCCGCCCAAGAGCGTCGCGGAGAAGTCATTGGATGATTCCCCACCTAAAAAAAGTCGGCGTTATGAAATAAATATGTTCGTGTCCACTTCGCCAGGGTCATATATTTAAGACCAAATACCATCTCATCAGTTCTTCTACCACCTACAAGAAACACTGGTTAAACAAGATGGAGTATTTGGTTAAAGGATTAAACCCATTAGAATGCTGATAGATATAGCAGGCTAGCAGCACAGTGAGTCGTTACAGTCAGGTGTATATGGCTGACATTCAATTGTGTCGCTTTTGGTGCGAAATTAATCGATAATGGCTCACACGCGACTACACATTAGGTAGGGCGCGCACGTGCGTTTGAGATTGTCCAATAATTTAAGTTTCATTTTGGTGTAGAATGTGTAGATAGCCTTAGTAGAAAAACATTAATTTATGCACTATCTTGATAATTAATAAGGAAAAATAATACACTAAATTATGATAATTTTGTGTATTAATTTATCAATTTAGAGAATCGATTCTCCTAAATACATTATTGTAATTTTGTATTACGGGATTTGTAGGCTTAGCTAGGTACACTTCTAAAGAATCTTGCATCACGCAATCAAAGTTCTCCGCGCGATTTGAACATATACAACAGACCGAAATCATCTTCGGGCAGTTGTCCACCAAACGTAAAATCTGTCTGGTCGGAGGATCCTCCCTTTTCAACGAAGGTTTGCGGGACTTTACTCTGTGTTCCGCTTACCCCTAAAGGTCGGGGGCTTCAGACTCGGTCCGGACGGTTACCTGACGGCCAGACAGTGAGCTACCCATTAGTACCCATTGCTTTTATAATCTTGAATCTCCTTCTAAATATTTATCTACTAATTTATCCACCTAACTATTTTTAAATCGTCCTAACCAGTCGCAAGTGTGCGCCCCTCCCCAACCTACGTAGTGGCGTTGATTAAGGAAGTCATTAAAGGCTCGCACAGACACACAAACAATACTAACAATGGCGACCGCGAATAAATGACGGCCAGTCTGTTTACTTCTCTCTAATGTTAGGGAATTAAGTCTGGAAGAACTAAAGACTTTGTGGACTTGAGAGTTGTGGTTCTCAAAAGAAAGGGCCTCATGAACTTTTAACCTTTCAATCGTCGTAATTAGAGTCACAATAGAAAGACAATAGGTGCGCGAACGCCAGGGTTTGCTTGGGGTTTAATGAATTAATATACTAACAGTGCTGGTTGATTTTTTCGAGCCGTTGGAGAGCCTCTCTCCTGGACACGAGTTGCCATGGTCAAATTGGAAAACTCTAAACAGATTCCGTACCCAGGTAGGGCGCAGCAAAGACAATCTCCGCAGATGGCTAGGAAAAGGATGGCTAGAAAGCTAGGACAATGTCCGTCGGAACCGCTAGTTTGTAGTAGTTAGTCTTCTTCTTCTTCTTCTTCTTCCTGCCCTTGTCCCATTTTATTTGGGGTCGGCGCAACACGTTTTTTTCTTCCATTCTGTCCTGTCACTCGTCACGCTATCACTAACTCCCTTTTCTTTCATATCACTTCTCACACAATCCATCCATCTTTTCTTTGGCCTCCCTCTCCCTCTCCATCCATCCACATGTAAATTCATAACTCTTTTAGCAACATGCTTTTCATCTCTCCTCTTTACATGACCATACCAAGACAAACGATTTCCTTTCAACCTTTCAGTCACTGGCGCCACTTTCAAACTTCCCCTAATATACTCATTTCTCACTTTATCCATTCTCGTCACACCACACATACGCAACGCTACCTGTCGTATATATGGGTCCAGAACTTTCTATTAGTGCATAATGAACGAACTTTCATCCTAGTATTTGATTCTAGAGAGATTACTTTGTAATCTTTTAAAAAACAAACGTACAGACAAAAAATTATAGGTACCTCTTCATAGATTAAAATTGTGGACTTTCAAGACATTCCGCAACACTTTTTGTGACTCTCAAAATTAACCGTTATTTCACAGTTGATCTAATTATAATAATTTCTTTGTGAACATTTTTGCTTAACTAGAGGTACAGAAACAGATCCTAAGTAATCATCATCATCATCATCATCATTATTTCAGCCGAAAGACATCCACTGCTGGACACAGGCCTCCCCCATGTCTCGCCACAATATCTATCTATCTATCTACCATGATTTAGGGTAGTCTCGGAAAATTCCGAAAAATCAGAAGCAATCGCTTCTAAGACTATCGAAGCAAACATAAGATTTTAAGTAAACATTCCAATGTTGTCTAAGATCGGAACATATCGCAAACTAGGTGTGCCCGCGATTTCGTTCGCGTGGACTACAGGATTTTGAATTTATTTTTTCTAAAATAAAAGTATCCTATGTTACTCCTTATTACATCAACTACCTGCCAAAAAAAGTCCCGTCAAAATCGGTCCAGCCATTTCAGAGATTAGCCCGGACGAACAGACAGACAGACAGACAAAAATTGTAAAAAATGTTATTTTGGTGTATGTAGTAATAAAGCAGTTATTTCAATATTACAAACAGACACTCCAATTTTACTTATATGTATAGATGTATAGATAAATTTCACAAAGAATAATTTACAGATAAAAGAATACAAAGGTGCTGCTTATTTCAAAAGAAATTTCTTCCAGCAGACCTGCGACAGGAGAGTTGAATAGAATAGTTTTTTTTTTTTTATTATTATTGATAGGCTCGCGGTTGACCACTATCTCACCTGATGGTAAGTGATGATGTGGCCGACGATGGAGCACGCTTGCCTAGAAGTAACCTATTCACTCACGACTTAAAGACCCCTAGGTTGTAGCTATCAGGAAACACAGACTCCGGCAGGGAATACCACTCTTTAGCTGTACGCATAATGAATGTGTTTCCAAAACGCTTTGTACGAATGGGTGGGATATCCACCATGTACCGATGGCGCAATGCCGTACGTCTAGTGGTCCGATGATGGAACGGACTTGGCGGAATTAAATTGTGCAATTCCAACGCACACTCACCGAAGTGTAATCGATAGAAAACCGCCAGGCCAGCAACTCGGCGTCGATGCTCAAGGCTTTGGAGCTTTGACGCAACAAGCGCATCATCACCGATGATCCTCTTGGCTCGCCTCTCAATCGACTCTAGAGCATCAAGCTGATACTTGGCAGACCCACCCCAAAGATGAGAGCAGTACTCCATACACGATCGAACTTGCGCTTGGTATAGGTTGAGCAGCTGTTCCGGAGTGAAGTACCGCCTCACCTTAGCTAAGATCCCCAGTTTTTTGGCAGCCTGTTGTGCTTTTGCCTCGATGTAAAAGCCGAAATTGAGGGTAGATGATAACGTTACCCCAAGAAGCTCAAGGCCGTCGGTTATCGGCACGGTCACACCCCGGAATATAGGAGCCGGGTAAAATTGGCTTCGTTTGGCGGAAAAAAGACACGCCTGGGTTTTAGCAGCATTGAACCTGACCAGGTTGGCATCGCCCCAATCGGACACTGCCTCCAAAGACAAGTTCAAGCGCTCAACCATAGCTTTCCTCAAAGACTGGATCTGTGACCCACTAGTACGTGCATCGGACACGTAACTCTCAGCAACAGTGCTATCGTCTGCATACCCAAAGGTACCGGGTTTAAGTAGGTCGTTTATGTGCAGCAAGAACAGTGTTGCAGAGAGCACCGACCCCTGAGGGACCCCGGCATTAATATCCATTTGACCGGACGAGCAGCCATCAATAACTACTCGGATGGATCGCCCCCTCAAGAAGTCTGCGATCCAGTTACACAGACCAGTGGGCAAACCGAAGGAAGGAAGCAATAAGGCTATCATGCCAGACCCTGTCGAAAGCCTTCGAGATATCAAGGGAGACTGCAAGTGCTTCCCCATGCTTCTCGATGGCCTCGCTCCAGATGTGAATGGCATACGCTAGAAGATCCCCAGTTGACCGATTTCGGCGAAAACCGTATTGACGATCACTGAGGAGATTTCTACAAATGGATTATGTTGTTTATTAGCAATGTATACCCACACAAAGTGCTAACAAACTGGGTACAACTTCTTTATACATATACAATTATACATATAAAAGGGAAAACAGACTGACTTATCAACGCACAGCCCAGAAACTGCTCGGACCAGGAGCTTGAAATTTTGCCAAGGTTTCCTTTTATGAGAACTTAAAAGTTTCCTTTTAAGAGAACCACCCAACCCAGAGAGAGAGAGAGGATTTTCCAAAATTCACCTCCTTAGGCTGGCTGTTCACCGAAACCGAACAAGGCAGCGGAGCGAAGCAAAGGAGTAATGCGGAGTGGAGTTGCGGACGATGTATATCCACCAGAGCGGTGCGAGGCAGACTGTTTTAGCTATAGTCATGTTATAGCGCCCGCAGTCGTTTCTCCTCCGCTTCCTCGCTCCGCTTCCCCGCTCTGCTTCCCCGCTTCGTTGCCTTACTCCTCATCCCGGTTTTGTGAGAATATATTTAAAACTAGTTTGTACACCCTGCCCACTTTTTTTTTTCCAATAGCGACGGATATAAACGAACCAATAAACCAATAAAATGACCTATTAGTCAATATTTCTCTGTTTCTCCGCTCAGCAGCCTCGCTCCGCTCCGGTGGACAGGCAGGCTAAGTGGATGAAACGGGGGTCCAAAGTTTGTATAGAGAAACCTAGTTGTTAATATCCAGGAAACCTTGAAAGAAACTTTGACCATCGTCGCCATAGTTGGCTCAACAATAGTAGGTAAATATGTCACGATATTCAGTAAAGTTATTAAAACAAAACAAAAGGGGCACAACAAACAGTTTGTTTCCCTTGTAACTGTTAAATGGCATTGTATTTCAAGTATTATGGAGCTTAAAACAATATTGGTTTTGGCTGAAAATGTTGAAGAGCTGTTAGGGTTAATTACGTAATTTAATATCGTTTAAATAAGTTTGCACCAATTAAAAGGATATCAAATGCCTAATCCTAATGGCCTATGGTCGTAAAAATTAGGGTAAAGCAACAATTATTTGACACTAGATTTTTCCCGTGGCTTCGCCTGCGTACATAAAATATAGCCTATGTCACTCCGGAATAAAACAGCTTTCTATTGGTGAAATTTTTTTAGAAATTTAACCAGTACTTTCATCTTCCCCCTGGACACGAACTACAGTGGCCAATTTGGAAATCTCTAAACCGACTGCGAACCCAAGTTGGCCGCTGTCAAAACAATCTGGCCAAATGGGGTTTTCTCGACCCATCACTAACACAGTGCCAGTGTGGGCCTCCCCACAAGACATGCGCCACCTACTATGCTGCTCATCCTGCGTAACGAGCTGCACTTTTCAGGATCTATACGAGGCCAAAAATAGAACTGTACAGGTTGCCAAATATTGTTTAAAAGAAGTTTAGTTTGAGAGCACCGACACGAAAAGAACAAGAGATTACCTCCAACAAACAAAAAAATATAAAAACAAACTACCTTTTTAATATCTTATAGAGAATAGAATAGAATAGAATAGACTTTATTGTACACCAAAAAGTAATACAGCTTTTACAAAAACTTCAATTGTAATTGTAATTGTAAAGTGTAGATGATGATGATGATATAGATAAGTATGGAGTAATACCTACCTGGATAATTTGAATTTTGGTACATCGTATAAAATTATATTACGAGTACAAAGGTGAAGAGTTTATTTCTTTGTTTGAACGCTCTAATAATCTAAGAAAATATTGGTTTGAATTGAAAAAATGAAAACTCATGCATATTCGGCAAATGGTTTATTTTGAAAATACCTAAGGGAAGAGGTAGTAAATAAAAGCATTTTACGTTTTAAATACTGGGCAAGTACAACTAAAGCACAAAAAAGTTTCGACAAGTACAACCTATACCAAATATCATTTAAGTTAAGACAGATTCATATCACTAGAATACTCCTAAATCCAAAACAACTAAAGCACAAAAAAGTTTCGACAAGTACAACCTATATCAAATATCATTTAAGTTAAGACAGATTCATATCACTAGAATACTCCTAAATCCGGATTCAATAGCCTAAAGTGAAGGTCAATTTTATTGTAATAAAAATATCCTAAGAGCACAACCGGCTACACAAAGAAATTCGGTCTACAAAACCCTCTTTTAATAATAAAGGGTCTAGGAACGGGCAGGCAATTTCCTTCACCGTCGGTTAAGGAAAGGGATCACGAAAACACAATCTTATGAATTTTAAAAGCTTTAAGGGTCTGTTAAGCAGTTAACACGTTTCTAAGTGAAAATGAGCGAAAAACAGCTTTTACCATAATTTATGCGTCTCCACTTAGCTGTGAACTTCGACCGCTAAAGTGCGGTAACGAAAACCAGAGAGCTGTCTAATAATATTAATATTATAGCTAGCCGGTATTGTTCCACTGCTAGGCAAAGGTACAAAATATTTAGGTACAGAAGACAATCTACATATAAAGCACGCTCGAGCAACGCACACATAGACATCGCTCACGGACACGATATCTCGAATCAATCACCCAGTTCGGAGCAATGCGCTGACGTGTGTGCGATCGCCTAGCGTAAGTATAAAAAGTGAAGTACATGCAGAAGAATGACTTCTGTACCTATCTATTATGTGACAAAGGCGTCTCTCCATTATTTTCGACTATTACGGTTCCTCGCTTTCTCTTTCAAATTCTTAAGGAAGACATCCAGGTTGTCCCACAATCTCCTTCATGAACTGCCGCGGCCCTGCGTCTTTAGGACTGGGCACCAAATCTGTGTTTCACGGGCCAACAGCTCATTAGACATGCGGCAGACGTATCCTGCCCAGACCTATTAAAGTTGGGTAGCCTTTTGGACGACATCAACGATTTGCGTTTTGAAACGCAGTGTGGTGTTTCAAAAGTGATTCAAAAATTAAGCCTGATATAATATTAATTGCTTATTATACAAGAACCCCTCCGCAGGTGAAGGCCTCCTCCAAGGAACCCCATCTTTCCCTATTTTGTGCTGTTTGCATCCAGTTAGATCCAGCCGTTTTGTAGAAAGCATAACGCATAAGCATAACCAGACTCTTAATCTTCCTAATTTCGACTCTAGGAGACGAAAGAAAGAGTAGAAAGTATGTATAAAGTAAAATATTATACGACCATAATAGAACTAAAAGTGGTAACCGGAGGTCCTTTCATACCTCCCACTGACGCAGTCGCAGACTAATTTCGCAGTTCGGACACCCAAAAAAATAAATTGGATTGTCCGATGGCCATAGATTACCTAACTGTAAGCACGTGAATAGGTTGTCTGGGTCCAAATATGGTTCTCTGTACATGCAATGTCATTGATATTTGTAATAGCAGCTCTGACTTGTAGAATACTAATGTGTGCCATAAGTTAAACACGTGAGTGGAAACTGTCAAACGCCTTAATATTTTTTTGCTGAAAAATTATGAAATGACTTTTCCTGCTCTGGGTGGACCGAGAGAGAACAAATATGATTAATTTCTATTACCATACTGTCCGATATTCAGTTATAAATATTGCAAGAAACTTTGAATTTTACGGATTACCCTGAAACATTCACCTTAAAACCGCCCAACCCAAGATACATTTCCATAGAACCGCTCTTACACATATTTCTTTCACTAAATATTTTGGAAACAAAGATATCTTGTGGATTTTTTCTAGGTTTCTACTGAAATCAAGACACAGTGTAAAACTAATATACTCGTAGTAAAGGTCTCTGCGTGAATTTTGGTCGTAACTCATCAAATAAAAAGTTTTTTTTTTCAAAAATATTTAAGACTAGCTTTTGTCCGCGACTTCGCCCGCGTTCATAAAATATAGCCTATGTCACTCAGGAATAAAGCAGCTTTCTATCGGTGAAAAATGTTAGCAATGGGACCAGTACTTCCAGAGATTACCTTCTACAAACAAAAAAACAAACTACCTCTTTATTATATTAGTGTAGATGTTGATTAAAAAAAAATGTATATTCTAGAAACAGCTTTTGAAAGATGTGAAATGTTCGAGGAATGGTGCTATTAGCGGAATGCCAACAAAACGTTCAGGCGTTATCTTTAACAAACATTGATTTGAATTTATAGCATAAGCATAAACAACCTTTTTAATGTTCCCACTGCTGGGACTCAAGTCTCCTCTCTAGGAGAGGGAATGGGCCGTAATTCACCATTTTGAGAGCAGTGATGATGAAGTACACAAAGTAATGCGCCTGGCTGGGTTAGAACCCGCGACCTACAATTCGTAAGTCGGGGCCGTTACCTCTCGGTCACCACTGCTCTCTGCTTTGGATTGCAATGGATGAAACAACAAGCTTTTAAACCATACTTACGTTGACGATAAAAAGGTGGGCAGGACCTTCTGAAGAATTTTAATTCAATCGTAGATTTTTTGTTCCCAACTCCTAACAGTACCGAGTAGCACGGTCGTCTAGAGATGCAAATCTGCCGGCTACAAGGGAAGTCCATCTGACGGGGAGTGACGGCTGACGTGACCACGTTCCCAATGACCACCTATTTGTGACCAGGTTCGAGGGTTGAAAATATCACACTAAATAATATAGTAGAAAATGTTACAAACATACTCAATCACACAAATTGCAACCCTATTTTTAGTATAATTGTGCGAAATCAGAATAAAATTTGTTCAGAATCAGTAACCGAGTCGAGATATTAAATATACAATACAAAATTCAACATTATTATTTACTAGTTTTGGTACGCGGCTTCGCCCGCATACATAAAATACGGCCTATGTCACTCAAGAATAAAGCAGCTTTCTATCGGTGTAAAAATTGTCGCAATCGGACCAGTATTTGGAGATTACATCCTACAAACAAAAAAAAAACTTTAACGTTTCTTCTTTATAATATTATATTAAATATTATAATATAAATGGGAAATTAGAAAATATCTACGTCACTCAGTGATAAAGTAAGATTCCACTGGTGATAGACTTTTTTAAATCAATCCAGAAGTTTTTGAGTTTATTCACTACAAACAAAAGTTCGTCCTCTATCTAAAAACATATCTATCTAAACAAATAAGAATTTAAATACTTATTTTGGCACTCTTCCTCTCTCGTACCGTTTAAAATTTCGCTGTGTCGGACAGGGGGTGCTATTCCCTAAGAAAACAGCCTTGAACTCAGCGCTGACACAGCGACGAGTCGTGAGCGCAGTACATTGAATTAACAATCTAATGTAAAGGGGCATTGGGTTGTTAATTCAATGTACTTCGCTCACGACTCGTCGCTGTGCCAGCGCTGAGCTCAAGGCTGTATTCTTAGAGAATAGCACCCAGGGTCAGTTGTCATGTCACTCTGTCAGTTGCTCCTTTTACAATGTTCCCCGCGCACCTCAAAGAGATGCCCGCTAGGGCCAGGGGAAATTTTCAAAGAGATACCGTAGTCTCTGAACGAAACGGCAACTGAAGGATACAGGTGGGCTTTAGTCAATAAAAATCTGATATGCTGTCTCACTCCACTCAAAACGAGACATTTAATCAATTGTTACCTCAAAAAAAAAATATTCTTCTTAGCGTGTCGAAGGAAAAACTAATTAAATTCCATGCATAAAAGGACTTCTTACTTTATATTAATATATAATTATGATATATTATATTAAATATATATGTATGTATGTGTATTTTAAATAAATGTATACTTTTTTACTCGTGTAAAATTTTATTTTTATGCGCCTACCATATAGTCTCTGCGCTACCATAGGTTGACTAGCAGAGAATGCTTAAGTCATTAAGTCCGCCTACTTTGTGTTGCACGAAGATTAAATAAATGAAAGGAGCCTCCTCGAGCGACGTACCTTCCGAACTTCTATTACGTCCGGCGCACCCTGGGCAATCGACTTTGGTCGATTGGCAAATCCTTTCACCACAATGGCAAACTTAAACTTTAAAAAAAAATGGACTGAATGAAAAAACAGAAAAAACCTAAAACAAACCTTGTAAAGCCCAAACAAGTACCTAATTGAATAGGACTTTGGTTGGTCCCTATTTGGGTACCTACCCAAATCTATCAGGCGTAAATCTTTCTAATAAGAACTGCACCTAACGGGTGAGTGACGGCCGCCCGCCTGACCGCCATGACACATTGGCAGTGACCGCCTGTTTCTGATCAGGGTTGAGGGTTAAAGATATTCAGGGAGGGCATACTACCTTTGCGGATTTTACAGATATTCAACCGGGTTCAAAAGGTTTGATTCAAACAAAAACATACTTATTATTTTGATTTTACTTTCCTTTGGTCTTAGTAACAGATCATCCGTTTTTTTTTTTTTTTTTTATAAAATCAAACTGAAAAATACCTAAATCCATATTATTTATGCGAACTAATTTTAATTGAATTTTAGGTACCTACATAAAGATAGATTATATTTTCAGATATGGTCATGAGACCTACTTTTCATTTGGTCAATCTATAATAATTATGTTAGTGTGAATTTTTGTATTATGGATTCCAATTTTATCTTCATTATTAAATAAATTTTCAATATAGTTGTGGTCTCCTGTAAAGTGAAGGAGTATACCTACAATATACCTGAACTACTAATCATCCACACAAATATAATAAAGAGGTAAAGTTTGTTTTTTTGTTTTTTTGATTGTAGGAGGTAATCTCTGAAAGTACTGGTCTGATTGCTAAAATTTTTTCACCGTTAGAAAGCTGCTTATTTCCTACTGACATAGGCTATATTTTATGTACGCTGGCGAAGCCGCTGGCAAAAGCTAGTTGTGTATAAGCCTTTGTTGGAGATCCTAAATAAATAATATAGATAAGTAGATAGTTGTAACATTTATTTGATACACACAGAAAAATAAACAGACAATACATAAAACATAATAAAAGCACATAAATTAATTTTAAAAAAAATGATAAACAATCACAAATATCGCCATTAAAAGTACCTACATTAAACACATAAATCCTAGGAATACCTATATTCCTTTTGGAACTTATCTGTCAGTGTCCGATTTTCTCCCAAGCAATGTGTATAATAATGTAAATGGCTGATGTACATAATAATATATCTTCCTAGATATGCAATTATGCATATCGAATAAAAAGAATTTAAAAAAAAGCCTTAACACTTATATAGGGTGACTGGTAATTAGTGTACGATACTAAAACACGTGATTGTGCTCATGATAACCAACAACTTTTACTATGGGAACAAACCTGAAATCGCGAAAAAAAAATCAGCTGTTCATTACATTTATGTTTGCCTAATGTACTGAACAGCTGATATGTTTTTCGCGATTTCGACTTTGCTCCCATAATAAAAATTGTTTGTTATCATGAGCACAATCACGTGTTTAAGTATCGTACACTAATTGCCAGTCACCCTATATAAAGAAAAAGGCGTCAATATTTTCAATATCAAACTATCTAAAACAAAACTTCTTTTCTCACAAAACATTTATTCAAAAACTTTGATATTCTATCCTAGAAGAACTTCTACAAAAACGTAACAGTTCTCCCAAAACTACAACAAACAATATAAAAAATTGATACTAGCCTGTGTTTTATTTCACACGGTTTGTGAATAAAAATGTCTTGGAACAAATCAAAGAACTTAGTTCCCGAAAAGTCGTGAGACAAGATGACGAGGTTTCTGAAGAACTGTTTTTCTAGAAAAAGTAAATCTGATGTAGAACAAGTTTCTTCCAAGGTTAGTTTAGTTGGGGAGTTTTTGAGTAAGCTAGGTATTGACACTGTGCGGAATGCCCGGAGGAGACGGTGGAGCACACAGTGAGGTAGCTCACTGTCCGACCGTCCGGTAACTGTCCGGACCGAGCCCAAGTCGTCGACGCCACGTACTGGGGCCTAAGTCCGCTATTTTTATAAATTCGTCATTCCGACACGATCCCATTGTCATATTGCTAAAAGTTTGTAATCTGCTAATTCATAATGATCGATCATTGATCGGTCAATGGTCTTGTAATAGAACTGTGGTAGAATGACAATATCGAGGTTATCAAAAGCACTAATTGCGCAATGTCGTCGTAATGGTAGGTCACTGATCAAAGGAACTGTCAAAATTTTTGTAGATTACCGCATACGTCAGATATTCATTTGTCATTATGTACGAGATTACCATTCTATACCATTTCTTTCAATCGAGTGTCAGTGGTTGACCATCGGAAAGTCATAATGACGCCATTATGTAAGTAGATTACCAAAACTTTTTAAACTCAACAATTATGAAATCAATGATAGACCATTCTGACACTATTGTAATAGCAGACTTGAGGCCCTGTTCCCGCGCGCCTCAAGGAGTTGTCAGCAATAACAGGGGCCATGCTGAGTCGAAGCCTACTGGGGCCGTGGGTTCGCTTCTGAAAGGAAAACCCAGCACTGGAATGAAAGGCAACGAAGGAACTAGGAGCGGGTTTTAGTCAGTAAAAGTCTGAGACGAAAGGGCGAGTGAGATTATTGAATGATTTCCCATCTGAAAAAAACATGGCCTAAAATAATAACTTTTAAGAATAAATAATATAACATAATATAATATAATATAATATAATATAATATAATATAATATAATATAATATAATATAATATAATATAATATAATATAATATAATATAATATAATATAATATAATATAATATAATATAATATAATATAATATAATATAATATAATATAATATAATATAATATAATATAATATAATATAATATAATATAATATAATATAATATAATATAATATAATATAATATAATATAATATAATATAATATAATATAATATAATATAATATAATATAATATAATATAATATAATATAATATAATATAATGTAATGTAATATTATATAATATAATATTCCACAACTATCACACAACGCCTTCTAGTCCCAAGCTAAGCAGAGCTTGTGTTATGGGTACTAGACAACTGATAAACATACTTATATATTTCTAAATACATACATATTAAAGATAATCGTATATATATTTATATATATAATTATATTATGTATTTATTTTTAGTGTAAGGTATATATAGTTATATAAGTATTTATTGGTATAATTTAAGATTTCACTAACTCTACTCATTTCTGCACACTACTGTCTACATCTCTTGTAATTTCTCCTTTCGCAGGTCTGCTGGAAGAAATTTCTATTTGAAATAAGCAGTACCTTTGTACAAAGTATTCTAATAATGTTATCCTCCTCAGTATATTTGTGCGTACATAAATTGTAAAATTAATAAATAATTTACACCCAAACACAGAACAAATGATCATGCTCATCACATAAACATTTGTCCTGGGTGGGAATCGAACCCACGACCTGCGGCATAGCAGTCAGGGTCACTAACCACTAGACCAACAGGCCAGTCAAGTGTCTCCAGAGTTAAGAAATAACATGGTCAAAATGTCAAGCTTAAAATCGAGTGTTTAAAGTGATAACAGGTGAAATTAAACACTAAATTTGCCAACTCTTCCAGGCGTACGATGTGGATGCCTACGATGCAACATTTGCTATTCCACGAGCTATCCTCAGGCTGGTCGGGCTTCGCATCACGAGAGATGATTCCGCTTTTGTCAGGTATCCGGCTGTTTTTATTATTACTAGCTGTTACAACTGTGAAAGTAAAAAATTCGCGTATAGGAAGATACTCCCGGGATAAAAAGCTCAAAAATATCTTATGTGCTATTCTAGGACATGGTCTACCTGTGTGCCAAATTTCATCCAAACCTGTTCAGCCGTTCTAGCGTGAAGTGACAAACATTCACAAACAACACACACCCACAACTATAAAATACTAGCTTTTGCCCGCAGCTTCGCCTGCGTACTTAAGCAGATTTCTATCAGTGAAAAAATTTTACCAATCGGACCAGTACTTCCAGAGATTATCTCCTACAAACAAAAAAATAAAAAATAAAAACTTTACCTACCTCTTTATCATATAAGTGTAGATAAGTGTAATTAATTATTATGAGCTAGTTGTGTCCCACTGCAAGACAATCTTTCACGTTTTTTTAGGTTTTTTTTTAACTTATCTAAATTCTAAACGCTATAAAATCAAATGTTAAGTAGTATCTTTCAAATATAAAGAATACATCAAAGCTATAGTACCCTTGTATAAAAAATATGCTAAATGGCATCATTAATCTTCTTTGCTACGGATTTATATAAAAAACCAGCGATGCGCGATTGCGAGACGTTTTAACAATCGAAAGAATCGGAGTCGTTAAAATAAACCGTCGAGTCGACCATCGACTCGGCGTTCTACAAAATAATCGAGATGTTTATCGATTGTTTCGAGTCAACGTAATATCGACTGCTAGTTTTCGATTGCTCGAATCAGTCTCTCTTACTCACCGAGGTCCAAGTATCGCTTAAGCCTTGATCACACGTACCGAGTAAAAGGGCGAGACACTAAAATGTTGCTAGGCCGAGACAGTAATGTAAGCAAGTTGTAGAGATAAGCGCTCAGACGAGCAATCGGCGCTTTGTGTATACGTACCTACCGAGTATTCAGCCGAGAGCACTGTCTCGCCCGTTTACTCGGTACGTGTAATCAAGGCATAAGTCGAGGAATTACTCGCGAATTAACGCACCATGCGCAAGTCGTAATAGCAGACCGAGTCGGACTCGATTCAAAGTAGAACCATCGAGAAGTTCGAACAATCGAATATAACCTCTCGCCATCGCACCTCGTTAATAAAAACTTTCAGGATCCGTTTTTATCAGTAGAATTGATTTTAAGCTCGTTAGCAGGCTTTAGCTCAAAACTTTAAAAAACGTGATAATATTTCTATAATCCATTAACTTTAAGTTACCTTTTTTCGTTTCATTTAACTAATAAAACAACACGGTTTTGCTCAACGTGTTAAAAATAAAATTGAATAAACTGGTTAAGTATGTGAACGAAGATCGTCATTCACTGGATGTTGATCGAACGACGTCTTCGAGGTGAATGTCACGTAACAATTTCATTATGTGTTCGCGGGGAAAACTATGCCTGAGTTTGCAAAAAGTAGAGAGGTTAGGAAGGAGAATGCCATTTCCTAACCGTGGGATACAAAATGGGCTAATTTTGTAGTAGATTATGTGTGATTAAGTCACTAGCGGCATTTTGAATTCCGAACGAAGCGAAGGTGCTAAGTTTTTATCCCGAACGCAGCGAGGGATTTATATAATTAACTCCCGAGTACTGCGAGGGAGCTAATATAGAAACCTGAGTGGACTGAGTTATTCAAACCTCCCAAAACAAAAAAAAACAGAGCAAAGGCAGCTTTATCCCCGTGTTAGACATTCTACTATTTACACCTTCAGAAATCAGAAATATTTTATTTGTTACACATAGGTACCTACAGAGGCCAGTTTGATTTTTGAATTAATTCGTAATATGAACGTAATTTTTTTTCACCAAATGAGTTTTTTTCTTTCTTTCAAAAGGTTTTGGTGTTCCCATTTCAAATCACTTTATTCCTTAGAGAACGCCTATACCATATTAGATCCCTAAGGACAGAACAAATTGTTTTAGGTGACGATTGTATCACATATAAAAGGACATTATCGGCTAGTGGTGTAAAATATCAAAGACGAACTGTGCGCCCACGGCCTCACACCCAAAGGGGCCTCGCACAAGCGAAATTAGTTTTTGTATAATTGTTAAGCTCGCGTTTGATCACTATTTTACCTGACGGTAAGCGACGATGTAGTCGAACACTGGGTCACAGCATATACAACGTGTAACGTTAAATGCGCAAAACCTCAGACACCCCCAATGATTTTTAATTCAATTGACCTAATTCAGTGAGAAAAAAAAAACATTTAAAAAAAATTTAAAGGTTTTATGTGCTGTTTTAATTTGTTTAAAACTCATATCTGCATTGAAATAAGAACTTTCATTATCCCGCGTATGAAAAAATTTGATTGGACTACAACCATTTGTGTTTGTTTACCTATTTCGGCGGGTTTGCGCACGTGTTGGCTTGACCTATTAATAAATAGACAGGGAGACATTTTTAATGAAGAGTTTTTTGAAAAATGTAACGCATATTAAAAAGTGGTTTAATTGATTCTGCTCGTTAATCTGATCAAACTATTTTCAGGTTTTGCGCATTTAACGTTACACGTTGTATACTGACTGGGTCGCGACTAGTGTTGCCAGGTCCGTTTGGATAAAAATCGAGACAGTTGGTAAAACAAATCAGGATTTAGGGTTTTAGATCGGGACATTTTTTTTTTTTTAATAAAGGCATTTGTTTTAGTGAAAAATCATCCAATGAATTCTTCCGCTCTGGGGTGGAACGAGAGGGCGTGTCAAACTTTTACTGAGTGAAACACAAACTTCTGCAGTCGTTCTTTGAGTTTTAGGGTTTTTGATTTATCGGGACATTTAGCGTCCCGATCAGGTGCAAATCGGGACGCGTCTTCAGACCCCTAAAAATCGGGACATCCCGCGCAAATCGGGACGCCTGGCAACACTAGTCGCGACAGTCGCTGTCTCGTTTACGTATTATATCACGTTTACGTATCATATTTCTTTTTTTATTTATACAGTATTATTTGTAAAACACCGGCAACCTCTTAGTACTATGTTAGTAACATCTTAAACAACAACTTTGTTTCTATGACTTTTAAAAATTTATCATATTTTATTTCATCAGATTTTCATATAAAATAAAAAAAATTAAATTGAACATTCTAAATATTACGAAGTCTGCGGAATAGCGGAGGGGAGCGGGGCTCGGGCGGCGGGGGTGCTTGATGGTAGCAAAATACAGAGTAGAAACACAAAATAGATAGGTACAGAAGACAATCTCATGTATGTCACTTTTTATACCTACGCTCGGTGGACGCACACTAATGAGCATCTGAGCCGGAACTGTTCGACGAGTGAGCCGAGACGCGACTGAGACATCGTATCTGTGAGCGGTGTCTATGTGTGCGTTGCTCGAGCGCGCTTTGTATGTAGATTGACTTCTGTACCTATCTATTTTGTGGTAGAAATGTGTTAGAACAACGAAATCTTGAAGGTTTATTTTTGGAAAATGTATTGGTTTTGTAAAATGTCATAGCGATGGTCATACGTTGACAACTCGTAACCCACATTTTTTCGCAAAATGAGTTAAGCACATCAAAAATTTTTAAATTAAGCGCCGAATCTTCCTATTGATAACTCGTAATAAACAAAAAATGTCACTCGAACAATTTATTCTACAGTTGACAACCCACAAAGAAAAAGTATCAACCTGAGCTCACTAGTGCGCGAGTTGCAAGGTGTCAACGCAAAATGCAGTTCGCAATAACAGAATAAAATTAAGCTACCATACTAAACAAATATTGGAACAGCAATAAAAATATCATCAGCTGAGGAAAAACAATTAAATAAGATGCAGATGAAGGAAAATGTGTTGTCTTAGACATCTTGTATGTTCTGTGAAAGTATGTCCTTATTATAGGAGCAAGCTTTTCCGAAGTCAACTCTGATACTCAGACAGGGTCAGGCATCAGTTTTTGTTAGATGCATATTAGATTAGCTTTATGATATGATTTCCAATCATTATTTAGAGTGACGGTTGTGCCCCTATCAAAATAGAATGCAGTATTAGTAGCTAAATGCTTTAGCCAACTTTGCTGCTGTGAATAATGTGGTTATTTACCACTAATGTCTAGAACCTGAGCATAAGCAGATGAAAGTGGATAGCATCATGCTGCCATCGAACGTGGCATAAAAAAATATGACGCTATTTATGTTCCATCTATCACCAATATGCAGACATAACTTGGAAATCACGATAAGACCCATACAACGTCAAATTTTAACAAAATCCAAAAGTGATGCGTCATGAAAGTATCAGGCTTGAAAAGAAAAAAGGAGATCCTGTTGTCACAGATCTTAAAGTTTTATTGTACAAACCAGATAGCAACAAAACTATTCTTTGTTGCCAAGCAGGCCAAGAAATCTTGGTTCTCCTGCGGATATCTTCATTTCCGATGTAATCACGGAAGGAAACTTCAAGCATAATCCTTTCCATTGCCCTTTGGTTGACTTTAAACCTACTAATGAGGCACATTGTCACTGGCAACACACACATACACAGTCATAGACTTTCATCTTGAAACACTGGTATATTGGACAAGAAGATACCGCGCAGTTTCCCAAAAGCTGCCCAGCCGAGTCGGATTAGACGATTAACCTCTTTCTAGAAGTTAGACCTACCTAACTGAACAGTCTGTCTCAGGTAAACGTAGTCCAAAACTTTGAGTGTAGAGTCTCCGATCTTGATAGGAGTGGGTGCTACATGGATGTTTACCATGACTTTGGTTTTGTCCATGTTCATTTTATATCCCACTCTTTCGGAAGCTCTACTGAGGTCACCGAGCATTATACTGAGCTCCTCCGTAGGCCTTCCACAACCGATGACCTGGTGAGGGTTGCGGAAATCCGAGGGATGCAAGACGCACATGATTGGCCGTTATTGCGACACTTGGGGGAGGTTTATGTCCAAGAGTGAACGACGACGATTTGGTTGAAATAATGATGATGATGAGGCCAAGAAATATTAATTTTCCGGTAACAACCTACAAGCAACATTTTAAGAACTCGCATAAACTTTATAAAATTTTAATGACTTGCAAGCTCCTAAAACTATAATACCTACTGATTATCACTCTTATTTACGATAATTAGTCGCAAATTTAATTGTTTCAATTTAATAAAATAGTGTTTATTTAAATTGACACCTCGCAAGTGTACGTTGACTGCTCGTAACTCGTCAGAAGTGAGGATTTTTTAATATTGTTTACTCGCAACTGTTTGTATATTGAATAATTCATAAAAAACCTATGTGGGTATTTCATTTTTTTTAATTATATCAATAGATAACTTGATTTTCTACCAACTACTTTTTTATTTCATTTTTTTTAAATTTATTTTCGAAATTATACAGTTTTTTCCCTCTCCTGTAAAATTCCATACATTACAGTTACGTGCTGTCAACCTATGACCATCGATAGAACAAAAGTTGTTGTTTATGATGTTAGTAATACAGTCCAGCAAGGTTGTTAGTGTTTTACAAATAACCCTGTATAAAAAAAAGGGCCTCGCTAAGGGTACCTTAACGCCCACGTCTAAATTATTCCTCGCTACGCGACTGTGAAACAACATCCAGAAGAACACGACGACACTAAATCAGTTACCTCTCAGTTGCCTATCAAAACCTTTGGCCGGCCATAGGTACATGGTCAAATCTATTGTCCAATCGGTATGACGCTACCGATTTGACAACATGTTGGTCATACCAATCCACTCCCACACACGGTCAAATCGGTAGCGTCATACCGACTGGACTATAGGTTTGACCGTGTATGGCCGGCATTACTTACACACTAAAAACAAATTACTCCAAAACGAACCTTATTCCAGATTGGTATGGAACATATTCTACTGGTTCGAGTTCGGCAACCTGTTCGTGGTGACATGGCTAGAGCTGGTGAACATGGCGCAGACGGCGCGGGGAGGCTCCTTCCAGGATGCTGTCGAAATCTTCCGCATGATGCCTTGCGTTGGATACTTGCTGCTGGGTTTGTTTAGCTGATTATCGTAGACTGTACCTACCACCCTTACGTCACCTTAAGTTGTTAACAACTTAACACCTCTACGATCCGGACTAAGCGTTTCGCCTCGTTTTTTATACCACGTACATCAAAGGACTGGAACAATGCCCAGGAATATATAGCTGCTACCAGTTGCATTTCGAGGAGTGCACGTCGGAATTGCATAACTCAATTCCGCCAGTTTGTTCCATCATAGACCACCAGACATACGTACAGCGTTGCGCCACCGGTACATGAAATCCATCTGTGTTCCCAAAACGTTTTGTGCGTATGGGTGGCCATCCGCACAAAACGTTTTGGGAACACATTCATTGTGTGTACAGCTGAGTGGAATTCCCTGCCGGAGTTTGTGTTTCCTGCTAACCACAACTTATGGATCTATAAGTCAAGAGTGAATATGTTACTTTTAGGCAAACGGGCCACCGTCGACCACATCATTATTACCATGAGGTGAGATAGCGGTCAAGAGTAACCTTATCAGTATTTTTTTTTTCTGTTGCTAGCAATGGCGAAATCCTACAAGATAGTGTACCACCGCTCCGTGTATGAGAACCTAGTGAGTGAACTACGAAGTATGTGGCCTCGTGGAGAGGTGTCCGATGAAGAGCATCAGATCGTTAGCACCGCACTCAGGCACCTCAATTATGTCATACAAGGTATGCATCTACGAGTGCAACTCTCTATATAGAACCTGCTAATGAACTGCGAAACATGTGCCCTCGAGAACATTTGTCCAATGAAAACCATCGAAATTCCTCGTGAAAACTGTAGGACAGTTTACTTACCTAACACGTACTGGAGACTTCTGTTTCGGAGCTCTAGGCGCGTTTGTCTCGGCGTCGAGAACTCGATATGACTGATGGCGCCTCGTGATGATTCCCGAAGCTGCACGAACGGGCATTCGAGTGTTTCGACGAATAGCGGCGGACAGCGCTCGGCTACATTCGTAATTTATCCCGATCGCCACAAAGCAATCGGCAGCGGTGACATTTCGCGCCGGGCCCTGGTGCAGGCCATGGTCTGGAGTGAGATGGCATGGGAGGTAGTCGTTTCCTTCTGCGAAGCAGTAATGCTAGAGAAGGAGATGGCCGCAACCGAGAGGGACTGGAATAGACTTCCTCACGCCCCAGCAGCCATCCAGGGGGATCCCCAAATACCACAGGCGCGGGCTTGTGGATGACGAGTAATGGGTAGCTCGCCGTCTGGCCATCCGGTAAAGCCCGAGTCATCAACTGCGTGTAGTGTTCCACGCACACTTGAAAGAGATGTCGGTAAAACCACAAAATAGATAGGAACAGAAGTCAATCTACATAAAAAGCGCGCTCGAGCAACGCACACATAGACACCGCTCACGGACACGATATCTCGGTCGCGTCTCGGACCATTCGTGGACAGTTCCGGTTCAAACGCTCATTATAGTGTGCGTCCACTGAGCGTAGTTACCTATAAAAAGTGAAGTAGGTACATACATGACATTGTCTTTTGTACCTATCTATTTTGTGGTTAAACCATAAGAACTCAATAGGGCCGATGTCCGCTAGGACAAGGAGATTTTTTTAAACAGATTCCGTGTTTCTGGGACGGTAAGGCAACTGAAAGACACAGGTGGGTTTTAGTCAGTAAAAGACTGCAACACTCTCTCACACCACCCTAGAGTCGGAGAGGTCCTTTGATAATTGCCCATCTGAAAATAAAACCTTTATTTAGAATAATGTTCAATAACAATATATAGGATAGTTACCATAGTTACCTAACCTGCTAGACAATAAACTCCTGTTTTCCACTCTACCAAGCTAATAACAGAGCAGTCATTACATTCGTATTGATTAGTCTTTACCACTAACTCCAATTAACGGCAGACTATCTAGAGGATCTGTCTAGTACCTGCGTGGAAAAACCTAATAATAATAACTTCCATTCTCATCAGAAGTCTTGGAATACTCATAGTTATTAGGAACTTCTGAGTATTCGTTGTTAGGTTAAGTGCGGTTTTATTATTCGAGCCTTTTCTGGAAGAACGTCTTAAGCCACAATTTCGTTTTCTGCAGAAATGGGTTTTATTTTCCATAACTAAAGTTTTTATGAAAATTAGTTAATAGCATCTATTATGTTTATTAGATCAGTAGTAGATATATTCTACCATTCTGCAAGTTGATGGCGGATCTGGCAGCACTTTCAGACAAAAAAGTAGCTAGAAAAAAACAGAACTCAAAATCCGTCGATTAGTTTTTTTTTTTGCAGGAATGGGTTATCTTTTCCATATGTAAATAATTAAAAAATTTTTAAAGTGTGCCGCCCGTCTTTTGAACACATTACCGGTTGACAGCGATATGAGTTTTTCGATGCCACATTTTAGTTTGTTTTAATTAGTTTTTTCTTGTGTTACTGTAATTGTTATAGTTAGTAAAAAAATTATATCCATAAATAAATGTTTGTAAACAATGATAAATAAAATATATTAATGCCAACTATACTACCAATTAGATCAATAGTTACATGAATAACAAATAATCTTTTTTACAATAATATTATCATAAGTACTTTTTAGGGTTCCGTAGTCAACTAGGAAAGTAGGAACCCTTATAGTTTCGCCATGTCTGTCTGTCCGTCTGTCTGTCTGTCCGTCCTCGCTTAATCTCTGGGACCGTTAGCACTAGAAAGCTGAAATTTGGTACCAGTATGTATATCAATCACGCCGACAAAGTGGTAAAATAAAAATTGGAAAAAAATGTTTTATTAGAGTAGCCCCCCTATATGTAAAGTAGGAAGTGATTTTTTTTTTAATTTCAACCCTAACGTGTGATATATTGTTGGATAGGTATTTAAAAATGAATAGGGGTTTACTACAATCATTTTTTGATAATGTCAATAATTTCGGAAATAATCGCAAAAAAAACAAAAAACAATGTGTGTGTCCCCCTCTAACTTTTGAACCATAAGTTTATAAAATATGAAAAAATTCTGAATAGTAGAACTTTATAAGAACTTTCTAGGAAAATTATTTTGAACTTGATGGAAAGAACAGTTTTTGTACAAAAAAGACAAAAAGGACTAAGTTTGTAGTATAATCGTTTAAGCAAGCATTTTTTTAAACTCATTAGTGGGTACACTTATTTTGACGGACGGGAAACTACGGAACACTACACTGAGCGTGGCCCGACACGCTCTTGGCCGGTTTTAATTATGGAAGTGAAATCCAATCCCGCAAAAAACTCAAATTGTGGCTTAAACTGTTCTTCCTAAAAATATTCGACATTATTCTGAAAAAGTCAAAAGAAAAATAACTGGGTCACAAAAGGTGCAAGGTGCCTACATCCAATTCCGTGATTTGGTACGGAAAAAAATAAAGGCTGGGGAGAAATTTGCAAGGTATGCAGAACGAAGGTTGGCACATTTTTATCATCCGCCATTCGTCTACCTGGACAACGTATTTTTACGAGATTTCCATATTTATCATCGTCATCTACTTTAATGTTCCACAACTGTGTTAGCCACGAATATTCTCAGTCATATTTCTAGTCATCATCATCATAACAGCCGAAAGACGTCCACTGTTGAACATAGGCCTCCCCCAAATGTCGCCACAATAAACGGTCCTGTGCGTATCGCATCCATTAGGTTGCCGACACATCATTGGTCCACCTTGTGGAAGGCCTTTCAACGCTGCGTCTACGGGTACCTGATCGTCACTTCAGAACCTTTTGTCCCCATAAACCATCTGTTCCGCGAGCAATGACCACTGCCACATAAGTGTGTCGGTTCGACTTCCCTCATCTGATCTCCTCTCGATGTTCTGGCTGACTTGTTAGCTATATTCTTGTAAGTAAATATATCATTAATTCATTCATTCCCAATTTTCAGGCTACTACTGGTGCAACAACGCTCTCCTAGTGATCTTCCTCTCGCCACCGTTCGTGGAGATCATCAAGATAGTCATGGGGTATGAGGTGCCTCTCATCCTGCCGTTCTTCTACTGGTTCCCCTTCGACCCCTTCCAGAGAGGCTACTATGAGGTTATCTTAGTGGCACAGACTTGGCATGGTAAGTGAAAGTTATTTTTTACACCACCTGCTCGATAATGTCGTTTTATACGTCACACAAACCTCACTTAAAGCAAGTCATTCTATCCCTAGGGAGATAATGCAGTATGGCCGATCCCTAGGGAATAATGAGATTTGAATTTAGAACACCAAAAATCGTCAACATTGTGAATTAAAATGTACGTGCATCGCACAAGTTGCCTCGAAATTCGAACTGGCCACTAACAAAAAAAGAAAATAGAATAAAACGTGCTTACTGACGGGAGCGTTATAGAAAATTGAAGCTATAGAATCTTGGAGTAGTGAATTTTGTTTGTTTGATGAATTTGTAAATATAATACTTATATTTCTCTATTATATGATTTGGTCGACCAAATTGTTTTTTAATTATCTCACAGATGGTGTAAAAAGTAGAGTATGCAACACGGGGATAAAGCTGTCTTTGTCTTGGGCGGCTTGAATTCCTCACTTCACTCAGGTTTTTTTATTAACTCCCTCGCAATGCTGGGGCCAGGGTTATCCGAAAGGGCGCTCGAGCCCCGGTATGAAGGCTTGAAGGAACGGGATGGGTTTTTTAGTCAGTAAGAGTCTGACACTATCTCCCACTCCGCCCAAGAGCGGGGGTTGTCATAAGATGACTTTTCCAATCGAAAAAAAAAAAAAAAAATGCTCGGGAGTTAATTTTATTAATCCCTCACTAGCGTTCGGGATTAAAATCAGCATCCTTCGTTTCGTTCGGGATTCAACATGCCGCCCGCTACTTAAAGACATGCTTTATCTCCTAGTCACATAAACTACTATTAATTCCATAGTTTAGTGCCTAGGGTTTTTACTTCGGATTGCAGTTACTGTGGATGAATATTTAAAAAAAAAAAACTACAATAGTCCACCTAGTATTTCAGGAACTACTGGTTTGGATTTAAAAACCCTTTTGATGTTGGATAGCCCATTTACCTAGGAACGCTACACAAGCTATTTATCATTATTTTTAGTTTATACGAAACCTGAATTAAATATACTATTTTCTTTTTATGCGCCTACCCTATTTAGTCTAGTCAAATTAGGTCATTTTTTAATAAAGATTGGAATATACCGGATTTTAGTGCCACCTACTGGGTCTAATTGTATTATTGAACCATCCAGGATCCCACTCAAATAGGTATACACATAAAATCTCATGCAAATCGGTCAAGCCGTTTAAGAGGATTTGTGACAAACACGAATGGAAGAATTATATATATTATAGATTATTATTGGTACTCTGCAATTAATATATTTATACATTAATTTATTATTATTATAATACTTAAAAATATGTCCAAAAGTACACAGTAAAACTGTAATTTATAATAGAATGTATGTATTTTTGACATGACGGACGAACGCGTTTTATACTTAGGATAGGACTATTGTATAGCTGGTGTTACGATTACGATGGAGCAGCATTGCGCTGGCTGCTGGTCGTGCGCTGCCACATATAAACACACAACACCTACATGCACACACCAATGGTATCCCTATCGGTCGTACTCTGCGATTCTTACAAAGCAAATTAAGAGGGTATCTCGGTGACGTCTAGAGTAAGTCGGTCAGCTGTGCCATATTGTGTTGGTTGTACCTACTTGCTTGTTTTAAATGATTTTGTCGTGCCCTGTTATATTCTATCATAGTATTATTACGTAATGTTGTAAGCCCATTGTGTATCTTATTGTAACTGTACTATGGGGAGTATTGCATGCTTCGTCATTAGACGACCACAGTTAAACTATAAATTTTAAATCTCATGTTAGTGAACAATGTAATGTGTTCTTATGAGAAATAAAGATTCTTTAAACCTAATAAATTCTCTGGAGAGGCAAAAACGTTTCTGATGGTATTGTATGAGTGAAAAATAGAGTATAAAAAAAAAATCATTTGGCACCCCTACAGAAGGGGGTGAAAACTGTTTATTGCTCATAACTAACCAGAGAATATAGGTGTGCTCACCATTTTTTTTTTATGGTATATTAAACCTTAACCTACATTATTGCATTTTAATTATTTTAATTCGACCAACGCAGCATTAGAAAAAAATAAAAATGTTATTTTTGGCCATTGCGGCATTGGGGAAAATTGTGTAGTTTTGTAAACCAAGGAAAGTGTTATACATTTCGACCTAAGTACATGATTGATTTTGCACCCCAGTGCGACGTATGGAAATTAGTTTTTCACGTTTTTTTGCTTCTGTACTTCGGGGGAAATTTAAGTAGTTATGAAAATAATCACAATTACATTAATTTGGTTTCCTTTATATTTGCACCCTATAAAAAATTAGCATTTTTTTAAGGAACATACGTTTTTCTAGTGTTGTCTTAATTGCCAAAGAACTATTACGCCATGGAAGTGACAAGCGCGCGACACGGAATAATAAACTGACAAGAAGAGATAAGCGTAGTCATTACCTAGGAGTGTTGTGGGATGTATTTTATGAGGAAGGAGTACTTTCTGATTGTAAATGCTCTGTTAGTAAGTGTAAGTAAAGAAACCTAATTTTGTTTTTATAAAAAAAAAAAAAAAAAAACAGTTAAAAAAACCGTCTATGTTTAAACAAAAAAAACGAGAGTGTCCTGCAAGCATGTCCTTTATTTATCTTCTATACATACATATAAATAAAATTGGAGTATCTGTTTGTAATATTGAAGTAACTGCTTTTTACTACATGCATACATATATACGGTACATAGAGTTTGACCATCGAAAGAAGACAACGAATTATTAATCAAACGTTATGTATGGCAGCATTTAAAAAAATTAAGAATTGTCAAAATTGTTTTCCTGCATCTTATTATACTCATTTTGCTTAAAATAATGCCATAAACAATCACTAGTTCGATGGAAAGGCTACTATTTAATATAATGGACAAATTTAAAGACGCAAAAAGTGAATTAAATTAAAAACATGCAGATAAAATACGACGGTTGGATACAATAATATCATTTCTAGGTTAGTTTTTTAATTACTATTATAAAAACTTGATACTTTTTGACTATTTAATAATTGTAATTTTACTCACACGGTGTATTATACTTTTCAGGAGGTTTCGGCAATGAGTAGATGAAACTCCTAATAATGAAAACAGTAAAGGACATGGAAAGTTGTATATTTCGTATGCGCGCTATCTAGCAAAGTAGCGGCGGACATTTGAACGATATTTTATTCCATACATAATGACATCAATCGTCCATCCAAATTAATAAAAAAAAATCGATAACACAATTTATTTTATTCAAATTTAAAGATTCCAGGGAAGTGTTCATTGAAAGGCCCACTGGCTCCACAAATGATTGGACCTGTGCTTTGTATAACATTCGATGTTGGCCTGGTATAAAGCGCCGTCAGTGCCGGATTAAACCGACCCGGAGTCTATTGCTAATTCGACCAAGGGTAGCGTTGAAAATTCCGGAAAGAAACAATTGTTTCTTTCAATGAAAAAAACAAATTGTGTTTTTTTTCCGTTTTTTCACATGTTGCATTGAAATTTTGCGGAAAAAATCGTTTGGGAACAAAATAGAAATCTTTCGAATGTTTTATTCATTGTTTCGGTTAAGCCTCCCCCAAGTGTCACCGTAATGATCGGTGCCCACTATTGGACACAAGCCTTTCCCAAGTATCGCCATTTAGGGCTTTAATGACTGCTGTCCACTGTTGGAAATAGGCCTCCCCCTCGCTATAATGACCCATGCCCACTGTTGGACATAAGCCTCCCCCGAGTGTCGCCATTAGGCGCTAAAATGACTGATGCCCATTGTTGGACATAAGTCTTCCCTCGCTATAATGACCTATGCCCACTGTTGGGCATAAGCCTCCCCTAGTGTCACCACGTAGGCGTTATAATAACTGATGCCTACTGTTGGACATAGGCCTCCTCTCGCGATAATGACCTATGCCCACTGTTGGGCATAAGCTACCGCCAAGTGTCACCACCTAGGCGCTATAATGATTGATGCCCACTGTTGGACATAGGTCTCCTCTTGCTATAATGACCTATGCCCACTGTTGGGCATAAAACTCCCCAAGAGTTGCCATTTTGGCACTATAATGATTGATGCCCACTGTTGGACATAGGCCACCCCTTACTATAATGAGCTAGGCCCACAGTTGGGCATAAGACTCCCCAAGTGTCGCCATTTAGGCGCTATAATAATCGATGCCCACTGTTGGACATAAACCTCCCCCAAATATCACCGTTTAGGCGTTATAATGACTGATGCCCACTGTTGGACATAAGTCTCCCCCCAAGTATCGCCATTTAGGCGTTATAATGACTGCTGTCCACTGTTGGACATAAGCCCCCCCCCCAAGTATCGCCATTTAGGCGTTATAATGACTGCTGTCCACTGTTGGACATAGGCCTCATAAACTAGTGCGCCTCACCATCAGGTTGCATCATCTAGTTCATATTAATTTTAAAAAAAAGTACGCATTTGAAAAAAACAAACATGAAGTTTTCGGTTCTTTTCATATTTTTCCGTTTTTTTCGGTTTTATTGGAAAAATACATGAAATTTATAAATTATAAATTTCTTGAAAGTTTCGAATGTTACATTGAATAAAACAACAGTATTTGAAAGAAACGGGAATATTCCCTGTTTTTTTCAACGCTAACCAAGGGGCCCCCTACCACTAATCAATTAATTTAGTAGTAAGATACTAATTAATTTAGTACTTTTGGAAAACCTAGATGATGATCGTTTTTTGCATACCCCGAATGATTAGAATTTTGCTTAGGACGTTTAGGTTTTCTTCTGACAAGTAATACAGAATTAAGGAGTCTTTTCGATGCTGATGGCGAAGCCTTTGTGAATTTATACAGAAAAGCTGTACAGTTAAGATTTACTTAGGATTACCTAGGATGCAGCATTTATTTTTCTTTGAAGTAGTCTGATTTAGCAAATTTTTAAGTGGAGTAATCTTTCTGAGTGGTTTTTCTCATCAACACGCCAACATCGATAGTCATCATCATTTCAGCTGAAAGGCTTCCATTGCTATACAAAGGTTTTTCCTATGTCACCACAACGGCCGGTCCAGTTTATCACGCCTCCATCGAATTCACGTGAACCTTACTAAATAAAAGGTTATTCTTACCCTTGTTGCGAGACCTTTTAACGTTACGTCTTCAGGTATCCGGTCGCCATTCCAGAACCTTTTGGCCCCATCGATCATCTGTTCTGCGAGCAATATATGTACCCAGTTTACTGCCACTTAAGCTTATCTTCCTCTCCATTGCTCTTTGTGTTACTTAAAACCATCTGATGAGGCGCATTGTGAACGACCACGTTTCAAAGCCAAATGTCACTACGCACAGGCAATGTAATATTCACATAGACTAATTATGTAATTATGTCTAGATATGTAATTCCCTAGAAACCTTGTTTAAGCTTATTCTTAGTAGGGTTATTAAGATTGAGCTTAACCTACACATATTAAAATTAAGTGGTTTTAGCTAGCGCTGCTAGAAGCTGCTGGCTAAAGCTACCCTTTCTAATATAAGCTTGAACAAGGCTTTTATTTACCAATAAGTCCGTGGATTTTAAGATCACTTGCGTAAAAAGTACGATGATGGGATAAATTCTAAGAGATCTTCTATTCTGTAGTTTGCTTGCAGGATAGTCTGAAGTAAAGTGACTATCTCATCACATCCAAAAAAAATCAGCTGTATTTAGGTTTCACGCAGTACCAATATTTTGACTAGTTTTCTTTTATGTTCAAAAATGCGGGATCCCTGAACGCGCGGGGCCCCAAAATGGGGGGGGGTCTGTAACATTTGCTACTCTTGCTACATGGCGAATCCGCCACTGAGTGCCATCTAACCTTTGCATGAATGTCGAGTTTCCTAGCAGCTACCGTAGCTTTGTGCTCAATGAACTGCCCAAAGTTTAAGGAAATTTCAACTCCCAAGAGCTGAAGGCGGTCGATACACTCCAAGGATACATTCTAAAAAGCAGGTGCTAAGGTGATCAGGCTGCTTTTGGCAGTGAACGGACATGCTTGAGTTTTGGCGGCATTGAATATCGCGGCTAAATAAGCAGCACATGTTTAATTGTTAAATAAACATGCATCATATATACATCGCATACTTATTATTTTCATGAATAATCAAACGTATCAACTCTGTTTAAGTGGCGTACACCTAGGGTGAAGAGCTTCAATTTTTTTTTTAATACGGCCTCTTTTTTGTTTTGCCATCTTTCGTTGGTCAAAGTGTGCACCAAAATAACATTTTTTGCAATTTTTGTCTGTCTGGCTGTCTGTTTGTCCGGGCTAATCTCTGATATGGCTGGACTAATTTTGACGGGACTTTTTTTGGCAAGTAGCTGATGTAATATGGAGTAACATGAGCTACTTTTATTTTAGAAAAAATAAATTCAACATCCTGTAGTCCACGCGAACAAATTCGCGGGCACAGCTAGTTTCAAATAAATTAGTTGTATTTCGGTTGTCTTTAGAACTATAAATCGTCTGACAGCGCTGATTATTCTACGGCATCGGGTAAGGTAGGAACAATAAAATATTAGTATAAAAAAATGTGGAGTTTTAAATATGCGCCGCAAAAAGAAACTGGGTAAGGGCGAGTCGGACTCGCACACTGAGGGTTCCGTATCAACTAACTTAAATACAATAAATATCAAGCTTTTGCCAGCAGCAATTATTCCTATACTTATTATATACTTAAGACTTGCTCCGTGCAAAATTTCAGGGCTCTAGGTCAACGGGAAGTACCTTTATGATTCCCTTGAGTGTCGAAATATATAATTTTTTTTTTTGCGACGTATCTTTTTAGGGTTCCGTAGTCAACTAGGAACTCTTATAGTTTCGCCATGTCTGTCTGTCCGTCTGTCTGTCCGTCCTCGCTTAATCTCTGGGACCGTTAGCACTAGAAAGCTGAAATTTGGTACCAATATGTATATTAATCACGCCGACAAAGTGGTAAAATAAAAATTGAAAAAAATGTTTTATTAGGGTAGCCCCCTATATGTAAAGTAGGAAGTGATTTTTTTTTTAATTTCAACCCTAACGTGTGATATATTGTTGGATAGGTATTTAAAAATGAATAGGGGCTTACTAAAATCATTTTTTGATAATGTCAATAATTTCGGAAATAATCGCAAAAAACAAAAAACAATGTGTCCCCCCTCTAACTTTTGAACCATAAGTTTAGAAAATATGAATAAATTCTGAAAAGTAGAACTTTATAAGGACTTTCTAGAAAAATTATTTTGAACTTGATGGAAAGAAAAGTTTTTGTACAAAAAAGACAAAAAGGTTGTACAAAATAATTTCTGGACTAAGTTTGTAGTATAATCGTATATGCAATCATTTTTTTAAACTCATTAGTGGGTACACTTATTTTGACGGACGGGAAACTACGGAACCCTACAATGAGCGTGGCCCGACACGCTCTTGGCCGGTTTTTTATTCGTTAACTTAGAAGTTTTTACTTTTACACAGCTTTAAGGGACCGCAGTCTTGAGTATACGGTTTAAATTTCAACTTGATACTTGCACTTGTTCCCGAGATAAAGGGACTTGACAGACAGACGTACGAACAACAAAGTGATTCTATAAGGATTCCGTTTTTTCCTTTTGAGGTATAGAAAGAAATAAAGATCGACAGAGAATTAATATGATTATCATAATTTCTTGTTAAATAAATACTTAATACAGGGGCAGGTCGGGAGGTCACGACAAACAATGCAATACACTCCATAATCCATTTTCACAACTCAGCTAATAAAATAGAGGAAATTATAGTTATTAATTTGTATAGCGCAGGGATCGCTTCTTGCCACAAAAATGATCTAAACGCATATACATGCACGCACTTACTTACTCTCGACCCCGCCGCGCGCGCGCCGCGCGACCCCGCGTTCGCCCTCCGAGTGCCACGAGTCGCAGTATGTATTCACGTTAACTCTACATAAACTTTCAGTTATACATTTCTTATTTTTATTACGTGCGAATGTTTTATATATAGAATACATTATATATTAAAAAATCCATGACTACACTAATTTGCCCCGAAGTACAATCTACAAATATTGTAAAATGCTGTTTTCCTAGGGGTGCAAAAGGGTGCAAAAATAACTGGGTGTATAGGATGCTTTAAAAAGCTTATTATGAGTTTGCACCAACTGGCTAAATTTCCCTTGAGCCGCAAAATAAAAATAATGATTTATTAGTGTTTCATACACCTCACACTTTTTTCGTGAAAAGTAATTATACACCAAAGGGGTATCTACATATATCTAAACTTACCACAACGAAATACTTATGATTTTTTTAAATTTTGGGACTTTAATGTTAAAACCTAATATTAAACGATGTTCCGTACATAACAGGAATGGTGCAAACTCAGAGAAGACTTATATTCATGTCTTCTAATGATTCCACAAAAAATTACAACTACACGAATTAGGTCCAATCTTTTTGCTAATTTGACTAGACTATATTGTCTCTGAACCACCCTAGGTTGACTGGCAGAGAATGCCTAAGGCATTAAGTCCGCCTATGTACTTTGTGTTGCATGAAGATTAACCCGTTGTATGTCCGGAACGTGGATCCACGCGGGACACAATAACTTTTTAATTGTGTCTCTAATTGCGGCATACGAAAGGTTTAAATAAATATGAATCAGTAACTGAATGGATTCCAATGGTTTCTACACCATGTTATATTTATACCCAAGAATATTTAAAAAGATCATAAATATTAGGCTGTGGACGTATATATTTATGTAAAGACAACATTGTTAATTATTAGGCACCAATCAAAACACGATCTAAGCAAAAACCAACTCTCAAATTAAACATTTCTTCACGTTTATTCGTGGTAGGCAAACCAAAATGAACATCGAATTTTTTGTATTTTAGAAACAGCGTAATCCATAGCAGCGTCTATTTTCACTGATAAATTACCCTTAATATTTTCATCATCGTCTGCATTTTTTCTATTAAGGCCCTTGCTCCCATTTAGTGCCATAAAAGTGACTTTCTGAACCCTGAGTAAGCTCGGCACAAAATAGAAAGGTACAGAAGTCAATCTACATACAAAGCGCGCTCGAGCAACGCACACATAGACACCGCTTACATGCGAGCGCGTATGCATCCGCTTGAGACTTTGAGACCCACGTCTGTTAACTTTTTTTGTGAAATAATGGAGTTATAACTTAAGAAAGTTATAACTTTCTTAAGTTATAACTGTTTGGTGAACGGTTTTTTAAATTCAACATTAATTGGTGAATTATCGTTTTTTAATTAAGCTACCAATTTTAAGACATAATTAGGTAGGTATTTGCTTATAAAATAAAATGCTTCTAAAATAAAAGTACCCTATGTTACTCCTTATTACATCAGCTACCTGCCAAAAAAAGTCCCGTCAAAATCGGTCCAGCCATTTCAGAGATTAGCCTGGACAAACAGACAGACAGACAGACAAAAATTGTAAAAAATGTTATTTTGGTGTATGTACCGTATATTTATTCATATGAATGTAGTAAAAAGCAGTTATTTCAATATGACAAACAGACACTCCAATTTTATTTATATGTATAGGTGTACAGATGTATAGATTTATCGCCGCACCCGAGTGCGCTCGGACAGAGCGGCACCGACCCTAACGCGATTGCTAAGCGTAGGTATGAAAAGCAAAGTATATACAGGAGATTGACTTCTGTACCTATCTATTGTCCTCGGTAACGACTGGGTTAATAAATTTAAAAAAAAAAATGTATTGATTATAGATTCGCATACGCTTATCAACATACTTTTTTCGTAACATGATTTTTTCGTATGACTACTCAATACTTTTCCCAAAGAAATATTTTAACGACATGATATTTTATCGCTTGTTTTCCCTACTCTTTTCAACGGCTTTGATCTTTAAAAATACGTACGTAGGTATCTATCTAATTGCTGGTTAAATGTTCTTCAATATGCAGGTACATAGCATAATTATGTAAATCAATCAGTATTTGGTAAAGAAAATGATTTTAAAGGTCAGCGGTGCTCAATGCGGCATTTAACTCCGCCTCCATGTTCAAGGGACTATACGCCTTAAAAACGGTTTCTGAACGAGAAAGTAATTAATTATATTGTCGTCATCTTGAAAGTCCATCGCTATTACGCCTCGCTGTTTCTTCTCGTCTGAGGTTGAAACAACGCCTTAGAATGGCAGACATGGCAGTGATTAATATACCTAATACCTAGATCTAGCAGCTGTACTCAACCTGCGGCCCGCAGGGCGTTGGGGGCCGTCAAGCATTTTTGAATTAGTCTACAACCTAGCACAATATTGATGGCATAAAACAAAAACCAAACTAAGAAAATAAACTATGCTTATAGCATGTAGGAATTTTATCAAAATAAAAAAAAACCATTCACGTAGAATGGTAGTTTATGTGACTAGGGGATAAAGCAATGTCTTTAAGTCGCGGGCGGCATGTTGAATTCCGAACGAAACGAAGGTTGCTGATTTTAATCCCGAACGACAGTGAGGGATCTATAAAATTAACTCCCGAGCATTGCGAGGAAGTTAATAAAGAAACCTGAGTGAAGTGAGGAATTCAAGCCGCCCAAGACAAAGACAGGTTTATCCCCGTGTTGCATACTCTATCTACTTTTTACACCTTCTGTGAGATAATTAAAAGACAATTTGGTCGACCAAATCATAAATATTAGAGAAATATAAGTATTATATGTATTTACAAGTTCATCAAACAAATAAAATTCACTACTTCAAGATTCTATAGTTTCAATTTTCTATAACCGCTCTAAGCACGTTTTATTCTATTCTCTTTTTTTTTTTTGTTAGTGGCCAGTTTGAATTTCGAGTCAACTTGTGCGATGCACGTACATTTTAATTCACAATGTTGACGATTTTCGATGTTCCAAATTCAAATCTCATTATTCCCTAGGGATCGGCCATACTGCATTATCTCCCCAGGGATAGAATGACTTGCTTTAAGTGAGTTTGTATGACGTTTAAAACGAAATTATCGAGCAAGTGGTGTAAAAAAATATTAAATATACTTATAGAAAATCTATATACTTACTTAGATGTATAAAAGCGAAATATATATACCACTCACTGATTAATCACGAAATCTCAGAAACCATAACACCTACATACGTATCACCACAACGACCGGTCCTTTGCGCCTTGCGTCCAACGGATTACCGCGACCTTCATCAGGTTTTTTTTTTATGGTGGGGAAAATCATCCAATGAGAACCCCCGCTCTTGGGCGGAGCGGGAGATAGTGTCAGACTCTTACTAACTAAAAGCCCAACCCGTTCCTTCGTGCCTTTCGTACCGGGACCGAGCTTCCCTTTCGGATAACCCTGGCCCCAGTACCCTCATCAGGTCAATATAATAATAATATATTCTACAACTAGCACACAACGCCGTCTAGCCCCAAGCTAAGCAGAGCTTGTGTTATGAGTACTAAACAACTGATAAACATACTTATATATTTCTAAATACATACATATTATAGATAAATTACACCAAGACAGAGAACAAATGATCATTCTCATCACACAAACATTTGTCCTGTGTGGGAATCGAACCCACGACCTGCGGCATAGCAGTCAGGGACACTGACCACTAGACCAACAGGCCAGTCATTGGACAACAGGTCTTCTGATACGTGGTCGCAAGACAGGTAGCTTCCTAGGGTGTAGACATCCTTATGAAAGGATTTTCCGAAACTTCATCCTTATGGGGGTAAAACGGGGATTGGAAGTTTGTACCTATGGAGAAATCTACAATCTCGCGGGTGAAGCCGCTGGCAGAAGCTAGTATTAAATATACGGACTATTTTTATTCTACTAAAGGTTATTGTGGCCCAACATGGTAATGGTAGAAGTGTAGCGACATCTATGGCGGCGCATAAGAACTAATCCTGCATCGCGCAAGTTCTTCGCGCAATTAGAACATGACCCGAAATCATCTATTGGGCAGTTGCCCACCAGACCATAACACCCTGTCAGGTCGGAAAAATGAGGATCCTCCCTTTTCAACGGAGGTTTGCGGGACTTTACTCTCTGTTATGCATATCTCTAAAGAAGCACTATGTGGCCCGAGCAGAGAAAAGGTTGAATACGACTGAATCCTAGTTAGTTTAGTTTGAAACTTAGGTAACCTGCAGTTGACTACGAGATTGTTCGAAAGAGTTACCGATAAGGGCGCCTGAAAGAACACAGGAGGATTTAATTCAGTAACAGCATATCTGGGCGCTAAGTATAAGCGTGTTGTACGTCAACTCTGTTTATTCATGTCTTCGTAAGTGTATTGAAAAGCATCGTTTGATACACGTGGAAAATCACTGCAGCAGTCGAATCCGTAACACCCTTGCCTACGGTTCGTGCGAATTGTACCTCGGTCGCAATGACAAATTTTTCTAAAATTCTCAACTCTTTTCACTTGTATCAAATTGTACTAAGTATTTCAAAATTTACCTTTTTGGACGGAAGAAGCTACTTTCAGGACGGAAGGCGCTGGCTGAAGCTAGTGAATTATATTTTTACCTAAATGGCATTTCTTTGTATGGCAACAATGCTGTAGTGAATTCGAGTTAATACTACTACTACATACAGTGAAAATCTCGTATGCAATTTCAGATAATTTTAAAAATAAAATTATCTAAAATTACATTTCTGAAAAAGCTCGATCGTAACGCACAATTTGTATCACGAAAAATGATTCGAGCATTCTAGCGCCATCTAGGATTTAAATGTTGAATGCATAAGTTGTTGTTAGCTACTCGCTGCAAAAAGCGTCGTTTTTTGCTACAGATGGTACGGGACCCTTCATGCGCGCGTCCGACTCGCACTTGCCCGGTTTTCAGGGATCCGTACCTCAAAAGGAAAAAACGGAACCCCTATAGGATCACTTTGTTGTCCGTCCATCTGTCTGTCTGTCAAGACCCTCTATCTCGAGAACGCGTGGAGGTATCAAGTTGAAACCATATACTCAGGTCTGCGGTCCCTTCAAGCTGTGAAAAAATCAAACTTCTAAGTTAATGAATAAAAAAGATGCGGCCCTTTATGTCGCAAAAACATATATTTTGATACTCTCAAACATCGAAATTCATAGGGTACTTCCCGTTGACCCAGAATCTTGAAAGTTGGCACAAAGCAAGGTCTTATAGCACAGGTATAGCAATAAATCTGAAAACAGTAAAGTTGTTACGTAAGAAACAAAAAGAAAATTTTGCAATTCGGAAAAATCTTCGAGACTATTCAGGAATTGTAGTTTGCACGGAACCCTTAGTGCGCGAGTCCGACTCGCACTTGCCCAGTTTTTTTATTTATTTTTGCTCGCGAAGTCACAACTGAAACGACAACTAATGTAAACAGTAGGTATAATAAGTATTGAGGAATTATATGTTTGACAATTTGTCACATTAATTTCACCATATAATTCCAGAAAACGGGCGTCAGTGACAGATAATTATAACAATAGCCTCAGTAAACCTTTTAGATTTCGCAACAAACTGAATTGTGCTATTTTACTACACGTCTGTCATCTGTGTGACAGTTTCCGGAAAGTATTATTAGCCTTTGCCCTTTTTCATCAGAAAGTAGGTCAGTCCATTATCCGGCGTATAACATACTAGCTTCAGCCAGCGGCTTCGCCCACGTGATGGTAGAAAATTATCATGCATCAAGTTCCATCGCAACCCATTACAAACAATACATCTATACATCTATACATCCGCACATCCATACATCCATATATCCATACATCCATACATCTATACGTCCATATATCCACACATCCATTCATATAAACTTTCGCGTTTATAATATTAGTAGGATTTGATTTTAATTGATTCGGTAATTAGAATTAACCTAAAGCTCCCGTAGACAGGCGCGATACGGTCATGCGACAATGATGGGTCAAAAATTTTCTATATTATTTATTTTCTTCTTGTTCCCTTCAGTACGTTACTTGAGGTTTTTTTAGAAACCCAAAAAGAGGATTTTTCCACGTTTATATAAAAGGTATGAAACGTTAAGTTAGATCAGATACTAAAGAGGTATAATATAAATCTGGATAAATGAGGAGGATAGATCATGGGTTATGACATGAGCGATATAAAATAAATATGAATCAGTGATTACCAGTGATTACCTTTTGTTTCGTATTCATTATATCATTTTAAATTTCATCTATTTTAATTAAGTACATGAACACATAGGTACCCCCTTTTTGGGCTTCACCGCAGTCAGGTAAGTAGGGTTGCCATATCACAGAGTCGTATTTTAGAATAAATAAATAAAAAATTGTAAGAAAAATATATTTTATTAATTTTGTACTTTTTTAATTACTTTTGAGCTAATAGACAGTAGATTAGCAAGTTAAAATTTTAGATAGAAGTATCAGAAAACGACGAGAGAAAACGAAATATTTCGTAACGTTGCTTTTTGTGTAAATTTTACAAAGGTATGTGAGTGGACGATATAAGTTCCAGTGTATACTTTTTAATAGTATCCATGTGATCTTATAACTTATTATGAACTTAACGCTTAAAAAATAACTTTTGCTTCAATCAACCTTTTTTTAATAATGTTTTTGGCTTCGATTCTAATCCTTTAAGCCAACTTTTCGTACATACAGTTTGATTTGTAATATTTGAAAGCAAATCGAGTCAACCTCCTTGCCAAACTTCGCTAAGGTAGTCAACACTACAATCAAATTCTCAGCTACATTTTATCACCACCACACCACCACCATCTATGTATACATATGGATTGCAATAAAGTATTGAGTATTGAGTATTGAGTATCAAAATCACACTTATTTTAATGATTCCAAGTAATTATCCGGTTGTGCAGACACTTGAGATACTACATCAATTTTACAATCCAATATGCACAAGAAATCAATTTGCAATTAATTAAAGCGGCCCCTGAACTTCACTATAAAAATATTCGCCAAAAACTTCTGTTCCAATCATGGGATAAAGATTACTAGAAAAAAAGACGTCATCCATTAAACTCACCAAATAAAAAAACACACACTTTACTGTACAAAAATACACAAAGGTCAAAAAAAAACTGAGCCCACATATGCAACGTATGATATCTGGAGTCTTGAATTTACTTGAAAACAGACGACTTAAAAACATACTTTGGATATGCAAAGCTGGCACACGCATCCCACGCAACATTAAATCAGTCGATCTAGATCGCTACGAGAAAGTACACACCTACTCTCCGACATTGCATCGCGTACGTCATCTTATGACATCCCCCGCTCTTGGGCGGAGCGAGAGATAGTGTCAGGCTTTTACTGACTAAAAACCCACTCCAAGGAACAGTCCTTCGTTGCCTTTCGTACCGGGGCTTGAGCTATCTTTCGAATTAAGCCCCCAGTAGGCTTCGACCTGGGCCCCTGCTGTTGCTGACAGCTCCTTGAGGCGCGCGGGAACAGTGCGCGCCGTCGACGACTCAGGCTCGGTCCGAACACTTACCGAACGGTCGGACAGTGAGCTACCCATTGCTCGCCGTCCGCAAGCCCGCGCCTACGGTGGTCGAAAATCGGGATCGGAATCCCGGCGGCAGCTGGGGCGCTGTGAGCGCCGCCGTTGCCTGATGTGGTCTGCATCCTCCTTTGCTAGCATTTCTGCTTCGCAGAAGTCGGCGACCGCCTGCCAATCCTCCTCGCCCCGGACCAGGGCCTGTACCACGGCCCGGCGCGAGAGATCACCGCCGCCGTGGCATGCGTGGTGTCAGTTTGTCTTTACCTTTTTTCATATAAAAACATTATTCTTAATATCTAACATGATAATCACAGTAACACTATCCAAGTAATCAAGTCCAAAATAAATCATCTTTTGGTTATGAATTATCTACATCACCATCGTTCAAATATATCACAGTGTCCATGTTAAGTTGGTCCATTTTCGCGTGAAACATGACTTCTCCTATTAATTTTTCAGCTAAACATCGTTGTAACTTCGGCAGCTCCTTGAGTTGAGAACTGATGGATTTCCCAAATGCGTCTGCCGAAGATTCCCCTTCTGGAGTAGTTAGATTGACATTGTAGGATGGCGCCGTTTCAACCAATTCCACTTCCTGTTTGATCAGCTGATTTGTTATAAACTTTGATGAAGTCTTGGGCTTTTTGCGTTCGGGTTCCTGAAATCAGAATAATTAGGAATAAGTTCAATAATTGAATCAATACTTATAACCCACATTATGGATACGAGGCGCTTGGGCAAACAGACAGTATTTTTAATGATTTGGTAACTAACTTTAGTTATCTTTAGTTCTATAACACCTTTATTTGAGATTGGAAATCATCAAATAATTTGTTCCACTCGGGGTGGAGTGAGATATTCACCTGTGCACCTTCAGTTGCCCTTTGCATTCCAGTATCACGGTAACTCTTTCGAACATTCCCGCCACCCTAGCAATGTACCTTAATCAAGTCTTCATGTCAAAATACTTACTTCACTCTTGTTATCGCTGTCACTATAATGTTCCGTTTTCATTATAAGCGGATCCGAGTCGTTATCCAGAAAACTAAATAACGGGTAGTACCATAGCATCGGTACATGTATAGTAGACCGACTGTTATCGGCCATACTTTTCTCTACCTGTAATTATAAAAATATTGCAAACTTTACAACAAATTAAACCAAAACCATTGGTTTATCAAAACCATTTTTTTTATACGAAATTACTTTAAGAAACTGGCAACACTATGCACAAGTCATTCATTCATTCAATTATTGTCAGTCACTTTGACGTTTCCCATTTGACGTTTACATTTTGATGACAATGACAAAACTTGGCCTAGGCGTAATAATTGTTTTAATTTATAATTCTTTTTATTCACTTTGTATTATTTACTAACCTTTTTCTTCTCCCGCCTGTATGCTGCTCGCATATTCTCTAGTTTCTTTTTCAGGTCAGCAACGCTAGCCTCTTTATCAAATTTGCGATAGTACACCAACAAACTTTCGTAAGCAACTTGTCTTGCTTCTCGATTGCTATAAAGCTCATGGTTTGGGTCCCATAGACCTGGTAAATCTCGATAAAGTTCTAAAAGTCGAATTATAACTTCGCGTTCAGAAATTACTGGCCGATCATCGTCCATTTTGTAAACGCGCGCGGGTTCGGCGCGTCGTCTCCCGACCGACCCGGACCACGTTTCGGTCGGTACTGAATGTCAGAGCGACCGATTGCAACCAATCTTCCACACAAGCCGATTTGGTTCGGTCCGCCATGTTGGTGACTTGGTGAGCATTAGAATGAGGTAGAGACATGACTCACACAACTAAAAAAAATGTTGTTTATTAAAATCCGTATGTACCTACTAAGTACATATATTATATATTATTATAAGGCATGTTTTTATTTTTAGCAAAAATCTTTTCTTTACTGAAAAAACTATACCTACTTGTACACCAAATATCAACAGACATTTTGCCTTCGTGGTTTTTTTATAAACCACATAAAAGAGCATATATAAGTGCACAATTATTGTTTTTGGTGGAACAAAGATATATTTTGTAGTAGGTAGTAGGTAGAAAAGAATAAATTGAGGAACAGTTAAATATAGTCTGTCTAATAAGTCAACCGACTTGGGAATTTTGTATAATATTTAATCTTTTAAAAAATACTTATCTTCGATAATTTTCATAAGGTTCTTCTGTTAGTAAACAATGACCTCTATCTCTTAATCAACCTTGATTATTGAACCCGTGTTGTCTACATCAGATTTCATTAAATCTTAATAATTATCCAAGTCGTTTAACTTATTAGACAGACTCTACTACCCATATTATTACAAATTGCGAAATTAACTTGGTATGTTATGTTAGTTATCTTTTCGTCTGACCGAGTGAATTTGGATAAAACTTACACACAATACACATGGCACATGTTTTTTTTTATCCCGGAAGCATATTTTGATCTATTGTCTACCTAATTAACTATATTCGACGATTTATGACGCGTTAATAGACGTGGTAGGAATTAGGTTTGTAGATGGCATGGTTAGTGCAGTGGTTGAGCGATTGGCTGCTGCGCTGCGTGTGTCGCGGGTTCAATTCCCGCACGTAAGAAATGCCACTTCAATTATAGCTGTTCCGGGTCTGGGTATTATGTGCATGCCCCTCAAACCCCAAGCGGACGCCGGCGTTCGCGCGTGATTTCGCGCCATTCGGTTGAAAACTAAGATTATTAAAAGTCCGCGTAGATTATTAAAATTTTGAGCGTTTTATTTATTGGTTATGCCTATCTAAGAATGTAAATAAGAAATTCTTCATAAAGTAGTCTGTAAATTTCGAAAATAAGCAACCTTTCCATTTATACCTATTTAAATGCTTGGGGTCTCAAGGGTATCAATTTTCAAATTCATTTATTCTCATTTAAATAGAGTAAAATTCGGTTGTTTATGTTACATTATTTAATCTTATACTATATTTAGCCTGCGCTAAATAGAATATCGTGATATATGCTATAGCATGTGAAGTGGTTTTTTATACATACAAAGAAATAAAAAATAAATAGGTATTTAATAACAATAATAATTCAATCTCTGAAATTCGCGAACACTACAATTGCTAATGCATGATGGGGGTGACAGCTGTCGAATTCATACATTGTAGCTTAGTAGCTACCTATTATTTTTTCTCATCCTAAAGATGCATATTTACGTCCTGCTGTCATCCTATCCATGCTATGTAAAAAAAGACCTTAGGGTAAGCACTCACGAAGCGGTTTTCACCCGCGGCCGCCGTGGTTGCGGGCGCGCTGCTTCTGTAGAATGCAGATATAGATCTGCATGTAGAAACACGGGCCGCGATCACCCGCAACCAGGGAGTCATACTGTAACCGTAATAATGTGTTTTAACACTGTTTTTTAAAACAGTTTTAACAGAAAAACACTTTTAAATGTAACAGATACAATAATGTTAGGTACCGAATGAGACTGTAACCTTTTATATGTATTATGGAGTGCTACCGAATCAAACTGTAACCTATTTATATGTGTTAATATGTGTAACTGAAATAATCAGTTTTAGTATAGCTTTGTAAATTGTAACTTTGGCAACGCTGCGTTTACCTGTTACACTTATTAACACTGTTAACACTTTTATGTCTGTTACAGATATGTTAGGGTTACACTTTTGTAAGTGTTTTGGGTTTGACATTGAAAACACATTAATAAGTGTTACATATTTGATTCTGTTACCAATTCAACATGTAACACTTATAATTCTGTAACCTTTATGAAGGTGTTTTTAAGTCCCTGCCCGCAGCCTTGACGGTTTGCGCTCGCACGCTCTGCGGTCGGTTGGCGGGCGACCGGGCACCGATAATCGCCTGTTTAAATCTGAAGTTTTGTGAGTTTTAAAATAAAATAGCTGTTTCCTGGTGGCAGGTGTAAACCTAAACCGCTTCGTGAGTTCTTAGCCTTAGTCCATAACGTCACTGTGCTACACTTTTCCAGGACTCATAACAATCTGGTTCATGCTGTGCGGAGACCTGCTGTTCTGTATCTTCCTGAGCCACATCACGACACAGTTCGACCTGCTGGCGGTCAGGGTACGAAGACTGGTGTACGTGCCCGTGGATAAGCAGCTGGTTGATGTTTATCCGTTAGGTAAGTTAGTATCTACCAAGTATTTAAAAAATCTATCTTGTCTTCTAGATAAAGTAGCATTATAGAGCTATCGGCAATAGTAACTATCGAAATATAAAAATCACTAGTTAGGATTTAGGTTTAAAGTAAATGAAACAACCAAATTGTCAGTAAGCAGGCAAACCCAAGGAGTGTCGTCTAGTCGAGGGCTCGGTGGGATTGCAACTAGCGTGACGTCAACTACTTGACTTGTCCTACATTTAATGTGTATAATACCACAAATGCTTATTTGTTTTGGTTTGGCACGGCTGGACACTTGACACTGGTTTAAAAGTTAGTTAGTTTAAAAATATTTAGCTCTTGAGAGGCTCCTTTTCCACACGTGTTGCTTCATCTAACGCAATCCAACGTGTTGTTTTTTCAACGAGGTAATTCTGTGATTTACTCGAATATTTCACAAAACTTGTTCCAGGAAATACGTGTTCTATTTAAACTCTTAAAAGTTTTTGAAAATAAATTGTCGTCATTCAGAATCTTGGCTTCTGTTGCTATATTTTTTTGACACTGTTAATTTTTGAGTACATAATGAAGGGTCAAATTCATGCAAAATAGCAGATTTACAGAGTTCTTTACTGGATTTGTGTTACACAAATTTATAAATTGATTTCAATAGAAGCGTAGATAATATCCACAAGATTTCTATGTTTCCAAAATTTCTTATGAAAAATGTGCAATAACGTCTTAATCGCGTAAGAGCGGTAGTATGAAAAAGAGTGAAAATGTATGTCAAATGCATGCCCTTAATACAGAATACAGTCACTTTATTTTCCATTAAAATGCAGATATACCACAATTTGATATTTTTGCAATATTTACCAGTACATGAACCTTTTATTACCATGAAAATCCTACTAACTATACGGCTGATACGGTTCACGTTTGAAACGAGTCCACCCTTTGGCTTGATTAAAGTGTAAGTAGCCTTGTTTGACTCATATAGAACCGGTAAAAGGAGTTGGTACATCAATATGTACTACGCACTAGATTAGGCGTGCTGAACACTCACATGCATTTGACATACATTATTTGCTCGACAACAGAGTTTATCGAGGTGTAGACCACTTCATTCCCCTCTATTTCCGAGAGAATGCATTCGTTAATTGCTGCAGCCTGATCATTTTTGGGCGTCAAAATGGCCCGCTCACACACCCAAGAATTCTGCTGGTGCGGTATACGACTGATGTCCCCGTACACACAGCGAATGAGTTCTTCTAAGCTGGATACCACTCTACCGAGAGACTCTGGAAGCACCACCTGTCCACCTCTCTCTTCTGGTAGAGTGCCTTCGCCAAGACTTAGAAGGACATCGGAGAATTCTTGAGCACGTGCATTGCCGCCGAGCCGGGCTCTCATATTAATGGTCAAGCGCAGCGTACGAACTCGTGACCACAACGAAGATCGTTTCAACGAAGCATTCACCTCGTCAGCCCTCGACCCCCGCGTCACCACGGGCAGCGTTTGCCGGAAATCGCCACTGAACAGAACTGTGACACCACCCATCAAATGTTCGTTCCTGCGGATGTCCTGCAGGGTTCTGTCCACGGCCTCAACTGCCTTCCTATTGGCCATCGTACACTCATCCCATACGATCAGAGAGCAATCCTTGAGCACATGTCCCTTATCGCTGTTACGTGACACATCACAAACAGGCGTTTCGGCGCTCTCTAAACCGATGGGAATTTTAAACATGGCATGTGCTGTCTTGCCACCCGGAAGCAGTGTGGCAGCGATTCCCGACGACGCTACAGCAATAGCAATTTTGCCTTGCCTCCTGACCTCTGCAAGTATGCCAGTGGTAACAAATGTTTTTCCTGTTCCACCAGGAGCATCCAAGAAAAACATTTTACCCTGGTTTTGCCCAACGCTTTCAAGGACGGTGTTATAAATTTGTTTTTGCTCTGAAGAGAACAAAGTGACATGGTCATTTCGTATGGTGGTCATTTCGCCCGGATCGTAATTTGTCTCAGCATTATACTCCCGATTTCCACGGTCTTGATGCGGTGATGATTGGGGAGCTGGCAACCCATATTCAATCAGTGAATTACCGCCGATAGAAATAACCACATCTTGAAGTGAACTGAGACAGGTGTTCAGCACGCGTTCATCAGTTACTTCGACTTCGTCTCCAGTAGCACGCCTCAAAGCTCGTATAAAATCTTCAGACAGATGATAGCGATACTTCTCCCACAAAGCTACCGGGTTCGCGACTCCACAAAACACCAAGATGATGGCAAACAGATGACGCATGCGGCTGGGACTGTCACTAACGCTCGCCTCCGCCAGGGTGTCATCCCAATTTTGGTCACCGTCGAGAAGGTGACGTGCTACGCAGGCTGCGCGGTAAGTGGGATACTCCACGCCATCAAATGTCCTCAGAAAGGCGAAAGACGTTGGGCCTCGGACAGTGTGAAGTAACAACCGCAGAAAATAGCATTCGCCATTATTCGGATGCACGGTATAAACCCTACCCAATGCGGTGTCCTTGAAAATTCCCGGAAAACCTTCCACAGCACCTCCTCATCGACGTCGGTTAAATACACCCCTTTGCTTGTCGTACGTGTAATATGAAGGCACCTCGTCATACGTAAGGGATCTCGCAAACTGATCGACTTCACAGAGCCTGAAAAATGCCAAGAGAGTTGTTTGGCGCGGATTTTCCAAGCGCTCAGTAACGTTGTCGGGATCAAAATATATGCGCTGGCCGTTCTCTAGGTGGACGTCTAAATGCATGACGGTAGGATGCCTGTCATGTATAGAGAACGCCAGTATCCGCCAAACCGCTTCAGACGTGCTGATGTAGTGACCAGACTGGTATTTGGTCACCTCGTCTTTATCAGTGCTCTGTAAAGCAAACGTCGCCTGATCGCTCCCTTTGTTGACGTATTTGCAGATGTATTTGATCGACTCGACGCTGGTGCACGACTCGACGTTGATGTGTGTCTGGAAAGTCCTGGACAGTACTGGTGAGTAAGGAACAATCCATCTGTTATCGGCCGGTTGCGCCAAGCCACGCATGCTCAGCTCAGTGGAATGCCCGCCCTCTGCTGGTGATCGGCGCCGGTATGAGGGTTATCCATCCTCACCAGTAATGGTTTCGTTGGTAAATTGCTTTGGGAATCTTTTTGTACATCGTCCATCTTTCATGCAAGGGGAATTTGGATTTAACGTGCCACAGGGGCCATGCACCATGTGACTTTTCACAATCTGATGCAGAACAGGATCGACGTCAGGGTCCGGAAGCTCAGCACTTATGACTTGATCAATCTGGTTGGGCCTAATCTTCTCTTCCAACCACAAAAGCAGGTGCGCGTGTGGCATGCCACGTTTTTGCCATTCCACGGAGTACATATGACATCGGACTGCACCAAACACTTTTGCTTTTGTTAGAAGATCCATAAGGCACTTCAATTTCAGGTGGAATACGCGAGAGATCAAGTCGTGCCTGTCGTACGAAGCCTGTCCTGCAAGGAGTTGTGCTGTTATTTCAGGCCACTTTGGGTTGGTTGTGATGGTAATGAAGAGGTCCGGGCGACCAAACTTTCGCACGTAACAAAATGCATCTTGGGTCCTCTCGTGCATGTACCGCGGACCTCCTGTGAAGGTGGAGGGGAGAATGACCATCCTTCCTACATCTTGAGCATTCGCATCATTCTGCATGGCATCTCTGAGATGGACGTAGTTCTCAGCTCTCAGCTTTCTTTGGTTGGACCTTATAAATACCAAACGCTCTGTCTCAATTTTGGCGTACATGTCCACCAGAAACTGACTAAAAAGCGTACGGTAATGGTGGAGATAAGAACCGTTGTTTACTCTCAGCTGGATCAAGAAGCTGTGGAACTGCATGGCGGACGTTTTTTTGTTATAATTTATGAAGCCTGTCTGGGGATCTACATTATAGTAGGCGAAATGGTAGCCATCCTCTCCGCGACAGAACATGAGCGGATATTGAAGAGAATCGTACGCGCGGTGAGTCTCGCTGATCCTTTGAAGCCGGTCATCATGCGTGCGCAAAACGATGTCTCTTTTATCACACTCCTGATCGACTAAGAGAACGGCTACCTCATTCGTCGTTGGCGCATTATACCGCCCCGGATGGGCTGCGATCGGCCTTCTATCTGCGCTGATGACAAACTTAAAGCGGTTGCGCTCGTTCTCAGGCACCGACGCCAGGGCGGCTTTGAAGTTGCTAATGTGCGGATTAACGTTATGCAACATACTTTGCAATCCTCTGACCAGACCAGAGTCCAAATTAGGAATATGTCTACTTCGCAGGTTTGCTTGTTTTTCAAAATCGCTTACAAAATAAATTTGCAAAAATTTTGGGATGTCTGTAGGTAGCAGCGAACCGATTTGATGGTAAACTTGCCCCTGGACCTTGAATGTCGGCATGAACCCTGCTTCAACGATTTGATTTGCAACAAACGAAGTTATCTGGAAGGCGCTGTTATAAGCTCGAATGTTTTTCAAAAAATGGCTGGACTTCGGATGCTCGCCATTTAGTAAGACTCTTAGCAGATCTGGCGGGTCTTGCTTATACTCCAAGCGTACCTTACCAGATGCACAACATATCCCTTTGGGCTCCCCTTTCCATTTGCGGGCTTGGCAGTGGGCACACACTTCTTCTAAGGCACCAATATCTCCATGGGCGGCGTAGTTAATCGCGACATTGTAGATAAACCCACTTCCTTCTTTATTTAGCCACGGTTGCTCTTCGATATCGTAAACCGTGGATTCATCATCAGATGTCGAAAGTTGATTTAGGACACGACGCAGGCGATCTTGTTCTACTTGTGCCGCACGCTGTTCGCCCGACCAAGTTCCCCGAATCTCTTGGATTCTGTCACGTTCTTGCGATAAATGAGCTTCAATGTCACTACGCATTTCGTGGTACCGCTGCCAAGCAGCTGCTCGACGTTCTTCACGCTGCTCGTCTGTCTCCAACGAACGTGACAGAGCATGCTGAGAGCGATCTGCCCTCAAGCGAGTCTCGCGCTCTTCTTGATCTTCGAGCGACCGAGCAAAAGAAGTACGACTCCTCTGCGAACATAACCTCGCCTCTCGCTGTGTGTAAGTCTCAGACGCACGAGACTCAGCATGGCGCTCCCGATCGCGTTCAAGTCGAGCTTCTCGCACTCCAGCACTCTCACACGATCGATCGGCATCAGTGCGGCTGCGCTGCGAACTCAGTCTCGTCTCTCGTTGCGTGTACGTCTCTGACGCACGAGACTCCACATGGCGCTCCCGATCGCTTTCAAGTCGAGCTTCTCGCACTTCAGCACTCTCGCAAGATCGAGCGGCATCAGTGCGGCTGCGCTGCGAACTCAGTCTTGTCTCTCGTTGCGTGTACGTCTCCGACGCGCGAGACTCAGCATGGCGCTCCCGGTCATTTAATAGCCGCATCTTGTATGCTCCTGCACTTTCAAGCGACCTCGACAATGCATTTTGAGTGCGCATAGTATCTAATCGCGACTGGCGCAATGTACTACTTTCTCCACGTCGAGTTTCCGCATTGTGTTCTCGTAGAACAGCCAACCTTGCCTCATGCTCAACGGCGGTTTCAAGAGATCGAACTAACCTTTTCCTTCGGGAATCATTTGAGGATTGAGATAGGTTAGACCGTTTTCTAGGCATTTTGATTAGATTTGTTGGACAATGAGGAAAGAAGGTAAATAACCGATCGGACAGATTTATTATATACCTATTGTATGTAATGAATATCCATAACGTCAACATGACATGGTCTCAAGAGAAAAAGTGGAGGCATGGAAATAGTTAGTTAGTTGCCGCCACAGACTAAACAAACAAAGATAACAGAAAAATGAATTACACACCCAGAATTATGCAAAGTATACCTAAATACGAATAATTTGATGAGATGATGATAATTAAGTATACATTAGATATACGATATGAAAAAATTTTAATTACCAAGCAATAATCACACAGATAAATACCGAACAATAACAGTCAATGTTCATTTTGTACTAACAACATGAAATTGATGAAGAAATGTTCATCATCAAAGAACATAACTTTTTTGTAATACTTACCTACTCCGCATTTTTTTTTTAATTTTTTAATTGTGTTCCTCAACTTTGCTCAAGATTTTGAGGGTTTTGTTGGAACTTGAATTTATCAAAACGAAATATACGATACAACTTTTACGAAGAAACTGCACATTACCATCTATGAATTTTAAGAATAACTAACTACTAACCTCGCCTACATGATCAAATTTAAATTATTAATTTCCAAAAAGTGTTCACGTGTAACTTGATTTGATTTTTATGAAATATAATAGATGGCGCTGCTTTAAAATTGTCTTTATACTACTAACATTCATTATACTATATTTCTCTGCCGAAGTTACTTAAATGGCGTAGTTTTTATAGTGTAAAGCTACATAATAGCATGGCTTACTCAAAAACAACATTTAAATATGCGTCGTTAGATTAAACGCTGTCACAGAATGCGTAAGAAAAATAAAGATTCACAGCTCCTCCCCCGTAGGTGATAGCGTGATAATATGTAGCCTATGTGTTGACCCGACCGCTTAGTAATATTCATGCAAAATTTCAAGTAAATCCATGCAGTACTTTTTGAGTTTAGCCCGGACATACATACAGACAAACAGACAAACAGACAAAAATTCTAAAAACTATATTTTTGCCTTTGATATCGATTGTAGATCACGCCCCAAGTATTCTTTTAAAAAAATATTCAATGTACAGTTTTGACTTTCCTACGATTTTATTATATGTATAGATTAAACAAAATTAATTCACCTTTATTACCATTTCTGGAACATATTATTTTTTTGAAGCTCATTGAAGTCTATAGGTACCCTACCTATCTAGCCATAGCCTTCACCATGCCCTGGCTTTTTTTAAGATAGTAAGTCATCAAATAACTTATCCCGCTCTGGGTGGAGCAAGAAAGAGTATCAAACTTTAATAAAACTATCTTGTATTCCAGGGCCACTGTAACTCTTTCCATCAATCCCAGCCCTTACTTAGGATTCCGCTAATCAAATTCTTCGCAAAATGTAACTCATAAAATTACAATGACAACACCACCCAAATTTTAAATCAAGGTAAACAAAAGCACACATGATAAACGGTTTGAACCGAACCAGCAATCTGATTTACGGCGGCCAGTCTCTCGTCTGGACGAAATTTCCAATTAATCAAACGCCCGACTGTTGCCATTTCCTTTTGAAGTAGCTTCTATCGGTATCCGTTAGTGTACTTGTTAGACAGTATCTACGATGTGGTACGGACTTCTAAGTTTATTGGCGTAACACGCTAGAGGCATGTCAGTCGTACGAGTAAGAAAGGATATAGCTAGATACACCCTTTATAACTCCATCCCTTTAACAGTTCAATTTAGGTCGTCAAATAAATCAGTTTGACCTTTTCTTTTTTTTTTTTGATCTAGATATTTTTCGTTTCGTTTTTATTTTTTAGACAAAATACTTGGGCCATTCTACTTACTCTTTGGACCGTAGATATACCAGGCCACTCAGAAAGTTTTGCGAAAAAAAGTTTTTATGTATATAAGACTACCCAGTTGTAATTATTTTGAAAACTGGATAATTAAAAGTAAAAATACCAGTGTTCGAATTTTGAATTTCCCTCCACATTTTTTCGAGAGCCAAATCAAATTATCGTATCTCATTTAAAAATATCTGCATCGAGAATATTTTCGTGCGATGATTTTCTACGGTTTTAAATGTGGCCTTAAACCTGATGAGTTATTTGATCGACTTCAAATTGCTTTTATGGATGAAGGATCTTAAAAAGCAACCATCTACCGCATCTACAGGCGAATTACATACGAAGAGATTCAGCATACACTGCAGATTGGTTCGGGAAGCGTTCATAAGATTCTACACGAGCACCTTCGCATGAGGAGAATTGTTTGTCATCGGGTGCAGCACAATCTCGTCGAAGCTCAGAAGCAGGCCCGTGTGGAGTGGTGCCGTGATATGATTTAAAAATTTGAAGCAGGCTCGTGTCGGCGCGTTTACGACATTGTAACAGATGAGGAGATCCTGGATTTATATAGGTATATGATCCAGAAACAAAGCGTGAGTTGACAGTTAGGCTGTTTCAAAACCGAAGCAACGCCGATGAAAGTGAAAAGATTTATTAAAAATATTTTATCAACAGAAGTTAGTTTTTTAGTTTCTCAAAACTTTCGGAGCGTCCCACGTACTTCTACTCTTCTAGCAGTACTTAGAGATCGCGATCTGAAATCGATTATTTGAATAATCGGTTTAAAAAGATCACAAAAATCATTTTTTAAATACAATGGATTGATCTCAGAAACTTGAAAATCGATTCTGTAAATCGATTTGCCTGATCGACAGGCCTGTTGGTCTAGGTGGTTAGTAGCCCTGACTGCTATGTCGGAGGTCGTGGGTTCGATTCCCACACAGGACAAATGTTTGTGTGATGATCATGAACATTTGTTCTGTGTCTGGGTGTAATTTTTCTATAATATGTATGTACTCGTATTTAGAAATATATAAATGTTTTTCAGTTGTCTAGTACTCATAACACAAGCTCTGCTTAGCTTGGGACTAGACAGCGTTGTGTGATAGTTGTGGAATATTATTTCAGAAACTTGAAATTGAGATATTTTTTTATTTCTGCGGTATGCAAGTTTAAAGCGCTTATTTTCATAAAGCGAATTTACAATAGTAGTAATCACGGAACAGTAAACTGTTCCGTGGTAGTAATAACGGAACGGTACGGGGCCCGAAAAAAGGTAAAAATGTTTATTTTTTCTCAAAACTGATTTTTCATCCATCGAAACGCAGAATGACCCACCTACCTATCCTAGATCAATATTGAACCCCTGTATCTTGATTTATATACGTTTTTGTGTACGTGTGCGGTTCCTCGTTACTAGTAATGAGAGATGTGGGTGGGGATAGGATGTCTAGACGAGCTCTTCCAAAGGTCGAGCATTTCAGACTTTAATGAAAAAAAGCTAGTAGCATAAACTCTAGGTTTTTAGGTCTGTACTGATACCTTGACTTAGAGACGTGGGTGGTCTGAAAAGTTTCTGACCTTAATGTGAAGATAGCAGTATTCGTCAATAAAAGTTCATCATCATCATCATCATCATTTCAGCCGACAGACGTCCACTGCTAGACATAGGCCTCCCCCAAGCGTCGCCACAACGAACGATCATGTGCGTCCCGCATCCATCGGATTCCCGCTACCTTCACCAGGTCGTCAGTCCATCTTGTAGGAGGCCTTCCAACGCTGCGTTTTCCGGTACGCGGTCGCCACTCCAGAACTTGATAGGAGTGGGTACTACATGGTTGTTTATCATGACTTTAGTTTTGTCCATGTTCATTTTAAGACCCACTCTTTCGGAAGCTCTACTGAGGTCATTGAGCATTGTACTGAGCTCTTCTGTAGTCTCAGCCATGACTACTATGTCGTCGGCAAACCGAAGGTGAGCATGCATAAATTAATACGAGTTTTGAAAAAAAAATACTTTATTTTTTAATTTTATCTTTACAAACCGATAGTGTTTCATGTACCGGATCGACCTTCCACGGGATTAAAACGATCAAAATTTAAGGGTGCATAGGTATATAAATACATCACTATTTATGTTGTTGTACACTGACCACTCCAAATCTTTTTCTTCTCGTTCAGTCCATCCAAAGGTTGTCTGGTAGAAATTACCCTGTGCAATAAGACCGCCTATTGTACACTTATTCTTTTTGTAAATGTTTGTCCTTTAATGAGCAAAGGTGTGCAATAAAGTAATAAAAAACCGGCCAAGTGCGAGTCGGACTCGCCCATGGAGGGTTCCGTAGCAGCAAGTAACATAATATATAATAGTATATAAAAGTTCTTGTAGTTAGTTGTAACTTTGATCGATATTTTAATAATAGTGTATTTTTTTAGATTTATGACGTATTAAAAAAAAACTACTTACTAGATCTCGTTCAAACCAATTTTCGTTGGTAGTTTACATGATAATGTATATCATATATTTTTTTTAGTTTTATCTTTCTCTTATTTTAGAAGTTAGAGGGGGGGGGACACACATTTTACCACTTTGGAAGTGTCTCTCGCGTAAACTATTCAATTTAGAAAAAAATGATATTAGAAACCTCAATACCATTTTTGAAGACCTATCCATAGATACCCCACACGTATGGGTTTGATGAAAAAAAAAATTTTTGAGTTTCAGTTCTAAGTATGGGGACCCCCAAAATTTATTGCTTTTTTTCTATTTTTGTGTGAAAATCTTAAAGCGGTTCACAGAATACATCTACTTACTAAGTTTCAACAGTATAGCTCTTATAGTTTCGGAAAAAAATGGTTGTGACATACGGACGGACAGACGGACAGACAGACAGACAGACAGACAGACAGACATGACGAATCTATAAGGGTTCCGTTTTTTGCCATTTGGCTACGGAACCCTAAAAAAGACGTGTGGCACTCGGGGACTGCCGTGGTAAAGCTATTGCATAGCATTTTTTATCAACTTATGCAATTATAATTATTTATTTATTTTATTTATGCAGTATTTTTTTTTCCTTTGTTTTTTTTTCTTTGATATTAATTGAAGTTACATTTTTTGAGCGTGGTGACCGATAAGAAAACAAATGAGTGGGGGGTGTTAGGTTATTTTCGTTACGGAATTTCTGGATTCGGTCTCCACGCTCAAGGCCCGCGAAAGAAACAATGCAATAGCTTAATAAATAATAAATAATTAGGTTCGGAGGATAGAGATTATCGTCAAATGCACAGGCAAACTTCGTAAACAATTATTTTGCAAAAAAAACGCCAACTGCTATTTGAACGGGTTAGAGAGATCATGAGCTCATAACGTTATCCATTTGACAACCAAACCTGAACTGATAAAGGCATGGAACTACATTTTAGAGTGTATAGCTCGCACCTTTCTCGCTCGCAAGTCTGACATTTTAACGTCATGGTAAGACTATTTTTCCACCAGAGATGTGCGAGGATGTATTAGCTAAGCTGTAAAACTATGTGACCGTTTCCACTGGTACCTACTAAGCTACAAATACCAGCACGGATCTTGAGCGCTCGGCGTCAGAGTGTTCATTCCATACATTGGCGAGCCAATCGTCGTCGTTGTTGGATACATGCAGCAAGCGCAGGGAACGAATGACGAGTGACGTGTATGACACGATGGCGCGGCGAGCCAATCATTGACACTCCCCGCGTCTCACTTCGTACCACTAAAGAGACTGAATATTTGACTTCTGCGCAATTTGAAGCCAGCGCTCAAGATCCGTGCCGGTATTTGTATGTAGCGGTGCGAGTAAGATGTGCTATGAAGATGCGGCGCCGCAAAGTAGCTGGGCGAGGAAGATGCGCAGCTCGAGCGATGCGATGTATTGATAGTAGAGAAGCGGTGAGGGCGGCGCCGCGGCGCGGTGAGCACGCGTCCATAGAGGACGTGTCTATCCATAGCACGCATCCGTAGCACGTATCCTTCTATGTAAAAAACATATCTTAGTTGAATCCGTTTCCATCAGAGCTAAGCTATATGCACCAATGGATACGATTGGTGGATATCAACGTAGCATAGAACATCCCTGGTGGAAAAGCACTCGAAGGCCCCAGCTCAAAACTTTAAAAGTATATGGTATATTCACGGTATCTAACTGAGTATTCGTTATTTTAAGGTAACTACTGTCAAAGCTACGCACAGAAGAACAAAGACCTAATTGACGCTTTTGATGACAAGGATTGGGAAGAGAAACACCAAAAAGATCTCTGCGAGATTATCCTGAGGCACAGGGCGTTAGTTAGGTAAGTGCATCTAGAATTAATTGATCTACCTACTTTATCAAGTGGCTTAGTAACTTAATTCTTGGTCTGCAATCGGCTTAACTGAGACATTATTTCCAGGCTCTCCGGTGACGTTGAGGACATGTTCAGCTTTGCCTTACTCGTCAACTTCTTCAACAGCTCCATTATCATCTGCTTCTGCGGCTTCTGTTGTGTTGTAAGTACTTATAACCTATATACTTATAGCTCAGGCCGTACTTCTGTAGGTAGGAACCAGTTTAAATTGACCTATAACTCTTTTGAGACTTCGTATAAATGTTAGACCAGCTCAAGGTTGTTGCTGATGCGTTAAAAGAGACTCACTCCTTTTTTCCATAGGGGAAGAATTCCACCGACTACGTTCCTTCTTTTTTTGTGTTAGTTTTTTTTTGCTTGGGAAATTATTGAACCCCGCACTGAGCAGAGTGAAAGGGTATATCTGACTTGCACTGACTTAAATCCACACGTCCCCTTTGCGTGCCAGGGCCACTGTGACTCTTACGGGCAATCCTACAGCCAAAGCGGATGTAATCTCTTGAAGACCAATTCGATTTCGAAAACATTCTTCCAGTGGCAAGAAATACTAGGAAGCCCAGCTGTCAATGAGCGCCATCTATAGGATAACATAATCGGCCTTATAATTTTCCCATTGCTGGGACTGAAACCTCCTCCCTAGGATAGGGAATACACAGAGTGTAAGAGATAGGTCTCCGCAAACTTTAAGGACTTGTTCAGTAGACGAAATTGAACAACCTTTCACAAGATTTTTTATGGAAATGAAAATAAAAATCGCCCTATCCATACAAAATTACAAACTTTATTGGACAGTTTGTACGGAGAGGCCGATTTTTTTTCGTCATACCACACCCTGTATCCATCCATCCAGCCATCTATAGTATCGGAGTGGTAACGGTCACGATTTACGAGTTGTAGGTCGCGGGTTCAAACCCAGCCAGGCGCATTACTTTGTGTAATTTATTTCAACACCACTGCTCTCAAAAACGGTGAAGGAAAACATCGTGAGGAAACATATAATATAATATAATATAATATAATATAATATTCCACAACTATCACACAACGCCGTCTAGTCCCAAGCTAAGCAGAGCTTGTGTTATGGGTACTAGACAACTGATAAATATACTTATATATTTCTAAATACATACATATTATAGATAAATTACACCCAGACACAGAACAAATGATCATGCTCATCACATAAACATTTGTCCTGGGTGGGAATCGAACCCACGACCTGCGGCATAGCAGTCAGGGCCACTAACCACTAGACCAACGGGCCAGTCAACATGAGGAGGCATGTCAAATGCAAAAATTTGAAGACATGTGACATTCACCAAACCACACTGGGGCCGCGTGGTGGATTACGGCCCATTCCCTCTCCACGAGAGGAGGCCTGAGTCCCAACAGTGGGGACATTGTAAGACCGACTATGCTATATGTTCTTAAAACTATTGAATAAATAATCAGGGTTCATTTAGTTTTTGTTAATTTACATTTGTGTCTAACTTGTATTTCTGATAATAAAAATATTATTATTATTGATACGACGAGGAAGAAGATGCAACTGGTCATACTTACACACGACTTGACACGACGTACTTATGCAAAACCATCAAACTGTACGAAGGAAATTCTTTCCAATTTCCTCAACGTTTGCATTGTTTGCTATATACATATACATACCTAGTACCTACCTACCTACTTACGATTATTTTATTCCCACACTTAGCCTTCAGGAAAATGTAAGGAAATCCTACCAATTCAATTATAGGTAATAATAGTTTATTTGTTTGTTTGTTTTATAAAGACACTTATTAATTTAGGAAATTATCATGTCAATATCGATCATATCATACATATGTATGAACTTAGTAGCGTAGGAAGTCGTGGGCGAAACGTGCCCTCGCCTATGGCCTCACACCCAAAAGAGCCGCAAACAAAAGACCCCAAAAAACCTCGTTCTTAAAAGAACTGGGTTGCGACTAGGGTTGTCAACTATATCTACTGTTTAAAACAGTATTATACTGTTTTTCACTACAATAAACATTTTACTGTTGAACAAAAATAAAGCATGTAAAATATTGTTATCAGCATGTTTTCAGCTTCAAAATGCTTAATACTACACTATACTCGTAAGTGTTAGACTTAGACACTCATATATATTTTTTTATCAAATCACAAGACTAGTAGAGTACCTAAGGTCCCAGAGTGATCTGGCATAACTTATTTTCATATAGATGAAACCTTAGGTTAGTAGCGTCTCATGTGTTTTAAATACCTGTTTGCTTGTGGAGCTCACCTTGTGATCCCTGGGGTTATACCAGAGGAAGAGAAGCTCTAAAAAATATGAAATTATATTAATTTTTCTAAAATACTGTTTAATATTGTTCTCAGATAAAAAAAAATACTTTATTTCTTACAAAAAAAGTTGGCGACTATAGGGTTGCGACATTAACTGTTTCGTTTTCGAATTTAAGAAAGAAAAAGGCCTCGCACATCACCTTCACCCACGTCTAAATTAGTCCACGCTACGCCTCTGTAGGTACAAACATAAACAAATTTACCTACATATTAGTTCGTATACTTTCTTTTCATAGCCAGAGGTCCTAGAACGCAAAGAGTAACTAAAAGACACAGATGTGGTTTTAATCAGTAAAAGTCTGACATGCCCTCTCGTTCCACCCTAGAGCGGGAGAAGTTATTGGAGATTTCTCACCTCAAAAAATAAGCCAGGATAGTATTACCGATCAGTTATGTTTATATTACCGAATATATTCAAAGATTAGTTCCATTCATCACTAGACAACAATTCTGGGTCATTTAGCGGGGCAATTGGAACCCAAAATTAAATAAGTCGCGTTTGTCCCACCGACAATATCAATGAAACAATCAGGAAAAAAATAACGGATTCCCATTCGTCCCACTAGAACGCCCGAGTCATTGGGATAAACTGGAATACACGGATTAGTTAGGACTAGGGAATCCAAAACCACTAACGCAGGATCCTGCAAGTGCGGGATTCATTTATCATAAAACTATTTTTTTTCAAAACTATAAATCCTTCCGTTACCAAGGAATAGGATTCAGAAAGTCACAGTTTTATGGCACTGCTCCTTGTAAGGCTTGGGCATAAAACAGTGACTTTCTGAAGCTTAACTCCTCGGTAACGGCAGGATTTGATGGATTTGAAAGAAAAAAAAATACTTTGAAAACTTTGAGGTTTGATTCATAAACAATATTATCAACTATTGATTTTTTCGTGCGAATGAATACTTTTGTCAAAAAATAAATATTTAGAAATTTCGCAACTTTTCCCTACTCCTTCGAAACGGCTTGGATCTTTAGAAACATATTTACACTGAAAAATTGGTGGTTAAATATTCATCAAAGTGTAGCTGTAAATCAATCAATGTTTTGCAAAAAAATGGATTTAAAGGTCCGCCGGGCTCTATCCGAACGCAGCTGGCCGGAATTAAATGCACAAATACTCGTACTGCCGCCTAGGCGGGTACGAGTGTGTGTCCATTTAATTCCGGCCAGATGTTCAAGGGATTATAAGCCTTAATGTTGTGAGAAATGTTTCAGATAGTGGAGAAATGGAATGAGATGGTTTACAAGTCGTTCCTGACGACTGCACTGTCACAGACTTGGTTACTGTGCTGGTACGGACAGCGGTTACTAGAGTCGGTAAGATACCTGCATTTTTTTTTGTTCATAACTATAAGCCACTACGCTAGAATTCCGTGGGTTTTAGTCATTAAAAGACTAACACGCTTCATCCTGGAGAGAAAGAAGTCAGTGAATGATTTCCCACCTCAACAAAAAAAACCGACAAATCCGTGACTTATTAAAAAAAGAGATTTCGTTAGCTCATTCAATTCAACCTTGAGTACCAAATCAATGGAAAATAACTTACCTTCCTGTAAAGGAAATCAACTCCATTTAAAATACAAAAAGTAAAAATAACCCACGGATTTAGAACATGAATTATCCAATTTATTTAACTTGTTCCCTCATTAAGGAAACCGAAGGGAACCAAATCTGCTTGTAATTTGACTGAGGGCGACCGATTTTGTTTTATCTTGTTACTTGAAACGTGAATATAAAGGAAGAGGTTTTCTTTCACCCTTTTTTTGCATTTCCCAAAGAAATGAGCCTTGAAATGTTACAGTCATCGAGTAAAAAGTGGAGTCAAATTAAATCCCTGACTTGCAAAATTATATCCACTTAAAAACGACTACAAAACAATTTAGCGGGAAAGCGGCCATTAATAAGTCATAAGTCCTCTATTGTTTATGGTTGTTCTTATCTGTAGAAGAACCGATTTATTTTATGGATATGGAAATTGAAAGAAAACAAAAGGGTTTTTCCGCTTGACCACCGCTAAGTTCATTTTTGCTTGCACTCGAAAAGAAAACTTCAAAGGGTTTGATTTGGCGGTACATAATCTTATCAATTTCTATGTTGCAGAGTGAGGGATTCTCAGACGCTCTCTACGAAAGCGGATGGTATAGAGCCTCACAGAGAATTAAAAGCTCCGTGCTCATTATGTTGCACAGGTAAGCACTGATAGCGCTAGTTTCTTATTATCACTAGCTTTAGCACCCGGCTTCACCTGCGTGAAAGTAGGAAATGATCCCAAGTGGACTCATCATCATCATAATTTCAGCAGAAACACGTCCACTGTTAGACATTGACCTGATTGACCTTCCCCAAGTGTTGCTTATCGGTCTTGTGCGTCTCACATCCATTGACGCAACAGTGGATTACTGTTGTTTGTAACGCATGCGTCCACACGCTCAAGTCGTCGACGGCGCGTAGTTCCGCGCGCGTCTCAAAATGTCGGCAAAACCGTAGGGGCCCAGCAGGGTCGAAGCCTACCGGGCCCATGGGTGATGCGAAAGAGAACCCCGGGGCCTTGGATCGAAGGCAAAGAAGGAACAGGAGTGAGTTTTAGTCAGTAAAAGTCTGACACAGAAGCGGGCGTGAGATGTCACTAGAAGATACCTACCACCTAAAAAAAAACGCGGCTACACGCTGATTGAACTACCTACTTACTTTCCAGCTTCTTGCTTGTTACTTCAATTTTTTACGGAACGTTATAATCAGATAGTTACCGTTTACCCTTTTCAGAGCTCAAAAGGACGTGCATGTGACTACGTATGGATTTTCTATCATTTCATTGGCAAGTTATACTACGGTAAGTAGGTATTAACAAATTGGTAACATGGCTGGTGTCCATTCTTTCAATGGTTTGAATGAATTTCTATTTATTTTCAGATTATCAAAACGTCTTGGTCGTACTTCACCTTGCTGCTAAATATTTATAAAAAATGAAAGATGAAGCCCTACTTACAGTTGCTTTGCTTCAGAATTAACATACGCAGTAGCCATGAGGTAGTGTTATTGTATTAAAGGTAGAGAAAAACCTCGGTGTTTTATTTGAAAAACAATATACCTAATAATAATAATAAATCCTTGGCCTATAGATAAATAGATCTATTCGCAAGGTTCTGCAATACTTCGGTCACATTGCAAGGAAAGATGGTGGCAACCTCGAAAGGCTAATTGTGACCGGTAAAGTGGACGGGAAAAGGCGTCGCGGGCGCAGCCCAATACGTTGGTCCGACCAGATCCGCACCGCCCTCGACTCCACGATGTACAATGCCCTTCACACCGCCAGAGACAGGAACAGATGGAGGAATATCATAAGAGATAGAGTGATGAAACAGGGGGGTCACGACCCTCAGCATTGAGGAATACGAAGCAAGGAGGAGGAGGATAGATAAATACCTTATAGGCTAACATAATATATAAAGTAAATAAAATAAAATTTTATTCTATACAAGGTGTAAGGGACAGCCCTCCACAAACTTTAAGGGCTTGCTCAGTAGACGAAACTGAACAACCTTCCACAAAAATTTTTTTCAGGAAACGAAAAAAAAAATCCGCCTCACCATAGAAAATTATAAACTCGATTGGACAGTTTGTATGGAGAGGCCGAATTTTTTTTTCGTTTACAGAAAAAAATTTTTGTGGAAAGTTGTTCAGTTTCGTCTACCGAGCAAGCCCTTAAAGCTTGTGGAGGGCTGTCCCTTACACCTTGTTTAAAGACTATGTTAGTAACACTTCACACTGCACTTATTCACTTTGTGCTGTTCTGTGGCATTTGTCCGCGGAAGCGACAGAACACCACGCCCTTTTTTAAATACTCATTATTTAACTTATACTATTTAACCGAAACATGTAGGTACCCACACTGATTTTATACATCGATGACTTTGCAAGCGGCGCGAGTGCACTATCATTATTGTAGGTAAGGTACATGAGACAATGGCGTTACGCGACTATCTAACAGTTAAGATGCCGCAGGCGTGCGCGCGCGAATTTGCGCAAAGAGTGATAAAACTAATGAGTATAAAAAAGTTGCTTTGGGAAAGTTGTTTGTAATCATGAGTACAATAACGTGTATAAGTATCGGTCACTTATTACCAGTCACCCTATATATGCTCCATTTGTTTAGGTAGTTAACTAAACGTAAACTTTACAATCTCAACATGTCTTTTACTTACTTAAAAAATAGTTAATGGTGATGTGAAGAATACTTCTCCCGATTCTATCTGTAACTCATTTTCTTCTCACTTAGGTAGATATACTTACTTATTCTACTTCTTTTCGTGTCGATGGACTCAAATTTTTTTTTTATTTTAATCTCTGTTACAGGTCGCGCGGTGAATTAAGATCGCTCGGCAAAAGTGGAAGGGGCATGCGCAGTATTCAATTCTAAGGTCTATTTGGCGACGTGCGGGCGGGTGTGCGCCGATGGCGACACGTCATTGGTAGATAGAGTCGCTCTTCAATTCCCGCGTTGTGTTTTCGCGTCTCATTGGATACTGTTGTACTTGGGTACTGTTGCGTACAGCTTGTGTTATCGTATTAGTAATACGTAGTCGTAAAAAAAAAATGGTTAAAAATAAAGTTTTAAAACGGCTAGCCAGAAAAATGGTTTACGACGTGAATTGTAACGTTAAGAAAGAAACTAACGAAATTATTTTTTATTATTTTAATTTTAAAAATTTTAATTTTTCTGAATTTACCCACTTACAAGATAAATTACAAGCAAAAACTAGTGTTATTATAAGTTTTGTTACTAAGGTTCAAACATACGAAATTAAAAATAAAATCCTAACATACTAAGAATTTCTGTGCGCAATTGTACACATGCGCCGATTGCCCCCACTACTTTCACCGAGCGATCTTAATTCACCGCGCGAGCTGTATTGGCCTCTTACAAGTCCTGGAAAGTGACCTGGAAGTGAAGTGTATGTGGTTGTGCAGAATGGACCACAGAGAAAGCTATGTGCCTTTAATCCACTTTTCTTGATTCCATCAATAATGTAAACTACTATAAATTCCAACATAACCTCGAACATTCACTTAATTGAGATTGACCTTCTTTGCTCTAGTGCTTGATTAGCCAACCAACCAATTTTATCAAAATTTACTTTTTTATATCAAAGTAAGTATAGCATCTAATCTCTAGTGTTATTGTTTTTAATTAACTCTTTGAATGTCGTAATTAGAGACACAATAGAAAGACAATTACCTTATGTCGGACTGTGTAACTTAAGACATTCGAAAGGTTAATAGGTATTCAGATCGTTGGCTGTAATAAAAAAATAATATAATAGCGACACAGCCATATCCGTCTTCTACAAAAGTTTGAAAGATAGTACCTAATTAGCTACAAGATATTTATCTTTTGTCAACTAATTTGTACCTTTTTTTTATTATATTATTATACTCGTATAATTATTAATTATAAACTTTTACTCATTAAAAGCGAATAATTTACATTAAAAAATATAATTACAGTAAAATAATAAAAAAAAAAACCTTCGCTTATTACTACTAGGTACACTGTATTTTTTAAATTTTGAGTTAGGGATTCGGGTTTATAAATTAAACAACCAAATTATCAGTAAGCAGGGCCAACCCAAGAATAACGTCTAGTCGTCCTTTCGGACGGATCAAGAATGCCACTGTCGCTACTTGGGTTGCCCTACATTTAATCTGTATAGGTACCACAATATGATAGCGTCATAGCTATCTGTCTAGCTATCTGTCTCCTACAAAAGTTTGAAAGATAGTAATGATGTACAATCTTTTGTCAACTAAAAATTTGTACTAACATGATATTGTTGGTGTCAATCAAATGAAACAAATTATTATATTTAATTGTTAGGTACGTGGTACAATATTACTCTTAAATCTTATGAGATTTTCTTCCTGTAGCAAACTGACCGTATGGAGAGTGCGAACATCATAATTTTTGTTACACTTAAGTTAGGTACTCAAGGTCATATACTTGGAGTAATTTTCCATTATCTAACATTCAAAATGTACAGTAAAAGTTATAAATGTCTTCGTACATTTATGAAAACATTGTGGAAAAAATAAAATAGGTATTCTTTATTGTAACAGCTATTAGGGCCTGTGCACACTGCGTTTTGTAACGAATACGTTTTGATACGCACGCGAATCGGACGCAGCCTGTAGACCTGTAATAGGATAAAAGCGCGCCGTCGACGAAATATTCTAAAATGCGCGTCAACGGCACGTGGTGTGCACAGGCCCTTAAGTATACTAGAGTATGTCCTGTATCATAATATCATGTCTTATTTACAAATATGATTTCATCATACACAAAACTCGGACTGATATCTGTCCCGTAAGATATCTATGAAGATGCCATCCAAAACACGCTACTGTAATACCGTGTCGTCTCCGATAGCGGTAACGTCCCCATCAGCAGCAACGAAAGCAGTAGTAAGCGAGATAATGATAAACGGTTAGGCGTCTCGTCGAAACTCCATCGAGGGCTCCGGATCGCCACCAGTCCACCATATTCAAATAGACTCATAATCCACAACCACATTCCAAATAGGTTCACACTCAACGCTTCCGTTTACACACACGTATATCTACGCCTGGAAGCATTGGTGCAGAATGCCAAATTTTCCAACAGCCAACAAAACAAAGATATACGTCACACTGGACGCATTTAGTGCGAACTAATTTGGTAATCTTCTTTCGATTACAGATCATACATCTACTTCTATTCGAAGTACCCAAGTACTCTGGCTCGTGCACGATATCTCGCCTCAGCCTAATGTTATCACTTGTTGCTTTGCTGACCTCTGTGACACAGGGGCGATGCCGTTTAAGCAGAGATTCAGCAAGCGCCAAGCGAAACTCACGATGCCTCATAGGCAATTTACCACGCCGTTTCAGCGAACTTTGGTACAGCACAAGCGCATTAAGTATACTTACATTCAATAACCTTTTAAAAATTTTCGTATACCATTTCACGCCTCTCTTTCGCTCTAACAGATACATGGAGAGTTTTTGATCTTTGAGATCAACACCCCCCATGGTCGCGTTGTAATCTTTTATACACACCGGTTTCACAAGCGGCTTACCAGCCCTAGTTCCAAGGTAGGTATCAGGTCTGTGATAGGTGGATATTATATTCACCATCTTGGAGTCCATCCATGCAATGATGGACACGTCTCCAGAATGGCGAGATATAATAGTCCCCTTACTCACATTCTTGGATAGCTTTGCAATGTCACTAGGGACGTTTCGACGGTTTGCTTGAAGGGTCCCAAAGCAATCAAAGCCCAAACTTTTGAGGTATCGTGCTAATGATGGACAATTGTAAAAATTATCCATCGCCACACAATGCCCCCGATGTTCAAGACCTTGCAATAGCTCAAGAACCACTTTCGTGCTCTTCCTCCCCAAATCGACACCAAGGGACAGATCACCCTCGGGACTGTCCCCCTTGCCCGTGTAGATTTGGAATCGTGCCATATAACCAGTGCGGGACTCACATAACTCATATGACTTGATTCCAAATCGCGCAGCCTTTGTTCTTATTGTTTGGGCCCAGGACAACCGGCCCTTGAATAAGGTCAAAGACTCATCGATGCTAAGGTCAGGTCCTAGGTTATACAAGGAATTGAATTTTATTCCGAGATGTTCAATAATAGGTGCCACCTTCCACAGCCTAGCCGATAGCCCTGCTGAAGGAGCTACTCCAGATTGTGACAATTGCAGCCGCTTGACAGCGTTATTGTCTACAAAATGAAGAAACTTATTCAACAAAGTATAACGATTATAGGACATCATACGCTTGAACCCCGGTAATTGGAGAACTTCATTTGATGTCCAATATTCGTTTACTGACGTCCGCGTGTCGATAGCCATATACATCAACACCGCGAAAAAAATCATTATTTCGTCTGTATTAGTGTCATACCACGAAGAAAGACGAGATGATGGTTTTAAAGTCCCTGTGTTACGCATAGTCTCGATTGTCTGATGGGCATATCGGTTAGTTTCCGTAGCGATCAACCCTATGATTTCTTTATCCCATATGTCGGTAAAGGCATCATAGGGCGTATCGTAGTCTTTGATTGGTCCAGGGGTAGGACCTGAGAACTTTTCACGAACTGCCTTGAACGAATCAAAGTCCGCCTCCCAAGTGAAACTAGCCGAAGTACCCAACAGGGAATCGGCGGCGTCATCCATCCCCGTTTCAATCTCGCTTAATAAAGTTCGTACCGGTTCTTCCAACTCCTCGGTGTCAGGAATATTTATACTGTCATCTGGCACGACCGGGCCATCGAATTCGTCATCGAATTCGCTGTCAAGGTCACTACCCTCACCGTCACGAATAAACTCGATCTCTGCAGGTACCGTCACCATCCAAGTTGACGGGCTAACATCAATATCGGCGGCGACGGTCACCTCACACACGGCGCTAGGCTCTAGAGGAGTTGGAGCAACCATGTTGCTGCCGCTGGTTAGCGGCAGGTTCCCCATCCACCGTTGCAGGTGCCAGGGGTCCCCGCGCAGCACCTCCTCCGCTTCGTCCTCCGACTTGTCTAATGCCTCCACCCACTCCACCACATCGGAACTGTAACCAAATACAATATCGTAAAAATATACAATCATATTCACGTACCATGGATGATTGTCCATAAAGGAGTAGTTAACTAACCAGAGAGGTAAGTCCAGGCTGGAATGCCTGGCTTGTCCGACACCTGGGTTTTGCTCAACAGGCACGGCTTGAGGTGTCACCTGAATGGGGAGCTTGTGGTAACTGAAAAGGTAAGAAATACAAATTACTCCACTGCAACTAACAGGCTATTACTTAAGAATGGCTGGAACAATTTTAATAATCTTTTTTTTCTTTTGTTCATCAGCATACAAGGAAGGTTGTAGGGTAGCGTAAGGTAGATAGAATAAGATACAGTAGGGTAGAGATGGGTAGAATTGAGTAGGGTTGAGCAGGTTAGAGTAGGGTGGAGTAGGGTAGAGTAGGTTGGAGTAGGGTAGAGTCTACTCTACCCAACTAATAGTCAGTTGACGGGTGCAAAGCCACGGCTCAAAAGCTAATACGCTATAAAAATGACAGTCACCGTGGTAGTAGGGATACAGGTCCTTCTGGATCATGCGCCGCGGCGTCGTGAGTCCTCTCCAGTAAAAGGGCCCGCAGAGCCGCGCTCTGCCGGTCGGGACCACGTTCACCCTCCACCACGGGGGAGACGCTCCTCGACCTCGCCTCCAGACCATATTCCGCCAATCTAAAAATATAATATTACAAAAAGGTAAAGTTTGTTTTTATATCTACACTAATATTAGGTATAAAGAGGTAAAGTTTGTTTTGTTTAATTCTTTTGTTTGTAGGAGGTAATCTCTGACAGTACAGGGGTGCTATTCTCTAAGAAAACAGCCTTGACCTCAGCGCTGGCCGTAGCGACGAAATCCAAATAAGTGCATTGGATTAACAACCCAATGCCCCTTTACATTGGATCGTTAATTCAATGTACTGCGCTCACGACTCGGCGCTGTGCCAGCGCTGCGCTCAAGGCTGTTTTCTTAGAGAATAGCACCCCTGATCCGATTGCAAAAATTTTTTCATCGATAGACAGCTGTTTTATTCCACAGTGACATAGACTATATTTTATGTACTCGGACGAAGCTGTGGGCAAAAGCTAGTTTTAAATATTTTTGTTTGTAGGAAGCACTCTCTGGATTCTCTGGAAGTACTGGTCCGATTGCTAAAATTTTTTTCACCGATGGAAGCTGCTTTATTCCCGAGTGACAGGCTATATTATATGTACGCAGGTGAAGCCGCGGGCAAAAGCTAGTTTAAAATATTATGAAACTTTACTACTTGTACAATATGATCACCTAAAACCGGATATTCATTAGACAACATTTGTTAAAAACACTGTTTTTAAACAGTGTTTTCTTTTTATTATTATTTTCTTAGCGGTCATGTGTAGGGTAGACCGGGGACAATTGAAACAGGTCATGATTGCAACAACTTCAATTTCTCGTAAACTATAATACCTACGCTTGTGACGCGTCGTTGGTTGCATCGTCGGCTATGTTCGGTTTTATGTTTAAAATGGCTCGAGCCAGCGAGCGACACAGTCATGCACAGGACGCTTCGACGAATTTCGTGCCAAAAAGTAAATATTCCGGATCTTTAACTTTTGTTGTTTTCATATTTAAGTCTTGTTTTTTTGGCAATTTTCCTTATTTTGGGGTATTGTTTATCTATTTAAGATTGTGTTTATTACTGGTAATTAATGTTTAAGTCAATATATACCAAAATATTGAGTATTGAATTAGAAGATGTGACATGGGTACATTTGAAACGACTTATCTGTGGACGTTTGAAACGTTTGAAACGTCCCCACATATTCCACGTTTTTATCCGACTGCACAGAAAAAGGTTGTGTTTATTAAAATATCAATCACAAAAAAATATAAAAACGCACAGAATTAAAAAAAATAACAGTATTACGATGAAAGAAAATAATCATTTAAAACCACTTTTTACTCACAATCACTAGGTATTATAAAATTAAAATACCTAATGGTTACAAGTAAAAAGTGGTCTAAATGGTTATTTTATGTTGGGGTTGGGTTACCTATTAGTTAAAATTACATCTGATGGGCAACTCGATAACTCTGACGACCCGAAAATTGAACCCATGACATTAAGTTTGATCTATATTTTTTCATTGTAATAATAATAACATAATATATGAGGAATTGCTATTCGGTAAATCGATTGATTGATCTTGAATGATGTTGATTGATCTCCTTTGAAATTAAATTTCACAAGAAGAGTTAAACCTATACGGGTCAATAAACGATGGTTATGATTGAAACATTTTTATGCTTGAAACATTGTCATGATTGAAACATTGTTAAGATTGAAACAGGCTGTTTTGTATGAGACTGGAATACTTTGTTTTCTCCCCCATGTAAGTGCTATTATAAGCATAATAACATATTAAGTCTTTTAATAATGTGAAATAGTATTTAATAGCACAGATTAGAGCACTTAAATTATTTAAATAAGATATATTTTGAGTTTTTTATACTGAAAAAGTTTATGCATGTATAATTTTTGAAATATTTATGTTACGATGACGGATTTATCACGATCTCAATAAACAATTTAGTGGCATGTTAACTTGTTAAGATTGATTAAAAAGCTCCAGTAGTTCATAAAATATTTCCAGTGTTTCAATTATCCCTACATACTGTTTCAACCGTCCTTAGGGTGGGGTCAATAGAACCACTGCGCCCGGTCTTCTTAAATAGGTGATTGTAGGTTAACTATTTGAAATAGAGATACAGATTATGTTTAATTTAGGAACTAGATAACGACCCTTTCAGCGGTATAAATAAGAGGGATGTAGGTACAATAGATAAGTCACTGCACACGGTTTAAGTAAAATTGTTTCAATTGTCCCCAGTCTACCCTACAATATAAATGCCTCCCGTGGAGTTAATGTTTTTACCCGATTTTTTTTTTGTTTTACTATGATTGCAATTGTCAGTTTTTGGAAACAGATATTTATTTTTCAAGAATAATTGCTAAATTATGGGAAAAACAATAAACAGTAACGTGCGAAAACTGCTACACACTATGGTTAATAAATTCAAACAAAAACAAGAAGAGAAAGAAGGTGTTTAGTAGGATGTTATTGGGCATTCTACCCCACCTGATGCGACTTCGCTTCGCTTCGCTCCGCTTGTCGCGGTGTGGTAGAATGCACAATAACATTTTTGTGAATGATATGTTAAAAACACTGGTTCAGCGCCTATTCCACTTTCAAAATCTAATTTATAAAATACTCACTATCTTTTGTTGAAGGACGGCCATGGTGAGCAAACAAGCAATCGTTTAGTTGAATGATGTCTTAAAACACTGGTTCAGCGCCTATTCCACTTTCAAAATCTAATTTATAAAATACTCATTATCTTTTATTGAAGGACGGCCATGGTGAACAAACAAGCAATCGTTTAGTTGAATGATGTCTTAAAACACTGGTTCAGCGCCTATTCCACTTTTAAATATAATTGCTTACCTCGACTGCTTACTAGATTCTTGCGCAATGCCACTATGCCACTATAATACTAAGCAAATAACTAAGCTTCACATTTTCACTTCACATTTTTACTAAGCAAACTATCTGAATATAGTATGCTAAAATTTAGGACAGATTGTCTCACGTCTCTCCATAAAATTAGAGGTTTCGTGTGTCGGTGACACGTTACTCTGTATTTTATGATCCGGATTGGACTCCCAGGACGTCTAAATTTTAGAATACCGTAATCATTAAACTAAGATTCAGGACAGTTTGTCTCACGTCTCTTCATAAAATTAGAAATAACATGTGTAGTTGACACGTCACTCCGTATTTTATGATCCAGATTGGATCCCAAGGACGTCCGAATTTCAGTTTAATTCATTCAGATACGACACCACCACCCTGCACGTCACTAAGGCCTATTCCACTTTTAAATATAATTGCTTACCTCGGCTGCTTACTAGATTCTTGCGCAATGCCACTATGCCACTATAATACTAAGCAAATAACTAAGCTTCACATTTTCACTTCAAATTTTTACTAAGCAAACTATCTGAATATAGTATGCTAAAATTTAGGACAGCTTGTCTCACGTCTCTCCATAAAATTAGAGGTTCCGTGTGTAGATGACACGTTACTCTGTGTTTTATGATCCGGATTGGACTCCCAGGACGTCTAAATTTTAGGATACCGTAATCATTAAACTAAGATTCAGGACAGATTGTCTCACGTCTCTTCACAAAATTAGAAATGGCATGTGTAGTTGACACGCCACTCCGTATTTTATGATCCAGATTGGATTCCAAGGACGTCCGAATTTTAGTTTAATTCATTAAGGCAGACATAAACACTCTGCACCTTACCAACAAAAACTGTACTGTTTATAAAAACGTATCGCACCGTCACATCACTTTCTGGTATGTTAAGAGGATTTTACACTGATACAATCGCCGTCAAACGGATAATTCGCACATATCGTGTCGAATATTCACCCTTACGTTGTTGAAACCTCTACGGTCCGGACTAAGCGTTTCGCCTCGTCGTTTATACCGCGTACGTCGAAGGACTGGAACAGTCTGCCTGCTGCGGTCTTCCCGTTCGATTATAATTTGGGTGTCTTCAAGGCTAGAGTGAATAGGCTCTTAATAAACTAGTATAGTGCGCCTCACCATCAAAGATTGCATCGCTACTTACCATCAGGTGGGATCGCAGTCAAGCACTAGTTTATCTCAATAAAAAAAAAAAATCGCCGGACGACGGCGTCAGAAGCGATCATATTGAACGTTTACACGATAAGTGTAAATGACTCTTAACAATCACCAAGACTGCAAAGTTGCATTATATAAATTTGCTGCGTTTGATTTATCTATGTGTGGGTGATTCCCATGGGTTCTACAATTACAATGCAACCGCTGTGATCCTCGTGCATGTAGCAGTCATTGTTAAAATTTGTATGATACAAAACATCCCATAACCAATGTTTAATTCATTAAAATATAGATTATGTTTTACTGTAAAATACGTAGACAGACTTTGCTAAGGTATGCACATCTCTAATTAGATAGTAGGTATATCAATTTAAAATTATTAGAAGGATGAATCTTCTATCAAAAATAAATTTAGCAGTAGCTTTTTACCTAAAACTTTTGAACGATGTTATTTAAAACTCATACATTCATTTTAGACATTTAATGGTTTTATAATATTATATAATAATTTTAAGTTTTACTACAACATAGGTACTTGCAAACTAACTGCTTGACGTGGATTCGCTTCCATTAATTATTTTGTATAAAAATAATGATTTCAGAGTACTTTGTTATTTTTATTTACATGTGTAAAAAAGGACTTTTTTATATATTAAATTTAAGTAATTTTGCGAAGTTATGTGGAAATTATATAACCGCTAGATTGCCCGTGTAGACTACTAGTCTACATTTAAAAGCACGCCAAATTGTCCATGTAGACTACTAGTCTACATATGTGTATGTAATAGTCTACATTGGAGCAATCTAGCTATGAAATTATTTTGTTTTGGACTTTCCGTCTGTAGTCTATTTGCATACATTTATTTCGCTTCCCCATAACATTAAACAAACATACAAACTTAATTATAATACCTAATGTATTTATCATAAGCGACAGCCAGGTGTCGGGTTCATCTTTGTCGGCGAGCGAAAAAGGCAGGTTTTATATTTCATTTCTCACTGTAAAATTGTAATTAGACAGAAAAATTGGATATCATTACGCTTTAATTTGACGTAACTAACACAAATTATTCATGCAACTTTGAAGACCTGTAATTAAGGTTGAATTTTGTAATGAGACAAATACTGCTGATATGGTATTTTTTATCGCAATTCATCTAATTAGAGCTAATATAAAGTTTGTTGTGTAGTTGTCCTAAATACATTTAAATAAAACAAAAAGTAGGTACATTTAGATTTTTATTAATTGAACATATTAAAATTAAAACATATTAAACACAGACATATTATTATCATCATACCATTTTCTAATACACACTGCATTATTTAAAGCACAATTCTTTTTATGGTGCACACAATTAAAATCAGTTTTATTTTTACAGAACTTTTGTTTTAATGTCACAAAATTAGGACATCCTTTGTCACCTATATCAATCACTTCACAGTTTGCACATAACTCTTTAATCCATTTTATCTTTTCCAAACCCTTTGTAATATTTTTTTTGTTTTCTAAATAGGGTAAAATAACGCGATGAAACTCTTTGTAGTCTATGTAGCCTTCACTCCAGTAAATTTCTCGATTTCTTTCTAACCACCTCACCTGCTTTTTTTCTTCTGGTGTTAGGTAATGAAATGAATATGGTGGTTTTACCAAGAACGTCTGTGTATGATCCTGACTCACAATAGCCAATTCTTTGACGATGAAATTATTTACATAATCTTTAAATTTTTGCAATTCTACTATAAGGGTATCCGCTTTCATGATATCTTCTTAACAATATTACTTAGTGGTCGATATTCAACAATGCAGTCGTTCAGAATGAGACAGTATGCTGAAGTTTGATCTGGTATCTCTGAATCACTCTCAATTTCTACTCTCACATCCACAACCGGACCTGTCTTTAGGTTATCCGCTTGTCTAGAGCAATCGACTACAAACAGCGGCGCTATATCTCTAAATTGTTTCTCGGTTAGTATGGGCTCCGAGCGACGTCCGTAATACGACTGTTGAAATCTGGTATATTGTTCGTATAATAAAGCAATTCTGTTATTAGAAAAACTCACATTTAAGTTCTCATATGGAAAATAAGTTGAATTTAGATAAACTCTAACGTCTCGAATATGGCAGTGATCGAATTGAGACATGTCAGAACTTGCATTGTTTTTTCTTTTTGTCTGTAGACCAATAATAACGTATCTTGGTTTTTCTATCTGCGATGAAGTTTTGATGGACCAGGTATGTTTTGTAGTTTTAGGCAAAGCTGGGTATTCGTACAGATCCCAATTTCTGTATATCATTTGAAGTGGGCGATCTTTTTCTAATAATTTTAACAAACCAATTTTTTCTTAGGAGAAGTAATACCCGAACACCATATAAACTATAGATACGTAAAAGCGGAAACGGTGCCGAATCAAAGACGACTCACGGGTAAAATGAGCGAAACGGAAAAATTAAATATCGCACAAGAAAACGAACGAATACGCGAGCACTACAGATTCGAACTAGAAAAACAAAACATACATGTAATGAAATGACCTCCTTGGAAATGACATTTCATTTTTTTAATTTTTAAGCTGTGGATACGGGGTGACGTATCATTCAATGACAGATGATGTTTAGATTATTTTTGTGCATTTTATTGTTATAAAAACTTGTAGAGAGATAATTAAAGGGATATAATTGAGGAGGCGATATTATTAAACTTTAAATGTCGTTTCTTTGTTTTCAGGTGAGATAAAAGTGTAATTTTAGTTAAACGATAATTGCTATAATGTAAAAGCGTGTTGAATAAAATAAAACTTTGTTTTCAGAGAAACAATTTGTGGTTTATTTCGAAAATCCTCAATAATATACCTTATAAAACGACATTTTTGTTAACTAAAAGAAGATGGACCGGCTGCAATTTGAGTTTACGATGATAGCTTCAAATGATGGCAAATCAAATGTATTAGCCATAACCTCAATATCTACAGAAGAAGGAAAATGTTATGTTTTACCTGATGAGCTGAAGCCGGTGATTCATCATACATATATTGTCAAAATGAATACTTTCTCAAAAATAAAAAATAGTATAAAGAAAAGACATCACAGTAGAAAAATATGGATAAAATTGGATGAAGATCTTAAGAAAACATATAGAGATGAGGAAGGTAATATGCAATTTTTAGATCAATATTTAGAAGAAATAAGCACAAAACAACCAATAGACATAAACGACAATTTGCAACATATCTTGGAAAAATTAATAGAAACTACTACAAAGAAAGAAAATCAACATAACCTAAAACATATTTCAGAGAAATTTATTATTGAAAAATTCACAAGCAAGAACCCTAATGCAATGCAATGGATTGAGAATTTTGAAAAGGAGTGTGAGCGCTTTAATATATCAAAAGATGAAACAAAAATAGATATATTGAGATTATTTTTAGAAAAATCTTGTTTGGATTGGTATAGCTCGATGGCCATAAAACTAACAATAAAGGCTGAATGGAATGAATGGAAAAACAAATTTTTAGAAACTTTTAAAAACCAAGGATGGGACATAGTTACATATGCTCTCGCATTTAGATATAAAGAAGGACTACTAATTGATTACGCTATTAGAAAAGAAAGGCTTATGCTAGACATAAACAAATCGATAGACTCCAAAACAATGATAGATCTTATTGCAACAGGTTTACCTGGGTTTATCTTAAATAGGTTAAACAGAGATGAACTCAATGACACTACTGATTTGTTCAATGAGATAAGAAAATATGAAGGTATGATGTACAAGAAAAACTCAAGTGCAGTAAAGAGTTGTACATTCCTTTATAAAAATAAAACTAATGAGAAGAAGCCATGTAACACTTGTGAATCTTTGGACAAAGGAATTAGATATCATCCGGAAGAGTCATGTTGGTTCAAGAAAAATAAAAATGAATCTGAAAAAGTTTTTAAACCCAGAAATGTAAATAACAACTCCATTATTGAAGTGGATATAAATACTGAGAAAAAAAACGAGTAAGTACACCATTAATCAAAATCAAGCTCTTATTAGAAAATAAACTAGAAGTGAGCGGCATTTATTATTCAGGCTCACAGATCTCTTTAATAAATTCAAGACTGATTAAAATAAAAGAAAAAAAGGACAATGAGAATATAGCATATATGAAAACGGTTAATGGTGTGAAAAAAACAGATGGCTTGATAACAATAAAAATAAAAATATTTGATTTAGAAGAAGAGGTGGATGTATACATAGTAGAAAATGAATATTTTGATGATTTTATAATCGGATTGGATATGATAAAGAAATTCAAACTAGCCCAAAACGAGGACTTGCGGATAGAACAAAAGATAAGAACAAATAAAATAGATGAAATGTCTAAAGATAACAGAAATGAAGAAAAGAATATAAAAACATTAGCAATAAATTTTAATGAACATATAGAAACAGAAGAGTTTGTAAGTATGACAGACCATTTAGATAATGAAAAGAAAATTGAGATCGAGAAAATAATAAAGGAATATAAAACAATTTTTGCAAAGGACAAGTATGATATAGGAACAGTTAGAGATTATGAAGCTCACATAGATTTACTAGTAAATAGATACTGTAGTAAAAGACCATACAGATGTACAATAGAAGATAAATTAGAAATTGAAAAGCAAATATCCATGTTACTAAAGAATAATTTAATAGAAGAATCCTACAGTCCTTTCGCTGCTCCAGTGACATTGGCATTTAAAAAGGGTGAAAATAGGAAATCCCGCTTGTGTATAGATTTCAGGGAACTAAATAAAATTGTTGTTCCACAAGCTCAACCTTTTCCGTTAATAGATGATTTGATTGTTAAAACTAGAAATTGTAAGTATTTTACTACACTGGATATAAATTCAGCATTCTGGGCGATACCATTACGGGTGGAAGATAGATATAAAACAGGATTTGTCACACAAGATGGCCACTTCCAGTGGACCTGCCTTCCCTTTGCTTGAAAACATCACCAGCAATTTTCCAGAGAATTTTAAGCAATATTCTAAGAAAGCACAATCTCACAGGATACTCCGTAAACTATATTGATGATATTCTGATATACTCGAAAACCTTTGAAGAACATATAAAACACATAAGAAATGTATTAGAGGCAATAATACAAGAAGGCTTTAGATTGAAGTTTACGAAATGTAACTTTGCTTCAGACTCTGTAAAGTACCTCGGCCATGTAATTCAGAACAATTCGGTAAGACCACTAAAAGACAATTTGATCTCGATAAGACATTTTCCAACTCCTAAGACACAAAAGAATATCAGACAATTTTTGGGAAAAATTAACTTCTACCATGAATACATACCAAGAAGTGCAATTATTTTAGACCCATTACATAATTTATTAAGAAAAAATGAAAAGTTTGTGTGGTCAGAGAAGTGTGAAGAATCATTTAATCAAATAAAAAGATATTTATGTTCTCAACCTGTGTTGGAAATATTCGACAAAGACTTACCAATAAAAATCTTTACAGATGCATCTTTAGAGGGTATCGGGGCAATATTAAAACAGACTCAACTAGACGGTAAAGACAAACCGGTGGCATATTTTTCAAAAAAACTAAACGAATCTCAAAAACGAAAAAAGGCCATATATTTGGAATGTATTGCTATGAAAGAAGCAGTAAAATACTGGCAACACTGGCTAATTGGAAAACATTTCACTATTTACTCAGACCACAAACCTCTAGAGAACATGAATATTAAATGCAGGACAGATGAAGAATTGGGTGACCTCACATATTACCTATCTCAATATGACTTCACAGTAAAATATATACCTGGTAAAGAAAATATAGAAGCAGACTGTTTGAGCCGAAACCCTGTATTAGAATCAGAAGATAACAAGGAGGAACTATTAAAAATAGTTAATTTAATACAAATAAAAGATATAGTTGAAGACCAAGAAAAGAATGAAACAATAAAAGAAAAGAAACAAAATCTACTACATAAAAATAAAATCTATTATAAAAAAATAAAGAAACTTGAAAAGATTATACTCTCAGAAGAATTTAGTAAAAAAATTATAAAAAAGGTGCATGAAGATTTATGCCATATTGGAATCAGACAATTACAGAAAAAAATAAGTCCACTATATACAGCTAAAAACCTAACAAAAAATATCATAAATATTTGTAAAACATGCGAAATATGCATAAAAAATAAATCAAGATGTCAAGGAAAATTTGGGTTAATGTCACAACTGGGACCAGCAACAAAACCATTTGAGATAATGTCAATGGATACTATAGGTGGCTTTGGAGGATCTAGGTCAACAAAAAAATACTTACACCTTTTAGTAGACCACTACACAAGATATGCGTTTATTGTGACTTCAAAAACACAGAACGCAAGTGACTTTATAAAACTAACAAAGAAAGTACTCGAGACAGATGAGATTGGAATAATTCTGACAGACCAATATCCAGGCATCAATTCAAAAGAATTTAAACAGTATTTGCAGGAGAATAACATCAAACTAATATTTACAGCTGTGAATACGCCATTTTCGAACGGCTTGAACGAAAGATTAAACCAAACAATAGTAAATAAAATAAGATGTAAAATAAATGAGAAAAATAATAAGAGAACATGGACAACAGTAGCAAGAGAATGTGTACAGAAATATAATGAAACAGACCATTCTGTTACAGGTTTTGCACCAAAATATTTACTGGATGGTACAAATGTCAGAATTTTAGCAAATGAAATTAAAACAATAGAAAAGGAAGACAAGTGGATTGCTGATAGAAGATTAGCATTAGAGAATACAATAAAATCTCACAAGTACAACAAGAAAATATTTGATAGAAATAGGAAAATACAAGAGTTCGAGATAGGAGACAGTGTATATGTAGAAAATGGAAATAGACTGAACAGGAAAAAATTAGACGAATTAAAAATAGGCCCTTTCAAGATAATAGAGAAAATATCGAACTCCATTTATAAGATTGACACTGGCAACAGAAAAACAGAATCAACTTTATTCCACATAACAAAATTACAACCTGTTACGGCAGAAGATGAAGTAGAAGAAAACGAATAGGTATAAAGATAGCTTGCAGGTGCATTGTTTGTATTATATTATTTAGAATTTTCGTTCCTATGGGGGGGAGATGTAATGAAATGACCTCCTTGGAAATGACATTTCATTTTTTTAATTTTTAAGCTGTGGATACGGGGTGACGTATCATTCAATGACAGATGATGTTTAGATTATTTTTGTGCATTTTATTGTTATAAAAACTTGTAGAGAGATAATTAAAGGGATATAATTGAGGAGGCGATATTATTAAACTTTAAATGTCGTTTCTTTGTTTTCAGGTGAGATAAAAGTGTAATTTTAGTTAAACGATAATTGCTATAATGTAAAAGCGTGTTGAATAAAATAAAACTTTGTTTTCAGAGAAACAATTTGTGGTTTATTTCGAAAATCCTCAATAATATACCTTATATACATATAAGATACATCGGTAAGAACACACCGCTCGGCATACCGGGAAACGGACACTACAGCGAAGATAATCTAGAACACAAACTGGCGGTCATAAAAGTTGGCGCGAAAACGGAAACGCCGCTACAGAAACAATTAAAGGAACAGATTAAAAACCAAGACACCGTCTACACGTATCAGAAGAGATAAAGGGAGGGGGATCAGGAAATAGTGGGAACGGCAAAATTGGAAGTAAAAAGCGTGGCAAAAATTACAATAAAATACAAAAATCAGTACGCACACGTTTATTGCTACGAAGACGAAAAACAATGGGATCCGTGGATCAAAAGAACAAACATGAATATAGATAAAGAAGATACATTCAAAGTGTCGATACAACCGTAGATTTATAATACAATAGTATACAATTTCGCATCGCAAAAAGTACAAAAATAACCATCGCGGTAGCAGTCGCGGTGAAACGACACACAATCATAATACAAAAAGGTATTAACACAATACACAGACCGGCCGGCACAACGACCACACAGATGATAACACGTACGACGCGGCGAGTAAAAGGTCACACGCAACTTGACCCAGTACGTAGGACAAGCTCGCAAGTCCTCGTAGAACACACGAAGACGATCGGCAGTCACCTCTTCGTCGAAGATGTCAATCTCGCTGTCGTGCATGGAGGGGTTGGGCACAGGGGTGGGGGGCTCCGCCGATCCAGTAGACGGTCCGGGTCGAGGCTCCGGGACGGGTGGCGGCTCCGGGACGGGTTCGACGTTCTGCAGCTCGACGAGGGGTTCACGTTCAACACCGGGTTCGAGTAACACTAGAAAAACCAAGATACGTTATTATTGGTCTACAGACAAAAAGAAAAAACAATGCAAGTTCTGACATGTCTCAATTCGATCACTGCCATATTCGAGACGTTAGAGTTTATCTAAATTCAACTTATTTTCCATATGAGAACTTAAATGTGAGTTTTTCTAATAACAGAATTGCTTTATTATACGAACAATATACCAGATTTCAACAGTCGTATTACGGACGTCGCTCGGAGCCCATACTAACCGAGAAACAATTTAGAGATATAGCGCCGCTGTTTGTAGTCGATTGCTCTAGACAAGCGGATAACCTAAAGACAGGTCCGGTTGTGGATGTGAGAGTAGAAATTGAGAGTGATTCAGAGATACCAGATCAAACTTCAGCATACTGTCTCATTCTGAACGACTGCATTGTTGAATATCGACCACTAAGTAATATTGTTAAGAAGATATCATGAAAGCGGATACCCTTATAGTAGAATTGCAAAAATTTAAAGATTATGTAAATAATTTCATCGTCAAAGAATTGGCTATTGTGAGTCAGGATCATACACAGACGTTCTTGGTAAAACCACCATATTCATTTCATTACCTAACACCAGAAGAAAAAAAGCAGGTGAGGTGGTTACAAAGAAATCGAGGAATTTACTGGAGTGAAGGCTACATAGACTACAAAGAGTTTCATCGCGTTATTTTACCCTATTTAGAAAACAAAAAAAATATTACAAAGGGTTTGGAAAAGATAAAATGGATTAAAGAGTTATGTGCAAACTGTGAAGTGATTGATATAGGTGACAAAGGATGTCCTAATTTTGTGACATTAAAACAAAAGTTCTGTAAAAAAAAAAACTGATTTTAATTGTGTGCACCATAAAAAGAATTGTGCATTAAATAATGCAGTGTGTATTAGAAAATGGTATGATGATAATAATATGTCTGTGTTTAATATGTTTTAATTTTAATATGTTCAATTAATAAAAATCTAAATGTACCTACTTTTTGTTTTATTTAAATGTATTTAGGACAACTACACAACAAACTTTATATTAGCTCTAATTAGATGAATTGCGATAAAAAATACCATATCAGCAGTATTTGTCTCATTACAAAATTCAACCTTAATTACAGGTCTTCAAAGTTGCATGAATAATTTGTGTTAGTTACGTCAAATTAAAGCGTAATGATATCCAATTTTTCTGTCTAATTACAATTTTACAGTGAGAAATGAAATATAAAACCAGCCTTTTTCGCTCGCCGACAAAGATGAACCCGACACCTGGCTGTCGCTTATGATAAATACATTAGGTATTATAATTAAGTTTGTATGTTTGTTTAATGTTATGGGGAAGCGAAATAAATTTATGCAAATAGACTACAGACGGAAAATCCAAAACAAAATAATTTCATAGCTAGATTGCTCCAATGTAGACTATTACATACACATATGTAGACTAGTAGTCTACATGGACAATTTGGCGTGCTTTTAAATGTAGACTAGTAGTCTACACGGGCAATCTAGCGGTTATATAATTTCCACATAACTTCGCAAAATTACTTAAATTTAATATATAAAAAAGTCCTTTTTTTACACATGTAAATAAAAATAACAAAGTACTCTGAAATCATTATTTTTATACAAAATAATTAATGGAAGCGAATCCACGTCAAGCAGTTAGTTTGCAAGTACCTATGTTGTAGTAAAACTTAAAATTATTATATAATATTATAAAACCACTAAATGTCTAAAATGAATGTATGAGTTTTAAATAACATCGTTCAAAAGTTTTAGGTAAAAAGCTACTGCTAAATTTATTTTTGATAGAAGATTCATCCTTCTAATAATTTTAAATTGATATACCTACTATCTAATTAGAGATGTGCATACCTTAGCATAGTCTGTCTACGTATTTTACAGTAAAACATAATCTATATTTTAATGAATTAAACATTGGTTATGGGATGTTTTGTATCATACAAATTTTAACAATGACTGCTACATGCACGAGGATCACAGCGGTTGCATTGTAATTGTAGAACCCATGGGAATCACCCACACATAGATAAATCAAACGCAGCAAATTTATATAATGCAACTTTGCAGTCTTGGTGATTGTTAAGAGTCATTTACACTTATCGTGTAAACGTTCAATATGATCGCTTCTGACGCCGTCGTCCGGCGATTTTTTTTTTTTAATTGAGATAAACTAGTGCTTGACTGCGATCCCACCTGATGGTAAGTAGCGATGCAATCTTTGATGGTGAGGCGCACTAGTTTATTAAGAGCCTATTCACTCTAGCCTTGAAGACACCCAAATTATAATCGAACGGGAAGACCGCAGCAGGCAGACTGTTCCAGTCCTTCGACGTACGCGGTATAAACGACGAGGCGAAACGCTTAGTCCGGACCGTAGAGGTTTCAACAACGTAAGGCTGAATATTCGACACGATATGTGCGAATTATCCGTTTGACGGCGATTGTATCAGTGTAAAATCCTCTTAACATACCAGAAAGTGATGTGACGGTGCGATACGTATTTATAAACAGTACAGTTTTTGTTGGTAAGGTGCAGAGTGTTTATGTCTGCCTTAATGAATTAAACTAAAATTCGGACGTCCTTGGAATCCAATCTGGATCATAAAATACGGAGTGGCGCACAGTGTACGATTTGACTAATCTAGGGGGACAAAACTCGGAAACCTACATTTATTGTATACATAGGAATGTTTTATTAAATAAAAGGCAAAACTAAATGTGTAACACATTTAATATACTTACTTTTTTTAATCTTTTAATAAAATTCTTATATCTATGTCTCGCTTAGATATTTGTTTTCGAGGAAGTTTTCTTAATAATGTTATATATGGGTCTGAAGATATTAACAAATGTTTAATTAAATCATAATTAGTTCTGTGTCTTGATGTCTTCAATGTATGCCCCAATCTAGCTTTTCTGATTTCTTTGTTTTTGGCCTCGGAAGCCTCCTCGGACATTTGTCCTATTGGTATCACCGAATTTTTTATTATTTCTGCTCCATGTACCAAAATTTTATGCACTGTTACCGGCATGTTATACCATGGGTACAAACTTAAATATATCTCCCTGGTCTCTACACAGTAGTCATGAAATTTTTTGGTATCGATTTCATAGCCTGAAGCTATGACTGCAAGAATTGTCGCAAAACGATGAATAAGGTTTTCATTGAGACCAGTAATCCGCGCTGTTGTGGCATAATTATGAAAAAATGCGCGTGCGGTATTTCCATCATTACTTGTACCAAATCCTGGTTTAACTTTGTCGATTATAAGACCAATTTCCTTAAACTTTCTCTTTATTTCTTCTTTAGTGTTTTTGAATGTTTCTTTATTTTGGTCTCCTCTGACTTGCCACTCACAAATGTTCATGCGATAACTAATATTTAAAAGACATTCCATTGTACGAATGTACGCATGTAAACTAGAGATTCCAAATTGGTACATATTCTCATCAGGCTCTCTAACTATTGATGCCGAATTCATTTCCTTCGATGTTGCCTTGCAGATAAAACATCTTTGAGTCGATTTATTTTCAGCTAAAACGTTACAAACTTTACCATCAATCATTGAAAGAATCATCTGGTGCGTGATCGAGATGGTTACGCCTCTGACTTCCACGAGAGTTGGCATTAACATCCGTATTTGATTTTCAATATCTTGACATTCTTGTTTGATCAATGCTTCGCATTCTTTCTTATACATGAATTTGATAATTCTACAGAATCTTGGTGATGATGGCCGAGGATTTTCCCATATGACCTTCTGTGCATTGTTTACAAGTCTTATTGGAACTAAAGATATGATAAACATATATTCGTCTGTGCTATCCGTAGCTTCAAATGGTTGCTTGTATAAGCTATGACCTGAAGACCCATCACACCCCCATTTGTATATCAAAGTGTAATTCAACACACTGGTATCTAACTTTTCTCCAAGAATATTTTTACATATTCTAAATGCAGTATGGTTCAAAAGAGAATCCAGTCTTACTTCAGCCGATATTTCAGTTACTGTTATATTTTCAACAGGAGGATAGCACTGCTTCTTCACCTGTGCCACGTGATCATAGCAAGGGTATACATTGAATCCCCTTTCTTTGGCTTCTTGTTGAACATTTTTGTACGTCTGGACAGTGAAATTATTTGATATGAAAAATGCCAAAGCTTCGTCAGGAGTATAAGGTCTTTGTTCTTTTCCAGTATTAATAATTCTTCTAGCTCTTTTATATGTGGTGGCTCTTTTTGGCGAGGCTGTAGATAATTCTTCAATCAATGTAGCAGCATCACGTTTGCCACTAGCTCTGACACTTAATTGTGCAGCGAAAGTCAGTTCATCTTTACTGTAGTCATTTAATAAGTGCTGAACTTTCCTCTTCTTCGTTTTTTTTGAACTTTCCACAAAACTTTTCTGCGGCCTCCCACCACTAGTACTTGGCATTGAAATATTTTCTGATACCACAAGCATGGCGAAAGTTAAATCTTCGTTGAGCCACTGTTCATAGTCTTTTAAAAACAAGTCTAATCGTCGTTGCTTGCGATCCCATTTCACACGAATTTTCTCGCATTCTTTTTTCAAAAATGCTTTTAACTGCTCATCCTGTTCTTCGGTAACATCCAAATCACCAAAGCACATTTTCACAAAGTTGATTACTTTATTTAATCGACCTTTGGGCGGAATAGAACGCCAAAAATCAAATATTGATTTTCGCTGCATTCTAGTATCTACAAAGAAAAATAAAAATATATATAATCGCAAAAAATCGCAAAAAACGATCATTATAGCATCAAAGTATATAACACAGAGAATTTTTTAAGACTACTATCACAGCTTGACTACACTTGACTACATGGTAGATCTCCAAACAAAAATTAATTAAAAATAAAAATACATTTTTATTGATGTATTTTTTCAGTGAGTGATACAATTCACAAACATACAATTTGATTTATTTTAATAATTTAATATATGGATAATTACCTGTATTTGATGACTCCATCACAAAAAAACACTTACAAGCACTCAATACACCAAAGAACATGTATACACGTTAGCGTTAGCGGTCACACTGAGCGGTGGGCCGACTACCTGAATAGGTTCGCGTAACTACGCCCATTGTTAAAACCAGTTTTGCGTGACAAAGGATTATCTGCCTTGTGTTATCAGTTAAAACATGTATTCAAAAGTGGAACAAGATTAAAAAAACGTAGTTTTAAACATTTCATTTAAATACCTATTGTCCTGCTAGATTGGTCAAATCGTAAACTGTGTGGCGTGTCAACTACACATGCCGTTTCTAATTTTGTGAAGAGACGTGAGACAATCTGTCCTGAATCTTAGTTTAATGATTACGGTATCCTAAAATTTAGACGTCCTGGGAGTCCAATCCGGATCATAAAACACAGAGTAACGTGTCATCTACACACGGAACCTCTAATTTTATGGAGAGACGTGAGACAAGCTGTCCTAAATTTTAGCATACTATATTCAGATAGTTTGCTTAGTAAAAAATGTGAAGTAGTGGCTTAGTGACGTGCAAAGTGGCGATGTCTGTCTAAATGAATTAAACTAAAATTCGGACGTCCTTGGAATCCAATCTGGATCATAAAATACGGAGTGGCGTGTCAACTACACATGCCATTTCTAATTTTATGAAGAGACGTGAGACAATCTGTCCTGAATGTTAGTTTAATGGTTACGGTATTCTAAAATTTAGACGTCCTGGGAGTCCAATCCGGATCATAAAACACAGAGTAACGTGTCATCTACACACGGAACCTCTAATTTTATGGAGAGACGTGAGACAATCTGTCCTAAATTTTAGCATACTATATTCAGATAGTTTGCTTAGTAAAAATTTGAAGTGAAAATGTGAAGCTTAGTTATTTGCTTAGTATTATAGTGGCATAGTGGCATTGCGCAAGAATCTAGTAAGCAGCCGAGGTAAGCAATTATATTTAAAAGTGGAATAGGCCTTAGTGACGTGCGGGGTGGTGGTGTCGTATCTGAATGAATTAAACTGAAATTCGGACGTCCTTGGGATCCAATCTGGATCATAAAATACGGAGTGACGTGTCAACTACACATGTTATTTCTAATTTTATGAAGAGACGTGAGACAACCTGTCCTGAATCTTAGTTTAATGATTACGGTATTCTAAAATTTAGACGTCCTGGGAGTCCAATCCGGATCATAAAATACAGAGTAACGTGTCACCTACACACGAAACCTCTAATTTTATGGAGAGACGTGAGACAATCTGTCCTAAATTTTAGCATACTATATTCAGATAGTTTGCTTAGTAAAAATGTGAAGTGAAAATGTGAAGCTTAGTTATTTGCTTAGTATTATAGTGGCATAGTGGCATTGCGCAAGAATCTAGTAAGCAATCGAGGTAAGCAATTATATTTAAAAGTGGAATAGGCGCTGAACCAGTGTTTTAAGACATCATTCAACTAAACGATTGCTCGTTTGCTCACCATGGCCGTCCTTCAATAAAAGATAGTGAGTATTTTATAAATTAGATTTTGAAAGTGGAATAGGCGCTGAACCAGTGTTTTAAGACATCATTCAACTAAACGATTGCTTGTTTGCTCACCATGGCCGTCCTTCAATAAAAGATAGAGAGTATTTTATAAATTAGATTTTGAAAGTGGAATAGGCGCTGAACCAGTGTTTTTAACATATCATTCACAAAAATGTTATTGTGCATTCTACCACACCGCGACAAGCGGAGCGTAGCGAAGCGAAGTCGCATCAGGTGGGGTAGAATGCCCAATAACATCCTACTGTGTTTTCAATGAAAAACAACAATGTTTATACCCCGTTAAATTTTGATCGTTTCAATCCCATGGGGGGTCGATCCGGTACATGAAACACGATCGATTTGTAAAGATAAAATTAAAAAATAAGTACCTACCTTTTTTACAAAACTCGTATTAATTTACGCATGTGCGAAATTAATTTCTTTAAGAAAACGTCTTGTTTTTTTCTACTACCTACATCATTTGACTAACTACAAACAAAAATTAATCGAATGAATTTTTTCCGACGCCAGAATGTAATTTTTTATCGAATGTCCATTTTTTTTAGAACGGAATCAGTGTGCGTCATAGTGTGTCGTGTGAGAGAGCATGATGTTTTGTCTCAATTTTGTTAAGCCTGCAATACACGTTGGCCGAGCTGAGACCAACGCGAGCCTTGGCGAGCCTAAGCAAATATAGGCAAATTGACACACGGCAAGCGCCTCTACACGTTCGGCAAGCGCCTCTCTACACGTTCGGCAAGCTTGAACCAATGCAAATGGCCAATAAGACGAGTTTTGAGGAGACGCCCACATGTTGGGCCCTGTCAGTTGTTATTGTGCATTTAAACAATATGGACGACGTAGAAGTCATCGCGGCTGCTGCTATTTATTTAATAAGCGCTTATAATTATTATTATTAAACGGAAAAGTATGAAAAGAACCGAAAACTTCATGTTTGTTTTTTTCAAATGCGTACTTTTTTTTTAATTAATATAAACTAGATGACGCAATCTGATGGTGAGGCGCACTAGTTTATGAGGCCTATGTCCAACAGTGGACAGCAATTCTTATAGCGCCTAAATGGTGATACTTGGGGGAGGCTTATGTCCAACAGTGGACACAAGTAATTATAGCGAGGGGAGACTTATGTCCAACAGTGGACACAAGTAATTATAGCGAGGGGAGACTTATGTCCAACAGTGGACATCAGTCATTATAACGCCTAAATGGCGATACTTGGTGGAGGCTTATGTCCAACAATGGGCATCAGTCATTATAACGCCTAAACGGTGATATTTGATGGAGGGTTATGTCCAACAGTGGGCATCGATCATTATAGCGCCTAAATGGCGACACTTGGGGAGTCTTATGCCCAACAGTGGGAATAGGTCATTATCGCGAGGAGGCATATGTCCAACAGTGGGCATCAATTATTATAACGCCTAGATGGTGACACTAGGGGTGACTTATGCCCAACAGTGGGCATAGGCCATTATCGCGAGAGGAGGCATATGTCCAAAAGTGGGCATCAATTATTATAACGCCTAGGCACAGTGTGGGATTTGACCTTAGTTGCGGACACTATCATTTTATATTGGATTTTAGTAGGCCTAGTCATCCCAGACCATTTAAAGTAATACTTTTTTGAAAATTTCAATTAGATTTGCAGATATATTTTTTTTTTCATTTAAGTCGTGGATTTCTACGAAAAACGTTTTCAGCCATATTTCCCGAAAAAGTGATATTTCTCTTTGTAAAAAAATCAAACCATCTGCTAGTTTACAATGCTACTAGTGTGAAAATTTCAATCCCATAAGTGCAGAAAAACGAGAGAAAAAAAATAATTTTAAAATTTTGATAAAAAATATTAATTTGTAATTATCTATGTTATTGTCGCATTTTTTTTAACAAAAATTCAATAGGGTTATGTTTCAACTAAATTGTGACAAAAATCCATATAACTAGCTTGCGCGATGTTGGAGATATTGCGTTTCTAAGGTTTTTTATAATTTCTATGGAAATAAACTTAGAACTTTTTTGTTGGGTAGAGAGGGTTTTTTTGGAATAGATATCATCTTAAATAGGAATTCGGTCGCTGTGTTAACAAAAAGAAAATTTAGATAGATATAGTATATTAGCATACAGTAAGTAGGTACCTACATTTACAAATCATCTTCATTATCTGATTGTATTAAAGTTTCTTCTGTTAACTACACAAAGGGAATCTCCATCATCTATTATGCTCACACTCAAATTCGAAATAACGTACGTTTTCTGTTGTGACTTTTAATATATTTAAGTGGCAACCCTAACATAAAATTTTAAAATTCAATATTTCTGTTTTAGTGTGTTTGTCGCATCTGGTTTTTTTATGATAATAGTAATTAATGTAGTTAACATATTGACACTGAAAAAAAACGCGACCATGTAAATAGTGACTAGATAAAAAAATTAAATGAAATCATAGAAAAACAATTTTTTTGCCTAGAATAGCGCAATATTTTAGGTTTTGGTGGATTGGTTGGTTCATAAAGTACATTTGCTATCAAACCAATAAACATTTAGTAAAAAAAACCATAAAAGAAAGATGAAAAATTGTTTCTATGGTTTCTATGGATTTTTCATTGTTTTCTGAATTTCTACAAAACTATGACAGATACATCAATGGGAGTTTTAATTGGAGTTTTGTTTCAATGTTATCTCTCAAAAAAACGCATATGGGATATACGGGATGTCCGCAACTAAGGTCAAATCCCACACTGTGCTAGGTGGTGACACTTGGTGGAGGATTATGCCTAACAGTGGGCATAGGTCATTATCGCGGGAGGAGGCTAATGTCCAACAGTGGGCAGGGGTCATTATAGCTAGGGGGAGGCCTATGTCCAACAGTGGACAGCAGTCATTAAAGCCCTAAATGGCGATACTTGGGAGAGGCTTGTGTCCAACAGTGGGCAACGATCATTATGGTGACACTTGGGGGAGGCTTGAGGGAGTTCGATTCTGATCAAGCTGACGACAGTGAAATCGAGATTTTGGCTGAGGAATATTATTATTATTATGTGTATAGTGGGCGAAAATGTACCACTCGTACATTTTCGCCCACTATAATATTTCAATTTCAATAAAACTTGTTTTTTTTTTCAATTTTTCATGAAATTAACCGAAACAATGAATAAAACATTCGAAAGATTTCTATTTTGATCCCAAACGATTTTTTCCGCAAAATTTCAATGCAACATGTGAAAAAAACGGAAAAAAACAACAATTTGTTTTTGATAGAAACAATTGTTTCTTTATGAGGTCTATACACGTTGGCGCACATTTGCGAGCGCCTTTGATTTGTGCAGAAAAACCGACACCGCTCCGAAGTGAGGCAAGTGATCGCGAGCGGCTGCGAGTCGTGACAAGCTACTCCAAATGAGGTCTATACACATTGGCGCACATTTGCTTTGATTGGCGCAAGTCTACTCAACCAACTAGGCGAGCGACACCGAGCGATGGCAAGACAAGGCAAATATACTGTCTACATATTGGTATTGGCCTTCACTCGGCAACGCTCGGCCAACGTGTATTGCAGGCTTTACTTATTTCGTATATTAATTTATGCTTCTCACTTCCACACTTCCCTACAGTCTCATGGCCACAAATAATATATATCCATTATTAGATCTCTGGTTGTAGATTTGTAGACAACACTCAGTTACCAAGATTTTTTTTGCGTCTCCCTAGAAGGTATATTGGCGGTTATCCGTCGATATTTATTACTTACTTTTCGAAAAACAATGACTCAATACAGATTTCTCAGTAGGTAATGTAACGAGTATAGCCCAGCGTTGGCTATGAACGCCATCTACCGGCTAGTCAAGACACCTGGTGTAATGGAAGCTCGATCTACATAATCATACATACTGTACAACTCACGGTAGCGGCATCTATCAATTCATTGAGACAACAATAATTGTATAATCTAATAATATAATGTTAATAATTAGTCTTTGCATTAATTGGTTGCCTTGGAAATATGTATCGTAATATTTTAGTTTATATACCAACAGCTGTTATTAATTTAAATATCTTTAATAAAATAGTTCATTTACGTGACTTATTGAAATATGTTGTGTTAGGATAGCATCTGGACTTCCGGGTTAGACTGTTTTGTTTTTATCAAGGAACAGTAAATTTACTGTTCCGTGGTTTTTATGTTGGGTTGAGCGACGCTTAGTAGAGTGGCTGGATTTTGATATAATGTGAAATTGTGGAAAAATATAAGAAACCTGAATGATGTCACTACGTTTGATTTCCCACCTGAACACTTATCACAGTAAAATTCTTAAGATTACTCACCGTTTTCTCTTTGAATCTGAATCCATGCTACCTTTCAAATACCGTTAATTAGAGACACAATAGAAAAACAATGACAGAGCGAACGTTGGTGGCTTGGGTGCAATTAAATTAATGAAATTGCAAATATACAATTTCAATTCACGGCGGTCGTGGTCTGTTAGTGGCGACAGTGATGCCAGATTGGGTTAATCCCCCCAATTATGGGGTTTTTTTATTGTGGAGGGGGGACTATTTTTGTAGGATTGGTAAAAAACTGAGTTTGAAGGATTTATGTGAACAAAACTAATATTATTATTTATGATTATAACAAAAGGATATTTTATTAAAAAACAATCATTTAATGCGATCAAAACATTAACTAATCTGTAAAAGCTAGCACACACGCGAAAGCGCAATTCTGTGCACGATGATATCAGAGCACATGAGTAGATAAATGCAGTGTCTTCGAAATTGCCGCACCCCGCGCCCCATTGCCCCACCACGCGGTTCGTTTACGGTCGTGTCTCCGGTACCTACCTGCTCTGGCTCGCTTGCAAAGAAAAAGCAGGTTTTGACCGTCATTCACCATTATTGTCTGCTGAAAAGTAGTGTACCTATATATATATTTTTTTTGTTTTTGTGCCTTAGTGTTGTGAAAATAATTGCACCAATAAAACAAAATAAAAAATGTACGGAACTTAAGATGACGCAAGTGAAGATACTCAGCTATATCTGAAATAGTGTAAAATTATTCTAATTTATTAAGAGATTTTTTCAAAACCTGAATTTTGAAGAAATTTCGGGGAAGGTTTGGGGGAACTGGAGACAGCCGTCTGGCAACACTGGGTGGCGGCCATATTGCGCATCATGCCCGTCTGAAGCCTTATTGGGTGCATATTACTAGGTACTCTTTGATTGGGTGGTCTAGTCGCGCGCGATTTTGGCGCGTCTGTTCAAAACGACGCGACGATATCTTCGAAATTAAGTTGGTTAGCCCGCTACCAGTTATGTATATATATTAGGGAATCGTTATTTATTAACACAAGAAGCGCGGACGTCCCACGTTAAATTGCAAATCACACCAAAATATTTGTACTATGTATGTACCTATGTAGGTACAAAACATTCTGCAACAATTACCTACCAGTATCTTTTTATTTGTGTAGAACCATATCTCCATATTACTGCAGCAAAAATAAAATGGCCTGAATTGACATTGCTATTTCACAATAGATCTTGTATGGATTAGTATAGTTTTGCCTTGTAGGTATTTATCGTATTACCTAATAATTGTATATATCGCGTGCTTAATCAAAAAGAGACGTAACTCAAAAAAGTGGATATTTGAAAATTTAACTTTATTTTCTAACGTATTTTTTTCAGATTAAAATATGCCTTCTTTTTTAGTTCGGTCTGTTTATGATTAAGCATGCGATATGATGTGTGTTAAGTGTGAGGGAATTTTTATCAGTTTCTTGTGTAACGGTATTTATAACAAAAAAAAAAATTCATTATTTCAAAAAGATATTGTTTTATTTCCACAGATGCACATTATTTCACATAAATCAAACAAAAGAACAGACCTCGCCATACATTTTGTTCATCTTACAAGCGAATAATAATATGTCACATGTCATTTTTTACGGCACTCGTAAATTACAATGACGTGTTCGAATCAAAAGAATCGGTTTGTTTACACTTATATTCTGAGAAACGACCATACAGCCTGAGAAAGTTAAACGCTATTTACTAAAATGTAGGTAGAATGTTCCCAATTCTAACCCAAGCCGGGTTAGATTTGGGAAAATTCTACATTTTGAAGTTATGTAAAAAATGCTAGGCACATGAAAAAGGCATGCCGCCTAATAAAATCATTAGATACGCAAACCAACAATTTCACTAAAAAATTACAAACAAAACACAAGTAGGTACTTATTTGATCCAGGATGATAGAGAATACGGATATACCAATACTGTCACATGTAAACAAGAAAAAAGTAATTCATAGAAAACCAATTTACATACCTACTACTTGTACATTAATAATATTCTAAGTCAGTATCTTCAATAATACTAAAAAAAATGTATAATTATTCAATTTTTTGGATAATTATTGGGTTCCAAAGCGCTGCCTATGGGTGGGCCGATTTTTTAGCTCGCAAGTGTATAACGCGGGTAAGTTGCCTAAGAAATTCCTGGCCAAACTACACTTCTGGACACATCTATTGGCCCACCTTAGAGTTTAGGTTTCGATGACCCCTACCGAAATATGATTGCTAGATTGAACAAAAACTGTTGATGCAGTTTTAAACCTGATACATTTTACCATCTTTTTCGATCGTATTGTTTTAAATTTGAATTCAGAATACCATACGACATGGAGCTACGCCTAACAAGTCGGATATGCGCCTTGTTAAAGGCAATTGATTTTTGAATAAAAAACATGTTTTATCAAATAAAGGTTTAATTTAATAACGCGTGTTGCCTCCATGGGCATCTACCACAGCTCTCATACGATTAGGCATAGAGTTTATCAACCGCTCTATGAAATATTGAGGGATCATCTCCCATTCCTCTTCTATGGCAGTTTTCAACTCCTGCATCGTCTGGGCAACTGGCTGACGAGCCCTAACACGTCTTTTTAGCTCGTCCCACATGTGCTCAATGGGGTTCATGTCTGGGCTTCTGGCTGGCCAGTCCATAACTGTGATGTTCACATCCCGAAGATATTCCCTGACGATGCCGGCCGGATGGGCTCTTGCATTATCATGCATAAAAAGGAAATTTGGGCCCACATAGTCCGCGTATGGTATCACGTGAGGTTCTAAGCACTCACGAATGTACCTTTCAGCATTTAATGTTGGCAGCCGTGGTCCTGTAACAACCTCAAGTTGAGTTTTGCCGCTCGCGGATATACCGCCCCAGACAGTCCATGAGCCACCGCCATAAGCAACCCTCTCTTCAAAGCAGCATTGTGCGAAACGCTCTCCCTTACATCGGTAGACCTTCTTCTTTCCATCATTGCCATGTAACACAATTTTAGACTCATCAGAAAAGAGTACACGGCTCCAATCTTGTTGTGTCCAATTTAAATGACTGCGTGCGAAATGAAGGCGCGCTGTTCGGTGGGCTCGCGTTAGTTTGGGCCCATTAGCTGGCTTGTGTGGTACCATATCGCGTTCTTTTAACCTTCTCCGAACAGTTCGAGCGCTCACAGATACTCCGTGGAAGTCGCGAAGTTGGTTTTGTATCTCAATAAAAAAAATAAAAATAAAATAAAATAAAATTTTATTCAAAAATATAAGGTAATACAGTAAAAACATTTTTTTCCTTAATTTATGTCAAGTTCACAAGTGCTATAAGCCTGAACTAGGTTATCCTGTGTTTCAGGCGAGAAAAGGTAAAATAATATAACTAAATAATCACAGTAATTATATAACAAAAAGGTAAAATATTCATCTAATAGGTATGTAAAAGAGGTGTAAATAGTATAAAAGTCTTACTTGCTAAAATCTTAATATATTATTTAAGCTAACTAATCATAATAAAAAGTGCATAACATCTTTATCTTAGTACAACTAATAACTTCTCTGTATCTTCATAGGACAAATTTTGTAGGGTTTCCTTGAGAGCTTTCTTGCAATTTATATAATTTAGGGAATAAATATTTGCTTTTGCATTTAATCTGTTATAGAGTAGTGGTCCCAGAAATACATAAAATTTAGCTGTAAAAGCATGTTTTGTGCTTTTTGTGGGACAAACTATATCTTTCCGTCTCTTTTTAGTATGTTCAGTGCTAAAGCGGAGGGCTGCGTGCTGTTTTAATACAGTGCTCATTATGAATAACTGCCGGACTGTTAGTACTTCACAAGTTTTGTAGAGCAGGTCAGTGGGAAAAAGGAAAGGGCGGCAAGTAGACACCTTGAGAATCGCTCTTTGGGCTCTTTCGATTGGTAGTAATAAAGTTTTGCCTGCTCCACCCCATGAGGTAATGCAGTATGTCAAAATTGACTGACATAGAGCAAAATAAACTTGCTTAATTATTTTTGGGTCCGCAATATGTCGCAACTGCTTAAACACGAATATCAGCTTACGAACTCTATTATTTAAGACTTCCATATGTTGTTTGAACGTAAGGGTCTCATCTATTATAACACCTAAGTATTTTATTTTGTTAGTCTTATTAATATTGGGACACATAAGCGGGCATTCTGCAGGGACTGTACAACAATGAGCATACAACGTTGAGGAATTATTTGAAGTTTGTTTGCGCATAGAAAACAATCAATGGAGGTAAGGTGACGATTTCTCAAGCTGGTCGTCACGATGAATCGATCCTGCCTTTCAGTTGTGACCCGAGATCGTGGCCTTCCTTGGCGACGAACAAAGCCGCCAGTCTCTAGGTACCTCCGATAAACATTTCGGACCGCAGATCGACTTAAATTAAGTTGAGCACTCACGTTTCTTTGGCTGTGTCCGGCCTGAATAAGTGCCACAGCTTGGGCGGCGACTTCAGGTGAATTATCCATAGATTATTGATAGAACCTCACCTTAATGTTAAGAATAAGTAATGTTTGTTGCAAAACCAAAGTTAACAATCACTTTTTCAAGAATTAAATCCAAGTAAACCAATAAAACCAAGTTTTCTTAGTATTCGATTGTTTGATATCAACAAACAGGCTCCAAATTGTCTTTTGTTTCTTTAAATTCTGTGTTCGAAATTCAAAAAAAGACTATTGAATGAAATTGTGAATGTGCCAGGTTCAAAACTGCATAAAAACTTTTTGCTCGACCTAATATAAAATTTTAGCTAGGACCAAACGAAACTGAAAATACAAGGTGGGCCAATAGATGTGTCCAGAAGTGTATTATTAATTAAAAATTAAACTGTCTGTTTCATTACGAATACGATGATATAGGGTTGTCTGCAAAAAATCTGGCATGAATAACGGTTTAAAAAAAAATAATTTGGCCAGGAATTTTTTAGGCAACCCATCCGCGTCGTTTGTCTAAAAAGTCAAACGACTTGGAAATTTTTGAAGGAAATAAAAAATCTGTTGTCGGCAACGCGAATTTAAAACGAAACGAACAGGGTGTGGTTCAAAAAATTGTTATATAAATACAATATATAGATACATAGAAAAGAAATACATATTACATAAAAACTTTTTATAAAAAGCTTAAGCGTAAGCTTCCTGCGGGACAGGCCTTGCCTAGTGCAGGAAGACTTCGGAAATTTATATTATGTTAATTAAATAATGAAAATCAAAATGTTATAGCAATACCTACACCCTGTAACCTCTTTTCATTAATAAATATTATTATTATTTCGTTTATTCATTAAAGTACATATAAATTATATTTTTAAATATTCAATAAAAAATAAAAAACATTTAAAAATATAAAAAATAGTAGCCCACCGGTATCGGGAACAGGGTCCAAGCTACCGGCGGTCAGGGCTCCAGAGAAAGGAACCTCCTGACTATACGAGCCGTGTCCAGCAATACTGCTTTCTGAATCAAGCCCTTGATCCAGTCGCCTAACGAGAGCCTCCTAAGGTGTTGGTCGAGGCTCTTGGCTATTAAGCCATTGGCTGACACAACTATCGGTACAATGATCGCTGAATCCACTTCCCACATGTCGACAACCTCGCGAGCCAAGTCAATATACTTGATTTGTTTATCTTTCTCGGCTTTCACGAGGTTCTCGTCATGCGGAACGGATATGTCAACAATCATTGCACGCCTCTCGCTTCGGTCCACCACCACTATATCAGGCTTATTGGCCACAATAGTCCTGTCAGTGATGATGGGCCGATCCCAGTACAAAGTGATATGACCATTATCAAGAACTGGGTCGGGCTCATACCTATAGTATGGCACTTCCGATTCCACAAGAGAGTATTTCAGAGCAAGTTGCTGATGGATAATCCTGGCTACAAGGTTGTGCCTATGCAAGTACTCTCCGTTAGCAAGACGAGAACAACCAGAGATAATGTGACGGATTGATTCTCCCGGACGGTGACATGCCCGACAGATGTCAACCGTGCCGTCCTTCACAATAAATCTCCGGTAGTTATTCGTCATGATAACTTCGTCCATAATTGCACAGACAAAACCTTCGGTTTCCCCAAAGAGGTCACCGAAACGCAGCCAGGCTACGGACGCCAATTGGTCTACATCGGGCCCATGAAGGGCCCGGAAAAAGCGTCCGTGAAGCTCCTTGCTCTGCCATACTTCCCTGCGATCGTCAGTGTCAAGCACTATCGGTTTGCGCCAGTTCTCGTTAGCCAGGGAGAGCGGGGTGAGTCCCTTGTCCAGTGCCACTACATCCCGATGCATACCCACGTCGGCAGCTAGGAAATATTCCCTGAGACTGCATACCTCGCGGTTGTGTAGGGTCTTAGCATTTAAAAAACCTCGACCCCCACTTTTCCGCGGGATATACAGTCTCATCACCGACGATCGTGGATGATGCATTCGGTATGCAGTCAGCAGTGTACGGACCCGCCTATCCAGGGCATCAAGTTCAGTTTGAGTCCATTTGAGTACGCCGAAAGAGTACATCAGTACCGGTATGACCCAACCGTTGAAGGCGCGCACCTTGTTTCCGCCCGAAAGAAGGCTGTTAAGTACCTTTTTCAGGCGTCCAAAGAAACGCTCCTTCAACGATTGCTTCATGTCAATGGTACTGATACCTAGAGCTTCCGACATACCCAAATACTTATAGGTTTCGGTTGGAGAGAGGGATCTCAGGTTTATGGAATCCGTAAGTTGGACGCCCACGGACTCCACAACCTCCCCTCGCTTTACATGCATGACCGCACATTTGTCCACACCAAACTCCATCCTGATGGCACTACTGAAGGTTTCAGTTACCTTCAGTAGCTCCATCAGTTGCAGATTGTTGGGGGCAAAAAGCTTCAAGTCATCCATGTAAAGGAGGTGAGATATAACCTGACCCCCTCTCTTCAACCTATAGCCTAGACCTGAATTCTCCAGCAATGTGCTGAGAGGATTCAAGGCTAGACAAAACCAAAGCGGACTCAAACTATCACCCTGGAATATACCTCGCTCGATCCTTACAGGTTCGCTATTCCTCTGGATATTTCGACATCCTGGATAGCGGAGGACCGTACTCCATTGCCTCATACACGACATCAGGAAGGTGCGTAGTGTTGTATCAATTTTATACAATTCCAGGACCCTCATGAGCCATGTATGAGGAACGGAGTCATATGCCTTCTTATAATCTATCCAACATGTCGACAGATCCTTTCGGGAACGTCGAACCTGTTGGCTAATGGTCATATCAATGAGGAGCAGCTCCTTCGTACCACGGGACCCGTTCCTACATCCATTCTGAGAAGGTGACATGATCGAATTTTCATCAATATGACTATTAATTTTACTTCTCAGTATGGATGTAAGAACTTTATAGACCGTCGGCAAACACGTGATCGGTCTATAATTTTTGGGTTCCGCAGTACTACCCGATTTATGGAGCAGGTGGGTTATTCCTGTCGTCAGGAACTGGGGCAGCGACCCTGACTCTAAGGCAGACTGAAACTGGTATGCCAAGCGAGCATGCGACCTTGTAAACCACTTAATCCAGAAATTATTATTATTATTATTAAAAAAAATATAACCGACTTCACTAAAAAAACACTAAAACGATCAAAATAATTTTAATTTCGGAAGTCGGTGTTTTTCGTTATTGTTTGTTCCTTATTTAACACCGACTTCCGAAATTAAAATTATTTTGATCGTTTTAGTGTTTTTTTAGTGAAGTCGGTTATATTTTTTTTATAAAAAGTTTTTTATTTCATACTTTTTAGTTGCAACATACTTACAGCCAGAGTACTTTTTTCTCATGTCAATTCCAATTAGCTCAAACCCTGCTAGAATACATCATTTTCATATGAAGTTCCCGTGTATACCTTCCACCTTCCGGCTCCATCATCAGATCACTTCGATAGTACCTTATAGCCAAAATGCATCTCATGACATTTCTAATAAGCCCAAACACGGGTAGGATACATTGATTAATTACGGAGTTCCAGTGCCTATCTTCCAGCTCCATCACTATCATCAGGTTACTTCGATGATACCATTTCCAACATAACTATTCAGAACTATTCATTTATTTGTATTGTCATAGTCGCTTAACTATGTTCATTGTGATATTTGTTTGAGTATGAAGTTCCGTTGGCAATTTCTGGTCTTCTTAACCAGTTCCACCTCATAAAATGTCACTTTTTGACTGTAAATGCTTAATTCCTTGATGAAAATATCAAAATGACTATATAGTTGCCTATAATATTTGAGGAGTTCCCTCGATTTAGCCAAGATTCCATCATCAAATACCAACTTGGTGACTATGGGACCATTTGGGAAGTATACCCTTTCCAACAAAAAAATAATTTTTCAAATCGGTTGGCAAGCGACGAAGTTATGCCCAAACATACATAAAAAAAAAAAAAATACGAACATCCGAATTGAGAACCTCCTCCTTTTTTAGAAGTCGGTTAAAAATAAAATATAAATTAACGTAAGATTGGGTGGTGTGCCTGGAAACAGTTTTTAATACACAAGGCTTTATCGCAACCGACACAGAACGTCTGGACCTTTTTTTTGCAAATAATGCAGCAACGTCGAGGACGGCGTGCACTATTTAAGGTTAGGTCTAGTCTACATCGTATTCGTCGATTCGATGTATCGACGCATGGAACGGTTCTCCATTCCGTCAACACATCGAATCGATGGGTCTGTGCGGTTGCAATTGAAATGGGAATGGGGAGGGGACGCTGATGCCGAGATAGAAGGGTATTGATGAGGTTAATACGGAACTTTCGATGATTCAGAGAAGAAGAAGTAGAAGAGTGGCGATAAATGATATAAGAGTTTAATGCGGTGATGTTTAGTAATCTCCGGAACAATTTTTTGTACCACACCATAGATCGTTTCCGCTCGACCGGATACATGGCCAGGAGCTGGTCTTTTTTATCCACCCCACCCATCATGGCATTGTAGTCCAATATCAGGATGGGTTTGGTGGAACCCTGGATTGTTTGGACGGCGTTGCCATGGTACGTAGAGATCATAGCCACACGGTTAAAATCTCTCCATACCATGACATCGACATCCCCCGAGGTAAGACCAGATATACATCCTGGGCTCATGTTCTGCTTGGTCAGATTGTGCAGGTCCTGCGGTACAAACTTACGATCGGTCCGCAGGGTCCCTGCACAATCAAAGCCCAAGGACTTAAGTCGTCGAGCGAGACATGGTGAATTGTAGTAACTATCCATCCACAATGTGTATCCCTTATGCTCCAGACCTTGAATCAGCCGCAAAACTTCTGACGGTGTAGGTGCGTCTAATGGATTTTCGTACTGCTGCGGTGGTGATGACTTTTTATGAGCGTGAAGCTCAAACCGCCACAGATAGCCGGTTTGAGTTTCACAAATCTCATAAGTCTTGATGCCTTGTTTTGCAGCTTTATTTTGCCTGAATTCCAGCGGGTTCTTCCAGGTCAAAAGAGTCTCATATAAAGCAATATTCTGTGCTGGAGTATAGAGCTCCTGAAACTTCTTGTTTAAATGTGACAGTATTGGCTGAATCTTGTAAAGTCTAGCCTCGGAGGCGTCCAGGTTTAGCCTATACATGCTACCATTGTCGTTGAAGTGCAAGCACTTGCTTAGCAGCAAAAACCTGTCGATTGTCATTTGTGCGCTAAAACCTGGAGTATAAAATATGTCAGAGGTAGTAGACCAATAATCTTCTATCCGAGATTTCACAATAACCCCCATCGCCAATAGGATCGCAAAGAAGGTGTATAATTCATCGACCGTTGTATCTTGCCAACGACTGATGCGGCTATTGGGATGAAGCCTGTTGTTATCCATCAACTGGCCTGCTAACCACTGAGCATACTTGTTCGTCTCCGAGGCTATGTACTCCATAATTGAACGATCCCAAATCTCCAGGAAAATGTCATATGGGTCGTCCCGTGGAGTTGTCGGACCCACATTTCTTTGGGAAAACTTTTCCCTCCTCGATTCAGGTGGAATCGGAGAATTCGGAAACTCTTTCCATTCAAAGTCATACCACCTCCAAGGCTTTCATCATCTTTCGCAGCAGGCGTTCCGGTTTCGGTGGCAGGCGCTCCGGGTTCTGCGGCAGGCGCGTCGTCATCACCACCGTCTCCAAAGTCTTCGTCCAAGGGTGTTTCCATCACGCATTGCACCGTCCTGGCCAACCACCTTGGCAACGTCACCACTTCCTCATCGTCGCCACTCTCGTCGGAGCCTGAGTCGCTGCCTGTAATAAATGACAGATTGGTTTAAAATCGGGTGGAAACCAAAGCCAAAACTCCAAACCAAACTAAAATTAATATAATAATATTTATTCAGGGTAAAATTTGATAAAATAATTATAATATTATACTATAATAATATATTTTATTATTATACTTTGGTAATAATTTGGTAACTAGAAGGTATTTCCATAATTGAGGATTCCCATTGCATCCGTACCCTCCAGTTCCCGACGAGGCGGTGCTTGAGGTGGCGGAAGAAGGGGAGACGGTGATAAAGGAGCCTCCTGGGACGAAAATTCCGCAAACCTGGAACAAACGCAGTGTTGTTATTGTTATACACATATATTTAGAGATAAAAAGTAAAGTTCGTAAGCAACTTACAAAGTCGGCGAGGACACCGGCGCCGACGACGATGCAGGTGGCGCCGCGGGTTCGTCCGACGCCTGCTCTGAACTAGATGGACATTTTTAATCATAATTATGTCCATTAAATCCATTAAAAACCAACCCAGAAATATAATGATAAAATTCACTACAAGGCTTTCAAATTCAATTGTTTGTCTGATACTTTTATATCAATATTTTATAAGAATAAAAAGTTTATAAAAAGAAACTGGTTTTCATATGAATCTTATTTTCAGCTAGTTAAAAATCAATTAAGATTAGACAATACTTGACGATAGCTTCAGTTAACTGCTTAGAGCGTTCGTTTTGTTTGAAATTTAAAATCAGTTGACATTATGTGAAAAAACGCGCGCGCGAATCGCTATCGTTAGCAAATTGCGTGATTGTCAATGTTAATATTGTATAAATTAAACGATTATTAATGTAAACTATTTTTTTTTTTTAACTTTTCATAAAACTGTTATTTTTATTTAAAAAACTGTTTTCGTTTCGTTTTACGACAAACCCGAAACGTCTCCGTCGCGTCCACAGTGTACTTTGTAACATATAAACATACTGATTACTAAAAGTCGCGTCACGCAACTCACGCAACTGATTGACGGACCCGTGCTTGCTTGACGCACAAATTCAGTTCACGTTTTTCGCGTTCTACTACTCTTTGACTCTTTGTGCACAAACAACAGCTGATGAGACTGAGACAGCACCATAGATTTTAGACATATAGGCGACTATTAGGCGAACATTACACGGTCATGCAAGCGTCAATGATGGTTTTATTCAACTAAAAACCGTCATGCAACGCATTAGACGGTAGGTTTTTCGTCAATCAAGGTTTTGCACTGACCTCTATAAAACTACCACGGTTTTGTTTGACTGTGACAAAACTAGCAGCAAACTGCAAAACCTATCGTGTAACGTTCACCTAATGTGATGATAGACATTTTGTAGAGTAATGTTTTTTCATTTGGCGGTCCCAAACTTAAGGAATATTCCTATAACCGAGCTAGCTAGTTATAGTACATACCTACTTACGTAGTGCAGGTACCTAAATTACGAGATTTTGTATTGAAAGTATATTATATTTATACATTTATATATTTGACAGCCCTAGTGCGAGATAAAAAAAATCGGCATCTGGCAACCCTGGTTTTTTTAGTAGTGTAGAGATGGACGGCGGATAGTGTTGAGATTTTATCCGATTAAATACTCAAAATGATTAAATACTCAATAAATACTCGTTTTTATTGGATAAATACTCGATTAAAAACGAGTATTTATTGAGTATTTATTCATTTCCAACACTAACGGCGGATAAATTCCCGGAGGATAAATACTCGAGTATTTATCCAAAATGAGTAAATACTCATTTTTAACCATTTTTATTGGATATTTACACAAAATGATGGATATTTACACAAAATGATAGATATTTACTCAAAATGAAATGATGTTTGTTTTTTAGCAAATCGAATGGTTATATTAAGGATTAATGACTATGGTTTTTATCTTTAGAGATTTCAAAAAAGGAGTACTTATTTAATACTTCATTGAAACTTTCGAAATCACTACATTACCTTCAATTTATTAGTTCTGATGTCAATGATATTCTCAATACGCGGTACTCTGGTTTTCTTTTGTCCCGTCTCTTTTGTTTTGCTTATCTTACCTTCCACCCCCATGCCCTATACCTATAGTGTCTGTCCAGTTCAGTGCCCAGTTACACGCACACGTGTGCATTTTTGGATGTTGTGTTGTAACATCTCAAGGTAAGTTTACTATTCTTATTAATTTGTGCTAATCCAAATGGTTACTTCGGTACTTAAGCTCATACCTATGTTATTGTGATTGGTTACCTATTTTTATTACATAACATTTTTTTAAGCATTTTTAATAAATTTTACCAATTACAGGACGTACCTGTAGCGTCCCAATAAGCTAAAAACTTGTAACTTTGAACGTAGATAGAATACTATGTCATATTAACTCGCTTTCCTGTGTTAACTTAATGTTTTGTTGTTTTAGGTATCATGGGAAGACCAAAAAATTGACGTTTCTGGAAACACTATTTTTTTTTTGTAACGTAGGTAACAACAAATTTACTGTTTTCAGAATTATTCTTATACCTGTGCTATAAGACCTTGCTTTGTGCCAAATTGCAGGATTCTGGGTCAACGGAAAGTACCCTATGAATTTCGATCTTTGAGAGTATCAAAATATCCATTTTTTACGACATAAACGTTCGTATCTTTTTTATTCGTTAGTTTAGAAGTTTGATTTTTTCACAGGGACCAAAACCATATACTATGGTTTTACGAGTATATCATATCAACTCGATACCTCGACGTGTTCTAGAGATAAAGGGCCTTGACAAGCGTTGAAAATGCCGGTAAAAACAATTGTTTTTTTCCATGAAAGGACAAATTGTGTTTTTTTCCCATTTTTTTCACATGTTGCATTGAAATTTTGCGGAAAAAATCGTGTGGGAACAAAACAGAAATCTTTCGAAGGTTTCATTAATTGTTTCGGTTAATTTCATGAAAAATTGAAAAAAACAAGTGTTATTGAAATTGAAAAATATATTATAGTGGGCGAAATAAAAAAAATAAAAATTAGGCGCTGTAATGACTGATGCCCACTGTTGGACATAAGTCTCCCCCCGCTATAATGAACTATGCCCACTGTTGGATATAAGTTTCCCTCACTATAATGATCTATACCCGCTGTTGGACATAAGCCTCCCCCAAGTGTCGCCATTTAGGCGCTATAATGACTGCTGTCGACTGTTGAACATAGGCCTCCCCCTCGTTATAATGACCTATGCCCACTGTCAGACATAAACCTGCCCCAGGTGTCACCATTTAGGCGCTATAATGATTGATGCCCACTGTTGGACATTGGCCTCCCCCTCGCTATAGTGACCGATGTCCTCTGTTGGACTGTCCAGGCGCACTAGTTTATGAGCATATGTCTAAGTTGGACATAGGCTCATAGGCTCAACTAGTGCGCCTCACTGCTTCCCATCAGGTAGGATTGCAGTCAAGCGCTAGTTTATATTCATTTAAAAAAAAGTACGCATTTAAAAAAATCAAACATGAATGTTTCGGTTCTTTTCATATTTTCCGTTTTTTTCGGTTTTATTGGAAAGATACAATTATATGGACTTTATGCTTTATTTTTTTTTAAGTTTCGAATTTTACATTGAATAAAACAACAGTATTGGAAATAAACGGGAATTTTCCCTGCTTTTTTCAACGCTAGTTTTGACAGACAAACAAACGGACGGACGGACGGATAACAAAGTGATCCTATAAGGGTTCCGTTTTTTCTTTTTGAGGTAGGGAACCCTAAAAATGAAGGTATTATTAATTTTATCATTTTAAAATCAGAACCATTCTTTTTTGAGATATAAATACAGAACAGAATCGCCACACTTGTGAATATCACTGGGAAGAAATTTTAAAAGTCATGCGAATGTACGGTAAAGAAAAATTTGTTGTTATTCTTGTATTGTAATTTAATAAAAATTGTAACAAATCAATAGACTAATTCTAACTTTGAAAATGCTTGACGAAAATATTCAAGATGAAACATAATGGGCTTTATGTTATAAAAAATGTGATTTATGAAGTACCTTACGAATCTATATTTTCCGTATTTTTAGTATTTCAATCCTTTTGTTGGTAAAATAACAAGATTTAAGCTAAATAACGCAATCCAGTTTTGTTTATTTGGCAGAGAGTATTTACCCATGATTTGGATATTTACTCGGGTAAAAACGAGTATTTATCCATTTTGAGTATTTACTCGGATAAAATCCCAACACTAAGTGTGACCCACAGATATGTAGTGTTGTAACTTGTAACCCACGTGGTAACCTTTCCCTTACTAATCTGTGGTGTGTTTGTGTTTTACGACGTGTTTGTGTCGGCGGAAAAAATGTCGAATAAAAAAAATAAAGAAATAGAAGTGCACGACAGTGAAAGTGAAGAAGAACAAGATTCTGGAAGTGAAAAAGACTCTGACTTCGATTCAGATGGGAACTTTGTTGGGGACAAAGTAAGATTTTAATTATAACCTATAAATCACATGGCTTGCCCGCATACCTATTGTTTATTTTTACGTAAACTTTCTTGTAATTCGATTTTTTATCGTTTCTTATCGTATAAAATATGCATTTCATCAAGTTTTGAAAATATCTAAAGTTTGTTAATGTTTTTTAAGTAAATAATAATAATCTACACAATCCCATTGTTTTTTTTTTTCACAACATTGTGAAACGTGTTTGGCACTGAAAATTATTTGTTTTAGGAATTACAAGCGGACTTTGAAGGTCGTAACCCTGAAGATTGTGACTTCCATGGTATCAGGCAGCTGCTGAGGCAACTGTTTCTCAAGTCCAATGTTGAATTAGGTGGACTAGCACAAATCATTATTTGTAAGTTTATAAAAAGTACCTATACTCTGTTTGAATTAGGCTCTTTTGTAGAAATATTTTGGGAATACACTCATTGTGCTCACAGTCAAGGTGTGGAATTCCTTGCTGAAGCTTCTATTTCCTGATGGCTACGATTACTAGGTAGGAGTCTTTAATGCGAGAGTAAATAACTTATTTCTAGGCAAGTGTGATCCATGGTCAACTATATTATTGCTTACCATCAGGTGAGATTGTGGTCAAACATAAGCATGTTAATAGTAAAACATAAAAAAATTGGTAATAAATAGGTCTTCAAGCCAGTTTTTGAATTGCTCACTTTAGAATGTTAGGTTGGAATTGGAAAAAGAGGATTTAGTATATTAAAGGCTATCTCATTTTCCCATTGTCCTTTTTGTTTAGTTATTAGCCACACATTTCTTTATCGGCCATATGATTAACTTCTCATTTCATACATTTTTCATTTATAATTTCTCTTATAATTTTGTTTATTTCAGCGCAAAACTATGTTGGCAGTGTTGTGAAACAATGCTTAGATGACGGTGTGGATGAAGAGGATGATGATGACGATGGCAGTGATGGAGTGTTTGGCATCACCACTATTATCAATATTACCAAGAGGAAAGTAAGTTAAATAAACATAGATTTTTCTGCCTGATCACTTAAAAAAAAGTCACTTGGATCCTGCAGTGCAGTACTAAACCAAACTCTTGAAAGTTTTCATTTCGAGTGCAGGCAAAAATTAACTTAGCGGTGGTCAGGTGGAAGTGTTTTTGATGGTATCTAACTTGTCTGCTTATAAAAAAAAATAATCTCTAATATTAATAAATAATCGCGTGTTCTCTGCAGTTTCAAATGCATCTTTGATTTTTGCTACACTTCCATAGGTCATAGTGTGGTGCTATAATTATACCTTATAGTGGCCTCTACTATTTGTCATGAATCTGCCCGTTAGATACAGAAATATATTTTCCAATCCAATTTGTAGTTCAAGAGATTAGCATGTTTAAACAAATGAAAAAGCTGCTCCGCTTTATTGTATCAGTCTTCTTCTTGGCGCGCCGCCGTCGTTTGCCTCCAAGGCTGCGGCATGTCGAGCGATGATTCTCCATTTCTGGCGGTTGTTGGCATTACGCGCACACTGTACTGCTGTCGACTACGTAGCCCTGGTAATGAGATCGATCCAAAGAGTCGGAGATCGACCGCGGGCTCTCTTGCCTTCAACGCGACCGTGAACCACAAGTCTTTCCATCGAATCCTCGTTTCTGATCTGAGATGTGCCCAAAGAACTTCAGTATTCTTAACTAGCACGTATATGAAGCTCTTTGAGGATGGAGTTATTGGTGCAGAATGCTGAATTGTATTAGTATGGAGGTGAAAACATAAAAAAAAATTAAACTGGTAGACTTTTTTAAATGCATTGTTTGTTTTTAACTTTGTTTTGTGTAGTATTTATTCATAATGGTTTATGCCAATCTATCTACTAAATCTACATTAATATTATAAAAAGGTAAAGATTGTTATTTTTTATTTATATTTTGTTTGTAGGAGGTAATCTCTGAAAGTAGCGATCCGATTGCTTTTCACTGTTAGAAAGCTGCTTTATTTATAAGTGAAATAGGCTATATTTTTAGTGCGCGGTCCAAGCGCTGGACAAAAGCTAGTTTTAAGTAAATCGGCAACAACAAAACTATTTACAGATATGAGATAAGCATACATCCTTTGACCCATTTAATTGCACAGATACAAATAGAGAATATAGTATACAAGTAAAATTGGTTTCATGATAATACATTTTAACTTGATAAGTTTTTGTTTCGACTATAATCATAAACTAGAATCTGCCAGCATGACAGTAGAAAATGCCTATGTCACACGGTGATAAAGTAGTGACCACTACCACTGATGAAAGAATTTTTAATATCCAGGTTACGGAATCCAATCCTGTATCAACATCGCGATACGCATGCTAGCGGGATTGAAGTGATTGAGATTTTTAATTTCTTTTTTTTTTCTAGTCCAGTTCCTGGACTCCTTGAGTTTGTTCATTATCTACCGAGAAAAATTTAAAAAATACGTAATCTTTCCTCTTAAAATAGTTGTACTTATAAATTGATAAAAGGTCAAATTATTGTTACAATTTTTACACAAGGGTATGCATTGCCTTTTCTGTCTCTGTTGGGGTTAGAATTAGATAGTTTTTAGCCCCCAACAAAAAATGAAGCCTATGTCACTCAGGAATAAAGCAGCTTTCTATTGGTGAAAAAATTATCACAATGAGACCAGTACTGTCAGAGCTTACCTCATACAAACAAAAAAAAAAAAAACAAAAAACAAACTTTACCTCTTTATTATATTAGTGTAGATAGTTACACGGTGGTCCTAAGTAAGGATGGTTATAACTTTAAAATGTCACTATTTCAAAGTTTTTGAAATGATACAGTACAATTCACGAATGATGGCGGCCGTGAAGTTAGCCTTTGCGAACGTTCGCGCATACTATCTACACTCTTCTCGCATACGCACGTCGCCATTTGGTTCCTAAAACACGTTACTGCGCAGCCTTCTGCGCAAACTTCACGGCCGCCATCATTCGTGAATTGTACTGTACCTATATCCAACTGCTTTCTATAGCTGTATACTATACTCACAAGATATAAATGTAGCAAAAATTAACACAAATCATTTAATTAATTTTCAGGAAGAACAATGCATACAACAGATCCGGACGCTGCTAACGACATTAGCTGAAGAGAATGCAGACGACAGAACTAAAGCACTTATCAAGAAAATACTGGCGAACGAGTCTGAGCATGTTGGCCTAGTCATCAATGAAAGGTAACTTTGTTTAATAACCAAATATTTCGAATAAATGTGATCAAATCTGGTGGACTTTACCCGCTGTGCTACCCCTATGCGTATACCGTTTAGGTGTGCCCCGCTTGGGCGGACCACCACTGTGTCATGGTCCCGAGCGAGGGGGAATCATCCACTGTAGGCGTGGATTGCGGACGACGAGCTATGGGTAGCTTGCCGTTCGGTAACTGTCCAGACCGAGCCCGAGTCGTCGTAATGCTTCACGTGCACCTCAAAGAGATGTCAGCAAAACTGGCGGCCCAACAGAGCCGAAGCTTACTGGGTCGACTTACACAACCCTTGCGTTCTTGGATCATGGGTTTCCCTTAATTGAAGGAACATAGGTGTGGTTTTAGTCAGTAAAAATCTGACACGCCCTCCCACTGTGCCCTAGAGCGGGAGAAGTCATTAGATCTCAACATTCTCATCTCTGCTACATGCATTCTTATATCTATACAAAAATATTAATTTTTACAGGATCCTAAACATTCCCGCAGCCATCAGTGTGCCTCTATTTTCGTCCCTGCAAAACGAACTGGAAAAAGCAACAAAGAAGAACATGCCATACACATTCCGGTACCTAATATGGATCTGCAAGACTTACAATACTGGAGGTATGTGAATAACTAACGGATCTCGACTACAATATATAATCAGCCTTTTTAATGTTCCCACTGCTAGGACTCGGGCCTCTTCTCCAGGAAAGGGAATGGGCCGTAATCCACCACGCGGGCCCAGTGCGGGTTTTTTTTTTTTTTTTTTCCGATGGGAAAAATCATCTTATGACAACCCCCGCTCTTGGGCGGAGCGGGAGATAGTGTCAGACTCTTACTGACTAAAAAACCCATCCCGTTCCTTCAAGCCTTCATACCGGGGCTCGAGCGCCCTTTCGGATAACCCTGGCCCCAGTAGGCTTCGACCCGGCTGGGCCCCTGCTGTTGCTGACAACTCCTTGAGGCGCGCGGGAACAGCGCGCGCCGTCGACGACTTGGGCTTGGTCCGGACAGTTACCGGACGGCCGGACAGCGAGCTACCCATTGCTCACTGTCCGCAAGCCCGCGGGCCCAGTGCGGGTTGGTGAATGTCACATATCTTCGAATTTTTAGTTCTGGTCATAGTCTCTTCACGATGTTTGCCTTCACTGTGAGAGCAGTGGCGATGAAATAATTACACAAAGTAATGCGCCAAAACCCAGCCAGGTTTGAACCCGCAACGGTTCAAGTCGGGGTAAGTCGGGATCTTTCCCACTCGTCCACCACTGTTCCTAAGGTAAGGTTAAGATGAAAGCTCCAGGGTAACCTGCAAAATTCTAATTTTAGAACTTTTTTGCAATTAGCAGCTGAATATCGGATGTTTCGGTACTGTTATACCCCTCCTGTGTGCTCGTTCTGGCGTACCTAGTAGCTGCATTAGGGCCTGTCCGTACAGCGGTATTTCACCGCGCGGTTTTTTTTTCGTTATTCTGTAACATATTGAATCTTATGGAAGTTTCCGCACAGGTGATAAAAAAAACGCGCGATAAAAAATTCTGTGATTTCTTGCAGATTTAACGCGGTGCGGTGCGGAAATATCGCTGTGCGGACAGGCCCTTACTGTCAGAATGCTGACACATCAATCCTCAATTCTTCGTATATCCATTACTCATCCAGTCTGTCTTCTTCCTTCATCCACTTCTCTCCTTCCACTCGCGCTAACCCTTCTAAATAGTTAAATAAAGTATTTGTCCTTCGCAGCAGTAGCGTAGCAAGATATGGGCGAAACGAAAGAAGTAGGCCTCGCACAAGCGAGGGCTCTTTAAGAACGAAGGTTTTTTATAATTGAGTAGCTGTGCCCGCGACTTCGTTCGCGTGGACTACAGGATTTTGAATTAGTTTTTCTAAAATAAAAGTAGCCTATGTTACTCCTTATTACATCAGCTACCTGCCGATAAAAGTCCCGTCAAAATCGGTCCAGCCATTTCAGAGATTAGCCCGGACAAACAGACAGACAGACAAAAATTGAAAAAAATGTTATGTTGGTGTATGTACCGTATATATATTCATATGCATGTAGTAAAAAGCAGTTATGTCAATATTACAAACAGACACTCCAATTTTATTTATATGTATTATGTATAGATAGGCTTTTTTTTTCGATGGGAAAAATCATCCAATGACAACCCCCGCTCTTAGGCGGAGCGGGAGATAGTGTCAGACTCTTACTGACTAAAAAACCCATTCCGTTCCTTCAAGCCTTCATACCGGGGCTCGAGCTCCCTTTCGGATAACCCTGGCCCCATTAGGCTTCGACCCGGCTGGGCCCCTGCTGTTGCTGACAACTCCTTGAGGCGCGCGGGAACAGCGTGCGCCGTCGGCGACTTGGGCTTGTTCCGGACAGTTACTGGACGGCCGGACAGCGAGCTACCCATTGCTCATTGTCCGCAAGCCCGCGCCTACGGTGGATGTATAGATAGGCTCGCACTTGACCACTATTTCACCCGATGGTAAGCGACGATGCGGTCGAACACTTGGTTGCGACAGTCGCTGTGTCGTTTTCACATTTATAAAAGAAAAAAAGCCTCTCTTCGCCAACGTCTAAATTAGTCCACAGCTTCATAGCTAAAAAGTATTTACTTTTTAACAATAACCTAAACCGGTTTCTAACATTGGTTTTCCGAAACATACCGACGACCCTTTTGTTTGTTTGTTGTTTGTTTATTTATTTGTTTATCCTCGCATCGGAACGCCTTACAGCAATTATACCAATGGAACACTGTTCATTCAAAATCGGCTACTTTTAATCATGAGCGCAGTGAAGTGGTAGTCATCATAGGAGGGGCGTGGCGCGGCGGTGGGTCACGTACGCACGCTTCCGCAGCTTCAGGCCAGCGGTCCTCCAGGATTCCACGTATACCAAATCCCATATCGCACACATTTTTGAAATGGTAAAGTTCTTTCAATGAGTTGTGCATCAGAACATGTTAAGCAGATGGTTGCGACAGTCATTGGTAGGTTTTCAAAAGTCGTTATGGGTAGACAGAAGCCCCAAAGCCGGGGAGTAGGTTTTTACGGGACCTCGTCCTTCGCAGTAATTTTTTTTTTTTCAATGTTCGGAATTACTATAACCAGATAACCGTGAAATGAAGTACATTAATCATTTTCTAATAACTCTGCGTAGGTACCCGAAAAACAAACAATGAATTGCTAGATCATGTAAAGGATTGCTATACATAGATGGTCGATTCAAGACAGCTTTATGTTTTTATTTCCGATTTTCTTAAATTGAGAACGTCAACAAACGTAGGAGGGTGTCAATGACTGTTATTTCATGTTTATCTGGCGCGTTAAAACTAAATAGAACGCACTCGTGTTCCTTCAGTTCCCTTTGCGTTCTAGGTGTGCGATAAATCTTAACATTTGCAGACTGGCCTAAAGAATGTCATGAATGTAGATACGTCAATTTGTAAACAATAATGTTTGCTATGAATTAACAATAGTGTTTGTGTGTGCACATTGCTGTTCTTAGTCAAAATGGCTTTGTTCTATTTATGATACTGTAATAATTTCAAAGAATGGCAATCTTTCAGAACTGTAAGGAAACCGGTAGAAATGTATGTGTGTAATTATGGTTTGGGACCTCAATTGCCTTTTAGCTTTCTTTTTTCAGTTGGATGTTTTCAACTAACTCCTCTCGTGTTTGGGAGGAGCGAGAGGAAGTGTTCGACTTTTCGTACTGAAATCCACCTGTGTTTCTTTAGTTGCCCTTTGCGTTGAATGTCATTAATTCATTAAACCCCAAGCGAACACCGTTCGTGGCGTTCGCTATCATTGTCTTTCTATTGTGTCTCTGATTATGGTATTCGAAAGGATAAATAGATTGAACCTTAGGGTGTTACCACACCAGTCGATCGATGCCATCAATCGATGGTAGAATGGATTAGTCGACGTCGATCGACAGTTTCTACCAGACCAATCGATCGATTGTAGAATGCGTCCTCTTGTGAATACATTTCGAAAGAAACTGATGGAATATAGCCGGGGTTAATCGATCAACGTCGACCGATTGGTTAGTCGACCGGTATCCGTCGATCAATTTAAAGCTACTACACCAATCGATCAACGTCGACCGATGTCGATCGATGGCATCAATCGACGATCGATCGATTGGTGTGGTAACACCCTTAGTGAATTTCCAAGTTACGGGGATTTTTTATCAAAAGTATAAAACGATTATTTTGTCCAGACGTGCACATCTTTCGGCTTAAATGATAATGATAAGGGCCGAATGTTTGCTAATAGAACAAGTAGATGCAAATTAGCAAGCTTATTACCGTTCATCGGTCGAACACATTTCAACGGATACCATGCTTTTTTCAATGTAGAGCTGTAGTAGCCCAGTGGTAAAGGTCCTGACTTACGAGTTGTAGATCGCGGGTTCAAACCCAGCTAGGCACATTAATTTATTTCATCACCACTGCTCTCAAAACGATGAAGGAAAACATCGTGAGGAATCTACAAATTTTAGAATAAAAAATTCGAAGACATGTGACATTCACCAACCCGCTCTGTGCTCGCGTGGTGGATTACGGACCATTCCCTCTCCTAGAGAGCAGGCCTGAGTCCCAGCAGTGGGAACATTAAAAGGCTGATTTTGCTATATGCTATGCTCTTTTCAAACCGGATCCCAAAACTATATATGGTTTTTGTTCTATCAGTTTTTTCCATTGAGACATTAGTTCGTTTGTTACACGTTAACTTATAGATCTTTTACTGTTTATAACAGAGGGATCTTCAGAAGTACTGTTCGCCAATCAAGAAGAGAAGCCGATAGCTGACGAGGCTCTGGCGAGTTTCGACGTCGACGTCACCGAGCAGGCTGACCTCTCACAGTGGGACTACGAGGGAGGCGCGCTTACACCTTGCAGAAAGGTAAACAACTAATCTATACATACCTGCATATCACACCTACATTACACGAAGAGGTGGAACTATTGTACACCAAAAAACGAGCATTCCAAAAAGTCGACGTAAGACGTTATTTTGGAAATACTCATTAGCACATAATATACACCCTTAAATTTTGATCGTTTTAATCCTGTGGAGGGTCGATCCGGTACATGAAACACTATCGATTTGTAAAGAAAAAATTAAAAAATAAAGTCTTTTTTTTTCAAAACTCGTATTAATTTACGCATGTACGAAATTAATTTCTTTAAGAATACGTCAGCTGAGTGAGTCCAATGACCCGTAGGTAGTTGTCGGCGTTGCGTACAAACTATCTACAGATCAATGCACTCGCTCAGTTGACGTTTCCTTAAAGAAATTAATTTTGTACATGCGTAAATTAATACGAGTTTTGAAAAAAAAAGGTACTTTAATCTTTACAAATCGATAGTGTTTTATGTACCGGATCGACCCTCCACGGGATTAAAACAATTAAAATTTAGCGGTGTATTATACTTATCTAGCTTTTGCCCGCTGTTCCACCTGCGTACATAAAATAGCTTATCTCACTCAGCTAGTAACTCAGCGGCGATGCTCAAGGCTTTGGATCTTCGACTGAGCAAGTGCATCATTGCTGATGATTCTCTTGGCTCGCCTCTCAATCGACTCCAGCGCATCAAGCTGGTATTTGGCAGACCCATACCAAAGATGAGAACAGTACCTCCATACACGATCGAACTTGTGCTTGATAAAGATTGAGCAGCTGTTCTGGCGTGAAGTACCGTCTCACCTTTGCTAAGATCCCCAATTCGAGTTTTTGGCAGGATTTTTTCGATTAAACTGAGTTTAGTGGCTGTTTTAATTACTCGTCAGTTGATTCTATTGGATATTGTGATATAAACTTGCTGTTCTTTTGTAACTCTGTGAAAACATCTGGACATGTGGAGAATGTTATTGTAGTATTGACTACCTTAGCAAGCCGAGAAGGCAGACTCGATATATTTGCTGTCAAATCCTGGAAAAATATTAGTGTGTCACACCCGCAGTCTAATGAAACTCAAAGTGAATGAAAACTAAATACTTTCTTAAGTTGAAACTGCCTAAGGTAGGTGCCAGATAAACGTGGAATGACGGTCATTGACCCTTTTATATTTGTTGACCTTTTTAATTTCAAAAAACGGAAATAAAGACATAAATCTCTCTTGAATCGACGACATGTATCGTGATCCTTTACATTATCTAGTAATGAAAAGCAATTAATTGTTTGTTTTTCGGGTACCTACGCAGAGATATTAGGAAAAGGTCAATGTACTTTATTCCACGCGGTTATCTGGTGCCTTCTACGCAAAAAAGTAACGATCTTTATTTTTCTGATTCTTTGTTACAGGTCCTGATATTCGACGGCAGTAAATTCAATCACCTAGTGAGACTTATTAAAGAAGAGGTGGAGGCCGTCTAAACTGGCTTTTATCATGTGTGACTATTATATTTATGCCATACAATGCGCTGTATTCATATTTATATTTTTATTATTACATACATATTAAACGTAAGCTTTACCTATTCATGTCTTTAATTTATACTCGCCTTTAGTCCACAATCTATACTTATAATAAATCTGTAGAAGTGAAAATTCTGTACATTGAAAATATAAAAAAAATAATGGTGTGTTACTAGACCGACACCGAACCCAAAAATGTGGTTAAAAAAATTTTTGTCTGTCTATCTGTTTGTTCAGGCATCACGCAAAAACTACCGGTTCGATTACGATGAAACTTGGTATAATTATTCTTTAATATCCTTGGCACCACACTGGGTAATTTTTATCTCGGAAAAGCATATACAATAAAAAACTAACTTAATTTTGCGGTTCCATCCCTAGACCCGATTACTATACCAACCGCAAATAATAAGTTCGTCGTATGTTACGTCACCCGCAGTGGAGTTCACTAACCTTCCACAGGAAGGGGAACCGTGTTACCCCGAATTTAACGCGAGCGAAGCCGCGGGCAAAAGCTAGTAAAAGAATAATCCATTTTATATATACTACTAGCTTTTGCCCGCGGCTTGGCTCCCAGCTCAACCCTACTTTACCCTACATTACCCTAATTTTCATTTTTTTTTTTCCATAAGAACCTTCTCACAATAACAAACACAAGAAAAAAAAGAGTTAGCGAAATCGGTTCAGCTGTTCTCGAGATTTGCGCTTAGCAACACATTTAGCGATTCATTTTTATATTTATAGATAGTCCGTTTAGCTAAGCTGTCAATGGATAACGCCATCTTAACAGCATTACCCGAACAAGCATATTTAATTCGAAATGGCGTTGTATTCGATTTTTTTTTGTGACTTTTTTGCACATTTTCTCATCGTTTAAACCTTCCCTGGACTTTCACGAATATTTCAAGACTAAAATTAGCCAAATCGATTCAGCCGTTTTATTTAATTTTTTTTTGACATTATAAATTCATAAAAAACCAATTTGGTGCGTGTTATTTGTTTCGCTAGGTCAGTTATGACGTACGGCCTGTGCAAGACTTCGGTCTTAGCGGCCCGGGCGCGGCGAGCGGACTGCATCGGTAAGGTAAGCGGGCGCGCGGCGCTATGAGCGGTGTCTCGTGGCGTGTTTCAAACATTTTCATACTTATGATCTTACGCTTGCCCGCCCGCGCTTAGCGGCCGCTCACAGTGGCAAGGTCTTAAACGGGTCGTTGGGCTTACATAGTAAAAAAACAGTCTCTGCGTTTGCCTGTTTATCCCGCCGAGTCGGTTCACAAGTTGAAAATGAAACAACAAACATTTATTAATACTTTTATTATGACAAGAGTCACAGATCTCTTAAAGTACACTATATCATTGATACTTAATTCAGAAAATAATCGTCCCTTACACAATAGATCTACAAAAGAAAAACAAAATAATATTTGATAGAAAACTTAATGAACGAATGTTTACTTGTCCAAAAGAGTTTTACAGGTACCGGCGCGAATCTTGAGCGCTCGGCGTCAGAGTGGGGATCACTGTGCATTCCATACATTGGCGAGCCAATCGTCGCCGTTATTAGATACATGCAGCAAGCGTAGGGAACGAATCACGAGTGACGTCTATAACACGATGGCGCGGCGAGCCAATCACTGACACTCCCCGCCCCCGCGTTTCACTTCGTACCACTAAAGAGACCGAATATTTTACTTCTGCGCAACTTGAAGCCAGCGCTCAAGATCCGTGCCGGTATCTGTACGTCATAACATTACAATTCCGTCAATTCTTGTTTACGTGTTATTACCAGGGACTACTTTAGACAAATATAAAGCATCTTTCATCATAAAATCTCTCAAAGCGCAAAGTCCTTTGAGAATTTTGGAATTTTGATCCATTTTCTGTATGTCAGTTTCCGAGAGGCTCTTGTCTTGAGCTAGGTACCCGTTGATGGCTTCCTCGGTCATCCAGTGTGCTGGGATCTTGTGCATGGTGAACTGAGCTGGATCTGGATTGATTGGCATGGGGGTTAAAGATTTCTCCCATGGTGTTATGTACTTCTGCTCTGAGTGTAGGCCTTCGATGTATCTGAAAAGAAGATATGAGAGTTAGATATTATTTCTTTATTCACGCGCATATGTATTAGAAAGATATATGTCCGCAATAGCTATTCATATATTTTGTCCATTGACTTATATTCTCGTGATAGACAGGCACGTTCATGGAAACTTTGTCGAAATACTGAAAAGTTAAAAATAAAATCCACTGCAGCGCTACATTGACATTATGTCGTCTAACAAAAATATTAACCATTACAGCGCTTAGATAGCTTTAGACTTTTAGAGGATACATTTTTCGCGATCAAAAGGTTTTAAGCGCCATGAATTTCGTGACACTTACGCGTTTCGTTCAACATAGTGTAATGACATGTTATCCATATAGATTTTTATACCGCAGAAGTGACATAGTTTTTTGCCTACAATACTTCTTAACAATAACACTCTATTTAAAAATTTTACCAATAGTCCTCGTTAGTGTAAATAAAGAAAACCACGTTCTTACTACTTTAATAAATAAGTGAATTCAAAATCGTGTAAAATAATGAAATTATTTATTGTAACCATCATACTGAAGAACAGCTATCCGTAGTGAATGATAGTCAGGACTGCGCTGCTAATATTTAGTAACAAAACAAACAACAACTATAACTATAGCATCAGCATTTTAATGTTCCCACTGTTGGGACTCACGCCTTCTCTCTAGGAGAGGGAATGGACCGTAAACCACCACGCCGGCCCAGTGCGGGTTGGTGAAAGTCGCATGTCTTCGAAATATGCCGGTTTCCTCACGATGTTCTCCTTCACCGTTTTGAGAGCAGTGGTGGTGAAATAAATTACATAAAAAAACGAAAACTTTTATCAACTTAATTTTTCGGGGCGAATCAAAAATTGATTTAAAGTCAGAACACTTGGTTTAATGATGTAGGGGAAAGCTATAAATGATTGAAGGCACATTCTGTAGTAATCTACAAGGAATAGCCGACTCATTAGAAAACGTTTTCCAGCTTTAGTCCCATAATTATTATCAGCTTGAAAGTATGCAGAGCAAATAAACGGATATTTTGTAGGAAGCCACGTGTTTTCACTTCTATCCTTTTGAAGATTTTTTATAAATTTTTCTCTTTTCGGCGGACCAGAGTCAACAAACTTGAATATATGAAGGACGAAATGTTTATAACAGTAATGCAATATCACTTATATTACACATTTATTATATATATTACAAATGCAACTGAACCGAATTTATATTTGAATACTAATCTATACGTAATATCTAGGTAGGTACGTAATACCGTAATACCGGACGAAAGGCAATGTTTAACAAAACTAAAAGTCAATGATTTACTGGCATTTCTTACTGAGCTTTTACATTATCGAAAAACAGACGTATTCATAATTTCTGAATTTGACGGAATTCATTGGCATTTATTATACAAAAAAGAAAAAATATTAAAAAAAACAAAAACAGGAAAAACATCATGCAAAGTTCGTGTTCACTAAACCCAGTAGGTAAAAACCCGATTTTTGTGGGTGGGAACATCTGCATGTTTTATTCTATGATTGTAAAATGGAACAGCTTTCAAATAAAATAATATAATTTCTAACATACTATCACGATATTAGAAGCTATTAAGTTGCTTGAATAATCAGTTATTTTACTTACATGACTACTGAATTATTATTTACGTCCCAAAACTTTGATTTAAATTTTTATGCGCCGCTCTCACACTGCATGAATGTCAAAACTGCACTAATGACATCAATATCAAGTTTGTATACCATACCATACAACTGAGTTGATTGAAGTGAATGTTCGGAACGCGTAATCTAGTGCGTAGTAGGTACACATATCGATAATTTTGTCAATTAAGGCTAGCAAAAACATTTTTTGCTTTTAAGGTCCATAAATGATAAATGATCTTTATTTTGCAAGTAGGTTTTATAAAAACACTTTTACACGTCAATTGTTTTTTTTTGTCAATTAATGCTAGATGAGGCCGGTGTTTCCTAACTGACTACCCTGAGAAGTACCCTGAATAAACTAAACATCTTTCCTCTTACTGCCAGGGTCTTTTTTTGGGAAATTATCCAATGGCTTCTAACGCTCCAGGGTGGACCTGGGAGGCGTGTCATACTTTTACTAACTAAAACCACACCTATGTTTATCAGTAGCCCTTTGCGTCCTAAAACCACGGGCTTCGGTGCTCTTGTGCCCCTACGGTATTGCTGACATGTCTAAGAGGCACGAGTAGAACATTACGTGCGGAACGGCCCGAGGGTTGTAATCGGGATATCTATATACTATATAAAAGGAAGTCGAGTTAGATACACTATTTATAACTCAAGAACGGCTGAACCGAATTGGCTGAAAATTGGTAGGGAAGTACTTTTTATCCCGTTCCCGTGGAACGTGACATAAAACCGTGGCATAACAAAACGCTACTGACAGCTAAACGTAATGTTGTCTATGGTTATAGGTATCGGCATGAATCTTGAGCGATCGGCGAAAGTGGGTAGTTTCGTAGTAGTAGTAGCTTTGCGCATTGTACACTTATGGCAAAAAAAAAAATTACACATATTTTAGTTTCCCTTTTACTTGCTATCTTCTTGATTCTGATTGAAGGTAAAGTTTAAAGAGAACCATAAATAGTGTAAAGCAAAGTCGCTGTGTCCGTCTGTCTGTTTTTCTATTTTGTTGGCGATCGCTGTGGTAGCGATGTTAAGGGTGATCGACGGACGGCGACGGTGTTGTGAGACCCGACAAAAATCATCCGTTAACCTCTGGACTTATACCATGGGACCTTTAACACTAGGAAGACCAAAATTTGAAACTAACTATAAAGACCAAGTGGGGTCACTAAAACATGACTCACTCATATGATGTTATGTTTTATTCGTGTGTTATAGTTTTAAATTTACATTCTATTAATTGCTAAATTTAATATTAAATTAAAAAACATATTAGTTATCAAAAAAAAAAAAAAATTAAGTGATAACAACCAAAATATCAAGCACACTGTTGACATTTGACCGCCTTTTCGACATTACAAACACTTTTTGTGTGGTACAAAAGGTTTTTGAAAGTGGTACAAGAATTATTGGTTTTATTCTTTAACTTCTGCAGGAAACACTGTCTTCTCTTTCCGTTACGATTTTTTTAGGCTCTGGAGGTATATTGTTACTGAGCTGTGAAGTGGATGATGTCAGCAGAGAGTGAGTAAATTGGCCGACTAACTCTTTTGCCAAGTCAAGAATAAACTTTCTTCTACTGATTTTTACTTAGTTTATTTTTGTACAAAATCCTGGAATTAGTTGCTGTCAAATTCAAAAACTTAATTGGGGTCATTTTGACCACTCTGAACTTTCTAGTGTTAACAAGACCCAGTGCTTCCATGCAGGGCCGGTTTATGCATGTCGGGGCCCCTAGGCAATGCGCGTCTCGGAGCCCCTCTTCTAACTTCTTAATATATTTTGTGTTTAACACAAATTTATTCATAATTACGTTGTTTTCAGGGTTCCGTAGTCAACTAGGAACCCTTATAGTTTTGCCAAGTCTGTCGGTCTGTCCGCCCGTCCGCGAATAATCTGTGACCATTAGCACTAGAAAGCTGGTAGTATCCGACCGAATGTTCGGTTTCGGTTTAGGTCGAGTATTTCGGCAAAAAAAAACTATTTTCGGTTTAGTTTTGGTTTCGGTGGCAAACTTGCCGAAACTACGACCGAAACCGAAACTGCACTCGGGAGTTCTCGTGCTGTGATCGGTCATGTTCAGCGCATTAAATTCCTTCCAAGGGTAAAACAACAACGAAGACATTTTGCCGTGTCCACGCGCCTAATCATGTCGTCACTGGCTTGTGTTTGCAGTTCGTTTTACCTACTCCCAAACTAAAATCGAGTGCAGTAAAATTCATGATAGTCAACGAATATATTACCTGATATAAAAATGCATTAAAAAAAATAGGGACTGGCTGATTATAGTAATGTTTTCTTTATTTTTCCCTCAAAACATGATCCTTTAAGGAAGTATCGGTTTTGGTTTCGGTTTCGGACGAAACTGAGACCGAAATTCGGTTTTTGTTTTCGGTTTCGGTTGAAAAACCAGTTTCGGTCGGACACTAGAAATTTGGTACCAATATGTATATCAATCACGCCGACCAAGTGGTAAAATAAAAAGTGGAAAAAAATGTTTTATTAGGTTATATCCCCTACACGTAAAGTGGGGAGTGATTTATTTTTTGACACTAACGTGTGATATATTGTTAGATAGGTATTTAAAAATGAATAGGGGTTCACTCAAATCATTTTTTGATAAAGTCAATATTTTCGGAAATAATCGATACAAAAGTAAAAAAAAAAAAATGTGTGTGTGTCCCGCTCCAACTTTTGAACCATAAGTTTAGAAAATATGAAAAAAATCTCAAAAGTAGAAGAAAATTATTTTAAACTTGATGGGTTGAAAAGTTTTTGAAAAGTTGTACAAAATAATTTCTGACCTACGTTTATAATTTAACCGTATATGCAAGCATTTTTTTTAACTTAGTTTACATATTTTATTATTCTGAACGTATCTTCTTTCAAATAAAAAAAAGAATTATTAATATCGGTTCACGCAATCCAAAATTACCACCGAAAACCCAACCTACATAACCCGCTAATGAAAGATTGTGTTTTATTAACTCTATTTGCTGTCCGTTTTTCGCATTTTCCAATGCTAGTTCAATGTCATGTCATCAAAATTACAAATATTTTTTTTTACTGTTTATGAAACAGTCTATTTTTTTTTCCTGAGCGTTGGGCCCCTGAACCTGGCGGGGCCCCTAGGCAGTTGCCTACACTGCCTAATGGATAAAACGGCCCTGCTTCCATGAAATATTAAGATGTTATTCGTACAGTTTTAAACTTTTAAACTAACCTTTAATGATTTGTAGTCTTGTGCGATAATTGTCTTTATTTTTGCACAGTTTATATATTTATACATTATTATATTATTAAAATAAAAAAAGTATTTAACGTTCATCACTATATATTTGTTCAAACTTTATGGTGAAATTGGTGTCAACTTCCATAAAATAATTTTCACCAATGTTGCTGGTACTAGCAGTGGGTTTATCATCTTTATCAGTAAAATTGTCACTTTCATCACAGTTAGGTTCCTTTTTGATAAAATAATTTTCACCAATGTTGATGGTACTAGCAGTGGGTTTATCATCTTTATCAGTAAAATTGTCACTTTCATCACAGTCAGGTTCCTTTTTCATAAAATAATTTTCACCAATGTTGCTGGTACTAGCAGTGGGTTTATCATCTTTATCATTAAAATTGTCACTTTCATCCCAGTTAGGTTCCTTTTTCATAAAATAATTTTCACCAATGTAGCTGGTACTAGCAGTGGGTTTATCATCTTTATCAGTAAAATTGTCACTTTCATGCCAGTTAGGTTCCTTTTTCATAAAATAATTTTCACCAATATAGCTGGCACTAGCAACGGGTTCATCATCTTCATCAGTAAAATTGTCACTTTCATCACAGTTCTCAGTATCCGAGTCATCACTGTCAACCCGAATAACGAACTCGTCTGTTAAAGTGTCAACCACGTGATCACTTTTTTTATAATCATCTTCAATGTTTTTTACTATTTGGCACAACTTATCCCAGTCGCTAGCACCCATTAAACTAACTTTTTCTTTGACTAAATCAGTCACACCTTCGACGCTCCAAGTTACATTTTTACTAGATACGTAGCCTTTAATAGCAGCAAAAGCCATCTCGATCGGATTGAGTTCTGGGTGATATGGAGGCAGACGAAGAACGTCATGATTATTTTCAGCCAACATTTTATCTACATAGAAAGTTTTATATTTTTCCTTATGGCATTTAATCAAATTGTATAACTGAGGTTTTAACAAGTTCTCGTCAAAGCTAATACTTTTATCGGTCAACCAGGCTTTCATGTCAGATTTTTTGGCGTTTGATATTGGTGCAGGGTCACATTGCTTGTTAAGGTAAGAAGCGTTGCCTACTACCACGACGGAATTATTCGGCAGATTGGGTATTAATTGAGTACGTAGCCATTTTTCATAATTTTCCCAGTTCATATTGTCGTGGTTGTCACCAGTCTTAACACCTGCTTCAAATATGAGCGACGCATTTGGAATAAAACCTGTCTCGGATCCAGCGTGGAAAATTTGAACTCGCTGTCCTTTTGATATCGGCTTTTTAAGTCCTTTAGATGATTCGTCAGACCAGGCTCTGGGAGTTGAATGTGAAGAATCTATATACGATTCGCCCGTGTATACTATCGGCCTTCCTTCTTGCCTATACCGGTTTATCCGCCTTAAATATTCTATTCGCATAAAACGAATATTTGACGTTTCTATAAGAATCTGTGTGTTGCTTTCTGTTTTTTTCCATTGGAATCCTAAATTCTTAACAATTCTCCTCAAACTTTGTTCAGACCCTTGAAAATTTATATAACTTTGTAATTTTCGTCTCAGTTTTCCGGCGGTCGGCAATTCCTGTTCCGTTATATGAAAATTATGAATACAGCGCTTAATCACTCCCTGAGTAAAATGATCTATACCTGTGATAGGTTTTGCTCGAGGTGGCTTTTTCCCTGGAGTTTTAAATACAGAAAGAAGCTCACCACCACTACTACTTTCATTTATAATTCGCCGAACAGTAGCTACAGATGTGTTTGTGGCTTCCGCTGTTCTTTTTTGAACTTGTTTTAAGTTTTTCACGCCATCTTCAGCCTCTTTTTTCATAAAACAGTTTACATGATAAACTATTTCTCTGGCCTGTTTGTTTAACATAGTGTTTTTTTTTCTTGGCATCTTGGACCTAAAAAGAATTAAAATAAATCCGTATAATATTTATCGTACAAAATGAAACTTTGTTAAAAACTGACTGAATTATATGTGCTAAGAAGCAGATTTAATTCTATAATTATAATACTTAGGTATTTTTTTACCAATATTCGCAAAATCATCAGCTAAACATGTATATATGTATGCATTACGATAGTACAACTCTGTTTTGCCCCACGAGGTTATCATTAACCAACTGAAGTCCGAAGAGAGCTTCTGTAAGAAAAATTAAGAGTCGTCTGGCTGCAAAACAAAACATGAGAGCTGTCAAAACATGTGGCTGAAACTGACCAACAGAAACAATTACCTATACTTTTGCTATGACGCTTGAAAAATACGCGTCATATGCGGGAATCAAATTTCAAATGCACTCCTTGAGAAAGCAGGGGTAATGACACTCAGCAGCGACTGCACTATTAATAGTGAGACGTTCACGGTACATTCCCAAAGACAACTGATGGACACAATCCAGGCCCAAGTTGAAGAACTGACGCTGGAAATCGCACCTATTAATCGGATCACGAACCTATCGGTACCGGTCTTGAAACATGAACCCGAAAAGGACACGGCAATGGAGCAGAGCTCATTACTACTGGATCTGGTAAAGCAAAAATAGAACAGATGAAGGCCGCGACCGCAGAAGACACAACATATAGTCAAGCAACATACCACGACATACATCAATACGTCACCATATACGTATTGACAGCAGCAGTAGCGACAGCAGGCGCAATATATGCGTACTACAGACTACGCAAACATTGCAGGCCTCAAGAAAAACTTGAGACACCACCAGTTCCCAATCCAGCGCCCTGAAGTCGACATTGTGGACAACGCTGTTGGATTTGACGACACAGATATCAGCAGGGCGGTGCACTTATCGAGTGCACGTGCACTCAACAAAGCAACGTCGCCTATTGCGCGTTGTGATTCCATTGTATAAGGCTCGGATTAGATTATTTTATTTACATTTTACCTTTTAACATTGTATTTAACCCAACATTTTCAAGTTTTGTTTACCTTTTGTGAGTGGGCAATATGTACGAGCTACGCTGTACATATTGAACTTTTTGCTAGTTTGTACATCATACTCATGAATGCACATATTGTTTACCTGTGCATTTAACATAGCATTTAAGTCGAGTTATTATGTAATTATATCAAGTGGCAATGAATCCATCAAGGGAAACGTTCGTCTACTCATTTACATAACATATCATTACACCCTTCGACAAGGTAACATGACAGGAACATAACATTTTCACTGTTGGGCATTACAACTCCAACAGTATCTAATGAAATCAGAAATAAAAAATAATAAATAGACCTAATTACTCATTATCACTATACTTAAAGATATTTAAGTATTAGCAATGAAATTAAATCCCTTAAAATATCTTAGTTTTTTACTTACCAAAAAATAACCACTATTAAAAATAAAACTCGATGGATTAAAAAATCACGAGTCAATTAAATTGCACGTAAGTGTACTCGTCGTCGTTAGGTACGTACTAGTGATGTAACGAATATTCGCATTCGCATTCGCAAATATTCGCACATCTTTTGACATTCGTATTCGCAAAGAACATGCGAATGTTTCTGACAAATAAAAAAGAAATAATATTTTGATTGAATGGATTTAGAAAGACAATACAACTTATATGGTTTTATATTTACTTTAATATTTTTCTATTACACAACTTAATTCACATTTGCAGTATCACAAATTGTGAAACAACATGTTAACTCAAATCATAACAAATTTTTCGAATGAACTTAACTGAATTTCAGTGACGCGCGGCTCCCTGTTTCTCTAAATGGGTGCGTGACGAGTATGTCGGATATTCGTATCCATCAGAAGGACGTTCATAGGGTTCTGCGTAACCTTGTCGGGAATAAAGCCAGTGGCCCCGACGCGACGGGATACCAGTTATTCTTAAAACTTGTGTTGTGTCGAGCTGACTTGGCAAAGTACCGATCCATCTCCGTTACGTCCATCCTCTGTAAGAGTATGGAACTGGTGCTTCACAGCTTCTGGCATCCCTAGAAGCTATCGACATCCTTAGTGACCGGCAATACGGTTTTCACCGAAATCCGTCTAGCAATGTCAGCGTCTAGTAAAACCTTCTAGCGTATGCCATTCACATCTGAAGCGAGGCCATCGAGAAGCATGGGGAAGCGCTTACCGTCTCCCTTGATATCTCAAAATCTTTCGACAGTGTCGAAGACGGCACGAAAGCTTTATTGCTGAGCTTCCTTCCTTCGGCCTAACCGCTGGTCAGTGTGATTGGAGCCTAAACTTTTCGGGGGATCGATCAATCCGAGTGGTTATTGATGGCTGCACTTCCGAGTCAAATAGATATTAATGCCGGGGTCCCTCAGGGGTCGGTACTCTCGGCAACACTGTCCTTGCTGCACATAAATGACTTACATAAACCCGGTGCCTTAGGGTATGCAGACTTGAGCACTGTTGTTGAGAGGTACATGTCTGGCGCGCGTGCTAGTGGGTTTCAGATCCTGTCTCTCCGAGATCTCTCTCAGATCCAGGCTATGGTTGAACGCTTGAACTTGTTCTTGGAAACAGTCTTAGAATTGGGCAATACCAATCTAGTCAAGTTCAATGGTAATAAAACCTACGCGTGTCTTTTTTACCACTAAACGGAGCCAATTCTACCCGTCTTTATTTTGCTGGGGTGTGACCGCGCCGATAATTAACCACCTTGAGCTTCTTGGGGTGCCGCTGTCGTCTACCCTCAATTTCGGCTTCTACATCCAGGCAAAAGCTCAACTGCCTGCCAAAAACTTGGGGATCTTAGCGACGGTGACACGTTATTTCACGCCGAAACATCTGCTCAACCTCTATCAAGCGCAAGTTCGATCGTGTATGGAGTAATGCTCTCATCTTTGGAATGGGTCTGCCAAATACCAGCTTGAGGAACTAGAGTCGATTAAGAAACGAGCCAAGAACATCATCGGCAATGATGCACTTGTCAAGTCAAAACTCTAAACTCTTGAGCATCGACGCCGAGTTGCAAGCCTGTCAGTTTTTTATTGTATTCGGGAAGTGTGCATTGGAATTGCAGAATTTAATTCCGCCAAGTTCGTTCCATCATCGGACCACAAGACGTACGGCGTTACGACACCGGTACATGGTGGACATTCCACCCATACGTACAAAGCGTTTTGGGAACACACTCATTATGCGTACAGCTAAGGAATGGAATTCCCTCTCGGAGTCTGTGTTTCCTGAAAAACTTTTCTTTAAGCTTCCTTCAATCAGTCTGTTCCGGCTCTGTAATGTTCGGTTCAAACTTGGCTGACACGAAATGTGAAACCTGTATGACATTTTACGCGCACTTTGAAAGTCAATATTCGCATTCGCGAATATTAACTTCGAATATTCGCATTCGCGAATGTGAGAAATCAGACATTCGTTACATCTCTAGTCTGTACAGCAAGCGCAGGGAACGAATCACGAGTGACTTCTATGATGCGATGCGCGGCGAGCTAATCACTGACACTACCCGCCCCCGCGACACACGTTATACCGCTAAAGAGACCCGATATTTTACTTCTGCGCAACTTGAAGCCAGCGCTCAAGATCCATGCCGGTATCTGTAAGTATGGTTGAAAATTTGACACGCCCTCACCTGCGCTCGGGGACGGCAAGTTGCTGGCTAGCGGCGACAGACCCGATAGGGACGCTATAGATGTATTACCTGATGTAAGCCTCAGAGTGAGTGAGTCTCTGCGCGCGGGGCGGCGCGGCCACAAACAGTGGGTCGAGCGGCGGCCGTGAGGCCGGCGGCGCCACGGTCAGCGTGGCCGCGCCCTCGCCCGCGCTCGGGGACGGCGTGTTGCGGGCTAGCGGCGACATACCCGATAGAGACGCTGGAAATTACAACAATTTGCTAATAGGATCAGGAGCTATGGTTACGATGGCATGCAAATCTGAACGTAATAGACGACTCCTGTAAGGGCCCGTCCCCATCACAAAGGCGCGGCGCCGTGTCGTTGCCGTTGTGTAAAACAAAATGAAAAATATCGATACAGACTTTGTTTCGTTAGTTGAGGTACGTAAAGTCATTCTAAAATATTCAAAAAATTTCTCATTACCACATATTTTTAGCGCTACATATTTTCGTTTGAACTGACCTCCGTCTTGGACCATTGTATAAATATATGGATTTACACAAAATTTCCTCTGTTTCTGTTTTTATTTCATTCGTCGTCTTAGTAACAACAGTAAAGTAATTTTTTTCGCGATCCATATCCAGACAAGCACGTTCGAGCAGAGCAACTTATCGAACAAGACTTGTCGCGCGTGGCGCACCGTTCGCGGCACCGTGCAGCGACACGGCGCAGTGCAGCTGCACGGTAGCGGCACCGTGCAGCGACACGGCGCAGTGCAGCTGCACGGTAGCGGCACCGTGCAGCGACACGGCGCAGTGCAGCTGCACGGTGGCGGCACCGTGCAGCGACACGGCGCAGTGCAGCTGCACGGTAGCGGCACCGTGCAGCGACACGGCGCAGTGCAGCTGCACGGTAGCGGCACCGTGCAGCGACACGGCGCAGTGCAGCTGCACGGTAGCGGCACCGTGCAGCGACACGGCGCAGTGCAGCTGCACGGTGGCGGCACCGTGCAGCGACACGGCGCAGTGCAGCTGCACGGTAGCGGCACCGTGCAGCGACACGGCGCAGTGCAGCTGCACGGTAGCGGCACCGTGCAGCGACACGGCGCAGTGCAGCTGCACGGTAGCGGCACCGTGCAGCGACACGGCGCAGTGCAGCTGCACGGTAGCGGCACCGTGCAGCGACACGGCGCAGTGCAGCTGCACGGTAGCGGCACCGTGCAGCGACACGGCGCAGTGCAGCTGCACGGTGGCGGCACCGTGCAGCGACACGGCGCAGTGCAGCTGCACGGTAGCGGCACCGTGCAGCGACACGGCGCAGTGCAGCTGCACGGTAGCGGCACCAGTGCAGCGACACGGCGCAGTGCAGCTGCACGGTAGCGGCACCGTGCAGCGACACGGCGCAGTGCAGCTGCACGGTAGCGGCACCGTGCAGCGACACGGCGCAGTGCAGCTGCACGGTAGCGGCACCGTGCAGCGACACGGCGCAGTGCAGCTGCACGGTAGCGGCACCGTGCAGCGACACGGCGCAGTGCAGCTGCACGGTAGCGGCACCGTGCAGCGACACGGCGCAGTGCAGCTGCACGGTAGCGGCACCGTGCAGCGACACGGCGCAGTGCAGCTGCACGGTAGCGGCACCGTGCAGCGACACGGCGCAGTGCAGCTGCACGGTAGCGGCACCGTGCAGCGACACGGCGCAGTGCAGCTGCACGGTAGCGGCACCGTGCAGCGACACGGCGCAGTGCAGCTGCACGGTAGCGGCACCGTGCAGCGACACGGCGCAGTGCAGCTGCACGGTAGCGGCACCGTGCAGCGACACGGCGCAGTGCAGCTGCACGGTAGCGGCACCGTGCAGCGACACGGCGCAGTGCAGCTGCACGGTAGCGGCGCCGCGCCGTGCTGGTGGGGACTGGCCCTAAGGTTGATGTTTGTACAAAATTCAAGTTTATAATTACACATGAATTGAAACGATTTTTTCATATTTTTTTACGTTATCGAGGTCGGGTACCTCGACAAATCGATTTTGATAGAAATGGAATTAATATAGAAGTTATTTTTTTCAAATGTAAATAACCCTTCTTACAGTCGGTTAAAAACGAATTTTTCAAATCGGTTCATAAATGTGAATTCGGGTAAAAATTAAACAATACTAATTTGTACCTCCTGGTGACATTACACCACTGCGTACGTTAGAGTTGAATTGTTTCGGCGGTTTCTTCGATGACGGCACGAAGTTCCTGGAAAGTAAAAATTAAAATTAAAAAAAAAAATACCAAGAAACATACATGAGTGGCTTTTTTTTTAATGGTGGGTAAAATCATCCAATGACAACCCCCGCTCTTGGGCGGAGCGGGAGATAGTGTCAAACTCTTACTGACTAAAAGCCCACCCCGTTCCTTCTAGCCTTCATAACGGAGCTCGAGTTCTTTTTCGGATAACCCTGGCCCCAGTAGGCTTCGACCCGGCTGGGTCCCTGCTGTTGCTGACAACTCCTTGAGGCGCGCGGGAACAGTGCACGCCGTCGACGACTTGGGCTTGGTCCGAACAGTTACCGGACGGCCGGACAGCGAGCTACCCATTGCTCATTGTCCGCAAGCCCGCGCCTACGGTGGCCGGAAATCGGGATCGGAATCCCGGCGGCGGCGGCGAGAACGTCGTTGCCTGATGCGGTCGGCTTCCTCCTTTGCGAGCAATTACTGCTTCGCAGAAGTCGGCGACCGCCTGCCACTCCTCCTCGCTCCGGACCATGGCCTCAACCAAGGACTGGATACATGCGTGGCTGGAAGCTGTACCTAACCGGTAATACTAGAAGCCGAGTCTAACTATAAAAAAGTAGATGTAGCTGGTCATCACCTGGAGCGCTCGTGCACGGCCATGAGGCGGCCGTTGCCCTTGTTGACGTGCAGGTCGCGCACGTGGCGCAGCAGGCGCGGCAGGTTGGGGAAGGGCGCCTGCCCCTTGCGCACGCGCGCACAGTTGCGCCACACGCACGGGTACTCGCTCAGCGTGCCGCGGTAGTGCTGCTGCACGTGCCCGGCTGCCGACACGCATGTAGGCGGAACACAAGGTTACACGTATTGTTTTTGGTATGGTAACATTGGCACCACGAGTTTCGGAAAGATACAAGCAATGCTTAGTTATGACAAACTAAGGTAGGTGCCAGATAAACGTGGAATAACGGCCATTGACCCTCCTAAATTTGTTGACAATCTTACATTTCAAAAACAGAAATAAAGACAAAGCTGTTTTGAATCGACATAATTATATCATCCTTTACATTAGCGACTCTCAAACATTTTTTCCAACGGAACCCTATTGGAAAGCAAAATATTTGACGGAACCCTTAAATAAAAAAAAGGTTTACAGGCAATGTTTACTTTGAATGAGTTACTGTAAAATCTAATGCGAGGTAGTATGACACTGCTTTTTAACAATTAAACAAAAATTGAAATACTGAGCCCTACCACGACCTTATGAGGTTATCCATTTGACGACCTAAACTAAAAGATGGAGCTATATAGGGTGTATAGTTCGATCCCTCTTTCTCGCCCGCACGACTGACATTTTAACACGTCATGGCAAGGCGGGGGACCTTCTCTCTCTCTGGTCTCTAAACCGTCTTCCACATTATTTGTATTCACACGGAGCCCTGAAAGAGGCTTTATGGAGCCCTAGGGTTCCGCGGAGCACACTTTGAGTATGGCTGCTTTACATGATCTAGTAATAAAAAGGTCAATGTATTTTATTCCACGGTTATCTGGCGTCTTCTTTAGCAGTTTTATATTTAATAAATGAACTGTGCTAAATGGATCATAAGGTATTATATTTTAAGATTCTCTTTATAAAGAACATAAAGTTGTATGAAAATTGATCTTCTTTTTTCGTGTTGATGTTCTCAAAGATTTTTTTTTCTGACCAGTATTTGTCAACCTGTATTTTGGCCTCTTATAGATCCTGAAAAGTGCAGGTGGTTGTGCAGGATGGACAGTATAACAGGTGATGCATGTCCTCAATAGCGGCTCTATACTGGCACTGTGATAGAGAGGGGTCGCGGAAGTCTCGTCAATGAAAATTGATTAAAACAAAATATTGGTTTCGACACAACTCTCGTTCAAATATTTCGAGTTTAAGTGTTTTTATAAATACCGTTATGAGGTTATTCGTTCTTAAATATTAGTTTGTACTACTTAAAGTATCATTCTGGTACAAAAAAAAAAAAGTATGGTGTCGTATATGAACAAGATGGTAATCGACATAGGCAAAGATAAATACTTAACAAAGGTAAAAGTATCAGGAGAGATAATTCAAGCAGGCGGCTACATTCAAAATAATGGTTACTAGCGCCCATGAAGTTCGGCAAAATCGCATCGCAGGTTTGGTAAAAAAATAGGAACTTGGCCTGCGCACTACCGTGCGCTTAGACGTAAGTCTGTAAAACTCCTTGATAGTTGTAGATTACCGTCTTGTCTGGCGCGACCTCCGCTAGCGAGTCTATCACTGCAATATTTTCGTACTGCCGTGCAACTTATATCGTTAGTTAGACCCACGATATCGTATCGTTATTATTGTCGTGCAGCGGGCCTAGCCAAGTTACGTCGACGTCTTTCTACAGTCGGTAACGCCTCCGTTTCCTTTGTTCTGACCACGTCACTTAACGTTGAGATGATGTCATTCCCATAAATTTGAAATTTTTACTAGCGTTAACGATTGTAGATTATCAATTTGGCTAAGCCCTTAGGGCAGACAATTCACTCGCTCGTGGAGATGGCGTTACAATTTGTTAGTTTTTGTTTATTCTACGTTACTTACGTTCTAGCTTGGGTTTCTTGGTCTCGACAAATGTACCGATCACTAGCAGCATTAAAACATTACAACACATTTAGGTATGGAAAATGATTTAATTATAAACTGACGAATAAGCAAGCGAAGCAATAATTAATATAACTAGGAGATTGTGAGATGGTGAATTTAATTAAGTAAGATTTTTAAGTTGGTACATGTCTTCTTACTCTTAAAAAAACTATTTATTTGAGGTTTTAAACAATGATTGAGAGTGAACGCGTCGTTTGATTAATGAAATTCCGTTCTTTTTATTGCTAATACAGGATTTTAAGTATTATGGCAAAATATCAGGAAGATAAAAGAAATGCAAAGGAAAACATTTGTATACTCTTTGCCAATTTACAAGAGTAAGGATTTATGAAATCTACTGCGTTTAAATTATATATATTTATTATTGATAGGCTCCCGTTGACCACTATCATCAGATGGTAAGCGATAATGTAGTCGACGATTGAGCACGCATGCCTAGAAGTAACATATTCACTCTCGACTTGAAATACCCTTAGGTTGTAGCTATCAGGAAACACAGGCCCATATTGATCTATGTATAAAAATGTTCAAAACCATCTATGTATACATATGGTTTGCAATAAAGTATTGAGTATTGAGACTGAGGCAGCGAATTCCACTCCTTAGGTGTACACACAATGAATGTGTTCCCAAAACATTCTATGCGTATGGGTGGAAAGTCTACCATGTATGTAATTAAGGTTACTCAAAATCTCCGCCTATCATTATTTTATTTCACAAAATGCCAGCTAGTCACACAGGTACATATACCAGAGACACTTACTGTTACCTCCATCGCCGATGCAGTGCTCCATGCAGTCTGCCAGGTCTTCGAACTGATAGTCGCAAGTGTCCCAAGCGCATTCGTATGTCGTCTCCATCGGGGTCTGAAGAAATATACAATGGTTCATGTAGACATTCACTTTCAAGTGATAACAGAGAATTGAATGCAAGATTTGAAATGGTACAGACAGCTGCATCAATTTGGTACCGCTCTCACATTAAAATATCTTAGAAAAAGGATACCAGTTAACGACGCCGTCTGTACACAGATTTTATTTAAAATGTTCAAATGGAATGGGATTATTATTCAATACCGTCAAACGAGGTGAATAGAAACGCAGGGGGTGGATAGAAACAAAAATTTAATTAGGAATTGCACTTTGGTATATTTTTATATTCTTCATTTCTATCAAAGCATCGACTTTTGTTTTTAATGAATTAATTGGAGTACTAAAATGCCGGAAAAAACTGGTAAATAACTCGAAAATCCCCTTCAAACTTTGGTTCGTATTCACCCCGTTTGACTGTGTTTATCTAATCGTCTTGAAATCTAGCCAGAACTTCCTAAGATTACTAATTACTATGTTTAATAGCAGTGATACTCAAGCTTTATTCATAGACCTAAAGGTATACCATACATAATTCCAAAGCAAAGGCCAACTCTTTAACTTAAATGTATAATTAAATTTACAACTTTAGGTCAGAAATTTGCTGCCACGAACGTTTCGCACCCATAGAATGAAAGTGATCTAACTAAAAATACCAGTAATTTTAGACTTTGCTCATTACTTACAAATTTCAATATTTGAGAGTAAAGTGCCTTCCATTCTAAGGATGTGGTTTGAGTATCACTACATCACCTCGTATGGTGAACAAAAGTTTGGACAACAGTTTCAGCAACTTGTTTCTGATAACATTTCACAAAGCTCGAGAGCGATACATTAGGGACTGTATTAATCACGTGAACTTTTTTTAGCATTTTTTAACCACCTCCTCCCCCTTGGTGATACGTAGTGGGGGTTAAAACTACCCCTCCCCCCAACATCATGCATATTTTTAGTACCTACAAAGAATCTTTAATTTTTTAGCATATTATCTTTAATAAATACAGGTTTATAGTATAATCTTATTTTATTCTGAACTTATAGACCATCATAGAAATATCTAGACAGAAAGGATGAAGGTTGTTTTTGATAGGCATAAAAATAATAATAAACCATTGTTCGTTCGTTGCAACGGCAAGTCAAGGTCACACTACTCGCCGCTTTTCGGTTTAAAATCGCGCGTTTGACGAAAAAATAAATACACGAGATATCTTACTACATCTCCCCTCCCCCCTTGTGATATTCCGTTATTTTTGTCAAACCACTGTCCCCCTTTCAAGCCTCACGTGATTAATGGATGGTCCCTAAAGCCGAAACAGCCAAATGTTCAAAAACTTTTGTTCGCCACAATCACGATGAACAAAAACAGCTACTTTACTAACATGTTGCTGCAACTCCCGCATCTCCTCGGCAAGCCGCGCCGAGGTCTCTTCATTGCAGCGCGCGGCTCTTTCCTCCCAGCTCTGTTTAGTAGACGCCGGCAGGGATCGCCACTCGTTTCCCACGATCCTCGAGATTTCCCCTACACAGACATACTACGCTAGACACGTACCTTAGAGCTATTACACCGGGATAACTTCCGCGGTGAGTCTCTCTCTGGTCCAATGTGTGCGTGAATTTAAAAGAGATTATGTTGGTACTGATTTCTTTTCGCTAGCAGTGCGGCGGTTATGGTTGTGTACTGTTATCATTACTTTATTGTATCTGAATAATTTAAAAAGTGGCATAAATGTGAATCTTGATAAATATTAATGCTAATTACTTTGCTGTTATCTAAATATAATCACATATGATTTCAGGGATTTAACATTTAGAATCCCTCCGCATCCTTCGTTTATGGGTTGTCGAATTTATGTCTACTTCAAAACCACTTATTAATAAAAAAAAACGTCTGAACGACGCTAATTAGCTTAGTAATTCTAGTTTTCGCACTGAGTTTATCTAAATGCGAAAACACAGCAAAAGAGGACATGCGTAGCTTTTACAGTCATGCAAAACATTTCATTGCAATTGTATTAAACCTACATTTCTTTACCTGATAGTGATATTTTAATGATAAGACCTAATGTCCACGGTCGCGTAGCTTCATAGCTGCGTATCCGTTATTATACGTTTGGTGTACGGTCGCGCGGTGAATTAAGATCGCTCGGTGAAAGTAGTGGGGGCAATCGGCGCATGTGTATTATTGCGCACAGAAATTCTTAGTATGCTAGGATTTTGTTTTTAATTTCGTATATTTCAACCTTAGTTACATAACTTATAATAACACTAGTTTTTACTTGTAATTTATCTCGTAAGTAGGTAAATTCAGAAAAAAAAAAAATAATTTCGTCAGTTTCTTTCTTAACGTAACAATTGACGTCGTAAACCATTTTTCTGGCTTGCCGTTTTAAAACTTTATTTTTTAACCATTTTTTTTTTACCACTACGTATTACTAATACGATAACACAAGCTGTACGCAACAGTACCCAAGTACAACAGTATCCAATGAGACGCGTGAACGCAAAGCGGGAATTGAAGAGCGACGGATCTACCAATGACGTGTCGCCGTCGGCGCACGTCGCCAAATAGACATTAGAATTGAATACTGCGCATGCCCCTTCCACTTTTGCCGAGCGATCTTAATTCACCGCGCGGCCTGTACGCCTACGTGTAGCTTATATACAACAAAACTATGTCATCGAAGCTGCAACGACACGATGGCACGACGCTGGCGCGTTTCATAGTTTTATAAGTAAACTTCACGCAGGTTTACATCAAGTGACATCATACACGAATACTCGTTTATGAAGCTACGCGTCCGCGGAAAGTAGGCCTAAGATTGAACATAGGGTTACTTTGGCTATTTCGAATAGCTTCTGAACACCGAAATGCCATCCAGCCTGATCGGATCCATCAGACGGATCGAACGGTACGCTTTGACTCCAAGATCGAAGAATTCAACACATTGCTTTACATATTTCCGTCACATCTATGGTTCTAAATTAGATATATGAATTTCAGCCAGAATTCAGTCACTTTAAAGCGTTTCCATTCGCCAAAGTCATAGTGCAGGTGTTATTGCATTGAAAGTACAACAGAACTTCTAATCAGATCATCAGATCGCATTCTGGGTCTAGGAAGCTCTAAAAGAGACATCAGCAAAGTAAAGAGAAAACTTTGTTTACTTTGGTTTTTATTTAAAATTCTTCGTACACAAGAATAACAGCCAATGAAATAATATTTACTCTGTTCAAAATAACATTAGACATTTATGAAAACCTTTTATTACTGTCCGTTCAACTGATTTTGACTTTTATTACGTTGGCGGCATGACAAATGGCGGCTGCAGTAAATAGTTGGTATTGTAACCACTTTTTTGCTTTTAATGCCATCCTTATGCCTACGAAATAGAAGTTAAAATCGGTTGAAAAGACAGTAAAATAAAAAAAGTTTCTTAAAATGTCTAATCTTAACGCGAATAGGGTATAGAATACACAACATAGATACATTTAGCGTGCATTTAATGAGTCAAGCGATCTAATTGAGTAGAGGAAACATTACCCACCCGATTTCAAAGATTTGTCCTTGTTAGCTAGATTTACATATAGGTGGCGTTAGGATCATTTACAACAGGATGACATAAAGCTGTGTACACACACGAAATGGATATACAGTCAGATGGTTCACCATTGTTCAATTCTTCTTTACATAGTATAAAACAAGTCGCTTTCCGCGTCTGTCTGTTTATTTGCTAACTCCTCCCAAACCACGCAACGAATTTTGATACGATTTTTATTAATAGAGAGTGCAATTTACGAGAAAGGTTTATGTATATAATTTTCACTCGTGCGAAGCCGGGGCGACTTACTACGTTAAGTATCTTGTCTGAAACTTAGCAGTCGGCCTTTAATGGTCCCACTGTTAGAACACAGGCCTCCTCATCGCGCGGTTACACTTTCGACCAATCTCGCAGCTAGGAGGGTTCAAACGCTGCATAATAAAGCTTTTTAAACAAGACCAATCATTACTATTTTTGGCTTTTTCCAACAGTCAAAACAGCGCAGAGTCTATATAACATGGTTAAGTAATCCGTCCAATATTGATCCCTAATTAGGAAAAGAATTGAACAATGACAAATCTGTGCTTTAAAAAAGCAAGATAGTTTTTTTAAACACATAATGAGAGAACACAGATACAAAATGGAATAGCAGCAAAAATATTCATTGCTTTCGTCGCTTAATGAAAAACCTTTAACAATATAAACAGAAGAAATATTTGTCAAAAAATCACAACTCCTATATCCATAACATGGCCTCGGTATTTTTTTTTATTATTTATTGGCTCGCGTTTGACCACTATCTCACCTGATGGTAAGCGATGATGTGGTCGACGATGGAGCACGCTTGCCTAGAAGTAACCTATTCACTCTTGACTTAAACCTTTGAACCTTTTCTACCTACAAGATGTAATTGGGTACTATACCCTGTTCGCGTTAAGATTAGAAATTTAAAGAAACCTTTTTTACTGTCTATTCAACCGATTTTAACTGTTATTTCATAGGCATAAGGAAGGCATTAATAGCAAAAAAAGTGGTTACAGTACCAACTATTTACAGCAGCCGCCATTTGTCATGCCACCAACGTAATAGTCAAAATCGGTTGAACGGACAGTAATAAAAGGATGTCATAAATTTCTAATGTCATTTTGAACAGAGTATAGACTCCATTTTTTTAAATTGTTTGTATTAAAAGTAACTTTATTCAAAATCGAAAACAAAAAAGAAATCAAATTCGTTCAATATTAATCCAGTTAGAAACCTTTCAAAACTGGTGGAAGGGGAAACTGTCAAGTTACATGTGTACGCCTTCACTCTTTCACAACCAATATTTGGAATGCTAATTGCTGCTTCATAATAACCAATGAAAAAAAAAATTCTTTTGTTTTAATATAAAATATTGTAAGTAAAAATTTTTGGATCATCAGCTTCCTTTTTTGGGATTACAAAGTTGATCCATAATAAAAAATATAATTGTGATTAAAACTATCCCTTTACAGTTATCTGTTATGTCAATAAAAACTTGAATAAGTTTAATTTACAATACTTTTTCAATACACTTACTCGAAAACCCACTCTTATCCCACCGCTTTTAGGTACGCAATTGACTGTTATCCGCACTAGTGTGGAAAACAGTCAATCCCACCACAATTTTATTCCATATATGTATCAGGCTGGGCGTGCGTCGACCCTCGGAAGTTGCGCGTCATTACCCATTTACTTATGTCTGCGTAAGTGAATTGAATTGAAAAACGTCGTTTGATACGACGTTGCCTATGGCTCGTGCTAATTCAACCTCAGTCACAATGACAAACTTCTTTTCCACTTGTATCAAAATGTACAATACCCAAATCCCAACCCAAAATGAAAGGAGGTTTGACTGGTACAACAAAAGCACACTCACCGAACGTAGACTCGGGGTTGTTAGCCACGATGGCCCTGCGCACCTCGCTGGAGTACAGGATGTAGCCGGTGACGATCTTCTGCTTGTTGTCCTTCTTCTTCTTGCTGCTGGCCGGCGTCGCCGTGCTGACGCGCTCTTGTGTCGGCGTCGCCGTTAGGGACGGGTTGTAGGGGTTGCTGTTACCACCTAAGAGAGAGGTATTCTTAAATAGTTGGAACACAAAACATGTTTTTTTTTGTTGTTGTTCTAATTTTGAACTTTTTTTAAATCTTTTTAGGGTCTTATAGCTAAACAGTTGCAATTTTCACAAATTATGTATTACTGTCGCCGCTATAACAACAAATACTAAAAACAAAATAAAATAAATATTTAAGGGTTTTAATAATTCTCCATACAACAAACGCGATTTTTTTTGCCGTTTTCTGACAACATTTTTTTTTAAGTCTCAGCGCCATGTTGTTGAGCAACAGAGATTTGGTCGATTCCCTAAGAGATTTGATCAAATCACGAAGGATGTTAAAATAACAACATTATTTTATAATTTCCTGGCAGCTTTGGACTCGGTGGAAAGGCGTGCAAAGAGACTAATTGATGATCCAGATTTGGTTAAGTCCAACCTTCAAAGCCTTGAGCACAGGCGTAGGGTAGCCAGCCTTTCGGTGTTTTACAGGATGCATTTTGGAGAGTGTGCGCACGAATTGCATGACTTGATTCCGCCATCGCAATTCTACCATCGGACAACCTGACGTACGGCGAATATTCACCCTTACGTTGTTGAAACCTCTACGGTCCGTAACTAAGCGTTTCGCCTCGTCGTTTATTCCGCGTACGTCGAAGGACTGGAACAGTTTGCCTGCTGCGGTCTTCCCGTCCGATTATAATTTGGGTGTCTTCAAGGCTAGAGTGAATAGGCTCTTAATAAACTAGTGCGCCTCACCATCAGAGATTGCATCACTGCTTATCATCAGGTGGGATCGCAGTCAAGCACTAGTTTATATCAATAAAAAAAAAAATCCCTGAACAAATCTAGGGATTTGAACAAATACAAGAACAGGTTCCGTGAAATCACAAAAACTTTTCTATGGTATTTTTTTTTTATAATTTTATAAAGAGCTAATAATATAAAATATGTAAAGCATGTTTTTTTTTTTTGTAGCAGGTAATCTGTGGAATAGCGATTGTTAAATTTTTTTCACCGATATAAAGCTGCTTTATTCCTGAGTGACATAGGCATTTTATGAACATACGCGGGCGAAGCCGCGGGCAAAAGACAGTCATATATATTACAAAAACAGAGAGATTAAAAATTGGACATGGATTGCAAGTCGCAAGTTTGTTGTTGTTTATAGTGTTCTTCATGGCAGGCAATAATTTGGCGTTTAGAGGGAGCTCTGAAACTTTATACACCTTTTCATACGCCGTGAACTATGCAAGCAGGCAGTATGGTCCACTATGATCCCCCAAATTCATATTGATTTTTGTTATTGGGATTTGCTAGATAAAGAATACTAAGTAGAAGAAAGAAGAACGTATCAACAATTAAAAAAAAAAAATATATACACTTCTGGACACATCTATTGGCCCACCTTGTATTTTCAGTTTCGTTTGGTCCTAGCTAAAATTTTATATTAGGTCGAGCAAAAAGTTTTTATGCAGTTTTGAACTTGGCACATTCACAATTTCATTCAATAGTCTTTTTTTGAATTTCGAACACAGAATTTAAAGAAACAAAAGACAATTTGAAGCCTGTTTGTTGATATCAAACAATCGAATACTAAGAAAACTTGGTTTTATTGGTTTACTTGGATTTAATTCTTGAAAAAGTGATTGATATCTTTGGTTTTGCAACAAACATTACTTATTCTTAACATTAAGGTGAGGTTCTATCAATAATCTATGGATACTTCACCTGAAGTCGCCGCCCAAGCTGTGGCACTTATTCAGGCCGGACACAGTCAAAGAAACGTGAGTGCTCAACTTAATTTAAGTCGATCTGCGGTCCGAAATGTTTATCGGAGGTACCTAGAGACTGGCGGCTTTGTTCGTCGCCAAGGAAGGCCACGATCTCGGGTCACAACTGAAAGGCAGGATCGATTCATCGTGACGACCGGCTTGAGAAACCGTCACCTTACCTCCATTGAGATACAAAACCAACTTCGCGACTTCCACGGAGTATCTGTGAGCGCTCGAACTGTTCGGAGAAGGTTAAAAGAACGTGATATGGTACCACACAAGCCAGCTAATGGGCCCAAACTAACGCGAGCCCACCGAACAGCGCGCCTTCATTTCGCACGCAGTCATTTAAATTGGACACAGCAAGATTGGAGCCGTGTACTCTTTTCTGATGAGTCTAAAATTGTGTTACATGGCAATGATGGAAGGAAGAAGGTCTACCGACGTAGGTAGAGAGAAGGGAGAGCGTTTCGCACAATGCTGCTTTGAAGAGAGGGTTGCTTATGGCGGTGGCTCATGGACTGTCTGGGGCGGTATATCCGCGAGCGGCAAAACTCAACTTGAGGTTGTTACAGGACCACGGTTGCCAACATTAAATGCTGAAAGGTACATTCGTGAGTGCTTAGAACCTCACGTGATACCATACGCGGACTATGTGGGCCCAAATTTCCTTTTTATGCATGATAATGCAAGAGCCCATGCGGCCGGCATCGTCAGGGAATATCTGCGGGATGTGAACATCACAGTTATGGACTGGCCAGCCAGAAGCCCAGACATGAACCCCATTGAGCACATGTGGGACGAGCTAAAAAGACGTGTTAGGGCTCGTCAGCCAGTTGCCCAGACGATGCAGGAGTTGAAAACTGCCATAGAAGAGGAATGGGAAATGATCCCTCAAAATTTCATAGAGCGGTTGATAAACTCTATGCCTAATCGTATGAGAGCTGTGGTAGATGCCCATGGAGGCAACACGCGTTATTAAATTAAACCTTTATTTGATAAAACATGTTTTTTTATTCAAAAATCAATTGCCTTTAACAAGGCGCATATCCGACTTGTTAGGCGTAGCTCCATGTCGTATGGTATTCTGAATTCAAATTTAAAACAATACGATCGAAAAAGATGGTAAAATGTATCAGGTTTAAAACTGCATCAACAGTTTTTGTTCAATCTAGCAATCATATTTCGGTAGGGGCCATCGAAACCTAAACTCTAAGGTGGGCCAATAGATGTGTCCAGAAGTGTATATATATGCATTTAGAACGCCGGCCGCATTAAATACGTACCTATAGAAAGTGGTGTAGCTGGCGAGGCAAGCGACGAATCGTCGAGCGAATTCTCCAGTATCATCTCCACGTCCTGACTGCCTATAGTCGTGTTGATCAGGTTTGTGAACTGGGGCTTGCTGTCCTGTGAAGCGAAATTTAATTATATTAGTCGGTTTTCATAGTTATTTTACCTCTGAAAACGGTAAAGCAAAACATCGTGAGGAAACCGGTATGTCTTGGAATAAAAAATAGAATAAATATACATTATGGCCTGCGCAGACGACGGACTTTTCTCTGCGGCGGAGAAAAAAGTACGCTCCGCGAATAAAAATTCCGCCGTGGATTTACCGCGAACTCAACGCACACGGTGTGCGATCATTTGTTATCCGGAAACAGCACAGAACAACGCGGACTAAAGTCCGCTATGTGCGTTACTTCGCCTAGTCACACGAGTTCTATTTTTTTCGGGGACTGCCCCGTACTTTTGTCCGGTCTGCTCTCTGCATGTCCTCGGTTATTCGGGGGACTTTTTGTACGCGGTACTTTTAATCCTTCGTTTGCTTTACTCGATACAGTTGTAAGCGATCTATTTTAGCGGACAAAAATCCGTCGTCTGCGCAGGCCAACTCGTGTGACTAGGCGAAGCAACGCACATGGCGGCCTTTAGTCCGCGTTGTGTGGTATTTTGTTGGGTAACAAATAATCGCACACCGTGTGAGTTGAGTTCGCGGTAAATCTGCGGCGGACTTTTTATTCGCGGAACGCACTTTTTTCTCTGCCGCGGAGAAAAGTCCGTCGTCTGCGCAAGCCATTAGAATTAAAAATTCGCAAATTATTATTATTATTTTTTCTTTTTTTTGTCTGTTTGACTTGATAATTATTATTGCACACCTTAGCTTATTACAGGACAAACATTTATAAAGAATTAAGTGTACAATAGGCTTATTGCACAGGGCAATTTCTACCAGACAACCTTTGGATGGACTGAACGAAAGGAAAAGATTTGGAGCTGTCAGTGTACATAAATAATGTAAATATTTATTTATGTTATTTGCATTATATATATATATATTTATATAATGTAATAATAGTCGTAGGATTGATTTGACGATTGTATTCGTGTCCTATTCGTCGCGTGTTTGCGTCTGGGTACTCTCTGGGTACTCCATCTCCTTCTAACAGAAGAGCTGAAGAGATGGAGTATTTGGTCGTGGATGGGCGACCCTGGCGGAATAAATGCGAGTTTGTTTGTCGGATATATCCGACGTAGGCTGTTAAAAGGTCAATACTTACGACATTCTTTACAGTTTAAATTTTAAAAAACAAAACGTGAAACATACCATAGAATCCATGGAATTGCCATGAGTATTGAACTGCTTCTGTGTGAACGCACTGGATGTGGACTGCACCTCCTGAGCCGTAGCCAACGCTGGAGGGCCGAGCGGCTTCGGGAAGAAGTAGATCTAGAAACAACAAGAATGGTTTATATAGCAGCTAAGGAGTATTATTCCTTGTCGAATTAAGTGTTTGATAATAGCTACAACATATACTCTGTTCAAAATAACATGAGACATTTATGAAAACCTTTTATTACAGTCTGTTCAACCGATTTTGACTTTTATTACGTTAATGGCATGACAAATGGCGGCTGCAGTAAATAGTTGGTATTCTAACCACTTTTTTGCTTTTAATGCCATCTTTATGCCTACTTGCAAAAGCAGTGGCGAATTGCGTACACTGCGTACGGTATGCGGGGACATACATTTTTTTTTGTCTGATATTAACTACTTATATCATGTATTCATACGCACCTCATCGATAGTGACATCCTTGGTGTGCTCAAATTTGCGCAGCCCGGCTTTAAGTTTGCGCGCGACGCGATTGGACTCGTCATATACGGACTCACAAACGTAAACGTCGTTCTCTGCTATCTCTGTCGGACGGCCTGGGAAAGAAAAAAATTGGACATGAATTTCTGAGAATTTTAGAAAAAAAAAAAAATAATAATCATTTATATTCAACCCAATAATTTAAATCTAAACTAATATAATAAAGAGGTAAAAATTTTTTTGTTTGTAGGAGGTAATCTGAAAGTTTTTCACCGATTGAAAGCTGTTTTATTCCTGAGTGTAGTCTATAATATAATCCATAACCATAATATAATATTATAAAAGAAAAAGTTCATATGTAAGTTTGTGTGTTTGTTAGTTCTTCACGCTCAAACTGATTTGGATGAAACTTTACAGCTTATATATTACAACGACTCATAGGTTATAATTTAATGGGGAGAAATACCAATGCCATGTGATGAAGCGGCCGCGTTGGTTTAACTTAAAAACTTGGAACACTATACAACTAATATTGTTATACTATTTCAGTCACTAATACGTTTAAATAATCTACTATTAGCATTGTAACTGTGATGCATAAGTTAATGAAAATGCATGGCCTTATGTCACAAAAAAAAAAAACAAAAGTATAGCAAAGGCTACTGTCACACTGACAGACAAAAACATATTCAGTACAAAGTTACGCAAGGACATATTGACAGTATATGTAAACCAATACTCACATTTGAGATAGTCATCGTAGTCCAACACAGAGCACTTTCCAACAATGCCCACAAGTGGACTAGTGTCGTGCATAGTCGTCAAAAGCACCTCTTGCTTGTAAAATGGCTGAAAGTCAAACATACTCTTCAGTTAATGATAAAATTAAATGAAAACGTCTACTAGAGTTTCAGAGGTACAGTCCGTTCACAGTTATTTTACATCCGATTCCGCATTACTGTCAAAATTACAGTAATACTGAATGATACCTAATCATATTTAGGTTGTAAAAAAATTGGTGAAATTTAATACTTTTACACATTGGGCACGCCATAAGTATGGCGGTAAGTCCCCTCTTTGAGGATTGACTGGAAAGACGTCACGGCGTTCTCAGTTGCATGACGCAGAGTCCTCACTGGGCATGGTAAGTTCGGAAGGTTCTTGCTCCAGATTCGTTTGGAAGAAACGGCCGGGTGTCACCACATTATTGACCGGCCGGAGGATACAGTAGAGGACGTGTGGCCCGCCTGTCCTCGTGGAGGCGTGAGGCGGCAAGCTCTCACGCAGGCCATAGTCCGGAGCGCGGCGGTGTGGCGGCGGCCGCGGCGCCCCCCTGCCGCCCCGGGCGCCGGGATCGCGACCCGGATATCCAGCCACCGCAGGCGTACACTTGCGGTTGCTGGACTGTCCGGTAACTGTCCGGACCGAGCTCGTGTCATCAACGGCGCATAGTGTAAGCTTCACGCAGGCGTACAACAAGCGTATAATGACAAATACGCCGTTATGAAGCTACGTGTCCGTCCTGGCTGCTACTCGGTTGTTGTTAGAGGTAAAATAACTGTGAACGGACTGTCGGCACACATTTGTTGAATCTAACCTTGTTTATTATGTTGGCGACTTCCGACGGGAAGATCAGGAACGGGCCGCGGAAGTAGCATTTGTTGCTGTAACAAAGTAAAAGAGATTATAGATATGCTGTATCAACTGGGATTGAAAATCAGACTGTCAGGTAGCAACCACAGAAAAGATGAAAAACGTTAGAAAAGAAATACTTTCCCATTTCTACAACGAGTGTCGCCGCTTGTCTCACACCCTTTAACTCCACTACAGGCAATAAATCAATACGAATGCGCATTACGAAACTAACAGACCACGCACACTTAGATCGCAAGTTTGCTGTCGGTAGTTGAACTATGAGCATTGCCCTACTTTGTGGCACGCCTGCCCCGCCCACAAGGTCATTCTAACCTCTTTCATCTGTTCTGTAGTAGCGACAAAAAACCAGGCCCCCTAGCCAAGTTACAAACGTTTCGCTTGCGCCGAACGCTTTGAGTTGACCTTGCCGCCAATTCTTTTGTTCTGACCACGTGACTGAGCGTTAAGACGACGTCATTCCCGTACATTTAAAGCTTTCTACAAGCGTTAACTATTGCAGATTAGCAACTTGGCTAAGGGTACAGGTTTAAAAAAAAAAACAAAAACATTAACAAAAAGAAATAGATGTATAGACAGTATGGACTGCGCCATGTACTCACTCTCCAGTCTCCCATATAGTGTCGACCTGCGCGATCATCTGCTTCCCTCCGTCCGTCACCACGTACACGTAATCTCCTGTCTTGATCACTCCGGAGCACACGGTGTTATATTGTTCGTAATACGTGTTTTCATCGTCCGTGCCAAGGGGATTGTACATTACCACGTCCTGGGGATAGAAAGAAATTAATTATTATAAATTCTGTTGCTTTAATAACAGTAAGGACGTTATCACACTAGCGATTTGGGAGCGGTTGTGAGGCAGAAGGGGGTGCCCAACGAATACGTTGGGCGTGCAACGAGATCCGACAAGATACGGGTTTCAGGCATCTTCGAAGTAACAACAGCAGTGTCTCCATATCGAAATCCATTTTGTTACTGAGTGTATTGTACGTCATTAATTTGCTACAAACACGAGTTGAAAACGTTGCGAATTAGCCACGCGTCCGCGACGTCTTCGCTGTGCAGCCGCGGCGTGTTCGCGACGCGCCCGCCGAATGATATAGTCCTAAAATTTCTTGGATAAATGAGAAACCGCTACTACTCAGAATTATAATTTGACTCCAACATTTTTGCAATGAAACGAGTGATTAGTCATTAGTGAGAAAAAATACACTTTAACAAAATGAGATTGATTTTTTAAAGATATTTTATATGTTTATTTATTTATTAAAACTTTCCCACATTGGGAATAACTCCTGTAACGTGGATGTGTTCACAAACCTGCTGTAAACTCATATACACAAGATATCCAGGCCCCGAATTACGATCTTTAGGTCATACAAATATTTGTTCCGTACGGGAATCGAACCCGCACCATGCAGCGCAGCATTGAAACGGTCACAATGATGTTTGCTTCAATTTTATAATATCCATAATATAAAATTTTAATACCTTATAGCCTGGATTAACATACATTATTACTTATAATAAATCATTAAGCAAAATCATCAGTCATTAGTATTGATGACTCACTATTAGCGCAATTAATAGACTATAGCTACTTGTATACAAGGTGTAAGGGACAGCCCTCCACAAACTTTAAGGGCTTGCTCAGTAGACGAAACTGAACAACCTACCTTAAAATTTTTTTTCAGGAAACAAAAAAAAATCCGCCTCACCATACAAAATTATTAACTTGATGGGACAGTTTGTTTGGAGAGGCTGAATTTTTTTTCGTTTCCTGAAAAAAAATTTTATGGTGGGTTGTTCAGTTTCGTCTACTGAGCAAGCCCTTAAAGTTTGTGGAGGGCTGTCCCTTACACCATTTATAGATAGATGCGCAGAAGCAGGCTTACTTTCTGTTACAATGAGAAATATATGCTAAAACTTATGATATTAGCAGTCTATGTTTGTATGTCTTTAAAAATATTGATACTCACACTAGAATTCTGGCCAATTCCGTAAGACAAAGAAAAAAAAAACAAAATGTAAAAATTCATTTCAACATAAAGTAAATAAATCTTGCATTTATAACTAGCTTCGGCCAGAGGCTTTGCCTGTGTAAAAGTAGAATATTATCATAGAGATTATACTCCTAAAATAAAAATTATCCCTTTGTGCTATACTGCAGAAAAAAAAAATTGATACCAAACATGTATTTAACTCAATTTAAAAAAAAATTTTAGCCGTGCCCTTTTTAACAACGGCAGTATTATAGAACATGTTCTTGCCGTGTACCAAGTTTCATCAAAATCCGTTCAGCCGTTTGTGCGTGAAGGAGTAACAAACATACAAACACACCGCTTCGCCTTTACAATATTAGTGTTTTTTTTATTGTTAATAGGTTCGCGCTTGACCGCTATCTCACCTGATAGAAAGCGACGATGCGGTCGACGATGGAGCGCACTTATGTAGAAGTAAGCTAGCTATTCAAATCTTGACTTAAACATTATATATAATTATATGATACTAGCTTTTGCCCGCGGCTTCGCCCGCACACATAAAAGACCTTCCCTCTTTCTCCCCCTTTTCTCACTTTTTTTTATAAAAAAATTAGCTAATGTCCATCTCCAGGGTCCCAACTATCTCTGTACCAAAATTCATCAAAATCGGTTTTGCCATTTAGGCGCGAAGACGTAACAAACAAACAAACTCACTTTCGCTTTTATAATATTAGTAAGGATTACTGTTTCAAAACTTACAGGTCTTTCCTTCTCGTGTACGTTTTCCAACACTTCCAATTCAGCAAGTTCATCCTTGTGCTTTTCCACGCGTTCACGGAACACTGAAACGGTTCTGTTGGGCTCTAGAGGCAGCTGTTGAACAAAAACATAAGACAAGAAATTAACGGCGTTGCATCTGGCAAAAAAAGGTAAAAGCTACGGTTTAGAGTCAAAAACAACTATGTATTCATTTGTTTGACAATGTGGGTACGTTTCCACTGGAGTAGGTACACGAAGACCCCCGACTATGTATAGCGTGGCACGGCGCACGGAGAGGCTACGCACGTGCCACTGCAATCCACGGACACGGGCTTCATTGCGGGAGGTGTATGACTGAAAACTGCTCTGCGATAAGCGAGCTGTACTTAGTCGTGGGTCATATTCGTGTACTCCTGTGGAAACGTAGACCACGTCGACAGCGTTGAGCTATATAACCGTATATTCGAGCAAGCCGAGCATGTATCAATGAGGTCAATTCATACGTAGCCTGTCCGACTCTCCGTGGGTTGCATTGCAGTGGACACAACCACATACAGTATTTTACAAAGCGAAGCTTAATGTTCGTGTGTAGCCTCTCCGTGCGCCGCGGTGGGCCCGCGCCTTTAAGGCAATAATTTGACTAAGTTACCGTTACCTCGATGAAAGCGCAGAGTAAATGAGCGGAGCCTTGTACAGATGTCGCCTCACGCGCATGATAAATCATAACGGGTGATTTTGTTTTGTTTTTTAAGAGGTTAGAGAGTTATTCTAAATAACAATCAAAATAACTAAAATAACAGGTATTTATCGATTACTGACCAGGTATTGTATCTTTATATGATTACTAACGAGTTTTATAACTACCTCTTGAAATTTTATGCAGATTCAAAACTAAACCAGGCGTCCAGGCCAAAGAAAAGGTGAATGGGTTGTATGAGAAGTGACAATATGAAAGAAAAGGGAGTTAGTGATAGAGTGACAGCTGACAGGACAGGATGGAAGAAAAAAACGTGTTGCACCAAACTCAGATAAAACGGGACAAGGGCGGGAAGATAATGATAATAATTCAAAACTATAGTATAATTACCTCTCTAGGTATGAGCGTAGCTTCTTTTTCAGCTCCCTCCCACACTTTGATCTTCTTGAACCAGCGCTGTTTAGTATTGTATCGACTTTCGCACACGTACACGTCTTTGTCAGCAAAGCCTATTGAACAAAACACCACCTTATGAGCATTCAGTACGGGTTATTGTGTCATACATAGCATAGACATAATCCTAGGTCTGGTAGCGAGCTGTGTATAGAATTGTTATTGTACCGAACGTAGTACTCCGCTCCCCCGTACCTCGGCTAGTTGACAGAATTATTTAGGTGCACTAGTTCAAGTATGAGGCGTCTAGTCGCTGTAATGCTCGCCATACACGCTAGAGTAAACCTGAGCGCATATGTTACAAGACTGTGCAGGTTTCCATACAAGCTTGCCCCGTATACCTGTGCAGGTAAACCTGTCAGGTACCCTTCCGTGTATGGCTACCTTAAGGTCGTTGTGATGGCCATACCTTCGGGTCTAAACTTGAAGTACTCCTTGACGTTCATGACGTAGCAGCGTCCTATGACCTGGTCCAGTGGCACGACGCGGTGCGACTCTGTCTTGAAGACCTCTTGGTGGAGGAACTTGCGGGTGCGGACGTGGTACGTTTCTTGTGGTCTGGGGGAGAAGAACATGACATTTTGTTAGTGAACTGCGTTGAATCTTAAGAGCACGGCGACAGATGAATTTTTCATACAAACGTAATACCACGCTCATTTGCAATTGGAGCATATTTCCAACATATTATGATGTTATTCGGTTATAGACGATATTTATCTAGGTTCCTACATCCTTCTTTTTTAAAAAAACTTGCCTAAAACAAAATTAAAGCGAATTATAATTCGCACTTTTTTACAACGTAAATGGCATGTTTTCATTTGGCTTTTCCTATATTAAAAATAACAATATGTCCAATATTCTCAATGTAGGAACACAGATTATATTATCAATTTACAAATGATAGAAAACAAATTGGAAAAACATTATGTTTTCATTCATCATTTTTGGTATTACGAAATACGTCCAATTTATCGCAAATTTCCAAGAGTTTACTAGTGCTATCGCGGCAAGCGGGATGTCAGTGTCATTGTGTGCGTGCTGTCATTACTTCAGTTGCGTTCATAGGTCGAGTTTTATTGTAATATTTTTGACACTATTGACTTAAATAAAATAGTACGTAAGCATTTAAAGTTTAATAAAAGGAATACACACAGACTTTAGCTGACTAAAAGCGCCGTCAAAAACCTCTTAAAAAAAAGAGTAAAAAAAAAGCGCCGTTGACGATTTGGGTTCGGTCCAGATGATTACCGGATGGCTGGACGGCGATTCCAAGCCCAGGGTGGCTAGAAATCTGAGTCGAGATCCTGGCTGCTGGGGCGTCAGGGTATTCCCTCGTCCATGCGGCCGCCTTCTTCGCTAGCATTACTGTTTCGTAGAAAGAGGGCTCGGTGCGAGAGGTCGTTGCCACCGATGGCCCCCACGAGGACGCGGCGGTGTTCCGCCTAAACGGGGCACATATGTACATCTCTACCGTATGCTCCACCGTATCCTTCAGACCGTCCACACAATGGTGATAACCAGGCGTTTCTTCCGCCTAAATCCGACGCAGGTGCTTCCCGTACTTGCCATGTCCGGTGAGGATTTGCGTAACGACAGTCGCTGAGATCCTGCCGGAACTGTCTGCCATACAGCGACTTGTCGTGGCAGCGGAATTTCGCCCCGGGGTTGCATCTCCACGTGTAAATCATGCATATGCGTGCAAAAGACTGTTGCCTCCACATTCCATGGTAGCAGGCCTGCAGGAAACCGTGCGGATATATTGCAGGAAACCGTGCTTTGTCTTTGTACCATTAGGATGGCTGGAACTCCCTGGCATGCGTTCAGCTTGGCAACTGATCACTTTCGCAGCGACGGCGCTCCATAAAGGGCCATGGACCGAACGATGCCTGCGTAGAGCCTCCAGCAGGAGGCGTCTGGACACCCCAGGTTGGACAGGAGCCGCTTGAGTGCTCCAGTCTAATCCAGTTTGAAAGAAAGAAGGAAAGAAAAATAATTTATTCGGTACAGCATAAGGCGCAACACAAAATAAACAATAAGTTACACGTTTGGGAACCAGACGTCTGAAGTGCTCCTCAAAATACCATCGGCTGTCGAGGACGAGTCCCGGATACTTGTAAACTTTTATTGTAATTTGGGAAACCGGCGGTGGCTCGTTCCGAGGGCTATGAAAACACATGCTCTCGGACTTGTGCAGTGCCACCTCGAGTCCCAACTACTGGATCCTCTTCATGACTGTTGCAACTCTGCGTGAAGAGAAGGCGATGGAACTTCATCGATTCCTCCCTGACGTGGCGGTTAGGCTCAAGGCAACTTGGGTCGAGCCGGACTACAAAGTCTCGCAGATCCTGACTGGACATGGATATTTCTGGAAGAAACTGTATGATATGCGGTTATGTGAGGTTAGCGTGTGCTATGTGGTGGCTACGGTGATGAGGACGAAAATTTTGATCACGTTCTGTGGCGATGCCCCCCTTATACATATATATCTTTCGTCGCTGTGACGAACAGCGACGAAAGATATATATGTAGATGATGGACGGGATCAGTTGCTTGGATGAGAGACCGGCTTACTACTGCAATCTCATGGCCTCAAAAGAGTTCGAACACGAATGGCACAGACTAAGGAGTAAGCAGGCAGCGAACCCGTACTGTGTGTTTGTCTTACCCACGTGAGGGGGGACCGTTAGTATGCCGCCCCAGGATGGGGAGAAAGGCAACATGGGGACAAGACGAGGAAATTTGTAAAGGAGTCAAGAAGCGGCTGCGGTGATAGCGCGCTTATATTTATATGGATGGGCTGTGTCCGCAGCCGTCTCATTTCGATTCGGCCCATATGACATGATGTCGGTGGGGCCAAGGCTGGTTGGAGGGTGTTGCAACCCTGCGTTCCGCTAGTTCGACCGCCGCCTGGTACGACTCTCCCTTCGTTAGGATCAGCGTGTCGTCTGTATAATAGACCACGCTGACCCCGTTGAGGAGGTCGCATAGCACATAGTATGCAAATATAGCTACAAAAAACGGTGACATAAAAATATAAACTACACTACAACTAGTGGCGGAGCCATGGGTGGATGAAAATGCTCCCATTTTGACGGGAATAGAGCGTTCATCACACCCTTCATAAACAGGGGCCGGTACTCTGTGTCAGCGGGGGAGCCCAGGTACGGAGCTTGTTACGCACCATTTCGATTTAGTAGGGTCGTCCCCACGGGTCTCTGTTCAGAGTCCCCAGCTACACGTCGCGGGCCTCCAGTTTGGCCAGCCGTATCTCCGCTCTGAGGGTGCGCTTCGCTGTTCTTTATTCCTCGTACGCACCTGGTACGGGTGGAGCCGGATCTTGCGGATGGCCAGTTTGGCTTTTGCAGGGAGCGCTCTAGTTGGACCCCGGTATCACCAGGTACCGGTCTACCTCATTCGTGTGATCGAGGCCAACCTGAAGGACAGGTTCATTATCTGCCTCGCTCACCGTGGAGAATGGAAACGCCGAGAGATGTCGTGCGGTGTTCCCCAGGGATCGGTACCAAGATATGGGCCGGAATGTTTTTGGGACTTGTCCTCGACATCCGTTGGAATTTCGAAGAACACTTCCGACGTCTGGCTCCCAAACTGGACTGGGCTGGGGCTGCCCTGAAGCGGCTCCTACCCAACATACAGGTCCTTAGCCCTTTCCCGGAGGCTCCACGCAGCATTGTTTGGTCCATGGCTCATTACGGAGCGCCGGTGTTGGCCCCATTGTTGTGAAAGCGACCGGGGGCAAAGCTGAACGCATCCCAGAGGATCATGGCCATCCAAATGGTGCGGGGATACCGCACGTTCTCCAGCGAAGCGACGAGCCTCCTTGCTAGTCTGCCACCATGGGATCTAGAGGCAACAGTCCTTGCACGCATGCACAATTTGCGCATGGAGTTGCAACGCCGGGGTAAAAAACCACTGACGAAGGCGGTCAGAGTACCGGCGGGATCTCGGGGCAAGCCATAATTATGGCGATAAATCCAATCTTTGAGGAGTGGGTGAATAGACGTGGAAACATCCTCACCTTCCGCATGACGACACCTCACCTCGGGGTAAGTTCGGAAGAAACGCCTGGCTGTCATCATTGTGTAGACCGCCCAGAGGACAGGGTGGAGCATACGGCGATGGTATGCTCCACTCAGGAGGAGCACTGCTGCCGCGCCGTGTCCTCGTGGGAGTGACCCTGGTACAAGCCATGGTCCGGAATGTGGTGGAATGGCAGGTGGTCGGCTCCTTCTACGAAGCAGTTATGCTAGCAAAGGAGACAGTCGTACACGTGAGGGAACATCATTCCTCACGCCCCAGCCACCGGGATCCTGATTCCTTTTTCCAGTCACCGTAGGCGCAGGATTGCGGACGGCGAACAATTTGTATCTCTCCGTCCGGCCGTCCAATAAGCGTCCGTACCGAGCTCGATGTTGCATAGTGTTCCACTCGCGTCTCGAGGACATGTCAGCAAAACCGTAAGGGCCCAGCAGGTTCGAAGTCTACTGAGGCCAAAAGTTGAGCGAAAGAGAACATCGGGGCCTTTAAACGAAAGAACAGTTTTCATTTCCCTAAAAGTCAGACACTAAAAGAGCGGCAGAAGTCATTGAATAATTTCCCACCTATGAAAAAAAAAGCTCTCGCCTCCATAACATTTTCTGATTTGACCACAAGAAGACCACCTTGGGCACGCCACAATTATGACAGTAAGTCCCCTCTTGGAGGCATGGCTGGAAAGACCTCACGGCGCGGGCGTCCTCACCTTCCGCATGACGCAGGTTCTCACCGGACACGTAAGTTCGGTAGGTTCGGGCTGTACCGGATTCGTACGGAAGTGACGCCCGAGTGTCGCCACTGTGCGGAACGCCCGGAGGACACGGTGGAGCACGCAGTGGAGGTGTGCCGCTTAGGCGGAGCATCGCCTTGCCCTCGTGGAGGTGATCGGCGGCGGCGATCTCTCGTGCCAGACTTTGGTACAGGCCATGGTTCGGAGCGAGGAGGATCAGTGGCAGGCAGTCGCCTCCTTCTGCAAAGCAGTAATGCTAGCAAAGGAAGAGGCCGACCGTATCAGGCAACGGTGCTCACAGCCGCTGCCGGGATTCCGATCCCGATTTCCGGCCACCGTAGGCGCGGGCTTGCGGACGGCGAGCAATCGGTAGCTCGCTGTCCGACCGTCCGGTAACTGTCCGGATCGAGCCCAAGTCATCGACTGCGCGAACTGTTCCCGCGCGCCTCAAGGAGTTGTCAGCAACAGAAGGGGTCCAACCGGGTCGAAGCCTACTGGGGCCAGGGTTAGCTCCGAAAGGTAGCTCAGCCCCGGTACGAAAGGCAACGAAGGAACAGGAGTGGGTTTTTAGTCAGTAAAAGTGTGACACTATCTCCCGCTCCACCCAAGAGCGGGGGATGTCATTAGATGATTTTCCCACCGTAAAAAAAGACCACCTTTGTATGACATATCTGCTATTGTTATCATAATATGTTGAGATATTGGCGCGGTAATAAAATTTCCAAAAAACGCATTACTAGTTCGTACATTCACAAACAGTTCCCGAAGTATTCGGCAAAAATAAAGCAAATAATGAATATACCTCATTTTACTAACAATAAATTGTAAGACGCTCACATACACACACAAAGCTACATCAATCCGTCACTTGTTTTTGTCAAACAGAGATAGCTATATTCCGCGAACGAATTTTGAATACGCGTCAACTTGCAGTAGCGAGTGACATTCGCCGGCCTCTTAACTGGAAAAGTTTCTTTCAAGTTTATACCCAAGTCTTTGTCTAAGATATTTTTTTTTTTCTTAAGCTTTTTTCAAATTGTAGCTCTGTATTATAATGGTGATTTAAACCACCTGGGATAACAGAACACAGTGTGGTTTTAGTCTGTAAGTCTGACAGCTCCCCCGGACGCGAACTACAGTGGCCCATTTGGAAATCTCTAAACCGACTGCGAACCTAGGTTGGCTGTAAAAATAATCTGGCCGAATGGGGCTTCCTCGACCCATCCCTAACACAGTGCCAGTGTGGAGCCGCTGCACAGGCCATGCGTCACCCGTTATGCTGCTCATCCTGTACAACCACCTGCACTTTTCAGGATCTATACGACGCCAATAATAGAGCTGTACAGGTTGCCAAATATGTTGGTCAGTAAAAATCTAGTTTGAGAACACCGACACGAAAAGAAGAAGCCTCCATCCCCATCTCACCCGCTATAAGAGCGAAACACAAACATAAGGATATACAAAACTAGCTTTAGCCCGCGGCTTCACCCGCGGACGTAAGAAATAGCCTGTCACTCTGGAATAAAACTGCTTTCTATCGATGAAAAAATTTTCGCAATCGGACCAGTATTTTAAGAGATTACCTCTTACAAACATAAAAACAAACTTCACCTCTTTCTACACTAATATTATAAAGAGGGAAAATTTGTATTTTTTGTGTGTATGTTTGTAATGAATAAACTCAAAAACAACTGTGCCGATTTCAAAAATTCTTTCACCATTGGAAAGCGACATTCACCTTGAGTAACATAGGCTATATTTATCGCTCGAGCGAAGCCGGAGCGGGCCGCTGATATAATATATATATATTTTTTATTAAACAACTATCACACAGCGCCGTCTAGTTCCAAGCTAAGCAGAGCTTATGTGGGTACTAGACAACTGATAAACATACTTATATATTTCTAAATACATACATATTATAGATAAATTACACCCAGAAACAGAACAAATGATCGTGCTCATCACACAAACATTTGTCCTGGGTGGGAATCGAACCCACGACCTCGCTGTCCGGCCGTCCGGTAACTGTCCGGACCAAGCCCAAGTCGTCGACGGCGCGCACTGTTCCCGCGCGCCGCAAGGAGTTGTCAGCAACAGCAGGGACCCAGCCGGGTCGAAGCCTACTGGGGCCAGGGTTATCCGAAAGGGAGCCCCGGTATGAAGGCTTGAAAGAACGGGATGGGTTTTTTAGTCAGTAAGACTCTGACACTATCTCCCGCTCCGCCCAAGAGCGGGGGTTGTCATAAGAAGATTTTTCCCATCGAAAAAAAAAAAAAAACCCACGACCTCCGGCATAGCAGTCAGGGTCACTAACCACTAGACCAACAGGCCTATCAATATTAGTGTAATATAAAAATAACTTTGTTAGTTAGTTCATAGGATGACTTGCCTGTAATAGGACGTGCAGTACATGCATGGCACGCCCTCGTTGTTAGTCCACACTCGTTCCACCTGCACTATGGCGGGCTCCTTATTCCCTTTATCTGGATGAACATAAACAAAGTCCCCTTTGCTGTATGCAGTCTGGAGCGGGGCTCCGCCTGAGGGCATTGAGTCGTCTGTACTCGATCTGGGGACAAATATTAACGAGGGATTTGTATAGTTGAGAGGTTTAATTTTATTTATTATTTGTACTTATATGAGACTTAATTTGAAATTAATTTAATTTGATTACAAGGAAGAAAAACTTCGTATAAGAAGTCTAGCGTTTAAGTCTGTCATGTAGTCATGTGACCGTAGCGCACTGGACACATTTTGCTTTGTCATGTACAGGGTTATTTTTAAAACACTAACAACTTTGCTAGACTGTATTCCTGACTTTATAAACAACAACTTTTGTCCTATGATAAATTACAAAACATAATTCATTTACTAAGAACAAACCTTCAAGATTTTGTTATTCTATCTAACACATTTCAACTCCGTATTTTGATATCTACGTCTGTATGACGCGACGCAAGCGCATTAAGCACCACCGACGCCCGATCCCCGCTTCCCTCCGCTATTGTACTATCACTTGCTTTGCAAAGACTTCCTAATATTTTTATTTTTGTATGAAAATCTGATGAACTAAAATATGATACATTTTTAAGTCATAGAAAAAAAGTTGTCTAAGATGTTTATTTATTTATTCATTGGAGAACCAACAGCTATAACAAAAGGATAAAAACAGTATAGAGACATCGCGCCAATTACAGTTATTATGTTAGTAACACGCTTGAGAGGTTGCCAGTGTTTTACAAATAACCCTACATATTTTATTGCAATGAAACCAATCTTATCTCCTTGGATTTCTAATCTTTTTTTTTTATGGTGGGAAAAAATCATCCAATGACATCCTCCGCTCTTGGGCGGACCGGGAGATAGTGTCAGATTCTTACTGACTAAAAGACCCACCCCATTCCTTCTAGCCTTCATACCGGGGCTCGAGCGCCCTTTCGGATAACCCTGGCCCCAGTAGGCTTCGACCCGGCTGGGTCCCTGGAATTTCTAATCTTTGATCGATACAAGTACTGTAATGTTTTATATTTCACTTAGGTATAACTAACCTGGTCTCATCTTCGTCCTCATTCTCCTGCAGCATCTTGCACTGCTTAACGAGCTCCACACTGGTGGCCATCGTGTCTCTGGTGAAGGATAACGCAGGGGACTGCAGGGTTCCCCTGCACAGCTGGTCACGTTGTTCAATGTAGTACGACTGGAGTTCTACTGAGTCTTCGAAGATCTGGCTGTCGGTGCGCGAGAGGCGACGAGCTCTGAGAACGATAAGTGAGTGGTGATTTTTTATTTTATTTTTTATTATTATCTATACATATAAATAAAATTGGACTGTCTGTTTGTAATATTGAAATAACTGCTTTTTACTACATGCATATGAATATATATACGGTACACACACCAAAATAACATTTTTTACAATTTTTGTCTGTCTGTCTGTTTGTCCGGGCTAATCTCTGAAATGGCTGGACCGATTTTGACGGGACTTTTTTTGGCACGTAGCTGATGTAATACGGAGTAACATAGGCTACTTTTATTTTAGAAAAAATAAATTCAAAATCCTGTAGTCCACGCGAACGAAGTCGAGGGCACAGCTAGTCAATAATAAAAAAAGAAAACACGTTTATTTGGCACACAATGAGATAACAATTATAGTATAGAAACTTGACAGGCTTGCGTTTGACTACAATATCACCTGATGGTAAGCGATGATATGGCCGACGATGGAGCACGCTTGCCTCAAAGTAACCTATTCACTCTTAACTGGGAAACACGGACTCAGGTAGGGAATCTCATGTTATTTCATGATTTTTCAGGAAGAACATTGTAAGCTCTAGATTGCGCTTTTAGCAAAAATGAGTTTTTCTTTTCGAAATTAACCTTTGAATCGCCTATGTCGAATATATCCGACCAACACTCTCGTGTTTGTTCCACCAGGTTCTCACATCTAAGACCAAATATACCATTTCGTCAGTTCTTCTGTCAACTATGGGGATTGAAGAACTAAACGTGATGGAATATCTAGTCGGAAACATACGACCCTGGCAAATAGGACGCGAAGACACTCGTCGCCGGACCAATCGGACGCAAGCGGTAAAAGGGTTAATAATATGCTAGCATAGCATAGTCGGGCTTTTAATGTTCCCACTGCTGGGACTCCTCTCTAGAAGAGGGAATGGGCCGTAATCCACCACGCGGGCCCGCAGTGCGGATTGGTGGATGTCACATGTCTTCGAATTGTCAACAATCGTTTTTTTTAAAGAGTAACCATGGAGTTTCTTTCCGGTTCTTCTCTCTGAAACGACCAATTTCGAACAGTGCACTAGCTTCTGACGTTTTATAAGTGCCCATGTAGGCCTATGTGAAATAAAAAATTGTTGAATTTTTTTTTTGAATTTTTTGTTCTAGGACATGCTGGTTTCCTCGCGATGTTTTCCTTCACCGTTTTTGAGAGCAGTGGTGATGAAATAAATTACACAAAGTAATGTGTAACTACAATTCGTAAGTCGGGACCGTTACCACTCGGCTACCACTGCTCTCAATCAATATGCTAATAGGAACTTTAATAGTGGGTCAGTCATAGTGTGTATTAGTTTTAAATCTTGAAAACATACCTTTCAAACACCGCGAACATATCCTGCTGGAAGTGATCGAGCCGCTTGTACAGTCCTTTGTCAAGCCTTCTCTTCACCAAGTCTAGTGAGATGGCGCGCACTTTCTCGCCGTTCGCTGCCTCGTCATGTTCAGCTAGCTCGGCCATACTGTCGGAGTAGCATCTGGAAATAATTAAAGATATTGTTAAAAGCCAATGCAAAATATTGGCATGATTTACGTTTTTTTTTTCGCCAGAAATGGAACCTATGTTTATAAGTTAGAGGACAATACAAGGAATCAATGTCAAAAAGAATCAGCAGGCTTACCCTTGAGTTCAATTCCGATCGGTCGACATTGAGATTGTGACGTTTCGTACCCTTGAATTCAATGCTAGCGCCAAATTGGTTCAAAATTGCGTGACCATTTTGAGAACTAAGTGAAATCGTATATGTTGACAATATTGTTTTCAAGAGTACCAAATCACGTAACGTCAAAATTGACATTGCAATCGGATTGACTTCAGATTGAAATTCAAATTAATTTGGAGAGTAAGCCTGCTGGTCTTTAAATCGTGATCGGACGAAGATACTTATAGAAGCATTACCAGTAACTTTTTATCAGGCGTTACCTATTTTTTTATATCATAATTAAGACGACTTGAGGACTCGAGTTCCTTGCAACACTAAAAGCCCCCAGCGATATATATGCGGAAGCGAGAAACGCAGAATAACTCATTAGAGAAATCATGTAGTATATTTAACAATGGGAAACTTAAAATATCAGACACGGAGTAATTATATTTAAGAAAAATAGTGCATGAGCATGTGATCCCGGGTCTGATTTCCAAGTTAGGAAAATTGTTATTGGGTTTTTTACATATGGAAAATTTATGGCTGCAGTCGGAGTCTGGATCTGTGATAGCAATAGGATTATCTCCTATCATTGTCTAAATTCGCTTGCAGACTTACAGTACAATTCACAAATGATGGCGGCCGTGAAGTTTGCGCAGAAGGCTGCGCAGTAACGTGTTTTAGGAACCAAATGGCAACGTGCGTGTGCGAGAAGAGTGTAGTATGCGCGAACGTTCGCAAAGGCTAACTTCACGGCCGCCATCATTCGTGAATTGTACTGTATGTATGTACTACATGTCACGGATTAATAAGTTGCTAAACCCATTGAGAGTTTTACAACTCATAGAGCCTACACGGTAAAAATAGAAAGAAAACCTGTTTATCCTGCCAGAAACTACGCACATATTAATTACTAAACTCGATAGCTCACCTGCCCTCTTCATCTTGGTGATTATAGACGCTGGTGAAAAGATTGAGCAACAGCTCCTGAACCGCTGCCGGGACATCCGGAACCGCGTCATCATCCTCCCTGCATACACAACACTTTTTATAGTTCACAATAATAACAAACATTTTTGAGATGCCAAACATCAACCAGATAAAATTTCTACTGAAAACGAAACCGCAAGCCATAAAGCTATTTCGCATAACATCAATTTGATTATATAATTTTCAGAATTGTTTCTTCGCAAGTGTGTTGAAAAATATCGTTTAATCTGTGTGAGCTTTTGTCATTGCACACTTGGCACTATAACGCTTATGCTGAGGCGTCGGTACCATCTCGGCTGCAATAACATACTTCGCCCACTAATATTAAAACGAACTATTATGCAAACCTTAAGGTGCTTTTCCACCAGAGATGTATGCTACTTTGCTATGGATGCGTTTGATATCCACCAATCATATTCATTGGTGCACATAACTAGCACTAGTGGACACGGATTCAACTAAGATATGTTTTTTATATGGAAGGATGTGTGCTATGGATGGGTGCTATGTATACGTGATATGGATGCTATGATGTCGATGATGATCGATACATCGCATAGCTCGAGCTGCGCATCTTCCTCGCGCAGCTACTTTGCTGCGGCGTATCTTCATAGCACATCATAATCGCACCGCTACATAGCTTACTATCAGCGGAAACGGCGTTTCAAAGCTTAGCTATTACGTCCTTGCAGCATGGCTGCATAGCACATCTCTGGTGGAAAAGCAGCCTTAAGGTAAGATTGACAAACAGTACTGAACATAATATCCACATAAAATAGAGTTAATTTTATTAGAGTAATCGGCCGTTATCCCCGTAATTTAACTTGTACATTTTTATTATAAACTCACTGGAAATTCAACTTATTAAAAGGAGTATGTTTATTGGGTACCAATACTAGTTCCCAACTGAGCATCGTTATTGGGTAATAAAATAATGCTACGTTCATGCTTTCCAACTAATTCGCAAAGAACCTTCAGGTGACGTAAGCGACATTCAAAATCAGGCAAAACAATATAAAAATACAAGATGTATATTATGACCACAAATGAAATTAGTAACATTAATATGTCAACCATTTGTTTCGATATACACCATGTTTTTTTTCTACAAATCTAATAATAATAAAATCCAATTCTTATCTTTTTACAAATAATGAAAATAAATGAACAGCAATCATTCTTTATGTTTTTAGTTTTTATAATTTTGAGTCTATATTTCGCACAAGTGAAATAGAGTCCAACTAAGATATATATTTTATTTTGAAATACATAAATATTATTTGCGTCATACCACAAGAAAAGCATTGCAACATTCGAGTCAATCGTACCCGTCACACTATGTACTTGCACCAATAAAGATCAAATTTTCAATAGTCAGAGAACTGTAACCTCAGAAATAAAAATGGTGGTTTGACATCGAGTTTGTGTGTATTTGTGTATGTTTGTTACTCCTTCACGTACAAACGACTGAACGGATTAGGATGAAAATTTATAAAACCGGTAATCCATGTCCGAATGGGATATAAGACACTTTCTGTCACGGTAGTATGTTTCCTTGGATTCATTTTCAACTTTCACACCCCTTGGATTAATTTTCAACTTTCACGCAAGCGAAGCCGCTGGCAGAAGCTAATAAAAATATGTCAAACAGCCATATAAATGATCGATTCTCCAGTTAAAAAATATCTAGTCTAGGGCCTTACCATGACGTGTTAAAATGTCAAAGACCGTGATAAATGAGAAAGAGGGATAGACCTATATTATATCTAGCTCCATCTGTTTAGGACGTCAAATGGATCGCATTAATAGCTCGTGGTAGGTCTTCTGATTATTGAAAAATGAGTCATAATCAACCGGTTGTTTGTTCATGCAATTTTAATTGCGTCTCTATAGTTTAACGTGCGATGTTATTCCGAATGTGGCAGACGCACCTGATGTTGACACGGCCTGATCCTCTGCTCAGCCCGCAAGTACGTTGCGTGGAAATATACATACATTACATTTAATGACAACACATTATACAAAGTGTAACATTAAATGCGCAAAACCTCAGAAATCCCAAATATTTTTTTTAATTCAATTTCAATTCAATTGACCTAATTCTGAGAGAAACAATCATTTAAAAAAAAAAGTGAACGTTTTATGCGCAATTTTAGTTTGTTTAAGATTTTTATCTGCTTTGAAATAAGGACTATATTATCCAGACTATGAGAAAAATTAAATTGGACAACCATCATTTATGTTTGTTTACGGGCGTGTTTGCGCACGTTACGACTTGCCATATTAATAAATAGACAGGGCAACATTTTAAATGAAGATTTGTTTAAAAATGTGTCCTACATTAAAAAGTGTTGTTGTTTTCAGGTTTTGCGCATTTAACGTTACACGTTGTATAACGACGGGCGCAAAATAAAGAAAGTTTATAAAATAATAGAATAGAAATCCTTTTACGTAAAACGGAAGCATTTTGTCAAGTCAATGCTCTTATCTCTAAACATAATAAACTTAACTTAAAAAAAAACAGCTTTAATTTTTAAGTAGAATTCATTTCTAAATAGGAACAATTGAAAAAATTTGATTGCTAATAGCACCATATATACCCCAGGGCAAAAGTTACTTCAATTTACTTGGTACCTAATTCTTTGGTTGGCTGTACATAGCCACAGCCACAAACGCCGCCACCACAAGCTAAAAGCGGCCACAAGCCTCTTGTGGCCAGTGGGTGCTACTTTTTTTAACCCATGTGCGCATTAGTATAAAGGATTCTGTCAAAAAAAGTTTAAATGCGAGAGTAGCGTGTGACAGCGTTTTGTGCCCAGTGCGGGGCACAAGCGAGCAGCGGCGTTTTGTAGCGTGTGGCGGCTTCCGACGTAAACCGTGTGTGGCGAGTCCATATAAAATGTATAAAAAAACCTACAAGAAATATGCCAGTGGCGGCATTTTGTGGGTGTGGCCGGTGACGCATGTGTGGCGACCCGTTCATATGTATAAAAAAAATTTGATACATAGATATTACAAAAAAAAAAAATATGACCAATCCTCACCTCAACATCTGCTTAGTCTGCAAACAAACCCGATGCAGGATCAAGGCATCTTTATAAATCTGCGAATCAGGCTCGTTGTACTTGCAAGCGTTATCGAACATCAGTATGAAGTCCGAAGCTAGCTCATTCACAGAGCTATAGACGTTATTCTTTAGTTTATGGGCGATTTTCTCCATGTCTATGGGGTTTTTGATAAGTTCGTAATAGTCTGGATACTCGATTTTGCTTGGTAGCTTCATGAAGATTAGGGCCAGTTGGCGGTTTGCTGTGGAACAATTTATCATTTTTATTTATATTTATTGTAGTATTAAAAACACTAATTATACTTCTATATTCTTAGACGTGGGCAAAAAGGCCGCCAGCCTCAAATGGGACTGGGGGGACCGCTGGGTAAGCGTCGCCATACAGTGGGTTCCTACTGAAGGAAAACGCCGTAAAGGCCGGCCTAGAAAGACGTGGCGAGATGATTTGTACGCGTACCGCGAGGACTGGATAGAGACGGCACAGGAGAAGAAAGTTTGGAAGGACTTGAGGGAGGTCTTTGCCCATCAGTGGGATAGTAATGGCTGGTAAAAAAAAATATTCTTCATTCGCAATACATCGACATTTGAAGAAATCTTTTTTCATGTCCGTTCAACCGATTTTGACTTTTATTGCGTTGGTGGCATAATAAATGGCGGTTGCAGCAAACAGTTGGTATAGTAACCCCTTCTTTGCTTTCAATGCCATTCTTAGGTCTACGGAATAGAAGTCAAAATCGGTTAAACGGACAGTAAAAAAAGGTTTGTTTAAATGTCTAATATTTTTGTGAATAGAGTACGCTAACTAGGACTAAAGCCATTTTAGTCCTAGTTAGCGTATACCAAATGTACGGTCTGTCTGACTTTTACTGACTAAAACCTACTCTAATGTTCTTTCTTTGCCTTGCGTCCCAGGACCGGGATGCAACTTGACATATATTTTCACTGTTTTTCACACAACGGCTCTTACGCGATTATGACATTATTACACATTTTTCATTAGACATTTTGGAAACACAGTAACTTGTGGATATTGTCTAGGTTTCTATTGAAATCAATTTATAAATTTGTGTAAAACTAATCCAGTAAAGATCTCTGAAAATCTGCTATTTTGCATGAACTTTGACACTTCATAATTTACTCAAAAATTAAAAAGTCTAAAAAGTATCACAATAGAAGCCTTGCAAATTGTATCAAGATTGTAAATGACGACAATTTTTTTTTCCTGGAACAAGTTTTGTAAAATTTTCGAGTAAATCACGGAATTACCGAATGCTAACAAAGTTTTCAGGCGTTCCCTTTTTTTTCGCGTTGCCTTTTCGTCAAACATCGCGTTGAATTGCGTTAGATAAAGTAACAAGCTTTTAAACCATGTTCGATGTTGACGATAGGTGAGTGGAAAAGCAAGTAACAAAAAAAAAAACAACTTTCAACATTTATCTTCATACCTTTAGGGTCCCGATAATCCCTGATAGCATCGTACAAGGTCCTCAGCTTCTGTTCGAAAGGCGACAACTGCCTCGCTTTCGGGGCCGCCTTGAACGTTTTTAAAGGAGTTTTCTTCTCAAAACTGCTGCTGTTATTTACTTCTTTGAGCTTCTCGTTCATCACTCGTTCTAGAAGATTCGCGTCTTCGTATATCATGGAGCCTTCTTCGTTGAATTGACGGCAGTTCGAGAACATTAACCGGAAATCGGAGACCATTTCTTCTATAGAGTTGTAGCGGTCATTCTGAAATAATGTTTTTGTGAAAATATGTCTGGTTTTTTTTTAATCTTTGTGTTCATGTGTTAATTTTTAGACAGATAGTTGTATACTTTAATAAACGGTCATTAGCGAATGGTTTATGGCATAAAACCATGGAGTGTGAGCCTCTTAGATCTAGATCTTGATAGTAGTTGTTATGTGCCTTGGTTCATGAATTAGTAGAAAACTGATAAAAACTGTTCTTAGAAATTGTTTTTTTTTATTATTTTCAGAACTCGGTGAATGCATGTCTCCTTTCTTTTTTTTTAGTGTCCGACCGAAACCGAAACCGAATTTCGGCAAAATTATCAGTTTCGGCCGAAACCAAAACTTCCTTACAAAGTTCATGTTTGAGGGAAAAATAAAAAAAACGTTATTAATTTAGGTATTAAATTGAAGATCACGCATCAGGGTGACCTGGTGAGGGTCGCGGAAATCCGATAGATGCGAGAGTTCGTTGTGGGGAAGCCCTATGTCAAGCAGTGGACGTCTTTCGATTAAAATATTGTTACGTACGTGGGTAATCAAATGCCGATTTACTGACGAGAGACCTTTATTCACCACAAACAATAACAAATTAGTCCAGTCAACAATAATCCGAATCGTAATTAACACTAGAGTACCGTTACACTATCGCTTAGGTCGTTATGTAAAATCACTTCAAGTACTAGGGTAGTTCGCTCTTGATCGCAGTCGAAATCACAACTGACTCGCTTCCGGCCGGGGGCTCGTATTTATATGCGGAGCCAAGAAAATTCTAGATACCGACTTCCCACGAACGATCCAGAATTCCAGAACAATTGAATCGCTTCTCGAAGTCATAAATTATTTTTATTACTCGTGGTAATAAGAGTCACTTTCATGCGAATTTCGACTCTATTGTTAACGTCGGAGAGTACCATTTCATATAAATACCTAACTACTACTTGTAAGTACTTTGTGGATGTTTCGAGATTTTTCTAAGTCTGGATACGCACAACCATTCTAGACCTTTCGAACAGCAATGCGTTTTAATTATTACGTGCTACTCTTTATATTCTCGGAGATATGGCGGGTTCACGTTTAATGGCGTAACAGTGCCCCCCTCTTAGTCATGCTCGTCCCGAGCATTATTAGATCCGTGATACGGCGCCAATCTATCCACATGGACAACCTTGGGTTTCCCTCTTAGCCCTTTCTTGATGCGGTAGGTCACGTCATTAATCCTTTTTAACACGGTGTAAGGCCCCTCCCATCGAGCTTGGAGTTTCGGCGACTTCCCTTTCCGTCGAAGCGGGTTGTGAAGCCAGACCAGTGTACCTTCCTCAAATCCCTTGGCATTGGCATTACGGTCGTATCTAGTTTTCATTTTTACGCTGGTGTTCATGCTATTCTCACGAACTCGTTTATGCACTTCGTCCAATTGATCTTGAAGGTCACTTACGTAGTCCGTAACTGGCTTAGTCTTGTCAGGTGGCACGCCAGTTATGGCATCGACTGGAAGTCTCATCTCCCTGCCGAAATTCACTCTTGCTGGGGTATGTCCCGTGCTATCATGCACTGCCGATCGGTAAGACATCAGAAATAGTGGAATATACCGGTCCCAGTCCTTCTGATGGTCATCGACAACCTTAGCCAGGTGATTCTCCAGGGTTTGGTTAAACCTTTCCACCATTCCGTCCGACTGAGGGTGCGCAGGTGTGGTGCGTGTCTTATAAATTCCCAGAAGAGTACACATTTCCTGGAACAGCGCAGATTCGAAGTTACGGCCTTGATCGGAATGGATTTCCAAAGGTGCGCCATACCGACATACTACTTCTTCGACCACCTTCTTCGCCACTGTCGTCGCTTCCTGATTGGGTATGGCGAAGACTTCGGGCCACTTTGTGAAATAGTCCTGGATCACCACTATGTACTTGTTTCCGTCATTTGTAACTGGAAAAGGTCCAGCGACGTCGATAGCGATGCGTTCCCATGGGGCTCCCACATTGTACAGTTGAAGCCTGCCCCTGCTCCTAGTCTGTGGTCCTTTCACAGATGCGCACGCTGTACATTTCCGACACCATTGCTCTATGTCATCTCTACAATTGAGCCAGTAATACCGCTGTCTCACTTTCAGTAGAGTTTTCTTGATGCCCAGGTGTCCTCCAGAAGCACCATCGTGTATTTCCTGTAGCAGGGGGACTACTTCACATCGTGGTACTATCACTTGTGTGGTCACCTCCTTGCCATCGTTCGATTCCCATTTCCTACAAAGCACATCATTTTCTAGGACTAAACTGTCCCACTGTGCCCAGTAGCTCTTAGTTACGGGACTGTGTGACGATACTTCACTCCACTGGGGCCTAGTTCCGCTACGCTTCCAGTCCAGTATAGGTCGAATATCGTCATCTTCTTCCTGGGACTTCTTGAAGTTGCCTTCAGCCCTAATTAAATTAACGTGTTCTCGGGCTTCATTCTGCTGGCAGTGTCTGCAGTCATCATTACATGGACGTCGCGACAGGGCGTCAGCATTGTTATGCCCTTTTCCACTACGATGTTCCGTCACAAAGTTAAACTCCTGCAGCTGCTCGAGCCATCTTGCAACTTGGCCCTCAGGGTTTTTAAATTGTAGGAGCCATTTCAATGCAGCGTGATCCGTCCTCAACGTAAATTGTCTTCCTATGAGGTACTTGTGGAAATGCTGCAAGGTTTTAACCACAGCCAGCAGTTCTCGTCGAGTCACGCAGTAGTTTCTTTCTGGCTTTGAAAGTGCCTTACTGAAGTAAGCGATTACGACCTGTCTGTCACCTTGCACCTGTGACAACACTCCACCAATTCCCGTGTTGCTGGCATCGGTATCAACGACAAATCTTCCGTCTCTGCTCGGGTACCCCAGTATAGGCGCTTCACATAACCGTTCTTTTAGCTCGTTGAATGCTGACTCACAGTCGTCGTTCCAGATAAAATCTCGTTTATCCTCAGTCAGCTGATGTAGAGGTTTTGCAATATCCGAAAAATTCTTGACAAACCGCCTGTAGTATGTGCACAACCCTAGAAATGCACGTACTTCAGTTTTGTTCTTTGGAACCGGCCACTGTTGGACTGCCTTTATCTTCTCAGGGTCGGTTCTCACCCCGTCAGCGGAAATAACATGTCCTAGGTAGCTGACCTCCTTCTTGAACAGGGCGCACTTCTTTGGGCTTAGTTTTAGGTTAGCCCCTCGTATCCTGGTGAACACTTTCTCCATATTCCTCAGGTTTTCCTTAAAAGTGCGACCCATTATAATGACGTCATCCAAATATACCAGACAGACGTCACCAAGAAGGCCCACCATGACTCTTTCCATGAGGCGTTCAAACGTCGCTGGAGCGTTGCATAACCCAAAAGGCATGACGTTAAATTGCCACAGGCCGCTGCCAATACCCGTACTGAACGCTGTCTTTTCTTTATCTTTCTCGCTGATTTCCACTTGCCAGTAGCCACTTTTCAAATCAATGGTCGAAAACCACTTCATGCCACTGAGCATATCCAGCGTATCGTCTATCCTTGGTAAGGGATAACTGTCCTTCTTTGTTACATTATTCAGCATTCTGTAGTCCACACAGAATCTTGTGCTGCCGTCCTTCTTCTTCACCAGAACGACTGGAGAAGACCATGGACTCGTAGAAGGCTCAATTATTCCGCTATCAGCCATGTCCTTTACCATTCCTGCTACCTCAGATTCCTTAGCCCAGGGTATGCGGCGCGGTCTCTGTTTAATTGGTCTCGCATCACCTGTATATATCTCATGCTTGACGAGACCTGTTCTCCCGCAGTCTTTTCCCGTTGCAAAGATATCTCGAAACCGTAGCAGAAATTCCTTGGCTTGCTGTAGTTCCGAAGTCGATAAGTTGCTCTTAGAATTTTCCAGAAGTTGCTGGATGTGATCAGTTTCGACTTTGGTCGTGTCTTGCTTTGCTGGAGATTTATTGATTTGACGGAGATACTGAACTTCTTCACATCTCCCAACAACACTGTTTTTCTTCAGTTGGACCTCTTCTTTCCCAAGGTTCACAATCCTTACTTTGGATTTCCCTTTTGTCATAACTAATGTCCTCGCGGTGATGAGCTCCGGGTGCCGGCCAGTATCTTCAACCAAAACACATCTTGTTTGCCTGATTTTCTTGGGAAACTTTACTTCGACTAAGGTTTCTGTTCTCGGAGCCAGTGTGGTATTCTTTAAACAATAGAGGTTGCATGACTTAATTCCTCGCAGGAAGACTTCTTGATCTGGGAATTTCAAAACTCCCCTGTCGATATCTAAAATACATCGGTTATTCCGCAAGAAGTCGAGACCCAGTATGCAATCGTCGGTAATATTCGCAATTAACGCAGGATGGATATACACTTGATCACCGATTTTGAACTCAATTTCTGTATCACCGAGGACGGAGACTGGCTGGCCGGTTGCTGTCTGAAGTCGGCAGGATGGAGACTCTCTTTGCCACAAGATGGTGCGTTTCAGCAACTCAGGTCTTATAACAGTCCGTGACGCCCCCGTGTCAACGGTGAAATTGCAAGCACGATGATTCAGCGTCCCTTCGATGATCAAACTATTTCCGTTGTGAACTTGATTGATGGTGATGGTTGGGGCTTTCAGTTGACCAGCCAGCACCCGCCCCGCGGCCCTGGCGACATTTAGTTTAACGACTCCTCGTTAACTTGAGTTCCGGAGTCCACACTTCCCCTCTTCCTCTTGGGGCAATCGGTACGAATGTGCCCTTTTTCTCCGCACCCGTAACACGTCGGAATATAGCGGGACTTTGCCGAAGAAGAAGTCAGCATTTCTCGGTGACGTGGTTGCGCTGAAGGCGAGACCACCACTTCCCTAACTCTATGCGTACGTGAATCTTGTCGTACGGCTTCTACTTCCAGAGCGTGAGCCATCGCACTCTTCAAAGTTTGGTGGTGTCCGAGTCGCACCGTAGCTCTGACTTCAGTATCCCGTAGACCGTCGATGAATGCTTGCACCAGATTTACTTCCACCGTCTCTGGTGTCATCGACATGTACGCACGCCGGACTAGCCGTTCAACCTCGACTCCCCATTGCTGGAGGCTCTCGTTCGACCTCTGCGTTCTCTCGCGTAACTGCGCGCGGAAAACGTGCTCGAGGTGCTTGTCTCCATAACGAGTGTCCAGTCCCTCCATGAGACGCTCCAATGTCCTGCCGTCCGCAGGGAGGTTCTCTAGGACCAGCAGGGCGTCTCCTCGTAGAGCCAAAGTTAATGCCGCAAAAGACTGCTTATCATCTCAGCGGTTTGTTTCGACCAATGTCTCGAATTGGTACTTAAATGCCGTCCAGGAAGACGTGCCATCAAAACGCGGCACATCAAATTTTGCGGCGGATGCACAGGGAGTGTGCGATGGTGAGCCGACAACAACGGGTTCGCGTGCTTCGAGCTTGACGATTTTTTTGTTGATGTCCAGCAGGCGATCTTCGTGGCCATCAATTCTTGTTTCGAGGCTATCAGCTCGGGCGGAAACCTCTTTGACCTCCAAGGTGAGATTCTTTACCTTCTCGCCCAACGTGACGAGGCCGTGGTCGATTTTATCGATGATCAGGTTCTGCTTAGCCTCCTGATCGCGGCGAGCGGCTTCCTGTTCGCGGCGAGCGGCTTCCTGTTCGCGGCGAGCGGCTTCCTGTTCGCGGCGAGCTTCTTCCTGGTTCGCTGCGATTAGGTCCTGAAGCTTACGCTGGTTGGCCTCCTGATCGCGGCGAGCGGCTTCCTGTTCGCGGCGAGCTTCTTCCTGGTTCGCTGCGATTAGGTCCTGAAGCTTACGCTGGTTGGCCTCTTGTTCGCGGCGAGCGGCTTCCTGGTCGCGGCGGACAGCTTCCATACTAGCTTGCATGGCGGCCAACACCGCAGCGAGGTTCAATTCCGAGGATGGTCGTGTTGGTGCCTCAGCGGCTTCTGTTGCTACCATACCAGCCTGATCTTCCTCCTCCATACGATGACGCGCAGCATCCATCTCCATTTGCCTTCTTGTTCGTGGTCGCTGTTCGTCGTCTCTCGGTGTTAGTGGCATTTCACTTCTGACACCAGTTGTTACGTACGTGGGTAATCAAATGCCGATTTACTGACGAGAGACCTTTATTCACCACAAACAATAACAAATTAGTCCAGTCAACAATAATCCGAATCGTAATTAACACTAGAGTACCGTTACACTATCGCTTAGGTCGTTATGTAAAATCACTTCAAGTACTAGGGTAGTTCGCTCTTGATCGCAGTCGAAATCACAACTGACTCGCTTCCGGCCGGGGGCTCGTATTTATATGCGGAGCCAAGAAAATTCTAGATACCGACTTCCCACGAACGATCCAGAATTCCAGAACAATTGAATCGCTTCTCGAAGTCATAAATTATTTTTATTACTCGTGGTAATAAGAGTCACTTTCATGCGAATTTCGACTCTATTGTTAACGTCGGAGAGTACCATTTCATATAAATACCTAACTACTACTTGTAAGTACTTTGTGGATGTTTCGAGATTTTTCTAAGTCTGGATACGCACAACCATTCTAGACCTTTCGAACAGCAATGCGTTTTAATTATTACGTGCTACTCTTTATATTCTCGGAGATATGGCGGGTTCACGTTTAATGGCGTAACAATATTATGATGATGACTAAATTGGTAACATACCTTAATATTAGCCTCAATAGTGATCATATCAATAGGCTTATCAATGACATTGTAATACTCCGGATAGAGCTTTTTGCTGGGTTTCTCCATGAACAGCAACATGGGTTGTCTTCCGTCTGAACAAGTGAACTCCACCATTTGTTTTGATATGTAATGTAACTTCTTCTTCAGTGGTAGGTTTGTTTTGTTAGGGGTGCTGACGGGAGGTGGACCTACTGGGGGCACAGGGTTAAGACGTGGACGACCTAGAAAGAAATTAAATTTAATTCAGATATTAACTACTACTATGGTCTATATCACTGAGGGGAAGGGGCTGTCCGGCCACAAGACAGACAGCCCCCTTCTGGGGCGCTGAGTTCAGGCTCAAGAGCGCGTACCCGGGGCTAAATTCGTTTTTAAATCTATTTAGCGTCGGGTACAGTTTTGTCTTTGAAAGTACTGTAGCCTGATTCACGTAAAATCAAACAAGCCAAATATCGCTGAAGTTTTATAGTCGTACGATCGAAGTCCTATCCAAAAGCGGTATTCACGATATATCGACTTATTTCCAGTTTACATTTATAAGTATTCTACCAAGATAATGTAATACAGATTTTTTTTAAATCGACGATTTTCAAACGACTTTAAAATCGGTATCGTTCAAACTCGATTGATGGATGTGAATACGGAAATGGTCTTAACGACTAAATCGCTACGATATCGTTACTACTGGTCCAATTGCTAAAATGTATTCACCGATAGAAAGCTGCTTTAGTCCTGAGTGACATAGGCTATATTTTATGTATGCGGGTGAAGCCGCTGGCAGAAGCTAGTTATTTTATGGAAAATAAAGCATGCACGAAGTATACAAGGTGCAGTTTTAAAACTGCACAATATTTCAGGAGGTTGTAATAAAACTCATAAATAATCATATAAAAAAACGATACATGGTCAATAATCAGTAATACTTGTTATTTAATTTTTTAATTACACTAAACTAAATCGATTGATCGATGGCCGCGGGGGCGTGGCTAGGGTGTGGCGTGCGGGATGATGATTGGATGATACATTATTTATGAAACTATCGTTGCGAGTTAGTGTGTGTGAAAACGCCCTTTATTGTTCCGTGTTTGTGTGTGTGAAAAAAAGCGCGGTTATAAAAAAAAAAATTACCTACATATTTTATTATTGATTCGGGTCGAGAATCACTAACATAATTACCTCCTGAAATATTTTGCAGCTTCAAAACGACACCTTGTAGAGACATACAATAAAGTGTAAGCTACATCAGCTGTCTTATTGTTTATATATTGTAAAAGTTACGTATAATAAAGAATATATATAAGAACATAAGAAAGGAAAAAAGTGAAAGAGACGGAGAAGTAAGTAGTAAAAAGCTGCATACCCCTAACTTTACCTCTTGGCCTCGGTGTTTGTACTTGCGCCTGATTCTTCACCGACGATAGACTTTCATCATCGCTTGACGAACTCTGAACGATGTCCAGCAACTCCTGTACGCGTTGCTGCATTATTCTGTCAACAATACAGTCATGCCATGAAATATCATCCATCTTACAGCCCTAGTCTCAGAGTCAACGTTGCATGTCTTCTTCCATGCATAGAATAGAAGAGAATAAACTTTATTGTATACCAAAATAGTAACAATTTCACAGAAACTTAAATTTATGGGTACAATGGCAGTGTTATCGCTGAAAGCGATATCTACCAGACAACCTTGGGATGGACTATAAGAACTTAAACTAAAAAAGGATGCATGTCTGATCAACCCTGGAATGCAAAGAGCAGCTGAAGGAACACAGGTGGGGTTTAGTCAGTAAAAGTCTGACAGTAGCTCCACCCAGTGTGAGAGAAGTTATTTGAGTATGCCGCCATAAAATCGTTAAGAGCAGTGGCAGCCCCGTGGTAAAGGCCTTGACTTACGAGTTGTAGGTCGCGAGTTCAAACCCAGCTAGGCGCATTAATTTGTGTAATTCATTTCATCACCAGTGTCCTCAACCGGTGAAGGAAAATATCGTGAAGGAATCGGCATGTCTTAGAACCAAAAATTCAAAGTGTATATGTGATATAAACCAACCCGCACTGGGCCCACGTTGCTGATTATGTCCCATTCCTGCTTCCAGAGAGAAGGCCTGAGTTCCAGCTGTAGAAAAATTATAAGGCTATGCTATACCAAATAAAAATACATGGCCACCGTCTTCTTGTTAACCAAATCATTGCTCACACATCGTGTTATTTCCTCCTCTTACAGCAATCCAAATTCATACACAAAACTTACCTCTTGAAATATACATAAAATAGCGTATATGATGTTCCCACAGCCAGGCCTCTTCTCTGTGAGAAAGTTGGTCGCAAAAAATACCACATGATATTAAACAATGAAAGTGTAAACAAAAACGTTACACTTCTTCTGGACTTGGTAAATATTCCAGAAAAAGAAAAACGCTATCCAAATCTTTCTTCAAATTCCATTGTTTTAATAATAGGGTACCTATAGATAGATAGATGGATAGATAAATTCTTTATTGTACACCAAAAATAAAGCAATTACATAAGAAACTTAAAATTAATAGGGTGCCACTGTAGCGACATCTATGGCGCCACATAAGAACTACGAAGAAAGTACGAAATCCTGCATCGCGCAATCAAAGTTCTCCGCGCGATTTGAACATATACGACAGCCCGAAATCATCTATCGGGCAGTCGCCCACCAGACCATAACACCTGTCTGGCCGGAGGATCCTCCCTTTTTAATGGAGGAATGTGGGACTTTACTCTCTGTTCCGCATACCTCCAAACTGGTGACCCTCGACAAAGAACGTCAGCGCAGCCTTCGTGCAGCTACTACTTCGTGACGTCATCATCACTTCCTCAAGCTTTCGAGCAGCGAGCCATACAGCCAGCACCCACGGCTATAGAGGGTATCCTGACCACCAGCATGCCTACCTGGTCATACCTGGTCATCACCTTCAGCCTCATCAGTGACCTTGGCTTGGCACACCGCACCTTCGGCCAGTCACATGAAGAGCTGTGAAGAACCTCTCCTGGTCGACGCCAGCAGTCAAGCCCTGCGTCGCACAACACCGCTCCGACTCACTGGAGCCAGCAGCACTACTCCGACTCACTGGAGCCTGCAGCATCATCCCGACTCACTGGGACAGCACCACCCCGACTCACTGGGGCATCATCCCGACTCACTGGGACATCATCACCCCGACTCACTGGGGCATCATCCCGACTCACAGGGATAGCAACACCCCGACTCACTGGGGCATCACCGCAGACAGTTCCGACTCACCGAGAACTATGCGGCATCGGTTCCGACCCACTGGAACCAACCTACGCTGGCCTGGCGCGCATCAAGAACCATCGATCTCCGATCTCCGGAGGGGAGTGATGTAGCGACATCTATGGCGCCACATAAGAACTACGAAGAAAGTACGAAATCCTGCATCGCGCAATCAAAGTTCTCCGCGCGATTTGAACATATACGACAGCCCGAAATCATCTATCGGGCAGTCGCCCACCAGACCATAACACCTGTCTGGTCGGAGGATCCTCCCTTTTCAATGGAGGCATGTGGGACTTTACTCTCTGTTCCGCATACCTCCAAACCACAAAGGACGGTCTTATCGCTAAAAGCGATTTTTTACAGACAACTTTTTTATTTGCACATTCCCGTTTTTTTTAAAAAAAAAGTTATTTCACACCGAAACGACTAAGCACTATATTGATAAGTTAACTACCTATCTTTTGTGTTAATGTGTTGGATTCGAGTCGTTATTAAGAGGACTAGTTCTCAGTGATGTGTGAAAGAGAAGGAACAATAGACTCCCTATATAGCGCGCCGAGTTGGACGCTTACAAAAAGATGAAATTCACAATTAAAGGCTAGCTCTCACAAGAATTACATATTCCGAGAAAACCTGAATAGGTTTAAATCTTATCTTCCAGACAAATAGGTATGTATTTTATTACAGTTACAATAACACTTCAAATGGTTAAGAAAGTCAAGAATACAGCTGTCTAATAATGTGAGACACTACATAAAGTGACACTGCAGCTATCTAAGAAAACTAGAAAAGGAAGAACTGCTAATGTGGTTTAGTAACCGAAGAACTGCAAGTGTTTATTTGGAAGAAAGTCAAGAACACAACATTCTAATTTTGTGAAACTACATACAGAGACACTCTGCAGCTATCTGAGAAAACTAGAAACAGAAAGAAATTTTGAACACTTACATATCAGAGTCAGTTTAATTTAAAACTCATAATACGATTCAGCTTATTATGAAATGAAAACTCATCCGAGTCAGTCTAATTGAGACTCACAATACGTCTCTGCCAATAATAAAATGAAAGCTCATCCGAGTCAGTCTAATTTTAACCTCTAACGACTCAATCTGTGTTGAAAGCTCATCCGAGTCAGTCTAATTTGAAGCTCATACGACTCAATCTGTATTGAAACTCATCCGAGTCAGTTTTGTTTTTTAAATTGTTGAATAAACATTGATGAAGGAATTTGTAATCTTTCATTACTCCTTACCCGCCAATCCCAGCAACAGAAGTGTGCCAGCCCATACAGTAATGGTAGTTTACCTTAATAGTTTTTATCTTGAGAGTATATAATAAAAATAGTATAAACTACTATTTTTATTTTACTACTACTCTCATATAGTAAAGTTCGAATTTAGAATAACTTATTACCAGAGAAATATTCACACGCCCATTAGGTACTAACATTTAAACAAGTCCACAATTATGAAATCAAAATTAGTACCTTATTGACAAAGGTAAATAAAATTAATTTTATAACACATATTTTTCCTAACATAATGCTGCCAAGAAATAATTTTCTTGAGACTGCTTCATCCTTTTCAGGATTCTAGGTCAACGAGAAGTACCCTATGAATTTTGAGTGTCGAAATATACGTCATGCTATAACTAAAGAACGGCTGGACTAGTTTTAATAATTCTTTTTTTTCGTTCACGAGCATACAGGAAAGGTTCACCACTAGCACTAGGTAACTAGGTAAGGTAGAGTAGTTAGTGGGATGCGAAGCCGCGGACCAAAGCTAGTAAAGCAAGAAAACTTACCTCTGCAACTTAACAGCATCCTTATACAATTTAGATGATGGTGCATTATATTGCTTAGCGTTTTCAAACACAATGTTCATGTCTCCGGCTACTTCAGACAATGTTCCGTAGCTGCCTCTGATTATTTTGTTCTTTATTTGAGTTAGGGACACAGGGTTCTTGATTTCCTTGTAGTAATCTGGGTAGGCTCGGCGAGAAGGAAGCTTCCAGAATGATTCTGCTACGCGACCTGTAAATAAAAGGTAATTTAATGACTGAACTGAAGGTATAACTAAACTGCGCACAGGTGTGCTGCACACACCGATTTGGTCGCGTCGGTTTCCATACATTTTGTATGAAAACTAGACTCGTAGAGCTACACTTGATCCACGCCACGCGACGTCGTTCTACGTACAAATACGGCGTGTTACACGTGTGCGTCGGTCTAATGAAGTTCTAGATTTATGATTTCCCAGTTACCATGTCTTCATTTTGACTGCCAGATCAGGCAAAGCTTATAATATCTTAGAGCAAACTGCAGCTATGAAGATCTCAAAAAATAGCAGACTAAACTAAATTAAATTAGCTCTTTTTTGTATGGCACGAAATCGTCGAGTCGACAGCATGTCAGGCTTTTACCACAAAATATATACCTAGGTACAGAAGTCAATCTACATACAAAGCGCGCTCGAGCAACGCACACATAGACAGCGCTCACGGACACGATATCTCGGAGCGCCTCGGCCCGCTCGTCGGACAGTTCCGGCTCAAACGCTCATTAGTGTGCGTCCACCGAGCGTAGGCATAAGAAGTGAAGTACATACATAAGATTATCTTCTGTACCTATCTATTTTGAGCTTTTACTGACTAAAACCTGTGTTCCTACAGTCACTCTTTGCGTTTTTGGAGGTATGCGGAACAGAGAGTAAAGTCCCGCAAAGCTCCGTTGAAAAGGGAGGATCCTCCGACCAGACAGGTGTTATAGTCTGGTGGGCTACTGCCCGATAGATGATTTCGAGCTGTCGTATATGTTCAAATCGCGCGGAGAACTTTGATTGCGCGATGCAGGATTTCGTACTTTCTTCGTAGTTCTTATGTGGCGCCATAGATGTCGCTACACGTTCTAAAACCACGGTAACTTTTTCGAATATACCCGCAGCCGCTGATCATATAGGCCTCAAAAATAAAGAACTGGAACAATACGTTTGATGCGGTCTTCCCATCCGAATATAATTTAGGTGTATTCAAGGCTAGAGTGAATAGGCTCTAAATAAACTAGTGGGTCTCACCATCAACGATTGCATCACTGCTTACCATCAGGTGGGATCGCAGTCAAGCGCTAGTTAGTTTATATTTTATTTAAAAAAAATACATATTTAACTGGCAAAATAAAGGTGCATATACTTTTGTGATGGTATTTTTGTTTTTGTTTAGATTTGGGACTTTGTTAATAGGTTCTGAAATACTTAATTACCGTTTGGCCCAAAATGGTTTCTGATAGTTTCCAGTAGTTTCCATTGCGGTGAATTTTCATTTTCATGCTTCTCCTCGTCACTTTCACCTGCACTATCTTCTGAATGCTGTTAAAATAGAAAAATACTATTAGCGTAAACTAATAAGAACAAAAGGAGAAGAAAATCATGTGATATGTTTAATGTAATCATATTAGACATAAATGTATTTTTGTGACGCAATTTATTAATCTTATTTTTTCCTTTTATTTTATTGTTATTCATCAAAATTCAATTAGGCGCATTGAAGCGGTCAAAAAATTCGGTATCAATAACACTAAAATAGTTCAAACAATAAAAAGTAAAATAAAACCGGCCAAGTGCGAGTCGGACTCGCCCATGGAGGGTTCCGCAGCAGCAAGTAACGTAATATAAAAGTTCTTGTAGTTCGTTGTAACTTTGATCGATGTTTTAATAATAGTGTATTTTTTTAGATTTATGACGTATTAAAAAAAAACTACTTATTAGATCTCGTTCAAACCAATTTTCGTTGGTAGTTTACATGGTAATGTACATTATATATTTTTTTTTAGTTTTATCATTCTCTTATTTTAGAAGTTAGAGGGGGGGGACACATTTTACCACTTTGGAAGTGTCTCTCGCGTAAACTATTCAATTTAGAAAAAAATGATGTTACAAACCTAAATATCATTTTTGAAGACCTATCCATAGATACCCCACACGTATGGGTTTGATGAAAAAAAATTTTTTGAGTTTCAGTTCTAAGTATGTGGACCCCCAAAATTTATTGCTTTTTTTCTATTTTTGTATGAAAATCTTAAAGCGGTTCATAGAATACATATACTTACTAAGTTTCAACAGTATAGCTCTTATAGTTTCGGAAAAAAGTGGCTGTGACATACGGACGGACAGACAGACAGACATGACGAATCTATAAGGGTTCCGTTTTTTGCCATTTGGCTACGGAACCCTAAAAACTAGAACCCCGTCTACGACAAAAAAACGCCGCTGAAAAAGTATGAAACAAGATTTTTCAGGATGCAGAAATAAACAAGGTTACTGGAGAATAATAAAGAAAAGCTTTAGTTTTTTCAAGTAAATTCCGTATTTTAGCCTTACCTTTACTTCAGGCTCAGTATCAGAGCCAGGCGGCTCCATAATCGCCAGAGCCTTGCTATTAGGCACCGGGCCAACCCTTGAAGTCCTCTTACTTCGGATACGTTCAGAAGTCTTCGCCGGTCCACTTCGGCCGTGTTGGTCGATGTCCTGCTTGCGCATTTGTATGACCTGTAGTATAAACTTTAACATCAATGGTCGTCTACGCCAAATGCTGGTTACGTACGATGCGATAGTATTCGTTGTGTGATGTAAAATGTAAAAATGTGTAAAGAAAAAATAACTTATTGGAGATGTATACTAAGTATGTGTATAAATATGGCAAAAAGATTTGATTGTTATGCAAGTAAGATAGAGATAGGCTATACGACCGTCTGTTTATGCTTACGAGTTCACCCTACACGATAGGGTTTCCTCATTGTCAAATATGATCGAGGTAAATCATTTTTTTCAATTTTGGTGGCGAAATCATTAAGCTTTCGTAAAAATTAGGGATTTGGGTCCCTAATTTTCACGAAAACTGAGGAAAAAGTTTCTTCTTTTCAGTTTTATCTTCTCGGTTTTTGCGAGAATTAGTCCTGAGTCCCTAATTTTCAGAAAAACCGATGAAAACAGTTGTCATAAAAATTGAAAAATGTATATATTCACCCATAATCTATCATAAAACTTTTTATCTAGAGAATTTCATGCTTTCAGATCCAAACATTTATACTGAGCTTTGAATTTAATTATTCAATTTAATAGCAGTAGTAATGATAATCTGATTGATGCAAAAATTATTCACTAATTGCAATATGTTCCTCTTGCCAGCTAATCAACTGTTCCAATAAAAAAATAGAAATTACTGACTATACATTATTGTGCAAAAAGTCTAAACCTAAAAATTAAAGCACACCAACCTTCTTCAAAGTCTTAGCGTCTTTGTAAATCTGACTGCCGGGCTCGTTGAAATGGCACGCATTTCTGACCATCAGCAATAAATCCTTTTCCAGCTCTGACAAGCTGGTATACTCTTCGCCCTGGATTTTCTGAGCTATCGTTTTCAAGTCTATCGGGGAGTCGATGACGTTGAAATACTCTGGGTAACGACGCTTGGATGGTAAGAACTGGAAGGCTGGGTATAGAGGCCGACCGTCACTGTTTGCTGACATTACCTGAGGAAAAAGTAAACATAAAATAAGAATATTGCATTAGAAATTAACGCAAGATTGACGTAAGAAAGAAACATGTTTAGTTGCCATACACAATGGATATTCACTAGGACTTAGAATTCGCACTACTTTAAACAGGTAATTCTTGTAGTTTCAATATTACATACAGTTTTTTTCGAAAAATCGCCAAACTCAAGTGACCATGGGCAGGGCACATTGTTCGCAAACAGATAGTCGATGGGGAAGAAATGTTCTGGAGTGGCGACCACGCACTGGAAGACGCAGTGTTGGAAGGCCTACCACAAGGTGGACCTTGACCTTGTGAGACGCACAGGACCGTTCGTTGTGGCGACACTTGGGGGAGGCCTATCACACTATCTCGTTAGTCTCGTGGTAGATAGTAAACCACAAAGCGTGGTTAACTAGCTTCAATCCACTGGTCAGACAAAAAGTGCTGTTGCTAAACACAGGAAAGTACCCAATTTCTTCTTTAACTTTTCTAACATAATTATAATAGCAAACCATCTTTTAAACATTCTGCCTATTTAATAATTTACTAGCTGCTGTGTCTACGTGAAACTAGAAAATTGTCCCAAGGGAACATATTCTCGGGATAAAAGTATCCTACATGCTATTCCAGGACATGGACTACCCGTGTGCTTAAAATCATCCAAATCTGTCCAGTGGTTCGAGCAAAAGTAACAAAAATTAAATTAAGGTAACACACAAGATGGTCTATGGAGACGAAAGGTTCTCAAGTGGCGATCATGCACTGGAAGATGCAGTGTTGAATGGCCTCCCACAAGGCGGACCGATGACCTGGTGTGGGGCGCGGGAATCCGATGGATGCGAGAGACGCACAGGACCGTTCGTTGTCGCGACACTTGGCGGGGGCCTATGTTGACATATTTAAAATGAAACTTACAGCATTAAACAACTCTTCAAACACATTATCCTCTTCGTTGTTGGTTGATGTTTCCGACAGGTCCTCCGCGACGTCCGATCGACGGCTAGAAGATCCAGTTCGAGACAGTTTTGGCATCTTGATATCTTCACCTTAGAGACAAAGAATTTGTGTAATTTGTGAACATCAAAATAATTATATGAAGAAAAAATCACACTTCTAAGTCAACACAAATCAAAAGATATAAGGCTCTTTGAGGCGTTTACGCTCCGCTTATGGCGTATTATGGCGCATATTTATATGTATAATAAACTAGCTGTGCCCGCGACTTCGTTCGCGTGGACTACAGGATTTTGGATTTATTTTTTCTAAAATAAAAGTAGCCTATGTTACTCCTTATTACATCAGCTACCTGCCGATAAAAGTCCCGTCAAAATCGGTCCAGCCATTTCAGAGATCAGAGTCCGGACAAACAGACAAAAATTGTAAAAATGTTATTTTAGTGTATTTACCATATATATTCATATGCATGTAGTAAAACCGGCCAAGAGCGTGTCGGGCCACGCTCAGTGTAGGGTTCCGTAGTTTCCCGTCCGTCACAATAAGTGTACAAACTTAGTCCAGAAATTATTTTGTAGAACCTTTTTGTCTTTTTGTACAAAAACTGTTCTTTCCATCAAGTTCAAAATGATTTTCCTAGAAAGTCCTTATAAAGTTCTACTTTTCAGATTTTTTTCATATTTTCTAAACTTATGGTTCAAAAGTTAGAGGGGGGGACACATTGTTTTTTACTTTTGGAGCGATTATTTCCGAAATTATTGACATTATCAAAAAATGATTTTAGTAAACCCCTATTCATTTTTAAATACATATCCAACGATATATCACACGTTAGGGTTGAAATTAAAAAAAAAATCACTTCCCACTTTACATAAAGGGGAGCCCCGCCCCCCTTATAAAACATTTTTTTCCAATTTTTATTTTACCACTTTGTCGGCGTGATTGATATACATATTGGTACCAAATTTCAGCTTTCTAGTGCTAACGGTCACAGAGATTAAGCGAGGACGGACAGACGGACAGACGGACAGACAGACAGACAGACGGACAGACAGACATGGCGAAACTATAAGGGTTCCTAGTTGACTACGGAACCCTAAAAAGCGGTTATTTCAATATTACAAACAGACACTCCAATTTTATTTTATTTATATGTATAGATTTAGCAAGTAAAGCCATAGCACAAGTAAAGGAAGAAAGTCTGAAATTTGAAAACAGTAACTTGCAGTTACATATTTTTTTTTGCGATTCGGATCAATCGTCTAGATTCGATTCAGGAATCAAATCTATATATCCGTAGGAGTCGAAACTATATTCCGTACTAACTTACTTTTATAAAAGTTTTTCGTTTCAGACCGGAATCGGAAAATGTTTTTTTTTTATCTGCTAGAACTAGTGCTTGACAGCGATCCCATCTGATGGTAAGCAGTAATGCAATCGTTAATGGATTCAATTAGGAGTTAGTGAATATATGGACGCGTAAAGCGACACACGCCGATGTAGGCGCGTCGATCTCAATACATTTTATATGAAAACTAGACTTCTAGAGCTGCACTTGATCTACACCATGCGATTCCACGCGACGTCGTTCGTGATCAGGTGTGAAATCAGGCGTGTCACGTCGGTCTAAGTAGTTTTAGTTTTAATTAACTTTCAAAAAGTATAAAATTCATATTCACCATTTTCTAAAGCCTGTTTTGTCTGCATATAAAGTTTCCAAAGGTCAACGGCATCCCTGTACTCCACGGTGTCGGGCTTGTAGAACGCCTTAGCATTGTTCACGAGGAGCTCTATGTCTGCTGATAACTCTTCAATGTCTTCATACGTGTCTGTTTTTAGCTTCTGTTGTACCTGAAGGGAATTTCAATTATATATTTGTAGGTATTTTAGATCAGGGGACAGTCCCCGTTAGGGCTGCGACAATTGTCGTGTTACTGTGGCCCTGGCATGAAACTGAAGAAATACAGGTGGGTTAGTCAGTAAAAGTCTGGCATTCCCTCGTGCTCCACCCAGAGCGCGAGTAGTGTGACTTTAATTTGAATGTACAATTACCGGAACGGATCTTAAGCGAGTAGGGATCGCTTTGCGCATTCCATACATTGGAGAGCCAATCGTCTTCGTTGTTAGATACATGCAGCAACGCAGGGAACGAATCAGGAGTGACGTCTATCACACGATGGCGCGGCGAGCCAATCACTGAGACTGCCCCGCCCCCGCGTCTCACTTCGCACCACTAAAGAGACCAAATATTTGACTTCTGCGCAACTTGAAGCCAGCCCTCAAGATCCGAGCCGGTAATTGTATTAGGTATGACAATTAAGGTGAACACACACTAAGGCGATTATTACACTGCCACGCACCATAGCGTATGAATGTGTATTTTAACATTGCTTGTAAGTATCACCGTTTGTATAGAAAACACGCACAGTCCACACCGAGTCTCGCAGTGCCGTGCGTGAGTGCGTAAAAAACACACGATGATGCAGATCTGCACTCCAGCAAGTACGCGCGTAGGTGTGTTGACACGCATCACTGCCTGCACACTGTGGATTCACGGCGGCTCTGACTCATTTCATTGGAAGCCGTTCGCTGTGGTGATAGCGCAGTGCAGAACGTCACGTCTGCCGTGTGCCTTAACTTGCGTCTCGCCCCGAACCTACGCGCGTGTGCGCTTGTTTCTCCGCTTGTAGGCGCGTGATCTGAATGAACGCGCGTGGATGCATTTTTGTGTGTAAATCAGAAATCAGAAACGTTTATTTCAAATAGACCAATTACAGGCACTTTTGAATTGTCAAAATGTCGGTCAGTCAAACAAGTGAAGCTAAATTGCACGTTCCAAAGAGTAGGTCTCTATGGAGAAGAACGTGCAAGAAACTCCATGGACACACATGACACAAGAAACACATGTAGGATGGACTGTGCGTGTATTTTATACAAACGGAGATACAAGCAACGTTAAAACACGCATTCACGCGCTACGCTGCGTGGTGCGTAGCAGTGTGATAATCGCCTTATCCGAGTCGAATGAAGTGAAAAAAAAAACTTTAGAATTCATTATTCTAGAGTCCTTCCTGATTAGGACGATTCGACGCGGTTAGGTGTGCAAGGTTCCATAGAATTTCTTATAAAGTATTCTAAAATTCTTTTCTAAAATTTTTTTTTTCTTTCAATTCGTTTGATGCGTTCGGCTCGGATAAGTGTATCTCCTGGATTTCAAAACCTAGGGTAAATAGTCCTGAAGATTCAAACCCGAATTGAAGTAGAATGAAAAAGATGATGGCACAGTTAGTGCAGTGCAGTGGTTGAATGATTGCCTGCTATGATTCTGCGTATCACAGGTTTGAATCATGTATGGTAAAAAAGTTTTTATGTCCTGCAGATAGTTGTTCCAGGTCAAGCTATGTTATGTGAATTTTAATGTTTTAAAACGCATCCAGGATAAAAGAGGAGACTTGAAAAAAGAAATAAAGAGTCAAATCAAGTCCTTTTAGAGGATGAACCTATTATTATCACTGGGGCATTAATCAAAATTCTGAGGAAAAATTTATAAGTACAAAAAATCAGACTTACTCTCAACAAGTCAATAGGTTGTGACACAACTTCATAGTACTGTGGCTCCTGCCGTCTTTTCGGAGCCCTGATGAATGAGTCACAGAGTAGCGTACCATCTTCTTTTTTGTAAGACCTGATTGTGTCATACAGTTGCTGGCAGATTTCACCCTGATAGGATAAATGAATAACTTTTATTTGTTCAGTAATTTAACTGTTATGTTGGAACATAAAACCCACAAATGTACATAAAATAAAGAAAGAAAAAAAGTATGTCACAATGCAAGGCACACAAACAGTAGTTACGTGAACACGAAACCAAAAAAAACAGAAGCATGACTGCGCCAAAATAAGCCCAGTTCAGCATGAATGCCAGACAACTAGTGCCTGATACTGGTTTTCAACTGACCTGAAGTACAAATTCATAGCCAGAAGGGCTATTTAGCTTTTCTTTAGTTGGGTAAATATCATACTAAAAAATTTTAATGGCAACTCCATAGAATTTGTGCATAAAATTAAATATTTTTATCTATCATAGGTTTCCGAATTCAAATTGTAAATGTTGATCAGTTGTTAAAGCAAAGTTGCATGATTGGAAATGCTTTATGACTTTTTTTCCTGGGCACTTCTGAGGACTCATGGTCTGTTTAGTTGTAGATAATGTACCTATGTGTTACTAAAAAATTTGAAAAAATTGCTAATTGGAAACATGATTAAAAACATAAATGAGTAGCTAATAGATATCTTTTTAAAGGAACATTACAGGTACCTAGGTGCTAATAATTTAATTAATTAAAACCCAAGCAAATGCACTCTCTCATTGACTTTCTATTGTCTCTAATTACGGTAGGTATTTGAAAGGTTGTTATCAGGAACACCATATTTATATCAAGTTTCATTCATAAAAACATGTAAACTAAAATTACTAAAATTTATGAGTACAGTATTTACATGTATAATCAAAGACATGCAGTTTATACCGTGCGACGTTGCCGGTATGCATAGCTATGTATGCCGGTAACGTCGTATAGCGTCTTTGGTCTTTGAGAATCTGTTTCAACTTACTGGATCTAACTTCTTCCTTTTACGAGTCGATGGCGGTGGACCAGGGTTGCTCAGCTCGATGCCATCGTCACTGTCATCCAAATCAGCCCCACGCGACGCGCCAGAAGATGCACGGCGTCGCTTACTCATTTTCAATTATAAGGCTCGCAAAACGATACTCAAAACCGTAAGTTTGAACTTGTTCTATTACATACTTTATAAATAAACGTTGATTATTACTTTTCTTAATAAATCACACAAAACTGCATCTTTATTTTATGGAAATGCTGGATTCATTGATTCTTGCGCTGTATTGTACAACAAAATATGTCGCTCGCTCGATACAATTACAATACCGTCAGTGTCACGGTTCTTGAGCGCTCGGCGTCAGAGTGGGGATCGCTTTGCGCATTCCATACATTGGCGAGCCAATCGTCTTTGTTGTTGAGATACTTGCAGCAAGGCAGGGGACGAATCATTAGTGACGTCTATGACGCGATGACGCGGCGGGCCAATCACTGACACCTGACACTCCCCGCCCCCGCGTCTCACTTCGCACCAAGAGACCGAATTTTCGACTTCTGCGCAACTTGAAGCACACTACACTTTGCCACACTTAAAGCCAGCGCTCAAGATCCGTGCCGGCAACACTCGAAAACACAAGCGCGCATGAAAGCAGAAAATTGTTATACAGCTGTCTAGTGCCACAAGAAGGAGATAACCGCATTCAAAGTTGAATGTGTATAAAAGAGAGAGGGGAATATTTTATACTTAAAATGTACAGTATTCCTGGGTGACGGAATGCGTTCTTATTTTTAAGGTCATTGACAATTTGACAGACAAATTGTCAGAAAATACAGACTAAAAACTGAAAACGTTTCGCACTACGCAAAATCAATAGGCCTGCTTTTATAAATTGTTGACGCCGTTGCGTTGATGCCTGTTTTCAGAACTCCGACCACAAAAAACTTTTTTTATGTGCTCAAACGTTTTTGAGATAGAGGGAGGAGAGTGCGCAGCGCTCATCAACACGTAACACAAGGTCAACCGTGAATTTCTGAGAATAATACTTTGTTTAAAGTTATAACTTTGACGGCATGGTTGGCGCAGTGGTTGAGCGGTTGGGGTTCGATTCCAGCACGGAACAAAATATTTGTAGGGACTTCAGATAGGTGTTCTGGGTCTGGGAGACGTGTACACGATACAAAGTTGTTCGTACTGTGGGACAACTTTTTTTTTAAATAATTTAAATAGGATAATTCGACGGGTACAAAAAAAGTTATCTAGAGGAGGCGCCAAAGGGAATTGAGTATGCAAAATATGAGGACCGCGTTCTGTGAATGGTTTCGGACTCAGAAAAGCATGCAGATTATGATTCTGGATGTTGCCACCAGGCATATTGGTCCAGTTTTTTTTTATACCCCTCTTCCTAAAGCAGCAAGTAAATTGACTGAACAAATGCATAAAATCATTTTATTAATTGTTTAAGGAACAAAATCTAATTGTTTCTTATGATTAAATATATCTATCGGAAGTCATCTAAAAAAACAGTGAGTCGGACTCGCGCACTGAGGGTTCCGTACAAATTTACACATGAAAACAGTTCAATTCTCAAATTGAGTTACGAAGATTTTTCCGAATCACAAGAATAGTTTTTTTTTTTTGTGACATGACAAATTTACAGTTTTCACAATTTTACATATATTAGTGCTATAAGACCTTGCTTCATGCTAAATTTCAGAATTCTAGCTCAAAGGGAAGCACCCTATAAATTTTGATTCCCGTAGGGGTGTCGAAATACACGCTTTTTTGCGACATAAACGGCCGTATCTTTTTTTTCGTTAACTTGGAAGCTTGAATTTTTCACAGCTCCAAGGGACCGCAAATTTGAGGATATGATTTTAATTTCAATGCAATCCTATGAAAACTGTTCAATTCCCGAATTGATTTACGAAGATTTATCCGAATCGAAAAGAAAGTTTTTTTTTGTGACGTAACAACAAATTTACAGTTTTCAGATTTTTTCTTCACTTGTGCTATGAGACCTTGCTTCATGCTAAATTTCAGGATTCTAGGCCAACGGGAAGTACCCTATGAATTTTGATTCCTTTGAGGGTGTCAAAATACACGTTTTTTCGCAACATAAACGGCCGTATCGTTTTTTTTCATTAACTTAGAAGTTTGGTTTTTTCTCAGCTTCAAGGGACCATAGACTTGAGAATAGATTTTTAATTTCTCCGCAATACCTCCACTCGTTCCCAAGATAAAGGGTCTTGACAGACAGACAGGCAGGCAGAAAAGCAACTTTTAAGTATTGTAACTACTAAAGTAACTTAAAAAAAAAACTCTAGAATCATAATCTGCATGCTTTTCTGAGTCCGAAACCATTCACAGAAGGCGGTCCTCATATTTTGCATACTCAACTCCCTTTGCGCCTGCTCTAATCTATAATTTAGCGATTTTGTGGTAGTTTCAGTAACTACTAAAAAATTATATTCTAAGAAATGGTAATGGTCTTTCAAGTGTCAACAATGAAGAAATAACAGTTCTTTTTTCAATTATGTTTTTGAAAAAAAGAAAATTACTAAATACGTACCTAATTGCTTATTATTCACATTATTACTAACTATCAGAAAATCGAAAAATTGGAGATAACTTTTTTTACTTTGCACCCGTCGAATTAATCACTTGTATTATGTACCTACATACCCACCACATTGATAGGTAGGCACATCGTATTTAATAAAATTAACTTACAATTAATATGTATTTTTGAATTAATATCTAAACCATTTAAACTAAAACCTAACTACAAAAAGGCCATCCAAAGGTTGTCTGTAATGTTACGGCCACACTACCTTATCGTCTACCGGGTTGTTACTGCAATAATTAAAGCATTTATTTACTGTTTAAATTACTGCGTGAAGACTGAAGTGGTATGGTTACATTATAATTATGTAGATATGTATGTCAATAAATTAGGCAGTAAAAATATAATTTTTCAAGATGGAGGTTGAAGCTGCAGCTGTGGGTAATGTTTGTGGGAAAATTTTAAAAGTGGAAAAGTGAGGTTTTGTTCCACTTCCTCATTTATTATAAGAACATTGGAATAATTCCAAAAATTCGAGCGCTTTTTCATTTGATCACTCCATGTCGGTCGATACGTGCGTCGTCATTGAGCTCATGTTGCACCAGTACTTATTCTCATCTGTGTTGCACACTGGACTTTCAGTATGTTACAAACTACTCTGTGCACTGGACAAACGGTAGTTTGGCCATAAGGACCTATTACACTGCGCTGAATATCGCGTGCGATATTCCGACTCGTACTATTTTTCATTCATAGAAAGACAGTCTAACCCTTATTACACTACGCGATACGTCGAACCATAGACTAGACTGTCTTTATAAGAATGAAAAATAGTACGATCGCACGCGATATTCAGCGCAGTGTAATAGGTCCTATAAACGTATTAATTACAGTACAATTCACGAATGATGGCGGCCGTGAAGTTTGCGCAGAAGGCTGCGCAGTAACGTGTTTTAGGAACCAAATGGCGACGTGCGTATGCGAAAAGAGTGTAGTATGCGTGAATGTTCGCAAAGGCTAACTTCACGGCCGCCATCATTCGAGAATTGTACTGTACTGCGGTAATCTTTGATGTGCGAAAAAAGACCGCCGCCGGAGCTATTGTCTACCGCCATTTGCCATATTGATTGGCATTGTAAAATTATGGCCATAAATCGTGGTTACACCTAGGCGTTATTGAAGTTATGGCAATAATTATTGGCATATCACGGTAGTGTAGTCATAAATAAGATCGCCCTGTGCGATAAGACCATCCATTGTACACTTAAGGACCTATTACACTGCGCTGAATATCGCGTGCGATCGTACTATTTTTCATTCATAGAAAGACAGTCTAGTCTATGGTTCGACGTATCGCGTAGTGTAATAAGGGTTAGACTGTCTTTCTATGAGTGAAAAATAGTACGAGTCGGAATATCGCACGCGATATTAAGCGCAGTGTAATAGGTCCTTTATTCTTTTAAATGTTTGTACTGTATTTTTGTTTACTCTTATGTGGGGTACAATAAAGATTATAATAAATAAATACAATGTATTGTTGTATGTACATAAATATGATAAATAAATAGTTTAGTTAATATTTACGTTTTTTTATGTACATAATATGTAGATATGTATTACTAATAATAAAGACATAAATATATTGATTAAAAAAAATCTATTTACTATTTAATGTCAATAAAAACTCATTCATTGTAGGTATATCTCAATTTTATGTTATAATTAAATTTAAATAAAACAGGTATGTAGAGTATGAGTAGATGTAAGTATATTTCTTACAATTTAAATTTAATTATAATCAGAATTATGTTCTAATATAAAAGCTAAATACCACTCACTAATTAGTCATGAAATCTCAGAAACTATAACACCGAACCAATTCACGAATGATGGCGGCCGTGAAGTTTGCGCAGAAGGCTGCGCAGTAACGTGTTTAGGAACCAAATGGCGACGTGCTTGTGCGAGAAGAGAGTAGTATGCGCGAACGTTCGCAAAGGCTAACTTCACGGCCGCCATCATTCGTGAATTGTACTGTACAAACATAAAGGCAGGTAGTAGGTTCCTTATAGGATGTAGACATCTACTAAGAACGGATATTACGAAACTTTACCCCCAAGGGGGTAAAACGGGAGTTGGAAGTTTGTATGGAGAAACCAACTTTCATGCAGGCAAAGCCACTGGCAGAAGTTAGTCTTGTATACTTTTCAATGTAGTTAGTGACTTGTGGACCAAGTCAGCCTCCGAACATTATTGTCATTGAAAGTAAATATCAAACCATTGAGGGAAATGGGATAATAGCATTATAAAATCATTGTATGATTTTGTTTTTATCTCGGATAAATACATTATTGTGGATTCAATATAACTATTTTGTAATGACTGAGGCAGATCGGCTATATCTATGTCTAACAGGACTACAATGTGGCTAAGATCTGTTGGATACAAAACAGAAAATTTATTAGATGAACAGTTTTCTTTTACATGCTGGACAAACATTTGAACAAACCTTGCTATATTTGTGTCAAAGTTTGTCATTACAAATAAATAGTTGAGTACACCACAGCATATTTGGAAGCAATTGGGTGAATTTGACGCCTTTTTGACTAAATTTTTAAGAGCTGCGTCAGAACTAAACAGAACATCTATATTTGGATCTGTCTCATTCAAAATATTGTGGCATATTTCTAAAATACATTTTTCTAAATCTGATTTCAATTTTATAGAAACGTCTTCAACAGTTTGAGACACTGTACCAACACAATCGCTTGTCCATAAGTCATTTAGTATCCTAATATACTTGGTTTCTGTACTGTTCCAATGGATAATGTCTTTCAATAATGCATCAAGATAAACTCCATTTTGATTTAAATTTACTAGAGCTTGCACAACTTCTGGATTCAATGTTGACTTGTAACTACTGCTGAGGTCCATATCTTTTAAATTTCGAATCAAAAATGCATCTAAACTTCTTTCCATTGAATCATTGTTTGTAGGTGTTGAATCTTTAATTATTTGTTCATAGAACTCCAATAACAAAGTAGTATAGTTCTCATCGACCTTAATATGGTTTTCTGGTTCAACTTGACACATTCTCCTTATATTCTCCAGTATGGATAATCGTAGATTGTTGTTGACTTTCAAGTTTGTTTGAGACAAGTTGAGAATTTTAACAAAACTTTTTGAAAGTGCCTTGGCTACGTTTCTGTCGAGCACCGGATTTTCGTATGTGAATTGAGGGCATGGCAGGTTATTCGCAGTTATGATTTTCTCTATTAATTGTTTATTCATGATCGAAATCCGTAGTTTGAAAAGATATCGACAAAAACAACTCTCGGAATAGTTGCGGAACGGGAATACCTGCTGCTGTCATTTGGCTGTCATCTGTCAAGGAATTTGTGTCAAGTAAGTTTTTAAACTAGTAACATTTTTTATACGTAGTCGTTTGATCCATTGTCAACCCTAATTTCACATTTTTGATTGCTAATATAATAATCACACGATTCAACATATTTAATATTATTATTTTCACGTAAAGAAAGTGAAGCCGGCAATTGATGTAAAATTAATAGGAAATTATTTAGCACTGCCATCTAGTATCCAATAGACAATCCAATATGACTGACTTACTCTTAATGATGCTATTCGACGATAGGTGGCAGTGGTAGTACTTAGCTCTGATAATTTTGTCTGTAATTACATTGCATTTTTGTAAAATTCGAGACAAGTAGAGCCAGCCAAACATCGTCTCTTGTGTTGTGCAGTTGTAGTAACTATCATTAATCTGTATCATTGTACCATTTAGCGAGAAAAACGTGTGTTTTCCAATAGTGCTGGACGTATGGTGGGTTGTCAGTTTTACAGCTCTTTCCTTCACTTTAAAAAAATAAAAATCGTTGCCCCACACTAGGAATAATCAAAAAAAAAAAAATCCTGTATTACGGGTGCATTCACATACATATGTCACAGACACAACACACCCAAACCCGGAACAAATATTAGCGAGAATCAAACCCCGCACGCAGCGCAGTAGTTAATCGGTCAACTACCTACTAAGTACTACTACAACACCAAAAACCGTGCCGTGCAATTTTTTTATCAGTATCATTTCAGTTAAGCCAAAAGACATAATTCCGCGCGTATCGCCACGTGCGTCGACAGTCTTGTGTGCAGGTCGCGTTCAGTTTTTTTTGTTGCAACAATCAGTGTTTATCTTCTACATAATCGTGCCATTAGTTTTTATCCATTTAAAGAGATACCGATGAAAGATGATCTCTACATCGCCTCATCATCATCATACATCGGACATAGGCCTCCCCCAAGTGTCATCACAATGAATGGTCATGTGCATCTCGCACCATCGGATTCCCGCAACCTTTACCAGGTTCAGTCCACCTTGTGGGCGGGCGGGCGAAGCCGCTGGCAAAAGCCAGTATTATAGTTTTTTTGTCTGCCGCCATGTTGCGTCACGAAAACAAGGCGAAATGAGCATCTCGTAAAATAGTTATGTTGTCGACAAGTACACAACATGACTACCTATTTTACGATATGGTCGCCATGTTTGACCATATATCATGTATGACCATGTATCCATAATCATGATGTGGCCAACGGGCAAGGTTCTATATCATGGAATGACACCGGACTGTGCGCAATGGGTAGCTCGCTGTCCGGCCGTCCGGTAACTGTCCGGACCAAGCCCAAGTCGTTTACGGCGCGCACTGTTCCCGCGCGCCTCAAGGAGTTGTCAGCAACAGTAGGGGCCCAGCCGGGTCGAAGCCTACTGGGGCCAGGGTTATCCGAAAAGGAACTCGAGCCCCGATAAGAGTCTGACACTATCTCCCGCTCTGCCCAAGAGCGGGGGTTGTAATTGGATGATTTTCCCCACCGAAAAAAAAAAACACCATTTCATGAAATGGTCAGTCACATCATGAAGTGATCAATTCTATGATCTGGCGATGACTAAGTATATAATTTAGTAGAAGTAGGGGTGAGGGTAACCAGAGATGAACGGAGGACCAACGAAGTAGGTACTTGTACACTTTCAGTTAAAATAATGAAGCCGAAACATAGACGGTAGGAACTACGTAGTTAAGTTACCTGCTTAACTTCACATGGTTTTTCCTTGGAGGCTGACAGACAGAATTACAGTAGGTACCATCAATGACACTTCCACCTGACTACCGCTAAGTTCATTTTTGCTTGCACTCGAAACGAAAACTTCAAAGGGTTTAGTTTGGTGCCGCGCCGCAGGATTCAAACGAATTTTTTTTTTAAGTGATCAGGCAGTAATGACTGCGATCGTACACTACCTGCTGTGATCCTTATGTAGGTATTGTAGGGATAGGTCCAAGCTCCAGTTAAGTTGGAGCCTTCCGGGAACTGGTGTGTATAAAGAGAAATTTCGTATCAAGCATAACTTATTAAACTTTATAATTTCCCAAATGCTGGGAATCAAGCCTTCTTTCGAAGAGAGTCCTGTGGCATGGTCTATCAAGAATATTTACTTAGTGTCTGGCCACATTACCATGGGACAGCGTGGTTATCGTGGTAGGTCCTGTAATTCTGCGTAGCGTCGTTAACGTGAAACGATGTAGCGTCGTTAACCTGCGGCGCTATTCTCTAAGAAAACAGCCTTGAGCGCAGCGCTGGCCGCAGCGACGAGTCGAAAGCGCAGTACATTGAATTAACAATCCTATGTAAAGCGCATTGGATTGCTAATCCAATGTACATTATTTGGATTTCGTTGCTGCGGCCAGCGCTGCGCTCAAGGCTGTTTTCTTAGTGAATAGCACGCCTGAAATGACGCAGCGTCGTTGACGTGAAACAGCGCAGCGATGTTGATGTGAAACAGCGCAGCGTCGTTAACGTGAAACGGCGTAAGTCGATAACGTGAAACAGCGCGGATCTACGAAGCAAAAGACATAGATAGCTTAATTCATATACCTATGTGTCTGTTAATAGCAATTGCTGAGTTGGTGACCCTTTCGGTTCAGTCAGGCACAGTCACTGCAACTTGTATTGTATTTCTGTACTTTTTTTTTTATTATTATTTTATGTTGTTGTATATTGTGTTGCTTGCGCCGAATAAATGCTATTCTATTCTATTCTAATAGGGCCTTTTGGTATAGCTACCTATAGATTAGAATAGGTATGCAGTAACCTAAGTTCTAAAATTAGAAACAACAGTACATTGTTACACTAGGGGTGAAAGTAACTCATTTCGTCCCGAGAAGGAGTTGGCGGCCGAGCGCAGCGAGGTCGCTAATTCGAGGGACTAAATTAATTACTTTCACCCCGAGGTAAGCACTGTGCTTTTCATTACGAATACAAGGAAAGTAAAAATAAAATAAAAAGTTTGTAAAACCTCAGTCGTTGTACCTATGATTTTAGGTAGGTATCTTTCTTCTGATTTAGGCGGTAAAAGGTTTTCCACTACTGCTTTAGCCTCTTCTCCTATGAAATTAGGCTTTAAATCACTGTTTTAATCTGATAAACATAACGTGTTAATACAAATCTCTGTTGTACGAAAATGTTAACAAAACTCGAAAAAACTAGCGACTAAGTACTGATTGCCACTTTCCCGCCATTTTGTTTTTTTTTTCTGTGGCCGGCCAGCTATTCAGCCTCATTAATGAAAAATTAGAAATTAATTGTAATCTTTTAAAAATAAACCATTTTAAAGAAATAGTTGAACAAATAAATCACTTAAAATATAATATTATTTAATTAATACTTATCTGTAAGTTATTTTAATTTTATATCGCGCTGTGATTGACTGACTGCATGGAAAATTAAAACATGGTTCAATAGAAATGTGAAGATAGAACTAGTTTTTTTTTTAATAATTTGACCGCTGTCAGATGTAAAGTAAAACTCCCTAGGGATGAAAAGTATCATTTTCAGCCCGCTCCTCAGGCAACTTCAGACCTACTTTCAGAGTATGAGTACCTAATGAAAAACTTATTTGGATTACCTAGAGCTGCCACTGCAGCTTTGGAACGCAAACAATAGATAATAAAGGCAGCTGAAGGTTGATTTTAGTCAGTAAAAATCAGACACTCGGGATTTCGCTCTATCGGGAGAAGTTATTTAATATTTTTTTAAATTATTATCCCCAAAAAAGAAAAGTCGATTAGGTACCTGATCTTCTGTACATGTTACTAACTTTTAAATTAAAAAATACATTCATTTGCCCTCACACATAAGTTCACGTGAGTCAAAGGTATGAATTTTATTGAATGATGGTAGATACCTATCTAACATCAATTTCCGAACCCACCGTGAACTCTAATCTGTTCGGCGAGTGCACTTTGACACGCCTCATACACATAAAACGCTTTCACATACAAACAACGTTATGTTAAAGACATTAAAATATCACGATAACGCAATAAAATTAGTAGCAGAAACGCAAACAAATTCTGAAAATGCCCCGTAATAACACCAGCTTAATGGGTGAAAGTCGAATTTAAAACCAGAGTGTAAATTAAAAAAAAAATGAGATCACTCATCAACATGAATAATAGGAGATTGGGATATCTTAATTAGCATGAATTTACACCGTTATAAAGCGTGTAAGATGAAAAAAAGGTTAATAATAACTCATATCGCCATTTCTCCGGTATATTTCGAGACTGGAGTTGGTATTTGTGGGGCCCGGTTAATAAATTATGATCGAGACCTCACATAGAGTGGCTTAACTACGTGGGCCATACCGCTAAAGGCTCCGCCCGAGAGAGAGAAGGGAATATCTCCCGTCTCCGTCCCCCATAAGGCTCTGTGGTAGTCCAACAATGCGTCTCGTCTTCGCGATATAAAACCCGGAATGTACGAGTGAGTATGTTTGCTTACTTAAAGGTCGTTTTTGGTGCAATTTCATTAAGTTTTCTAATTGGAAGCGTAAGCCGGGTATGTTATATTGCTTCCAGCGTAATTTGATTCTTGTTTAAGTACCGGAACGTAAGTTTGGGATTGTTTTCAACGAGAGTTAAATTTTAGTTTAAATTGCTACCAGAACTTACCGAGTAGATAAAATAGTTTTTTTTTGGCAATGTAAGTACATAGTACTTAGTTATTTTTTATGACCAACCAATCTGCCGAGTCGTTTTCGAAGTGTTTTGGGTCGGCATATACCTAATCTAACAAGATGCACCCGAATAACAGCATCATCCAGAGTCACTGTCTATCCTCCATAATTCAGATTCTGGGTAAAGGATAGTTCTTGGTTGTCAAACATTCTGGCTTCTGACTACTGTAACATCTGCGCAAAGATCTCAAGTGAGAGCCGGGATCATCGGCTCATACTTATATTTATTTAGGGATCAACAACGAGTGTTATAAAATAAAAACTTAAAAAAAAATTGTTACACTAACCAAGTCCTAAAATGCATACTCAATAGATTAGCACAGCTAATGCATAACCGAGTATACATGTACATGGCTCTAATTAATAATAATATAACTTATGTATATTGTAATGAAAAAACGAATAATAATAATATTCCACAACTATCACACAGCGCCGTCTAGTCCCACGCTAAGCAGAGCTTGTGTTATGGGTACTAGACAACTGATAAACATACTTATACATTTCTAAATATATGCATATTATAGATAAATTACACCCAGACACAGTACAAATGATCGTGCTCATCACACAAACATTTGTCCTGGGTGGGAATCGAACCCACGACCTCCGGCATAGCAGTCAGGGTTACTAACTACTAGACCAACAGGCCTGTCAATATGATTAATTAATTATTTTATTTATTAATTAATTATGTAAATATTAAATAAAATAAAAATTAACGTCGTTAAAAAATAAAAGGCCCATTTTGACATTTGAGAGAAACCCTAGAATGTAACTTGGAACGAAATTGATTAATTAATTAATAAAAAAAAAAAAAAAAAAATTGAAAGATAGGTACAATAAAATAACAATTAGGGGTCCGGCTTAATAATTGCTAGATATTTTATTAGTAGCTACATTTCACCGGACATGCCACGGGGTAGTCAAAATACAAATGTCAAAACGGAAAAGATTAATCTTTGAAAACCTTAATTGGCACGCGATATGCTTTTTTTTCTGATGCACAGTAGGGTCTTGATATGTGGATCTGGAAAAGCATAACAACTTTAGCGTTTTAGTCTATACTAATATGAAAAGAGGTATTAATTTAAGTTTGTATGTAGGAGGTAATCTCTGAAACTACAGAACCGATTGTGAAAATTCTTTCACTAGTTGAATGCTAATTTATCGCTGACTGACATAGGTTATATTATAAATACTTATGTAGGTATCTTCTGCTTTCACACGGGCGCAGCCGCTGGCAGAAGCTAGTAGGTTTTTTATATTAATAAGAAACCGATCTATACCCTCATATAATATGTATTTATAGTTTTATACTTTGAAAGTTTGCCTTGATTCATATTTTTTAACCTAATTGGGTTATAAATGCAATGATTTTAAGGTAGGTATTAAAGTACGGGCACATAGATTAATCGAATTTAAGTACCTAGTTAAATCATATCTGTCGATTGAATCCAACGACACGGAAAATCTCATTACGGGATTCAGGGTCATGTCTAAATATTGTAGGTAGGTAACCAAAATTGTGACAAAGATCCTTAACCTTTCAATCGTGGAAATTACGAAATTCGGTGTTTTTCGTTATTGTTTGTTCCTTATTTAACACCGACTTCCGAAATTATTTTGATCGTTTAAGTGTTTTTTTAGTGAAGTCACTTATTTTTTTTATAAAAAGTTTTTTATTTCACACTTTTTAGTTGCAATACACTTACAGCCAGAGTAACTTTTTCTCATGACAATTCCAATTAACTCAAACCCTGCTAGAATACATCATTTTATTATGAAGTTCCCGTGCCTACCTACCGCCCACTTTCCGGCTCCATCCTCAGATCACTTCGATAGTACCATATAGCCAAAGTGCATTTATGACATTTCTAATAAGCCCAAACACGGGTAAGATACATTGATTAATTACGGAGTTCCGGTGCCTATCTTCCAGCTCCATCATCATCATCAGATCAGTTGGATAGTACCTTATAGCCAAAGTGCATCTCATGACAATTCTAATAAGCCCAAACACTGCTAGAATACATTGATTAGTTACGGTGTTCCGGTGCCTATCTTCCGGCTCCCATTTCTCCCATTCGAAGATACCATTTTCAACATAACTATTCAGAACTATACATTTATTTGTATTGTCATAGTCGCATAACTATGTTCATTGTGATATCTGTTTGAGTATGAAGTTCCGTTGGCAATTTCTGGTCTTCTTCACCAGTTCCACCTCATCAAATGTCACTTTTTGACTGTAAATGCTTAAGTCCTTGCTGAAAATATCAAAATGACTATATAGTTGCCTATAACATTTGAGGAGTTCCCTCAATTTAGCCAAGATTTCATCATCAGATCCCGACTTGGTGACTATGGGACCATTTGGGGAGTATACCCTTTCCAACAAAAAAATAATTTTTCAAATCGGTTGGCAAGCCACGAAGTTATGCGCGAACATACATAAAAAAAAATACAATCATCCGAATTGAGAACCTCCTCCTTTTTTAGAAGTCGGTTAAAAAAAGAACTTATTAACGTTATTATCTTAAAAAAAACATGAACATAACTTGATCCGGTACTTCAGATTGCTATACTCCAGTATCGCTCGCTAGATGGCGCTGTGATTGAGTTAAATATGTATGTTACAGTCAATGCTGCTATTGAGTCAAAATTAGTTACAACTGGTTTCAAAAAAAACTTGGATTAAGTTGAAACGTGTTTGTTTTATTATTAAAAATAATATAATATTATAGACAGGTAAGGTTTGTTTTTTTTTGTTTATAGGTAGAAGGTAATCTCTGAAAGTAGTGGTCCGATTGTTAATTTTTTTTCAGTGATAGAAAGCTGCTTAATTCCTGAGTGCTGAATTTTATATATGCGGGCGAAGCCGCGGGCTATAGCTAGTTATTAAAAAAAATACAAATCTCTTATTCAAGAATCATTAATTTTTTTTTTAAATAAGCAGTCATAAAAATATCTACCATAATAATAGATTTTTGAGTACCTAAATGTTACAAATAAAGTACTTATAACTGGTCAAAAGTGCATTTGATTGATTCTGGCAGTTAAAATTTATTCTAACCAATCAATAGTTTTGACTGCGACATATATACTTACATACCTACTTGAAGAGATATTAGAACTATGTTTTATATAAGTAACTGATCCGTGGGAACTATCGAGGCAGGTGCTAGTTAGTTTAGTAAAAAAGGTTAATATATCAAGTCCATTTACAGATATAGCTTATAGTTATTACCGGGGATATTAGAAGCTCCGTAATCGAAACTATATCCAATAGTTTCGATTACAATTCGAAATAAAAAATATCCGTAATCGTCACCAAAAGTGATAAAGTTTCGGATAGTGTGTGTGTGGAGTCTAAATGACAGGATACGACAGGTTTTTGTATGTTTTGCCCGATTAAACAAAATATAATCTAGACTAGAAATAAATGTCAAATCTTGCTTTTTGTATTAAGATAGCCATACAGGCTAGGATATGGCTAAATGTAATATCGTATAATAGGGTAGTTTCCAGGGTCAAAATAATTACATTTTATTTAGTCCGTATTTTAGATTATAAAAAAATATTGGACACGTATTTTTTCTTTTTTCGATTTAACAAAAAATAACAAAGATACAGCCCATTAAAGTTACGTGTGACGTCACTCCGTGCGAAAAAATGCAGCACGGAGTGATGTTACACGTAACTTTAATGGACTATATCTTTGTCATTTTCGTTTAGTTTACAAATAAAAAAAATACGAGTACCTTATTTTTGAATAATCTAAAAGACGGACTAATTACATTTTTTATGGCAACTAGCCTATTCGTCCCCGTAACTTTGCTAATAGGAAAGAAACACTTAACAACGAATCCATGCTACCACGAATAACCAGACACCGTAGTCATGTGATGTCGAATAACCAAATCTCTAACTAAATTACCATTTCGAACCATTTAACAAAAAAAGTACACTATGTTATGTCTGAGTATGGTTTCCGCACTTAGTCCTATGTGGACCATTGTGCCTGGGCCATGGCAGCCAAAACCTTTGGTAGGGCCTTTGATGGATAACATAGTATATGGATGTGTTCCAAAAAAAGAAACCTCGAGTAGGTAGTTTTCTTTTTTTGGAATCATGTAACACACCCACCTGTCAGGTATACCTAACTGTGCAGACGAACCTGTCAGGTATACCCTGGCGTGTATGGCTAACTTAGCAGACACTATCCGAAACTAGCGGATAAACCATTGTAATAATTTACTGAAACGACTCAAAAGACAACACGACAAAAGCGAACTAGACAAAAACAGTAGTAACAATAAAAAACTCTGGGAAGTCATCAGATCAGTAACAAACACTAATAAATCAAAATCAGCTGCTAACAACCTACTTGGTGATTGCCCTCAAACATCTGTCAATCAAGCTAATGATTATTTCGCTAACGTTGGAAGTTCACTGGCAAACAAGCTTCTAAACTGTTCGACAATAGATCAGGATACTTTTGATTTTCCAATCTCAAACCACACATCTAAAAACTCGTTTGTATTGCTAGACACTAATGATGGCGAGATCCTCTCACTTATAAATGGCTTAAAATGTACTAGTGCAGTCGGACATGATAAAATATCTAGCAGCATACTGAAAGCCGTAAAAGATATCATTGTCTCACCCCTTACTCATTTATTCAATGTTTGCCTTAACCGAGGGGTTTTCCCGGATGTTCTTAAGAAGGCTATCATTGTCCCTATCTTCAAGGCGGGAGATAGACTTTCCGTCTCCAACTACAGGCCAATTGCCATACTACCAGCTATTTCTAAGATTCTGGAAAGAGTTATTAATTGTCGACTTGTTAGTTATCTCGAAAGAAATTGTTTAATTTCCTCTGGACAATTTGGTTTCCGTTCTGGAAAGTCAACAGAGGATGCGGTGCATAAACTTACTGATCATATTGTCCGAAGTCTAGACGATGGTAACAAAGCACTCGGCATTTTTCTCGACCTTAGTAAGGCGTTTGACACTGTGTCAGTTCCTCGTCTTCTATCTAAGTTGGAACGCCTGGGTGTGAGAGGCTTACAGCTAAAACTGTTTCAAGATTACCTGAGCAATCGTAAGCAGTGTTTAAAAGTGGACACATATATTAGCACTGACCTATCTATCTCTTTTGGTGTCCCACAAGGCTCGGTGCTAGGACCTACGCTCTTCTTAGTGTATCTTAATGAGCTATGTGAAATGAAGTTAGAGCAGGGCGTCATCATCTCTTATGCTGACGATACTGTGTTGCTATTTTCTGCTGACACCTGGGAAAACACCTTTATGCTGGCGCAGAATGGCTTCAATAGGGTTTCTAACTGGCTGAAGCAAAATGTCCTCACTCTAAACTCGGATAAAACTTTATACATGCCATTTTACTTACGAAATTCTAATGCACCCCCCATTGAACTTATCTTGAAGTCACATCTCAATCATGTCCCCTCTTTAAATGATCCTACTTGCAATTGCCCTTGCCTAATCAGAAGATCTGAAGCAAAATACTTAGGTGTTATAATCGACTCATCACTGAATTTCAGTGCACACATTTCCTTGCTTCAATCCAGACTTCGAAAATTGATTTATGTCTTCAAGAACTTACGCCATGTGGCAGACATAACAATCCTAAAAAAAGTTTATAAGGCACTTTGTGAATCGCTTTTAACTTACTGCATTTCAAGTTGGGGTGGAGCTTCCAAAACCACTCTACTTCCTCTTGAGATAGCACAACGAGCCATTCTAAAGGTCAGCTCCTTCCGACCCATTGATTACCCTACACATCTTTTGTATCAGTCCTGGAACTTACCCACTGTACGTCAACTTTATATATTAACTGCAATTCTCAAACAACACTCTCTTGCCCCTCTGGACAGGAATAATCTGCTTAAACGGCGTCGTAACACTGTAGTACCCCAGTCCCGTCAATTTAAACATTCGTTTACACATAGGTTTTTCTGTTTCAATGGTCCTTTCCTCTACAATAAACTAAACACAACTCTCAATATCTACACACTAAGCAAACAAGAATGCAAAACCAAATTATTAGACTTTCTACTCACATGTGATTACCAAACTACTGAAGACCTTCTTAAATCTTTGAGATAAAATTACACACACAAACACACGAAACACATGCATGCACACAACTCACAATATCGATTGCAAATTAATATATTGATATATAAAAAAGTATATAAACGTAACACGCAAATGCTGTTGTATTGATAACTCCTTTTCTGGGAAGAGAACTGCGTCCTGAAATACAGGCTCGGCCTAGCTCAGGCGCAGTTGCACAATTCTATTTCTTATGCATTTGTATTAAGTAACCTTGAATTCATTGCTCAAAATTTGTACAACTTTTATGTAGAAATAAATTATTATTATTATTATCTCCTTTATTTTTCTATTATACATATAATTTACATTTTTAAATATTTTTTTATAACAAATATATATATAAAAAAAAAAACATTTAAAAATATAAAAAATAGTGGTCCGCCGGTGTCGGGAGCAGGGTCCAAGCTACCGGTGGTTAGGGCTCCAGAGACAGGAACTTCCTCACAATGCGAGCCGTATCGAGGAGTACTGCCTTCTGTATCTGGCCCTTGATCCAACCGCGCAACGACAGCTTCGACAGATGGTCGTCGAAGCTTTTGGCAATTATTATTATTATTATTATTATTAATCCGACATACCTAACTTCATTATTATCCAAAACCGGTTATTACCTACCCTATATCCGTAATTCCGTATTCAAAACTGGTACAGATTATCCTATATCCGTAATTCCGTATTCGAAACCGGTATAATATATTCCTATATCCGTAGACCGTATCCGTATTCAAATTCGAAACATATACTAACACAGCATCAGTGGTTATATTATTACCATCAGCCATCATTCATGCCACAGTTACTTTAGGAGTCTCTTTCGCACTAGGTACCATCGACTTATATTGTGCGTAGTATCTTAAATGTATATCGATGCGCAGTACAGATTAAAATTAAAAATGAAACAACCTTACGCTCGTATTTCTTAAAGAGTTAAGCAGAGGGGTTTTTATTAGGTGTGAAATCATCAAATTTTCCCTCCCACTCTGGGTGGATCGAGAGGGAGAGTCAGATTTTAATTGATAAACTAGCCTTTTTTTGGGTAGGAAATCATCCAATTACTTCTTTTGCTCTAGGACGGAGCGTGAGGGACGTGTCACACTTTTACTGACGAAAACCGAACCTATGTGGCTTCAGTTGCCTTTTGCGTTCCAGGACCACGGGCTACCCTTTCAGAAGTCAACCCATGGTCACAGTAGGCTTCGGCTCTGCTGGGCCACTATAGTTTTGCTAACATCTGTGTTGTCCATTACCCTTTGCGTTTTAAATCCGCGGGAACTCTTTCCGTACCTAAGTACACTTAGATTTGGTCAGTTATATTCCAAGTCTCATGAAATGGGCAACCCTAGTACCGGTACTTATACAAACTGTGAGCTGTAACTAAAAAAACCGTAAGGTAAAACATATTTTGTATTTTGCCCGGCCTGGAAATAGAACTCACTTGAAATAAAGTTTTTGCCGACTAAGGTACGGAACTATAAAAACAACTAGGCTGAAGTAGGAGTAAGCCGGTCATATTGCACTTGCAAACTGAAATGTAAGAAAAGATCAACACTCACTGAACGGCTGCAATGTAACAGCGTAACAACTCAAAACGAAGCAATGCAACGAAGCTCATTGTAACTGCAAGAGCAAGATCGGCAGATCAGCAGATCAGGGCCCCAAGTCTGCTATTACAATAGTGTCTGAATGGTCTATCATTGATTTCATAATTTTATTGTTGATTTTAAGTAAGTTTGGTAAATCTACTAATATAATGGCGTCATTATGACTTTCCAATGATCAACCACTGACACTCCATTGAAAGAAGTGTGATAGAATGGTAATCTCGTATTATTTACAAATTCGTCATTCCAACACGATCCAATTGTCATTTTGCTAAAAGTTCCTAATCTGCTAATTCATAATTATCGATCATTGATCGGAGATTACCGCATACGTATAAATTCTTACGTATGCGGTAATCTGCAAAAATTTAGACAGTTCCTTTGATCAGTGACCTACCATTAGAACGTCATTGTGTAGTTATTGCTTTTAATAAGCTCGATATTGTAATTTTACCGCAACTCTATTACGAGACCATTGACCGATCAATGATCGATCATTATGAATTAGCAGATTAGGAACTTTTAGCAAAATGACAATGAGATCGTGTTGGAATGACGAATTTATAAAAATAGCAGACTTGGGCCCCTGATCCGCCCAGCACTGGACACCAAATTGCACGTCACACTTCATGGCGCTGAGAACCGTCACAGATAGCGATACAGCATCAGTAAGAAGCTAAGTTCTGAAAAGGAGGCTCGGCACCGCTATGAAAGGCAACGAAGGAACGGGGTGGGTTTTTTAGTCAGTTAGTCGCACCTCCGCTCAAATAGTGTCACAACTCAAAAAAAAAATCGTTTGCTGATGATTATTATGATGCTATTAATTTCAGAATTCATCATACTTAAGGTCAGATATTGTCATATTTGTGATTCAATTATTTGCCCACTAGTGACCCATTTTTTGTATTTATATGTAGCGTCACATCCCTGAATTATTAGAACTTAAAATCCTTTTTCTCAATAATTTGATTTTTGAGTTGTGACACTATTTGAGCGGAGGTGCGAAGTGTCTGTCTACCATTCAACCCAAGGGCGGAAGATGTTATCTGTATGATTTGTGGCTACCGAAAAACAAAATAAAAAAAATCCAGCGGGAACTTCATGACCCTCAGTAATGAGAAATACGACTCGAGGAGGAGGAGGTAAAAGGAATATGTAAGAATCGTACTAGTTGACATTCTGTAGTTTCTCCCGCCCTCCCAACCCGTTCCCCTCATGAAGGCTTTCCCCTCAAGAGGTTTGACAAATCGATCTCTATAAGTCATTAAGAGGTTTGATTTTTTTGAAAGTTTTTCCGAAGATACTTCCTCATACACCGTTATGGCCTCAGTTGGAAAGCGGCCTCGCTGCTAGTAGGTGCCAGCACATTATGTATTATGATGAGTCAGACGGTAAACGCCCATCAAACTAACTTGTGCGAGACCATCATCTATTCTAATACATAATCATTAGGGTGACCATAAAGGTTATGGAAAACAAAACTAACCAAAATCAAGGAGGAGATGGCGGGATGACCTAGATGTCTTCCTTGGGAATTGGAAAGAAGTGGAGCAAAACAGGGAACATTGGCAGGAGTGGAGGGAGGTCTTTGCTAGATATAATAATAATAGTAACCCAATTAAAAAATGAAACAAAATTTAAAGATGTGAACAAATTATGTAAAAACACTTAAATGGAAATGGACAGGACGTAAGCTGAGAGAAAAATCAGAAAAGGACTAAAATAATATCAGAGTGGTAACCCAAAGATGGCAAAATAAGTAATGGTCGACAAATAAAACGTTGGGAAGATGACATCAAAAGATTTGCCGGTCCAGAATGGAACAGAATCGCAAGAAATAGAGATAGTTGGAAATCTTTGAAGGAGGCATCTGTCGAAGGGCAAGCTGTTTCTGAAAACCGACTGTCAGCAACAAATTAAATATTGTAAAAATGATTAAAAACAGTAATAAAGATTATAGGAGAAGAAGTAGACATCTTGGTGATGTCAATATCGATGGACACAATATCATAATCATATAGGTGGGCCTTGGGTACACTAGAATGGCGCGTACGGGGATAACGGTCGGTTGGTATCACGTTCCATGAAGTGTCTAAGTGGCCTTTGGATTTTCCAAAGCTCCAGAACCCCAGAGTCTTGAGTTAATAAAAACACAATAATATTTATTACTTTAAACGTTAGTACAATTTCTACATAATGTATTATACAATTAAAAGTGGGTACATCAGTAGACAGAGACACTAAAAAAACAATGTTTGGAGTCTCCCAATATAGGCATCATCATGCATAAAGGGAGGCTCCAATCATAGACCAATATGAACTAATTGTTACAGAAATAAAGCATTGTGTATTTTTTGTATTTTGTATTTGTAATGTATGGCCCCATATATCTGGCCCCACACTATAATAGGATACCGTGTGTCGTAAGAATAGAATAAACTTTGTTGTACTTACATCAAAATAGTAACAATTTCACAGAAACTTAAATCTGTGGGTACAAGATGGCGGTCTTATCCTTCGTGAGGTCCCTTCCGTAAGTTTAAAAATTTCCTAAAAATAATGCAGTTCATGCAATATATACAACAAATTGTCTTCTAAAAATTGTGAATAAGTACCTATATGTTTTGATATCGGCAAATAAGAATCCTCTTTTTTTTTGGAGGTGTGAAATAATCAAGATAATTAATGGGAAGCTACGAGATTGTTCGAGTCAGTAACCGCTGCAGCTATCCTGAACACAAAGGGCTATTGAAGGAACACGAGTGGGTTTCAGTCAGTTAAGTATATGATGAATTCCTACCCCAAAAATGGTATATTGCCATGATCTTGGCTATCTAAAATCCATTTGTTTGACAAAGCCTTTCGTAACCTTATAGAATAGAATAGAATAGAATAAACTTTATTGTACACCAAAATAGTAACAATTTCACAGAAACTTAAACCTATGTGCACAGTGGCGGTCTTATAGCTGAAAGCGATGTCTTCCAGACAAACTTGGGATGGAATATAAGAACTGAAACTAAAAAAGGGGGTAGTCTGCGGTGTACTTCAAGCAATATATCAAGGGACAAATTAATTAAGGGGGGAAAAATAATAATAATAATATGCAAGTACAGTTCAATAAAATAAATAAGTATTGATTAACACAATCTAGCAGCGCATAAACTCGTTTCACTTGGCAGAAGAAGAATATCGATTTTTTATACAAATATATATTCTAGTTCACAGTTTTCCCTTCCTACAGATTTCAAAGGCTTCTAATTTGATTAATACGTTACTGAACGAATTTGAAAATATCTTTTTGTTTTTGGATATTAAAGTCACTTTTTTAACACAAATATAAAAAAAAATTGAGTCGATCGATACCCAATTTAGTCGGTCAGTTAAATCTCGTACCTAGTGCATAAGAAATAGCTCCTTTTCATTTTTCAGGAAATATCCTAAACAACCTAAAACTTAGCAACACCACAGCCCATCGTTGCCATCGTCAACATGTCCAAATGATTGATAGCAGCCAACGTGACCGACCAGCCATTATACACACTTATCAAACAAAAGAATTGGCCCCGATGATCGTGCGAAAGGTGACGTCGTGGCCCGATGATTGCCGATCATTACCGAGCATTGCCGAAGTGATGCAATCAACGATACGTGACGATTGCATTAGATCGGTCTTTAGCGTAGGTGGTGAGTGATTTGATTGATCAATGACTGCTTTGAGCTGAAATAATTCAGGAAAACGCTTGTCGAAGAATTTGTTATCATTCAGCTATCATCATCATCATCATCATCCTCATTATTTCAGCCGAAAGACGTCTTCTGTTGGACATAGGTCTCCCCCAAGTGTCGCCACAATGAACGGTCTGGTGCGTCTTGCATCCATCGGATTCCCACAACCCTTATCAGGTGGTCATTCAGCTATGTACCTACATTATTTGACTGGTATGTGTATGTATGTTTGTTAGTCCTTCACGCAAAACCGGCTGACCGAATTTGTAAGAAAATTGACAATAGTCCAGGAATAGCACATATGATATTTTTTTACCCGGCAGTACGTTCTCTTGGCGACAGGTCACTAGAACAACTTCAGACCCATGGATGCCCCTCAAATTGAAAGGTAAAATCTACAAGTTCGTGATAAGACCTCGAGAATGAAGAATGTTGAGATGGATGTGTGGTGTGACGAGACGAGAATGGATAAAATTAATTGGATTAAGTGGAATTTTGAAAGTGGCGCCAGTGACAGAAAAGTTGAAAGGGAATCGTTTGTCCTGGTATGGTCGTGTGAAGAGAACGTCGAGCAATGGGTAGCTCGTCGTCCGGCCAGTCCAGTATTTGACCGGACCGAGCCCAGTCGCCAGCAGCGTGTGTGTCAGCAAACTATGGTAGCCCAGCAGGGCCGATGCCCGCTAGCTGGGTCCGCAGGGAATATCTGAAAAGGAAACTCGTAATCCTAGAGCGCAAAGGGCAACTGACGGACACAGATGGTTTTAGTTAGTAAAAGTCTGACACGCCCTCTCACTCCACCCAGAGCGGGAGAAGTCATTGGAAGATTTCCACCCTTAAAAAAGATCAAGATCTTTGTACATATTTCTGGTTGCTTCTTATTATCTTGTGGTACTTCCAATGCCGGATTTAAGCAAAGCTAACATAGGCAGCATAGGCAGTCGCCTATACGAGTAGACTGCCACCACAAGGGGGCCGACACAGCATCACAAAAAAAAAATCTATAAAGAGCCTTTATAGATTTTTTTTTTAGAAGAAACAAACAAAATCTGAGTCTTGTTACTAACTAGACGAAAAACTTATATTTTTTCTTTGAGCAGGAAAAGTTAACATTAAAAATCTGCGAGATCAAGCACCACGAAATATGAACACAAATGGCGCCTTTCGCACGTGCTACCGCGCCGCGCTAGAGAACAGCAGCACAAACGATTTGAGGACCTCCACCACATTCACGGCCGTCTTTCACTTATTAGCGGCCCTAGGCACATTAGGATAAAGGGGCCCCTATGCGCATAATAAGGCACAATTTTGTTAGAACAGACAAATAACGTGGTTATACGCAGTTCACACAGTTTTTGAGTGTCCTTGCACACGAGCCACAAGAAAGGCCGCTTCTAGCTTTTTTTGTTGCTGCTTCTAGCTTTTTTTATGGCGGCTATTTTTGTGGCCCGTGTGCGGGGACACTTTCTAGCAACCAGGATTGGACCTTTTATGTAGATAATGCTTATTGAAGAGGTAAGTACCCTTCTTTCTAGCTTTGAGTTGAGCAAAATCGTTAATCACATCTTCAAAATCTGTGTTTTCGAGCATAGTTAACACATTATATCGACATTATTAGAGACAAACTGTCATAATTAAAAAAATAATACATAAGTTAATCTAAACTTATTAAACATTCTGTAATCGGTAAGTCTGATTTTTAGGCAAGAGTAGAGTAGCTGTCGTTTGGTAATCAAGTTGGTTGATTAGGGGGCCCCGATCGATCGCGGGGCCCTGGGCACGTGCCCAGTGTGCCCAGTGGAGAAGAGGAGTCTGACCACATTACAAAATAGATATAGGTACAGAAGTCAATCTCATCGTACATCGTACTTCACTTTTTAGGGTTCCGTAGCCAGATGGCAAAAAACGGAACCCTTAAAGATTCGTCATGTCTGTCTGTCTGTCTGTCCGTCCGTATATCACAGCCACTTTTTTCCGAAACTATAAGAGCTATACTGATGAAACTTAGTGAGTAGATGTATTCTGTAAACCGCATTAAGATTTTCTCACAAAAATAGAAAAAAACAATAAATTTTGGGGGTACCCATACATAGAACTGAAACTCAAAAAATTTTATAGTTTGCACGAGAGACACTTCCAAAGTGGTAAAATGTGTCCCCCCCCCCCTGTAACTTCTAAATTATGAGAATAATAAACTATATCAGTTACAACGAACTACAAGAACTTTTATATTATGTTACTTGCTGCTACGGAACCCTTCATGGGTGAGTCCGACTCGCACTTGGCCGGTTTTTTTATACCTACGCTAGGCGATCGCACACACGTCAGTGCGTTGCAACGCGCTGACGTGTATGCGATCGCCTAGCGTTGCTCACGCGTTGCTCCTAACTTTATGAGCGCGACCAGGCGATTGAGCCGAGATATCGTCTCCGTGAGCGGTGTCTGTGTGTGCGTTGCTCAAGCGTGCTTTGTATGTAGATTGTCTTTTGTACCTATATATTTCTTGACCACATGCTCTGCCTATGGGCCGCCGAAGTCTAATCCGGCGAATCCGGCGCTGGGCACTTCAACTTGATCTTACAACTGCAAGTTGACGTAAAAGGCGCTAATAAAACGCACTATCGTCATTGTATTGTTTTAATGTCTTCATAGATTCGTCCAGTGATGGTAAGTGGCCCCCCCATGTCATTATGTGAAACCAGATAGTGTGTTTCATGATGCGCTATAAAACATTGATGAGGCGAAACAAGAAAGAGTAATGAATTGAATATTAATTGAATTTGTGAATCAAAGATTTAGTGTATGGAATAAGCTGTGTGAACACGAAGGAAAAGTTTCTTCAGGGAATTATTGTGAGGACTTGGTCTATAGGCTATCTTATAAATAATTCGCTATAGATATTAGGATTAATTGCGTGTGAAAGAAATGACCGATGCATCAGAAATTAATAGTTAGTTTACGATTGAATGTTGAATATTCATTTACGGGTTAGATATATAATTTTTCATTTTTATTTTGCGATGATTTTGTTCCAAGAACTGGGTTTGAGAGAACAATGAGTCCAGTGGAAATATCCCTGACTTACGAGCTGTGTAGGGTTGGGGTTCAGACTTCAGACCAAGTTGGGAGCATTGCTTTTTGTAATTTATTTCATCACAATTTTTTAACAAAAACAGGGCAAGTGTAAGTCGACTCACGCACCGAGAAGTTCCGTACAAACTTACCTACGTAAATAGTTCGATTTACGAATTTATTATAAGCGTGTGAACTGAGGAACCACACACTGGTATTTCCCAAAATAAAAATCATAGTTGCTTTAGTACTTGATAATAATTAATTTAATAAAAAATTGAGTAATTCAATAACTGATACTGTAGAACATGGGAATTTTGTAAACAAATATACTTAAAATTTTACACTTGACTACTCTATCTCACCTGATGGTATGTGAAGATGTGGTTGACGATAGAGCACGTTTGCCTACAAGTCACCTATACAGTCTTGATTTAAAGTCTAATCCTAGCGACCATTGTTACTTCTATTGTTACTTCCAGCGAGGGATAATCATCTACACTAGTATTATAAAGAGATTTTTTTTTTGTTTGTAGGAGGAAAGGAAGTAGGTACTGGACCGATTGCTAAAAAAATTTCACCAACAGAAAGCTGCTTTATTCCTGAGTGACATAGGCTATATTTTATGTACGCGGGCGAAGCTGCCGGCAAAAGCTAGTCTAGCTACCTATCTCATACCCTGCGTTCCGAATTGCGTCAAAAGCGATTATATCGCGAATCCGACCAACGCGCAACATTACAAATAGTACTCAATAGTCCTTATTTTTTGTGACTATTATATTTGGTCGGATTTGCGATATAATCGCTTTTGACGTAATTCGGAACTATAAAGTCATAGACAGAGAGTCACAGGCACTGCGCAGTCGACGTCGGCGCATGCGCGGTGCCATACATCATTGTTTGCCGTCATTACCTTGGATGCGGCCACCCAGCGCGCACCGTAATCATACGACCGCTTTAGGTGCTTGTAAGTAGTCCTGGTAAGGGGTTACCAGGACGTAGGGGTTTTGAGGTACTTCTTCTTCTGTCTTCAGAACTAAATAGGTCCTTTAGATTTGGGAAAAGATACCTAAGGAAAATTACATATTTCTTTTAAAGAAAATTCGCTAGCTACATTTTTAAGGTTCCGTACCTCAAAAGGAAAAAAAAGGCCACTTTACCATCCCTGGACGAATCTATGAAGACATTAAAACGATACAATGACGCTTATAAAGATATTTATGTCGTAATTCGTCGATATCACGTTTTATTAGCGCCTTAAACGTCAACTTGCAGTTTTTTTTTTTTTATCAAGATTTTATTTAGGGGCTTTTGTCCAAAAAGGATATGTCAGCCCCATCGTACCTTATAACAATTACTTCACATACTATATGTATTAGTCAACTAATACATATAGTATGCAATACGTATAGTATAGTATGCAATTATGCATATAGTATGTAAAACGATACAATGACGCTTATAAAGATATTTATGTCGTAATTCGTCGACATTGCGTTTTATTAGCGCCTTAAACGTCAACTTGCAGTTGTAAGATAAAGTTGAAGGGCCACAAGATAATAAGAAGCAGCCAGAACTATGAACATATTGATCATTTTTAGGGTTCCGTACCTCAAAAAGGAAAAAAACGGAACCCTTATAGGATCAATTTGTTGTCCGTCTGTCTGTCTGTCAAGACCCGTTATCTCTGGAACGCGTGGAGGTATTGTGTTGAAATTAAAACCATGTACTGAAATCTGCGATCCCTTGAAGCTGTGAAATATCAAATTTAACTTAAACGTTAACGAATATAAAACATACGGCTGCTTATGTCGTAATTTAATAAACTTATATTTCAACACTCTCTCGGGGGTATCATAATTCATAGGGTACTGCCTATTGACCCAGAATCCTGAAATTTAGCTTAACCTTTCGAATGCCGTAATTAGAGACACAATAGAAAGACAATTCGAACTGTGTAACTTAAGACATTCAAAGCGTTAAAGCAAGGTCTTTTAAAGGAAAACAGAAAATAAATAAAAATAAAGTATCTAAATAATAACAAATATAATAACACATGCATTGCATGTAGCGGAGATGAGAATGTTAAGATGGATGTGTTGTGTGACGAGAATGGATAAAGTGAGAAATGAGTATATTAGAGAAAGTTTGAAAGTGGCGCCAATGACTGAAAAGTTGAAAGGTAATCGGTTGTCTTGGTATGGTCATGTGAAGCGAAGGGATGAAGCGCATATTACTAAAAGAGTTCTGAGTATACATGTAGATGGATGGAGAGGAAGGCCGAAAAAAAGATGGATGGATTGTGTGAGAAGTGATATGAAAGAAAAGGGAGTTAGTGATAGTTTGACGGGTGACAGGACAGAATGGAAGAAGAAAACGTGTGGCGCCGACCCCAAATAATATGGGATAAGGGCAGGAAGAAGAAGATAATAACAAAATAAATAATAATAAGTAGGTAATAAATAAATGAATATGAATGTATGAATATTGTATCGAAAGTCATTTAATTGTTATAATCATTTACTAAGCGATGACCGATGCAATTGGCCGATTGGCAATTTTAATCAGTTAAAAAAAAACTGTGTTATCATGATATTCTTTGCGCTTTGTACCTAGGGCAATGCAATTTATAAAAATTGCATGTATTAACATAATGACAGTGTGTTTTGAGTATGTGGCATCGATTCGCGGGTTCCTATCTGATATTACGTAAATAATTATTTTTTGTTTTTTTAAATAATTAGGCTATAAGCTGTCACAGTATCTTCAATAAAATTGAGGGGTAATATGATCTTTTTTTATGTCATACATAGCAGTTTTATTTTTTGAAGACTGAACGATTTTTAACGGATATTTTTTTCAGAGATAAGGGACGATCTCACACTGATATCTCACACTGATTAGTAGCAATAATGCTAGCAAAGGAGGACGCCGAACGTGCACGTCTGAGGGAACAGCCCTCACGCCCCAACCCTGGTGGTCGGGAGTTGCAGAGCGATTCCCGACCACCGTAAGCGTAGGCTTGTAGACGGTGAGCAATGGGTAGCTCGCCATCTATTAATGACAAGGCCCAGACAACGGCAAGATGTGTTCCACGCGCGCTTCAAAGACATGCAAGAGTGTTTAAAAGAGTCATCGCTGTACTGGAACACACAACTGAAGAAACACAGGTGGGTTTTAGTCAATAAAAGTCTGTCACTTTCTCTGCTCGATCCAGACGGGGGAAGGTAAAAAGTAATTGATAATTACCCACCCAACCAAAATCAGCCTTTTTAATGTTCCCGCTGCTGGGTCTCGGGCTTCCTCTTTAGAAGAGGGAATGGGCCGTAATCCACCACGCGGACCCAGTACGGGTTGGTGAATGTTAGATGTCTTCGAATTCTTTGTACTAGAACATTTTCCACACAAAGCAATGCGCCTGGCTGGGTTTGAACCTGCGTCCTACGACTCGTAAGTCGTAGGGCCGTTACCACTCGGCACCACTGCTCTCTACTCACCCAGAAAAGTAATCAAGGTAAATTCCAATAAACGTAGAATGAAACAGTGCTTTGTATAACTTTAAGCTAATGATCCCTGTACTTAGGTTATCCTACAAAAATCATTACCGTGGTTTGATACCGCATGAATAAATGTAAGAGGGAGAGAAGGTTGCCTTAGCGCTCCATCATTACCATATTTTTACATGTGAAATATGTAAGGAACTTCTTAAAACAAAGCAACGCCATTTCCTTTTACAAACTCATTAGAGTTTCAGTGGAAGTACTGAAGTCCTAATGAGTTTGGACTTGTTTTGTATTCATTGCTACGCTAATCTTTAATCCAATTCAAAATATTTTATTAATTCACAAATAACGATAGTAAATCATATGAATACAAAAGTAAATTAAAATTTTGGAGCCGTACGAGCCGAAGGAGTCATTGCCAAAAACTTGTCTTCAACGTAGTCTGTAATCTTGTAATACGCTTTTTATATGGACATGTGTTTTGACTGGCCTGTTGGTCTAGTGGTTAGTGACCCTGACTGCTATGCCGGAGGTCGTGGGTTCGATTCCCACCCAGGACAAATGTTTGTGTGATGAGCATGATCATTTGTTCTGTGTCTGGGTGTAATTTATCTATAATATGTATGTATTTAGAAATATATATGTATGTTTATCAGTTGTCTAGTACCCATAACACAAGCTCTGCTTAGCTTGGGACTAGACGGCGTTGTGTGATAGTTGTGTGGAATATTATATATTATATTGTGTGGAATATTATATGTCTCTGTTACATTCTTTCCAGCCATATCATCTAGTAGGGCTGCGTATTATTCGAAAGCACTACCACGATGCTGAAACGCAAATGGCAACTAAAAGAATACTGGTGGGTTTTAGTCAGTAAAAGTCTGTCACGCCACCTAGAGCGGGACAGGTAATATGATGATTTCCCACCTCAAATAAAAATGCCATTATCATCTGTGACACAATCCAACCATGTTTCTTGATATGTGATATTTGTTTTACAAATAGGTTTTAAAAACACTTTTGCACGTCAGTATAAACTACTTACTTATATGGGGCCGGTGTTTCCTAGCTGATTACGCTGAGAAAAACAGCGAAACAAACTTAGGGATGAGTTTGTTTTGATGTTTCTTCTCAGGGTAGTCAGCTAACAAACTCAGGGGTCAAAGTATCTTTTATAAAGTTTATACAGCAAACATAGGTAATATAATGGCCAAACAATTGGGTAGCTTGGGTCTTCCTCAATGTATCATCATAATAAAATAAGCCCTTTATTTAGTAAATAGAACAATCATACAATCTCATTTAGGTATGTATTGCGATTGAGCAATACAACTTGAAATAGGGTTGCCAACCCTTACACAAAAGTTTTTTTTATTAGAAGAAATAGAGTATATCTGATTTCAAAGGAGATAAATAAAGAGTACGGACTTATAGAAAAGAGTAGGTATCATTTATTTTTTTTTATTTTTAAAATTAAATTTTTGGTTGATACTTCTCGCACAAAACAATTTGTCATTGTTTTTTTAAAACAAAATTATGACTCCAAACATTCTAACTCTATAGTTTACATAAATTAGGACCCCATTTTTAATCATTTTCAATAAAGCCCTGTTCCTCTGTTCCCGTCACTTCACATTCATGAAAATAGTCGACTTTTTTGGTTACGATAATAGGTATGCATCATAACACTGTATAAAAAAGTAAGTAACTAAGCGCTAAGGTAGTATTAAGTATCTTAGCGTCCTATATTAGTGTTATAGATTATAGAGTACGCCTACATGATATAGAGTACAATACTCTATTTTAGAGGATGGTTGGCAACCCTAACTTGAACGTGAAATGTCATTGTTTGCAACATCTATGAATGTTCTCAAGCGTGTCTGGTCGTGATAGAAATAATGACAGCTTATGCAAATATGACTAATATCATTGGAATACTACCGTTTGAGACAAATATTGCTCGCAGCCTTGCTTAAAGCATTATAGCATAATCAGCCTATTTTAATATTCCCACAGCTGGAACTCAGGCCTCCTCTGTAGGAGAGGAAATGGGCCGTGATCCACCACGCAAGCACAGTGCGGGTTGGTGAATGTCACATGTCTTCAAATTTTTGGATCTAGGACATGCCGGTTTCCTCACGATGTTTTCCTTCACCGTTTTGAGAGCAGTGGTAATGAAATAAATTACCCACTTGGTTCCATTAAGGTGTAAGAAGCGTGTGAGGTCACCATCACTTTTTGTCTTTATTTAATTAAATACTAGTGTGACCATAAATTGTAAGTTGTAGTCAGGTCATTTTCCGCAAAAAAAACTTTGTTTCTTTTAGAATTAAACACTCACTCGGCAGTACTGCTTGCAGTCCTGCGTTCAAAAAGGTTAGAGTTAACTCTAATGACGTTATCAGGTTTGCTACTTTAAGTTAGCATTTTTGAACGTGAACGTAGGGGTTCAACTGTCAATGTCAAGCTAGTGTCACTTATCCAACCAACCTTGTTCGGAGTTAGAGTCAGTTGGGTTAACTCTAGGATAGCTATATCTACACTAATATAATAAAGAGGTAAAGTTTTATTTTATTTTTTTGTTTGTAGGAGGTAATCTCTGGAAGTACTGGTCCGATTACTAAAATTTTTTTCATCTAGAAAGCTGCTTATTCCTGAGTGACATAGGCTATATTTTAAGTACGCGGGCGAAGCTGCGGGCAAAAGCTAGTGAGTTATAAAAGAACGACCCTGAGTTGCAACTCCAAGCATTTTGAACGGTTGGAAAAGCGACTCTAGTCTACTCTGGTTATTTTTGAACGGAGGGCAGTAGAACTTTATAGCAGCATTAACCCTTTAGTCGCTTACGTCGGATTGGTCTGACGAGTCTTTTCGTGTCCTATTCGCTAGAGTTGTGTGTTTGTGATTGATTACTCTATCTCGTTTAGCTCTTTCATTGCTATAGGTGACAGAAGAGCTGACGAGATGGAGTATTTGGTCGTGGATGTGCGACCCTGGTGGAATAAATGCGACTTTGTTTGTCGGATATAACCGACGCAGCCTGTTAAAAGGTTAACAACTTTCAATAAATCGTAAGAAAGCAGTCCAGTCACACATGTCTGACGTCACAAGCAGCCATCCAATCAGAATTTACAGTATAAACGACTCTCGAACAATGTAAACTAGTTAGAGAACTCTAAATAGCAGGCTAGTTGCCGTAAAAAATGTAATTAGTCCGTCTTTTAGATTATTCAAAAATAAGGGACACGTATTTTTTTATTTGTAAATTAAACCAAAAATGACAAAGATATAGCCCATTAAAGTTACGTGTAACGTCACGCCGCCCGTGCTGCATTTTTTCGCACGGGGTGACGTCACACGTAACTTGAATGGGCTATATCTTTGTAATTTTTTGTACCTTTCAATCGTGGAAATTACAGACACAATAGAAAGACAATAGGTGCGCGAACGCCGGCGTTCGCTTGGGGTTTAATGAATTAATCGAAAAAAGAAAAAATACGTGTCCAATATTTTTTATAATCTAAAATACGGACTAAATAAAATGTAATTATTTTGACCCTGGAAACTACCCTATTATGTCTATGACGACAACTAATAAAATTGTCACTCAGTCTTATTGTTAATTTTTTTTTTGGTTTTGTTAGTCCCAAACTAAGCAGAGCTTGTGTTATGAGTACTAGACAGCTGATAAACATACTTATATATTTCTAAATACATACATATTTTATAGATAAATTACACCCAGACACAGAACAAATGATCATGCTCATCACACAAACATTTGTCCCGGGTGGGAATCGAACCCACGACCACCGGCATAGCAGTCAGGGCCACTAACCACTAAACCAACAGGCCAGTCAAATTGAGAAGAGAAGTTATTTTAAACTAATGGGTTTTCTTGTGTTGATTTTCAATGGATTTTAAACCTTGAGTTTTCTTAGTAGGGTTGAAACTTGGTCAGCCTTCATTGATTTATCTTATACAATTGAAATATATACTGAAAGCTGATGAGATGAGATCGGATATGTCTGGCGGGTGTTCTAGTCACGTAGTTCACCTTGGCTTCTTTTTGAAGGTGGGAGTCATCAAATACATACTCCCGCTTTGGGTGGAGCGAGAGGGAGTGACAGACTTTTACAGACTAAAACTTACCTGTGTCCCTTTACGTTTCAGGGCCGTGGTCAATCTTTCAAAAAATAATAAACTAGCATCCGATGTCAATGGTTGGTTTCATTCGATAAGTACCTGCTTACCTGGTTAAAATATCAAAACGAAAAGTGTACTAAAAAGTGTACTATAAATAAAGATTTAATAACAAAGTCGCTCTCTAGGTGGAACCCTTAAAAACCCCAACTAGTAGGTAACTCGCCAAGTACCTACGAGGCAAAGTCACAATCTCCTGTTTATGGAAACAGCTTTGTAATTTATTCATTTTGAATAGCTAGGTAGGCACTTCAAAAACATTTATGAGGTATCCTAAATATATATTTACAGTCGAAGTCCTCGACAAAATAAAGACAAATATTTCTCTACTAACTAGTTAGTAAACACGTCTTTGTTTAGAGAAAACACTTTCAAATTATTCCTCCACATTTCACGTTACCTGGTGGTCCGGCCGATAATGGCAATTTACATTTTAAAACCAATCCGTACGTTGTAATCCTTGCCTTATTTGCATGAGAAAAGAAAAATGGCGAATGATTGTTACTTCGAAACTACTAAAGATAAAAAGCACGAAGTTAAGTCGTCAAGACGTGTCGTTTCTTTTAAAAAATCCCGTTTAAGTAGATATGTTAATAATTTCATCTTGGTAATTGAGTGGTGCGGGTTGGGCGTAGGGAGGGGAAACAAGAGTTGCGGATATCGATAATATCCGCATCATAAAAGTAAAAGTAAAAAAGTAAAGTAATAGTTTTTCTCTCGTTTGTTTCTTTTTTCGGGTACAATAAAGTACCTATATTAAATAAATATCCGCAACGTGGGTTGTGGATGTAGATCGATGATTTTATCGAAACAAATATGGCAATGAATGATTTTTACCCACCGAAAAAAAAACCGTTGTGTCTTTTAAAATTGATAACATTAGTAATGTGTTTACAAAAAAACCGTCATGTTTAATTAAAGTAAGTTATCTTTCATTAAGTCAGTTACAATTACTTATGAATGATTTAAAATAGATTGTCAGTTTTTATCCGACATTAAAATACATTTTGTAACGGTTATCTATCGTTGTAGAGTAAACATGAAAATCCATCAACCCGTATTGGACCCGTTTTGTGAATTACGGCTCGTTGTCTTTCATACATGCTAGGATATCCCTGACAGTTTTGCCTGTGCAGGTGAGTTGCACAGGTAAACCGGAGCGTGTATGTTGCACAACTGTGCAGATTACCATACAAGTTTACCTGACAAGTATAACTGTGCAGAAAAACCTTTGCAGAGGAGACTTGAGTGAGTCTCAGCCGTGAAAACATTATAAGGCTGATTCTTACGCATATTATAATAGAGTAAAATACTTGAGAGTAAAAATAGTATAGATACTTCCGTAATTTTTCTATAACTATGCCTACTTCAGAATCAAATTATAATGGTAACTCAGGTGTGTCGAAATGGTGCAGTAAAAAAAACAAATTATCTTTCTAATTACTGTCAGATTGGCTACAGCGACGAATATTAAGTGTCGAAGCTACTATAAAAACGGAAAAAGATATTTGATTGAGTTGTCATTGGTACTTGGGCTTTTTTTCAGCCGCAAACTACTTTTAGTGTTTGAGTTAGGTATTTATTTCGGAACTAATGTGGTTATTTTTTTCTCAACAATATTTGGTTTTTCATTTGAAAATTGTTTTTTTTAGAAGTATTTTTTTTGTTTGTCCAGATCCAAACGGTAGTCTATCAGCGATGATGATTGTCAAAAATCGCTAGCGAAATGTCAGGATATGTTCATATACAAGGGAGAAGCCGAACTTGACTGACCTCTTAGTCTAGTGGTTAGTGGTTCTGACTGAAATGGTCGTGGGTTCGATTCCCACCCTGAACACAAATGTTTGTGTGATAAGCAAAATACTTGAGAGTAATAAAGTATATTAATTGTACAATGTATTGCACACCTATACAATAAAGTATATAATAACAACTAGATTTTGTCCGCGGCTTCACCCGCGTATATAAAATATAACTTGTGTCACTCAGGAATAAAGCAGCTTTCTATGGGTGAAATGATGAATGAAAGTGTATGTGGTTTCAGAGATTATCTTCTACAATAAAAAAAAAACAAACTTTACCTCTTTATAATATTAATGTAGATAATAATAATTGTAGACTAATAAAAGAACTACCTAAGCTCTAGACTGAGAATAATTTAGGATGACTGTTCCTTTTTTTTTTTATGGTGGGAAAAAATCATGCATTGACATCCCCCGCCCTTGGGCGGAGCGGGAGATAGTGTCAGACTCTTACTGACTAAAAGACCCACCCCGTTCCTTCTAGCCTTCATACCGGGGCTCGAGCGCCCTTTCGGATAACCCTGGCCCCAGTATGGATGACTGTTCCTGAATTAGGTATTATTAGCCCAGAGTTTAGGATCATTTAGGAACAGTCATAATCATAATATATAATTAGCTTTTACTTTTTGATAATAAGAATATCTCTTTGTTAATAGTCCGAGGCGACTGTTATTACCAGACTAAAAAAACTCGCTACGTTAATTACAAAGCGACTAATCCGCCTAATTATCTGATAGCATTGTTGCATTGTTGCGCATACGCATCACTATAGCTAATGAGCGTCGTGTGAGGCGTGTGTTGGTGGCGCGATCGAAGCTCACACTTTTGTAAGGGACCATTCATTTATTACGTGAAACGATTTAGGAAGGGAGCGGGCTTAAGGAAGGGGAGCGGGCTCAAACATGCCTTATTTTCTCTTACAAGGGGGTGGAAAGGGGTCAAAAACTAGTAAAACGCGCAGTCCATCTTCGCGTAAGCATTGGATTATTTGCCAACTGTATTTTGTTGTTTTTATTTAACTGCACTTCTACACTAATGTAGAAGTAAAGTATGTTTTTTTTTGTTTGTAGGAGGTAATCCCTGAAAGTACTGGTCCGATTGTTAAAATTTTTTCCTCTATAGAAAGTGCTTTATTCTTGAGCGACATAGGCTACATTTTATGAACGCGAGCGAAGCTGCGGGCAAAAGCTAGTTATTATTATTTTTGTACCCCTTTACGACTATTGGTATATTATATTATTATTTGTCTTTGGATTTTTATTCAGTGATTTTAATTACTTATATACTATGTTATCCTTACTTGCTAATCAACGTCTCACCGTCGATGAAGGCTGGCGCGGAAATTTAGCGCAGTGGCTCTGTCTTACACAAGACCCAGCATTATTATTTATTTATTTTAGCGCCATGTTTGTCGTAAATAAACTCTTTTTCTTCCTTCTTTCTAAAAATCTTCTTACGTAATAAATGAATAGCCCCTATGTAGCGTGCGATATTATTGTAATACAAATTAGTGGATGGAGGGAGAGGGAGGCTAAAAAAGATGGATGGAAAGAAAAGAGAGTCAATGATAGCGTAAGGGTTGATAGAATAGAATGGAAACGGAAAACGTGTTGTCCGGATTTTGGTTCCCTTTTGCCCTCCCTGTTACTTTGGATAACCTGGCATAAGTTTAGGAGAGTGATGATGATATTAATATTATGACTTGATAGAACAGATTTGGCAACACACGGGCAGACCTTACGACTTATCCTAGATATTTTTATAGGAGCACTAGAGCTAATCCTGTATACGTTCTATACATTGATGAGAGATGAGTTGGGGGTGTGAGGGTAAAAAATAGCCTATGATTTACCATTTATTTCATAAAAATCAATCAAGCCGTTTCGGAGGAGTTCGATAACAAACACTGTGACACGAATTTTTTTATATTAGGTGTTCCTTTGGGTTAATTTGCAACTCTTTTTCGAACTAGTAGAAGCTAGGGTTCGTATAAATAAATCTTTCATGTGAAGGAGCCATTGATCTGGGTAAAAAATCGACTGCCGATGTGCGGTGTAGTTGCGCAAGCGCATCTCTACGGGTAATGAGCGTCGTGTGAGGCGCGGAGGTGGCGCGATCGATGCTTGTACACGTAGCGTGCGATATTATTGTAGCGTTGGTTTGGTATAAAAACGATCTCCACTTTGAATTATATGAAGAAGCCACTGATACCTTGGGTAAAAACTGACTACCGATTAAGGAGCGGTTAATTATTTTGATATAAAAACAGAAATAATGAATGAGTTTTATATAAATGCTTATTAATTAAGTATCCATATATAGGTAGATAATACTACTTATATATTTGTATACATATGTATAAGATGCTGTAAATTTACATAAACATTGCCGTTGAGAGCAATGTTTTACTTGATGAATACTGGTTCTAAAATTCTTTGAAAATATGTTCTTTTTCTTTCAGATTTTATTAAAAACAAATACGTGGTGGGACCACTAGAAATTAGGTACTTTTGTACTGTAGGTGCGTTCACAAACATGTAAATATACTTACGTTAGAACGTTAGTTATGTTATGTTAGACGTAGACCATACAAATATTTGTTACGTGCGGGAATCGAATCGACGACACGCGGCGCAGAAGTCAATCACTCAATCACTGCGCCAACCGTGCTGTCAGACTGTTATTTTCAAGTAATTTTATAACTTGAATCGTTGAACCTATATTATTACAATTACCATTTTTCCAATAGGTTCGTAGCATGACGAATATAATGTAGAAAAAGCTGCGATTGCTACAAGTGCACAAAAAGCCGAGTACAGAGTTACAGACTCCTGTAACGCAACATAAAAGGAGTATTTCATATTATGCGTGGACGCACGCGCAGCGCAAACAGGAACAGAGCAAGTACCTCCCCACATAGTTGAAATGCTCTGTTCGCGCGCGTAGTGTGCACGCATAATATGAAATACTCCTTTTATGTTGCGTTACAGGAGTCTGTAACTCTGTACTCGGCTTTTTGTGCACTTGTAGCAATCGCAGCACCATTACACGGTCATGTAAGCATCAATCAATCCCATCAATCATAAATGATGGTTTTCGTCAATCAGTACTAAAAAACGTCAATCATCGCATTAGACGGTAGGTTTTTCGTCAATCAAAACTTTGACTGTGGCAAAACTGTCAGCAAAACCTACCGTATAATGTTCGCCTATGGCTTTCAGTCTCGATTGATTTTCGAATCCCGGGACTATAAAATCGAAGGTCGTCCCGGTCTCGTAATTCCCGTGAAAAACGAGTCAATCTACCGAGACATGGTTTCAAAGAAAAAGACATATATTCAAATGCTAGGCATTTAGGCATTCAATAAAAGATTATAGTAAAGAATGTAATAAAAAACAGCATTTCAATCTTGTTTTTCTGCCGTAATTACAATCGAGTAGAGAACAATAACGAGTTATTTTTTGCTTTTTTAAAGTGATCACGTAAAAATCATGAAGCATCCAATGTGGGCCCAGCAGGGTCGAAGTCTCTGGGGCCAGGGTCTAGTTCCGAAAGGGAAACTCGGCCCCGGTATGAAAGGCAACGAAAGACTGGTGTGGGTTTTTTAGTCAATAAGAGTAAGAGTAAGAGTCTGATACTATCTCCCGCTCCGCCCAAGGGCAGGGGATGTCATTTGGATGATTTTTACCCACCAAAAAAATGCATCTAATGTGATTTCAGCACAAACCGAGCATGTACTTTACTCACATAGTTGAAATGCTGCGTCCACACTATAGGAATTCTTATACATTGCATGATACATGGCGACAATGAGGACGGCAAATTCTTTCATTGCGTGTTACATTGCTTGTCACGTTTCAGCAGTCTGTACCTGGCATAAAAATACTTTAATCAACCAATTCCCAAAGCTCTATATCAAAATATTTAACAAGTACACTAATAAAACTAATTCCCTTTTTATCAAAGTCTAATCGCTCGTTAAGATTTCCGACATCAATCAGCCAATCAGAGGAGATTAACAGCGAACTAACACGTTACCGACATTACGAATGACCTAATTCGGCTCAACCCGTGCGGTCCCCATTTACACCGGCTATAAAACCTCTTTTTGACATATCCGTGGCAAAACCCCTAACTGATATGACCCTTTATAACGTTAAGGTGTTAAGAAAAGTTCCTCTCTACAATCCAAAACCAATCTTGTCGTCCAAAAAATTAGGTTGAGTTTCCGGTGGATGGTGTATCCCGTTTATTAGACTACAAAGACGCCGCCAGGGCCGTCGGTGCCTTTGATGTGGCGGCGTAATTACGTAAGAGCGGGCGCGATGAATGCCTCCGTATGAATGTACTTGGGCCACAAACAGGACACCTAGGATTTACATTCACAATGGAAGGTAATTGAATTTTTTATCGCTTATACGATTGGTTTTCTGAAATATTTTTATAATAGAGTGGTTTGGAGAGATGAGTTTAAAATTTAGGGTTTGAAGATGTAGCTCTGTGGTGGTTAAAAAGAGTTTTCATAGATCTGGAACAAAAAGGGCAACTTAAGGTTCATAGGTGGGTTTTAGTAAGTAAAAGTCTGACGTTCCCATTTGCTCTACCCAGATTGCAAAAAAACTGATGGAGTTTTAAGGAGTCATCCAATCTTTTTTGGTGTGTTTAACTTTTAAGGGTTGCGATAGGTAAAAACAATACTAATATTTCACAGATATAGTTAACGGGGCATTGTTAAAATAACTTGGTGATTTAATATGAAAATATTTTTTAAAAACGAAATGTCGTACATAACAGTTAAACGTGACAGATCTTACACCAACTGTACAATTACTATTGAAAACGTTACAGGTAAAATACCATACAGTGTTATTCTACGATACCAAATAATTAAAGAAGTAGAACACTATTAAGTCATTAGCTGTATTTTCCTGTAATAAATTGAATTTATTAGAAAAACAATAAAAAAATAATTTTAAACCTTTTAAACACATTATTCAAACTCCACTTACCTACTAACAAAAACAGTGAAAAGTCAACAAACAATGTCTACCCTTAACCAAAATTCTAACCAGAACAGCAACATTTAGCCGTATTTAGTTTCCGCTCATAATTAAAACCATTGTGATTAAACTGTGACGAATTAACTACAGTCAACCGGCGGGGCGACGGGGGGCGGGTCGCGGGGGCGTGGCCTCGCAACATCAAAGGAACCGCCGCCGCGCCGCAAAAGGGAATGCTTATTGATGTGCGACCGAGAGAGAGCATAAAACCCAATAAGTTAGAGAGGGACGGAAGATGAGTGTGTTTGTAGTAGTAATCCTTATGAACGGGTTGATTCAAGATTGTGAGAATGGCGGATAGTGGTGCGCTGAGATTGGTATCGATAGAGTGAATTGGTATTTATGGAGGATTTTGTTTTGACTTTGTTTTTTGTTTGTTGTTGTCTGTAATTAGAACGTAACTTGACACGAGTGTAGGTGAACTTTTTTTTTTTTGTTAATAATAAAAAATAAGTAATTTATAAATTATATACTTACTATCTATTGATAGTAAGTATATAATTTATAAATTTGATCTGGTATTAGTTTAATTTAATTTGTCGAATCCGAACATGGCCTACCTGCCTTTAATATGAATACAGCTCACCATTTTTATATCTCCGATTTTATGAATTAAAAATGAAAAAAAGAGACTCACTGATTAGGTATTAGTAGTAGCGCAATAAAAAGTGTTCTAATATTTCATGAAATTACTAGTGATCCGCTAATTTATCGTTAACAGACAGACATACGTGGTGGGAGGATTTTGTTTTATAATGTGTAAGGAGTAATTAATAAGTATGTTTAATTTCAACCAGACTGTTAGATGGTCGTTAATACCGGAACATAAAAACTACTTTCTCGAAAAGCTAGAAGTATAACACAATTTAATTACTTATTTTTATATGAGTAGAGAATAAGAGAGGAAGGTAGCGTTTTTTACCAACTCATATACTAGGTATTTATAAAAGAATAAAATAAAATAAATTTATTCCAGACTAATTTCAATATCCATACGTTAGTATAGTATTCAAATGCATTAAATTAGTCAATTAGTTCTTAAAAAACCAAATAAAAAAAAAATCATTCCAAAAACCCAATAATCATAATATCTGTCAAATATAATACACAAAACAGATATAAAACTGTCAAATAAATAGTCATAAAACGTGCTGTTTTATAAACCTATCCCCGGCTCTTGGCTTTCAGCGATCATCTTTTCATTTATTAATTACTGCAATAATTATACGGTTTAAGATAATAGATTGACAGAATTTAGCTTATGCACAACTAGGTTAGATTCCTAATTTCGCACCCGTGTATTTTGACCGTTTTAAATGATTCCAACACCAAACTTATCGAGTTATCGATATATCCGCAGCATCCGCGGTGTCCCAACCCTAGCGATAAATCTGTGCCGCTAAAGAAGCTTACGTCACTGACGTATTGTTTATAAATCAAACGCGGCTCGGATGAAGTCTCCGACAGTACTACCCGACTGAGTTGTATTGGACAGTATTGAACGACTGTTCCTGCAATTGTCGAAGATATCGATGCTGAGTCGTTGAGTAGGGGCAGGAATAATCCGATACCTTATTGGCAAACATTGGGAACACATTTATTGCGCGTACAGCCACGGAGTGGAATTCCCTGTCGGAGTCTGTGTTTCCTGATAGCTACAACTTAGGGGTCTTTAAGTCAAGAGTGGTTACTTCTAGGCAATTGTGCAAAATTTCACGCTCCTAGTCCCGGTGGATTCGGCTGTGTGTTAATATGTCAGTCAGTCTGTTTCCCTTTTATATTATACCTATGTATAGGTATAAATAAGTTATTTAATTATATCCTAAACTAGGTATATAAATTGTCTTTACTAAGAATGTGTCTAATAGCACTTTTCTTATTGAATTTAATTTTGGAATAGTCTGTAAGGATATTGTTGGTAGTAAAAAATAAGTCCGAAATACCCTCCCGCCCCACCCCAGAGCGGGAGAAGTCATTGGATAATTTCCTAATATTAAAAAAAAAACCATAATTATCAGAAGAAATAAGTAGGCATTCATTTTATTAAAAAAAAAATCTTTTATATGTTGTTGCTAATTTGTAAGTTCTTAAATAATGTTGAATGAATTACTTAGTGCTTTTAACATGTCATTGTAGGTATATCAAAAGAAGATGGAAGAAGTGATGAGATATGAAAAGAAAGACATATATTAGTATGATGATGATTGATTGGCATATCGAGATATCTAGCGTTTCATTTGATACAGTAAAAAAATAAGGATGGCTATCAAAAGTCACTAGCGTCATGATTTAAATCCCAATTTTACAAATGCATTTAACGCTAAATGTGTTAACAACATTTAAGCAAAAACCGGTCAAGTGCGAGTCGGACTCGTTCACCGAGGGTTCCGTACAAACTTACTTTTTTTGTGATGTACCTATGTAGATACAAATTAACAGTTTTCGTATTTTTTCTTAATTTGCTTGTGCTACATGACATTGCTTTATGCTTTTTGCCACGGAAAACCTTGACGGTGTAGTTCGTCTTCAGGGATGGGAATGATATTCTCTCCCACCTGTTCTGGCGCATTTGTGTGGCGAAGCCAGCCCACTCCCACTTTAGCCAGGCTGTTTACTCAACATCTGCTAGGCGAGGTTGTTGCCAATCCACCCAAAACTTTACTAAAAACAAAAGTTCTTCTATGGAAACAAGAATAAATTGAATGACTAAGTAACTAGATTTTTTTTATACCTAAAGAAAGAAAGTAAATTAATTTATTTGGTACAACACCAGGCACAAACACAATTATTAGATAACACGAATCAAAAATAAAAGTAACAAAAAACAAAAATATTTGTGCGCCTCATGGCTACACCAAAATAGGTCCAGTTCAGCATGAATGCCAGACAACTAGTGCCAGACGCTGTACGCAACAGACGTAAAACGGTTTTGGAATGCATTAGAATATGTAGGTATCAGTGATGAGTAGTATTCTATTATGCGTACCATTACTCAAAACAAAGTCATTAAACAGAAAACAAGACATCCAGTTGCACGCCTCATTTTCCCATAGGTACACCTTGCACCATTTCATCAATATCATAATTGGTAACTGCTCACTTAAATATAATAAAACAAAAAAAAATGGCTGCCAAATCACAAAGCAAGAGAGTTCCCTAATTCGATAATTACAAGTTCCGAGCTATTAAATCGAATTATCTATGACATGTTCACATTACGAGAGAAAAGCTAACTACTCATTATATCTAATATTACCAGGGAAGGAAGACCTGTAAAAGTGTACCCGATTGCCCTCTGCTGCAAGCAACTGTCGGGTATAGGAGAAGCAGGGAAGGTCTTATTAAATGGTGCTCCGCTAATAGAAAGAATGCTGAGTCATGGTCAGTCGACTCGATGGTTTAAAGTGGTGAAGCTCCTAATAGATTCCCACGATCGCGAATCTGATAAGGATGGGATCTTCGTTTGTGTTGTCAGTATTTGAAGATGCACTTTTGGGTTGATGGGTGTGATGTATGATTGAGCGGAATTTTGCAAGGGAGGTCTAAGGAGTTTTATGTGATAGTAAGAGAGCAGTCAACGAAGCGTTAAAGAGTATTAGTGTGGTTAAAAGCTAAATGAGGACTTCTTTTTATTTATTTATTTATTAAGATAGGAGGTCATCAAAGTCTCTCGCTCTGGATAGAGGGATAGGTAGGGCTGAGAAGGAAGGAGTGAAAAAAAAATGTCAATAGGTTGATATTGAGACGTAGTTACTTTAAAGGAAAGGATTTATAGGAAAAAAAAATGTCGTTCCAAAATGATAAATGATAATTATTTTGCAAATAAGCTTTAAAAAAAAATTTTTGTTAGTTTAAATTAGATGAGGCCCCCGGCCAGTGTTTCTCAGCTGAAACACCGAAACAAACTCAGGGTCAGGGGTCAAAGGATTTCAAAACAAATCGTTTGAATAAACTTTTACCTACCAATTCTTCTTCGCCTTTTTGAGTTTACTATAATTGTGAAGAATGATAGGACATAACATGACCTATTATAGATATTAGGTAGACATCTGAGATACTTGATTGATTTTCTGATTCAATTTAATTGTGCACACCCAAAACAACAGATTCGGGTATATTTTACCTCATAATTAAACCAGTTGACTTTGGCAACACAAAACATGGCGGTAAACACATAAATATTCAAATATTGACACAGCACAGGCGTGGCGAGGACACCATGCTTCCCATAAAGCAGGGATGGCGAACCCACGACACGAGAGCTTGTTCCTTATTTTTAAAATATTATAAACTAGTGATTGACAACGATCCCAACTGTAGCCTGATTCACGTAAAATCAAACAAGCCAAATATCGTTGAAGTTTTATAGTCGTTCGATCGAAGTCCTATCCAAAAGCGGTATTCACGATCGATCGTCTTATTTCCAGTTACATTAATACGTATTCTACTAGGATAATGTAATACAGATTTTTTTTTAAATCGACGAATTACAAACGACTTTAAAATCGGTGTCGTCCAAACTCGATTGATGGATGTGAATACGGAAATGGTCTAAACGACTAAATCGCTACGGTTTTCATTACGTGAATCGGGCTACTGATTGCAAACAGAAAAGCAGTTTCAGAACGACTTGGTTTATTTTAAGTTTTATTTTTTATTAGACCAGGTATACCAGGGACGTAATAAATGGGCACGCTACAATCATGGCGGTAAGTCCCCTCTTTGAGGCGTGGCTGGAAAGACCTCACGGCGTCCTTACCTTCCGCATGACGCAGGTCCTCACCGGACATGGTTCGTTCGGGAGTTTCCTGCATCGGATTCGTGCGGAAGTGACGCCCGGGTGTCGCCACTGTGCGGAATGCCCGGAGGACACGGTGGAGCACACAGTCGAGGTGTGCCCTGCTTGGGCGGAACATCGCCGTGCCCTCGTGGGGGCGATCGGCGGCGGAGACCTCTCGCGCCGGGCCTTGGTTGAGGCCATGGTCCGGAGCGAGGAGGAGTGGCAGGCGGTTGCCGACTTCTGCGAAGCAGTAATGCTCGCAAAGGAGGAGGCCGAACGCATCAGGCAACGGCGTTATCATCGCCGCCGCCGCCGCCGCCGGGATTCTGATCCTGATTTCCGGCCACCATAGGCGCGGGCTTGCGGACGGTGAGCAATGGGTAGCTCGCTGTCTGGCCGTCCGGTAACTGTCCGGACCAAGCCCAAGTCGTCGACGGCACGCACTGTTCCCGCGCGCCTCAAGGAGTTGTCAGCAACAGCAGGGACCCAGCCGGGTCGAAGCCTACTGGGGCCAGAGTTATCCGAAAGGGCGCTCGAGCCCCGGTATGAAGGCTAGAAGGAACGGGGTGGGTCTTTTAGTCAGTAAGAGTCTGACACTATCTCCCGCTCCGCCCAAGAGCAGGGGATGTCATTGCATGATTTTTCCCACCATAAAAAAATAAAATAAAAAAAACGGACGTAATAAAGCTCTGTAACTGTAGCCTAAACTATCGGGTATCCGAAGTGAAACATCCGTAACCGATAAAAGTTTCGAATAGTTTCGGTTAAAAACGGCATCTAAATGACCGGTTACGATAGGTTTTTGTTCGTTTTTCCGACAAAACAAATGACTAGAAATAAAAGTCTAATCATAATTATTTTTACTTTTTAAAATTTGAATTTTTCCATAACCGGTAACCGGTTATTCGTATCCAGATCCGAATTTCATATCCATATCATTCCTGTTACAAATGTGCCACGTGCTGGCATGATCCAAGCAAGATGGTGCAGTCACAAGAACCAAGGATTATTGTATTCCTTGGTACAATATTGACTGGCCTGTTGGTCTAATGGTTAGTGACCCTGACTGCTATGCCGGAGGTCGTGGGTTCGATTCCCACCCAGGACAAATGTTTGTGTGATGAGCATAATCATTTGTTCTGTGTCTGGGTGTAATTTATCTATAATATGCATGTATTTAGAAATATATAAATATGTTTATCAGTTGTCTAGCACCCATAACACAAGCTCTGCTTAGCTTGGGACTAGGCGGCGTTGTGTGGTAGTTGTGGAATATTATTATTATTATATTAATAGTACATTTTGTTTGATGCTAATGGGCAATCTTTGCCATGAAGCCGAAGCGGAATACACTCCTGAGCCAAAGTCGAGTTATAATGGAACTGAGAAACTGCAATCACAAATAGACATGAAGTACCAATGATGTTAGAGTAGAATTGAATAGAATTTTATTTTGCAAATATATGGGAAATACATAATAGTTCTTAAGATTACATTATCTATAGTTCAGCCGCATTTTATAGTAACATTCGTCATATAATCGTTTAATATCATTGTTTCACATTAAAAAAAATACTAGATCGATTTGTATAAATTACCATTATCAAAGACATTATGTTAATGTAGTGTTTCCAATACACTTACTCGAAAAATACAATTAACAAATTGTTGTGAGAATTGGCTTTTATTTTAAAATCTATATTACCTAAATACCTAATTCCAACAGCAGAAATCTTATTTTTTTTTTCTTATATTTTTAGTCCATTAAATGACTAAGTTCTCGTTGCTGACTTGGCAGGTAAAATTATGAAAAAAACATATTAGCCTAGGTTAAAGAAGGAACAGTCATGTGGGCATATGGTGTTATTCGGGAAGTAATGGGTATTCAGACATCGTGAAGATATTTGATGGTCTTTTAAAAAACGTTGCCCCACACTAAGGCTGACTGCAGACTTGTGTCACGACAGTTTTAACACAGATTTTTGCTTTACAAAAAATATGAAGAAGCGCCAACTTCCATTACGTAGTTTCTTGCACATTCTTCTTCCATAGAGATTTACGTTTTGGAATGTGCAATTAGCTTATTTTTTAAGACCGACTGACTTCGTGACATTTCAAAAGTGCCTGTAAATGGTTTATTTGAAATAAAATGCTTTGAATCTTTGAATTAAAATTATAATCTAGCAGCTGACCCCTGCGCAACTAAATCGTTGCTGAATCCTTAAAATTGTGCATCTTTTTTTTACAGCAACAAAGGTTTGCCGTCCCTACCATAGAGTGTCACGCCTTCCACAGACACAGTTAATTACATAATTGCTTTAAATAATTAATCATTGTGTACATTTAGTTATCTTTATTAAAATTATGTGAGAATTTTTGCATTTTTAGTAATGGGTTGGTTAATGGAGTCAATGTAGTTGATAACTCTATTAGGTTTTTGGCTTTTGGCCAAGGCTTTTAAGAATATTGATCACTTGGTTCTGCCGGCGACTTCGTCCGCGTTATATTTAGAAAACTATCTTTTGCCCGCGGCGTCGCCTGCGTACATAAAATATAGCATAAGTCACTTAGGAATAAAGCAGCTGTCTACCGGTGAAAATTTTTTACCAAACCAACCACTAGACAAAAAAAAAATCTTTACCTCTTTATTAATATTAGTATACATAGATTATCCTATGGGAACATACTCCCAGAATCAAAAGTATCCTATGTACTACTCCAGGACATGGTCTACCCGTGTACCAAGTTTTATCGAAATCCGTTCAGCCGTTCAAGCGTGAAGAACTAACAAACATTAAATTTGGATACCCTCATCCATGTGCCATTTGAGGATATCATGCTTTTTTTTTGCTGGAAAATCATCAAATATCTTCTCTGGCTCTGACTGCAGCAAGAGTGGAGTGTCACACTTTTACTGACTGAATCCCATCTGTGTTCTTTCAGTTGTCCTTTGCGTTTCAGGGTCGTGGTGATTCTTTCGAATACTCTTGCGGCCAAGGATGACACGCTAATGTTTTAAATGGAATGGTAAGCATCATCTATTTATGAATATTTTTTCATAATGGCTAGTTGGTACGGCAGATGGGATTCCAAACAGGCTGTTGGTTCACGTGCATGGCACGGTTGGTGCAATGGTTGAGCGATTGGCTAGGGCGCGGGTTCGATTCCCGCATGGAAAAAATATTTGTATGGTAGTATTGGGGCCTGTGCACACCACGTTTTTTAAACGCGCCATTGACGCGCGTTTGTAGCGATACCGACGCGAAATGCACGCGCGCGCGCGCGTCAGACGCAGCCTGTAGACATTTGCGTCAACGGCGCGTTTAAAAAACGTGGTGTGTGTAGTTGCGTTCACAGACCTTAGTCGTTTTAGTTCTGTGTGTCGTGTGAATGTGAGTTTACATGTTTATGAACGCACTTATGATTCAGGAGTTACTCCTAGTTTCCAAGGTTTAAAAAAACAAAAAAAAAAATCTTTGACATTGCTAAACATCTATATCATAGTGTAGCTGGGGAAATATCTATGCTGCCGTCAGCTAGAGGCGTAGCTTGGACTAACTAAGACGTGGGCGAAGGCACATCAGCGAGGCCTTTTTTACATAAATTCGAAACGACAGAGCCTCTGTTGCAGCCAATCGTTCGGTCACATCGTCGCTTACTTATTATCAGGCGAAATAGTGGTATAAAAAACCTCGTTCTTAAATACTGGCCTTTCGACTGGCCTGTTGGTCTAGTGGTTAGTGGCCCTGACTGTTACGCCGGAGGTCGTGGGTTCGATTCCCACCCAGGACAAATGTTTATGTGAGGAGCCCGATCATTTGTTCTGTGTCTGGTTGTAATTTATTTATAATAATATGTATGTATTTAGAAATATATAAGTATGTTTATCAGTTGTCTAGTACTCATAACACAAGCTTTGCTTAACTTGGGACTAGACGGCGTTGTGTGATAGTTGAGGAATATAAAAAAAAGAAAAAGAAAGCAAGACAGAGCCCTCGCTTGTGCGAGGCCCCTTTCGTGGGCGAGGGCCTACTTCACCCTCGCTTAGTTACGCTACTGCCACCAGCAATTATACAGAAGCCATAATGGCAGAGTAATCCTCGATGATTTGAATATTATGAACACATTTATACCTCACGGTAAACTGGCCCAGAGTTTTTATCATAACTATGAATAAGTTTTTATGAGGTCACAGTTGTTTCTTAATATTGCGATCAGGCATTTGATGTAGATATTACAAATATGTTATTTTGTATGTTTGTGAGACGTCTGCTCTCTATCTCTCTGCTATCTCTTCTTCTAAGTATTCCTAACAGTAACGGCTTTGAAATGCTGAAAGCAGAGAGTGGAGGCTGCAGAAGATTTGAAGCCTAGAACAAAGTTAAAGCTCGGGGCCAAAACCACCCAATTTCTCAGTATAAGTACAACATTAGTTTTACATATACGAAACCTGAAATACGTGACTAGTATTTTTATGTAAAGCATCTATGTACAAAAATTCATAAGTGTAACATGAAAAATCACAAAGTTATAAACTTGTTATTTTACCAGGGCCTCAAGTCTGCTATTACAATAGTTTCAGAATGGTCTATCATTGATTACAAATTTGTAGATTTTGATAAGTTTGGTAATCTACTAATATAATGGCGTCATTATGACTTTCCAATGGTCAACCACTGACACTCCATTGAAGGAAGTAGCATAAAATGGTAATCTCGTACACATTGACAAATGAATGTCTGACGTATGCGGCAATCTGCCAAAATGTTGACAGTTTCTTTGATCAGTAACCCACCATTAGAACGTCATTGTGCAGTTATTGCTTTTAATAAGCTCGATATTCTCATTCTACTACAACTCTATTACGAGACCATTGGTCGATCAATGATCGATCATTATGAATTAACAGATTACGAACTTTTAGCAAAATGACAATGGGATTGTGTTGGAATGACGAATTTATATAAATAGTAGACTTGGGCCCCTGGTTGTTCCCACAAATACATGGTCACCGGGCCATCCGGGCTACTGAAGGGTTGTCTTGCTCCCGCACCCAGCTGTACGCTGGCACCTCATGCCTGCTATGACTTGCCGTGTCCTGTGTTGTACTTAGTGTCAGTGGTGGCCAATTTATGATCTTTTTCAAATATTTTTGGGAAAAAATATGATCTGGTGTAAAAATGATTGGAATCGATTCAGTTACTGATTCTGAACAAATTATATTCAGGTTTCACATGTCATACCTATAGGTAAACTACTAAAAATAATGTTGTATGCTAGTATAATTTTCTTTAATAAAATTTATTTCTTTTATTAATTTTACTAAGCATGGGCAGATAAAGTATAGATTCAGCTGTTATGGTCGTAGGTACTGGACTGCAGCTCGCCGTCCGACTGTCCAGTAATGGTCCGGATCGAGCCCAAGTCGTCGACGACGCGTATTGTTCCACGCGCGCCTCAAGAAGATGTCAGCAAACCGTAGGGGCTCAGCAGGGTCGAAGCCTACTGGAGCCATGGGTAGTGCAAAAGTAAACCCCGGAGCCCTGGGATTCGTCCCGGTAAAAGGCAAAGAAGGAACAGGAGTGGGTATTTTTGTCAGTAAAAGCCTGACACGCCCTGCCGCTCCGCCCAAGGGCGGGAGATGTTTTTGGATGATTTTCCCACCTAAAAAAAAGGTACTGCGCTGCAAATAACGAAATGAAATCATCAATTTATTTATTGACATTTACTGAGTAGGTACATTATCGTCACAGTTGAGTGGCTGATTCGCTGTCACACCGTTTAAATTGATAGCAAAAGGTACTGCGCTGCAAGCTCTCGTTTGAAATAATGCAGTTATGAACTCCTGGGTACATTTTTTATTACTGAGTAGTGGCTCTTAACTATTTCAGTAGCTGATGCGTCATCAGTAACTATGTATTGCTGGCCACTGGAATACCTTAAACAATCTGTAAACAATACATACTTTTCTTGTATGTACCGTCTTTTTTAACCCAAAGGTTGACTAGCAGAGAATGCCTTTAATTAAGTCCGCCTATGTACCATTACTGTACCTACATGAAGTTTAAATACATAAATAAATATCTGTTTCAGTAGATTTTATAATAGGATGTTCGATACCCACAAAAATCCGTTAAAACCCAAGCAAACCCAGTCGCCGAGCTAATGTCCGTAGCAGTTGCGAGCCAAACCATTAGATTCAGTGCGGATTCGAGGCACGCCCCCTAGCGGACCGTTCCGTAATTAGTGATCATTTATCTTTGCGCCTCTGTCAAAACTGTGTCGCTGAACGAAAACATTTTAAAATATGCCATAATTAGGGACCCATTTGATTAATTTGACCACAGGATTCGGTGTTGCCAGTTTTTGATGGTGAATTTTGCAGTTATTTGGGGTACTACAGAATACGGACGGGTCCATTCAGATTAAAGTTGGGAAAAGCTTTCCTTGACAAGGGAAACGATTTTCAAAGAATAAAAAACTATCTGTGCGTTTCACTGTTATACATTCGCTACAAAACTGATTTACGTCCGTCAAAATCAAATCAAAATCAAAATCAAAGCATTTATTTCAAATAGACCATTTACAGGCACTTTTGAATAGTCAAATGTCGGACAGTCCAAGAAAAGTGAAGCTAAATTGCTAAATGATTTATGTTATTACCGTTATGGCACAATTTCAGGTTCTGTTGAAAACCAGCGTTAGGTGCCAGTTGTCTGAAATCTATGCTGAGCTGGACCTATTTTGGCGCAGCCGTGGGAAACAATAAATCTGTAGAAGTTTTTAGTTGTGCGCGCATCTCGTAAAATGTATGAAAACGACGTAAATAACTTTTATACATTAAAATTGTGTGTAACTTTATATATTACTAAGGGTTTGTTTCAACACATTCGGTTGACTATATCGTAAGATATACTACTTACATTAATTGATTGTTAGGCGATACAAAGTTTGCTGGGTCAGTTATTCAATGATAATAATAATTATAGATATAATTATATTGATAGATCGACTAGAGCGTCGCACAATGATTGTTGATATAGCGGTCCCTCATGACGAGAACCTCGTGAAAGCTGAGAAGGATTAACAAACTAAATATCTTAACTTGGCTCGCGTGGTTGTCGACATGTGGGAAGTGGATAGAGCAATCATTGTGCCGATAGTCGTGACGGCCAATGGCTTAATAGCCAAGAGCCTCGACCAACATCTGAGGAGGCTCTCGTTAGGCAGTTGGATCAAGGGCTTGATTTAGAAGGCAGTACTCCTGGACACGGCGCGTATTGTTCGGAGGTTTCACTCTCAGGAACCCTGACCACCGGTAGCTTGGACCCTGTTCCCGATGCCGTTGGGCTACTATTTTTTATGTTTTTTTTTAAAGAAATATTAAAAAAAAAACTAAATAAAATAAATGAATGGAATAATAATTAAAAACAAACTATTAATGTCAAAACATCCAGGCCTTTAAAAAATCACCCACCATAAAAGGTAATTAAATCACCTGGCAACACTGATAAAAATGTGTTCTTCATACGTCAGACGTCTGACCGTTTGAAGGTGTGAATTAGACGATTTTTCTTCGTGATAAAGGTTGACGGATGGACGGAAAATGTTACATTGTCTAATTATTCACGGTTCTCTGTTAAAATTTTATTTAATAATACACTTGATAGTTCCGGACATATTTTGTTTGTTTGATTGATGAAGTCCGAATCTTTTGTGCTTATTAAAATTTCTTGTTAGCTGAAATATTATGATGTGAGCGGTCAACTAGAGCGGTTGGCGGTTTCTTTTTTGTGAAGATTCTAATTGAGTTTTATTTGGGATTGTTGGTCACGGTCGGCGGGATTTAGTTCGCGATAATTAGAGTAACGTCAAGATTGGAGCGAAATAATTTGTTTTTGATGTTATTTAGCCTTGTTTTTATGAAGTATACCTACCTATTACGTATAAGAAAACATTTATACCGGTACGTCATACTTTTATGTATTTTTTTATATTATACTATTTTTTAGGTTGGAAATCATCCAACGACTTTTCCTGTTCTCTGGTGTCAGACTTTTACAGAATAAAATCCACTCCTATGTTCCTTCTTTGCTTTGCGTTCTGGGGCCTCGGGTTTTCTTTTCAAAAGCGAACCCCCATTGGTGGAAGCTTACTGGGGCTTCGAACCTGCTGGGCCCCTACGATTTTGCCGACATCTTCTTGAGGCACGCGTGACACACGCTGTCGACGACTCGATTTTGTTGACATTTGGCATACGAGTAGACCATGTCTTGGAATAGCATAATATATATTTTGAGGCAAGCAAGGCTGCTGGCAGCTAATTTTAAACAAATGCTTTCAGTTGGAGTTTGATTTCTGTAGTGTAATGAAACACCGTAGTTTGGTTAGCGACTGTCTTTATTATATCTAAAGGTTGAAGGTTTTATGTACGATTGAAGACACTTCTGCCTGACCACCGCTAAGTTCATTTTTGTGTGCACTCGAAACGTAGACGAGGGTTGATAAGAGGCATTTTTCGCTCATCAGGCACTTGATGTCATATAAATTTAATTTAATAGTCAAAACATATTTTTATTTTTGGAGCGTGTTAAAACATGTTTCGATTATGGCACAATTGATAGAGTACAATATGTATGGTTGAAACAAACGATGGTCAAAACAGAGTATTCGTAATTATCTCTCAATAGGGTGCGATACGGAGAGGGGTACAGGGACAAACGAAGAAGTCAACAAGTCCGAATGATATTCAGAATAGTATTCTGTTCTAGTTCATCGTTTGTTTTAATCGTACCCAGTCTGTCCTACTCTCACGCGTAATATATTTTTCCTTTTATGGTAGAAGCGCACAGTGAAATAAAATAAAATAGTGGTCGCATAAAAGCAAACAGTATTTTCATTGTGAGTCAAAAAGAATTTGTTTCAAAGAACGTTTCTTTAAAAAATATTAGTTTAAAGATTGAAAAAACTTATTTTTTCGAGTTTGTGACGGGCGAAAAATGCCTCTTATCAACCCTTCTCCTTTCAAAAGGTTTTGTTTGGCGTCGCGCCGCAGAATTCAAGCGAAATTTTAAGTGATCAGGCAGAAATGACCGCGATGGTACATAGAAGATATTTATGATTCCCATTTTTTTTTTTCGGTAGGAAAGTTATACAATGACATTCCCCGCTCTTGGGCGGAGCGGGATATAGTGTCAGACTCTTACTGACTAAAAACCCACACCGTTCCTTCGTGCCTTCATACCGGGGCTGAGCTGTCTTTCGAAACTAACCCTGGCCCCAGTAGGCTTCGACCCAGCTGGGGCCCTGCTTTTGCTGATAACTCCTTCATAACAATTTCTTCCACGGAGGTAACAAAGGATAGCTATTTAAGATCAATGGACATCTGGCCTATCATTAATTAAAACAAGATCCTGAAAGACCACCATGACTGAAATACTTAAATATAACCTACCATTATTTCCCTTCGCCCTAATCTTAACAGACATCTTTTGTAGACGTGCATTAATAAAAAATATACAAGATTCACATCGAGACACATGTAAAAGGGTTGCCCAAATTATTGTTCACAATGCCCTCACGGAGTAACGTGTAATTTTCTTTTTGTGCCCTTTCACAAGCGCGACTATTGTTCTAAGTGTGGTGTGGAAATGGCTTAAGTGACAGGTCTGGCTTCGCGATATTCAGGGTATCAAATCTTAAAGTGGGTTGTTTGGTTCTGAGAAGGCTGTATTGAACCATCAGTTTTAACGAGACGAAGAATATAAAAGTTATAATTTTATAGGATCAGGATATCCTAGCATAAGAGCCAAAGCACCACTGCTGTTTACGTTTGTGCCTATGTATAGTGTGTTAAATAAATTATTATAGACAAGCCTGTTGGTCTAGTGGTCAGTGGCCCTGACTGCTATGCCGCAGGTCGTGGGTTCGATTCCCACACAGGACAAATGTTTGTGTGATGAGCACGATCATTTGTTCTGTGTCTGGGTGTAATTTATCAATAATATATAAGTATATGTATTTAGAAATATATAAGTATGTTTATCAATTGTCTAGTAGGTACCCATAACACAAGCTCTGCTTAGCTTGGGAATAGACGGCGTTGTGTGATAGTTGTGGAATATTATTATTATTATATCCCTTGTGGATAGAGGCCAAAGAGAATATGGATGGATTGTGTGAGGATGAGTGATATGAAAGACAGGCGAATGAGTGAAAGCGTGATGGTTGGCATGACAGAATGGTTGATAAAAATTACAAGGGCAGGAACATAATGATGATATTTTTTATTACCAAGAGTCCTAGAAGATGAAACATACGTAAAGTAACTAGGGTTGACAAAACAACATATGGTTTCTGAAGAATTATGGTCTTTTTTTTTATTGTTGATAGGTTCGCGCTTGGCCGCTATCTCACCTGATGGAGAGCGACGATGCGGTCGACGATGGAACGCGCTTACCTAGAAGAAACCTATTCACTCTCGACTTAAAGATTCCCGGGTTGTAGCTATCAGGAAACACAGACTCCGGCAAGGAATTCCACTCCCTAGCTGCACGCACAATGAATGTTTTCCCAAAACGTTTTGTGCGTGTAGGTGGCATATCCACCATGTACCGGTGGCGCATAGCCGTACATCTGGTAGTCCGATGATGGAACGGGCTAGGCGGAATTAGATTATGCAATTCCGACGCACACTCTCCGAAATGCAACCGGTAGAAAACGGACAAGCTAGCGACTCTGCGTCGATGCTCAAGACTTTGAAGCCTCGACTCGACGAGTGTATCATCACCAATTATCCTTCTGGCTCGCCTCTCAATTGCCTCAAGTGCATCAAGCTGGTAACGGGCAGATCCGTCCCAAAGATGAGAGCAGTACTCCATACACGATCGAACTTGAGCTTGATAAAGTTCCAGCAGCTGTTCCGGCGTGAAGTACTGTCTGACCTTTGCGAGGATTCCCAGCTTTTTTGCAGCCAGTTGAGCCTTTGCTTCGATGTATGGCCCAAAGTTGAGTGTTGATGTCAGCGTAACACCAAGAAGGTCAAGATGATCGGTTATCGGCACGGTTACCCTCCGGGGTGTAAGTTGGAGCGGGGCTGAATTGGCTCCTTTTAGCGGAAAATAGACACGCCTGGGTTTTTGCAGCATTGAACTTGACCAAATTGGCATCGCCCCATCTTTGCGTGAGTTACCTACATTATGTGAATACAATTTACTAAGTGATAAGTAAGTTATCTGTGACAAAATACACTGACATCGTGTAATTTCCTAAGGAAATACTACGGTGATTGGTTGATAGCATCAACAATAATAAAATCACTTGACTGGAGATTTTTGTCAATAGATTCGAAATTTTCAAAAAGCATTATAGTGATCCTCATGACTGGCAAAACCTTTTAAACTTTAAATTTTCAACAGGATTCATTGCATTTCAGACATTACCAATCTGAGAAATTTATTTTTCGATAAAGTTGAATCATCAAATCATAGCAGAATTAAGTGATTTCTTCCAGAATGTGAAGATTTGCTTATCACACTTTTAACAATATTAAAGGTGTTGAAGACAATTGGGATAATCTTCCTGATCGAATTCTGATCATGGTGACTTATAATCCAGCACGTTTGGTGCAGTGGTTGTAATGATCGGCTGCTGCATTGCGCGTCGCGGGTCCTTTCCTGCACGGAACAGATATTTGTACAGCCTCATGAAGCAAATAACCAGTACAGCCTACATACCGTTGTTCTGGGTCTGGTAACACAGGAGAAAAGATAGAACTACACTGCGCACACGTGTGCCACCCACGCCGATCAGGACGCGTCGGTCTCCATACATTTTTAAATGGAAACTAGGCTTATAGAGCTACACTTGATCCACGCCACGCGACGTCGTTCTACGTTCAAATCAGGCGCGTTACACTTGTGCGTCGTAATGTAGTTCTAGCTTCATTCTTTAAATAAAACAAAAAAACTAGAGCCAAAGCGTGTACGCAAAAAGTAGTCCGATGTCCGACGGTAATCGACACGACCGTGGACAAAATCAGGCGCAGAACATGCTCGGCGTTCTCGCTGTCGCCGCCGGGATTCTGATCCCGATTTCCGGCCACCGTAGGCGCGAGCTTGCGGACAGTGAGCAATGGGTAGCTCGCTGTCCGCCCGTCCGGTAACTGTCCGGACCAAGCCCAAGTCGTCGACGGCGCGCACTGTTCCCGCGCGCCTCAAGGAGTTGTCAGCAACAGTAGGAACCCAGCCGGGTCGAAGCCTACTGGGGCCAGGGTTATTCGAAAGGGAGCTCGAGCCCCGGTATGAAGGCTAGAAGGAACGGGGAAGGTCTTTTAGTCAGTAAAAGTCTGACACTATCTCCCGCTCCGCCCAAGAGCGGGGGTTGTCATTGGATGATTGTTTCCCACCATAAAAAAAAGGCGCAGAACTTACCCCTTTTAGCTACGGCAATCGCGATATGAATTCTACTGTCCATGAAAACTGCAGCACATAGAAAAAGACAATGGAGTATTTGTTGTAGCTTATTCTGTAATTTACTTTAGACTAACAATGCACATCATAATTTAAGGTCATAAAACTAACGTGACCAATAAATATAGTGAACACAAAATTGAGTACTACGAGCATCATAAACTGCAATAAGTAATCTCTTTTTTTACTATAAACTTTCTTAAGTCTGTGTTTCCTGATGGGTACAACCTGGAAGTCTTTAAGTCAAGAGTGAACAGGTTACTTCCATCATCGATAATATCATGCTTTCCTATCAAGTAATAGTGGTCAATAAAAAAACCATAAATGAACTGGTTTAATCGTGTTTTCTACATCGATAGACTTTTCAAAATGTCAAGATATATCGGTGTCTGGATGAATTACTACTTCAACGCGTACAATCCTACGTTTTTTTTTTATTTCAATTCCTTTTCCGCTCGCCAATCGTCAACATTGAGCATGGTTTAAAAGCTTGTTGCTTTATCTAACACAATCCAGCAGATGTTTGATGAAGAGGCTACTCGAATATTTCACAAAACTTGTTCCAGTTAACCACATAAAAGTTTTTCAGAAAAATTGCCGTCATTCTGAATCTCGATAATTTTCAGAGGTTTTTGCTAGATCAGTTTAACACAAATTTATATTTTGGTTTCTATAGAAGCCTAGATAATATCCACAAGATACTGTGTTTCCATAATATGAGAAAGATGCGAAAAGGACGTTCTTAATGACCAGCTACATGTACATAACTTATAGTTCCAGACATAACATGAGATTAACAAATGAGAAAGTAGCAGAACATTAAAAAAATAGTCATAAAAATAAACTCTACAATTGAAAGTGTCAAGTAATTTCAAAACTTAATAGCTCTAATAGAGTATTTATTGCACACATTAATTGAATGTCCATCAGCAACTCGTCAATAACAAACAAAACATTAACCAATTAAGATTTTTAATTGATTCTTCAAGTTAATCGAGAGATAGCTTTATAAAAACTTCAGTAGAGATATCTCAAAGTTAATGCAGGTTATAAGACAAATGAGTGAAAACGGGGACAGTGATTTTTATTTATTTATCTACTAGCTTATACCCGCAGCTTCGCCGCGAAAAAATTTTACCAATCAGACCAGTACTTCCAGAGATTACCTCATACAAACAAAAAAACATAAAAACCAACATTACCTCTTTATTATATTAGTGTAGATGTACACACAAATATACAGAAGATTTCTTTAACTTTACGCATTACTTTGTGTAAATCACCATCGCTCTTAAAACGGTGAAGGAAAACATCGTGAGGAAACCGGCATGTCCTAGAACCAAAAACTCGAAGACATGTGACATTCACTAACCCGCAATGGGCCCGCGTGGTGGATTACGGCCCATTCCCTCTCCTAGAAAGGAGGCCTGAGTCCCAGCCGTGGGAACACTAAAAAGTCTGATGATGAAACTAGTGCGCCTCACTCATCAACATCATCAACGATTGCATCACTACTTTCCATCAGGTGGGATCGCAGTTAAGCACTAAGTATTTTATTCAAAAAAAGGTTAAGATGTATCAATCAATCAATCAATCTGACTTTAGATTGAACTTTCCCAAAAGTTTACTTTCAAACATCAGACTCTAGATTTTTTCAGCAACTTAGTTCTCGTGGCCAATCTCACACTGCAGAAACTGGTGAATTTCCCTTTCAATGTCTCCTAAAAATAGGCGCTCATCGACAGCGTGGCTTCTTATCAATAGAAGATTGTTTTCAAAATAAAATTGGTCTTTAAGAAATTACACATCCGTCAGGGTTGAAGGATATTTTAAAATATATGCAACGGAAGGAACACGGGTGGGTTTTAGTCAGTAAACATCTGAAATTCCTTCTCGCTCTACCCAGAGCGAGAAAAATTATTAGATGAGATGCCTTCTCAAAAAAAAAGAGATTACATACGTATGTAATAACAAAATTTTAGACATTTATATTTTAGACTTAGTACCTATTGCTACTGGTTTTGTCTGCGTGAAAGTGGAAAATGTCATATCAATAGCCAATGTCACCCAGTGTAAAAGTAGCATTCTATTAGTGAAATAATTTTTTGGTCCAGTAGTTTTTGAGTTTACTTTTACAAACGAAAATATAAATCTTTCCTCCTTATAATATTGTTATAAAAATATCGCCCGTAGCGTTCAAGAATTGAACAGAGGCCTAGGTGCGAGTTTTTAACACCTCGATCACGTCAACGTAAACGTTCGCTTATGTCAATTTATGGAAAAAATAATTTTCATTAGTGTCACCAGACGGCACTTATCCAGTTAACTTATTCGAGAACGCATAAAAATACACAGCACTACAGGTGTCAAAAAATAAAAAGCCCGTTTTGACATTTGTATTTTGACTGTAGTGTATTTTATAGTGTAGCTGTACTAATAAAATAGTTAAAATAGCTACTACTATACCGGGCTCCTAATTATTATTTTATTGTTTCTTTCAATTTCGCATCAAGTTACATTCTAAGGCTAAAACTTAAATGTCAAAACGAGCCTTTTATTTTTTAACGAAGAACATTATACATTTTTATTTTCCTAATTTTCTTTCATCATTGTTTCGATCCAATTCATTTACACCAATCAGAACTTTCTAAAATAAACAAAAAGCCTACTTATTTTCGAAACACTGTCAATATATATATATATTCCACAACTATCACACAACGCCGTCTAGTCCCAAGCTAAGCAGAGCTTGTGTTATGGGTACTAGACAACTGATAAACATACTTATTTATTTCTAAATACATACATATATTATAGATAAATTACACCCAGACACAGAACAAATGATTATGCTCATCACACAAACATTTGTCCTGGGTGGGAATCGAACCCACGACCTCCGGCATAGCAGTCAGGGCCACTAACCACTAGACCAACAGGCTAGTCAAATTATATTAACAAGTCTTAATTAAACCAAAAACAAGGACTTCTTACGATAACAACTGTCACACTATCAAAAATGACAACTAAAACAGTTCACACAAGACCTGTCAATGTCATCCGTCAAAAAAATTACCGAAATCAATTCGACTAATTGACGGCTCGGATCACCTTGCCAATCGAACTTTCGAGTGACAGAGTGACATCACTAAAGCCAAGTAATCGGTTTTAACCGAGTTGTCAGTTTATATTGTCTCGTAAGTAATTTCACATTCCGTGGCGCGATTGTGAGGCGTTATAATGACAGGAGGATGACGTATGGATTTGGCGCTTACGGCGTTTGGCGGCGCGCGCCATCGGCCACATCAAAGAGGTGGCCTCCTTTGATGTTGCCGCCGCGCCGGCTTTAGAGATGTGCGTGTGAGTGAACTGGTTTTGTTGTTGTCGATACTTTTTATGAGAGTTAAATCTTGGATTGAATGATTAATTAAACACTAATGTTTTATTATTGAGTTTGATACTTGCCGATATTGGACTATGAGGACAGATTTTAAATTACGTGAGACTCTAGGTAGATCATTAGTTTATTTAGGTATTTCAATGGCTTTGTATTTTTCTGCGAAGTCTTTTGAGTTCATTTCTGTCTATATCTTAATTTAGTATCATTTTTACAACATAACTTGTTTATTTTTTAGCATAGATAAAAACACAATCTTGAATTCACTATAATGCATAAGTAGGATGCGCGACGATTTCGCCGATTTACTTCGGGATTTTTTGAGCTTATTCATAAGCTGTATGAAACTGTAGATTCGGAACATTTTATTAATTCCGCAACATTTCGGGGAGTTTTTTCTGATTATATTCGACATTAACTTCACAACCCATTTTTATCGACAAACAAAATAATTCATGAAGAAATTTATCGATATCGACGCTCTCCCTTTGGTCACATCACCGCAAGGTAATAAAACGAACGGAGCACGTATTTTGACGTGGAGCGGCGCTTCTGGTCTTGCATCCCTCTCTCGCAGACAGCTCCGTCCCCCTCTGGCACACGAAGGTGTCTGAGAAGCTATTATGGCGTATAGCTCGTCCGGACTTCGCTATAAATTATGGTGCAATAGTGCCTATTCTTTTGGTCATACCTTCGGTTAGAAGCAAAACGATAGCTGTATGACAGAAATTGTCTATGGTTTTTGAATATATGTGGAGCTAGCGCAGATGTGTGAAATTGTCTATGGCTCTTTGTTGGTTGGTCAAACTGCCGGCTAATCTGTATTTTGCTACAATATAAAGCTCACTAGTTTTCCCTTGTTTTGACTGCGTTGTTGGTGACTGCTCCGCTCCCGTAGGTCGTAGAGTATCATTATTTCAGCCGAAAGACGTTCACTGTTGGACATAGGCCTCCCCCAAGTGTTGCCATGACGACTGGTCCTGTGCGTCTCGGATTCCAGCGACCCTGACCAGGTCATCGGTCCACCTTGTGGGATGCCTTCCGTCTTTCTGTCTTAAGTGTGAATAATAGAGTTTCTCAATAAATATGCTATCCGACTCTAAAAGAATTTTTCAATTCGAACCGGTAGTTCCTGAGATTAACGCGTTTAACCAAACCAATAGTTGCAAACTTTTCAGCTGATAATTTTAAACAATTAAAATCATTACTATTAAAAGCCATGACTTTAAATAGTCAAAGATACTTTCTATCATATTCCAAAGGAAATACCCAAATATTGTCGGAAAATTCATCTGCTAGAAAAACGTGCAGTCTTCCTGTAATTGGACAGGTGACACTAACACATAATTTAGGTGTCTTCAAGGCTAGAGTAAATAGGCTCTTAGTAAACTTAGTGTGCTTCACCATCAACGATTGCATCACTGCTTACCATCAAGTGGGATCGCGGTCAGACACTAGTTTGGTATTTAAAAAAAAAACGTAACATAATCAATGTAGATGAATTGTCAAAATGCAAGGCATTCATTCTGTGGGTTACTCACAAACCATGTTTGTGTTTGGCATTTGAAAAGTAAATGAAGTCCAAATACCAAAGACATACTGCTACTGCCTACAGACAGAACCATTTCTAAAATAAAGAGGAGTTAAGCTAGAAAGTCTACATTAGACCGACGAACACGTGTAACATGCCTGATTTGTATCGTCGTAGAACGATGCCGTCGTCGCGTGGCGTGTCTCAAGTGTAGCTCTACAAGTCTAGTTTCCATATAAAATGTGAGGAGACCAACGCGCCCAGATTGGCGTGTGTAGCACACGTGTGCGCAGTGTAGTTTTACCTTTATTCTCTTAATTATAGTCTTAATTAAGTCCCAAAGAATATGGAAAGCTCAGCTCAATCACAGAATAAGCTAATCCACTTCTTTATAATCGTAACTTAACAGTTTTAAGTTACCACATAAGTTTTTATCGTTAACATTTTTCAACCTTAAATTTTATGTTCTGCCTTGGTTTATTGTTCATAAAACTAGACGCTACTGTAGCTACAAAACTTACTTATAAATCCGGATATCTTTACGACATTGACGAAACAAATCAATTTTTAAGTGTCACTCAAAATGTACAAAGATTTTCCATTTACCGAACAAGGAAATATCATGGTACATAATAAATATAAGGACTGGAAATACCTACGAAAAAAAGGTGCATACCTACAATTAGAAAAATCGCACAAAATGGCTGCCTTTGCTAGGGTTGTGCCGACCAAGGATTTAACGGTATCGATACTATTTAATTATGGTTTACGTACAAGTTTTACGTTTGGTTTTACTAGATACTACGTACGGAATATGACATTTAACAGGGTGTTCGAAATTACAGCAATGATATTATGATGAATTTTATTATAGTTTTTTTATCCTAAAATCTACATAGAATCAATAATGACGTTATTAGTTTCACTGATAACAATGTCATAAAATGAGAACTAATTTTTCAAAAAACGATCACATAACTGTTAACACAATTTTTTCGTTTAAGGTCTTGGACAATATCTGCCAAATTGACTATCTTTTTGTTTCGTTTCCTAATTCTCTCGTTTAATTTTTTTCTGCTGCTTGAGACATTTTATTTCCAACGCCTTCACCTTTTCATCGTGCACAGCCTGAAAAAATATTATAACAAATTTAATTAATATACAAGTGTCAAGGTGAGATAGTGGTCAAACGAAAGCCTATCATTAATAAAAATAAAAAATAAAATTGTGATATCTGCAGAATGTTTCAGAGGTCTAAAAGATAGTCTAGAGAATAAAGAAGTCATACTTATCATGTGATCTGAATTTCTAAAACTTAGTTTTATTATATTTTTGGAAGGTATAAATAAAATAATCGTCACCCAGTAGATACATACCCCTTTATGTACGTATTCTACAATTTCATGGGATAACTGCAATGGGGGCAGCTCAGTCGATGTACAAGAATCATCTTTTCTGATATTGCTACTACTTTCACTTAAAACAACGCTAGGTCGTTTTTTTGGTAACTGAAAATAATAATAAAGGAATATACCAACATATTTATTTTTTATTTCAGCCACAGAGCCAGGCTTTTTATCAGCCATTTCAATGCAAACTTACCAAAAATTCAGTGGGAACAGAGTCATCATGTAATCGCTTCACATCAAGTGTTATATTGAAACAACTTTCTTGGAAGTGAAGCGAACAGACATACCATCTTTATGTCTGGGATTAATATTTTCTTCACCAATAGCTTCCAACCACTTTTTTCTTAGATTCTCTTTATTAGGAAACCTATGAAAGAAAGGAAGTATAAAACATGATAATTTGAACTTCTCTGTAACTTAAACAAATAAAAAAATACTGACGTATTATTTTAGAACTATACAAAACTGAGGAAACTTCCATTGATAAAATGGATTAGTTCTGTTATGATAAGTAGAATTATAAATTGGAGATTATATCGATACTGTTGCAGCAATGGTACAGGACTATGCCATAACACATATTATTGTAAACAACAAGTTTTTTACTAAAACAGTATTATAAACAGAAATAGAGGTAAATCTCAGTACCTTGGCAATAGATTCAAGTATCCGTAACATTTTTTTCAACCTACGTGAATTATTTTAAGTAATATTTGGTGAAAACTGGCTACTAACCTGTGCAAAGACAATTGAGGTTGATTCTTGTTCTTTTTTGCACCACACGTCACAATGCAACACACAGGCATATTGTTTTTTGTTTCAATATATATATATTGGAGTTTTAAATGGATATCTTCGTAATTTTCCAGAAAATCGCAATAGCTTCAAAACATAAACACCCGTTTGACAGCACAACTACCACGTAACTCAGGTGCAGTGAGCGCACAAGATGGTGGACAATGGCACTTACCTACATCTTTACCAATGTCAAAACGAAATGTTGCCAAATTAAGCAACAACTTAAATATCGTTATCTCTTTTGTCAAATACAATTTTTGGCTTAGAAAGAGTGAGACAAAACGATATTTCGTAATCTGTTTCATATTTCGCTCATATTTGTATAACTATGTATACGTCATAGATAACACGGCTTCTCCATGTATAGATCTCAATGGGAAATATTTACCGAAATATTTAAAAAAACAGACGTTCGAAACGTTCAAATTGAACGATTGAATTTGAACTTCGAAGTCCCGAAGTGTTTACACAAAAACTTAGAGAGGGACAGAAAAAAAGAGGCCAATAAATAGTACGGGAGGCTTTGAAAGCCCGCTTGGTCATAAAACGTCCCATTAGATGACCTATTAACGCCTATTTCGACATAATTAGGATCAATTCACTCCTAAAACGGCCTAGAGTTATATAATTGTTTATGTTTTATGTGTGTATTAATATTAATGGAATTTTAGGGTGGCCGGCGTTCTCTATTGAAAGGTATCGATTAACTTAATTTAATTTAGTTGAAGCTACGGGCGCATTTTTTTGCTAATGTGTAGCGATATCTGATACGGTTTTGATGGATTTATTTTAAAACTGTTTTTTTTTTGTTCTCTGTCAGTTTAAACATCTGTTGTGTCTTTAAATGTTATGTTAGGTAGTTATGTAATAAAAATTTAGAATGGAGATCTGTAGTTTAATTCCATTAAACTTATAACAATTGCTACGTAAGTAACATTTACGTCAATTTATAAATGGCAATTGCTTTCATTTGCAAATGAATCGTTAGCATACATTTTTAGCTTCTGCTAACGGCTTGACCTGCGCGAAAGTAGAAAATTTTCCCAAGAGATATCCTATTTAATAGTCTAGGATATGGTCTAACCATGTGACAAATATCATCCAAGTCTGTTTTGACGTTTAACCTTTCAGATACCGTCAATTATCTAGCATTACTTAGTAAAACAATAGATGCGCGAACGCCGGCTTCGCTTGGGGTTTAATGAAGCGTGTATTAGTAACGAATATAAACACACATATTCACATTTGTAAATACATACACTAACTGCTACCATAGAACATAGACACATGGAAAATTCTCCCAAGGTACATACTTCCGGGATAAAAAATATTCCATGCGTTATTCCAGGATCCCGGAGTGCCAAACCCATTCTGGCGTTTGATGCTCAAAGAAGTAACAAACATACAAACAAACTTTCGCCTTTATAATACTTATAACGAGCTGCTGTCATCGGCTTCACTCGCGTGAAAGTGGAAAATTATCCCAAGGAAACATTCCTGGATAAAAATGATAAACTTGATAGGACAATTTGTATGGCGAGGCCGATTTTTTTTTCGTTTCCTGAAAAATAATTTTTTGGAAGGTTGATCAGTTTCGTCTACTGAGCAAGCCCTTAAAGTTTGTGGAGGGCTGTCTCTTACACCTTGTATAATAAATCTGTAGAAGTTTTTAGTTGTGCGCGCATCACGTAAAATGTACGAAATCGATGTAGATAACTTTTATACATTAAAATTATGTGTTACTTGATGTATTGCTTAGGCTTTGTTTCATCGCAATCGGTTGACTTTATCCAAAGATATGCAACAATCATTGACTGTTAGGCGGGCGAAGTCACCGGGTCAGCTAGTAAGCATAAGCATAATCAGCCTTTTAATGTCCCCACAGCTGGGACTCAGGCCTCCTCTCTTTAGGAGAGGGACTGGGCCGTAATCCACCACGCGGGCCCAGTGCGGGTTGGTGAATGTCACATGTCTTTGAATTTTTGGTTCTAGGACATGCCGGTTTCCTCTCGATGTTTTTCTTTACCGTTTTGAGACCAGTGGTGATGAAATAAATTATACAAAGTAATGCGCCTGGCTGGGTTTGAACCCGGACCTACAACTAGTAAGTCGGGGCCGTTACCACTCAGCCACCTCTGCTCTAGGTCAGTTAGTATTTAATAAAAAAAACCGGCCAAGTGCGAGTCGGACTCGCCCATGGAGGGTTCCGTAGCAGCAAGTAACATAATATAAAAGTTCTTGTAGTTTGTTGTAACTTTGATCGATGTTTTAATAATAGTGTATTTTTTTTAGATTTATGGCGTATTAAAAAAACTACTTACTAGATCTCGTTCAAACTAATTTTCGTTGGTAGTTTACATGGTAATGTACGTCATATATTGTTTTTTAGTTTTATCATTCTCTTATTTTAGAAGTTACGGGGGGGGACACATTTTACCACTTTGGAAGTGTCTCTCGCGTAAACTATTCAATTTAGAAAAAAATGATATTAGAAACCTCAATATTATTTTTGAAGACCTATCCATAGATACCCCACAAGTATGGGTTTGAAGAAAAAAAAAATTTTTGAGTTTCAGTTCTAAGTATGGGGACCCCCAAAATTTATTGCTCTTTTTCTATTTTTGTGTGAAAATCTTAAAGCAGTTCACAGAATACATCTACTTACTAAGTTTCAGCAGTATAGCTCTTATAGTTTCGGAAAAAAGTGGCTGTAACATACGGACGGACAGACAGACAGACAGACATGACGAATCTATAAGGGTTCCGTTTTTTGCCATTTGGCTACGGAACCCTAAAAATGTCATATTAGTCTTCTCACGTCGAGAGTATTAAGAATGCAATCAAGGTGCAGATTTAATCAATGACTTATTAATACTTTTCAAGATATTAAATTGTCTGCACTAATACTTGATTATAAATACTTAATTATTAATTTCTAGAACATCTTATTCTGCTTTCTTTCTTGTTTTTTATTAGAAAGAGGAACATTAAGGTTCGGTTAAACGGTTGAAAGACTTTATTACCTAATGTAAGATACAGGAAGTCGTTAACTTTCTATAAAATAGTAGAGATTCGATATGTGCGCTCAAACAGTACCGTAATAAAACGACTTTGAAGCGTTTCTAAACCAACAACACTATCTCTAAAGCTGTTCTTGAGAAATGAATAAATATACAATGCGTTCCAAATGACAATAGGATCGACCGCCATGTTGTGACGTCACAATTTACTGTCAAATCGAGGAAAGAAAATTTTAAACTTTAACTATTTTACGAAAAATTTAATTTATTTATGAACTTTGAACGAAAAAAGTTTAATCAGAATCCAGTTCTTCAATTTTACTCATCTCTGAGTTCCTTAATTTTGACAAAATTTCTTCGATTTGACAGTAAATCGTGACGTCACAACATGCAATCTATCCTATTCTCATTTAGAATGCATAGTATTGAATAATATCCATTTAATAAAAATAAAAATAATTGTTTTTTTTTTTATTGTTTGTATCGATATAATAATTGTAGTACCTACTAACTTTTTTCAAAATTGAAATCAGCCCAGTAGTTTTAGAGTTTATTAAGTACTATATTTTGCTCGCGGTTTCGCCTGAGTACGTACATAAAATATACTATAATCACTCAGCAATAAACCCGCATTCAATTAGTGAAAAAAAAAATAGCAATCGAATCAGTACTTTCAGAGATTACCTCCTACAAAAAAAAAAAAAACAAGCTTTACCTATTAAGTGTTTAGATAGTGTAGAAAAACAATACAAATCTTTACTCTTTACAATATTAATATTCGAGTCGAGAGTCTAGTCTAGATGTCAAACATGATCAGAGTTTGTAATGACAGGGTCTGAAAAATAATTAAAAAAATATTTATTTTATTTGGCTATTAAAATTAACCCTAACAATAATGAAACAAGTATTATACTCACTTTTAGTTTCCGACTACAACCTCTCGAATTTTAGCATTACAGATATTGTTTTCAACACCAATATACAGCGATTATAACCCATTTCAGATTAATAACCGCAGTTAAAACCCGAAAGGATGTTTAAATAACGCTCAAAGCTCACATCACTCATAAAACTATACCTGTGTAATATCACAGCTATTTTTGACACAATAATTCGTTTTTGTTTATTAAATGGTAACAAACAAATGTTAGCTTCAAACGCGAGATTATGATATTCCTTTGAGCGATGCTCCAGCCTTTGATTCGATAAATAAGATATAAATCTTATAGTTTTATGCGATCCTGGTACCTCAGCGCTCGTGCTAAGTAATTAATGTGCGTCTTCTGCGAAAGATTTTTGTTGTAGAATTAAATGGAATATGACATCTTATTTCTAAATGGTTTTGGATCCAGACTTCATTGGAATAAACATGTAACATATCTTTCATTTACATTTGTAATATGGGTGGGGTGTAATATTTCTTTCAATTTACATTTTTTACAATTTTTTTTTTGTACCAGTGTTGTATAATAATATTCCTTTTGGCCAAATCCATTGTTATAGTCATGTGTGAGGATGAATTTGTTTTATGCCTGATGAGATTTTTTTTTAATACTTGAGCCTTACAAAAAAGTAAAAGTATACTTTTCATCATCATCATTATCATCATTTCAGCCGATATATGTCCACTGTTGGACATAGGCCTCCCCCAAGCGTCGACAAAATGAGCGATCCTGTGCGTCTCGCATCCATCGGTTTCCCACAACCTTCACCAGGTCATCGGTCCACCTTATAGGAGGCCTTCCAACGCTGTATGTTTGTGTGTACTGGAGTACGCGGTCGCTACTCCAGATATAAAGTATAATTTTAGTTAAATTGTATTGCCCGAAGAATCGCCAAACTTAAGTGGCCATAGGCCACATTGCTCGCAGAACTGATGGTCGATAGGGATGAAAGGTTTTGGAGTGGATTTTCCCGCGACCCTCACTCGTCAGTCTACCTATTGGGACGCCTACCAACCCTGCGTCTACCGGTATGTGGTCGCCATTCCAAGACCTTTCGTCCCCATCGACTTCAATTATTTCTTTTTTTTTGTAACATCTTGAGTAGAATGAGACCTCCATCAGCCCCACCTTGGGTACGCTATACCCGTGTTATGGAGGTTAGATAGTCAGTAAGTTATAGACAAAAGAAAATGTTAGACAGGTTGACAGCCACACATCTTTACATTTCTTGCAGCGTAGCTTATTTCCGTAATACTCTCACTTTAACTCATCCAGTCGCAAATACTTTCATTTCGGAAATCATATTCACAATCTCGTGCTTTGATCCCGAACATGAAAGCGATAAACATTATTTAACTGTCGCAATTAAATTTACTTTGGCATTGCCTTCATTATTTATTGCAGAATAACATTGAGATGGATTGGACATCCCATTGCTCTCGAGTACAATGAGTAGGGTTCATAATACTGATCACATTAATTCGTTATGAGTTTAATGATAATGGACCTTTATGGATGGATGAAGGAGTTGGCTGCTTAGCATGCTAGTGAAGAGGTAGGTATGTATCCAGAAGGTAGGAACTATGAACTTGTAAGAACTGTGTGAACTAGTATTTTATATGAGTAACTATCTCTCTGACCTCCATAACGCATATCCAAGGGAATTGACTCAACTGTGGAGCCGTAACCGCTCTATCCGTAGTCTGTGGGAGGACCTTGTCTCTCTTGATATAATGACGTAAGACTCAGGGTATCGCAGCGGTCCTCCCACAGAAGGACATTTTTATAGGGAGACGGAGCGGGTCCGCAGACAAGGTGCACTCTTGGGTGGAGTGAGAGGGCATGTCAGACTTTTACTGGTTAAAAACAAAACTGTGTCCTTCAGTTAACCTTTGCGTTCTAGGACTACGGGTTTCCTTTTCAGAAATTCTTCGTGGTACCTACTGGCTAGCGGGCATCGGTTCTGCTGGGTCTCGGAACGAGAGGCGTCAGCCTTTCACTGACTAAAAGCCACCTCTGTGCAACTGATCGCTCATTGCGCCCCAGGACCGAGGTAACTCTTTCAAACGATCCCGTAGTGATCATTAGATTACTAAATTCTGCCGACAATCGAAGTTTTAAGAAAAGAAGAAACTCAATAAATTAAACCAAAATTGCCATCAAACCGGCGCTCTATGACGTGCGTCAATTTCCATCACAAATGACACATCCTGATTCCTCAAGAATATTGATGAACGACATGAAATTGCCACCCATTACGATATCAGACCAATAGCTTTTTTTTTGCTGGCTATCTCCAATTACTAGAACAGGGATGGCGAACCAACGACACTCGTGTCAGTACCAACATAACAAAATATCGGGCACGAAATACAATCAAAGAATCGACACAACACACAACAACAACAACAACAATCAATGAAAGAAAGAAAGAAAAACGTTTATTCGTGCCTCACACAATCATATAAACTAAAATACACAATGGAAAAAAAAATCGATACAATCTATTTCTATTTCTTAAAAAAGTCATTCGGTATGGATAATAATTTATATTTGGTTTATTTTTTTTATAATTCCGTAAATAAATGTCAATGTCGCATTTCGCAAATAATATTTTAATAACTTTACTCGGATGAAATTGGAAAATTATCCCGTAATACATACTCTCAGATCAAAAGATTTCCTGTGTCCTATCCTAGGTCATGATTTGCCTGTATGCCCAGTTAAATCTGCTTGGCCATTTGACCTTGTAGGCGTAACAAACACACACACATACACGCAAACATACTTTGACTTTTTAAATATTATCTATATGATTAAAAGGAGAAACTGACTGACTGATATTTCTATCAACGCACTGCCAGAACTACAAGGTCTAGGAGAGTGAAATTTTGCACAAGCTTTCTTTTTATGGCGTAGACGAGCACTAAGAGAGGGTTTCCAATATTCACCCCCTAAAGGAATGAAACGGGGGTCCTGGGTTTGTATAGAAACCTGCTTTCACGCAAGCGAAGCCGCTGGCAGAAGCTATTTGGGATATAATTTGCAATAACAACCATTTTGCTAACTATATATTTATTTTATTATTATAATTGAATTTTGTAAAAAAATCACTAACTCAAGACTCTTTAATAGCGTGTCACGGCTACATTATTATTATTTTTTTATAAAAGTGTTAACATAACCAATAATGTTTCGCCATCCCTGAATTAGACCTAAAATTACGTCGAAAGTTAACCAGTAATAGCAATAATAAATTGTCCAATAAGCTAACTTAATATAGTTTTTCATTGAGCACTTTCCATGATGGTTTTTGCTGCCGTTGTCATACGTAATTGATCATGGCGACTGTCTCTATCGGACAGGGTGGATCCAGGATCTGAGGTGGCACAAGGGCAAGACAAGTAAAGAGAGTCACTCTAGTACTGGACAGTCTTTGTGATTAAAGCCTTTATTCAAAGTTCTTTTAGAGCAGTTATGCAAACCTTTATTTTACCGGGGATCACTTTGTTTTCTTCGTATAGCAGAGACCATAACTCCAGAAGACAACTTGTCTATCTTAATAAAAAATAAAATTGGATCACACCTATTCTTTATTAAAATCAAATATAACGAACATTGTCATAATTAAGTGAAGCACATTTCTTATAGAAACTAAAAATCAGTTTGCATCAGCACTTCTCAGTTGGAAAGTTTGGATTTTTTAGACTTTTCGCATACTCGTACTACATCCTTTCTGTATACTCTTCCGGCTTCTGACGATCGCTTCGAGGAGCTCTTTGTACCGTCAGTCCTATCAGCCTCTCTAATAGGCATTATCATTAATTGACATTTTTATACGGTTTTATTTAACTCGACCTGTTTGTTTGGGTCAAATAATGTCATATACCTCACTAGAAACATTAATTCATGTCTTCCTTCAACCTTTCCCATTTAAAACTCTTGCTCTTTCCTACACTAATCGACATAGTCACCCTTACAATGGAAAAAAACTCGATTAATGTCAATAAATAGCAAGTTAAAAGTGTCGATTCGAATGATAGTGTCAGAGGATCTATGGAATGTACTTTTCATTCACATTTATGTATATCATCAAAAGTGATCATACACATGGGTAGATATGTTAGGTCTCACTTTCAGCTCCTTTTTTTATTTGAACCGTACCCCATTGTCCCCTCCCTGGATCCGCCCTTATCTATCGGCATTATCATTAGCCAGTCTTGGTTGATCAAATATTGAGTTCAACAAATATATTAGGTGGTAGATTATAAGGATTGAGTGTTTAATCGACTTCAAAAGGCAGGAGGTTATTGTTCGGCTTTTTTGTATTTTTTTTAGTATGTTTACTATGTAGGTACTATGTTTACGTGTGTTTACCTATTTCTCGGTCAATTGTAGACCGATGTTGTCGGATATTTATGGATGTTGTAGATGATGTGTTAAATAAAGAAGAGACAAAACTATTATAGAAACAATTACCTCGCCGTCGTTCTTTTAATTTTTTAAAGAAACGTTGTAGAGATGAGCTCAAGGGTAAAATAATTTTTACATCGAAAACACTGATTTTCAAAGTTAATGCTAAAATAGCTTTAATTTCGGGGCCGGCCCCCGAAAATAAATCAGTGTTTTCGATGTAAAAATTCTTTAACCCTTTAGCTGAGCAACTCATCTCTACAACGTTTCTTTAAAAAATTAAAAGAACGACGGCGAGGCAATTGTTGATGAAATTATTGTTTACATATATCAGTGTGATATAAACTTTCAAAAGTATTTACTAAGAATTATCTAATCCCGCTAATAGCCAGTTTATAAAGCGCAAAAACATCGTTATATTAGAAACTAAAAAAAAATCATGGCTTATTTTATTTTTCTTTGCTTACTTGACTACATGGTCTTTTGGCTAAACTAAACTTTTAATGTTGCCAATAATATAAATCTTGGTCAAGTAACATAATATGCTTTGCTTTATGTATTGATAATAAATACTTAGGAAATACATTTCCGTATTAGATAATAAACATAAAAAATAAAATAACTGTTTTTGCTTAGAATATAGTGGCCAAAATTACACAATATAGGTACGACGTTGTTACTAAAATAAATACAATATCGAGAATCACATCACCAGAAAAAGCATGGCATTAGAAATTTCAACATCCATCCAGCCTAATGACATAAAGAAAAAGAAAACAACATATGACATGACATCTTGTCGTTCGTTCAATTATGCGTTTTTAAAATTCACAAGTAGATTACGTATTATTGACTTAATATAAGTATAGTCTGTCTAATTTATAAGTCAACCAACTTGGGAATTTTGTATAATATTTAATCATTTAAAAGTACTTTTATTCGGTACTTTTTATAAGGTTCTTCTCTTAGTAAACAATAATCTCTATCTCTTAATCAACCTTGATTATTGAACCCGTGTTGACTACATCAGATTTCATTAAATCCTAATAATTACCCAAGTCGTTTAACTTATTAGACAGACTCTAATCTCACCAAATTTAAACTGGAATATCTTTATTACTCGGTATCTATTAATAGTAATGTCTAATAAGACAAAATTGTTTAGAAATTTAATCTGTATATTTTGTATATTTTTCATCACAATATTCTAAATGCTTGCAAAATTTTGTTCGGGAGTTCGCCATGATCCTTTTCTTTAACTGATATAAAACTGTCATGCAGAAAACTTAGTGATCGCATAAACAGGAAACCCATCCTCTTGATTTGATTAATGGTTATAAACGCCATCTTTACCGCTGCTCTAAACATTCTTCTTTACAATCTCCGAGACATTTCGCATACATTCATCAAACTGTCACAATCAAATTCATTTCATTTTAGTATCGGCTGCTTCATCAAACTTTATACAAGCCGAAACTATTAAATCGTTTCTAATCCTGTATCAAAGGCGGTATTAACTAGACCCGAATAATATTATTATCGGCTTACGATTTTACCAACTTACTTTTGCGCTTAAAAAACTTGATCATCAATCTTGACTGCCAGTTTATAAGGTTTAGATTTCATTGAGTGGATGGCAAATAGTTTTAAATCAAATGTGTCGCTCAAAAGACAAGGTCTGCCCAAAGGAACCATGCCTCATTAGTACTTATAGCAAATCAATTGATACCGAAACTATTTATGACGTTCCTAAGGCACGAGTGCGATATCTAGCGAGTCGTATAAATAAGATAATCAAAAGCAGTTTAGTTTACAGCCACTTAAAGTGATTTAGATAAGTTTGGAGACTTTGAATTAGTTGTGTCGTTTGTTTTGATTTGGATGAGGCCTTCGATAAGGTGACTCATGGTTTTACTACTAGATGACAGTATATATGCTTTAATTTTATGAAACTTAACCAAAATCACTTGTTATCGCATCATGATAAAACATTACAGTAATATTCAAACGTTGGAAGTTTGTAAGTGTGTGTATGTTTGTTACTTCTTCACCCTGAACCATTTGGATGGATTTGTATGAATTTTGGCACATAGGTATACAATGTCCTAGAATAGGGTATATGGAACTTTTTATTCCGGCAATATATTTCCTTGGGATAATTTTACAATAATATTCGGGCGATGCGGATGGCTGTGTACGAAGTAGTTAGAAGAAGCTAGTTTGATGACATCTACACTAATATAATAAATAGGTAATATTTTGTTTTTTTGTTTGTAGGAGGAAATTCTGGAAGTACTGGTCCGATTGCTAAAATTTTGTCACCGATAGAAAGCTGCTTTATTCTTGTCTTGAGTGCCATAGGCTATGTTTTATGTAGGTGGGCGAAGTCGCGGGCAAAATCTAGTAGTAAATAAGGTTTTTTTTTTCTGAAGATAAGTTTTCTGTGATGGTGTTTTATTTAGATAAAATAGATTACTGAAGAGTTCCTTGGAAAATTTTCACTAGATTTAAGAAAAGTTGTCTTAAAGTAAATAAAGAATAACGGTTAACAGCCTTTTATGGGGTAATACCTCTGGTCTCTAAATTGTGGGTTTGTAATTTTAAGAGTTGCACAAACTTTCAGTTTGATAAGATGCAGTGGTTGAGCGGATGGCTGTTGCCCTTCGTGGGATCGATTCTCTCACGGAAACATTATTTGTAATATCTACAGATAGTGGTTCTTGGTCTGGGCGTCTTGTGTACTTAAGTTTTTGGTATGTTTGTGACCGCACTAAGGATACAGGAGTAATTCGCAGAATGGTTCATAGGTTTGTTCAAAAAGAAAAGTTTTTGTTTCAAAAAAGAGTTTGACAAGGAATCCACTGGTTTTCTCCAATCAGTTCACAGCCGGTGCCGGAACTAGGGCGGTGCCAGCGGTGCCCGTATAGGGCGTTGTCCTTGGAGTAATCCTTTTTTGTTCTTATTGTACTTTTTAGGGTTTTCTTTTTCGTTGGCGAAAATCATCCAATGACAACCCCCGCTCTTGGGCGGAGCGGGAGATAGTGTCAGACTCTTACTGACTAAAAAACGCACCTCGTTCCTTCAAGCCTTCATACCGGGGCTCGAGTTCCTTTTCGGATAACCCTGGCCCCAGTAAGCTTCGACCCGGCTGGGCCCCTGCTGTTGCTGACAACTCCTTGAGGCGCGCGGGAACAGTGCGCGCTGTCGACGTACTTTTTAGGGTTTCACACCTCAAAAGGAAAAAACGGAACCCTTATAAGATATTTTTGTTGTATGTCTGTCGATGTGTCAAGATCAAGACCCTTTATTTCGGGAATACGTCGAGGTAATACGTATAAGCCAACGAGGTAAGTCTGCGGTCGTCTGAAGCTGTGAAAATTACAAACTTGAAAAAAAAAATGCGGCCGTTTATGTCGCAAAAAATGTAATTTCGACACTCTCAAGGGAATCAAAATTCACAGGGTACTTCCCGTTGACCCAGAATCCTGAAATTTGGCCTAAAACAAGATACAGGAACAATCTGGGAACAGTGTTGTTACGTCCGTTACTCCATTCGGGAATTGAATTATTTACATGAGTAAGTTTGTACGGAACCCTCAGTGCGCGAGTCCAACTCGCACTCACCCAGTTTTTTCTAGTTACAGAAGGTTTTCTTAGGGGAAAAAACCTTCTCTAGTTATCGCTCTCAGTATGACCACTTCCCAACCGTCACAAAGACGGGATTAACACACGCGTCGTATCGGCAACGAGACGCGGCAACAATACGCCGTGTCTTTGATACGCCGATACGATTGACGCGAGCCTTGTTAGTTTCTACTTGACGGTCGTTGTTCACGTTAAACAGATTAACATTTGGACAGGCGGAATGATGCGGCTTGGCGCTGGTATGTAAGGATTTGATCATTTGCAGGGTTGTTTTTTTTTTGATGTGGAAATTCATCAAATACCTAACTTCTCTCGTTCTGGGTGGAGCAAGAGGAATTGTCAGACTTTTTCTGAATAAAATCCAGCCGTGTTTCTTCAGTCGCCTTTTGCTAACATTGTCAGGGTTACCCCAAATTTGTCCTAGATTTAAGGGTATCCGAAGAAAATCCTGGTCATTGCAAATGCCGTTCAGCCAAGCTATAATTTATTATACATTCGGGTTTTGAGCCCGAAAATCCACTGTTTTTACATTTCTAGGTCTGCTGGTCAGATTTTGAAGCCTTGTTAGTTTCTACTTGACGGTCGTTGTTTACGTTAAACAGATTAACATTTGGACAGGCTTGAATAAGCGGAATGATGCTGCTTGGCACTGGTATGTTAGCTTTTAGTCATTTGTAGGTGGGAAGTCATCAGAGGAAGTCACCTTCTTCAGCTCTGGGTGCTACTGCGTCATCCTGACTAAAACCCACCCGTGTTTCTTTAGTTGCCTATTGTCCTATTCCAGAACATGGCCTAATCTTGTGCCAAATCGTTTTGATTTTTTTAGCGTGAAGGAGTAACAAACATCTCACTTGCACTTTCGTCTTTATAAAATTACTAGTAATATCACACAGTAATATTACACCCGCGTACATATCTATAATACAGCCTATGTCACTCAGGAATAAAGCAGTTTTCTATCAGTGAAAAAAATCTAGTAATCGAACCAGTACTTCCAGAGATTAGCTCCTATAAACAACATAAAAATAAACTATCTTTTTATAATAATAAAATAATATTAGTAAGTAGCAGACACATCTACTCAAAACTGTCAACTGTCTCAGACACAAATCTGCATGGTTCTCATATGATTTACCATTGGAAAAAACATCTCAGATACAAATCTGCAAGGTTCTCATATGATTTGTCCATTATAAATTCTCTGTTTACTTTAAAAGAGACTTTAACTCTAAGTTTGTTTTGTTGTTTCTTCTCAGGGTAGTCAGCTAGAAAACACCGACCTCATCCAGTTTAAATTGACGAAAAAAATTACGTGAAAAAGTGTTTTTAAAATCTATTTGCAAAATAAAAATCATTTATCAATCAAACCGTAGGGTTTGAAGTAGTTTAATAATTATTTTCGACCGGTTTTCATGATAAAGTTAAATTTTACATGTTACCAAATTATAATTCTCCCTAACCTTTTTGCAACTACGTTAAGGTTGGTTGGTTGGTAGGTTAAGTTTAACCCAATGCGGTTGAATACTGATGGAGATCAGACCTCCTTATAACAATGCAACATCATGTCGATGAGATAAGCGTTGCTAAGGTTCTTGTTGATTGTGTTAATGTCAGTAAAAATACAAGGTGTAAGGGACAGCCCTCCACAAACTTTAAAGGTTTGCTCAGTAGACGAAACTGAACAACCTTCCACAAAATTTTTTTTCAGGAAACGAAAAAAAAAATCCGCCTCACCATAGAAAATTATAAACTTGATTGGACAGTTTGTATGGAGAGGCCGTATTTTTTTTTTCGTATCCTGAAAAAAAAAAATTGTGGAAGGTTGTTCAGTTTCGTCTACCGAGCAAGCCCTTAAAGTTTGTGGAGGGCTGTCCCTTACACCTTGTATACGCCTGTGATACAAGTTGTGCTGTGTTTGTTAATCTGCCTCCTCTGCTAAATAACCCAGATCTTATAATATCCTAATAAATACCCGTGTTTTACATGGAACGAATGCCTATCAGACCTCCAAAACCCAGTTACTGGGCAACATGATACTTTATGGATAGACGGAATGTTGGATGGATCGTTTTACTGCATTTCATAGTGCCATATATATCTTTTGAATCATATTGAAAGCGTCGTAAGACAGTCTAGCAAAACGTACCTAGATATAAATGCGTAAATGCAGTGTCATCAGAAGATCGTTACCTGTGCACTTATGACAATGATACCTTGAGTACTATTCAAGTGTTTATGGAAGGTAGTGCAGTATAGGTCAAGGCAAACTTAATGGCGTCGGCGAAATTTTCTTTTCGCTGAGCATTACCCTACCCCTCACTTCAGCTGTCTCGTTAATTTGCTATTGGGCAGCTACTTGCCTCTCATTCATAGACGCCATTTAATTTGAATCTATCTAAAGGCAAAATAGGTAAAATATTTACCAAAGACAAACAACACTGCAATTAGTTTGTTTATTTGAACGTGCTAATCTCAGGAACTACTGCTACTACTACGACACCAAATTCTTTTAGTGTTGGATGACCCATTTATCGAGGAAGGCTGTATGTTATAATTATAACATCAGACTACAATTAACAGGAGCGAAGCATTAACCAAAAACCTAGTAGTACCTACTAGTATCATCATCGTATCAGCCGAAAGTCCTCTGTTGGACATAGGCCTCCCCCAAGCGTCGCCACAACTCCAGAACCTTTCGTCACCATCAACCATCTGTTCTGCGTGCAATGTGTCCTACCCATTGCCACTTAAGTTTTGCGATTCTTTGAGCTACGTCGGTAACCTTGGTTCTCCTGCGAATATCTTCATTTATATGTGATCACGCAAGGAAACTCCGAGCCTAGCCCTTTCCATTGCCCTTTGGGTGACTTTAAGTCTTCTTATGATTCCCATTGTAAGCGACCACGTTTCGGAGCCATATTAAGTCATCACTGGCAACACGCACTGGTCATAGACATTCGTCTTGAGACACTGTGGTAGATTGGACGAGAAGACACCTCGCAGCTTACCTTACTATTACTAGTATCACATATATTATTTACTTGATCATAGAAAACATTGTACCTACGCCGCATTAACAGCTTGATGTACAATTAAAGTCACATGAGAATGTAAACAATAGTGTTCTCCATCGCTTTAGATAATAGCGTGATTCTCATGTAATGACATACTGTATCATGTAGTGACAGAGCAATGAAACCACAGAACAGATGAAAGAGGTTAGAATGACCTTGTGGGCGGGGCAGGCGTGCCACAAAGTAGGGCAATGCTCATAGTTCAACTACTAATAGCAAACTTGCGATCTAAGTTTGCGTGGTCTGTTAGTTGCGTAATGCGCGTTCGTATTGGTTTATTGCCTGTAGTGGAGTTAAAGGGTGGCAGACAAGCGGCGACACTCGTTGTAGTACAAATCGGAAAGTATGTCCTTGCTAACCTCGGCTCTTTCATCTTTTCTGTAAATAAAACGCATGCGCAGCTACTTCAAAATATTAATTTCATTCAATCGATCTGTGTAGGCTTTTATCAAATGTGTGTCAACTTTTCGTGTTGTGAGTGGGGCGGGAGAGCATTTCAGACTTTTACTGACAAAAACCCACAGTTTTCCGTTAGTTGCTCTTAGCGTTCCAGGACCACGGGTTTTCCTTTCAGAAGTTGATGGCTCTCCAGTAGGCTTAGGCTAGGCCTTTACGGTTTTGCTGACCTCTCTTTGAGGATAACCTAACAGGCTCCATCTATTTTGGTTATATAAAAAAAAAAAACAAATATTTCCTGAAACCAGTTATGTGAAATATTCGACTGAACGACGGAATTACCGAATACCAACAGTGAGTTCTAGTATTATCTCTATTCGTTGCGTTGCCTCTTTATTAAACACTAGCTTTTGCCCACGGCTTCGTCCGCGTACTAAAATATAGGCTATGTCCATCAGGAATAAAGCAGCTTTCTATCGGTGAAAAAAAATGGAAGGCAATCGGACCAGTACTTTCAGAGATTACCTCCAAACAATAAACAACAACAAATTTTACCTCTTTACAATATTAGTGCAGATGGTGTACCTAGATATTGATTGCCTGTTGCGTGGCATGAACCAACAAGCTTTTAAACCATACTCAAATTGACGAAAGACAGGTCGGGAAGGGTCCTCTTTAATCTTCTTCATGAATCACTCTGTCTATTGGTGAAAACTGCATAAAAATCGGTTCAGTAGTTTTTGACTTTATCGCGTCCTTACAGACAGCACGGCTTTTTTTTACCTGTGGGAATCACCCAATGACATCTCCCGCCCTTGGGCAGAGCGGAAAGGCGTGTCAGACTTTTACTGACTAAAACCACGCGTGTGTTCTTCAGTTGCCCATTGCGTTCTCGGACTACGGCTTTCCCCGCGGTCCTAGCTAGTGGGCATCGGCCCTGCTGGGCTCCTACGGTTTGCTGACATCTCTTTGAGGAACGCGTGGATCGCTACGCACCATTATATTAACGAGTGACGACTGGGCTTGGTTCGGTTAATTACCGGACGGCCGGACGGCGAGCTACCCATTGCTCGACGTCCGCAAGCCCTACAGACAGCTCGGTGTGAGATTCAGTTTCATATAAGTAAGGATGATGAAAGTTTGGATGATGTCTGTATTCGCTACTGGCTCAGAAATTCCATGCTCTATGGTCCAGTAACATGCAAGCGCGGAGGTAATTGCAATTAAATACATTGTTTATAATGATATGGCTGTCTATGAATGTCGCGGGGACTAATCATCAACACTTGCCGGTAAAAACTTGCAACTTTGTAGATGCTAATTAAAATGAAGTATGATGCGGGCGAGTTAGCTTCCATATTAAGACTGGCTTCGGGATGGTTCTAAAGAGTTACCAAGGCCATGGAACGCAAAAGGCAAATAAAGGTAGAACTAAACTGCGCACACATGTGCCATACACGCTGATCTGCCCCCCTAGCCAAGTTACAACCGTTTCGCTTGCGTCGAACGCTTCGAGTTGGCCGCGCCGCCAATTCTTTTGTTCTGACCACGTGACTGAGCGTTGAGACGCAAGCCCCCTTAGCCAAGTTACAACCGTTTCGCTTGCGTCGAACGCTTCGAGTTGACCTTGCCGCCAATTCTTTTGTTCTGATCACGTGACTGAGCGTTGAGACGACGTCATTCCCGTACATTTGAAGCTTTTTACAAGCGTTAACTTTTGCAGATTAGAAACTTGGCTAGCTGTACTGGGCGCGTCTGTCTCCAACCGCACTGACCCCGCGTTAAAGTGGGAACTACATTAGACCGACACGCACGGGTGGGCCCCGCCTGATTTGTACCTAGAGTCCTGTCACGTGGCATCGCGTGATATGGATCTTAAGGGGATGCATCTCGACATACATTTTCACTGTTTTTCATACAACCGCTCGCTCTTACGCGATTATGACGTCATTGCACATTTTTCATCAGATATTTTGGAAACACAGTATCTTGTGGATATTGTCTAGGCTTCTATGGAAATCAATTTATAAATCTGTGTAAAACTAATCCAGTTAAGCCCTCTCTCCCTATTTTGCATGAACTTTGACACTACATAATTTACTCAAAAATTAAAAAGGGCAAAAAAATACAACTATACAAGCCTAGCAAATTTTATCAAGATTAAATAATGACAATGTTTTTCAAAAACTTTTAAATGTTTAAAAAAAAAAACACGTATTTCCTGGAACAAGATTTGTAAAATATTCGAATAAATCACGGAATTACTGAATGCCAATAGAGTTTTCAGGTATTATCACTCTTTTTTAGCGTTGCCTTTTTGTCAAACATCACGTTGGATTGCGTTAGATGAAGTAACAAGCTTTTTAACCATGCTCGATGTTTACGATAGGCGAGCGGAAAAGCAGCCTTTTGAGTAGCTTTATAAGACTAGTTGCCATATAAAATTTATGGGGACCGACGCGCCCAGAACGGCGTACGTGGCCCACGTGTGCCCAGTGCCACACACACACACACACGTGTGCCTTTATGGCTCATTCCGTCTCCTAGAGAGTAGGCTTGAGTTTCAGTTGAGGGAACATTATAAGGCTGATTTTGCTTAGGATCCACTTCAGAGGCTCAATGAATGAATGGTTGTCAAAAGTGAAAAAATGAAATATTGTTAGGTGAACATCGTTATCTGACAGAATGTCTCTTTGTGTGGGCCCTTAGATTTTGATACATTGCGTGTCGACGTGGTTAAGAGCAATCCCTTTGAGTTAATGACGTTATATGACAATGAAGCGTGTTGTTAATGGGAGTGTTTCACAAATCTGTTCTGTTAGGTATGTTCGGGTACACAAGTAAGATTCATAGATTTTTTTTTAAATATCTCAGGACCCTCCGGGTTCTGGACCTTTGGATGGCGTATGAGTAGCTGAAAATAACACGCAGAGACCTCTTAGATAGACACTTTCATAGAAAGTGGTACTAATCGATGATTATGTCTGAACGCGCTATGCACATTAACTGTACTCCAGGATAACCCCCCAGTTAGTGGGGAACTATTCCAACATATGGAAAATATAAGTAAAGGGCGCTATGGAAAAGTAAAGGGTTTTGGGAGTTTTAAGTGGACTGGTCATCAGGAACTATGTAAAGACCTCTGCTTGAACAAAAGATAAAAAAAAAAACGGTCGCTAGTACGAACTGGTGCATCAAAAAGGGGGCAATATATCCTGAGGTGCTTGAGGAGTCGAGTGGTATATCAGGACAATCGGAAGACGAAGTACGGTCAAGATCCCTACCAATCTTACTGGTACATCCTTCTCCCAAGCACATTTGCTCCGTAAAGGCAAGAAAGAGCTGGAAGCTCTGTTTTCCGTCAGTGTTCACTCCAGCTGGCCAATAAAGACAAACTAGATATGTGGAACAAGACTTCTACAAGAAGATCAAGTCATTCAGATCAAGACTATAAATAACACATAATATATGTTGCCTAAAAACTAATGAATGGGCAAGGCCCAGACTCAATTTTCCATATCTCGTAATTCAATTCTAAAACCTTTACATTTTTCTGCCCCACGTGCTGAATAAACCAGGTGCAAAATTATGAAAAAAAAAAACTGGGTTTACCGTAGATGCTACTCCAACAATGTTTTATGACACTTCAAAATGGTCCAAACAATACTGTCAGCAACTGTACCCGATTTAAGTTTCACAAGCGAACGCCTCCTCGATCCGTCGCACTAATCGTTCAATAAACGGTCCATTTGTAACATAATTGTTCTTTAATATACCCACACGCGGCGAAACGCCTAAAAACATAACAAAACCACTTCATTATCGGCCATTGTCATCATTTCACTCTACTTCCAAACGCCATTGTGAATCTCGCAACTTTTGGCGGGACTGCTTATTTTTTTTTTTCTCAACGACAATAGAGATCCAATCGCATGTTCCACTTTTAAATTTATACGTACTGAGGGCAATTGATCGAGGATGCAATATATTTTGAATTTAGACGCATATCAAATTTTGTAAAAAAATCTCTACATTATGTATACAGTTCATATTTCAAATTCCATTGCTACCAATACTTTTTATATGGTGTTTTTATTAAAGATGGTCATTCAAAAATCAACTTGCAAACGACAAATCTAAAGTTGATAGTTGATGTATTGAAATGATAAAGAATTATATATTTAAATATAAATAGATTTATTCTATTTTGATCTGTGTTGGATTGGAATAAAGATTAAAATGCAGTGAATGATTTTGACAGTTCTTAACACCGTGTGACGTTATTGGCACTTGGTAGGCAGTTTTAAAAGATAATAGGGAAGCGAATGTGCGAAACAATTTATCATTGAAGCGAGTTCTCTTGTTAATTTGATACAGTGAAGGCTGGATTTTTGGGTCAATTCTTTTGCCTTAGGGAGTTTAATATGAAAAGAAAAAAAAATTATGATGGCCGTGTGGGGTTAGTGATGAATCTGTGAATATTATTTATTAGCGTTGCAATATGGCGTTATTAAAATATAAAATTGTTTATGGCCATATGGAAGTTTTGGCTTGACCTGGTTTTTGGTGTTAGAAAGGGTACTTTCTCTATAGTTTCTTGATTGGATTCCTGTATTTATTCATTTATCCTTAAAAAAGTAAAGAATATTTAATTTTTAGATATTGAAATTTGTTATAAACTTGTGAATGTAATTTGTTTTTTTTTTTAAACTACATACTTATTATATCTACTTTTATTTTATAATATCAAAAAAATATATTGAAAACTAGCTTTTGCACGCGACTTCGCCCGCGTACCAATATGAAATATAGCCTATGTCACTCAGGAATAAAGCAATTAAGCAACATTCTATAGGTGAAAAAAATTTTAGCAATCGGACCAGTACTTTCAGAGATTACCTCCTACAAACAAAAAAAACATACTTAAAAGTTACCTCTTTATAATATGAATGTAGATATATCAATTAGGTAGGTAGGTACAAACTTCTTCCTAATACAGAATAACACTGATAACTGATAACTGTAAATAATAAAGAGTACCAGATCTGTATAAAAAAAAAAGCAAACTCTGATAAATAATAGTGTGATGAAGTGACAAACCACTAGGTCATTACGACTTATAGTGGAAAACAAAAATACCACCTTAGTAGATATTAGGGACAAAAACACATAAGTGTTCCATTTGTAAGGACCTTTCACACTCTATTGAAACGTGACATCAACCAGTATTTTATAATATTAACTTTTGTATCAATTCCTAGCAGTGGGTGTGGTCTATGGTCTATTAAAAACCTCACAACTGTCAACGCCTTAGGCAGCGCGTGCTGTTCAAATTAATTACAATGACGCTTTAATTATAATTAAAATGACGTTTTCATTATAGAAACTATTATTTCTAAATTACGTACTCGTGGAGCGACTATTGGACCTGATGTGACGAAAAGAAAAATAACAGTCGTTTAAAATTGTCGCCTCAACATAATTATACCTTCAATAAAAGAAATAGGGAACGTTGTAATATTTTTAGTTGCCACTTAAAATAATAATTAGGCTGGCAACATATTAACCAAACAAAGTCCCCACCTTTCATGACGGTTTCAAAAACAAATTCTGCGTAATAACATCCTATGACGCCAAAAGAAAAAAAAACATCCTATGATATAATTATTTTGAATTTCGAATTGTAGCATTCGAAATCAACAACTGTTATAAGATTGCCAGTTTAAGATGGCCCCTCCTTCTTTATGCATTTGGACTTTGAAAAGATGACTCAAGAGAAGCAACGACGCCTGAGGGTGTATTTAAATTGGTCACATTTTACAAAGCAACATTACACCCTGCCATCACGCGCGTTGACCTCAAAAATTATAGTATTAAAGTCGGAACAAAGAGGCCGAAAGCCGCAGTTTTGAGTTTTTGAGTGCAGCCCGCGAAATCAATAAAAGGCGGCCCAGTATTAATTACGGGACAATAGGCAACATAAATTAACAGCTCTTGGCTGTATTATTACTGGATTTCTTTCTTTTCAGTGTGTTTTTGACTTAATTACTGTTCATATCTTTGTAATTCTTAATGTTTGTAATGTTTCCTTTAATTTCGCGTTGATATCCCTAACCGCAATTCAAACATAGTCGAATAAAAAATGAAAAAAAAAAGTTTGTCTAAGTAAACGGAGCCTTAAAATGGCGGAGGAAATTGACGATAGTTATAAAACGTTTGGTGTGGGTCTTAGACGGTATTTAAGCAATTATTTATTGTTTACGGTTCATCACATCACGCTTGTGCAAGAATAGTGACCATAGTTAACGTATTAACAACCACGAATTAATATTTGAAATGTGACCGAAACCAGCATGCGTGATAACTTGAAATCCATTTCAATAAGACCTCCAGTTAAGAAATTGGTTTTTACCTTCGCGGGTCAATTTTGTCTGGTGATTGTGGGTATAGTGGGCGACCAATTAACGTTTAACAAACTTTAGTCCGTAACAAATTCTCGTACAGTTTTAACAATTTGAGTTTGGAACGTTTGGGTGTAATTTGACAACGGCTGTTAGGCTTAGTTTACATTTGTCAGTTTTCGCTTTTTGAATCAAATGTAGGAATCCACAAATTTCGTGTGTTACAGGACTTAAGTACCTTCAGGAAACTGTCTATGCCTATTTATCAGATAGATTGATGTTGGTCGTTAAGTGACCAGATCAGATGGACATACAAGTCATACACACAAAACATTTTGAGAGTACTTTTATTGCTCGCAGATAAGTACAGCTATAGAGTGGAATTTATGTTCCCAGATATGATATGTCCTGATTCCTTTTTTTTTTTATAATGGATAGTCTCGCGTTTGACCACAATCTCACCAAATGGTAAGCCATGATGTGGCCGACGATGGAACACGTAAACCTACTTTCTCAAAGCGAAACCGCTGGCAGAAACTAGTCTACACTAATATTATAAAGAGGTATAATTTGTTTTTTGTTTGTAGGAGGTAATCTTTGAAAGTACTGATCCGATTGCTAATTTTGTTTCACTGATAGAAAGCTGCTTTATTCTCGAGTGACATAGGCTATATTTATCAATAAACCTATATAGTAAAAACTTGGGCTAAGGTCCCAAATATAGTTTTCTATCCGTGAATGTAGCCACGGCTGATCTTCATCCGGCACGCGACGCCTACAACAAAACTGAGCTTAGACAATAGCTGAAATTGTGCGAGCGCTGATCCAGCGATAGCTATAAACGAACAAACAGTAAACATAAATATTGGAAAGATATGCTTTATAATTTTGATAACTAACTAAAAGTAACCTAAAGAATGGCATCGAAAACACCTCGAATGGTAATGGGCCCAAAAGAATGGCGGCATTTTATATAAAATAAATAATAACCCCCTCAGTGTAGCAATAAACCTCTAACCAAAATGATGGCAGAAGTGTGTAAATCTGATTAGACCACACTGTATCCATGTTATTATTATTTTTTAAGCTATTGCATAGCTTCTATCGCGGGCCTTGAGCGTGGAGACTGAATCCAGAAATTCCGTAACGAAAATAACCTAACACCCCCCACTCATTTGTTTTTTGAGCGTGGTGACCGATAAGAAAACAAATGAGTGAACAATCAATCAAAATTCAATTCAATGTGTGAAAGTGTAACTTCAATTAATATCAAAGAAAAAAAAAGAAAGGAAAAAAATACTGCATAAATAAAATAAATAAATAATTATAATTGCATAAGTTGATAAAAATGCTATGCAATAGCTTTACCGCGGCAGTCCCCGAGTGCCACACGTCTTTTTTTTTCTCTTTATTTATTATTAGGGACTTTTACACGGACGTGTATGCCAGTCCCATCATACCTTATACTATACATTATCTAACTAAAACATAACCTAGTGAACATAAATACTTTGGAGGCAGCCTCCGAATTAGGTGTAGATAAAAGATGATGAAATACACCTACATTCATTATACGTATTTAAGTGTAAATCCTTAAATAATTCTACTCGGTCAGACTGAAATCTGGCACATTCCAACAGCAAGTGTACTACATCTTCCGGAGTTCCACATACATTACAATTTGGTGAGTCGGTTTTTTTCATTAAAAATCCAAACTTATTGAGGGGCATGTGTCCAGATCGCAGTCTGTGCGCGATCACAACCAGCCGCCTGCATAACTTAGTGTTGTAAAACCACGGTATATGAGGAGGCTCCGATACCATTGATCTATACCATATGCCTTTATCCTTGGATCTTTCATTAAAATATTCTTTCCAAAGTTCATAACACTATCCATGATAAAGGTTATATTAAAAATCCAAAATATATAGAATTTACTGCTTTCTCTTTTTCTTGCAGTTGAGCGCTCCTTACCTCTTAATTTTTCAGTAAGTCATGTCATTCTCATGCAGCTACTTAATCCGCGTCTATGAAGCTACGCGTCCGTGGACAGTTGGCCTAATTCAGTTCTTATTATTTTCTGCAGCAATAAGCTGTAGAAAAATAGGCTAAAATGAGGCTCCAAGTCTCTTATACAAGTCAGCACGCAAAGAGCCCAAACTAAACAAATCAAAACAAACGCTTGCATAGAACAACAGAGTGTGTGTGTTGTATGTCTGTGTTTTAGTTTCCTTTTTTTTTGTATGTGTAATGGTTTACAATAAAGTATATAATAAATAAATAATAAATAAATAAACAGTGGTGAAACAAATACTCGTAGTAAAAACCGTAGCTAGGTGCTACGTCACGTCACGTCACTGCGGGGTGCCAGCTGAAAATCAGCGCTGGGTGTTTGACGCCCAGCAATTGCTGAGTTGGTGACCCTTTCGGTTCAGGCACAGTCACTGCAACTTGTATTGTATGTCTGTACTCTTTTTTTATTATTATTTTATGTTGTTGTATATTGTGTTGCTTGCGCCGAATAAATGCTATTCTATTCTATTCTATTCTACGAGCGCTATGCTACAAATATTTACTACAACTGTTACTAATTAGAATATTATACTGGCTAAATAAGCTGTAGTGTTTGTGAAAGACATTTGTAATGTGTGTAATCCATTTTTTTTTAAGGTGGGAAAACATCCAATGACAATCTCCAGAGGTGGGGGTTCTCGGATGGTTCCGATCTTCAGTGTTTGTGACCAGACCATGTCCCACCTTCCGTCCTGCACCACGTGCCCTGTTGCCTGCTCACGTAGGGACCTAATGACAGCATCAGCGGACGCCATTGCCGTGGCCGAATTCTGGGCCAGGCAAGGAATTTAACTAATTTTGTCATCGATACGCTAAGAAGAAGATCCAATGACATCTCTCGCCCTTGGGCGGGGCGGGAAGGCATGTCAGACTTGTACTGACTAAAGTTCGAGTTTGCGTTCCAAGGCCCCGGGGTTCTCTTACGCATCACTCATGGCCCCAGTAGGCTTCAAACCTGCTGGGGCGCTATGGTACGGTACGAACACTACGCGCCGTCGACGACTTGGGCTCGATCCGGATGCTTACCGGACTTCCGCAAGCCCGCGTCTCGGTGGCCGGAAATCGGGATCGGTATTTTTCTGTTTTATTATTTTCTAGTTCGAGGTAGCTCAAGAAAAGGATACCTGGAAGAAGTTGGGGGAGGCCTTTGCCCAGCAGTGGGACAGTATAGGCTATTAATAATAATAATAATTATTATTATTTTCTGATAAATAACCTGTATGCTATGGTATGTAATAAAGCCGTTTCCTCGTATGGTCAGAACGCGTAGGCATAAACTAGCACAATAAAAAAAAATGACGTGTAAAAGTGTTTTTTAAAACATATTTACAAAATAAACATAATTAATAACAATTTATAAGTCAAACAATTGTAAACAATAATGGAATTTAACAAGAAAATGCATATCTAATAGTTCGTAGCAAAAAGCGTAGCACACGTGCTACGAATGCTACGAGTAATTCAAAAAAGTTTTATTTTCTTGATGAGATGATTATTATGGTTTCTTTTTTTTTTTTGAAGTAAATGAATCATCTTATTAAAAGGACATGTCAGACTTTAACTAGCTAAAACAATACCCATTTTCCTTCAGTTGCGTCTTGTTTTCCAGGACCAGGAGTAAACCTTTTCAGAATCAATCCCATTGCTCTAGCAGGCTTCGGTCCTGCTGGAGGCGCGCGTGGGACCTTACGCGTTGTCGACGACCAGGGCTCGGACCTTATAAGACGAGCTACCCATTGCTCATCGTCCGCAAGCCCACGACTACGGTGGCCGCAGATAGAGCGATTCCTGAAGCCCAGCATCTCCTGTCGCGACGGTTGGGCGTGAGGATACCGTTCCCTCAGTCTTGCGGCCGCCTCCTTCGCATTATTACTTCACAGAGATGATTGCATTAAAAAAATTTATAGTGGTAACCATTGAGACCTTCCTTTTGCAGTAGATACCTACCTGATATAACAACAGCACTATCGGTCAATCGATCATTCTTTATTTACCCACGTAACCACCTATGTACAAAAATATATTAAAAAATGTCTACATATTATGTAGTGTAGTGTTAGCTGAGAAACTCGTGTCTAAAATAATAACAGCGCCACGGATCGATGTTTAAGATTAAGCACGAGGTCGGTAAATGGATGGGGAGCATTTTCAGATACTGAAAAACCAAAATCAATCAAAATCAAAATTTTTATTTGCAAGTAATACATTGTTTACAAGGAAAGATCTTATAACCTAAATGTCACTGTATTCAGCCTGCAAGCAAGCGTGCAAATTATTTATATTTATGTCAATAAAATATTTATTACCTCATGCAATTAAATTATTATCATCATTTAGAATTTTCATAAATTCGATTAATATTTAAATTATTACATACAATTTATCGTCAACATTAACCAACTAATTAAATTATACACTTTTATTTCCAAACTCCCTAATACTATAGAAACAGTTTTTTTGTAGCCACTCTGTCAATTTTGTTTTAAATACATTACCCTGTAACAATTTTAATTCATTTGGGATGTTATTTTAAAACAATATACACATATTATGCACATTTTTCTTATAATCTTTATGACTGGGTGGTTGATACAATATGTTATGGAATTTAGCCCTTTTCTGCCTTGGCTGAACCTCACTACGTTGCTTAAAGTACTGCGTGTGCTTCTTAGTAAAAATGCAGATATCTTTTATATATACACCCCTACTTTTTAATTAGTACAAAAAATATGAGGCTCTATCTGTACCCGTCACTGATCATATTTTTGTAGTCAAAAGTAGAAAAAACCGTAATCCTAAAATTGACCACGAAAAGGTAAATTCATCATAGAATCAATCAAACATAACAATTGCTAGTAGAAAATACTGCGGGCAGTATTTTTCCTTATAATTGTCACTTATTCATTCATATTGATTAATGAATGTATAAGTGACAATTATTAAGGACAGCCTGCACAATATTTCCATAAATTGAGTGACATTTGGGGACATAAACCAACGCTAATAACGTTGCTGTTTATGAATATTATTTATTGAGATTTTACTTATAAAATAACAAGGGCTTTTCTAATAAGCCCTTTAAGTATTTGTACTAATTAAAAAATAGTGGTGTATACAGAGCAGTGGAAGAATTTTATATTTTTGAAATAATGGTTAGCAACTGTCTGAGAGCCACGCCTAGTTTAGAACTCGAATGCAACGTTTTTGAAGTTTAGTTGCAACGTTTTTGAAATACCCCCGTGCTTCGGAAATAACGTTATGCCTAAGTCCCAGCTGTGATTTCCAAATCTTTGACAGTTACGAACGGTCACAGGTTAAGAAATCTGATACCAATCTCACCAGGGGTTATTTACCTAATCACAAGTTGGGAAATGTCTTACCTTAGGGGGTATTTACCCAATTACAAGTTATGAAAAGGCTAGGTTGATTTTATTTTATTTTTTTAATCTTAGTTTTTATGTATGTAAGTACTTATATACAAAACCTGTACATGTTTTTTTCGTCCTGTGGTATGCTATAGTTTGGCAGCATTTCTGTTTCGGTTTGAAAATTAGGTATGAGCCGGTGACGTCACAAAACCAAGTAAAAACTTCAACTAGTTCCCCACAAGCCTCCTTGACGATGTAAGTATCTCTTTCATCATAAGGGTGTTTCTGCTAGCTATCATTATTATTTCAGCCGAAAACGTCCACTGTTGGACATAGATCTCCCCTAAGTGTCGCCACAATGAACGGTCCTGTGTGCGTCTCATCCATCGGATTCCCGTAACCTTTACCATACTTCGTATATGTAGCTATAAAAAATATAAAATATCTCCAAGTGGACTTCAGCCCTCTCACTCAAGTCCGATCTGTACCGAATTGATTACATCGACCAGCTTGAGAACACATGTTTGTGTTACAACTAATGCCTGCACGGCATATTTCTGATTAGGTAACAGTTTGATCTGCGCTTAGTTCCGGTATTACCAAATAACACGCTGTTAACAAAACAAACACCTGAGGTGGATATAGTGATCTACTATTTGTGATAACGATTGCCTAAAACATTTAGGGTCGTCCCCGTGACATAGTCTAAAAAGTTTTGGGTTGACTAGTGACATAGACCAAAATGTAATAATAGTCCAATATGTTTAGGGACGACCACATGGTATACACCAGAATAAGTTTAGGATCGACCACGTGATCATCTTTATCTTCCTGCCCTTGTCTCATTTTATTTGAGGTCCACGCAACACGTTTTATTCTTCCATTCTGTCCTGTCATCCGTCACGCTATCACTAACTCCCTTTTATTTTATATCACTTCTCCTCACACAATCCATCTATCTTTTCTTTGGCCTACCTTTTCCTCTCTATCCATCCACATGTTCTATACTAATAATTCTATTAGTAACATACGTTTTATTCCTCCTCTTCACATGGCCATACCAAGACAAACGATTCCTTTTTCAACTTTTAGACTAGATGGCGTTGATAGTTGTGGAATATTATATTTAATAATTATATACTCAATTTATCAAAAGAAAACCTTCTCGTCTGTGCACAGCCTAATGTCATTAGATGACTCTGTGGTATTTCCTGAGTCACCAATTAGGTGTTAAGAGTTTTATGATCGTTGCGATGATTTGGCGACCTCCATTTTGAAATTCGTCAATTGTTTTGACGCCCACATTATAATTTAATCGATGTTTGAAATCATTCGTTTCCAATAATTGATTTCCACATAGTTTGGCCCATAATAGATTACTCAAGGTCTTGGGGCGCTGTGTGTAGTTCTATTGTAACTCGAAACTGATTTTGAGCTTTTCTTAAAATCGTAACTTGTAGGACAAAATCAATGTCAAATGATTGCCATTGTACCGGTGTATTCACATTCACAATTAAGTATGTAGCTCAGTAATTCAAACTAACTAAAATATTACATAGCTTTACGTAAATCAAATAAAGTCGTCCTGGGCCTCCTTCTTCCTGTGTCCTCTTCTTTGTTCAGATCATGTAGATGATCTGAACAAAGAAGAGGACAGGAATATCAACCTGGTGACATGAACGCCACCAGGTCTTTTTTCAGGGGGCATCTTGAGCTCTCCGCCTTGAATGGTTATCTATGACCATCGAAGCCAAGTTGCTTGTTTTTTTTTATTTCTCTATTTTGGCTTGAGCGAGATCCAGTATCACATTTTTATTGACTAAATCCCTCTTGTGTTTCTTCAGTTACCTTTGGTTATCTGGGCTACGTTAACTCTTTCGGACAAACCTGCTATTGTAATAGATTCACCTAACATTTTTGGTATAGGTACCAAGTTTTATCTATCTGCCTCTCTATATATCAAAAGAAAAAAGAAAGAAAACATGTTTATTATGCCCGTATAGACACACAAATAATTACAAAATAAAAATTAATAAAAGAAATACAAAATAAAAATAAAAATTAGTTGCCATAACGTCAAGTGTAGAGCAGGCCTAACAGATTTGAACCATAGACAACTTTATCACACTAGTGTTTTATAATTACTGGACAATTTGACGCAGCTACTTGCTACCCGTTTCTTACCCTTAGAGGAGATTATCACACTGCCACGCATCACGCTGCATGTTGCGTGTCAACGCACCTACGCGCGTACTTGCTGGAGTGCAGATCTGCAACATCGTGCGGGTTTTTTACGCACTCACGCGCGTAGTTGCGTTTTATAGATTCACGCAGGCTCTGACTCATTTTATACAAAATCACGCACGGCACTACGAAACTCCGTGCGCCATGCCTTGCGTGTGTGCATGTTTCTCCGCTTGTAGGCGCGTGATCTGCATGAACGCGCGTGGATGCATTTTCGGTGTGTTGGACTGTGCGTGTTTTTTATACAAACGGAGAAACTTACAAGCAACGTTAAAACACGCATTCACGCGCTACGCTGCGTAGTACTTGGCAGTGTGATAATCACCTTAGGGCCAGGCCACACGGTGCGGTGCGGCTTCGGCGCGGCGCCTGAGCGACGAATCAGCGGGCACACGAGTGACGCCACCCCGCTCGTACGGCTCGCCAATTCGTCGCTCAGGCGCTGCGCCGGAGCCGTACCGCACCGTGTGGCCTGGCCCTTACGGTTTAAAGTCTGGTGTGCCTATTGTGCCCAACTTAAGGCTTGTATATATGATAATTCTAGTTGTATATATTATATACACTTGCTATAAGTAATAGTCATCTTGTAGTATACTTACTTCTTTCTTCGAATACTTACGGCAGCATTAGATTTTCTTGTCCTAGGCGTGGGCGAAGTGGGCCAGGGACAAATGGCAGAGGGACCGTGCACAAGCAAGGGATCATTAAGGATGAGGGTTCTAGACTCGCGTTTGTCTAATATTTCACCTGATGGTAAGCGATGATGTGGTCGAACATTGGGTTGCGACAGTTGCTTAAATGAAATATGAAAAAAGGCCTAGCTGATGTGCCTTCGCCCACATCTAAATTACTCTACGCTACGCTTCTGCCTGTTACAATGTCCTCTTGTTAGCACTGCTGTTTCGTTATGGTGGTATTGCTCTTGTAGTTGATCCACCAATGGGCACCTATCCTCATTTATTTACAGGATATTTCAATCCTTGTTAAAAAATCTGGGGCTCTACTATGATGCTTTAAAACCATCGTCATCCCGATGTGAGAGAGAGATAGAGCTATTCAGGACGAATAGCACTATCCCTTTCTCACAAGTGCTCATGATGGGACTTGAGGACAGTGGTGCTGTCCACGTGCTGCCTGTCCAATGTATTACATCTTTCTATTTTGGTTTCTTTTTGGTGAGAAATAATCAAATGGCTTGTCATGCTCTGCATGGAGCGGGCTGTGTCAGATTTTTACTGACTAAAACCCACCTGGGGGTTTCTTCAGTTTCTCTTTATGTTCTAGGGCCGAGGTAAAGCTTTAGAATAATTCCGCAGAGCTACGACAGGTATATTGCATTATGCCTGTCATTTAGCATTTTCCAAAAGGTGCAAAAAAGGTAGATTAGACTAAATTTTGTTCTTTGTAAGTTCGTAAAGGATACATTAACCGTTTTATACAATCACGGCTTTATTGGAATGAATGGAGATACTCATTATATTTCCATAGCCATAGTTTTTCGTCTAAGACAGTTCTATTGGTTATTTTTCAGTAGTAAAGCATCATTAAACTCCTGATTAGTGAAATAACATACTACAAACATCAATCAGTGAAGACAAGTATGAGACTTTGAATGCTTTTAGAAACCCATAAACTAGACTAAATTTTTGCCAACTTTGACGGTACGGAAAATTAAAAAAAAATATGTTAAAATTGTGAAGGAATTAACTCTTTAGTCCTATTACCTAAATGGTTCTCACTTGGTAATCGAAAAGTAACGGTAGTTAGAGGTAACAAAAAGGTAGGAATAAATCGAAACATGGCTTTTTAGAACACATAATGTTTATTTACACTAAGTAATATTCACATAGTTGTCAAAGCACAGATTGTGCCTATTGTAAAACGTCATTCAGAACGTTACATTTAAGTAGCTGTAAGTTATCATAGTAGGAACAAGAAGACACTATCAGATCAATACCATTGCTTTCAAGAAAAAAAAATATAATGGTCTATGGATACAGACAATCTTAGTTTGAAAATGGAATACAGAGTTATAGAACGTAAAAAAATAACGATAGTTTAGTCGATTACAAAATATTGAATTTGGAATCGATCTCAATACATGTAATTAACAAATAAAATAAAAGTATAGTTTAAGTTGATGCAAAGAGAAAACATGTTTATTTTATAAGTACTTGCATAAAGTGAAACGTCGTCTTTATAATGATAAATTGATGAAACTTTACTATTACGACGTAAAATTTATAAATAGGCAAGAATATTTAAGTTGATATACAATACAGATTGATTTCTAGACACTATTCAAATAAAATGTAACACAAGAATCAAGTCACATTTTCAATAGATCATAATTATTTAATACAAAAGTATTTATTGTATAGTTACAAATGATGCCGATTCATTCAATTAGTGATATAACTTACTAATAACAATTTATTTACACAATTCATACAAAATTGTAAAAATGGAAAATAATTATTTTGCACGTAACGGTGTTAAAATCACATGAAATTACTTAGTCATTACCACCCATATTCTCTATTGCTGGTTGGTAATTAGTAGAAATTCACAATTTGAACCAATTTAAAATTAGTAATTACACTTACTAATTAAAAATTAGATAAGATAGGTATGTACTATACACTTCATCAACTTCGTAATGCTCATTAATATTATAAAACTACGCTTTAAGTTTTAATTACTAAACAAACTACCTTTACATTAATATGTACAATAGTAACATACGCTGGAACTCGTAACTGGCTCACAGATGATGTAATTTTATAATAATTATTGCACATTTATGAAAAAACTCTTACTTCAGTATCTACATGTCCAAAACTATTCACTGTTTCGTTATTCTATTCAATAAAATTGCTGTTCTACAAGCCAGTTAATAATCCAACCAAAATAAATAATTTAGGAATATCTCTATAAAATATTAAGTACTTAAATAATAAAATCAACTATCACATTTATTTCGAACGAAGCTTCATAAGTTTGTACAATGATACACTACGGTCAACTAATACTATTTACAGACGTATTAAATAGTGATGTACTTTACGAGATACTATTAATAGTGAAGATAAAAACATCTAACGTCACTAGAATGTTCGCTTTGAAGTTGTAACACATTGTCACTTAAGTCGATTCGATCATTCGACTATCGAGTCAATAATCGAGCACGCGCCGATCGTAACTGGCTTCGTTCGCGATCGCGCGTGATGCCTCGTTTCATTTGGACGCGTTCACTACTAGGTTCGTGGCCGCCTCCTCACTGGCACCTATGCTCATGGCTTTCTTCTTCAGAATTCCCAGATCAGTCACGTTTTCTAAGAAGCTTTTGTGAGCTGACAGTACTTTAGCACTTTCCACGTCCTTTTTTAGCTCCTCCATGTCTCGTTTCAACTTCGCTCGTCTGTTTTGGAACCATGTGATGACTTGCGCGTTGGAAAGACCCAACGAGCTCGCGATTTCGTCTCTGTCTGCGGGCGAGAGGTACTTCTGATACAGGAACCGTTTCTCCAGCTCGAAGATCTGGTGGTTGGTGAAGGCTGTTCTAGATTTTCGTTTCTTCTTCGGCTGCGGCCTCGAGTTGAAGAGATTCAGGTGATTTGACTGACCATCTGGAACAAAAAATCAAAGAATTAGTTACGGTTATTAAGTTATTAACTATGTGTAAAAAAGAATTTAGTAAGTGGCCAATTGACAAGGTATTAAAAGGAAAAAAGTTGCGTTAAACGAGAGAATCAAACGAGTTTGTTGATTAGTCGAATTTACATATATTTTTTGTTAGGTACTAACGAAGTGCCTTTCTCCGAGGTTAACGTTTATACTAAATCCGTCTAAGAGTTACAAAAAGCCTGGGAAATATTTCAAGGAGTATTGCAATCAATCTATCAAGCAGATCTGCAATTTAAATCAAATTCAAATTGCAGATCCTTTGCATAACTTCGATTAAGGAGTAGTCTACGACTCCTATTTTTGTGTAATCTAAATGGGTTACACAAAAAATCTAACAAAACCGAGCCTCATGAACCTAATAGTCTCCAAATTGACCTCTCAAAAGGTGTCATAGAAATCAGGTTCCATATAAAAAGATTAAAAGTAAAAGTAGGGTTATAGACGCAGGCGCACAAATAACCACTCACTCGTTATCAAGCACTGAAACATCAGTCTATGACGGAGCTATAAAAGACCCGCAGCGCTAAAATGTTACTGTTCCCTCGTAAAAGACACTATAAAACACACCCAGGTATCGTTACATTTTAACGAGCAGAGAATCATATACGGGCCTTCAGTAAAACGGTTTAATAATAATGAAAGAACAATCAAATAAGACATTGTTGTCAATTTTGCTGCAAATCTATTAGTGTCATAATTGCATTTTGTCAGTTTTAATACTATTATTTTTATTAGGTTGGTATTATAATGTGTAGGAAGGTAATAATCGGTGCACGATAATAAAGGTGTTCGATAAATTGCTAGTGCAAATCCATTTAGTAGGAGTAGTTAATTCAAGTTGGTTATGGGTTGCAACAATCGTTCTGTGGTCTCAATATGCTAACCATCTACGATTGTTTAGATTTACTCATTCCAATATGCTATTAACAATTTGGAATATTTTTTGTTGTAATATTTTACAGTTTTATATCTGTAGCTATATTAAGAAAATGAATTGAATCATTGGCTAGTCAAAAACACCAGTTTCCAGTCCAATATAATAAAAAAAAACAAAATCATAGATAAGGAATATAACGCCACCTATCAAAATAATTAATAACAGTTACAGAAAAAACAAAAACGTTTCTTAAGTGCTAAGGTATTTAAGTTTAGTAAACATTTTCCACGCCTGTTAAAATTCAATTTTCTATTTATTGCTCTGGCAATAAACATAAAGGAAATGAAGACAACAATGGCGCTATCACAACATCCGGCACATTTTGTGTTATCTGTGTTAAAATTGCACTCTGCGTAATAAGTTTTTTGAAATTAACTTGTTAATGATTTTAGGTTTGCTACGTTTGATAATGTGTAACTCAATTGTTTTAGCTTCTGGATAACAATAGAAACAATATTATGAAAATTATCGGCTTTGTATTTTTTGTAGTGCAATCTTAGAATAATAACGCGTTCTAATAAGAGTGCAATAGTATATAATATTTTGTGATTCAAATAATTAGTAAATTAGTCAAACTCATACAACGATGTACAATTTCTATAATTTATCATGATACTACTATAGTATCGGCTCTATCTATAAAAAAAAACATAATCAATCAATGACACTATACGCGCGAATAAACTCTATAGAATGATTGTTTATGATCATTAAAAAAGTATGCAAAGCGCGACCTCCTCAGAGATATTTGCGCGGGAATTTGCGTGGTTTACCACAGATATTAATAAAAATAACCCTTAAAATAATGTCCGTCGTTAAGTAAAACTGCCTATGCATTGTCGGATTTATTGGAATTCACAACATTGAAGTTAATGCACAATTACATTGACCACATGCTAAAAGAAAATATTATGATTTTTTTAACGCTAAGTAAGGTATGGTTTGGCGGTAAAAGCATTCGTCATTTAAGCACAATTTAATGATTAATCTTTCAGTGTGTTAGTGAGTCATGTATCATGTTAAAATATTTAAATTACGTCCGTTTTACGCTAGTAAGTTATATTTTTTACAAGAACAGCAATGATAGCAGAGTTCAAACTAACTTAATAAATTCGATTGCATCCCATATTTCAAAACTTGCCTAGTACTTCTGTTAAATACTTAAGATATAGGTAACAAGGTTTTATAAAAGACTTACAAGTACAAAACAAGTTGCCTCATAAATAACAAGAAAATTAATTTGCTTTGATAAAACCTTTTTGTACACAGAGCACAAAACATTGGCAACATTTATGTTTTTTTTCCTCAGTTGTTAATGTTGTTATGTTGGCTAAATAACTTTTTAAAAATAGAGTCCGATACATCAAAGGAATCAATTAGTACGGACAGGACATGAGATGCATGGAGTGGTAATTAAATAATAAATAAAATGAATCCCTTCCCATTTATCAGATGTCAGCCACATTCAGTCACCGTCACGTCTCATTAGCAAAAATTATAAAGGAATGTATTTTTGTAGTATGCTCGTAGGTACTGGTCGTCGTTTTAAGAGTTCACTAGAATTGGAGGCTGATTCACCTAAACTATGTTGTTACTCAGAAAAATGCTTCAAGAACTGTGATAGAGTAGCTAGGAAGACGTGGTAAAGGATTTTAAAGAACTTGATAGATTACTGGGTATTATTCTTGGTCTTTGTAGTATTTTTTTTACATTATGAAGAAGTTCTATTTCACAAACTAGTTAATGCCATAATACTTTTATCGACTGACAGTTTCGAACAGGTCTTTAAATGTTACTAATTTATGAATGCACCTCTTGTAATTTTTTGAATGATTCCTGAGTGTTTCCTTCACTATAACGGAATTTTAACATTGTAAAGTTTCTTCTAAAATCTCCGGGCACATCGCTCGCTAACAGTAAAGGTTACCATACTAAAGATTGCCGGCTGTATTAATCATCGCCTAATCGTATCCTTAGCGAATTCGGACCTCAATTACATGTGAATCAAACGGACAAAGTGCGAAAAAAGAGCCGACCCTAAGACGTCGTTAAAGATTTGGCAAAAAACTTGGAATCAGTCACGGTGGAAACACCTGACCAGCTGTGTCACTCGCGGCCTTAATGGCTGGGAAGATTTCGGAGGAGTTAGGGTTTCTCCAAAATTAATGTCGAAATAATTACAAGTAACTGCTAGAACTTGGCTTCTTTGATTAGACAGTGTATATATTTTTTAAACGATCCAGTTCGTTTTCGTATCGCTTGCAGTCTGTATTTGAATTTCGAATCTTATAGAATAGGTCTAAGGTGCAAAATACGTATGTTAAGCTATTGCATAGCTTCTATCGCGGGCCTTGAGCGTGGAGACCGAATCCAGAAATTCCGTAACGAAAATAACCTAACACCGACTCATTTGTTTTTTGAGCGTGGTGACCGATAAGAAAACAAATGAGTGAACAATCAATCAAAATTCAATTCAATGTGTGAAAGTGTAACTTCAATTAATATCAAAGAAAAAAAAACAAAGGAAAAAAATACTGCATAAATAAAATAAATAAATAATTATAATTGCATAAGTTGATAAAAATGCTATGCAATAGCTTTACCGCGGCAGTCCCCGAGTGCCACACGTCTTTTTTTTTTTGTAAGTTGGCATGATAATGTCAGTGCCAATTGCCATAGTAAAACATTTTGCATTAAAAAAGGTTTTACATGATTTGTTACGACAAGCTTATCACATGATAAATGGATCATAACAAGACAAAAACCGATTAATTTACGTTTTCAATTTAAAAAAAAATACAGCAAAAACGCAGACTGCAATAACCTTAATTAATTGTATTTTTTTTTCATATAAAACGATGTCAATAAAAACACGTAAAGAAATAAAGTTCTTCAGAATCGCAGAGGTCGAGAGACAATCATTGCGACCGCATCATTTATCAGAATTAAGCTGAATCTTAATTCCATCAAAAGCTGGAGAGAATCGAGACTTCCTTCGTCGTTTTATTTTGTCATGGATGTTGCTTTACGTAGTTAATTAATTCCACAATAACATCACGTAGGGCCTTGTGTGTGAGGGGCAGAGGACTGACCCTTTCTTCCGCTCAAAACACAAAGAAAACTGATCCAAAAATGTTTATACCATCCATTGCTTCATAGACACGCGCGAGTGCTTGATACTTTTTGGTTGAGCGCGCAATCGATACCGATTAATCGATGGTATCGTTATACAGTGTTGCTATGTAGATAGGTCCGTAATCAATGGAGTTGCTAGTTGTGAACGGATCGATACGCACGTAAACTTGTATTTAAAGGTCGGTTTTGTTTTGCAGCGAACAGTCAAGTGAAGAGCTAAGGGTTAAGTGTAGGTGCAACTAGCCGACGAATAGCTAGTTACTGAGTCGTTACAAATAAGATCATGATGATTTTAACGCCAGTTATTTTTGCTAGCGGTAACCGGTAAATTGAAGTGAACTTTTTTGATCAGTTTGTCATGCTTGTTTTAATGATAAGTTTTCCTGTTCTTTTGCAGATCTTTGACTACTTTTGGACAACTAGTTCTTGCAAATGCCTGTCAAATTATTTCTGAAATATTTTCTGGGCCTGTATCATTTAATGGTTATTATGGTGATGCTTGGAGGATGGCCTATGTCAAACAGTGGACTTGTTTCAGCTAAAATAGTAATAATTCTACAACTTTCAGACAACGACATCTAGTCTCAAACTAAGCAGAGATTGTTACTGGACACTACTTAGTTTAGTACTAGACAACTGATAAAGCTACCGTAGGCGCGGGCTTGCGGACAGTGAGCAATGGGTAGCTCGCTGTCCGGCCGTCCGGTAACTGTCCGGACCAAGCTCAAGTCGTCGACGGCGCGCACTGTTCCCGCGCGCCTCAAGGAGTTGTCAGCAATAGCAGGTACCCAGCCGGGTCGAAGCCTACTGGGGCCAGGGTTATCCGAAAGGGAGCTCGAGCCCCGATATGATTGATGGCTAGAAGGAACGGGGTGGGTCTTTTAGTCAGTAAGAGTCTGACACTATCTCCCGCTCCGCCTAAGAGCGGGGGTTGTCATTGGATAATTTTTTCCCATCCCAAATATGTCATGTTCGTTGTTGCACTTGCTCGCGTCAATCAAGCACCGTCCTTATTCTACCCAATCTTGATATTTGAGGAATAGTGTTGGACATCTCCTTAACGATCACAAATTGAATGTCCTGCCCAATTTTTTTTCGATTGTACACCTTGTTATTCGGACGGAAGACACAAAGGAGAGGCTCTTTTTCTTAGCTCGCACGCTTATTTAGAGTTTTATGCGAAAAAAGCGTAGCGAAACAGGGTTCTATGTGTAATGCATTGATTTTTTTGAACACTGATTGATTCGACGAGCAGGTTGAAAGCACTTCGATGTCCCAATGTTCCTGCTAAGAACACGTCTGGAGAAGAATGACGAGGAACGTTAAGTATTGGACTAGCTTGGTTTGCGGTTCTGAAATGCAAAGGGTTGCGTGTTAGTAAGTAAAAGTCAGTCACCGGTAGCGTCTGACTTTTCTGACTCGCTTTAATTAAAGCGGGATTATTTGATATTTTCCAGCAAAAATGTTAGGTAGGTATTTTTAGACTAAAGTTGATGAATGAGCGCATCCCAACTGTAGCACATCATCGCCCCCGCACTCTTTGACAGTCGAACAGAAAATTACGCGCCCTTTTCACTTAAATTATTATTATATTAAATTATATTTAAATGTTTTATATGTTAAAACATTTAAAAAATATAACTATAGGGATGGAGACGGATGTATTTCTTTAATAATTGTTAAATCTCGTTTTCCTTTTTATCTATTTTGATATTGTTTTCATAATTAGTACCTATTCTATTTTTGTATTCATAAAGTGGTTAGATAACAAATATTTTTGCATGCATAGGGAAAATCCTATTGCCGATAAATCGATCAAAAATTAACGATCGACTAAAATCCGTGATATTTCTTAATTGAATTAGCTTATTTCTGCTAAAACGTTAAATGCGGTACGAGGTCTAATACGCCCCGTATGTGTATTCCTTGCAGTGCGGCTAAGATAAACATAGTCTTCTCTGCCGTAACGTAACTTCAATTTGGTTTAATTTATGAAAGATATGAATATACGTATATCTATACTCTATCTGTTTAGGTAGTTAACTAAATGTAAATATATAAAATTTTTAGAAATTAAAAACATGTCTATCATGTTTTTAATTTCTAAAAATTTTATCAAAAATGTTTACAATTACTTAGTATTTACCTAAACTGATGTTAGATAATTAACTAAATTTAAATAATCTTTGTATGTCTTTTACACGATTTATTTTAATTCATTAAAACCCCAAGCGAACTCCGGCGTTCGCTCTCTCATTGTGTGTACGGTATTCAAAAAGTTAAATAAAAAGACATATCAAGATTGTTTCCATTTAGTACCTAAACAGATGGACTATAAAGGGCCCTACTAAAACAGAAGTGCGGTGGTGTTTCTACTTTTATACGGGGTCACTTGTACCTCGTACTGTACTTAGCCAAAAAAAGATTTTAGTTTCTTAATAGTCCTCCTCCTTGCGTCGTATTCCTCAATGCTGAGGGTCGTGACCTCCCTGCTTCATCACTTTAACCTTTATGATGTTCCTCCATCTGTTTAATAGTTTCTTAATAGTAACAGGGTCTAATAAGCCCTTATCGCCATAATGATAGTTTTCATACGAGGTCTAAACCGCCCCGTACAGCAGGAATGGAAATACATAATACAAAAATGATTGCTGATTTCAATGTGTTAAATATTTAATCTCTTGTAAGGATTGAAATGTCACGTTATTAATTGAATAGTTAGATAATTTTCGTGTTGTAAGGATTAAATTTGATTTTGTTTTGATACAGTAGTCTTTTGGAATAGGTCATGAGGTTAATCGGCTTTGCTAAATGCTTCTTTAGTTTTTGTATAAAGACTAATAGGTATTCGGTTACAATTAGACTAGTGTTTTCTTTTAAAGTTGCTATAATTGCGGTCATAGAGATGTTTAAGTCATAACAAGACTCTCAGACCCGGAACAATCTGCCACCGTTGGCGTGGGCTTGCGGACAGTGAGCAATGGGTAGCTCGCTGTCCGGCCGTCCGGTAACTGTCCGGACCAGCCCAAGTCGTCGAGGGCGCGCACTGTTCCCGCGCGCCTCAAGGAGTTGTCAGCAACAGTAGGGTCGAAGCCTACTGGGGCCAGGGTTATCCGAAAGGGCGCTCGAGCCCCGGTATGAAGGCTTGAAGGAACGGGATGGGTTTTTTAGTCAGTAAGAGTCTGATACTATCTCCCGCTCCGCCCAAGAGCGGGGGTTGTCATTGGATGATTTTTCCCATCGGAAAAAAAAGACCTGGAACAATCTGTATATATAATAAATCTGTAGAAGTTTTTAGTTGTGCGCGCATCATGTAAAATGTACGAAATCGATGTAGATAACTTTTATACATTAAAATTGTGTGTAACTTGATGTATTGCTTAGGCTTTGTTTCATCGCAATCGGTTGATTACATCGAAAGATACACGACATTAATTGACTGTTAGGCGGTGCGAAGTTCGTCGGGTCAACTATAGTAATAAATAAATCCGAAATAAAAAAAATATGTAGGTGAGCAATAAGAAAGGATTTTTCAAAATTCATTCTCTAAGGTGAGAAACGGTGGTCCAAAGTTTGTATAGAGAAACCTTAACTCGGGAGAAAGTGCTAGCAAAAGCTAGTTTTTAGTGAATGTAAGTAATTGGCTGCTGCAGATGCAGAAAACCTCAAACGGCGTAAATATAATAACCTCATTGGAAGTTATGTGTTTGAGCCGTTTGGGGTAGAAACACTAGGGCCATGGGGTCCGAGCGCTCATCGAGTTGTTCGGGATATCAGCAAACAGTTGGTCGACTCTTCGCGTCACCAGAGGGCTGGACTCTTCTTCAGTCAAGGCACTTTTCCCATTGACATCGATGTGGACGAATTTATTGATGCTCTCTGAGTTTTCCCCGTTTTTCAGCCTTTTTTACTCGTTTGTACATATTATTATTTTAATTTTATATATATATACCTAGTGATAATTTATCAGAATAATTAGATTTATAAATAGAAAAAAAAAAAGTAATTTGTCAAACACTTTAGCCAATGTTTTTGCTTTGTGAAATCTATAAACTGATTAAGATCACAGTACTCTGGTACTGTATATACAGTACGCTGGATATAATTTATTATTTTATTATTATTGATAGGCTCGCGTTTGACCACCATCTTACCTGATGGTAAGCGATGATGTGGTCCACGATGGAGCACGCAGTAAGAAATAATAATGTTCATTTTTTTAATACAATTTTGCTAAAAAATATGTTACGACTTTATGCGTAAAAGGTGTATAAAATTTTCTTTCGAGTGGGAATTGAACTCACAGCGGGCAGCGCAGCAACAAATTGATCAACCACTTCGCCGACGAGGTCATGCCATTTTCCTTAGAAGTATCCAGAAATTCTAAAAAGATACTGAAAACGTTAAAAACGTTTTTCATTGACCACACATTTCATGATTGTATGTCACCATACAAACATATTGGACTTTTGGCGATGTTTTTATTTTCTTTTTTTTTTGGGCTAGCACGGTTGGTGCATTCAGCCAGTAGCAAGTTTAGAAAGTATTTAGTGTTTGATACAGAACACAGTTATTCTTTTACAATGCGGATGTAACACATTCTAATGTTTTTGCAGTATTTAGCAGCAAATATATCGAGTCTTCACTAAGAAAGGGAATGGTCTGCATGGGGATAGCTGGAGGAGGACTGAGTTCCAGCAGTGGGAACATTAAAAAGGCTGATGATGATGATGATATCGAGCCAGTTTTCGCGGTAAGTATCGTTCAGGTAGTCAATCTATATACTTTTTAAATACACCGCTAAATTTTAATCGTTTTAATCCCGTGGAGGGTCGATCCGGTACATGAAACACTATCGATTTGTAGAGATAAAATTAAAAAATAAAGTACCTTTTTTTCAAAACTCGTATTAATTTACGCATGTACGAAATTTATTTCTTTAAAAAAACGTCAGCTGAGCGAGTTCAATGACCTGTAGGTAGTTTGTACGCAACGCCGACTATTAACTGCAGGTCATTGAACTCACTCAGCTGACGTTTTCTTAAAGAAATTAATTTCGTACATGCGTAAATTAATGCGAGTTTTGAAAAAAGGTAATTATTTTTTTTATTTTATCTTTACAAATCGATAGAGTTTCATGTACCGAAGCGACCCTCCACGGGATTAAAACGATTAAAATTTAACGGTGTATACAAGCGAAATACCACTCACTGATTAATCACAAAATCTCAGAAACTATATAACCTACAAACTTAAAATTTGGCCGGTAGGTTTTTTATAAGATGTAGACATCCGCTAAGAACGGATTTTACGAAACTTCACCCCATGTTTTATCGAGAAACCTACTTTCACGCAGGCAAAGACGGTGGCAGAAGCTAGTATAAGATATGTTCAGCAACCAAACAGCGAAGCAAAACAAAAAAAAAAAAATAATGACATAAAACATGACGGAAAATGACAATAAACAACGAATAAAAAACTAATTCGCTAATTTGTTCTTTATAAATGGCATAAACTTTTACAAATAAAAAAAAAGGAGCTTCGCTTATTACATACATGTGTAACCGTAAAATATTATAAAGATTTACTCGATAGTATCATTTTACTCGATTAACATGCAAAATGCATTCGTAAACGCAATTATGGGAACTATACATAATAACCGGGTAGCTACCGAAATATAGGAATAATGTGGAGGTGTTTGATTGCATGAATACGAATGTGTTCGCCTTAATGACTCTTGTATTGTTTTATATTTAAAAACCGACCAAGTGCGAGTCGGACTCTCCCACGAAAGGTTCCGTACTGTTCGTAGCAAAAAACGGCAAAAAAAAATTACGTTTGTTGTATAGGATGCCTACATAAATATTTATTTTAATCTGTTTTTAGTATAAGTTGTTGTAGCGGCAACAGAAATACCTATATCATCTCTGAAAATTTTAATTGTCTAAGATTCAGATTCGTTTATTCATTATAAAACACAGGTAGGTACATTTTAGGTTCTTATTTAAAATTATTGCCTAGCTATCACGGTTAATGAGATACAGACTGGTGACAGACAGATAAACAAACAGACGGACGGACAGCGGAGTTAGGCGTTTGCCACACTTGGGATTTGTAATAGGATCTTACCTTTTGGGTACGGAACCCTAAAAATTGCTTTGGCAGTTACTTCGTTTTTGTTCTCAGCAGTTATGTTAATTCGAAAATACTGTGACTTGAATATCATTAGTGTTTACTAACAAATTGTTATATGATAATACAACATGTTACACGTTTCTAATGTGCTTGGACAAAAAACTATTCTTTTGAATAGCTCTGCGCGTTTTATTTTATTCTGAAATTATTGTAAGAAGAAATTCTATGACTAAGTTTTTTTTACTATGTTTTTATTTTACTGTTTCTTCAATGATTAGATCGTACTATAATTTTTTCTAGGATGTTTAATGTCGGCTCTATCAAGCGTAGATTATGTGTTTGTAATAACCTTTTCTAGTTTTCTTGGGAATAATCGATTATAATGATATTTATTGAATATGCAATATCGGCTATAAAATGCTACAAACTAATAAAAACGACACGAGGTGAGTGCCTGGGCTTGCGGACGACGAGTAACGGGTAACTCGCCGTCCGGCCTGCCGGTTACCATCTCGATTGGGCTCAAGCGTGTTCTACGCGCGCACCAAAGAGATGCCAGCAATTCATAGGGGCTCTCTGCCGGCCGTCCGGTAACTGTCCGGACCAAGCCCAAGTCGTCGACGGCGCGCGCTGTTCCTGCACGCCTCAAGGAGTTGTGAGCAACAGCAGGGGCCCAGCCGGGTCGAAGCCTACTGGGGCCAAGGTTATCCGAAAGGGAACTCGAGCCCCGGTATGAAGGCTAGAAGGAGCGGGGTGAGCTTTTAGTCAGTAAGAGTCTGACACTATCTACTGCTTCGCCCCAGAGCGGGGGTTGTCATTGGATGCTTTTTCCCACCAGAAAAAAAAAATAGGGGCTCTCAGGCCGATGTCCGCTAGGGCCACGGAGAATCTCTGTAACGGAAACCCGCGGTCCGAGAACGCAAAAGGGTTACTGAAGGACTCAGGTGTGGTTTTAGTCAATAAAATTCTAACGCGCCCTACGCAGTTTGCCGCTGGTTTTCTGATGAAGCTTTAGGGACAAATGAATATAAATATTTCTTTTTACACCACCTGCTCGATAATGTCGTTTTATACGTCATACAAACCTCACTTAAAGCAAGTCATTCTATCCCTAGGGAGATAATGCAGTATGGCCGATCCCTAGGGAATAATGAGATTTGAATTTGGAGCATCAAGAATCGTCAACATTGTGAATTAAAATGTAGGCGCATCGAACAAATTGACTCAAAATTCAAACCAAAGAGTATGTAATCACTATGATTCAAACTGGCCACTAACAAAAAAAGAAAATAGAATAAAACGTGCGTACTGACGACACGGGAGCATTATAGAAAATTGAAACTAGAAACGTGGAGTAGTGAATTTTGTTTCTTTGATGAACTAATAAATATAATACTTATGTTTCTCTAATATATGATTTGGTCGACTAAATTGTCTTTTAATTATCTCACAGATGGTGTAAAAAGTAGAGTATGCAACACGGGGATAAAGCTGTCTTTGTCTTGGGCGGCTTAAATTCCTCACTTCACTCAGGTTTCTTTATTAACTCCCTCGCAATGCTCGGGAGTTAATTTTATAAATCCCTCACTGTCGTTCGGGATTAAAATCAGCAACCTTCGTTTCGTTCGGAATTTAACATGCCGCCCGCGACTTAAAGACACTGCTTTATCCCCTAGTCACATAAACTACTATTCTACTGAAGCTGCGGAATTGTTTGAAAAAGTCCCCATGGTCCTAAAGCGCAAAGAACAACTAAAGGAATACACAAGTACGAGTCTCGCTCCACCCAGAGCGAGAGAAGTTATTTGATGAAAAAGGATAACACTACTTTTTATTCGCTCAAAACTACTGTATAAAAATAATACTGAAACAGATTGCTATTAGTGTTTAAAACTGTCAGCACATTATTAACTACCATTGACGCTCAAACATCAGTCTCAATTCTAATTATATTCCCAGACATGTGTCACATCTTAGATTCGGTATCAAAAAACGTCACAACACGGCCATTATCAAAACACGTCACAAAGCGTCCCAATAGTAACGGGTGAGTTGACACCACGGCCTATTTCAGCCGAGCCGGAGTGTTTCGAGTTAGTGTGTCGTTTGAGAAGCCGCCACAAAATGGTGCGTGACATATAACGATGTTTTTGCTTCTTAATTAGGGATAAATATCCGGTTAAGACGATTTTTGTGGCGGTTAAAATTAGTTGTTAAAGTTTCAGTGGGTCGGACAATCGTTTGGGGAAAGTTGGAGAGGAAAATTCAAAATGTAAATTCTTCAGAATTTCGTAAATTGAGAGATTTAATTCTTGATAATCGCGTGAATTATAGTAGGATTCCAAAAGAAAAAATTATGTTTTCGTTTGATAAGCGACGAAAATTGTCCGGTGAAAATAAAAAAAAAACGGCAACTGCCAATTTGACAAACGAGTGAGCTGCGGTCGAATCGAATCGAAACGATCACAGACGATTCGGTTTGTTGCGGTCGCTTCTCGGAATCCATGTCAAAATAATATTCGAATTCTTTCCAAGATTGAGCTTTTTTGCGTTTTGACGACCAGAATTGAATGTGAAATAAAAAAAAAATACAATTTTTCCGATGATTTCGTTCATTTTAATTGAACAGTACGCCTCGGTCGTGGGACGCTGCGCTAATGTAAGTCTGGCACGATTTCAATGTGCATGCATTATGATATCGATACGCGAATTGATGTAATAAATAGCATCTTTAATGAAAACAAGATTGCATCATAGTTATCATTTCAATGACTTTCTGTATTGCCGTTATAAATTGAAATGATTCATTAAATCATCTTTTCTGCCATTTCGCGTTGTAAATAACGATTTAATGGAATAATTTTAAAAATAATTGGCTCTGGCTAGTTTTCTTTGATTTCACTCGATAAGTTAATCGAAGGAAATGGGCGGCTGGTATCTACTAGGAGCGCAGAAGATAGGAGGGCTAATCTAATAAAACAATTGTAGTTCGACCACATTCTCACGGGCGCCTGTTCACACGGACTGAACATTCGGGTGCTGTCCACAACACGTCGGACCTTCTGGTTTCACGGCCCGTTGGCTACCAGATTACGAGGAAAAAATCAAATCGCTTTTACAACAAAAATCGTGTTCAAATTACAACTCAGTCTTAGTTTATTTTGTAAGATATCGGTAAGCGTCGGTAAACCGCTGGGAAATGCTCAATAAAAGTCACTCAATTTCGAATAAGTCAGCATGACTCTTTGTCGTAACGGAATTTCTAAAATTAGAAAATTATTTTGCCGACTTCATTCAGAAGTATAAACGACTTAAGTAGTCTGGATCCGGAAAACTAAAATGAATCGTAGAAATAGTGAAATGGTTGTGTAATATGAGGAAAATAAATGCATCACCCAAGACAAATAGAAACAAAATACAGAGAAAGTCGGATGACTTACGAATAAAAAAGTCAAATTGCCATATACTCCGTTCTGCACTATGTCATACAAACGAGTCATAAAGACGTGAAGTAGGTACACTTGCATGGACTATAATTGAGCCGATACGTCTACTCGATCATTACCGACCATTAAATTACTTTAATTAATTAATGGCTGATATCAATGTGTGTGACACTACGTATTGCGCATAAAGGCTGTCTGGCCCACGCCACAACGCTACAATGTCTCATTAGTAACAATTAGTATGGCATAAATTACAAGACATTGTCTTTGGCGCGTTGGCGGTTCACTGCTATTATTGTCTATGATACTTAGGAATTTATAGAGGTTAATCTATGGATCTTAGGTCGTTTATCTTTTTTTTCAAAGTGTTTCGTAGAACGTGCCAAAACAATCCGTTCTTTTTAAAGAAATTCCTAAATCGTCGAATTTAATGGTCGTAAAACTGGATATTTTGATAAAGTCTAACTAATTACGACAATTACAAGATTAGTTTCAGCTATTTTTTGGGAAAAAAACCAATACAATTAAAATCACAGACTAAAAACCGTTAGCGGTGTATCAAAGTTGGCGCCAAAATACCACACACAAAATTGGTTGTCAAAATTTTCAGAAAATAAATCATAGGCGCTTGCTAATTGTCCGTATTACGCATACCAGCACGCATTCTAATTTTGAATTTGAAAGAAAGCACAGTGGTAAAAAAAGGCGGCGTTGTGGACAAAAACGTTGCACGCGTGGAATACTCCGGCAGTTAGTGCATCGGCCGTGACTGCGTAACGACCGATCCTTATCGTAAGATCGGCGTCTTTAGTTAAGACTCAAGACGATGCCGGCAGACATTTGTAAAATGTATATATCTATGTACTTTATTTAAATACTCTCGTTATTCATGTTTCCGTATAGAGATGTACCTACCTAGTTATAATTAACTTGTCAGATTTTGAGGCTGTATTTTTCGGCAGACAATTTGTCGGTAACACATCTTCTTGAAATCATAATTGACTGACCACAAAAAAATACTAAGTACCTAATTAAGCTAACAAAATGCGGATACATACTTGAAACGCACTTAAGTTCGCCCTTGTCATACTGATTGACAATACCGCACAGTCGTTTAACCATTTGATATGAGTCGGGCTTTCGAGGCCATTCCGTATACCTCATCAAACATAAATAAATACATGTGTACTTAATATGTACATTACAGCTCATGTACCATTAAGATTCCTATCTTCCTTCACGCTGCCTGCTGCATTTACCATACTTTGAATCTTTGTACAATAGACGATAATATGTATGTGTACTTAAATGATTATTTAAATTGAAGCTGTTGACTATATTTTGCATGGAAATTACGACAAAACCCTGGTACTTACGAAGAATCGCTTGTAAAGCATAATTTGCTGTGAATCACAGAATCTAATAACGTTTGTATACTTTATATTACCCCCGGGGATAACCGAGTATTATGCGGAGCTAAGTAATAAACAATCAGTTCCCTGGGTGGACAAAGTTGATAGATTTGTAGATAGTAATGACACACAGCATCCTCTTAGAAGTTAAATCACAGCTTTTATGACAAATTGACGTGCGTAATGTAAAACGCAATTCATTGCGGGCCATCTTTCTTTGCATGAGAAATAAAGTTTTGAATTTTATGCACTACAATAAAATGAAACAAATATCATTTTATTTAACATAGTGCTTCTATAGAAAATAAATTGTATTTTAAATGTAACCATAAAATACCATTTAGTTCATTGAAGAAATCTTAAGTTTAATCTTACATATTTCGTTAAGTGTTTCGCTTGAAATATGCTTTGAAGTTTCAGTAGACTGATAACGTTTTTTTACGGTCTCTTCAGGAGGGTAGTCAAAACAAACCGTTTGAGTCCCATTGAGAAGCCACTTGAGTTTATTGCCTCCCTTTATTTTGTATTTACTGTTTTTGTCCTCGAAGATGTTTGTGTCGAACCACTGTGCGTCAAGTGGACATTTTGAAGTGTTTTGGTGCACGTGACAGGTTGTAATTGATATTTTCTGGTTTTTTTTTTCAGATTTTTTTATAGCTAATAGTAATTTTTGATATTTTTAGGCTCGGATTTGACCACTATCTCTTCTGATGGTAATGGAAGATTCGATTAAAAAACAAAACTTTACATTTTCATTATGATTATTTTAATAAGATAAGGTACCTGGGATAGTTAACAGTATACTGTACGTATTTTATAGGAAAGTTTTCAGAACGAATATGCTGGGACTCAGACTTTTTCTTCAGGAAAGAACAATACTTTGTGTGGTGTTTTGGCGCATTTTTATGTCGTTGATTGGCTACAAAACTTGTTATGATGTGACGTGGTCTTGAATAGATTCATTTGATTGGTGTGTCCTACGCCACGACATACCTCGACATAGTCATGTAACAGTAGCTTAAAACACCACGCGGGCCCAGTGCGATTTGGTGGATGTCACATGTCTTTGAACCTACAGTTCGTAAGTTGGAGCTGTTACCGCTGGGCCACCACTGTTCTTTACGGACGAATAGGTATATTTAGTTGTACTTACCTATTAACATTTACTCTGTTTATCCTGTCCCTCCAACCCAGGCATGAAGGTGTTAGTTTAAGACCCAGACTTAGTTATTCCTACTTTAGCTTGACATTATTAATACTTGGTCATTAACGTTCACGACTTCAGTCGAGACATGATTCAGAAAACATGGCTCGCGGATTATAATAAATTTTGGTTTGGAATAGACATTATTGAAGTATAAGATTATTGTCTAATCACAATTTTATAGCTAGACTAGCTGACCCGGCAAACGTTGTTTTGCCATATAAATAATTTTTAAGTAATTTCTTAGTCTAGGGGTATGAAAAATAGATGTTGGCTGATTCTCAGACCTACTCAATATGCTCACAAAATTTCATGAGAATCGGTCAAGCCGTTTCGGTGGAGTACCTACGGGAACGAACATTGTGACACGAGAATTTTATATATAAGATAAATAGGTAACTAATTTATTGTTGATTTTATACGTGTACTCTATTTAAAAATTAATTTGCTATTGGTATAAAGAAGAGTAGGTACATAATCACTATTTTTTTTATTTGCTAAGTCGTCAAATAACTTCTCCCGCTCTGGCTAGATCGAGAGGTAGGGTCAGATTTTTGCTGACTAAAACATACCAGTGATCCTTCACTTGTCCTTTGCGCCAAGGCTGCGATGACTCTTTCGAAAAATCCTACAACCCTGGATTCATTAGTAGACCGTTAGTTACTTAAACTTTTGTTACGGAACGAACATTCGTACAGAGTCAAATATGAAAGTAAATAAATAATTTAATCTTAATAACTGTGGGTTCTCAACTCATGAAAATAAATTCCTTTTAGAAATAAATATTCTGCCAAAGACAGTTGTGGGTGGAGAAGACAAGCACGCTCCATCTTTGACTACATCGTAACTTTCCATCAGGTGCGATACTGGTCAAGCGCGAGCCTATTAATAATAAAAAAATAGAAAGAAGGCCTTTGACCAGCAGGGGGTCATCATAGACTACTAGAAAGGAAGAATGTACGACGGGTAACATAAGTTATGGCCATTGGGACCGAAAGGTTCTGGAGTGGAAACCGCATACCAGTAGACGCAGTGTTGGAAGGCCTCCTACAAGGTGGATCGATGACCTGATGAAGATTGTGGGAATCCGATGGATGCGGGACGCGCAGGATCGTTCATTGTGGCGACACTTTTGACTCTTTGACTGGCCTGTTGGTCTAGTGGTTAGTGACCCTGACTGCTATGCCGGAGGTCGTGGGTTCGATTCCCACCCAGGACAAATGTTTGTGTAATGAGCATGATCATTTGTTCTTGTCTGGGTGTAATTTATCTATAATATGTAGGTATTTAGAAATATATAAGTATGTTTATCAGTTGTCTAGTACTCATAACACAAGCTCTGCTTAGCTTGAGACTAGATGGCGTTGTGTGATAGTTGTAAAAAAATATTGTAAAATATTATGACTTATAATTATCAATCTGTTCGACACAACTATGTTGTTATGAATAAAGATACTACTACTACTACTACTACTTGGCCTCCCCAAGTAGTAGTAGTAGTAGCCTATGTCCAACAGTCGACGTCTATCAGCTAAAATGATGATGATGATAATATGATGAACGAATGCTTACTGTATGTAGCCTCATTTATGAGTAAATAATTTCTGATTTATAATGCCTTGACACCCTTTTAACAATAGCAAAATCTTATAGCCAATCCACTTCAGATGTAAAACAATATAATGTCTCTTTATGTTTAGTTTGTTTATTTACTTTGATATTTTACTGTTTCTAGAAATATGTAACTTACTAATTGGTTATTGTCTTTATTATGCTAATCATCATTAGCAGAATTAATGCTGATTGGCTTGTTCATAACTTTGTACCTTAATATGAAGTTTGAATAGGCAATATTGTTGGGAAGAATTTATTGTTATTGGTCATAGTTTTCAAGCTGCATCTTTAGCGTTTTTTTTTTTAAATTGAGATATCATCAAATATTCAAAGCATTTTATTTCAAACTAGCTTTTGACCGTGGCTTCGTCCGCATACATAAAATACAGCCTGTAATATGTCACTCAGGAATAAAGCACAAATAAAGTCACAGAAAAATACATTGTCATAGGAAAAAGAATAAGAAGTTCCTTTCTTTCGCACAATGAGATGCGCTTTCACGACATAAGAAAACGTATTTAACGCCATTATATATAAAATCTTAAAGTGCGATGATTTCCTAACGCCGCAAATGTTCGCATTAGGTTCACTGGATACAATCTGAGGAGACATTTGTCTTTTCTACAGCACAGTGGGCGCGCCACGACCGCACTGGGACATAAATCGAGTTTAACAACAATTTGTAAGAGTTACGCGACACCGCTTTGTTCCCCGGATTTCTATAGCACACTGTGTCTGTGACTTACGTTCCGGAAAAATGAGCGCAATCACCCTAAATTAATCTCTTTTGCAATCTTTACTATTGGGTTTATAGTAGTACAAAGTCTGATTGCGTTAAAATTGATTATTTATTTTTTTCTATCGCGATCTTGCTTGAACTAAGTCGCCCTACGCAATGCACAGTTAGGCACTTTTTTTTTGCTCCATTATTTGAAATACTTTAATCAACCTTCAATACAGTTTCAAATTAAAGTACAGCTTGATTAAAAATCGCATTTTAATCAGCGAAATTCAATTACCATACGGACAGATACTCAAACCTGCGAATCCGATTCGCACAAAGAATAAAAAGAAAGAGGTTACCGAAAACCGGTAGCGTGTTGCATATAAATCACAGCGAAGCAATAATGCGGTGCCCCCCGGGATCGCTCGCCCTCCCAGAGAAATGCCTTCGACGAAAACACTTCCTTTGTCACATAATTGCCTAAATTGTTATTAGACGGAATAAAGACATATTGCTGTGGGACTCGGGGCGATATTTATAGACTACGAGATGATCTTTTAATAGTGTGATGCGGATGAATCGTTCTGTGCTGGTAATAATTTTTGGGGCGTTGCAAGGGAGAACTAGTTTGATAAATGATGTGATTTGGAGCTATTAAGACGGTTATTTGTCAGTTTCTTTTAGTGTTTTTGGTGATCTAGTGTTCCGTAACGATATTGAGGACAATGATGAAGAGGATAGTTTGAACATGTTGCAATTAACTGGTTTAAATTACTCTGATTCAATGTTCCGTTTTTGACATTTTAGAAAAATGGTTCATTTTTATGTTTGTAGGAGTAATAAAGTGAATCATACTACTAATTCAATAACATTTATCATCTTGATGAGCTTAAACATTAATCGTTTAAAACAACATTCAGTACATTTCCTGGCAAGCGCACCGCAGTTCATAACGACCCAAACGTTGACAAAGCAAATCTCCTCCTAATAGTTTTATGAGTTTCAAATGAAGTGACACTTAAAAAAAATGTATTACAAACATTTCGGCGGCCAATAACAATAATGAAACTTGTGTGCGGTCCTAACAAATCACTGCCATGTGTTCGACACTAAAACCTACAACAAAACACCCCACTGACAGATATATTAGCAGCATTGCATTTACACAAAAACCACGGAAGAGACACACTAACAAATCCCTGCACGACACAAATTTGAACTTTATTCCACTGTGTTACAGTCACTACTCATTTTTTACAGCCGCAAAATACATACATCTTAATTCACAACTGTAAATCCAACCGAGGGTAGGCAGAATCTGGATATTTCATCAGTTAAAACTCGAAATATCCACTGTAATACGACGGTTTGACATATTTATGGAAATTCCATTTCTTTCTGTAAAAATCTGGCCATATTTGTATCGGAGTCAGTTTAAAAATAGAAAAAATATGCGTTTGAAAAACTTGTGTGACATCACTTTTGTGTGATGGATGAACGATGTTAAAGTGGTCTACCAAACTTTGACATTGACATTTGTTTTGACATTTTAGCAAACGCGATTGTTTGCAAAAACTTTATCAGCAGTTTACAGTCAAATTAACTTTATGATCCATTGATTTTAATAACCACCTTGAATGTTTTTATTTTAGTTCATCAACCTTTAAAAAGTACAAATTGAAGTGCAAGAAAGATTTTTTGTCGCAACAATTTTGTCCCCCTGTAATCACATTAGTCGCAATGTGCGTCACTAATTGAGACATATGGCGACGTGTGTCTTCGTATCGCCACATTACACATAGCTGAAGTTTCTTCTGTATACATAATGGGGATATCAATAACTTTTATCTTACTAAATTATTGTCGAAACACGGATATTTAATTAGCATAGCATAGCATAGTCAGCCAATCAATGTTCCCACTGTTGGGACACAGGCCTCCTCTCTAGGAGAGGGAATAGGCCGGTTGGTGAATGTCACATGTCTTTGAATTTTCGGTTCTAGGACATGCCGGTTTTCTCACGATGTTTTCCTTCGCTTAAAACCACTGCTCTGTTATTTAATTATTTAACTGTAAACATGGTAGAAAGTAGTAGAAACTTAGATATCATCATCTCCCTAGCCTTTTGTTAACTAGCGGCTGAATACCCGTGTTTTACATGGAGCAATTGTCTATCCGACCCAATTACTGGGCAACAAGATAGGCACTCCTTGAATGGACTGATGGTCAGACCTTCTGGCGTCTGACTGTAGCGACTGTCAAAGATCTACGAATGACCACCGCCGGGAGCAATGGCTTTACATGCTTTCGTAGGCACGGGGTGTCAGTTAACGTCCTAGTTAAAATTAAAAAAAAAGCATTGTTGATGATTGATATTTATAATGATGATATTGATTTTGATGATTTTGATATTTCTCTCATTTTTGGACAAGAAACCTAGTACCTAAATATCAAGATTTTAACTGCACAAAAACTAGCATAACTCGACCGAGTCAACAACAACTCATTCTACTTTTGGAATCAGAAATGGGGCACCTATATTTTATTTTCCTTTTCTTTTTTTGACTATATGATTTTTCCTATTGTGGATACAAATACCTAACATTATACATATAATATTATAAAGCTGAAGACTTTGTTTGAATAAACGCGCTAATCTAAAGATCAATAGTTACGAATTAAAAAAATATTTTAGTATTTTACCTATAGCCTGTTTATAGAGGAAGGCTAGGGCCCAGGGGAGCGAAGCAGTAGCCAAAGACGCGGGTGAAACCACGGTTAATAGTCAGTGTGTCGCATAAATTATCTCTATTCTAATCTTTAAGATCGGTGTCGTCTACAAGACTGCCATCAATCATTACAACCTGATTCCTTCATTTCAATTCATCCAAATTCCGCCACAAATAATCCCGCAAATAACGCGCCCGTGAATAAAACAAATGGCGCCTATTCCCCGCAACTGTTGTACGGGAAACAGGAACGATTGCTGCCCAACAATTTAAACGTCGACGCCGAATTAGATTTATTTCGTCCCGGGATTTATTGCCAGTCCCGGTGGGATGGCACAACACTATGGTGCGGGTATAAGTCAGTTTTCCACGGAATCTGTTAGTTATTGTGACTGGAAGTCGTATTTGTAAGTAGTCTAGCTTTGAATTTGTTCCAGGTTTTGCTGTTTTATTGTGAGGGAATTAATGACTGCACTGTTTTTCTAAAATTCAAATAGTCTTAAAGACTTGCCGTAATTTACATTTTACTCTTACTCGTTGTGTTTATAAGAAAATTTTGAATTTATAGTATGATTAAATAAATTTTTAATTTAAAGTTCTGTGTGGTTTTTTCCTCAGAAGACCATCTCAGACCATCTGCATTGCCTTTAAAAGAGACTGTGACCTCTGTGTTGGTTTCGGTGTTTTCTTTTTTAAAATTTAGCTTGGAAACACCGGCTTTATCTACTTTAAACTGACGAAATAATTGAAGTGAATTTTATTTTTAAACCTTTATTTATCATTTATTTGTCTTTAAATTTAAATAACTTCTCACTGAACGTCAAAACTTCTACAAATTACACTTTAAAACACAATACTATCTACTTGATCAGAAACTCAATACATTTAACATCTACAGCTCCAAAACGAGCATTCAAATCCGACAGGACAACTACAGGCTACACACGCGAACACATGCCCAGAATCATTTGTCAATCGAGCAATTCCAGTACAGTAACTGGGCTGTTCCAATCGGGGTCCAATCGATTTGTGTCAGCGACTATTGACAAATTGATAATCGATTGTCCCTTAGCAACGTATTGTAAGCGTTTCGACTCGTCGTTTATACAGCGTATATTGAAGGACTGGAACAATTGGTTGCAGCGGTCTTCCCGTCCGATTATAATTTAGGTGTCTTTAACGCTAGAGTGAATAGGCTCTTAAGGCTTATAAGTACCTTGAACATCTAGACGAAATTAAATGGACACATATCCTGTGCATTTAATTCCGGCCATCTGCCATATTTCGTAAAGAAAATGGATTTAAAGGTCTAAAGGTCCGGATCCTTTAAATCCATTTTCTTTACGAAATATTGATTGATTGACATAGGTATGCTTCGTACATTCTGAAGAACACTTAACCGGCATTTTTTTTTGTGCAACCATATCTACTTCTAAAGATCAAAACCGTTTGAAAGGAGTAGGAAAAACTGGCGAAAAAGCACCATGTTTTTAATTATTTTTTTTTGGCAAAAGTATCTATTAGTGTTACGAAAAAGTCATACGTTCATAATGTTGTACATGAATATAGAATAAACATATATTTTCAAACCTATTGACCTAACCATTATCGAGGAGTAGGCTTCAGAAAGTAACTGATTTATGGCACTGCTCAGGAGTTAAGGCCTTAATAAACTAGTGCGCTTCACCATCAACAATTGCATCATTGCTTACCATCAGGTGGGATCGCAGTCAAGCATAAATTTAGGATCAATGTACCTAGATGAGCGTGTTTTGTCTGTGAGCCCTAGACTTGGTGTCTTGTTGTTTTAACGATCGATTGTTGAATAGGTTGTTGGGTCAAGGTTGAAGAAAGTTGTACCTCTATACACAACGGGTTTTGCAAGTGTCTTGGTAACCTCGTCCAGGTCATGACAGTTTAAAGCTAAGGAGTGTGTTCTGCATTTTTATGAAACATTCGCATTCTAATTTATTTATTTATTTAAACTTCATGTACAATAGTGGTACATAGTATTAGTAGTAATATAAAATATATTATTTATAATAATAAAATACATGTATATACATACATGTATGAATTTAATATTATATAAACTAATTAATACTATGAAAAATATCAAATCATTATGAGAACTTAATAACAATTCAGAACGAAGACCGAACTAAGGTTGAGAGGACTTCAAGTACTAAGTAGCTTTTTTGATGTCAAGGGGAAGCACATTCCAGAGTTTCGCATTTTTTATTCATTCTAATCGCAATCTTTATCTGTCAAAAACATACATATTTGACTAGTTTTAGACATTGATATTGAGAGAGGAAATTGGAACTTAAAGTTGAACGTTTAGTAAAGATAAATGTTTTTTTGGGCTGCTATTATTGGCCTGTGGAATTATTCAAAAGAGTTACGATTACTTTGGGACTCATAGACCAACCCAGAACAGAAGAACATATTTGTTGATTTTTAACCTCAGAAGAGGCTACTGTTATCTTCACTATGCATGGATAGTATATAATTTACTAGAAAGAAAAAGATTTTTCCGTTAGTATTTTTGTTTGGAAATTCAAACAAAATAAATTATTTTTCTTTCTTTCTTTCTTTCAAACTACTGGACCGATTTTTAAAATTATTTCGTCTGCTTCACGCGAACGAATCTGCTCAGGCAGAAGCTAGTTTTTTATTAAAATTAAATGAAAACAACTAAATTATATGATTAGGATTAGATGATCTTTTCAAGGAATGTATCTGAAAACAACATTCCATATTTCAAATAAAAAGGCTCTACATTAAAATCAAACGGTTTAACAGACAGGTCCATTTCTTAGATCCTTCTGGCCACATTATTATATGTAAGTCACGTCCGTCAGCGTCGCGTCCCGGGATCCCTTTAGCAAACAAATAGTGCAAATCCCGGGATTAGGGTGACAATTTGAGCGGATAACGCGGGATCGACTTGAGAGGCGCACCCCACGTTAGTAATTTGTTACAATTACTTGCCGACCCCGCGAAGAGAATTGTTGTAAATTGCGTTTGTTTTAGCCGTGTTTTTTTTCAAGATTAAACGGGCTTTTTCTTTGAGTTTGATTTATTGTTATTGAGTTTACCTGTACGTCTAGCCTTTTTTCAATCCATGTTTTATTTTTTTGAGGTAGGAAATCACATTTTACTAACAAAAATCACATCTATGTTCCCTCAGTTGCCATTCGTGTTCCGGGATCAGGGGTTTCACTTTCAGAAGTCAACCTATGGCACCAGTATGCTTCAGCCATGCTGGCCCCTACAATTTGCTGTTGACGACTCGCTTTCCAACCATGTTTTACAAATGACAGCCGAGACCAATATCTGGCGTACGTGCGAAGAATCGGCTTAAGATTGACCCATCCAAATACTAACATCAGCAGCTGAATCTCAATAATCTAATTTATTATTATAAAGAGGTTAGAAATCTCTGGATTTTTTTTCACTTGTAAAAACTTGCTCTACCTTTCATCCTGAAAAAATTGGACGGTTTCTGTAATGTAAAGAAAGTATTCTCGGAGTCAACATGACAGACAGCATAAGGAACAGTATATTTAATTCCAGCTGTCAAAGTAAAATGGAATTGGGGAGGCCTTTCGAATGTCACATTAAAATTGGGCGAAGGCAATCACTGACTGGTCCTGGATTTTGAAGAACAGGAACTGGTGACGCGGTAGGACCAGAAGAAGATGGTGTGAAGTATTAGACTCCTACCTAAAGGATTGGCCAAATGTGGCAAAGAGCAAAAAATGGAAGATAGGAGCGAAGGAGTGTGCCGTGTAATTGGGCACAACAGGCTCATAATAAATCTGTGAGATAAGTTGGGCCGAGAAAAATGGTCATAACTTTGAATCTACAAGTCTCCATAAACTGCTAGACCCTTCAAAGCAAAACTAAACATAAACTAGCTCAGTCTCCCACAATTTTAATTAAATATGAAAATAGCTTTTCCCAGTTCATCTCACAAAATTACCCCTCGGAGGTAACGATCAAGTCAGCGCCCTTCATTACTCCGGTCTATTCGCTGTACCTAAAACTAAAACAATTAACAGTAAACTCGAGGCTCGCCTATTTGAACATATCAAGTGCATAGTGGATCGACCGTCGGGTTACAACGGACAAAATTCACTCGACAAAGTGAAATTTCGTTAGCGCACGTTAAGGGCGATTGGGGAGGGTTGAGCGGGGGGGTGGGTTGTCACAGGGGCGTTTTCCATTTCACGCTCCGTTCGCCGCTGATGACACCGCATTCCGGCGAGCAAATGGCTCGACAAATGAAGAGAAGGCGCAGCCGCGGACACGCCCTGCCACGTCATAACTGTCACTTCGGCTAAAGGGCGACTTTGCTCCCGTTTCCACTGAAAGCCTTTGTACTGACAAATTGATTCGATTTAGACCCGTTGCCCTTGTCTTATAGACGAGAACCCCTTTAATTAACGCCGTGTTTAAGTGTGTGTGTTGACTTGTAGAACTGTACAAATTACGGATGTTTGGCTTACGAAACCTAGTGATGAACAATGGGAAGTAAAGCTAAGGAGCATTGTCATTGTTGTTCATGAAAATAAAGTAGAATTATTTCTTCAAGCCAATTATTCTTTTCTTTCTTAATTGTTGGTTATAAACTGTTTTTTTGTGACGTAAAAAACGGGCTATCTAATCGTGGGTAATTATTTTAAAGAAAGGAAATTAATTTTATTTACAAGTCGTGCCGTTCGAAGTGTTTATATGGCTGTTATTTCAGTTGTAACTGTCGTTTATAATATTAATTTGTTTAATTGGAATCCGCTAATAGTTACACGTGAAGAAGGCGAAATATAAATAACTAACTTTTGACCGCGGCTTCGCCGGCGTCCATAAAATATAAACCTGTCACTCAGGAATAAAGCAGTTTTCTGTCTGTGAAAAATATTTAGCAATCGGTCCAGTACTTCCAAAGATTACCTGCTACAAACAAAAAACAAACTACCTCTTTTTTCTTTATATTATCAGTGTAGAAGTGTAGATAATAATAATACATTTATGTCTCGTTACAAACGTCATATGGTGAATAAAAATGATGTAAATAACATAAACATTTGTGAGAGACTGGTGCCCAAATTGGTAAAGAATACCTGTGTTACAGGTCACAAGGGCCCTCAAGACTTACAGGTATACAAATTAGATTAAATAATAACATTGTGAATGGTGAAGTTTAAACACTAGGTAAGGAATGTTATAAAAAAGAAATCTACTCTAATATTATAAAGAGGTAAAGTTTCCTTTTTTGTTTGAAGGAGGTAATCTCTGAAAGTACTGGTCCGATTGCTAAAATTTTTTCACCGATAGAAAGCCTCTTTATTCTTGAGTTACATAGGCTATATTTTATGTACCTACTCGTGGAAAACCTACGGGCAAAAGCTAGTATATAATAAGAAAAATAAAAGAATGAAGAAACCTAATCAGGTTTGAACTTTTTATATTGGTTTTACAAAGAGAGTTATAAAAATTCCATCAGAATAAGGCATCTACTTCATCGTTATAACAAGAATGTCTAATAAAACATCCATTAGCGTCCGGTATTTGTGGCAATTGTTCCGTAACTGAGTATCGTCGGTGTTTTCTTGTGTTCCACGATTGTTAAGCGTGGCTCGTGACAACTGTCGCCACCTTGCAACCGGTTGTCACAAAAAGCTGTTCTTTTTGTCCACCTGACTGTGATGTGTAACACAGTGTGCGTGCTTCTGTGTATACATGGAGATACTAAGGCAATAAATTAATACTAGGCTTAGTGTAGGAATTCATTACTACATCTAATCGCTAGTTTTACAATGCATAAAAATGTATGATCTATTGCAATAAATAGAGTCAAAAATTTATGTGTTAGTCTTTTTTTAATCGATATAAACTAGTGCTTGATTGCGATCCCACCAGATGGTAAGCAGTGATGAGATTGTTGAAGGTAAGGCGCACTAGTTTATTAGGAGCACATTTGCTAAAGCCTTGAAGACACCTAAATTATAATCAGACGGGAAGACCGCAGCACGCAAATTGTTCTAGTCTTTCGATGAACGTATTCTTCAAGATAAATGCTAGACAGATAGTGTGTTCAATTCAATTTTGGAGACAGATAGACGGACAGTGGACACTTAGTAATGGGGTCCCGTTTTCACCCTTAGGGTACGTAACCCTGAATTGTATTCCGAGATAAATACACTTTGAGGAAGAATGGTTAACTCCTACGCTATTGATTGACTATTGATTTATTTTTGACGAAAAATTATAATAGAATGTCAAATGTCAATTTGCTGCCATTTCTGATTATGTCATGGTCAGTAACCGTACTTAGAGGCAAGTGTAATTATTTCTTTATTGTTTAAACATTAGCCCATCATATTAGCTCTACGTTTAAAATTGTAATTAAAAATTAAATTAAAAATCTAAGTAACAGAAATATTTCAAAATGTAGTCTTTTGATATAAACTTAAAACTTTCCATTTTCATAAGAAAATCGTAAAAAAACTATATCTAAAGTAATACCATAAAGTGGAAAGATTTGTATTTTTGTCTGTAATGTTCAAGCAGCTTTGTTTTCAAGATTATTTTTGGTAATATCTAAGTACTTTATTGGTTTAATTTACTAAATAACTTTAATTGCAAGCCAAAATTTAATTCATACAAAATAACTTACCTAAATAGAAATAATAAACAAATTAAACAATAACTTAAATAATTAAAAATAATATATACACTAAATGCCTAGCTAAATATGACGTCATAAAACTCCTCCGCATCGCTGTCGACTGGAAGTGTGCCCAAAAGGCTGGCGGCATTGCCACGTTGTATGGCAATGCTTATTCTCTGACCGAGGTAGAAACCAGCCCTTGGGTCACCCTGTCTGTAATAAATAAACTCAAAAACTATAGGACCGATTTAAAAAAAAATTCACTAGTAGAATGCTACTTTATCATAGAGTGACTTGGGCTTATAGATTTTATGAAGCCGCTGGCAGACGCTGATATTAACGTTATCTTAACCCATTCATGACCACTGTGCCAATTTGGGTACAGTTAAATCATAAGCAATCGTTTATGACTATATTTGCATTTACCATGCAAATATTTAGTTGCTGGTGAAAACCCTATAGCATAAAGTTGAACCTAATTGGCTGAAGTATTAAGCTTGTTGACACTTCCTTTCCCGCGTTTTGTTATGATGTTACCTTTATGGTATGTAACTATGAATTTTGTTTTTTTTTATCTACACTTTTATTAAAATAAAGAGGTAAAGTTTGTTTTTTTTTGTTTGTAGGAGGTAATCTCTGGAAGTAATGGTCCGATTGCTAAAATTTTTGACATAGGCTATATTTTATGTACGCGAACGAAGTCGAGGGGAAAAGCTAGTTTAATATATTGAAGTCTTCTAAAAAATATCATCACTGTAAACTAACGTCAAAACTTTACTGTTTGCGATAGTTTACAAATTCGTGCTTATTTTTTGGGTCAGATTTTCCGAGATATTACCACTACACTATAGCTATATAGGTAGGTTTACCATTTGAATTTCGAAGTATCATTGACAGTTTTTAGAACACAATGGCTCCTTCAAATTGCCTAGCTACTAGGTGTAACTAACGTACCAATATAATTCGATTTCAAGTAGGTACGTAACCGTCTAATACATAGACATCGTCAATCTACAAATAAGTTTTTCCGTTCGTTGAACAGGTGCATAATTGCTGTCGTTCCGCTTGACCGTATTATGTAAAACCACATTCCGTCGGCAGTCATCTTGTATTTTATTATGTGCGTCATTGACAAGTTCGATCTGGTACACTGCGGGGAGTAGGTATCTCTCCTGTGACGGTTGATACAGGTGCTTCGGTAACTGATGTCGTGGAACGCGGTGATATCATCTGTCATTTGATGTGATTAGTGCCGCTCGTGTTTTATAGTCTGTGCTCTGGATTCCGAGGTTTATTCATGTACTGGCCGCATATAAATTGGTTCGGGGAACTAGGTTTGAATGATGTTGTTCTTTTGGTTTGTTTGAATGCTTTAGTTGTAGTTATGTGCTGTGACGATTGAGTCCTGACTGTAGATAGGACTTTTTACTGTCCGATCTTTATTAGGTACGTTTGTGTTTTTTAGAGAGCAATGGAAGAGGCCTTTGCCATTGACATTGGTTGGATTAATGTCCGGTCTTTATTATATTTGGTTTTTTTAGGAAGCTATGATCAGGGGCCTTATCGTGACGTGTTAAAAAGTCAGACATGCGAGCGAGAAAGAGCGATGAAGTTATACATTTTAGCTCCATCCCTTTGATAGTTCAGTTTAGGTTGTAAATTGAATCGCTTAAAGTGCTCGTAGTAAGGCCTCTTGGGATTGGGAGAATACGTGCTGAAACACGTTAAGAATATTCAAGGCAGAGTCTTCCATTTTCTATTGCTTTAAAGAAGGGTGGACAAAAATGATATATTTTATAATCCATATCTAAACACAAAAAGTAAGAACTAAGCTACAACCTAATAGCAACAACCTGGGGATCTTTAAGTCAAGAGTGAATAGTTTACTTCTAGGTAAGCGTGCTCTATCGTCGACCACATCGTCTCTTTCCATCAGGTGAGATATTGGTCAAGCGCGAGCATATAACAACAAAAAGAATAAAAACAAAGTTACAAACACCTTTTAATTTTCTTAAACACGTAATAAAACAACAAACACACTATTAATAACGACAGAACAACGGCAGCGAACTGTAATTACAGTTCAGTTTCAGTCGGGAGCTGAAAAATGTCCTCGCAGTGACATTTGTTATTACTGGAGCATAAACGAGTGACTGTTCGTAAGTGGTCATGATAACGCTTCGTTTCTTTGATGTATGGACTTGATGAAGAAAAATGTTAGCTTTGTTTTTTTGTTTTAGTTGAAGTAGTTAATGTTTTGCGGTTTAGGTACTTCTACTAGTTGGGGTTGGAATATAATCGAATGATAAATGATAAATGATATTTATTTTGTAAATAGGTTTAAAAAACACTTTTACACGTCAATTTTTTTTTTCGTCATTTTATGCTAGATGAGGCCGGTGTTTTCTATCTGACTACCCTGAGAAGAAACACCGAAACAAACTCAGGGGTCAAAGTCTCTTTTAAAGTCCATACAGTAAAAAATGTAATGGTCAAATCACATGAGAACCATGCAGATTTGAATGAACTTCGTTGTACATCAAAAAATGTATAGAACTTTTTGTATGAACTTAAATCTGGGGCCAAGTACCATTTACCCCTAAAGTACTTCAAAAAAAAATGGCACGATGAGGTGCTCAGAAGATGCTAGGTTAATCTTAGTGAGTTACTATGGTTCTAGAACGCAAAAATATTATTTTATTGGTTTAACAAACATGTAGGTACGTAGCAAACTTAAATATTAACTATGAATACTTTCATACTAAAACTATGTACCCTACATACACATAATACAAAAACACAAAATACACTCGGGCATCGAAGAAGGTACTCCTCCACATCGCTGTCATCCGGAAATGTGGAAAAGGAAAAGGCAAAGTAGAAACACATGTGCACACACAGTAACATCTGAGATTCCATCTCGCTAAGACGTCTATAGTTCAGCGGGAAGTGTTTTTTGATAATTTCTCAACGTAAAAGGCAGTTACTCACTTTCTAGAGATATCATGATTTAGATTATATATCTAAAAAAAATATTTAATTTACATACTTCGCTATTACTTTTAGAAAAATTATTTGGAGAAGAAAATGCTTGTGTTAAGTGATACCGCTTTTCTACATAACACTATATGGAATCCATCGATCTATTTATCGTTTCTTTGATCACTTACAAAATTTCACGTTAGACATATGTCTTGTACAATTTCATAGCTTACAGTTATGTACCTTTCCTGTTTTAAATACAGATTGACTCTAACTAAACGAGCACGTTTTATGCCGGAGTGATGTGCCAGAGATTAAAGAACCACAGGGTTGATAAAGACGACGGAAAGAATTTTATGCAATAAATGAATGTGTTATTAAAACTTATCAAATAGTAGGGACCTAAGATATTATGTTAATTGGTGTGTGGAACTATCCATCCATAGCTACATCCCTTTAAAACAGTTCAGTTTAGGTCGTCAAATGGATCGTTTTAAGAGCTTGTGGTAGCGCCAGTACTTCTAAATATAATAATAATCGTATAAACAATTTCAACTTTTGTTTTTACAGTATCAATAAACTTAAAATAGATGAAAGAGTCAGCCCTAACATCCTCAGAACATTTGCCGCGATCATTTCACTAAGATAGCACAGATTTAAATGTAAGATACACTTCTGAACAATCTGTTAACGTGTTGTATTTTCAGATCCACCATTTTGAATACAGGAATAAATTACTTGATCACAACGATTAATGGCTGCGTGGGTAGGAAAATAATTGGACATTGAACTGACAAACTAAATACAAGATTATTATCGTCATCTCTTTATGTCTCCTCATTTGCTAACAGTCAATGAAAGATGTCGTTAACATTTATTTTTCAGCCAGTACTCTACGATCGCACCATTTTCTTTTTTTTTTTGCGCGTTTTTCTTGAAGCTGTCAAAGCTTTTTTTTTGTTAATGTTTTTGGCTTGGATATTAAGTCTTTTAAGCCATGTATTCGTATAACATTGTCACTTTGTTTTCCATTGGAATGCAAATGTAGAGTCTGTCTAAAAAGTCAAACGACTTGGGTAATTATTACGGCAAAATGAAATCTAATGTAGTCGATACTGGTTCAATAATCAAGGTTGATTAAGAGATTTTGATCATAGTATACTAAAAATAGAACCTTACAATATAAGTATCGAATATAAGTATTTTTTAAATGATTAAATATTATAAAAAAATCTCAAATCGTTTGATTTTTTAGACAGACTTATTACACATTCTAATGCTTTCATAGGCTTTTTAGTAAACTTCGCTAAGGTAGTCTACAATAAAATACTCAGGTCAATTTTACCGAGATCGCGCCGCATTTTAATGATTCCACATACTGATGTCGTTGCGCAGACGTTGAGTTTAAAAACTACACTAATTTTACATCACAATATCCACTAGGCATCAATTTGCGAATAATGAAAACAGTTACTGAACTTCACTTGAAGAAAGCCCGCCAGAAACTCTTTATTCCTGTCAATCGTTGGAAGATGACAGAGAATGAAGTTTTAAATGCGTTTAGTGATAAATGAATTTAGTACCTATCTAATTTATGGTGTAAGTGGGCCTTAACATTTGCATGCCCCAGAGCCAAAAATTCGAAGACATTCACCAACCCGCTCCGGGCCTGCGTGGTGGATTACGGCCCATTCCCTCTCCTAGAGAAGATGCCTGAGCCCCAGCAGTGAGACATTAAAAACGCTGATTATGCTATTATGCACCAGGCTTTAGCAGGGTGGTCTTTTATAAGCTCTAACCATAAAAAAATAAAATGTCATTCTATTTATTTAATCTTTTCATTTAGTCTCATAAAAATGGATAATCCAATTTTATAAAAATTACTCATGATTGCCGTAATATACGAAAAAGAACTTCATTTTTAATGACAAGCGCAATAAACTCGACGAGTGTGATTGTTGGCTGTATAAATAGTCCCCTTTGTGTGGGTGTGACAAATATCATTTTTTACAGTACATTGACTTGCACAAGTGTGTGTGTTACACACTTGTGAAGCAAATCAGACGAAGAATGATTTTTATTGTCGGTCATCGACATTTGATGAAGTTTGATGTTTTACTTATTTAGGATTACTCAATGTTTCTGAGTGGCTGCAATTGATTTTCTTCCATATAGCCGTATCATTCATTTAAAGCTTGCTAGTAATTTTTACAACGGCGTTTGAAGTAGTACCAAGAAATAAAAAAAAAACCTTTCCAATCATACTCTTACAGGGTAAAAAAATAATCTAGGCTATGGTTTATCTGTGTTAAAAACAAAGAGATCCATTGAGCCGTCGGCTTCGAGGCTAGAACTTTTATATTTATAATTCTATCTACTATAAGTATAATGGAAATATAAAGTAGTATTGTATATATAAGGTAAGAAGTAGGATATCATAAAAACAAAAACCATTCACTCCACTTCATATCATATCCCAAAACTATTACCGCACACCAAAAAGAAGGATACAATTTATAGACGCAATAAATTCCTATTCACGGAGTTTTCGCAATAGCTTCCCTGGATCATAAACCCCTGGCCACACCGGCGCGGTCCTGACGCTCGAACGCGCGAGCACAATCGCGACCGCGCGACACAATACGGGGTTATTCTGTAATTTTCCAAACCACTACGCACTAGGGTTTTATACGCACTTTTGTGTAAGACTCGATTGTGATTGGTTCTTTGTTGTGGGTAATAGTTTTATGTTTGTTTTTAGTAGTTCTCTTTTGTAGGGGTGATCGTAAATTGATTTTGTTTCACTGATTTTTAATACAGGAACTTCCATTTGGTGTCGCTTTTTAGTAAGATTACAAAAAGTAAATAAACAGTCACTATCAAAGAAACAAAGCTCTTATTAAAAACATTAAAAAAGTAAGTAAGGTAGGGCACAAACGTGGACAATTTTGTGTCTTGTGTCAGATACAATTTACTGATGAATATGTTTATAGAACCAGTATGAAATCATCCATTCCCTGCGCATACCTAAACATTTTTTGTGTCCAGTTGCTTCCACTTAACACATACTCATGACGATCAAAAAGGAAGTGGAACAAAAAATGTCTCTGTTTGCGCAGCGCCATAATCTTCTTTCTCGTCCTTTCCTGCTATTAAACTGTCCATCACAGTTGTCGCGACGTTGGCCACAAACGTTGGCCCAACCTCTACCAAGCGTACAAGTCCACATGCATGACAGATTAAGATCTGTCACCACAACGTTGTATTTGTGACTGCACGCAACAGATGTAATAAATGATAACATAATGCTCAGCATATACAGCTTGATAATTGAATGAGCATGTTTTAGATTCATTTCATTTTATCTGTTTAGAAATAATTGTTACTTATATAACATGAAACGATTGAACAATACATTTATGTGTTGCACTTTGAAATGCTATCATGACTTCTGCATGAAAACGCCTACCTATTTTATTGCTGGCAAATGGTAGCACAGAGCGATATGTGAAATACCTATTGTTCAAGTCAACATGCTATTAAATTGAACATAGGTTTCGAGTTCTACCGTAGCAGTAGGTACCTAACGTTTTTATTTATATGCTTCTATAAAAAATGGTTGCATCAATTCTGCGTCGCAAGAAAATTCAGAAGCAAATTAAAACTTCACCATCAAAGCAGAGTTTATAAACATTAATTATACAAAAAAATATGTCAATTAAATGAACCAAAAAGCAGCAAAAAATCACATTACAACTGGTCCCCATGCCCAAAGTTAACAAAATGCGCAATCGTGTTGAAGCGTACCGAATCGCCCTTCCCTTGACAACATTAGCAGAGATTAGGGGCTTCCACCAATGTTGTCTTTATCTAAATGAGTTCTTGCTTAACGCCCTACACATTGCGCAGTACCCTTTACATCTTTGCATGTTTGTTGAAGCATTAGCGGCATTGAAAAGCTCGGCAATCGTAAAGCTTGCTAAGTGTGAATGATATTGCGAAATGATTCGGGGCTTTGTTCAGGAGTGCATAAAATTGAATTCTGTTCAATAAAAGTATTGACGCAAGTGTTAAGGTTACTGTTAATTAAATCTCGCACTGTTTGTGTTTAGATTAAGTGTTTTTTCTTGTATTTTTATGGTTTAACAATAGAAATTGCGTCGTAAACGAGTTGTCTGTATGTTATTTTGTTTACTTAATCAAAATTCGTATTTAAGTATACGTTTATGTGTATTCTATTAGCATAGAGTGAAATACCATGCAATTACAAAAACAATAAACGATTAAAGACCCTAAAAATCTTAATTTTCGTATTTTTTATTACTTTTACATTTTATTTACTTATTTATTAAAATTACGCTCTGCACTAATATCGTAAACTTATACTCAACGAAAACCAAATAAGAATTAGTTCCGTTCACAATCAAAGTCTGAGCTACAATTAGGGTAGTTACGTGCCGTTTCGCCGCCGAGACGTCGCGTGCCGAGCTATCGCGCGTCCGATCGCGCGTTAAACCGCGCGGTCGCACGGCATCGCGACAAATCACTGGAATTACGAACTAGCCCTCATTAGCAGCTATATTTCAGTAAGAAACAACGAAACGAGGACATGGCTGGTTGTCGTGTGGTCTCAACATCAGAATGTATGGTGGGTGGGTTATAAATAATGTGACTACGCATGAGAAATGGGTTGGCTAATTGAATTTATGAAAAATGTTGTGACAAAGTTGATAATTTTTCCTTTGAACTTTTCTAAAAAAAAATCAATTCTGTGTGTGTGTGTGTAAACAGCTGCGTTTTTCATATGTCATCAAGCAGTAACCATAAAATAAGGGTTTAATAAAGGTCTCTCGCGTGTTAACCTATGAGATAGTCAACTTGCCTGTGGCTGCCTTAATAAAATTAAAACCTCCAGCCAGGACTATAAAGGACGATGTCAATAATATTCATTTATATGAAGTTTTAAGAGCTTCAGAAGCAGCCGCTCAACCGATGCGTATATTGGCTGATTAACGCGGCAGTGGCAGCGGCACAGCGGCAATAAACGGAACAACAACACATTGTGCACCTCCCACCGACCACCGTACACAAAACGACTTTTTCAACGTCCTACTCAAATATTAGGCCGGACACACACCGCCCGAAAGAAAAAACAGATAACGAGTTGCATTGCTACCGGTCAAAGCAGCCGCCCGTGCCGCCGACCAACTAGGGGCGGGGCACGTCACGCGTAAAACAAACTCAGGCGACGCGAGCGAGCGAGACGAACACATCCCACCTCCATGCGCCAAACGAGACAGCAACAGCCCGGTGCTACACACACCTAATTTAAAACTCGAAAATAAATTGATGGTGAGCTCAAAACAAACAGATATGGCTGACAAAAAAGGACGGCCGCATACGAAATCTTCATTAGCGAGCGAGCTAGAACAAGGGCGCCGGCGAACACTCCTAATTTAAAAATATCGAAAGCAATCGCGACGGTGATTCGACATTAATACGGGTTTAAAAAAAATCTCATTTCTTATTCATTCAGTCGTGATGATTTTTCACAAAAGGGAAACAAAGCTCTATGACGGTGCTGAATCGCGTCGTAATGAATGAGCTGTGGTTATTAGCAAATTGAGGCCGTTAAAATGAAATTATCTCTCGGTAGCTTCGTTTCTAACGTAATTAATGGCATAATTAATCTGAGGAAAGTCTAGTGAAGAATTAAATGAGTATCGTGGAGGTAAATCGATAAAGTTTTATTTTTACTATAGTTTGCAGCAAAAACCGAAGCTAGACGTTCAAAGAAGCTTTTAAAACATGGAATCTTTAATTAAAAAATATATAAATATACATATATTATTACCAGAGGTCGGAATTAGGTAGAGTTATTCATGTACTCACACTGATTTCATACAGCGAAAGAATAAAGTGGATATGCCTCAAATTGCGAGATTAATTTTAAAGAGCAGATTTTTTTTATGTCACCATCAGAAATATTGCAGAAAAAATGTTTTCCTGCATTAATGACGAGGAAGTGTAGGTATAAATTTGTTAACCTTACCTCAGTTGATGTAGAGAGATGTTTTTCATTGAAAAATACTAATAAACGTCGTGTGTTTATTATTTTTACTTTATTGACCTTTATCTGTGTCTGAGGTTTTTATTATTATTTATTTGTAAATTGTTGGCCACACGGGGTTTTTCATTAGAAATCCCGGAAAGACCCATATTCATAACAACATTTCGATGCAAGTACACGAATAACTCTACCTAATTCCGACCTCTGATTATTACCAATCAAATAGTGGTAAAGTTTCCAGATTTTTAGATTTTTCAAGGTAAGTGAGGTAGCCGCTTTTTCACAGTGTTTTGTCTTTATGGAGTATCGTCACTGGTGTTGAACACAAAAAAAACTGGAAAGCAAAGATAAGTATTGACGTCTCCATTACAAAAACAGCTCGCATGGTTGAATTTTATAGGTAACCTTTTTTGCATCGTACTTCAAACGTCAGAAAAAGTTGCAGATAACTTTTTCCCGCCATTTTTTTTGCTGTGGTTCGGCGCCAATATTTTGACAGACGCGCAACGAGCCAACACTAAACAGACTTCGATGTTGCCATCATTGAAATATCACTAAGTGGTGGTTCTGATAAGCGGCCTTTTGCCGGCCCGCCAGCGTGCATTCCCTTGATCTATATGTAATGGCTATTATTTGATTTATTGGACTATTATTTTGTAACGTAAGTTGATTTATGTATAGTGAGTGAGAAGTATTTCTAACTAGTACATACAAAAAATAAGTACTTACCTATATGGACACTTAAAATGCAATTACGCCTTGGAACAAAGAGAGATTGCCCACTAGTGATTCATCTGTAATAAATCTGCTCCATTACATTGTATTACATAATATACTTAACGAGTACCTATGAAATAAAATTTTACATCATTTTAACGCTCATGAATACCATTTTTTTAATGATTTGTTACTAAAAGGCATTATGGCACTAGGTAATCAATATAGCCATCAAGCTGGTATTGTTAAAGCTAAAATTTATTGTCTCTTCACAATAAAAACTGGTAAATATAACACTAGTTTCCTAAAACAACTTTACTATTGTACCTCGTACAAATATGCCACCCACTGCATTGCACAAAAAGTGCGGAAACGATATCTCAGAATGTCAAGACAATACATTTTATTGCACAAGTGTGTTTTCTTAAAAACAAAAGCTCAAGGGTCACGACCAAGCGACCACACGTACGCTTGTCCTGAAGTTTTGACTTTTGACTAACTACCTGTTTTTGTTGGTAAACAGAATTGGGCAGGGTCCTTTTTTGCTATAAGTTGTATTTTAAGGTTTTCAGGGTAATCTTGATGTAATACGATGATGATATTATTTGAAACTTTCTTTCTTTTATTAAGTATTGTAACCCTAAAAAAGAACATTTTAATTTATATCATCACTTCCAAAAATTAGTTCCTTATTTATAATATTAGTACCTACACTTATGTAGAATAGATACTACTATTAAACATACAACGGATAGAATGGTAGTCAAAGTGAGGAAAATTGACGGTCAATAAACAAAAAAGAAATCAAATTGTTCATCTCTGACACAATTCGACGGATCACTCCTCTCAAATTCATATCCCACACAAGCATCTAAGAGAAACCGCGGCACAAAGCAAAGAGCACATCGATAATAAAGAGCTATTCGCTGCGTTTAATGACGGAACATCTTGTTCTACCGGCAAATTGGTAACCCGACCTCGCGACCCGTGTGTGGCCGGGAGTAGGCCGAGCTCTTAATGTGTAGTGTGCATGCTGCCTTATGATAGCGATACTGGATGGGAAGCTTAACGATTTATTGTTTGTGAATCGTAGAGATGGGGTTCAGAAAAAATCTACGTGTTTTTTTCGTGACGATATTACATACGTATTTTACTTGTGGTATTTGTTTTTGCGATGATTTACTAACAACGTAGTTATTTAAGTTTTGTCTGTACTAACTCATTACGGGCCTTGATGTATGAGAATAAGAGATTTTTGTTTTTTTATTAATTAATTATTTTTATTCTATGACGAGAGAGGGCTGGAAAACGCTGGAGTAACGACTTAGAGATTTTATGACCGTTTAGTCAAAGAAAGAAACATACCGAGAAGAGTAGAAGGATATAGGGATACCTTTTTCCAGCAGAGGGACTATTACGTTGAAAATAAAACCTGTAATAAGTAATCATTGAAGTGTTGAAGTGGCGACCATGTACCTACAAGGTAGATTGACAACCTGGTGAGGGTCACGGGAACCCGATGGATGCGAGACGCTCAGGACCGGTCACTATGACGACATTTAGAGGAGGTATATGTCGAGCAGTAAACGTTTTTCGGCTGAAATGACGACAGTTCGAAGACGGTTCAGGACAGAATAAAATAAAGAAATATGGTAGACTCATTTCAAATTACATATTGGTATTTACCTACTTACATATGATCAATATTTGCTTTTTTTATTATTTGCTCAATATTAAAAATTAAAAACAAAAGAAAGTGGTCTAGCGTAGATGATTTTGATGTTACTCTAATGTGATATTTACCAAAGAAAGAAAACAATAAGATTCGTGATTACAGACTCAAAGAGCAAAAATCTCGAAGCTAAATACAGAAAATAATGAATAAAAGAAGTATCAATTTCATTCAATCAAAATGAAAAACACAGAAACCACTTATTATTCTCATATCTTTGTAAAACAAAACACGGGCACATTAGCAACCGGTGTGCGTTGCATACTCGTAGGTTACACCTCATCAGGTAAGAAAAGTCGGTATATCAATTAGACCATGTGTAATGATGAAGGAACAACTTCCAGTAATGAGATATAACTTGATACCGTAGGAGTCAACCCTTGTGCTTGCCGCAATTTGAAGAAGTTTGCGATTTTGTTTGGTAAGGAATTTTATATAAAAAATCAAGAACAAAAATGTTTTGATTTTGTCTCCAATATATGACTAGCTGCTTATAATCTTTTTTGTATATATATATTTTTTGTGAAGCACTATAGTACCTACCTACTTAATTTGCAATTTTCCTATGCAAATACAAATGATAAAGGAGAATGAACATTATGCGTAAAGAATGCAAATATCGAAGCCGTAATTTATTATGAAATGGCTTTTAGTAAGTTATTACTTACGTATGATAAAGTGTCTGTAAGAAAATTTTACATGCAATATAGTCTTTAATTCATATTATTATTTCTATTCGTTCCATTAAAATTACAACAACAGAAATAGAACAAAATGTAATACTTTGTTAACTCATTGAATTGATCACACAATCGCGACTCCCCTATAAATTAGACACGTGTATTATCTCAACCACGTGTAATTTATGCAAAACTAGGTAACCTTTACAAACGGGGAACATCGTTAGCTCGCATCTTTACTAACGATTATTATACTATTGGCAGTAATTGGGTTTGTTACTGTGTTTCCATACGGGTATCACCAGGGTTACCAACGCACAAAATAATTCACGGTAAAGTTTGAAAACAGAACAAAGTATAAATTACGTCTAAATATAGTTACTTATTTCCTGATTTGTAGTTTTTTTTTGTGTTACCAAAAAAGAAAACATAACAGAAAAATAGACTTGTATTTTTTTCTAATTAAAAAGGCATGAAACCTTAATGAGGATTAATTAAACCATGTAGCTGTCATTACCGTCATACTTAACAAGTTGCAATAAAAACAACAACAATAAACATCGTAAAAAATAAACTTTTAAACGTTGAACATTGTTTTTTGTGAAAAAGGTAAATAAAAAAAAACTGGTTCACGACAGCCCTTATTATCAAACGTGCGTGTCAGGAGTCAGCCATCTTTACGATCAACTTATGTGACGTAAACACGCGAACCCCGGGAACTATACTTATTGGTAATGTTGGCTTACGTAAGCATACACTGCCCTTTGAAAATAAAAGACGCTCATCAAAGTTCATAGTAAGACCACAGTGTATGCTCAATAACTGCCAACATTGGTCCATTGTATTGGACCTTATTTATCGACCAGCATTTCTCACTATTGCCGAACACTTAGTAATTAAAATTATAATTTAAAAATTACTCTTTTAATCATTTAATTTCCGTAAAGGGGCTTGTGCAACATCATTTCGATATTGTAATTTGAGTTAATTATGCAAAGATATGCATCAACACCTTACGACTATATTATAGCAGTAATTAAATGAATTAATGAAGCAATTATCGATTTAACGTTAATTTTGTGCCCTTCCACAATGTCTATAGGTAGTAGGTAGCTACTATTGGATCAGCATTTGTGTTATTTGTGACTTTGCTTTGTCAATTTATCTTGAATGAACAAATCATTTTTCAGGAATAAACAGTGTGAAATTCAGCGATGATGCAGTTTTCAATGAGTTTAAGAGTTTTAATAATACGATCAGTACTTTCTTCTTTTTTTTTGTAACTGTTTATATGAAAGTTTTAAGCTGAGCTTGAATTCAATGTTTGGTTTTGTTAATTCACTTAGTTTGACCATAGCCTTATGAAATAGGCATGTGGGTTATATTTATTAAAAAGTTAGCTGTTTACAAACATGATACCTAATTCATTCCTCCCAAAAGTATGGGCAGTTTTAACAGACAGCGTGACTTTATAATACAATACCTATATTAAGTTTATTGATCATAACAGAATCTCTATTCAAAAAATTATCAAGACAATATAAATTATATTTATTTGTTTTACAAACACGGATGTGGCAATATTAGATTTTTATTGACATTATAGTTACATCATAAATATGTGGGAGTGGGCAATGGTCAAATATTTGTACAATACTGTACTTTATCATCGTTTAGTATTGATAGAATAGAGCTAATTGTGTAAAAGGGAACGCACAGTAGGATCCAGTTAGTGGTGACCAGTGTGAACGGGCCTCTTAGCAAAGGAATTAATCATCAGAAGTTCTAGATTAGACTCTTGTCTCTCGTCTACGAATATCACGAAAAATTTTAAACAATTTTTTTTTGGTTATGATGGAAAGTAATGAGTTTGGATGTGATTTATCGTGTACAAAACGATTTTTTCATAATATATCAAGAAATTATAATCTAATAATTTTTTTTTATTACAAACATACGAAGTTGGCGATTTTCCGGTAGCATAACATAAACTACTTAAGTTCGTATCTAGAATATTATAAGTCTAGACGCAATCCATAATAAGAAGCAACATTGTCGTTTTCTTAACTACTGTTTAATAAACGGTTGTATTGAGCTGAGCCGCACACATCTACACTTAAATGTCGTTACCCGCGGCTAAGCACCTTTGAGTACAATGTTATTAGTAGCAGAAATGGTGTAGAGAAAACTGATGACTTAGGGATACAAGGATGCTTTATAAATTATTATTTAAAAGATTGACTAGTGCTGGGCAAAAAGTCCTGGAATATTGGTCACCTGAGTTCACCTAATAGACTTCACGACTCAGATCTATACTTCTTTCTTTATAAATAAATAAATAAACAGCGAAGTTGTTTATTAGAAAATTAAATTAAATGCAATAACTTTGTTTTTCTATTTACCTAAATATAAACGCTCATTGCCCTTTATACAAGTTAATTGTTTTCTCAACTGTAAATTTTATATTGGATTGATAAATAAAACCATAAAATATAGGCATATATAAAATATTTTTAATTTTTACTCGACTGTGGTGGGCCCAAAAGGAGTGTTTAATACTGTCCAATGTTGTCTTCTATGGCTTGATATCTATATTGATTGGTCGATTTGATTGATAAATATTTATTAAGCTCACCATTATGTTAGTCGATATCTTTCTTGGCGTCCCACGCACTTTTTTCCTAATTAAATTTTATTGTCTGTATGACAAATTATTGTTGTGTGGTCTAACAATAAATCAAGTCGGATTCCATAATATTGATGTTACCATCAAGTAAATGTATATATTGATTGAAATAATATTGATTTCGTAATAAAAACTATCTTTGACTTATGGACACCATAAGAAAAGAGTTATTAATAAATTAAAGGTTTTACCAATCTGCCGAGTATAAAAAAAGTAAAAAGTCTTTTTTCAAAATCGTGTTCCGTGGTTTTTTTTTATAATCGGCCATGACCATCAACCATTTTCAGCGCTTAATTTTCGCTGCTTATTTTGCTGGCAACACTAGCCAATATGGCGGAGGACTTAAGGCTAAATTACATGCGACAAGTAAATTATCTTTACAATTACACGCTTCAGACCACAACATGGTCGTAATTGGATAAAGAGGAGGTATATTTTTATTAGCCATCGGGTGTAAGTAGGTAATTAATGTGACCTCTGAAGAAAATATGATATTATTGAACTTATTATGTTTATGCTTCATTTTATTGTTAGTTGATCGATGTTTTTATAGGTACTTAACTTATGACCTTTCGTAGTTTCTCGTTGAAGGTTGAAGTCATCATACTTTTTTAATTAATAAATAGTAGGTATTTCAGAATGAAAAAGTTGTAAAGCCGTTGGTCCCGGTTGTCATTTATAGTTCTTTGACGGCCCATCAGTTGGTTGTGGAGGTCTGCCCCCCTAGCCAAGTTGCAACCGTTTGGTTTCTCACGTCATCTCAACGCTCAGTCACGTGGTCAGAACAAAGGATCGGAGGCGTGGCCAATTCGAGGCGTTCGACGCAAGAGAATCGAAGCTAGGACTGATAAGCAGTCGCTTCATGTAAAACACGGGTATTCAGCCGTATCCGGTTAGACTAGAAGCCGATCTCAAGCTAGTTAGTAAATACGGAGATGATGATTTCAGGAGGTAAAAATAAATTTTAGATATCAAATCGTTTTCTGTAAAAAGATTAGGTATATGAAATTTATTTTTATTTTTAGTAAGAAGCCTTTTGCGTACCCTTTTTTGCCTTGAACCTTCTTACTATTATGTATAGATAAAATGTTTAAAAATATATTTTTAAAATTTTAATTTAAATACTTATGGTATTTTTTCTATAAAGATTAAACCTTACATCCCGATAATTTAATACAAATTATTTATACATACAGGTACTCACAATATCTATGTATTAGCCTATCCGCTAACTTATACCCATTATGTATAATAATACAATAAAGCTTTCCAGCCTCATCAGACCATGTTGAAAATCTTGTCAAGTGCTCTCTTCCCGTATAAACTTATAATCTACCTTCCTTATTCATAGAGACTTACTCGTGGTATATAAAAAAGCTTTACATTACCTACATAGTTTATACCCAGTTCATCTCTTGAGATGAACTCTAATTTAACTATTTAATCAATTTCATTCTATTCAATTTAATTTTAATTGTTTTACTTATAATATATTACAAATTAAATTAAGTACCTACTAAAATTAAAGTGAATTCTAATTACTAACATCATGGATTTTGTCTGATATAAAAGTAAAATTAAAAAAAAAATAAACCCGAATCAGTGTAATTGATTTATTGATTATATATTAAAGTAATCATTTACCCTAAAAACAATTATTAAGCTACTTTTTAAAAATAAATAGTTCACGAATTTTTTTTTTCTCTTGATAAAATGATTGATATATATTTCTGGGATAGATTTTGGAGTGTTTCAGTTAACTGATTGTTGTTGGCCTGAGGAATAAAATGCACTATGTGTGCATTTTGGGCAACACATGGTCCAACTTCCATACAAAGATTGGCAATGTCCTTTACATGTGAACAAAAACTTACTCGATCTCATATTTTATGTAAACATTTGCTTGTGGAATCGTATAAAAAAAGAGGTTTTATTACCACCAGGTGGCGCTTATACAGTTTTAACACAAATTAGCTGCCCCGTGCTTACTTTGATAGGCGTCAAAAAATTTTTGGCGTAAAAAATATAATAACAATCACAATCACTCATAAACCATGTCACTCAGGATTATGGTTGATTTTTATTGGTGAAAGAATTTTGTAAATCTTTTCAGTAGCTACAAGAGATTACTTCCTACAAACAAACTCATAAACTTTACCTCTCTACAATATTGTTAGTATAGTATAATGTTTATTTTACGCTATCGAGTTTGTTGTAAATTCGTACTTACTAAAGCCATAAATACCGAACCTGTCCACTACATGATAATTTCACTTCGCAAACAATACTTAACCGTTCAAGTACAAATATTATATTATTTAATTTGTTAGTATATAAATAACTCACTGCTTTGTAATTTTAGTACGGAGTAGATAATTTTGTATACTCAGATTAATGAGCCGTGACAGCCATTTATGTATATCTAACTAGCTTATGCCAGCAACTTCTCCCGCGTAAATGTAGAAATTTATTCTGATGTACTTACTTACTTCCGAGATAAACAGTATTCTATGCTCTATTTCAGTCTACAGTTTCATCAAAATCCGTTCATTTGTTAAGTAAGACGTGAAGAGGGAACAAACAAATAGACAGACAGAGCTACTATATTAGGCACAACGGATCTTGAGCGGTTGCGCAGAAGTCAAATATTCGGTCTCTTTAGTGTTGCGAAGTGAGACGCGGGGGCGGGGAGTGTCAGTGATTGGCTCGCCGCGCCATCGCGTCATAGACGTCACTCCTCATTCGTTCCCTGCGTTGCTGCATGTATCTAACAACGAAGACGATTGACTCGCCAATGTATGGAATGCGCAAAACGATCCCCACTCTGACGCCGAGCGCTCAAGATCCGTTTCGGCAATTGTAGCTCTATGTAGCTATCAAACTATACAGTATCTAGCTCCATTCCTATGTCAGTTCAGTTAGGTCGTCAAATGAATCGCGTTAAGAGCTCGTGGTAGGGCTTCAGGTTTCTCTTTTTATTTTTTCTTTATTAATAAATCTTCAAAAATCTCTATTAGTGTTACAATAAAAATAACCTTACAAATCACTGATGTAAGTACGTAGGCTGTACCGACATCTGTAGTCCATCTTCTGTCCTTTAAAACCCACTTAGTAACATTGTATCCTCATGTTAATGTTTGCTCCTGACACTTATTGCCTTTTGACCTAGTCTTAAAGCACGGACCTGCACAAGTTCCAACTGTCATTGACATAGTCGAAATTGTCACGTGCTGTCAATTTCATTTATTTATTTTATGTCACCTACAAAGGGTACACAAATATACCCGCGAAACCTGGGGCCCAAGTCTGCTATTTTTATAAATTCGTCATTCCAACACGATCCCATTGTCATTTTGCTAATAGTTCCTAATCTGCCAAATTCATAATGATCTCTCGCTCTGGTGAGAGAGGGCGTGTCAGACTTTTACTGACTAAAACCGCCTGTGTCCTTCAGTTGCCCTTCGTTCTAAATATTTTAACACGTCATGGTAAGACACTTAAACAATCTATGTAACTGGGAAATTAGATAATTCAGGGTTTTCCAAAAATGTCTGTGTTATCGTAATTTAAATAACAGGTTTCATAAAACACCTTTTAGTTGATATAAATACATGTCAGATTACCAAAACTTAATCGAGAAATAATTGGTTATCTCTGAATCAAACGATTTCGCGTAAAAACAGTAATGTAGATGAACAGAAGAACTTACGCTAATCCGTGAGAGCGGAATCTTTTGAACTTGCATGACCAACTAAAATACTCTTTAAGCAATTTACAATAAGAACTAGAATTATCTCCAACTGCTAATATTCTTGGTAACAAAGTTAATTTTTGAACTGGTTCATACAAAAATCGTCTTTGTATTTACGTGTTAAGGTTGGTGGGTTGTGTATGTGTTAAGTGTGTGTGCTGCTAAGTGATCTAGTACACTGGAGATCATGATCGGGCGCCCGAGGCCGCCTCATTAAAGTGAACTAACGATGTAATTGGCACACAGTTGTAGTAACCGCTAAAGTACGAAATTGAACGATTCCAGAAAAGCACAATCGTTTTAAATGCAGCAATTCTCTTTATTTAATCATTCAATAAGGTGAATAATAATAAATTATTGTAAAACCTATTAAACAAATTGCACTAATTTAACTTTATTTTGCTTATTAATTATCTACCATAATTTCAGTTTATGTAGGTAATATACTCCATTCAGCTTACCTAATAACTTCGGAGACTTAACTTTATTATTTCGAAAAACAACATCCACTTGCAATAAAATACTTCGAAAAATCATCGACTTTGCAAAAAAAAAAAAAAAACAATACTTAGCAATTAAACGTTTTATTAGTAATTACAGCTTTTGCCTGTTTTGATAGTTGAACCGTAACAGCAGCTAGACTCACGCCGTCTATACACGCACTACACGCTGAGCAGTTTAATTGCAGTCTTACTCAATAACTTGCTATGTCGCCAGTAGCGGGGCTAGGTTTTCAAAAACATTTACAGATTTACTTTTTTCTAGTTAATAAAAAAAGTCATAAATTAATTTTTACTTTTTCAGAGTTTACCATTACAACTGCATAAGTACTTAAAAAAGTATCTTTTAAAATACCTATTAAAAATATATATTTTGATGAATGCATTGCCAGTGGCAATAAAACTTGTGTAAATACTGCCTGTAGTTAAAAGGTTTGTGAAGGATCACTATTTGTCGCTGTAATCACGTCTTCGTTTTATTACTTATTCTCTTGTTTATATATTTATAATTTGTATATGTGTATCTATTTACCCGATTACGGCAAAGCCAAAGGAGGGTTATTTAGTATTATATCAAGTTCTGTTTACTTATAAATTTTCACCAAGTGCCTGGAAGAAATCACCGACTGCGATAAGGCAGCCAATTGTATGTTTTTTATATTATTATAAGGTTCGAATTTCTATTCTTGATATGCAATAAAGTATATAGGGTGACTGGTAATTAGTGTACGATACTTAAACATGATTGTGCTCATGATAACCAACAACTTTTACTATGGGAACAAACATGAAATCGCGAAAAAAAATCAGCTGTTCAGTACATTTATGTTTGCCTAATGTATTAAACAGCTGATATATTTTTCACGATTTCAGCTTTGCTCCCATAATAAAAATTGTTTGTTATCAAGAGCACAATCACGTGTTTAAGTATCGTACACTAATTGCCAGTCACTCTATATGTGCATAAATAAAATTTTTGATTGTTATTAAAGAATCATTTCGGAAAAAAAAATATATCAACTTGAATACCTAAGATTCAGCCAGTTCACACTCTATAAAGATTTTTGAATTAGTACCTACTATTGACAAATACCGAAAGCCTGACTTCCTAAACTAGTAACTTCCTCACTCTCTTGATGTCCAAGTTCCCCCGCAGCACTAACAACTGGCAGTCACGCTAAACGGCCAGGTTATGTCGCGGAACAATGTTGTGTTGCCAGTGGCACACCCTGCCGGCCGGCTCGGTAAGTTGTCCGTTATATCAAATTATATGTAGGTGCAATCAGTGCAGTTCCAATTATGCTTAAAATTTACCAAACATACCAGACGCGATCCATTTTAAGACCTAAACTGAACTGTTTAAAGGATGGAGCTATAGAGTGATATCTCTATCCCTCTTTTTCGTTCGTAAGACTGACATTTTAACACGTGATGGTAAGGCTGCAATAGTGCTTAAAACTTACCGAACACTTGCCTACTGAGCAGAGGTGTTATGGATATAAATTTTCTGATATGCATATAGGAATAATCTTATACCAATTTCGGATCAGGTGGTCACTTTATCTATATATCTACAGGGTATAAGGCACGGGGCTCCGCACACTTTAAGGGTTTGCTCAGTAGACGAAACCTTCCATAAGATTTTTATTTCAGAAAATGAAAAAAAATTTCAGCCTCTCCATACTATACACCACTAATTTTTAATTAGTACAAATACTTAAAGGGCTTATTAGAAAAGCACTAGTTATTATTTAAGTAAAGTCTCAATAAATAATATTCATAAACAGCAAGTTATTAGCGTTTGTGTTTATCCCAAAATGTCTCTCAATTTATGGAAATATTGTGCAGGCTATTGATTATGAATGAATAAATGACGATTAACATCAAATGTCCTGTTTTTTTGTTTGTAATTTTTTTTTTTTTGTGTACAATAAAAAATAAGAAATAAATAAATAAGATTAAAATGGAAAAACACTGCCCGCAGTATTTTCTACTAGCAATTGTTATGGATGATTGAATCTATGATGAATTTACCTTTTCGTGGTCAATTTTAGGATTTCGGTTTTTTCTACTTTTTAATACAAAAATATGATCAGTAACGGGTACAGATACAGCCCCATTTTTTTGTGTACTAATTAAAAAGTAGGGGTGTATACCATTTTTTGCTTCATTTCATCCTGTACCTATATAAAAGAAAAAACTGATTGACTGACATATCGACGCAGCCGAAACTACTGGGTCTAGGAACGTAAAATTTAGCACAAACAACACACAAGGTTCACAAGGTTCTTCCAAAATTTACCCTTTAAGGGTGTAAAACGGAGTTCCAAAGTTTGTATGGAGAAACCTACTCGATGGTGATGCCACTGGCAGAAGTTAGTCACTTCATAATTAATTTTACTAACACATGGAAATGATAAGAATGCTTTAATATCGTGCGGTTTTGATCACGCGTGCGGGATTACTCCACGCGTAATCCTCGCAATTGTCCATTTCATACACGTCTTGCGTGAAGTACGAATGCAGGATGCGTTTTTATGCATGTTAAATTTTCTGCGTGATTAAATCCATACAATATTAAAAACATACTAATCAAATCAGGAACTACACATCACACAAAGCTAGACTATCTCTCTATCACCGATCACAGTTTGCCTGTGAAAAAGCAACGTGAAAGCAATAATTACATATGTTAATAGGTTCGCGAATCAGCGTCGATTAGTCTCCAATTAAGTTAACACCAAACAAGCTCTGTGTCTAAGTGGTCTATCACTGTAATTAAAATATTATAGTCGCGAGTGAAAATAACAGCATGCATGTCGCTTTCTAACTACCTGATGGTGTAACCATACAATTATTGATAAAAACTATACTAACGAGTCGAGCAGTTTATGTGTGAGATCTCCTAATGAAGTGAGATGTTAAATTGTGAAGTGTTGCAATTTTTTTTCTCACTGTTAATTGCATCTCTTGTTATTCAGTGTTGACAGTGGTGCTAGTCGAAAATGATCAAAAGTATAATATATATTATTGTATTCAAATAATACATAGTACTAATGTATGTTTGTTTTAGCTATGTAAGTACTAGCTGACTAGGTAAATAATTATCAAAGAAAAAAGGGGGGGCGGTAGGAAGTATTTGACACGAGATTTTTATTTAAGTATTAGACTTCGAAGACATGTGACATCCACCAACCCGCACTGGGCTCGCATGGAGGATTACGGCCCATTCCCTCTCCTAGAGAGGAGGCCTAAGACCCAACAGTAGGAACATTATAAGGCCGACTATGCTAAGCTATGCCTTTTTTCTTAGGAGAAAGCCACCAAAAATTCTTTTCGCTCTGGGAGAAGGATTGTCAGACTTATGCGGACTAAAACGCTCCTGTGTTCCTTCAGTTAACGGGGTATTGTATTCAACAGGCGCCTCACTCCACTCAATGCGGGAATAATGAGTACAATCCACCTCAAAAAAAGGTCTCTATTCACACATAATTTAGTTTTTGCAACAGTTAACATCCTCGTACAATCGGGTGTTATTATTGACAGTTAAAAATGAATTTAAAACACTTTGGAAAGTGCATTTTTTTTAGTAACGCTTGTGATATATACCGCAATTACGAGACTATAAATTTAGTAAATCATACCAATTTGTAGACAACGTTTGACGGGACGGTTGGCACAGTGGTTGAGCGATTGGCTGCTGTGCTGTGTATCGTGGTTTTGATTCCCAAACGGAACAAATCAAAATCAAATCAAAAGCATTAAAATTTATTTCAAGTAGAACATTTACAGGCACTATTGAATAGTCAAATGTCGGTCAGTTTAAAAAAAAAGTGAAGCTAAAAGCGTAGATCTCTATGGAGAAGAACGTGCAGGAAACTCCAAGAACGAATATTTGTATGATCTAAGTGTTCCGGGTCTGGGTGTCTTGTGTATGCAAGTTTACATGTTTGTGAATGCAACTACGACACAGGAATTATTCCTAGTGTAGTACAAAAAAAATATATATACAAGTCCTAACTAACCATAACCTAGTAAACGAAATCACGAATAAAAAGCTGGCTTGATTAAGAATTTCTAACTTGAAAGTCTAGTTATATTTAGTTTTTGGTGAGAATCGGTGAATTTACTAAATTGATACACCATAACTACGTTTAAACTTCTTTTATTTTTTTTTCTCAGGTGTATTGTGAATAGGTTTTAGTCCGATTCCGTTTAAATTTCGAATTTTTCGAAAATTTCTTTAGACTTTTTTTTTCTTTTGGCTCCGCACGGTTAGTGCATTCAGCCAGTGTCTCGTTTAGAAAGTTGATACCTATTTAGTTTTTTATTTACAAAATACGGTCGCTTTATTTTGCAAAAACATCAAAACGTGTTGCATCCGAACTCTACTGTTTTTGCAGTGTTTGGCAGAATATTGATCGAGTCAGGCTTCTCAGCAAGCTTTGCCTCCGTTTTTTTCAATATAACAATAAAATTCTCAGCTCCATTTTAACGAGATTACACCTGTTTCAACGATTACGTAAATATTGTCCAGTTTTGCAGACATTTGAGATAAAATATCTACACCAATTTTATATAATCGTCATAATATCCACGAGGAATTAATTTGCGAATAATCAAACTAGCCACTGAACTTCTTTGGAATAATCCCGCCAAACTCTCGTATAAAGACTTCATTAGTTGTGTGGGTCAATCGACAGTTTATGGATTGTCTCATAAACTTGGTAATAAATATTTGACCATAAACCTACAGAAAGTATCGTAGATGCGGACTTGCGGACGGCAAGCAATGGGTAGCTCATCGTTCGACTGTCCCGTAACCACCCGTACCGAGCCCAAGTCTTCGACGCCGCGTAGTGTTCCAAGCGCACCTTATGGAGATGTTAGCAATGAGTAGGGGCCCAGCAGGGTCATAGCCTACTGTAGACATGCGTTCGCTTCTGAAAGGAAAACCCGGGCCTGAAATGCTAGGCAACGAAGAAAATCTCTACAGAAAGTAAGACTTCTTTTTTGTTTTCCCACAGACCTTTGCCGTCTCCTTATATGACCTTCTTTCAGCAGAATTTCATCTTATTCCTCCATCTTAACATTCTTAAGAAGATTATTAAAATCACATCGAACACCAGTGACCTTTATAAATGCCAAACTTTCCACCACAAAATTGGAGTCACCAATAAGACATCCTCGGCCCGGGGCAATAGCCACATTATCGTTTTTAAACTAGCCCCAATCACGAGGTAATGTGTTTTAAATATGACGGACATAACACCGCGGCGCCTTTGATTTAAAACGGGACATATACTTGGTTATGACTTAGTTTTGTAGCTGGTTTTTGGGCAGACATTTCTTTTAAAAGCCAGAAAAAAAGCTCTCTTGAATTTAGCAACAAATTCGTTACAAAACTTTAGATAGATGTTAAAAAAATATATATTCGTTGCAACACAAAAGATACAACAAAGCAACTGTATTTAGAACTGAATTCTTAAAAAAAAAACAATAAAAATAGATAAAGAACATGACCAAAAATAACAAACAAAAACACATATCTTCATGTAGTAATAGCCAACCAACTAAACACAAAAATAAAATAAAGAAAACATTAAAATAAGAAATATTAAAAATGACACATAAGAGGTGGGTACTGGGAATTTGTGGTCATTACAGTGTGTACAGCGGCATACATAACTACTGATCTGTCATCTATCTAATTAGCCCACTATTTCCCACAGCTGGACAGACCTCCCTCTCCCTTTTCCTCACACATCTGTCTTCAGCCATTGCATTCCCTCCGGTAAGAGGCAAGTGCATCTATCCACCTTCGTCTTGATCTACCGCGACATCGCTTAACACATAAAGGGACCTAATAAGTGGCTCTTTTGTCCCATTTGGTATCTACATAGGAAAAATATCAAAATTTTATTCAGTGATCGATAAAATCCTTAGCTCAAACTGCTGGGTCTAGAAGCTAGCAATTTTGCACAAGAATTAAAAAAAAGTTTTTCTAGGAGTGTCTGTTTTTTTTTTTGTATTTTGGTCTCGTACGGTTTGTGCATTTAGCTAGTGTCAAGTTTAGAAAGTATAAAGTTTTCAGTCACTTTAAGTTACTTTGACTTCTATTAGAACGCGGATGTAACACATTCCATTGTTTTTGTAGCACTTGGCAGCAAATGTATCAGCCTTCTCGGTAAGCTTCGCTGTGGTTTTTTTATTATTATTGATAGGCTTGCGTTTGACCACTATCTCACCTGATGGTAAGCGATGATGTGGTCGACGATGGAGCACGCTTGCCTAGAAGAAACCTATTCACTCTCGACTGACCGACCGAGGAAACACAGATTCCGGCAGGGAATTCCACTCCTTGGCTGTACGCACAGTAAATGTGTTTCCAAAACGCTTTGTGCGTATGGGTGGGATGTCTACCATGTACCGGTGGCGCAACGCTGTACGTCGTGTGGTCCGATGATGGACACCACGACGAGACGGTGACGGTGTCGTGGTGGTAGTTAATACTACAAACATTTTCAGTTCTATTTTACCGGAATTGCGACTGTTTCAATAATTCCACATATTGTCCAGTTGCGTAGACACGATATACAAAACGACACCAATTTTACATGACAATATCCACTAAGAATCAATTTGCGAATAATTAAAACAGACATTGATCTTCAGTCGAAAAAATCCCGCCAAAACTCCTTTTAAATGGATCAGGAAGGTTTATTTGACATTTCATCATTTTTGTCTATGAAAAAACCCATAGGTCTTCCAGATGGGATTCCCTTTACGTTAAAATTGCTTGTTAAGTAAGATTTATCACTATCTAAAAACACCCAAATTCAAATCGTTTCCAACTAGGTAATATTTTTTAACGAAATCATATTCATAATCATCACACTTCCATTAAAAAACAAATTAGGAATAGAGAAACACGTCCATAGATCATAGGTGATTAAAGATAATTATAAAAACCAATAGTATCGCATAGTTTATGATATCGACTCTCACTAGACCTTGTAGACGAATAAATTCCTTATTTATTAGGTAGCCGGCAGACTTATATTATTTTTGCAAGTTCAAGAAGCTATGAGGAATGTCTGCAGCGATTCAGAAAAATAGCCAAATTGATTTTAAATAAATTAAGCGGTACAAGTCTGATTATAATCTTTGGGTTCTTGTATCATACATACTCATTATAAAAATCTCATTATTCAGAACATTTCATAGCCAGAAGCAGCTATTACCAATAATAATATAATCTAAAACAGCTATAAAACAGTAGCAGATTTAGATCATAACATAACTAATAGCTGTCAAGTCTATAATCTCTGACAAAATCCCGCCGAAAGAATTTTATTTTTAATATCATATTAAAGAGAAAACTGCAAGTAATTACACATCAAAACCGACTATAAAAACTAAAGGCTTAACTCTGAAAATAAAAATTAAAAAATATAAATATCTTCCACTTTTTATCATCACTAATAAGTTTTTTTCAACAAAAAACCAATTTTGTCGGTTCTAGTTAATATAAATTTAGTAAGTAGCCATGATGTGCCATAAAATGACGAGAATGACGTCATAAAATGTCGTATTAAAGCCTTAGTTAATGAGCACGGCGGCACCATTGAAGATAAGTTGCAAAAGCGTCGAGATTCTTATAAGTAGATATGCTAATTTTAGTAATTTTATTAATTTAATGCGGAGATCGGATTTGACGCGCGGAGATTATTGACAGCATGCTTTATATCGTATGTAGAATTGTAGATATAATGTTACATTAATGTGCTTCTCGTAAATAAAAAATCGTTTATAAAAGTTTGGGAGGTGATGGAGTTCGTTCCGTAATTAGCGAGTGATTTTTAGTAGAAAACGGTGTCTTCTCAAGTGTGTAGTTAGATAGCTGTTTCATCATTATCATCATAATTTCAGACGACAGACGTCCACTTTTGGATATAGGCCTCTCTCAAGCGTCGCCACAACGACCGGTCCTGTGCGTCTCGCATTCATCGGATTCCCGCGACCCTCACCAGATCATCAGTCTACCTTGTGAAAGGCCTTTCCACGCTGCATCTTTCGGTACGTGGTCCGCTGCAGAACCTTTTGCCCCCATCGAAATTCTGTTCTTGCGTGCAATGTGTCCTGCCCATTGCCACTTAAGTTTGATGATTCTTCGGGCTATGTCGGTAACCTTAGTTCTCTTGCGGATATCTTCATTTCTGATGTGATCACACAAGGAAATTCCGAGCATAGCCCTTTCCATTGCCTTTTGGGTGACTTTAAGTCTTCTTTGAAGCCCATTGTTAACTAACTGAAAAAAAATTAGGCTGGTTTTTCCCCAAAAGTTGTACTTATAATAGTGGTGAACCTACAGTAAGCCACAACACCAGAGTTACGGGATTCTTCCAGAGCTGAGGGTTTGTCCGAAAGAGACGTCACGGTCCTGGAACGCAAAGGACAACTGAAGAAACATGGATGCAGTCAGTAAAAGTCTGATACTCCCTCTCACTTCACCCAGAGCTGGAGAAGTTATCTGATGACTTTAAGCCTCAAATAAGCTCCTATTGGACAGTTGTAACCAACAGTCTCTTTAAAGGTGATTTATTAATAAAAGATTAATTTAACATACTCGTACTTATGAGCCTCATCTCACACTAATGTTTCCAGAAAGTTCCAGCGCCATTACCGTTCTAAGTTCTATCTATGAATCCGTCATTAGTCTTCATCTCATTGTTAATAAACATGACGTCATCTCCCAACCAGCTTCCGTGAGGCTAATCGCTGTCATTTCATCAAAATCTCTAAAGCATTAGTTACACTAACTGGTTACTTGTTACGCGTAGTTATTCGCATACCATGATTAGTACGGTGCGTATTGTGAAGAGGTTTTAGAGATCACATGTGTACCGGTATATGCTGCGTTACTGTGCGTAGAAACTGTGGGTAAGGTAGTGGGAGTTCTTGACTTTATAACGGCAAGTTGGATCTATATACATTACTTTACTCCTTTTCCAATTTTCGCTGATGATAAAAAGCATCCTACTCCTCAAAGTTTTATGTAGTTAAAAATAAATGGTTTCTCTACCACAAATCATCAAAATCGATTGGATAGTTTAAGTGTTGCGCGCTAAACATAGATGTATTAAAAATATACGAAACTTTCGCAGTTATGAAAATTAAAAAACGATCATCCGAAAACGTTTCGTTAAATTCGCACGTCTTCTTTTTACCATGACTCTTTAACAGCATCAGACAATTAAATGCCCTCAAAAAATCAGGTCTTTATTATCGAGTTAAGATACTCCGACAGTTTAATGCAAGGCGTATTCATTTCCGTGTCAACGTTGATTACGGCACAATCAGGTGTCGGGTTCGATTTTAGACAGTTGTAAAATCGAAAGTGGGAGCCAGATAGTCTCGCCTCTCTCGGCCCGAGTGCCCGACGGCCGGCTTAATCGCTCTTTAATAGCAGCGGCACTTTACAAAGAGCGGGTTCTTCGCCACTGGCGTACGGAAGGACCAGGAATGCGTTTTGAAATATTCTAATGGGGTGCAAAACGCCTGCGCACGCTTTTGTTATAAAATTCCTCCTAGAAGCCACGTAACACCATTCCTAAACAAGCATTTTACCCTCAAAATGAAGTCGAGACGTAAGCTTCACTTGGCCTGCCTTCTATTCGGTGTGATTAAATTTCAGAAACCAGACTACCTATACAATAAACTGAGTTGGATCACGAGCAAGCGAGAATGCGGAAGAAGGCAATGTTCACAGCAACTCTCATCACATCCCCATAGAACTGCATCATTTAGAGGCAGTTTCCGTTATTCAGCAATGAAAGTGTGGAACAACATCCCTCCGCCTATTAGAGTTATTAATACGATAAGTACTTTTAGAAGACGTTTACGGCAATATTTGATTGATGCGCAGCGGAAACTAGATCTGACCAATTTAAACGTTTCATTAATATGATAAGTATGCTAATTGATTCCGTTAACTATCTTCGGTTTGTAGGTATCCATGGGATATGTTGCACAACAATACAAAGGATTATACGTAGCTACAATGTGTGTGTGCGGGTGATTGAGATTCCTTGAGCACCGGTGTCCCTCTCTGCTGCCTTGTTTTCCTGTGTCTGCTACTCGGGGGCGCAGACGTGTCATACGCGACACCGACGTTTTACTCGTAGTTGGGAGACCTGTGGGAAACGTAGGACGCGTTATTGAATTTGTATTTAACAGTCGGCTTATCAGTGAGATATTTAATTCAAATATAAATAAATAAAGAAACGGGCAGATCGAGTGCGTTTATGGTAACATACCCTATGTGCCTGGCCTACTTGTAACGAGTAGGTACTTGCGGTCGGCGCCTGCCTAGCCGTTCATCCTCCTTATTGCAATTACCATTCTTTTTGGTGGTATGATTGAAACATTATGACCCGCACCTGCAAAAGGAAAAATCATACACATACTAATTTAGTAATGAATTATTATTATTTTATTTTTTTCTACTTGACTTTTTACTGTAGATAAGCGATAATTACCTTAAATCAATATCTTTCTATATTTTCACAATTTTCGTTTCACTTTACTGACGTGACGTTAAACTGCACACACATACACAGATTGATTTTATTATGATTATTATTTATTTATTTTCAAATACCCGTAGTCGACTTGCTTTTCTTTTAACACATTTTTCACTGGTTTGCAACTCGTCTACCGCGCTCAGATGCTAATAGCATAGTGAGTTGTGTAACGTGCGCTGTATTGATGGCGGTGGCTTGAGACCATGTACGCTGGGACCTATTTAAAGTTTTATTTAATTGGGTACTGATTAAATACTCAAACAACTAACACTGAACAATTACGACATATAATTTTGTACACATAAAAATATACATATATACACATATATTTATATATATACACATACATATACTTTTACATATTTCAAAAACCGATTTTCATCCGTTACTCACCTACACTCAAAGGTTCAGTTGAAAACCAGCGTCAGGCAACTGCCACGGTTGTCTGACAGAATGCTGAACTGAACCTATTTGGCACAACCGTGAGACACATTATTGCTGATTGTTTTTTATTTTATTTTTTATTTCTTTTTTTAAGTTTTATTTAAGCTATTAATTTATATCAATGTTTTAATACTTTTTATGTTCATTGTGTGCCAAATAAACATGTTTTCTTTCTTTCTTTTCTTTCTTTCTTAATTGCTTAATACCGCCCTTGTGCTGCGTTGTTTTAGGTGTTAGTCATAATCATAAGTGTGGGTGTTCGTTTTAATCTTAATCTTTCATTAATTGTCACTTTTTTTTACAACAAACTACAGTTTCATCTTTTTCTAATCGCAGTTTCGAAATCTTTTTCAAAACATCGAAAATTTTCGCACACAAAGTTTTCTGTTTTCATTTTTCGTTGTATGTGTCGGCATCAATGGAAAGCCGCAGCTTGTGAGTGGGTGTCATGAATGGCACAATAGTGTTATTACGGCTTGAGCGGAGAGCGGTGGGCCCGCCAAGCGATGTCTCAACTCTCGAGATGGGTCTTTAATAGATGGATACCGACTTTATTGGAATGATAAGAGTGTTATAAAGGCGATGAGTTTTAGAAGTACGTTGAAGGACATAAGTTTTATATCGAAGAGATTTTTAAGTGGCTTTTGACAAGAGAGTGTTAATCTATGTAAGTTTTGATTTATTTAAGAGCATTACTGCAATGGTGACCCAGTGGCCCAACGATCCTGGCTGCGTACACGCACAACCAGGTGCTTTACTTTGTGTGATTTATTTTATTAACATTGCCCTCAAAACGATGATGGAAACATCGTGAGGAAACCGATATGACTTGAACCAAAAACTCAAAAACATTTGACTATGTGAGGTCTACCAGCCAGCATTAGGCTTGCCAGGTGGATTACTGTCCATTCTCTCGCTATATAGAGAGGAGGCTAGAGTCCCAGCTATGGAAAGTTTCAACAGTTCATGACTGATCATGGAATTTTGGTTGAAATGTGATATTTGATTGAATTTTTTTCTGTTTGAAAAAAGTTTAGACTTCTTCGAAAATCAGACAAGCTATAAAGTGTATCTACTGACAATATTGTGCTTTATACAAGTAACCGCCAATTATAAAGTTGTATATAACAGCGCCAGACATATTAATCTCGTCACAAAACATTAATTGCGTTATATGACTGCAATAACGTTTATTATGTGTCGATGACAATGGACAACTGTTATAAACGAGTCGATACTGAATAGTCCCGCATAAAAGCATCGTGCGTCGATGAGCTCGAACAATTCGACCTACGTGTCGATGTCGACTAAGTACAATCGAAAGTTATCGATAATTAATCGGTAAAGCACTAACCTAGCACGAAACTAGGGAACTATGGAATCATTCCAACTGGTTTTCGAATGCCGTAAATTAGAGTTACTTTAATAAAATCGAGACTGCATCTTTATTAGAAAAATTATGTTCAAGTCCAGTAGCTGTGAGTTGTGAGACATTTATTACGTCGCTTATAAATTTTTATTGTTAATAGGTTAATGGAACACGCAACTAATAAATTATTTAACGCAATAAGGATTAATGTACTTCAAAACTACCGGCATGTAAGTCAGGCTGAGATTAGCGAATTCGTTATACTTTTTTGTAGGATTCAAATCTCGTAAATCTATTCGATTTCATTTGGATTTTAATCGAGCATTTTTTTTTTAATTTCTCGCCAGGCAGAGGCACTAACACCCGCTGTTCGTCATATCGCTGTACGTGACCGCGGCCTTCTTTGAAATACATCCTTTTTTCTTTTAACATTTACACGTTTTTTTACTTTTTATTTTTGTTATTGGTTACAATATTATCTGGCGGCTACCGGTCGAAGCAAAGGGCTGTTATAATTTAGTTTTATTTATGCAAAATAAAAGTGATTCTGGTGAGATTTATAGAGGCGCGGGTGGCCCTATGGCAGACAGTTTTAATATAATATTAAGTATGTTCGTTTGTCATTTGTTTTTAGCATTTAATTTGGTTTCTTTTGTTTTGCGTACATTGTAAGCTGAATACAAGAATAAAAAGATTTCGCACTGATTTTCTTGCCTATAATCCGTGTCTATTTATACTGATTGTAAAGGTTCTGAAAATGTATCTTATATTTTTTTTTATTACTGATAGATTATTTAGGAAAAATCAAAGCGGCACAAAATTATGTATGCACGTACAGATAGTAATTCTGTGACAAAAATGTTATCTGTCTAGAAACGTTTCAATTTGCCGTCGGTAAATCAACAGTGCGCGAAATTATTTCGCTTTCAGATTAAAATGAACACAAATGAAGACAGTTTCAAAATGAAAATCAGTTTTCCTTCATCATAGACTTCAAAAAAGGAGGAAGTTCTCAATTTGACAGTTTTTTTGTCGTATCTATTTTACTTACGATTAAAAAAATATATATGTTCTGCTACATATAGGTACCTACATTATTATACATATGTAATATAGGTACAAAGGATTGTGTGAGAGATAATAGAGCTAGAAAGGGTAAAGAGTATTTATCTAGATATAATTATGACAATTTACAATTGCAAGAGAACTATACCCAGAAGAAGAATTGAATGTTGCCATAAATAAAATGTATCTAATAAAGGCAAAGTGATGATAATGATGAAGACGACGCTTTGGAATTAGTTATTTTTTCCTTATCATTTCATTTAACACCTATTGTTACTTTACCATCCACAAAATTATATATAATTTATTCTTATTAAATAATTTTTATGAGTATTTTAGCTATCAAAATAATTAGTACAGATAAGTGCGATGTTACGTAACATTTCACCTTAGCTTAACAATTTTGCACCCATACCAAGAACTTAGAACCATCATGAAAAACAACACTGCATAATTAGAACCAAGTTGTTAGTCTAGGGTTCTAGTGCTTTCGTAAATCTGCATACTAGTCCGTTTTCCTGAGTGCACTGTTTGAGGCGATTGCCGTAACCAATGCCTTAGCATGGAAACAATTTGAATTTATTACGAGAAACTCGCTTTTCTAGGGAATTCTATTCCAAATTCAAACTTGGAAGTTTAAAGTGCAAACGGTCATTTTGGTTAGAACCTTTATGTTGCCGACGGAGATTTGAAATTAGAACTGTGGAATGAAATGGCCTTTTATTAGTTCTTTGTAGTGGAATTGATAGCAAAGGTAAGTGAGCGAAAAAACTTTAATATGAGTTAAGAAGGATTGGATAAAACGTTTTAATGTTTTTTTTTAAATAATAATCCTGGAGAGCTTACAGCCAGTATTACAGACAACGTTAATATGACCAACTGCGCCAAATTTTTGCAATCAAAATGTGTAATGGGTTAGTCTTTTATTACTGTCACAATTTAAGATTGGTACACAATTATACAAGGGCCTTTATTGCCGTCGGCATCAGTCAAAACTACAGGGTGTTCAAGACAGGTCATTCTGCTCACCCTAAAGTCGTAAAGGTGTAGGAGTACCAACATCGTAAACTAAATAACAAATGACTTTTAAAATGTTCTCTAAATCTCACAATAACGGCTGTTCTGTTCAGGTATTAGAAGGTCCCGAAACTAATCGCCACACACGTATCAGATTCGTCTTGGTATAGTAAAACAAGAAGATTGCATCGCACGGGAATCGAACCCGAGCCCGCGAGCCCGCCGCCGTCGCCGACGGGCCATTCATAAAATCCGGTATTAGAGACCAATATAAAATTTTATGCGTTTGTAATTGTAATAATTGTTCGTTTCCGGGTTTTAGTGATTCTTTTCCATAATTTAAAGGAAATATTAACAAATAAAGACAACTTTGTTTATGGAGGTTTAAAAAGATATAAAAATGAGGATTTACTTTTATTCGTAATTAAAAATATTAACAGAACCGGAAAGTGTCAGCTTGTCCCAAAATTAATTTTAATAAATTACTTACTTAATTATTTAATCATCTACCTACATATAAGAAAAAAAAAAGTCCAATCGGGCACAAACAGCAAAGCCTCGACTAACATTCTGCTAAAATGCATAATCCCTAGACACCTCAAAACCTTACACCTCCAACGAACCAGGCTTTAAACCAAGAAGTATAAAACGAAATGGCACCGGCTGACGGGAGGGGTGTTGGAGCGAGACGGCATGCGCGGCGCGAGCGAGAGATCCGACAGCGGCCGGCTCAAAGCAGGCGGCAAACGCCAAAGGCGGCGGCGAGCGCTAATTGGAGAGCGCGCCGCTTCAAAGTCAGCCGCCCGCGAAGTTTATATTAGGCAGGTACACACTAGCTACGATTGATTAATTTCACCGCGAGATGGCGAGGCAATTAGTAAGCCTTTGTTAGGGTCACTCGAGACGTTTCTTGATGTGTTGCGGTCGAAGGTTTGTCGCGGCAGGAATCTTATTGGAGTGGGCGGAGGTAAATCCGGACGTAAGGTTATGGGGCCCAAGTTGGAGAGATAGATGAAGGCGAAAGTAAAATGGAACTTGAAAAGGTTGAAGTTGGAAGTGTCAAAAGTATTGGCTCTGTGATGGATCCGGAAACTGAATCGATGAGTTCTCAAGATGAAGAAGTTAAAAGTCAGGAAAACACAATGAAACTCCGATCAACAATGGCTAAAAATGATAGTACACCAACTGATAATTGTAAATACAAAAATGCGAATCTGGTTAGTACAACTGGAAGTAATTATAAGTAGGAAGGTAACATGTTCGAGTATATAGTTTTTATTTTTGCTACCCTTCTATTTTCCGAGAGACTGAGCTTCCTCGTTCCAGTTGAGTAAGTAGTTAATGCAGAAAATTGCAATAACGGTAACAGCTAACAAGAATCCAATAAACCACTCAAAAACAAAGAGCCAACTAGAACAGAACACACAACAAACAATTTAACCGTCTTGGTTACCGATGACATGAAACTATGCAAAGAATTACAAAATGGTTACCGTGAACAGGCGTTCAATTTTCTAGCGTTTACCAGAAAACGCGTGTAACTCCGCACTGAAGAACAAAGAGATTGGCTTCATTGTACCACCCTACCGAGTACCATTATTGGGATCTCCGTTAACTGTTGACACTAAGCCCGATTTCCTACCAATTCGACACAGCTTCTCTCATCTACTGCACCAACTTATCATTACTGTCCATCAATATCTTAGTCCCCAAAGAATAAAGTTTCAATTCGCTTGGTGAAGTTGCTTTGGCATGCGGTTCGCGTTTCCTTTCGGATCTTTTTGATAAGGCTTAAAGGGCTCAGATTGGTAACAGACAGACGATTGAAGGTGTAAATCATGATGATAGGTGTATGTAGGTTAATCAGATGGACGGGATTGTTCGCATTTAGTTTTGTACTGCGAAAATGATGGTTTTATCTTTTTTGTTGGTTGCGGGGAACTAAAGAGGCTTTAAGCTTATGAAGGAAATGTTATGAGGGTTCAAGGTTATCTTGCATTGTATGGATTATATTAATATTCGATGTAAGTCATTCTTGTTTTCATTGTTAAGTCAATCATTTTGCGCCATTTTTTAATTTTGTTACTGCATTCAATCTTTCATTTTCAACATTTTTTCTGCCTTCATTGTCACCTTTAATTTTTGAGTTATAATTCAAATTGTCTTTAAATTGTCACGTTGTAAGTTTTAACATTTATCTACGTCTGTAGATACCAATAAATTTTGCAATTTAATTTATATCATATTATCCCAGTAACATAGACTGCAACGTGATGATTTTCTTCATTCTCGAAAAAAAGAACACCCAAATGAAATCCCAAATCCACTAAACGCAGGTCTAGACACCTACCACCCATTAAAAACCCATAATGAGTACAAAAATCCCACAATTACGTAGGAATGTCAGTCGAAGCGCTTCCAATCCATAATAAGAGGTTATGGTATCAAAATAAGTGAACATCAGGATGCTACAGATAAGATCGGACCCCGGGCGGCGATGAAATGGCTCAATCTAACACTGCGCGTGTCCCGAGATCTGATTGGTTGGTTCGAATGTGCTTGTGGTTTAGTGAGTCACTACATGAGGGGAGCTATGTTTTCTGGAATTTGGAGGCGGTTTAGATTTCAATGATGATCTGGATGAAATTAAAATTAGATAGATTTACCACTTGCCTTTCGGTATTTTACAGAATGCATTTTGGAGAGTGCGTGGTAATTACATGGCTTGATTCCGCCATCTCCTTTCTACCATCGGACACGACGTACGGCGAATATCCTTCCTTACATTGTTGAAATTGTTACGGTCCGGACTAAGCGTTTTGCTACGTCATTTAATACCGCATACATCGAAATACTGGAATAATCTGCCTGCTGCGGAATAGCCATCAGCTGGAATTGCAGTCAAGCACTGTTTTACAGACTAAAAAAAAAGAACTCCAAAAAAGTGGCTGCAGGATACAATTTATATAGAATTTGAGACATACAGGAGTTTAGGGATATCTTTAAGCACATTGTAAGCTAGATATCTTCATTAGAAATTCACAAGATGTACTGAAGGGTAAAGATATGCTTTAGGATATAAAAATTCACATGAAATCTTAACGAATTCATACCACCATTTTTACTACACCACTCTTAACATTTTTAATTAGCAGAAACAAATAAAATCTAATACAATACCGACACACTATAGACGGTGTTACCAAAATACAAAATGATACACGCGAAACAAACGAACGCGCTCTCGCCGAGAATCGAGATGTGTTGGGGATTGGGGATCTTCGCCCGTGGCAAAACGGTCATTATAAATTGTAATCGATTCGGCTGAAACACGCGTTCCTACTGCGATAGTATCTGCTACTGTCGTTACGGAGATTTGGAATCTTTTGTCTAGTTTGACTAGTTTTTTTAAAGCTTGAGCTATTTTGTAACGAAAGCATCTGTTAGGTAATGTATATGTTATTTTTGTTTTGAACATGTAAATAAAGAATATCTCGTACAGTAGATCTTTTGGATTAACAACTAATTCACGAACATTATTCAATATTCTTACATAACATATCCTCTTTGATACTAAATCCCTTAACATCATTACTTACCATTTTTTCAATTTGAGAGTATACTGATATGTCAAGCTGTTTTAGTGAAGCCCTATAGGTTGGATGATAAACTGAAATATCATCTCCTTAGTTTTTCATAAAACTCAACTAAGCTATGCTACTAATGGCATCTTAAATAAGATCATTGCCACAACAGATTTAAGGTAGAAATAAGAGTTTAATGATTGAATATTGGCTTGCCTTAATGGAGTTTCCATCAGTTCCTTCAAAGGGGGAAAAACTACTTCAATAACAAACATAAGTAATGAAAGAATGAATGTGGCACTTGAATATAGTCTCACAGTGAAACCCCTGAACTGATGTGTTAATGTACGCATATTATTCTCATGCCAAGTCACTCGTTGACCAACAAAGTTACGACTATGACGTAAGAAAACATCCATTAAAGACATCATTAAGTTGAAGCGACAACTTTTGAAGCAAATATTTATAAACTTAAACGGCAAAGCAAAGCATGGTCATAAACACTAGGCTTTAGAATAATATAACACTGTGGTAAAACTTTAAAACAATGTGTACGGAACTCCTCAACGGGGCAATGGTCGTACTTAATCAATTATTCATTATGGAACTATATAACGTCTCTATTTCTGAGTTTTATGGCGTTTCAGTGCACATTTCCATGCGCTGACGGCTATGGCTTTGTGTGAGTATGATACTAGTGTTTTAACACTGTATTTTCTACACATAAAAACTATAATACATGAACATTTCTCACTTATAGAGGTGGGCATTCAACAATTTATACTGGAGGTAAAAAATAGTTTATATGGGAGATAATCTCTGAAACTCCTCAACCTATTCTATAAATTCTTTCACTGATATATAGCTGTACTATTCCTGAGTGCTATAGCATTCAGGCATAGTGCAGCGGGCTTCACTCAGTAGTCCCGTGAAAGTAGGAAAATTGTCAAGTGAATGCGGAGAAATGAGAAAACTTTGAGTATAAATGTATTCACATTTCAGTCTACAAGAAAGGAAAGATATAATGGATAGATTTTGTGAAAAATTTCAGAGGTAGAAGGATGGTTATTGGAATATTGGCTGATAGAGAAGTGTTAAAGATGAAGACATGATGCAGCTACTCCAAATAAAATGGGATAAAGAAGAGAACTGTGGTAAGGGGAGGGGGGTGGATCTCAAATTAATTCTTCTGTATGTTTTTTAAGCTTTGGTCTTGACCAAGAGCAGTTGTGACCCAGAGGCTCAAACCCAGACGCATACTTTGTGAAATTCATTTTATCGCCACTGCTCTCAGAATGATGAAAGAAAACATCGTGAGGAAACTAGTTTTTTCTAAAACCAATTAGAAGATGTTTGACATTCACCAATCCGCACTGGGCGTGTGTAGATGACGGTCCATTTCCTTTCCTTTAGAGGTCTGAGTTCCAGCAGTGGGAATATATTAGACTGTTAATGCTTATTAAGCTTGACCAAAATAGTTTACCATCTTTGCCTCATCTGCCAAATCCTTGGCATAAAGTATAAAAAGTTTTGACTTACACGACTACATAAGTGGCTATAACTATTTTATGCTCCTAAATAGCCATCACCAGCTGTTTACCAAGAACCATAATAGCACATGCCACGCTCTAGATACCTTCACACACTGCCATTTAATTCATATATATATTATACATATATATAAGCTTACTACAAGCGTTTCATAAAGGCCCTTCCCTGAAGAACCGGTCTTGCGCACGTGGCGCCGCCGGTGGTCGATATCGTAACTAATCGGCGACCATTATCGTCATTACATCTGCTGTTTCAAACGATCAGTATTTAAATTGTAACTTGGCTGAACATCAATAAAATTAGCTATCATTACTTGTTTTGCGAGAGTTATGTTTAAATTGAGATAATGTTTGGAGGTTATGAAATGAGAGGTCCTGAGGCGAAAGGTGTTTGAGGTGTGGCTTTTCTAATAGGCCACCCTGTAGCATTTCGTTGGTGGTCGAAATAAAAATGATGAGAGGTTACAGTTGCTTCCAGCGGTATTCTTATGTTTAAGCTTCGGTTTAAATATCTTTAGACACAAATTGTCACTTATATGAGGACATTAAAGATATAAATCAAAAGCAGTAATATAATCCGCAAAAAAAGCCAAAGCTAAAGCTTAATCTGCTTTAAATTGTTCCCACTAAGATATCTCTCAAGAGGTGTAACCAACCTATTAGAAGATCCATGACCACGGTCACTCCACCAGCATGAAGAGATTCCAACTCATGTTGAATATAAGAATTGTAGTTCCGATTTTAACAGACACATGTTTATGTTAAAACACCTATTGGCAACATAAACCAATCGCGAGTTACTGTCAACCATCAGCAAGTTACCGATGCGACAACTTTTGTTGATGACGGTCTTACGTTCGTGTTAACTGAGACTATAGTCATCATTATTGAAAATAGTGTTGTTAACAATCATAGTTACAATATGATTCAAAGTGTCAGTCGTAAAACAAAGCTTGCTAAAGTCAGTGCCGGATCAAGCTAGCGCGGGGCCTGTAGCAAATTCTAAAAAAGGGCCCCTTTGGTAGAATTATCCAAAATCTTTATAAATGCCAACCTTTGCCCGCAGTTTAGCCCGCGTAGGTACATAAAATATATAGCCTATGTCACTCAGGAATAAAGCAGCTTTCCATCGGTGAAAAAATTTGCCAATCGGACCAGTACTTCCACCTCTTTATAATATTAGTATAGACAAATACGAAAACGAACGCTCCTTAAGAAAAAGTGATTTTGACTTGTTTTTGTACGTTCATGCGGGAGGCCCAACCAAATTGCGTGGTCCCGTCTCATTGCGCGGACCCATCTCATTGCGTAGAATCCATAGCATTTGCTACTCTTGCTACATGATTAATCCGGCACTGGCTAAGATACAACAATCAGCAATAAGTAAGTCGTCAATGTACACTGAAATGTCACCAGCATCATACAAAATGCTAATACAGTCGAACAAGACCAGGATCAAGTTTTAACAGCTACACTAAATCATGTAGAACAATGCCTGTACTAGGTATTCAATTTAATCATGAGATGCTACTATATTTGCATCGCTTGCATACTCTATATTTGCAATGCATTTACATCATCATCATCATTTTAGCAGAAAAACAATTCTAAGAACATTAAATTTTGCAAAAGGCTTCTTGTTATGACATAGGGGCACTAAAAAGCATTAGAAACTGGTAAACACATCAACAGCGCGTTCCTTGAGCGTCTCAAAGAGACGTCAATAAAACCGAGCCCAGCAGGATCAAAAGCCTACTGAAAAGGAAACACGTGGTCCTAGTAAGCAAAGGGCAATTGAAAGAAACATATATTTGTTATTATTATTTATTATAATCTTTATTCTAGGTACACCACATTAACAAAAAATACAGGACAAACATTTAAAGAAATAAGTGTACAAAGGGAAATATTATAAATGTGAAAGTGTGGATGTTTGGATGTTTGTTACTTAATCACGCAAAAATGGCTGAACGGATTTGGATGAAATTTGGCATGCATATAGCCTTTGACATGGAAAAGACCATAGACTACCTTTTATCCCGATTCCTTAAGTACCTAATGCCACGCGGGCGAAGCCGCGGGCAAAAGCTAGTAATACATAAATGTGGTTTTTAATCATTAAAAGTCAGCCACGAGAAGAGAGAAGTCATCAAATGCTAGGATATACTATAGAATATATCGGTGTTTTTTTTTAAGGTGGTAGGACCTTACAAAAAGAGACCGGTACATCCTAACCAGTACCATTAAGAATGCAAATACACAATCAGGTTAAGTCTAGCCAGACGAACTAAAACTAACGAACAATGCCTCATACGAGTTACTCAATTCGCCTGACTATTAATACTGGTCTAACTCCAAAACGTTCTCAAACAAAACACGCATTGTACCAAACGACCGCTGCCACCATGTTTAATTAAACCGCCTGCTATTATTACTCCTGATTACCCGTAAGCTTGCTTTAACTGCAGGCATTCGATTAGTCAACGCAGGATTAGAACAACAATAGTGTATTTATAGCCTTGGTTTGTACCAAGCGGTTATTGTATCGAGCAAATCGACTGTTTATTGTGATTTGTGCCACCAGCCTTATGGACATGCTTTGCGTATGTGTGTTAGGGAAATTGGATGGCGTTATGGAATAGCAGTCACTGGTTTTGTGGAAATGAGACAATGGATAAAGTGTATATTATTTTTAATAAACCCTACTGATGAAATACTTTTACTTTTTACTTAGTTTAGGAGTCAAATGTTCATATTATTTCCAATGATCAGTGTTTGTACAACTATTGTATCTGATCATGTCATTATATATTGTTACTGTGTGTGTTGAATACACAAATACAGATACGGATACGGTACAAATAAAGATTATTATTATTATTATTTCCATTTATTCATAAACATTCATATAAATTATATTTTTAAATATTTCATTTTTTATTATTTTATTAGGTATTAATTATTTATTTATTTTATTACTATTATTATATTATAATACCTACGGTTGGAAAATCGTCGCGTCCAACAGTAAACGTCTTTCGGCTGAAATTGTAATCCTTTAGAGAGGTCTAAGCGCCCATTTCTGGACCTGTCCAAAATGTCTTAGTGGCGACTGGTCTCGTATGTGTCACATCCATCGGATTCCCGCAACCCTAACTAGGTGATCGGCCCACTTTGTGTGAGCTCTTACAACGCTGCGTCTTCCGGTAAGTGGTCGACTCTTTAGGACTAAGAGTAATTCGATATGGCCAGTTAGGACCGACGCGCACGCCAGCTAGAATATAGGTTTTTAAAAGGTAAATTGACGGACATGAAAAACTTTTTTTAGTTTTTTTGCACTTGATTCGCTTTTGCATAACGACATCCAAATGTTTCCGTGTATGCTGCATTTTCATTTGTTTCGTTTTTTCATTGTTTGTTCTGATTAAGATCGTTTTAGTCATAATGTCAGCGAACTTTAATGAAGTTATGTGTGAATTAAATGAAATTAAGTTCTAATTTTGTTTTACTTCTGTCACCGGGTTATTGAAAACACCGTAAACACCGTCCTTATCCTAATATTACAATATAAAACAAATTCTCCAAATGCGTCTGTCTGTTTGTTCGTGATAAACTCTTTTTAAATACCTACCTATTAAACTATGTAATATGGCCGGAATTTAATGTATTTAAAATTACAGTTGCCATCACGGATCTTGAGCGCTCGGCATCAGAGTGGGGATCGCTTTGCGCATTCCATACGTTGGCGAGCCAATCGTCTTCGTTGTTAGATACATGCAGCAACGCAGGGAACGAATTAGGAGTGACCTCTATGACGCGATGGCGCGCCGAGCCAATCACTGATACTCCCCGCCCCCGCGTCTCACTTTCCGCGTCCACTAAAGAGACCGAATATTGTACTTCTGCGCAACCGCTCAAGATCCGTGATGGCAACTGTATCCGTTATCGATCGATTTAGTTTAATAAGTAATCTCACAAAATAATATTCCGTTCGTGGATCGTGGTTGTAATTAAGTAGTGACATAGGCAATCTATATTTTACATACCCGGTCACCTTCGCGAAAATATACATTCTGCTCAAACCATGAAATCAATTTATTCAATGGAGCCTTTATTAATCACTGTATTAATGATAGTGAGACAAATCGTCACTTGCAAGCGCGCTTCAACGTCTACTACATCATCGCTTACTCAGGTAAGATAGAGGTCAAGCAAGCCTATAAAAAATATTTATTTTGTTATTGGTAATAATATATAATATACACCATTCATTTTTAATTCGTACAAACACTTAAAGGGCTTATTAGAAAAGCCCTTGTTATTATTTAAGTAAAGTCTCAATAAATAATTTTCATAAACAGCAAAGTTAATAGCGTTTGTGTTTATCCCAAAATGTCTTTCAATTTATGGAAATATTGTGCAGGCATTGATTATGAATGAATAAATGACGATTAAAATGGAAAAACACTGCCCGCAGTATTTTCTACTAGCAATTGTTATGTACGATTGAATCTATGATGAATTTACCTTTATGTGGTCAATTTTTGGATTTAGGTTTTTTTTTTACTTTTGAATACAAAAACATGATCAGTAACGGGTACAGATACAGCCTCATTATAAATAAGTACAGTTTGTTTTTTTGTTCGTAGGAGGTAGGGTAATCTCTGAAAGTGCTGGTCCGATTGCGAAAGTTTTTTCACCGAAACAAATTTGCTTTATTCCTGAGTTGCGTAAGCTATATTTTATGTATGCGGGCGAAGACGCGAGCAAAGCCCAGTGAGGTATAAATCAAGAAAAACCTACGTAAAATACAGTTGACTATTATGAAAATATTTATAGAACAGTTAAATTAAATTGTATTATAACGCTATAAATGAAATTACTAATGAGGTCTTAGGCAAGTAAGATGTTCAACTAATTCACAAACTAATAGGCTGTCAAATATTTAAATTGCTCAGTGGCTTCCTACTCTAAGATTGAATGCGGTTTCGCTTACAAAACGCAATAGCCCTACCACACTGTTTTCCAGCAACCAACATTAACCAACGCTTTCTTAACACTGTGTCTCAAATTCCTCGTAGTCTGATCACAAAGCGACACGGTGTGTTAAAGTGTCGGATTTAGAAACAGGTTACGCCTGAGCTTTGGTTTCGCAAAGCATTTTTCTTGTCATTTGAAAGTGGCACATTAATCAGGGTTTTAAATGGACCATTAAGATAGGAATGATTTGAGAAACATTAATGTGCTTTGATAATAATTTAAAGTGATAAAATCTGCTAATTTGATTACTGATACGCGCTCATAACTCCATGAACACAAAAGTGTTAAGCAAGTTTGACATTTATAATAAAATTAGCTCATAGTAAAAGCTCAGGGACGAATTTTCAGCGTCATATTGGCTAATCCAATAAAAACGTCAAGATTTATGTAATTAAAACACTCCCGTTACTATCATTCGTAGGCATGGGCTTGCAAACGGCGACCAATAAGTAGCTCACCGTCCGGCCATCCGCTAACGGTCCGGACCGAGTCGAGTCATCATTCCACGCGCGCCTCAAGTGGTCAGCAAACCGTAGAGGCTCAGCAGCGTCGAAGTTTACTGGGGCCATGGGTTTGCTTCTGAAAGGAAAACCCAGAGTCCTGGAACGCACAACAAAGAAGGAACGTTGAAGTGGGTTTTTGTCAGTAAATTCTGACACGGCCTCCTCTAGTTCATTAAACCCCAAGCGAACGCCGGCGTTCGCGCACCTATTGTCTTTTTATTGTGTCTGTAATTTCCACGATTGAAAGGCTAGATTGGAAAAAGTTATTAAATGGTTTCCTACCCATACACACACACAATACTTATCATCTATCTAGATTTTTCTAATTTGACCGAATACAGCTGAATGTCTTATATTACTTACCCCCCAATGTTTTACCTGTATGTATTACTTCTTAAGGCTTATAGTCCCTTGAACCATCTGGCCAAAATTATGTGGACGCACCTCTCGCACCCGCCTAGGCGGCAGTACGCAAATCTGTGCATTTATTTGCGGCCAACAGCGCCCGGAAAGCAAACGGCTGACCTTTAAATCCATTTTCTTTGCGAAATATTGATTGATTTACATGTGCAATGTTCACTTTGAAGAATATTTAACCACCAATTTTTATGTGTAAAAATGTTTCTAAAGATCCAAGCCGTTTCGAAGGAGTAGGGAATAGTTGCGAAAAGTTGCGAAATTGTTAAATATTTTTTTTAGACGAAAGTATTAATAGCACGAAAAAATCAAATGTTGATAATGTTGTTCGTGAATCTATAATAAACATATATTTTTTTCAAACCTATTAACTTGGCCGTTACCGAAGAGTAGGCTTCAGAAAGTCACTGTTTTATGGCACTTTTCGGGCGCTTGGGCCTTAACTGACGCTACTGTTCGTCAGACGTTTGGGTTTCATACAACTCGTTACAACAGCTCAACCATCTATAAATGATCCTTGACACTCTTGAGATCCTTGGTATTAGGACCATATTGCTAATTTTGAAAGCACACTAAAAGAAATCTAAAAAAGTTGTTTATTTTCCGTAAATATACCTTTCTTTTTAAACCCTATTAAAATTACAAACAAAAACTAGAAAAAGCTTATCGATACTCGTGTACTCATTAACAATTTTGTTACATTAAAGCGTAACTACAATAACGTTGCATGTCCGCCATTGTTCCATATTCGAACGGACCAATGGGAGGCCGCGGTTGACGAGACGTATGACGTCACAAGTCCTGTAAACATAATTCAATTAAGTGGATTGCGAACGGTCTTATCGGTGTTATCGTGTGTGAAGAATTGGCGCTAATAGATTGCTTTATCAGTACCGTGACGACGGTAAGAGTGTAAACATAGCACGCGTTGGATGAAAATTAAATTGTTATTGCGTATATTTTCCTTTTGTAAGTATTGATTTTTCATTGCGTGGTTGAGAAATGTTATAGGTAATGTGTATATTTTCATTTCCTTTTATGGCTTTATGTAATTTATTGTGTTATGTAAAAGTATGAAGGCTTTCTTTCTTTGTTATGTCAGATTTTTATTAATTTTCAGATATCACTTAAACGTACCTTGCCTACAATTTTCTATTGCAGAAAGTAATAAAACATCTTTAAGCTATTATTAGTCAATGATTAAAAAAACTAGGTCTACAATCACAAACACAATGGTTACAATAAAATTATTGTGCCTACAACTTCGCACGCACTGAGCCAAATTATTCTATTGCGAAATACCTAATTATTTCTTTCGTATTATTACTTTCACACAATAAGTTTCCCGAAAAAATATCCATACATCAACAAACTAATTACATAAAATCGTGACACCGATATTAAACATAATTAAAAGAGCAAAAATCACAAGAAAGGAATTTAAAAAAAGAATTATATTTCGACACAATTGATTCATCTTTTGTCCGTCGTCTTTTATCGAGGAATATTAAATGCCGTCAATAATATTTGAGACGATATTACCACAGTAGATATATTTATCTACTGTGATATTACGAACCAATGAAAGAATTTTATTTTGCTCTTTTTTGTGTGAAAATGCGTTGCGTGTTATAATAATGATGATGGGAAGTCGTGACGGTGTTGCTCATACAAAACTTTTGGAAAGTGAAGACTTGGATTATAAGGCTTTTGATCAGGGTCTCTGAAAGTCCTTGTATAGCTGACAACAGGATCACACCCATTGTTGTGGCTCAATTATTTAAGGAAAAGCAATTATGTACATTTTTAAATTAAAAGATGCGAAGGTTTTAATTTTTATTGTGTTTTTAATAATTATATCGTAAGAAGGGGCCATTTGACTGTAAGATGGAGCCATATGACCGTAAAATGGGGCCATATGACCGTAATATTATGCAAAATGTAATGTTTAAGTTGTGTTTAACATAATGGAGGTTAGTCGAAATTAGGGACTAATTAACGTCTCGATAATTAGACTAGATCGTTGGGGTTTATTATTGTATAGTGCGGTTTATGGATACAAAACACGGTTCGATTAATTAAAACAAAGTTACAAACTACGGTGCAATTTATTTCGACTTAACTGCTATTTAGCATTTGTTTTTACTAACTTTCGCTAACTTTTTAAAACAGTTTTTACAGCATTACTTAATTACAGGCAAAGACTTCTATATTACAGTCTAAATTACCTAGTAAAGCCAATTACAGTCTAAATTACTTAGTAAAGCCATCTTACACTCATCTGAAATCTTAACAACTTAATTTTTATTTTCTAGCACCTTTTCACAATAGTCTTGGAAACGAAATGAGATAAAACTAAGTAGTCATTCATATCCTTGAACAATAATAAAAACGCATGTTCTTCACATCCAATTAGACGTGCACTTCTTAGCGTACAGTCAAGGGTCAAAAGTGCAGTAGCACTCTCATAGCTAAATTGTCTAGAATTACAACGAATGGTGTCAAATAAATGCGTTTTATTTTAAAATCATGTGGCTAATTCTGTAATTCTCTGTTATTATAAGTCATTCGGAAATGACTCTAAGGCACTCTAAAAATCAATTACTATCATTCGTTCGAAAATTCAATGACTGTAAGTGATTCTAAAATTTAAATACTAGGTATAAATCATTCGAAAATGTTTGATCCACGATGAGATGTTAATCCACTGACAAAGAAGGAACTTCACGTCATCATACGAATATGATCATGTGAAGTGAGACGAGCCTCTTCATCATTCTACCTTTATGATTTCCCCGAGTTTCTAACTGACGTTTCTTTGACAGACTAAGATGGAGTCACATGGTCTAAAATTTAAACAAACGACTGTCTAAAATCTAAAATATAGATTGTGAAAAAGGTCGTTAACAATAGACATTCTTAAAAAAAATAGGCACTTCAGTTACAGCGTCAACGCATTCAGGTACATTTGGAGTCCACTTTTGGCTCGTGACTGTACTTACACATAGGTAGGTAGACAATACCTACACGGGTATGACGTACCCACGTTTATTCTACCCATTTACACATCTATCTGTTCTTAATCTCAGAGTCAACGACTCAAAACGGATGTTCGCGTTGTAAATCATGAGAAATACGTGCTTAGGTATAAATTTTATGTACATTAATTAAGTATATAAGGTATAGCCCTCGTTTGAAATAAGTAATGTTGCCATTAAATTACCCTTTATACCAGCAAAATTGATGGTTGTCTTATGACAAGCGGATCCATTGTTTCAACATTTGTTGGGATTTTATTGTGTACCTTATGGAGTATCAGTTATTACGAATGCAGATTTCCACTATAAAATAGTTTTAAAGTGTCTTATTTATTGATCATAAAATTAAAACCACATTAAATTCCTTCTATCTTTTTTAAGTGAATATTTTGTATGAATATTAATATCTAAGTACCTGACTATTTGAGAGTTAACTGTCTACGAAAATTACCTAGTATGGTCTGGGGTGAGTGAATACAGGGGTAAATAGAAACAGCATTTGATGGAACAAAATTTTGAAGTGTTTGCACATTATTTCAAGTTCGTTTGCAGCGTGTAAGTACTCCACCAGAGTTGAAATTAAAAGAAATCGTTGATTTTATAGAAATCAATACAATGTTTTCAAACCGTAGAACGTAGATAATATTTAGTTTTAGATTCATCTTTACATGTAGATACAAACGGGGTGAATAGGAATTATTCGGTAATTATTAATGCGGTCTTCCCGTCCGATTAAAATTTGGGTCTTCAAGGCTAGACTGAATAGGCTCTTAATAAACTAGTGCGCCTCACCATCAAAGATTGCATCGCTACTTACCATCAGGTGGGATCCCAGTCAAGCACTAGATTACACCAATTAAAAAAAAAAATCACCCCGTTTGTACCTACATACAAACCTCGTGAAAAATCTAGGTAAGAACCCTTTTAGTCGAGACCCGAGAGCTTCCATGACCAGGACCCAGGCTTTCGCAGGCCAACCATCGGGTCCACCTATCTACACCTAGACTTTCGACTGGAAATTTTGTATTAGCATTTACAAAAAGGTAAGGTTTAAAGGAAGAAAAAAAAATTACGTAGAAAAATCAGGCTTGAAAAACTTTATCTATACATCTATCTAAACATCTTCTATACATATAAATAAAATTGGAGTTTCTGTTTGTAATATTGAAATAACAGCTTTTACTACATGTGTATGAATATATACGGTACATACACCAAAATAACATTTTTTACAATTTTTGTCTGTCTGTCTGTCTGTTTGTCCGGGCTAATCTCTGAAATGGCTGGACCGATTTTGACGGGACTTTTTTTGGCAGGTAGCTGATGTAATAAGGAGTAACATAGGTTACTTTTATTTTAGAAAAAAATAATTCAAAATCCTGTAATCAATCCTGTTTATATTAAGCAACAAAAATTCAGTAAAAAAAAATCTCTTCTAATTTTATAACGTGCTTTTCGCTGCACGGAAGAATCTTAGTTTATAATGGATGGTCAGCCATCCGTGGACCGACCTCTTCAAGCGTTGACCCTCGAAGATCCGAGCAGATAATAAATAGTATTATTTAGCAGAGTAACCAAAAATATCGGATATCCGAAATAAAAAATATCCGTAACCATAACCAAAACGATACAAAAGTTCCGGATAAAGGCGAAGTCGCAATGACAGACTACGACAGGTTTTCGTATGGTCAAAGAAATCATAAGCTGAAAGTAAATTATCCTTCAAACGTAAAATTCGGAACTACTACTTGAAGTCCTCTCAACCTTAGTTCGGTCTTCGTTCAGTATTGTTATTAAGTTCTCATAGTGATTTCATATTTTTCATAGTATTTATTAGTTTATTATTTTAGCATATATATGTATTTTATTATTATAAATAACTTATTTTATATTTTTCCATTTGAACTATTTGTTATTATGTATTTGTTTATTGTGCAAACCTACCACAGTGTTGTCTTTTTTAACCCAAAGGTTGACTGGTACAGAATGCCTTGTGGCATTATGTCCGCCTATGTACCACTATTGTACATGAAGTTTAAATAAATAATTAAATAAATAAATAATCTAGAATAGAAATAAAAGTCAAATCTTGCTATAATGAGGAAACTGACAAGTCCTAGACCCGAAAATTTGAAAACATTAAGCTAGAACTACACTGCGCACACGTGTGTTACTCCGTCGATCTGGGCACGTCGGTTTCCATACATTTTTAATATGAAAACTAGACTTGTAGAGCTACACTTGATCAACGCCACGCGACGTCGTTCTACTTACAAATCAGGTGTGTTACACATGTGTGTCGGTCTAATGTAGTTCTAATTTTAACATCCACCAACCCGCTTTGGACCATGATGGTAGGCTTGAGTCCCAGTGGAACATTATAAGGCTGAATATGCTAAGCTATATGCAACCATGACCGTTAAGCCATACTGTTAAGTATAAAGCAGTAGTATTTACGTTCAATAACTCTTACAAAACGAACGTCTGACGAATGCCACTACAACAGTCTTAAACAATAGGAAATTTAATTACGGAGATTGACGTTTGAGAGACAATGATCACTGAGCCTTGGCTTTCTGTCATAATCCTAGCATACATCATGGCAAAATGCAAATGGGAAGAAAGGCTGTAAAGAAAGACAGTTCAGTGAAACAGGTCCAAAAAGATACAGAAGCATCAAAAATCTGATGCTTGGTAGTGAAGGGTTTACGCTTCAAGTTAGCGATATAATAACGAAAGAGTCCGTCAGAACTTCAAGATTCATTCTTTCATACTCGTAAATAGTATGATTCTTCTTCTGGCTCTCTGAAGTTATTGTATGCCCTAATAACTCAAGGTTTAATAATCTCGAAAATTAGATAAAGTTCACCATCTGCTAGGCGTTCTGTAGGTAGGTCCACAATCCATTTAATATTGATGTCTTAATGATCTACATTAAGTTGTGTACCTATGCAAAAGACAGCTGTACCTGGAAAAAGGAGATCCCAGGAGGTTTTTCAGCAGGAGGACATTATGGGATAACTAAATAAATATCTATCTATTATGTTTACACTACTGCAGTCTTTATATCCCAGATGCTTCTACATGACAGGCAGAAGGGAGAGGAAACCGAAACGAGAAAAAACTTGTCATTCTGATAAAATACCTCATCCAAATACTTCTCAGACCAGATTCATCGAATTAAAATAAACCTTCTGAACGACTTTGTACTGGGCAAGTGCAGTGTCCGAGTGCCCGACCAGGGTCACTAAGCGGTCAGCGATTCAGTAATGATTCAAACTCACCTGTTTACTTAAAGCCTGTCGGGTGGCAATATTTCAGTAAGTTTAAGAGCTACAATTGTCGATCTACAATCGAACTGTTTGTTTAACTAGACAAAGGCTTTTAGAGAGAGCTGGGTTTGATGGAATTAAGCCTGAAGCCAAATGTTGATAGTCACGAGGCTCGAATGGTCCATCATGGATTGAGTGCGGAAGCCAAACTTCAAAGACACACAGACACACACAGTGTTGTCTTTTTTAACCCAAAGGTTGACTGGTAGAGAATGCCTTGTGGCATTAAGTCCGCCTATGTACCACTATTGTACATGAAGTTTAAATAAATAAATAAAGACCAAATAAAAACTACGTAAAGGAATGTACTTTTTCAGTGATAGTATGGATCAGTAAATATTATAGATAATTTCAGAACAAAATTAGGCTAACTGGTAGAAAAATGTGCTTCAGTACTCAACAAATATTAATTTGAACAAACGAGTACTTTGATTACTGTCCATCTTACAACCTTCGAGTTGCCAACCAAAAGAATAGAGGCATTTTATGTGATCGAATTAGATGAGTTTTATCCTGCTCAAAGATAAATAATATATATATATTTTAAAATAATTTTAATAATTTTTTGATGAATATTTTCTTATTCATCAAAAGGTGTGTTGCTTATTTGACTAAGTTAACATTGCTATTAGATAAATACCTACTATCACTTTTGGTCTTCATTATATAACAGGGCCATATACCCTGTTATAAGATCCCGTGTGCTATAATTAACACGTACATTTCAAAAGGGCACCACCCTTCGACGGCCCCACATAATAATAAAAAATCAAACACCTTTTATATACACAGGGGCCAATTAAAAAATGGCCACCTGACCCTAAAACTCACAGACCCTATTAGAAAACACACATAATATAATTATTTTGGTCCGTTAAAAGGCACAAAAAAAAAACGAATTCAATTGATTTTAAAATCGATTATGTTATCTAAATCAATATCTGAAAAAAAATGTTAAGGTGTCGTGACTTTTGTCTATGGAAATGTTGGGCTATGGTGCGAAACGATATGCGATGTTTTAGTTTAGATAAAAGTTGGTAAGATGGATTATTTTAAAGTAAGGATCGACCAACGTTTTTTTTTTTTATGTAATAGAGAGATACAAATTGTCATGTATAATTTTTTTTATGTTAAATAGCTTCTGCATTGTTAATATCAAGTAGGTACAAATAGCTGAAAAATATCAGTAGGTAAGTAGAATAGATATTTCAGACAAGAATTAATCGTACCAAACCTATTTAGGTACCGAATAGAGCTTTTACTTACTCAAATTTCACAATCCAATTGGACATTTCACTTCAAAGTGCCGCTGAAGTTAGAATGTTTTTATGGGAACTTAAACAGCCATCACTTTAGAACTAGCAAGGTTGTCTGTCGGTAACAGCAAAGTGTTAACGTCCCGAAAATAGCCGGTTAGGCCGACAAAGTAAATGGCTGCAAGACTTCCTACTTCCATGCATTTAAAGAGATGGGAATTGAGGTTAGTGTTGGGACATTAAACGATACCAGTCGATCGATTCTGTTAAAATTTTTTCGTGCAAACTTAGGTATCTAAGTGAGGTAGTAGATCTATTGTCATTCCACCTGATGGAAAGGCCTCAGTTTAAAAAATATACTACAGTTGAGATGACTAGATTACTTAGGGCGTACTACCATACTAGGACTGGATCACTTTAGCCTGCAAATGGTCTATTTGAAATAAATGCTATGACTTTGACTTTGATCGAAACGGCATGGGAGAAGAATTTCCGGAAGGTCTCACTGCTGGCAGTGGGACAGTAAGGCTGAGAAAATAAGATGGAGCAAAATAAGTCTGCCAAAATCTAATAATTTATTTTTGTGTTTTATTTCCTTTTTTCCATTCGGTTTTTGCGATTACAAATTACTGAATAACCAAGTCATTGCCAATAACTATCTAATAATAGGTTGCAAACAAAATTATTTTCTTGCCAAAACTATGAGTCGTCCATTTATAGGGTTCCACACCCGAAGCTTAACTATCGGATTGGTAACTAAGCGACCGCTGTTCGTGCTTCCGTCCGTCTGTTTGTCAACGGGCTGTATCTCATGACCGGTAATAGGTAAACAATCAAAATTTTTATAATGTATTTCTATCACAAGGGGGTGTTATGGCTATAAAATTTCGGATCTAGATTTGAATAGAAAGTAAGAAAAAGTACTTAATAGAAAATGAAAATTATGATCTGGTAAGGCAAGGCAAAATATAGAAATATGAACATAGGAATAATATTATTCTACCAGTTTCGAATACGGTTACAAATATGAATTTATTTCGGATCATTTCACTTGAGGATATAGATTTTCAAAATTATAGAAATACAATACAAGATTTGAGTTTTAATTTTTTGATCTAGATTACCTTTATGCAAAACTATACTACCGATACTTTTATACCGGATATTTTTTTTTATTTCGGATATCCGATAGTTACGAGTACAGGTACGGAGCTCCATAACATCTTTGCAGCAAGTCATAAAAGCCTTACGGAATCCTTTGTATGCGAGTCAAAATCGCACTTAGCCGGTTGGTTCCTTGCTAACACTAAACTGCGATAGGCCGGTCACTGCGACCAGTTTCATTAAAAATAACCCGCGTCCTGCCGGTTTGTTCACAAAAAGAGGACTATAATTCAGGTCGGGGTGTCTGAGACCCGTCAAATGTGGGGTTATTAAATAATGACGCGCTGCCGATCATGGGTTGAACAGAATGTGCTTTTGTAATCATTGGGAATGTTTGTATGATAGAGTTGCGGTTTTGTATGGCAGAGGGGGACTAAATTGAATTTATTTTCTTGAATGGAATTTTCACAAAAGCTTTTGGACGTGTTTTGTACGTGTAAATGATTGTCATGTACATGGTACTTTAAAATTTAATGAAATAAAAGCACTTGGTTAATTTTGTTTAAAAAAATTACAACTGAACTGAACTGAAGCTGCCTTACTTTTCCCTAAACCAAATTGGAGAGATGAAACGCATGTTACTGAAAGAATTCTGAGTAAATACACAAGAAAAGATGGATAGACTGTGTGAAGAGTGATAGGAAAGAAAAAGGAATTAGTGATAGTATGACGGGTGACAGGTCAGAATGAAAGAAAAAAAAGGTGATTCACCAACCTCAAGTAATATGGGATAGGAAGGAATAGAGGAAGAATATTGGAGCCGGCTTCCAGACATACTGCATTCAGCAGTACCAGCACTTTAGATAGAGTGACTACCTAACTGATCTCCTTAACCCAGTAACTGGGTTTCTGAGTCTAGTTTCAAGGCAAACATTTTTCAGAGGTAAAAAAATGCCACTATCAGCCTGTGTTACTAGAGAATATCAATACTGACAGCTCTTAAATGCAGTCTAGATTTACTGATCGCGTAATCGCGTTCACATTCACTTGTGGAAGTCAACCTGAATAAAAATTAAATGTGGGAGTGCAACGATATTTCAACGTGATCAATGATATTTTTATTTTTATTTTTTCGCTTCTTTTATTTTTGATGTGTTATTGTATGTGTTTAGGCCTTGTGCTGTAAGTACCAAAATAAATTATTTTTCTTTCTTTCTTTCAACTCTAGAAATAAGGAGTGCGATTTCGTTCAACATTTTTAAGACCCTATTAAAAAAACACATTCTTCAAAATGTAAGTATAACATAAGCCTAAAATATTTAAATATTATAATAGTAGATATTTACAAAAATTTAACCAAAAAAATTAAAAACTTGAATGTTGCGTAAGTTGTACTACTGAGTGACTTATTTGTATTGTGACAACAAGGCCGCATTCTTTTTCTGCAAGCGAGGTAGTTTCAATTAGTTTATAATAACAATGTTTTCGGAAATACCCACAAATTTTTGTATCACAATATTAAATTGCTTTTTCTGTACATTAATTAATAGTACCTAACATATAAGTATAGCAAGTTCGATTGTCGAAGTATGAATGATTTACCATAGTTTTAAATTTTAATCTCATTTAAGTGAAATGTAATTTTTTTTATGAGTAGGTAATAAATATCTTTAACCAGAAAGTCACTTTTTCTACAAAAAAAAAAAAACTGACTAAGTGCGAGTCGGACTTGCAAACGAAGGGTCCTGTAATACACGTATTGCTATGTTAAAATGAGCAAAAAAAAAAAACAACGCCGCCTAAACAACGTCTTTAAAATTGTATATTTATTTATTTATTTATTTATTTATTAACTCTTCTTGCACAAAAAACTGTACAAAGGCGGACTTAATGCCTTAGGCATTATCTACCAGTCGACCTTAGGGTGGTGCAGAGACATAACATGGTAGGTGCAACTTCAAGGCAAACAAAAAAAAAAGAAAATTAAAATCAACATAAATACAAAAATATATAAATAAATACTTATATAAATACATACAAATAAACAAAATTATTACCTCCTTTAATTTTTTTTCTCCCTTGCTTTTCGCTGCAAAAACAAATAATAGGTATAATTAAAAATAATTGTATTATTTGTTCTTGTAGCGGCAATAGAAATACATAATCTGTGAAAATTTCAATTCTCATCTTCTTACGGTTTATGAGATAGAGCCCGCTGACACACGGATGGACGGACGGACAGGAGGCTTAGTAATAGGGTCCCGAAGGCACCCTTCGAGTATGGAACCCTAAGAAAAAAAATGTTACACATACATACAAAATACAAGCCGACCTGTGTCACATCAGAGATAGCGCTCAGATAGTATAATTAAATTAATTGACCGATCACCTGTCCCCCTCTCTCTTCATACGTGTGACAAGGACGGAAGTACACACCTTGCTCCTCGGGGAATTAGAAGGTTAAATTAAAAGATGGCGATTTATTTTACGAAGGTGGCTTTTTAAATGTTAGAAGTAGGTAAAAATGTGTGAGTGTGTTGGTTTTTCTTTGAAAAATAATTCTGATGTTAGAAATGCAAAAAGAATGTGCAGGTTTTTATTGAGGATTTAATGATAGTGTATAATTTATCTTATTGAGTTATTATTACCAGTGATTGCCAAGACAAAAATAAAGCATTTTATACGTATAGTAAAGGGACTGCCCCTCGTTAGAATCTGAGACTAGAAAATGCCGTCCTACAATAAACTTATCACATTAGCGGTTCAAGCACCATTCTTTTTTTCTTTTGTAGTTTTCAAGATACATATTTTCTTTTATGGGGAACGACTTCAAAGCCATATCAACAAAGCATCAATTTAAAGTACTATTTTTGTTAAAATTCGAACATTATTTCAAAATAAGTATAATAAATTAATAAATAGATTTTTTTTCTAAACCATGGGTCAATCAAAAATCAAAATTAAAAGCATTAATTTCTAATAGTCCATTTGCAGGCACTTTTAAATAGTCAAATGTCGATCATTCCATAAAAAAGTGAAGCTAAATTGCATGTTCCAAAGCGTAGATTTCTATGGAGAAGAACGTGCAAGAAACTCCATGGACACTCTTATAAATCATATTGAGTTACACATAATCTTGGTTACATATTTATTGTTGCTTCTATTATGTGAGCACAATGTAGATAATAAAAAGTAAAATACGAAGTCCTTCAGTCAATCAAAAATAGAACTCTGACCTACACCATATTACCATGTAATATAAAATCAACCAATCCACGCTTGCATCGCCGAAAAGAAAAGATAAGAACTGAACTGATTTCCGCTTGCTACTGAAAGCACGTTTCAGTCATACCAACTTTAAAATAGAACTAATAACCTCTTAACATAATTAAGTGGCAGTAAAATCTAGGAATTCCGATTTGAAATTGGAATGCCGAATTAACTCAGTGCAGTTATGCCCTGGAAATAGCCTAAGTAGTCACCTTCAACAATAATTTGACGCTAAGGCATTAATTACCTTACAGCTACGAGCCAAGAATTAGCTATGGTGACCGTACTGACTTGACTTGCTAAAAGTTTATTTTTGAAGTTGGAACAATGCTTTACTAAAATTAATTTCATTTTCTGTCACTGTCTATCACTGAAAATCTGTAATCCTTTAATGTATTGACTATTAATAAATAAACTCTTTAGTCTATACCTAGCAATAACAGTTCAGCAGTTCTTAATTCAAACCAATGTCTGTTTTAGTAGTTTTCGTTGCATTCAGTCGCTTTTCTTCAAATTGTTTCTTTTTTACAATCCCCACTCCATTTTCCAGCATAGCGAAAACCGAATTATTGACACCCCATTGATTTCCAATTTAATAAAGCGGGCCATTCACAATAATAATCAATTAGTCAGCGATTTCGTTTTGAAACTGGCATTATTCATGTAAAAGCTTACTGTGCGCGCCCTTCGACGCCGGGTGCCTTTTGAGCTTATTTTTTTAGACATTTTTTTCATAATGGGGGTAATATAAACGTGTTGGGACCGACACCTTGGCAGACCCCACAGGCCGCGGCATAATTTGTGGGATAATAAAATATAATAATTCTTTGGGCCGACTGTTAGTGTCGACGAGAGATGATTCGATGACGTTTTTTGTGTTGTCTATGATTGTGAACGAGTTGTATTTATGTTTTAATTTGAAGTGTGTTGTGACGGAAATGGAATGCGGTGAGATTTGAATTAAGAATATGAAGGGTTGTAAACGTTGTAAGAAGTTTATATTTTTAACGCATATAAGTAATTCAGTATCTATTTTACATGTTTTTTTTTTTAACAGAGTTGAAGTTTACAATTATATCAGGCTGATGACAAAATAGGAAACTAAAATTATTTTTTATGCTGTAGTAGTAGTTTAAAGCTACAGTGTGTTATATTTTTATCCGGTTATTATACAGCGTGTCTTCAAACCCATCACGCCTGAGGCACGACTCATCACGGTCTAAAAGCCATGTCTATTCAGTACGTACCATAATTACAAGTACATACATAACATTAGTAGGTACAATCGTAAATATAGCTATCAGTAGTAGTTTAGATTGCATCGCAGTAATAACTTTAATGTTACAATATATATTAACATTATTTTGTATTATGTATTATATCTGGCTGTTCCATGTTAAATCTGCACATAATTATTGTTCTGTTCTGACCTTGAGTCTTTAGTTGTTATTTTGAGTACAGTTTTCTGTGTATTTAACTAGTTAATCATTCATTTTCCGCTTGAATATAATTTATTCAAAGATAAGTTTCTATGGAATTTAAAATTCATGATTTGGTCGCACCTGCAATTTAATATGTAAAATCCTGGCCGTAAAAGCATAGACGAATTAACTGCGAAGTGACCTCACATCCCATCCAATAGTGCTGCGAATTGACCATTCACTTTATAAAATTTTACGAGGCTAGTTTTAAAAATAGAACGGCTGACTGATTTAAAAAGCAGACATGCGTCTACAATAGATATAATTGCCCGATCGTTAATGAGGTTAATATTTTTCATAATTTTCCTGTAGTTTAGAATAATTAATAATTTTTCTAAGAATTTTGCACTAAGTAATGCTTTTGCTACCATCTTATACTATGCTACAAGTTACTTATACTCGGAACGCAATCAACCGGCACAGATTTTATCCTTTAACCAATTTATGATCCAACGTGATTCTCTCTTAATAAAAAACCCTTAATTCCATCCTTAGAACGAGGAGACACTTCCATATCCCCATAATTATAATGTATCTTTATATCACGCATTCATGTAACTCTCTAATAATCACACAGGCATTACCCAAGTCTTCTAATGTCCCGTAGTGAACAGGGGATGTAAAAAAAATATTATTTCCGTTCATAGACAAGAAATGACTTCCTCAATCAAGCGCTCAGTGCTGCCAATGACAAATGACCATTTGTTACATGTTAATCTCGTAACATATGGAGCATAGACAATTCCCGCCTTTTCTACTTCAAATTTGGTTTTTTTTCACCAGTTAATCGTAGTGATGTCTTCTTTTGTGCCAGCAACAATAGATTTTTTGCAAAGTCCGTGTAAATTAGTGTATAGAGTTTTTCAAAAAGGTTCGTTCGGGTGAATGATGTTTGATACTTTGGGGGTCTTTAAGAGCTCATTGATTTGTTCTGTTGCTGCATTAAGTGGTTAATTCTCATAAATAGCGTTCGTTATTAGTGAATGGGCGTTAATTTAAAATGCATTTGGGGTGAATTAGATTATACGGGGCTGTGTGTTGTAAGTGTGAAGTTTTCTTGCTTTTAGGAATATTTATATTGTTGTGTAGGGTTTGCATCATGCTTTTTATTAAGAGCAACAACCTTAGCAGCAGTTTAATTTGTTATAATAGTACTGCATTAACATTACCTACTGCTACTTCACACCAATTATTATGATACATTTGTTACTAAACCAAAAACAATGCAACGTTACACAAAAATTTCACAACAACCATCCTTGGCAGATTCATCAATACCAGAGACAAATTAAAAAAAAAACCAAAACCTCACGCACACTAATGACAGAGCGCGGGCGCGTTCGGTTCAGAGATCATTCAATTACGATGCGCCGCTCTGTAATCATAACACAATCATCTATTTCGGCACAACACTAGGTGTTTGTCGATGGCCGACGTCTTTATCGATAACGATCGATAAATTGATATTGCATTGTTGTTACGTGTGTGACTGCGACACTATTGGCTCATGTAGTTGTGTTACGTGTGTTGGCGATTTTTCTTTTTTTTGACAGTTATTCCAGTGAGATATTTTTTTTTATCTTATATATATGTGTCTGTTTTTTAAAACGTTGCTCAGTAAGTTCCTATATTTTAGTAGTTTCGAGTTCTATCTAGTTGTTTATGAAATCCGTCGGTTTTAATTAAATCAAAACTGAGATTCTTCCAATAAAAGCGAATATAAACTGTGGGCAAAGTCATAGCTGTAATATTTGAGCCTCATAATTAAAACGCCATGAAAAAGTAATTTAATATGAAATAAAGTCTTGAAGTTATGCTTGTGAATTATTTAATTTGTAATTGTACAACTGTGCCCATAGAATAAATGGTTTTAATAATAAAATAAGCATTTGGCTTGTTAGAAAATTAAAAATACTTTAACTATGATAAATTTGCATAAAAAGATTAAAATCTTTTAAAACGTAATTATGTTTTAATTTCGAGAGAACAATTAAGCAATTAATTCCATGGCAAAATAACTCTGAAGGCGTTGAAATAATTGTGTCACAATAGCAAATATTCTGGTTATTTTGAATTATAAATTAGCCAATCTTGCTATTATTTTAAACTGGAAAGTTTTAATTGAGGTTGAAATTCCAAATCAATGCGCTTGGAATATTGTTGTAAGTAATATTGTTCTACTGATATAGAAAACTTTACACTTTAGACTTTTTTTAGACTTTTAATTCCACACACGAACAAAAGAAAACAAATCAGTTTTAGTATAGGTATAGTAGGTACTTAATACCAAGAATAATCAAGAATAACGATCTGAAGAATCATGAAATGTCAATAAGCACACACAATGTTGTCTATGGTAAATGACATGACATTTGACATGTAATAACTACCTAAGTACAGAAATACGTATATTTCGTTGTTTACCCAGAACAAGTATTTTACAATCATCAAATACGTATTAACTGAAACAGGCTAATGACGTTTCAATCAAAAACGAATAAATAAAACATTATTTAACCAAGGAGGATTTATTGGTTTTGAAATGCGTGTATCTGTTGGAAATAGAACTTGTGCTCTATGGGTTATGGTAAATAATAAAGATTTTTTTGTATTTTCGCGCTGTTTCGCGCCTGATTTTGGTGCCATTATTTTTCAAGTACCTAGGTAGGTAGTAAAGAAAGCTTTTCCATGGTTTTCATGAAATTACTTTCCCTTATAATTACTAAAATGGTTCTGGTACAAAACTATACTGGTGCTGGAAAGGGGGGAAATATATATTTTTAATAATAATGTCCAAATAAACGACCAAGCAGACTCGAAGAATAAATATCTCTCTCTATATACAAAATCGTATCACGAATTAGGTCTCTGAAAAATTCCAGTGATCCCTTATTTTAATAATATATAATATAATAATATAATATTCCACAACTACCTATCACACAGCGCCGTCTAGTCCCAAGCTAAGCAGAGCTTGTGTTATGGGTACTAGACAACTGATAAACGTACTTATATATTTCTAAATACATACATATTATAGATAAATTACACCCAGTCACAGAACAAATGATCGTGCTCATCACACGAACTTTTGTCCTGGGTGGGAATCGAAACTACAACCTCCGGCATAGCAGTCAGGGTCACTAACCACTAGACCAACAGGCCTGTCGAATAGAAATAGAGAACACTAACTTATACCTACTACTGCAGTAGGTTAATATCCGAAAACGCGGACATGCCATTTCCCTCTATGACATTTGTATGAAAACTGTCAAAACGTAAGCCTAGATTGACAGCTATTCTACCGCCATAAAAAGGGCGCATCCTTCCAAAGCATAAATCGACGAAAATAAATTGAAATGATTATGATGAATGACGATGTTGAATATTTTAATTTAAAAGGTTTGTTTTACCTTTTTGTAGTTTGTGTTTTTTGTAGGACTGAATTTTCCCTTAGATAATTAAAGAGTATTTTTAATAAATTTATTATAAAACGTAGATTTTATTTAATAATATAACTAATCTAATAGTTTTTTTATGGAAGAGAAATAAATTCCTGCAAAAAATGCAAATTGTCGCTTACAATGTTCTTCCAGAAAAGGGGTTCGAGCTAAGGTAGCCGGTAGCCACGGGATCGTTCTAATATATATATATATAAGACCGGAACACGGGTGGGTTTACTCAGTAAGTCTGATACTAGATCTCACTCTACCACGAGAGAAAGAAATTATTATTATTGAAATCCCATCTCATATTTATTTGGCGGAATTATCATTCGTGACTAACTTGCGTATAAGTAGATGCTTGTAGATTTTTTTAGTTTAAAAAGTACTGGGTACACCTTATTTTCCCGATTGCGAATATGTAAATTATAAATTAATTTAGCCTAAAAGGCCAGATGTGTTCTTTTTCTTTGAGGAAAGTATTTATATATTATTTGCTTGATAAACACAAAAGGTACAGAGGCGGACTTGGCTTTTGCTACTAGTCAAACTTCGGGTGATGCAGAGAAAAATAGTGGAAGGTGAAATTAAAAAGAAGGCGAATACAAGAACAGATATACTAATAAACTATATTACATAACACTATTATTTCCTTTATTCTTTTTGAACAAATATTTTTTTTAACAAAATCGTATCATTATTATTATTTCTTCTACTGCGCGAATATCATTAAATTACTCGTAGTAGATACCATTGTTTCAAACGATCTTCTTTGGAATCGTGCGTATGTATTGTAAGGAATCCTTTTTTTTATGTGGGTAATCATCGAATAAATACTCCCGTTCTAGGTGGAGTAAAAGGGAGTGTCAGACTTTTACTGACTAAAACCCAGTCGTGTTCCGTCAGTTGCCTTTTACTTTTGAGCCATGGTAACTCTTTGTATTAGTTGTCATAGATACAAAAGACGTATATATGTATGTATACAGCATAGAAATAATCAGCATGACTAATAGTCGACTAGTCGGGCTGTGAAAAAGACGGATGAAAAAAGATTGCATGTAGCGGAGATGAGAATGTTAAGATGGATGTGTGGTGTGACGAGAATGGATAAAGTGAGAAATGAGTATATTAGGGGAAGTTTGAAAGTGGCGCCAGTGACTGAAAGGTTGAAAGGAAATCGTTTGTCTTGGTATGGTCATGTAAAGAGGAGAGATGAAAAGCATGTTGCTAAAAGAGTTATGAATTTACATGTGGATGGATGGAGAGGGAGAGGGAGGCCAAAGAAAAGATGGATGGATTGTGTGAGAAGTGATATGAAAGAAAAGAGAGTTAGTGATAGCGTGACGAGTGACAGGACAGAATGGAAGAAAAAAACGTGTTGCGCCGACCCCAAATAAAATGGGACAAGGGCAGGAAGAAGAAGACTAATAGTCGACTAGTCATGCCCAATATCTCCCCAATGACTCCTAATTAGTGCAATTAATTTGCAAATAAACAATACATCAGACTTCCAACGGACCGTCTATTTGAGTCCTGGGTGGTGTAATACTGTTGCTTGTCAAAATAACCCGACGAACATTTGGTTTATTTACAGACACAATTTATGGTTAATCTAAATAAATATACCTAGATGGGTTTGCAGTAATTAGCGTTTGTTAAATTTCCTTAATTAATGAGGGGGTGAGATGAATAATATATTATATCAATCTTCAAGTAATGTTTATTAGGATGAAAGAAAATTAAGATCATTTTTTTTTTAAACTTTCAAATATTGTCTATAGAGTTGTCCTGTTTCAGTGGTGTCGTTAAAGATTACAAATTAAAGTAAGGCTGAAATAAAATAAATTATGTCACTGTATTCACTGTTCTTTAAAGTATCATAAAGTAGGCATATTTTAGTGAAAAAAAATAAGCTTTAATTTTTTGTCAAGGAAAATAATACCTAGATAATTCAGAAAATATACAGGATGTCTGGTATATCTGAACTATAATCTAGGTAGTAATGTTAGATATCTATAATTTTTAAATGATTTATATAGGAAGGTAGTTTTAAAGGAATAAAGTCTGTTCATGAATTTTTTTTAAGCAGAAAAAACCTATTGGTTCAAATATAAAAAGTAGAGATCTATCTAATTTCTTCATATACCTACCTACCTAAATTGATTACGAAAATACCTTAAACTAAATTTTTCACAATGAAAAGTGCCTATTAGGGTTGGGGGAATAATAATTGTGAATTTCTCACAGCAAAATTCTGGTTATCAAATATTTTTCATAAATGAATTCATTTCACCATTATTGTAACAACAATAAACACTAAATCAAAACAGAATTTCGACCAGAATCGAAAATAAGGGGACTGCTAGGTATGACAATTCCCCTTTCTAACTGACTACTTATCAGAAACTTATAACACCTGACTAAGCGAATACCGGTTTCAGAAAAGGCACTACCTACTACCTAATTATAAGTGCAAAATACAAAAAAAAAACCTTTAATAAGCAGCAAAGCAATTTCTCATATTGGATGTCAAAACAGCCTTTAAATGGTTTATTTTATTGATAGTCAAATTAAAAGCAACATTTTTGCTGTCATGTTTAAGGAGCGGCAAAGCGCGCTCACATAAAATTGCAGACCTTGTCAAGCTCAACTTTTTATACCCATTTAACAAAATTGGCCAAACTAGAAAAAAATACACTACTTACCTCCACTGTCAGGATTATTGGCCTCAAATGTCTTGCTCGTCATGTGGAACAACGCGTCCAGAGGAGTGTGGGGCGCTGCGGAGCCTTGCTGAGGAGCTCGTCTTGGCTCCGAGCAACAATCCGACGCGGATGACGACCTCTCTGACGCGGAGTCGCAGCATTCCGCCTGCGCCATGTCCCGGGGGCGCAACAACCCCAGCGCAGCCAACCGCCATCTCTCGCCATCCAACAACGCCGCCCCAGCCAGCCGCTGCAAGCGCTGCAACCGCTCGAACCCCGACGCATCCCACGGACGCACTATACGCGGCGGAGTGCGCGGACTGTGCGACAAAATGTCCAAAATCGAAAAACTCTTCACTCCATCTCCTCGCCTCTCCTCCGCCGGCTCCGAAGCCATCTTCAAGCGCTTCAGTGGTCGGAAGTAGTCATGCGGCGAAGGAGACCGCGACGGCGCCGGCGACGGCCGACCCACACTGATATCGTCCTCAGAACAGCTGTGGCCCGACATCGACTCCTCCTCCATGTTCAGTTCACAGATCCATCACACAACAGTCACAATTTCGGAACGTTCAGTTGATTGTGTTTATCTCACAAAACATCAAGCTAACACGAGATACGGCTGACGGCTCGACGCGCCTCGGTCAACTGACGTGGCGGGTGACAGCCCTGGCTCGGGCGGCGAACAAAGGCGTGGCCCATTAAGCCTCAGCCAATGGGGGCGCCATATTATATTGCGGGTGTGTTCCGATTGGTCGGACCGGGCGGGTGAGGCGCGCCGGAGTGTCACACTCGCCTCTCCAATAAAACTTTTTAATCTGGACCTGGATTGGGGGGCGAGATTCGTGGTGTGATTAATTTAGGTGCGCGCGGGTGGACGGGCGCCCTGCGTGGGGGGGCGGTAAGGGGGGGAGCGGCCGGTTAATTACCGGGATGAAGACGTGCGTCTAACTACTCGCGCCATTATTTAGCGTCGATAAGGCCGACGTTTGTCACCGGAGAGATTGCCACTTTCCTTCATTTATAGTTCATCGGTTAATTGTCTAAACTCGAGTACGACCATACCGGGCTGCAAACTGCTTATTGGAGGGAATTTTACAGGTGTTCCATTAAATTGTTGTGATGTTTCTACCGCTCTGGTATTAACTGCGACTTGACACTGTAATTGACTTGACAATTAATGCCACCGAAGTGTGATTATGAGAAATTGACTTTTTTATTTTCTGCTGTGTTCTGTAGCTGACTATTAGGTACAGTTTGAAATTACACTCTTTTTTTATTAAAAATTAAACGTTTTCTTAAGTATATATTTTTTATATTATGTTTAGTTTTCGTCTATATAAGTAGGTAATATTTATATCTATAGAAATCCTTTCCAGAATTATGAACGATACCGCATTTTTTACTATAACATTGGCCAAAAAATTAGGTAGAAAAGAATCTCAGGCTAAAAGAAGGTAAAATAAACAAAGTACTCGTAGCTACCTACTATCTACACGACGTAGTTAATACTCGTAGATTTAATAAAAAACACACCTACCATAAGTGGCATTTTAATTTAAGTTACTTAAATACAGCCTCATTTATTAAAGAAAAAAAACTATCCGACTTATTTTTAATTTATATTAAGTTAGCGTAAGGTAGTTCAGAAGATTCTAACTACTAATTTGAATCAAGAATCTAATCAATGTTTAAACTAATCATACCTACGATATCATATAAAAATATTACTACCTTAAAGGTAAAAGAAATAGATATTAGCTACTACTACTTATGACTGGCCTGTTGGTCTAGTGGTTAGTGGCCCTGACTGCTATGCCGGATCCCGTGGGTTCGATTCCCACCCAGGACAAATGTTTGTGTGATGAGCATGATCATTTTTATTCTGTCTGGGTGTAATTTATCTATAATATGTATGTATTTAGAAATATATAAGTATATATGTTTAACAGTTGTTTAGTACTCATAACACAAGCTCTGCTTAGCTTGGGACTAGACTGCGTTGTGTGACAGTTGTGGAATATTATATTATATTATTATTATTACTTATTCCAATCTATACCCGTAGTTATATTCTAGTCCAATTAAAAAACAAGTTATAAAAATTTATTTTTGAATAAATTTTTTGACTATTTTGATTTTGTACTAACTATACATAAATTTATTTCACTTAGTAATTAGTAACATCAAGTCATTTATTCCATGTTTTTTTTCGTAGTGGAGTTTCGTATCTAATACATAAGAATGGTTATGAAACTTCGTTAAATAACCTGGTACTAATACTTAATATAACCTTTTTTTTGAGGTAAGAAATTATCAAATGTCTTTTCCCGCTTTAGGGTGGAACGAGAGGGCGTGTCAGACTTTTACAGACCAAAAACCCACCTATGTTTCTTCCCTTTGCGTTTCAGGACTACGGTAACTCTTACAAAAATTCCTACGGTTTTGCTGACTTCTCTTTGAGGCGCACGTGAAACATTAACGTGGAACCTAACGGCCATATGGCGAGCTAGCCATTGCTCGTCGTCCACAAGCCCACACCTACGCTGCCGCAGTGGCATCTAATAAACACAAATATTTTAATATAGTCAAATTCAAATTGACCGATTCTACAAATGTTCAATATTCATAAAGTACAATTTATTTATTTATTTAGCACAATCGAGACTCATTCATTGAATTTTTTAGTACAGCTAACTCCCAAACGTCCAATTTCCAAATATCCAACTTACCTAACAAAAAAAAAATACTTGTACTTATAATTCATAAATTCCCGTGGCACCGTTATTAGGCAGCCATTTTGTATGTTTACTTTCCTCGCTAAGTCACGCTCTGTGGCTCCTGGGGTGACTGATGTGGAAAAATTAATCTAATTTGACATTGAGTTTACTTTTAATGGGGGCACTGACTGGCACCCATTCCGCCTTGTTTTGATAGGGTGGGTTAAGTGTGATGTTGGCTTTACAGTTTATTATTTAATGTTTTATTTTGTAGGTAATTTAAACACGTGTAGGTAGTTTTAATACATAAACTCGTTAAAAATTTTATATATAAATATTATTATTTGATTTAATATTGCCTGAACCATAATAATTATGTGAATTTGTAAATAAGATATTTCTACACCGGCCAAGATAGTATAAAAGGTGTAAGGGACAGCTCTCCACAAACTTTAAGGGCTTGCTCAGTAGACGAAACTGAACAACCTTCCACAAAAATTTTTTTCAGGAAATGAAAAGAATCAGCATTCTGGAGTTCTAGACTGGCAGTTTCATACATTTTCTAACGATCGATGTAAATTGCTAGTAAGACTAGGTACTTGAGACCGCTCGGTGGCATTGTCTGTCAAGAAGACATGTGCCATTCATCAACCCGCTGGGCCCGTGTGGTGGACTACAGCCCATTACCTCTCCTAGAGAGGGGCCAGAGTCCCAGCAGTGAGAACATTAAAAAGGTTTATTATGCTATACCTATGCTTTTACTTGATGGAGAGAGCAGTGTTGGCCGAGTGGTAACGGCCCCCGACTTATGAGTTGTAGGTCGCGGATTCAAACCCAGCCGGGCGCATTACTTTGTGTAATTTATTTCATCACCACTGCTCTCAAAACGGTGAAGGAAAACATCGTGAGGACACCGGCATGTCCTAGAACCAAAAAATTCGGAGACATGTGACACCCACCAATCCGCATTGGGCCCGCGTGGTGGATTACGGCCCAATCCCTCTCCTAGAGAGGAGGCGTGAGTCCCAAAAGTGGAAGTATACAATATAAGGCTGACTATGCTTTGCTATGCTTTTACTTATGCATGGGTGACATCTGACCTATCTTTTTTTTCATCTCAAAGATGAATATTTTCGTCGTGCTGTTCCTTTTACTCATGTTAAGTAAAAAAGGCTTTACCAACCTCAGGATATCGTGTCGTTATTGTTATCACCACAGAACAGATGAAAGAGGTTAGAATGGCCTTGTGAGCGGGGCAGGCGTGCCGTGCCACAAAATAGGGCAATGCTCATAGTTCAACAACCAATAGCAAACTTGCGATCTAAGTGTGCGTTGTCTGTTAGTTGCGTAATGCGCGTTCGTATTGGTTTATTGCCTGTAGTGGAGTTAAAGGGTGTGAGACAAGCGGCGACACTCGTTGTAGTACAAATCGGAAAATATTTCCTTTCTAAACTCTTTCATCTTTTCAGTGGTTATCATCTAATGTAAAAATAGCCAGTATTGTGGCTACTGCGGCTGTGTGTGTTGTAGTTGTTAATAAACTCGTGCGCCTCACCATCAACGATTGCATCACTGCTTACTATCAGATGGAATCGCAGTCAAGTACTAGTTTATATGAATAAAAAAACTCTGTTTACATTCTTAATCTTAAGAACTTGGCAAACTTATAGTCTCGTAAATGCATAGAATCGGTTGCAAAAAAATATACCAACTTTCGTTTCGTCGATGAAATCATGCTATTTGCACCAATTGCTGCCGAATTGTAAAATATAAACACAGCAGGCATCGATTTTGCACAAATAATGAATCGGCCAAAGACTAAAATCACGATCAAAGCATAAAAAGTATAGTTAGATGAGCAAGAAATTCACTATATCGATGAGTTAAGCCAGCTAGTATACTTAAGGTGGTAACTTCACTGCGCACACGTGTGCTACACACGCCGATCCGGGCGCGTCGGTCTCCATAGGTACATTTTTATGGAAACTAGATAAAAACGATCAACGATTGCATCACTCCTTACCATCAGGTGAGATCGCAGTAAGCACCAGTTATGATTAAAAAGAAAAGACTTGTAGAGCTACACTTGATCCACGCCACGCGACGTCGTTCTACTTACGTAGAGTACAAATCAGGCGTGTTAGACGTTTGCGTCAGTCTAATTTAGTTCTAGCTTTACCGTGGCCGCAACAAACAAACGCAAACGCAAAGAAAGAAGAAAAGAAAGAAAACATGTTTATTCTGCCCGTATAGACACACAAATAATTACAAAATAAAAATTAATAAAAGAAAAACAAAATAAAAATAAAAATTAATAAAAGAAAAACAAAATAAAAATAAAAATTAGTTGCCATAACGTCAAGTGTAGACCAGGCCTAACAGATTAGAACCATAGACAACTTTGTTGTCTAGGTTGTCTATTAAAACACGCGTAATAATAATATATAATCTGTGCGACGCCGGCCGCCTCGAGAAAGACAAACAAAAATAAAAGTTAAAAACAAAACAAATACAATATAAATACATTCAAATTGTGCGTCGCATCTAGGCAAGAATAGGCCGTTGCTCAGCTTATACTGTGACGCTGGACAAATCCAGCAATCTACAGTGCTGGTTTTCAGCAACCACCGTGAGTGACAAAGGGCAACTGAAGGAACACATTTGAGTTTTAGTTAGTAAAAATCTAACACTCCCTCTCGCTTTACCTAAGTCTAGAACCTAAGAAGTGATTTGGTGATTTCCAAGTCACAAAAACCGGGCAAAATAAAAATATGTGCATTCTGGGGACTTACAATGATGTGTTAAAAAATGTCAGTCGTTTGAGCGAGAAAGAGAGATGAAGCTGTACTTACATCCTATATAGCCATCCCTTTAACAGTTCAGTTCAAAGAGCTTGTGGTTGAACTTCTGATGGGCCAGACTGCCAAAGTCATTGCACAGTGAGAGCTTGTTAATGGGTGTCCTCGCAGAGAGATGCCTAGAAAGCGTTGGCGTGATGCCTTGGGGAGGTTTCCCGTTTAACTAGGTAGCTGTTACCCGAGATTTCGTTTACGTGGAGATTAAGAATATTGGGGAGTGAATATTTTGAGGCAATAGTGTAAAAAATGCTATCTATGTTGGAGATGTTATCCCCCCTCCACTCCAGAATTAAGTCCTGTTTCCGCGGGAAAATAAAAAGTAGCATAAATTTCTCATTATAACATCGGCTAAATCCCGATTAAAGTCCCAAAAAATTTTGTTCAATCGTTTCGAAAACTCATTCCGCAGTCTGAAATCCCGAATTTGAAAAGTAGCTTAAGTTACTCCTTATATATATATATGTATAGATAACTGATGGTACAGAAAGTCTTAAATACAGACGTACGGTGATGCGTACTGGTTCATAGTGGACATCTAACCCATACGCACAAAACGTTTTAAAAACATTTTCACTATGCGTACAGCTAAGCAGTAGAATTTCCTGCCGAAGTCTGTGTTTCCTGATAGTAACGACTTAAGGGTTCCGTACAAACGTACCTATGTAAAGAGTTCAATTCCTGATTGGAGTCGCGAAGTTTTTCCAAATCGCAAAAAAAAAAAACATTTTTTGTGACGTAACAACATTTTTTTGTGCTATGAGACCTTGCTTCATGCCATAGATAAGTTTGTCCTACTTTTTCCTTTTGAGGTACGGAACCTTAATAATTGTAACAGTCTCTTTATTTTTTTCTTTACTGTTTTCTAGATCCAGTCTGCTCAGCAGTAAAGTGTCTAGACGCACTTACTTATCTATATTATTATTCCATTTAAATAGTTTATGACTTAATTTATTTTATACCAGTTTTCATTTCACTGTATTAAACCTACAATTTACAACATAGACCATAATACTTCACAACCTTATAACTTAGCATTATTTTATTCAATTACACTAATATCACAATAAAAAGCCTTTTTAATTTCACCCCACACAACGCTACACGCCACAAATTACTTTAATATCTCAATATAACAAAACAAACAAACAGAAAAAAACAATCAATAAATAAATATTCAACAGTTTAATCTACGTCATTAGTTCCGATGTTATTTCTCATAAACCGACCGGAACCGACGCCATATTGTGCGCTTTCCCAAGCAGCGTTCGACCAATCAGCGTCGATTTCCGCCGCCATAGACATTGACTGAGCAATTATTGATAATATTTTTTTTCTATTATACCATTTATACCATACCGTGACATTATTATTTTACCCATTATTTATAGTATTAGTTTCATTTTAGATTGGATTAGATTTTCGTATTGATAGGTTGAGTATATAAAGTTATTATAGATAAATGCCCTTTATTTTGTGTAGGTTAATCAAAATAAGTACCTGCGTCTGTGTACCTACTTAGGTAGATATGTTCAACTATTATATTTTATCATGGCCTGAACTATATGTAACCATTTGGAAAACATTATTTAAATTGCGCTGTATATTTTATCGCCATAAATATCAAAACAGGAAATAAAATAGAAAACATATAAGTTTTCTATCAAAGCAATAAAAATAATGACTCATTTATTTTACAATTGCTTTATATTATTTACATAGTTAACTAAATTATTGTATAAATACCCTAAAACAAAACAATAAAAGGGTAGAATAATGTAGCATAATAAAATTGTTTTCTTGACGAAACCACATCATTTACTGCGTAGTATCGTTTGTTCGAGAGACGTAAAAATCTGTACCATTGTGCGTAGCGCTTCGCGTAGCATAATGCGTAGCGTTCTATGTAGCGTCCCGCGTAGCTTTTTACGTAGCGTGCTACGTAGCGTTCCACGCAGCATTTTGCGCAGCGTTCTGCGTAGCATTTTGCGTGACGCTTAATTAAGGTGAAATATTTAATTACATAACGTAACATCACGCTCAGTTTTCAGAAAGATTGGTTAAAGGTGTACTAATTAGGTACTTTTTATTTATTTATTATATTCATTCTTCATTGACATTACGACGCAAAGCCTGTACTAAAATAAGGTGAAAGCTTTCAAAGTTGCTATTATGAAGAATTGTATAGTAATACTAATAAACGATTAAACCCCCATCTTTGCACCCAGCATGTTAACTGCAGGACATCTTGCCAGCCTAAGATTATCTAAATCATAAGTAAATTAATTTAATAAACATATATTTATTTTGGTTTAGGTTTGACTGAGCTGACTGTATTAAATTGATGTTGTTGTTAAAAAAAAAATGGTATTAGAACGGAACAGATCCTATGGAATATCTATAGATATTAATGTCCAATGTAAACAAAGCATCTATCTCTAATAACAGGACATCCTGATTTATTTCACACAAAACAATTTCTCCCCGTCTCCTCCCATTTCCTCACGACGCGAACTGCAAATCTGCTGCTATAAGGAAAATGGCGTATCTGAACAAAACTAAACATTTATTCGGTGAAATTAAACGTTTTGTTAGTGTAACTAGAGCAATGGGCGCTCTGAGAAAAATGTAAAAATAAGGCACGTCTATACATATTTTTCTGATTCCGGAACCTAATATTCTTATTATAAAAATATCCCAAGGTTTGCTTCCGGGATAAAAAGTATCACTTAGGCTATTCCTAAACTTATTCAACAAATGTCCAAAGTTACATCCAAATTTGTTCAACTTTTCAAGCATGAAGCAGTAACAAACATACAAACACTTTTTACTTTAAATGATATTTTTAATAACTTTTTCTAATTTACTGATTGAATTACTATACGATTATGTAGTACATCTAGTCATTCGTAGTCCCCACATACATGATAATTTACAAAAATATGCGTGTATAAAACATACGTTACGTGTGAATCCTTTTATAAGGTGGGAAATCATCAAATGTCTACTTCCACTGCAGAGTGAAGCGTCAAACTTTTACTCTACACCTGTTTCTTTCAGTTGCCCTATGCGTTCTACTAAGACTTCTTTTGGTTTCCTCTGGCAGAAGCTATAAAATAAATAACTGACAGATTTTTCGTAAAATGTTAGTTGTATCCTTTTTCTTTCAGTCAGCAGCACTGTTAGCAATCGTAACGTGCACAGATTGCATCCGCTGTGTGGTACTGGCCACTTTTTACTTCCATCTCCTGGTTGGTCATCATTAGAAACTCTTCGGTTGTTATTAAATAGTGTTTAGATGGGTTTGTTCGAAGAGGAACAAAGTAAGGCATTTGGTTTTAAATACAACTATTAGGTGCCATTGCTAGATTTGGACACACAGGATATGCGTCACCTCTTTTCTTGCCCAGCATGCACAAGTACCTACACCTTCCAGGACTAATATAAGGCCAATGACAGAGCTGTCCAGGTTGCTAAATATTCGTCGGACAAAAGTTAAGTCAGATCGACACGAGAAGAAAGAGTATCTCTTTAAATAAATCCTGAGGCTCATCTATCATCATCATCATCATCATCATTCAGCCGAAGGACGTCCACTGCTGGACATAAGCCTCCCCCAAATATCGCCACAACGAAGGATCCTGTGCGTCTCGCATCCACCGCATTACCGCGACTGTCACCAGGTCCACCTTATCGGAGGCCTTCCAACGCTGCGTTTTCCGGTACGCGATCGTTACGCTAGAACCTTTCGGCCCCATCAACCATCCGTTTCACGGGCAATGTGTCCTGCCCACTGCCACTTTAGTTTATTTATTTATTATTATTTATATTTATTTATTTATTCCATTTTAAAGAAGGCTTACAGACTAACAAAATAATTGATACAAAAAGTTTGATATTTTCAAATCGCTAATTACAAGCCTCCACATGTAGACAAAAAAAAATTATATAATAATATATCGTGATGGAAAGTACATGTCACAATTAATAACAAGTTTGGGCGATTCTTCGAGCTATGTCGGTGACCTTGGTTCTCCTGCAGATATCTTCATTCCTGACAACGGAGTGGTGTAAGTCGGTAGAGTCTGACAGACCACTCGGCCCACTTCACAGTGGAAGACAGCCATGCTGATTTTCAATCATAGCATAGCACAGCATAATAAGCCTTTTTAATGTTCCCACTGCTGGGACTCGGCCTCCTCTCTAGGTTCTCCTAGAGGAATGGGCCGTAACCCACCACGCGGGCCCAGTGCGGGTTGGTGAATATCACATGTCTTCGAATTTTTGGTTCTAGGACATACCGGTTACCTCACGATGTTTTCCTTCACCATTTTGAGAGCAGTGGTGGCCGAGTGGTAACGGCTCCGACTTATGAGTTGTAAGTCGCGGGTTCAAACCCAGCCAGGCGATTTTCAAGACAAAAAAAAAGTATTGACACGAGAATTCTTATAATAGTTTACCTTATCGAACAGGTTGCAGTCTAGAACGTTTTAAATTATTTAAATGGCTGCTTATTTTTTTTTTATTATCGCTAGCAATAGGCATCACAATCTTTTTCTAGACTCAAATGAAAAGAAAGCAAAACTATAAATAAATTAAAATGGTAAAGTAATCTCTGAATATTTTCTGGTCACGTACAAGAGCAATGTACCGGACTGAAAACGATCTGAAAAACTTTCAGATTATGTGCGATTCGTCATCGTTTATTTTTATTTAGTAGTTCTAAGCGAAACAATCATTTGAATGCTACAGTTTATGAAACATTCAATACTAACACTTTTTGGACCGTATCTAAGTTAGAGACAAAGGTTATTAACCTCTTCATTATCACAGTTGTTACTAAATGATTTATCCTTCCTAAAGTTGTTGAAACCTCTACGGTCCGGACTAAGCGTTTCGACTCGTCGTTTATACCGCGTACATCGAAGCACTGTACATTTTTTCCAGTCCGGTCGTATTATAATGTAGGTGTCTCCAAGGCTAGAGTGAATAGACTCTTAATAAACTAGTGCGCCTCAAAATCAATTATTGCATCACTGCTTACCATCAGGTGGGATCGCAGTCAAGCACTAGCACATATTAATCTATTAGAAAAAATATATTCAAAACATTATGCAGTAACGAAACATTGTACAAAAGGCGGACTTACTTGCCTTAAGCATTTTCTACTAGTCGACCTTAGGGTGGTGCAGAAACATAACATGGTAGGTAGAAAACAATCAGAAAGGAAATAAGTAAGTAAATTACTAAAAATATGCTCAGATACATACATACTAATAAAGGAACGAAACTAACCAATCAAGAGTGTAATGATTTGTGTGATGAATGAAATGAAATATACTAATTTTAAAGTTTTTTTTTTCTTAATCCGGTGCTTCACATTAAAAAATATACTACTTCATCGTGGGTGCGTTCACGCATGTTTAAATTGACATATTAATATACAAGTTACCCAGGCCCAGAATAACTAACTATATCTGTGGTGTAGGCATCGATATAAATGTACTACGTACATATAAGTCAATGGGTGTAGGCTATACAAATATTTGTGTGAGAATAGAAGTCGCGACACGCAGCGCAACAGCCAGTTGCTCAACTTTTGAACCTACCAAGCTGTCATGAAGCTATAAATTGAACAATTTTTTTAAAAGGTTTTATTTAAAACTCATATATTTTTAATAGTGCTTTCTGACATAAAGAAATTTAAAAAAAAATATTAAAGTAGATATGTCTTTTTAATCAGAAATATAAAAAAATATTTTATTAATAAGTTTATAACCGTTTTTTTTATTTTTTTAATACATGACTTAAGTACATGATTTATTGCAAAACCAACATATATTACTTAGAAAAACAAAAATCACAAAATTTATCAGAAACCTTTACCAGAGAGATCATCATTATTGAGAGAGATACATAAAGGGTTTGGTGTTAGACTTACAAATGTAATTCAAAGTTTAGGTTTGCCCGGATACTATTGATCGTAAACCACCAAAAGAATGAAACGTGTATTTTATTGTTTCTATACAGTTGAAAAAAAACACAATACAAACACGGAAGCAGAAACTACACAAAAAAACTTAATTCAAAAGCGCCAAAAGGAGCATCTGCGGTCGCCATTTACCATTACAATAACACAACCTAACAATTATAAAGAACCCCCAATTTTAGTAAATGACATCTCTATCGGTACCCTGCAGTTATAAACCGACCAACTTAAATATAAATTTAAGGGTGGCGCTGCTTGTCAAGGAAACCTGTCAAAGACCTGTCAAAATTAGTACAATTTTCGTTTAGTTCTCTTTTTCGCTACATGCATCAATACGTTTGTAGGTTTATATTAAAGGTGGTGAACTATTTAGTTCAAATTGATAACGGAAGCCATCCCCCGGTTGTGTCATGCGTTTGAAAGTCATTAGGGTCTCTAGTGCCCGTAGACACGGCATTTGGGACTCGCGATGATGTGGAGGCATTAGATCCTGAGGGGAAAAATCTGCGTGACATGTAAAAATTGTTTTTTTTTTATGATATGACAGTTTCTATACAAGGCATAAAGTCCGCCTTTGTGCGTTTGTGTTGTATAAAATTTAAAAAAAAAATAATAAATCGACCGTGCCTTTAAAATTCCGAAGCTTTATGTAATGCCTAGTCGATGATTTTTCGATACAGTATACAGTTACAGTTTTTCACTGGAAAAACCAAATGACCTTTCCCACTCTTGATGGAGTGAGAGAAAGTATGAAACTTTTACTGACTAAAACCTGCTTGTGTTCTTTCAGTTGCCTTTTCCGTTTGAGGTCCATGGTAACTCTTTCAAACGATCCCGTAACCTGGCAGACATCAGCTCTGGGCCCCGTCAATATTATAAGAGCTTGATTAAAAAGTTTCGTGTTTTAATGTTTTGACTTACCTGCTTGACGATCCCACCTAATGGTAAGCAGTAATGCAATTGTTTATAGTGCGGCGCACTTGTTTATTAATACCCGGACCGTAGAGGTTTCAACAACGTAAGGGTGGATAGTCACCGTACTTACGTAGTTTTTGTCCGATGGTACAGCTGCTCAATCTTTATCAAGCGCAAGTTAGATCGTGTATGAAGTACTGTTTTTATCTTTGGGACGGGTCTGTCAAAATACCAGCTTGATGCGTTAGAGTCGATTGAAAAGCGAGCCAAGAGGATTATCGGCAATGATGCACTTATCGAGTCGAAGCTCCATAGCCTTGGGCGTCGGCGCCGAGTTGCTAGTCTGTCGGTTTTCTATCGTTTACAGTTCTAGGAGTGTGCACGATGGAATTGCACAATCTAATTCCGCTGTCTCCGTTCTATCATCGGACCACTAGACGTACGGTATTGCGGCACTAAACGTTTTGGGAACGCATGTATTATGCGTACAGCCTAAGGAGTGGAATTACCTGTCGGAGTCTGTGTTTCCTTATAGCTATAACTTAGGGGTCTTTAGGTCAAGAGTAAATAGGTTACTTCTAGGCAAGCGTGCTCCATCGGCGGCCAAATCATCGCTTACAGTCAAGTGAGATGTGCTCAAACGCGAGCCTATCAATAATAAAAAAAAAAATTAGAAAGGAGACGACGGGATCAAGTCGTGCAATTCCCGCGCACTTTCTCTAAAATACATCCTGTAAAAATACCGAAAGGGTGGCTACGCTACTTAAACAAATCTCTCTTATATTCCAGTTAAACCACCCAGTCGAAGCCATCCGTCCTAAACGAGAACCCACTAAAACCGTCGGTAATTTCGGGTGCGGTCATTATGACACATCTTAATTCAGTTTCGACGCATAAATTGTAATAAGCAGACATGGGCCCAATGCGGGTGGCCTTAAGACGAACCAGTATACGTACACAATAGAAAATGGTGATCGACTTGATGAGACGAACGATATTGGAAGATTTTGGTTTAAATTGGACTAGTATTAATAAATTATCTATATGTACTATCACGCTAACATTATAAAGATAAAGTTTAGTGTGTGCGTGTGTTTGTTACTCCTTCACGTTTAAACGGCTGAACAGATTTGGATTTCTATAAAACTTGGTACATGGGTAGACTATATCCTAGAATAGTATATTTTTTTAAGGTGTTAAATCATCAAATGACATCTCCCGCTCTAGGGCGGAGCAGGAATGTCAGACTTTTACTGATTAAAACCACACCTTTGTATCTTCTTCGACTTGCATTCCATAACCGAAGGGTCCCTTTTGGAAGTCAACCCATGGCCCCAGTAGGCTTCGGCCCTGCTGAGCAATTCTCTTCCTTACATGTTATAAAACTAAACCCCGCCACCGTGTCTGTCTGTCTGTATGAACGCGATAAGCTTAAGAGCTACTGAACGGATTTACATGCAGTTTTCATCAATAGACAATGTTTCATGAGGAAGGTTTTAAGTGTAAAAATCATTTATATTATAGTAGAAAAAAAACATAATTTTAAAGATTTCTAACACCCTTGCGAAGCTCGGACGTCGCAAGTTAGATAATATTTATGAAACACATTTCAATCGAGTGAACCCGCGGGTAGAGTCCAGTTTTAAATTAAGTTTTGTAGTTAAATTTATATTAGTCCATCTGTCTATAATCTCTGACGTTCCCTAATTAATTATAACTTCGCATTGTTACTTCATATTGCGTTTCGAATCATGATAAAGTGGTTTCGATTTAGACTGATTCGATTTGCAAAGAAAATTATAAATCATCGAAGAAACTGTGTAGGTAGCGGATTAGAAAATAAGTAGATAATTATGAGTTTTTCTCTTAATTATAAAGAAACCAGCCTTCGAGTACTCTTTAAATAAATGGGTAGTGGAATGGAAGTTTTTTTTCTTTACAGTTCAATTAATTTTGCCATTTAATGGAAGAAAATCGTCCAGTGTCTTCTCCCGTTCTAGGGTGGAGTGGGAGGGCGTGTCAGACTTTTACTGACTATAACAACACCAATTTTCCCTCTTTGCTTTACGTTTTAGGACCTCGGGATTCCATAGGTAAATAATCAAGAATTATTTTAAGATAAAAAATTACTCAGGTATTTTAAAAATGCCAGAAATCGATTCTATAGCCGATTCTAAACATACTACTTTCAGGATTGAGGATGTGCATTTATTATGCTACATTTTGTATATTAAAAAATGTAAACGGTGACACTTTTTTTAAAAAAAAACGAAAGCAACGGAAACAAACAGCTCTAAGGGTGTATTACGGTGATCGTTCCTATTTCCAAATGGTCCAATTTCGTCATTACACGTCTATATTTGTTCGCCTCATAACGCGATGTGTGGCCAGTAATCGATTAACATAAGTGCTGGCTGGAAAGTTGAACAGGAAATAAATGTGCTTTTTTGTGCGTTTGAATTTGGAAGGCTATATTTTTTTTTTAAATTAGGAAGTGTGATTTCTGACAGGATGGTTGAATTTCACTAGGGACCTTATTATTATTATTATATAACTTTATTGCATACCTTAACTTAATAAAACACAAATATTTACAAAAATAAGTGTAGTACAATAGGCGGTCGGCACAGGCCAATTTCTTACAGACAACCTTTGGATGGACTGAACTAAATGAAAAGATTTCGGGCTGTCAGTGTACAACAGAGAATAATGTAAAGATGTAAAAAAAAAATTGGATCCATAACGTAAGCAAGGAAAAAATCAAAACTATTGCCATTATTGGTGCAGTGGGTGAATGATTGGCTGCTGCACTGCGTATTGCGGGTTCGAGTCAAGCACCGAACATACCTACATATATTTGTAAGGTCTATAGTTAATTGTTCCCTCTCATCTGAGTGCTTTGTTTAAGTCACTTTCAATGTTTGTGAACGCATCCACGACACAGTAGTAATTCCTAGTACAGGCCAAAGTATTAAAAAAGGGAAAAAAGGCAAACAAATTACATTCTGTCCATGACATTAATCTACTAGTGGATCCGTCCATAACTATTAGGTATGCCCACTAAATCGAAGTAAACACAGCATGAAATACATTGTATCAGCACAGACGGTAGCTCGAGTAGATACACTCAAAGGCAAATTACAGGGGATTGCATTCAATCGAGTGTTTGTACTGAACTGATTGCTTTTACCGTTGCCGCCTGAGGTAGTGGGGACTGAAAATGAGGATCCTTATTTTGAAGTCAAACCTTTTTCGTTTTTTTTTTTATTTTGGCAGTCATTTAAATGACTTCTCCCGCTCAAGAATGCCGCGAGAGGGTTGTGTCAGATTTTTACAGACTACAACCCACTTGTGTTTTTCAGATGCCTCTTTGCGTTCCAGAGGCATGGCATCTTTTTCAAAAATTTCCGCAGCCCCAGCGGCCACCGGCCCTACTGTTTTGATGATATTTCTTTGAGGTGAGCATGCAACACTACGCGTCGTCGACGACTGGACATCGAGCCATACCTGACGGCCCGGGCCTTGGTGAGGAGTGGCAGGCGGTCGCCGACTTCTGCGAAGCAGTAATGCTCGCTAAGGAGGAGGCCGACCGCATCAGGCAACGGCGCTCTCGCCGCCGCCGGGATTCCGATCCCGATTTCTAGCCACCGTAGGCGCGGGCTTGCGGCCAGTGAGCAATGGGTAGCTCACTGTTCGGCCGTCCGGTAACTGTCCGGACCAAGCCCAAGTCGTCGACGGCGCGCGCTGTTCACGCGCGCCTCAAGGAGTTGTCAGCAACAGCAGGGGCCCAGCCGGGTCGAAGCCTACTGGGGCCAGGGTTATCCGAAAGGGCGCTCGAGCCCCGGTATGAAGGCTTGAAGGAACGAGATGGGTTTTTAGTCAGTAAGAGTCTAACACTATCTCCCGCTCCGTCCAAGAGCGGGGGTTGTCATAAGATGATTTTTACCATTGAAAAAAAAAAAAAGCCATACCTGACGGTCGTACGGCGATCTACCAATTTGACCATACCATACCCAAGACCGCGCCGACGGCGGCTAGGGTGTGAAGCTACCCATTCCCTCACGGTTGCGGCCATCTCCTTCGCTCGCAATCTTAATTGCTTCGCAGATGGAGGCGTCCATTGCACATCATAGCCCGGAGTGGTTTAAAACAAGCTATAACTTATACTAGTGAAAAGCAGGTACATATTTAAGGCGAGTGAAGCCGCAGAGAGCAACTAGTTAAATAACTATAGTCTTGTGACTATAGTCCTAATCACTCTACTCGGAAAGACTCGCGTTTGACTACTATCTCACTTGATGTTAAGCGATGATGATGTGGTAGCTATCAAGAGGCACGGACTCCGACAGGGAATTCCACACCTTAGCTGTACGCATAATGAATGTGTTCCCAAAAGGCTTAAAACAACGCGTTAACGCTTTTTAAATATTTATTTTACAATCCACCGACATCAACCGGTGTAACTACCCTTTATAGTTAGGCAAGCTCATAAACCATTTACGTATCGAATTGTGCGCAATGAAGATTGGAGATCGATTATTATTTTGCGTTTTATGCTGTGTGACTGCAATATTTAAGGTTAATGAGAAACACAGATTAAATAAACACTTGAGGAGTTAATAATCATTTGTAAACACGGTATACTTTCATGTAGTGAATATCCTTTTAGTTAAACCTGAATATTAGGTAAGAAGAACCATGGATGGTTGGTTCGGTTAGGTATAGGTGCACATTTATATTTATTGTTGGTTCATTTATTTCAAACACAGTCCATAAGTACACTAATAATTATAATCAAGAATAAATATTTTTTTTATTTTCATTCATTATTACCAAAGATAAACGACACTTTTTCCAAAAATCTTAGAGACACCTGCGAATGATAGATCATACTGATTAATCGGCCGATAACTTTAGTGATCTATTTAAATAAAGACATTTACGATGCGGATAAGAAAAAGCGTGACATTTCTAAACTTTCTTGAGCAGTCAATGAGAAATATTTCATGCAATTGCCGTTAAATCAAGCGGAACTGATAGTTTTTTGGATTTTCATAAGTTTCTTTTTCTTATTTTTGTATAAAATCAAGTGGTATGGTAGTCAATTCTGAAGCGTTCTTTTTTAGTTCGCTCAATTGGCGATGTATTTGGTTTCCTATAGATTTACTCGCGGTTTCGCTTGCATGAAAAGACGAAAAGCACTGACTGATTAGCATCCGTAGACTCACGGCCAGAGCTCCGGCGGGACTTCATAGTGAAATGGCGTCAGTGACTATCGCAACCCAGTGCTGGGCAAGCCACAATTATGGCGGTAAGTCCCCTCTTTGAAGCCTGGCTGGAAAGATCTCACGGCGTCCTTACCTTCCGTATGACGCAGGTTCTCACCGGGATTCCGATCCCGATTTCCGGCCACCGTAGGCGCGGGCTTGCGGACAATAAGCAATGGGTAGCTCGCTGTCCGACCGTCCGGTAACAGTCCGGACCAAGCCCAAGTCGTTGACGGCGCGCACTGTTCCCGCGCGCCTCAAGGAGTTGTCAGCAACAGCAGGGGCCCAGCCGGGTCGAAGCCTATCGGGCTAGTTTATCCGAAAGGGAGCTCGAGCCCTATGATGGTATGAAGGTTGAACTGGAACTGGGTGGGTTGAGTTAGTCAGTAAGAGTCTGACACTATCACCGGCTCCGCCCAAGAGCGGGGGTTGTCGGTTGTCATTGTATGATTTTCCCCACAATAAAAGAAAAATGCAATTGCCGTTAAATCAAGCGGAACTGTTAGTTTTTTGGATTTTCATAAGTTTCTTTTTCTTATTTTTGTATAAAATCAAGTGGTATGGTAGTCAATTCTGAAGCGTTCTTTTTTAGTTCGCTCAATTGGCGATGTATTTGGTTTCCTATAGATTTACTCGCGGTTTCGCTTGCATGAAAAGACGAAAAGCACTGACTGATTAGCATCCGTAGACTCACGGCCAGAGCTCCGGCGGGACTTCATAGTGAAATGGCGTCAGTGACTATCGCAACCCAGTGCTGGGCAAGCCACAATTATGGCGGTAAGTCCCCTCTTTGAAGCCTGGCTGGAAAGATCTCACGGCGTCCTTACCTTCCGTATGACGCAGGTTCTCACCGGACATGGCACGTTCGGGAGGTTTCTGCATCGGATTCGTGCGGAAGTGACGCCCGGGTGTCATCATTGTGTGCACCGCCCGAAGGACACGGTGGAGCATACAGTCGAGGCTTGGGCGGAGCATCGCCGTGCCCCCGTGGAGGCGATTGGCGGCGATTGGCGGCGGAGACCTCTCGCGCCGGGCTTTTGTTCAGGCTATGGTCCAAAGCGAGGAGCAGTGGCAGGCGGTCGCCGAATTCTGCGAAGCAGTAATGCTCGCAAAGGAGGGGGCCGACCGCATCAGGCAACGGCGCTCTCGCCGCTGTCACCGGGATTCCGATCCCGATTTCCGGCCACCGTAGGCGCGGGCTTGCGGACAATAAGCAATGGGTAGCTCGCTGTCCGACCGTCCGGTAACAGTCCGGACCAAGCCCAAGTCGTTGACGGCGCGCACTGTTCCCGCGCGCCTCAAGGAGTTGTCAGCAACAGCAGGGGCCCAGCCGGGTCGAAGCCTATCGGGCTAGTTTATCCGAAAGGGAGCTCGAGCCCTATGATGGTATGAAGGTTGAACTGGAACTGGGTGGGTTGAGTTAGTCAGTAAGAGTCTGACACTATCACCGGCTCCGCCCAAGAGCGGGGGTTGTCGGTTGTCATTGTATGATTTTCCCCACAATAAAAGAAAAAATCCGTAGACTCATAGTAAAGTTCAGTTGAACACCAGCGTAAGGCAACTGCTTCGTAGTGACCTGGCATTATGCTGAACTGGACCTATTTGACGCAGCCGTGAGACACACAATGTTGATGTATTTTAAGATTAAGTTGTTAAGTTTCAATAATTGTTATCTCATTGTGTGTACATATTCCAAATAAACGTGTCTTTTTTTTTTTCTTTCAAAAGCGTCAAAGTCATATTAAATCAAAGGTTTTATTTATCCTTTAGTATATTCCATAGTCTACCTGTAAGGCTGCGAGATTTTGTAGCGAGAACATAAAGGGCAACTGAAGGAACACAGTTGAATTTTAAGCCGTAAAAGTCTGCGGGCTTGCGGACAGCGAGCAATGGGTAGCTCGCTGTCCGGCCGTCAGGTAACAGTCCGGACCAAGCCCAAGTCGTCGACGGCGCGCACTGTTTCCGCGCGCCTCAAGGAGTTGTCAGCAACAGCAGGGACCCAGCCGGGTCGAAGCCTACTGGGGCCAGGGTTATCCGAAAGGGAGCTCGAGCCCCGGTATGAAGGCTAGAACGAACAGGGTGGGCTTTTAGTCAGTAAGAGTCTGACACTATCTCCCGCTCCGCCCAAGAGCGGGGGTTGTCATTGTATGATTTTTTTCCACCATAAAAAAAAGCCGTAAAACTCTGATACTCCTCTCGGTCCCCCCAGAGCGAGAGACGTTATTTGATGTTTTCCCACCACAAAAGAACTCTACCCGAGTGTTAAGTTTCATCAAAACCCTTTCAACAGATAAGGCTGAATTACTTACTAAACATATCGTCATCAATTCAGCCGAAAAACTTTCATTGCTGAACATAGGCCTCCTCTAAGTGTCTAACTGGTCTTGGGCGCCTCGCATCCATCAGATTCCTGCGAACCAGTCATTGGTCCCCTTGTGGGAAACTTTCCAATGTTGCGTCTTCCGGTACGTGGTAGCCACTTTAGAACCTTTTAGCCCCATCGACCACCTGTTCTGCGAGCAATATACCCTGTTCACTGCCTCTTAAGTTTGAGGATTCTTCTTGCTATGTCTACAAACATATAGTCATATCTTTATTTCAGTCAGTAGTAGGATAGGATAGGCAGTAGGATAATATTAATGTGAGGTTAGGAATCCCAAATGTACAGTCGTCTTCACGACACTGCTAACAATTTGAATTCAAAAGCGCCTTTATTTCGTAGCAGGCCAATAAGCTTACAATTTTTGAAGTTTAACTTTTGCCACTGCTGTTGACTTTAGCCTAAATATAATAAAATGGACTGAAGGACACATCATCACGACACGTCACCACACTTACCTTTTTGGTAAACTGTCAAATGTCATCAAACTCCATAACACAATAATCAGATCGATCGTCAATCCTTGTCCGAGCTCGTGTTTGGTCGGACGAGATCGTGTGACATCGAGTGACATAGGGACATCGGCGTAGACGCGTTGCGCCCCGCGACAAAGCGATGGAGCGTCGGAGACGTGGCTAATCATTTGTATTGTTGTTCTGCAGATGTTCGGGGCTTGTAGGGTAACAATGTTTTACTGGAAGATAGAGATTTTTCAATTTCAATACATTAATAATTTATTAATCAGCCTATTTTCCCCAAACTGTGTTACTACACTGTGCTTAGATACTTTGATACAATTAAAGTGTCGTTTGGTATAAAGAAGGAAAGGCCGAATGCTAGCCAACCAGAATCGCTATGGCAAAGCGCCAGCAACTCCTGCAGACCTAGCTAATTAAGTTACGACCGTTTCGTTTCTAATCTCTTTCGTCGATCGCTTCGACTCGGTAACGCATCTAATTTTTTTGTTCTGACCACTTATCTTAGCATTGGGATGGTGTTGGTGTCATTCCCATACACTTAAAGTTATTTACTAACGTTAACGGTTGTAGATTGTCAACTTGGCTAAGCCCTCTGATGCAAGTATACGTGCCGCTCAGCCGAACATACCGATATACATCTCCCGACTGCATTACACCATAAAAGCGGAGGACATCATCGAATATAAGTACGCCAAAAGATGAAGTATACACCGAGGTTGCAGTTACTCGAGTCGCACCGGACGTCAATTTTAAAGCATTTGTGGTGCAAGCACCGAATTGTTTTCTTGTTATGGAAGAAGAGATTCGGCCTGAGGGCGTATTCCGTCGCTTCCGCGGACAAGTACAATTGGAAAGCAAAGTTAAATCAGGTTTACCAACAAAATAATTTAATATAGTTATGTATGTTAGTCTATAAGGTATTTATGTTACGGATGCTGTACCTTAAATAAAAAATACTATGAAAATTAATCAAGAGATTTCATTAAAAAATGCGTTATGGTCTTATAAAGATCTGCGCGAGACTCTGCCAAAAGAACTGTTTCTAGTAATGAATACTAGAAAATGGACAGGATAAAAATAGATGCCGATTCAAGACTAAGTCTTTACTTCAGTTTTTGAAATCAGGAATGTCAATAAATATAGGAGGGTCGATCATGATAAAATTCGTCTGAAACCTACCTTAGCTACAATAAGTCCCGCAAACAACCAAATTCCTGGCCACCCTACAATAACAATAATATGTAGCCGTTTAATTACCCGTGACCGATGTACTTCAGTTATTGAGCGCCGCCATTATGCCGCCGTGATAGATAGACTCGACGACAGGATCAATGCCTAATTGAGACATAATTATATTTGTGATGGAGATGAGATGTCATCCAGATCAGGAATTGGAGAATGGTGGTGATTGAATGATGAAGGATCTGTGAGATGGGGTGACTTTATCCACTGATACAGAGGTTACTAGTCACCTGTAAATAACTATTTATTATTGATATTATCAATAATTGATATTATAATAGGCTTTTTCTGTCAGTATTTTTTTTAATGTTTTAACTGTCAGTATTTAATATCTTAACATAGTTAAAAATCCTAACTAATATTATAAATGTGAAAGGGTGGATGTTTGGATGTTTGTTACTTAATCACGCAAAAACGGCTGAACGGATTTGGATGAAATTTGGCATGCATATAGCCTTTGATATGGAAAAGAACATAGGCTACCTTTTATCCCGATTCCGTAAGTACCTAATGCCACGCGGGCGAAGCCGCGGGCGAAAGCTAGTATGATTATAAATTATTGGCGCTCTGCATACACCGCTCATAAAGAGTAGCGCAGTCTTAGCTGGCTAGCCTTATAATATTCCCACAGCTGGGACTCCGGCTTCCTCTCTAGGAGGGAATGGGCAAGAATCCACCATGCGAGCCTAGTGTGGATCGGTGGATGTCATATGTCTTCGAATTTTTGGTTCTAGGCCATGCCGGTTTCCTCAAAATGTTTTCTTTTACCGTTTTGTGAGCAGTAGTGATTAAATAAATTACACAAAGTAAATCGCTTGGCTGAGTTTGAACCTACGACGTACAACTAGTAAGTTGGGGTCATTACCGCTGGGTATTGTTACTATTTTGGTGTACAATAAAGTTTATTCTATTCTATTCTATTCTATTCACCACTACTCCAGAGATCCATTCTTATGCAGTTCTAGGGCTGGGTTTGAACCCGGCTTAGAACTCGTAAGTAGGGGCGGTTAAGGCGAAAAAGCACTTATTATGAGACCTCACATCGTCAAGAACGGTAGTAAGACCAAATGAAAACGTGTCATCAGCTTGAGTGCCACTAAATCTGAACATAAGCCATTAAATCCAAGATGGCCGACCTCCAACGCAGCTGATATATTATGCGTAACTGTGACATTATCACTTGCTACAAAACAGGCATTAAAGAAGGTCATAAAGCTTTAAAACAATGAGATCGTAATTTAAATGTAAATCTGTGCTAATGTGAAGGTCGTAGGGGTCCTAGATTGCCCTGGACTGACTTAAATACACCTGTGTTCCTTTAGTTAACGGCGCGTTCTATTCCGCGCGTGCCTCAAAGAGATCTCAGCACAACTGAAGGAGTCCAGCAGGGCCGATGCCTGCTAGGACTGCGGGAATGTTCAAAGGAGTTATGGTGGCTCTGAAACTCTAAGGGCAACTGAAGAGCAAAGGTATTAGTCAATAAAAGTCTAATACACTCTCGCTCCACTCTAAAGCGGGAAAAGTGATTGAATGATATCCTCAAAGAAAGGCTTTCATGGTTGCTTGGGAAGTAACCTGAACCTTTCTTATTCAAACAACTTCATCATCATTATTTCAGCCGAAAGATCCAAGCTGGATAAGGGTCTCCCCCATGTGTCGCCACAGCAACCGGTCCTGTATGTCTCGCATCCATCGAATTCCTGCGACCCTCGCCAGGTCATAAGTCCACCTTGGAAGCCTTCCAACGCTGCGTCTACCGGTAAGTGTTCATCACTCCAGAATGTTTCGGCTCCATCGACCATCTGTTCTGAGAACAAGTTCAAGAAACTTAATTGACACATACATTATATGTATTATTTTATACCTACTTGTACACCTTTTGCACTTAGGTAACTGTATTATGCTAATAGATGATTTGGCTTTACATACATAATTGATTTGCCTTTAAACATTTTGTTTCTCTCAGAGGCCTATATATAGTGGTATTTCGACTGAAATGATGAAATAATGACGTCGTAAATGCCAAGTGGTCTTATCCTTTCTGCCTTAAAGCATTCCTATTAGCACACTAGGTAGCTTTATTCGACCGACTATCGACCTGGTGCCCAAGTCTGCTATTTTTATAAATTCATCATTCCAACACGATCCCATTGTCATTTTGCTAAAAGTTCCTAATCTGCTAATTCATTATGATCGATCATTGATCGGTCAATGGTCTCGTAATAGAGTTGCGGTAAAATGACAAAATCGAGCTTATTAAAAGCAATGACTGCATATCCCACTTCTTTCAATGGAATGTCATGCGTGTGCCCTGATTAATCATTTGATTGTCATTGTATAATAAGTTTCTCATTCCGACAATCCGGCTTTGGAGACCACACAATTAGCTAATAAATAGCTAATTTTATAGCAGATGTAGGGATCTTAATGTCTCATTATATTCATAGGCAGTCCTCGGTAGTTATGAGCTGACGATGAAATTAAAATACGGAGGATACCCTGGCTTTCTACAGGTAATTATGGCGTTCTTTGGTGGTGTAATAGTATGCTATATCATGTACTTCTATGGCTGTGTAAATTGCAGTTACAATAGCAGAATCTTTGCTTTTTTTGATGTAGAAATTCATCAAATTATTTCTCCTGCTTGGGGTAAAACGGGTGAGTCAGATTTATATTGACTTAAACCCATCTGTATTCCTTTAGTTGCCTTTTGCGTTTTAGGACCGTGAAAACTCTTTCGAGCTATCCCGCAGCCTGTGGCGAAACTAGGGAGGTAAGGCTGGCAAAATACCACGCCCCAGTCTCCCGGTCCAAGAGGCCGCGAACTCAGAAATAACCTAATTTATTTTACAAATTTTATTAAAATTAAATGACGAGACGATTTTTCTGAGGCCCCATTCAATGAATTTATCACGGGCCTCATCCGAGCTGTCACTAGCGAGAGCTGGATGAAGGAAGCTCAAGATAGAGAAAAATGGTCTCTTCTGAAGGAGGCCGTTACTCGCACAGGGGTTCCCTTTAATTGAGTGTTATATAATATAATTAAAATCAATAAATAGTTTGTATCCTGCCCGTCCTAACCTACGTTGCCCAGACATGGTCGCTCATCGAGTCGCAAAAGTTTTGCCTTGGGGTTTGCCAACGAGCAATGGAACGCAGTATTCTGAGTGTCAAAAGAGCCGACAGAATGAGGAACACCATGCTAAGTCAAAAGACGTGGATTATAGACGTAGTAAAAAAGGCTGCCAGGCTAAAATGGGATTATGTGGGTCATTAGCCGCATGCAATCTGACCGTTGGGCAAGAGCATAGAAATATAAAAAAATTATCTATGAAGAGTCTCCACAAGGTGGTTACCTGAAGATAGACGACGCAAGACTTGTGGCTTAGGAGTCAGTGTTCTGCAGTTACATCGGATCCGGTTGTTTCGGTACGGTTGTTATAAGTCTAGCCTTTAATACGAGTAATATAAGAATAAGATGATATACCCGAAGCCCTGACAATCAGAAAATTAACCTGAGATATCAATTCATAAACTTAAGTCTGCCTAATATTCTGTCGTGTTCCAAGCGAACGAATCATTTGGAAAACGACACCCAATATCAAAATACTATTCGCATGACGTGTCCAACCCACTTTAATCCTGCATATTTTTACAACGCATCCACTGCCACATTTTTCAAAGGTGCACGCTAATTTTCACAGGGTTACATGAAACGAGCCAAAGAGGCGCAAACATCTTTATCGTAAAATCAACAAATCCGTTTTGTAAATTTCAAAATGGACCACCTTTTAGCGCCTCTGTATTTAGTCACAGAATCCTTTTTGCTCGATTACAATCTATTTTTGAAAGACGACAACCTGCCGTAACTTTTTGATACATTTTTGTGTAGTTTCGACACCATTGAAACTTAACCAAAGCATTTGGTTACACCCTTGGAACAAATATGTCAATGGATACAGAAATATGTCCGATTTCGGTATTTTTTCAAGTAGATTTTAAGGTTCATTTTCGCTTGAACGAGTGCAAAGTAAATATTGTAGGCCCGGTCATCTGTCATCAACGGATGTCACATTACGTCTCGTTTTTGGACCACAAAAGATTCGGGTTCCATTCTAATCAGTTGTATTATATTATACAACTCTTTAAAGAGTTTTTTTCATCAGTTCACCACCCATTACTCGTTTTGCTTGTTATTTCTTTGACTTTTATGAAGACAGCACGCAATGGATAGGTTTTGTGACAGAGATGTCATAGATATTTGTTGGTGCACTTCAAAATAGACGATCAATAACGCTTTATCCCGGTTGGAGGTGTAAATTGACATTAAAATGCAGTTTAATCGATGTTCGGTCTACAAGAAAAAGTTTTTTGTTAGATTTGGGTTCGTTTAGGTAGCACATTGTCAATAGTAAGACCTTTTTGGTTAGTTGGATGTTTATAATGTTGTAGGTACCCTTTCCTGCTTTATGGGTTTTACAAAAACCATTAGATAAATCTGCGATAAAGTAGACACCTATAATTTAAAGTATCTTCTTCTTCTTCTTCCTGCCCATGCCCATATTACTTGGGGTCGGCGCAACACGTTTTTTTCTTACATTTTGTCCGGACACCCGTAAAACTATCACTAACTCCCTTTTCTTTCATATCACTCCTCACACAATCCATCCATCTTTTCTTCGGCCTTCCTCTCCCTCTCCATCCATCCACATGTATACTCAGAACTGTTTTAGTAATATGCGCTTCATCCCTCCTCTTCACATGACCATACCAAGATAATCGATTACCTTTCAACTTTTCAGTCACTGGCGCCACTTTCAAACTTCTTCTAATATGCTCATTTCTCACATTATCCATTCTCGTCACACCACTCATCCATCTCAACATCCTCATCTCCGCTACATGAAATCGTTTTTCATGCTTCTTTTTCACAGCCGAACATTCTAATTTAAAGTATAGTTATTAGGTATAACTAGGCATACATTTTTTTTAGGTGGGAAAATGATCTAATGACATCCCCCGCTCTGGGGCGGAGCGCGAGGGAGTGTTAAACTTTTACTGAACGGACTGGGTTTTTAAACCCACTCCGGTTCCTTCTTTGCCTTCGTCCCAGGACCCCAAGTTTCACTGTCACACTACCCATGGAGGTAACTACGATCGTATTTTCAAGTTCTTTATGAACTTGTTCGTAAAGCTTTCTATAGAATTAGTAGTTGTCTTCTGTTCGTCATCATCATCATCATCATCATTTCAGCTGAAAGACGTCCACTGTTGCAAATAGGTCTCCCCCAAGTGTCACCATAATGCACAGTCCTGTATGTTTTGAAAGAAAGAAAGAAAAAAAACTATTTTATTTGGCATACTCACTTGTAGATACACACAATGTAGTAACAACATGTAGACACTAATGATTATATAAAAAAAGAGACAACTGACAATGTGTGTCTCACGGCTGCGCCAAATAGGTCCAGTTCAGCAAAAATGCCAGACAACTACGTGGTAGTAGCCTGACGCTGGTTTTCAACTGAACCTTATTTTGAGTGTACGGTTGAAAATTGGTTTATATTTACTCAGTTATTACGTGTTAGGTTAGATTAGTAGAGTAAATAATTTATATGTTTTGAATCCATCGGATTCCCGCAACCATACCCAGGTCATCGGTCCATCTTGTAGGAGGCCTCCCAACGCTTATGTCTTCTGTTACATTTATGATAATTATGAAAATACGGTAAGACGTAAGGAGTGTTCTCCTTACGTCTTACCGTATTTTTTTTAATTATTATTATTGATGGGTTCGCGCTTGACCACTATTTCACCTGATGGAAAGTAGCCTATTCAGTTTTGAAGGGCCCGTGTACACCACGCTTTTTAAACACGCCGTTAGCGCGGGTTTTAAAAACGTGCATCGACGGCGCGCTTTTATCCTATTAAAGGTTTACAGGCTGCGTCTGACTTGTATGCGTATCGCGTCTGTATCGCTACATAGGTAATAGTACATTGTTGCACTAGGGGTGAAAGTAACTCATTTCCTCCCGAATTCGAGGGACTAAATAAGTTACTTTCACCCCGAGGTAAGCACTGTGCTTTTCATCACGAATATAAGGAAAGTAAAAATAAAATATAAAGTTTGCAAAACCTGAGTCGTCGTACCTATGATTTTAGGTAGGTATCTTTCTTTTGATTTAGGCGGTAAAAGTTTTCCACTACTGCTTTAGCCTCTTCTCTTATGAAATAGGCGTTAAATCACTACTTTAATCTGATAAACATAACGTGTTAATACAAATCTCAGTTGTACAGAAATGTAAACAAAACTCGAAATAACCAACGACTGATTGCCACTTTCCCGCAATTTTGTTTTTTTTTTTCAGTGGCCAGCCAGCTATTCAGCCTCATTAATGAAAAATTTGAAATTATCTTTTTTAAAGAAATAGTTGAACAAATAAATAATTTAAAATATAATAATTATTTAATTAATACTTATCTATAACTTATTTCAATTTTATATCGCGCTGTGATTGACTGGGTGTATGGGAAATTGGAACATGGTTCAATAGAAATGTGAAGGTAGAACTAGTTTTTTTTTTAATAATTTGACAGCTGTCAGTTGTAAAGTAAAACTCCCTAGGGATGAAAAGTATCACTTTCAGCCCGCTCCTCAGGCTACTTCAGACCTACTTTCAGAGTATGAGTAATGAAAATATTACTTTTTTAAAACTCATAGAACAAAAGTTGTTGTTTATAATGTTAGTAATAAGTATAGTCCTGAGAAATTGCCAGTGTTTACAAATAACCCTGCATACAAAATTACTTTCGCATAGTGTGGCCAGTATGGCTTTGCGATCCACCCCAGATACGCAGGGTGTTTTATTAGTTTGGAATTCTTAGCTTTTCAAATCAATCAAAATAGTAGTTTATGTGACTAGGGGATAAAGCAGTGTCTTTAAGTCGCGGGCGGCATGTTGAATTCCGAACGAAACGAAGGTTGCTGATATTAATCCCGAACGACAGTGAGGGATTTATAAAATTAACTCCCGAGCATCGCGAGGGAGTTAATAAAGAAACCTGAGTGAAGTGAGGAATTCAAGCCGCCCAAGACAAAGACAGCTTTATCCCCGTGTTGCATACTCTACTTTTTACACCATCTGTGAGATAATTAAAAGACAATTTGGTCGACCAAATCATATACTAGAGAAATATTTATAAGTATTAGAGTCTGTCTAATAAGTTAAACGACTTGGGTAATTATCAGGATTTAATTAAATCTGATGTAGTCAACACGGGTTCAATAATCAAGGTTGATTAAGAGATAGAGATCATTGTTTACTAACAGAAGAATCTTATGAAAAGTATCGAATATAAGTATTTTTTAAATGATTAAATATTATACAGAATTCCCAAGTCGGTTTACTTATTAGTTATTAGACAGACTTTATACGAGTATTTACAAGTTCATCAAACAAACAAAATTCACTACTCCAAGATTCTATAGTTTAAATTTTCTATAACGCTCCCGTCAGTACGCACGTTTTATTCTATTTTCTTTTTTTTTTTGTTAGTGGCCAGTTTGAATCATAGTGATTACATACTCTTTGGTTTGAATTTCAAATCAACTTGTTCGATGCGCCTACATTTTAATTCACAATGTTGACGATTTTTAATGTTCCAAATTCAAATCTCATTATTCCCTTGGGATCGGCCATACTGCATTATCTCCCTAGGGATAGAATGACTTGCTTTAAGTGAGGTTTGCATGACGTATAAAACGACATTATCGAGCAGGTGGTGTAAAAAAATGTTTATTTATCTTTACAAATTACACTTCGAACATCGTCATGTTATTTGGCAGTAAAACATAAGCACTTAACAGATGAAAATTGCAATTTGTGGGAGATCTGGAGTCTAAACTAGGCCTACGCCTGTATCGTAGAACTCCAGGCCCTCTCAGCATCACAAACTTAATAAAAACTATTAGCACATGCTTTGTGAATTAGAGCCTAAGGACGTGTTGTTTAGGTAAGTGGAGGTGTGTAGATATATATAATATACTTATACATATAATTTTTATATAAATATCATAGATTATTTTTCCGACCCAAATATCGACCAATAGAATTGCACCATTCGACGTCACGTGGTACAACCTACATGGTATTATACTGATAATTTTTTGAAAATTTTCTCTGGTCGTTGCTATATATAAAAAACAAAACATGATCAAAATATCGGAAAATACCCGATAATTTTGAAGCTCTTGTGGTATTATAAGTGAATATTTTTAAATACATTTATAAAGTTAACATATTATTATATGTGCTTGAATGTGTGTGACTTTATGAGTAGTAAATATTGTGCGGGCATAAATATTGGAAAAAATATTTTAGTACCTATGTCAAGGATTTTTTCAGTTTCAGAGTAGCTTAAGGCATACCTGGCTTACAACTTACTTACAAGGAAAATGTCGTTTTAATTTATTTTAAAAGTTAAAAAACAGCAACAGTCTGCTTAAAAACTTTTGGGTAAAAACCTATTGTCCCTATTAGTATGGGTTCGCAGATCACACTGTTACTCTAATTTAGCGCAATAAACTAACCTTACTTTATTAGTTCAAACGGTCTTTTATATTCTAAATTTTCGGCCAAATAAGTTTCGTACAGATTTTTTTATTTCGGTGTAAGGGAGAGGAGTTACAGACTTTTATTGACAAAACTCCCTCGTGATCCTTCAGTTGCTCTTTGTGCTCCAGCACAGCTATAACTCTTCTGAATAATAGAACCCTTACAGTCAGTTACTCTAATACTGTCCCTAATGCATGTTTTAAAAAGGTTTTAGAATAAATGCCTATTTTGTAAAATAACTGCCATAAGGGAGCCTTTGCGCACCTGTAGGACAATAATGTTACTGAAAAAACCTGCTTTAAAAGTTACAAAATGTAGGTATAAAAAGCTTTTGGCGGAATTTTTTTAAGTAAATTTCAGGGGCTGTTTTAATTATTCACAAATTGATTCCTAGTTGAATAATAATAGTTTATTTCTGAAAATACTATGTGTATTTTAATTAAATACTATGTATAGTTTCGTTGGTACCTGTACTAATGAAAAACATTGCATCACACACAGGCACCAGCATCTTTCATAAAACATTGTATTAATTTATCGGATATTGAGAATTTGAGATGTACCTAAACTAGGTTTAGTTTTGCATCTGTATCAACTTAACTGTATAATATGTGGAATCATTAAAACTGGTTCAATGTCGGTGAAATGGACCTGAAAATTTTATTGTACCTAGTATTTACTACCTCTCAGCGAAGCCCTCGAAAAAGGCTTCAAGTACTGCAAAAACAATAGAATAAGTTACGTTCGCATTATAAAGGACAACAAATACATAAGTACATACACTTCTGGACACATCTATTGGCCCACCTTAGAGTTTAGGTTTCGATGGCCCCTACCGAAATATGATTGCTAGATTGAACAAAAACTGTTGATGCAGTTTTAAACCTGATACATTTTACCATCTTTTTCGATCGTATTGTTTTAAATTTGAATTCAGAATACCATACGACATGGAGCTACGCCTAACAAGTCGGATATGCGCCTTGTTAAAGGCAATTGATTTTTGAATAAAAAACATGTTTTATCAAATAAAGGTTTAATTTAATAACGCGTGTTGCCTCCATGGGCATCTACCACAGCTCTCATACGATTAGGCATAGAGTTTATCAACCGCTCTATGAAATTTTGAGGAATCATCTCCCATTCCTCTTCTATGGCAGTTTTCAACTCCTGCATCGTCTGGGCAACTGGCTGACGAGCCCTAACACGTCTTTTTAGCTCGTCCCACATGTGCTCAATGGGGTTCATGTCTGGGCTTCTGGCTGGCCAGTCCATAACTGTGATGTTCACATCCCGAAGATATTCCCTGACGATGCTGGCCGCATGGGCTCTTGCATTATCATGCATAAAAAGGAAATTTGGGCCCACATAGTCCGCGTATGGTATCACGTGAGGTTCTAAGCACTCACGAATGTACCTTTCAGCATTTAATGTTGGCAGCCGTGGTCCTGTAACAACCTCAAGTTGAGTTTTGCCGCTCGCGGATATACTGCCCCAGACAGTCCATGAGCCACCGCCATAAGCAACCCTCTCTTCAAAGCAGCATTGTGCGAAACGCTCTCCCTTACGTCGGTAGACCTTCTTCCTTCCATCATTGCCATGTAACACAATTTTAGACTCATCAGAAAAGAGTACACGGCTCCAATCTTGCTGTGTCCAATTTAAATGACTGCGTGCGAAATGAAGGCGCGCTGTTCGGTGGGCTCGCGTTAGTATGGGCCCATTAGCTGGCCTGTGTGGTACCATATCGCGTTCTTTTAACCTTCTCCGAACAGTTCGAGCGCTCACAGATACTCCGTGGAAGTCGCGAAGTTGGTTTTGTATCTCAATGGAGGTAAGGTGACGATTTCTCAAGCTGGTCGTCACGATGAATCGATCCTGCCTTTCAGTTGTGACCCGAGATCATGGCCTTCCTTGGCGACGAACAAAGCCGCCAGTCTCTAGGTACCTCCGATAAACATTTCGGACTGCAGATCGACTTAAATTAAGTTGAGCACTCACGTTTCTTTGGCTGTGTCCGGCCTGAATAAGTGCCACAGCTTGGGCGGCGACTTCAGGTGAAGTATCCATAGATTATTGATAGAACCTCACCTTAATGTTAAGAATAAGTAATGTTTGTTGCAAAACCAAAGATATCAATCACTTTTTCAAGAATTAAATCCAAGTAAACCAATAAAACCAAGTTTTCTTAGTATTCGATTGTTTGATATCAACAAACAGGCTCCAAATTGTCTTTTGTTTCTTTAATTTCTGTGTTCGAAATTCAAAAAAAGACTATTGAATGAAATTGTGAATTTGCCAGGTTCAAAACTGCATAAAAACTTTTTGCTCGACCTAATATAAAATTTTAGCTAGGACCAAACGAAACTGAAAATACAAGGTGGGCCAATAGATGTGTCCAGAAGTGTACTTTTTAAACTTGACACTGACTAAATGACTGATCGACAAAAAGAAGAAAAAAAATGCACAAAACAAACAAAAAAAAAAAAAAGACGTGTGGCACTCGGGGACTGCCGCGGTAAAGCTATTGCATAGCATTTTTTATCAACTTATGCAATAGACCTCGCCAACAGCTGCTTAACCCCACCCATCCAAAACCAGACCACGCCAACAGCTGCTTAACCCCACCCATCCAAAACCAGACCTCGCCAACAGCTGCTTAACCCCACCCATCCAAAACTAGACCTCGCCAACAGCTGCTTAACCCCACCCATCCAAAACCAGACCTCGCTAACAGCTGCTTAACCCCACCCATCCAAAATGAGACCTTGCCAACAGCTGCTTAACCTCTTCCATCCAAAACCAGACCTCGCCAACAGCTGCTTAACCTCTTCCATCAAAAACCAGACCTCGCTAACAGCTGCTTAACCCCACCCATCCAAAACGCCGTCAGCTTCTTTCACTCATTTGTTTTCTTATCGGTCACCAAGCTCAAAAAACAAATGAGTGGGGGGTGTTAGGTTATTTTCGTTACGGAATTTCTGGATTCGGTCTCCCACGCTCAAGGCCCACGATAGAAGCTATGCAATAGCTTAAAAATTCGTGTAAAAACTTGCATAGGTAAAACCTTAATAATTACACTTTTTGAATTTGCGAGTGAGCAAGTCTTTGTAATAAACCAAATTCTATTAAATTTGGTTTATTACAAAGACTTGCTCATTTAGGTAATTCAGAAAAAAAACTCATGTTTTTTACACAAAACTTTTATATACATTTAATGTATGCCGCCAGCCTTTTGGGTACATTACCAGTCGACAGCGATGTGGAAAGAGTTTTTTGACACCATATTTTAGTTTCCTTTTAGTTAGTTGTACCTAATTAACGTAGGGTTTTATTTTTTTATTTTTTTAATTTACTGTAATTATAGCTTTTAGTTGTGTATGTAATAAGTTCAATTGATTTAAAAAAGACGTGTGGCACTCGGGGACTGCCGCGGTAAAGCTATTGCATAGCATTTTTTATCAACTTATGCAATTATAATTATTTATTTATTTTAATTATGCAGTATTTCTTTTTCCTTTGTTTTTTTTTCTTTGATATTAATTGAAGTTACACTTTTTGAACGTGGTGACCGATAAGAAAACAAATGAGTGGGGGGTGTTAGGTTATTTTCGTTACGGAATTTCTGGATTCGGTCTCCACGCTCAAGGCCCGCGATAGAAGCTATGCAATAGCTTAATAAAATGTGAAATTGCTTTGGTTAAATAAACTGACATTTAATATATATATGAGTTTACATGTTTGTGAACGCACTCACGATTTATTTATTTACAAGCTTGTACAACATTATAGACAATGTCTATTGCGTCAATAGAAACTTAAAAAAAAACAAAAAAAAAACAACGATACACGAGTAATTCCTAGTGTGGGACAAGAATTTGTTAATTTAATAATAAAAAAAAAACTTAGGTAGTTTAATTCCAACCCAAGAATCTATTTTAAACTGCCAAATAATCAAAAATCCGAGCATCCCAATCAAGACCAATAAAGTGATCCGCTTCTGATTCGTACGGCGGAGCTGGAAGGTGCGTCTTAAGGTGCCGATTAGCGGCCTCTGTCGCTCCTCTCATTACTGAGAGCCCTAATTGCACCGCCGCGGAGCCTCAAACGCGCCGACCGCTTTCATCTCGCCGACAGCGTGTGGTGCAAAGTGTGGGAGTGAGCGCGTGCGGGCGGATAGGCGGTAGCGGATTTGTATCAAATTTAGATGCTACATTTTATTATTTAGCAGCTGACTCGACGAACTTCTTACCACCTTACAGTCCATGAATGGAGTATATCTTTCGATATAGTCAACCGATTGCGATGAAACAAAGCCTAAGTAATACACACAATTTTAATGTATTAGAGTTGTCTACATCGAATTCGTACAATTTACGTGATGCGCGCTCAACTAAAAATTTCTATAGATTTATTATATATGTATAGATTTTTGGTATTTTGCGGTAAATAAATAGGCAGTCATTATTCTTTTGTTAGCAAAGAGGTTTAATAATAATATTTAATATATTTACCGTCGAATCATCCTGCATAATGTGTTTTTTTATTGCCTGCAATAAAAAGAAAAAAAAAAATAGATCTTACAAAGGGCTCTTATGATTGGTTTTGTTTAACTAAAATAAAATGTGGAAAAAATATATTTCTAAAAACAATTTTGTAATTCTGTTGTAATTTTAAGTGTTTATAAGCAATACAAAGTCATAAAATATAAACGTTTTCTGTGGTTTTAACTTTTTATAACTTAACAAAAAGTAAAGACTACTGTACAGATTAACCTGAATAAGTCAGCATCTGTAGACCCGGAACCTTCTTTCACGAATTGATTAAAAGTAATAATTGGTCAAAATATATCAATAACGAATTAGCTATAATATACTGATTGGACCGCAAAAACTAGATTTATATAGCTTTAGTGTTTTTCTAATTAAAAACTCGATATCAATATAGCAAAGTTACTTTTTATGTCTGTCTTTGTGGCAGCTTCTAAAGTACGCAAGGGAATTTAAAGTGGTTATCACCGTCATAATTATTTAAATAATATTTCCATTTATATTGAAAAAAATCTTGATGTTTTCACAAGTCCTGAAAACCGGGCGGAACAGGGGCGCGTCGCTAGGCAGTAGCATTGTGAGAAATAATTTCTGCTGTCTTCGAAAGTAAAGCCAAGCACCTACACCTATGTTTCTTCAGTTGCCGAAGAAACACAGGTGCGTAATAATCAGTAAAAGACATACACAGTTCACACAGAGCAGGAAAAATTATTCGGTGATTTCCAACCAGAAAAAAAGAGTGCGGGTCGCTAGTATATTCTATTATTCAAGCCTAATTGATATTATATGGCAATTATTAAAACCATCTAGCTGACACTAATGCCCATTGCAAAAACTGTATCATCGTTTGAAATTATTAATTTGCTACATCAATATTCATAATGGAAAAAGTTTTGTCATAAAACATAATAACACGCTATCGCTTCCGCTTATGACGCATTGCCTCTCTTTTCACACAACGCTCTCCGCCCAAAAATATTCTGCAGTTGGTAAAAGGATACAGTTGATGAAACTTTAGAAATTGAATTTTAACCCGTTGACATAAGGGTTGTGTGAATTGCAATGGTGCGATTATGAATGTTTTTTCAAGTTGGTATTACTGTAATTGTTTTTATTCATTTATTGCCCCATAGACTGTCTGTAAGGTGGGCTTTATAGCCTGTCTATTAGCGGCCAAGGAGTTATCATCGCCTTATAGTGGATTTGTACTAATTTTATTATATTCTTAAGTTTATTGGTATCGACAATGTTTTTTAATAAAAACGGATGCATGCAACGTTATATTCGTATTAATTAAATTTTAAAAAGCCCTGTGGATAAACTAGCTATAAAGTGTCTACTGAGTTAGCAATCAAGATGGCAGAGATAAAAAATGAGAGTAAATTGATAGATTGATTGATTGATTAGCGGGAGACGGTTTTGAATAAAATATTGGCTTGTAAAAGCGGTAGCTGTTTCGTTTCATACGAGTGTTTACGTCGTTTGTTAGATTTTATTAATTTTATTGGTTAATAACATCTTAATAGGGAAATATTATTGTGTATTTTAATTGGAATTTAACTAGTTTTAACAATATTTGGCTAGTTAGAGAGATTCGTATTGCAAATACCTAGTGAAGTTATATTAAGCTGAAAGAAGTCATGGTAATTAATGCCCTTTGCATTAAATCACACTGATTTCTAGGTAGGGCCTTAAGAATCTGATAGTAGTAGGGCCCTACCACTAGCTCTTAATGCGATACATTTTACGGTCTAAACTGAATTGTTAAAGGGATAGATTCATACAACATTAGTTTTAGTATATGCGGAACCCGAAACACGTGTCTAGTATTTTTATGTAAAGAATCTATGTACAAAATTTTATAACTGTATCATGAAAAATCACAAAGTATAAGCTTGTTATGTCAGCAAAAATACATAGTCACCAGGCAATCCACGAAGACTGAGGGGTGGTTTTGTACTTGCACCCAGCAGTACGCTGACGCCTAATACCCCTTATGACCTGCCGTGACCTGTGCTGTACTTAATGTTGGTGGTGTCTAACTTTTAATAACCTTTTCTTTTTTGGGAAATAATATAACATGGTGTAAAAACTATTGAAATCTATTCAGTTACTGATTCTGAATAAACCATTTTCAGGTTTCGCATAAATTAAAAATAATGTTGTAAAGGGTGTAAAGGGTGTCCCTCTTTCTCAGTCGTATGACTGAAATTTTAACACGTGAATCTTTCCGGGAATCTTTTTAAGTCAAGAGTGAATACGTTTCTTCTAGGTAATCGCGTTCCATCGTCGACCGCATCGTCGCTTTCCATCAGATGAGATAGCAGTCAAGTGCGAACCTACCAACAATTAAAAAAAAAACTGTCATGGTAAAACCCCTGTTCTCGACCAGGATCAGTCTCATTTTAAACTCCGAATCAATACCTCAATTCCTCATCAAAAACAGACTACAAAAAAAACCCCAGCGTTGTTATTAGCACCGCATCATATTAAAATAGACTAAAATTAATTGATTTCTAGACTTCTCATCTTTAATAACGATCGCACATTCATATTTTTTCAAAGCAATCTCTACGGACCACCTCGATGCTTTTATATTAGGAAATCGTGATATGATAGCAACATTACGGCAAATGGGTACATGGTTCGAACATTTACCTTCCATAAACGTAGGCGGAACGAGAGAAAGCCGCATGTATGTGCGTCTGTTTGTTTGCATCAATTTAACGTATTATTGAAAGGAAATTAGATGTTTGGGTTTATCATTTTGAAGGGTTTTTATGATATGTTTGATTTAGGCTTACGTAATGTTGTGTGTGAAAATCTTGTGAAAAAATCATACAAAAATGTTTATTTATTTATTTATTATTTATTATACGCTTTATTGTACACCATTACATATACAAAAAGGAAACTAAAACTAAAACACATACATACAATGGGCGGCCTTATCGCATTCCGCGATCTCTTCCAGGCAACCTGGAATGGACAGTAATTGCCTGGACAAGAAATGGGGCTGTCGTTGGTGTGAGAAACTAGAGTTACACATATATATTATAATATATACACAGATATATACATATGTTGTATAATACATACATAGGTATATACATATGCCGTATAATAGATACAAATGAGTAGAATGTTCTTTTTTTATTGTTGATAGGCTCGCGCTTGACCACTATCTCATCTCATGGTAAGCGGTGACGTGAACGACGATAGAGCAAGCTTGCCTCAAAGTAACCCATTCACTCTTAACTTAAAGTTTTCGAGGTTGTAGTTAGAAAACACATTTTTAGGGTTCCGTAGACAAATGGCAAAAAACGGAACCCTTATAAATTCGTCATGTCTGTCAAATTATATTGAGGTTTCTAATATCATTTTTTTCTAAACTGAATAGTTTGCGCGAGAGACACTTCCAAAGTGGTAAAATGTGTGTCCCCCCCCTCTAACTTCTAAAATAAGAGAATGATAAAACTAAAAAAAAACTATATGATGTACATTACCATAGAAACTGCCAACGAAAATTGGTTTGAACGAGATCTAGTAAGTAGTTTTTTTTTTTAATACGTCATAAATCTAAAAAAATACACTATTATTAAAACATCGATCAAACTTACAACGAACTACAAGAACTTTTATTTATGTTACTTGCTGCTACGGAACCCTTCATGGGCGAGTACGACTCGCACTTGGCCGGTTTTTTTAAATAAAATGTTAACTGAGTATATTGAAAACTAGCTTTCCTAGGAAGTATTTTGGGATTGACAAAAGTGATTTTTTTAATGAAAAACTATCGAATAACATTTTCCGCTTTCGGTGTAGCGAGAGGGAGTGTCAAACTTTTACTGACTAAAGCTCACCTTTGTTCCTTCGTATTTTTTTTTGCCCTTTGCATTTCAGGGCTACAGTGACTCTTTCGAGCAATCTCACAACCCAGGCACTGGGAATATTGTAGCTTTCTATCAGTAGAAGAATTTTCTAATTTCAAAGAAAGTCTCTTACAAACAAGCAATTTATCTTCTTTATGAAGAAGCATTTTTCCCCGGACTACCTCGAGTCACTAGCAGCTTCGCGTGAAGTAGTATAAAGTATGGATTTTTCAGGACCCTTTAGGATTTTCCAGGATTTATTTCGTGAAATCAACTGCATGATTAATTGAATTTAATTGAAGTAGATGTGATTTTGATGTTGTTACTATTGTTTTATATTGTAATATTTTTACCAACTACTTATTTAAAATCTATTTATTAATTTTGTAATTTCATAAATAAATAAATAATAATGCTCATTTAGTGACACTCATTACCAGGATTAGAGTGGACGACACGCTGGTTCTAGCGTAGGGAGAGTCGTACCAGGCGGCGGCCGATCTATCGACGCGCGGGGTTGCGATAGTCGTTGGCAGGATCCAGCTGTTGGGACTCGAGGTGGCGCTGCACAAGTCCGAGGCTACGTGTTTCCACGGCCTTTGGAACGCGCCGCCATCGGGTTCCCAATTAATGGTAGGAGGAGTTCACATCGGCGTCGGGTCGATGATGAAGTACCTGGGACTCCTCCTCGACAACTGGTGGAACTTCGTGGAGCATTTCCGACGTCTGGCTCCCAAACTGCCCCACCTTGGGGGTCCAGACGCCTCCTGCCGGAGGCTATACGCGGGAATCGTTCGGTCAATGGCCCTATATGGGGCGCCAGTGTGGGCACCGTCGCTGCGTCCGCAGCCAAAGGCCCAGCTGAACGTATGCCAGAGGGTTATGGCAATACGCATGGTTCGAGGATACCGCACGGTTTCCCGCGAAGCGGCGAGCCTCCTTGCTGGCCTGCCACCATGGGATCTGGAGGCAACAGTCCTTGCACACATGCACGACTTGCACGTGGATATGCAACGCCCGGGGCGAAAGTCCGCAGCCAAACGCCCAGCTGAACGCATGCCAGAGGGTCATGGCAATACGGATGGTACGGGGATACCGCACGGTTTCTCGCGAAGCGGCGAGCCTCCTTGCTGGCCTGCCACCATGGGATCTGGAGGAAACAGTCCTTGCACACATGCACGACTTGCACGTGGAGATGCAACGCCGGGGCGAAAGTCCGCTGCCGCAACAGGTCGCGGCATGGCGGACAGAGAGCATCCTTCGTTGCTAAGTGGGAACAGGAGTGGGTTTTTAGTCAGTAAAAGTCTGACACTCTCTCCCGTTCCGCTCAAGAGCGGGGGATATCATTAGAAGATTTTCCCACCGCGAAAAAAAAAAACAATAATTACCAAATATTTTTGATAAAATGGGGACAATACAGTGGGTCGCAATATTATTATCTACTACTTAGATTTCTTGTTAATTTATTAGTAATTAAGCACTGTATATTGTAGCTGTTAATTGTCCCTAAATAAACAAAATAAAATTGCTTCAACATCGTAGTAAACAATTTGTAAATGAAAAGAATAGTACCTACTCGTAGAATACTTTAATATCTCTTAAATTAACTCTAATTAAAACATCTAATTTTAAACCCCAAACAAATAAAAACAAAACAGCATGAATATACCTTATCACAATAAATCACAGCGAAAGCCGAGAATTAGAGGTGGCATTACAAACACAGAGGTTTCCCATAGAGGCCATAGACTACGGGCACAATGGCGCCCCTCTAATTGTGCCATAGAGCATCATAGAGCAGACCACACACGCTCGGATGATGGATGCTGTATTAACACGTAGTACCGTCGATGGGATTCTTATTAAAGAGTGTTTCATTATTTATTAACTTTGCTAGCGTTTTGAGATTTATTAAGTGGAAAGAATTTAAAGAATGAGTTTATTAAATTTATACTATGGTGCGTGCCGTTGACATTAATTTTTTAGGTGTTAGTATTTCACTGGCGTTTATTTATTTCATACCATTATTGAAACGGTTGTAACTTGGCTCTCGGCTTGCCCTAGAGCCAAGTTACAACCAATCTCTTTCTACAATCGGTAACGCCTCCTGTTTGTTTGTTCTGACCACGTGACTTAACGTTGGACGTCATTCCCATACATTTGAAGTTGTCTACTAGCGTTAACGATTGTAGATTATCAACTTGGCTAAGCCTGCTGCCAGTAGTATCGCTTACGTACGGAGTATGAAATTATTACAAGTTTACATACTCCCAAGATAAAGAGTCCGTGTGCCAAGTATCATCCATTCGAGCGTGAAGTAACAAACGTGCTCACAAACCTTCACACACGCTTACAAACCCTTGCTTTTATAATATAGCTAAGTGTTCCAAGTCGACTCGGGCTTGGTCGGGGACCTGGCGACTGGGGCGTGAGGAAGTCCGCTCCCTCACGCGTACGGTCGCCTCCTTCGCTAGCATTAGGTACTGCTTCGCAAATGAGGCGACCGCCGCCCATTACCTCTCGCCCCTTATCATGGCTTGTACTAGAGCGTGGCGCGAGAGGTCACCGTCGCAGATCACCCCCACGAGGACGCGGCGGTGCTCCACCCAAGCGGGGCCTTCCTCCATCGTATACTTCACCGTGTCCTCCGCGTGGTCCGCACAATCGTGACACCCGAGCGTTTCTTCCGCTCAAATCAGGTGCAGGAAGCTCCCGAATTTACCGTAACCGGTGAGGACCTGCGTCATGCTGAAGTTAAAGACCGTCATGATTATGGCGTGCCCTGGTGGGTGTGGATAGGAGGGTACACAATACTTTACGACCTATTTTTTTTTATGGTTGGAAAAATCATCCAATGACAACCCCCGCTCTTGGGCGGAGCGGGAGATAGTGTCAGACTCTTACTGACTAAAAGACCCACCCCGTTCCTTCTAGCCTTCATACCGGGGCTCGAGCGCCCTTTCGGATAACCCTGGCCCCAGTAGGCTTCGACCCGGCGGGGACCCTGCTGTTGCTGACAAATCCCTGAGGCGCGCGGGAACAGTGCGCGCCGTCGACGACTTGGGCTTGGTACGGACAGTCACCCATTGCTCACTGTCCGACTTTACGACCTATGGAAAGTAAAAAAATAGCATAGATGGAAGATGGACTGAAATAAATGAGATTTTGTACATATAATCAATAAAAATTGCAAAGGGAGAAGTAATAAAATTTTATAACAAGTGAAGATTTAAAGTAACACTTATCTAGATTTTATAGATCATAGATCAATCTATCCATAAAAAGTTTCAGAAGTGTTTTGACTCCGCAATTATTATGTTATTAAATATTTATTTTATAATTGAAAGAAGCTTCCGTGTAATTTTAGACGTTTAATTACGTGATCATCAGACCGCAAGAACTTCATTTTATATTAATAAAAAACTCCAATCAATCTCTTGGTGGTCGGAACTCGCTACCGAATCTTACAAAACGATTTCAGTTGCAAGAAAATATTGAACTTAAAAGGAAAAATACCACCATCCAAGCTACAATGTTACACAAAATTAAACAGCGATGAATAAAAAAAAATAAAAGATCAAATAAAAGCGTAACATGATACCAAAGAATTGATTTGAAAACGATCTAATAGTTAATAGCGAAATTGCTAGCGTATAGCTAAATAACTTAATGTGCTTTCAGACCAGATTATATACAATCACCAAAGTGTATTAAAATCCCCCCTTTAGCTTATAAACCACGTTAATTTTACACTCCGACAGTTAAAAATCACCCATATAGCCATACGCATAAGGTTGGTGGCAAATGTGTGTGATAAACGTGTAAGAGCACTTATAAAGGGGCATGGTAGTTCTCGGTATATTGGTGTATAATACCAAAGCGTTCCTATTAAGGTTCACTATTACGGCAATGATATTATCCACAATTTCGTATCATATCAGTAATAATACATTTATGCGTTACTCTGCTATTATATGATGAACATTTACGATTTATACATAAGTATCAGGCCATGTTTGTGTGTACGTCAGCATTTTGGAAGCTTTCAGGGTTCCGTATGTGCTCTGAATTTTCTTTGGCAAGAGCGGAGGCATATTTGGCGAATATTATTTTTTTATCTTTATTTTTTAGGGACCATAATCTCAAAGAGCATGATGTCAGCCCCATCGTAACCCACAAGTACAAGATTACAATAACATTACCTACTTAACTTAATAACCAACACAAAACACAAATGATTAAATATTTTTTTACCAAGGTTGTATTTGTTCAAACTCAAAAAAAATAAACTGATTAGGTACCTACTTTTCCACAGTCATAATTTTTGTCATGTTACAATTCGGAAATGTTTTAGACATATGACAGGTAAAGTATTTAAAATCAAAGTCGAACTAATAGAAAAAGCGATAAAATAATAAGAATATACGTAAAATGTCCGTTTTTGTAGGAATGGGTTTTCCCTTTTAAGAAGGCCCTTTTCCACTCGCCTATCTTCAACGTCGAGCATGGTTTAAAAGCTTGTTGCTTCATCTAACGTAATCCAACGCGATATTTGATGTAGAGGCAATGCGAAAAAAGAGACAGAACGCTTGAAAACTCTGTTGGCATTCAACTCTGTTGGAATGCATCAAAACTCTATTTCACAAAACTTGTTCCAGGAAATACGTGATTTTTTTAAACCTTTAAAAAATGTTTTTCAGAAAAATTGTCGTCATTCAGTCAATCTCGATTAAACGTGCATGGCTTCTATGATGTTCTTTTTTATATTTTTAATATACAAGGTGTAAGGGACAGCCCTCCACAAACTTTAAGGGCTTGCTCAGTAGAGGAAACTGAACAACCTTCCACAAACATTTTTTTCAGGAAACGAAAAAAAAATTCGGCCTCTCCATACAAACTGTTCAATCAAGTTTGTAAAAAATTTTTGTGGAAGGTTGTTCAGTTTCGTCTACTGAGCTAGCCCTTAAAGTTTGTGGAGGGCTGTCCCTTACACCTTCTATATGTACCTATGAGTACTTAATGGAGGGCCAAAGTTCGCGTAAAATAGCAGATTTTCAGAACTCTTTACTAGATTAGTTTTACACAAACGTATGTTTTGATTTCTATAGAAGCCTAGATAATATGGACTGTGTAATATCCAGCTGTGTACCGAAAATATCTAGAGAAAGATGTGTACGAGTATTAACATCATAATCACGTAACAGCGGTTGTATGGAAATGCACCTCGAGTTGGCCGATCTTAATTAATTAAAATTAAATTAATTAATTCCTATATTTTTATTGTACACAAAACTTATTATAAACACAGTGATTTGACAATTCAAGCACAAAGGCTAGGTAACTTAACAATGAAATGAATTAATTTTTAAATTAATATTAATGACAATAACTGTCTAAAAAATTGAAAGTTATTCTTACAACTACTGATCTATTAGAATAGTTTCTATTAGCATTTTACTATAAATACTTTTTAATTCTGAAAGGAAAAACCCCCAGCAAATAAATGTCTGTGTCTCTTAAGACGACATTCTTCCTCAAAGGGCACGGTATTATCAACATATTTATCATGCTAAATCTCTTATTTAACTCATCATCATCATCATCATTTCAGCCGTCTATCGGCTGAAATGATGATGATGATGATGAGCACGGTTGGACATAGGCCTCCCCCAAGTGTCGCCACAATAAGCGATCCTGCGTGTCCCGCCTCCATCGGATTCCCGCTATCTTCACCAGGTCATCGGTATCTCATGGTAGAATGGCGTCAGCGACTATCGCAACCCCGTTATGGGCACGCCACAATTAGGGCGATAAGTCCCCTCTTTGAGGCGTGGCTGGAAAGACCTCACGGTGTCCTTACCTTCCGCATGACACAGGTCCTCACCGGAAATGGCAAGTTCGGGAGGTTCCTGTTCCGAATTAAAGCGGAAGTGACGCCCGGGTGGACACGGTGGAGCACACAATCGCGGTGTGCCCTGCTTGGGCGGAGCATCGCCGTGTCCTCGTGGGGGTGATCGGTGGCGGAGACCTCTCGTGCCGGGCCTTGGTCGAGGCTATGGTCCGGAGTGAGGAGGAGTGGCAGGCGGTCGCCGACTTCTGCGAAGCAGTAATGCTCGCTAAGGAGGAGGCCGACCGTATCAGGCAACGGCGCTCTCGCCGCCGCCGGGAATCCGATCCCGATTTCCAGCCACCATAGGCGCGGGCTTGCGGACAGTGAGCAATGGGTAGCTCGCTGTCCGGCCGTCCGGTAACTGTCCGGACCAAGCCCAAGTCGTCGACGGCGCGCGCTATTCCCGCGCGCCTCAAGGAGTTGTCAGCAACAGCAGGGGCCCAGCCGGGTCGAAGCCTACTGGGGCCAGGGTTATCCAAAAGGGCGCTCGAGCCCCGGTATGAAGGCTTGAAGGAACGGGATGGGTTTTTTAGGCAGTAAGAGTCTGACACTATCCCCCGCTCCGCCCAAGAGCGGGGGTTGTCATAAGATGATTTTTCCCATCGAAAAAAAAAACCAGGTCATCGGTCCACGTTGTAGTAGGTGTTCCAACGCTGCGTCTTCCGGTACGCAGTCGCCACTCCAGAACCTTTCGGGCAAAACGGTCATCTGTTCTGCGAGCAATGTGCCCTGCCCATTGCCACTTAGGTTCGGCGATTGTTTTACTAATCAACAGAGACAAAGACCTCACAAAAGAGAAACGTTTTTTTATCACCCTCACGGAACCCAAACCCCGCGAGTTACAATTATAATGTTTTATTGCCATGTGCACTTAAGTGGTCAAAGATGCCTAATTTAATTAGATATGTATTAGCGTACCCGTGGGTGGCACGCATTGCAGAGTTACCAGGAAATAAGAAACAGACAGAGATATCATCGTTTATTTTGAGCTTTTGTTTCTTGCCCAATGAGGAAGAAAGCATCAGGAATTTGTGTTATGACTGATTGTTGTAACGAAAATTGGGCTTGTATGAATCAAAATGGATAGATGGGTGGTTGTCTGTAAGAGATTATCCTGTGTAAAGCCCGCCCATTATATATACATATACATTTGTTTTTGTAAATGTTTATCCTGTTCACATAATGAGGTGTACATAAATAAATAAACAATAGAAGCAAATATAAAAAAGAATAGTTTTGATAGAACAGAGAGATTCACGCGTATTTACATATTGTAACAACTCATAAATGAGAAAAAAGTAATCATATAGAGGAAGAAAAAAAATACTCCCTCGCAGTAAAATACTTAGTGACTTATTTATACATGTTTATTTGGATACATTTTCAAATTTAGAAGCAAATCCATTTACTTAGTGATGAATTTTTGAACTGTTATCTTAAAAATGTCAAATGCTACTTAACAGCTTTTATAAATTAGACAAGAATCTCAAATTAAATCTAGCCAGGAGAAAAGAGCAATGGAAACGTACCTTTACTTTTTGAGGTAAGAAATGTGCGGTGTGTCCCGCGTGTCAGACTATTACTGAATAAATTCCACCTGAGTTCTTCAGTTGCCCTTAGCGTTATAGAGCCACGGTCACTCTTTCAAAATTACCTGCGCCATGGAAATTACCTACGATGGCAGTCTTAACAGTATGTGAGCATTAAAAAAACGTGTTGATAAATAAGTAAAGAACCTACCGCCACACTATCGGCTACTTAATGACCATTAATTACGAATAATGACCACCTTCACGTCATCTACCGTAACCTGTACCCACTTTACATTTTTAACGCCAACTGTGCCATTTTTCACAATGTTTAATCTTTATAGGAAAACGTCACTTACCTCGGAAATCAAAAAGTGGTACATCTCAACATTTTCAAATTTTCTGATTACCTACAACCTTTTTTATTTTTTTTAATCGACTCGATGGCAGCGGAATTATCATAACAAGTAAAATTGCTTTGATTATACGTGTAGTCGATGACTGACTCAATTAAGAGGGGAAGGGGATATATCGAAATGATCTGATGATGAATCCGGGCGGTACAGTTGCCATCACGAATCTTGAGCGGTTGCGCAGGAGTCAAATATTTGGTCTCTTTAGTGGTGCGAAGTGAGACGCGGGGGCGGGGAGTATCAGTGATTGGCTCGCTGCGCCATCGCATCATAGACGTCACTCCTAATTCGTTCCCTGCGTTGCTGCATGTATTTAACAACGAAGACGATTGGCTCGCCAATGTATGGAATGCGCAAAGCCATCCCCACTCTGACGCTCAAGATCCGTGATGGCAACTGTAGGTACCGGTTTACACTGTTCTTAAATAATACCTATTAATACTGTATTATGGAAATATTGTAAGAACATTCATTTTTTTAAAAGAGTAACCATGGAGTTTCTTGCCGGTTCTTCTCCATAGGAAACGACCAATTTGGAACCGTGCACTAGCTTCTGACGTTTTATAAGTGCCCATGTAGGCCTATGTGAAATAAAAAACTTTTGACTTGACTTGACTTGACCGAAACTTTGTAATAAATCAATGGTCTTGGTTTGGCTTATTGGAATTGTTTTGCGATGTTGTAATGATTAAATTCTACAACATTATTTTTAGTATAGGTAAGCGAAACCCGAAACATGTGTCTAGTATTTTTATGTAAACAATCTATGTACAAAATTTGATAACTATTATGAAAAATCATAAAGTTATAAGCTTGTTACTTATTGTTATCTGTTTGTCCGCACAAATATATGTTCACCGGGCCATAGACCGGGTGACTGAAGGATTGTTTAAGAATGCCCACTATGACTTGCGGTGACCTGTGTTGTATTTAGTGTCGGTGGTGTCCAACTTGTGACCTTTTTTGAATATTTTTGGGAAAAAATCTAACATGGTGTAAAAAATATTGGAATCCATTCAGTTATTGATTCTAAACAAACTATATTCAGGTTTGCACAAACTAAAAATAATGTTATTTTGGTAGCTAAAACTATAGAACTTTTTTAAATTACACTATTTAAGTATGGCCGAGAGTATAAACAAAAAAAAAAACTTTTTACAAAAAAATGCAACCGACTTCTTGCAAAAAATGCAACTTTCAATGTTTGTTTAGGGCAATTTAAAATGGATTTTGAAATATTTACTTTAAACAATTGACTGACCACGTACCGGAAGGCTCAACGTTAGAAGACCTTCCACAAGGTGGGCTGAAGACTTGGTGAGGGTCGCGGAATCTAATGGATCCGAGACGCACAAGACCATTCGTTGTGGCGACGCTTGGTAGGCCTCTGTCCAACAGCGAACAACTTCCGGTTGTAATGACGATGATGATGATGATGAATCGATTGAGCTGAAAGTAGATATACCTAAGTAACTTTAATGACAATGCAATAATAGCAATAATGGTTTGATGATGGAGTCGTATAATAGCCATAGAAACTACTGAGCGCAACAAGATAACCCCATCGTTTTTGAGTTCAATGGTCTGGGTATAGAATATTACTGCGCGATAAAAGTTTGATATAAAAAAATGTTTTTCATTGAAAACATATTTTTAGATCAGTATAAATAATCAGAGACGAATTAGATCACATCTAGAAGAAAAACCTCGGAACTTAATTGGAATAAGAAAAAAAAAACTAACCATATGTATGCGAAAGTAACTCTGTTTATTGCATTTTCACGCGTAAGCCGCTAAACGAGTCTTGATGACAACATATTTTATCAATAACACGGACGAGGCCAAGGTAACAAGCCATTTTTAAAAACATGTCAATAAGACGATGGAAACATTTTATTAAACCCACGGATATCTTTGGCAAAACCTATTTTTATCTTTTGAGAAAAATAGGCTTTTCCACCCTCATTGTTTCTTTTTTTTTGAGGTGGATAATCATCTAATAACTTTTGTTGACTAAAACCACACCAAGTTCCTTTTGGGCACGTCATAATTATGGTGGAAAGTCCTCTCTTTGAGGACTGGCTGGAAAGACGTGCAAAACGCGCGTCTTAGGGCGATGTCAGCAAAACTTTACTGGGCCTAGCAGGGTCGAAGCCCACTGGGGCCATGGCTTGTATGAAAGAGAACCCCGGGACCCTGGAACGAAGGCAAAGAAGGAAAAAGAAAGAAAGAAAAGAAAGAAAATATGTTTATACCGCCTATATATAGACGCACAAATAACAAAAATCAATAATACAAAAATACAAAATATAAAAGCCAGTCCCTCGTCAGGCCATGTGTGTATCGAGCTAACAATGTTGCATCTTGTACCATAGACAACGGAGTTGACTAGATTTCTAGGACTTCCGGCCTTCCCGCACCGCCTAAGAGTAGGAGAACTCATTTTATGATTTCCCACCTAAAAAAAGCCAATGTACCTTCACTTACCTTTTGCGTTCCAGGACCATGGGTATATCTTTCTCAGAACTGATCCCTTGACCCCAGCAGGCTTCGGGCCTGCTGGGCCTCTGCTGTAAATTCACTTTGCTTGGGTTACCACCTTGTGGGTCTAGAGCAAAATAATTAATTTCAATAATCAATGATCCCGTTTGTAACAACGTGGTCATTAGGACTGTGGATTAAACGATATGTGAGGGGGAAAGGGAGGGAGAGGAAATTAATAGCCCTCATCTCATTGATATCAGTAACTGGAAACGATGTAGATAATGTTGAAGTATGGCTCGTCTCGTGTCTGTCTGTTCGTGTGATCTTGTGCCAAAGAAGATGGCAAAAATGAATCGGTATCTTATAGACGCTCTGTTTAAAGCAAGAACTAGATTAGACCGAGGCACACGTGGGCAACGCCTGATTTGTATGTAGAATCGCGTCACGTGGCGTCGCGTGGCGTGGATCTAATGTAGGTCTACAAGGTCTAGTTGCCATATAAAATGTATGGAAACCGCACGCACCCAGATTGGTGTACGTGACATGTGTGCCCAATGTAGTTCTATGTTTAGTGAGTGATGATTGGTGGGAGTCATGAATGCGCTGATAGGTCTAAATAAAAGGTTTGTTTTATTTTTGGTCGGTTATCATTTAATTTTTCCTGATCTCGATGGAGTGTCAGACTTATACTAAGACTAGTTACTTCCCTGTGTTCCTTCAGTTGCCTCTTTTTTGAGGTGAAAAATCATCACACAACTTCTTCCACTCTGGATGGACTCAGAGGGAGTGTCAGACTTTACTGACTAAAACTCATCCGCGTACCTGTACCTACCTGTCGCCCTTTGCATTCAAATAAAGTAGCCTTAATTACCTTAGATATTCCTTTTCTTTCCAGTCTGTGTCCAAACAAACAGATACTTAAAATAGTTTCTCTTGTTTTTAAATACACCAAGTTTGTACTTGGTGTATTTAGAGATTGCCAGACAGTCTCTAAAAACACCAAAACGGGGTTGTCCCCATTTCGCGTCCAGGCAATCTCTGTCCAATCCATGTTGCTTGTAAGAGATCGCTCAAATTATATTATTTATTATCTTGAAGGTACAATTAGGTACGTACAAATAAATAAATAAATAATACATCACTAACATCCAACCATGTATGTCCACTCCACGTCATTTCAGTCTAATTTATTCCCACAAACTCAAGCAAAAGATTGTCGCTTGTGTGCGATTATCCTAGGATAATGACACGACACACGACTAATCGCACGGTCGCTGGTCGCCATAATTGTTTTATGTAGTCGTCTGACTAGATCTCATACAGTTAGCTCCAGATTGGTCTAGATAAGTACAAATTATGGAGACTGATTAGACAGTGGCTACCACAGTACTGGCAGCGAGTAGAGAGAGCCTTTGATAATAATATTCAAGACCCTGCGTTTGTAGGTATCAGGAGGCCACTTAGAAGTTTGACATCCTGGGTTCAAACCCAGCTAGGTGTTTTACTCCACCCTAGGAGTAGGCTTGAGGATGACGAGCAATGCCGTCCGGTAATCGCCCGACCCAGGCTTGCAGACAAGATTTTTTTCTTGGTCAGCGCTAAAGCAGTGCACACGGTTCGTGTGAAAAACGATATTGATATTTCATAACAATGTTACATTGTTATGAAATAAATGACTTATGACTTATGACAAATTCTTGCAAAGGCCCGGCGACTTTTTTCGACGTGTATAAGCAGCCTAAGAAAAGTTTTGACCGTCTCTATAATAATAAGTATAAGTACTAGTGACCACCACAGCATCTCGTTCGGTGTTCTATGGCAGCTACCGAGTTAGCTTCGAGCTCGTTTTACTAACTCGGTTGCTACGTAGGTACTTAATATGGTAATGTGTGCCTTTTTAAATGTGGAGTCGACAGCTCTTGATTGCGTATTTAAATTGGTTGAGAGTAGTTTTTTTTTTTATATAATTATACAAACTAGTGCCTGACTGCGATCCCACCTCATGGTAAGTAGTGATGCAATCGTTGATGGTGAGGCGCACTAGTTTATAAGCCTATTCACTCTAGCCTTGAAGACACCTAAATTATAATCGGACGGGTAGACCGCAGCAGGTGAATTCTTCCAACGCATCAGGCAACGGCGCTCTCGCCGGCCCGTCGGCCACCGTAGGCGCGGGCTTGCGGACAGTGAGCAATGGGCAGCTCGCTGTCCGGCCGTCCGGTAACTGTCTGGGCCAATCCCGAGTCGTCGACGACGACGCGCACTGTTCCCGCGCGCCTCAAGGAGTTGTCAGCCAGGGTTATCCGAAAGGGAGCTCGAGCCCCGGTATGAAGGCTAGAAGGAACGGGGTGGGTCTTTTAGTCAGTAAGAGTCTGACACTATCTCCCGCTCCGCCCAAGAGCGGGGGTTGTCATTTGATGATTATTTCCCACCATAAAAAAATGCAAATTCTTCCAGTCCTTCGATGTACGCGGTATAAACGACGATGCAAAACGCTTTGAATTTTTTATTTTAACCGGATGAAACAATTTTTGCTTAGGTTCGCCGGGAGGGCGTGTCCTAACTAAAAAGCCCACCCTGTTCCATCTTGCCTTTCATACCGGGGCCGAGCCTCCCTTTCGGCACTATACCTTGGCCCCAGTAGGCTTCGACCCATCTGGGCCCCTGCTGTTGCTGAGAACTCCTTGAGGCGCGCGGGAATAGTGCGCGCCGTCGACGACTTGGGTTCGGTCCAGACAGTTACTGGACGGTAGGACAGCGAGCTATACCTATTGCTCGCCATCCGAGGACTACGGGTAATCTTCTCAGCAGTCCACCCATAGGCCCAGTAGGTTGCAGCCCTGCCGGACCCATAGGGTTTTACTTACATCTCTTTGATGCGCGCGTGGAACAATACGCGCCATCGATGAATTTTAGAGTTACGCTTATTTGTATCTATCAGCATAAGCTGCAATGTTAGAAAGAGTTATTGCGGCCCTGAAACGCAAAGGGCAACTCAAGGAACACGGGTGTCAGTAAAAGTCTGACTTTCTCTTTCGCTCCATCAAGAACGAGAGAAGTTATTTGAAAATTTCCACAAAAAAGGTCACTAGTCTTAGACCTAGACCATGACGTTTAAAGTAAGATTGTTTTAATCTTGTTTCAGTGTGGGTAAGAGACAGAGCTATACAGGCTGTCTAGCGCCATCTTTTACCCACAATGAAACAAGATTAAAACAATCTTACTTGGAACGTCATGGCAACCCCGCTAGACGGCTTTATGTCGCATTTCAATAAACCAAGCAACGGCGTTCACGCCCCAGCCGCCGCTGAGATTCCGATCCTGATTTCCGATCACCGTAGACGTGGGCTTACGGATGGCGAGCAATGGGTAGCTCGCTGTCCGATCGTCCGGTAACCGTCCGGACCGAGCCCAAGTCGTCGATGGCGCGTACTGTTCCCGCGCACCTCAAGGAATTTATGTCAGCAACCGTAAGGACCCAACAGGGTCGAAGCCTACTGAGGCCAAGGTTCTATTTCTGAACGGAAGGCTCGGCCCCAGTATAAAAATCAACGCTCCGCCCAAGGGCGGGAATGTCATCTGGACGATTTCTGGAAATTCTCCAAAAATTCTGATATCAAGAACTGTACGTCTTCGAAGCTCGACAGTCAAGAGCAGATTTGTTCGTTTGCGTACCGGGGTCTTTCGAACAATCTTGTGGATTAGCGGATATCCCCTATAGCACTTTAACGACACAAGAAACTATAGGTTCTTCACCTATACTTACGTAATGGTATGAGGAAGCTATCAGGAGCAATTAGTGACCTACTTGCATACCGAGAGTAGTTTACATATCAGATGTGTTCAATTGAAGCGTTTGCGCTGGACTAATTAGTCGTTGGAGTAATTAGACGCATCGCCCGCGAGAGATGACGATTGACGTACCAATGAGTTTAGTTAGGACTGATTTTGCATAGACGGGAGTAAAATAATGAGAAAATCAATTTGATAAAAGTGTTTCTTTTCTTTTCTGTACATCAAAATATAAGTTATAAAATACATTATTTTTCTTTTTCTTTTTTGGTGGGTATAAATCATCCAAATGACATCCCCCGCCCTTGAGCGGAGTGGGAGGTAGTGTCAGACTCTTACTGACTAAAAAACCCACACCGTTCTTTCTTGCATTTCATGCCGGGGCCGAGCCTTCCTTTCAGAAGCAGACCCTTAGGCCCAGTAGGCTTCAAACCCAGCTGGGCCCCTACTGAAATACATTGATATCAGAATTCATTGATAGGCGAGCTTAACTCAAAGTTGAGTTTTCTTTCAGCAAAGCATTGAGTTCTAGACAGTAGGATTCAGTACAATTTTAAAATAATACATAAATACAAACGTATTATTTTTTCTCTTGAAGTCATCCAGAGAATGGCAGTAACTAATGTTACCGATTGGATTAAAACCGCGGCAGATGTTAAATTATGGTTTTAGATCGGGACAAACAAAAAATACTTTTTATGAAACGAAAGAGCGTATCAGACTTTTGCACTGACTAAAACAGATTTGCATTACAGGCATCGGCTCTAGTGCAATTCTGAACGCATTGTCACGCTCGGTATAGTGCATAGGCATACTTTACGGTATACTTTCTTATATCTATGGTATAATAGTGATACTAATACGATTGTTCTAAAACATGTTAATTTTACACGCTTTTATTTAGTTTCACCTGTCCCAATGTTTGTCTGTTATCAAATCTTGTAAATTAAATTTGATCCACTTCCCGGTTACCGATTGTGCTGAAATTTTGCATGCATGTGTAAATCAGATGACAATGCAAAATTTTTATGACATGGAGCTGATCTGATGATGGAACCGGAAGGTGGCTATGGCTATAGGAACTCGGTAGTTAAACGGCACAACCCTATCGAGTTTGGGCTCGTATGATTCGTATTGACGAGTAGGTATTAATTATAAAGGTATTATACCGCTATAAAGGCTTAAAAAATATTTTCATTACAAGCTTGTTTGGTAAGTAAAAGTACTAGATTTTCATTTTATTGATTTATCGGAACATTTAGCGTGCCGATCAAGCGCAAATCGGGATTCGTTTCCACGCAAAGAAGTAACATGAGTGGGTTAGTCAGTAAAAATCTGACACGCCTCTCGCTCCACCTAAGACCGGAAGAAGTCATTGGATGATTTCCCACCATAAAAATGACCTCTGAAAATCGAGACGTTCTGCGCAAATCAGGACACCTGGCAACATTAGCTGTATAGGGAATGTGGGAGACAGTATAATTTCACACAAACATTATGCGTGTTAGGGGCGAGCCGGCCAGGCCCCTGAAAATTAAATTCATTCCTTCTTTACGCTTGACTCTTGCTATCTGCACTGAACTAACAGATATGGCATTGCTTTATTACTCGTTAGTTTTTACATTGTTTTCAATTAATTCAAATTTAAAAAGAACCTGTATTGCTAGTGGACGTTTTCGAATTTGGAATACGGTTCATAAGTTCTTCTACTAGAGCAAGTAACCCCGTTACCCCGTATTCAGAATTTATTTATCAACGTTCCGTGTTCTTATTAGAGTTATAGAAGTTCATATGTGTAGATACTTACTTATCAATTTTCAACTGAATCCGTCCTGTAGATTCGGAGCAAATTGACTGTGAGAGACAAAAACAAGAGTGATCCTATAGAGGTTCTGGTTAAAAAAAACTAAACCCTAATATCCGAGTACTGAAACTGTCCTTACATGAAGCTCATTAACTGAAAATCGCACGATTAATGGGAGCGTGTGTAGCACACCCGACGTAGCGACGAGGCGACGCGGGCGCACCGTGACCGAGCCGTAATTACTACGGAGACCACACTGAAGGACTGAGACGGGACAGCACTGTTTAGAGTTGCTGCGTCCAGCAATACCCACGACGCTGTTGTACGTATCGAGACTACATCAGACCACGAAGGCTGAGGAGATCGTGGAGTATGTACGCGTGAAGACAAACTGGTCTTTGAGAGTCGTGCAGTTAGAGCCGCGCCATAACACTGATTTCAAGCAGTTTGTGGTGCGGGTGCCAACTCATCACTTGGAGACCTTCCTCATAAGAAAGTTTTGGCCGGAGGGTGTCGTGTATCGACGATTTCGTGGAAGGATACCAACCTCGTAGCGAAATACGACGCCGTCACATCGTGTTTAATAGTTTGTAAAAATAAATAGATTAGTTGTTGTATATTCTTTATATGTATTGGTTTTTTATTTTTAAGATTATTCTATGTATTTTGTTTATGGGTCTTAATTGCTTGAAAATAAAGAATTTTTATTATTATTATTTTAGTGCAGAGAAACTTCAATAAATAATACATGCTTTGGATAAATAGCTCTCATACAATTCAATATTCAACCTCCCACACAGACACGCTGTCACATCACACACAAGGGGGAAGATCTCTATAGAGAAGAATCAGCAAGAAACTCCATGGACACTCTTTTTAAAATCTAATAAGAGTTACATAAATCTTGGTTACTTACATAATATTTAGCTAAGACACTGTTGCGAATACTAATTTTATCCGAACTCTCTTCTAAACGTTGCCACCCTTGCAATAATGGCTGCTCGTTTGTTGTTTTAATTTAGCTCTAAATACACGCATGTGTTACTGTCATTCATAAATAGATATTAATTAGGTGGGGACCGCTTCTTTTCGTTAGGATTTTGCTTAATTAACTATTAGTACTGCTTTAGTTTCGAGAAACGTTTCGATCATTTTGAGCTCAGATGTTGATCGCCATTTTGAAAATGTTATAAACATGAATAGACAATTTCAAAAAAAAAAACAACATCATCAATTTTGCAGATGACTGGAAGGAGATACAGACTGAGATATATGTATATTTCTATAGTCTGTCTAAAAAGTCAACCGACTTGGAAATTTTGTATAATATTTAATCATTTATAAAATACATTCGATTCTTTTTATAAGGTTCTTCTGATAGTAAACAATGATTTCTATCTCTTATGTTACGGCCATACTACCGTGATATGCCAATAATTATTGCCATAACTGTGTAACCACGATTTATGGCCATAATTTTACAACGCCAATCAATATGGAAAATGGCAGTAGACAATAGCTCCGGCGGCGGTCTTTTTTCGCACATCAAAGAAGATTACCGCAGTAATTAATGGCCACACTACTTTTTGTCTAGTGCACTAGCTTCCGACGTTTTATAAGTGCCCATGTAGGCAGTATGTGAAATAAAAAACTTTTGACTTTGTCCAATGTGCAACATGAGCTCAATGACGACGTACGTATCGACCGACATGGAGTGATCAAATGAAAAAGCGCTCGATTTTTTTGAATAATTCCAATGTTCTTGTAATAAATGAGGAAGTGGAACAAAACCTAACTTTTCCACATTTAAAATTTTCCTACATACATAACCCACAGCTGCAACTTCAACCTCTGTCTTGAAAAAATGATATTTTACCGCCTAATTTAATGACAAATTAGGCGGTAAAATGGATATCCCACCCATTCGTACAAAGCGTTTTGGAAACCAGAACCAGATTTCATTAAATCCTAATAATTACCCAAGTCGTTTGACTGTTTAGACATACTCTACAACATTATTTTAGTATTGCGAAACCTGAAACCCCTTTTTATTTTATGGTGGGAAATAATCATCCAATGACAACCCCCGCTTTTGGGCGGAGCGGGAGATAGTGTCAGACTCTTACTGACTAAAAGACTACCCCGTTCCTTCTAGCCTTCATACCAGGGCTCGAGCTGTCTTTCGGATAACCCTGGCCCCAGTAGGCTTCGACCCGGCTGGGTCCCTGTTGTTGCTGACAACTCCTTGAGGCGCGCGGGAACAGTGCGCGCCGTCGACGACTTGGGCTTGGTCCGGACAGTTACCGGACGGCCGGAACTTGAAACACCTGTCTAGTATTTTTATGTAAAGAATCTATGTACAAAACTGTATCTTGAAAAATTATACAGTTAAAAGCTTGTTATGTTACCCGGTTGTCCGCATGGCCACGGCCTGGATCACCGGGCCGTCCGGACGACTGAGGGGTAGTTTTGCTCCCGCATCCAGCTGTGCGCTGGCGCCTAATGCCCGCTATGGCCTCGCCCTGTTTTGTATTTAGTGTCGGTGGAGTTCAAGTTGTGACTTGTGACCTTTTAAAATATTTTTGGGGAAAAATTATGTAAAAATTATTGGAATCGATTCAGTTAGGTACTGCTTCTCAACAAACTATAGGTACCTATTCGGGTTTCGCATAGAGGTACTAAAAATAATGTTGTAGATTGAATGTCTGGTAATTTACGAGGTGACTGCGTATTATAAGAGGAGGGATAGATACTTGTGTTATTTTATCATTGTATAGGTATGTAGGACGTAGGTATCTATTTATAGATACATTCCAGTTTTAAGTTTGACTTCTTGACAATCCAAAAACATTCTCAAAATTCGGATGGAGCGAGTGGGTGAACTTAGATGGGTTTCAGTAGCTAAAAGTCTAAACATTAGACTTTTAAGTACCTACTGAAACCCATCTAAGTTCCATTCCTTTTGCTTTTCAGGGCTCCGGCGGCTCTTTTGAACAATTCTTAAAGCCCAAGATCAGGGCATATACCTACACGATATACACATATAGATACTTAGGTACCTATCTATTATTTACAGAAGTCTATATACAAGTTAATTTACAAAGTAGACCTACTGACGCCGTGTTACACTCTCTGATGACTAAATTATCTCTCATTTCAATGGAGAACACGCACGGTGATTCAACCCATCCAGTTGGACAGCAATCAAAGTTGACAACAAGCGCCACTGGCTAGCAGCCAAACGTCAATTAGTTTGCGTTGCCAGGCCTTCTGCTCCTTCATTCAACATGTCAAGCAGAACTAACTATGTTCTTACTATAAATGTGTACTTCGATAGTAACTATCTTAGCCCAGTATCGTAGGTAGGTACCTACGTACGTAGGACTTGTATTTTAAAAATTATGTTGATCCACTTTTTTGTTGGATATTATTTAAAATGGAAAGTACGGCCAGGCATGCCTAAGATGTTATCATTCTATCGCCAGTCTCTGCAAGGTGGCTTTGGGTTGGGCCCTCGTACGCCTTATAAAGGTTTCAAGATCCCAGGGTCACAAGAAATGTCAAAGATCTATGATTCTCATCTATGGATCTATGTGTAATATCATATTTTACATGTTGTGTTTACTGAAATAAATTTATTGATGCGCCATCTCTTACCGAGTAGCTAAACTAATGAATAAAAATACTGCCATCTAGCGTCAAATAGCTAAATTTTTTGGCTAGCTCGCTTGCTAAATTCAACGTAGTTTGACAGCAGCTCGGTTCCACTATTCTCAGTACTATTATACAACTAAATTAAAACGTACAAGTTTTATTGTGGAAAGTTTCATTAGATCGAGTAGTTTACTCTGAGCACCTAGCGACAATACAGTTAAAAGTTAACTTTTAGATTTAGTTGGATAATAATTAAGCCTATTCGCGATTGTCAAGATTGACGCCGGAAAACATAGGTACGTAGTTCGCGGCGACGTCATTACGTCAAATTCAATTCGTTTGTTGAAACTGGTTTTCAGAGCGGGAATGGTATGAAGACATAGCTTTGGTGGTGATCAGGTGATTGTATTATATTTACGCGTATCAGCACAATGCCGCCAAGTAGCTTACGGGTAGTGTACGCGTTCGCAAGAGAAATGCATCCAAAAACGAGTGATGTTTTCATTGAATACGGGACAGCCGGATTTCGCACAAAGTGAGTAAAAAATTACGAATATTTTGTTTAAAATTTCTTTACCTGTATTTACTAAATACGGCCATAGAATAGCTAAATAACACATTTTCGTTGGGCCTTTCTCTCATGCGCTTTGAGTTTGTCACGTAAGCAATATTGTTGCATACTTAGTACAAGTAATAGTAACAAATTGTGAGTCATCTGCAGTATCGTTTACTAACGAATTCATAACGGGAAGTCGCTGACACGGCCGACTGTGATTATGGTCAATGACTCGTGGTAATGTATATAGGCAAAACAATAGGAGAGGCTGTGATTCACCATACCTTGGGTGTATTTTGACAGACTGCATAATAAATTATTCAATGATTATGAGGAAAACGGTAATTTAAAAGACCTTGTGGCAATTAAAATGTCAACAATAACAGTCTGGTTTATACATTTTTCACATTATTTTAGAATGATGAAACTCTTGGTGGGGGGTCTTAAACATATTGTGTCTTAATTCTCACACCCTGGTGGCACAATGACTACTCTAAAGCATGATTAAATATATTAATAAAACTACATCTTCTAATAGCAGTCCACAGGTCATATCTGTAATCACTTATTTTGTTATTTGACTTAATTGACCCTTTTCCGTCTGCGTGATTTAAATCTTATTCATATTTGTTATCAGACTAATATTATAAAAAGTGAAAACAAACATACAGGTGAAGCTAATATAAGCGTGTTAATAAATGAGTCATTTTTTGCTATTAAATCACTAATTTTGTACATTCTAATTCCTTCATTAGGTATCTAAATAAAATAATATTATTGACTAACATTTAACTGTAGCACAGTTTAGTAACTCTTGAAAAGTATTGTAACTATATGGAATGTATCATTTGAAAGTATCAAGGTCACAGATAACAGTAACACTTGTTTAAAATAACTGCAATGTTCTACGCAGTTTAGCATAAGCATAAGTAGCATAATCAGCCTTTTTAATGTGCCCACTGTAGAGACACAGGTAGGGTTGCCACCTTTTTTTGTTGGAATTAAAGTACATTGGTAATAATAGATACGAAAAAAAAGTACATGGTATCAAAATAAGTACAATTTATTAATTATATATAATTGTTATAAAAATAATAAATTGTAAAACAATATCCTATCAGAAAAAAAAAATTATCTTTATTATTATAATAAAAAACATATCAGAAATCAGAAACGTTTATTTCAAATAGACCAGTTACAGGCACTTTTGAATTATCAAAATGTCAGTCAGTCAAACAAGTGAAGCTAAATTGCATGTTCCAAAGAGTAGATCTCTATGGAGAAGAACGTGCAAGAAACTCCATGGACATTCCTTTAATCGTATTGAGTTACATGAATCTTCGTTACATATTTCTTTTTTGCTTCTATTATGTGAACACAATGAAGATAAGTAATAAAAATTAAATAATAATGATAATGAGAACAATAAAAATAGAAATTGAATAAGTCAAGCTGAGTGGGGCTGATGCACGCGTCATGCTCGTGAACGGGTGCCGTCAGATGGGACTGGTCATCTCTTAGCTGCCAGTGGCTTAATTCAGTTTCTATCTTTTAATTATTTTACATTTTTTATTTCATTATCGACATTGTGCTCACATGATAGAAGCAACAAGTAATATGTAACCAAGCATTATATGTAACACATAATATGATTTAAAAGAGTGTCCATGGAGTTTCTTGCACGTTCTTCTCCATAGAGACCTACTCTTTGGAACGTGCAATTTAGCTTCACTTTTCTTGGACTGACCGACATTTGACTATTCAAAAGTGCCTGTAAATGGTCTATTTGAAATAAATGTTTTGATTTTGATTTTTTTTGATTTTGTCACTAGCAGCTAAGAGATGACCAGTTTCAACTGACGGCGCGAAGGTTCACGAGCATGACGCGTGCATAAGCCCCACTCAGCTCAACCATTTTGAAGGGAGCCAAATGACCCACGTGCCACCATCAGCGACACATTTTAGTGAGCATGACAATCTCTCAACTGCCATGCTCGTAGTGTCAAACAAGTTGTAACCTAATAAAAATGCTCCATGGTACATCACATTTACAAAATTGGAAAAAAGTGCTTCTACACTATACAATGTTATTATTTCCAAATGTAACAGGTAATAAATCTAAGTCCTATTTAAATAAATAAATAAACGAAAACAACAATAGGAAAAGGTCAGAAACATCTCTTCCAATATATATTATTAAATTAAAAAAAATAAAAATACGACTAATTAGTAGCTAAAAATGACAATGTTTTTAAAATTATTTTTATTGCTTTTTGCAGTTTTTATCACATCAGTATCACATACTACTAAACAATTGCACAGCATTTTTACAATCTATATTTAAATCAAAGTAAACAAGTACTTATTTTTTATCAAATTTAGAGACGCAAAGCAACGACTTAAGAAATCAAATCATGCGAAATAAAGTATTTTCAAGTACTTTATTGTTCTCATAAAGTATAGAGTACAATTACCTGAAATAACGTACAATACTTTATTATAAAGTACGGGTGGCAACTCTAGACACAGGCCTCCTCTCTAGGACAGGCAATGGGCCATAATCCACCACGCGGGCCCAATGCGGGTTGGTCACATGTCTTCGAATTTTTGGTTCTAGGACATGCCAGTTTCCTCATAATTGAACAGATTACGACTCTCAAAACGGTGAAGGTTTTCCTTCACCGTTTTGAGAGTCGTAATGATGAAATAAATTACATAAAGTAATGCGCCTGGCTGGGTTTGAACCCGCGACCTACAATTCGTGAGTCCCCTGTTACCACTCGGCTTCCACTGTTCTACGCAGTTTATTGCTCTTGTTTTTTTGTTTCACTTTAATTTTGTAAAAAATTGGAGAGATATTATTTGGTATTTAGTTTACTTCAAAATTAATTGGTGAATCACTTTAGTTTGTATTATACAACAAAATTTTGTTATATAACAAAATTCATTTACTTACCATTTTAAAGGTAACAAAACAATATATAAATGTTTTTGTTTGTAATGAGTAAACTCGAAATCTATTGGACCAGTTTTTGAAAATTCTTTCACCGATTTTATGATATCACCGAGCGACAGACTTAATTTTCTAATTTTACATGGGCGAAGTCGCTGACAGAAGCTAGTCTATACTAATATTATAAAGAGAAAATTCTTTTTTTTTTACTATAAATTCCTGGACTGATTTTAAAAATTCTTTCACCAGTAGAGAGCTATTTTATCACTGAGTGACATATTTTTTCTAATATTATTTGGGCGCAGACAGAATAGATAATAAAAAGAAATAAAGGAAATCAATTTTTTTTTTGTTTAAATTCTTATTTGTTTCATAGCTAAACTATGTGAAATACCTCACCATGGTTACAGCTATGGCTTACATGATTAATTAAAGGGGTCACGAGTTCACTCTGCATTCCATACAACTTCATACTAAGTGAGCCCATTCACACGTAATAAACTGTGTAGGGGGACTATTATTGCTTTGACTAGTTTTATATTATATTCTCTAGTAAGCACATATTTTTTAAATGCCCATTTGCAGTGCCGTAACTAGCATTAAGTTAGGGTGTATACGGACTGGGTTCCAAGCAACACCTATCGGGACCCAAGCCAAACCACATCTGCATGTGGTGCATCCTGCTGACTAACAAACGAAGCTATGGCGACCCACCAACACGGCAACACTGGACCAGTGTGGCAGGTTATGGTCCTAATTCCCCAAAATGCATAGAAGCACAAAAAGCAGGCCCCAATTGCTCGGCGACTCCAGCGGTTGTGCTGGCGTGGATGGGCGTGGGCGTGCGCTCAGTGCGAGCCTCCATGACTACGCCCCTAGAAAAAAGTACAATGTCTACAAACAAAAAGAACTGGATAAAAATTTTGCGACCCTCCAAGGACTGCGCCCTATGCGTGGGCACCGCTGACACCGCCCTATTTTCGCGGCTTCACCGGCGTATATAGAATATAGCCTATGCCACTCAGGAATAAAGCAGCTTTCCATCGGTAAAAAAAATTAGCAATCGGATCAGTACTTTCAGAGATTACTTTATACAAACAAAAAACAAACTTTACCTCTATACAATAGTTGTGTAGACAAATATCTTTGGCCTTTCTGACTTAGCTTATCAACTAGTCTGAAATAATGAAAGCAATTTTGAAAGCAGGAAATCTTAAATTCTTTGAAGACCTAAATCTATTCTATACATCCCACCTATACGTACAAAGCGTTTTGGGAGTACATTCATTATGCGTACAGCTAAGGAATGGAATTCCCTGCCGGAGTCTGTGTTTCCTGATAGCTATAACCTAGGGGTCTTTAAGTCAAGAGTGAATAGATTGCTTCTAGGCAAGCGTGCTCCATCGTCGGCCGCATCATCGCTTACCATCAGGTCAAACGCGAGCCTATCCATTATAAAAAAAAAAAAAAAAAAAATAGAACAATTTGCATTTGCATACATGATGTTTATGTAATACAAATGTATTTATATCCAGTGTAACATACACCAGATTGTACAAACAAATTCAGCAATGCAAATGTCTAAAACAATAAAAATCCCACTTCTGATCGCGTACCTTTTCCAATATATTACTTTGGCGATCTTCCAAACACTTAGAAGATGTATTGACTTTATTATTTGTTATCAAAACATTCATAGTTTATTATAACTTTGTATTTTATTTAATAGAATAAAACCATTTGTTTTGTATTGGAGTAATAAGTGATGATGACGTTGGAAAGTATTTTTTGAGTTTTTTATACTTTAAGTTTTACTTAGGGACTTCGAATCATTTATTCCAAGCCGGCTTAATATCCTGCTGCTGAGCGAAGACCGCCTCTTTCTCTTTCCAAACCTTTTTCTCCAAAATCTATCTCTCTTTTTAAGGTTCAGTAGGTACCCAAAAGGTAAAAACGGGACCCTATTACTAAGACTTCGCTGTCTGTCCGTCTGTCTGTCACCAGGCTGTATCTCAAGAACCGCGATAGCTAGACAGTTGAAATTTTCACAAATTATGTATATCTGTTGCCGCTATAACAACAAATACCTACTAAAATCAAAATAAAACAAATATGTAAGGGTGGCTCCTATACAACAAACGCGATTTATTATGCCGAATTTTCCTAAGGACGGTACGGAACCCTTCGTGCAAACCGCACTTGGCCAGTTTTTTTTCTTTATTTTTTCGTTTTGCGTGAGCTCTTGCCAAGCTTGACCTGCAAACATAATCAGAGGCCTTACCACGACGTGTTAAAACGTCAAGCGTGCGAGCGAGAAAGAGAGATGGAGCTATACACCCTAAGTATTTGCTTCATTTCATTCCACTTCATTCCTTTAACAGTTCAGTTTAGGTTCTCAAATCGCGTTCAGAACTAGAAGGACCTCTGATTCAGATCTCAATTAAGATTTGTTATTATTATTAAAGTCTTGTATGGCCAAGGCCTCTCTACTCTACTCTCACTCTCTCTCTCTACTCTACAATTCTCTGTTCAGCTATAACGGCTTGGCATCAGCTCTTGCTGAAATAATCCAGGCTTATCCTGTAATCTCCATCTGAGCCATCAAGACATTATATTAAAACAAATACTATACAACTTTTTCTGACCTTGTGGTTCAACTGTATTTAAGCTTCTGTAGATGGATATACTGCTGATCAAGACAGATATCCTAGAAGTTCTAAAATCGTATTACCTTTTGGAAGCATAAAAACACATTAATTTACCAACCCGTATTGTGCCCGCGTGGTGGAATACGGTCCATTCCCTCTCCCAACAGGACCCATCAGGAGAACCTTTCTTAAATCCATGGTTGGAACATTTTAAGGCCGACAATGCTATGCTAGTTACCTTTTGAAATTAACTAATTGTTAAAGAAAATCCAGTATTCTCAACTCGATCCATAACAAGTATACCTAAGCTAATAAGCAATTACTTAACGAGCGGAACAATATGAAATTTTAATTAGTAAAATGTTAATTGAAGAAAAAAAAGTGCTATGAACGTGTATTTTTACATAATCTAGTTAGCCATTAAACTGTTTGTTGATTGTTATTAGCTTCACAAATAGTTATACCATTATACCTTCGTAACAGTTCTTTGAAATAAACTTTTTATGAAGTGAACATTGTAGGTAGGTAGGTACATTAAGTGAACATTGCCGAATATTGTATGACTGACTATAACGTAAAATACTTAGATTAGTCACCGCTAGCGGCTTTGATAGCCCGTTTTTATTTAGCTAAAATGTAGTAATCTTGGAAGAAAGTGCGGATATATGAAGTAAGGAGGTGTCTTTTAATGATGTTGGTGATTTAGGTAACTTTTTGACCTTTCCTTTCCTCTCTAGTGAGATATCGTGAGATCTGGCTCGACCCCCTACCTCCCGCATATGGATTACGCATACCTCCTGCATTGGACATAATTATTATAAAAAATACTTACATTAATTTTATTATTGTTCTATTTATGACCAGTTAAATTTTATCCAAATTAACCCAGCTTCCTGGGATTTTACACTGATAATTGCAGAAAAAATATCGTAATACTTGCCGATACCCCTCACCTCCCCCTCGTGAGATTAGATGAGATTCAACTTGACCCCCTCTCACCCAATGTCGCGTCACATAATTTAAGTGCTCTAACGATAGAAAAAAAATACATAAGTACCTAAGTACCTACCTGTTTTATAGGGGGGGGGGGGGACTTTACGATTAACGATAAGGCCAAATGTCGATGATCAAATTATTAAACACTAGCTTTTGCCCGCGACTTCGCCCGCGTGCTTAAAATATAGCCTATGTCATCATCATCATCATTACAGCCGATACACGTCCACTGTTGGACATAGGCCTCCCCCAAGCGTCGCCACATCGACCGTTCCTGTGCGTCCCGCATCCATCGGCCTATGTCACTCAGGATTAAAACAGTTTTTTATCGGTGAAAAAATTTTAGCAATCGAACCAGTACTTCCAGAGATTACCTCCTACAAGCAAAAAAACAGACTTTACCTCGTTATTATATTAGTGTATATTAAACATTTAATGGTTTAATAGTATACATATATCGTGAAATGACCAATTCAGCGATATGTCTGCAACACGGATAACTACAGTATGCTTGGTAATCGCATTAGTTAGGTTGATTGATTATGCAGATCTTATCTCACTAATTTAAGAGTGTTTACGCTCGAAGATGACGGTTGAATGAGCATATGAGTATCGAGTACCTACATTGGGAGTAGTCATAGAGCGAAAAAGACGGGAATCCTCTTTTTCAGAGCATAATGCTAGAACTACACTGCGCACACGAGTGCCACACACGCCGCTGGGCGCGTCGGTCTCCATACATTTTATATGGTATATGGTGGATATCCCATCTACACGCACAAAACGTTATGGGAACACATTTATTGTGCGTGCAGCTAGGGAGTGGAATTCCTTGCCGGAGTCTGTGTTTCCTGATAGCCACAACCCGGGAATCTTTAAGTCGAGAGTGAATAGATTTTTCTTCTAGGTAAGCGCGTTCCATCGTCGACCGCATCGTCGCTTTCCATCAGGTGAGATAGCGGTCAAGCGCGAACCTATCAACAATAAAAAAAAAATATGGAAACTAAACTTGTAGAGCTACACTTGATCCACGCCACGCTACGTCGTTCTAAGTACAAATCGGGCGTGTTACACGTGTGCGTCGGTCTAATGTAGTTCTTGCTTTATACAGCATAGAAAATTTTATGCTTCCGATCTCCAATGTTAATCCCTCATCACTCTGCAGGCCATGACCTGCCGTTCCATCTTGCGTAATGACTCGCCGTGGCTCCTAATGACGGCGTCAGCAGATGATGTTATCGTAGGTAAATATTGGGCCCAACGAAAAAAAAAACCGGTAAAGGGCGAGTCTGACTCGTCCACCAAGGTTTCCGTGCAAGCTAAGGTCAATCGCAAGAAAGAAATTATTTGGTGTTAGAACTACAAAAATACGGTTTTCGGACTTTTCCTTACTTGTAGGTGGCATTGCTTCCTGAGCAATTGCAATATTCTAGGTCAACGGGAAGTCCTTTTAGGTTTTCATTTCCGAACGAGCGTCAATAGTGCGTCATAAACTGAGTATAAAGCTAGAACTACACTGCGCACACGTGTGCCACACACGCCGATCTGGGCGCGTCGGTCTCCATACATTTTATATGGAAACTAGACTTGTAGAGCTACACTTGATCCAAGACACGCGACGTTGTTCTACGTACAAATCAGGCGTGTGCGTCGGTCTAATGTAGTACTAGCTTGAATGGTCTTTAGACTGCGTTGATTTACAAGTATGTAGAAGTTTGATCTTTTTCACTGCTTAAAAGGGTAGCAGACATGAGTATTTGATATCAATTTCAGTTTAATACCTCCATGCGCTCCTAAAAGGGTTTTGACAGACAACAAAGTGATCCTATAATATAATAAGGGTTAAATTCTTGCCAGTTTGATACCTCCACGCTTTCATAAGAAAAAGGGTCTTGAGTTCTTGACAGACAACTAAGTGATTCTATAAGGGTTCAATTCTTGCCGACTGAGGTACAGAACGCTAAAAATACATTAAAAACCAATAACACATTGTGAAACACCAAGAAATGCGTTACTACGTGTATAATAAAATGCTACAAAGCTTTCACGTTCAAAGCAAGCCTAGCCTTTATGGTAATCAATATGCCTGACTCGCAATACTTTTCTATCTACGAATCGCTTGTAGCATTCGCTGAAATATGAATCCTACTTCCATTATAAATGTGGGAATTGTGTCTGGATGTTAATCAATCACGCTTAATGGCTTGATGGAAACTTGGCACATGTGTAGACCATGTCCTAGAAAAAACATGGATACTTTTTGACCCAAGATTTTTTTGTGCGCTGAGAATTCTCCCAATCCAGGGTGGAGCAAGAGGGCGTGTTCGTTTTTTTTTTCGTTGGGGAGATAGTGTCGGATTTTTATTGACTAAAAAAACCAAACCGTTCCTTAGTTGCCTTTCATACCGGGCCGAGCCTTCCTTTCAGAAGCAGAACCTTGGCCCCAGTAGGCATCGATCCTGCTGGGCCCCTAAGGTTTTGCTAACATCTCTTTGAACCTCTCTTAGAATAAAATTCGTCTACCACATGGATTAAACAGCTCTCATAGTAGTAAGTTATTTTAACACCTTTTGGAAACACATTGTGCGTACAGCTAAGGAGTGGAATTCCCTTCCAGAGTCTGTGTTTTCTGATAGCTACAACCTAAGTCTGAACCTGAGTCTGAGTCTGTCGTCCAGTCTGTCTAAGTCTGTGTGTCTTTAAGTCAAGAGTGAATAGGTTACTTCTGGGCAAGCGTGCTGCATCGTCGACCACATCATTGCTTACCATCAGGTGAGATAGTGGCTAAACGCCAGGCTAACCATAATACAGTTGCACTTTTCAATTAGCTTGCAGTCAATTTCCTTCTGCATACAGAACGCAATTTCAAATAGTCCATTTTGTATGACCTCGAACAAGTCCAGGTGAGTGGGTCGCCCTGCCCTATCAGAACCGATAATTGGTAAGTATTGATCCGTCTATAACGGTGCAACGAATAAATTCATACCTTTAGGTGCTCTACGAGGTGTAATGAAGTTATCTTTGTGATATTGCCGTGTAAAAGGATGAAATTATGTTTTAGTTTTTTAAATTGGTTCGAAATTAAGTAAATTATTACCTTTGCAATCTGGTGAAAAGGAAATTGTCAAGTACCTAACAGAAAAAGGACGTAAGAACTGAAATGTGACGTCACCGCTATTAGGTTACGTGCGCACAAGAAAGATAGAGATTTCACATCTCTGTCCCATCTTCCTCATTCCATTTTTTTTTTTAAAGTAATTGCTACTTCGTTTAATGTTATTTATTTATTAGATATATTTACTATGAAATATTGTATCAAAACAAACACTGTAAAATACTAGACAAGCAATTATGAATCCCTTAGATTGCGACTAAGTCTAGGTGTTGAAAAATATTTTTTTTAAACAAATCAATTTTTAAAGAAATCGGTACTAAAAACTAGTAACACCACGATTGAGATAAAAATTTGAAATAAAGGGACTGTACAAAAAAAAGATATCTTCAGCAGACGGTTTAAGTAGTATCTCTTCAACTTGTACAGGGCTGAATGGCTAAAATCTAACTCGTCTCTAGCAGATCCACTACCTCCAACAGAGGAGAATCCGGGCCCCAGCAGGGGAATACTCATTATGGTCTAGCCTTTTTCTTTAAGTGGCAAATCATCAAATAACCCTTCTCGCGTTGAGCGGATCGAGAGAGATTGACAGACTTCTACTGACTATAAAACCCTCTTGTGTCCCTTCAGTGGCCCCATTGATATAAGTGGCCCACAGTAATTCTTATGCCCATAGCACAATTATTTTCGCTCTTATGTCCTGTTCCAGACTTCATCATCTCCAGTATTCACTTCGCTTTCAGGACATATATCCTTATGCACATTTCATGCATCAACTGCACCTGCATAAAAAATCGCGGGTCCCGTTATAGATGGATGCCGTCCATCTTCATGACATCCCATCTTTTAACCGCGACTTACGACACTACGGGAAGCGATGGGCTATTCTTAGAGACGATCACACGTCACTGCGTAATCCACATACCGATGTCTGCTATTTGTTCCTACCTGCTTGGTATTTATTTATTTGTGTGTGACTAAGGTCGGTAATTATTTACCTAGTACTTGTCAATGGATGAGTAGATTAGTCATGAACGTTATGACTGTCTTAAGTTAGCTTTGATTGACGTTTCGATAGAGTTACAACTTTCTGTAAATGTGTCATTTGGGTGTTGTCGAGATTTCGACGTGGTATCCAGTTCAAATGAGGTTTTCTTTAGATATTAGTGATGCAATGTTCAGTCTAGAATTTGTACTAGGTGAATTTCTAGTGACTAAAACACACCTGTCGTCCTTTACTTTCCCTTTGTGTTCAACGGCCAAGGAAACTCTTGCAAACAATCCGGATATCTAGGCCCATAACCCTGATGTGCACCGCTGCCTATAGGCCCTGTCCGTTTTGCTGACGTCTCCAGCGTCCTCGCGTGAGGATTATTTCCTCCTTATACTTTCCGCAACCTCCTTCGTTTGCATTACTGCTTCGCAGCGTAGATTACTGCTTTCCATTCCCTCTTGCTCCGTTCCAATTTCTGGACTAGGACTGGACGCGAGAGGTCATTATAAGAGAGTAAAATATACCTCTGTGTTCTTTTTCAGCGAATACATTTCTTGATGTGAAAGTAAATATCAGTTTATATCTATTCCGCCGCACACCATTGTAGGCGTGAACAATAAAAAGATTATATTAATTGCTATTAGTATTACTTAGATAACACGGTGACACAAAAAATCAATACTAACGGAACGAAACGCAATGTTTTATCAATATTTATAATTGATAACATAGCATAGGCAAACAGACGGAGACAATGCATTCAATGAAATGGTGTCAAACGCTTTATGTAACTCTTTCACGAGGTACGACTCTAGGTGACGAAGGTTGGTAGTAGGTAGTACTTATTGTTGTAAAGCCTTTTTGGATCATAATTAAACCTTTTGTTATATAAAGAGAGGTACAATAGGGTGTAATAAGGAAGTCAGATCGGCACATCCTTTTGAAAACCTAGGTTAGGAAAGAATTTTCTAGCCCTAAGAATATTTTAGCCTAAAAAACTTATTTGATATCGAAGAAATCTCACATTGCGCACTCGTGGGCCAAGTACGCCGATCTGGGCGCGTCTCTATACACAATATATGGCAACAAGATTTGCAGAGCTACGTTAGATCCACGCCACGCAACACGCCGCTACGTACAAATCTGGTGTGGTCCACGTGTGCGTCGGTCTAGTGTAGATCTCGCTTTATTCTTCCTACGGAATTCATGGCGCCAGTGATCTACCGCAGTCAATACATAGCATAGTCGACCTTATAATGTTTCCACTGTTGGGACTGAGGCCTACTCTCTAGGAGAGGGAATGGGCCATAATCCACCACGCGGGCTCTTTGCGGGTTGGTAGATGTCACATGCCTTCGAATTTTTGGTTCTAGGACATCCCGATTTCCTCACGATGTTTTCCTTCACCATTTTGAAACAATCAATATATAAGGAGATGTAAAAGAAATTGCCAAAATAAACACATTTTGGGGAAACATGGTAGTATACGAGTATAAATATAGTAGCACACCAACACTCAAGTAAATACTCCCGTGAACGAGGATCTCTTTTTAGGGTTCCGTAGCCAAATGGCAAAAAACGGAACCCTTATAGATTCGTCATGTCTGTCTGTCTGTCTGTCTGTCTGTCTGTCTGTCTGTCTGTCTGTCTGTCTGTCCGTCCGTATGTCACAGCCACTTTTTTCCGAAACTATAAGAGCTATACTGTTGAAACTTTGTAAGTAGATGTATTCTGTGAACCGCATTAAGATTTTCACACAAAAATAGAAAAAAAGCAATAAATTTTGGGGGTCCCCATACTTAGAACTGAAACTCAAAAAATTTTTTTTCATCAAACCCATACTTGTGGGGTATCTATGGATAGGTCTTCAAAAATGATACTGAGGTTTCTAATATCATTTTTTTCTAAACTGAATAGTTTGCGCGAGAGACACTTCCAAAGTGGTAAAATGTGTGTGTCCCCCCCTCTAACTTCTAAAATAAGAGAATGATAAAACTAAAAAAAATATATGATGTACATTACTATAAAAACTGCCAACGAAAATTGGTTTGAACGAAATCTAGTAAGTAGTTTTTTTTTAATGCGTCATAAATCGAAAAAAATACAGTATTATTAAAACATCGATCAAAGTTACAACACATTACAAGAACTTTTGTATTATGTTACTTGCTGCTACGGAACCCTTCATGGGCGAGTCCGACTCGCACTTGGCCGGTTTTTTTTTTTATCTGTTATAAACTAGTACTTGACTGCGATCCCACCTGATGGTAAGCAGTGATGCAATCGTTGATGGTGAGGCGCACTAGTTTATTAAGATTATCTCTGTTATATTCTTCACCTGTGCTTACTTGATATGAGTTTTTGGTTGTTTCAGAGCTAATCTATTGGAGCATGTGGTCTACCGCATGGGCCTCCTGGCTGTCATTCGATCAAGAGTGAAAAATGGTAAGATCACACTAATATTATAAAGGTGAAAGTTTGTATGTGTTTTGATCCTTCACACTGAAACTGGGTGTACCATCAAAGACACTTCCGCCTGACCACCGCTAAGTTCATTTCTACTTGCACTCGAAACGAAAACTTCAAAGGGTTTCGTTTGCCGCCGCGCCGCAGGATTCAAGCGAAATTTTTATAAGTGATCGGGCAGAAATGACTGCGATGGTACGTTTCCTTGGGATTTTTTCTACTTTTACGCGGATCAAAGCGCAAGCTCTACTTTGATCTTTTACTAAATCAAAGAGTTGCAGACGTAAATGAAAATTCGTCTCAGAAAGCGTTACCAATTTCTGGTGCTGAGCAGAAATCTTGTAAACAATGGACAATGTACTTTGAATAGCGTTGTTGCTTGTGGAAGTGAAACTATTCAACCTTCTCTCAAGGGTTTCGACTTCTCAAACCCCGGAAGTTGCAGATAAACGGGAAATACTTTCCAATCTTAAACAATCACCAACCTTCACTGGGCTCGTGCGGTGGATCATCAGCTCATTCCCTCTCCTACTGATATGAAGCCTGAATTCAAACAGTGGGAACATTATAAAGCTGATTATGTATACTATACAGTTATATATAAACAGTTTAGTCACCTAAAATCTTCGACTTAAAGGTTCACGTTCTTTCTTTGTCGTGCTGAATAATGCACCAGTTGACCTTGGTTCATAAACTGTACTCATACTGCCGTTATAAATATTAATTTCGAAATACCTGCGGTGGCCAGTCGATACATAAACAGGTTATTCCTTTATTTAACTTATTAACATATGATTTACATTTTTAAATATTGGCATATAAAAATAAATAAAAACATTTACTTAAAAATTTAAAAAGTAGTAGTCCACCGGTATCGCGGATAGGGTGGACTCTGCGGTCAGGGCTCCAGAGAAAGGAACCTCCATACGAGCCGTGTCCAAGAGTACCACTTTCTGAATCAATCCCTTGATCCAGTTGCCTAACGAAGAGCCTCCTCTGGTGTTGGTCAAGGCTCCTGGCTATTAAACCATTGGCTGGTACGATTAATCGGTACAATGATCCACCAAGGTTATTTATTGTTTTATAATCATCTGCTGTTGGCGTCGTATTGCAAGGCAAAGAAAGAGACTTGCTTCTTTTCTGCAAATAGGGCTTTAGAATATTTCATTTTATCATAACATATTTCTGGATCTGCCGCGTAGCCGTTTCGCGCAATATGGAATCTACAAACATAAGATCATATCTAGTTCAGTTCTAGTGTAGTTCATCATCTTCAGCCTGACTGGGCGCATTCCGGGGGAGGAAGGAGGGTTTCTTCTCATGCTGCTCCGCACTCGCTTGTTCCAACCTCATCAAAATTATACCTTTTTTTGTAGGAAAAAGTCAAATAACTCCTCTCAAATTCCATCGTGTGTTCCTTCATTTGCCCATTGCGTTTCGCAGTCACACTGCAATCTCGCATTTGCAGCCCACAGCGTCATCTCTGTCAGTTATATCCTATATGTGGTAGTCTGTAAACCCCAGTGGTATTAACAACCAGCCTGGTGGCGGTCCCATGGCCGCGGAAACTCTTTCGAACAATCCCTGATCTAAATTATATCTGCAATCTTGTATGATTAACAACCGCTATTTATATATTTAAAAAAAAAAGTAATAAGTCAGATACGTTCAATGACTAATCATGAGTAATCGACTCGCCTATCGGTCAATCATTGAACCAAGATATCCGCCGCCAACTTCAATCACTTCGAACAGCATTTCTGTCGACAATTTACTGCGTAGAACAATTTGTCTGTCTTTAGTCTCTACGCTAATTAGGAGTCAACAATCGTAGGTATGCATTAGCATTGCAAGCAGTTGCGACTAAATTCAATACTGTTCTACATAATGCGCCTTGAAATGCATTAGTAACTGTCGCACTTCATTGTCTAAGTGCATAATAAGGTGCGAAATTCGTACCCCAGATTGTAGAATGAGTTGGGTACTGTTTTGAGGTGGGAAGTTTTCTTTTCAGTTACCTTTACTGACTAAAACCGCACCTATGTTCCTTCAATTGCCTTTTGTGATTCAGGACCATTTTCCTGCTGAATATTACCTATTTTCCACGAGCAAATTTTTAAGTGAAGGTTGTACACTCTATTCACACATGTGCATTGTAGGATCATTGCTACCGTGCTTTTTAGGACTCAGCAGGGTAGCGAAAGGATCGATCTTTAGGAAATCGATATTTTAGAGCTCCATTTATCACTGAATCGATTCTTTAGACTTCGATTCGAATAGATTTAAAAATGGATCTTCTTTAGGAAGTATCGCCAACCCTAACCTGGGTATGCATATGCAAACCTTATAAAAGGTCTACGTACCTGAGTTTTGAATAAAGAATCTAAGGATGTGCTAATAGTTCTTGAGTAGTATCTGGTTTTTGAAATAGACCTACCAATACAACGTTATTCAAATCACTATTACCTATTTATGAATGTCGTTTAAGATAGACCTTTGACATTTTTTACCAAGGTCGTCACGAGAAACGAGAATGTTAAGTATCATACCGATCAGACGTTCCGAATTAACGTTAAAGCGAATGTCAAGTCTCGATTATTGTTGTACAACAGCAGGTACATATTTGATTGAATCAGGGGCCTTACCATGACGTTTTGAAAAGTCAGTTGTGTGAGCGAGAAAGACGCCCTGTATAGCTTCATCCCTTAAACAGTTCGGTTTAGATCGTAAAATGGTTCGCGTTGAGAGACTCCTCATTTTCCTTTAGAGGTAGCATAAGCCTGGAAGTCAATTTTTAGCCTATCACGCTCTGGGAGGAGCGAGAGAACGCTAAAAATTGTCTTGTTTTTTTACTGACTTAAACGCACTTGAGTTCCTTCATTTCTGTTCTTCTTTCGTACAGTTTTGCAACCCGGGTAAATCTTTAGCAGAGCTCGTCATTTTGAACCACAACATTGAGATTTGAGACACCTCGGCGGCTGTTCCTTGGTCTGTCTGGAAAGATTGACAGTGCCATTTCTGACAATCAGCAATCTTACCATACTTGTTTTACCCATGTATTAACTCATAGAAATCGAGGGCTGCAAACTAGTCTGAATTGGGTAGTTGCCTGTGTTTATTTTTGTAAAAGAAATCTTTGTCTGAAAAGAACATCAAAATTTGGTTTTTTAAATGAAGCAGTAGTTAGTTTCTCAAATATTGGTATGAGAAAAGAGTGGTAGCGTTTTGAACGGCGTTTGACGTAATTTTTCAATTTGCTCATATTTTTGGCTTTTTCTGACACTTGTCAGTTTCCCTTCTCACTAGATTTGTAAGGTTTCTTACCTAGGTACCTACTTAATGGCTACGGTTTTGAAAAAGGTTTTCTATTTGCGATTTTGGAAAAAGTTACTTTTTAGCACAAATATTTTTTCTAAAAATGAGTCCACAATCCAATTCTGAGTTAGGTTATGAGTTATGGCAGACAAAACTTGTGTTCAGCGCGCATTGCGTGCCGACGAATTTTATATTAGTTTACTTTAGTGTTAGATTACTTTAGTGTTAGATAACTCCCACAGTCTGTCTGAAGAAAAGTGATTCTCATAAATCAATGCAATATCGTTAGAGAATATATTATCATGCCACATACCTGGTATAGTAGAAAGCTTGTAAAAAAAAGAATGTATTGTAAATTAATAAACGAAAAATACATAAAGCAAATTTTACAGTTAGAAAATTCGATGTTTTGGTCAAGTCGTAAATTCCGTGCGAAGTAGGGGCGGATCGCTAGTGCTACAATATTTATTATCACGTTTGACGTTCCAATCCAGTGACGCGCAAATCCGCATAACTCCGACCATCGGTAAACTAGAGCATACTATAACATCACAAGAAATAGGCTGCTGGAGATACACCTAGGATTTACGAATAGAAGAGACTGCTTCATTTACAGTTTACGCCGATTGAATTGAGGATTTATGTTTAGGGAAATAAAGTGCAAAGTTGTACGAACATAGACGCAGACAATTTAATTACTGGCACGTGAGACATTCTAATTTTGAATTTAAGGTGGACGAAGAGGTGACACAAATGTCTATTATAATAGGCCTGCCTGATTGCCACCAATTTGAATTTTGGAATTCAAAAGTATATAAAATATTGAAACATAAAACTTTATCCTATACGAGACAAAGTTCAAATTCCATTGATAGCTTCAAAATCTTCGTTGTAAAATGCACAGAGCTAAAGTCGATACTTCAGTTGGTAGTGATCGATTCTAATAATTGTTTCGATTTATAAATTTAAGTTTAGAGATACTGGCAATCAGGTGTAAATTCATCTCTAACTCATTCTTATAGATGGGCAATCAACCGGGCTTAAAACAGGTAAATGCGTACAACAAGCCAATAATTGCTCAGCTCTTCAGGAAACTCTAAAGCCAAACTCGCCAATTTATTTAGCACATAACTCTTTTAAATAAGGTCTAAAACTTAATGTCAGCTTACAGCCAGTTTTACTCTTTGGCCTTTTTTTTTTGGAAGTTGGGAAATCATTTAATGACTTCTCCCAATCTAGGGTTTTTTTTTATGGCGGGAAAAATCATCCATTGACAACCCCCGCTCTTGGGCGGAGCGGGAGATAGTGTCAGACTCTTACTGACTAAAAGCCCACCCCGTTCCTTCTGGCCTTCATACCGGGGCCTCAATTCTGCTATTACAATAGTGTTAGAATGGTCTATCACTGATTTCATAATTGTTGATTTTGATAAGTTTTGGTAATCTACTAATATAATGGCGTCATAATGACTTTCCAATGGTCACCCACTGACACTCCATTAAAAGAAATGGCATAGAATGGTACTGCAAAAATTTTGACAGTTCCTATGATCAGTGACCTAACATTACGACGTCATTACGCAATTAGTGCTTTTAATAAGCTTGATATTGTCATTCTACCACAATTCTATTACAAGACCATTGACCGATCAATGATCGATCATTATGAATTAGCAGATTACAAACTTTTAGAAAAATGACAATGAGATCGTGTTGGAATGACGAATTTATAAAAATAGCAGACTTAGGCCCCGGGACTCGAGTTCCCTTTCGGGTAACCCTGGCCCCAGTAGGCTTCGACCCGGCTGCTGTTGCTGACAACTCCTTGAGGCGTGCGGGAACAGTGCGCGCCGTCGACGACTTGGGCTCGGTCCAGACAGTTACCGGACGGTCGGACAGCGAGCTACCCTTTGCTCATTGTCCGCAAGCCCGCGCCTACGGTGTTCCACTCTAGGGTGGAGCGAGAGAGTATGTCAGAGTTTTACTAACTATAACCCACCTATGTTCCTTCAGTTGTCCTTTGGGGTTCAGGACCACAGGTTGCTTTTTCAGCAATTTCCCAGTGATCCGAGTACTCTAGCATGTCCTAAGCTTTTTATGGTGTATTACAGGTCGCACAATCGGCATGATGATAACTGCCTCGCACAATTTGGAGCCCGACAATGGAGTAAAGCTGGTCGACCCTGATGGCGAGATGCTGGAGGAGAGTTGGGAGGCCATTGCCACCACCCTGGCCAATGTCAGGTGAGATTTGACGTGCCCTTTTATCGTTAATATTACCGGGGCTTAAATACTATCACAATTTTAAACTCCGATAGTATTCTCAGAGAGGTTACATTTTCGAATCTTTCATACGGAAAAGTTTGAGAAATTTGAGATTATGGGATGGATAAGAAAATTCGTACATTTTTGCATTTTTGGCCTTGGCTTTTGTATGAGATTTTTGTACTTACAACACTTCTCAATATTAATTTAAAAAGTACAATTGACTGAAGTATATACCTAGTATATAAAACACTATAATAGCGGTCCCGGCAGACGTCCTGCCCGAAAGCTGGGTTTTCGTCAGAAAAGAAAATTGAGAACCCGATTGCAACGCGACCTACCGCATTCAATAGTATTTTCGAGCCATCCAGGGACCCACTCAAATATACACACAAAGTTTTAACCGAATCGGTCAAGCCGTTTAGGAGGAGTTAGGTGACAAACATAAAGATGGTACGGGTGGCAACCTTAGTCCAGGGTCACGGTAACCCCTTCGAACAACCCTTCAGCCCACAGCTCTATCATATGGACTCCTTGTTCTCCAGTTAATAATCTATACATATAATAAATCTGTAGAAGTTTTTATTTGTGCGCGCATCACGTAAAATGTACGAAATCGACGTAAATAATTTTTATACATTGAAATTGTGTGTAACTTGATATACTATTTAGGCTTTTTTTCATCATAATCGGTTGACTATATCGAAAGATATACTACATTCATTGACAATTAGGCAGTACGAAGTTCGCCGGGTCAACTAGTATTAACTAAAGACGTTTTTCCCGTTCATAGCCGGATAATATTATTATTACCTTGTATTTATTCCTCTAAAATAACGGGAAGGATAAAGTAACCGTTTTTAGTTGCTTTATGCACTGCTCCAGTTTTGGATCCAAGAAAATGCAGTGATAAATCTACATTGATAGCTGGAATTCGATGAATTGAACGCGTTACACATCCGTTCATAAGAATAGGATTCCAGTTAGTTAGATAATTCCAATCGGACTGTTGCCACAATTATTTTCATCCTAGCTATTTATTAGAATACTTTTTTTTGTAATGGGTACCTATTCATACAATAACGCTTTTCGCGCTATAGGTAAAGCGAGACGGAGTATCTATCATTCTTTGACTCATCATCATCATCATCATCATTTCAGCCGACAGATGTCCACTGTTGGACATAGGCCTCCTCCAAGCGTCGCCACAACGACTGATCCTGTGCGTCTCGCATCCACCACATTCTCGCGACTCTCCCCAGGTTGTCGATCCACCTTGTGGGAGGCCTTCCAACGCTGCGTTTTCCGGTGCGCAGCCGCCACTCTAGAACCTTTCGGCCCCATCGACTATTCGTTCTACGAGCAATGTGCCCACTGCCACTTTAGTTTGGCGATTCTTCGGGCTATGTCGGCGACCCTGGTTCTCTTGCAGATATCTTCATTCCTGATGCGATCATAAAAGGAAACTCCGAGCATAGCCCACTATGATCCAATTAAAAAAAAATGTCTGCCGCAATGTTATCTAACGTTTCCTACAGTTTCTTGAATAAGCCTGTAATCCTACTTTTGTAAAAGGAAGTCTCCTCATCAAGACAGGAGATACCTCAATAGATAACGAATTAAGAATACATTCTGGCATTCTGGGCACAATTGTAGGCAATTCAACCCACATGCCACACCTACGGCTTCATGTTGCTGTGCGATTCCTTATTTCGAATCAACTTGTTAATTGCATGAAATGTCTTCTTGCTCATCACCTAATAGTATAAAGCTGAAGAGTTTGTTTGTTTAAATGCGCTAATCTCAGGAACAACTGGTTAGAATCGGAAATTTATTTTAGTGTTAGATTGATCACAGAATTAACTAAATAACCAAGAGCAAAATTAAGTGGCAATGAGCAGGGCCATTGCACGCAGAAAAGGTGGTCGATGGGGACGATAGGTTCTGACGCTGCGTTGGAAGGCCCCCCACAAGGTGGACCGAAGACCTGGTGAGGGTCGCAGGAATCCAATACGCACAGGACCGGAAGTTGTGACGACGCGGGGGAGGCCCATGTCCAACAGTGGACGTCTTTCGACTGAAATGATGATGATTAAGGGCCGATTCACACAACGACGGAAACGGCTGGCAGCGACGGCTGCGTGCTCTTTTTGAACCTTTCAAGCGATACTAGCCCTTGAAGAATTTACAATAAGGTTTAAAATGATTTAACTCTAAAAGCAATTTCGGTATGAATTGGCCCTAAGACCTCACTGCCATTCTATGGTCTGGCAACTGTTGGCCATGCAGCCAAAGCATAAATTTTTTGGCGTTTATGACCTGGCTTCACAGCTAAGACGTCCCAGTGAGGCCCTTAATCCAGCACTTTGAAGGCCCACCTCTTTAGACTAGAGACTAAAACATAATTGATATTAATTGATTTATATTTATTTACAAAAAAAAAAAATTGTTTTATTTTCAGTGATAATGATTTGGAAAAGACCGTCCAGGAAATCATCGCCGCGGAAAAAGCTGACATGGCTCTCAAAGCGAGTGTATTCATCGGTATGGACACCAGGTAATTAACTTCATTTGTAGACGTGCAAACCATGAAGAAATGGTTGTGAAATAGTTCAAGGCCAATAAATATGTTCTAATATGGGTTAGGTTTGCGTTTGGTCACTTACGCGGTATCTTACTTATTCTACGAGAATGCGATTTCGAAGCGAAGTGGCGCGAATTACATAAACAATTGATTCTCTATTGCACGTAGGTGCGATGTGATGACGAGCGAAGCGAAACGGACGCGAACGGTTCGATATTTTCGCGTGAACTCCTGTGGTGTGATAGCATGTTTTAAACAAATTGCAGCTAAAATTGTGAAGTTGCACGCACGTAGGATAAAGCCGCCGCGTCGCGTTGAATTTGCGTAAGCAGCATTGGATCGCATTCGTGTTTAATAGCTAACTGGTCCATAATATCGATACATAATTATAAAAAAAGTTGTCTTTGAACACATTTAACATCTGAGAAGTTTTGTCATTCAATTTTATTAGACTTTTATATAAGGTCGTCTGTTGAACGTCTACCATCAAAGTGAGGGAATGTCCAAACGGGGGTATTTTTCTATATAGTAGCAATCTTCCATTAAGTCTACGCGCTCTAGTCGGAGTGGGAGGCGTGTCAGATTATTACTGAGTACACACTTGTGCCCTTCAGTTGCCCTTTGTGTTTTTTGGGTTTCCTTGTCAGAAAATGCCCGCGGATACAGAAGCACCTGAGATGCAAATAATGTATCACTGATAGCTTTTTATGGGATACTTTATTGCTTGATTGTGTTAGCACCTTTATGTTTGCCGGACCTTTTGGTTTAAATAAACCTGTAAACTAGAGCTGTACCCTTTTCTTCCAGATATACAAGTCCTCGCTTAGCAGCGGCTGCAGCCAATGGCGTGATAGCTCTTAAGGGTACCCCTAAAGAGTTCGGCATCGTCACCACGCCGATGTTACACTTCTTCGTCAAATGCCGCAATGACAATACGTATGGCACTCCTACTGAAGAGGGTTAGTAGATGATGTTAATATTAAACCTTCGTTCTTGCAGTTACCTTCCTATTGGCATTATGATGGCAGTATAGTCAATAGACTAAGGTGCTTTAAGAAAATAGTGACTTATGCATATTCATACTGGGGTAAAAAATTCGACCTTTAATATTAAAGTAAACTTTTTACAACAGCATTTCCAAATAAAAGTATGTAGTAACTATTCTAAAATTTTATCAGAATTGGCAGAATTTTCACATTTTGTATATGGTGGGAAAAAATCATCCAATGACAACCCCCGCTCTTGGGCGGAGCGGGAGATAGTGTCAGACTCTTACTGACTAAAAGACCCACCCCGTTCCTTTTAGACTTCATACCGGGGCTCGGGCGCCCTTTCGGATAACGCTGGCCCCAGTAGGCTTCGACCCGGCTGGGCCCCTGCTGTTGCTGACAACTCCTTGAGGCGCGCGGGAACAGTGCGCGCCGTCGACGACGTGGGCTTGGTCCGGACAGTTACCTGACGACCGGACAGCGAGCTAAGCATTGCTCACTGTCCGCAAGCCCGCGCCTACGGTGAGGGGACATAACCATTTTTAAAATTGATAAAAGCGCGTCCGTACTATCTGAAAGGTTTTCTTCAACTAGTTGTGAACACAACTTTCTATTTTACTGTGATCTAATTGATCAAGGGGCCTGGCTAAGCTAAGTGACAACGATGAGTCACTATCAAATATACCACAGGCTTTCCTAAAATTATCGCCATATTTTCTATTCACTTTGATATGGTAACAGTTACAAGGCCCGGGATTTTTGCAATATTAACGTCCCTTAAATAATTACGAAGTACTTTTTAATAGCTGTTTATTTATTAACCGATTATATGAGTATTTTTAAACCAACCCTGTATAAGAGAGATCCGAATCAGTTAAACCGTTTTTGAGTTTTAGCGAGACTAACCCACAGTAATGCAAAATGCATTGCTATTCGTTAGTTAGTTATATACACAGTTATTATGTTTATGTGATGTGTGGTTTTCACATATTTGTTCAGTTTATAATTATTTATTTTTGATTAGTATTTACTTTATGTAAATTGCAAACGCATTAAGTTTTGCTATAAGATAGCCCAATTGTGGGTTATTCGCCTGTTTAGCTGTCTTAATTAAAATTGTTTCTGAAGTTTTGTGTACAGTAATAAGTAAAGAAAATTCAGAGACCTCTGAACAATACAAGTGTGATGTTCTATTCTTTTTCTTTTATTACAATTCATTCATTAATTCTAGAATAACTCGTATATTTCGAAACACTGCTGCCAGGCCACGGTCCAGTAGTAAATACCACAGCATTGCTAACGTTGGCGCGGGATCAACTCGCTTCATTGAGAAACAACGACGTGACGTTCGGTTACTATCACTCACTATCTGTGTACACTGATTGTGCCAACTGACCTCGTTAGTGTGTTGCTAAATAAATACCTGAGTGTGTAATTTGTTTGTAGACAATTTGTTATGTCCGATAGAATGATAGCAGCACAAACCTAACATACATTCTGGCAAAGTGGGATATTTTTGACCTATCTCCTGCATCTGAGGGAACGGACTTCTTCACGCCCCAACCGCCGTGATCTGAACCCGATGTTCAACCGCCTTAGGCGTGACGGCGAGCAATGGGTAGTTCGCCGTCCGTTAACCGTCCGGACCAACCCCGAGTCGGCGACGGCGCGTAGTGTTTCACGCGCGCCTCAAGGTGATGTCAGCAAAACTGTAGGGGCCCAGCAGAGTCGAAGCCTTCTGGGGCCATGGATTGTGCGAAAGAGAACACCAGGGCCCTGGAACAAAGGCAAAGACATACGAGTGGGTTTTAGTCAGTAAAAGTCTGACACACACCCTCTCGCTCTGCCCAAGAGCAGGAGAAGTCATTGGATTATTTTCCACCAAAAAAAAGCCATACCTAACACAATGCCAGTGTAAAACAAAGCTATCTGGGTAGCCACCGATACAGTATCCATAAAAAAGAAACAACATACAATATTAGCCACTCACTCAAAAACCAAGCTTTAAATATATAACTAAAATACTAACATTTATTTACACTGTCCGTTCTAGGGTACTACGAAAAAATCGTGGGCGCATTCAAGAACATTCGCAAGCGGCTACCTGCCCGTGGTGACTACAACCCGCGGCTGTACGTAGACGGTGCCAATGGTGTGGGAGGCAAGAAGCTTAAGGCCATCAAGAAGAACCTTACAGAACTGGAGCTGGAGTTGTTCAACCTTGGTGGGATAGGCGAGAAGCTAAACTTGGGCGTAAGTAGAAACATTTCCATCCACATCTGATTATAATTTAGGTGGCTAGTGAAAAGCCCCTAAAAAACAAGCGCACCTAACCATCAACGATTGCATCTGCCTATCCTAATCGCTTCCCAATTGATCCGGATTCAGTTAAATGCTCAAGATAAAGATCTTGAGCCTAAAAATAATACGAAATCCCTGATAATACGGATTGCAGACCAAGAGCTAAGCTAAGTTAGTTTAGCTTAGCTCGCATAGCTGACTCAGTTTTCCATACTTGTGTGCAGACCGCAAACTATGCGAACTAAGCTATCTGAGCTAACTAAAATATGCCAAGCTAAGTTAGCTGTGTATGCCGATGCACAGCTACACGAGCTAAGCTAATCCCTAATAAATTGAATATGTTGACGTATCCAAGGTCTGGAATGTCTTTTTTTTAAATAATAATAGTACTCATCTTCTTCTGTGTGTAACATTTTCATCATCGGAATTTTCTTGATCGATAATATTCATGGCGAGCTCCGTCCGTCTAATTGAACTTCGCAACACTGATTGAGCTTTGGTTTAGCTCTTGGTTTGCACGCCATTTATTTCTAGCTGAGCTTAGCCTAGCTTGCTTAGTTTAGCTTAGCTTAGTTTTCGGTCTGCAACCAGCTTAAAACTAGTTGCCTGTTGTTTTGACTACTTATTGTTCACGGTAAATTTTCATATAGACGTTCTCCTTTTTTTATCGAAAGCTGATCTATAAAATAAAGTGTGTCAGAAGCGTATATCATCCACACTATTATGCAAATTAAGCTAGAACTACATTAGACCTACGTGCAATACGCCTGATTTGTACGTAGAACAACGTTGCGTGGCGTGGATCTAATATAGCTCTACAAGTCTAGTTTCCATATAAAGTGTATGGAGACCAGATCGGCGTGTGTGACACACGTGTGAGCAGTGTAGTTTTACCTATATTGTATCCTATTTCACTCAGTGGTAAATTAGCATCCTTTTGGCGAAAGATTTAAGATTTTTAAAATCCATGCAAGTAGTTTTTGATTTAATTCATTACAAAAATAAATTAAAATGGTCTTTATAACATTAAAATGGATTGAAAACTCACTAATCAATAGTATTTTTCTGTTACCAAAAAATTTCAGCGAAAATATGTTTATAATTATTTATATTTTTTCAGTGCGGTGCAGACCACGTGAAAGTAACGCAAAGCCCGCCGAAGGGCATCACACACCCGCCGTACCAACGAGTAGCGTCAGTGGACGGTGATGGCGACAGGCTAGTGTATTACTACCTCGATAAACAGTACGTACTAGATTTGAGACTACTAATAAAATATTTATTTATTCTTCGTGCGACCTTGAGAGCAGTGGTAGCCGAGTGGTAACGGCCCCGACTTACGAGTTGTAGGTCGCGGGTTTAAACCCAGCCAGGCGCATTAATTTGTGTAATTTAACCTAAAACCAAAAATTTGAAGACATCTGACCAACCCACACTGGGCCCACGTGGTGGATTACGGCCCATTTCCTCTTCTAAAGAAGGAGGCCTGAGTCCCAACAGTGGGAACATTATACGGCCGACTATGCTACGCTTCGCTTCGTTCTAAGCTTCGTGCAAACAAAGGTAAAAAGGCGGACTTAATGTCTAAGGCATTCTCTACCAGTCAACTTAAGGTGGTAGAGAGACAATATAAATAATCACACCCTAATATTATAAAGGCAAAAGATTGTATGTTTGCAGTCAGTAAAGGTCTGACACACGCTCCCGTTCCGTCCTAGAGCGGGACATTGGATGATTTCCCACCTTAAGGCCCAAGCGCCCGAAAAGTGCCATAAAACAGTGACTTTCTGAAGCCTACTCCTCGGTAACGGCCAGGTTAATAGGTTTGAAAAAAATATATGTTTATTAAAGATTCATGAACAACATTATCAACATTTGATTTTTTCGTGCTATTAATACTTTTGTCTAAAAAAAAAAAATATTTAGCAATTTCGCAACTTTTCGAAACTTTTCCCTACTCCTTCGAAACGGCTTGGACCTTTACAAAGATTTTTACACATAAAAATTGGTGGTTAAATATTCTTCAAAGTGAACATTGCATATGAAATCAATCAATATTTCGCAAAGAAAATGGATTTAAAGCGCTTTCCGGGCGCTGCTGGCCGCAAATAAATGCACAGATTTGCGTACTACCGCCTAGGCGAGTGTGAGAGTTGCGTCCACATAATTTCGGTCAGATGGTTCAAGGGACTATAAGCCTTAAAAAATAAACCTTCGTTGGAATGTAACGATGGTCCGACCAGACGGATATAGTGTCTGATCCGGGCAACTGCCCGATAGTTGATTTCGGGCTGTTGTATATGTTGAATTTTAATTCTTATGTAGCGGCTTAGAGTGCAAACATAAAGATACAGGTTTTTCGGTTCCGATATGTTGGTACAGGTCGGTACCGATACAACCACATGAAGAAACAAGTAAACCTGTACGTGTAAAATACTACACTGGCCTGGACTCGGTACAGGCAGTCGGTACTGACAAATATATATAATGTATACACCTGTTTCTATATAAATAAACGCATAAGACCACGCGGGAGAATGATACCTGCACCGATCGGTACCGACCCGTGTAGACTTACCTGTACCGGTAACCTGTTTATGTTTGCACCCATAGATAGCACTACAATATGTTTGATTATCAATTTTTTTTTTCTTTATTTCCCTTCAACCGTATTCTAACCCATGTTCCATACATTTCAGGCAGAAGATGTACCTTCTGGACGGAGACCGCATAGCAACTCTCATAGCATCCTACATCCAAGAGCTCCTACAGGCGTGCAACGCCACCGACATCAGTGTGGGCATCATTCAGACGGCGTACGCTAACGGAGCCTCCACTAAGTATATCGAGGACACACTGGTTAGTTATTGGCTAGTTGACTCAATGTATTACATACTAGCTTTTACCCGATGATTCGCCCGCTTACAATTAATATGGCCTAAGTCACTCAGGAATAAAGCAGCTTTCTATTGGTGAAAAACTTTTAACAATCGGACCAGTGCTTTCAGAGATTACTTCGTACAAACAAAAAAACAAACTTGTAACTTTATTGAACATCGCAAAAAAAGGAATTTTTCAAATCCAAACTTTTCAAACATGTTCGAAAGAGAAACTGTGAAGCACACAGATTGAAATGTGACGTCACGGCCATTTTTTTTGCTTTTTGTTGATATTTATAAACTCAATACAACAGAATTCAACAGATTTTCATGCAGTTTTTCATCAATACACAGTGGTCTAAGTGTATAATACATGCACAAAAAAATCTCGGCTTTTTTTCTTCTATAAAAGTAGAAAAAAGCAGAGATTTTTAACACCCTAGTAAAACTAGGGCGGGTTACTAGTCAGTGATAAAATAATTTTTCTCTGTATTACTTTCAGAAAATCCCAGTCGAATTCGTGAAAACAGGCGTGAAGCACTTACACTCGGCCGCTAAACTGTACAACATCGGTGTTTACTTCGAGGCTAATGGACACGGCACTGTCCTATACAGTGCTAAAGCTAAGAACACTATCACCAGAATCTCGCAGGAAGGGTGAGTTTTAGTATTATACTAGCTACTGCCAGCGGCTTCGCCCGCGTGAAAGTAGGAAATAGTCCCAAGGGAACATACTCACGGGTTAAAAAGTATCCTATTCAAGGACGTCTGTGCGTCTTTCATTCAGATCTGTTCAGACATTTTAATGTAAGGGTCTAAACAGACGGACTGCATTTCAACTGCAATCCAACTGCAAATTGCAGTTTGATGCTGTTTACACGACTGCAATAGTACTACAAACCAAACGTGCGGTCCGATTGCAGTCGTGTGAACTGCACACCGACTGCATCCGAACCCACCCGCCCGCACGCTCCGCCCTCCCGCGCATGCTGCAGTTCGGATGCAGTCGGTGTGCAGTTCACACGACTGCAATCGGACCGCACGTTTGGTTTGTAGTACTATTGCAGTCGTGTAAACTGCATTCAAACTGCAATTTGCAGTTGGATTGCAGTTGAAATGCAGTCCGTCTGTTTAGAAAAGTGGGGTGTAACGCGTCGTCTTGTGCGGTGTGGCCCGAACTAAAGGACCTATTACACTACGCGTTATTCAGCACACGATATTCAGATTCGTTTTATTTTTCATTCATAGTAAGACTGACCCTTATTACACTACGCGACATCAACTAAGCCTGTCTGAATATCGAGTGGTATAATAAACAGCTTAATTCAAACGTGACGTTGTATGAGAAAGTTTACGGAAAAGCGTTTGTTTAAAATATAGGCGGTGTCCGTCACAAGCGGCGTTGTGCGTTCAGGATAAAACGTAGCGATAACCGCGACGGCGTACGCTCCACGTCTGCATAAACAAGATCGTACTTCGCCATTTGTCTTGTTTGCGACACGCCATGCTGGACTCATAACCCGACGTCCAAGTCTCCGTAAACGAACATTCAGAATTTCCTGTAAATGTGACGTTTCGTGGTTTTTGCTTGCTCCAATGACAAAGTCTAAAGTGTATTTCTTAATAAAACATTTAATCGATTTTTTTTTACAGTGAACCCGGCCAACGCAAAGCGGCCCAACTTTTCCTAGATTTCATAGAAATGACGAACGAGACAGTTGGCGATGCGATATCAGACTTGTTTATAGTGGAAGCCATCCTGTGCGCGCGCGGCTGGAGCGCCGTGCAGTGGATGGAGCTGTACGACGACCTGCCCTGCCGGCAGCTCAAGGTCACCGTCAAGGTAAGGCTCGTACGTCACCTGCCTCCTGGGTTTTGTGCCTTCTGGCTGCCACTGTTGGCGGCACCTTCCCGCAGTATGTGAAAGTGCGGCGACGTGCTCGACGGGTGTGCCGTAGGTCATTCACTTTACCGTCCACATGTCCGTATCGTTTCGGACGCATCGCATCAAACAGATCGTAGTATTCTTCGCATAGAATGTAAACAACAAGTGCGTCCGCTCATCAGCAATGCCGACACCGAAGCATGGGCAGCTTTTGCGATACATGCCGATGACATCATACTAACATGTTAAACCAACTATAGTTATCGGCACGAATATTGAGCGCTGGCTTCAAGCTGCGCAGAAGTCAAATATTCGGTCTCTTTAGTTTTGCGACGTGAGACTAGGGGTCAGTCAGTGATTGGCTCGCCGCGCCATCGTGTCATAGACGTCACTCGTGATTCGTTCCGTGCGCTTGCTGCATGTATCTAACAACGACGACGATTGGCTCGCCAATGTATGGAATGCGCAAAGCGGTCCCCACTCTGATGCCGAGCGCTCAATATTCGTGCCGATAACTATACCAACTTATATAAATCGAGCTGCGAGAGCATTTTTGGCGTCACAAAAGAACTAATCCTGCATCGGGCAGTTGCCCACCAGGCATAACACCTGTCAGGTCGGAGGATCCTCTCTTTCCAACGGAGGTTTGCGGGACTTTATACATCGTGTCGCAACCTACTGATACATTTTTTTCGCATACCTCCGAAGAGCCATACGACTATTGATTACACAAAGCCCCTGTACTATATTCTTTGGTTTTCTAGATATTACTATCCCACTGCAGGGTAAAGACCTCCCTCAAGCCCTTCAGACATTTTTCCCCCGCCCCGTTTCAGGCCAGTCATTGCGATACAAGTCTAAATCATCTCCACCACCTCTTTCTATCATGATTGAATTTTTTATATTTACTCATTCTGTTTTTCTCCACAGGACCGCAGCGTAATAAAAACTACAGATGCCGAACGGATATGCTCCGAACCTCAAGAACTACAAGCGAAGATTACAGAGCTGGTCGCAAAGTATCCCAGTGGCAGGTCGTTTGCGAGGCCTTCAGGCACTGAAGATATTGTCAGAGTGTATGCTGAGGCTGAAACGCGGCAGGTTAGTGTCTACTGCTCTTGAAATAAAGTCCAAAATAGCTGGTCGTTAAGGTACTGCTATGGTTTGATGCTAGCTGAGACTTTGCTTTGATCACACGTACCGAGTAGGTAGAGCGAGACAGTAAAATGTTGCTCGGCCCAGACATTGATATAAGCGAGGTGTAGAAATAAGCATTCGGCGCTTTGTTTATACGTACCGAGTTAGTATTCGGTCGAGAGCACTATCTCGCCCGCTTACTCGATTCGTGTGATCAAGGCATTAGCATTCGTCCACAAGTCTACAAATGCTTGGCTGCCATTTACGCGCTTACCAGTGCGTCAGTGTGTTCCGGACAGGCAAGCATGGTAGATGGAAGCTTGTGATGGCTTGGATCTTGTGGATGCTTGGCAAGCGTGTAAACGTAGCATTGGATGCTATTTTCAGAAAAAAATAATCTTTTTTGTGTTATTTGTTATTTAGTATAATATCCTCCTTCTTCTTCTTCTTCCTGCCCTTATCCTTTGGTATAATATATTGTGTGTATTATAAACACAGGCAAATAATTGACTTTATTTAGTTAACCCTTTAGCCGCTTGCGTCGTATTGGTCCGACGAGTGTTTTCATATCCTATTCGCCAGGGTCGAGTGTTTGCGACTGAGTATTCCATCTCGTTTAGCTCGTCAATACTCATAGGCGACAGAAGAGCTGACGAGATGGAGTATTTGGATGTGCGACCCTGGATGGATAAACGCGAGAGTGTTTGTCGGATATATTCGACGTAGGTGGTTTAAAGCTGTGCAATGTCATTTATTGTTAATAGTTGCAGCTCCTGGGTTAGCTTTTTTATTTTACATACTTTCTTGTCCCCACAGCAAGCCGACCTGCTAGCAGCAGAAGTAGCGCAAGCAGTGTTTGAGCTGGCGGGAGGCGCGGGCACGCGGCCCGAGCTCCCCGCGGCGCCCGAGCCCACACTAGACTAGACATCACTTCATTGTATTCATATCGACACACTAGAACAAATGTTACGACATCTATGTATGTTTGAATTCAGAATTCGAGATAATTGTCAAATTTTGGAACTATAAACTATGGAGTACTAGACAAAGTTCACATGTTTCTTTGTCTATGGCGCGGACCCGCTCCGGCTCCCTATAAAAATGTCCGTCTGTGGAAGAACCGCTGCGGTGCCCTGAATCTTACGTCATGACGGTCAAAATGTTAGAGAGAAGGTCCTCCCACAGACAGGCATTGGTCGACGAACCCGGAGCAGGTACCGCTCCACAGTTAATTATATCCTACCTGTTTAGGACCTTTTTCAATGATGACATAATAGTACATTATGATACAAGTGTATAATGTTGGTGATTAATGTCACAGTCACAGTTTGGTTACAAGCTACATTATATACCTAAGTGTAGTGCAATTATAGTCACTTTCTGAGCAAGTGTGTCGAAAAAATAATTTAAAATACAATATTAACGGCTACGGGTGCGAGCGTGGCCATGTTGTCGCTAGATGGCGCTTAATTTAACATTTTTTATTTCATTTGTGTTTAATGTATGGGAGCATTATTAAGCCAAGAAAATTATATTCGCGAAAATTAGACATTCCACTTTATTGAACTTAATCATATTATTGCCTCAAAATCCACCTAATTCTGACTATTCATGTCAGAATCATAAGTCTAACTATGCGCTAAGTACAACGCCATCTAGCGATAACAAGTTGATACTCGAATTAGTGACAATAGATTGAATTTATCTCGAATTATAAATTCAAGTATATAATAGTTACTTTTAATACGCGATAATCACATTTTTATAAGTTTTTCGTTTGAAGATCTATTCGACTTGGTTGACGAAACTTCATCGTGTTAATCTGATGATGATAAAACAGCAAAAATCTAGTAAAGTAATGCCAAGCTAAATATGTGAATATGTACATATGTGTAAAATGGTAAACCTTGGGTTGCCCTTAAATAAATTAATATTTTTGGTTTTATCACCATCACTTGTACGTTTCTGAAGACTATTAAACTAAGTCATTTCTGTCATAACAGACCTACATCCCTCGCCAACAACGACTCGCTTACAAACCGCGCGTTAGTCGTATTTGCATGCGCTATAGAAAAAATGCCAACGCGCTACAGCATCGCGACTGTATCGATGCGAACGCGCTACAGCATCGCGACTGTATCGATGCGAACGCGCTACAGCATCGCGACTGTATCGATGCGAACGCGCTACAGCATCGCGACTGTATCGATGCGAACGCGCTACAGCATCGCGACTTGTAACGTAATGTAACGTAAAGGAGTTACGTTACACTAAGGAGTAAGTGTTACATGAGGAGGAAGTAAGGAGGAGGAGTATAGAGGAAGAGTGAGAGTGAGAAGTGTAAGTGTATAGTAAGAGGAGAGGAAGAGTGTTACGCGAGTGCAAGAGGGAGTGTAGTGAGTAAGTGCCTCCAGGGAGTAGCCCTGGCAAGGCATGTGTGGTGAGTAGTGAGAGGTTGAGTGAGGGAGGAAAGTATGGAGGGAGAAATAATATATATATAGATATGAATCCTTGTGAGGTTTTATAACAAATAAAAGCATATAAAAACAATAGAAATATAAAAGATATAAAGTTATAAAAATATCAGCTCAAACGGCGTCACGGCGGAGCGCAGCAGCTGGTGTAGGCGCAGCCCTCAGCCGTACGAGGGACGGCGAAGGCTGCGCAGCCGCAGGCAGCAACAGATAGTGGTAGGCGACACAGCCCTCCAACGCAAGGGCCGGCAGAGGTAGAGAGGAGGTCTTCATAGTTCAAGGAGCTCAACCAAGAATCTCACACCAGGGAGCTGAGCCAAGAAACTGTCACCAAGGATCTGACACATGTAACTGCACCAAGAAACTGTCCACAAGGAGCTGACACCAGGAGCTGAACGAAACTGTCCCAGAAACTGACTATGAAACTCACAAACATGGTTTTTATCAATTTTGACGGCTATGCTGGCTGTCAATTCATAATTTGAAATTTCAAAAACAGGTTTCAGCCAGCATTGCTGTTTCACAAGAAAGATATAAATTACAATTTAATTTTAAAGAATGATTCGCAGATAGGAGAACATATAATTTGATAGCAAATTATATGTTTACAAAATAAATAATATTATGAGTAAAAGAATAAAACCTAAGACTATAAAAATACTCTTTGTTGATACCTAATCAAAAACATAGAAGAAAATAGTAGTGACATGACAGATGACAGTGATCAAAGAAAATAAACAAACTAAATATATAAGAAATATTATAAAGAGATGTGATTATTGTGAAGTAAAGTAAACGTAAGTATTAATAACATTACATTATCCCCCTTCCCCAGAAAAAAATTTTTGGCTGTTACAAAAAAATTTTGAGGTTTTTTAGTAATTACCTCTCAAACATAAATCTCTGCCATACCTCTCAGTCATACTTCACACAAACAGAGTTAGGGGTTTTAGTGGTTCACATTCAATGACGCACTACTCCAAGGCAATACTAATTGCATACGTCTTTAGGCTTATTTTAGGAGTTGACGTAAATCCGCTCACGTATAAGACCCATTAGAAAAGAGCTTGAGCTAGTATGCTCAGAAGGAGTGATTCAGGCTTATTTATTTACAAGGTGTCATCAACCGCACCTGATAAGAGAGAAAGAGAGAGAGAGAGAGGTCTAACCATTGGTTTTAGTTCCCAAGGTTAGCCCAAAGAGGAAGAGAGTGATGATAAGGGCTTATTTATAAAGGTGTCATCACCCGCACCTAAGAGAGAGAAAAAGAGAGGCCTAACCATTGGGTTTAAGTTCCCAAGGCTAGCCCAAAGAGGCAAAGAGTGATGATAAGGGCTTATTTATAAAGGTGTCATCACCCGCACCGTAGGCATTTTTAGGGAGATGCCAAGTCTCCAAGAAAAGTAAAAGAGGCATAACCATTGGTTTAGGATTCCAAGGTTAGCCTAAAGAGAAAAAGATAAGACCCAATGGTATCAGACCATATAATGGGTAAGTTAAATAAAATAAATTTATTTTTTCAGAAAGAACTGAAGAGAAACTAAAAACCGAAAGAGAACACAATTAGCAAAAACAAACTTCGAACATAAAATGGGGCCTAAAGAATCGAAGCTTGAGAGAGTATAGAAGAGTGTAGATGTGAAATGATAATAATGTAATAATATGAAATAAATAAATATACTAGAATATGGTTTTATTAATAAGGTACCTCACAAGGAAAACAACCGAATACCTGAAAGAGAGCCAAATAGTATAATACTTGTGTAAGTGTAATTTTGAATTTTGAGAATAAAATGAGAGGAACATGAGAGGAGAGGGTGAGGATCTTCCAAAGTGGGCGCCAATGTAACGTAATGTAACGTAAAGGAGTTACGTTACACTAAGGAGTAAGTGTTACATGAGGAGGAAGTAAGGAGGAGGAGTATAGAGGAAGAGTGAGAGTGAGAAGTGTAAGTGTATAGTAAGAGGAGAGGAAGAGTGTTACGCGAGTGCAAGAGGGAGTGTAGTGAGTAAGTGCCTCCAGGGAGTAGCCCTGGCAAGGCATGTGTGGTGAGTAGTGAGAGGTTGAGTGAGGGAGGAAAGTATGGAGGGAGAAATAATATATATATAGATATGAATCCTTGTGAGGTTTTATAACAAATAAAAGCATATAAAAACAATAGAAATATAAAAGATATAAAGTTATAAAAATATCAGCTCAAACGGCGTCACGGCGGAGCGCAGCAGCTGGTGTAGGCGCAGCCCTCAGCCGTACGAGGGACGGCGAAGGCTGCGCAGCCGCAGGCAGCAACAGATAGTGGTAGGCGACACAGCCCTCCAACGCAAGGGCCGGCAGAGGTAGAGAGGAGGTCTTCATAGTTCAAGGAGCTCAACCAAGAATCTCACACCAGGGAGCTGAGCCAAGAAACTGTCACCAAGGATCTGACACATGTAACTGCACCAAGAAACTGTCCACAAGGAGCTGACACCAGGAGCTGAACGAAACTGTCCCAGAAACTGACTATGAAACTCACAAACATGGTTTTTATCAATTTTGACGGCTATGCTGGCTGTCAATTCATAATTTGAAATTTCAAAAACAGGTTTCAGCCAGCATTGCTGTTTCACAAGAAAGATATAAATTACAATTTAATTTTAAAGAATGATTCGCAGATAGGAGAACATATAATTTGATAGCAAATTATATGTTTACAAAATAAATAATATTATGAGTAAAAGAATAAAACCTAAGACTATAAAAATACTCTTTGTTGATACCTAATCAAAAACATAGAAGAAAATAGTAGTGACATGACAGATGACAGTGATCAAAGAAAATAAACAAACTAAATATATAAGAAATATTATAAAGAGATGTGATTATTGTGAAGTAAAGTAAACGTAAGTATTAATAACATTACAGACTGTATCGATGCGAACGCGCTACAGCATCGCGACTGTATCGATGCGAACGCGCTACAGCATTGTTACAAGAAGTCGCCGTGGCCGAGGGGCCTTACATCTTGTGATATACATTCACTATGAAGATATCATAATATGTGTTAAAAATTTTGAGTAAATCTTCGATCAAAAAACTAACTTAACAATATGATCAATTAATCAAAAAATCTTATCATTAAAAAGTCGCTGTGCGATGTTATATACTATTCTCATAAAAAGTAATCAACAAATATATAAATATATACAAATAATTTTATTAATTTAGCTGATAGTTTTAATTTTCAGTCATTTCGGTACAACGCACTACTAGTCCTATTGGTTTGTTCAAGTGCGTGTTATTTTGGACCAATGTTTTATACTTAACTTTTTTTTTTACTTGCAAGAATCTTTTACTTTAAAATACTGCTATTTACTGGGCGATAAAATGTTGAACGCCAAGTGGAATTGGACGCCATTTTGTTGTCAAGTAAATACAGTCCGTCAAAATATCTTGGCCACTCTGAACTTAGGCGTTACGAATAAAGGTGATCGCACAGTTATGCGAGCCGAACGCGTTGAACGAATCAAAGTCAAGGCCTCACACACATAACCGCACCGATAGAATCGACAGCGCCGCAGAAATCTTTTCTATTTCCTTTACACTTGTCGCACTGAAATTACGTGTGATGGATCTTGACGAGGTTTTTATTGTGGAAGATGAAGAAACTGAAATATTTCATAGGGAAAAAGAACGAGGATGTGACATAACATTAACAAAAAGGCAGTGCTTTGGTGCACCCGAATTCGTCTAGGATATCTGGTGTCTTTCCAGATTCGGACAATTTGACGTGGTTAGGTGTGCAGGGTTCTATAGGATTTTATTTAAAGAATTATAAATTTCTATAAGTGCTCGGATAAGTGTGCGTTCACCTTTATTCGCATATTCGAAAAAATGCTCAATACGCATTCGCCACACGATTCTTAAAAAGAATTACTGCGCAGTCAATTGTACGAAGTTCAGACTGGTCAAGATATTTCGGCCGTACTGTAAGTGGTTTTTAAGACTTGTAGTTAGGCTCTCTTGCTCATAACAGAGTACCTAGGTGCTACTGACAAATGTTAAGAAAATATATATTTAAAAAAAATATTCTGCTCATAGTATACTTGTATTAAACTTTTACAAGCAAAGCTTTATACAATTTTTACTTTTTAAATTAACGCAAGCGTCTCCTTTTAGTGTTATTCGATTTGATTGTGAATATAATATTATCAATTGGAGATGAAACCAATAAACAGCTCATATAACTATTAAATAAGAACCTGTCCAATATTAAATTTAGTAGAACTACGTCCACGCATGCATTTTCATTGTACCCTATCACTGCCCTTAAAAGCCTTTGAAAACCCAAACCAAACTTTTAGACTCTCTTGAAAGTCGTTCTATCTCATCAATTCTACTTGAAGAGACAAAGACAGCAATAACTTTAAGGTGTCTTAAAAAAAAGTTAGATTTTTGAGTTATCGGCTGTTTGCATAGAATTAAGAGCATTGACGCAGAGGCGAATAATTTGATGCCTTTGCGTGTATTTGACGATAGAAATCACAATTTTGAGGAATTTGTCTCAAGTGAGAAGGTTAAAAATATCAACTACTCTTTAGTTGATATTTTAATAATTAGCTCAAAATAAAATTTATACTAACTTTTGTAACTTTACACAAAATTAAACTAATCACTATTTTAAAATTCATTCTAGATTTAAAAAAAAATCTATTAAAATTCATACAAAGAGGAATCTGTCAGCTATTCTCTGTAACTCAAAATATGCGCAGAGGCAGCAAAATCAAACTCAAATCAAGACCAAGTCTTGAAAGGTAATTTAAAAAAAAATCATGTTGCACCTTTATAATAAAAAGTAGAACATTTGAAATTAATGTAAGTATATTTTTAAACAAATTGCAAATTTTATTGACTGTCTTAATTAGACTGGATTTATTAATATCTTAAACGTTTGTAAAACTCGATAAAAGATTTAATAATTCTATACTAATTTGTTAGACAGTAAATATTTAAGAATATAATTATATTTAATGCAAATTAGAGATATTTTGCTGTCAAAATAATAGGTAATTATTGTTTCTCTTAGTATGGATATAATTATGTAAAGATAAATATAAAAATAAAATAATGAGATTTGTGAATAAATAAAATACTACCGTTCGGAATTGTGATTTGGAGGACTGATTGAGAAAAAGAGTGTATCTATCTATCAATATTTTTGTGTGAATGTATCATAAATAAAACATGCATTTCTTGTAAGTACATTAGTAATCGGAAATGTTGACTCGCAACAATTCTGCAAACACCGTCGACTAGATTTAAAACTTGCCACCACAAAAAAATAAGCAGAAGGCCAATTTTGACAAGTCCTTAATTTTATGTCAACTGTTTAAATGCCGCATGTTTCTCACATTCAAAGTTGTCAGCAGAAAAACCAACGAAGTCACACTACATACACTGTAACATTTAAAATACGTTTCCAGCTTTTGTAAGTGACTGTTTTTAGACAGAATCTCTTCGTAAATGTAGTTACATAGTGTGACATGGTTTTCAAGTTGTTGATGTATCTGTATAAATAAATAAATAAGTTAATAACAAAAAGATGTTTATATCATTTGTTTAGAATGACAAATCTTAAATAATTAACCGTTTGCGTCAGATTGATTCGACGAGTGTTTTCGCGTCCTATTCACCAGGGTCGTATCTTTGCGACTGAGTACACCATCTCGTTTAACTCTTCAATCCCCATAGGTGACAAGATGGAGTATTTAATAATAATAATAAAAATGCTTTATTTGTATTTTAGACAATTTTTATAATACTTCTGCCAAACTGCATAGCAGTTTGTTGGCAGACGTAGCTCCCGTGTTATTAAATTATTTATATTGCAAAAAACAAGATGTTAGTTAAATTGTATACATTAAAATGAAAGTCACTCAATTTTTCATCGCAGTCGGGGGGCTTTTTATGTAAGAAAGTATTCTACAGACTGGGTCCCCCGATTTTTTATTTATATTGCAAACATTGTCATTACACACTCGTATTCAATTCATTCAAATTAAATTCAATACAATATAATTCAGTTTAATTCAAATTTTGGTCGTAGATGTGCGAACTTGGCAGAATAAATGCGAGAGTGTCGGATTATAAGGTTAAACAGTTTTTCATACATTATAGGTACGATCTGTATTCGCTCATGTTACACAACCGTACCTTGTTAAGATTGGACCTTCTGTATCTAATCTCTAATGTAACACAAGTTCACCGGAATTGAAACCGCTCAATAAGACTCGATAGCATTATCTCGATTCTTGAAAGAGTTCTTTATATTTTGCACTAAACATTTTATCGTTTTCTAGTAAATTGTATTTTGTAATCTTGCAATCGATCAGCATATTTTTGTACTGTATATTTCATTTTGATTTTGTGTTGTGATAGCTATAAAAATGTCTCGATAAACTGTGTTTTATTAGGCGTATCGCGAATTCTAAATTACCAATTTTACATGACAATGACTCCTCTGATTATTTAATTAAGCATTTGAGTGTTTGTCAAACTAAAATCAGAAAACTCGCCATGATTTGGTATTGAAGCAAAGTTTGACACCCACTTCTAGTCTCCAACATCTCAATTCAGCAACCGGGTGTTAACAGAGGTCGGAATTAGGTAGAGTTATTAATGTACTTGCATTGAAATGTTGAAATTAATATGGATCTTTCCGGGATTTCTTATGAAAAATCTCGTGAGGCCAACAATATTACAAATAAGTATAATAAAAACCTAACAAATAAAACACAGATAATTTGCATACAGTTTTTATTAGTATTTTTCATTGTAAAAGATCTCTTTACTTTCAACTGAGGTGAGGTGAGGTTAACAAATTTATACAGTTCTTTCTCCTCGTCATTAATGCGGTAAGAATTTTTTTCTGCTATATTTTTGAGGCACATCCACTTTATTCTTTCGCTGTATGAAATCGGTCTAAGTACATGAATAACTCTACCTCTGGTTATCAACCTATGTATGACCACAAAATAGATAGGCACAGAAGACAATCTCATGTATGTACTTCACTTTTTATACCTACGCTCGGTGGACTAATGAGCGTCTGATCCGGAACTGTTCGACGAGCGGGCCGAGGCGCTCCCGAGATATCGTGTACGTGAGCGGTGTCTTTGTGTGCGTTGCTCGAGCGCGCTTTGTATGTAGATTGACTTCTGTACCTATACATTTGTACAGAAGTCAATCTGTTGTGGTATGCCATTGTTGACCTTGGTCGATACATAAGTTAGGCCCAAGACCGTAGTTCAACAAACTAAAACCTAATTGGAAATCGATAGCACCCGGTCGTGAACTACTTTTGAGTTCACATACATTTTTAAACTTAGTTGGCCGATGGATTAAAATTAACCGGCTGATCGTGCCAAGCGGTGTGTATCTATAAATAGTAATCGCTAACTACTACCCGTTTATCAATGACTACAGCTTCTGCTAGCGGCTTCGCTCGCGAGAAAGTCGGTTTCTCCATACAAATTTAGGACCTCCGTTTCATCCCATTAATGGTTGAATTTACAAAAACCCTTTCTTAGTGAGCACTACTACTTCTTAGTGAGTGACAAAGGTGAGCACATTCGTCACTCACAAAAAAAAAGCCTTTTGCGAAATTTCACGTTCTTAACTTCTTAGTCCCTGTAGTTTACGTCAGTCAGTCAGTTTCTCTTTTATATCTCCTTTTATATAATATACAGATAGGCTTTTAATTTAATGAAGAGGTTAGATTTCAAATATGAAAGAAAGAAAGAAAGAAAGAAAACATGTTTATTCTGCCCGTATAGACACACAAATAATTACAAAAAAAGAAAAACAAAATAAAAATTAGTATATGTTTAGTCAAATATTTTCCATCTTTGACTATAGTCTGTCTAATAAATCAACCGACTTGAGAATTTTGTATAATATTTAATCATTTAAAAAATACTTAAATTCGATACTTTTCATAAGGTTCTTCTGGTAGTAAACAATGATCTCTATATCTTAATCAACCTTGATTATTGAACCCGTGTTGACTACATCAGATTTCATTAAATCCTAATAAATTACCCAAGTCGTTTAACTTATTAGACAGACTACGTATTATACATCATTGTCTGTCAATAATAATAATAAAAAAAATTGCGATACGTCTAATAGACATCAAATTCTACGAAAAAGATCTCGAAGGTCACAGAATTGTTTATGTCCAAAATAATGTTTGTAAGATAAAAAAATAAACCATTCAAGTGAAAAATATGTACATGGTCTGATAAACGTAGGTGATAAGAGAATGTATCATAAGATTGACAGTTAGATATAATAGAGAATGTACTGATATCGGTATTTGTCGCGTGCGTATATTTTGATAAGGCACATGTATTGGTCCTGTGTATAGAGAGCTGCATCATTTGAACATTTGGGAACCCCTCTCACATTAAAATACCCAAGTATCTTTGAAAGGGGGTAACCAGTTAATGACGCTGTCCGTACCCACAGTACGGTCAAAATATGTATGTCATTCTGAACTATTGCGCATACTTACTCGAAAAAACATTTTGATATAAGAGCAGAAAGTTTGTCTCGACTGACGCGAAATTCACACAAGCCCTAGTCAAGGGCGAGGTCTTTCCACATGTATCCAATGATATCTTTTCAATATACTTACAAAGACATACATAAGCGTGGGTTGACTTACACTTGTTGTGCGACTTTTGTGACGCGCGCCCTGCCTGTTACGATAAATGAAACAAAATTGTGGCAGGGGCAACCACGTACCTACACTTATCCGCACTAGAACGAAAAACAGTCAAATACGTGCCCAAAAGCCGTAGAGATATGAGCAAGTTTTCGAGTAAGTACCTAAGTGTATAGAAAAAGAATGACTGCGCAGCCAATTGTTCGAAGTTCGGAGCAATCAAGTTATTTCGGCCGTTGGTTGTTCGAAAATACTTGTGAGTGGGTCTCGCAGGTTAACCTATGAGGTTGTCATCTGCTTAACCGGACTAGCCTGTGGCGGCCTTCATAAAGTTGCCAGAACTTACAACTAGGTACTTAAAACTAAACGACTACGGCCCAGTGGTAGGTAGGAATACGGACCTCGGCTTAGGAAGTCGCTGAGGAGAGCTGGCAAGGGACAGGCTAGAACGATCGTAGGGTAATTATATCCTACTCAACCACTGACTTTATAGTAAGGACATCGCGGACCACGCGTTTCTTTGACGCCACAATTTAATCATATTAAGGCTTAGTCACTTGAACATCTGGCCGGAATTAAATGGACACAACACTCGTACACGCCTTGGCGGCAGTACGAGTATCTGTGCAATTAATTGCGGCTAGCTGCGTTACCGATTAACCTGGCTGTTACCGTGGAGTAGGCTTCAGAAAGCCATTGTTTTATGGCACTGCTCGGGCGCTTGGGCCTTAAATGGCAGCAGTCTCCACACACTATCTTTAGGAACGGTCGTGTATGCTTTGTGATCGCGTAAAAGCAATCGTTTGGTCGGCCGTATCTTTACTATTTAAATCAACGAACTCGACCTAAAATTGGGCTTTTACAAATTGAAATAATTATCAGATTAATGTCTAAAAACCCAAGTAACCAAATATGAATTCTTAAATTCTTATCCATCCTACAGTTGCATTTATAGTAGAAGCTTATATTCCAGAGTAGATAATAATATAGTAATTTATCCAAACATTCCTTATTTCATACTAATAACGGTACTTATATCCCATGCTTGCAAATAAAATAGCTACTAATATATTTTGGATCGATAAGAAAAGAGTACCTACCTAACAGTTCTTGTGTCAATACATTTACCAGAAAATTTAAAACGGGGAATTAAACCACTAAAGGTGGGTCTACGCTAGAGGAGCAGAGTACGAGCGCATTTATTTGATTCAGATTGGATGTAGTGCGTAAAGGTGAATCTACACTAGAGCCTAGCACGTGCCGAGCTCAGATTCGTGTAGTGTGGACTGACTCTAGAGGAGCCGAGCACGAGCGACACTACACGAATTTGAGCTCAGCTCGTGCTAGGCTCTAGCGCAGACTCGCCTTTACGCACCACATCAGATCTGAATCAATCAAATGTAGCTCCGAAATAGCTATAGTAGTGATTCTAGGAGGGGTTGCGCACTAGATTCCAAGTCCGTCTGTCGGAATTTAGTAGGTAATACTTTTTCAATCCGGATGGCACTCAAAATGTGCAGTGCGTAAACGCATCTACGGACTTGCTAGCGGGCCATTGTCCGCCGAACCTCTTTAGTTAAGTATTTGACCGCCACGTCAAAAATTCATGTGTGCTCTCGGTGGGCAACTTGGCAATTTCATCTTATATCAACAACAACCTTTCAATCGTGAGAATTACAGACACAATAGAAAGACAATAGGTGCGCGAACGCCGGCGTTCGCTCGGGGTTTAATGAATTAATAAGAAAAACAATACTTTCTTGTAAAGGTGGGTCCAGGCTAGAGGAGCCGAGCTTAAATTCGTGTAGTGTCGCTCGTGTTTCGCTCATCTAGATATACGATTTTGAGTTAGGCTCGTGCTCGGCTCGCCTTGCGTAAACCCGCCTTAAGATTTATTAGTCATGTAGTAGTGACCGTGGCGTGCTGGACACATTTTGCTTTTTCATGTATAAATGACTGGTGATCAAAAGGTTGATTTCGCTACTTAGGTATTAAATGGTCCAATAAGCAGAAATAGGCCAGACCTATAGTAGCGCGGACGCTCACACATGGCTTGCAGGCAAGTCTCGACTCTCGTCTTATAAATCCACATCTGTAAAATATACTACTCGGGTACAGAAACTGACCTCACCCATTAACATAACTCATAGGTAACATGCGCTCGAACGATGGTCTCATGTGATGAAATATGAGGGGACAGTGATAAGAACTTCTGCTGTTCAAGTATTAAAAAACATAACATTATGTGATAAAATTCCGGAAGACCACCGTCATAAGATAATGTCAAAGATTTTGATAGTTTAATCATTTCATGTTACTAAGGAATTACATTGGGCACACGTGGGTCACATACGCCGATCTGGCCGCGTCGGTCTCCCTACATTTTATACGGCAACTACCTACAGTACGCCCGACGGATCTTGGCGAGCCTCTCATGAGAGAGAGAAAAGCGCAGAGCCTATGTTCGGGCTCGCCAAGATTCGTCGGGGGTACTGTAGACTTGTAGACATTACAGCTACATTAGATCCACGCCACGCGATGCGACTCTACGTACAAATTAGGCGTGGCCAACGTGTGCGTCGGTCTAATGTAGTTCCCGCTTAACTGTTGCAATGTTTGCTTCCCGGTAATGGATAGGCAAAAAAGAATTGTATAAAAATCCTGCTAGGACTGGAATAAGAAAATAATGCCTTAGGGTCAACTCACACCGAAAGAGCGGCGAAGGGCAGCGACCCGTTTACCGTTCATAGAATTCGCTGGAATTCCCGCGGCGCCGCGGGCATCCGCGCGACTCGTTCGAGTTTCTCATGCGATAATAAGTATTATAGAAATGAAAATAAAGTTAAAATTCATATGACACTGAAACTGCGCTCCGCTTCGCTGCGCTTCGACGCTCTTTTGGTGTGAGTTGACCCTTAAAGATTGTATTATTGTTAGCGTAAACCTGCATGTTGCTGTTCTGCCAATATTTGTTCAAGTCTATTATGTGTGCAATTGTTGTGTGATTATTATTTAGTTTATGCTGATGTTATAATTCAATAAATCAATTAATAACTACTACTGGCATTTTTTTATCAAAAATACCCATCACGTTTTGAGTCTCCAAAATGGCTTGACCAATTTGGATGAAATTTTGTGTAATTGAAGTGGGGCCGAGGATAGTTTGAAAATACAATTGGACTGTAGGTGGCGCTGCAATCGGATCCTCAAATTTTTATTCCGACGAAAAGCGAACTTTCGCAAAGGACATCTTTCGGACGGAACTGCTAGTAGAATTATAAATGAGAAACCGAAATAACAAATAAACTTTTTATTAACAATAAAACATCAATACTACTTCTTGGAAACGAAACTTATTTCTATAAAATTTCTTACATAATAACAGTGCAATTTTGTTAAAATTTTATAAATTCCATTCTGGCATCACAAAGGAAATTAAGTTTCGCTTTCCTACAAATATATCTAAAAGGTGCATCCTTAGAATTTAATCCTATCTATTACAAATGAAATTACTAATAATTAGAGATCAGATAGCTAAATCATAAATGCTCTACTTTTAAATGAAGAATTTTAAAGGATAAGTGAGACAAATTGGAATGTTCATATTTTATTTCACTTTTATCTTAAAATGACATAAAATACATCTTAGATAATAAAAAGTAACGAATTAAAAGAAAACGGGGTAAAAAAAATGAAATACATAATCATTAAAAATAAAATCACAATAATTTAAAAATAATCAATATTTTATATACATATTTTGTTGTCATTTGTAGTTCATAATTCATATGATGTTTCAAAGCCTCAAATCTAGTTTTTTTACTTGTCAATTGTACATAAAATAGTTCCATAACTTAATTATAGTTTTATTTGTGATGATGTAAGATGGAGTCCACCATGGCCTAACATAATAGTTATTGTGAAAACTATGACAATATTACAGCTATGTCATGCAAAGACAATGGGCAATTGATAAACAATACTAATGACGTGTGGAAATAAATAATAAATGTTTCTAAACATTCTGTCCTAAGTATTAAAATATTATGAATGAATAGCCTTACTGCAAAAGGAAATCAATTATTATAATCAATTTACTTTCATGGTTTTACAGTTCATTTGTCCATAGACAAATGATACTTTTTTTTTAATGAATTTCACAAAAAATTAATTCATTAAAAAAGTAGAAAAGAAAAGTAAGAAAAAGAAAGCATAAAGTAAAGTATTTTAACATTTAGATTTTCAAATTACGTATAAATGACTGGAGAGTAAATAAGTGAAAGTATACAATAAAATTAGAAATAACATTAATTTTGACTTAGGCATAGAATTCTAGTATTCTAACAACAATGATAACATCATCAATATACTGATTCGTCACATACTCAACATTCACCGCTAACAACAATACATTTATTATCATCAACACCAAAATATTAGTCCAGTACCTTTTGTTTTTTTTTACATGTAGGTAGGTGGGATTCGCTACATACAGAATGTACAAACAATATTATTAGAAACATAATATCTGTCTGTTTTGCCTTGTTATAAAGGATTTTTTAAAATTGGTAACTTTAGTTAGGAATAATATTTTGATACTGTTTGTTGTATTAAGTTTTAGTCTGTCTATATTATATTGAGTATATGCTATTAACATATACAACTTGGTCTATGGGAACTGCCTATCTTAATGGTAACTAACAATGATTGTTTTGAATAAAGTCTATAACATAACACTGTAATGTATGAGTTTGCAGACTTGTTTATGGATTGAGGGTAGGTATATAATATTAAATACTGATATTTAACATGAACAAATAATTCTACATTCATGTTCAATACTTGCATAAAAGAATTAATTGAATAAACTATTTTTATGGCCAGGAACTCAACATGGATCTTAACATTTTATTTTAAAATCCTCAAATAGCTACCTAAGATTAGTAAATTTGTAATTTGTACCTAACCAAGAATTGGTCCTAAATATGGTGCTTGATCACAGTAGAAACATTTTGGCACTTCAGTTTCTTGCAATTCTACTAAATTGGCGCTTACCTCGTTTGTAACATGGTAGTAGCGACATCGTCTCGGTCCAATACCTTCGATTAATGTGTCATAAGGTGGTGAGAGGATATCGAAGAATGCAGCCGGCACCTCGAGGGCTTCTATCTCGTGGTAGTTGGATATAGTTGGTGTGAGTATGCAAGTACTAGAATTTTCTGAACAAACTTTATTGCTAGTTACTTCGGCAAACAATTTTCGTCGCTTGTGGGTACCCTGCGCGAGCCGCGCCGCCTCTCGTCTCGCTTGCTGTTGGAACTCTACTGGATCCACGTGCTGCGTGACGGGATACTCTGAAAAAGTCCTAATCTTCACTGCACCTGATATCACCTTCAGAAGCCCGTGCATGTGCGGGTGGTCGTGGAGCGGCATTTTAAAACCCGGCTTTAAAACAAAGATGCTCATATTTATTTGGCTGTTTTGGAACACTTCAATGTACGTGCATGGTGCCTTGTTGGGATGCCTCCAAAGCGATACGTCCTTCAAATTATTGTCGTAGCCCAAGTCTTCAGATCTTAGACCATCCATCATACTCTTTAGTTTGTCCAAGTTAGCCTGAAGAGCAGATTTTTGACTGTCATCAAAGGTATGCAGAGAGTGCCGGTAAATAGACACAATTGGCGGTACATTGACTAGTTCCATGGTTGACTTCACTTCATCTCCTATGTCCACATAAAATCTGACTGAATTTAAACACGAAAATTTATTTCTTCTAATGAATGTAGAAAATAATCTCGACGATAACAAAGCGCAACTGTCAACAAACGTCATTTTCCACATTTTGTTTTTACATATGATTACGTTTCATTACTCCAAGCTTTGATCAACTGTCATAATTTTGATTAAAGAAAATGAAACTAAATAAAAAAATAAAACAGGCAATTAATATAGTTTTACAACATGAATAAAAAGTATATGATGAGCTATGCAAAAATTATCATTCACTTCAAGTTTATTACAATTTCCAGTTTCTCTAGTTTTGTTCAATACATTTGCAATAAACGCAAAGCGACCACTTCGTACGAAAATTTGAATAAGTGCCATCTATTGATGAATAGCTAAACTACTAAAAAGTCCAAACAAAGACTAGCTAGTGGACAGTTGTGTCGAAGAATAAATTAATTGCTCCATTGAAAAAATAGATGGCGTAAACAGTGACGTGATTGTGGAAAGCAGATTAATAATTACTGTGATAATTTTACAGTCCCATAATAAAAACTCATAGGAGGCAATAAGCAGACTTCTTAACGTAAATCATCAGATAACTCCTCGCGCTCTGGGTGAAACGAGAGTTATATTGTCAGACTATTGCTGATTAAAATCCATTCACCCATCTGTGTTTCCTCAGTTGCCCTCTACAGTCCCTGGACTCCTCGAATATCCCGCAACACGAACATTTCAAATATAATGAAATAGGCACCTAACTTGTAAGACCTATGTCCGTAGAGACTGGACCGCATAGTACCTACCTACTTACGTAGTTACCTATAAGTAGGTACCTACTCTATTTGTTGAGGCAGTAACTAAATTTAAACAATCTTAACATGTCTTTTATATCTAAAAAATTGTCTAAAAATTTTATGTAAGTAAAAAAGTTTACAATTAAGTAGGTATTTACATAAACCGATGTTTGGTACAGTACCTACCTAGGTACCTATCTAATTAAAACTAAGAAGATTGTTTACATTTTTAGTTGTTAAGTATTTGATTCGAAGACATGTGACATCCACCAATACGCACTGGACCCGCGGCTTGGATTACGGCCCATTCCCTCTCCTAGAGAGGAGGTCTGCGTCCCAACAGTGGGAACACTATAAGGCCGACTATGTTGCATTTAGTTACCTACCTAAACGTATAGAGTATAGTATAGGCTACCTAGGGGTACTACGTTATCAGTCATTAGAGTGATATTTCTTTTAAACCAAAGATTGACTGGAAGAGAATGCCTTGTTGTATTAAGTCCGCCTATGTACCACTACCTACTGTACATAAAGTTTAAATAAATAAATAAATACAAAATGTACCTACTCTGGTGCACAAAAAGAGAGGAATCTATTGAATAAACAAAAGAATACTGAAAATATCACCTACCAACACTGAATAATTACATCACCACTATAAAACAACGTCAGTATCAAAATAAGGAGTAGGTACCTACTCAGACAACAATAAAGATCGTAAACGCGAGATCGGTTTTATGTGTGGTCTGCTCGGTCGCGGGTGGTGTACCAATAATACCACTTAAATAAATACCAGTCCATTGTAAATGTTCCTCGGATTTTATTGAGTTCCAATGCGCCTGGGTTTCATCCATTCCCGCCATTAACGGCGACCATAGACTATAAACATAGATAAATTAATCAGGTGTACGCGAATAGAAGTTGCTATTGTAGCGGAAAAATATTAGTTTTACTTTTTTTTTTAACGTCTTTGGAAATAAATGTTTCGGTTTTATTGAGATGTTTGGACTGATTTCCTAATCATTTTGTTTTGATGTGCTTTTTGTTGTTAAGATAACTTTTGTGTGATTATAATGGTTTGAGAAACAACTAGGTACCTACACATACTGAGAACGAAGCTTGGTATTTTTTTAATTTTATTAGTTTCATGAACCCGTCATCCGGTTGTAAGAAGTCCTTCTTTTTTTAAACCTACCAGTTCATGTAGCGTCCTTATTTGAAACTTTGCCTATTTGCCAAAACATGACATGTTAGGTACCAACAAGTTAGGCAATGCTTAGCTAGGAAACACCTCTTAGAAGGTTGGTCACTCTCCTGTTTCTGATTTCTCTGCTAAAACACGCTGAAAATAAACATTAGTTAGAACAAGTTCACAGTTTGTTTGACCCACCTAGCTAATGCTTTAATTTTTCCAAGCCAGCAAGGGCAATCCTCGTCTAAAAAACTTTCAATCACTGCATGCTTCATTTTACACCATCCAACCATCACTAAGATACCGAAATCACGGAGCAGCCCCAGGCCTTACCAAAGAGGGATAGAGCTGTACCTACACCTACGAAGAGAGAAGTCAGTGTACTTTATTGCAAATTGATCAGGTGCCTACCATAAATAATTTTGATTTCGATTACCTACCAATGGCTGCTTCTTCCCAACAACCACATAAGGCAACTTTAACTACAATTTTCCACTGAAACCCAAGTACCAATCCCACAGCTACCGTTGCTCTGTGCTTCGTCGGTTTGTTTGTCAGCTGCACCTCGCTGGGTGGCCTTCCACGAACTCTTTATTTGGGTGCGCCTGCGCAAGGTGCGGAGGTGGAGGTGATAGGTTATGTAATGATGGTGCGGCTGTAATGGCTCTTGGGATAGTGGTTTGTGTTGGTATTTGCGTGGATTGTTAAGTATATTAATGCCTTTGAGCAGTAGCTACTTCCCTTAAGTATCTACGAATAATTCGCACTTTTTTGTTTAAATTGATAATTGAAAACTTAAGCTACTAGTTACAGTAAAACTTAAAATAGGTAAAAAACGGCTATTTACAAGTTTTCACATATACTAATGTGTATGACTAAAATTAAGACGACAACAGCATAGGGTTAACGCGATAGCGCTCGTACTATACGAAAAAAAAAGAATATAAAAATGTTTTTAAATTTGTTACAAAAAAGCGATCGGCTAAAATTTTCTTTACTTGCTTAACACCTTACTTTAATATAAACTAAGTAGTGTCTCAGTGTTTGATATCGAACTCCTTCAAAATGGAGCCTACCTTACATTACTACCTTTTTAATGTTTCTTTTTTATAGATTCCTACCAAATTGTGTGTTCGAGAATAAGTCGTAGGCAATTTTTTATAAGGTGGGCCCGAAATAATTTATCTGGCAAAACAACGTTTGGCAGGTCAGCTCGTAATCCTTCCGTAGGCGCGGGCTTGCGGACAGTGAGCAATGGGTAGCTCGCTGTCCGGCCGTCCGGTAACTGTCCGGACCAAGCCCAAGTCGTCGACGGCGCGCACTGTTCCCGCGCGCCTCAAGGAGTTGTCAGCAACAGCAGGGATCCAGCCGGGTCGAAGCCTACTGGGGCCAGGGTTATCCGAAAGGGAGCTCGAGCCCCGGTATGAAGGCTAGAGGAAACAGGGTGGGTCTTTTAGTCCGTAAGAGTCTGACACTATCTCCCGCTCTTCCCAACAGCGGGAGTTGTCATTGGATGATTTTTTCCCACCATAAAAAAAAAACCTCATAATCCTTACATAATTATAATAAATCTGTACAAGTTTTTAGTAGTGCGCGCTTCACGTAAAATATACGAAATTGATGTAGTTAATTTTTATACATTAAAATTGTATGTGAGTTGAAATATTACTTAGCCTTTGTTTCATCGCATTCGCAATCATATATGCATTCATTGACTGTTAGGCGCTACGAAGTTCGCCGGATCAGGTAGTAGAATATGTATAATAGTCAGTCAGTAAGAGTCTGACACTATCTCCCGCTCCGCCCAAGAGCGGGGGTTGTCATTGGATGATTTTTCCCACCATAAAAAAGGTAGCAGAATAATAAAATTAATCTTTGGCAGTAGGTTAGTCCAGTGGTAATGGTGGTCGCCTGGCGGCTCCAAGAACGATGGTCGAGGCTATGGGTTCGAACCCAGAGAGGCGCTTCACTATAGGTAACTTTTTCCATCACCGCTGCTCGTAAAACAGTGAGAGTGTTATCGTGGGGAAACCGATGGCGGGGACCAAAAATTCGCAGACATGTGACGTCCACCAACTTGTACTGAGCCCGGCTGGAGGATTACGGATTTACGGCTCATCGGCAGTAGGGAAATGGACTTATTGATTATAAATTAAGGCTTATCCTAAGTTTATAACTGCTAGTTTAGATAAGCAAGTTTCTTCATTGAAGACATAAATTTACTTAAATACAGAAAAACAAGCCAAGTTTTTCATTAAAATTGAATTTCCATTACGAAAAGGTACGAGTTAATCATAGTGCTTAGGTAGCAGAATTGTGGTTCCATGGGCGAAGGCTAAAAATAATAATCTTATCTTTTTTTTTTACTTGGGAAATCATCAGATAACTTCCCCAGCTCTGGGAGGAACGAAAATCCACCTGTGTTTCTTCAGTTGCCCTTTGCGAGGGCTATGATTACTGTTTCGAAAACTTCCGCAGCCATGTGATGCCATAGCGTAACTAGCTAAAAAAAGTTATGGCTTGAACAATAAAAAAGGATAAGATAAAAAAAATGCGCGAAATGAGCGCTGCGTAGGCATCAACACTCCCGGTCGGGCGCTTCTACAGTCACGATAAATAACAGGTATTGTACTAAGCATATAAGACCCAAAACTTGGCCTTAGTTTGATAATTTTTGCGTCCCTCCAAGGCCTGTGCCCTGTGCCTGCGAACCGCTCGCATTGCCCTAGCTAATTACGGCACTACTTTCAGCAGTTTCAGTTTCAGAAGCTGCCTATCTGGAGCAGTCATGGACTTATTAAGTACCTTCTGGTTCAAACAACGAGTAATAATAACTTCTCACAAAATGATCTATCCCACAGAATTTCCTCCTACATCGCCATAAAACCAGCGAATGTTTTACGAATAAAATTCATATTTTAATAGCTTATTTTTTACATGCTGTGTGTAATGCTAATGAACCGGAAGTGCCGCCATTACTCCCGTGATGAGCGTTCACTTGTCGTAAAACGGAACGTTCATTAAAAAGAACGAGGTTATGAAGTAAAAATAGTTGGAATGTGCGATAGACTGGTTACACTTGGGATGTTGATTTAGGAGTAACTGCGTCGAGGACACCTCGCACCATTTCGGAGGTGGGGACATTAATTTCTAGTGGTCATGGTTACACAAATGATATCAATAATGAGTAGGTATCTACAATAAACATTCGGCAAAGTGCGAGTCAGACTCGCGCACAAAGGGCCGTACCATCCGTAGCAAATAACTGCAAAAAAATAACGTTTTTGTTAGGGAGCCCTAAATTTCAACTGGCTATCAAGGTTCATGAGAAACAGCCTGGTGACAAACGGACAGACAGACAGATGGACGGACAGCGGAGTCTCAGTAATAGAGTCTCGTTTTACCCTCTGGGTACGGGACTCTAAAAATCAGGTGGATTATTTGAAGAGACTTACTGAAAGCTTGAAGTTCGGTTGCTAAACGACGGCAAAAACTTTCTGGTTTTCCTTCAATTTCTTGTGGAGTAGTCACCGTCGCCGATCGCCTCCACGAGAACACGGCGGTGCTTCGCCCAAGCGGGATATACTTCGACTTTCCACCGTATGCTCCACTGCTTCCTCCGGGCTACGCACAATGGTGATAACCGGGCGTTTCTTTCGCCCAAATCCGAAACCTCTCGAACTGACTTTTCATTCCAATGCACCATCAGCCTTTCGACAATTGAGGGAGGCCTAGGTCTAATTGTAGACGTCTTTCGGCTGTAACGATGATAATGATCAGCCTGTTTGAACCGCTATATAAGAACCCAATCTAGGTAATCCAAATAGAAAGAAAGAAAGAAAGAAAGAAAAGAAAGATAAACAGTTTATTTACGTGTTAAAGGCGCAATCTTAAAACTAGGTAACAGAACATAACATCAGAGCAATTGATAGGGCAGATATGCGTCTCTTCCGCGCAAAACGGCCGAACGCTCAGCATAAAGCTGCGGCGTCACACATAATGCGAAAAAAGACAAATAAAAACTATCACTAATTAGCAATGATTCACTACTATATAAAGCCGGTTAGCGTAACGCGGTGACGTCCAGCATTAGTAATAAAAGCTATCATTGCGCCAATCCTCGTATTTACGTTTAAAATAATTTATTTTAGTACGAGCACATCTGCAAGTAGATGTATGGGGCTCCGGTTACTGGTTATAGGAATATGGCAGAGGGAACCAAGAACCAATTGAGGAGTAGAGAAAAGGTAAATCATGCTAATATTGTAAAGAAAGAAAGAAAGAAAGAAAACTATTTTATTTGGCATACACACTCGTAGATACACACAATGTAGTAACAACATGTAGACACTAATAAATTGTTATATATAAAAAAAAGAGACAACTAACAATGTGTGTCTCACGGCGGCGCCAAATAGGTCCAGTTCAGCAATAATGCCAGACAACTACATGGTAGTTGCCAGACGCTGGTTTTCAACTGAACCTTATTTCGAGTGTAGGGTTGAAAATTGGTTTATATTTTAGTACTCAGTTATTAGTGATTAGGTGTAGGGTAAATAAATTACATATTATATATGTTTATGTGTGACAAATAATAAATAAATAGGTGTTCAGCATACAAAATATATCAAATAAAAAAAAAAACGACAAAAAAAAAATATATATAGTAATTGGTCTATCTAATCGTGCATAATTACATGCGCAACAAACAACCGGCTTTGAAGCAACTCAATCTCAAAACAATACCATGCCCGTAAGCTTGCGCAGTGTATCGGGACGCCAATTCATTATGCCTAGGGCAGCTAGGCGCAATGGACGAACTGTCAACAGCGCGAAATGTAAAAATAAAAAAACTTGTTATAATTTCGGGTAAGAAAGTTCGAGTGTGTGTTTGATATTTCTTGACGCAAGCGAACGTTTGTTTTATTGTTTACTAGCTTTTGCCTACGGCTTCACCCACGTAGGTACATAAATTATAGCATAAGTTACTCAGGAATAAAGCAGCTTTCTAACGGTGAAAAAATTTTAGCAATCGGACCAGGACTTTCAGAGATACCTTACCTCTTTATAATATTACCCATTAGTGTAGATTTTATACTAGTGACCTGTTCCAGCTTCGCATGGGACATCTTTGAAATTCTTGGTGATTACTCTTTCTCTGTAGGTGAAAAGGTAGACAAAAAAGTAATAGGCTTATCTTATCGTCGTGTCGGTGAAACATTTTGTAGATGAATGGAAACTGGAAAGGCTTGTCGTTGAAACTGACGTACATGAAAGTTCCTGTCGGCAAAATGTTCATGAGTGAAAGATTCTGCTAAGGAAACGGAAATAAATGAATCGTCCTGTCGACGAAAAGTCCAATATTGAATCAGTCTTAGGAGAACGGTTACTGAATCCTTCTGCCAATAAACACAATTTTCTTTCTTTTTCTATTCTTGCTTCTGTTGTGAACGACCCCATTCATAGTCATCCCGGGACGCGGACATTTAACAGGAGAGAGGTACAAGCGGACACCGTTCAGTTACGACATTAGTCACGGGTTACCAACTAATATAATACTAATTATAAATAATAAAATAAAATCGATATGAATAGACATGACGACATGTTTTAGGGATTGTTACCCGTAGAACTTGCTACATCCAGCATGCCAAGGTGGTGAGATTGCCAACACAGGTTTTAGTCGGTATAAGTCGGACACGCCCTCTCGCTCCACCCACTCAAAGTACGTTGCCGGATTCTTTGAAATGGTCATCGCAAACCGCATGCTAGATGAAGGAACACGGGAGGGTTTCAGTCAGTAACAGTCTAAATCTCTCGCTTCCACCCAGAGCGGGAAAAGTTATTTAATAATTCCCCGTCTCGGTTCAAGGTGTAGTTAGATGGCGTGTCAGACTGACTAAAACTCATCTGTATTCCTTGATTTACCCTTTCGTTGTGTTTTTTAGTGTACAATAAAGTTTATTCCAAACACGGTAACTTTGGAATATTCCCGCACCCGCAGCACATGATTTTACGTAAATTTCTAAAGGATTTTGTAAGCGGAACATAACAGTGCTAACAAATGTCGGAGTATAATCTATAAAAGTCTGTACTAGGGATAACCAGTACCTCTATGAGTTTAAAGCAATAGTATTTGTCGATACTCGATACCGACTACGTAAATATTTTGTGTGGTAAATTTAGGTCCGTAAGTGACCGCTAGAGGCGCTGTAAAATTTATTCTATTGCTGGATGAAATCAGTGTTAGTACTTGAATAACTCTAACTAATTTCGACCTCTGATTATAACAGAAATGATTAAGTAGGTATTTATGTTGAACTGATACCCAAACTATCCTTTGGTAAGAAAGTAAACTGGTTAATTAGAAATCGCATAGGACCAACATGATCATAAATTAACATTTCAGCCTAATGACGTCCACTGTTGGACATAGACCTCCCCATCGCGTCGCCGCAACAACCGATCCTGTGCGTCTCACATCCACCGCTTTCTTTGACTCTCACCAGGCCTTGTGGTAAGCCTTCCAACGCTGCGTCTTCCGGTGCGCGATCGCCACTATAGAACTTTTCGGCCCCACCGACCATCCGTTCTCCGAGCCTACCTACTCCCGAAAATAGAGATGAATTAGAGTTTTGAAGAATTATTTATGTATTACTTTTCATTTCACTATATCCCCATCTATAACATCCCACAAACACAACATGATAATCAACTTCACACTGCGCACAATATTAACTAAATATAAAGAAACGAACAGACGTTTCGTTTTGCGTATTATCAAACAATACTGTCTATAATTACACTACAAAGCGTACCATACTATAGTAGACATGAAAGTCAAATAGTTCCTTTCATCGGGTACGGACAGCTTTTGATAATAATTGGCACTCCTGGACTTGAATATGAAATTAAAAAAACTGGTCAAGTGCGAGTCAGACTCGCGTACGAAGGGTTCCGTACCATCCGAAGCAAAAAACAGCAAAAAATCACGTTTCTTATATGGGAGCCGTACTTAAATATTAATTTCATTTTAATTTTATTTCTTTTTATTTTTAAAGGGAATACATACGAGTAGATAACTCAATATTCTGTGAAAATTTCAAGCGTCTACTTGTTGCCATTATCAATATCGAGCAACAACGAGCATAAATAACCACGTTTGTTGTATAGGAGTCCCCCTTAAATATTTTTTTTTATTCTAATTTAATTATTAATTCTTAAAGTAAATATACAACTAAATATTCTGTGAATATTTCAAGCGTCTATCTGTTGCAGTTATTAATATCGAGCAAAAACGGCAATAAATTTATTGTATTCTGTTTTTAGTGTTTGTTGCGGCAACAGAAAAACATTATCTATAAAAAATTATACTATCTAGCTTTCACGGTTCATGAGGTACCACGGTAGTATCACGGTTCTGTTCGTCTGTCTGTCACCAGGCAGGCAGTTGAGTTCTTAGAAAAAAAAAGCGAATAAGGTACCGTTTTTACCGTTTTGGTACGGAATCCTAAAAAAGAATAATGCGTGCCAAGTTTTTGTGGGCGTCATAATGGCCAGCATTGTAAATGAGATGACGTGTAAAGGTAGAAGTTTAAAGTTGAATTGTTTATGGTTATTACAGATGTTTGAAATGACATGTATGAAGTTTCAAATTAGTGTGGTTTCAGTTTGTGAGGGAGCCAGTAGTGTTGTCAGGTGTAGCGTTTTTTTTTACTTGAGTGGGCTTTAGTGAATGGGGAGCCTTCACTTTAAAAGTCTTCATTAAATGGTTATATATAGGTAGACAATATAAACTGTAATAGTTAGTAAAAGCTTTGATGAAGGAGCCTACAGATAGGTTATTTTGTAATATGTCAAAATAATAAAGAATTTTTAATTTAAATTCGGATTTATATCTTAGGAACAAAAGTATTCTGTTTTAGATTAAGGATACACCGACCGAACCACCTACCAACTGATGAAAAACCTCAAATATAATAAATAAAAAATGTGTGTATTTGCGTACAAATGTGTTCATCCTATAAATATTTTTCAAGTCTTCTTAAAATGTTACATAAATAAGTTAATCTGAAAAACAAAAACAAAATTAACTTTCAAACTTTAGCTAATTTTAAAATCCCTTATTACTTTGCACATATTTATAGCTTTTTAATCTCACAAAAGAACGCCAACTACATTTACATATTGAGATGTAAATATTTACGCTTCAATTCCGGATCCCACTGACAATCTTGAGTCCGGTAGTCGTTTCGCCGGACAATCAAGCCGTCGGGAAAGCAGACCACAGAGTAAGAAAATACAGAAGGAACAACTGTATGAAAAATGAAAACATTTTTTGGTCGGTGCTGGTGAAAGCGATAGGTTGTAAGCGACAAATTGAAACAGCTGCCAGAGGCATTATTTGGTTTTAGGTTAGCTGGACACCCCACCATTGGTGGCGACCTCTCGCACCCGGCTCTGGTTCTGGCTAGGATTCGGAGCTAAAAGGCATGAGATGCGGTTGCCTCCTTCTGTGAAGCAATAATGGGCATCTCCTCGATGCCCGCTCAGACCGCAGGAATTTCCGAAAGAGATCTTAGAGCGGAAGAACTTATTATGTGACTTCCCACCTCAAAAACAAAAGTTAGCTGTGCAGTTGGCATACTGTAGGGTTTTTAGGTTTCGCTTGCATGCTTAATCAGTCGCTATGAGTAGTCAGAAGTTTGAAATTCAGGCACTTTGTCTTGCCTTAACTGGGTTGTACAGATTTTTGTCAGATAAGCCGTCGCTCCATGTAAAATAGATGTGAAAAGAAAAAAAAATGAAGATCTTTGTCTGTAGGTTAGTAGATATTCATAATGGAGCTTGCAATGTATAAAGCACACCCATCCCTGATCATTTCGTTGTGAGGAAAAAGTCTGTGTGTGAAAACTGTGGCCGAGAAGTAGTGTGGGATCGATAGTCGTGGTACGGGCCTGTGATGAGGAACATGGGTAAGAAAAGTTTTGACCGCCAAGCTTTTCTGTGGCTCTTGTAGCCTATTACATATTGGTGCTATACTTACTCAGTGTCCTAATAGCAATTGATAATTTGCTAAAATAAAAAAATCATCTGTAAATCCATCCAAATGGATGAAATTGGCATACTTATGTAAAATATATATTTTTTTAAATTTATACTCACTCATAGAATAAAAAGAATTAAGAAGTTGCATAGTCATTGATTAAGATATACTATCAAATGTAGAGTTTTGATTTGTTGTATTACAGTCCATCAGGTATATTATTGAGGATTTTCGAAATAAACCACAATTATATCCCTTTAATTATCTCTCTACAAGTTTTTATAACAATAAAATGCACAAAATATTCTAAACATCATCTGTCATTGAATTTATTAAAGAGATCTGTGAGCCTGAATCATAAATGCCGCTCACTTCTAGTTTATTTTCTAATAAGAGCTTGATTTTGATTAATGGTGTACTTACTCGTTTTTTTTCTCAGTATTTATATCCACTTCAATAATGGAGTTGTTATTTACATTTCTGGGTTTAAAAACTTTTTCAGATTCATTTTTATTTTTCTTGAACCAACATGACTCTTCCGGATGATATCTAATTCCTTTGTCCAAAGATTCACAAGTGTTACATGGCTTCTTCTCATTAGTTTTATTTTTATAAAGGAATGTACAACTCTTTACTGTACTTGAGTTTTTCTTGTACATCATACCTTCATATTTTCTTATCTCAATTTTCTTTTCATTATCTAAATGGTCTGTTTCATTATATTTCTACTATAAAGTAGAAGCGAGATGTGGCTCAAGATGAGAAAGGGTTGGATATGGCTGCTCTGAATAGATCACAAAAAAAATGTGAAATGGGCAAGAGGTGTCTAAAACTTCTGTCGCCACTTTACTCTGTGGCCGGACACTCCGCGCAGCCCACAGGCACAAAGCGAGTATCTACCGCCCGACTCCGCCTGTTTGTGTTACACAACGCATTTACCGCCGACTTCGCGCCTTACACATAATACTAAGAACACTAAATTACGCCTTTGTGTTTATAGGTTAGTTTCACGCAGAGACTTCATAGAGAGATTTACATGGAATTAGACAAGTTTCACTATTTTTATTTTACCGTTTTCAGGTAATTTAACTTGAAAACGGTAATATAAAGGTGAGAGATTGATTGATGATTGAGAAGAAAGATTGATGTTACGTATCAAATTGAATAACTAGATAACTTAGTAAGAAAATGAACAAAACATTCTTAAGCGCCCGTATAAAATCGATTGTAGCCCAAGAATTTAGTTGAGTTTTTAATAAGTTAGTCCATTTATCTGATATATTTTTTCAGAATTATTTTTAGAAAATGATTTTAGCTGTGTTTTGTATCCATAAATAGTGCATTTTTGTATATTAATGTGTCTATAGTACATTTACATAAAAGTAAAGAAAGGACTAGTGAGGGATGCATGGCGACCAGCCTGATACGATGAATATAATAAATTGTGGTGTGGGTGAGCTCACGCACTTTTCCGCACCAGCGATAAAAGCAAAAGCGGGTTTTCAAGTAAGTGTATTGGAAAAATACTTCTGAGACTAAAATCGCTTAAAAAATCATATTAGACTCTCTGTGTCTCGACACTACTCTATACCCCATAAGAATCAAAGCTCTGGCGTGCTTCCAGGCCGGCATTCAAAGACAACTAAATCTGTCTTTTGATCAATTGTCCACTAGCGGTGTGCCACTGCGAGCCCACATAATAACACACTTTGATGTACACGCCACTGTTTCAAACAGTAGTTGTTGAACAAAAATCATTTTCATTGATCATACTACTGATTGATGTACCAACCTCACCTAGCTGAGTTTCCGGGAATTAATAGAAGAGATTAGGTTGGTATAGCTGCCATGTTTGAATTTTGAATTTGGAACGGAAGAATGGATTTGGGAAAATTGGCTTTTGAGATAATTAGGGCACTGAAATCGTTTTATGACGCAAGTGATTACAAAATGGGTCTTAACTCTTTAATCGCTTGCCACCGTAGGCGCGAGCTTGCGGACGGTGAGCAATGGGTAGCTTGCTGTTCGACCGTCCAGTAACCGTCCGGACCGAGCCCAAGATGTCGACGGTGCTTATTGTTCCACGCGCGCCTCAAGGAGTTGTCAGCAAACCGTAGGGGCCCAGCAGGGTCGAAGCCTACTGGGGCCAAGGGTCTGCTTCTGAAAGGAAGTTTAGGCCCCGGTACGAAAGGCAACGAAGAAACAGGAGAAGGTTATAAGTTAGTAAAAGTTTGACACTATCTTCCGCTCTGCCCAAGGAGGCGAAGACGGAGATTTCATTGGAGGATTTTTACAAAAAAAAAAAAAACTATAACGCTTGCGTTGGCTTGGTTCAACGAGTGTCTTCGTGTCCTATTCGCCAGAGTCGCGTGTCTGCGACTGAGAACTTCATCTCGTTTAGCTCTTCAATACCCATAAGTGACTTGATAATTGCCCACGCAAAAAAAAAAGCGTCTGCCTCTGTCCAACACTGTAACACGGTAAGAATAAAAACAAAGACAATAAGTTACGATGTTTTTAAAAGTATTATTTTAGTTCTGATTAGAAGTGTAGTAGTGTGTGTATTTTTACTTGAAACCTAAAAACAAAAGAGAAGCAATAGAATAAACTTTATTGAACACCAAAATAGTAACAAAACTTTTAGGGTGAGTTGCGCCATTAAACTATAACGATAACCAAACCATATCCAGCCGCGAAACGGCCGCCCATTGGTCAATTCGACGATTTGACAACTGTTAACGGCTCTGTTATCGTTATAGTTAAATGGTGCAACTCACCCTTAAAGTAAAAAAAAAAAAGACGTGTGGCACTCGGGGACTGCCGCGGTAAAGCTATTGCATAGCATTTTTATCAAATTATGCAATTATAATTATTTATTTATTTTATTTATGCAGTATTTTTTTCCTTTGTTTTTTTTTCTCTGATATTAATTGAAGTTACACTTTCACACATTGAATTGAATTTTGATTGATTGTTCACTCATTTGTTTTCTTATCGGTCACCACGCTCAAAAAACAAATGAGTGGGGGGTGTTAGGTTATTTTCTTTACGGAATTTCTGGATTCGGTCTCCACGCTCAAGGCCCGCGATAGAAGCTATGCAATAGCTTAAAAAGTAACGATTAACTAGATAGTCAGTTTATTTAAGAAAAATAATATTTACTTAATTTTAATTCTAGGTCGTAGCTCGTAGCGTCAGTGTCGTAGCACCTTGCTACGCAAACGACATTTGTTAAGTACCTTCATCGGTAGTGCCTGGAGACGTTTAATAAATTACTAGCTTCTGCCAGCCCTGCTAAATTCACCCCGAATTTCGGAAAATCCGTTCTTAGCGGATGTTTACACCCACAGAACACAAATTACTGTTCTGTGTTTACACCCTTTAAGGAACCTACCTGCCAAATTTTAAGTTTGTAGGTGTTATAGTTTCTGAGATTTCGTGATTAATTAGTGAGTGGTATGTCGCTTTTAAATATAGAAGATTTTTGTTCTTACCAACTTTCTTTGATTGACAAGAAAATAAATGAGTAGTGTCAAAAATAACCCTTAATAAACAAGTGCGCCTCACCTTCAACGATTGCATCACTGCTTACCATCAACCTATCAGGTGCGATCGCAGTCAGCACTAGTTATAAAAAAGAAATCCAAAATATTTTAGGACATCGTACAGCTACATAGTTGAACTCGTTAATTTTTTTTATTATTTTACAGCTATGACCTGAGACGATTTAAAACAAGACGAAACTTTAATGGATCATTTAATCATAACGAACTCGTTAAAATAAACAACAATTCTTCAAAAAAATGTTGTTACTACACCCCTAAAGACGTGGTTCCACGAGTTATGTTAAAATATAACACCTTAAAAAATCTTAAACACCTATTAACTAAACCCGCCCTTTAAAACGAAGAACGTACTTCGAAACTGCCAAACATTCCTACTCAACCCTCAATTCTAAATCCATTGCGCGTTATGTTCTGCATTAAAACCAAAGCTAATTCAAAAACCAGCAATGGACGTTAAAGCAACTGAAAAATTCATTCCTTTTTCAAATAGCTCGTACCTGAAAGCGTAACATAAACAGTGTCCCAGTTTGAACGACAAAAAGTATTTAGTTTTAAAATAAGAATTATTAGGAAGGCGTCACGTGTGGTTCTAGGAAGTGACGTGATTACTGGCTGGAAACTCATAAAACTGTGTATTACGACGAATAATCATAAAGTAAACTAACACGGCCGACTCGACTCGACTCGACTCGATAGCTTACCGAATAGATTATACCTATGTTTAGTTTATTTAATTGTTATAAACTAATGCTTGAAAAACGTTGATGGTAAATTGCAGTTGTGAGCCGGGACTGGAAGACCGCAGAAGACAAATAATAATATATTTACATTTTTCTTTCTTTTATTGCACCTACCACTATTTTTCTCTGCATCTCCCAAAGGTTGACTGGTAAAAAATGCTGAAGACATTTAATCTACCTTAGTAACAAAAACATTAAAAGATATCGCACACGTCCTTGTCGTATTTATTATTTTTAGTGAGATGTGCGTTAGTTTTTCTAATTGTGATGGTCTGTAAATTAATCTAATGTCGATCTAGCTAAAATATTGAAAAAAAAAAAAAAATATTTGAAAACATCATTTGACGGCACAGTTGGAGCAGTGGTTTAGCGATTGGCTTCTGGGCTGCGTGTCGTAGGTTCGATTCCCGTACAGAACAGATGTTCTTTTGGCGTACAGATACAGCGCTCGGAGTCTGGGTGTCATGTGTATGAGAGTTTACATGTTTGTGAATGCATGTTCTTGTATATAGCCTACGCACACTACTAGATTTCTACGCATCTAGGACAGGAGACATTCTTAGTGTGGGACTAGCTGTGCCCGTGACTTCGTTCGCGTGGACTACAGGATTTTGAATTTTTTTTTTGTAATATAAAAGTATCAGCTACGTGCCAAAAAATGTCCCGTCAAAATCGGTCCAGCCATTTCAGAGATTAGCCCGGACAAACAGACAGACAGACAGACAAAAATTGTAAAAAATGTTATTTTGGTGTATGTACCGTATATATATATTCATATGCATATAGTAAAAAAGCAGTTATTTCAATATTACAAACAGACACTCCAATTTTATTTATATGTATAGATGTATAGATAACGTTCTTTCTTATTATTTTTTTACTTTAATTATATACCACTACTTATAAATAATTACAAATACTTAAACGACTTATTGGAAAAGGTCTTGTTATTATTGGAGTAAAGTCTCAATCTCAATAAATAATATTCATAACAGAAAGTTATTAGCGTTTGTTTATATCCCAAAATGACACTCAATTTATGGAAATAGGATTATGATTGAATAAATGACGATCGAAATGGAAAAACACTGCACGTAGTATTTTCTAGTAGCAATTGATATAAATAAATGATTCTATTATGAATTTACGTTTAATTATGACAAATCGTGCGTGGAGAATCTTGGGATTTCGTTTTTATAATTTTTACTACAAAAATATGATCAGTAACTGGTACGGATAGAGCCTCATTATTTTGTATTAATTATAAAATTGGGGTGTATAATTATATTGTTAAAGAATACGTTAGAAGTCGGATTAATACCAACTCATAAAACCATTATCTTAATCATAATGTCTAATGGCCTAAACATAAACACAATTTTCCGAATTATCATTAGCTCACTGCGCTCTCTTGAAAATCAAAATCGATCATCCCCACTTAGACAGGTAGGTAATAAAAACCCCCGCACCGTTTCCCTTAGAAAATAAATTACACTTCAATCAATTCCCAAGTTAGATTCTTAATTTCTAATATCCAAATAAACACCCCAGTAATAGCAGATCTAGTAGAAACGCGAAGTAAATCAGTGGCAGTCCGTTCTCGATGCGTTTTGTGCCACATTTACATTTCAGTAGCATAAACTTTTGATATGTTTCCCCTACCTGTTTACTGAGGTCGGAAGTGAGGGAGGTGCGTTTGAACAGGCGAGTTACTGGCTTACTCAAAAAATGACAATAATTTTAATTTTTGTAACTATCGGCAAGCTGGCAGTGGTATTTTAAAATGTTATAGAGTATTTTATTTGGTTTAGTTAAGGACAATTAATTAGTTGAGAAGAGCTAACGATTGATTCTTTTGTTACTAAGTATCGTTGATAATAACATAATATTATCTATTATTTACTAGTAAAAGGATCAATGAAAAACCGGTACTTGTAAAAGCAGAAACTGAAAAAACATTACACTAGAATCTAGATGCGATGTCAATGGCTGAGGTGTAATATTTTGCCATTACTGTACGTGACCCTTTTGCCAACAACCAAGCAGAAACTTTGACTGCAATTCGCTGCGCATTTCCTACTGAGACAAACCAATAACCTTAATCCTTTGTTAATTCTCGAAACCTCTAAGGTCCGGACTAGAGTTTTGCCTTATTGTTTATACTGTGTAAATCGAAGGATTGGAACAACAACCTTGCAGCCAGCAGAGCTGTAAGGTCGTTGGATTGGAACAACTGGCTTGCTGCGGTCTTCCCGTCCGATTATAATTTAAGGCTAGAGTGAATAAGCTCTTAATAAACTAGTGCGCCTCACCATTCACGATTGCATTACTGTTTACCATCAGGTGGGATCACAATCAAACGCTAGTTTATATCATGACAAAAAAAAATCCCGATGACATGTCAAGTGAACTTGCTTTCATAAAGTACTCAACTCGCCACTAAAGTAAACCACATCTAAACGCTCCTCCAATCCTTTCAAACATCGCACCGAGTTGTCTAAGTCGGTTTTATTTTTAATCGCTGAGGCACACGTGTGGATTGTTTTCAGCCAGCAGCTAATTCTGTGAGCTTTGTGCTCACGCTAATTGATTCCCGAACGAGCGGCTGAGTATCTCCGCCTTTGCCTTTGAAGGTGATTGAGTCGTTCGGATTTTTTTTTCGTCCAGAAAAATTGGTATGAAAATGTTTCCGGTATGGAGAAATTGATTGCTGGACATACTTATTGTCTATGGGTTAATGAGTAGGTTTAGAAGAAGTTAATTAATAGAGTTTGTGCGGAAGTAGAACCGTCATAAGATTTAGAGTTTGTTTTTGGCGGGATTTCTTCGAGTGAAGTTTAGCGGCTGTTTTAATTGTTCGCAAATTGATTCCTGGTGGATATTGTCATGTAGAACTGATGTATTTTGTATCTGAAGAACGCAACTGGACAATATCTAGAATCATTGAAACAGTTGCAATCTCGGAAAAATGGAGCTATGAATTTGATTGTAGTGTGGACTTCATACATTTGCTGCTAAATATTATAAATCTTTTGAATGTGTACATCCATATCCTAATAGTAAACAAATTAACTATTCTTCATTATTAATATTACTAAGGGTGATGAAAGCCGTTAACAGTTGTCAAATCGTCGAATTGACCAATAGGCCGCCGTTTCACGGCTGGTTATGGTTTGGTTATCGTTACTTATAGTTAAATGGTGCAACTCACCCTAAGACATGGCTTATACGACTTAGTTACCAAATCTGTGCGCTTTCCGCAAACTCTAGATATTGCATGTTGTATTGCGGCCAGTTTCCGCTCTTTTTTATTTCTTCATCTGAATATTTATAATTTTAGCATTACTTAGTAAACTTTAATCATCGTGTTCTATGAATTGAGTAGATGATTAATAACTATAAATTAGTAATAGATCATGACATGTGTTAAGTGCTTTGTGTATTGTGTTTCACTTCTTATTTCTAGAAATTTATTCTGTTATTCAGTTATATTGAATTGAAAGCCGATAGTTAGATATATATCGCATCTCTGCTCAAATAGTCACATTTAAAAAATCTAATTATTGAGAAAAGGGCCTTTAAATTCTAATAATTCAGGGTTATGATGCAACATATAAATCGCATCTCCGCTCAAATAGTGTCCCAACTCAAAGAATGAAATCAGTTTGACGTGAATCCAGAACAACGCCGATCTGTAAAATAAATTACGCTGGGCTCAGTTTTGATGAACTAAGTTTTTATAGCAACTGATGAAATCGGCCATAAGAAGGATTGAACGGAAATAGTTTATGTCAATTAGATAGATGGCGCTTAGCTAATCATATTATTTTATTTATTATCATGTTTCTAAACTATCTAAATTTTATTTTCTTATCCTAAAATAATAAAATAAGGTCCCAGCACTAGTAGCGACGGGTGTTGGGCACCGGTCGCTACTAGTGCAAGGCCCCTGAAAGAATATAATCCGCTTTGACAAATACGATGTTTTCGACAGCATCTTGTTACATAAATAAGTAACTAAAAAGTTCTGATTAGTTTATAGCATCGAACTCGTAACTAGCAACTTATTCTTCCTCCCGTAAGCTAACGTAGGGGGCCAGCAGGGTCGAAGCCTACTAGGGTCATGGGTCGACTTTTGGAATTGTTACGCGTGGTTCAGGAACGCAAAGGGCAATTGTACAAACATACTTACATAGTATTATTTTGCTCAGTACAGGAGGAGGACAATAGAAGTTACTTGACGAAATAATTTACTACTTCAAAAAAAAACACACTCAACACACATAGGTGTGGTTTTATTCAGTAAAAGTCTGTCACGCCCTTCCGCTACGCCCTAGAGCGAGAGATGATTTCCCACCTTAAAAAATCTTATTAAGCTGAAATTAGTCATCATCTTATCTCACGTATTACAGAAAATTAGCTAATAAAACGGTAATAACATCACAGTACATTCGCAATGCCCATCGCGATGAATAACTGTCGGGAAACAAAAATAGCGACGGCGAAGTAAGAAAACTTTCGTGAATTACCTCATTGCATAAACTGTTTAATAGGTATTACGAACTATATGACTAGCCAGTTGGTTTAATTGTTAGTAACCCTGAATGATATGCCGGAAGTCGTGGATTCGATTCCCACCCAGGATAAATGTTTGTGTGATGAGCATGATCATTTATTCTGTGTCTGGGTGTAATTTGTCTTGTATTTAAAAATATATAAGTACGTTAATCAGTTGACTAGTACTCATAGCACAAGCTCTGCTTAGTTTAGGACTAGATGGCGTTGTGTGAAAGTGGTGGAAAATTATTAATAGGTAAGTACAATAGAATAATATAAACTTGATTGTACACCAAAAAAGTAATAGTAGATTATGTGACTAGTGGTTAAAGCAGTGTCTTTAGGTCGCGGGCGGCATGTTGAATTCCGAACGAAACGAATAATTTTGCTGCTTATTAGTTTTAATCCTGAACGTTAGTGAGGGATGTAGATAATTAACTCCCGAGCATCGCGAGGGAGTTTATTATTAGGAATTCAAGCCACCCAAGACAAAGACAGCTTTATCTTCGTGTTGGATACTCTACTTTTTACACTTTATTTACAAGTTAATCTTAACCACCACTCAACATATTTGAGATTCAAAACAAACCAAATTCACTACTCTAAGGTTGTAATGGTTACAATTTTCTGTTTCATTACTTTTTTTTTTAGAAACTTGTCAATATACCAAATATTATTCGGTTTGTTTTTTCTTAGTACTTTGAATTTCGAATAAACTCGTTCGATGATTTTTACTATTTGACTGATTTTTTTTTTATATACCTACTTTTTTTTTTACAATTTGCAATATTTGCACTTTTGTAAATTTTATTATTGTGAATGTGAGAACTATGTGGATTACTCTTTCCTTTTGTTTTATTTTCACATGATGTCTGGCAGTTTTGAGTATTTGATGTGGCCTACCCAAAATATGCCCTTTCTTTGGCATTGTTCGTCAAGTCGTTGAGCTCCTTAGTAGTCCTGAGTTGAGCTACACGCATACTGACAAATGCTTGCACTGACTGGACAGGTCCACTTAGAACTGTGCGGTTCTTTCTTCAAAAGACCATCTCAGGCTCAATCTGCATGGTTCTCATATGATTTGACCATTACATGTTTTGCTGTATGGACTTTAAAAGAGACTTTGACCCCTGAGTTTGTTTCGGTGTTTTTTCTCAGGGTAGTCAGCTAGGAAACACCGGCCTCATCTAGCATTAATTGACGAAAAAAAAATTGACGTGTAAAAGTGTTTTATAAAACCTACTTGCAAAATAAAGATCATTTATCATTTATCGATGCACGTACATTTTATATTGTTGGTCACAGAAATGTTGACGATTTTTGATGTTCCAAATTCAAATCTCATTATTCCCTAGGGATCGCCAATACTGCATCATCTCCCTAGGGATAGAATGACTTGCTTTAAGTGATGGTTGAATGACATATAAAAGGACATTATCGAGCAGGTGGTGCAAAAACAACCTAAACTTACATAAACTTAAATCTATGGGTACGTACAAGGCAGTCTTATTGCTGACAGCGATATCTACCAGATAAAGTTAGGATGGATCGTAAGAACTTAAAATAATATAATTATGGGCTAGTCTGCGGTGTACTGCTAACAAATTATTCAAACACTATACAGGCTCTAAAGGTCAAGTCTCCGCAAACTTTAAGGGCTTGCTCAGTAGCCGAAACTGAACTACCTTTCACAACATTTTTTTCAGGAAACGAAAAAATAAATCGGCTTCTCCATACAAACTGTCCAATTTGTATGGATTTTTTTTTCATTAATTAAGGTGCAGGTGTTGTATTATTTGGTTTTGTTCTAAACGCGAAAGTTTGGAGTGTGTGTGTAAGTTTGTTACTTTTTCACGCTTGAACGGCTGCACGGATTTCTTTGAAAATTGGTGGGGATGGGTAAAACGCATCCTGGCACATAGCACGCTTATATCTGGGGATTATGTTTCCTTGGGATAATATTCTACTATCACGCGGGCGAAGCCGCTGTATGCAGCTAGTTTCCACTGCTTGTCCTTCTGTGATTTATCCTGTCAAATTCTTAATTTACTCACTCTTCCTATTAGTTTTCATCAGCTGAAACAAAGTTTATTTTTGCAAAAATCCAGCTGACTAATGTTCCTCTTTGTATGCTTGCCGTAGCTCAAAAGTCGCTGGCCAGTAAGGAACGAGCATCATGAGAGTGTATATAGTTTATTTGGTCAAAACCACGAAACAGTAAAAATGTTCCGTGGTCAAAACTGCCACTCAGTTTTGAAAAATTTAACTCAAGAAAAATAGGGGAAATATCAACGGGTTTTACTTTGCCCAACACTACAAAGATTTAGGGTCCACCCCTAAATCTCTGTTGTTTTCTTTGTCTAAACTGTAATAGGAGCAGGAGCTACTATAAAGCCATAACCTATTTAGTGCCAACCTTTAAACAAAAACAAAAAAAAAACACATTCGAATTTCGAACCTCAACATGTGCGTGTATTGTTTATTTTTTTAACAAGTGTGCGTGTCACTAAACGGCCAGTATTTTGTTATTGTTTTTTATGACGACAATAAAACATGGAGTTTATTTAATCTGTGCGTTGCGGTGCGATTGCGAGTAATTAAAAATGTTAATATCAGTGTCTGTTCGCTTCGTAATTTCGGTTTATGAGACGTGAGATGCTGTTGGCGAGTGTTTTATGGAATGTGCCTCATTCTGTATGACTGGGTTATCTGTGAAAGATTTTATTATCGCTTTCTGAGATCGTTCGATGTCAGGTTTTCTTTAATGCTTTTTTTTTTTGGTGGGAAAAAGCATCCAATGACAACCCCCGCTCTTGGGCGGAGCAGGAGATAGTGTCAGACTTTTACTAACTAAAAGCCCATCCCGTTCCTTCGTGTCTTTCGTACCGGGGCGGAGCTTCCCTTTCGGATAACCCTGGTCCCAGTAGGCTTCGACACGGCCGGGCCCCTGCTGTTGCTGACAGCTCCTTGAGGCGCGCGGGAACAGTGCGCGCCGTCGACGACTTGGCCTCGGTCCGGACAGTTACCGGACGGTCGGACAGCAAGCTACCCATTGCTCGCCGTCCGGAAGCCCGCGCCTACGGTGGCCGGAAATCGGTATTGGAATCCCGGCGGCGGCTGGGGCACTGTGAGCGCCGTTGCCTGATACTGTCGGCCTCCTCCTTTGCTAGCATTACTGCTTCGCAGAAGAAGGCGACCGCTTGCTTCGTCATGCTTGCAAAGATCATCGTCTCCCTAATCTTTTCCCAACTAGCTGAGGGACGGTTTCCAGCCTAACCGGATGCGGCTGAATAGGTACCTGTGTTTTACATGAAGCGACTGTCTAACAAACCTCCACAACCCAGTTGCTGAGCAACATGATTCCTTTAGACTGATGGTAAGATTTCCTGGCGTCTGACTGTCAAAGATCTACGAATGACAACCGGGACGTCCGAGACCAATAGTCTGAATTTTTTGCAGAAATTGCTAAAAACTCGGTGGAAATTACAAAAACTTTCCTAATCACATTTACAAATTGTTTTATTAATTATGCTGAATCGAAAACCAGGTATTGGCTCGTTGTCTATGCTAAAATGCCTATGCAGCAGGCCTATCCTGCGCTAGCCTATGCAGCTAAACCGTAAAGCTCCATCTTTCAAACTCTTAACACGACCGGGAACAGAGCAGGATCATTAGGAGTTTCTCGCCAGCCTTTACGTTGCTGAAACCTCTACGGTCCGGACTAAGCGTTTCACCTCGTTGTTTATAGGTAATTTGCCTTCTGCGTCCGATTATAATCTTCAAAGCTAGACTGATCTTCATTAACTATTGCAACTATCACTGCTCACAATCAGGCGGTATCGCAGTCAAGCACTAGATTACCTATATCAATTAAAAAAAAGGGTACCAGCGGTTGTCAATGTAACAACTGGTCAAAAGCATTCCGCTTGAAAGCCACAACGCAAGTAGCACCACAAGCTGTATAAGAGCTGTATAAAAGTTCATATAGTGTACTCACAGTTCAAGGCAAAACTCTAAAAGTGAAACAATAATTATTAATTTAATTATCATCACTACAATATCCAGAAGCTTAAAGCAATAAAAAGTAAACAAAAAACATATTCTGCGAGTTTTAAACAACAGTGAGATTATGCCATAGAGCACGGAACACCACTCTGCAGCACAATAAATAATATTTATTTTGCAAATAGGTAAAATACGCTTTAATACGAAATTTTTTCCGTCAATTTAACCTTTCAATCGTGAGAATTACAGACACAATAGAAAGACAATGGGTGCGCGAACGCCGGCGTTCGCTTCGGGTTTAATGAAATAAACTAGATGAGGCCATCATTAGGAAATAATCAAATATGGCCTGACGTTGAGTGGCCACCAATGTTGACATTTTTTTTTTTTTTTTATTATTATTGATAGGCTCGCGTTTGACCTCTATCTCACCTGATGGTAAGTGATGATGTGGCCGACGATGGAGCACGCTTGCCTAGAAGTAACCTATTCACTCTCGACTTAAAGACCCCTAGGTTGTAGCTATCAGGAAACACAGACTCCGGCAGGGAATTCCACTCTTTAGCTGTACGCATAATGAATGTGTTTCCAAAACGCTTTGTACGAATGGGTGGGATATCCACCATGTACCGTAACATAAAATAATACATTTTGATACAAGTGCAGAAAGTTTGTCATTGCGACCGAGGCGGAATCCGCACGAGCCACAGGCGAGCGTGTTATGGAGCCGAGGGCTGCAGTGACAAATTTGCACGTGTTTCAAACGACTTTTTTCAATACACTCACAGAAATGATTAAACGAGAGTTGACCGGCGACTCGTGGGGGACGACCTAATGTAATAAAATTAAGGCGGGGGAGAGCACGCGCACATTTTTGTACTTGTGCGGGAAATAGCCTATTGCATGCCTGTAAGCGGTGGCATAAGAGCGGGTTTTCGAGTGAGTGTATTGAAATTGTAATTTTTGTTACCATATTGAGCGGCAATTTATTTTTAATTTTATTTATTTGGCTCACTAACAATTGACTACACATATATATACAAAGATATGAGATACATCAAATAAACGGCTTATTCCGATTTAATACCACTCAATTAAGACCACTGGTATTTCTTAGAACCCGTGTTAATTATCTAAGTATTCTAATACCATTGTTTCGACTAATACTAAAATAAATTCAAGGATCTAAAGTACAGTCAGACAAAATGCTTTGTATAGGACCTTTAATTGAAATATAATACAGTGAAATTAAAAAAAAGTATTTATTTAACAAATGCCTAGTTTAATAATAAAATATGGCATCTCAATTTTGTGATAACTTTAGTTCTTCTTTATACCCTTATATGTATTATTATTATTTTCAAAAACAAATTTATTTACAATTTAAAAAATACGCAGCTATTTTACAGTTTACATAGACGCTGGATGAGAGAATTAGCGCCAAGGACTGTTCTACGAAGAGGAGAATGTAAGGGGGTTATAGGAGTCTGTGGACTTTTTGTAGGCACACAGATTTGGATGCTGCTCCACAATTGGGGACATTGAAAATTAAAAAAAAACTTTCGAAAACTTGAATTTCAACCTGGAGCTTAAAAGACTTTTTATTTAAGTTGAATACATAAATAAAAAGTTTTTTTATTAAATATGATGGCCAGATGAGTAGTTTTGGTACTCTATGGATTAAGCCCACAGCTTCGTTCGTAATGAAAATTATGTATAGTTTGAGTGACTTTTTGTGAGCAATTAAAAGTCATTCTCTGACGTCTTATAAACTGTTGGACGTTGATGAACATTCAGGAGCAATATTTATTGGTTTTATAGCGTGAATCATGTCTCGAGAATCCATACTAATCTAAACTAATATTATATGTAAATGTGAAGTAATTTGGTTTAACCGTCTGTCTGCTACGTTTCATCTTGTGAAACGCTGAACAGATTTTGGAAATTTTTGGAAGTTACTTTAGGATTACCTGAAATCGTGAAACAAGCCGTGGCAGTTCACGAAGGAGATGGCGGGAGGACTTAGATGACATTTTTAGGAATTAGCAAGAAGTGGCCCAGAGACGGCAGCTGCAGAAGATATGGAGGGTCTTTACCCAGCTGTGGGATAGTACAGACTAGATATAATTTTATAATTTTCAAAAGTACATAGTGCTGATTGTTTATTCTTTTTTTTTAAATGTGCTTTTAGTGATCGTAAGTTTTCTATTACTTTAACTGTTTCTACCCGTGAGAACCTGTACCTAATTGGCTCAATGTTTCTTGTACTGTCCATTTGTTATAGCTGTTAGTTCTCCTATGATTAAATAAATAAATAATAGTGGCGAGTGGCTACCATAAAAGTCTGAAACTCTTTGTCACTTCACCCAGAGCGATATTATTTGATGATTTTCCACATAAGGTAGCTCAGGGTAGCCCGCAAAAAAACTAATTTAGCAAAGAACAAGACGTTTGATACGACATTGTCTCTAAGTTTGCGCACGGGTGAAGTCACCAGCAAAGGCTAGTTGATAATAAAACCACCACAAGTGTGGGTATGTAATCAGTGCGTTATTATTAGACTAAATAGAAATTAGGGAGGATGTTGCCAGACCTAGTTTTATGTCGCTTTCGATTATTCGCTCGATTCTCGGATTTTGCGGAATAATACAGGCCTGAGTAGGTAGTTTCTAGTGATTCCATTAGGTAAATATGAAGACTGACAATTTGGTCATGGTGGACATTTATTTAGCAAATTGACATTTATTTAGCAAATTGACATTTACAAAGCAAATTAAGAGTAAGCCTCATAGATGCGTAAAGTCGGCAAGGTTGTGTTGTAGTGTCGTTGCCGCTTCGTCGACAGAGTTTCATAGTTTTGAATGTAATCCTCCATCATGGACAGTTAAGTAGGCCTAAAGAAGGTAGGTGACGCAATATTACAGAAAATCTCAAAAACGAAATAATAAAAAACTAATTATAAAGATTGAAAAACCAGCCCTTAAAATATTATGAAAATGTAGAACGAATTAACACGATCCAGGATAAAATTACTTTTCAGAAAACCTAACTGGCTCGTATGTTTCCCACCATAAACTAACATGTACTCGTGCCTATCCATTCTCGCTCTTATAAACACCACAGTTTTAACGACTCCTAGTTAAAATAACCACAGAAAATCAACACCACAACCATTCATAAACTTAATACCTCACAGTTACAATACAAATAACCAAATAACTGGAAAGTTAATCTTATGTCAGTTCACATGTCAAAATGGCGGCTAGTTACTCGCGCGTTGGTCAAAATATTTGTTTTCCTATGAAGGGATCATCGCGTTTAGTGCATTAGTGTTGTTGTCATTCATTCTGAACGATTGAATGATTGATTGACGTGATTGTTTCTTCAAATAGTTCAATGTTCTATTATGAAAATAGTGGCGTTTTATTGGGTGGTGGGTGGTGTATACGGAAGTTTCCCTAAAGGGCTGTGTTGTGTGGTAAAAAGTCTTGTGAAGCAATGATTGATTGAACGATGTTTGGTTTTGTAAATGTAGAGATGTAAGGTTGGTGGAAATAGATCAATTGTTTGCAAGTTCTGAGGTTTAGGTCCAAAGGTCGGCTTTCCCTTTTCTTAATTTTAACGTACCTAAATCTGGCAATTTGAGTGTTTTCTGCGGCTTACCCAAATGTTCCTTCCTTGTATTGTTCGTCAAGTCGTTGAGTACTTTAGTACCTAGTCCTGAGTTCTTCTTAGGGTAGTCAGTTAAGAAAAATTAACGTGTAAAAGTGTTTTTATAAACCTATTTGCAAAATAAGTAATTTTCATTTATCACTTAAATAAATGAAAATTGGATTATAAGCCAAGTTTTATTAATTAGCTGCAAGATTGTTTGAAAACCCTCACCTGGAACACATAAGGCAAATAAAGAAACACGGGTGGATTTAAGTCTGTAGAAATCTGGCACTTCCCCTCGCTCCACTCAGGGCAGAAAAAGTTACTTGAGGGTAGTATAATCCTCACAAATATTTTTAATCACAATCATTATTATTTCATGCGTTAGTTCAATAGCCAAAGATTTGTAGACTTTTAATTGTAGAGTTTCTTTCGAGGTGTGTCATCATGAAAGGCTGCTCACACAGCTAGAAAAACTCCCCTAACCTTCCTCTCTAATACTAACATTTCCCTAAAAGCTTCTTAAAATTAATTTTCCTTACTTTTTAACTCGTCTTGAACGATAACAAAAAAACACAAACCACCAAGCAACTGCTGAATTTAAGCACTAAGTATACCTGCTTCATTCACCACAAAGTCTACCGCACCTAGTTGTTCCCTGATTTTCCGATAGTTTCCTGAGAGAACGATGGTCGGTCGCTCACGTCGCGCAAGTGTCCCGTGGAGCGACAAATAAAAAGCTGAGCTCGACCGCCAATGCCGTTTACAGCTCAAATAGTGCACAGGGTGTGGCCGATGTGGGTGATTTTGTTCATTCTTTAAGATGAAAATAAAAGTATAGATCAGATACTAGATTTTTATGGGTGCCGTTTGTTTCACAAAGCTTGAGCTGTTCGCTTTGACCTCTTTTTGGGATAGGTAATTATCAAATAACTTCTCCCGCTTTGGGTGGAACGAGAGGCAGTATCAGACTTTTACTGACTTAAACCTACGTGGGACCTGTATGTGTCCTGATTTTCAGATAGATTCCTGAGAAAAAGATGGTCGGTCGCTCACGTCGCGCAAGTGCCCCGTGGAGCGACAAATAAAAAGCTGAGCTCGACCGCGAATGGCGTTTAGGTACAGGACAGCTCAAATAGTGCACAGGGTGTAGCCGATGTGGGTGATTTTATTTGATTCTTTAAGATGAAAATAAAACTATACTAGATTCAATTTACGGGTGCTGTCTGCTTTTCACATAGCTGTTCGCTTAATTTTTAATAATTTAAATAACTTCTACCGCTCTGGGTGGAGCGAGAAGGAGTGTCAGACTTTTACTAAATAAAACCCATGTGTGAGCTGGACGTTCTCCTGAATTTCATTATGGAAATTTTAGTTTTCGAGATAGGAAATCATCAAATAACTTCTCCAGATCTAGACGGAGCGAGAGGGAGTGTCAGACTTTTACTGACTAAAACTAATGAGTGACTTGTGTGATGCCTGATTTTCCGATAGTTTACCGAGAGAACGATCGTCGGTCGCTCACGTTGCGCAAGTGTCTCGTGGAGCGACAAATAAAAGCTGAGCTCGACCGCCAATGCCGTTTACAGCTCAAATAGTGCACAGGGTGTGACCGGTGTGGGTAATTTAGTTAAATTCTTTAAAATGAAAATAAAATTAGACTAGATTAAATTTAATGGGTGCTGCTTGCTTTTCACATAGCGTACTTTTTTGAGGTAGGAAATTATCAAATAACTTTCACTCTGGGTGGACCGAGAGGTAGTGTCACACCTTTTCTAACTAAAATTCCACATGTGACCTGTGTGTTATCTGAATTTTGGCATGAAAATTCGATTGTACCACACTATTCCGACAATCGAAATCCCGACGAACGCTATTTCGACAGATCACTATCCCGACCTGCAGTATATCGACAGAACACTAAGTCGATGGAGTTTATCTCGACTGAACGCTATCCCGACAGTCATTTGGTCGACAAAACACTAGATCGACTAACTGTTGGCCGACTGAACGCCATGCCGACGTTCAGTAACCCGACAGCACACTTTGCCGAAATGCTTTATCTCGACTAATATCCACAGATAAACAACGGGACGTCAAGACACCACAGCAACAAGCGGAATAACCTAGAATTTAGAAAAATAAGGTTCAATCAATAGAAGAATTTAGAAAAATAAAAAAATAATGAATACTTATTGAGATAATGAGAAAACATGTAGGAAAGCTAAAACTATTCTCTCAGGGTGAACAAATTATTTAAATGAGTTCAACATACGGACCTCTATTTTTGAGTACCTAATCTATTTTTGGATGAAACACAATAATTTCCATATCGCTATATAAATGCGGTGTGTGTTTGTATCACTGTACATTGAACAGTGGTCCATTTTTAAATGATGTGTGCTAATGCTTGACTGCGATCCCAAGTGATGGTAAGCACTGATGCAAACGATGATTGTGAGATGCACTAGTTTATTAAGAGCCTATTCAATCTAAACTTGTCTATTTAAAGCCTTTCACTCTAGCGGTGAAGACAACTAAAATATAATCAGTAAGACCGCTGCTAGCAAATTGTTCGACCTTCGGTGTACGTTGTATAGACAACGAGGCAAAACGCTTAGTCCGGTCCATAAAGGTGTCAACAATGTAAGGTTAATGGATACTCGCCATACGTCATGTTAACCGATAGTAGAAAGTTGATGGCGGTATCAAGTCAATTAATTCCCGGGCATAGAAGACCGAAAAGCTGGCTGCCACACGCCTGTGCACCAGGTTTTGTACATTAGTCATAACCATCTTCACCAGCTGGTTCAGCTGAAAAGTATAAGCGTTTGATGTTTCTCACCTGGGTTGACGCTCGTAAACGCTAAGTTTGGGATTCGAGCTCAAATAAAAGAGCCTTTAACCATGCTGTCAAGTCCTACAAAAAGCACTAAAGAAGGCACGCTTCGGCAGCATTACCCACATTAGCATGAAGCTCTCTGCGCAGCCGTCCGGTAGCAAAACATTCTGGTCTCTTGCCAAATTGGTAGAATGTCTGTCGGCCCACACTGCCTCCGATGGTTAAACCTGATAGAACACTGGCTTATACAGTTAGAGAGAAAGCAGGTCTCTTTATATCTCTGTTCACCCATAAATCGCGTCTTGACATGTACTAGCAATACTACTACACCGGTATTGCTTAATTGAGACTCCTCGATGCGTAACTTCAATGGTCGAGGTTCGCATAAGGAATAGAGAAGTTCTGAGAGCCTGTGTCGTCCAGACAAGAATAAAGGTAATGCCAGAGTTCCTCAAGGGTGCAGACTCCCAGACAGATGAAAACCACAGTTGTAGAGGTTTAAGGTAGTAAGGAGTTAATCCAGTCCGAAACAGAGACTATGGTAGAGCGAACGAATGTCTCACTTTAGGCAGTCTAAAAATAGGACAAGCCAATGTAGTGGGATTAAACGCCGTCAAAACCCAAGCGTGTCTATTAACCGCCAAAAGGAGCCTGTAGTACACCTGGGCATCTGCTTGCACCGACCGCCTTCAGTTCTTGGGAGTTGAAATTTCTTCAAACCTAAACTTTGGGTTCAGTAATTCATTAAGTCCAAAGCTTGGATAGCTGATAGGAATATCGGCGTTCTTGCAAAGATCCGGCGGTACAGACGGACAGCTTCTAATGCTAAACAAATCACAGGCCCAATCGTATGTTGAGAGTACTGCAGTCACACATGATCTGGTGCTTCAAAATGTTACACAGCAGCTTTGGACTCAGTAGAAAGGCATGCGAAGAGTTTAATTGGTGATCGCCTATTGTTTGGTATAGACTATACTATAATCAATAATTTTAATAACATATTTTATATTATAACGTTCTATCATAGGGCCTAAGGAAAACGAAAATTAATAGGTGCAACAGAAATAGTAGCAAAAAGCATACATACCTATAGATATTGTGCGAAATTAGATTCAGACATAATCATTTATATTATAATTGACCAATTTTGCAAGTTCAAATGAAGAATCAATTTGTATTGAAAAAGCTCAAAAAAATGTGGTAATGTAAACTGCTAGCTAAATTGAAAATACTTTTTCACTAAACTTGGAGGTCCTAGATTCGATATACGGGTCGTGCTATTGGGTTTTCATTTTGGCAGTTACTATACCCGGAGTTGGTTTGGTGGTAAGACACCACCGTTGTTCCACGGAAATCACGCATAGCTTGATTTTAGCTGTCATTAAAAGTCTTCGACAACCAGTCTTCTTAAGAATATCGTCTATAACCAGTTTCCCAGTTTTGAACTTAGACAAGCAGTCTGTTGCTCCATATACTTTATATTCTAGTAAGGCATTAGTCAGCATTTTTGTTTTTAATTCCAGGCATAAGTGTAGGTAGAAAGAAACAGTAATTTAATGAAACCTATTTTTTTTTAATCCATTAAGTCGTTCAGCCAACAGAGAGCCAAAGAACGTTTTTGTCGTTCATTCACATTTTAGTTAAAGGAATTCTCTCGTTTTTATCCTTATTTTTCTAAATTCTAGGTTATTCCGCTTGTTGCTGTGGTGTCTTGACGTCCCGTTGTTTATCTGTGGATATTAGTCGAGATAAAGCATTTCGGCAAAGTGTGCTGTCGGGTTACTGAACGTCGGCATGGCGTTCAGTCGGCCAACAGTTAGTCGATCTAGTGTTTTGTCGACCAAATGACTGTCGGGATAGCGTTCAGTCGAGATAAACTCCATCGACTTAGTGTTCTGTCGATATACTGCAGGTCGGGATAGTGATCTGTCGAAATAGCGTTCGTCGGGATTTCGATTGTCGGAATAGTGTGGTACAATCTGAAAATTCTAGTAAAAAGTTGAGTTAGACAACACTTTTATGATACAAGAGTCACTCTTGGACTATATTGCCTTTTGATAGGCACTATGTTTTTATTTTACTATAAGTAAAAGTAAAGTAAGCTTCCTGGTAACATTAGTAGACTAATCTAGTTTTCAGCATAAAAGCCGTTGGACGGCCCACTTTGAGCCACATACTTAGTTTACTTAGATTTACTCATAAACCTATAGGCAAGTAAAGGAACAACCAGAAAGACTCCATATTCGCTAAAAGAAAGAAGTAACTAGGTTTGTGATAGACGTTACTATTACCTTTCATTGTATTTTCATTGGCGTCCTCAACTCCGTAACGATAAATAATTTATATTTCTTTATTTTTATTAAAAGAAGACGCCTAGTTTATAAGGAAAAGCCCTGATACCTGTGCTTGAGTCAAATGCTCTGAAAGTACCCATTTATCAAATGACACATTCACAACTTTTTTTATTCATAGGCTCGCGTTTGACCACAATCTCACCTGATGGTAAGCGATGATGTGGCCGACGATGGAGCACGCTTGCCTAGAAGTAACCTATTCACTCTTGACTTAACTAGATACAAAAATAACATTATGTACTATTTTTCGAACAAGGAAAAACTAAGCATTTTCCCTAACATTTTCAAAAAAACAGCCTGTAAATGAAAAGTGCCTCGCCAATAGCCAATGATAATCGGCCCGGTCAGGTGTGACGGTACCGGACCGGGGGCGAAGGGGCCGAAGGGGTCGAAGGGGACGGGGCCAAGGGGACGACAATCGCCCTCTAATGAGTCGCGCTCTAATAATAATTATCTACCTACACTTTCTGTTCGACTGCGAGTTTAGTTAGGGCTGTGCTGAGTAGGGGACTATTTTTTAAGATTTTTTTTTTTCGTTTTGTTGAAGGGTTCGTAATAGAGTATTAAATGTTACAGTAATGTAGTAACAGTTTCTGCTCTTGTTTTTTTTCTACGTAAATCTAAATGCGTATATCAGTACCCATATGTAACTATAGAACTTCCGAACTACGATAGAAGTGAATGGAACAGGAAATTTAAGATGAGCAGTTCTTAATAGGTTTATGAGGAGACTAATTAGTTGGTATATTATTTATTTATTTCTTTAATGCATACCTTAACTTATCACAGGACAAACATTTATAAAAATAAGTGTACAAAAGGCGGTCTTATTGTGCAGGGCAATTTTTACCAGACAACCGTTAATTCATTATTTATTTAGTAAATATATGAAAGGTATTAATTAACACGATTTACTATAAGTACTGTTTAAAAGTAAAATAAGAATCTAATAATAACAGTCCATTCAGTTCGTTTTTAACTAGGTTCCTTTTTTTTTCGCCAATAACTTTGTTTTAACGTTCTAAAGCAACGTAATAAACACGTAACTTGAAACTGTCATAAAGATCCTAACATTTAACTCAATCACCTTAACCTTTATCCCAACAAAAAACATCCCTAAAAACCCACGCAAAAACCCTCTGCGCGCCAACCCTGTCCAGCAATAATAGGAAATTTGTTTTCCGGTTCGGTAGCGCGCTCCAATTACGGGATTAACGAATTATTTCCACTTTTTTCTTCGATCGGCTCCTCCCACCCCCTCCCCTCTGCGCACTTCTTCGCTCCTGGTAATTCCGTGGCGGTTTCCGCCTATTGAATCCCTTTTGATTAGCCTCCTTGCCATCTTTCCGTTTGAAGCTAAATTGTTCGCTCCGTCACGTCCGTCGACCATGCCAATCGACGATGTATTGAGCGCTTTCTACTTGTGTAAGAGTGTTCGTCAAGTTTTCAAAATGAGGTCGGATTTTTTTTTTGTGGAGTTTTCTCTAGATTGGATAAATGTGTTTTTAGATTTACACTGCCTTGTACTGGGTTGTTGGTTGGACCTCTGTAGAATATTGAAGCTGTTGTATTTGAACTGTTTTCAGATGTAAATATAACGCGATTAAAATAAATAATTGAACTATTGTAAAATTTTCAATAATTTCAAAATGTTGATAATAATATTGACTAATAAGCCCGAAGAATCGCCAAACCTAAGTGGCAATGGACAGAGCACATTGCACGCAGAACAGATGGTCGATGGGGACGAAAGGATCTGGAGTGGAGACCGCGTAAAGGAAGACGTAGCGTTAGAAGGCCTCCTACAAGGTGGACCGATGACCTGGTCAAGGTAGCGGGAATACGATGATCGCAGGATCTGACGTACAGGACAGGTCGCTGTGACGGCGCTTGGGGGAGGCCTATGTCCAACAGTGGATGTCTTTCGGCTGATGATATTGACCGAAAGCCATACTTTGATGTGTCTAATATTATCACAAATATTTTTCCTTTTACTCATCCAACTTGTAAAGAGTATATGCATGATGATACTCGATGGTATTGAAATGGGTTCAGGATTTAGCACCAGGGAACCTTGAATATGAAACCGTTTCTCTGTTAATATCCAGCCACGATATCCTAGGCGCTACTTCTACTAGGTATAGGTGTGTGGTGCCATTAACCCGGATGCTCGAGTGTGGTCTAAATGCGGACGTAATAGACCTCTTGAGTTTCGCTTGCCCAATTCAACGGCACTTCTTTAACGGGTAGTCGGGGACACAAGTGATTTGGTTTGGTTTTTGCGAATGGGATTTTTATTTTTAATTTTGTCCCCATTTGTATTATTTTGGGATGTTGAGTCATTGGACAATGTATTATGTAAAAGTTGTGTTAAATCACCTTTGAATATAAAGTGGCATTTTCCATCATAACCAGAGATCGCAATATATATTTACCTAAAGTTCGAGGAAGTCAGTAACATAGATAGATAGACAGACAGATATACTCTTTATTGTACACCATAAAAAAATACAGCTGGAGCTTAATATTAATACGATGTCACAAAGAGTCGTCATAAAGTTGATAATACCTTTTTTATTCTGGATAGGCTCGCATTTAACCACTACCTCTCCCGATGACATGTGATGCTGTGGCCGACAATGGAGAACGCTTGTTAGAAGTAGGGCTTTCTAATACTGGATTTTTTCAATACTGTTCGTGTGATCAATACCGTGATCGCGGTAGTAAGTGATTTAGTGATTAACCATGATGTGTTAAAAAATCAGGCGTGCGAACGAAAAAGAGGGCAGAGCTAAACACCCCATTATATCGCCATCCCTTTAAAAGTTCAGATTAGGTCGTCCAAGGATCGCATTAAGAACTCGTGGTAAGGCCTCTAGATCTCTGATCTATTGAACGATTTAAAATTCAAGACACGCCAGCACTTTTATCTCCGCTTGTACGTTGCTGATTCTTTTGGCAACTGGAGTGGTCTGAACGCGCACTCATGAGTTTTTCGGACGCACTTACATTGTCGTTATCGTAAATCAATGGCTACCGTATAAAACAGAACATCATTGATCATTACGCCCAGCCCCGGCTATTTGGCAGCAAAACTGAATGTTCCTTAAGTTATTTACGAATAAATAAAGGTATTTGAAGGGCAATCGCTTTGGAGTTTGATGTGATATGCCAATAAATAAGGGGTAATATGATAAAGGGGTAATGTGAGTCATTTTCGATTTATCATGATTGTTTTGAGATTGTAAGTCGAATTTTATAATATGTGATTCTGCTGTGTGATGCAATAGTTACTCAATCTTTTCTGCCTTTTTCCGACAGTGTGGAGGTTGGGTGCCAGTGGATCCGGATTCAGATGGATACCAGTATTTTACATAGAGAGACTATCTATCCGACCTCCATCCAACCCAGTAATTGAGTAACACGATACCCTTTGGCAAGATTGGTGGCACATTTTCAAGTTTCTGACTATACATAAACGTCACAATTATCAAAAATCTACAAATGAAAAGGAGGGGTGGGGGGCTCAAACGGCTTAACTAACGTGGAATCTAGGCAGAGGAATCTCAAAATATTTTATAAGATTTTTATTTATTTTTTTACTATCTATAGTAATGAAAATGAACAGTGCGTACGTAGAGCCCATCATGTAAAATATTTTTTACGTTTTCGTACGTTTCATAAAATAACTGTGTCGTTAAAAAATATGTTAAAACACAATATCTAAACTTATATTTTGAACAATTAAAATCCCAAGTGAAGGGACAACAACAAAAAAAATCAAGTGCTTTCGTTATCTATGGCTGTGGCATCTATTTCGCCACCGAGCCTCCTGTGCAATGTCACCCAGATAACCAAATATCAGGTGAAGTGCCCCTCTAGCAACTCCTTGCTCGAGTAGTTGCTACTTATTTTACGGGTAGAGCTGCCGGGATGACTGTCGATATCGATGATTTTTAACAACTAGCTGATCCGGCGAATTTCATTCCGCCTAACAGTCAATGAATGTAGCATATCTTTCGATATAATCAACCGATTGCGATGAAACATAGCAAGCCTAAGTATTATATCAAGTTACATACAATTTTAATGTATAAAAGTAACCTACACCGATTTTGTACATTTTACGTGTTGTGCGCACAACGCATTTAACGAACGCCCTAGGCGTCCAATTGGATGGCTAATTTAACCAGATGGCTGCGACATATAGGTAGATGTTGCATAAAAAAAGACTACCTATGTGTTATGCATTTTATTTTTAAGAAAGTGTAACAGCATGTTGAATTCCACTTGACCTTGGTACCCTTTTTTTATTACTTGACAGTATCCCATCAGATAACATATTTGTAACTTCTTTAATTTTGAACGGATTTGAAAAATTATTTCTATTTACGACTAGCTTTTGCCACTTTGTCCGCGTGAAATTATAAATTATACACCGCTAAATTTTAATCGTTTTAATCCCGTGGAGGGTCGATCCGGTAGGTACATGAAACACTATCGATTTGTAAAGATAAAATTAAGCGAGTTCAATGACCTGTAGGTAGTTTGTACGCAACGCCGACTATTAACTACAGGTCATTGAACTCGCTCAGCTGACGTTTTCTTAAAGAAATTAATTTCGTACATGCGTAAATTAATACGAGTTTTGAAAAAAAGGTACTTTATTTTTTAATTTTATCTTTACAAATAGTGTTTCATGTACCGGATCGACCCTTCACTGTATTAAAACGATTAAAATTTAACGGTGTATAGCCTGTGTCACACATTGATAAAGTAATATTCAACTGGTGAAAGAATTAAAAAATCTCTATTTTTATTAAAATACTACTTATCCTTTCCTTTTAATAATATTAGTATAGATTAATATGAATTAAAGTTAGGTACTTTTTAAAACGAAGAATAAAAAAAATGGTAACTTAACTATACAATTGTAGTAAAAATCGATTTCAAAGCGATTTAAATCACTGAGCAGAACTTTGAAAAGCTTTTTGACAAACGATGCTTATATCGATAAATCTACCAATTTTCTCTGAACACAGCAGCCATCACTATAGCACCACTTGGTTGAGCTTAAGCATTGCGACTTCTTAAGTGGCACACGTAACCCATTGGTTAGTGTCTACTGTCTGTTTAACTGTTTACGTCTCAAGAACGTGGCTTTACGTCTGAAGAATTGTGTGACAGGTTTTAGAAGAGGCTTAAGTTTGAGATACTATGAGATTGTATTGGAAGAAGTTGGTTGTATTTAGACTGAAATTCAGTCATTTTAAAGCCACAGAAATAAAATTCAATTTAATTGATGAATAAAATTTTACATTACTTCGGAAATTACTACTTGAATTTCTAAGTAAAATCTAGTTATAATTGAGTGCGTTTTCGGATTGTAGGTAGCCGGTAGATATATTCTAGTTACGTATATTCAGAGTTAGATTTGAAATTAATACAGTATTTGCACTAATATTATAAAAAGTGTAATTTACCTCAGAAGGGAATCATAGAATTAAAACGATAGATAAATCAACGCAATAACAATATTTATTATCATTATTAATCACAATTCAGTACATATTAACACCATTTTACTAACCTTAAACTTATCACACCGGTGCCTCGTTCAAGACTGCCTCGTGACGGCAACTTGTTAAACTCACACTTCAATACAGAATCGAATGATTTGACAACTTGACAGTGACATTGAATGATTAGAAAATGACACAAATGACACAAACGAAACTCGACTATGACAAGACTCATCCATGGACTGTTCACTCTAGTATCACAATTATAAATCTACCCTCACATAGATATGTCTTGTTACAAAAGGTAGTCTGTTTTTTTGTTTGTAGGTGGTAATCTCTGAAAGTACTGGACCGATTGCGAAATTTTTTTCACTGGTTGAAAGCTACTTTATTTCTGAGTGACATATTATAGGCTATTCTTTAAAGTACGCGGGCGAAGCTACGGGCAAAGCTGGAGCAATATATAGGGTCTAATGTGAGTTTTGTAACGTACTCAACATTTGCTTATATCAATCTTTTTAAAAAAAAAGTTTTTTCATGATACTTTTTTTTAGGTGGGAAATCATCCAATGACTTGTCCGGCTCTAGGGTGAAGCGAGAGGGCGAGTCAGACTTTTACTGACTAAAACCCACTCCTATGTTCTTGCTTTTCTTTCCGTTCACGGACCACGGTGTTTCCTTTCGGACAAAAATGATGCTTATACAGCTTTAGAACGAACTAGTGCATTAAAAATTCTCACTAAGGTCATTGATGATTTAAATTATTTAAGTAAGTTAAGGTCCTAGTTCCCGAGCAGTGCCATAAAACAGGACTTTCTGAAACCTACTCCTCGGTAAAGGCCAGGTTAATAGGTTTGAAAAAAAATATACGTTTATTATAGATTCAGATTATTATTATTATTCATGTACAACATTATCAACATTTGATTTTTTCGTGCGATTAATACTTTTGTCTAAAAAAAAAAATTTAACAACATGATAATTTTCGCTTGTTTTTTCCTACTTCTTTTAATCGGCTTTGATCTTTAGAAATATGTTTACACAAAAAAATTGCTGGTTAAGTATTCTTCAGAACGTAATAAATAACATATGTAAATCAATCAATATTTCGAAAAAGAAATTTTTAGGATTTAAAGGTCAGCGGGACTCTATCCGGGCACAGTTGGAGTTTGTGTTAACTCTGGCCAGATGTTCAAGCAGGGACTATACACCTTAAAGGGATAAATGAAAAGATAATTTTACTACTACATATTTACTCTTATTGTATTGTAAAGCTAAGATATTTGTTGCATTAATAAATTATTATTATTATTACTATTACTCTAAAATTCTAAATGATAAACTCTCTCAACAACTAGTACAAAACAATCCGTGTTTTCCTTCGATTGACCTCTACGAGCTACGTCTTAAAGTGCTCATAAAATTGAACGCTGAAAAGTACTCCGTATTCTGTTTATATTCATCTGAATGATCATAAAAATAACGCAAGTAGACCATGCGTATACGTATAAATAAAGGTAGTAGGTGTAAATACTAGATTTTATATCTTAGCAATAATGGTACGGTTGGCGCAGTGGTCGAGAGATTGAATGCTGCGCTGCGTGTCACGGGTTCGGTTACCGCTAGGAACAAATACCTATTTGTATGGCCTACGCCCTACAGATAGATGTTCCGTGTCTGGTGTTTTGTGTATATGAGTTTACTAAATATTATTTAGGAACGCCCCCAAGAATTAGGTACTTACTTCATACCGGAGTAAGTACCAAATTCTTAATGTTGGGAAATGTTTTTTTTTTTAAGTATGATTGGCGGGCGTAATGTGTACGAGTATAGATGTTCCCACTAGTGCCCATATGGGTACTAGAGCGAGCGAGAGAAATGCATGGCTCGATTTTTATTCGGCAATATATATCCGCTTTTCTGACATTTTACTAGATTTAGTTTAGTATTTTGTCATATCACTAGATACTTTCAGTAAGAAGACGTAATAAACAAGAATATTCGACATCTACCGGGATTTCGTGATATCCCTAGGGATTTCGCGAAATCCCTGATATCGTCATTTCCCTGCGACACATATATATACTGAATCAAAATCAGTAAAATATACCGAGCATGATACCTATGTATTCATTTACGGAATTACATTAAAATCATCAATATACTTTTCATATACATGAAATAGCCATTTAATAGGGTAAGATGAACTAAGATTGATTATATTATAATTTCGTAAGTCAATACGTATTACGCCCGCCAATCACATTTTAAATAACCTACAACTTGAAACTGACGAGCAAAATGCAAAAACTTAAGAAAATTTGAATTTCGCAGGCTATTTACAAATCCATGGGTCATCGGGAAAGGAACCCCAGGGGGTTCTGGGACGCAAGTCAAGGAATTAATACCTATAGGAGTGGGTTTTGTTCAATAAAAGTCTAACACACCTTCCCGCTCCACCATAGCCATTACCAAGTCATCTTCTGCAGTCATTATAGGATTTCCCACCTTAAAAATCAAAAGGCTATCTTCGAGTATTCCCCTTAAACATTGGATAATAACAGTTGACCCTGTTCCCGTAGAAAAAGGTTAAAAGGACCATAAACCCATGAAGATTCCCATTCAAGAATTGATTCGCAATGTTAAAGTCCAATAGTAAAACGGTTTTATTAATACAAGTCAAGTGTTTTGCCTACTGGGAGCCAAGTGGAGTGGGTATTGCGCAACGCACTAAATCATGAGAGCACTGTACATACACATAGAGAATAGACTGAGCGTTCCTTTGTCAGGCTTGAAGAGGATACGGGCAGAATTGTGTATGAGAGAGCGAGAGAGAAAGACAAAAAAATGAATTTTACTTATAAGTAATGGAACACGCACGGTACGCTGAATTTTAAATTAATATATCAAATTCAAAATATGGAAACATAAATTGACAAGTATGAGTTACTTGCTTCCATTCCAGTTTTTTAAAGGAACGTCCGTATGTATATCACAATACGTCAAAAATAACGCTAATTTCCCCACATTTCGACAAATATTTGATACCGATTAAGAAATCGGTGTCAAAAATATATAATAATGATATGATACTACATGATACTCGATACATACATGATTTCGACTTTAATTTTAAGTTAAAGCTGCTACCAGTTTTTACAATTCTGATTGGTCTTACAGGCTTATCATCATTATCACTACCTACGATTTACAGAAAAGAGACAGGTATTGGCCGCACAGTCGCTTCGTCTCTTTCTACAGAGCGGTCAATTTTACGATGGTGCTCAGTCCATACTACTATGTCTGCGATACGGTGCTGCCACTCTGTGCCAGTGTATAAAGTGTAGGAATTGTATGATCTATATGTCTAGACTAGCTCTCTAGTGTTTAGTCTACTGCATCTTCATACTGGGCTCAGCTTGGGCGGTTTAAATTTAGTGGAAGACTGGTTTATTCTTGGGCGAACCTATGGTTATGCATTAGTGTTCTAATATCAGATGTTTCAATCAATCAGTCAAAAACATTATCTATATATAATATACCATTATATTAAACGTTAACATTAGATGATATGTCAGCTTACGTGGTAGGATTGCAGTCAAGCTCTGGTTTATATCATTAAAAAAAATATCCTCGTTTAGCCATGTCATTGATATAGGATTTCTATGACAATAAAAGGTTCAAAGAAACAAGAATTGACATATCATCAAACTTTAATGTTTAAAACGATTTGGCTAGTTTTAGTTGGCCATTTCATGGTATAATCAATTTCTAAGATCTAGCCACGACATATATAAAAGGAGGAACTGACTGATTGACATTATCAACGCAGAGGTAACTACCGGGATTATGAGCGCGAAATTTTGCACAAGGCTTCCTATTATGACGTAGGCTAGCATAAAGAAAGGTTTTTCAAAATTCGGTCCCTAAGGAGATTAAAGGGAGTCTAAAGTCATTTGACCTTTGACTGTGGCTATGGGGCCTCAGAAACAAAAATTGCATCAGCAAACCTTTTCGTTTTTTGAAACTCCTTACCCTAAGTCCAAGGTTGCCCGTTAGATGTCGCTGCCAGCGGAAAGACCGCCATTGTACCATATAACAAAGATGTTAAATGAGAGTGCACAATTTTTGGTGTACAGTAAGGCCGCAAAAGTCCATAGGAACGCTAAAGATTACATTGCTACGAACCGAGCGAGCGCGATACTTCCGTGCGTATGTGTGCGCATGTATGAGTATCCACATTCCACAGATAACACACACTAAGGAACTGTCGTCGCACTGAGCTTAAAAACATTATTATTTTTCTGTTCTTACCATAGCAAAATTCGCGCAAATACGTCATGTGCTGGTAGCCGTGTGAACTAAGTGTCGGATTCGCAAATCACGTAACCCGAGTTCAAATCATGGTCGGTCCGTTGCAGTTATTTCTTACTTTGAAAATTCCCAATCTATATTGATATAGTTGTTTTTTTATATTTCTATGAAAAATACTATTGCATTTTTTGCACTAAATAGTTGCAAATTACGAATGTGATTATTAACCACAAGAAGAATCACATTCGTAATTTGCAATTATTTAGTTGTTACATCTTTTCGATGTTATAAGGTGGAAATAAAAAGACGTGCTTAATAAAAATGTTTATTCTTTATATTTACAAATTAAACATTTATGAGAATTGTGACGTCGAATTGTTACCTAGACAAAAAGTTATCTTGTAACCGTTATCTATGTTACGCCTAAGATTGTTTGTTGGAAGTATACCCACTTAGACCATTCATAATATGAATAACGTAACAATGAACGGATATTCAAATTTTAATAAAATAAAATATAGGTAATTGTTTATATCCAGTTATTTATTGAAAAGTGATATATGATTTGGACTTTGTAAACATTTTATTTTTGTGTAACGTCACAATGAATGTATTGAGGTCATAGCTTAATTGTTCATTTTCTTGACGAAAAGAAGATTGAAACCAAACCTCAATTTCTGTTAAAAGAACTTTAGTTCTCACAAGATAATCATCAATTAGATGAGAAAAATAAATTGAACTATAGTATTATGTTAAAACAGTGCGGGTAGAAGAATAAAAAACGAAATAGACTCATGATTATTGTCAACAAAATTGATAGCGAGTTCACTGCATTCTTAAGATGAGGCGATGGCACAAGTTAAAAGATATAGCTGTTTTAAACGAAAGTAAACACAATATAATACAGTGTTTGTTAACGAATAAGTAGTAGTAGTAGTATAGTATAGATATGTTAAAATAAAATGGTAGGCCATTTAGTTTAGTTAACATTAAATATTTAGTGCGAAACGTAATCGTTCTTGTTTGTGCCTCTCTGTCAAGTACGGCTTTTTAGCAGGTTTTCTGTGATGCACGCCTTCAGCGTGAAGTGCACGGCGAACAGTATCCATCGAGGTGTCATATAATTCCGCAAAATGTCTCGTTGGTGCGAAACCATTCGTTTCGTATACGTCCACCATATGTCGTCGCTGCGCCTCGCTAATAAGCTTCGGTCTCCCACTTCTCTTTCGACTAGCAAGGCTACCTTCTTCCTCATATCTTTTTAGCCAAAGATTTACAGTATTTTTCTAAAATAAAAAAAAATATATATTAGGCAGCTATACCTACTTCACTTCATTTTCATTATATAAAATGTTAATAATCATAATTATTGAATATAATTTTAAAATAAAACTGCATTTATTAATCCAATAACCAATCCAATAAACCCAACGATTTACGTATTTCTCTTTTAAACCTCATAAAGATACGATGAATGGATTCATAAATGGCATACGTTTTAATTAGAAGATTAATTTGTAATAAAGTTACAATTCATTAATAGCTATTATACTCACATTCAGTCCGGTTTCTTCAGATATTTGTGTTTTATTAAGACCACTTTTATGCAGCCCAATGATAGTCGCCCTCACTTCAATACTAATATTAGCCTGCATTTTGCGAATATTACAATACTGTCAACCTCACGTCACTAACCAACAACTACAACCAAACGACAGTTCATTTCGGTTAAGTTAAAACTCATGTCTACCTCGCAGAAATCTAATTCTTTATTTAGTTTTTTGTGATCTACCTTTCTAACTCTAAGAAATGTGTGAACAAGTTAAAGAATAATTTAATATATGTAATGCAAATACATAACTTCCAATCGGGTAAGAACTTACAAAAAGTCAATAATTACGTGGGATTTGAACTTGCGGCACACTGATTTGCGCTTCAATCTGTGTGCCTATACCACTGGGCCATCTTGACTTATGATAAGTTGATGAAATTGTGAATTTCAATCATTTGTTGGCGAAACTTGAAAATAAAAGGTCGTAAGTCAAACTAAACGTCAAACGAATAAGTTTTAAGAATTCTTATGGACTTTTGCAAGTGATAGTACATATAGTATAGATTTTTTACTTATATCCTTAAATATATATATATATATAAATCAATGCCACTTTTCGTTGTAATTTTATAACTCAAGAACGGGCACACCTATGCAAACCAAATGTTTAGGCTTTGTTCGGACTATTTAGTAGATGGTTTATGTGAAGTTTGGTAGGGTAGAGTAGGGTATAGTAGGATAGAGTAGTGTAGAGTAGTATAGAGTAGTGTAGAGTAGTGTAGAGTAGGGTAGAGTAGGATAGGGTAGGGTAGAGTAGGGTAGAGTAGGATAGGGTAGAGTAAAGTAGGGTATAGCAGGGTGAAGTAGAGAAGAGCGGGAGCGAACTGCGCGGGCAAAAGCTAGTATTAGATATAAAATAAAGTCCACGTCTGTCTGTATGAACGCGATAGACTCAACAATTCCTGAATGGATTTTTAAGCAGTTTTCACCAATTAACCGAGTGATTTGTGAGCAACGTTTAGGTGATAGATATATATATATATATATATATTATAGTAGAAAAAAACCGAGAATTCTAAAGATTTTTATTGCTCGTATGTAGCTAGGGCGGGTCGCTAGTAGTAGTACCTAGTAGTACCTACCTACTACTATTAAAATGCTGATGAGTTTGTTTGTTTGTCGCGCTAATATCAGGAACTTCATTTTCAAAGTAAAATAGTAAATACATTTTGATACAAGTACAGACAGTTTGTCAGCGGCCGCCGTAGCCGTAGGCGAGTGTGTTATGGAGCCGAGAGCTGCAGTGACAGATTTGCACGTGTGTCAATCGACTTTTTTCAACACCCTTGCGAAGAAAGGAATAAACGGGGGTTAACTAGCGAATTGTGGGGATCGACGCACGCCCAGCTTGATACGATAAATGTAATAAAGGGTTTTCGAGTACCTAAGTGTTTTGAAATAGTACATTTTAATACAAGTGGGAAGAGCACGCGCACTTTTCTGCACTAGTGCGGAAAACTTTCTATTGCGTGCTTAAAATCGGTGGGATAAGAGCGAGTTTTCGAGTGTTTTAAAAAATCTTAGTGTTGGATAGTCCGTTTATTGATGAAAGCTATCAGCAATATAACATCACTCCATCGTGAATAGAAGTGGAGCAGTACTTAATCGAAAACCGGTTGAAATTGCGGAAGACTCCTAGTAAATTTTATTCATTCTTCCTAACACAGCCACAGTACCAATAAATTAGAAGGTAGCTAATGTTCATATATCAAACAGCTTTCAAAATCAGTCCCATCTCCACGAAAGTATTTCCCAGAGTGCTCGCCCAGTAACTGTACTGCCTCTGTTCATTACAGAGTAGGTACTCAAGTGATACACACTGAGATAATTATAATTACGACGATAAGCGTGGTGGGGTCATCAGGCAGGTCCTTTGAGCGCATTAACTGATGTCGAATTGCTGTGTAGACTTTGGAAGCGGTAGAAAAGATGATGGTACTATTTTTGTTACGTTTTTCATCATTGGCTTCTATAGATGTAAATATTTTTAATATATGAATAAATTATGGAGGGCCGTAGTTCACGTAAAATAGCAGATTTTCAGAGGTCTATACTAGATTTGTTTGCCCTGCATATTTAATCGAGATTCTGAGTGCCAACAATTTTTCTAAAAAACCGTTAAGGGTTTCAAAAAAAAAACTTTCGTTCCTGGAACAAGATTTGTGAAATGTTCGAGTAAATCACGGAATTACCGAATGCCAACGGAGTTTTCAGGCGTTATCTTTCTTGTTTTGCATTGCCTCTTCATCAAATATCGAGTCGGATTACGTTAGATGAAGCAACAAGCTTTCAAACCATGCTCGACGTTGACTATAGGCGAGTGGAAAAGGGTCCTGTTAAAATGCTGGGATATAGCGGTTGCGGTGGTAACACATCGCACACGTGCGATGCCGTATAATATATTTAGACCTCTGATAATAACAATTAAAATTCATCAGCTCTACCAAGTTCAGAGTCACAGAATCAGTAACTCTGAACTAGGTTTCAGGAAATACCTTTTTCGTGAAATGTTAAAATCTCTAGAACGTTTATTATAATTATATTGATATGATGAATCTATCAAGACCATTTCTGCTCAACTTTCAAAAGCGATTGCTTTATTTAAATTTAAAAACGATTCTAAACTCTACAAACTGTCAAACATCATCGTGGGAGCCTGACCACCTCAATGTGGTAATATGTGTCCTGGCCCTTGAAAACCAGGCTCAAACCCCCACTCCATTCTCAACTTTATTTCCCTAAATAAAAGGATCAATTACCCTTGCACTGTGGTCTTTAGAACTAGAGCCTAATAGTTCATTCTCAACCGTACCCATATGGATAAAAGGACCAAATTCTCTATCTGTCAAATCTCTGTCCTGGTCCTTCAAAATAACCCCTTAATTTTCACTCCATCTTCAACCCTACCTGTCTGCGTATAAGGTCCAGTTTCTCTTGTGCCGTGATCTTAAGGACCTGAGCACGTTAATTGACAATAGTAAGCTTCTGTGCTCACAAGTGCAGTGATTGTATAGCTGTTATGATACTCATCATAGCCTTAAGATGAGTGTCAATTTGTTTGAGCTGCTTGAGACATTCATTACTTGAGAGATTATGTTTATGGATATGTAGGAAAATATCTCCATGTCTATGTCGTGGCCATATCTTGGAAATTGATCACTTCATGATATGGCCACGTAAAACTGGCTAGAACGTTTTAGACGTTAAAGTTTGATGATATTTCAATCTTTGTTTTGACTACTTTTTTAAACTTTATTTTCATTGAAATCACATACATCCATCAAAAGAAGATTGACATGTGTCATCCAATGTTAACGCTTAAACTATCTGGCCAGTTTTAATTGGGCCATATCATGAAGTGATCAATTCTGAGATCTGGCCACGATATCTATAATATAGTTCTTTTTCCCAGGTTTCTGGATATAAATATCGACTGCGTAACAAATATTATAAAGCTGAATATTAACGCGCTAATATAAGAAACTACTGGTTTGAATAGAAATAGTACATTTTGATACAAGAGCAGAAAGTTTGTCATAACCATCGAAACGGAATTCGCACGAACCGTTGGCGTGTGTTCTTACATCACTAGGTTCGGAAAAAAACCGGATAATGGAACTAGTGACAACGGGAACCAGCCATGGGACTCTTGGCTTGTTCCCTATTATTACTGTTCCTTATTTATCTATAATATGTATGTATTTATAAATATATAAGTATGTTTATCAGTTGTCTAGTACCCATAACACAAGCTCTGCTTAGCTTGGGACTAGACGGCGTTGTGTGATAGTTGTGGAATATTATATTATTATTATTATTTGAGATCAGCCCTCCTAATACTGTTACGCCATTCTAGGCGATTTCGTGTTATTATTGACATTAACCCCATTGTCTGTAAGTCGTTCTGGATGGTTCCGCCTCTAGGTAGTCAATGGCCGACCTCTTCCTCTTTTGCCCTCTTCTATGGCTAAAATACTTCAGGTCATGTGATTTTCGTTCCTTCATATAACGTGCTTATACTATCGCAAACAGCCTCCCTGCATCTTAAGAGCGTCCTTAATGTACATCTTCCTACATTCGCACTTACGTGATTATGATGTTATTACACTTCTTTCTCTAGATATTTTGGATACACAGCTGTCTTTTTGATATTAGTCTTTTTGATATTAGTCTTTTTGATATTGGCTTCTATAGAAATCAAAACTTAAATCTGTGTAAACCTAATTTAGTAAAGAGCTCTGAAAATCTTCTATATTACATGAACTTTGGACTTTTAAACCATGCTCGATGTTGACGATAGGCGAGTGGAAATGGCTCTTAAGCTGTATATCCGCACTATAAAATAAGAACACAATAACACAGCTTCTAAGTGGTAAACCAAATAAACCTACAGATAATCCTTACCACAAAAACCGCACAATGTAACCGACACCGGTAAATACAGCAAAATTTAACGGTTCGAATAACACGCCCCTCTTAAAAGCTAAAATGGAGTCAAGTGATTGTTTGGCCACGATCAGCAGGGAAATCTGTGTGCGCACTGTGATCCATCACCAATCGGGTAGGCTAGGAGATGGGTAACACTATTGTATTGTTGTTATGGAGACAGGAAGGAGAATATAGATTCAAAACAACTTCACACAGAAAATACAGTCACAAACATGCAGTGGGAAAATTCTTAGCTTAATAAAAAAAAAACGCTTTGCAGAAATTGTGTAAATCGTAAATATGACTAGAAATTGTGTAAATCGTAAATATGACTAGATATTGGATCTTAAGTGTTAGGGCATTGCTATTGTTGAAAAATTCGGTATAACATTTGTAGATACCCCTGTAGCACCACAACCACCGTACCATCATCTTATCAGCCGAAGGAAGTCCACTGTTGGACATAGTGATGCCGCAACAAATGGTCATGTGTTTTCAGGTGCGCGGTCGCCACTCCAAAACCTTTCGTCTCCATCAGCCATCTTTTCTGCGAGCAATGTGCCCTGCCCACAGCCACTTCAGTTTGGCGATTCTTGGGCTATGTCGGCAAACTTGCTTCTCCTGCTGATGTTTTCATTAATGTTGCGATCATGCAAAGAAATGCAGGCGGTCGCCGACTTCTGTGAAGCAGTAATGCTCGCTAAGGAGGCCAACCGCATCTGGCAACGGCGCTCTCGCCGCCGCCGGGATTCCGATCCCGATTTCCAGCCACCGTAGGCGCGGGCTTGCGGACAGTGAGCAATGGGTAGCTCGCTGTCTGGCCGTCCGGTAACTGTCCGGACCAAGTAGTCGACGGTGCGCGCTGTTCCCGCGCGCCTCAAGGAGTTGTCAGCAACAGCAGGGGCCCAGCCGGGTCGAAGCCTACTGGGGCCAGGGTTATCCGAAAGGGCGCTCAAGCCCCGGTATGAAGGCTTGAAGGAACGGGATGGGTTTTTTAGTCAGTAAGAGTCTGACACTATCTCCCGTTCCGCCCAAGAGCGGGGGTTGTCATAGGATGCTTTTTCCAATCGAAAAAAAAAAATCATGCAAAGAAATTCTGGAAATTTCAAAGTACATATTATGGTATTTTAAAAAGTGAATAGATGGGTTTTATGAATACAAAATTATTACGAGCCAATGAAAATGTCATAATATAACCAAATTTTCATGTAGTTTAAATCAAACTTTTGAAATACATAGTAAATAGATTTCACTTTAAAACTGAATGGCTCAATCCATCATGCCGCTGTCTCCTTGCCTACCCGCCGAGTAGTGCAGGGGTGGAGTCCTCCCCCCTCACCGCAATACAACACTTTAATGTGCCGCGATTTGTTTGTGAAACTTTTTATATCACTGTAGAGACAATAAGAGTGATTACTTACTTTGATTGTCGGAAATCGTAAGTTATTTTTAACGTAATCATATGAGAATAGGTACTTTGTTTTTAAGATTATTCTGAGATAACATAAAACACAAAGCACATATTAAACAAGGTTTTTCCAGCGCTGTGGACAATGCATTATGCTGTGCGTTAGCCAAATAAAAGGTTTTGCTTTCTTTCTTTAGAAAGAATTTTATAATTCTTTCTAAAGAAAGAAAGCAAAACAGTTCACATTTTTTTGCAGGAAGAGGCTTTTGCTATCCTGTTTAAAAAGATTTTTTGATAAATTAGCAGACCTGGCAAAACTGGTTCTGCTATATAAATTAGAAAAGAAAAAATGGGGGCTGTGCCACCCAACACCAACAAAGACCAAATGGACCAATTTTTTCACAGCAATGAGTCCCGTCTTATAGGAATGGTTACAGAGGCGCCATAGCGCGCGGCATTCTCACTTTCCATCTGGCACAGGTCCTCACTCGGACCTCCATCGGACACAGTTGTATCGGCAGGTTTCTGTTTCCGATTCGACGAAAAGAAACGCCGAGGTATACTTACCATTACGCAGATCGCCCGGGTATACTTACCAGTAGGTACGCAGATCGCGCGGAGAACAAAGCGGAGGTCTACCCCACTTCCTCTCGTATCTGGTCCTGGTCTAAGCCATAGTATGGAGCAACAGGGCATGGACAGCAGTCACTTTAAGATTTTAACACAATTGACGGGGTTCGCTAAGGCCATGGCCTGCCACGGCTGCAAAATGGTTCGAAAAATTTACCGCGTCCTTGAAACGCAAAGGCCAACTGAAGTACTGGGTTTTAGTCTGTGAAAGTCTGACATTCCCTCTTGCTCCATCCAGAGTGGGAAAAGTTAATGATGATTTTGCACCCAAAAGAAAGAATCCCTTTTCATTTCATCCATTTTACCATCATATTTAACATGATTAAGTATAATTCGCCATTAGATTTTAAAAAACCAAAAGCTCTCCTTACATCAATTTACTGTCTTATGCTCCAGTTAAACAATTTAACCCGTCATTCAATACGGTTAATATTATAAACCCTTTCTGCCGTGTCGTGCGTCAGGGCGTGTTTGTTTTAACTCAATTTTAGTATCACGTTACCGAGCTTTAGAAAAAAATCCGCGTCGTTTAGTGTTAGAGGTACTCAAAGTTTTGATTGATAGATAGTTTGAAGCTTTATTAATCTTCTAGAGCTGCGGGAAAAACTCAGGTTACCCGTGGTCCTAAAACGCAAAGGGCAACTTTAGGAACGTAGGTGTGGTTTTAGTCAGTAAAAGAGTCTAACACGTTTTCTCACTTAATCCTATAGTGGGAGAAGTCATTACTTAGATGATTTCCCACCTCAAAAAAATTTTCTGCAGGATTATTTGCAAGAGTCAACGCAGTCATGAAACGCAGGAACACAAGTAGATTTTAGCCCGCAAAAATTTAACACATTTATTGAGTAAGCAAGCCACCTTGTTTTATTTATCAATTTATTTTTACAACGTTGTCCAGAGAAAGGCCATAAAAAACGATAAATAAATAGTTCTTGGTTGCCAGTGCACTTTAGCTTCCCACAACTATATAAGATATATATATATATATATATATATCTTTGTTTTTTCATAATTATGTAGCAATAGTTTCCCACAACTTGAGGTTGTCTTTAGGTGTATTTCATAACGCGAAAAGAGATAATCGTCGGTTGATACCACGTTCCATGAAAAGTGTCTGATGCCTCCTTGTGTCGTCCAAAGATCCTGGACTTCAGGGTCCTCAGATATGATATACACAAAGCATTTTTAATAATCTATAATATATAAAAAGAAAAACTGACTGACTGACTGACATATTAACGCATAACCAAAACTACTAAGACTAGGAGCGTAAAATTTCGCACCAGATTTCTTCTTATGACGTAGGCGAGCATTAAGAGAGTATTTTTCAAAATTCATTTCCTAAGGGGATGAAAGGGTGTCCAAAATTTTATATGGAAAAAACCTTCTTCACGCGGTCGAAGCCGCTGGCAGAAGCTAGTACTTGTATAATGTAACAGAAGCATGGACCTATTGCTGCATACTGCAACGATCTGGAATAATTATATTTTTATAGGAAGTAATTTAAGTGTCTGATGTTAAAGTTTGAGACACACTGCAAGACATCAGTGAGGAACGACTATTAAGTAATAGTTGTGCGCCGGATGCGACTTGTAAATATTGCCGCGCAGTGAGACGTTAAATCCGTGGAGTCGTATTTATATTGTTCAATATTGTAGATTTTTTTCATGTAGATTTTTTTATTGGTTCGTCGATTTTTGTCCAGTTAACTAAATGATGATACGAGCAATGGTTTAAGTTGGAAATCGGTTAATGGCTGAACTTTAGGAAATACAAGAAAACTTAGAAACAGTTCGAAGGAAGAAGGTCATAGCTACAGGAGAACGGCGAGTAGTGTTCCTCGCGCGCCTCAAGGAGTTGTCAGCAACCGTAGGGGCCCAGCAGGATCGAAGCCTACTGGGGCCATGGGTGATGCAAAAGAGATCCCCGGGGCCCTGAAACAAAATCAAAGTACTGGAATAGGTGAGAAGTGGGTTTTTAATCTGTAAAAGTCTGACACTATCTCCCGCTCCATCCAGGAGCGGGGGATGTCATTGGATGTTTTTACCATCTAAAAAAAATAAACTAAAGGAGAAAAATTTTTTTTTTGGTTTTTCTACCAATTCCCCCTACTCCTCTAACTACCCTATAGACAGTTTTCTTTGCTAGGAACTTACCTTACACTCACGTCAAAATTTACAGATTACTTTTAATAAAATACAAAATGTTCCAAGCGTCTCCACAACTTTTTGCTTCCGCTCTAAAAGCGCCAATAAATTAATCAGAACCACGTTAAAGACGTCAATAGCTTGTCTCACATATTCTATATGCTATACATCATCCACCACATCACATCTCCCATGTTAAGCAATAATCACCTTTATTGCCCATCAAAACTGTCTTCACATTAGAAAATTTAGCACACAACTTTACGTGTTACACTAAAAATTAAAGTAAACAAAATATAGCTATTTTGGTAGTTTTTTAATTATAAACTAGCTTTTGCCCGCGGCTTCGTTCCCGTCATGTGACTACCCACGCTACGCTACCCTACCTACCTACCATACGGCTGCATACCGGTTACATGTTGCATACCTGCTTGCATACTGCATCCCTGCTTGCCTTACTTACCTACCTCCTCTACTCTACCTACCTATTTTTTTAAACCTTCTTTAATAATTGATATAAACCAGTGCTTGACTGCGATCCCACCTGATGGTAAGCAGTGATGCAATCTCTGATGGTGAGGCGCACTAGTTTATAAAGACCCTATTCACTCTAGCCTTGAAGACACCCAAATTATAATCGGACGGGAAGACCGCAACAGGCAAATTGTTCCAGTCCTTCGACGTACGTGGTATAAATGATGAGGCCTTCCCTGTATGCTGGTGAAAAAAACAAAAAAAGAATGATTAAAATCGGTCCAACCGTTCTCGAGCTTTAGCGAGACTAACGAACAGCAATTGATTTTTATATATATAGATGAGGCCCATTGAGGACGTGGCGTTCAATGAGTTTGAGAAAAATAATTAAAAATAGTGTTAATGGCTGTATGGAGCATTTTATGGGGAATTAGACTAAGGAAGTGTCTTCACGGGCTTTTTATCTGGACTTTTTACGAGGAAAGAGGTTTTATATCCATAATTATGTGTGTTTTTTTTTTAATGTGCGTAAAGGAGAACGGATAATTTGTGAAGTGCGCGTGCGCAGGGTTGCCAGATGACCGGGATGTTGATGTCACGATGGTTATTATAGAGGTAACAAACCCTATTTATAACTGTATTATTTTGAGAACAGAAGCTTTAGTTTTTGAGGATGTGGACACAATTTACGTGACTAAAATTTTCTTTCCGTACAAATAAATAATTAGAAATCCATAGGTTTTGCCTTTTTTGCAATAATGCTATATTTACCTATACTAATATTATAAAAAGGTAAAGTTTGTTTCTTTGTTTTCATGTTTTTTTTTGTTCATAGAAGGTAATCTCTGAAAGTACTGGTCTGATTGGTAATTTTTTTCACCAATAGAAACTGCTTTAGTCCTGAGTGACATAGGCTATATTTCATGTACGCGGGTGAAGCCGCGGGCAAAAGCTAGTCAACGATATAAAGACTAAGAATTGTTAATCGATATCAGTCTCTCAACCCTTCTTTTTTAAAGATCAGAACCCCGGAAAGATGTTTTTGATTTCCCACACGAAACATTGGGTGGGAAATCAAAAATATCTTCCCGCTCTTGACGGAGCGTTAGGGAGTATCAGGCTTTTCTGATTAAAACTCATTCGTGTTTCTGCAATTGCCCTTTACGTTACAGGCCCGCGGTAACTCTTTTGAAACCATTAGCCAATAACAGTTTGACTAGATGTAACAACGAAAATGCTTTCAAATGTCTTTCTGCCAGCCCTCAATCAACAATGGGGATTAATGAGGTATTCACACTCGCTAACATTAAACTGCACGCTCAGCTATAACTATTGTACTCGAGCTACTTACTTACAAAGCGATGAACACTCTTGCGCATCTCACAAGTTGATGCTGGTTGGTGATTACGTAATAAGATTTTTAAAAAGAGAATGTTTAAACTTTTTTTTTAGAACAAAAGGATGTTTTAGAGTGCTAATATTATGTATGTGATGTGTATATGTGATGTAGGTATATGTGATGATGTGTATATGATGTGTATGAGTGCTTTGGAATTAAAGCTCGTTAGATGTAGTTTAAATTAACTATGTATTTCATTTTATACAAGTGTAGTAGATACTCGTCAGTATTTTAAATGTGAGTAATACCTTTTGAGGCAACAAAACTAGGTAATTTTTTACGAAAATGATTGATTTTTTTTTGTTATGTTTCACAGAAAATAAAAAGTTCTGGTAATCGTTATGCGAATCTTCGATTAATTAATTAATCTTGGATTCTTCTATTTTTTATTTTGTCTTTATTGTCTGGATTTTGTGATATCAAATTAAATCAAGAAATGGACTGTTAAATTCGTTCAATTAATCAAAAAACGTTAAGAATTTATTCAAATACTTTTGTTTTTATTCTTTAAACTGGGTGACAATATAATCTTACCACAATGATTTTCTTCATATCGTCGCCCATTTTCCACCATCTAAATAACCCATGACATGTAGGCGGGCTCCAAACCCACTCTTGTTTGAACATAAATCTTCTCGATTCCTGAGTATGGGAATCTCTAAACTCTTCATTTTTATAAAAAAAAATCCTCATTCACAAATTGGCAATAGACCACCAAGAGTACTCTTGAAACGCATTAATGCCATTTAAAAAAAGCGTATGTTGTTTAGAAAAAAGATGTAGTTGCGACTTTTTTGTCGCAGGGTCGGTAAGTCGGTGCGCTTGAAGTGACCGCGCCGGTGGTCGGCGACGCCTGTCGTGTCGCGGTATCGCTCGTCTAGACATGGCTTACTCGAATGGCTCTGGAAAAGTGAGTGGAGAGTGAGATTTTAAAGAAAATTTGATAATTGGTAAGCTTTGATTCAAAAAGTGTTGCTTTGTGAGCATGAATAAGATAACAGTACATAATAGTGTGGAGAAAAGATTAGCTATCCAATGCACGCTTGATATAGAAACATGAAGCCAATTTTAAGTACATTTCAATCTTTTTCTTCTCGAATCAATGGTTCTCTTTTCACTCGAAGTGGTTGGGCCCTCCGACTGTAGGGGGCTACGTTTGTACTACATTACAATTTTCCATAAACTAAGTTTTACACGAAATTAATTAAAATATAAATAATCAATCTGACACGCACGCGATTGGCTACGGCGCTATATAGTGGGTTCTATTTATTTATTGGAACTTCATGCAACACAAATTTACAAAGGCGGACTTAATGCCTTATAGGCATTCTCTACCAGTCAACCAAGGGTGGTGAAGAGAAAACATGGCAGGTACATAAAAAAAGAGAGAGAAAAATAAAGATTATTAAGAAGAATAAGGGTACAAATGTATATATTTATTTTATTCCCGCTCGTTCAGAACAAATATTTGTATGGCCTGCCGATAGGTGTTCCAGATCTGGGTGTCTCAAGTATGGAAGTATACTCGTACATATTTGTGACTGCAACGCACCCAAAATATCGGAATAAATCCTAGTTGGTGACAATATTTATTACAAAAAAAATTGTTTCAATATTGTCATAACTAGCAGCCTTTGTTTATGAAGATGGGCGTCTTAATTACCACTTTTATTTTGTTTAAATTGTATTGTAAACTTACAATTAAAACAAATAGATCAGGAACGGTAATTAATTGACAGCAAATCGCAAAATATAACAATAAGTACAAAACATAACCATCTTTCTGGCGCAGTCGGGTAAAAAAGAAGTGATCTCGAATCACTTTCTCCTCATTTCATTCTCACATTTTTATAGTAGGGGCCCGCCGATCGTCGGGTAAAGCACACTTGCGTCAATATGGTGCGATTTTTTTGACGTCGCGACAAGTCTGTATTCTGTTTTGCCTGCCGTTAAGTGGCGTGGCGAAACTTCACTAATTTGCTTTTTGCACGACCCTTTTTTTGTTTAAAGGGTTGCCGAAATTAAAGGTCAAAACCTTTTAAATTGTCATAAAGGAATCGGTAGGGGAAGCCATTACGAATGAAGTTTGTACTAAAAGAATTTTGGTGGTAAAATTGACGTTTTTGTAATTTTTTGTGTGGTTTACCTACCTACTAACTTGAGATGATCTGGCTAGCAAATTATGTTAGATCAATTAGAGCTATACACTGCACATCAAAATTGAAGAGATCTTTTGCTGAAAATGTAGACAAACGTGTAGGTCACTTTGATTTACCTATATATTTTTTTAAGTAGAAATAAAACATACCAAACAATTAAATCCTACCGATATATATTTTTTTAATCCGTATTTATTTTCAAACATTTTTCTTTTATTTTAATAATTGATCGATCAGAGAATTATATAAAAATAAAATAGAATTAAAGATGGACGGACAACAAAGTGATCCTATAAGGGTTTCGTTTTTTCCTTTTGAGGTACAGAACCCTAAAAAAATTACGAAACTAACAATTACTTACGATTTCAAACGTGTTTATCTATCTTCCTACGAGATTACGTCACGAAAATATTTGGAAGTTAAACAAAATAATAAAGCTATTTTTAAAAGGGTCTGATAAAAACGAAAATCTTGAATTTTTTTTACAAAAAATAAAATCGCTTTTACGGGGCCTCGGTCGCCATAGACCCGGGCCAGTAACGGGCGGTGGGGGTTTTGTACCTACAAAGTACTCAGAGTCTGCAACCTTACAGCTCTTAAAACTTTGTAAACGTGTTTATTGTTCCAATAAAATATTATTGCATAATTAGCGCCACATTAATCCCCTTCATATGCCGTTAACAATCGCAGCAAGCACGGTCCCATCATAATCTCAACAATACGACTGCGACTTCGCGACTGGACGCCCGTCATTACGATCGTTCCCATCGCTCTGTTTACACGATCACGCACATTTGGTATCAATATACTTGATGCGGTTCTCATCTTGATGACTTTCATCTGTATGACATAAGAGTTGTGAGTCATAGGACTTGATGTGATTGAGCATACATATGATAGAAGATTTAGATGTCCATACAGGTATGAACGAAATGTTTCGAAATCCATCACAATAATATATAATTTATTTGCAAACATGGGTATTCGTAAATAGATATCGTCATAATCATAAAGTAAAAGTTCTTCAACCTCTGCCAACACCGCCTGTGTTGCGTGCAAAACATTATTATTCAAAATAATGTTGTAAAAAAAAATTACAATAAAAAAATAACATAAAAATTAGAAAAATAAAATGAAAAGTCATCGATTAAAACCGATGCCAATCGCTACTGTAACAGATGTCAACAGATTTATTATACGGAAATTTGTGAGCGTTTACATTTTTTACTTCTTCACGCTCAAAGTTGATAAACGGGTAGACTATGTCCTGGATTAACATATAGGGTATTTTTTCCCAAGAGTATGTTACCTTGGGATAATTTTCTGCTATCAGGTGGGCGAAGCTGCTTGCAGATGCTGTGAACTCAATCACTGTTCTGACTGTCGTTACTGCCAATGACACGATGGCCAAAAGCTATCGTTGTGCAATTGGATTAACATCCTGATACATAAGGTTCCCCTCTTTGGAGTAAGTACTAAGCACCAGTAGCTTGGACCCTACTTCCGATATCGGTGAACTACACTTACATTACATAACTGCACAGAAATGAAATTATTTCCTACTCGACAAACATAGAACCCATTCGTAGCACCGTAGCAACTCTCGTAGCAACTCGTAGACCCTTCGTAGCACTTTTTTCATCGTCGCCGTTAAACTATATAATATATTTATTTTTTACCTTTTTCTATCTGTTTATAAACATCCAAAATAGCTGGCCATAGGTGTATTATTTAGTTTTATTGTAAGTAATTAGTAGATATTTGTGTTAACAGGAGTGCTAGTGCTGTTTGTTTACGGCGACACATCCGGCGAGCGCACGTGCATGTAACTCGAGCCACTGCTGCCGAGTGCGACTGTTAATGCAAAGTGCGAGTAGTAGTGTTGTGCAGGGGTGGGCTGGAATATCGATAAAATGATTGCAAGGGATCCACGAAACAGTCAATTGCAACTAACTATATTAATGATTGACGCCAATTGATACAAAAAAAAATATTTTTCTTTAAACGATTATAGCAATTGTGAATTAATTTTCTTAGTGATTCAAATATTGTCAATCGCAATTGACGCAAATTTTTAAGGAAAAATATTCAAGTTCGAACGTGTTATTTGTTTGTTTTTGGTTAATATTGTAAATAACTGCCAATTTTACTTACGGACAGATTTATGCCATCTCTTGACTATTCACTATCTTATTAATGTATATTTATATTGATTTATGTTCATTGTAAAAGAGATGTGTAACTGTTTTTTCAATTCCATTAGCAAGGCAGCAAGATGTTTATTACTTGATGAATGAAATCATAAAGTTAAAAATATCTTGCTACCCTTATTCAGTGTGGTGTACTTATTTCAAATAACAAAATTATTTTTTTGATTGGTCATTTTATTTGAGAGATTTCAAAGAGTAGTTATATAATAAACGTAACATCTAGTATTGTACTACAAAATGGTGTTGTAACTTAACAGTAAAGTCGACTCTTTATTACTCCATACAATATTACTTCGGTTCGATGACATATTTTTTATTTACTTACTTTTATATACACCAATTACTACGTCTGTCTGTTTAACCGCCAGGTCCCCCTTAAATGGCGCAAATATTTTTTATGCTATTTTCACTAATATTAATACATGAAGCAGGTTTTAGGTATCAACATTGACTTAGGTATAATGATTAAAAATAAAGTCAGGATTTACTGCAAAAATATCAGCATACAATTTCCCTTTTAGCTCATCATAAAATCCAAATTATTCGCACATGGACATCTACCATCGATAACATACTCATCCCATCCTTATTTAGTATTGAGAGGATGAGCGGTAATGCACTGTTTACAGTGTAGTGCATCGACAATCAGTTAATTGCATTCAGTCTCAGCACATCAGTGAGTTTCTCGGGAATAGTCCACAAAACGAATGAGTAGCTCAACGGTAGGAAATGTACCGAGTTCATTCTGACAGATATGTTTAGGGAGAGAAAAGACTAACCCCTTTATTTTGAATTTAGAAGTCATCAAATAACTTCTTCCGCTCTGGGTGGAGTGAGAGGTATTTTTATGGTGAGAAAACATCCAATGACTTATCCCGGTCTGGATGGAGCGGGTGTCTGACTTTTACTACGTAAACCACATCTGTGTCCTTCATTTGACCTTTGCGTGTGGAATACTGCATAGTGCGGTGTTGACGATTTTAGCTTCGTCTGGTCGATTACCGGACTGAGGTAAGAGGTTCAGATATTGTGTCAGATATTACCAACTAAAACTACCTTTAAAATACCGCGGCTCAGGAACGCAAAGGGCAATCCTTTGCGTTCCTGAGCCGCGGTATTTTTTTTCGAATAATCCTGCAGTAAAGACTAATCCTGATTTCTTCTTAATAATCTCTGTAATTACTGCGTGCTCGGGTTGGACGTTGCTGAGATAATCACTTTAGCCAAATGGGGTATCCTTGGCCCATCGCAAACAGTGCCAGTGTGGAGCCCAGCATGCACGACCTGCAGCTTCCACGACTTAAACGAGGCCAACGACAGAGCTATGAAAATAAAGATATGGAGCTCTTTAGGGTGTATAGATCCATTCTTCTTTCTCACTCGTAAGACTGTAATTTTAAGGCCCAGCGCACACCGCTGGAGGCGCGGCGGAGCGCATTTGAAGACAACAATTTAATATAAACCTTAACTATCTTGACATACGGCCTACAAAAGGATAAATTCGCATGCGGCGCTCGGAGCGCCTTCAAGCTACTACAAGAGCATGCGCGCTAGACCGTATGTCAAGGTAGTTAAGGTTTATATTAAATTGTTGTCTTCAAATGCGCTCCGCCGCGCTTCCAGCGGTGTGCGCTGGGCCTAACACGTTATGCTATGGCCTAGAATTCTGGTAGGTACAATTTTATAAGAACAAGTAAGTTTTTTTATTCTAATATACCAACGGGGCCCAACAGTCTTTACTTTACGTAATAATTTATTTACCTAGGTATAGGTTCAGGTAAATAAATTATTACCTAACCACATATATTTATCCACCATATTTTTTTAATTAGTACAAATACCTAAAGAGCTTAGTAGAAAAGGTCTTGGTAAAGTCTCAATAAATAATATTCATAAACAGCAAAGTTATGAGCGTTAGTAGGTATAATCTCAAAATGTCGCTCAATTTATGGAAATTTTGTGTATGCTATTGAATATGAATGAATGTATGACGATAAAAATGAAAAACACTGCGCGTAGTATTTTACAGTAGCAATTGTTATGAGTGATTGGTTCAATTATGAATTTACCAATCATGACACTTTTCGTTGACAATTACTACACAAATATGGTCAGTAACAGGTACCGACTACCGATAGAGCCCAATTTTTTTTTTGAACTAATATAAAAATAGTGTTGTATTAATAATTTAATATAGTTTCCATAATAAAACTCACTTAAGGCGTATAGTTCCTTGAACCATCTGGCCGAAATTATGTGAACGCAACTCTCGCACTCGCCTAGGCGGCAGTACGCAAATCTGTGCATTTATTTGCGGCCAGCAGCGCCCGGAAAGCGCTTTAAATCCATTTTCTCTGCGAGATATTGATTGATTTACATATGCAATGTTCACTTTGAAGAATATTTAACCACCAATTTTTATGTGTAAAAATGTTTCTAAAGGTCCAAGCCGTATCGAAGGAGTAGGGAAAAGTTGCGAAAAGTTGCGAAATTGCTACATTTTTTTTTTTGACAAAAGTATTGATTGCACGAAAAAATCAAATATTGATATTATTGTTCATGAATCTATAATAAACATATATTTTTTTCAAACCAATTGACCTAGCCGTTACGGAGGAGTAGGCCTCAGAAAATCACTGTTTTATGGCACTTTTCGGGCGCTTGGCCCTTAATCTCCTTTTCAATAAACTGCATAAAATTTACAATTCCCACTTTAAATAAGCATCATTTTCCCCTATTCACACACCTCAGGGTGAGCGCGGGTGAATTGTCACTCATCGGTGGAGTCTTAGCGAATTCTTCGTCCGGAAGTCGGAGCTTGGCATTTTCATAATGTCTGCACGACCCGCCCTCCCCCCGTACTAGCAACTAGTATTCATATGATAATTTTATTTGAAGACTTTTGTTATTTAGTGTGGAGACGGCTTTTGCATTTTTTTTTACTGAAGAATATTTTTTAATGATGTGAAAATTGCTTTTACGTGTTATGAAAGGTAAAAAAAATATCTAAAATTCGGTTAAAACTTTATCGTGTTTTTTTGTGATTGATGGAGGGTTTTTTCCGTTGAAGTCGCAGTTATGAGACTCTTTAAACTTTTACAAGCTTAAGTTCTTCTTTTGATAAAATTATCTGTTTCTTCTTCTCTATATGCGATTTATTTATTTAAAATTCATGTACAGTAGTAGTACATAAGCGGACTTAACGCAACAAGGCATTCTCTACCAATCAAACTTGAGGTTATAAAAGAAAACACTGTGGTAGGTGTGCACAATAAATAATTAACAGATATTTCAAATAGTATGTAGTATCATTAACATAAGTTGCTTGGCTAACAATAGATAATACCTACTCTGTAGTGTACGAAAAACGCTATAAAAGAAAAAAATAATTTTACCATACCTACCTCATACTTCAAAAGCCTCCTCCACACAAACCAACCTCCACAAGTAGGTATTGAAGCAATTTGTCGCGCGGTGATTTCCCGCGCATTCTTCACTCTCGCCGGCTGTCGAGCACCATCTCGTAAAATTACTGGCCTTCAAGACTCTTGGTAAAACTTTGAGAGCTGACGACTTCGTTTAAAAGTTGAAGATTGCTGTGCTTTGGTTGGCAGTTTTGGATTGGTAAGGTAAAGTTGGTAGTATATCGAACGTATTTAAATTTTTTAAATCCTTTTTTTTTAATATTTAGTACCTATTGCCATCAACTCTATTCTTATTCTTTATTGTACACAAAAAAAAGATAACAAACAAAAAAACAGGACATTTGATGTACATAGGCGAGCTTAACCCACAACTGGGTTTTCTTACAGCAAACCATGTGATTTAAAATGAAATTTTGCATTTGAGGAACCTTGAAAATGTACAACAAAAGAAAAAAAAAAACATATAAATTGAATATAATTTAAGACCAAAAATATACTAAACAGACATATACAGCACACTATACATAAACATAATATATACAATAAATAAATAAATACTTATATACATACATATTTTTAGGTCATGTTGACAGGAAATGTTCCTTAATTTTTCTCCTGAAAACTTCCAACGAAGGGCTAGCCCTCAATGTATGCGGAAGAGAATTCCAGAGACGCACAGCGTTAACGGTAAAAGATCCACTGTACCGACTTGAAGAGTGAAGAGGAAAACGAAGAAGAGAGGATGAAGATCGACAAGGTTTTCCTCTCTAGTTAGTATTCCTCTGAAGTTTTTTGCGGGATTTCTTCAAGTGAAGTTTAGTGTCTGTTTTATTATTCGCAAATTGATTCCTAGTGGATATTGTGCTGTAAAATTGGTGGAGTTTTGTACTGTGTCTGTGCAACTGGACAATATGTGAATTCATTGAAATAGGCGCGATTTCAGTAAAATGGAGCTGAGAAATGTTGATGTATTGATTACCACAGCGAAGCTTACCTACTGAGAAGGTTGACCCGATAAACTTGCTGCCAAATACTGCAAAAACATTGGAATGGGTTTCATCCTTGTTCTAATGGAACTCAAAGTAACTTAAAGTGACTGAAAACTTTATACTTTCTAAACTTGACGCTGGCTAAATGTACAAACCGTGTGAAGACAAAATTTTAAACAAAATACTACTAATAGCACTAGGAACAGCTTCCTTTTATTACGAAGACGAACACTAACAAGTGGTTTTTGGAAATTAAACCTTTAAAAGTGAAAAGAGAAACTTTCACAAAATTTCATTCCTATATTAGACTTGAAAGCACAAATTGTCACCAAAGTAAATAATAAAAGTTATCATTAATTGTATAGACAACGATTTAGGGAGTTTTAACAATTGTCTATTTCTTCGTAGTAGCATAATCGACCTTATAATGTTCCCACTGTAGGGACTCAGGCCTCCTCTCTAGGAGAGGGAACGGGCCGTAATCCACCACGCGGGCCCAGTGCGGGTTGGTGAATGTCACATGTCTTCGAATTTTTGGTTCAAGGACATGCCGGTTTCCTCACGATGTTTTGTTTCACCGTTTTGAAAGCAGTGGTGATGAAATAAATTACAAAGTAATGCGCCTGGTTGGGTTTGAACCTGCGATCTACAACTCGTAAGTCGGGGCTGTTACCACTCGACCACCACTGCTATTTCTTCGTAAGTGTATTGAAAAACTGCATTAGGTACTTGGCCCCGTAACACCCTCGGATACATGCTCGCTCTGTGCTCAAAGTTTTTCGGCCAAGGTTGGATATGCAAGTCACATGAGAGCGCAGAGCAGAACAGCACATCTGAGCTCATAACCACTGTAAGGGGCTAAGAAATTTAAATAGAACTGAGAGTTTTTCTTTGTAATCCTTAGGAACAGAAACTTTGAACTAAAAATAGTAAAAATAGCAATTACTCTATCTTGTCCTATCTTATGGTGTCTCTCTCTCTCTCTTATCTTCAGGGTCGTCAGCAGTCAGTTCGCGCTGGAGACTCTTCATCAAAGTAGCATCACGCCAGCTGTAAGGTCATACCTTACAGCAGGCGTCCCTCAACGTGGTATTCTATCTCCTCTTTTGTTTTCTGTTTCTATTAACCTTTTGAATGTCTTAAGTTACACAGTTCGACATAAGCAATTGTCTTTCTATTGTGTCTCTAATTACGGCATTCGATGAGTTAAGCTTATAACCTCCGAGCTTCAGTGTGCGTATCACCTCTACGCCGACGATTTGCAGCTCTACTGTCAGTCAGGTGTTGACAATTAACGTATCTGATACGATTGAGAAGCTAAACTAAGACTTAAAAACAATTAAAAGCTGGTCTGACCGTTACGGTGTGGCAGTTCTCCCTACATCCTTCTAAAATTTAGGGCTATCATCAGTGCCGTAAATAGCCGGTGTCAGCAGTGCCCAGGCAAAGAGCGCAGTTCCTGGAGGGGCGCAAAAATTATATACCTAGTACTCTCTGTTTGTATTGTACTTTTCCTAGGGGCGCAGGCGCAGTTATAGAAGCTCGCAACGGGCGTGTAAAAGTCTGGTTACGGCACTGGTTATTATAGCAGGGAGCCTCCATAGTTTGAGAAAGCTTAATAACCAAACTATTCCATCTGTAATATTTGACAGCACGGTCATTCCGTTTGGCAACGAGGTTAAAGGATCTGGGTCTACATGTCGACGCCTGCCTTGACTGGCGCAAGCAGGTTGCAAGTGTCAGTAAGAAAGTAACCGGATCGTTACGGTCGCTATATTGTCAAAAAAATCTTTTTCCAGCTCACATAAAGGTATTGCTTAGTCCACGGAACAGTAAAAAAAGTTCCGTGGCTTAGTCCCTAATCTTTCCCATTATTGACTATGGTGATGTGTGCTACTATGACATGAATGCAGATCTACTCAATAAACTTGACCGCCTTCTGAATAAGCTTAAACAAAAACATTACTTGAAGTGACTCATGTTACGAATGAGTCGGCAAAAAAACATCTTGAGAGTACGGCCACTTATCGCGCGGCAGGGCGCCATTGTTATTTGATGGCGTGGTGTTGAAGTAAGTACTGTACATGACGGCGGGAAATCGGCGAATTCCCCGTGAAAGAAGGCTTTAACTGCCCTGTTTTCTTTTCTAGACAATTCTTCTTCTCCTTCTTATCTGACTTCGCAAATCTAATTCCTTTGCTCTGCCCATAGTAAAAATCTCCGATCAACGAATAATCGTCTACTACGATGTCTATCACACCGCTCTGGGTTTAACCGGTCCTACTTCTTTGCCCAAGCGATCTTTCTTTGGAATGAGCTCCCGTTGAATATCAGAATGGCATACAGCCGGTTCTCTTTTAAGGTTATGGCACGTGAACACATTCGCAAGAAATTGGCAGAAACATCACAACCAAATCTGGTGGTTTCGTTTATCACAATAATTTTGTTTATTTGTATGTATTTATATTTAAGTATTTATTTATATAAGTTTTATTTATATAATTATATATTTATTTTGGTTTTGATTTTTTATTAGTTTGTTTGCCTTTAAGTTGCACTTACCATGTTTTGTTTCTGCACCACCATAAGGTCGACTGGTAGAAAATGTCTAAGGCTTAATGCCTTAGACATTTTGTACGCCTTTGTACTGTGTACTTGTGCATAAAGTTTTAATAAATAAATAAAATAGATAAGTCCTCGTATTATTTGTATATTTCCTCCAGAGCATAGTTTTGAATTTATAAAAGAAAAGTATTATTCAAGATTTGTAAGTGTAGTTCATATTATACAAATATGAAAAACACAAATCTTCTAGTGCACACCAATCAGTATATTTTCATAAAAAAAGGTCAATTTTGTTGCCAAGTGTCACATTAAAGGTTCAAGCAGTATTCACAAAAAAACTCAAAATAAGTCGCCATAATCTTTATTGCACCGTTATTAAGCTTAAGTCCTACTTTTGTACTATATACAAACGTGCCAATGCATTAACTAATAGAACATTTATTCCAACCTTAAAAATATTTACAACAGTAAAGTCTAAACAGTAACAATTTCTACTAACTACGTGCTTTGGCTAACATTACTCCATCTTTGGTTTTAATGCCAGATTAAAATATTAAGTACATTTCAATAAAATTACAATAATCATAACTTTCGAATGAGTCCAACTTACAACAAAAAAAAACTATGACAGTTTATCAAAAAAAAGAAGTCACCGAATATTGATTCTAAATTCGAATCTGAAAATCTGTGGCTTTGAAATGTGTTTGAATGTGTGAAACATTAGTTAAAAATATTTTTAAAAATAGAAAGTTCACTTTGGAAGTCTACATTCGATTTCTACGAAATTGCTATTCAACCTCTTTACTGAAATAATTTCTAGAAAAATACTAATTTTCGATTTCAATATTACTGGCCATACTTTCACTACTGTTTTCATTTAAATCGATATGAGTTTTTGGTTTGATTTCTGTTTTTTCTTTATCTTTTTCTTCGGAAAATTCTTTGCTATCAGTCCTTTCAACTTGACTTCTGTCTACGTCACAAGGTACTGGCATACCAAAACCGGAATGTCCTGGGTAGTACATATAGGGAAGTGGTAGGTTAGGGTAATTTACTCCCAAATGTGGTCCATATAAGGACTGTAATACTGCTTGATTGTACGACTCTTGTAACAACGCTTTGTACTCAGGATTCTTTGCAAAATCGACACCGTATACTCCAGCAAAGTGCTTCAAAATCGGCGAACTTTCTAATAGATTCGGTGGCGTGAACAGGGGATTTAGCGATTTCCCTAGCATTGGGTTCTGGTAGGACTTCAAGTCAGGTATACTCGGTTGTCCATTGTTATTTACTAATACTTTGACTGCAACTTTTCTAGCATGATTGGCAGCAGCCGCGGCAGCAGCAAGCATTCCATTTTCCTGCATCTGCAGTTGCTTTCTCTTAGTCTTGTATCGTCTGTTCTGAAACCAGATCTTGACTTGAGTCTCTGTCAGTTTCAAACTTGCTGCCAAATCTGCTCTTTCGGGTCCTGACAGGTATCTCTGCTGGCTGAATCTTCGTTCTAATTCATATACTTGTGCATGGGAGAAGGCGGCTCTTGATCGTTTCTTTCGACCTCCGTTTTGTGAGTATTCCGTAATGTTGTAGTTCGGGGAATGCATCATTCTCGTGTCTGTTGGTGTGGAGCATTTTCTCTGATCGTAGTGCAGACTGAATGGTTTGTAGGTGATGTCTGAACTCGGAGAAGAGTTAGCACGACGGATTGGAGAGCCTGTTGTGGAGGAACGGGAGTCGTAGTCATCTGTAACAATGGAGAAGAAGGTTAGTGTGTTGTCTTTTCTTTTGTTTTTGATTGGGGTGGAAAGAGCGGTGTTTCTTTGATTATTATTGTTGTTGTTTATATTGTTTACGCTTTCTAAAACAAATATACAGGTCTAAGCAGTAATGGTACATCCTTACATATTATAAAACAAAGACCTCTACCACGTCTGTCTGTCTGTATTTATCGAAATCGAAATGTAGTGAAAGAGTAACAAACATTACATAAAAACTTTCGCATTTTTTCTGATATCTACTTAGTGTAAATATAATAAAAATCCAAACCTAACATGTCTATTGACTGTATCAAAGCTGATACCAACTTTGCTAACGAGGCATAGTTTTTGCAAAAGGGATTAACACTATTGGTACCTATTGAGGACCCACAGATCAGTCAAGATGTTAGACGATCTTGATATTGAGACTACCACTTGATGATTTTTTTTTTTGTTTTGAAGGTAAGCTCCTGGAGCATGGTCAACGCTTATTACATCATCAAACTGGCCCAGTCCTGTCTTTTCTTTTAAGCATCCTTTGAGGCTGATAACCCCGTAATTGAAAGAGTGTAAGTTAGTTTTTGCCCTCCTGGCCCGATATGAGTTGATACATTGTTTTGTATGTATTTTAGGGGGACGAGACGCACGGGACCGGTAATTGTGGCGACACTTGGGGGAGGCCTATGTCCAACAGTGGACTTCTTTCAGCTGAAATGATGATGATGATGATTAGGAGGACGTGTCGTCTGCAGGATTCTCTACCATCTCGAGTCCTGATTGACGAGTCATCGCAGCCATGAAATGCAAAGGACAAATGAAGGAACACGGTGGGTTTTAGTCGGTAAAGTCCACCCGGAGCTTATTTTATATTTTGGTCTTTTTAACTAAAAAAAAAGCTGATTATTAAAGCGAGATGAAGATTAAGTAACGAATGGAGATTAAGTAACGCTAGCCCGACAAGAGGCGAGTACTCTAAAGCGGGACAAGTAGGTACAGTAAGACATTTTAAATAGCATTAAGAAATATTAAATACATATTTCTAATTTGTATTTAATATTTGAGACCAATAAAATTATTTTAAAGTATCAAGATTTTTCCAGCAAAAGCGGTCAACTGTCCTGCTAGTTGATCATTTTTGCTGGAAAAATCGCTTTCAAAGCAAACTAAATCAGGTAACCAATGTGCTCCTAATATCATTAAAAGGCCAAAATGCCACCACCTTCAAAACTCCAAACTCATTAGGCTGGCTTCACACGATCACATGGAATCAATTAAATTGCCTATCGACGCACGCCATTCGCATATAAAGGCGCCTACACAATGGATCCATTACGCAAATTGTCGCCGCTCATTAGAAGCGGTAAAAGGATGCGGTGGCACGAAACGTAACCGTATTTTTGCGTGTGACGCTATTGTTCAGTTCGGGGTCGTCTTTATTGTGTAGTTGACGCTATGACGTTAATTGATGTAAGTATGAACTAAATGGGTAGGTATTACATAGTGTATTGGATGTCATTTGACGTAGGTTACTGACGAATTTGTGGCGAGTTTTGTGGTGTTGCGTATTGTCTATTTTACTTTGGTCGTATACCATCTGCCTAACTGCTTTTGAAGAGTCAAAATATGCCCACAGTCATAAATAGTGTGTCTTCTTTGTATTTAATTTAGTCATCAACTTTTGTATCTACCCCTATATTGCTTACAAATAAAAATGACATTTAATCTCTTCGTAAAAGAAAATAACTTTTGCGAACCTAAAAGTAATCAAGGACTAAGTAATCAGTCTAGAAAATTAACTAAACTATTGAAGAATGACTTAGGTAATAAGTTGATTAAATTCTAATTTCTTTCATATTAACATAATAATACCTAGACTTAGTCTTTGATTGTGACCCTGAGGTCAAACAAAAATCCAATCACAAAAATTTACATTAAAACCAGACAATTTGGCAGCGAACTACAAACCTAGTAATTACTAAATTGAAAGGCTGAATGGCTTTAAGCGTCATCACTTATTATAATGAGGGGGTCGCGTAATCGCGCGAAGTGACGATTAAGTGGCGATGTCGCGGGGACGTACGACGCGTGACCGCGCGGCGGTGCGGCTGGTGGGATGGTGTGAACGCACCATTACTTTCATTGTCCAACGGGAATTAGTGAAGCGTTTGAATTTGGAATAATCGATAGTTGGAGTTCACTTGTTTTAAATTATAGAAGTATTTTGTTGTCTCCCAAATCAGATAATTGATTTTATCTTTGGATTTATATTCGAGATAGTAGTGGTAGCCCAGTGGTAACGACTAGTTGTACGAGTACATCGTGGGTTCACACCCAGGTAGGCGTTTTACTTTGTGTATTTTATTATAATCACCTTTGCTTTCAAAAACAGTGATAGAAAATATAGTGAGAAAATCGGCTCGTCCTAGAATAAAAAATTTAAAACAATGTGTCATCCACCACACTGTGCCCGCGTGGTGGTTAATCACTCATTCCCTCTCCTACAGAGGAGGCCAAAGTCCCAGCAGTTGAAACATTGTAGGGTTGATTATGTTATATCATGTATGTCTTATTTATTTATTATATTCTTTATTGTACACCACATAAACAAAAAATACAGGATAAACATTATAAAAAATAAGTGTACAATGGGCGATCTTATCGCACAGGACAATTTCTTACAGACAACGTTTACCTAATAGCTTTATTTTAGCTTTAGATTAGAACTCAATGTTAATGAATGAATATTGCTTTCGTTTACTGATTGTTAATTCATTGAAGAGAGGTTTGAACATAATCCACATTGTCTAACAGCCCAAAATACTATCTCCTTAGGGCCATGTTCACCAAAACAGATTTAAACATTGATTTCGTAACCGGCCTGTTAATATTTAAGCAATGGTTAAACAAGGAGCGGTTTTTTCCTGTTCACCATCACCTTTTGGCGTTCGGTTACTTAACCGAGACATAAGGGAGCGTTTTTGAATGAATGGACGGGCAAATGCAATACTACCAACAAAAAAAGGTAAGGGTTCATCATAAAATCTCGTTCAGGCTTACAACTTTTTAAAATTGCCAGATTGTTCATTGTTTTTTTTCGCTTTACGAGAAACACATGTTGCGTTGGAAGGTTTATTAGCGCGCTCTTTCTGGTCTGTCAGTGTCATTTTGATTCTCTCGTGATCTCTCGTAGTATTTTAGTTGTAGACTGTAAACTAAAGTGTTAGTGATCGATAGGGAAGATAAGTAACAGTGTAATGCATATTTTACCAATCATGAGAAAACTGTATTAGCAACTGATACTGTGTTTGTAACTGTGTTGTATTTTTTGCTGTGTTTTATTGTGTTTGATATTGTCGAAAACAAACCGACTGACGTCACATCAAATGGTCATAAAGCAGGTTGGTTCGTGTTACCCTAAAATTTAATAGTAATCATCACGGATAAACGGAATCTGGCCTCAAATTAAATTTCATCGTATTCTTTATAAAAGATATGACGATTTTGAAAGATCCTAGGTCTTTTCGTCACCGTTTCTTACTTATCCAAATAATGTAACATAATGAAGTTGTATTCACCATCCATTATAAAATTAAAAGCCATTATTTTTCACAGTTAAATAGGTACTTCTTTGGTAAATCGGACAATATATCCTGCAAAAGTTCTGTCAAACTACTGTAACCAATGTTTAAACAACCTCTCGGAGCTCGGTTAAGATAATCATCCGGTTAACGTCAATAACCGATGTTTAGGCTGTGGTGAACAGGAAATATTGCTTAAACAGCCGATTTAATATTTAATCGGTCGGTTTAATGTTGGTGAACACCAGCCTAAGTCTCGGTCCATTCAAAAAGCTTCAATGAAAAAAACAGATTGCCTTGCGCACAATGCGACCTTTTTTTTCTTTTGTTATCGCATTAAGACCGCCCATTATGCATTTGTTTTGAAAATGTTTGTCCTGTTTTTATACAATGGTGTGCTATAAAATAAGTACTTATTAGTTAGCCCGAATCGTTAAACTTGAGTGACAGTAGGCAGGACAAATTGCTCGTAGAACGGATGGTTGGTATGACCGAAAAGTTCTACAATAGCGTCTGCGCACTGAAAGACGCCGCGTTGAAAGGCCTCCTATAAGGTGGACCGCGACAACCTTTTTTTTATGGTGGGAAAAAATCATCCAATGACAACCCCCACTCTTGGGCGGAGCGGGAGATAGTGTCAGTAAGAACTGACTAAAAGACCTACCCCGTTCCTTCTAGCCTTCATACCGGGGCTCGAGCTGTCTTTCGAAACTAACCCTGGCCCCAGTAGGCTTCGACCCGGCTGGGTCCCTGCTGTTGCTGACAACTCCTTTAGGCGCGCGGGAACAGTGCGCGCCGTCGAAGACCGCAATGACCTGGTGAGAGTCGTGGGAATACGATGGATGCGAGATGTACAGGACCGATCGTTGTGGTTAAACTTAGGGAAAGCCTATGCCCAATTGTGAACGTCCTTCGGCTGAAATGACCATGATGAGTTTAAAAGATTATAAAACTGATATTACTAATATTAAGCCCCTGCCTTTTTATCAATGTAAGTATATTAATAACACTGTTCAGGCAGGGGCCATAGTCTTTACATAGTTCTTGATAACCAGTTCACTTAAGTCTCCGACCATAGCCCTGCATATATCTTGGTTTTTTATATGTCCAATAGTTTCCCAGCAACCGGGGGTTATCCTTGGATGCAATTTAATGGCACGTTTATGGATAATCGTCAACATTTCTAAATAATAGAATAGAATATTAACACTAATATTATAAAGAGGTAAAGTTTTTTATTTTTTATTTTATCGTTTTTTTTTTGTTTGTAGGAGGTACTGGTCCGATTGCTAAAACTTTTTCACCGAAAGAAAGCTGCTTTATTCCTGAGTGACATGGGCTATATTTTATGTACGCGAAGCCGCAGGCAAAAGCTAGTATAGATTATATTCGATAAGTAATATAAATAAGTGGATACTAGCTAGTCATAAATAATATCTATCAAAATAAGTCACAAATGTATGTCTATGCTTCCCAAACCGCGTCAGCATTATAATCCTACTTACAATACAACAGCACGTCAATCATCTATTCCTAATGTGTTTTACTCAGACAATAATAGTGCACTAATACACACTAATACTAATACACACTTATAAACTGCTTCATCATTGCACTCATCTTAGGCGAACATTACAAGGTAGGTTTTGCTGTCAGTTTTGCCACAGTCAATGTTTTGATTGACGAAAAACCTACTGTGTAATGCGATGACTGACGTTTTTTAGTACTGATTGATGAAAACCATCATTCATGATTGATGGAATTGATTGACACTTGCATGACCGTGTAATGGTCGCCTTAGAGCATTAGCTGTGCCGTGTCCCGCGGTTTCACCCTCCCCGCGTTATACACTTCGTTTTTGCTTAGCGTTCTTTCTGACTTCTTTTTATCTTGCTCAGACGCCCTACCACGAGCTCTTAACGCGATCCATTTTACGAACTAAATTGAACTGTTATAGCCCTAACTTCCGAATAGCAAAACAGTGATTTTCTGAAGCTTTCTCCTCGGTAACGGCTGGGTCAATAGGTTTAAAAAAAAATGTTTATTATAGATTCATGTACAACATTATCAACATATGATTTTTTCGTACGATTAATACTTATATCTAAAACAAAATATGTAATTAACAACATTATATTTTTACGCTTGGTTTCCCTATTCCTTTCAAACGGCTTTGATCTTTAAAAATATGTTTACACAAAAAAATAGCCGGTTAAGTGTTCTTCAGAAAGTATATAGCATATGTAAATCAATCAATATTTCGGAAAGAAAATTAACTTAAAGGTCAGCGGGCACAGCTGGCCGGAATTAATTGCACAAATACTCGTACTGCCGCTTAGGCGACATATATTTATATATTATAGGGACTATACGCCTTAAAGGGATGGAGATATATAAGGTGTATAGCTCCGTCCCTCTTTCTCGGTCGTACGACCGACATTTTAACGTGTCATGGTACATAAGGCCCCAGCTCTAAAGGGTTACAGCATAATGTTAAATAATTCATACCCTTCATCAAAAATTGAGCTATTAACCTTTCGTATGCCGTAATTAGAGACACAATTAAAAAGTTATTGTGTCCCGCGTGGATCCGCGTTCCGGCATACAACGGGTTAAATGTTAAAATAATGTTCCAAACCCGTCTGTCAGTTTCAGAGATACGCGCGAATGTGAGCCCGTTCTTGAGTTATAAAATTGCAACGAAAAGTGGCATTGATTTTTATATACATAGATATAAAAATATTACTAGCTTCTGCCAGCGGCTTCGTCCGCGTGAAAGTCGGTTTCTCCATACAAACTTTGGATCCATTTCATCCCATCGTTTCATTTTCCGAAATTCACCCCCTAAGGGGATAATTTCGGAAAATCCGTTCTTAGGGAATGTCTACACCCTGCAAAGAACCTACCTGTCAAATTTTAAGTTTGTAGGTGTTTATTTATTTATTTATTATTATGAGGAACACCAACGAAAAAAACGTGATGCGCCGACCCCAAATAAAACGGGACAAGGGCAGGAAGAAGAAGATGAGGAACACCAACGACATATTAAGGCGTATAGTCCCTTAAACCATCTGGCCAAAATTATGTGGACGCACCTCTCGCACCCGCCTAGGCGGCAGTACTCAAATCTGTGCATTTATTTGCGGCCAGAAGCGCCCAGAAAGCGCTTAAAATTCATTTTCTTTGCGAAATATTGATTGATTTACATATGAAATGTTCACTTCTAAGAATATTTAACCACCAATTTTTATGTGTAAAAATGTTTCTAAAGATCCAAGCCGTTTCGAAGGAGTAGGAAAAAGTTGCGAAAAGTTGCGAAAATGCTAAATATTTTTTTTAGACAAAAGTATTTATAGCACGAAAAAATCAAATGTTGATAATATTATTCATGAATCTGTAATAAACATATATTTTTTTCAAACCTATTAACCTGGCCGTTACCGAGGAGTAGGCTTCAGAAAGTCACTGTTTTTTGGCACTTTTCGGGCGCTTAGGTCATAACAAGTTTTTATACAGGTAGGTAATCATTTATAGGTGTTATAGTTTCTGAGATTTCGTGATCAATCAGTGAGTGCTATTTTGTTTTTATATATTTGGATTGGATATAGATAGATAGAACATAGATTACAATTCGTGAGTGTCGTCTGTTTTTTATTTAACCTTCAAGACTTTCAAGTGGGCGAGGATTTTAATAACGATTAGGTTTTGATGACTACAGTTAATGATGTAAACTAAAGGATTGCAAAAGGTAAAAAAAATAATAAAGGAAATAGCATTTTTCCGTTTGGCATTAAGAAACGAATTGCGAATGACGATGATTATTTATCTTTATAGAAGTATTTATTTATTATTATTATAATCCGAGTTATTGACAAAATGTGATTACGATTATCTTGATAATTTTGTGGTCATTGGAAACACGCATTTTGGTAGCCGAGTCAATTTCAGTAGCGAATTTATTATCAGATCATTTTGATTCTAACATTTGATCTTGCGATAAATATATCAGTATTCTAGCAAAGTGATCAGTTATAAAATGAGACAAATTAGTCAGAGCCTAGGATAAGTTTTTAAATAAAAATACAACTCAAAATATTAGAATTTACGAATATTTTTTTTAATAGCCATGTAAAAATATCAGAAACTAACCTGATAATTCTGTGACAGGATACTGGTTCTTCCTCGACATGTCCAGCGCACCATCACCACTGAAGTCCCGGTAGCCGTTGCAGTCATCGTAGTACTTCAATCCCTTCTCCAAAGACTCCTTCTTAACAGCATAACCATCCTCCTTGCTAAAACAACTGGCCGGTTTGCCCAAAAAGTTCATGTTCCCGCCAAAACTCTCCGCACAAAACATTCCATTTTCAAATTCACACTTTCCCTCGTTCTCTTTCGTCAAAATGTCATTTATCGAAAATGGCGTCGTCAAATTAGGCTTCTCACAATCTTGTAACGTTAAAGTGTCTTTGAAATTCTTCAATTTAGATTCCATTTTTATTAAAAATTCAAACACATGAGTTTACACTTCACCGCGCGGTCCCGACTCACCGCAAAAGCGTTCCTCAAACGAATAAACTTTGGGTGATAGATTGCCCGCCCGTTTGACGTGTTTAAGCCTTAGAGAAAGACGGAGCGATACGGCTACTACTAGTGTTCGTTCAAGTTAGAGTAGGACAGCGATACTTAAGGCGGTCGTTTTTTAAAAAAGCTCCTGAAGTAGCGTAAGTAGTGGGGATCGTTGAGTTTTTCTTGAAGATGTTTACGTGGATGCGATTTGATCGCTTAGGTCACATGCAGATTATGATGTTGTTGTGTAGTGGCCGCTGTGTGAAATTTATAAACAGTAAATTGCGGCGGGCAATTTCAATAAGATTTTGTGATATTAGAAATATTATATTTGACATAGATTGTTTTCATTGAGTAAGTAAGCTATTTGTTTCTAGTTAGGAATAACTAAAACGGTTTTTTTGAGGTAGGAAATCATCCAATGGTTTTACTGACCAGAACCTTCATGATAAGGTATTCGATATACTTACGTTGTAAAATAAATACGATCGTGTGTAATAATAATTTACCTTAAGTAGGTACTTACTAAAGCAAAAACTACTCATAAAATTATCTAAAATCTTAGGTAGGTACTGATAGTTCCTTACTGAAACATATAAAGTATTACAAGTACTCGTAGATTTTTCAATCCAAAGATTCCTACTTTTATTAAAAGTATCTACAAATATCAACACTTCAAAAGAACTTATTAAATAAACGCAAAAACCAATCAAAAGATTGTTATGCTAGTTAGATTAACAGTAACTTTTATCAACCTCTCAGCAAACAATACCACAGTAAATTATCAGCTCAGTAGCCAATCCGTAAAGACCCCACTATGTCACTGCACCGTCTGTCTAATCCAATTTCCTTAGGCGCCCGCCGTTAACGCGCGCTTTATCTGTAAGTACTTGACAAGTGTCTATCTATCCCTTTCGCACCTCCACCCATCGCCCATGCCCTAGTTTCCCCGTCCCTTTTCCCCATTAGAACCGACCAATCAGCTTCGAGCTCCTCTTGTGACGGACCAATAAAAGAAGTGGGTGAGTGGAAGTGTCAACATAAATTTTCTTTTTTAATTTTTAGTTGCGGAAAATTCGTTCTTATGTTTTTTTTTGTTGAGCGGTTGAGCGTGATTTGTATGTGAAGAGGTCGTGATGGTTCCGTGGTTCTTTAAATTTGTGGTTTATTTTTAGAGTTGCCGGTAATGATTTTGTTGAAGTAAAATTAGGAGAACGAAGATTTCAACGTGTTTGAGTTTACAGATTAATTTATTATTAATGTAACCAACTATAGTTAAATATTTACAAGAGAATCGCTCTGAAAGTTTATTTTGTAAATATATAATAGGTTTGCTGCGAGAAAATTCATACCTACTTAGAAGTCTGTCTAATAAGTTAAACGACTTGGGTAATTATTAGGATTTAATGAAATCTGATGTAGTCAACACTGTTTGCCGTTTAACAATCAAGGTTGATTAAGAGATAGAGATCATTGTTTACTAACAGAAGAACCTTATAAAAAGTGCCGAATATAAGTATTTTTTAAATGATTAAATATTTTACATAATTCCCAAGTCAGTTGACCAGACTTATAGTCACATGAATTGTCAGATCAATAAGTACCTGTGTTAAGTCTTTATGCACTTATATTATAAATTACGAATTAGAAAAGCCTTATCTATATTAGTCGCAAATCTTATATTATCTTTATCTATACATATCTATATAAAAAAGATGAAACTGACTGACTGACATATCAATACATAGCCAAAATTATTAGGACTACGAGTGTGAAATTTTGTACAAGGCATTTTTATTACGTAAGCGAGCGTTAAGAGAGGATTTTCCAAAATTCACCCTATAAGCGGGTGAACCCGGGGTCCAAAGTTTGTATGGCAATACTTTCACGCGAGCGAAGCCGTTGGCAGAACCTAGTTACTTACAATTGATCCATTCACAAATAATATTCAAGAATTTCCCTTTTAATATCGGCAAACGTTGAGTTACTTCATTTTCACAATCAATTTTCAAGAATTCTTCAATAATACAATTCTCTTTCGCAAACATGAAACCCAGCTGATTACATTAAAAAAAAACCACTTATAATTCAAAAATACTTAATACAAAGAGCACATTACATCAAATGAATTGACCCAAATAAACCACTTAACCTTAATACCAAAGACAATAAAACCCGAATTAAACCTCCACTTAATAATCGAGTAGGGTATAATCGATGCTCGCTCAACTGATTGATTATATTATCGAATAACTGTTTCCCGCGGTTTTACTTGCCGTTTATTTTTTTATTCGGACACTAAGGTATCCTAAGTCAGACTTATTAGTACCTACAGGCTACATGGGCACACCATAATTATGGCGGTAAGCCCCCTCTTTGAGGCGTAGCTGGAAAGACCTCACGGCGTCCTCACCTTCCACATGATGCGGGTCCTCACCAGACTTGCCAAGTTCGGGAGGTTCCTACGTCAGATTCAGGCGGAAGAACCGCCCAAGTGTCATCACTGTGTGGAGCGCCCGGAGGACACGTTAAAGCCGCTTGGGCAGAGCACCGCCGTGTCCTCGTGGGAGCAATCGGCGACATCGATTTCTCGCGCCGGGCCTTGGTACAGGCTATGGTCCGAAGCGAGGAGGAGTGGCAGGTGGTCGCCTCCTGCTGCGAAGCAGTAATGCAAAGGAGGATACCGCACGCGTGAGGCAACGGTCTTCACGCCCCAGCCGATACCTTCTACGCATTAGGTTGTAAACTATGTGCTTATTTTCAGGAGAGCCACTATGCAATCAATAATCAGTTTAAGATAATAGTACCAGACGCTGGATGCGGTAACAAATAATATAATACATTTTTAAAATTTTTCAAAATAAAATATGTAAATGGGCCCATGTTAGCAACTAACTTGTAGTTCATTGAACCCTGACTAGTGCAACTGGACCTTTTTTAGGTGGGAAATTATCCAATGACTTCTTTCGCTCTAAGTCGGAGTAGAAGGGCGTATCAGGCTTTTATTGACTAAAACCCAACACAACTCATAAGTTCCTTTTTTGCCTTCGTTCCAGGAAACCGGGGTTCTCTTTCACAAAACCTATAGCCCCAGTAGGCTTTGACCCTGGTAGGCCCCTACGGTTTTGCTGACATCTCCTTGCGCGCTTGCGGTGCGCGTGGAACCTGATGCAAGTGGACTTAAGAGACGGTTGCAGAATTGTTTGAAAGAGTTACAGTGGTCCTGGTACAGAGAGGGCAACTGAAGGCGTCTCTTCTGTCTGTATCCAAACCAGAAACCTCCCGAACTGGCCATGTCCGAGGTAAGGATCTGCGTCAGGCGGAGAGTGCTATGAGGATGCCATGGCATCTCTGTAGCCACTCCTCAAAGAGAAGACTTACCGTCACTATTCTGGTGTCCCCAAAAACATCACGCTACGCTACTTTTTTCATTGAGAATGAAAAATCCTCAAATAACACATTTACCGTTACAATCTAGGGGTCTTTAAGTTAACCTTTCGAATGTCTTAAGTTACACAGTCCGACATAAGGTAATTGTCTTTCTATTGTGTCTCTAATTACGACATTCAAAGAGTTAAGAGTGAATATGTTACTTCTAGGCAAGCGTTCTCTGTCGTCGACCATATCATCGCTTACCATCACCGGACCATCAGCCATTTAAGTTGGGCAGCTTTTAATACCTAGCTTTAATGATTATAGCCTCAATGGGTGGCTCAGCCGCAATGGGCCTCATCAGAAGGCTTAAAGTCATCCAAAGAGCAATGGAAAGGGCTATGCTCGGGGTTTCCTTGCGTGATCGAATAAAAAATGAAGATATCCGCAGGAAAACTAAGGTTGCCGACATAGCACAAAGAATTGCCAAACTTAAGTGGCAATGGGCAGGGCACATTGCTCGCAGAACAGATGGCCGTTGGGGCCGAAAGGTTTTAGAGTGGCGACCGCGTACCGGAAGACGCAGTGTTGGAAGGCCTCCTACGAGGTGGACCGATGACCTGGTGAAGGTAGCAGGAAACCGATGGATGCGGGACGCACAGGAACGTTCGATGTGGCGACGCTTGGGGGAGGCCTATGTCCAACAGTGGACGTGTATTGGCTGAAATGATGATGATGATGGAATGATTATAGTACCTAAGCTTTTTTTTGGATCTTTGTGCCAAAATATAATTTAGTCAAGTGGTGTTTAACTAAAAAAATAACACTATTGAGGAACAGAATGTACATAATTAAAGTTTTTGGCCCCGTATCGATGCATCCTGGCACCAATCCTATGTTTTACGGACCGGACAGTTCATCAGGCATGCGGCAGACATGCGCCTTCATCATCATCATTTGCGCCTTCATCAGCCGGAAGACGTCCATTGTTAGACTTAAGAGACAGCGATCAAACTCAAGACTATAAAAAAATACTACTTCAAAAAAAAAACCGTATGTAAACTTCTTCAAGAATACTTAGTACTAACAATGAAAAACAATTTTGTCTTTTCAAATTCGACAAGTTTTCGAGACGGGCTCGTTCAAACAAACAAACTCTTCAGCTTTATTATATTAGTATAGATATAATATCGATATGGCTGGCTCACCGCAAACACACCACTTATGAACACTTAGCCCCGACCACTTATGACAGTATAGACTTAAGAAGCGATAGACAAGATCGGGTGGTAATTAAAAATGTGTGTCAATAGCGTATGAATAAAAGAATTAATGAATGAAAGAATGAATGGTATTTATTTGCAAGAATATTGGTATACCTCGCCCTTTCGCGAGCATTGGCAAAATAATTGCCAAACCACTTTTTAAAATTTGCGCCAAAATGTATGAAAAAAACAAGGCATTGGCAACAAAAATTGACAAATTCAAACTGGGCATGGTAATTACTTTAACACATAAAAACTCACAAACGGGCATTGGCAAAAGATATTTCCGTAGCCCAGAAAAAGGGGGGAGGGTAAGCAAGGGCGGGAAATCTATTAGTATTGTTTTACAAATGTTATTTCACATTATTTATAGGTAATAAATAAAACCAAAATCGGAGGTGTAAATAATATTGGTCCCACTTCGAAGAACAATTTTTTTTTTTATTCACTAGGTAATGCAGTTTTGTAGATCAATCAATAGTCATAGCTAAGGCAGCCGTGGTAAACCGCATGTGGCATGTGTAAAATTGCAATCGCATTAAGATTTGCTTAGCGATAAGACCGCCCATTGCACACCCTATTCATTTTAAGCTTCTACTTTATTTTTTATGGTGTACAATAAAACGTACGTAACTATCTATCTAATTCACCTGTGAGATAATACATTGACTGTTCTGATGAAAATTGTTTCTAAAGTTATATATTGTGTGTGCAAGATTAAAGAATAATATTTTCGGAAAATTATGAATTTTATATTATATTGCTGACACTCCGCCCAGCTTATAGGGTTATCTGAGTTCTTATGGCTACCTTCCGGTTCCATCATTAGATCACTCCATGTCATAATAATTTTGAATTGTCATCTGATTTACACATGCATGCAAAATTTCAGCTCAATCGGTAGGTAACCAGGAAGTGGATTAAATCAAATTTGCAAGATTCAAATCTTGCAAATTTGATTTAATCCACATCCCTGATGTTTGTTTGTCTGTAATCAATTACAGACAAACAAACATCAGGACAGGTGAAATTAAATAAAAGCCTGTAAAAGAGAGTCCAGATGTAAGAGTTCTTGGGTCTATGGCACCACTTGATGGCAACCGATATCCTGAGCGAACATCATCTAAATGAAATATAAAACGATTCCAACAGCTTCCTTATTTGTGAGTAACTTATATTTACTATAATATAGAGCTATCTGTAGTTATAGTATAGTATAGCATAGCATAGCCGGCCTTATAATGTTCCCACTGCTGGGACTCAGGCCTCCTCTCTAGGAGAGGGAATGGGCCGTAATCCACCACGCGGGCCCAGTGCGGGTTGGTGGATGTCACATGTCTACGAATTTGTTGGTTCTAGGACATACCGGTTTCCTCACGATTTCCTTCACCGTTTTGAGAGCAGTGGTGATGAAATAAATATTACAAAGTAATGCGCCTGTCCGGGTTTGAATCCGCGACCTACAATTCGTAAGTCGGGACCTTTGCCACTTGACCACCACTGCCCTTAGTCCCACTGTAGTTATAGTAACTAATGCTATGTTCAGTGATTCCTGTACCCCTAGCCAAGTTACTAATTTGCAATAGTTAACGCTTGTAGAAAGCTTCAAATGTACGGGAATGACGTCGTCTTAATGCTCAGTCACGCGGTCAGAACAAAAGAATTGGCGGCAAAGTCAACTCGAAGCGTTCGGCGCAAGCGAAACGGTTGTAACTTGGCTAGGGGGGCAGGACGTACTCTAATTTTAAAAAGTAAAGAGTTTGTGAGAGTGTATGTTTGTTACTTCTTCACGCTCCAACGGCAGAACGGATTTGGATGAAATTTGGCATAGGATACTTTTGAATGGAGAATATTTTCCTTTTGGGATAATTTTCTAATATCACGCAGCTAGTATTGATATTATTTGGAAGTTTATAGTAATTGAAATAATTGCCGGGCACTGGTACAAGCCATGACCCGTAGCGAGGAGGTATGGCAGGCGCTCGCCTCCTTCTGCGAAGCAGTAATGCTAGCGAAGGAGAGCGCCTCACGCATGAGGGAACGGACTTCCTTACGCCCCACCAGCCGGGATCCCGACCCCGGTTTTTATACACCCCACTAGAAGTAGGCTGGCGGACGAGCAATGGGTAGCTCGCTGCCTGGCTGTCCGGTAACCATCCGGACCGAGTCCGAGTCGACGACGGCTCGTAGTGTTCCACGCGCACCCCAAAGGGATGTCAGCAAACCGTAGGGGCCAGCAGGACTGAAGCCTACTGGGGCCATAAGTTGACTTCCGAAAGGGAAATCCGTGGTTTTTGAACGCAAAGGCAAAGAAGGAACATAGGTGTGGCCTTAGTCAGTAAAAGTCTGACACGCCTTTTCGCTCCGCTTTAGAACGGGAGAAGTCATTGGATGATTTCTCATGTTAAATATAATTCCTGTTTCGATACCTCTACGCGTTGTGGGTCTTGATAGACAGACACACAGCCAGAGACAAACTGACACAGACAGACGGAAACCAAAATGATCCTATAAAGATGCCGCCCTGTTTTTCCTTTTGAGGTAGGTTAAAACGCGCTAAGTACACCTCAAAAGGACCGTGGATACATGTGCACATTATGACGATTAGGTACCTCTATCTTTTTGAATCATTGTATCTTAAAAACGGTGATTCTTAGAAAAAAAGTATTTAGACATTTTTGTGCATCTGAATTCTAATCTATAACTTTTGTTTGAGCTAATTTTAATGATAATATGATGTCGGATCGATGAGGACTTATTAGATTTCAATTATAATGGTATTTTGAACAATCCTACCAATTTTCAGCTGGGTGCGATTATTGTAACCTCGAATGTCTTGTCCAGACTATAATTATTTATTTATTAATTTATATAATTGGATCTCCAACAAAGAATACACAGTACTTAACCACATTAAAAAAAATACAAATAGTACGAGGGATCCGTTAGCGTGTGCTCCTCCAGTAACAGGAGACCACAGCATGCACATAGGTATATGTAACTAGGTGAGAAAAAAAAATTATACATTTAAAAAATTATTAATTGAATCCAAGCAATACATTAAACATCTATATGTAGATACTTCCAACATAATCAGCTATGTCAATAACATAATTATACGTATTATATCCATCTATTACTATTGATTAGTTCGTCAGTAGATTTTCAAAGACTAGTACCGGAAGCAGCCTCTAAACACGATCGCGATTGATCATTTCTTCTCCCACACTTCAAACCCTTCATTCAAACTATTCAAATTAAGAACATCAATAGCTTTTCACTTCTAAACCAATCAGAATATCAAACAAAAGAAAAAAGTGCCCTTCGGAACCGAAAAATCAATGAACGAACATCCAAACAGCTTCACTTTCAAACCAATTCGATTTTTAAACAAAGAAAGCATAGCCACTTACTTAACAAAGGAGTTCTTAATTGAATCGAATAGAAGTGTAATTGATTCAGTCGATCGACTTACAAAAGATAATCGAGTGATCACAAAAAGAAGAATCGAGTTGATGTGTTCCGGATTGTTCGTGTGCATTCACCGTGCTGTGTTTGATGAGGGGAGCGGTATTTGCATTTGAGGGGATGGTTTTTTTTTTTTTTACAGATATTCTGCGCACCGGAAGGCGTTGGAAGGCCACAAGGTAGACCGTGATTTGGTTAGCGGTGGGCATTCAATGGATGCGAGACGCACAGGACATTTGGCCTTTGTCAAGCTGTGCATATCTTACGGCTATGATGATAATGATTATATGGATGAACCTAAGTGTGTTCTTAAAGATAATAATTTAGTTAGGTAGGTACCGACTGTACATGACATAGGTGGGAAAATCATCCAATGACATCCCTCGCTCTAGGGCGGAGCGGGAGATAGTGCCAGACTTTTACTGACTAAAATCCCACTCCCGTTCCTTTTTTGCCATTGTTCCAGGGCCCCTAGGATCTCTTTTGTATCAATCATGACCCCAGCAGGCTTCGACCCTGCTGGGCCCCTACGGTTGTTGACAACTCCTTGAGGTGCGCGTGGAGCACTACGCGTCGTCGACGACTTGGGCTCGGGCCGGAACGTTACCAGACGGTCGGACAGCGAGCTACCCATTGCTCGCCACCGCAAGCCCGCTCCTACGGTGGCCGGAAATCAGGATCGCAATCCCAGCGGCTGGGGCGTAAGGGCCATTGCTTCGCGCGTGCAGCCGCCTCCTTTGCTAGCATTGCTAATTCACATGACATAGGTGCTCTCTTACGTAAAAGGGAATCCTCATAAACAGGAGCTGTAGTTTTGAAGTCCAGCAACAGCAGGGTAACCTAAGGGATGTAAGAATCAAGAGGTGGCCGTGGCGCAATCAAGCTGCCATTTTTCTTAAGACAAACTTTATGTAGGTACTTATTTTGCTCTTCTAGCTAACTCTTCTTGTACATTTTAAAAGAAAATTAAACCGAATAGAGGCCTACCTAGGTAGGTACTAAAATTTTCAAATGTAGGTAGGTACCTACCGAAATGTACCATTACCGGAGTGCCGATCGGTAGCAATGTAGGCAATATCTACATAGGTATCAGAATTCTTATACTTCTGACTCTAGGATGCAACTACGGAGTCCCTTATGTAAGTAGGTAGATATTGCAGATGGAAAATTAACAAATTTTATATCAGATAAAAGGGTCGCATGCCTTTTTGATTGACAATTTGAAGTTGTGCTGATGATAACATTTTTCTATAGATATTGTGATCGGGTTCCAGTCTAATCGAATTCAGATGGATACCAGTATGTGTTACACGTGGAACGCCTGCCTCCTGACTCTTCTGCGCCTGGCTGACATGACACCTAATAACAGAAAATCTAATATCTGCCTATAACAAGTTTAATAATTTTTTTACACCACCTGCTCGATAATGTCGTTTTACACGTCATACAAACCTCACTTAAAGCAAGTCATTATATGCCTAGGGAGATAATGCAGTATGGCCGATCCCTAGGGAATAATGAGATTTGAATTTGGAGCATCAAGAATCGTCAACATTGTGAATTAAAATGTAGGCGCATCGAACAAGTTGACTCGAAATTCAAACCAAAGAGTATGTAATCACTATGATTCAAACTGGCCACTAACAAAAAAAAAGAAAATAGAATAAAACGTGCGTACTGACGACACGGGAGCATTATAGAAAATTGAAACTATAGAATCTTGGAGTAGTGAATTTTGTTTGTTTGATGAACTTGTAAATATAATACTTATATTTCTCTAATATATAATTTGGTCGACCAAATTGTCTTTTAATTACCTGACAGATGGTGTAAAAAGTAGAGTATGCAACACGGGGATAAAGCTGTCTTGGTCCTCACTTCACTCAGGTTTCTTTATTAACTCCCTCGCAATGCTCGGGAGTTAATTATATAAATCCCTCACTATCGTTCGGGATTAAATCAGCAACCTTCGTTTCGTTCGGAATTTAACATGCCGCCCGCGACTTAAAGACACTGCTTTATCCCCTAGTCACATAAACTACTATTAGGTAATCGAAATGGAGATAAGATTTATGAAAAAGCTTAGGTATTAACCTTATACCGCCATCTAGCGGAACGTTTCTTAAACAAAAACGCCATGGCAAATTCACTTTACTAACGGTGTATGTAGTATAGTTACTCGACGACAGATGGCAATTCACTAAACATTATTTAAATTAATATTTTTCATTTGATAATAGCAAAAACTTTACATTATCAATTGTGTACACTTGTTCATTAAGTTTCTGTTAATCGAGCATACTACGCAATTGTGAAAATTAAATATTAAATAATTATTATATTTTAAATAATGTTACTAACTTTGCTACTCGCCAATAGATGGCGCTGTTTAACTAAACTTTTCTTTGATCAAGATTTAATTCTAAATTCGAATATTTATGAGTTCGTGTTCGAATAGGTAAAATTGAATAAAGATAATTTTCTTGAATGAGCACAATAGCACCAAAGACCTATCAATATTAATAGGTAGCTACATAGTTATAAAGAGAGCAAGTAACCCTCCAAAGCTCCCCCAGACACTAACCACATGGTCGATGGTCGTGTCATGTTTGACCGGCGTTTTATTCTGTAATTGATACGATAATCGGCCTCTGTTGTTGTGTACGGAGATTTACGTTGCATTTAATTGACTACCCTATAGCGGTGGAGTAGGGGAGATTGAGAATGTTAGGGCATTTGAAATATAGAAGGGAAATACGCTCCTGGAAATATGGAAAGATTGTTTTACTGTTGATAAGTAGCTTAATCATTCATCATCATCATCATCATCTCAGCCGACAGACGTCCACTGTTGGACATAGGCCTCCCCCAAGCGTCGCCACAATGCACGATCCTGTGCGTCCCGCATCCATCGGATTCCCGCAACCTTCACCAGGTCATCGGACCACCTTGTAGGAGGCCTTCCAACGCTGCGTTTTCCGGTGCGCGGTCGCCACTCCGGAACTTTTCGGCCCCAACGGCCATCTGTTCTACGAACAGTGTGTCCTGCCCGTTGCCACTTAAGTATGGCGATTCTTCGTGCTATGTCGGCAATCTTAGTTCTCCTGCGGATATATCTTCATTTCTGACTCGATCACGCAAGGAAACTCCGAGCATAGCCCTTTCCATGGCTCTTTGGGTGACTTTAAGTCTTCTGTTAATAGCATAATCATTAATCAAACTTATTATGTTCCCAATGCTAGGACTCAGGCCTCCTCTCCTCTTAGGAATGGGCTATAAACCAACACGCGGATCCAGTGCTGGTTGGTAGATGTCATATATTATATCTTCGAATTTCCAGTTCTAGGTAATGCCGGTTTCCTCATGATGTTTTCTTTCACTCTTTTGAGAGCGGATTTACATATCTAATTATTTGGTAACACACATTTTTATTTCTTTTTAGCCGGGCTTCCCCGACACGGTTGTAGTGCAATAATAAAAAAAAGATCTGTTCAAGTTATTAGAACCATTTGAGCCCATTTCTTAATTTGAAGTGCTCACTTTTAAAAAGCTGAACAGAAAAAAAAATCTCTTTTCAATTAATCAGTCATTGTTATTAGAATTTATGGATCCTATGTTTTTTGAGCTGAACTGTTTGAGCTGAAAGTATCTAAACATGTAACCTGGACTTACTTGGATGACAACGCAATAATAGGTAGGTATCTATAGTAATATGGATCTAGTCCGATGATAGAGTAGGATAGTGGCCATAGGAACTTCTGAGCGCAACATGATAATCCCGCAGTGTTTGAGCTCTTTCGAATTGTCCTAGCCTCCTAGGTCCTACCCTACTTTATTGTTCACGATAAAGTAGGGTACCTAACTATTCACATAAAAGCTTTTAATAAAAAAAAATATTTTCATTAAAAACTTATTTAAGGCTTCTTCCAGCGGCTTCGTCCGCGTGAGAGTTGATGGTTATTGCGGACGCGAAGTCAAATTCGAAGTTGGATAAAAAGTATCCTATGTTTATACTTGGAGTCCAAGCTTCCTCTGTAAGGAATTTCATCAAAATCGGTTCAGTAGTTTAATTGGGAAAGAGTAACACACAGACAGAATTACTTTCACATTTATAATATTATCTATAGTAGGTACTCGTGGCCCAAGACGTCGATGGCGCGCCTCAAGGAATTGTCAGCAAACCGTAATGGCCCGGCAGGGTCGAAGACTACTGGGGCCAGGAGTCTGCTTCTGAAAGGAAGATTTTATTTATTTATTAAGGAAACTCAACAGTTTTTTTTTTTTTAATTACACGAGTTAAGAAGACCCACCCCGCTATCAATGAGCAGCCCAATGCAGTTGCGTGAAAGTTATTAGCATGTAAAAGTGAGGTCTACACAGGCTGCACAGTGATAGCGAAATGATGACAATTATCACTTAAACCAATGTCATTAAATGATTTTCCCACCTACAAAAAAAATAGTACTAGAAGTATAGATAGTATCTTTATACTAGTATGGATTGTAATTTTCATTGACCGTCAAAAATCACATTTATTTTTACAACCCTAAAGTAGGTGCCATTTTTGAATAATTATAAAAATCCATCCAGCGCTTGCATCATGTTTGCACATTTTTTTGCGATTGGCGCCAACTGGCCTGCTTGGCCTTGTGGAAGCAATAACTCACAGACCAATACGGACATGTAAGGTCAACCACAAATCAGCAGAACCCTTGTGCTACGAAAACAGCCCTTATTGCTACGGCAACACCGCGCTGTCACTGTCAAACTTGTAACTTATCCATGTGGTGGATTGTACGGAACACACGACATGGTCCCAAATGACCCCTACCGTGATTGGTTTTTGTTTATAGAAATGCCATATTGACCTTTTCGTTAAAAAAATTATGACCAAATTGGATGTCAAAATTGTTATTGTGAAAGGTTTTTTTCGTAGCAAGATTTGATACAACTCTATTGCTAGCTGTTCTTTGTGATTTTTTTAATTGCTTATGACAGCAGTTTTTCCCCCGTTATATAAAATATATGCTGACACTGAGTCATAAGTAACATTTTTTTTAATGATAGAATTTTTTAAATCGTTCTAGTAGCTTTTGAGTTCATTACTTATTAAGTACAAACAAAAATACAAACATGCGGAAATAAAATGTTTTTTTTTATCGGTCCAGTAGTTTTTGAGTTAATTACATATTATATACAAAAATTCAAACATACACAAATAAAATGTTTATTTTTTACCAGTACAACGCCATTTGGTCACAATTTCAAGAAATGTTTTTTTTTTAACGCAGATCCCTATTTTTTTTATTAAAATAAAAGTAGCTTAATTATGCCTTATAACATCAAGTATCCCCCAGTAAAAGTCTTGTCAAAATCAGTCCAGCCATTTCAGAGATAAGCTGGAACAAACAAACACATTTTAAAATATTTTTGTTATAGGTATCGAATAAATAGATACGTTCTAATCTAATACATTTAATAAAAATAATATACAATTTAATTTTTTTATATGTATAGTATTAGTAGATATAGATTTGGCTTTTATCTGTTTTTATTCATGCAAACCAATTTATGCAATTTAGTTTAGAAACAATTTTCTCGTCACATTTAACCCAATTCTATTCCTCTAAATGTCCTATAAGCTTTGAAATAAAAACTTTCTTCTTTGAGTCACTTTTTGAAGAAAGGCTCCAGTAATATGGAAGATACTGATTTAATTATCAATTTTTTAAGCAACCCAGTATATTGCTAATAAATAATTTATTTACTAATTATTTATTTATTATCTCAATACTTGCATCTGCAAGTTCCCCATCCTATCTATGTATATTGTACAAAAATATACATAGATATTGTCTTTGGGAGAGCAAAAATCTGAATATTTTCAGCACCTCTTAACATACCAACTTTAAGTTGGTATTTTAAATTAATAATTCAAAATACCAACCAACCGTGAGAGCTTCTAATATCCCAAAAAAAACCTAATTTTTGGGCGGTCGGGGGCGTCGTATTGACAAAATGCCAATATAATTTATCGGTGGCGTGGCGCCGGCGGGTTTCAGCCGTTTTTTGCGGAATCCTGCCAGCGTGCGATGAGAATGTGACCTCCGACTTGTCAGGTTCGTGATAACGTGCACACACTGCAACCGCTTTTTAAGGGCTTTTTAGTTTTTTAGCGAGGATTTGTAACTCTACTGCATACTGTTTGACATGGATTTAGACTAATGCTGAATAAGACGTGCCTTCTTAGTCCAAATCTTGTGAAAATGTGACCCCTGACCCGTCGATATCGCATGTAAAGAACCTGCAAACGTAAGTCGAAGTAAAGGATGTCGCTTCGGTCACTAACGTCCGCCGAGGCCTGAATGGAACATTTATAGGCGGTCACAATTATCCGCCATGTCCTAAATGAACATTTATTGGCGGTCACCTTTGTCCGATATGTCCTGAATGGAACAATTATTGGCGGTCACAATTATCTGTCATGTCCTGAATGCAACATTTACTGGCGGTCACCTTTACTAACGGGTTGACCAATCCCATTACATGTTAATTTCCTTTTTCCTAAATAGCTGAGATTTGTTCTTACACCTCTTAATTAACCAAAAACGAATTTTGACCAGGTTTCAGAGGCCCTACCACGAGCCCATAACGCGATCCATTTCACGTCCTAAACTGAACTGTAGAAGGGATGGAGCTAGGTACATAGAGTGTATACTCCGTCCCTCTTTCTCGCTCTCACGCCTGACATTTTAAAACGTCATGGTAAGGCCCAAAATGTCTCTAATGTAGACGCTTAATTGCTTTATCAAAATCAAAGCTAAGCCATCAATTTCACTAGAAAAAAAACCTCATAAAAACTATCAAATATTTAACTATAGATACGCACCATTCTAAATATACCCCATTCTTCATTCATATTTCTACGTAACAGACACATCGCAAAGTAAAACCCCAAATCGATTAAATATCGATATAATAAAATTCTTAGAAGGCAAATCGATTGGAGCAATGATTTTGTTTTATTCGTGGCGGCCGCATCATCGCGCGGCAATTAGTCGGGTGAAGCCGAATGGGAACATTAAACTGTGCACATGTACCGGCCGCTGATAACGCTGAGAAAGATCATAGTGTACACTGCGGGACAGAGAAAAGGAGTCAGCGCGTATTTTTTTTTGCGATTCTAAGCTTTGTAGCAATCGTTGCGTGGTTTAGTGTCATTTTTAGGGTTCCGTTCCCGTAGGAAAAAAAACGGAGCCCTTATAGAATCACTTTGTTGTCTGTCTGTCTGTCTGTCAGTCTGTCTGTCAAGATTCTTCATCTCGGGAACGCGTGGAGGTATCGAGTTGAAATTAAATCTATATACTTAGATACTCATGTCTGCAGTCCCTTGAAACCACGGAACAGTAAAAACAGTGGAAGTAGCTTGAGAAAATGTTTGTTCCAGAACCGGTGTCGCCAAACTCATACATTTACAATTTACTCTTACTGCAAACCTAAAAATATGATTGGCTGAAAACAAAAACAGGGCGTAGACGAAATGCAAAAAAAAAATTATACGAAATGCAACTTTAATTTCAAATGACTATAAATCAAATTGACAAAAACAAGAAAGAAATACATCTTTGACTACCAAGTACTGCCACTCGTCGCTAGATGGCATTGTTCAGTATATAATATTCAGTATGAACTGTAACTACGTAAAAATAAGATTGGTATTTGAACGGCGTATCACTGACGAGAATGCGCTCGCTGCTACTCAGATAGGGAAGTGACCTTATTCGATCGAAATATGTATCGATTGTATGAAAACGTATTTAACCCTAGAGTACTAATCATCGCCTGAGAGGCCACCCGCGGTCGGTTTTTTCTGGTTATTTTGAAATTGCGGGGACGTGTCGCGCCGTGCTTTCGCGCCAACTCAGTGTAGCCCACGACGCGGCGGGGAGAGCTTGCGCGCTCGGCGGGGATACAGCGTTCCCGAGATATTGCCTACGTGATCGCCTGGGAGGCGATCATTAGTATTAAAGGTACGGTTTTTACTATTGACTTAATTTACATTTTTGAGTTTTTTCTTTGTTTACTCACTATTATAAGATATAAAATACATGTTTTATTTCATAGATGGATCTCAACGAGCAGCAGATAGCAAATTGCTTGGAAGATGACACCTCTGATAGTGAGACCGAGGATAATTTAGAAGTCGCGGATTACGATTCTGATGACAGTGTGGTTGATCCTACTTTTGTTCCATACCGACTCGAAAATGAGTTACAAAATATTGTGCTAGATGACCCTGATCCTCAAGACCGAAGCTCCCCAATACCGTCATCATCCGGAAGCACTTTACCAAATCCACAAACATCACCTAGTTCGACTTTGTCTGCAGTAAGCTATGTGATGATTAGACTAGTTTTTTGTTATGTTTTTCATACTTTATATATTATATTGTAGTTTTTGTACCAAAACAGTGGTCCAATGTCAACATTTTTTTTTTAAATATAATATCCCTTAAGGCTGTGTTAGAAAGTTAAGTATTATGTGTAAGGCTGATTTTAAGACAAATAAGAGTTTCTCAGATATATATTTTTTGCATTTCATAAAGGCAGAGGTATGCCTGTTATTTGTTATAAATTTTGTTACATTTTAATAAAAGTTTAGTACTAAAATTTTGCTTTATTTATGAAGTAGCCTCCCAGGCGATAATTAGTATTAAGCAGTAATAAATTTACATTAGTACTCTAGGGTTAAAACATATCATGCAAAAAAAAATTGTATGAGATAGTGTGATAGTAATAAAATTATGAAATTAATATGATTAAAGGCAATTTTTAAACGTAGTAAAAAGGGTATTTATTTGCATAGTACATCAATTATCATCATCTCAGCTGAAATCATCGTCATCGCCCACTGCTAAACATAAAAATATTAAGTATAATTCAAACGTCCTATGTTGTTCCTAACTCTTTAAATAAATTTATTTAAAATACATCACAAATATCATACCACAATTTTTATTTTATTATATTTATTAATTTAATGATTATCTGTATTATATTACTTACAAAAACTATTAAACTGTAATATATATTTTAAAAAGGCAAATAATACATATTATACATATCGATTGATTTTATCGATAAAGTCACGCACTATTTGGATAGCGTCAAAAGTATAGGTAGACTAACGAATATTCCAGAAAAGCTAATAACCGAGAAAAGAAAATCAACTTTGTACTGATGTGGCTAAGGACTAGTTTTGTTTGTATATCCTGCGCAATGTTTCACGTAATTTTATTTTTTCATTTTATTAAAATAAATCCGAAAATAATACTTTTCGGTGGTATGATACACCTCCATGAGGTAGATTTTTAGTCAAACTATGGTTTTTAAAGTACCTACAGTATGGGACATTATGGCATTTTAATATTATTTTTCGTTAATTATTATGTTGCGCAGTCTAGTTAGAGAATGAGAGCGCTTGAACAGCAAGTGCGCAACGCGATTCTTACTAGCGGCGACAGTGCCACGCCTACTTACTTCTTCCACTGTTTTTACTGTTCCGTGCTTGAAACTGTGAAAAAAATAAACTTCCGAGTTATAGAAAAAGAAGATACGGCTGTTTATGTCACAAAAAACCTAGGTATATTTCGACGCTCTTAAGGGAAATAAAATTCATAGGGTATGCCGGTTTTCTCACTATGTTTTCCTTCAATAAAAAGGTAAATAAACAAATTACACAAAGTAATGTGCCTGGCTAGATTTAAAGCTGCGACCTACAACACGTAAGTCGGGACCGTTACCACTCGGCCACCACTGCTCTGAAATATTTGATCTTTTTTCATATATTAGCTGTACCTAGACTTATTTTGTCCGACAGTGTACAGCGCGGCTGGAACAGGAGTCCGGCGTCCAAATAAAAGCTAACGAGCGCGCACTGCACGGGGGCTTAGTAATGGTGTACACGCGCACGACGTATTGGATCCAGGCACAGTTTTATTAAAGATGAATTTAACAATACATGTAGTCTTTTTAACCCTTTTATTGCCGCCTATAAAACGCCCCCAATGTCGTATTCAGTTACAATAAACATAAAAATTGTGAGTAGTGTAGTAAGTGTGTACATAAACAATTAAAAGAAAAATGAAAAAAAAAAAATGTGTATTCGTGTGTTTATAAGAACTAGCTACGTGTTGAAAAGGCAGGCGTTTGAAAATCAGTGGCATTCAAACAATGATTTTACAGTTTAGACTAAAAATAAAACTTCGAATGTATTATTCATACATCCATAAGCTCTAAAATATTCTAATCATCATTGATGATTTGCTAAGTGGCCTCTAATAGTTTTTGGGATCAACTGATTGGTAAATACGTTTCAATTCATGTGTGTGAGTTTAATTAACAGTGAGAACTATGTGATAGAAGCATTTCGTTTTTGCTTATTTTAAAATAATATTTTAATTCGAAGGACTGGAAGCATGAAAGAGGTTAGAAAGGAAATACTTTCCGATTTGTACTACAACGAGTGTCGCCGCTTGTCTCACACCCTTTTAAGGCGTATAGTTCCTTGAACCATCTGGCCGAAATTATGTGAACGCAACTCTCGCACTCGCCTAGGCGGCAGTACTCAAATCTGTGCATTTATTTGCGGCCAGCAGCGCCCGGAAAGCGCTTTAAATCCATTTTCTCTGCGAGATATTGATTGATTTACATATGCAATGTTCACTTTGAAAAATATTTAACCACCAATTTTTATGTGTAAAAATGTTTCTAAAGGTCCAAGCCGTTTCGAAGGAGTAGGGAAAAGTTGCGAAAAGTTGCGAAATTGCTAAATATTTTTTTTTGACAAAAGTATTAATTGCACGAAAAAATCAAATGTTGATATTATTGTTCATGAATCTATAATAAACATATATTTTTTTCAAACCAATTGACCTAGCCGTTACGGAGGAGTAGGTCTCAGAAAATCACTGTTTTATGGCACTTTTCGGGCGCTTGGCCCTTAACTCCACTACAGGCAATAAACCAGTACAAACGTGCATTATGCAACTATTAGATCGCAAGTTTGTCATTGGTAGTTTTAGAACTATGAGCATTGCCCTACTTTGTGGCACGCCTGCCCTGCCCACAAGGCCATTCTAACCTCTTTCATCTATTCTGTGACTGAAACAATTTGCCTGCTGTGGTCTTCCCGGCCGATTATAATTTTTATAATTTAAGCTACTTCTAGAGTGAATATAGGATCTTAATAAACTAGTGCGCTTATTCACCATCAAAGATTGCATCATTGCTTACTATCAGGTGGGATCATAAGCACTGGTTTATATCATTTAAAAAAAAAGTACGCATCCAGGTCGTCATGCAACCTCGCTCTGGGCTGCCGTCATCATTGGCGCCAAACACTTTCATTTTACAAAATATTATTTTGACTTTTACATATGTAAATATTATTTAACATTTTCAAAGTCGAATTAAGGCCGCTTTGTAACTTAATTTATGTAAGAGTACCGACATACAAAAATATTAACTGAATAAAAATAAATTCAACCTCTGAAACCAGCAGCCCCTTCAGCTGTACTCTCTGGTGGCATGGCATCGGTCTATCGGACCAGATCACCTTCCACCCGCGATAACCTTAAAAGCAGCGCAATATTAATACATCAAACGCCCACGTGCGCCCGCGCAACAAGCTTGCGTGTGCCGCCGTGTTCTGGACCAGACTCGTTTGGGAGATTTCGAGGCTGATTTGTTGGAGATTTGCGAGGAGAATGAAATTATTTGAGTAATTTGGTAAGGTGGATTTTGTGAAGTTCTGACTTCGTATCATGTTCGTGGTAAATTGTACTTTTTTTTACTATTAATCATTGATAGGTATATGATGTGATTATATGGAGCACACTTGCATAGCATAGCATAGTCGGCCTTATAATGTTCCAACTGCTGGGACTCATGCCTCTAGGAGAGGGAATGGGCCGTAATCCACCACGCGGGCCCAGTGCGTGTTGGTGAATGTCACATGTCTGCGAATTTTTGGTTCTAGAACATGCCGGTTTCCTCACGATTTTTTCCTTCACCGTTTTGAGAGTATTGGTGATGAAATAAATTACACAAAGTAATACGCCTGGCTGGGTTACTTGCCAAACTTGAACATATTTAGGTATTCTTGACCTAAACATCTCTACGTATCATCCCACTCCGCGAATACTAATCGTACTCAACACTCTCCTTGAATCCTGTCCTGGACTAGATTTGCCTGCTGATAAATTGGTGGATATCCTGTACTCTCCCACCACCTGGAGTAAAAGAAGATATTTGATGATTTCCCACATGACATACAAAGTGTGAAGATAGTCACGTCAAGTCACGTCAGCCGTCAGGAAATAGGAGCAGACTCGTTTGGGAGATTAATTTGGCAAAAAATTTAGATTTGGTGAAATTCTTCATGTCATAGTAAATTGAACTGTTCTTTATTTTTATTTTTTGATTATTGATAGGCTTTCGCTTGACCACTAGCGATGATGTGGTCGACGATGACACACGCTTGCATATATGTAAGTAACCTATTCACTCTTGAATGAAGGACAACGAAAATGAATAATGGAAACCCGGGGGAGGTTGAGCTAACACGAAACACAAATCCCGGAAGGGAATTCCACTATATGTACCTATATGTGGTTACCTACTTGTATGGATGGTATCGAGTTCTTTTTTGGGGAAGAATTTTAAGACGGAAACGTCAGATATGGAAATCAAAAGGGAATATGCATGATATTCTTTTGTTTATTAAATAGATGACTCCCTCCCTAGAGTAGGAGAAGTTATTAGATGATTTCACAACACCTAAAAAAACCATGGTGTTGGTTTAACAGATGAACTTTTGCAATGGATGCATTGCTGATGAGCTGCGATTGTGAGAAAGGGTTAAAAGCTTTTTGCAAGACTTGAAACTCGATCGTTTATTTTTCATCGTCATTTACATTAAAATAAGATCAATGAAACACTTCAATCCGCCGCATCTGGCTGGAGGCTTGTCGGGGAGTGGACTTCACATAGGAGACAGTCTGATAGTACCTAAGTAGGTATCTAGAATAGAATAGAATAAACTTTATTGTACACCAAATTAGTAATAATTTCACAGAAACTTAAACTTCTCTAGCTATTGCCAGCGGCTTCATCCGCATGAAAGTAGAAAATTATAATGCGTAAGTTGTAGTGAAAATGATAACATAGCATTCTACTGGTGAAAGAATTTTAAAAATCGGTCAGTAGTTGTCGAGTTCAAACAAAAATATAAAAACTTTTCTCTTTTATCAATAGTTGAATCAACAGCTTCTGTCTTCTTCGTTTGTCAGGTGATTTGAGAAGGTTTCCTCAAGAGAATAAAGGACCAAAGTATGCTTAGCGGCAAAGCTTGCTACCTCTAGGCTATTTCAACAGTTTTGGATAAAAACGTACACCATTTTTGAGTTTCATCACTGATGTTATATGTAGAGTCTAAACCTTTTTGCAAATTATATGATTACTAACGTACACCTTAAAAAGCGCAGCGAACAAACGTCCTCACCCGATTCCGACTCCGACTACTAGCCACGGTAAGCGCGGGCTTTCGGATGCCGAGCAATAGGTAGCTCGCCGTCCTGCCATCCGCTAATTAACCGGACCGAGCCCAGTCATCAACAGCACGTAATGATCCACGCGCTCCTCAAAGAGATCTCAGCAAACCATAGGGGTCTAGCTGAGCCGATGACCGCTAGCTAGGACCGCGGGGAATTTCTGATAAGGAAGCCCGTAGACTTATAACCCAAAGAGCAACTGAAGAACACAGGTGAGGTTTTAGTCAGTAAAAGTCTGAGCTGATGATGATTTTTTAAAAAAAAAAAGAACACCTTAAAAAGCAGTAGGTATGACATTTTATTGCTCTTTTTATCGCCAGTTAATCACACATCTTCGAAAAGTAACAGTCAAAAAACACTAAAACGAAAATAAAAATGCTTTATAAGTTTTAAAAATAAATACGACCTGTGAAACCCTAAAACACTCCGCATAAAAATTCGCAAAAACAAAAAAGAATCAGGAATCTTTTAACAAAAAAAAAAAGTTTAAATCGGACACGCTTAGCATATAAAAGCTTTTAGTGGAGAACAGGTGGCAATCCGACATTCCCATAGAGCATAGACGTGGGCACCATAGACGCAGGTCCCATGGACACGTGTAGGGATCAATATCTTATCGGCTTGGCGCCGGCGCCTACAAGAGACGCTTTAGGGATGCGGGTGTGTAGACGGGCGGTTTTCTAGCGTTGAACGCTCGATGAAGATGAAAATGTGTGGGGTCTATCTTGGCACGTATGATAATCTGTAACGTTAGCGGTTAGGAGCACTCGCTCGCTAACCGTCCTATGTATTAGTCAGACAATAAATATTATATTACGTAGTCAGTCATTTCATTTACCAGCCCACAGAGTACCTAAAGTGGTGATCCCGACAACAGTGAACAGTGCATAAATACAGTGATAGTGACAATATACTTTTTTTGGTACTACTGGGCAAATTGTGGTGTTCATTTTCTGGAGTTCAAGTTAGCGGAGCGAGCGACTCAAGCAGGATGTACAACTCTCCGCCAGCGCAAGCAGCGGCAGGTAGTGGGCAAGCGCCTCAGCCTAGAGCGAAAGAAGAGCAGGAGACCTCGGGAATAACCCTAGCTGCCATCAGCGTGTCTTCAAAGTTGCCTGATTTTTGGGTTGATATGCCACGGTTGTGGTTCGCCCAATTTGAGGCGGTCATGGCTCCACAAAAACAAGGACAAGAGGCCAAGTTCAACATGGTCATCTCAAAGCTGACAAAGGACGCTATTCAGCAAGTAAGCGATCTTGTAACGACAGCGCCAGCAAGTAATGAGTATGTCACGCTAAAACAACGGCTACTCCAAGTCTATGCGGAGAGCGCTGAGCGGCAATTCCAGAAACTCGTTTCTGAGTTGGAGCTTGGTTCGCAAAAACCTACTCATCTATTACGCAGGATGAGAGATTTAGGTCGCACGACACAGGTGTCGGACGTCAGGTTGAAGAGCCTATGGATATCCAGGATGCCTTCTGCTGTCCGCGCGGTTATCGCGGTATGCCAGGATCAGTCTCTGGACAGTTTAGCAGCCATAGCAGACAAGATAGTGGAGAACAGTAAGTCGTACGAGATAGCTGCAGTAACCGATAGCCTGCATCAACGTCACAAAGAACACTGACAGATTTGTCTACTCAGATGAGCAAACTGATGTTGGAGGTTGCATCGCTGCGTAACGAGGTGCAGAGGCAAGAGCGTTCAAGAAACAGAAGTTTTCAATCAAATAGGAGCAGGTCCAGTTCGAGGAAGAAGAAGACACCTGGAGACCCCAACTGGCTATGCTGCAGATTCCACTATCGTTTTAGGAAAAACGCGAACCGCTGTGAGCAGCCATGCGCTTGGCGTCAGAAAAAGACGGAAAACTAAATGCGATATGTTCGGAATCGGTGGACGGATGTATCCAGATCCAGGTAAACCATCGTTTATTAATTAGGGATAGTCATAGTAAGCTCACCTTTCTCATTGATACCGGTGCCAACATATCGGTATTACCAAAAAGGTGCGCACAAAAACGAATTACAGAACCATGTGAATTTAAATTGTACGCTGCTAACGATAGCGAAATAAAGACGTATGGCTTATGTAATCTCGAGATAACTTTGGGTTAAGGCACCTATTTAAATGGCCCTTTATTATATGCGACGTAAAGCAGCCGATAATCGGGGCTGATTTCTTAAGAAATTTTAAGCTAATGGTTGATTTGTTTAATAATAGGTTAGTAGATTTAGTCACTAATTTGTACGTTTGTGGATCAAAAAGTTTAGCTTTTGAAGGTACTATAAAATGTATTAATAGTAGTCACCCTTACGCCGATTTACTGGAAACATTTCAGGACATCACGCGGCCCCCTACTTTTAAAGACATTCCAGAACACTCTGTATACATTGAGACAACAGGTCCCCCTGTGCACTCCCGCGCAAGGCGATTGCCACCGCACAGGTACGAATTAGTTAAAAAAGAATTTCAATTAATGCAGGAGCTTGGAAAATTTAGGCCTTCGGACAGCGAGTGGGCGAATCCACTGCACGTAGTGCCGAAGAAAAATGAAGACATTCGTCCTTGCGGTGATTTTAGAATGCTTAATGCCATCACGAAGCCAGATAGATATCCAATTCCGAGAGTTCAGGATTTCACATACGGTCTACATAAAAAAAAAGTTTTAGTTTTTTGTTTAAGAAATTATTTGTTTCCCAGTGTTCTAGGCTGACATTAAACCTTCAGCTTTTTTTTGCCACTTAAACCAAAATATCTTTTTTCCCCGTTAACTTACAAGTTTGATTTTACAGCTTCAAGAGACTGCAGACTTGAGTACATGGTTTTAATTTCAACTCGATACCTCTGAGCGTTCCCGAGATAAATGGTCTTGACAGACTGACGGACAAACGACAAAGTGATCCCTGAAAATTAACAAATACTTTACATCATTTACAAAATCAGAAACTGAAGACATGGGAAAATTAATTTTAATAAATACCATTATTTAAATGGCATCCTTCGCGGCTCTGCCACTCTTTAAAGCAAGAAACAGAAGTTGAGTAGGAATGTTTTTGATTTCTTGTTTAATAATTTTCTCCTAAGCCGCCTTGGACCTCCACGGCACCACTTTCCTCCACCTTTTAAGATTGTTGTTCCACCTAGTTGGGTGATTGTGACCTATCGATAAATTCCTAACGGATATTATCTAGCGGAGTTCATACCTAGTCCCTATAAGCTCAGCAGTCATTTCGTACCTAGTCCCTATAAGCTCAGCAGCAGTGCTTGTTATCATTAGAACTGGGAAAATGTGAATGAAATTCAGCCAGCGTTTAAAACGCCGCGATTCAACCGCTCGTCTGCAGTAACCAACCCTCATTCGCCGCGGTATGGTAGCAATTCAGATAAAAACGATCTCTACAAATTGAACTGAAAAAATACTGAAACATTGAGGAGATAGACACTTTCTGTTTTATGTTTGTTTTTTTTTTGAAGCATTTATGTAAAATTTTATGAGCCGGCTTTTATTATGATGTATGTAGTTAAATGAGCTTTAAATATTTTTAGTATCTTGTTCTGATATATTATGGGCTTTAAAAATACTGTTTAGTGTGGGATATTAATTTACTTATTGATTTAAATAATGTGTCCACTTTGGTACACACATTATTTCGCACTTAGACTGCCTTCTTGTCATGTAGTAGTCGCAAGATAAAAAGATATAAATTATGCATTGTCAATTTGTCGCATTGCCTGCCTATCCTAACTTCTGCCATTCAAGAAATATGTGTACGACAATTGGTTCTAAATTACCTATTTGATGTTTGGGTAATTATGAACCACTTCTTTCTTGAATAATAAAAAATAAGATTTTAAGATATTTAGAAAATGGGACAATGTATGTCTTATTACTTATGACTGCAACTAACTAGGGTGGGATTTAAAAAATTAAATTATAAAATAATGAAATGCCTCAGTGAAAGTCGTATGAAATACTATGGAAAAAGTCTAAAATTGATTGAATATTATTCAGGTAGGCACTAAAAATAGTGAAAAGATGTGACCCGTCATTGTCTTACCTAAAGGTATTGGAAATTGGAAAAGTTCTATTCTTTCATTATATTTCTAAATGAGTAAGTACGTACAGTGTAGTAAAATGAAAAAAAAAACACAAATAAAGTAGACAATTTTATTTACAAAACAGTTCTTAAAAGCTATTTAATACTTTGGCGTAGCATCGTAATACGTCATTGCACAGGCATGCACAGACAGTCAATAAAAGTACTAAAACTATACAATAACAAAATTAATACTAAAATATATAATACTCTTTGGCAATCAGTCTAATATGGCGCAGTCGTTTTAACAAAAAAAAAAAATATCAACAAACAAAATTCAATGGGAAATACTTTTTCTCAGGCTCTTCATACATTTCCTTACGATCATTAACTATCATATTTTCAGTCGAGTATAAAGTTTGCATATCAGATGTTGTACCTACATGATCTATATTTAATTGCCTATTAAAATATTTTTCGTTTTGACCTTCGTACGTTAGACTATCATCGAAATAAATGGTTGATGTTAACTGGTCACTGGCGTATGATTTATCATGGTCACATCTTGGATCTTTATAAGCTTCATAGCTAGGAACTGATATCTGGACTTCTCTGTTTTCTGGCTTAAACATCTTTCTTCCAGACTGGCCTTTGCTAGGCTTAGCATCAGTGGACGTGGAAACTTCAGGTGACTTAATCCTTTTACTCTTATATCTTCTGTTTTGAAACCAGATCTTGACCTGTGTGGGAGACAGGTTGAGGGTGACAGCTAGCTGTTCTCTCTCGGGGGCTGTGAGGTACCGCTGGTTCCTGAAGCGGACTTCTAAGGCGTGGACTTGGGTTTGTGAGAAGAGGATGCGTGGTTTCCGCTTGGCGCTCTTGTCTTTCCGGTCCGATTTGGTGTCGCAGGTAGGCGTTCCTATTGACAAAACGAAATAAAACAGTTAATATTATGAAATTAAACGCATTTATTAAAGGATAGCTTGTAAGAAGCTGGATAGTATATGGCATGATCAATTAAGGATAATGGTTTCAAAATGAATTCTTAATCAGATTAGACACCGCAACTTTGCTATACGCTGGGTCAGACTCTATAATTTTGATACTTGTCTAAAATGAAATGAATGAAACTGCATGTATTACATATCTCGAAGTTAAAGATCAGAATTAAAAAGTTTATAAGAATGCACTGAAACTTACTGTTGATTTTCCTACAAAGTCCAGAATTTTTCTCCTCCGTCGGGAACTGCATACACATCCCCTTCTCAATGCTGACTCGCTTTTGTACCGTCAATGAATTTGTAGGCACAGACTCCCTTTCTTCATTATCGGCTCTCAAATTTCCTTCCGCCGAAACGTGAGGTTCAGGAACCACTTCACTGCTGTACTGGTCATAGTTCTGATGATACAAATTATGGCAATAGGGATTGTAGCTGTAGTATTCTTCTATCTTGTGGTCGTGGTACACATCCTGGTTCCAGTAAGGATCAATATTTGTTGGCACGGGGACGTTGGGATACATTTGAGCGAGATACTCCGGCGGGCAGTAACCTTGGCCCTGGTACACCTGGTCGTACTCGTAGCTTCGTCGATCCCTCTCGCTGTACTTCCAAGCTTCGCTCCTGTCGTAACTGTAGTTCGGTTGATTGATGCTCAGTATATCCTTGACAGAAAACGGCGTCGACAGGCTCTGATTGATCTGCCCTTCCTCCAATTTCACTCGAAAGTTCTTCTGATCATACATGTACTCCTTGTTTTCTAGTTTCTCCTTTTCCAAATACGTGACGTCCACGAATTGATAGAAATCGTTTTTGCATGTATCGTTGAAATTGTGTTTCAAGTTATTATTATTGTACGAGGTTGAAACTTCATTGTGTTGTTCGTAGTTCTCCATTTTTCTGTCACTGTCACTTCATTAGTCAGTTCTTAGTTTTACTAATTGTTTTACGGCGTGTAATTAAGATGCGGTGTAAAAGGCAAGCGGTGGAAGACTGATGGTGTATAGATTGTGTGAACGAAGCCAATCCACGCGGCCTAGTGTGTTTTGGGCGGGGCGATGGGGCTAGCTCCATCTCTGTCTGACATACGAAGGGCTGGTATGTTGTTGTCCTTGTCGTTTGCGGTGAGGAGTGTTTACTACGGAGAGTAAATAAAGCGGATGATTTCATTTCGGAGTTGAGATGCTCTTTGATTTTGCTAATGACTTAATTATGTTGCTTTTGTGAAAAAAGTGTGAGATGTATATTGAGGGTTGATTAAGTTTGATACGGTTATTTTTTTTTTTATACGGAACTCTAATGGAATCAAATAATGATTGGACTTTTTAGAATTGTTGTTGCTATTTTTGTTTTTCGTTAAAATAATTTCTATAAAAAAAAATGGATAGAGATTTCTACCTTTTTTTTTGACGCTGATGATGATGATGATTTTGTTTTATTTTTTTATTGTAGATAGGTTCGCGCTTGACCGCTATCTCTTATATCTACATAGGTATTTCCATTTAACATACATTATGCAGTTGCTCTAGTATATAAGTTCCATGAGTTCGTTCGCGTGAATGTTTTTTTTTTATTATTTGTCTAGGTAATTTATTGCAAGCGTACTACTTTGAGTAATTTATTTCATCACCACTACTCTTAAAACGGCGAAGGAAAATATCGAGAAGAAACCATGTCCTAGAACTAAGTATGTGAAAAACCAAATCGAAGACATACCTATTATGTCTTCGATTTGGTTTTTAATTGACATCCAAAAAAAGGAGGAGGCTATCAATTCGATTCCAATTTTTTTTTCTGTTAGCTCAGAACTCCGTCGTTTATGGATCGATTTGTTCTCTATCAACACGCAGCGGGCCCGCGAGGTGGATTACAGCCCATTCCCTCTCTTAAAGAGGCTTGAGTCCCAGCAGTGGGAACATTGTAAGGCTAATTAATTTATTATAATGATTACTTCTTGCTTCTGCCAGTGGCTTTACCCGGCGTAAAAGTAGGTTTATTCTCCATAAAAGCTATGGATCCCGTTTCATCCCTTTAAGGGTTTAATTTAAAAATATTCTTTTCTTATTCTTTGTGTCTATCACTTAAAAAAAATTTCGCTTGAATCCTGCGGCGCGATGCCAAGCCAAACACTTTGAAGTTTTCGTAATGAGTGCAAGCAAAAATGAACTTAGCGGTGGTCAGGCGGAACTTACAGCGTTCTAGGTCCAATGGCTTGAATTGTGCATTGACGAGTCAGTGAGTGAATCAGGGCTTTATAAATAAACGTCGTCCCACACTAGAAATAACTCCTATATCGTAGGTGAAATCACAAATAAGTATACTCACATACCAAGACACCCAGACCCGGAACACCGATATGTAGTCCATACAAATATTTGTTCAGTGCGGGAATCGAACTCGCGACCCCCAGTGCAGCGCAGCCAATCGCTCAAACATTGCGCCAACAAAAATGGCGTGATGACACTGCCTTTTTAATTCGTTAAACCCCAAGCGATGGGTGTGTGCTCTCATTGTCTTTCTCTTCTGTCTCTAATTACGATATTTGAAAGGACATGGTATATTTAAATAATAAATACTTATTCCAAATAAACAAATCTCCACCCTAAAAACACCTTATAATCTAAACACCAATAATTGTCAGCGATATCAATCGTTATCGTTTGTTGGTGTGAGTAGGTGTTAGAACAATTGTTTACGCCCAAGTGTCGGCACTCGCGGGTTATCGATTTCGGCCCATACTCAATATACAGGATGTTACGGAAAGACTGCAGGATTCTTCGTAAGAGTTATTGTGTGGAATGCAAAGGGCAATTGATGGAACACAGGAGGGTTTTAGTCAGGAGAAGTACACTTTTTATATATATATTTAGGAGGAGTTGGTCTCAAAAAAGAGTGTAGGTAATAGAAAGATAGTCATAATCAAAAAACTTCCTGTATCCTAGGGTCCGGTTTATGGGGATGTACTTGCATCCCTCAAAAACAGCAAAGAAAGTCTTAGAATATTATTGGTAATATATTCGGATAACGTACCATTTACTTGCAGTATACCGCAGACTACATCTTATTTTTTCTTCCCCAAAGTTTATCTGGTAGATATCACTGCCAGCGATAAGATCACTGTTGTACCCATTTTAATTTTTTGCAAAGATTTTGTGACTATTTCGGTGTAATACAACTAAGCTTATCCTACTCTATTTTATTCGAAGTGAAGAGCTAAAATCATTGAGATTACTTCGGCCGCTCTTGCAAACTTCTTATATAGCTGTCAAGTTTTTTCTATCGCTGTACGAGGCGATTTGTTGAAGATGCATTCTTTAAAAATAATTTTCCCAGCGCCCATGCTTCTGACCTTCAAAACCTTCGCTCAAATAGTGTAACAACTCAAAAATCAAATTACTGAAAAAAATGTTTTTAAATTCTATTAAGTAATTCACGGATGTGAAGCAACATATAAATAAATTAAAAGCAGTGGGCAAATAATTGAATTAAAAACATGACAAAATCTTAGTTTACAGTATGATACATTCTGAAAAATCAGCTATTTTTATTTTTTGAGTATTGGCACTATTTGAGCGGAGGTGCGATATGTAAACAACTTTCATCACGAATATTATAACCCATTCCTAAAAAAAAAAGTAGCTACTTCCCATCCCATACAAATTTCGATTAACTCATGTCATGTTAAATGTAAACGGAAATGGAATATCCAAAACTCAAACTTTAAATTATTTTATTTCACATAGGCCTATAATCCTACATGGGCTCATAAAAAACATCAGAAGCTAGCGCGCGGTTATAATTGGTCGTTTTTGTATGTAGAATAACCGACAAGATAATCTATGGATACTTTAAAGAAAAATATTGTCTCTACAATAGGTATCATTCTTCCATATTACAATATTAACGCTCAACATTGTATTCAAAATCACAATAAAAATAGTAATCTATGAACCCGCTGAGTCTACAGTGCTCTCACATTCACATTATAGACAGAGGCTATATGAAAATAAAAAGAAACTTATCAATAAAAAAGATGTATTCAATAATAAATTACTAATGATTTTTAATAAAAAAAAATCTGAAGAAAGTATGAGTTTCTTTTTAATTCAACACAGAAGTTTTAGAAAAAATACCCACAACTTTTTGTTACCCCCTGTATAGACACAGGCTGCGGCTCGCGGCGGCTCTCTGGCACGGATATTGGTCATGGTCGATGACAGCTAGCGACATTTTTTTGAATGACTCAACTGGTGTAAGCATTTTGGGGTTAGCTAAGGTTGGAAAATATAGTAAATGTTAAGTAGGTGGTAGGTACTTATGTATAATAAATCAAACTATATGGTTTTGTTGGAATTAGTTTTGGAAAAGTCTTTGTGTAGGTAGTTTATTTCATCACCACTGCTCTCAAAATGGTGAAGGAAAACATCGTGAGAAAACCGGCATGTCCTAGAACCAAAAATTCGTAGACATAATTATGTGACATCCACCAACCCTCACTGGGCCGCGGCCGCGTGATGGACTACGTCCCATTCTCTCTTCTAGAGAAGAGGCCTGAGTCCCAACAGTAGGAACATTATAAGGCCAACTATGGTATGCTATATAGTTTAAGTAATTAGAGTACTTACCAAAAAAGTTTTCGTTATCGTTAAGTAATACCTAAGTATACTTGCTCCACCTTCGAGTATTCACGCCTGAAAAGTTATCTGCAATATAGAAGCTCTTCTGCCTGCTACTGCCACTCTAGAACCAAATTAAGTTTTATTTTATTACCAACATAAACGCCACAAAAGTCAGCACCATCTCTACCGGAAAGTCACATAAAACTTTTACAACTTCTTAATTTTTAGGGTTCCGTAATCAGAGGGTAAAACGCATAGAACACAGGAATCGTACATTCTACTATTCTGTGGTAAAACGGGACCTTATTACTAAGACTCTGCTGTCCATCCGTCCGTATGTCTGTCTGTCATTTCATTTATATTTATAACAATAAACATTGTGTTGAATATTACATAATATTAAAATGTATCTGTCACCAGGTTGTATTTCATGAACCGTGATAATCAGACAGTTGAAATTTTCACAGATGATGTATTTCTGTTGCCGCTATAACAAAAAATACTAAAAACAGAATATAATAAATATTTAAGGGGGCTCTTATACAACAATTTTTTTTTAATTGATATAATAATAATAATATTTTTATTAGCCCAAAATAACAATTTTGACACAAAAGTTAGGTAATAAAAAATAAAGAAGAAAAACTGTATTACACTGGTCAAAATAAACATTTGAACCCATTTTGATATAAACTAGTGCTTAACTGCAATCCCACCTGATAGTAAGCAGTGATGCAACAAACATATTTTTATGCCGAATTTTACTACACAAGGTACGGAACCATTCGTGCGCTAGACCGACTCGAACTTGGCCGGTTTTTTTTACGCAATAGTATCATTCTGTTGGACTCGTGGCAGACTCGTAAAAACTTGACTTCTTCCGCATGGAGATGTAACGTGACACTATTGTGCAAGTGTAACTTGAACTGGAGATTGAAACAATGGACTCTTTTGTAGTTTTTTGGTTTGCTTTCAAATGAATAGATGTGGGGTTGATTTGTGTCTATGATATATTAGATGTCGATTGATACATCTATACATGTAATAAACTAGCTATCAATAAAGAACTTATTGGTAGGTAACTACCTACTTACTTATCTAAAAGAAGATGAGGAAAAAAATGATTTGATGAAAATTAAGGCGTTCTGAAAGAAATAAATGTTTATTATTTTATTTTATTACGCAACCCGCTAAAACTTTAAAATGCAAAAAGTAAATAAACTAACAAATAAAAAAAAAACTGTCCGGCGAAAAGACGCACAACTTAGCATAAGTATACTTATGCTAATAGTGCGATTATTAACCGACTTAAAATAGAGTAGATTTTATTTTGCAAAAAAAGGAGGAGGTTCTCAATTCAATTGTACTTTTTGAACAAGTAAAAACCGAGCGCAATTAGATGTTTGATTATGGTCGGGATATTTTTTTCTTCCTAGAAAAGTAACTGGAACAAGACGAAAAAAAAAATTGGAAATTAATCAATATTTTAAGCCTAATAAGTACTTACATAGTAGGTGGCGCCACTATCGCTCGGCCCAACTGAACAATCAAAAGGGGCGGTCCACAAGACAGGGGTGTCTATAATAGTATGATTTATGAAAATGTAAACGTAATTAGAGCTGATTGCCGAACAAACATGTCGGTGTGTGCTCAGACATTACGGTCGACGCGCGGCTGACCAGCCGGCCATGACCTTAGCCAGAGGGTAATTAAATTACTGTGTCATGTCTGATTTGTGAGTTAGTGACGCTCAGTTAAACTGGCCATGTTGGAATGCAGGATACCTACATGTCAAGAAGCGAACCAAGTATTGAGGCATTTTTTTAAGGAAAAATCATCAAATAGTTAAATTCTTCCACTCTGGAATTTTGTGATATATACGAATAATAAGAGAAGATTTTTTTTTAATTGGGGCTTTTACTGGGACCCAAAGTTTGAATGGAGAATGCTACTTTCACGTACTTACTTAAATAAATATATAAAATATAAATAAATAAGAAAGTAAATAAATACTTAAATAAAAAAATAAATAAAAATATAATAGTACTTAATAATAAATAAATATATTAAAAGTTCCTACTTCTGAACATTAAATCGTAAATCCCTCAGTTTCGATTCAAATTCAATTGGTCTTTTCTTCCCTAATTAAAAAGTTTTATTAATGACAGCACCTACCCTTCTAAAAAAATAATATAACACTTTTACAATTTTTTTTTTTCGTCAATTATAACTAGTTGAGGCCGGTGTTTCCTAGCTGACTACCCTGAGATTCTTCTTTGTTTCGGTGTTTCTACACCGAAACAAACTCAGGGGTCAAAGTCTCTTTTAAAGGTGGTAGATGATGAATATCTCCTGCAGAACTAATGTAGTTGCTCCCCAAATTTTATTTAAGTACTTAGTTATTGAAAATAATCTAGAGTCCAACTTTTGATAATGGCCAAATTTTTGTAAGGTATCCTGTGATCCTGAACCTGGCCAAGTTACGACCGTTTCGTTTCGATTTTCTTGCGTCGTTCTCGGGCTTTAGTCAGTAAAAGTCTGTCATGCTCTCTCGCTCCACACTAGAGCTTGAGAAGACATTGGATAAATTCTCACATAAAAAAAAGGTAGTTAAATATCTAAACAGGTATCACTAATACATTTCATAGGAAAAATAAAGATGCATAGGTCGATAGTTGTGCAAGATAATGTCTATTGTGCTTAATAGATTATATTTATTTGTGATATTTTTCACAAATAAATATAATCAAAAGTACCTAAAACAATAGAAGGTGCATTTTTCTCTATAATTTTTTAAAAATTAACAGCTCTCCTAAAAATAAAATAAAACGCAGTTTCTTTACAGAAATTAGATTCTTTCTTTTGTAAGTATTTTGGCAATACCATAACTTAGTTCTTAATGCGTCTCACTCAATCATGATAAGAAAAATTTATCATAAATAACTTTAACAAAATATTTCGAGTTGCTGTGAACATTTCAAGTCGTTGCTAAAAAGCCAAACTGTCAACATTCTTGTAATAAAGTAGCAACTTTATGATGGAGATAGGTGCTTCAAGCTACGTCAAGTGGTCTACTTAATTTGTTGACATTTTGTCAGCAAAAAGGGTGTTTTAGTCCACGGCGGTGGGCGAAATGGTGTGTAGTAAGTAGGTAGTTAGAATAAATATAATTATGGTAAAATACCACATTATTTTCAGTCGCGAATAGTGTTGCCAGGCGTCCCGATTTGCGCGGGATGTCCCGATTTTTAGGGGTCTGGGGACGCGTCCCGATTCGCACCTGATCGGGACGCTAAATGTCCCGATAAATGAAAAACCCTGAAACTCAAAGAGCGACTGAAGAAGTCTGGGTTTTATTCAGTAAAATTTTCACACGTCCTCTCGTTCCATCCCAGAGGGGAAGAAGTCATTGGATGATTTCCCATCTAAAAAAATCTTTATTAAAAAAAATATTTGTCCCGCTCTAAAACCGTAAATCCCGATTTGTTTTACCATCTGTCCCGATTTTTATCTAAACAGACCTGGCAACACTAGTCGCGAAACCTGAATATAGTTTGTTCACTATGTTATATTTTTTCCCAAAAATATTTAAAAAGGTCACAAGTTGGATACCTCTGACACTAAGTACAACACAGGTCACGGCAGGTCATAGCGGGCATTAGGCGCCAGCAAACAGCTGGGTGCAAGTGCAAAACAACCCCTAAGTCGCGTGGATGGCCTGGTGACTATATATTTTTGCTGACATAACAAGCTTATAACTTTGTGATATTTCATTATACATAGATTCTTTACCTACATAAAAATACTAGACACGTGTTATGGTGCCTGGTTTCACATAAACTAAAACTAATATTGTATAATATTTAACGTGTGGGTAAACTAAGATTTAACTGCAAGTCAACCGACTTGGGTAATTATTAGGGTAAAACGAAATCTGATGTAGTTAACGCTGGTTCAATAATCAAGGTTTATTAAGAGATCTTGATCATAGTTTACTAATAAAAGAACCTTATAAAAAGTATCGAATATGAGTATGTATATTTTTTAAATAATTAAATATTTTACAAAATTCCCAAGTCGGTTAACTTATTAGACAGACTATACCGAACAATTTTCTTGGCCGTAATAACTTTAATTACTTATTTATTATTTCTTTAAATCAATTTAACTTATTACATACACAACTAAAAACTATAATTACAGTAAATTAAAAAAAATAAAAAATAAAACCGTACGCTAATTACAACTAACTAAAATCAAACTAAAATATGGCGTCAAAAAACTCTATCACATCGCTGTCGACTGGTAATGTGCCCAAAAGGCTGGCGGCATTGCCACGCTCTATGGCAATGCTTATCCTCTGTCCGAGGTAAAAGCCAGCCCTTGGGTAGTTATATTTTTGAGACTTTTTTTTACTAAGGTGGGCAGTCATGTAATGACTTCTGGAGCTCTAGGGTGGGGCGGGAGAGCGTGTCCATCATTCATTAACCCCCAAGCGAAAGCCGGCGTTCGCGCACCTATTGTCTTTCTATTGTGTCTCTAATTACCTACCACGATTTAAAAGTTAATGAGTAAAGAGGATTTACACAAATAAACCCTTACGCCAATATTCTTTAAAAACCCATGTAAGTAGATACCTATTATAATATATATTCCACACAACTATCACACAACTATTATACTGACTATCGTAGTTTAGCCTGCGAGGATTTAGTAGGTGCAATTACGTGAATTGTGATCATTACGCTAAATCTACTAAGCCTATTGCAAACTTAATTGCAAAGCAACGTAGCTGCTAAACTTGGGCTCTCTCAAATTGTATCAAAAGACTCTCGTCTTTTCGCATTCAGTCTGTCCAAGTTTGTCTAGCCGGAAGACGATATAATCCATTCATTCTAAAAATGTTAAATTACTATGTACCTACTTATTATTTTCTAAGTATTACATATTATGAATATATACTGTAAACAAACACGTCATTTATTTAAAAGACTTAGAGTGACATCTGTTGTCGAGTAGCAAAATTAATAATGAACTGACAACAGTGCCATCTATACAGTACATGTGTTAACTAAGTAGTTCACAATCACTTTACGTAATTATGTGTATAGTTCATAGATGGCGCGGTACTTACTGCCCTGTTTTAGTTCTAATATAAACTGAAAGATGGCGCTAGACGCAATAATTTTCGTTTCTGAAAAGCACGATAGAGGACGTCCTAGTAGTAGTTGAAATCAAGATTTATATTTTTTTATTTTATTGGAAAACCTAATAGATATAAAAATTAAAAAACTGAATTAATTTCAAAAATCTTTACTAAATATGTTTTTATAATAGTTTTGAATTGGAACACTCAGCGAAATCACACAATCAAGATTAGGCCATCGTCTAAAACAATTTAAATCTAATAATGTTGATTGTGAAGATGTTTCGCAGAGATAACACCAAAAGTACCTACTTATACACCAAAAGTATCTAAGTAGGTAGATATCTAGAATCCCCGAATGAAAGATCAGAGTTATGAAAGGTCATTTAGGTATCTAACAATATCTAGGTATCTACTTACTATTCTTAAAGTTACCTGCCTATATTTAAAAAAATCTAACTAGATATGAATCATAATAGTATCAAACAAAACAAATAAATGTATTAGATTAATTAGTAATTAATTGACTAATCATGTGCCGCGACCGCACGCGCGTTATATTTCGCCGAATCATCGCCTATCTCAAAGACGATCGCCGAATCAGTTCACCCGAGCCAAATAATCGAATAATAATCATATAAACCGAATTATTCGATTGTTCTTAGTCCACATCTCTGTGGGTGGGCAATCGATTGCTCGCTAAGATTACTAAATGGGTAATTCTGCGTCACGTTTTGTGTATTAACAAATAATCATGTTCTTGTGTTTAGAGGAGTTATTAGATACAGGTTTTCTTTGTTTTCTATTGGTATGGAATCAGTGGTAGAAGCCATAGGCGTACTTAGTTTAGAGCGGTAAATAAAAAAAGCATCCGGACCATGATTTGCAATATTGGTGGTACATAGATTCTCGTTTTGGTGTTTCGATGGCAAATACGATAGAAAGTATTACTGTCGTAGCTACGTATCTAGTATCTAAAGCAAAAAGCAAATGCTATGGTACATCATTACCATCATCATTATTTCAGCCTAAAACAGTCTACTGTTGGAAATAGGCCTCCCCCAAGTTTCGTCACAACGTAAGGTCCTGTGCGTCTCGAATCTACCGGGTTCCCGTGACCCCTTCCAGTTCATCAGTCCGACTTATAGAAGGAGACGTTCCACTTCCAAGACTCCGTCTTTCGGGACGCGGTCGCCACTCTAGAACGTTTAATGATAAATCGTCCAGCGTCCTGCTAGCAGGACTTTCAGTCCTTCTGGTAGGACGCACCTTTTTTAATGAATATTACGTGATCGGTCCTGCTGGTAGGATTTGTAAAAATACAAGTTGATAGTCGGTTTCTTTCTGATTGTAGGAGTGTTTGTTGCATCATTCTAGCATCATTGTGAGCGAGATGGCCACGATATTTAGCCGTGGAGATCGCGTGCGCTCGCTAGAATCTCACTGCGATGCGCCGGGAACGAATAACGCGTGGGGTCGTCAACAATTTGGTGATGCATTTGCAACATCTTATTGTTGTGGCTGACATTTTATTATCAAATTCGTTTTGTAGAAGATCACATGTAAGAAGCACTTTCAAAATTCGCAACCACAAAAGACAACAGAAAGCCAGCTACTACTGTAAAAATTATTATGCGGAAAGCGATGCGTCTTCTGTGCTCCTCAAACAGAGCGCAATTGTTTCGCATACCATGTAACAAACGGAATTGCAGCTTAATGTTTTTCTTTTCTTTATTATTTTTCTGTTGATTAAAAACTGTAAAATGATCAATCACGAGTTTAATTTTTATTAGCCAACTTATCTAACGCAAAAGCAATTAGAACCCGATTGCAGCTATCAATATCAATAACAATTTCGTCCAAAACGATCAAATGAGGAGGAGACAAACACAATTACAGAAGAATTATAATTATATAAAAAGAAACACAATAACTTTTTCCCGCGTCCACGTAGACGAAACCGCGTGAAAAGTATTGAATGGTATAATACTTTATAAAATAAAAAATGAATTCTACAATTGTAATTACAACATTGAGTACCTACCAAAAGAATATAAACATATCAATGTATTAGAACAATAAATTTATGTTACCTACCTTATCGTTTATTTCAAATAAATAAATAATTAAAAGTGGGTAGTTCAAAATGTTTGTTTCCCCTGATTTAGTAATTTGTCTGAGTCGTCCTGCCAGCAGTCGGCGTGCTGCCAGAAGGACGAGCGTCAAATTTCATATAAATTAAAGTCCTGCTAGCAGGACTTTAAAAGTCCTTCCAGAAGAGCTTCTAGAAGGACATTTTTTTGGACGATTTATCATTAAGCCCCATCGGCAATTTGTTCTGCGCGCAATATGCTATTCTACCCACGGCTTGATGATTCTTCGGGTTATGTCAGGACCTTGGTTCACCTGCTGATATCTTTATCTCTGATTTACGGCCTGTTGTAAAACTTGTAAAGCTAGCACCACAAATAAAAGGAAGACAATTTTTTTTTTAAACCCAGTAAAAAAACTTTGAAAAGGTTTCATATCGTAACAACTGTGTACATCATAGACACTGAAAACTTTTATAAATTGATAGACACGTCCGAAACTTCAAAGTGACGGACAGACGTGAAAACATTGAATCTATTTATTTGTTTACCAATCACTCCATCTTTTATAGAGACGCAGTTAACTACCATGTGAGGCCAGCCAGACCCTGGAGACAATTGTTGCTTATAGTTATTTTATTTGATGTAGGATTATCGTGAAAGATGTCCGGCATCATGACGAAGTTTCGTCACTTACCAATGTACAGACATTATCCCCTGCTTCGCGGCATGGTCTCGTACAGCATTATCTGGCCGACCTGCAGCATCACACAGGAGTACTTGGAACACGGCACGAACATAGTTGATGCGAACTGGGTTCGAGCAGCGCGCTTTGGATTCTTTGGCGCTTTCTGCATGGCACCAGTTTTCTACAGCTGGATGAAGTATTCTAGCCGATTCTTTAAACGGAACGACTTGAGGACAGCGATATTCAGAGCAGCTATCGAACAGGTATTAGTTTATAAGAATAAAGTAAATTCCATCAAATGTTAACACTGTTAGCTCTTGCTACTCTTGGAAAACAAAAATGTAATCAAGTAGGTAGTATTTATTTCTGTATAAGTGATCTTTAGAAGTAAATGAATTCACATATATGTTTGAGACAATTTGCTCCGTCCATTGGCGTATAAATTATTTAATAACACAGGAGCTACGTTTGTTAACAAACTGCTGTACAGTTTGGCATAAGTATTTATTCATTGTAAAAATGTCTAAAATGCAAATAAAGCCTTTTGTTATTATTTATTATTAGATTTAGTTTTCAAGGGGAGGCCTGGCCCCCGACACGCCTGTTTTTTGTGTGCAGTATCTGTATTTTGGTGTCCATTATAGAATTTCGAATCGGCGAAATAACATCCTGGGGTGGGCACTAGACCATACCGGGTACGTCCCACTCACCCCCCCGCTAGCCTATGACTCCGTCATTTGTCACTCAAGGTTCATTGGAAAATCAGCATAAGTCAGCATCTATGTAGCCATTTTTGTCCTCATTCATCATGTTTTTTTTTTGTGTTCTGGTTAGACGGACTTAATGCTTTTCTTTGACATTTTCTACCAACCTTACCACCTTTTCCTCTCCTTACTTTAAATTTCTTTCTTATTTGAAGGTATCGTACTCTCCAATAGCTATGGCGTATTTCTTCTTCGGCATGAGCCTCCTGGAAATGAAGCCGATAGACGCTTGCGTTCAAGAGGTTAAACAGAAGCTGTGGCCGACTTACAAGATCGGCGTCGTCTTCTGGCCGACGGTACAGACGATGAACTTTTATTTTATCTCAGATAAGAATAGATTGGTATTCGTGAGTGCTGCAAGTTTTGTCTGGACAGTGTTCATGGCTCACATGAAGTCAAGGAAAACGAAACCAGAAGATTTGGAGAAACCCGCTTGAAGACAATATTAGATACAGGTTTTTGAATACAGACTGTATTTTTAGAAGATATTTAGTTGTTTTATATATTTTTGGATCCAGTTATTATTCTGCATATTAATTTTATTCTTACTATTGGTACTATGTTTTTATTTATAACCTTATACCTAATATTAAACCGCTTGGTATGGTCTACTACTGATTTGATTCTGAACAACAGGAGCCGGCAACGAGGTAGGCCCAGAAAGAGATGGCGTGACGATTTAGACTCTTACCTTAGCTTATTGGCCAGAAGTGGCTAAGGGCAGAAAAGTGTGGAATAACGGAAGAGAGACCTTGCAGTGGGATAACAGGTTCATAATAATAAAAGAAATAAATTGGTCATAAGAAGACGAGAGATGAAACGCATGTTACTAAAAGAGTTATGAATATATAAGTGGAGATGGAGAAGGAGAGGAAGGTCAAAGAAAAGATGGATGGTTCGTGTGAGGAATAAGAAAGATAAGGAAGTCAGTGATAGTGTGATGGTTGTTCTTGTCTTCCGTCATTCTAAGAATGGTACAGAAGAGAAAAAAGTGTTGGTCCGACGGCAAGTAACATAATGAGACAAGGGTAGAAAGATGAAGATGATGATATTGAACTGCTTTACAACAGTATTTTAGTGTGAATTTGAAGTCACCAGCGATATTTTTTTCAAAGAATATCTGAATGTTATTTGAGAGTGAAAAAATACGATAAACAAAGTCAATGGATGTCGTTAAAATGTTGAGTCGTCGTCAGTGCTTAGTGTTCCACGCGCGCTTCAAAGAGATGTCAGCAAACCATAGGGGCCCAGCAAGGTGGAAGTCTACTGGGGCCTATGGGTTCGTTTCGGAAAGGAAAACCCGGGGTCCTTGAACGCAAGGTACAATTGCCGTCACGGATCTTGAGCGCTGGTTTCAAGTTGCGCAGAAGTCAAATATTCGGTTTCTTTAGTGGTGTGAAGTGAGACGCGGGGGCGGGGAGTGTCAGTGATTGGCTCGCCGCGCCATCGCGTCATAGACGTCACTCCTGATTCGTTCCCTGCGTTACTGCATGAATCTAACAACGAAGACGATTGGCTTGCCAATGTATGGAATGCGCAAAGCGATCCTCACTCTGACGCCGAGCGCTCAAGATCCGTTTCGGCAATTGCAAAGAAGGAACATAAGAACGGGTTTTAGTAAGTAAAAGTCTTACACGCTCTGTAGAAAAAATCAGGAGAAATCATTGGATGAATTCCTACCTAAAAAAAAATCTAACTTAAAAAAGCGTTCTATAAATTCTTTCATAAAATAATCTTCAAGTGTGGCTAATGATTTCATTCACCAAAAAGGAACGGGTCTGAAGAAGCATTCTAAATTTTTTGTCCAAAAAGAGGACAATAAAATTAGAATTAATAATGTGTACGGATTTTATTGGACCGTTTTTATTGGACATTAATCATGTTTTGTCATCGAAGGCTGTTAATGTGAGCAGTGAGTTAATAGTTCTACGGGTTTTTTTTCTTTTAATTTCAAATTCTTTGTCCGAAAAGGTGAAGTTGAAAAAATGTAGTCTTTTTCCGCTGTTCAGTAGCTTGAAATGGTTGTTTTATGGAAAAAAGGGACTAGACTACTTGAAGTTTGTAATCTATAGGTATAAAGTTTCTGATCAACGCTTTTCTGCACGAGGCTTCCTTTTGTGAAATAGCACTAAGCAGGCGTTTTTGGAAATTCATCCTTTTATCACCCTTAAATGGGCTCGTAAGAAAAATATCATTCCGTGTGCCTAATATGTACTTGAAAGTTAGCTAGTAAACCTAAGTAAATATCGAGGTAGGTTTTCTTTCATTATTTGTTTTCAAAACTGTTTGCCAAACTGCTAATGTAATTTAGGATTATTTCTTGGATTAATAAACTTAAAACTTGGCATAAATTGTAACCAAAGTGAATAAATAAAGCCTGCTGTTATTAGTTTTACAAAGCTACCTTCAAAATATGGTTTAAGGAGTTTTTACAGTTTTTATGTCCCTATTCTCGCCACCAAAGTTACAGGTTTAACATACCTACAATGTAAACAAATATCTACTATCATAATTACATACATACATATATGTATAATGATAAAAAACCATCATTATGAAACAGACTAGTTAATATCATAAATGCACATCCCTACATCTACATCGCAATTAGAAAATTAAGTTACAATTATAATTTAAAAATTTCAATTTTATGCACTTAGGAAGTGTTTTTTTTTAAAGAAATTAGTTATCTTATTGTAGAGTTGTAGTCAAATAATATGGGCGTCGACCATAGATATCCGTGGCGTCGACGTACTTATATCAGTAGCGCTCACTTATACACGCTAAACGCAAATAAAATTAATCAAGAATTAGAAATTACTAGATTAAGTAATTTTTTTTTCTTGAATATTTTAGTTAAAAATAAACCTAAAATTACAAATAGCTTATATTAATTCAGTAGGCGTTGTTGAACATACTACTTTCAGGATCTGTTACATGTTGTACTAGCTTCTGCTAGCGGCTTCGCCCGCGAAAGTCGGTTTCTCCATACAAAATTTGGACCTCCGTGTCAACTCCTTAGGGAGTGAATATTGGAAAATCTAGTGCTCGCCTACGTAATAAAAGGAAGTCTTGCGTAAAATTTCACGTTTCTAGACCCAATAGTTTCGTCTATGCGTCGAGTCAGCTAGTCGATTTTTCCTTTTATATATAGATCATCATCATCATCATCATCAGCCTTTTTAATGTTCCCACTACTGGAACTCAGGCCTCCTCTCTAGGAGAGGAAGTGGGCCATAATCCACCACGCGGGCCCAGTGCGTGTTGGTGAATGTCACATGTCTTCGAATTTTTTATTCTAGGAAATACCGGTTTCCTCACGATGTTTTCCTTCACCATTTCGAGAGCAGTAATAATGAAATAAAATACACAAAGTAATGCGCCTGGCTGGGTTTGAACCCGCGACCTACAACTCGTAAGTCGGAGCCATTACCACTCGGCCACAACTACTCTCAATAGACAGATATAATTTAAAATATCTACTACCAACACAGTTCTAACAGATCACAAAACACCACCATTTTTCTTAACTCCCAAAGCGTTTATCATACAACAAACACCACATTTATTCGTACAAACGTCTGTTCCCAGCTAAATATATGGACACACGTCGCCGGGGACTGAACCCCATGGCTACCAATTTGATATGGGCCCCATAAACCATAGGGAGTTGGGACAATGTCGCGATATATAACGACACTGTCATCAAAACAGTGAGCTTGTTTTATTTATTTTGAGAGAAGTTCGCGTCCATTTTATGTGTAGTTTATAATTTCGGATTTTGGTGAAAGTATAATAATATTCCACAACTATCACACAGCGCCGTCTAGTCCCAAGCTAAGCAGAGCTTGTGTTATGGGTACTAGACAACTGATAAACATACTTATATATTTCTAAATACATACATATTATAGATAAATTACATCCAGACACAGAACAAATGATTATGCTCATTACACAAACATTTGTCCTGGGTGGGAATCGAACCCACGACCTCCGGCATAGCAGTCAGGGTCACTAGCCACTAGACCAACAGGCCAGTCTAATATGAAATGTATTTTTTTTTGCTGATGCCTTATAGGAATTACTTCTTTATAGGTCCAGGGTCCCTCTCTTACATAAGACATTAGGCCATTCAAATATTTTCTCCGAAGGAAGCATGCTCCCGGGGTAAAAAGTATCCTAAGTTCTATTCTTGGAGATGGTTTCCCCGTGAGCCAAATTTTATCCAAATCTATTTAGCTATTTGAGTGTGAAGGAATAATAAATGTGCACACTTATACATACAGACTTCCGCCTTTATAATATTAGTGTGAATTTGGGTCTTGCAGTGTGATCTCCTGCCATGGCAATAGTCTCATCTTCTGTTACTCACTAGACCTTTTCTCACCCTCCAAGAAAAACAGGCGGGACAGACGTTATGTTAGGATCTTCAAAGTAGAAAAAGAAGTAGTAAAGTAGCTGAATTGTTCGCAAGAGTTTTCGCGGCCCTGGAAAGCAACGGGCAACTGCACACTGGTGGGTTTTAGCCAGTAAAAATCTGACACTCCCTCTACTCCAACCATACTCTGGTTGGGGTAGAGGAAGTGGCATAAGTTATTTAATGATTATCCAACCCAAAGAAGGATCTTGAAAGTTTGTATTTCTCTTAGGGATCTCGCTTCTCGAGTTGTTTTAAAGAGATTGCTTTTTTGAGATTAATTGATCTAATCTTTATAACAAACAACTAAAACTTTTAATATCCGCAGCAAATAATAGATCCGGTCAATCTACTCCATTTATAAGGAATGACGACGTTTTGCAAAAACAAATCATCTGCTATAACACAGCTAATTGATAGTAGCGTTATCAAAATCATTAACAAAGGTAGTTTAAGGCTGCCGGATTGTTTGAAAGAGGCACCGAGGCTAAGCGCAACTAAAAGAACATGCGAGAATTTTAGTCAGTAATTTTTTATTATTGACTGGCTCGCGCTTGACCACTATCTCACCTGATGGTAAGCAATGATGTGGTTGGCGATGAAACGTTAGCCTAGAAGTAACCTATTTACTCATTGACTTGCTCCACCCGGGACGGAAGAAGTAATTTGTTGGAACCTTAAAAAAAACACAGATTAGGCACTAGTTGACAGGCCGGTTGGTCTAGTGGCTAGTGACCCTGACTGCTATGCCGAAGGTCGTGGGTTCGATTCCCACCCAGGACAAATGTTTGTGTGATGAGCACGATCATTTGTTCTGTGTCTGGGTGTAATTTATCTATAATATGTATGTATTTAGAAATGTATAAGTATGTTTATCAGTTGTTTGGTACCCATAACACAAGCTTTGCTTAGTTTGGGACTAGACGGCGCTGTGTGATAGTTGTGGAATATTATATCATATTTTTAGTTCGGACAAAAACAACCATCAAACCTGCTATTTTTAGCCCAAACTGCCAGCTCTAACATAACATATTTATCCCCGCTCTTCACATCTAAATGACCTCGCTATACCCTTTCGCCAATTTGCGTCCCCGCGCAAATTAGCCGAGATTGTACCTCGTACTATCTCAATCCATATACATTAAAATTCGTACGTTGGTACGATTAATTAGGCTGATAACGACAGTGTCGTATCGTTGCTACCGGCTACGAACATAGCCCACAAAAGCGCCGAAACTGGTCCTTTTTCACTTAACGATCTTGACTCGACGTTGCTACCAAAAAACACTGCAAAAAAATATACACTTTTACCTGAACCTTGGGAGGTGTATGGAGATGATATTACCGCTTTTGGTCGAAGTTATTTAGTTAAGAGTTGTATCAAGAAAGGAGAGGTTCTAGAGTAGCGACAGCATACCGAAAAACGCAGCGTTGGAAGGCTTCCCACAAGGTGGACAGATGACCTGCTGTGAGTCGCGGAAATGCGGTGGATGCAAGACGTACAGGACCGTTCGTTGTGGAGAGACCTATGTCCAACAGTGGACGACCTTCGGCGGACGCGATGATGATGATGATGATGGTGATGTATCAAGAAACAACTTTGTACTAGTGTACTAAAGGATTTGTTCTTCGGATGTATGGAGGAAGAGAGTTAAGAAATGGTTGGGTAAATGTGTGAATGAGGTTGACAATACAACATCGAGAATCTACTAGCTTATATGGCTTTCGCGTTCGTGTATGAAAAGTGAACATACAGAAGCTTCTTATTTTATTTAAAACTCATTTTTTATATTTTTACATTAGTAAGTATTTTCCGATTGAGCCACATAGACACAGGTTGTGCCTAGTTTGAGCCCAAAGTAAGTGACCTTGGACACCAAACTGTAATGTCTGTTTGTTTTCTTCTTAGTTGTACATTTCTCTATTTTTCCTTTAAATTTGTATGTGCCAATAAATAAATTATTACTTTCATACACTTATTTATCTCAGGACTCTGAGGTCCTGGACCTTTGGAAGGCGTACGAGGAGCCGAAGACAACTTGTAAAGGACTTTTAGACAATTTTCATAGAACGTGATACCAACCGACGATTGAAATTATAATTATTATTCCATACCTTTTGCTGTCACCTTTTTAGTTTCACGATTAGATTAAACTTGATGGTGGTTCAAACAACTCTCAATATATCCCAAAGTGAACTATTTCACGGTATCCACAGAGGTCTATATTTTGTTAAAAGATAAAACTGACCAAAATCACAAGACATAAAGAGATTTTTTTGTCCTCCAATGTCCCACACTGCTGTCTTCACCTGTCTTGGCGACATTATTTATAGTTTTGTAAAAATCGCATCAAAAATTTCACAGCACCTGTAATAATAATCGATTTTATTTCTTACTTCACATTCACAATTAGTGTGAAATATGGTCGCTAAAGGTCGTTCTTAAAGTTTTTTGCGGCGCATTTTTTCTTTTTTATTTCACCCGAGTCGATCTATTTTTTTTTTTGCTGTGGACGTAGAATTTGGTCCAATTTGAGATAGGAAATTGGTGACAGGTTAGTTTATAATTGGCGACTGTTTATGGTAATGTTCTATGTGTTTATGGTAGAGAAGAAGGAAGTGGAGGTAATATTTAGGATAATAATTACGATGTGGCCCTACCGCATAATTTGATAAGTTTTTATTACACCGTAATAAGTATATTTCAATAGACAATATTTTTTTAGTTAATTGTAGACTTCTTAAGACCCTTAACATTTTTTGGATGTAAAGCTGTGCAGTGTGCAGCTTGACTGGGGAACTAATAATGGTGGTATTAGTTCCCCAGACAAGCTGTTTTGTAAAGTAGCTCGTCCGAGGAACTACTACTACAATACTTTAGGAAGCAGTTCTTCCGGAGAACTACCTTCTACCAGACTTTGTAATGTAGCTTGTCCGGGGAACTACTAACAGCAAACTATGTGATGCAGCTCGCCCGGAGCACTACTACCACCCGATATTTTGAAGCTGCTTGGCCGGAAAACTACTAACACGACTTTGTGAAACAGCTCATCAGGCAAAATATTACCTCCAGATTTTGTAAAGCAACTCATCTTGAGAACTACCATCATCAGACGATGTGATGCAACTCATCCAGGGAACTACTATAACCAGGATTTTGTGATGCAGCTCGACCGAGGAACTGCTACCCCCATATTTTGTGAAGCAGCTCATCCGGAGAACCACTACTACCAGACTTTGTAACGCAGTTCGTCCGGAGAACTAGTACCAGCAGACTTTGTGAAGCAGTTCGTCCGGGGCAATATAACTTTATTACTTTCCGACGGTTCCGACGCTATACAGTACTACTGCGTCCCGGTTTGAAGTATGTGATGCCTCTGGAATTACAGATGTCTATATATAACAGTGGCATATTCTGGTGGACTTCCTGCTTGTAACACCACTTTTTTTATAATATTCGCCCGGATAGTGCCTCGCTGCCCTTTAAATCCATTTTCTTTGCGAAATATTGATTGATTTACGTATGCTGTGTACATTCTGAAGAACACTTTACCGGGAACATTGGGAAAATAAGCGAAAAATAACATGTTGATAATTTTTTTTTTAGTAAAAGTATCAAGTTTTACGAAAAAAATATATGTTGATAATGTAAATATATGTTCATGAATCTATAGCAAACATTTTTTTTTTTTAATCTGTTGATCTAGTGCTAACCGAGGAATAGAAAGAGGTTTCAGAATGTTACTGTTTTATAGCACCGTTCGGGAGTTAGGGCCTTAAAAGTTTTCAAAAGTCCAGACAAAGACGGCACACATCACTAGTGCAAAAATTTAAATAATCAAATCAAGACATAAAAGTTCCGTACTGCGAAATTTTAATTACAACAAGATTATGATATTATGAAGATATTAAAAAAGTAACGATAAAAAGTTTACGATCAATTTGGTTTAGGTTCGATTCCCCGCGGCATAAACACACAGTCGCTCGTTTTATGGCTTCACGTAAGGGGTAGTAATGGCTTATCAAGTGGAGGAACCAGCCAGTATATTTTGACTGGCGGCAGAATATGGAACTGCATTTGAAAATGTACAAAGTTTGACGTAAATCTGACAGTTGTCTTTGGTGGAGGCGCCATCTTGGAGTGTCAAGAGATTTTAGCCGATCTGTTGATTTTTAGGGTTTCTTACCCAAAGAGTAAAACGGGACCTTATTACTAAGACTCCGCTGTCCGTCTGTCTGTCTGTTTGTTCGTTTTTCTGTCCGTCTGTCACCAGACTGTATCTCAAGAACCGAGATAGTTAAACAACTGAAATTTTCACACAGGATGTAGTAGGTATTTCTGTTGCAGCATAAATACTTACTAAAAATATAAAAGGTGTAAGGGACAGCCCTCCACAAACTTTAAGGGCTTGCTCAGTAGACGAAACTGAACAACCTACCACTATTTTTTCTTCAGGAAACGAAAAAAAAAAATCGGCCTCGCCATACAAATTGTCCAATCATTTTGTATGGTGAGGCTGATTTTTTTTTTCGTTTCCTGAAAAAAAATTTTGTGGTAGGTTGTTCAGTTTCGTCTACTGAGCAAGCCCTTAAAGTTTGTGAAGGGCTGTCCCTTACATCTTTAATATATATAAATTTATATTTTTTTAAGTGGGCTCCTATACAAGAATCGTGATTTTTTTGCTATTTTTTGCTACGTCCATTACGGAACTCTTCGTACGCGAGTCCGACTCGCACTTGGCCATTTCTTTTTCCGAACAATAAAGATGTTCATTGTTCGTTATGGTTGATTGAGTTATTTTATTAGTTAGGGATGTGATCAAGTGATCTTAGGCTTTTAGTTTTAATTATTTTAAGGCTCCCTTGATTGCTCTGAAGCATGTTGATATGTAGTTTGTTGGTTTTTGAGTGTCTTGTGCGGTGTATCTAATTAACTAGGCAATTTCAAACTGTTGTGAATAACTTTCTTCTAATTGAAAATTCTTTTACCTGTAGAATGCTAGTTTTTTTTTAATTTTATTTTTTTATTATTGTTAGGCTCGCGTTTGACCACCTGATGGTAAGCGATGATATGGCCGACGATGGAGCACACTTGCCTAGAAGTAACCTATTCACTCTTGACTTAAAGACCCCTAAGTTGTAGCTATTAGGAAACAGACTCTGGCAGGGAATTTCGCTAGTTCTTCAATATTAAAGGTTTTTTAATAAATGTTTTAAAAAACCTGACCTAACCTGATTTGTGTTGTGTTGTGTGTTTATAAGATGTCAAAAAAACTAGAAAAAGTATGCCAAGTAATCAGTAATTACTTATTTGAAAAATCCTTCTTACTGCTACAAGAAAAATATCATTATGTACATATACCTGATTGTTAGTTTAATAAGTTCAAATATTACATTTATTCCTTCATTTAACTGTTACTCAGTTCATATATTATATTCATTCCTTCGCTCAACTTCAATTGTTAACTAGTCATTAATAAAAGATAAAAATTGGTAGCTCTACAATAAGTCACAATAATTATGGGGCGTTCACAAAAAAAAAAGATTTGTTGTTTCATCCTAAAAGAAAAAAAAAAGATAGGCAGCAGCCGCCGTCTTCCGGCAACCTTATTATATTTTTATGATAATTAAGATATCAAGAAAAAAAAGATAAATTTTATTTTGGATCCGCATAATAGGTGGGCGGGCTAGTGGGGGTCCGAACTATGGATCTCTGACAAATGGAGTTATTGTTTAAAACAAACTTAACTAATAAGAACCTTTTCTATATTTGAAACTTTGTGCTATTATAAATTAGAGTCACATTGCCGTGATTTTAATTTCAGGAGCCGAGAAACGTAATTTGGTTATCTTTTTTTGTTTTTCCCTTCTCCGTCTGACGTGAGTAGTAATTAAAAGTAAAAATTATTGTGATTGGTTTTGGCAAATTGCAAATTGGCTGTTTATAAATTTTGAAGACAAAAATTAAATGGGATTTCCTTTTTATTTTAAGGCCGCGTTTATTACTTAGTCGCAGATAAATTAAAAACATTCGTTTCGGTTTAAAAATGAATTTGCGTGAGAATTAAAAAATGTAGAGGATGACTAATAATGATTTGATTTCGTATTAACCTCTCTTTCATAAAATAAATCTTATTGAATCGATCGAGATATACTTATATAGTACAAAAGTACCTATACAAGGTGTAAGGGACAGCCCTCCACAAACTTTAAGGGCTTGCTCAGTAGACGATACCGAACAACATTCCACAAAAAATTTTTTCAGCATACGAAAAAAAATGTTTGTTGTATGTTGTTCAGTATCGTCTACTGAGCAAGCCTTTAAAGTTTGCGGAGGGCTGTCCCTTACACCTTGTATAGGTATAATTAGTTCAAATAATTAAACATAATATACAACACTAGCTACATAAAATATGTCATTCAGGAATAAAGTGGCTTTTTATCGGTGAAAAAATTTTAGCAATCAGACCAGAACTTTCAGAGATTACCTCCTACAAGCAAAAAAACAAACTTTAGCTCTTTATAATGTTAGTGTGGATATAAAATTATATGCAGGTATGTATTATATAATTTAATTTAGAAAACTTCGTCTATTTTAACTTTTTTAACATATTTAGACACGCTATGTCTCTACATGTCTCATCCAACTCTCCTTTTGCAGGTCTGCTGGAAGAAAATTCATTTCAAATAAGCAGTACCTTTGTGCTCTTCTATCTGTATTTCTTCTTTTCGCTTTCAAGCATTTTTGTTTACATAAATAAATAAAATTAAATAAATACAATACTTATACAGGATACCAGCTTTTGTCTGCTATTTCACCCGCGTTCATAAAATATAGCCTATGTCACTCACGAATAAAACAGCCTAATAACGGTGAAAAATTTTAGCAATCGAACTAGTAGATACTTTCATAGATTACCTCCTACAATACTAATAACTAACTAACTAATACTCCACAACTATCACACAGCGCCGTCTAGTCCCAAGCTAAGCAGAGCTTGTGTTATGGGTACTAGACGACTGATAAACATACTTATATATTTCTAAATACATACGTATTATATATAAATTATACCCAGACACAGAACAAATGATCGTGCTCATCACACAAACATTTGTCCTGGGTGGGAATCAAACCCACGACCTCCGGCATAGCAGTCAGGGTCACTAACCACTAGACCAACAGCCAAGACATATTGTCCGCCTTCTTAAACTGTTTTTATTACTGCATAAAGTTTTTTAAGTTTTAAATAAAAAAATAAATTTTACTATTACAAATTATAATTAGAACTACCATTCACCACAAAAATAAAGCCACTTATTACTTAGGACCGAACTATAATTAAAACAGCACATAAAACTCCTAAACTGGAGTTCTTACATCTCATAATTCCACAGGATACGACATTTAACTGAACAGATCAGTAATACACTCGTCACATTTCGTCACCTCATCAAGCGGTCGTTAAACAAGTAATAAATAAACTTGTGACAAGAAAACAAAACACGCTCGTTTATGAGCCGGCCATGACACTGACGACGTCAAGAGTGACGAAGTGACAATGATGTAGTGACAATTTATGACTGGATTGTCTTTGGTGCTGAATTTTGCGTGTAGCATTATGATTTGATAGATTACATTTATTTATTTTATTATGTAGGTGTCTGACTGTAAGTGCATCTCTTTGCCTAAATCTACAATAAAAGAACCGGCCAAGTGCGAGTCGGAATATAAAAACAGCATAAAAATTATATATCTGTTGTATGGGAGCCTCGCTTAAATATTTATTTTATTCTGTTTTTATTTATTTATTTATTAACACTTCTTGCAAAAAAAACTGTACAAAGGCGGACTTAACCTTTTGAATGTCTTAAGTTACACAGTTCGACATAAGCCATTGTCTTTCTATTGTGTCTCTAATTACGGCATTCGAAGAGTTAATGCCTTAGGCATTATTTACCAGTCGACCTTAGGGTGGTGCAGAGACATAACATGGTAGGTGCAACTTCAAGGCAAACAAACAAAAAGAAAATTAAAATCAACTTAAATAAAAAATATATAAATAAATACTTATATAAATACATACAAATAAACAAAATTATTATAAGAAATGAATATAACAAATCACTGCTGTGATGATTCTGCCAACTTCTTGCGAATTTTTAGCATTTATTGTTATAGTGGCAACAGAAATACATCATCTGTGAAAAATTTCAACTGTCTAGCTACCACGGTTCATGAGATAGAGCCTGGTGACAAACGGACGGACAGCGGAGTCTTAGTAATAAGTTCTCATTTTACCCTTGGGTATTGGGTAACCCTAAAAACACAATATCTTATTATTCAACTCTAATCCTTCGTTTTTATTAAGAAAATTATTCCGAGGACACATATTTCAGGGATAAACAGTATGTTTGAAATCCATTTTGACTTGTGTTTAAAACTTTTTTGGTTTTTGGTATGTTTAAGTAATATTACTATAAAACATAGTGCTATATCATGTGTGAGGTACCAAATGAAAGGTATTTTTTTGTTCTATGCAGCCATGTACATTTTACAACCATACCATCCATACAATTAGAATGACTTAAATTAGTAACTAAAATACAGTGTTTTATATGTGCTTATATCTACTTCTACGTATTATAAAATGAAAAAACAATAATATGGGTATATGTATCTGCTTCGAAATAGTCTAATGAGCACTATTAAAGTAAAATACTGTAACTCGAGTTACAGTGTATTGGATTTGCACGTCAGCGTTCAGCTGTTCGAGTTTGAAGAAGTAAAAAACATACCATATTATTTTTTAGTATACATACACCAGGTATTATATATACCAGGTATTTTTTAGTTTGTATGTAGAGGTGCTGTAATCTCTGAAACTCCTATACGTATCGGAAAATTCTTTTCAATAAACTAGTGCTTGGCTGAGGTCTCGCCTGATGACAAGCAGTGATGCAATCGTTGATGGTGAAGCGTATTTACTCTTACCTTGAGGACACCTAAATTATAAATCGGACGAGAATGTTAAGATATATATTCTAATATTATCGGGCAAAGCTGCTTGCAGAAGCTAGACATAAACTAGTGATCTGCTACCGGCTTTGCACGGGCGCAAATTATTACGGTTTGAGTTAGCAGATAAAGAGACAAAAACAGAATGCGAATTTGTTTTATAGTATGTAAATATAATAGGAGATAATATTATTTAACCCGCATAGAGTCGCACTTAAATTCTGCCGGATCGGTTCACAAATTAATCTTCTAGCGCCAGTTTTTTCTTTAAAAGGTATAGATATGCGCCGGCGCAGATTATGCCACCATGGCGCATGGCGGGGGCGCCTCGCGATGTCAACGGAAGAGTATTTTTAACATGTTTTACTAATGCTGTTAGCGCTTCTTAATAGACAATACCTGGCAGGCTTACATGGAGGACGTTAGGGTGCTAATAAATTATGAAAAAAACTGTCATTTAGGTATGTTAGTTTGTAAAAACTTTAGCATTTAGTTTTATGAAGACAAGCTAGAACTACATTAGACCGATGCACACGTGTAACACGCCTGATTTGCATGTAGAACAACATCGCGTGGCGTGAATCAAGTGTAGCTCTACAAGTCTAGTTTCCATATGAAATATATGGAGACCGACGCGCCCCGGCCTGTGTGGCATACGTGTGCGCAGTGTAGCTCTATCTTTACGTTTTATGACCGACGGCATAGTTGGCGCACTAGTTGAGTGATTGGTTGCTAAGCTGCGTGTCGTTGGTACGATTCCCGCACGGAACAAATATTTGTATGACCTACAGATAGGCCGTTACGGATTTAAGTGTCTTGTGTATATAAGTTTACATGTTTGTGAGCACACCTACGATAAAGAAGTCATTCCTAGTGTGAGAAAAGGTTTTTTGAAAAAGGCTAAGTACCTACAATATGTAGATATATATAAGCAAAAATTTAAGAAAATTTTGTTTCGCGCGCTACCCTGCAGCATTCCTTAACCCATAAAAACCTACACCACTCAACCCCATGTATACCAACCACTGAACACCAACGTCTCTCCACACCAAAAACACTACTACCAACCGAATAAATTGTAGAAAAAAAACACACGCACATCAATGACGGCGGCGAGATAAATAAAGTTGGTGTAAAGACTTGGAGAGCGATAATTACTGGCAGTGGCGGAAACGGCGCGATTAGTGGCTAAAAGCCGTTCTTTTTAATGGCTTTTGAATAATTTAGCCAGATTGAGCCATCTTACCCGTCCGCGGGTTAATAATACGTTACACTTTAGCTACTGTGCTGCGAAAGGAAAAGGTGTTTCTTTAAGTGGTGTAACGGGTCCGACCTCTGATTGGTGTGTTTTTGGCATGTGTTCTTAATTTGAAGTGATTAGTTATGCAAATATTTGGGCCATTTTTGGCTAAGTAGTTAGGCACATTAATTTAATTGTGCTCTAATCTGGTTGATTGTTGATTGATAATGGAGCTTTGAAAGGTCATTAGTACCCTTGATTTTATCTACTTAATACGCATAAAAATCTGTGCGTCACAGTGTTTATTCTCGAACTTCTCTGAAACGGGTTGATCAATTTTTATGATATTTTTTGTGAATATTTGGTCTGTTTCTGAATAGGTCATAGGCTATTTTTTTACCTTTCTACCCCATCGCCCATTTTTTTCTTTGATAAAATTTATTTGGTTTTTTTCATGTTGGGTAAAATTATCCAATGACAACCCCCGCTCTTGGGCGGAGCGGGAGATAGTGTTAGACTCTTACTGACTAAAAGCCCACCCCGTTCCTTCTAGCCTTCATACCGGGGCTCGAGTTCCCTTTCGGATAACCCTGGCCCCAGTAAGCTTCGACCCACGGGGGTCCCTGCTGTTGCTGACAACTCCTTGAGGCGCGCGGGAACAGTGCACGCCGTCGACGACTTAAAATTTATATGGTAGAACAATGTTTTCCGAGTCAGCTACTTGTATATCCAGTGGTGTCTAGTCAACCTTTTTAAGGTTTGAAATCATCATATGACTTCTTCCACTCTATGACCTCTTGTAAATAAACCATGTTCCTCACTCGGATTCTGTATCCTTTTCAACATTCTACACAACCCGTCTTATCTCTCCAACCTGCGTGATTGAATTTCTTACGTTCGTCCTAGTGACAGACCATGCAGATCACACCTTTTTCGTTGGCTGGTCATCAAATGATCTTTTTTTTGTTTTGTTATTGATAGGCTTGCGTTTGACCTTTATGTCACCTGATGGTAAGCGATGAGGTGGCCGATTTTCTCCATTCTAAGGTGGAGCAAGAGCGCTGGTCAGTCTCTTACTGACTAGAACCTACCTGTGTCTTTTAGTTGCCCTTTGCGTTCTAGGGCTACGGTCACTCTTCCAAACTTTCCCGCAAAGGTGATCCAGTTTGCTGTGCACAGGATCAGACGCTAAAGATTCTGACTCCTGGACTAGGTACATCTTTCTTTATGAGTATTCAACGAGATTGCCTCTAGAGAAGTGGATTCTGTGTTTCCTGATAGCTATAACCTGGGAGTCATTAAATCAAGAATTCAAGAGTGAATAGGTTATTTCTATGCGAGCGTTCCATCGTCGACCATAACATCGTTTACCATCAGTACCCCTAGCCAAGTTACTAATCTGCAATAGTTAACGCTAGTAGAAAGCTTCAAATGTACGGGAATGAAGTCATCTTAACGCTCAGTCACGTGGTCAGAACAAAAGATTCGGCGACGCGGCCAACTCGAAGCGTTCGACGCAAGCGAAATGGTTGTAACTTGGCTAGGCAACAATAAAAAAATCCACCATAGTAAACCTGTAACCTACAGGTAAACTGTAAAAAAGTTAAACTGTAAAAAGTAGGAGTCTTTCAATATAAGTGACTATCATATCTATACGAATGCAGATGACAATCACCAACATATTTAAAGTACCTGTTGACAACGTATAACATGATAAGAAACTAGGTATATAAGAACATAAACATGTTGTTGAAAATGTCGTACGCCCTGATCGTAAACAGCGATACAATCGTTGATGGTGAGGCGCACTAGATTATTAAGAGCCTATTCACTCTAGCCTTAAAAACACCTAAATTATAATTGGACGGCAGTCCGCAGCAGGCAAATTGTTCCAGTCCTTCGATGTACGCGGTATAAAAGACGAGGCGAAATACTTAGCTCAAACCGAAGAGGTAGTCCGGACCGTTACCACTACGGTCCGGATTATATCTAACTTCTGTATATTTATAACTTAGTAAGTATAATATTATAATGTATGTATCTATTATAAATGTTCTAGAACCAAAATTTCGAAGACATGTGACATTCACCAACCCGCATTGGGCCCGCGTGGTGGATTACGGCCTATTCTCTCTCCTAGAGAGAGGAGGCCTGAGTCCCAGCAGTGGGGACATTAAAAGGCTGATTATGCTTACTTATACTATCTAACTATAACTTTATTTTCCCGAATAAATAAAACAAAAATAAAATGACAATCAAACTCAAACCTCTCAATAAGTTTCCCCTCAAAACGATACCTAATTACGGCTAACAAGATCTAATTCTAGCGCCAACCAACAGGTTCCTATAACGAGCGACGGACTCGCGGCGTCGCGGGATCGCGCGGCTGTATCGCGGGGCGGGGGGTGGGGCGGTACCAGCAGTTAATACCCGGTGATGTCTCAATACCTCCCAGTGTGCCAGCCTATTATTTCTGTCGCACACGATGCGGTTCTAGTGGCGTAGAGTGGAGTAGGATTCTGCACATGAAAACTGGATTAAAATTGCTTGATTGAATCAGTATTATAGACTGGGCTGTTGGTCTGCCATGAATCACGCCAGAAATCGTGGATTACTGTAATGAGTGTTTATCTTTTGTTCTGTGGCTAGGTATATTTATCTATATGTGTGTGTATTTAGAAATGTATAGGTAAGTTTATCAGTTGTCTAGTATTCATAGCACAAGCTCTTGTTTTGGGACTAGATGGCGTTGATCGTTTGTTGACGTATGATTGTTTTGGAATATTATTGTTTCTTTATTTACTATGGGTTTAGAATCAGGAAAACAATTACTCACGTGTAGTTTCAGGATGTAGAGAAAGCAAGCTCAAATGACAGATGGTCGGCCATGTTTGTAAACAAACTCATGGCTGTTGGAAACTTGGGATGACGAATCTTTGTGTGAGTTGGTCACAGAAGCATGAGATGGGATGTTTCCTAGATAGGTGAACCTACGATCTGAAAAATGTTGCTGGTTCACGGAACGCACTGGATGAGGTTCCGAGGCAAAAAAGAAATGACCTATATATAAAAACCTTTCGGACGTATTGAATAAGTGAAATGTACTTCTGCCTAAAATTTACCTTGGTCTCCAATAAAAAGAAAGAAAAAACAAACAACACAAAAAAAATAAACAAAAAAAAAACTACAATCTCTATCGAATAAATATAAAAAATACGACAATAACAATATTAGAAAAAAAAAGACCTTTGCGACGACAAACAGGCTCGATCCTATCTCAACAAATGCTTTCTTTTCTATATTAAAAAATAAAAAATAAAGAAAAGTCGCTTTCCTCAAAGGTATAAACTAAAACACAAACTGCTCAATTTCCTAATAATTTAGGATATACTTAATCAAATAAGTTTTCAATGTCTCGTCTCAATACGATCAATCAAAATGAGCGATGCTTTCCTCGTCTATAACAAATCTTTTACCTGTAATTAATGAGTACATAGAACGATCTACGTAGCAAATTGGTAAGTAAAGTGAGGTATAGGAAATTATTGGTAGATTTAATGTATGTATGGGATTTTTGAGTGTGTTTATTACGACACTAGCTACTGCCCGCGGTTCCGCCCCCCGTAAAATTAGTAGTTTCCTCATTTAAGAGGCGATTCCCATATAAAATAACCTTGGATTACATTGTGAATTGTTTTGGATTTCAAAAATTTTGGACTGTTTATATGGATTCTCCGTCTTCAGGAATAAAACACCCATTAAATATGACAAAAGTTAGCTGTCAGAAAATATTCGATATTCTGTTTTTTTTTTAATTCAATTTGATGACTAAAAAGTGTGAATAGGTATGTAAGATTGCGTGGTAAGTAGGATTTATAACCGTAATGTTACTTTTATTTAAAAATTAATTTACTAAATACAAAAGCCATTTCCACACCAACATTCACCCCCTATTTAGGTTGTACTAAAGCGTGGTGCATGCTTGTGCACCTACAATGCGTTCATGTGTTGCTCTTCATGCATACCAGCCTTAGTATCAAAACGATTCACGGCTGTAATCCGCAAATGGAAATTAAACCCTATTTTCTAACATCAAAAGTTCAATTTCCTAGACCTTTTGAAATAATTTTCCCTAGTGCAAGGCAACCGTATAGGGACTCATCGTTTTTTTTGAATATAGAACTTAATTGTATCCAAGTAAGATTTGTTTTTATTTGTAGTGAGATTGGAGTCACGTTGTTTTTGAAAATAGAATGGGGATTTTCAGATTTTAAATTGATTTATTTTTAGAAGAGCATATAAAAGAAAATATGAAGAGAGTAAATTGAATCAGAATTTGTTAGTGATAGAGTTGATTTTCAGTTGTTCGGTTTTGGTTCTTTGGTTAATAAGGGTTGTGTATTGAAGAAGCTAGTGTGAGGTAAGGTGAATCGCGAGAAAGTAGCGCTATTTGCTACCGTATCGCGCGCCATCGCGACGTCAGGCGTGCGCAACCTTCGGCGACCTCTCGCAGGCTGAAATAAAGCAATAACAATCAATTAACCGATTTTCTTTCACAAAGCTGGTCATGTAGCTGTTGTATTGAGACATTTTAAGATTTGATCTAATTGTGCGTGATTTAAAGGATATACCTAAGATGGTTATAAAGGTGGTTTTGAAATATTACGTCAGAAATTGTTTCGTATTATTTGTTACCGTTCACAGAATTGTTACTTTCTCTCTATCATTAGCATCATCCTGCAAAGGTCCTATACTGATCTTTCACTTGAGCATCCAAAAACCACGAACATTTGATATTCAAATTTCAAGGTCCCCATCATCCAATTAAACTAAAAACCTCAATAAAAATGTTGACATTACCTGGTCTGCGCATTCGATGTCACATCTGCCGCTCCGCATCCGTCCAATCAGCGGCATTATATGTTAATAGCCTATTAGAATATATGCTGCAGGGTTCTTCGCGCCAACCATCTCGAATGCACTATAATTCCCCCACCAACACAGCCAGACACCCCCACACTATTGTCCACACTCAAATTAGAGCTCAATGAAAATTGGACGTTTGCTAATACGCTACCAAGTTATTCTACCCCTAATGTAATGCATTTCAACGGTTAAAATGCAGAAATAAGGTCGTCTCCAACTGCAAATATAAGTTTGCCGCCGTTTTGCACGGTGGCTTGTTAGGAGAAGTGTTCATTGTTTTTGTTGTGATCTCTTATTGTATTTTATGTAAGTTAGTGCTTTGTTACCCATTGAGCGCGTGTTTTGGTGGGTGGCTGCTCACACTGGCACTGAAGTTGAAACGTTTTAATAAACCCACTATCTTAAACTCCGTGTACAAAGTAACAGATACAGAAATTCTAAGAAGTTCCGGCATTAAAAATATAATGAAAAAAGAAAAAATATTGAACGACCCATTCCTAAAACGTATCGGGTCCCGTTCCGTGCGCGGTGTCTTTGCTCGGAGGCGATAAGATCTCCTTTATAATGTTTCAATTAACCAGTAGCCAGTATTTATTGGGGACACGCCGAGGCGGCCGGCGATTCATTACCTGCTCGCTACGAATTAACAAAAAAATTAAAGGATACGCCGCATTACAAAGTTAAACCCAACATTACTATTTTAATGGGGATTTTTGTTCTTAAAAAATAAACATTTGAATTTAGAATTGCCTAACGGAAAATGAATAGGTTTGTTTTAAAAATTACAACGCAACTTGAATTTATTATGTTTGCAACACTTTTTAATTAGAGTTTAGTATTTAAAACAATTGGCTAACGATCGGATTGTATATTATGAAATTTTTATTTTACGGTTTATTTGAAATGTAAATATACGGAACCATTAGCGTTATTTATCGCTTAAGAGTCGCCTTTTAGCGCGCGTAAAAGCAAAAAGTGGCGCGATTTGTTTATTTTCAAGAATAAAAAAAATATGGCCGCGTATTATTCGAATTAATTCAGCTGTAATTGGATTTATGGTGTCTCGGCTGAATATTTCCAAATCCATCCTGTGTGGTTGCTAATTATGCCGCTCCGTGGTATTTTAACACTATTTATTGTGCGTTCGCCATCTTAATTTTACATTAAGGCCCTAACCCCCGAGCAGTGCCATAAAACTGTGCCTTTCTGAAGCCTACTCCTTGGTAACGTCTTAGTTAATAGGTTTGTAAAAAATATGTTAATAATAGATTCATGTAGGTACAACTATGATTATCATTATCGACATAGATTGTTTTCGTACGATTAATACATTTGCCAAAAAAAATATAGCTTGTCTACCCCACTGCTTTCAAACGGCTTTGATTTTTAGTACCTAATAAGTTTACACAAAAAAAAAAATGCTCGTTAAGTATATTTCAGAATATACATAGTAAATCAATCATTATTTCACAAAGAAAATGGTTTTAAAGTTCAGCGGGGCTCTATGCGAGCGCAGGCGTCCAGTACGAGTTGCGTGCATTTATCTCTACCCAGATATTCGAGGGACTACACGCCTTAATTTTGCATTAAGTGGTATTATCGTGCGATGATATTGGATTATCGAAATTAACTGCTAGGTTGGATGATAAAGTTTTCGTTGATAATGTCGGTTACAGGTACAGGTATTTTGGCTTTAGTATGAAGGCATAAAGGTTTGTAGTACACCTGTATGTTTGTCCAATTACAGGGCTGAGAGATATACTGGGAAGTTGGCAGAGTCATCTGCTCATTATTGTAATCGTGTTCATCTTTGGGTGACTGTTCTTTATCTTTTCGTATGTTTTAAGGAAACTATCTTATTAATTAACACTCTGCTATTGTTTATAATTTAGTCTTCAAGGACAACAGCTGAATTATATCATGGTTGGTATTTCGAGTATCAATATTAAATAAAAATATAGCATATATAATACATTTTGGAAAAGACCTCGCGGACGCAGCTCAATACGTTCGTCCGAGCAGGGCCTCAAGTCTGCTATTACAATAGTGTCAGAATGGTCTATCATTGATGTCATAATTGTCGATTTTGACAAGTTTGGTAATCTACTAATAGAATGGCGTCATTATGACTTTCCAATGGTCAACCACTGACACTCCATTGAAAGAAGTGACTTAAAATGGTAATCTCGTACATATTGACAAATGAATATTTGAAGTTTGCGGTAATCTGCTAAAACTTTGACAGTTTATTTGATCAGTGTTTTACCATTAGAACGTTATTGTGCAGTTATTGGTTTTAATATGCTCGAAATTATCATTCTACCACAATTCTATTACAAGACCACTGACCGATCAATGATCGATCATTATGAATTAGCAGATTACAAACTTTTAGCAAAATGACAATTGGATCGTGTTGGAATGACAAGTTTATAAAAATAGCAGACTCGGCCCCCAGGTCCGCACCGCTTTTGAATCCACGGTATACAATGCTCTTCACACCGCCAGGACAGGAACGGATGGAGGTATATCATAAAGATGAGAGTGATGAAGCAGGGAGGTCACGACCCTCACCATTGAGGAATACGATACAAGAAGGAAGGATATAATAAATTTTACAGAATTAGTAAAGTCAAAATCATATTGCTGCTAGAGTGTTTTTTTATTGATAGAAACTAGTGCTTGACTGCGATCCCATCTGATGGTAAGCAGTGATGCAATCGTTGATGGTGAGGGTAGTATGTTCATTCTAGCCTTTAAGATACCTAAATTAAAACCGCTGCAGGCTTATAAATATAGTTGAAATACCTCGTCAGAAACCTAACACAGTTCACCTCATCTATATCAATGTATCACACACATAACTCATTCACATGCCATCTAAGCCTACCTCGTTTCACCCAGTGCGAACAATCTCTCAATGGAGACACATACCCTACCGTCATTCAGCGATATTATTAAACCTATTCAAACGCCATTCTCTTTTTAAAATACGATCAAAAATGTATACATGGCCGCTTTAAGGATACCCTAAGGGTATCGTGACGGGGTTACAAGCATAAAAAAATAAAATAAAAAGATATATCGTAGCGCCATTTCTCGTTATTATTTTGGAAACAATAGCGCCTCGCCTGTCAAGTGAAGCGCGGTTCATGCAAATAATCATAAATAAATAAATAAAAATAAATATGAACCGAAAGGACGATGTCTTATTTTAGGGCCGGAGTCGATAGCACCGATGTATGCGGGCTAGATGTGGCTTTGCCTTTTAGGAATAAAATATGAGATATTCATTAAGGTCTTGTAGTTTATTTTATACCTTTAAGAATTTGTTTTCTTATACAATTATGGGTCAAGCCTTTTGCGGAATTATTCGAAAAACTGACCGCGTTATTTACCCTACACTTAACACTTTTATCTGAGTAAATATAAAATTTTCAACCGTACACTCGAAATAAGGTTCAGTTGAAAACCAGCGTCAGGCAATTACCATGTAGTTCTCTGGAATTTTTGCTGAACTGGACCTATTAGCATTGAGATACACATTTTTAGTTGTCTCTTTTTTTATAATAATCATTAGTGTCTACATGTCGTTACTACATTGTGTGTAACTACGATTGTGTATGCCAAAGAAAATAGTTTTCTTTCTTTCTTTTCTTTCCATACCATACCAAGAAATACTAGTGGTGTTAAATGTCTGGTATTACAATGGAATAAACCTCTTGAACATCAAAGTAATCATCATCATCACAGTGTCGGTGTTTTTATCACAGTTCGAGTAATAAGCTGCCGGTTCCTTATTAGAAGATTTTCTAAGAGATATAATGCCGTCAGTTCGACGGGGTCGACTGTCGAGTTAGGAATTTCGTTCAAATTATTTGTTTGCGCTCGCTTCACATAAAACTAATGAATTAATTAAGACGTCGGGGTAACTCAAAGTGGTGAGGAATGCAAGATTGTTTTATCTGCTACATGTGCCGGAGATTTAGGTAAATACGACGGACATACCTACCCAGATGTCTTTTAATTACTGCGTGTCTAATGGGGTGATGATTAGAGTTAAATTATATTAAGCCAAGCTTTCAGCGTCTAAGCACCGAGGATTTTACTACACCAGCATTACTTATATGTGTTTACACAATAATGTTTTCAACGCGTCATGTAAATAGCGGAGATCCTTGGTATCCTGAAATAAAGATCTATAGCCTAGTTTAGGCACCAGTCTCTTACAATATTAAGTAATAAAAAGTATATACATTTGTGATTACCATGTATTTTGATTTTAATATTGTAGCAAGAGAATTAATAAAATATATTATTATTCCGTTTATACCGTTTAATAGTTTTTGAGTTTATGCCGAACACACAGACTCAGACTTTAGAATTTAGTTCGTACTTTATAATATTTAAGAATGAAGAAGGAACAACGGGAAGGCTCAAGTTTTTATTCATTTTTTGTCGCAAATTACGAGCTCTTACAATTTTAAATAGCTAGGTACGTATAACCTGCTTTTGGCTGATATCATTTAGAAGATTGAGAGCTGATTGAGACTGGCCAGGCAAGTATGGCACATAATGACACATTTGACGTTTTATAAGTGCCCATGTAGGCCTATGTGAAATAAAATATTTTTTGATTTGATTTGAATGAAGAAACCATTAAATTTTTTTTAAAATAGCAGCATTTTATTGTTATTATTTCCATTCGTTAAAGGATGAAAAATATGCTATTTAAAAAAAAAAAAATGTTTTTTTTTGTCTTTAATCAGTTTTGTATAAGAAATATTTAAAACTATAAAATGTACGTGTGTTAAGATTTTTTTTATATAAACTAGTGCTTGACTGCAATCCCACCTGATGATTGGCAGTGTACCAATCGTTGATGGTGAGGCACACTAGTTTATAAGGAGCCTATTTACTGTAGCCTTAAAGACACCCAATTTAAAATCGGACGGGAAGACCGCAGCAGGCAAATTGTTCCCGTCCTTCGATGTACGCGGTATAAACGCTTAGTCCATAGGTAGAGGAACATATAATATTTATTAAGAGTAAGTAGCACATCCAGTAACCCTACATCTCTGCCACTAGCGAGTTCGCAGTTGTCCAAACAAGGGCCCTGTCTCACGAGCGCCATCTCGAAGCGAAACAAATGTCGTCCTCATGAAAATAAACTCATGCTACAAACTGCACTATTAACGTTGTACTCGAGCTATTTACTTACTGATACTGATTTTTAATTTTTTTTTTCAGTCTCTAAAGAGTATCTTGTTGCCCAGTAACTGGGTTGAGGAGGTCTGATAAGCAGTCACACCATGTAAAGGTTTTTTGGTGAGTAAAAATCATCCAGATGACATCCCCCGCCCTTGGGCGGAGCGAGAGACAGTGTCAGACTCTTACTGACTAAAAAACCCACCACGTTCCTTCTTGCCTTTCATACCGTGGCCGAGCTTTCCTTTCAGAAGCAGATTAGCGGCCCTTGGCCCCAGTAGGCTTCGACCCGTCTGGGCCCCTGCTGTTGCTGACGACTCCTTGAACCGCGCAGAAACAGTGCGTGCCGTCGATGACTTGGGCTCGGTCCAGACAGTTATCGGACGGTCGGACACCGAGCTACCCAATGCTCGTCGTCCGCCAACCCGCTCCATGTAAAGGTTCCATGCTAGAGAAACCGAGCATGAGCAGAGCACGAGCCAAGCTCAAATTCGTGTATCGCTAGTGCTCACATTCCTTACAAGGTGAGGCCACACGCGTGAGGGATCGGTCTTCCTCACGCCCCTGTCGTCAGGACCACGATCCCGATTTTCAGCCACTGTAGGCGTGGGTTTGCAGCCGTCAGGTAACCGCCCGGACCGAGCCTGATTCGTTGACGGCGCGTTGTGTTCCATGCGCGCCTCAAATAGATGTCAGTAAAACTGTACGGGTCCAACAGAGTCGAAGCCTACTGGGGCCATGGGTAGTCCCAAATGGAACCCTGAGGTCCCGGGACAAAGGAACATAGGCGTGGATTTTGGTCAGTAAAAATCTGACACGCCCTCCCACTCCGACGGAAGAAGTCATTGGCTGATTTTCCACCTAAACAAAAACTCTAGGTGAGGCCTCTAGAAAATCAGTCTACATTTTAAACTTTTTACGTTTCTCTTCAAGCCTTTACATTAGGTAAACCCACCTCTCTAGGTACAGTGACCCAATATCCAGCCAACAGCATTCTTTCTAAATATGCAAACAACACAAGCTCCCGTGTGCAGCCAAATAAAACGTCACACAAAAGCGAGAGAGGGACGGCAATCAAAGTTTGCGCTCATACATTTTCACGTCTATATTCGACAAACTTACTTTTATTATCAACTTGGAGATTCTAAACTCTATTGCTCAAGAATAGAGTTTCGATTGATGGCGTCGGTGGTGTGTTAAGTTTGTTGGTTTGTAAAAATGGCAGCGGCGCGAGTTTTCCGGGCGAAATTGGAAAAATATTCGTATTTTCACAATGGCGCCGAGGCGCGGCGTGCGCCAATTTGAATATAGATTAGAAAATGTGACTACGTGCAGTCTAATATGTTTTTTTTTTGTAGTGATGTGGTAGGGATTTTATCGATAGATTTCGGAGCCATAGACAATATAATTAATCACAGGTAACGTTTTTTCTGTTGGAGAATAATGTATTAATATTTAGATTCCTACTTGTTAACTGTTGAGATAGGTGTATACCTACAGAAATAGAACCAACCGTTTTGAGAATCACACAACCTTTTGAAAGAATGATGTTAGTTAGAATGTGTGCAGAAATAAATCATAATTTTGTAATTAATACCTCTAAGTTCTGGGCTTCCTGCATAGTTTGGCATTAAATACCTTAGCTGTTTTTACAGGTTTCCATAGGTACTGAAGGCTTTTCTAAACTTTATTTTATCACTTTCATAAATAAACTGTGTGTCGTAATTTTTGTTTCCATAAGTTCAGTTTATTAACAGACCATGGCAAGGCGAAAAGCTTCCATACTTCCACCATCTTAATCAGACATTGGTCTGCAAATCCAGCCTTCTATATCAACTTCTAAGCGTTTGGAAGGACGAGACCTGTAGACGATTTTTGCCTCGACCTTATTTTCCCACAACTGTGGGACTCAGGCCTCCTCTCTAGGAGAGGGAATGGGCCGTAATTCACCACTCGGGCTCAGTGCGGGTTGGGGGATGTCACATACCTCCGATGTTTTCCTTCACCGTTTTGAAAACAGTGGTGATGAAATAAATTACACAAACTGATGCGTTTCGTTGAGTTTGAATCCGCGATCTATAACTCCTAAGTAGAGGCAGTTATCACTGGGTACCACGGCTCTCAAATCTCACAATTTATCAGCAACCAGGACCTCCCACGACTCCTAAACAAAATAGAAATATTCGTCAATTATCGACATTAATTCCCCCATCCCTATCAAAGCTACGAATGTACTACGGTGGGTAATGGATTTCCTGCACCCGCCCACTCCGGCTTCGTTCTGCTATTTTTGCTCACATAATAAAACCCATGGATTGGGCCAATTTATAGCTTATGTATGTATAACTTGTGAGGTATTTATGTACTTACGTTTGCTTTTTAAGGTTTTAGCTACGATAAACACCCCTTTTGGGTGTAGGGGGGGGGGGGGGCAACTAGAGCTGCGGGATTATTTGAAAGAGTTACCATATTACCATGGCCCTAATGAAGGAACATAGGTAGGTTTTAGTCGGTAAAAATCTGATGGGATTATATTGACGATTTGTCACCCTCAAAAACGAGACCAAAATAATACATTTCTCCTCAAACTCCGTATGCTGTTAATGTGTGTGTCTTTCTTCATTGTTCTCACATAGGTATATGAATAAATTCTACAATGTCGATGTACCTAAATATAATTTTGTAACTATTTATCAATCTAAAGGAGCAGTATATACGTACAGTTTTTCCCCCGTTCTTCTCCATAGAGATTTTACGTTTTGGAACGTCCAAATATCTTTTTGTCTTTTTTGTAACTGACTGACTTCTTAACCAATCGCATTGTTTCTGTGTTCGCCTTATTAATGTGTTATTTTACATTTAAATCAATAGTTCTTATGATGACCTCAGGCTTCCCCCTCTCTAAGAAAATCTAAAGCTACGCCAGTGTCATGTGTTTGCAGCTGGATACTCCATCTCGTTTAGGTCTTCCATGCCCTTAGATGACAGAAGAGCTGACGAGATTGAGTAATAGGTCGGATGTGCGATCCTGCTGGAATAAACGCGAGAGAGTTTGTCAGATAAATCCGACGTAGGAAGTTAAAGGTTCATATCAAAACCCCATCAGCACTCCTTTAGCACTTTAAAAATATTAATCTTGAGCAAAATATTGACTGGCCTGTTGGTCTAGTGGTTAGTAGCCCTGACTGCTATGCCGGAGGTCGTGGGTTCGATTCCCACCCTGGACAAATGTTTGTGTGATGAGCACGATCATTTGTTCTGTGTCTGGGTGTAATTTATCTATAATATGTATGTATTTAGAAATATAAAAGTAAGTTTATCAGTTGTCTAGTGCTCATATCACAAGCTCTGCTTAGCTTGAGACTAGACGGCGTTGTGTGATAGTTGTGGAATATTATTATTACTGATCTACTTCAAAAACTAAAAAACGTGTCAGCCACATAATGATGCGTTAAAAGCATAGTTTTTTCGTGTTCCTGTGTTAAAACACTCACCTACTTGAGTATCCGGTGAGTTAAGTACGAAGATAATATTGGCAAATCCCTCAATCAAGGGGGATAAGTTCAAAGGTGGCTTAAGACCGCGGCGTGACGGCCTTTCACTGTTTTTGTTTTTGTTAAGTATAAAAAAAATCTTAATATTTTTTTTTTCTTCAGTAGAACGATTAACCCTGGCTTTGGATGGTGTCAACTGTCAATAGGATCCGTAGACTCATAGTACTTAAGGTTGAGTTGAAAACTAGTGTCAGGCAACTGTTACCCACTACGTAACACTATGCTGAACAGTAGCCCTATTTACGTAATGAAAACCGTAACAATGTCGTAGCGATTTAGTCGTTTAGACCATTTCCGTATCACATTCATCAATCGAGTTTGAACGATACCGATTTTAAAGTCGTTTGAAATTCGTCGATTTAAAAAAAAAAATCTGTGTTACATTATCCTGGTAGAATACTTATTAATGTAAATGGAAATAAGTCGATAGATCGTGAATACCGCTTTTGGATAGGACTTCGATCGAACGACTATAAAACTTCAACGATATTTGGCTTGTTTGTTTTTACGTGAATCACTGGACCTTTTTGGCGAAGCTGTCAGACACACAATGTGGATGTATTTTAAGATTAAGTAGTTTCTTTAATTGTTATTTCATTGTGTGTTAAATAAACGTGTTGTCTTTCTTTTTTTCAATGATTGAAAATATAAATATGATAATGTCGAGCTAATTTTCAATATAAAGACAAACAATATTTAATTTTAACACTCATACCGCTTTTTAAATTCAATTATTTACAAAAAAAAAAACAAACTTCACAGGTGCCCAAGTAGGTCCCACCTGGCTATCGTCGGCATCCACTGTACCACCGCATACGGCTCCAAACGTGAGGAAACATACACCATCGCTCATTACTTATCTCTCCCACTAATTTGCACTTCACTCGAGCTATGGACAGCCATGTTTGTCTACAAGTCGTAAATACCTCCCCGCTATCAAAACACTGGAATTATGGTAAGACAATCATTAAGTAAAGAGGTTTTTATGGCCAAATAACTTGAGAACTTTGGGAATATAAAGTTTTCGTCGTCGCTAGATGGCATAGGGTTGACACAAAAATGCGAAGCGATGCGATGCGACATCACAACGCAAAAATCTGCGATGTGAATTGCTGCGACGCGTTTTACTGTGTTCAATTTATTTCATAATCACAGCTCTCAAAACTTAGTGAAGGAAAACATAGCGAGGAAACCGATATCTTCTAGAAGCAAAAATTCGAAGACATGACAGACTCACCAATCCGCATTGGGCCTGCGTGCAATAATCCACTTATTGCTTATTAACTTTCCTAGAGAGAAGGCGTGAGTACCAGCAGCGGGAATATTATAAGGCTGTTTTTTTTTTATATAAACTAGTGCTTGACTGCGATCCCACCTAATTATACTATTATGCTACTTTTTCATAGACACACAACCAGCCACATTTTTTTTTAATTCTGGTAGGCTTATCACCATTCCCGTATCTAAAGAAATCTTTAACTTATCTACGACATTTCTATTAAATATTATAATCAACTGACAGCATAAGTCCATCACCCACCTATCTCAGTAACGTGTGAACGTGATCCTGTCCATTGTTCTCATGGTAATGGCGGCTAATGCAGTAATCCCGACAAACACCGCACCTCTCAACAGTGTAGCTGTGTCAATATTAATAGAAGATAGTATTTACTGCAACTATTTCCTGGCGCTATAGTCTGATGACTTTACTGAGAGCTTGATTGGATAAAACTTTTTTTTTTAAATTATATAAACTACTGCTTACAAGCCCACCTGATGGTAAGCAGTGGTGCAATCATTGAAGGTGAAGCGCACTAGTTCAATTCTGCTTGCACTTACTAACAAAATTTATCACTACTATAAAGTCCATTTGAAAGAAAAGAAAGAAAGAAAGAAAGAAAAGTATTTATTTTGGCGCAAAAAAACATTGTAGACAACAAAAACTTAAGACACACACAAAACAAAAAAATAAAAAATAAATAAAAAGTAACATTGTCTGTTACACGTTTGCGCCAAAAAAGGTCCAGTTCAGCGAAATGCCAGACAACTACGAGGTAGTTGTCTGACGCTTTGGACCTATGGAAACTCTATCATAGAGATCCTCCAGAGATTCCAAAACATCGCCTTGAGAACTATCTCAAACTCGCACTGGTTTGTTAGAAATATTGAGATACATGAATAACTGGAGATACGTACTGTTAAAGAGGAAGTCAGCAATATAAGCAAGACATACAAAGAAAGACTGAGAAAACACACAAATGAACTGGCAAAGAATTTACTGCAGTCACAGGAAAATATCAAACACTTAAAAAGATGGCATATACTGAACCTGGACCAAAGGATTTGAAAATAACAATATATTTTATATGGTGCCATTTATTGGAATGTCGCCTTCAGAGCTAACAATACTGGAACACATCTGATTATGGCTAGATAGCCGATAGCAGATTAAAGATGGAGAAAAAAAAAACCATAATCATCGTAACCTCTATCATAACCTTCGCCTGTGGAGATTGTCTTTGCTGCTATCAACCTGGTTGCGGAGTCTGTTTAAAGTTTATGCCAATTACCGAACAGAGACGAAGAAAAACGAAGCTAAAAAAATACTTTAATTTTAATATCACCATATTAAGTGATGATACGATTGTCCAATAATATCCAGACGTGGTTACGTCCAATAATTTGAATGCAAGCACCTTTTAATTGCCGACATAAAACGCCAAAAAAGTATCTGTAATGAAGAAGGTTTATAAAGTCGTATTCATTTTATTGTTCGTCATAATCTCCATATAGGAATTAACAGTGTAATTAAAACAGAGTGTGTCAACAGTGTTGTGGGTGACGTGTGCAGGCGATATGCTCGGGAGTGCATCGATGTGCGCTTAGCGCCTTCAAGAGCCTTTTATGTTGCCGACAACATGGATACTGAGAGTGGAATAAATCGAGCTCTGTATTTTCAATATCACCTTCTTAGTGCTCGAATACGTCATAAAATGAAGCCTTATGCGAAATCCACGTACCCATACTCCATCTGTTTAGATAGTTAACTAAATGTATAAAACCAAATAAACCATCAATAATATAATAATAACATAATAATATAAACCAACCATAATGTAACCATAATGTAATATAAACCATCAATATTGAAGTTTTGAAATTATTTACAATATTAATTGTAGCTTGTAAACAATATTGAACAAAATTACTAAGAGTTTATAAACCTTCGGCTTCGGCTTCGGCCGAAAATCGACTTTCGGTCGGACACTAGTAATTAACTAAATGTAAATAATCTTTGTATGTCTTTTTACGGTTTAATTTAAATAAAAAGACATAATTATCAAGATTGTTGACGTTTAGTTAAATACCTAAACAGATGTAATATAGATCCAGTAGTTTCGGATGTGTATAAGTCAGTCAGTTTCTACTTATATTTATATTAATATATGAATAGTACAAATTATTGAAAATACTCATATTTTCCTGTTCTAATTAATTCTCAACGTTTAAAAATATTATTAACATTTAAAACTAGAATTAGATCATGGGTTTTATTTTCGGGAAAACGTTGACTTATATACGTACGTAGTAGGTACATAAATGGGAAATTCTAAATAAAAACCCGGAGTCCGGAATTTTGAACGATTGTTATCGCTAAATATATAGGGTGACTGGTAATTAGTGTACGATACTTAAACACGTGATTGTGCTCATGATAGCCAACAACTTTTACTATGGCAACAAACCTGAAATCGCGAAAAAAAAATCAGCTGTTCAGTACATTTATGTTTGCCTGATGTACTGAACAGCTGATATTTTTTTCGCGATTTCGGCTTTGCTCCCGTAATAAAAATTGTTTGTTATCATGAGCACAATCACGTGTTTAAGTATCGTACACTAATTGCCAGTCACCCTATATATATTTGCTATATATACGATAATAGGATGGCACTAGCTATCATAAGTATATGGTAAATTACGGGGAAAAGAACAGGACAAACGATTACGGCTGTGGTTTTTGTTTTGTTTAAGATTTCCTCATCCATTGATAGCATTTTTTTTATTATGGTAAGCCAATCTGTGTGGTTGTTTCCTCAAAAGACCATTTTAGACAGTAATCTGCATGGTTCTCATATGGTCATATGATTTGACCATTAAATGTTACTGTACGGACTTGAAAAGAGACTTTGACCTCTGAGTTTGTTTCGGTGTATCTTCTCAGGGTAGTCAACTAAGAAACACCGGCCTTATCTGGTTTAAGCTAACGAAAAAATTTACATGTCACTTTTACGCGTAAATTAAAAAAAAAAAAATTATCATTTATAATCTTAACTCCTGCTGAAGCGATAGGAAGTGTCTGACACTTTGACGTTTATCGACTAAATGCCTTTTGTATATCTTCTGTCGTCCTTTGCGTTCTAGCGCATAGAGACAATAAGCATATTGGTAAAAAAATTATAGCAGTGACATTATCTGTCACGACACTTATCACGGGGGTTCACCTTCTAATTATCAGGTACTAGGTTTTGTTCTTATCGTTTGGCAGGAACGCTAACAGAAATCTTTTACGCTTTCATGGTTAAACTACTTAACCGATTTTTATGAAAATTGGTTCGGGATAAGGTTGAACTCTAAATAAACACATAAACTACTTTTTGTCTGGCTTCGACTTCGACTTCATATCTGTAAATTCACACGGATGAAATCACGGACTAAAGTTAAAACGAATAAATGTAAAAATTATGAAGTTATGAAGTAGGTAATATATATACTGTAAATCTTTAAGGACAATTCAACTGCCGGTAAAAAAACATCCTAAACACATAAATGTATGATAAACCAAACCATCTTTAATCCACTTAGATCAGCAAGACAAAAACTCTCTCCTTCACAAAAAAAAAAACAGCGCCACATCGGCAAGTTTTTACAAAAGCGCCACTTCAAATAAGCGCCACTTCAGAATCTGTAATTCAAAACTGTCAGTTGGCGGCTCCGCTCAATCATCTCGGCTTTCATTTTGCCGAAAGATGAACTAATATTTGAACACCTTGGCCCGCCTGTGTGATACAGATTGGCAATGTTTGAGAGGATCTGTTTGACTTACAAAAGTTAAAAATTATTGGCGAATGTTATTTGTTGTATTTAGTTGATCGTGATGAGTGGTTTTTGTTTAGTTAGGATGTAAGAAAAAAAAAACTCAAAAAATCCTCAAAAAACTTAAAAACTTAAAACCTCGGACAGAGGATAAGCATTGCCATACAGCGTGGCAATGCCACCAGTCTTTTAGGCACATTACCAGTCGACAGCGATGTAGAAGAGTTTTTTGACGCCATATTTGAGTTAGTTGTACCTAACAAAAAAAAATCCTACGTTGGTTTTTTTTTTTCTTTGTTGTTTAAGAATATTATTTATTGAGACTTACTTAAACAATAACAAGCCATATCAAACTGATTGCAAGAATTTCAAAAAGTTTATTATCTTTTTTTTCAACTTGTAAAACTTAGAAAAGACGAAATGAATTTTTCAATTCATATTTACTTTTCTAAGTTTATCTAGAATATTTCTGGCAAGCCTCGGAAAACAAGCCGTTGGTCCCGGTTGTCATTCATAGATCTTTGACAGTCGTTACAGGTAATTAGATGCCAGAAAGTCTGACCATCAGTTTACTCAAAGAGTATCATCATCATCATCATCATCATTTCAGCCGATACACGTCCACTGTTGGACATAGGCCTCCCCCAAGCGTCGCCACATCGAACGTTCCTGTGCGTCCCGCATCCATCGGTTTCCCGCTACCTTCACCAGGTCATCGGTGCACCTTGTAGGAGGCCTTCCAACACTGCGTCTTCCGGTACGCGGTCGCCACTCCAAAACCTTTCGACCCCAACGGCCATCTGTTCTGCGAGCAATGTGCCCTGCCCATTGCTACTTAAGTTTGGCAATTCTTTGTGCTATGTCGGCAACCTTAGTTTTCCTGCGGATATCTTCATTTTTTATTCGACCACGCAAGGAAACCCCAAGCATAGCTCTTTCCATTGCGCAAGAGTATCATGTTTCCCAGTAACTGGGTTGTGGAGATCTGATAGGCAGTTGCTCCATGTAAAACACAGGTATTCAGCCGCATGCTGTTAAACTGGAAGCCGATCACAAGCTAGCTAAGAAAACAGGCTATGGAGATGATTACATAAGTAATTTAATAACCACAAGTCAGCGCCATGTTTAAATCAATATCTTTGAATTTTGGTGGGCCAAAATTATAAAAAAATCGTTTTGATTCTCTGTGGCATTATTATCTTTAATTGTGCAGCTTTTTACATCTTTATAAAATATGGAAGCACCTTTACCAGTTTTCAATAGGGATAGGTATTTTTATTTTTAGTTAGGAGATCATCAAATAATTACTTCCGCTCTGTAGCCCGATTCACGTAATGAAAACCGTAACGATATCGTAACGATTTAGTTGTTTAGACCATTTCCGTATTCACATCTATTAATCGACTTTGAACGACACCGATTTTAAAGTCGTTTTAAATTCGTCGATTTAAAAAAAAATCTGTTTTACATTATCCTGGTAGAATACATAGTAATGTAACTGGAAATAAGACGATAGATCGTGAATACCGCTTTTGGATAGGATTTTGATCGAACGACTATAAAACTTCAACGACATTTGGTTTGTTTGATTTTACGTGAATCAGGTTAGTGGGGGCAGCAAGAAGGAGCGTTAGACTTTTACTGACTAAAACTCACCTAACACAGGTGGGTTTCTTCAGTTGCCCTTTGTGTTCCAGGACCACCGTAAGTATTTTGAAAAATTCCGTAGCTCTGATCCCGCGTGACAGATATGATTTTATGTACATATTTTCATAAAGGCTTATAAAGGACAAGGATGGAAAGATCCGTCTAGTCAAAAAAAGGAGAGAGATAAGTAAACTGTTTTTTCCACAAATGTTGTATTTCCCACACTAAGTTAGATACCGTTATGTTTGTGATGTATTAATGTATTTAATTGTTTTAAAACTACGACAAAGTAGGGCCGCTTGTGAGCTCAGCTGTCCCCAAATACAGAGTAGGATGCAGGTAGAGAAATCATATCACAAAAATATATTTTCATAATGTTTTTATTAGGTCGGTGTTAAAATTACATACTTATATTCAACAATTAATTACCTACATTTTTCACTACCTATTAGTTTCTAGAGTTAAGAAAGGAAACATTGGAGTTGAAGATGTGTCAAACCGTTTTTCATTACCTACCTAAGTTTATGAAATGAATTCATTTAACCCCAAGCGAACGCCGGTGTTCGCTCTCTCAATGTCTTTCTATTGTGTCTTTAAATACGATATTTGAAAGGTTAAAATAGAATTTGACAAGTACATAAAAATCTTAAATCAAAAATTAGAACGCTAAGACAAACGGTTACTACATCATAAGTACCAATTACAAAATTTTACACGTTGCCCTTAAAAGTACTCTGACTCGCAAAAAATCCGGGTAGATAATAAAAAGTTTCTTAAATACATAAAATTAATTCTTGAAATTGTAGTATGTTATAAATGTCGACTATAGTCTGTCTAATAAGTTAAACGACTTGTGTAATTATTAGGATTTAATGAAATCTGATGTAGTCAACACGGGTTCAATAATCAAGGTTGATCAAGAGATAGAGATCATTGTTTACTAACAGAAGAACCTTATAAAAAGTACCGAATATAAGTATTTTTTAAATGATTAAATATTATACAAAATTCCCAAGTCGGTTGACTTATTAGACAGACTATAATTACTGCATAAAAACAAATACATAGTTCATTGTTCACATTGCTTAATTTTAGTTAAAAACTTTATATTTTAGAACTGAAAGGATATTACATGTTTGTCATAATTTATTAATAAGACGAACATAATAATGTATTTTTTCGTTTCCTTTTCCAACATCAGAAATTTAGAAGTAAAACATTACTCTGTATCCCATAATACCTATCAGATTCCCATCAATCAATGAGTTCCAGTGGCTTAATCGTCTCTCAAATATTGGCTCAGAACTATAAACTGTTCGCTTAGCACCCTTGTGAAACCCAAAGCTCTCTCTCACACCCCTAATAGAACGCCATTTTGTTTTTTGTGTCACTTTTAAATACAAGAAAATTATTATTTGTTTATGAGATTTGGTTTAAAGTATCGGGTTTAAAGAAATTATGGGAAGGGATTGTAAACTCTTCTTTTCGTATTTGTATCTACACACTATTATCTACATTTCTTCTTGTTTCTTCTTTTGCAGATCTGCTGGAAGAAATTTCTTTTAGAAATAAGTAGCACCTTTGTAAAATTTCTTTTTATAATAATGTATCTTCTTTTGTATGTACAAAAAATATAATATAAATAAATAATATAGAAGACCAAAGGGCTAAGTTTGAAAAAAAAATACCTCTTCAGGTACTCAATACAAAATTATTAAAGTTCCTTCCTGTCATAGGAAATATCTTTTTGTCTTATCAAAAATATATTTTAGACTCGCGCTTGACCATTATTTCACTTGATGGTAAGTGATACTAATCTTATTTGGCCTATTCTACAAGGATCTCTAAGAACTTTTGCATTTTTATGAAAATTAATCGGAATTCTTGCATTAACTTTTAAATTAAAATATAGCACAACAAATCTTAGAAGTACCGTTTGACGTTTCACACTTGTCTATAAAAATAGCTTTTTATAGGCGTACTGACACTATTTCTATCTTTTCCGTAAAACCATTGAATTATAAAACTATTTTTATTTTATCACAACTGTACAATGTCTATTCAACAAGTTAAAATTATAATATACCTACTACGTGTAGGACTGTCGAACGGTACTTCTTAGATTTGCCGGGATTTAAAAATATTGTTCTGTTTTTGAATATCATTTGAAGTTGACAGTGACAGTTATGACGTTTATTTTTTTTTTTCACTAAACGTCAATTCGAATATCAGCACGTTCGAAAAAAAAAACCAGATATTCTCACATAGCGGAACGATAGATCTGACACGGTCATTGAGCTGTAAAGATAGTCTGCAAGCTGTTGGCTTTGGTCAGGCTATTCATAGACCTCGGGTAGGCTGGTAAGATGAACCTTTTGTTTTAGTTGGTACAGCTTGAAAGCATCCATTCACGGTGCCTCTGAGCAAAATAGGAACTGATGTAGGATCAACTGAAGATCTTTTTTTGCTGTTTGAAGTAAAATGACCTTCGTTAATTTTTTAAATGGTATAATGTATATCTACACCAATATTATAAAGATACCTCATTGTTTAAGTTTGTTTTTTTTTTTTGTTTGTAGGAGTTAATCTCGGGAAGTATTGGTCTGATTGCGAAAATTTTTTCACCGATAGAAAGCTGCTTTATTCCAGAGTTACATTGGCTATATTATACGTACGCGAGCGAAGCCGGGTAAAAAAGCTAGTATTTAATAAATATTTTTGGTGCCTATAAGCACCAATCTTGCCTTGACTTGCCTGTTGGTCTAGTGGTTAGTAGCCCTGACTGCTATGCCGGAGGTCGTGGGTTCGATTCCCACCCAGGACAAATGTTTGTGTGATGAGCACGATCATTTGTTCTGTGTCTGGGTGCAATTTATCTATAATATGTATGTATATAATGGATTTTATTGAGGATTTTCGAAATAAACTACAAATTGTTTCTCTGAAAACAAAGGTTTGTTTTATTCAACATGCTTTTACAGTATAACAATTATCGTTTAACTAAAATTACACTTTTATCTCACCTGAAAACAAAGAAACGACATTTAAAGTTTAATAATATCGCCTCCTCAATTATATCCCTTTAATTATCTCTCTACAAGTTTTTATAACAATAAAATGCACAAAATAATCTAAACATCATCTGTCATTGAATGATACGTCACCCCGTATCCACAGCTTAAAAATTAAAAAAATGAAATGTCATTTCCAAGGAGGTCATTTCATTACATCTCCCCCCCATAGGAACGAAAATTCTAAATAATATAATACAAACAATGCACCTGCAAGCTATCTTTATACCTATTCGTTTTCTTCTACTTCATCTTCTGCCGTAACAGGTTGTAATTTTGTTATCTATTATATAAAAATGAATCGCAAAATGTGTTGGTAAGCGCATAACTCAACAACGCCTGGACCGATTTCGCTAATTTTTTTTTGTTGTGTTCTTTATTATGAGGAGAAGGTTCTTATGGAAAAAAAAAAGAAAATTATGGTAGTGTAGGGTAGAGTAGGGTAGAGTAGGGTAGAGTAAGGTAGAGGAGGGTAGAGTAGGGTAGGGTAGAGTAAGGTAGAGTAGGGTAGGGTAGAGTAAGGTAGAGGAGGGTAGGAGTAGAGTAGGGTAGGGTAGAGTAGGGTAGGGTAGAGTAAGGTAGAGTAGGGTAGAGTAGAGTAGGGCAGGGTAGAGTAGGGTAGAGTAAGTTAGAGGAGGGTAGAGTAGGGTAGGGTATAGTAGGGTGGAGTAAGGAAGAGCGGGAGCGAAGCCGCGCGGGCAAAGCTAGTGTGGAATAAAGTTGATTCTGTTTATCTGTTGCCAGTGTCAATCTTATAAATGGAGTTCGATATTTTCTCTATTATCTTGAAAGGGCCTATTTTTAATTCGTCTAATTTTTTCCTGTTCAGTCTATTTCCATTTTCTACATATACACTGTCTCCTATCTCGAACTCTTGTATTTTCCTATTTCTATCAAATATTTTCTTGTTGTACTTGTGAGATTTTATTGTATTCTCTAATGCTAATCTTCTATCAGCCATCCACTTGTCTTCCTTTTCTATTGTTTTAATTTCATTTGGTAAAATACTGACATTTGTACCATCCAGTAAATATTTTGGTGCTATACCTGTAACAGAATGGTCTGTTTCATTATATTTCTGTACACATTCTCTTGCTACTGTTGTCCATGTTCTCTTATTATTTTTCTCATTTATTTTACATCTTATTTTATTTACTATTGTTTGGTTTAATCTTTCGTTCAAGCCGTTCGAAAATGGCGTATTCACAGCTGTAAATATTAGTTTGATGTTATTCTCCTGCAAATACTGTTTAAATTCTTTTGAATTGATGCCTGGATATTGGTCTGTTAGAATTATTCCAATCTCATCTGTCTCGAGTACTTTCTCTGTTAGTTTTATAAAGTCACTTGCGTTCTGTGTTTTTGAAGTCACAATAAACGCATATCTTGTGTAGTGGTCTACTAAAAGGTGTAAGTATTTTTTTGTTGACCTAGATCCTCCAAAGCCACCTATAGTATCCATTGACATTATCTCAAATGGTTTTGTTGCTGGTCCCAGTTGTGACATTAACCCAAATTTTCCTTGACATCTTGATTTATTTTTTTATACATATTTCGCATGTTTTACAAATATTTATGAAATTTTTTGTTAGGTTTTTAGCTGTATATAGTGGACTTATTTTTTTCTGTAATTGTCTGATTCCAATATGGCATAAATCTTCATGCACCTTTTTTATAATTTTTTTACTAAATTCTTCTGAGAGTATAATTTTTTCAAGTTTCTTTATTTTTTTATAATAGATTTTATTTTTATGTAGTAGATTTTGTTTCTTTTCTTTTATTGTTTCATTTTTTTCTTGGTCTTCAACTATATCTTTTATTTGTATTAAATTAACTATTTTTAATAGTTCCTCCTTGTTATCTTCTGATTCTAATACAGGGTTTCGGCTCAAACAGTCTGCTTCTATATTTTACTGTAAAGTCATATTGAGATAGGTAATATGTGAGGTCACCCAATTCTTCATCTGTCCTGCATTTAATATTCATGTTCTCTAGAGGTTTGTGGTCTGAGTAAATAGTGAAATGTTTTCCAATTAGCCAGTGTTGCCAGTATTTAACTGCTTCTTTCATAGCAATACATTCCAAATATATGGCCTTTTTTCGTTTTTGAGATTCGTTTAGTTTTTTTGAACATAGATAATTAAAGGGATATAATTGAGGAGGCGATATTATTAAACTTTAAATGTCGTTTTATAATGGATTTTATTGAGGATTTTCGAAATAAACCACAAATTGTTTCTCTGAAAACAAAGGTTTGTTTTATTCAACATGCTTTTACAGTATAACAATTATCGTTTAACTAAAATTACACTTTTATCTCACCTGAAAACAAAGAAACGACATTTAAAGTTTAATAATATCGCCTCCTCAATTATATCCCTTTAATTATCTCTCTACAAGTTTTTATAACAATAAAATGCACAAAATAATCTAAACATCATCTGTCATTGAATGATACGTCACCCCGTATCCACAGCTTAAAAATTAAAAAAATGAAATGTCATTTCCAAGGAGGTCATTTCATTACGTGTATTTAGAAATATATAAATAAGTTTATCAGTTGTCTAGTACTCATAACACAAGCTCTGCTTAGCTTGAGACTAGAAGGCGTTGTGTGATAGTTGTGGAATATTATTATTATTATTAATCTCAAATACCTATCTAAATATTTATTATGTTATAGACAATAACATAATAAATAATATAATTAGGCCAAACTAAAACATTTTTTTGGTTGGAACTTCAGATAGCTTCTCTTGCTCTAAGTTGAGTGATCAGACCTTTACAAACTAAAACTCACTAGTGTTTCTTCAGTTAATATCTACAGTTTTCATCAACGAAGTCGCCGACAATTCCCAAAAAAAATAGTTCTATTTGTTCAGTCTAACGATCAAACGATCTAAGAAAAAAATTGGGGGTATAGACAGAGTAGAAAGTATATTTACACAAAAAAAAAAAAAAAAACATAAAAATCGGTCAAATCAATTCGGAGGAGTTTGATAACAAGCACTGTAACACGAGATTTTTTTTTACTTTAAAATAATATATCCGTATAAATATACATCTAATGATACGATTGTTTAGGACATTTAAGTCACAATTTTGAAAATTCCTAGAGAGGTTACATACTCTTGGAATATTTAAAAAAATTTAAACTTATTCCGTAACAAAAATTGCAGTTCCATATTTGAAACATTCTGACAGATGTTACCACAACTAGGTACCAATCTATCGACACAAATGCGGAAGGGGGCCGCCAACCTCACAACACCACCCCCTCACTATTTATGTCTCAGATAATGTTGTAAACTGCATGTTTACGTTTGTGAATGTGTTTACAAAATTCTGGGGAGGGGGGCGTCGACCGGAAGTGGCGGAAGTGACAGGCAGTGTATCATACTGGGGCGTAAGGTGTTACACTGGATGTCAGAGAAATGAGTGTTAAGTTATGATGTCTTAGTGTTGTAATGTAGTGTTTTGTTGCCTGTGGGGAGAATTTGTTGTGTTTATTTTAAACTATTTCACTTTAACTACTATACTATTAAATGTAATAAACGCATAACCTGAAAGTAGTACATTGACTAGCCCGTTGGTGTAGTGGTTAGTGACCCTGACTGCTATGCCGGAGGTCGTGGGTTCGATTCCCACCCAGGACAAATGTTTGTGTGATAAGCTCATGAGCACGATCATTTGTTCTGTGTCTGGGTATAATTTATCTATAATATGTATGTATTTAGAAATATATAAGTATATTTATCAGTTGTCTAGTACCCATAACACAAGCTCTGCTTAGCTTGGGACTAGGCGGCGCTGTGTGATAGTTGTGGAATATTATTATTATTATATTATAGTATGTTTAAAATTAATTACTGAATCGATTTCAGCTGTTTTTAAAGTAGCACTTATTTTTATTCTTAAAATAATTATTGAATAGAAGGCTTTTAACACTTTATCGTTTATTCCGCCAAAGAAGCACATCCACGATCAAATACTCCATCTTGACAGCTCTTCTGACACCTATAGGGATTGAAGAGCCATACGAGATAAAGTACTTAGTCGCAAATAGACGACTCTGGCGAATAGGACACGAAAACCTTCGTTTAAGCTATTTTGGAATAGTCTTGATTGCGTAACTACAGTCCATCTGTTTAGGTAATTAACTAAACAACTTTCCGGACCAAGCACAAGTCGTCGACGGCGCGCACTGTTCCCGCGCGCCTCAAGGAGTTGTCAGCAACAGCAGGGACCCAGCCGAGTCGAAGCCTACTGGGGCCAGGGTTAGTTTGTTGGAGATATTGTGCTTTTGTTGGTAGTGTCATTATGTTAGATACAAGTCTAATGCTTTTCAGTCTTATTTATAAAACTCGCTAACCATGCACTTAGTTTAAATACTGTTTCACTTATTCTAAATTCAAATTCTTCATAGAATATTTTGAATTAAATACTTTTTCATACATTCTAAATTCAAAATCACTATAGAATATTTTGAATGAACAATTCGCAAGTCTGTGCTCAAACTAATCCCATGGGTATGTCTACTGGGGCCAGGGTTATCCGAAAGGGAAGCTCGAGCCCCGGTATGAAGGCTAGAAGGAACGGGGTGGGTCTTTTAGTCAGTAAGAGTCTGACACTACCTCCCGCTCCGCCCAAGAGCGGGGGTTGTCATTGGATAATTTTTCCCACCATAAAAAAAGGTAATTAACAATCTTGGCATGTCTTTTATCTAAAAATTGTCTAAAAATGTTTACAGTTAGTTATTTACTTAAAACGATGTTACGTAATTAACTAAATTTAAATAATTCTTGTATGTTTTTTATTCGATTTATTTTAAATAAAAAGACATGCCAAAATTGTTTACTTAAAGTTAATTACCTAAACAGATGGAGCTGCTGCCAAAAGCTAGTATTATAATAAAAGAGAAGAAGCGAGATAATCAAGCGTCGTTTAATAGGCGTACAAGTTTTCAACTTTGTTAAATGTGTGAGGTGAGCCGTCGGCATTTGTGTTCTTTCGGTAAGTGCCTCTTAAAATCTGTAGATATTTTTTCAATTACTTATCATTTGTGGATAATTAATTTTATTATTTATTTCTAGTTATTTTTGTTAATTTTTCCATCTATGTTAAGTATATATCAGTTAAATAGTACCTAAGTTACATATTTTATTGATATTTAATTTTACCTTAGAATTGGACACATAAATCATTTTGTACTTTTTAGCATAGATATGTGGTGCTTACCTGTAATAAATTGTGACAATAGACTATAGATTTAAAAGTGAAGTTTTGTGATAATTTTAATTGTTAACAATTTGTTGGTGAGTCAAATAAAAAATAGTTAATTATATTATAAGCTCAAAGCTCAATTGAATGAATTAAAATAGAAATATGAAAAAAAAAACATATGTTATCATCATGTTGGCAAAGACACCTACTTAATTTTTGAGTTGATATAATTGATTATACAGAGCAGCGGGATTAATCGAAGGAATCACTTTTCAAAGGGTAACCGCAAGGAAGGAGGGTGGTAAGGGTCATCGCTTACCATCAGGTGAGATGGTGGTCAAACGCAAGCCTATCAATAATAATTAAAAAAAAAAACTTAAAAGACACAGGTGAGTTTTAGTTCGTAAAAGTCTAGCACTTTCTTTCGCTCCACCTAGAGCGAGACAAGTTACTTGATGACAAAAAATTTGGTACGAAGTAAATACTTAGGGTGAGTTGCACCATTTAACTATAACGATAACCAAACCTTAACCAGCCGTGGAACGGCCGCCTATTGGTCAATTCGACGATTTGACAACTGTTAACGGCTTTGCTATCGTTATAGTTAAATGGTGCAACTCACCCTTAGTTTTTTGTCGGGTAGAAAATACCTAAGTACCTAAACACTTGTGATCTCAGAAACATCCCAGAATTCAGTCAATCCCCTGATACTCTTGGAAATATAATCAAATTTTATTCACCTCATGTAGACGGATTTTATTATCGCTGCTATCAAAATAAGCTATAGATTTCTCATTTTATCCTACAAAATACACTGAAAAGTACTAAATGTGCGCCTGGCGCATATATACGACGATATTATTCTGATCAAAAGCGATTCAGAATGAGGTGGAATGTTTTTTCGTCGACTCCTAAATGCCAATTGTATTTTCTGTGTGTTTATGAAAATGTGTGTTGGAGATATTGTGCTTTTGTTGGTAGTGTCATTATGTTAGATATAAGTCTAATGCTTTCCAGTCTTATTTATAAAACTCGCTAAGCATGCGCTTAGTTTATTTAAATACTGTTTCACTTATTCTTAATTCAAATTCTTCATAGAAAATTTTGAATCAAATACTTTTTCATACATTCTAAATTCAAAATCATTAGAGAATATTTTGAATTAACAATTCGCAAGTCTGTGCTCAAACTAATCTCATGGGTATGTCTACTGGGGCCAGGGTTATCCGAAAGGGAAGCTCGGTCCCGGTACGAAAAGCAAGAAGGAACGGGGTGGGCTTTTAGTCAGTAAGAGTATGACACTTTCTCCCGCTCTGCCCAAGAACGGGATTTATCATTGGATGATTTTTTTAAAGAAGGCGCTGTTTGAGACTGGGATTTCATCAATTACTTAAATTATCCGCTCTGGGTGGAGCTGAACTGAGCGGGAGAAAGTCTCAGATTTTTTATTAAAATCCACCTGTGTTTCTTTAGTTGTTCTTTACGTTCCATGGCCGCGGCATATGGAGCGCGGATCGTTCAGTAAACAGTAGCCCTGATAAATTAGGCTTTTTATGCTTAGATCTAATCTTTAAAGTTAGTATTCCATAAACTAGAATCGGAATTTTAAACTTGCTAAAAATAGTTAGCTTTTCTGTGCTTATTCAATTCCAGTTTAAGATTTTTTTTATTGTTTTTAATTAAACGTTAACACTGTTTACATATCTTTTCAAATATAGATTGAAGTTCTGTGTTGGCAGCATTTATTTGAAGACAATTATGAAAGTTTTTACGCACGCTTGCTGTTTTCAAAACCATTCATATTTTGGGTAGCCGTGAGTGATATTTTGTATATTAACCGATTTATTTTGTTACTAGCTGTCCCTGGCGGTTCAACCCGCGTCTTTGGTTACTACTCCGCTCGCTCAATGAATGGGCTATCCAACACCAAAAGCACGAGGAGTGGCAGGCGGTCGCCTCCTTCTGCGAAGCAGTAATGCTAGCAAAGGAGGAGGCCGACCGCATCAGGCAACGGCGCTCGCGCCGCCGGAATTCCGATCCTGATTTCCGGCCACCGTAGACGCGGGCTTGGCGATAGCGAGCAATGGGTAGCTCGCTGTCCGACCGTCCGGTAACTGTCCGGACCGAGCCCAAGTCGTCGACGGCGCGCACTGTTCCCGCGCGCCTCAAGGAGTTGTCAGCAACAGTAGGGGCCCAGCTGGGTCGAAGCCTACTGGGGCCAGGGTTAGTTTCGAAAGAGTAGCTCAGCCCTGTTATGAAGGCACGAGTGAACGGGGTGTGTTTTTAGTCAGTAAGAGTCTGACACTATCTCCCGCTCCGCCCAAGAGCGGGGGTTGTTATTAGATGATTTTCCTACCATAAAAAAGCACTTTTCAAATCGAACTACCAATTCCTGAAATTAGCGCGTTCATACATAAGCTCTTCAGCAAATACTTTAATATTAGATAGTATCTATACTTGAAAAAATTGTTAAGTATAGGTAAATCTATAGATTTAAGCTTCAAATCTATAGATTTACCTATAGGTACTTAACAATTTCTTTTTTAATGTTGTTACTTAAAATCTTGTTGTGTTTGCGTCCTTCGTTGCCATTAGTACCATTAAGAGTTCTATGATGGAAGTACTGATGTATTTTAATCAATAGTTCCATTTAAATACAATCAGAAAATAATGGAAGTTATGTTGAATTAGGTATTATCACTAGTTCCACATTATTATTTGCCTTTGTGTTTATGGCAAATAAACTTATTTTCTTTCTTTATTTTCTTTCTCTATGTGATTTTATTCTCAATTCAGTAACAAACAAAGTTATTAACCGTGCACATTAACATAATTTTTGTGAGCAAGCGAGTCGGAGCTCAGGGTAATGTGTCCCCAGCTTTAGTGTTATCACTCGTCGGCTATCACATTATGCTGCGGTTTTCATCATAGCTTTTATTTGCTTACTATTTCAAAGAATATTTTTCTTTGGGTGATAAAGCAATTTGATTTTTAACTGACTTCTCACCATCATCATCTTTCACTTTCATTTAATTTATTCATAAACAATTTGCATTGTGTTGAATCCAAGGACAAATATCATCATCATATCAGCCGAACGACGTCCACTGTTGGACACAGGCCTCCCTCGCCAAGCGTCGCCACAACGACCGGTCCTGTGCGTCACGCATCTATCGGATTCCCGTGACCCTTGAAGGAACGGGGTGGGTTTTTAGTCTGTAAGAGTCTGACACTAACTCCCGCTCCGCCCAAGAGCGGGGGTTGTCAGTAGATGATTTTCCCCACCAAAAAAAAAAACCAGGTCATCGGTCCACCTTGACAACTGACAACCGACTTCTAAGATACAGGTATTTGCCTAGTTTATAAGTCAGGATTTATTGTTTTTTTTTTATTTTAGCCTTACTCTGTACACACTACCAGTTTTTTAATATTAATTTTGTATTACTTTGATGAATAAGCATATGGGTTAACCCTAGGGTCCTGGACCTTTGGAAGGCGTACAATGAGTCGAAACCAACTCGCAGAGGCCCTATTGACGCTTTTAACGGAACGTGATATCAACCGGCGATTATCCCTATACGCGCTGTGCTAGTGCATCCAAAGAAAACGTCTGGTTGGTGGAAAACTGTCATACTATAATAAAACTATAATAGCGACGACTACATATGTACTATTCTGGCTTTGGACTCGGTGGAAAGGCGTGCAAAGAGGCTAATTGGTGATCCAGATTTGGTTAAGTCCAACCTTCAAAGCTTTGAGCACAGGCGTAGGGTAGCTAGCCTTTCGGTGTTTTACAGGATGCATTTTGGAGACTTGATTCCGCCATCGCAATTCTACCATCGGACAACCCGACGTACGGCGAATATTCACCCTTACGTTGTTGAAACCTCTACGGTCCGAACTAAGCGTTTCGCCTCGTCGTTTATACCGCGTACGTCGAAGGACTGGATCACTGGAACAGTCTGCCTGCTGCGGTCTTCCCATCCGATTATAATTTGGGTGTATTCAAAGCTAGAGTGAATAGGCTCTTAATAAACTAGTGCGCCTCACCATCAAAGATTGCATCGCTACTTACCATCAGGTGGGATCGCAGTCAAGCACTAGTTTATCTCAATTTAAAGAAAAAAAACTAGCGACATATGGAAAACAAAAACAATAGGGCTATGGCTTTTGGGTTCTTTAATGGATTGGTTACCAGGAACTATGACTATGGCTCCTGCCTGAACAATGTTTTTAATTTCCATCGATAAAAAGGCATAATAATAGTCATTATTATTATGACTTCTTTTTTCCTTTTCTTCTCTCAAATCGTTTTAGTAGCTTTGAGGATGAATTGTTCGAAAGGGTTACTACGGCCCTAGAACAAAATGAACAACTATAAAAACCACGAGTTTTAGTCAACAAAAGTCTGACACTCTCTCGCTCTACCTAGAGCGGGAAAAGTTGTTGGATAACATTCCTCCTCAACGGAAAGTGGTCTAAATACCGTAAAACGTATTAAAAACATTAAATAAAATATTAAAATAAGACAAAGATGGACTCACTCACAGTCTTTGGTGTTTGTTGGGTTAATAAGGCATTATCTTTGATGTAGTTAAACTTATTCTACTCTTAAACTTACCAAACAATCAAACCCTTATTCCATCAAACGCACACACAAACAGCTTCAATCAAATAATATAATAGAAAATAAAAAAAAAATCAACAAAGAAATCTCTACTACAATGCAAATGGTCCTAACGGTTTATTAGAAAACCGTTCTTTTGTCACCACTCGACTCGATTCAATTCTCCGGAATAGACCCCCTCGTAATAAAATCTTACGCCTACGTTTGATATGCAAAATTCTTTGAACGCCAGGGAAATGGCGCCGTATTCTGGTTAATCTGTTAATTAAAGTGTAGACAAAACTGAACGTTTTGTACAAGTCAAGTAACGATGTTTTCTGACGATATATTATTTTGTCGATGCTATAGGAATTATGGAAACAATCAAAATTAATGCGTAGGCTAGAAAAAAAACTTCCCGAGGTCAATTTGTGCCATTTCATCAGTTCGTAACACGTTCACTGCAATACCTACATTTTTTTTTTGCGTGAATTCGAAATTTAAAAATCAAAGCTTCTTTCAAATAAACTTTTTACACGCACTTTTGAATATTCAAGAAGACTGACTTCTTAGTAAGAAAAATTAAGTTCACACACATTCCTAAGAGTAGATCTCTATGAACGTGCCAAAAGCTCCATGGATTTAAGATTTTGTGTAATTTTTTTATTGTTCTCTTTCTAAGTAATGAACTATCCTCCAGATATTTTACTTATGTGAGTTACAAGGAGCTAGTCCACGTCAATATTACCAAAACTTCATCTTTTCTGGCTACCTTACAGCGAATTTTTCAGACTACAGAATAAGCTTACCCAATAACATAGCGAATAAAAAAAGAGTTGATTTTCGATTTGGATACAGAGCGGGCGCCGGGTGGCAATTTCGTAGATCTAGCTGATACATCTCGCATGGGAAATCACTAGTGCTCGCGAATGCAAATTTAACGCAACGCCGAAATCGGTGTTGAGAATAGGTACCTTTACCTACCTCTTTGAAATTCGTAAAACGAGATTGATTTTTCAAAGGGAAGAAAGAGAAAATCGGTGTATGATTAAATAAAGTGACCGTATTTTGTATATTAGCGAAGTTTTTTTTTGTGTATTACCTCTCGCACGTTAACCTATTTTTTTTAAGGTGGGAAATCCTCCTCTCTCCAGTACTTGGTCTGTACCAGGGATCGGCGTGAGAGGTCGTTGCCGCACGAGGACACAGCGGTACTTCACCCAAGCAGGACTCACTTTTACCATATGCTCCGCCGCGTTCTTCGGTCCATACAATGGTGACACCCGGGCGTTTTTACCGCACAAATCCGGTACAGGAACCTCCCGAACTTACCCTGTCCGATGAGGACCTGCGGAATGCGGAAGGTGAGGACGTCATTGCGTGTGTCCAGCCACTCCTTATAGAAAGGACTTACCGCCATAATTATGACGTACCCAGGGTTAACCTATGAGGTAGTTATCTGCTTAACCGGACTTGCATGGCGGCCTTAAGAGCGCCCAACCCGAGATCGAGATATATTTCCATACAACTACTCTCACGTGATTGTGACACATCTTTTTTTAGATATTTTGGTTACACAGGTATCTTGTGGATATTATCTAGGTGTCTGATGAAGTAAAAATCACCTACTTGCTTGATTTTTTTTCGTAAAAACTTTTTTATTCAATTAATTACCCTCATTTTGATGGTAACATGCAAAGCTGGTTTGAAATCGGAAGTCCCAGCCCTAAATGGTCAAATAAATTAAGGCCATTTATTTTTTATATTAATGAATTCTTATTTACTGCATTTCCCATAATTAATTCAGAGTGTGAATTAATTAATTATACATTAAAGAAATATCTGCTGTTATAACTCAAACAAAAACACGAAACCATTCGTATTAGTCACAATTATAAACAAAAAGAAATATGCAAAACGCCCAATTTTCTTTGAAGGAACAATAAAAAAGTGAAAAAGAATATAATTAAAATCGTGATAATATTAAACACAATTAATTAACAGAACAATAAAAGTCGAATTTTAATATTTAACTTATACACAAAGTTTTAACTGAAAAGTTAAAAGTATTATTACGAAAAATGACTTAATTCACCGTGCGGCGGGCTTAATTAAGAAATTAAGATAAGGCTGGGTACACAAATAAAGCATTTTGTAATCTACTCCGGAAGTGACTCGGAAGCTATCCGAAACGGACAGCGAGCTTAAATTTGTGTGCATAATAAAAGCCTTAAATTGAAAACCTGGACCCCTACTTTTGGTCTCTAACGATTTCTAATCGATTGTGGGCGGGCTATCGAGTTTACCACAAGTGTCAAAGTGAAATTCAAAATTCAAAGTATGTATGAGTAGTTTATTTGCCAGACACTTGGCAACAAGGATGTAACATACAATAATAACGATTTCTATGTTTCATTAGTGATTCGTATACAAATATTAGAAAATCTAATAAATAAAAATCTCGTGTCACAATCTTTGTTATCAATTTCCTCCGAATCGACCGATTTTTATGAAATGATTTGCGTATATTTGGTAAATCTGAGAATCTTATGCTATTTTTTACCCTCCTACCCCCCCCCCCATTTTTAATTTTCTTTACTTATTTGACAGAACAACGTTTGTATTATTATAATATTTAAAATGAATTTAGAATAATGTACGATTTCATTAAACAGATACGCTGCTGAAGTAGGTAATAAATTCATTTGAAGGGCATACAATACACATGTCTCATTACTGGTGATGAAAAACTTAAATAATTTCCATCAGAAAGAGAAAGCAAATGATGTTAATTAGTTTTATCGAGATGCTCTTTAAATTAATGGCGTAATGTTAGTACGAATTCAAGCCAACTGTGAGATCCCGTTCGATTATTTAAACTTTACTTCTTAATTCTTAAATTATGATAACATTTATTAATTTAAAAGATTCAATTAAAGAAGAAATATCTATCTCGATTGCACTATCGCATCTCGATCTCGACTCGATAAAAAAAGGTTCGAGACGGTACGATTAGTAGGGGCTCCCGTTTCGATACAAAGCATCGAGTCGTATACATAAATTTCAATTAAGGGAGGTGTGACAACTCGCTCACGAATGTTATCGCGTATCGGACGCGTTAGAATACATTATCATATAACTTTATTGTTTACCTAGTTATGACAGCCGACAGTCGCCTTTGTCGAGCCGAAAACGTATCGATTTATATCTCGATTAAAATAAGGGTTCGATACGATAACTTCAGAATAAGGTGTTAAAATTTAAATTGCTTCGTATTTTTATGGCTAAATACTTGTTTAATTTGAATAATTAGATTTGTGAAAGGTTTCAGCTTCGAAGCATTTTATAACTAATGGAAGAAAATAAGCGGAACCCCATCACTATTAAAATACGTTTACAATCTCCTATTTAATAGATTTTCGATACGTTTTCATAATTACCGATAGTGTCGGTAGGTACCCGAGAAAAGTAATCAGGATTTTTCTTTTAAAATGTAGTAAAGCATTTGCTTGGCTTGGTTTTCAATTTAAAATCAATTGTTTTTCCTAATAAGTTAATATTGGAATAATAAGTGAATATCGTTAGAACATGGCAGGCTTTGTTCTTTAGTAATTAAATGTGAAATGAAAATGTTGTGTAAATCTAGTTACATTAGTTATGCTTATAACTACGTGGTTACTATGACTGAGAAATGAATTTAGTTTTTATTGGATGCTGCGTTTTGTTCTCTCATTCTTGAGAATGAAGTCGCAGGTAATTTATCTGACTGGTCTGTTGGTCCAGAAGTTAGTGGCCTTGACTGCTAAGCCGGAGTTCGTGGGTTCGATTCTCACCAGAACAAAAGTTTGTGCGATGAGCACGATCAATGGTTTTGTGGCTGGTTATAGTTTATCTAGAAATATATAGGGTGACTGGTAATTAGTGTACGATACTTAAACACGTGATTGTGCTCATGATAACCAACAACTTTTACTATGGGAACAAACCTGAAATCGCAAAAAAAAATCAGCTGTTCAATACATCTATGTTTGCCTAATGTACTGAACAGCTGATATTTTTTCGCGATATCGGCTTTGTTCCCATAATAAAATTTGTTTGTTATCATGGGCACAATCACGTGTTTAAGTATCGTACACTAATTGCCAGTCACCCTATATAGCAAGTTATCAGTTGTCTAGTACTGATAGCACAAGCTTTGCTTAATTTGGGACTAGATGGCTATAATATCATCATCATTTTGGCCAAAAGACGTCCACTGTTGGACATAAGGCTCCCCAAGTGCCGCCACAACGATCGGTCCAGTGTGTCTCGCATCCATCGGATTCCCGCGACCCTCACCAAGTCATCAGTCCAACTTGTGGGAGGCCTTCCAACGCTGCGTCTTCCGGTACGTGGCCGCCACTCCAGAACCTTTCAGCCCCATCGACCAACTTACAACCAAACAGTGGTCAAGGCACATTGCTCGCAGAATCTGTTCTGCCATTTAGTTTGGTGATTTTTCGGGCTATGTCGGTAACCTTGATTCTCCGGATATCTTCTGTCTTTTCTGATGTCTTAGAATATAATATTAGTGGTCATTAGAATCCATATTCAGTATGAAGCTTATTAGCTACATAAGCATAAGCATAATCAGCCTTTTAATCTTCCCACTGCTGGGAGTCAGGCCTTTTCTCTGGGAGGGGAATGGTCCATAATCCACCGCGTAGGCCCAGTGCGGTTTGGTGAGTGTCACACGTCTTCGAATTTTTGGTTCTGGGTTTTTACATTAATGGTTCTAGGACATGCCGGTTTCCTCACAATGTTTTTTTCACCGTTTTGAGAGCATGGATGATGAAATAAATTAAACAAAGAAATACGCCTAGCTGGGTTTGAACCCGCGACCTACAACGGGGGACACCGTTACCACTCACTCGGCCACCATTGCTCTTATTAGCAACACACTGATTTAAATATCAAACTAAAATTATTAATTTCATCCCCTCTTTGTAGCTTGACAATAGCTTTATCTGGAATTAACCTAAAATCATTTTTTTAAAAGAGTAACCATGAAGTTTTTTGCCGGTTCTTTTCGACCAATTTGGAACCGTGCACTAGCTCCTAACGTTTTATAAGTTCTCATGTAGGCCTATGTGAAATAAAAAACTTTTGAATTTTGAATCAGAATCTAATCATCAATTAAGAAACAATAACATTAACTAACTAAGGGTGAGTTGCACCATTTAACTGTAACGATAACAAAGCCGTTAACAGTTGTCAAATCGTCGAATTGACCAATAGGCGGCCGTTTCACGGCTGGTTATGGTTTGGTTATCGTTATAGTTAAATGGTGCAACTCACCCTTAATATATTTGTGTACGAACTTAAAAATCCCCAGTATTTTCTTAAGAAAATTAACTACATCTTTACGACAGCCTTTCCGACAACCAACCAATTTTCCATTGCCACATTTGAAGCTAAAAAAAACCAAGAACAAAGCGAAATTGGCGCCAATTCCCAATACATCTGTGTGCTCTGTTCTGAGTACCCCCGCCCACAGACATAAAGCCGCCCACGAACAGAGTCGTACGTCTGGACCAAGTCACAATGAGTTAGGAAAGGAATAGACTAGAACTGGCATTGAAAATTGTTAGTAATTTTTTTAATTAACTACCTATGGCGTCAGATAACCGTGGAATAAAGTACATTGACCTTTTTCTAATATCTCTGCGTAGGTACCAGAAAAAGAAAGAAAAATAATTTAAAACAAACAATGAATTGCTTTTCATTACTAGATCATGTAAAGGATCGCGATAGATGTCGATTCAAGACAGCTCTATGTCTATATTTCCGTTTTTGAAATTAAGAATGTCAACAAATGTACGAGGGTAAATGACCGTTATTCCACGTTTATCTGGCATCTACCTTAGTGCTTGACTTCGTTACCACCTGTGGTAAGCAACGATACAATCGTCGATGGTGTAGTGTACTAGTCTTGAAGACAGCTAAAATTATAATCTGACTGGAAGACCGCAGCAGGTAGATTGTTCCAGTCCTCCGATGTGCGCGGTACAAACAACGACGAAACGCTTAGTCGGGACCGTTGAGGTGTTAACAATGTGGTGGTGGACACTCACAGTACGTCTGGCTGATGTCGAGCGTCCACCTTTAAGCGTTTTGCCTCATCGTTTATACCGCGTACTTCAAAAAATTGAAACAATTTGCCGTCTGCGGTCTTTCCTCCCGATTATAATTTAGGTGTCTCCAACGCTACAGTGAATAAGCTCTTAATAAACTAGTGCGATTTACCATCACCGATTGCATCACTGCTTACCATCAAGTGAGATCGCTGACATATTCTTAATTCAAAATAGTCAATTCAGTAAACCGCCCTTAGTCACACTCGTGCCGAAAAGGTTCTTATGTAATATTCAATTAGACTACAAGCCGACTCCTGTTCCATCATTCTCAGATGACTACAAAGTTAGTGTTTGTAACATCGATACAAAGAACCGTCGGTACAGGCGAGCTCGTAAAGGACTACAGTCGACGTCGGCGAACGGAGTTAACTATCTGCTGAAGCTTTCAGTAACTACAAAGGGAATGACTGGAAACTACAGTCGCGGAGAGAAGTGCTTTGGCTGAATTTGATTATTTCTTATTAACTGAATCATGCCCACTTCACTAGGTGTTAAAAAAAAATGATATAAAAATATTATTAATCACAATGAAATGTTGTAAGCACCTGCAGAAAGCCTCATTATTTCTGAGTGAAATATTACTCAGCAATCATTTTCCTTATTGCTCAGCTATCGGCTTTATGTTGGTGATACAATTTTTAAAATCGATTCAGTAGTTTCATAGATTATTTACTACAAACAACCTCACATACTTATACACTTTGCCTCTTTAAAATATTATTTATAGTAGATTGTATAATTGTACTATTATATGTAAAATAACTGATCACTGGAAAATTATTAAAATTGCTTGTTACTTTTATCACAAAAAAACTACGAATCATGCGGGACAGATGACAGCGGCGACACCGGCGTGATGCCATATACTATAATAGTGTCTACTATTACATTCAGCCGTATCAAAAATCAAAAGAGTTAAGCAACTTCATAATGACTGAAAAAGATAATTACCATTGACATTTGAAAGTGCTTACCACGGTAAAAGAACTTTTTCTGTTTTTAATTGACTACCAATTTATTTAACTATATTAAAAAAAATAAATTAATATTTAAACTTGATTGCAGGCAACATTTAAATTTAACATAAAATCCAAAAACATTTTAACTCACTTTCCATTTATCTCAGCGGCGACATGAAACTGTAATAAAAGTGGGCAATAAAGTCCACTTTACAGACAATGATAATACTGTGACACTTGTGTATTTCAGTGTACTGGGCGTGTCGTACGACTTGGCTCGTTTTACAGCATTTCACGGTAACACATTAATTGGCCGAAATAAAATCAAACGTGGTCGTTAATGACACTTGTGTGAGCGACTGTACCAATAGCTCGTCGTAATGAAGTTATAAATGTTCTCTTGAGCGTTATTTTGTAAGGATTTAGTTTACACTTGTGACGGTAATGACTGGCTAGTTTGTTGTACAGAAAACAAATATCTTTAGATTGATGTTGAAATCTGTGTGACGCTTATTACCCGTAGCGGTCATTAGAAAGTCCGTGTTCGAAGATTTATGGAGTTCCAAGTTACCAGCGATCAGGGCCTCAAGTCTGCTATTGCAATACTGTCAGAATGGTGTATCATTGATTTCATGACGATCCAATGGTCAACCACTGACACTCCATTGAAAGAAATGGCACAGACTAGTAATCTCGTACATAATGACAAATGAATGTCTGACGTATGCGGTAATCTACAAAAATTTTGACAGTTTCTTTGATCAGTAACTTACAGTTGCCATCACGGATCTCTCCGATCTTTCTTTTCAAATAAGCAGCACCTTTACACTGATATCTAAAATGTATTGAGAGGTAAAGTTTGTTTTTTTTTTGTTTGTAGGAGGTAATCTCTGAAAGTACTGGTCCGATTGCGAAAATTTTGTCACCGACAGAAAGCTGCTTTACGGTTTAGAGAGCAGTGGTGATGTTTTTGTTTTTTTTTTTTTTAAATGAAATAAATTACCCAAAGTAATGCGCCTGTTGGATTTAAACCCGTGACCAACAACAACTCGTAAGATGGGGCAGTCACCACTGGACCACCACTGCTCTCAACTTCTCAGTTATTTTGTTCTATTTTTCTCGCAATTAACAACTTAACAACAATTTTAATAACTAACAATATCAATTAAAACGCCTTGAGCTTACACACTCACTTATTTTATAATTGGACTTAATTAATGTCTGTTCTTCAAGTCAATGTAGGACATAAAATGATTCCTAGTAGTGTAAGGTAGAATTGTAGGTCTGTTCATAATATTCTTTTAGTTATTATCTTTGTACTTTTATTACTCTGAGTTTTTTATCACCTATTGACTTCTGAACTGAACCGAACTGTCCTGCTGAAGGGTGTAGTGAGAAAGCGTGTCAGATTTTAACTGACTAAAACCAATGTTTCTTCAGTTGCCTTTGGCGTTCTAGGATCACAAGTATCTTTTTCATACTTTTCCCCAAATTTATACAATTCTGGCACCTTGCCTCACACATATCTTTTTTTTTGTTGGGTAAAAATCATCCAAATGACATCCCCCGCTTTTGGGCGGAACGGGAGATAGTGTCAGACTCTTACTGACTAAAAAACCCACCCCGTTCCTTCTTGCCTTTCATCCCGTGGCCGAGCTACCTTTCGGAGCTAACCCTAGCCATAGTAGCTTCGATCTAGTTGGGCCCCTGCTGTTGCTGACAACTCCTTGAGGCGCGCGGGAACAGTGCGCGCCGTCGAACCTCACACATATCTTCAAAATTCAGACTGATCGGTAGTCTCATGCTTCTCGGCATACGCAAACGTCTTTATGGAAGAGGAATGAAAAGAAAGAAAGAAAAACAATTTATTCTCGCGAAGAAAGACGCAATCTTAAAACTAGTAGAATTAGTACTAATCGCATTGCTTGGTCTTCCTCTGTGGACAACATAACTATTTTACGACAATTGTCACAGAGGACGACCATATAGATTATAATCGCCCCTATTTTACCATAATGAAATAATCGTGTGTTTTTCATGTCTCTACTTTACGTTACGTTGGAGGCCTATGTCCAACAGTGGACGTGTATCGGCTGAAATGATGATGATACTTTACGTTTAACAGAGTGTTCATTGTTGCTTTTGGCCATCAAGCAAAGTTTTATATTATGAAAATATCGTGAAGTGATTGATCAATTATATAAGATCTGGCCACGAGGCACGACGTACATAGGTAGAGCACTGTTAGTTAAGTTTTTTAATAATATTTAGTTATTTATAAGTGTATACTTTATTATTTATGTGATCACAGCTTTGATTATAATTTATTGTATAAGTGCTCTCTGTAAGTGACGAATTCACCATAATATTTCTTCTTCATTTGCAAATGTTATTTTATGTGTAATGTTAACTAGTGCATGAGTCGTTGGTGTGTTAATTAAAAATAATTAAATATACTAAAAAAGCTCGGGCGCGCGAATAATGGAAGAAGTTGAGGGAGGCCTTTGCCCAAGAGTAGGACAGAACAGGCTAACAAAAAAAAAAACTAAAATAATACTAGTGATCCTGTTATCCTGCCCGAAAGCTGGTAGTAGTAGTAAGTGGCAAATTAAGAACCCGACTGCAGCCCCACCTACCTGGTCCAATTGTCATCATCATCATTTCAGCCAATACACGTCCACTGTTGGACATAGGCCTCCCCCAAGCGTCGCCACATCGAACGTTCCTGTGCGTCCCGCATCCATCGGTTTCCCGCTACCTTCACCAGGTCATCGGTCCACCTTGTAGGAGGCCTTCCAACGCTGCGTCTTCCGGTACGCGGTCGCCACTCCAAAACCTTTCGGCCCCAACGGCCATCTGTTCTGCGAGCAATGTGCCGTGCCCATTGCCACTCTGCCGTCCTCTAACTAAAAAGCAGCTAAGTACTTTTTTTTCTAAGTAACTTATCTACATTTTAATTAGAGGACGGCAGCACTTAAGTTTGGCAATTCTTTGTGCTATGTCGGTCCAATTGTATTTTTAAATAATCCAGAGACCTACTCAAATATACTCACAAAATTACTTTGAAACCGGTCAAGCCGTTTAGGAAGCGTTAGGTGACAAACACACGTACAGAAGACTTATATACATATAAGATTGTAAATATATACTGTTGTAAATAATAACCGGTGAGTTTTCCATTCTACATGAATACATACACATATGTACATGGTTATATATAAGGTTTTATAGCCCAATTCACACGGGACTGGTTCTTATCTCTTTCTCAGGAAATCGTAACTAATCCAATTAGACTATAAAATCAATTCTACTTAACCAAAATCTTGTTTTAGACTATTAAACTCAGCGGTGATTATTTACAAATTAATTAGATGTAAACTTATCCAATTATTTGCTTATTTTAATTAAGTATGTGCTTCCTTGATATTAGAGGTAAGTGGATTTGTTTTTTGCATGTTTCTAAGGATGAATAAATAAATATTCATTTCATTTGGGACATGGACAGGAAATTATTATAATCACATTAATTAAAAACTAATAATAAAAAGTCGCTGCAGTATGTACTCGTATCTATAAGTATACTTAGGCAAAATTAATATCACACAAGTTTCGTAGAGGTCCAGCAGGGTCGAAGCCTACTTTTTAGGGTTCCGTAGCCAAATGGCAAAAAACGGAACCCTTATAGATTCGTTATGTCTGTCTGTCTGTCTGTCCGTCCGTATGTCACAGCCACTTTTTCCCAAAACTATAAGAGCTATACTGTTGAAACTTTGTTAGTAGATGTATTCTGTGAACCGCATTAAGATTTTCCCACAAAAATAGAAAAAAAGCAATAAATTTTGGGGGTCCGACTCCCCATACTTAGAACTGAAACTCAAAAATTTTTTTTTCATCAAACCCATACGTGTGGTGTATCTATGGATAGATCTTCAAAAATGATATTGAGGTTTCTAATATATTTTTTTTCTAAACTGAATAGTTTGCGCGAGAGACACTTCCAAAGTGGTAAAATTTGTGTGTGTCCCCCACCTCTAACTTCTAAAATAAGAGAATGATAAAACTAAAAAAAGATATGATGTACATTACCATACAAACTGCCAACGAAAATTGGTTTGAACGAGATCTAGTAAGTAGTTTTATTTTAATACGTCATAAATAAAAAAAAATACACTAAGTATTATTAAAACATCAATCAAAGTTACAACGAACTACAAGAACTTTTATATTATGTTACTTGCTGCTACGGAACCCTTTATGGGCGAGTCCGCACTTGGCCAGTTTTTTTTTTTGGTGTGGAAAATCATCCTTTGACAAACCCCGCTCTTGGGCGGAGCAGGAGATAGTGTCAGACTCTTACTGACTAAAAAACCCACCCCGTTCCTTCAAGCCTTCATACCGGGACTCGAGTTCCCTTTCGGATAATCCTGGCTCCAGTAGGCTTCGACCCGGCTGGGCCCCTGCTGTTGCTGACAACTCCTTGAGGCGCGCGGGAACAGTGCGCGCCGTCGACGAAGGGTCGAAGCCTACTGGGACCATCGGTTGTGCGAAAGAGAACACCGGGGCCCTGGAACGAAGGCAAAGAAGGAACAGGAGCGGGTTTTATTCAGTAAAAGCCTGATACGCCCTTCCACTCCGCCCAAGGGCGGTAGATGTCATTAAATGATTACCCACCTAAAAAAAGATTATACAACTTTTCTTCTTTAATTTCTGAAAGGGAAAACGTCCTGAAATGCAAAGAGCACCTGAAAAACACAACTGTGGGTTTTGGTCAGAAAAAATCAGACACTCCACCTTAGAGCGAGAGAAGACATTAAATGGTTTCTCAACTAAAAAGAAAGTGTTCAATTAATTTTAAGCTTCTACTGTAATTTAAAAAAAATACAGATGAAACGTTCTGGAGTGGCGACCGCGTACCGGAAGACGCAGCATTGGAAGGCCTCCCACAAGACGGTCAGGGTCGCGGGAATCCGTTGGATGCGAGACGCACAGGGTCGGTCGTTGTGGCGACGCTTGGGGGAGGCCTATGTCCAGCAATGGACGTCTTTCGGTTTAAATGATGATGATGATAATGACTGTTATTTTATTTATGGTGTACAATAAAGAGTATATATTCTATCGATCTGTAGTGTCCTTAGAGGGACACTAAACTTATTTAAAAAAAAAACCGTCCGGCAACCGTCCAGACCGAGCTCAGGACATCGACGGCATGTGTTTTCCCACCCGCACCTCAAAGAGCTGTCAGCAACCATAGGCAAAGCAGAAACAGGAGTGGGTTTTTACTCAGTTAAAGGTTGACACTATCTCCCGCTCCGCCCAAGAGCAGGGGATGTCAATAGATGATTTTTCCATCTAAAAAAAAATAATTAAACTAGATTCTAGTTGAAAATCTATGATAGTTTGTAAAAGGCATAGCATGGCATAGGCGGCCATAAAATGTTCCCACTGTTGAGACCTCTTCTCTAGGAAAGGCAATGGGCCATAATCCATCACGCAGGCGCAGTGCGGGTTGGTGGATGTCACTTGTCTTTGAATTTTTGGTTCTAGGACATGCCGGTTTTCTCACGAGGTTTTCCTTTACCGTTTTGAGAGCAGTGGTGATGAAATAAATCACACAAAGTAATGCGCCTAGCCTCTCCTAGAGAGGAGGCTTGAGTCCCTACAGTGCCACCGTAGGCGCGGGCTTGCGGGCAATGAGCAATGGGTAGCTCGCTCTCCGGCCGTCCGGTAACTGTCCGGACCAAGCCCAAGTCGTCGACGGCGCGCACTGTTCCCGCGCGCCTCAAGGAGTTGTCAGCAACAGCAGGAACCCATCCGGGTCGAAGCCTACTGGGGCCAGGATTATCCGAAAGGGAGCTCGAGCCCGGTATGAAGGCTAGAAGGAACGGAGTGGGTTTTTTAGTCAGTAAGAGTCTGACACTATCTCCCGCTCCGCCCAAGAGCGGGGGATGTCATTGGACGATTTTTTCCCACCATAAAAAAAGTCCCTACATTGGGAACATTAAAAAGGCTGGTGATGATGATGATGAATGTGCCTAGCTGGGTTTAAACCCGCGACCTACAACTAGTAAATCGCTTCAGTTACCAGTCGGCCACCACTGCTCTGTCTCTGCTTGTAAAAGGACCTCAATAAATTTAATTTTAACAACATATGCATTTCAGTAGATAGAGAAAGTAACAGTTTATTTTTTGTGACAAAACAATTAAACCAAACAATTTATTTTTCACCTTCTTCCCCACCTCGCACAATTAATACGCAGATGTAACCTAGCCGTAACAATTGTACACTTGATTGCAATAAAACTGTAACAGCAGATGTTTAAGCCCAGCATTTCAACAATTTTTTTTATTATGTTTTTAGGGTTCCGTACCTATAGGGTTAAACGGGACTTTATTATTAAGATTCTACTGTCTGTCTGTCGATATGTCCAACTGTCACCAGGCTGTATTTCATGAACTGTGATATCTAGACAGTTGCAATTTTCACAAATACATCATCAGTTTCTGTTACCGCTATAACAACAAATACTAAAAACAGATTTTTTTATTATTAATATTTAAAGTAAACAAGTGCTTGACTGCGTCCCTACTGGTGGTAAGTAGTGATAGAATAGAATAGAATAGAATAAACTTTATTGTGCACCAAAAGTAAAATGACATAAACATAAACAAAAAAATAGATGCAATCGTTGATGGTACAACAATCGTGACTTTTTGGTGTTTTTTGCTACGGATAGTACGGAACCCTTCGTGCGCGAGTCCGACTCGCACTTGCCAGGTTTTTTTCTTTACTGAACTCAAAGTGGTGTTATCTCGGCCGTCACAGATAGCATGGTCGACGTTGTAAATGTAATCGTTTTTATTTTTATTTTAATGTATTTGTTTCCGATAAAATGCTAGTTTCGACCGTTATCCGTTGCTATTTGAGTAGGTGAACTTAGGAAGCTATTTAGCATTGGTTATATATTGTTGATAGGCGTGTAATTAATTAATAAATGTTTTTTAATTACTTAATTCATTAATTTAGTGTTTATACATACAATTTTTAAAATAGAAAATCATCGAAAAATTTTATCCCGCTTTGTGTGGACCCAGAAGGCATGTAACTTTGACTACTTAACTTAAACTCACATGTGTTATTTCAGATACCAATATTTATTGTAGACTAGCTTCTACCAGCGGCTTCGTCCGCGTAGAAGTAGGTTTCTCCATACAAACATTGGATCCCTGTTGGGATGAATTTTCAAAAATCCCCTCTCCCCTACTTCATAAGAGAAAATCTTAACCCCATAGTTTCGGCTGTGCGTTGATATGTCAGTCAGTCAGTTTCTCCTTATACAAGGTGCAGTTTTAAAACTGCACAATATTTCAGGAGGTTGTAATAAAACTCATAAATAATCATGTAAAAAAACGATACCTGGTCAATAATCAGTAATACTTGTTATTTAATTTTTTAATTACACTAAACTAAATCGATTGATCGATGGCCGCGGGGGCGTGGCTAGGGTGTGGCGTGCGGGATGATGATTGGATGATACATTATTTATGAAACTATCGTTGCGAGTTAGTGTGTGTGAAAACGCCCTTTATTGTTCCGTGTTTGTGTGTGTGAAAAAAAGCGCGGTTATAAAAAAAAAAAATTACCTACTTATTTTATTATTGATTCGGGTCGAGAATCACTAACATAATTACCTCCTGAAATATTTTGCAGCTTCAAAACGACACCTTGTATACATGTATATGTCGTGGCCAGATCATAGAAATTGATCACTTCATGATATGGCCACCTAAAACTGGCCAGATAGTTTAAACGTTAACATTTGATGATCGATCCTCATTTGTTATTTAATGTAGGATTTTTATGATAATGAAAAAGTCTAAATAAAGTAGGCTAAACGAGGATTATCATATAATTATATCATCGAAGTTTAACTTGATGATCTGGCCGGTTTAACTTTTTTTTTATGTTGGGAAAAAATAATGCATTGACATCCCCGCTTTTGGGCGGAGCGGGAGATAGTGTCAGACTCTTACTGACTAAAAGACTCACCCCGTTCCTTCTTGCCTTCATATCGGGGCTCGAGCGCCCTTTCGGATAACCCTGACCCCAGTAGGCTTCGATCCGGCTGGGTCCCTGCTGTTGCTGACAACTCCTTGAGGCGCGCGGGAACAGTGCGCGCCGTCGACGACTTGGGCTTGGTCCGGACAGTTACCTGACGGCCGGACAGTGAGCTACCCATTGCTCACTGTCCGCAAGCCCGCGCCTACGGTGGCCGGGAATCGGGATCAGAATGGCCGGTTTAACTTGGCCAGATCATGAAGTGATCAATTTCTATGATCTGGTCGCGACATATAGATAAAGTTAATTTCTAAATGTTTCCAATTGAAAAAAAAAAAACCATGAAGAAAATAATCTCCAGTTAAACTCAAGCTTCCCCATCGAACCACTTCCTTAATCCACCATCGTCTTACCCTCAGTTATCCCAATATTTATCTAAGTTTAAATAACTGTCACATTAAACTTTATGGGGCAGTAAGCAGATAGCTGCACCTCCCCTGCATGTATTTATACCGTGGGGTGCGTTGTACCAGGGGACGGTTGTAACGCCCAGGGAAAGAATTATTGTCACTTAGAGCGGTTAAAGATGTTTGTAGTGAGGGGTGAGTCGTAATATGTGGAGTCATGTGTAAGAAGACTACAGGAGCTGATCGCGAGTTTTGTAATGCGCAAAAGTATATAATTATAATATTCCACAACTTTCACAGAATGCTATCTTGTCCCAAAATAAGCAGAGCTTGCCATGAGTACTAGGCAACTGATCTTCTTCCTACTTGCGTCATACACCTCAATGCTGAGGGTCGTGACCTTCCTGCTTCATCACTTTCATTTGAACAATATTCCTCCATCTGTTACTGTCTGTAGCGGTGTGAAGGCAACTGATAAACATACTTATATATTTCTAAATACATACATTTATTATAGATACGTAACACCTAGATACAGAACCAATGATCGTGCTCATCACACAAACATTTAATTATGTCTTGGGTGGGAATCGAACCCATGACCTCCGACATAGCAGTCAAGGCCACTAACTACTAGACCAATAGGCCAGTCATGATCAGTCAGCTTTAGTTTAAGTTCTTATAGTTCATCCTAAGGTTGCCTGGTAGATATCGCTGTCAGCGATAAGACCACCATTGTACCTATAGATTTATGTTTCTGTGAAATTGTTACTATTTTGGTGTACAATAAAGTTTATTCTATTCTAATTTAGTACAATAGAAAAAACACGAAGATGACACTAAAAATACTTTTATCGATTAAAACCGGACTAATTAAAATGCAATTATTTTGATTGTATGTCAGATTATTCTATAAGCAACGTTTTACCGTTATAGTGTTTTAATTTTATAATAAAATCTCTAGATTTTTAGTAAATCACTGAAATGCTTCATATTTTGCAAGCATTGTGACTTAACGCATCTTTTTCTGTTGTATGCAATTTGAGAGTGACCAGCCTAAGCTTATTTTTTAAACGAAATATACATAGTTACATAAATCATTTGTTTGCCGTCAAATGAAATCATCAAATGACATTTCCCGCAGTACGGTGGAGTTTGAAGGAGCGTCAGGCTTTTACTGATTAAAACCCACTAGTGTTTCTTTAGTTGCTCTATGCGTTCCAAGACCGTGTTGACTCTTTCTAACAGTCCAACAGCAAAGTTTTGCAGTTCTAAACGTTTTATCCCAAATCTTTGCTTTTTTGTGACTATTAATAATGAATTCTTCTTTTAAACACGATGAACAGTTATGTTCCATGCACATTTTATCCATAATTTAACACATCAACCACCTATAATACCCATAAGGCTCAACTCATACTAGCGCAGAAAGCTTCGCGTCATGTTTTTTGCCTATAGCATATAGATATCTATTTCTCAGTAATTAAAGTAAAAATTTGTGTTATGCAAAGTTTGAATCGCATATGCTTTCGCGCGTTTATGCTTGGTTAGAGTCGAGCGGTATCGCGCCTCGCCGTGCTTTACTCGCGCAGTGACGCGACAGCTCGGCTGCTTAAAATCAAAACATAGTAACTCGTTCCAACAAAAATGTTCAGGAGAGCCAAAAAACTAGTCGGCTACTTTGATTCGTTCGCCCGAAGAAACTAGAAGAGATAGCAATTTGGATGTTTGGCGAAAAGTTGTGCTATATTGTTGACATTTTAGTTGTTATACTCGTAATCATTTTTAGAGTATAGTTACACTTGAAGCGCTCATACTTTATTTTTATTTGTGAATTTACCCAAATATAAATGTAAAAACAATATCAAAACTTAGTAAGTCTGCTTACTAGGTTATCAATTTGATTTACTATGGTAAACATGAAGACTAAACAAATTCATTATACATTAAGTGTTTATAAAATTAAAAAATTAAATTATCCCAAAGTACCTACGAATGCAGATTTTGATTAAAAATCATGTTGACTTATAAAATGATATTTAACGTACTTCAAAGGACTCTTATTAAATTGTAACATGAATCACACTCTCAACAGTCAACCAAAACTAAAAAAAATAAACTTAAGCTAAAATAATTCTTATTGATAATGAACTACTCATTGTTATCGGTAACGATTTGACCATCAGTTTGCAGATCAATGGAGTTATCACTCGTGGGTAGATTCAGCCAAAACTCCCTTCTGTTCAATGGCATTAGGGGGACCAATTTTGAAACAATACCATCTTTCTTCGATGATTTCACCCCTCGGGGGATAGTATTTGAAAGTGGGGGAATAGTGTTGACATTAAATTTCTGCATCAAGAAGTTTAGTTCTTGGTATGACTCATCAAAATCTGTTTTATAAAACAGATTTCGTGATCCTTTGAGGAACTTAGCTTCAACCACTGGGTTTAGCAAAAATGTGCTGAGAGCTGAATCGTCATTTGTGTTACGCCTTGGAACTCGTTTCTTTTTCACCCATTGGTATGATTTTTGCACTTCGATAACGTCAATGTTCTTTCTACAGTTCGCTATAATAGACTTGTAGTCCTCGTAATCATAAACTCCATCTCGATCGACGCCTCATCTCTTTTTCTATATTTCCGTGTACGCCGTCAGCAGACATATGGGTATGGCCTTTAGTGAGAAATCTCAGAGTAATAGTATCGATATTAATGCACTCAGAATTAACAATTACCAGCGCTGTAAATAAAAACCAATTTTTATTTTGTCCAGTGCAATTGTCACACCACAGTGTTAATTTTTTCACATCTCTTTCCGAAACAAGAAAAGCCATCAATGCATCTATTATATTATTAGCATCTCGACCCATCATTGCTTCATGCCACACGACACATTTGCTGTTTATCTTTGCATCTTTACATAGTGGTGCAAATGTTAAATTGAAAGCCACTAGACGGCTCAAAAAAAATGAATCCTTAATTTTTGGCATATCTGGCAATAATGTCACTTTCTGAAGATCCATAGAAAAATAGTGTTCCATAGTATCGTTGCCTTTCTTCGCATCTTCTTTGTAATATTTTATAGCTTTTCCAGCTTTAACCTTGTATTGAGCAAAATCATTCTGTAACCTTTCCACAGCCTGCTGATGCCTCACTTCCATTTTTAATCTTTTCCACGAATACTCCGCAATCAACACATTGGTCTCCTTTGGGATATTTTAAGGAAACTTTCATTGATTTCATAGTATTTCTGTAGGTTTCAATGGAACATTTGACATCAGGATTCTTCGATATGAAGTCAGTATGCATAGATTGCAGCGTAAGCGTTCGTGGCAAGTAACGTGTCAACGGTGCGTTGTTTCTCCTGTAGTGGCTCAATGTCGGGTTATAGCTCATGATATGGTCTTCGATCGGTGTTCTTGATAGTCTAGGTTTCTTACCACCTCGATTTTCTTTAACTAATTCGTAAAAGGGTTTCCGTTTTAACGCTCTACTTAGCTCGGTAATAACACCATCTGTACAATGACCCAGAGTATTCAGGAAAAATGATTTACAAACATTTATCTCTTCATTCCCATTCATTAATACGGAGCGAAACACTCGTGCGCCGGTAACACTGGACATACTAAACGAAATTTCATCTATTTTGCAATTAGCGCCAAATTCAAAACATAGCAAGTTGGTATTTCAAATTCATTACTTAGTAAGTCGCTTGAGCTGCTAGGGTTTTAAATTTGTATTTTGACATACTAAGTTTAAAATTTGTACTTCAAGGAAATTTTCGTAATCATGCCAAATTGCTTAGACTTGCTAAATTATTTTTTTAAAATTACGTATGAAACTGGGTGTTTTAAGGTCCACATCATTTTGATACTATCTAGTAAGTCGAAAAATGCCAAAAACCGTTTTTTTTTCAAATCACCTGTTACTAGGTTTTGAATTTGGGCAGCCGAGCTGGCGGTCATGATTTCATTCGAATGTCTTTGAACTGGTCCAGCACCGTGATCCGGGCGCGTTAATGTGGCGCTCGTGAGCGATTCGACACGAATGCGGTTGCGAAACGATCAGAAGCAGTTCACGGAAATTCAAAGCGACGCGGTGGCAAACTTGCTACCGCACCACAAGAGTTCATGCGAAAATATCAAAACAACCTTTCGTGTCCGCTTCGCTTCACTCACATCACACCCAAGTGTGACTGGTCATGGGCCACCGAAATACAAGGTGTCGTTTTGAAGCTGCAAAATATTTCAGGAGGTAATTATGTTAGTGATTCTCGACCCGAATCAATAATAAAATAAGTAGGTAATTTTTTTTTTTTTTTTATAACCGCGCTTTTTTTCACACACACAAACACGGAACAATAAAGGTCGTTTTCACACACACTAACTCGCAACGATAGTTTCATAAATAATGTATCATCCAATCATCATCCCGCACGCCACACCCTAGCCACGCCCCCGCGGCCATCGATCAATCGATTTAGTTTAGAGTAATTAAAAAATTAAATAACAAGTATTACTGATTATTGACCAGGTATCGTTTTTTTATATGATTATTTATGAGTTTTACTACAACCTCCTGAAATATTGTGCAGTTTTAAAAATGCACCTTGTATAAGTATCATTTGTTTGTTCTGTTCACGCCGCATCGCTTCCCGTTCGCATTCACGTTGAAATCTATGTAGGACACATCGTTATGTGAAAGTAGTTGCGCGGAGACGCGCATCACCATGCGATATACATAGTTGAAAACGATCCCATCTGATGGTAAGCAGTGATGCTATCGTTGATTATGAATCATATAGTTTATTAAGAGCCTTTTCACTCTAGCCTTGAATACACCAAAATTTTAATCGGTCTACGGTCTTTCCCAGCAAGGACAATGTTCCAAACCTTCGATGTACGTGATATAAACGATGAGGCGAAACGCTTGATATGAGTTGTACCTTAGTCAGCCGTCACATTCCGAACTAGAATGTTTCCGCCTCCCGCAGCCGAAGGAGATAATTCTCCGCTAGGGTGATCGCAACGGTCGACACGTGGGGAGACATTCTTCACGACAGTTGACTCTGTTCTGATAACGGTGACCACATATTTGTGATTGCATCAGGAATTTTAGGGACTGTTAATAGTTCCTGACATGTTTTGGGTGTAGTTGTCTTGTATGGGTTAATTAAAATTGATGTTTTGGAGGGGAAGACGCAGATAGTAAGGGAATTACACTGCCTTGGATGTAGCTTTATTTTCGAGCCTATCAATCAATTACGACACGTGTAGAGTGGTGACAATGTAATGTTATATTTGATTTAAATCATATTATATCTATGGTTTGGTGAATCTGAGGAGCTCAGCCACTGCTCGATCTCTAAGGTTAAGCAACACAAGCCGAGGTCGGTTTGTAGATGGGTAACCGACACGAAACTCCTTCGTGCTACGTAGTACAATTGAACAATAAGAATACGTAAGTATTACATTAGGGAATCCAATCCCGCATGTGCAGGATAAGAAATGCGGGATTAATCATGCGAGATCCCGCAGGCTTGCGGGCTACCTTTAAGTATCCCACTTAAAATAAAACAAAATATACTAATTCCGCAAATACCGCGGGATTCGCGGGATTGATGACTTCAATCGCGATTTTTGATGCTAGATTGTATTCCTAATTACAATAAATGCCTATAGTATGATATGACGTATGGGTAAATGTACAATTCACAAATTTTCCTCATATAATAATAGGTATGTAAGTAAGTACAATTACACTATACTATAAAACCTATCAGACGACCCATGACCACGACTACTCTATCAGGATTGCATCAGTAAGGAGATGCATTTGAGATTCATTTCAGTTGTATTTTTTTTTAGAACACAATCTCTTATAATTTGACATCTAAGTGCTTTAAAAAACCCTAAACCCCTAAATAACCGGCCGCCAAACACCGCCACTGATCGTACACGCCGCGGCTTCCGGCGGCGTCGCGACCGGCGCCCGCGCAGCGCCGCACGTGACAGTTTACGGCCGCCCCCTTCCGCAGAGAGATGGCGCCACTGACACAATGTTTAGCTTTGTTTGTGAAGCTTTCACGGTTCTTGGGATTTGGTTTTGTTGCTTTTTTTAAAGTGTTTATGAGAGATTTGTGGTTTAAGTTACAGTTGTATTAAGGATTTTTGATTCCACTAATTTTTGACATAATTTTGTTCAGCCGCATAGATGTAGTATTCTTTGGGTATCGCAGTTTATCTAGTTTAGCTCTGATTATATCTAGGTATACTTTATTATTTGAATAGCCGAGAACGCTGATACCTGATATATAAGACAAGTCATGGTTTGGGTACCAAAAATCACATGTTTTTATGGTAATTCTGAATCGCAAAAGTTATTTTGAGAGCTTGCTTCATGCCTTTTAGGATTCTAGTTCAACGAGAAGTATCCTATAGGTTTTAATATCTTACGATTGTCAAAATATGTGTCTAGACGTAGCATAAACGGTTTTATCTTTAGGTTGCCTTGACTAAGACGTTGGATTTTTCAATACTGCTTTGGGGTAATAGACCAGAGTATTTGAGATTTATTTCAGTTTCATACCTCCACGCATTCCTGAAAATAACCGTGTAGACGGACAGAAAATAACAAAGTAATATTATAAGGATTCTGTCTTATTTAATACAGATTTTTTGGTTCCACATTCAGCATCAAGCTAATATACCTATTGGTGCGAAAAGTGGGATAACCTAGGTGCTTAAACCATAGGTGTCGAAAACAAATGGTGCCGAAAGAGGAATACTTCTTTTTTGCTAATTAAAAAATTCTAAAAATAAAAACCTTCCGACGGATTGAGAACCTCCTCCTTTTCGAAGTCGGTTAATAATCTCTCAACATACGTCAACAGAGTAATTAAACAAAGTAATTGCATAATAAAACGCAGTAAGAACACCAGAACCGATTGTGTTCATACATTTATCTAATGTCACATTAGTTACTACATCAATGAGTTAATGATTATAATTGACATTTACGACTTGTTTGAGGAATGAAATAAGCTATTAACCTAGAAAATTATATTTCTCAGTAATCGTTAGTTGTTAGAAAATTAACTTGTTGTTCGCATCTCTTTTTATGTGTTCATGTTGAAGACCTTTATCATTGAGTGATGATATTTTTCATAAACTGCTTTAGTAAACTCATATGAATCGTCTCACATGTATTTAAACTGCGTCCACATATGTCATCCAACTCTCCTGTCGCAGGTCTGCTGGAAGAAATTTCATTTGAAATAAGTAGGTCCTTTGTACTCTTCTATTATCCTTATTTGTTCTTTTCGATTTTAAGTGTTTATGTGTACGTCTACACTAATCTACACTAATATAATAAAGAGGTAAAGTTTTTTTTTGTTTTTGTGTTTTTTGTTTGTAGGAGGTCTGAAAGTACTGGTCCGATTGCTAAAATTTTTTCACCGCTGCTTTATTCTTAAGTCACATAGGCTATATTTTATGTACGTGGGCGAAGCCGCGGGCAAAAGCTAGTAAATAAATAAATAAGAATGATTTTTTAGATAAACTTAGATGTACTTGAAGCATAGCATCTTTATTTCAGTCCCTACCCAGGACAAACATTTGTGTGATGAGCACGATCATTTGTTCTGTGTCTGGGTGTAATTTATCTATAATATGTATGTATTTATGTGATTTATATATAATATGCATATATTTAGAAATATATAAGTATGTTTATCAGTTGTCTAGTACTCATAACACAAGCTCTGCTTAGCGTAGGACTAGACAGCGTTGTGTGATAATTGTGGAATATTACTTTACTATGATTAAACTCGTTAAAAAATAATTCTATCATAGCTTAAGAAATACTAAATATATTAAATTGCGAATGCAATTCGTAATGTTTATTTGCCAAAAAAAAAATTACAACAATTTTTTACATACATATGTGGCGTGGTAAGTAAATACATAAGCAATATAGTAGCATATGTAGCTAAACTAGGCAAAGCTTGTATTTTGGCTATCAGAGCAATTCCCCTCGAATAGCTTACCTTTACAAAGTAGCCATAATCAATACTTAAACAAAAAATAATAATGAACAAAAAAAAAATCAATCAATCAATTTTTTTTTATATCTAATAAAAAGTATAGTAAGTGTAGTAAACTATAGTAAGTAAATTATTATTCCTAAAATACTGAGTTTTTACACCTAAACCGCAATTAAAAATATGATGTCACTAAAAAGTTATGACTGAGTGAAAAATCATGTTTTTGTTTTACCTTTTGATGTTGATAACAATGCAAAGAACAGTCAAGGATTCCCCTAATTCATTCTTCCCGTTGTTCCAGAATCATGAAATTTGGCATGAAGCAAGATTTCATAGCACAAGTGTAGGAAAAAAATCTGAAAACTATAGTTATCGATTCGGAAAAATCTTCATAACTCAATTCGGGAATTGAACTGTTTTCATAGACCTACGGAACCTTCAGTGCGTTTTTTTAATCGATTTTTTACAAGAAAACGTACCAATAATTGAAAACTTAAATTACATCAACTATAAAAACTTATGTTATCGTTAAAAATGCCATCAAAAATGGTGAATCGTCGCAAACGGGCCATTGCAACTCTTTGTAGGGACACGATAAAAAATCCAATTTCCTGCAGTTTTGTCCCCCTGGCGTTTTGGTGGGCTATGTCGTTATGTTATGGGTGTGTGTGGTGGTTTATGGACTCTACTGTAATGGTATTTAATGGGCTATAGTTGGTCATACTAGACTTTGATAGTACAAAATAAACTTTATTGAACACCAAAATAGTTTCAATTTCACAGAAACTATATGATAGCGATATCTAAAAGATAACCTTATGGTGGACTATAAGAACTTAAACTAAAAAAGGGGGTGTGCGGTGATATAAAAAAGGATATCCCTCACCCTAAATAAGAATGTGAAAAAAAATTAAGACATTTGCTGTCTATATGTACTTACCTGTATCTATATCCTGTATGTGTATGTGTATTTGTAGTCTGTTTCTGTAAGTATCTTTTCAAAAGGGAGCCTATTCACAAAATAGATAAGTACAGAAATCAATCTACATACAAAGCGCGCTCGAGTAACGCACACATAGACACCGCTCACGGACACGACGTCTCGGTCGCGTCTTGGACCACTCGTCGAACAGTTCCGGCTCAAACGCTTATTAGTGTGCGTCTACCGAGCGTAGGTATAAAAAGTGAAGTAATACATGAGATTGTCTTCTGTACCTATCTATTTTGTGGCCTATTGCTAGAATACTAATTAGCTCTTTACTTTTCGAATACCGTAATTAGAAACACAATAGAAAGATAATGAGAGAGCGATCGCCGGCGTTCGCTTGGGGTGTCAAAGTCAAAGTCAAAGCAAAGTCAAAGTCGAAGTCAAAGCGTTTATTTCAAATAGACCATTTGCAGGCACTTTTGAATAGTCAAATGTCGGTCAGTCTAAGAAAAGTGAAGCTAAATTGCACCATGTAATCAAATACGAGGTAAATGAGAAATATTTTTTTCATGAACGAGATTATTTCCAACAGACGCAACACAAAATAATTCAAAAAGCCTCACAACAAACGAATAAAACACCATCATAACATCATTTAAAATTTGGCACTGACAAAAAATCCGATATTCCTAGAAATAGGGTGTCCAGCCAAAGCGGATTTCCCTGGATTTTTCCAATTTCCACGAGCACGCATATCATGTGTCCGCCCGGCTGACTTGTGCACTTTTTTTTTAATCGCACCGTTATTGAAAACGTTGGACTGACGGGTTTATTAAATGGTGTATACGATTTTGGACGTTTGAGGGATTAAAATACATGCCTATCGTATTTTTGATGCAGATGTTGACGGAATTCTACCTATAAGTCATTTTATGAAGCCTGATAAGGAGCAATTTCAAAATAATTGCTCGCTTAAAAAAATAATAATAACTTTGTTATGTTTGACCGCACGGTTGGCTCAGTGGTTGAGCGACTGGCTGCTGTGCTGTGTCGTGGGTTCGATTCCCGCGTGGAACCAATATTTGTATTTTTTTATTATTATTATTGATAGGCTCGCGTTTGACCACTATCTCACCTGATGGTAAGTGATGATGTTGCCGACGATGGAGCACGCTTGCCTAGAAGTAACCTATTCACTCTTGACTTAAAGATCCCTAGGTTGTAGCTATCAGGAAACACAGACTCCGGCAGGGGATTCCACTCCTTAGCTGTACGCATAACGAACGTGTTTCCAAAACGCTTTGTACGAATGGGTGGGATATCCACCATGTACCTACCGATGGCGGAACGCCGTACGTCTAGTGGTCCGATGATGGAACGGACTTGGCGGAATTAAATTGTGCAATTCCAACGCAAACTCAATCGATAGAAAACCGTCAGGCCAGCAACTCGGCGTCGATGCTCAAGGCTTTGGAGCTTTGACTCGAAAAGCGCATTATCACCGATGATCTCCTTGGCTCGCTTTTCAATCGACTCCAGAGCATCAAGCAGCTTGGCAGACCCATCCCAAAGACAAGAGCAGTACTCTCCATACACGATTGAACTTGCGCTTGGTATAGGTTGAGCGGCTGTTCCGGCGTGAAGTACTGCCCATATTAGCTACGATCCCTAGTTTTTTGGCAGCCCGTTGTGCTTTTGCCTCGATGTAAGAGCCGAAATTGAGGGTAGACGATAACGTTACCCCAAGAAGCTCAAGGCTGTCGGTTATCTGTATCGGTTACACCCCGGAATTGGCTCCGTTTGGCGGAAAAAAGACACGCCTGGGTTTTAGCAGCATTGATCCTGACCAGGTTGGCATCGCCCCAATCGGATACTGCCTCCAAGGACAAGTTCAAGCGCTCAACCATAGCCTCTCGCAAAGACTGGATTTGTGACCCACTAGTACGTATATGGCCTTCGGGTTCTGGGTCTGAGTGTCTTGTGTATTTGAGTTTACATGTTTATAAACGCATCCACAATACACGACTAATTCCTAGTGTAAGTTATTTTTTTTTTAACCGGCGTAACAAAGGTTTCAATAATATTTTTTTTCTATTTTCACAACTATCACACAACGCCGTCTTGTCCCAAGCTAAGCAGAGCTTGTGTTATGAGTACTAGACAACTGATAATCATACTTATATATTTCGAAATGCATACATACTATAGATAATTACACCCAGACACAGAACAAATGATCATGCTCATCACATAAACATTTGTCCTGGGTGGGGATCGAACCCACGACCTCCGGCGTAGCAGTCAGGGCCACTAACCACTAGACTAACAGGCCTGTCAATAGAATGTATCAGAAACATAAAATTAAGTATCAGAAAAGTATCACAAAACAATAATAAAAACCACAAAACAATCATAATAACCCCCGCATTACAATTTTTAATTAAAAACGACAGCGACAACAATACGGCTAACACATCGGGACAATTTAGCTAAATCCATAAAACCATTACAGTCCCCTGTGCAAACAGCTGAGATTCACCACGATAAACTGTTGTAATTCACGAGTATCGCGTTACCGACGTCAGCTGAAGTCACCCGACGTCGCCCGATGTCGCACGACGCCGCCCGATAATACGCGACACGCGCCGATTATGAAATCCGATGTAGGTAATAGTGTGAGCAATTGGGGTTGGATGTAGAAGGGACTAATTAGGGAGTCGGATTTTGTGCCTACAAGTACACTGGAGTGTCTTTGTTAGTCTCTTTTTGATAATGGTAGCAATGAAGTTACTTAAATACTTGTATAAGACAAATACTTTTTAATAAGTACGTAAATTAAGCTAGACTTTAGTTTCCTCTGTATAAGTTGACATGAATAAACATTTTTGGCATGTGCGAGCTTGGTAGCCCGCCTGAATCTTGCTATTGTAGTTTGACAGTTGTATACGAAGTTAGTAAAGTTTATCAATATTTTTAGTGATGCGTAATCTTCAAATGTCTCCTCAAAGTGAGAGGGTCTATCAGACTGTTATTGGCTAAAACCTATCTTTCAAACAATCCCGCAGCCCTGAAACGGCTATCAATCTTGGCCCTTACAGTTACTATAAAATTGTTGCATTCTTTACCTTTTGTTCGTAGCAATCAAGTTTTTACGCTCAAGTTACAAAACGACACAATGTTTAATTCAACTTTTTTTAGCGATACTCTTACCTCATCATCATTATCAGCCTTTTTAATGTTCCCACTGCTGGGACTCAGGCCTCCTCTCTATGAGAGGAAATGGGCCGTAATTCACCACGCGGGCCCAGTGCGGTTTGATAAATGTCACATGTCTTCGAATTTTAGTTCGAAGACATGCCGGTTTCCTCACGATGTTTTCCTTCACCGTTTCGAGAGCACTCTCTTACCTACTCATACTCTTACCTACTTGTTAATAAAATTATAACTTACCCTCTACGAGTCATGCCCTTGATAGGCACAAAACTGACTCCCAAGAACCACACATCTACTCTATGCCACATCCCTCGTTAAGGGCGAGCTACCCTTGTAAAAGTCAGCGTGAATAGAGCTAATCCTTATCACGACCGAGGGGTTAGAGTGAATCAATTAAAGATAAGCAAATATGCTCCATTGTGGACCGGAGGGATTGAATTTGTTGGTGTGAGAAAGGAAATTAACTTTTGCCGGATAAAGCGATCCGTCATCGTCTGACGGGCCCTTAAATCGTGATCAAAAACTAAATTGTTTGAATTGTTTCGTTGGATTAGATTTCTCGTGTGTTTTGTGAGGAAATGTGGGAAAATGTTTTAGCAAATTATTGTAGCTTTTGTCTGAAATTCAGGGGTGTTAACTTACCTCTTTTTCAGAGTGCAGTTTTACTGTGGTAGATTAGGTTACTTTTATATTCTCTACACACACAAATTAATGTTTACTGGACTTTGAAGATTATCCATATCATCTAGAAATATGTCTGCAATGAATGTACAGGTCTACTCAAATCTGTGTGTTTTTTTTTTTTATACAAAAGACCATCGCAGACATCTGCATGGTTCTCATATGATTTGACCTCATGTTTGTTGTATAGACTTTAACCTTTCGAATACCGTAGGGTAGTTTCAAGGGTCAAAATAATTACATTTATTTAATCCGTATTTTAGATTATAAAAAAATATTGGACACTTATTTTTTCTTTTTTCGATTAAACAAAACTTTGACGTCACCCCGTACGAAAAAATGACGCGTGACGGTACACGTAACCTTGTCATTTTTGGTTTAATTTACAAATAAAAAAAACGTGTCCCTTATTTTTGAATAATCTAAAAGACGGACTAATTACATTTTTTACGGCAACAAGCCTATAGAAAGACAGTGAGAAAGCGAAAAACAAACAAAACGGCGTGCGAATTAAAAGAAACTTTGACCCCTGAGTTTGTATCGGTGTTTCTCAGGGTAGTCAGCTGGGAAATACCGGCCTCATCTAGTTTAAACTGACGAAAACATTGACGTTTAAAAGTTTTTTTTTTAAACAAATTTGCAAAATAAATATCATTAATTTATATTTATCATTGGAAGGCCTCCTACTTGTACAAGGTATCAATCAGTTTCATATTCAATAAATTTTAGTAAGTGGAAATTATTATTTAACATGAAAGAGGCGAGTTTATCTTGTTATGTCAGTCTACATTTTAGAATAAGAAGAAAAAAAATCAAAATCATTCAAATAATATATGTATTTATATAAGACTACAATTTTGATGCAAAAAAGTCATCAACCTTTATTTACTCCGTGAAGTTTTGTTCCTATTGATTACCATATTGCCTAAACATTCTCATAAACATAACTTATGAATGATTTATGCAAAAACATTTCCTGTTTAAACCTAAAATAAATCAGAAATATAATATTCTTTAATACGTAGTCGTCCGGATTATAGATAATTAATAATTTTAATTCAAAACTGAATAAAATAACAATTAATTAAATATAGCCACTAATACCTCGAACCGATTTCACAGCCAATCTATGACAAAATTACAAGAATTTATTTTATCACTAATTCTGTTAATCTAGTAATGAAAATTTTACGCCTAATACGTTATAGATCGACCATTAAATATAATCAAAACTAGTTTCAACAAAAGACTCCATTTGGGAAAATAATAAAAATGCCTAAAATCTAATAAATTTATCACGCTACCTATTACAAGGGACCGAATGATTCTCCCCACACTGAATTATTCATGACTAAATTAATAATATTAACAATAAAACCCATTATAGCGTCCACTGGTTATTATTAACATTATCCGTTCGGCTTTGACCGGAGATTATTAATAAAAAATTCAAATGTGTAGGATTACGCTTGTAAGCTGTGGATCCGAATTGTTTAAAGTTCTCACAATAAAAAATGGTTATAACTTATAAATCTCACAGATTCATGTGAGGGTGTGTGTAAGTTTGTAGGGTGTATGTGTATTGTTAGTGAGGGTGTGTGTGTAGTTATAGCTTAATAGTGATGTAATGTGGTATTCGGTAATCCCTTGTGTGAAATGTCAATATGGTTTGCAATAGGGATTTCGTTATGATAGCTAATCCCAGAGGAATCAAGAGGGAAGGAGGAAGTGCGTAATGAAATTCATATGATTTTAGTGGGATAAAGTAGTGGTTAAGTCATTGGCATTAAGGAACTTTATGTTATTTTTGTGGGGTTGAGAGATGTTTGAAATAATTGGTAAGTATAATAATACTGTAGTATCAAAAGAGACTGTATCTGCTTTTGCCCTTATTAACTTAAGTAATCATATTGATTGAATTTGCTAGATAAAAGAAAAAGCTTGGTCTTCTGAGTTAGGACGGCTATCAAGTCGCCATGTCCGATTGCTAAAATTTTTCACCGATAGAAAACTGCTTTATTCCTGAGTAGCATAGGCTATATTTTATTTACGCGGGTGAAGCCGCGGGCAAGAGCTAGTAATGAATATACAAAAAGTCCATTCTGGGAATAAACCAAATGAAATTAGATGCACAATAGTATTTTATAATTTGCCACCTTTCACAATGCTGACGGATAGTCGATCATTTTTAAATCTTCTTTCGTGTTGATCTGACTCAAATTTGGTCCAACCAATATAGCTTTTAAATTAGATAACCAGAAAAAAAAACAAAGTAAAGAGAATATAATTTGCAACATAAAATGTTTGTGCGTAAAAATCGAAGAAAAAATGGCACCATTATTACCGCCATCACCTGCAGATTTTCACAAATTTTATTTATTCAGAAAACCATTAAGATTAGGCGTGACGCCTATATCCGTCATCAGTGTCGACATTAGCGTCAAGCGTCGTCGCGTGCGCTGATAAACGCTAATACATAACGTCGTGTGACGTCACGTGACGACGACACGCATTAATAACATTGACGCGGAAAAATCGACAAGTGTAAGGCGTTGGAGGTGTGTTTCCATTGGAGAAGACAGTAAGAGATTATAAGAAGCTTTCAAAATGACGCTCTTTTAAAAATAAGCGCTTCTTCAGCGCCTAATCTTAGATAAAACTAGTCAAAGAAAGAGGTCCAAGATCCGGCCACATTATCTCTGTCCATCAGGTGAGATAGTGGCCAAACGCGAGCCTATTCATAATAAAAAATGGGCAAGTGCGAGTCGGACTCGCGCTTTGAGGGTTCCGTGCAAACTACAATTCACGAATGGAGTCTCGAAGATTTTTCCGAATTGTAAAAAGTTTTTTTTTGTGACGTAGGTAACAACTAATTTATTGTTTTCAGATTTATTTCTATACCTGTGCTATAGACCTTGCTTTGCACCAAATTTCAGGATTCAGGGTCAACGGGAAGTACCCTATGAATTTCGATATTTGAGAGTATCAAAATATACGTTTTTTTGTGATATAAACGGCCGTATCTTTTTTATTCGTTAATTTACAAGTTTGATTTTTTCACAGCTTAAAGGGAGCGCAGGCTTGAGTATATGGTTTTAAGTTCAACTCGATATCTCCATGCATTCTTGAGGTAAAGGGTCTTGACAGACAGACGGATGGACGGACAACAAAGTGATCCTATATGGGTTCCCTTTTTTCCTTTTTATGTACGGAACCCTAAAAAGAAAAAAAAGGTTAATATTAGATCCTTATAGAAAATACAAAATACAAAGAAGCCAGTGCAGTGTTAGCAGAAGACCCCTTTAAATAGTGAGTAGTCTTAAAGCCGGCAAATACTAGCTTTCAGGCCAAAACCCCGCCAAACATTGGAAACCCACCCAAATCCAGCAATATTTTACACACACATCTCTCACACACATTATAAATGATTATCACCTGAAGCAACGTCGAGTGAGGCTAATGATTCGACGCGTCGACGGTGAACAATAACATAATGTGCGGGAAACCGTCGATAGCACTGTTCTTTCATTAGACGCTTTACGGTGGTTATTTAATAATGTTATTGATAGGTAACGAGTGATCGAAGAAAAGGAATATGCCATCAAAAAGTAACTTGTAAAAAAACCAAGGCACGCAACTCTGTTCTTTTACCGTAAAAAGTTATGAGATCAATGTAATATCAAGGTTTGTAATACCAAGATCGACTTGGAAATCAGACTTAACAAGGTAATTTAATATAATACATATGACTTATGATATACATGCGATTGTCAAGTCAATCTGGGTCATCAAGGTTCAAGTTATAGGGGATTGAAAATGGCCTGAATTGTTTCGAGAAAAGAATGGTACGGCCGTGCCACTTTTTTGCTTTCTTTGGTGGGGGCACTGCCGTGCCCCCTAATTTTGTAACGAAAATGGATTTATATTCAGGGAATTTTCATAGCTCCACTGCATGATGTAAATCATGCAGTTTTTTCCTCAAAAGGCACCAATTTGTATGGTCCTCACTTGATTTGACCATTATGTTTGCTGTATGGTCTTTAAAAGGGACTGTGCCCTCAGATTTTTTTCTCAGGGTAATCAGCTAGGAAACACAAGCCTCATCTAGTTTAAAACGCGTATCTAAGGCTTACTGACCACGGACGCGCCTATGAAGCTCATAGACGCGTATTCGTCATTATAGGCCTGGTAGTACTCATGGAGCACAATAACCAGGATGTACGCCTGCAAAACTGAAACTCTCGCGCTGTCGTTTCTTTGCCGCTTTGTCTACAGAGACTTCTTGCGAAATAAATGTCATTTAGATATTTAAAAAAAAAGACAATGAAAATCTGGAATTGGCTTTACATAGCAAAAAAAAATAAATAACGCCAACATATAGATTAAATTTTATTAGTAAACTCACATGTTATATCAGAAAGAGATGAAACAGGAACCCAGTGTTTAACAAGGTAGATTTAAAAAAACTGTATTTCCAAAACTACACATTTTATGCAAACAACCCCTAACTGGTCATCTATTTAGCGTGCCGAGTGCGTTACTGGCAATGGCTCGGTAGCGCGGGTAGCACGGGTGCAAACCCATCATTTAGTACTCTAATGGGTTAAGCAAAGTTTGTTGGACCACCCATGCCCTGTGATCACGTGGATAACGCATCTGTAATAAAGGTTGAAGCCGAGATGAGTCGCCCTGAGATGAAAAGGCGAGACGACTTAGACGCCTACGGTAAGAGTGGGTTTGAACTGGCTCCAGAAAAGAATATATATATTAGAAATAATGGGTTAAAATAAAATAAAAAAACCGGCCAAGAGCGTGTCGGGCCACGCTCAGTGTAGGGTTCCGTAGTTTCCCGTCCGTCACAATAAGTGTACCCACTTATGAGTTTAAAAAAATGCTTGCATATACGATTATACCACAAACTTAGTCTAGAAATTATTTTGTAGAACCCTTTTGTCTTTTTTGTACAAAAACTGTTCTTTCCATCAAGTTCAAAATAATTTTCCTAGAAAGTCCTTATAAAGTTCTACTTTTCTGATTTTTTTCATATTTTCTAAACTTATGGTTCAAAAGTTAGAGGGGGGGGGGACACATTGTTTTTTACTTTTGGAGCGATTATTTCCGAAATTATTGACATTATCAAAAAATGATTTTAGTAAACCCCTATTCATTTTTAAATACCTATCCAACAATATATCACACGTTAGGGTTGAAATTAAAAAAAAAATCACTTCCCACTTTACATATAGGGGGGCTACCCTAATAAAACATTTTTTTCCAATTTTTATTTTACCACTTTGTCAGCGTGATTGATATACATATTGGTACCAAATTTCAGCTTTCTAGTGCTAACGGTCACGGAGATTAAGCGAGGACGGACAGACGGACAGACAGACAGACGGACAGACAGACATGGCGAAACTATAAGGGTTCCTAGTTGACTACCGAACCCTAAAAAGGGCGGGAGATGTCATTGTATGATTTCCCACCTAAAAGAAAAGCCAAAAGTAGGTAAGAGTCACCGAGGCGCGGGAAAGAAAGTGAGTAAACACGTTTATTTGGCACACAGAACGCAAACGAAAACTGAAGGAAGACAACTAGGTTTTAGTCGAGAGCGGCAGAAGATATATATTGATGATTTTCTCCTCTAAAAAATGCTACATAATCATTTTTTTTATCCCGTTTTTGAGCACTCAAAGAAATCAATGTTTTTTTTATTATTTATTCGAAAAACATCAGTCAAACAATACACCACTTATGGTTAGACTAGCAATAATTTCACACGTTACCCGTCCATTTAGCGTCCTAACTGGTGGAGTGGTGGCACTATCATGCTCACTAACGAGCACTGCAAACAGCACTGCTGACCACCCGCGACGATCATCTGGGGTGCTGGTGTTTTTTGTACAATCTTCAAATGGTTAAGTACAGTAAAAAAACCTGCCCCCCTAGCCAAGTTACAACCGTTTCGCTTGCGTCGAACGCTTCGAGTTGACTTTACCGCCAATTCTTTTGTTCTGACCACGTGACTGAGCGTTGAGATGACGTTATTCCCGTACATTTGAAGCTCTCTACAAGCGTTAACTATTGCAGATTTGCAACTTGGCTAGGGGTACTGGGCACTTGCCCAGTACAGCGAGTCGGACTCGGGCACTGAGGATTGCGTGCAAACTACAGTTCCCGAATGGAGTCTCGAAGATATTTGTTAACTTAGAAGTTTGATTTTTGATTTTCCACAACTTGAAGGGACCGCAGACCCGAGTATATTATTATGGTTTTAATTTCAACTCGATACCTCCACGCGTTCTCGAGATAAAGGGTTTTGACAGACGGACAGACGGATGGACAACAAAATGATCCTATAAGAATTCTGTTTTGTCCTTTTGAGATACAGAACCCTAAAAAGAAACAGAGGAACGTACTCCTTGATGATACTGCTCTTTTATTTCTTTGATCAATCATGTCAAACAACTAGTGCAGCCTTTACTGCTGGGCCTAAATATAATTTATCAGTATCATTGAAAAAGATTGGAAATAGCGAATCAAATAACTATTTTCTGTTTTACATTAAATCATCAGCGAATAGGTTACCTACTTCTAGGCAAGCGTGCTCCATCGTCAATTACATCATCGCTTACCGTCAAATGAGATGGAGGTCAAACGCGATCCTATCCATAAAAATAAAACTTTCAAGACATTCTTGAACAGTCCGGAAAAACGACGCTTTTTTGTTCAAAATCATCATCATCATCTTCCTGTCCTTGTCCCGTCTTATTTAGGGTCGGCGCAACACGATTTTTTCTTCCATTAAGTCCTGTCACTCGTCATGCTATCACTAACCCTTTTCTTTCATATCACTCTTTACACAATCCATCCATCTTTTCTTTGGCCTCCTTCTCCCTCTCCACCCATCCACACATCCAAGCTTTCATGTCCAAAATGCAAATTTAAATATTTTTTAGTCAAGCTAATAAAAGATTAAAACCTAGTAAACGGAAAAAATAACATACGAACAGACAGTATTGATTGCCCAATTAATAGACATCGTTGGTAATGTGGTGTTAATGAGCCTCCATGGGCAGCACACTGAATATACAAGATTATTTGATCACCGATACAAACACAAACGATTCTACTTCCTATAAAAAAGGCTGCGCATCGATGAGTATTCGATAAAGATTTAAAGTTTAACATGATAACATCATCTTAAAATTATAGCTTTATAATTTTTAGGTATGTACACTTTTTTATTTATTTATTTAAACTTCATGTACAGTAGTGGTACATAGGGGAACAGGCATTATAAACCCGGGCTTGCGGACAGTAAGCAATGGGTAGCTCGCTGTCCGGCCGTCCGGTAACTGTCCGGACCAAGCCCAAGTCGTCGACGGCACGCTTGTCCCGCGCGCCTCAAGGAGTTGTCAGCAACAGCAGGGGCCCAGCCGAGTCGAAGCCTACTGGGGCCAGGGTTATCCGAAAGGGCGCTCGAGCCCCGGTATGAAGGCTTGAAGGAACGGGATGGGTTTTTTAGTCAGTAAGAGTCTGACACTATCTCCCGCTACGCCCAAGAGCGGGGGTTGTCTTAGGATGATTTTTCCCATCGGAAAAAAAAGGCATTATAAACCAATCTACCTTTACGTTAAAAAAGACAACACTGTGGTAGGTGTGCACAATAAATAAATACTACTGCTTACATTTTTGCGATAGGAAAACCTAACATCTAAAATATAAATTTTGTAAGTGCATAATTATAGGTATTTTTTCTTTTTAGGGTTCCGTACCTCAAAATGAAAAAACGGAACCCTTATAGGATCACTAATTCGGACATTGAGAAGACATTCGGACGATAGCCAGAGCCAGGCGGGCAATGACTAGCGATCGGAAATGATATTTCAAAATGATCTTTTCAGATCAAAGTAACCTCGAGAATGGAAAGATACTATGTCTATGATTTAATTAGAAACGTCTTCAGTAAAAATAAACGAGAAGTCTTATTAAAACAGTCGGATAGAACAATAGCAGTAATAAGCATACTTTTTGAATAAAAAATAATTGGCAGTGATCTGAAACACAGGCAGTTCTGAAACACACAGAAATTCTACAGGAAGAAACACAAATCTGATTTATAATTTTGTTTGTTTGTCTTATTATTCTACCTAAAGTAATACTTAAATAATATCGACAGAAAGGAAAAGTCAGTTCAGCTCATGGGTAACGTTGACTGCAACTCAACCAGGGGCTAAGTCTGCTATTTTTATAAATTCGTCATTCCAACACGATTCCATTGGCATTTTGCTAAAAGTTTGTAATCTGGTAATTCATAATGATTGATCATTGATCGGTCAATGGTCTTGTAATAGAATTGTGGTAGAATGACAATATCGAGCTTATTAAAGGCACTAAATGCGCAATGACGTCGTAATGGTAGGTCACTGATCAAAGGAACTGTCAAAATTTTTGCAGATTAGCGCATAAATCAGATATTAATTTGTCATTATGTACGAGATTACCATTCTATGCCATTTCTTTCAATGGAGTGTTAGTGGTTGACCATCGGAAAGTCATAATGACGCCATTATATTAGTAGATTACCAAAACTTGTCAAAATCAACAATTATGAAATCAATGATAGACCATTCTGACACTATTGTAATAGCAGACTTGAGGCCACAGGGCGAGTACAGACTCGCACGCTCTAGTCGCCGCCACAGGAGACACCACGGGCATTGGATCTCGCAGGGCGATCTTCAGTCACCACAGCACTGGCTTACGGACGACTAGCAATGAATAACTCGCTGTCCTGGCTTCTGGTAAGGTACAAGCCTGAGTCATCGACGTCGCGTAGTGTTCCACGCGCGCCTCAAGGAGATGTTGGCAAAACTGCAGGGCCGAGCTCAACCTAGGGCCGATGGTCACTAGGATCACTGCAAATTAAGATACTGTGATCCTGGAATGCAAAGGGTAACGGAAAGACACAAATAATTTTCTCTCTTCGCTCTCTCATTCCACCTTAGAGCGAGAGTAAACAAAGTCAAAGTCAAAAAAAATTCAAATAGACCATTTGCAGGCACTTTTGAATAGTCAAATGTCGGTCAGCCCAAGAAAAGTTAAGCTAAATTGCACGTTCCAAAGCGTAGATCTCTATGGAGAAGAACGCGCAAGAAACTCCATGGACACACTTTTAAATCATATTGTAGACGTTAAATGATTACACACCGCAAAAAAAAATCGTATTATTATACACCCCTACTTTTTAATTAGTACAAAAAAAAATGGGGCTCTATCTGTACCCGTCACTGATCATATTTTTGTAGTCTAAAATTGACCACGAAAAGGTAAATTTATCATAGAATCAATCAAATATAACAATTGCTAGTAGAAAATACTGCGGGCAGTGTTTTTCCTTAATAACTGTCACTTATTCATTCATTAATCAATAGCCTGCACAATATTTCCATAAATTGAGTGACATTTTGGGACATGAACCAACGCTAATAACTTTGCTGTTTATGAATATTATTTATTGAGATTTTACTTATAAAATAACAAGAGCTTTTCTAATAAGCCCTTTAAGTATTTGTACTAATTAAAAAATAGTGGTGTATACTCCATACATCTCTGTCCCCCCTATGACACTCTTTCTAGCCATATTATCTCTCAAACAATCCACCATCATTTCTATAGTCTCTCTCTACAGTGAAACACAAATAAGACTATCTTACTCGTACTAACCCCTACAATAAGACCTAATCTCCATGTTGAAACTATTCGATATTTAAACCGATCTATTACAACTGGCCACAAGCTATTAAAATCCATACTAATATTATAAATGCGAAAGGTATACTTTGTTTGTTTGTTACCTGTTCAGTCTTATTCTATCTTCATTGAATCTTTGCACAATAGCATAAGATTACTCGTGCTCCTAGAACGCGAGGGCAACTGAAGAAACCTAGTGGTTTTAGTTAGTAAAATTCTGACTAGCCCGCGCCCCTCTAGTCATTAGATGTTTTGCCACCTCAAAAAAGGATTATCTCGGAGCCCTGGGGTCCTGGAACAAAGGCAAAAAAGGAACAGTAGTGGGTTTTAGTCAGTAAAAGTCTGACATGCCTTTTTTATGGTGGGGAAAATCATCCAATGACAGACCCTCTTGGGCGGAGCAGGAGATAGTGTCAGACTCTTACTGACTAAAAACCCACCCTGTTCCTTCTAGCCTTCATACCGGGGCTCGACCTCCCTTTCGGATAACCCTGGCCCCAGTATAAGTCTGACATCACATCAGTCACGTTCCGCCCAAGAGCAGGAGAAGTCATTGTATGTTTTTCCATCTAAAAGAAAAATCTTATAAAGGAATACTTTTTTTATTCTAAAAGTCGATTTTCAGGTGGACGAAGCCGTAGGCAGAAGCTAGTTAATACATAAACAAAACGAATATTCAAGGCGTTACTATAAATACTGAATCTCGTATTATGATGCTGAAGGCGTCTCAATACATGTTCCGAAGCAATGCTCCACAACGTCGAATAGCAACGCATTGATGTCATAAATATCTATACTTCGAACCGTAAATATAAGGAACAAAGCGGTACAAACGTATAAAACGACCCTACATCTCTTAATGATATGTAGATTCCCTACATTAGTTACATGACTGTGTTCTCAGTACAAACATCTCGCTAACTCCACGATGAAACCTCTAGCATAACGTAAAGATACACTTCAGGCCAAATTAACCTTTAGATCGACCCAATTAAAGATCAGTTTTGAGTTGTAGGAAAGGGCAGCTAAGACGTTGTGGTCCGAGAACCATATCGACTCATTAAACAAGACATAATTTAAACGCATCCTGTACAAACATTCAATTTAGTGTTTCAGACCAACGATACAGGTTCCATTTTTCTCTGTTAACAATTGTCCAAGTTACTGCATTTGAGAATTGAGGCTTAAAGCTTGTGTATTTTAAACTGCGATCGAATCGAAGCTTAATTGTGTTTATATTAAGGTTGTTATTAGGTTGTGTTATCTCGGAAATTGAGACATTAGAAATCTTCGAGCGACTATTACCGTGTTCTTTTAACAAATGCACGACGGCGTACGGAGTAAGATGTAAGTTTGTGCCGGCGTGCATAAATAAGGCCCGGAGAAGTATCGGTTATTTTAATACCGAGACCCCAGGTGGGCGGAGACCCATCATATATCATCGGCAACAATTATTAAATTATCTTTTTCGTTGACATTAAGTAATTGTTTCGTTTGGACCGTGCTCATAACTGGCGCGCCGAGACATGAGCTATCGTTTTTAAATTGTCGTTTTAACTTGTGCTTAAATTCCTTTGTTTAGATGTAAATTTATTAATATTAAATGATGACATTATTAAAAAAATACCTTTCATCGTTCTAATGTTATTGAAACTTATGTCCGTAACTAAGAACGTGAAAGTTATTTTAGAATGACATAACTCAATTTTTTATTTGATTACATTCCCACATATTTTTTTATCAACGACTAATTCAATCTTAAGCGATCTTAAACAGAATTATGACTATTAAACGAACATAAAACGATAAACATCAACAATTCAGCAACAGATACAATAATTGAGATTGGAACACACTGTATAAGCAATTACGCCGATTAAATAGTACGAAATGTTGTATATTTTGTTGTGGCATTAATCATGCACGGCAGTGTAATCGGGTCAGGCGGGCGTTGGTGTAATGAATCAAGGGGGTAATTAACTAACTAATACACTTATCACGACATGAAGTGTACACGTTCAATTGGAGCGGATTCGAGCGGAGTCGAGCGGTGTAAGCTAGATGCTGCTCGAGTCCGGAGCTCGATTTCGAGATTCGAGATTGGTTCGGGATTATAAATTGCAAATGAACTAATCATTCGGAATTGCTCGAATTGTTTGTGACTATTTAGATTCTTGGCCATTTTAAGACTGTTTGGAGTATGGAGGATGGTAGGAATGGCATCTTTGAAGGTATTTAGCGCCTGTTTAAATATAGTAGAGCATTATCAGCCCTATAATACTCGTCAGACCGTAATCCACCACATGGGCCCAGAGCAGATTGTGTGTATATCTTAAGTCTTCGAATTTATGGTTCTAGGCCATGCAGGTTTTCTCACGAATTTTCCGTCACCGTTTTTTAAGGAAGTAGTTATAAAATAAATGACACAAAATAATGCACCTTGATGGGTGTGAGCCCGCGACCTACAATTCGCAATTTGGGACCATTACCATTGGGCTACCAATGCTCTCTAGTCTTTATATATATAATTCTTCTATAACGTGTGTTTTTTACATAACTCTTCCTAAAGATTTTGGACGATTTGGATTAAATTTTGTGTGTATATTTGAATAGATTCCTGGATGCTTTGAAAATATAATTAAACGGTAGGGGGCGTTGCGATTGAATTCTCATTTTATCGTTTTATCATTGCTTTTTTTAATTGATATAAACTAGTGATTGACTGCGATCCCACCTGATGGTAAGTGGTGATGCAATTGTTCGTTGATGATGAGGTGCACTAATTTATTAAGAGCCTTTTCAATCTAGCCTTGAAGGCACCCAAATTCATTCCTGTATTTCAGTTTTAGTTCCTATAAACGATTTTATTATTATTATTTTTTCTGAAGAAAAGCTACCTTTTGGGTATTCAGTCATCATCTTCATCATCATCTTCCTGCCCTAGTCCCGTTTTATTTGGGGTCGGCAACAGGTTTTTTTCTTCTATTCTGTCCCGTCGTCACGCTATCACTAACTCCCTTTTTTTTTCATATCGCTTCTCACACAATCCATCCATCTTTTTTTTGGCCTCCCTCTTCCCCTCCATCCATCCACATGTAAACTCATAACTTTTTTAGCAACATGCGTTTCATCCCTCCTTTTCACATGACCATACCAAGACAAACGATTCCCTTTCAACTTTTCAGTCACTGGTGTCACTTTCAAACTTCCCCTAATATACTCATTTCTTTTGGGTATTCGGTATAAGGTACAAAATATTCATCATCATCATCATTTCAGCTGATATACGTCCACTGTTGGACATAGGCTTCCCTCAAGTGTCACCATAATGAACGACCTGTGCGTCTCGCATCCATCGGTTTCCCGCAACCTTCACTAGGTCATCGGTCCACCTTGTAGGAGGACTGGAGTGGACTAGGCATTAATGTCAATAGCGAATACATCACTCATCTTCGGTTTGCCGACGACATAGTAATCATAGCTGAGACTATTGAGGAGCTCAGCACAATACTCAATGACCTCAGTAGAGCTTCCGAACGAGTGGGTCTATAAATTATTATACAAAAATAAATACAAGCAGGTAACCACAGTAGAAAGCCGTAGGCAGGTTCCAGTCAGGTCTTATAATACCCAGGACTTATCTACGATCATGTATTCCACAAAACATTCGATATAATAAGGGAAACTCTCCGTAATGGAATGTCAATATTGTCGCGTTGGAAAGCAGATCATAATCTCGGCATTTATGTTTCCGTTCTATATTATCTGGAGTAGGAAGATTACTTAATAAATGATAAACGTTGCCAGCTGTATGGTTGGTATGTGACTACCGGGGTTTGTATCAATCCGAGTGTTCTTTATATGGAGATTTGAAAGTTTCAGACTAGGTACCACAGATAGACGGAAATGACAAACAGCACACGTAAGAATTGCGTATTAATATGTTTAAATGTTGTTTGTTTTATTTTAGTTAAGTAAGCAGAGCCTATCAATAATAAAAAAAGGACTTGTTATTATTATAATTAGTTTAAAAAAATATATTTTGGTATTTGTCCTGTGCAAGTCATAAATAAAATATTTTCTTTCTTTCCATTTTTTTTAAATTTTAATAACAATGATTATATTATATTTATACTAGCTGACCCGGCAAACGTTGTTTTGCCATATAAATAATTTTTAAGAGAAAATGTTAAGGGTGGACAACCCTCAGTGACGTCACGGATGTCGGTAACAGCTGTCTGGCTTGCTACTTCTGCGAATTTTAAAAATAAAATCAAAGTGTTTTTTCATAATCTTTATTGATAAAGGACTTTTGCAAGTTATTATAATTTACATATATTGTAGTGCAGTGACAGTGATCATAAAAACATTAATTATAACAAAACTATTAAATCAAACTTAACCAAGTGTAAAACGCCTACCCGAAACTGTACAAATAAAAACTTAAAACTTAATAAACAATAGACATTAATTATATTGGTGCAACGTATTTCAGTTATACTACGTATATCTTGTGTTGTGAACCTAGGACGAGATTAAGGTTCATTGAAAACTACAGAACCTAAGAGATACATTGTCGTATAATACGCGCTTTTGACGCCATCTGTGATTCCCCAGTAGTACTAGACTATAAATAAACCGCGATTATGGCAAAGTGTGGTGGCTGCGGTCAGTTTTTGGCCAGAGCTGAAAGTATTCGCTGCACAAAGTGTCCTGGGTCGTATCATCCCACTTGTATCGGAGTTACATCAACAAAGGTGGCGCCTAACTGGTTGTGCCCAGACTGTAAAATGAAGATCCCAAGGAAGGATAACTCGTCGACTCCTGTCAAAGGCCCGTCTGATGGTATAGCAGTGAGCAGCCAGCCAAATGTAGTTCAGTCTCCGCCAAAAGCACAGCTACCAGCGGTAAACCGGGGTGCGTTGGTTGAGCAATCAACCAGAGAACCAGCAATCAACCAGCCTATTCAACCCCTCTCTCCAATTACAACAGAGTCTCGGGAGCTCAATGTGGCCCATGAAATTCGTTGCTTTCGTGAGGAGCTAAGTGCCATGAGAGTGGAGTTGCGACTGTTCCGGGAAGAAATGGCGAGTTTGAAGGTTGACGTTGGGTTGTGTGGGGAACGAATGAGTGTCATTGAGGGCAAGGTTTCCCACCTCGAGAAGCGTTTTGAGGAGACGGGCCCATCGTCTTATGACCACCTTGAGGAGACCATCTCTGAGCTGAAGATGCAGTTGAATGACCGCGATCAGGATCTTCTGTTAAATGACGTCATGATCACGGGTGTGCCGGAAACGAAAGAGGAGAGCCCACTTCATATTGTACAATTGGTGTCTGTGAAACTGGGTGTCACCGTCGACGACCGTGACATCGTGAACGTGGAGCGTGTTGGTGCGGTGCGCCGCAACTTCACGGCGGCGGGCAGTGAGGACATGGCAGAGCCGCCGCGGCCGCGCGCGCTCGCTGTGCGACTGGCGCGCCGCTCTGTCCGCGATCAACTGTTGAGGGCGGCGCGTGTGCGACGCGGCCTCACCACTACGGACCTCGACTTGCGCGGACCCTCCAGAAGGTTTTATTTGAATGAGCGGTTGACGCCGATAAACGGGAAGTTGTTTTTTAATGCACGTCAGGCTGGACAGAAACATAGTTTTAAGTATGTGTGGACCAAAGACGGCCGCATTTTTGTTAGGAAAAATGATGGTGTGCCACCGCAACGCATTCGTTCTGATCTGGATTTGGTACGAATTTTTGGCAATGGTTCGGTTTGACTGGAAATTTGAATTATATAAACAAACCTAAAAAATTAAACTATTGTTATTTTCTCGTGTTCGTTGATGTTTGTTTTGAACATTTCGTAATTATTTTTTATTTATATTTTTGGCCGCAGCTAGCCCGCCTGGCCCAGCCTAAAGGGTGCGTTTTTTCAGTTGGCATTTTCCGCAGTCACACAGTTTTGTCGGTGCCCCTCTCCCATCATATTAAGTTGTTAATATTTCTTTATATATTTTGTTATTTTAATTATTTTTCACAAGTATCTCCCACATACTTAGTTTTATTTACGCTTACTATTACACTACAATTTAATACTTTATTAATAATATTTAATCTCATTTTAATCGCACATGGGCCTATTTCAGCACTGTTTTATATTTTTCATGACGTCTCAATACATTTTATGAGTCTTTATTTTTATTTTTATTACAAGAAGTCATTAACTACACACAAACAGTTATTAACTACACACAGATGTCGTTTTGTGCTGCTAAGGGATACTAAAACACTGCAATGAACTCAAAGTACCTTAAATTTGGTTTTCTCAACCCTGGCTCACTGGGCACTCGCCATGATGAGTTTATTGCTGCTTTGGGGAGTCATGACGTCAGTATAATGGCAATAAATGAAACTTGGCTAAAGACGGATCAAGATGGACGTGCGCCCGCTGTGCCTGGGTACCGGTTGCGGCACGTTCCGCGACCGATAAGCGTGCGCAGTGGCCGCGGCGGCGGCGTCGGATTTTACATCAAACGCGGTATTAGGGTGCATACCCATGCGCACCCGGTTGACCCTCTTCACGTGGCTGTTGAACAAATGTGGCTTATTCTTAGTACTCATGGTGTCAAAATCGCTATCGGAACTGCGTACAGACCGCCATGGATGGATGTTGAATTGTTTTTGGATGCCCTGACCTGTTCTATAAATTCAATGACGTTTTGCAAACACACCGTTCTACTTGGTGATTTCAATATAAATTGTTTGAATCAAACTGACCCCAAAACAAACAAATTAAATATGTTCCTTCAAAGTCTCGATCTAAGTCAACTAGTGACATCAGCCACTCACTTTACTGCCACTAGCGAGACTCTTATTGACCTGGTGTGCACGGATGCGATTGCGCGCGCTATTGAGGTGGACTGGATTAGTGCGCTTAGTGCGCATGCTTTCATTACTGCTGTTTTTCATTTTAAAAAAGAAAAAATACCGCCAATTGTTGTAACTCGTAGAAACCTAAAAGCTATCCCACTAGACAAGTTTAACGAGGACATGGGCTCAATGGATTGGCTCGCATCGGGTGACGTGAACGCTATGGTGGCACAACTCAATTATAACGTCAACATACTTTTTGATAAATATGCTCCATGTGAGACTCGGGTAATTAGAGATAGGTCGTATCCATGGATTACAGATAATATCAAGTTTATGATGCGTCTGCGAAATCAGGCGCACATACGGTGTAAAAGATCAGTTTCAGAGAGTAAACTATCGTATTATAAGGAGTTAAAAGGTCTAGTAAACAAGTCTTTATACTACGAAAAAGTGGCTTATTTTAAACACAACATTAATAGTAAAATACATCAACCCAAAATTCTGTGGAAAAATCTAAAATCAACCTTGTTACCTTTTAAAACTGTATCGGAATTACCCTCTCATATCAATGACCCTAACGAAATTAATTCACATTTCTTGAATGTTCCAGGTGATAGTATAGCACCAGAATCATGTTTAAATTTCTATGAGACTCACAGATTTAATGAAGCTGTTTTCTCTATTAATTTTGTAGATCAATCTGACATTATCAAAATTGTATCAAAAATTAAATCTAATGCAGAAGGTTTTGACCACATTACGCTTGACATGTTTTCTCTGACTCTCCCTCAAACTTTAGATATCCTGACCTCTATTGTTAACTGTTCCATTTCTACATCGAGCTTCCCGGACCTGTGGAAAATTGCCGTGGTCCGTCCGATTCCAAAGGTGGCAAACCCAAGCACTGTTAAGGATTTAAGGCCGATAAGCATTTTACCCTTTTTGTCAAAAGTGTTGGAAAGGGTAGTGAATTCCCAACTGAGTACATATCTTGAGCAAAATAACATTCTACCGGAGACGCAATCAGGTTTTAGGAAGGGTCGCAGCACTGCAACGGCTCTGTTAGATGTTACCGACAATATATTATCGGCTCAAGATGAAGGAGAATGTACTCTGTTGGTTCTACTAGACTTTTCCCGAGCGTTTGATGCGATTAATTTGTCTCTTTTGCTCGCTAAGATGATATATTATGGTTTTGACGAGGCTGCGGTTGCATGGTTCAGAAGCTATCTAAATAACCGTAAACAGCTGGTAGAAATAAAGGATGCAAATGGATCGAGTATTTTTTCAGACATGACTCCAGTCGTGAAGGGTGTTCCACAGGGATCAATATTGGGACCTCCTTTGTTTATTTTGTATAGTGCTGACATTGTAAATGTTATAAAAAATTCTAAATTTCATATTTATGCGGATGACATTCAATTATATATTTCTTTTAAACCCGAAGACTATGAGTCTGCAGTAAAATCATTAAATGAAGATCTAAACCGGATCGTGGACTGGTCGAAACAAAACTCTCTATTACTAAACCCGGCTAAAACTAAATTTATGCTTTTCGGTTCTAAGAGTCAACTAAATAAAATAAACTATAGTCATGCAAAAGTGATAGTAATGGGCCAATGTATTGATCGCGTCTATGAGGCGAGAAATCTGGGTTTAATTATGGACCAAGAATTGCGCTATGAGGCTCACATTGCAAACAATGTGAAAAACTGTTTCTACCGTCTGAAGGTATTGTACAAGATGCGCCCCTATCTAAGTGAAGAACTGCGTGTTCAGCTGGTTGAAAGTCTGGTTCTTTCAAAATTAAATTATGCAGATACCGTCGTGGGACCTAGACTTCTGGCACGTACTGTAAGACTTATTCAACGGGTCCAAAATGCTTGCGCGCGCTTTTGCTTCAACGTACCACCGAGGAGTCACATTACACCTTTTCTAAACAAGCATAATATTTTAAAAATGAAGTCGCGCCGGAAGTTACACTTAGCTTGTCTCCTTTTTGGTGTCATTAAAAATAAATGTCCGTCATACCTGTACTCAAAGCTTGCGTGGATAAATAGTCACCGGGAGCGCAAGGCCAGGCGGTGTGCTCAGCAACTGTCCACTCTGCATCACCGTACTGCAGCCTTCAGAGGTAGTTTTCGGTACATGGCTTCTAAATGCTGGAATAATATTCCCCCACCAATTAGGGACCTGAAAAATATAAATACGTTTAGGGCTAGTCTTAAGAATTTTATTTTGAGTTCACAAATCGAATTTAATGATGTTAATATTGATAAATCATTTATATAATTCAATAATTACATGTCTATTTATTTTTAATTATTTTTATTAAAGTTATCATTAATCTAATAAATTACCAATTTTAAGTATGCATTCTCTAATTTTCAATTTTAATCTTGATCTTTTGGTCGTGTTATACAAAACTTACCATTTATGTTTTGTTCCAAATTCCAGGTAATAAGGGTGTTTGTAGGTAGTCTTTGATTTATATAATCAAAGTAGGCAGTCTGTATTTCACGAGCGCGTTGCATCTGTGTCGTCAGGAACCACATTTTATTTACTCCACTTTCGTTTTGTTTCCATTTCTACTCCTTTTCAATTTTGTAATTCTAAACCTTAGCAATCTAAACAAACTTTTTTTCTGAAAGCCTTAATTATTTTCGGTAATATTTGTATAAATTTGTCTTAGACCAAGATAGCAGCTAGTTGCCGAGCCGGTGCAGCGATGTCTGTCTTGATTTATGCGTCATCAAGTCAACCGTCGCATCGCGCGATGCACTATATTTTTTACACTATATTTTTTTGAAATATTGTGGGTATAGTGAGAAAATTGTTTTGTAACTACCATGGCATATTTTATATAATATTTAGTTGCGTACCTATTATAACAATATTATTACTCAAATACACTAGCATCAATATTTATTTATTTATTTTAAGTATAGGTTATATCTATATAGGTTATATTTATTTGTTTAAGTATATTTTATTTACCACCATCCGTGTGTCACTGCGGGGTGCCAACTGAAAATCAGCGCTGGGTGTCTGACGCCCAGCAATTGCTGAGTTGGTGACCCTTTCGGTTCAGGCGCAGTCACTGCAACTGTACTGTATGTTTGTAATACTCTTTTTTTTATTACTCTTTTATGTTGTGGTATATTGTGTTGCTTGTGCCGAATAAATGCTATTCTATTCTATTCTATTCTTCTATTCCTTATCACTAAGGGGTATGAAAAATAGATGTTGGCTGATTCTCAGACCTATTCAATATGCTCACAAAATTTCATGAGAATCGGTCAAGCCGTTTCGGAGGAGTACGGGAACGAACATTGTGACACGAGAATTTTATTTAAAAGATTGTTTTTTCAATTTAAACTTTTTTTTTTAAATTTCTTACTGTTTTTTATTCTCTTCAATCCTCATAGTATTGGTTGCTTGCTATACTAGCTTTGAAAACTAATCTCATACATATTATCCGCAATAAAATGGAATCAAAGAATAATCATTTGCTCAGTTTTATTCTCTAAACCAATATCGATAGATGCACCAATCTTTAGGCGAGTAACTGGCCAGTAGGTATATACATTTTTTTTATTGGTTGGTAACAGAAAACCATTATTGTATAAATGATCATGTTTAGTTATGATATGCTGTTCATAATCACAATTTAAATTTTCATTAAATGTGCGCATCTTTGCTTTGAAAAATAAAAATAATCCGTGGTATACCTTTAACGAAATCAGAAAAAACGAAAACCCTTGTTGCAATAAAACACGAGGGTGATATTTAAACCAGTTTAAATAGAATCACCGTCGTGATTTTTTGTTCAGTTTTCGAAAAAGTGTATTGAAAAAGTAATTTTACCAAAAATCGCAAATAAAAATATTTTTTAGAAACCATTCAGTTTTGTGTAAGTTTTCAAATCTGATGGAAAGGGAAACTGACAAGTAACGGAATAAGGACGCACATATTGAAATATGACAAATAACGATGAATTCTACACACTCCAGCTCTTCCTCATTCCAATATTTGGAATTAATTTCGATGCGCACTATTTTCAGAAAAATAATCTTTTTAGTTTTATCACTTGTTTAGTATAAGACATTGTATAAAAACATTGTGTAAAGACAGAATGATACTGAATTAAAAGGACGCCAGCGATTTCGTTACTTTGTTACCGGCCTTACCTTTTAATCTATCTTTATATATAATTTGTAATTCTTCTGTACGTGTGTTTGTCACCTAACTTCTTCTAAACGTCTTGACCGCTTTGGATGTCCGTATATTTGATTAGGTTTCTGGATGATTTGAAAATATAATTGAACCCTGTAGGTGGCGCTGCAATCGGGTTCTTAATTTTTTCTCTGACAAAATGCCAGCTGTCGGGCAGGACAGCGTCTACCGGGACCGCTATAGTATATGTATAATAATAATAATATATAAAAAAAATGAAAATGATATGAATGATGATGTTGATGTATATGTAAAAAGACAAACTAACTGACTGACATATCGACGGGCAGCCGAAACTACAGGGACTAGCGTGAAATGCACAAAGTTTCTTTTTATGACGTAGCCAATCACTAAGAGAGGATTTTCAAAAAAAGTCACTCCCTAAGGTGATGAAAAAGGGTTCTAAAGTTTGTACAGAGCGCGGGCGAAGCCGCTTGCAGAAGCTAGTCTAGATATATAGGTAAAAGGAGTAACTGACTGACTGATATCAAGGTCTAAGTGCGTTAGAGTAAGATCCCAGGGCCACCAGACATCACGTATACGTATCACGTATTTTCTGATGAAGGAAATGTGGACGATTGAGTAGGTACTGTTAGTATGTACTAAGATCGCACGCCTACATGCTAGCTTGCTTAGCGGCTAATTTTCAGGTATCAGGTAATCAAGGTACATAAAATCATTACTTACTTTACGTAAATTCTCCAAACTGATTTTTACGTATGTTTTAGGCAATATCTTTAAAATCAAGTCGCCAATACTCCCAGACACATTCTGTGGGCCATATAACTATATAATAGTTGTCTGGTGAACATATATAAAAATCAAGCATGAGAATTTACGTGAAGTTTCCTTTCATGACATAGCCAAGGGGATGAGCGGGTGTCGAAAATTTGTGCAGAGAAACCTACTTTGGTGGGTTACCATGACGTTCAAAGTAAGATTGTTTTATTCTTATTCCAGTGTGGGTAAGAGACAGAGCTATACAGGTTATCTAGCGCCATCTCTTACCCACTATGAAATAAGAATGAAATAATCTTCCTTTGAACGTCATGGTAACCCACTTTCACGCAGACAAAGCCACTGGCAGGAACAAGTTTAACTATAGATACAAAAGCAAGCAACCTTTAGCACATAAAGTACCATTCCACCTGTACCCAGTGATTGCGCATGCGATCGTATCGCCGACCACATTATTGTCTTAATTGATACGTTTTGTTCGAGCCAAGCTTGGCTAGATTAAAATAGTTTAAATCGCTAATTCCTTGATTTAGTCGAGTGTGTTGCCGGCTATCCTTAGTAATGAGATCAGAAGATTGGCTTAATTTATAGTTTTGTTAAGTTGGTACCTGGTAATAGCTTCGTTTGTGGGGTTATGTTCTTAAGGCTCTTGCTCCCATTTAGTGCCATAAAACAGTGACTTTCTGAAGTCTACTCTCCTCGGTAACGGCTTGGTTAATAGATTTGAAAAGAAATGAAATATTATAGACTAGCTTTTGCCCGCAGCTTCGCCCCCGTGCATAAAATATAGTCTACGTCACTCAGGAATAAATCAGCTTTCTATCGGTGAAAAAATTTTAGCAATCGGACGAGTACCTACTTCCAGATATTACCTCCAACAAACAAAAAAAAAACTTTACTTCTTTATTATATTAGTGGTAGATTAATGGGTATGCAATATTATCAATATATGATTTTTTCATATGACTACCTTTAAAAAAAAAATATTTTTTAACAACATGAAATGTTTTCGCTTGTTTTCCTTACTTCTTTCAAATGGCTGTGATCTTTAGAAACACTAAGTTTACGCAAAAAAATTGCTGGTTAAGCGTTCTTCAGAATGTACATAGCTTATAATATAAATCAATCAATAATTCGCAAAGAAAATTGTTTTTTAAAGGTTAGCGGAGCTCTATGCGGTTGCAGGTGGCAGTACGAGTATGTGTGCATGTAGCTCCGGCCAGATGATCAAGGGACTACACGCCTTAATCAACGTTTAAAAGGTATTGGTATTGATTATCTTGTGCATGTTCATTTTAATAGCTTAATTTGACGCCTAGATGAACAGTTTGGTGCAGTGGTTGTGTTTGCTCATAGACACCTATCTAGGTGTTCCGGGTTTGGGGGTCTTTTTTTTTTTTTTTTTTTCGATGGTAAAAATCATCTTATGACAACCCCCGCTCCCCCGCTCTTGGGCGGAGCGGGAGATAGTGTCAGACTCTTACTAACTAAAAAACCCATCCCGTTCCTTCAAGCCTTCATACCGGGGCTCGAGCGCCCTTTCGGATAACCCTGGCCCCAGTAGGCTTCGACCTGGCTGGGCCCCTGCTGTTGCTGACAACTCCTTGAGGCGCGCGGGAACAGCGCGCGCCGTCGACGACTTGGGCTTGGTCCGGACAGTTACCGGACGGCCGGACAGCGAGCTACCCATTGCTCACTGTCCGCAAGCCCGCGCCTACGGTGGCTGGAAATCGGGATCGGAATCCCGGCGGCGGCGAGAGCGCCGTTGCCTGATGCGGTCGGCCTCCTCCTTAGCGAGCATTACTGCTTCGCAGAAGTCGGCGACCGCCTGCCACTCCTCCTCGCTCCGGACCATGGCCTCGACCAAGGCCCGGCGCGAGAGGTCTCCGCCGCCGATCACCCCCACGAGGGCACGGCGATGCTCCGCCCAAGCAGGGCACACCGCGATTGTGTGCTCCACCGTGTCCTGCGGGCGTTCCGCACAGTGGCGACACCCGGGCGTCACTTCCGCCATGTCATTTCCGGTCATGCGGAAGGTAAGGACGCCGTGAGGTCTTTCCAGCCACGCCTCAAAGAGGGGACTTATCGCCATAATTGTGGCGTGCCCATGACGGGGTTGCGATAGTCGCTGACGCCATTCCACCATGAGATCCCGCCGGATCTCTGTCCGCCATGCCGTGACCTGTCGCGGCAGAGGACTTTCACCCCGGCGTTGCATCTCCATGCGCATGTCGTGCATGTGTGCAAGGACTGTTGCCTCCAGATCCCACGGTGGTAGGCCAGCCAGAAGGCTCGCCGCTTCGCGGGAAATCGTGCGGTGTCCCCGCACCATCCGAATTGCCATGACCCTTTGGCAGGCGTTCAGAATGGCCGCCGGTCGCTTTTGCAGCGACGGCGCCCATACCGGCGCCCCGTAGAGGGCCATGGACCGAACGATCCCCACGTAGAGCCTCCGGCAGGAGGCGTCTGGACCCCCAAGGTTGGGCAGGAGCCGCTTGAGAGCGGCCCCAGTCCGGTTGAGTTTGGGAGCCAGACGTCGGAAATGCTCCTCGAAATTCCATTGGCTGTCGAGGATGAGTCCCAGGTACCTCATCGATGTGGGTTTGGGGGTCTTGTTTATGTGAGTTTACATGTTTCCGAACGCACCGACTGTACAGGAGTAATACCTCTAGGTTTTACTAGGTATTGATAAAATATATATATATCCTAATGAGTTTTATATATAAAAAAATATCCGCTTGATGTTATACAAAAATATGCATTGGATGTTGTCTCTGTGTTGGCCCAATCAAGTCCGTGTATTCTAGAAATAATAATTTAGTTTTATGGAGTGCGATTTTAACTGTAGGATACTGGTTCCTATAGGTACCTACATTTAATTCACCTAGATACCTGGCTTGTTATATTAATTTTTAACCGACTTCTAAAAAAGGAGGAGGTTCTCAATTCAAATGTTTGAATTTTTTTTTTATTTATGTTCGGGCATAACTTCGTCGCTTGCCAACCAATTTGAAAAATTCTTTTTTTGTTGGTAAGAGTATACTTCCCAAATGGTCCCATTGTCACCAAGTCGGGATCTGATGATGGAATCTTGACGAAATCGAGGGAACTCCTTAAATATTATTGGCAACCATATAGTTCTTTTGGTATTTTCATCAAAGGCTTAAGCATTTACTGTCAAAAAATTACATTTGATGAAGTGGAACTGGTGAAGAAGACCAGAAATGGCCAACGGAAGTTCATACTCGCACAGATATCACAATATAATAATATAATTCTTTATTCAGGTGTAAAGTAAGCGACATTATAATTTACAATCGACATAAATTTAATTCAAACTGTATTATAGATCTAACAATGATAGTTATGCGACTACGATAATACAAATAAATGAATGGTTCTGAATAGGTATGTTGAAAATGGTATCATCGAAGTGACCTGATGATGATGATGGAGCCGGAAGATAGGTATTAGAACTCCGTAATTAATCAATGTATCCTAGCCGTGTTTGGGCTTATTAGAATTGTCATGAGATGCACTTTGGCTATAAGGTACTATCGAACTGATCTGATGATGATGATGGAGCCGGAATGTAGACACGGGAACTTCGTATTATAACAATGTATCCTAGCAGGGTTTGAGTTAATTGGAATTGTCGTGAGAAAAACCTACTCTGACTGTAAGTGTATTGCAACTAAAAAGTGTGAAATAACTGACTTCACTAAAAAAAAATCACTAAAACCAACAAAATAATTTTAATTTCGGAACTCGGTGTTAAATAAGGAACAAACAATATCGAGAAACGCCGACTTCCGATATTAAAATTATTTTGATGGTTTTAGTGGTTTTTTTAGTGAAGTCGGTTATTTTTTTTTTTTAAATATCAAGTTTTTTTTATTTTATAAAACCTGTTTCTCACTGCTGGGCAAAAACCTCCAAAAATCCCTCCAGGTAATGTTTTCTCGAGTCACCTTTTTTTTTATCTTTTATAAACTAGTACTACCTTTACCCTTGGGGTATGCGTTTAGATTGTCTCACCACTTCTTCACACTTTTCTCAAGTCAGCCTCAGCGGCGCGGCGTCGTCGATCCTCAGGCACTTTGTAGAGGCTCTAAAGTCAAGTCGATAAAACAAGATCTGTTTTAAATACAAAATGTCACCTTCCCCAATCCTTTCACTTTTTGCTCATATCCTTTTTAACCAAAAACCTTTATTCCCACACCCTTCCTACCAACAAGAACAGCACATTGAAGCCCCACAATTGCACACAGAGCCACATAAAACAATCACATGAAACTATTAATCCTGCTTCAGAGAACACGTTGAGATGGCAAAAATGGCGGCTTTATCCTTCGTATATCATAAATTTGAATATTTCTGAGCAGTGGGATAATATAGTGCGGTATTGTCATGGCGGCGACGACGCGGACGCTGCAGAAATAAAACATGGGGAAAAATCGCGGGTTTTGTGTCGGAACTAACAGGTACAGAGTAGTGCGCTGGGACAGAGGGATTTGAGGGTTTTATATTGGTTTTTATTAAATTATTTGTAAACTCTTTCGTCTTACGTCTTTGTTCAATGCTATTTTATAAATTAATAAAATACATCACTAGCTGAACAGATTTTGGAGACGGCCGTCCGGTAACCGTCCGGACCAAGCCCAAGTCGTCGACGGCGCGCGCTGTTCCCGCGCGCCTCAAGGAGTTGTCAGCAACAGCAGGGGCCCAGCCGGGTCGAAGCCTACTGGGGCCTGGGTTATCCGAAAGGGCGCTCGAGCCCCGGTATGAAGGCTTGAAGGAACGGGATGGGTTTTTTAGTCAGTAAGAGTCTGACACTATCTCCCGCTCCGCCCAAGAGCGTGGGTTGTCATAAGATGATTTTTCCCATCGCAAAAAAAAAAAGGCTCCAAATTCTCTGTATGACTTTCTATTGGCTTGTCATTATATCGAACTGACTTAGATTTAGACAGAATTAGAGATAGTGAATATCTATGTTATTATTTAAGGGGGCAAGTGTCGCCAAGATGTGGGTTCTTGCAGAAGGAAAGCGCTGTCGAGGTAATCCCAGAAAGAGATGGCCAGATGTACGTATACCAGGAAGACTGATTCGAGACGGCGTTCGAGAACACAGATATTCGTCTGGAAGGACTTAGAGGAAGCCTTCACCCGGCCATGAGACAGAAATAGTAAGAAAAAAAAAAATATGTAAAGTTTTACAAAGTTTGGCTTTGTAAGCAAGTCTTTTGAGTTTTTCGAATATGATTAAACGGCCGACGGTGACTAAAAGTTTGACACCATCCTTACTGATAAAGTATTTTTTATTTTATCATCATCATTATATATCATCTTGAGTCGTCCGGCGTCGCACAGATTATATTATTATGCTTGTTTTAATATACAACCAAATTGTCTATGGTTCAAGTCAGTTAGGCCTGGTCTACAGTTGACGTTAAGGCAACTAATTTGTATTTTTTTTTTTGTAATTATGTGTGTGTCTATACGGGCAGAATAAACTTGTTTTCTTTCTTTATAGGTACTTAATTCCCCATGTCAATGGATGTGGACATAAAAATCTACCAAGCATTATCTCATATTCCTCCACCATCATTGCTCTGTATCAGAATTGAGACATCTCGCGTGGCGAGGCCTCGGGACGCAGCGTCTTGCGAGGAATGTTAATATGCAAACCAACCGGCCAAGTCTCACAACTATCAATACCAGCCATGCTGGCCATAGCTGGCCGATTCCAAGGATATTTCGGTTATTGCTTTCTTTAATTGTTTGAAGTGAAGTCAGAGCTTTTTGTAAATGGGCTTATACGAGAACGATATCAAATATGAACACTTTCTTCGCTTTTAACTTTTAACTTTCTATTTCGCTTGTCAATTTCTGTCACCAAGCTGCAGTTTTTTATAACAGTTAGACATTTTTTAGGGTTCCGTATCTAGATCAGCAAAAATGTAACCCTTATAGGATTACTTTGTTGTCCGTATATCCGACCGTCTAGACCAATTTTCTCCGGAACTGAAATACTTAAGTCTGCTACTTCAAGCAGCGGTGAAAAAATTAAACTGCTAAGTCAACGCAATCTAATTTTATAATAGATAAGGTCGTTTATGCTCCGCCAAGTGCATATTTTGACACTCGCTAGGAAATCAAAACCTATAAGGTACTTTCTTTTGGCCTAGAAACCTGAAATTTGGCATGAAGCAACATCTTATAACACAGGTGTAGGAAAAAGTCTGAAAACTGTAAATTTTTAGTTACATCACAAAAAAAAAAAAAACATTTTTGGAGATTCGGAAAATCTTCGAATTTTGGAATTGCACTATTTACTTAGGTAAATTCATGTTTTATACGGACCCCTCGATGCGCTATTCCGACTTGACCTTTTCTTTATTCTTAAAAAAAAGAATGTTGGTTAGGCTTTAGCAGATTCCTTGGAGTACACCTATGGCGATGTTACCTAAACTCTGAAAGCAATGCAAGACTCGTATTATTATTTAATTTCTTTGATTTTGACTAGGTACCTACTCAAAATTGATCTTTATCTTCTTACTCTGTTTAATTGATATGCAAATTAAATGCATCAACACAATCTCACAAAAATTAAGTATGCACTCAATCAGTCCTGTTTTTTTTTTCAGGAGCTGAAGAGCATATTATGATTATGAATATCCGGTAGATCATAAAAGGGCGGTAATCAAAGCGCCCATTATGACTATTATTACTACAATAAATAAAGAAATTATCGTCAAATCGACGATAAAAAGCCAAAATCCAATTAATTTAATCTCAAATGGGATCACGAATTTGTTTTATTCATAAATAAACAGAAGACTATCGTTAGTTGAAATCTGTCCTCGGCCTTTTTTGATTGAAAACTATGTTTTGCTCTCGACAACCTTTATAAATACAGTTCTAAAACTCAAAATCATGCGGAACCAAACCTTATTCGTTTTCAATAAAGTGCACATCTGTTATTTTTTTGTTGCCAGTTATGTTTGTGTGTTCGCATAGACTCCTATTGTTATTTCCATACGTCACATCAAGGGTATGCGATGAAGGGAACGCAGTTTACTATAATTAGTTTGTGTTTTATCTCGATCGTCGGATTCGCAATACTGATGGGCTTAGAGATGTTTTGGTGTGACAGTGAATAGTTGGTGTGATTGCTAAAAATAAGAGATCGCGAAAAGTGGAAGGGATACAGACTTAAAATAGAATATTGAAATAGACAGGTAGATACGTATTATTAGATAAGTCAATATTTTTTTAAATGAGTTTCATAAAAAGAGGATCTGCAAAATCTTTTGAGAATATACAACATTCTTTATTTCTTTGCCTTCTAATTACGAAATCTTCTGTAATATTGATTACCTACCGCTAATATTTGATTTACAAAATGTAGGTGTGTTTAACAATAGAATGGAATAAGCAAAATTTGTAAATTGCCAGTTTCTGCCAGCGGCATCGCCAGCGTGAAAGTAGAAAATTATCCTAAGTAAACATACTTCTAGGAAAAAACCTATGCCCTATCCCAGGAAATGGTCTACTCGAGTGCAAAATTCCTGTTGCTTTAGCTTAAACAAGTAACAAACATACCGATACACACATATCTACTCACTGTCGCCTTTTTAATATTTGTGTGTCTACTAATAGTTTCATTGTACACTTAATCAAATCTGCAGGTTTAAATACAAAACTGAAATTAATATGACTAAAACAGCAGGCGCTCTGCAAAAACCAAAACCCAAAAGCTTATAGTCGGTAACAACAGCTCCCTAAAATCTCAAGTCCTCACACTTATCAAGTCTACAATCACGTCGCTTGATGTCCTGATGAATGAACGTTTTGTGATGCTAATACACAGATTATGTATTAAAACTACTGCTCCAACCCTTCACTACAAAACGACCTAACCACCACCACTCCCCATTTGACTTACAACTTTAACTGTTAAAACATTAAGTTGAGATTTCAGTGTGGGTGTTACTGGAGTTATAAGGACGGTTGTTTTAGCTAGGTAATGAGGTATAGCCTAATAGAACACGTGTTTCCCTTATCTCTGATTAGTCAGTTTGAAACCTTTGTCTCTGGTTGTCGAAGGGTAGTTGTAAATTGACTGTGAATGATTTATTAGTGACGTTGATCTGGTCGGGTTGATGGCTGATTTTGATTGGGTTGTTTTTAAGCTGTTTTGTAAATATACCAATTTATGTATGTAAGAGAATCAAGGAAGAAGGGTCTAAAAAGCAACAGTAGCTTCCAATTAGTTTTTTCAGAAACACTCGAATTCTGTCTCCTTTTTAACATCCTACAAACCGTCTACGTGGTCAACATGGACGTAGATCCTTAGGGCCTGTGCACAAAGCCCTAAAGGTCTACAGGCTGCGTCTGACTCACGTGCGTGTCGCGTTTGTATCGCTACACACGTCCTTATTCCTCCAACACGTCCTTATTCCTTGCGACGCACCGTGCAGAACACACCTTTTTTTGAGGGGAAAAGTCATAAAATGACTTCTCCCGCTCTAGTGTTGAGCGAGAGAGCGTATCAGAGTTTTACTAAGTAAAACCCATCGGTACGCCTCAGTAGCCATCAGTGACCTAGGTCAAAATGTGACCGTGGCCCTTTGAACGACGTCAATTTTGGTTATGAAAAAATTATATATTCTTAGAGGATTTGACAATTGAGAAGGCAATGACATCACGCGACAGCGATGACGCTGTCAAATAATGGCGGGAACACGCTAGAAGAGCTCGGATGCGGCGGTCGTGTTTAGGGATCATAATTTTGATTTATTTCGCTGTAACTTTTTGATTGTTTGTCATTTCATTTTAAATTAATAAATTAGTTGTAGGTTGTTCCGAGTTTTCTTTTTAAAAAGTCAAATACGCTTCTGATCCATAAGATCAGAAGTGGGATTCGTTTAAATTCACGCGATCTAGTTTGTTCGCCATCTGAAAGTTTTAGTGTAATTTTCAAAATAAAACGCAACGTGTTGATTATTTTCTTTTTTTGTTTTCAAGTTTAGTTTGTGTTCTCTTTAGTAGTGAAGTAATTTACATAGTTTGCAGCTATAGCCATGTCGAGACGTGAGGGCACACCGCGTGTACCTAGGCGTAATTCTCGTAACCACCGTGTCGATTCGCGTAGCCTTCGCGATGTTAATAGCCGGCGTCGAGACCGTTATAGTGTGTCGCGTAGTAGATCTTCTAGACGTTGTAATGAGAGATCAGAGAAGTTTGAAAATCCGCGTAGGCGCCGTGATAGTTCTTATGGGCGCCGGAATAGCCCCCGTCGCGATCCTTTGAATGAAATACTGGACCGATTAAATGCATTAGAGGAACGGTTACCTACAAACTCTACTCCCACGACGTCGCATCCGTGCTACACGCCACCGTTGAGGACTGCGGTAGTTGCTGAGGCAGCTGCCACACCTGTTCGGGATACTGCTAGGACCGCGACCCCTGAGGTTCTGCGGGAGGTTGACGCTACGGACAGGATTGTGGGTGCACTTTCGTCGTTGATTCAAGTAAGATCTAAGCATTATTACATTTCAAATTTTGATCCTAATGTGCATGACTTTGATATGTGGTGTGCGGAAGTAGATCGTGGCCGCGAAATATGTCACTGGGACGATCGGGAATGCCTAGGACGCATAGGTGGATGTTTACGTGGCGATGCTGAGACGTGGCTTAACGATTGGGTGACTAATGATCGATCGTGGTCGAATTTTAAATCTGAATTTCGATCATTATGTCCGCGTGAAGTAGATATGGCAACAGTGTTATACGACGTCATGAGCACGAATTCAAATAAATTTTTGACGTATGCCGAATATGCGCGGAAATCCCTGTTGCGATTGAATATAGTCAAAGGGCTTTCGGAGGAATTAAAAACCGCTATTGTGATCCGTGGTATTTCTGATCCCCAAGTGAAGGCCGCGACCACCAATGCTAAGCTACAATCAAAGGAATTAGTTGAATTTTTATCAGTGTACTTAAAGCCTAAAAGCGCGCCTCCTGTTAATAACAATCCTGTTCGTACGTCAAACGCAAATTCCTCTGATTCGCGTAAACGCAAGGCCTTTACAGGGTACGACCGACTAGCTTGTTTTTCATGCGGTAATATAGGTCACAAAAAGGCCACTTGCCCTAAAAAGCCCTCGCCAATGGACACAAATTCAGACATATCTTTGCCAAACACCGAATCAACAAGCTCTAATTCGCAATTAATGAAATCAAATTCTACACTCATTAAGACTTGCACATATTGTAAAAAGAGTGGGCATCCAGTTGAAACTTGTTTTGTCAAAGCACGAGCTGAGGCAAAATCAAATAATAAAAATACTTCAAGTAATGTAAATTTTTGCTCAAACTGTCCTCCAGACAGAACAACGTAATGTCCGCTGTTGTACAGTGTGTGCCAGTTGATGTTTTAATTGATTCTGGTTCAGATATTTCGCTTATCTCTGATTCCGTGTTGAAGCATTTCAGTTTAAATATAATTCCTACCTACCGCCGTATGCGGGGTATTGGTAGTCAAGACATAGAATCTACTTCATATGTAACCACTATTATTGAATTTCCTGAATTATCTTTGGAAGTAGATCTGTTTGTCATACCCTCGGATTGTATTCAGGCTCCGATTCTGATAGGCACTGATGTTCTGAATCGTAGCGGAGTTACATATATTCGAACAAATGATTCTCAACGGTTAATTAGAGTTTCCAGTATAAATAAAGTGTCGACTGTCGAGTTCGCCGAAATAAAATCGCCTTTAGTAGGTGATGAAAAAGAGTGTTTGTTGACTCTATTACGGGAGTTTTCTGGTATATTTACCACCGGAACAGCGACCTCCACAGTAAACACGGGTTGTATGGAGATAAAACTTAGTAGTGACGTCCCAATTAACTATCGACCTTATAAACTCTCTGCAGACGAAAAGCGTCGCGTTCGCGAGATAGTAAACGACTTGATTAGTAAGGGAATTATTCGCGAGTCACAATCTAGTTACGCTAGTCCCATCATCCTTGTAAAGAAAAAGGACGGCTCTGATAGGATGTGTGTCGATTATAGGGCTTTAAATGCCGTAACTATTAAAGAGCGATTCCCATTGCCATTGATCGACGATCATATTGACAAGTTAGGCAGTTTTAAATTCTTTACTAGCCTCGATATGGCAACAGGTTTCCATCAGTTGCCATTGAAGGATGATGACTCCATTAGTAAAACAGCATTCGTAACGCCCGAGGGGCATTACGACTATTTGAAAATGCCTTACGGGCTCGCTAATGCCCCTATTGTCTATCAGAGAGTCATCTCCAAAACCCTGAAGCAACTGATAGATTCTGGTAAGGTGTTGATATACATCGATGACGTGCTGATTATGACTGATTCTGTCAGCGATGGTCTGAACACCTTACGGGAAGTGTTAAAAACACTATCTGACGCGGGATTTTCAGTAAATCTAAAAAAATGTACGTTTCTAGACACTGAGCTAGAATATTTGGGTAGACTTATTGGGCATGGTCAGGTACGGCCGAGCCCAAGTAAGACTGAAGCTTTAATTAGGTCTCCGAAACCATGTAATGCACGAGAGGTTCGCCAGTTCTTGGGATTGGCAGGTTATTTTCGGAGGTACATTGCAGGATACGCTTCAAAAACTGCATGTATTGCCAAATTGCTCGGAAAAGGCCTACCTTTTGTTTGGGGTGAGGAGCAAGATTTAGCCCGCGACTATATAATTAAAAGTCTTACCGAGGAACCCGTTTTAGCCATTTTCAATCCTGACTTGCCCACTGAGCTCCATACAGACGCCAGTGCAATCGGTTATGGTGCAATCTTAATGCAGGAACATGAGGGTAGAAGAAAGCGAGTTGTCGCCTATTTCAGTAAATCCACGCATGGCGCCGAGTCGCGTTATCACAGTTATGAACTCGAGACCTTAGCAATCGTTCGTGCTTTACAACATTTTCGGCACTACTAAATCGGTATAAAGTTTAAAATAGTAACCGATTGTAACTCGCTAAAGTTGACTGAGCGTAAAAAGGACTTGTTACCGCGTGTGGCCCGCTGGTGGGTGTACATGCAAGATTTTCAGTTCACGCTTGAATATCGAAAAGGTTGCTTTATGCAACATGCAGACTTTTTAAGCCGACAACCTGCTACTGTTCTCCAGATTAATAATCCACGAAACTGGGCGAAGATTGCTCAAACAGCTGATTTGGAAACTCAAAGCTTAATACAAAAGCTGAGAGACGGTCAATTGGATAGTACACGATTTTTCATTAAGAACGAATTGTTGTATTACAAATATTCACCAACTGGTGAAGACTCTCGTCTCCTCTGTTTTATTCCTAAAGGGCATAGGCTTAGTTTGTTACGCGTTTTTCATGACGATCACGATCATATAGGAATAGACAAAACTACTGAGCTTATACTGCGCCATTTTTGGTTTCCTGGGTTAAGGGCTTTTATTAAAAAATATATTGGCCACTGTATTGTTTGTCTGTCACATAAGAAAGTTCCTCGCGCTCCTAGGCAACCTATAGAGTCTTGGACGAAGCCTGAGGTACCCTTTTTTCATATTGATGTCCTTGGCCCCTTAGTAGAGTCAAACGGTTTCCGATATGTGCTCCTTGTGATAGACGCTTTCTCTAAATACTGCTTGTTGTACGCCCTTTATAGGCAAGACACTGCCGAATTAAAACGTGTATTTTCTAATACTGTCTCACTATTTGGTACTCCGTCAACAATCGTGTGTGACCGTGGCAGAATGTTTGAAAGCGCGTCTTTTCAAAGCTGGGTTACGGAGCTAGGCTGTAACATACATCTTATCACGCCGGGAATGCACCGTGAAAACGGGCAAGTCGAGCGTTATTGTAGAACCGTCCTGAACATGTTGCGGATAGAGGCGAACAACAAAGGTGCACAGTGGTCTGACTCGTTGTGGAAGATACAGCTCACCTTGAATATAACGAGGCAAGCAACGACCCGCACCTGCGTTGAAGGGACAACCCCAGTCCTGAGGTCCCTTGTGCGAGATGTTGCTCTGGACGACTCGCGGCCTAACCGAGAAGCTCTCCTTACGCTGAGAAGACAGAGGACTTCCGAGCTGCTTGCTGAAAATCAGCAGCGGCAAGACGCGTACATCAACGAGCGTCGTCGTCAGCCGCGTACATTTGATGTCGGCAATTTTGTGTTTGTGAGTAAAGGCTCACAGAGCACCGGGAAGTTGGACTCCGGAATGCGTGGTCCGTACGTGGTAGTTCGAGTTCTACCACATGACCGATACGAGCTCGAGCTGCTTGCTGGCTCGTATGGAAAGAAAACGCAGACTGCCGCAGAAAATATGGTTCAGTGGCGTGGCGAGTGGACCCCAGATGCGTGTGAAGCATTCTTCAGTAATGATGAGTATGTTAAGCAGCCCCGACCAGTGGCAGCTTTTTAATCGTAGCCTCGACATTTGGCTATTCCCTGCCCCGACCAGTGGCAGTGTTTCATAGCCTCGACATTTGGCTATGTCCTACCCCGACCAGTGGTAGTGTTGTTCTGCCCCGACCAGTGGCAGTGTTTTACAGCCTCGACATTTGGCTATGTTCTACCCCGACCAGTGGTAGTGTTGTTCTGCCCCGACCAGTGGCAGTGTTTTATAGCCTCGACATTTGGCTATGTTCTACCCCGAGCAGTGGTAGTGTTGTCCTGCCCCGACCAGTGGCAGTGTTTTATAGCCTCGACATTTGGCTATGTTCTACCCCGAGCAGTGGTAGTGTTGTCCTGCCCCGACCAGTGGCAGTGTTTTATAGCCTCGACATTTGGCTCTGTTCTACCCCGACCAGTGGTAGTATTGTCCTGCCCCGACCAGTGGCAGTGTTTTATAGCCTCGACATTTGGCTATGTCCTACCCCGACCAGTGGTAGTGTTGTCCTGCCCCGATCAGTGGCAGTGTGGTCCTGTCTCGACCAGTGGCAGTCCTATCCCTATGGCCTCCATATATGGTTATCCTCCTGCTCCGAAAGCGGCAGTGGTTTTTGGAACCCCGATGGTGGTGTCCAGGCGACTTTGTTGACTGTTTCGGTAATTATTGAGGTCCGGAACTCTTTCATTGGTGATGCAGCTAATGGATCGTTTCCTACCTATTATAATGTGACTGCATGATGTATCGCTTGCAGCTTCATTCCAATGGGTAGCTGAAAGTTAAGTTTTCAGAATGTTTTACTGTTTGTTTGTTTCGACATGTTTTAGATGGTGATCCACATGATGACTCAAATGATGATGACCAGACGCATGGAGATACATTGGACCACCCATCCAATGGCAACCAGACCGATGAGGAGCATGTACCAGGAAGTCAGGCTGACGAGGACGTTTAGCTGTCAGGAAAGGCCGTCTTAGAGGATTTGACAATTGAGAAGGCAATGACATCACGCGACAGCGATGACGCTGTCAAATAATGGCGGGAACACGCTAGAAGAGCTCGGATGCGGCGGTCGTGTTTAGGGATCATAATTTTGATTTATTTCGCTGTAACTTTTTGATTGTTTGTCATTTCATTTTAAATTAATAAATTAGTTGTAGGTTGTTCCGAGTTTTCTTTTTAAAAAGTCAAATACGCTTCTGATCCATAAGAATATATAAATATACATGACCTGGCGACCTGTAGAGGCGTTAGATCTGTTCATTTATACAAACATATACCTGAATAAAATTTAAATCTGTTTGTAGCATCAAAATATTTCTTTTTACTGAATACTTATGAAATTATACGTCACAACTATAGTAAAAATATTTTCTGTGTTCGACTGTTTGTTTCTGCTAATCTCCAAAACAGCAGGACCGATTTTGACGTGACTTTCACTGGTAGATAGCTAAAGTTAGAAAGAGTTACTTTTATATTATGGATAGGTTCGCGTTTGACCACCATCTCACCTGATGGTAAGCGATGATGTGGCTGACGATGGAACACGCTTGCTTTGAAGCAATCTATTCACTTTTGATTTAAAGACCCCTCGGTTATAGTTATCAGGAAATACAGACTCTGGCAGGGAATTCCAATCCTTAGCTGTTAGTACTTTTATTTTAGAAAAGGAATTAGGGTTGTGTGGTTGGCACAAGCAATTTATTTTACTTAAAAAAAAAACCTTGTCCCTCACTAGGAACTACTCTTGTATCGTGATTGCGTTTACAAATATGTAAACTCACATATAACTTATTTACAATGTACTTTACAACATTACAGACTATATCTTGACTGGCCTGTTGGTCTAGTGGTTAGTAGCCCTGACTGCTATGCCGGAGGTCGTGGGTTCGATTCCCACCCAGGACAAATGTTTGTGTGATGAGCACGATCATTGTTCTGTGTCTGGGTGTAATTTATCTATAATATGTATGTATTTAGAAATATATAAGTAAGTTTATCAGTTGTCTAGTACTCATAACACAAGCTCTGCTTAGCTTGAGACTAGAAGGCGTTGTGTGATAGTTGTGGAATATTATCTATTCCGTTGTTCAATAAAAACTAAAAAATAAAAGAAAATACATATTTATCTATTTATACATTGCCACTAAAATAAAATATCCCACAAAACAAATAAAACAAGGTTTACTTATTTTCATCCATCCTCTCACAAAACCTTAGACATTCGCGACACACATCTATCCATCGCCCAGCAAACAAGTCACACTCCGGTGTTATAGTTAGAAGAGCATAAGCACAAATATTTGTTCCATGCGGACTTTAAAGTATGTTTGTAAGCAAATCCCCTTAAATTACCATATTCACCCCTAAACCTGATCAAATTAAAAAGAAAATCTTGGGAATAAAAACTGCTGGGGTAATAAGAAAGGTGGGTCGCCCGACAGCGCCATATATCACGCTATCTGATCTGACCACCGATTGATTTTCGGAAATCGCCTCCGAATAACCCTGACGATGAAGTGATTTACGGGTCGGACATACGGACGGGGCGTTTGGCGAACACTGGGAGGCCTGGTTTGTGTTATCTGCTTAAGGCCCAAGCGCCCGAAAAGTGCCATAAAACAGTGACTTTCTGAAGCCTACTCCTCGGTAACGGCCAGGTTAATAGGTTTGAAAAAAATATATGTTTATTATAGATTCATGAACAACATTATCAACATTTGATTTTTTCGTGCTATTAATACTTTTGTCTAAAAAAAATATTTAGCAATTTCGCAACTTTTCGCAAATTTTCCCTACTCCTTCCAAACGGCTTGGATTTTTAGAAACATTTTTACACATAAAAATTTGTGGTTAAATATTCTTCAAAGTGAACATTGCATATGTAAATCAATCAATATTTTGCAGAGAAAATGGATTTAAAGCGCTTTCCGGGCGCTGCTGGCCGTAAATTAATGCACAGATTTGCGTACTGCCGCCTAGGCGGATGCGAGAGGTGCGTCCACATAATTTTGGCCAGATGGTTCAAGGGACTATAAGCCTTAAGGTAAATTTTTCGGGATAGCCTGCAAAATTCAAATTTTCTTAAATTATTTTCATTTTGCTGGTATTCGAACGCGAAGTATACGAAGGCGACGTTATACGAACTTATTTGTGAAATCATCTCTTCAGCTAACTTTATTGAATGATTTCAATGATTACAACTTAGTAAAACCGTATTGGTTACGGTCGCAAACCACATTTTTCTAGTAAGGACCAAGCTTGCATACAGTATTTGCAAAAAAAAAAAATGTATCGAGTCAAGCTTTTCAGTAAGCTTTGCTGAAGTAGTCGATAGAATTTTATTGACCAAAATTCTCAGCTATATTGTTATTATACAAAAAACTACACCAATGATACATTTAATATCCACTAAAATAGGCTCTGAACTTTACTTGAAGAAACCCCGCCAAAATCTTTAACCCATACTATAAAGAGAAACATTTTTTTTTGATGTTTGCGTTTCTTTTTGTAATGAATAAACTCAAGAACGACTAGATCGATTATCAAAATTCGTTCACTGGTAGAATGCTACTTTATCGCTGAGTAACATAGGCTGTATATATTTTCCATTTTCACGTGGGCGAAGCCGCTGACAAAATCTAGTGTTGTTATATTTAATATAACCTGCACCTGCCATGTTATGTTTCTGCACCACCCTAAGGTCGACTGGCAGATAATGCCTAAGGCATTAAGTCCGCCTTTGTACAGTTTTTTGTTGATAAAGATTTAATAAATAAATAACCGTAGAATTGTCCATCCTTACAGCTAGTGTGTCCAGTAATTTTATCGATATCGAATCAGCGCCGCCGATTGGCTCCGTAATGGCTTGATTATCGTATTAGGGCGAACTGATTATTTTCCACTTTTCCCTTTCTCTTTGCGCATTACACAAATTATTTGTTTGTAAACTGATAAGAGGAGAAAGCTTTGTTGAAATAGGTTATTGTGTGTTGTCTTTTTGGTTCGCTTATCTGTTGTAAAATTATTGAATCTTTTACACGTAATCGTGCGTGTTGTCGTTACCAATTATTCAATGGTATAGTTAAAAGGTGATTTATCCGAATTATCCAATGGAAAAGGGTATGGTTGAAAGGTAGTGTAAGTTTAATACCGCAAAAACCGGTACTTTTCACTTGAAGTTTGTATGGTCATAAAATAAATCTGTACCTACCTATTACATGTGGTCCAAAAATGTTGCCTATTTTTTCATTTTATGGTGCGGTACTTTTTTTGAGTTGGGAAATCATCATTTGACTTCTGTCTCTCTTAAACCACACCTTTGTCATTTAGTTACTCTCGGCGTTCTAGGTAAGCGTAAGCGATGATATGATCAACGATGGAGCACGCTTGCCTAGAAGTAACCTTTTTAGTCTTGACTTAAAGACCTCTAGGTTGTAGCTACAGAAAACATAGACTCTGGCCGGGAATTCCACTCCTTAGCTGTATGCACAATGTCTATATTCTCAAAACGTTTTGTACGTATGGGTGGAATGTTCACCAAATACTAGTGGCGCATCGCCATACGTCTGGTTGTCTAGGTCACACAATTGTGTCTATTAAATTTTCACTTACCACCTAAGCATGTACATTGTGGATTGCAATAAACAATTGAGTATATCTTAAATTCTGCCTTTAGACGACCATAGTTGGACATTAGTCTCCTCCAAGCATCACCACATCGACCGCCCCTTTTTCCAGAATCACAAACCACTTCACCCAAATTTCACTGAACACAACAATACAGTCTCCAGCAGTTGAAGCAGGACAAGCTGGCTATACAGATGAAAAATGAGAAAAAGCAGTGAAAATGAAACAGGTTATTAGTTGAAAATTACCGAGCGCCCCGGCCTGTAATGTCGCCTGCAATAAAGTCTGCCTGGCGAAGAGGGGTACAGAGTTAGAGTAAATACTGGAAGAGAACATTGTATTATTTTCTTTGTAAGAAGTTGTACTTAGAAAAAAACTATGAGTTGATATGAAGACACATGGCCTTTGAACTCGGAGGAAAGGCGTGCGAAGAGGCTAATTGGTGTTCCAGATCTGTAGCCCGATTCACGTAATCAAAACCGTTACGATATCGTAGCGATTTAGTCGTTTAGAGACCATTGCCGTATTCACATCCATCAATCGAGTTTGAACGACACCGATTTTAAAGTCGTTCGGTAGAAGAATCGATTAAAAAAAAAAAAACTGTATTTCATTATCCTGGTAGAATACTTATTAATGTAACTGGAAATAAGTCGTTGATAGTATCGTTTAGTTTCGAGTCAGTTGAGTTGTCATTCTATCCAATCCCGATTAAGAAACACGTGAATACTGATTTTGGATAGGACTTCGATCGACCGGCTATAAAACTTCAACGATATTTGGCTTGTTTGATTTTACGTGAATCAGGCTACAGGTTGAGTTCAATCTACAAAACCTTTAGCACAGCCTTTCGGTGTTTTACAGGATTCATTTTGGAGAGTGTGCCAGAGTGTCCACGGCCGCGTAGCTTCATGGACGCGTATCCGTCATTATACGCTTGGTGTACGTTTGCTTGAAGCTTACATATAAAACTGTGATACTGTATCGACGAAGCGGCAACGACACGACGGCACGACGTTGTTACTTCGTGGACATGATGATAATGATGACATAATGACATATTACAATATCAGACGTGCGAGCAACGCGGGCTTGCGGTTAACTCGCTGTCCGACCGTCCCGTAACCGTCCGAACCGAGCCCAAGTCATTGACGGCGCGCACTGTTCCCGCGCGCCTCAAGGAGTTTTCAGCAACCGTAGCGGCCCAGCAGGGTCGAAGCCTACTGGGGCCAAGGGTTTAGTTTTGAAAGGGAGACTCAGCCCCGGTATGAAAGGCAACGAAGAAACGAGATGGGTTTTTTAGTCAGTAAGAGTCTGACACTATCTCCCGCTCCGCCCTAGGGCGGGGGATGTCATCTGGATGATTTTTACCCACCGATAAAAAAAAAAAAACAAAATAAGGCGTGTGAGCAAAAAAGAGATAAGAAGAAGCGTTTTTTTAAGAGAGATGATGCTATACACCCTATTCAACATTATTTTTAGTATATGCGAAACCTGAATACAGTTTGTTCAGAATCAGTAACTGAATCGATTTCAATATTTTTTACACCATGTTAGATTTTTTCCCCAAAAATATTTAATAACGGTCACAAGGTGGACATTACTGACACTATGTAAATACAACACAGGTTACGGCAGGTCATAGCTGATATTAGACGCCAGCACACAGCTGTGTGCGGGAGCAAAACCGCCCCGATACCCCGGTGACCATGTATTTGTGTGGACAACCCGATAACACAACAAACCTATAACTTTAGGATTTTTCATTATACAGTTATGAAATTTTGTACATAGATTATTTACATAAAAATACTAGACATGTGTTTCTAGTTTCGCATATACTAAAATTAATGATGTATAGTGCCATCCCCTTAGCAGTTTAAGTCGTAAAATGGATCGTATTAAGAGCTCGCGTCAAAATAATACGCCTATGTATTATTTTGACCTGAAAGAAACGAGACTAGACGATCCATGTCTTACAGATATAAATAATTATTAGGTACGCAAACAGCGCTAATGTACCTTCCACCACAAAGATACTCTATGGCGCTCGTTGAAAACAGGGTGGTTGTGGGGCCTAAGCCCAACCCCCTTGGGGGCCGGAAAGGGGGAGGGTTGCAGCGGGCAGTGGAGGGGGGGTGCGGCCTTAATTACCACCGCTTTTATAGTTTTAATGAGTTCATTTTGGACCGGGGCTAACAAGCGGCGTAATACCTATTTAAACCAATTTTGAAATTAATATCGTAAAGGGATGGTTTGTGACAACGTCGATGATTTGGGGCTAGGTATTTTCCTTTTTTGGTCTGTTTGTGTTATTTTTAGGGTTCTGTACATCAAAAGGAAAAAATGGAACCCTTATAGGATCACTTTGTTGTCCGTCCGTCTGTCTGTCTGCCTGTCTGTCTGTCAAGACCCTTTATCTCGAGAACGCGTGGAAGTATCGAGTTGAAATTAAAACCATATACTTAGGTCTACGGTCCCTTTAAGCTGTGAAAAAATCAAACTTCCAAGTTAACGATTAAAAAAGATACGGCCGTTCGCAAAAAAATGTATATTTTGATACTCTCAAAGATCGAAATTCATAGGGTACTTCCCATTGACCCAGAATCCTGAAATTTGGCACAAAGCAAAGTTTTATAGCACAAATATAGAAAAAAAATTGAAAATAGTAAATTTGTTGTTACCTACGTCACAAAAAAAAAATCAACTCGGCAAAATCTTCGACACTCCATTCGGGAATTGTAGTTTGCACGGAACCCTCAGTGCGCGAGTCCGACTCGCACTTGCCCAGTTTTTGTTGGTTGTTTTACAGTTGAATTGAAGACCATCTTATGATTTTCAACATATTGTAATTGAGTAGGAACACTTTATTTATAGTAACTTTGTAACGTAAAACTATTGCAAAACCTAGTGGTAGCTTGCTATGTTAATTGCTCGACGATTTACGTCTTTTTAGCTTTTTTTTTTTTAATTGAGGTAAACTTGTGCTTGACTGCGATCCCACCTGATGGTAAGTAGCGATGCAATCTTTGATGGTGAGGCGCACTAGTTTATTAAGAGCCTATTCACTCTAGCCTTGAAGACACCCAAATTATAATCGGACGGGAAGACCGCAGCAGGCAGACTGTTCCAGTCCTTCGACGTACACGCGGTATAAACGACGAGGCGCAGCTGAAACATAATATAGTATTCTTTTTAATCTTTGAAAGAGTAGCCGAAAATAAATTAATGTTGCGCTACAAAGTGTTGAATGCTCTTACAGGATCACAGCATCTAAGCCTAAAAATGTCTTTTTTTTTTTAATGAAATGAACTAGTGCTTGACTGCGATTCCATCTGGTGGTAAGCAGTGGTGCAATCGTTGATAGTGAGGTGCACTAGTTTATAAGGAGCCTATTCAGTCTAAACTTGAAGTCCCCTAAATTATAATCGAACAGAAAGACGCAGCAGACAAATTGTTCCAGTCCTTCGCTTAGTACGGACCGTGGAGGTTTCAACAACGTAAGGCGCGCTACTCGCTTTATAAATAAAATAAAGGTGGTAAAACACATTTATCGATAAAACCAACGAAATATAAAGTAACATCACTAAAAACTTTTATCAGGAGCGCACAACTCGCGGTCGACTCGACTATTTTGTCGATATTAATTAAAAAGGGGTCTGTACAAGTTAATATTAAAGAAAATTAAGCAATCCCCTTCTAAAGTTGGTAATGAATTTTCACAATAAACATTTTCATGTTCGCCGTAAACCGCTCGACGGCATTTTGTTTTGTAAGCGCTTCAATTTTGTTTCTAAATTAAATTCTGTTACAGTTTGAGCGTTTACTTATTAAAAATTATGTGCCAGGCTACAGAATACAACAGTACAATGTTATTAAGCTTTTTGAATTGAAATATGAATAGCGATGTTTGCATTCTATTCTCAGTCTCTATCAGTATTTCTTAGCGGAGTTGCGATATTATTTAAAAGACTGACCGTGACACCTGACACCGTGACTGTGGAACTTAAAACGGTGGGTTTTACTCAGTAAAAGTACTTCCTCTCGCTCCACTCAGAACCTCTCAGTTAATAAACACATTTACACGATAGTGCAGTTAATGAGTTACCATGAAATCCAAATGTGCAGGAGCAGTCATTGCCAAACAAGCGTGTCTTCAACATAGTCTTTAACCTTGTAATACGCACTTTTGGTAAGGATGAACTTTCCATCGCTAAGTTTTGTAAAACTTATAGTGGAAAGCAAAACAGCCGTTCGGAAGATATCTTTACTTAAACATATTATTTCTTATTATAACGCTGTAACAAATAAACACAATTTCAGATCTACTGTTAATATCTTATGGACAGTTAAAACTAGCTTTCAGCCCAGAAGAGTCTAGCAGACCAGACCTAAACGGTAAGATCAACTTTATCAGTCCTATCAGACATCTTCTAAGTACTTAATTAAAAAGCGTTAAACAAAAACACATGAACACCCACACACTTGACCCACCCCACCCCACCCCAGCGGTGGCCATCGGGTGGGGTGGCCACGTAATAGCCTCGCAATTATCACCCTATTAAGTAGTTTGGCACCGCCATTCACGATGGGCCCCGCTGGGACTCCGCATCCTCACAATGGCCCAACTTCGAATAAGGTGGCTGATATATGTTTTAATATGTGAAGTGATATTTTGGACTGGCAATTAGTATGGCGTGAAATATTAATATTAACGAGTTTGCGTGACTTAATTAAGGAATATATCTCGGTTTTTTTGTGTGGGGTATTATTAGGGCTTATTAGAAGTGAATTAGATGGTCCTTTAATTTAATTGGATTTTTATGATTCATTAGAGACAGTGCATAATAACATAGCAACATGCATATATGAGGGCAGTTACTAGACTGTTATTAGGGTAGTCAAGTGGTGGACCAGTGGTAATGTTATGCTTATGAGCTGGATGCTTTACTTTTTGTAATTTATTCTATCACTAATCCTCCCAAAACGGTAACGGTGAACTTCGTGAGAAAGCCGTCATGTATAGAAAAGAAATAATTGGAGGACATCAGTAATTCATTGGACGCGTGCTGAATTACTGTTCGTTTTTATTTTCTAGAGAGAAGACCTTTTTTTTTATGGTGGGAAAAAATCATGCATTGACATCCCCCGCCCTTGGGCGGAGCGGGAGATAGTGTCAGACTCTTACTGACTAAAAGACCCACCCCGTTCCTTCTAGCCTTCATACCGGGGCTCGAGCGCCCTTTCGGATAACCCTGGCCCCAGTAGGCTTCGACCCGGCTGGGTAGAGAGAAGGCCTGAGTCCCAGCAGTGGGAAAAATTATACGTCTGATTCATGTAGTATGCATGTATTCCTGAAAGGGTCATACAGCCATATTTCGTCAGACAGGTTGAAGCCACATGTCTCTCTGGAGTGAAATTATGGTTATCAACGGGTTTGCAACTCAGACATTCCAGGCGACAAAACTCGATAAAACTTTACCTTACACGAGAATCGATCCCAGGACCTCATGCTCCTGCGAGACTGTTCGAAAAAGTTGCCACGGCCCTGGAACGCAAAAGATAACTTAAGGAACACAGGTGGATTGTTCCTGATATTTGAACACTCCATCTCGCCCAACCCAGAGTAGGAGAATAGGAGAAGTATATGATGATTTTTCAAGAAAAAAAAATACCTCATGCTTAGTAGTGCTTGACGAACGAAGCAGAATACACTGTTATGAGCTTATGTCTACACACACAGTTTTCTCTTCTGGGGGTAGATAAAGACGTACGATACGTCGGACCCCACAGACAGGGGGTGAACTTATCATTTCTTTTCCGCAATTCCAATTTTAATATTAATGAGAATTTCTTACAGCAAAATAATATAGCAAAGATCTGTGAGCAATATTCGGCTCCTCCAAAACCGATGTAGCACGACTTACTATAAATATACAGCATTAAAAACCCGTAAACGAACGCAATGTAACTATGTAGCGACATATACATGGTGCAAAGGACAAATCTCCACAAACTTTAAGGGCTTGCTCAGTAGACGAAACTGAACAAAAGGTTGTTTCAAAACTGAAAAACTCAACCTCTCCATAGAAAATTATAAACTTGATTGGACAGTTTGTATGGAGTCGCCGATTTATTTTTCTATGCTCTTTTTAAAAGTCTTCTACTTTATTGGTAGATTGAAGACTTTTACGAAGCTGAAGACGAACTGAGCCCATGTATGCCGCAATGCATTATGACATTTAGATCCTTGAAATTCAAGGGTCTAGATATCTGGCTTCACACATTCGTAGGGTAGCCAGCCTATCGATATTTTACAGAATTTATAATTTTTGACCATGCTTGCAGCAGACTAACAAAAAAACTTGGCTACATCGCATTCACGATTTCGTTGAGAAGTAGCTGCCTTTGCGGAATCTGTTGTTGATAATATTATAGAAATCGGTAGATTAAGCAAAATAACCCCATAATATTGCATACTAGCTTTTGCCCACGGCTTCGCCCGTGGACATAAAATATAGCTTAGATCACTCAGGAATAAAGCTATATTCTATCGATGAAAAATCAATCAATCAATCAAAATCAAATGAGCAATCGGACTAGTACTTTCAGAGATTACCTCCTACAAACAAAAAAACAAATTTTACGTCTTTATTATAGTAGAGTAGATAGAAATAGGAGCAGTAATAGCACTGAGTTAAGTTGTAGTTTGTGGGTTCAAGTTACTTTGTATTATACTCACCAAATTGTGAAGGAAAACATCTAGGTAACGGTCTATTCTCTCTCCTAGAGGGGAGGATTGAGTCCCAGCAGTGGGAATATTATAATGCCAATTGTATTATGTTTTAAATAGAAATATATAAACACAATCTATTTGCGCAGGTTTTTTGCGAAGAATGGTATTATTTAATTCTCTCAATTCAATAGAAAGCCGGACTATTCCCGTGCAAATAGATGGCGTTACATAAAAGAATTTTAAACCGTCTAGATTCTAGAGAATACTTTTGCATCAGACAAACACTATCTAAAATAGATTTTGAATACAGAGACCGGTTTCTTAAAACTATTCCAGCTATTTACCATACTCTTGTAAGAGTAAAAGGGAAGAAAATATGCAAATTGACTGCAAAAAGGTTGCGTTCCAACGCGACACCTACTGTATACGCAAAACCTGCTTTGAAATTTGCATTCTAAGGTTGATTTTCAGTTGCAGATTCATGAGTTATGTTACCTTTTGCAAGTTTGAAAGTTTCGCCCATTGTTACAACTTCATTTGCTTCTACGTTCACTTTATTCTTTTTCGAATATTGATTCAAAGTGCCTCGTAAGTCGGAATGCGGGGAATTTTTACGATTTGCCACCAGAATATGAGCAAAAAGCATTATACTGTCAATTGTTTTGTTTAGAAGTATTATTTGTGGGCTACAGTGAAATATATGGCTTTGGTTTTGTTAAGTGAAGTACGCCGATTTGCTGTGGACTCCTCTCTGCTCTTAGCATCGTTGCCACGGATGCAAAATAAACTCTATATCTCTGTTTTAAAGGTACTTTTGCATTTTGCACTCAGCAATGACAAGATTTCTTGGTACTAAAATGGAGCCTGAATACTGATATTTAACTTGTATCTGATGACTTCTTTATTTTCTAAAGAGTGGTCGAGATTGGGTGCCTTTAATAACGATATTATTATGTAAAACTAAAGAGAATCGTCTTTGATACTCGTATATTAATCTAAGAAAAGCTTTCACAATTTTCTAGTTATTATTATCATATAAACCACAGCATGAATAAAATTGTCCCACAGATAGGCAAAAACTTTCCTCAATTTCTTCGATTCCTCCAGATTCTGAGCCACTTTTTGTCAATCCAGGAAGACATGTCCGTCCTGCCATCTCCTTCTTGATCTGTGTCCGTGACCTCATCTACGATATTAGAGCTCAAATTTTGTGTTTACAGGTCTATCTGGTAATCTATACAGATTATCTGATAACCAATTTATTTTATTTATTCCGTTGACTCCACCTCTATTTTCGTCTGCTACATACCTAGTGCACTGCTTTATGAAGAAAAAACCTTGTAAGATGAAAGAGATTGACTAATAAAATTACAAGAACAGAAAAAATAGAGACTGATTTTTTTAGGGTTCCGTAACTCAAAAGGAAAAATTGAACCCTTATAGGAACACACCGTTGTCCGTCTGTCTGGTAAGGCCCTTTATCCCGGGAATATGTGGATGTGTCGTGAGGAAATTAGAACCATATACTCAGGTGCTGCGGTCTCTTGGCCCTGTGAAAAGATCAAACTTCTCAGTTAACGACAAAAAAAAGATATTCGATACTCTCAAGGGAATCAAAGTTCATAGAGAGTACTACTTCCCGTTGACCAGGAATCTTGAAATTTGGCATGAAGCAAGAGCTCATAGCACAAGTAAAGGAAAAAATTAGAAAATTGTCAATTTGTAATCACGTCACAAAAAAAAATGTAATAAATGACAATTATACAGAGCGGGAGAAGTCATGTAATGACATAATCCTCAAAAAAAAAAATACTAGTCGCTTCATGTACGGCTGCATCCAGACAAGAAGACAAGTCTAGTATGGAAAATAGCAGATTGCTTGATAAAAGAATAGAATAGAATAGAAATACCTTTATTCGGAAAAGACACAGCACAACAGTTAAGACAATAAGTTTGTCAACAATGATGATCTCGTGCACGCTACTGACGCTACGTATCAAGCTCTCGGTTCCAGCATCTGCCACTGCAATTACTAACAGCACTTATTATTAATTTGCCAACAAAACTCAAACACTAACAAACTCCAGCATCTGCAAATTGCGTGGGTCACCGTAATAAAGTTATCGGGGCAGTGATTCCGCGGGGGTCCAATCGTGGCCCATCGCGTCGCGACGGGGCCCCCGCGTTAATGGAGCCGCACCATTACGCTATTAGCTATAAACGCATTATGACTATGTGCTTGAGTGGATTGTTTTTATATTGATATTTTGTGAGAGTTAATTTTTGTGGTGAATGGTGTAAGTGGTCTGAGGGTTTTATTTGAGTTGGAGGTTTTTGAGAGATTGCTGCTCATTACTAGAGGTCCAGAACAGATTGGAGGTGTGGTGGCACAGACTGGAGAGTGTTGGCCTGAAATTGAGTAGAACCAAAACGGAGTACTTGTTCTGCGATTTCGGCGGTGTCTCCAATCCAGTGCCTTTAGCTCTCGCTGGAACGCCCATACCGATCTGTTCCGACTTTTGGTACCTCGGGTCGCTCGTCCAAGGGGATGGTGAGGTGGACCGGGACGTAACACGTCGGATCAACGCAGGATGGATGAAGTGGCGACAGGTCACGGGAACCACTTGTGACCCACGGATGCCCCTCAAGTTGAAGGGTAAAATCTACAAGTCCGTGATAAGGCCTGTCATACTGTATGGATCAGAATGTTGGGCTGTGAAAAAGACGGATGAAAAAAGATTGCATGTAGCAGAGATGAGAATGTTAAGATGGATGTGTGGTGTGACGAGAATGGATAAAGTGAGAAATGAGTATATTAGGGGAAGTTTGAAAGTGGCGCCAGTGACTGAAAAGTTGAAAGGGAATCGTTTGTCTTGGTATGGTCATGTGAAAAGGAGGGATGAAACGCATGTTACTAAAAAAGTTGTGAGTTTACACGTGGATGGATGGAGGGGAAGAGGGAGGCCAAAGAAAAGATGGATGGATTGTGTGAGAAGCGATATGAAAGAAAAGGGAGTTAGTGATAGCGTGACGAGTGACAGGACAGAATGGAAGAAAAAAACGTGTTGCGCCGACCCCAAATAAAACGGGATTAGGGCAGGAAGATGATGCTGCTCATTAAGAAGAATGTTTAATAACTTTTTCGTGAATATGTGTGTATGCGGGGGGGGGGGGGCTGGTAATCTGTGTGACAGGATTTTTTCCTAGTGCAATCTGCCAGTCCCCCTCAAAGAAAAACTTGTATCTGTTACTCATGTAATATTAGTTTGTAAGGCTCCTTTGTGGTGGATAAATAAATAATTAAATTTAAAAATAAATAAATATGAGAACGGAGGTTTTACTGTTTAGTCTAAGTGAATATTCCATTTGTATTGAGAAGGAGATGTTAGCAAAACCGTAGGGGCCCAACGGGGTTGAGGCCTACTGGAGCCATGGTTTCGCTTCTGAAATGAAAATCTTGGGTCCCGGAACGTACGGAAGGAACATAGGATTGGAGTGGTTTCAGCTGGGTTACCATGACGTTCAAAGCAAGATTGCTTTAATATTCTTATTCCAGTGTGGGTAAGAGACAGAGCTGTACAAGTTATCTAGCGCCATCTTTTACCCACACTGAATTAAGAATTAAACAATCTTACTTTGAACGTCACGGTAACCGACTTGGTCAGTAAAAGTCTGACACACCCTCTTGCTCCACCCTGGAGCGGGCAAAAGGCATTGGATGACTTCCCAACTAAACAAAAGCTGTACATGTAATGAATGTGTCCCTAACACTTTTTGTACGTATGGGATGAGGACGTACGACCCTATGATGTGAGTGCGATGTCGATTGAGCTATGAAATATATCGTAAAGGAAATTATCCAACAAATTGTGTCGTTTTTAGTTCAATTATCCAATTCCATTTGATTTCTAAACACTGGCATCGTCGCAATCGATCAATCGATTCTGTCATCGATTTCTAGATTGCTATCGTTAAGGAAAACGTCGCGAGGAAATCTATCATTAAACTTTATAGACTTAGCCTCAATACTTCATAACTAATGGCAGCACAGGTCGCTAATTATCTACTCTAATTGAATACAAGTTAGAAATCATTTATTTATGGGATGATTTATCTGTTGGTCTTATTTTGCAAACAGTTTCCCATTATTAGTTTCATAATTTTCCCACTGCTAGGGCTCAGGCCTCTTCTCTAGGAGAGGTAATGGGCCGTAATCCACCGCGCGGATGATTCGGTGCAGATTGGTGGTCTTCGAATTTTTGGTTCTAGACCTTTTTTCTTCACCGTTTCTTCACAATGTTTTCTACACCGTTTTAAGAGCAGTGGTGATTAAATACACAAAATAATGCGCCTGCCTGGGTTTTTACCCGTTATCTACTCGTAAGTCGGGGCCGTCTGAGTCACCACTGCTCGCTTGCTTTTCTTGGTAATCTCCTGGATTTGTCAAGTGTTGCATAGCGAATTCCAGTAACCGTAGGCTTGGATTCAAACCCAACGGGACGACGAGCAATGAGTAGGTCACCGTCCAGACGTCCGGTTAGGATCAAGCGCGAGTCAACGGCGCGTAGCGTTTCACGTGCACTTCAAAAATTTATCGTCAAAACTGAAGGGACCCAGTAGACAGTAGTCCTGGCTAATGTCTGCTACGGCTGCGGGAACGTTTGAAAGAATGATCGTGGCTCTAGATCACTAAAAGCAATTGAAGGTTACCGGCGGGTGTTAGTTGGCAAAAAATCTAACACTCCCGCTCTACACGGAGTAAGAGGAAGAGTCAGACTTTTACTAACTAAATCCCACCAGTGTTCCTTCGATTACCCTTTGCGTTCCAGGGTCGAGGTACCTCTTTCGGACAATCCAGCAGCTCTGACTAAAATATATGACTGACGTGTTATATCAATTCCTACTTATCAGAAAGTTATCAGCTCGGTTCAATTATAACGACACCTCAGGCATCTTCTTGACAAGCTAAGCCAACAATTATCTGTGTTAATTGCCCCATTAAAATTATAATTAGGATACTATTGAGCAATTTATTGACAACAAGCACTCATTGTATAGTAGCAATGACATTTACGTTCTCAATTTCCTCACTGACAGACAAACAGTCAGACAGTTGCCAAATAGGCATATTCTACAAACTTAACACTAAAATTTGCAAGCGAGCTCAATAGACGGGCCTGTACGACCGAACAATATTTTATTAACCCCTCAATGGACTCATAATAACTGTTTAATAGACACCGATTTATCTCGAGAAGAAAACCAAAATAACTTGCGTCTTTGTGAAAAATATTCACGTGATCTTCAACCTTATTGCTCAGTAACAAGGGCTGTGGTAATGATGGGAGAAGGTCGATGAAACTGGCATGTCGATATAAGAGTCATATCATCGTCATATTTGAATCGCGTGCCATGATTCGGCAGAATCGATCAAAGCAACGCCGGACCACCAGAGACTTCGCGTCCTATTAGAGATTATTAAAGGTTATCGATAGATTTGTCGACTAGTTGAAAGGTTATTGAGTAAGTAAAAAAATAAGTAATAAATTATCGCTAAAAGATAATTATTAGATTTCGTTAATGGTTTTGTTTGTTTTGTATTTTCTGTGTCGAATCGTGATGTAATTGTTTTATCTTTTAGTACCGTTGTGTTGTAAATATTATGATTGGGTTTGACTAATTGGTAATAAAAGCTAGCTTATCAATAATTGTAAAGAAAATTAATGACACATTTCATGGAACTGGCACTTTCAAACAAATTTTTCCTTGACCGATCTCAACATCGATATCGATAGTAGGTCATCCCTATAATACTAAAAAGCGTTCTCAAGAGGCACAATCAACACACATTGAATATTTCTTTGTATCGCCGAGTGATTTATTGATTGCGTCTCTGTCAACACCGGCTGGCATTTTACACCAAGTTGAATACTTCATTTGATCCGGATTTTTATCGATAATAAAACCCGATCATGATTCACATCACTCGTTAAGTGTATTTAGTAACAAATGATTTGATCGTGTTCGTCGAGTACTTTCGAATTTTATTCTATAATACTTTCTTTCATTTTGATAGATATGAATTTGCGCTTATTTTCAATTTATCACTTGTGATGGCCAGTATACGGTGACTATTAATATTAATTTAGTCATGTTCAATGATTTCAAAATCAGGCAGTGTTCAACAAAAATGGTGACTCATTTGAATAGTGAACAAAACTGTGATGGGTCTTTATATTTTGATTGTTGATACAATTTATTCAGGATCTGTCAAGATGATCCTTGCGACTAATTCAAAAGTCATTAGGTACTCTAGATGTTTTCATTGTCAGTTTTGTAACAATAAATACTTGTTTTTCTTCTTTCTGTCTTCTAGTATATTTTAGGCGGGAAATCATACAAAGACTTCTCCCACTGTAGGGCGAAGCTGGAGGGTGTGTCAGACTTTTACCGACTAAAACTCCTATGTTCCTTCTTTGCTTTGCATTCCAGGACGTGAGGGGTTGCCTTTCGGATAACCCATGGTCTGGCTTCTGTGTAGTATGAATAAACCTTCATTCAAAGGTGTTCAATGTTAGGGTTCCTTTTGGCGCAAGTTAAATAATCTAATTTCAAATGTAGATATAAGACACAAAGAAAAAAAGAAAAAAAAATTGGATAACACAAGGTACAAAAACATTAGTTACGTAATTCAAAAAAGAAGCAAAAATAAATTTTTGTGTGCCTCACGGTTGTACCAGAATAGGTCCAGTTCAGCATGAATACCAGATAACTAGTGCCTGACGCTGGTTTTCAATTGAACCTCCTAATGTATTTTTATATAAAGTCTCCAGGGTAGGTCAGTCTCTAGTGTTATGTTAATTAGAATAATGATTTGCGATCGTGACACGTATTTCTTTATGACTAAGACCAACAGGTTAGTCTTTACTAGTAGGTCTAGTGGTTAGTGGCTCTGACAGCTATGGCGGAGGTCATAGTTTCAATTCCCACTCTAGACTAATGTTTGTGTGATGAGCAGGATTACTTGTTCTGTGTCTCTACTCATAGCACAAGCTCCACTTAGTTTGGGACTAGATGGAGTTTTGTGATAGTTGTGGAATAATTTGCAGGATACCCTGGATCACCTTAAAAAAAGTTATCATACTGTCAATAAATACTAGGTATCCTCCCAATCTATCTATCAATGCTTCCATGGCTTAATACGGCTTTGACCTTGGTATGAAGTCTTAACAAGACCCCTTTCAAGCAAATACCTTTAAAATAACACAAACTGGTTAATTAGCTAACGACAATTCAATATTACAATCTAAAGAACATAATATACCGCTTAAAAAGCAATAAAAACACACGCACTATAGATGTACTTAATGAATTTTCTTCACATAGCATGTATTTAGCGACAACCAGAAAAGAAAACCAACTTCATACCTTACCACAATGGGTGGTCCCATATTACAAGAAAGTATTGCATTCCTATTTAACAGTGCATTAATTCTGCACTAGTGCTGCCAAGCTATATGAAAAATGTGAGACTGGCTTTAAAAAAAATATGGCTCTCATGTATGAGGTTGCAGGTTGAAACCGAGCAAGCACCAATGTGAATTCTTCAATTCCCGTACTAATTTTATCTTCAATTCAATTTAATTTATAATTAAATTATTGCTATTTTTTGAAAAAAAAAAATTGTAGTTACTATTGTTTAGGAAATAAAAGACTTAAATGAATAAATAAAAAAAGTTTATCTAGGATATTGCTTCTTCTTCTTATATGCTAAGGAAGAAGAAGAAGCAATATCCTAGATAAACGATGGTAAAATTAGTTAAATTCCTTGCCTGGCCCAGAATTCACCCATGGCAATGCCGTCCGCTGATGCTGTCATTAGGTCCCTACGTTAGGATATTGCTGACACCCCGAGTCATAGAAAGCACGCAAAGGCACTGGTCCCAGTTGTCATTCATAGATCTTTGACGGTTGATATAGGCAGTCAGAAGCCATAAAGTCTGACCATTAGTCTATCCAAAGAGTTTCATGTCGCCCAGTCAATGGGTTAAAAAAACATGTGTATTTATACCACCTCATGTACCTCACCTCACTCAAACAAATAAATAATTCTTATTTGTATTTGTATTCGTATCCGATTAGACTGGTTGCTGTCCCCCAGCTTGTAAGGAAAAGGCTAGAAAGATGAGGACCGTCACGTTTGTGATTTTTGGAGTGGTTTGTGTACAGAGGTGTAGTTATGTACAATTACCGGAACGGATCTTGAGCGCTCGGCGGCAGAGTGAGGATCGCTTTGCGCATTCCATACATTGGCTAGCCAATCGTCTTCGTTGTTAGATACATGCAGCAACACAGGGAACGAATAAGGAGTGATGTCTATGACGCGATGGCGCGGCCAGCCAATCACTGACACTCCCCGCCCCCGCGTCTCACTTCGCACCACTAAAGAGACCGAATATTTGACTTCTGCGCAACCTGAAGCCAGCGCTCAAGATCCGTGCCGGTAATTGTAGGTATAGCTGTACTTTTTTAGGTGGGAAATCATCTAATGACATCTCGCGCCCTTTCGTGTCAGACTTTTACTGACTAAAATCCACTCCTGTTCCTTTATTAAGTTCGTTCGAAGGCCCTTGGGTTCTCTTTCGCACCACCCATGGATAGTTGTACTATCTTACGAACGCAGGTTGGTCTTGATTGTGTAAGGAATCCATTTAGACAGTAAGACAGTGGTCTAAATAAATAAATAATACAGTGGTCTAAAGCCGGGCATTTCTAAACTGCCCCGACTATGTGTACTAAAGTTGTTGTGTAAAAATATATGTGTGTGTGTGTGTCTGGAAGCCATTGGTGGCAGCGACACCTCGCGTCCGGCCATGAGAAGGGTGCGAGGGGAAATGGGTGGCAGTAACCTCCTGTTGAGAAGCAGTAATGCGAGTGTAGGAGACCTGAAATCGTGAGAGAGAGTATAACCTCACGTCCCAGCCACTAACCCCAGGAGACGCCCCGAGTTTAGGAAGTTGTAAGCGATTCCGGCAACCTGGCGAAGACCAAGTCCGAATCGTCAGCCGTGTTTTACGTGCACCTCAAAGAGACGTCAGCAAAAGGGCGAACCAACGAAGAGGGAAACCATCAAATAGCTTTTCCAGCTTTGGGTGGAGCGAGAGGATGAGTCAGGCTTTTAATGACTGAAGCCCATCACTGTTCTTTTTATTGCCCTTTGCTTTCTAGGGCCTCGGTAACTGTTTCCAATATTCACGCAAACCTAAATGATGTTTTTCTAAGTACCCACAAATGCACATATATTTGCATAACCTTATCTTCGTCTAATAAATTAAAACAGTAGCAACACAGAAAACATTATCTATGCACACGTCAAAATTTAAATATCCGTTTCGAAATACTATAAAATATAGAAAAAAATGGTGTTTCGTGAGTAATTATCGCGCGGCATACCTTTGAAGATAATATTAATTGTACAGTCAGTGGAACAGTAGTTTTTAATTCATTACTTCTTTAAAGTCCAAATGTAAGGAAATATCGTGGTTTTGAAGAAGAAAAAGAAAACACCTACTTGAATATTTCAATTACGTGTTTATCTTACAAGGAGATAGTAATTTAGACTAAGTGATAGCAAATTAGCTATCTAGTGTAATAACGGCAAGTAATCATACATCACACTAATATTATAAATCTGATACTGAGTACTCGTATAAACATTTGTCCAACCAATTAAAAACCTTCTCCTCTCCCTCCCTCCTCCCTTCCCTCCTCCTTCTCCTTCTCTTCTTCCTTCGTTTCAATCCATCCTAAAGTTGTCTGGTAGAAATCCCTGTCAGCGATAAGACCGTCATTGTACCCATAGATTTAAGTTAATGTTTATGTCATATTACTTTTTGGTGTACAATAAAGTTTTTTCTATTCTATTCCATTTTATTCTATTCTATTCCATTCTATTCTATTCTATTCTATTCTAGTCTATTCTATTCTATTCTATTCAATTCAATTCAATTCAATTCTATTCTATTCTGTTCTATTCTAGTTTATTCTATTCTATTCTATTCTTCTTGTTGGATAAATATTTATACTCATTGTCAGTATCAGATTTCATATCAAATTATCTACACTAATATAATAAAGAGGTAAAGTTTGTTTTTTTGTTTGTAGGAGATAATCTCTGGAAGTACTGGTCCGATTGCTAAAATTCTTTCACCAATAGAAAGCTGCTTTATTCCTGAGTGACATAGGTTATATCTTATGTACCTACGCGGACGAAGCTGCGGGCAAAAGCTAGTATAAAGTAAATACCTGCCCCGTCCCCAAGGCCATTCTAACCTCATTCATCTGCTTTGTGGGTATAACTGTGCAGGAAAACTTGTCAGGTGTACCCTAGCGTGTATGGCTACCTTAAGTAGCACGTTCCAAAGCGTAGAACAGTAGGGATCTCCATAGGGAGAAGATCATGCATGATGAATCATGATCAGTACCCCTAGCCAAGTTTCTAATCTACAATAGTTAACGCGTGTACAAAGCTTTAAATGTACGGGAATGACGTCGTCTCAACGCTCAGTCACGTGGTCAGAACAAAAGAATTGGCGGCAAGGTCAACTCGAAGCGTTCGACGCAAGTGAAATGGTTGTAACTTGGCTAGGGGGGCAGGACCTGTCCCACTAATCAGACCATCACCAACACCCTAGCTCCACATAACGGTGGGAACGTTCATAGATAATTGCCACAGTACACCTTAACGTAATTGTGTCGATCTTTTTATAGGAATGCATTACACGTGTCGCCGCCGCTTTGTAAGCGGCCAGTGTTGGTTGTTAGACTACAATGTAAGACTGAGTTTTTAGGTGTTGTTGTTATTGTCATTCTTGAAAACTCATCATCATCAATATTATTTACTTTTTGCCTTAGCTTACTTTAAGGTTCCATACCCAAAGGTTAATTATTTTTGTTTAGGATTCCGCCCTTTGGGGCAAAACGGGAACCTATTACTCAGACTTCACTGTCCATCCATCCATCTGTCTGTCAGTCCGTCTGTCACCGGGCTGTTTCTCATAAACGGTGATAGCTAGACAGTTGAAATTTTCTTAAGCGATGTATTACTGTTGCAGCTATATCAAGTACTAAAAACAGAATAATATATAATATATATTTAAGTGGGGCTCCCATACAACAAACGTGATATTTTTGTCATCTTTTGAACGGGTACAGAACCCTTCGTGCGCGAGTCCCACTCGCACTTGACTGATTTTGGTTCTTGATGTGAAAAATCATTTGGGATCAATTTCTACTGCTTTTAGTGACCGATTCAGTGGCAAAAGCCCCGATTTACGAGTTGTAGGTCCATGGGTAATTCGAAAGGGTCACTGCCGTATCCTCGTGGGGGCGATCGGCAGCAGCGATCTTTCGCACCGGCTGTTGGTGCAGGCCATGGTCCGGTCTTCTCCTTTTGCAAGGCATGCTACCGAAGGAGATAGCTGCAACAGTTTGGGAATAGGCATCCGTCCCGGGTTTTGAGAGTTGAGGATGGTGAGCAATGGGTAACTCGCCATCCGGCCATCTGGCAAGGATCAAGCCCGAAACGTCAACGGCGCCGGTATGAAGTGTTCCACGCGCGCCACCTTTCAGATACTGTCAATTTGAGACACAATAGTAAGACAGTAGATGCGCGAACGCCGGCGTTCGCTTGGCCTTTAATGAATTAAAGAGATGTCTGCAAATCGTAGACCAGTGGGGCCGATGCCCGCTAGAGCCACGGGGAAATTTTCGAAAGAGATACCGTGGTCCATGAACGCAAAATACAACTGAAGGACACAGGTGGATTTAGTCAGTAAACGTCTAACAAGTCTAAGTCTCGTTTCACTCAGAGCGGGGGAAGGGATGATTTCCAATATCAAAAGTGAAACACCTGTATTTTGGTTGAGAATGTGGAACACTTTTTTTTAAAATTGAATTTTGAATTCCGCAGTCTAAACACAGGTACGTCTCCACCGGCCTCTAATAAGTCATTACTTGTAAGAAATTACTCAATTATGGTAAATAAATTCCTAGAATTTATCATCATTACGGTTGCAACTAACTCGGCCAACCTAAAGATTAATCACGTTATAATTCATAAGTTAATCAGGAGACTAAAACACAATTTCTTTCACACCTTACGACAATAGTGCCATTAGGGTTGTTCGCACATTAAATCATAAGTTTTTGTGCTTCATACGTTATGGATTACAACGAGTACTACATTCGATTTAGGAAATTGATATAGTTTAGTGGTTAATTCTCACGATTATCATTTGTGTTGTAACATTTCGATGACTAAGTTCTTGCTATCAATTGGTAGTAATCTATCTACATAAATGTATGTATAAATGCAAAATACCATTCACTGATTAATTATACGACAAATCTGAGAAACAATAACACCTACAAACTTAAAATTTGGCAGGTAGGTTCATTATATAAACATCTGCCAAGAACGGATTTTATGAAACTCCACCTCTATACGGGGATTGGAAGTTTGTATGGAGAAACCTACTATCACATAATTATATGGCAGAAGCTAGTACTTAGATACAATGATTATATATTATTTAGACCTAGATTGATAGTGTTCGATTCTGAAAGTATGGTTAACCACATAATACATGCCTCTTTTTTTTTGTTACTTATATCAAAAAAACTAACTTTATCCATAATACGCGCAAACTACATTGTGACGTCACCACCATTAGATAACACGCGTAGAAAAGAGATTTTCCCATTACTAACCCACTTTTCCTTACAAATATTTGAGGGTGCATCCGTTCAAAAAACTTCTCCCGCATTATCTAAGTGGGGTGAGAGGGAATCTCAGACTTTTACGTATTGGCTAAAACCCACTTGTGTTTTTCAGTAGCCCTTTGCATTTCAGGACAACGGTAACTCCATCGAACAATCTGGCAACCCAACTATAAACTCCTTCTTTCCAAAAAAACGAATAATTAAATAGATTTTTTAATTGCCCAAGGCCTGGGTGCGTGTATAAATCATGTGAATCTTAATAGTTAATTACTCGCTCGTTCAATAGAGGTCTGAACAGAGACAAAACGTAGTTTATGAATACACCTTCATTAACCGACACTTCTGCTGGCCCCCTTACCGTTTTATTATCGTTTGATGGTTATTATAATTTTATTATTTGCGAATTAAAGACTGGTTTTTTTAGTTTTCGATTTATGTGATTGGTCCTCTTAAGAGGACTACAGGAGTTAATTGAGAGTTTTATTTATTTATTTAAACTTCATGTAAGTACAATAGTGGTACATAAACGGACATAAAGCAACAAGGTAAGTTCTCTACCAATCAACTTTTTAGTTTTATAATGCGCTAAAGTATATATTTCACTGCAGAATAGAATTTGAAAATCACATGTTATTCTTCAGGACAAATGCTAGATATATTTATAACATAATACAGTTAATTTAGTTTGATAAAAAAAAAACACGATGATGCCTCTAAAAATTACTTATACCGATTAAAAACTGAACTAATATACATGCAATCAGAACTATTGTTTGTCAGATTATTCTACAAGCAACGTTTTACCGTTATAATTTTTTGATTTTATAGTCAAATCTGTAGAATTTTAATAAATCGCTCGAATACTTCGGCGATCTAACTTTACTACCATAGATAGTTCAGAAACTAGTGATAAACTTAATTTTTTATTCCTAAATTCCAAATTCAAAACCTACATTTGGTCTTAAACCTAGTAATAATATATATTTTTAGTAACTCGCTAGAATGCTACATATTTGCAAGCATTGTGTCTTTGCGCATCTCTTTCTGTTGCATACAGTCCAAAAGTGATCACGCTTATTGATGTAGTCCTCTTAAATATTGTTTGGTTTATCTTGGTTCATTTATTTTAATTAGGGGCTTTTTGTTTGAGATTAAGATAAGTAATTTAATACCGCCTCATTAAAACTATTGTCATGTTCACTCTTCCTTATTAAAGTATGACTTGTAAAGGCATCATCTTTTTTTTTAACACAAGCTCGCTTTTGACCACTATCTCACCTGATGGTAAGCAATGACGTGGTTGATGAGGAGCACGTTTGCTTAGGAGTAACCTATTCAGTCTTGACTTAAAGACCCTTAGGTTGTAGCTATCAAGAAACACAGATTATGGCTTTATCATTTTAGTTGAAAGATGTCTTCTGCTGGCCTCCCTCAAGTGGCATCGCATTAACCAGTCTTGGGCGTTATGACTCATTTTTTGAGGTGTAAAATCATCAAATAACGCTACTCCCACTCTAGCGGGCGAGAAAGAGTCTCAGGTCTGATTAAAACCGACCCGTGTTCCTTCAGTTGCCCTATACGTTCCAGGGTAACTCTTTCAAACAGTTCCGCTACCCATCCAGCGTACTCCTGCTATCCTCCGTAAGCCATCAAAAAGAGCCGTCAAAATCGGTCCAGCCATTTCAGAGATTAGCCCGGACAAACAGACAGACAGACAAAAATTTTAAAAAAATATTTTTTGGTATATGTACCGTATTATTATTCATATGCATGTAGTAAAAAGCAGTTATTTCAATATTACAAACAGACACTCCAATTTTATTTATATGTATAGATGTATACCTACATGTATAGATAAGGGCGGTAAAAAAAATTGATTAATCAAATTCCAAAATAAAGTACAAAATCAAATTCCATTTTCCAATTAAACTTTTAGCTAATTTGCAGCACATTTGGGCTGCATGACACTTGGCATTGATTGGCGCATTGTGCCAGTGTGTGCCATTTTGTGCCACATTGCCACCCGACTGCCTGTCACTCAAACAAACATGGGTTTAACTTGTAAACAATGCGCATCACTGCTTTTGTCAATGGAATTTGAAATGAAAGTGGGACAAGTTAGAAATTTGAGTTTTTGTGTTTTTGTATTATAATGTTTGAGTGGGCTGGGCATAGACTAATAACATTTTGAAGTTAACTCCGTTTACTAACAATAGTAATACTAACAAGTACATGATCCAGTAGACTTTGATAGGTATCTTACATTTTCTTCTTACTGCGCATCACTTAAACACTAAAGTGTTTGAGTGAAGTCAAAGTACTTACTTATTATATTTTTTATTGTTGATAGGCTCACTCATTTAACTACTTACTATCTTACCTGATGAAAAGGGGCAATGTGATATACGATGGAAATAACCATTTCATTCTTGACATACAGTATTTTCCAAAAATGCAATTTTAACACCTATCCCACTTTCTAACCTTGCCACTACCGCCTACAGACACTAAAATTATCCAATAAAATTGGATTTTGTGCGGTACGATGCACTCGCGACGTACAATGGCAAGTCAATCATTTTCGCATTATATCCTAACAGAGATACCCAGGCTTATTGGCAGTGACGGACAAATTTTAATCTCAAATGATGGATTTATTACAAAAAAAGTTTTTTCCTCCAACAAAAAAGTTTTTTTTTTCCTAAATCTGAAAGCAGGTGTTGTTATTGACCAGGATTACAAGTATACACTTGTCAAAGATTTTTTTGATTGATTGTGGGATTATGTTAGGATCACATTGAGTTTTGTAATTGCGAATATAAACAGAGCGGAACGTGGTTTTGCATGAAAAAAAGAAATGAATTTGAAGATGGGTCTATCTACCTGGTGTGTTGTTGAAATATCTTGTTTTATGTAAAAGTATCCAACATGTTTTAATAGTAGGTACTGATTAAAAAACCAAAAAATAAAATGCAATTTAATTTTAAAAGTCAAATATGAAATTAATAATATTATGTAGGTAAGTGATGTTGTTAAAGTATTAATAATTTAATCTCCTATAGCTTAATTAAAAAAATAACACAGAATCGACAAAGAAACGTGTGAAGGTTTCGGACTTTATAAGTTTTGCCCATGTTTTTCCTTGGTGTTTGAGCTTAGTCAAATTTCGGTTCAGAAGTTTAACGGTACAAATGCAACAGACAGACAAAGTTACTTTTATATCTATCTATACTTATAATAAATCTGTGGAAGTGAAAATTCTGTACATTGAAAATATCAAAAAAATAAACGGCACCGGTGTTACTAGACCAACACCGAACCCAAAAATGTGATTAAAAATTTTTTGTCTGTCTGTCTGTTCAGGCATCACGCAAAAACTACCGAATCGATTACGATGAAACTTGGTATAATTATTCTTTAATATCCTGGGCACCACACTGGGTACTTTTTATCCCGGAAAAGTATATACAATAAAAAACAAACTTAATTTTGCGGTTCGATCCCTAGACCCGATTACTGTACCAACCGCAAATAATAAGTTTGTCGTAGGTTACGTCAACCGTAGTGGAGTTCACTAAGGGGCGCTGCACACGGCTAAGATACTATAATATTTTATCTTAAGATACAATATCGATCGCCATACAATTCAATATACTATCACACACGACGAAGAAAATAAATAATCAACACTTATATAATAAACAGGTAAAGTTTGTTTTTTTTGTTTGTAGGAGGTAATCTCTGGAAGTAGGTACTGGTCCGATTGCTAAAATTTTTTCACCAATAGGAAGCTGTTTTATTCCTGAGTATATTATAACCGGGTCTACCTTTTATAGCAGAACTTTTTACGTCATAATATTGTTTTGCATAACAACGGATAGCATAAACTTCATTTCGCAGAAAATCATTTCGCATACACTCAGTTGTCATACATTCAAAACTCATAATTTTCTTAGTCAGAATCATCTTTAGGCATAATGTTTATATCCATAATAATTAAAAAGCAGAACCATCATATCGCAGAAAATTCACAGTCAGAATCGTCTTTAGGCATACATTTTATATCGATAGTCATTAAAAGGCAGAACTGATTTTTTTCGCCACACACATGCGACGATAACGTTAATTGCTACCTCTTTCTGATCAGTGAAAATAAGTTGTTTTTAGTTCCTTGTAAGAAGCATTCAAACATGCAAACAAGAATACACCATGATATTACTACTAATATCAAAACGCTAACCTAAATGCTAATTACAAAAATATTGTCGGCTTGGATGCATGTAGCATGCAAACAGGCATACAACATGCAAGCAGGCATGCAACATGCAGCATGCATGCAGCATGCAAGCAGGCATGCAACATGCAGCAGGCATGCAGCATGCAAGCAGGCATGCAACATGCAGCAAGCATTGTTTCTGTCACGGCTTCGGCGCTGCGGGGTTTGGGCGGCGCCACGCGAGCTTATCGTCACAGATGGTTTTAACGCTCACCACCGCAGCTTCGGCTTGCTGGCCGGCTTCGCCGGCCAGCCTCAGCCGCGGTGGCGGGCCTTCAAACCACCTGCTCCTCAGCTCGCGGGCCGCCCTACCCCTCCGCGCCTACGCGGGTTTAAATTACACTCTAGGGGTAGGGCAGACAAGACTGCGTAAAGTCGGTTTCGCAGCGATTCGTTTCTGTCACAAAATTTTGCAGCACAACGTATTGACTTTTTATGACACAAATTTAATTTAATATTGAAAATGCTACCAAGACATGCTATATTTAGAACATTCTATGTCACTTTTGCAGACCATTCGATTTTAAATACATTGCACGTAGGTTATCTAACCATTCGACAGCATAAATTTACTTTATTTAAATTATCAGTTTTATTCCATATATTATAAGTTGTTGATGTTTTGAACACTAATTTTTACAAGAAGATACATCTATTTTAATTTTTGATGTTCAAATATGCACCCATACCAAATAATCGTATCTCTAAATAATTGTTATGCTAAACAAAATTATGCATAATATTAATTATGGCAAAGGTAATTATGCGAAACAAAATTCTGCCAAGATAAAAGTATGCCATTGTAAATTCGGACACGTAAATATTCTGCCAAACAAAAGTTATGCTAAATAATTTTTATGTCTTAAAAATATTCGATTAAATAAGATTATGCCATGTGAGTTATGCCAAATAAAAATCGGAGTATCAAGATTCTGCCAAATAGAAGGAACCCATTATAACCTACCTTGGTTAGGTTTTATTTCAAGTACGCAGCCGAAGTCACGGGCAAAAGCTAGTTTATAATATTTATATGGATAATAATGACTTGGTACAATATCCTTCGATCCTTTATCTAACTTCGACTACATTAAAAGTAGGTACATATTTTTTACATTCCATCGTTAAGTTTCCTCTCTTCCCAGAACACATGACACAAGCCCAAGCCCACATACATCGCACTTCAACCCAAACAGCATTATTTAACAAAAACAAATTGTTTCATCCCATTCACACACAAAACGTCAATTATATCATGAATGCACTCACTCCCGCTGATTTTCTTTAACTCATTTAACAAAAGATTCAAGAATGAGTTATGCCTATTTGCAAAGGTGTGGTAATCCATTTAAGTTCATCGGCTTAAAGGATTTTTTCTAACTTTTGAAGAGATGTAAGTACTTAGTTCTTGTGTTGAAGATAAGATGGATGTCCGGTTTTTCTTTTTTGGGTGTTTCACGGGTTTTGCGATTTGGTGGAAGTCATATTTACTACATGTGTAGTCATGATGGTTCGTATTTTTATAAGTTTATTTACAACACTTACAAACTTTCATCTTTATAATATAAGTGTGATATAATTATTGTATAGTGTGCTTAATAACGATTAAAACAGTAAAGCTTCTATAATGGTGAGCTCCAGCTGCTTATCACCGTGTCGCCAACTTTCAACATTCTTATTGTCGAAGAAACAATGTTTTTAGGGACACATGACTTCATGTAGGTAATTATGTAAAAACTAGACTCATAATTTATTATGAGGACTGTGCAGGAATTCAGGGCCCAGTAATGACGTAGAGGCACAGTGTATTTTGGGTGCTATAAAATTGAATATTAAGCGTAAACTTTAGGTTCATGCTCAATCAGAAATACTCGTAGCAAACAATCGTGAGGGGCATCCTGTAAATATATCGTTACCAGCAAGCGTGAGGGAACGGACAACTACCAGCTACGGCAGGCGCAGGCTTACAAGGACGGCAACTGAAGGACAACGAGATATGGTTTTAGTCAGTAAATGCCTGACATACCCTCCTACTTTACCCTAGATCAGGAAATATATTGGTTAATATACCACTTTTAAAAAAGATCTGCCCCTTACCAACTGAAGTCGTTAGGAAATAGGCTAGAACACTCGGGGCTAGTCAACTCATACACAATGTGCCATCGAGTCGGGCCTGGTCATAAATACCGGACAATGAGCTCACATCGCATTACCACTCCCGATGCCTGGGGCGTCTCCCGCGGTAGCTGGGGCGTGAGGATGTCCTCCTCTTCACGATTTCTGCCACCTCTTGTCTGAGAATTTAAATGATAGTTTTATACCCTAAAACACAAACATCTTATTTAGTCTCCCGTAGAAAAGCAGATACTCTTCATCTATGCAATAAGTAAATGCCCTCAAAGTACGTGTAGCTGTGTATATTTTATCGATGGCAAAGCAAAAGTAGCTCCGATTTAACTGCAACTGATTAACTAACCGTCGATAAGAATTCCCACTTATTCCGCTCCAGAAAAAAACGCGTAAAATGGCCACCATTACTGCCAATTACCACTCAATAACCCTATACATAATACGCGCTACAGAACTTCTATTTATTCATCTTAATTAATCTACACACGCATAATCTTGGATCGGGTCCTAGCGTAGAGCACGGAACGCTTAGAGGTGTCTTTTACCAGAGCTGCTAATTGTTCGAAAGAGTTATCGTGGCCCTCATAACAGCCAACTAAAAGAATACTGTGGGTTTTAGTCTGTAAAAGTCTGACATTCGCTTACGCTCCACCCTGGGTGGAAGAAGTCATTTGATGATTTTCCATGTTAAAAAAGCAATGTAGATTGATTTATTGGCGCAATTACGCTATGCACAAATTCTGTGTCATAATCATGCTCAGTATTGTCGAAGGCCGTCAATTTCTATGTACTAATAAGGTAATACTTATGATGAATGACTAAGGTGACACTTATTGACATGCTTGATTTGTTTGTCATATTTCCACAGTGCCGTGTTGCAATTGTAGGTATTTTCTAAAATTTACTTTTTTTACGAAACATATTTTTTATGAAAAAGCTTCAAAACTGATTTTAATTGAATGAAGCAGCAATCAGCATTATATTTATTGGGTGGAAAAATGATTTGCTGGAAAAATCCCGCTCTCTTTTGCACACGAGTAATCTAATAGCACTGACGTAACATTTCATGTCAATCCTTTTTCTGTTGTTTGACAGTTACCCCTTCTTCATTTCAAAGTTTTCTAACTTGTCCAATTTTGAACGTATTTGAAAAATTCTTTCTATACTTAAGCGACATTGAATAAAGTTACTTTTAGATACTTTTCTGTATAATTGATTACCGATTATATATTATAGTCAGTAATCAATTACGCTAAAAACAATTGCTAAGCTACTTTAAAAAAATAAATAGTTCACTAAAAACTTTTTTTTTCTCTTGACTTCTGGGACAGATGTTGGAGCGCTTCAGTTTACTGATTGGTGTTGCCCTGAGGAACAAAATGCACTATGTGTGCATTCTGGGCAGCACTTGGTCCAACTCCCATACAAAGATTGGCAATGTCTGAATTGGACTACTTAAATGTTTCCACAAAACATTTTACCAAAAAATATAAGTCAATTGCCCATTTACCGCCGGAATCAGTTTTGTTACTCTATGGAACCTAGAAATCCGTTTCTCCAATCGAACCTATCATGTAACTGTGTTACATGCGATGAATGTCTATGTGTGTGTAACTGTTAGTGTGTAGGTATTATGGTAAATAAGCGTGTGTTAGTGTGCTAAGGATTGCGCATGTGTGCAACTGATTGAATTTAGTAACGCAATCACTTTTATTGCAACCAATTACTATTGAATGTATAATGTTTGCGCTAAGTTGCCATTTCAAGACGGTTAAGCGTGAGCGTAATATCTTGGGTAGCACGGATTGCGTTGTTAATACAAATATGAGGTCTTTAACTAAAGATAAGCGTAACAGCTTCATTGGAACAGAATATTCTTAGGCACGTGTAAAATATATTTAAGATTATACATGTGTTCGTTAATACTATGAAAGATATTGAAACTACAACTTAGGTATTACTTCAATTTCCCGTTTGGGTTGCCCTATAAAATCTCTTTGGGCTCCTCTTTCCTTCGGCTTGAAGTAATTTATCCATACAAAGAGGGGGGGGGGGGGCTTTTTGAGATAGAAAATCATAAAATAACTCTTCCCTCTCTGGGTAGAGAGAACAGGAAGTGTCAGACTTTTACCAAATGCATTTCAGGGCCGCAATGACGATTTTATACAAATCCTTCATCCCAATAGGCAATAAAATCTTGAAAACTTGGATTTCGTTTCTGTTGATAAATATTTATTCTACTCGTATTATAGATCAAAAGCCTACTACAATTTCTAACCTAAAAGCGCAAATCTTTATCTTGAAGATTAGGTACTATACCATCACCATTCATCACTTAGGTACCATTACTTTTTACATATTATTATTGCTAATGGAATAAGTATTTTTACAATTGTTGTTGTTGATGAAATCTTTTTTACAATTGTTGTTGTTGATGAAAAATTTTGTACAATGGTTATTGCTGATGGAATATTTGTACGATTGTTGTTGTTGATGAAATATTTTTACAATTGCTATTGCTGATAGAATGTGGTTACAATACATATTGGTGGTGAAATGTTTTGTGATGAGTTTGTTTATAACTTCAGAAGTAGAGACATTCGTCATCCGTGATACAAAAAAGGGCAGCCTTTGATTTTCCAAAAAAAACCTTTACACAAAAGACTGACGATGAGCCTACAAACCAAACCCTACCGTTTTTCCTCGACTCCCAAACACCCCTAAAACAGTAATTACATCTAATTTCAATTCGTGGATTAGGTAGCGATAATAGTTTGTTGAGTGATTTTTTCCTCACGCGCAAACAATTAAAGTTGAGTCGTAATTACAGATCAGTTCGCGCCATTTACATCATTAAGTACTTACGTACTCATTAACAGTTACTTCGTTAATTAATATGGGTGTTTAAATTGCAATCTTTCTTGGTCGTTTTTCCTTAATTAAGACGCACTTTTCTTTATTACTGCTGATTTGTGGTGGCTAATAGTGTAAGGATTTAAAGGGTTATTGGGCTTTAATTCATTAAACCCCAAGCAAACTTCGGCGTTCGTTCTCTCAATGTCTTTCTATTGTGTGTCAAATTACGGTATTTGAAAGAAAGCGCTTTATTTTGCAATGGGTACCTAAGCGTCAAATAATGTTGACAGGTTTCTTGGTCTAGTGGTGAGTGGTCTTGATCGTTATGCAGGAGATCATGGGTTTGATTCCTAACCAGGAAAAATGTTAATGTGATGAACACGATCATTTGTTCTGTGTCTGGCTGTAATTTATTTATTTAGGTATGTATTATTTATTTATTTAAACTTCAGGCGGACTTAATGCAACAAGGCATTTTCTACCAGTCAACCTTTGGATTAAAAAGACAACTCTGTGGTGGTGTTATAAAGGTCTGTCTTTAAATTCAATAGAAATATTAAAGGCTATGCGATGGACAGATGACCCACACTGACCTTTACTACTACCGACTACTTTAAAATATTTTTGAAAAAAATATAACATGTTAAACTATTGGAATCCATCAACTCTGAACAAATTTCATTCAGGTTTCGGATAAACTAAAAATAATATTGTATAATAGGTAGCTTTAATTAACTTCTTTTTTACCATCAACTAGTATCTCGCCCCGGCTTTGCTCGGGTGAAAATTATAATTTTAATAATTATTTATGTAAACCTTCCTGGTTTGTTGACTGTCTATTAGCATCAAAATCCGTAGCGTAGTTTTAGGGAATTTTGTATAATCGACCTTTTTTAGAAAAAAAAAAACTTCGTAATTGACAGTTTCCGTATTTTTTTTTGCAGGAATAAGTTTTCTTTTCCATAATTAAAACATATTTATGACTAGCTTTTGCCCGCGACTTCACCCGCATTCATAAAATATGTCACTCAGGAATAAAGCAGCTTTCTATCAGTGAAAAAATTTTAGCAATCGGACCAGTCCTTCCAGAGATTACTCCTACAAACAAGAAAACCTAAAAAAACTAACTTTACCTCTTTGTAGATAATATCATTCTAAAAAATATAACTTACTACGAGTATTCATATAACAACTGATCGAATACAATAGTTACCTCCTATTAATATATTTTCATAAATACTTTTTAATTACGGCAGAGGAAAGTAATTCCTGCAAAAAGCGCAAATTGTCGCTTACGACATTCTTCCTGACAACGTTCGATATAGACAATTAGACATACCTATGTGCAAAATGACTGTTTCATACTATGTAGGGAAGATAAGGTCAACTCGTAACTTTGTAATCAGTTATTTCTTATTAGGGTTCCGTACCCAAAGGGTAAAAACGGGACCCTATTACTAAGAATTCGCTGTCTGTCCGTCCGTCTGTCTGTCACCAGGCTGTATCTCAAGAACCGTGTAAACTAGACAGTTGAAATTTTCACAAATTATGTATTTCTGTTGCCGCTATAATAACAAATACTAAAAACAAAATAAAATAAATATTTAAGGGTATATACAACCATACAACAAACGCGTTTTTTTTCCGGATTTCCCTAAAGACGGTACGGAACCGTTCATGCGCGAGTCCAACTCACACTTGGCCGGCTTTTCATTTCTAACGTCAACTGTCACTTAGTCAAGCCAAGCTCCCAAGTAGGTAAAACAAACACGCTTGAATACCAATTCAGTAGCATTACCATTATATCCTACAACCAATTAGCAAAGAAAACCAATTACGAACCTATTTATGCACATTTAAAACAATGAAAACCAATAGAGCAACACATCAGGTAAGAATTTAACCCTACAAAGTCTATGGCGACCGGTAATGACATCGGTGGCGAAAAACTCGTATTTCCAAATGTAAAAAAATCGAATTTAAAAATAAAAAGGCAACCCGCTACTCGCTACTCGAGACCCGTTGACACAAACTACAGAAATGGGGCCGAGACTCTCTTAACTAATTTCTTCCATCGCTACCGTATACAGAGAGTGTTAATTGCCCTGTGCAACAGAGACAAACGTATAAATTAGCAGCATGTGTGAAAGGGACAGTCATTAACACGGCAGGAAAATAAAAACTTGTTCATACCAGTTGGAGCACACACACAGTAGCGAAGGCTCGTTAAGTCACTGCTTTTAACCCTTTAATGAGTGTTTATGTTTGATTAAAAAACATGATTTTAGTGTAACTGTTTATTTTACTGTCTGTATCGACTGTCGTGACTGTTAAGTGGGGAATTTTAATAATTTGTTTAATTGTTTTTAAATGTGAGGTAATTATTGCAAATATATTCGGAATATTTAGTATTCATGGTTCTTTTTTAAAGCTCAAATGCTACAGCTGCTTTTTTCTGCATATTGTACGAATTTGTGAAGAAAAACTGGTTTTGTAACTCGATTAGTATTCAATTATCTATTTTATTCATGCAATTAATGTTTTATTTTGTAGAACAAACAGTGTTATTCATATCAAAACACGAAAATTAACTTACGACTTTGGATAATTAATTAAATAATTATTTATAGACTGTGGATCATTGGGTACTCTTCGCTTATCTATTAGGCCAGCGCGTATTGATAACATTTCTAGAAGTTGTAATTGCTCAGCGAATAGATACATGCATAATGCTTGGAGTACATGTTTTTGCTTAATTGTTTAATTCGTTATTTTGCTATCATACTAGGGTGAGCAGATATAGGTCTACCATAACACTTTTCTTTTTTAATGTGACATTTTAGAACTTGCGGATCGAGAATAGTAAACCATTGTACTTAATTGTTTTTTAGTCCATATAAGTTTTGGTTATTTCTACAAGTTTTCTTACATATCAAAAGTCATATAATGGGATTAAAGGCGATGTCCTAGAGTATAAAGATATGATACAGTCACCATCTATAAGCATGGCGTTTATTAGTTACAAATACTCTCTAAAACACTTTCAGATTTTTTTTTACTTCGGCCATCAAGCTGCGGATATTTTTGAAAGAGTTACCGTGGTTCCGAAATACTAAGGGCAACTGAAGGAATACAGTTGGGTTGAAACTTATTAGTTTTTTTTTCTATATACAAGTTTTTTTTTTTTAAATCAAAAATCACTTATAAGGACTAAATACGGTGTCCTAGGATATAATGCGAAACCGACTTACAAAATGAGAGTTTGATTACTGTGTCACTTTTTTTTTGCAGCCACCATCTGCAAGCATGGCGATTATTAGGTAAAACTGTTTAAAACAATATATTTTTAAAACAATTAGGAAGTCTGAGTTTACCCTTAAATAGGACCATCTAGCTGCGGGAATTTTCGAAAGAATTACTGTGGTTCTAGAATGAAAAATGCAACTGAATAGACACAGGTAGGATGAGAAGTGTTTTTGGTGATTTTTCACCTCAAAAAAAGTTACATTTATCATGTCTAACTGATTTAGTCTGACTTTCGGTACTTCGGGTCGTGGGTCGATGTCTATCAATCATTGCTTATGTAAGTAATCATTTATTGCATAAAAAGATTAGCCTAAAAGTAACATAGTGATAAAATTCCAAAAGAAGTAGCCGTTTCACATAAATAAAACTAATGTCATTCAAATTAAGACTAATCCGTGTTCTTTAAATATATTTATAATTTATTGTTTGTAAGTCTACTCTAAAAAAACCACAGCCGGTCTAAAAGACCCCACGCCACCGTTCCACAGTTACGTCACTTCGCTGACAAGTTGACGGCGATTGGCACCGAGCGAGGCACATCGGTATCCACGATACGGTTAATTAGTAATAAAACCTTGCCTTCTTCGGCACTTGAGGGTTATCTCTGGTACTATGTTAGCAATAAATGCGTGTAATAACACTGCAATTGTGAATCGATTAGGCTTGACTGCCATTTTGAATTTTTGATTTAAATGTGGGGTTTCAGATATTGATTTTTGTGGTCGGATTTTGAAGTTATTAGTAGGTTCTAATCAGTTTGAAGGTTTAAGGGTAACCATACTAATATTATAAGGCAAAAGTTTGTATGTATATTATTTATGTAGATATGTGTGTGTGTGATTGTTGAGTACTTCTTCATGCCCAAACATCTGAACGGATGATATTTAGTAGATACACGGTTAGACTACATTTCGGAATAGCATAGGTATGAAGACTCCACGAAAAAATAATTAATGTCAGTTTTTTTTTTTTGGTGTAAGCGATTTTTAATGGCATATATTGACTTTTTGATTTACTTCATATGTATTGTATTCAGTAATCAGAATTAGGTAAAATCATCGTTGTAAGTTGTAATACTTGAGTATGTAGTTCACCCAACACAATTTGTACCATGAATGTTTAGAAAACGAAATTTTCCGTAACATAGCATTTTTTGACATATGTTAGAGTCTCTCAGGATACAACTGAATTCCAGTAAGTACGAGTATTTTACATAGAGCCACTGTCTATTCAGACCTAACCTGACCTGACTATTTATTCGCATATTACTAAAAGAGTTCTGAGTATACATGTAGATGGATGGAGAGGGAGAGGAAGGCCGAAGAAAAGATGGATGGATTGTGGGAGGAGTGATATGAAAGAAAAGGGGATAGTTTGACGGATGACAGGACAGAATGGAAGAAAAAAACATGTTGCGCCGACCCCAAGTGATATGAGATAAGGGCAGGAAGAAGAAGAAGACGGTCTATTCAGACCTCAACAACCCAATAATTGCGTGAGCAAAGCCGTGGCAGAAGCTAGTATCCCCATAAATAGATACTTGAACATAAAGTTCTGAATTATTTTACATTACTAGATAAGGTTAAGGTACAGTATAAAGGTCGATTTGGAACAGTTTTATGTATTTATTTTAAATTTTGAGATTATTAATGTGAATCAAATGTGAATGGATGAAGTCATTGACCTTTATTGCAAATTTATCTGGCGCCGACTATAATCATTTACATATTTACATAGCAGTTAATCATTTGCATACATACATGGGATTGACAGAAAAAAGAATTCTCCATCTGCGTTCTCAGCAAGGTGTAAAATAGACAGAATGGGTAACAAGTCATAAATGACAGGATATGATCAAATAAAGAAGTCATTACTTGATTGTTTACCTTTTAGAATCAATACACGTGTAAATGCAAAGTTTTTCTTGGCTTTTTAGTTCGTGTTTTCGTTTAAATTAATTAGATTTTTCAGGAGTGGGAAATAATCTAAAAACTTCTGACACTCTTTTCTCAGATTTTTACTGAACAAAACCCACCTGTGTTCCTTGAGTTGCATATTGCGTTCCAGGGCCGTGGTAACTCTTAATCTACACTAATATAATAAAGAGGTAAAGTTTGTTTCTTTATTTTTTTGTTTTTATTTTGTTTGTAGGAGGTAATCTCTGGAAGTACTGGTTCGATTGCTAAAATTTTTTCACCGATAGAAAGCTGCTTTATTCCTGAGTGACATAGCTTATATTTTATGTACGCGGGCGAAGCTGAGGGCAGAAGCTAGTCTGTCATATATTTTAACTATAATATGTAGGTATGTATTTAGAAATGTATAAGTCACCATCAACGATTGCATCACTGCTTACCATCAGGTGGGATCGCAGTCAAGCACTAGTTTATACAAATAAAAAAAAATAAAAAAAGTATCTATGCTTATCAGTTCACTAGCTTCTGACGTTTTATAAGTGCCCATGTAGGTAGGCCTATGTGAAATAAAATATTTTTGACTTTGACTTTGAGTTTGAGTTGTCTAGTACTAGGTTACCTACTCATAGCTCAAGCTCTGCTTAGCTTGGGTCTAGATGGCGTTGCGTGATAGTTGTGGAATATTATTTATATATGGAACATTATTATTTACTTTCAGACATCCGGTGGTTTTTCGTTTTTTTTTTTCTATTCTTGTTTTGATAAACGTACGAAATCTACACATGTAGGGTAAAAAACACTGTTGCTGTCCTTGAGTCACGTAAACGAAGTATCGAAGTCAAAGAAAATAGGTTAAATGATTTGAGTGGTTATTGAACACATAATTACATTAGCAAAAAGTTAAAAACAATCGTTTTTTGATGTGCCAAAATGATTAAGTTCAGTCGTTTTTTGACGTGCCAAAATGATTATGTTCAAAATGAGGCAATAATACTACAATTACAGTCTAATTATCACGAATAACTTCAGTTATCACGGTTATATAAACATCTTTAATTACTGGAATAACTTGATTGCGTATACTTGCTAATTATTATCAATTAGGTAGAGTTAAGTTAGTTTTTAGTGCTGCAGATTTGTTTGTAATGACGTTTGATGTTTTTATAATTATTCATTATGATTTTTCTTATAAATTATAGCTCTTAACAGTAATGATAATAACTCGTTAATGGTGACAATATTTTTCAATAAGATTATCATTCAATTATCTTGTTTACTTTAAAAGAGAAGTTTTTCCAAAGTTACACAAATGGCGATGACATTTTAAATTGATATCTAGTTGGCATGCCTTTTTACTTAGCCACTCGTGGCAAATCGGTGGCACTAATTGGAGAACCTGTTCAAAGAATTATCGTGGTACTAGAATGTATAGGATGACTGAAGGCACCCAGCTGGGTTTTAGTCTGTAAAAGTCTGAAACACCTCGCTCCACCCAGAGTGAAAAGGTTTTTTGATGATTTCCCATTAGAAAAAGGAAGTGACGTAAGAAAGTCACAATCATAAATTATTCAAGACTTGACAGAGCAATTAACAGGTTATAAACAGTCACATAAAATTAATCGTAGGCATCATCAAAATTTTAATACGTCCTATATTTTTTATGCAAAACTAAAACATATTTCAGATAAATCTAATTTATTTTATCATCACTGCTTTCAAAACGGTGAATGAAAAGATACTGGTAGTGAGAAAAGCGGCAACTACTAGAACCATAAAATCGAAGATATGACGTCAAAGTAAAATACGGCTGTTTCTCTCTCCTAGGGTACACCGCAATAGGCTAGTTGCCGTAAAAAATGTAATTAGCCCGTCTTTTAGATTATTAAAAAATAAGGGACACATATTTTTTTTATTTGTAAATTAAATCTAAAATAACAAAGATGTAGCCCATTAAAGTTACGTGTAACGTCACGCCATGGCTGCATTTTTTCGCACGGGGTGACGTCACACGTAACTTTAATGAGCTATATCTTTGTTTTTTTTTGTTTAATAATATTTTTTATAATCTATAATACGGACTAAATAAAATGTAATTATTTTGACCTTAGAAACTACCCTATTGCGATAAGTCCTCTTTTTAGGGAGTTGCTGGAAAGGCGCCCAAGTCTTCGACGGCATGTAGTGTCCCACGCGCACCTCAATGAGATGTCAGTAAAATCGTAGTGGCTCAGCCTGTAGGGCCAATACCCGCTAGGGCCATGAGAATTATTAAGAGAAATACATGGTCTTGAACAGAAAAGAGAATCAAGATTGCCGACACAGCCTGAAGAATCGTCAAACTTAAGTGGCAGTGGGACAATGCTCGTAGAACAGATGGTCGATGGGCCTGCAAGGCTGTGGAGTGGTGACTCCGCGCTGGATGACGCTGCGGTGAAAGGCCTCCCGCAAGATGGACCCATTACCCGGTGTGGGTCGCAGGAATCCTATGGATCCGAAAAAGTTATTATTATTACATATTAGTTTATTGGATGATTTCTTAGACTCTCCTAGAGAAGAGGCCTCAGTCGCAAGCACTGGGAAAATTTCAAGACTTGATTATACTTATTAAATAGATAAGTCTAAACAGTCATCGCCATCAAATATTGCATCACTGCTTACTATCAGGTGGGATCGCAGTCAAACATTGGTATCAATTTAAAAAAAAAAGTCATCTTCACTTTCCACTTTTCAACTGGCCGGTAACAAGCCAACTCACCTCTCAAATAATAATCTGTGGCAATAAAAATTAAAAAGAATATAAAAAAGAATGCGCCAGAGAAAAACAAACTGTATGTGTTATCAGTTAAATGTGTCGTTAAACGTTAATTGTCTGCATTAATTGCAATAAAAATTAAAAGTTATTGCAGTCTGTTATCGCTGGGTCACGGAGACATGATTATGTGTACTTATATATTACGAGTATATAATGGAGATTTGCGATATACAGTAAGCTTCCATACTGATTGATATTGTATTTGTCAAGTCATCAAGTGGATTACTACTAAGACATTGTTACATAGAAGACAATTATATTTAATTTTAGCTTTATATACCTAATACTTGTTTTATAGATAATGTTTTCTTTTATTTTTATGCACCTGCCATATTGTCTCTCCACTACCCTAGGTTGACTGGTAGAGAATGCCTAAGGCATTAAGTCCGCATTTGTACCTTTTCTGTTTTTTTTTTTTGTACGGATTTTTATTTCCGACATTCTTTTTTCAAATCATAGTTTTAAGTTATGTGTAGTCTAAAGCTAGACCGACGCACACATGCAACAGATCTGATTCGAACATAGAACGACGTCGTGTGGCGTGGATCTAGTGTCTAGTACAAGTTTAGCTACCATATAAAATATATGGAGACCGACGCGGCAAGATTGACATGTGTAGGACACGTGTGCGCAGTGTAGTTCAACAGTTAGGATAGCTAACCTACATGTCACTGTAGGCGCAGGCTTGCAGACGACGAGCAATGTAATGTATGTAGGTTGTCTGTAAGAGATCGCCCTGTGCGATAAGGCCGCCCATTGTACACTTATTTTGAATAATGTTTGTCCTGTATCATTTTTGTTCATGCGGTGTACAATAAAGAATATAATAAATAAATAAATAAATGTAAGGAACTAGTTTGAGTCCTGAGTCTCCACGTGCCCTAAAGAGATGTCAGTAAAACCCAGGAGCCCAGGAGGTTGACGCTTGCTATGGTTGTAGAATGTAGAATGCAAAGAGCAAAGGAAGGAACAGTAAAAGTCGGTAAAATTCTGACACACCCTCTCGCTCCATCAGAAAGAAAGGGAGAGAAGAGATTAGATGATTTGTCACCCAAAAAAAGAACTACCTAGTTGTTACCGGGCCCGATATCCTTTATTAAGACTGCCCAAAAAAAAAACAGTTTACAATAATCAAAAAATAATAAGCCAACAGGCAGGGGTCGTGACCTATACCCACCTTATCAATACGTATAAAAAACTATGACTTCATGAATTTCTTTGCCGCAGTTATTGTTCTTACGAATGCATGTGATAACCTCTGATTTCTGCATTCCTAGTACTTCTGTGACGGGAAACAACGTAATTAACGAATTTCTGTTGACAGGATGCATAATTAATATTAATCTCGTTATGTCAGAGGTCAGGACCGTTTATTTTTTTTTCGGTGGTCGTTAAAAACGCCATGTTTTATTTCCATGAGCATTATTATCACGCTGCTACTGATAAACTTATAGGTACGCTTTCACCAACGTTACGCAATACAAGGCAAAGTGACAATTTGACATTAATTAGGATTGTCAGAAATTGCAAAATAAACGAAATTGATAGGCCCTATCGAATGGTCAAGTGATCACAATCTCATCATCCTTTGCATTTTGTTTCGACAATCGCCATTGCTGATTGAGACTTTGTTTAACTTTATGCTACGATTTTCAATAGGTATTTATAAAGAAGCGTTTAAACGATTGTGTGTTTGCTTGTAGGACGTATTCAATAAAACTACTTTGTTATTATTGACAAGCTCACACTTGACCATTATCTCACCTGATGGGTGGTCGACGGTGGAACATGCTTGCCTAGAAGTATTTTTTTTACTCTTGACTTAGTTAAAGTTGTAGGTGTCAGGAAACACAGACTCTGGCATTAAAATAATAATAATAATATAATAATAACAATATTCCACAACTATCACACAGCGCCGTCTAGTCCCAAGCTAAGCAGAGCTTGTGTTATGGGTACTAGACAACTGATAAACATACTTATATATTTCTAAATACATACATATTATAGTTAAAATATATGACGGACTAGCTTCTGCCCTCAGCTTCGCCCTTGTACATAAAATATAAGCTATGTCACTCAGGAATAAAGCAGCTTTCTATCGGTGAAAAAATTTTAGCAATCGGACCAGTACTTCCAGAGATTACCTCCTACAAACAAAAAAAAACAAAAAAATAAAGAAACAAACTTTACCTCTTTATTATATTAGTGTAGATTAAGAGTTACCACGGCCCTGGAACGCAATATGAATCTAAAGGAACACAGGTGGGTTTTGTTCAGTAAAAATCTGAGAAAAGAGTGTCAGAAAGGTTTTTTTAATTATTTCCCACTCCTGAAAAATCTAATTAATTTAAACGAAAACACAAACTAAAAAGCCAAGAAAAACTTTGCACTCAGACACAGAACAAATGATCGTGCTCATCACACAAACATTTGTCCTGGGTGGGAATCGAACCCACGACCTCCGGCATAGCAGTCAGGGTCACTAACCACTAGACCAACAGGCCTGTCAAAATCCACTTTTTGGCTGTAACACACAATGTATGTGTTCCCAAAACGTTGTGTGCGTATGGGAGGAATGTCCGCCATGTATCGATGGCGCATCGCTGACCGATTATGAAAACTCACCTGTAGACTCACCTCACATTATTACAGAGTGAAATAGGCTTTATTTGATTATGATAATATTTTCACGTCAAAAATATTTGACGCCCTGCAGACGCAGGTCTGCCTGCTAGCAGGTAGGCACTGTTCTATCTATCCAAAATACTGATGAGTAACATCAATCTGTACATTATTATTGATTGTAGGTAGCTTCTAAACAACATTCATTTGTTTCTAAAAATAATTTCATTGTGAATGTAAATCGAACTCAAATGAGGCACCTCGTCATTGATAAGAAATTGAATTTCTCAGAACTGACAATAAAATTACCAATAATATGAATAACATTGATTTGTGCAGGAAGCGAAGTAATTGAGAAACCAGTAAATGTGATAGTTTGTGCCATAAATTAGTGTAATATCGAGTCTGTGATCCTGACTGCGCCTGCGACGGTTTCGTATCGGATTTCTGCGAAACAACTGGTTCGGTGCGGACTGAAGTAGTTTACCGATACTAGTATGACAAGTGAAAGAAAATATAAATAGTTTCTTTTTTTGAAAAATTGCTTGAAAAAAATGAATGTAGGATATAAATGATGTGGATTGACTAATTTTTTTTAAGTATACCTATATTAAGTTAATTCTATTTTAATTGCCAAATACTCGTATAATCCGTAAACTGAATCCGTGCAGCCAAGTATTCCAAATATAAAAGTTTTTGGAAGTTTAGAATTTTATACACTTACCACCTAGCCTGAAGCTTTCATTAGCTTTATTATTCATTTGCTGAGTTGTCGACCTCTTCGGTTCAGGCACAGTCACTGCAACTTGTATTGTAGGTCTGTACTTTTTTTTATTATTATTTTATGCTGTTGTATATTGTGTTGCTTGCGCCGAATAAATGCTATTCTATTCTATTCTATTCTTTAAGCAAGTTTTTTTTTTATTATTGATAGACTCGCGTTTGACCACTATCTCACCTGATAGAAAGCGATGATGTGGCCGACGATGGAGCACGCTTGCCAAGAAGTAACCTATTCACTCTTGACTTTTAAAGACCCCATGGTTGTAGCTATCAGGAAACTCAGACTCCGGCAGGGAATTCCACTCCTTAGCTGTGCGGTACAGAAGTCAATCTCATGTATGTACTTCACTTTTTACGAGTACACCTACGCTAGGCGATCGCACTAGGTTCAGCACGTTGCGCCGAACTGTACGAGTGCGACCGGTCGACTAAGTCGAGATATCGTGTCCGTGAGCAGTGTCTATGTGTGCGTTGCTCTCACGCGCTTTGTATGTAGATTGTCTTCTGTACCTATCTATTTTGTGGCTGAAGTCTATAGTGGATTCAATACACTAGCAACTCGCCACAAATATTGATATTAAATTACACACAATATAAATTAAAAAGGGTGTTGGCTGCTTAGTTTGGGAGTGTATACCTTGGTGTGAGAGTTACGAAAAAAAATTGGTTAAATATAAGTGTTTCTAGACCTCTGCTTACCTCTTGGTCAAAAGCATACTTGCGTAAATTATGATTGCTAATCACTTCCCAAATTGGTGGTGAAACAATCATCATAAATCATTATACCGATGAATTACGATCATTGAAAAAGTTAAGCGCAGTCGTCCGGGAACGTGGTCGGTTTTCATGCAAACACGTAAATAATTAATTGGCAAGATCGTTAACTACTAATTATTGACACGGTATTGTTAAGATCAAGTCTCTTGATTTTTAGATGTCAGTGGTTTTACAACATTTTTTTAGTTAATGCGAAACTTGAATACAGGGTGTAAGGGACAGCCCTCTACAAACTTTAAAGGCTTGCTCAGTAAACGAAACTGAACAACCTTCCTCAAGACTTTTTTTCAGGAAACGAAAGAAAATCAGCCCCACCAAACAAAATTAAAAACTTGATTGGACAGTTTATATGGAGAAGCCGATTTTTTTCCGTTTCCTGAAAAAAAAAAACTTGTGGAAGGTTGTTCAGTTTTGTCTACTGAGCAAGCCCTTAAAGTTTGTGGAGGGCTGTCCCTTACACCCTGTATAGTTTGTTCAGAATCGGTAACTTCCCAAAAATATTTATAAAAAGGTCACAAGTTGAACACTACCGACACTAAGTACAAAACGGGTTACGGCAGAACATAGCGGGCATAAGGCGCTAGCAAACAGCTGGGTGTAAGTGCAAAACAACCCCTCAATCGCCTGGATGGCCTTTTTTTATGGTGGGAAAAAATCATCCAATGACATCCCCCGCTCTTGGGCGGAGCGGGTGATAGTGTCAGACTCTTACTGACTAAAAGACCCACCCCGTTCCTTCTAGCCTTCATACCGGGGCTCGAGCGCCCTTTCGGATAACCCTGGCCCCAGTAGGCTTCGACCCGGCTGGTTCCCTGCTGTTGCTGACAACTCTTTGAGGCGCGCGGGAACAGTGCGCGCCGTCGACGACTTGGGCTTGGTCGGACAGTTACCGGACGGCCGGACAGCGAGCTACCCATTGCTCACTGTCCGCAAGCCCGCGCCTACGGTGGCCGGAAATCGGGATCAGAATCCCGGCGGCGGCGGCGATAACGCCGTTGCCTGATGCGTTCGGCCTCCTCCTTTGCGAGCATTACTGCTTCGCAGAAGACGGCGACCGCCTGCCACTCCTGGTCGCTCCGGACCATGGCCTCAACCAAGGCCTGGAGCGAGAGGTCTCCGCCGCCGATCGCCCCTACGAGGGAACGGCGATGCTCCGCCCAAGCGGGGCACACCTCGACTGTGTGCTCCACCGTGTCCTCCGGGCATTCTGCACAGTGGCGACACCCGGGCGTCACTTCCGCGCGAATCCGGTGCAGAAACCTCCCGAACGAACCATGTCCAGTGAGGACCTGCGTCATACGGAAGGTAAGGACGCCGTGAGGTCTTTCCAGCCACGCCTCAAAGAGGGGACTTACCGCCATGATTGTGGCGTGCCCACACCTGGATGGCCCGGTGACTATGTATTTTTGTTGATATAACAAGCTTATAACTTTGTGATTTTTCATGATACAGTTAGGAAATTTCGTACATAGATTCTTTGTATGGAATGGTGACTGTTGTAAATATGTTCATTCAATGACTTCTTCGGCTCTAAGGCGGAGCGTGTCAGACTCTTACTGACTAAAACTAAGAAGTTGAATTCCCTGCCGGGGTCTGTGTTTCCTGATTGCTACAACCTAGAGGTTTTTAAGTCAAGATTGAATAGGTTACTTCTAGATAAGCGTGCTCCATCGTCGGCCACATCATCGCTTACCATCAGGTAAGATTGTGGTCAAACGAGAGCCTATATACAGGGTTATTTGTGAAACACTAACACAATGTGAACACTACGCGATGTCGATGAGTTGCACTCGGTTCGGACGGAGGCCGGACAGCGAGCTACTTATTACTCATCGTCCGCGTTGCCCTGTCAAGACCCTAACGACTATGTGCAAAATATTCCCACTTCTTCTTCTTTTCTTTGTTCTGGCTGTCTGCACCTTAACCAAGTAATTACACAGAAATCAAGGTAAGCACGAAACATTGGAGGAAGTATTTTAACAAATGGTTTTACTTACTAATAACCCACTTAACATGTGATTACTTATCGCTAACCGCGCTCATGTATCTCAGGCATTACACGAAATTATTATGACAACCCTGAATTTTGAGAAAACATCTCCGAAATTACAGTACAATGCTGGTTTTGAACTGAGTCTTTGAGAAAGTTGTCATAGATAAACGTCATTGGATAACAAACAGAAGAATGTTTTCTTATAAAAATTTCTTGGTAGTGGTCTGATGTTGCCGCGGTAGTAATTTCGAAATTCGAATGCTCATGGCCGTCAAAATATCTTCGGCAGTGATCGTAAGCGGCAAAGGTAATAATGGAAACGGGACGTTTAGCGGTCGGAATTAAGGATCAATATCGAAATGAATGCTTTAAAAGATGATGGTTTATCACCCAGTTTTTAAGATGATTTAGTAGTATGATAAAGTATCTTTGTTTTAGGTGGGAAATCATCCATTGACGTCTACTGTTCTTGGGCGTAGCTCCGGCGTGTCAAACTTTTACTGACTAAAATCCACTTCCAGGGCCCTGGGATTTTCTTTCGTACAATTCATGGCTCCAGTATGCTTCTACCTGGAGCCCCTACGGTTTTGCTGGCATCTCCTTGTGGCGCGCGTGGAACACTACACGAAGTCGACGACTCGGGCTCGAACCGGACGGTTACCAGACGATCGGACGGTGAGGAAAAGTAAGGTAGGTACCTAATTATTGGCACTTTAAGAGCTATATTTCACCAGGACACCATGGTGGCACGACCAGATGCGCAGCCATGGTGTCCTGGTGAAACATAGCTCTAAGGTACCAAACCAAACACCATACATACACTAGAGTCGCCACACGTCCGAGCTGGTCGCGCCACCAAATTGGTTGCGCAACGAAACGAACACCAGGTGGGTGAGTAACTCTCTATGGCGCTGTATACATTTTGTTGGTAGCGGCGACTGATCGCGCCGCCATGGTGTCTCGGTGAAATATAACCCTAAAAGTCGCCTTAGAGGCGTGGTTCTCTCAAGGCACTGGTGGCGCTGTGGTTGAGTGAGTGACTGCTCGATTCCCGCAGGTAACTAATGTTTGTTAAGGTAACTTTACCCTTTTTTTAAAATACCCTATTTTGTATCTCAATGCTGGGCATAGCCATCCCATTTCACCTTTCAAACTTCTCAGTCTACGGTGATCACTGGCTAACTTTACCTTATTTAAATTAAATTTAAACACCAGTGTTTTTGTACTCGGTTGTACACTATATCCAATCTTCTATCAAATTAATCCAGCCTCTCCCATTTACATAACTGTGACTAATGAAAAGATACGTGTACAATTTTCACCCTCATTTTCTAATTAAAACAAATATAAACTGTCAGTCTATATTGCACATAAAGTCGTAAGTTATTTTCTGGTTTTAATATCTTAATTAAGAAACCACCATTTACTTCGAAGAATTCATCTCAATTCAGTTATCAAGAAAATTAGGCTCGCATCGCAATCACGCTTGCATCCCAACACTATAATCAGTCAGACATAAAACGAACTTGATACGAACTCTCTGTAAATAAACATAAATTAAAAGAACTCGGATTTCGCTTACAAATTGTGTCCAAATCGAGTTTATAGGTCATAAAACTAATGTGAGATAAAATGGTGAATTTATAATTAACAGTAATGGGTCCAAACTATTAACGGCTACCGGAAAACTTCGGATAGAGACATTAAAATAAATATATATGTAGATTCGGAGATAAACGTTTTTATATTGAATAAAACGTCATCATGCGGTCTGCTGTTCGGTTAAGAGGATGCACTCGACGAGTTAACCATGAAATGGTTATGACAGCACGGTTGGTCGGTTGGTGCAAGGGTTAACCGATCGCAGTGGAAGCCAAACTACACCCGCAGCTTCCGACACAAGTATAGGATCCACACCGAGGCGGTTTTAGTCAGTCAGAGTCTGGCATACCCCTCCCCAGGGTGGAAGACATCCATGAGGATTTCCACCCCGAAAAAAAAAGATATTGAGTGATGAGCTTCGGCGCTGCATCTCATGGGTTCGATCCTCGTAAGCAATAAATATTTAGTATGGCCTGTAGTAGATATGAGTGTTCCAATTTGGGTGTCTGGTGTATGTCAGTTTACATGTTCCCGCACGTTCCTACTGAGGAACTCCAGGTATCGAACTCTCTATCAGCGCAATAACACACAGTGATGACCTGAAGCCCACACATTAAGCATTTTTTTAAATATCTTCTTCTCTTCGAACATCTTAAAAATTACCTTAAAATCTTTTTTCACAGAGAAAAAACTGCTCTCCATCTCTATGGGTCCACCACTCGCTAATCTGGCAAGTTGAAATCAGCACCAGAGTATTGTGATAAGAGTTAGAAGAACACTATAAGAATTACAGCTTTTTGTTGATTTATGCCACAAAAAGAGATCTTGTCTGGCCATCGAACTGTAAAGTTTGGAGAGGAAATTTTGCACAAAAACAACAAAAACTGAGGAAAAAAAATCTTATGTGTGGCTAGAAATAGCAATATTCCATATTAGGATACTATTCCATATTTAGTTACTTTCCTCTACAGATTCACAACCTAAGTTCGTTGTTTATATTTTAATACCACTTTTAAACCGGTTCCAAAAGCACTTTTGGTAAAATATTTCTCTATAATCTATACGAATACCTACTGACAAATCCTAGCACTGACTGGACAGATCCACTCAAATCTGTGTGGTTTTTTCCTCAAAAGACCATCTCTGACACTAAACAGCATGGTTCTCATACGATGACCATAATTGCTGTATTGACGTTAAAAGAGACTTTGACCCCTGAGTTTGTTTCGGTGTTTCTTCTCAGGGTAGTCAGCTAGGAAACACCGGCCTCATCTAGTTTAAACTGACGAAAAAAATTACTTGTAAAAGTGTTTTTAAAATACCTATTTTCAAAATAAATATCGTCTACACTAATATAATAAAGATTTCTTTTTTATTTTTTTCTTTGTTTGTAGGAAGGTAACCTTAGAAAGCATTAGTCCAATTGCGAAAACTTTTTCACCGATAGAAAACTGCTTTATTCCTGAGTGACATAAACTATATTTTAGGTACGCGGTCGAAGCCGCGGGTTTAAGCTAGTGTGAGTTACTATAACTCACACAATACAAAACTATTGGTTAATTTTATAGACGTTCAAAACGTATTATCAAAACTATCGCCGTCTACCCCTTAACCAAGCAACCGAGATAAGGCGTTTTCGGGTATATATCCGAGTTAATTGGTATCGAAGCGGCATGTTCACTAGAACACATATTTTTTGTTTGGGTGGGCACCTCACATGCACGCCATACTCTTGATAACTCGGCTCCTTTCATTTTAAAACGGTGGCAATGTTTATATTAAGATTACCTACTTCCAAAATTACAGCAACAGGTTTCCCAGTATTGTCGACTATGTTCTATGAATATTAAACTCCTTTAAAGTAACATCTTTATTTAAAGTGATCTTGGTGTGGTCCTAAGGGCCTCGGGCCTTACTGTGACGTGTCAAGCGTGCGAGCGAGAAAGAGGTATGGAATTTATACTTTATAGGTGTAGAACAGTTTTAATATAATAAATACCTATTAATAAACCACCACTTTTACAGAACATCACCTAGTTTTTTTTTTTTTTTTATAATGGATAGGCTCGCGTTTGACTACAATCTCACCTGATGGTAAGCGATGATGTGGCCGACGATGATAGTTCCAAGCTAAGTAGAGTTTCTGCTATGAGTGCTAGACAACTGAATAATCATACTTATATATTTCTAAATACATACATAATTACATATTATAGATAAATTACACCCAGATACAGAAAAAATGATCGTGATCATCATACAAACAATTTTTCTTGGGTGAGAATCGAATCACGACCTCCAGCATAGCAGTCAGTGTCACGGACCATTAGACCAACACGCTCGTCATCAAGTGGTAGTGGGTAGGGTACAATGCTCGTAGAACAGATGGTCGATGAGGCCGAAAGGTTCTGGAGTGGCGACCAAATACCGGAAGACACAGTGTTGGAAGGTGTCCCACAAGGTGTATTGATGAACTGGTGAGAGTCGCAGGAATGTGATGGCTACGAGACGCATAGAACTGTTCGCATGCTATATACGTAGGTACTGTTTACATGAAACTGGCACTTAAGAGCCGGTTGTAGCCACTGAGTATTTTGTATAAACTTCGCCCGGGACTATGTCGATATCTCAGCGTTTAAAATCGTAAGTTATGGTCAGATTCTCGTTTTTTTTTTTTATCGAGCCAACTAATTCATGTCATGTTTTGATTTTTGCCCGGCGGTTGGTCATGTAGTTAATTTTAATAAAATATTTTTGTTTCTTTTATATTTGTGGTTTTCCAGAGGTTTAAAAAAGTTCAAAATTAGTAGAACCGGATCTTAAGTTTGACAATTCTTCGAGCTATCTGTTGTTTCTCCTGAAAATATTATTAATATTAACAAAATAAGAACAGTCCGTCAAGGTACATACAAACCTGTGTCGATCCGACACCCCTACAAATAAAACGTTCATATTAATATTAATGAGAAAAAGTCAATTAAAACGTACTAAAAACATAATGATCGTAATTGCTTTTATGGATGGTCGTTAGGAGTCTTAATTATAGAAAATATTATGGCCCCCCGTTGCGCCACAGTTGCCTAATTTGGTTGTTCGCAACACCTGTGCGTTATTTGGAATTATAAAGTAGTTTACATTAATTTTTTACTTTATTTATGTTTGCACTACGGTTTCAGTTCAATGTTTTTTTGCCGTTTTTTAATGCAAAATTTTATTTACAAAAAAACAACGTTGTCTATTTTGCACATTAGGAATTAACACTGTATCGTAGGTGCGTGCACAAACATGTAAACTTATCTACTTGCACAAGACACCCAGACCCAGAACACATATCTGTAAGCCATAAAAATATTTGTTCCGTGCCGGGAATTAAACCCGTGATTCGAAGCGCAGCAGTCAATCGCTTAATCACTGCACCGTCAAAAATATTTAATAATATACTTTTCAGAATAAATAATAGAGCATTTTTACTACTTACCTAAAGTAGTAAAAATGCTATCAAGTTAGATATTTAGTGATTTTATCTTTTAATCTGAGTGTTTAAATATGCTACAGTAAAATCTTTTTGTAAAGGATTACATTTTTTTATGAAATAATAAGTCCAACGATCTTATATCTTTTCTGTTCTATGAAGTCATAAAATAAAATACATGACGTTATCTAAGAAAAAAAATGACAATAATATACCTAAATTTATATTTTATTTATTGCTGAATTTGTTGCTAACAGTTTTTGTTTGAGGCCCAAGCGCCTTTTCTTTATGCCAAGTGACTTTCTGAAGCCTACTCCTTAATAAAGCCAGGTTCATGAACAACATCATCAACTATTGATTGATTAATTAATACTTTTTATGACAGGCCTGTTGGTCTAGTGGTTAGTGACGCTGACTTCTATGCCGGAAGTCGTGGGTTCGATTCCCACCCAGGACAAATGTTTGTGTGATGAGCACGATCATTTGTTCTGTGTCTGGGTGTAATTTATCTATAAATATGTATGTATTTAGAAATATATAAGTATGTTTGTCAGTTGTCTAGTACCCATAACACAAGCTCTGCTTAGCTTGGGACTAGACGGCGCTGTGTGATAGTTGTGGAATATTATTATTTCCTTTTTGTCTAAAACATTTATTTAACAATTTTGCAACTTTTCCCTATTCGTTCGAAACTTTCGAAACGAAGGCTTGGATGTTTAAGAACATTTTTTTTAAAGCCTTATCTTGTATGTCCCACTGTTGGGCAAAGGCCTCCCCTTTCTCCTTTCAAAATTCTCTGTCAGGAAACATTTTTACACATAAAAAATTGTGGTTAAATATTCTTCAAAGTGAACATAGCATATCAATATTTCGCAAAGAAAATGGATTTAAAGGTCAACAGGGCTCTGGGCACAGCTGGTCGGAACAGATACTCGTACTGCCGCCTAGGCGGGTTCGAGTATTGTGTTCATTTAATTCCGGCCAAATGTTCAAGGGACTCAGTGGGTCAGAGTTCTTACAGCAGGTACAAAATGCACCATTGGGCAATAAATTAATTCCTACTGTAAACTGTTTTAAATAGTATAAGTAATTAAATACAAAATTACTCATATCATTAAACCACACATTAATACCTTTATGACCAAGTTCTATCGTAAAAATAATACCGGTACATTCCATCCAACTGTGTAAAAATTAAGACTCAATATCTCAAACTTAATATCCCAATAATAAATCGCACTAAAAATCCGGATTTATGATCACATAATTATCTTCTTGTACACTTTATAGGTAGCTTCTATTCATAAAATAAAAATTCGAAACTTACATAAAATAAAATAAATAAAAATAACCTTAAAATAAAATTCTGGCACATTATAGAGAACTTGTGGAGAAGTTGACCCGGCTTCTCCATGGGGAACATAGGTCACTGGGGCCACTAAATCGTGGCTCGTAAAAGTTTAGGGTCCATTTTTATGTTTGTTTGTGGCCCAATATCGGTTTAACCCTCCACAGTGGATTTGATTGCCTGCTTATTGACGTGTGCTGTGGGGTCATTGTGCAAGCGGGGAGAACAGAATAATTGGACCACAGGGAGTTCAATAAGTGTTGTTAACTTAGTACAGCACAGCAGTGTTATTTTAAGTAGCTTTATGTAAAACTGTCAGTGGACAGCAAAAATTGAGTTTCTAGGGTTGACTTCTGAGTTACTGATTTGCCTACCTATTTTTAATCCGTTATCTACTGTAAATCAAACTCAAACACATCATACCACTTTCACACTTAACACTTTTTTTTCGGTTTTTCATCCTAGTTACTATATAAAACAGAGTTTTATTACCACTTCACCAAAATACAGTCTATCAAGCTTAATGAACGCTTGTGACTTCCTAGTCAATCGATTCAGTAACATCAGAACTAATCGAAGGACTAAACACAAAAGGTTTATTACAATCATAACTTGCATTTTTTTTTTTTTTGATTTTTTAAGTATATTTGAATTGTAAGTAAGTTTTACACAAAGAAATAATAAACAAATTAAACAATAACTTAAATAAATAAAAAAATAACTTGCATTGATTATCTTCTAAAAAATACTAAAGAAGTTATTTGCAGCTGTGCATTGTTCTATCATAAATGTGTATCGTTCGACTTCCCTATACCACCAATAATAAACTAACTAATCAGTCACCTTCACACACTTCCCCACCGTCACTGGCACCCCACTCCACTCTGCCCTAACGACCGTCATTCACGGGTGCACAAAGAAACCGCCTTCTGACGCGCCGTACGTGTCACGACTCTAAACGCACCACTAAATATTTAATAGTCCAAAACCTTCCTCAAAATGGTGTAAATCGACTGTGAACTCGCAACTGGTCCTATCTCAATTTTTTGATTATTTCACTTTTAATCACTCAAACCCCAAGAGAACGAAGCGTTCGCGCGTGATTTCACGCCATTCGACTATACACCAAGCGAACGCCCGGCGGCCGCATAGATTATAAAATATTAAGCGTTTTATTTATAGGGTATTTATTCAATAACGTTAATAAGAAGTTATTCTTATAGTAGTCTGTAAATATCGAAAAATAAGCAAACCTTTCCGTTATTCCCTACCAAACTATTTGCCAACATTTTCATACTTCGCAGCATTACAAGAAATCCCATCCCATTTTGTTGATTTATATTATAAACTTAAAATAAAATAATTATTTAAGTATGCTTAACCTAACTATACACACTAAGGGCTACTTCCTACTAAAATATGGCGTCATAAAACTCCTCCGCATCGCTGTCGACTGGAAGTGTGCCCAAGAGGCTGGCGGCATTGCCACGTTGAATGGCAATGCTTAATCTCTGACCGAGATAAAAACCAGCCCTTGGGTCACGCGAAGTGTCAACTAAGCGTCTTGACAGTTCTTTAAAAAGTATATGAGCACTCGGACCCCACGGCCCAAGAGTTTCAACCCCAAACGGCTCAAAAATATAACTGCCGACAAGGTTGTTATATTTCCGCCGCTTGAGGTTCTCCGCAGCCGCAGCGGCAGCACCAGCACAGCACGATGAACTAGGAAGATGGGATGGCGCAAGAGTGTCGACACAGGTAGCGTCCCACACTAAAGGTCTACCCAACTTCCATGGAAATAAAGACATACCGTCCGGTCTCTTACCATCGTCGCGTGCCAGGCCATGAGGTTCCAAAACAGCCGGAACGCCGACGGTGACAAGGGCTCGTCGGATAATGTCGTTAATATTCGCGTGCCGCGCTATGCGTCCAGCACTTCGACTGCATGACAGGCCGTGGTGACCGAGGCTGTTGACAGCTTCGCCACAGTGACAGCGATGAGGAGAACAACAAGGAGCGCCAAGGCGTAGGGCAACAGCTAGGCGGAAAGTAGTATCGTCGAACAAGGTGCCAATATTCGACATGTTTTATGTTTACATTTTACATAATATTGTATATATTTTGTTGCTTTAAGTTGTAAAAAAAAAAAAAAAAAAAATTTATATTATTCTATCTTTTTATTATAAAGAGGAAAGATTTTATTTTTTGTTTGTTGTTTATCATTAAATCGTAACTAATTCGAAAAGTACTTGAACGATTTAAAAAAAATCTTTCACTATTAGAAAGCTACATCTTCACTGAGAAACATCGGCTATTTATTTTCTACTTTCATGCGGGTGAAGCCGCTTGTTTATAATGAAATAAAGTATATATTATAAAACTTTTCTTTTTAATAAGATGTAGAATGTTTAAAAAACAAGTAAGTACTTTTTTAAATCAATATACCAGATGCTATATTCATGACCCAAACGAGTCTTTTCTTCATCCTGTAAAGTTGTCAAAATTGAGATAGCACCGGTTGTCTGTTCACAGTCGAAACATAAACTTAGTGTATTAATTTAAAAGATATGAGACGATAAAATTGAACGGGGATATGATCTGTTTGATGTTTATTGGTTAGGTTCGGCTTCCGTATGGTCCCTCTCGAGCCGTGTTCCTCATTACTGAGAGTCGTACGTGATACTTTTGACGTGATATCATTCTCTTTACGATTCGTCGCCATCTGTCCCTTTGTTTTATTTACTTTTTAACCGCCCATGTCGAATATATCCGACAAAAACTCTCGCATTTTCATATTCCGTCGGGGTCACACATCCACGACCAAATACTCCATCTCGTCAGCTCTTCTGTCACCTACAGTTGCCACAAAGTATCTTGAGTGGTTGCGCAAAAGTCAAATATTCGGTCTCTTTAGTGGTGCGAAGTGAGACGCAGGGGCGGGGAGTGTTAGTGATTGGCTCGCCGCGCCATCGCGTCATCTGCGTTGTGGAATGTATCTAACAACGAAGACGATTGGCTCGCCAATGTATGGAATGCGCAAAGCGATCCCCACTCTGACGCCGAGCGCTCAAGATACGTTGTGGCAACTGTACGGGGATTGAGGAGCTAGACGAGATGAAGTACTTAGTCGCAAATACACAACCCTGACGAACGGGACATGATAACACTCGTCGGACTAATCCAACGCAAGCGGTTAAAGGGTTAATGATATAAACTAGTGCTTGATAGCGATCCCACCTGATGGTAAGCAGTGAGGTAAGGTTGATTGTGAAGCACATTATTAAGAGCTTGCATTCTAGCCTTGAAGACCCTTAAGTTATATAATCTTTGGCAGCTTAACTCATCGAATGCCGTAATTAGAGACACAATAGAAAGACAGTTGCTTATGTCGAACTGAGTAACTTAAGGCTTATAGTCCCTTGAACCATCTGGCCAAAATTATGTGAACGCACTTGACTGATTTACATATTATTATGCAATGTTCACTTTGAAGAATATTTCACCACCAATTTTTATGTGTAAAAATGTTTCTAAAGACCCTAGCCGTTTCGAAGGAGTAGGGAAAAGTTAAAGTTGCGAAATTGCTAAATATTTTTTTTTTTAGACAAAAGTATTAATAACACTAAAAAATCAAATGTTGATAATGTTGTTCATGAATCTATAATAAACATATATTTTTTTCAATCTTATTAACCTGGCCGTTACCGAGTAGGCTTCAGAAAGTCACTATTTTATGGCACTTTTCGGGCGCTTGGGCCTTAAGACATTGAAAAGGTTAAAGCGTTCCGTGAAATTTTGTGTCCAGTTATGAATGAATTTCGGATACACCACCATCATGATGGTAATTTTCCTCTTTAAGTGAGAGCCTCACTTTGAGTCTAACGCGTCCACACCGGACATCGGTGTTTCGTCACATCTTACAAGCATCGATGCGATCACGATCAGCTTTCCTGAGAGTTCATGTCACAGAAGCGTAACTCAATATGGAAAACATAAAGATATGTATATTATGTTGCAGGGACATCAATTTTGAACTTCATGAAAATCGCCACTGATTTTTTTACTTTTTTTTTAATGCATGATGCAATCATTTATGGTGAGGCGCATTAATTTATTAACTTTTCAAATACCGTCAATTAAAGACACAATAGTAAGACAATAGCAGCGCAAACGCCGTTTGCTTAGTGCCTATTTACTCTAGCCTTGAAGACACCTACATTATAATCAAACTGTAAGACTTAGAATTTGTTCCAACAATTATATGTTACTTGACTCGCCTGCGTGAAAGTAAAAAAATCTTAAGATATTCCTGGGATAAAAGTGGCTATCGGCTATTCCGGAACATGATCTACTCGTGTTCCAAATTTCATCTAAATCCATTCAGCCGTTTAAGCATAAAGAAGTAACTAATATACACCATCATAAACTTTCACCTTTATTATATTAGTGTGATTTATCAATCACAAAAACCCGCTACATTCAGCACACGTAAGAACCAAATACAGATACCCATCTCCCAATTAAGATTCGCCAAGATAGACCAATCATTCATTACGGTCCGTTCATTCATTCGTTCATTCAGAGCTAAAATAGCGCGTTTATCTGTCTGTCTGTCCGTCTATCAGCCGAAGGAAGTCATAAACCACTCGGCATCTTGGCTATATCGCTCGGCGACCTGACTTGTGACAACTTGGCATTTCTTTATTGTAGTAAAATTGATGTGTATATGGAAGAAAGACAGATAATGTTACATTGTATTTAACTGGAGTATCATTTGAATATTAATTTCGATTTATTAAAATATGAGAAATGAATATATCTGCAGGAGAATCACAGTTACCGACATAGCTCGAAGAGTCGCCTAACTTAGGTAGCAGGTAGGCAAAGCACATTGCTCGCAGAAGAAATGGTCGATAAGGCCAAAAGATCCTGATGCAGCGTTGGCAGGCCTCCCAGAAGGTCGAATCTGATCGAAGCGAGACGCACACGTTTGATCGTTATAGCGACCGTTGGGGGAGGCCTATGTCGAACAGTGGACGTTTAAAATATGATTGGGTTCAGTCGAAGCTTCAATATTGAGCATCGTCACCGAGTTGCTAACCTGTCGGTTTTCTACCGGTTACATTCCAAGAATTGTGTGCCGAAATTGCATAATTTAATTCCGCCAAGCCTATTCCATCATCGGACTACCTAACCTACCGCGATGCACCACCGGTACTTACATGGTGGACATCCCACCTATAAGCACAAAACGTATTGGGATCATATTCAATGTACGTATAGTTAAGGAGTAGAATTTCCTGCCAGAGTCTATGTTTTATTTGACTGGCCTGTTGGTCTAGTGGTTAGTGGTCCTGACTGCTATGCCGCAGGTCGTGGGTTCGATTCCCACCCAGGACAAATGTTTATGTGATGAGCATGATTATTTGTTCTGTGTCTGGGTGTAATTTATCTATAATATGTATGTATTTAAAAATATATAAGTATGTTTATCAGTTGTCTAGTACCCATAACACAAGCTCTGCTTAGCTTGGGACCAGACGGCGTTGTGTGATAGTTGTGGAATAATAATAATTAATTTCTGATAGTTACAACCTGGGGGACTTTATGTAAAGAATAAATACGTTAAGCCGTCGATCATATTTTCAAAATAGAACCTAGAGAATCAGTTCTACTATCAATCATGTTGACTATTATACTAAAATATGATTATAATCTCACGAGATGTTCCTCATTTTCACACAACTCTTCAGTCATCAGAGCCTCTTACAGACTTCCTCTTATATTCTTATTATTTTGAGCTTGTTGTACCTATGAAGGCCACCCCTCTTACCTATAAATGTTCTCTCTCTCTAGCTATAACTAGCCAATCCTTCAGGTAAGAGACCAACTTGTGACGCCATTTCCTTCTGGGTCTAAATCCTGTCTTCCACTTTTCTCTGTCTTTATATGTAACCTATCCTTTAGGTAGTAGACCAACTTGTAACACCATCTCCTTCTGGGTCTACAGCTTCGCCGTTTCTCGTCGTTCGGTATTCAATCAGTGGTCGGCTTTCGCCAATTTTTTGCGACATGTGCCAGTTATGATCTGCTCAGTTTCATTTTAATTTCGCCTCTTATACATAGTACTAATTTTCATAAAATTATAACTTGACACTATATCATCGACATGCAGTTCTTCGATCACAACTTTAATAGTCGAACGATACGATATCTTAATGTGTTCTTAAAGGAACAATAATTGTTACAATATAATTATTACGATAGTCTCAATAAATCATTGTGTCCACCATGAATTATATATGATTGAGAAATGTGTCTTTGATAAAAGTGTGTTTTGTGTTTTTATAGTCGAGTCGTGAATGGGACGTAGTGTTTGGTAATTAATGTTGATATTAATGTTAATTATGAGTGTTTGTTTTTAATGGTATTTGAAAATGTGTACGGTGTAATAACATGGTCGTCATCGTCTCTTTGCCCTTTTGGATCGTTAATGCTTGTCTTTATATTAACATCACTATTACCTGATATATTAAGTTCCAGAAGAGGAAATATACCTTGTTCTGCGATGAAAAGTATGTTATGTCTTATTTCAGGACAGGGCCTTTTTGTGTCTTAACTAATAAAGACGTTCAGATGAATCTGAAGAAGTAACATATTCACACACACACATACAAACTTTCGCCCGTATTGTATTATGCAATATTGTATTTCAGTGTAATACAGGGTTTTTTCAAAGGTGGGAAATTGTTTTATGATTTCTCCTAATCTGGGTGGAGCGAGAGGGACTATTAGACTTTTACTGGACTCTTTCACGATAGGTTTCCTTTTTAGAAAATCCCCACTAGGAGGTACTAGCGGGCATCGGCCTTGTTGGGCCCCGACGATTCTGACATCTCTTTGAGGAGCGTGTGGATCAATACGCGCTGTTGACGACTTGGGCTCGGTCTGGTCCATTACCGGACTGCAAGTTGATGAACTGCCCATTGCTTGATACCCGCAAGCCCGCGTCGGCAGTCGGGGTCTCGGTTGTTGGGGCGTAAGGATGTTCGTTCCCGCAGGTCACGCATGCGGCATTCTTCGCTATCATTACTGCTTCGCAGAAGGAGCCGACTGCCCGGCCTTCCTCCTCGCTCCAGACCATAGCCTCAACCAGGACCTGACGCGATAGGTCGCTGCCACTAATTGCATCCACGAGAACACGGCGGTGCTCCGCCAAAGCGGGGTACGACTTCACCATGTCCTTCGAGTGGTTTGTGGACACCTGGGTGTTTCATCCGCCTAAATTCAATGCATGAACCTCCCGAACTTACCATGTCCGGTGAGGAGCTGCGTCATGCGGAAGGTGAGGACGCTGTGACGCCTCTTCAGCCACTCCTCAAAGAGGAGAATTACCGCCATGATTAATGAATTGGTGTGCCCAGTGTAGTAGGTACAGGGTGCTGTTCCTTTACCATTAGATTATCAGAGAGGTCGGTTTTTCACTCTAGATCCTCAAAAAATTACTTATTCATATAATTGTTTCATAAATGGTTGGAGAAAAATTTACTAAGCGCAACTCCATGTTGAGTGAGACACACACACAACAGTTTCCTTCTGTGCCAATCTCTTTTCCAATCGCAATATTTCTCTCAGTTTATAACCTTTCTGCCCTGTTCATTCTATTTCATGCTTATGCACGCAGCAAATTATGATTTTTTTGTTTCAATATTACCGTGGAATTACTAGGTGTTACATTTCAGTTTTATAAAACCCAAGTAATTTTCTATATGGACGGCATGAATCCATTCTTCTATAAAACTTACAATAGGGTTATGAACGAAGTGTTTTAAACCATTTTTAGGGTTCCGTACCTCAAAAGGAAAAACGGAACCAGTATAAGATCACTTTGTTGTCCGTCTGTCTGTCTGTTAATCTGTTTGTCAAGACTCTTTATCTCAGGAATGCTTGGACGTTTCGAGTCGAAATCAAAACTATATACTCAAGTCTGCGATCTCTTGAACCTGTGCAAAAATCGAACTTCTAAGTTAACGAAAAAAAGATGCCCTATTATAGCCTTATATTTGCTGTTACGTCACATTTTTTTTGTGATTCAAAAAATATTTTCGAGACTCCATTCGGGAATAGAACTATTCATAATTATGCAAGTTTGTACGGAACTCTAAGTGCGCGAGTCCGACACGTACTTGCCCAGTTATTTTGCACACAGTTATGGTTATTTTCAATCTACAAATTGTATTTTTACGGTTGTCGGGAAATAATTTTCAGTATACTTGCTCACAATAAATTTATGCTGAGGTTGGCGTATAGTTCGTACTACTGTGCAAGAGTAGTGTGACCATTGTTACATTTGGTTTATATGCTTTAAAGTTATTGGTTAGGCGACTCTTGCGTTTATGACAGGTAGCACAAATAATGAAGGTGTGTAAATCACTACTAATTTTTAATTACCCAATCAGCCTTCATCAAACGAAACACGATGAAACGTTATTTTTTTGCGTTTTTTTTTTACTGTAGCTTGAGAATTTTTTCATAACAATCATGTAGATTAACAAAATAAAGGGGTCGAGGAGATGATTTCAAAAGTATTACTCAGTAAAAAGTTCAAAAAAGCTCACTTGCTTCTCCCGTCTCTCAATTAGTCGTCATCTCTATAATCAAACCCAATAGTAATTTATAGTACATAATAATAATTTTAAGTAGTAAAACTTAACGAATTTACAACTTTATTTTTAGTTTGTACTAAACCAGAATATATGTAGTCTGTTCAGAATCAGTAGGTTGTAACTGAATGGATTTATTTTGGTTATGCTGATGATATATTTAGTAGCCTGAAAAAAAAAATCTTGGGGAAGGTACAGTTTTGTCTACCGAGCAAGCCCTTAAAGTTTGTGGAGGGCTGTCCCTTACACCCTGTATAGTTTGCTCAGAATCAGTAACTGAATGGATTCCAAATAGTTTTTACACCATGTTATATTTCTTCCCAAAATTATTTAAAAAGGTCACAAGTTGGATACCACCGACACTAAATGCAACACAGGTCACGGCAGGTCATAGAGGGTATTAGGTGCTAGAAAGCAGCTGGGTACAAGTGCAAAACCAACCCTCAGTCGCCTGGATGGCCCGGTGTCTATGTGTTTTTGCTGACATAACAAGCTTATAACTTTGTGATTTTCCATGGTACAGTTATGAAATTTTGTACATAGATTCTTTACATAAAAATACTATTCACGTGTTTCGGGTTTTTGCTAAAAAAAATATAGGTTAGATATACCCGCCAAATAATGAGACGACCCTAGCAATATCAAACCTGTGAAAGAAAATAGATAAAACTAAAATCTAAAAACAGTAGGTAAATCCACTCGGTAACAACCAAAAAACAAAAAGGCAATGAAATTGATTCATCATCACTTCCTCTAAACAATGAGACACGAGCAATAAGTTTGTACAGATGAGCAATGAGATACGAGCAATAAGTTTGTATATGTGACTCTTAGATACAGATGCGTTGCAGATCACATAGCTGGAAGCTATTTAATCAGCGTACCAAGATTTGCGTAGCATATGGTAGCTATGTTGCAGAAGTAGAGAAGTAGCAAGGCTTTGTCCTAGCTGTGGGACTAATCAAGATAAAATAATTTAAAAAAAAAAATGTGGTACTGATGAGGTTTTTTGACGTTTTTGATGGCAGAGTCTCTCACTCTGCAATATGGTAATCTGCGATTCTAGAGTCATCGAATTTGAAATATTTCACTTCGATTGCTGCAAATCTTAAAAGTGCTATTAGAACCTTAGCTGCAGGCTGCGAATGCAGGCAACTGCGAGTGCTACCCCGACCTGCAGTCGCCGCCGCGTTCGGAATGTTTTCGCAGAAATCTATACTACTGCATAGAAAACCAGTCGTGCAACCGGAGCCGGCTCCGTGCGGCCGCCCGCATGTGCTGCCTGCATCCACAGCCTGCAGCCGAGGTTTGAATAGCACCTTGACAGTTGTTAGGCTCTAGAGTAATTCTTAGCAGGTATAGATTTTTTTAAAAGCATTGTCTGTTACTCTTTTTCTGTGTGTCCTTTGATAATAAAACCCCATACTAAGAATCACACTTTTATCGTGTGCGCCTTCAGCCAGCTATATAGTCAACCGCTCGACTAGTGCTCCAGGCGTATGGCCAAATAAATAAATAATGATGTTTTTGACTTCATTCAAGCATGCAGTTTCGTCCATGACTTAAGAGTTACCATACTAAGTACAGAACAATATTCTTCAAAGAATTATTTCATGTGTGAACTTCCAACAACTCCAAACACCCTCTTTGAAAATCCAATTACAGACGAATTGACCCATATTTAATGTATCACGGTTAAATAATTTCAAATAGCCGTGTCACTCAGCCCCAAACAGAGGCCATCCTAAACTAAATATATCTGACAATAAAATTAATTATTAAAAAGATGGCGAGTAAATTAGATGATCACTTACGAGAGATATCTTGATGCGCAAGAGTTGGTCTTAATGAGCGTGTCAGGATTGAAACAACTTGAGGTGTAGGACAGAAGAGAGACAGTAAGCAAGTTGTGTTTTGAATTAATTTGTTGAAGAAAATTGTGACGTAGAAACAGTGACTGTAGCAACCTAGTGCTGTATACACCACAATCACGGTGGTAAGTCCTCTCTTTGAGGAGTGGCTGGACAACCGGCACAGCGTCCTCACCTTCTACCTGACGTAGGTCCTTTCGGATTCATGCGGTAAAAACACCCGAGTGTAGGTGATCGACGGCGATGATCTTTCGTGCTAGGCCCTGGTTCAGATCATGATCCCAAGTGAGAGGTTGTGGGAAGCGGTCGCTTCCTTCTGCGAAGCTGTTATGCTAGCGAAGAAGATATTCGCAGCCTAGAGTGGTCGGACTTCCTTACGCCCCAGCTGCCTTGGGTACGCAGCCACCGCAGGTGTGGGCTTGCGGGCGACAAGTAATGATAGCTCAACGTCCGGCCTTCTGGTAAAGACTGAGCCCAAGTCGTTAACAGCGCGTAGTGTTTCATGCGCACCTCAAAGCGATGTCAGCAGGGCCAATACCCGCCAGGGCCACGGGGAAATTCTAAAAGGGATATCGTGGTCCTGGAATACAAAGGGTAACTAAAGGACACGGGTGGTTTTTAGTTAGTAAAAGTTTGACACTGTCACTCCACCCAGAGTTGGTAGAGTTATTTGATGATGATTTCCCATCTCAAAAATAAAAGCAGACTGAACCTTCTGTCTTTCCCTTTCTCTACACCAAATTCCCGAGCCAAATTCAAGCGGCCACGATTCGTCTGAAACAAAGCCAGGCCTGTGGCCTGAAAATTAACAAGCACGCTACATTAACGTGATTAATTTAAACAATTAAGTGCTCCCGTACTAAATGAATAAGTTATTTTTAATTACGGAGTAATTGTACATACGGGCTTGGATTAATTAGGATGTAATCATATGGCGATGAGCTTCTTGCGTGGGTTATGATGTGAGACAAGTGTGTTTGGAATTAATTTTGTTAGGGACTTTTGAAAGTATGCAGCGTCATGGTCTTGTATAGAAGACAAACGTTTTCGTGCCCTCCACGCCACGTCTTTATTAGAAAACAATAATTATTTGTATTTGTTGGCACGGTTGGCACATTGGTTGAGCGATTGGCTGCTGCGCTACGTATCGCGGGTTCGATTCCTGCATGGAACAAATATTTGTTGGTCTACAGATAGGTGTTATTCCGGTTCTGGGTGTGTATGTGAGCTTACATGTTTATGAACGCACCCATAATACAGGAGTAGGTTTTTAAAAGGAAAAGAAAAACGTATGCATAATCAGCCTTTTAATGTTCCTATTACTCTCCTCAGAAGAGTAGGGACTCAGGGCTACTTTCCTGGAGAGAGAATTGGCCGTAATCCACCACGCGGGCCCAGTGCAGGTTCGTGAATGTCACATGTCTTCGAATTTTTGGTTTTAGGACATGCCCGTTTCCTCACCGGACATGACCCGTTCGGGAGGTACCCCGGGAGGCCCGGGTGTCGCCATTGTGCGGAATGCCCGGAGGACACGGTGGAGCACACAGTCGAGGTGTGCCCTGCTTGGGCGGAGCATCGCCGTGCCGTCGTGGGGGCGATCGGCGGCGGAGACCTCTCGCGCCGTGCCTTGGTTGAGGCCATGGTCCAGAGCGAGGAGGAGTGGCAGGCGGTCGCCGACTTCTGCGAAGCAATAATGCTCGCAAAGGAGGAGGCCGACCGCATCAGGCAACGGCCCTCTTGCCGCCGCCGGGATTCCGATCCCGATTTCCGGCCACCGTAGGCGCGGGCTTGTGGACAGTGAGCGATGGGTAGCTCGCTGTCCGGCCGTCCGGTAACTGTCTGGACCAAGCCCAAGTCGTCGACGGCGCGCACAGTTCCCGCGCGCCTCAAGGAGTTGTCAGCAACAGCAGGGACCCAGCCGGTTCGAAGCCTACTGGGGCCAGGGATATCCGAAAGGGAACTCGAGCCCCGTTATGAAGGCTAGAAGGAACGGGGTGGGTCTTTTAGTCAGTAAGAGTCTGACACTATCTCCCGCTCCGCCCAAGAGCGGGGGTTGTCTTACCATACAAAAAAGGACATGCCGGTTTCCTCCCGATTTTCTCCTTCACCGCTTTGAGAGCAGTGCGCCTCTCTGAATTTGAAACCGCGACCTACAACTCGTAAGTAGAGGCCGGCCATCACTGCTCTTCCGAGAAAGAGATATAATAATATAATATAATATAATATAATATAATATAATATAATATAATATAATATAATATAATATAATATAATATAATATAATATAATATAATATAATATAATATAATATAATATAATATAATATAATATAATATAATATAATATAATATAATATTCCACAACTATCACACAACGCCGTCTAGTCCCAAGCTAAGCAGAGCTTGTGTTATGGGTACTAGACAACTGATAAACATACTTATATATTTCTAAATACATACATATTATAGATTAATCACACCCAGACACAGAACAAATGATCATGCTCATCACATAAACATTTGTCCTGGGTGGGAATCGAACCCACGACCTGCGGCATAGCAGTCAGGGCCACTAACCACTAGACCAACGGGCCAGTCAATATATAATATATAATATAAATAATACTTTGTTTTTTTAAGCCTACTTTTACAAATAGGTAAAGTACTAACGTTAGATTGTTATTTTAAAAGGGCCTTTGGTTCGAAAAGCTTAAGCAATGATAGTTACCTAATCAGTGGTTTCATAATGACTACTTACTTAAAGACTTATAGGTATCTATTACAGTAAAGTTATACAGAGTAATCTTTTGACCTATCCAATGTCCTATGTTACTCAACAAGCGGTGTACCGTGTCAAATAGTACATGAATTATTATCAGTATAACGTCGCCATGATTAGGTACTTAGGGTAAGTACCTTCCTACACCATTTTGATTGCCCAAACTGACATTAAAGGTACCTTACCTAAGTGATTCGTGATCTAAGGGTTAGTAGGTACACAATAGTCGGCTTCATAATGTTCCCGCTGCTGGAACTCAGGCCTCCTCTCTAGGAGAGGGAATGGGATGTCACATATCTTCGAATGTTTGGTTCTTGGACATGCCGGTTTCCTCACGATGTTTTTCTTCACCGTTTTGAGAGCAGTGGTGATGAAATAAATTACACAAAGTAATGCGCTTGGCTGGGTTCGAACCCGCGACCTGCAACTCGTAAGTCAGGGCCGTTACCACTCGGTCACCACTGCTCCGCATACAATGTATAAAGGTACACAATGTTAAGTGATAAGTTTTTTTATAGGGTAGGTAATCTAATCTATCAATAAATTCTTTTGCTCTAGGTTGGAGCGAAAGAGCGTAACAGACATTAACTGACTAAAATCCACCTGTCCTTCAGTTACCGTTAGTGTTTCAGGACCACGATATATCTTTCAGAAATTCTGCGTGGCTCTAGCGAGCCCCTTCTGGGCCCCTACGGTTTTACTGACATCATTTTGAAGCGCTCATGGAACTCTATGCGCCGTCGACAACTCAGGCTCCTTACCGGACAACCTGACGGTGAGCTACTCATTACTCGTCGTCCGCAAGCTCACACCTACGGGGATCGCCCTCAGACTTAAGATGCCTGGAGCTTCTCCTGAGGGAGTATGATTGAGTATGATATGTAAATCTAATTTGATTATTTGACAAACTCACGTAAGCTGTTACAATATTTTTCTTTTGAGGTGGAAAATCTTCAAATAGCTTTCTTCATGCTCTGAATGGAGCAACACACAGCACCTTTTATAAGGTGAGAAATCATCGCCTTAGGGCTTCAGACTTTTACTGACTAAAATACACTCTTATTCCTTTTTGGCCTTTATTCCAGGGCCCTGGGCTTCTCTTTCGCATCACCCATGGTCCCAGCAAGCTTCGCCCCCATGGTTGCTGATATATCCTTAAAACGCGCGTAAGCGCCGTCGACGACCTGGGGACTAAAATACACCTGTATTCATTCTGTAGCCCTTTGCGATCCTTTTTTTTTTTTATGGTGGTAAAAAATCATACATTGACATCCCCCGCCCTTGGGTGGTGAGGGAGATAGTGTCAGACTCTTACTGACTAAAAGACCCACCCCGTTCCTTCTAGCCTTCATACCGGGGCTCCAGTAGGCTTCGACCCGGCTGGGTCCCTGCGCCCTTTGCGATCCAGGGCCGCAGTAATTCTTTCGAATAATCCCGCATCAGGCTACGGCGCTCTCGCCGCCGCCGCCCACCGTAGGCGCAGGCTTGCGGATAGTGAGCAATGGGTAGCTCGCTGTCCGACCGTCCGGTAACTGTCTGGACCAAGCCCAAGTCATCGACGGCGCGCAATGTTCCCGCTCGCCTCAAGGAGTTGTCAGCAACCGTAGAGGCCCAGCCGGGTCAAAGCCTACTGGGGCCAGGCCATCCGAAAGGGAGCTCGGGCCCCGGTGTGAAGGCTTGAAGGAACGGGGTGGGTTTTTTAGTCAGTAAGAGTCTGACACTATCTCCCGCTCCACCCAAGAGCGGGGGTTGTCATTGGATGATTTTCCCCACCGAAAAAAAAGGCTAGGTAGTTCCGAGTCTTACAGGAGAAGACAAGACGAGCTCATGCAGACAGCCTCCGTTCATAGTGGTTCAACAATGGACATATAAGCCCAAAAATGAATTACATCATCACATCAATAAGAAATGTTTATTATTTAGTTAATTACTGAGTGCGCAAGTCCCGAATGTGGGGCATCTTCGTTGTAGGTAAATCGCCATCATAAATAATAAATGATAAAAATTGTTTTTGGACACAAACAGTTCAAATTATTAACCAAATCCGTTATGTACAGAGTGTTTGATTATGTGTGTCTCTTTAGTTTTTTGGTTAAAAAAGTACCTATTGTATGCTGTTCCTGTGTGAATTGTATCAAAATCCGTTTAGCAGTTTGAGCATGAAGCAGTATAGGTAAGAAACATACACAATGTCACCGATCTATAAGTAAGAGTATGCTCATTGCTCGCAGAACAAATGGCCGATGGGGTGACTACGTATCGGATGAGACGCAGCGTTGGAAGGCCTCCTACAAGGTGAACCGACGACCTGGTGATGAACGTGGGATTCGAATGAATGTGAGATGCATAGGACTGGTCGTTGTGGCGACATTTTTTTTTTAAATAATATTCAACATCTATCACACAACGCCATCTAGTCCCAAGCTAAGCAGAGCTTCTGTTATGAGTACTAGACAACTGATAAACATACTTATATATTTATAAATACATACATATTATAGATAAATTACACCCAGACACAGAACAAATGGTCATGCTCATCACATAAACATTTGTCCTGGGTGGGAATCGAACCCACGACCTCCGGCATAGCAGTCAGGGTCACTAACTACTAGACCAACAGGCCAGTCAAGTCATTATGCCCAAAAGATGTCTTTCGGCCTAAATGATGATGATGGTGACTTTATTTCACACAAAAACGCAAAAGCGGACTTCAGATCTTCAACACTTTATACTAATCAACCATTGTGTGATGCAAATTTCTGCCTGGTCTATCACTATACTTACCCACCTAGGTACTTACGTATAGTATAAGTATCTTACTTGATACACTAAGTTCTCTAACTAGGCTATTCCACAATCAGAGGTACAGAAATAGATGTTTAAAAGGTAGGTCAGACTGATTGCAGCAAGTGTACGACAATAAGGAGTGCTCCATTGCGCTCATGCGTGATCTAGAGTAGATAGTAACCCCATTGGCGAGTTTAGGGATATTTTTCGAAAGGGGGTGGGGGCTGGTGGTCCCTTACATGCCTGATTTTTGTGAGAAGTTATCAGTATTCTGGCATCCATCATAGTATTTTGAATCAGCAGTCCAACATCCTGGGGTAGGTAGGTGCTCGGCACAATTTTTTTTTTTACTTGATATAAACTAGTGCTTGACTGCAATCCCACCCGATGGCAAGCAGCGATGCAATCTTTGATGGTGAGGGGCACTAGTTTATTAAGAGCCTATTCACTCTAGCCTTGAAGACACCCAAATTATAATCGGACGGGAAGACCGAAGCAGGCAAACTGTTCCAGTCCTTCGACGTACGCGGTATAAACGACGAGGCGAAACGCTTAGTCCGGACCGTAGAGGTTTCAACAACGTAAGGGTGAATATTCGCTGTACGTCGGGTTGTCCGATGGTAGAATTGCGATGGCGGAATAGGTGCGGCGCACAGCCCCACCTCACCCCTTAGAAGCCTATGATGAGCTACCCATAACATCAACTAGAACTCTTTTTTTTTAATTGATATAAACCAGTGTTAGACTGTAATCCCACCTGATGGTATTTACTTAAGCAGTGATGCTTCGATGGTGGTGAGGCGCACTAATTTATTGAGGATTCTGCCTAGTTTATTCACTCTAGCTTTAAAGTTTTTTACACCTAAATTATAATTTGAAGGGAAGACCGCAGCAGGCAAATTGTCCCAGTCCTCAATTGTTCAACTCGTGTCTTGAATTTTTCCCTACAGTCTCTGTCAAACTACTCCGGCACACCACACCACTCCGGCCACTCTTTAGCTTTAAATAAATGTGTTTCCCAAATATTTTGTATTCGTATGAGATGTCTACTATGTACTGATGGCGCAACGCTGTACGTCTAGTCACAAAATACATAGGTACAGAAGTCAATCTACATACAAAGCGCGCTCGAGCAACGCACACAAAGACACTGCTCACAGACACGATGTCTCGGTCGCGTCTCGGATCACTCGTCGAACAATTCCGGCTCATACGCTCATTAGTGTGCGTCCACCGAGCGTAGGTATAAAAAGTGAAGTACATACATAAGATTGTCTTCTGTACCTATCTATTTTGTGGTCTAGTAGTCTAATGATGGAACAACATCAAACTGCTTTTGTAAGACCATCACATTGTGCAAGAGTTGTCTACGTGTATTTACTTAAACAATATTGCACCAATTTTTAACATCCCCCTGTAGAGTTGCGAGTATCTATCGATACATATCGCGCGACCCGACCCCGCTCGCTATCAGGCAATTAACTTTAATGGGTATATTTAAATTAGTGCTCCACACTCAATTGACAACATAATATTATCATAGCGTATTGTGAGATACTAAGATCATTCAAAAAATTCAAAAGAAATTAATTAAAACTTTGTTTTTGTTCGCATAAAGTTCATAATTGATTGCAGCCCCTCATTAGGTTCTAGAAGTTAATCAATGAAATTGTTATGATTATTATAGGCACTTTATATTTGTATTTTAATCACGTCTGCCAGTTTTATCAACAGGTCACTTTGCAAAATCATCCTTATCTCAAAGTACGTAATTATGAACGTAAATATAATAATTATTAATGTACATAATTAAATATAAATAGGCAAATAATAAAACAATATTTTTCGTCAATATCAAAGAAATATATTTAACTACAGAATTAAAATAACAATATACAAAATAAAATCCTATGTACAACAATATTACAGCTCATACTGAATTCGAAAGTCTGGTCAACGAATTTTGTACTGAAATACAATCAAATAAAATTTTGGTAAAAAGGTAAGGTTTACCTACGATAAAGTTATACATTAAATTAATTCCGAACGTAATCCTAATACACAGTATTGTCTAAACTCCCTTTAATCTATATTTACACAATAATTTACAACTTTTATCGATAAGTCAAATTCACCGCACTCACAACCATACGGTAGCGACAGCAGAAAAAAAAATAAAAATATTTTTAATAATATTTTTCGGAACTTTTTGTTAGAAACTTTCATTCACTGTTCGATTTTACCCGAATTCGAAATTTGAATCACGTTTTGTAACGTCTTTTGTTTATATTTCACTGTTGGCTTGTAGTTTGTGTGCTAGGTGACGGTGATCCGCCTGACACAGGTGGTTGGACCATGGTTAGATGCGGTGGTGGCAGGCCCATGTGGGGCAGCGGCCTGCCTCCCCCCATAAGGTGGTGGGGGTGGAAATACTGCTGCAACGCGGGGTGGGGGTACAGGTGGTGGGGGTGGCGTGAAAACTGCGCCATTTTGAGTTTCTCGATCTCCGCCTCCTGTACGCGCTTCGCTTTCGCTCTTCGGTTTTGGAACCAGATTTTTACCTGTTGGTAAAAAAAATATTATGAGTTTGTGTTGTTTTAAGTTTCTATGATGTTTCTTCAATACGTTTTTCGATATTATTATATTGTATTTTACTTATAAGTACCAAATGTATAAAGTTGTGTTGCGAATTACTTAATCTCAAAATTGAATTGCTTTCTATTAAAAACTATGGTCAAAATCAGATCCTTACCTGAGTTTCAGATAATCCCAACGAAGATGAGAATTCAGCCCTTTCAGCGATGCTCAAGTATTGTTTGTCGACAAACTTGCTTTCAAGCGCACGAAGCTGCTGCGCGGTGAAAGGCGTGCGTGGCTTGCGGTTAGGTTTGTGCTTACGCAGGTTGCATTTCAGCTTGGCTGGCTCACCATTAGCATCTGTGGCAAAGAAAAAAGAAACAGTCAGTCGAATTCATAAATACTTTTGCCTTAATTGCCAAACAGGATCCCCGCATAATGTAGCCAGATTTTGCAATGTAATAAAAACGTGGGTAGTAAAATTAATCAGGCTAATTTGTAAACGAAACGATCTCTAATGATGTTTCGCAGCCTTTGTGTGATATGTCAAAAAAGATTGACTCCAAAGATTTAGATGATTCGACAGATAGCGCCCGAAATGGACATTAACATTCTAAAGTGGATCTCGAAAATGCAAACATTCCTGGGTTTCCAACAAGTATTTTATGACTAATTAATAAATCGTAAAACCTCCAGTTTTCACATTCGATCACATTTTTCTTGCCGAACAGTTTCGAAACGTTCTCAAATGGAAGTGGTATGAATATTAATAATGATAAACGAGAACATTTATCCGTAGACAGCCATGCCTCGCAAGTATGAACAGCATGAACTTTACTGTTACATCTCAATAACACAAAAGCAGCCGAATGATGATCGGAATGCCGCTCCGTTCCTCCGCTGGATTAATAAATCGCATAATAAAACTCATATAAAATAAAGGCTAAAGGAAACGAACCGCGATCCGATCCCGATAAAATCTCCACGAGGTAATTTTTAAACTTATTTAGCGACGAAAACAAGCGTATTAGTACGCAAATCGTTGATTTTATTGCCACAGCTGGTTAGAAAAGAATTGATTAACGCCCACTCGTCCGAGATATGAAAGAGAGATAACAATTTCGTTTGGGTACCCGGTAGGCAAGTATTCATTAAAAATCTTTCAAGCCATGTATGGACTTCAGTCATTACGGTTTTATTGAACGAGTGTTATGTTAATTTTGGTGTCGTTTTTTGTCGGATCATCTTCGTCCTCAGCACGCGTAATCCGTTGTGTAACTTTACTACCGCTTAATTTATTTAATTCATCAATCAAATTAATTCGTGATTGAATAATATATTTATGTCTCTCTGAATCATTATCTTGTCCGTCTATTAGTGGATTCGTCAACAAATTTCTGGTTTTATTAGTAATTTGGGTGTGATTCAATAAAAAAACTTGCTTCGTAATTTATTAGTGACTCCGTTCGACGGTTTTAATAGACTCTAACCTACATAATTATCTATCAACTAATTGGTATTTAAGTACTAATTAATGCTTGTGATCGTTGATTGATCGATGAACACGTGTTGGGAAGACTTTCGTTTTATTATTTATGACACATATTTCGATCGCACGTCATTATACTTAATGAACATGTTATTATTACGATCTAAGCATTACACTGGCGCTGAATACCAATGTCTTTAAACGTATTATAAACAAGTTTTAAAAAGACATTGATATTTATTTATTTATGAGCTTATATTGCGAAAAAAAGATCTAAACTTCAGATTTAAAACATCTATAAGTTATACATATTAGTGTTAGTCAGTCCAACTTGTCAAAATTAAAGCTTGTAAAAATATAAAACAATCATTATCAGACAGAACATTGACAATTTACATTTAGAATATTAAAACATTAGTAGAGTGGCGCTTCAAACCGCCGACGTATTAATCCCAATGTCAAACGGTACAGTCGCTTAATAGCTAATGTCCCACAAAAAAGTAAAAAAAAAAACGTAAATTATGTGACAGTCGAAAAAAAGCTAAAGTGTATTAATGTCGTGTTTAGCGGACGTCAAAGCAAGTACCGACGACAAGACGGAAATAAAGCTAAGAGGCGATGCACACTAACGATTTAAGTGCCACCGTTTTTTTTTTTACTTCGATGTAACCGAAATATGACTTAGTTACCGTATTTTCTCTATGAACTTGCTTTTCAAATTAATTTATTTTTATTAAAATAAGTAATGAAAAAGAATTAAAGCTTTTATTTAATACTGAGTGTCCTAAAGAAATTTCTTACGTTATTAATGAGAAGACGGCAAAAGAAAAAATGTAAAGTTCAAATGACTCGAGACGACGCACGTGTGCAGCGTTTCTTAAAATTGCCCGGGAGCTGTTAAATTACCTTCTTTAAAAATACATATATGGGACTGTCTGCTCTCGTCCTCTTGTTAATTGTATAAAGAGATATTGACTACAGATGTTACTCCGCTGAATTATGTCCATGTTGTTGTGACTCTGTGAGCGACGAGAGAAATATGAGACGTTTTAAATGTGTTTAAATACATTTTCCATTGTTACACATTTGTTTCTTTTCTTTTGAAAAAGGAATGTCTAGCGAATGAATTATGAAAAGTGCCGAGTTTTTTGTGACAATTTGGAATGGAAATCAATTCTCATCCTGATCGTTTGTGCTGACGGTACCTAATGTTTCAGTGCGCTGCTAAAAAGACAGTTGATATATTAATGAGCATGTTTGCTTTTTGTGTGCGCACCACCATTAATCGTGCGAGGCGTGGTATGTCATTCATTCCAATATTTTAAACGGCCAGCGTATACTTGACGTTTTTGTTGTCTGTACAAGAGAGGCGGGCATTCTTTGCGTCTTGCTGGATACTTAACATTACACGTTTCTTTTATTATCCATTAATGTAAAGTAATATTAGAACAAATGTATTGAATATAGCAATTATAAAATGCTTTAATTTCTTTGTAGTTCAAAGTTCGCACCTCATTATATTTTATATTTCAGTTATCGAGACCGATAAATTATCTAAATAAAAATATTCACTCTGATTTCGGAGCGAAAAATGAAAACAACATTATTTTATTTGTCACAATTGAGGTTGTTTTCGCAATAAACAATCATAATAAAATAAAGTAAAAGATCAACTAAGAACTCATTTGCCGATTTTCACCGCAGGCGAGAAAAAATTAAAATGATGTTAGGTTTAAAAAATAATAGGGTTATAATGTACGAGATGCAGTGATATTGTTTTGAATAATTTATAATGTTCAACAAAGAGCTATTAAAGCTATTAGCTGTGTGAGCCCGGATTCCTTATGAAAACGCCCACAATATTTATCTGGTGATCAAACAGCATCCCGAGAGCGACCCATTCATCAGCGCTCAATCTTTAACTCATAAAGGGGCCATAGGAAACGCGGAAGTGGATCGCCTGCCCGTTAACCGTCTAATTTATGTATAGAAAACTATTTAGTAATCGCTTTTATGTTTAGTAGATGGGGCTATTACTTATCATTGGAATGAATCGAATCTATATTTACCAAGGAATATCTCGAATCAGATAACTTCTAAAATGAGATGAATAGTCTTCTATTACAAATACTCCTTTGTGGAAACATTTAAAGAACAGATATTTCATAGCTTCAGCTCTTCATGTCATAAAAACTGCGCTTTAGAATATGAATTCATGCTAATTTATGACGCAAAGAAAAACACACAGATGAGTTAAGAGGCACTTTACGTGCATAATAGGTTCATTATTCATGCAATATCCCATTTTTTTAACTTCTCACTTTGATGTCAGTGGCATTTAATATGGTAAAGCAGACATCACATATCTCATCAGCATCTAAACAATTCATTCCGAGATAAATAACTCCAACAAAAGACCTTTCATGTTTATTGAAAGAGATATCTTCCATCTCTCTTGGTCTATGACATTTACTTTAATGTCATCTTAAAACTTATCGGGATCTAGTCTTTTCTCTATTAAGAATTCGAGTTTTTTATTTTCATATATATTACCAGCCAATATTTTCTTTTCTGTAAGCCAAAGGCCTCTGTTCCATCCATTCTTCACATTTTTTTTAAATTGATATGAACTAGTGCTTGATTGCTATCCCACCACATAGTAAGCAGTGATGCAATCGTTAATAATAAGGCGCACTAGTTTATTAAGAGCCTTATTCACTCTGGCTTTGATGATACCCTAAATTATAATCGAACGCAGCAAGCAAATTGTTGCAGTTTTTCGAAATTTTTTTTTAATAAAAAGCTTCCGTGTTTCTCGCTTGTTCTATGGCCTCGCTTTAAATGATCTATTAAGAGCATCGGAGCGTTAGAGCTGTGTTTATACTTGTCCCGCTCTCCTCAGTTTACAAATAGCACTATTCAATGGGACATTAGTATTTTGGCTCGTTTCCAAAGCCTGACAGCGGCGTTTGACTGCTTGTTAAACACAAAACGTCATTTTGCTTCAGTTTTTGTAAAATCATTTTGGTTAAGAGATTATTTTTGGTTTTCGTTTTGGCTTATGGTTAGTTTTGTGTTAAATATGTTTATTTTTTATTTAGAATTTGTTTTATGAATGATTGATGATTTAATATTCAGTATTTCAGTTATCAAGAACAATTTTTTTGGTAGGTTTTAAAGCATAATATAGCCTTATAATGTTCTCACTGTTAGGACTCAGACTTCCTTTTTAAAAGAGAAAATGGGCTGTAATCCACCACGCGCGGCACCGGAGCACTTTTTTTTAAATTAGATATATGAACTAGTGCTTGACTGCGATCCCACCTAATCGTAAGAAGTGATGCAATCATTGGTGGTGAAGCGCCCTAGTTTATTAAGAGCCTATTCACCCTAGCCTTGAAGTCACCTAAATTATAATCAGACGGGAAGAAAGCAGCAGGCAAATTTACAAATCATGTAACATGTCTTCGGTTATTTATATGTTACATTTAATTTAATTTTGCCATAACATGCACCAATCATTATCAACCCCAAACAGGTGCTCATATCTACTTTAAATTCATCACGAGATTAAAATTTTCTGGCATTTTACTTCCACTCACGAATAAGATAAACTTTCTTAATTAAAATTTAATTGATTATTTTGCTGACGCTACAGCAAATGAAGCGGTCGCAGTAGTCTTGTTGCGCATACTCGGTAATTGATTGGGAATGCTTCTATAATTAGGAGCGTGACTTCGTTGCCGACCGTACTTACTTATAAGTACTTACAATAGGCCTGTGAAGTGTATATGCAAAAATATGCGAAGCGAAATTGACATTGTATGTAAGTTGTCTGTTAAAAATGGTAATTTTGAGTTATCGTGCTTATAAAGTCACCAAAAAATAATAATAAATTATAAGTTAAACTAAAGTGCTAGCGTTCTGAAAGTTCATCAACGACAATATATAAAAATAAAAAAACCATTGAAGTGTAAAGAAATACACTAAAACTAATGTTAAAAAGAAAAAAAAACCGGCCAAGAGCGAGTCGGACTCGCCGAGGAAAGGTTCCGTACCTTTATTATCTATAATAACGGGCAAAAACGAGAAAAAAATCAATTGTTGTATGCGAGCCGCCTTAAATATTTATTTTATTCTATTTATTTAGTATTTGTTGTTATAGCGGCAACAGAAATACCTACATCATCTGTGAAAATTTCAACTGTCTAACTATCACGGTTCTTGAGATACAGCCTGGTGACAGACGGACAAACAGACTGACGGACCATGAAGTCTTAGTATTAGGGTCCCGTTTTACCCTTGGGGTACGGAACCCTATAAATACGCACTCTACTTTAAAGTCGTATATTTATGTTTATTAGGTACTATCTATGTTTAATTTTATTGATTCTTAATACAAAAAAAATAAAACAAAAGCCTATCAGAAACAATAACATGATACTTAAGCAATAATGGCAATCAAATGAGCAGCAATACAAGGCAATATGACGCTATTATTGTTATAATTACCGATTTATAAGACATTAAAATGTTATTATTATTGCTGTAAAATAATGTGGACGCACTTTAACAGCGTATTTATAAAACTCCTTTTTTAATAACTGCTCTTAAAGTTTTTTTTTTTTAAGAATTAAAAACTGGCTTAAAATGACTTCATGGCTTGGCTTATTTTCGTTTATTATTAAGTACATAAAAAAAAACAAATGAAGTACCCTATTTTTACCGCAACTTTTATTTGTATTTAGGGTGAGTTGCACCATTTAACTATAACGATAACAAAGCCGTTAACAGTTGTCAAATCGTCGAATTGACCAATAGGCGGCCGATTCTCGGCTGGTTATGGTTTGGTTATCGTTATAGTTAAATGGTGCAACTCACCCTTAGTCATCGCCATAGATATAATAACTGCCAACACTGATTCCTAATTTTTTATATAGGTATTATAATATTTGACAATTTAAACTGAGAACTTGGTAAACTTTGGCATTATAGTTTGCCACGATATTAACATCCAATTATCAATTCAGAAACTGACCCTTAATAAAATCCACACTAATATTATAAATAAGTAGTTTTTTTTTTGTTTGTAGGAAATTAAGTACTGGTCCGATTGCTAAAATTTTTTCACCGATAGAAAGATACTTTTCTTCATTCTTGAGTGAAATAGGCTATGTTTCAGTACGCGGGTGAAGCTGCGTGCAAAACCTAGTCTTTAATAAAAGTTATCGTCTCTAACTTTATTACAGTTGGTCTTGCGTAACTTGTATCGTCAAAATTATCATAAAACACGAAAGGAGAGTCAAATAATACAAAATGGCAATAAATTATAGTCAAACATTAAAACAACTTCAGCAACCAATATTAGTTTGGTGCAATATTGCATAAATTTGCTTCAAAATATCTTTATTTAAATTAAAATCTTTTGTCAGAAGTTTACTGTCTAAAGTTTAGAAAAGAAATGATTTATGTTTACGTATTATTACTGACTAACCCACTAATGATTGAGATTAGATTTATATGCATTAGTTTGCAATTTCTATTGAGGGAATTCAGACTACTATAACTTTTTGAAAGGAAATAGGTGTCCAATGTGATTTGTTCAATTATTTTACCACAATTATTGTTATTGTTATATTCTTTATTGTACACCACATAAAGAAAAAGTACAGGACGAACATTATTAAAAATAAGTGTACAATGGGCGGTCTTTTCGCACAGGACACACTATATATTTATATAAGATTTACTTTAAAAACAACGTAATAGCTTTATTTAAAAAAACTCGCTAAAGGATTCTAAATTCAAATTATTCGCCATAGAATATTTTGAATCGCTTACCACTGATCAGTGACTAATCATATAAGTTTTTTTTTACAAGTAAAGCCTTTTATATCCGAAACAATTTTAATTAGGTAATTTTAAAAAACACTGCCAAGTTTATGAATCAGTCTAGGTACATAAATGTATGTAGATACTTAGGGCTACTGTCTCATAAAACCTTACACATTCGTGTTGTATATAATATTTTTATTACAATTCCTTAATTTTTACCTGAAGTGTACAAGAAATAAGGCATAGTTCACAATATCGTGTGCTTAATTCACAAGTGGTATATTAATTAGCTACATGTAGCGATCCACTTGACTCGCTCGCCACCGACGCTGGCCTGAACACGGCTTTATAATGCTGTGCAATGAACATCGGCCTACGATCGTCACGGGGTGTCTTTTATGTGTACGTAGCCTTATGAGGAATAGACAAGACTTTTTTGAAAAAAGAACAATTTTATTTTTGTTTTTTTTTATAACAATCTATTTGTTCTTCTGAAATCAAATTAGCAAAAGCAATATGCGCAGAAAAGTGTTACGTGTGAAAAATGACATCTGTCATTACAGACATCAAAAGGTTTTTGTTTTTTTTTTTAAGACAACTTTGATCCAGCAAATTAAATGTCGTGGGAATACAGTAGCTAAAACTCACATAAAATACAAAAGCTACTGGTGTAAGTGAAAGTTGTCTTCATTAATTATAGTGAGAACATTTTTGGGTCAAACCCGTCAATATTGACATTTTCAACTTTTTTTTAACCCACTTGCTGCTCGCCTTTCCCAATGAAGTTGATTTTTAACGTGAAACTTAATGATTAGCTCGTTTTAATTGTTTCTACTTAATTTTCTTAATGTGTGGTTAAAATGCCATGTCCGAATTATCAATCAACTGAGTTTAATTGAGATTAAAAGGTTACTTGTAATTTGGTAATGAGATCGGAGTAATTTTGGAAAATTGTTAATTATATCTGAGTCATTAATTATTTTAATAAATTCGAATTTTAACTCCGTTGACAAGACATTAATTTACGTTATTTGATTACGTAATTGCTAGTCAAGTTTTTTCAGCTTAACAGATAGATGTTTTGGCGAGTTTGTTGAGCCACTCCAAAGTGTTGACGGACGGGGACTTTGTGGGGTAAGTTATGGTTTAAAGCCCAATTAGATTTTTGATAGACACGTGTATATATTATAAATATTTTTAAACTACATTTCAACTGTTAATAAAATAAATTCCTGGCACTCATATACTAAATAATGTACTAAAAGAATTCTTCCGCTCTGTGTGGACAAGGAGTGAAGAGACTTTTGCTGACCAAAACCCACCTATATTCCTTCAGTTGCCCTTTGCGTTCCAAGAACACAGTAACACTTTCGAACATTCCCATAACCCATCGCTTACTAGCTAGTGTTTAAACGTCAAAAAAATCGACTAAAACAAGTCTACCTTAAAGCCTCTACAAGCCCATAACTCTATGGCCTAGTATATTAATAAATGAACATGTTAATGTCGGTGCGTCGCTCGCGCAGCAGGGACTCTGCCGGTCTCCCACGCGCTGCCCACCTACCTCGGCCTATAGCGCAATGATACCACCAGCCATTAAGACTCCTTCAATGGAAACTATGTGAGGATTCTTTCGAAGGAATGCGAGAATGCTGTATGACGGATTAATGATACGTTTTTTGTATAAATTACGAGTTGTTGACGATTCGAACACAATATATTCGAACACCGAATTGGCACATTTTTATTTCAATATTTTTTTCACTTTCGATTCGGACACAAAACGTACAACAGCAGCAGCACAACAGCTAGATAAAAAGTTTAAAATATAATATATTATGAGAAAAAAGCGTTGCGAAAACTATTTTAGGGTGGATTAAACAGCTTCAATAAATTTGATAGTGTCCAAATCGTCAGTAAAAAAAAAATTGAAATATTAAATCAGTTGATTCAGACACCATGTCCGAATATAATGTGTCCAAATCGTCAGTAACTAACAACAAAAGCAAATCGTGCTTTCTGAGGTACAGAGGAATGTCTGAATATTAAGACGGTCACCCATCTATCGTCTGACCTCGGTAAGTGTTGCTTAACATAGGAAATCGGTCGTTACGCTGATATTACTTTAGCCAGAAGCTCTTCCTACATATAAAGACACAAAGACACATATTTTTTTTAATCCTTCTTAACTCATCGAATGCCGTAATTAGAGACACAATAGAAAGACAATTGCTTAAGTCGAACTGTGTAACTTAAGACATTCAAAAGGTTAATTCAAAATCACAAGAATTCGAACATTAATATAAGTTTTAACATCCGTATAATCAATTATACTAAATTACATTTGATAACTAATTAGAAGAACACACGGATGTTCATTAACACTTTTCCCAAATCATTAATCGAATAATCGATTAAGCACGATTAAAAATTAAAGCAAAATTACAACTTCTATGATATCGGAAAGGATTAACCAATTCAAACTAATTAGTAACTAATAATTCACACCTCAAAGAACAAAATGACATTTGCCTCTGACCGTGCGAAATTCGATGAACGCAAAACTCGTTTCAAAAGGCAAAAATATCAAAGAATCTTAATAAATATTCCACAAATACAAAATGATAACTAAAACTAGCTATAATAATGAATTAGAAGGGGAATAAATTAATGGTTTAACTTGTAAACACCCGTCAATTTATTGAGGTTGGTACAAGAATGTTTTGTTAGGTTGGCCACTCATCTGACACGCGAACTGGCAAGCAAGACTAAGTAATAATTTTGTAATCCTACTTAAAGTCTACTAATTGAATTATTTTATCTATTAACTAATGATATTATAATCATAATAGCACAGACAATTAAACATCATTCAACCAATTTTGGTATGAGTCAACATGACAAACCATAAACAAAAGAAATTTGATTCTTAAATCATTGCATGACATCACTTAACAAATTGTGTTGCAATCTTAACAATACCGTTTTTTTTTTTTCGACAAAACTACTGTACACTACGAATAGAGTATTTCGCAATTTCGCAAGAATACATTTGCGAAACAAGCACAATATATCACTGAAATCATTTAGTTATGCATAATTCTTGCTTTCTTGTCTTGGCTGTACGAACGTCCTTATTTCCAAGAAGGCTGAGATATTATAATTTATGTGTCTGGCAACAATATAACGCTACGCGAGAGTCGATGACAAATTATCTAATTCGTTTCGCTTGATCATTTTAATTAACTCGGAACCAAATAATAATGGAAGATATTAATTCCATATTTAATTTTTATTTGTAATTTATTGTCCGGAATTTATGATAACATAATTCAAATTTTTGAATTTTTATTCGGAACTCATGATAATAAAATTAATATGATCGTTCTCTTGTAGCCAGGATTACCTCATATTCGTTAAAAATTAATATCTATCAATTATGCATATTTATGAGTCCGGATTATTCGCGTGGTTACTTCCCGAGATAATGGCCTAGTAAAATTATAATTAGGCAATTAATGACAATTATAATACTTTTATTAATAAGTCAATATTAAAGATATGAAAATCTTTATTCATCAAGTTAGAGTTAGTTGGGACCCCGAAATTTATCGTAATCATTATCATTACAGCCGAAAACGGTCCACTGCTGGGCGTAGGCCTTCTTCAAGAGTCGTCACAACGACTGGTCTAGTGCCTTTCGCATATGACGTTATGCTTAACCTAAACTCAAAGAAATGGTTTAGAAAAAGTACCTAAATGTCCTGTACGTAGGGGTAGGTAATTTTTTTTTGGTTTGGTTCGGTATTTTTAGTAGGGTCTCATTTTAATAACCATTCCTACTTTTGGGGGAGTAAGAGGGATTGTCAGAATTTTACTGACAAAAAAAACCACTTGTGTTCCTTCAGTTGCCCTTTCTGTTCCAGGGCCACGGTAACTCTTTCGAATAATCCCACAACCCTGGCTTGGCTTGGTTCGGTATCGTAATACGATGGCCTATCATGAGGCATGGTATTTCTACTTCCCATCCGATGCTATGATATAATCTTTATGTTAAAACAGTAGTCAACTTTCATTTGACTATCTTTCCAAGAATCGGATGTATGCCGCCATAAACCTACATATTTTATCTAAATTTTGATCAAAGTGTCTCTGAATTAATATCAAATCAGACGGCGGAGGTATTGATACAAACTGTTAATTCTTTTTGATTGTATCTTATTTATCGTGAAAGTATCTTAATTTTAAGTATACATTTTCCGAGTAGCTAGTAATTTTGAAATAATTTAGACGATAGTTAGGCCATTTATTTATTCCATGATTAATTGGTCGTTAAAACGGAGCTTCAAAAGGTGCGTTTTGTGCGTAAAAACTTGGTCATATAATAGCAATTTACTTTTGACAATACAAAACGTTTATGGCAACACTAAGTTCGAAATTCGAATAAACCTTCACTTAATGACGTACCAATTTTTAGAACGCGAAAGTCAATTGAAGCGTTCCATTTTCAAAAGGGCTACCGGTGGCGGTTTGTTCGGTGCAAATTGACGGATTAAATTGCATCGCTTGTTTTCGTGAAAGAATGCAAGCGGCGAAAAAATACGAAGTTTGCCGAATGCTTTTAATGGGTGTTTCTAATTGGTCAACGCGCGGGTCGAGGCCGATTGTTACAAATTCGGCCAAAAGGAACAAAAACTGGCTATTTTCAAGGAGTCCTTAGAATGCGTGTGTGTGGTTTACTGTGCAGTGAAATAGAACGTTTAGGTTCAGGTCATAATCCCAGTCTGGCTGTAAGTGCACGTTAACTAGGCAGTTAAATATTTAAACAGTGTTGTTCTGTTCATTGTCTTCTGTCGTTCAAGCACCGGCGTTAACTTTTAGCGTACGCTTCTGCGAACTACTAAAAATATATTCAGTGTTCTACACAACCATTTGTTACTTGCCTTTGCGTGTCAAACGCTCAAATGAATTTGAACCTTATCGCTTTAGCAATACGTGTGTAGTATAACAAATGGTAAGCAACATTGTTTGTAGGTGTTTTACTAATTTGCCCGTGCAGGAAGCACGGATGGCGTGAGGAGGACTCAGTACCGTATAATCTTCGCCTCTGATGTTATCTAAAGATTTATTATTTACTGTCATCGTCCGAGAGATGGCAGCACGCGTCACTGACTATGCCACTGAACTTATCTCTTTGCAAATATGCTTCTAAATCGTTTTCAACCTTAACTCCAAGCAGTAAAAGCCAAGTGTTTCATCTTCCGAGACCTCCCATAGCGTGATAGGTATTGAAACTAGGCCATTTTTCATGCCTACGCATAATTGCGATTAATTTCCTGGTAAGCTGCTTATTTCATTTCTACAAACAAGTTTAATTACGGCTATTATTCATTCTGAATTATTACTATTATTAACAAAATACCAAAGAGTTCAACTCGACAAGAAATTATACGCTGAACGAACCCCGAATGGTAACAAATTAAAAATCAAAACCCGTATAATCAGAATTACAAAACACTACCCCACATGGCAACCACAAAACACATCAAAGTAAACAGTGAAACAAAACGAATATTTGTTCAAAAATCGAATAATCCACCCGAGCACTCGATCGAACGACTCACACGCAAACGAATCGATTAATCGCTTCGTTTCACCACCGACCGCCAGGCGGAGCCACGCGTCAATAAAATACTTGTAAAACTATCGCAAAATGAATTAAAACAGATGGCGAGCCAATTAGGAGAGGCAATCGTGCGCGTACCGGGCGAAAAAAGACCTTAAACGTGGCGTCAAATTGATTTCTTCCTTACGACATTTAACTTAAGGTGTCTATTTGGTATTTTCGAATGCCAGTAATGGGGTTTAAGTTTACAAGCGCTAACGAGAGCATTCAAAACGATAAGCCTTTCCAGTTCTACTGATAGACAAATATGGATATATTTATCATTAAGTTTGCACTGAAGTGTACGCTTAGGCGCGTGTTATGTCATTATACTGTACTAATTAGCTTAGGGTAGGAGACAAATTCGTGCTCTAAGATATCGGATAGAAATAAATAATTCATTTTGTTTTATTTGTTAGTAATTTTGTAATTCCGACGTTTTGGTTCGATTTCGCTGTTTCAAATGGCTCGCAATATTGTGTTAGCTCATAAATCGTGACGCTTAGTATTGCGTGGATATGAACGTGATCATAAATCTGTATCAAACGAATAAAGACATATAATTTTGATATTTTCAAGTGGCGAAACGGTACCGTTTTTAAATCATCATCATCATTTCAGGCGTCAGAATTTCACTAGGCCTCCCTCAGGCGTCGTCATAGCGACTGATCCTGTGCGTCTTGCATCCTTTCGATTCGCGCGACTCTCACCAGGTCATCGGTCCACCTTGTGGGAAGCCTTTTTTTGAATATTGAGTACCATCAAAGACACTTCCGCCTGACCACCGCTAAGTTCATTTTTGCTTGCACTCGAAACGAAAACTTCAAAGGGTGTAGTTTGGCGTCGCGCCGCAGGATTCAAACAATTTTTTTTTTAATGGTCAGGCAGAAATTACTGCGATAGTAGGTACATAATTAAGAAGGGCGCCTTTAAATTGTCAACTATCAACAAATTATGTCATAACTTTAATATCTAGTTGACTGGTTGGTGATCGTATAAAAAAGATAGGAATAGCACAAAATACTATTTCAAAATTAAGTTACTGAACATTTTGATACCAAAACTCAGTTAATTGCTTGCAACTGTCGCACCATTTACTAAAATCTGACAACGATTTGAAAACAGGTTAGAAAATTTTTCAAAGTAAAATTTAGTACAAACTTAGTAAGCTTAACCTACCGTACTGCAATTAAAAAAAAACTGGCCAAGTGTGAGTCGGATTCTTGCACAAAGGGTTCCGTGCCGTTAAAAAACACTTGTATAGAGAGATTGAGATATTAATTTAAATCTTGAACTTTATTTTAATTTTATTATTTTTTGTTGTAGCGGCAATAGAAATACACATTCTCAGAAAATTTCAAATCTCTACCTTTTACGATTTATTAGGTACAGCCGACGAGATCGGATAGACGGACAAGCAGCGGAACCATCGCTTACGGAACCCTACAAAACTATAACTCCAGTAAAATCTTTGCTAACAAATATGCGAGAGAGACAAGAGTCTTTATAACCATCAGAGTGAGCGAGACCAATATATAAACAGCGTCACTTGAAGCAAAACTTAGCACTTCTTCAACTAACCCCCCCAAGAAACCAATTAGAAGTTCGATTACTCTAACAATAACGCCAATAGCTATAAACTGGGGGGTTAATCAACTAGTTGATAATAATAGTTGATATCACGCACCACTATAACTCAATAGGTGTGAAATGGAATGGTTAAACTTATTAAACGTTATAAATTCAGTCGGGATTGGAGCGAGGTGAGGTATGACGCTTTTAACCGGCGAGTGCGTTTATCGATCGGGGGTAAGGCCGGCCTATAGTGGTGTTAGAAAGGCGGGTATATTCGTGGTTTATTTTGTTTAAATATTGCCCTGCGCTAGAAATTACTTCTGTATCGTAGGTTATTTTTTTCGCAGATGGGGATATCTGATGACTTCTCCTGCTCTAGGGCGGAGGGCTTTTTTTTTTTTTTTTTATGGTGGGAAAAAATCATGCATTGACATCCCCCGCCCTTGGGCGGAGCGGGAGATAGTGTCAGACTCTTACTGACTAAAAGACCCACCCCGTTCCTTCTAGCCTTCATACCGGGGCTCGAGCGCCCTTTCGGATAACCCTGGCCCCAGTAGGCTTCGACCCGGTTGGGTCCCTGCTGTTGCTGACAACTCCTTGAGGCGCGCGGGAACAGTGCGCGCCGTCGACGACTTGGGCTTGGTCCGGACAGTTACCGGACGGCCGGACAGCGAGCTACCCATTGCTCACTGTCCGCAAGCCCGCGTCTACGTTGGCCGGAAATCGGGATCAGAATCCCGGCGACGGCGGCGGCGATAACGCCGTTGCCTTATGCGTTCGGCCTCCTCCTTTGCGAGCATAGGGCGGAGGGCTTGGCAGGCTTTTACTGACTAAAACCACACCTATGTTCCTTCAATTATCCTTTGAATCCCAGGATCACAAATAGAATAGAATAGCATTTATTCGGCGCAGGCAACACAATATACCAAAACATAAAATAATAATAATAAAATAAAAAGTACAGACATACAATACAGTTGCAGTGACTATGCCTGAACCAAAAGGGTCACCAACTCGGCAATTGCTGGGCGTCAGACACCCAGCGCGGATTTTTTATATTTAGCTGGCACCCCAATAACCCTTTCAGAAGTCGACTTATCGATGGTCATACGTTGACAACTCGTAACCCACATTTTTTCGCAAAATGAGTTAAGCACATCAAAAATTTTTAAATTAAGCGCCAAATCTTCCTATTGATAACTCGTAATAAACAAAAAATGTCACTCGAACAATTTATTCTACAGTTGACAACCCACAAAGAAAAAGTATCAACCTGAGCTCATTAGTGCGCGAGTTACAAGGTGTCAACGCAAAATGCAGTTCGCAATAACAGAATAAGATTAAGCTACCATACTAAACAAATATCGGAACAGCAATAAAAATATCATCACCTGAGGAAAAACAAATAAATAAGAGGCAGATGAAGGAAAATGTGTTGTCTTAGACATCTTGTATGTTCTGTGAAAGTATGTCCTTATTATAGGAGCAAGCTTTTCCGAAGTCAACTCTGATACTTACTCAGACAAGGTCAGGCATCAGTTTTTGTTAGATGCATATTAGATTAGCTTTATGATATGATTTCCAATTCTAAAGGTGAATTTGTAACAAAACCTATCATTATTTAGAGTGACGGACGGTTGTGTACCTATCAAAATAGAATGCAGTATTAGTAGCTAAATGCTCTAGCCAACTTTGCTGCTGTGAATAATGTGGTTATTTACCACTAATGTAACCTGAGCATAAGCAGATGAAAGTGGATAGCATCATGCTGCCATCGAACGTGGCATAAAAAAATATGACGCTATTTATGTTCCATCTATCACCAATATGCAGACATATAGCTTGGAAATCACGATAAGATCCATACGACGTCAAATTTTAACAAAATCCAAAAGTGATGCGTCATGAAAGTATCAGGCCTGAAAAGAAAAAAGGAGATCCTGTTGTCACAGATCTTAAAGTTTTATTTTACAAACCAGATAGCAACAAAACTATTCTTTGTTGCCAAGTAGGCCAAGAAATCTTGGTTCTCCTGCAGATATCTTCATTTCCGATGTAATCACGCAAGGAAACTTCAAGCATAATCCTTTCCATTGCCCTTTGGTTGACTTTAAACCTTCTGATGAGGCACATTGTCACCGGCAACACACACATACACAGTCATAGACTTTCGTCTTGAGACACTGGTATATTGGACAAGAAGATACCGCGCAGTTTCCCAAAAGCTGCCCAGCCGAGTCGAATTAGACGATTGACCTCTTTCTAGAAGTTAGACCTACCTAACTGAACAGTCTGTCTCAGGTAGGTAAACGTAGTCCAAAACTTCGAGTGTAGAGTCTCCGATCTTGATAGGAGTGGGTGCTACATGGATGTTTACCATGACTTTGGTTTTGTCCATGTTCATTTTATATCCCACTCTTTCGGAAGCTCTACTGAGGTCACCGAGCATTATACTGAGCTCCTCCGTAGGCCTTCCACAACCGATGACCTGATGAGGGTTGCGGAAATCCGAGGGATGCGAGACGCACATGATTGGCCGTTATTGCGACACTTGGGGGAGGCTTATGTCCAAGAGTGAACGACTTTTGGTTGAAATAATGATGATGATGAGGCCAAGAAATATTAATTTTCCGGTAACAACCTACGAGCAACTTTTTAAGAACTCGCATAAACTTTATAAAATTTTAATGACTTGCAAGCTCCTAAAACTGTAATACCTACTGATTATCACTCTTATTTACGATAATTAGTCGCAAATTTAATTGTTTCAATTTAATAAAATAGTGTTTATTTAAATTGACAACTCGCAAGTGTACGTTGACTGCTCGTAACTCGTCAGAAGTGAGGATTTTTTAATATTGTTAACTCGCAACTGTTTGTATATTGAATAATTAATAAAAAACCTATGTGGGTATTTAATTTTTTTAAATAATATCAATAGATAACTTGATTTTCTACCAACTACTTTTTTATTTCATTTTTTTTTTATTTATTTTCGGAATTATACAGTTTTTTCCCTCTCCTGTAAAATTCTATACATTACAGTTACGTGCTGTCAACCTATGACCATCGTTATGTCCCCAGTAGGTTTTAGTGCTGCTGAACCCTACGATCGGTAGTAGATAGCAGTAGATAGTAGATGCACTCACAAACATGTAAACTCACGAACACAAGACACTGAGATCTATAATAACTATCTATAGGCTATGACTATGTAAATGCTTGTGTCTTGCGAGATCAGAACCTGCGACACGCAGTGCAGCAGCCGATGACTCAACCACTGCGTCTATCGTGACGTCATAAATGGTCTAGAATTGAACCGTTTTTTATAGGATTTTGTTAGGTTATATTTAAGGATGAACTGTATCTACGAGACGACGAGATTTCAAACAAACAAAAAACTATAATTCCTTGGAAGAGAAAGACCTGTGAGAAGAAGAAAAACCTGTCATAAAATTATGAGCCGAAGCGAAAAACTTCTGTTCTTTTCTGCTATTCTAGAAAGTTGTGGTACCTACTAAGACAATGAAAATTTTTTGTTTTTCGAGGAAGGTAATCATCAAATTACTTCTCCCACTCTGAGAAGTGCGAGAGGGAGTGTCAGACTTTCCTAAGCTACTTGATAATCATACTAACAACTTTTATGGAACAACAGGGGCCTTACCATGACGTGTTAAAATGTTAAGCGTGCGAGCGAGAAAGAGGGATGGAACTATACACCCTATATATAATAATAATAATATATAATATAATAATATTCCACAACTATCACAACGCCATCTAGTCTCAAGCTAAGCAGAGCTTGTGTTATGAGTACTAGACAACTGATAAACATACTTATATATTTCGAAATACAAACATACTATAGATAAATCAAAATATAGCTCCATTCCTTCAACAGTTCAGTTTAGGTCGTAAAATGGATCGCCTTATGAGCTCGTGGTAGGGGATCAGGTACAAAGTTGCCTAAAAACTTCTTTTCTTTATCAAATTAATAAAAAAGTGCGTTTAATTTTTTATTTTAAGTGATGACGTGCATCTCTATTATTCATGAGCCCTTTTTAGGTATTTTCGTAGAAGAATAATGACCACATTGCAGTCCCTAGTCACACGCAACGGCCACTCTGATAAGAAGGTCCCCAGCTAATTACACTCGCCACGTTACCACATTTTACGACACAAAAAACAAACGCAACGTGAATAGTCGACTTTATCGAGAGACGAATAAAAGTGTAATATGCGCACTAGCTTTATTCTATGGCTTCACTCTCATGGTGTAAACCCACAGAAAGTGTGCATTTTTCAGATTTCATTAATAGTGCAACTTTATATTTTTCAACTAATTGGATAATTACTACTAAGTGGGGGTAAGTTAGTAATCAAAGAGGAGCAGTAGTGGCTAGAGTTGTACGTCGTGTGTTTCAAGGTGCAAACCCAGGCATATTTTTGTGAGTAATTTATTTCATCACTATTAATCTCGAATCGATGAAGGAAATTATCGTGAGGAAACCTTTCCTAAAACCAAAAATCTAGACATCCAGCAACGAGTTCTGGGCCCGAGTGGCGCGATTACGGCCCATTCCATCTCATAGAAAGGAAGCCTGAGTGCTAACATTGGCAATATTATAAGGCTGATTACGCTATGCTACATAAATTTCCGTTCCAATAAGAAAATTAATAACGTACAATCCATGACCTCCAACAATTGAATTACTAAGATACTTGAACAATTGATATTAAAGTATCGTTTCTCAAACAAAACAATTATTTTGTTAATCAGCAAAATACGTACATTTTCGCGTTAGCAATTTAACATTCTTAATAGACCATTATTCTCGATCGTAAACAAATAGGAAAAGGGTATTAATGGTATTTTAGTTCGTAAAAGCTACCAATATTGCGCGGAGTGGCCGCAGTCCATTGTGCATTGACGATAAGGGAACCAGTTCTGCTGTGTTTTATTTTTCAGTGGTTGAAAGCGTACCTTTTCCAACGCGATTCGCTGATACGTCCTATATTTGTGCGAAACAACTGGTCAATGTGATCGGCCGGGTGACTACCTATACGTATACACTACTTATATGTCCTATAGGTGTTTTATGTGACGAGAATTTGTTCTCTAATTTAAACATTGCATTCATGGATTGAATTGTAAAATGTTTGATACAATACACATATTAGCTCCACTTGAAATTGAAACTGTAAGAAATAACATACTATTAAATCGGTTCTATGGTCTTGTTAACCGAGTCTAAGTGATTCTGTTAAACAAATATTTGTGACGGTAACATTTTAATATTTTATGCACTTGAGTCGCCGTGTTTCCCTCCATTGTTAGTGCGTGCAAAACTAATTACTTTTTGCGCTAATTACAATTCGCTATCTAACTTTATATTTCATTTACGTCATAAACGTCCGTAACATCGTAAAATACGTTCGTTTTACACTTTTTGTTCCCAATACAGTTGTTAGCGACTGTACTTGTGTGTTAAATAAAAATTAGATACAAACGTACTGTTGAGTGGAAAAGCATAATTTATGTATTGTTATGTGGCTCTAGCTTTGTGCTCATTCAGTTTACGCCTTCCTTATGCGTTTGTATGCGACTGTACCTACCTAACCAACAATACTTTACGTGGGTTATAAAAATTATGTGCGAACGTATAACCGAGTGGAAAAGTGGAATTTATGTATGAATTAAAACTGATGGATCATGTTCGTACTGTTCCATATATTTACAATTCACATTTTTTGCTATAAACGTTCGTTAGCGACTGTACTGGGAATTGAACTCATAAAAGTAATATAAATGTACTTTCAAGTAGAAAAGTGAGATAAACTTTTTCCGTCGAGTTTGTAATGATATTCAAGTGTAACAAGCACGTATGTAAGGGGATACGAATGTACAAGCGAGTGGAAAAGTATAATAGTCGAGATTCGTGTTCAAGTGTCGTGACCATCGCATAATGGCGAATACTTTTCATTATTAGCTTGCAAATTATTTAATAGCTTTATATTTTTTATGAGGACATTTTGGATGGCGGCCAGTTGGCACCAGTCTGTACACACCTCTTTTAAAACACTATTTGTAATTATTTTATTGTGAATGGGCGGGAAATTATGTTATACCTTTGTTCTATGTCAAAGTCAAAATGTTTTCATGATATGAAATTATTTGCTGAAATCGTTTACAACATAATTAAGTCAACAGACCGCTGCGTGTTTAAATCACACGCAATGGTCTAATATAATACATATTTGGTCAATAATAAAAGTAAAAATTCAAGTGAGAAAAATAAATGCTTTGTGTATGTCAATTATACAAATTAGGGCTCAAACACAAAACTGCAATGCGACGTCGCATTGTAAAAATCTAAGAACTTGCACGACGCATCACTAGAACTTGCGAAGTGATTCGCATCGCACATTATAGGATCACCTGAACTGGTGCTTTGCCGCATGAAATCGCATCGCAGCAATTCGTATCACAAATTCCTGCGATTCGAAGTGAAAGTCCTAATATCCACTTTTTATATCGCAAGTTCTATCTAACCCCTCAAAACATATTTTTATCATTAAAGTTCAGTTATGCGCTAAATTGAAATATACTTGTACTGCAGGGAATAATTTTAAATGTAAATAATGCAATTTCATTTACATTTTCAAGAATATCATAGAAGAAAAAAAATTAGCACAACTATGAAAACTTCAATTGGCTAGGAAAGCATACTTGAGAACTGCTACAACGTTGATAAGCAATAATAAGTTCGCATGTTTTCAAGCACTAGTACTAATATTAATTGCAATGTTTGCTACTGTGGAAAGGTATATTTTTTTTGCTATTTTGTAGTAAAAAGGTTTGCTACAAGTTACGTGTGGAAGCGTAGACATAGCGTAGCAAATAGTGGCGTACAGTCAAATCTATAAAAAAAATGACGGGGGAAGATGTGTTTTCCAAGTCTATTTTATCCTAATGTTATCTACTATTTAGTTGATTATTATGCAGAAATAGAACTATCTTATTTTTGTACTAGCTACTGCCAGCAGCTCTGTTCGTGTGAAAATCAAAAATATAATTTACCTATGTCTCTTAACCTTTCAATCGTGGAAATTAAAGACACAATAGAAAGACAATAGGTGCGCGAACGCGTTCGCTTGGGGTTTAATGAATTAATGATAAAGTAGCTGACTATTGGTGAAAGAATTGTTTAAATCGGTTAAGTAGTTTTTAAGTTAATTCATTAAATAAGTACAAATAAAAATACAAATCTTTTTTTTCTCTTTATTCTTATTTATATTCTTCTCTTCTTATTTAGTACAGAAGTATAAAAAAGTCTGTTTTGTCTACCACTGAGAGAATTCCTGAAAGACTCCATAAACACAAATTATAAATACTACGTAAAAAATTCCGATACAAACGTGGACTTTTCTACATTGAACTGTACCTTATATGGAAGTAACCACTGGTAGAAGCAAAGGTGAAATGAAGCGAGAAATGGGCTGGCTTAGCTGAGCTCATGTTACAATCCCAACCTAAGCATTTGCGGGATTGTTCGCAAGAGTTACCGCGACCCTGGAACGCAAAAGGCAACTGAAGGAACACACTTGGCTTTAGTCAGTAAAAGTCTGACAATCCTTCTCACCCCACCCGAGTGGCAGAAATTATTTTATGATTTCCCACAAAAAAAAAATCGTTGAAGTACTGCTAGTAATCATAGTATTTGCTACACTGTGACCTAGTCCTTTTTTTTAGGAATGAAGTATCGTATGGTTATGGAAATAAGCCTCAAGAAATACTCGTTTACGTGAATTATATTCCATTTTGTTTTGTTTTCAGCACTTTACGAGTTACTTGCTAATTAATGTGTTGGATTTGAGAGTGGTTTTTATTGTTTTAGTGATGCTAGTGTTTAACGCTATAAGGATCAAAGGTTTATTTATTAGAGACAAAAAAAAAATTACATGTTAAGGATTCTTCAGATAAATATGTAAATATATGACTCACTCAACGGATTAATCAAATAAATGAGAATGCGAATGTTATTTATTTTTTTATTAAAAAAAAGTTAAAAAGGTGTAAAGGCAGTTCATGTTTAGAATTAAAAAATGGCAAACGAAGCAAGTTTTTTTTTATTACAAAAAGTGGAAATGTGTAAGGCGATGAGTTCAATTTTAGAATTCGAGATTCAAATTTTTTTTTTTTTTGGAGAAGTGATTAATATTTCATCACAAAGTACCTAGCTACTTTCAATTATACACAGTAAACAGTCAAGAAACTCGTGCATTTATTAAGCACTAAATGTTTCTCACAATGCAACATTAGAGACCAATAAAGCACGATAGGTAGGTTCGGCTCGATTAGCCGGTCGTAATTGAACAGGCGTGTATGGCGGCCCAGTCCATGTGTTAGGGTAATGTTTGTAGGCACGCAATAGACGCTGCTAGGACGGAGTTTTGTTTGGAGAATTTTTAGAACTAGTATTTGTAATAAAATGGATTGATTCCCGCATAGAATTTTTTTTATATTTTTATGTCTTAGGGGCATTGATTTAAAGAAAAACTTTACTGTGCTCCAAAACCTTAATATAAGAACTTCTTATTCTTCTTTTTGTATCGATACTCTCAAATTATATTTTTTCTGACCAATATTTGGCAACCTGTACAGTACTACAGTAGAACTGTAGTCGTTAACCTCGTACAGATCCTGAAAACTGCAGGTGGCTAGGATGGGCAGCATAGCAGGTGTCGCATGTCCTGAGGAGAGGATCCACACTGGCACTGCGTTAGAAATGGGTCGAGGAAGCCCCATTTGGCCAGATAAGAACATTGCGACATAAGAACTAAAAAATACAAAATTGGTGACCCCGACGTGATAATTGGGAGATATGTGGAATAGAGTGTAAAGTTCCATATACCTCTGTTGAAACGGGAGGACCTTCTGCCCAGACAGATGTTGTGCCTGATTCGAGCAATTGCTCGGTAGATGATTTCGAGCTGTTGTATATGTTCAAAGAACTTTGATTGCGCGATGCAGGATTTCGTATTTTTTAGTTCTTATGAGGCACCAAAATTCGAAAATATATGACATTCACAAACTCGCACTGGGCCCGCGTGCTAGATTACGGCCTATTCCCTCTCCTGGAGAGGAGGCTTGAGTTCCTGAGTTCCAGCCGTGAGAACATTAAATGACTGATTATGCTTACTGTATGCTATGTATTGTGGCGCCATAGATGGCGCTATAGACCGCTGATGAGGCTCAAAAGGCTATTCTACTTAAATGGGACTGGGTAGGACATGTCTGCCGCATGCCCAACAAACTGTGGGCCAAAGCATTTGTATTGTTTCAAACTTCGTAATACTAGTCCATATCTGTGTAACTTGTATACAAATGTGAGTAAGTAATAAATTAACAAATCACCGTAGTCACTTTCTCGAAAGGTTTCTCAAGAAACGACATTGTTGCTGTCATCTTGACATTTCTGAGAGAAGTATGATCCTTCATGCGGTTGCAAAAACTAAACTAATTCATTATACCAGTCGTGTTGCAGTCACATTATATGAAATATTGATCTCCAGTTGAATTTTGATGGTGACAATAATTTCTACAACAAATATTCGTCCGAAGATATTCTCGTTCGATTATAATTTAGGTGTCTTCAAGGCTAGAGTGAATAGGCTCTTAATAAACGAGTGCGCTTCATGATCAACGATGGCATCACTGCTGACCAACAGGTGGAATCGCTTCTCGCTCTAGGTGAAAAGTTAGGCAAGTGTAAATTGGTCACGTTGTTATTTTTTTAATGCTTTGGTCAGCATATCTATGAGTTCACTATTAAAATTGTGAGAACACCGAAGATCTACTGAATCGCAAAAAAATTATGTCCAAAAAACGATTTTGAGAGTGAAAAATCATCAAATAACTTCTTCCCACTCTTAGTGGAGCAAAAGAGAGCGTCATACTTTTACTATCTGAAACCCACCTGAATTTCTTCAGTTTCCTTTTATTCAGGACCGCGGTTACTCTAGTAAAGTCTAAAATATATATCATTAGCTGCTGACAGCGGCTTCGCTCATGTGGCGGTAGAAAATTATCCCAAAAGACCATATTCCCGGGATAAAAGTTTTAATGTGCTAATCCAGATCATGGTCTACTTGTGTACCAAGTTTCATCCAAATCCGTTCAAGCGTGAAGAAATAACAAACATACACATTTGGCCAATAAAATATTAAGTGTGTTTTATTTCAATTAGACCATTGCGTATGCTACAACTTGGATGTTATTGAATATAAGGCAATGAATGTTCTATTTATCCCTTTAGAACAAACTAGAGTGACAATTCAGTTTCCACCGTCCCTTTTGACAATAGCCATCTAAATCTCACGATTACTCGACTTAAACCGTGTAAACATGAGTTATGTGCTTGACAGTACAATTTATTTGTAACCACACCGTTTATTTGTAACACAGCCACGCCCCGGCTCATGGTTGTATGCGTCGCAAATGTGCCGTGGTGATAAAAGTGATCCGCTTATACACACAGGTTCGTCCTGTGCAGGTTTCAGTGAAACCAAGTGTAAAATTGGCCACATTGTTTTTTTTTTTAATGCTTTGGTCAGTATGTCTCCGAGTTAACAATTAAGATTGGGAGAATGCTGAAGATCTATCGAATCGGCAACAAAATTTGTACAAGAATGTTTTTGAGTGGTGAGAAATCAACAAATAACTTCTGTCGGTCTCAGCACTTGCTACACACACACTTGACACTTTGCTTTTTCGATTAGCAATTTCGATTTGATTTGTTTTTTCGGTTCGGTTCGGGCCGCGGCTACTTTACAAAACGATTCTGCAACCTAAAAACCGTAAAGTCACGTTGTTAATTCCAAACATCGACTGTAAAACCCAAGGAATAAGCTAATTGGGTACCTAATTCGTAACCAAATTGGCGGGATTTACGCAAAATGTTACTACATTTGAAGTGTATCATTTAATCGAAGCAAAAACTACAATGTTTTATACCCACAAAAAGTGTTAACAACATCCCAAATATGACCATATTGCCCATATAATTCTAAATATCCATAAGCATCAATCCGTTTACCAACAGGATTTCCTTAAACGTTTCTATCGAGTGAAAAAAACAAATCGATTTCTCCATTAGAAAACCGTAATTGAGTAAACGATTATTATTCGAATATTGATACCGTAATCAAATAATAATAATCGTTGAATTATGTCAGGGCTAATTTTTATTTATTAATATAATACAAGAATTATTAATGTTGATTTAAAGAATCTGAAATTGCATTCGATTTTCCAAATATGGATTTATCTATTGAATAAAAATGTTGGTAATTGGTTGTTGTAGCAATTATTGAATGTTTTATGAGAAAATAAAAATAAATTAACTTTGCAATGTGCATGTCATGTCAGAAACAAATGGTCATTACAGTTGATATGCTATTGATACGATCAAGTACCACTTAAGTACATATATGTTAGCTAAAGAACTTGTAATATGTGTACGGCGGGATTTTTCGAAAGAATCACTGTAACCCTGGAACGCAAAGGGCTACTGAAGATACACAGGTGGGGTTTAGACAGTCAAATTGCGACATTCCCTCTCGCTCTACCCAACGCGGGATAAGTTTTTATGACTTGAAAAGAAATGGTTGTTAAAAAGGGGTATTCTTATAGAGCCTATCTATTCTAACAGTGTAAAAAAATTAAACGTTCCTAAAAATCACATGACAACTGGCTAGATTAGGCTCGCGGAAAAGAGTTTTTATGTTTATCTACACTGATACTCGTACATATTATAAGGAGGGTAAATTTGTATTTTTGTGTGTATGTTTCTAATGAATAAACTCAAAAATTACTGTGCCGATTTAAACAATTCTTTCACCAATGGAAAGCTACATTCAACCTGAGTAACATAGGCTATATTTATTGTCCGTGTGAAGCCGGTACGGGCCGTTAGTATTGCATAATTTTAAAAATGTAAGTGAGTTCCTAAAGAAATCGATTGCGACTTGCTATTTTTTTGTAATGTACATAATCTATGTAGCGAGGGCGGAAATTTTTGAATTGAATACAATGCTAACATCATTTAAATCATAATAATTAAATTAAATTTATATAAATTAAACATTACATTAAATAGGCATTCCAATTATTCAAATTATACGAATTGTATTCAATGATTCATACAACACATTAATATTTACATTTCTCTACAAATAAAATAAAAAGAGCTACATTACAAAATATACGCACCCTTAACCCTTTGAATGCAAACTTATACAATCTCGAAATCTCGTCGAATCCCCGTGATCCGGCCGGTTGTCGAAAACGATGTGCTATTGTTTACGTATCCAAGTGATCCGTTATTTATGTACGGCTTTGTTCTCTGCGCTCCGTTTCTTGAGACCCCGCCAGGAAAGGGTTAACGGGTTTCCGAAACAAGATGTTTGGACGTAAATAGGTGACAATAATGATGACGGGTTAAGTGTGGATTTAAGAGAGGGTTAATTGGTTTAAATCTTGTGGCAGGAATATTTATTTACATATTTATAATTATCAGGACAAGATTTGTATTTAATAAACGTAGGTAATATTTTTTTTTTAAATTTATGTCACTTAAAACAATTAGGTACATTTAGTACCTAATTGTTTAGTGACATATTGTAATTATTTTAAGCTACGACATTTCAAGCCAGCTCTATTGTAGGTAAGTACCTAATACTTTTGCTTTTTTTAATAATTGAAATAGACTAGTGCTTGACTTCAATCCTACCTGATGGTAAGCTATGATGTAATCGTTATTGGCGAAGCGGACTAGTCTATAAACGTCTGTATTACAAAATTATGTCTATACCTTAATAGCCAGCCAAACAAACTATTTACTAACTTTGTAGGTATAATTTGCGGATAATGCATGGCCTTCATCATCCGCAAATAAAATATATAATAGTAATAAATAATAATAATAAATTGTTTATATATATCATAAGACACATTTACAATAAATTAAAAAGGACAGTTGCTTATTTGCCTGAACTAGGGTGAACCTGTGCTTCAGGCTAGAGAGTGCTTAGATACAAAATAATATCTAAATTAACACTAAATATGACTATTATAAAAACTTCATTAAATTTAGGGATACGGATATATTTAGAGAAATATATTATTATCCTTATAACATTACTATTTATAAGGAAGATATTTTTAAACATTTTTTGTTATTGTTGTTTTTGTATTGTAGCTAATTGAGGGATAAACAGCTATTCTTTATCATAAAAAAAGCTGGAAAAAATAATTTTGGGAGATGAAAATTAAATGGCATCCTTTTCACACGGATACAGTGAGACAGGGCTAGTTTTCTATAATTATTCAGTATTGTTAATAACAATTTATTTATAACAATATTGGTTTTAGTACATGTAGGTCAGTATAAGCAAAGCTGTTGCTAGATATTATTCACACAGTTACCGATTACCGCAACTTAATTCCAGTTATCATAAATATTGAGAATAATAATTAATATCATACCCTTTAATAAATAGTCAAGTTAATAGATTCTACATTTATGTAGATTAGTCCATTAGATATAAATGATTAATATGAATTAAATATAACAGATACTAGTTACTAATGGCTTTGTAACTTAAAACAATTTGTTCTCTATAATATTAATATTATAATATATTATGTTATATTGCCTTAAGTAATGTTGCGTCAGTATATTAACAGAGTATACCTAACGACATTATCTACATTTATATATTAATCCGTAAAAGCAATTATATAACCCGTTAATGTAACGGAAATAAATTGAAATATTCAATTTATATAATTGAACACCAACGAATGTAATTAAATTTTAATAATAATTTGATAATAGTAATTGGGTGGAGCAAACTATTTTAATTAATAAATGGTATGCAGGAAAACGATAAGAATAATAATAATTATGTATTGCAAAAATATTATAACGGTTTTATCATTAATTTAAAAGTTGATATTTTCCTTGTTATAACTGAAATAAATGTGGAATTTCCTAATTTTGTTTGTCACACAAAAATTTGCCTTGTATCTAATAAAAATAATTAAATTTTAATGACAACATTGTTATTGTTTATTATGGTGTTAAACTTTAATTAGTATTGGTGCCTAATGATAGTAAGTATATTATATAGGGAAGGCAAGTTTGATTTATGGTATGCAACTGGTTGCAATGTTTCAATTTTAATTAATTAAAGAATTTAGGTATCGAACAACAATCACCAAAATAATATGAACCGGGCAGGAAACTCAATTGAAAACAATTAAAATTAGGTTGTAGAATTATTGGAATGACGAGAAAAAGAAATACCTACCTAGAGAGGAAAATATTCATGAGAAACAAGAAGATAATAAAGCTGAGCTAATAAATTTTGATACCTTTACACTTAACAAGAAAAATAAGGAAACAAGCTCTTCAGTAGGTACTACAGTTATTAGGTAGATAAAACCAAGCAACTTGTAAACTCAATCATAAATGCTTAAGAAAAAATAAACAAACTAAATCTTCCAACTATAGTCACTATAAAAAAAGCACAAATAAATTTAAAAATCTCATAGAAGAAAAAAATCCACATAGTTCAGGAACCAAAAAATAACAACGAAAATATCAAAACTGCAATCGTAACTACTGTATGTCTACCTCTACCGTACAAAATCTTTGAAGCCCACAACATAATATTGACCTAAACTATTAAAAATATAAGAAATAAAAGCTAACCTGTTAAGGGTCCAACGGGGAAATGTGACTGGAACAGCGGCCCGAAGGAAGGCACCACCGGCGGAGGGCCCGGCCACCCCAACCCGTACGCCGCCGCCGCCAACGCACTGAACGGCGTCGGCCGCACCAGCCGCGCCTTCTCCGACGGGGGCCTCTCTTCATCCTCACTCGGCAAACCATTCTGCAAATCCTCCACATCTACTATCGAATCTTCCTGGTTAACAGAATCTTCGTATTCATCTTCAGACGATGTAACTGTTGCAGACACATTCAGATTCAAAGGAGGCGTTTGAGACCTAGGAGACACCGACTTTCCGCCGGGCAACTCAGGCTGCGCAGAAGGAGACTGCCTCAAAGGCGACTCCGGAATCGTTCTGTGGTGCCTGATCATCTCCGCCGTCTCGTCCACTTGATGTGCCTTCGTATCCGCTAATATCGATGCTACGCTGAAGCTGATCCTTGACGCCTTAGGGGGCTCCGTCGCTTCGGCAGGGCTGCTCGGGTACCTCGAAACACTCTGTATCGCCATGTTCACTTCCTTGTCCTCGTAGCTTTGATTCTTTAACATTGAACGCTGGTCAGTTCCATTTAGCACAGCCGGTTCACACTGGGGCGCGATCGACGGATCGTGTACGCATGCGGGCGCAGTCGGAGGTTGACTGGCGGACAGCGGCGGAGCGCGCGGCAGCCGGGCCTGAGGCGTGGCCGCCGGGGCCCCGCCCGGCGCGCGGCCCAATCGACCGCTGGCCCCGCGATTGATCCGCGCGGGCGTCGGGGGGAACGATTTAGCACGCTCTTATCTCGTTAGTCTCCTTTGTGATACTCGATTTTTTTTGTAGGAATCAAAACATAATTACCTTTTGTAGGGGTTCGCGCGTTTTGATCGCGCACTTTATGCCCGCCACCAGAGGTATAAAGTATAAAAATATAATGAGCAGTCGTGAATGCCGCTTGTTAAATCCTTTTGAGCATTCTCTGCTGGTCCCTTTGTGGGATTAGCGCCGAGGGGGCATCGGTTTGATGAATTCTGCTGCGTCCGTGTTTACGGATCCGTTTCAAATTAGCGCAAATGATTTAAAGCGACGCTGCTCACTGTTATTTATACTTTGATTTATATTACTTTTATTGTAAGAATGTCTTTAAATTATAAGTACTACATGCTTACTTCATGAAAGACCTTTGATGAGTGCCGACGTGAATACTTGTATTTACGTCAGTTCTCGCCATCAATAGGCTATATTCGCCATCTCCAATACCAATTAGAGTCCTAAATAAAACTTCTATGATACGGATAATATGGATGATAAACTAATCAATACTCAAGTTGCTGTAAAAGTAGATAAAAATTGTATAATGAATTATGTGAACGCACGGTCTATCCGCAAAACAGACCACGAATTAATTGGTGGAATGATTGAGATATCTTCCATAAGAATTCTCTGAAAATCGTCATTATACAATGAAGATGAAGGTGAAATGAATGCAACAGACCTTTCTAAAATTTAAGTCATTAGATATACGAGTATACAAGCAAACTTTTGTATCTGGATTCTAGTTGAATTAAACAAAATATGAACTAAACATTCTTAGCAACACATGAAATTCCTGGTAATGATTGTTATACATCAGAGCATTGTTAAATTTATTAAAATATTGTTTAGGAAACCTGCAAAACTCCCATACTTAATAACAAGTTAAATTCTGGGATTTCCCGGAAAATATGAACCTATATAATATATACAAACTAATATACGATATGTGAGTAGTACCACGTAATACCGAGCGATAGCCTTGAACAGCAGCACTAATTAATATACCTATTATTGATATTATTATGACGTTAGAGGAAGAATAACGCAAGAGGAAGAAAACTTATTTTTCATTGAACTGCCGGAAACTCTAAAAGATGATAAAGATGATATAACCGAAAAAGAGCCACAGGAAATCCAATTTTAGGATTTAGAAATTAAAAATGAAAATATTAAAACGCTGGAAGCTGATAAGTTTACAGATATTGAAAGAACTAGCAGCAAGTTGAGTCTATAAAAATGTTGATAAAGATGACGTGATTGAAGCAGAGCTCGATAAAAATTGAGCCTACTTGTGTCTGAATTTTAAAAGGCAAAGGAAGAGTTTGTAGCATGTGAGCCTTAGAAAACTAGCGGGTATCTAGCAGCCGCGCTTAGCCGTGATAAGTAAAAAGTATCAAATGATGAATTTCGTCTGCTAATCTTTATCATCTATACTTTCTCTAAAATTGGAGGCAAGTCCTAGCAAAGAAGACATTTTAGGCTAATCAGATCAACAATTCTGCCGATAAGAGTAAGTACATATTTAGATATCTGCTACAGCAGTTGAATTAGTAAATCTCTCATTAGAGAACCATTAAATTCTTTCACTTTTTTCTTGCTTTTTTCACTGCTGGGTAAAGACCTCTCCTAAGCCCTTTCAGACATTCTTCTTAAATCTCGAACCAGTCTTCGTGGTGCGTGATCAAGACATCTTGTCACCACTTTTTACCTAACGTTTTGGGAACACATGCATTGTGTGTACAGACAGAGTTGAGTTCCCCGCCGGAGTATGGGTTTTCTAACTACAACCTACGGGTCTTTAAGTGAAGAGTGATTGCTGAATGCTCCGTCGTCGACCTTAACATCGCTTACCATCAGGTGAGAAGTCTATTAATCTACATTTATATATAATATTATAATGAGGTAAAGTTTGTTTTTTTGTTTGTAGGAGGTAATCTCTGGAAGTACTGGTCCGATTGCTAAAATTTTTTTACTGTTAAAAAGCTGCTTCATTTCTGAGTGACATAAGCTATGTTTTATCTACGCAGGCGAAGCTGCCGGCAAAAGCTAGTATTAAAACAAAAGACTGTTTCAAAAATCTTCCCAAAACGGATCAACTCAATCAAAATTAGATAAGGGTTGTTATTTAAAAGTAAATACGAACTATCTTCACAGCCGGTTACCAACCTTACTTATAGGAGGGTGACATATTCACCCTCCTTCATAAACGTCAAACTTGGGGTGATATCCGACATCTGCTATCTCTTTCACACTCATGGAATACACTAAATAGGTATTTAGTATTCGGAAGGGGAAAATAGTTAATTTTGTGGGGTGAGACGGAAAAAATTGTCTAGTGTATCTTCTTGTGCGGTCTCTATAGCTCTTATTAGAAACGTGTTGAGTTGATTTTTGGATGTTTTAGGTGGTGTAGGGTTGTTTGTAAGTGTAGGAACCAGTTTTCCTTATTGAATGTGTGTGATATAAATATAAATGTTATTAATTATGATTGGCTTCATTGATTTTGGCTTAGGAGGTGTTTGTATTGAGTTAGGGTCGGATTGAGGATGTTAGTTATTATTGAGTTTCGTTAGAATTGGCTGGAGGTATTTGGTGGACGGAGTTTTACGTACAAAACTTTTTTTTTATTATGAACTGGCTTTTGCTTCGCCCGCGTACAATAAAATATAGCTTATATCACTCAGAAACACAGCAGCTTTCTATCGGTGAAAAAATTTTAGCAATCGGACCAGTACTTCCAGAGATTACTCTCTACAAACAAAAAAAAAACATAAAAACAAAGAAATCAGCCTGCTAGCCTGTTGGTTTTCTATCATTCACATTTCGAGGAGTGAGCAATAGAATTGCACAATTTAATTCCGCCAAGCCCGTTCCTCATCCGCCAAGATTTTTTGTAGGAAGTAATTTCTGGAAACACTCTGGTTCCAGAAGTTACTTCCTACAAAAAACCATAGTGTATTAGTGTAGATAGGTTCGCGTTTGACCACTATCTCACCTGATGGTAAGCGATGATGTGGCCGACGATAGAGCACGCTTGCCTGGAAGCATCCTATTCACTCTTGACTTAAAAACCTCTAGGTTAGAACTATCGGGAAACACGGACTGCGTTTACAACAGTTTTGATTAAGTTATCATCATCAAGTTTTTTCAGGACTTTGAAAGACTTGAAAAATAAAAATCTTTGAAAGACTTCACATAATGAAAGACTTTCACCGCTGGGCAGGGCTTCCCCCAAGTATAACCATAATGGCCGAACGGGAGGTGATAGATTTTTTTATATAGGTATAATAAACTATGGCTTGATGCTGTCGTTGATGGTGAAGCGCACTAGTTTATTGAGAGCATATTCACTCTAGCCTTGAAGACACCTAAATTAAAATCCTGATTGCCTGACCAGCGCATGTTTATTTTTGCTAGCACTCGAATCGAAAACTTCAAAGGGTTTGGTTTGGCGCCGAGCCGCAGGATTCAAACGAATTTTTTTTAAGTGGTTAAGCAGAAATTAAAAATGACCGTGATGGTACATACCAGTGGCGCATCGCCGTACTTCTAGTGGTCCGATAAGGAACGGGCTTGGCGGAATTAAATTGTGCAATTCTATTGCTCACTCCCCGAAATGTGAATGATAGAAAAACAACAGGCTACTAGGCTGATTTCATATTTCTACACTAATATAACAGAGGCAAAGTTTGTTTTTTTGTTTGTATGAGGTAATCTCTGGAAGCACTGGTCCGATTGCTAAAATTTTTTCACCGTTAGAAAGCTGCTTTATTCCTGAGTGACATAGGCTATATTTTATGTACGCGGACGAAGCCGCTGGCAAAAGCTAGTATGGTTATATTTTTTTTAACACCAGGGACCTTACTATGACATATTAAAATGTTAAACGGGCGAGCGAGAAAGAAGGATGGAGCCATATACCTACATCCTCTGGCCTTTAAAGCCCCATCCCTTTAACAGTTCAGTTTAGGTCGTCAAATGGATCGCATAAAGAGCTCGTAGTAAGGCTTCTGACCACCGTGATATTTCCAAAAACTAACTAAATCATTTACTATAGAAATAAATCATTAAGTTAATGATACTTGTTCCTAAAAATAAACATCGAAACAAAAATCTGTTTTAATTATAGTTAAAATTAGCGACTTCTACTAATGACTCGACACATTTCAGCTCAGATGTCTGCTGTGTTGCCATACAAATGATGTGGCATTCTGAACGAGCTCGCAAATATGACCCGCTCTCATACAAATATGTATGGAATCCGGGATTTTGATTTAGGTGGTGATGCAAAAAGTGTGAGGAAAAAATGATGGTAGATAAATGGGAATTTCAAAAGAAATAATCGTTAAAATTATAGAATTTAGTTGTGCCAAAAATATTGGTCAAGTGCGAGTCGGACTCGCGCACCGAGAATGTCGTACAAAAAGGTTAATAGTTCGATTCCCGAATCCAATCTCGCAGAGTTTTTCAGAGTCGTAAAAAATAATTAGGTACCTACATAACATATGTTTTCAGATTTTTTTTCTTTACTTCTTTTTCTTGTTTCCTGCAAAACTTCAGTATTATAGGTCTACAGAAAACACCGCATAGAAATGTTTTGATTTCCATGAGCATATACAAGCTTACTTTTAAATTGCATTGACTTAGAAGTTTATATTTATTCACTGCTCTAAGGTGTAGCAAGCGTTTGACATTCATTTCAGCTTAATATCTTTACACGTACCTGAGAAAAAGGGTACAAAAACCAAAATATAAATATATAATATATCAAATCCTATGACTGCCCAAACCATAGAAACAGTTTCACTGACTAATAATAATAATTATGATCTAAACAAATCTTAGCCTTCATCATTTCAGCCGAAAGAAGACGTCCTCTGTTGGACATATGCCTCCCCCAAGCGTTGCCACAACGACTGATCCTGTGCGTCTCACATCCACCGCGTTCCAGTACTCTCACCAGGTCGTCGGTCCACTGTGTGGGAGGCCTTCCAATGCTGCGTCTTGTTTCGTTGCCGAAAGGTTCTCCACTCTAGAACCTTTCGGCCCCATAGAGCATCCGTTCTACGAGCAATGTGCCATGGCCACTGCTACATTAGTTTGGCGATTCTTCGGGCTATGTCGGCGACCTTAATTCTCTTGCGGATATCTTTATTCCTGATGTGATCTCGCAAGGAATCTGAGCCTATTCGTATGAAAAAAAAAAAAACAAAAATAATAAATTGGAAAAAATTGAGAGTAGAGTATTAATTTGACAAATCGATTTCTTTGAATAAAAATATAAATATAAACCCAAACTAATATTTCTTCATATCAAATCTATCACACATAATAAGTATTTACTATTAAAACAGTGGTAATATATGGCGGGTCTCGTAAAAATATCAACCGAATCGTTTACTCGTTCGAACGAGTAAATTAAAATAGATTTATAAATCACGATGTAGCTACCGTGTGGTGTAGGCGACGGACATAGATGAAATAATGATCTAGATATGACAATGGTATTAGCTATCTTTGTCAAGGGACTTTTAATCGGGAAAAGACCGGCGCACACGTGGGCCACGCCTGATTTGTACGTAGCGAGCGTGTGGCGGGGATCTAATGTAGCTCTACAAACCTAGTTGCCATATAAAATGTATGGAGACCAACGACTCGTCCAGATTGAAAATAAAGAAAATAATGTTTCTTTCCTCACCTAACTTTTCAATCTTCTTTTTACTTAGGTGATAGGTACCCAATTAGTCAAATGAATGTCTCATCTGTTCCCTACATCATCTATGACCAATCGTTGATGAACGCGCATACCCACAGCATAATGAGACTAGTGAAACCAGGAACACGTCAATTAGCAACCATTTTGCCCGTTTATGTTTTTAGCCGCCAAAAAAATATGATTTATGGTCAAACCGTGGAACATGACACTCGTTATGGCCGTTACAAATTGTCTATGGGTTTTGGTTATGATTGTTAAGGATGGAATTAGTCGATTTATGGGTAGGCCTAAAAAGTAGATTTGGAATTGAGTCTTTTGTCAAGTCTTAAATCATGTCTAGGCTTTAGGCGAAATGTGAATTAATTAATCATTAATAGACTAAAGTGAAGTTTATTGTATATACAGTAAAAAAGTAACACAATTTATACATATACTTAAATCTATGGATACAATGGCGTTCTTATCGTTGACAGCGATATTTACCAGACAACCTTAGGATGGATTGTTAGAACCTAATATAAAACAGGAAGTAGTCTGCTGTGTACTACCAATAAATAACTTAAATCTACACTATTTTAAGAAAGAGGTAAAGTTTGTTTTTTTTTGTTTGTAGGAGGTAATCTCTAGAAGTACTGGTCCGATTGCGATAATTTTTTCACCGTTAGAAAGCTGCTTTATTCCTTAGTGACATAGGCTAAATTTTATGTAAACGGGCGAAGCCGCGGGAAAAACCTAGTCATTAATATACAATACGATCAAACTATATAAAATATTTTTGAGTATTTCCACAATGAATGTTTTTTTGAGACATTAGATGTAGATTCATTGACTTGAGTAGACTCATGTGTAGAATCAATAATTACTTAATTACAATGAATACATAAGTACAAACGAAATAAAAAGTAAACTACAATTTCCCACATATTTAATTAATAGAAAACAATCTTCGTTTTTTCACTACAAGAACAGAAAACACTCTTTAAATCTTCTGTAATTTTAATCGCCTTTCACATAATTACCTTTTGCTGTAGGATAAAATCAGTCGAACTAGTCCTTTAACAACTTTATCAACATAATTATACCATTAGCTCGATAGTCGAGAATTCAGACGGAGAAATCTCGCGGTATCGATATAATTTAGAGCCTGTACCCATATGTGTATACTTCACTAGTAATTAAGTCACATTGTCAAGCTACAATTCAATTTGCTGTTGATATTCAACCTTTCTCATGAAATGCAACCTTATGACGCATAAAATAAGAGCTGTGTGTATTTAATTAGTGACACAGTAAAAGTTGTAAAATGATGTCCCCTGCTTAATTTACTCCGGGAAGGAAATATTTTAGTTCAAAATTCTATTTTGACATTCGTGTTAATCGTCCGCAGGTGTGTACCGGTATTTATGGTATGTGTCATTGATACTTTAGCCACCGAGGCATTCATCATTTTTGTGTAATTTTGAACCATATTTAACTCGATTTTGACTAACGAATTGGGTAAATTGGATCCCTTGGGTCGTATTGCTAATGATTCTATTAGTTCATTTTTAGTTGCTGTTTCCGTTTCGTAATAAATCTGTCACTTTTAGTCTGCCTTGTTTTTAAGTACTTAACTTCAAAAGAAGACAACTCGTAGACTCACACAATCGTAAACAAACAAAAACCCTCCAAAATACGCCATCTCTTAAACATCCAATTTCGCCAAACAAGCGAATTTCAAAACAAAAACCGTATTCGACTACAACAATCAACTAATTATGGCGATCTTTCATCATGTCAACGTCCGCCATATTGGCAGCCATTAAAAAAGTGTTGCCGTCACCGCGCAGGCGTGGTTCAACAAAAAGCACCTATTTGTTCGATTTTCAAACGGAATTTTAATCGGCGCGAGATAAAACTTTTTGCGCAGCTACTGGCCGGTTGCCCTTAAAATATTCCGCGAAAGCCCTTTATCGTTCCAATTAAAATTTTGAACGCAAAATGGCTTCTTTCGTCCGCCATTTTGAGGTTGGAGAAAAAATTGGCGCGTTTTTGTAGTAACTGTATAATAGAAAGGGTTGATAGTTTGTAACGTAGTGTATCTACCCCACATAAAAGTCAATTTATGTACTTACAAATAGATATATGTAAACCGTCCTGCATGGCTATGAAGATCAAGGTCTATTATTTGCTTTTATTTCTTTTTTATGTCTTCTCTCTCTCTTGTATTAGGTACTAATTCCACGATGCAAAAATTTGACCACTCCACCTCTATTATAATATCTAAGTTACGAGTGTAATACCAATACAATATCCATGTAACCAACCCGATTGCCAGACTTCTTTGTAGAAGTCGTATTATTTCCACTTTGATATCACTAAAACTGTAAGTAGATCCAATATAACTAGCGCAGCCTTAGTTATTCCAACTACCAACATAAGACACAAAAGAGTACCAACATAAAGATATCATTAAAATCTCCTTTTCCATGTCTCTCGACAAAAGTTTCTCCGCTTGTTATGACAGTATTTCTGCGAAGCCTTTGTGTAATGCCTGGAATAGAGGCATTATGTACGTTAGTACTTAGTTTTCTATGTCTGCTATCTTCATTCTTAGTAAGATCAAAGAAATTAAAAAAATAATGGGTTTAAAGTAGTTTCGACCTTTGTTTGATTGTTTACTTTTATGAGAAGGCTAGCACTTTGCTCGCGGTTTTGGTTAGTGATTATGTTTTCATTTAACATGTCTTAAACCATATTTTGAGGGTAGTTTTTTAAAACTAATAATGACAGCCTTTATTTCTTTATTCCTTTATTACCTTTATTTCTATTTGTGCTATCAACTATATTGGCACATACAATGGGATTTTGCATACAATCAAAATTCCGCCTTTGCACCAGCTTAAAGGTTGAATTTCCAAAAACCTCTTCTTAGTAGGTACTCGACTACGTCATAAAAGAAAGCCTTGTACAAAATTTCACATTCCTAGTGCCAGTAGTTTCGATTATATGTTGATATCAGTCTGTCAGTTTCTCCTTTTAGAAATATAGATTTTGTATTGTGAATAGCCGTTGATTTTATGAAAAATTTACTTATACTTTTGATTCCAACAAGTCAAGTGTTTTTGGTTAATAGTTATGATACTTATTTATTAATTATACCTAATTCTTCAGCAAACAAAGGATGTGCCTCTAAGGGATCAATAGGGGTGGTAGAGGTGGTGAGGGGTGATATTCTATAGCTTCTGTCTCTTCTTTATTCCAGAAATATTTTTTTAAGTGCACGCAAAGATGACTAAGATGACTATAAAAGTGTATACGTATCAAACAATTTTTTGTATCGGCTCCAAATTTTTATTCGTGGTAGAAAATCGATATACTACCGATCTTAAAACGGTGAAGAAAAACTCTGTTAAGGAACCAACCCGCATGGCCTTAGAAATAAGAAATATTTCTATGCGCTTGGCTCATAGTCCACTCACACAGAGAGATCTATAGGTCTTTGGGAAGCATCTCCGAAGTGGGAAGTTTTTAGGCCAGACTTAAATTGCTCGTCGCACACTTCTCATATTTTTCTTGCCAGTAACTACTTTTTTTTTATTGTTGATAGGTTTTTACTTCATCATCTTATTCCTTTATACTCATTCATTGCTTACATCTCTCCCAGACAGTGGCTTAGTTTTATGGGCTGGCAAGCATTTAATGGTCTTTTACTTCAATGGTCTTGAACGTCGGTCTCCACAAAGACATGGGGGCGTGTCGGTGATTCATTAGAAACAAATTCGTGTATTGTGCATTTTTGTGCCCATTCTACGGTCAGGATCGCCGCTCTGTCTCGGATATTTGAGCCAAATAGCCACTTGAAAGTGTTACACGTATATTTAAAGTTGGAGATAAAAAACATGATCTTCATTTTTGTTGTTGTAAAATGTATAATACAAGAAATGATAATTTTGCCAGTGATGTGAGAACAAGTCGATTTAATTAGTAATTTGTAGAAATTATTGCATATTTTAGCAACTGTTTCCCTGTTAGGCATTTACGGTTCAACTACTGAACCAATTTTGTTGACACTTAGTATGAAGTAAGATTTAACCTAAGAAAGGATATAGGGTACTTTTTAACAGGCTTCGACTTCGTGTCCACTATAACCGATATTCAAGCGAACGAAATGGTGGACAAGAGCTAGTATTTTATAAATATCCGTTATATATATATATTTTATAAATATACTAATAGAATTTTTTTTTTTTCTGAAGCAAATGAGCCGATCTCGAGAAGGTATTCTGCTAGTGAATATCAGTTTAATACTAGCTAATTAATACAAAATCACTCTTTGACGTATCTACACATGGCATCATTTTTTCGTATTCTTTGAAGAATTAACAGGTTCAGTCAGAAAAATAAATAAATGATAATGCTTCTGCAATTCTAGCATATACTACGCCTAGTCAAAGGCGATCAGTGCAAACGCCCGCCACATGGCGCCAACTTCACGCTGCAAATGAATTATGACAGAAAATATCCCAATTCATGTCATTTCACGCCCTCGCACAAAGAACTTCACTTAATGACTACTGAAAGTGAACCTTTTGTGAGAAACAGATGATTTTAGTGAAGCATTCAAATAGCACTGCTTTGTAGGCGAACTATTATTGAAATACCGGATCGAATTGGAGATTTTGTTTCGCTGTTCAATTGTTTTTTTTTTATGTGTTTCATGGGCAAGTTATAGATCAAAATTGTATTGAGCATTACAATTATGGGGGTGATAGGAAAGCAGCAAAAAACCAAAGTGTAAGGAATCAGGTATTATCCGAAAAATACCGTTCAAGTAATTCACTTTTGAAGAAATATATCTAAATAATAGGGTACTATTTGCACCTTCAAGTATTTTTGAAGTATCTTCATTCGATCTTAATAAAGTACTAAAAAACATATTTTTTTTAGTCAATTGACAAGTACCTTATGCTTTAAAATCTCACATTTTACTATATCAGTGATGTAGGATTTTTATAATAATAAAAGGTCTAAAGAAAGCAAGAAAGAAAGGTCAAACGAGGACTGAAATACCATCAAGCTTTAACGTTTAAAACGATCTGACTAATTTTACTTGGCCATATCATGAACTGATCAATTGCTAAGATCTGACCACGTTGTTCATACCTATGATAACAATTATATGTATCTGTATAATTATTACGAGTATCATAGATATAAACAAACACCCAAGCTTTATAAATGGTGTAAGGGACAGCCCTCCACAAACTTTAAGGGCTTGCTCAGTAGACGAAACTGAACAACCTACCATAAAAATTTTTTTCAGGAAACGAAAAAAAATCAGCCTCTCCATACAAACTGTCCAATCAAGTTAATAATTTTGTATGGTGAGGCGGATTTTTTTTTCGTTTCCTGAAAAAATTTTTTATGGTAAGTAGGTTGTTCAGTTTCGTCTACTGAGCAAGACCTTAAAGTTTGTGGAGGGCTGTCCCTTACACCTTGTATATTTTTTTTAACTATCTTATTTCTAACCACGAACTTTCTTAAAAACGCCAGCTGGCACTCAAAGAGCAATAATATAATTCCAATAGCTTTTACACGATTTATGTCAAAAGGTGCCATTCATTGTGACCACAATTGTGTTTTGGTGGTACTCCTAGGTGGTCCTATTGTCCATTAGTTCAGCAGCAAAGAAGAAGAATGGGTCTGCAATATAAGTCGAATTAGCTAGCTTTGTTCGTCGAGTGCAGCTGATAGTTTGCGCAAGGCACGGGACATTATTTTGATACTGTTGGCTTTTAATGACCCTAAGCGTCTTTGGGGTGGTAACTGGTCCTTGAGTTGGAGATTTCTGGGTAACGGCGAGTTCAATTTATAGGTATTATTTATTCCTTTTCATAAAAAAAATAGATTGTTGTTGAAGTCAACAAAACACACTACTAAGCAAAACAAATATAAAATTTTATGTAACACTAGCTTTTGCTCGCGGTTTCGCCCGAATACCTACATAAAATATGGCCTATATGCCACTCAGGAATAAAGCGGCTTTCTATAAGTGAAAAACATTTTCGCAATCGGACCATTACTTCCAGAGATTACTTCCTACAATCAAAAAAACAAACTTTACCTCTTTATTATATCTATAAGTGTAGATATTATTGTAAATTACAGTAAACAAAAAATGCTTTCAAATAATATTTTGCAGTTTCCCTTTATGGTGTGTTTAGGTAATCAAACTATCTATACTAATATAATAAAGAGGTAAAGTTTGTTTTTTTTTGTTTGTAGGAGGTAATCTCTGGAAGTACTGGTCCGATTGCTAAAATTTTTTCAACGTTAGAAAGCTGCTTTATTCTTGAGTGACATAAGCTATATTTTATGTACGCGGGCGAAACCGCTGACACAAGCTAGTGTAATATATAAACAAATAAATTCAGATTTCATCATTACAAATGTCAAAAGTAAAGATATTAATGTCAACAAAGACACCTTTTTGATCATTGCAAAGGTAAAACTTACCGTTTTTTAGTTGCATATTTGTTGCCATGAGCGTTTAGGTCTCTACCGTTAACTACATCCAGAAATCAACAGACATCTATATGAATAATGCCTCAGTAACTAGTATCTACGTCTTCGTTTTCAAAATGTCCAATATACATATGTACTAGTTATTAAGCTACATTTTTTTTTATTGACTTCAACTAGTGCTTGATTGCGATGGTAAGTAGTGATGCTATCATCGATGGTAAAGCGCACTAGTTTATCATAAGAGCCTATTCACTCTAGCCTTGAAGACAACTAAACTATAATCAGATGAGAAGACCGCAGCAGCAAAATGTTCCAATCCAAGGTAGATACTCGCCGTACGCCGCGATTTCTCAAATCGCTCGCCGTTTTCTCAAATGGTGGAAAGGAGAAGGCGGAATCAAGTCATGTAATGCCCGCGCACTCTAATCATCTCCGTAGCGATCTTTATCTGAATTACCTCTCCATTATTCATCAACAACAGCTGGTTACACAAGTCCTTAACTTCTTTCAACAAGATCTAAATAAGTACTAAACGTCTTCGTTCCACTTAGATTGTTCATTCTTCAACAAGTTATCACTTATGTCATACATGGTAGAATTATCATTAACATCACTTACATAAAATCATTGATCGTTTTACTCCCATCTCCAAATCCTCTGTTCTCAAGCACCTGCCTAAAGGTAGTCTAAAAGCAATAATCCATAATCAGTAACCACCTCTTAGATAAACAAATACTAAAAACAAAGATCATTGAAGATGCATGCGCTGCGCGGGCGCCGGTTAGCAAACAAGCGGCGGTGTGCCTTTGTGGTGGGATGCCGCGACAGACCTCTGTCACTACTCTAAACACACGGCTTTTTTGTGTCCATGCCGATTCAGTGAGAGCTTATGGAAAGTGTTTGTTTGATGTAGGATCGGTTTAATTTGATATTTTTGCATGGATTATTGAGTGTTTCTCATCTGAAAATACATCCCATATTATCTACACCCTTTTGGATATTTAGAATAAGCTTTCGGCGAGGATGAAAGTATTTCTTTTAGGTATTTTCTATAACGTCATCATCTTCATCATCACTACTATAGTTACTACTCTTCTCCTTTAGCTCATAGTGTAATATAGCCTTCCTGAGCTTGTGGTTTCAATCGCTTTTTTTGGTTACTGCTCTACTTCTTTTCATCGTAACGTTATTTAGCCTACAAAACTAAAAGAATTTTTCAAATCGAACAAGTAGTCCCTAAGATAAGTGCGTTCAAACGCATACCAACTCTGGAGATTTATAATATTATAACACGATACACACCAACCTCTCTGGAAATGGTGGAACATCGTTCCTCATTATTAAAACTGTCCCTTGCAAAAACAAAAATCATAAAAATGCTTCTCCTTCAAGGTTACTGCTCCAATTTACACATCATCTGATTAAATTCATTCATCCCACATTCCCATCTTTACCCATCCATAAAAGCTTGCTAGGGCTGTGGTAATGAAAGAGTTCCCGCGATCGTGGAATGCAAAGGGGCAACCTATTAAAATAAATGGGTTTTAGTCAGTAAAGATCTAACACTAGTTACACCAGAACAAAAGAAGTTATTTTTCTCCTCTTATCCTTAAAAGAAAAAGTTTCCTTAGAACGCAGTCCTCAAAACCGAACCATCTCGAATACCATTCTCATCTGCAGAAGCTATCCTACAAATTCGCCCGCAATACCGAAATCGGTTATTAGTAAGCCATCCGACGCGCCGTTCGTACAGTGGCTACACTCAGTATATCTATGTGTTGTACTCGTATGTGAGACGGCGGCGGCGGTGAAGTCAGGCTCTCCGTTGTAAGCGATTTGTCGTCGTAACCCAGGAATTGATTAGTTTGTGCTGCAAATTGTCTTACAGCGTGAGATGGACTAGGTGGCTATAGCTTTAGGGTATACATAGGCAGATGTGGGATTGATCGAAACTGTCACCGAGGCTCTGAAACGCAAAGGACAACTGAAGGAGTGTTTCTTCAGTTGTAGCAGTAATGTGAGCAAAAGAAATGGCTCAACCATGAGAAAACGGACATTCTTAAACCCCAGCTGCAGCAGGAAGAGACGCCCCGGGCTTCGGGAGTCGCAGAGCGATCTCCAGCCAATGAAAGCGCAGGTATGCTGAGTTGCTGACGACGGCTATATGTGAATCGTCGTCCGCTAGAAGCTATAGCTATCAATCAATTTAAACAAGAACAATCTGCCGAACCGATCCAGAAGCCTTACCGTGACGTGTTAAACTGTAAAGCGTGCGAGCGAGGAAGAGGGATGGAGTTATACACAATATATAGTTCCATACCTTTAATAGTTCAGTTTAGGTCGTTAAATGGATCGCGTTAAGAGCCCGTGGTAGGGCCTCTTGACACAGTCAACAGAGATGCGCCTCAAATAGATGTCAGCAAAACTAAAGGAACCCAGTAGGGCCAATGTCTGCTAGGGTTGCGGGATCGTTTGAAAGAATGACCGTGGCTCTAGAACGCAAGGGGCAACTGAATGACACGGGTGGGTTTTAGTCAATAAAAACCTGACACTGCCTCTTGCTCCATTCAAGCGAGAGAAAGAGAAGTTATTTGGTGATTTCCCACCTCAAAACCCCCTTTCAACCCAAAGGGGGAACGTAAAGCCCCGTTTTTCCAGGTACTCTTTGCGTTCCAGGGCGAGGCGGGTGAATCTTTCGAACATTACCATAGCCTTAGCACGCATTGGCCCTCATCATCATCATTATTTCAGTCGTAAGACGTCCAAGCCTATGTCTAACATAGGCTTCTCTTAAGTGTCGCCATAATGACTGGTCCTTTGCGTCTTGCATCGGCTCTACCATCACATATTTAACATACCGCGAATTGCACAAAAACACTCAACATTACAGATCAGAAGACAAGAAAAAAAACATTACAAAGAACAACATAACATGACAAACTATAAGTACTTAACCCGCAAACATCTGACGAGCTACCGTCAGTCATGCGTAACACTACATCTGCCTCCACTGACGCTGTCAAACAAAACGACTTGGAGCCGTGGAGGGAATAATTAAAGAAATCTGTGTGGTATTTAATTGACGACAAATATTGATCGTCACGGCAATTAGGAGGAGGGAGCCACCGTGACCCGACGTCGCCGGTGATCGGCCAAAGTGACCGACCCGGGACGCTGCGAACACTTGGGACTTCATTATTCAAAATTTTTCTTATGAATTTTAGCATCAGCTCATTAAAAAGACAGATGGATGGAGAGGGAGGCCAAAGAAGAGATGCGATGGATTGTGTGAGGAGTGATATGAAAGAAATGGGAGTTAGTGATAGTGTGACGCTGACAGGACAGAATGGAAGAAAAAAACATGTTGCGCCGACCCCAAGTAATATGGGATTAGGGCAGGAAGAAGAAGAAGAGCTCATTAAAAATATACTAGATTATGCTAGCGGTTTGGCACATGTGAGAGTAGAAAATTGTCTTGCGAACAGCGAGTAATGGGTAGCTCGCCGTCCGTCCTACCGGTAATCGTCCGGATTGAGCCCGAGTCATCGACCGACGATGTCGCAAAGTGTTCACCATACGCTTCAAAGAAAGTAAAACTTTAGGGGCCCAGCAGAGACGATGCCTATTGGAACTGTGGGAGGGCTTCTGAAAAGGTAACCATGGTCCTAGAACGCGAAGAGCAATTGAAGGAACATATATGTGGTTTTAGTCAGTAAAATACACGCCCCTGTGCACCACACTAGAACGGTAGAAGTCATTAGATGATTTCCTAGCTCAAAAAAAAAAAATTAGGTAGGAAAAGGCCGGGTATATTGCTTGCATAAAATGGTTTTATTATTTTAAATGAGGCTATCAATTAGCTAACACTTCATTAAGGATTCAGAACATACAAGATACTTGCCATTCTCAGAACTTAATCAAGCCGTTATGAATGATTGAATAACAACTTCATTGAATAATTCAATTTTAATAACACAACTTTAATTATTAATAACGCGTATGAATGAGTAAAATATTCAATTAATAGTTGTGCACTCTAAATAAAGCCGTACTTATCTATTCTAGCTGTTGTTGACTACAAATTAATGTTTTATGAAAACGCGCTTTTATACTGCATTCTGGCATTCATTTTTTTTTTCGGCTCGCGATTGACCGCCATCTCAATTGGTGGTAAGCGATGTTGTGGTCGACGATACATACAGGGTGTAAGGCACAGGTCTAAGCAAACCTTAAGGGCATGCTCAGTAGACGAAACTGAACAACCTTCCACAAGATTTTTTTTTAGGGAAACGACAAAAAAAATCGGCCTCTCCATACAAAATTATAAACTTGATTGGCCAGTTTGTATGGAGAGGCCGATTTTTTTTCTTGTGTTGGTGGTTTCGGTTCGGATAAGTGTGCATATAGCATAATCAGCCTTTCAATGTTCCCACTGCAGGGCCTCAGGCCTCCTCTTTAGGAGAGGGAATGGACCGTAATCCACCTTTTTTTTTTTTATGGTGGGAAAAAATCATGCATTGACATCCCCCGCCCTTGGGCGGAGCGGGAGATAGTGTCAGACTCTTACTGACTAAAAGACCCACCCCGTTCCTTCTATCCACCTCGCAGGTCCAGTTCGGGATAGATAGATAGATAGATAAATCATTTATTGGCTACAGCACAAAACATGCACCAAAATACATAATGCACACAGATTATAAAAACTAAGCACATAGACAACAACAAATGAAAAAACAAAAAATAAAATAATAACACATGTAGGTACTAAGACAAAAAAAAAAGAGAAATAGCAAAATAGACCCATGGTGCGGTGTGCATGTCGCGCTGCACCAATGGGAGTCCAGCTCAGCATGTGTCAGGCAAAAATACCTGACGCTGATATTATGCTGGATCCTTATGGTGACATTCGGACGCTCAGATGGTTTTGAGTGAAAAGTTTTAACGAAGTGAATTTTGTAGGTGGTGAATATGTAGATAAATATATAAAGTTAATAAGCATAAAATAATAAGCAAGGTTTAATAAGCAAAGTGAATAAGTAAAAAATAATGTAATGTTTGTAATAATGTATAGTATGTGTGTGTAATGGAACAAAAAAGTTGAGGTGCGGTGAGTCATAAACAGCATGGGATGGTAAATGTCACAAATGTGTCTTCAAATTTTCGATTCTAGGACATGCCAGTTTCCTCACGATGTTTTCCTTCACCGTTTTGAGAGCAGTGGTGATGAAATAAATTACGCAAAGTAATGCACCTGGCTGGGTTCGAACCCGCGACCGTAACTCGTAAGTCGGGGCCGTTACGATAAGTATGCGTTCACCTTAAAACACACCCGTGTCCCTTTACATTTCAGCGCCATGGTAACTTTCGAACTATCTCGAAGCCCGTAATAAATGCTATGCTTAAAGAATGGTGTAAAAAGCGCTAACTTCATAGTCTGAGTAGTCATTAAATGTAGTATTTTCGCCTAATGAGTGAACTATGCGATCAATTAGACAATTGTTAATAACCGTGTCGAACCATTATTATTAAAATAAACCCTTTTAACGTGTGTACTTGATGTTATTATTGTATTTCAACTTGTTAGGATATTTTTAGAAAGACGGGCGGTGAGGTTTATGCCTAGTAAGTACGTAAATACGTTTTTTACAAAAGCGTCTATATTATGACTAGTGGTCCCCTGCGGTTTCACCTTCGTCTTTAGTTACTGCTCCGCTCCCGTGCGTCGTAGCGTGCTGTTATGTAGCTTCAACCTTCCTCGATAAATGGGATATCCAACAATCAAAAGATTTTTTGAATTCGAACCAGTAGTTCATGAACTTAGCGCGGTCAAACTCGTAACAAACCGCACAGCTTTATAAATTACTAGCTTTTGCCCGCGGCTTCGCCTGCGTGGCATTAGGTACTTCAGGAATCGGGATAAAAGGTAGCCTATGTTCTTTCTCATGTCAAAGGCTATATGCATGCCAAATTTCAACCAAATCCGTTCAGCCGTTTTTGCATGATTAAGTAACAAACATCCACACTTTCACACTTATAATATTAGTTAGGATTACATTATTCTTCTGCATGTGTATTTGTTATAGTTCTCCTCCCAAACGGCTTGACCGATATGGATTAAACTTCATGTGTATAAGTATTTGAGTTAGTCCCTGGACGATTTGAAAATGAAGATTGGACTCGGTAGGTAGCGCTGCAATCAAGTTCTCATTTTTTTCTGTTGATAAGCTTTTAGACTAGACAACGTCTGTCGAATCCGCTAGTATAAGTGTAGATTTTATTATTAAAAATAATCCATTCAAAATTACGTCCTTCAATGTGCTAAGCTTTTTTCCAATGTTGTTTTTCTTCGGGAAATCGCACAATGATATCTCATGCTCTAAGTCAAAGGGAAAGGAAATGTCAGACTTTCGCTGACTAAATCCACCTGTCTTACTTCAGTTTTTGACAGGACTGTTGGTCTAGTGGTTAGTGACCCTGACTGCTATGTCGGAGGTCGTGGGTTCGATTCCCACCCAGGACAAATGTTTGTTTGGTGAGCACGACAATTTGTTCTGTGTCTGGGTGTAATTTATCTATAATATGTATTTATTTAGAAATATATTATAAGTTGTTTATCAGTTGTCTAGTACCCATAACACAAGCTCTGCTTAGCTTGGGACTAGACGGCGCTGTGTGATAGTTGCGGAATATTTATTTTTTATGATTTCCTTTATTTTTCTTATAATCATATTTTTGATATTTTTAAATATTTTTTATAACAAATATATATATAAAAAAACATTTAAAAATATATTTATTATTATTATTAGTTACCCTTTGCGTTTTAGGACTACGCTAACTCTTTCAAACACTTCTACATTACGACTAAATGTAAATACGAGTACATAGACTGATACGAATACTTGAGGTAGCCACTAACCAATAAAAAAATAAATAACCTAGTGTTTAAAAACCCCATTAGTCACCCTAAAAGCCCATAAAAGCGATGCTAAATAAACATAATTCGCCGACATAACGGTGAAGCCTGTCGGCTAACGTTACAGGGTATACTCACTAGGTCGTAAACACTGGATCGATGCTAGCCATATAATTATTACGCCGTAAGGAACTTAGGAACATACGAATACGTAAGACGCGATTGATCACTTAATACAATCACCCATTACATACGGGTTGAGTGGGGGACACAACAGGAGGAATGATATTGGAGTTTTTATTAAATTCACCCAAGACGACGAGCATTGGGTCGTCGTCTGTCTATCCGGAAAACCAAAACTCGCAAGTTAGAAATCTTTCAAATCTGGTGGAAAAGGCACATTGCTCGCAGAACAGATGGTCGATGGGGACGAAAGGTGCTGGAATGACGACCACAAACCGGAAGACGCAGCGTTGGAGAACCTCTCACAAGATGAACCAATGCCCTGATAAGGGTCAGATTCGAGGGAATCAGATAGATGCAAGACGCACAAAACCGCTCATCGTGGCGACACTTTGGGGAGACCTAAGCCCAGCAGTAAGCGTCTTATTATTTTAACCGCGCGGTCACACACAAAAACTGATACGTAATCACACAAACTTTAAACTGAAATATCTTTATTACATCTATTAATAGTAATGTCTAAGACAAAATTATTTAGAAATTTCATCCATATACTTTTGTATATTTTTCATCACAAGACGCTAAAAAAATTGCCAGTAAAATTTTGTTCGGGACTTCGCCACGATCCTTTTGTCGTAATATGGAATATAAGTTTTAATTCTATAAATACCTATTGAGAATATACAAGGCCCTTCACATCGCCAGAGACAGGAATAAATGGAGAAACGTCATAAAGTGATGAAGCAGGGAAGTCACGAGTTCACGACCCTCAGCATTGAGGAATAGGACGCAAGGAGGATTGAGAACAGTTGTTATTTTTATTCGTGTGGCAATCAAACAAACGGATGCTAATAAACAGGTTTTCCCTGGACTTTAAACCGAATTACGTTTATCAAAATACCACCGAAACACAACCGTTTGAGGAAAAAAATATGCAAAAAATAGCAAACCTTGTACTAAAAATGAAGTCATTTTGTAAATAAAATAGTAAACAGCGTCAACACTATCGTTTTGCGGTTAGAATTGAGTAATTATTGAGGAATTCAATTATAAAGCACTACAGCTATTATTATTATGTCGTTAAGGAATAATTTGTCACACATCGTGTGATGGACTAAGCTAACCACGCGTTTACTTCATCTAGTTTCATATTTTTTCAAAACAATTTTAAGCTATTGCATAGCTTCTATCGCGGGCCTTGAGCGTGGAGACCGAATCCAGAAATTCCGTAACGAAAATAACCTAACACCCCCCACTCATTTGTTTTTTGAGCGTGGTGACCGATAAGAAAACAAATGAGTGAACAATCAATCAAAATTCAATTCAATGTGTGAAAGTGTAACTTCAATTAATATCAAAGAAAAAAAAACAAAGGAAAAAAAAATACTGCATAAATAAAATAAATAAATAATTATAATTGCATAAGTTGATAAAAATGCTATGCAATAGCTTTACCGCGGCAGTCCCCGAGTGCCACACGTCTTTTTTTTCATCATCATTTTCAGCCGATAGACGTCCACTGTTGGACATAGGCTGCAGCTCGCATCCATCGGATTTCCGCGACCCTGACCAGGTCATCGGCCCACCTTTTTTGAGGCCTTCCAATTTAATGTTCAACTCTCTGGGTGGAGCGAAACTGTGTCAGATTTAATGTTCAACTTTCTGGGTGGAGCGAGACTGTGTCAGATTTAATGTTCAACTTTCTGGGTGGAGCGAGACTGTGTCAGATTTAATGTTCAACTCTCTGGGTAGAGCGAGCCTGTGTCAGATTTTTCCTGACCAAAACCTATGTTCCTTCAATTGTCCTTTACTAGGGCCACGGTCACTCATTCAACCGTTTCCCCTATGCGTTCTAGACCCGCATATACTCTTGAATAATCCCGCAGTGTGTCCCCATCCTAAGCCCCACACATGACTCGGTACCTTCAACGCAAATTGCTCATCAATGCTGGCGTGTCGAATTTTATGTTGTCTAACAACTTGCAATGGGCTGGAAAATAAGCTATCTAGTAGACATAACCGGGCGTCGTGTTGATAGTGTGTTTTATACGACGGGGAAAATATGAAGATTGGAACGATGAAATGAAGAGGTTTTACTTAATAACTAAAAGCTTGTTGAGTTTCGATATACTTTCATTTAATTTATTAAACCCCAAGCGTTCGTTCTCTCATCGTATTTCTATTGTGTCTCTATTTACGGTATAGATAGGTATTCAAAAGGTTACGCGGTGCGTCTTCGTTGTTAGATATGTACATGCAGCAACGTAGGGTACGAATGAGGAGTGACGGCCATGACGCGATGGCGCGTTGAGCCAATCACTGACACTCCCCGCCCCCGCGTCTCATTTTGTACCACTAAAGACACCGAATATTTGACTTCTGCGCAACCCCTTAAGATCCGTGACGGCAATTGTAAATCATCCAATGATTTCTGCCGCTCTACAAGGTGCAGTTTTAAAACTGCACAATATTTCAGGAGGTTGTAATAAAACTCATAAATAATCATGTAAAAAAACGATACCTGGTCAATAATCAGTAATACTTGTTATTTAATTTTTTAACTACACTAAACTAAATCGATTGATCGATGGCCGCGGGGGCGTGGCTAGGGTGTGGCGTGCGGGATGATGATTGGATGATACATTATTTATGAAACTATCGTTGCGAGTTAGTGTGTGTGAAAACGCCCTTTATTGTTCCGTGTTTGTGTGTGTGAAAAAAAGCGAGGTTATAAAAAAAAAAAAAAATACCTACTTATTTTATTATTGATTCGGGTCGAGAATCACTAACATAATTACCTCCTGAAATATTTTGCAGCTTCAAAACGACACCTTGTATAGCGGAGCAGAAATAGATTAAAGACTTTCAAGATTTTCGTATAAAAAGTATCTTAAGTCCGTTTCCTAGATTTAAGCTACCTCCACACCAATTTTCAGCCAAATCGGTTCAGCCGTTCTTAAATTATAAACAGTGTAACTAACACAACTTTCTTTTATATAGTTAAATTGCCTAATATGAATAAGTACCCGGCTTTAGAATGTGCGAGTACATTATTCCAATCACATGCTGTATTCAGTGATGGAACAATCATAGGTAAACCTATGTGACATTAACAAATTGTACTTTTCCTCTAATTAAATACAATAATTTCATTCATACTTTCTATGACACACCCATTTTAATTACTATACCATTGTTTCATTTTTACCTACAATCATTTCATCCATGCATTCTGTCAACGGCTAATTCCAAGTACTTATAAAATAATGTCAGTGTTCCAAGCTTAGTTGTTTGTTAGGTACAAGAGTGCGTGAGTGGCGCCATAACCACAGTTGCGGTGACGACGTAGAAATAGCTATTACTAGAATAATGATACAGAAATAGGTACTTATTTCATTTATAACATTATTTTTAGATTATGCCAAACCTCAATAGTTTGTTAAGAATCAGTAACCGACTCGATTCCAATAGTTTTTACACCATGTTATATTTTTTCCCAAAAAAAAATAGTTTAAAAAAAAACTAAAAAAACACGCTTTCATAGCATATCAAACTAAAAATTGTAAAATAATTTTCAATATAGGTAGAAAATAATAATAATGAACGAAAAATATTAATATCATTGTGGAAAAACCACGGGGCGCTTCGTGCCATATTTTTCGTAAACTATATTTTTATTTTTCACTAAAAAAAAAACGAATTATTGTATTGTCATCAGTCTTTGATGGGTGTGCAAAGTTTGAAGAAAATCTGATTGCCCAAAGTAGGTCAAAATCGAGCTCAAAGGCGTTGGTTAAAAACATACAGGTGAAGCTAATATAAGCGTGTTAATATTTAAAAAGGTTATTTGTTGCACAATAAGTAGAACACAGTGAAGAAAGTTTTGTCTCCAAATTGTGATGACTGTGGTGTGGTTGATGATGTTTTCCACATCTTGATGGAGTGTGTCCGGAATGAAAATACAAGAATCAATGTTTTTGGACTCAGTAAAACCTATTGGCATTTGTAATACAATCCTCTCTTCTCCAATGTCCGATAAAGCCAAACAATTGTTTGAGTTAGCCTTAAGGTAGATTGTAAGTTTTTGTGTTTTCTGTACTTGACAAAGGGCTTGGTCGCTAAAACCGACAAAGACCTTTATTCAAATAAAAAAAAAGTACAACACAGGTCACGGCAGTTCTTAACCCTATTTTTTTCTTTGATAAAATTTATATGTTTTTTTTTATGGTGGGTAAAATCATTCCCCGCTCTTGGGCGGAGCGGGAGATAGCGTCAGACTCTTACTGACTAAAAGACCCACCTCGTTCCTTCTAGCCTTCATACCGGGGCTCGAGCGCCCTTTCGGATAACCCTGGCCCAGTCGCCTGGCTGACCTATGACTATGTATTTTTGCTGATATATCAAACTTATAAGTTTGTGATTTTTCATGATACAGTTTTGAAATTTTGTACATAGATTCTTTACATAAAATACTGGACACTTGTTTCAGGTTTCGTATATACTAATACTGAGGTTGTGTAGTACTGGGGCCAGGGTTATCCGAAAGGGCGCTCGAGCCCCGGTATGAAGGCTTGAAGGAACGGGATGGGTTTTTTAGTCAGTAAGAGTCTGACACTATCTCCCGCTCCGCCCAAGAACGAGGGTTGTCATAGGATGATTTTTCCCACCGGAAAAAAAAAGGTTGTATAGTAAATATTGCTGAGAACTGGTTAGAGACGGCGCGAGAGAAGAATGTCTGGAAGGACTTGGGGGAGGCCTTTGCCCAGCAGTGGAACAGTAAAGGCTATTAAAAAAAAAAAAAAAAAAGTAAATATTGCAATAAACATTGACCTTAATTCATTAAACCCCGAAAAAAAAGAGCAGTGGTGGCCGAGTGGTAATGGCTCCGACTTACGAGTTGTAGGTCGCGGGTTCAAACCCTGTCAGGCGCATTACTTTGTGTAATTTATTTCATTACCACTGCTCTCAAAACGGTGAAGGAAAACATCGTGAGGAAACCGGCATGTCCTAGAACCAAAAATTCGAAGACATGTGACATCCACCAACCCGCACTGGGCCCGCGTGGTGGATTACGGCCCATTCCCTCTCCTAGAGAGGAGGCCTGAGTCCCAGCAGTGGGAACATTAAAAGGCTGATGATGATGATGATGATTAAACCCCTAGTGGACGTCGCCGCGTCGGCAATCGCTCTCTCATTGTCTTTCTATTGTGTCTCTAATTACAGTATTTCAAAGTTTAAAACCATGATGTAAAGGTAATAAGGTAAACTCGCCACAGTTGATGTGCCATAAATTTATAAATTCCATATAACGTGATTTACTTAGAAGAGCAAGGGAATTCTGTCAAAACACCTGAAGGGTAATTCCCGAATATCCTGAAAAGCAAAGGGCAATTTAAACAGTTTTAGTCAGTAACATTCCATTCAATGACTAAACATATATATTTATGTATATTTATTATATATTATTATATTATATTTTATTTATTTATTATTAGCCCGGTTTCCTTAGCTCTCCATCCGACCGTCCGATAACTGTCCGGACCGAGCCCAAGTCGTCGACGGTGCATAGTGCTCCACGCGCGCCTTAAGGAGTTATCAGCAACCGTAGAGCCCCAGCAGGGTCGAAGCCTACTGGGTCCATGGGTGTTGCAAAAGAGATCCCCGGGGCCCTGGAACAATGGCAAAGAAGGAACAGGAGTGAGTATTTAGTCAGTAAAAGTCTAACGCTATCTCCCGCTCCGCCCAAGATCGAGAGATGTCATTGGATGATTTTCCCACATAAAAAAAACCCTTGTTTTCTTAATAATCACTTTATTTTTTATGCACCTGCCATGTTTTTTCTTCACCACCCTAGGTTGACTGGTAGAGAAAGGAAGTCCGCCTCTCAACTTTTCGCAATCTGTCAAATGTAATGGCCATTTACGATGTCATGTGTTTACCTAGAATCCTGAATAGCAAGAACCAAGCTCTCATAGCATAAGTAAAGGAAAAAATCTTGAAACTGAAGTAGTTACGTCATTAAAAAATTACTTTTTTGCGATCCGGAAAACTCGATTCTACAATCGATCTATTTACAGAGGTAAGTAAGTATTTACGGAACCTACAGGCCACGACTCCGATTCACACTTGACCAGTTTTTTGATGAGGAAATCGTTAGGAATACTTTCCATCTGGGGAAAACGGAGTATTACGGCGAACTATAACATACTAAAACCCTACAATTCTTACCACTAACAAGTATTGAGTACGCCACAATTATGGCGGTAAGTCCCCTCTTTGAGGCGTGGTTGGAAAGGTCTCACGGCGTCTTCACCTTTCGCATGACGCAGATCCTCGCCGGACATGATAAGTACGGGAGGTATTTGCACCGGATTCGTGCGGAAGTGACGCCCGGGTGTCGCCACTGTGTGGACCGCCCGGAAGACACGGTGGAGCACACGGTGGAGCACACGGTAGAGCATCGCCGTGTCTTTGTGGGGCCGATTGGCGGCGGCGATCTCTCGCGCCGGGCCTTGGTACAGGCCATAGTCCGGAGCGAGGAGGAGTGGCAGAAGGGCGCCTCCTTCTGCAGTAGTGCTAGCAAAGGAGGAGGCCGACCGCATCAGGCAACGGCGCTCACGCCACAGCCGCCGCCGTGATTCCGATCCCGATTTCCGGCCACCGTAGGCGCGGGCTTGCGGGCGGCGAGCAATGAGTAATGGGTAGCTCGCTGTCCGACCATCCGGTAACCGTCCGGACCGAGCCCAAAAAATATCAAGTTCCTTGTTTATTATTTTAGGTCCACTCAAATCTGTGGGATTCTATCTTCAAAAGACTATGTGAGACACTCATCTGCATGGTTCTCATATGATTTGACCACTACACGTTTTCTTTGGACGTGGACGTTAAAAAAGACTTTGACCCCAGAGTTAAACACCGGCCTCGTCTAGTTTAAACTGACGAATAAAAAAATTGACGTGTTAAAGTGTTTTTTTTTTTAAATTATTTGTAAGTATAATATTTTTTTATAAAATATCATTAATTATTCTCACAGTCTCACACCCGCTTTGATACTTCCACTTAAATCGTAAACAAGAATATCAAAACAATCCTAATCAATCAATTTACCACTCCACTTTACACTGTTAGCAGTTTGGCACAATCTTGCTATCATTTCTTTCACACACCAATTTCCAAAAACTCAATAAACAATAGAAATCAAGAATGACAGCTCTGAAATAGAGATGGGCTCACTAGTCGTACACTATACACTATTCTTACTTAATGCGAACAAAACTAGATGTCTTAAGTTTTCACTACCCATGTCCTTCAAATTGGCCTTACTTAAATCCTTGATTTTTTGCGGAGAACAATAAGAAAAATATTTGTTAAAGATTGGAATCTAGGCAAGTTTTAGTTGAGAACTTAACAGTATCATATCATAGTTATGGCATGTTGATTTGGGGATTTGTGACACAGTTTTTATATTGCAAAAGAGAGCAATACGGGTCATTTATAAAATGCGTTAAAACATATACTTTTAGATACTTATAGGACATTTTTTCTATTTATGACGTGGTTATGCAATCATTTTAAAACTTATTCTTCTTTTGTAGTTTTTATTTTTATTTTTGCCAAATAGTCGCCTACTATAAATGGCAATACGACTTTTAAGTTATAAACATTACATATTTGTTACTGCAACCTACAGTGTAGTGTTTTTAACCCAAAGGTTGACTGATAGAGAAAACTTTATTGCCGGCTGGCCTACTACTATGCAAAATGTAGGTACTAAAAACTTCAAAATTAAATAGATAGTCGTGTATCGCGACTAGTTGGCCCATCTCTACTCAGAAGCCATTATTCTGAAGCATCAGGTGCATGCTCTAATTTCCTTAACCGATGCTAATGGTCACAGTAAGAGGGCTGAAGCCCTGCACGATGCATGAAGCCACTAGCCACTTAAGACACTTAACACTTGGCGGTGGGAAATATTGTCTTCACATCCATTTTATAGACAAAGGGTGAACAATAAACTGCTGTATGGTAGTTAGTAGGTACTTTAGCATTTGGAACATAATCAGGTTTGTTGTTGGAACAGGTTGAACAGTGAATTACCTCAGGCTATGTTGTCCTCTGGTTGCTACATCATATCGTACTAGCGACCATTTCTGGAGCACATTTATTAAGTGTGCAAGTTACTCTCTGCCATTTTTATCGATGTATGTATGATCGCCTGGCTGGAATGATAACATTTTTCGGCCATTGTTTTTGGTAACCAGTCCACTTAAGTCTCCCAAAATTATAGTAATATGTTTGTTTTCCTTTTGTCGCAATAGTTTCCTGCCAAGCAGGGGTTGTTATCCTTCAGAGCCCTTGCATAGTGCGTTTAGGGATAATCTTCGGTTGGTACCACGTTCCATGTAAAGTGACTGAGAGACCTCTGCGAGTTGGCTTTGGGCCCTCGTACACCTTTTAAAGGTTCAGTACTCGATATATGTGTTCCCACTGCTAGGACTCCTCCTCTTTAGGAGAGGGAATAGAACACAATAATTAAAATATTTTTTTTTTTTGGATATTGTTTTAAGACGTACCGTTTTACTCACGATGTTTTCCACCACCGTTTTGAGAGCAGAGATGATAAAATATATTATGCAAAGTAAAGAGACTGGGGACTTGAACCCACTATTTACATAACTTTCCGCCCTGAGTGGAGCGACGGGGGACTGTCGGAACTTTTCTGACAAGAACCTACCAGTGTACCTTCAGTTGCTCTGCGGACCAGAGCCGCGGTAACTCTTTGGATCATTCCTTCCCATAGCCATTGGGCAGTCATCCTAAAGACACCATACATCTAAAAGATTATGAAAATGGTATTGATCATAACCATTATAATAATGTGGGAAAGCTATACGGGAAGCAGTAACGGAAGAGGCTAGTAGAAGCCGCTAATGTTGCACAGTTCCAAGCTGAGCATATTTACATCCTATCACCGACGTAGTAGAGAGCTTCCTACTAGTAACATGGGGTAAGAGCACACTGGATGCTTTTTTGACTACAATAAATGAGTGAGATATGTAGACGTTGACTGCGATAATGTGTCGAGAAATTACGAGCCGTATCCTCAGAATAGGTTATCATAGAACATTTGATAGGATGTGAAAACTTTGCTGACCTTCGATCAATAAAATGAGAGCGGTGGTAGAAGAGTAACGCCGCGACTAACGAACCCTGGCTGGCGCTTTACTTTAATAAATTATTTATTCTTCCAAAAAGTACAAATACCGTTCCGCTTCCACCTCAGTTTTTTAACCTAACCTGTCCGTGCCGGGATGCCCGAAAATTCTGCAGGCCTAGCTAAGTTACGACCGTTTCGTGTCGAATCTCTTATTCTCTCTCTACAAAAGGTGCCGGCTCGGCACGTAAGCGAGAAAACGATAAGTTGGTAGTCATGTTGACGCGCCCGAGTTAATCGTTCGTTCCACAAAAATTATAACTTGGCTTTCATTTATACCATTAAACTATAGGATGTAGCGATGAATATTGTAGAAACGATTACATTTCATTTCAGATTACAGATCATTTTGAACGATGTAAACTTGTCTGCGAATTTGATATACGTTTGTTCTGATCACGTGATTTAACGTTGAGATAATGCCATTCCCATACATTTATTAGTTTTCAAGTTTTCTTCTAGCGTTAAGGATTGTAGATTATCAATTTGACTAAGCATGCTGTTGTTCTTTTCGCTTGCTCTTGAACTGATATCGCGGTTTTGCCTTAGGCGAAACAAGTTCATTCAAGTTTGGCCATATGCTATGCTAAATTTCAATATCTAATATCAACCTCTTGTAGCCCAAAGGCTAACAACCAGTGTACAAAGGTAAACAGAAAGCACTATTAAAAAGTTTAACAACTATCCAACTAAAAACCAACCAGTGTGTTCTCTTCCCAAACAAATCATAATTCAAACATGGCGGCAGGTAGTACCGTGGGTACTACTGCTACTAGACAAGTGTAAACTTAAGGTAAATTACATTAGCAAATTGTGTAAACTAACGCCAAATGCTGTGAGAACGATGGCTGGGAAATGAAGAGGTTCTGTGAAGTTCGTGTGGAACCAATGAATGTTCGTTTTGATTGGTTAGCAGAGAATTAATTGGGATAATAGCAAGAGAATTGAGAATAGGCAAATAAATGGAGCAGTCATTTTTTTGAGGTGTGTGATGCATTCACCGGGACCGCGGTCCCCAGAGATCCATCATCAAATTGTGTCTGAATTTTAAAAAAATATGCCAAGCGTCTATGACTATTTTTAGTAGACAATCATCAAATGAATTCTACCACTCTGGGGTAGGTACCCAGAGTGGTAGAATTGAGAACTAAACGAAGTGTCAGCCTTTTACTGACTGACCATGTGTGTTCCATCAGTTATTTTACAGGATGCATTTTGGAGGGTGTGCGTGGGCCGTAGGCGCGGGCTTGCGGACTCCGTAGGCGCGGGCTTGCGGACAGTAAGCAATGGGTAGCTCGCCGTCCACCCGTCCGGTAACTGTCCGGACCAAGCCCAAGTCATCGACGGCGCGCGCTGTTCCCGCGCGCCTCAAGGAGTTGTCAGCAACAGCAGGGGCCCAGCCGGGTCGAAGCCTACTGGGGCCGGGATTATGCGAAAGGGCTCTCGAGCCCCGGTATGAAGGCTTGCAGGAACGGGATGGGTTTTTTAGTCAGTAAGAGTCAGACACTATCTCCCGCTCCGCACAAGAGCGGGGGTTGTCATTAGAAGAGATTTTACCCATCGAAAAAAAAAAAAGGTTTGCGTGGGAATGGCATGACTTGATTCCACCATCTCCTTTTTACCATCGGACAACCCGACGTACGGCCAGTTTCAATAGCGTGAGGGTGGATACGTTATTGTGTTGCTTGCGCCGAATAAATGCTATTCTATTCTATTCTATTCTATTCTATTCTATTCTATTCTATTCTATTCTATTCTATTCTATTCTATTCTATTCCATTCTATTCTATTCTATTGAAACTTCTACGCTACAGACTAAGCATTTTGCTTCGTCGTTTATACCGTGTACCATCAAAGACACTTTTTTTTTATGGTGGGAAAATCATCTAATGACAACCCCCGCTCTTGGGCGGAGCGGGAAATAGTATCAGACTCTTACTGATTAAATACCCACCCCGTTCCTTCAAACCTTCATACCGGGGCTCGAGCTATCTTTCGAAACTAACCCTGGCCCCAGTAGACTTCGACCCAGCTGGGCCCCTGCTGTTGCTGACAACTCCTTGAGGCGCGCGGGAACATTGCACGCCGTCGACGACTTGGGCTCGGTCCGGACAGTTACCGGACGGTCGGACAGCGAGCTACCCGTAGCTCGCCGTCCGCAAGCCTACGGTGGACGGAAATCGGGATCGGAATCCCGGCGGACCATCAAAGACACTTCCGCCTGCAGTTCAATTTTGCTTGCAGTCAAAACGAAAACTTTAAAGGGTTTGGTTTGGCGCCGCGCTGCAGGATTCAAGCGAAAATTTTTTGTTACATCGAAGGACTGGAACAATTTCTCTGCTGCGGTTCCCGTCCGATTATAATTTGACTGTCTTCAAGGCTAAAGTAAACTAGTGCGCCTCACTATCAACGACTCAGCATCACTGCTTACCATCAGGTAGGATCGCAGTCAAGCACTAGTTTATATCAATTAAATTAAAAAAGTATACTATCAAGCAAACTATCAAACCTTTTAAGCCAAACGATGACATTATAGCATTCAACTCCAAACAGACTCTACAAAAGATTCTCCACCAATTAGTTACCAACACGTCTAGACCTAAGCTTGTGTGAATCTTGATCGGAATCTAGACGACCATAAAGACGGCAAGAGGTCCAAGTACACTGGTGTAGTGCTGAGTCAAAAGAGATAATTTGTGTAGTTATGTGCAGGGTGTCCTGGAGAGCTAATGAGTTATAATAAGAACCACCCAGAGAGACGAGGCTCTGTGGCTGTGAGAGTGTGGAGGAGGCTTTTGTGTTTAATCTACACTAATATTATGAAGAGGGATTTGTTTTATTTTTGTGCGTATGTTTGTAATGAATAAACTCAAAAACTACTGTACCGATTTCAAAAATTCTATCACCATTGGAAAGCTACATTCACCCTGAGAAACATAGGCTATATTTATAGCCCGTGCGAAGTCGGGACGGGCCGCTAGTCTAATATAAAAGCGTAATACCACTCAATAATTAATCACGAAATCTCAGAAACTACACCTACAAACATTCCTACAAACTTAAAATTTGGCATGTAGGTTCCTTATAAGGTTTAGACATCCGCTAAGAGCAGATTTTCTGAAATTTACCAGTTAAAGGGATGTAACGAGGGTCCAAAGTTTGTATGGAGGAACCGGCTTTCACGCGGGCTAAGCCGCTGGCAGAAGCTAATTGATATATATTGTTTTTTTTTTAATGGCATTTGAGCTGAATTCCGACTAATATGCCATTGTCACGTTGGGAAAAATATGTAGTTAAAAAGCGGTCTATAATACATTACATCATTATTAAAAAATAAATTCTGAATTAACAAGTTAATGCAACGTATTATGTGTGTGCTCTTGAAAATGTATTACATAATAAATAATGAGGCTTACATACAATAAAATAAATATTTGAGAAAGTTTGTGAGCGTGTTTGTTTGCTACTTCTTAACGCTCGAACGGTTAAACAATTTAGATCATGACCTGGAATAGCACATAGTATACTTTTTATCCCAAGAGTATTCCCTTGGACCAGTTTTAAGCCTCTGGCAACCGCTAGTCAACAAATAATTACAAAATTAAGAAGTGAAATGTGTCATTTAAATAAAAACTTAACGTTTTACCTCTTTAAAAAGAGAGTTTACATGATGATTTTAATGAGTATAGTTGTGTAAAAACATACCATGTTGTTACCGGAAATATAATTTTATTACCATACTCTGCTACTGAGTTGCAAATTAGAAAAAAGACAAAAAAAAAAAATTGAGTTTCCCGGACTACCCTGAAGCATTCACTTTAACAAGGAGACACTAAAATACAGTCACTGTCAATTGACTCAGCTATCGAACCTAACATGGCCAACGGAAAACCAGCCCATAATCCTTTATTACAATTCAAAACAAGCAATACTTCAAAATATTCCATGTTAAACAGGTAACGTATTCCATATTAAGCCGCGTGCAGACTCGATGTGTGCGAGCAGACTCTTACGACTTCATTAGGAAGCGTCAAGCAACCAGTCACGACTGTACCTAACCAAACCAGTGTCTAACTTCACACAAGCGATATTATACCCTACAACATACAGTTTAGAGTTGCATAAGGAATGGAATTTGGTGAGAGTCTGTATCGATGTTGTCAAGGGAGTTTGGACTTTGACATGGAAACATTACAGTGGGTTTTTGATTGTGATGTGACGATAATGTATTTTGATCGTATTGAGATTCGAATGTATCCAGATGGAATCGCTTCCCTGAGTTGCAAGTTCGAATATGTGCACGATAATTGTTAGGTTTCGTCGCAATGTGCTATGATAGCTTTACCTTTGAGGTGAAATCTAAGGATGGGCACACCTACGGATGTCGAGACTGTTAAGTTTATCTAAGAGACAATGGTCTTTTAAGCTGACCTTTGTCTACACCCTTTGTGTTTATTTTAGTCTTTGAGAAGACACTTTTTTTAAGATTAATTTCTCGGAGAATATCAGATTTTTACTTACTAAAACTCACCGGTGTTCCATTCCGGATCGAGCCCAAGTCGTCAACGGCGCGCACTGTTCCCGCACGCCTTCAGGATTTGTTAGTAACCGTAGGGGCTCAGCTGGGTCGAAGCCTACTAGGACTAGGTTCTCGGCCCCGGTATGAAAGGTAAGAAGGAACGGGGTGGGTTTTTTAGTCAGTAAGAGTCTGACACTATCTCCTGCTCCGCCCAAGGTAAAACTTCACTTCACTCACTTGTCCTTTTTGCGAGAGCTACGGTAACTCCTTCGAACAATCCACAGCCCTGGCAGGCATCAGCTGACTAAAAGCACGCCTAAATTCCTTCAGTTGTTTTTTGTGTTACAGGACCACGGGTTTCCCTTTCAGAAATCAACTCATGGCCCCAGTAGGCTTTGTCCCTGCTAGACCCCTACGGTTTTGCTGATATCTCCTTGGGGCGCGCGTGGAACATTACGCGCCGTCTACGACACGGGTCCAGTCTGGATGGTCACCGTTCTAATTGTCGAAAAATCAATTAAGTATGGAGTTGACAGCCGCGCAGCAGATATATCTATATCATCCTCGACCACATAATAGCTTACCATCAAGTGAGATAGTGGTCAAAGGCGAGCCTATCAATAATAAAATTTAAAAAAAAAATACAAACAAAACCTCTTTTCTAAATAAAATGTTTGTACAAAACACTTGAAGATACTTAGCATGTTTACACATACTACACACATACTGTTTCGACGTTGATAACTTAATAAGTGCTGTCCACGCCTGTAATTACTAATTAGAAAGACCTTTTAATTAGTTTTGTTTCTAAGTCGTTTATATGTCTTAGATGCTAAGAGCCAGGACTCACGAAGTACTTACTGATTTAAAAAGAAAGAAAAAGTAATTGGTCTTGAAACTGCACACTTTTTTCTACAATATCTTCAGATTAGTTAAAAAAAAAAACTTTATATCTTAGGCATTTATAACTCGCTTTTGAAAATTAAATACAAATAACATTTTTTTCCTATAGATCTCATACTTTTTATATGGATTCGCAGCACACGGTTGACGCCGGTGGCCGCGACACGTTACAAATCGCCGCTGTTCGTTTCATGTGGCCACTAACTCGCGCGTTTAAACCTTCTTCGACAGAGTCCATTACGATACGATACTGATACACGATACGATACTAATACACGATACGATATAATATACGATTAGTTAAGAAAAGCAGCAGCTACCAGCCACAAGTGGCTGTCGCGCGCTTCAGCTACCTATGGCCACAAAGGTAGCTTCTAGCTTGTCGTGGAGGCGTTTGTGGTTATGGCAAGTGGCCCGTGTGCAGCAACTCTAACGTAACGTATACGCAGCGTTAGCGGGGCCTCGTCGTAGCGTAAGCGTTCGTCAATAGCCTGCCCTGTATGCTCTGCGTCTAGGGTTGCCAGGTCTTAAACTAAAAAACCGGACAGACTATCCTATTTAGCCGGACATTTGGTCAAAAAGGCCGAAGTCTAACATGAATTTTTAATAACAGTAAAATTCACAAAATCTTTTTAAATTCTAATGAAAAAATAATAAAATTAAGTGATATAATTGCTAGACTAATTGCATGTCCGCCTTGCTTGTACTAGCGAAACAAGGTAAGGCAGAACTTAAATGACAATTGTAAACAAAAAGGTTAAATTTAAAAAGCCTAACAAAACCCGGACGGTCCGGACTCTACCTAATTTGACCGGACATGTAACTAAAAAGCCTGACCTTATATCCTGGCTTTATCTGGACGCCTGGCAACGCTATCTGCGTCTATACTCATTCATCACACAATCAATACAGACTCCATTACGCAAGCAAGTTAACAGTCCACCACTAAACTTAACAAACAATCAAGTTTTCTACAGAAGAGAACTTTCTCAGAAAACACTTAAAGTTGGCACATGCGATGTTGGCGCATTGTCGCGACGTAATAACTTAATAAGCGCCCTCTGGCGGCTCGCGGCGGTAATTACAAATTAGATGAAGCGCGCTAGCACCCAGAGCGCACAGATCATTCTATAGATAGCAAGGATTTATTCTGCAAACTTTTTTACATTTACGTTTTAACAATGTACGAGTACTTATGTAAGGCGGTACTAATGGACACGAGAGCGTAGACACTAGACACATAAATCTGTTAAATTCATTCCTCTAAAATAATAGAAAAGTAAAGCAAATTTTCACTTTTCTATTAATGTTGACACTTCAGTTTAATTTCGTAGTTGTGTGTTATGGTCAGTTTATTTTTCTTTCCATAAAGCTACGTGAGTTGTTGTTACCTGTTGTTTAAGTCCAAATAGTCCAATGACTATACACGGTTGTGGGGTTCTTTGGATAGAAACCGCGGTTCCAATTTTCAGAATTTTTTTTTTTGAGTACTTAGTATATTTTTGGTTTTTTTGGTAACTGTACTTTACTGCCTTTTTCCATGTGGTCCTAAAATGCTACTTTTTGAGTGGCATTTTTTAAAATTATTATTTATAAATTTTTTTTAATTAATTATTTTTATAGGTGAAAGTTGGGACCGCGATCCCAGTTCAAACAGCCCAACGACTCACAATTAATTCATTTAACTTGTTTTATGAAAACCGATTAATTCATTAAACATGTTATTATAATCCTAAAGGTAGCCTGCCTATACACGCTAGGGTGTACCTAACAGGTTTACCTGTACAGTTATACCCGTCAGGTAAGCTTGTGTGGAAACCTGTACAGCTGTGCAACATACACGCTCCGGTTTACCTGTAAAACTCAACTTTAGATACACCTCACTTCAGGCTAACTTTAAATACAAAATGACACAAAAAATTAATCATTCGTAATTTTATAAATACAAGGAGGAAGTCCCACTATAAAACATTTTCCTAATGTTATTTTATAAATGACTTACTTAATTGAAGAATTATGTAGGTATTTATTTTTATTTTTATCTGTTATAAACTAGTAGTTGACTGCGATCCCACCTGATGGTAAGCAGTGTAATCGTTAAAAAATAAAATAAGGTCAATTATAAACGACGACGACGACCACGACCACGACCCACATGATGGTAAGCGATGATGTGGTCGACGATGGAGCATGCTTGCCTAGAGTAATCTATTCACTCTTGTCTTAAAGACCCCTAAGTTTTAGCTTTCAGGAAACAGACTCCGGCAGGGAATTCCACTCTTTATTTATTTATTTAAACTTCATGTACAATAGTGGTACATAAGCGGACTTAGTGCCACAAGGCATTTTCTACCAGTCAATCTTTGGGTTAAAAAAGACAACACTTAGGTAGGTTTGCACAATAAACAAATACAAAACAAATAGTTCAAATGGAAAAATATAAAATAAGTTACTTATAATAATAAAATACATATATACCTATGCTAAAATAATAAACTAATAAATACTATGAAAAATATCAAATCACTATGAGAACTTAATAACAATTCTGAACGAAGAACGAACTACTACTTTAGCTGTACGCACAATGAATGTGTTCTCAAAACGCTTTGTGCGTATGTGTGGGATGTTGGTTGGATGTTGTTGGTCTATCTACACTTCTACACTAATATAATAAAGATGTAAAGTTTGTTAAGCTATTGCATAGCTTCTGTCGCGGGCCTTGAGCGTGGAGACCGAATTCAGAAATTCCGTAACGAAAATAACCTAACACCCCCCACTCATTTGTTTTTTTCAGCGTGGTGACCGATAAGAAAACAAATGAGTGAACAATCAATCAAAATTCAATTCAATGTGTGAAAGTGTAACTTCAATTATTATCAAAGAAAAAAAAACAAAGGAAAAAAAATACTGCATAAATAAAATAAATAAATAATTATAATTGCATAAGTTGATAAAAATGCTATGCAATAGCTTTACCGCGGCAGTCCCCGAGTGCCACACGTCTTTTTTTATATTTTTTTGTTTGTAGGAGCCAGGAGGTAATCTCTAAAAGAACTGGTCCGATTGCTAAAAAAATTTCACCGATAGAAAGCTGCTTTATTCCTGAGTGACATGGGCTATATTTTATTCACGCGGGCGAAGCTGTGGGCAAAAGCTAGTTAGAATTTCTGTAACAAACTTTAACACCAGTTTAAGTCTTCATTACAGAATAACCCGGGGTCCTAACCCTTGAAGCGCACGTTCAAGAGAAATCCTTAATGGGTTTACCGTCCCCAAGATGCGACTTATCGATCGCTTCACAAGTTTACCTGTTAATCTCTGCCGGTACAATATCAGGTAATTGTGTTTTCTTACTTCACTTCACGACTTTACCTTAAGCGGAGTAGGGTTAACTTTTAAGTGATAGTAATTAGGTATGGTTGGGAAAGAAAATAATGATTTGGAAAATGCATAGAACAATAAAATTATAATTTTATTTGCTACAAACAAATATACACCGTTAAATTTTAATCCTTTTAATCCCGTGGAGGATCGATCCGGTACATGAAACACTATCGATTTGTAAAAATAAAATTAAAAAATAAAGTACCTTTTTTTCAAAACTCGTATTAATTTTCGCATGTACAAAATTAATTTCTTTAGGAAAACATCAGCTGAGCGAGTTCAATGACCTGTAGTTAATAGTCGGCGTTGCGTAAAAACTTTATAATTTTTATAATTTAGATTTTAAACAAATTACTTCTAGAACCAGTAACTACACCATGTCAACGGTAACTGATAATTCTTGCAATTTGGAACATCGCGCTGTCATTAAATTCCCTGTTAAAAAAGAAAATATGCCCAACGAAATTTTCAAAGATATGTCGCCAGTTTTTCAGGATTCCGCACCTTTGTACACACAGTAATATTTGCCCTAGTAGGTAGGTACTTCTACATTTGATTTAAACTTCATAAATGTTACCAGTGTATAAAATACAACAAACAGTATTCTTGAAATATGAAAATACATGACTTAACTATGTCATACATAATGACGTTCGTCATTATATCTAACACACGCATAAAATATTTGTACGCCGATTACGGCTAAACATAGCGTTCCGTATTAATAATGAACATCTGTACTTAAAACTACCTATGTTTAACGAATAAAAAATATTTGTATTTGTATTTAAATAAAAAACTTTTTACAAAAAAAAATATAACCGACTTCAATGTTAAAAAACACTGAATAGTATAAAATAACTTTAATTTTGGAAGTAGGTGTTTTCTATAATAGTTTTGTCTTTTCGTTATTTAACACCGACTTCCGAAATTAAAATTATTTTATACTTTTCAGTGTTTTTTAACATTGAAGTCGGTTATATTTTTTTTGTAAAAAGTTTTTTATTTTACACCTTTTAGTTATGGTACACTAAAAAGTACCGCTTAGACAAACTTAACCTCTCGTATGCCGTAATTAGAGATCGAGAGAGATAGATCTACGCGAGACACAATGGCTTTTTAATTGTGTCTCAATTAAAAAGCCATTGTGTCTCGCGTAGATCTGCGTTCCGGCCGGCATACAAGGGGTTAAATAACTCATAGCCAGAGTACATCTCATAACGATTCTAATAATCCCAAACACGGTTAGATTACATTAACTTTTTTTTTCCTTCTGGCTTCATCATCAGATCAGTTCAATACATCCCCTCCCCCCTTTTCTGACAGTCAGTCATCGACTACACGTATAAACAAAGCAACTTTACTTGTAACCACAGTTCTGCTGTGATTCTATGAGGAGTTCTGTTCCATATCTTCGAAGTTCATAATCAGATCATAACAATATTTCTATGGGACCAATTTGAAAGCATAACCTTTCAATCAAAAAAAGAATTTTCAAAATCAGTCTACAATTGACCGAGATATCGGTGAACATACCATAAAAAAAAACATAACCGAACATAGAACCTCCTCCTTTTCGAAGTCGGTTAAAAAGGGGGTTAATGTATTAGAATTTAAAATGAAGCCAAAACTATCTATTATTATATTAATAAAATTATTGCTTGTTATTGATTTACCTAATGTAGGTAAAATAATTCTAGGAACTGAATGGGAAGATAAATATAATTAATATTAATTCAAAGACAGGGTCAGAGTTCAGGAATGGGACATTCCTAAGGATAAGAAATGTGTCATATATTAGTTTCATTGAAGATCTGACCACAACCGTGACATAAGTCACGTAAACATATGGTTTTTTTTTAGGAAGAACACCGTAAGCGTCAGTTTAGGGCGTTTTGCTGGATCTTTTCTTTCCCAATAGGGATTATGCATGAAATAGTACATTGTTACACTAGGGGTGAAAGTAACCCATTTCGTCCCGAGAAGGAGTTGGCGGCCGAGCGAAGCGAGGTCGCTAATTCGAGGGGTTAAATGGGTTACTTTCACCCCGAGGTAAACACTGTGCTTTTCATTACGAATACGAGGAAACTAAAAATAAAATAAAAAAAAATTAAAACTTGAGTCGTCGTACCTATGATTTTAAGTAGGTATCTTTCTTCTGATTTAGGCGGTAAAAGGTATTCCACTACTGCTTTAGCCTCTTCTCTTATGAAATTAGGCGTTAAATCACTATTTTAATCTGATAAACATAACGTGTTAATACAAATCTTTGGTGTACGAAAATGTAAACAAAACTCGAAAAAACCAACGACTGATTGCCACTTTCCCGCCATATTGTTTTTTTTTTTTCTGCGGCCGGCCAGCTATTCAGCCTCATTAATGAAAAATTAGAAATTAATTGTAATCTTATAAAAATAAAGTATTTTAAAGAAATATTTGAACAAATAAATCACTTAAAATATAACATTATTTAATTAATACTTGTCTTTAAGTTATTTCAATTTTATATCGCGCTGTGATTGACTGGCTGTATGGAAAATTGGAACATGGTTCAATAGAAATGTGAAGATAGAACTAGTTTTTTTTTAAATAATTTGACAGCTGTCAGTTGTAAAGTAAAACTCCCTAGGGATGAAAAGTATCACTTTCAGCCCGCTCCTCAGGCAACTTCAGACCTACTTTCAGAGTATGAGTAATGAAAAAAATATTTTCAATACGCTTTTTTTTTCTGCGGGTAAAAAAGATGGCATCCCCCGCCCTTGAGCGGTGCGGGAGATATTGTCAGGCTCTTATTGACTAAAAACCCGTTACTTCGTTGCCTTTCATAATGGGGAGGCGGGCCTCCCTTTCAGGAATAAACCCTCGGCCCAAGTAAACTTCGACCCTGCTGGGCTCCTACGATTGCTGACAACTCCTTGAGGCGCGCAGGAACAGTACGCGCCGTCGACAGCTTGGGCTCGGTCCGGACGGCTGCCGGATGGTCGGACAGCGAGCTACCCATTGCTCGCCCTCCGCAAGCCCGCGCCTACGATGGCAGGAAATCGGGATCGGAATCCCAGCGGCGACTGGGGCGTAAGCGCCGTTGTCTAATGCGGTCGGCCTCCTCCTTTACTAGCATTACTGCTTCGCAGAAGGAGGAGACCGCCAAGGCCCCGCGCGAGAGTGAGCCGCCGCCGATCGCCCCTGTAAGGACACGGCGATGCTCTGCCCAAACAGATCACACCTCTGCCGTGTGATCCACCGTTTGATGCACTTACTCGAAAACCCGCTCCTATGTCTACCGTGGACATGTAATTTACTGCTTTTCGAACTAGTGTGGATAAGTGCGTGAGCTCGCCTCCGCGCTGCCACATTTTACCCTACGATGGGAAACCACTCCCTTAAATGTACAAACATTTATTTGATGAACTTCACACTTCAAGCCAATTCGATGACATTCCAACATACATTAAAAAGATCGCTATTTTTTAATATGACGTCATCCATACACACACATAGACACAATACTAACATACTCGCTAAAATTATCACGTCGAATATTTAGATTTGATCATCAATGACCATTCTTCATTAATGACAACCAAGATAAACATGACTCTAATGTCGATAAATTAAAATTGAATTTACAATGCGGTAATGTAGAGGTACTATAAGAACAATTAATATTTGTAAATTAAAAAGTTATGTCAACGTGAATTAGTAGGTAATTATCGCGTTTATGTTATAATACTTTGAAGTCATATTCTGAGAATTATTGAGATTTTAACGGTAAATAAATTATTATTTACACGGAATATAAGTATATATAATATAGTATATTTTGTTCTGTTATAATGGAATTATTTTCTCATTAATTAACCTGCGATGCCTTGAATGACGCAATTATGTGCAACTGTAAATACATAATATATGATAAAGTCTGCTCATTCAATGTCAGCTTCTAAAATACCTAGAAAAACAGTTACTTGGCTTAAACAGTAGCCCGATTCACGTAATCAAAACCGTAACGATATCGTAGCGATTTAGTCGTTTGGACATTGGGCACGCCACAATCATGGCGGTAAGTCCCCTCTTTGAGGCGTGGCTGGAAAGACCTCACGGCGTCCTTACTTTCCGCATGACGCAGGTCCTCACCGGACATGGTTCGTTCGGGAGCTTCCTGCACTGGATTCATGCGGAAGTGACGCCCGGGTGTCGCCACTGTGCGGAACGCCCGGAGGACACGGTGGAGCACACAGTCGAGGGGTGCCCTGCTTGGGCGGAGCATCGCCGTGCCCTCGTGGGGGCGATCGGCGGCGGAGACCTCTCGCGCCGGGCCTTGGTTGATGCCATGGTCCGGAGCGAGGAGGAGTGGCAGGCGGTCGCCGACTTCTGCGAAGCAGTAATGCTCGCAAAGGAGGAGGCCGAACGCATCAGGCAATGGCGTTATCGCCGCCACCGCCGCCGGGATTTTGATCCCGATTTCCGGCCAACGTGGGCGCGGGCTTGCGGACAGTGAGCAATGGGTAGCTCACTGTCCGACCGTCCGGTAACTGTCCGGACCTAGCCCAAGTCGTCGACGGCGCGCACTGTTCCCGCGCGCCTCAAGGAATTGTCAGCAACAGCAGGGACCCAGTCGGGTCGAAGCCTACTGGGGCCAGGGTTATCCGAAAGGGCGCTCGAGCCCCGGTATGAAGGCTAGAAGGAACGGTATGGGTCTTTTAGTCAGTAAGAGTCTGACACTATCTCCCGCTCCGCCCAAGGGCGGGGGATGTCAATGCATGATTTTTCCCACGATAAAAAAAAAGTCGTTTAGACATTTCCGTATTCACATCCATCAATTGGGTTTGAACGACACCGATTTTAAAGTCGTTTAGTCGAAGAGACTATTAAAAAAAAAACTGTATTTCATTATCCTGGTAGAATACTTATTAATGTAACTGGAAATAAGTCGTCGATAGATCGTTTAGTTTCGAGCCAGTTGAGCTGTCGTTCTATCCAATCCCGATTAACCTTTTGAATGTCTTAAGTTACACAGTTCGACATAAGCAATTGTCTTTCTATTGTGTCTCTACTTACGGCATTCGATGAGTTAAGGAACACGTGAATACCGGTTTTGGATAGGACTTAAAACAACTATAAAACTTCAACGATATTTGGCTTGTTTGATTTTACGTGAATCAGGCTACAGGCCTTGAGGTATTTAGAATTGAATACAATGGAATAGAATACAGTAGACTAGAGCAGTTGTTTTGCACTTGCACCCAGTTGTTTGCTGGCGCCTAATACCCGCTCTGACCTTTCGTGACCTGTGTTGTACTTCGTGTCGGTGGTATCCGACTTGTGACCTTAAATATTTTTTGGAAAAATATAACATGGTGTGAAAACTATTGGAATCCATTCAGTAACTGATTCTGAACAAACTATATTTAGGTTTCAAATAAACTGAAAATAATGTTGTTTAAATAGAAGAACATGTGCGATTTGTATTTTTAGGGCCTGCGCTCACTTGAGACAAGTTTGTCTAAGACGTCTTGTCTCAAGTGAGTGCAGGCCCTTATTTGTCTACATTAATTAATTAATATAATAAAAAGGTAAAGTTTGTTTTTTTGTTTTAAGCTATTGCATAGCTTCTATCGCGGGCCTTGAGCGTGGAGACCGAATCCAGAAATTCCGTAACGAAAATAACCTAACACCCCCCACTCATTTGTTTTTTGAGTGTGGTGACCGATAAGAAAACAAATGAGTGAACAATCAATCAAAATTCAATTCAATGTGTGAAAGTGTAACTTCAATTAATATCAAAGAAAAAAAAACAAAGGAAAAAAAATACTGCATAAATAAAATAAATAAATAATTATAATTGCATAAGTTGATTAAAATGCTATGCAATAGCTTTACCGCGGCAGTCCCCGAGTGCCACACGTCTTTTTTTTTGTGTAGAAGGTAATCTCTGGAACTACTGGTCCGATTGCAAAAATTTTTTCACCGTTAGAAAGGAAGCTTTATTTCTAAGTGACATAGGCTATATTTTATGTATGCGGGCGAAGCCGCGGATAAAGCTAGTAATAAATAAACTCAAAACTAAAGAATTTGGTTGACTCAACCAAAACTTAAACCAAACGGGAATCATATCAAAAATTCCTTGCTCAACATTTCCAACACGCATTAAACGATTTACCAATATTAATATTTTAACAAGGAACACGTATCACCAGCCACAATCATCCATCTTTGTCTCGGGGACACAGTTTTCAATTAGCAAAGTGTTAATGCAAGCTTTCGACGCCATCTTGTTTCTGTCAAACAATGCAAACTGACTTAACATGAGTGAAGTTAAGACGGCCCTTCCCGAGCCATCTATCGGCAACGTAAATATGATTTAAAAGCCTGTTATTTCATCCAACGCAATCTTACAATGTTTGATAAGGAGGCAACGCGAAAAAAGAGAGATACGTCTGAACACTTAGTTAGCTTTCGATAATTCGGTCATTTACTCAAATATTTCAAAAACTGGTTATAGGAAAGACGCATTTTTTTTATTATTAAAAAGTTTTAGAAAAAAATGTTGTTATTCAGAACCACGATTAAATGTGCAAAATTTCTATACAGGGTGTAAGAGACAGCCCTCCACAAACTTTAAGAGCTTGCTCAGTAGACAAAACTGAACAACCTTCCACTAGATTTTTTTTCAGGAAATGAAAAAAAAAATCGTCCTCTCCATACAAACTGTCCAATCAAGTTTTTAATTTTGTATGGTGAGTCTGATTTTTTTTTCATTTCTCAAAAAAAAGTCTTGAAGGTTGTTCGGTTTCGTCTACTGAGCAAGCCCTGAAAGTTTGTGGAGGGCTGTCCCTTACAGCTTGCAGAAATTACATTATAAAAGGCTAAAGTTCGCGCAAAATAGCAGATTTTCAGAGATCTTTACTGGATTCATTTTACACAAATTTATATTTCGATTTCAATAGAAATCTAGAAAAAATATGTAATCAATGCTAAGATTATTACTTATAAGTGGTTTATGGAAATGCACCTCGGGTTGGGCGCTCTTAAGAGCCTGACACATTAATTGTTTGTTGAAACCTTTCGTTGTGATTTGTCGATTACTTAATCTTTTGAGGATTAGTGAGTCGAAAAGTGGAAACACACTAATATTACAAAGGTGAAAGTTTGTAAGTGTGTGTGTGTTTGTTGAAACCTTTCGTTGTGATTTGTCGATTACTTAATCTTTTGAGGATTAGTGAGTCGAAAAGTGGAAACACACTAATATTACAAAGGTGAAAGTTTGTAAGTGTGTGTGTGTTTGTTACTTCTTCACACTTGAACAGCTGAACGGATTTCGATGAAACTTGGTACACGAGTAGATCATGTCCTGGAATATCAACTAGGATGCTTTTTGTTCCGGGAGTATGTTCTCTTGGGATAGTTTTCTAGTATCTTAAATCTTATCTAATCTATCTCTTTTACTGTTTGCGCCTGCATGGACTCATACATAAAATTTTTGAAAAGTGCTTATTAGAAAACATACGGTAACAATAAAACTTCCCTAGTTCCATATAGATAGACTCGAGCTTGGCCATTAACTTACCTGATGGTAAGCCGTGATGCTGTCGACGATTGAGCAAGCTTGTTTAGAAGTAACCTGTACCCCTAGCTAAGTTGCTAATCTGCAAACGTTAACGCTAGCAGAAAGCTTCAAATGTACGGGAATGACGTCATCTTAACGCTCAATCACGTAGTCAGAACAAAAGAATTGGCGGCGCGGCCAACTCGAAGCGTTCGACGCAAGCGAAACGGTTGTAACTTGGCTAGGGGGGCTGTTCACTCCACTGCGCACATGATGATAGAAAGTTAATTGTGCTCCATTGATGTAATTGCTGCAAGGCGTTCTGATGTGAGGACAAACAAATAAATAAATACAAGCACGATTAATGTGTAGCCAAAATGTTTTGTGTGTCTGGCTGGGACGACTTTACTCCAATTACAAGATGGTCCCTAGTCCCTTATCATCATAATCATCATCCACAGCCTAACTGCCGTTCTATGCCTAACATCATTTTCTAATGAAAGTCCCACCCGTGACAAGAATAAATCAATCCAGGTCAAAATATTCTACATTTGAGTCAGCTTTATTCATTAATAGAACTCATTGTGCCTAGAATGACGTTTGCCTCCTCATAAAGAAACCGTCAGAAATTCTTCAACAGGTGACGTATCGAGAATAAAATCCGTAAACGACGCGGTAGTCCAGTTCAAAAAAAAAGAGAAAATAACCGCATTCGATATTCAAAGTTCATTAATACAGCGTCGACAAAGGCCGCTAATGCTCGGCACACGTCCACAGACGGCAGCTAAAAAAGAAATTATTCTTAATTCAAAATAAATATCCCGCTTTCGATCACGAAAAAGGAACGTTCATCGTCAGTCACAATGGGATCGGCTTCACGAGAGGCCGTCTCGAGCAGTCA